>JARWIR010000004.1:50506797-55639532 GCA_029959085.1 Nemophila menziesii
TCTATCTATCTATCTATCTATCTATCTATCTATCTATCTATCTATCTATCTATCTATCTATCTATCTATCTATCTATCTATCTATCTATCTATCTATCTATCTATCTATCTATCTATCTATCTATCTATCTATCTATCTATCTATCTATCTATCTATCTATCTATCTATCTATCTATCTATCTATCTATCTATCTATCTATCTATCTATCTATCTATCTATCTATCTATCTATCTATCTATCTATCTATCTATCTATCTATCTATCTATCTATCTATCTATCTATCTATCTATCTATCTATCTATCTATCTATCTATCTATCTATCTATCTATCTATCTATCTATCTATCTATCTATCTATCTATCTATCTATCTATCTATCTATCTATCTATCTATCTATCTATCTATCTATCTATCTATCTATCTATCTATCTATCTATCTATCTATCTATCTATCTATCTATCTATCTATCTATCTATCTATCTATCTATCTATCTATCTATCTATCTATCTATCTATCTATCTATCTATCTATCTATCTATCTATCTATCTATCTATCTATCTATCTATCTATCTATCTATCTATCTATCTATCTATCTATCTATCTATCTATCTATCTATCTATCTATCTATCTATCTATCTATCTATCTATCTATCTATCTATCTATCTATCTATCTATCTATCTATCTATCTATCTATCTATCTATCTATCTATCTATCTATCTATCTATCTATCTATCTATCTATCTATCTATCTATCTATCTATCTATCTATCTATCTATCTATCTATCTATCTATCTATCTATCTATCTATCTATCTATCTATCTATCTATCTATCTATCTATCTATCTATCTATCTATCTATCTATCTATCTATCTATCTATCTATCTATCTATCTATCTATCTATCTATCTATCTATCTATCTATCTATCTATCTATCTATCTATCTATCTATCTATCTATCTATCTATCTATCTATCTATCTATCTATCTATCTATCTATCTATCTATCTATCTATCTATCTATCTATCTATCTATCTATCTATCTATCTATCTATCTATCTATCTATCTATCTATCTATCTATCTATCTATCTATCTATCTATCTATCTATCTATCTATCTATCTATCTATCTATCTATCTATCTATCTATCTATCTATCTATCTATCTATCTATCTATCTATCTATCTATCTATCTATCTATCTATCTATCTATCTATCTATCTATCTATCTATCTATCTATCTATCTATCTATCTATCTATCTATCTATCTATCTATCTATCTATCTATCTATCTATCTATCTATCTATCTATCTATCTATCTATCTATCTATCTATCTATCTATCTATCTATCTATCTATCTATCTATCTATCTATCTATCTATCTATCTATCTATCTATCTATCTATCTATCTATCTATCTATCTATCTATCTATCTATCTATCTATCTATCTATCTATCTATCTATCTATCTATCTATCTATCTATCTATCTATCTATCTATCTATCTATCTATCTATCTATCTATCTATCTATCTATCTATCTATCTATCTATCTATCTATCTATCTATCTATCTATCTATCTATCTATCTATCTATCTATCTATCTATCTATCTATCTATCTATCTATCTATCTATCTATCTATCTATCTATCTATCTATCTATCTATCTATCTATCTATCTATCTATCTATCTATCTATCTATCTATCTATCTATCTATCTATCTATCTATCTATCTATCTATCTATCTATCTATCTATCTATCTATCTATCTATCTATCTATCTATCTATCTATCTATCTATCTATCTATCTATCTATCTATCTATCTATCTATCTATCTATCTATCTATACTTTTGTGCATGTCCTTTACTCGATCAATTGCGTACATATTACATATATCTTGTAACTCTGATTTTAGTTGGATTTTTAATTATGCATTGTCCTATTCATCTCCCCCCTTGTAGGACATTATCTTGGGTTCCACTTTATGATTATCCATCTAATTGTTTAGATCCCAACAACATCCAAGTGATCCTTAACTTTTCCCCACCTAGAACAATCAAGGAAATTCAATCTTTGGCAGGGAAAGTAGATCCCCTCGTAGGATCCTTGTGAAAAGAAGTAAAGAAGTACACACCTTTGTTTAAAATAAAACACAAGTCTAAAGGATTCTAATTAATTGAGTAGTGCCAACAAGATTTGAATCTTTGAAAGCTTGCTTAGACTATCCAATGTTTGTTTGGAATAATAAGATCACTAAAAATAAGAAAATAAGGTAATTACAAATAATTAGAAAATGATATATAATATAAACATATAACTAATTTATTTTAGATAAAATTTGTGCAATTCAGCTAAACAATGATATAAAATATTTGAAAGTTTATGGGTTGGATAGAGAGTTAAATTTCTTAATCCCATCGCCCAACCTAGAAAATGGGCCTGCCAATTTTTTAATTCATATATAATCATTCTTAAGTCATACAAAACCCTAGCACCACCTACCTATCATTCCTTACCCTGCCGCTTCCAACACATACACATACTCTCTCTAAATCAAAATTCTCAACTATAAACAAGATTTGGCTACAACAACTCTATATATTCCCACAATTATCTACAAGAACACTTTCTTTCTATCGACATCCTTAAACTTAACTATTATTTGTTTCTCATTATGAATCTAAAGATATTATGGGCGATCCAGAAGATTAATTGTTCAGAAATAGAAATTTTACTCGTTGTGTAAGAAATTCAAACTGTTATGATTATATTTAATTTTTTGTCTACAATATAGTCATGATTTTTTTGGATTTTTATTTCATTAATTTTTTATATTTTATAGATTAATTTTAAGGTGTCTATATATGAAATTCTCCTAAATACGGTAATATAGTGAAAGTAGTGTATAACATTTATAGGTGTAATTTTTATTTATGTTCACAAATCATAATTTGATTATAAGTTGTGTAAGCTAAATTTGTGTTAAACTTGGTTATTTTGTAAAATTCATGGATGAGGCAACATATACTCGAGCCTCGTTAGTTTACTGAATCATTGTATTTTCATTTATAAATAAAATTGAATAGTTGCTCAAGTATATAGTTTTTCCCTATACTTATAAGTATAAGAAAAAAATCTACTATTTACTATTATTTACTTGGATTCTAAATTATATCAAATAATTTAAAAGTATTTTTATGAACCTTTATATATTATTAAATTATTAAAACCATTCCCTGCATTAATGTTATCCTAGATTATTTTGAAAAAATTGTCAAGGGACGATAAGTGAATTGTACTATAAAATTTAGTAATAAAGTTTGAGAGTAAACTTTAGAATATAAAATTGTAGCAGATTTTGTTGTAAGGTTTTCATTATTATCAATTATAATAAGATGAAACAATTTGATCATATTTATTAAATATTTATGACTCGTACCTATGATTTCCTCACAACCTTATATCGAAATTCTACATTAGTACGAAAATTTAATTACAAACAAAAAATTTATGTAAACAAAGTTCATATCGTATAATTTTTTTATTAGTCAAAGAATTTAAATTTATGAACAATTGAGATCAATATGTGTATATGTATGTCTGAACATAGAAAACAAGATAGGTTTACACATACATAAAAATATAGAAAGATCCCACATAAGAGATATTAAGAATAATGATATATGTCGTATAAATTGTATTTTTTTTATCACGATAAATGATATATTACCCCTTCTTGTATCACAAGTTTATCACCTATTATGTATTTTGTATATGGTCCAATGATTTGGATTATTTTTTATTATTAATTTATATTTTCTTTCATTTAATGTGATCAAGACATTAAAGGATGACAAAAGGATAATACAAAAATGTGATATATAAGCTCTTTTATCACCTCATATCTCGAATGTAACCCACTTCAAGTAATCCGCTTGATGTGTATATTTTCACAACCCAACTTATCTTTCCTAATAATGTTATATACTCTCAAAATTATATAACATAATTTAAATATAAATATAAAAGGTGATAAATGAGTACAAATGGTCACATATAAATTTAAGTAAATATTATATATATTGAACAAATTTAAAATGTTTTTTGCTTTGAGATCACAATTATTATATTATTGATATTAGATATGGATTAGTTTTGCAAATATAACTATAGAATATACATATGCCTTTGATTAGTCAATATCGAATCAAAAAATTATCTTTCTATTTATATATGCATTTAAAATCTATACTTAATATTTAATTAGTCGCAGTATATTATGTTCATTAATATTTATTTATATAAATATTATTTACAGGTTCCTCAATAGAATAATAAATCGTTATCATGCTGAGGTGAAGATCGATATTCATGACATTTCAACAAAATACGGAATATATGAATTAAGCATGGTAAGTCATACTCATCATTTATAATAAAATGCACTCTCTCTCTCATGACCAATCTATTCATTGACTATCGAATATGTTGAATGATTGACATTATTTCTTTGACATATAACTTGGTGTTCTTTGAACATGATATGCTTAAGGTTCCATCTAGTACTAAGAGATTTTTTTGAGTCTTAAATATCAACTTCCAACTCCTTGATGTTATAAGTTTTTAATACTGTAATTTCTTCACTTTCTTGGTAAATTTACACAAAACTATTTTAAAACAACTCTTTTTTTTGTTACAAATGAGGTCAAAAGACCAGGAAGAAAACTTCCTAAAACATTATTGACTATCTAACACAATTCTAGGTGTAGTCCAGTCACACCTATCTTTCGTTAGGCTTCGCCAAAGGCCCTCTGGTGGATGTTGTAATGGTACCGGTCCCCCTTCGCTAAATGCCCCATTCTTTGCTAGCCAGTCCGCACATTTATTGGACTCCCTATAGCACCACACCAGCTCATAACCACCCCGCGCATCTAGAATGTCCTTACACGCCCTTACTTTATCGTTTGAAAAGTCTCTTGAGTTCACACCGCCCTTCACTAGCGCGTTGCATTTTGGCTTGAGTATGGCTTTTCATCGTGGGTTTACAGATTTGGTCGTTGAAACAGATTTCAAAACAACTCTTAATAAACTCACATGCATGTTTAGACATACTATCTCAATCTCAGTAGGTTTTGTTTGGGATGAGATGCATACATCTAATAATATGATTTTGTTCAAAAATTGGGTTTGCTTGAGAGATTTTTGAAATATTGGTAGGAAGGATATAACTAGGTTAGCGTATCTCGTTAATTATAAAAAATATCAAACATAAGATTATTAATAGTAACAATAACCCATCTCAAGCCGAAGACATTTTCCAAAAAAAAAAAAGACCTTCTAGATATGCCAAACAGAGATAAAAATATATACCCTATTGATCTTTACGATTCCATGAAGTCTATCATAATTTTTTAAAATCCAATTTCCTTATGAAATATTCAATGAAAACCAACTCTAATCTAGACGATACAAACTATTGTATGATGATTTAAGAAAAGTAAGCTCTACATTCGCAATAGGGTAAAGACCCCGTGAATTCCTTTATCTTTACCCAAAGGGCACTAGCCGTCCACTATCTTTGAAATCCCCCCGGTGGCCCTCCAACTACGTTTTTTTGTCACCGTTAGCCTTTTTTTCAAATTTCTGTTAGTTGACCGTTAGTCAATAACACTTGGCATCATGTCACCGCCACCTCACCACCACGTAAGCTCCACGTTTGCGTGACGTCCCCATCATTTACACGTCATTTTTTTTTAATAATTCAGCCTTTTTCTAGTTACGGATATTGAAACATCCCATTCCGGTTTTGAATTGGATCGTAAAATGTAAGCGTGTATTGATTTTCCGTGAAGAAAAAGACTAGTATCAGCACACGCACTAAGTAAGGTCGTATAAGTAAATTCATCGAGCTTAATTGTTAAGGAATGCATCTTTCTAAGTAATTGAAATGCATCGTACAACTAAGTAAGGTCTTCATTTCTTACATACCCGGTGATGATAGTTGTCCATGTTAACTCATCTCTAACAGACAATTCATCGAATAGATTCTTTGCGTGAGTCATCATTGATGAAGAAGATAGATAGCAGATTTAACAAACAATGATATGAGTACATTACCTACTGAAGTAATTGAACTATTTCCAGATTTGAAAACAACACAATTTAGCTGTTGACATTGATGTTCATGTTCAAATGTAAGTGTTGCACCTCCGAGTACACTAGTATAAGTAAACTCGTCAGGGTTAAATCCATTACGTCTCATATCATTAAAACGTTCCAAAGCTGAATGTCCATCATAATTGCGTGATTAACCAGTTTCCTGATATACATACATACATACATAATTAGTAGATAAATAAGATTAATAGTAAAATTTAAATTATTTTCATTATTGGTATTGAAGTTAAGCTGATTCGATGCAGGTGTTAATGGACTCTTGTTATACAGATTATTTGGTACAACTTTATGACCGTTGAGCTTCCGATCATCAGCTATGTCCTCCTTTATGCAGTTTCTACATGTCTGGCCTGAACTTGCGTAAATCATCTCCACAATTTTATCCCTTCGTTCCTTCAACTCATCGGTGTGGTCCGCCGCTGCCACAGTGATCGCCGTCTCAAGCATTGCCCATACATCAGCCTTTGATCGAGATAACAACACTCAAATAATGCCCACAGTTCTTGTGGGGACATTAAAGTACTATATCATCATCCACGAGGTAATTGATGAATAGAAGGAAACATATAAAGTTTGAGCATTATCATCTATCTCTAGTGACAAGGACATGATATCATGTATTAATAAAGTATCTATCTAAGTTGGAGAAAAACCAGATGAATCTGTTCATCCCTCTAAATCATCCAAGGGATCACACCCCAAACTTTGTGATAGATTTTCATTTATGAATATTTTTTAAAGAGTTGTTCTACCCTAGAACTTAATTTTAATTTTATGTAACATATATTTTAAATAATAAATATCCATTTAGTTGATTATAGTGTTATTCTTGTCCAAAAAAAAAAAAAAAAAAAGATTATAGTGTTATTTCTTCACTCTTTAAATTTACTTCCACATATTAATTTTAATTTATAATATAATAATAAAATAAAGTCTTTTATAGTTACTCTAAGGGCCCGTTTGGAAGTGCTTATTTTGGAGTAAAAAAGCGCTTTTGGAATAAAATTCAAAATTTTAAAAAATTATTAAAAATAATTTTGAAATCTAAAATTATTGAAAGTGCTTTTTTCAAAAAGCACATATTTGGTGCTTCTCAAAAAAGTGCTTTTCAAGGTAAAAAAAACTTTTAAAATGCTAAAAGCACTTTTAAGTGCTTCTCAAAAAAAGCACTTCCAAACGGGCACTAAGTGTTTGATGCAACTACATTTTTTTAACTTTTACCTTCTAAATATCGTATCCTTAAAAGGCAGAAATTTTATCTTACATATTTATTTTTGTTATTTGCTTTTCCCGGGTTTCTAAAGTACTTCAAATATTGACAAAAAAAACCTTTATATTAATATAAAATAAGAATTAGACAAAAGTCTACAAATATTATAAAATTAATCTATACTAATACAACGCTCACTAAAGAAAAAAAAAAGCTAAAACATTACACAAAGGAATAATTTTATATGGTACCTATTAGATTCGATTTTTGACTTTGGGTGTCTAAAGTTTCAAAAGTGAAAAATCAATACCCAAGGTTTTATTTCTGTGACTCCGTTAGTACCCGCCGTCAGTTTCTCTCTTAAGTGTCACGTGGTGCCTACGTGGCAAGTGGAAAACCTGCCACACACGTGCCACGCAAGCGCCACGTAGACGTCACGTAGGCACCACATGACACTTAACGAAGAAACTGACGGCGGATACTAACAGAGTCACAAAAAAGAAACATTGAGTACTGATTTGTCACTTTTAAAACCTTAGACACCCAAAAGTCAAAATTGAAACGTTGGGTACTTACAGATGTATTTTCCCTTACAAAAGTAAAGCTTCCACGGTCTCCGGGGTGAGTTGTGTCTTGTACACTTTGTGAGAAAATCAGATTCCATTCCCTTAACGGTGAATATAACAAAATTACAAATGACCCCGTGATAGGTAATGGTATATTTTCCTTTTCATTTAACTTGACTTGAGACAGATGGTTAATGATCTGAAAAACATCAAGGCTATCATAAAGGTGGATTGACACTAGGATGATTTAGCATATTGTTGTTTAATATACGCTACAAGAATGGACCATGTTTAAAGATGAAAGAGGCCTCCCAAAGCTTGGTCACAGGGAGACATAATATGGGTTTCCCATGGTAAAAAAAGTTTGTATAAATGAGATCTAATGATCTTGATCCAATATGATGTTGTCAAAATAACATCTCATCTTTGTAACCAGATATTCTACTATGACATGATGATGAGAACTCTATATACTTTTTAGATTATCCACAATTAACATTTGTCATAGTAATCTTGAGGGACCACCCTCCTAAGAAGACCAAACTATCAAGATTGATGTGAATTTAATGGATAGATCTTTTTCCAATATCTCTGGCTAACCGGACATGAGTCGGTTCTGAAGGTAGAAAGTGAACAAAGGATGTTAACACAATTGTTGGATTTGGTTGGGACATCATTACCAATAGATTTAGGAAATATATTCCTTAGGGAATTACTCTTCAAAAGTAGATTCCCATGGCCCAAAGATGAAGCATGAACATCCAAGCATTCGTGTTTTTTGGCAACTAGAAAGAAATATCTTAATTAAGTTGAGTGCTAAAAAACTAGGTAAAGGGACAAACAATTTAGTCTGCTTAATTATTATTGAAAGTGGGTAACTTGGCAACAATTTGTGCAATCTGAGCCCCAGAAAATGTGAACAAGCTCCATGTTCCACCCTTATCGAGAAGGGTTAATGAGGTCATTCACCGTACTCAAGTAACTTAAATAAGGTTTAAGAAATTGCATACCATGTGGTAGCCAATTAGTTTATTCATATAATCTAGATAACAAATTTTAAATTATTTATTGGGCACCTAATAAGATGAGATCCCTACAGATATGGAGGCTACTTCACACGAAGTAGGAACCTCATTTCTAAAGGCATATTCTTCAGTCATATCTAGTTTGTGGATCATATACTTAAGAATCCATTCATTTATTTTTTCATCTCAAATGTTATTTTTAGTTTTTCGATATTGTAACCCAAAGAATATGGTTTTGTTTGTTGTACAGACCTCAACTGTTGTTAGATTGAAAAAAACACAATGTTGCAGTGTCTAAATGGAATTAAATATTTATTTTCTGCGATTGTAACCTTGTGTGATACCGAAATATATAAGACACCCAAGGGATTGGAAAATCCGGAAGCACTTGCAAAAGACACTATATGTAAGTTACTGATTTTCTCTCAAGGAAGCTCTTACATTTGATGTTTGACTAATCAAATTTTTACATATTTTCTTTCCAATGCAGTTACTGTAAGTGAAGTGGAAGCCTTATACGAGTTGTATAAGAAGACGAGCAGTGCTAGTTTTCATGACAGGCTCATTAATAAGGTAACATTCATTGGTTTTTTTGACTCTTGACTTTGTGCCACGTTGTTGAATAAATAAGTTAATTTACTTCTTCAGCTCTCTTCAAATGTTTGATCGGTTATAATTTTATTGACTTCTAAGACCGCTTATTGTTTCAGGAAGAGGTTCAAGTGAAAGGGATTAATTGCTCGAGAGGGTGTTTGATATTGTCCCGAGACTCCAAAAAGGATGACATCAGTTCTGACATCATCAAGGAATGCTCGCTGAGGTCACAGATGGTATGATTATCAAGGTGGAGCTAAAGTGGTTGGAAGATTTCTTGAGTGACATACTAAATACGGAAGAAGCTGCAAAACAATTGGTATAGAAAATACATGTAATGGTAAATGCTCTGTAAGTAAAAAAAAGTTAGATTCAATAGTTTCATGTAATGCTGGAAATGTAATGTTCAGTTATGTAAATCTACTTGTGTCTACTTGTATTGTGTAGAGTTTTTACATATACTTTTATCTGCTGGAAATATATTGTTATCCAAAGTTTTTACATCTACTTGTGTCTCATTATTTCTATAAAACATAACATATAATCTATGATTTGCTGAGAGATGAATAACTTTTACCGTTTCTTGTACAAAAACAAAAAAGAAGAAATATAAAGCTTAATGTCTCAAATTAGTTGATTTCGCATGCATATTTGTTGAACTCAAGTAACTTTTAAGTTTCCAGTTATTTGTAAGGTAAGCTGATAGTTGTGGTTACACTTGCTCAAAACTGGAATGCATCTTTGAGATGATCTATCAAAGAGTATTATCGACAAGGCGAGATATCATTAATAATAGTATGTCCTTTATTAGTTTTTTTTCCGTTTAATAAGTGAAATTTTTTTACTATGCAAATAGCCCAACAATCCTTACAAGTACAACTATAGATCAAAAAAAGTGCGGACTGCACATTTGCTTGAAAATCTCCCAAATAACTATTACATTGATCACACAAAGAACCTTTTATCATCCCTTATCGAAAATAAGATTGTTGTGAATAATTTATTAAAGCTACTTCATCGGTTAGTGATGTCGCCTAGGGTGTGATAAAAATATGATAAATAAACACTGAAAACAATGCACTAAAGCACCCTAGACAAGCACGGTAATGCAATTATTACAGGATGTATGCAAGTTTTAATGATAAGTTAGATTCGTTCTCAGGACTTAGTGTGTTATACAAATGAGCAAATATCAAGAGTAGAGAGTAATTAATTAAAAGACTAGAAAATAGGAACGATTGAGAGATTAATGATTAAATTTATGAAAATAAAAGACAATAAAATAAAAGATAAGAAATATGAGATGAGAAGTATAGCTTAGGTGTTGCTAGTATGCACTAATCCTTCTAATTCTTTCTATCAAATCCTAGTTAATAAGGGAGATAATTAGCTCTTAAATACTTAGTCAGGATTCTAAATTCCCTCTCTTAGACCTGGAGAGCGACTAAGAGGGCTACGGACACACCACGAGGCTGGTTCAAATATGGTTATCAAGCGCTACCAAGGCCCTAAGCAATCAATTCCAAACATGGTGATAGTGGTTAAAATATACCCTAATGACTATCTAGCTAGAATTAGTGTTGTCAAGACCAATATCGACACTAGACGTTATGTGGTGTTTCAATAATTAGACACCAGTTAAGGTGAACATCTAACTACTATTAAGAAAGCCTAAAGTGATCAGTTCTAGGACAGACAATAATTCAAAACACATACACAAATATATGGGTAAGCAACTAATATCAGATTAAAACATATAATTCCCAAAGAAACTTAGATAGAAAGAAAATAGAATTCATAGATTATACATAATGCAAACCCAAGCTATGGGAAAATTAGTTCATACCTGAAGAAAATAAACTAAAAGAAATAATAAAAGACTTCATCTTGCACTCTTCAATAATTCTGATGATAATAAGCCTAAGGACTAATTAATGTGAGGAAAGGATGATTTACAAGTGATTAAGGGTGTATTTATAGGTGTAGAGAAGCCCTAATTCGTTTTCTTGAAGGAGAAGGAAAGTAATGGACTCCAAGCCCAACTCAAATTCGTAACCCTAAAATATGGAATCAGCCCCGTTTTTCTTTTGGTCCTAACACTTTAACTACTTATTCGTTTGACGCGTATGAGTAGTCGAAGTTCATCATCTCGGAAAGATCTTTAACTTTGTTCTTGACTGTTCTTCCATATTCCTCACCGATTTTGAGATACAAGCCCGTTTGTGGTTATGGGTGGTGAAATTCAGATTTATTTGACAGTTTTTTCTTTTCATACTTTAGCTTTTGTTTCCTAATCTTCAATTTCCATGCATATCTTCTTTCTTTATCTTCTTAGAATTGACTTGGTAATTAATTAATCTCCATATTTATCTTTAAAGCTTCACACTAAATAAACAATTAAACCCAATATGCTCTAAAAATAATAATTCATTAAATCAAGACTAAAAATAGGAAAGTGTAATATTTCATGGGAAAATCGACTAAAAAGACTTTTAAACACTAAAAATGATGTCTCTAACTAATATTAATTCATCACAAATGGGGAGACATCAAGTAGATCTGGATTCTTAGAATTCTTGGTATTAGGACCAGTATTTTTCTTTTTAGCAAAAAAAATCTTGATACGTCTGGCTTAACTTAAGTAAATATCATGATCAAAGGGAACTTCTTCCAAAAATTATCCTAATAATTGTTCCAACTTGAGTCTTAACTTGCCATAGTTTCTAACATTATTAATAGTACTTTACTAAATTAAATCCACATTTTAGCTCTCCCGTGTCAAGGATTATACCTAGAGAGTCAGATTTTACAATCTTGAAAAGGAAACATTTCCTTTAGATTTTAAACTTTCGAGCAAAATATTACTCTTTCAACTATTGATTTCAACTACATGTTTTGTAGCCCTTTCTGATTAGGAAAATAACTTGAGTATCTTGTACAATCTATATATACTTTACACTTTTGTCATACGTAGGTTTGTTTGGATAGTTTAAAGTTCTGCTGGATATCATGGTGATCCATTGAAAGAACATGATTTTTAGCTTTTGGAAACAGTTCTCGTTCCTATAATATTAATTACTCTGCCTTGTCTGATCATACAAAAAGTAAGTATGCTTGCTTATCTTGTAAATTATCATCAATCTTCACTCTGAATCAATGCTTGCGAAGCTGAGAAATTTTAAGTACTGACTGAATCTAATTTGAAATGGACAGGGACATCACCACCACCTTTCCCAGGTTCGTACTCAATTTTATAGTGTAAGATAATTAAGCGCAGATGATGTAGCAGCATGTGGTGGGTAGTAGAAGATGGTGGTTTGCAAGAAAACTCTCAAGCTGATTGAACGTAAAAGGATATAGAGGAATTTATGCAATTTTAATATTGTTGTTATTTATTTTACAGATAGTTGTAAATTTTAAAGACATAAACGTTACATACATATGTTGTAAAGAGTTCTATTTTCGGTGGTTTAAATACTTGAACTTTAAGTTTGAACGACATGCCTTCTGTTTTTTTCAATCCAACCTACCTTACCAGGGGCAAATCCAGAAACTAAACTGAGGGGGGGCTTGAAATATATGGGATCTCGATAGTCAACGTTTTCAGAAAAATTTTAAGCTAAAAATATGACACATTAACATATAACTAGCAATATCAAAATGCAACTATGAGAATCCAACGTCATTACATATTTCATTTCTTTAATTGAAGAGTTTACCCGTTCCTAGTGACCCCAAAAATATGTAAACCAACATTTTATACACAGAATTTGTATAGTATAATTAGTATTATATTAATATATCTTATGTTATATTAATATTTTAATTTATAAAGATGAGAAATAAATCATTTATAAAAATTAAATACTATTATTTTATTAGAGTAATAGAAATAATAAATTGCTAAGTAATACTATCATCAAACTCAAAACAGGTTTTATAAAAATTGACAAATTTATAACATAAATTTCTATTGTAAAAAATAAAGTAATTGATAAAGTTTGAACACCTAATCTGTTTGAACAAAAGAAAAACACCTAACCTAAATTTAAATGTTATTATGTTAAGTTTCTAAATCAATAAGCCATTATAAGTTATGTGTTCCTTTTAGCATACACTGTTTATATAAATATTCAAAGGGGACTAATAATTTTTTTACAAAATAATTTACAGATTTAAGGAAGGATTGAGTCCTCTAGGGCCTTGAAGGGATCCGCCTCGGTACCTTAGCTCAGGTTGGGATGGTTGTTTAGCCATTGGTTAGTGTACTACTACATTATATGGTTGCAATTTGTACGGAATTCAAAGACAGTGATTTAACCATCACTTGGCTAGATTAGTAATAATCATTTTATCCCTTAAATCTGTGATTCTTTATTGGACTCATTGTTTTTATTGTTTTGCTTTTTTTTAGAGTATCTACCTTGTTGCAGATGTATCATTCTTTCTCCGTAAATTTTTATTTTTGAATTTTTGAATAAAGGTATACTTAGCCCCATTGGTAATATCAATGTTGGTCCAGTAGTTTATCAACAAAAGTGTAGAGTTACTTAAGATTTTTAAATTTGATTCTGAATATATTTAGAATATGTCACTAATAAATAGAGAATTGGAAGAGAAATTTTTAAGAGGTAGATTCAGCTAGGCACAGGTCTACCCGGTATCACGTCATAAGAGGGTCATGGACATGGGTATGGGTCATTTGGGATTTAAAAATAAAAATAATTTAGTTTTATTACAAGACTTTAATTAAACGTTTTTTGATCGAGACTAAGTCTCTTTTAAGCAAATCCTCCACGTTTTTAATAGTTTTTTACTCACGTTATATAACAACTTTATTGGTTGTAAGATCAACTACATTTCAGCCATGATTAACAGCTTTGATTAAGTGTAACGACTACTTAAAAACGGCTAGTTCATACTGTTATATATAGAGTTGTAGTCCAGTTCGTTTTATACACTTACAACATCACAACTTAAGGAATTATTCACTTTCTTCCTACTTCTTTATCGAGAGAAATTCATACAGATTCCATACCTTTATTTGTGAGTGCACATAAGCGAAGGTAGTAGTGTTTATACCCTGGGAAGTGCTCGGATAAATAGTATAGCATCTCGGTTTCTCGGAAACCGTTCTTAAGATAATGGTTTCTCCACGAAACTACAATTCATTTTTGTTATGGTTTGTTATTTATTTTCCTCTTTAAACACTATTTTCATTTTGCGTTAATTAATAAATTGTATTAATTGTGTTGGAGGATCATTGTCAATATACAGCACTAAGTTTATTAATTGATAAGAGCTTAGCTGAATTCATTTTTTTGTTTGAAAGCCCTTAAATATACATGAATATTAATTTATTAATTTGTGTATTAAATTTTAGAAAAAAAAAATTGACTTATTATTTATATATTGAACTGTTGACCTTTATTAGATTCAAAAGACACCTGCAGTAGATGGCGTATAGTCAATAGTTTATTGTTCTTTTATTTATTTATTTATTTATTTGTCATATATGATTTATTCTGTTGGAAAAAAAAGGTTTGACTAAGTAGTGTATGAGGGATTATTGCTTTGCGTAAAGGTTTCAGCCTATACTGATTCAGTACACACACATCATAATAACCCCATTGATGTACGAAGAATCTCTCTATTTGAAAAAGTATAAGGAAAATTCAACGATAAGAAACAATTATAAGGGAGTTAGTAGCATAATCAACCAAGGGTGAGAATGAGCAAAAATACCTAAAAGTACATTACATCTCTGGTGTAAAACTGTTCAGTCAAGAAGAATCAAAGCAAAGAAGCAGCGATTGGCAGACCAGGAGAAAAACAAGAAATTAACCTCTTTAAGGTTTGATTACAATTATATAAAATATGTTAATCCCTACAAAATTACAAATTAATATCATCTATTCGATTTTAATTGTGTGAAAAAATCGTATGCATGTTTTGTGCACATCTTTATGTATGTAAGTAAGCAGGTACATAAAATTATTTCTTCAAGTGTTCTCGTTGGCCTGAATCATTTGTTAAATTTACGTGAAATGTTAATCTTAAATAATAACTATCCCTAAAAACAATATTGTGCCCCCTTTGTTGGCAAATATATATTAGTGATAAGAGTATGCTTCGAGGCTTAATCCACACAATCTGCTTTTGACTGACTCCTGGGGCGGAGGAAGAAATTTTTCTGTCAATTGACTATATGTCCCTACATTATGCAAAATAACCTATATGATTGATTTTTTTTTTTTCTAGTTAAATTGCTATTTTGAAAAGAAATGGTTGATGGAAGGGATATCTTGACACCACTTGTCTTGGATTATGGTAGCGGACTGAGTAAGGTTAGCGTACTTTTAAGTGTTACTATATAGCTTTGATGATGATAACAGAAATACTATATAAAATTGAACAGGTTGGCTTTGCTGGTGATGATGCTCCTATTTCAGTGGAACCAACTATAGTCGGTCACCCTCGCCACACGGATTACATGGTAGAATTACGCATAAAAGATTTTTACTTGGGTGCTGAGGCATGCTTTAAAAGAGGTTTACTTACTTTGAAGCGCCCCATTGAATGTGGTATAATTACCAAATGGGATGACATGGAGAAGCTTTTACATTACACCTTCTACGATAAGCTTTCCGTTTCCCCTGAATCTCATCCTGTCCTTCTCACTGAACCGCCATTTAACCCCAGAACGTGTCGAGAAAAAACAGCTGAAATAATGTTCGAGACCTTCCATGTTCCAGCAATGTATCTTGCTCTGCAATCTGTTCTTTCCTTGTATTCTATTGGTCTTACTACGGGTCTTGTTATAGATTGTGGAGAGGATGTTAGCCATACTGTTCCCATTTACGAAGGTCATGCAATTTCTCATGCCATCTCCAAATTAGATCTTGGTGGGCGGGGTCTCACAGATTATATGTTTGTAGATCTCAGTCTTTCTTTTTGTCCTTATGATACTAGGTATAGAGATATTTGCGAGGATATCAAGATACAAACTGGATATGTAGCACTGGATTTTGATAAAGAAGTAGAGTTAGCAAAAAATAACCCTGCATCAGTCGAAATGCTCTATGAGTACCCTAATCAAAGTTTAGCCACCCTTTGGTCAGAAAGGTTTTACTGTCCAGAAGCTTTATTCCAACCATCACTGGTTCACATGGAAACTTCAGGGATTCACGAAAAAGCTCACAACTCTATCATGAAATGTGACGCAGATATCAGGGAAAGTATGTATAACACAATCATGCTTAATGGTGGGAGTACCATGTTTCCTGGTTTTGCAAATCGTGTTAGCAGAGAACTTCGTGCTCGTGCTCCTGACTATATGGAAGTAAAAATTGTAGAACCAGAGGAGAAAATTACATCTCCCTGGATAGGAGGCTCTATACTAGCATCTCTTGATACTTTCCAACAAGTAATGTTATTTTCTCCTATTAGCATTTCATTAAAATGAACACGCATTAAAAACTACATTGTTATACCCACAGATCGATATTTATATTAAGATGGTAATACTGTATACAAAATTTGCAGATGTGGATTTCAAGGGCTGAGTATGACGAGTATGGTCCTGCAATTGTACACAAAAAGTGTTTTTGAGCTTGAAAGATAAATCCAATCTCTTCATTAAGGAAGTGCTTTTTCACTTCTTAAGCATTGGTTCCAACACAATCCAATCGCTTGCTTTTCTGGAGTAGGCAAACAATAGTGCTTATCTCCAAAGAGACAATTCTGGTAGACTTATTGGTATTCATTCGGTAGTAATTAACTTCAAGAATCTAGTTTTTAGTACAAAAGTATATTAATCTGCTTTCATTACTACCTATAAAATCTCTTTTGTGTTAGAAACTTTCTAGTGCTATTCTTTTCGACAATGTAGAAACTTTTTGAACTGCTAGTCATTTGTCTGCAGAAGATTCGGCTATTGGGACCTCTAATCTTTGTAAAGGATATTTCTTATACAAGCGTTCTTCTTGAAAGCGACGCAAAGGTTGTCTTCTTTGCCACCTATACTTCAAATTATTATTTGGAGAGCTTAAGTCTTAATTGAAGAAATCATGATGATTATTGAAAACTTTCTCTCAATTATGCTTTTGGGTGGTTAAGGCAAATCTTAATAAGTTTCAATTTTCAAGATTGAATTGTTTACCTTTTGCTCTTGGTCCATGGATCGTGCCTTGTCCGAGTTGCATATGTTTCTTTTTGTTTGACACGAGGATCTTTTAGTTTTGTTGTAATATTTTAAGATATTTTTAAATAAATATGAGATCCATTTTAGATTCGAAATCATTTTAACTCCTATGAAATTCGATCCTAGAACCATTACCAACTATCGATCTCAGAAATCTCTTTTCTCTTACTTGCACAAACGGAAAAGAAAGCTTGAAACAATCCTCCATTCGAAACTAACCTCCTGAGCTTCGAGATCTGATGGAGCTTTAAGATCTAATGGAGCTCCGAGAACTGATGAAGCCATGTAAGATACTGCTAAGATACTGCTCCATGGATCGAGTTGTGTGCTCAGAAGATCAAGCTACTACGTGCTCATAAGGTTCGAGCTCCATCTAGAAGATCTTTCCATGGAGCTTCTCCCGTTCGAGCTCCAGCCAGAAGATCTTTCTATGGAGCTTCTCCAATTCGGAGCTGGAAGATGCTCCAAAGATCAATACGAAATTGCGGATCTTTTAGATTAAAATTGGAAATTTCAAAATTATTTATTTATTATTTATTATCTTAAGATTACTAGACCAAATGAATATTTACCGCAAAACAATTAAAAGAATACAATTTAAGATCAAATTGTGCAGGAAAGCAGCTTGGAAGGTGAGGGTGGATATTTTTAATTACCCTTCTTTTTTTTTTTTTCCAATGCGAGCGTGAAGAGATGTGTATAAGGTTTTATCATGTTTCATTGTTTTTTTTCCCCAAAAAAAAAATGTTTCATTGTTTTTCAACGTTTACTTTTTCTTTATACTTTTCTTTTTATCTAAAAAATTATTATCTATTTTATATTCGGAATGTAAAATCGAAACACAATCGGAAACAAAAATTAAAATCGAAAAAATAAAAAAAAATTTATACATAGTTGCAATTCTGATTTAATTTTTCAGAAAAATCGAATATCAGAATTTCGAAACTCTAAAAATCTGTTCCGAAATCTGAATTTTTTTTTAGAAATATTAGAAATCGAAAATTTCGGATCGGATTTCCGACCTTAATTATTAGGAAATGAGTAGCATTTTATAAATAACAAAAGGGTAAAAGTGTATATTACCCAACCTCAAGAGTGAGAAAGTGCAATTAACCTAAAATTACTTTACATTTCTACATTTTGGAGTAAATCTGTTTAGTCAAGAAGAATCAAAGCAAAGAAGCAGCGATTGGGAGACCGGGGAAAAACAAGAAATAAACCTCTGAAGGTTTGATTACATATTCACCCCTACAAATATATATTTTCTATTATATATCAAATGTGTGTAAAATCGTATGCATGGATGTTTTCTGGACATATTTGTGTATGTAAGTAAGCGTAAGCATGTCCAGAAACTTATTTCTTCAAGTGTTCTCGTTGGCCCGAATCTTATCTTAAATTTATGTGCAATGTTAATTTGAAAAATAAACATCCCCTAAAAAAATAATTTGTCCCCTTTGTTAGCAAAGATATTATAGTGGTAAGAGTATGTTTAGAATACGGGACTCTTTTTTTGTTAATTGCACTGTATGTCCCTATATTATGCAAAATAACCTATATGATTAATTTTTTTTCCTTGTAGTTGTAATGCTAACAGCTAATTTGAAAAGAAATGGTTGATGGAAGGGATATCTTGACACCACTTGTCTTGGATTATGGTACGAGATTGAGTAAGGTTAGTCGTACTTCTTAGTGGTACTATATAGCTTTGATGATGATAATAAATTGAACAGGTTGGCTTTGCTGGTGATGATGCTCCTATTTCAGTGGATCGAACTATAGTTGGTCTCTGTCGCCACACAGGTGTCATGGTAGGATTATGCATGAAAGATATTTACTTTGGTGAAGAAGCATGCCATAAAAGAGGTATACTTTGTTTGAAGCGCCCCATTGAATGTGGTATAATTACCAAATGGAATGACATGGAGAAACTTTTACATCACACCTTCTATGATAAGCTTTCTGTTTCCCCTGAATTTCATCCCGTCCTTCTTACCGAACCCCCATTTAACCCCAAAATGAATCGAGAAAAAACAGCTGAAATCATGTTCGAGACCTTTCACGTACCAGCAATGTATCTTGCTTTGCAATCTGTTCTTTCGTTGTACGCTAGTGGTCTTACTACAGGTATTGTTATAGAATGCGGAGAGGAAGTTAGTCACACTATCCCCATTTATGAGGGTCATGCAATTCCTCATGCCATCTCCAAATTAGATCTCGGTGGGTGGGGTCTCACCGATTATATGTTAAGAGATCTCACTCGTTCTTTTTATCCTTATGCTACTAGGGAATTAGACATTATCGAGGATATCATGATAAAAACTGGATATGTAGCACTAGATTTTGATAAAGAAGTAGAGTTAGCAAAAAATAGCCCAGAATCAGTCCGGATGATCTACGAGTACTTTAATCAAGATTTCTGCACCATTCACTCAGAAAGGTTTTACTGGCCAGAAGCTCTATTCCAGCCATCACTGGTTCGCATGGAAACTTCAGGGATTCACGAAAAAGCTCACAACTCTATCATGAAATGTGATGCGGATATTAGGAAAACTATGTATAACACAATTGTGCTTAATGGTGGCTCTACTATGTTTCCTGGTTTTGCAAATCGTGTTAGTAGAGAACTCCGTGCTCGTGCTCCAGACTATATTGAAGTAAAAGTTGTAGCACCAGAGGAAAGGATTATTTCTCCCTGGATAGGAGGCTCTGTATTAGCATCTCTTGATACTTTCCAACAAGTAATGTTATTTTCTCCTATTAACATTTCATTCAACTTATCATGAAGTAAAAATTACTTCGTTATACCCACAGATCGATATTTAAGTTCTTATGGTGATACTGTATTCAAAATGTGCAGATGTGGATCTCAAGGGCTGAGTATGACGAGTATGGTCCTGCTATTGTACACAAGAAGTGTTTTTGAGCTTGAAAGATAACTCCAATCTCTTTATTTAGGAAGTGTTTTTTCACTTCATAAGCATTGATTCCAACACAATCCAATCTCTTGCTTCTCTGATGGTGGCAAACGATGGTGCTTACCTTGTGAGAGGCAAAGAGACAATTCTGGTAGAGTTATTGGTATGCATCCGGTAGGAATTAAACCTACAAATTTGTCACTTATGAGTATCGACCTTTAATTTACTAAATCTAGGAAAAGAATTTTCTGTTCACCCATATAAAATAATGATTTATTATCAAATTTTGTTCTAAGAATCTAGTTTTCAGTACAAAAATATATTGATCTGCCTTCATTACTATCCATGAAATCTCTTTCGTGGTAGAAGCTTGCTGGTGCTAATCTTTTTGACAATGTAGAAACTTTTTGAACTGCTAGTCATTTGTTTGCAGAAGGTTTTTGGCTCTTAGAAACACTCTAAACTTTCTACTACCGTGCATAGCTTTTGCGACGGTGTCATTAGCGTAAAGAACAATTAAATTATAGTACAGTGACGACATTTGTCGCGATAATGATCAATATGACTATTGACGAAATGATACTCTCACTATATTTCATATTATTGACGCAATTTTAAGCCGTTGCTAAAGATAACTAATGCTAGCGACGAAAATAAGTCGTCTCTAGTGTTATTACTAGCGATGAAATTGGGGTGTAATGATATGCGCGAAATAAATGCAAATGATTGGGCAGAACTCTCATCTAATACGCACCCGCACATACATATTCCCAAACCCCAAACCTAAACATGAATCGAGCTACCAAACCACTTCTAATTGTCACCCGTTATCTGCTACATCATCACTGAAGGAACCCAATATCCACCTCCACATGTGGGGTTGTTGTAGTTCCAGGTGTTATATATATATGATGAAGTGCTACCAATGGAACTAAGACTCCCCACAAGCGTATGGTTTGTCGCCAAGTAAAAAGATAATAAGTCTAAGGGCTATCGATCTTCAGGGACTACTAACAAAGTAGATAATGTGTTTTGAATGCAATAAAATATTGAGTTGCAATTGAGAAGCTAATAATAATAGAGATGTTTGTTGAAGACTAGAAAACAATGGAGTTTGTTTGAATGTTGAAGATTTTCTGAAAAGTTTTAAGATTTTTGGTGTATATTGGTGTGTTATGGATTGGAATTAGTGTTGTTTATGTGATGGTAGAGTATGGTGAAGGATTTGATGGCGTTTTGGGTGTGTTGGTGAAGATTTTCTTAAGTTTTATTGAAGGTTCAATAGAGTTTAGAGCTTGAAAAATTGTCTGAGTGAAGAAAATGGAGGTTGGAGGTTGGGGGTTGGGGGCTAGGCTTATGATGTAATCAACCCTAGTATCACTCGTTCTTGTCTGGACGTGCGTCGTGCAGTGCACCATACGGATGTAGCGGTGTACTGCAACTATACCGTGAGGCTATCTCGCATCGGTTATATCGCGACAATTTGTCTAAAAATCTCTGACCCTGTCCGCCATGGACTTGCGCGCACACTTTTGGGTTGCCTGCGGTGTACCGCGCCTTTGCTAGGTGTACCGCAGCTTCTGCTTGCATTACCGTGAAGGATAGTGCACACGCTCCCTTGACTTGTGGTTTACCGCAAGCCTCGCATGATACAACGCTTAATCTATGCCATTTTCTCCCGTTCACTAGTGTGTACACGTGCGGTATACCGCAGGGGTCTGTTGTATACTCTTTCTTTTTGCTCTTTTGCATCCCAAACTATTGGTACCTTTTTCTTCTCCGATGAGCTATAATACACACTAATATATATATATATATATATATATATATATATATATATATATATATATATATATATATATATATAACAAACAAAATTTAATATTATACACTAGTTAAAGCAATAAACTAAACTACAAATGGGTTTCCACCCTTATTATGCTTTTGCTTAATGTAGTTAAGCTCGGCGTGTTACCTCATGGGTTATGTCGCTTCATACCTCGCCTCTATGAGGTACATGAGCTCTCCCGAATTTGAGTCCTCCTCAAGAATGTTGTCTTTGCCCTAAATTTCCAACTGATAACCATTCACCATTTAGTTGGGATATTGGTTAGGTGTTCAATCTATATTGTTTAATTCGGCGTGACTTTAGTAACGAATAATGGACTAGACCACTTTGATCTCAACTTTCCTGGACAATTTTTAAACTTAGAGTTGTACTTAGGACTCTTTGTCCTACTTCAAATATTTTCTTTTGAATCCGCTTGTCATGCCATTTCTTGGTTCTTTCTTTGTATAGCTTGGCATTAAAGTGAAACTCCTTAATTTCATTTAGCTTTATCATTCTTTTCTCTCCGGCTAATAGTGGGTCCAGATTCAATTCCTTTATTGCCCGATAGGATCTCAATTCAAGTTCAAGTGGTAAGTGACAAGACTTACCATAAACCATACGATACGGTTATGCACCTACTGGCATCTTGAAAGCTGGTCTATACGCCCATAGAGAATCATCTAACTTCGTTTACCAGCCCTTCCTTGTTAGTCTACCGGTCTTCTCAAGAATAGATTTTATCTCTCGATTAGAGGCCTCGGCTTGACCGTTTGTTTGGGGGTGATAAGCGGTGGATTTTCTATTTCTCATTCCATATTTCACAAGTAAAACCTTTAGATATTTATTAACAAAATGTTTACCTTCATCACTAATTATGACTCTTGGTGTCCCATATCTTGTGAAAATGTGTGACTAGAAATTTTTTATCACCACTCTAGCATCATTTGTGGGTAAAGACACTGTTTCTACCCATTTTGATACATAATCCACTGCTAGAAAAATATATTGATTCCTATAGGATAGCACAAAGGGTCCCATGAAATCAATACCCCAAACATAAAAAATCTCAATTCTAACACATTATTGAGCGACATCCCTCAAACTTTGAAATATTCCCGGTGAATTGGTATTGCTTGCATTGCTTGACAAATATGTGACAATATTTATGAGTGGTAGGCCAATAGAAACCAGATTGAAGTACCTTAGCGACTGTGTGATCACCCTTAAGGTGTCCTCCATATGGTGAATCATGACAACTTTCTACCACATCGATAATCTTTAATTATGGATAAAAGTGGTATAAAGAAAAAAAAAGTGTCTTAATTTTCTAAAATGACAACCTTTTTGAAACAACTATTTTAAGTATAAGTGACAACATTTGAGGAACGGATGGAGTATAAAATAAGCCTAAAAAACTCATTGACCGCTCTAATATATACTAATTAAAATCATATAAAAACATCAGTTTATTCCTAATAATCGATTCAAAATAAGACCAAAATGATATATTGGGCACAAGATATTGAGACATCAAATAACCCCAATATTGATGTAAGACGAATCTTTCTATTTAAAAAAAATGAAATATATACCATCTAAAATTATATTACTTGAATATTATCAAATATTCAATGACGTGATATGAATTGATTGGTAATAAATCATAGATTATAAAAAAATATAAAGATTCAAAACAAAAAAACAATTATAAGGGATTAGTAGCATTTAATATATAACCAAAGGGTCGAAAAGTATATTAACTAACCTCAAGGTAAGAATGAGCAAAATTCCTAAAAGCTCATTACATTTCTGGTGTAAAACTTTTCAGTCAACCCAAATCAAAGCAAAGAAGCAGCGATTGGGAAAAGATTGGGAGAATAGGAGCAAAACAAGAATTTAACCTCTTAAGGTTTGATTACAATTTTTTTTGTATATATATGTTTATTCCTACAAAATAATATCATCTATTCAATTTCAAATGTTGAAATATCGTATGTATGCATGTTTCGTGGACATCTTTGTGTATGTAAATAAGCATGTACAGAAAATTATTTCTTCAAGTGTTCTCGTTGGCCTGAATCTTTTCTTAAATTTAAGTGAAATGTTGATTTTAAAAAAAAAAAAATCCTCCCCTAAAAATAATAATTTGTCCCCATTTTTGGCAAAGATATATTAGTGGTAAGAGTATGCTTCCAGGCTTGGTCCACACAATCTGCTTTTGGCTGACTCCTGGGGAGAGGCAGAAATTTTTCTGTTAATTGCACTATATATGTCCCTATATTATGCAAAATAACCTATATGATTAGTTTTTTTTTCTAACTGTAATACTATTTTGAAAAGAAATGGTTGATGGAAGGGATATCTTGACACCACTTGTCTTGGATTTTGGTAGTGGACTGAGTAAGGTCAGTGTACTTTTTAGTGTTACTATATATATATAGCTTTGATAATGATAATAGAAATACTGTATAAAATTAAACAGGTTGGCTTTGCTGGTGATGATGCTCCTATTTCCGTGGAACCAACTATAGTCGGTCGCCCTCGCCACACGGGTTGCCACACGAATTACATGTATGGATTAGGCAAGAATGATTTTTACTTTGGTGATAATGCATGCTGTAAAAGAGGCATCCTTACTTTGAAGCGCCCCATTGAAAGTGGTATAATCACCCTATGGGATGAAATGGAGAAGCTTTTAGATTACACCTTCTACAATAAGCTTTCTGTTTCCCCTGAATCTCATCCTGTCCTTCTCACTGAACCACCATTTAACCCGAAAATAAATAGAGAAAAAACAGCTGAAATAATGTTTGAGACCTTTCATGTTCCAGCAATGTATCTTGCTCTGACATCTATTCTTTCGTTGTATTCTATTGGTCTTACTACGGGTCTTGTTATAGAATGTGGAGAGGATGTTAGCCATACTGTTCCCATTTACGAAGGTCATGCAATTTCTCATGCCATCTCCAAATTAGATCTCGGTGGGTTGGGTCTCACAAATTATATGCTTGGAGATCTCAGTATTTCTTTTTATCCTAATGTTAGGGCGGAAAGAGATATTTGCGAGGATCTCAAGATACAAACTGGATATGTAGCACTGGATTTTGATAAAGAAGTAGAGTTAGCAAAAAATAACCCTGCATCAGTCGAAATGCTCTACGGGTACCCTAATCAAATTTTTTTCACCCTTCGGTCAGAAAGGTTTTACTGTCCAGAAGCTCTATTCCAGCCATCACTGGTTCGCATGGAAACTTCAGGGATTCACGAAAAAGCTCACAACTCTATCATGAAATGTGATGTGGATATTAGGAAAATTATGTATAACACAATCGTGCTAAATGGTGGGAGTACTATGTTTCCTGGTTTTGCAAATCGTGTTAGTAAAGAACTTTGTGCTCGTGCTCCGGACTATACAGATATAAAAGTTGTAGCACCAGAGGAAAGGATTATATCTCCCTGGATAGGAGGCTCTATACTAGCATCTCTTGATGCTTTTAAACAAGTAATGTTATTTTCTCCTATTAACATTTAGTTCAAATTATTATGAAGAGTAAAAACTCTTTGTTATACCCACAGATCGATATTTATGTTATGATGGTAATACTGTATTCAAAATGTCAGATGTGTATATCAAGGGCTGAGTATGATGAGTTTGGTCCTGCAATTGTACACAAAAAGTGTTTTTGAGCTTGAAAGATAAATCCAATCTCTTCATTTAGGAAGTGCTTTTTCACTTCTTAAGCATTGGTTCCAACACAATCCAATCTATTGCTTCTCTGGTGGTGGCAAACAATGGTGCTTACCTTGTGAGAGGCAAAGAGATAATTCTGGTAGACTTATTGATATGCATCCGGTAGGAATTAAATCTAAAAATTTGTCACTTATGAGTATTGCCCTTTAATTTACTAAATCTAGGAAAAGAACTTTCCTGTTCACCCATAAAATAATGACTTATTATCAATTTCAGTTTCAGAATCTAGTTTTCAGTACAAAAATATATTGATCTGCCTATCTATACAATCTCTTTCGTGGTAGAGACTTTCTAGTGCTATTCTTTTTGACAATGTAGAAACATTTTGACCTGCTAGTCATTTGTTTTTTGAAGGTTCGGCTATTGGAATCTCTCTAATCTTTGTAAAGTATATTTCCCGCACAAGCGTAGTTCTTGAAAGCAACGCAAAGGTTGTCTTTTTTGCCATCAATACTTCGAATTATTATTTGGAGAGTTTATGTCTTAATTGAAAAAAGCATGATGATTATTTCAAACTTTCTCTCAATTATGCTTGGGTGGTTAAGGCAATTCGTAAAAGCTTTCATTTTACAAGATTGAATTGTTTACCTTTGCTCTCATCCTCAAGCTTTGTGGTCTATGGATTTGTGCCTTGTCGGGGTTGCATATTTTTGCATACTTTTTCAGTTTGTTTGACGCGAGGATATTCTAATTTTGTTGTAATATTTTAACACTCGACTTATATATACAAGATAAACATCAACGGCTTCCTCGGGGATTCTTCCGGCACGTTACATAAAAAATGCAAAGCAAACTTCCGCATTGGAAGAGTCAAAACTTGTCTTTGGCAGGAAGAATCACGTTAGCACAATCAGTATTTTCAGCTATCCCTACTTGCATAAAGCAAACGATGAATCTTCCAATGTATGTGTGTGAAGAGATTGATAGAATTATCCGAAATTTCATTTGGGGGTCTTCGACCGAGGAAAGAAAGATACATTGGCTTTCTTGGGAAATCTTGTGTCGTTCTAAGAAGTGTGGAGGGCCGGGTTTGAAAAATGCTAGGAACTATAATAAGTCTTTCTTGGCAAAACGTGGTTGGAAGGTTTTATGAAACAATCCGGCCTTATAGGTAAGAGCGATTAAACATAAGTACTTTAGAACTTTAGACAAGGTTTTTTGGGAAGTATCGCCTAACCATCGGACTTTGGAATGTGTAAAACTATCTTAGTTGGACGGGAGATTCTTGGCGGAAATGTGAGTGAGGTAATTAGTGGGAATGAGAGTCTCTTTAAGTGGAATATCGAAGCCTCGGGTATATTCTTGGTCAAAGAGGCGTATAAAGTTTATTACCAGGAGGTGGTGTGGCGAACTTTAACCGGGACTTGGTATGGTCTCTCAAATGCCCGCAAAAGATAAAATTGTTGCTTCGGCGCGCTATTTGGGATCACTTACCAACAGGATGGAATTTAGTGTTGCGTGGGGTCGTGGAGGATCCGGTGTGTCGGGGTTGTGGACTTAGTCGAAAATGCGATGCATCTGTTTGGGAACTATAGCTGTTATAGTGAGTTGGTGAAAAAGTGTTTAGATGATCTGGGTGGTGTGCGTGATGAGCAGATACAGGTGGCTGCTGATGTGGCCGTTGAGATGGTTGCTGGCGTGGCGGCTGATGTAGCTGCTGGGGTGGCTGTTGATGCGGCTCCTGGACGTGAGACAGGAAGTCAGTTAGAGGAGCTTCAGTCCGTGCTTCCTTCTCATCAGGGCCTTCTGTTGCTCAATACCAAGTGCATCAGGGACCACTATCAGGTGAGAATGAAAGGATGCAGCAAATGATGACCAAAGTGCTGTAATACCTATAATGCAATTCGAAATAATGGGGTCAGAAGAGATATGGAATTGGTGGGACAGACTATTATCTTCTAAAAAATTAATAAATGGACTTGAGAAGCAGAATATTGCAGCCGCGCTTATTTGGAAAATCTAGGTTGACAGGAAAACGAAGATATTCGACCAATCCGCGAGAAGAAATTGAGTAGTGAGTTGTGTGTGATTGTTCGTAATTCAGCTACCGATTATGTGCGAGCTTGGGGATTTGAGAGAGATGGGGGCTTAGTCACATCGACTAGGAACGTTCTGGACAAGTGGGTTAAATCACATGACGGGGTCAAGTTGAATATTGATGGAGCTTTCGATGCAAGTAAGTCCTTAGCAGGTATTGGGGGAGTATTTCGCAAGCATAAGGGTGATTACCTAGACGGTTTTGTAGGGTCTTGCATTGCGCGAACACCTTTTGAAGTGGAATTATTTGTGCTACAGTATGGCTTGCATATGGCAATAGATCGTGGGTATACTTCTCTAATTATTGAAATTGACTCGAGTGAGTTGTACACGCTAGTGAATGGCGGTGCGAACTCAAGAGAAATTTCGAACAATGTCATAAGGGCGTGTAGAGATATACTGGCTACTAGAGAGTGATGTGATTTGGTATGTGGTTTTCGCCAAATTAATAGGTGTGCGGATTGAATGGCTAAATTTGACGCGAAAAGCTAGGAGGAACCAATCCACTACAGGGATCCACCAGATGAGTTATGACGGCTTTTAGCGAAAGATAGATATGGTTGGGTTGTACCAAAAACCGATTTCAGATAGTCAATAAATTATAAGAAAGTTTGTTCCTGCTCTTTTGACATCATTTGTAAAAAAAAAATGATAAACATGCATTTGGGGAATGATACAAAATTTTAATTTTTTTATTTATTTAAAGTAAAAAAATTTACATGGTTTTTTTTTTGTCAAACCATGGGGTTTTTTTTTTTTTACAAATGAGATCTTTCTAGGGATCGTGGTAAAGTAACAAACACTAGTATAAAACATCATGAATTAATCCTGGACTGTGAACCATACGGGGAGTCTTCCATCCCATTCTGTCCTGCGTAAGAATATTCCAAACCCCACTAGGTGGATTGGAGTGTTTGTAATAAGGCTCCCCCTGCGACACTCCAAGCTTAGCCAGCCAGTCCGCACACATGTTACTCTCTCTAAAAATAGCTCGAACACTAAAAGATCTATTTTTGCGAAGCGATTGGCGAATCCTCTGAATATATGTCGCATCTGGGCTCCTGTCGTGATCCCCTTGTCTAATAATATCCAAAGCTTCCCACAAGTCTATCTCAGCTACCACTTCTCTCAACCCCAATTCCTCCGCCAAGCAAAGTCCCTGACTAAGAGCAGCTATCTCAATTAAGCAAAGTCCCTGACAAATCCAATTGCCCTCTCCATCACTAATAACACCTCCACCACCTCCGTTCTTCCGCCAATTATTAAAACTCCCGTCCGTATTAAGCTTGAAACCACTACTCGGCTTTGTCCACCCCACGACGTGGAGTCTTTGAAGACCCAATGTGACTCTACCTGGTAAACTTCCCCATACTCTAGAGTAACTTTCAGCAACATACTTGGCCTTACGAACCAACACCTTAGCTGTCTCGAAAGATCCCCCTTTAAATACAATATTGTATCTTTCTTTCCAAATTAAATCGATTAGTGTACCAAAGAAAATACTCCAAGTGATACCCGAGTAATAACTCTTACTAGAGAGATTCTTATTCCACCATTGTTGTACCTGTAGTAGAGTTGACACTCCAGTGTCGGATGTACCTTTAGCTATGGCAGTAGGTTCCAAATTGATAAGCTACACTTTCGAACAAAAAAAGTTGATAAGCTACACTCTACAACCTCAATTGTGAGTTATGACATGCACCTGCATGTATGTAAATATGTAATAATAGCGCATACAACAAGATTACAGACGAAAAGTGTGAAATATATGCGTATAGTATAAGAATAACAAAAAACATGAATATCTTTTATATAGAGAGAGAGAGAGTGAAGAATTTATAAGTTTTAAAAACATAATCTAATATATACCAAAAAAATTCTCCTCTATATATGAGTAATGATGGGTATCATTTAAAACATAATCATTCAAAAATCACTTACGATGTAGATCTTGGGTGGTCCAATTATGTAAGAGAGAAAAAAATAGTCAGGAAAGAGAAACAATACGATTGGACCACCCAAAATTCACATCATAGGTGATTTTTAGATGATTTTTTGGGTGATATAAGCATTACTCTCTTGCTATATTCATTATGGTATGAGAGTTAAAAGTGGACAATTTTTTTAGGCTTAAAAAACTACATTAATGGCCATTATTTTTCAGCTCTTATATCGATCCTCACGAGTCACGTCTTTCCACTTTCTTCTCAAATCATGTCAACCTCTAATACCATTCCTAATATCTCTTCTTCCTCTACTATACTAATTGATTGCTCCTTTTATGACAGACTAGGGCTTACTTGGTTCAAATGAAACTTTATTCCATACATTATGTTTTATGGCGTGCTCAGTTAGAGATTGTGCTTGAATCACATGGTAACTTTAACCATGTTCATGGTTCGTGTTCTATACCAGATTAAGAGCCCGTTTGGGATTGATTATTTTGGAGCTAAAAGTGCTTTTTGATTAAAATTAAATTATTTGTAAAAAATATTAAAAAATATTTTGACATCTAAAATCACTTTAAGTGATTATTTTAATAATCACTAATCTAGTGCTTTTCCTAAAAGTGATTTTGAGAGTCTATAATATTGCTATGGATATAAAATCACTTTAAGTGATTATTTTGAAAAGCAATCCCAAACGGGCACTAAGTTGATGCTCTTTTTTAGACTTGGTTGATTGAAAATCATCAACTAAAAGACTCTTTACTTTCTTTTATGATCCTTTCAGATTTGTCTCAAGTTGTTAAGCTGCAATGTTTTTTTGAAATTTGACACAAACTTCCGAATTATTAAGACATGATGTCTGGTGTAAAATGCCCTTAGATTGAAGGATCACCCGAATGTTAGTACTAGTATATTCATCTCTATTATCAAACCTTAGAATTTTGACATGAGCACTGAATTAAGTTTAGATCATAGGACTAAATGATTCGAATATATCACAGACTTCATAATTAAGCTTGAGAGGCTACACCCAAACATACTTACTATAATATTTTAAGAACAATATATAGTATTTAAAAGTGGATCAAGAAGAGACAGGTGAAAGTCCCCAAACATCACTATGTATTAGATCAAATGGTCTACAACTTTTTGAAATAGATAAAGAAAATAGTAGTCCTCTAACGCTGTGACTATGGGATAAATCTTGTTTTCTTGACTTCTTATCATTGTCTCGAGGTATCGTAGCATCCAAGTGCCTAACACCTTCACATCTAATACACATTTAACGCATAAAAGCTCTAACCGTAGATTAAAAGCCTAAACTAGTCAAGAAATCATAAAACGTCAAATAATAGAGGAAATCCTTCAACTAAGTTTTAAATACCCTAAAAACGATGTCTCATGATACGATTATTATATCACAAAATATGAGACATCACCAAGGTACATAATTAAACATCCGTCCTCATAGCATTCCTTTTGGATTACAACGTCGTCTGTGTTGATGTCGTTGGGCAGCCAAGATATTTGCTTTATTTCATGTACTTGATCGTGGTGGTACTCCTTTTTGACGTTACGTTCCTTGAAAATGTCCAAGAAGTTGACTAGCGTGTATACCCCCATTTCATTAATCATTGTCTTCTCATGATTAACTCGGACGTGTTCTACGAGAAACAATCCTTACGTCGGGTATTCAATTTATTTTACCTTGTCACCCACTTTCAACACATTATCTACAAGGTAGGTGTACATCGTCTAGGAATTCATGTTAGATTTAACCCCGATTGAATGATTGTTACCCCATGTTAGGCCATTGTACTATTTGAATGACCCCTCATCCATGTCACAAAACAACAATGACCAGTGTTTCCCACTGCGGTGCTGGCTTTCGTTTGGCATGATAACATTCTGAAGTTTTCCAATGTGTTCTTGAAGACACGGAGAACATATACCTCTATCGAATCTATTCACCCCTTCCTGAAATAATACTGTGAAAAATTCAAATGACTCGTTAATATTTATAATTTTTGTATATTATTCATGTATAAGTTACCAATCACACCCGAAGTTGTATATTGGTTCATAATATGGTTGGACCTCTACGGCTGAAAAACATGGGTAGTGAACTTTATAGGTAACTCAACTCATTAAGTGCCCGTTGTTTAGGGATGGCAGTGGTTATGATTTTAATCCGAAACCAACGGATTACCGAATCGAATAAAAACCGATTATGTAACCGTGGTTAAATCCGTTAGGGTTTGATTTTAAAAAGTGAAACCGATGGTTAAAACCGTTAGGTTATGGTTTTAGATTTAAAAAAACCCGAAAAATCGAAAATCCGTTATATATATATAAATCTGATTTTATTTTACCTACTAAAGGCTAAAATCCATGTATTTTTATATTTTGAAGTCCATCTTTTTTATATTTTTTTTATTTTTAATTACCAAAAGGCCAAAAGTCTCAACCCAACTATAGATAAGGATGGAAATGGTTATGGTTTAAAATCAAAATCGATGAAATTTGAACCAATAAAAATAGATTATGCAACCATGGATAAAACGGTTAGGTTATGGTTCTGAAAAATGCAACCGATGATTAAATCCTTTAGGTTAAAATTTTAGATAAAAATAAAACCGAATAACCAAAAACCTGTTTATTATCATCTATTTTTGTATATTTTATAGTACTATAGATAAAAAAAATATTTTCATATCTCAAAAGTAAAATCTAAATATTAGAATTAACAAAAGAAGTAACAAAAACGTTATTTAATTAAAGATCAACATAATATTTTGTATATTGGATATTTGTCATATATTTGTGATCTTGTTTCAATATATTTAGAGAGTTATAGTTTGGCATGTCACAAGAGCGAGGCGACGTTAGGAATCCTACTGCGAGAGGGACGCCTTGCGAGCCGGGTTATGGTTAAAATCCGAAAAACCGTTTAAAAAACCGAATCCGAATTATTCGGATATGGTTTTGAAAAGTAAGTCCGGCGGTTAAATCCGTTAGGATTTGGTTTTTGATAATTAAATGGATATGGACATGGTTTTAGGTTTTTTTGCAATAATCCGATCCGTTGCCATCCCTACCGTTGTTTCTAGATCTTTAAAAATATTTTAGACATTAAAAATCACTTTTAAAGAAGTACCAAATATGTGTTTTTTAAAACAAAACATCTAAAGTGATTCTAAATTTTAAAAATATTTTTAATAATTTTTATAAGTATTCTAATTTTATTTTAAAAGTTATTTTTTATTCTAAAATAAACACTTCCAAAATTAATGTAAGATGGGTCTATCTATTTGAACAATTATAAGGGAGTTAGTAGCATTTTATACATAACAAAAGGGTCAAAAAGTATATTACCCAACCTTAAGGGTGAGAAAGTGCAATTTACCTAATATTACATTACATTTCTACATTTCTGGTGTAAATATGTTTAGTCAAGAAGAACCAAAGCATAGAATCAGCGATTGGGAGACCTGGAAAAAACAAGAAATTAACCTCTTAAGGTTTGATCAAATCATATATAATATATCATATATATATATATGTTTACCCCTACAAATTAATATCATCTATTATATATCAAATGTGTGTAAAATCGTATGCATGCATATTTTCTGTATGTAAGTAAGCGTAAGCATGTCCAGAAATTTATTTCTTCAAGTGTTCTCGTTGGCCCGAATCTTAATTGATGTGTAATGATAATTTTGAATAAATAATCATCCCCTACAAACAATAATTTGTCCCCCTTGTCAGCAAAATTATTCTATTGGTATGTTTAGAATACAAGATTTTTTTGTTAATTACACTATATGATTGATTTTTTTCCTAGCTGCGATATTATTTTGAAAAGAAATGGTTGATGGAAGGGATATCTTGACACCACTTGTCTTGGATTATGGTACCAGTTTGAGTAAGGTTAGTCGTACTTTTTAGTGTTACTATATAGCTTTGATGACTATGATAGTAATACAATATAAAATTGAGCAGGTTGGCTTTGCGGGTGATGATGCTCCTATTTCAGTGGATCGAACTATAGTCGGTCACCGTCGCCACATGGGTGACATGGTAGGATCAGGCAAGAAAGATAATTACTTTGGCTATGAAGCATGCTCAAAAAGAGGTGTACTTTCTTTGAGGCGCCCCATTGAATTTGGTATAATCACCAAATGGGATGACATGGAGAAGCTTTTACGTTACACCTTCTACGATCAGCTTTCTATTTCCCCTGAATTTCATCCTGTCCTTCTTACTGAACCCCCATTAAACCCCAAAATGAATCGAGAAAAAATAGCTGAAATAATATTCGAGACCTTTCATGTTCCAGCAATGTATCTTGCTTTGCAATCTGTTCTTTCTTTGTATGCTAGAGGTCTTACTACTGGTCTTGTTATAGAATGCGGAGAGGACGTTAGTCACACTATACCCATCTACGAGGGTCATGCAATTCCTCATGCCATCTCCAAATTAGATCTCGGTGGGTTTGATCTCACCAACTATTTGATTAGAGATCTCAGTCGTTTTTTTTATCCTTATGTTTCTGTGGAAACATACATTTTCGAGGACATCAAGATAAAAACTGGATATGTAGCACTGGATTTTGATAAAGAAGTAGAGTTAGCAAAAAATAGCCCCGCATCAGTCCGGATGATCTACGAGCACTTTAATCAAGATTTCTGCACTATTCACTCAGAAAGGTTTTACTGTCCAGAAGCTCTATTCCAGCCATCATTGGTTAGGATGGAAACTTCAGGGATTCACGAAAAAGCTCACAACTCTATCATGAAATGTGATGCGGATATTAGGAAAAGTTTGTATAAAAACATTGTGCTTAATGGTGGGTGCACTATGTTTCCTGGTTTTGCAAATCGTGTTAGTAGAGAACTGTGTGCTCGTGCTCCGGACTATACGGAAATAAAAGTTGTAGCACCAGAGGAAAGGATTATATCTCCTTGGAAAGGAGGCTCTATACTAGCATCTACTGATACTTTCCAACAAGTAATGTTGTTTTCTCCTTTTAACATTTCATTTAAATTATCATATGAAGTAAAAACTACTTTGTTACACCCACAGTCGATATTTATGTTATGATGGTAATACTGTATTCAAAATTTGCAGATGTGTATATCAAGGGCTGAGTATGACGAGTATGGCCCTGCAATTGTACACAAGAAGTGTTTTTGAGCTTGCAAGATATATACAATCTCTTCATTTAGGAAGTGCTTTTTCACTTCTTAAGCATTGGTTCCAACACAATCCAATCTCTTGCTTCTCTGGTGGTAGCAAACAATGGTGCTTACTTTGTGAGAGGCAAAGAGACAATTCTGATAGACTTATAGGTATGCATCCGGTTGGAATTTAACCTACGAATTTGCCACTTATATGTTGTGCCCTTTAATTTACTCAAACTACGGAAAGAATTTCCTATTCACCCAAAAAATAACATTTATTATTAAATTTAGTTTCAAGAATCTAGTTTTCTGTATGAAAATATTTGATCTGCCTTGTTTAATTGATTGAGAGACCAAAGTGATTGATTTAGAGAAAAAAAATGTTTTGATTCTCTTGTTAGACAACAGATTCTCCTAAATTAGGAGGGGTTATCTTATATATTATATTTTGAGTATTACATGCTCAATATCTTTCTGATGAATTTTGCTAAGAAAAATGAAACATCTGTTATGTTGTTTTAGAATACCAAAGCCCAATCGTTATATATACAAACAATTTCCTTTTTGAATAATAAGGGATATAATTGTATCCACCAAAATCATTCAGCCACTGTGTGTGTGGATAGTCCAATCATGAATGTCTGGCCCAACCCAAATTCTAACACCTAGAGTATTAAGACCTAGAATCTAACCAATCGGAAGAAACAAAGTTTTACATGACCTTCACTGTTTGTTGGTATAACCAATATCCTCTAAAGATGATTATATTTCAGAAGTCATTCGAAGAGAACTTTCAAAACTATTCAATTGAGTCAATTGCATTTGTAGCAAAAATTAGTCAAGCTATGAAGAATGCAAAAGACTTGGAACAAGAAATTCTAGGAAAAATATTATTAGAAGTACAAAAGGATACTGATGTGTTGCTGAAAAGAATAGCACCAGAATAGTTTCTACTAACAAAAGCACTTCCTAAAAGAACATGGTAAATCTTTCATACTCAAAAGCACTTCTTGTGAACAATTTCAGGACCATATTCATCATACTCAGCCCTGGATATCCACATCTGCAATATTTAAATACAGAGTTACCATCATAGCATAAATAACAATTTGGGTGAACCCCACATATATTTGTGAGTACTATCAATCATCATACGGTCGAATTAAATATAGTTTCATACTTCTTTTACTCTGTACAAGTTTAAAAGAAATACCTGTTGGAAAATATCGAGAGATGCTAGCATAGAGCCTCCTATCCAAGGAGAAATAGACCTTTCCTCAGGTGCTATAATGTTTACTTCCATGTCATCTGTAGCACAAGCACTAAGTTCTCTACTAACACGATTTGCAAATCCAGGAAACATAGTAGAGCCTCCATTAAGCACAATGTTGTTATACAAACTTTTCCTGATATCTGTATCACATTTCATGATAGAGTTGTGAGCTTTTTCGTGAATCCCTGAAGTTTCCATGCCAATAAGTGATGGCTGGAATAGAGCTTCTGGACATTTGAACCTTTCTGATCGAACCGTGAAGTCATCATACATCAATTCGATTGATGTGGGGTTATTCTTTGCAAGCTCTACTTCTTTATCAAAATCGAGGGCTACATATCCATTTTTTATTTTGATATCCTTGCAAATATCTTGGTACTTACGTGTACCATAAGGAACAAAATTTAGACCGAGGTCATAAAGCAAATACATTGTGAGACCAAACCCACCGATATCTAATTTCGAGATGGCATTAGGAATCGCATGCCCCTCGTAAATGGGAATAGTGTGACTAACTTCCTCTCCGCATTCTATAACAAGACCAGTAGTAAGACCACTAGCATACAACGAAAGAACAGATTGCAAAGCAAGATATATTGCGGGCACATGAAAGGTCTCGAACATGATTTCAGTTATTTTTTCTCGATTTGTTTTCGGGTTAAATGGCGGTTCAGTGAGAAGGACAGGATGTGATTCAGGGGAAACAGAAAGCTGATCGTTAAAGGTGTAATGTAAAATCTTCTCCATGTCATCCCATATGGTGATTATGCCACATTCAATGGGGCGCTTCAAAATAAGAATGCCTCTTTTTGAGCATGCTTCTTCACCAACGTAAAAATCTTTCATAAACTTGAAGCGGACACCCATGTGGCGATAATTACCAACGATAGAAGAAAAAACTGAAGGAGCAACATCACCCGCAAAGCCAACCTATTGATAACACAAGTTTGATTATATATGAAGTGGCGAAAACATTCTTTGCACATTATTTATTAATCGTGACTAACCTTACTCAACCCGGTACCATAATCCAAGACAAGTGGTTGCAAGATATCCCTTCCATCAACCATTTCTTTTCAACCCTTTCAGTAACATTAACTCTCTTGATGAAATAGCAGCCAGTGTAATATCTCGACCCCAAATAAAATCTCACTACCTAAATAAATGGAGGCTGTCATATAATTTGCACAAGACCCATACAGGGGCATGATCCACAAGTTTCTAGGGAGCTAGAAGTAGAACATGTACAACAATAAACAAAAACCATATCGACCCAGCCCAACCACTCATGTATATTCTTAAATGCAGTCATATACATCTCAATCATGCACCAATTCATTCAAGAGTAATATGTGTAAATCAAACCTAAGGATATTGCGTCCAAACATACCCATTGGGGGATGATTATTCAAATTAACATACTAACCTTACAAATAAATTTAAGTAAAAATCCAGGTCAAAGAGAACACTTAAAAAATATTTTTGTTGGACATGCGCACGGTTGACACACATTTGAATCGATCTTATTTGTAGAAATAGACATATAAAAATAATGAATAATATGCAGGATCTCACCCAAAATATTAAATAATATAAATAGACCGTTTGAGATTCATGATACATAGGTGATATTCATATAAGATCCCACATAAATAACTGTAATCAAACCTTAAGAGGGCTAATTGCCTGTTTTTCTCCGTCTCCGAATTACTTCTTTGCTTTAATTCATTTTTACTGAACCGTTTGACATCAGAAATGTAATGTACCTTCAAGGTAAAGTGCACTTTCTAACCAGATGGGATTAGCTCACTGGCCAGGGCCTTGGTCTACCAATCTAGGGATGCAGGTTCGAACCGAGTCAATGACTCCGAGTCCAAGTGGCTCTCCTATGTAACCAAAAAAAAAGTGCACTTTCTCAAGAATGAGATTGGTTTACCACTTTGTTACAGTAACTTTTTACTAGTTCATTTTCTTTTAACAGAACTATTAGTATATTAAAATTTGTATTAACTGGTTGTTGTTAAAAATCCATGAAAAAAAAAAAGAAAATTCTTCAATCCAATATTAAATAAACCAATAGGAAAATACTTCCAACCAATATTAGGATAAATCATTTATATTAAGATACATGGTCATGTTTATAGAATTTCATAAACTAATCTTTAAGGTCTGTTTGGATTGAGAAAAACCGAAAAAAAAAGAAAAGAATATAAATGATTTTTTATTTTTTACATTGTTTGTATTAGAAAATTTTATGAAAGAAAAGAAAAGGAATCATTCCGAAAATCACTCATATGTCCATTCTTATTATCACTCCCAATTGGAGTCAAATGGAGAGAAAGGAATTTTTAATGATAATAGGACAAAATTAACTTTTTTTCTCTTTCCTTTTGTATTTTTTTCAATACAAACAAAATATATCTAAAATCATTTATGAAATCTTCTTTTATAAAAATTTCTAATCCAAATAAAAAAAATCATTTCCTTTCTTTTCTTTTTCTTCGTTATTTTTTTCCCTCCTAAATACAAACAGGGCCTTAGAGATGTGTCTTGTTATTATATCCAAGATTCTGATTTATATATTAAACCATCCAATATTAGATAAAAAATTTACCAAAAAAATGTTATGATTTATTGATATTAGTTGGATAGTTATTATTAGAGGAATATACTTTAGAGGCTTTAAAACCCAAACATATATTTAAAGACCCATTAAAAAATCATTCTACAAAAGAAATTAATTTAAAAAGTCTTGCAAATAAATTACTGTTACGTAGAAAATTTGTTGATAGTTTTTTTTTTCTAAAAGGAACCACAAAAAAGATAAAAATATTATAATATCTTTGAAAAGAAATAATTACAAAAAGATAAAAAATAAGTGATAAATATACATACAAAAAATAAATGGATCATCAAGTCACTAAGTCATCTTCGGGTACCATCATCGACCATCAAGTCTTCTCCAACTGCCATCATCGACCACCCCTGGCGTCGTCACCAATAATTTCCTGAGTACTCGGAAAATTTCTATGTGTGTTCTAAAAATTCTCCAAGTATACTCAGCAAAAACTCTGAGTATTATTTGAAAATCTTTGAGTATTATTTGAAACTACTGAGTATTATTTAAAATCACTAATTATTAACACAAAAGCTGAATATTTACGTAAAAGCACTAAGTATTTACACCAAAATTAATGAATATTGACAAAAAAATCATTGAGTACTCGATAAAAAACTGAGTAAAACGAAAAAATGAAAAAATAAATTATCGGATAGCATAAAATTACAACCTACAATAAATAAAGAAACAAAGAAAAATAAATGGAAGCAAAACAAAGGATTAGTTTCCTCTGTAATACTCTTATTATTTCATACAAATAATTCTTAAATTGAGAATTATACTTAATCAAGCAAATATATATATATATATATATATATATATATATATATATATATATATATATATATATATATATATATATATATATATCCCCCAAAATGAAAACAAGATTCCCTTAACTAGAGAAAATATATATTTACACATGGATGAATAAAAATAGATATTATAAACTCGTTACAAAAGATCAACTTCATCTGAGTGGACTCTGAATGTTATAAAGACGGCATCTGGCTGATATGGAATGCCTCGGATACTACAATAACGATACTAAAATTACATGTAGTACGACCACTAGCATACAAGGAAAGAATAGATTGCAAAGCAAGATACAAAGCCGACACGTGAAAGGTCTCAAACAAAATTTCATTTAGTTTTTCTCGATTAATTTTCGGGTTAAAAGGTGGTTCAGTGAGAAGGACAAGATGAGAGATTCAGGGGAAACAGAAAGCTGATCGTAGAAGGTTTAAGGTAAATTCTTCTCCATGTCATCCCATTTGGTAATTATACCACATTCAATAGGAAAATTCATATTTAGCGGATATCTTTTTGATACTGCTTCATCACCAATGTAAAAAATCTCTCATATTCAAACATATTTGGACACCTGTGTAGAGATAAGCATATAAATACTTATCAAGTGGGTGAAACAAAGTGTTGGGGTCAAACTTAATGTTGATGGGTGCTTAGCAAGTGGGACTTATTTAGCAGAAGTTGGAGGCCTCTTTCGAGATAGCAACTATGTTGTTGTAGATCTTCCCGCTTAGGCGCGCTTAGACGCCACGTAGGCGTCAACTCTCCCCTCAGCCGCTTACGCCTAGTTAAAATTCTAGGCGTTTTTTCCTAACGCATTAGTCGCCGTGGAATAGGCGCCTAGCCCGTCTAGGCACCGATTAATGGCAAAAAATGGCCGTTTAGGCGCCGATTAATAGTAAAACATGCCCGCATAGACTTTTTTGTTATTTTTCTTATTCTTGAGAATTCTTAAGTTGATATTATAACTCAATTTTTAGTATTTTTATATTTACTATAGTGTTATTAGATGAATTTTATGACTTAAATAGTTAAAATTGCTATAATTACTACATTTTATATTACTAAATATACAAAGCTACACATCGAGATTCAAAACCGTATAATTCTGCCTAAGCCCCGTGCAATCCCGCCTAGGCGCTAGACCCCGGTCGACCGCCTAGCGCCCAAAACCGAGATCTACAACATAATTTTCTTGGCGGAATCGTGGGCTCTTGGGAAGTTAGATCGGCCTTTCAGGCGGAACTTTTCTCGTTACACTTCAGGCTAGACATGGCAGTTAAACATATATATGAAATGGTTATGGTTGAGACTGATTCGTTGGAGCTACATGCGGTAGTGAAGGACGGTGAAAGCGAAAAGGATTGGTCCGAACAGATACTTAATGAATGTAAGAAAATAATCGTCAATAATGCCAACGTTGAGATCTTTCATATATATAAAGAAGCGAATTACTGCGCGGACTAGATGGAAAAGATGGGAGCAAATTCAAGAGCAGGTCCGAGCCCATGTATATATCCTCCGAAGGTCTATGGAAATTGATAACACAAGATAGGAGTGGTTGGACTACCCCGTGTACTATAATGTGCACTCCTACGGGAGTTTAGTGAGTCAAGAGTTAGTGCCCGTTTGGAAGTGCTTTTTTGGAGAAGCACTTAAAAGTGCTTTTAGCATTTTAAGAGTTTTTTTTATTTTGAAAAGCACTTTTTTGAGAAGCACCAAATATGTGCTTCTTGAAAAAAGCACTTTCAATAATTTTAGATTTCAAAATTATTTTTAATAATTTTTTTAAATTTTGAATTTTATTCCAAAAGCGCTTTTTTACTCTAAAATAAGCACTTCCAAACGGGCCCTTACTTACTGGTCCCTCAGTTGTATGGGAAAAAAAAGATTTCACAAAAAGAAATACTAGAAGTACAAAAGAATAGAGCTGCACTGCCGATAAAAATAAAACCAGAATAATTTATACCAACAAAAGCGCTTCTTGATGATGTATGCATAGTAATGATGGGAGTTATTCCATATATTTTCATATTGGGAACTAGATTCTTGAAATTGAATCGTTAATCTTTAAGTGAACTGGAAAGTTCTTTCCTTCTTGTAAATTAAAGCTTACAACTCAAAAAGTGGCAAATTCGTAGGTTTAACTTCTACCGGATGGCGGATGCACACCAATAAGTCTACCAAAATTGGCTATTTACTTCCGTATCAATGAAACTGGGAGGAGGCTCTCACATGGTAAGCACCATTGTTTGCCACCACAACAGAAGCAAGAAAATCGATTGTGCTAAACTAATATTTAAGAAGTGAAAAATCACTTCCTAAATGAACATGATTTATCTTTCAAGCTCAAAAACACTTCTTGTGTACAATTGCAGGACCATACTCGGCATACTCCGCCCTTGATATCCACATCTGCATAATTGTACAGAGAACCATCGTTAGATAAGTTTCAATCTGTGAGTATACAAAGAATGCGGATCTATCCAGAGCCAGATCTGGGATTTTCAGGAGGGGTAATAAACATACGGGTTAATGCCTAATAGGTACCTGCCACCTTACACCCTTGCCCATAAAAGGGCACCGTCTTTTTTTTAAAAAAGTGAGTAATGGGAAGCTTTCTATTACTCAAAGTTTGAGTAATGGGAAGCTTCCCATTACTCGAAGATTGAGTTATGGGAAGTTTCCCATAACCCAAACGACTTTTTTTATGGGAAAGAAAAGGAAAAAGCAAAATATATGTGGCTTTTTATGGACAAAAAAATGATGGTTGGGGTGAGAGGGAATTAATTTGAACTTGAGGTATTTCTTGGGGTATAATCCTAAAAATACTCCCCCATTATATCTTTTTTCAGTGATCAGATCAATTGGTTTTTCAAACTACGAATTCCAAATGTTAATAGCAGAATATAACATTACCTGTTGAAAAGTATCAAGAGATGCTAGTTTAGAGCCTCCTATCCAGGAAGAATAAATCCTTTTCTCTGGTGCTATAACTTTAACTTTCATGTCATCTGGAGCACGAGCATTAAGTTCTTTACTAACACGATTTGCAAAACCAGGAAACATAGTAGAGCCTCCATTAAGCACAATGTTGTTATACATACTTTCCCTGATATCCGCGTCACATTTCATGATAGAGTTGTGAGCTTTTTCGTGAAGTCCTGCACTTTCAACACGAACCAGTGATGGCTGGAATAGAGCTTCTGGACAGTAAAACCTTTCTGACCGAAGGGTTAAAAAACTTTCGATAGGGTACTCGTAGAGCATTTCAACTGATGCAGGATTATCTTTTGCAAACTCTACTTCTTTATCAAAACACAGTGCTACATATCCAGTTTTTATTTTGATATCCTCGCAAACGTCTCTTTCAATATCAATAGTACTAGATGGATTAAAAAATCGACTGAGATCACTTTGCATATACTCTGTGAGACACAACCCACCGAGATCTAATCTGGAGATAGCGTGAGGAATTGCATGACCCTCGTAAATGGGAATAGTGTGGCTAACTACCTCTCCGCATTCTATAACAAGACCAGTTGTAAGACCACTCGCATATAACGAAAGAACAGATTGCAAAGCAAGATACATTGCTGGTACGTGAAAGGTCTCGAACATGATTTCAGCTGTCTTTTCTCGATTCATTTTGGGGTTAAATGGGGGTTCAGTAAGAAGGACGGGATGAAATTCAGGGGAAACAGAAAGCTTATCATAGAAGGTATTATGTAAGAGCTTCTCCATGTCATCCCATTTGGTAATTATACCACATTCAATGGGGCGCTTCAACCAAAGTAAACCTCTTTTATGGCATGCTTCATCACCAAAGTAAATATCTTTCTTGCCTAATCCTACCATGTAACTTGTGGGGCGACAGCGACCGACTATAGTTGGTTCCACTGAAATAGGAGCACCATCACCAGCAAAGCCAACCTGTTCTATTTTATATAGTAATACTATTATCATCATCAAAGCTATATAGTAACACTAAAAAGTACGACTAACCTTACTCACCTTACTCAATATGGTACCATAATCTAAGACAAGTGGTGTCAAGATATCCCTTCCATCAACCATTTCTTTTCAACCCTTTCGGTAACGTTAACTCTCTCAATGGAATAACAGCCAGAGTAATATCTCAAATAAAATCTCACCACCTAAATCAACAAAGTCTGTCACAGAATTTGCACAAGACCGGGCATGATCCACTTTCTAGGGAGCTTAAAGTATAATATGTACAACAATAAACAAAATCCGTACCGACCCAGCCCAACCACCCATATATATTCTTAAATGCAGCCATATACTTCTCAATCATGCACCTATCCATTCAAGAGTAATCTTGTGTAGTGTAAATTAACCTAAGGATATTGCGTCCAAACACACCCATTCGGGGGATGACTATTCAAATAACATAATAACATTACAAATAAATTCAAATAAAAATCCAGGTCAAAGAGAACACTTGAAAAATATTTTTTCGTACATGCGCACGGTTTTAGACACATATGTTAATCGATCTTATTTATAGAAACAGACATATAAAAATAATGAATAATGCAGGATCTCACTCAAAATATTGAATATTAATGGACCATTTAAGATTCATGATACATAGGTGATATGCATATAAGATCTAGCATAAATAACTGTAATCAAACCTAAGAGGGCTGATTGCATATTTTTTCCGTTTCCCAGTCACTTCTTTGCTTTGATGCATTTTTACTGAACCGTTTTACATCAGAAATGTAATTAATGTACTTTCAAGGTGAATTGCACTTTCTCAAGAATGAAACGTGTTGATGTGAGATCGATAGTTGCCCTAGTGGTTAGGTCCTGGAATCGAATCTTATTGGAGTCATTTACTCGGAGTCGGAGTCGGAGTCCAAAGTGGTTCTCTCATGTATTAAAAAAAAACGTATTGATGTACTTTTATACCACTTCGTTATCTGTAAATTTTTACTTTGTTCTTTTTCATTTTTTTGGACAGAACTATTATATTGTTCAAATATGTTTTTTTTAAATATGTTTAAAATCCGTATATTTTTTGAGTCATTTATCTATAAATACCATCATCAATAAGTTTAGGAAAATTCTTCCATCCAATATTGGATGATCCTACACCAATTACATTCATACACATACCCCATGTTTTAAACTTGCAAAAGTAACTATCACATTAGATTAATGACATGTGTTTTATTTTAATAATCCATGGCCGTGATTTAAATATTGGACCATCCAATATTGGATGGAAGTATTACCCATAAGTTTTTTTATTCAAATATTCCTTAATAAAAATAGAAAAAATTACCATCTAAGTCATAAAATCAATAATAATAGCCCTCCAACATCCTTTTAAAAATATTATCCATAAAAGTCCTCTAAACAAGATTGCTTTCCGTTTTTACCCTTATTTTGTTTTAATCTTCCTTTTAACTAATCATGTTCTTTATTTTTCATCTGCCTGACAAACAAAACGCCTCTATGTTCTCTCTTTGCCAAACGCACCACCATCACTACCATCGCTGCCACCACCCACCACCACCACCCACTACCCTGCCGCCATCAATTGCATCTTTGCCAATTTTCAAGCATTTTAAAGCCTCGTCTTTGTTCCCGTCCAGTGATGCAATTGAATCATGCGATCGAGATCGTGCGTTGAAATTCATGAATAAAGCTAGTTGTTTGGATCCATCGATTAAAACTGATGATTTATTAGCCAGTATTGATGTTTCTCGATCAGAAAACAAGACTCGCAATGAGTTCGATCCCTTAAATTCTTCAAAATCTGGTGAAAATATACCCCGCCGAAGGGTTTTTTCTCCTAGGTCATCACAATTGTGAGGGAAATTAAGAGGAAGAAGGATTACTATGAGACATTAGGGTTAGAGAAGAATTGTAGTGCTGAAGATGTGAAAAAAGCTTATAGGAAGTTTTCGTTAAAGGTTCATCCTGATAAGAATAAGGCTCCAGGTGCTGAAGAGGCTTTTAAGAAAGTTTCAAAGGCATTTCAGTGTTTGAGTGATGAAGAGGGTAGGAAAAGGTAAGTAAATACAAACGGCATTTCATTTGATTAATACTTTTACGATAATATGAAATTCACACATTATTTACCGCCTAATTCACTTTGATTGTTAAAAATTCGATTTATATTTACTGTATAGGTATGGGAGCAGCTTATGGAACAACAAAGAGTGGAGTATGAGTTGCATAAATGGGTGTGATGAGGCCTGAGCTAATTATAATCAAGTTGTTGAATTGATGAAAGAAGTTAGAGATGAATAGTCTGGTTTGGCTCCTCAGAGTTGGAAACAAGAAATTACCGAATCAATTGATTTGGATATTCTTTCTCAGGTACTAACTTCTGGTAAACTAGACATGAACTATCTCGGAAATATATTGGACTTTGCGTTAAACACTACACGTAAACTCTCTGCTCCAGCTATTGAGGATGAATTAAAGTCAACGCACATGAAATTCTTGGAAAAGCTATCTGATATAGGATCTAAGGATTCGAATATTGCGTTAATCAAGGGTTTACGCTTTGTCTCACAACAGATACAGGGACTGAAGGAAGAGATAAGCAAAGCCCGTATAAAGATGTTTGAACCGTTTTTAAGAGGGCCCGTAGCTGCTGAGTATTTGAGAAAAGCTTTTAGTCAGCGTTACGGGCCTCATACTGATGCCTTAAATGGTCTTCCTTGTACAAAGCTATGGCTTTCTTCTGTAAAAGATAGTTGTGATCGAGAATGGGGTGAACACACAACTGCTTGTGAGATATGCAAATGAGTACATGTAATTGGTTAGTTGCATAATTGTAGTATTGGAATGTTATTTAACAGTAATTGTTTGTTGAACCAAAGATGAAAAGCTTGAATTTCGTAACTGGGTTTTGAATTTGACATGGAAAATATGTTTATGTAATTTATTTGAAATAATTGATTACAATTATAAACAAATTGTGGAAGTCAATAAATTACTTATACATCCAAGCAAAGGTAGCTCCAATGGAGAGGAATAATTTTATTAAAATGTAATTATAGTTTGGGTTAAAAGTTCCCCTGCACCTGAAACCAAGTACATAACACAATTGGTCCTTGTAAATACGTGATAGACCAAATATTACCCTCATGTTGCGTTTTGGAAAGTAGTTAATATACTGCTCTGTAATTTTATGCGTTTCTTTAACTTTATTCACATAATGCTTTGGAAAGTAGCTTCACAGGGAGCAACACAATTTGGATCAATATACTAAACACCTAATATTACTCGTCACCGAAACAATATAAACTAATGTAATTTGGTGGGAAAAATTTAACTATTTATTTGGAGGGATTTTTCCCACCAAATAACAATATAAAAATTTGGCCGGAAAAATTTGGTGGGAAAAAATATTAACCGGAAAAATTTGGTGGGAAAAAATTGCCGGAACAATTTGGTGGGAAAAAATTGCCGGAAAAATTTGTTGGGAAAAAAAATTAACCGGAACAATTTGGTGGGAAAACAAATTGGCCGGAAAATTTTGGCGGAAAAAAGTTTGGCCGGAAAAGTTGACCGGAAAATTTTGGCGGAAAAAAATTTGGCCGGAATTTTTTGGTGGGAAAATTTAGTTTGGTGGGAATATTTAGGCAAGGGTATTATTGTCTAATTGTGTTTTTTATATTAGACATGACTTTTATGGGCAATATCATCACATGGGAGGGTGTATATGGTCGTTACCTCATAAAAATATGCTTATATAATCAATTTAATTACTTTATTATTTATTTATTTAAATTCAAACCATGCTATTACAACTTTCCACCACTACCCACAACCATCACCACCACCCCACCATCCCACCACTATCACTCTATTAATATTACTACACAATAACCACCACCACCACCACCACAAACACCACCAACCCTACAACCTCAACCACCACTACAACAACAAGAACCACAACAACCACCATTTACTACTAATTCCATCATACACACGCGCGTCTGTGAATTTTTTTATTAAAATCGTCATAAATAATTCTAAAAAAATCAGAAATATAAGAAATTTGCATATTTAGATAAAGCAAATTAATATTTATGTCTATAACTTTTTTTGAATTTTTTCGCATACACGAAATTCGTTGTTTCAAATAGTGAATTTCATGTTTGCGGAAATAAATTCATTATTTTGAACAGTGAATTTCGTGTCTGCGAAAAAAAATTAAAAAAAACATTTTAAAAAATCATAGACGTAAATATTAATTTGCTTTATTCAAAAATGTGAATTTTTATTTTTCTGATTTTTTTACAATTAGTTATGACGATTTTAAAAAAAATTACGGACGCGCGCGTGTGTTATGGAATTAGGACTAGGTAGTAGTAGCGGTGGTTGTGGTGGCTGTTGTGATAGTTAAAATCATGGTGGTGGTGGTGGTGGTGGTGGTGGAAGTATCTAATTATCTTTTTAATATTTAAAAAATAAATATTGTATTAAAAATAAAATAATATATTTAATAAGAAGGGTAGTAAAGGTATAAAAAATATAAAGGGGATGTGTTCAATAATCATTAAGCATTTATTTATAAAATAAATTATTGCATGTTTAATTTAATAATTATGTACCTTTATTAGACTTCTTTTAGCAAAAATCCAATTTAAAAAATGTAATAAACATAATTTATCTATTAGTCTATGTCGATTATATTATTAACAGGTAGCCACAAGTGAGGTTCAACACATCATAGACAAGCTTGCTCATCATTTTTTTCATTAAGACCTCGACAAACTTGATTATTTTTCTCGGAGTTGAGGTTATACATGCAAGGAACGAGTTTTTTTTAACTACGAAAATATATTATGGATCTCCTCTCAAAATCAAATATGATTGAAATTAAAGGAGTTCGCTTTTATCTTTCTATATCATCTCTTGTTCTTAATGATAGAAGTCCACCTACTTCTACTGATGCTACTCAATATAGACGAATTGTAGGAGCTCTTCAGTACCTTGCTCTCACAAGATCAAATGACGGGCTACAAACTATCACCGTTCAAATATGAACACTCATTGGAATCATTGGAATGAAGTTAAGCTTGTTCAACTCTACCCCAAACAAGCTTTATCTCATGGTCTATTCATTCTAAACATGCCAATGCTATTCATTATGAATTTTCTGATGCTGACTGGGCAGGTGACTTAGACGATTAAACACTCGACTTCACCATATGTCATCTTTTTTGGCTCTTCCCGTATCAGTTGGTCCACCAAAAAGTAACAAATCGTTGCACGATCCTCTATTGAAGTTGAATATTGTGCAGTTGCCTCGACAGTGGCATAACTTAATTGGATTCAAAATTTACTTTAAGAACTTCAAGTGCCTATTATAAAGGTGCCCAATATATATTGTGATAACATCGGAGCAACATACCTCTACTCCAAACCGGTGTTCCATTCACGCTTGGAACATAGTTGTCATAGATTTTTATTTTGGTAGGGATCAAGTAGTCGAAATAAACTCATTGTGTCTCACATTCACTTTGTCGATCAACTCATAGATTAACTACAAAACAAATCTCTTGAAAACTGCATCAACATCATTGCAACAAGCTAAGCGTACTTGATGGAACATCTATCTTGAGGGGACATATTAAGGAAATTTTACATCAAATCAAGACAACACAAGATAAATATTCATATCATAGCATATCAAATGTAATATTATATTTTAGGTAGATTAGTTATTTAGAATAGACAATATTATTTGTATATATACTCCATACATTTTAGTAATGAAAACTCACAAAAATTACATTTTCTATAAACACTAGTGACGTTAAACAAAGTGATTGATGATAAAACGGTCATATATGCGCACATATAGGCGTGTAAGGGTACAACATTCTACAACTTATGTTAGGCGAAAATGCAATCTTTTGTGGAGGGAGATCATTTGATGCTATGTTTTGATAGCGCAAAAGATTATTTCTATAACACCGCTTGACATAGCGATAAACTACCGAAACTACTGAAGGATAATTGGGATGGCGACACGCCATGGCAGGTAGATTTTTGAATTTTAAATTGAAAATAGATCGTTATTCATTGAGTGGACAATGACTTTAAATTTAAATTAACAACGGAAAGTTCTTTCCCTAGTTATGTTTAATTCTTACCTGATGCGCGCCAATAAGTCTATCAAAAATGGGCATATATAAAATTGGGCACGAAGTTAGCGGGCCTTATAGGGCCTATCTCATAAGGTATGCACCATTGTTTCCCATTACCGAAGAAGCAAGAACTTTGGTTGTGCTGAACCAATGCTTAAGAAATGAAAAGTCACTTCCTAAATAAACATGATTTATCTTTCAAGCTCAAAAACACTTCTTGTGTACAATTGCAGGACCATACTCATCATACTCAGCTCTTGATATCCACATCTGCACATTTTGAGTACAGTATTACCATTATAACTTGAGTATCGATCTGTGCGTATAACAAAGTAGTTTTTACTTCATTATAATTTGAATGAAATGTTAATAGGAGAAATTAACATTACTTGTTGGAAAGTATCAAGAGATGCTAGTACAGAGAATCCTATCTAGGGAGATATAATCCTTTCCTCTGGTGCTACAACTTTTACTTCCATATAGTCCGGAGCATGAGCACGCATTTCTCTACTAATACGATTTGCAAAACGAGGAAACATAGTATACCCACCATTAAGCACAACTGTGTTTTGCATACTTTTTCTGATATCTTCATACATTTTATGATAGAGTTGTAAGCTTTCTCGTGAGTCCCTGAAGCTCCCATGTGAAACAATGATGGCTGGAATAGGACTTATGGACAATAAAACCTTTCTGATCGAATGCTAAAGATGCTAAAGATATTTTCATCAATTTACTCGTAGATAATTTCGACTGATGTGGGGTAATTTTTTGTAGGGTAAAAGAAGAATAAAGGCCCAAAACACTCTAGTCTTTTATTTAAAGGCCTGATAGTAAACATTCTTTAGAAGCCAACTAAAAACATAAAACCACCTTTCTCTCCCATTAGTTTTAGAAATGAAAAACCCACATCCTTCCTCTTTCTCTCTCTGCCACGAACCACTATACCCCCCCCCCCCCCCCCCCCCCCCCCACCATCACCATCATCTTCAATTACAATTTTACCTTTCGAAAATTGTTCAAAATGGCTTTGCTCGAAATTTAGGTCCATCCTTATGTTGCTACTAGGAATAGAAAATTCAAGTCTGGCATCAGAAATGGAAAGGTACAGTGGTTCCTAGATGGAATGAAGTAAAGGTGCATCGTAACAAACTAAATCGTGTTCAAGCTAGGTTCATAAGTCAAAACTTGAGAAAAATAAACATTGTAATTAAAGTGACTACGGTACACTGAGTCTTCTGTGTAAACTCACACTTCACCCATAGATAACCAATAACTTAAATAGACTATAGTAGTCATGAAGGGTTAACAAGGACATATGAAAATACTAAATCTAAAAAAACAAGGGCATATGACAATACTATATCTAATAAAAATAAGTAATACGTTTTTTAGAAAATGTCAGGAGATCGTAGAAATTTTCGTCATAAACCCCGCACCTGAACATGCCATTAATCTAAAAGAAAATAAAGGATCTGATTGTTTAAAACATGAACTAAGTAAGGGAACTAATAATACTCAAAATTTCTAAAGACGACTTTAGAATAAGCTTAGATTATAATTGTTCTAAACCAATGCTTAAGAAGTGAAAAAGCACTTCCTAAATGAACACGATTTATCTTTCAAGCTCAGAAACACTTCTTGTGTACAATTGCAGGACCATACTCATCATACTCAGTCCTTGATATCCAACTCTGCACATTTTGAATTTAGTATTACCATCATAACATAAATATTTATTTGTCCAGAGCCAGATTTAGGATTTTAGGGAAGGGAAATTAATATACTCAGCCAAAATAAAAAAGTATTTTTTCCGAGTGAAGATTAATTGTTTTTTTAAACTAAGAACAGCAAATGTTAATAGTACCTGTTGGAAAGTATCACAAGATGCTAGTATAGAGCCTCCTATCCAGGGAGAAAAAATCCTTTTCTCTGGTGCTATAACTTTTACTTCCATGTTTTCTGGAGCTCGAGCAGAAAGTTCTTTACTAACACGATTTGCAAAACCAGGAAACATAGTAGAGCCACCATTAAGCACAATGGAGTTATACAAACTTTTCCTGATATTTGCATCACATTTCATGATAGAGTTGTAAGCTTTTTCGTGAATCCCTGAAGCTTCCATGCGAACCAGTGATGGCTGGAATAGAGCTTCTGGACAGTAAAACCTTTCTGACCGAATAGTGGAGAAAGTTTCATTAAGGTGCTCGTAGAGCATTTGGACTGTTCCGGGGTTACTTTTTGCTAACTCTACTTCTTTATCAAAATCCAGTGCTACGTATCCAACTTTTATCTTGATATTCTCGCACATGTCTCTTTCTATACAATCAAAAGGATAAAAAGAGTGTCTGAGATCTTTAGCCATATAGTTTGTGAGACCCCTCCCACCGAGATCTAATTTGGAGATGGCGTGATGAATTGCATGACCCTCGTAAATGGGAATAGTGTGACTAACTTCCTCTCCGCATTCAATAACAAGACCAGTAGTAAGACCACTAGCATACAACGAAAGAACAGATTGCAAAGCAAGATACATTGCTGGTACGTGAAAGGTCTCGAACATGATTTCAGCTGTTTTTTCTCGATTTGTTTTAGGGTTAAATGGTGGTTCAGTGAGAAGGACGGGATGAGATTCAGGGGAAACAGAAAGCTGATCGTAGAAGGTGTAATTTAAAATCTTCTCCATGTCATCCCAATTGGTGATTATACCACATTCAATGGGATACTTGAAATTAAGGATGCCTCTTTTTGATAGTGCTTCATCACCAATGTAAAAATCTCTCTTATACGCGACGCATGTGTGGCGATAATTACCAACGAGAGAAGGAAAAACTGAAGGAGCAATATCACCAGCAAAGCCAACCTGTTGATTACACAAGTTTGATTTTTATATGGAGTGGCGAAAGCATTTTTTTCACATTATTTTTTAATCATGACTAACCTTACTCAACCCGGTACCATAATCCAAGACAAGTGGTTTCAAGATATCCCTTCCATCAACCATTTCTTTTCAACCCTTCAGTAACATTAACTTTCTCAATGGAAGAGCAGTCAGAGTAATATCTCTAGTCTAGATAAAATCTCACCACCTAAATCAATGGAGGCTGTCATATAATTTGCACAAGACCTATACAGGGGCATGATCCACAAGTTTCTAGGGAGCTGAAAGTAGAACATGTACAACAATAAACAAAAACCAGACCGGCCCAGCCCAAAGACCCATGTAAATTCTTAAATGCAGCCATATACTTCCCAATCATGCACTAATTTAGTCTAGAGTAATTTGTGTACATCAAACCTAAGTATATTGCACCCAGACATAGCCTTTCGGGGGATGAGTATTCAAATTTAACATAATAACATTACAAATAAACTGAAGTAAAAATCCAGGTTAAAGAGAACAATTAAAGAGAACAATTAAAGAAGATGTTTTCGGACATGCTTACATCCATAAATACTCCACAAGACATGAATGCACTCGCTTTTACACACACATTTTAATAGCTCGTATTTGTAGATATAGACGTATAAAATAATGAATAATTGAATATGATGGATCTCACCCGAAATATTAAATTTAATTAAAAAAACATTTAGGATTCATGATACATATGTGATATTCATATGAGATCCAGCATATTTAATAGTAATCAAACCTTAAAAGGGATAATTGCATGTTTTTTCCGTCTCCCAATCAATTCTTTGCATAATTTACTGTGATTGAACCATTTTACATCGGGTAAAAGTGTTATAAGGGCCCAAGTATACTTTTGTTTATTGAATAAAGGTCCAAACTAAATACCAATTGGATTCTAACTAGCCTATAAAACTACCCCACCCATTAGGTTTAGAAACTAAAAAACAAATCCTCTCCCCCATTTCTCTCTCGACACTGCAGCCCCAATTCAAGATCGGATCAGCACCAAGAAAAATGCCGCACCAAAAACCCCGTCCCCATCCCTCTCTCTCTTCGCTTTGTATCCCACCCACACCGTTTGAGACGTAAGGTGGGACAAATAATGGCTACACATAACCACATTGTCATACTTCTCGAGCAAGTTCAAAGCGGGGATGTGGTCCTTCACATGGCCCTACCTTGGGGGAAGAGTACGAGCACACGACACATTTTTATCTTCTAGATATGATCCCTATCATTTCTTGTCATTTACTTTTGTATAATATTGGTGTCTTCCAAGGTCTGATATAAAATCAACATTCGGGGAAGTACTTCTCACAAGTGTACGATTCTTCCCAAGTAGTAAAAGTAATTATCATTTTATTGTTCTCCACATGGATTAGAAAGTTAATACGTAGTTTAATATAAATTTGATTATTCACGGTTAAACAAGAAACAAAAAGAGTAAGGATTTTTACTAGGAATTTAAAATATTGATTACTAGAAGAAAATTAGAGAGTTGTGAGAATAAGGATAAAGAGTAACTCAATAATTTCTAGTAATCCCCACTATACACGATTAAGCTTTTCTTGTTTTAAGGGCGAATTTGGTATTAACCACTAACCAGGATTTAAATTTCTTTTTAAATCCTTGTCAGGTAGATAAAGGGCTACCCTTGGTTCTCAAGCGACCTCTGTCAAGTGACATTACCAAGTATTGGGACGAATAAACTCTAACCCTATTGGATATTTGATTACTCAGGACCTCGCGGTTCACAAGCGCATATCAGAAAAATATAAGATATGCTCTACAACCCAACCCAACAGTCATATGATAGTCAAGTTTCTATAGTAGCCTACTAATTGATCGAAAGAATGGGTTTTCTAATGTCTTCTTTTCTATGATAGATTAATCCATTCATGAGACATCTTTTTAGGGGTTTATTGGGCCTAAGTGAGGGATTTTTCCCTCATATTTGACATATTGTACATTTTCATCTTATTTTGGACATATTGCAATTTATAGAGATTTTGGGTCTTAATTGTGTGCAGTTTTTAAGTAAATGGTTAACACAAGATGCCAAGATGATGAGTATACGTCAAGAAGTCAATTACAAACTCAATCCAAGGCGTAGAAAGAGCTTAAATTCACTTGGGAGAAGTTAGAGCGTTTACCAAAAAAGTTTTGACAATACATTGATTTAGTCACCACGATTGATTAGTCATAGATTTGGACTAAATTTCTTTTGTTTTGGATAGAGCTTGAAGTCAGTGATGCGTGAGAAGTGACGGAAGTCGATTCGAAATTGAGATGAAGAAGTTATGACATTTGCTTCCACTGTTCCTCGGACCAGTCCAACACTAGCTAAAACATGTTGGGCTAGTATTAACCCTTCTATGTGAAATAATGAGACCCCAAAACCTTTTTAGCTAGGTATTTAATATTTTAGAATCTTATTATTTAGAACAAAATTCCACACTACACATTTTTGAAGAGCTATTCGCCTGGAGAGAGCAGAAAAAAAGGAGATTAATGGGTTTTCCACAAAAACCACCATTCTTCCTCATCGGAGCTCTATTTCCCATTAATCAAAAGAGTGGAATTATTTAATTTTGTATTCTAAACGTGATTCTTGCATTATCTTTCAACAGTTTTAATTATTTGAATATGAAATAAGAACTCTTTGAGTTGAGGATTGCTTAATGTATGAACCTTTGATGATTCTTTTGATGTTTAATTGATTTTTGGATATTACATTTAAATAAATTGAGATTATTTCTATTGGGTATATGCTTGTGATTAATTCATATTCATATTCTGGCCAAATATTGGGTAGTGTTAGTAGTTAAACTATTGCGCATGAGGGGGTTTGATTACGGACTTAGCATATAAACGCTTGGTGTGCGTTAGTGAGCTGGGAGGTCTTGACTAGCCAAGTAGTTATTAGGGTTTGAACCAATTAACGTCTATATATATTGTAAGACCACTCTAGAGAGGTCTCTAATGACGTAAGATAGCTTCTTATTTACCCGGGAGGGATTAGGAAGAGATCAGTGTCCCACCTAATATCAAATAACCAATTTGCCCTTATAATAGAAACACCGAATTAATCAACTTTCAAAATTACTAGCAACACTCAAGCATACCTCTCTAATATTCAAAACTTCTTTTGCTAGTTTAATTACATTTTGTCTTTGATTAATTGCACTTCAGTTTTATTTATTGAAAACCCAAACGAATATTTCTTCCATTCATTCACTTGAACTCGAAACTAAATACATTATACTCACAAACACAATTATCATAACCTTGATAGTCCCTATGGAGACGCTATTCCCTATTACTTACCTTTTATTACTGGTCAACGCCCCCGTACACTTGCGGGTAAGCAAGCTCTCTATTGTGTCAGTTTTGTATCACGCTTGGGAAGCGAGCAAGTTTTTGGCGCCGCTGCCGGGAACTATATCGTTATACTTTCTTGTGTTTTCAGTTAAACATAGTAGTGTATAGTTTTTCTTTGGCATTACTTGTATTTTTATTTTTGTCTCTCTACAACTTTCTATGTTGGTGTATGCTCTCAAATCCTAAGATATGGTTTCGAGACCAAAGAAGAGGAGAAAGAGAAAGACAAACATGAGTTGAGATGGCCAATCTTAACCCACCTTTGGGTTAACAAATCAACAAGAAGCGAACGTGAATGGAGGAAATCCACCAAATGGTTCAAAACAATCAATGTACACAAGTCTCACCTGGGGTCGTTCCTTGGTTTATGAAACTTCATGAGAAACAACCATTATATTTGCCACCCCATGGGATCCTCCCACCCTCCATTCAATTCGTGAGATTCAAGACCGGTGAGGGTATATGATTAATCAATTTGCTAGTTACGATCATTATAGTGAGGTTGTCCATGAATATCCCGTTCGAGCTATGCAAACTTTTATGCAAATTTATGATGTGTACATCATTCAAGTTGTCACTTACGAACATAAGTTCTTCGTCATGTTCCCATTTTTCCTCACTGGAGAAGCAAGTATATGGTACGATCAACAACCTAGTAATTTGATCACTACGTGGGACCAATTGCAAACTGTGCAATTTGATAGATAGTATCTGTAGAGTTTAAGATTGAGTGGTCAACTAGATTTGGCGAGATTCCGTCAAGAGAAAGGCAAAACATTAGGAGCAGCTTTGACTCGTTTCTAATCATTGTTGAAGAAATGTCCACTTCATGGATACACACTAGAGTTGAACTTAGGAATGTTTTATAGAAGTTTGGATTTAACCTCCAAGGAGACTGACACTTTATGTGGAGGAGGTTTGATGATGATAAACCTAATCATGTGTTTGTTATAATGGATAGAGTTATGAAGAATGAGATGACTTGGAAACCATCTAGAACACTATTTCGGGTATTGGAAAGAGGTACATTGAATTGAGACACTGATGCACGAGTATGGTACTACTTCTTGCACAAACAATCTTTGGAAACGTTCGAACTACGGATGTAAGTAAGAAATTTTCTATTTTCATATGTCGATAGACCTAAAATAATAAGAATATGTGATTTTAATTAGAAACATGTTGAAAGCAAAAAGACCCATGAACACACTTATCGTACTAGGTGATAAATACCCCCCCCCCCCCCCCTACTAGAAATCTTGTTTAAATCCTACTACATGTAGAAGGAAACCAATAAATGATATTACAAGGGAACCAAAAAACCACATCACATATATATAGATATTTTCAAGTAATTGGTTTTACAGAAAACTAACCTTACGCGAGGACTACAAATATGGTTTAGTTTCACAAGTGGTCGCGTTTCTTCAACGACATTCTCTTCGGACTCGTGGGAAATCTTGTTGTTGGTGTATAGATGTACTCATATTCCCGTGACAGAATCCATTTTCATGAAATTTGCTTTGATCGTTATAGTAATGATTTATCCTTCTTCTCCGATAAGATTCACGTTAATTCCATCAAAATTTAAAAATTACATTAAAATTGTTCTATGGTCAGAATAATAGACTATATCCAAAATATAACAAAAAATTCAAATATCATTGATTATAATAATATGATTTGTAACTTAGAACTAGTTAAAATTACAAAATATAAAATATACGACAACCCAGAATAGTTGTAATAGCGTGACTACGATCGCTACCTTAGGAACAAATTCTAATACAGCTATAGGCTGCAAAATTGTATCGTCATTGGTCACTCCCAAAGGTATTACACACGTCAGGTGTGGGCACTTACAAAAGGAGAATTGGAATAACTTTCTCTGATATCTCTTGTTTTTTGTATGTTGAAATAAGTGCTGAAACTTCCTGTATATAGTGGCTAGAGGAGACAGGGCTAATGAAGGCCTTTAATGAGGACAAATTCTTTTTATGAAGAACATTTAACTCTAGATCTCATCCATTAAAGAGAGATGGATTTACATATTTCATCATCTAGCTGAAAAATAAAGCACGTGGAATGTCTTCCAGGTAGACCTGGACGTTAAGGATGAGAATCTGGTAGATTGATGGTGTAACAGTCCATCAAATGTGTAAAATTCTCATAGCCAACTTTTATAAATACATGTTCCCAATATAAATTTGAATTTTATTTTTAAATTCCACAAGTCCCCACGACCACAACATGTCATGTCACGTGTCGACTCCACACACCGAGCAAGGGGTGGTGGTGGTGGTGTGCGTGTGTGGGATATTACCTATACTCTATGCTAAGTATAAAGTTCCTATAAAATAAATGTGGGGTATTACTTTTGAGATATATAAAGAGATATAGTATTATTATTTTCTTATGTGATTCATCATTCAACCAATCATACGAGCATACATGAATAGAAATAGTACGAATTCACAAGAATACAAGAGTGCAGATCAAAATTAAAATAATAGCTTAGTGCAACTCAAAAATAGAAGGGGAAGCTCAAGCGGTTATGACGGAAACATAGATTTGTAAAAAAAAACTCGTAATGAGGAGAAGACCAACTTCTCCAACAACTTCAAGGTATCATAAACGTCAACAATAAATTAGGAATTTCATCTGATCATTAGAAAAATCAATCAGATGGCTGGTGATTATGGCCCGGTCTCCTTCAAGCATATTGTTAGAAGGTTGAACAGACGTGTACGCGGACAAATTTGTTAGATTTACTAGACACACAATCACAAACAACGAGACTTAAGATTTCGTCGACCATAAATTTGAACAAAATAGTAATAGGTTAATACTTGGAAGGTAGTTTAGTGTCTTTATCCGTTAATAGAAAAAGATAAAGTTAACCAGTTGAGGTAGCTCAGCTGACTAAAGCCTTGATATTTGTTCAGCCTTTAAAGGAGGTAAAGAAAGAGGAACATGGTTCGAATCCCCTCCCTGAACATTGCATAACCTAGTTCTGATTAAGTGGGAATATGCATGAAGAGGCGTGTATATTTTCTATAGCAGTCGTGGTGCGCGAAAGTTGGGGCGGACACCCATATATATATAAAACAAATTCTATTGATAAGTAAATGTTCCTTAAAAAAATGGGCGGTGCAAAAAGATAAAAAGGAAATTTTTTGTAGTTCATTCAAAAATGACTATTTAATCAATGTATCAAGTCATATCTTATCTTTGTTGATTTAAGAGCTAATTGTTGATGGATGCCTATTAAAAAACTTATTTAGAAAAAGGTGCCTAGGAAAAAATATTTATTGAAAACAGCCCCATCCCAAAATTACCCTTATAATTAACAATTAAAAAATAAGAAAAAAACTAATAATCACACGCGCGCGTCCGTGAAATTTTTTTAAAATCGTCATAACTAATTCAAAAAAAATCAAAAAAATAAAATAAAAAATTATATTTGGATAAATCAAATTAATATTTACGTCTATGATTTTTTCGGAATTTTCTGAATTTTTTGATTTTTTTTATTTTTTTTATTTTTTTTTCGCAGACACGAAATTACATATTTAAAACATGGAATTCCATGTTTATTTCACGGTTTAAAACATGGAATTCCATGTTTATTTCACGGTTTAAAACATGGAATTCCATGTTTATTTCACGGTTTAAAACATGGAATTCCATGTTTAAAACATGAAAATCCGTGTCTGCGAAAAAAAAAATCAAAAAAATTCAAAAAAATCAAAAAATTCAAAAAAAATCAAAAAAATTCATAGACGTAAATATTAATTTGCTTTATTCAAAAATACAATTTTTTTAATTTTCTGATTTTTTTTGAATTAGTTATGACGATTTTAAAAAAAAATTCACGGACGCGCGCGTGCGATGGAATTAGTAGTAGTAGTAGGTGGTGGTGGTGGTGGTTGTGGTGGAGGTGGTGATGGTTGTGGTGGATGTAGTAGTGGTTACATACATGGTGGTTGTGGTGGTGGTGGTGGTGGAGGAGGAGGAGGAGGAAAAGAAGTACCCTATTATTTGTTTAATATTTAAAAATTAATATTGTATTAAAAAAAAATATATTTAATAATAAGGGTAATAAAGGTATAGAAAATATAAAGGGGATGTTTTCTATAAATAATTATTTCATTAGGCATTTTTTTATAAATAAGATTATTGAAGGCAAAAAAAACAATTAGAGAGTTTAATGAGAATGTTTTCAACAATAATCCCTTGATTTAATTTGAAATACTAAAGAAAAAAGTGATTAAGGTTTTGTTTAGGTATATACTTTTAACTTTTTCTACACTAAAAACATTTCTAAACATAATAAAACACTTCTAAAAATTAAGGAGTGCTGGGTAAAATTATTCAAGTGATATGTAGCTGATGGAATAATAAAATTCATAATAGCAAGATTATAAGAAAGCAAACAATAGATTTTTAGCGGGTATTTTTTTTACATTTTTGGTTCAAAATTAAAAAATAAATGCTCCAGTCCATGCATTGACCTTAGACTGATTCCCTAGCCGTGATACTCGTATGGATTCGCATATTCCTTTGGAGACTCGATTACTATATATTTAACGACAATTATGTACTCTTCTCAACAACAATCATGTTATGTTGACAAATAAAATACATTAATCATGTGATGATCATCTCAAATGTTATTTAAAAATCTCCTCAAGATTTAAACAATTATAACGTGCATGATATGATTTGAGATCCAATTACAAATAAATAATAACCCCCACAAGAATAAATTGTTCTATTTTAAAGTACATAAGTGAATACTACAAAAACATGATATATGGCCTTAGTATGTATGACATTTTATCGACCCCAAAAAAAGAAAACATAAGACATTTTTTATACCGAAAGTTGTATACTTGAATATTCTCTCTTGTTTCAATTATTAACAAAGTATTCTCCCTTGCTTTCTAGAAAACAAAAAGAATATTCTCTTATGTAGTCCAATTAAGTATAAACTTTAAAAAAAAAAATTGATTGAAATTATAAATATACTATTTAAAACCTGATATTGAAACATGTTCAATTAGGAGACGAGTTAATGAACCATAAATACATTAATCACACATAGATTCTCCACGAAACGAGTCAGAACCGGGTATTTGAAACCAATCTTGACATATTTGAGTCTCAAAATTACAATGAATTCTTAAATTGAGACTCTAAATATAAATTTGAAGACCTAAAATAGAGACCTCATTGGTCATGCTCTTACAGACTCATGATCTCCCTTAAAAAGAATCATTGAATCATCGAAAAAGGCAAGATCAATAATCTTTACTTTTCCACTCTTGGGATGATAATTGAACCCTTGATTGGTATTCTTCTTCAAAAGTCTTAAGAAATATTCAAGACAAATAATAAAGAAATAGGATGAGAGCGGATCACCTTGTCTTAAACCTTTCTCACCCTTGAATAATCCATGACCCTCAAAATTAATTCCCGTTGAATAATAAGTACTAGTGACACAAACCATTATCAAATCACCAAACCTTTTAGAAAAGTTCAATCCCTTAAGCACTTCACTAAGAAAATCCCATAAAATAGAATCATACGCTTTGCACAAATCAATTTTAATTTTACACCTCGAAGAGCTACTATTATTATTATTATTATTATTATAACCCTTTAACAACTCTTGCATAAGGTGGATATTCTCAGTCATCGATCTTCCAGAAACAAACGTATTTTGAACTTTATCCACAAGGTCATCTAAATCCGTCTTTAAAATATCCACGATGATCATAGCAATAGCTTTGTAGATAACGTTGCAACAAGAAATATGTCGCTAATCTTCAAACTTTACCAAATCATCCTTTTTCATTACTAAGACAATAATAGTGGCATTAAGTTGCTTAAGTAAAAAACACGAAATGAAAAACTCACTTACCGCTTGGAAAAATTATTCACCAATGAGATCCCAAGATTGCTTAAAGAAGAGTAAGGAATAGCCACCAGGACCGGAAGATTTATCATTTGCAATGCGAAAAATTTCCTTTTTTTATCTTTTCAATGGAAACACTGCCTCTGCGTGTTTTATAAGAGATCCGAAGACACGTTAATTTTTTTTTTGGTCGGGATAAAACATTTATACATCAAAGACAAAGTACACCGGACGATATTTGCGTTGAATCAAAAAACAAAGATCAAACTTACAACATCTATCCCTATCCCGACTATGTAACCCCAAAAAAATCCAAAATGGGAGACTTTCAACCACCAAACCACTCCACGCTGCCAACTCCTCCATCACAAAACAAACAACGAAACATTCAACGGATACCAACAATCCCAGATCCAACGGGGGTACCTAACCACGATTAACTCCGCAACCGTGACCTACATTAAACACCACAACTCCTGTGGGTACCCTGGATGATGGAGCAGTTGGAAGGTTGTTCAACTCAAAGATTCCAATAAGAGAAGCAATCATGTTTTCATGTTTCTTCCCAGTGTGTGACCAACCTGTTTCCTCTTCAAATTTCTCGTCTTCACCTACAACCACATCAAACCCTATCGTTGAACTACCCTTTTTCTATCTTCGATTGAGTGATTCCCAATTATAGAAAAAATCCAAAATACTCAACACATCCAACCACCAAGAGAAAAGTCTGAACACAACGCAAAATCCCATTCACCTTCCTGACCTAAATCACCCTGGCGACCACCAGATTCAATCTACACTAGCCCAATAATCCCTTCTTAACCCAACTTCTTTATCAACACAAATTCAATAAGTAATGAAATATCCCGAATCCAACTTAAACACCCCAAAACCTATCTGATACCCATATTAAACGTTATACATGTCATCATATCCATGACCGTACATGCTCCCACGTACATGGCCCTCTCTAACACTGTCCACCAAACCCGTCTACACCAAAAAGGCGTCGACCAGTTACCACAGCAAATCACCTACGAAGCTCAATCCCACATCCACAATCCTTTCATGTTGTTGTCGAACCACCGCAGACCACTTCCCCCTATTGCTGACCCACCATCATCCATTGATCTATTTACGATGCCACCATTTATAGAAATATTGCTCCAAACCGAAATTGATGTCCATCAAAGGCCTGCACTAGCCCACCTCCATCATCTGTGTTTAACTGAATCGCAACCTTTGTGCCGCATCTTCCCTTCCGCAACTAACGTCACCGACCGGTTCACAGTCGTCGTCGAACCCCGCAACCAGAAATAACCCAATCGTCCACATTCAGTGTTTGTATAGCATCGTCGGTAACCACCCCCTCAACCCCGACGTGGCTTCCGGACCTTGCAAACCGCCGTTCCATATTTGTCGTCCTCTTTGATCTCGAACCCAAATTTATCTAAGAAAAAACACTAATATCCCCTCTCAACATGTTGTCCAAAAATTGAAAAATCGTGTGACAAAAGGCCACATTAATGAAGGAAACATGGAGTAGAAACATACATGTAACGAAATATGGTTAGGATTGGACAAACCTAAAATTCTATCCTATAAAATTCTGAGAAACCCAACTAAAAATACCATTGGGAGGTTTTTGTTATTTCTTTTTTAGACGCATAAATCTAAAAAAGTTCAGTTTAGAATCATGACGTTGCAATTGCAACCTAGTCTTCATAAAAAAAAAAGAATTATATTTATGTGCATACGTTTTTGTTTTCGAAGCCAACCAAGAAAAGTCAAAGTAGAGGAAAAATAAAACACCCTTTTTGTGTAATATTCTTGCAATATTTAATGAAGTTCAAAAGGTAAGGCAAAAGGCAATCTAACATACAACTACTCTATTCATCTTCCCTACTGTATAGTTTTTTTCTCATTTCTGCATAGAAGATGTCATCCATTATCCCGACAAAAGGCCAAGAAACAAAAGGCCAATCACGCTATCACATGGAGAAATATAACACAACTGGTTCCGGGATGGAAGAGAACGTTCGAAGTCAATCCACAGGTTTTGGTTCCGAGATAAATGAAATTGAAGAAGAGAGATTAAGTGAAATATTTGAAACGGACAACTATGATGATCGATTGTCTACCATTAAAGAAGAAGTGTCTGGAAGTTTGTTTTCATTTGATTTTAACAACACGGGAAATGTTGTTTATGTTGCAATTGGGAAAAGTGAGGAGACAAGCATGGATGCCTTACTGTGGACAATATCTCATGTTGTTGATAGATCTTCTACTGTTGTTTTTCTCATTCATGTTTTTCCGGAGATAAAGCAAGTTCCTACACCATGTAAGTCAGTTTCTTTTGCTCTGTTATACACATAGTGAAACACGCACATTTACACGCAGAAACATTTGTGAAATTGTAGGGTAATTTAGAATTTTTTATTACTAAGGAAAGTGTCTCGTGACTCTTTTGAATATGTCATCCTATAAAAAATGATTTCTGTAGTAGTACTTCAACCTCAAGTGTATTGAAAATTACTTTTAACTATTGAAATAACTTTAAACTTTCTTGACCACTTAATTGTGGATCAAGACATGAAGTTAATAGGTTGTTTTAGGTATTATGCAATTGTATGCAATAGAAGGATGAAAAGAATTCAGAAACAAGTCACTTCACAGAAAACACGATTGTATTGAGATCAAACTTACTTTGAGTAGAAATAAATTAAGTAAAAAAAGGATTAGTTAGCTATTAAAAAAGTACAAGAGAAAAATAACATGCTAATAACAGAAAATAATAATAAGTCCAAAAATGATGTAATGAGTTGTGGACTTGGATACAAACAATACAAGTTCTGAAGAAATTTTTTGGTTCGCAAATGTTGAATTTCTCACAAATCCACCCTAGTTTTTTCCGTATATAACACCTACATTATGCAAAATTTAACTTTTTAGTCTTCTCACAAATATTGTCCCCATTTTGGGGATTAGACGTACTTAATTTAAGATCTGTTTCAAATTAGTAGTTATTTTATGATAAAAAAATACTTGTAGAATATAATTAAAATATTTGAAAATTATTAAAAATAATTTTGAAATCTAAAATATTTTTTTAAAAACATATATTTAATATTTCTTCTAAAAATATTTTTCAAGATATAAAATACTTTTAAGTAATTTTCAAAAAAAATATTTCCAAACAAACACTTAAAGCTGAGTACTTTCAAGGTAAAAAGAAATTAAGACTTTATTTAAAAATGACCCAATAAGTAAAGTTATTTTTAGTAAATTTTAATTGTTTGATTAAATTTTCCATGACATTTAAAAATAGTTCATACTCCTCTATAGTATTGTGAAGGATACAATCAAATTATACTCCCTCCGTCTATTTTTATTTGTCCACTTTTTCGGTGCACAAGAATTAAAAAGAGCATTTAATACTTTCCCCCTTTACACAAATGCCCTTAATTAATATACATGAGATCATTTATTACACTACCTTTGCTACTATTTAATTAGGGGCAATATTGGAAAAAGTAGGGAAAAAATGTCTTGGTAATAAAAAATGGACAAACAATATTGGACACCCTATTTTAGAAAATGGGACAAATAAAATTGGACGGAGGGAGTAATAGTTTGCATTTTTTTTTTTCTAATTTAGGAAACTGCTCTATTAATTTCCTAATTAAGTGTTGTCAAAATACATTTAAAGTTTCAAGAATTTTTGAAGAGTAACTAATAGTACCATCCAATATAGTATTCCAATTCTTAGCCCGTTCAAGATAAGTAATGTTTTATACCATCCCTTCATTTTTTATATAAAGCTTATGTGGTATTAAATAAAAAAATATGAAAAAAGTAATATAAAAAAGAAAAACATCATAATTAATTTTTAAAATTTTCTAAGTTTCAAGCTTTAAAATTTTCATCTAGGTTCCAAGCTCCACATAAAGAATGAAAGAGTTATATATAACATTACTCTAACATCTTACCACTTAAACCAAACTTTCCGTTTGGCTTAATATCCATCATAATGTTATTGCGAGTTAGCTGCCTTTTCTAATCTTCATTTAAGATTTCACCTTGTCCTTCTAAATTTTCTAACTCTCCATATCCTGTACACATAAACTGTATAAACTGAAACTTTATTTTTTATTGAATCGACAGTGGGAATGATGCCTATTGATCAAGTAAATTCTACGCAAAGGGAAGGCCATTTATCCCAAGAAAGGGGCAAGAGGCGAGATTATCTTCAGAAGTTTATGAATCTATGTTCTATTTCCAAGGTACTTTTTATTCATTATTATACCTAGTACCGTAAATCAAAAAGGACTTATGATAGATTTGCTTATTTTCCTTTTGAGATTTATTCAACTCAAATAATTTGATCTCAGTAATACTCTAAATATTAAATATTAGAGCAACTATTATAACTTAATGATAAATTTTCCGTTTGAAGGTTAATGTGGACACCATACTTATTGAAAGTAATACTGAGGCAAAAGCAATTTTGGACCTCGTTACCATTCTCAACATAAGAAAATTAGTTCTGGGCACCGGTAAAAGGTACGCTATTGTTTTCTTATAATTAAATTATAGATTAATGTCTATGAAATACTTTAAATTCAAATTAATTTTTTCTCATTTCAATTATTATTTTTTTACCCATAAAAAACCACATATATTTTATTTTTCCTTTTATTCTCATAAAAAGAGTCGTTTAAACTATTAGAAACTTCTTAGAACTCAAATTTTAAGTTATTAGAAGTTTTCGAAAAATTAAATTTTAAATTTTGGAAAATTTCCCATAACACATTATTCTTTAAAGACGGTACCTTTTATAGACCAGGATGTAAAGTGGTAGGTGCTTATTGAGCATTAGTCCTTAAATTATTGTATTGTATAATAGAATATATTTTTTTATCCAAATTTTAATAGAATATCTATCTTTCGAACATGTGTTTAATTGTATATACCTATCTTTTAATTTATCTAACTCATAATATTTTATTTTTGTAAAAATATCTGTACGGAGTGTAGCTTGATTTTTTTCACCATTATAGACTTTTTTTGAATATTGTGGAAGGCGAAATGTAGGTTGTGCACACCACGACTTATCTTATAAGAAATATACATATTTCTATATATATAAATAATAAAAATATTATATTATATATGAAATAAAAACAAGTTAGGTTTATAGACATATAATGGAAATTCAATAATTCATCTGTTTTAAAAAAAATGTTCACTCAACTTTTTATCTGATAAAAAAAATTGAAATCCTCATTTATTAAAATATCTTTCATAAAATACATACATCTAAAATGAAACAAATTGAGAAAAATATCTTAACATTCAAAATGAATAATTCTTTTAAAATTATGTTTTTATGAAAGATAAACTTCGAGGATAAGAGGGAGTATTTTCTTAATGAGTAATGTTGTGTATTTTAAGTGGTCCAATCATGTAAGAAAAAAAATTGTCAAGAAAGAAAAACAGTATGATTGAATCACTCAAAATACAAATTATGGGTAATATAGGGTGATCACTTTTTGAATGATACTCATCATACTCATTTTAAAAGTATCTCTTATTTTTACCCCGTCCAATATTATATTCTTATGTAACAACTACAAAATTTATGTTTCAACTGAATAGCGACAACTTGTTATTTGAATCTATATAACCGAGATTTTGTTATTTTCAGGAATATAAGAGGTAAAAAGGTAAGTGGAACAATTGGTCAAATACTTAAAGATGTACCAGAAGAGTGTGAAATTAAGATAATTTGTGAAAACAAAGAAATGATGGATCTCATTACTACTGAACCACATTTCTCTCCTCGGGCCGGTAGTGTAACTTCAAGTTTCACGTCACACCAACACATAGAGCAACACATTCAGAATAATAATAGTAGCAGTGCATTTTCTTGTGCGTCTTGCTTCAAACAACCCAAAGTTGATATATAAAAGCACTGGTTGAAGCATAAATTATGGGGAATCAGTTGTGCGAGTGTCAACCCGAAGATATAAAGATTGCGTGTTCGATTATATCGCATATATTATTTCAAGATTTTCATTCTGGTCCTCGGAGTTTTGCTATGGTCCCATACTCTTTGTGACTTTAATGTATATACGTGAATAACACTTGCAATAGCTTTTGACACTTTCAAAATTTCTTGTATACTTGTTATAAAGATTAGTAAATGGAAAATAGTATGTTTTATTTAGTTGGATTTAATAACTTTTATACATGAACAAGTAACAACTTGCCATTTGTAAGACTGTACAATACAATTAGTTGACTGATTATATACACTTGTTTAGTGCAAACACTCATAGTTGGTACAATAAACAACATTTTAAAAGACTTAACTTTTACATAAATGAAGAAGAGATATTGGTTGACAAAAAAAAAAAAGAGATATTACATAGAATAGATTAAGATATATAGCTATGGGAAAAACAATAAATAAACCTAATCCTTTTACATAATGAACTCGAAAATAATTCCTAAACAAACGAGGCATAAAATTGAGCTATTGATATTTTCTTTGTCATTTTTATACATATCAGCGAATAAACAAAAACTATCCAACGTTCTTATTTCTACTAAGAAATACAATTATTTGAAATTGCCAGTAACCAACTGATACTTCCACTTAGAAACGTCAATGCCTAATTTTTTCGCAACTCGATCCGCAATCCCGTTCATATCACGTTTGATGTGGAAAACTTTCCATTCCGGTAACCTTTTCATCCATTTTCAAATTTTACTCATCGCTGGACGGATTCTCCAATTTGTCCATTTTTGTTGAGAAATCCTTGAATAACTTAAAGGTTGTCTAAGTAGAAAGAGCTACCCGGAAGGCAGAGGCCTCCTGCTGCCCTAATTGCAAACAAGATGGCCCACGCTTCTCCCACGATGCATGTCTTATTTTTACCCTTACTTAAAATCTAGTGGGTTATGTTTCTATCTTTATTAATTGCGATAGACGCCACTCCCGTTGGTTATCATTCTTTAGTAAAAGAGGCATCATTAAGCCAGGTAAGTTTCCCTTCATCTTGACATATATTAGATGATTCCAAGCTCTTATAATTCACAGTTATTGATACAATCCATCACCATACCTTCTAATACTTCTTCTATTAATACATTCATAAATTCACCCACCTTGAGATACTAAGCCATCACGAGTTGAAAATCAAATAAGAGGTTCCCCTGCAAGTCTGAGAAAAAAAATACCATCGCCACCACTAAAATCCGCAAAATATACGACAACACATGATAAATAAATAAGACAAAAACGCTAGTTCAAATCTAGAAGAAGTCAAACTCCAAGTAATTATTCGAACTCTTCTGATCCATCAGAGCACCACCACCATTAACATTTGTCGATTTCTCTCTTTTGGCCACCGGGGACAGAATTAGATGTTGAACTCTTTTGATCCATGGATGTTGGACATGATTGGTTTGGCTGATATGTGGTGTGTGAGGTGTGCTAACATACATATGATCCATTTATTTCTTCGCTTGATGGATTGCTTCTTTGATAGATTGCTTCCAGAGCATGCTAGTGTGTTCCAAACACAATATATTGATCAAACATGTTTAGAAAATCCTGCAATTTGGCTCATAATTACCCCCCAATATACCATGAACTAGTTGATTTGTGTTCTTACGAATATTTATGCACGAGGAAATGTTATAGAAATTAGAGGTATAATCATCCACAGATTCTCCTCATTGGCACAAAATTTTGGAAACGTTGATAAAGCTCACGTTCAAAGTTGCAAGGCAGAAGTTCGACTCTTATGTGTTTCTTAATTTTTTTCTCATGAATTGATCTTGTCTGTGGTAAAATGAGCCCTATTTTTCTTCAATGGTTTCCACAATCTTGTGCTCTCCTACAAAGTCTAGTCACAATTAATGGACGTGACGTTTATCAAGAATCTCTTTGAAGTCAAGTATCTCCCCCACTTAATAGATGCATTCAAGAAACTCGACAACTTGTATTTCCCCCATAAATTCAAAAAAAATCAACCTTAAAACCTTATTCACACATATTGTTCTCTTGTCGAACTTGACCACGAGAAAATGGTTTATGACCATAATCTTTATCCAATGTTTCGGAATTACTCTTTGTTATAGATTTTGTGTCAAAACCACTACTTGATGCATCAATACTCAACAGCTCAAACCAAAATCGATTTTTTGTCATGGAACATATTGTCTTCCCTATCCTGAGCATCGACACGCCTTCTTAGATGAATTGTTACCAGTCTTGTACATAAGAGCTTCCCATTTAACACACATATTACGCATATATGGCTCTAAAAGGGGCAAATCTCCAAAACAAGGTAAGATATGAGAATATATATCAAATAACAGGGAAAAATTCCTCAGCTGAGCACAAAAAAACCTTAAAATATGTTTCTTGATGGGATTAATTCATCACAACAAGGGAGACATCAAACCCTCTTATTAAATTTCTAGCGAAAAAGCTAACAACGGGCGTATCCGCGAACCTAAGAGGTTGCCCCACCATATGAAACAATGTTGGAACCTTTAAATAGAGTTTTACCAAATAAAATTTTGTAAATAAATATCCATTATAATCCGCCAATCTACCGCACTTCCGCAACATAAGAAAGGGCATTTTGCAACTAATTAAATTGGCTATGAATCGACATACGTTTCCATCGGTTGTGCATGTGGATTGGAAAGCACATTTCGACGCGTCTCTAGGGTGCATGGGCATAAGATAGTCCTATGCATCATCAATGATGAAGACACAACATGTTTCACAAATTCACTCTATATGTCGTTCAAACCAATTTCTTTGGTACATATTCGTATTCAGATTTGTTAACAACCAAAGTACGAACCTTGGGTTTTTTATATTTCACTACTTAACGTTATGTTTCGCCATAAGCATTTCGATCCTCTACCAAGAAACGCTGATGTTGGGATGACTGTTGGACATGATTGGTTTAATAATAGCCGGTGTGTAAAGTACACTATTCTACCTATGATCTATTTGTTTCTTTGCTTGTAAAGCCTGCTGGTGTGCTCCAAACATAAGTTGATCAAACATGTTTAGTGAATCCTGCAATTGGATTCGTATTACTAAATATACCGTGAAACTAGTTGATTCGTGTTCTTATGAACATCTATGCATGAATAAATGCTATAGAAATCAGTGGTCTAATCATCCACAGATCGTCCTCCTTGGCGTGAATTTTGGAAACACTGATAAAGTTCACCTTCAAAGTTGTGAAGAAAAAATTTGACTCTCATGGGTTTCTTAAATTTCTCATAAATTGATCTGGTACTTACCAAAATGAGCCATATTTTTCTTCAATGATTTCTACAAACTTCTGCTCTCCTATAAAGTCTAGTCACAATTAATGGATGCAACGTTGATCAAGAGCCTCTTTGAAATCAAGTATATTTTGTATGTAGTAGATATACTCCAGAAACTTACCAGGTTGTAAGCCCTAGTGAATTCGGGAAAATTAACCTTAAAATATGGTTCACATATACGTGTTGTCTTGTCAAAATTGGGGTGTTTGAATCAAAAAGTCTATGTAGAAAAATGGTTTCTTAACAAGGTCCACACACGTAACCCATTGATAAACATATGCAACCTATTAAAAAAATGCACGAACCCATTAAAAATACGTAACCCATTAAAAAGACTCGCAACCCATTGAAAACACAAAGATAACCCATCAATTGTTCAAAATTTAGATTGTTAAGGGTGGGAGAACATGTTTTTAGACATTTTAAGCAATTAAATCTTTGAAATCGACCACGGGATAATGGTTATGACCATAATCGTTATCCAGAGTTTCAGAATTACCCCTTGTTGTAGATTTTGTATCAAAGCCATCAATTCATACATCAAAACCTCAACTTGTCAAAATAGGTATGCGCTTTTGTCTCAGAACATATTGTCTTCTCTAGCCAGAGCATAGACACGTTTTATGAGGCATTGTTTCTAAGATACCATCTCTTGATATCAAATAATGTAGGACTATATGCATAGTTATTTTATGAACACGATATTGAAAGATAAAAACTCAATTAATTTTTTATTATCAAAACACATGGTCTTTAAATAGTGCATAAACTAAAACTCTAATGGACTCTTAACACAAAAATTAAAAATAAAATACTATTACTGGCAAAAAATTCACTGAAAGAAAGTTCGAAATACACAACTAATCTTCTGGGGATAGTAAATTCAACAGTTCGAGAAGGAAAAGCACACTAAAAAAATATTATAAGTCCAATTCTAATTTGTATGCACGTTTTAGCTAAAAATCTCACTGGAAACATTACAAACCATTCAAAACGGATTTTTGGGTTTTAGGAAGATCTAAACGAGTCAAAATATTTATTATATCATCTTAAGGGAAGGGAATATTATAATTTTTAATTATTTATTAAAGTGTATGCATCATATTCACTAAGGTCAAAGAACAAATATGTCTTACGAAATAGATATCCCGAAAATTAATACCACATGTCTAATTTTAAATTAAATATTTTATTTTGAAACAATAATAGAAAAAAATGTTAGTATCTAGAAAATAAATTTTTTATAATAAATTATATTATATTTCATTGTCGTTAATTTTTTTATCTTACATTTGAAACAATTTATAGGTATAGTGATTTACAAAAATAATACATAAATTATAAGATACCATGATATTCTATAATATAATATTAATTTCATATTTATTTTTTGTAATATGCAAATTTAAATAAATCTTATTTTATTTTAAGTAAAAATGAATTGTTATATTAAATAGTGATTTAAAAATATTTAAAATATTAAATATCCTATAAGTTTCAAATGCTAAAAAAATATTTGGCATGCCAACTTTCATCGATATCAAATTCTCTTAACTAAAACTTACTAGTTCCACTAGTGGTTTATTTTCTTAAATATCATTTCAGGTGTCAACTGAACAAAGTCAATTTTACAATCCTTGTGACATTAGATTAATTTTTTCGTAAATATTTTATTATATCAGGCTACCTTAAAAGTTTCGATCACAATTTTTAAATTTATACAATCTATGTTTTCGTATCATGCATAACATAAAATCTGGGTAATATTGTATTGTCTTTCTGTTAGATAGAATTGAAGTGAGATAATATGATATTATTTATATCAAATAACTCAGTTTTCCAGATACCTTCATTATTCATAAGAGAAGCAATTTTAATTTTTTTTTCTCCTGGCTTTGGTAGAGGCATGTTAATAGCTTGTGTTTTTATCATCATATCTCATCCAAAGGACACGGATTCCTTGTTTCCAGTATTCCTCCTCTTTATTCCAAAGAGTTTCTATTTCAGAATTGATGGTATTAATTTTATCATAATTTTCAACTAATTTTGTATCAAAAGATTCAAGTTTCTTAAGTAAGTAATTTATTTGGGCTTTATTGTTTATTCTTCTTTTTTTAGCCCATAAGGTGATATCCCCAATAATAGAATGCAATTTTTTTCCAATACTAAACAATGAGATAGTGAACTTATTAATAATAATTTTGATGCCCAAACTACTAATGAAATTAAAACTCTTAATACACCTATTTTATATAATGAGGACACTCCTTGTTGTAATATTACTACTAATGGTAACCTTACAACAAAAGAATGCTATAGATTCATCATTTATAGAAATATAAATTATAATAAATTAATAGCTGTGGCAGAACCTTCTATTTTCTATAGTAAAAATGAAAACTTTTGGAAACAAATTTGGCTTCCGAAGCTACCTCCAAAGATTTTAATCTTTCTTTGGAAGGCAGTTAATGATGTTGTACCTACCAACATGGTTTATTTGAAAGAAAATGTGCTTTAAATGGACTATGTAAACACAGTGATGATAGCAGCATATATTTTTAACTGTCCTAGCTCAAGGGCAACTTGGCTTGCATCTCCTATGTGTTTCTTATCAAAATCTTCTATAACATCTAGATTTGATGCTTGGCTTGATTATTTCATGAGCAATAAATATTTTAAAGATGAATTTGATAGAAATCTAGTTGAGTTGGCAGCCTGGATCTCATGGTTTATTTGGAAATGTAGAAACAGCAAATACTTTGACAATCATGATATTTTTTCCCTACAAACAATACAAAAAGCATACTTAGCCTATAATGAATACAATCATTATAATAATACAACTTCTGAGGCTAATTTACATTCCAACTCTTCCTCTAGTTAAATTGCAAATGAAACAACTACTGTTGATAACAATAGTCAAAGAACAAACAATCCTTAATTCTAAATCATACCAATACAACTGGTAACTCTGATACCCTAAATATTACTCTTAATCATCATACAAATCTTATTACCATATATACTAAAGCTTCTTACATAAAATACTAACGAAGCAACTGCTGCTTGTGTCTTCAGTAACTCACAGGGTCGGTTTTTTAATAGATACACATGGACTTTTGTTGCTCATACACCAAAAGAAGCCGAGCTAATGGGAATAAGAAATACACTAATCAAGTCATCCGATTTTGCTCAACAATCCTTCCTACTCAAGATTGATTGCGGAAACTTGATGAAGCCTTTCCAATCAGGAGACAAGTACCCCAACAAATTTCTCAAACCGCTTTTTGAAGACGCTACTCTTCTTGCAAAACAACAACAAATCTCCTTCTCTCACATTAGCAGGAGACTAAACTTGACAGCTGATTGGCTTGAGCGACAAGAGATGTTAAATCTCTTGCCTTGTAATTGGGCTTCCTACCCCCCACTTCCTTTTTAGCTTCTTTACAAAGATCAGAATTCTAAACTACTGGTGTTGGCAAAAAACCTCTAAACTTACTGTAATTTATCCATTTGCTTTAATTTAAATTTTATTTCTCGACTAAAAAAATTATTTTTCTGAGAAACCATGATTCGAGGTTATCCTTGATTATTAATAATCTTTTGTACAATATAATAAGGAATTTATCATTTCTTTCTCATAATTTATTTGTATGAACAAAATAATTTTTCTCAGATTTGCATTTTGGAAAGAAAAAAAACTAAAGAACCAAGGTCTATCTATTAGCCCCATCACGTAATCTATATAAATTTTTTTTGTTCGAAGCATAATCTATATTGAGGAACATGTGATTTTGCTTCTATAGCGTATTTATACGAGAGACAAGAGAAAAGGATATAAATAAAAAACAAATAAAATTAAGTTTAAGTTACAGACCTTCCTTTAAACGAAAACGCATGAAAAGGATATAAACAAAAAATAAATAAAATTAAGTTTGAGTTACAGACTAACCGTTAAACGAAAACTTCAGAGTAATTGACATTTAGGTCCTACAATTAGCTAACTTGTCATAATAGATTAGAAAAGGGTCATAATAGATTAAAAAATGAAACCTATCTGCAAATATTGTTTGTGTATTATACTTGAAAATAGTTTGTCTTATTTAACCAGATTTAATAAACCTCGGGTGAATCACTTTTATACATGAACATGTATCAACTTTCCATTTTTAAGTCTATTATGAAACTAGTTAACTGATAATACCCGCTTGTTTAATGCAGATACTCCAGGAGTTGGTAAAATAATCATCATTCTAATAATCAACTTTTACATAAACAAAGAAGAGATATTACATAGAATAGGTTCAGTTCAGTAGTGAACACAAAGACATTTAGATATGAGGAAACAATAAATAAACATAATCCTTTTACATCTTGAATATAAAATAATTCCTAAACAAACAAATAATTATCCATAACCAAGGCTTAAAACTGAGCTTTTGATACAATCCATCACCATACCTTCTAATACTTCTTCTATTAATACATTGACAATCAAAGAAGAGGTTCCCCTGCAATTCTGAGAAACAAGATATACCATCCCCACCAATTGATGCATCAAGCCCACAACTTATCATTCTAAGTGTAGATATCAAGCCATCAAAAGGTGAAAATCAAAGAAGAGTTCCCTGCAAGTCCGAGAAACAAGAAATACCATCACCACCACTAAAATCCGCAAAGTATATGATAATACATGAAAAAAATCACGACAAAAATTACTAGTTCAAATATAGAAGAAGTCAAACTCCAAGTCATTATCCAAACTCTTCTCATCCGTAGAAGCACCACCACCACAAGTGTTTGTCGGTTTCTTACTTGTCGCCACCGGAGGCGGAACACGATCAAAATCAACTATTCGTGGAAAAATCGATGGGGTAGCGCAATTTCTGTGGGGGTAGCACAACTTATAAAGCCTAATTTAGACCTTCAAAGAAAGGCGTTTGTCGTGCCTAGGGGTGGAAATCAATCAGAAATTTCCAACTCTGGAACAAATTTTTAAGGTTTTGAAATTCCGATATTTCGATTTCCGATTTTTTGAAAAATAGGATCGAAATTGGAACTACATATAAATTTACGAGTTTTCTGATCTAATTATATTTTTTATTTTTATTTTCAAATTATATTTCAACTTTTTTATTTTCTGATTTTACATTTCGTAGATTAAATATATAATACATTTTAAGATAAAGAATAAAGTATACAACATGAAACTTTGAATTAAATCAAAAGAAAACAAGAAAATCAAAAGTAATTTTTTTTCTTTTTCCAAAGAAAAAGTAAACGTTTACCAGTTGGGATTAGCTCACTAGTCAGAGTCTCGGTCATCCAATCTAGTGGTGTAGGTTCGAATCGAGTCAATGACTCCGAATCCAAAGTGGCTCCCCTATGTAACAAAAAAAAGTTGGAAAACAGTGAGACATTTTTTTATGTTAAAAAACAATGAAACATGATAAAACAGTTAAAACCCATCTCTTCGCACTCGAATTCACTGGAAGAAGAAACAAGACGAAATCATTTCCCATAGTTCTGCAATTCCGTACCAAAAGTTTCAAAATTCCGAACTAAAAGTTCTGAAACTTTCGTGCCTAAATGTTCGAATTTATAGTAAATTCTGAAATTTTGAACTTGAAGTTCTTTTCCAGTTCCTAAAAATAAGATTGGAACCGGAATGGAAAAAATCTATCCCAAAAATTTGGAAATTTTTTGAAATACCATTTTTTCGATATGTTCCTTCCAATTTCCACCTCTAGTCGTGCCACTTGTATACGTCAATCTGTGTTGAGGCTTCTATACAAGCAACCTTCTTATCAAATCCCTAGTGGCAAAGCTAACAACAGACGAATCCGCGAAGCTAAGAGGTTGTCGCACCACATTAAACTGTGTCGCTCGATTTTTGGAACCTTTAAACGGATTTTTACCTAATGAAAGTTCGTAAATTAATATCCAGAAAAGTCCCCATCTACCGTACTTTTGCAGCATAAGAAAGCGCACTTTACAACTACTTGAACCGGCAAAGAAGCGACATGTGTTTCCATCGGTTGTGAATGTAGACTAGAAAGGGCATTACAATGGTCATAAGAAAGCCATACACACATTAATTATGAACCTACACCAATTTTCACATATTCACTCTCATGTCGTTCCCACTAATATATTACTCATAAATAGATACACATTCTTATTCAGATTATCAACAACGAAAGTACGAGCTTTGGGTTTTTTATATTCCAATTTTAACATTACGTTTCACCATTATCAAAGCATTTCAATCCTCTACCAAGAAACTTTGATGTTAAGATGGTTGTTAGACATAATTGGTTTGATGATAGGTGGAAGTGTGCCACTCTACCTATGATCCATTTTTTTTCGCTTGCAGAGCCTGCTGTTGTGCTCCAAATACTAAAAATTGCTCAAACATGGTTAGTGAATTTTACAATGGGGCTCGTGTTCCTAAATATACCGTGAAACAAGTTGGTTCATGTTCTTATGAACAACTGTTCATGAATAAATGTTATTGAAATCAATGGTCTAATCATAGGTCGTCCTCCTTGATGTAAATTTTGTGAACACTGATAAAGATCACCTTCAAAGTTGTAAAGAAATTTGACTCTCATGCATTTCTTAATTTTATACCATAGATTTATATGATCCTTACCAAAATGAGCCATATTTTTGTTCAATGATTCCCACAAAATTGCTATCCTACAAAGTCTTGTCTCAAGGATGCAACGTTGATCAAGAACCTCTTTGAAATCAAGTATCTTCTACGCGTAGTAGATACATTCTAGAAACTCATTAGCTTGTAATCGCTAGTGAATTTATAAAAATCAACCTTAAACATTGTTCACATATGGTGCTATCTTAACGAATTTGGGTGTTTGACTTAAAAAGTCTATGTAAAAAAATTGTTGCATAATAACTAGTAGAAACCATGATTCGAGGTTTTCCTTGAGTGTTAATTATCTTCCGTACAATATAATAAGGAATTTATCATGTTTTTCTCACAATTTATTTGTATGAACAAAATGAATTTTCTCTGATTTGCATTTCGGGAAGAAAAATAAACTAAATAAACTATGGTCTACCTATTAGCCCGATCACATACTCTATACTTTTTTTTGAAGCATAGTCTATATTGAGGAACATGTGATTTTACTTTTATAGCGAACTTATACGGGAGACTTAAGAAAATGATATAAACAAAATACAAATAAAATTAAGTTTGAGTTACAGACTTACCTTTAAACGAAAATGCATGAAAAAGATATAAATAAAAATCAAATAAAATCTAAGTTTGGGTTACAGACTTACCTTTAAAAGAAAAGTTCAGAATAATTGACATTTTAGGTCACACGGTTAGCTAATTTTTCATAATAGATTAGAAAAAGGTCATAATAGTTTAAAAAATAACTCCTCTGCAAATATTGTTTGTGTATTATACTTAAAAAATAGTTTGTTTTATCTAACCGGATTTAATAAACCTCGAGTAAATAAGTTTCATAACTTTCCATTTTTAAGACTATTGTGAAACTAGTTAACTGATAATACACGTTTGTTTAATACAGATACTCCAGGAGTTGGTAAAATAATATATATTCTAAGACTGAACTTTTACATAAATGAATAAGAGATATTACATAGAATAGGTCCAGTTCAATAGTAAATAAAAAGACATTTAGTTGTGAGGAAAAACAATAAACAAACATAATCCTTTTACATCTTGAACTCAAAAATAATTCCTAAACAAACAAAAACTATACATAACTAAGGCCTAAAACAGATCTTTGTATACAATCCATCACCATACCTTCTAATACTTCTTCTATTAATTCATTTAAAAATAAAGAAGAGGTTCCCCTACAAATCCGAGAAACAAGAAATACCATCCCTACCAATTAATGCATCGATATCTCAACTTGTTATTCTATGTTGAGATATCAAACCATCGGAAGGTGAAAATCAAAGAAGAGGTTCCCTACATGTCCGAGAAACAAGAAATACCGTCACTACCACTAAAATCCGCAAAATATACGATAATACATGAAAAAAATTACGACGAAAAACACTAGTTTAAATAAAAAAGAAGTAATTATTAAAAATATTCTTATCAGTAGAAGCACTAGCACTACAAGTGTTTGTCGGTTTCTCGCTTTTCACCACCGGGGCAGAAATACGATCAAAATCAACCGGTCGTGGAATAATCGATAGAGTAGCGCAACTTTGGTGGGGGTAGCGCAACTTATCAAAACCCAATTCATCCCCTTCAAATAAAGGTGTTACTTAATCTCAGTCGTGCCACTTTTATACGTTAATCTATGTTGAGTCTTCTTTACAAGCAACTCTCTTATCAACTCCATAGCAGCAAAGCTAACAACAAGCGTATCCACAAACCAAAGAGGCGGCCCCATCATATTAAATAGTGTTGCTCGATTTATGGAACCTTTAAACGGATTTTTACCTAATGAAATTGTAAAAATTAATATCCAGAAAAGTCCACCAATCTACCGCAATTTTGAAACATAAGAAAGCGCACTTTGCAACTACATGAATAGGCAGTGAAGCGACTTACATTTCAATCAATTGTGCATGTAGACCAGAAAGGGCATTACAACACATCTTTAGGGTACATGGGCATAATAAAGTCCACACACCATCAATGATGAACCTACACTACCTTTCACAAATTCATTCTCATGTCTCATATCTTCATCATAAATAGATACACATTCTTATTCAGATTTGTTAACAACCAAAGTTTGATCCTTGGGTTTCTTATATTCTACTTTTAACGTTATGTTTTACCATTATTAAAGCATTTTGATCCTCTACAAAGAAATATTGATGTTGGGATGGTTGTTGGACGCAATTGGTTTGATGATAGGTGGTGTGTAAACTGCGCTACTCTACCTATGATCCATTTGTTTCTTCACTTGCAGAGCCTACTGGTGTGCTCCAAACACAATAATTTAATCAAGCATGGTTAGTGAATCCTACAATTTGACTCGTGTTCCTAAATATACTATGAAACAAGTTGATTCAGGTTCTTATGAACATTTGTTCATGAATAAATGTTATACAAATAAGTGGTCTAATCATCCATAGATTCTCCTCCTTTGTGTAAATTTTGTGAACACTGATAAATCTCACCTTCAAAGTTGTAAAGAAAAAAATTCGACTCTCATGTGTTTCTTAAATATCTACCATAGACTGATCCGGTCCTTACCAAAAGAAGCCATATTTTCTTCAACGATTTCCACAAAATTTTCCTCCTACAAAGTCTAGTTACAAGTAATGGATGCAACGTTGATCAAGAAATTCTTTGAAGTCAAGTATCTCATCCGCGTAGTAGATACATTATAGAAACTCATCAGCTTGTAATCCCCAGTGAATTTAGGAAAATCAACCTTAAAAATATTGTTCAAAGATGGTGTTGTCTTTTCGAAATTAGGGTGGTTGACTTAAAAAGTCCATGTAGAAAAATTGTTGCTTGATAAGGTTTACACACGTACCTCATTTATAAATACACGTAACTTATTAAAAAACTTATACATCCCATTAAAAATACGTAACACACTAAAAAAACTCGTAACTCTTTGAAAATACAAAAATAACCCGTCAGTTGTTCAAAATTTGGACTTGTTAAGGGTGGAAGAACATGTTTTTAGACATTTTAAACAATTACATCGTCGAAATTGACCACGAGAAATGAGTTTATGACCATAATCGTTATCCATAGTTTTAGAATCACCCTTGTTGTAGATATTGTGTCAGAGTCACCAATTGATGCATCAAGACCTCAACTTGTCAAAGCAAGTCTACATTTTTGTCTCGGAACATATTGTCTTCCCTAGTCGGAGCATTGAGACGTATTTTGGAGGTATTATTTCTAAGATACCGGTCTCTTGATATCAACTAATGTAAGACTATGTGCATAACAAGATAAAGAACATGGTATTGGAAAAGAAAAATTCAATTCATGTTTTTAATAATCAAAACACGTGGTCTTTGAATAGTGCATAAACTAAAACCTAAACAGGCTCTTAACACAAAAATACAAAATAAATTACTATAACTGGCCAAAAAGTCAATTAAAGAAAGTTCAAAATACAAAATTAATTTTCTTGAATGGTAAATTCAACGGTTTTTGAATTCCAAACACATTAAAAAACATATATCATAAGTCTAATTCTGATTTTGCATGCACATTGTTTGACAAAAAAAAGTGTTTGCACGTTTTAGCAAAAAAATCTTCCAGAAAACATTAAAAACCTTCAAGATAGACTTTTTAACTATATGAAGATCTAAACAAGCCCAAATATAAATTTATTCATTAAAGTGTACGCATCATATACACTTAGGCTAAAGGACAATAATATCTTTCGAAATATATACATATTTAATTTTAAATTAAAATATTTTGTTTTATAATGATAACTAAAAATATACTATTATCCAGAAAATACATTTTTTTATGGGAAAATGACCCAAAAAATCAAAATAAGATTATTTTCAGCCCAATAACATCAATGACAAAATTTCTGCCCAATAACATCATCAATTGAATTATTTTATACATTATTTGACTATACTATCCCTACTTATGTTATACATTATTCGTCGCGTTGACGGGATTCGCCGAGTGATGGGAATTGTCGGTGACGGGAATCGTCCGTGATGGGAATCGTCCGTGACGGGAATCGTCCGTGACGGGAATCGTCTGTGACGGGAATCGTCGTGTGACGGGAATCGTCCGTGACGGGAATCGTCGTGTGACGGGAATCGTCCGTGACGGGAATAGTTCTTATGGTGTAAGGGTAAATATGTAATCTTATAATAGTAAATTAATGGATGATTCTTTGGGGCAAGTATAATATTATTTTGATTTTTTGGGGCATTGACCCTTTTTTTATAATAAATTAAACTATATTTCATTATTATTTTGTATATCTATACGTTTGAAACAATTTATAGATAGGGTGATTAATTTAAGTTGGACATAACCCAACAAACTTTCTTCACTAATAATTTATATACATAATACCCTTCAGTTGGCTACAACACACAATTGCACAGACAACCAATCGAAGTCAAAGATCCCATCTAGCAACAAAAGCAACAAAGACACTTAGAAAATTAACAACTTTAATGGGGTTTTGCTAGACTGCAAAACGACACCGATTAATGCCTAATGGGATTTCAGTTGGGATCTCGATTGAAGGCGAAGAGTGACGGCGTTAATGGAGGAACTGGACTGTCAAACGGAACCGATTAGTGCCTAGTGGGATGGACACATTACTTTGTGTGGTTTGAAGTTAGTTTTTGTTGGGCTCTCGGATGAAGGCAAAGAGTGACGGCGTTAATGGAGTCCCGATGGAAGCTCAAGCGCCTAGTGGGCTTGATACCTTATTTTGTTTGGTTTGATGTTAGTTTCTATTAGGCTCTCGGTTGTAGGCGAAGAGTGACGATGTTAATGGAGTTCCGATGAAAGAAACATTCCAGCGTTAGTGGGCTGTAAGATGTTATTTAATGGGCTATGCAGTAAAATTTAGTGGGTTTCAACAAACGCCCTAGTAAAAAAAACGTACCTTTGTGCTATTCTAAGTTAGAAGAAAGTATTTACAGAGATTCCTTTGAGATATTCTAAGCTAGAAGTAACGTACATTTCTTGATTGATTCAAACTCCTTTATATACTACAATCAGTTATGTAAAAGATTTTCTCTAATTATATTTTATTTTTTTTAGACAAAGGGACTTATACTAAAATAAAAGGTGAAGGAGGTAACCAACTCCTGTCACAGCAATGTTTGGTAAATCATTACACAAAAATGAATTCAAATCACTAGGAATATTACAAATCCAAGATGGAGAAAGCATAGAACTAGAAAAAGCCTTAGCGAGCCAATCAGCGACCTTGTTAGCTGTTCTTCTAATACCACAAATACGTAAATGAGTGTGGTCCTTAACCAGATTTTTTATATCCTCAAGGATGGCCCTGTTCTTCCATGGACAGTTCGTGCTTGAGGAATAAATGGCTTTCAAAACAACTTCAGCATTAGATTCAACTCTGTTGCAAAGGGGAGCATGATCAATAGCAAAAAGAATGCCACTTCGAATTGCTTTAGCTTCTGCTTCAAAACTAGAGGATGCAGTAATATCCATGGCAAAACCATTAACTACTTCACCTTTCCAGTTACGGATCACTGCTGCTGCTGTGGCTTTTCCGTTCTTAAAAGTAGCATCCACGTTCATCTTAAGGGACTGCTGGGGAGGAGGTGACCAAACAGGGATAGTAGAGAGCCATTCGTCAAAAGGATTACTGGGATTAGAAGAGGGAATAACCTTGCTGGATTCATCAACATAAAAAACTTGCCTGCGAAAAATATTGATAAGATTACTGCAAGATTCATAGTTAATAGGGATAGCATTAAACACAAAATTATTCCTAGTCAACCAGATAACCCAAAGACAAAGGATCACGTTACAGAGTAGATTCATTTTATCTTTCATATTACTACCAGATTGTACAATATTTCCTATCCAAGTGTTAATGCCAAAGTCAAAGAAAGGTGGAATATGACAGTGGAGAGGGGATAAGAGCCAAAATTTCCTGGTCCATTCACATCTAAGGAACAAATGCTCAAGAGATTCTTCTTCTTTAAGGCAAATATGACAAAGATCAGTAGAAGAGCATCTTCTATTAAATCTATTTTGTTCAGTAGAAAGAGCATTCATGAAGATTCGCCAGAAGAAAAAATTGAATTTGGGGGGGGGGGATTAGTTTTCCAATTAAGCTTGAGGAGGTCAGAGTTGGGAAAGAGGGAAGGACCAGGGTGATGAGAGGGAACTAACAGTCCCTTAACAGCTGAAGAATACCCAGAATTACAAGTAAAATTGCCATCTTTAGAAAAAGGCCAAACCAGTTTATCATCCTGAGATGTCCAAGGGATATTAAGCGAAGAGATAGTGGCCACATTATCAGGAGTAAAGAGGGAATTCAACATATCCATCTTCCAAGCTTTAGAAGATGAATGAAAAAGATCAGCAACAAATTTAGGAAAAGAGGGTTCTTCAGAGTAAAAAATAGGCCTGCCAATAATAGTGCTAGTCCAGTTATCATCCCAAATGAGAGTAGAATGCACATCTCCAATAGGTTTTATCAATAAAGGCTTAAGAAAGGCACACCTTTTGCGAATACTATTCCAAATCCAGGAGCCTCCTCTGAATTCCTTAGTATCCAACATATCATTCTCAGGAAAATAAATTCCTTTGAGAACACGGTGGACTAAAGAGGAGGGGCGATTCAGAATAGACCATGCTTGTTTAGCAAGAAGGGCAAGATTAAAAGCTTCAAGATTCTTTATGCCTAATCCCCCAAATTCCTTAGGAGAAGCAACTCGATTCCAATTTATCCAATGGATTCCTTGGTCATCTTCGTTACCCCAAAGGAAGTGGCATGTCAAAGAATTGATTTTACTAATAACACCTTTTGGGATGGCTAGGAGAGACATAAAGTATGTAAGGAAGGCATGGATGATAGACGAGATAAGAACAGCTTTCCCAGCCATAGAGAGAAGGGACTTTTTCCATCCACTCAATTTAGAAGAAGTTTTAGCAATTAACGAGTCCATGGCTTTAGTCTTAGAGTTACCCCATTCAGTAGGTAACCCCAGATAAAGGCCAAGGTCTTCCGTTATAGGCATACGAAAGGAATCAGAGATCAAAATCCTCATATTAGGAGAGCAGTTGGGCTCACAAAAACAGAAGATTTATTAAGGTTAATAGACAGTCCAGAAGCAAAACAGAATCTATATAATGTTTCTTTAAACGCATGAATTTCCAAGATGGAGTTCCTCAGGAAGAAAATGGAGTCATCAGCGAAAAGAAGATGATGTATGTGAGGGCCCTGTTTACTAAGCTGGATTCCTTTTATGTCCCCAACTAGAAAATCTTTCTCAATGAGTAAAGAGAGGACATTAGAAGCAATGGTAAAAAGATAGGGTGAAAGAGGGTCTCCTTGACGGAGACCACGAGAAGGGATAAAGCTACCAACTTTATTAGCATTGATTAGGACATTAAACCTGACAGAAGTAACACATTCCTTGGTAAGGGTTATCCAATTTTCGTGAAATCCCAGCTTACGAAGGATAGAGAATAAGAAGGGCCATCTAACCCTATCATAGGCTTTATGAAGGTCAGCCTTGATAATAGAAAAGCTATCCTTAGAATTCTTTCTAAGATGTTTAAGCTTATGGATAACTTCATGAACAATAACAATATTGTCTTGGATAAGCCTCCCTTTAATAAAAGAGGATTGGCAAGGAGAGATAATGTGGGGTATAATACACGTGAGTCTAAGGACAATGACTTTGGACAGGATTTTGTAAAGGAAATTAGTACAAGATATAGGTCTATATTGCCCAATTCTTTGAGGATTCTTACACTTCGGGATAAGGACAATATTGGTCTCGCTAATGTGACCCAGAGGAATGGAGCCCAACAATACTCCATTGCAAACAGCCAGGATATCATTTTTCAGAACCTCCCAAAATTTACGAAAGAAGGAACCAGGAAAACCATCAGGATCAGGTGCTTTGGAAGCACCCAATAACCAGGTAGCTTTTCTAAGTTCTTCAGGGGTAATGGGAGATAGAAGCATGTCATTTTGACCCTGGGAAATGATGGAGAGATATTGTTAATAATGGGATCAATTTGTCTAGACCCAGGATCTGCATATAGATCTTGAAAGAACCCAATAACATGGTTATTGAGTTCAACCCTCCTTGAAGTCCATGTCTCATCATCTCGAAGTAAGGAAGTCATCTTATTAGAGGCTCTACGAAGGCGGGTGGAAAGATGGAAAAATTTGGAATTACGGTCACCAAGCCTAAGCCATAGGACCCCAGACCTAGTAGCCCAATATTTTTCTTCAAGGGACCAATAATGTTCAATCTCTTTCGAGATTGAAGAAAATTGCTCCTTCAAAGATCCATCTAGACCACTAGGGTTAGCATGCATAAGGGATTCCAGTTTTTTTGAAAGAAAGTTGATGATGGTGGCATTATTCCTAAGATTGGTTTTCTTCCAACGAAGAATAGTTTTTTTACACCTAATCAATCTTTTAGGAAGCCGGGATGAGGGGGGGCCAGCAAACATTCGAGAAGAGCTAAGGCAATTCTCTAAAGCAACTGTACAAGACTCCATATCAAGCCAGGAGGGATCAAGTTTAAAAGCAGGTCTAGGAAAAAAGATATGAGGATCATCCCAATGTAGGACCATCGGTGAATGATCTGACCCAATGGGGGGATAGTTATGGATCCAAGCATCAGGGAAAAGAGTGAACCATGAGGCCGAGCCTAAACCTCTATCCAGTTTCTGAAGGATTAGGCTATCATCACTACGATTATTTCTTCAAGTAAAGGAGCAGCCTTTAGATGGGATTTCGTTAAGGTCATTAAGGGTAATGTTATTATTAAACAGTCTGATTTCCGAGGGATTCTTCCCCAGCCCCCCAACCTTTTCCTGGGCATTACGAATATCATTAAAGTCACCAATAAACAAGTTAGGGGATAGGGGGTCATCTTTAGAAGTTTTTCCAATAAAATCCCAAAGAATTTTTTTACTATCAGCATTAGGGAGAGTGTAGATAAAATGAAGATACCAGACATAATTTAAACTAGCAGGGATAGATAGGGAAATATGGTTAATGGAAGAAGACATTACCTCAGCATGCCAATCATTCATTACGAAAATAGCAAGGTCTCCAGATATACCCACCGGGTCAACACTCCAAAGCAGTCTTATTTTTAACTTTTTCGCAAAAATTAGTAACTTCTTCTTCTTGGTTTTAGTCTCTGAAAGACCAATAACCCGGGGATTCTCCTTAGAAATTAAATCTCTAAGGTTTTGGGCTGTCAAGGGTGACCCCGAACCTTGACAGATCCAGAAAATTTCGATCATGGGTTATGTGGGGGTTGCTCAATGCAACCACCCACAGGAGCAGGTTCAATCATCACCAAGGGAACAGCATCGACCGCCATATCAAGAAGAGGGACCTCGACCAGACCGTCCTCACTTTCCTTAAAGCCAACCATTTCTGTATGTACTAGTTTACGCTTCTTAGCGCTGGGACCACCTTTTTCCTTCTCTGGACGTTCCATCGAAATAGGGATATCAGTAAGGACCAAGGAACTATCATGAACTGGGGTATCTGGAACCAAATAAGAGCTTGGAGAAACCATAGGAGTAGAAGAGTTCGAGTCAGGGGACTTAGGGTTATCAACCAACACCGGAGAAGTAACCAAATCAGATTTAGCCATCGGAGTATCCACCATCCGAGTGGACGCGGTTTCCTCATTACCAAGAGAAGTTGAAGATGAAATTTGGATAGGGATAGGTTCGGTAGGGGGTGGAGATGGAGTAGGGGTGCATGGAAGAGGGGTGTTAAAAGGGGTAGGAGGAGACGAGGGTATAATGGGAGGAGGAGAGGGTAAAGGGGTTTGTTTATTATTAGAGTTAAATTCTGGGTTGACCCACTGCCGACTAGTCTTGCCATGGGTGGGGTTGGATCTGGACCAGGTTCGGATGGACCACCTGTTGCCAAACGCAGGCTTACCACTATCAGAGCCTTCCTTCTTAATGGGCCAAGTTGGCCACTTATCTTTGGATGTATCACCACTAACTTTTCTCTTAGATCCAGTCCAATTCGAAGAGGATCTCTGTTTGTATTGATGGGGGGTGGGCCTAGAATCTTTATTTTTAATCACCGGGGATCTATGACCAGAGGATTGAGTTGAATCTTGTTTCTTAACAGATTTAAATATATGGTCAACCCCGGTCGGATCCGAAGAAACATCTTTTAATAATTCTTTAACAACCAATGCATACGCCTGTTCTGGGTCCGAGGAGCAACCTTGTAGAAAAGGGGGAATATTGTCTTTATTAATATCACTGACATTCTCAATGTCTTTGGTATTAACTGATGAGGGACCAGCAATTTGTCTCGGTTTGGATGTAACATCATCAGATGAGGGAAAATAAGAGTCATCACTTCCACTAATTATATGTGATGGATCATCAAGATCATCAACGACATGTATATTTCTACCTCTTCCTTTAACCGGAGTAATACTCATCCAGTCTCCAAAAGCGAAAGGGGCTCTACCACGTAACCTCTTTTGTTCCTCTTTATAGAGGCCACAATCACCAGCCGTGTGGGTAATCAAACCACAGAAAAAACAGAATTTGCTAAGCTTTCCAAACATAACGTCAACTTCCAAAGAGGGAAGCGAAGGTCTTTCAATGTTGAAAGATCGGATGAGGGGATTATCAATCTTCCAAAGAACACGAACACGAAGCAGCTTAGTAGTTTCATTAACTTCATTAATGTCATAGGCTAGGAGTGTACAATCAAGGTTTTTACATATGTCCTTAGCATTATCAAGAGTCGCGAAAGCCGGAGGAAGGTTTTGAAAGTGAACCCAGAATGTAGCAGTAGAAAAATCAGCCTCGCTCATATACATTTCTGGGTGCCAAGCTTGAAGAAGGAGGAGATGGCCATTAATGGACCAAGGCCTGAAATTCCAAGTGTTAAGAAGGTCATCTCGAGATTCAAAACTGAGGAAATAGGTATTGAAACCAGCAGAAGTGACATGCATACGAGCTCTAAGGCCCCAAGATCTGTTAGCAGCAGATTCTATCATAGAAGAGGACACTTCAGTTTTTGAGAGTATCTTAGAGAGGAGCATGAACCGCCGTGAAAGGATATCATCTTGTTTGAAGGAGGGTGTAAGTTTCATGGTGATGGTCGGAGCTTTAGCCATAGCAGAAAGTGGGTTGGAGAGAGTGGAGTGAGGAGGGAGTGGAGAAGGGGAAGAAAGTGAGAATGAAGTAAGCTGATAAAGCATAAGGGATAAGAAGGATAGGGATACGTATGAAATACGCCTTGGGAATAAACAAAAGTTAATATAATACAAAGAACACAATAAACAAGACAATCTACACTAAACGAGAAGGGAGAATGATTAAAGCGTGAAGAAAGAAGGTTAGAGTTACAAGTAAACGGGATAATCAAGAAATAGAAGCAGGATAAACTAGGGATTGGAGAGAGAAGGGAGACAACATTAAGTTGGATCTTCATGAAGAGAGAGAAAGGTGTTTTTAGAGAGAAGGGAGAGCACGAAAAGGGAAAACATTTTTCAACAACCCCTCTAATTATATAGAACACGTATATATAGTAACAAACCACAAAATAATTTACTTTTTATTTTTTGTTTTAGTAGGATAAGGGTATCTTAGGCAAATGGTATATAATAAAATGATTTTACTCTAATAGGACAAACTAATTGATTGGACTTGTTGGGACAAAATTTTTTGAGTTCTGGACATTTAAGCCATTATCTCTTAATAAATATAGTGATTTTAAAAAATTAATACATAAATTATAAGATACCATGACATTATTTAATATTATATTATTTTTAGATATATTTTTTGTAGGGGTAACGCCCAATTAATTACGCGGAGAAGGTAAGTATTCCCTATTAATTACAACTTCAACTTAATTCCCAAACAAAATATTACCCAATTACCAAAATATCCTTCCACCTATTATTAATTACTTTAATTATATATTTTATTAATTATAGTTTAATATTTATTTATTTTTTTCAGATTTTTTTTTTTAAAAAATATTTATTTTTTTTAAATATTTTTTTTTCGAAATATTTTTTTTCAAAAAATATTTTTTTTTCGGAAATATTTTTTTTCCGATTTTTTTTTCGAATTTTTTTTAAAATTTTTTCTTTGTCGATTTTTTTTTTCCGATTTTTTCCCCCAGAATTTTTTTTCCCATGATAACATGATGTAAGATTAGTACATATGATAATTGTGTGCTAAAGTAACACAAAATCATATGTGTTGTGTGTTGCATGAACACCCAATATGTATAATATTGAGTTGCTTAAACACACATAAATAACAAATTGTGTGATACATGAACACAAAATCAGACATACAGAATATTTGTACACAAAGGTATAGAATAATGTATATGTAGGCTGATTATGTGTTCATGCAACACGCAATTGCTGGAAGTATGTGTTACAGTAACACACAACAGTATGGGTTTTGTGTTGGTAAGACACACAATGCGTTTATCATTTACAGTTTTGCGTTGTTTAAACACACACAAATAACAATTGTGTGTTGCAGGAACACAGAATAAGATATACAGAATATTTGTACACAGTAATAGATAATAGTGTACAGATAGTCTGAACATCTGATTGTGTGTTAATGTAACACACAATTGCTTGATGTGTGAGTTACAGTAACACAAAACAGTATGGACTTGTGTGTCATTTACAGTTTTGCGTTGCTTAAACACACAAAAATAACAATTTTGTGTTGCAGGAACACAGAATATTTGTATACAGAAATAAATAATAGTGTACAGATAGTCTGAACATCTGATTGTGTGTTAATGTAACACACAATCGCTTGAGGTATGAGTTACAGTAACACAAAACAGTATGGACTTGTATGTTAATGAAAAAATCTTCGGAAAAAAAAATTGGAAAAAAAAATTTCGAAAAAAAAAAATTTCGAAAAAAAAAAAAAAATATTTTTCGGAAAAAAAATTCGAAAAAAAAAATATTTCGAAAAAAAAAATTAAAAAAAATCGAAAAAAAATGAAAATAAAAATATTTAAAAAAATGAAAATAAAAATTCAGATATTAAATATAAATATAATATAAATATATAATAAAATAAAAAACCATATAAGGACAATAATGGAAGGTAAATATGACCATGTGCTTAATTGAGAATTAAGTTGAAAATTTGTGAGTAAGTAGGAAGTAATTTCCTCCTTCTTTTTTTTTTAGAATGAAAAGTGAGAAAGTGTAATTAATTGGGAATTATCTCTTTTTTGTAATGTGTAAATTTAGATAAATCTTATTTTATTTCAAATAAATATGAAATATCATATTAAGAAGCGATTTAAAAAAATTTAAATTAATACCCTAAAAATTTCAAATGTTCAAAAAATATATTTGATATTATCGGTTACTTTTCATAGATATCAAATTCTCTTAATCAAACTTCCTAATTATTTTATTGATTCATTCTCTTTAATATTATTTCTCATATCAACTAAACAAAGTCTCTTTTACAATTCTTGGAACATTTGATTATTATTTTAAAATATTTTATTAGATGAGATTAACTTAAAAGTTTTGAGCACTATTAGTTAGGGTTAGCTCATTGGTCAGGATCTTGGTCATCCAATTTAATGATGCAGGTTTAAATCGAGTCAATGACTCCGAGTCTAAAATGACTCTCATATGTAATAAAAAGAATTTTAAGCACAACTTTTAAATTTATATCATCTATTAGTTCATGATCCTGCATAATGTATAATTTGGCCAAACTAATAGACTTATTGGAGGGGGACCCATTAGCGTGCATCCAGTAGGAATTGAACCTATGAATTCGACAATTATAAGTTGGGCGCTTTAACTATTCAGTCATGATTGCTTAGTTCAAATTAAAAGAAATATTGAGAAAGATCAAGAATTCTCACTTTCTGTTAAATTATTTTTCTCCTATGACTAGTAAAAACCATGATTCAAGGTTGTTCATTCGGTGTTAATATAATCCATACAATATAATAAGAAATTTATCATTTTTCTTTCATAATTTATTTGTATCATATTCAGTAAGTAACTAGATGATTTTTCTCTGATTTGCATTCTAAACGAAGAAAAAATAAACTAAATAAACTATGATCTACCTATTAGCCCCATCATCTAATTTTAAATATTTCTTTTATTTGTTCAAAATGTAATTTATATTGAGAAACATCAAATTTTACTTTTATAGCATATTTATAAAGGAGACATGAGAAAAAGATATAAAACAAACAAAAATATTAAGTTTGAATTACAGATTTACCTTTAAAAGAAAACTTTGGATTAATTGACATTTTAGGTCCTTGTTATAATAGATTAAAAAACGAATTTCTCTACAAATATTGTTTGTGTATTATACTAGTCTTGAAAATAACTTGTCTTATTTGACTGGATCTAATAAACCTCGAGGGAATAACTCTTATATACGAAGATGTATCAACTTGCCATTTTTTAAGACTCTCCTGTGCAACTAGTTGACTGATTATACAAGCTTGTTTAGTGCAGATAAGACAGGAGCTGGTAAAATAAACAACATTCCAAAAGACTTAACTTTTACATAAATGAAAAAGAAATATTACATAGAATAGGTTCAGTTCAATTGTAAATACAAATACATTTAGATAAACATAATCCTTTTACTTCTTGAACTCAAAAACAAAAATCCCTAAACAAACATAAAATTATATGTAAATGAGGCATGAAATTGAGCTTTTGATACAATCCATCACCATACTTTCTAATACTTCTTTAATTAATACCTTGACAATCAAAGAAGAAGTTCCCCTGCAAGTCCGAGAAACAAGAAATACCATCACCACCACTAAAATCCGCAAATATACGACAATACATGAAAAATAAATAGTTCAAATCTAGAAGAAGTCAAACTCCAAGTAATTATTCGAACTCTTCTGATCAATCAGAGCACCACCTCCACCACCACCACCACATCCCGTGTTTATCGGTTTTTCACTTTTCAGAGGCAGAATCCGATAAAAATCAACCGGTCGTGGAATATCTAGGTGTAGTGCAACATATCAAAGCCCAATTCACTGTTCATAAAAAGATGTTGTTTAATCACAATCACACCTCTTTTATACGCTAATCTACATGGCCGGTCCTGGGAGGAGGCCACCGCCTTGGGCCCCCTCCCAATCCTTATAATTTTTAGGCGTCTTAATTTTTTTATATATAAGCATTACTGATTTTTATTTAAAATAACTCAATTTTGACCTAACCCAACACAAAACAATTTTAGACCACTTCTATTTTTTTAAAATCCTCTATTTTTATATATCTGTCTGAAATATCATAGTTTTCACATGATATATTTTTTTCTTTTTAAAATTGTTTTTAATTAATGATAGTATTATTTTATAAAATTTTATATCTATTGAATTATATCTATTGAATTATTTATTAAATTTTTTTAAATAATTAGATTTATAATTTAAAAATTGATAAACATTTAGATTTTTTATGTAAATTGTAAATTTTTTTGAGAGACATAATTTTTAAAGTTCGCCTTAGACACCGAAAATGTTAGGACTGGCCCTGCTAATCTATGTTGAGGCTCCGTAACAAGCAACCCTCTAATCAAATCCCTAGCGGCAAAACTTACCACCGGTGCTTCTGGGAACCTAAGAGGTTGCCTTAACCACATTAAATAAAGTTGCACGATTTTCAGAACCTTCAAACGGCTAGCAAACAGAAGTTCGTAAATAAATATCCCAAAAGTAAAAATAAATAAATATTCATTGTATTATCACAAGGGATGGGAGTATTAGAATTTTCAATTACTTATTAAAGTGTACGCATCATATTCACTTAGCTCAATGGACAAATATGTCTTTCGAAATATATAACATGAAAATCAATACCGCATATATATATTTTTAAATTAAAATAATTTATTTTGAAACAATAATTAAAAATATATTAGTATCTAGAAAATAAACTTTTATAATAAATTAAAGAGTAATGATATTTGTCACCATTTTTGTATCACCCTTTTATTACCTCCTACGTGTATGCCTACATGTACCAATGAATTAATTTCTCTATCCTATTTAATTTTTCTCTATCTTCTATTCAAGGAAATCATAACACATATATAGAAGGGTGATAAAAAGGTGACATGAAAAGGGGTGACATATATCATTACTCTAAATTAAACTATATTTCCTTTTTTTTATCAATACATTTTAAACAATTTATAGGTATAGTTAAAAGAAATACATAGATGGTAAGATACCATGACATTGTATAGTATTATATCAAGTATGTGTAAATTTAGATAGATTTTTTATTTTAATTTAAGTAAAAATGAATTGTCATATTAAAGAGCGATTTAAACATTTAAACGTTGTATGCCAACTTTCATGAATATCAAATTCTTTTATAACCCACACTTGCTAGTTCCGCTATTGATTCATTTTCTTAAATATTATTAAACGTGTCAATTGAACAAAATCTCTTTTACAATTCTTGTAACATGATTAAATTTTGTATAAAATTTTATTATATGGGGTCAACTTAAAAGTTTCGATCACAACTTTCAATATACACGATCTAAGTTTTCGTATCTTTTTTTTTCTAATTAGACTTTCATTAATACTAATAAAAATAGTTTAGCCAATGCCCGAGGGCATCGCTTCTTCATACAATATTAGAGCTAATTCACTAGAAATACTATCTAGGTTAAGGCTAAATATATTGCCATTAAGCTTACATTTAGCTAACCAATCCGCAACTCTATTACATTCTCGCTTACACCATCTAAAAGAAGGTTTACAAAATTCCGAGATATAATAGATACTATTAACTACATTTCTAATAGAAGGACAAGAAAATTGCAGAGACTTCTCAAGAGACTTCATCATGCGTGATGTATAATCTGGTGTAGCTACAGTGTTTTTTTGTTAATTTTTTCTCTCTCTTATAAATATAGAAAGGATCCATAATTAGAGATTGTTTATTGAGGTTTAATCGTACGTACAATATAATATTATTTTTCTCTCCTGATTTTATGATACTTGTACAATAAAAACTCGATAAATTAATACTCGATTATTTAATAAACTCTTTAAGAAAATATTTTTTGCCGGTCCCGACTCGGGGGATAGGGTGTTATATTAATAATTCGCTAAAATTATAAGTTAATACATTTTTATGATTCCTATAGACCCCAATTTAAATATAAATTAATAATTCCTTATATACTACATATTACATGAAATATTTATGAAAGTTTCTTGAAAAAATGACTCAATTGTCATTTGTTTTTTGTTGAAATGGATTTCACCTTAATTTTCGTCCCTAATTTTTCTTATCATTGTAAGAACTTTCGGTGTTGTTTTCTCATAGCTCAATGAGAAAGTATTCAATGTGATTGCCGCTTTAATTGCTTTGTTTCGCGAAGGGGGCACCATGGTAGAATTTCATCATCATCTTCATCATTTTTATGCTCAATAACGCTCTCAATAATTTCTTCTTCAGTCAACAACTATGCAACTACATTTTCTTTTGGGTTGTTTAGGACATCTTCGACATTAATGCATTGCGATAATCTAACTCTTTGATCAAATTTTGAAGTTCTTGAGTGCTTGCACTACTTACATGTTTTTGCTGGATCTGTGTATGCATTGTATAGTAATTAAGTGGAAGTTTAAATGGTACTTGTAAATTAGGTATTTCATTATAAATCAATAAAATATTAATATATATATATATATTAATAGTTATTAATTAATTAATTAATAACTCTTTTAATTAATAAATTTTGATGGTCTAAGTATATTAGTTTATAGAGTTTTTAATGTATATGATACTTGTATAATAAAAGGAATAACATGAATTTTTTCTGATTTGCATTGAATTTTTTCTGATTTGGATTAAAAAATTTCTGACTTGTGTTCTAAAAAAAGAAAAGAAAAAACTAAATAAACTATGCTCTACCTATTATCCCATAACATAAACTACACCTTTCGTTCGAAACATAATCTATATTGCGAAACATGGAATTTTACTTTTATATGGTGGTTATACTGGAGACATGAGGAATGAATAAAAAATAAAAATAAAAGATTAAATTTGAGTTACAGACTTAACTTTAAACGAAAACTTTAGAGTAGTTGACATTTTAGGTCCTCCAGTTAGCTAACCTTCTTTTTTCTTTTTCTTGTCTGGTTGAGATAATACTAACAAAAGACTTATCCTTCCCCTTCTTTTTACAAAGGTTAGAAAAAAAACAATTCAATGACTCTACAAAGCTAACTTGTCATAATAGATTAAAAAAGGATCTTCTCCGCAAATACTTTTTGGAGTTATTGACATTTTAGGTCTTACAGTTAGATAACTTGTCATAATAGATTAAAAAAGGTATTTCTCTGCAAATATTGTTTGTGTATTATATTAGTCTTGAAAATAGTTTGTCTTATTTAATTGAACTTAATGAACCTCGAGTGAATAACTTTTATACATGAACATGTATCAACTTACTATTTTTAAGACCCCACTTTGCAACTAGTTGACTGGATTATATAATAGTGTACATATAAGACAAAGTTAGTTATACGAAAAGTGAGTCACACATAGGACATAATAGTACAATTAACTGTTAGTCATGAATAGTCACACACACTATTTACATTGTGTACTATATATATTCTCTCTTTGTAATTAGTTATTGGCAATTCAATATACAAGTTTATCTTTATTATTCTCTTATTAATATGGTATCATAGAGCCAGCAGAGAATTTGTTTTCGAAATCTTTGTTTTTCTGCCATTAATGGCGTCTTCAAGCTTTCTTTTCTAAAAAAATTCGTTCGATTCCTTTTTTTCTGTTCTTCCGCTGAATACACCTTTAATCTATGACTTCTTCTTCATCTACACCTTCTTCTTCTCCTATTATTACTTCTAGTGCGTCTATTCCTCCAAAATTACTTCTTCTTCGACAGAATTGGAGTGGTTTAGTGCAAGTTAAACTGGATTCTTCGAATTATGTTTTATGGCGAGCTCAAATCGAGGCAGTTCTTGAAGCCCATGGTTACTTAAACCGTGTTACTAGTAGAGCTCTTTTTCCAGCTGTTACAAATCCATTATATTCGACATGGATCCTTGAAGATCAACAATTGAAGGTCTCATTGCTGTCGTCAATGATTACTTCCGTGCTAACTCAAGTGGTTAAGTTATCTAGTGCAAATGATGTGTGGGTTAAGCTCGAAGAGATTTTTATCTCACAATGTAGAACACACACACATCAACTTAAAATGAAGCTTTGTAACATCAAAAAGGGTGATAAACGTATGTCCGAGTATTTATCTGAGATACAAGATTTGTGTGATCGTCTCGAAACAGCATCATCTGCACTACCCTTGAAGATATTATTATGTACACTCTCAAGGGTCTTCCTCATGAATACAAGCAACTTAAATCAAGTATTCGGATCACTAATGCTCATACTTCGACATCAAGTTTTCATTCTTTAAGCAGCTTGCTGATCTCAGAAGAACTTCATATAACTATGGCTGATTCGTCAGAAAATATACAAAGTTCTAACACAACTTTATTTACTTCTTCCTCTCCACAACCTTCACCTTCAAACAGAGGTGGTCGAGGTTATTCACCTCGTGGTAGAGGTCGAGGACGTGCTCGTGGTGCTTATGGCAATGCCTCATCCACGATACCTCAGAATTCTTCAACTACAGGTTATAATTCTTTGAATTCAAGTCATTCAGGTGTACCTACATGTCAGATTTGCTCTCGTTTTGGTTATTCAGCGATAGATTGTTATTCTAGAGCTGATTTTGTCACTTTTCCCTCACCCAAAGCTTTACAAAGATAGAGTTTTGCAGCTCATAATACTACAGTTGCTAATTATAATTCACCTCACTCAAGTTCAGCTCCATCATCTTCATCTTACAATTCTCCACAGTCTAATTATAATTCTTCTTCTTCAAACTACAATCCTGAGCTTTGGTACTTAGACTCTGGACTAACAGTCATGTCACACCAGATCAAGGTATGCTTCAACAATCTTCTACTTATTCTGGTGCAAATTCTTTAGCAGTTGGTAACGGTCATTCTTTGGACATTGCTAACATTGGGACTCGTAAGCTTTCCTTAAACAACTCTTCTTTATATTTAAACTCTATACTCCATGTCCCTAAAATTTCCTCTAATCTACTTTCCATTTCACAATTTACAAATGATAACAATTGTTATGTTGTCTTCAATGCTCAATCTGTGTCTATTCATGATGTTGACTCTCACAAACTCTTATTTCAGGTTCCTTGTGAAGGTGGTTTATATCCTCTTAGAATTGAGGCCAAACATGGCCTCTCCTTCCTTCATATCCTCCAAGCTTCAGTGTCTTTCTTCTTCAACAGTTTCTACACAAGCTCAACTATGGCATTTTAGGCTTGGACACCCTTCATCAAATGTTTCTTCTACTTTGTCTCCCATTTTAAATACCAAACTTACTTTCAATGGTGTATTATGTAACTCTTGTGCTACATCTAAATCTCACAAACTTGCCTTTCCTTTATCTGTATCTCAAAGTACTTTTCCTTTTGCTTTAATACATTCTGATGTATGGGGACCATCCCGTATTTCATCTTGTTCATCATTTAAATATTGCATTGTGTTTATTGATGATTTTAGCTGCTTTACTTGGATTAATCCTCTTTCTCGTAAGTCCGATGTCTATAAAGTGTTTCAAATCTTCTATGATATGATTCTTACACAATTTAAACATAAAATTCAAACTCTAAGGTCTGACAATGGTGGTGAATTCACTAGCTCTCTTTTGCAAAATTTTCTTAAATCAAAAGGGGTAGTTCATCAAACCTCTTGTCCTCACACACCTGAACAGAATGGTATATCTGGAAGAAAACACAGACATTTAATAGAAACAACAAGAACCTTACTTGCTCATAGTTTTTTACCTACAAAATTTTGGCTTGAAGCCATATCTATTAGTGTCTACTTAATTAACATTTTTCCCACACCTTTACTTCTTAATAAATCTCCACATCAACTTCTTTATAATGTTATACCTTCTTACTCTCACTTAAAAGTCTTTGGGTGTCTTTGTTATCCATGGCTTAAGCCATATAATCATCATAAATTAGCTCCTAACTCTGAAATTTGTGTATTTCTCGGTTATTGTTCACATTCTAAAGGTTACAAATCCTATTCTTTGTCTTCCAAAAAGGTTTTCATTTCAAGACATGTTGTGTTTAATGAACATCAATTCCCTTTTCAAAATCTCTCATCTATTGATGCTTCTCAAAATGATCAAACACATACATCTTATATTGATCTTTTTGACTCTCATATTAACCCAAATTCTATTTCCCAACCATTTATATCCCCAATATCCTCTACACCACAGATAGATACCCCACAACCTATTTTGTCTAACAGTCAGACTCCTATCTCACCTGTACATAGTCCATTACCTAATCCTCCTCCAATACAGACTAGACACCCTATGGCTACAAGGAAACAAACTAGTTCTTTAAAACCACCGTATAAGTGTCAAAATATTACTGTCTTACCCCACATTGTTGAACCTAATACATTTAAGGAAGCTATCAAATCCCAATGTTGGTTAATGGCAATGGATGAAGAATTTACTACTCTGCAGAAACAACACACTTGGGAACTTGTTCCACCTCCACATGGACGAGTTCCTATTACATGTAAATGGATATATAAGTTAAAAAGGCATGTCGATGGCTCAATTGCACGTTATAAGGCCCGTCTTGTAGCTCGTGGGTTTCTAAAGGAGTATGGTTTAGACTATACAGAAACATTCAGTCATGTAGTCAAACATCAAACTCTAAGGGTTGTGTTATCACTTGCTATTACTTCTAATTGAAAAATCCATCAACTTGATGTGTCCAATGCCTTTTTACATGGTAACTTAGAAGAGGAGGTATATATGGTTCAGCCACAAGGCTTTATTGATAAACAATATCCAAATTATGTATGTAAGTTGAAGAGATCATTATATGGTCTCAAACAAGCTCCACGAGCTTGGAATCTGCTTTTAACTACATTTCTTGAATCCCTTAATTTCGTTGTGTGTCCTGCTGATACCTCCATGTTCACCAAGGGTTCTGGTAACAATTTATCCATCATTTTGATATATGTTGATGATATAGTTGTTACAGGATCAGCTACCAATGAAATATCAACACTTATATCAGCTTTGAAGAAACGTTTTGATATGAAAGAACTTGGTTCTCTTTCGTATTTCCTTGGTCTTCAAATTCAATCATCCTTGGAATGTATAACTGTATCTCAGAGTGGTTATGCAGCTTCAATACTCAATCGAGCTGGTATGAGTAACTGTAAAGCTTCATCAACTCCAACTTTAAATAAATACTCCATGAAATCCGATTTTTCGCTTCAGTTATTTGATGACCCCTTCTTGTTTAGAAGTTTTACTGGGGCTCTTCAATACTTGACAATTACACGTCCAGACATAGCTTTTGCAGTTAATCAAATTTGCCAAGCTATGCACAAGCCTACAAATGAGGATTTTGACTCTCTCAAAAAGCTGTTGCGTTATATTACGGGTACAATGGATTATGGTTTAAAATTTGTACCTTCTACTCCTGTTTTACGCACCTTTTCAGACTCTGATTGGGCAAGTAGTACTGTTGATCGACGTTCAACAACAGGATATTGTATATTTCTTGGTTCAAACTTAATCTCATGGGGTTCAAAGAAGCAAAGTACTGTCTCATGTTCCTCAATTGAAGCTGAGTACAGAGCAATGGCGTATGTTGCAGCTGAGTTAATGTGGCTCAAGTATTTATTAAGAAGTTTACAAATTACGAGTCCAATCTCTACGATAGCGTGTGATAATCAATCCGCTATTGCTCTTGCAACAAATCCTGTATTTCATACTAGGACACGACATATAGATGTCGACTTTCACTTTGTTAGAGAGCAAGTCAAGATGAAGAAACTTCTTCTTCAACATGTATCTTCTTCATCTCAAATTGCTGATGTGCTGACTAAAGGCTTGCAACCTACTCCATTTGCTTCTCTTATAGGCAAACTTCCTCCCTTACGAGTAATCAGTTTGAGGGGGGATAATAGTGTACATATAAAATAAAGTTAGTTATACGAATAGTGAGTCACACATAGAACATAACAATACAATTAGATGTTAGTCATGAATAGTCACACACACTCTTTACATTGTGTACTATATATATTCTCTCCTTGTAATCAGTTATTGTCAATTCAATATACAAGTTTATCTTTATTATTCTCTTGTTAATATTATACACTTGTATAATGAAGATACTCCAGGAGGAGCTGGTAAAATAAACAACATTCCAAAAGACTTAACTTTTACATAAATGAAGAAGAGATATTACATATAATAGGTTCAATTCAGTTCAATTGTAAAACACAAAGACATCTAGCTATGGCGAAAAACAATAAATAAACATAATCCTTTTACATCTTGAACTCAAAAATAATCCTTAAACAAACAAAGAATTATACATAAATAAAACCTAAAACTTCATTTTTGATACAATCCATCACCATACCTTCTTATATCAATACACTGACAATCAATAAAAAGGGTCGCTTGCAAATCTGAGAAACAAGAAATACCATCACCACTACTAAAATCCGCAAAATATACGACAATAAGTTTAAATCTAGAAGAAATCAAACTCCAAGTAATTATTCGAACTTTTCTGATCAATCGAAGCACCACCACCACCTCCACCATTTTTAATAATTTTTTAAAAATATTTATTAGACGAGATTAACTCAATTTTTTTTATCTAAGTTCATGTATCCTGCATAATGTATAACCTGGCAAAACTGCATAGCTTTTCTGTTAAATTATTTTTCTCCTAAGACTAGTAAAAACCATGATTCAAGGTTGTTCATGAAGGGTTAATTATCATCCGTACAATATAATAAAAAATTTATCATTTTTCTCTCATAATTTATTTGTATCTTATCCAGTAAGCAATAAGATGATTTTTCTCTGATTTGCATTCTAAAAAAAACTAAATAAACTATGATCTGTCTATTAGCCCTGTAATTTAATTTAAATAATTTTTTTATTTGTTCAAAACGTAATCTATATTTTTTTTGGTTACATGGGTTCCGGGCTAGCTTACGCGCACCCGACTAATCCCACGAAGATATATATGCCTCCCCTTTAAGTGCTGAAGAAACAGCAAGGCTCTGGACAGTTGAGCTAACCCAACTAGCTAAACGTAATCTATATTAAGAAACATAGGATTTTACATATATAGCGTATTTATACAGGAGACATGAGAAAACAATATAAAAAAACAAAAATATTAAGTTTGAGTTACAAAATTTACCTTTAAAATAAAACTTTGAAGTAATTGACATTTTAGGTCCTACAATTAGCTAATTTGTCATAATAGATTAAACAAAGAACTTCTCTACAAATATTGTTTGTGTATTAAACTAGTCTTGAAAATAATTTGTCTTATTTGACCGGGTCTAATAAACTTCGAGTGAATAATTCTTACTCCCTCCATTTCAAAATGTTTGTCCACTTTCCTTTTCACACAGATTAAGAAATGTAATTATTACACTCCCTGTGACAAAAGTACCCTTCATAAAATGTCTTGATAATTTAAATGTGTATTGGAAACATAAATTTTAATTTTTTAATGGGGGTAATAGTGGAAAAAAGAGGTCTAAAGTTTCTTGATATTCTAAGTGGACAAACATTTTGAAACTACAAGCTTTTTTAATGCAGATAAGCCAAGAGCTAATAAAATAAGCAACATTCCAAAAGACTTAAATTTTACATAAATGAAACAATAAATACATTTAGTTATGAGGAAAAACAATAAATAAGATCAATAGTTGGTCTAGTGTGTAGAATACTTCACATAGACCAAGAAGTTTTGGATCCAATCTTATTGGAATCAAAATGCTTCCAAGTCCAAAGTAGCTCTCATTTGTATTAAAGAAAACAATAAATAAGCATAATCTGTTTACATCTTGAACTAAAAAAAATCGTAAGCAAACAAAGAATTATTCATAAACGAGGCCTAAAATTCAGCTTTTGATCAATCCATCACCACACCTTCTAATATTTCTTCAATTAATACATTGACAATCAAAGAAAAAGTTCCCCTACAAGTCCGAGAAACAAGAAATACTATCACCACCGCTAAAATCCGCAAAATATACGACAATACATGAAATATAAATAGTTCGAATCTAGAAGAAGTCAAACTCCAAGTAAGTATTCAAACTCTTCTAATCAATGGGAGAACCACCGCCTGTGTTTACCGATTTTTCACTTTTCGGAGGCGGAATCCGATCAAAATCAACTAGTCGTGGAATATCCAGTGGTGTAGTGCAATGTATCAAAGCCCAATTCACCGTTTCAAAAAAGGATGTTGTTTAATTTTAGTCGCGCCTCTTTTATACGCTAATCTATGTCGAGACTCCTTAACAAGCAACCCTCTAATCAAATCCTTAGCGGCAAAACTAACTACCAGTGCCTCCTGGAACCTAAGAGGTTGCCCCACCACATTAAACAAAGTTGCACGATTCCCATAACCTTTAAACGGAGTTTTACCGAACAAAAGTTCGTAAATAAATATCCCAAAAGTAAAAATTAAATAAATAAATATTCGTTGTATCATCACAAGGGATGGGAGTATCAGAATTTTCAGTTATTTATCAAAATGTAAGCATCATATTTCACTTAGGTCAAAAGACAAATATGTCTTTCGAAATATATATCACAAGAATCAATATCGCATTTATGATTTTTAAATTAAAATATTTTATTTTGAAAAAATAATTAAAAATATATTAGTATCTAGAAAATAATTTTTTATTATAAATTAAACTATATTTAATTTTTTTATCAATACATTTGAAACAATTTATAAGTATAGTGATTTTTAAGAAAATACATAAATTATAAGATACCATGACATTCTATAATATTATATCAATTATGTGTAAATTTAGATAAATATTTTTTTGTTCTAAGTAAAAATGAATTGTCATATGAGCCAATTGTTGATTGATGCCTATTAAAAAACTTATTTAGAAAAAGGTGCCTAGAAAAAAATATTTATTGAAAACAGCCCCCTTATAATTAACAATTAAAAAATAAGAAAAAAACTAATAAACACGCGCGCGTCCGTGAAATTTTTTTAAAATCGTCATAACTAATTCAAAAAAAATCAAAAAAATCAAAAAAAATTATATTTGGATAAATCAAATTAATATTTACGTCTATGATTTTTTTCGGAATTTTCTGAATTTTTTGATTTTTTTTGATTTTTTTAATTTTTTTTTTCGCAGACACGAAATTCCATGTTTGAAACATGGAATTTCATGTTTAAAACATGGAATTTCATGTTTAAAACATGGAATTTCATGTTTATTTCACGGTTTAAAACATGGAATTCCATGTTTAAAACATGGAATTCCGTGTCTGCGAAAAAAAAATTAAAAATATTCGAAAAAATTAAAAAAATTCAAAAAAAATCAAAAAAAATCATAGACGTAAATATTAATTAGATTTATTCAAAAATATTTTTTTTTAATTTTTTGATTTTTTTTGAATTAGTTATGACGATTTTAAAAAAATTTCACGGACGCGCGCATGTGATGGAATTAATAAAGGTATAGAAAATATAAAGGGGATGTTTTCTATAAATAATTATTTCATTAGGCATTTTTTTATAAATAAGATTATTGAAGGCATAAAAAAACAATTAAAGAATTTAAGGAGGATGTTTTCAATAATAACCCCTTGTCATATTAAGAAGCTATTAAAAATCTTTAAATTCAAGTATCCTATAAGTTTCAAATGTTAAAAAAAAAATTGATCTTGTATGCCTACTTTCATGAATATCAAATTCTTTTATAACCTAAACTTGCTAGTTCGGCTATCGATTCATTTTCTTAAATATTATTTTACGTGTCAATTGAATAAAATCAATTTTACAATTCCTGTAACATGATTAAATTTTGTATAAAATATTATAATATGAGGTTAACTTAAAGTTTCGATCAAAATTTTCAATATACAGAATCTAAGTTTTCCAATCATGCATGATGTATAATTTGAAGCCGATTTTGTTGGTTAAATCATTTTCTCCTTGTACCTAATAGAAAGAATCTTTATTGAGGTTTAATTTTCCTTAAAATATAATAAGGAATTTATTATTTTTCTCTCTTAATTTTATGATATTTCTATCATAAATGGAAATGAATTTTTTCTGATTTGCATTCTGAAAAAAGAATAATAAATAAACTATGTTCTGCCTATTAGCCCATAACATAAACTGCATCTTTTTTTTTGTTCTAATCATAATCTATATTGAGAAACATGGGATTTTGCTGTCCAAAAACGAAAAAAACATGGGATTTTACTTTTATATTGTATTTATACTGGAGACATGAGAAAAGGATAAAAAAAAACAAAGAAAAGATTAAGTTTGAATTACAGACTTAACTTTCAACAAAAACTTTGGAGTAATTGACATTTTAGGTCTTCGGTTCTAATTTGTTTTTCTTTTTTTCAGGTTGAAATATTACAAACAAAAGATTTATCCTTCCCTTTTTTTCACAAAGGTCACTCTACAAAGCTAACTTGTCTTTTTTTTTTTCAAAGCTAACTTGTCATAATAGATTAAAAAAGGAACTAAGCAAATATTGTTTAGCGTAATTGACATATTAGGTCTTACAATTAGCTAACTTGTCATAATAAAAGGAATCCCTCTGCAAATATTGTTAGTGTATTATACTAGTCTTGAAAATATTTAAGTGAACTTAATGAACCTCGAGTGAATAACTTTTATACATGAACATGCCATTTTTAAGACTACTGTGCAACTAGTTGATAGATTATAATGCACCCTTGTTTAATGCTGATACGCCAGGAGCTAGTAAATAAACAACATTCCAATAGACTTAATTTTTACATAAATGAAGAAAAGATATTACATAGAATAGGTTCAATTCAATTGTAAACACAAAGACATTTAGCTATGACGAAAAACAATAAATAAACATAATTCTTTTACATCTTGAACTCGAAAATAATCCCTAAAACAAACAAAGAATTATACATAAATAAAACCTAAAACTGCGCTTTTGATACAATCCATCACCATACCTTCTTCTATTAATACATCGACAATCAATAAAGTGGTTCCCTTGCAAATCCGAGAAACAAGAAATACCATCACCACCACTAAAATCCACAAAATACACGACAATAAGTTCAAATCTAGAAGAAATCAAACTCCAAGCAATTATTCGAACTCTTCTGATCAATCGTACCACCACCACCACCACCGGCGCCGGCCGTGTTCACCGGTTTCTCACTTTTCGGAGGCATAATCCGATCAAAATCAACCGGCCGTGGAATATCCGGCGGTGTAGCACAACGTATTACCGCCCAATTCACACCTACAAAAAAAGGATGTTGTTTAATTTCAATCGCACCTCTTTTATACGCTAATCTATGTTGTGGCTCTTTAACAAGCAATCCCCTTATCAAATCCCTAGCCGCAAAACTCACCACCGGTGCCTCCGGGAACTTAAGAGGCTGCCCCACTACATTAAACAACGTTGCACGGTTCCCAGAACCTTTAAACGGAGTTTTACCAAACAAAAGTTCGTAAATAAAAATCCCAAAAGTCCACCAATCCACCGCACTTCCATGACCTTCACCATTAATAATCTCCGGCGCAAGATACTCGTGGGCCCCGACAAACGACATTGAACGCGCGCTAGTCGGCTCCGCCATTAACTCCGGTAACGGACTAACTTGGTTTCTGATCTCCATTTTCGGTTTGTTATTATTATCTTTCTTCGATTTACTCGAAAAGATACGTGGAGAAAAACATGAAGTGGGGACCACACATGACGGTTGAATACACGTAGGTTGTACACAATAATTAGTACGGAGTGGCTCGAAATTCATTGACGAAGTTTTAACTAACGTAGGACTTACGATACATCGTAACGATAAATCGAAATCCGAAAACATTATATGACCATTTTCTCGTACAAGTACGTTTTCTGGTTTTAAATCACGGTATACTATTCCTAGCATATGTAAATACTCCATTGATAAAAGTACCTCCGCTACATAAAATCTGTAAATACAACAAGTTATAAGGATTAAGGAATGCATATATGATAAATATGATAAAAATGAAAGAAAATGGACGAAATTACGTACTTAACGGCGAAATCTATGCTTTATGAGAAGGGATTGTCCAAATCCTTTTGGGGCGAAGCTGTGTATACATCAATATATTTGCTAAATAGATGTCCAACAAAAGCTTTAGAGAACAAGACTCCACTCGAAGCCTGGAGCGGAAGAAAACCATGCTTAAGTCACTTGAAGGTTTTTGGAAGTATTTTCTATGCTCATAGAGACGAGGCACAAGCTCGATGAAGTAAGTGAAAAGTGCATATTTGTAGGTTATAGCACAATCAAAAGGCTATAGACTATCTAGTTTGCAGAAATATAAAATCATTATTTCACGTGATGTCTTATTCAACGAGAATATGTCATATGATTGGAAAGAAAAGAAAGTTCAGACTGTTTCTAATTCTTTTGATGATAAGAACGAATGTGAGGTTGAAGACGAGATTCCAGAAGAGGGTCCTTCTACTTCAAGCCCCCAATCTTCCACATCAGATTCAAATTCTTCATCTACAAGTTCAACTCCAAGGAAAATGAAAATTTTGGAGGAAATTTATGCTACTTGCAATTATTGCTTTACCGAACCAGAAAGCTTTGAGGAAGCAATAAAGGAGGAAGCGTGGAAGAAAGCTATGTAAGAAGAAATTCAAGTTATTAATAATAAATAAACATGGGATTTGGTGAAAAGACCTCAAGAAAAGGATGTCATTGGTGTGAAATGGATTTTCAAAACAAAGCTTAATCCCGATGGTTCGGTTTAAAGAAACAAAGCGAGACTTGTAGCAAAAGGATATTCACAACAACCTGGAATTGATTTTCAGGAAACGTTTGCACCAGTAGCTCGATTGGATATGATTCGGGTACTCATTGCATTGGCTGCTCAAAAAGGTTGGTTCTTATATCAACTTGACGTAAAATCAGCATTTTTGAACAGAAAGTTGGAAGAAGATGTTTATGTTGAGCAACCACAAGGATTCATTATCAAAGGAGAAGAAAACAAAGTGTACAGATTGGAAAAGACGTTATACGGGTTAAAACAAGCACCCTGAGCATGCTATAGCGAGATTGATTCATATTTCCTCAAAACAGGTTTTCAAAGGAGTAAAAGTGAGGCAACATTATATGTGAAGACACAAGGTGCTGGGATTCTTATCGCTTCGCTTTATGTTGATGATTTGGTATTCACCGGAAATAACAAAGAAATAATTGAAAGTTTTAAAAGAGACATGTTGAAAAAAATATGAAATGGGTGATATGGTTCTCTTGCATTACTTCTTGGGTATTGAGATTTGTCAAAACAAAGATAATATTTTTATTAGCCAAAAGAAGTACGCCAAAACTCTTCTGGAGAAATTTAAAATGGGAGATCGCAAACCGGTGGCTACACCTTTGATTGTGAACGAAAAGCTGAAGGAAGAAGATGGAAGTTAAGAAGTAGACGATTCGGTTTATCGAAGTTTGGTTGGAAGCTTGTTGTATTTAACCGCAACAAGACCGGACATCATGTATGCTACAAGCATGTTGTCGAGATACATACACAAGCCGAGTCAAAATCACTTTGGAACTGCAAAAAGAGTGTTGCGATACATTCAAGGTACTCTTGGATTTGGTATATCATATGAAAGAAATGTTGAAGCAAACTTGCTCGGATTTTGTGATAGTGATTGGGCCGGATGTGTTTATGATATGAAAAGCACATCGGGTTATGCCTTTTCCCTTAGTTCCGGTATATTTTTGTGGGCATCCAAAAGCAGAAAACAGTGGCACAATCATTAGCCAAATATATTTCGGCATCTTTAGCAACCTCTCAAGCTATATGGCTAAGGAGAATTTTAGAAGATATTTTTTTGAATCAAGAAGAAGCTACTATTCTCTTATGTGACAACAAGTTTGCTATTGCAATGAGAAAGAATCATGTATACCATAGTCGCACAAAGCACATTGCAATCAAGCATCGCTTTATAAGAGAAGCTGTAGAAGAAGGAGAAATCCAGCTTAAGTATTGTAAGACTGAAGAACAAGTAGCTGATATTTTTACCAAAGCAATTCCAAGTGACAAGTTTGAGTTTTTCCGTGAACTAATCGGAGTTACCAAAGACATTAAGGGGGGTGTTAAAATTAATATCTTTGATACACTGAATCTAGATAAGACTTTTTGAGTCCATTTCGTTGTATCTCTTAGTCTATATCCAATGAACTTATAGGAGTCTCTTAGAGTCTATACATTGTATCTCTAAAGAGTCTACATTCATTGTGTATGTAAGTGTCTCTTCAGGTATCTCAGATGGTCTATATAAGAGCCATTGTGTAGAGAACTTTATTCATCATTCAAACAAGAAAATATAAGTGACTACTCAAACTAGAAGTAGCCTTATTCATCTCTCTCTTTTTCCATTACTTAAATTTCTACCTATTATTTCCAACACTACTGCATCTCTCAATGCGATGCCACTTATCATTCTTCTTCTCTTCCTCTTTGTTCCTTTCCCCACTGATCTGAAGAATATTACCTTCTTCAACCTCAACCTTCACTTCTTCCTTTTTCAGACCTGGAAGATCGGCTTTGAAAATATGAAATTCTGGAGTCTCTTTCCAATCAATTCTTGTATTTGCAAATGCAGAGGTTTCACAAGCAGAAGAAGGGAAGCTAGAGAGGGTGTTAGAAGGAATTAATCCCTGAAACAGATCCCATATGTCAAGGGAAAAGGGATCAAATACATTTCTTCGTTGCCCAGTACCAAACACACTTGGGATGATTGACATATTTGAAAATGATTGATATAATTAAGATGTAAGATAACATAAAGTACATCTTTTTTTTCGAAACATAATCTATATTAAGGAACATGGGATTTAGGTTTATATTGTATTTATACTGGAGACATGAGAAAAGGATAAAAAAACAAAAAAAAATTAAGTTTGAGTAACTTTAAACAAAAACTTTGGAGTAATTGTCATTTTAGGTCCTCGGTTCTAACTTTTTTTTTCATGTTGAAATAGAGTTTTTTTTTATTTTTTTTATAAATAATCAGCAATTTAGCATAGGAGCATAGGAGGAGAAGTAATTGCAGAATTAACACATGTGCGGTAATTCGATTACCGCCCCTACTTAGTTTCCAATTAAAGAAGACGGACGGTGGTTCAATTATCCCAGATCAATGGCCTCCACAATTCGTACACAGACCCTCCACAGTTAATCTGCCCAAACCTAGAATCAACACCTTCGGAATATAAACTCAACAACGATTTGCCGTTGATCTTCATTACACTGTCCAAAACAATTCAAGGCCCAATTCAGAACCCATTTCTAAGCCATCATCAACACAGCAATCCATTTTCTTCACCACAGTATATATCAATCATCTCCTTTGGATTCATATGGAGGAGACATCTATTTGTCAAAAAGAGGAAAAAATGATACTGATTCGTCGTCGATCTTCATTACACGGTCCAAAACAATTCAAGTTCCAATTCAGAACCCATTTCCAAGCCATCGTCAACACAACAATCCATTTTCTTCACCACATTATACATCAATCATCTCCTTTGAAGTCATATGGAGGAGATATCTATTTGTCAAAAAGAGGAAATAAATGGTGGAACTTGTATAATGCGGTTGTGAGGAAGAAGAAGAAAAAAATTCATATATTATTAAGAGGAGGGGCGGTAGGTTGACCAAGTCCCAACAGGAAGGGCGGTAGGTTGACCAAGGCTCAGGTGTTAATTTTGCAATTGTTTCTCCTCCTATGCTAAATCACTAATTATTTATAAAAAATGGTTAAAAATAGAAAAAGTCGTTAAAATAATACAAACAAAAGATTTATCCTTCCCTTTTTTTTTTACAAAGTTTAGAAAAAAAACGATTCAATCATGGGTCAATGACCCAAAAAATCAAAATAATATTATACTTGCCCCAAAGAATCATCCATTAACTTACTATTATAAGATTACATGTTTACCCGTCAAGGACAATTCCCGTCAAGGACGATTCCCATCAAGGACGATTCCCGTCAAGGACGATTCCCATCAAGGACGATTCCCGTCAAGGACGATTCCCGTCAAGGACGATTCCCATCAAGGACAAAATTTAGTTAATGATGTTATTGGGAAGAAATTTTGTCATTGATATTATTGGGCTGAAAATAATATTATTTTGATTTTTTGGGTCATTTTCCCTTCAATCATTCTACAAAGCGAACTTGTCATAATAGATTAAAAAAAGGAACTAAGCAAATATTGTTTAGAGTAATTGACATGTTAGGTCCTATAGTTAGCTAACTTGGCATAATAAAAGAAATTCCTCTGCAAATATTGTAAGTGTATCATACTAGTGTAAAAGACTTAACTTTTACATAAATAAAGAACAGATATTACATAGAATAGGTTCAATTCAATTCAATTGTAAACACAAAGACATATAGCTATGACGAAAAACAATAAATAAACATAATCCTTTTACATCTTGAACTCGAAAATAATCCCTAAACAAACAAAGAATTATACATAAATAAAACCTAAAACTGCGCTTTTGATACAATCCATCACCATACCTTCTTCTATTAATACATCAACAATCAATAAAGAGTTTCCCTTGCAAATCCGAGAAACAAGAAATACCATCACCACCACTAAAATCCACAAAATACACGACAATAAGTTCAAATCTAGAAGAAATCAAACTCCAAGTAATTATTCGAACTCTTCTGATCAACCGTACCACCACCACCGCCACCACCGCCAGTGTTCACCGGTTTCTCACTTTTCGGAGGCGTAATCCGATCAAAATCAACCGGTCGTGGAATATCCGGTGGTGTAGCGCAACGTATCAACGCCCAATTCACACCTTCAAAAAAAGGATGTTGTTTAATCTCAGTCGCACCTCTTTTATACGCTAATCTATGTTGCGGCTCTTTAACAAGCAATCCCCTTATCAAATCCCTAGCGGCAAAACTAACAACCGGTGCCTCCGGGAACTTAAGAGGCTGCCCCACTACATTAAACAACGTTGCACGGTTCCCAGAACCTTTAAACGGAGTTTTACCAAACAAAAGTTCATAAATAAATATCCCAAAAGTCCACCAATCCACCGCACTTCCATGTCCTTCCCCTTTAATAATCTCCGGCGCAAGATACTCGTGGGTCCCGACAAACGACATTGAACGCGCGCTAGTCGGCTCCGCCATTAACTCCGGTAACGGACTAACTTGATTTCCGATCTCCATTTTCGGTTTGTTATTATTATTATCTTTCTTCGATTTACGCGAAAAGATACGTGGAGTAAAACACGAAGTGGGGACCACACATGACGGTTGAATACACGTAGGTTGTACACAATAATTAGTTCTTAGCGGCTCGGAATTCATTGAAGAGGTTTTAACTAACGTAGGACTTACGATACATCGTAACGATAAATCAAAATCCGATAACATTATATGACCATCTTCTCGTACAAGTACGTTTTCTGGTTTTAAATCACGGTATACTATTCCTAGCATATGTAAATACTCCATTGATAAAAGTACTTCCGCTACATAAAATCTGTAAATACAAGAACTTATAAGGATTAAGGAATGCAAATAAAATAAATATGATAAAAATGATAAGAAAAGTTACGAAATTACGTACTTAACGGCTTGTTCGGTGAAATATTTACCGGGTTGTCTTTGTCTAAGAGTATGTAAATCACCACCAGGGCAAAACTCCATAACTAAGCACGAAAATTTATCGGTTTCGAAATGAGAATAAAGAGTAGGAAGAAAAGGATGATCTAAAGATTGGAGTATTTCACGTTCAGTTTGAGCGCGTAAAAGTTTTTTACGGCTAGCTAAAGAAGCTTTATCCATAACTTTCATAGCGAAGTAACATTTAGTACCGGTTAATTCAGCTAAATAAACACTTCCAATATCTCCACAACCTAAACGTTTTAATAATTTAAAATGACTTAAACCTAAAGCACCGTCTTTAATACGAATAGCTTGTATAGCTTCCCAACTTAAATCATTAGCTTTATGTGGTTTACTTACACTTGTACTGAAACTACTACATGAACTTTCATCACTTATATCACTACTTGTACTTCCTCTACATATACTGCTTTTTCCACTTTCTAATAAATCGGTTTTTGCTTGAGTGTTTGTTCCGTTACTTATTTTTGCGGAAACTGAACTGTTTTTAACACTTCCTTGTTCGGATATTTTGTTTTCTTGATCTGTTGATGGTTCGAGTGAGTTTTTTGACTCGTTTGAATCAGATCTATCGATTGATGATGTTATAGACATTTTTTCTAGATCTTTCTGAGTTTCTAGATTGGTTTTGGTTGTATTTGAAGCCATTTTAGATACGTATACACTTTGTAACAATAGATCAACTACTCCATGCTAATAGCTAAGATCTCAATTTATGTTACCCTGTACACAAAATGAAAGCAAATTTAACAAAAACTACACAGAATAATTTAATTTAACAATTTATTAGATTAACTCAAACAAATCAAAAGTTAGGAAAAACAGGGTTATAGCTTACAGCTGACTCTTTATTAGACTTTTTGAATATTTCATTGACAATTTAATACTAGAAAATCTTTAATTATATGGTGCAAAAGACTTGAAGAGATTAACAAACAAAAAGATTAAAAAAAGAAAGGAAAATAGAAAGAGACAATACAAGCAGATATTCCAAGTTCAATCAAACAGCTCCAGAGTGAAGCCTTTTTCAGCCAAAAAGATGCAAAAACTTGAAAAGGGGGGACTTCTGAATAAATATAAGGGAATCAAAGGACCACCAAAAGAAGTACATAGAGTCAATCAAGTCAGCTAAAAAAAATTGCAGCAAATTCAAGATAACATTTAAACAATTTCTTATATACAAAATATAATAAGCAGATCTTGATCATACAAACTATAAGAAAAAAAAACTCAAATTCTTATTTTTTTTAGCCAAAAAAAAAAATTCAAACAGTAGAGATCCAAAATTAGACAACGACCCAGATGGGAAAAACAAATCGTTAAGGAAAACAAGCACAAACCCATCAATAATTACCTCAAATAAGTTCGAAGAACACATAGTAAATGATCAGAGGTTTGATAAACAGTGTTTTTAATTGTCACGGAAGTTAATAGAAAAACATATTTTACCAATTTAGTTGAGTATATAGCATACCTGTAACAAACAAGTGGTCTAGTTATTGCAAAGAGAAATGGGGTCTGAAGGTGAGAAGAGATGCTTTTATTAGAGTGACGGTATCTATTTTTCAGATTCTGGTAGAAGAGTAACAAAAATATGACTGGCTTTTAGTTTTTGGACTGGTTATGTTTACTATGTCAAGGAAAAAACAAAGGCTGGTTAAGTTTTTTTTCTTTGGTATGTTTATTATGTTTATTATGTTCTAAAGAAAAAAACAAAGACGGGTTAAGTTTCCTTTTTTACAGTAATTACTCAAACTGTTCATAATCAATAAATATTTTTCTATAATTAATAAAAGAGATTATTACCCAAAGGGTCTTAAAAACACTACACCGTGACCCAACAAGACCGCCTCTTTTGGCTCTTCTTACTAAAGGCCACAAATTAATTTTAACACTATACCCTAAAAATCCAATTACATTACTACCCTTTTTTTGTTTTTTATTTTCTCTATATATATTAATATTTTTACAATCAATTCTACACCTAAAAAATCACACGAAGCTTTTATCCATTTCTCTCTCCTCCCATCAGATTGATGAACTCAAAAAATGCTTCAACTACTCCGAGCAGCCATGGCGAGAACCTGTCTCGCGCCTTCTTCTTCTGCAGCACAAGTGGCGGTGTTTTCTTTGTGGAAGAGCAGATCCGACGCGACGGAGCAGATCTGCATCTTTTATGAAGCTCCGAGCAGCCATGGCGAGAAGACTTGCTCCGGAGAGATCTGTTGCGAATCCAACCATGACCTCGACGAAGAAGTTTCGCTGCTTCCATCGGAGTTTCACTACTTCGCCGGAGATCTCGAAGCTATGGCGGTTTGAGATTCGCCGGAGAAGAAGCACTGCCACGCTGTGTTTCAGCCAAAATAGCCATCCTCTTAGCAGTCTTAGCATGTGGGTCAAGATTGAGCATCTTATTCAAACTCTTCAATGGACTCTTCTTCACAGATTGAACAGATTGAGCATCTTATTCTTCTTCTTAATCGGCCTAACAACAGATTGAACCTCATCAGAATTGATAATCCTTGCAAGATCAGCATTCACTGAATCGGTCCTTCTTCTTCACTGAAGCCTTGTCGAAAGATCAATACATTCAATCTAATTTTTCAAAAGCAAACTTTGAACCCAATGGGGATTATTTTTTAGTATTTTTTAATCGAAAAAAGGATTTGATAAATGGGATGAGCATTTTGATTCAGATAGTAAAGATGTGAAACAAGGGGAGACATGGTGGAATTTTTGCTTTTTATGAAATATTGTGTTGTATATAAAAATAATTTCTAAAAATTAATCAAAAAAATAATTATACTCAATACTTTACTCTTGCATACTCAGTAAGGTTATGAGCATACGAGCATGCTTAAAAAAAATTACTGAGTTTTCGAGCATGCTCAGTAAAGTAACTGAGTAAACGAGCATGCTCAGTAAAGCGACTCAATAAAAAAATTCGAATACTCAGCAAATTTTTTCGATACTCAGCACTTTTTCCGATACTCAGTACTTTTTTACGATACTCAACAACTTTTTTCAGGCTCAGTAGCCCATGCTCAGTACTTTTTCCATGTCCAATACCCCATGCTCAGAACTATTTTTTCAGACTCAGAACTATTTTTTCAGACTCAGAACTTTTTTCCATGCTCAGAACTATTTTTTCAGACTCAGAACTTTTTTTCCAGACTCAGAACTATTTTCCAGACTCAAAACTTTTTTCCATGCTCAGAACTTTTTCCGGCGGTGGCCGGAGGCGGCCGGCGGTGATCGGTGGTTGTGGTCGGAGCTGGAAAATATTTGATAATTAATGAAAGAGGAGAGAGAAAAAATGATAAAGGAGGAGAGAGATTAATGGTAGTGGAGGAGAGAGAAATAATCTATTTTTTTGTCTTATATGCACTAAAAGGGTAGTTATGACATTGGACATTTTATTGACCTCTAAGAAGGAGAGAGGAATTGACTAGCTCCTAAGTGGCACATTGATTTTTCTCAAGTCTCCTTGGGTAATTGACCCATAATAAAACTTTCCCTAACCAATCTAGTTTATATTTAATTATGTTATGTTAGAATGAAAATTTTATAGAGGTTGTCTATTATTTTAAAGGGGTTAAATAAATCCAACACAATAAACATGTATATATATGTAATAAATAAATTATAATTTAAATGAGACAAAGTTTAGTATAAATTTTGATTATAAATTTTATGAGAAATAATCTTTGTGTAATGAGCTTATTTCTCTGGTAATTGTTATTCAAGGTAAAAAGAAAACAATTATTGAGTATCTTACTTAATTTGGTCGTCAAAAAAAAAGAGTATCTTACTTAATTAAAATTATTAATGAATTATAGTCCAAGTGAATGGACCATTGTTTGGTTGTTGATGATAGAGAGTGTATATAAGATCCGATGGATGAAATTCAAATGAATTATTCATTAAATAGTGGTCCATAAATTAATTGAACATAAATGTGAAAGCAACTTTGTAATTATTTTAAATCTTACACAACAAAAAATCCGATGGATGAAATCCACTGAAAGTAGGTTGATCATATAAAAAGGATAAAGCATAATCTTTCCATAAAGGTGTGGAACCTTAAATTTAACACAATCAACGAGTTGGATTACCTCAAGTGAGCATAATCTTATTATTTCTTCAATAACTAAAGAAATGTATATGATTTAAATCTTTTCCCTAATGGTAAAATAAGAAATGTAAAGTTTGAATTTATGAGTTTTTTTATCATACGTTTTAAATATACAAAATATAAAGAGTACAGTTACAAAAGAGGTCATCCAATTCCATATAAAACACGGTCTTGGTTAATAAGATGAACTAATAAGGAAGGAGGACAAGAGCTCCAATCGCTAAACAACGTGCCTAAAAACTTCTGTCTAGCGACCCAGTCAGCTACGCGGTTGCCTTTGCGTTTAACAAAGGAAAAGCGTGGATTAAACAATTCCACAAGACCATAAGTAGCTTTAAAAATATTACAAGAATCTAGTCTATTACAAGGAATAAGATTAGCTAAAGATTGCACAATAATACCACAATCGTTCTCAATGATCACGTAATTAACTGGTAATCTTTGCGCCGCCTCACATCCCCACAAAATGCCATGAGCTTCATCTTCAGTAGGATTGCGCGCTTCAATAATTTTCGTATCTCCTTCTGTAATGTTGCCAAAAGAATCCCTAATGACATAAGAGATAACACACCCAATCGATGAAAAAGATGCATCAGTATTAATCTTGTAATGATTATTAGGGGGTGGTGTCCAAACTTCAATATTTTTATTAATGTTACTAATGTGCAAAGATGGATTAATGTTATTTTGACCTTTATTGGTATTTTGGTCATTTTGGTTCTCATTAGAATTTGCATCATTAGGAATAATATTTGCTTCCTTAAATTCCTTCCAATTTTTATAAGCTTGATTACAAGTAAACATAGGATCAGGGACAATCCCATTAAATATATACTAGTTTCTACCTTTCCAGATATACCAACATATATTATTAATTAAAGCATCAAAACTGGTTTCTTTATAATTTGCTTTATTCAAAAAAGCAGCAGTTAATAAAAACCACTCGCCAATCTTTGAAGTACTTTCATTCATAGTTTTCAAGCTCAAAGTGGAATAATGCCATACTGCCCTTGCTCAAGGGCAAGCAAAGAGAAGATGTTTAATAGTTGTCTCTTGACAGTTGCAAATTTTACATAAATTTCTCTTGTTACATTTCCTCTTATATAAATCCTAAGTTACTCATGTTAATATTTCTATAATTTTTCATATTGTAGTAAAAATATTTATGAACAAGCCGAACTATCAAGATATTTTTGTATTCTAATTAGCAGAAGTAATAATTTGATAGTTGACTGGATTCTTATATAAGAACCAGCGGATATTTTGTTTAGTAACTGGTTTATTTATAAATCGGCTTAATTACTTAATCTGTCATTGTAACTTGTCTCGACTCTTCCGAACCCCTTATACCCAACTCTTTCACCGGGTTTTCGCTGCCAATTATTCCTTACCCGACCTAGATCATTGCTCATCATGTTCAGTTTAAGTTTAGCCCTTACCAATGCACTATTTCTCATTTCTTTAGCTCAGGATTATTTTCTAGACTTGGCTATAATATTGCACAGTGTGGACTTAGGCCTTGCTACCACATGTATCTGGAGGTCATGGTTGAATAACCCTTGGATGAATGCATATTACACTATAGACTGGTCCATATCCTCAAAATTATAATAAATTTCTGCGAATTGATCCACATAGGACTGAAGACTTTCATTTTATGTTTTTCATATATCCAATAAAGATGAATTTGTCTGGAAATTGGCCCTGTTTGGGAACTGCACCGCAAAAACATCGACTAATTGCGCTCTAACCTAGAAAACCACTTCTAAACATTACCGATCAGAGTAGTGGGGAAAGATCGGCAATAATATGCGTCGGTTTCTGCAATAAACTCCACGTGCCTCTGATACGCATACACGTGAGCTTGGGGTTGGTAGTCCCGTTAAATAACATAATTAATTGTGGCTTAAATTTATTTGGCCTTAGAGTTTCCAATATCTCTCAGGACAGATGATTCATTTGATTTACCATCAACGTTCGGTCAGCCAAACAAAACCAGTCCGACTTCATACTCTATAACAAACTTCCTTTGGGTATTTCTCTTCCCTTCCTCCAACAGATATGTATGGATCTCAATATACCCTTGACTCTCGAGGGTTTGTGCTTTCAGCTATTCCTTCGGTATTATCAGGAATATGAACAACTGGAGGTGTCTTTCGTTGTTGATCTAGCGGAGGCCTCCATTGACTGGTAAGTTTACGTAATAATGAATTTAGGTACTACGACACTATTGACGGAGTTTCATTTCCCCAAAGATTGTTGACATAGTACGAATATAAGTTTATATACCTTCAGGTGTTGTAGGTTTTCTTATTATATATGGTTCAACACCTTCATTGGCTACATGTATTGGGTTATACGACTCGACTACCTCAGTTGTCACTAGTACGATTGGTATCTATGGTTCAACTACTTTTGGTTGATTATATTCAACATGCAACTGCTCTACATCCCCGCTTTCCTTAGGTCGAGGCTATCTAACCTCAGAATTATATCCTTTTGTCATTATTGGAGCATTGTTATCCATTTCATTATCAATCTGTCGTGATACATACTTCACCGATCATGTTAAAACCATATGGGATCCCAATGGGATCAAAACTCGTTCCCACAGATGACGCCAAATAATAGAGCTAAAAAAATTCACAATATCGACACACTTAGTCCGAGGACTCAATTTGAGACCTCAAGCATAAAAACTGAGAAGTGGAAGTATCGACATCATATGAGGAGAGATCGAAGTAAGTAATTGAACAGTGATAAGTGTTTACAACCGCATAGATTACTCTCAACTACTGCCAGTGAGCTTTATCTTTACTCACGCAAGGATTCTTCTTCTTCTCTGAGCCTTCCTGAAACTAGACATTATGGCAGGTTCAAAGGAAGGTTCTCTCGTGATGGCACTTCGACGCTCAGTCGGAGAATATTGTACCCGAGGAAATATGGAGCCTTAAGCCAACTATATAATAACCACAACCATTTTTAGAGATATAGATAAAGAGAAGAGAGATAATTATAGGGTACTTAGAGTGTGTCAATTCATCTAGATAGAGAGGTATTTAGAGATGTCAAATATGCACGAGGAGCAGCGCCAGATTGAGCAATATAGAGCGACGATATATACGCACAATAAGCCAAAGGAAAAGTTTGAGCTATCAAGCGACGACCTTATGTGGCGTTGAAATTCATTCCCTTAGAAAACTTGGGATATCTACCTTGAGAAGAGCTTGTCACTCCTCTCCCTCGAGCAGACAGACATATCCTCGGCTCACACCACGACTAGGATCCTTTAGGACCCTTCGGTCTTGATCAAGTATCGGGGTTATATTTTGTCATATCAACCAAGAAAGTTGTAGCTTCGATCTTTATGATATGTATGGAAATAAAAAAATTGTTTATTATGTGAATAAGAGGCTTCAAGGATCAAAATCCTGATACACACCTCTAGAATAAGTCAGGTTAGCTAGTTCATGCTTTTCATAAGTTAAAACCCAAGTTTGAGTCTTATCCCATCAAAGTCTTGACTGGCTTTCCATTGCAAAAATGTTATCTAAACTCAAAACCCCTTGCATACTAAGCGTCTTAGAAAATATAATTGAAGATCCATCTCGTCGGGGGTAGGACATTAAATGCAATAGATTAGGTCATGTGTAAATAATTTTTAAATCGATTTAGCTACATTTTTTTCCTTGGCTAAGGTTTATCCATATGGGTTTCCATAGCAAGATTTATAATAAAGTAGACCTCCCATAAGTCACCACAAGATTTATTATGATTTAAATGTTATGGGTATTGTTGATCGAACCTTGGTTTCTGCTTATTTCTATCTAAGTATGGTGATAATATATTTCTTTACTACAATTCTTAGTGGTTCCTAAATAGAGGTGTATTAAGTGTATAAAACAATTTTGACTGTGTTATTAGTTAGGCATGAGGCATATCGTTTTTTTTGTTCAAATGCATAATTATATAGATAGTAGAAATAGCGGTTACAAGGTTTAGCCTACCCCAGAGGGTTCGGCTTCATTACAAATTATAGTGGCTAAATGGGAAGGAATATAGGTACCCCAATTACCGAACAAGATGCTAAGGAGCTCCTGTTTGGCAACCCAATCAGCTGCCCCGCTTCTACTCCTAGATACAAAAAAGAAAGAAGGAGAAGATAGTTCAGCGAAATAATAAATATTACAAACTACGTTTTTAATTGAATAACTCAAATCTGGAAGCCCTGAAGAAAGAGGCTTCATGATAGTTGCTGAATCATTCTCTATAATCACGCTCCCAAAAGGAAAATTTGAAGCCATCTCCGTAGCTTTCAAAATTCCCGTGGCCTCTGCCTCTAACACTGAATCTGCCTCAATTTTCCAACTATTACCTGATACAAATTCACCATTAGAGTTTCTTACTACGCAAGCAATTGCAGCTCCCAAATCGGAAAAAGCTGCATCACAATTGATTTTAAATTTATTAGGAGGGGGTTTTTTCCATTTATCTTTAAATTTTGGATTTTGTTTAATGTTTTCATTAACCTTTTTACCTAGATTATCATTATTATTAACCCCATCTTTAACATCTAAAAAGTTGATATCGTTAGGGTTTGAAATTTTATAATATTCTTTCCAATTTTCCGTAGCTTTTCTAATTGTGTTCAAGGGGTCACACTTTTTGTCATTATAGATAAAATTATATCTATCTTTCAAAATATGCCACATTATAATGCAGATAAGTTCAAGAATCCTATCATGATTATTAAAATTCTTTGCTATGTTTTGTACTTGGTTTAACATCCAAAGATCTAACCTTACAGTTGAATCATTATCTGATTTTAAATTAAGAGGGCTAATGAACCATACACTTTTAGCCCAAGGGCATCTGAAAAGCATATGTTCCACTGTTTCAATACTATTATCACAAATTTTACAAATATTATTTTTACTGCATTTCTGGTTAAAAAGATTTTCTTCTGTAGATAATAGGTTTCTAACCGCTCTCCATATAAAGTTCCTAATTTTAGATTGGGTTTCCATTTTCCAAATGAGTTTCCAAAGACTTTTATCCCTAGTAATAGAGGATGTAGGTTTATTCATATCTTTAATGTTTTGAATAGAAGTTTCATCTTCTTTCAATTTATGATAAGCTTCTTTGACGGTATATGTACCTTTTTTACAATAATCAATACTAATTTGATCTTCACATAAAACCTTAGGTATTATCATTCTTTCTATTTTTTCTTTGATTTCTTTTGGGTATATTTGGTTTAGTAAATCAATATCCCAAAATTTATCTTCTTTAATTAGTTGATTAACCCAAACCAGGTTAGAACTTTTTAGTTTAATAGGTTGCTTATCATTACATATCCAATTATGTTCATAGATATTAATGCTACTACCATTGCCTAGTTTCCATTTTATGTTGTTTTTAAATATATCTCTACCTATGAGAATGCTTCTCCAGCCCCACGAAGGTGAGCTTCCAATTTTAGCTTCAAGGAAACTACAATTCTTAAAATATTTTCCTTTTAGGAGTTTATAAAGAAGAGATTCTTTTTTATTTATTAGGTTCCAAGCTTGTTTTCCTAATAGGGCTTTATTCATTAGGTGTAGGTCCCTAAAACCTAAACCACCTTCAAATTTTGAGCTAGTGAGTAGTTCCCATTTGGCCCAATGTATTCTTTTTTTACCTTTATCACCCCACCAAAAATGAGCAATGATAGAGTGGATTTTATTTATTATATTTTTTGGAAAAATAAAGTTAGACATTAAATAGTTAGGAAAGCTTTGGATTATTGCCTTTATTAATATTTCTTTCCCTCCTTCAGATAGGAAGAGGGTTTTCCAATTTTCAAATTTATTTAGAATTTTATCAATTAAAAATTGGAGGTCCTTTGATTTTGATCTACTCCATTCAGTTGGAATTCCTAAATAATTACCTAGGTTATTAGTACTTTTCATATTTAATCTTTTGGCCTTTACATTTTGTATAAAAGCTGGTGTATTAGGGCTAAAAATTACCCCACATTTATTAAGATTAAGACATAAGCCAGTGGCATTTTTATATTTGTTCATAATATCATTAAAGGATTGTATTTCAATATTATCAGCATTAAGGAAGAAGAGACTATCATCAGCAAAAAGTAGATGAGTGATAGCTGGACAACTGTTTCCAATTTTAATTCCTTTGAGAAGGTAATTCTCTTTTTTATCTCTAATTAGATCATTCAGAGTTTGTGATATTAGGCAAAAAATTAGAGGCATATCGTTATTGTCTAATAAAAAGTATATATGCTACATAGGTTGGATATTTAACTCACTTTCTAGGCTAGACTATACCGTGATAACGGCTAGTTGGGACTTGGTGGCCTAATAGGTTACAGGAGAGGGCCATACGGTTGATTTGAAACTCAGATAGTCTCATATACCGTTTCACCTTTTATACGTAATTTGTGTTTAATCCGAGAATGGCTAGACAAACAGTCCATCATGAGTATTCCTCTGGTCTATCTTGTTTTCCTGTGTTTACTTAGCATGCCTTCTACATTGTTTATTCTAATCAACGACTTAGTTTATCCCTTTACTCCTAATGTTTTTTCTTGATCACAAGATATTATATAAATAAGGGAAATGGAATTATACATGCTGAAAATCTAAAATTATTGTACATACTAATACTACCTAAGAATTTACATGATGAAAAATTAACATATACTAGTTTGAGTGAACCTCTCTTCTAGAAATTTGACTAGGAAACAACCAATAGCAATCTTGACCATTAGGATCTGAATTTTATGTATCTCACCAGCATATACATGTATATGTAATCGCTTATATATACACGTTGAACAATCAGTTCTCGAGGGACTGGTTTCATACTTCTACCACTATATTACTTGAACAACTTGTATACTTGCGAGACATAGTGATATCTTAACGAATTCCTACCATGATCCACAACCATGTTTGGGGAAGGCATGATCCCTAGATTCCGAAGAATTATTTGTATGCCCCCATGCATACTCAATTGGTAAAAACCAATGGTATAGTTATAGTGACTGTTTTGTTGCTGACCTATTAGCGATGGAAACTCTTGGACCATGGTTGGTTGAGCCACATCTTGAGATTTATCTCTCATACATTTTCAAGAATGAGCGCATAAGAGACCCTCAAAGTAAGAGTTCTACTTTTAAAAAAGTTTTAAAAAAGTAGGACTAGATTGGCTAATATCTCTTTTTGGGTGATTTACCCATGAAGTCCATAACCCATCACAGGCTACTCAAAGAGTCCAATTCAGCTCAAAGTCAATTATACCCCCACACTAAAAAAAACCTTTTCACTTACCATAATCATCATTCTCGATTACATGCACTCGTCCCATCAATTTGTTCAATTGAAACAACCTAGCCATTAAATAGAAAATAAAATATATTATTCTCTTTCCATTCCAAACTTATCGAATCATTAAAAATTCCTATATTCACCCCCTTGCCCAATTATCTTAGTTTACACAAAAAAGATTTCCAGGATTTTATTTTTTATGGTTCTATAAATAAGTTAATGATTGTATATATACTGTATTTTGTCAAATATTTGATGGGTTATCAGGGTAATTTTGATGGTGTAATAGTTAATATTAATGGGTTGGCATGACTGCAACAATTTGATGGACAATACTGGTTGGGTTACTAGATTGTAGGTATTGGTGTGTTTATGTATATCATTGGGTTATATATGCTGCAATTTTGTAGATGAAAAACTTATAAAGTTAAATGGTTGTAGTTGATGGGGGTGTAAGGGTAAGGTGAATGGTGTACTAGTGAATATTAGTGGGTTGGAATTACTAGAGTGTGTTGCCTGGCAAGACTGGTGGGTTAATAGGCTAAATGTGATGGTGTGTCCGTAGATAGCAGCTGGGTATGCACTGCAACTATAATCCACTACAAGGACGAGTTATCAGTGAAAGTGAGATGTCGTTAAACCACACAAAACTTTACTTATCAATGATATACTACATTAAATTCTTAAATGATGAATTTTAACTGAATAAAAAAGTGTTCATTAGCAAATTGATGGTCTCATTCTCGCATTGATTTGAACAGACCAAGACGCTATATTCATCATTCGTTCCAACTCTTCCAGTTTTACCCCACATTCTTACCATTCTTTTGCGATGCTCAACTGATATTGCTTTTCTGTTTGAAGCTTTAGTTTGCAGCAGACAAAATCTAATCCTTACAGTAGTGAATGATAGTACCAAACTTTTCAATAGTAACAAACTTACTATTATAGTGCGCTTTAAATTAGGGATTAATTAGATTCGTATGTGTTGGACGATATTGTAGGAATCCGTTAATTGAGATATATATATATATATATATATATATATATATATATATATATATATATATATATATATATGGTAGTAATCTAATAAGATCATTGAAAGTGGGGGTATGAATGGTATAAGATTAAAAAACTGGACATTTTAAGAATAAAATAATTCGATGAAATTGTTGGATTATTGGGTTTTCAGATTTAATTGGCTAATATCTCTTTTTATAATTCCTTTAAAACATATATAAATATTTTATCTCTCGTCGCAAATTTTTTAATCTTGACTTGTTTCTCTAGTTTTTATTATATAGTTTATTAGATTTTGATTTATTTTATTTATATGTATAATAACAAAATATTTTTATTTTATAATAACCTATTTTATAATGTAATGAATTCAAATAAATATATGATATAAATATACAATATATCTTGTATATAATAACATATAGAGATCTATAGTTGCAACTTTTTATTTTCAAAATCTATTGATCTCGACCACTTTACCTATTCAACAAAAGTTCTCCGATCCTCAGTGCCGCAAATGAAGATGAACAAATCAGCCAAAAGTAGTTCGGATGGTACCCATTTGGGGGTGAAGAATATTTTTAATGCTATGATATTTGATAAAAAGAACCACCAAATATGATTGATTGATCATCATTCATTCTATAACATCTACTGAATTTTCGAATATATCTCAAAACAAGGTTGAATCAGATAACGCAAAATCGACCAAAAAAAAAAAAAGATAACGCAAAAATGTTTGTGGGGCAGCTTTAAAAATTTGCATGTGCATTCTATGGCCAATTCAAACACAGCAGCAACGGTATATTGTGCAATTACTCTAACTACAAAAAGGTCCCTAAGTGAACGAACATATAAAGTTCTCATTAAATGAAACAACCAAGTTTGTTAAACTTCATTATCGTTCAATTTCAAGATTTAAATTAGGCTTGCAAGTTGTTGGTCATAAAATAGCCAAGTTTATAATCTAGGGATACACACCAATCCGTCTACTGTTGTAATTATGACCAAACCTAATGTACGAGGATCTCAAATTTTCCATTAAAGAGAAAAACATTTGAAGATGAACACAAGGATAATCAAAATTGATAGATATTTGATCTGATAAAAGAATGCTCATGTAACTATGGTATATCAATTTGGATTTAGTTTTTACTAAAGAACTATGTAAATGATAAATATTTAATTAATCTGATAAAAGAATATCAATTTGGATTTGGTTCTTATTAAAGAACTATGTAAATCATGTATCTAAGTACACTTTGAAAAAATTGTTATATTGACGGAACTCAGATTTTCTAAATAAAAATTAAGGTTAATATTAAAGTTAATATTAAGGTAAAGAATAAAGATAAGTTTAAGTCTAAAGTTAAGATTAAGGTTAAGTTTAAGTCTAAAGTTAAGATTAAGGTTAAGATATACTTTTTTGGCTCGTTAAGGAGAAGGTTAAGAATAAGTTTAATACTAAACTTAAGGTAAAAATTAAGGTTAAGGTAAGGTTAAGTTTAATATTTAAGTTAAGGTTAAAGATTAAGGTTAATTTTAAGGTCAAGATTAAGCTTAAAGTTAATTTTAATTTAAGGTTAAGGTTAAAGTTAAGCTTTGAGATTTAACATTTAAAGTTAAGGTTTAAAAAGATTTAAGGTTTAAGTTCGAATATCAGCGCAATTAATCTTCATATGGTTAAGGTAACATTTAAAATTAAGGTTAAGATGAAAGTCAAGGTTAAGATTTAAATCATAAGGTAAAGTTGAAGGTTAAATGTTTATGTTAGGGTTCGGGTTAAAGTTAAAGTTAAGGGTTAAGGGTTAAGGTTCAAGGTTCAAGGTTAAGGTTAAGGTTAAAGTTAAAGTTAGGATAAATGTGAAGGTGAATGTTAAGGCTAAGGTTTAAGGTTTAAGGTTAAAGTTAAAGTTAAGGTTAAGGTGAAGGTGAAGATTAAGATTTACGGTTTAAGATTAAAGGTTTAAGGATCAAGGATCAAGGTTTAAGGTTTAAGTTTTAAGGTGTATGGTTTAAGGTTTAGGTTTAGGTTAAACTTAAGTTTAAGGTTAAGGCTAAGGTTAAGGTTAAGGTTAAAGTTAAGTTAGGTTTAAGGTTAAGGTTTATAGTTAAGGGGTTAAGGTTAAGGGATTAGGGGTTAAGGGTTAAGTGTTGAGGGTTAAGGTTAAGGTTAAGTTTAAGGTTGAGGCAAAGGTTAATGTTACTGTTGAGTTTAAGGTTAAGGTTAAAGTAAGGTTAAGGTAAGGTTAAGTTTAAGATTAAGGTTAATGTTAAAATTCTATGTTCAAGTCAAGGCTAAGGCTAAGGTTAAGGCTATGGCTAAAGGTAAGATTAAGGTTGAGATGAGAAAAAAACACTAATCAAGCACAAAGGTTAAAGTTCTGGTTAAGGTTAAGGTTAAGGTTTAGGTTAATGTTAGGGCTAAGGCTAAGTTAAGGCTAAGGTTGATGTTAAGGTTAAGGTTAAGGTTAAGGTTAAGATTAAATTTAAGGTTAAAGTTAAGGATAAGGTTAAGGTTTACGTTGATGCTAAAGTTAAGGTTAAGGTTAAGGTTTACGTTGAAGCTGAGGTTAAGGTTTAGGTTTAGGTTAAGGTTATGGTTGGGGCTAAGGTTAAGGTTAAGGTTCTGTTTAAAGTTAAGGTTAAGGATACGGTTAAGGTCAAGGTTAAGGTTAAGGGTTAAGAGTTAAGGTTTAGGGTTAATGTTAAGGTTAAAGTTTAGGTAAAGGTTAAGGTTAACATTAATTTTAAGGTTAGTGTTTAAGATTTAACGTTTACATTTAAATAGCATTTAAGGTTTAAGGCTAAATATCGACACAATGAATCTTCATCTGGTTAAGGTTAAAATTAAGGTTCAAATCTTAAGGTTAAGATGAAAGGTAAGGTTATGGTTTAAATATCCAGGTTTAAGGTAAAGTTTGCGGTTTAGTGTTAAGGTTAAAGTTAAGGTTAAGGTGTAAGTTTTAAGGTTCAAGGTTAAGGTTGAGTTTAATTTTAAGTTTATGGGTAATGTTAAGGTTAAGGTTAAGTTTATGGTTAAGTTTAAGGTTATGTTTTAATATATAAACACATATCCAAACATTTTTTAATATATGGTTCATGGGTTTTGCATATGTATAATCTATGAATTCTAATTCTTCTATCTAAGTTTCTTTGGGAATTACATGTTTTAATTTGATATTAGCTACTTACTTAATATTTGTTATGTGTTTTGATTTAATGTCTTTCCTAGAACTGATCACTTTAGGATTGTTTTAATAGTAGTTAGATGGTCTCCTTGACAGGGTGTTTAACTATTGAACCACCACATAATGTCTAGTGTCGATATTAGTTCTGACAAAACATGATTCTAACTAGATAGTCGTTAGGGTTTGTTTTAACCACCATATCACCAGGATTGCAGTATTTGCTTAGGGCCTTAATGGCGTTTGATAACCCTAAGATAAAACACTTCTTGGTTGTGCCGTAGCCCCCTTAGTCGCTCTCAAGGTCTAAGGTATGGGAATTTAGAATCCTGACTAAGTATACCAAGAGCTAATATTCTCCCTTATTTACTAGATTTATAGATAGAATTAGAAGATATAGTGCATACTAGCAAAATCTAAGCTATACTTCTCATCTCATATTTCTTATCTTTTATTTTATTGTCTTTATTTTCTTAGTTTTAATTCTTAATTACGAAAATTCATATCTTTTATTTTCTGTCTTCTAATTATTTACTTTTACTCGATATTCCTACTCACGCAATTAACACACTTAAGTCCCTGAGAACGAACTCAACTTACTAACTAAAACTTACATACGTCCTGTAATACTTGCAGTACTGTGCCTGTCTAGGGTGAGAGTGCATAGTTTCTTGGCTTATTTTAATCTTATTTTTATCACACCCTAGGCACCACCACCAATCTTCATAGAGAAATTCAAACTTTATAATTTTCAGAAAATAAAATAAAATAGTGTTACATTATATTATTTTAATCCAAATAACATCTGATTTTAGAATTTCTCAAATTATTTTCCAATATTCTAATTTTTTTGGAAAGAAATTCTTATCATTAGGGCACTATTAATTTAACAACTTCATTTTTTTGATAAGTTTTAGTAATTATTTTAAATCTTCATCTAACGCCACCTTCATATTTTTTTTTTGATTTTTTTTTCCTTATAGATGTTCCCACTGTCCGTAATACGTTTAAAATACTAACTCAAACGATAATTTTCTAAAGGAAGAGAGAGAAAGGGTATGCCTCTTCTCTCTCTAACCTAATCCCTAAACACCGACTCATCAGTTCTTATCCACTATCAATTTCTACACTAAATCTTTCCATAAGAAAGAATCACAGCGTGTTAGATCTCCAATAATCACAGAAATGTTTGAAATTTCTTGAATAGCAATCAATCATGAATGAAACTTCAATTGGTACAGGCGTGCTTCAAAATGACATGGGGAAAAATCTATCGAAGACAACCGGGAGTGCAGGAAGAAGAGTAGCAGGCATCTCGATGATTGGGTGTCCATGGGTTAGCCAAGATATGGGTAGGAGAACCGATAAAAAAAGGAATGAACAAGGGAAGAAACTGCATAAATTTGAAAACGAGAAGAAGATAAAGAATACAGCGAAGGGGAAACAAAGTATTCAGATTAGACGAAGGTTACTTCGGGAAGACGACTATATGAAACAGATGGAACAGAGTATAATAAAGATCGACGAGGAGCAGGGGAAAAAATTAATTAAATCAGGACAGAAGGATACAATTATTAAGAATATGAAGGGGAATCAATAAACGATATGGAGAACAGATGGAGTGCAAAACAGCAGTTTACAGAGACCAAGGAAGACAAGTTATAACGATGAAGCGAAAAACCAGCACAACTTAACAAGTATACCTAAAATCAAATGTCATCGCTACTCTCTCGATTTGGGTCTACCAGTTTATTATGAAATTAGACATAAAAAGGGGAGCACAGACTATGGGTCTGTGATAGTCCTAGAGGGGGGGTGAATAGGATTACTGATAAGATTAATGCCTAATTAAAAATCTTTTGGACAATAATAAGTTTAAGAGAAAAACTTCTAAGTCAACTAATATATCAAACACTCATGGGATCATGCAAAGGATAAGTTAGAGGTTCGATATATAAGTTAAACAAGTAAAACGATTATCTATTCTCTTACTAATTAAGAAGACCAAAGTTTGATTAGCTAGAAAAACATAATCACGATATTCATAGTAGTAAGCATATAATCAAAACAAACTAGTCATGAATTAGATAATCCTAAAAGACAATATTATCAAACTATTCATATAAGCATTTTATCAAGTAAAACGAGTTTCTAATCTCTTACTACTCTAGATGACAAAATGTTAGATAAACTAGATAATCAATATCACAATATTCTTACTAGCATATTATCAAACATATAAAGTGCGGAAAGTAAATAGAGTAGGGATAGAAAGATACACACGATTTATAGTGGTTCGGTTTCCCTACATCCACTACCTAAGGAAGCCTCCTTAGGATTTCAAGCTTTTCACTAAGCTCCCGTGTCTCTCTTAACCGGGTCGAGAACACAATAACCCTTACAACCTCTTCGATAACACGAAGGACAACCTCTTCGAAACCACGAAGGAAACTCTTGTGTAATCACAACACAAGGACACCGAGTATACTCCCGATACTCTAACTCTCTCTTAATCTATCTATTACAAGAACTAGACTTAAGAGGATAAATACAAAGTGTTTAAGGGGTGAAACTACTTTGCTAATGAACTCCTAAAGAGATGATATAACTATAAGCTTAATACTTCTCTTGAGTTGATAATAACTTTGAAGCTCCTTTGATTTACTCCTTGAATGAGTAGATATGACAATTATAGCTCTTGACACCTTCTTGGATGATAACAATTAAGCCCCTTAATGTATGTGGGTTGAAGGTGTGATTGTAGCCTTGAAAGACCTTCAATTTATAGCTGCAAAATGCTCCTAACGGTCATAAGACTTGTCTCCAACGGATATATTAATATCCCCAACGGATCTATTCCTTTTGTCTTCATTTTGCTTCAGAAAACCCTAACTTGCGGTGCACCGCGGGGTTGGTGAGGTGCACCGCGCCACCAAACCGGGTGCCCGGTTTCACCCAATGCGGGTACCCGGTTCCTACTGCCTTGGGAACTTTTGACATTTTGATTCGTTGCTCGGATGGAAAAGTTTTCTTCACAAGAGTTGTAGGAAACATCATTTTAAGAAACTTTGTAGTTGATAACTAAAGCTAATTCTCAATGTACACAAAGATAAGGTTAAAAGTATTTGTATGAGAATTAGTTGCATAAGATATAACAATAAAGCTTTGATCTAAATGATAAAGATGTGCTTTTTGATGAATTAGAGTGCAAGATAGAATATGTATAACAAGAGTAATTAGCACACTAAACACAAGAGGATTTGTCACATTAAAACAACCTATTAAGGGAGGCAATATGCCAACAGTCTGTGATGGTGACTTTTACATTTTCTAAGAATAGTAACACGGTGGGGAAACAACTTGATATCAATATTAAGTATAAATTAGAGGGATTTGGAAAGGTTCGACAAAAAAAAAAAAAAAAAAAAACGATAATTTTCTAACCTTATCTTACATTTGAACAGAAAAAAAATTCTAACCTTATCTTCGATAATCCCAAATATCCCAAAACAAATAAAAAAATGAATACATTTATTAAAAGAATATAAATACATATATTGATGCAGAATTGGAAGAGTACGTGCTCAAAGGGACAACAAATCAAATTTGACGAACTTCTTCTGGATAATTGTTTTGTATGGTTTGTAGTTGTCGTGGACATCTTTGTTGGTTCAAGTCGCAATCCATTTGTCACCAAACTCAATACCATGTGGGGCTTTTGATTTTGATACTCCAGATTTTCGATTTATTTATGACTCAATCAGTGAGTCTAATAGTTGGAGATGAGATTACATACTGAATTCTATTATCTTTGTTTGGTGAAAATATTATGTGTACTCAATTGTTTATAGTTATAGCTAGGGTTAACACCTTTGAGCACAAAATTATGAATTTCTCTCTGTCCTCTTTCCCTCAAACAAACACAAATTCTAAATTTCCAAACCACCCTAACACCTAAAATCCCTACATTTTAGTTGTTTCCTCCCTTGATCTAGTGTTCTTCCCTATAACAACAATCCATACACTAAATCTTTCTTCCTCTCTTCATATTTTTCAATCTTCCGTTACCTCTTTCTCCCTCATGTCGTGCATTTCAAATCCTCTTGCCATGGATTTCTATGCTCCTTCACACCCCCTAGCAATAAACAAAGCTCTTGTTATCACACCAGATAATAACTCAGTGTACAAAAACGCGAAAGAATTCAAAATTACTGCTAAGCTACTAGCAATGGAAAAGGTAAACCACATTTTTATCAAAAACCACATCAACAAGTATTGGGCTCTTACTGAACATGTTGAAACTGAGAGATGCGCTGCTAATGTCTTCACCATCAAATTCAAAAATGAGGAAGATAAAAGTAAAATGTGGAATCAGAGGCCCTGGACAATACAAGGAAAACATTTTGCAATCAAAGAATACAACAGTCTCAAAAAAAACGAGGTCAAATACACTTGGTGTTGCCTAGGGTGTGATAAAATTAATACAAATAAAGCTCAAGAAACTACGCACTCTCACCCTAGACAGGCACAGTACTGCAAGTATTACAGGACGTATGCAAGTTTTAATGATAAGTAGAGTTCGTTCTCAGGGACTTAAGTGTGTTAATCGCGTGAGTACAAATTACGAGTAAGAAGTAAATAATTAAAGACAGAAAAGTAAAGGGAACAGAATTCGAAATTATGAATTAAAACTAAGAAAATAAAAGACAATAAAATAAAAGATAAGAAATATGAGATGAGAAGTATAGCTTAGGTTTTGCTAGTATGCACTAATCCTTCTAATTCTATCTATAAATCTAGTTAATAAGGGAGAATATTAGCTCTTGGTATACTTAGTCAGGATTCTAAATTCCCATACCTTAGACCTTGAGAGCGACTAAGGGGGCTACGGCACAACCAAGAAGTGTTTTATCTTAGGGTTATCAAACGCCACTAAGGCCCTAAGCAAATACTGCATTCCTGGTGATATGGTGGTTAAAACAAACCCTAATGACTATCTAGTTAGAAGCATGTTTTGTCAGAATTACTATCGACACTAGACATTATGTGGTGGTTCAATAGTTAAACACCCTGTCAAGGAGACCATCTAACTACTATTAAAACAATCCTAAAGTGATCAGTTCTAGGAAAGACAATAAATCAAAACACATAAACAAATATTAAGTAAGTAGTTAATATCAAATTAAAACATATAATTCCCAAAGAGTCTTAGATAGAAGAATTAGAATTCATAGATTATACATTATGCAAAACCCAAGCTATGGGGAGTTTAGTTCATACATGATGGAAATAAACTTAAAGAAATTACAAAAGACATCATCTTGCTCTCTACAATAAACTGGAATAATAAAACCTTAAGAACTAATTACTATGAGGCAAGGATTATTTACAAGTGATATAAGGGTGTATTTATAGGTGTTTAGAAGACCTAATTCGTTTTCTTGAGGAAGAGGTAAAGTAATGGACTCCAAGCCCAACTTAAATTCGTAACCCTAAAAACATGAAATCAGGTCCGATCTTATTTTGGCTCTAACAGCTTCGATATTCATCCGTTTGACGCGTATGAATATACCAAATTGATCGTCTCGGAAATCTCTTGAACTTTGCTCTTGACTATTTCTCCAAATTTCACACCGTTCTTGAGTTATGATCTGATTTGTGGTCGTAGGTGCAGAAATTCAGTATTAAGGCAGCTTTTCCTTTTCCATCTTTTTAGCTTTTGTTTCCTTATCTCCAATTACCATGCAAATCTCTTTCCATAAGTTGTAGTCTTTGACTTGGACTCTAATTAAGCTCCATAATTATCTTTAAATCTACACACTAAATAAACAATTAAACCCAATATGCTCTAAAAATATTATTTCTACAAATCAAGACTCAAAATAGGAAAGTGCACTAAAACTCAAGAAAATCGACATTAAAGACTTCTAAATCACTACAAATGATGTCTCATCCTAACATTAATCTATCACAAATGAGGAGACATCAAGACCCCCAACTCAACGTTGTATCGTCCCGATACAATAAAGATAAAAACAAAGGGAAGTCTAGAAATACACACTTATAAAATTCTCAACACAATAGAAAAAAAAGCATAGCAGAATATATAGAATAATCCTAAAGCACATAACTCAGAAAATTTCATGCAACAATATTTATAAACTACATACCTGTACACTTCTCATATCCACAGTCAACACGGCTTGAATTCAAGATCAGATTAGTTTCGCAATGTAAGAAGGATTGGGACTTTACTCAGTTCCCCAAGAGAGCTATAGATTGTTCATCGATTTTCACTAGCTTCAAAGGTCCATCCAACTACTCTCTAATGGATCGATTACTTCTCAATTACATAGCAAAGAATCAAAAGGTCTTTAAGATTGTAATGTAGGCTTAGGGACGGTATGATAGTATATTTGGGTAATTTTGAGTGAGCTTTTGGCTCTCTCCTCACTAGCCATCAACGAATCGCCCTAGAGCTTGAGTTACTCTCATAAAGCGTTTCTCACTTAACCCAATGAATTCTTTGATGCACAATAGCATCCCCAATAACCCAATAAAAGCTTAAGATGTTCACATAAAAAATCCACTTTGCCGGTCCGAATATATATATTTTCTTTTCTTTTCAATTCAATTTCTAGCTATGACTCTCTTTTAATGTTGAGATATCACGCTAATTTCTCATATATATATTTTTTCTTTTAAGGCCCTTGTTGGCAACATTAGCTCGTAGCTTCTTTTTCATTCACTATTACCCCGGCAAAGGGTTATAATAAAAATCTGTGAAACATCATCAATATAAAGCACAAAGCACAATTAATAAGCTCAAAAATCCCAACCTAACAACAATTCCCATAATGGTGGACCCACCACCCCAAACTCAAGCTCTAAAACAACTGTCTATGCATCGCGATTCGAGTGCGGGTCATATGGAAAAGTCCCATAATCTAAAGGGATATGGCTTATAATGTGTTTCAATAAAAAGGCTTAAGAAAGGCTAGAAGGGGCTGAGAAGGATATAGCATATAAAATCAAAAATCACAAGGTGAGAAGGTATAAAAAGGCTTCAAGGGCTTCAAATATGAAAGAACCGCCTTAATCACTTTCTACACTATGTAATTTAGTTATTTTTATACCTTTAGCACTTTCATCAAATGGTTTTTCAACTAGCTTGGATCTCACGGCCTACACACTTCTCAAGGTTCCCTGAGATCGAACATACTTTCTATCGCATTGCTCACTAATCTTTTCTTTACTATCAACGTGTGTTTTCCTGCAAATACTCAAAGCATACAAATACATAGCTCATAAACATATTACTTACTATCATTAATCTACTGAGCTTATGCTTTCAAGCTATTAAACGCATTCTACATCTAATTCCCATGTATCAAAAATTTTAATTTCAACCTAAAAACAGAAAAATGGAGATGAGAGACAACGAATCCCCACACCCCCAACTCAAAAATGAGCCGTGTCCCCACGATTCGACAAAAGACTCAAAAAACAGAAATTAAAATTAGCAAATAGACATATTTACAGAAATGGTAAGGAAGAAAGAGAACATACTCTCGAGGCTATTGCCTCGCATCATTGACATCCAAGGTTGGATTTGCTGGACCTTTCGTTAATTGCTCGAGGAGTTTCATGATGTGCACTTGATTAGCGTTGATTTGTGCCACATTATTGACTAAGGAAGTTTGAGCTGCTTCGAATTTCGTTAAACGCTCCTCCATCTTCTCTTGCCAATTTTCCTCCTTTTCTTCTTTCGAGACTTGCGTAGAACCCGCTCTTCGAAATATATCCTTGATCCAAGCATTATCAATATAACTCGTCTTAAACTCGAGTTTCTCTTCTTCACCCAATACTACATTCGCTTTTCGCACAAGACACGTGATCATGGTTGGAAATTTAACATTATAAACTGATTTAGGAGAGACCGAGAATCGTATCACCTCCTCATAGATCAACGGTGCCACATCAACCTCTTCTCCTCTCAAAATACAGTCCAAAAGTAGAGCGTACTTCATAGTCACATCCAAAGTTCGTGTGTTCCCAAAAATATTAGGGACAAGGAAATTGTGCCAAATTCGCGCATCCAGTTGAAGATATTTGTAAGGCCAAGGTGCCTTCAATTCTCCCTTATGTGATTGCACTTTCTCTTTGTCTAATACATGCTCAAAAAGTAATTCCTCATCAAAGATTTTTCGCTTAGCAACTGCTTCTTCAAATTTGCAACAACCTTTCAGTTTCTTAAACTCGAAGTGGTTCCTAATCTCCTCAACTGTGAAAGGAACTAGCTTTCCTCTAATCGGAACACCATTACTATCTCGGCTAAAGAGGCCTAAATAGAACTCCAGAACTAATTCATGACATAATTCAGAACGTCTTACCATGAACGTAGACCAACCCAATTTCTCACCAAGCTCTAAGAATCTTGCATATTCTCCATCTCCAAATTCTTCCTTGAATACTTTCTCATAAGCAAAAGGTAGTTCTTTTAACTGTTTCTCTGCAGAAGTCTTCAGGGCCCTTGAAGCATCCACTTTCTCTTTGGGTGCAGGATCTTGTTGAGGTTGTGTTCTCTCCTTTGCATAAAAGTAAAGCTTTTTACCATTACGATCAAACAAAGATATCCCACTCTTCTCAACTTTCTCTTTACCCTTTGATTTAGAACTAGCACCTTTGTCGATCGATTTCTTCTTGTTTAAATCCAATCCCTTGCTACTCCTCACCTCCCTCTTGTTAGCTAAAATTGTTGTTCTATTAGTCATCTTCAATTAACCCCCAACTCAAAGCTTTAGCAACCCTTGAAATTTGAACTTGTGAATTAATGGTTGAACAAGCTTGATTTGGCCTAGGATAGGTGAATTGGTGATGAATCTCTATGTGGGTAGATGGATTTGTAATGGGTTGGCTTGGATTTAAGAAATTGTAGGATGAATTTTGAAAATTTGGCTTTTTGATTCTTCAATTTGAATGGATTTGGTGATGATTGGGTGTTTGATTCTCTCTTGTAATGATGTGGAGAGAAGATTTGATGTGTTTTTCTTGATGATTGGGTAGTGTTTTGGTGATTGGTGAAGGTTTTGATGAGCTTCAATGGAGTTAGGAGAGTTTTGGAGAAGAGAAAGAGGTTTAAGGTTTAATAAATTCGGAATAATAAGCATTAGATCTCTTTATAAGCTTGAAACCCTTTCTTTTCTCTCTCTGGCGGCTCGTGCGGACCATGGTGCGGACCATGGGGTGTACCGCGGGGTACACCGCAGCTTCTGTTGCTCGAAAATTTTTACCCACTGGATAATACCCGTGGTACAACCCCGTGGAACGTGTTTTTGCTCTGCGGACCAGGGCGCGGTATACCGCGGGGGTAGTCCGTGGCTTCTACGTCAAAATACCCGTGGACCTCACCCCGTGGCACGTGTTTGGAGCTTGCGGACCATGGCACGGACCATGGGGTAGTCCGCGGGTCGATTTTTCTCGGTTTCTGGATCAAACCCGTGGCTCCACCCGTGGCACGTGTTTTGACCTCGCGGACCAGGGCACGGACTAGGGGGTAGTCCGCGGGGGTCAATCTTTGCTCCAAATTTTTTTTTCTCGCGTTCCCTAACTCGATTTCTCCAATTCCTACACACCAAAAACACTAATACCTTTCTCAAATATGCATTATCAACTAAAAACAACTAAAATAAACTTAAACTAAAAAGCATAAAAGACATGAAAATTAAAAAACAAATGACTGGTAGTGGGAAGGAAGAGTGAGAAACGCAAGGATGGTAATGGCGTGGATTTGTCTTTGTCTTTGTCTGATACAAAAATGAAGGTAAAAGAAATTGTTCCAACTTTTTATTCAGATAAGGAAAAGAAGTTAGCCACGTTGGCTGACTCATTTGTAAAAGAATTAAACAAAAGGCCAGCCCAAGAGAATAACTTAACCTTTGGCACTTATATCAGCCCACCAAATTTTATTAAAAGCCCAAATGTCATACTACCCAACATTATTTTAACCTCTCACAGCCCAAAACCCAACTCAAACACTTTGAACCCAAAACACTCCACTCAATCGGTCAAAACACTTAACCCTAAATCCCCAATCTCTCCAACCCCGACCTCTCTCAACACTTCATCTCCTACCCAAAACCCTCAAATCTCCGATGAGTTCACCACACCTAAACCAAACATATCTCTCAATTTCACCTCATCTCAACCAGCCACCGCCATTTTCAGAGATAGTGTGAGTATTGAGGGCTCAACTATCTATTATGAAAAAGAAATTCTTTGGAGAGTTTAACACCAGATTATCAATCAAATCCAATAGTTTAAAGGCTAAGAAGAACAACACTACTCAATCAAATGATAAGTGACAAAAATTACTTTGGGCAGCTAGAAAAGGAGAGTTGATTGAAAGTGTTAACATGGATAAAGAAGAGCAAGAGACATAAGTTATGAATGAAAGAGACATTGGTATTGATGAAGCGAGTAGCTCGGGTTCGAAGAAAGATAATTCAACTGCTGACAAGGTTTGCGGGGTTGACCTAGATCAACCCCTTCACCCTCAATGATACACCTATCCTGGAACTGTCAGGGTATTGGCAACACCTTGACAGTCCAGACCGTAGCTAATATGGTTGCTAAATATCGGCCTCAGGTACTATTTCTTTCGGAAACTAAGAATTCATATAATTCTGTTAAAAAACTCGAAAAAATTATTAACACGACTCTCCTTGAGACTGTAGAGCCCATAGGACTTAGCGGGGGTCTTGCAATTTTTTATTCAAAACAATTATGAAGTTACAGTGATTAGTAAATCTATAAACCATATGCATTGCAAAATTAAAAACGATGAGATAGAAACTCATTCTACTTTTGTTTATGGATCCCCTTTAGATAAAAATAAAGAGGATTGTCTAAAACTTTATGCGAACTGTAAACCTATGAATGATGCCCCTTGGATGCTTATTGGTGACTTTAACAACATAAGATACACTTCTGGAAAAAAAGGAGGAAATAGTAAAATCAATAAATACATGAATATGTTTAATGGATTTATAAAACATCACAGGCTTGATGAAATTGTCACTAGAGGGTGTAAATTCTCTTGGACAAACAAAAGAAATGATGAGGAAATGATAAAATCCCTCATTGATAGAGGTTTCTGTAATAAATCTTGGAATGATCTATACCCCTCAGCTTGGATTGCACTTTTACCAGCTCTAGGGTCAGATCACTCCCCACAAATCCTTATTTTAAATGAAAACCATATTAAGAAAGATAGGCGCTTTTGTTTTGAAAATAGTTGGACTGAGGAATCTGAATGTCTTGATATTATCAAAAAAGTCTGGAAAATCAAAAAATGCCCCAATGGACTTCTTAGAAATGCCCTCTCATATAAGCTTGAAAAATGTAAATCTTTACTTACTAAATTGAGTAAAGTCAAATTTAACAATAACAAGAAAATCATTGACAAACATATAAAAAAGTTAGAAAAGATTTACAATGATCCCCTAACAAAAGATTGGACCGAATATAATAATATTATAAAACTAGTGGAAGAAATTTGGAAAAAACAGGAGGACTTTTGGGCCTCAAGGTATAGAAATTTGTGGCTTAAAAAGGGTTATAGAAATACCTCTTTCTTCCATGCTTCCACTAAAGAAAGAAGAAAAATAAACACTATTACTAGATTACATACGAAAGATGGTAATCGGGTGGAAAATTTCTCGGATATTAATGCTGAAATAACAAACTACTTTAATAACATTTTTAAAACAGTGGGGGGGGGGGGGGGGAGAAATTATGGTCCTATTTGGATAATATAGTCCCTACCATTAATGATCTTATGAATGCTAATCTCAACAAAAAACTTGAGATTATAGAAATTGAAAGGGCAATTAATGAACTTTGGGCTAATAAAGCCCCTGGCCCCGATGAGCTACCTAGGTTTCTTTTATAAAAAATATTGGAATATTATCAAACTTGATGTCATTAGAGTTATTAATAATTTTTGGAACAATGAAGGCTCCTTAGATGATCTAAACCAGACCTTTATCTCGCTTATACCAAAAATTTTGAAACCTACCTCTATTAAACATTTTCGCCCAATAAGTTGTTCCAACTTCATTTATAAAATCTTGGCGAAAATTATCGTGAATAGAATACAACCGGTCTTAAACATTTGGATTGATGAAAATCAATCAGCGTTTATACCTGGAAGGCATATTCAAGAGAATACAATGATTGCGCACGAGGTAATACATTTTATTAGAAATAAAAGAGATACTAAAAATTATTATATGAGGTTAAAAACTTATATACAAAAGGCTTACGAAAATTTGGAGTGGGATTGCCTTGAGTTATTATGTTTAGAATGGGATTTGATAACAAATGGATTAGCAAAATCATGAGATGTGTTAAGTCAGTTACTTATTCTATTCTGATTAATGGTTACCCTGCTAAAATTGATAAACCCCAAAGCGGTTTACGCCAAGGGACCCCCTCTCCCCTTTACTTTTTTGTATAACTACTCAATTACTTTCAACACTTATTAAAAATAAGATGGATAATAACAGTATGAAAGGTATTAAAATAGCAAAAGCTACCCCATCTATTTCATTCTTACTTTTCGCCGATGATAGTATTTTCTTTATGAATGTTACCAACTTAGAAATTGAAAGCTTTAAAGATGTTATTAATAGATACAGCTATGCAACAGGTATGAAGCTAAATTTAAACAAATGTGGGGTTAAATTTAGCCCAAATACACCTATTTTTTTACAAAATATCTTTGCTAAAAGATTGAATATGCCAATTACAAACAACTTAGGTAAATATCTTGGTTTACCCACGGAATGGAGTATATCTAAAGTTAAGGACCTTAACTTTTTAGTAGAAAAAACTTAACAAAAAAAACAGAGAACTGGAAAAATCTATTTCTCTCAGCTGCAGGTAAGGAGATACTAATCAAAGCTGTCTTACAAAGTTTACCAAATTATTATATGTCTTCTTTCCTCATCCCTAAAAATATTTGTGATCTTATCTCCTCGCAAATTTCTAATTTTTGGTGGGGCTGTAATGGTAAGAAAAAGGTACACTGGAAAAAATGGGACAACTTAACAAAGAGTAAACACACAGAAGGGTTAGGGTTTAGAGACTTACATCTCATGAACCTAGCACTCTTGGGAAAACAAGCTTGAAACATTCTTAATAAACAAGACTCTATGCTTTTTTAATTACTTAGAGGTAAATACTTTCCTAATGATTATTTTCTAGAAGCTCAACTAGGACACTCACCCTCATGGGGTTGGAGAAGTCTAGTGAGTGGAATAGAAATTATCAAAGATAACATTAGATGGAAATTGGGTAATGGTACTACTATTAATATTCATAAAGATATATGGATACATGGTAAGTCCAGTATCATTAAACCTAATAAAGGTTTAGCTATTAATGTTATTGATCTTATGAAAAAGGATGATAGACAAGGTTTAGCTAGATTATTTTAACAACTCAGATGCCTTTCCTTCTGGAATTGGATAATTTTGTAATCGGTTTTTATTTAGTTTAATATATTATGCTTGGAACAAAAAATAATAATATTTGATGGGTAGTGAAATGTTCTTTCCTTTCTTCTCTCTAAACAAGAATATTACCAGCAACAATAGTGATATCTAAAAATCTTTCCATTATCATTGTTTTACTTTTTCTCCATCTTTACTCATTTCTTAACTAAATTTGATTTCCAAGTTCTTCCTTTCCCTTCCCCTAGTTAATATTTTAGCCTTTTTTTTTCTTGTTTCATTGACACAGTATTCCTTCGTAAAATTTTCTTTCTATATATCCCTTTTTCTCTTTAGTTTATCCTTTCTTTCTTTTATTTCCCATTATGTCGATTTGTCTCTTTCATCACTGATTACTTTTCTTACGTTTTCTTTACCCTAAATCTAATTATTACCTCTTTTGTTAAAATCATGGAACTATAACTTCTTTCTCCTTTTTTCTCTCAACATGTACAACTTTAATCTTTAGGGAATTTTGTGTTTAATCAAAAACTATAAAGATACTAAATAATTTATACTGAATAATATTAAAAATAAAAGAGGAGATAAGCGGAACCGCACCCGAAACCATAATTACTTTACTTGATTTATTGGAGTGGGTAATGAATCTTCCAGATCTATACCTTTTGTGGTTTTTGAGAATCTCTTTAGATGGGGATGAGAGAATTAGCAGAGCGTATGATTTGGGGACCATAACTCCTTTCTTATAATTATGAACGTGTGTTCAGTTAAGAATAAGAAGTTATTAACAATTAATAGTTATTAACAGTTAATAACTTCTATTATTTCCAATTTGACCCCTCATTAAAATAGAAATAACATAATAGTATCTACACTTTAATTGCATATCACTTTAATTCGCTAATCCAATTATAAGCTTTATTAGACCATAATCAATTGAATTAAACTTTTGCAATAACACTACACATTTAATATTTACATATGCGAGCCCGTAAATATTAGATTTTTTTCCAACATAATCTCATATGCCTTTCTTTTCCTTTCTTTTCCTTTCTTTTATCCATTCTTTCTCACCTGCTCTGCCTCATCACTTACCCTCTTCTCCTCCTTTTTTGCTTTATCTCTGCACTTTCAATACTCTGATTTTTACCTACCATGGCATCTTTTCCAGTAAAGACAATGAAAGTTAAGCCAAATACCAAGACCATGAAATCTATACTCATAAAACATTCCCTTAGACGAAATCCTTGTCATTAGGAGATAAGCTCCTTAACGGTGGAAACTTCAACCAACAAGTCTTAGGGCCTTGAAGTAAACATGAATATGCTTAGCATGGGTCTAAACAACTTTTTCCTTGGTTGCGACTCTAGAGACGATCTGATGAACACTTGGCACATTCGCCCATGGCTAGTTAATGGATATATGATTACATTACATGCTTGGGCACCCAAAAATGGCCATTGAAGAAGTTGATTTCTCAATGGATACTATGCGGCTTCAATTTATGGATCTATCCCCAACCTTCTTACCATAGATAACAAGTAAGGATATTTGAAAAAATATTCATTGTCACATCCTTGCATATAATATAGTGGAGGTGAGTGAAACGGTGAAATACCTCAGTACAAGAGTGTTATGGAAAGTCAAGAACCCTATGGGATCAATATTTATGGTAAAAAGACCATCCCCTTGATGCATAAATAAGAATCAGGTATGAAAATTAAGCAAATTCTATTACTTTTGTGGTCTTCTAAATCATACAGCTGGAGAGCACAAAATGTTCAAGCTTGAGGCAAGGAATTCTAGAATTCTAACTAAATTCTATTTTGGAGACTGACAAGTTGTTGATCCGGTTAAAGATCGTGGTGGTAAAATCCATGTTGTTGATGATCTTGATGACCATCCATTTTTTTCTTGATAGGGGGAAAATTATACAATTTTTCAGATGAGAGTGATGACAAAAGACAAAAAGGCCAAACAGAGGAGAGTACTTCATCAAAACGCGTTGAACGTGGTTTAGGGAGGAGGTACAAAAGCAACAGTATAGACAAATCATTATATTTATACAAGCAGTGGTGTACCAGAAAAAATTCATCATGGTACAAAACCCCCCTTGTAACACGTGGCATTCCTAATGACAATATACGAACAACAAAGACTAAAGAGAAAGATGATAGCTTTGAGGTGGTTGGGCCCAACAAAGGCAAAGACAAGTGTGTTGAACTTGGAAAGAGGCCCACTATTGGGAAACTAGGCCCTAAGAAATTATGCTAATATGTTTGGATCCAAGAGAAAGGCGTCTACGACTATCCCTCCTAGAGATGAATGGCCAGCCTTGCCCACCAAGAACTTGAGAGGTAACATCATCGAACCCACTATAGTAAGTAGGTGGTCCATCCGTACGTGGTCAAGGGAAAACCCAAACCAAGGTAAGACAAGTCTTCAATGGATTAACCCAAACATAAAGAGACGAACTTTAAGTGAAGTATCCCTAAGATCCTAGGTCCAACAAATATCCCTAATGATCTGAACCTTAACATATCCCTTACAAAATCCCATCACTATCCCTTACACTTCCTTTAGCCTTCCCTTGCCCCTATTGCTAACCAAAACATAGATCTACCATCCCCAATTATTAACATCTCTTTTGAGGCACCAAGCTCTGAAAGACTAGTTATAGTTTCACATCCCTCATAATCTTCAATCCCAACAGACTCAACAATTGGCTTTATTCTCCATTTCCTCAATTCAACTGATAGCGAGTTCCCCCTCACAGATGTGTCGTTTGTAGTGAAGCGTCCTAGAGAGGAAAGGCTTAAACTTAGTGGTAAGAAACATAAACTTACGCATGCTTAGATGGTGTGTTTTAAAGATATGGATGAAAAAATAGTGGAGGTGCCAGTGCTCAACATCCTCTTATTGGTATCTCTCTTGAAAATGATCAATCCTGAAGATGTGGGTGGTTGCTCAATGCAATCCCACAACAACCATGATTTGGTTTTTTGAATCTGTCAAGTACAAGGTCACCCTTGACAGTCCAAAATGAACAATTCTGAAGATGTGGGGTGTTTCTCAATGCAATCCCCACAACAACCATGATTTGGAATTTTTGAATCTGTCAAGTGACAAGGTCACGCTTGACAGTCCAAAACCTTATATAGATTATCTCTAGGGAAAAATCCTGGGTTCCTAGGCTCTCCAATACCAATATTAAGAAGAATAAGTTACTCTGATTGGAAAATAAATTAAAAATAAAGTTATTGTGTTGTGTGGATCATGTGGGAACTTTTGGTGGACTTGTTCTCTTTGGTGTTGACAATTCAGACTATGAATCTATGAGGTACTGTCATCCTCTTTGGATCATATTTCGCTATTTATTTTCCTTGATAATATTAATAAGTGGCACCTCTATTTATTATATGCTCTCCCGGATAAGGTAAATAAGATAAAACTATAGTATTCATAAAGTTTACTAATATGAACAATCCTAATGCCCCCAATAACTTCTTAGGTGATTTTAATGATATTAGAAATACCCAAGAAAAGTTAGGGGTGACCCTAAACGTTTATTTGAATTTAGGATATTTAATAATAATATTACCCTTAATGATTTTTCTGAAATCACCTCTAACGGTTGTGCTTTTACGTGGAGAAAAAATTATTAATGACGAGGACCTCATCCTTTGTAAACTGGATAGAAGACTGGATTCTCCCTCTTGGGTATCCTTATTCTCTGATACTTGGATTCATAATGCCCCTCCCATTGGTTCTGAGCATTCTCTTCTTATCCTTTATCTTGATTCTCCACCTCAAGTGATAATGTCTAAACCATTCATATTTGACCACTCTTGGTTGACCATCCCTCAGTGCAAGAAGATCGTATCTAGGTGCCTTCAAGGATCATTAACCTCCAGTGGCCCTTCCCATGTCAAGCTCCCTAAGAGACTTAATAGATGCAAAAGAACTATTCTTAGGTGGAAGAAGCGTAACATTAGGAATAATGCTACATTGATCAATATCCTCTCTAAAAAGCTTGATATCTTCATGCACAATAATCCTAATGGCCTAAGTGATCCTCTCTTATAACGATTTGCTTCCATTTCTAAGGAGATTCATACTCTCTGGTCTCTTGAGGAGAAGTATTGGGTCACTAGGGCCAAAATACAATGGCTTATGCTTAGAGACAAAAACACCAAGTTCTTTAATCTTTATACTAGATTCAGAAGAGTCTCTAATAAAATAATTTGTCTACTAAAAGATAATGACGAATGGCCCTCAATAAAAATAAGCTAAAATCCCATGTTACTAGATTTTTTCAAGACCTCTATAAGGATCTGGGTGATAGGGCCATTTATCCTATTATAATGGATTTTCAACACCTGGTTTCTGGGAAAGAGAATTCATTCTTAATGGATCCTATTAGCCATGATGAACTTAAGAATTCATTAAATAAATCAAATGCTCTATCCCTTTTTATTGAAAAATAATTCCTATCTGGTGACATCAAAGGTAGTAGATTGAGTAAACATTTCTCTTTCTTTTCATCACATTCGGTTTGATGATGACTCAGTGTTTTTCCTGAATAATTCAGTATTGTAGATTCATGCTTTTAAGGAGGTAATTTATAAGTTTTGCTTTGCCTCAGGCCTTCCCTTAATCTAATTAAGTCATCCATTTTGGTTAATCCTAACATGCCACAATCTATGAATCTCCTCCTCTCCCGAGCTTTTAGAATTCCTTTCACATATGATCTAGGCATTTATATCGGAATACCTACTGAATTGGGTAACTCTGGATGGACTGATACCAAAGTAGCCTCTAAAATGATAAGATAGAAGAAATTAGTACTCTCTATGGAAAGCAAAGCTACCCTTATCTCCTCTATTATCCATGCTTTTCCAACTTATTTCTTGAAATCTTCTTTTCCAACTATATAAAATCTCTTGATAGGCATATCCTAGAAGTATCAAAATTATAATTAAAGACTTCCCAAATGTCAAGATCAAGGGTATTTGGAAAAAAACATATTGTGTAGTAATTGGGCTTGCTAAAGATTTTTCTAACTCTATTCTCCTACTGAGTATTGGTGAAATAATACCCCTAGTGAACTTAAAACTTTATTATGTTTGACACTTCTTTTGAACTCAAGTGATTGGCTAGGCTCCGTTTTTAACTCTCATTTTTATAATAAGCCTATTTTGATTAAAAAAAAGTAAACCAAATAACTCGTCCACTTGTTTGGCGATCAATAATTGTTTTAATTATCTATAAAAGATTATCACTATTTTTAAAATTAATATATATAAGAGATTATTCATCAAAAAATAAATGCTTTTATTATTTTATATCATCTCTACCTAAGGATGACAATGGTTCGATTAACCTCGAAAATATCAAAAACTATAAACATGGCCATTTATATTATGAAAAACCATAAAATAACAATTTCAACTATTTGATTTTGGTTTTCTAAAAATGGTTTTGAGATTTTAACCATATACCAAATGATATATATATATATATATATATATATATATATATATATATATATATATATATATATATATATATACAAAAATTATAAAATAAGTCCACACATATAAAAAAATCTTCAAAGTATATACAAAAAACTGATGGTATTTGATTAAAGAGATAATTCCTTGGGGGGTTCCCACCAGATTCTGTTTTTGACTTCTGGGTGTCCAAGGTTTTAAAAGTGACATATCAGTACCCAAGGTTTCATTTTTGTGACTCCATTAGTACCCACCGTCAGTTTCTCTGTCAAATGCCACATGACGCCTACATGGTGGGCGGAAAATCTGCCACACACGCTCCACACAAGCGCCATATATGTGCCACGTAGGCACCACGTGACACTTACAGAGAAACTGGCTGCATGTACTAACGGAGTCACAAAAATGAAACCTTGGGTACTAATTTGTCACTTTTAAAACCTTGGACACCCAGAGTCAAAATTTGAAACACTGGGAACCCACGAGTGTATTTTCCCTTAATTAAATTGAATATTTGTTATTTAGTTGGTTAAATCTAGTATTTGAATTTTGGTTTCAGGATTTGAATATATTTTTACCAATATTATTATAAATTATGATAATATAGTTGTTAATAAACGGTTTTCGATTATTCGAATTTAATTTTATTAAATACCATAACCTGACAGTTTAACCATTTATTACACATTTCAAAACCATAACCTAATAGTTTTAAACATGGTTAGATAATCGGGTTTTAATCGGTTTGGTTACCATCAGTTTTGCCTTTTAACTGTAACCATTTCCATCCCTACTTCTACCACTAGTTAAATAATGAAAATTATATTTTCAATAAATATTCAAGATATCAAGATAGTTTCTTAAAGATATTTGGTTATCACATAATTAATTAATGATATTTTTTAGTTTCAAAATTCTACCATCCAATATTTAAAACAACTTTTTTAATACAATGGAGGCCATACGAACGTGGATATATAGAACTTATACAACCCCCTTGGAATCGCTATAAATGACATGTGGTTCCATCCAACCGCATATATCCCTAGACAAAAGTCGTCACATGCTCTCTGGTGCTTCATCATAAACTTTGCTCCAGTTTTGTCATGAGGCCCCTAGTTTAGCTAGCTTATTCGCACAAGTGTTGGCCTTTCGAATACATTTTCCACTTCATAAGAAAGGTGTTGCTCCAACATTATATATACCATTCAGCCATACCTCTCTTGGGCCTCATCTATCTCTCTCTCTTGAGCCATGGTGAACACTTCATAAGAATCAACCTCGACATACAACACTTCAACACCTAGTTTCTCCGCCCATGACCTTCCATAGTGAAGAGCTATAAGTTCCCCCACCATTGGTTGAACACATCCCGAGCTCCTTGGTAATCCTCCTAACCACCTTCCATCCTTATCACACAACAAATCACGACCTCTCAAGATCCTTTACTTGGGTTTGCTCTCCCATCCACATTCAGCTTTATCCCTTATAGTGTCTTCTTCCAACTCACAAGTTCAACCCTATCCGAACAATGACCTCTTCCATTTGGAACACGCTCCCAAGCCTAGACAAAATATTTTGTGCCACTCTTAGCTTTTATTAATAGTCTTTCCACACATGGATCTTCCCCCTTATTATAGATCTAGTTGTTTCATCTTATCCATAGGGCCTGGATTACCCCCCAAAATACGATGCACCACTCCATTCCCGCAAAAAGGCTTTTACAAAGCAAGTTCTACCTCCACCAATCAATACTCAAATTGTCCAACTCTGTCTAAGTAGTGCTCGAACCAGGTTGTTGCTGCAGAATTGAGCTGAAGCCGCCTCCTTGTCATCCTATATGGTGATCTCGGATTAGCTCATTAACACCCCAAGCAAATGTACCCGACCTGGAGCTGCACGCCTCATCCCTTGTTTAGCATCTTCACGTTGCTGACCTGTATTGATCTGAACATGTTGTTGAAGCTGAATGCGTGGGTCAACAACTGGTGTAACTGGGTGCGACAGCCGTTTGCTGCTCGTTTCCCTCCCACAGAACTCTCTCAGAGTTGTACCGGATGCAGCCTACCCCCACCACAACACTTGTACCTCTGATGTTTTATCTGTTGTCATGTGCTCCGCTGTCTCGTTCACAAAATAAAGAGCTACACACTTTCTTTGTGATGAAGCAACTCCAGAAGATGTGGTATGTCGTCTCCACCTCAGCCCGGCACCAGGGGCATGAATTCGTTGAGTCAATTCTCCTTTTTCCCACATTCCTCCTTGTCTACAGTCACTCCTTAACTTTTTTTTCGTCAAAAATAGTAAACTAACATCAATGTCTGGTACATTTCGAATATACATTATTAATACCATCATAGAACTCTACTAAAGACCTAGTAGGACAATTAGAAACATCAAGATTAAGCCTAGTGCATTTCTCCAGTATATCCGCTACCTCGTTAAATTTTCTTCTTATATGATTGACTTTCCAATCCGGGAATCTCCCTATCCACCTCCATGCCTCAGAGATCATGGGACGGATCCTCCAATCGATTCCACCACGTCTATTAATACCTTGAACAACCTCAAGGTTATCCGAGTAGAAAAAACTACTCTTGATGCCGAGATTTGCGGCCGACCTCATTGCTAGTAAGATCGCCCACATCTCCCCTTCCAGACTACTATTGAATCTAGATCTCTTTTTAATAGTCTCCCTGGCTTCTCCTTCTTTATTTATTGCAACTGACACCATGCTTGTTGGCTCCCACTTTTTATTATGTGATGTATCACATAACCATATCATATCCGCTTCATCACATAGAACTGGATTATCATTACCCTCCTCCATGGAACACTCCTTGGAACCATTTTTGTTACCTTGCCCATTGTCTTTTTTATCACCAAACAGGTATTTCATGGTGAATTTCGTCTTTTCTAAAATTTCCTGGATCGCCCATTTCTTTTTCTCAAATAAACCCTGCATTCTAGCTTTCCATATACTCCATAGTATAAGTAGTACCACCGCCGACACATATCTCTTATCCCACCCATTACAAGAATAGCTCTCAATAACTTTAACTATCCAATCCCCAATCTTTAAATCCATATTCTCTTCAATCTTAATTTGCAACTGACAGTTTGCCCATACACTCTTGCTAAAACTACATTCCAAAAAAACGTTGCTCAACGCTCTTACTTTTAGATTCGCACCATTCACATATGTCATCCACCATACATTTTCTTTTCTTGAGATTCTTTTTAGTCGGGATCGCGTTATTATGTATCTTCCAAATAAAATTCCTAACTTTTGCCGGGACATTGAATTTCCAAATAATACTAAATAGATCTTTGTTAATTACCTCCCCCTCCTTGGAAGACGACCCTTTATTTTCATCTTCTATTTGGACTAAACGATGATATCCAGATTTTGTCGAGTACTTTCCATCCTTCGTTGCGGTCCAAACGATCTCATCATCTTTCTAAAGATTCATTATTGGAATTTTCCTAATTTCCATCATGTACTCGTACATATACTATTCAGCGTATCAAAATTCCAATTCGTCATGTCCTTATTAAAACATTCTGCTACCTTGCTTAGATTACAGTTCGCCGGTTTCTCTAACTTGTATCCTTCTCTAATCCAACTATCATCCCATAGATTTATTTTCTGTCAGTTACCAATTTTCCATAAGCTTTCATTTTTGATGAATTGTAAACCCTTGTAAATACTAGCCCAACTCCACGATCTTCTGTTTTTCAATTTGGTGTTCCACATATCCGTATTTGGAAAGTAGATTCCTTTGAGAATTTTAACAGCCAAAGAGTCTTGATTATTCCATAACCTCCATGCTTGACCTGCCAACAATGCTAAATTCATTTTTTGAAAGTCCTTAAATCCAATGCCACCAATATTTTTTGCTCTGGCGATTTTCTTCCAGGCTATCCAATGGATTTTCTTCTTATTTCCCGAATTCCACCAGAAATTAGCTATCATGCTACTCATTGCCTTACAGACATTCGCTGGGAATTCAAAAATTGACATAGCATAATTTGGAATGGCTTGCAACACTGCTTTGATAAGAGCCTCTTTACCTCTATCTGACAAAAGGTTAGCCACCCAGCTAGCTGATTTATTCAAAATTCTATCTTTGATATACGTAACATTCTCCCCTTTAGATATCTTCAATGTAAGAGGAATTCCCAAATACTTCCCAAAATCATTTGTACACTTAATATTGAGTTTTTCCGCTATCTCCTTACCCTTTACTAAACATAATAGACGACTTTCCAAATTTGATTTTCTGACCAGACGCACCACAATATAATTTAAGTACCCTTGAGAAAGCCTCAATTTCCGTATCATTTATCTCAATAAAGAAGATTGATAGTCCTAGAGGGGGTGAATAGGATTACTATTAAGATTAATGCCTAATTAAAAAATCTTTTGGATAAATATATGTTTATGAAAGAAACTTCTAAGACAACTAATATATCAAACACTTATGGGATCATGCATAGGATAAGCTAGAGGTTCGATATATAAGTTTAACATGTAAAACGAGTTTCCTTACTACTCTAGATGGCAATTGGTTGATTAACTAGATGAATATTATTACGATATTAATGCTAGCAAGTAATCAAACATATAATGAGCGGAAAGTAAATAGAGTAGGGATAGAAAGATACACATGATTTATAGTGGTTCGGTTTCCCTACATCCACTACCTAAGTAAGCCTCCTTAGGATTTCAAGCTTTTCACTAAGCTCCCGTGTCTCTCTTAACCGGGTCGAGAACACAATAACCCTCACAACCTCTTCGATAACACGAAGGACAAACACTTGTGCTATCGCAACACAAGGACACCAAGTATACTCCCGATACTCAAACACTTATGCTATCTCAACACAAGGATACCAAGTATACTCCCTATACTTGAATTCTCTCTTAATCTATCTATTACAAGACCTAGACTTAAGAGGATGGATACAAAGTGTTTAAAGGGGTGCAAACAACTTTGCTAGATAATCTCCTAAAGAGTAGATATGACTATAAGCTTGTAAACTCCTCTAGAGTAGATGATAACTTTGAAGCTTATTGGTTTAAGCTCTTGATCAAGCTTGGATAATTAACTTTGATAGCTTGTGACCTCTAACTTTGTAGGAGAAAGATATGTATGATAGTTGAAATGTTAGAGGTGAGTTTCTCCTTCAAAGAGCTCATATTTATAGCACAAGAAAGTCCCCAACGGATATAAAGTTGATGGTGAACTTTGTTCCAAACCGGGTTCCCGGTTTCCCAAATGCGGGTACCCGGTTTTAGTTGCAACGGCTATAAAACGGCTATATAAACTTGATGTTGACTTGAGTTTCACCAAACCGGGTTCCCGGTTTTTCCAAATGCGGGTACCCGGTTTCTACTGACTTGGAGATTTATGATATTTTGATTCGTTGCTCGGATGGAAAAGTTTTCTTCACGAGAGTTGTTGTAAACATCATTTTAAGAAACTTTGTTGTTGATCATGAAAGCTAATTCTCAATGTACACATAAGATAAGGTTAAAAGTAATGGTGAGAGAATTAGCTACTAAGGATAAGATAATTAAGCTTTGATCAAAATGATGTTAATTGTGCTTTTTGATGATTTAGAGTGCAAGATAATAAAGTGAAATTAGCACACTAAACAATAGAGGATTTGTCACATTAAAACACCTAATCGATGGGGGCAATAAGCCAACAATCTCCCCCTTTTTGATGATGACAAATCAATCACTAAAACACATATGGAGTCAAACTCCCCCTCACAAAAAGCATTAAGTCAAAGTGTATTTTTATGAAAAAGACATGCATTTGTGAGTTTTGTAAAGTGCAAGTTTTGAAAGTTTTAGTGCACATATTTCTCCCCCTTTGTCTTCATCAAAAAGACGAAATAAATGAATAAACCATAACAAGGAAGAAGAGCTAAAACTCAAGTGAATAGATTTTAAACAAAGATTCTAAGAAAGTGCAAGAGTTTAGAGATTAAAGCAATTTTTAGAAATAGATGCACAAAGATAGATAATTGTAAGAGCTAAGAGATAGAGACTATTTACCAACTCCTTGATCGATAGATTTTCATTTCATATGCTTTCTAATAACACAAACGATTAGTTGCAATGTATTTAGATAAATGATTAGCCTAAGCATTTGAGTTTTTAAATATGATTTAACAAAAACTCCCCCTTACACAATGCATAGAGTTTGTTTCAATTTGTAAAAAGTTTTGATCTATAATTTTTCCCTAAGAAGAATATTTTTGAAATTATTTTGAAAAACTTTTAGGGGGTAAATTGTAATTTTTGAAAAGCATGGGTGATAAAAATATTTTTCAAAAGTTTTAAGGACTTAAAAGAAATTTTGAAAAATCTTTTAGGGACCTAAATGCAATTTTCAATCATTTTGGGAACTAAGACAAATTTGAACAAACTATAGGGACCTAAATGCAATATAGGATAAGATCAAGGAAAGAGAGCAATAGTACCTATATCATCAAGGAAAATGTTAGTAATATCAAAGCATAAACTTGAAGCAACTAAACATTAAAATTCCAAAATAAAATCAAAGCATACTAAAACAAATATCCAAATTTAAACACCAAAGCATACTAGATCAAATATCCAAATCAAACCAAGTTAAACATAAAGCATCCTAAACCATTATCCAAATAAAACATGTAGCAACAATATCCTAGATGTCCAAAACACGGACCCATAAACAATTAAAGCATAAACACCACAAACTTAGTCCAAAACACTAAGAACACATAAAAGCCAAGTAAAATGAAGATTAAACTAAAACACCCAAACAAGAACGATTTAGCGATTTTCACGAGGAGAGCGGCTCCTTGACCTTCTTCCATTTCCAACATCATCGCGAAGACATGAAACTTCATTTTTCAACCCCTCAATTCGATTATTCATATTTTCAAACCATCCTTTGATTTCCGCAAAACCCTCTTTAATAACATTCAACAAAGTAGATTCAACTTTATCAAGATCATCTTTAGTAGCAACATTTGAGGAAGAACCAATGGAAGATTTTGAACGGGAAGTGGTATAAGACGGAGGAGGATTAATAGGCATAACCTCACGGGAAGGAATGTTAAGAGACTCAATAGTGGGACCCGAGGAAGTGATATTTTGACCAACATTTTTCAAGATAGTTTTTCGAAGATTTTCGGGAAGATGATCAAAAACATGCTTATCAATGTATTCTCCATTGTAAACGAAAATTTTCATAGTTTTCAAAAAAGGAATATCAAACCTCCAAATTGGTTCAAAATCACGAGGGTCAAGAGAGGGAGATATTTTCTTAACATTGATTAAAAGATAACTAAGAGCAATACCATATGGTAGAGTAGAATTCGAATGAGCACGATAATCCAAGTTACGAATGAAAATTTTGCAAAAATTGATAGGCCTTTTCGAATAAAGATGAAATAGAAGGATTGCTTCATAAGGAGCAATTGTACCATCTTTCCTATCTTTTCCCAAAAGACAAAACAAGATAATTTTGTGTGCCAAACGAATATCCGGAGTAAATAAACTCGATAGCCAAGGTTGAGTATGGGTTTGAATCATTTTTGAAGACATAAAAGCCTCAACCTCGTTTTTCAAAGGAATATCAATCAATTCTTTACTTCTATTCCAACCCGAAACAATAAAATTTTCATAACCACTATTTTGAAGTTTAAAAGCTTTTTCAATGGTTTTTGGAGTAATGGAAAGATTTTTGTTTGAAACCATTGATTTTAAAGTGCAAGAATCACAATCTAGTGGATGGATATTTTTGTAAAAATCATTAACAAGGGATTCATAAGACTTATTTTCAAGAGAAAGGAAAAAATCTAATCCTTGGAATTGAAATAAATGGAAGAGATTAGAATTTGATCCATTTACCAAAGAGATGGAAGCACTTAGTGAATGAGATGAAATTGATCTTCCCCAAAGGATTTTGATGTTCTTCCTCACCATTCTTTGTCTTGTGGGTTCTTCTTCAAGCTCAAAATCATCTTCTTCATCTTCAAATATTGGGTCTATCTCAAAGTTTTCATCTTTTTCATCAATGATTCTCTTGTTTTTGGAAGCCCTTGAAGCTCTAGAAGCTTTGGAAGATGAAGCCATGGCCAAGGAGATGATGAAGGTTTAATGGAGAAGTTAGGGTTTGAAGGGTTTTCGTTTTTGAGAGAGAAAGAGGAGAAAAACGGGTTTGAAAAGTGAAGGAAAAGGGTAAAGACCAAGGGTTTTGACTTAGTCGGTTTTTACACAGATTAGGAACCGGGTTCCCGCATTCATCAAAACCGGGTACCCGGTTTCCTCGACAAAGAGGGGTAAGAAAGGAAAAAGACATTTTTCAAAAACCACCCGAAACTAGTTCGAAACCTCCCCAATAGTTTAGACATGTTATAAAACTCCCAAAATAATTTTTGTTATGAAAAAATATGAAAAGGGAAACACGAAAATGGAGAAAACGGTTTATTGCATAAAGACCCCTATATTTTTTAAAAAGACAAAAAGACCCAAAGTGAAAACTAAGCAATTTTAAAGCATGAAAGGGTCAAGACTAGCAAGATATAGCACATAGAGGATAAAGCACATAAAACACATAGTAAACATTAAGATAAAAAGGAAGAAAGGAGAGAATTCACCGTATTTTCCTTTTACGAGGTATGAACGTCCTTTTGCATATAATTCAATTTTCTTGACGCTCAACACCTTTAATGAATATTACTATGGTAACCGAGGTGGAATAGATCCGGGAATACGATTAGTATTTTTCACGATCCATGTCGGTTTTTCATTTTGAGTGAGCTCTTCATTGGTGAGTTCATCATGATCTATTTCTTCTTGATTTGACTTACGAACTCCCGCTTCATTTAACTCCTCTTTATATGGAACGAATGGATCCTCCATAACGATTTTCCAATAATTGCGATCTTTGGCTTTGATAAATTTCTCCATTTTTGTTCTCCAAGTAAAATAGTAAGTTCCTACAAAAAGTGGAGGTCGAGTAGAAGACGACTTTTCCAAAAGATTAAATTCCATATCGTTTACTCTACTAACGATTAAGCTATTCACGTAGAGTTAGGCTCTGATACCAATTGATAGTCCTAGAGGGGGGGTGAATAGGATTACTATTAAGATTAATGCCTAATTAAAAAATCTTTTGGATAAATATATGTTTATGAAAGAAACTTCTAAGACAACTAATATATCAAACACTTATGGGATCATGCATAGGATAAGCTAGAGGTTCGATATATAAGTTTAACATGTAAAACGAGTTTCCTTACTACTCTAGATGGCAATTGGTTGATTAACTAGATGAATATTATTACGATATTAATGCTAGCAAGTAATCAAACATATAATGAGCGGAAAGTAAATAGAGTAGGGATAGAAAGATACACATGATTTATAGTGGTTCGGTTTCCCTACATCCACTACCTAAGGAAGCCTCCTTAGGATTTCAAGCTTTTCACTAAGCTCCCGTGTCTCTCTTAACCGGGTCGAGAACACAATAACCCTTACAACCTCTTCGATAACACGAAGGACAAACACTTGTGCTATCGCAACACAAGGACACCAAGTATACTCCCGATACTCAAACACTTATGCTATCTCAACACAAGGATACCAAGTATACTCCCTATACTTGAATTCTCTCTTAATCTATCTATTACAAGACCTAGACTTAAGAAGATGGATACAAAGTGTTTAAAGGGGTGCAAACAACTTTGCTAGATAATCTCCTAAAGAGTAGATATGACTATAAGCTTGTAAACTCCTCTAGAGTAGATGATAACTTTGAAGCTTATTGGTTTAAGCTCTTGATCAAGCTTGGATAATTAACTTTGATAGCTTGTGACCTCTAACTTTGTAGGAGAAAGATATGTATGATAGTTGAAATGTTAGAGGTGAGTTTCTCCTTCAAAGAGCTCATATTTATAGCACAAGAAAGTCCCCAACGGATATAAAGTTGATGGTGAACTTTGTTCCAAACCGGGTTCCCGGTTTCCCAAATGCGGGTACCCGGTTTTAGTTGCAACGGCTATAAAACGGCTATATAAACTTGATGTTGACTTGAGCTTCACCAAACCGGGTTCCCGGTTTTCCCAAATGCGGGTACCCGGTTTCTACTGACTTGGAGATTTATGATATTTTGATTCGTTGCTCGGATGGAAAAGTTTTCTTCACGAGAGTTGTTGTAAACATCATTTTAAGAAACTTTGTTGTTGATCATGAAAGCTAATTCTCAATGTACACATAAGATAAGGTTAAAAGTAATGGTGAGAGAATTAGCTACTAAGGATAAGATAATTAAGCTTTGATCAAAATGATGTTAATTGTGCTTTTTGATGATTTAGAGTGCAAGATAATAAAGTGAAATTAGCACACTAAACAATAGAGGATTTGTCACATTAAAACACCTAATCGATGGGGGCAATAAGCCAACAGAAGAGTGCATCGTCCGCAAATAATAAATGTGTAAGTCTAGGAGTTGCCCTAGCCAAAGAAATCCCTTTGATATTACCTTCCCGACACTCATAATTAATTAACCCAATGAGAGCTTCAGTTAACATTGCAAAAAGAAGCGGAGAAAGTGGGTCACCTTGGCGGATACCTCTCTGCGGTTTAAATTTCTTTAAATGTTCCCCATTTACCTTTACTTGATACGAAACCGACGATATACATCTATAGACAAGATCAACCCATTTTTCACAAAATCCTAATTTTCTTAGGGTGGCCACCAAAAATTTCCAATTTACTTGATCATAGGCCTTAGCCATATCAATTTTAACCGCTCCGTAGTGCTTGTTTGATTTCCTTTTATTCTTCATGAAAAAGCCAACTTCCTGAGCGATTAAAATATTGTCTCGTATGCACCTACCTTTTATAAACGATGATTGAGTGGGAGAAATGATCACATTTATCAAAGGTTGAAGCCTAGTAACCATAATTTTCCCAATGATCTTATATATAAAATTACTACTCGATATCAGTCTGAAATCCATAACCCCTTCCTGAGATTTACCCTTCGGAATCAAAGTAGTAATAGTATCATTAATTTTCTCTAATGAAATCTTATTCTCAAAGAAATCAAAAACTCCTTAACTACTCTCCATGCAAATACTTTTACTTTTTGTGGATACCTCATCCTCCATAACTTACTCCATTCTATCCCATCCTCGTAGTCTGTACTCAATTATTTACTAATGTCGAAATAACTTTATTCTTTATATTTTGAAAATAAAAATACGTCTTCTCTATATGTATTTTTTTTTTTTTTTTGGTGAGGATCCTTATTCCTTACTATGTCACATTTAATTCGATCATTCTAGATTCACTTTATTAAAAATTAATGTGCAACTTTTAAATTATAATATGGACAAAAAAGAAAGCGATGGTCCACGAAGCTCCAGGTATAGATGTGCGAGCTTTACCATGCCACACCACATGGAAACCCTTTCAACAAACAGCTAGCTAATTCATGCCCTTTGTTATAGTTTATGATATTGTGGTCCTCCGTTCTCGTCAGTTTCATCACATCTCTCTTCTTTTTTTGTTTTTTTTTTTTTCCATAATCTTTCTATTAAAACCTCAAAACCTTACAAAATTTAGCCTACCCCTATACTTGGGGCATCGGCTTTGATAAGTTCAGCTAAAATTGGTGGGATTAACCCTCTACCTAACTCAAAATCTATGCCAAGCGGCGTATTTTTAGTTAGCCAATCAGCTACTACGTTGCATCTTCTCGAAACATATGAGAAAGATGGATTACAATGTTCGCTAATAAAGTAAATACTACGGACAATATTCTTAATACAATCATTCAAAACAGGAGAATTGGAAGCTAAAGGCCCTATGACATCTAAACAATCATTTTCAATAATGCATCTAAATGTCTTGAAGTCCCTCGCCCATAGACATGCTTTCAAAATGCCAAGTGCTTCGGCTTCAATTGGATCAGCAGCTTCAATCTCCCATGAATTTAACTTGATAACCTTTCCTGCGTAGTCCCTAATCACACAAGATATAATAGACTTGTTAATTTTAAAAGATGCATCCGAGTTAATTTTGTACCAATTCTTGGGTGGGGGTTCCCATTTTAGTTTCGAAAGCTTATTAGCGTGAGCATTATCTTTACCATTCCTCATAGTCTTACTCACATTTCCTATAGTTAATAAGTTTACCTTTTTTTCTCTCAGACTATTAGTGTCATCCTTGAGAATTTTATTCCCACTAAGGTTCATTTCATATATATTGATTTCTTCCTTCAGATTTAAAAAATCATCCTTAGGGTTTAAAGATTCATATTGCTCCTGCCAATCCGATTTAGCCAGCATAATAGTTTTTTTTGGACAGACTTTTATGTTTCTAAAAAGAAACTCATTTCTAGCCTTCCAAATATGCCACATGATAGTTGCAAACTTTTCAAAAATATGGGCCTTTTTATCACTTTCCTTATGGGCTTTATATAGACAAGTAGCCATCCAAACATCCACTTTACATGGTTGTTGGTTGCTAACTTTAAAGCCCATTGAAGACGAAAACCAAACAGCTTTAGCCCAAGGGCATTCGAAAAATAAATGTTCAGTGGTTTCCTCATCTGAATCACAAATACAACATGTTTTCGTTTTTTGTATCTTCCTGTTGAACAAATTTACATTTGTGGGGAGTAAATTTTTAACTGTTTTCCAAAGAAAATTCTTAATCTTTGGTATCGTATTAAGATTCCAAATCATTTTCCAAACCGTTGGGTCTACTGTGTGATTAGTTGTCAAGTTATTGACACTCTGATTTGATTCTTGTTCGTTTTTTAACATATGGTAAGCATGTTTAACAGTATATATCCCATTCTTAGATTTGTTCCAGTAACATACATCTTTCATAGGAACTAGAGGAATAAATGTCTTTAGTATATTATTTACTGTATTATTATCAAAGTTCTTCTTTAGAATATCAATGTTCCATTTTCTCTCCCCACAAATCATCAGGTCTTTAACAGTAGACACTTCATGTGTAAGGGGAGGTTTTATAGTGTTTAAATTACTTATCCATATATGTTTCTTAAGTATGATATTTTCACCATTTCCAATTTTCCATTGGATATTAGATAGAAAAATATCTCTTCCAACAAGTAAGCTTTTCCATCCCCAAGATGGATTATTTCCTAGTTGGGCTTCAAAGAAGGAAGTATTGTGAAAATATCTACCTTTTAAAATTTTGTATAATAGGGAGTCTGTATTATTAAACAAATTCCATGCTTGTTTCCCTAAAAGTGCAGTATTCATCAAGTGTAAATCTCGAAAACCGAGACCCCCTTTAAATTTACTATATGTAACTTTGTCCCACTTACACCAGTGGGTTTTTCTATCTCCATTTTTGCCCCACCAAAATTTTGCAATGTGAGATATAATTATATCACATGTTTTCTTTGGTAATAGAAATGAAGACATGTAATAATTTGGTAAGCTTTGAATTACAGCTTTTATTAAAATTTCTTTACCCGCGTCTGTAAGATAAATATTTTTCCAATTAGAAATTCTTTTTACCACTCTTTCAGTTAATATTTTAAGGTCCTTCACTTTGGATCTACCCCATTCCGTGGGAAGTCCTAGGTATTTGCCTAAGTTTTGGACTACTTTCATGTCAATTTTATGAGAGAAGATAGCTTGAATAAAATGAGGGGTATTTTTACTAAATTTTACCCCACATTTATTTTTATTAAGGGTAAGTCCAGTAGAGTAAGCATATCTAGATATGATATCATTAAAGCTATTAACCTCTTCATTATTTGCTTTTAGGAAAAACATACTATCATCAGCAAATAATAGATGGGTTAGGTTGGGACAATTTTTAGTAATTTTGATTCCTTCATAAAGACCTTTATCCATTTTTTCTTTTACTAGAGCTGAGAGGGTTTGAGTGATAATACAGAAGAGGAAAGGGGAAAGGGGGTCCCCCTGTCTTAGACCTCTTTCAGGATTGTCTAATTTATAAGGTGTGCCATTAATAAGCACTGAATAAGTTACAGTGGTAACACAGTTCATAATTAGCTTACACCATTTTTCATTAAAACCCATTTTAATGATAAGGCAGGATAGAAAATCCCATTCAACAAATTCGTATGCTTTTTGAATATCTGCTTTTATAATCATATAGTAGCTTTTAGTATTTCTTTTCTCGTTAATAAACTTGTTCACTTCATGGGCAATCATAGAATTCTCTTGGATATGCCTATTAGGGACAAAAGCCGACTGATTTTCATCAATAATGTTGCCCATGAGTGGTTGAAGTCTATTAACCAAGATACGCGCAATAATTTTATAAATAAAGTTTGATACACTAATGGGTCTATAATGTTTTATAGTTCCAGGCTTATCAATTTTAGGTATAAGAGAAATGTAGGTATGATTAATCTTCTCAAGGCTTTCATCATTATACCAGAAGTTATTTATAAGTTTAATAACATCTAATTTAATGAGATTCCAATACTTTTTGAAAAAATAACCCGGATATCCATCTGGACCCGGAGCTTTGTTAGAGCCCAATTCTTTGACAGCTTTTTCTATTTCTAATATGTCAAGTTTTTCAGTAAGGGTTTTATTCATAGCATTGGTAACTTTAGGTTCAATAATATTAAGGATTTGCGAGAAATCCCTAGGCCCCACACTTTTAAAGACACTATTAAAGTAATTTAGAATATTCGATTGAACCTCCTTTTTTTCATTAAGCCAAATACCATTTTCATCTTGGATGGTATTAATTTTATTTATTTTCCTTCTTTCTTTAGTAGATGCATGAAAGTATTGAGTATTTTTATCTCCTTTTTTAAGCCAGGTAATTCTAGCTCTAGAGGCCCAATAATCTTCTTCATTTTTCCATATAGTTTCTATTTCTTTTACTATAATGTTATAGTTATCTTTGTCCTTTTCACTATATGACACTGAGTTGGTAATAATTTTTAATTGGGACATAAGATAATCTATTCTTCTCTTATTATTATGAAATCTTCTTTTACTCCAAACTGTAAGAATTCTCTTACACATATTGATTTTTGTAATCAGCCTATTTTTAGCTATATGTTTAGTAGAGTTCCTAGAGTTCCAAATATTAGTGATAATGTTCAAGCATTCTTTTTCCTCCATCCAGTGGTTTTCAAAAACAAATCTTTTTTCTTTTTTAGCAACATTATCAGTAAGATGAAGTAGAAGAGGGCTATGGTCAGACCCTAGTGCAGGTAGAAGATCCACCCAAGCTTCATTGTATATATTGTTCCAGTAGCTATTACTAATGCATTTGTCAATCAATTTTTTTATAAGTTTTGCTCCATTTCTTCTATTGGACCAAGAAAAGGCACAACCTTTGCTAATAATTTGATCCAAATTGTTATCTTTTATAAAATTATCAAACTTTTCCATATTTTTATCATATTTATGATTACCTCCAAATTTCTCACTAAGAAATCTTGTGTTGTTGAAATCTCCAACCAGATTCCAAGGGATATCCTTTTTAGGATTACATCTAGCAAATTTAATAAGAGACTTAACTTTACCAGCCTCAACTGGGGCTCCATAAACAAATGTAGTTTGGATTTTAATACCATCCGAGTTTAAAATTTCACAATGTATAAAATTTTCATCATAGTTGATGACTTTAATATTGTTTTTATTAATCGCTAACAGAGCCAAACCCCCACTACGGCCTATAGGGTCAACTACAGTCACAAGGTCCATTTTAATAGTATTCGCAATTTTTAATAACACATGATGCTTATTCTTAGTTTCTGAAAGAAATATTACCTCGGGGCGATATCGGAAAGTAATATCGCGAAGGGTCTGGACTGCCAAAGGGGTGCCAATCCCTTGGCAGTTCCAGGATAAATGTATCATTCTTCAACTTGGGATTGTTTGAGGACAATCCCGCAAGCCTTATCATTATCATCGTCTAGTTCAATTACCATTTCCCCTTCTTCATACTTTTCTTCAGCTGAAGTTTTCTTGTTTTCTTGTTCGATTATTAGCCTTCTCGCTTCCCACATCTTTTCATATCTTCCATTTTCTGAGAAGTTGTTACCCTTTTTGTAGGGTTTTTCATTTCTTCGAATCGATCTACGGTGTTGATTCGATGATTCTCCTTCATAGTAATTAATCGAGCCCTCTTTGTAATCAATGGGTTGAATACAGTTACCAAATGTTTTAGGCGTTATGTTGTGTGGAATGGAGATTGTTGGATTAGGGATTGGGGTTGAGAGTGAATCTGAAGTGTAAATTGGGGATTTAGGGTTTGATCGGGGAGAGAGAATGAGTGTCGATGTTATGTTTGGTGTTGGGTTATCAGATAAGTGTAGGTTAGGAGGAAGGGTAACATTTGGGCTAATGTTTAGTTTAGTAATGTTTGGGCCCCCTTGGTTTGGGCTTAAAAAGGATCCGAAGGCAATATCTTTTAATGGGCTGGAGGGGGAGTTAAAATTTTTGACTAGTTGGGCTGCAAGGCCAGCTAAGTCATTTTCTTTTTCTTTTAATAAACCCAATTTCTTTGTCTTCTCTTTCATTACTACCGATAGTACACCATTATCGGTCATGTTTGTACTGGTTTTGTTTGTATTCTGAATTTCTCCTCCACTAGCTTTGAATTCAAACATTTTTGTTTGTTTGTTATTCGTGCTCTTGTCCTTTGTACTATCAGTACCAACCTGAGTTGTTACACCTTGTTGCCGAGTTAACCCAGTTGATTCATTAACCCATTTGTTAGCCTTTGGTGAGTTATTCCGAGTTAGCTTAGAATTCCAACTCGCCTTGACAATTTTACGAGTTCCACCTGTAATCTTTCCATTGTTAACATCTTTTTTGTTCTTGATGAAGATATTTGATTTGGATGGGCCTCTAGTAGATAGTTTTACCCAGCTTCCAAGAGGCGGTTTAATGGCCGGGTTTGGACATCCTCGGGCCTCATGATCAAGCAAACCACAATTGTAGCATACTTGTCCAACATTTTCGTACCTAAAATTAATCCAGTGCTGAGAAGCTTCATTTTCCCAGAAATTGATACCCGCAATTATAGGTTTTGAGATATCCCAATCCACTTGAACACGGGTGATTGAGTTTTCATCAATGATTTCAGATTCTGGTAAGCTTATATGATGAACCTCACCGAAATATTTCATAAGATTTTCAATACAGTTACTAGTGAGCAGCGAAATTGGAGTTCCAGAAAGTTGAACCCAATGAGTTGTGTGCTTGACTGTATTCGTAATACCGTTTTTGAATTGATTGACAGCAAGGTGTTTGCCTAAAATAGTCCATGGCCGTTGAACCCATACCTTTGTTTTGTCTTCTTCGCTTTTGAATTTGATTATGAATTCGTTGAATCCTAGTTTCTCAGTTTCAACATTGTTTTGTAAGCTCCAAAATTTGTTAATGTGTTGTTTGATGTAGCTGAAATTAATAGGCTCTTTGTGCATAAACTTTGCAATAAGTTTATGTTCTTGTAGCAGTTTATATGGCGGATTAACCTCTGCAATAGCAATCGAGTTGCCATTTTTTGCGAGAGGATGGTTGGAGGAGTAGAAATTCATACTGATGATAATGAAGAGGGAGAAGAGGAGGAGAATAAAGGAGGTAATACAAGCTGTAAATTTAGTAGGGTAGCTTGTATTCCTAGCACTGAGGCAGGATAATTACTGGATTTTGGAGGAGGAGGAGGTTTTTTCTGTGGTGGTGATGGTGGTGGCGGTGGAGATGAATGAAGAGAGAGAGGAGAGAATTCTTCTTTTTTTGTTCAATATTTCATCACAATCTCAGTACGGCTAAATATACATAGGGATTGGGATAAATAACAACAAATTTTTTGTTTTAAACAAAAATAACTGAAAAAATATACGTAAGTTATTTTGTCAATTATTTTGGATAAAAAAAAAATAAAGACCCTAAGATATTCTGGTCTTTTATTTAAAGATTTGATAGTAAATATTTATTAAAAGCCAACTAAAAACATAAAACCACTTTCTCCTCCTAAATTTAGAAATGAAAAATTCACCCCTTTTCTTTTCTTTTTCTGCCGTGAACTACTATTTCCCCTTTCTTTTCATCTTGTCTTCTTCACGCACCAGATCTCCCCTTCCCACCATTATACTGTTGTCTTCCTGCTACCGCTGTCCTGTACACGAAAACCAAGCGACGCCACCACCCTCTCCATCTGATCGACGCCACCACAATCTCTCTCTCAGAGCCATGCCACTACTCTCTCCATCTGAGCGACGCCACCACCTTCTCACCTTTCGTAGCGACGCCATCATCCACACTTCATGACTGCCATCTTCACCACCATCACCATCATCTTCTGGACACCGTTGTGGCCCATTCTCTACCATAAAACTCGTTCAGATCTTGGCTCATTCTTCACCATAAAACCCATTCAGATCTTGGCCATTCTTCACCGCCGCAGATCGTAGACTTTTCCTTTTCTCTTTTCCGTTCATGGACGGATCTGAGATCTGAGATCTGTTGGTTTTTAAAATAATAGGTATATACTCACAAAAATCTAACCAAAAGTCAGAAAAATCATAACCAGACCTTTACAAAACATAACATCTAACCAGATTTTTAAAAATATCATTTCCGAATTTGAGGCGTAAACACGCATATTCCTCATTTATTTTATGGCGCATACATAAAAAAGTGAAGATATATGTATTCTGTTTAGGTTTGTTGGAATATAAATGCATATGTGAATAAAAAAACGATATATAACATTATTTTCATAAAAATATCCTAATAAATTTATATAATAATTAAAAATTATTTTTAATTAAATAAAATTATTTTCAAAAATCTTTATATATTCATTAATAACTAACCTACCTTTATTTTATATTATTTTATATTTAAATATATATTTTTTATTTATTTTTTAATATTAAACAAATAATGAACCACCACCACCCGTCTCTAACAACCACCACAACTAACTTAGGTTTTTTTTTCGACCAACACCACCTCTGACTACCACTGCCTCTACCATAACCGGCCAGTTTTTTTTGCGGCCAACACCATATCCGGCTACCGCTGCCACCACAACCAACTCCAGACTTTTTTTTTTGCCAGATGCAATTTTACACATGAAAGTCACAGTTCAAAACATGAATTTCATGTTTACTTTTACTATGTTTTGAACATGAAATTGATCTTTCGAACAGTTATTTTCATGTTCGAAACATGAAATTTCATGTTCTATGAGTATTTGGCCAGAGATCTGATCGAACAAAAAATTAGACAGGTTACTCGCTAGTCGCTCCTAGAGTGTGATAAAAAATCAACACAAAAGAAGAGAAGCAACCAAGCGCAAGTGTACAGGTTGTTCCAAGCAATAGATAAGTAAATACGGGAAATTCGTCTTCACATAGATTACGAGGTTATGATTAAGTGTTTAATACGAATAGTAGAAGTAATTGCAAGAAATAATAAAAGCAGATATTTATTTTGTTTTTGGAAAATAAACTACTAACGCAAGAATTGAAATAAAACTAATGTTAAACTAGAAACTAACTAAAATAGATTAAGCAAATGTGAGGTATACTTGAGTCTCTCTAGGAAATCACCAAAGTTCACTAATTCACAATTTATTGCTCAAGGGTAAAATCGGCATTTTGCATTAGTTGGGATTCTAATGTCTTTCTCAATCCCGTCAAGGTAGAGAGGAAGTTATCATACGGTGTTAATGACCTCGTTAGAATCACACTAAATGTACTTTCAGATGATTATAATAAAACCTAATTGACTGCTTGGTTAGTTAAGACCGCCAGGTTCAGTAACGCACACCACACGTCTATGTACTAGTTCTATATTTAGACTCCTCCTTTCTGGATGACCGCGCCACTACGAACAGCGTAAATGCTAAGGGTTATATCTAATTGATCAGAGAAGATATAATAATTAATACAAGAACGTAATCAATGGAAATTATTACAACTTACTTTAAATTAAAGCAATCCCAAATTAAACAAACTCTGAATTAACAACTGGGTTTCAACCCTTAATTGTGATTCCCAAGTATAATTAATTTAGCTCATAATTAAAAATACAGAAATACCATAAATAAAAAAATACATGATTTGGTGCTGAATTGTTGAAGATTGGTCAAAGATCAATCATCTTCTCTTCTGCTCCCTGCTCCCTGCTCCAAGCGTTGTTCGTTTTTTCCTCTATTAAAAGTAAGTAATATAATGAAGTGTATAGATTTATGAGGTCAAATAAGCCTTATATAGAGATATAAAATGGACTTGGCCCACATGTGCTTAAGTAAGTGACTGAAAAGACCCAAATCCGTTTTATTTAATTCACAAATGTACATCACCACTTCTAGTAAATCGGGAATAACTTTTGCGTCGTAAGTCCAAATCCACTAATCCCACTACTCAAATTTCTCTAACTCCAAGGCCCATCTTTTTCATTTCAACCACAAAGTCTGAATCCTAACCGTTTGGGATCGGGAAATGAAACAAGTGACGCCTTGACTCAATCTCGAACTCCTCCACCTTCACTAAAGTGATTTCTTTTACTCCTTTAACGTTTCTTGTTCACTTTGGACTTGAATCTTAACTTCTTCTCTTAATCTTGAGCCTCCTAGCATCCATATACCTAAGAACTTCACACTAAACCTACAAAGTAACGCACAAAAGCTTTAAAAGTAACAATAAGTCTAAAACGAAGGAAGAAAGTGCATTATCACCAAATACTATTATTGATCTATTAACTAAGTCAAATTTAAATTTAAAATGATGTCTCCTAAGGGAATTTTTCTATCACAAAAAGGGAGATTGGTGGTCCTTTGTGTGTTCTAAATAAATGCAAATAATAATCGAACCACAACCGCAAGTGTACGGTTGTCCCAAGTAGTATAACTGATAAATCAGATTCGTTCCAAGGACGGAATGGTTGATCACAATGTCTAGCAAATAGTGATTGATGCACTTATGAAAATAAAAGACAATAATATGTTTGTTTGGTTTTTGTTATAAGACTAAGTAAATGAAAGACAAATATTAAAATGCAAGTAAAAACTAAGACGCAAGGAAAATGAGTGAAAACGCAATATGAGAAGTAGCACTTGAGAATGCAAGGATCCTCCCTATCCTATTTCTTAACTTATGTTGTTTAAGGGCTAAATTAGTCAATTACAATGGTCGGGATTCTAATATCCTTATACCCCCGTCAGGGTGGACTATAAGGCGATCCTAAAGTGTCACTAGTCCCGTCAGGGTAAATATGATCCACCGTTGGATGATTAAGTTTTATTACCTCATTGGCCCTAGGATTAGCTAAGCTCGTCAGAATCATTAACTTCTATCCTAGATTGAATAAATATTTCCGTACCTAAACCCTCCGTCAGGATGATCCAATCGCCACTAATTGGAATAGCCTAGATACTAACACCTGTTCTTAGTTAGCTACTCTAAAAACAGTAAAATAAACTCAATTTATTGAAAAGAGTAAAAGCCCTAATTTAGTTTAATTCAATAAAAACCCAAATTCAACATTCGTTAATTAAAAAGATTGGGATTCACCCATTAATTGTTCTCAAGCACTATGGAAAACTTAGCTCATATTAAAACGAAAAACGAAATTAAAAATAAAGGAATTCATATTTGATTACAAAATTAAAGATAAGAAAAACCTAATTTCCGGAATAGGAATGACTACGAACGGAGATATAGACCCTCTCCAGCTCTTGTAGCTTCTTCTTTCTTCCTTCCGTTGACTTCTCTCTGGTGTTTAATCTTGCAGAATGTGAATTGTCTTGACACTCTCTTCTAAGGATTTGTAAATTGAAGAAAATATGAGAGGTGAGAAATAATGAGGTCAAAATCTCCTTTTATAAGGTTAAAAACGGATTAGGGCTTGGACTTAAGGATAAATCAATAATTAAATGTCCAAGCCCAATTTCTAAGCCCAAAATCCCGTAACTGCTGATACACCTTCACTAAAACGGCTTTTCCCGATGCGTTACAACTCCGATTGACCTCATTCCAGTTGCTAAAGTTCCGTAACTCGATAAGGAATGATTTCTCTTCAAAGGTCAACAGCTAAATCATCGCTTAAGCACCTCGAAATCAGCAATCTATGGCCTGGAAAATGGATTTTCAGCTCTAAAAATAATATCTTCGGGATTTATCTTCGAGTTTTGACTCTATCTCTTGATCTTTGACTTTCTCCTCGGATTCCTCTTCTAGCTAACATCTAAAACCTGTAAAATCTTCACTAAAAATACCAATATTACGCGCAAAAGCTTAATAAATCAAAAATGCTAGAAATAAAAGAGGAAAATCATATTATTGCATATTTAGTCCAAAAGTCTATCGAATTGATTAAATAAACACCAAAAATGATGTCTCCTAAGGGTCGAAAATACGAACAATTAAGGAGACATCAAGACCCCCAACTCAAACCTTTGTCGTCCCGACAAAGCAAAACTAAAAACAAGGGGAGTGAAGTAGATGCAAGAACAAATAGAAGCTAGCAAATAACCCTAAAGCAATTCTTAAGATAAATCTCATATAGCAAAACTTTAAGAACTAACATATACATACACTAATCATGCAACATCAAACATAAATAATCTCAATCATAAAATTAAAGTCGCAATGCTTGAAGGTTACACTTGTACTCATATCTGTATGATGGCTATAGGGTGGTCATTAATCCTAACTCGCTTTGAACGCTCCACCTAGTGTATTCCCTATCAACAGAATCATAAATTCACTATGCACTTAGGAATCACGAGGTCTTTATGGTTTTAAAAATGGCTTAAGGACGGTGTGGATGTATATTTGGTAAATTTGAAGTGAGCTTTTGGCTCTCTCCTCACTTACCATCAACAATGCCCTCGAGCTTGAGTTTACGCTCAAAAATGTTCTCACTCACCCATTTGACGCGCTAATGTTGCGTCCCCATGTCAACCCAATTAAAACTAAGATGATTTCCAAAAATATTCCACTTTGCCGGTTTATTTATTCTTTCTTTTTATTTTCTTTTTTCATTTCTTTTCTTCTTTTTTTTTTGTACAAGATACCCATGACTATCATTTTGATGTGAAAAGTCATGTCTCTTATAATTTTCTTTTTCTCTTTTTTTTTTCTTTTCAAATCCCGGCAAAGGGTTACAAATAATAATATCATCTACATTTTTGTGCCTCAATACAAACACATATAATCCCTTCCCAATGTAATTTCCCAAAATGTGGACCCTCCACCCCAAACTCAAGCTCGAGACAAGTCTCAGGGTTGTGATTCAAGTGCGGGTCATTTGGTCATGCCTAATAATCTAAAGGATAATGGGCTTATATCGTGGCTACAAAAGAAAGGCTTAAGGCTCAAAATTGGGCTAAGACGGATAAAATTATAATAAGGGATAGCAAGCTAAAAGGATTCAAATGGCTAACAAAGAACTACCCCTATCATTTTCCTAAGTACATAGCTTGTCTTTAGTTCATATCTAGGTGGGTTCTCTACTAATTAGGATTTCACGTTCTACACACCAAACATATTCCTTAAGTACAAGCTTACTTCATTTGCATTGTTCATTAATTTTTTCCTATCGATTACCTATGTTCGCATGCAATTGTAAGTGCGTTCTATATCAATCCCTAAAGTCCACTATTTACTATCATAGATTCATCAAAAGTATGCTTAAAGGGACATTTAAAATATTCTATAGTCAAACGCAACTCCGAAAATTATTTTATTGAAAGCAATTTAAAGCAAATAAACACATAAAAACTGGGATGAGGCAACGAACCCCACCCCAAACTCAAAAATGAGTCGTGTCCCCACGACTCGAAAAGACTCAATAAAGCAATTAAACTAATATACACTAAATGAGAAAGGATAGGAAACGTATCTGAACCAGCGCGAGGCTGGTGTCGGTGTTGCGTCCAAGTTGAGGTTTTGAATTCTTCTTCATCAATGGTTGCGTTAAAATTGTTCTTCATTACCTCGAACTTCTTCAAATTTTCCACGTTTTCATGTATTACTGGCCCTCTAAGCATCATCTCCTATAGTAAAATCTTTCCTCAATACCCAATTCTCTTTCTTCACCATGTTCTTCGTACCTTTCCTAACCTTCATGGTCATCTCCGATGACCCCAAACTCAAAGCTTCAAGACCCTTGGATAAAATTGTGATTTTAGTGTTCTTGAAGGTTTGGGTTTGAATTATGGATTGTTTAGAGCTGGATCATGGATAATTCAAGGTTTGGGAAAGGTTTAATGGATAAATTTTTGCTTTGGTGAAAGAAAACTTCGGATTAAAGTGTGAAGCTTTGGTATTTTGGAAGTTTAATGATTTGATTGTGATCTTGGATGATGTTTAGAGGGAAGGATTGGTGGTATGATGTTGTTTTAATGATGATTCTTGGAGTAGTTGGAGGCTAGGATTTGTCACTGGAGGCTTAGCATGAGAAAGAGGCTAAATTTTTTTTTTTTTTTTTTTTTTTACCTCTGACGCAAGCCTCTTGCGTCGTCGCTGACGCAGTGATCAGAAAGTCCAGCTTCTTCGGCCGGCTAGCCGGCGGATACGCCGATGGCGCATTTCAAGACGCAGCAACCTTGCGTCGTCGCTGACGCAAGGACCAGAAACTCTTCCTCCAGTTGGCCGGCTAGCCGGCGGATTCGCCGGCATGCCGGTGGATTTCTCGCTGGCGCGAATGGTGACGCAGCAATGCTGCGTCATCGCTGACGCAGTGGTCAGAGAGTTTGGGGGTCTTCAGCGTTTTTGGCCGGTATGCCGGCGTATCCGCCGGCTAGCCGGTCAAACCTGCTGTTGACTCCATAATTTTCCGTTTTCTCATCGTTTTGACCCCAAACTCATGACCATTATACCCCTGAAATCATCAAAAACAACTACCCTTCCTCATTTCTTAATAATAAACACTAAATTAACGAAAATCAAACTACTTTAAACTACGAAATTGAAATACTTAACTAATATACAAGTAATGGCTTTTGTTTAACGTCGTTAAGCTCGACGGGTTACCTCATTCCTTAGTCATTGACATAACCTCCCCAGCAGTGAGTGAGGTTGTCGATAGTTGCAACTCGAAATTTGCATCCCTTAGCTTTTATTCCAATTAACTTATCTGAGATAACCTTCGTGACCATGAATGGTCCAAGCCAAGAGCTTTTTGATTCACATGTCTTTGGAGGAGGTTTAGGCTTTTTCATAGCAACTTCTTCGCCTACTTTAAACTCCTTTTTCTTCCTTTCCTTCTTAGGTTCCCTTGGAACCTTTGTGACACGTGTCTTCTCTTTCTTCTTCGCAAGATTAGGTGGTGGATTTCTCTTAGGATTTGGAGGAACTTTGATCGGTGGTTTCTTTCGTAACTCTTTCTCTTCCACCCCTAAAGTGTCCACAACATTGATTGGCTCTTTTCTTACCGGTTCCATTACATCTATACGAAAACATTCTTCCTTGGAATCCGGAAATTTCATAGGTCTGAACACATTAAACTTCATCTCCTCGTCTTGGATTCTCATAATCATTTCGCCATTTTCTACATCAATCAAGGTACGCCCCGTGGCTAGGAATGGTCTTCCCAAAATAATGGGGACATTCCTATCCGCGTCGTAATCAAGTATAACGAAATCAGCGGGAAAAATTAACGTACCTGCCTTAACGAGGACATCTTCGATTCAGCCTTCTGGATGTGCAAGAGATCGATCCGCCATTTGCAAGACGATAGAAGTGGGTCTTGCTTCAATATTAAGCTTATCAAAGATAGATTTGGGCATAAGATTGATGATTGCACCCAAATCACATAGTGCTTTACCTCTCCATTCATTACCAATAGATATCGGAATTGTAAAGCTCCCAGGATCAACTAACTTTGGAGGTAATTTACCTTGACAAATAGCACTGCATTCCTCAGGGAGACCAATCATCTCATTATCACAATACGGCCTTTTGTTGGTGAGGGCTCTTTTTAGAAACTTAGCATACTTGGGCACATCTCGAATAGCTTCTAACAACGGAATATTTATGCTAAGTCCTCTTACCTTGTTAAAGAATTTTTGATAATCAGCCATGTCACCCTTCTTTTGAACTCTCGATGGAAATGGTGGAGGAGGACGTCTTATTATAGTATCATCTTTCTTCTTCGGAATTTCATTAGGCTTCTCCACTTCTTCCACTTCAACTTCTTTATCTTCAGTCACCACCTCTTTTTCTTTTCTAACTTCTTTTTCTTTCATAATCGGAAAAGGAGGTGGAGGAAGGTTCTTACCACTTCTGAGAGTAATAGCTTTACAATCTTCGATTTGGATTGGATTCTCAGTATCGCTAGGAAGTTGTCCTTGTGGACGTTGATTTAGTTGTTTATTAATTTGACTTAGCTGATTCTGGAACAAGTTCATATTTGCTTCGATTGCATTTTGACGCTCCATAGCTTGTGTTTGAAGAGCAATCAAACTTTCAACTGTTTTCTGAAGGGTAACTCCTTCTTGTGAATAGGCAGGTAAGGCTTTTTGATTCATTGTTTCATTGTAACTATCTTGAGGAGCTTGTTTCTGAACATAATTTTGATTCTGTCCTCCTTGATAATTGTTGTGTGGTCTTGGATTGTAATTGTTACCTTGGGGATGTGGCTGATACGCATAGGTAGGATTTGCTGCCCCATTAGGATTTGAATACTGAAACCCAGGATGGTTTCTGTTTGGCTGATATCCATTACCACTCGAATTAAAGTTATCTCTATTGGACACAAACATCACGGATTCTTGATTATTTTGACAATTTTCCCAACTATGATCATTAACACCGCAATACTCACATCCATATACCTCTTGTGCAACCTTTACCTCAACTCTTTTATTCGAAAAACCTTCTTTCACGGCTAGAGTAAGTTGTCTCAATTGTTGTTCTAGTGTGGTCTGAAGCTTTGTCTCTAGCGTAGCAAACTTTTCTTCCATATCAACATTATTCAGTCTTTTAACTGGTGTTCTTACTGAACTCCACCCAACTTCATTCTTGTCTGTTCTCTCTAAGATGATCCTTGCATGAGCGGGTTGAACTTGAAGAAAACCTGCACCACATAGCATATCCAATTTCTCTCTTGAAGTCCCATCAAGGCCTCTATAAAATATTTTTAATTGTTGTTGTTCCGAAAAGCCATGATTGGGGACTCTACGTAAGCACATCTGAAATCTTGTCCAACTCCTACCCAAAGTTTCATCATATTCTTGACGGAAATGCGTCAACTCTAATTCAGCATCTAACCTCATGTTACTTGGGTAATACCTGTCAAAGAAAGCAATCTCTAATTGGTCCCAATTAGTAATCTTCGTCGGATCTTGCGTATCGTGCCATTCACTTGCTCCATCAATAACAAAAAATTTAAACACAGCGTAGTACATCTGTTCTTTTGAAACTCCTTGTGTGATGTAAGAATCACATATCTGTTTGAATTTCTGTATCGCTCTAAGAGGATCACTCCAACTCTACCACGAAAATTTCCAAAGTTTTGGAATTGAGCTATCATACCCGGATCTGGACGAAACTTCGGAACATTTATATCTGGAGCACCTACTCCTATAGCAGGGGCACGGAATGGGACTTCTGGTGGGCCATTAGTAAACCAAGGATCTTGATTCATCACGATTTGAGCTTGTCCGTTATTGTTCTGAATATTAACGTTCTCCATTTGGTGAATTAATTCTTCTACTTCTAAGGATTCTTGTTCTTTTCTTCTCTTGTTAGCAAGTCTGATTAATGATTCTGGATTATTAAGGATCGGAGGTGTTGGCTCTAGATCCTTAAAGAGTCTCCTTCGCATACACCAAACCTAAAAACCTGAGAAAACTAAACAAGCAAAAAGCGTAAAACTGATAAAAACAAAAATAAAAATAAATGCAACTATCACTAAAGGATAAACACCGTGGTCACACGCTACCGTCCCCGGCAGCGGCGCCAAAAACTTGGTGGTCCTTTGTGTGTTCTAAATAAATGCAAATAATAATCGAACCACAACCGCAAGTGTACGGTTGTCCCAAGTAGTATAACTGATAAATCAGATTCGTTCCAAGGACGGAATGGTTGATCACAATGTCTAGCAAATAGTGATTGATGCACTTATGAAAATAAAAGACAATAATATGTTTGTTTGGTTTTTGTTATAAGACTAAGTAAATGAAAGACAAATATTAAAATGCAAGTAAAAACTAAGACGCAAGGAAAATGAGTGAAAACGCAATATGAGAAGTAGCACTTGAGAACGCAAGGATCCTCCCTATCCTATTTCTTAACTTATGTTGTTTAAGGGCTAAATTAGTCAATTACAATGGTCGGGATTCTAATATCCTTATACCCCCGTCAGGGTGGACTATAAGGCGATCCTAAAGTGTCACTAGTCCCGTCAGGGTAAATATGATCCACCGTTGGATGATTAAGTTTTATTACCTCATTGGCCCTAGGATTAGCTAAGCTCGTCAGAATCATTAACTTCTATCCTAGATTGAATAAATATTTCCGTACCTAAACCCTCCGTCAGGATGATCCAATCGCCACTAATTGGAATAGCCTAGATACTAACACCTGTTCTTAGTTAGCTACTCTAAAAACAGTAAAATAAACTCAATTTATTGAAAAGAGTAAAAGCCCTAATTTAGTTTAATTCAATAAAAACCCAAATTCAACATTCGTTAATTAAAAAGATTGGGATTCACCCATTAATTGTTCTCAAGCACTATGGAAAACTTAGCTCATATTAAAACGAAAAACGAAATTAAAAATAAAGGAATTCATATTTGATTACAAAATTAAAGATAAGAAAAACCTAATTTCCGGAATAGGAATGACTACGAACGGAGATATAGACCCTCTCCAGCTCTTGTAGCTTCTTCTTTCTTCCTTCCGTTGACTTCTCTCTGGTGTTTAATCTTGCAGAATGTGAATTGTCTTGACACTCTCTTCTAAGGATTTGTAAATTGAAGAAAATATGAGAGGTGAGAAATAATGAGGTCAAAATCTCCTTTTATAAGGTTAAAAACGGATTAGGGCTTGGACTTAAGGATAAATCAATAATTAAATGTCCAAGCCCAATTTCTAAGCCCAAAATCCCGTAACTGCTGATACACCTTCACTAAAACGGCTTTTCCCGATGCGTTACAACTCCGATTGACCTCATTCCAGTTGCTAAAGTTCCGTAACTCGATAAGGAATGATTTCTCTTCAAAGGTCAACAGCTAAATCATCGCTTAAGCACCTCGAAATCAGCAATCTATGGCCTGGAAAATGGATTTTCAGCTCTAAAAATAATATCTTCGGGATTTATCTTCGAGTTTTGACTCTATCTCTTGATCTTTGACTTTCTCCTCGGATTCCTCTTCTAGCTAACATCTAAACTGTAAAATCTTCACTAAAAATACCAATATTACGCGCAAAAGCTTAATAAATCAAAAATGCTAGAAATAAAAGAGGAAAATCATATTATTGCATATTTAGTCCAAAAGTCTATCGAATTGATTAAATAAACACCAAAAATGATGTCTCCTAAGGGTCGAAAATACGAACAATTAAGGAGACATCAGAGATATCAAGACCCCCAACTCAAATCTTTGTCGTCCCGACAAAGTAAGAACACGGAGGTATAAGGTACGAAGCAAATGTAGAATCTAAAGAAAGATACCAAAGCAAGTCTTATAATAAATCTCATATAGTACAACCTAAGAACTAATTCACACATACACCTGTCCTACAAAATCAAACACATAGATAATTTCAATTCCAAATTAGTTTCACAATGCTAGAAGGTTACCCTTGATACTTAGCTTGATATGGTGGATGTAGGGTGTTCATCGATCCTTGATTACTTTTGAACGCTCCAACGAACTTACTCTCTATTAGCAAAACTATTATTCCACTATGTACAAAAGAGTCACGAGCTCTTTACGGTTTTAGCATAGGCTTAGGGACGGTATGATATGTATATTTTGGGAAATTTGAAGTGAGCTTTTGGCTCTCTCCTCACTAACCATCCACTTCATGTCCTATAGCTTGAGTTTACACTCAAATATGTTCTCACTCAACCCACTTGACGCACTAATTTAGTGTCCCCAATTAACCCAACTCAAAATGATTTCCAGAACTTTCCACTCTATCGGTTACTTTATTTTCAATTCTTTTCTCAATTTATTCCCTTTTTTGTAATATACTCATGACACCCGTTTTGATGTGAGCTGTCATCTCTCTTATTTTCTCTTTCTTTTCCTTTTTTTTTCAAAGACCCCGACAAAGGGTTACAAACAATACATCATCAAGATTCACGTAAAATATAAAACGCATAAACTTACCACCCAATGTAATTGATGTCTCCCTATTTGTGATGATTTAATCTAGGTTGGAGACATCATTTTAGGAATATTTAGGAAGTAATTAGTCGATTTTTATTAGTATTTTTCTATTTTCTTATTTCTTGTCTTGATTTGATGATTTATTATTTTTAGAGCATATTTGGTTTAATTGTTTGTTAATTGTGAAGATTTAAAGATCTATGGAAATTAATTAGATGACAAATCAACTCCAAGAGATAGAGGAAAGAAGATAAGGATGGAAATTGGTGATAAAGGAAAAAAAGGTAAATTAGGAAAAGAAAAGTTGACAGCTAAATCTGAATTTCATTAGTCACATCCACTAAAGTGATCATAACTCAAGATTGGCTTGGAATTTGGAAGAATGGTCTGAAGAAAAGGTGTAGAGCTTTTCGACACGGTCAGTTTTGATATAAAGAACATGTCAATCAGATCAATATTGAAGAATTTACGGCCAAAACACGACAGCAACAGTCTCTTACTTTTTGTATATTTTAGGCTACGAATTTGATTTGGTAAAGAAGTCCAATTGCTTGCCTTCTACTCCAAGAAATCTGAATTAGGACTTCCTAGACTCCTATAAATACACCCTTTAACTATTGTAAACATGTACTTGCCCATCTTTGCCTACCATCATTAGTCCTTGAGTTTTATTCATCATTAGGAGTCATTCAAGAGAGCAAGTTGACAGTATGTATCTTTCTTTTAGTTTATTTCTTTCTAGTATGAACTAATTTTCCCATAGCTTGGGTTTTGCATATGTATAATCTATGAATTCTATTTTCTTCTATCTATGTTTTTTTAGGAGAACTATTTTAAATTGATTATAGCAGCTTAACCATATATTTGTTTTATGTGCTTTGATTTAGTGTCTGTCTTAAACCTGATCAATTTAGGGCTGTGCTAATAGGAATTAGATGGTTACCTGGAAGGGGTGTCTAATTATTTAAACACCACATAATCGTCTAGTGTGCGGTAGTGATCCAAAGGGCTTTCCTAACTAGATAATCATCAGGTTTTGATTTAATCACCGATCATTATTTGCAGGCCAGTCTCATCTAAGAACCTAGTGGCGTGAGAGCACCTTAGTTAAGTCCCCTGAAAATTGTGAGGCCGCCACCGTAGTCCACCCGGAAGGGGTAGGGAGGAATTTAAAATCCTGACTAGTTATCTAAGAGATATTATCACCCTCATTAACTAGTAGAAGAAATAGAAGGATTAGTCATACGAGCAAAACTTGAGATATATTCTCTTATCTTATTTCTCTCATATTTATTTACTTGTCTTTAATTTTATTTAGTTAATAATTAATCGCATCAATCATCTTTATTTATTTTTTTGTCTTTTAACTATTATCTGCTACTCTATTCTGTTTACCATTCGTATAACACACTAAGGCCCCCTGCGAAGGAATCTGACTTATCATTAAAACTTGCGTACGACCTGTGATACTTGCAGTAAGTAACGTGTTTAGTCTAGGGTGTTAGTGCATCATGGTGGTCCTTTGTGTGTTCTAAAAATAAATGCAAATGCTAATCGAACCACAACCGCAAGTGTACGGTTGTCCCAAGTAGTAATAACTGATAAATCAGATTCGTTCCAAGGACGGAATGGTTGATCACAATGTCTAGCAAATAGTGATTGGTTGCACTTATGAAAGTAAAAGATAGTAAAATGTTTGTTTGGTTTTGTTGATTAAAGCTAATGAATAAAAGACAAATAATTAAATGCAAATAAAAACTAAGACGCAAGTAAAATAAGTGAAAACGCAATATGAGATGTAGTACTTGAGAACGCAAGGATCCTCCCAATCTTATTTCCTAACTTATGTTGTTTAAGGGCTAAATTGGTCAATTACAATGGTCGGGATTCTAAAATCCTTATACCCCCGTCAGGGTGGACTATAAGGCGATCCTAAAGTGTCACTAGTCCCGTCAGGGTAAATATGATCCACCGTTGGATGTTTAAGTTTTATTACCTCATTGGCCCTAGAATTAGCTAAGTTCGTCAGAATCAATAGCTTCTATCCTAGATTGAATAAATGGTTCTGTATCTAAACCCTCCGTCAGGATGATCCAATTGCCACTAATTGGAATAGCCTAAATACTAACACCTGTTCCTAGTTCATGACGCTAAAAACAGTAAAATAATCTCAATTTATTGAAAAGAGTAAAAGCCCTAATTTAGTTTAATTCAATAAAAACCCAAATTCAACATTCGTTATTAATTAAGATTGGGATTCACCCATTGTTTGTTCTCAAGCACTATGAAAAGCTTAGCTCATATTAAAATTAACAACTAAATTAAAATAAATGGAATTCATAACTGATTACAAATAAAAGATAAAAGAAAACTAATTTCCGGAATTGGAATGACTGAGAACGGAGCTATAGACCCACTCCAGCTCTAGCAGCTTCTTCTTCCTTCCTTCTGTTGCTTCTCTCTGATGTTTTTAATTGTAAAGAATGAATTGTATGTAAAATAGAAGTCCAGACCTCCTTTTATAAGCATAAAAACGGATTAGGGCTTGGACCAGAAAATAAAACACTAATTAAAAGTCCAAGCCCAAATTCTAAGCCCAAAATCCCGTAACTGCTGATACACCTTCACTAAAACGGCTTTTCCCGATGCGTTATGACTCCGATTGACCTCATTCCAGTTGCTAAAGTTCCGTAACTCGATAAGGAATGTTTTCTCTTCAAAGGTCAGCGGCTAAATCATCGCTTAAGCACCTCGAAATCAGCAATCTATGGCCTGGAAAATGAATTTTTCAGCTCTCAAAATAATATCTTCGGGATTTATCTTCAAGTCTTGACTCTAATTCACGATCTTTGACTTTCTCCTCGGATTCCTCTCCTAGCTAACATCTAAAACCTGTAAACTTTTCACTAAAAATACCAATATTACGCGCAAAATCTTAATAAACTAAAAATGCTAGAAATAAAAGAGGAAAATCATATTATTGCATATTTAGTCCAAAAGTCTATCAAATTAATTAAATAAACACCAAAAATGATGTCTCCCAAGGGTCGAAAATAAGAACAATTAGGGAGACATCACATCATTATCCGTATTTATTTATCATATTTTTATCACACCTTAGGCGACATCAGTAATCTCCCATGATGAAACCCACCACCCCAAACTCAAGCTCTAGAGACAACAAGTCTCAGGTTTGCGATTCAAGTGCGGGTCATAAGGAAAGTCCTATAAAATTAAGGGATATGACTTTATAGTGGGAACAAAAGAAAGTCTTAAAGGCTTAAAAATGGGGTTAAGAAGGATATAACATTAATATTCGGTTAGAAATCTAAAAGGCATAAGTGGCTATCAAACAACTGTCTCTATCATTATCCAAGTTACATAGTTTCACCCAGTTCTCACTTCTAGTTCATAATTATGTGGGTTATCAACTAGTTTAGATCTCACGTTCTAAACACCACTCATGCTTACTAAGTTCAGGAACCATTCTTTTACATTGGTTATTAATTTTTGTTGTATTTTGATGGTGGATTTTAGGATTTTTGGAGTTTGGGTTCGCCAACAATGGCGTTTCTTGTGTGAGAGGCTAGGGGAAAAGGAAGGGGGAGGTTTTCTTAAGTTTTAGGTTATCCACGAAATATTGTGAACAATTGATAATGCCCCACTTAATAATCTTTAAAATATCTTCTAATATAGTTTCCTTGGCTACCAAGATTTTAGTATTCCGAGTTTGGATGAGAAAATTACGCCCGTTACGGTGAGATGACGCGGGCTGGACCAATTGCTGCAAAAATCTACTACACCAAACATAATCATGTTTTGATCTTTTACCTTCAATAATTTTTCTACTTCATTGAATTTCTCACACTACTTCTGATATCTCCTCTCATCCATGATAACATGAAATGTAGAGAGACTAGGCTCGAGGTTATCTAGTATGTGAGTTTTGGAGAATAATAACTCTACAAGCCAAGAAGAAGAGTTGAAAAATCTATCTCTATCAAAGGGGGGAGGGTTGACTTTTGCTAGTTATAGGTGAGAGGAGATAAAAATAGCTTCAAATTTTATTATGTGTGTTATGTGTGCATTATCTTTCACCTCTTGTATTTTATATAAATAAGAGTCATAATGCAAATACATATCCCAATCAAATGCAATTAATCTCGTCATTATCTAACATTATTTATTTAATTATCTCAATATTATCGGATATACTAATAAGATAGATATCAATATTATCTTGCATTTAAGTAAAATTAATTAATTATATATTTAATACAGAAATAATAAGTTATTATCTTCTTGTTTCTTATTAAATAATAATTTTTCCCTATATCTGGTTTTCCAATCTTAATATACTATATCTGGAAATCTTGTCAATAGCCGTTTTAGCACATACAATTATTTCATTACTAGATGAGGGACCAAGAGCATATTTAACAATGGCTTATAAGCGTCTTGACAAGTCACTTGTCAACTTACTAATCATGTGGTTGTGACACTATGGAAACACGACTGAACTCCAACAGGTAGATAATATTTATACAGAGGGTCGATGAGATACGCTCCTTGTGCATGACCTACTAAGTTGAAGAAACCAAATAACCCATCTAGCATACCACTAGTATTCTTGATGGCCCAAGAAAATCAACAAATTATCTGTTAGTCTAGTATTTGTGCTAGCATGAATGGCACATGAAGCTCTGCAAAAATTGAACTTTCGATGCTAACATCCTTCTAAGAGGTGCGCTCCTAAAAATTAGTGTCACCATAAATAAAGACCGACATAGACTCGATGGTTGGCGTTATTCAGAAAAAGATCGATGTAGTCTTGGTCTCCTCAGTATTGGAGGGTAAAAGAAAACATGTCAAATATATCAAAGTACTAATCAATTCCTGTATCGGCGTAAAATTACAAGAGGGTAATAAATTTTTTTTGATCAAATCCAAGCAAAGGATATCGGTCGCACAAACTCAAAGGGCTATTAATAAGGCAATATATAAAGTCGATACTAGATTAATCCAGATGAGGAATGAAGTTACGAACCAAAGAGACAAATATCAAATCAATAGGAAGATACATATTCTAAAGGGAGAACAGTGTCAAACTCTTCCTAGGACATATGCGTCAAGCCATCTGAGATGCCCAAGGACATCCCCGCGGGTAAATACTCCGTTACAACATATAACTCTACTTTATGGCTCGGTCTTTGCAATGGACTAATGTGTGAACTTGTTCTCGTCTAATACTACACACCACACTAGCGCTATGTGTGCATCTTCAACACCTATAAATATCCCCTTCTATAGCATAATTGAAGTACACTATGAATACACCTCTAAAATGGTTGTGGTTGTTATACATTCGATATAAATTTCTCTAGTTTCTCAGGTTAAGTAATCTGATCTCCAATATCAATAATGCTAATGTTGAGCGTTAGAGTGCTATTAGGAGCACACCTCCCTTTGACCCTGACATAATGTCATGTTTCAGGAAAACCTCGCTGAAGTAGACAAAGCCTCAGGATGGTGAAGAAGAGCTACTCGACAGTGATCGAGAGTTACGCAGTCATTAACACGATTTTCCGCCTAAATTATGAGTATTGCTTCTTCCTTCTCTTATGTCGACACTTCTGATTCTTTGTTCATGTGATCACGGCCTTGGACCGAGTTCTCAGATTAAGTACTCGGTTAGTGTGACATCTTGTATTCTATCAACCACAGGATGCGGTCCCTAGATCCTTGGTCTCTAGAGACCCAAACTATAACAAAATAATAATTTTATTAAAAATCAGAAAGTATATTAATTACAAAATAAAGATATCATTTAAAAGGAATATATAGACTCTAAGTCATAATCTTCATACATTTGGATATGTACTGTGTTAATAAAATAAATGAGTACATCTCAGCCATCAAGATGATATCTTTGGACATAAAAAATATTTATTTACATTATCATTCTTTTTTGGGTCAATATTATGATCAAACATTACTCGATATTTATAGGGGCTTTTAGTTTATAAGGCCCATACACTATGGGTGTTTATATTAAAAATCCTCATCCTAACTAAGTGGTTACAAAAGATCAGAAAGCCAAAAATACCCTCTCCTTCCCCTTTAATCACAGTGATATACCACAAAACAAAACACCAAACCCATATAGGATATCAGATTGGCCTCTCACCTCCCATCTCTCTTCTCTCTCTACCCACCTGCTCTATCTTCTCTCTGGAAAAACAAAACCACCGCCAGTGACCTTCTCACCTTCCCACTCTCTCTTCTCTCTCTATTTTCCAATCTGAACCAGCCGTTGTGTTGCACAAGAAAACCACTGCTGCCCTAGACCATTCTTCACCATCAACCCAGTTAGATCTCGCCTTCTTCACAAGCCATTCCCCTGCACAATAAATCAATCCCGACTACTCTCTTCTCTCTCTTCACCACCACACCGCCGCCCTAAACCTCCACTGCACAAGAATACCACTGCCGCCCTGGACCATTCTTCACCACTAGTCAGATCTGGGGAGGGAAGATGAGTGTGCATAGATTTCTTTTTGTTTTGTGTTCCTAGGTTACGAGTGTGAAGAGATTTCATTTTCTTTTTTGTTCCTATGTTGAGAGAACCATGGGTACAGCCCAAGAACATGTATTCATCTGCAATTTTTTTTTGTATTATTCCAGTTCAGAGCGAATGTGAAGAGATTTGTTTTTTTTCTTTGATCAAATAATGCGAGTGTGAAAAGGTTGTTTGTTGATCCAATGATGTGATTAGAGATTTTTTTTTGTTTTTTGGTCCTATGTTTCTTGTGTTTCATTTTGTTTTGTTTTTTTGTTCCTGATGGTACAACCCAAATTTGTGTGAAGAGGTGTTTTTAGGGCTATAGGTACATCCCACTGCTGAACTTAAATAGATTTAGATTTTGTTTTTGTTCCTAATGGGTACAGCTCAAGAACCATTACGGTGTGTTGTGTTTGTTATTGGGTGGGCAATGGGTACTGCTGAGGATGGTCTACTTGGGTCTGTACCTTATATAGACATTGTTTGAAATAGGTCCGTACCTATCTAGCTATTTTGTTTGAAATGGGTGTGTACCCATATAGACAACATATCAAATGACTTAATAACAATTAATAAATGAACTAATAAAAAATGTAAAACACGACACATGTCTGTACCCATCAAGGTTTTATTTCGGAAAATGGTTGTGAGCGTTCGTAGGACCGTACCTACCAGAAAAATTAAAATATTTTCAGATCAATCAAGAGTATAAAAGTTAAAAACCAAACTAGAACATTTAGAACATTACCATTAGAATTTTAGTAGAACTATTTTTTAGTTAACATTTAAAATATAAAGTTGTTTAATTTTAGGCGTTAGATTATAATTTCCTGGCCAGGGCCTTGGTCATCCAATCTAGTGGTGCAGGTTCGAACCGAGTCAACGACTCCGAGTCCAAAGTGGCTCTCCTATGTAAAAAAAAAAAGATTATAATTTCCTCATATTTATATGATCGAATAATTGGCCATTGCTCACATGCACAAGGGTCACATGCCCATATCCCTCAATTCACGTAGACACGCCATACTACTGTTCTAGTCTCATGCGCACATGACTATGGCCATTTCTTTTCTTTTTTTTTTCTTTTTTTTTTTCCATGACCAATGATATTAAAACTATGAAATTCTCTCTACCCTCTCTCCTCACTAAAATTCCACACTCATAAATTTATCCACAAATATCACACAAAATCCCTACATTTTGGGTGATTCTCATTACAATCTTGTGTTTTCCTACTAAATTCTAACAACACAAGCTTGTTTCTCTTCCTTTTCTTACTTAAATCTCCAATCTTCTTTGAGCCTCTGCTCTTTTCTTCTCCCTTCCTTTACACCTTTTACTCAAATCCGAGACAATGGACTTCTTTGCTCCATCTCACCCCTAGCAAAAAACAATGAACTAGTAATAACACCAGATCAAAACTCAGGTTATAAAAGTTCTCAAGAATTCAAGCTAACAGCCAAACTACTATTTCAAGAGAAAACTAACCACATTTTCATCAAAAACCATATAAACAAATATTGGAATCTCAATGATCAAGTAGAAGTGGAAAGAATATCGGCTAACACCTACACTATCATTTTCAAAAATGAAGAAGATAAAGTGAAGGCGTGGAATCAAAGACCCTGGACCATACAGGGTAAACATCTAGCTATCAAAGAACACACAAACTATGGAAGTAATGAAGTCACGCATACTACCTTATGAATTCAATTGATGGGAACTCCAGCTTATCTACTAACCCATCAATGTTTAGGCAAAATGATGAAATACTTTGGCACAGTGCATCACATTGAGCTACCTGGAAATATCAATGTCAATGAGAAATCAATCACAAGAATCCAAGTAGATTGGAAATTAACAAACCCCTTAATCACTGGTATCAACTATTGGGAAATGGAAACAAAATCAACTTGGATCAAATTTACTTATGAAGACATCGGTAAAGTGTGCTATGGCTGTGGTTTTTTTGGTCATGAAGAAGGTAACTGCTCAAACCCTAAGGTTAACCCTAAACTAGGTGCTTGGATCAAAACTTCTACAAGGGGCCCATCATTTACAATCAGACCTGTCAACAATAACAACAAGAAGACTGAGAAGAATGAGAGTTTTAAGAATACTTACTTAAGAAAGCTATCTGAACCTCCGATGAATCGGAAAAATCAAATGGCGAAACTCGTTCCCAAATCGGCTACTGAACTCGGTCATCACTCAGTCAATGAAAAAGACAAAAGGGCTATTTCGGAAATTTTTGAATTTGGTACAACCAGTAATGGCAGCAAGGAGAAAGGACAGTTAGTGGAGGCTATGAGAGAGAAAAACAAGGACGGTAATGGAGGTCCTTGTGTTTTGTCTTCATCGGTTTTAAAAGAGAAGAAAAAAAAAGACGGAGTGTATTTAGAAAAAGAAAAGCATTTAGCTATTTTGGCTGATACGCTGGTTAAAAAATTCAACTCACCAAAGGCCCAAACAAATGAAATTGTTTTTGGCACATACATCAGCCCAACATAAGGTATAAAAAGCCCAAATGTTATATTCCCACCCTCTCAAACACAAAGCCCAAATAACACAACCCCCATCTGTCTTAACCCAAACAAAACAACTTATTCTAAACCCGATAACTCTAACACCAACATTAACCCTTCAACCTCGTCTCTATCTACCCCCAAATCGGCGAAACCTAACCCTCCATCTCCGATAATCAACTACCCCAACACCTCCGAAGATAGCTTCACCACACCAAAAACCTCGATTACCCAACATCTCTCTACATCATACCTCTTCTCAAACCTATTTGGGAATATAAACAACTATGAAGAAACACAAAACACTAGTAATACAAGAATGGAGATCGGTGAAGGTTCAAATAGAATCTCAGTCAAAGCCAGAAGTAAGAAAACAAAGAGGAACAACTCAACTCAAATCAATGTAAAAAGACAGAAGACCCTCTGGGCAGCTAGAAAAGGAGAAGCAAAAGAACAACAAAACTCAGCTGAAGAAGGTCAATTAGAAGAAGAAATTGAAGAGAAAGAGATTCGAATTGATGATACCAGTAGCTCGGGTAAGAAAAAGGAAGTTACAAACACTCATAAGGCTTGCGGGGTTGACCTTGAACAACCCCAACCTCCACAATGATACAAGCATCCTGGAACTGTCAAGGTATTGGCAACACCTTGACAGTCCAGACCCTAGCTAGTTTTGTTACTAAATACCAGCCTCAGGTACTGTTCCTATCTGAAACAAAAAATTCTTTTCCTGTTGTTAAGAAATTAGAAAAAATTATTAACATGAACCTCATTAACACTGTTGAACCAATAGGAATTAGTGGGGGACTTGCGGTTTTTGCGAAAAATAATTTTGATATTAAAATTATTAGCTCCTCTATTAATCATATGCACTGCAAACTGAAAATTGAAGGTATTGAGACCTATACTACCTTTGTTTATGGTGCCCCACTTGATAAGAACAAAGAAGATTGCCTTAAAACCTATAGTAATTGTAAACCTGTGAATGATGACCCTTGGATGCTATTAGGGGATTTTAATAATATTAGATACTACTCTGATAAAAAGGGGGGAAATAACAATATCAATAAACATATGAAGTCTTTTAATGGTTTTATAAAACACCACAACCTGGAAGATATAGTCACCAAAGGTTGTAAGTTTTCATGGAGTGATAAGAGGGATAATGAAGCAATGATTAAAACTCTTATTGATAGAGGGTTGTGCAATAAAAAATGGGGTGATCTATACCCTACTGCATGGATAGCCTTACTCCCAGCCATTGGCTCTGACCATTCACCCCAAATACTTCACATGGATGATAACCATATTAAAAAAGATAGGAGATTTTACTTTGAGAATATTTGGACAGAAGAAAAAGAATGTCTTGAAATCATTAAAAAAGTTTGGAAACTAAAAAAGTATAGTACTGGAAGAATTAGAAATGCCCTTACTTACAAATTAGGAAAGTGTAAAATACTTCTTACCAAATGGAGCAAAATGAAATTTAAGAACAATAAGAAAATGATAGATTTACATATTAGCAAACTGGAAACCATTTACAATGATCCTAATACTAAAGACTGGAATGATTATAACCAAATTGTTAAGAAAATTGAGGAGCTTTGGAAAAATGAAGAGGATTTTTGGGCTTCCAGATCTCGCAATTTGTGGCTTAAAAGAGGAGACAAAAATACCTCCTTTTTCCATGCTTCTACAAAAGAAAGAAGAAAGATAAATAAAATTACTAGACTTATAAAAGATGATGGAGAATGGGTAGAAAAATATATAGATATCAATGAAGAAATTAAATACTATTTTGATAATATTTACAGAAATATAGGAAAGAGGGATTATGCTCCTATATTAGCCTCCATTAGACCCTCGGTTTCAAATATTATGAATGAAAATCTCAAAAAGAAGTTAGAAATTAGTGAAATAGAAAAAGCTATTGAAGAACTAGGAGCCAATAAGGCCCCGGGACCTGATGGCTATCCGGGTCTTTTTTATAAGAAATATTGGGAAATAATAAAGCTTGATGTTATTAAAGTGATAAATGATTTCTGGTACAATAATTCCTCAATTGAGGAGATTAATAAGACCTTTATATCTCTTATCCCCAAGAATAATAAACCTACGAGTATAAAACACTTTCACCCAATAAGTTGCTCAAATTTTATCTATAAAATTATAGCTAAAATACTAGTGAATAGGATGCAACCAGTAATGAATGTAATTATTGACGAAAGTCAATCAGCATTCATGCCTGGAAGGCACATTCAAGAAAACACTATGGTGGCCCATGAAATTATCAATTTTATCAAAAACAGGAAGAATACAAAAAAATATTATATGACAATTAAAACTGACATTCAAAAGGCCTATGAAAATGTTGAATGGTATTGTTTACATGATATTATGATACAATGGGCTTTGATGAACTATGGGTGAATAAAATAATGAGATGTGTTAGCACAGTCTCTTATGCAATACTAGTAAATGGGAATCCTGTTAATATAGATAAACCCCAAAGGGGTTTGCGCCAAGGAGACCCATTATCTCCCCTACTTTTTTGTATTACTACTCAACTTTTATCAAGTCTTATAAATAACAAAAAAGATTTGGAAAATATGAAAGGAATAAAAATTGCAAAGTTAGCCCCCACAGTGACACATTTACTCTTTGCTGATGATAGTATCTTCTTTATGGAGGCTAATAATATGGAAATAGAACATTTTAAAGATGTTATGAATAAATATAGTTATGCTTCAGGTATGAAAGTAAATTTGAACAAATCAGGTATTAAATTTAGTCCCAATACACCTACATACTTACAAAACTCAATGGCTAGAAGATTAAATATGCCTATCACAAATAACTTGGGTAATTACCTAGGTCTCCCCACTGAATGGGGAAGATCTAAAGTGAAAGACTTGAATTTATTAGTTGAAAAGACTCTACAAAAAACTGAGAACTGGAAAAACCTATACCTATCAACAGCTGGTAAGGAAATTTTAATAAAATCGGTTATTCAAAGCCTTCCTAGTTACTATATGTCTTCCTATCTGGTTCCACAAAAGATATGTGATCTTATTACTTCCCAAATATCCAATTTTTGGTGGGGGAGTAATGGTAAGAAAAAGATCCACTGGAATAAATGGGAGGACCTAACAAGTAGTAAATTCTCGGGTGGCTTAGGTTTTAGAGATTTACACCTCATGTACCTAGCTTTATTAGGGAAACAAGCTTGGAATATTTTAAATAAAAATGAATCACTCTTGTACAAAGTACTTAAAGGAGAATATTTCCCACTTTGTGACTTTCTTGATGCTCAATTAGGAAGCTCACCCTCATGGGGTTGGAGGAGCCTTTTGAGTGGCAGAAATGTTATAAAGGATGGGATAAAATGGAAGATAGGTAATGGCTATACTATTAACCTATCCACTGACATTTGGATTCATGGTCAAAACAAATTTATAAAACCAAAAAAAGGTAATGTAAAAAAGGTTTATAACATTATGGAACATAATAGTAGAAAATGGAAAGAAAGTAATATTAGAGATGAATTTGATCATGATATATCAAATACTATTCTAAACACCTTCATTCCATACTCAGGTGGGAAAGACACCCCTTATTGGGATCTTGATACTAAAGGAATATATATTGTTAAAAAAGGATACCAAATTCTTAAAGATAAGAAAAATAAAGAAATGAATAATAAGAGTTCTTGTAAACCCTCCTCCTCGCATATCATTAGCAAAGAGATATGGAAAATGATTTGGAATTTAAAATTAGCACCAAAAATAAAAAAAATATGTGGAGAGTGCTAAAAAATTTACTACCCACAAATGAAAATATATACAAAATAAAAGTTATACAAAATCCTCTTTGTAGTATTTGTAACAGTGAGATTGAAACACCTGAACATTTGCTACTTAACTGTGAATGGGCTAAAGTAACTTGGTTTGCCTCACCTTTTAACCTACAAACGGTCAACCAAGAATCCACTAGAATGGATAATTGGATGGTAAGTTTACTAGGTAAGGTAAAAAACCAAAAATTAGAAAATCCGTTTATTATGGAAAGAATCTGTACTTTATGGTGTATTTGGAAAGCTCGAAATGATAATAAGTATAACTTTATACAACTGGAGCCTTTAAAGGTAATTGAAAAAGCCAACAAAGAATGGAATGAATATAAAGAGGCTAATTATCCTAAGGATGTAAACATTATATAGAAGGATAAAAATATATGCGCAAATCACTTGGATGAAAATAATAATACATCAACCATAAAAAATAATACAGGTTTGAAAAATTGGATTCCACCCCCAAAATTTTTTATAAAAATAAATTGTGATGCATCTTATAAAGATAACAAATGTGCAATTTCATGTGTAAACAGGGACTATCTAGGTAAAGTAGTGGATTACAATGCTTGGGAAATAAAGGCAGATTCTCCATTGGAAGCGGAAGCACTTGGGATACTCAAAGCATGCGTGATTGCTAGAGATTTGAAGGAGTCAAGTGTGATCATAGAGAGTGATTGCCAAGATGTAATGCTTCCTTTAGAGAAAAACATTTTAATTTCTATTCCTAAGCTTTGTAATATTATTAAAAATATTTACTTTATTGCGGAAAATTGTAACCCTATCTTTAGATGGATCAATAGAGATAGATATAGATTAGCTGATGAGTTAGCTAAACATAAGCTTTATAGCAACATGTTTGGCTCGCAAAATCTTGCGCTCTCAAGTAGGCTAATTGAGATTATTAGAAACGAATCTGTTCCTTCGGGGATAGGGTAATTTTGTAATTTTCTACCGGTTTTAATATATATTGATTGGAACAAAAAAAGACTATGGTTTTTCTTTGACAAATAGTGCCAACTAAATTCTACTTGGTCTCTGTCCAATAAAAATTCACTTGGTCTTTCTGTTTTTGCTAAATAGTAGTATATTTTTCTTTTAGCTGTTAATCTGTTAAATAATTCTACTTGGTCATATATATGTTATTTTTTTTTTTGTTCAAAGGGTCATATATATGTTAAAGAACTATACGATTATAATTTTACAAGTATGGTCAGTTTTACGTGTTCTAATTGAGATTATAATTTTACAAGTATGGTCAGTTTTACAAGTATGGTCAGCTTTATAGCAACATGTTTGGCTCGCAAAATCTTGCGCTCTCAAGTAGGCTAATTGAGATTATTAGAAACGAATCTTCCTTCGGGGATAGGGTAATTTTGTAATTTTCTACCGGTTTTAATATATATTGATTGGAACAAAAAAAGACTATGGTTTTTCTTTGACAAATAGTGCCAACTAAATTCTACTTGGTCTCTGTCCAATAAAAATTCACTTGGTCTTTCTGTTTTTGCTAAATAGTAGTATATTTTTCTTTTAGCTGTTAATCTGTTAAATAATTCTACTTGGTCATATATATGTTATTTTTTTTTGTTCAAAGGGTCATATATATGTTAAAGAACTATACGATTATAATTTTACAAGTATGGTCAGTTTTACGTGTTCTAATAATAAATTTATGTTTTATGATTAGGCCCAAATTGTAAACATTCATTAGCAACACTCTTATATTAAGAGATGAAAAGTTTATTATAGATGATTATAATTTATTAACGATTTATTAATTAGAGACATTACTAGATTAGAAATACGAATAGTAATTATAAAAAATACCAGATATATAATCTTAACGAAGGGAAAAAAAATCTTAAATACAAAAATATTTATGCATAGCCTAGAATATTTTCATCCCTTTATATGCATCTTCATCTTTATCTAAAAGGTTTGTACGATTACGAGCTTGAGGAATGGGGACTATCGGAGGAAAAGTGGAACCTGTCAGTGGAGGAGTGGGATATGTAGGATGAATGAGATTCTGTCTTCAGTGCTTGAGGGGATCGAATGTCGGAAAACCTTGAATTTGCCACTCCACATCAAACCAAGACATAAATGTGTTCATTTGATCAATAACCATAATCTGGTGTGTGTTGGCGTAGATGGCGTGGATCGATCAGCAGGATGAGTACATGGCTGAAATCCTTGTACTACCATGCACTCATTCACGTAATCGACCATTCCAAATTGTTTCTTACACCAATGTTTCATCAGTAGCTTTCACGGTTCCCATAAAAGTGACCACTCACGTACCGTTCATGGTGCCTTTGCTAATACTTGGTTGCTTGAGGAGGAGCTTAATATGAGTTTTTTTAATTAGAGACATGATTCAGTGCTCCATTTGGATTTGGCCACGGGAACCCTGGATGATTGAGATTACCATTTTGATAACTTTTACCACACTGATAATTTCCATGGTTTCCCATGAAGAAGAATGACTCGGGGTTGCTTGACGTTACTCCAAACTGTGATCGTTAACCCCACAACTCGAACAACTATACAGCTCATGCACTACATGTACCTCAGATTGCTTAAGTTTGACTCCTTGGTTAGAAACCAAAGCTATATATTTAGTTGGTTCTTTAGTGAAGCAAATTTAGTGTTAATACTGGTATCAACATCTAAACTTAGTGTAGCTTGTGAAGAATAAAAAATGAGGGCTCGTGAAGGTTGCCAACTCTTCTCATTCATCACGATCATTTCCATGCACACCAACTCCTTCTTAGGTTCCATCATCATGAACCCGTTGATGTCTCTCTTTATGTGATGGATAAATCCATTCACGAGACAATATTTTTGGATTTTATTGGGCTTAGTGAGGGACTATTCCATGTAATATTCTATATTGCACTTTTACTCCTTGTTTTGGATATAATACTGTTAATTGAGCTTTTTCGTCTTAATTATGTGTTAAGCGTGTAGCTTTTCGGTACAGGCTTGATTCAAGGTTCCAAGATAAGGAGAATAAGTCAAAGAGTCAAGAGAAACCCCAAGTCAAGGCGGAATCTGAGCTTAGAGCCATTTTAGGAAATTGAAGCGTTTACCAGAGTAGTCTTTGCTCCTTAGTATTTCAGTCATTACGACTTATTGGTGAGATCTATGAACCTGGTTCCTTTTGATTTAGAAAGATCTTGAAGTAAGGGTTGTTTGGCAAGTGAAGGAAGACAATTCGAAGTTAAGATGAAGAAGGTATGCCAGTTGCATCCACCGTAATTTGAACCAGAAATCAGGTTATGTAAAACGGGTTGGGCCCCTTCCAAACCTAGTTTTCCAAACATAAGAGGGCTTAAATGTTTTTAAAAGCTAGATAAGCTATTAATCCACCCCCCATATCATTATCTCTAGAACTATCTTTTATCCAAGAGGAGAAGCATCTTATAAGGGGAAAAGTGTCAAAAAATAAGGACGAGGAAGAACTAGGGGTTGTCTATGAACCCAACTATTCTACCTCAACCATTTATCATTTCCTTTCATCATCAAAAGTAACTCATATTTATTTTCAGTTTTAAACATGATTATGATTTTAGTTTTAACTAGTTTAGTTGCAATTAGTTTTTCCATTAGTATGAGCTAATCCTTAATTGCTTAAGGTTGCTATTGTAAGCCACTATGTTTAGCTATTTGATTAAGTTATTGTATTTTGGATATTCATTTGATATTTAATTGATTTGGGTTCTATTTTATTATTCCATTGTTTATGTATATGTATTAAATACTCATGTGCTCTAGCCAAGTAGCAGGCCATAATTGAGCTAACATCTTAACCGGGGGACAAATTACAGAACTAGTACATAAGCGCCTAGTGCCTTGAACCGGTTGGTTCTTGCACGCTAGGTAGTCAATAGGGTTAGAAACTTGCATTCATCGGATAGCCGGAGGGTGTGTAAGTTTGGGCTCTAATATCACCCAGGCGGGGACTTAGATTGTATTTGAATCCTACCTAAAGTGAGCACAACCACTTGCCTTTACGAATACCAAGTTTAGTTAGAATCATAACTTATTACTAACAATTTCCTCAAGCAACCATCTCCTATATTTTATTCCTTATTACATTTTCTTGTTTTTTTTATCTTCATTCTTAGTTTAATCTCATTCCTATCTTCATCTTATTTGCATTTATTCTATCTTTAGTTGGTAATCAAATTGATAACCTACAAACATTCTTCTGTTTGGACTCTTTACTATTTTGTTATTTAGATTACAAACTTCATACATTTAAACTATAATAAACACCATTAATCGCAATTAATCCCTGAGGAACCCGATAACCTAATTATAACTTTTACTTGTCTTCAATCGTACACTGCGGAGTTGTTATCCCATTTATAGTACTACGTTATCTTATCACATACAGGGGGACGGCACCTGCCTCCTCTAATCATATCCAACTTTTCTCGAGAACTCACGTTTAGATTTTGATAATACATAGCACGTTGTAGCTTGGGAGTGTACCTGTGAAGTAGGCACTAATTCAAACTCACTTGAAATTTTGTCCATGTCTCAGTTAGTACCTAGCACGTTGTAGCTTAGTACCTATAGTGTTTTTATTTTATTTATCTTTTCCTTGTATGAGCCCAAGCCTTGGTTTGTGCACCTCGAATGTAAATTTATTCTCTTTTTGCGTTGATATTTTCTTTCGTATCTTAAGTAGCTTGCGCTCAAAGGGTCATCCTTAGTCACTTTGAGTTTTTTTATCAATGCCTGGAGATGCGATTGTCAGGATTTGCTGTTGTTTGATGATCTTGACTAAGGGTTAAGTTGTAGTTTGTTTCTATAGTGATTAAAGGATCTCGCCATTTGCTTACTCGAGGTCTTGTCTAAAGTTCAGGTCGAGGGTTGTTTTTTTAAGTGATTATGAAATCTAGCTATTTTTTACTCGATGTCCCAAGCAAGGGTCGGGTCGAGGTTTTATTATATAAGTGATCGCAAACATATAACTATTTTTAGTCGATGTCTCGAGCAAGGACCGGGTCGAGGTTTTATTTTATAAATAATCACGAAGATCTAACTATTTATATTTGATATCCCGATCAAGGATCAGAGGTTTTAGTTTTAAAATGATCATGAAGATCTAACTATTTTTTACTCGACTTCCAGGCCAAGGGCCAGATCGAGGTTTATTATTAAAGGGATCACCAAGATCTAAATATTTTTTTACTCGATGTCCTGACCAAAGGTTGGGTCGGGGTTTTATTTTCTAAGTGAATGCAAAGACCTGATTATATATACTCGATGTTCCGAACAAGGATCGGGTTGAGATATATTTTTTACGTGATCACTAAAATCTAATTCTTTTTTACTCAATGACCCGACCAAGGGTCGGGTCAAGATTTTATTTTCTAAGTGATCACGAATATCTAACTATTTTTACTAGATGTCCCGACCAAGGTTCCGGTCAAGGTTTATTTTTAAAATAGTCACAAAGATCTAACTTCTTAACTCGATAAACAACCGAGGATCGGTTAGAGGTTTATTTTTAAAGTGATCACGAAAATCTAACTATGTTTACTCGATGTCCCAACTAAAGGCCGAGTCAACATTTATTTTTAAAGTGATCACAAATATGTAACAATATTTACTCGATGTCCCAACCAAGAATCAGGTTGAGGATTATTTTTAAAGTGGTCACAAAATTCTAAATATCATTTACGCGATGTCTCGACTTATTTTCTAAGTGATCGCAAAGATATAACTATTTTTACTCGATATGCCGGCCCAGGATCGAGTTTAGGTTTATTGTTAAAGTGATCACGAAGATCTAATTATTTTTTACTCGGTGTCTCGACCAAAGTTCGGGTTGAGATTTTATTTTCTAAGTGATCACGAAGATCTAACTATTTTTTACTCGATGTCCCGACTAAGGGTCGGGTCAAGATTTTATTTCTCAAGTGATCGCAAAGAACTAACTATTTTACTCGATGTCACGACCAGGGATCTGGTCGAGGTTACTCGATGTCCTGACCAAGGATCTGGTCGAGGTTACTCGATGTCCTGACCAAGTATCTTGTCAAGGTTTATATTTAAACTAATCATAAAAAAATCTAACTATTTTTACTCGATGTCCCGACCAAGGGCCTGATCGAGGTTTATTTTTACAATGATCACAAAAATCTAGCTATTTTTAGTTGATGTTCCGACCAAGCATTGGGTCAAGATTTACTAATATCCATCTAAAGAATCACAAATAGAAAAACTTCTTATTAACACGTTAATACAGAAGGTTGTACACAAATCTATACATATACATATCTATAAAAATATGTGATAGGCAAGTTGTGGTGCTCCAACACAAATAAGATCCATCTATGACATCGAAGAACAAATAATAACCCATTAAAGGATCGGAGATGGTTGTTAATCCTCAATTGTTTCGTAATGGTATGCATGTGCCTATCCTAAATGAAATGTTTGTTTTGACTAGAAATGGCCTTGAGTTCAAAGTTGATAATATCCATATGTATGATTATATTCATCATTTATAAACGTGATTTATGTTGAATTTTGGTACTTTCTCGTTTGAATTTCCAGTTATATATTTCAATTAGAATCAAATAATCGTGTTTCACATTTCTAGAATCTTTTATAGAAAAATCAAGCATAATAATTGTTGTTAATTAGGTTAATTGTGAAATCTTTGGATGTATGTTTCCAAGAGACAAAAATTACACAAAAATCTTTGGAGGTTAATTGTGAGATAGAGGTGGACTCTTGGGAAGCCGTGGAAGCCATCGAGAAGATTGAGAATGGAAGAGGGCCCGGGGCGCAGTGGATATACCATATTAGATCAGTTCTAGCGCGGCACACGGGTTTCAGTTTGAGGGGCGTCTATAGGGAGGCCAATTCTTGCGCGGACTGGTTGGCGCGAACGGGAATGAGACAAGGTGGGACTTTCGAGTGGCTGAGGGAACCGCCAGAAGGAGTTTGGACACTTATCGTCAAAGATTCAATAGGTTGGAAGATGCCACGAGTTACGTATAATCATGATTTGATTGATGATGTTCTAGATTAGACATTTTGTGTTCTTAACACGATCCTAAGGGATCTCCTCTGTAATAAAAAAAAAATTACAATTTTTAATTTAAAGCATGTTATATAAGTTGGGATTTCTGCTACAACGTCAACAAGTAAGGACTACCAGAAAAAAAAATTAAGGTAAGAAAATACTTGATCTGGATCCCATAAAACATTATCTTTTATGGGCCAGTGATATATTTAAGCAAAAATTAAAATTTCTTTAATCTCTTTTCTTAAGTGTTAATGGAGTTGTTTTCTAGGTATTTTGAGGCAAATTCCTTCTCATCTCTCCTCCTAAATTTATTCTAATTAGAAATTTCTATTTTTTTATCAATGTGATGATTAAATTCAAGCAAAATGTTTGGAGACTGGAGAACAAATGGCGACAAAAAAATTGATGCAAGACCGAAGATACAAGAATCGAGAATTGCAGTTAATGCAAATAATTAATCGTACAAATAATGTCCATCTTAATCATTATTTCTATTTATAATCAAGCAAAAACGAACTTTCTCTTAATCTAATCATGGAATATGTCCTAGATTTGTTATGTTTAATAATACTTGATTATTTTTTGAATTGTGTTGTGAATATGTTTTTTTTTTAAAATTTAGATAAGTTACATCAAACAAAGTGAAAGAGGTGATTTTTCTTAGTTGAAGGCAAGGTTTATATAATAGGAAAGTGAATATTCATATCTCGTATTCTCTAATTGTAATCATATTTAGAAATATGTGTGAGATTTTTAGTAGAGCCTTATTTTACCTAATACTGAGGTTTAGGGTGAGTTTTTATCGCTAAGGATTCCGTAAATAGATGATTTTTTTTATATTAATTTTCTAGACTTTTTTCGATGTGTGTTCTTTGTTCTTGGTAAAACATAAAGAACACACTAAATTTTTAGAAAAATCCTGAAAAATAAGATAAAGAAGCAACTAAAAACGTTTAGAAGTCTAGAAAGTATAATCGTATTTGTGTTAATTAGTGTTGTTAATTTGATGTTCCAATTCTATTGTCTATAACTTATTCTTGTTGATAACTAGTGTTGTTGATGATTTATTCATTTTTGTTTTTTTAGAATATTAGTAGGTGTTCTGGGTGAATCGGTGACTTCGTTAATTTATTTTATTTTTTGTTATATAACTTTTAAGTTTATGAATTTTCCTAAAATATTAGTAGGTGTTCTTGGTGATTAACCAAGAACATCTACTAATATTCTATAAAATTATAAATTTAGAAGAAAAAGAAGAAGAAGATTGTGGATATTATTTTGAGTTGTTTGAAAAAATTAAAATATTTAAAGAATTAGTTATGATATATTCAAATATATGAGTAAAAATTATAATATAAAATAATTAAAATTAATAAAAAAATATTTAATAATAATTAAAATGTAAAATTGGACGAAATTTATTAGTAAGAGGTAATCTTGCACTATTTTTTATACGTGGAGAAAAAAAAGCGTTTGATAAAGTAAATGGTAAATTAGCAAAATAGATAATAGTATGGAATATTTGGAAATAAAAAATACGGAGTAGACATAGTAATTATAATATCGAGGCCAGAGACATTCTATGGACAGCGAACAAGAGTATGGCTGAACACTTTGGATTTGACTGGGTTTACAACCAAGACACCAGGATCACAGATATGACCCAATCTAGAAGGTTCGGATATGGAGTTTCTGACAAATACAACGTTCATGTGTGATGCCTCTTTTGATAGTCCACACATACCAACGGGTATAGGAGTTGTACAAGTGGATAAAGTCACAGGATGAAGACAGGATTACTCCATGATTTCTAATTTTAATTCGAGTGTGCAAGGGGAAGCACAGGCAATTTTGTATGCTCTTGATAAAGCAAACCACTGTACACACGAGGGGATAACCATCTTCTCGGATAACCTTGGACTTATCCCGGGTATTAAGTAAGTGTCGGCTGCTGACTGGCGGCTCAGACGATGGATTCGACAAATCAAACATACGGGTTTCGTCGAGAGGGCTGGGTTTTTTTACACATATTCCACGACGATTCAATGGCCGAACTAACAACTTAGCTAAAACTGCCAGGCACAAGGCAACCAGAGCATCTGAGTCACTGTCAGTGTTAAGGACAAATTTTACAAGACTTGGAATCGGCTAAGTCTTTCTATGTAATATTTGAAACTCCTTCCGAAAAAAAAATGGGGAAAATCGTATATTTACTTATTAATTACTATTATTTAATTAAGCCAATATCTAAACACCAAAGTCCAAGAAGAATAGCATTTTTTCAAACTTTTTTTTGTCAAACACATTATCATTTCAATCATTTAGCAAATTATTAAATTTGGCATAAATCCAAAAGATAACCCAGTAAAACCACCAATACGAAATATAATCATGTAAAACCATCTTAAAATAAAACACCATTGTTCTTTCGATTATTAATCCAGGTCTCATAGCATTATTAATCTCATAAATATAACTTTTTTGGTCCAATCTCAGAAATATAACAGCCCTTCATACATGGGCGGATCTAGGACGAGTCTTAGGATGAAAAATTGAATAGTAAGCGGAATTTACATTTTGGATAATCTCTGTTCAGAAAAGATTTTCGTACAAATCTAGAGAAGAAAAACCTATTTTTCTTACAAAAGTTTTGCTAATCTTTTTATTTATTGTATTTTACGGGCATATTTTTACATCGCATACAGAAAGCATAAAAATGAAATAAAAAAAAGGTCATGAAAAGAACAACATACGGTTATAACGAGGATTCTACTAATTACATCCCAATTTTTAACTTTCTTACATTTTAAAGCCTACTCCCATAATACTTCTAAATAAAGATTAACTAGATAAAAACATTATGAACTCTTACTATAATACCCTCTCATTACCTTATACCACATATGTTCCTCTCTCCTCTTTTTCAATTTCTTTTTATTATATTCTCTTAATTATTTTTTGAGTTTTTATTACGTTAAATTACCCGAAATATTTTTTCGGTATATTCATGGAGGTACGGACCTACATTCTTTATGGGTACAGACCTATGTTTTTTTTACGTTTTTAAGGTGGATAAAATAAGGTTTTTATATATGTTCAATGTTCTGGTTTTGTCCAAGTTCACGTCCAATGTAATCCAATGAAGTTCGTGTACCCAAGGGGTTGTATCCAGGCCCGTTTTAGTCTATGCTTTTGATATATGTTTCATACATTAATTTTTTTACACAGATTCCTCAAACTTTTGAATTTTTCATAGTAGTGTTTAATTAATTTTCCACCTGCAAAATTAACAAACTAGATTAGATTTTAATTTTTAAACATTAATCCAAAAAATGCTACTGGTCTCTAATGTCTAGAACCTAATGTCTAGCCGATAATGTCTAGCGCCTAATGTCTAGCCCTAATGTCTAGTTTATTGTTAAAAAAAAAAAAGAAAACGCCAAACCATTATGGTTAATGGACCAAAATATTTTAAAACCCAACGAGCTGGACCCTAGGGGCAAGAACATATGATCTGGAATTTAACAAATCAACTTAACAAAATAACAATTTTTTTGTTTAAAAAAAAAGAAAAGTAACACAATGGACTTTAACAAATGAACATAACTGTATAGCCAAAATGGACTGCTGGCTGGACCTAAGAGACATAATGGACTGGACCTATTCATACTTACACTAATAAGGTGCTGGCTGGACCCAAGAGACACGGATTAACAAAAAAAAATCCTTAACAAATAATTAACCAAATGGCCTGAACTCAGTCTGTACACACGTCAATGAAAAAAAGAAGAAAAAAAGAAGAAGAGGACACGAACGAAGTGGCGTTGGTGTCGATAACTGTTGTTTGTGTATTTCTTTGCTGGCCGGAGATGGACGACGAACTGAATCGGAGAAGATGAGACAGCGGCGAAATGGATCTGGTGACACGACGGTGAAATGGATCTGGTGAGACAACGGCGAAATGGATCTCGCCAACGACGGTAACAACCTCACAACGGCGTGTTTCTTGTGCGTCACAGCCAAGCGATGGACTTTAGCAGGGCTCGCGCGTCGAGATCTGTTGGCGGTGGGTGCTCGCGGATTGCTTCGCTGGCCGGAGATGGAGGATGCTTTGCAATCTGGAAGACGCGCGATGGCTGGCCGGCGAACATGGTGGGAAGGAAGGTGAGAGCGAACGGAGGGCATGGTGTAAGGAAGCAAGGTGAGGGGGAATGGGTCGGTGTTGATGGTGGAGGAGGTCGGTAATGATGGTGGTGGTTTTCCTGTGCGAGAAGAGTGGCAGTGGTGGTGGTTTTGCTGTGCGAGAAGAGTGGCTGTGGTGCGGAGAGAGAGAGAGAGAGAGAGAGAGAGAGAGAGAGAGAGAGAGAGAGAGAGAGAGAGAGAGAGAGAGAGAGAAAGTGAAATAGGGTTCTGTGGGAATAGGAGTGTTTTCGGTTTTTACTCCTATAATAGTTAGGTTATAATGGAGAATTTGGGGTTGGGCTTTTGTTTGTTAACCTACATGTTGTGGGGCTCTAATAAATAATCCCCCCTTAACATCGGACATCTATTTTGCCGACTAGAATTATTTCATAGCACACCCATTTCACGTACTCATGTACGGCCATGTTCAAATACTCTGTTTCCATGGCAGTTTGAAGTAAAAGTCCAACTCAAGATTTCGTTTCCAATTGTTAGACCGAGCTGGAAGCAAGCCATAGCAAAGGAAGTACAATAGTAACAACGCAAACGAACAAAGAAATCTAAAAAAAAGCAAACAAGTAAAGAAAACTAATTACACTTTAAAACAAAGAAAACGAGAAAATCTTCATTGAGACGATCACATCTGAATTAAAGGATGAAAAAAAGAATTTAATCTTCAAGAGACAGACTAAATGTGAGAAACCCATATATAGTAGCCGCCTGATGTGACGAGGCAACTTTTTCTACACTCTAAAAAACTCTATTGTCTTACCATTCAATTAGGTGAAAAATTAACTAGTAATGGTGAATAAGATTGACAACAATAGTGGATTTCCTGCGTTAGTAAAAATCTCAACCTTTATATTTTGAGAATTTTGATAACTACCTTGAGCAACCATAGAACTCATATCTTTTGTTTATACAATATATTATCTTGTTTGAAAGCTGATTATGATCATATCAACTATTATTTAGATAATCTCGTGGCTTATTTATACGGACCCCTGTTTGCGAGGAACTATCACTTGGTGTATAATTTTTTACTTTCGTAATGCAGTCTTCAATATCCATGATCTCCATGATTAAAACATCCACTAACTCAAGCGAAATTTCTAAAATTTAACAAAGGACAAAACCAACTAATACGAACCAAACCTAATTAATGAAGAAGCCTTATAAATGATTTAGCTTGCAGTGAGCTTCGATAGGAAACAGAGGAAATAATAGTCAAAATGAGGAGAAGCAGATCAGAGGAATAGCTGAGAAATGAACTATATATGGGAGAAAATATTAATTCATAGATCAATGTTTTACTGCTCAAGTTAATCATGCACAAACAAACGGAAATACAACACACGGTTAAATTAAGTCCAACTCGAAAAACAATAAACATACCAAAAACTAAAGTTATGAAAAAAATTAAGCTAGAACAGTTTTGCTCGAGCGAGCGCAAAACATTTAACCTTAGTGTTGCTTATTAATCTGCTTCAAATTTAAATATGAATAAAAGTCGAGGCTAGAAAATAAGCGAGAACAATAAAAATAAGATGATCAACACAGCATGATTTGAATGAAGCATTTGAAGTTTTTGGAGTATTGTTTCCACCTGCACGACCAGCATAACCTCCTCCACCTGCAGATTTTGAATTCACCATTGAAGTTAGCATGACCAAGATGATGAGTGTCACCATAAACACAGCTTCAACAACCATGCTCTTCTTCATTTCGATCTTAATTAGTTACTTTACAGGATGTTGTTATATAGGTTCGTATAGCTCTATAAATTCTTGAATACTAAAGTAGAGCGTTATTAACCGAGTGAACTTTGTTATGAAGCAACATGCACCGATGCACGTCGGCCATAGTGCTTTATAACAAATTGTTCTTGGGATTAAAAAACTACTATAAAGATCTTCATGTTATAATATTAAAGAGGATAACTCCAAATATAAAGAGAAAATATGGATTATATATTATTATAACTCTTTGAAATTTTACTGGATAATAATCATAAGAATATCAAACTATATATAAAACGGTCTATACTTTGTGACTTTATCGAAAAATTATCCACTTATAAATATTTTAGTAAATAATCTAAATTGAAATAAAGTATATATTCGCGTATTATCTTTTCCAGTAAGATTCCTGGGTTCTTGACAAGAAAACTACATTCTTTTAATATTCTTGACATAAATTTTATCATTGTTGACCAAAAAAATAAAATAAGTATTTCAGAAGACCCACGCACCATCACCTTTGCTGTTTATTCACGCTACCAATTAATGGTGTAATTAAAAATTGAGATGGGGTTGTGTCTTCTGATTGTGTTATGTTATACTAACCTTTGTTTTTCGTTGAAAGAATCATATATATATATGTAAATAAAGTTACTATTTAGTTTATTCAACTCTTGTAGGAATTTAACAGAAAAGAAGAAACACTTGGAGGGACGTATTCTAGATAACAATTGAAAAAAGATCAGAAGAGATAGTGCATTTCAGTCCCCTCTGTTTTGTTTTTTTATTTGATATCCAATTACAGGCTTTCTTTTGGTCAAAGTAAACATGAGTATAAAGAGCAATCAACCCTTATAGTGATGAACTCTAGAAAATAATTGGAAAAAAATAAAAGAAATATTAATTGTACTCCATATTCCATTGTCAGTGTATTAGGGCATTCTTGATAGTGTCTAGCATAAGATCGGTATTGGCATGCTTTAAAAAGGGAGGTCGATTCTAGAAAAACCATTAGGAATTTTAGTTTCGACAAATCGTTTGTTTAACTCTTTCGGTTCCGCTTATCATTATGGGGAATTTTAGTCCTTTGGCACTCTCTTTTGTGCACTTTGATGTGTCCTTTTGTTGTCCCTCTTTCATGATTTTGTATATTAATGAACTTTTTTTATCTTATTTCTTGGTTTATATACATCCTTCTAATTATTTTGATGACATGGTTAAAGATTGGGAAGATAAAATTTAATTAAAGTAAAACATAACAAAACCATGAATTATTATGGATTATTTTAAAAATATGCTTAATATGACTGAAAAATATAGTTCAAATCCTGTCAATCGTAGTAATTACTTTACATAATTTAATTTTTTTACTATTAATAATGGATTAATCGATATTCATTTTTATGGTTTTTTAATACATGGTCCAATAGCCGAACACGTAATAAACTAGTCAAGTCAAAGATTGATAGAGTTTTAGCTTCTTACAAATGGTGCAATAAATATCGTAAAGCAAAAGTCTATATTCCTCCTGGGATCGGCTTTGATCATTCACCTCTTATTTTACAACAAGACCATATATATTAAATCAAGGTCATCGATAATTTAGATTTGAGTCATTTTGGCTTGATAATTCTGAATGCAAAGATGTAATTAGTTAGGCCTGGGGTGAAGTGGGTTACCACCCATTGCTTTCAAAGTTTATACATAAACGAGATGATACTATTCGTGAGCTTACGAAATGGAGCAGAGATACGTTCAAGAACTATGAAACACAAATTAAGTTACCACAGAAATGACTTATTGAAATCACAAATCAAAAGACAACACATGAAGTAGATCAAGTGGAGATACAAATCAAATTACAAATTAAATTTTAATTTGATTGCGAGGAGAAATACTGGGCGGACATGTCACTGTAGAATTGGTTAACATATGGAGACAAAAACACAAAAAATCATCTCTCTACAATTCAAAGGCGGACTTACAATAAGATACTCAACATCAAAGACAGTTAGGGGGAATGGAAAGAAGATTCAGCAGGGGTTAAGAACTGCTTCTAATATTTTTACAAACAACTCTTTAATGAACATGTCGTAGCGTAACACCAAATAAATTAGCATCACAATATATTAAATTAAGAATTATAGGGGATTTGAATGATGATCTCACTCGAGAACCAACTATGGAAGAAGTTGAAAAGATTCTCTCCTACAAAATCTCCAGCACATGTGGCCTTAATGGTAAATTTTATAAGGCATGTTGGTATATTACTAAAACTAATGTTTTTCTTATGGTTCAGGATTTTTTCTATAATAACACTTCACTTGATAAAATTAATGATACTCTTACTACACTGATTCCTAAAGGTGACACACATGAAATGCTTAGAGATTATAGACCAATATCTTATGTAAATTTTGGTAACAAAAATTTTGGTTAAATATTGGCTAATAGATTAATGGATCCTATGGATATCATAGTATCACCCACCCGGTCGGCATTTATTAAAGGAAGGGTTGTACAAGATAACATTATTATTCACATGCGATTTCTTTCTTTAGGAGTAGAAAAAGGAAAAATAAAAAACATATGGAAAACATTAAAATTGACACATATGATCAGGTACGTTGGGATTTCATTAGAATAGTTTTATATAGATTAGGGTTTTGCGACATGTGGATAAACTGGATTAAGAACTGTATATCTATAGTCTCTTTTCAAATTAATCTTAATGGTGAAATAATGGAAAATTTTACTCAGGGTAGCGGTATTAGACAAGGTGACCCACTTTCTCCTTTTCTTTTGACTATTATGATACAGGCTCTTATTAGTCTGATTGTTCAAAATGGTCATGTACAGGGGATCCAAATTAATAAAAATCGTCCAATTATCTCTCATTTAATTTCTGCAGATGATTTCCTATTTTTTCTTACGTGAATAACAAAGATATTCAAGTCTTTAAAAAATATCTCAAAGAATATTGTCACAGATCAGGACAAAAGATCAATTTAGATAAATCAACTATTATTTTAGCAAAGAAACCCCTCAAGAGAAGAGAAATCTGGTAACATCATAAATATATATAAAATAAATGAAAAATTTAGGCATCACCTTGGAATTTCACTATGTCATAAAAGATCAAAGGTTGAATCCCTAGATTGGATCGTAAAAAAGTCATTCAAAAGACGGATGGTTGGAAGGCTAAGCTACTTTTTGACATATGAAAAGAAATTATAATTAAGGAAGTTTTACAGGCCATTCCTAACTATACTATGTCTATCTTTTCATTCCCTATATCATCCTATAAACTAATTTTTGCATTTCTACCTTTTGGTGGAACTCATAAGAAAGAAATAACACTCATTGGATAGCATGGGAAAAAATGGCAGTTGGAAAACTTCTAGGAGGTATTGGTTTAGAGATTTCAAAAAAATGAACAGAGCTCTGTTAGAGGCACAAGCATTGAGAATATTAACAAATGCAAGAACTCGAGCAACAAGACTTCTAAAAGGTATTTACTTTCCAAATAAGGATTTTATGAATATTAAACTTAGACAAAGTATAACTTGGAGTTTGGGCCAGCCTTTCAGAAGGCAAGGATCTTATAAAAAAACTACGAGATATATCAAATTAGGAATAGGGAAGATATTAATATTTTGGAAGATAGATGAATTAATTATAACTGGAAACTAGATAAACCTCCTAATTGCTATATTGATAAAATTTGCCAACTGTGGAAGCAAGATACATTTGAATGGGAATATGATATCTTAGACGATTTATTTCTACACCTCATTATCCATGATATTAAGAGAATTCCTATTTTGGACACTGGTACTAATGATAAACTGATATGAACTATTTCTAAGGATAATTATACTACAAAAACAGGTTATAAGATTCTTACAGATGAACAGCTTTTTCAGAGTACCCAATCGACTAGTACTCCAGAATACTTCAGAACTAGTTTATGGAAAACAGATTGGAATTCTAACATTCCTAATAAAATTTGTGTATACATTTGGAAAGTGTGCAATAATGCCATACCGACTCAACATAACTTATATATAAGGAAATGTTTAGATTATAATGAGTGCATTTGGTGTAATAATATGGTTGATAATACTGAATATATTCTTATTAGCTGCAAAGTTTGTCAATCTATTTGGGTAGGATCGTCTCTTCAAATTAGAGTGGATCCAAACCAACAATCAAATTCAAGGAACTGGATGTTAAATATCATCAAAGACTACCCTGAGAGCGGATGGCAGAGGAGGGAAGTAGCCAATTATATCATGAACACAATATGGAATATATGTAAAGCGAAGATGAAAGTCATTCATGAAAAATGCTCGATTGATGGTGATAAAATAATTTTCTACTACAAGCAATCTTATGAAGGAACCGCATGGCATATCAAATCAATTATGAATCAAAGCTAACAAGAAGCACTTAGACAGGATAAGAAGGTCCCAGATTGAGATTAGTCTGTATCTTTCTTTTACAATGCATCTTTTAATGTTCCATATTAAGAAACATGTATTAGAATGGTCCAGTATCACAAGAATACAAGATGTAAGGTCAAAATTAAAGATACTATATTTTACAACATAAGCTTTAAAGGGGAAGTTATGCCGGCATTCAAAGCTACATGCATTTGTGTGGAGTTTATGAATGAAGAAAAAAATGTCTTTTCAGATAACCTTGAGCTTATTCAAGGTATTAGGCAGATATCAGTAGCAAGTTAGAAGATAAATCCGATCATCAGAATAATCAACCAGATGGTTAGGGAGTTTGGACCTATCACCTTTGAACATATCTATAGAAGGATGAGTGGCCAAACCAACCAACTTGCAAAGGGTACTAGACATGGAGTCACTGGGCTACAAGTGAACAACAGGGATGCACACTTTCTGCAAGATTTTAATAAGTTAGGAATAGGCTAGTTTTTCTTTTGGATGTCTCTGATTTATATTTTTTATTTGATATCCAATCGTAGACTTTATTATGGTCAAAGTAAACTAGTTTACGAATGAAAAGTATGTTTATTCAGAATTCCAAAATTCTAATTCTTTACATAAATATTAGTATAGATTAAAGACCATCTGGGTATATTTGAGTCCTAAAGCAAAATATTATTATGACCACTTAAGTAAGAAATTGTTATTTATCGCTAAACCAATTTCATTATTATGTTATGTTCTCAAAATGAAAATTGTATATAAAATTATATATGTAGATGTTCGTGGGGCCCCAAGTGGTTGTTTTTTAGGCTTACACATAAGATTGGGCCTGTATATAACCCTAGAAATGCAAGTGACCATATTCAAAATTTTATATTTAAACTCTATTACTCAAAAATATAAATAATAAAGTAACAAATGAGTCAAATAGTAAATAAAAGCGTCTCTCAAACTCTATATTCAAATAAAAAATCTCAAATTACTAGTTTTACAAAAATAAAATTTAAACAAGTTTTCTAGACATCTGAGTCTATGTAGTTGAGCTCTACTACTTCTAAAAAATAAATAATAAAACAAATAATGAGACGAGAAGAATTTTAAAAAAATACAATATCCCACTACAAATTACAGTTCCCCACTAGAATCTGTTGTGACATGCTCAGAGTCTGGTGTCATTTTTTATGATAACATGGGTGGTCTAAAGCAGTTTGCGTGTTCCTCTACTAGTTCCACAGAGAGTATACACGCCTCCCAGTGCGTACTCTCAAGGCAAATCAGATTTAGGTGGCCTATGTTCAGGAAGAGATCGAACCATGTATCTCTCATTCACACTTTTAAGTGCAAAAAAAAACAAGACACTGTCCACTTGAGTTAATCCAACTAGTTAGTCAGACGACAATTTTAGTATCCTATGATATTAATAATTAATACTTTTTAGAAATAATTCTTTCCAATTAAGATATAAATAGCATATAAAATTATGGGAAGCTAACTAACTTATATTAAATAAACCTAATTTTATTCTTATTGAAAAACCTTATTTAGATATTCAATTTCAGATTATAAACCCAAGGATACTAAGATTTCAAAATTACTTATTCTTAGTAAATACGATATCTCTACATTATACTTCGTAGACTCTTATTATCAATAGAATTATATTCTATGTTACTCTCTATCATTCATAATATGTTATCAACATTAATAGTTTCTTATCTTCTAATTTTCAGTTACTATGAACTAAAAATATTTGTTAGTTTTGGTGAAAAAACAAGCAAAACAAAAGTAAGAGATGATCCGAAGAGTTGACTAATAGAGAGGAGAATCTAGAAAGTTGTTACAATTCTCTATTTTTGAGCCACTTAGCCACTTATTCAACCTTAGAGCCCTGAAATAGGGAAGGTGTGTTTTTGAGTTAGGAAGATTTTGGGACTAGAATAAGGTGATTTGGAGTTGAGACACAAAAGTTACGGTCGTTTTACTAACAGTCGTACATCAGTTTCGGGATTTCTTATTTGGATTTGGCCTTTTCTCATTTAACTTATTACTTTTAAGAAAAAAGCCCAATCCAAGTCCTCCACCATAAAGAAGCCGTTAGACCTCATTTTTAGATACACTTCATAATACGCTTTATTATTTTACAAGAGAATGTCTGAGCGAAAAGGAGAAGAAGAAAGATAGAGCTGGAGAAAGTCATTTCTTCCATCAACAGCCAACTCCGATTTTTAAATTAGGTTCTTTATTTTTTTATATAATTGAAAATGAATACTTTTTATTTTATTTCATTAATTTTTAGTTTTATCATGAACTAATTTCCTTAGTGCTTGAGAGTCGCAATAAAGGGTTGAACCCTAATTAATTTAATTCATGTTTCCGAATTTGGGATTTTTATAATTTAATCAGAGTTGAGTATTTTATATTGGTCATTAATTTGTTCTTAATTACTTTTTCTTTTCGGTACAACTAGAAATAGGTTTTAGTAATTGGGCTATTACTTTAAGTGGCAAAAGTGATCATCCGACAGGGGGTTTAATTACAGACTTAGGTAATACCTGTGTAATGTCTATTACTGATCGACAGACTTAACTAATTACATATCCAAAGAGGTAAATACTTCACATCTGAAGAGGCATATTCGCCCGGTAGGGGTTTATAGAACTTTAGGATAACTCCTAGGTCCACCCGACAGGGGCTAGGAGACTTTAGAATCCCGACTAGTATAATAATACCATCTCTTCCCTTAAACATAAACATTAATTAAATTGATTAGGTGGATCTCTTGCGAGAGTCAATTACATTTCTCATCCTTGCGTCTACACTATTTACTTGCATTATTTTATTTCAGTTAATTACTTTAGTATTTTTACTTTATTGCATATTTAGTCCTCAACAAAATCAAACAAAAATCTTTATCATTTACTTTCAGTTTTAACAATTAATTCTACTGTTCCAATTAATACTAGTGTCATAACTAGCCGTCTCTGAGAATGAATTTTGTATTATTTACACATTATTTGGGACGACCCGTGCACTTGGGGGAGTGTCCCTCTCAAAAGGGGTGGTGATCTTGTCACACACCAGGGGACACCAGGGCCCAAATGTTTGTAGCTATTATATAAGTCATTTAGCATCCTCTTACAAGATACAACTCATAATAGATCAAGACAAGGCAATTTTACAATGGGAGCAAGAGAAGAAGAGCGGGAGAGGAGAAAAGAAGGGTGTGTCCATAAACCCAAAATTCTTCCTCAACCATCCATCGAATTATCTGTTCCTCCAGAGTAACTATCATTTAATTTGTCTTTTAATTATAATTTTGTCTTTAGTTTTAGTTTTATTTCTTTTAGTCGGAACGAAACCCTCATTGCTTAAGGTTTCTTATGTAAGAACTTATGATTAACTAGCTAATTGATTTATTGCATTTGGGACAAATGTTTAATTGAGAATTGTTTGCTTTTTATTCCATTGACTATGCGTTTGTATTAATACTACCTATATTCTGGCCAAATAGTGGGTAGCCCTCGTGATTGAGCTTACACCCGAGAGGGGGGTTCGATTGCGGACATAACGTGTAGACGTCTAGTGTGCGGTAGTGATTTGAGAGGTCTTTCTTGGCTAAATAGTCAATAGGTTTGGGATTTTTGCACTAAGATATTTCATAGGGTGTCCTTGCCCAAGTTCCCTAGTAATATTAAGGTTGATGATTGTTGAATCCAGGCTAATGCAAATCCACCAACTCACCTTTATCAATAGAATCATTAAACTAGCGGTACAGGTAATTACTAGCAATTTCTCAAGCAACGTTCTCATCCTTTAGTTCACCGCCTTATTATAAATAAATCCCTTGGTGTGAAAAAACATTGTAATTAGCTTATTCTAGAATTTTATCTAATTACATTTCATGAACTCATCTCCAGAAATAAGCTAGTGTGTACCTTAGTTTATAAAATTTGCTTCATCACCATCTTGACTATTGAGTTCGTGCTCTGGATTATTCACACCGATATTTTGCTGAACAATTCAAAACAACTATTCCAAAATCTGAGAATTGTCTTCTATCATTGAAGGTGATTATTTTACCTTTGTGTTAACGTTTGATTTCAGATGAACTAGATTTTCTTGACCTGTTGAGGGCTGTTCATTTGTGACTACTGGTGCTTCCTCTACTCTATGGTGTCATGAATGATGACATGCTTACTACTATTGTAGTGGCTTCTTCTATCATCGCCAGTAGTGAAACTGGTTGCAGAACTATCCTTTACACCTTTGGCAAGTTTACACATTATAACTTTACAAAATTAGAAGTTGGTGTACCCTTCCCTGCTCTTTTTTATGTTCTTCCTTTCTATTGTCGACTCTTGTTTTAACCATGCATGGTATCCGAATGGGTGAAAAGTTAATCACTTCCCACAAGTGGCGTCAATCTAATAAAACAAAAACTACCATATAAAGAAATAATTGAAAAATTACAAGATAACATGCAAATGACAACTTCTTTATTACAAATGTCTTGTGGCGTAATTAGCCTCTAATTACAAAAGTTGGGTCATTTTCCTTTGCAAAAGTTTCTGCTTATAGAGTATAATAAAGTTGGTCTTTGTTAGCTAACTATTCTCGATTCATTAGTTAAGTTGTGTCTATTAGGTATATAGTTTGACTAACTAAGCAATATATTAGTAATGTGCATAACAGAATGGGATTTTATGCACAAACTCACTGATACTATCACCCTAATATACATCAATAGCCCATCCTTTTTAGTTGATAACCTACGATTTTACGTTCATAAATTATTATTTTTTAACTAATATATCACTATTTTGTATACAAATATGTGGTGAGCTATTGACATTTCATTGTTATTACATGTATAACTCATTAATATGTCTGTGTGTTTGCTATTTTATACTGCCAACCCAGTGTTCTTGTTCAGATAACCAACTATTTAGCTTTATGCACATACATATTTGGTTTTAAATGTTGATGATTGATGATTCAAGAAAAAAATTGTATATTCGTGATGTAATATAAAACGTTATGGAATATTTTATTTACAGAATTGTGTGGTTATGTAGTGTTTCAGTTATAGAATATTGTAGTTATCAAGGTTGAATATATTTTAGTTATGATAATTGAATTTTAATTATAAAATATTTTATATTAATTAAAGTAGCAAAAAGTATCTTAATTTTAATTTTGTAATTGAGTTGGATTTGTTGGGTCAGTATATTGAATTATGTATTTCATATATAAATAATTTTATAATAACTAAGAAGATAAATATAGTATAAAATATCTATATCTCTACAATTATTGCAATTTGATATATGATTTATTATTACAAATATGAGTCCGTACATGCCGATTAAAGACATAAACCTTATAATAAAATATTTAAGCTAAACTTGCAGGCCATCACCTCGAGTTGAGTAAACGATAAAACAACTAGAATTAGACAATCACCGAACAAATAATTCTAACATTCTGTCGTCGCTCAAACGATACAATACATACCATAAATCACATAACTTATTACATTTTGCAAGGATATTTTTTTTTTTTGTCAAACATTTAGCGAGGAATTGGCGAAATTCATAAGTTTGAGTAAAATGTTGGAAGGATAATATTTAACGAATCATGTGACTCGTCTCACAGTAAAGAGAAAAATCAAAACATCGATGAAGATCGTGCCAACACACAAAGATTAAAATGAACACAAAAATCACAACTACATCTCCAAATCACACTAAACGTAGAACTCTACCCATTACCCCATTTTGGAGGCCGGCCGTACGAAGTAAAAAAATAATGTTCAGAAAATAAGGGAGTAGAACAAACATGTGACGATTAAACCACCGAAAGATTTGGATGAAGAAGCTGAAAACCATTTACAAGTTGAGGAGGAAGAAGCAGATGATTTATTTGGAGCACGCCCTCCATACCCTCCTGCACCTGCAGATTTTCCAGCCGCCGCCACCACCACTGTAGTTAGCATAACCAATATGGTGAGGGTAACCAAAAATGACACCTCACCTTTGCTCTTCATTTATTTTCTCTAGAAATGAATTTAAAGAAGCTTAAAGAGATTTTAAGAGAAGCTTATTCTTAAGCAACATGCACTCGACCATTTATAGATTGGAAAGCCTTGGAATCTTACATGGTGGTCTCATAAAAGTTAAAGTAAAATTTGCATTAAAATTATATAAATAAATGTACAGATACATGAATTCATCCAATATCTAGTCGGTTACGTTGATCAAATCAGAATTAATAGAGGTCAATGAGAATTTTACGACTAAAAAGTTAAAGTAACCAGTCATTTTAACCTAAAATTAACTACAGAGCTACATACTCTCTCTTTCTTTCTCTCTCTCTTCGTGGATCACCGACCAAAGATAAGAAAAGATACAGGAGAACAAAAGTACTAGCGTAAAGACATTAGTCGAATATGGAATAAGACGAAGATGGAAAGACTCGGCTTTACCAACCTAAATTTAATGGTATAAGCCCATGGTTAACTTTATTTGATTTGTGAAAATACTTTTTGATTTTTTAACATATTGTTATTTGGGTGAATTATATATAGGGTCTTAGAAACACTATTTCTTCTCTATAGAGTAATGTCTTGAAAGTTGTTATTCTTAGGGACCTTATTTTTTACAATAGTCTTTCCTACCCTTACTATCACTAAAAGACAAAAAGTGTGATGTCACTGTTTCTCTCTCATTTACCTACCACTACCCACCTACCTCCAACCTCCAACCACCTACCACCGACCTCCGACCTCCGACCACCAGTCACCGGTCACCGGAAAAAACATAGAGTACTCCGAGAAAAACATAGAGTACTCCGAGAATTAAACGAATTAAACAAATACTCTAACGAATTAAATGAATACTCTATAAAAAAAGTCGGAGTACTCTAAAAAAATTGGTGAGTATTTTAAACAATTAGAGAGTAATTTAAAAAAGCAATGAGTCTACAATAGTGAGTATTATTCAATTATTCAAAACATTGTATTATTACACAATCAAGAAAAAAAAATCTTTTGGGTTTGACCAGATCTAGATCTGGTCAACTATGACAAACTAAACAAAAAAAAAAAATCCTCTTCGCGTGAAACACCACACCACTTCTCCGGCGAGGTGTTTGATTAAGCTTTGAGCTCGCTGCAGGTGAAAGGTTGCACTGCAACTCCGGCAAACAGCAACCACAGCAACACCACTGCAACTCCACAGCAACCACGAACTGGAACTCCGAACTGCAACTGCGGCGAGCACCCCGAACAGCAACCACAGCAACACTCGAACAGCCGGATTTGCAGTGAAGCTCGCCGGATCTGCCATTGTTGCGAGGAGGCAGCAACCACGAACACCACCTCCATGACTCGCGAACTCGAACATCCATGAAACAGCTGGATCTGCTCGTCTCTTCAAATCGGCGCCGATGGAGTGCTTCGAATTAACGAGTCTTCTCCACCAGCTCCGGTGGTCACGAGCTCGCGAAAGGGAGTTTTCCATGGCTGCTTCCCTCTCCGGTGGTCACGAGCTCACGGATCTGTAACGAGCTTCATTATTTGGTTATGATGTGGTGCTGCGATTCCATGGCTGCTTCACGCGAGGCGGTTTGGGAGCTGGGGGGAGGAGAGAGAGATAGGGGAGGAGGGAGATGGTGGTGGTGGTGGTTGTTCTCATGGAGGAGGATAGAGGTGGTGGCGGTTTGGGATATGGGGGAGGAGAGAGAGAGATAGGGGAGGAGGGGAGGTGAGAGAATTATAATCTGAAAATTATAATTTGTGGGGTTCTAAAATAGTACATATATATATATATATATATATATATATATATATATATATATATAATTCTAAAAGGGTAGTAAGGTAACAGGGGTTTTGGGGTTCATGTGTTAAAAAGTTGATGAGGTCTTTAGTAAGAAGAGGCTCTAGGTGGGGTTGCTAACTCGAAGAGGGGGGTGTGGTCAAGACCCTAAGTGTCATTTTCTCTTGTTATTTTCAGGGATGGAGCCCGAAATTGTTGTTAGGGGGTCAAGGAAAGTTGTGAGGCAAAGTTTCTGATTTTCTTTTTTTGACGTATTTACATTGTAAATATATATATTATGCAAAAATTGCAAGATACGAATCTTCCTTGCCTTAAACTTATCTTAGGTCCTTATATTATGCAAAAATAGACTAAATTTTTCTATATTATATAAAAATCGCAATATAAGTCTTGATATTAATTTTTTTAATTAATTATCTTATAAATTCTTTTTTTTAATATAGAATAACATATATTTTATTGTAAAAAATAATAATATATATAAATAAAATAATTTAAAGTCTAACGAAATAAATTTTAAAAATTAGGGAAAGAAGGAAGGAAAGGAAAGGGGGGCAAATAGATATTTCAAAAAATTAAAAGATTAATTATTTATAATTTTTTTAAGTACTTGTGGTTTTTCTCGAAAATACTAGCTAACAGATTACAGGAATTCATGGAAATTATTGTATCTCCGACCCAAGCAGCTTTCATCAAAGTACGGGCCATTCAAGACAATATACTAGTGGCACAAGAAGTCTCTTTTTACATGAAAAAGAAACAAAAAAATGCCAAACCAATGGCGGCAATCAAGCTGGACATGGCTAAGGCATATGATCAGGTACGCTGGGATTTCTTACTTCTAGTTCTCCATAAACTTGGTTTTCATGAAAAATTGATCACTTGGATCTCGAATTTTGTATCTTCAGTTACTTTTCAATTAAATTTTAATCGTGAAAGGTTACAGAAATTCAAACCACAACGGGGATTAAGACAAGGTGACCCCTATCCTCGTTCCTCTTCTCATTAATGACCGAATCGCTTGTTAGCTTAATTGACACGATGATTAGCAAAAATGATCTCAAAGGTATACAAATTACGCGAAATTTTCCGGTTATTTCTCACTTGTTATTCGCAGACGATTCGCTCTTCTTTCTAACCTTAGACGGCAACGAAGTTGAACATTTCGAAGACTGTATAACAAAGTACTGCATGGCCTCTCGACAACGAATTAATTACAACAAATCTTCCATTTACTTTAGCAGAGACACTCCGGAGTCCATACGTCAACAAGTCACTACCAGACTACAAATACAGGAAAAGGAGAATCTTGGAAAATACTTAGGAATCCCATTGTGTCATAAACAGTTAAAGGTCGAAGCATTACAATGGATTGCGGGATGACTCTTTAGCAAGATAGAGGGATGGAAAACACACCTTTTATCGGAAGGAGGCAAGGAAGTCCTCATTAAAGCAGTTCTCCAGGCTCTTCCCACATACTCTATGTCAATCTTCTCTTTTCCAATTACTTTTTGTAATAAATTAATATCGGCAATTTCGAATTTTTTATGGAATTCAGGTGAAAAATCTCGAATACATTGGCTAGCATGGGAGAAACTTGCCGTTAGCAAACTTCTTGGCGGCATGGGGTTCAAGGATTTTAAGCGCATGAATACGGCCTTACTAGCAGCACAGGCGTGGCGAATTCTAAACAATCCTGGTACGCTAGCATCTCGCTTACTTAAAGGTATTTATTTTCCGAAAACTACCTTTCTCGATGTTAAATTAAGACAATCTCGAACTTAGTCTTTGGCTACCTTAATAGAAGGTCGAGATATGCTTAAAATATACAGCTGTTTCAAATAGGTAATGGTAAATCGATTAATATCTGGAATGATAAATGGTTAGATACGCCATGGAAATTAGAACGTCCGCAAGGATGCCAATTAGAAAAAATTTAAGAACTCTGGAATGCAGATCTCTCAACTTGGAATACAGATTTAATATGTGATCTCTTCCCCCCCCCCCCCCCCCTCCGATTATTCCAGTCATACTTAGAACACGTTTTTTCCCGACTGAAGATCCTGACAAATTTATATGGCCACATGCAAAGAATGGAGATTACGTTACAAAGACGGGACACAAAATTCTTACTGACCAGGCTATATTCGAGGCACCACATCAATCAACAGGTGTACCGGTTGTAGATATTCTTTGGAAAACAATATGGGGATCCAGTATACCTACAAAGGTTAGAATATTTTCTTGGAAAGTTTGTAATAATGCAGTCCCGACAGGTACAAATCTAGAAAAAAGGAAATGTGAAGCCCAAAGCAATTGTCAATAGTACGATGCAGAACAGGAAACAGCGGAACATCTACTGCTCAATTGTGGGGTCTCAAAACTTATTTGGGCAGGATCGGCACTACAGATACATGTGGACAACGTCGAGCTGGACGTGGGCCACTGGTTGTTAAAACTGGTTGAAATCTATAAGATAGGATGATGGCAAAAGGAAGTTGTAATTTCCTACATCTTGCTGATGTTGTGGAATATCTGGAAGGCTAAAATGAAAAGTCGGCACAATAATTCAAACATCGATCCAGAGATAGTGATCCGCGTAACTAACTCTCAGGTACAGGAGAACTTTGGTCCAAACTGGTTCAACAACGAACACCCATATCTCGAGAATAGTACAACGCTTACTTCTGGGAGTACGAGTCTCGAATGTACCACAACACTCACATTTACTTGTGATGCGTCTTTTACACAAGCACATCTCCCCACGGGGATTGGAATTATTCAGATAAATACAGCTGATGGATCACGAGTAAAGCATATGACAACGACCAGCAGTAATACCAGCGTGGAAGGGGAAGCTCTGGCCATCATCAAGGCAGTAGAGATTGGACAACAATGTCCTCAACGAGAGAAAACTTTTTTCTCGGATAACCTTTACTTGGTTCAAGGTATACAGCAAGTGTCGGCAGCTAGATAGGATCTTAGACCATACATTAGGCATATTCACAAACTGGTCGGGGAATCAGGCTAAATTTTCTTTAAACACATTTCACGCAGGTTTAATGAAGTTGCTGATCGTCTAGCAAAAGAAGCCAGAGACAGGGCAACTGACGGATCTTTATCTATAGACGCTTTCGCTGACAGGTTCTCGAAACTGGGCATTGGCTAATTTTTGGTCCTTAGTTCTTTTGTAATATATGTACCCGTCCAAAAAAAAGTACTTATGGTTTTTTTCAAAAGTCGGGGGCATGGACTCCCCAAGCACAAGTTGCCCTGCTCTTGGTTATTCTTTTTTAAGAAAAACAATAAGAAAAATGATTTTAGTGCCTACTTTTACATATTCTTTTAAAAATAATCAATATCTATTCATATTTTATCAGAGTGAATTATGACCATTTGAAAAATTTCAAAAAAGAACATTTGTATGGGCGATCCCGTCTGGCAGGCCGAAAGCCGAGTCAGACGGAACCAGACAAAACAATAGTTGCACGATTTTTTTTCAAGAAAAAATTAAATTTTTCACCTTTTCCCATTCTAATTGAAAAACTTTCTCTGCACGCAAAGGTTTCCTCGCAATTTCCAACAGACACTTCCACGAGTCTCGTTTTTTTACTTTTTAATTTCACACACTTCCTCAATTTTTACCCAAACATCAAAGGAAAACTTTCATACCTCTCATAGAGTCTAGTATACAAAAAATAAACACTATAACATACAATAATATACACTAAATCAAAAGAAATAAATTCTACTATATCATACAACTATCTATGAAAGGAATAAACTGTCATTTAATCTTAGGTTGCCTTCCAAGAAATGCTTTTATTTATCATTGTCAAACTCAACATGAATCTTACCGTTAAATTGTGTTGAGACTCTTTTGTTACTTCTGCACTTAAACTCGTCTTCTTCCCAAAATAGTGTCATGGGGAATCGCTCACCTTTGACTATTTTAGCCGGGTTTTTCATGGAGGTAGGTAATTTCTTATCCTTGTTGCTTTGCTTTCACTGCGTAATATCTTGCCAACACGACATTTGTTAACCGTCCTTGACGGTGTAAGATTTTCTTCTCTTTTACTACCCCTCGATCTTCATCAAGTTTTGCTTCAATCCACTTCACTGCAACAAGGCATGCCACCATACATGCTTCTAACTCAACCAATTAACGTCTCCGCTCACATACTCATTATCATTATATGTCATGGATTTTTTCAACTCTTTGTTTTGGTAGATTTTTTGGGGTACAAAGTAAGCATACAACGTATCCATGATCGTCTTACAAGTCTCGTGTCATTGGGACACCCCCCCATTGTAGCGCTATCAAAATGAGGCTCAAATTTAGTTCATCTTGTAACCACTTGAGTCTAGTCTCTTTATTTTTTCTTAATTTTTCCTCCTCCATACTAGACCCCACCATCAAACTTTCCCCATATACCTCTTGCACCGATTCCCTCCTTTGCATATGATACGCAAATGTATCCTCCCATGACTTTCTTTCGTGAGAGATTATCAAAATTTGTTGTTGGATTGGTTGTTGCACTTTAACGAGCCATTTATTGTTCTCTCATTGGGTATTCGGGTAGTTGTAAGGTGTTTGATGGTAGTTACCCCGTTGTTGATAACCTGGAGAGTCTTCCACATAATTGAAGGGACCGTATTTCGAATAATATCCTCCATACATCTTCAAATCAATCTGCGACCTTGATTTATTACACTACTTATTGTCTTGTAAAAAAAGATAATAAAAACAAAGTAAACGTTAAATGTAACACAACAACTATCTATAAGAAAAAATTAAAACAAAATTAACAATGTGATCCCCCGGCAACGACGTCATAACTTGGTAGCTCTCTGGGTGTAGTATAAAATCAACACAAAGGAAGTTATGTCCCATAAATGTACGACTTGCCAAGTAACAAACATGATAAGTTAAATCGTCCCAACATGGATTGTAAGGTTGAAATAGTGTGTTAGATTAAAGATTAGAATATTCGTTATGCGAAAATAAAACAATAGAAAAGTTGGATTTTTTTTTAATGATTAACGAAAGTTAATTATATTATAATTAAAATTGAGAATGAAAGTAAACTAAAATAAGGGTTTATTAAAGAATAAAGGGACTAGTTTGGAATGTCTATGCTCACCAAATCAATGATTATTATGATTACTCGATTAAAGAATGAATTATGAATTTTCAAATTAACTAGAATTTTAACTTTTACTTAAATCTCTTCGAGGTAAATAGGAGTTATCTTCTAAATCTAGGATTTCCTTTTTGATAAACCTACACGCTTTATATGATGTTTTTTTAGATTAGACCTAAATAAAAACTATATAAACTATCTAGGTCTTTTGAATCTTAAGATACTTTTTACGATTATTATTTAGGTCCAACGATAAATTCCCCTTTTAGGTGTTATCCATAAACTAATAGAGCTTAATTATACGTCCATGATAAGCAAATTTACATTCAAAATAATATAATAAATCAATGGAAAAATACCCAATTTATTTAAACCTAGAAATCCAAAAATAAAAAATAATATAAAATAAAAGTTAATAAGGTTTACACTAAAACATACTAAACTAATTAAGAGTTTAGCTCACGCCAGAATTAAAATTAAAGTAAAATAGAGACGTAATTAGGAGTTTAAGGGAAGAAGAACTGCAAAGATGAAAATAATTGTGTTGTTTGCCTTGAAATCCTGCCTCTCTCTTGCTTTAAAAGTAATGTGTAGTAAAAAGTGTGTCTAAAAATACGGGAAACTACTAATATATACTAAGAAATATGGAGATCTAACTTTTAGGCCCATAAGTTGGGTCCAAAGTGCTCGTGTACTTCTTTGTTAAATCTGGACTACTCAAATCATCTTACCAAAATATTCAGAATTGCATGTCCCTTCTTCTCACGCATACTAGACTTCAAGGAATAACTTGTGTTAAAAAAGACATGCTCAAATTCCTTCCCAATTAATTGTCGTGATTTCTCTAAGTCGACAAAGACCTTTTTCTAGTTTCAATGCTTTAGCTTCTCTTAGCTATCTTGACTCATTTTCATGTCTTAGTCTCTTTTCCACTCATCTTTCTGGTTTACTTAGCTTATTTAATCCCTAGCTTGGCATTTTCATCATAGGATCCTCCATATTTCTAAGAGTTACACAATTAACACGCAAAATACCTTAAAGCACTCTAAAACACATTAAATATCAAATAATGGACATGGATTCAAAATATACCAAATCAAGGGATAAATCCCAAAAACTCATCTCAAAACAACCCAAAAATTATGTTTTAGAAGTATAAAGATATCACAAACAAAGAGACGTTATTACACAAGCCTATTTGGGAATGATCATATGAGATAATGGATAACCCTGAAATTCTTAGGTAACCATGAATCATATGAATTTATTATCACGATTGTTCTTTAAGATGAGGAATGGATCTATTAAATGTGATTGTTTTCTCGATTCGATCATCTTCAATAAAGATAAAGAAGAGATTCAGCAACAATAAGAATAAAGTAACTTTAGATTTTGTCGAATCAAAATTTAAAGCTCACCCAAGATAAATATCAACTTGAAGTCATTACTGAGTGAAGTTTAAACCAAGAAGAGTATGGATACTCATCTTGTGGTTTGGAATTCATATATTAAGAGAATGAAAGAAAAAAATCTGTATGAGTGTAATGAATGACATGCACAATTATGTTAAGCCATTAAGACACTTCTTAGATAACACGATTCGAAGCAAGTAATGTAAGACAAACCCCGATGATTCATCTTGGACTCACATACAAGGAAATGAAAAAGATACTCATTTGAGAAACGTCTTCCCCGTTTCCTTTTAGTATATTAAGATAGCCTAAAAATCTCAAGTAGTTTATTATCGTAGTGGTAGTTATTCCAAGTAAACAATTGGTCAAGATAACTCTGTAACAAAGTTGACCACATGTGATTCATGGAACAACACTAAGAACGATGATTAGAACACTAGAGTATTTTGCTATAGTGGGATCTATCCCAAGCAAGGGACAAAAATGTAATTCCTAGATGAGTTAACCAAGGACCATTCATTTATTATATCAATGAGCAATAAAAGGAATATGAGTGAGAATCAGAGTCAAAAGCGTCATTTAAACCATAACATGGGTTCTTACATAGTCCTGTGAAGAGATAGATCTATGAAAGATATGTATCTTAGAATTGTAATGGATTAGAAGATAAAAAGGTGCCTTATATGCCTTTTTTAACTAGCGACTAAAATTCATTAGGTCATTAGATCAACGAACAAAAAGCAAAGAAAGTAGTTAGATATGAAAACATTAGGATAACAACTGACCTTTCTTTTAGACTACCTACAGGTACCCCATGATCGACAAGCTCGGATACATCTTAAGTCCCGCTATTGAATCTAAGAGAATGTACGACATCTGAAACCCAAAGAGGTGAAGGAAATCCGACTCACTTGTACAAGTTGGTACAATATTGGTGGGAGCGTCAAACAGTGGTTCAGCGAAAAGAAAATAAGGAAAATTAATCTTGGATGTTTTGTAAGATTGTTGATGATTCAGTGTACACCTTAAACGGCAAGAGGTTGTAGCCTCATACCCTGTGTGAACAGACAGACCTCAAGAAAGTAATTTCTTATGCAAGTAAAGATTGTTGGAATTATGTTCCCAAGCTAATAACTTTTCATTTATAGGTACAAATACAAATACAAGTAGGTAGTGAATTCATTATGACTAAGATCACAAAAAATGGTAGTCATATGCTATGTTATCGTATAAGGTCCATTGATGTTCTGAGTATAAGTGCATATTGGATTGTTAGGATAGCAGCGCGTATATCATATGTTCATTCCTCGCGATACTTACATCATAATTTTTTTTGACTAAGCAAACACTGTTTGGACCTTTGTTTGCATGGGGGTCCTGGTGGAGGTTGACCATAATAGTAGGTAACATGCCTACGATTACCGAGCTAGTCCTTTTCATGGTTAAACTCACTATTACATATGTGTATGTATATAAGAGGCTTACATAGAATCATTTTCCCAAAAGTGAGTTGTAGCTACTAAATATTTAAATAACTATAAAGAAATTAATTATGAGGCAAAAAAGAAAAGAAACATTAATGAGAAGGTTCATAAGGAAAATGAATTGATTACTAATAATACTGATGATAAGGAAATACAACATGATTTAAATGGTATTACTAAAGTGAGTGTTAATGCCTTGCATAATGGAAAATGGTGCAAAAACTTAACACATAAGTCTTTAATTGTTAATACAGATGAAAATTCAGCTTCAGCTTATATACCTAGAGACACTAAAGGTAAACTAATGCTTGGTTGTGCTTGATCTTTCTTATCTAATAGTGTCGAAGAAGGTGAACTGCTAGGAGTGCGCAATGGCTTAATTTATGTAATAAACTTCAATTTTGAAGACATTCATGTGGTATGTGACAACAAAGTGATGATGGATTTATTTAACTCTCCAAAGACACATTTAGTGAAAAAGCATAAATTTTTTGTTAAGGATATTAAATTTCTTTCTTGTAATAGAGTAGTTAATTTCTTTCATGTCATTAGAAAGCAAGGCAATAATTTTTAGGTATTTTGCAGAGTAATTGGGTCCTTAAACCTCTTTCGCAATTTTTTTTGTCATTGATTGAAATTAGTTACAATAATGTTTTAATAAGTTATTACAAAATTCAATATTTGCTTCTACAACATTAGAGTTCTCCACCGATATTTCTCCTATTTTCCTAGCGCATTTAGCATATCGATCGGCTATAATGTTTCTATCTCTTTTAATGTGTACTACTTTCCATTTCGGATATCTTGCTGCCCATTTCCAAATTATCTCGATTATCGGTCTAATCTTCCAGTCAATATTTTGTTCTTTATTGATACCCTGAACTATTTCTAAATTGTCCGTGTAGAAGCAAGCTCTTTCAATCTTTAAAGAATCTGTTTCCTTCATGGCCTGAAGAATAGCCCAAGTCTCTCCTTCCTTAGCACTTTTAAAGAAGCCTCTTCTATATTTTTTCCGGGTAATACTACCTTCTTTATCTACAACGATAGATGCTATTCCACTTAGGTCATTATTACTTACAAATGAGGCATCATTATACCATGTAACATCGACATCTTCCTTTTCCGCTTTCTCTCCCTTCTTGTTTTCATTTTTCCCGTTTCCCAGAATTAAGCAATTATTCTTTTGAGTTTGATTGTTTTTGAATAATCTATTTATAAGGTTATTTGAACTGTCTATAATCTCTGATACGTTCCATTCTTTTTTTTCAAATAGACCCTTCATTCTTGCTTTCCAAATATTCCAAAGATATACAATTAAGTTACTTATTACCCATCGTTTGTCGTGCCCATTTTCAGAGAAGCTTTTAGTGATATTCATAAACCATTCACTGAATTTTAATTTTTCTTCTAAATTCACCTTTATCTGGAGTGACGATTGCGTCCACACCGCCACACTAAAAGGACATTGAATAAATAGATGCTCTATTGATTCATCTTTACTTTCACACCATTCGCATATCGTCGATTTAGCGCATTTCCTTTTCTTTAAGTTCTTTTTTATAGGTATTGCGTCATTACAAATTTTCCAAACAAAATTTCTCATTCTTGTCGGTACATTGGAATTCCACACCATTGACCACATCGATGTATCATTACATGATTCCCCAATTTTTTACGGCTGTACTTCAAGATTTACTTCGTGGTTTACTAAAATATGATATCCTGATTTTGTCTTATATTCCCCGTCTCGTGAATTTGGCCAAATTAGCTTGTCATCCTTATCAATTCCTAGCAAAGGAGTTTTGATCACTTCATTTTTTCACGTTCATTACATATTAGATCGATGAGATTTTCATTCCACCCTATGCATCCATTATTGAACAATTCCGCTACTTTATTTATTGATAGCCATTCACATTTATCCATCTTCATGCCTGGCCAATCCAAGCATCCTCCCACACATTAGCAGTAAGACCATTTCCAATTTGCCAACAACATTCTTCTTTGAGGAACTGGACCCCTTTCATAATACTAGCCCACCTCCATGATCTCTTAGCCTTTAGTTTAGCATTCCATATTCTGTCTTTGGATGGTAGACTCCTCTAAGTACTTTTGATACTAGAGACTCTGGATTGTTAATAATCTTCCATGCTTGTCTTGCCAGCATCGCAATGTTCATCTTATGAAAGTCTCTGAATCCTAGGCCACCTATTCTTTTTTATCTCGAAATTCGTTTCCACGATACCCAATGAATTTTCTTCTTATCCATCGTGTCCCAATAAAAATTAGAAATAATACTAGATAATTTTTTGCATAATGCCTTTGGAAACTCAAAAATTGACATTGCATAATTAGGAATTGCTTGCATTACCGCCTTAATTAAAAATTCCTTCCCACCTTCTGATAAATATTTTGAAGTCCAACTTGAAGCCTTACTAATGATCCTGCCTTTGATGTAATTTAAATTTTCTGTTTTGGATCTTTTAAGCGTTAACGGTAAACCAAGATATTTTCCAAGTGAGTTTGTACTTGAGATTCCCAAAATACCCTCGAGTTCTTTCTTTTTACTTTCATTTATGCCTTTGATAAAAAGGATTGATGATTTATTATAATTGACTTCTTCTCCCGATTCTTGGCAATATTTTCCAATGATTTCCTTGAAAGTCTCAAATTCCTCCTTGGAGGCCTCCACAAAAAATAAATCGTCATCAGCAAATAATAAATGCGTTAGGTTTGGACAATTCCTTGTAATTCTTAGTCCATTGAGTTCACCAGATTTGTTATAGCTTTCTAAGGTGTAAATTAGAGCTTCAGTCATGATAGAAAATAGTAGTGGCGAAAGTGGATCACCTTGTCTAATGCCCCTTTCGGGTAGAAACTTTCCAAGTCTTTCCCCATTAATTTTGATTTGTAAACTAGCTGTCGATATGCAATTATATATCAAAGACCTCCATTTTTCACAAAAACCCAACTTTTCTAACACCTTCATTAGAAAAATTTAATCTACTCTATCATATGCTTTAGCCATATCTACTTTGATCGCCGCGTAATGTTTTTTTGAATTTCTCTTGCTATTTAAAAAGAAAGATACCTCTTGCGCAATGATGTCTCCTCATTTGTGATAATATAATATACTTTAGAGACATCATTTTAGGCTTATTTATTAGTTTATAGGTCGATCTTAGCTTAATCTAGTGCACTTTCCTATTTTGAGTCTTGATTTGTAGAATTATTATTTTTAGAGCATATTGGGTTTAATTGTTTATTTAGTGTGAAGCTTTAAAGATAATTATGGAGATTAATTAGAGTCCAAGTCAAAGACTACAAGATATGGAAAGAGATTTGCATGGAAAATGGAGATAAGGAAACAAAGGCTAAAAAGATGGAAAAGGAAAAGCTGTCTAAATCTGGGATTCTGCATACACGTCCAAAGATATGCGTTTTTACCTAAGAAATAGGCCGAATTTGGTAATTTCCTTCTTTAGGGTCAAGATAATTCTGTTGCGATTCTTTTGGTATCTTATGGAGCTCAATCCGACCAATAAAGAAGAAGATATGCTCAAAACGGTCCAGCAGTGTTTATCTTTATTTCCATACGAATTTGAGTTGGACTAGGAGTCCATTACTTTCCTTCTCCTTCAAGAAAACGAATTAGGTCTTCCTATACCCTATAAATACATCCTCTTAACACTCAAAAATCATCCTTGGCCAGACCCTAAGGCCAAGAGGAAGCTGCAAAACAAGAGAAGAAGTCTGGAGGGAGCTGTGCATCAATCATGTCTCCTTCAACCTCTTATTTTGTAATTCTTTTCTCTTCTTTTCTTTGTATGAATTAATTCTATTAGCTTAGGTTTTGCATAATGTATAAACTATGAATTCTAATTCTTCTATCTAAGTTCTTTGGGAATTATATGTTTTAATCTGATATTAGCTACTTACCTTTATATTTGATTATGTGTTTTGATTTAATGATTGTTTTCCTTGTGAATGCATGCGTATAGGATTACCTTAATAGTAGTTAGATGGTCACCTTACCAGGGTGTTTAACTATTGAACCACCACATAACGTCTAGTGTCGATATTAGTTCTGACAAAACATGATTCTAACTAGATAGTCATTAGGGTTTGTTTTAACCACCATATCACCAGGATTGCAGTATTTGCTTAGGGCCTTAGTGGCGTTTGATAACCCTAAGATAAAGCACTTCTTGGTTGTGCCGTAGCCCCCTTAGTCGCTCTCAAGGTCTAAGGTATGGGAATTTAGAATCCTGACTAAGTATACCAAGAGCTAATATTCTCCCTTATAAATTAGATCTAATAGATAGAATTAGAAGGATTAGTGCATACTAGTAAAACCTAAGCTATAACTTTCATACTATCTTCTTTTCTTTTCTCTTATTTATTTTATTGTCTTTAGTTTAGTAGTTTAGTTTATTATATAAAAACCAAATAAAAATCTATTTTCCTTTTCTTTCTTTGCGTATTATCTTTTCTATCTTTAATATCTGCACTTGATAAATTGCATAAGTACTCTCTAACTTTCGTCAGTCCCTGAGGAACGAATCTTCTTATCATTAAAACTTGCATACGTCCTGTAATACTTGCAGTACAGTGTTAGTTTAGGGTGTGTATTTGCACTTATTTATATCATTATTTCATCACACCTTAGGCCACACTACGCAATAATTATATTGTCTTGGATATTCCTCCCCTTAATAAATGCCGATTGAGTTGGTGATATAATTTTATCCATCATAGGCTGCAACCTAAGGGCGAGTAATTTTGCAATGATTTTGTAAATGAGATTGATACACGAAATAGGTCTATAATCCTTCGGGCTTTCCTGAGATTCTCCCTTGGGTATGAGCGTTATAATTGTATCATTTATTTTCCCGAGGTCACAATTAAGATTAAAAAAATCCTCCACTATCCTAACGACGTCATCTTTTATTATTTCCCAAAATTCATGATAAAATCTTCCTGTTAATCCGTCTGGCCCTGGGGCTTTTGTTCCAGATATACTGAACACTGCTTCCTTAATTTCCTCGTAATCTGGCATTCTACTTAACTCTTCATTCATTTCACTTGAAATTTTAGTAGGTATAAGATTAGTAATATCTTCATGATATGTTCTTTCCTCCTTTTTGAATATCTTGACGTAAAATTCTTGAAAGATTCTTTTAACCTCCTCTAGATCTTCTATCCACTTACCAGCTTCATTCTTAATAGCCACTATTCTATTAACATTTCTTCTAACTTTTGTGAGGTTATGAAAATATGTTGTGTTTTTGTCTCCACACTTGATATGTTGGTCTCTTGATTTTTCTGCCCAATATTTTTCTTCATTTGCCCATAAATCTTCCATCTCATTCTTTATTTCTTTCACTTTTGCTAGAACCTCTTGCCTAGATTCTTCTCCTTGTAATACTTCTAATTTAGATTGTAATTCGTTGATTCTACTTTTACTATTAAAGTTGATTTCTTTTCTCCATTTAGTTAAAGATTTACATGTTCTTTCTTTGTATTTTTGAATTTTTTTCGATAGAGTCTTCTATGTTTTTGCAACTCCAAGCATTCTTGATTACATTTACGCATTCTTCATTATCTCTTTTGCAATTAGTGCGTCTTTTTTTGTGTTCTTTTGTTTGTAAACATTTTCTTTTAACTCTATTTATATTAAGTGTTTTTGAAAAAAAAAATTGATGTAATGTCTTGGAATTTCAAAAAAAAAATTGTAAGTCAAAATTGATACTTTCGATTGAATTTTTTTTATAGCTATGAAGCTTCACGAGATGAAAAGAGGGTATGACTTGGCTGAAATGGAGATACGTAAACACATCTAAAGCCACATGCCGTCCACCATATCTATAATGCTTTATAGTAAAGTTAAAGAAGAGTATATATGCATAATGCATGCAGAACTACACTTTTGTGTGTTCATATTTTCTTTACTTTAGTCAAAAACTGTGTGTAATTATATTATTATTATCGACCAAAATTATTGGGCGGGGAAATAAACAAAACAAAAATACAGCCCGTCAACCAATTGTAAACCCTTAATGCAAATTGTAATGGTATATATGTCGATAAATTTAAACATAGATGGATATTTTGAAATCTTTTATGTTATGTTATATGTATATAAATGCGTAAATAAATCATATAAAAATTTATTGGCTAATTAGTATTTTTTTTTTTTATTGCATCGGAGATCCTAAAGGATCATGGTACGCAAACAATACTAATCTAATACATTATTAATCAAATCAAGACTATATATCGCCCTAGGCGATTTAAATCCCATCCTATCCTTAGTGAAAAGACTCCATATACCATCGGGGGGATCCTCAAGTAGTAAGTACTCCGCCCTATTCTTCCATCCTTGTTTAGCTAGCCAATCCGCGCAACTGTTAGCTTCACGATATATGCCGCGTAAGTGAACTCCTTTACTCCTATCCAGGAACAAACGGATTTGCCCTATCCACCAGGCCCCTGGCCCCCTTCCATCAACGGTGTTCCGAATCAAATCAATCATCTCTCGTGAATCCATCTCAACAGTCACCTCATTGAAACCCAATCTTTCCACCAACTTCAGACCCTCCCATAGTGCTACTATTTCCACAATAACCGGCGATAAATATCCAATCTTCATGCTAAATCCACCAAGCCAATCACCATATTACTATTACGTATAACACCCCCTCCTCCTCCAACTTGTTTCCAACTGTTTACACTTCCATCCGTGTTAAGTTTTACTCCTCTAGTAGGCTTTGACCAACCAATCAATGAAACTGACGCCTTTCTAGGTCCAACCGTCCCTTGTACCTGTCCCCAAGACCTTGATATGCCAATCGCCACTTGCTTGGCTTTTCTAACCACAGCTATCTCGCTAAGAGGAGCCGCCCCATTAAAAACCATCTCATTCTGTTGTTTCCAAATGACATCCAGAAGCGCACCAAAAGAGACACACCACCTTACTCCGCCAAAAAACATATTGCTTGATATATTCCTGGTCCACCATTCCTGATCATCTTGCCTCCAACCCGAATCTCCCTCCTGCTGGTTTATCACTTCCGTATTGCGCACCAGTTCCTCGTTCTCCAGTAGCTGCTGCCGCCTATTAATTTCCAAAACACTGCTCCTCACCCCGCTATCCATCAGTCCGCTGTAACCGGCGCTTGACCTGGTCAGGAGGTTTCCGGAGCTGCTGTTCGCGGTCAGGAACGAGAGGGACATGTTCGCCGCGTCAGAAAATTCCAGGGACCTGTTCGCCGCATTTCTGAAAATCGGGGACCTGCAATGCAATAAATCGTTGTTAGTTTGCGAGACCAGATTAGATAAAGATACCTACAACTGTTAATCTTCTCTAAGGGAATGACTAATTAAGAATTGTTGTTGTTACATGCTATGACATAATTTGTGTTATAAAAAAAAAAGGATTATTGCCCAAGAAACACCTCAAATTAGAAATAATGTCCCCTCACCTCCGCCGTTTTCTTCTTGCCCATAAAAAGCACTCCTTTTTTTTCCTATTTTACCCCCTCACCCCAGCCGCCGTCCGTTTATTAGTTGTTAGTTCGTATACATTGAGTTAGTTATATATATCTCCTCTGTCTCTCTCTCACCCTTGGCAGCAGCAGACAGTACAAAAGTGTACGTGCACGAGTGTTTGGAAACATTCCCATTACTCAACATTAGCCCACAAGTACAAAAGTGTACTTGCACGAGTGCTGGGAAACATTTTCATTACTCAACATTAGCCCACAAGTACAAAAGTGTACTTGCACGAGTGCTGGGAAACATTCCTATTACTCAACATTAGCCTACAAATACAAAAGTGTACTTGCACGAGTGCTGAGAAACATTCCCATTACTCAACCTTTACAAAAGTGTATTTACACGAGTGTTGGGAAACATTCCCATTACTCGCCCTTGACAGCAGCCGCAGAAAACAGTAGACAACAGTAAGGGCATTAAGGTATATTTACCTTAAGTGCCGTTTATGGGTAAGTGGCTAAGGTGACAAGTGCTTAATGGGCATTCACTCTAAAAAAATTTACGCTTTTAGATTAACTGAAAATTGACAAACGAAGATAGTAATTGATAATGGTTTACCAAGAAGTTTTGTGATTAAATTTTTTCGAATCAAATTCTTGGATGTAATTAAAAGAGATAACAAACATAGTATAATGATAAACGGAAAAACTTGAGACTCTTATTACGATAGCTTTAAAGTTTATATTTTCCGATAAATTAAAATGTGGTTTATCTTTTCACGTCTCCTTAATCGCATGTTGGAGATCCACCAAATTTGCTGGATATTCACGCTATCGAAATTAATGCATTCATACTTCAACTTCTTAATTAGCATCACCTTGTTGGAGAGTATAAATAGATGGCGAATTCACAGCTCAATTTCTCAGGGAATCCTGTACGTAGGGTCACCACATGTGTAGGTTTCGAATGGCTACCATAGCTAGAGTGAGTCTTCAGTACATTAATTTTTTTTTTTCAAATTAATTATTAAATTATCTATAATTTTCTTTCAAATTAATTATTAAATTACCTATATATCCTTTCTAGATACTAATATAAAATTAAAAGTATATATATTAAGATAAAACTTACATATTCTTTAAATCCCATATAACTTTATATGATACTACACATAAGTTATCATAAAGTGTACAATAAAAAAAAATTAATGACATGACAGCTACAAACAAAAGTCATTTATTTTTTAATTTTTTTATTGATAACCTGATTTATCATTATTAATTATTAAATATATATTACAGTATTTATTAAATGTTTTTAATAAAACGTTTTCCACTTCTTATAACATCTCAATTAATATCTAATCTAACTTAACTTGCTGAAAAATAACAACACGAGTGTCCTCCCTCCAAAAGCTTTTCCATCTTCTTCTTCTTCAATACTCTTCACTCCGTCTACCATCACCACTGCGACGGGAGAAAAGAAAATCAAAAATATCCTCAGAAATCAAGAAAGGCCGCCGTGGTTTCTTTTCCTCAGTCTTCATTGCAAGCTCCAAGGCAGCCCTTTGTGAGTAAACAACCAAGGAGAGGAAGTCTTAGTTTTCAAGGGTTTTCAAATATAATTCCTTTAAGTTGTTATTAATCTTACCTCAACGTCTTTAGAAAACAATGGAGAGGTATCCTCCTATTAAAAGGTTTGATTTCTAAATCTTATCTTCATAGTTAAATTAAAAAAAGTAAATTCGTTGTTGTTAGGGTTTCATTTCGGTTTGTGTTGTAAGTCATACATACAAACATGATTCTCATTTTTGTAGGGTTTATAGCTTCTGTATTTTGTTTTACATGGGTTTATTTTGTGCAATTGGTCCCCCATTGTTAACCCGACAAAGGATTTCGTTGACCCTTCAATCAAGTTTGAAATTGGGACCACAAGTTGTTTATTAGTTCTAGTTAATTAATTGAAGACAGATTTTTTGTTCATTAAACAGTATATTCACTTACCCACTTGTCAATTTTGTAAAGATTTGCTTTAGATATTCTTCTCTATTTGATTTAAACTGCTATTAATGGTCAAAATACCTAATACCCCCTTCGGTTTTGCAAATTGTCAAAAACCCCCCTATGATTTTAAAATGGACTAATATCCCCTTGTGGTTTGATAATAATTATTAAATTGCCCATTGTTATTTTACTCTTTATTTATTCTTCTGAAATATATATTGTAATATAGTAACTAATTTTTGTTCTATTTTCGTGTAGAGGTGCAGAACATTTTACAGGAAAACCGAAAAAAGCTATGTCTGCATCTGCTTACTATTTGTAAGTGAACACTAATCTTAAGGTTTGTTTTATGGTAGGTTACATAATATAATATTTCTATTTGAATGTATTGGAATATACATAAAAGATGTCTTTAAGGAAAGAAGAAAGTATTTTGAGGGGAAAGACATCGACGATATGGTAAAGCAAATCAATGCAGAATTTAAGCTTTTACCTCCTGAGGAGAGGTTACCTTACAAAAAGATGGAGGACGATGATCTTGCAAGATATTAGGAAGAAATGGAACTTATAGAAAAGAAAAACGTAAGCTAAGAGCATATTTTGTTTTATCATGTATTATATTTGAGAAATGGGTTGCTTTTGATTTGTGAAAGCTTTGTTTGTGTTTTAGTTTAAGATTGCCACATGTTCATCAATTAAAAGCGTCAAAGCAATTAACTATAGTCTTAGTGATGAACAAAGGGTAGCAATCAAGCGTGTAGGTTTTGGGTCAATGTTGGACATTGACCTAGGAAACCTTAGGCATACTATATGTTTGTGGATTGTCGAGTCCTTTGATGGGTCTAGCAATTCATTTCACTTCCACGACATAAAATATCCTTTTAATGCAGACGATGTAGAGGCAATGATTGGCTTGAGTAATAACGATGAAAGAATAAAGCTTCGCGAATCAAAAGAAGAGGACTATTTAAAGGTGGAGGCGAGTTTCGGTTCTAACAATGTTATTAGTTTTGCAAAGCTTTCCTCTAAGTTGAAGGAGAAGAAATCAGCCGATGATTTTGTGTGTTCGTATTTAATGAATATTTTTGCTTACTTTTTGTTTCCAAATACCGATGCTGGGATAAAAGCGTACTATCTTCAACCTCTTATACATGTTGATTCAATAGCTAGTTATAATTGGGCCCAGCATGTATTCGAATTACTTAGAGATGAATGATTGAGTATAATGGTAGAAGGAAACAACTTGAGAAAACCGAAAGCGAGACCAAAAGGATAATCATAACTTTTAGTGGATGCATGTATCTTCTCATGGTTAGTGTGGAGATCATATTTTAATTAGAGTATATATATTATTAAGTATAACTTTTAACTTTGGTTTTCTCTTTTTACAAATTTTTTTCTCGATCAAATTAATGGGCCAAATGATTTTAATCTAGAACATTATGAGGTGCCTTCAATTATGTATTGAAATACTGATAATATTAAGGCTAAATTTAGGAGGGTTGGGGCTTGTTTTCAATAATCAGAAAGTTGTAATGTTATCCTAAAAGTGGATGATTACCCCCCCTGAATTTAACATGTTTGATGAAGAAAAGCCATTAAAGAAGAAGGTGAAGAAGGAGATGAAGGTGAAGATGGAGAAGATGGAGATTTTGGAGAAGAAGGATAAGAATGATAAGAAGGAAAAGTTGGGCAATGACGAAAGGATTAAAAAAATCAAAAAAAATTATTGCTAGGGTAGTAGAGTTTATTGCAGCTAGTGAGTGTGCGAAAGATGCTATTGGAACTGAGGTCTTAAATAGTTTGAAAAAACTAACTGAAAGAGTGGACGAGTTGCAATCATCAGTGAATTACAAATCTCAGAATGATCCTTCAGTTCAAGTTGGTGTTGATATTAGTCAATGCTCAAGACCCTTTTTAGACATGAACAAAACGCATCTTGTAAATTCAGATGATGAAGGTGTTGAAGTAAATGATGTCTTGTACCCTCATAAGTTGTGTGATACAAAAATTCTAATGAATGAGGATCAAGTACTCCTCAATTACTTACTGTACAAGAAGACTTTGTTTTTATAAGTGTGAAACCGAATACGTTATTAGCATTAATGGAAAAGATTTAAATTCATTTAGACACATATTTTGTGACAATTAATATGTTTGACTAATTAAATCATTGATTATGGAATTAAACAAATCTTTTATGTGTTAAATATAATTAATGCTCCTTATTAATTACGGAAACCTTTGAAATAATAGATCAAGACAAAGATATTTTGTTCATGAAATAATTAATGCAGTCATTATTAATAAATATATGTTTCAGACAAAAATATTTTTTTAATTGATTCATACAAAGATATTTAATAGAATAAATTTTAAATGTAATATATTTTCTTCATTAATGTACTCTTTAAATCACAAATATTTTTTGGTTTTTTTAATACCGAAGGATAACAGCTTGGTGAATAGAGATAACCCATATCATAAATCAAGAGCACAATTGCAGAAAACAATTCATTACTTATTACATTAATTTTTCAGCAACAAATTAATTAACAATGATTTTTTTGAATCCAGTCGTTTCCTTCAAGCTTATACGTATGCACCATTCGATGCCATGCATAATCGAATTCTTGTTCTGTGAAATCCACGGACACATAGCCTCGTTTTTTACCAAAGTCGCACCAAATATGCAGGTTTTTCGGTGGTAGTTCACACCAGCAAGAACAATGAGAGGGAATCTATACGAGTTTGTCATGTATGTTGTGTCGAATATCAATACCTTTCCAAAAGATACCCATTTTTTCCTCGATCTTCCGCCTGTCTAGAAAATCCTATCTAGTCTGTTCCCAACATCGACAGTGTATGAATAGTAGAAAGAACTATCTATCGCAGATTTGCGGTCCAAGTAATCCATTGCCGCGTTAGCATCGCCCCCACTAATTTCTGCAACACGTATCCTATCAAGTATGTTATACAAGTCCTTCTTAATAAACCCAACATTTTGATAACCATTCACTTCAGACTTAAATACGTCCATAATTTTTTTAGTGCTTACTCCCGAAGTACGCAACGAGAGGGCTTAATCAAGATGTGGGGAATCCACTTTCCTATGAGACCGTAAGTAAGGTACGCAGTACTGTGGAACTAGTGCGTGAGTATGACCAAGTTCTACTCTAGTCACCTTGTAACAAGAAATTTCAGGTTTCCATAGTATTCTCATAGAAGCTTCACATCTCGTAACAGCCCTGTGATCTCTTATCCTACCCACCATCTCTGTATACTGGACAAGTCGTGTTCTTGATTTGAACAAGAAACAACGTATACAAAACAACTCTTTCTTTCTTCCCCACACTATTCTTCCTAACACTAAAACCTTTAGCCCTAGCGTAGACATTGTAAAACCCGTAAGCTTCTACATCACTCGTAAAACTCAATTGCATGAAGTCCTCAACAGTCAAATCTTGCATTGAATCAACGGTATCGTAAAGTCTATTCATCCTGCCTATATATTATAAATACAATTTTTATTTATTTGATCACTAAAAAAATTTAAAAAATTATTAGATATTTTAATTTTTTAACATACTACTTCCGTTTTCTTATTCTATATTACATTATTAAATATAAAAATATTAAGAACTAATTCATAAATTAATTTAATTATTATTGGTGGGGCCTAGGGTGTGATAAAATAAGATATAAAATAAGTGCAAAAACACCCTAGAACTACACGGTTCTGCAAGTATACAGATCGTATGCAAGTTTTAGATAAAGATTCGTTCCGCAGAGACTACAGAGGTTAGGAGAATCTTATGCAAATAGCAAGTGCAAATAATTAAAGCTAGAACAACTAAATGCAAATAAAAGTAAAGATAAATAGATTTTTGTTTTGTTTTCTAATTAAACTAAATTAAAACTAAGAAATTAAAGACAGTAAAATTAAATATGAAAGAGAAGAATATGAGAAGGTAGCTTAAGTTATTAGCATGTAATCCCCACTAGTTTTGCCGTTCTAAACATGTAAGGGTGAATTATGTAGTATTTCCCTAATCGGTCCCAATATGCTATCGGTAGTTTTAAATAGGATTTACCTGTGTCAATAAGGCTTCCTAAGCAAACTTTTCCTGTAATTGGTAAATAGTCACAAAGACTAAACCATAGTGATTATCTAGCTAGGTTGGGTTGTCAGATCAAACCTAAACTAAACGTTATGTGCTAAACAGGTAATTAAACACCGTTGTCAATGGTGACCTAATTACTAGATGGTAATTCTAATGGCTGCAGTCCACAAGAACACAGAATATAAATCTAAACACATAAACAGAGAATAAAAACTATAATTCAATTTAAAACATTGAATTCCCAAATTAGATAGATGTCAATCAAAACTAGGGTTCATACATATATGCTAAAACTCAAGCTAAAGAAATTTAGTTCATGAAAGAAAAAAAAGAAATTACAAAATTAAAGGTAGAAGAAGACATTGTTGATGACAGCTCCTTCCAGACTTCTCTCTTGTGTTCTAAGCTTCCTCCTGGTTTAAGGTTTCACCAAGGATGATTTAAGAGTGTTAAGAGGCTGTATTTATAGTGTATAGGTTGACCTAATTCGTTTCTTTAGAGATAAGTTAAGTAATGGACTCCTGGCCCAACTCAAATTCGTAAGGAAAACACTGCTGCGTTGTTTTGAGTGTATCTTCTTCGTTATTGGTCGGATTTTGCTCCACAAGATACCAAAAGAATCGCAACAGAATTATCTAGGCCTTTTAGAAGGAAATTACCAAATTCGGCCTATTTCTTAGGTAAGAACACCAATATTTAGACGTGTGTGCAGAATCCCAGATTTAGGCAGCTTTTCCTTTTCCATCTTTTTAGCAATTGTTTCCTTATCTCCAATTTCTATGCTAATCTCTTTCCATAAGTTGTTGTCTTTGACTTGAACTCTAATTAATCTCCATAATTATCTTTAAAGCTTCACACTAAATAAACAATTAAACCCAATATGCTCTAAAAATAATAATTCTACAAATCAAGACCCAAAATAGGAAAGTGCACTAAAATAAGCTAAAATCAACCTATAAACTAATAAATAAGCCTAAAATGATGTCTCATGAGTATATTTTATTATCACAAATGAGGAGACATCAAGACCCCCAACTCAAAGTTGTAATGTCCCGATACAATAAAAGTAAAGAACAGTAGGGTAGTCAAATAACAAGAAGAAGTCGGAGGAGAACAAGAACAAAATATAATGAATGATCCTAGAGCATAAATTCCAAAAAATCTCATGTAGTAATGCTCAAGAAATAATGCACAAATATGCCTAATATACATGTAATCAACATTCCATGAATTCAAGTTAAAATTAATTTCGCAATGCCAGAAAGAGAGGATGATAACTTAGTTCAGGTTAATGGCTATAGGTTGTTCATAGGTCCCAAATACAGCATCCAATTGTCCACTTACCTACTACCTAATAGCTCAATTGTTTCTCCATCTAGTAGTTAGAAATCCTAAGGTCTTGGTTATAACTTGGCTTAAGGACGGGTGTGGTATATTTGGATAATGAAAAGTGAGCTTTTGGCTCTCTCCTCACTAGCCATCAACGAATCGCCCTAGAGCTTGAGTTTTCACTCGAAGATGTTCTCACTCAACCCAATTTATTGATTCTTTTGATTGCATCCCCAATAATCCCAATTAAAACCTTTGATGATATAAAATCCACTTTGCCAGTCCGAATATATATTTTCTTTTCACATCAATTTTCTTCTTTTGTATAGTTATGATTCTCTTTTGATGTTGAGATATCACACTATTTTTTTCACATATATATTCTTTTTATGCCCTTGTTGGCAAATTTAGCTCGTAGCTTCTTTTTCATTCACTATTACCCCGGCAAAGGGTTACAATAATAACAATTTCATCATCAATAAAATCACAAAGATAATTCCCAAATCCCCAAAGTTCCCTAATGATGAAACCCACCACCCCAAACTCAAGCTCTAAAACGAGTGTCTCAGGTTTTACGATTCGAGTGCGGGTCATATAGATAAGTCCTACAAACTAGGGTATGGATTATAATGTATTTCAATAAAGGCTTTAGAAAGGCTCAGAGGGGCTAAGACGGATAACAATAATCAATTAAATAAAAAGGGTGAGAAAGTCTAAAGGCTTCAAGTGTTTTATCATGAAAGAACTGCCTTAGTCATTTTTCTAACTACCAGATTTCGTTACGTTTTCATTATTAGTTCATAGACAAGTGGGTTTTCAACTAATTTTAAACCTCACGTTCTACACACCAAATAACTATTCCTAAGTTTCAACGTGATTTCTTAGCATTGCTCATTAACTTTTCTATCCTTTATTTCCTGTTTTCATACATGCATCTAAGCAAACTTGTTTGCATCTTTCAAAAGCATACTACCTACTATCATTTACCTAATAAAATCATGCTCAAATAGGTACATTCAAGATATTCTATGCCTTAATTCAACCTAAAAATTTTACATTTTATGCAAAAAACGAAAAGAAGATGAGGACAACGAATCCCCACCCCCAACTCAAAAGTGAGCCGTGTCCCCACGACTCGAAAAAGACTCAAGCATGGAATAAAATTTAAAATAAAACTAACTAAACTACCTAATGCATACAAGCTATTGAGAAAAATTAGAATGACCTACCTGGCTGGCCATAGAGATACATCATATCATCCTCATCCTCTGAAGCTGAGGGATCGGTGTAATCATCTATATCCTTGTACAAGGTCGAATTTTCTACCTTTGTTTCCAATTGCATGATTTCTACCCAAAGGTCTTTGTTATCTTCACGTAATCTTTCAACTTCGTTCTGTAACTTGATAGCCCAAGGAGGAAGATCATAAGCAATTTCAGAGGAAGAGGTAGAAGAACCTTGGTCTTGGATTTTTATTTTGTCTACAGGCCTCCTTGATGGTGTGGACATTCTAGCAGTTAATCTCTTCTTTGGTAGTGGTTGTTCAGGTGCCTGTTCTTTTGATTCTTCAGAAACCTCATCAAGATTGATGGGTTTTTCAATGGTGCCTCCAGGCAATCTCTTATTCTTCCCAAGGATTGAACACGTTCTCTTGTATTCCATAGCTTCAGATCTGTTAGTCATGCTTGACACCCACAACTCAAGTTATACCAAGGATGGATTAAAAGTTTAAGGAAAATTGGTTTAGCTTGATGTTGTTGCTTGGAATTGATGAAAGAGAAAGGTCATTTGATTGATCTTGGAAGAAATCTTTAAAGCTTGTTGAATTTGATGGTGTTTTGATGGTGTAGTGTGATGAATTTGATGAAGGATTGAGTTTATGGAAGATGTAGGAGAGGATGTGATGAGTTGTTGTGTTAATTGTGAAGGTTTGCACAAGCTTTAAGATGTATATATAGGGTTTGGGTCTGAAAAATTCGTGGATGGAAGGCTAGGGTTAATCTCATAAGGTAAGAATTTGATTAGGAAAAGAATTCCTTCACAAACCGCCTCTCTGCGGTGCACCGGACGAAACCTGCGGTGTACCGGACCTTACAGCTCTTCAAATTTTTGCCCACTGGATAATACCCGAGCTAGCACCCCGTGGCACGTGTTTTGTGCCTATGGACCAGGGGTGCGGTGCAGGGGGTAGTCCGCGTCATGTCCGTCAAAAAACCCGTGGTACCCGACCCCGTGGCACGCGTTTTAGGCGTGCGGACTAGGGTCCGGTGTACCGCGCCTGTCCATCGAAATTTTTTTAACTTTCTGGACGAAACCCATGGTACCCGACCGTGATACGGGTTTTCTGGGCACGGTGCATCCCTGCGGACTATGGGGTAGTCCGCAGGGTAGTCCGCGCCAGGCCTTGAATTCCTCCAGATTTTTCCTTTTCGACCCCAAACTCGTTTCCTGCACAATAACACACTTCCTTTCTCTCCTATTAGCTTGTAAACACAATTAAAAATATACACTAACTTAAAATTATACACTACAAAGCAAAAATAACTAATCTAAAAAGCAATTAAAACAAGGGGTGTCTCCCAAGAGCACTTTTGTTTAACGTCTTTGAGTTAGACGTGTACCTCAGGCTAAGCGCATTTGACAAGGTAGATTTTCTCCCCTTGCCCAAAGTCCTCACTGTCATAGTATCTCTTCAAACGCTTGCCATTCACCATGAATGTCCGTTGCTCGGCTGGATTTTCAATCTCAATCGCTCCATGAGGTGTGACTTTGGTAACAATGTAAGGTCCTCCCCAACGGGATTTAAGCTTTCCTGGGTAGTTCGAAAATCGAGAGTTGTATAATAAAACCTTCTGTCCTATCTCGAAATGCTTTGGACGGAGCCGTTTATCATGCCATCGTTTTGTTTTCTCCTTGTAGAGACGTGAATTTTCATAGGCAAGATAACGAAACTCCTCCAACTCGTTCAACTGAAGTTAATTTGATTAATAATGATGAAATTTCCACCCCTTTCCTTTGATTCCCACGAACTTTTCAGCTCGATTCTTCATAAGTATGGATGGTTCCATCCAAGATTTCATGGGAAGGGGTTCTTCTGGTGGTAACTTGATAGCATAACACCCCTCTGGTGATCCACTCATATCCGCGGTTTCTATACTTCGTTTGTTCGAAAGAATGTCCTTCATGAATTTTAGATATTTCGGCATGCTTTTGATATCTTCAACAAACGGCATTTTAATCTCAACCTTGCTCACCATGTCATCGAACTTCTTGAATTCCAGGTCATTGTCCTTCTTTCTGACACGTGAAGGGCATGGTGGTGGAGGGCGTGTATTGAGTTCCACTGGTCTTCTTGTCTTTTCAGGTGTCTCGGTTTGGACACTCTTTGGTTTAACTACCTCCTCAACTGTATCTTTGATTGGTTTTCCCCCCTTTGTTCTGGAATATGGATTGGTTCTGTTTCTGGTCTAGGTGGAGGTAGTTGTTTTCCACTTCGCAACTCAACTGCATGGAAAGAATCATCTCTAGGAGCAATAGTATCACTTGGAAGTTGCCCTTTTGGCCGATTTTGTAATTTACTCGCCATATGTGATATAGTATGCTCTAGTTACTTGATAATCTTATCCTGGGTTTGAACTTTCTGTTGGCTATGACTCATTTTTTCAGCTGCTTGTATTAATTTAGCCATACTCGAATTCAAGTCTTGGATTTGTTCTCGTTTTGCCAGTTGCATTTATTGTTTAGGTGGATCTTTCTTTGGTTCTTGACAAGCTCTTTCAACAATGGGTGCCTTTTTCTGAATAGGTTGTGGTGGATTATAAGATGGAAGTTGGGGTTGATGATAAGTTTCTTGCTTTCTGACCCAACTCTTTTGCTGTGGAGGTTGTTGATAATGGGTGTAGCTTTCTTGAGGACAATCATAACCATTAGAATAATAGTTATCTTGAGGATATGTAACGGAAGCTACTGCTGGATTATTCATACACCCTGCCCACACGTGATTTCTTGATCCACAACCAAGACACGAAGGAATTGTGTGTACCGTATTTACCTGAGCAATTATTCGGGCTTGTTCTGTTAGCTCTTCGAGTTGTTTAGCCAATTCCTTAAGCTTCAGAGATTCTGAATTGTTCTCCTTTGCTGATTTCTTTGGCCAACTTCTCTCGTTCTCAAGTATTCTTTCCATCCCCAACTCAGCTTCTTCAGGATCTAGCAACACAAAACCTGCGTTTCCTAACGAATCTGCTTTCTCTCTTGAATTATCATTAAGGCCTCCATAAAACAAGGTTAAATAATATTCCGGCGAGGATCTATGATAGGGACACCTCTCCTTCTTCTCTGTAAATCGTAACCATGCTTCACCCAAACTCTCTTCATCTTTCTGTATAAATTGTTCAAGCTCCAACATATCTTTTAAACGTCTACTAACCGGATAGAAACGGTCTAGGAATCTTGCTTGGAGCTTGTCCCAATCTGGAATAACGTGAGGGTATTGGGTATCATACCAATCGCTTGCACATCCGGTCAAGAAGAACTGGAACATCAGGTAATATACTTGCTCCCTAGTAACTCCTTTTACGATATAAGCATCACAGATCTGCATGAATTTCTGAATATACCGGATCGGATCTTGATGTGCAACTCCGCTGAATAATCCATGAGATGCAAACTGAGTTAGCATCCCTGGATCAGGTTTAAACTTTGCGGCTTGGATTTCTGGAGCGCGAATTCCTCGTGGCTCCACTTTGAACTTGATGGGTAGCTCAAGTCTCCTTGGGTTCTCCATCTGTAACTAAATCTGAAAAACAAAAACTAAAAACAAAAGCGTAAAATAGAACTAACTAAAACTAAAAGCACAAGATATATGCACAAGGACTAACGATGTAGTCCCCGGCAGCGGCGCCAAAAACTTGGTGGGGCCTAGGGTGTGATAAAATAAGATATAAAATAAGTGCAAACACACCCTAGAACTACACGGTTCTGCAAGTATACAGATCGTATGCAAGTTTTAGATAAAGATTCGTTCCGCAGAGACTACAGAGGTTAGGAGAATCTTATGCAAATAGCAAGTGCAAATAATTAAAGCTAGAACAATTAAACGCAAATAAAAGTAAAGATAAATAGATTTTTGTTTTGTTTTCAAATTAAACTAAATTAAAACTAAGAAATTAAAGACAGTAAAATTAAATATGAAAGAGAAGAATATGAGAAGGTAGCTTAAGTTATTAGCATGTAATCCCCACTAGTTTTGCCGTTCTAAACATGTAAGGGTGAATTATGTAGTATTTCCCTAATCGGTCCCAATATGCTATCGGTAGTTTTAAATAGGATTTACCTGTGTCAATAAGGCATCCTAAGCAAACTTTTCCTGTAATTGGTAAATAGTCACAAAGACTAAACCATAGTGATTATCTAGCTATGTTGGGTTGTCAGATCAAACCTAAACTAAACGTTATGTGCTAAACAGGTAATTAAACACCGTTGTCAATGGTGACCTAATTACTAGATGGTAATTCTAATGGCTGCAGTCCACAAGAACACATAATATAAATCCAAACACATAAACAGAGAATAAAAATTATAATTCAATTTAAAACATTGAATTCCCAAATTAGATAGATGTCAATCAAAACTAGGGTTCATACATATATGCTAAAACTCAAGCTAAAGAAATTTAGTTCGTGAAAGAAAAAAAAAGAAATTACAAAATTAAAGGTAGAAGAAGACATTGTTGATGACAGCTCCTTCCAGACTTCTCTCTTGTGTTCTAAGCTTCCTCCTGGTTTAAGGTTTCACCAAGGATGATTTAAGAGTGTTAAGAGGCTGTATTTATAGTGTATAGGTTGACCTAATTCGTTTCTTTAGAGATAAGTTAAGTAATGGACTCCTGGCCCAACTCAAATTCGTAAGGAAAACACTGCTGCGTTGTTTTGAGTGTATCTTCTTCGTTATTGGTCGGATTTTGCTCCACAAGATACCAAAAGAATCACAACAGAATTATCTAGGCCCTTTAGAAGGAAATTACCAAATTCGGCCTATTTATTAGGTAAGAACACCAATATTTAGACGTGTGTGCAGAATCCCAGATTTAGGCAGCTTTTCCTTTTCCATCTTTTTAGCTATTGTTTCCTTATCTCCAATTTCTATGCTAATCTCTTTACATAAGTTGTTGTCTTTGACTTGAACTCTAATTAATCTCCATAATTATCTTTAAAGCTTCACACTAAATAAACAATTAAACCCAATATGCTCTAAAAATAATAATTCTACAAATCAAGACCCAAAATAGGAAAGTGCACAAAAATAAGCTAAAATCAACCTATAAACTAATAAATAAGCCTAAAATGATGTATCATGTGTATATTTTATTATCACAAATGATGAGACATCAATTATAAATTATTTCCATACTTACATCATATTTTTTTATTTCTAATTTATTTTATGTTATAGATCCTCTTCGGTAATGTTTTGCCAATTTACACGCAAAAAGTACTTCTAGAGCTTCCACCTCTACCGGAGATCGTTCGCTATACCTCCATACTTTACCATCGATCAAATCTCCATCTGCATATTTAACAACAAAACCAAATGCCTAGAAACTAAGAGAGAACTGAGTAGGTGTGTTGAATATGAGATCTGGCCTAGTTGAAAAGCTATTTTACTTGCAACTTTGATGTAAATAAGTTAACGAGATTACATAGCTAGGAAAATGACCAAGACGGTTATTTCATAAGCAACTTATTTTTTTAACTTTATGTGCAAATAACAAGTATGTATCATTCCTAACCCCTCTAAGACTTTAAGCATATTCTTTTGTTAGTCGTTATTATAAGTCTTTTACCCTATGTGTGTAGGAACTTACCATATGACCATTCTCGAGTCACAATGCCTTAGTACTAGTCATCTTTGAGCTTGAGTTAAGGTGGTGGTTGTTCGTGGTTTTGATATATACATTTGGGTAGGTTGTTCCTTGTATAGTGCTACATACTGATGCACTTTATTATGATCCTTGTCGTGATTCAAGAAAATACAGAGATTGTGAAAATAAAGAGACTGTGAAAAAAAATGAATAAAAAATAAGTCAACATGATTTCTTACATAAAAAAAAGACTTGTGTTTGACTTGCAAAAATAAAGAAAAAATGATGAAATAAAAGACTATTGAAAGTGAATTTTTTGAACATCAAAAAAATGGGTGTTTTTTGGAAACTGGGAATGTGAATTTAATGCACCAAAAGAGGATCAGTGAGTACAACTTGAGCATCAACTCAAGCTCTTAGGAGGTTATTTACTAGGTTAAGTGAGAAGACTAAATTTATTCAAATTGTATCATACCGATCCTAAGACATGTTATACCAAGAAGATCTTGAGATTATTAGTTATGTGATTAAGTGATAAATGAGCAGAAAATAAGCAAGTGAGTAGATCATTAAACGATATAGAAGGATCAAGTATCACCCTATAGGAACCACTTCGAGCGGTGTATTTTTGTAACCCTTTATGCATTGCTAAGCCAATTCTTCCTGAAACTTTAACATGTTGAACTTTAACATGTTGATTATGTACATGAATAGTATATGTGTGGATTATTTATTAGATAAGACTTTAAGTCTTGTTGTATATTTTTTGGGATTATTACTTGCTTGCCCTGGTGGACTTTTTGGGATTGAGATCCTAGTTTAGTGCTTATTTTTTCTGGATGACAAACCCTTGAGTTGGGGTTCTTGATGTCTCGCATTTTTTGATAGATTAATGTACTATTGAGACATAATTTTATAGGTTGTTAGTGCTTAAATGGGGATTTTATCCCTTCTATTTGACATATTTTGATTCAGTGGCTTATTCTTTGATTTATATTTGGTTTTGAGATATTTTTAGGTAATTTGTGAGTTAAGTTTGAAGATCCTAGGACCATGGATGATAGACGATCCGAAGATTATGCAAAGATACAAAAAGTCACAAAGAAACCCAAATCAAATCGCAAAATCAGCTAAGAAGTTTATGTAAAGCTCAACAAGAATTGCATATAAAATATTTCCATCAACTTTTGAAGGTCATAACTCAGAAATGGTTAATAATATAATCATGAAATTCAAGCTCAAGGTAGACCTTTGATTTCAGATAGCGTGAGAAGAAATATTTTTTTATTTGGAGTTCATTTGAAGAAGCTAATGACATTTTACTAAAAAAACCAAAGTTGTCTAGATTTAGAAGAACTCATCGAGCCACTTTTAACTCACTTAAGTTGGACCAATTGAGTTAAAACATTTTATTGGGCTATAAATACATGTTTTAATCATTAAACATGTCACTTATCATTATTGAGAAGCTAAAAGCATTTTAGAGTAAGAAAGCAAGATTTGGAGTTTAAGAACAACACTCTTTATTTTCTTAATTAGTATAATTATTATACCTTTTTCTTTATTGCCTTAATCATGACCTTATTAGTTTTATTTTTATTTATTCGTGTATGAACTAAATGTTAACTTGATAATCGTAAGGATATGAACCCTAGATCATGATTTAATGCTTCTCTTTTAATTTTGGATTTTTGCGTTTAAATGAATCTGTGTTGTTTTCGTTAAATATAAACTTGTTAATTGTTTAAACCTATTATTTTGGAAAATTAGTAGGTTTGTATATCAACTTGACTATCATCCGAAATGGGATTGGGTTGTGGAGCATAGTTTATATTCGTTTGATGTGTGTTACTAAACCAAAAGGTATTGACTAATCAAATAGACAATAAGGTTAGAGTTTATCATCGTAATACTTAATAATGTCACTCCGAAGAGGTTGTTAGAGTACCAAGGTCATACCCTTATCTACACGTGAAGGATTTAAGAGGATAGTTGAATCCCGATTAGCAGTTAAACACCAATTTCGCCCTTAAGACAAGAAAAGCTTAAATAGTGTCTAGTGGGGATTACAAGCAATTCTCGAGTTACTTTATCCTCTTACTCACAACTCCTTCCGTTAATTTGATTTTTATTTAATAATTAGTTTAATTTCATAGTTTTAGTAGTCTTATATTGAAAACCAAAATAAAATATTTATTTGTTTGTATTATTTTACCAACTAATATCTAAATCTAGAACTAATTTTAGTATTAAATTATCAAATCCATGTGGGCATAAACTTTCTTACACAATTCATTACTTACGAACACTCGTACACTTGCAAGTTTTCTATCTTTCAAGTGTTTATTTTATATCACACCTCGGAAGACACTAAGTTTCCATAGACAACGCCAATACAAAAGAATAAAATCTCTATTAGATACATTTATATGTTTTCCTGTGCTTTGACTAAAACACACGAGTATGTAAGGATGGCAACAGTTCCATATATTGAAAAAATATCAAAAACTATAATCATATTAAAACCATAATCTAACGGTTTTAACCCTTGGTTATACTTTTCAAGACCATAACCGCACCATTCGGTTTCAGTTTGTTAAACAGTTTTGCGGTTTTTAACAATAACCAAATGGAAATTTAAAAAAAAAATTAATCTTCATAAAATAAAGCCACACATATAAGAAAAATCTCCAAGGTATATAAAAACTGTGTTGATCTTTGATTAAATTGCATATTTATTATTTAGTTGGTCAAATCTAATATTTGGATTTTGGTTTTAGAATTTCAATATAGTATTTTACCTAGATTAGTATAGATTTTGGAAATATATATGATAATAAACAGTTTTTAATTATTCGGTTTTATTTTTATCTAAAACCATAACCTAACAGTTTTAACCAGCGGTTACATTTTTTAAAACCATAACCTAATAATTTTAACCATGGTTATATAATTCGGTTTTTAATCGGTTTATCGGTTTTGGTTTTTAACCGTAACAATTGTCATCCCTACGAGTGTGTGACTGTTTGTTGACTATTTTCCAGGTCGGTTGGATATGCTGCACATCATAACTACAAAACACATGACTAAAGGCTAACAGAAGTTTGCAACCTGATAACGTGGAGTTGGGCCCTCGTTGATGTGGATTCACCGGTGGGCAAAGTATGAACAATGTTTGTATAGGTTTATAAATAAATAAGAGTGTCCTTGTAATAGAATAGTTGTGAATATATAAGAGAGAAATTTGGTCGTAGAGGACTTCTACTGAGGATGGAATCATTTTGTAAGTAAAGCTCTTTCTTTAACATACTACTCAAGAATTGCCTTCCTATATAACCAATTGATGGAGAGTTTCTAGGGATTTTTTTGTATCTTTACATTCACAAGCTTTTCTATTAATCCCTCAATTTTTTTTTGAAGTCTACATCCTCTAATTAGCTATCCTTTTTAGAGGAGGTCTCACCACCTTATGGGATCACCTAAAACTATGGGTGAACTTTATTGAGTGGTTGGCATGGCCAACCATAGATTTTTTTTGTAAGTTGCTAATCTCTCACATGTTGTATGGGTCGAAGGAATGTTGTTGAATTAATGTCTTATGTTGATTATCAATCTAGGCTACTCCATTAGTCATTTATTAGTTGAGGGTAACTTTGTCCAAACATTTGGTACTTATAGTTCTAAGTGCTTAGATTTGTAAAATATGGTTGTTTAGTAGATTCTAGTTAAAGTAAAAACTACTCCATCTTGAGCCTTATTCATTCTTAGTTAGGCATATTTAGAAATTGTTGATGGTCGATGGCCTTCGAACAAAGCTAAATTTCATTTGTCTAAGAATTTTCTCACTCGAAAAAACATTTCGAGGTTAGTGTTTATATGTAATATAGACTATTTAACGTGTATATATGGTAATGGTCTTTCACTCCTCGTTAGAGAACTTGTTTATATTGTTAGAAAGTATATCACCATCGCTAGAAGTTGTAGGAGAAACAACAACATCACCAAAAAAGTCAATGATTTTGCTCTAGGACTTGTCCATGCAATTCTTTAGGCCTACTTTGTTTGGAAAAGTTCATCCAAGCTTATTTTTTGTTGATTTCTAACACTTGATTACTCTTTTAGACGTTGATGGTTATGATTATCCATTTGTTGCAACTATTCAGTAGTTTTGGTTTTTCCAATTTTCGATCACATGGTTTTTGTTTTTATCACCTGATAAACTTTTTTCATTTGAGTGGTCTAGCCCCTATATTATCATATTTCATTCGGATTAGTGAAAATTAAGGTCATCTTCTTTCTTCCAAGTTTTTCCAAACCGTCAATATTCTTAAGGTGATTGACTTATGGGGTATCAGAGACAAATTTAGTGGCCTATATGGAACATGTGGCTAGATTTTCTTCAAAGAGGTCACCACCAATCTTATGGGTGACCAAATACTAAACTACTTTCAAATAAAACAAAAAAAATCACATAAAGACAAAAAATTAAGTGACAGTAAGTATGGATCACCAAATTAGTGAGTCCAATATCAATTCACTAAGTATCGGTACTTTTTAGCTCCAACCATCACTGGCGTCGCCGAAGATTTTAGTGAGTACTCGGAGATTCTACTGAGTGATTGGAAATTTTACTAAGTGCTCCTCTGAGCACTTAGACGGATTCATTGAGTACAAAAGTAATCACAGAGTATACTCAACAAATTTTTTGAATATACTCAGAATTTCACTCAATATGCTTAATAGATTCTCTGAGTATAATACACAAATTACTGAGTATGTATATAGTAAAACACTAAGTAAACACTTAAACAAGAAAATAGAAATAATAACACAAAATTTAGTTACATGAAAGGAAAATATTACAAACCTAAGGAAATATAAAAAAATTACAATTATTAATAAATTCTCATCTACTTTTACAACTTTCACATCTACCTACCGATCTAATTTTACAACTTTCACATCCACCCAAAAGCTTTGTATTTTTATACAAAAAACTCTATTTTTCTAAGTTTAGTTTACAACAAAAGAAAAAGGATAAGCTTCGTTTTCTGTAAGCTTCATTCGCACGCGTTAATGGCTTTTTCGAAACTTCTACCATTAATGGATTTTTAAAATCTCCATTGCGTAGGCCTAAGTTTGTTTATTCCATTAACATTGGTCTTCTTCAATAGATCCAAGCCATGAATCCCAAACCAAATACACACATTTCACGAACTCAAGATCTTCTTCACTGAAGCTTGAAAACCATGGTCTTCTTCACTAAAGCTTGAAGACTATGAATCTCCATGGACAAACCACCTAGACAAGATCCACCTAAGAAATACAGAAATCTTGTTGCTCCACTTATCAACGAACGCGAAAGTTGATGTGAACTTAGCCATATTTGCAAAGCATTTACGAACATAAAGATTTCGAGCTCAATGACCAATGCAGATCCAATAAGATTTTGACGGCCATAAAAGTTCCACGAAGCTTAAACTTAAGTTTTGAATAACATTAATGGCAGATCTTGAAAATGTACACTAGACCTGTTGAAGCTTTGAAAACTGGAAGAAAACCATGTGCTCCATGGATGTCATTGTAGTCTCTCGTGAGATAAAGTTTAAGAAAAAAAACTGATTTGTTGTGTTAAGGTTAGGGTGGAGAGATGAGAGATTTAAAAAAAAATATTGTATTTCTAATGTAGTATGTATAATTTAATATATAAAGGTATAGTAGGTAGTGGAAAAATGTAAGAAAAATATGTTTATAGTTAGGCGCGGATCCAGGAATTTGAGTCGGCGAAGGTCATTATTGTTACGAAAAAACCACACCTATAAATGAATAGACTTTTTATATATCTAATAAAATCATTAAAAAAACACCCAAATTTTTTTTTAGTGCATGTTGTAAAACAAATTATATTCACCTTCACTAAAATGAAATTGTTTGTCTGATGCCAAAGTTTTTACCTTATTTGATATGTTGTTAGAGAAAGTCATTAATTGTAATTATTATACTACTTTGTTAAGTTTACTAATTAACCAATAAATATGCAAATTTTGTTTTTGTTTATATAGGCCCCATCAGATGTAAAAATATAAAAAAAAAAATAAGCGAAAAACAATAACCATAACATACGTTATAAATTCTCTATGAAGAATTTAATAGACCTTCTTTATTAAAAAACTTAAGGTGTATGTTTAATTAACTTGTATGTGAAACATGATCAATCGATTTTACTTGCATAAATGCTGAGTATTTAATCTCATATCACGTTGATGAAGCTTGCGAAACTTTTTCTTTCACTTTTCTTATATCACTAGTCACCAGGATCAGATAAAATAGAATAAGAAAGAAACAAAACAAAACAAAACAAATAATAGATTATACGCATAAAAGAAGCATTACAAGAGAAGGCGAGGCGACATCGTCACGCTCATTAGTAAATTTAAATATGAATAAGTAGATAGAAGGTTAATAAGAATGTATAACACAAAAAAAAAAGAACTGATTCTAAATTTTAATTCAAACAATATAAAATTTTGACAGATTTTTAACAGTATAATTATAAAACACAACTGAGAATTTCAACGAATTGATTTTGAAATTATATTCTGTCCACGACTTGTAAATCTGCACAATCATGGAAACAAATAATTTTTTCAATGCCACCAAATGTATTATATAATCTATATAAAAAAATATTCATGAAAAGATATCAAAACTAACCACCAAAAATTTAAGAAATTGGATCTATAACTACTTGTCTTTATTTTCAACGGTGTTTGCTCAATGCTCCAATTCCATACTCTATTTGTAAATTTTAGTATTTCATAAAATTAATCTATAAAAAATTTGAGTTGCGGAGGACTAATTTTTTAGTTGATGGGGCTGTAATTTTTTATATTCATGCTTTTACCTATAAAAAAAAGGGCTAAAATTTGTAGTGTTATCTCATGGTAAGGTTTTAAACGAACCGAGTCGAGCCGAATATTAGATGCAAGCTTGTTTGATAAGATTTACGAATCGAGTTGGGTCGAGCTCAAATTTAACATATCGAACGAGTTTTTTTCGAGCTGATCTCGAGTTATTAACGAATAATTTATTTTTTATAAGCTTAGTGATATATTCATTGATAACTAAAACATTGATTTACAGATCATAAAAAATTAACGACTTAGCGAACGAGTTCAAACAAACTTTTTTAATCGTTTATATAAACAAACCAGTTCGAACGAGTTTCTTTTCGAGCCGAGCTCGAACTGTCGAGCAGCTTGCTTCGTTTACAACCCTATCTCATGAGCTGTAGTGGAATGAGAGGGCTAATTTTTCAATTGAGAGGGTTGTAATTCATTTTTATTTATGTTTTTACCTATTAAAGTTAAGCTAAAAATTATAGTTTATTTCATGAGATAGGATAGGCAACCTCTTTCCAATTTTCTCATGTAGTGTTAAATGATATTTATGACTTTTAATTGAAAAAAAATTAATAAGATTTAGGGTTAAGATTTAAGAGTAAGATGTAAGGTGGAGGGTGTAGATCTCCAAAATTTTTTGATTAAAAATCTCATATGGTTATGATGAAGGTTCTGACTAAATGTACTATTCTCTTTAATCTTTTCTTTTTTTGTTCGAATTCTCTCTCATGGGCATCTTGATGGAATAGGTCTCTTTGGGCCGAATTATTCTATTTGAAGTTCAGCATTATAAAACCCATACATGTCAATGTTGTGCCTTTTGTTTGTTTTAACTTTGTTTTAAGACTTTGTTGTTATTCGTCAAACATGTTTATTGATTTATGAGTTCTATTGCAATTTTATTTAGGATGAATGTTCAATTAATTCATGCATTTTTTATTACTATTATGTAAAAGGCAATGTTTTTTTTGTTTTCCTAAAATATCTTAAATTCATTTCTAAAATTCGAAATATAAATTTTGAAAATTTTCTTATACCTCAAAATTTAAATTTTGAGCGATTACTTATAACTCGAACTGTTGTTTTAGTAAGAAATAAAAAAGAATAAAATGTATGGTGTTTTTTATCGACAAAAACATGGTAGATATAGTAAGAAGAAATTAATTATAATTTAAAGGTTTCTTAGACATTAATTTTTTTATTTATTCCTTGTAATTAGTTTGTTCACCGATTATATTTTTCATTTCCATTTATTTATTTATATATATGATAGTATTTTAAAAAGTATATGTATAATCATCTGGATAAAAAATGTAACAGTATTTTGATTTTTAAGATTACATTACGGATATATTGTATATAATCTCAGTATCTTGTTTTGTGGATGAGAGTTGATTTGATGTCCATCCATAGCTTCAAGAGATATTTTGTCTCCATAAGGCATGTGGCCAACTGGATTTATTGGGGTTGGTTTAACATTAAGTTTGTTTTGCCTGCTCTAGTCTAGATGTATAGTCATCTTATTCATGTCAAAGAATTTCTTCGAATTCATTATCAAATTAGATTTAATTTTTGTTTACAGAAATTAGGTTGTTTATATGGTAGAGATTTATCAAGTATACTTAGTGATTGGGATAATTTTCTCGGGGTATCCATGAAATTCAGTATTTGATTTCTGAGTGTTCAAGGTTTTAAAAATGACACATCAGTATCCAAAGTTTTATTTTTGTGACTCTATTAGTATCCGTCGTCAGTTTCTTCGTTAAGTGTCACATGGTGTCTACGTGACACTTACATGGCAAGTGGAAACCCTGTCACACACACGCCACGTAGGCATCACGTGCCATTTAACGATCAAACTAATGGCAGGTATTAACGTAATACACAAATTGAAACATTGGGTACTAATTTGTCACTTTTTAAACTTTAGAAACGCAAAAGTCAAAATTTGAAACGCTGGGTACCTACGAGTGTAATTTCCCTTTAGTGATTTGATCTGATGTTCAATGATTTTTTTCAACACCGGTGATTTTTATACATCGATACTCGGTGAAATTATTGAGTATTTTAGGATGAGAGTGACCGATGTAATTGATAGTGATAGTTGAAGATGAACAATATGATATTTAATGACCTGATTTTTATAATTCAATAATTTTTTTTATATATAATTTTTTATATAAATATTTTAGAATATTTTAATATTTATTAATAGCATTTTAAGGAATTATCTAGCTATATACTTTTTTATAGGTATAAAATTTGTCTTTGAGATAGTATAAATTAACAATCATGTTAAATAGTAACTGATTTTTCATGTAAGATTAATATTTTAAAATTTACTAAAGTATTTAATCGTTCTTTTAACAAGAAAATAAAAATAGTCTTTCCTTTTTACGTAAATATATACTTTCTTCGTTCAATTTTATTTGGTCAACTTACTAAAAAAATTCAATATTTTTTTTTAACAATATCAGGATTTTTTTCTCATAATTTTTTCAATATCATTATTAATTAAGTACTTAAAAGCAATAGTGCGATAAATGACTTTTTATTTAACGAATAATAGTAATATAGTAAAGATAAGATTTATTTAATATTTTTTTAATCTTTGTATTATAAAAAATAAAACAAATATAAATTAACGAAGAAAATAAAACCTTATAAACAATATAAGATTTATGTCCGATGACATGTTAATTTTTTTATAGTACAATAATAATATCTATTTTAGATCATTTACGGCTATTGTGTGATTTACCACAATTCCAGATCCTCTTATATAATTAAAAAAAAATATGAATATCATCTAAATATTACTCATGGATTTAAAATAATCCAATTTGATTTTTACTTTTTATACTTATTTTTTGTCTTTATTTTATAATTAAATTATTTTACATCTCCATTATAGGTAGTTAGGTCTATAAAAGAGTTAGAGCAAAATACTAGATGTATATATTTGTTTGTTTCATTTTTCGAGTCGAGCCGAACTCAAATTTAAACGAGTCGGGTCGAGCTGAATTTAAATTTAAACGAGTCAAGCCCGAGCTTTCAGTGATCCAAGTAAGAGATATTAAAATTTGTTTGTTTAACTTATAGAACAAAGTTGCTAATGAATTTGTTTTTTTATAGTGGAAAAAAGACTTTTATGAACGATTGGTATTTAATGGAGTGTGTGGTATGAACTTATGAAATGTAATATTAATGAAAAAATAATTGTCTATAGAAATTAAAAATATCCAAATTGATAAGGTTTAATAGTATACTTATAAATTGATAATATATTAATTTATAATTTATAGATACAAACGAGTCGTTTACGAACAAGATTGAGCCTGTTTATATCTGAGTCGATATCAAACGACATTTTTTTTAAGTCGGGTTTGAGCTACTCGCCAACGGCTTGATTCATTTACAACCATATAGGTAGTACCGTTCATTACTCAAAAAAATTGTATTCAAGAGTACTTTTTTCCAAAGAGTAATGATATATGTCACCCCTTTTCATGTCACTCTTTTATCACCCTTCTATATATATGTATTGATTTCCTTGAATAAAAGATAGAGAAAAATTAAATAGGATAGAAAAATCAATTCATTGGTCCATGTAGGCATACACATAGGAGGTGATAAAAAGGTGATACAAAAAGGGTGACAAATATCATTACTCTTTTCCAAATTGTATTTAAGAGTTACTCATAACAGGTTAGACTTCAATATTATCATTAAAGATTTATTTATCGAATTAAGAAGGATAATAAATATCTAGATAAAGAATTATACTTAGGGTGCATAAAACATCACTTGGTAAAAGTAAAATAGATTTTTCACAACTAGGCCAGATAATATGCCAGAATAATTAGAATGAGACGGTCAACACACCAAGATTTACACAAAGCCTCAGCTGGAAACCATGTAAAAGTTGAGTAAGTTGAAGCACTTGAATGCTTTGGAGCTTTGTATGCACCTGTTGCACGGCCAGAATATCCCCCTCCACCTCGAGATTTCGCATCCGCAATTGAAGTTAGCATGACCAAGATTATTAAACTCACCACAAACAAAAATTGAACAAAGCTATTTGAGAAGATTTTCCTCTTCATTTCCTCTACCGACTGACCTTAGTTAACAAGAATCTGTTGTATAGGCTTGTAATACTGTATTTTTTGAGTCACTATGAGACTAGAGTATTTCAAGTAATAGATCTCAGACCATTTGAGATGGTCTCGTAGCAATTTGATAAAATTGTAAAGAAGCTTTACGAGATCTACACGGCATTTGGTTGAGAGATGGGTGTCGCAGTGAACTTTATTCTATAGCAACATGCACTCGCGAACCTAGTACTTTATACTATCATACTTTGGGTGTGACAAACATCTTCGAAAACAAATAAAGGAATGTTACATTATTCCCAAAATAGGTTTTCTGGAAAGAAAAAAAAACGGTTTAAAATGCTCCTGATATCTTTAAATGGTCTAGTGAGAGATCGATAGTTGGCCTAGTGGTTAGGTTACTCCGCAGAGACCAAGAGGTCCTGGGATCGAATTTCATTAGAGTCAAAATGATTCCGTGTTCTCTCATGTATTAAAATAAAATAAAAATAAATGGTCTGGTGATATTCCTTAAAATGTGTCCATATTTTACATTTTTTATTTATTAAGTTAAATATTTGAAACACTCTGCAATTAACTCCTAATTAAGATGCCACAGTTAATAAGTAGTTTTATCTCAACCACTAAACAAAAAATATATATTACAAACTTGGCAATAATTTTTTTTAGACAAAGGGACTTATAATATTAAAATAGAAGGTGAAGGAGTTAACCAACTCCTGTCACAGCAATGTTTGGTAAATCATTACACAAAAAGGAATTCAAATCACTAGGAATATTACAAATCCAAGATGGACAAAGCATAGAACTAGAAAAAGCCTTAGCGAGCCAATCAGCGACCTTGTTAGCTGTTCTTCTAATACCACAAATACGTAAATGAGTGTGGTCCTTAGCCAGATTTTTGATATCCTCAAGGATGGCCCTGTTCTTCCATGGACAGTTCGTGCTTGAGGAATAAATGGCTTTCAAAACAACTTCAGCATCAGATTCAACTCTGTTGCATAGGGGAGCATGATCAATAGCAAAAAGAATGCCACTTCGAATTGCTTTAGCTTCTGCTTCAAAACTAGAGGATGCAGTAATATCCATGGCAAAACCATTAACTACTTCACCTTTCCAGTTACGGATCACTGCTGCTGCTGTGGCTTTTCCGTTCTTAAAAGTAGCATCCACGTTCATCTTAAGGGACTGCTGGGGAGGAGGTGACCAAACAGGGATAGTAGAGAGCCATTCGTCAAAAAGATTACTGGGATTAGAAGAGGGAATAACCTTGCTAGATTCATCAACATAAAAAACTTGCCTGCGAAAAATATTGATAAGATTACTGCAAGATTCATAGTTAATGGGGATAGCATTAAACACAAAATTATTCCTAGTCAACCAGATAACCCAAAGACAAAGGATCAAGTTACAGAGTAGGTTCATTCTATCTTTCATATTACTACCAGCTTGTACAATATTTCCTATCCAAGTGTTAATGCCAAAGTCAAAGAAAGGTGGAATATGACAGTGAAGAGGGGATAAAAACCAAAATTTCCTGGCCCATTCACATCTAAGGAATAAATGCTCAAGAGATTCTTCTTCTTTAAGGCAAATAGGACAAAGATCAGTAGAAGAGCATCTTCTATTAAATCTATTTTGTTCAGTAGAAAGAGCATTCATGAAGATTCGCCAGAAGAAGAATTTGAATTTGGGAAGGGGGGGGCATTAGTGTTCCAATTAAGCTTGAGGAGGTCAGAGTTGGGAAAGAGGGAAGGACCAGGGTGATGAGAGGGAACTAACAGTCCCTTAACAGCTGAAGAATACCCAGAATTACAAGTAAAATTGCCATCTTTAGTAAAAGGTCAAACCAGTTTATCATCCTGAGATGTCCAAGGGATATTAAGCGAAGAGATAGTGGCCACATTCTCAGGAGTAAAGAGGGCATTCAACATATCCATCTTCCAAGCTTTAGAAGATGAATGAAATAGATCAGCAACAAATTTTGGAAAGGGGTTCTTCAGAGTAAAAATTAGGCCTGCCAAGAATAGTGCCAGTCCAGTTATCATCCCAAATGAGTGTAGAATGCCCATCTCCAATAGGTTTTATCAGTAAAGGCTTAAGAAAGGCACACCCTTTGCGAATACTATTCTAAATCCAAGAGCCTCCTCTGAAATCCTTAGTATCCAACATATCATTCTCAGGGAAATAGATTCCTTTGAGTACACGGTGGACTAAGGAGGAGGGGCGATTCAGAATAGACCATGCTTGTTTAGCAAGAAGGGCAAGATTAAGGCTTCAAGATTCTTTATGCCTAATCCCCCAAATTCCTTAGGAGAAGCAACTCGATTCCAATTTATCTAATGGATTCCTTGGTCATCTTCGTTACCCCAAAGGAAGTGACATGTCAAAGAATTGATTTTACTAATGACACCTTTTGGGATGGCTAGGAGGGACATAAAGTATGTAGGGAAGGCATGGATGATAGACGAGATAAGAACAGCTTTCCCAGCCATAGAAAGAAGGGACTTTTTCCATCCACTCAATTTAGAAGCAGTTTTAGCAATTAACGAGTCCATGGCTTTAGTCTTAGAGTTACCCCATTCAGTAGGTAACCCCAGATAAAGGCCAAGGTCTTCCGTTATAGGCATACGAAAGGAATCAGAGATTAAAATCTTCATATTAGGAGAGCAGTTGGGACTCACAAAAACAGAAGATTTATTAAGGTTAATAGACAGTCCAGAAGCAAAGCAGAATCTATATAATGTTTCTTTAAACGCATGAATTTCCAAAATGGAGTTCCTCAAGAAGAAAATGGAGTCATCAGCGAAAAGAAGATGATGTATGTGAGGTCCCTGTTTACTAAGCTGGATTCCTTTTATGTCCCCAACTAGAAAATCTTTCTCAATGAGTAAAGAGAGGACATTAGAAGCAATGGTAAAAAGATAGGGTGAAAGAGGGTCTCCTTGACGGAGACCACGAGAAGGGATAAAGCTACCAACTTTATTACCATTGATAAGGACATTAAACCTGACAGAGGTAACACATTCCTTGATAAGGGTTATCCAATTTTCGTTAAATCCCATCTTACGAAGGATAGAGAATAAGAAGGGCCATCTAACCCTATCATAGGCTTTATGAAGATCAGCCTTGATAATAGAAAAGCTATCCTTAGAATTCTTTCTAAGATGTTTAAGCTTATGGATAACTTCATGAACAATAACAATATTGTCTTGGATAAGCCTCCCTTTAATAAAAGCGGATTGGCAAGGAGAGATAATGTGGGGTATAATACACGTGAGTCTAAGGACAATGACTTTTGACAGGATTTTGTAAAGGAAATTAGTACAAGATATAGGTCTGTATTGCCCAATTCTTTGAGGATTCTTACACTTCGGGATAAGGACAATATCGGTCTCGCTGATGTGACCCAGAGGAATGGAGCCCACCAATACTCCATTGCAAACAGCCAGGATATCATCTTTCAGAACCTCCCAATATTTACGAAAGAAGGAACCAGGAAAACCATCAGGACCAGGTGCTTTGGAGGCACCCAATAACCAGGTAGCTTTTCTAAGTTCTTCAGGGGTAATGGGAGAAAGAAGCATGTCATTTTGACTCTGGGAAATGATGGGGGAGATATTGTTGATAATGGGATCAATTTGTCTAGACCCAGGATCTGCATAAAGATCTTGAAAGAACCCAATAACGTGGTTATTGAGTTCAGCCCTCCCTGAAGTCCATGTCTCATCATCTCTAAGTAAGGAAGTCATCTTATTAGAGGCTCTACGAAGGCGGGTGGATAGATGGAAAAATTTGGAATTACGGTCACCAAGCCTAAGCCATAGGACCCTAGACCTAGTAGCCCAATATTTTTCTTCAAGGGACCAATAATGTTCAATCTCTTTCGAGATTGAAGAAAATTGCTCCTTCAAAGATCCATCTAGACCACTAGGGTTTGCATGCATAAGGGCGTCAAGTTTTTTTGAAAGAAAATTGATGATGGTGGCATTATTCCTAAGATTGGTTTTCTTCCAACGAAGAATAGTTTTTTTACACCTAATCAATCTTTTAGGAAGCCGGGATGAGGGGGGACCAGCAAACATTCGAGAAGAGCTAAGGCAATTCTCTATAGCAACTGAACAAGACTCCATATCGAGCCAAGAGGGATCAAGTTTAAAAGCGGGTCTAGGAGTAAAGATATGAGGATCATCCCAATGTAGCACCATCGGCGAATGATCTGACCCAATGGGGGGATAGTTATGGATCCAAGCATCAGGGAAAAGAGTGAACCATGAGGCCGAGCCTAAACCTCTATCCAGTTTCTGAAGGATTAGGCTATCATCACTACGATTATTTCTCCAAGTAAAGGAGCATCCTTTAGATGGGATTTCATTAAGATCATTAAGGATAATGTTATTATTAAACAGTCTAATTTCCGAGGGATTCTTCCCCAGCCCCCCAACCTTTTCCTGGGCATTACGAATATCATTAAAGTCACCAATAAACAAGTTAGGGGATAGGGGGTCATCTTTAGAAGTTTTTTCAATAAAATCCCAAAGAATTTTTTTACTATCAGCATTAGGGAGAGTGTAGATAAAATGAAGATACCAAACAGAATTTAAACTAGCAGGGATAGATAGGGAAATATGGTTAATGGAAGAAGACATTACCTCAGCATGCCAATCATCCATTACGAAAATAGCAAAGTCTCCAGATATACCCACCGGGTCAACACTCCAAAGCAGTCTTATTTTTAACTTCTTCGCAAAAACTAGTAACTTCTTCTTCTTGGTTTTAGTCTATGATAGACCAATAACCCGGGGATTCTCCTTAGAAATTAAATCTCTAAGGTTTTGGGCTGTCAAGGGTGACCCCGAACCTTGACAGTTCCAGAAAATTCCGATCATGGGGGTTATGTGGGGGTTGCTCAATGCAACCACCCACGGGAGCAGGTTCAATCATCACCAAGGGAACAACATCTACCGCCATATCAAGAAGAGGGACCTCGACCAGACCGTCCTCACTTTCCTTAAAGCCAACCATTTCTGTATGTACCAGTTTACGCTTCTTAGCGCTGGGACCACCTTTTTCCTTCTCTGGACGTTCCATCGAAATAGGGATATCAGTAAGGACCAAGGAACTATCATGAAATGGGGTATCTGGAACCAAATATGAGCTTGGAGAAATTATAGGAGTAGAAGAGTTAGAGTCAGGGGACTTAGGGTTATCAACCAACACCGGAGAAGTAACCAAATCAGAGTCAGCCATCGTAGTATCCACCATCTGAGTGGACGCGGTTTCCTCATTACCAAGAGAAGGTGAAGATGAAATTTTGAATAGGGATAGGTTCGGTTGGGGGTGGAGATGGAGTAGGGGTGCATGGAAGAGGGGTGTTAAAAGGGGTAGGAGGAGACGAGGGTATAATGGGAGGAGGAGAGGGTAAAGGGGTTTGTTTATTATTAGAGTTAAAATCTAGGTTGACCCACTGCCGACTAGTCTTACCATGGGTGGGGTTGGATCTGGACCAGGTTCGGATGGACCACCTATTGCCAAACGCAGGCTTGCCACTATCAGAGCCTTCCTTCTTAATGGGCCAAGCTGGCCACTTATCTTTGGATGTATCACCACTAACTTTTCTCTTAGATCCAGACCAATTCGAAGAGGATCTCTGTTTGTATTGATGGGGGGTGGGCCTAGAATCTTTATTTTTAATCACCGGGATCTATGACCAGAGGATTGAGCTGAATCTTGTTTCTTAATAGATTTAAATATATGGTCAACCCCGGTCGGATCCGAGGAAACATATTTTAATAACTCTTTAACAACCAATGCATACGCCTGTTCTGGTTCCGAGGAGCAACCTTGTAGAAAAGGAGGAATATTGTCTTTATTAATATCACTGACATTCTCAATGTCTTTGGTATTAACTGATGAGGGACCAGCAATTTGTCTCGGTTTGGATGTAACATCATCAGATGAGGGAAAATAAGAGTCATCACTTCCACTAATTATATGTGATGGATCATCAAGATCATCAACGACATGTATATTTCTACCTCTTCCTTTAACCGGAGTAATACTCATCCAGTCTCCAAAAGCGAAAGGGGCTCTACCACGTAACCTCTTTTGTTCCTCTTTATAGAGGCCACAATCACCAGCCGTGTGGGTAATCAAACCACAGAAAAAACAGAATTTGCTAAGCTTTTCAAACCTAACGTCAACTTCCAAAGAGGGAAGCGAAGGTCTTTCAATGTTGAAAGATCGGATGAGGGGATTATCAATCTTCCAAAGAACACGAACACGAAGCAGCTTAGTAGTTTCATTAACTTCATTAATGTCATAAGCTAGGAGTGTACAATCAAGGTTTTTACATATGTCCTTAGCATTATCAGGAGTAGCGAAAGCCGGAGGAAGGTTTTGAAAGTGAACCCAGAATGTAGCAGTAGAAAAATCAGCCTCGCTCATTGACATTTCTGGGTGCCAAGCTTGAAGAAGGAGGAGATGGCCATTTATGGACCAAGGCCTGAAATTCCAAGTGTTAAGGAGGTCATCTCGAGATTCAAAACTGAGGAAAAAGGTATTGAAACCAGCAGAAGTGACATGCATACGAGCTCTAAGGCCCCAAGATCTGTTAGCAGCGGATTCTACCATAGAAGAGGACACTTCATTTTTTGAGAGTATCTTAGAGGAGCATGAACCGCCGTGAAAGGATTTCATCTTGTTTGAAGGAGGGTGTAAGTTTCATGGTGATGGTCGGAGCTTTAGCCATAGCAGAAAGTGGGTTGGAGAGAGTGGAGTTAGGAGGGAGTGGAGAAGGAGAAGAAAGTGAGAATGCAATAAGCTGATAAAGCATAAGGGATAAGAAGGATTGGGATTCGTATGAAATACGCCTTGGGAATAAACAATAGTTAATATAATACAAAGAACACAATAAACAAGACAATCTACACTAAACGAGAAGGGAGAATGATTAAAGCGTGAAGAAGGAAGGTTAGAGTTACAAGTAAACGGGATAATCAAGAAAAAAAAGCAGGATAAACTAGGGATTGGAGAGAGAAGGGAGACAACATTAAGCTGAATCTTCATGAAGAGAGAGAAAGGTGTTTCTAGAGAGAAGGAAGAGCACGAAGAGGGAGAACATTTAAAAAAAAATTATCTAATCCAAACAAAGAAAACAAGTTGAGAAAAGGAAAAAAAGGCAAAGTAGATAAATTGCATTTTACTTGAGATCAATTTTGACAATTGAAGTAATAGAATCTGTCATTTTCATCCTCATTGCAATTAACACGGACTCTTGGCAATAATCGACTTATACCAAATTTTAGAACAAAAAAAAGACTTATACCAATTTTCTTTGTTGGAACAAACCAGTCAACCATAAAAGCTGGATAAACTTGTTTTAGTCTGCTTTATTTAATTTTAAATGGGGTTATTGTTGAAAACATCCTCCTTAAACTCTCTAATTGTTTTTTTATGCCTTCAATAATCTTATTTATAAAAAAATGCCTAATGAAATAATTATTTATAGAAAACATCCCCTTTATATTTTCTATACCTTTATTAATTCCATCACATGCGCGCGTCCGTGAAATTTTTTTAAAATCGTCATAACTAATTCAAAAAAAATCAGAAAATTAAAAAAAAAATATTTTTGAATAAATCGAATTAATATTTACGTCTATGAATTTTTTTGATTTTTTTTAATTTTTTCGAATTTTTTTAATTTTTTTTTCGCAGACACGGAATTCCATGTTTTAAACATGGAATTCCATGTTTTAAACCGTGAAATAAACATGGAATTCCATGTTTTAAACATGAAATTCCATGTTTCAAACACGAAATTCCATGTTTTAAACATGGAATTTCGTGTCTGCGAAAAAAAAAATTAAAAAAATCAAAAAAAATAAAAAAAAACAAAAAATTCCGAAAATTCCGAAAAAAATCATAGACGTAAATATTAATTTGATTTATCCAAATATAATTTTTTTTGATTTTTTTGATTTTTTTTGAATTAGTTATGACGATTTTAAAAAAATTTCACGGACGCGCGCGCGTGTTTATTAGTTTTTTTCTTATTTTTTAATTGTTAATTATAAGGGGCTGTTTTCAATAAATATTTTTTTCTAGACACCTTTTTCTAAATAAGTTTTTTAATAGGCATCAATCAACAATTGGCTCATTTTAAATTAACAACGAAATCTTGTCGATCTTGTTTGATTTTCTTGGAATAATATAATAGGAATCAATAACAAAATCTCTTTTTTTTTCTTTTTTAAGGATAACAAAATCTCTTACAAATATGATTAAAGGTATAAGAAAAAGACAGCAAATAATATTATTTATTTAAAGTTATATTTTTTCAGTTTAAAGTAGTTAATTATTTTTTGGTCTTTTTTAACACATTGATACCTAATAAGTCGAGTTGTTATTCATTTACTATTTAATTAACAGAAGACTAAGATTTTTTTTTGTGGTCGGGTAAACGGTTTTATTAAAAAAATGAGAAACTGTACACTTACAAATGGTCATCTACCTAAATTCGAAAGTTTAAGACGGTAACAAGTTATGCACAAACAACTATTTCATACTATTACATAATAAACGTCCACTATCATCCAAGAAGGTATGATGAGGAAACAAAGAAAATAGTATGAAATAAGAGCACCACTTTATCTCTTTGATAACCGTTCCCGTGAAGTTGAATCACTTCTCATAAAAAGGTTATTCCTTGTCCTCCATATGCAATAAATGATGGCTTTAAAAGCTATCCTCCAAGTCTTTCTTCTCCAATTCTCACGAGTTTTGAGTTTCTTAAGCCACTTTAATGCACCGAATAACGTGTTCATCTCTTTTACAATTTCCAACCACTTTTTTTATATCATCCAATATATCTATAGTATAAGCACAATCAATATAAAACTCTGCTTATTTGGCTTAAAATTCTCTCCATATAAAACACAAATTGGATCTAACTCCAAGTAAGTCATACGATCTTTCGACTTGAGTCTCTCCCTCAATGCCATCCAAACAACAATGGCATGTTTTGGAGTGACACAAGAATCCTAAATATATTTGACTAAGGGCTCATATAAGATTGACGGCGAAACAAGTCATAAGGTTTCTTATATAAAGTGTAAAAGTTTTCACTAGGTACCTCATGAATTATCGGACGATCGTTTGCCAAGGAGAACCACCGAGCCACCCTACACTTCTCTACCATCCGCCCCAAGTGACCCTCGAATCACCTCCTTAAACTCCCAAATGTTCTTCAACAACGAAGAATCCACCTTTCTCGGTTTCCACTCCCAAAAGTTAACATTATGAAAGAATTTTACATGGATCCATTTAATCCAAAAAGAGTCTTTTTTTGCAACAATTTTTTAAAACATCTTAATTAATAATGTTTTATTCCAAGCATCCAACTCTTTCAAGTCAAGGCCACCCTTCTCTTTTGGAACACAAATATTACTCCATTTGATTTGTGGTGGCTTCTTATCACAACAGAAATTTCTAAAATTGCTAATGACTCGATCTCTAACACCAACTAGAACCAAAAATATAGTGAACCAAAAGTAAATGACACCTTGAAGAACCAACCAAATAAGTTCTAAACTTCCCGCAAAAGAAAGTGAATAAGCATTCTAAAATCTTACATACTCCTCTAACTTGTCAAAAAGAGGTTTGTAATATCTCAAAAGTAAAACCAAAGACCCAAGAGGCACACCCAAATAACAAAAAGGCATCTCTCCCTTATCCAAGCATGTAGTTTTCAAGATATCCCCAAGCTCTTCACTTTTGACCCCCACATAATAGATATTAGACTTTGTTACGTTCAAACAGAGCCCAAAAAACTCACTGAAACTCTTCAAGCTATCCATAAGTATCTTAACAGACATATGATCGCCTTTAGAGAGAAGCATTAAATCATTAGTGAAGGAAAGATGAGTAATCTTTACTTTTTCACACTTGAGGTGATACTTGAAACCTTGATTTGTATTCTTCTTCAAGAGCCTAGATAGATATTAAGGATAAAAATAAAGAGATAAGGTGAGAGATGATCACTTTGTCTTAAACCTTTTTCACCCTTGAAGAACCCATGAACCTCTCCATTAATTTCCACCAAATAATAAGGAGTTGTGACATAAGCCATAATCCAATCAACATACTTCTTCAGAAAATTCAACCCATTAAGAACTTCATGAAGAAAATTCCAAAAAACAATATCATATGCATTATACAAATCAATCTCAATATTACACCTCGAAGAGATACTATTATTATTATTATTATAACCCTTCAAGAGATATTGCATAAGATGAACAATCTCAACCATCAATCTTCCAAAAACACACGCGTCTTGAGCCTTATCCATGTGTTCGAAGACCGGTTCAAATAGATCCACAATAATCATAGTAATAGCCTTGTAAATAACATTGAAGCAATAATGGGTCGATAATTATCAATTTTAATTGGATCACCATTCTTCAGAATTAAATCATTAATAGTATCATTAAGTTGTTTAAGTAAAAACTGGAAATGAGAAATTCATGTACCGCTTGAATATCTTCTTCACCAATAAGACCCACGATCACTTGAAGAAAAGTGACTAACAACTATCGGGGTCGAGAGATTTATCATTAGCAATGCAAAAAATAGCCTTCTTAATATCAAGATGGGAGACTTCTTTACACATGTCCATACCTTGTTCTTGTGAAAGTATCTTACCCCAATTAAAAAACCTCATAATCAATATTACACGTAATGTTCTTTGTACCCAACAAGGCCTTGTAGTGATCAATAAATGCTTTGTAAACTTGATTACACGAAGTAGTTTTTGCCATTTGGTCGTACAATATTAGGAATAAATCTACACCTTTCTTTACTCTTCATGATACCATGAAAGAGTTTAGAGTATCTATCACTTGTAAGCATATATCCAAGCTTAACTTTATAATGGATAAAACTAATCTCGGTCTTTTCGAGAGACCTCGCCTTCTCCCGAATCCCAGCTAACACATCAAAATTAACATCATTACCCAAGTTTTGTTGGAAACTAACCTCAGAAACTTCAAGCTCTTCTCTCGTCTGTTTAGCTCTCTCAGAAATATGTGAATAATTCTCCTTATCAAGCTTCTACAAATCAAATTCAGAACTCGTACATAAAATATATTGCTTCTTACCCGAAATGAGACTCATATTCCATCCATTTTCCACAATTTGATAATAGTCCATATGCTCCACCCATATGTTAAAGAATCTAAAAGGATTGATTCTTCAAAATAGTTATAAAAAATTTAAACAATACAAGGAGAGTGATCGGAAACACTGCAATTTGGCAAACATTCTGCATAAACATAATGATTTGAACCTTCAAGTTTACGATTATTCATCACACGATCAATCCTACTAAGCACATGATTATTGTCCTAAGTAAAGAATTGGCCAAAAATTGCATATCCTCCAACCCAAGACTATTACAACAATCCGCAAATTCTTCAAAATCTCCTAAAGTTTCCCATTTATCCTCTCATTGTGAGCAAGAATATTATTAAAATCACCCTAGGGAAGCCACTGATCATCAAAATAGAAGCATGATAAAAAATATCCCTCTGCTAATCCCTTATTAAATTTTTGTCATTTAATCCATAAATAAAAGATGTGTAAAGGCTAATATAAGTTACCTTATACACAACTTTGCAATGGATAGCTTGAGGCGTCATAGCAAGAATCTCAACTTCCAGTTTATCCGAGACCAAATAACAAGAATCCTCCCATGTGCAACAAGCTCAAAAATACCAACATATCCCCAACCTCTAAGCATTGTACTCAAGAAAATATCCACACTCTTATTGTTACTCTTCATCTCCAAAATCCCCAAAATATCAATATGTGGTGGGGCCTAGGGTGTGATAAAATAAGATATAAATAAAGTGCAAAAACACCCTAGAACTACACGGTTCTGCAAGTATACAGATCGTATGCAAGTTTTAGATTGAGATTCGTTCCGCAGAGACTACGAAGGTTAGAAGAATCTTATGCAAATATCAAGTGTAAATACCTAAAGCTAGAACAACTAAACGCAATTAAAAGTAAAAACAAATAAAGATGGATTGAGAAAATAATTAACTAAGCTAAAACTAAGAATTTAAAGACAGAAAATTAAAGATGAAAGAGAATTAATATGAGAATATAGCTCGAGTTGTTAGCATGTAATCCCCACTAATTTGCCGTTCTAAACATGTAAGGGTGAATTATGTAGTATTTCCCTAATCGGTCCCAATTCGCTATCGGTAGTTTAAAATAGGATTTACCTGTGTCAATAAGGCTTCCTAAGAAAACTTTTCCTGTAATTGGTAAATAGTCACAAGAACTAAACCATAGTGATTATCTAGCTAGGTTGGGTTGTCAGATCATACCTAATGCTAGACGTTATGTGCTAAATATGTAATTAAACACCATTGTCAATATTATCCTAATTACTAGATGGTAATTCTATATGGCGGCCGTCCACAAGAACACAGAAAATAAATCCAAACACATAAACAGAGAATAAAAACTATAATTCAATTTAAAACATTAAATTCCCAAATTAGATAGATGTCAATCAAAACTAGGGTTCATACATAAATGCTAAAACTCAAGCTAAAGAAATTTAGTTCATGAAAGAAAAGAAAGAAATTACAAAATTAGAGGTAGAAGAAGACATTGTTGATGACAACTCCTTCCAGACTTCTCTCTTGTGTTGTATGCTTCCTCTTGGTTTAAGGTTTCACCAAGGATGATTTAAGAGTGTTAAGAGGCTGTATTTATAGTGTATAGGTTGACCTAATTCGTTTCTTGAAGATAACTCTAAGTAATGGACTCCTAGCCCAACTCAAATTCGTAAGGAAATAAAGATAAACACTGCTGAACCGTTTTGAGCATATCTTCTTCGTTATTGGTCGGATTGAGCTCCATAAGATACCAAAAGAATCGCAACAGAATTATCTTGACCCTAAAGAAGGAAATTACCAAATTTGGCCTATTTCTTAGGTAAAAACGCATATCTTTGGACGTGTATGCAGAATCCCAGATTTAGGTAGCTTTTCCTTTTCCATCTTTTTAGCCTTTGTTTCCTTTATCTCCAATTTCCATGCAAATCTCTTTCCATAAGTTGTTGTCTTTGACTTGGACTCTAATTAATCTCCATAATTATCTTTAAAGCTTCACACTAAATAAACAATTAAACCCAATATGCTCTAAAAATATTATGTTATTAAATCAAGACCCAAAATAGGAAAGTGCACTAAATTAAGCTAAAATCAACCTATAAACTAATAAATAAGCCTAAAATGATGTCTCAGAAGCATATTTTATTATCACAAATGAGGAGACATCAATATGCTTCCTTCTAAGATTAAATACACCCCACCTTTTATGAGTAGAGCCAACACCCCTTGTGTTTCATGTTGTAATAATCATTAAATGGTTACGTAGGGTTTCCCCATATTTGTGCTCCTAAGACTCGCGCCCTAACCTCCCAAATATTTCCTCTTTTGACGAGCATATTTTCTTCTAGCGAGTATTAATTTTTTATCACACACCTCACATTACCTAGTTCTTTTACTAATAAACATTTGGAATGGTACCTCCGTAGATCTCTCAACCCCCTAATTCAAACCATTACTCTCCAAACCATCTCCAAAACCTATTCCTAAATCACCTGGTACTCTTAAACACACCAAACTACCGAATCTTTCTTGGTATTACCAATACACCCTCCATTTAAATCCTCTACACATTCATCCCTCCCACTATTATTATACCTAGCTTCCATAGCTGCAGGTTTAGAAAATAAAACAATAGTTGCCATGCGCTTTCCTGCTCCAGTTTCTGCAACTGAAACTGTTGCAGCTTTAGCAATGCTGCTATCTGGTTTTGGAGCTGGAGAGAACGAGCCTGCAACTTGCTTCATGTGCGTAGCTGAGTCTTGACGACCTGCACTCCACAAGTAGCTCTCGACTGGATATGTGATGGGCCTACTAGACTGGAATAACATGGAGTTGAGCCATCCAAGTCTGTAGTAGTAGATACCGAAGCCTGGAGATCCTCGGCAGTAGTGCACCCGTGCGAACCAAAATCTACAGCAGAAGACTTTAATGCCTTACGTAGCTGCTTTGAAAGACGGTGAGACGAAGCATCCATATTCCCAGAAATTTGTTCCCCAGGTCCTTGAAAATCAGCAATACGCTTCCCTGTATCCACACCCATAAACTTGCTATTTTTTCCTCCCATATATTCTTATCAAATACATTATACATAGAAGCACTTGCTCCCTAAAGTCCCAAACACTTTACATTTAGAACAATACGGGGATAAATTCTCATACTGCACTTTAACCCGGTGTGTTTTCCCCTTATGTGATCCAAATTCAACACCATACTTTTATCCTTACTCAAATACAACTCAATTATAACTAATATTTCACTCTCATACGTTATTCCATAAGTTGTATCGACTTCCCAACTTGAGAGTCTACTTTTGCTAATCCATAGCTCGTTCTAGCTTGTTCCGAAAGATTCCTTAAGATAACCCAAGTTGGAATCTTATTTATCTCGAGGTTTCCGAAATCAAAGAAATCTCGTATCTCGGTGAGTAAAAGGATACGCCCATAGGATACGAACGATTCTTTAGTAAGTATACTCTTCATATCCTTATCCTTATCGATTTTGAAGGCATGCCACCCACTCAGATGCCTCCTCACTTTATGCACAACTTTCCACTCCCTAACTATCCTTCGAATCTCCTCCATATCCGGCGGTTTCTTCCCAGCCACATACCCAATAAGTAAAAACCCAAAAGCTTGTTCAATTGTTAAAACATCACTTTCCAATAGTTGTGAATTTCCCCTTTAACGGACTCAAAGTATTGTAGCTCTATTCCTACCGAAGCTTTTTGATTGTTTAATAGCACATTTTTGTAATCCACTCTCACAACTTTTTCTTTAGTTGAGTGGGATTTTTCCGGACTCTTTGTATCAGCGACCAGGTTCACGGTTGAATTCACGAGTCCTTCGGTGGTCCTTTCACGCTCTCCATTGACCACCTTCTTTGATACACAAGAGTCTTCAACTAATATCTCCTTAGGCTTCTAAATAATCAAAAAAATTGACTTAGACATTTCATCAAATATTTGGTGTTCAACAAGTTCATCCTAAAATTTCTCCACTATTTTCTTATCAAATCTCTCACAGGCTTTGAAAAACCTTGTTCTAGCCTCAAGTGAAATGTCAAATGCCCCAAGATTCGCAAACTTAGCACAAGAATCTCTGGCAATATGAACCGAAGCCTCCTCCATAGGAGGAGAAGACCTCGGCCGACCTCCGAGAGGGGGATTATCAACCTCCAATCTGCCCTTCAAGCTTTCTAATACGATGATGTGATTTCGGGAAGCTTGGTCCTTCAAGAGCTCCAATTGATTTGCATCTAATTTTTCCTCATCATTGGTAGCCAATCTAGGTTTTTGTTTCCCTATATCCTTATTCACTTTTACCATTCCACCTTCCTTAGATGTTCCAAGGGGGGCAACAACCGGTGAGGTATGAGCTAGCATGAGCCTAGTCATACTCGAGAGTGACCAGGCATCCAAGTTTACCCAAGACGTGAGGTTCTTGGGGTTCGGTGTCTCCTTGGTGGAGGAAGTTTGGTAAAGTATCTTTATATCTCCTGGGTCCAGATCGGTGAAACTCTTCAATCTTGATGTGCGTAGACAAAGAAATTGAGAAAAACAATGAGGTAGGTGCTAAATCGGAAAGATTTATAAGAACCTCGGTAACCTTTCTCTAGCTTTCTCTCTCTTGATTAGGTAATTCTAGTACATTGTGGATAGATGTTCCCTTACTTTTGCTTCACAACCTTTGCAATCTTCGGTTCTTTTATCTTTGAAAATATCAGTCCTGATCAAATCTTAACTTATTCTAAACTATTGATGTCCATGACGATTAAAAGACCAGTAACTTGAATTCATATGAGGCTAATTACTTGCACAACTTCAAAACTATGGACCCCTTATTCAGCCTGATAAGGATATGAACCCTTTCACATGCATCAATAAATACTATGGACCCCTTATTCAGCCTGATAAGGATATGAACCCTTTTACATGCATCAATAAATACTAACCATGTTTGGCTTAATCATAGTTATGTCAATACTTTGGAAGTTATTACTGATACGTCTTTTATTAGTAATAATCTCACAACTGATGCATGTATTATTATATATGCACAAGGTAGTATGATCCATGGAGTTACGTGGACTTTGGTGAGAAACTTTGCAGGTGTGAGGAATATTGTTCTTACTGTCAGAAATTTCCAGAGTTTCAACATAAAAATTAAAAATGACAACTTGATAATCATGAAGCATCCCTAAAACATTGGCTCAGCAACTAGCAAATTACAGAAGAGTTTCTTAATTACCATATGAAAATGTGCTTTTGGTTTGGACATTTTAATAGGATGCTTAACAAATCTTTATGTTAAGCATAATTTAATTACTGTCTGATGCACTCAATAGTTATATGCCTTGGCATCTTGGACCAAAAAAAAAAATATGCCTTGGCATCACATGAAGATATAGTCAACGGTCAAGATACATCAGAATAAATGATCAAAATATCGTCAAGATAATTCCTTCTCTTAATCAACTAACTTCAAAATATCAGAAATCTGGCTAGTATAATAATCTGGCCGGACATGGTTTGAAGAGTCTTGAAGTGTTGATAGATTCGTAACACCTACAAGTATTTGCAATTTAACTATTAGTGACTATCTTTTTATCCTTTAACACTTCAATTTTCTAGCCTAAATAGGCAAATATATAAAAGTTATTTCAAACATGAATCGGAAAAGAAATCTTGAACCTGAAAGAACAAGGAGAGTTTTGCACCCAGCTTTTTGTCCAAATAAAATATCGGTATCCAATCTATCTCCAACCATACACATTTTTGACGTTGTAATATTGAATCTGTAAATGTATCAACTTGTTTATGAAAATGCATAGAAAATTTTAAGTGCCGAAAATAATTTGTTACCTCTCAAGTAAAAAATCCATCATAAAAGTCGATGGTTTTCCAACTACAACAGGTTCTTTTTCACTCGAACCACATACAGCTGCAACCATACATCCCGCACCTAAAATCAACACCAAATTACACAATTTATAAACTGATTTTTTACTTTAATTTTTTTCATTAAACAAAAGTTTAATTAATAACTTGCCAGGCCATTCTTGCTTGTCCGTTAAATGTCCTACTGCATCACGATTGGTCGCAATAAAAAGACATCCTGGATTCTCACGTATACATAGAGTTGCATACCTGTAGAACTTAATCATGTTATATATAATCCCAGTGAGTTATATATAATCTTTTTTAACTAATCCATCATAGATGATATAGAGAAAATAGAGAAGTATGTACGAGGAAAAAATGGACTTTACTGAAGCTTGTAGTAATTTATGTATTGATCGAGCCCAACTATAACAGCTCCAACCTGGGATTATTTCAAAATATGTGTAAGTACATGTTTATGAAGAAAATATATGTTAACTTTAAATACGAGGTCACATTACATTCTTATCATGCTCGAAAAGATAGTTTGGTTTTAGCTCCACGTTCTTTTTTCCATCTTCCTGTAATAAAAAACATTGTTACTCTTCTTATATTGCATCAAGTGTTTATTTGATGTTGGAGATATTAAAAAAGGAAAATGAATCTTACGGGCCCACCAAGTCCGATAAAACCAGCAAGTTTCAGCTCTTCCAGTATTCCTTCCTCACCAACCACATAAACCTGGAAACAGATATTTACCATAGGAGGTCAAAAAAACATATAAAAATTTTAATCTAATGGCATATGAAGAATCATTGAAGTTAAATTGATAAAAGTAAATAAGGCACTAACCTTCTTTTCTTTAGGAAAGTTGTTCACTTTTAAATACATAGCTGCTGCGAATGAAGAGGAGAATATTTCATCCTGCACATATAAGAGAATTGTAATAGGTGTTAATTTGTGTAATAATTCAGACATGTATGGTTAAGTAATAAGTACAACACTTGCTAAGCAAACCTCAGAAACAGAGATTCCAAGGGACTGAAATTTCTCAGCGTACTTTTTCCTTGATTTTGTCGAATTGTTAGTGACAAAAATAAGCTTCTTCCCCTGAAAAGAAGTACAATTGCATAATTGCATAATATTGGATAATGATCTTGACACTAATTAGTTTTACATAGATGTAAAGTTCAGATATTGCAATAATTGTTCAAATAAAAAAGAATTGAAAAACATATACATATTACAATTTACAAACAGAATACCCAATTTAAAAAAAAAAGCTAATTTACCATGGATCGAAGCTTTTCCAAAGTCTCTGGAACCCCATCAATCAAAGTATCTCCTTTCCAAATGACACCTATAAATATGAAGGAAAATCAAACAATAATAAACAACGGAGATATATAGTTATAATCAATGTATTATATATTTATATAAGGATTATGGAGAGAATTCGCAGACCATCACAATCGAAAAGGAAAGCATCGACAGAACCCAAGAGGTGTGTGGTGTTTTCAGGTGTAAGAAGCTGGGAAGAAGAACCCTCACTCATCTTTCTTTCTTGCGATTTTTTTTAATGACTTGTTTTTTTTTGCTTGTGCGATCGTATACTTGTTTCTACTAGAGCACAGAATTTAAGATGAGAAACGTGCACATATTCTATTCTTACACTAGTGTAGTGGAAAGATTCTTATACAACATAATCTATCTTTTTATTGACATTATTTTCCCTTTTGGGTCAGGGACGAGCGTGAATCACATTGTTTGGATTGAATAAAATAAGAAAAAAGGATTCTTTGGTCTTATTGATTTTTTTTTTAAAAGAATATACATTTTTAGGCTTAAAAATTTCTAAAGTTATGTTTTAAATCTCAACTAAAAAATAGTTTTATTAAAGTCCAATTGTAATGTTCTGGTTTGGATTCTTACCATTATACCTCTTGGCCTGAAGTAAGAATTTGGTAGATTTTTTTGATGGGTACGGGCCATTAACGCTCATACCATTTTTCGTAAATTAAATATTGATAGGTACGGACTCGTCTCGTTATTACATTTTTATTAAGCCGTTTTTTAAGTTTTATTAAGTCATTCATAGTTAGTTGTCCATGGGTACCGACCCAATTAGACCATATCCAGCAGTTTATGTGCATTGGGTTGTACCGATGGTCCAAACCACAAATCTTCACAACATTGGGTTGTACCAATGACCCAATAACAAACACAAATCACTATGCACAATTGGTCTTGGGTTGTACCCATCAGGAACAAAACAAAAAAAGATCTTTTGACAGTATTGGAATCTCTTCACAATCCCATTAATGGGACAAAGAACAACACAAAATCTCTTCACACTCGCATTATTAGAACAAAGAAGAAACACAAATCTTCACACTCGCTAATTTGGAACAAAAAAAAACATCACGACCGATTTTATTTAAAAAAAATTGCAGCGGATGTGGATTGGTGGCCCAACTCGATTCACGGGTTGTGCCCATGTACGGCTTGGTGCGAAGGTGGCCCAACTCGGTTCACGAGGTTGTACCCATGGCAACTCGATTTACGGGCTGACTGGCCACGGAGGACGGCGGATTTCTTGTGTTCCAGATCAGAGCGTTGATTTCTTGTGTTACAGATTTCTTGCGAGATCTCGGTGCGAAGGTGGAGGAGAGGCGGCGAAAATTGGTCCACGGCGAAGACTAGTCCATGGTGGAGAATGGCTGCAAACGACGACGTTATTCTTGTACGGGAGAGAGGATTGGTGGGAAGATAAGATCTCGTTGTGAAGAAGACATGGTGGGAAGGTGAGATCTCGTTGTGAAGAAGACATGGTGGGAAGGTGAGATCTCGTTCAGATGATGTGGAGACCGGCACACGAGGGCGACTGTTTTCTGAATCAAGAGAGCGGCGGTGGTTTTGTACAGTGGTCATGAACGGTGGAGAATGGCCACGAACGGCGGAGAGGTGGTGGGTTGGTGAGAGAAGAGATAAACAGGGGGCGCGACTATATACATATTGAAAGAGGGTGGAGGAGAGGAGCACAGAAGGTGAATCGATGGAAAGGTAAGATCTAAATGGTGAGGGGAGGAGATGGGAGGGGAAGGTGGATCGGTGGGAAGGTGAGATCTGAGTAGTGAGGGAAGGGGAGGCGGTGGGTTGGTGAGGGCGGTGGGTTGCCTTTTACAGGAGAGCATGGTGGTGGGATGGTCAGAAAGCACAGAGAGGGACGGGAGAGGAGGCGGGTCGGTGGGTGCTGAGAGAGAAGATGGTAATGGGAGGGGTCTGATTCCTTTATTAGGTTTGGGTTTTAGGGTTTTCTATGTGATTAAGAAGGAAGAGTAAGGTTTTTTGGATATTTTATATCTTATTGTTGGGCTGCTAATGGAATAGTTAGGTTAGGGACTTTAGAAGTAAGTATATACTTTGGGCCTTATAAACTAACTGTACCTTTTTTATTAAAAAAAATACATGTTATGCATCACAAAATTAAGAATTTGTGTGAAAGTTATTAGAAAAAATACAAAAATTAAGAATTTGTGCTCTTCCAATTGAGCTAGACAGGCAGAATCTTTGTAATTTAATTTGGGTTAAACAATGGTAAAAAAAATTATTAATATTAAATTATAATAATAAAATATATATGAGTAAATTAATTAGTAAGTTATTATAATTAATTTTTTTTTTTGAAAAAATAACAATCAGTTAAAAGTAATATTGGATCATCTAAATAGATATTTTTTGTTTAAACAATAATAGAAATGATATATTTACTATAGCTAATGTGTATTTGGATTTATAGTTTTAAAAGAATGTATTGATCAAATATAAGTTTGTTTTTTTAGTTTAAATTGAATTTTTAATAATAAGAAAATAACTCAATTGATTATACAATTTTTTTAATTTTTTTTATACATAAGAAGCTTAAAAGTTGGTAGTCACGCAATAAATAAGACGAAACAATATGATTCTCATGTGGCATCTACCACAATCCGAGAAGTTACACAACGGTTCCTATCTCTCGTAATAGCACTAATCAGGTAGATCTTCTAATTCAATCGAAAAGGCTTGGATCCTCGCTCCTTTCTTGGCTAATTTATCGGTGCATAAGTTTGTTTTTCGAAAGATGTGACTTATTTCGAAGTTTTTAATAATTTCTCTAGTTTTAAGGTTTTTTCAGAAAAAAAACTACTTTTAAAATATTTCAAATAACCTTATAATTAATATATAATGTTTTACATAAAAAATATATAATAATACTTCATATATATTTTATTTTTTATAATAATGAATTCAAACAAGTGCTTTGTTTCTTTTAGGGCTTTTACAAAAAAAAAAGTCACTTTCTAAAATATTCTAAATAACCTTATATCTTTAATATATAATGTTTTACAAAAAATATAATAATACTTCTTATATAAAAGTATGAGCCATATTTATATTTTTTTTAAAATGAATTTAAATAAATGATTCTATAATTAATGGAGCGCTTTGCTTCAAACATCTTCCACGTAGATGGAACGGTCTGGTTGACCGAGCCGCGCGTTTAGCTAGGCAATCGGCACCGAATCATTTGGACCCCTTGGAATTGGGGTCGGCTTTTACGAGACTGGGGATAGGCTAATTTAGACCTTTATATTCTTTACTTGTACGTTCGACCAAAAAAAAAATTATTATTTTCTTTAGTATTATAATTATAATTTAATATAGTTATCATTTTTTTATATAATATTATTATTTCTTTTCTTTTGATAATGTAAATTTCTTTAATTCAAATATGATTATCATTTTTTTCCATTTTTTTTAGCTAAATGATTTAGTTATCCCTTTTGAAATATTTTATAAATAAAAATAATGTGGACATTTAAAAATATTTAAAGAATTAATCCCTCCTAATTTTTCCAAATTTGAGGAGTAGTTGTATTGTTTTTGGTTTCAAAAAGGTTTAGTTGTCCATAGGTGCTCTTGCTGGATATAGTGTTAAATGATCTTTCTTTGAGTTTAAAGTCTGATCTGGATTGGTGAAAGTAAGTTTAATTGTGAGTCTGAGATGGTCCTTTTCAATGGATTTTGTGGAAGATCCATTCGCTTTTGGCCTTCCAGAAACTGTGAGTAAACAAAACAAGTTTTATAGAACATAAAAATAAAAAATAAACCGTAGTTAATCAAGTAATTACCATGATTGAATTTCTCAAATATCTATTCTTCTTACGAAGCTGTGGAATCTGAGCCTCTAGTCTCGCTTGACGAATCTGATAACACAAACGAGAAAGTTAACAAACAAATGCTTCACTTCACAGTTATAGCAAGTTGCTTTAATTTTGAGCAATTAATTACCTTCCTCTTCTCGTGAGCACGATTTGCAGCCACACGATTCTTGATCCGTGTAAGTTCTAACCTTTCAGCAGTTTGTTCTGCAGTCTCGATAACCCCTTTATGCTTCTTCTTTCTCCTTTTACGAACATGACCCTGATTAGTTAAACCTAAGTCTTGCTTCACATTTGAGCATTTTATGTAATGTACTCTCCTCGTACTCATACTTCCACTACCATAGTTAAATACCCTTCTGTATTGCATATATGAACCCATAGTTATAACATTTCCTCCAACATTATTAACACCAAGAAATCCAGATGTCAAGTCCATTGTTTGAGTAGGTGGTGGACAATTTCCTATCATAAATTCCAATGTTCCATCTGCCATTTCCTCGACCATTAAATCATTGTCTTCAATACCTGACTGTATTTGATTTACAGGCAATATTGAGTTTTCAAACATCTCGAAATCTTGTAGTATATCTGTAGCTTGATGTTCAGTGGAAACTATGGTTTCTTGGGAAAAGAAATTGGCATCATATGGAACCAACATTGTCTTTTCAAACTCTTCGAAATCTTGTAAAGTTGCCGTAAATTGGTTCGGTATGGACTCTGTAAAGGTATCCATGAAGTCCATGTTATTCATGGATTCATCTGTGTTTGGTTGTGGCTCGTTAAGATCTAGTAGCACCTTTTCGATTTGAACTTGGTCCCATTCTTGGAAACTAATATCATGTTGTTCGTTTTCTAAATCTGGTTCCATGATCTGATTCACTAGAGGCTATACTGTAAATTGTAGAATCGTGTGAGTACGTTAAGAAGAGTGTTTCAGAAATCATATATTTTTATTTATCACCATGAAGATTAGTTTTTTGAGACAAGCAAGTTATTTAATAATGCAACAAAAGAGGTTTCATATTCAAATTTATTCAGAGAGATGCTATAACAGACTGGGCTTACGAGTAGTTGTTCGTGGCAAACCTTTGAATTTTTTTGAGCTATTTAAACTATAGGTCCCTATAATATGCAAAAATTGCACTATAGGTTTATATACTAATTTTGTTTGAATTGATTATGTTATAGCTCCATGTATTATACAAAATAACATATATTTCATTATAGCAACAACAGATATTCAAACAAATAAAATAAATCAAAGCTGTAAAATATAGTAATTTAAAATTGGGGACCAAATGAAAATTTAAAAAACTTGAGAAAATATCAAATATAATTTTTTTAAGAAAATTAAAAAGCTAATGAGATCCCATGCCAAATAAGTGTAAAGTGTTCATAAGGTGAGACATTACGATCACCAAGTTAATCTTTCAAATACATAAACTTTCAAATATATAAACTATCAAATATTATACTATGCTATAAGAGTAAACACACACTTTCTTTTTATCAACTAACTTAATAGGCACATCTCGCTATTATCCATAATTACTTTCAGTGATAAATTTCTTCAGTTTATAATAATTGCTCATCCAAAATACCAGTTAAATTTATATGTTACGTACTACGTATAAATATCTCAAATACTTAACTCAAAGCAAAAATTTGATGAAAAAAAGAAGCACAGATATCCCAGTGTAAGATTAAATCATGATCAAAATAATTAATATATTTAGGTTTATATGCAGTAAAGTTTTTACCTTAATGAGTAAAGTTTAATAAAGATTGAAGTTTATATTTGAGTTTAAAAGCTCTAGTTCTCTTAGCTTCAGTGATGGTCTTTGAAGTAAAAAATGAAAGAGTGAAAAAAAATTATGGGTGCTAAAAATGTGTATGTACTGTGGAATAAATTCCAATGATATTAAAGTTGAAAAGAGTTCAGAGGTTTTTCAACATGATAATATTAATAAAGCATTTTTGGTTCGAAAATGTGTTTATAAAAGGGCAAAGTGCTTAACAATAACATTTTTTAGAAGTGCAAAATAATATAGGACTTTTTAAACAAAAAATGTTCAGGTTTTATATATTCTATTACAAAGTTTTTCTATATTACATTACTTTTCTGCATATAATATATAGAAAAACTCTACATAATTATCTCTTATACTAATTCCAGAGGAATGAATAATTTCGAATATCTTTTACAACTCCTCTTTAAATTGACAAATAAATTTATGAGATTCATGAACTATACCCTTCTTTGTAAAAATGTATATATAGTGCCTAAACATGTTATGTATAATATGTCTAATAGTGCAAAACAGCCACTACTACAGGCGGGACCTTTAGGGAGGACGCGTTTCCTCGCAAAAAGGTCCCGTAATCCTCGCTAAAACTTTTCGCGAGGAAACTTCCTCGCAAGAAGTTCCTCCCTAAAAGTTTGTCCCAAGAAGTACCTTATAACGACGATTCTATTAGTCGTCCCAAGAAGCCAACTCTTTCGCGAGGAAATAGTTTCCTCCCTAAAGGTTATGCTTTTGCGAGGAAATTTTCCTCGCTAAATGTTGTACTCTTGCGACGACGATACCGTCGCTAGAGGACCATCACGTTTAGCGAGGAACTCTTTAGCGAGGAAAAGTTCCTCCCTAAAAGCCTTTTTTTATTTTTTTTCTAATTTTTTTTTCGATTTTTTTATTTGTTTGTAGTATATAATAGAAACTAATTAAATAAAATACTAAATTTAAAACAAACATATAAAATAAACCCGAAACTTAATATACATAGTGAATTAAAGTCTTAAACATTCAGAAATATATAAATAGAATAGAAGTCTTAAACAGTCGATAGAGATGAAAAGTCAACATATATATAAAAACAGTCAAAATAAACCCAGGTCTTCTTCTCTTCATTTTCGGCATCTTCGGAAGATGGGGGATCAAGCTCGTCCATTTCGTTTTCCCTGCGGCATCAATTAAGCGTGAGAATGGCCGTAGTCATCTGCTCGTGGATCGCATCTCTAGTGGGTAAGGTTCTCGATGTAGAAGCTCCAGAGACATTATCTTGCATTGGTTCCTTGCCGATAGAGACATTATCTTGCATTGGTTCCTTGACATTATCGTCCTCCGAATTGTTCCCTAGCACGAGTCACCGATTTAAGAGTAGTCTTGCCCCTTGTATTTTTGTTACCTATTTAAAAATACGATTAAAGTTGCAATTTTTCTATTTGATATTTTAGAAATAAATACCTGGAGCATCACATCCCGAGATACGATTTCTCGGAACTCTATTCGGGTCTTGACCATTACCATCTCCATCGTGTCCACGTGCAACCTCAGCCATCTGTATAAAAGTATAGTTTTACCTAATTTAATTTTTTATTTAAATTATTTTTCAACTTTCTAAAATTACTAAAAGACACATAAAGTCAAGTATATGTCCAATTTTAATACTAAAGGTTATCTTCGATATCTCATCTCTAATTTATATATGAAATTCCAAGAGGTATATAAAGCACCCTAATTATTATAAAAAAAAATATTTTAATAATTAAAGCAAATTACTGACTTCGAAAATGAGATTGGTGCATGATTATTCAAATTCTCATGCATGACTAGTTATTAGTTTGATTTAGTGATTCGTGTTTTTTTTCATTTTAACATTTGTGTGAGTATGGTGTTGGGAGGGATCAGCAATAATTGTCTAAATTTTTCAAATGGGATAGGATTAACATTTATTCAAATTAACACCACTTATAATTTGATCTGAATTCCAAAGGCTCATCATACCTTCAATCTTTGAAATATGTTTCTCTACTTTCCTTGCGCATCCACTGCAGTGTATTGAGACCCTTAATACCACCATCTATATAGGGATACAAACAAACGAGTTAACAAAACTAGTGACACAAATTATATGTAATTTCTTCTAAAAAAATTTTAACCAAAACATGATAATTTTTCAAGTATTTTACACTAAATAATCACCTAAAAGCACCCACATAATTCGGAATTGACAAAAACCAAAAATAGATTTTGGAATTTTAATTATATATAAAAAAAAAGTTGAATTACATACATTTTAATCCGTAGTTTGGAGTGTTTTTGATGATAAAAAATCCCTACAAAGTATATGCAACCATATAAACAAGTGATTAGAGTCAAAATTTGCATAAAAAAAATTTGATTTTAAGAAAAAAAAATTAATTGGTGATGAAAATTACCTTTGAAATGATGTTAGAGATGTTGGTGTAGCTTGGATTCCTAGGGTAGATCTCGGCGGTGGCTAGGTGGTGGAATTTTCGCCGGAATTTTAGAGGTAAAATGGAGGTAGTTTAATGGTGTTTGGTGTAAATGAATGGGGAAGAAGATAAGAGCTTGGGTTTAATAGATATCCCGTAAGGCTTTAGGGAGGAAATTTTCCTCGCAATAGGTGTGGGTCCTCGCGAAATGGTGGGTGAAATTACCATGGCGGGAATTATGACCGCCTCTTTTTGCTTCCAAAATTTTGGGATTACTTTTTGCAAGGAAATGTTCCTCGCTAAAGGGTCCCACCTTTTGCGATGAGTTCTTAATAAGAACTCCTCGCAAAAGGTAGGGACCCTTTAGCGAGGAACATTTCCTTGCAAAAAGTAATCCCAGTATTTTTTTTTTCTTTTTTTTTTTTAGAATAACATATCATCTAAACTAAAATTACGCTATAATATCTAAAAAATTGCTGTATTTTTTTTATTTTTAGAATAACATATTATCTAATCTAAAAAATTACGCTATAATATCTAAAATTTCTTTTTTGTATTAAGTCAACTGTTTTGGTCAAACTAGAGTGTTTAGTGTATTAAGTCAAGTATTTTGGTCAAACTTAAGTGTTTAGTGTATTAAGTCAACTGTTTTGGTCAAACTTAAGTGTTTAGTGTATTAAGTCAAGTATTTTGGTCAAACTAGAGTGTTTAATGTATTCAGTCAAGTGTTTTGGTCAAACTAGAGTGCTTAGTGTATTAAGTCAAGTGTTTTGGTCAAACCTAAGTGTTTAGTTTATTATTTCAAGTATTTTGGTCAAACTAGAGTGTTTAGTGTATTAAGTCAAGTATTTTGGTCAAACTAGAGTGTTTAGTGTATTAAGTCAAGTATTTTGGTCAAACTAGAGTGTTTAGTGTATTAAGTCAAGTATTTTGGTCAAAATAGGGTGTTTAGTGTATTAAGTCAAGTATTTTGGTCAAACTAGAGTGTTTAGTGTACTAAGTCAAGTATTTTGGTCAAACTAGAGTGTTTAGTGTACTAAGTCAAGTGTTTTGGTCAAAGTAGAGTGTTTAGTGTATTAAGTCAAGTATTTTGGTCAAACTAGAGTGTTTAGTGTATTAAGTCAAGTATTTTGGTCAAACTAGAGTGTTTAGTGTACTAAGTCAAGTATTTTGGTCAAACTAGAGTGCTTAGTGTACTAAGTCAAGTGTTTTGGTCTAACTAGAGTGTTTAGTGTATTAAGTCAAGTATTTTGGTCAAACTAGAGTGTTTAGTGTATTAAGTCAAGTATTTTGGTCAAAGTAGGGTGTTTAGTGTATTAAGTCAAGTATTTTGGTCAAACTAGAGTGTTTAGTGTACTAAGTCAAGTATTTTGGTCAAACTAGAGTGTTTAGTGTACTAAGTCAAGTGTTTTGGTCAAAGTAGAGTGTTTAGTGTATTAAGTCAAGTATTTTGGTCAAACTAGAGTGTTTAGTGTATTAAGTCAAGTATTTTGGTCAAACTAGAGTGTTTAGTGTACTAAGTCAAGTATTTTGGTCAAACTAGAGTGTTTAGTGTACTAAGTCAAGTGTTTTGATCAAACTAGAGTGTTTAGTGTATTAAGTCATGTATTTTGGTCAAACTATAGTGTTTAGTGTATTAAGTCAAGTATTTTGGTCAAACTAGAGTGTTTAGAGTATTAAGTTAAGTATTTTGGTCTAACTAGAGTGTTTAGAGTATTAAGTCAAGTATTTTGGTCAAACTAGAGTGTTTAGTGTATTAAGTCAAGTATTTTGGTCAAACTAGAGTGTTTAGTGTACTAAGTCAAGTGTTTTGGTCAAACTAGAGTGTTTAGTGTATTAAGTCAAGTATTTTGGTCAAACTAGAGTGTTTAGTGTATTAAGTCAAGTATTTTGGTCAAACTTAAGTGTTTAAAGTATTAAGTCAAGTATTTTGGTCTAACTAGAGTGTTTAGAGTATTAAGTCAAGTATTTTGGTCAAACTAGAGTGTTTAGTGTATTAAGTCAAGTATTTTGCTCAAACTAGAGTGTTTAGTGTATTAAGTAAATTATTTTTTGTGTTGTCATTCTTTGGTTAAAAAAGATTATGTGAAATTGACTTTTTGGAAGATCAGAACTTTTACCATTTGAGTTCATAATAATATCTGATATAAAACAATTGATAGGCATTATTTTGGCTAAAGATTTGAAAAAGAAAAGGATGTTTTGTAAATAAAACTCTCTCTCTCTCTCTCTTCCTGTATGTGACTGTGTTAAAAAAGGGTTACAAGGCATAGGCTTTCTCTGAACTGATTGTCTAGTGACTGAAAAAGGTATAGGAAGAGGATGTTATTTTGCATTTGCTATCATTATCTTGTTTTCCAGCAGATAATAATGATGATTGTTCATTTTTTGAGTATACCACTATTTATGATACACAGTATTTAATATTTTATCACGTAATGATGAATATTTATGAGTCCACGCAATTGATAGTCTATCTATTCCAGTATACAAAAAAAGACCTCTCACTACTTTTTAGGTTAGTCCTTATCACTAAAAAGACAATAATTTTGCTTGAAAAATTTGATCCAATGGAGCTAGATTTGTTGTAGAAGCTACTTAAGTGAGATGCCCAATATTAATTTGTGGATTAAAGAAAAAATTGGGAGAATTTTGGGGTTTTTGGAGCTCAAGGTTCGCATTAATGGCCATCTGTCCTTATTTAATACGGCAGAACTTTTTGCGAGGAAATAATTTCCTTGCTAAAACTACTGAATTTCCTCGCAAAAGGGTGACCTCTAGCGAGGATTTTATCTTCCTCGCTAAAAGATGACGTCTAGCGACGACTTCCAACGACTAGATTATTATTTAATTAATTTCGGTAGCTTATTTACGACGCTGGTCTTTAGGGACGAATATTTCCTCGCTAAAAGTGTTCCTCGCTAAAGACTAACCCTTTAGCGAGGAACTTTTTGGCGAGGAAAACAGTTCCTTGCGAAAGGTTCCGTCTGTAGTAGTGAGCCTCGGATTGATTGAAATGTCTCAATTGAATTGGTAATGTTCTTAGGTATTAGACTATTAGAGAACAAGGCTCCCGATTATCTCCTGTTTTGCATTAGTACACCTGGAAGCAAGGCTTGCGTTACCATATCCGATTATACTATGATGCTCAGTATTTACAGAAGGATCCCTTACAAAACTATATGAAGGATAAGGCTAAATGATTTTTTTTAATACAATGGAGGCCCGAAGACCGGTTTTAACACCCACTATTATGCTGCTACTACAGCATATAAATTATTCGTATAGACTCGTCTCGGGGTCTTGTACCCGAACCTATCCTTATTGAGAACCTTCCACGCCGTATCCGGTGGATCCTCTAAGATCGTAAAGGTGGTCTCTAACCTCACCCCTAATCTCGCTAGGTGATCCGCGCTTTCATTAGTTTCGCGATAAATACACTTCATCTTGAAACCCGCCATCTTTCCAAGAATCTTCCGGATGCCAATCACTCGTTCCCTTAACGGACTTGTCTCACATACTCCTTCCGTTACTACTCGTAAGACCTCCTCCGAATCAACCTCCACCTCAAAACGTTGAATCCCCATTCTGACCACACCATTCGAAGACCCTCGTAAAGCGCCACTAATTCAGATTCAATTACCAACGAACACCTAAAGCTCATATGAAAACCCTTCATCCAGACTCCATCGTTATCTCTTACCAAACCACCCGCACCACCCAATCCTTTGTATTCCTCGAAACTACGAAAAATGATAAATGATAATCACAAGGAATATATTAAATACGAAAGAAAACTCACAAGAAATTATACGTAAATAAATATGAATTGCAATCAAACTTAAAACGAAAATTTAAAAAATTAAGTAATAGCGTGATTTCTACGATTATTTCGTTAAAAAGACTTTTCGGGAATAGATTGTATCCACAAATGAATTACTATTACTACTCTAATCTAGGCTAAAAAACATTTAGAGAGGAGAGTTGAGACCTTTCTTTTTTTGTTGTATTGTAGTTCTGCTGGTGTCTCGGTCTTTATAAATGATTTCATCATCTTTTATAAAGTAGTTTAGGAAGTTTTCAAAACATTCACCCCATAATTGATGTCATAAAGCGTCTATCATTGAGTCAAAAAAATTTGTCATCTTTGTCTTTTTTCATGAACCTGGGCGATAATTTTTAGCAAGTGGGAGAAGGTTTCTAGACAAACCTTGTAACCTCTGTATTAGTTGAGACATAAGTGCGGGAGTTTCGTCTGTTTGGTGATGAGAGCTTTCGAGGGTGGGTGTTTCTTTTCTAGTGGCTTTTTCAAACATGGCCAATGGAAGTGCATAAACACCAACTCTAAAATAAGTTTTGTTTTTAATTTTCCAAGATTCAAATAATCCTCGACTCCACCATTACTATGCAACGCCTCGTTGTCACCATGAGGGTGGGTGGTGGTAGTGGTGGTGGTGTGCATGTGGGGTATCCCGTACTCTTCATATCTAATATGTTGGGGGCTTTTGAAAGATATATTTGATAGAAATAATGTAAACTATTATTTTTATCTTTCCAAAACTGATGTGGTACACTTGTAAAAAGACTCTTGGTCTTCTTCTTCTTTAAGTGAATGAAACTAATTTAAAAACCCGTACTTTTTTCTTTTAATTTTCAACACAGTAAGCATAATAGATTCCAGTTACTTAAATGGAGTATAGTGTGTTGCCGATTTATGGAGTGTAGAAGATACTTTGAATAATATGTTTGTTGTGTGCCAATAGTAAGTGGGTGTGTAATACTCGCGTAGGATATCCCATGATATGATTGATCGTGTGAACTATCTCTTAATGGTTAAGGTTTGATATCAATGCGACATAAACCCTATTATGAGTCTTGTGACTCGAAAAAGGCTCAATATAAAAAAAAACTGGATGTTACACGACTTGAGAGATTAGGATAACCCTTGTGTGAATCGTTCCCTAAAGTAGGGGTTGACATTCTTGTTCCAATCTTGCTGTGTACGGTGGGTAATGCTCTTTTGATGTGTTGCGACCATGTGTTCCTCAACCATATATGATTACCGGGATCCTCTCACCGAAATTCATTCATCTCCTAGTGGGTAGAGGTGAGGCAGATGCAGTTGGAATTTTGAAAGCTACAGAGATGTCCAGAGACTACCCCTCGGGAAGAGTTATTATTAAAAATGATGCTCAAATGATTATGCAACCGCTCTCGAACAACCATTACATTAATTGTCATAAAATTAACAATATTATTTGTAATATTCATGGTTTAGCGGAACAATCAAGCCCCAGTTTTGTTTCAATTTCTAGGAGCATCAATTTGGCAGCTGACTGGGTTGCTAAAGATGAGCTTTTAAGCATCCTATTTGGTAACTAGAACTTTGAAATTCTAACCTAGTTAGCTAATATTTTACTATCGGATAACGAACCTCGATGGGTTGTTAATTGTAATATTTTGAACTATCCTATTTAATATATTATATGCTTTCGAACAAAAAATAATCCTATCTAATATATTATATGCTTTTTTGAACAAAAAAATAAAAATAACTATAAGACTAGTGCAACTATATAAGTAAAGGTTTAAGCTTTATTCAACTCGGAAAAGATTAATGGTTATTCAACTCGGAAAAGATTAATGGGGTGAGAGAGGCTCGAACTCTCGACCTCAGGATCACTCTTTAGCTATGAGACCTACGCGCTAGCCAACTGCGCCACCACCCCATTTGATAATTATGGACAACGTATTTTAGTCATTGTTTTAATACAAATCCTACACTTTGTCTAATTGGTGACGTTGAGTTTAATAAGTTCTTGGAGCAGATAAAGCTCGGTTATCTATCATTGTCGAAGCTTATTTGGCTTTATGGAAGAATTTTGTCCCTGGTTTCTAATGGTATTGTGATTACATCGTCAAGGCAAAGTGCGTGGAAACTTCATTAATAGTTATGTTCTTCCAAGACCAACTGCTCCTTACATTTCTTATTTTCCTTTGGTGGCTCGGTTTCTACTGACATTACCATACTCATTTTCTCAATGAGGAATGATTTGTGGAATTCAATTATGTTTATGAGTCTCATCTCTTCATAAACAGTTGGTCCACAAATGACTACTTTGATAATACAAATCATTCCATCAATTACTTATTGAACGAAAGTTCAAAATAGTATAATTTTATTAAACTTTCTAACAAATTATATTTTCTGAAAAGATTAAAATAGGTATGTAGGATTGGACAATAATCTAGGTATCGTGAACATAAAATGACAAAAAGCTTAATATTCTGTATAACCACAATACAAACAGCTTAAATAGATGATAAATATGGAATTAGAAAGTTGAAGTATTTTATGTTGTGTGTTTCGGTAGCACACAAACTTACAAAATACGTGTTTATAACAAACATTATAATTTTGTGTAATACTATAACACATAAAATCACAAAAAGGAAACAAAATCTGATAGGGAGAATGTAATTTTATTTGCTACAGTAACACACAAAAGAAAGGTTCGTGTATAACCGCTACACACAAAATTATATTTGGGATGTAATGGGAAGGAAACCATCGAGACGGTATAAATTTTAGGGCTGAGCAAATGGGAACCAATAAACCAAATTGAACCAGAAAAAACCGAACCAAATAAACCAAAAACCGAAAAATCAAATGGTTCGGTTTTCAATTTTTGAAAAACCAGTTTTTTTTGGTTTGGTTCGGTTTACTACGCAAAAACCAAACCAAAAAAACCAAGCAAAAACCGAACCGAGGAAGAAAAAAATAAGGAATATGGGAAATTTTTTATAACAATTTTGTGGGAGAAATTTGTTGTGAGAATTTATCATATACGTGAAATTTTTGTTTTACTATACAGTGGTGTTATTAGCGAGAAATTTTTATATATTACTTAAGATTATACTAGTAAGTATTTATTACTTGACAGATTTTATTAATCATGATTGTATGAATTTGGAATTAATAGTTTTAATTATATAAATATATTTAGTATTCTAATTAAAATAATCGTTGTTAGATTTTAAGTTTTAATTTAATTGATATATACCCTATTATGTAATACTATTATAATTGTATTCGAATATTAGTCGTTATTAGACAATGTATTTCAAGATATAGGTTAGCAAATATTATTGGCCAAGCATTTAAAGTCAAAGCGAACCATATTCCAAACCAAACCAAACCAACCCAGAACCAAAAACTAAATGTGTAACCATATGCGAACCCTCCGGTTTGGTTTTTAAATTATAAATAACTGAATTATTCGGTTTGGTTACGGGTTTGGTAAAAAAACGAGATGAACCGAACCATGCTCACCCCTAATAAATTTGACTAAAATGAACAACAAAAATTATGTTTATGAGAGTAAAAAAGGTAAAAAAAAGTATAATATAAAAGATATACGAGTTTAGGGCAATTTTTTGGATTTTATGTAATAAAAAAAAGCAATATTTTTGTGTGTTCCTATAATACACAACTAATATGATGTGGTATGTGATTTTGTGTGTTTCACAAATACATAAAACTTAGTTTTGTGTATTACTGGAACACACAAAATAACAGAGAATGGAGAAAAAAACTAATATAATGGGGCACGTTACTTTAGCGCCAGAGACCCTTAACACAATAAACTCTAAACACTAACCCCTGAACTAAAACCTCTAAACACTAAACGCTAAAAATATCAAAACCTAAACCTTAAAAAACCTAAACTCTAAAAACTCTAAACCATAGCCCCTAAGCCCTAACACTAAATCTTACCCAACCCTAATTCTAACACCCTGAACCCTAAATCTAAAAACCTAAACACTAAATCCTGAAACCCTAGTCCTTAAATCAAAGAACACTAACCTTAGACCTAAAAACTCTAAAGTCTAAATCCTAAAAGATGAAAAAATGACTAATATGACGGGGTCTGTGATTTTGTGTGTTTTTGGAATATAGAAAAAACTAAATTTGTGTATGCCTGTAATATATAAAAACACAAAGAAGGAGAAAGATGACTAGTATGATAAGGTATGTGATTTTATGTGTTCTAGGAATACACAAAATCGAGTTTTAAGTGATCAAGTAGCACATAAATCCAAGATTTGTGTGTTCCAGGATTATACAAATCTGAGTTTTGTGTGTTATAGGAGTACACAGTTATGAGATTTACGTGTTACAGGAATACACGGAACTGAAACACATAATTGAGTTTTTTGTGCTATATGATTAGACAAAACTGAGTTTTGTGTGTTTATGTAACATACAAAATCATAGAGAAATAGAAAAATGACTAGTATGATGGTGTATGTCATTTTTTTGTTCCAGTGCTACACAAAACTGATGTTTGTGGACAGGGCCGGCCCTAGCGTCTTGGATACCTAAGGCGAGAAAAAAATAGGCCTTTTACAGTATAATAATTTTTTTTTATCCTATTTTGACCAAACAAATCATACATAAAAAAAATTGCTAATAAATCAAGATATTATATCTGAAATAATTATATAAAAAACGTTTGAAAAAAAAAATTTAAAGATATACTAAATTCACTTTAAAAACATTTTCGGTGTTTTTTGTGATACAAAGTTGTTGATTAAACTTTCGTGTTTAAGTTTGTCTATCATTTTTGTTCAATCGACAAAACAATATGATCATATTCTTGTTTGCGAATCATAATAATTGATAAAACAATAGTAAAACAGTTGAACAATTTATTTTGACGTACTCATAACTTTCGCTTCGAGTATTGTTTCTAAATTTTGTTTATATTCTATGGTAGGTTCAACTACACTTGTGATAAATGTATAAGAATAATATAATTTAAATGTATAAAATTAAATATAATTAATTATATAAAAGATAGAAAAAAATTTATTTATTGACTATTTTTTTAATAAAAATAATATAATTTAATTTTAAAACATGTGTGAAATTTAATATAATTAGTTAAAATATCAGTTATATAAATTTAATATAATTTATTTATTGATTTAATAGAGGTTTTCAACAAAAATTGTTTTTTTCTTTTGAGTGGACTTCTTTATAAACAAAATTTGTCCCAAAACAAAGAGAAACTGCATGTAACGAGATTCGAACACAGAACAAACCAATCAACACATGAACTTTACCACTAAGCCAAGTCTCTGTATATGAAAATATTATTAGTCTAACAATATATAACACATCTGTACAATATTATTTTTGGGGCCCTAAAAAATGTGGGGCCCAAGGCGACCCCCTTGGTTGCCTTGGGCCCGGGCCGGCCCTGTTTGTGGATTACTAAAACCCTAAACCCTAACTCTAAAGATGGTAGAAAAGTAATTAGAATAAACTAAATGATTATTATGTGAGTACACAACTAGAAAACTCTAATCCCATAAGCCCATAAACCCTAACCTTAAAAAAACCTTCCTAAAACCCTAAATCTCAAAACCTAAACCTAAAAACACCAACCCTAAAAACTCTAAACTCTAAAACCCTAAACCCTAAAAAACACTAAAAGGAGAAAAATGACTAATTTGATAAAAAAAAAACTGTTATTTTTTGTGTTCTAGGAATACATAAAACCAGAACAATTTTTTTTTTTCTTTTGTGTGTTTAAAGAATACACAAAAGTGATTTTTGTGTATCACCGTAGCATACAAAGTCACAAAACTAAATGACTTGGAACACACAAAATCACATAGAATAAGAAAAAAGACTAATTTAATGTATCATTTTGTGTGCTACATGAATACACAAAACTAGAAAATATATAAAATCACAGGAAAAATGACTGAATTCAAAGGTGTATAGCAAAATAGTGAGAATAAATCAAATGATGTATATGAATATTAACAAAGTGAACAAGTTTTGTTGCACAACTAGAAGGGACAAGTCCGAGATTAATTTTTTTATCTTTATGTATTACATCATTACACATACAACTGGTTTGTGTTTTCATGTGGTACATAAAATCACAGATAGAAAATGACTTGACTAAAAGGGAATACGTGATATTGTGTTTTTCTTGTAATACACAGTACTGTTTTGTGTATTACAACAACACACAAAATAATATAAGGGGGTTGGACAAAAAGAGAATACATGAAGATAGTTAAAAAGGAGTAAAAATAAGATTTATGTGATGAATAAAGAGAAAATAATAATTTTGTTAAATAGGAGAATGATATAGATTGATTCTATGACTTTGTGCGTGTGTGTTGTGTGTATTATAAGAACACATAAATCTGAATATCAAAATTTAAAAAAATAGATGAAAAAATTCACATATGTAAATATAAACTTGTCCAAAACTGTATTTTTTTTAAATTTTTCGGGTCTTTTAGGAATTAATTATGAATTTTCAAAAAATTATCGGGCAGGTCATGTGGTGGAATGAAAATTTATTTTTGTAATTTATAGAAATACATATAATGAAATATCAAAATTAAAAAATCAAATAAATATTAGACGTAGATATTGATTAAATTCGTCCAAAAATGTTTTTTCTGTATTTTTCGGACATTAACGTCCTTTTAATCTTGTTTTAATATTTGCCAAATCGTGGTTTAAATATCCCCGAAATAGTGCTTTATACTTGTCCTAACTAAATAACGTTTCTCCATGCTTTTAACATTATTCTTCAAGGGTTATTTAGTAGACAGACCGGCATACCGCCCTTAGGACCGTCATACCGCCGGAAAAAAGCCGTTGCCCAACGGTCACAAGCCACGTTGGATCTTCCCGTTGACTAGAAGACAAGCGGGGCCAGTATACCACCCAGATAACCGGCATACCGCCCAAGGGTCAGAAATTTGCTTATAAAAAGGGATTTTGAGCTATGCAACAAACCACCTCTTGCCAACACTTTTTATACATTCTTATACATTCATTAGAGGTATCAAGCTAATCAAAGTTATCAAATCCAAGCTTGATCAATCAACTTGTAATATCTACTCAATCAAGGAGTTAATCAAAGAAGCTTCAAAGTTCCAATCAACTCAAGAGAAGTTTTAAGCTTAGAGTTATATCCTCTCTTTAGGCGTTCTTAGGAAAATTATAACAATCAACCAAACACTTGTTTTTATCCTCTTAGATCTAGTTCTTGTAATAGATAGATTAAGAGAGAGTGTGAGTATAGGGAGTATACTCGGTTTCCTTGTGTTGCGATAGCACAAGAGTTTGCTTTGTGGTATCGAAGTGGTTGTAAGGGTTATTGTGTTCTCGACCCGGTTAAGAGAGACACGGGAGATTAGTGAAAAGCTTGAAATCCTAAGAAGGCTTCCTTAGGTAGTGGATGTAGGGATAACCGAACCACTATACATCGTTGTGTACTTTCTATCCCTACTCTATTTACTTTCCGCACTTTATATGTTTGGTTATATGCTAGTATAAATATCTTAGTAATATTTACCTAGTTAACCAAACCTATTGTCATCTAGAGTAGTAAGAGATTAGAAACTCGATTTACTTGTATCACTTATATATCAAACCTCTAGCTTATCCATTGCATGATCCCGTAAGAGTTTGATATATTTAGTTGACTTAGTAGTTTCTCTCTTAAACTTATAATTGCCCAAAAGATTTTTAATTAGATATTAATCTTATTAGTAATCCTATTCATCCCCCCTCTAGGACTTTCAACGTGCTTGTGGTGAAAGTAGTTGGTGGGGATTGGTGGCGATGGAGGTGGTGGTGGCAAAACTAGCCGGTGATGGTTGTGGGTGAAGGTGGTGGTGGTCGACAGAGAATAATGGAGGTGGTGGTGGTCGGCGGAGAATGTATGAGGTGGTGGTATGGTCGGTGGTGAGTGCATGAGGTGGTGGTGGTGGTCGGTGGCCATGGCCGTACTGTAAAATAAAAAAAATATAATAAATAATTAAAAAATATTAAAATTAATTATGGTATAAAATTATCTCTAATTAAAAATTATTTTTTTTAACTTGTGATTAAATAAGAAATCAAAACTTATTTCTTACTAATCAAGAAAAAAAGTCTAAACTACATTTATTTTAATCATACCATTTCATTTTCAATAGAACATAATTCTTTTTTTTTTGTCATAGAATATAATTCTTTTAATATATATATATAATGAAATAATGAACCATCACCAACCACCATCTTCAACCACCATCTTCAACCACCATTGTTGCGCAATCACTACCAACTCCTACCGTTTTCGGCCACTGCTGTCATCGTCACAACCAACTCGGTCGATGTTGTTTTTTAAATTCGACCACCACACTATCTCTAGTCATTGTTGCTCCCCCACCATCTTCAACAATTTCACAAAACATGAATTTCATGTTTGAAAAACAAAATTCTAGGTTTGATTTTTTATGTTTCAAACATGAAATCTATATTCTACGAGTAGTTAGGCGGAGATCTGATCTAAAAAAAAAAGCTGAACGAATTGGTGGTGGTGGCTGAAAAAAATGGCCGAAATTGATGGTGACGACGACGGTGGCCAAAAAAGACAGATCATCGGTGGTCAGAGGTGCTGTCGACCGACAATTTAGAAAAAGTATAATTGGTCAGAGCCAGTGTTCTAAAAGGCGCTAGGCGCTAGGCGGGCGGTCGACCACCTTCGAGCGCCCAGGGTACTAGGCGGGCGCCTAGGCGGAGCCTAGGCGTTTTCTTGCTAGGCGGTTTTTATATTTATTTGAATATTTTTTTAAATTAATATAATTTTTAAAATAAATTTATATAATTTTTAGTTTTAAAAAATAATTTTTTTAATTTTTTTGTATTAAAAAATAGTTTTTTTTATTTTTTTTTAGCTTCTGATCGCCTAGGAGCCGCCTAGGTCCGCCTAGGAGCCGCCTAGGTCCGCCTAGGCGCCGCCTAAACCCGCCTAGGCCCGCCTAGGACCTTCTGGGACCGCCTGGAGGCCGCCTGGGCCATTTCTGGAAGTTCAGCTACCTTCTAGCGCCTAGGCGCCGCCTAGGCCGAGTTTTAGAACACTGGTCAGAGCTAGTGATGTAGGACAGAGATACTGCTTGAAAAAAACTGCTTGGAAAAAACTGCTCGAAGTTAGTGATAACCAGATTTAATGGTGTTCGGAGTTGATGGTGACCAAAGATGATAGTAGGGTTAGTTAAATTGCAATAATTTATTTTATATTGATGAGTAGATAATAATGTAATAATAAAAAAATTTAAATAACAATGTATTTGTCAAAGATTATATTATATAAAATATCTTATTAAAATCTGTTTTATAATTATATTTTTTTTCTAACATTAAAAGTAAGCGAAAAAGTTTTTAAAGGTTTGGACTGAACTATGTGAAAGTTTGTGGTTAAGATTTTGTCATTTGCCTTTACTCGAGAGGGTCACCATGTGGGGATACTCACCTGTTATCTTGTTTTTTATTCTTTACTTTTTTTGGTCGATTCTCTTGTTCTTATTCTATGGTAGACTTTGTGATAATTTTTTTCTTTTTTCAAAAAATTGTATTTTACTAAACCAGAAAAATATTACAGTAATAATAGAAAATTATACATATAAAAAATTCTTTATTATCCAAAAGATCTTGAAAACACCCCATAAGACCTAAAAAGATTATATTGATTATCTCTTCTTACTAAAGGCCACAACCAAGATTGAACACTATCAGGCTTAAAAATTCAATTACTTTTTTACACTCTCTTATTTTTTTCCCTATATATACTATTTCAATTCATATTTTCTTGTCAAACATAAAATATTAATTTCTCTTTTCTCTCTCCTGCCTCTCCAATCACCTGTTAACCTAGCTTTTCCTTTTTCTTCTTTCTATCTCATAAACCTGGCTTCCGTCTTATTAAACATGAACGAGAAGCTTCGAGTATGGAGACAAAGCCATGAAAATTGTTCGTGAACCTTGTTCGAGAAGCTACTGCCGATGAAACAGGCACGTCGTCTTCCTAATCACGCGCGACAATGGTGGTGCGATGGTGGCGCGTACGCAGGGAGCCGATTGTCTTCTCGTTCGCAGGGAGCTCGTTCGCATCTGAAGGTTCTTCTCGTTCTGTTCTGTTTTGTTCGCATCAGATCTGTAAGCCATGGCAGATCTGAAGGTTGTTAATCGAGCTCGTTCACCGGAGATGGTTGTTTGACCCGTTTTAGCTGCTGCTTTTCCAGCTTCTCTCAATAGTGGGGCTCGCGTTGGTGGTGGTGCGTGGTGGTGCGTGGTGGTGCAAGGTGGTGCGAGGTGGTGGTGCATGGTGGTGATGGATATGAAGAACGAGGAGTATCGATTACATATGTAACTATAGTTGGGAAAGTTGAGGCAAAAGCTTCGGTTATTATTTGATTAGAAGCTGACCAAGTAAAGACCTCGATTTGACCTGGTGTGTCTAGTAAAACATAGTCTAGTTCATCTGCTCTGCTTTCGATTGTTGATACTACCTAATTTTTGTGCTATTTAGGCTAAGCATTGCTTTTTTTTTTGAGTTTTATAATGTAAAATAATTTTTTGTATTCTTTTGGTGTAATTAAGTTGGGGTATATTTATTGCTCTAATGTCTATTTAGCATTTTTATACCGTAAACTCAACTGTTTTTAACTTAATACTCAGCAAAAATCTCAAAAACTCAATTAATTTTCTCGATACTCAAAAAGTTACTGAGCATGCTCAGCAAATTTACTGAGCAAACGAGCATGCTCAGTAAAGCGACTCAAATTTTTTTTTTGAATATTCAGCAACTTTTTCCGATACTTAGTAACTTTTTCCATGCTCAGTACTTTATGCTCAGTATTTTATGCTCAGAACTTTTTTCGGCGGTGGTCAGAGTTGGAAATCATTGATAGTTAATGATGGAGGAGAGAGAAAAAATGAAAAATGAGGAAAGAGATTAATAATAATGGAGAAGAGAGTAATGGTAATGGAGAAGAGAGAATAACTTTTTTTTTTTGGTCTTATATATACACTTGAAGGGTAGTAATGATATTTGTCAATTTTGAGGCCTCTAAGTAAAAGAGAGGAATCACTTAATTTCTATATATCACTATAATTCTCTTCAAAGACTTCTTAGGTAATTGACCTTTTAAATAATAAATTTATATTTTGAAGTTCATTATTGAATAAACAAAATCTTGATCCCAATAGGACAATACTAAAGGCAGTACAAATATGGAAAGAATACCTAAATGCTAATCATAAGAAAGGTATACTAATATCTGATCATAATCAGAATGAAAAGGAACTACATGATACGAGTACAAATGGAAATATTCCTAATGATGATAATATTAATCTAAAGGAACTCCAAAATCACAATAATCTAGTTTCAGTGAGAAGAAAACAAGATTTTTTAACTATCAAAAGTAGTAAGTGGTTACCCCCACCTCCTAACTCTATTAAAATTAATACAGATGCTTCATTTACTAATGATAAATCCACAATATCTTGTGTGGCCAGGAATCATCAAGGGAAGTTATTAAGATGCATGGTTTGGAGAATAAGCGCAACAAGTGTTCTTGAAGCTGAAGCGTGGGGAGTACTTAAGGCTTGTCTATGGGCAAAAGAACTCGACAATTTTCATATCATTGTAGAAAATGACTGTTTTCAGCTGATGGAACCTCTTACTTGTAATCGCATTTTAAATTTACCTAGTATTAGAAACATTGTTAAGAGTATTTACTATATTTCTGAGCTTTGTAATCCTAATTTCTCTTTTATTAGTCGAGAGAAAAATAGAGTAGCGGATTGGGTTTGTAGAAATCTGCCAAGTGGTGATGTTTTAGATTTCAGCAAAATCCCAATCCCACTAGAACTAGCTAAACTTATTAGCCTTGATTCATCCCCTACCGGGATAGACTAATCTCTTTTGTAATCTGTTGGGTTGTTTTTAATATAAGCGTTTAGAACAAAAAAAAAAAAAAAATCTAGGAAACTAAAACACCGAAAAACAATAAAAAATACGCTATCACAAATAATATAAGACACTATAATTTCTTCAAAAAAATCCATTACTTGGACCACATAGGACACCTAGTCATAACATAAAATAAATGTGACGGTAAATCTGTTTATGTCAAGCACCAAAAAAAGTTGAGTGCCCCTATATCCAAGTTAACATGGGAGATCTGTTGCCTACAAATCTGGAAGACACGATCGAAGTACCTAAACACATCATATAATACTGTTTCTCAATAAAACAAAAATAGAAAAAAAAAAAGAAAAAAAAAACGATGCTGAAGCTTAAAGAAAGCTTCTTCGTTTTCCTCTCTGTTTCTCTCTCTTCATCTTCCTCTTTTTTCTGAAAGGTATTTCTCTCTCTCTGTTTATATATATATCAACACATTTCCTTATATATATATGTGTGTTTAAATCTTTATGAAATATCATGAACTTAATTGTAGTTGATATGATTGAATATATAAAAGTATATGTGTGTACGAATTTTGTGTTGTTGGAATTGATAATGTTTGGAACTTATGTTGTAAACTGAATTGGAGTTGATACGTGACGTTTTATAATGGGTTATTACTAGATTTAAATACGATGCATTCCAATAGATTGGGTCAAAAGGGGTTTAATTTTTGGATCCATTTTCTAATGCTTTTTGAGTTCCACTGAAATGTAAATCACGTCAGTTCTATAGAGATAGATACAATAACACATCAGTTCTTTCAATGTAAATCTTCAGTTATAGTAGGAAATCACTTCTTAAATTGTCATTAAAAGCAAATTAACCTAAAGAAAAAGATTATGTTTATTGTACAGGCATGGACTGTTCTAAAACCTGTATCAAATAACATAATGGTGCAGTTTCTAGAAGGAGTAAAACATATACTTTCTAATATTGTAACGTGTTGTGAATCTGATGTGTATAAAGCACCTAGAGGATTTAAAAATCCCGAAGCTCTTGCAAGAGAAACTGTTTGTAAGTTATTCATTCACGTTTCTCTTCTTTTAAACATAATAACTAATAACTTTCTTTTCAAATTTTGTTTCTAATACAGTTAGTGTAAGTGAAATCGAAGCATTATATGAGTTATATAAACATATCAGTAGTGCTGTTATTAATGATGGACTTATCAATAAGGTAACAGTCATTAATTCTTCAGTTATCGCCTTTAATTAAGTCTTATGTTTGTTGACTTTTAAGTTAGTTAGTTACTTGTTTCAGGAAGAGTTCCAGCTGGCATTATTTAAGACTAACAAAAAGGAGAGTTTATTTGCTGATCGGGTATTTCTTTCATACTTTCACATATCTGATTGATTTTTAGTAGTTTTCTTCTTTCACACGTGTTACTTTTCTTCTAGGTCTTTGATTTGTTTGATACAAATCATCAAGGAATATTAGATTTTGAAGGGTTTGCACGTTCACTTTCCGTGTTTCACCCACTTGCTCCAATCGAAGATAAGATTGATTGTAATTCTCGGCTTCTATGTGTCATTTTAAACAATTCTAATAGTTAACCATTTAATTTTTTTTTTGTTTCTTTTACTTGCTATTTATAGTTCCATCACGATGTTTATCCAAATCTTTGTTATTGTAGTTGCATTTCGATTGTATGATCTCAAACAGCAAGGATATATCGAGCGTCAGCAGGTAATTTTTTCTTATAAATTTTAAAAACTGCTTGGTAATTCATAATTTTTATGAAAGAGAACATATAAATGGTTTGATGAGAGATGACTAGGTTTTGATATTGGTTGTACAAAAAAAAAAAAGGAAAGAAGCTTTAATATCTCACAGTTAGTTGCTTTTGCGTAATTTTGACATTTTGAATTGAACCTTGGATTGTTTGTAGGTTAAGCAGATGGTTGTGGCTACACTTGCTGAATCTGGAATGCGTCTTTCAGATGATGTAATAGAGAGTATTATTGACAAGGTGAGTTTATGCAACTTACATTTAAGTATGTCAATTCTTTTATTTTATATGTGTCTTAAATTGACTAGTTGCTAATATTAATAATAGTATTTTTGCCAACTTAATTCCACATTTTTGTCTCTTTCATGTCAAAGATTGTATCTGCCGAGTCAAATTATAAAGGTCCATCATGAATAGGAAATTTTTACCTTTGAATTTAAATATTTCTGAGCAAGATCTTAAGCTTTCAAAATCGTTAGGTTTTAGCTAAATATTTTGTAGCGCTTTCTGATGTTTGATTTTGAGGAAAATAACTTGAATAATTTGTAGCATCTTTATATACTTTGTACTACTGTCATACATAATTTGCTTGTATACTTTTGTATTTCTTTGCGTATCATTGGTGTTTGATAAGGTGAATATTTGGGTTTGGGGTCCTAAAGCACATAGATCCATTTTAAAAGGGTTTTAGTGTTTCGAGAGCGATTTTCCGCTAAAAACACATAGATAGTCATAATGGACATATAATATATGGATTTTTTTAGTGTGTTGTGCTTTCGATGACCGCGGGATCATTTCGCCAACCCAAAAGATCAATTTTGTGTTTTGAACTTTCTTTCATGAATTTTTTGGGTAGTTTTAATATTTTATTTTGTATTTTCGTGTTTTGAACCCATTGGGGTTTATTTATGCACTATTTAAAAATCTTATCTCGCAATTTAAAGATAGATTTTGATTATTAAGAAACAGAATGAATACATACAAAATTACATTTGTTAGTACTTTAAGTCTGTTATCTTGGGAACAATGCTCTGAGACGAAAACAAAGACATACGTCAATAGGTTGAGGCCTTTGACGTGTCAATTGATGAATGATTATGAAATTGTGGGTCATAATTATTTCGCTCATGGTCAAGTTAAACTGACGACAATAGATGGAAATCATGTTTTAAGTTTAATGTTCTTAAATTTGTCGAGGATTACAGGCCGATGGATTCTGGATTGAATCTATTATGTGAAGAAAGATATTTGACTTCAAAAAGATTCATGATCATGTTCCATTAGTTGTCATTAGGTTCGTAGTCATTGAAGAAGCAGATAATTTGCTCGGATAAGGCCAAGGCAAATTTCATGGGAGAAATTTAATAAACACATTAAAGTTAGATTTCTACCTATATAACTTTGAACATGAGTTTTATCGATATTTATCAATATTTTCAGAATTTACGCCAAGGAGGAAATTCCTTAGATGATTATATCATTAATTTTTATAAGCTTCTTTCAAGTATGAGTGTCCATGAGAACGTGAATCAATGGGTTTCACGATATATTAGGGACTGCAAGCCTAATTGTACGATATGTTGAACATGTTTGAGCTATTGAGACGTCTGAGGCACACCACTAGGCTTTACGAGTTGAGAAACAAAAGGTTTGTAGGAAACTAGCGCACTTCACGGACCACCTGTCATACAAACCAATCATGTCTAACGACCAACCCAACATTAACGCTATCTTGATGGAGGACTGTAGTGCTTTAATTGGGACATTAACAAGCAAAGTGTAACAATCCCAATACTCGTACTTTGGTTCTAAACAGATAAGTATACCAACTTGCCATCTTTTTACGAGGAGATTGGTGTAAATGACTTTGAGGACGAATTTGTGGAAAGTGATGTCTGATGTTGCAAAGAATTTTATTGTTCCCACGAGCATAGGAAGATGATTGCCGTTGTAATGCTCTTTTTCGGTCTGCTTGCACAAGCGGTAGAAAGGTATGTCGCTTTATTGTCGGTTCAGGTAGTTGTGAAAATATAATTTGTTCAACTGATGTGAAGAATTTGGATCTTCCTATGGTAATACACCCAAAACCATATAAATTGGTGTGGCTGAGTAAGGTTAAAGAAGTTAGATGTTCAATTAGTGTGATTAGTCTTCTGATAAGACCTACCTATAAAGACGAGGTCTTGTGGGGTATGGTGTCTATGGGTGCATGTCGTTTATTGTTAGGCCATTCTTGGTAATTTGGCCGAGAAGTGATACATGATGGATATATGAATACATATACTTTTGTGTTTAATGGTCATAAGATTTTGTTATTATCCTATAAACTAATGATCTATCATAGATTTCTAGGGACAATAACACTAATCTAAAAACTCGTGTTTGTTTTGCGCGAGTTATGGAGGACGTGGGTGTGGTGTTTTTATTGATTGGAAAATCTAGCTTCCAAGATTCTGAAATTCCAATAGTGGTTTAGCTTTTATTATCAAAATTTGCGGATGTGTTTTTCGAGGATTTGTCGGAAGATCAACCCCATTACGGGATATTCAACATCAAACTAACTTGGTTTTGGGCACATTATTGCCCAATCATCCTCATTATCGTATGAGTTTATAGGAGCATAAAGAATTGTGTCGTGAGGTGAAGGATATGTTTGTTAAGGGTCATGCTTGTGAGATCCCGAGTCATTGTGCTATTCAGCCTTGAAAATGATGGTTTTGTATGTGCGTGCATAGTCATCGCTTCCTTATTTCATGTTCGGATGACTTAATTGCACAATTGGTGTTGGAAAAAAATTTGCAATTTGAATTTGAAGAACGGATTTCAATACGCCCATATTCGTAGGGCGGGGCGGATTAATGGAAGATATTGGTCAAGATCCGTGAAGGTTTATTTGAGTGGTTGGTTACCCTTTGACCTGTCGAATGGTCTTACTTTCATGTTTATGTTGATGATATTTCGATTTATGTTACTAATTTCGAGGTGCATTTTTAACACTTGTGGGAAGTTCTTATGGGTGTTGTTAAACACACGATTAAGTGCTAGCACGAGTACCTATAAAAAATTTATATATAAATTAAAAATTATTATATTAGAATACCTATATTGATTCATAAAAACTAAAGCATGCTAAATATAATCAAAAGAAACATACCTACAAATTAAAAATCTTTCTAAAACACAAATATATTGTCAAATTCGTCATTGTACTAAAAAATAACCCTAATCCCTAGATTCTTGTAGTTTTCAATCCTTGTCATACTCCAAAGTATCATAGAAGTTTTCATCACCAAAACTTCATCCTTATCACCCTTTTCCGCATAATCCCGACCCTCTTGCTCTTCCTCATCCTCGTCCATTACTCTTAAATTTAAACTTGATCTTTGTCTAGTAGCTCTAATCGTTTCTCGAGCTCCCATCGTTGTTTCCATGTCATCCCAAGTTAAATGTTGACACCCATTTCTCCGACTAACCATTTATTACAATTTTCAATCTCTTGCAATGAGATATGATAAACAGTATTTTCAAGTTATATGGAGTCTTAAGAGCTTGATTGTACTTGACAAAAGTAAAAAACTCTTGTAGCTTTTGATGGTGGAGTTTGTTTCTTTTTTCGAATGAATATGTAAAATAGATGCAAGTGTAGTTGTGTAGTAAATATTAAAAATGTTTGACATACGTGTTACAAATATCAAATAATTTGACTATAATTATAACTCACATGCTCAAACAATGTCCAATTACGCTCAACACAAGTGGCACAAGTTGGTGATACAATTCAAATGGCAAAGTGTTGTAATTTGTGTGCGACTTCCAAACGAACTCCATCGTTGGGCTGTAAAGAATTGATAACTTTAAGTAAAATATTGACATGGTATAGACATGGACACATGATTGTCCTTGCCTGAACCGCCATTGCAGAACCAAAGTTTCTAGACGCTTCTTTATACATTGACAACTCATGTGTAATTGTATCTTGATCAATTAATGAGGGAACCAAATTTTCGATACACGCTAGTAACCCTGCATTGACTTCATCGTCCATCTAAGTTCATATTTTACTATAAAAATGTTGGGTTCAAGTAATGCCAAGCTGCCTGCAATAAACGGTTGACAACTTCATCTATCATCAATTATTTTGAATATTTCTCTATATTTCGATGTCTTTAAAAGCATTCACAACAGCTTCTTTAGTTTTGTCCATGGTCTTATAGATGTAACCCATGGCTGTCTTTTTCTCATAATCAAACTTATAATTTTCAAGATATAAAGCACAACATTACAATTTCTTGTGCTTTTCCTCCTTCCATCTTTAGCCTATTTATTTTGGCTCATTGGTCACACATTTTATAATTATTTCCATTATGAGTCACCTTGATATTCTTCTCCCCAACCTTATTGACAAACTTATTCAACAACTCATGTATTGCAAACGCGCTCATGGTTTATCTAATACATTAATGGACTCTAAAAATATTATTCCTAGAAAACAATTTACAATCGAATTGATTGTACTTCTAAAATTTCTATATGTCCAAACATCAGACATGATTGAATAACTATGTTTTGCCTATTGTGTTAGTATAATCCATTTCCTTTTTCACGATTGGGTCTCGCAACTCGTGATAACTTGGTGGCTTTAAATTTGGTTTGTACCTACCTTTTAACCGTCTTGATCGTCTTATTGAAACTTGTCAAATTTGTAATATTGAATGTGGTCCCTGCAATGTATCAAATTGTTCTACGTCTAGCTTATTTGTAAACACTATCCACCATGCTTGTTTTCCTTTTCTATTAATCGACAACACCATCTTCATCCTAAACAAATCCATTGGGTCTTTTTCTTCACACCCATTGGCCCTTTACCCTTTTTGTTTCCATCACCCAACTCCAATCGTTCTCTTAGCCCTCTTCTTCTTTTCCAACCCTTGCTCTACCGCCAATAATTTCAACGTCTTTATCATCATCATTATCATCCCCAAATTGCTCAATATCGCTGTAATCGTCTACTACAGCACGATTCATTGCCTTTTTTTCTCTTCCATATAATTTTCCACCTCTCTTAAAACCTCTAGTGGAACTTTAGGACAATTTATGACATTTCTAGAGTTCCTGGCTAGATGTTGTTTAAATCAGTTTATCCTTTAATGCCTTAATGTAACTTTATATGTATACTTAAACACCTTTAAATAACCGTACTTCAGTACTTCCATTCGATATCTTTCCTGTTAGTACTTCCACCAGATGCCTTTTTTTTATTTGTAATGGAAAGGTCACCGAAGTGTTCAGCTTCCATATGTTGCTGGTAAACCTAAAATGTTTAAAGAATAATATTCAACTTTTCTTTGTGCTTCCATTAAAATTATAGAGTCTTGTTCAACTTCTCCATTTAAGTTTATATTGCACTTCTTTTTAGTTTACTGTTGTTTGATGCAAATTTTGATCTCTATACCAGAGAAGATGAAGACTTGGCTTAAGTGAAAATAAACTTGAAATGCATTTTTGATGTTCATTGTTATATACTTGATGTTGATATTTGTGAGCTTGTAGATCTAGCAAGATGAACATGTATTATCCTTTTTTTAAATAATACATGTTCATCTTGCTAGATCTACAAGCTCACAAACATCAACATTAAGTATATAACAACGAACATCAAAAATACATTTCAAGTTTATTTTCACTTAAGCAAAATCTTCATCTTCTCTTGTATAGAGATCAGATTTGCATCAAACAACAATAAACTAAAATGAAGTGCAATATAAACTTAAATGGAAAAGTTAAACAATACTCTATAAATTCTAATAGAAGCACATAGAAAAGTTGAATATTACTCTTTAAACATTTTAGGTTTACCAGCCGCATACGGAAGTTGAACTCTTCGGTGACCTTGAGATCATAACGTTTCTCTCTTCTATTTAATTATTTTTTCTTTCCTTGTTTATTGCCACATATGAGGTAATATATGAGTGAAGTAAAAAAGGATGATATATAGCATTTCTCTAAATTTAAATCACAAAATCATTACATTTAACATTAACAAAACTCATTAATGCTTAACAATATTAATTGAACATCTAATCTTTTATCAAGTACACATTACTTGCAAAAAGAATTAAAAAGTGTTTATACATGGAGTAATAAAGACTAAAAAATGATAAAAGAAATTCAAATATATATATATATATATATATATATATATATATATATTATTTTAAAAATATAATAGATTTACACAGATCTATTAACATTTATATATTATTTCTGAAATTATATAAATAACACATATAGATATATCATGTTAAAATATTATTATATATATATATATTATTTTAAAAATATCATAGATTTAGACAGATTTATTAACATTTATATATTATTTCTGAAATTATATAAATAATACATATCAAATCTAATCTTAGATCTATAATTTTCATAAATAGGTCATATATAATATCTAAGATCTATATACAAAAACTATATAACAATAATTTGAAAAAATCATATTCATATATTATTCACTATAAAACTATAGATCTATCATGTTAGAATATTATATAAATTTATATAGATAATATATATATATATATATATATATATATTGTTTTAGAATATCATAGATTTAGACAGATTTATTAACATTTATATATTAATTCTGAAATTATATAAATAACACATATCAAATCTAATCTTAGATTTACCATTTTCAAAAATCGGTCATATATAATATATTAAATCTAAGATCTATATACAAAAACTATATAAAAAAGATAAAGCAATAACTTATAAAAAATCATATTCATATATTATTTACTATAAAACTATAGATCTATCATGTTAGAATATTATAAATTTATATAGGTAAAATAGATACATATTATATATTATTTTCGAAATAATATAAGAAAAACATATATAACATAATGTTTTTAATTTTTTCAAAAAATATATATGCCTGTATATATTTGAATCTAAGATCTAAGCTAAAAAAAATACATAAAAATGATAAATTTATGATAAATAACATTACATCTCCATAATGTTTAAATAAAACTGTAGATCTTAATATTAGACTATTATATAACTATAGGGAAAAATATGATATCAATAATAATAATATTTTAAAAATAATACTATAGATTAATATTATGACATATTGATTATAGAAGAAAAATGGTAGAATAAGAGAAATGGGTTGATGTTTTTAGGCTTATTGATGAGAGAGATGAATGCTAGAGAGTTGAGAGATTTTTGGCTAGAGAGTTGAGAGATTTTTGGATTTGGATGGAGTGAATGATTTTGTGAGATAAAACGTTTATATAGTATGAACTATAGTATATTGGGTTGGGCCGGTTTAGCGGGTATTACATCTATATTATATTACAAGGGTTTTTGATAAGTGGTTGTCAGGATTGATTTTGGCCAAACATAAGTGGTGGCCAAGATCGTTTCTGGCCCCACCTATAATTAATACCATTAATTGATTCTTAATTACTTAATAAAACAACTTAAAACAAAAAACCTTAAATCAATTTTAGAGTTTTTTCTGGGGTCCAGATTTACCCGCATAAGTGGTGGCCAGGATTAAATCTGGCCAAACATAAGTGGTGGCCAGGACTGATTCTGGCCAAACATAAGTCGTGGCAAGGATCGATTCTGGCCCCACTTATCATTAAATTCTTATTTATTCATCTTCTAATTAAAAAAAAATTAATATCCAAACAATTTAAAATAAGAAAAAAAGAAATCTAATATACAAACGGGATAAAAAAAAAAGGCCAAGATATCAAAAACAAAACCCTACCTTCATTTCCACCGAGCCGCCCCACCTTCATTTATGAACTCCTTCAGTTTAACGGGTATTACATAATACTATATATAAATTATATGATATAATACATATATTAATATCAAAATGTTATCGGGCTTGTCTTATGCATGTCCGTGTTTGGGCTTTATCCCAATCCGTGGACCGGCCCTAAATCCATGAAAAATAAATTCAACAAAAAAAATAGTGGGCTTTCAAATAGTTCAAATAACCGTGAAATGCAAGTAAGGTTGGAACGTTTTTATCCGGTGGGTGGGTTTAGGTTGAGCAGCCCTAACACCAAAAAAAAAATGTAAGACCAACTAGGTATTTAAACTTTCAATTTAATACACAATTGGCATATGCACAGAGCTCAAGAAACTTGCTACTTAATCATCTGAAACATGAGAAAGCAGACCACATTTGAAAATATTTAAACTTGATATTTAATATACACACAAAAACCAATTGTGAAGACTATTTCTATAAAAAGGCATGATACACAATTAACACTAAAATTATGCAATAATAAGTGTAATATTCAGTGTTAATATAACAAATGCGATACAAAAATTCTATCAATAAGCCTATACCATATATAATAATATCTCTATACAAAATTTATTTATAAATTATGTAATGAATTCAGATGAACACAACACATGTTTTATTGAATAGATATAATATGTATAAAAATAATTTATGTACAACTAACTTAAATTGAATAGACGGAATTCTAAAGTTACAAGAATTATAAACTAAATAAGACAACAATGATATCTCGATGTCTTTTCTTGTTATCATATGGATCTATATATATATATATACTAAAATCGTTGGCTAACGGTAACATTGTAGATAGGAAGGAGGAGTTAGTTTGTTTTTGATCATTTCTGGGTTTCAACGTTGCTAACGGTAATCTTGTAGATAAGAAGGAACAATTGATCTCTTTTTGCTTCTTCTTGGCCTTCCACGTGTTTTTATTATCTCATTGTTCAATATATCACCTTCTTCTCCAGAAAGAACCTTGTCCTTAGGTTCCAATTTGAGTATGCTGAACAAAAGATTTATATATCAACCCATGATGCTTCTTCAAGCGATAAATCTTTCCATTGAACTAAAACTTGTGGTACAACCACATTGTTAACATTGCCATTTCTTCTTGCCAATGTATGAACTTCTGGTAAATCTGCCGGAGTGCAGTTGGCCAGATCGAACGATCGATTACACTAATTGCCTTTTTAAGTAGTGATACATGAAAAACATGATGTATCTTTGTCAGTGTTCTAAAAGGCGCTAAGCGCTAGGCGGGCGGTCGACCACCTTCGAGCGCCAGGGAACTAGGCGGGCGCCTAGGCGGAGCCTAGACGTTTTCATGCTAGGCGGTTTTGATATTTATTTAAATATTTTTTTAAAATTTATATAATTTTTAAAATAAATTTATATGATTTTTTGTGTTAAAAAATCATTTTTTTAATTTTTTTGTATTAAAAAATAGATTTTTTTAAAATTTTTTTAGCTTCTGACCGCCTAGGCGCCGCCTAAACCCGCCTAGGCCCTCCTAGGACCGCCTGGAGGCCGCCTGGGCCATTTCTGGAAGTTCAGCTACCTTCTAGCGCCTAGGTGGCCGCCTAGGCCGATTTTTAGAACACTGATCTTTGTTGTAGTAGGCAATAAAAGACGATAAGCAACACTCTCAGTGTGTTGTACAACTTGAATGGACCAAAAAACTTGTGGTCCAACATTTTATTTCCATACCATCAAACGGTAACATGCTGATATGGTTGTAAACGAAGCAAAACCCAGTCTCCAACATCAAATTATTGTTTTATACGAGGCTTATCTGCTTCTTCTTTCATTCGTTGTTGCGCTCTTTGAAATTTTAGTTTGAGAATATAGCATCGCGCGGTTGTAAGTCATGTTCAACAACAACATTCGATGTTGACATGGGCAAGTAACGCAACAGTGATGGCGGATTTCTTCTGTAGATCGCGAGAAAAGGATTCATACCAGCAGATGTATGACGTGATGTCTTGTACTAATACCTATCCCACGACAAGAATTTTAACCACATTTGAGGAGAATCCATCACAAAATTTCTAAGATACATCTCCAATGTCTGACGTTCAGTTTGTCTATATGATTGCGATGATAGGTTGTGCACATACTTATGGATGACAACGGTTCGGTTTTTCGCAAAAATATCAAAATCTATAACAATAACCGTTTATTTCATAAAAACCATTTTCTGACGGTTTTAACTATCAGTTACAAATTTCAAAACCATAACCGTATTATTCGGTTTCAGTTTTTTAAATGGTCTTGCGGTTTTTAACTAACCAAATGATAATTTAAAAAATATATCAATTTTTATAAAATCAAACCACACATATAAGAAAAATCTCAGAAGTATATAAAATATTATTTTGGTTTTTGATTAAATTGCATATTTATTATTTAGTTCGTTGGATCTAGTATTTATATGTTATTTTAGAATTTTAAGATATCTAATTTAAACAAGATTATTATAGAATATGAAATATAGATGAAAATAAATAATTTTTAATTATTCGGTTTTATTTTTATTTAAAACCATAACCCAACAGTTTTAACCATTGGTTACATTTTAAAAAATCATAACCTAATGATTTCAACCACGGTTACATAATTCGGTTTTTAATTGGTTCGGTTATCATCGGTTTCGGTTTTTAACCGTAACCATTGACATCCTTACTCATACTTAACTTTGATCCTTGCAAACGATTATAACTTAGAAATATTTCATCTTGGTATGTGGAATCCGATGAAGTTTGACAGGTTGGTTTATAAATACTTTAGCCACTTGTGTATCGTTCACATGATTTGTAAGAGCTGCACAGTGAGCATATTTCGATAATCTATTAACTATCACGAATATTTGTGACTTGCCTTTTGATGATGGTAAACCTCGCACGAAGTCCATCGAAATGTCCTCGCAACTCCAGAAGCATACGTCTCTACAACAAAAAGGAATGAGAAACCAGGAACATCAAGAACCAAAATATCCCTCTTTTTTTTTAAACTTCTATTAAAGGGACTGCAATGTTGGCATTATTTTTAATAAAAGGCCGATAATATCACGTCAAACCCAGAAAACCTCGGAGACCTTTAATGTTACGCGGAACCGGTCAATCCAAAATAGATTGTACTACGCTATGATCAAAGATCATGTGCCTAAGATATTCTATATCATCCTGACCAAAGTTACATTTTGCCTCTTATGCATGAGAGTTATGCAACACCATTAATTGTAGAACTTGTTTCAAATGTTCCTGATGTAAAGCTAAATTTTTGCTATACATAAGTATATCATCAAAGAAAACAAAAACAAGTTTACGCGAAAATGGTCGAAATATCTCATTCATAATAGCCTAAAATGTTGAAGGTGCATTTGTAAGACCAAAATGCATCACAACAAATTCAAAATGGCTTTCATGAGTGCGAGAAACGATCTTATGAACATCTTCATCACGAATCTAAATTGGTGGTACCCCAAGCGTAAATCCAGATTTGAAAAAATAGCAGCACCATGTAATTCATCGAGTAATTCATCCACCGAAGGAATCGAAAAACGATCTTTTATTGTAATAACATTTAGAGTCCAATAATTTGTACAAAATCTCCATGTGCCATTTTTCTTTTTAACCAGTAAGAAAGGAGAAGAAAATGGGCCAATACTGGGTTGAACTGTACATGCATTTATCATTTCTGACACTAATTTTTCAATTTCATGTTTTTGAAAATGCATATACTTGTAGTGCTTGACATTTACATGAGATGATCCTGAACTTAGTGGAATAACATGATCATGTTGTCTTTGAGGTGGCAGTGTAATTGACATAGAAAAATATTCTTATATTGTTACAATAGGGGCTGCAAAACAGTATTAAGAAGAATTATTTTTTTGATCCGATCCCTCACAAACTGACAAAGGAAACAATGTTGTAACTGATCCGGTTGATGCCAATTGACGTAGTGTTATGTAAGGAATCTCTGCAATCGTATGATATCATGTGTCTTGTAAAATTACTTCTTTCTCATTTGATTTAAACTTCATTGCGAGATCAAGATAATCATGAATAACATGTGCGAGAGTCGTTAACCATGAAACACCTAACACAGTATTTAGACCCAACAATAGGCAACACGTATAAATCAGTAATGATTTGACATCCCTGAATTATAAGTGTAGCACTTTTTACACACTTTTCACTTATCAATTTTTGCCCATTACCAACCGCGGCAACAATATCTAATGTAGTTTCAATTGGCAATTATAAATAGGCTCGAGACTAAATAAAATTGTGAGTACTTTCTCCATCTACCAAAACTGTATCGCCATTCCTGAAAAGTAACCTTAAAAACGAAGAGTAGTTGGAGAGTGATTACCTAGAGAGCATTTCAAGATATCTCTGGCGATAGACATTCTTCAGAAAAAAGATCCTCAGACATATTGACCCCATCAACAAAGACTTCCTTGGCCTCGAACCTAGAATCCAGGATGAATAACTGAGGTTTTGTTTTACAATGGTGACCGAGTACATATTTTACATCACAATTGTAGCAAAATCCTTTCTCACAACGTAATTGCATTTCACGAGGCAATAAACCACGTACAATTAATCTCCGTTGACCGATTGCATTGAATGGATCAAGTTTTTGTGGACTAACGAGACAGTGGATTTGGGCAATTCTCACATTCACATTTACTTTAATTCTTGTTATTCCTTATTTTTCCAATCATTCGAGTTACATTTTGATTTTCAAAGATAACGATTGGTGCAGTTTTGAACCAAGGGGAACAATTATGAAGCTTACTTGAGTGAAAAATTGAATGGTTCAAAGTTGCACTTCTTAGGATGTTGAAAATTCAATAATGATATTTTCATGTAGTTTATGAGTTCCTTCCTCTTTATTTGATTTTGACACTAAATCCAGCCTACCCTCGTGATATTGTTGTTAATCTTCAGAAGATTTATGTCCAAATTTAAGACAATCTCACTAATACTACCAAACACAAGTAAAATGTTGATCTCAAAGATCAACATGTTGAGTTTTAGATTGGTGATTTTGTATATGATGTTCAGATCAAATAAAAACAATTTTCAAGCATCTCACAACAAGTTTACAAGTTTGCTGCAAATATTTTTGGGTAACTTGAGATCGTTGAGAATATCAATCCTAGTATATATCATCTTCAATTGCTAAATCATGTTCACACATGTGGTGTTTTCATTGTGAAACATATTATCCTTTTGTTGATAATGATTCCCCTGCAGATTCAAGGACAAATCTACTTCATTTGGAAGAGATGATGCAATGAAAATTTAGAATCGTTTTGATCATTTAAAAACACATAAATTCGTTTTGAGGTGGAAATTTTTTCGCTAAATGCACATGCAAAGTTAAAATTGGATATATAGTATATGTTTTTTTAGTGTGTTAGACCTTCCAGAATTGTATGGATCGTATTGTTATTACGAAAGATTAGTTTTGTGTTTCGAACTCTTTTTCACTGATTACTTTGTATTTTCGTATTATATTAATTACTTACCTTGTGTTATCAATTTCTCAGACATTTGAGGAAGCTGATACTAAGCATGATGGAAGAATTGACAAAGAAGAGTGGCGAAACCTAGTTTTGGAGCACCCTTCTCTATTAAAGAACATGACTCTTTCATACCTAAAGTAACTTCACTCAATTGTCTTCTTAAATTATCTTCTTTTATAATAAATATTGAAATTATTAATTGAACTTGATGTAAATGCTTCTGTAATTGTGACCGTGAAGCTGAGAAATTTCAGTGTACTGATTGTTTCTAATTTTGTCATTGGACAGGGACATTACCACATCATTTCCGAGTTTTGTATTCTATTCTGAGGTGGAAGATACTTAAGCTCGGATATACATGTATTAGGAGATAAAGTTTATTCCAATTTTCTCCCCTGACAAATGTTGTATACATATAATCTTGTTTAAATACAGTTGTAGATTTTGAATATAGAAGGTTTGATGTGTGTCTTTCTTACAAGTTGTTTAAACTGTAAATTTCAAAACATTGAATTTTAATAGTGTAATTTTGTGTCACAAGTGCCATATTTTTTGAGTTTCCATACATCTTAAAAGTAGTCCTTAATACACACACGATAAATAAAATGGCCATGTGAACAGGCACATGGTTATTTCTGGGATAAACTTGAAGACTGAATAAACCATCGAAACAGCTTCATTTTCAGGGTTTTTTTAGGGAAGCATAAAATGGATTTCATACTCATGCGTTCTGTTATTGTGAACAGGCTCACTAAGGTAACATTTATTCGCTCTTTTGAACAATCTGTATTATTTTGTCACATAATAAAATGACTTTCTTTTTCTTCAGCTATAAATTTGTTGACTTCTAAGCTAGGCTAATGTTTCAGAGAGGAGTTTCATCATGCACTTTTATCGGGTAATTCCTTAATATGTTCATTTATTTGAGTGATTTGTTTAATAGCTTCTGATTTTATATATATTAGATATCTATGTCCTAACATATATAATGATTGTAGATTCGTGCCATATATTTTATCGCTATAAATGTTTTTTTTTTTGGTTTCAATTGGGGTTTTCTAGTTAGACCACAGTGTTACATAATAGTATTATAGCCTTGATGAAAACTAGCTTTCCTTGTAACATTATAAGGTTTTAAAGTCCTTTTTCTTTTTCTTTTCTTGTGCTAAAATCTGCAATTAGCAAGATAATTATTACTTTATCTCCTTTAAAGGTAAATCTCGTGAACATTATCCCGACATAAAGAATTATAAGATTATTACAAAAGAATTCAAAAAAGCAAACAAATTTGCAAATGTATTAATAACATACCAATAATGTGACAACTGTATACTTTATCTTTTTACTAAAAACTTTTTCCTTACCCGTGAAATACGACCACCTCGAAATGTACAGATACTATACTTTAATTATGACAACTCTACCCTTTTTCTATATTAGTCGCGAAATATTAATTATCATTTTCTCAATAAATAAACATGATTCTTACCTAAAATTGTGTTTTACAAATGAAGCATATCCTTAGTTTATACAATAGAATTAAAGTATCATAATTATTATAATAATAAGCCAGCTAGTTCTTATTGTAAGACCATAATAGATCTCATGAACTTGACCACACCCAAACATGAGAAAATAACTAAGTGGTCCCTAAACTATGCGATTCTTTTCCAAGCGTACCCTCACGTACAACTATGTGTCCAATGTATCCCGTATTATGTTGTGGGCCCGACTTGCTTTACGTAAGATCGAATAAAAACAGCTTTGTCACGTGAACATTTGGCTAACTTCCAAACTTTGTAATCGTGTCATTGGTCGGTACTTTGACTAATTAGCCCCGCCCAAACGGTAATATTTTCGGACAAACCACAAGTTTACACCTAAGCACACACATGTTATGTGCTCGTAGAGTATATGTATGTATGTATGTGTATATATAGTTGTCTTATTTCTATTCTTCTTACCATAGTATTGTCATAGCCCTCTTCCTATCTGCCTCTCTTCCTTCACTTCCTTCTTTACTTTGAAAGGTAACTTGCTTTCTCTGTATATATATATATATTTTATATATACACATTTGCTTATATGTGCTTGTGTGTTCGGATCTGTTATTAAATGTATGAATTGAATTCTAGTTGATATAACTGAATTTATGAGTATATAAATGTATGTGTGAATTTAAGTGCATTTAATTTAATTTTTGGATTCATTATGTAAAGCTTCTTCAAATTCAGTGTCTTGATGGTCTTACTATATGACACTAAAAGTATATATAAATAAGTAGCAAAGCTTATATAAACAAGGGTTTGATTAACTGTATAGCTTAAAAATATGTCACAAGGAACTGTCTAGATTATGTCACATCATTATCAAACTAAAATGTCTGTTGAACTTATTACAGTTAACTGTAAAATTATTTGCTTCAATTTTATAAAGTGTGATAATCTTGCTCATCATGCTTCAGATCTGAATGTTTTAGCCTCGGATTTTATAATTTTTTTGCTTAACATATAATTGGGTTAAACCCAATTAGATCAGAATCCGACCCAATCAATTTTGGGTTGGATCTGAGTTTAACGGTTCCTGTCAGATTTCAGGCAGGGTTGTTCATTCAAGTCCTATTACAATTATCATTCCATCCACATTTTACAATTTAAATTCATATAAAATGAAATTAAAAAATCTTCGAGGTTAATTAATATTCCTTAAATGATAGAAAGCATACAATTATATTCTGATTTTTTGGTGTCAAAGTTTTCATGTCATCATAGAATTCAAACTCAATTTTACGAATTATCAAAACTAATATAAAGTTCATAGATTACAAAATAAAATAGTTTTTTTTTTTAAATTTATAGAACGGGTTGAGATTACGTTTTGATCTACTTTTTGATAACGTTGGTGTCGGTACGGTTTGGTATTTTCTTCATATCGGTTAAGTTACGAGTCGGGGGCTTTTGGATTCAATTTTTTTTTTTTTTTTAAAAAATGATAAGAATAAAAGTTACTTTTTCTTTAGATTTTTATTAAAAGAAAAGTTCAATTGATTATATATTTCTTTTGTTTCTTTTAAAACGGTTTATTTTAAAATCCTTCCATATCAGAATCATTTCAAAAGAAAAAATAATTATATTTAAGATATTTTACCTAGCTTTATACTCTTAATATAATATTTTACATAATATATTAAAAGATACAAAAAAGTATTTTACATTAATAAATATCTATCCAAATAAAAGTTTATTTAATTGATTACTTTTTTTCATTATTATTTTTAAAGTAATGATATTTATCCTTCTTTTTTAGTTCACCTTTATATCACCTTTTATACGTCATCTTTTAAACTCTCCACGCAAATATAAGGATAAACTAAAAACAAATGATAAATATCATTACTCTTATTTCTATTTCTAAAAAGAGTGTTTCAAGTTAATTTATAGGACATGCTAAACAAAGTAAGATTAAATATCATGAAGATGTATCATAAGTTGATAGAAAGATATGTTATAGTATATCGATAAAAACACACTAAAAAAATTAATTGTTTAGTTAAATCATTGAATAACAATCCGCTAAATACTGATATTTATATGGATCATTTACTTGTGTTACCATTCATTAATTTTTCCATCTCAAATGTTACTTTTAGTTTTTTACTGTTGTAATTTAAACAATATGATTTTGTTTGTCATACAGGCATTACTAAAAACACAAAATGTTGCAGTGTTTGAATGGCATTAAGTATTTCTTTACTGCAATTTTTACCTTTTGCAATACACAAAGATTTAAGACACAGAAGGGATTGAAAAATCCAGAAGCCATTGCACAACAGACAATTTGTAAGTTATTGATATCTTTCTCTCAAAGAAACTCTTGAATTTGTTAGATAACTAATCACTTTTCTCTTTTCTAATTTTTTTTTTTTCACATATGCAGTTACTGTGAGTGAAATTGAAGCATTATATGAGTTATTCAAGAAAATTGGCAGTGCTGTTATTAATGGACTCATCAATAAGGTAACACTACTTAAACTCTATAGTCTTGTCTCATAAATAAGCTCTTCTTTATGTTTAATCAATTCTAAATTTGCTACTTGTTTCAGGAAGAGTTTAGGTTTGCTTTATTTAAGACCAACAAAAACGAGAATATGTTTGCTGATAGGGTAATTTTTTTGTATATAAATTTTACATCTTTTATCTTTTACTTATACTATATCCAAAAATTGCAGTTCAAAAGATAGTTTAGTTGAGTTTCACATGTACTAATATTATTTTCTAGGTATTCGACTTATTTGACACAAAAAACCTAGGGGTTTTGGACTTTGAAGGGTTTGCAAAGTCTCTTTCAGTGTTTCACCCAACAGCTCCAATTGAAGACAAGATTAATTGTAAGTCTGTTTTGCTAAATAATATTCTTTCCTAATTAAAACTAATCATCCTATTTTATATTTATTTTGTTACATTTTTTCTTTTTATTTATAATCTTCTTGCTTGTGACACAAAATCTTTGTTATTGCAGTTTCTTTTCGGTTGTTAGATCTTAAGCAGCAAGGATACATGGAAAGAGAAGAGGTAACTTTTTCTTAACAATTTAAAGCAATTGATCGAAAAAAAGCTTAATAAATTTGTTACAATTTTGACATATCGATTTTTTGCAGGTTAGGATAATGGTCGTGGCAACACTTTCAGAATCAGGATTGCAACTTTCGGATGATGCTATAGAGAATCTTATCGAAAAGGTGAGCTATGATTAATAATAGATATTTTTAAGGTTTTGGAGATATTAATATTAATTAATTTACCTTATCTGAACAATCTTTTAGACATTTGAGGAAGCAGATACAAACAAGGATGGTAAAATTGACATAGATGAGTGGAGAATCATGGCTCTAGCACACCCCTCTCTTTTGAAGAACATGACCATAATTTACCTTGAGTAAGTTTCATTTTAAATTTGATTTTTATTCTTGATGCATAAAATATCTTTGTTTATGTTTATATTAATGTAAATGCTTCTGTTTTTACTGATTATTTCTTTTTTTTTTTTTGATAGGGACATCACCACCCGTTTCCCCAGCTTTGTGTTCTATTCTCAGGTGGAAGATTAATAAGCGTGGATGTATATTTCATTTCCTAGTTGTTATGTTTTGGATAGGTTTCAATTTTATAAGATGTTCTGTTTCGCTGGTTTTATTTGAATTGCAGACTTCATAACGTTGAATTTCTTGTGGTTTGTGTTGAATTTTAACTGTTCTATTAAATTGCTTTTCCTATTATTTTCTGTTTACCGCTAGTTATCTTTTGATTTATGTTATTTTATATGCGATTATATTGTTTGCAATTTGACTCCATAGGATGGACCTTGAGTGGTCTTTTAGTGCTTCTTTTTTGTTAAATTACTTACTACCTTCTAATTGTTTGGAAGGTATGAGTTGTATTGTATTGCTATTGATTGTGGTTCTGTCCGACCAAAAAATATAAAAGTTTACGGTTTCTTTTCCTAAGACTAATCTTATAATGTCAAGTTATAAGCATGAGTATTTGCCTTCAACAACTACAAATTATTTGAGTTGTGCGACGCTATGAGCGAGATGTCTCTTTATGAGCTTCTGAGCCATGTCAAATATGGAACACGTGTAAGGCCTAAGGGATGGTCAAGAACAGCTCCCTAGGAGACACAACTAAACTTGGAACAAATGTCGACCCATATGACTTACAAAAAGTAGAAAGATAATGGAATAATCGGAGTATATTTAACAACAATAGAATATATAATTTTGAGTAAATGACACTTTTGCCCCCTGGGTTTATACGCGATTGACAGGTTGCCCCCTAACTCTTAAAATGCGCCTCGATGCCCCCTAAGATTTAGTTTTGTGACCCGTTACCCCCTACTGCGTGTTCCGTCCATTTTTACCGTTAAAAGTGACGTGGCATTTCCATGTCACAATTTTTTTTTTTAATCCAGATGTCAATTAATTTAAACCAAGGGCAAAAATGAAATTTCATTAATAGGTTTTATAATATTAAATATAATTAATAAAATAACACCCCCCCACCCCCACCCCCCCCCCCCCCCCCCGTCGTCTTCTTCTTCTTCTTCCCCGATGACCTGCAACTCCTTTTCTTTAAAAAAAAAAAAAAAAAAAAAAAAAAACTTTGCTCTCTCCTCCATCTCTTCCTCCTCTCCCAACACACACCATTTCATCGAAAAAATTCTTCTTTTTCTTCTTCTTCAAACCATTTCCGAGATCCCAGACAATAATGGAAGCTTCCTTGTTGATGAATCCAAAGTACACTGTATCCATGATTGAATGATCTATATGTGTTTATGATTGAATTTACTACACCATTACTCTTCGTGTTATACAAAATAGTCAAATATATCCATGTGTTTCAAATATATCCATTTGTCCCTGCCGAGGGGCAGATTTGCAATATGAAAGGGTATAAAACAATGGTATATTTGACATTTCTTGAATTGCAAGGGGATGTTTCGCTATATAGCATAAGATACAAATATGAAATTTACAGATTTACAAGAGTTCGTTGATCCATGTCAATGTTGAAGGGTCAAAAAATTGGAGTAACAAAGAGTTCTGCATTTTTGCGATATAGATTTGGTTACAAAAAGTTATTTAAATAGGATGCAAGATATTGAAGAAGTCTTAATTTTCTGATCAACACTTCTGAATGACAATTTGGACACTTCTATGTGTTTATTGTTTTATCTAAGTGTTTTCAGCAATTGCATTCTATGATTATTATATATTGCAACTTATGTTTCCAAAAATCCCAGTCATATTTTTCTCTAATTTTCTAAATTTTCATGTAGCATCCATCAGATCGTGACTGGTGGGTGGATTATAATTGCCAATAATTTGAATATAAAGCAGCTTGTAGATTGAGATTGCCAATAATTGCCAGATTGCTTGATTTTTTTTTTTTTTTTTTTTTAAGAAAAGGAGTTGCAGGTCATCGGGGAAGAAGAAGAAGAAGGTGGGGGGGGGGGGGGGGGTAGGGGGTGCGGTGGGGTGGGGGTGGGGGGTGTTATTTTATTAATTATATTTAATATTATAAAACCTATTAATGAAATTTCATTTTTGCCCTTGGTTTAAATTAATTGACATCTGGATTAAAAAAAAAAAATTGTGACATGGAAATGCCACGTCACTTTTAACGGTAAAAATGGACGGAACACGCAGTAGGGGGTAACGGGTCACAAAACTAAATCTTAGGGGGCATCGAGGCGCATTTTAAGAGTTAGGGGGCAACCTGTCAATCGCGTATAAACCCAGGGGGCAAAAGTGTCATTTACTCTATAATTTTTTACGAACATGACGTCAACATTATAGTAGGGTGGACAGGTTTATTATCTTAAAAATGATTTACGATGCAGCCGGATTGTTAAGTTCTATTCAACGGCTAATTTCCAAGGTATGGTTACAATTCCCCTATTTAGAGTGCCCTTTTTAAGTGAGAGTTGGAGTATTAATCAAACTGCACAAAATGTATCTTTTTACACGACGGGGATTCTAGAGAGGCAAGATATTGGGAGAGTTTCTTTTTTTTCTTTTCTCTCTTGGTTGGTGTGTTTCAAATGGGAGGAGAGGCTTGATTTATAGTCACCAAGATTTTTTTTTTATAAAAGTATCTCATGAGACACTCGAAGGTTACACATTACAAATAAGAGGTTATACCGCATTACTAGGGAGTTTACACACCATTACTAGGGGTTACACACCATTACTAGGAGGTTATACTTTGCATGAAAGATAGTCATGAATATTATTTAAAATAATGCAACAATCTCATACACAAACTATCCGAGGCAAATAAAAGGTTATTTAAAAGAACTTATGGGCTAGAGATGGGTTAAATCGTACAATCAACAAACACTGGTATTGATGTGTAGTGAAGTGAGGCAACAACCAGATCCGGTCACGAAAGATTTACTCCAAATGAGACCCCCATAACATATACTTAACTTTGGTTTTCAAGCAAATACTCTGCGATATTGTCTCTCAATGCGTTTAGAAAGGTTAATGTGTATACCTTGGTTCTCATAAATATTTTTAAAAAACCATATCACATTTTTAAAATGCCGGCCTCACCTATACATTGAGCTGCAATCTCAATATACGTCGGTAAATTCATCAACTTAATTACTAGGATTGCTTTATCTTCAGCTGCCTTTCGTTCATCAACATTACCATCCTCTCATAAAATTATGCCATGCCAAATTTTATATGCAATTTTTGTTTTTGATATTCTAATTTCCTATCAAGTGTATTAGTGTATGGGCCGTGAGCACTTATCCAGATCCATGACATAAGATGGTGTTTAAAGGATAACTAAATGACCAAATAAAATACTTTAACCACTTGATCAAAATTACTCTCAACGACCCACCCACTAAGAAGCAACAACAAGAGGAGATTACAAGCAAGAAGGTTAGATGATGAAGATGAGGGTAGGTAAATTTCAAGAAATGTGGCCGCTAATGATGTTAGGATTCAACAACCACCTCTCATATACTCAAACTTAAAACATTGTTGATTCTTTTGTTATTTTTGTTTGTTACTTAGGTTAGTTTTTAAAATATTGGTAGATTAATGGTTAATCCCGGATAGTGATATTATTTTTAACGCAGCAAAGAGTATCATAAAAAACATAACTAAGAGACTAAAAATGACTATTTCCATCCATCAATATATTCATTCATTCATAAGTGCCTTAACCGTAACACACCATTAAAAAGCATTCCAAGCTATTCACAAATCAAAGTCTTGGAATTACTAGAGTTTACATATAAAGATTCATAAAGCTTTTTTTCTCACCTCACTACCAAATACATGGAACCTGATTGACCATGATGTCACTATATCTTTCTCGATAATAATGAGGACACCAAGGGTATGGATCTTTGTTAGAGCAAAAAAGTGCCATAAAATACCATAAAGCTGCATGTCCCTTCACTAAGTACAAGCCAACATGTTTCATGCTGATCAGACATTGTTTTCCATTTTATAGTTGTTACTAAAAGTATGACTATCATACGAATAATTCCAATGCAATAACAAAACTTGCCCTAAATACTTCCATTCAGACACAACTATCCCTGTCCAATCATCAGGCATTTTTGATACTTCATAAAGTGGGAAGACCTCTTCTTTATATTTCTCCACATCATCATAGAATCTAGCATATTTACTATAATTACCCCCCTGCCTTTTCTCTAACTTACAAAAGTTCTCGAACTCCTGGTCAAATTCTTTACTCATCCTTCTAATGAACCGGAATTTACTCGAAAAAAAATATTGCCCAGTTAAGTCCAGAAATAACGGATTCATTATCGCAAACAGACCAAAGTACCTAAATATAACAATTAATCAAATACCTTATATTCATTAACTTAAACAACCAATGAATTACCTTGCTTTCTCTAAGCTTTCACTCTCAATAGCCTCATCACACATGCTAAAGAAAAGGTCAACAATAGGAAGTTTATGAATTGTTTCTGCATTATATCCAGGTGCTGGATTCTTGCGTATCAATTTTTCAACAAATTCTCTCACAAACTTTATATCTTCGATAAACCCTACAAGACAATTAATTATTTTAAACAATGTAGGGATATATAAAGTATAGCATCATTATATACCGTTAGAGAACTGGGTATTTGTATTGCCGATACAAAACTTTTCAGTGGATCTGTTGAATCGACACTCTGAGCGTAAGTTCCCATGGCACAAGGATTCTTTGAAAAGACGAAAAATAGGCTTGCAAAGAGATGAAACCTTGGATATCATATCATTACTGAAACCTTCGATCTTATCTATACGATTAATCTTCCAAATATCAACGGCAATCAGAGACTCTAGCCACTCATCCACACTTTGCATCTGCTCCCCCATTTGCGAATCAATCAATTACTGAGACGTACCCAAATTCATCAAAAAAATGGGGGAACAACACGTGAGTTTTACAATGTCTATGCTCAAAAACAAATTTACATAACCGAAAGAAATTAACTAAAGCACACAGGCTGTTAATCAATTAAGGGTTTTCAACTTTCAAATGTATAAAAAAAGATTACCTTATCTTTGGTAGTTGGATGATGTAGCGATGTCGTTGGTGGTGGAAAATGATCTCCGAGTAAATGACGGTGCGGCCGCCGAGAAGGGTATGTAAAGTAGATAGTTTGAACTTTTGGTATCTTTATAGTCAGACTGTGAAGAGCAAGAGGGTCTTTTCCGGATAAATTTGGAATAGACCCTTGTAGTTTATGCAAATGAATATTACTTTTCCCAAAACTTTTGAGATATTTTCTTGAGCAAATTCTATTTTTAGGTCATTAACTAAACGTTTTAAAAATCATATTTTAAGCCAAACATAGTCAAAACTCTCATTTTTAGGTCATTTTACTAATTTAATGAGATATTTCATTGATTTTTAATAACAATTTAGGCATTCCAAATGAACAATATGTTTATTAGGTCGCATCACAAACTAGGAACTGTATCTTAAGTGTCTAAATTGTCTTTAAAATCTATGAAATATCTCACGAACTTTGTGAAATAGCCTAAAAAATAGGCATTTTGAATACGTTTCGTCTAAAAATATGACTTTTGAAACGTTTGGCCTAAAAATGACATTTTCTCTATTTTCTTATACGGTGAAGGTCTCCAAAGCAAAACAAAATACCCGTTAGAGTTTAAAATATAAGAAGCACAACCCTTAGTACAAATATCTACGGACTACAGAACGGAGTATGTATATTTACAGAAAATATCTCTAAAGGCCCTCATCATTTTATTATTTTTTTTATTTTGTGATTTGTTAGTTATTTGGTAACATTAAATCAGTTTATAAGAGTAAAAGTGTATCTTTGCAATTATTAATGTTATCCAATATAAAGACATAAACACAATTGTGAATTAGATTTTGTAGTTTATGCAAATAAGTCAACCTTTCGTCTTTAATACAACTCTAACTTACCTATTATTGTTAAAGTTATGATTCTGGTCCCACTCAAAACCAAGAAAACCACGAGTAAGACAACATTTTAAAGCCAAGTTTCAACTCGATCGACGTTGCCTTCGAACAACCTAAAATGATTGCGAGAATCATTTCAAACAATAACATCTCTTTCAACCTCCTCAGGAAGTTAGCAAATCGCGGGGATTGAAAAGTAAAATAACCACTAAAAAGAGAATTCAACGTTGTTTTTATCCAATGAGAGGATGAAGAGGGACTATGATCAAATACTTGAAGTACGAACTTGGAATATCGCCAACACACACGTTTTGATTCAGATGTAACCAAATCTCATAAAATCAAGATGAAACTTCAAATCTCACAATGTTTTGGATTCAAATCCACAACCTTCCCCCACTTTATATCCTAGAAGATAACGTAAATAAGATAGGGAAGAAGCTTGGTACCAGATTGTGAGAACATCGTGCCTGTTGCGATTGGTGGCTTACCTCATGGTTGGAGACACCCTATGAACAAACAGTAGGGTGGTGCACCGCGAGTGATCTTGCTAAACCCTTAGTCTTCTATGAATTCTTCTTCTTAGCGCATGGGGGTTTGAACCCAATAAAACCTCGCCCCTTGGGGCTTGGGGAGGAGGTGCCATAAGCCTGATGATATTAACATTGACCTCGAAACGATCTTCGGCGACATATTCCTGCAAAGGCGATACCTTTATAGCTTCACTTCATTGGCTAATAAAAGGTACCTAAAGATGCTATAAGATCTTTTCTTTGATTCCGGCAATATAGAATCCTTCGTAACTGAACCACTTCACTAGTGGTTGCACACATAGCCCTGTTGCCTGCCTCTGCATTGAATTTTTACCATATTCAGTATTGAAAAAGAAAGAATTGAGTTATTTGGGACCTGGAGGATTGACCGGGCGAACTACTAGTTTTCGTATACGAGATATCTGCCTATTCTGGACATAACGGTAGGCGCGAGAGCGCTTGACAGTAGGAAGAGTCTAAGAGCCACTATTGAATCAAGCTAAAAGCTATAGAAATCAAGATACCCATTTCTATTAAAATGAAGAATTGATTTGATCCAATCTAGTGGCCCTTCCAGAAACAGATGCTTGACCAAATCAGGAAAAGAAGCTCTCGCAAGAATTGTATAGGGGTCGTCCTCGGAAGGTCAAAAAATTATCCTTCCATCCTTCAAAACATTTCAAGAAATGAGCTATATCAAGATAATATTTGGGACAGACATTTGGAGGAAGGTTCGAGTAGCAGTGGTGATGTTGATGAGTTCATGAGTACTCAAGTTGAGCCCATAATGGAAAATATAGCCTCGACCTCTCTTGTGGATGACGATTAATACCTCGATGTGCCGGGATTGATAATAAATATGGATATTGGAGTGATTTTTTGAATGATCTCCTTTCTTTTCTTATGTAGAACTTTCTAATACAAATAAGGGTGAATTATATATAGGGTCTTGGAGACAAATTGTCTTCTCTATAGAGTAGTTTCTTAAATGGCATTCTTCTTAGGGACCTGAATTTTGACAATAGTCTTTCCTACCCTTACCATCACTAAAAGACAAAAAAGTGTGATGTCACTATTTCTCTCTCCTCTACCTACCACTACCCACCTACCTCCAACCTCCCACCACCTACCACCGACCTCCGACCACCAACCACCGACCTCCGACCACCAGTCACCGGTCACCGGAAAAAACATAGAGTATCGGAAAAAACTGAGAGTATCGGAAAAAACATAGAGTACTCTATATATTTGCGGAGTACTCTATAATTTTGCAGAGTACTCTCTAAAAAATTTCTGAGTGCACGAAAAATATCGGAGTACTCTAAGAAAATCTCGGAGTACTCTAAGAAAAATCTCGGAGTACTCTAAGAAAATCTATGAGTACTCATAAAATTGATGAGTATTTTATTCATTTGGTGAGTATTATTAAAAAAACAAGACATAAAATAGTCAAAACAATCTTTATTGATATTTTATTACACAAAAATGAATAATTACATAATTACAACCCAATATACAACTAAAATAATAAAATAAACTTAACTAATTTTTTGTTTGACCAGATCTGGTCAAACCAGATCTAGATTTGGAAAAAAAAAACTCAAAAAAGCCTCCATCGAAGAGACTCGTCGGACGAACAGCACAGCGCTCCATCGAAGCTTGAATTCCACTCGTCCATGGTGGTCCACTCCAAACTGCAGCTCCGGAGAAGAGCAACCACGAACAGCAACCACAGCGCGAAGCAACCACGAAGATCTCCGGTGAAAGCAAGCACGAACAGCACCCACCGCGCGAACAGCAACCACGAACAGCTCCGACGAACAACAACCACGACCAGCAACCACCGCGCGAACAGCACCACGAACAGCTCCGGCGAACAGCAACCACGAACAGCAACCACGTCTAGATCTGCTGCCTCCTCGCGAGCTATGGAGGTGGTGTTCACCTCATCTCAGCTCCGATCTGCATCCTCGAGCTCCTTTCCGTGTCTCCGGCGAAGCACCTAAGCGCTGGACCGACCTTCTTCTGCAGAAAACAGAACTATTCCGATTTGGTAGCGGCTGGAGCATAGAAGAAGCAGCTAGGTGATTGTTGGAGAAGCTGGACAAAAAAGATGGGGTATGGAGGAGGGAGGGAGTATGGAGGAGGGAGGAGAGTGGTAATGGCCATTTCGGTGGTGGTGGTGGCGATTTCGGTGGTGGTGGTGGCGGTTTGGAAGCTTGGGTAGGAGAGAGATTTAGGGGAGGAGAGAGATGTGAGAGAATAATTAGAGATAGTAATGAGCTGAAATGTAATATTTGGTATATATAGGGAGAAAAAAAAACAAAAGAGGGGTAGTCTAGTAATTGGGGTTTTGGGGTTCATGTGTTAAAAACTTGCTGAGGTCTTTAGTAAGAAGAGGCTCTATGCAGGGTCCCCATCTTGAAAAGGGGGGTGTGGTCAAGACCCTAGGTGTAATTATCTCTACAAATAATGTAAAAAATAAAAAATCATTTATATTCCATTCCTTTCTTTCCATTTCTCTCAATTCAAATAAAATTGGAATGACTATTATGGGTTAGTTATGATTTTGGACAAAACAATTAGATTCGGTTCCTAAAATATTTTAGTTCTATTTTTAGCAAACAAACACGACCCGTCTATTTAACAAATTGGACCCAAACTGTACCATTATATATGTGCAATTTGCTAATCTAGTTTTATTGGAAAAAAAATACTAATCCAGTTTCATGGTTCGGTTCACAAATTTTACCCCATAAACAAAAACCAAAACCTAAAATTTCAAAAACCTCTATATTCAACTCCCATGCTCCCCTCACCATAAAACCTTTTGGATGTTGTGCTCTAAGACGGAGCAAGGCAGAAGCCTAGCGAGTGAGATTTACGACAACCACAAAATCCCCGCACAACAACGAGCTTCAAGGCAAGATAGTAATGTTGCTTCACGTCGAGCACAAACTTCTTGGTTTACGTAGAGCATATGACTATGAAAGCTAGGATCCATGACAACAACTTTAAGCCTTTCAATCTCACCTAATTTTGTTTCAATGTCATGGACACGAAGCTTCAAAAGTGTGCTCGACGTGTAAATTTCGTAGTGAACAACCATGGACACAAAGATTCAATCGCAGCTCTGTTCGTGGTTTGGGCATTTTTAATGGACACGTCAAAACCATGGTAGATCATATTTGTTCGTGGTTCAAGCATATTTAATGGGCACTTACCAACCATGGAATATCTGTAAGCATGTGATGTAGATCTAGGGTTTCAAGGCTTGAAAAAAAGTTCATATCGGGTTTTATGGGGAAGATGACGTCATCATGCCAATGTCATTGTTAACTATTTTCTTATTCATTTTTGTGATTAGAAATGTGTAATATTAATGTTTAGGATTCAAATTTTTTTCCATGTAAATTAAATGTGATTTTTATATTATAATTTTTTTTGTTAAGAAAAAGGTGTATTATTCTTTTTTTGTTGTTGTTAATTTTGTACAATTACTAAGTATTTCTTAAACACCCTCAAATATTTTGGTTATACTCAAATAATTTTTGTGCGTAATTATAAATTTTCTTAAGTATACTTAGATAATTAGAGATTTTTTAGCATATACTCAGAGAATTCCCAAGCATACTCATAGACTTTTCAGAGTATACTCAGAGAATCTCGTATGTGGAGACTTTGTACTTACATGCTCGTACTAAGAAACTTTGTACTTAGATATTCCATAATCATGCCTTGTTGGCGGTGTCGGCGGTGATCATCGATGAACAATGTCGATACTTAGTGACTCGGTTCTTTATCTTTATTGTTTTCATCTTATTTGAGGATATTATAATATTTTACTACTCATAAGATTAGTTATGAGTTTTAATAAAAAGATTTCCCCGCATTTTTTTATTGACGATTAAATTAATTTTCAAAACGTGCTACACCAATCATTCTTTAATATTTTACCTATTCGTGAGTAAGAAAAGTTTTTTTAGAGCAAAAGATGTTTGGAGGGATCGTACGAGGCGATTTCGGCCTTTCAAGCGGAGCTCTTCGCACTACATTTTGGCTTGTCCTTAGCAATTAATAAGAAATTGGAGAATGTGGTCGTTGAAACGGATTCGATAGAGCTCCATGCGCTAGTGAAAGACGGCGGGAGCGAAAGAGATGGGTTAGACGACACACTTCAAAAGTGTATAAATTTAATGGCAAGTCAAAGTGGTTTCGAGTTGAATCACGTGTACAGAGAAGCGAACTACTAGGCAGATTGGTTAACAGATAGATGTCGTTTATCTATGGAGGGTCCAAGCACTTGTAGGGTTCTATCGGAGGGGCTTTGGAAATTTCTTACACGTGCCATAAACGGATGGACTACACTGCGGATTTTAGTATGCACTTATTTGAAAGTTTAGTAAGTATAGTTATACTGGTCTCATATAGACCTCATATATAATGAGAAAAGGATAAGGTATTATTGTGCAGGCCCAATTTCCATTAGAATAGTTGGTAGGTCTTATGGAGGTCCAATTGTCCATTGGCCCAGCCCATTTCTATTAAGCTGTAGAGAGAGAAAGAGAGAGAAGCAACAAAGAGTGAAGAGAAGATGGCGTTTTGGGGAACGAGGGTGCTAGAGATTGTCAAGAAACATGATTCCGGAGGCCTTGTTTGGAAGCGTATTAAGCTTACCTCCACCCGTAAAGCCAACGCCAAGAAGCGTCTCCGCCGTGTGTGGCAGGTCACTTTTTATTTCTTTTTCTCACTTATTTCATTTGTTATTAATATCTCCTTAGATATTCAATTAACATTGTTGTTTTTCATTCAATTTGACTTAATTAGTGGAATTCCATAAGATTACGCCCCAAAATGTTGGAGCAAATTATGTTGTAGTTTCTTCTTAACATTGCATCTTAAGTGTGAGCTAATTTGAGCTTAACTCATGAAAAGTAGAGCTTAAATTTTAGCAAATTATTATGAGTAGCTGTTAAATCTTGAGTCATATAGAGAACAAGTATTTCGTTTGTCTGTCATTGTAAATTTTAATGAAATGGTCACATTATTAATAATGATTATCGAATTTCAAAACTCTGCTAACTTATAAGTATTAACTTTGGAGTTATTGATTTTGTCTGTAGTTTTCCTTATTTACAATCCACCCAGCCACACTTTAAAACTCACCTAAAACCTTGTTAAAAATTGTTACTCCAATATTCAAAATTAAGGATCAGATAAAATTTAATTTAATTAAATTTAATTTGTGTTTGGTATATAAAATATCTGATGAATCACATTTTTATATCTTGTGTATAGAATGAAGCTGTCTTGAAGGCTTGCGCTGATCCATCTCCCTCAGATGTTAGTTCGACAAAGAGCAACGCAGTAAAAACCAGTCAAAATGTTTGATAAACTCGAGCTTGGGGTATAATCATAAGTCATATTTATTAATTAGATAATTAGACTTGTTTAGAGCTCGTGACTAGGAAACATATATGATTACATGTAGTTGAAATGATATGTACTTTATCCATTTTCGCTATGGTTTGCTGTATCTTTCGTATGTCACGATCACTAGTAATCGAATTTTGTTTGATCCTATGTACTCTATTATGCAATTCGGATAACTTGAACAATTTTTGCTCAATCTTTTGTTGTAGAAAAGTAAAGGTGCCGTAATGGTTGTTATTATATAATTTTATCATATCGAACAACAAATTGAAAAGTAAAATATAACACTTGGGGAAACACTTGTTGTTTGTTATTGTTTCGGATAATCATTATGAACTTGGAAAGATGTCCTTTTTATTGGTTTATTGGTTCTTTAAAGCGTGTTTAGTGCATGTAAGAACATGGCTTGTAGCTTTCAAATTTTTGGCGGTTACTTCAATTTGCATTGATATGAGCTTGATGGCTGTTTCGGATTTAAGGTTGATAAAGGTGTGTTTTTCATGGGACTGGTTTTTTTTTTTTTCGATGTATGGGTGTCCGGGCCAGCTTACGCGCACCACGACTAATCCCATAGGAAATATACACGCCTCCTCATACATACTCCTACTTAATCAGAACTAAGTTACCCATGTTCAGGGAAGAGACTCGAACCATGCACCCCTTGCTTACCCTCTTTAAGGGAACCCTGTACCTCCTAGTTGAGAGACAGGGTCCTTGCCACTGAGCTAGTCCCAGTGGTTTCATGGGACTGGAGGGGACTCGAACTTTGCACCTCTTGCTTACCCCCTTTAAAGGCTCAAGAAATGACAAGTAGAGGGGATTCGAACCCTGGATCTCCTAGATGTGAGACAGGCATCCTGGCCATTGAGCTAGTCCCAATGGTTTTCATGGGACTGAATCTTTTTTTTTTTTTTTTTTTTTTTTTTTTTTTTTTCGATGTATGGGTGTCCGGGCCAGCTTACGCGCACCACGACTAATCCCATAGGAAATATACACGCCTCCTCATGCATACTCCCACTTAATCAGAACTAGGTTACCCATGTTCAGGGAGGAGACTCGAACCATGCACCCCTTGCTTACCCCCTTTAAGGGCTCAAGAAATAACACGGCTGAGGGGATTCGAACCCTGTACCTCCTAGTTGAGAGACAGGGTCCTGGCCACTGAGCTAGTCCCAGTGGTTCATGGGACTGAATCTTGATATTAGATATTGTGGTCCTTTTTCAGACAAAACAAACTTTGGTTGTAAATGTGTGGTGTTTGATTAAGTGCCCGTTTGGGATTGCTTTTCAAAATAATCACTTAAAGTGATTTTATATCCATAGCAATATTTTAGACTCTTAAAATCACTTTTAGGAAAAGCACTAGATTAGTGATTATTAAAATAATCACTTAAAGTGATTTTAGATGTCAAAATATTTTTTAATATTTTTTACAAGTAATTTAATTTTAATCAAAAAGCGCTTTTAGCTAAAAAATAATCAATCCCAAACGGGCTCTAAATCATGGTTCTAAAAGGCGCTAGGCGGTACTAGGGCGGTCGACCAACTTCGAGCGCCTAGATAACTAGGCGGCCCATTAATCGGAATTTAGGCGGTTTTTGTCTAGGCGGTTTTTATATTATTTTATATTAAATATATACTACAAATATATTTATTTGAATAATATTTAAATCCTAATATACTTAAAGTATATTAATTTAACACAAATAATATATATTTTACTATAACGTAATAACAATTCATTATTATTAACCTAAAAATAACCAATTCAAGAAATCTAGACTTGAAATTTGAAAAATCTCACCTTCTTCTTTTTCTCGCGCGTTCAAACTCTAACCTAAGTAGTTTTTTCTTTATATTTATCTTAGGTTTCGGGATGGAGTAGATTGAATTAGTTATTTATGGACTAGCATGGTAGGTTATATCTGGGTTGGGCAACCCATTAATCTGATTGAGTAGTTAATTAATTAGATTATGCGTAGACGAACCTTCGAACCACCTTCGAGAGAAATTTTAGGCGGATCGCACCTTGGAACGCCTAAGCGGAGCGCCTAGTCGGCTAGGCGGCCTTGTTTTAGAACACTGGATTAAATTACTATAGAATATTAAATTTACTGAATTTGGTTTTAAAACTTTAATATACCTTTTTAACTAGATTACTATAGAATATTAAATATTTATGATGATAAAAGGTTTTCGCTAATTCAATTTTATTTTTTGTCCAAACCCGATACCCAACGATTTTAACCAACTTTTAGAGTCTGCATTTATATCAAATGGGATTTTCTCTTTCAGACACAACTTTCGAGAAATTATCCAAAACCACCGCACCACCACTAAACTACTCAACCACTAAATAAGCCACCATGTACTCTTGCTTTCCGGTTCCTACCTAGTAATCCTACGCATCTCTTTTCTCCCATTAAACTTACCATCTCCCTCTAATGTTGTTTTAATTGTATTTTTCTCTACAACTGAAACTTAACTTTATTCTTAACAAACTCCGGAAACTTTTCAGACCACATTCTACTCACATTAAATACCTTTCCTGTTTAATACAACTCCAACCCAGCCTACCCATTTTACTATAAAAGTTATTGATTTGGTCTCACTTAGAACCAAGAAAAACCATGAGGAAGGCAACATTTTACGCTACCTTCGAAGTTCGAACAACTTAAATTGCTTGCGAGAATCATTTAAAACAAAGGCATCACTATCAACCTCCTCAGGAAGACTGTAAGCAAAGAGGCTTGAAAGATAAAATAACCACTGAGAAAAAAGGATTCAACGTTGTGTTTATCAAATGCGAGAATGGAGAGGACTATGATCCAATACTTAAAGGACGGCCTTGGAATTGGCCCGCAAATACGTTTTATTTAGAAGTGTAACCAAAGCTCAAAAAGTCAAGATGAAATTTCGGATATCACAATGTTTTGGATTCAAATCCACACCCTTCCCCTTTTTATATCACTGAAGATAACACAAATAAGATAAGGAAGAAGCCTGGTGTGGTCGAAAAATTATCCTTCCACCCCTCAAAACATTTAAGGAAATGAGCTATATCAAGATAAGAATTGTGAGGGACAATAATCAATAATTGTGAGGAACATTAATCAATCATTGATGCTGAGATACTCCCTCAATATTAATAAAATCACGTTATCAATGTAGTTTTGAAATATAAGAGACTTAGTGATTTCATTACTACAAGCCAACTCAAAATAAAATGGAAAAAGATGGTAAGGTATGAACACCATTCGTTTTATAGTTGATCAATTAATCACTAGAATTGCTTTATCTTTTGTTCATCAACATTACCTTCCTCTCATAAAATCTTGTCATGTCAAATATTTTGTGCAATTTTTATTTAATAAACCTAATTTCCTATCAAATGTATCAGTTTTATAGGCCTTGTTTGTAATACACACATCTTCAAGCAAGACAGTAGATGATGTTGTTAAGGATTCAACAACCTCATACACTCAAACTCAAAACAACATTGTTAATTATTTGGGCGGCTTTACGAGAAAGGCTTAAAACTAAGGATCATATTACTTATTTGGAGTTGGACTCTCTTTGTAATTTATGTGGAGAAGATTTTTAATCAAACAAACACCTTTTTTGTATTGTGTTTATTCGAGGGCTATTTCGATTGAGATAAAATCTTGGATAGGATTGGATAAGGAGATGAACACGCTCCTAAGTGCTTTGAAATGACTTAAAAAACTTAAAACTATAAAAAATTGGAAAAGAAAAGTATGAAAGATTGGATTTGTAGCTACCGTGTATTACATTTGGAAAGCAAGAAATCACCTAACTATGAGAGATTAATCTTCATCTAGAGAAACAGTTATCAAGAAAATTAAGTGGTACATTTTTTCTATTTTATTTTCCTTGTTTCCTCATCATTCATTTATAGATGGTGGTGGACGATTAGCTTGTATTTGTATTAGTATGAGGTAATCGTTTTTAGCTTCTTAGTTGCTATATTTAACCTTTTGGCTTAGGTAGATACTCTTGTATAGTGTACAATTATTTTTTATTAATACAATCGTCTACCTAACCCAAAAAAAAAACATTGTTAATTATTTTGTTATTCGTGTTTGTTACTTAATTAGGTTTAGGTTAATGGTTAATCATGTAATCACAGTGTTACTATTTTTAACCCTTACACGAATCAAAGAGCAATAAATAACTTAGAACATAACTAAAAGACTAAAAATGACTATTTTCGTCCATCAAAGATATTCATAAGTGCCTTGACCATAACAGAATCACAAATCAAAGTATTGAAATTACAAGAGTTTACTAAAATAAGTGATGGTCAAATCCTTGAAATCTCCTCCTAATACAAATATTTTAATAACTCAAATCCCAAATATATGGACCCTGGTTGATCATGATGTCAATATAATCAAGCTTATACACGTGATCCCAAGGATAACCATCTTTGTTAGAGCAAAAAAGAGCCATAAAATACCATAAAGCAGCATGTCCTTCACTTAGTACAAGCCAACATGTTTCATGCTGTTGTTGAATTGATTCACAAACTTTAAAAGTATGACTATCATACCTGTAATTTGTATACAATAACAAAACTTGCCCCAAATACTTCCATTCAGACACTACTACCCCTGTCAAATCATCAGGCATTTTTGATACTTCATAAAGTGGATAAACCTCTTTTTTATACTTCTCCACATCATCATAGAATTTAGCAAATTTACTATAATTACCCCCTTGCCTTTTCTCTAACTTACAAAACTTTTCAAACTCCTGGTCAAATTCTTCATGCATATTTCTAATATTCTGAGCTTTAATTGAAAACCAATATAAACCGTTCATGTCCAAAAACAACGGATTCATTATCGCAAACAAACCAAAGTACCTAAATACAACAATTAATTAATATATTATATTTAATTAACTTAGATAACGAATGAATTACCTTGCTTTCTCTAAGCTTTCACTCTCAATAGCCTCATCACACATGCTAAAGAAAAGGTTAACAATAGCAAGATTTTTAACTGTTTCTGCATTATATCCAGGTGCTGGATACTTGGTTACCAATTTTTCAACAAATTCTCTTACAAACTTTATATCTTCGATAAACCCTACAAGACAATTAATTATTTTAAATAATGTTTAATTTAAGGATATATAAACTATACCGTTAGAGAACTGTGTATTTGTATCGCCGATACAAAACTTTCCAGTGGATCTGTTGAATCGACACTCTGAGCGTAAGTTCCCATGGCACGAGGATTCTTTAAAAAGGCGATAAAGAGGCTTGCAAAGAGATGTAACCTTGGATATCATATCATTACTGAAACCTTCGATCTTATCTATACGATTAATCTTCCAAATATCAACAGCAATCAGAGACTCTAGCCACTCATCCACACTTATCCAATCATCCACCCTTTGCCTTGGCTCCCACATTTTCGAATCAAGCAATTACTGGGAAAAAAAATGGGGGAACAACACGTAAGTTAAAAAATTTACATAAATTTCGTCCACGAAATTATAAACCGAGAGAAACTAACTAAAGCACACTATATGTTAATCAATTAATCTTAAGGTCAGGGCAGTTTAAGAGTTTCAAATTATAAATGAAATTTTACCTTATCTTCGGTAGCTGGATGATGTAGCGATGTTGTTGGTGGTAGAAATTGATCTCCTAGCGGATGACGGTGGGACTTAGGGATGAGTTGGTAGAACGGCGGACGAGAAGGGTTAGCGAAGAAGATAGGTTAAAAGTATCTTTATAGTCACTGTGGAGAGCAAGAGGGTTTTTTTCCGGCTAAATTTGGAATAGACCCTTGTAGTTTATGCAAATGAATACCACTTCTCCAAATCTTTTATATAAGAGTAATTTTCTTTTCTTCTTTCCAAATATAAGAGTAACTCGCGCCACGGTTTGGCATATGGCAAACATTTTTGCAAAATGACAACTAAATTTGAAAAAATATAATTTTTTATATTTTTTAAAATAAGAAAACCTTTTTGTAAAATGTTAAATTAGTGTTGTAAAATAAAAAAATATTTTTTGAAAAATGTAAGAAAATTTTTAGCAAATTTGTATATCTTTTTATTATTTTTTTATATTCAGTTACATATGGAAATTCATAAATATTTGTTACAAATATATTTTGATCAAATAAATTTTATTCTAATGCTAAAAAAGTTATATGATAAAAAATAAATTTAATCTTATTCAATTATTATCTTTATAAAATATATTTCCGCTTTGCACCAACCGTTGTATACGATATATTATCTGTAATATAATTTGTTTGATTCTTATATATCCAAAAACTTGAATCATGGCATCAACCGTTAGATGTAATATTCTATCCTCAATCATATATGTCTGATCGTTATCGTTTATCTATAAATGAAAGCCATCTAACTTTCCCAACTACCAGAACTTTCACACTACATTCTACTTCAAACAAAACCTTCATTGTTCATTCTCTATGAGTCATTATCCACTATATAGTTATGATTATAATGATTCGAGCGAAGAAAATGACGATATTTTCTTTATATGTATGTTGGAAGAGGAACGTCGCAAAAAGCAGCAACCGGGGGCGTGACGAGGTTGTGTATCGGGTCGTATTACTATTCATCATGATAGATTTGATAGCCATCTAAGAATTTACAGCGATTATTTTATAAATTCTCCCGTGTACCCAGAGCACATGTTATGAATGAGGTTTCGCATGAATACCATTTTATTCACCTTTATTATGAATGCAGTTTCAACATATGATGAAAACTTTGTCCACGCTCAAGATGCTGCTTGAGTATAGGGTTTGACTATATTGCACATGGTGACTGCGTTTTCAAAATATTGTGTTATGGAGTTGTTGCTGATGCGGTGGATGAGTATGTGCGCATTGGAGAATCCACTGTCATATTGTGTTTAAAAAGGTTTGATAAGGCAATGGTCGGTATATTTTTTGAAAAATACTTGAGACTGCCAATCGAGAAGGATAATGCTCGTCTCTTAGAAATTAATGAACAAAGTGGCTTCCATGGCATGTTTGGAAGTGTGATTGTATGCACTGGAAATGGAAAAATTGTCCAATTGCGTGTCATGGAGCATATACTGGTCATCACTCAGACTCGTCTAATATTTTGGAAGTAGTGGCTTCGCAAGATCTTTGGCTATGTCATGCATTTATTGGAATGTCAGGTTCACGTGACAATTTAAATGTCTTACAGGTATCTGACATATTCCAACCACTTGCAAAGATCGAAATTCTCCAGTGATTTTACCATAAATAGGAATAACTATACTACAACCTACAAGCTATTACCTAGCATATGGATATATCCCAATTGTCCAGTGTTTCTAAAACAATACCAGAAAGGAATGGTCTTGGGGAAAATAACTCAAAAATAATGGCTTTACCTTCTCTCTCTACATTATCTCTCTAGGGTTTAGAGAGTTTGACTAAGAGGCTAGGGTTTTGACTTACATTGACCTTTGTTGACTTCTGTTTGACCATTGATTGGACCACTGAAGACTTGACGTCATTCTGTCGTGGTTTTATCGATCATTGGAATTGGATTTTTGCTTTGTTTTTTTTTTTGTTTGGATTACTTGCTATTTTTAGTACAAAAAATTGAATTTATATTTTAGTAATTGTTTGCTGAATGTGTAGTGCGTTTATTGGCTTAAGTGGAAAAGTATATCTACTTTTCAAAATTGTTGGTCAGTAAAGGGGGTTACTTTCATGTGCTTCTTTATTAGAGTTGTGGATCTTCCTGCAACGTTATCTGCTTTTCATGTAAATTATGCAATTAATTGGAATATCATTGACCCGTTATTGTTTTTTGAGCAAAACTTCATTTAATTTCAAAATTTCTCGCTCATAGTTGTTGGAGGTTTTGTGCTCGTTCTTCTTCATTTCTTGACGGTTTTCAGTCATTCCTTTAACGTTATTTAGATGGTGTTGTGAACTTTTACATGGCGCCGTGAAAGAAATTTTTTATACAACAGGTGAAGGAAAGTGTCAAAGTTAGTAATAATATTTCTATGGGCAATGAAAAGAGTGGTTCGGATAAAAGAAGTGAGAGTGAGAATTGTTCAATAAACTTGATGAAGTGGTAGAAGATGTGTAGTATATGGGTAATAGAAAGGTGTTTGATGAAAGTTCTGTGAAGAAAAGAGAAGTTGAGAATGGAGTTATGATAGAAAAAGACTTAACAGACATTGGGAAACATGATATTGAGAACCCTACTGATGTCTCCTCATTTGTGATAATATAATATACTTCAGAGACATCATTTTAGGCGTATTTATTAGTTTATAGGTAGATCTTAGCTTAATTTAGTGCACTTTCCTATTTTGAGTCTTGATTTAGTAACATAATATTTTTAGAGCATATTGGGTTTAATTGTTTATTTAGTGTGAAGCTTTAAAGATAATTATGGAGATTAATTAGAATCCAAGTCAAAGACTACAATATATGGAAAGAGATATGCATGGTAATTGGAGATAGAAGGAAACAGAGTTCAATTAGGAAAAGGAAAAGCTGCCTAAATCTGAATTTCTGCAGCACACGCCTAAAGAAGTGGTGATAACTCCAAAAAAGGAGCCGATTTTGGTAAATTCCTTTCATAGGGACGTAGATAATTTGCTGAGGATTCTTTTGGTATATTATGGAGCAAAAACCGACCAATAACGAAGGAGATATGCTCAAAATATTTCAGCAGTAATTATCCATACGAATTTGAGTTGGGCTTGGAGTCCATTACTTAAACTTAACTTCAAGAAACGAATTACGTCAACCTATACACTATAAATATAGCCTCTTAACACTCTTAAATCATCCTTGGCCAGACCTTAAGGCCAAGAGGAAGCTGCAACACAAGAGGAGAAGTCTGGAAGGAGCTGTGCATCAATCATGTCTCCTTCAACCTCTTATTTTGTAATTCTTTTCTCTTCTCTTCTTAGTATGAATTAATTCTTTTTAGCTTGAGTTTTAACATATATGTATGAACCCTAGTTTTGATTGACATCTATCTAATTTGGGAACTTAATGTTTTATATTGAATTATAGTTTTTATTCTCTGTTTATGTGTTTGGATTTATATTCTGTGTTCTTGTGGAAGTGCACCCATATAGAATTACCATCTAGTAGTCAGGTCACCATTGACAACGGTGTTTAATTACATATTTAGCACATAACGTCTAGTATAAGGTTTGATCTGACAACCCAACCTAACTGGATAATCACTATGGTTTAGTTCTTGTGACTATTTACCAGTTATAGGAAAAGTTTGCTTAAGAAGCCTTATTGACACAGGTAAATCTTATTTAAAACTACCGATAGCGAATTGGAACCGATTATTGAAATACTACATAATTCACCCTTACATGCTTAGAACGGCAAAACTAGTGGGGATTGCATGCTATATACTCAAGCTAACTTTCACACTATCTTCTTTTCTTTTCTTTTATTTATTTTCCGTCTTTAGTTTATTAGTTTAGTTTTATTATTTAAAAACCAAATAAATATTTGTCTATCTTTTCTTTCTATTTGCGTATTATCTTTTCTATCTTTCATATTTGCACTTGATAATTTGCATAAGTTCTCTCTAACTTTCGTCAGTCTCTGAGGAACGAATCTTCTTATCATTAAAACTTGCATACGTCCTGTAATACTTGCAGTACCGTGTTAGCTTAGGGTGTTTATTTGCATCTAAATTATATCATCTTTTTATCACACCTTAGGCCACACCACCTACTATTAAATAATAGAGAATATGAATGGCCAAGAGTATTATTGCAAAGGGAGTGAGGCTCTGAAAATTCTTAAGAGGTAGGAAGATGGTATGTGTTTCCCTAGGGAGCAACTTTACTTATGGGACATGAGATGCTCCTCTACCAGGTACAAGTACTCCTCAGAGAGATGTTCGTATTTTGAATTAGGTTAATGATGATGGATTAGTTCAGAATAATCCTAAGAATAATATGGAGACTATGGAATTTGGTCTAAATTGTTTGACAAAGGTATAGAATAGGACTTAAAACTGAAATAATATCCTCCCATTTTAGTTAATGGTAAGTGTATGGTCAAACCTCCTAGAAAAACAGTTGATGAAGGTGTTATGATTTGGAAGAATTATTTAGTGGGGCAGTTCTTTGGAAAAGCCCCTTTTTATTATATGGTAAGAAATATGGTTAGTATTCAGTGAACAGATATAGGTATAATTGAGATTAAATTTACAAACATGTATGCCTATCTATTTCAATTTCAAAATGAATATGAGTGTGAGAAAATTCTTAAGCTAATTTGGCATATAGGGGAAGAATTACGCTTTTGAGAAAATATGAACCTAATATGAGAATTGAGAAACTAGATATGACTAAAGTGCCTTTGTAGGCTAAGATAGGAAATGTTCAACTTAATTATGGACAAATGAAGGGTTGAGTTATGTATGTAGTGATGTGGGCAAACCAATACAAATTGACCACATCACCAAATTTAGCTAGAGCCTCTATAGATATGGACATGACAAAAGAGTTGGTGAGAAGGTACATATTGATCTTGAAGAAGATGGGCTTCATGAGGTTGAACTTATGTTGAGTGGTTCCCTCCAAGGTCCTCTATATATAAAATTGTAGGACATAATGTGAATATTTTATGCTAAGGATAATTAGAAGAAAGAAAGGCCAAAACTTAATATTACACAAAACACCTTGCCTAAAGAACAAAAGAAGACTGAAGAGTGTAAAATTATGCAAAAACAAAAAAAAGTTAACTATAGTAATGGTCCTAGTAAGTATAATCCTATAAGTAAAGAAGACAGAGTCGAAAATGTTACTAAGGAGAGTATGTTTAGTAATTTTTGAACCTGGCTAATGAGAAGAGGCATTACTGTTGTTTATGGGAAGTATGGGTACCTATAGAGAGAAGACTGATGATCCACCAGATAAATGATTATACCTTCATGGCATATGAGAGGACTTAATCAAGACCTTAAAAAAGGAGTTGTGAAAGTTATTTAGGAAAAAAAGTTGATATAATTGTACTACTAGAAACTAAAATGAATAAGATGATTTATGATTAATTTTGTAGTAATTTCTTGTGTAATCGGCGCTCTGTGTCTAATAATGATAAAGATGATATAGGGAGAGTTTGTGTGAGATGGAGTGGGAAGACTACTGAGGTCAAATGTATTTTGATAAGAGTGATGAAGCTATTATGATGGAGGTGTTTGATATTAGTAATAACAAAGATTTCTTTTGTATAATAATTTTATGATGATAATTATGAAGATATAAGGAGAGAGTTGTGGAACATGTAGATTATTTGGAACAATGATATGGGTAATAAACCTTGTATTCCGAGTGGTAATTGCAATGAGACTATAATAGTTGAGGACAAAAGTGACTGCACTACTTTGCATAAGAGCTCTGAGGAAATTGATGGTTTTATTAGTGACAATGGTATTTATGAACATCAGAGTATTGGTTGCTTTCATACCTGGACTAATAAAATAATTGATGGATTTATTTTAAGAAGAATTAATAGAGTTTTGGTTAATGACGAGTTGTTTTCTAAGTTCATGTCTCATATGAATGTTGAATCTCCTGGTATTTCTGATCATGTTGTCCTTTTCTTAACTATGTAAGGAGATAGTAAACTTTTAGTTTTCAAATTCATAAATATTCAGACTACTCATGATAAATATCATCTTGAGATTGAAAAAGCTTGGGGTATCAAAGTTGAGGGAAGCTTAATATATTAAATTACCAAACTAAAGGAAGTGAAAAGGTGTTGAAGATCTTCAATAAGAAGTATTTCAACCACTCTACTAGGGAAACTGAAAAGATAAAAGAAGATCTTAAGTGTGTTCAATTGAATATAATGACTAGGGATACTAATGACTTTCTAAAAGAGAAGGATTTGAGAGAAAAACTTATGGATTTACTTGAGATTCGGGATGCTTACCTCAGACAAAAGTTTGGGATTACATGAACTCATTATAGTGATTGTGGGTATGCTTCATACCATAAAAGCATTAAGGCAAGAATAGTTCATAATAGAGTATATTCTATTGTTGCAGATGATGGAAATATTAATGTAGAAGAGGATGAGATACTAGATGAATTTATCAAGTACTATATAAAGCTTATTGGCACTAATGATAATCATGAGGAAGATATTTATGTTGATTTCCTAGATAAGGTTGTTGATAATATAATTGATCAGAATATTGCAATAAAAAGGTGGATAATATTAATGATAAGGAGATTTAAGATGCCATATTTTCCATTAATAGCACTAAATTTCCTGGCCTTGATGGCTTTACTAGTGCTTTCTATAAAAATGATTGGGGGAGTATCCGTAAGGATATCTGTAATGTTATTAAAGATGTGTTTAAAGATGGGAATTCACTAAAGAAAATGTTACTAACCCTACCTTCATTCATAAAGTAAAAATCCTACCCTCAGTAAAATTTACGACCTATATCTTGTTTTAATATTCTTTACAAATCTAAAGTCATTGCTAACATGATAAAGAAGTGTTTAGGTGAATTGATCTCTTATAATCAAGTTGCTTTTGTGGGAGGTAGATGCATTTCTGATAATATACTGGTTGCTCAGAGTTTTGTTCAAGGTTATGACCGAAAAACCATTAGTCCAAGTTGCACTTTGAATCTTGATTTACAGAAGGCTTATGACACTATTAAATGGAAGTTCTTAATAAATATGTTGGAAGCTATGGGTTTTAATGAGATATCATTGGGTAAATAAATATGTGCATAACTACTCCTATGTTTTCTTTATGTGTTAATGGTGAAATTAATGGTTTCTTTAAGGGGGCATAAAGGTTTAAGGAAAGGAGATGCACTACCTTTTGGTGATATTTATACAGACTTTTACTGTTATTTTGGATCAAGTGGTGCAGTATAAATCTATTACCTATCATCCTAAGTGTTCTAAAATGCAACTGAGTTGGTGGGCCCAATGGCGTGATAAATAAATGAATAATAAACGCACACACCTATGGAAATCCACGAGGAACTCTACGCAAGTGCACCATTTGTTTACAAGTAATAGTAAATAAGTAAGAGTTCGTTCTCAAAGATTTAGATAGTTAGCTCAAAATTGTATTCAATAATAGTGTTGATGGTTTTAGATGTTAATATTAACAAGAAAGATACTAGTTTAGGTCGAATAGTTAAATACAAATGAAAATAATAAAAAACTTAGGATTACAAGTAAAAGTCATCTTACTAAGTCGCTATTTTAATTATAGGGGTGAATTGAACAATATATAAGTACACATGATTAGATAACCTAATAGTTGTAACCATCGATTAGACTTATCAAAACAATAACCAAACCATTAGATTTTGGTTTGTAAACGGTTTTGCGATTTTTATCCATTACCAAATAATAATTCTATAAATATAAAAAATATCTTAAAATATAACCACATATATAAAATAAAAATCCAAAAAATTATAAAAAATGTGGGACGTTTGATTAAATTGAATATTTGTTATTCACTTGGTTAAATTTACTATCTGAATTTTGGTTTTAAAACTTTAATATACCTTTTTACCTAAATTATTATATAATATAAATCATTTATGACCATATAAGGTTTTTCGCTAATTCAATTATATTTTTTCACCTAAAATCACAGTCCGACGATTTTAACCAACTTTTAAAGTCCGCATTATATCAAATGGGGTTTCTCATTCAGACACAACTTTCGAGAAATTATCCAAAACCACCGCACCACCACTAAACTACTCAACCACTAAATAAGCCACCATGTACTCTTGCTTCTCGGTTCTTACGTAATAATCCTACACATCTCCTTTCTCCCATTAAGCTTACCATCTCCCTCTAATGTCGTTTCAGTTGTCTTTTATCTACAACCTAAACTTAAATTTATTCTTAACAAACTTCGGAAGCTTTTCAGACCACATTTTACTCAGATTAAATACCTTTCTTGTTATATACAACTCCAACCTAGCCTACCCATTTTACTATAAAAGTTTTTGATTTGGTCTAACTTAGAACCAGGAAAAACCATGAGGAAGACAACATTTTACGCTACCTTCGAAGTTCGAACAACCTAAAATGCTTGCGAGAATCATTTAAAACAAAGGCATATCTATCAACCTCCTCAAAAAGACTGTTAGCAAATCGCTAGGCTTGAAAGGTAAAATAACCACTGAGAAAAAAGGATTCAACGTTGTCTTTATCAAATGCGAGGATGGAGAGGACTATGATCCAATACTTAAAGGAGCACCTTGGAATTCACCCGCAAATACGTTTTATTCAGAAGTGTAACCAAAGCTCAAAAAATCAAGATGAAATTTCGGATATCACAATGTTTTGGATTCAAATCCACACCCTTCCCCATTTTATATCACTGAAGATAACACAAATAAGATAAGGACGAAGCCTGGTGTGGTCGAAAAATTATCCTTCCACCCCTCAAAACATTTGAGGAAATGAGCTATATCAAGATAAGAAATGTGAGGAACAATAATCAATAATTGTGAGGAACATTAATCAATCATTGATGCTGAGATACTCCCTCAATATTAATAAAATCACGTTATCAATGTAGTTTTGAAATATAAGAGACTTGGTGATTTCACGACTACAAGCTAAGTCAAAATAAAATGGAAAAAGATGCTAAGGTTCAAACACCATTCGTTTTATAGTTGATCAATTAATCACTAGAATTGCTTTATCTTTTGTTCATCAACATTATCTTCCTCTCATAAAATCTTGTCATGTCAAATATTTTGTGCAATTTTTATTAAATATACATAATTTCCTATCAAATGTATTAGTTTTATAGGCCTTGTTTGTAATACACACATCTTCAAGCAAGACAGTAGATGATGTTGTTAAGGATTCAACAACCACTTTTCATACACTCAAACTTAAAACAACATTGTTAATTATTTGGACGGCTTTACGAGAGAGGCTTAAAACTATGGATCATATTACTAATTTGGAGTTGGATCCTCTTTGTAATTTATGTGGAGAAAATTTTGAGTCAAACAAACATTTTTTTTTTGTATTTGTGTTTATTTGAGGACTATTTCGATTGAGATAAAATCTTGGACATGATTGGATAAGGAGATGAACACGCTCCTAAGTGCTTTGAAATAGCTTAAAAAGCTTAAAACTAGAAAAAATTGGAGAAGAAAAGTATGAAAGATTGAATTTGTAGCTACCGTGTATTACATTTGGAAAGTAAGAAATCACCTAAACTATGAAAGATTAATCTTCATCTAGAGAAACGATTATCAAGGAAATTAAGTGGTACATTTTTTCCATTTTATTTTCCTTGCTCTCTCATCATTCATTTATAGATGGTGGTGGACGATTAGCTTGTATTTGTATTAGTATGAGGTAATCGTTTTTACCTTCTTAGTTGCTATCTTTAACCTTTTGGCTTAGGTAGATAACTCTCTTGTATAGTGTACAGTTATTTTTTATTAATACAATCGTCTACCTAACCCAAAAAAAAAACATTGTTAATTATTTTGTTATTCGTGTTTGTTACTTAATTAGGTTTAGGTTAATGGTTAATCATGTAATCACAGTGTTACTATTTTTAACCCTTACACGAATCAAAGAGCAATAAATAACTTAAAACATAACTAAAAGACTAAAAATTACTATTTTCGTCCATCAAAGATATTCATAAGTGCGTTGACCATAACAGAATCACAAATCAAAGTATTGAAATTACAAGAGTTTACTAGAATAAGTGGTGGTCAAATCCTTGAAATCTCCTCCTAATACAAATATTATTACCTCCAATCGCAAATATACTCGTTGAGCATGTGGTCAATATAGTCTAGATTATACCCGTGATCCCAAGGATATCCATCTTTGTTAGAGCAAAAAAGGGCCATAAAATACCATAAAGCAGCATGTCCTTCACTAAGTACAAGCCAACATGTTTCATGCTGTTCAGGCATTGATTCAATTTTAAAAGTTTGACTATCAAACCTATACTTGGAAAACAATTCCAAAACTTGCCCCAAATACTTCCATTCAGACACTACTATCCCTGTCCAATCATCAGGCATCTTTGATACTTCATAAACTGGGAAAACCTCTTCTTTATACTTCTCCACATCATCATAGAATTTAGCAAAATTACTATAATTTCCCCCTTGCCTTTTCTCCAACTTACAAAACTTTTCAAACTCCTGGTCAAATTCTTTATGCATCTGTCTAATGTTCTGAGCTTCAAGTGAAAACCAATATAAAATTGGCATGTCCATAAATAACGGATTCATTATTGCAAACAAACCAAAGTAACTAAATACAACAATTAATTAATATATTATATTAATTAACTTAAACAACCAATGAATTACCTTGCTTTCTCTAAGCTTTCACTTTCAATAGCCTCATCACACATGCAAAAGAAAAGGTCAACAATAGGAAGCTTATGAATTGTTTCTGCATCATATCCAGGTGCTGGATTCTTGCGTATCAATTTTTCAACAAATTCTCTCACAAACTTTATATCTTCGATAAACCCTACAACACAATTAATTATTTTAAATAATATTTAATGTAGGGATATATAAACTATACCTTTACTGAAATGTGTGTTTGTATCGCCGATACAAAACTTTCCAGTGGATCTGTTGAATCGACACTCTGAGCGTAAGTTCCCATGGCACAAGGATTCTTTGAAAAGACGAAAAATAGGCTTGCAAAGAGATGAAACCTTGGATATCATATCATTACTGAAACCTTCGATCTTATCTATACGATTAATCTTCCAAATATCAACACCAATCAGAGACTCTAGCCACTCATCCACACTTATCCAATCATCCACACTTTGCATCGGCTCCCACATTTTCTAATCAAGCAATTACTGAAAGATACCCAAATTCATCGAAAAGTAAAATAAATGGTGGAACAATATGTAAGTGTTACAATGTCTATGCTCAAAAACAAATTTACATAAATTTCGTCTACAAATTATAAACCGAAAGAAACTAACTAAAGCTCACAAGTTAAGTATTCATAAAGTCAGGGTAGTTTTAGGGTTTCAAACGTGTGAAAAAATTACCTAAGTTGGATGATGTAATGATGTTGTAGGTGGTTGAAAATGATCTCTGAGCAACTGACGGTGGTATGGATGAGTTTGGTAGGACGGCCGCCGAGAAGGGTATGTGAAGAAGATTGGTTAAAACCTATCTTTATAGTCACTGTGAAGAGGGGTTTTTTCCGGCTAAATTTGGAATAGACCCTTGTAGTTTATGCAAATGATAAAGCACTTCTCCAAATTTTTTATATAAGAGTAACTCCCGCCGCGGTTTGGCATATGGCATTGGGGAGGGGACATTTTTGCAAAATGACAAACTAAAATTTGAAAAAAATATGATTTTTTAAAGATAGCTATTTTAGCGATACTGTTTAAACTAAGAGAAATCATTTTGTAAAATGTTAAATTAGTGCTTGTAGGCTGGAAGAAAACCTTGTTCGAGATCGGTTCGAATATAAACAAGTTTAACCTCAAACTTCATTTTAAACTCGATAAGTAAACGAGTCTGCTCGTTTAAATTATGAATTGTAAATTAATATATTATTAAACCTCCAATATCAAAATGAATATTTTCAATTTTTTTAGACATTTATTTTTTCATTAATGTTATGTTTCATATATTCATACTACACACTCCATCAAATACCAATCGTTCATGAAAGTCCTATTTCAACCATAAAAAATAATTTGTTCATGAGCAACTCTTGCTCGACTCTAAAAAAGATTGTTCAATAAGTTAAAACAAATAAGTTCTACCTTTTCTAATTTGGATCATATGAAGCTCGGGATCGGCTCGTTTAATTTTGAGCTAGGCTCGACCCGACTCGTTTAAATTTGAGCTCGACTCAGCTCGAGAAATTAAACAAACAAGCATGTACATCTAGTATTTGGCTCGGCTCGACTTGTTCACAGTCCTAAGTGCTTGTAAAACACAATTGCTAGAATTTTTTTAGCAAATCTGTATATCTTTTTATTTTTTTATATTCCGTTACATATGGAAATTCATAAAAATATTCGTTATAAATATATTTTGTTCAAATAAATTTTATTCTAATGCTAAAACAGTTATATTATAAAAATAAATTTAATCTCATTTGATTATTATCTTTATATAATATATTTCGGCTTTACAATAACTGTTGTATACGATATCTTATCTTTAATATCATTAATTCGATTCTTACCTATATCCAAAAACTTGAATCATGACATCAACCGTTAGATGTGATCGACTATCTTAAATCTTATTTGTCTGATCGTTATCATTTATCTATAAATGAAAGCCATCTACCTTTCTCAACCACCAGAACTTTCACACTACATTCTACTTCACACAAAACCTTGATTGTCCATTCTCTATGAGTCATTATACACCTATAGTTAAAATTATAATGATTCGAGTGAGGATAATGACGATATATTCTTTATATGTATGTTGGAAGAGGTACGTCGCAAAAGCAGCAACCGAGGGCGTCACGAGGTTTTCGTCCGGGTCGTATTACTATTCACCGTGATAGATTTGATAGCCATCTAAGAATTACAACGATTATATTGTAGACTCTCCCGTGTACCAAAATCACATGTTCTGAATGAGGTTTCGCATGAGTACCAATTTATTCACCTTTATTATTGATGCATTTTCAACATATGATGAAAAAATTGTCCACACTCAAGATGCTGGTTGAGTATGGGGTTTGACTATATTGCAGATGGTGACTGCGGTTTTCAAAATATTGTGTTATGAAGTCGTTGCTGATGCGGTGGACAAGTATGTATGTGTTGGAGAATCCACTGTCATATTGTGTTTAAGAAGGTTTGATAAGGCAATGGTCGATATATTCTCTGAAAATACTTGAGATTGCCAAACGAGAAGGATAATGCTCATCTCTTAGAAATTAATAACAAATAGGCTTCCAAGGCATGTTGAGAAGTGTGATTGTATGCACTGGAAATGGAAAATTTATCCGATTGCGTGTCATGGAGATATACTGGTCATCACTCAGACTCATCTAATATTTTGGAAGCAGTGGCTTCACAAGACCTTTGGCTATGACATGCATTTTTTGGAATGTCGGGTTCACATAATGATTTAAATGTCTTGCAGGTATCTGACATATTCCATTCACTTGCCCAAATCGAGATTCTCCAGTGAATTTTACCATAAATAGGAATAACTATACTGCATGCTATTACCTAGCAGATAGATATATCTCAATTGTCCACTGTTTGTCAAAACAATACTAGAAAGAAATTGTCTCGGGGAAAATAATTCCAAAGTAATGGCTTTACCTTCTCTCTCTACATTCTCTCTCTAGGGTTTATAGAGTTTGACTAAGAGGCTAGGGTTTTGACTTAATTTGACATACGTTGACTTCTTGTTTGACCATTGATTGGACCACTGAAGACTTGACGTCATTCCGTCGCGGTTTTGTCAGTCACGGGAGTTGAATTTTTGCTTTGTTTCTTTTGTTTGGATTTACTTGCTACTTTTAGTAAAAAATTTGAATTTATATTTTATTAATTGTTTGTCGAATATGTAGTGTGTTTATTGACTTAAGTGGAAAAGTAGATCTACTTTTCAAAATTGTTGGGCATTAAAGGGAGTTACTTACATGCACTTCTTTATTAGAGTTGTGGATTTTCCTGCAATGTTATATGCTTTTCATGGAAAGTATGCAATTAATTAGAAAATCATTGATATGTTATTGTTTTTATGAGCAAATATTCATTTGATTTCAAAATTTCTTGCTCATAATTGTTGGAGGTTTTGTGCTCGTTCTTCTTCATTTCTTAACGGTTTTTAGTCACTCCTTTTGCGTTATTTAGCTGGTGTTGTGAACTTTTACATGGCACCTTGAAAGAAATTTTTCATAAAACAGGTGAAGGAAATTGTGGAGACTAATGCTAAATATGTCTCTTTTACACCCATAGTCAAAGTTAGTAATAATTTTTCTATGGGCAATGAGAAGAGTGGTTCGGGTAAAAGAAGTGAGAGTGTGAATTTGTCAAATACACTTGATGAGGTAGTAGAAGATGTGTAGTCTATGGGTAATAGAAAGGTGTTTGATGAAAGTTTTGTGAAGAAAAGAGGAGTTGAGAATGGAGTTATGATGGAACAAGACTTAACAGACTTTGGGAAACATGATATTGAGGACCCTAATATTGATTGTACAATAATAGAGCATTTGAACAACCAAGAGTATTATTGCAAAGGGAGCGAGGTTATGAAAATTCTCAAGAGGTCTGAATATGGTATGTTTTTCCCTAGGGAGCAACTGAACTTATGGGACATGAGATGCTCCTCTACCAGGTACAAGTGCTCCTCAGAGAGATGTTCATATTTTGAATTAGGTTAATGATGATGGATTAGTTTAGAATAATCCTAAGAATGATATGGAGACTATGGAAATTTGGTCTAAATTGTTTAATAAAAGTAAAAAAAAGGACTTAAAACTGAAATAATATCCTCATGTATTAGTTAATGGTAAGTGTATGGTCAAACTTCCTAGGAAAACAGTTGTTGAATGTGTTATGATATGGAAGAATTGTTTAGTGGGGCAGTTTTCTAGAGAAGCTCCTTCTTATTATATGGTGAGAAATATGGTTAATATTCAGTGGAAAGATATAGGTATAATTGAGATTAAATCTACAGACATGGATGCCTATCTATTCCAATTTCAAATGAATAGGAGTGTGAAAAAGTTCTTGAGCCGATTTGGCATATAGGGGGAGAATTGTGCTTTTGAGAAAATATGGACCTAATATGAGAATTGAGAAACTAGATATGACTAAAGTGCCTTTGTAGGCTAAGATGGGAAAGGTTCCATTCCAATTATGGACTAATAAAGGGTTAAGTTATGTTTGTAGTGATGTGGGCAAACCAATACAAATTGATCATATCATTAAATTTATAAATCGCCTAAGTTTTGCTAGATCCTGTATTGAGATGGATATGACAAAAGAATTGGTGAAAAAGGTACCTATTGATCTTGAAGAAGATGTGCTTCATGAGGTTGAATTTTTTTGTGAGTGGTTACCTCCAAGGTCCTCTATATATAAAATTGTAGGACATAATGTGAATATTTTATGCTAAGGATAATTAGAATAAAGAAAGGCCAAAAGTTAATACTACACAAAATACCCTGCCCAAAAGAACAAAAGAAGACTGAAGAGTGTAAAATTGTGCAAATAAAAAAAAGTTAATAATCCTATTGGTAAGAAGATAGAGTGGAAAATGTTACTGAGGAGAGTATGGTTTGTAATTCTTTCAATGCTTTGAACCTGACTAATAAGAAGATGCGTTAATGTTGTTTATGGGAAGTACCCATATAGCGAAGACTGATGATCCATCAGATAAATGATTATACCTCCATGGAATACGAAAGGACTTAATCAAGCCCTGAAAAAAAAGTTGGGAAAGTTATTTAGGAAAAATAGTTGATTTAATTGTATTACTAGAAAATAAAATGAATAAGATTATTTATGATTAATTTTATAGTAATTTCTTGTGTAATCGGGCCCTGTGTCTAATCATGATAAAGATGATAGAGGGAGAGTTTGTGTGAGATGGAAGGGAACACTACTGAGGTCAAATGTATTTTGAGAAGAGTAATCAAGCTATTATGATGGAGATGTTTGATATTAGTAATAACATAAATTTCTTTTGTATAATAATTTATGATGATAATTATGAAGATAAAAGGAGAGAGTTGTGGAACATGTAGAATATTTGGAAAATTAATATAGGTAATCAACCTTGTATTCAGAGTGATAATTGCAATGAGATTATAATAGTTGAAGACAGAACTGACTGCATTACTTAGAATAAGAGCTCTGAGGAAATTGATGATTGTATTAGTGACAATGGTATTTATGAACATCAGAGCATTAGTTGCTTTCATACTTGGACTAATAAAAGAATTGATGGGTTTCTTTTAAGCAGAATTGATAGATTTTTGGTTAATTATGAGTTGTTTTCAAAGTCCATGTCTCACATGTATGTTGAATATCCTGGTATTTCTGATCATGCTGGTCTTTTCTTAACTATTCAAAGAGATAGTAAACCTTTAGTTTTAAAATTCATAAATATTCAGACTACTCATAATAAATATCTTCTTGAGACTGAAAAAGCTTGGAGTATTAAAGTTGAGGGAAGCATAATGTATCAGATTACCAACCTGAAGGAAGTGAAAAAAATGTCAAAGATCTTCAATAAGAAGTATTTCAACCACTCTACTAAAGAAATTGAAAAGGTAAAAGAAGATCTTAAGTGTGTTCAATTGAATATAATGGCTAGGGATACTAGTGACTTGCTAAACGGGATGGATTTGAGAGAAGAATTTATGGATTCACTTAAGATTCGGGAAGCTTATCTCAGACAAAAGTTTAGGATTACATGAACTCATCATAGTGATTGTGGGTCTTCTTTATACCATAAAAACATTAAGGAAAGAATAGTTTATAATAAAGTATCTTCTATTGTTGCAGATGATAGAAATATTACTATAGAAGAAGATGGGATACTAGATGAATTTATCAAGTACTATATAAAGCTTATGAGCACGAATGGTAATTACGAGGAAGATATTTATGTTGATTTCCTAGATAAGCTTGTTGATAATATAATTGATCAGAATATTGCAATAATAATGGTGGATAATATTAATGATGAGGAGATTTAAGATGCCATATTTTCCATAACTAGCACTAAATCTCCTGGCCTGGATGGCTTTACTAGTGCTTTCTATAAAAATACTTAGGGGATTATTGGTAAGGATATTTGTAATGTTATTAAGGATGTGTTTAAAGATGTGATATTACTAAAGCAAATGTTAATAACCCTACCCTCATTCATAAAGTAAAAAAATCCTACCTGTTGTAATATTCTTTACAAAGCCATTTCTAAAGTCATTGCTAACAAGATGAAGAAGTGTTTAGGTGAATTGATCTCTTATAATCAAGCTGCTTTTGTTGGAGGTAGATGCACGTTTTTGATAATATATTGGTTGCTCAGAGTGTTGTTCAAGGTTATGATAGAAAGACCATTAGTCCAAGTTGCACTCTGAATCATGATTTACATAAGTCTTATGACACATTTAAATGGAAGTTCTTAATGATTATGTTGAAAGCTATGGGTTTTCATGATAAACTCATTGGGTAGATAAAGATGTGTATAACTACTCCTATGGTTTCTTTATGTGTTAATGGTGAAATTAATGGTTTCTTTAAGGGGCATAGAGGTTTAAGGCAAGGAGATGCACTATCTACTTACCTTTTGGTGATATTTATACAGACTTTGACTGCTATTTTGGATCAAGTGGTGAAATATAAATCTTTTACCTATCATCCTAAGTGTTCTAAAATGAAAATGAGTTGGTGGGCCCAGTAGTGTGATAAATAAATGAATAATAGACGTGCACGCACCTTATGGAAATCCACGAGTAACTCTACGCAAGTGCACGAATTGTTTGCAAGTAATAGTAAATAAATAAGAGTTCGTTATCAAGGATTTAGGTAGTTAGCTCAAACTTGTATTCAATAATTATGTAGATGATTTTAGATGTTAATATTAAAAACAGAAATAAGATAAATACTAGTTTAGCTCGAATTGTTCAATACAAATGAAAATAATAATAACTTAGGATTACTAGTATGAGTCATCTTACGAAGTCGCTATTCCAATTACTAGCGTGAATTGAGCAATATATAAGTACACATGATTAGATAACCTAACAGTTGTAACCATCAGTTAGACTTATCATAACAAATCCAAACCATTAGGTTTTGGTTCGTAAACGATTTTGTGACTTTTATCCATTACCAAATGATAATTCTATAAATATAAAAATAATTTTAAGATAAGACCACTTATATAAGAAAGATTTCTAAAAAATTATAAAAAAGTGATGCGTTTGATTAAATTGAATATTTGTTATTAACTTGGTTAAATTTACTATCTGAATTTTGGTTTTAAAATTTTAATATACCTATTTACTTAAATTATTATAGAATATAAAACATTTATGATTAGATAAGGTTTCCGCTAATTCAATTTTATTTTTTTACTTAAAACCACAACCTAACATTTTTGACCAACTTTTAAAGTCCGTATTTATATCAAATAGTTGTCTTTCAGACACAACTTTCGAGAAATTATCCAAAACGACCACACCACCCGTAAACTACCCAACCACCAAATAAGCCACCATGTACTCTTGCTTCTTGGTTCCTACGCAAAGCCGGTCCTGAGGGGAGGCCAAGGAGGCCATTGCCTTGGCCCCCCCCTCAATTGTTATCATTTTTAGGGCCTAAATGTTCTTTTTGCACATATAGTATAATTTTTTTCTTATTTAAAAAGGCCAAATTTTAGCCCAAATTTAAAATAAAAATGCTAAGAAAATCATTTGTAATACATCTAACATTTTTTAGGGGCCCATATTTTAAAGTTTTGCTTTAGGCCCCCACCCAAAATGTCAGGATCGGCCCTGTTCCTACACACCACTTTTCTCCCATTAAACTTACCATCTCCCTCTACTGTTGTTTTAATTTCCTTTTCTCTACAACCTAAACTTTCAGACCACATTCTACTCACATTAAATACCTTCCCCCTTTAATACAACTCCAACCTAGCCTACCCATTTTACTGTAAAAGTTGTTGATTTGGTCTCACTCACAACCAAGAAAAACCATGAAGAAGACAACATTTTAAAGCCAGATTTCAACTCAATCTATGCTGCCTTCGAACAACCTAAAAATGCTTGCGAGAATCATATAAAACGAAGGCATCTCTTTCCACCTTATCAGGAAGACTATTAGCAAATTGCGAGGCTTGAAAGGTAAAATAACCATTAAGAAAAAAGGATTCAGTGTTGTGTTTATCCAATGCGAGGATGAAGCGGACTATGATCCAATAGTTAAAGGACGACCTTGGAATTCGCCCGCAAACACGTTTTCGTTTTCATTCAGAAGTGTAACCAATGCTCAAAAAATCAAGATGAAATTTCGGATATCACAATGTTTTGGATTCAAATCCACACCCTTCCCCATTTTATATCACTAAAGATAACACAAATAAGATAAGGAAAAAGCCCGGTGTGGTCGAAAAATTATCTTTCCACCCCTCAAACATTTAAGGAAATGAGATCAAGATAAAGATTGTGAGGAACATTAATCAATCATTGATGTCTGAGATACTCCTCCAAGATTAATAAAAATAACGTTATCAATGGAGTTTTGAAATATAAGAGACATGGTGATGACTACAAGCCAACTCAAAATAAAATGGAAAAAGATGCTAAGGTTCAAACACACCATTCGTTTTAAAGTTAATCACTAGAATTGCTATATCGTTTGTTAATCAACATTACCTTCCTCTCATAAAATATTGCCATGTCAAATATTACTTGCAAATTTTATTTAATATACCTAATTTCCTATCAAGTGTATTAGTGTATATGCCTTGTTTGTAATACACACATCTTCAAGCAAGATAGTAGATGATGTTGTTAAAGATTCAACAACCACTTCTCAAGACATTGTTGATTATTCTGTTATTTGTGTTTGTTACTTAATTAGGTTATGGTTAATGGTTAATCATGTAATAGTTACAGTGCTATTATTTTCAACACTTAAACAAATCAAAGAGCAATAAATAACATAAAAAACATAACTAAAAGACTAAAAATGACTACTTTCATCCATCAAAGATATACATAAGTGCCTTGACCATAACAGAATCACAAATCAAAGTATCAAAATTACAAGAGTTTACTAAAATAAGTGATGGTCAAATCCTTGAAATACAAACATTTTAATACTCACTCATTCCCAAATATATGGAAACTGGTTGATCATGAGGTCAATATAATCAAGCTTATACACGGGATCCCAAGGATATCCATCTCTGTTAGAGCAAAAAAGTGCCATAAAATACCATAAAGCTGCATGTCCTTCACTTAGTACAAGCCAACACGTTTCATGCTGTTTTGGAATTGATTCATATATGAAAGTATGACTATCATACCTGTAATTTGTATACAATAACAAAACTTGCCCTAAATACTTCCATTCAGCCACTACTTCCCCTGTCAAATCATCAGGCATTTTCGATACTTCATAAAGTGGATAAACCTCTTTTTTATACCTATCCACGTCATCATAGAATCTAGCAAAATTACTATAACCCCCCTGTCTTGTCTCTAACATACCAAAGTTTTCCAACTCCTGGTCAAAGTTTTCATTCATCTTTCTAATGTTCTGAGCTTTCATTGAAAACCAATATAAACTTGACATGTCCAGAAATAACGGATTCATTATCGCAAACAAACCAAAGTACCTAAATACAACTATTAATCAAACACCTTATATTCATTAACTTAAAACTAATGAATGAATGAATTACCTTGCTTTCTCTAAGCTTTCACTTTCAATAGCTTCATCACACATGCAAAAGAAAAAGTCAACAATAGCAAGATTTTTAACTGTTTCTGCGTTATATCCAGGTGCTGGATACTTGGTTACCAATTTTTCAACTACTTCTTTTACAAACTTTATATCTTCGATAAACCCTACAAGACAATTAATTATTATTTTAAATAATGTTTAATTTAGGAATATATAAACTATACCGTTAGAGAACTGTGTATTTGTATCGCCGATACAAAACTTTCCAGTGGATCTGTTGAATCGACACTCTGAGCGTAAGTTACCATGACAAAGGGATTCTTTAAACAAGTGAAAAAGAGGCTTGCAAAGAGATGAAAGTTTGGCTATCATATCATCACTGAAACCTTCGCACTTATCTATACGATTAATTCTCCAAATATCAATAGCAATCAGAGAATCTAGCCACTCATCCACACTTATCCAATCATCCACACTTTGCACCGGGCCCCACATTTTCGAATCAAGCAATCACTGAAAAATACCCAAATTCATCAAAAAACAAAAAAAAGGGGGGAACAACACGTAAAAATTGGTGTTACAATGTCTATGCTTAAATTTCGTCCACAAAATTATAAACCGAAAGAAACTAACTAAAGCTAACAATCTGTTAAGCAATTAATCATAAAGTCAGTGCAGTTCTAGGGTTTCAAATGTGTACCTTAGTTGGACGATGTAATGATGTTGTTGGTGGTGGAAAATGATCTCCGAGCAACTGACGGTGGCACTTATGGATGTTTTGGTAGCACGGCCGCCGAGAAGGGTATGTGAAGAAGATAGGTTTGAACTTTTTGTATCTTTATAAGTCAAGAGTGTGAAGAAGAGGGTTTTTTTCTGGATAAATTTGGAACAGACCCTTGTAGTTTATGGAAATGAATAGCAATTCCTCAAATGTTTTGAGATATAAGAAGCACAACCATTTTATTAATAGTACTAAATTCTGCGGAGTATATATCTAGATAAATATCTAGGAAGGCCCTCATCTTTTATGACTTTTTTATTTTGCGCCTATAGTTTGTGATTTGTTATTTATTGGTAATACTAGATATGTTTATAAGAGGAAAATGTGTCTTCATTTATTAATTTTGTCCAATATAAAGACATATATCCGATTGTGAAATAGATTTTGTAGTTTATGCATATAAGTCACTCTTTCCAAAAAAAAAAAAAAAAAATTGTGGTATAAAAAATATAAAATATAACTATAATCTACAATTTTAGTTTTCAGTTACCGTTTTTAAAATTATTACTAAACTGTTAGGTTTTGGTTTTTCAATTATTACCAAACTAAAAAATTATTGAACAAAAATAAACTAGAACTCTGTGAATATATAAAAAGAAAATAGAGATTTTGACCCAAGGGGTCTTGAACACAGATTCCCTAGTCCTAACCTAACCCCATATTTTTGCTCTTCTCACTAAAGACCTCAACTAGATTTTAACATTATAGGAAAAAATTCCATTTACAAATTTGCCCTCTTTTGTTTTTCATTTCCTATATTTATATGATATTTTATTTCAGAAATCTTTTATTAAAACCCTAAAATCTACACTCTCTCTCTCTCTCTCTCTCTCTCTCTCTCTCTCTCTCTCTCTCTCTCTCTCTCTCTCTCTCTCTCTCTCTCTCTCTCTCTCTCTCTCTCTCTCTCTCTCTCTCTCTCTCTCTCTCTCTCTCGTTCATTCAAAAGCCACACCAGAACAAAATAACAGATTACCACAACTCCATATTTGCCATCATTATGAGCTCCATGAAGATGGAAGCAGTAAACCGCCATTCTTAGGCTTCGAGATCCGCCATTCTTGAGGCAGTTGAGCTTCGAGATCACAACAACTCGCCGGAGAAATCAGCTTCTTCAGCAGCGGTTTTCACCGGAGTGAAGACTCGGCGGTGGTCCCTCCCTTCATCTCCCTCCCTGCTAGTTGGTGACTTGCTCATGACCTTCAAGCTCCACCGAGAAGAGATCCACAGAGTAGAGCAACTCTGGTTCGAAGAAAAGAAAGAGATCGATTCGAGCTTTATTTTTCGGCGTGAAGGTCTCCTCCAGCAGTTCGTTTGCCCAAGCTTCCAGGCGGTTTCCGAAGTCGTGAATGGGTGGCTAGTCGCGGCTGTGCTTCGAAAGAGGACGAAGAAGGTCTCGAAAAGCTGGAGATCTAAGCTCGCATTTGGTTATGAAGAAGGTGTTCAGCCAGATCTGGAGAAGGAGCAGAGGCATGTGCTTTGCTGCACCATCTTCAAGCCTCGTCAGTACTCCGGCGAAGCAGCAGTGAAGACAGTGGTTCGAGTTCCGGTACGGGCGAGCTGCACGAACGGAGAAGACGAGCTCCTGCTTTTTTTTCATTATTATTTTATAAGATTTGGTCAAACTAGATAGGTCATTCAGTTTTTTTTTTAATTTTTTAGCTAGTATATTTTGTTCTCTTGTAAATTGTAATAATGGATTTGTATTTAAAAGTGATATTCAGCTTTTTTTTTTTAATAATACTCATCACTTTTACAAATACTCGTCTCTTTTTACGAATACTCATATTTTTTTTTGAATACTCGTCAACTTTTTAGAGAGTACTCATCATTTTTTTGAAACTCGTCATTTTTTCGAAACTCGTCAATTTTTTTTCGGTGACCGGTGGTCGGAGGTCGGAGGTCGGTGATCAGAGGTAGGAGAGAGATGAAAAGTGACATCACTCCTTTTGTCTTTTAGGGTTAGTAAGGGTATTTTAGTATTTGGTGATGTTTGAGGTCTTTTTGAAGAAATAAGATTTCTACTAGTTTCTTTACGCCAAAAATTTAGTCTCTAAAACCCTATAGGTCAATCACCCAAGAAAATAAAAAAAAATCACGTATACAAGTAATATCTCTAAACTATATAAATGTTACATTAGTCCTTGGTAAAGTTGGATATTTGTTAGTTAATTGGTCAAATGTAATATTTGATTTTATTTTTAAGATTCAAATATACATTTTTATCTAAATTATGATTGAATATAATAAAAAATGATAATAATCTTAAACATGTTTTAGTTATTCGATTGTGTCCCAACGATTTTAACCATTATTTAACATTTTAAAACAATAACCTAATGGTTTTAAATACAATTATATAATCGATCTAATAGATTATGTTACCCTTCACTTTTCGTTTTAAATCATTGAATTGAAATTCATCCTTAGTAATATCTTTTTTAAATATATATATATATATATATATATATATATATATATATATATATATAGGGTAAACAGCCATAATGCCTTCATATTACATGATTTTTCTTTAGTATGACCTTATATTTTTAAAATGTGTATTTTGAGTCGTGGTCATTGATACATTAGTTATTGGGTAGAATTAGTATATGTCTAGATAATCACGTTATATGTTATTATAAGAGCAAAAATATATCTTGTACTTGTTAATTTTGTCCAATATAATGGCACACGTTTAATTAGAATGTGCTAATTGTGTCTAATAATATATTTTAAGTAAGCATGTAGTAACAATAAGTAAACGTGTAGGGATAGAAATTATACAACGATTTGAAGTGGCTCGGTTTCCTTACATCCATTACTTAGGGGTCCCCTTATGATATCCAAACTTCTTTTACACTAAACTCAATAACACTTAAAGGTGAGTTATAAACCAATACACAAGACTTTTCATGGTAATATCATAACCCGATGAGACTTTTTCCGCTGATGACACAACCCAAACTTGAATTAATCAAGCCTAACCCTTGTGCAATTTCCACAAAATAAATCACTTCCAAGAGGAAGCCTTCTCATCTTCACAGAAATGAAAATACCTTCGTCTCTAAAATCTAATGAATACAAGCTCTAGTGTATAGGATGAATATAGTAAAGATGAAATGAATTTCCTTTGATGAGATAGTATAAAAATTAATGTATCAAGCCTTCAATAATGATGCGAAATGAGGATTGATTGCTTGAGAGTGATATTTTTGTAATCAAAACTTGAGACTTTGTAGTTAAAGGATATAAAAAATATATTGAATGCTTTATCCAACGGTGTATATATAGCCTTTAATGAGTCTCCCTTGCTTTAAATACGGATATATTTATTTTTCCAAAATAGGATGTTGTTTTTCCAAAAACGGGATGTCGTTTTTGCTGAATTAACATTTTGCCCATTGCACGTTCAATTATATAACAGTCACAAATCCAACGTCTTATTTCATGAAAACGAGATGACATTTTTGTGCTAAAAACGAGAACCCATTTTGGATAAGAATGCCGATTGTGGAGGTGCAAGGTTGCTGAATCACACTGAAACTTTTGGCACAATTTTTTTAACACTATTCACCATTAAATATGGAAACAAATCCGACAATAGATATGATACCCAAATGAAAACGTGTAAAACATAAAAGTTGTTGGAAATGACATTTTGAGAAACTCTTTAGTTCAAAGGAAAAGCTAATTCTCAAAATATAAAAAGTTATGACATAAAAATAATTATGAAGAGACGTGATCTTGTAAAAATGAGAGATAAAGGCTTAGGTGCGGATGTGTCTAACATGGTATGAATTTTAAAAGAGATTTTAAGAGTGGTTAAAGTTCATATAAAAACGTGAATTAATTTTTCACATTAAAATACATTTAGGATGATTTAAATAGGCTTTTTGCAAACATTCTTCCCTTTTTTGATGATAAAAAATTATGCACTAAAACACCATGATCGAAATTAAAAAATAAACACATATAGTCTTCAATAGGTATGACACTGTCTCACATTATGCATGAAGCAAGAGATATGAATAATACTTTTTTGAAACATTTTTGCAATAATCACATTTACAGATTCTTAGTTAGGCATGACTCCCCCTCACATAATGCATATAATAATTTTACCCTTCTTACTAAGTGCGAGCAACATGTGTCCTTCTCCCTCGCTGTCTTCATAAAAAATTGTTAGACACTGGCAAAAATATAACAATAAAAGGGTAAGGAACCTATAGAACCTGCAAGATGGTCATACAGATCTCACATATAATAATATCAAATTGATCTTGTGGAAGAGGTTTGGTGAAGATATTAGTTAGTTGGTTAGCGGAATCTACAAATTCTAACACAATATCACATTTTCGGGTATGATCACTAATGAAGTGGTGCATAATCTTATGTGTTTGGTTCTAGAGTGTTGATTAGGTTTTTTTGGTGAGCTTGATGATACTAATGTTATCACACCTGATAGGAATAGTATCATATATAAGACAAAAATCCTCTAAGGTTTGTTTCATCCAAAGTATTTGAGCAACACGGTTTTCGGCGACAACATATTCGGACTCCGTCGTGGATAGGGTAGCACTATTTTGTTTTCTACTAGACCAAGAGACAAGTGAATGATCTAGGAATTGACAACTACTGCTAGTACTCTTTTTATCTATCCTATACCTCGCACAATCAGAATCGGTGTAATCTACAAACTCAAAAAATGTATGTTTAGGATAACAAAGTCTTAGGTTGATAGTGCCTTTTAGATAATTGAATATTTTTTTAACGACACTAAGATGGGATTCTTTATGAAAAGCTGAAGAAGAAGAAAGCTCCTGGGCTAACTGATACCATGATAAAGATATAAAATAAAGAAATGTGAAAGAGATAATATATATTTTGTATTTGATAAATTTGTTGTGCTAAATTGTACAGGAAAAGAGTGTTGTATATATAGGCACAACACACAACTTCCACTCTACTCTATTGTGTATTCATTTCTAATGAACTTTGTCTTTTAGTGAAAAGGTAATATTCTTGTGTTGGGAGGTGTATTCAGCATCTTGTGCACCATGTGTATTGCATAGCTTATCAAAGCAATGATGTTGGGTACGTACCCAACACAAATTCACGACAGACTTTTAATGTTGGTGACAACGTGGTGGTGGGCTCGAACTACGGTTGGGTTTGAGGTGGGCTCGAAGTTTGCTGTGATGATATGGTGGTTGGAGTTTGCTGTGAGTGCTTTGAATGGGCCTTATTGTTGGGATTTGATGATAATGGGTCTTTCAATGGATAAATGTTGTTCTTTGTTCTGAGTGGGGCTGTGATGTTGGTGTTGAACGAAGGTCGGATTTTGGACGACGAAGCATTGTGGTGGTGGGCTTCAATGCGTTGTGTTGAAGGAGAGCGTTGCAGGAGAAGAAAAAAACTTAAAGAAGAAGAGAAAGAACGTAAAAGAAATTTCTATATGGCTTATTTTTGTTAGGATTATTGCCCAAAAAACACCTCAAATTAGAATTAATGTCTCCTCACCCCCGCCGCTTTCTTCTTGCCCATAAAAGGCACTTTTTTTTTCTTTCCTATTTTACCCCACCCCAACCGCCGTCTCCAAATTTTCCCTCCTTGTAAAACTAAGCATATCATTCTCTTCACCTAATTCTCTCACTTCTCCCACAATATTTATTTTCTTTCTCTAAAACACCCATTAATTATACATACATAATTATGGTAATCAACATATATCATATAATTATTATTTAATATAATTCGAAATTAATTATTATTTTACTTTTCTGGTAATTTGTTTGAAATTGGATTTTAAATGTTCAAATACTGATAATCGTGTTTTTTGGTAATTATTCCTTAATTCATTTTTGCAGATGTTGAATTAGTCCATACAGTACAAAAGTGTACTTGCACGAGTTATGGGAAACACTCACATTACTCAACATTAGTCCATACAGTACAAAAGTGTACTTGCACGAGTTGTGGGAAACACTCCCATTAACATTCCCATTACTCAACATTAGTCCATACAGTACAAAAGTGTACTTGCACGAGTTGTGGGAAACACTCCCATTACTCAACATTAGCCCATACAGTACAAAAGTGTATTTGCACGAGTTGTGGGAAACACTCCCATTAACATTCCCATTACTCAACATTAGCCCATACAGTACAAAAGTGTACTTGCACGAGTTGTGGGAAACACTCCCATTACTCAACATTAGCCCATACAGTACAAAAGTGTACTTGCACGAGTTGTGGGAAACACTCCCATTACTCAACATTAGCCCATACAGTACAAAAGTGTACTTGCACGAGTTGTGGGAAACATTCCCATTACTCAACATTAGTCCATACAGTACAAAAGTGTACTTGCACGAGTTGTGGGAAACACTCCCATTACTCAACATTAGTCCATACAGTACAAAAGTGTACTTGCACGAGTTGTGGGAAACACTCCCATTACTCAACATTAGCCCATACAGTACAAAAGTGTATTTGCACGAGTTGTGGGAAACACTCCCATTACTCGCCCTTGACAAAAATTGTACTTGCACAAGTCCACTACTCGCCCTTGGCAGCAGCAGTAGACAGCAGTAAGCATTAAGGTATATTTACCTTAAGTGCCTTTTATGGGCAAGTGGCTAAGGTGGCAGGTGGTTATTGGGCTAAGGGCTTTAAGGTATATTTACCTTAAGTGCCTTTTATGGGCAAGTGGCTAAGGTGGCAAGTGGTTATTGGACATTCACCCTTTTTGTTATTGTTATCTTTACTGAGAAATCATATAGATGGAAAGGGTCTTTTGCTCTTTATACACCATTTACTTGGCTTCCAACCAGACCACCACCTAACCGACTTTTATTAATATGTTATATAGCTCTAAAGCCTTTATATATTAATGCTCCTTGACTTTTATCTTACATAACAATTATTTCTTTAGAACTTACATATTAAAAAAAACAATTAACAAATACTATGGATCCTACCTAAATAATATGTTTGTGAGATCAAAAGATTTTGCCTTCTAAGATTCTTTAGCCAAAAATTTCATAAGAAAATAACAATTTTTTTCCTAAACCAACAACAACATAGAAACCAATCGAGATAGTTTAATTTGTCAAAACCTTATTATTTTTTGAGCCAATTATAGATTAATGCCTATTAAAAACTTATTTAGAAAAAGGTACCTACAATAAGATATTTTATAAAAAACAACCTCATCCCAAACTACCCCTATAATTAATAATTAAAAAAAAGAAAAAAGAAATTAGAAAAAAAAAACAAAACAAAAACTAATAAGCACACGCGCGCGTCCGTGAATTTCTTTTAAAATCGTCATAACTAATTCTAAAAAAATCAAAAAAATAAAAAATTTATGTATTTGGATAAATCAAATTAATATTTACGTCTATGAATTTTTTTAGAATTTTTAGAATTTTTTTCGCAGACACGGAATTCTGCGAAAAAAAACCCACTATTTTAAACAGTGAATTTCATGTCTGCGAAAAAAATAATTAAAAAAACAAAAAATAAAAAAAATTAAAAAAATCACAAAAAGATATAGACGTAAATATTAATTCAATGCAATTTTTTTATTTTTTTTGATTTTTTTTCGAATTAGTTATGACGATTTTAAAAGAATTTCACAGACGCGCGCGTGTGTGATGGAATTAGTAGTAGTAGGTGGTGGTGGTGGATGTGGTGGTTGTAGTGGTGATTAAATACATGATGATGGTGGTGGAAGTACTCTATTATTTATTTAATATTTTAAAATTTATATTATATTAAAATAAAATAATATATTTAATAATAAAGGTAGTAAATGTATGAAAAATATAAAGAAGATTTTTTTTATAAATAATTACTTTATTAAGCATTATTGAAGACTTAAAAAATAATTAGAGAGTTTAATAAAAATGTTATCAACAATAACTCTTTATTTTTTCATTACTTAAAATTAGGATACGTCACATTAGTCGTGGTGGTGCATGCAAGCTGACCCAAGAACATCTACGTAAAAAAACAACAAAACATAGATCTTTTTTTTTGGTCAATCGTGCATAACATTCCAATCCGATTATCATCCGATTCCCAATCTTCCGAATCCGAGGACAAGCATATTCTGCTGTCCTCTCGCAACTGTTCGCTGCCTAGCGTTCCGCGCCACTCGATCAGCCCACCCATTTTGGCATCTTGGAATGTGTTTGAAAGACATCTGTCCATGTCCCTCAGCTGCCTGCCGAATCTGCCTAATGAACGGTCTAATCTTCCACCACGCTGCTGACAACATATTAATACCTTGAATGACTTCAAGGTTGTTTGAGCAAATCATGATTTGTCTTCCCGTTTCTTGGTAGGCAAGTTTAGTAGTCTCGTACACTGCCATTGCTTCTACTTCCGTTACCGAATCCGCCCGGATAGGTAATGAGTATACCTGCCGGTTTCCCGAACTTCTCTCCCTACAAACATAGATGTTTTCACTTGCCGCTAATTTGAACTAAAGAGAAAATTTGAAAAAAAAGCCTTGCCGCCATCATTGTATTATTAAAAGAAATGAAATATCATGATCAACCGATAACCACCCTAAATTATCTAATAATGTAAAACTCTATAATTTCTCTAAAACACTTATCATAAGAGGTTTGGACCACAAATTACATTAAGAATAAACAATTATCCAAATAATTTACATCTTTAGAGAAAACACCTCTATATCCGACCAATCAACCATAATTGGAAATTAAGTAGGCGCAGAGTTTACCATGGAAGATCCACGGCCAAAGCTACTAAAGTCATCCTATAGTACTTTTTCTCAATGAAAAGAATGAAGATAGTAAAAGAGGAAACAATGCTGAAGCTTAAAAACAGCTTCTTCGGTTTCCTCTCCGTTTCTCTCTTCACCTTCCTCTTTTTTCAGAAAGGTCCACCCCTCTGTTTATATATATCAACACATTTGCTTATATGTGTGTGTTTGGATCATTATGAAATTTTTACGAACCAAATTGGAGCTGATATAATTGAATATATGAGTGTATACGTGTGTGTGAATTTTGGGTTGTTGGAATCGAAAATGTTTGCACCTTTATGAAATGTTGTGAACTGAATTGAAGTTGGTATGTGAAATTTTAAAATTGGGTTGTGCTGGATTCAAATACGATATATTTGATGGATTAGGTATAAGGGGTTTGAGTTTTAGTTCCATTTTGTAATGCTTTGCGAGTTCTATTGAAATCGAAATTGAAATTCAGTGTCTTGATTGGTCTCACTATATTTATGTGTATAAGCACATTCCTAGGTAAGCTTCATGTTTATGAAGAATGTTTAGGAAAAGAGGAGTTTAGGATATAGTCTTTTAAATTCTTTCAACTATTGATAAATGTGAAGTTTTCTCTCTCATGAGTAAAAGTTCTCTCAAAGTCCGTCTTAGTTAGGTGCACGTTAGCTCTTGCTAACGTGTACCCATTCAAGTCTTCACATAATTTCTAGTCAATAACATTACATTTCTAGTAAATTTTAGCTAAATACATCGAGTTTTGTCTACTTTTGCTTCAATCATCCAATAATACTCTGTTTTTTTTGGTCTTTTCTTTCGCTTCTTCTTTTCTCCTCTTTCTTACCCTAATCTCTAGCTATATCCTCCTGAGTAGCTAGATCCATGCCAAGGGGAAGAGCAACTAAAGTGCAGCAAATAGATCTGAAAGAGCAAAGGCAAATGGTTAGTACTCGTTCTGGGATTCATCAAAGCCCAGCGGGTATGAATCCAAATGCTAAAAACAAACAAAGTGTACCTGAAAGTGCTAAGTCAGTTACCCCAATCAACAGATCTGTACCTAAACAAGTAATTCAAAGTGAATCTAGGGTTGAATTTCCCCCTCTTCCTTCAGCTATAGGTAAAACTATAGCTTCAGTGTCAGTTTCAGAGTCTAATTTGGAGTCAGAAAAGATTCATCATACTCCTATTAATATGGATCTTACTAAAACACCAGAAGTGAGGGCAAATCCACAATGGGTTTCGCCAGCAAAATCCTGGAGTTCTATGTTTGATGGGACCACGAATGATTCTGTTAAGCTTGATTATGTTGAACCCACAATAATAAATGGCCGAATTAGGGTTACACCATCACAAAAAATTAAAGATGATGGATGTAAACCATGGGCTAATTGTGTTGTAGGGCAATTCCTTGAAAGACCTCAACCATTTCACATGGTTAGGAACATGGTTAATACACAATGGAAGGAATTTGGCAAAGTAATCATAAGTACATCAGAACAAGGGCTCTATACTTTTAAATTTGAAACAGAGGAAGCCTGTTCAAAGGTTCTAGGTGAAATTTGGCATGTTAATAACAGGCCTCTTCTTCTCAGAAAGTGGAAACCTAACACACATTTCGAGAAATTCAAACTAGATAAGGTTCCAGTGTGGGTTAAACTTAGAAAAGTCCCAGGGGAACTATGGACAAAGGAGGGTCTCAGTGTGGTAGCAAGTGCATTGGGTAAGCCTATCCAGATGGATGAGATAACAAGGGAACATACAAGACTTAGCTATGCAAGAGTATGCGTGGAAATGGACTTAAATAAAGAATTAATTGAGGATTTTGATCTAGATATGGGTGAAGGTAACATTGACACAGTATTAGTGGAATATACCTGGAAACCAGTGTTATGTCAAAAATGTAGGTTGTTGGGACATTCAGATAAAACTTGTAGGAATGTCAAAGAGGTATGGGTCCCAAAGAAACCTGCCATACTGACTGGGCAGAGTCCAAAGGGAGCTCAATGGACAACTGTAACCCCAAGAAACCAAAGCTCACCTGAGAAAAAAGTAGGACAAACATCAACATCCAACAGCTTTAGTGTACTCAATGATCCCATAACTGAAGTTATTGATGTACTTGTTAATAAAGATGAAGAGGTGGCTGCTAAAAAGCCTCCAGACCCCTCACCTTCTTATGATTGTTAATTGGAATGTAAGGGGAATGAATAAAAGGCTCAAACAGATGGACTGTTTGAAGCAAGTAATAAATAAGGATGTGGGGATTTTCAGTTTCCTTGAGACAAAAATCAAACATCACAAGTCTTTTAAAGTTATCAGTTCTTTATTTAATAAGTGGCAAGTAGCAACTAATTATCAGTTTGATAGTAAGGGCAGAATTTGGACCTGTTGGGACTCCAGTAAAGTTAATGTCTCAGTTATGGACATGACAGACCAGGCAATGCTATGCAAGGTTGTCCATATCTCATCTAAAACTGAATTTTATTATTCCCCTGTCTATGCTCATAATGATGTAAACCTTAGACATCATTTATGGAGTACTCTCAGGGGTTGGGATATCCTCACACATAATAAACCATGGTTAATCCAAGGGGATTTTAATGAAATTACATCTATTGAGGAAAGACTTAATTGTACATCACTGTCTAAAGGGTCTGAGGAAATGATTAAATGTATAAATGAGCTAGAACTCACTGATTTGAAATATAATGGTCCAAAGTTTACTTGGACTAATAGAGCCTCAGAGATGGATATGAAGGCCAGCAGAATTGATAGAACACTAGTTAATTCCCACTGGATCAATACTTTCCCACAAACATCCTTAGTTTTAAAACCTCCAGGTGTATCAGACCATTGTAGCCAACATCTACTTATCTTACAAAATAAAAATAAGGGTCCAATACCTTTTAAGTTCTACAATATATGGATTGAACATGAGAAATTCAGACCATTGGTAGAAGAGGCATGGAAAGTTCAGTTCAGGGGCACTCCAATGTATATTCACTCAAGAAAATTGAAGTTCCTGAAACACAAATTAAAGGAATTCAATAATCTATATTTCAAGAATATATCAAATAATATTGATCATCTGAGCTCTAAATTGGCTGATATTCAGAATATAAGGCTACAAGGTGATAGATCTCATGCTATCCTTAAAGAAGAGAATTCTCTCCTAGAGGAACTACACATAGAGAAAGTCAAGGAGGAGTCAATTGCAAGGCAAAAATCTAGAGCCATCTGGATTACTGATGGTGAGCTAAATACCCCCTATTTCATGAAATGGGTTAATGGGAGAAAGGCTCAAAATAGTATTAATAATATTACCAAAGAGGATGGTACAACTACAGTTGATGAATCAGAAATTACCTCTGAGTTTGTGAAGTACTACACAGACCTGTTGGGAACACAAAGAGACTCCCAAGAAAGAATTGATTCAGCTGAGATTAAGAGAATTTGTAATAAAGGTATTAAGGAAGAATTCAAAGATTACCTGAGTCAACCTATTACTGAAGCTGAAATTAAAAAAGCTTTATTTTCTATTGATAGTTCAAAAAGTCCTGGACCTGATGGATATACATCAGCTTTTTTTAAAAGAACATGGGATATTTCAGGATCAGATGTGTGCAAAGCTGTTATGAGTACAATGAAAGACAGCTCTTTACTTAAGGAGATGAACTCAGCTGCTATAACTCTGGTCCCTAAAGTTCAGAATCCTATATCAGTTAAAAGCTACAGGCCAATAGCTTGCTGTAATATTATATATAAATGTATTTCAAAAATCTTGGCCAATAGATTGAAAATTACACTACCTGATCTTATCTCTAATAATCAGTCAGCCTTTGTGCAAGATAGACACATTGGGGAAAACATATTAATTGCCCAAGAATTGGTAAGAGGCTACTCAAGATCAAATATATCAGAGAGGTGCACTTTAAAACTGGACCTTATGAAAGCTTATGATTCTTTAGATTGGGAGTTTGTTATTCAAACATTAAAAGCTTTTGATTATCCAGAGCAATTCATAAAATGGGTTACTATGTGTCTAACAACCACTTCATATAGTATAATCATTAATGGATCACCTAAAGGTTTTTTTAATGGAGCTAGAGGGTTGAGGCAGGGGGACCCAATATCTCCTTACCTCTTTGTGATTTGTATGTAAGTACTTACTCAGATACTCAAAAGAATAGGAGAGAAGAGAGAGTTTCAATGGCACCCGAGGTGTAAGAATATGAAACTGAATAACCTGATGTTTGCTGATGACCTTATGGTCTTCTTTAAGCCAAGTTTTGAATCAGCTTTCTTAATCAAAAAGGGACTGGAGTTATTTTATAGACTTTCAGGCCTGCAGATAAGTGATAGTAAGAGTAATATATTCTATGGTGGATGTACTAATGAAAAGAAAGAAGAAATATGGGAGATTTTACATATACCTGAAGGGGAATTGCCCATGAAATACTTAGGTGTCCCACTCATCTCTGGGAGATTGAGTGTGGATGATTGTAAGCCCCTCACAAAGAGAATGGTGTCCCAGATAGATCACTGGAGCTCTAAACACCTATCTTTTGCTGGAAGACTACAGTTAATCAAAATGGTACTTAGCAATATATCCTCTTATTGGTTTGGTGTTTTTGCCATACCAAAGAAGATATTAAAAGAAATACAAAGTAAGATAACTTCCTTTTTATGGAAAGGGACTAGTGAATCAAAAGGTGGTGTTAAGGTTGCCTGGAGTACAATTTGCTTACCAAATTATGAAGGAGGACTAGGTATTAAAGATCCTTTTATTCAAAACCAGACAGCTATTCTCAAACTATTATGGAACTGCTGCTTCCCCAGGAATACTCTTTGGTCTAACTGGGTGCAACAGAACCTTTTAAAAGGAAAATCATTTTGGCAAGTGGAAGTACCTCAGGATACTTCTTGGGGATGGAGGAAAATTCTTAAAATGAGATCAATAGCCAAGAACTTCATTGATTATAGTGTTGGTAATGGTAAAAATATTTCCTTATGGTGGGATTATTGGTTACCAAACAATCAGAGATTAAATGATATACAAAGAAGTAATCTTGTTTCAGGTTATTTCACTGATGGTACATTATCAGATTTCATTCACCAAAACAAGTGGAAGTGGCCTGCAAAGTTTAAGTTTATGGAGAGTATTACTAAGGATATACAGTGTAATAATTTAATAGATGATAAAATTAAATGGAAATTCACAAAGAAGGGGAAATTTACTTTTCGAGAAACATATGAACACATCCGAGATAAGAAGACCAACAATGAATGGTACAAGATTATCTGGAAAGCAAAAAGTCAACTACGCTATAAATTCACGCTATGCCTTGCTCATATAGATCGTTTACCTACAAAACAGAGGTTGCTATCATGGGGTATTCTTTCTAACCCTATATGTGAATTCTGTGGTAATAAAAGCGAGGATAGAGATCACCTTTACTGGGACTGTTCGTTTACACAACGTATTTGGAACAAATGCTTGAGTCAGCTTGAGATCCAAACAAAGATATATGAATGGCCTCGACTTATAGATTGGTATATCAAGAACCATAGTGGATCTTCAGTCTCTGACAGCGTCTTGAAGGTCTTACTAGCGGTTGCTGTGTACACGATCTGGATTGAGCGCAATAATCGAGTATTCAAGAAAGAATTTAAGGCTGAGGAAAGAATACTTGATGAAATATCAACAGCCTTCCGCGAAAACCTAACAAGGTTTCAGAGAGAGAAAGATACGGTGGAGATTGAAGCGGTGAAGTTGAAGTGGTGTAAGTGAGAGTAAACGAAAGTACAAGTTGTACTTACTTAGAAGTTGACTTAGTATTTTGTTTTATTATGTTGTGGGCTGTTAGACCCATAAGTAAAATGTAATGAGGAATAGGTGTAGGCCCACTTTGTAATAGTTAGTTTAGCCTATGCTGTAAGAGCCCAAAAGGCCCATTGTATTTTGACATGTTTGATTAAATAGAAAATTGCTACTTGCCCAGCAAAAAAAAAACTTTTGATAAATGCTTCCAGTTTATGATAGTATAGAAATGGAGCTCATTTTAAGTCAATTTATAGACATACATACACAAATACATACACAAATACATACACAAATACATACAATAACATATGTGTCTTAGCGCGTATTTGTTTTACACAACAATTAGTGAAAGGAACAACTGTGTTCCATTGAGTCTTCTATAAATTTTACTGTATGAACTAGGATTTGGCTTATGTGAGTTCTTTAAATGTAAATCTTCATATATGGCGGGAAATCACTTACATGACCGTTAAAAGGAAAGATATGTTATAGCATATTGAAAGGGAGACACTAAAAAGTCTTCATTGTTTAGTTAAATCGTTAATTAAAAATCCACTAAACAAGGAAATTGCGAGGAACGAAGCATAATCCATATTAAATTGATATTTATTTTTTCATCTAAAATGTCACTTTTAGTTTTTCATGGTTGTAACTTAAAGACTAAGATTTTGTTTGTTGTACAGGCATGGACTATTCCAATACCTGGAAGAAACATAATCATGTAGCAGTGTCTAAAAGGAGTGAAACATATACTTTCTACTATCGTGAGTTCGAACTAAAAGATCATCAACATTTTATTTGGATAGTAATTTTCTAGATAGTGCCAGTGATATGTTTTTACTGTTACTTTTCAATGTAGTAGGTGTTTTAGAACTTCTCTTTAAGACCTTCTCATTAATTTTTAGTTCTAGGTTTTCATGGCGATGATTCAGAAGTCACTTAAATGTGAGAAGCATGTTAATTCAGAAGCTCAATTAGAGGTGATCCATTCAATTGCTTAATCCCGTGTTTCATTAACATATTATATTGCAAAGTGATAAATCCTTATAGAATATGAAATGACAATTTTATCCTTGGAAGAATCTTAGATTTCGCTCCTACAATGACAGGACTATAATTATAAGGCTTAAGTCACATTTTATGCAAAAATGACAAATAAAATGAAAATAGTTTTGTTTGAGAATTGTCTCTAAAGTAATGTTCTAACAAAAGGAAGGGTAAAGAAATTGGTTTAAAATTTCTAATTTACCAAATCAACACATGTTATAATTACTCTATCAAAGGGCATATTGGGACATTTTTTCAACTGGGATAGTAAATTTCACCTAAATCTTTCCCGAGTAATTAGGATCTATTTTCTAAATCTGGAAATCCTGAATGATTCTACGATCTACTGAGCAATTAAAAAACTTAACTTGGCTATAAAATCTGTCTTGATCTCCTGATTGTGAACCATTCATAAGCTAAGGAAATGCAATTATGTGGCCATCATAAAGAAAATTAATTTAACACAAAATAATAATCAATAAAAAAATCTCCAAAACAAATAACAAGATATTATTTATCCTCTTTCAAGAGTTTTGGCAGTTTTTGTCTGCAAACTTCTGTGTATTAGTCCCTCTCAGGTGTATATCATGTCATCTCAAATTAACCTTATAAAATATCACAAAAGGGGCTGATTTAATGGCTACTTTGCTTTATGCAAGTTATTTTTCAAACAACTGATTTAATGGCTACTTTGCTTTATGCAAGTTATTTTTCAAACAATTACAAAAATAAAGGAAAAATCAAGAATTACTAATTAAACAAACAAAAGAACATTCTTGCAATGGCAAATCAGAGTAGAACATAGGTCCTCTATTCTTGTCTCTCAACTGCATTTTATACACAACTGGTCAAGTCCATTTAAGTTATTTATTTCTATCTTGTTTTGCTGCTAAAAATATATAAATTGCTGAAATATGTTTAGATTTTACCTTTTCTAGTACAACAAGAATGAAACTTTAGTGTCTCATAAATAGTTGGTTTTTGCTCCTTTCTGCTGAAACTCTAGGCTTGCATTATTAGATATCTTTCTAGAGCCATATATATAAATTATCTATGAATAACATATATTATGATGATAAATTCATGCCATAATTATCACTATAAATGGATTTTTTGGTTTCAATATTGGGGTTTCCTAGTTACGCCTTAGTTTTACATCATAGTATTATAGCCTTTATGAAAACTAGCTTTCCTTGTATTAGTATAGGGCTTTAAGTTTTAACATCCTTCTGTCTTTTCTTTTTCTTTTTCTTTTCTTGTGCTAAAACGTGCAATTAGCAAGACAATTATTACTTTATCTCCTTTAAAAAAGGTAAACCTCGTGAACATTATCCCGACATACAGAATTATAAGACAAATACAAAAAATTTCAAATTTTAAACGAAAGCAAACAAAATTGCAAAGATATTAATATCATACCAACAATGTGACAACTGTATACTTTATCTTTTTAGAAAAAACTTTTTCCTTACCCGTGAAATACGCAATACTCGAAATCTACCAATACTATGTTTTAATTATGACAACTCTAACCTTTTTCTATATTACTCGTGAAATATTAATCATCATTTGCTCAATAAATTAACAAGATTTATAGCTGATATAGTAAAAATGAAGCAAATACAATTTAATGACTTCAGGATTCTTACCAAGCATCATAATAATTTGTACAATAGAATTAAGTATCACAATTATAACAACAATCCAACTAGCTCTTATTGCAAGACTATGATAACTTTTTTGCACTTTACCACCCCCAAACATGAGAAAATAACCAAATTGATCCCCAAATTATGCAAATTCTTTCCAATCGTATCCCGTATTATGATGTGGACCCAAGTTGCTTTACGTAAGAAGGAATAAAATCAGGTTTTTCACGTGGAGATTTTATTAAATTCCAAACTTGGAAATCGTGTTATTGGTTAGATTGTTCGGAACTTTTGACCACACACACACAAGGACATATATATATTTCCAGCTTTTCGTTTGAGCAAAACATAATTTTCCAACTAAGCACACACAACTAAGACATCAGCTTTGTTTTCCTCTCTGCTTCTCTCATTTCACCTCCCTCTTTTTTCTAAAAGGTACCTCTCTTTCTCTCTCTGTATGTGTTTACATATATTAATGCATTTGTATATATGGATATTTGGATCTTTATGAACTAAATTCTAACTATATGAGTATATTACATATATATATTTGTGTGTGAGTTTTGGACCTCTATAAAATGTTCTGACTGAAATGTAGTTGATATCTGAAGTTTTAAAAGGTTTTTTTGCTGGAGTTAAAGTCGATTCATTTAATGGATCAAACGTCTTTGATTTTTGAATCCATTTTGTAATTCTTTTCAAAGTTCTATTAAAATTCAGTCTCTTGATTGATCTCATTATATATATACATACACACAAGTATATATATTAAGCACATTCCTGGGCATATTATTATGTTTCACGTTTTTTTTTGCGTTTCACCCTGTGATTCATTAAAAAGCATGTTTACCCCCGTCCATCATATAATAGTGACTGTTTTACATTCGCTCATGTGAACTATAATTCATTTTTTTTTGCATTTAAAAGTTCTTATAATTTAGAAAAGTCCATTTTAACCCCAAAATAATTAAAATAAAAAATATTTATTATACCGCCGGCAACCGAGAGGTTATTCACGGTAAAAGTGATTTACCTACTTTATGAAAAAAGACCTATTTTTACGAAAAGTAAGTTATATTTTATGAGAAAATACCTATTAACGTGGGTCCAGATCATTTATTAAAAAGCTGACAACTTTTTTATAAGGTCACTTTTCATAAAAAATAAGTAACTTATCGTAAAAAATAGGTATATCTTCGTAAAGCACTTTATGAGAATATACCTATTACCGCATGGAAGAAAAATCCCTGGCAACCACCCTCCACCATGGCTAACACCACCACTGCACAGCCATCCAGCCACCATCAACACCTCCATAGAAAGACCAAAACCACCACGTTTAATCCATTCGCGCCACCACCACGTTTAATCCATTCTAAACCCACCACCACCACTGTGGATCCGATTCTATTCCTTCATCACTCAAGGCTTTTATTAATTTCAGTCTTAAGAAAACTAATGGAAATACATAAAAAAACTACTGAAAAATTAATGTTCTGCAGAAAAAAAAAAAAATGGGCCAAGTGTCCATCGTCAAAAGAACATTGGGGGTTGTTGGAATTTTGGGGGTAAACATGCTATAAAAAAAGACCACTGGGGTAATATGTAAAAACCCGTGTATGTATGTGATTTTGTGAAATTTTAGGGTAAAAGTAATAATCTTATAAATTTCTGGGCAAAGAAACTAATGAAAATGCAAAAAAAAAGCTTTGGAAAGTTAATTTTTTCGTTTATGTTAACGGAAAAAAGGAAAAAAGATGGGGCAAGTGTGCATAGTCAAAAGAATGTCAGGGGGGTTAGGGTGAGATTTTGAAACGACAGGGTAAACATGGTTTTAAAATAAATCACAAGGAGGTAAAATGCAAAAAACTCTATTTTATGAAGAATTTTTATGAAAATAGTGTTTCATGTTAATTTATAGAGCTTGCTAAACAAAGAAGAACTGGATATTTCGAAAATTTATGATACATCCATGAAAATATATGTTATAGCATATCGAAAGGGACACACTGAAGTGTTCATTATTTAGTTAAATCATCGATTAACAATCCACTAAAAAAGGAAATTTTTAGGAACAAAGCTTCAATTCATATCAAATTAATATTTATGTGGATCATTTACTTGTGTTACGTACCATTCATTTATATTTTATCTCAAATGTTACTGTTCAGTTTTTCACCGTTGTAACATAAAGTATATGATTTTGTTTGTTGTACAGGCATATACTGCTCTTATAACAAGATATAAAACAAAATGTTTCAATTTCTGAAACCTATAGTGAACTTTTATGCTGCTATTATGTCACTATGTCATTCTGACACTGAAAAAACTGAAACACCTGTGGGATTAAAAGACCCCGAAGCTCTTGCAGAAGTAACTAACTGTAAGTTATTGATTTTTCTCTTAAAAAAGCTCTTGCATTTGTTATATGACTAATTTTTTATTTCCCCAGTTAATGTAAGTGAAGTGGAGGCTTTGTATGATCTATATAAGAAGATCATTACTGCTATGTTTGATGATGGGCTTATCCATAAGGTAACAGTTATTGTTTTTTTTACACTTAAACTCTGTACCATGTTGTCTGAAACATAAGCTCTTGTCTAATGTTTTAGGAAGAGTTCCAGCTGGCGGTATTTCCAACTAACATAAAGGAGAGCTTATTTGCTGAAAGGGTAATTTTTATCATATCTCATTGAACCTTTGATTAAGTATTTTTATTATATATCAGAGATTACACTCTAAAAGATGGTCAACTTTTATCTTCTAGGTATTTGATGCGTTTGACACAAAAAAACGAGGGGCATTAGATTTTGAAGAATTTGCGCGCTCACTTTCTGTGTTTCACCCAAATGCTCCAATCGAAGATAAAACTGATTGTAAGTTTTGTCCTCTTTGCACTTCTCTATTTCTAAATAATATTTTCTCTTAATTAAAACCTTTGTTATTGCAGTTTATTTCCGTTTGTTAGATCCTACTCAAAAAGGTTTTATGGAACGTGAAGAGGTAACTTTTCCTTAACAATTTTATGTCTATGAATTGCTGAGATATGACTAAGTTTTACATTTTCTTGTACAAAAAGAAAGAAAGAAATATTTGTTGTACTCGATTAACTTTTTACGTTTCAATTTTTTGTAGGTTAAGCAAATGGTGGTGGCTACACTTGCCGAATCTGGAATGCATCTTCCGGATGATGTAATAGAATATATTATCAACCAGGTGAGTTTTCATTAATAATAGATTTTATTCATGTCTTAATTTGCCATATTTTTGTATCTTCTGTGTCAAATTTAAATGTTCCATCATGAAAAAGAAAATGTTTCCCTTGAGAGTTATAACTTAAGCTTTCAACTAAATATTTTGTAGACCTTTATGATTAGGGAAATAACTTGTACCATCTATATATACTTTGTACTTACAGTTTAGTGTTTTACTTTACCTTGTTTGAACAATCTCAGACATTCGAGGAAGCTGATACGAATCGGGATGGAAAAATTGACAGAGAGGAATGGAAGAATGTGGCCTTGGCGCACCCGTATTTGTTGAGGAACATGACCTTAACTCACCTAAAGTAAGTTAACTCGTTCTTTTTATAAATTATCTGAAATCTTCCCTCATTGTTTTTCTGTTTTTTTATGTACAGGGACATGACTACTAGGTTTCCAAGTTTCGTGTTCAATTCAACTGTGGCAGATGATGTGGTAGCGTGGGATGGGTTTTAGATGAATAAAGACAAATGGAGATAGAGGAGTTTATGATGCAATGTTGATTTTTTTGTTTTTCTTTTTTACAGACAGTTTGTAGATTTCTTGTAAGATGTTTGGTTTTCGGCTGTTTGATTACTTGAATTTCAATTTGAAGTGTTTGTTTTCTTTTAAGTTTTGTATAAGCATCTGACACTTGAGATTGTTTTTCTTAATGATCATGTTTATTCGACCCGTTACGTTTTTTTATTCTGTGATGCAATGATCATGTTTGAGGGTCGAATAAACATGATCATTAAGAAAAACAATCTCAAGTGTCAGATGCAATGTTAATTTTTTCTGTTTTTCAGTTTATGATGCAATGTGAGAAGCATGTTAATTCAGATGCTTTGATCCATCAAATTGCTTAATCCCCTGTTTCATTAACATATTATATTGCAATGTGAAGATTCATCTGGAACATGAAATAACATTTTTATCCTTGGAAGAATCTTAGATTCCGCTTCTACAATAATAGGACAATAATTATGAGGCTTCAATCACATTTTATGCAAAAATGACAAATAAAATAAAATAGTTTTGTTTGAGAATTGTACCTATAGTAGTGTTCTAACATTAGCAAGAGCAAGGGTAAAGAAATTGGTTTGGAATGTCTAAATTTACAAAATCAACACATGTTATAATTACTTTATTAAAGGGCGAATTGGGACATATTTACTAACCGGGCCGGGATAGTAAATTTCATCTCAATCTTTGCCGAGTAATTAGGATCTACTTTTTAGATCTAGAAATCCTGAATGATTCTACGATCTATAGAATGATTAAGACTAAATTTTTTAGCTTGGCTATAAAATCTGTCATGATCTCGTGATTATACACAAGCCATAAGCTTAGAAAATGCAATTTTATAAAGAAAATTTATTTAACACAAAATAATAATGAATAATAACAATCTCAAAAACAAATAACAAGATATTATTTGTCCTCTCAAGAGTTTTGGCATTTTCTGTGTGCAGATTCAGTGCTATTAGTCCCTCTCAGGTGCTCAAATTAACCTTACATATCACAAAAGGGGCTGATTTAATAACTACTTTGCTTTATGCAAGTTATTTTTCAAACAACTAAAAAGATAAAGGAAAAATCAAGAATTATAAATTAAACAAACCAAAGATCATTCTTGCTATGGCAAATCAGAGTAGAACATAGGCCCTCTATTCTTGCCTCTCAACTTCATTTTATACACAACTGGTCAAGTCCATTTAAGTTAACTTTGCTACTAAAAATTACAAATTGCTGAAAGATGTTTAAGCTTTACCTTTTCTAGTACAACAAGAATGAAACTTTAATGTCTCTTAAATAGTTGCTTCATATTTCCCTTCTGCTGAAACTCTGGGCTTTCATTATTAGATATCTTTCTAGACCAATATATATAAAATTTCTATGACATAACATATATTATGATGATAAATTCATGCCATAATTATCTCTATAAATGGCGTTTTTTTGGTTTCAATTGGGGTTTCCTAGTTAGGCACAGTTTTACATCATCATGTTATAGCCTTGATGAAAACTAGCTTTCCTTGTATCAGTATAGGGTCTTAACATCCTTCTGTCTTTGATTTTTCTTTTCTTTTTATTTTCTTGTGCCAAAACGTGCAATTAGCAAGACAATTATTACTTTATCTCCTTTAAAGATAAACCACGTGAACATTATCCCTACATACAGAATTATAAGACAATTACAAAAAAAATCAAATTTTTAAACGAAAGCAAACAAAATTGCAAAGGTATTATTATCATACCAAAAATGTGACAACTGTATACTTTATCTTTTTAGTAAAAACTTTTTCCTTACCCGTGAAATACGCACAACTCGAAATCTACCAATACTATGCTTTAATTATGACAACTCTAACCTTTTTCTATGTTAATCGTGAAATATTAATTATCATTTGCTAAATAAATTATCAAGATCCTTACCTAAAATAGTAAATTACAAATGAAGTAAATACAATTTAACGACTTCATTATGCTTACCTAGCATCATAACAATTTGTACAATTGAAATTAAGTATCATAATTATATAATTTAGCTAGTTCTTATTGCAAGATTATATAAATCTTTAGCACTTGACCACGCCCAAACATGAGAAAATTACTAAATTGATCCCTAAACTATGCAAATCTTTCCAATCGTATCCCGTAATATGATGTGGACCCAAGTCGCTTTATGTAAGAAGCAATAGAAAGAGGTTTATCACGTGGAGCTTTTGTAAACTTCCAAACTTGGAAATCGTGTTATTGGTTAAAATGTTCGGAACTTTTTGACCCCACACACACATATACACACACAAGGACATATATATTTCGAGCTTTTCTGTTGAGCAAAACATAATTTTCCAACTAAGCACACACAACTAAGACATCAGCTTTGTTTTCCTCTCTGCTTCTCTCATTTCACCTACCTCTTTTTTTGAAAGGTACCTCTCTCTCTCTTTTTCTCTCTATGTGTTTACATATATCAACATATTTGCTTATATGTGTATATTTGGATCTTATAAAATTTCATGAACTGAATTCTGAGTATAAGAGTATATTATATATTTATATGTGTGTGTGAGTTTTGTACCTCTATGAAATGTTTTACCTGAAATGTAGTTGATATCTGAAGTTTTATAAGGGCTCTTTTTTGCTGGATTTAAAGTTGATTAATTTGATGGATTGTCAAAATGTGTTTAAATTTTTTAATCCATTTTGTAATGCTTTTCAAAGTTCTATTGAAATTCAGTCTCTTGATTGATCTCACTATATATATATATATATATATATATATGTACATTTCCAGACATGCTTTTAAGTTTCAGGATTTTTTTGCGTTTCACCCTGTGATTTTTTGGAAAACATGTTTACCCACTCAGTCCATAGACTGTTTTACATTCACTCATGTGAACTATAATTAATTTTTTTGGGCATTTTAGAAGTTTTTTTTCCTATAATTTACAAAACTCCATTTTAATCCCAAAATAATTAAAATAAGAAATATGTTTTATACTGCCGACAACCACCCTCCACTATGCCTAACACCACCACTTCACAGCCATCAAGCCACCATCCCCACCACCGCCTTACACCTCCATTGAAAGCTCAAAACCACCACGCTTAATCTATTCGCCGCCACCACTGGCCCCATTATAAACCCACCACCACCACTGTCCGATTCTATTCCTCATCCCTCAAGGCTTTTATATTTTTCAGGGCTAAGAAATTAACGGAAATACATAAAAAAAACTAATGAAAAATTAATTTTCTGTAGAAAAAAAATAGGCCAAGTGTCCATCGTCAAAAAAACATCGGGGGTAAACATGCTTTAAAATAATACCACTGGGGTAAAATGTAAAAACCCGTGTATGTATGTATGTGGTTTTGTAAAATTTTAGGATAAAACTAATAATCTTATAAATTTCTGGGCAAAGAAACTAATGAAAATGCAAAAAAATAAAAAAAAGTTTGGGAAGTTAAGTTTCCTTTTATGTTAACTGAAAAAGATGGGGCAAGTGTGCATAATCAAAGAATGTCAGGGGGGAGGGTGAGATTTTGAAAAGACGGGGTAAACATGGTTTTAAAAAAAATTAAATGGGGTGAAATGCAAGAAACTCTATTTTATGAAAAATGTTTATTAAAAGAGTTTTCATGTTAATTTATAGAGCTTGTTAAACAAAGATGAACTGAATATTGCGAAACTTTATGATAAATCCATGGAAAGATATGTTATAGTATATCGAAAGGGACACACTAAATTTTTCATTGTTTAGTTAAATTATTGATTAACAATCCACTATATAAGGGAATTGCGAGGAACGAAGCTTCAATTCATATCAAATTTTTTTTTTTACGTGGATCATTTACTTGTGTTACCATTCATTTATACTTTTTTCTCAAATGTTACTGTTCAGTTTTTCACCATTGTCTGATTTTGTTTGTGTACAGGCATATACTGTTGTTTTAACGAGATAAAAAACAAAATGTTTCAATTTCTGAAACCTATCGTGAACTTTTTTACTGCTATTATGACACTGTGTCATTCTGACACTGAAGAAACTGAAACACCTGGGGAATTAAAAAACCCCGAAGCTATTGCAGAAGTAACTCACTGTAAGTTATTGATTTTTCTCTTAAAAAAACTCTCGCATTTGCTAAATGACTAATAACCTTTTTTTTCCCATTGCAGTCAATGTAAGTGAAGTTGAGGCTTTGTATGATCTATATAAAAAGATCATTAGTGCTATATTTGATGATGGACTTATCCATAAGGTAACAGTTATTGTTTTTGTACTCTAAAACTCTGTACCATGTTGTCTGAAACATAACCTCTTGTCTCATGTTTCAGGAGGAGTTCCAGCTGGCAGTATTTCCAACTAACATAAATGAGAGCTTATTTGCTGATCGGGTAATTTTTTTCGTACTTTTATATATTAGTTGTCTCTTACTCATTCACTCCTTTATCTCATTGAACCTTTGATTAAGTACTTTTATATATATATCAGATAATACACTCTACTTTTATTTTCTAGGTATTTGATGCTTTTGATACAAAGCACCGAGGGGCTTTAGATTTTGAAGAATTTGCGCGCTCACTTTCTGTTTTTCACCCAAATGCTCCAATCGATGATAAAATTGATTGTAAGTTAAGTCTTCTTTGCACTTCTCTATTGCTAAATAATATTTTCATTTAATCAAAACCTTTGTTATTGCAGTTTATTTTCGGTTGTTAGATCCCACTCAAAAAGGATTTATGGAGCGCGAAGAGGTAATTTTGGTTGCTTATTAGTTGCTTTTGCTTGCATATTTGTTGCACTTAAGTAACTTTTTTACGTTTTAATTTATGAAGGTAAAACAAATGGTTGTGGCTACTCTTGCCGAATCTGGAATGCATCTTCCAGATGATGTGATAGAGAACATTATCAACCAGGTGAGCTTTCATTAATAAATTTTTTAATCATGTTTTAATTAGCCACATTTTTGTATCTTCATTGTCAAATTTATATGTTCCATCATAAAAAGGAAATTTTCCCTTGAGATTTATAACTTAATCTTTCAACCAATAGTTTCATCTAAATATTTTGTAGCCCTTTTTAATTAGGGAAATAACTTGTACCATCTATATATACTTTGTAGTGATTTACTTTACTTTGTTTGATCAATCTCAGACATTTGAGGATGCTGATACGAATAAGGATGGAAAAATTGACAAAGAGGAGTGGAGGAATTTGGCTTTGGCACACCCTTCTTTGTTACGGAACATGACTTTAACTTACCTAAAGTAAGTTTACTCTTCTTATAAATTATCTGAAAATCTTAACTCATTGAATTTTTTTAGGGACTGATTGTTTGTGTTATTTTTAAATGAACAGGGACATGACTACTAGGTTTCCGAGTTTCGTGTTTAATTCAACTGTGGCAGATGATCCAGTAGCATGGGCTGGGTTGTAGATGATTAAAGGCAAAAGGAGATGGAGTTCATGATGCAATGTTAATTTTTCTTTTTTTCTTTTTTACAGACAGTATGTAGATTTCTTGTATTTCTTGAAGATGTTTAGTTTTCGGATGTTTAATTACTTGAATGTTAATATGAAGTGTTTGTTTTCTTTTAGTGTTTTTTTGCAACTCATGTTTTTCCCCAATTTTTTTTTGGCCTATGGGTCTGGCCCTGGAGACACACCTTCTATAGGGATGCCGAGAGGAGGGTGTGTTGTAACTTGTACTTGACGAGGTAAAACATTGAACTTCGTAGGTCATTAACAGAAATATTAAACTAATATTTTCCGTGAAACTCGTTTGATTAAGAATGAGAATACATAGACTGCCTTCCTGGGTTTTCATCTTTACCCGTCCCCGAGAGTTACCCCTCTTCACGACTCAAAAATCACCCTTTATTTTGGTAATCCAATTTGTAGGTACGGATTAGCATCTGGATTTGTTCTTGATTAATAAACCTACCTTATGGGTTTGATGTTGGTTAGTGGTGGTTTGTGATTCTTTGGTTATGGTTTCTCATGGTGCACTGAAGCGTATTGGTTCCACTCCGGTTGGGTTGAATAAGTTTCCTCTCTAAGCTGTCATGTCTTTTCCATTTGTAATATTTGTTATGGACGTGTTGTTTCTAATTTCCTTTTCCTTTTCATGTTCTGTATTTGTTTTTCTGTTTATTTGAAAGTGGATTGGGAAACTATACAAACCCATTATGCTTTTTGTTATGTTTTGGTGGTATTTTCAGTCTTCCCGAATTAGCTTTTCTTCCTTGCTTTTTTTTCTTAGAAGTATTAGGCCTTGATTTTATTCCGTGTGACATTTTGATATATGTTTTTCGGTTGAAAACCGCAACAAACAAACATAGATGTTTTCACTTGCAACCATCAAATATTTATCCAAAGAGGAAACTCTGTTTTTAGGCTATTAGTTATGGAATAAAAATATTTTTACGCCAAACGTTTCAAAAATATCATTTTTAGGCCAAACATATTCAAAAATATCATTTTTATATCATTTTACTAATTTCGTGAGATACTTCATAAATTTTAAAGACAATTTGAACATCTCAAACAAACTATATCTTTATTTAACCACATCACAAACTGATAATTCTATTTGAAGTGTCCAAATTTCTTTTAAAATATATAAATTATTTAATAAAATTAGTAAAATGACCTAAAAATGGTATTTTTGAATACGCTTGACCTAAAACAATTTAGGAGATAGGCAATAACTTAAAATTGAAATTTACTACTATCCAAATAATAACTCGATGTTTTTAACTTACTATCGTTGAATTATTAAGAGAAACGAAACATCCCCTATTCAATTGTAAATATGAAATCACATCAATTAATAACAACCATAACCTTTTTTTTCCCAACAATAGCTATATTAATAGAAAGTTACATAATACACGGGTTTGACCAACTAAACCCGGAAAAAGACATACAAAAAACAACACATAAATAGATAAAACACCGATTAGAACAAATATAAAAACGAAGCAAACTCAAACAACAACGCCTTCCTAGAGTGAAACAGTAACATAGATGCTCTGAAGTAACGGGTAGGACAATTAGGGTCGAATAAATACGATCATTAAGAAAAACAATCTCAAGTGTGAGACCGAAAGGGAAAAAACCGACTACCATTTTATTGAACGAGTTATCAACTTATGTTGACTCTACTATCCATAGTACAAGCCGACACGACATCTGCATTAACAAACATCTGGTAACCCTCAAATAAAAGAATATGTACCATAAATTACATTAAGAATGAATTATCCAAATAATTTACATTTTTAAGAATAACGCCTCTATATCCGACCAATCAACCCATAACTGGAACTTAGAAGAACTGTAAATTTGTCCATGCTAATACATAAGTAAACGCTTAGTTTGCCATGGAAGATCCACAACCAAAGCTACTTAAAGTCATCACATAGTACTTTTTCTCAATGAAAAGAATGAAGAACGTAAAAGAGGAAACACTGCTGAAGCTTAAAGATAGCTGCTTCGTATTCCTCTCTATTTCTCTCTTCACCTTCCTCTTTTTTTTGGAAAGTCTCTCTCTGTTTTTATATATATATATATTTATATCAACACATTTGCTTATATATGTGTGTGTTTGGATCTTTATGAATTTTTTGTGAACTAAACCGGAGGTTATATAATTGAGTATATGAGTGTATATGTGTGTGTGAATTTTGGGTTGTTGGAATTGAAAATCTTTGGAGCTTTATGATATATTGTGAACTAAATTGAAGTTGGTATGTGAAGGTTTAAAATGGGCTTTTTGCTGGATTTAAATATGATGCATTTGATAGATTGGGTAAAAGGGGTTTGAGTTTTGGATCCATTTTGTAATGCTTTGCGAGTTCTATTGAAATTCAGTGCCTTGATTAGTCTCACTATATTTATGTCTATAAACACATTCCCAGCTTCAAAAAGGTTTTAGGAAATAGTCTTTTAAATTCTTTCAACTTTTGATAAATGCTTCCAGTTTATGATAGTTTAGAAATGGAGCTCATTTTAAGTCAATATATAGACATACATACACAAATACATACAATAACATATGTGTGTGAGCGTGTATTTGTGACCGTGTCTCTGTATCTCGATCTCCAGATTGTTTTTGAATCTGTTTAATATTGTTCAAACAATGTTTTTTACAACAATTAGTGAAAGGAAAACTGTTCCTTTTTACTGTATGAACTAGGATTTGGCTCATGTGAGTTCTTTAAATGTAGATCTTCATTTATGGAGGGAAATCACTTACATTGACCGTTAAAAGGAAATATATGTTATAGCATATTGAAAGGGACACACTAAAAAGTCTTCATTGTTTAGTTCAATCGTTAATTAAACATCCAGAAAATAAGGAAATTGCGAGAACGAAGCTTAATCCATATTAAATTGATATCTATTTTCCATCTAATATGTAACTTTTAGTTTTTCATATAGTAGTAACTTAAAGAATATGATTTTTTTGTTGTACAGGCACAGACTATTCAAATACCTGGAAGAAACATAATAATGGTGCAGTGTCTAAAAGGAGTGAGAAGCATGTTAATTCAGATGCTCAATTAGAGGTAATCCATCTTATTGCTTAATCCCCTGTTTCATTAACATATTAAATTGCAATGTGTAGATTCATCTGGAACATGAAATAACATTTTTATCCTTGGAAGAATCTTAGTTTTCGCTTCTACAATGATAGGACAATAATTATGAGGCTTCAATCACATTTTATGCAAAAATGACAAATAAAAAAAAGTAGTTTTGTTTGAGAATTGTATCTAAAGTAATGTTCTAACAATAACAAGAGAAAGGGTAAATAAATTGGTTTAGAATGCCTAAGTGCCCGTTTGGAAGTGCTTTTTTGGAGAAGCACTTAAAAGTGCTTTTAGCATTTTAAGAGTTTTTTTGATTTTCAAAAGCACTTTTTTGAGAAGCACCTATTAGGTGCTTCTTAAAAAAAGCACTTAAAATAATTTTAGATTTTAAAATTATTTTTAATAATTTTTTAAAATTTTAAATTTTATTCTAAAAGCGCTTTTTTACTCTAAAATAAGCACTTCCAAACGGGCCCTAAATTAACCAAATCAACACATGTTATAATTACTCTATTAACCAGTTGGGGTTAGCTGTCTTGGTTATCCATTTAGGCGGTACAGGTTCGAACCGTGTCATTGACACCAAGTCCAAAAGTGGCTCTCCCATGTAACAAAAAAAAAATTACTCTATTAAAGGAAAAACTGAGACATATTTTATTAATCGGGATTATAAATACCACCTAAAATTTTTTCCCAGAGTAATTAGAACCTACTATCAAAATTTAGAAAATCCTGAATGATTTGAAGATCTATAGAGTAATTTAGACTGTCTTGATCTCCTGGAAATGCAATTATGTGCCATCATAAAGAAAATTAAATTAACACAAAATAATAATCAACAAAAACAATCTCCAAGACAAATAACAAGATATCATTTATCCTCTCTCAAGAGTTTTGGCAGGTGTATAATCTCATCTCAAATTAACCTTACAAAATATCACAAAAGGGGCTGATTTAATGGCTACTTTTCTTTATGCAAGTTATTTTTCAAACAACTACAAAAGTAAAGGAAAAGTAAAGAATTATAAATTAAACAAACCAAAGACCACTTTGTACAAAGGATCTGTGCCTTTCACCTCACCAGAAATGGCAAATCAGAGTAGAACATACTCTCAACTGCATTTTATACAACTGGTCAAGTCCATTTAAGTTATTTATTTCTGTCCTATTTTGCTACTAAAATATATAAATAGCTGAAAGATATTTAATAGTACAACAAGAACGAAACTTTACTCATAAATAGTGGTTTTTTGCTCGATTCCATATTTCCTTTCTGCTGAGACTCTGGGCTTGCATTATTAGACATCTTTCTAGAGCCGTACATATAAAATATCTATATATTATGATGGTACATTTGTAATATAATTATCTTTATAAATGATTTTTTTTGGTTTCAATTGGGTTTTCCTAGTTAGGCCACATTTTGCATCATCATACATAGCCTTGATGAAAACTACCTCTCCTTGTATCAGTATAGGGTTTTAACATCCTTTTTCTTTTTCTTTTATTTTCTAAAAATGTGCAATTAGCAAGACAATTATTACTTTATCTTTTTAAAAGGTAAATCTCGTGAATATTATCCCCACATACAGAATTATAAGACAATTACCAAAAGATTCAAATTTTAAACGAAAGCAAACAAAATTACAAAGTTATAAAATATCATACCAACAATGTGACAACTGTATACTTCATCTTTTTAGGAAAAACTTTTTCCTTACCCGTGAAATACGCACAACTCGAAATTCACAAATACTATGCTTTAATTATGACAACTCTAACCTTTTCCTATGTTAGTCGTGAAATACTAATTATCATTTGCTCAATAAATTATCAAGATCCTTACCTGAAATAGTAAATTACAAATGAAGCAAATACAATTTAATGACTTCATTATGCTTACCTAGCATCATAGTAGTTTTGTACAATTAAAATTAAGTATCATAAATTTTATAATCCAGCTAGTTTTTATTGCAAGACTGTAATAGATCTTGTGCACTTTACCACACCCAAACTATGCAATTATTTCCAATCGTATCCCGTATTATGATGTGGACCCAAGTTGCTTTATGTAAGAAGCAATAAAAACAGGTTTGTCACGTGGAGCTTTTGTTAAATTCCAAACTTGGAAATCGTGTTATTGGTTAGAATGTTCGGAACTTTTGACCACACACACACACAAGGACATATATATTTCCAGCTTTTCTTTTGAGAAAAACATGATTTTCCAACTAAGCACACACAACTAAGACATCAGCTTTGTTTTCCTCTCTGCTTCTCTCATTTCACCTCCCTCTTTTTTCTAAAAGGTACATCTCTTTCTCTCTCTGTATGTGTTTACATATATCAACATATTTGTTTATATGTGTATTTGGATCTTTGTGAAATTTTATGAACTGAATTCTAACTATATGGGTATATTATATATTTATGTGTGTGTGAGTTTTGGACCTCTATGTAATGTTGTGACTGAAATGTAGTTGATATGTGAAGTTTCAAAAGGGGTTTTTGCTGGATTTAAAGTTGATTCATTTGATGGATTGAGTACAAATATGTTTGATTTTTGAATCCATTTTGTAATGCTTTTCAAAGTTCTTTTGAAATTCAGTCGCTTGATTGATCTTACTATATATATATGTATAAGCACATTTCCAGACATGCTTTTATGTTTAAGGTTTTTTAGCATTTACCCTGTGAATTTTTGCAAAGCATGTTCACCCGTCGTTCCAAAATCTCACCTTGGCGTTGCAGATTCCCCCTTCGCCCATCATTTAATAGAGACTGTGTTACATTCGCTTATGTGAACTATAATTCATTTTCTTTTGGCATTTAAATTTATTTTTTCCTATAATTTACAAAATTCCCTTTTAACCCCAAAATAATCAAAATAAAAAATATGTATCCATCCCCACTACCTCCTGACACCTTCATTGAAAACCCAAAACTACCACTTTGCTGCCACTACTGGCCCAGCCCATACGAAACCAACGACCACCACTGTTGGATTTATCATCATCACCACCACTCTTAAACTACCCCGTTATTGAATCCATGGATCATGAGGCTTAGATATGCAAAATCCTAATTGCATGGTAAAAAATCCAATTTTTTTTACTTATAATCTTAGCTTAAAAATTGTTGTTGACCAAGAAAGATATGATGAAGAATATACATACACATATACTTACTATCAATTACCTCAAGGCCTTAATGGCATTCAATTTGTTCGTGTCTGTGTTGGAATGTCCTATTTAGCCGAAAAATGGGGCAAGTGTGCATACTCAAAAGAACGTTAGGGGGTAGGGTTAGATTTTGAAATGACGGGGCAAACATGGTTTAAAAAAATCAAACGGGGTTGAAATGCAAAAAACTCTATTTTATGAAGAATGTTGAAAAGAGTGTATCATGTTAATTTATAGAGCATGCTAAACAAAAATGAACTGAATATGGAGAAAATTTATGATACATCCATGGAAAGATATGTTACAGCATATCGAAAGGGACACACTAAAGTCTTCTTTGTTTAGTTAAATCATTAATTAACAATCCGCTAAATAAGGAAATTGCGAGGAACAAAGCTTCAATTCATATCAAATTTAATTTTTATGTGGATCATTTACTTGTGTTACCATTCCTTTATATTTTTATTTCAAATATTACTTTTAGTTTTTCACCGTTATAACTTAAAGTATATTATTTTGTTTGTTATACAGGCATATACTGTTCTTATAACAAGATAAAAAACAAAATGTTTCAATTTCTAAAACCAATAGTGAACTTTTTTACTGCTATCATGACATTGTGTCACTCTGACACTGAAGAAAGTGAAACACCGGGGGAATTAAAAAACCCCGAAGCTATTGCAAAAGAAACCAATTGTAAGTTATTGATTTTTCTCTTAATAAAACTCTCGCATTTGCTAAATGACAAATAAACTTTTTTTTCCCAATGCAGTCAATGTAAGTGAAGTGGAGGCTTTGTATGATCTATATAAAAAGATCATTAGTTCTATATTTGATGATGGACTTATCCATAAGGTAACAGTTATTTTTTTTTGTTTTGACACTTAAACTCTGTACCATGTTGTCTAAAACATAAGCTCTCGTCTCATGTTACAGGAAGAGTTCCAGCTGGCGGTATTTTCAGCTAACATAACAGAAAGCCTATTTGCTGATCGGGTAATTTATTTCGTACTTACATATATTAGTAGTCTCTTTCACTCCTTTATCTCATTGAAATTTTGATTAAGTACTTCTATTATATATCAGATATTACACTCTACTTTTATTTTCTAGGTGTTTGATGCGTTTGACACAAAAAAACGAGGGGCTTTAGATTTTGAAGAATTTGCGCGCTCACTTTCTGTGTTTCACCCAAATGCTCCAATCGAAGATAAAATTGATTGTAAGTTTAGTTCTCTTTGCACTTCTCTATTGCTAAATAAAATTTCTCTTAATGAAAACCTTTGTTATTGCAGTTTATTTTCGGTTGTTAGACCCCACTCAAAAAGGGTTTTTGGAGCGCGAAGAGGTAACTTTTTCTTAACGATTTATGTCTGTGAATTGCTTCTTGTACAAAAAGAAGAAAGAAAGAAAAGAAAGCTTATTTAAAGTCTCATAATTAGTTGCTTTTGCATGCATATTTGTTGCACTTGAGTAACTTTTTTACGTTTCGATTTTTTGTAGGTTAAACAAATGGTTGTAGCTACACTTGCAGAATCTGGAATGCATCTTCCAGATGATGTAATAGAGAACATTATAAGCCAGGTAAAGTTTCATTAATAAAATTTTTAAATCATGTCTTACTTTGCCACATTTTTTTATCTTCCGTGTCAAATTTAAATGTTCCATCATGAAAAGAAAACTTTTCTCTTGAGATTTATAACTTAAGCTTTCAACCAATAGTTTCAGCTAAATATTGTGTAGCACTTTTTAATTACGGAAATAACTTGTACCATCTATATATATATATATATATATATATATATATATATACGGTTTACTTTACCTTGTTTGATCAATCTCAGACATTTGAGGAAGCTGATACAAATCGGGATGGGAAGATTGACAAGGAGGAGTGGAGGAATGTGGCTTTGGCGCACCCATATTTGTTGAGGAACATGACTTTAACTCGCCTAAAGTAAGTTTATTGTTCTTCTTGTAAATTATCTGAAATCTTCACTTTAATGATTTTTTTTAGGGACTGAATGTTATTCTGTTTTTTTTTTTAATGAACAGGGACATGACTACCATGTTTCCAAGTTTTGTGTTCAATTCAACTGTGGCAGATGATGTGGTAGCATGGGATGGGTTTTAGATGATTAAAGGCAAATGGAGATAGAGGAGTTTATGATGCAATGTTGATTTTTCTGGTTTTCTTTTTACAGACAGTTTGTAGATTTTCTTGTATTTCTTGTAGGATGTTTAGTTTTCGGCTGTTTAATTACTTGAATTTCAGTTTGAAGTGTTTTTGTTTGTTTTCTTTTAATGTTTATTTGTAACTCATGTTTTCTATCAATTATTTTTTTGGCGTGTGTCTCTGGTACTAGAGATACACCTTATATAGGGATCCCGAGAGGAGGGTGTGTTGTATGTGAGGAGGTCAAAAATTGAACTTTTATAGGTCATTGACAGAAAATTTAAATCGTTTGAGGAAGTATAAGAAGACCTAGATTAAAGTAATTCAAAAGCGTATAGTTATTACCATCATATGAAAGAAATAGTTATACAAATTTAGTCCTGAAATTAGAAGAATACTGTCAATTGTTGGATATCCCGAGCTTCTAACTCTAGGTTTATGAGTTTCCGAAACTCATTATCTTTTGTCTCCCATAACTACATAAGGTTCTTTGCGGAAATAATTTGTCCTCCGGAAATCCTCCTACATAGAGGAAACATGATTGATTATAAAAAAATTTATAACCCAAATTTTAATACTTCTACCACTTGCAGGTCTTGATCAATATATTGGCTTACACTTTTCACTACTTGTTAATACTCTTCTTTCTTTCTGTTTGCAAGAAGTCCCCTCATCAAGAAAACTCAAGCTTTACACATTAACTTGATGATGCAAGCAAACACAGGAAGAATGTGGTACATACTTCGGCACCACCTAGTGCCGCCTATTGGACATCGGCAGAGGCTATGGAGCCCCGGAAGTTGCGACAAATGAAAGAAATTGGCATGGAAATTAGCGTGACAGCGGAGCAAGAAGAAGACAGTCCTGTCTCATCGGACATTGGCAGCCACTTGGCATCAGAATTAATGGTGTTTCAAAACTAAGCAACGTTAGAAATTGAGGAAATGCCCGAGTTATGTGAGTAGGGTTAATGCAGATTCCTCTTCTCCTAGTGGTAAGGAATCTGCAAGCATTAATTTCTCAAGCTTTGTCATACATTTGGTGGAACGGATGAATACTTAGAATTTTCTTTTAATGATTTCTATAATACAAAGAAGGTGTTTGATGATTTTTCCTGAGACAAACACTCATATGTGCCTAATCCTATTCATTCATCCACGGGTAGCTACTATGGAGGGTGATTTTAGACATTCAAATATGATATCGAACATTCAAATGACCGAGAAGGCTTCTTGGTTTACAACATAAAGAACGTACTCGAGAAGGGTAATGAAATGAGTACCCCGTTTACAGCCGACGTTGTAGCAAGTAAGACGAAGAGACTAGGTTGATCGCTCTCTTGAATCTCAATCGACCACCCCAAGAATAAAAGTTGAGATATCAACAACGGGTGAGTCTAAAACAACAATTTTGAGAGCGTCTTTCGGAATGAAGTGTACATATATAAAAGCAAATTAGGAAAAATTCGTAGGTTGAAGCTTGGTGATGTAAAATGGGTTGTTAGGGCATATGGATACTCACTTATTGGCTATTGGCTGTGAATTCCCCTGCAAGAAGTGAGAATAATTTTGTGAAATATGATATAGGAATGCATCCAAGTGGATGGTTGATCATTAAGTTTGAGCATGGTGAATAAAGGAAGAGTGTGCTTTCTAAGGGTCCATACTATTCATTTGGAAGACCCCTTATGCTAGCAGGGATGTCAAGAATTTTTTATCAGGTGATTAATCTAAAAGGTCTATAGCCAAAATAATCTATTTCTATAATATTCATAGTCATTAATATCTTTAGTGGGCTCTGTAAACACGTTTAGTGGGCTCTATACACATGGTGGGCTCTGTACACATAATTAGTAGGCTCTGTACACAAGTTTTGGTGGGCTTTATACAAATATTTAGTGGGCTATGTACACACTTTCGGTGACTCTTTACACACCCTTTAGTGGGCACTTAAACTCGTTTGGTAGGCTCTTGTGCAGGTTAGCAAATTCGTGTAATCGCATTTAGAGATTCAAACAATGTGTGACAAATTCACTAATAAAACCGCAGTTTTCCATTATGTAATAAATTCACTAATATGGATCCTTGCAGATGTTGTAGTAATGGAGACGTCAACTGATAAAACTATGTATCTATCTGAGTATATGCATGATCATGAGAAACATATATTATATCCATGTCAAATTGCATAATTAAAAATTCGAAATGCATCAAAAAAACTGAAAAAAATAACAAATCAAGAAATAATAACACAACTTGATTCAACCAACAATCCTACTTTTTATTTATTTGTTCACAACTCGAATCAGATCTTTTTTATTTGTTCGTCCAAGCTTAGTTTAAGCTAATATCCACAACAATACCTTTATCAAATTCATTACTCAATGATGCAAAAATTGTTGAATTGAAATGAGAAAAATAAATAGTACAATAATTTCTATAAGAAACACCATTGAATTGGAAATTTAACACTATGATACAAGTTTAAAACCTTTTGATCTTGAAGAAACTTTAAAAAAAAAAAGAATATTGAATCAAGAAATATAGAATTGTTTTATATTATTTAAATAAGAAATATAACAAGAAAAAAGTACAGTAATTTTAAATCTTATGGGCTTCAATGTAGATACTACCACTCTTCCACCTTTAGTGCCTCCATCACCACCGTCATTATTCTCCAACCTCCACCACCACTATAATCTACCTCTCTATTGGTGGTTTCACCATTACTCCCATAGTTCCATGGTTCTTCGAAGAACTCCACCCACATGTATCCACACCCCCAAACATCCTGAGGAAGCATCTCATTATCTTTCAAGCACATGCACCTCTTCACAGCAGAGCGGCTTGGTTGTGGCGGCGGTTGCTTTTGCAGGAGAGCGGCCGGTGAAAGGAAGGATTGAAGAGGGTATGGTTTTCAAGATATTTAATATTATAAATAGATTTTATAATAATTGGTATATGGATATAATAAGTAGTAAAATGATAGAAATATTATTTATGAACTCTATAAGGTTAAACTATTAGAGTGGACATAATTAGATGAAATATTTTGGAATTTGAACTTAATTAGAAATTATCTCTTTTTTATTTTGGTTACTTTGATATCACGAGAGTACTGATTCAACTTCTAAAATTACCGGAACAATGTCTAACAAATGAGTCTATCGGACAAAATGCATCATCACTTGTAGAGAAGTTGATCCATATGGATGGACTAAAAAAAAAATTAAAAAGGATCTAATATTTGTAGAGATAATTTTAGAAAGGTTTTTCAAGACACCTCCCTTAACACATGCACACTTTCCTAATCCATTTTTGTTATTAAAGATTACATATAAAACATAACACTATAGACCAAAATTTTAATTACTTTTTAACTCCTTTTTGTTTTTTGTTTTCTATATATACTAAATTTTATCAGATTTTTTTTTTCTTGTAACCCCATATTCTTTCTATTTTCAACTCCATTTTTCATAAAAATCTTCCACTAAAAGCTCACTCTTCCACCAATGATCTTTTTCTTTCTCTGATGGCTTGATAAGCTCTGTCCCTTATTTCTCTGATGGCTCGAGCATAAGCCTCCATTCACAAAGCAGCGCTGAGCACCACCACCGAAGCAGCCATGGATAAATCCGCTGAAACCACCACCAGTTCGTGGTGAAGGCCTGCGGAGTTGAAGAGCTTCACCTGCGAAGATGAAGAACTGATTCCAGACCACCGCCTCCATTCTGTTCGTGATTCTGAGCAGGTGATAATCCATCTTCGAATCCAAGTTCTCCGAGAAGGCGAAGCTTCTTGCTGGTTTGATTCGTGACCTCCACCGTTCCTGAGTGCATTGAGCTTCTCTTCTCCTACAAAACTTCTTTTCGAAGTTTCCATGGAGTAGATCTACTCCGGCTAGGCAGCAGTCATGGTCACCGACGAGCTCGACTTCACTGCAGTTTATGGTTCGAAGATTTTCTGAGGACGACAACATCAGCTCCGATGCGAGAAGAATCTGCCGCTGGAGAAGCATGAGAAGATTGCTGCTCCAGCTCGAGAAGACGATCTATTCTGCTGCTGTCCAGCTTCGTTCATTTGGTGCGAAGCCATTTGGATCTTCGTTCGAGCTGCCATGGCTTCAAGTACTCAGCAAACATTTTTTTTTTCATTTCCTTGGTTAAATTTAGTACTCACAAGTTGAAGGTGTAATTTTTTTTCTTTTTCCTTATACGAATATGTAGTTGTAATATTTTTTAGTATTGAAATATTAATTATGATTTTATTGCCTTGTTTAAATTTAATTTTTGAAAGAATACTCAATAATTTTCTATCGTGTACTCAACAGGTTTTCCTAATGCTTAGTATTTTTGAATCATACTCAGAAATTTTTCTGAGCATACTCAAGAATTTTCACCCGATACTCAGTAAAAGTCATTGATACATAGATGATATTTTTTCATACGTAGTAACTTATCACCATAATCAATATTTCATCAGATACTCAATACTTTTTCCCCAATACTTAGTAAAATCCCCCGATTACTTTGTTATTTTCTCTGAGTACTCAGTACTTGTTTCAAAAAGAGTACTCAATACTTTTACTGGCGGAGTACTTAGTACTTTTTTCGAGTACTTATAAGTTATTCCGAGTACTCAGAAGTTTTTTCGCCGGTATCGGCCCACAAGATTTCAAAGGCTTCTTGGATAGAGAGGAATTGGATGTCACTTTTGTGGCACATAGATAGACTCCAAGACCCTATAGGTAATTCACCATGTTTGTAAGGATTTTATATGAGATGGATATCAAGAGAGAAGGGTGGAAAGAGTGGAGTTTTATTTTGATCTACCAAGTGTTATGTCTTATTCCCTTAAAGTTGTGTACAAAAAAATTCTTGTTAGTGTAAGGGAGGTGCAAATCTATAGGACATGTAATGGAAAAAATCATACATTGTATTAAGGAAAGCAAGTAAAGAGAGTAAGGTGCCCCAAGGAGGCAGATTTCCACGAATTTCAACAATTATGGTTGCTTCGAATGGAAAAACGACGGCTACAAATACACTCAATCAAAAACAATTTGGCGAGATTTTTTTTGTAGTAACTATAAGGTGTTTAGCAAGGGGCATGGTAAATCCTAGAATCCCGGAGGAGGGTGAAGTGGGAAAATGCCTAACCGTGAGTGATCAGCCTAGAAATGAAGAATGTATTGCAAACCATCTAAGGAGACATAGGTGAAGTATAAATCTAGCATAGAGAATGTTGTTAAAAGAATATGCACACTTACTTTTGGGATGCTAATATAATTCATGAATAAAATATTTACACAATGGAGATGTAAAATGATGGAGAAAAAGGAGAAAAAAATTTAATGATAATCTTAGGCATATGGCCATTTTATGGAGAGGGCTCCTGAGTATGAGTAGAATGATAGCCATGCAAGATGGTCAGAGAAAGGGATGCAACCCCTTGACCCTTACATGGTTATTACAATATGGAAGACAAGGGGTCTTACTTCAGAACTAAAAAGAAATGGATTACTGGCCTCATTTGAAACAAAAACATTGACGTTTGGGCATCTTCAAGACTAAAAGCAATAGGAGTAGTGTGGGTGATTTGTGGATAAAAGGGTTCATGGGTGGAAGTTTATGAAAACTTTGATGATCATGAGTTAGGGCATATACTTATCTTATGGGATCCGACAAAGGTGGAGGTGGAGCAACTTTATAGTACTTTGTAATTGGTAAGATGAATTTCAAGGTAACATCCTCATACTTTCTTACTACATTTATTTATGTATTAAAGAAACAAGAAGTGTGTCACATATTGTAGAATGATTTGATTGAGTATGTCACTTTATTTGACGAACTTTGGTTGCTTATGGGTGATTTTAACAATGTCTTGAGTTTTAATACTTTCCGGTCACCCCTTATGATATTGGAGACTTTGTTGATGTTTGTTCAACCTTGGATGGAGGATTGCAAACTAATTGTAATTTCTTTAACGGGCAAAACTATCAAGTTTTGAGTCGAATGGATATGGATATGAAGAATAGGAGTTTGGAGACCTCAGGTCACTATTATTGCCATGCAAACTTTCTCCTTATTGGTTGTCTCTCCAATCATTCGACATGCGTTGTCACACTATATTTGCAAGATGGTAGAAGAACTACGCCATATCGGTTATTTAATATGAGGGAGGAGCAGGAGGATTTTAATTGTGTTGTGAGTATTGGATGGGATCGTAATGCTAGAGCATGGGTACAAAACAAATTTATATTATGTATGAAGAATATGATCTTAGTGTTCTCAACAAAAATTGCAAAAAATTTGCAAACAAAAATAAAAATAATTATTTAACAGTAAAAATGAGAATGAGATAGAAAAGAATAACATTTTAGTATGTGCACACTAGGCCAAAATTTATGAAATAAAAATATTTTTTTTTTCAAAACTACATAAAATGAGTTTTTTTAGCAAAATTGTAATGATTTCATTCCTCAAGTTTATAGAAAATTACAATGGTTACAATTACTTTAAAATATTAGTTTAGATAAACCCAAAATTTTAATATAAATAAAAAGATAAAACATACTGAATAATTATAAATGTTAAACATCTATTTAAAAGAATAATGATGGGTATCATTTAAAAATATATCACTTAAATATTATCCATGATGTGGATCTTAAGCGATCCAATCATAAAAGAGAAAATAAAATAAAATTAGGCGAGAGAAATAATTTAATTGGACCACTTAAGATTTACATAATGGTGATATTTGGGTAATACCTTTTTGAGTGATACTCATTATTACTTTATTTTAAAAGAGTAATATTGGATATCATCCCAAATCACGTCACATTTTTATCACCTCTTAGGTGAATTTTAAATGGACCAATCATGTGATTTTTCTTTCATGATTTATTATATTTTCTCTCTTTTTTATGATTGGTCCACATAAAAAGGCGATAAAAGAGTGATGTTATTTGGGATGTTATCCAGCCTTACTCATTTGAAAATGGTCCAACAACCCATCTAGTGAGACACATGTATCTAAAGATCCTTTTTTGAAGATAGTTGTTAGACTGATGTTGTTTTGTGAAGCATTTGTTGGGTTTCAATCTTAAGTAATTGATGCAAGACAAAGATAAAGTTGTCTTATAACATAGCATAGACCGAGTCGAACTGAAATTGTTAGGCGAGTATGATGCAACACAAGCTCAACCATACTTTACAAAAATATTATGACCTAAATCCTTATTCCTATAACAATCTAAACATTTTGCCTGACATTTGCTCACAAAACAATTTTTTAACTTTTATCTAATATCGTTTCATTTCGCGAGTTAAATTTCCTATTTATTATTTATCAAAAATAATTGAATAATAGCATTTCCTTAAATTTTAAAGCGAGTAAAACATTTTTGGTGTTCATTTCACACTAACTAGAGGCACAAAACTAAAGTATTTTGAGCTAAAAATGACTATTTTTGTTTGGGTCTAACTCGGTTTTCAACCATTATTATTCTAATCGTGATCATTGGTTCGGGTATAAGGGGTTGTTCTTTTTACTTTGGTTGTACACATTATTGTTTATTTTTAAATTATTTTGTAAAAGACCAAGGTTGATGTTTTGTGGTTTGTTAGATCATAAGGGAATACATTTCAGATTTCAATAAGACTAAGGTAATCATTCTTTTTATAAATAGGAAAATACAAATTCCAGTCTTACTTTCCATATCTTTATATTAAAAGTCCCAACCAAATAATAATTCCATTCCCTCTTTTTACTTTTAGATTAGGTTCAAGTTACCCATATACCTTTTCTTTCAAAAAGAAACTTTGTTTACACTTTATCTCTTCTACCCTTGCCATACAAAATAATATCTGGTGGTTTTATTTAGTTTTCTTTTTTCATTTGTTTTTTCAGCACTATTATCGGTACGTACCCAATACCCGTTTTTCAGTGGGTACATTACCCACACCTTTCTATTTTTGTTCTGAAGTCATTTGTTATATAATTGCATTATAGGTCCCTCAAAGTACTTGGATATAAACCCAATTGATTTTTGTCCATGACAAGGTCTGTGGTAGGTATATACCCTACTGGTACGTAGCAAATTCAAAGTATATGATGATGAGTCTGTATTTATTTAGATGACCAAATCCAAGCTACCGTGTCAAGGTCTACTAGGTACATATCCATGTGGATACGTACCCACTTTGAAACAACAACATATGTGTGGATTACAGGCTCCTACTATCATTTGGGTATAAGTCCATATCAAGATCCATATCCATGTTGGGTATATACCCATGTGAACCCAATTCAAAGTATAGGGAGTGTAGATATAGAAAAAGACAAGAATTCCAACTATTTACAAATGAGCTCATGTCTAAGTTTAACTATAACTAGTTGGGTACGTACCCATATAGATTGTACCATCTCCCGTAGTTGTTGTATACCAGGTAGGTACGTACCCAATTCAAAATATAGAGACCATTTCCAGTTTTTGTGCCAAAAGAATATTTTCTGAAAAGAAACAATTCAAACAAATTAGTATAAAGAAAAAAATAAATAAACAATGAAACATGATCAAAACTTTCACATTCGGATTGAAAAGAAACATATAGATCTCTTCACACTCGCATTGGAACAAAAAACCACAAGAGATTTGTTCACTCTTGGAAAAAAAAACAAAAGAAAAACACTCGCATTAGAAAGATTGGAATAAAAAACAAAAAGAAATATGTGGATACGTACCCAGTTCGAAAAATAGCTGGTGTATACCCAGGTGGGTATATACCCAAGTCGAACAATAGCAGGTGTGCACCCAGGTGGGTACGTACGCAGTCATTAATTTTTACATACCCAATTAAACTATCTCCAACAGCTGCAAAAACAATTCAATAAAATCAGTACAAAATTAATAAAAGAAAACAAAAAACAAAAAGTAAATCTCTTCACCTTCACCCTTTTTGTGAATTAAACCAAATTTAAAATCTCTTCACACTCACTTCACACATAATTAAAAAGAAAAGAAAAAGTAAACGTTGAAAAACAATGAAACATTCTTGTGCAGGATAAGATTAGGTTAGGTTTAAAATAAATCAATATTATACCTTAATTTGGGTTCTTGGAACAAGTCGATTTGATGATGGCGGAGGCGGCGATTGGGTCCAGGCGTCAGTATTCTTTAGTTGCGGTGGCGATCTTTTTATGCAGGTTCGGTGACGGTTCTCTTGTGCAGGTGCGGCGGCGGTTTAGGTGTGCAGGTGCGACGGTTTCATTGTGCAGATTCGGCAGCAGGTTTCTTGTGCAGGTGCAATGGCAGTGCGACGGTTTTCTTGTGAAAGATAGAAGCTCAAATCTAAGTGGAAGAGATTTCTTTTTTATTGTTGTTTCCGTACGAAAGAGAAGAGAAAGAAATAAGAGAGATATTAGAGAGAAGAGAAAGAATCGAATCTTCATACTCTATAGATCGGGGTTTTGTTTTTGGTTTTGATCTTTTTTCTTTTGTCAAATAAGAGAGGGAGGGGGTTTTTGGTTATTTTGTTTCTTTTTAGTTGGATTATAAAGAAATAGTTAGTGAAGCTTTAATTTATTTAGAAAGTTGAAATAGTCTAGGCCTTCAAATTTAAGTAATTATATATACCACTTAAAATTATACCATCTAATATATTACGGATGATGTAATGTAATTTGGTTGACAATAAATTGTCAATTAGATCAAGATAATAAACTGATTGATGATTTATTGCCAACTAAATCACGTCATTGGGATCGAATCTTATTGGAGTTAAAATGATTTCGAGTCCAAAATGGTTCTTATATGTATTAAAAAAATAAACCACGCCAGTATATTGAGTTTTATATATCAACTCTTAAAAATTAGCTCTCCTTTTATAAATGGAAATTCGTTTCCCTAAAAATAAACTAATATTATCTTAATTTCATGACTTCGTAGGAAATAGATATGCAGTCTCATACATTATTCAATTCGTTCATCACCCACGAACGTGGTGATCACCACTTAATTTCCTTCCCCATGGTGATCACCACTTACTTTTTCCTTAACCATCACATTCATATATGCTTACCAACCTTAATATGTATCATTAAATTCTCTACTTTCAAATAACATTCTTTGCATTGTGTTATTGTTTGAAAGTACTATAGGAGTTTCAAACACCATGAGAATGAGAATCAAGCAATGGTATAAACTACTTATGCCTTCTCCTTGCCTCAAATCGCAAGTCAGAAAGGTTTCAACTCCTCCTCCAACTCCTCAAAGAAAAAAGGTTATAATTCCTCCCGTACTACCAACTCCTCCATTGGTCGAGGACACCAGTAATAACAAGGTATCTCCAGAGATCTTAATATGTATTTATTTATGAATTTCACACAAAAATGTGTCCGAACTCTACTTCTATCAGCATTCTGTAGCGATCAATGATCATAATACACAATTTTAACTATCATATCATTCATCATCTTCTTAATTCTCTGTCTGTATTTATATACAGTCCTCGGAAAAAGTTGACAAGTTGGAAGAAGTAATCGATACAATTCGAAAAGACAATGAGAATCTAAAGAAGGAAATTGAGGAATTAAGGTCTACAATTTCAAGGGTTGAAAAGTCATCCCTTCCTGCAATTAATGAAGAGAAGTTTACAGCATTACAAGGAGAAGTCCAGGATTTAGCATCTGCTATTTCAGAATTACAAGTCAATCATCCTCTACAACCAGATGTACACTATTTACGTTTTTCATAAGATTTATATGTATAGTAATAGAAATAAATAAGAAATAGTCATGTCCTAGTGTAATAGATTGATTTATTCATGTATCAATGCAGGAAGAAGATATGGAAAAACTTGGTAAGGAGAATGCTGAATTGAAGAAAAACATAATAGAGTTAGCTGCAGCCATTTGCCAATTGAGAGATGCATCTTGCAATTTAATGGTAAGCTAATCACCATTTTTTGTTTTCTTATTATTGACTCTTTGAACATTGCATCCTACTAGATTTAGGTACTTCAACAAGAAAAGTAAACTACCTTTAATAGTTTATCTCGATATTATTATGTTTGCATAATCTATTTTGTTCATTATATTATTATGGTGATTATTTTTAGGGAAAGGAAGATGTGGCAGAACTTGGGAAAAAGAATAGTGAACTGGAGAACAAAATCATGGAGTTGGCAGCTACAACCAATCGACGAAAGAGTAGTCCTACACCTTTAAGAGGGTCTAGATGTTCATGTCTCCCATTTGCTTGAATGTTGTAGGCCTTGTTTGTATAAACTTTCAAGGTTTCAATTTACTGTTTTTGGTCGAATTAATTTTCGTTCTACCTACTTAATTACTTTTTTTTTTTTAATTCGATAAGTATTATTACGAGTTGTTATAGCGTTGACCTACATAATTTGTTCTTTCTGTTTTGGTAATTGATTGAGAACTACATAATAATCATAAGTACGTAATAACGTAAACAATGAATTATATTTTGTCTCTCAACAAATGGATGATCTGATATCAGATTTGTCTGCAAAATCGATAATGTATTCATGAATTAACAAAAAAGAAAAGAAAAATAGTGTACTCACCAACAATTTAATTGAAACAAATATCGATTTTTAAACTATCAAGTAAATATAGTGATAGTTTAACCATCAACAAATTCTGGAACCTTTTCTTATTTAAAACTATCACCAAAGGTTTAGCTGCCCTCATAAACTATTAATAATAAAAAGTATAGGTAGTAGGAAAATTATCTTCTAAATGGTTTTACAAAATATGGGCAAGACTATGGTCGACCCCTACACATTTGGTGACGAGACTAACCTAAAGGAGTGTCTAAGCAGTAGTCCCATTGAAGGTCAGAATGTAAGGTGGCTTAATGAGCTTATGTCCATGTGTGGGGTGTACGAGGAGAGTGCTATTCATTTATTTAGAAATTTGCGAAAAGGCTGGGGAGGCTTGGAATTTCATTAAGGTAGAGACGCCTTGAGGACGGCAAAGGGAGGGGTCGCTTGCTGATCCGCTTTTGGTCTGGAATGGAGCGGTTACTAGGGTTGTCCCGGGTGTTTCGGCAGGGGAACGGTCAAGTGATGAGCTGCAGAACAGGACAGGGACCATAAGTGCAATTAATAGACATAAGTGCCTTTTGTCACCAACAGCAGTTCCTTGGGAGCTCCTCTTTTCAGCAACTGATATACTCTCTTGGGCAGGAGAACTTTGGGGATTGTGAGCTGTTGTGGACATTGCTGTACGGGAATAAAGGGTCCCACTAGAATGGACGCTCAGTTCAACAGTTCAGAGAGTGACAGCAACACTGGGAGAGAAGGACAACAGTTTTGAGCCGGGATGTTTTCAAGTCATATCGCTTGCGTGAGCTCTTGGTGGAACAAACACTTGTCGAGCAATATCTTATTAACCGGGGTGACATGGAGTTTTTTCTTTTGATTTTTGATTGAGATTTTGTGGAGGGAAAGAAATGATTCTGTATTCAATGATAGTGTTTTTCCTAAGAGGAGTGTGATAGTAAGGAAAGCGCAACTTCTAGCTTCATCAAAGCGTGGGAAAACAATCCGGAAAATTGGCATTGCGAAAGAATTTTGTGGAGCTTAAACTCAATATGCAACGCATACGCATGGTAGTTGCAACAGTTGGAGCAGAGTAGGTGGGGCAGGAGGTAATGCGGAGGCTAATTGGATAAGTGGTTTCTATGAAAGTCAAATGTCATTCGCTGATCATTGTGGAGTTGATAAGATTGTATGAGGGTCTGAAGATGGATGAGGAATCAGGGATCAGATATTTGTGTGTGGAAGTGGATTCTCAAGAAGCTATGGAGGTAGTCGTCCAACCGACGAGTGGGAGAGGGCTTAGGGCGCAATAAATTCAGAAATTTCGGATTGTTTTGGCAAGAAACGTATCCTTTATGATCACAAATATTTATAGGGAAGCGAATACGTGTGCGGATGGGTTATCCCACCTAAGATTGTCTCAGGCAAAAGGCAAAGGTATTTAGTGTGTATATTATCCTCCTAATGGAATTTGGGGTAGACTTGTACGAGATAGATTCTGATGAAAGATACCGAGATTGATTTTCAACTCGAGATTGGTCAATTATATGCTAGAATAGACATTCCACGGTCCATTGGAACTCTTTTGTAACACAAAAAAAAAGTGTTGGAAGCCTTGCAAGTTTAAGTTGTTAACTTAGATGCACGATATGTTACGAAGGCGTGTCAATTAATAACCTCACCAAAGCCTTAAAATCTATAGTATACACATTGTTATTTTACAGTTGAAAATGTGTACTTTGAAACGCATCTAGCACTTCAAATCATAAAGAATAACGAGATGTTTCAAGGTTTATAATAAGCACATGTATAAGAGAATCGTGGGAAAAAGTTGAATTATCAATCAAACTTGGCATGCAACACAAACTGAATAGTAATAAACAAGCTACATAAATAAACTAATGAGATGAATAATAGTAAGGCGTTAATACAATAAGATAATATCCAGTTTGATACTGCAATGTTGGGAAGTTTTAGCAGCGACCTAACATCCTATTTGGTGGGTGGATAATGATAAATCTTCTCGAGATTGTTTCTCCTCACAAATTCGAGCTAGCAATTGACAACCTTCATCTATCTCTTCCTTCTCTCTCAATTTTACTTTGTCTCTCACATCTCTAACATGTTTCCTCATTCTTTCCGCCTTCTCACCAGCTAACACATCTTTAATAGCTTTTGCAATTTCTTTTCTTTGAAACTTATTGTCAATATCTTTAATTACCTCTACACCTATACCAATCTCAACAATAAATTTTGCATTCAAGGGCTGATCAAACTGCATGGGCATGCAAATGAGAGGGATCCCGAATTCTAAACTTTCCAATGTTGAATTCCACCCGCAATGACTCACAAACCCACCTATACTCGGATGACTAAGAATATCTGCTTGTGGTGCCCATTCATTAACAATCCTTCCTTTATCTCCAATTCTTTCAAGAAAACCATCCGGAAGTGTCGCCTTTGCCTTCTTATCTTTTTGAAATCTGATAACCCAAATGAAATTCACTCCGCTAAGCTCTAAACCAAAGGCTATCTCTTCAATTTCTCCCGTATTAAGAAAAACCTCGGTTCCAAAGGATATAAATACACTCGAATTCTCGTTTTTATTCCCTAACCATTCTATGAGCTCCATATTTCCCCCTTCTATATTTTTATAATTAGGTTCTTGAACTAATAGACCGACTGGGATAACTTTGGTCTTCATAACATCGGAGACATAATTGATATACTTTCCTTCCATCTCTCGAGAGGTTTTGAGCAAAATGAAGTTTTTATAACTCGAGTACTGATCATCAACCAGAGTACTTTCAATTTCATCTTCACCCTTACTCATATACTCTATTAACTTATGAAAGTTGTGTTGATCATGAAGAAAATCTAGGCCTGGTAGAGGGAATTCTATGCCAGGAGATTGTGAAAGATGATATAAATATGAATCTACTACGCTACTAGTAAAAAGTTGAATAGCTGGTATATTATGCTTAGACGCCTCAGCTGCAGCCCATTGCAATAATTGGTCATATATAATCAAGTCTGGATTTACAGCTTTTAGGATTTTAGATAAGCTTGGTTTTGCCATTTTAATGGCTTCATTAAGGGTGGGAATGAGATGAACTGGTAGGCCATTGGTTGTTTGGTATTGAGGAAGTAGTTCAGGTAAGTGAATTTCAACTAGTTGAATTGCCAGATGAGAAGAGGAATTTCGCACAATTAACCTTTTCTCTATGGACTTGAGATTTACAGGTGTGCTGCAAAGGTAAATATAAAAGCCTCTCTCGGAGAGTCTTTTGGCTAGCTCTAAGAAAGGGGATATATGACCATACGCGAAGTACGGAAACAAGAAAACTCTTGGAGCACCTTGGTTGTACTTCATGAGAGTAGTCTTAGCTAGATATCTAAGGGCCGGGTGTGTGTTTGGGTTGCGAAGTGGGCAAAATTATGAGGGTTAAATACACTATGCACTATCCCTATGGTGGAGTGTATTGTCTCCATTATATTATACCACATGGTCAAAAATTAGCACCAATATGTCATGTGCTTCTTTGGTTAGTGCACCTAAATAACCAAAGAAGCACATGACATATTGGTGCTATTTTTTGATGATTAATCATCTTTCTGGGATGATTAAAATATAGTCTTATATATATATTGCTCTAGTTTTTTAAACTACTTATGCAGTAAGAATCACATGCATGATGTCTACCCAACTTCTCCAAGTTTTATGTGTCCGACGAAAAAAAAAAGTCCAAGTTTAATGTGACATCAGTTACAAATTATCTGATGAATATGCTTTTGGCATATTGTCACCTAATTTAGTGTTGCTATAGATTACAGACAACAGAGAAAGAATGCAAACTTTCCCAGATTTGAATTCGGGGATACATTGATAATTTGCTCGAAAAATATACATTAATCTCTCTCCCCTTCACTCAAAATATTAGCCCACCCTGTAGCCCCTGCTTGAATATTAACCTTCCTCAAATTAAAAATTAACTCCAAAAATTGTTTTCGAGAATCCCACTGTGTGTTCTATATTTTAGCGCTCAAACAAGATTTCATGGGATCTAGCCCTAGATCTGATGCAAGTTTATGTATTGTTTGGTATTTTAATTAATTTAAAAATGTTACATATTGACTTAACACTTAACATAGGTTTATTTGGTCTAATCTTGTTTAAAGTATGCTACTAACCCGCATGTAAAAACTTGTCAAAATTAAAATCCCCATTTCACTGGGTTTTATAAATAGTACCATACTACCACTAGATGGATCTGGGTTGTATTATATTTAAATATTTAGATTTTGTGTCTGTATACTTTCCTATCAACTAGTACTACATCCCCATTGCACTGAGATCACCACCTAAATCATCCCAGAAAGTGATTGATCCGAGGTTCAGTTTAAAAAGGGCACTAGTTGTTTTATTTTTGGGTAAAGCCTTCCTGAAACTCTTTATCTTTCCCTAAAGTGCGCGATCCGCCCCCCATCTTCACTTTTACCCTTTCTGGCCCTCCATCTCAATACTTTGTGACGCCGTTAGCCCTTTTTTGGGTTTTCTGTTAATTGACCGTTAGTCAACGCCACATGGCGCCAGGTCATCGCCACATAAGCTCCACGTCACCACCAACTAAGCATTAAGTTATCAGCAATTCCATGTCATTAATTTTTTTTTTTTAAAATCATTTTATATATATTTTTTAAATCATTAATCTTTCTTTTTCTTCAAAATCAAAAAACCCAAAATTAACCTAGCGTTTATTCCTTCTTCTTCTTCAAGATCAAAGAACCCAAATTAACAAACCACTCGAGCTTTCATTCTCCACCATCGTCACCTTCCCACGCAAGCCGCTCCCTGAACAATGAAACCGCCGCCACTCATCACTTCTCCACCATCATCAACCGGTTTAGATAGGCCATCAACAATTGAAGATGGGTAAAACCCTCCCGTGGCCGCTCTCTGCACAAGCAATACCGCCACCACTCCGGACCTTTCTCCACCATCATCAGCACCGGCTTGGAGAAGAACCCAAATTAAGGTAAAATAATTGAATTATTAATTAATTGCACTATAAGTTACTATTTATGCAAAATAGCCTGTTATCAACAAAGATGACCTTGAATTCAAAAAATTAAGGTTGTATTTAGTAAAAAACCGAGACGTGTAGTGCAATTTTTGCATAATTTAGGGACCTGTAGTGCAATTTTTTGTATAATTAGGGACCTATAGTGCAATTTTGCATAGTGGGGATCTATGGTTCAACATTTTGACTATACAACATGATGTTGAACATTTAGCTTCGCATTCTCAATCTCAATGGTACACTCAAACTAAACAGGAAGATTTAAGAAGTGATAATGTAGAAGATGTGTATTCACAAGGGTGAGAATTTGACAATTTGTACGAAATTTCTCAATGCAAATTTAAATTTATATAAACTAACAGTTTTTTTGTGAGTAGGTTGTTAAGCACGTTAACTCGTGCATTACAATCTTCAGGGGTAGATTTGTCACAAGTGAATATCTCAGTGCAACTTGATATAGCGAGACAAGCAAAGGTGATAGATATTATTTTTTTACATTTAATCATTTTTCTTGTATTTTGAAGCACAAAAAATAATTTGTGATATGGTTTCAGAATGAGAAGAACCAAACAGTGGTTGAACCAATGGGCCTCCAGAGTACTCCAATTAGAGGTGGTGAAAGCTATGATCATGGTCATAAAAGGCATAGAACTCAGCCTGGCTATCGGACCCGGCCTACCGGTTCGCCGGACCGGCCCGGGCCGATAAGCACCGGCGCCGGAACGAGTCCGAGATGGAGGCGGTGACCGGAACGGAACGCACCGTGTATCCCCCTATCGTGCGTCGCTGTAATATTCTGTGATTTTTCATGGACCGAACCGGTCCGTGACTGATACGGACCGGTAACGGCCCGATAACATTTTTTTTTTTTTTATATAAGTCCATTATATATAAATATTTCAGCCCAACTTTTTATTATCGATGAAACCTAGAAACTAAATTGAATCTGTCCTAGCTATGTTTGAGTAATTTTCAACCTAATCCTTGTGTTGATTCCACTCTATTGTGATTCCTTTGATGATTCTATGTTAGTTTGAATCAAATAGTGTATATTCAAGTTTGGTTTGATTCGATTAAATGGGTTTCTACCGTTTGTGTTCTTGATCTTCAACCACCTATCTGAAATTGTTCTCTATGTAAGTTCATATCAAATCTTCTCTATTTAATTTCAATTACTTAAATTTGTGATGGTTAATTGACTCGATTCTTGCGCATGGTTTGGGTTTTCCGCGTTGGTGTTCGTGATCTTCAACCAATTATCTGAAATTGTTATCTATGTAAGTTCATATCAAACATACTCTATCTAATTTCATTTACTTTAATGACTGATAATTAATTAATTTATGTTCTTGTGCATGTTTGGGGTTTTCTACTATGGTTTTGGTGATCTTCAACCTATAATCTGAAATGTTTCTCTATGTAAGGTCATATCCAATCTTCTCTATTAAATTTCTAGTTCTTTAATTTCTGAAAATTAATTTGTATATTGCGCATGGTATATTTGGAAATTAATCTGTGTTCTGAAATTGGTTTTTTGTGCTTAATTACAGGATATTTGGAAATGGTTAAATTGGAGTTGTAATTACTTCCGTTAGTGGGTTTCTGCAATTTATGGTATATTGTTAAATTGGCTTTCTGCAATTATTGAGAGCATTCTGCCATCTTAGTCCCTTCGAAATTGCTAATTAGTCCCTTGCGCAAATTGTAACTTATTCCTTTCTTAATTGCAAATTAGTCCCTTGCGCAAATTGTAACATAGTCCATGCGAAATTGCAAATTAGTCCCTGAGAAAATTGCATAAAAGTCCCTAAAATTTGCAAATCAACCCCTTCTTTTATCAAAAATGATGAAAAACACTATTATTTAATCTTGTTGTAAGTTTTCGAAAGTTACCCCTAGAAATCTGAATTTATTTTAGTACAAAACTTGGGCGGTTTGGATGATTAACTAAAATTAACTAGAGTTTTATGTAAATACATACAATTGACTTGTTATGATAAATTGCCAAGTTTTGTACTTTGATTTAAATTACGTAATGGGGTAGTATTATATGTTTTCTGATTTGAATTTGAAAGAAGGGGTTTGATTTAATAACAAGTTCATATCAAACATACTCTATCTAATTTCAAATTTCATATTTTACATTAATGATATACATTCTATTACATTTTTTGCAGCTAATTTGGAGCATCAATTTGTAATGATATATATTCTATTTAATTTTGTTTATATATTTTGTTGAATGGAGCTGTTGTAGAGAATCAGGCACCCTACTGAGGAAATCAAGAAGAAAAGAAAAAAAGCTCTGTGATATATTTTACCTCTATTTATTATTTTGTAAATATGTAAATATGCTCTGTGACTTGTTTTGTATTGTTATGCACTTGATGACATTGACATTAGTAGAAAACACTAGGGACCATATTGCAATTATGGAAAAACATATTTACATCTTTCTGGTGTTAATTCACCATAAATGATAAATTGGGAATTTAATGAAACAAGTAAATCATATAAATTTTGAACAAATTGTTTTAAATCAAGATTGTTTGTTAAAAAAAAGGAAGGAAAGGGAAGGAAGGGAAAAAAGGCTTTTTAGGCTTTTAGCTATTCTAACTTACAACTCTAATTTAAAAAAAAAAAAAATTAAACCGATAAGGACCGGTATGGGACCGGTCCGGGACCGAAACCGGGACCGATAAACCGGTCCCTGTTATCAGTCGGTTTCTCAAAATATAGGACCGAAGAACCGGTCCGGACCGGGACCGATAGTGGGTGTCCGATAGACCGGTCCGGTCCGATAAGGGCGTTACACGATAAAGACCGGTCCGAACACGGACCGGTACGGCCGATAGCCAGGCTGACATAGAACAGAAGAAAACTAGCTAGATACCCCCTTTAGTATTATAAGTTCCAGTTATAGTTAGATTGGAGCTATTTATGCAAATCTTATGGACCTGTACATGCATATCATCAATGAAGAATATGAACCCAATCTTTTTAATATTATGTTGTTGTCAGATCTTATTTTAGACATAGACAAAGGCTTCCTTTGATTATGAGAAGCCGCATCCTTTTCTTTTACTTCAAACTTATAAATTACCTGGATGTTTATTTTATTATCCTTTCCTAAATTTCTCTATTATTTTTTCACCATATACTCTATTAAATGCCATAAGATGCAAGGTTAACAAGTACTATTACTACTACTACTACTACGATATTTTCTCTTTTTACCAAAACCAGATCCTTCACCATAAGCACCACCCATTTTCATAAAACAAATTACATTTATTTCACCTTAGACAAAAATTTGTTAACAATTATATTGTGTTTATAAGAAAGCACCTAGGACGCGCATTGGCTAACATTTGAAGGTATCAACTTTCATAACATTTTCAGGAATTAGGTTTAATGTACATACATTTACTTCCTAGGAATTAAAAACAAAGTAATACAACTTTAGTTTACTCACAAACATTGGACTTACAAACAAATAACAAAAACAACTAAAAAGATCCCACTTCAACTTTTCCCAACATTAATGGCAGCGTTTACGAAATCCTCACATTTCGTAACCCCATCACTAAGCACATCCGCTAAAACCCCAGTAGTATCAAACGCCTCTTGTAAATCCGAAGCAGACATCACATCAAACCCCATCAGTAAGCACCCAGACCCAGATCCGGGCCCACTTTTCTTCACTTTAAAAAAGCCTTGTAACTGTTCAATTAACCCAGTATACACAAGCATTGGTTGAATAATCGATAACAACTCATCGGAATTCGAATTCGAAGAATTCGAACTTCAACTCGAACGGTTACAGTTACGTTGCATATACGCGTGATAAATCCCACGTTGTAAAAACGCCTTACGATGTTGAAGCCAAGAATTGTAAGATTCGGATAATAAAGAACTAACCATCATGAATTGTACAGTTTCTTCAGTTTTGGAATCTAAAGGTGCAGATAGTAGACATAGTGAGTCTTTGTGAAGGGTCGTGATCTAGAAGGTAACGAGCCATTTGGATCATGAAAGGTAAGTAACGAGCGTTGCTTTCTTTTCCACCACCTCTACTATCTGCACTGAATGATGCACCTGTAGCAAATCTTGCTAGCATCTGTAAAATAGTATAATTTTGTTATATTATGCCTAATAAATGAATCTGTCATGTTAGTAAACATAATTTGGATCTTTACTTTTACACTTTATACTGATCATTAGTAATAACTAATATATAACCCATTTTATATCCAATAGTCAGGAACAAAGACATGTTTTTTAGTTTATTGCACTATATTCCCCTATATTATACAAAAATTGCACTATAGGTCCCTAAATTACTTTTTTGAGTTAATTGCACAGTATGTCCCGCTATGATTTTTTTGCGATGATTGAACTATAGATCCCTATATTATGCAAAAATTGAACTGATCCCTTATTATGCAAAAACTAAACTGCAGGTTCATATATTATGCAAATGTTGAACTATAGATCCCCACTATGCAAAATTGCACTATAGGTCCCTAATTATACAAAAAATTGCACTACAGGTCCCTAAATTATGCAAAAATTGCACTACACGTCCAGGTTTTTGACTAAATACAACCTTAATTTTTTTAATTCAAGGTCATATTTGTTGATAACAGGCTATTTTGCATAAACAGTAACTTATAGTGCAATTAATTAATAATTCAATTATTTTACCTTAATTTGGGTTCTTCTCCAAGCCGGTGCTGATGATGGTGGAGAAAGGTCCCGAGTGGTGGCGGTATTGCTTGTGCTGAGAGCGGCCACGGGAGGGCTTTACCCATCTTCAATTGTTGATGGCCTATCCAAACCGGTTGATGATGGTGGAGAAGTGATGAGTGGCGGCGGTTTCATTGTTCAGGGAGCGGCTTGCGTGGGAAGGTGACGATGGTGGAGAATGAAATCTCGAGTGGTTTGTCAATTTGGGTTCTTTGATCTTGAAGAAGAAGGAATAAACGCTAGGTTAATTTTGGGTTTTTTGATTTTGAAGAAAAAGAAAGATTAATGATTTAAAAAATATATATAAAATGATTTTTTTTTTTTAAAAACTAATGACATGGAATTGCTGATGACTTAATGCTTAGTTGGCGGTGACGTGGAGCTTATGTGGCGATGACCTGGCGCCATGTGGCGTTGACTAACGGTCAATTAACAGAAAACCCAAAAAAGGGCTAACGGCGTCACAAAGTATTGAGATGGAGGGCCAGAAAGGGTAAAAGTGAAGATCGGGGACGGACCGCGCACTTTGGGAAAAGATAAAGGGCTTCAGGAAGGCTTTACCCTTTTATTTTTTGTTTCATTAGAAAAAGTAAATACAGCCGAGAATGCGGTACACATGTTCCATTTTTGTTTTTTTGTTTGTTTTTGTTTTTGTGAACGAAAACTAAAGTACGCATGTTCTTCTATATATTGAAAAATGTTGCCAATTATTATTGCAGTTACTCATGATGTCTTGATCAATAGATGAGGGTCAACATTGTTGAGTTGGTGTAGATTATGTGGAACATATATTATTGTGTACTTACTGTCAATCATAAATGGACAACGTCGGTGTTTGTTTGGTTTGTACACTACTTTTTTTTTTTTTTTTTGTCATTATTTGGTTTGTACACTACAAACATTAAGTTTTGGAGCATACTTTGGGGGTGCAAGTATATTTAAATTTGAGCAAAGACTTTTGGAACCCAAAATATGAAAATAATTAATAACTCGTTATTTTTTAAAGGTGAATGCCCAATGAACACATGGCACCTTAGTCATTTGCCTATAAAGACACTTAATTATCTACTGCTGTCTGCTGCTGCTGCCAAAGGCGAGTAATGAGAATGTTTCCCAGCACTCGTGCAAGTACACTTTTGTAAAGGGTGAGTAATGAGAATGTTTCCCAACACTCGTGCAAGTACACTTTTGTACTTGTGGGCTAATGTTGAGTAATGAGAATGTTTCTCAGCACTCGTGTAAGTACACTTTTGTACTGTCTGCTGCTGTCAAGGGTGATTTTTGCGTGTAATTTGAAATTTAAACGGTAATGAAGAGAGATGAATGAGATAAAGAGAGAAAGAGATAGAGATGAAAGAGAAAGAAAGAGAGACGGAGGAGATATATATAACTAACTCAATGTATACGAACTAACGACTAATAAACAAACGGCGGTTGGGGTGAGGGGGTAAAATAGGAAAGAAAAAAAAATAGTGCTTTTATGGGCAAGAAGAAAATGACGGGGTGAAGAGACATTAATTTTAATTTGAGGTGTTTCTTGGACAATAATCCTCAAGAAAATAAGAGATAATTTATGTTATATTTTCTAATGACATAAAATATGAAGATTCCCGTCCAAGAAAAAATATATGAAGATACCCTGGTGAACCGTTATATTTAGTAGTACTACTATCAATATTAAGCATCTTCCACCTTGACATTAATTAATTTTGTCAGCAAACCATGTGTTTGTTTTCATTCTTTTTGTTTTGGACAATCCATGTGTTTGTTGTTACATCATAATTCACGCCTCCCTTTTATTCAATTTTTATTTATCTGTTTTTTTGCTTTTGGACGAACGATGCAGCTGTTCTGTTATAAATAGGTTTTTTAGCACACCGCATCTCGATAACTATGATTCAATTTTGAATATGCTTTTCATATGAGTAATATTATATATCTTATATGATTCACATCTTTAATATAATCTATCTCACATGTCAATTAAGATATCTAATTTTTTCTTTTTTTATGTATTACATCTCATTAGATTCTCTTTCTTTAATTTATTTTTCCAAAGAATAATAATACTATGATATTGATAAAAATAATATGTAGATGCTTTATTAGTTAAAATACATAAGGGGTGATCACGACACTACTTTAGTATTTGGCTTTAGCGACCACGATCATGGTCGCTATCGAATTTCTTTAATCTTAGCGACGAATATTGTGTTGTCGCCGATTCTCGATCGTTAGTGACCTATTTTGACGACCAAAATGTCAGGGGTTTGTCGCCAACTATCAATTGCTCATTGGTGATGATAATAAATGTTTTAATGACTACGCTTTGGTGACTAACATTCACCATTAAAGATAATATTCTAAAAACATGAGAAAATATGTTTAGCGACGGACTTGTGTCGCTAAAGGCTATTTGAAAAAACAGAAACTGAATAACTCTATAGTCGGTATTCGCGTTTCACATGTTTCCAAAGAAATAATCACATGTTTCATTTACAATTTAATAAGAAAAATTACAAATATACATAAAATAGGTCAAATTTGAATAGGTTGTTACATAATTAACATATTAATAAAAGTCGAGGATTGGATAAATAGTTCTTTAAAAAACAAAGTCTAAACACTATAATAAAAGTATGATATAGGTCGGTTATCTTTTTGGCGCGTCATTATCGTAGATATTGGTTTGGTCATCGCGATTTGAAGAAGGATTTTGGGTGTTTCGTCAAAATCGAGCGAGAACGTAATGGGGCTGACCAGTTTCATCAATGACCCATTAAAGTACCCAAGAAAATCCAAAATTCATCAAGCCCAATAGTCCCCTTTGTGGCGGCTATCAAGTTAGTGGATCGGTCGGTGTTTTGAGTGTACAGAGGTGTCGCCCCCCAGAGTGTGATAAATCAAACCAACACCCTAGAAGTCATTTTCCACAAGTGTACAGGTCATTCACAAGTGATAAGGATAATTACGAGGGATTATCCTGCTAGCACTACAAAAAGCTCTGGTCTTAACACCCCTACTACTGCTATGCAACTTTTCCTCAGGTTCGTAGAGTCGGGTTTCCCGTTTACCCACAATGGATGAGCAACCCCTACCAGGCAGGCGGCCACGAGTCATAACACACTCTTTGCACAACATGCTTTCACGAAGGAAGAAGCTAATCAATCAAAACTGAGACACGTTGCAGAGAAAGTTTGTAGATCGAATTGTAAAGCGTTAAGGAAGTTTCCACATGAACTATCATTGAGATAATTGTGCTTCAATAGTGGAAAAGTGTGAAGTTTGCAATAGAAATAAATGGAATTAAAGTAAACAAGTAAATATTTATTTGTTTTTTAATGATTAAAGAATAAAGTGATTAACGAACTAAATTATGAAGTAATGATTAAATAAAGAACTATTACTTTAAATGAAAACGGAATGGGGGAGAGAGGTGCTTGAGTTTTGCGAGTAGTCCCCTATGCCGCTAATTTATCGTTTTCATAACATAGGGTGAGTTGGTGAATTTTCATTAGCCAGGATTTAATATCTCTAAGGTCCATGTAACTACTCTCTATTAGTTCAAAAGATCCTAAATTGCATAGTTAGGAATCATAAGGTCTTTAAGGTTGTAATGTAGGCTTAGGATAGGCGTGATCGTATATTTGGATAATGTAGAGTGAACTTTTGTCTTTCTCTTCTTTAGCCATCAACGAGTCGCTTAAAGCTTGAGTTTTTATCGAACATGTTCTCTCTCAACCCAACTTTTGATGCACTTCTTCGCATCCCCATCACCACTAACAAACTATTGGTTTTTCTCCAGTGTGAGAAAAGGAAAATGCAAGGGATAGATAGAGAGAGGCATGATATAACTTTCAAAAGAAGAGAGAACAAAAAAATGGTGAAACGAGGTATGAAAATAAAATAAGGGTTCAGATTATTATTATTTTATACACTAAAATATATTGGACAACTGTATTTTTAAAATAAGGGAGGTCCTAGGACCATGGTAAGTGATAAAATATATCTAGATCAAGCCCCCATCAAAGTGGGAACTACATCTAGCTCTCGGCATTTTCCAGACACATATAAATATAGTATTATGTCTTTAAACTATATAAGGTGGATTCAATATATATCAATTTGAGTGATGTTTTGTGATTCCCAGTATACGTCAACCAAGTCGCACAAGCGTCCGCTTCCCTGTATATGCATGTGGCCTTGAATGATGTGTTTCTATTTAATATGGCCCGATTATCTTGGTACTCTTACTTTTCTGCAACAGGCTACTTTTTCCAAAACCTTAATAATGTATTAAAAATACACATCCATACACTATTTCATCACTCAAATCTTCTTAACAAAGCTCAATCACTTATGAAGGTCTACCAGTTTTGCAATCAGTGGCAAAATGCATGCAACCTTCATTGAGATTCCTCTAATACCATTACCCTTTGCGTCTAATACTAACCTATTTATATCTCAAAGTCCTCTCATGTACTTCACACTCCCATCGGGATTTAACTTCCAAGATGGACTAGGTTTGCACCACCCCATTATTTCCACACGTTCTACTAATCTAGATTCTTCCCGGGGAGCTTACTAATGCTCTCACGTAATCACTCACAAGGAATTTATCTTTATTGATTATCTTCATGACACTTAGAAAGCTCTTTCTTTAAAAAATACAATCAATTCCAACCATATCGCCAAACTAAAGCCCTAAATAGAATATTCCATGGCATTTTGACAAAAAACCATTTGCTCTCTAAATTATATATCACCACTTGATAATCGATGAGTCGAATGCTAATAGAAATAGACCCATATTTTTGTCCCTTATCGAGTCACTCACTAGCTGCTACACATTGTGTCCACTGTTGATGTAAATCTTGGGGCCACCAGAGTCAACTACTTCTCCTCGTTGGTGGCTTTCAGAAGTTCATATTTATTCATATTTATTACATACAAAACCTATCACATGCCTTATCATTGGCTACAAAATATAGAACCTATGTCTAGTTTCTCAAAATCCAAAACCACAATTGGTGATTTCCATCCTCTCGGGCCTGTATATGTCGAGGTGTTCTCGGGATCCTATTAAGCTCACCTAATACACCTTGATAAAAGGTAGCCTGAACCGTCATATTCTCGCTCTCACCGAGATAATTTATTTATTTTAAATACACCATACTTTTTGCATTTTGGAACACTCACACAATAAATGTTGTGCGGTTTCATTGCATATTTCACAACATGGACATGTAGACCGAACACCCACCACATGCTTCACCAAGTTCACCAGTGTGTTCATCCTATTATTAATATAAAACCATATTAACACTCTATTATTTTGTGACATTTTAACTTTTATACCTTATACCACTCACACCCTTGTTTACCGTAGACGTAACGTCACCCGCGATTGTCCATATAACCACGTAAACCCCATTCACTTTGTTTTGAAAAGATAAGTAGTTGCGAGTTTCCCTATTTATAACCAAAGACACTTAATCATTCTCAAAGAGAAAATGTTGAAACCTTTCCCAATACCATGACATATTTTCTTTAACATAGGAAACTACCCCTCAAAACGAGAGTCATTTCCAATTTATTGTAGTACAAAATTAACCAGTGGTGCATCCCTACCCAAGTATCAAGACAAAACTCCACATACTCACCATTTTGTACTACTTATCAAGATCCCCATGTGACTCCAATAATTACTTCCATGATGGCTTTAAATTTGAGAATTTGTTGCCTTTAATTCAAACTGAAATGATCTCCTCTTGAAATATCTTTCATACAAAGCTTTTGTCAATATAGATGAGTCATCATGCCCTAACTTAAATCCTAATTTACCTAGAAGGGTATTGTTCATTTCTTTTGCCTTATGCAAACCCAATTTGGCTTCCCGTTTAGGTAGACAGAGAACATCCCAGAAGATCTAATGTATCATTTGTTGGTCTTTTGATGAATCTCAAATAAAGTCCCTCTAAATCATGTTTATTTCTTGACACATATACCCCAACATCTTTCCAATTTGCATGATGTACATAAGTATTGCACAAAATACTGACTGTGTGAGCGTGATGTGCCCAACAAGTGATATAGTCCAATCAGCAGTTTGCTCTGTAAACCGTTGATCATGTCTCTATGGAAGCATAAATTTGTCTTTCGCAAAAGAATGGGAACACCGAGCTACTTTTATAATCCTTCCTTATGACATAAATTGATTCGTATAATCATGTTTTCTTCTAGTCCTTCATCCACATTATGTGAGAAACGAATGGGGAGGGAGGAGGTTTATTTTTACTAATCGTTTATCCCGCGTCCTGACTAAAACCAACATCGTTACTAGCCAAAGGTCAAACTAGTTAGTAGAATTCTCGAAAAAGAACATTAAATCTTCAATAAAAGATATGTTTAATATAGGTAACGATCCCGAGCATACTCGTAAAGACTGCCAAGCACCGGCTCAAACCACAGCTGGATTAGAAAGGCCAATCTCTCCATGCAGATCGCAAGAAGATAGGGATATATTGGATTGTCCTTCCATGTACCCCTCTACGGCTTGTAAAAAGGAAAAAAGTATTCATGTGCCAAAGAACTCTTAGCTCGCTGTCCACCACTAGATATTATCACTGACATCCATGTTATCGGAATGAAATGACTATTTAAAGAGTCCTAGATGAAGTCCCATCTCATCTTGTCATAGGACTTGGACAAGTCTACTTTTACCGCCATAAATTTTTCTTGCCCTTTGCTTCGTGATATAATCTGCGTCACTATATAAAACAATATTCTCAATGGTTTATTGGTTAGAAAGGAAACTACTTTGATTAGGACATATTGTTTTAGTAATCATGGGGTGAAGAAGATTAACCAACACTTCCATTCAAACCTTGTAGCTCACATTAATTAGGCTTGTCAAGAGAAACTTTTGGAGGTACAATAGGTCTTTTACCTTAGGTATGAGGTGAATAAGATAACCAAGGACCTCCTTTGAGAAATAGCCGACCTCAAAAACCTTTCTGATTATTTTGCAAATTGAAGGACTAATCATCTCTCAACACTTTTGATAGAAACATGATCTCATACCATTGACCCCGACGCCTTGTGTGGTTGTATTTGGAACACCTTTGTTCGGATTTCCTCGTCTAAAATGTTATTATTTAATCCCTGGACAGAGATTAGCCCAGGGATGGAAGTGGTGGAAAAGAAACTCCACTGTCATTGATTTTACAAGTGAGACGAGAAGCTCGTAGTCCCACACGCATGCCCTCTGTGCATTCTCTTCATCTATGAACTCATGGTAGTTATCCTTGATACAGTGCCTACCAAATTCCCTTAGGTAGACTAGTGGTAGAAACACGTAGTTTTATCCCCTGAATGAATCTAATAGGGTCACAATTGTCGGAACCAGTAGTTCCTCTTGCTCGAGAACACTTACAAGTTAGACATTATACGAACTCTACAATAATTTTTGGATCCCGAACATTTCTGCTATCATTCATTTCTTCTTTCAAAATATATCCCGAAGATGTCATACTTCCATGTTGATATTTCTTGATGTATACTTTTTAGGTTCTTTTGAGTAAGTGCTTGTTCCATTTATCCTTTAAAAAGTCTTTAAACCCCTTATATGCAAACACCAAGTTGCTTCAAAACAAAATATATGATGGTTTTCATTACAAAATGTCATTTAAAACAACTCGACGAAGATCCAGAAATGGTCGAAATATGTGCGAGGAAAGTGATAACCCGTCTAAAAAGACATCTCAAAAATCTCATCTTAAATTTCATAAACCACTCACTCCATGTGATTATAAATCTTAATGGTCAATTATCAGTAAAAACACTTAATAGATCCTAAATAACAAATCGCCTTATTCCGAATACAATATTCTTTTAAACACTAACGGGCTGTTCACCCCGTTAGTTTTTTTTTCAACGCTCACTAACTTGTTCAAACTCTTTTATTATTGTGTACTTTCTATTTCTCAATATATTGATAGATCTGGTTCCGAAAAGAAACATTATTATTACTTTAGCTTGCCATTTTGTCTCTTATCATTTGATCAAAAGATTGTAAAATTGGAGGGAGAAGTGAAATAAGACAATCGTTTATGAAAATCAATACAGTAAAAGGTACATGATAACAATTGAACCTTGCACTGTGTCATTATCTACCAAATGAAATTCGGAGACTCGTAACACGAGATCGGGATACATGGACAATGCCTAGAGTAATTCATAACTCCCACTTTTGGCGGTATAGTGTCTTTTTTTCCGATCGATATCGTCGGACATCCTTTGTATTCCGGAAAAGAAAAAAAAATGATGAATGAAATAAGGAAGCATGCGTGGATATAATTACACAAAGTTACATTATATTTCATTGTAGAGAGAAGTAGTAAATCCATTGCAAATTGCAACAATATGCTGAGAAGTTGTAGCGATCTAACCCTTTATGGCGGCAGTACTATGATAAATCTTCTCCAGCTCGTTTCGCCTGACAAATTCTAGCTATTAACTGATAGCCTTCCTCTATCTCTTCCTTCTCTCTCATTTTTATTCTCTCTCTCATATCTCTTACACCTTTCCTCAATTGTTCTGCCATATCCCCAACCAGCACATCTTTAATGGCTTTAGCAATTCTTTTCCTTTGAAACTTACTGTCAATATCTTTAATAACCTCTACACCTATACCAATCTCAACAATAAACTTAGCATTCATTGGTTGATCAAATTGCATGGGCATGCAAATGAGAGGGATCCCAAATTTTAAACTTTCCAACGTTGAATTCCATCCGCAATGACTCACAAACCCACCTATACTCGGATGACTAAGAATATTTGCTTGTGGTGCCCATCCTTCAATAACCCTTCCTTTTTCTCCAATTCTTTCAAGAAAACCATCTGGAAGTGCCACCTTTTCATCTTCTTCTGTAACTCTAATAACCCAAATAAAATTTACTCCGCTAAGCTCTAAACCAAAGGCTATCTCTTTGATTTCTTCTTTTTTAAGAAAAACCTCAGTTCCAAAGGATATAAACACACATGAATTTGCATTTTTGTTCCCCAACCATTCCATGAGATCCGTATGTCCACCTTGAATATCACAATCAGGCTCTTGAACTAAAAGACCAATTGGGATAACCCTGGTGTTCATACGATCTGAGACATAATTGATATACTTACCTTCCATCTCTCGAGAGGTTTTGATCAACATGATGGAACTATAACTCGATCTCTGATCATCAGGATCAGCACTTTTGATTTCATCTTCACCCTTACTCATATATTCAATTAACTTATGATAGTTTGGTTGGTCATGAATATAATCTAGGCCTGGTAAAGGGACTTTGACTCCTGGAGTATCTTGAATGTAATGCATACATGTGCCTACTGCAGTACCAGAAGAAAACTGAATTGCTGGTATATTATGCTTTGACGCGACAGCTGTGGCCCATCTAAATAAAGGGTCATGGATAAGCAAGTCTGGATTGAGAGCTTTTAGGATTTTGGATAAGCTTGGTTTTGACATATTAATGGCTTCATTAAGGGTGGGAATGAGATGACTTGGTAGGCCATTGGTTGTCTGGTGTTGAGGAAGAAGTTCAGGCAAGTGAATCTCAACCAGTTGAATTGGGAGCTTAGAAGAGGAATTTTTTGCAGTTAATCTTTTCTCTATGGACTTGAGATTTACAAGTGTACTGCAAAGGTATATGGAATAGCCTCTCTCTGTGAGTTTCTTGGCTAGCTCTAGGAAAGGAGATATATGGCCATAGGCAAAATATGGAAACAAGAAAAGTCTTGGAGCAATGTGATCGTTACCCATGAAGAATCGACTCTACCTAGCTAGGTAACGGGTGATTGTTTGTTTGTTTTGTGAATTGGCCGAATTTATTATATATAAGGGAAACGACATAAGTTCAATTCGGGTCAACTTCAGGGATTCTTTCAGGAAGACAAAATACACACAAAGTGAAATTTTTGGTTAGATGGGTTTGGTGCACATAGAATTAGAAGTTTGAGATACTTTATAAAATTAATTTTATATAAATTCTAACTATTTTATGTTGAGTAATGCTGGATATCACCTCAAATTGCATCGCCTTTATATTGCCCTTTACGTGGACCAATCATAAAAGAGAGAGAAAATGATAAATCAGGAAAGAGAACTCACATGATTGGTTCATTTAAAATCCACCTAAAAAGCAATATAAAAACGATACAATTTGGGATGATATCCAGCATTACTCTTTTATGTTATAAATATCTAAATATATCCAATTTATTTTGTCAATCTTCTGATCAATTTTCTGGAAACATTCCTTTTACTAGTTATGTGTTACATCTTTATTATCTTATTTGATTTCGATATATTTATATTTACTTAAGTATACAATTATATATATATATATATATATATATATATATATATATATATATATATATCATTTTCCATAGTAACAATATATTGTTGAATTTTTTTTCCATATAATTCTTATTGGGCCAAGCATATTAGGTAGCTCGTAATAGATTAGGTCGTATAAAGTTTTGTGTATAACGGTAACAAAATAAAAAATACGGGATTAATAAAAGAAATAAAATGAAAACATCAAGATTATAAAAAAGTGAGCAGAAGAAATAAATAAAATTATGTTTATGAGAGTAAAAAGAAAAGTGTTTAATATAAAAGAAAATAACTCTTTTATTTTTAGTAATACATGAACACAAAAAAGCAGTAGTTTTATGTGTCCTTGAAACATATAATTCGTAGAGAAAGGAGAAAATTGACTAATATGATGTGGTATGTGTTGTTGTGTATTACTGTAACACACAAATTAGAGAAAAGAAGAAAAATGATTAATATGACGGGGTTTGTTAGTCTAGCGTAAGAGACAAAACACTAAAAAACATAAAACCTAAATGATGTCTCTCTATTTGTGATGATTAATCTAGGTTGGGGACATCATTTTAGGTGTATTAGGATAGTTAATACTCGATTTCTATTGATATTTTTATATTTTCTTATTTCTTGTCTTAATTTGATGATTTATTATTTTTAGAGCATATTTGGTTTAATTGTTTGCTAATTGTGAAACGTTAAAGATATATGAAGACTATAAAAAGTGAACAGAAGAAAGAAATAAAATTATGTCTATGAGAGTAAAAAATGTTAAAGAAAAGTGTTTGATATAAAAAAAAAATAAGAGTTCCAGACTAACTTTTTCATTTTTAGTAATACATGAACACAAAAAAGCAGTAGTTTTGTGTGTCCTTGTAACACATAATTCGTAAAGAAAGGAGAAAATGGACTAATATGATGTGGTATGTGGCTTTGTGTATTACTGTAACACACAAAATTAGAGAAAAAAAAGAAAAATGATTAATATGACGGGGTCTGTTAGTCTAGCTTAAGAGACACCAAGCACTAAAAAACATAAAACCTAAATGATGTCTCCCTATTTATGATGATTTAATCTAGGTTGGAGACACAATTTTAGGTGTATTAGGATAGTAAATACTCGATTTTTATTAATATTTTTTTATTTTTTTATTTATTGTCTTGATTTGATGATTTATTAATTTTAGAGTATATTTGGTTTAATTGTTTGTTAATTGTGAAACTTTAAAGATATATGAAAATTAATTATATGACAAATCAATTCTAATAGATAAAGGAAAGGAGATATGGATGGAAATTGGAGATAAAGGAAGAAAAAGATAAAATAGGAAAGGAAAAGTCGCTAAATAAATCTGAATTTAAGCAGCCACGTCCACTAAAGTGATCATACCTTAAAATCGGGTTGGAATTTGGAAGAATGGTCTGATGGAAAAGTGTAGAGCTTTCCGAGACGATTAGATTCGTTATAAAGAATGCGTCAACCAGAGAAATATTGAAGAAGTTACGGTCAAAACAAGACATCAGCAGTTTTTCTCTTCTCCTGTATTTTAGGAAACGAAATTGATTTGGAAAAGAAGTCCAATTGCTTCCTATAAATACATCTTTTAACTATCGTAAACGTGTTCTTGCCTCCCATAATTAGTCCTTAAGATTTATTCATCATTAGAGATCATTCAAGAGAGCAAGTTGACGGTATGTATCTTTCTTTTACTTTATTTCTTTCTAGTATGAACTAATTTTCCCATAGTCTAGGTTTTGCAGAATGTATAATCTATGAATTCTATTTTCTTCTATCTATGTTTCTTTGGAAGAACTATTTTAAATTGATTCTAACTTCTTAACCATATATTTGTTTTATGTGCTTTGATTTATTGTCTGTCTTAAACCTGATCAATTTAGGGATGTGCTAATAGTAGTTAGATGGTCACCCGGAAGGGGTGTCTAATTATTGAAAAACCACATAAGCGTATAGTGTGCGGTAGTGATCCGGAAGCGCTTGACTAACTAGATAGTTATTAGGGTTTGATTTAATCACCGATCATTATTTGCAGACCAGTCTCATTTAAGAACCTAGTGGCCAGGAGCACCTTAGTTAAGTCCCCTAGTAAATGTGAGGTCGTCACCCTAGTCCATCTAGAAGGGGTAGGGAGAAATATAGAATCCTGAATATTTATCTAAAAGTTATTATCACCCTTATTAACCAGTAGAAGAAATAGAAGGATTAGTGCATACTCGCAAAACCTGAGCTATATTCTCTCATCTTATTTCTTTCGTATTTTATTTACTTATCTTTAGTTTATTTAGTTTAATCAGTATTCTTCTCAATCATATTTATTTACTTTTCTGTCTGTGGTGTCGCCTAAGGTGTGATAAAAATATGATAAATAAATGCTGAAAATAATGCACTAAAGCACCCTAGACAAGCACAGTACTGCAAGTATTACTGGACGTATGCAAGTTTTAATGATAAGTTAGATTCGTTCTTAGGGACTTAGTGTGTTATACGTTATGAGCAATAATTAAGAGTAGGAAGTAATTAATTAAAGGACAGAAATTAAATACGAATGATTGAGAGATTATTAATTAACTAAATGAAAATAAAAGACAATAAAATAAAAGATAAGAAATATGAGATGAGAAGTATAGCTTAGGTTTTGCTAGTATGCACTAATCCTTCTAATTCTTTCTATCAAATTCTAGTTAATAAGGGAGATAATTAGCTCTTAGATACTTAGTCAGGATTCTAAATTCCCATACCTTAGACCTGGAGAGCGACTAAGAGGGCTAGAGACACACCACGAGACTGGTTTAAATAGGGTTATCCTGCTCTACTAGGTTCCTAAGCAATCAATTCCAAACATGGTGATAGTGATGAAAATATACCCTAATGACTATCTAGCTAGAATTAGTGTTGTCAAGACCAATATCGACACTAGACATTATGTGGTGCTTTAATAATTAGACACCCAGCTAAGGTGATCATCTAACTACTATTAAGGTAATCCTATACGTTGCGCACCGCAAGGAAAATAGACAATAAATCAAAACACATAAACAAATATATAGGTAAGAAGCTAATATCAGATTAAAACATATAATTCCCAAAGAAACTTAGATAGAAAGAAAATAGAATTCATAGATTATACATGATGCAAAACCAAAGCTATGGGAAAATTAGTTCATACCTGAAGGAAATAAACTAAAAGAAATAATGAAAGACTTCATCTTGCTCTCTACAGTAATTCTGATAATAATAAACCTAAGGAATAATTACTATGAGGCAAGGATGATTTATAAGTGATATAAGGGTGTATTTATAGGTGTTTAGAAGACCTAATTCGTTTTCTTGAAGGAGAAGGTAAGTAATGGACTCCTAGCCAGACTCAAATTCGTAACCCTAAAATATGAGATCAGCCCCGTTTTCGTTTTGGTCCTAACAACTTCAATTCTTATCCGTTTGACTCGTATGAGTAGTCGAAATTCATCTTCGCGGAAAGATCTTTAACTTTGTTCTTGACCGTTCTTCCAAATTCCTCACCGATTTTGAGATATAAGCTGATTTGTGGTCGTGGGTGATGAAATTCAGATTTATTTGGCAGTTTTTCCTTTTCATAATGTAGCTTTTGTTTCCTTATCTTTAACTTCCATGCATATCTTCTTTCCTTATCTTTAACTTCCATGCATATCTTCTTTCCTTATCTCTTAGCCTTTGACTTGGACTCTAATTAATCTTCATATTTATCTTTAAAGCTTCACACTAAATAAATAATTAAACCCAATATGCTCTAAAAATAATAATGTATTAAATCAAAACTAGAAATAGGAAAGTGTAATAATTCATGAGAAAATCGACTAGAAAGACTTCTAAAATACTAAAAATGATGTCCCATCTTAATATTAAATCATCACAAATGAGGAGACATCAAGACCCCCAACTCAAAGTTGTATCGTCCCGATACAATAAAGATAAAAACAAAGGGAAGTCTCTAAATACACACCTAGGTCATTTTAACACAATGGGAAAGGAGATGGCAGAATACATAGAATAGACATAAAGCAACTACTCAAAAAATTTCATGTAATAATATTTACATACTACATACCTGTACACTTCTCATATCCATAGTCAACACGGTTTGAATTCAAGATTAGATTAGCTTCGCAATGTAAGAAGGAGAGGAACTTTACTCAGTTCACCAAGGAAGCTATAGATTGTTCATCGAACTTCACTAGTATCCAAAGATCCACTTAACTACTCTCTATTGGCTCAATCACTTCTCGATTACATAGCAAAGAATCAAAAGGTCTTTAAGGTTGTAATTTAGGCTTAGGGACAGTATGATAGTATATTTGGATAATTTAGAGTGACCTTTTGGCTCTCTCCTCATTAGCCATCAACGAATCGCCCTAGAGCTTGAGTTACTCTCATAAAATGTTCTCACTCAACCCAATGATATTCTTGATGCACAAAGTAGCATCCCCAGTAACCGAATTAAAGCATAAAGATGTTCACATAAAAATTCCTCTTTGCCGGTCCGAATATATATTCTTTTCAAATTAATTTTTTCTTTTGTATAGCTATGACTCTCTTTTTGATGGTCGAGATATCACACTATTTTTTTTCATATATATATTTTTTCTTTTCTTTTTCAGTTCTAGCTCGTAGCTTCTTTTTCATTCACTATTACCCCGGAAAAGGGTTACAATATAAACCTGTGAATCATCATCAATATAATAACAGAGCACAATTAATAAGCTCACAAATCCCAACCCAATAATATTTCCCATAATGGTGGACCCACCACCCCAAACTCAAGCTCTAAAACAACTGTCTATGCATCGCAATTCGAGTGCGGGTCATATGGAAAAGTCCTATAATCTAAAGTGATATGGCTTATAATATGGCTAATACAAAGGCTTTAGAAAGGCTAGAAGGGGCTGAGAAGGATATAAAATATAATCAAATAACAGGGTGAGAAGGTTAAAAAGGCTTCAAGTGGCTTCAATATGAAAGAACTGGCTTCAATATGAAAGGTTGGATCTCACGGCCTACACACTACTCAAGGCTCCCTGAGATCGATCATACTTTCTATCGCATTTCTTACTAATCTTTTCTTTACTATCAATGTATGTTTTCCTGCAAATACTCAAAGCATACAAAATAAAATAGCTCATAAACATACTACTTACTATCATCAACTCACTGAGCTTATGCTTTCAAACTATTAAACACACTCTACATCTAATTCCCATGTATCAAAAATTTTAATGTCTACCTAAAAACAGAAAAATGGAGATGAGAGACAACGAATCCCCACACCCCCAACTCAAAAATGAACCGTGTCCCCACGACTCGACAAAGACTCGAAAAAGAAATTAAAATTAGCATATAACATATTTACAGAAATGGTAAGGAAGAAAGAGAACATACTCTCGAGGCTATTGCCTCGCATTATCGACATCCAAGATAGGATTTGCTTGATATTTCTTTAATTGCTCAAGGAGTGTCATGATGTGCACTTGATTGGCTTTGATTTGTGCCACATCGTCGGCTAAGGAAGTTTGAGCTTCTTCGAATTAGTTTAAACGCTCCTCAATCTTCTCTTGCCAACTTTGCTCCTTTTCTTCTTTTGAGACTTGCGTAGAACCCGCTCCTCTCAAGACTTTCATGATCCAAACATTATCAATATTACTCTTTTTAAATTCAAATTTCTCTTGTTCACCCAAAATTACATTCGCTTTTCGCACAAGACACGTGATCATAGTAGGATATTTCACATTATAAACTGATTTAGGAGAGACCGGAAATCGTATCACCTCCTCAAAGATCAACTGTGCCACATCCACTTCTTCTCCTCTCAAAATACAATCCAAAAGTAAAGCGTTCTTCTTACTTACATCCAAAATTCTCGTGTTTCCAAAGACATTAGGGATAAGGAAATTGTGCCATATTCTAGCATCCGGTTGAGGATATTTGTAAGGCCAAGGTGCCTTCAATTCTCCCTTATGTGATTGCACTTTCTCCTTGTCTAAAACATGCTCAAAAAGTAAATCCCAATCAAAGATTCTTTGTTTAGCCACCACTTCACAATACTTGCATGGTCCAACCAATTTCTTAATCTGGAAGTGGTTTCTAATCTCTTTAACTGTGAAAGGAACTAACTTTCCTCTAATTGGACCACAACCTTCACTATCTCGGCTAAAGGGGCCTAAATAGAAATATGAAACTAACTCATGACATAAATCAGAACGTCTTACCATGAATGTAGACCAACCCAATCTTTCACCAAGCTCCAAGAATCTCTTATACTCTCTTGTAAGAACTTCTTCATCGAATACTTTCTCGTAAGCAAAAGGTAGTTCCTTCAATTGTTTCTCTGCAGAAGCTATCAAGGACTTTGAAGCTTTCTCTTTATCTTCGGGTGTAGGACCTTTGAATAGGAGAGGTTGTGTTTTCTTCTTGGTAAAAAGTGGAACCCTTTTGCCCATAGAATTAAACGAAGCTAGCTCACCTCTCTTCACATAGTCTATTTTACCCTTTTGCCTTCCTCTTCTTTATAACCTAAAACGAAGCCTTTTCTCTCTCCAGCGGCGCTGAGCGGCATACCGGCCGTAGGGCCCGGCATACCGGTGCTGGAGCTCTTGAAACTCGAGTTACGTCAAAATACCCGAGGCGTGCACACGTGGGCACGGGTTTTTGGTCTAGTCGGCATACCAGGGGATTTGACCGGCATACCGGTGCTGGAATCCTTCGAAAGCTGACTCTCGACATTGAACACGTGACGAGACCAGTGGCCTCGGGTTTTCTGACCGCCGACTTACCAGCCATAAGGACCGGCATACCGGTGGTCTGATCTGAATATACCCAAAAAATTCGTTTTTCTTTCAAAACTCGATTTTTCTAGCACCTGAACATCAAAAACACTAATACCTTTCTCAAATATGCAATATGAACTAAAAACAACTAAACTGAACACTAACTAAAAACATAAAAAAATTGCGGGTTGTCTCTCGTACAACACTTTTATTCAACGTCTTTTAAAGTTAGACGCGTTACCGCTATCAAGATTTTAGAATATAGCCTCCCCAACAACGAGCAAGGCTATGAACGTCAACTAATCTACGCTTGATCCCCTTTTTGGGTTTGATTTCTATCACCTTAGCTGAAACAACCTTAGTGACGATGAATGGTCCCATCCACGAGTCTTTGTAATTTCGTGGCCTATTTTCTTGTTTGTGGGCTTTCCATAGAACTTCATGGCCAACCCCAAACTCAATGTTTGGCTCAGTATCCACAGGCTTTTCATGGATCTTCTCTTTATGGACTTTGTGATTTGAAAGGTTGTGGATGATAGGAACTGTGGGATCTAACTTCCTTGGTTTCTTACCCAAGACATAGAATGTCTCAGATACGTTCTTAGCATGAAGGGTAATGGTCCCTTCTTGTAAGTTGATTACACTCTGACTTGTGGCCATGAAAGGCCTTCCAAGTATGATTAGAACCTGCTTAACTGCATCGAAATCAAGTATAACAAAGTCAGTAGGAATGGTGATATTACCTGATCGGACAAGGACGTCCTCCACTGTTCCCCATGTTTTGGTAATTGAGTTGTCAGCAAACTGCAACTTCACTGGAGCTTTCTCTGATTTCTGAAGTCCAAGTCTCTTGAACACGTACTTTGGCATAAGATTCACACCCAAACCCATATCGTACATAGCTTTCACCTTGAGCATACCATTTATTTGAATAGGAAGATTAAAGCTTCCAGGATCTTTGAGCTTCAATGGTAACTCTTTTTCTAGTTCTTCTTGAGACTCTCACAGTCTCTCTCTTGGATTTTACACTCGCTTCTTTTTGTGGAATAACTTGCGTGAAAACTTTTTACGGTGTAAGCCCTTTCTCGCAATCTCAAGCATTTGGGCGTTGATATTTTCAGGAGTGTACGCCTATACAAATGTCTTGAGTTCAGTGTCACCTTTTGGATTTGTATCAAGAATGGTTGATGACACTGTTTAAACAACTAGTGGCGATTCCACCTTCTCTTCTTCTTTCTTTTCTTGCACAGCAGGTGCAACTTCAACTCTTGGTTCTTCTGAGGCTTCTTCCTCTTTCTCTTTAGCTCGCTCAGCTTGTAACTCCATAAACAATCTAATCTCTTCTTGCATATCTCTCAGAAGCTGAATAAACTCGGCTTTTTCTGAATCTTCCTCCATCTCATCCTCAGAGCAGTTAGAGTCCACGGGGCTAGACTTGGTTGGTTCTTCTTCGGTACTTGGAAATTCCACGGCACTTTCGGCAGCATGTGGTACTTCCTTCTTTTCTTCAATCTCAAGGCAAATCGCCTTGCAAGCTTCGAACCCAACATTGGAATCACCTCCTTCGATAGCCTTCAATTCTTTTTGTTTCATAATATTTGTTAGAACTTTATTCATTTGTTCTACTTGAGTATCTAAAATCAGAATTGAAGCTTCTTGTTCTCGTAACTTCTCGCTCTGGGAATGCATATTAGTGGTCATAAGATCCATAAATTTTGTCAATTGGTTATTATCCACAGCTCCTTCTTCAGGATACTGTGGTAGAGCTTTCTGAGCTAATGACTCAATATAGGCATCTTGAACAGGTTGTTGTGGAGGAGCAGGTCTATTTTGATATTGATTTTGATACTGACCTCTTGGTTGGAAAGATTTATTCTGGGGACGTGGTTGATAATGACCAGGATTAGCGGCCCCCGGTGGAATTGAATACTGCATACCCGGATGATTTCTGTTACGAAATTGATAACCTCCTCGGTTGGATATGAAATAAACAGACTGTGGATTTCCTTTGCACTCTTCCCATGTATGTTTCATAACCCCACACTGTGGACAACCTTGTGCTTCTTGCACTACATTCGCTGCGGCTAAATTTCTCTGCATCTCAAGCTTAAGTCCTTTGATTTGATTCTCTAATGCGGATAATTGAGTTGAGTTTGCAGTTTCTGCATCTAATCGAAGCGTACCTCGGGCATTGGTAATAGGAGCTCGCGAAGATGGCCAACTCCTTTCTTGTTCGATAATATTTTCTAAACCTTCGGTGGCTTCAGCAGGATCCATGGACACGAAATTTCCCTTTCCAAGATTATCTACCTTTAATCTACTTACTTTATTGATACCTTCATAGAATATATCTAACTGTAGAGATGGGGTGTAACCATGGCGGGGACATCTACCTAACTTCTGTTGAAGCCTTGTCCATGCTTCTCCTACTTCTTCTCCATTCTCTTGACAAAACTTTGCAAGCTCGCTTTGGTCTTTGAGTCTCATACTCTTCGGATAAAAACGGTTATAGAATGCGGCTTGAAGTTCTGTCCATGTTATGATTGTACCTGGTGGTTGCCTATCTAGCCACTCACCAACTCTACCGGTTAGAAAGAACGAAAACATATGACAATACAGTTCCTCGCGTGTAATGCTTGGAGTAACATAAGCATCACAAATCTGCATAAAATTCTGAATCGCTCTTACCAGATCTTGAATTGATATACCACTGTAGAGTCCAAAACTTTGAAACTGACTAAGCATACCCGGATCGGGTCTAAATTTAATATTTTGGATCTCCGAAGGACGGTAACCTAATGGTTGAACATGAAACGGTACTCTCAGGGAGGTCTTGCTCAACTATGTTCTGATTATTGTTATTTCCGTTACCTCCTATCGGTGGTGGTTGTTGTTGTTGTCCTCCTGGGACAAGTGGTGAATCTACTTGATCTGCCATAGCTCTTCTCAAGGCTCTTTCCTCTCGGATACGTCTGTTATACCCTCTGAATCTTCTCTCAGGCTCCGGTAACGGAGGCCAAGAATTAAATACGGTTGAAACCTGTAAAGACTAAAGCAAACCACAAGCGTAAATCTGGAAAAATAAAATTGAAAACTGAAAAATAAAAATTAACTAAAAACTACTACTCGAAATAGATAGCCTACACGCTAACGAGATACAAGTCCCTGGCAGCGGCGCCAAAAACTTGGTGTCGCCTAAGGTGTGATAAAAATATGATAATTAAACGCTGAAAACAATGCACTAAAGCACCCTAGACAAGCACGGTACTGCAAGTATTCCAGGACGTATGCATGTTTTAATGATAAGTGGTGGTCCTTTGTGTGTTCTAAAAATAAATGCAATTGCTAATCGAACCACAACTGCAAGTGTACGGTTGTCCCAAGTAGTATTTCTGATAATACAGATTCGTTCCAAGGACGGAATGGTTGATCACAATGTCTAGCAAATAGTGATTGATGCACTTAAGAAAATAAAAGACAATAATATGTTTGTTTGGTTTTTGTTATTAAAGCTAATAAATGAAAGATAAATATTAAAATGCAAATAAAAGCTAAGACGCAAGTAAAATGAGTGGAAACGCAATATGAGAAATAGCACTTGAGAACGCGAGGATCCTCCCTATCCTATTTCTTAACTTATGTTGTTTAAGGGCTAAATTAGTCAATTACAATGGTCGGGATTCTAATATCCTTATACCCCCGTCAGGGTGGACTATAAGGCGATCCTAAAGTGTCACTAGTCCCGTCAGGGTAAATATGATCCACCGTTGGATGATTAAGTGTTATTACCTCATTGGCCCTAGGATTAGCTAAGCTCATCAGAATCATTAACTTCTATCCTAGATTGAATAAATGGTTCCGTATTTAAACCCTCCGTTAGGATGATCCAATTGCCACTAATTGGAATAGCCTAAATACTATTACCTGTTCCTAGTTCATGACGCTAAAAACAGTAAATATTCATAATTTATCGAAAAGAGTAAAAGCCCTAATTTAGTTTAATTCATTAAAAACCCAAATTCAACATTCGTTAATTAATAGGAATTGGGATTCACCCATTGTTTGTTCTCAAGCACTAAATAAAACTTAGCTCATATTAAAATGAAATACGAAATTAAAATTAAAGGAATTCATATTGTTTACAGAATTAAAAAGATAAAAGAACCTAATTTCCGGAATCGGAATGACTACGAACGGAGATATGGACCCTCTCCAGCTCTTGTAGCTTCTTCTCCTTCCTTCAGTTGCTTCTCTCTGGTGTTTTTAATCTTGCAGAATGTGAATTGTGTGTAAAATAGAAGTCCAGACCTCCTTTTATAAGCATAAATTCGGACTAGGGCTTGGACCAGAAAATAAAAGACTAATTAAATGTCCAAACCCAATTTCTAAGCCCAAAATCCCGTAACTGCTGATACACCTTCACTAAAACGGCTTTTCCTGATGCGTTACAACTCCGATTGACCTCATTACAGTTGCTAAAGTTCCATAACTCGATAAGGAATGATTTCTCTTAAAAGGTCAACAGCTAGATCATCGCTTAAGCACCTCGAAATCAGCAATCTATGGCCTGGAAAATGGATTTTCAGCTCTAAAAATAATATCTTCGGGATTTCTTTTCAAGTCTTGACTCTATCTTTGTGATCTTTGACTTTCTCCTCGGATTCCTCTTCTAGCTATCATCTAAAACCTGTAAAATACTCACTAAAAATACCAATATTACGCGCAAAAGCTTAATAAATCAAAAATGCTAGAAATAAAAGAGGAAAATCATATTATTGCATATTTAGTCCAAAAGTCTATCGAATTAATTAAATAAACACCAAAAATGATGTCTCCTAAGGGTCGAAAATAAGAACAATTAAGGAGTCATCAAGACCCCCAACTCAAAGCAAAGCAAAACAAAACAAGGGGTAGAATTAAACGCAAGAACAAATAGAAGCTTAGCAAATAAACCTGAAGCAATTCTAAAGATAAATCTCATATAGCAAAACTTTAAGAACTAACATATACATACACTAATCATGCAAAATCAAACATAAATAATCTCAATCATAAAATTAAAGTTGCAATGCTTGAAGGTTACACTTGTACTCATATCTGTATGATGGCTATAGGGTGGTCATTAATCATAAATCGCTTCGAATGTTCCACCTAAATATTCCCTATCAACAGAATCATAAATTCACTATGCACTTAGGAATCAAGAGGTCTTTATGGTTTTAATATTGGCTTAAGGACGGTATGGATATATATTTGGTCAATTTGAAGTGAGCTTTTGGCTCTCTCCTCACTTACCATCCACATGTCCTCGAGCTTGAGTTACGCTAAAAAATGTTCTTACTCACCCATTTGACGCGCTAATGTTGCGTCCCCAATGTTACCCCAAATAAATCTAAGATGATTTCCAAAAATATTCCACTTTGCAGATTTATTCATTTTTTTCTTTCTTTTTATTTTTTATTTTTATTTTTTTTCTCTCTTTTTTTTTGTACAAGATACCCATGACTATCATTTTGATGTGAAAAGTCATGTCTCTTATAATTTTCTTTTTCTTTTTCTCTTTTTTTTTTCTTTTCAAATATCGGCAAAGGGTTACAAATAATAATATCATCTACATTTTTGTGCCTCAATACAAACACATATAATCCCTTCCAAATGTATCTTCCCAAATGTGGTCCCACCACCCCAAACTCAAGCTCGAGACAAGTCTAAGGGTTGTGATTCAAGTGCGGGTCATTTGGTCATGCCTAATAATCTAAAGGATAATGGGCTTATATCGTGGCTACAAAAGAAAAGGCTTAAGGCTCAAAATTGGGCTAAGACGGATAAAATTATAATATAAGGGATAGCAAGTTAAAAGGCTTCAAATGGCTAACAAAGAACTGCCTCTATCATTTTCCTAAGTACATAGCTTGTCTTTAGTTCATATCTAGGTGGGTTCTCTACTAATTAAGATTTCACGTTCTACACACCAAACATATTCCTTAAGTACAAGCTTACTTCATTTGCACTGTTCATTAATTTTTCCTATTAATTACCTATGTTCGCATGCAATTGTAAGTGCGTTCTATGTCAATCCATAAAGTCCACTATTTACTATCATTGATTCATCAAAAGTATGCTTAAAGGGACATTTAAAATCTTCTATAGTCAAACGCAACTCCGAAAATTATTTTTATTGAAAGCAAATAGAACATATAACACATAAAAACTGGGATGAGGCAACGAACCCCACCCCAAACTCAAAAATGAGTCGTGTCCCCACGACTCGAAAAGACTCAACGCAATAAAAATAAACTAAACTAACTAAAACGCGAAAGGGATAGAAAACGTATCTTAACCAGCTCGAGGCTGGTTATCGGTGTTGCGTCCATGAACTTTCTCTTGCGTAAGAATACCATAGGTGGCGTGTTGAATTGTGCTCACCCCCATTAACATGTTTCGGAGAAGTTCTAACTCTTTTGTAACGTTTCCTAAAGATGCAATCATCTTTACTTGGTTCTCTTCTAACACCTTCACTTTAGCTTCCAACTCATCAGTTGTATGCATCTTCTTCTTTGGAGGAGCTCTAGGATTCCTTGTTGCTTTCACCACCTCATCATGAATATTCTTGACCAACGTTAAACCCATACTCTCACACACTACAACACGATCAATCTCTGCGTCTTTACGCGGAACCTTTGCGTCTAAACACAAAGTAGTGACAGTACAAGGAAATTTGAGATTTTGTTGTGAAGTAGGAATTCTAGCAAATTCCATGATGGTATCATATATCACACGAGCAACATCCATGGGTTTCTCCTCAATAATACACTTAATGAACAAAAGATGCTCCTTCTTCACTTCCGATATGTGTTTAACTCCGAAGAAGGTAGGAATTATGAAACGTGACCAAATCTTAGCACATGGTAGCAAGTTACTACTATACATCTGTCCAGGATACCTCTCTCCTTCGGGAATTGGGCGGGCCCCATCAACAATCACTTTCCCCCAAAGGGATTCATAGTCAAACGAAGGCTTTTTAAGAGATTCTTGAAACGGACATATTCCGGAAAACTCGGGTAATTTTAATGATTTACGAATAAGCTCAACGGAGAAAGGAACTACCTTTTTGCGAATAATAACAGCCTCTTTTGAGAAGGCGATTCCTTCATAAAAATCTCGCACCAAGGTAGGAATATACTCAAGCTTCCTTTCTCTCAATTCCTTCCAACCCAATGTATCACAAGTAACACCATAATCTTTATAAGCACTAGTCATAATACCTTTAGGAAGATTCATCTCCTCAGCAAACTTCAAAAATTGAATTCGATCACGAACCTGAGTTTCCCAAGGAACGAAGACTCGCTTAGGCTTTTGAGCCCAAGCTTATCTACGCGGAGCTCTCGGTTGTTGCACTGGTTCTTCGGGAACTTCTTGTTCAGTTTCTTCAATCTCTTCTTCAACTTCTTCCTCACTTTCTTCATCACTCTCATCAATTAACCTGCTCTTTTTCGGATTAGCCTTACTCGGATTTTCTTTTCTTTTCGGAGCAATTGGGTTTTGGACAGTCTTTTTGGATCGCGAATCCGGAATCTCAATTGCTTGGTCTGGGCTAGCACCAACAGTGTTCCTGTTTCTTGGTATGTTTCTTCGATAGTTACACATGGAATCGGTTCTGTTAGTCATCTCTTTTCACCCCAAACTCAAAACTTCAAATAGAGAAAAAGCTAGAGAAAAGCTTTGAAATTTGATGTTTTGAGGTTTAAAACTTGAAGAACTAGGTGTTATATGAGATGGGTTAAGGTTATTAGAGAGAGATTTTGAAAGAATTGGGTTTAATTTCAAGGTTGGGAAGATGAAATTTTTGGAGAAAAGGTGAAATTTGATGATGTTTTGGAGAGGATGTGAGTTGATTTTGTGTTTTTGTGATGATAGAAGGCTTGATTTGATGATTTTATAGCTGTTTGTTGATGATTTTCGGAGTAGGTGGAGGCAAGAATTCGGATTATAAGGTTTGGCTTGGAAAAGAGGCAAAAAACTAGGTTTAATAAAGTCAAAACCGCCTCTCGCAACAGCTGGCCGGCTAGCCGGCGGATTCGCCAGCATGCCGGGCGAGAGGGCGGCGGAAAAAATTACTAAATTCGACTTTTTTTTTTACCTCAAAACGCAAGTATATTGCGTCGTCGCTGACGCAGTGATCAGAGAATTTGAAATCCTTGACCGGCTAGCCGGCGGATTCCCCGGCATGCTGGTGAAATCTCGATGGCGCATTTGATGACGCAGCAACCTTGCGTCGTCGCTGACGCAAGGACCAGAACATTCTTCCTCCTTGGCCGGCTAGCCGGTCAGTTGACCGGCATGCCGGCGCTTTCTCGCTGGCGCGAATGATGACGCAGCATTGCTGCGTTGTCGCTGACGCAATGGTCATGGAGTTGGGGTCTATCTGCTCGTTTGGCCGGGATGCCGGCCAGCTCGCCGGCTAGCCGGTCAAACCTGCTGTGGACTTCAATTTTTTTCGTTTTTCCCATCGTTTGACCCCAAACTCATGACCATTATACCCCTGAAATCATCAAAAACAAACACCCTTCCTCATTTCTTAAAAATAAAACTAAAATCAACGAAAACTTTAACTAATTTATACTACGGAAATTGGAATACTTAAACTAATATACAAGCAATTGGCTTTTGTTTAACGTCGTTAAGCTCGACGGGTTACCTCGTGCTTCTAAGGAGCTTCGAGGAGGTACATGACCTCTCCGGGATGTGGGTCTTTTGCACGATCGGTGTCTTCACCTCCATGATAAATTTTTAAACGATGACCGTTCACCATGAATGTACGGTTCTCAAGTGGATGTTCTATCTCTATAGCTCCATGAGGTGTAACCTTGGTTACAATGTAAGGACCTGACCACTTCGATCTTAATTTCCCTGGATAATTACTGAACTTCGAATTATATTTCAACACTCTTTGTCCCACTACGAAGTTCTTCTCTCGAATTCGATTATCATGCCATCTTTTAGTATTTTCTTTATAAAGCTTAGCATTTTCATAAGCATGTAATCTAAATTCATCAAGCTCATTAAGTTTCATCATTCGATTCTTACCAGCTAGCGTAGGATCTAAATTTAACTTAGCAATAGCCCAATAGGCACCCATTTCTAACTCAAGTGGTAAGTGACAAGCCTTACCATATACCATTCGATACGGAGAAGCACCTACTGGAGTTTTGAAAGCAGTTCGATATGCCCAAAGTGAAAGTCCTAGAGGGGGGGTGAATAGGATTACTAATAAGATTAATGCCTAATTAAAAATCTTTTGGACAATAATAAGTTTAAGAAAGAAACTTCTAAGTCAACTAATATATCAAACTCTTAAGGGATCATGCAATGGATAAGCTAAGAGGTTCGATATATAATTGATACAAGTAAAATGAGTTTCTAATCTCTAACTACTCTAGATGGCAATATGTTAGATAACCTAGATAATCAATATCACAATATTCATACTAGCATATTATCAAACATATAAAATGCGGAAAGAAAATAGAGTAGGGATAGAAAGATACACACGATTTATAGTGGTTCGGTTTCCCTACATCCACTACCTAAGGAAGCCTCCTTAGGATTTCAAGCTTTTCACTAAGCTTCCGTGTCTCTCTTAACCGGGTCGAGAACACAATAACCTTTACAAACTCTTCGATAACACGAAGGACAAACCACTTGTGTAATCACAACACAACGACACCAAGTATACTCCCTATACTTGAATTCTCTCTTAATCTATCTATTACAAGACCTAGACTTAAGAGGATAGCAACAAAAGTGTTTAAAGGTTTGCTTATAAAAGCTTGTAACTAAAACTCCTAAAGAGTGGATATGACTATAAGCTTGTTTACTCCTCTTGAGTGGATAAAACCTTGTGGCTTAATTGATTAACTCCTTGAAAGGATTTATAAGCTCACTAGGATTGAATTTGACTATGTATAGCACTTGACACCTTCTTGAATGATAGCAATTAAGCCCCTTAATGTTTGTAATTAGTTGGTGTAGTTGTAGCCTTCAAAGAGCTTCAATTTATAGCAGAAAATGGCTTCCAACGGTCATAAGACTTGGGTCCAACGGATCTATTAATCTCCCAACGGATATATTCCTTATGGCTTGTCTTTTGTGCATAAAACCCTTTTGTGCGGTGTACCGCGGATATGGTCCGGTGCACCGCAGAGCTATTCGACTTAACTTTGAGCTTACTGTTTGGACTAATCAATGTACCGCAACCCTGGTCCGTAAGATTGGTCCGGTATACCGTAGCGGTGTACCGCGCCAAGTAACTTTGAAGGATAATGACTTGGATTAATAAATCTTCTTCACGAAAGTTGTTGGAGACATTATTCTGAGAATCTTTGAAGTTGAACACTGAAGCATGATAAAGAAAGAGCTTTTTGATGAAAATAGAGTGCAAGAAAGAATGTCAATAACAATAGAAGTTAGCATACTAAACACAAGAGGATTTGTCACATTAAAACAACCTAATAAGGAAGGCTATATGCCAACACAAAGTGCATCATCTAATTTCATAGACCAATCTTTTCTAGTAGGACTAAAGGTTTTCTCTAAAATAGATTTTACCTCACGATTTGATACTTCGGCTTGACCATTGGCTTGTGGATGATAAGCAGTAGATACACGATGTCTCACTCCATATTTCTCTAGAACAGTCTTCAAATACTTATTAACGAAATGAGTACCTCCATCGCTAATAATCACCCTTGGAGTTCCATGTCTAGTGAAAATATGTGATTTTAAGAACTTAATCACCACTCTAGAATCATTGGTAGGTAAAGCCACCGCTTCTACCCACTTAGACACGTAATCAACAGCTAATAAGATGTAGAGGTTGCCATTTGAAGGGACGAACGGACCCATAATATCTATACCCCAAACATCAAATATTTCAACTTCTAATACATTATTACGTGGCATCTCATCCATCTTGGATATGTTTCCGGTAAATTGGCATCTATTACATCTTTTAGTGTATTCATGACAATCTTTTATAATAGAAGGCCAATAGAAACCAGATTGTAATACCTTAGCAGCAGTTCGATCTCCCTTGAAATGTCCACCATAAGGTGAATCATGACACCCAGCTATAATCGCCTCAATTTCTTCCTTGGCTACACATATTCTTACCATCTGATCAGCACACACTTTATAGAGGAATGGATCCTCCCAAAAGAACTGTCTTGCACGGTGAGCTAATCTTTTCCTCTCTTGATAAGTTGAACCTTCAGGAAAGGAACCACTTACCCTAAGTTTGCAATATCCGCATACCAAGGAGCTTCATAATCACGAACTACGAATAAATTCTCATCAGGAAATTCTTCTCTAACCGCTTCAGTACCACTATTCAACTCTGAACCTTCTAACCTCGATAGATGATATGCAACCTGATTCTCACACTCTTTTCTATCCTTGATCTCTAAATCGAAATCTTGAAGCAATAACACCCATCTGATTAACCTCGGTTTAGCATCCTTCTTCTCCATAAGATATCGAATCGCTGAATGATCTGTATAAACAATAACTTTCGCTCCAAGAAGATAAGAGCGAAATTTATCGAATGAATACACAACCGCTAGCAACTCCTTTTCTGTAACTGTATAATTAATCTGAGCACCATTAAAAGTTTTACTAGCATAGTAAATCGAATGAAAAACTTTCTCTTTTCTTTGTCCTAATACAGCTCCCATACATAAATCACTTGCATCACACATAACCTCAAACGGTAAATTCCAATCTGGAGGCACTACTATAGGAGCAGAAATAAGCTTTTCTTTGATTGCTTTGAAAGCCGCTAAACAAGCTTCATCAAAAAGGAATTTGGAATCCTTTTCAAGTAAGTTGCATAACGGTTTCGCAATCTTAGAAAAATCTTTGATAAATCGCCTATAAAATCCAGCATGACCAAGAAAACTTCTTACCCCTTTTACAGAAACAGGAGGGGGAAGAGTTTTAATTACCTCAATCTTCGCTCTATCGACTTCCAATCCAACACTCGAAACCTTGTGACCCAGAACAACACCTTCGCGAACCATGAAATGACACTTCTCCCAGTTTAATACCAAATCTGTTTCTTTGCATCTGATTAACACTTTCTCTAAATTGTCTAAACACTTATCAAAATCATCACCAAATACAGAGAAATCATCCATAAACACTTCAAGAAAGTTATCGATCATATCCCAGAAGATGGCCATCATGCATCTTTGAAAGGTAGCAGGAGCATTACACAACCCAAATGGCATTCTACGATATGCAAAAGTACCAAAGGGGCAGGTAAATGTTGTTTTATGTTGATCTTCTGGAGCCACGTAAATTTGATTATACCCTGAATAACCATCCAAGAAGCAATAGTACTCTCTTCCGGCTAATTTGTCTAACATCTGATCTATGAAGGGCAGAGGAAAATGATCTTTTCTGGTGGCCTTGTTCAGCTTTCTATAATCCATGCAAACTCTCCATCCAACTACCGTTCTTGAAGGAATCGCTTCATTTTTATCATTAAGAACCGTTGTCATTCCTCCCTTCTTCGGTACACACTGAACCGGACTCACCCATTCACTACTCGAAATGGGATAAATAATCCCCGCGTCTAAAAGCTTGATCACCTCTTTCTTTACCACATCCTTCATAGCGGGCATTAATCTTCTTTGACCTTCAACTGAGCGTGCGTTAACATCTTCAAGTATGATTTTGTGTTGACAGTAGGATGGACTAATGCCTTTGATGTCAGCAATTGTCCAACCTATTGCTTCTTTGTTTGCTCTTAACACACGCAACAGTTTATCTTCTTGAGGACCTGTTAAATTAGCTGAAACAATAACAGGTAGAGTTTCATTAGTACCTAAATACGCATACCTCAAGTGTGCTGGCAATGGTTTTTCTTCCGATTCCGGAGGAGATTCAATTGAAGGCTTCTTTTTAGGAACAATCTCCCCCGGTTCTCTCACAGGTTCATAGGCAGGACGCCTATACTTCGGATTTTCAGAATTGAGAGCTGCTATTGTTTCAGTAAGCTCCTCCATCATCTCAGGTGAATCTAATGTTAAAGCAGCCTGCAAGATATCATCAAAATTTAAACAATTAAATACCTCTTGCGATGCTTGCTCTACTACATCCATTCTGAAGCAATCTTCCTGAGAATCTGGGAATTTCATAGCTCGAAATACATTGAATTTCACTTCCTCATCTTGTATCCTCATTGTTAATTCTCCATTCTCTACACCGATCAATGTTCTCCCTGTAGCTAGGAATGGTCTACCCAAAATAATGGGGACATTTCTATCTGCATTGTATTCAAGTATTACGAAATCAACAGGAAATATAAGTGTACCTGCTTTAACAAGGACATCCTCAATACGGCCTTCAGGATGAGCAAGAGACCTGTCCGCCATTTGCAAGACCATAGAAGTGGGTCTTGCATTTCCAATTTTAAGCTTATCAAAGATCGACTTGGGCATCAAATTGATGCTAGCTCCCAAGTCACATAGCGCCTTTCCTTTCCATTCTTCTCCAATTGATATGGGAATCGTGAAACTCCCCGGATCAACTAACTTCGGAGGTAATTTACTCTGACAAATCGCGCTACACTCTTCTGGAAGACCAATCATCTCATTATCACAATAGGGCCTTTTGTTAGTGAGGGCCCTCTTCAAAAACTTCGTGTACTTAGGAATATCTCGAATCGCCTCAAGTAACGGAATATTAATACTTAGACCCTTCACTCTATTAAAGAATTTCTGAAAATCACCCAAATCACCCTTTTTCTGAACTCGCGACGGAAACGGTGGTGGAGGGCGACTACTAACAATATCATCTCTCTTTTTCTGAACTTCTCTTGGTCTCACTATTTCTTCAACCTCACTATCTTTCTCATTTTCTTTCTCTTTCTCCACCACTTCCTTTTCTTTTCTTGGTACTTCTTTCTCATTCATAACGGGAAAAGGAGGTGGGGGGAGGTTCTTACCACTTCTCAGTGTAACAGCATTACAATCTTCGCGTTGCTTCGGATTCTCAGTATCGCTTGGAAGTTGTCCTTGTGGACGTTGATTCAGTTGTTTATTGATTTGGCTTAGCTGATTTTGGAACAAACTCATATTGGCTTCGATTGCATTTTGACGTTCCATAGCTTGTGTTTGGAGAGCAATTAAATTCTCAACTGATTTCTGAAGAGTGACTGCTCCTTCTTGTGGATGAGCAGGTAAGGATTTTTGGTTTAAAGTTTCATCGTATGTATTCTGAGGAGTATTTTGAGGAGCTTGCCTTTGTATATAGTTGCCTTGATTCTGTCCTCCTTGATAATTGTTGTGCGGTCTTGGATTATAGTTGTTACCTTGGGGACGCGGCTGATACGCATAGGTAGGATTGGCTGCCCCATTAGGATTTGCGTATTGAAACCCAGGATGGTTTCTGTTAGGCTGATATCCATTACCACTTGAATTGAAGTTACCTCTATTGGACATGAACATCACGGACTCTTGGTTATTTGGACAACTTTCCTCATCATGATCATCTACCTGGCAAATTGAACACATATAAACCTCTTGTGCAGCATGCATAGCTACTTTCTTACCCGAAAATCCTTCTTTTACAGCTAACGTAAGCTGCTTCAATTGTTGCTCAATAGTACTCTGAATCTTATTCTCAAATGTAGCGAATTTCTCTTCTATATCAACATTATTCACTCCCTTAACTGGTGTTCTTACTGAATTCCACCCAACTTCATTCTTGACTGTTCTTTCTAAGATGATTTTAGCATGAGCGGGTTGAACTTGAAGAAAACCTGCACCACATAGCGTATCCAACTTCTCTCTCGATTTCCCATCAAGGCCCCTATAAAAGATTTGTAATTGTTGTTGTTATGAGAAGCCATGATTAGGAACTTTACGCAAACACATCTGAAATCTTGTCCAACTTCTACCCACAGTTTCTTCATATTCTTGACGAAAATGCGTCAATTCTAATTCAGCATCTAACCTCATGTTACTTGGGTAATATTTGTCAAAGAAAGCAATCTCTAACTGGTCCCAATTAGTAATCTTCGTAGGATCTTGTGTATCGTGCCATTCACTCGCTCCATCGATAACGAAAAACTTAAATGCAGCAAAATACATTTGTTCCCTTGAAACCCCTTGTGTGATATAAGAATCACATATCTGTTTAAACTTCTGTACTGCTCTAAGAGGATCTTCTGATGGTCTACCACGAAAATTCCCAAAGTTTTGAAACTGAGCTAACATACCCGAATCTGGACGGAATCTCGGAACATCTATATCTGGGGCACCTACTCCTATGGCTGGAGCACGGAATGGAAATTCTGGAGGACCATTAGTGAACCACGGATCATGATTCATCACTATCTGGACTGGAGGATTAGGATTCACTGGTGGAACTGGAGGAATAACACCTGGAGCCAAAGGTTGGCCATTTGCATCTAGCTGGCCTTGTTGACCATTGAGATTTATATTTTCCATTCTGTTACTTAACGCTTCTACTTCTAAAGCTTCTCGTTCTCTTCTTCTCTTGTTAGCAAGTCTGATCAACGATTCTGGATTACTAAGGATCGGAGGTGTTGGATCTAGATCCTTGAATAGTCTTCTTCACATACACCAAACCTAAAAACCTGAAAAGAAACTAAACAAAAAGCGTAAAACTGATAAAATAAAATAAATGCACTATCACTAAAGGATAAACACCGTGGTCACACGCTGCCGTCCCCGGCAGCGGCGCCAAAAACTTGGTGGTCCTTTGTGTGTTCTAAAAATAAATGCAATTGCTCAACTTCTCTCTCGATTTCCCATCAAGGCCCCTATAAAAGATTTTTAATTGTTGTTGTTCTGATAAGCCATGATTAGGAACTTTACGCAAACACATCTGAAATCTTGTCCAACTTCTACCCACAGTTTCTTCATATTCTTGACGAAAATGCGTCAATTCTAATTCAGCATCTAACCTCATGTTACTTGGGTAATATTTGTCAAAGAAATCAATCTCTAACTGGTCCCAATTAGTAATCTTCGTAGGATCTTGTGTATCGTGCCATTCACTCGCTCCATCGATAACGAAAAACTTAAATGCAGCAAAATACATTTGTTCCCTTGAAACCCCTTGTGTGATATAAGAATCACGTATCTGTTTAAACTTCTGTACTGCTCTAAGAGGATCTTTTGATGGTCTACCACGAAAATTCCCAAAGCTTTGAAACTGAGCTAACATACCCGAATCTGGACGGAATCTCGGAACATCTATATCTGGGGCACCTACTCCTATGGCTGGAGCACGGAATGGAACTTCTGGAGGACCATTAGTGAACCACGGATCATGATTCATCACTATCTGGACTGGAGGATTAGGATTCACTGGTGGAACTGGAGGAATAACACCTGGAGCCAAAGGTTGGCCATTTGCATCTAGCTGGCCTTGTTGACCATTGAGATTTATATTTTCCATTCTGTTACTTAACGCTTCTACTTCTAAAGCTTCTCGTTCTCTTCTTCTCTTGTTAGCAAGTCTGATCAACGATTCTGGATTACTAAGGATCGGAGGTGTTGGATCTAGATCCTTGAATAGTCTTCTTCGCATACACCAAACCTAAAAACCTGAAAAGAAACTAAACAAAAAGCGTAAAACTGATAAAATAAAATAAATGCACTATCACTAAAGGATAAACACCGTGGTCACACGCTGCCGTCCCCGGCAGCGGCGCCAAAAACTTGGTGGTCCTTTGTGTGTTCTAAAAATAAATGCAATTGCTAATCGAACCACAACCGCAAGTGTACGGTTGTCCCAAGTAGTATTTCTGATAATACAGATTCGTTCCAAGGACGGAATGGTTGATCACAATGTCTAGCAAATAGTGATTGATGCACTTAAGAAAATAAAAGACAATAATATGTTTGTTTGGTTTTTGTTATTAAAGCTAATAAATGAAAGATAAATATTAAAATGCAAATAAAAGCTAAGACGCAAGTAAAATGAGTGGAAACGCAATATGAGAAATAGCACTTGAGAACGCGAGGATCCTCCCTATCCTATTTCTTAACTTATGTTGTTTAAGGGCTAAATTAGTCAATTACAATGGTCGGGATTCTAATATCCTTATACCCCCGTCAGGGTGGACTATAAGGCGATCCTAAAGTGTCACTAGTCCCGTCAGGGTAAATATGATCCACCGTTGGATGATTAAGTGTTATTACCTCATTGGCCCTAGGATTAGCTAAGCTCGTCAGAATCATTAACTTCTATCCTAGATTGAATAAATGGTTCCGTATTTAAACCCTCCGTCAGGATGATCCAATTGCCACTAATTGGAATAGCCTAAATACTATTACCTGTTCCTAGTTAATGACGCTAAAAACAGTAAATATTCATAATTTATCGAAAAGAGTAAAAGCCCTAATTTAGTTTAATTCATTAAAAACCCAAATTCAACATTCGTTAATTAATAGGAATTGGGATTCACCCATTGTTTGTTCTCAAGCACTAAATAAAACTTAGCTCATATTAAAATGAAATACGAAATTAAAATTAAAGGAATTCATATTGTTTACAGAATTAAAAAGATAAAAGAACCTAATTTCCGGAATCGGAATGACTACGAACGGAGATATGGACCCTCTCCAGCTCTTGTAGCTTCTTCTCCTTCCTTCAGTTGCTTCTATCTGGTGTTTTTAATCTTGCAGAATGTGAATTGTGTGTAAAATAGAAGTCCAGACCTCCTTTTATAAGCATAAATTCGGACTAGGGCTTGGACCAGAAAATAAAAGACTAATTAAATGTCCAAGCCCAATTTCTAAGCCCAAAATCCCGTAACTGCTGATACACCTTCACTAAAACGGCTTTTCCCGATGCGTTACAACTCCGATTGACCTCATTCCAGTTGCTAAAGTTCCGTAACTCGATAAGGAATGATTTCTCTTCAAAGATCAACAGCTAGATCATCGCTTAAGCACCTCGAAATCAGCAATCTATGGCCTGGAAAATGGATTTTCAGCTCTAAAAATAATATCTTCGGGATTTCTTTTCAAGTCTTGACTCTATCTTTGTGATCTTTGACTTTCTCCTCGGATTCCTCTTCTAGCTAACATCTAAAACCTGTAAAATACTCACTAAAAATACCAATATTACGCGCAAAAGCTTAATAAATCAAAAATGCTAGAAATAAAAGAGGAAAATCATATTATTGCATATTTAGTCCAAAAGTCTATCGAATTAATTAAATAAACACCAAAAATGATGTCTCCTAAGGGTCGAAAATAAGAACTATTAAGGAGACATCAAGACCCCCAACTCAAACCTTTGTCGTCCCGACAAAGCAAAACAAAACAAAACAAGGGGTAGAATTAAACGCAAGAACAAATATAGCTTAGCAAATAAACCTAAAGCAATTCTAAAGATAAATCTCATATAGCAAAACTTTAAGAACTAATATATACATACACTAATCATGCAAAATCAAACATAAATAATCTCAATCATAAAATTAAAGTTGCAATGCTTGAAGGTTACACTTGTACTCATATCTGTATGATGGCTATAGGGTGGTCATTAATCATAAATCGCTTCGAATGTTCCACCTAAATATTCCCTATCAACAGAATCATAAATTCACTATGCACTTAGGAATCAAGAGGTCTTTATGGTTTTAATATTGGCTTAAGGACGGTATGGATATATATTTGGTCAATTTGAAGTGAGCTTTTGGCTCTCTCCTCACTTACCATCCACATGTCCTCGAGCTTGAGTTACGCTCAAAAATGTTCTTACTCACCCATTTGACGCGCTAATGTTGCGTCCCCAATGTTAACCCAAATAAATCTAAGATGATTTCCAAAAATATTCCACTTTGCCGATTTATTCATTTTTTTCTTTCTTTTTATTTTTTTTATTTTTTTTATTTTTTTTTCTCTCTTTTTTTTTTGTACAAGATACCCATGACTATCATTTTGATGTGAAAAGTCATGTCTCTTATAATTTTCTTTATCTTTTTCTCTTTTTTTTTTTCTTTTCAAATATCGGCAAAGGGTTACAAATAATAATATCATCTACATTTTTGTGCCTCAATACAAACACATATAATCCCTTCCAAATGTATCTTCCCAAATGTGGTCCCACCACCCCAAACTCAAGATTGAGACAAGTCTCAGGGTTGTGATTCAAGTGCGGGTCATTTGGTCATGCCTAATAATCTAAAGGATAATGGGCTTATATCGTGGCTACAAAAGAAAAGGCTTAAGGCTCAAAATTGGGCTAAGACGGATAAAATTATAATATAAGGGATAGCAAGTTAAAAGGCTTCAAATGGCTAACAAAGAACTGCCTCTATCATTTTCCTAAGTACATAGCTTGTCTTTAGTTCATATCTAGGTGGGTTCTCTACTAATTAAGATTTCACGTTCTACACACCAAACATATTCCTTAAGTACAAGCTTACTTCATTTGCATTGTTCATTAATTTTTCCTATTAATTACCTATGTTCGCATGCAATTGTAAGTGCGTTCTATGTCAATCCCTAAAGTCCACTATTTACTATCATTGATTCATCAAAAGTATGCTTAAAGGGACATTTAAAATCTTCTATAGTCAAACGCAACTCCGAAAATTATTTTTATTGAAAGAAAATAGAACATATAACACATAAAAACTGGGATGAGGCAACGAACCCCACCCCAAACTCAAAAATGAGTCGTGTCCCCACGACTCGAAAAGACTCAACGCAATAAAAATAAACTAAACTAACTAAAACGCGAAAGGGATAGAAAACGTATCTTAACCAGCTCGAGGCTGGTTATCGGTGTTGCGTCCATGAACTTTCTCTTGCGTAAGAATACCATAGGTGGCGTGTTGAATTGTGCTCACCCCCATTAACATGTTTCGGAGAAGTTCTAACTCTTTTGTAACGTTTCCTAAAGATGCAATCATCTTTACTTGGTTCTCTTCTAACACCTTCACTTTAGCTTCCAACTCATCAGTTGTATGCATCTTCTTCTTTGGAGGAGCTCTAGGATTCCTTGTTGCTTTCACCACCTCATCATGAATATTCTTGACCAACGTTAAACCCATACTCTCACACACTACAACACGATCAATCTCTGCGTCTTTACGCGGAACCTTTGCGTCTAAACACAAAGTAGTGACAGTACAAGGAAATTTGAGATTTTGTTGTGAAGTAGGAATTCTAGCAAATTCCATGATGGTATCATATATCACACGAGCAACATCCATGGGTTTCTCCTCAATAATACACTTAATGAACAAAAGATGCTCCTTCTTCACTTCCGATATGTGTTTAACTCCGAAGAAGGTAGGAATTATGAAACGTGACCAAATCTTAGCACATGGTAGCAAGTTACTACTATACATCTGTCCAGGATACCTCTCTCCTTCGGGAATTGGGCGGGCCCCATCAACAATCACTTTCCCCCAAAGGGATTCATAGTCAAACGAAGGCTTTTTAAGAGATTCTTGAAACGGACATATTCCGGAAAACTCGGGTAATTTTAATGATTTACGAATAAGCTCAACGGAGAAAGGAACTACCTTTTTGCGAATAATAACAGCCTCTTTTGAGAAGGCGATTCCTTCATAAAAATCTCGCACCAAGGTAGGAATATACTCAAGCTTCCTTTCTCTCAATTCCTTCCAACCCAATGTATCACAAGTAACACCATAATATTTATAAGCACTAGTCATAATACCTTTAGGAAGATTCATCTCCTCAGCAAACTTCAAAAATTGAATTCGATCACGAACCTGAGTTTCCCAAGGAACGAAGACTCGCTTAGGCTTTTGAGCCCAAGCTTTCCTACGCGGAGCTTTCGGTTGTTGCACTGGTTCTTCGGGAACTTCTTGTTCAGTTTCTTCAATCTCTTCTTCAACTTCTTCCTCACTTTCTTCATCACTCTCATCAATTAACCTGCTCTTTTTCGGATTAGCCTTACTCGGATTTTCTTTTCTTTTCGGAGCAATTGGGTTTTGGACAGTCTTTTTGGATCGCGAATCCGGAATCTCAATTGCTTGGTCTGGGCTAGCACCAACAGTGTTCCTGTTTCTTGGTATGTTTCTTCGATAGTTACACATGGAATCGGTTCTGTTAGTCATCTCTTTTCACCCCAAACTCAAAACTTCAAATAGAGAAAAAGCTAGAGAAAAGCTTTGAAATTTGATGTTTTGAGGTTTAAAACTTGAAGAACTAGGTGTTATATGAGATGGGTTAAGGTTATTAGAGAGAGATTTTGAAAGAATCGGGTTTAATTTCAAGGTTGGGAAGATGAAATTTTTGGAGAAAAGGTGAAATTTGATGATGTTTTGGAGAGGATGTGAGTTGATTTTTTGTTTTTGTGATGATAGAAGGCTTGATTTGATGATTTTATAGCTGTTTGTTGATGATTTTCGGAGTAGGTGGAGGCAAGAATTCGGATTATAAGGTTTCGCTTGGAAAAGAGGCAAAAAACTAGGTTTAATAAAGTCAAAACCGCCTCTCGCAACAGCTGGCCGGCTAGCCGGCGGATTCGCCGGCATGCCGGGCGAGAGGGCGGCGGAAAAAATTACTAAATTCGACTTTTTTTTTTATTTTACCTCAAAACGCAAGTATATTGCGTCGTCGCTGACGCAGTGATCAGAGAATTTGAAATCCTTGACCGGCTAGCCGGCGGATTCGCCGGCATGCCGGTGAAATCTCGATGGCGCATTTGATGACGCAGCAACCTTGCGTCGTCGCTGACGCAAGGACCAGAACATTCTTCCTCCTTGGCCGGCTAGCCGGTCAGTTGACCGGCATGCCGGCGCTTTCTCGCTGGCGCGAATGATGACGCAGCATTGCTGCGTTGTCGCTGACGCAATGGTCAGGGAGTTGGGGTCTATCTGCTCGTTTGGCCGGTATGCCGGCCAGCTCGCCGGCTAGCCGGTCAAACCTGTTGTGGACTTCAATTTTTTTCGTTTTTCCCATCGTTTGACCCCAAACTCATTACCATTATACCCCTAAAATCATCAAAAACAAACACCCTTCCTCATTTCTTAAAAATAAAACTAAAATCAACGAAAACTTTAACTAATTTATACTACGGAAATTGAAATACTTAAACTAATATACAAGCAATTGGCTTTTGTTTAACGTCGTTAAGCTCGACGGGTTACCTCGTGCTTCTAAGGAGCTTCGAGGAGGTACATGACCTCTCCGGGATGTGGGTCTTTTGCACGATCGGTGTCTTCACCTCCATGATAAATTTTTAAACGATGACCGTTCACCATGAATGTACGGTTCTCAAGTGGATGTTCTATCTCTATAGCTCCATGAGGTGTAACCTTGGTTACAATGTAAGGACCTGACCACTTCGATCTTAATTTCCCCGGATAATTACTGAACTTCGAATTATATTTCAACACTCTTTGTCCCACTACGAAGTTCTTCTCTCGAATTCGATTATCATGCCATCTTTTAGTATTTTCTTTATAAAGCTTAGCATTTTCATAAGCATGTAATCTAAATTCATCAAGCTCATTAAGTTTCATCATTCGATTCTTACCAGCTAGCGTAGGATCTAAATTTAACTTAGCAATAGCCCAATAGGCACCCATTTCTAACTCAAGAGGTAAGTGACAAGCCTTACCATATACCATTTGATACAGAGAAGCACCTACTGGAGTTTTGAAAGCAGTTTGATATGCCCAAAGTGCATCATCTAATTTCATAGACCAATCTTTTCTAGTAGGACTAACGGTTTTCTCTAAAATAGATTTTACCTCACGATTTGATACTTCGGCTTGACCATTGGCTTGTGGATGATAAGCAGTAGATACACGATGTCTCACTCCATATTTCTCTAGAACAGTCTTCAAATACTTATTAACGAAATGAGTACCTCCATCGCTAATAATCACCCTTGGAGTTCCATGTCTAGTGAAAATATGTGATTTTAAGAACTTAATCACCACTCTAGAATCATTGGTAGGTAAAGCCACCGCTTCTACCCACTTAGACACGTAATCAACAGCTAATAAGATGTAGAGGTTGCCATTTGAAGGGACGAACGGACCCATAAAATCTATACCCCAAACATCAAATATTTCAACTTCTAATACATTATTACGTGGCATCTCATCCCTCTTGGATATGTTTCCAGTAAATTGGCATCTATTACATCTTTTAGTGTATTCATGACAATCTTTTATAATAGAAGGCCAATAGAAACCAGATTGTAATACCTTAGCAGCAGTTCGATCTCCCTTGAAATGTCCACCATAAGGTGAATCATGACACCCATCTATAATCGCCTCAATTTCTTCCTTGGCTACACATCTTCTTACCATCTGATCAGCACACACTTTATAGAGGAATGGATCCTCCCAAAAGAACTGTCTTGCACGGTGAGCTAATCTTTTCCTCTCTTGATAAGTTGAACCTTCAGGAAAGGAACCACTTACCACTAAGTTTGCAATATCCGCATACCAAGGAGCTTCATAATCACGAACTACGAATAAATTCTCATCAGGAAATTCTTCTCTAACCGCTTCAGTACCACTATTCAACTCTGAACCTTCTAACCTCGATAGATGATCTGCAACCTGATTCTCACACCCTTTTCTATCCTTGATCTCTAAATCGAACTCTTGAAGCAATAACACCCATCTGATTAATCTCGGTTTAGCATCCTTCTTCTCCATAAGATATCGAATCGCTGAATGATCTGTATAAACAATAACTTTCGCTCCAAGAAGATAAGAGCGAAATTTATCGAATGAATACACAACCGCTAGCAACTCCTTTTCTGTAACTGTATAATTAATCTGAGCACCATTAAAAGTTTTACTAGCATAGTAAATCGAATGAAAAACTTTCTCTTTTCTTTGTCCTAATACAGCTCCCATACATAAATCACTTGCATCACACATAACCTCAAACGGTAAATTCCAATCTGGAGGCACTACTATAGGAGCAGAAATAAGCTTTTCTTTGATTGCTTTGAAAGCCGCTAAACAAGCTTCATCAAAAAGGAATTTGGAATCCTTTTCAAGTAAGTTGCATAACGGTTTCGCAATCTTAGAAAAATCTTTGATAAATCGCCTATAAAAGCCAGCATGGCCAAGAAAACTTCTTACCCCTTTTACAGAAACAGGAGGGGGAAGAGTTTTAATTACCTCAATCTTCGCTCTATCGACTTCCAATCCAACACTCGAAACCTTGTGACCCAGAACAACACCTTCGCGAACCATGAAATGACACTTCTCCCAGTTTAATACCAAATCTGTTTCTTTGCATCTGATTAACACTTTCTCTAAATTGTCTAAACACTTATCAAAATCATCACCAAATACAGAGAAATCATCCATAAACACTTCAAGAAAGTTATCGATCATATCCCAGAAGATGGCCATCATGCATCTTTGAAAGGTAGCAGGAGCATTACACAACCCAAATGGCATTCTACGATATGCAAAAGTACCAAAGGGGCAGGTAAATGTTGTTTTATGTTGATCTTCTGGAGCCACGTAAATTTGATTATACCCTGAATAACCATCCAAGAAGCAATAGTACTCTCTTCCGGCTAATTTGTCTAACATCTGATCTATGAAGGGCAAAGGAAAATGATCTTTTCTGGTGGCCTTGTTCAGCTTTCTATAATCCATGCAAACTCTCCATCCAACTACCGTTCTTGAAGGAATCGCTTCATTTTTATCATTAAGAACCGTTGTCATTCCTCCCTTCTTCGGTACACACTGAACCGGACTCACCCATTCACTACTCGAAATGGGATAAATAATCCCCGCGTCTAAAAGCTTGATCACCTCTTTCTTTACCACATCCTTCATAGCGGGCATTAATCTTCTTTGACCTTCAACTGAGCGTGCGTTAACATCTTCAAGTATGATTTTGTGTTGACAGTAGGATGGACTAATGCCTTTGATGTCAGCAATTGTCCAACCTATTGCTTCTTTGTTTGCTCTTAACACACGCAACAGTTTATCTTCTTGAGGACCTGTTAAATTAGCTGAAACAATAACAGGTAGAGTTTCATTAGTACCTAAATACGCATACCTCAAGTGTGCTGGCAATGGTTTTTCTTCCGATTCCGGAGGAGATTCAATTGAAGGCTTCTTTTTAGGAACAATCTCCCCCGGTTCTCTCACAGGTTCATAGGCAGGACGCCTATACTTCGGATTTTCAGAATTGAGAGCTGCTATTGTTTCAGTAAGCTCCTCCATCATCTCAGGTGAATCTAATGTTAAAGCAGCCTGCAAGATATCATCAAAATTTAAACAATTAAATACCTCTTGCGATGCTTGCTTTACTACATCCATTCTGAAGCAATCTTCCTGAGAATCTGGGAATTTCATAGCTCGAAATACATTGAATTTCACTTCCTCATCTTGTATCCTCATTGTTAATTCGCCATTCTCTACATCGATCAATGTTCTCCCTGTAGCTAGGAATAGTCTACCCAAAATAATGGGGACATTTCTATCTGCATTGTATTCAAGTATTACGAAATCAACAGGAAATATAAGTGTACCTGCTTTAACAAGGACATCCTCAATACGGCCTTCAGGATGAGCAAGAGACCTGTCCGCCATTTGCAAGACCATAGAAGTGGGTCTTGCATTTCCAATTTTAAGCTTATCAAAGATCGACTTGGGCATCAAATTGATGCTAGCTCCCAAGTCACATAGCGCCTTTCCTTTCCATTCTTCTCCAATTGATATGGGAATCGTGAAACTCCCCGGATCAACTAACTTCGGAGGTAATTTACTCTGACAAATCGCGCTACACTCTTCTGGAAGACCAATCATCTCATTATCACAATAGGGCCTTTTGTTAGTGAGGGCCCTCTTCAAAAACTTCGTGTACTTAGGAATATCTCGAATCGCCTCAAGTAACGGAATATTAATACTTAAACACTTCACTCTATTAAAGAATTTCTGAAAATCACCCAAATCACCCTTTTTCTGAACTCGCGACGGAAACGGTGGTGGAGGGCGACTACTAACAATATCATCTCTCTTTTTCTGAACTTCTCTTGGTCTCACTATTTCTTCAACCTCACTATCTTTCTCATTTTCTTTCTCTTTCTCCACCACTTCCTTTTATTTTCTTGGTACTTCTTTCTCATTCATAATGGAAAAAGGAGGTGGGGGAGGTTCTTACCACTTCTCAGTGTAACAGCATTACAATCTTCGCGTTGCTTCGGATTCTCAGTATCGCTTGGAAGTTGTCCTTGTGGACGTTGATTCAGTTGTTTATTGATTTGGCTTAGCTGATTTTGGAACAAACTCATATTGGCTTCGATTGCATTTTGACGTTCCATAGCTTGTGTTTGGAGAGCAATTAAATTCTCAACTGATTTATGTCGAGTGACTACTCCTTCTTGTGGATGAGCAGGTAAGGCTTTTTGGTTTAAAGTTTCATCGTATGTATTCTGAGGAGTATTTTGAGGAGCTTGCCTTTGTATATAGTTGCCTTGATTCTATCCTCCTTGATAATTGTTGTGTGGTCTTGGATTATAGTTGTTACCTTGGGGACGCGGCTGATACGCATAGGTAGGATTGGCTGCCCCATTAGGATTTGCGTATTGAAACCCAGGATGGTTTCTGTTAGGCTGATATCCATTACCACTTGAATTGAAGTTACCTCTAATGGACATGAACATCACGGACTCTTGGTTATTTGGACAACTTTCCTCATCATGATCATCTACCTGGCAAATTGAACACATATAAACCTCTTGTGCAGCATGCATAGCTACTTTCTTACCCGAAAATCCTTCTTTTACAGCTAACGTAAGCTGCTTCAATTGTTGCTCAATAGTACTCTGCATCTTATTCTCAAATGTAGCGTATTTCTCCTCTATATCAACATTATTCACTCCCTTAACTGGTGTTCTTACTGAATTCCACCCAACTTCATTCTTGACTGTTCTTTCTAAGATGATTTTTGCATGAGCGGGTTGAACTTGAAGAAAACCTGCACCACATAGCGTATCCAACTTCTCTCTCGATTTCCCATCAAGGCCCCTATAAAAGATTTTTAATTGTTGTTGTTCTGATAAGCCATGATTAGGAACTTTACGCAAACACATCTGAAATCTTGTCCAACTTCTACCCACAGTTTCTTCATATTCTTGACGAAAATGCGTCAATTCTAATTCAGCATCTAACCTCATGTTACTTGGGTAATATTTGTCAAAGAAAGCAATCTCTAACTGGTCCCAATTAGTAATCTTCGTAGGATCTTGTGTATCGTGCCATTCACTCGCTCCATCGATAACGAAAAACTTAAATGCAGCAAAATACATTTGTTCCCTTGAAACCCCTTGTGTGATATAAGAATCACATATCTGTTTAAACTTCTGTACTGCTCTAAGAGGATCTTCTGATGGTCTACCACGAAAATTCCCAAAGTTTTGAAACTGAGCTAACATACCCGAATCTGGACGGAATCTCGGAACATCTATATCTGGGGCACCTACTCCTATGGCTGGAGCACGGAATGGAACTTCTGGAGGACCATTAGTGAACCACGGATCATGATTCATCACTATCTGGACTGGAGGATTAGGATTCACTGGTGGAACTGGAGGAATAACACCTAGAGCCAAAGGTTGTCCATTTGCATCTAGCTGGCCTTGTTGACCATTGAGATTTATATTTTCCATTCTGTTACTTAACGCTTCTACTTCTAAAGCTTCTCGTTCTCTTCTTCTCTTGTTAGCAAGTCTGATCAACGATTCTGGATTACTAAGCATCGGAGGTGTTGGCTCTAGATCCTTGAATAGTCTTCTTCGCATACACCAAACCTAAAAACCTGAAAAGAAACTAAACAAAAAGCGTAAAACTGATAAAATAAAATAAATGCACTATCACTAAAGGATAAACACCGTGGTCACACGCTACCGTCCCCGGCAGCAGCGCCAAAAACTTGGTGGTCCTTTGTGTGTTCTAAAAATAAATGCAATTGCTAATCGAACCACAACCGCAAGTGTACGGTTGTCCCAAGTAGTATTTCTGATAATACAGATTCGTTCCAAGGACGGAATGGTTGATCACAATGTCTAGCAAATAGTGATTGATGCACTTAAGAAAATAAAAGACAATAATATGTTTGTTTGGTTTTTGTTATTAAAGCTAATAAATGAAAGATAAATATTAAAATGCAAATAAAAGATAAGACGCAAGTAAAATGAGTGGAAACGCAATATGAGAAATAGCACTTGAGAATGCGAGGATCCTCCCTATCCTATTTCTTAACTTATGTTGTTTAAGGGCTAAATTAGTCAATTACAATGGTCGGGATTCTAATATCCTTATACGCCCGTCAGGGTGGACTATAAGGCGATCCTAAAGTGTCACTAGTCCCGTCAGGGTAAATATGATCCACCGTTGGATGATTAAGTGTTATTACCTCATTGGCCCTAGGATTAGCTAAGCTCGTCAGAATCATTAACTTCTATCCTAGATTGAATAAATGGTTCCGTATTTAAACCCTCCGTCAGGATGATCCAATTGCCACTAATTGGAATAGCCTAAATACTATTACCTGTTCCTAGTTCATGACGCTAAAAACATTAAATATTCATAATTTATCGAAAAGAGTAAAAGCCCTAATTTAGTTTAATTCATTAAAAACCCAAATTCAACATTCGTTAATTAATAGGAATTGGGATTCACCCATTGTTTGTTCTCAAGCACTAAATAAAACTTAGCTCATATTAAAATGAAATACGAAATTAAAATTAAAGGAATTCATATTGTTTACAGAATTAAAAAGATAAAAGAACCTAATTTCCGGAATCGGAATGACTACGAACGGAGATATGGACCCTCTCCAGCTCTTGTAGCTTCTTCTCCTTCCTTCAGTTGCTTCTCTCTGGTGTTTTTAATCTTGCAGAATGTGAATTGTGTGTAAAATAGAAGTCCAGACCTCCTTTTATAAGCATAAATTCGGACTAGGGCTTGGACCAGAAAATAAAAGACTAATTAAATGTCCAATCCCAATTTCTAAGCCCAAAATCCCGTAACTGCTTATACACCTTCACTAAAACGGCTTTTCCCGATGCGTTACAACTCCGATTGACCTCATTCCAGTTGCTAAAGTTCCGTAACTCGATAAGGAATGATTTCTCTTCAAAGGTCAACAGCTAGATCATCGCTTAAGCACCTCGAAATCAGCAATCTATGGCCTGGAAAATGGATTTTCAGCTCTAAAAATAATATCTTCGGGATTTCTTTTCAAGTCTTGGCTTTATCTTTGTGATCTTTGACTTTCTCCTCGGATTCCTCTTCTAGCTAACATCTAAAACCTGTAAAATACTCACTAAAAATACCAATATTACGCGCAAAAGCTTAATAAATCAAAAATGCTAGAAATAAAAGAGGAAAATCATATTATTGCATATTTAGTCCAAAAGTCTATCGAATTAATTAAATAAACACCAAAAATGATGTCTCCTAAGGGTCGAAAATAAGAACAATTAAGGAGACATCAATAAGTTAGATTTCTTTTTAGAGACTTAGTGTGTTATACGTTATGAGTAATAATTAGAGTAGGAAGTAATTAATTAAAGGACAGAAATTAAATACGAATGATTAAGAGATTATTAATTAACTAAATGAAAATAAAAGACAATAAAATAAAAGATAAGAAGTATGAGATGAGAAGTATAGCTTAGGTTTTACTAGTATGCACTAATTCTTCTAATTCTTTCTATCATATTCTAGTTAATAAGGGAGATAATTAGCTCTTAGATACTTAATCAGGATTCTAAATTCCCATACCTTAGACCTGGAGAGCGACTAAGAGGGCTACAGATACACCACGAGGCTGGTTTAAATAGGGTTATCCTGTGCTACTAGGTTCCTAAGCAATCAATTCCAAACATGGTGATAGTGATAAAAATATACCCTAATGACTATCTAGCTAGAATTAGTGTTGTCAAGACCAATATCGACACTAGACTTATGCGGTGTGTTAGCCTCACCTTGTTTTTATTCCCGTTTTAATATTCGACAAATCATTATTTAAACTAAAATTCATTTTGGTATCACTTAAAATGTTTTCCAAAACCCCTCATTAGATTAGTTGTGTTTACTTCATTGTTACTTAGCTTGAAATTCAAAATAGCAGCCCCGCGGTACACCGGACGAGTGACGCGGTACACCGCAGGTCACGGACCAGATGCGCGGTACACAGAATAGCCCGTCAGTATACTCAAAAATATGCACGGTACACCGGACCTTTGTCACGGTACACCGGACCACTACACGGAGCAGGGATGCGGTACACTACATAGTCCGACCAGTAAGCTCAAAAGTTAGTCGAACAGTCATGCGGTGCACCGGACCATATCCGCGGTACACCGCACGAGAGGGTTTCAGCTCTATTACTAGAGGACAAAGCTTATATCCGTTGGAGATAAAATAGATCCGTTGGAGAGAAGCCTTATGACCGTTGGATCATCTTTTCAGCTATAAAATGGAGTTCATTCAAGACACAACTCAAGCCTTCCATCTACCAATCTTAAGAGCAATTAATTCTATCATTCAAGGAGGTTTCAAAGGAGCATTCAAGTCATATTTATTGTGAAGCTAATTAGTTCTTATCTACTCATTTAGGAGTTTAGTTACAAAGCTTTTATAAGCACCCCTAAACACTTTTCCCTTTCCTCTTAGTTCTTGTAATAGATTAAGAGAGTAGTGTGAGCATAGGTTTATGCTTGGTTCCTTGTGTTGGTGATAACACAAGTGTATTTCCTTCAAAGGGTTTTTGAAGTGGTTGTAAGGGTTTGTATCTCACCCGGTTAAGAGTTACGAAGATTAGTTGAGAATCTTGCAAATCCTAAGGAGGCTTCCTTAGGTAGTGGATGTAGGGAAACCGAACCACTATACATCGTTGTGTATCGTATTCTATCTCTACACTCTTTATATTTCCGCACTTTATATGCTTGATAAAATGCCTACTTGAATAGTTTGATATTATTGTCTATTAGGATTATCTAGTTTTATACTATTTAGTTTGCTAATACAATAGGATTCAAATTAGCTTTTAATTTTATTTACTTGAAATAAAATTAGCCGATTAATTTCTATTGTCCTATTCAACCCCCCTTCTAGGACGCATATAGTATATCAATTGGTATCAGAGCCTAGCTCTATTGTACTTAATCGTTTCTAGAGTTAATACGATATGGATTCTAATCAACCGGAAGGTTCATGTTCTACTAGACCTCCGCTTTTTGTAGGAAAAGACTACTTTGGATGGAAAAAGAAGATGGAGATTCATGTGAAAGGAATCGATTACTTTTTATGGATGGCTATCAAAAAGGGTCCTTATATTCCTTACGTTGCCTGAAGTACAACGGAGGTAAAAGATGAAGATGATTACAATGATCAAGACATAGCTAAACTTACCAAAAACAACAAAGCTATGAACATACTAATCAATGGATTAAGTGTCACGGAATATGCTAGAGTGAGTGAATGCAATTCCGCTCATGAAATGTGGCAACTCTTGGAGCTCTCTTATCAAGGAACGGAGGATATAAAAGAAACCAAAATTGGTCTCTTTATCACTAAGTATGAGCTTTTTCGTATGGAGCCCGATGAAGCCTTAAATGCTATGCATCAAAGATTTTCTAACATTGTTAACACCTTAAAGACTCTTGGTCAAGAGTACACCAACAAAGAACAATGCCGAAAAATCTTATTTGCTCTTCCAAGGAAATACAAGACAAAGATCAACTCTATAAGAGACACTAAAGATCTTTCAAAGATGACGGTTCATGAACTCATTTGCAACCTCATGACGGAAGAACTTGTACTTGAAGAAGAAAAGATAAGAGATGATGAGGAAAAGAAAATTAAGAAATCTATTGCTTTCCATGCCATGAGTACTAAGTTGAAAGAACGAAAAGAAAGGAAGGAAAGTGAAGAAGAAAACTCTCATGAAGAAGAAACTAGTGAAGATGAAGGAGTGGCTATGCTAGCAAGAGACATGAAAAAATTCATGAGATATAAACGCTTTGCCAAGAAAGGAAGCTCTTCCACACCCTACAAGAAGAATGATAGAGCTATCAAACAAGATGAACCCACTTGCTATCATTGCAAGAAAGTTGGTCACATCAAAACCTATTGTCCTCTTCTTCAAAAGGAGAAACCGAAAAGAGCTATGCATGCTAATATCACTTGGGATACTCAAAATTCGGATGAAGAAGAAAGTGATAATGAAAATGTCAATCTTGTTGCCTTTATGGGAAAAGTTGAGAATGATGAAGATGCTTCTTCGGATGATGATACCGGTACTACTCACTTTGCCTTTATGGCAAATCATGATGAGGTAACTCCAAAATCTAAACTCTCTTTAACTAATGATGATGCTAGTGAACAAGATATTCATGAGGCATTTGATTCTCTTTATAATGATTTTTTAAATTCTATTGAAACAAACAAAGTTTTAACAAAAGATTTAGAATTTGAGAAAAATAGAACTAAAGAGGTTTTGAAAGCTTTGGAAGATTGTCAAAATCTTTGTGATGAATGTATAGATGATAATGAGAAACTTCATCTTATTGAGAAAAATCTTTTGGAAGAAAAAACTTTATTAGAGAAAAAGATTGTTGATCAAAATGCCATTATTTTAAAATTTACTAGTGGGCAAGAAAACTTGGATTTAATTTTAGGTTCTCAAAGAATGGCTTGTGAAAAAAGTGGTGTTGGATATGATCCATTCACTCACCAAAAACCTTTGAAAAATGTCTTTGTAAAATCCAAAATTTCAAATGAAATCCCATCTTCTTCAAAATCATCTATCACTTGCACCTATTGTGAAAAACTTGGTCATGATGCATCTCATTGTTACTATCGTAAATTATTAGATTTGGGATCTCTTGTGCCAATTTGGAAAAGACCTAAATGGGTCTTAAAAAGAAAATCCACTAACCCTCATGGACCCAATCCAAATTGGGTACCTAAAGCTTAAATTACTTTTTGTTTGTAGGGGTTGAGCATCAAGAAGCAAAATATATGGCTACTTGATAGTGGATGCTCAAGACACATGACCGGAAATCCATCATTATTTACAAATTTATATAAAACTAAAGGTGATAAAGTTACTTTTGCCGACAACACTAAGAAACGCGTTTTGGGTAAAGGTAACATTGGTAATATGGACTCTTTACTTATCTCTAATGTGTTACTTGTTGAGGGTCTCTCTTTTAACTTGCTTAGTATTAGTCAACTTTGTGATGTTGGTTTTAGTGTTAAATTTGAAGCATCTAGATGTGTTGTTTTCAAAAATGATGAGTTAGATACTATGTTCATAGCAAAAAGATCGGATAATGTTTTTGTTGTTGATCTTGAGAGTCTTATGTGCAAAAATATTAAATGCTTATCCGTGGTTAATGATAGTTGGCTTTGGCATAGACGTTTAGGACATGCTAGCATGGATTTAATTTCAAAATTATCTAGAAAAAATCTTGTTGTTGGTTTGCCTATTTACAAATTTGATAAAGATAAATTATGTGATGCATGTCAACTTGGTAAACAACATCGTTCATCTTTTAAATCCATTAATAAGGTCATCACCGTTAGGCCACTTCAATTATTGCATATGGACCTTTTTGGTCCCGTTGATGTCACTAGTCTAGGAGGGTCTAGGTATGTCTTTGTTGTTGTTGATGATTACACTAGATTCACATGGGTGATGTTCCTTGCTTTGAAAAGTGATGCCTTCAATGAATTTGCAAAACTTTGTAGAAAGGTGCAAAATGAGAAAGGCTACTCTATTACATGCATTCGTAGTGATAATGGTAGTGAATATGTGAATTCTCCTTTTGTGCATTTTTGTGATGAATTTGGGATTGAGCATAATTTTTCGGCCCCTAGAACTCCCCAACAAAATGGGGTAGTGGAAAGGAAAAACCGAACTCTACAAGAAATGGCTAGAACAATGCTAAAAAAACATAGCTTGCCTACATACTTTTGGGGTGAAGCCGTTCATACGGCTTGTTATGTTTTAAATAGAGTTCTAATTAGACCCCTTATTAAGAAAACCCCTTATGAGCTTTGGAATGGTAGACCACCAACCATTGCTTATTTTCGTGTTTTTGGGTGCAAATGTTTTATCTTAAACACTAGGGACTATTTGGGAAAATTTGATGCTAAATCGGATGAAGGTATTTTTCTTGGTTATTCCACTAAGGGAAAAGCCTATCGCATTTTCAACAAACGTACTCGTACTATTGAGGAATCTATGCACGTTGACTTTGATGAGACTAATCCTTTTAATATCAAGAAAGTAGTAGATGTTGAATTACATGAAGATGCTCCACAAGATAAATCCTTAGAATCTCCTACTCAAGAAATAAAGTCTCATGATGAATCTCCTAAGGAAAATGATCAAATGCTAAATGAAGCTAGTACGGATTTACCAAAGTGTTGGAAACATATCAAAGATCACCCAAGTGAATTGATTCTAGGTGATCCAAAAGAAGGTGTTACCACTCGCTCTCGTATTATTGCTCTATGTGCTCATCAAGCATTCTTATCTCAAATAGAGCCCAAGAATATTAAAGAAGCATTGTTAGATGATCATTGGATTAACGCTATGCATGAAGAATTAAATCAATTTGAGCGTAGTAAAGTTTGGACATTAATGGAGAAACCAATTGGCCCTACTATCATTGGCACTAAGTGGATATTTCGCAACAAGCTAGATGACACCGGTATAATCACTAGAAATAAAGCAAGGTTAGTTGCTCAAGGATACAATCAAGAGGAAGGTATTGATTTCGATGAAACTTTTGCTCCCGTAGCTAGACTTGAATCTATTCGTATGTTACTTGCTTTTGCTTGCTATATGAATTTTAAACTTTACCAAATGGATGTCAAAAGTGCTTTTTTAAATGGTTTTATAGACGAGGAAGTTTTTGTTAAACAACCTCCGGGTTTTGAGGATCCAAAATTTCCAAATCATGTTTTTAAACTTTCAAAGGCTTTATATGGTTTAAAATAAGCTCCTCGTGCTTGGTATGAACGATTAAGCAAATTTTTATTAGATGATGGTTTTAAAAGAGGAAAAATTGACTCCACTTTATTTATAAAAAGGTCTTCAAAAGATATCCTTCTTGTTCAAATTTATGTGGATGATATTATATTTGGTGCTACTAATGAAAATATTTGTGAGAATTTTTCTAAAAGCATGCATAAGGAATTTGAGATGAGCATGATGGGAGAATTAAATTACTTTCTTGGACTTCAAATCAAGCAAATGAAAGATGGTATCTTTGTCAATCAAGCCAAATACACAAGAGAATTGATCAAAAAATTTGGACTTGAAGATGCAAAGGAAATTGGAACCCCAATGAGCACATCCACAAAATTAGACAAAGATGAAGATGGTAAGGATGTTGATGAGAAACTATATCGAGGTATGATTGGTAGCTTACTTTATCTAACCGCTTCTAGACCCGATATTATGTTCCCCGTGTGTCTTTGTGCTAGATTTCAATCTTCTCCTAAAGAAACCCATCTTAGTGCCGTTAAGCGTATCTTTAGGTATTTGAAAGGAACCCTTAGTCTAGGACTTTGGTACCCAAGATTTACCTCTTTTGAGCTAATAGGTTATTCGGATGCCGATTATGCCGGGTGTAGACTTGATAGGAAGAGTACTAGTGGTAGTTGTCAATTCTTAGGTCAATCCCTTGTTTCTTGGTCTAGTAGAAAACAAAATAGTGTTGCTTTATCCACGGCCGAAGCCGAATATGTTGCGGCCGGAAATTGTGTGACTCAAATTCTTTGGATGAAACAAACCTTACTAGATTTTGGCCTAGAATATGATCGTGTTCCCATTCGTTGTGATAACACTAGTGCTATCAATCTTACCAAAAATCCTATTCAACACTCTCGAACGAAACACATAGAAATCCGTCATCATTTTATCCGAGATCACACTCAAAAAGGGGATATAGTACTTGAATTTGTCACCTCCGAAAATCAACTAGCCGATATCTTTACTAAACCTCTACCCCAAGATCTCTTTGAGAAAATTCGTTGTGAGATTGGCATGCAAATTCTCTAACCTTAGTTTCTTGCCATTGTTGTTTAGTGCTTTATGTGTATATTCTCTTGTTGCTAATATTTTCTTGATTTTATAGGTCCTTGAAGCTTCTAATTGTTATCCATTTATTCCTTTGGTCCTTGTTTTTGCTCAAAATGTGTTTCAACCCCTTAAAATTTTCAAAATCATATCATTTGTTCTTTTTGTTGTTGACAAAGGGGGAGAAATTTTAGTTAAACTTTTTCAAATGCATTTTGTGAGGGGGAGTTTTATAAAAACTCTAGTGATTAGGTTGAGGGGGAGTTTTGGATCAAAACTTAATCTTAGGCATCTTCAAAAGTTTATGATTTGTCTAACATCAAAAAGGGGGAGATTGTTAGCCTCACCTTGTTTTTATTCCCGTTTTAATATTCGACAAATCATTATTTAAACTAAAATTCATTTTGGTATCACTTAAAATGTTTTCCAAAACCCCTCATTAGATTAGTTGTGTTTACTTCATTGTTACTTAGCTTGAAATTCAAAATAGCAGCCCCGCGGTACACCGGACGAGTGACGCGGTACACCGCAGGTCACGGACCAGATGCGCGGTACACAGAATAGCCCGTCAGTATACTCAAAAATATGCACGGTACACCGGACCTTTGTCACGGTACACCGGACCACTACACGGAGCAGGGATGCGGTACACTACATAGTCCGACCAGTAAGCTCAAAAGTTAGTCGAACAGTCATGCGGTGCACCGGACCATATCCGCGGTACACCGCACGAGAGGGTTTCAGCTCTATTACTAGAGGACAAAGCTTATATCCGTTGGAGATAAAATAGATCCGTTGGAGAGAAGCCTTATGACCGTTGGATCATCTTTTCAGCTATAAAATGGAGTTCATTCAAGACACAACTCAAGCCTTCCATCTACCAATCTTAAGAGCAATTAATTCTATCATTCAAGGAGGTTTCAAAGGAGCATTCAAGTCATATTTATTGTGAAGCTAATTAGTTCTTATCTACTCATTTAGGAGTTTAGTTACAAAGCTTTTATAAGCACCCCTAAACACTTTTCCCTTTCCTCTTAGTTCTTGTAATAGATTAAGAGAGTAGTGTGAGCATAGGTTTATGCTTGGTTCCTTGTGTTGGTGATAACACAAGTGTATTTCCTTCAAAGGGTTTTTGAAGTGGTTGTAAGGGTTTGTATCTCACCCGGTTAAGAGTTACGAAGATTAGTTGAGAATCTTGCAAATCCTAAGGAGGCTTCCTTAGGTAGTGGATGTAGGGAAACCGAACCACTATACATCGTTGTGTATCGTATTCTATCTCTACACTCTTTATATTTCCGCACTTTATATGCTTGATAAAATGCCTACTTGAATAGTTTGATATTATTGTCTATTAGGATTATCTAGTTTTATACTATTTAGTTTGCTAATACAATAGGATTCAAATTAGCTTTTAATTTTATTTACTTGAAATAAAATTAGCCGATTAATTTCTATTGTCCTATTCAACCCCCCTTCTAGGACGCATATAGTATATCACGGTGTTTCAATAATTAGACACCCAGCTAAGGCGATCATCTAACTACTATTAAGGTAATCCTATACGTTGCGCACCGCAAGGAAAACAGACATTAAATCAAAACACATAAACAAATATATAGGTAAGAAGCTAATATCATTTTAAAACATATAATTCCCAAATAAACTTAGATAGAAAGAAAATAGAATTCATAGATTATACATGATGCAAAACCCAAGCTATGGGAAAATTAGTTCATACCTGAAGGAAATAAACTAAAAGAAATAATGAAAGACTTCATCTTGCTCTCTATAATAATTCTGATGATAATAAACCTAAGGACTAATTACTATGAGGCAAGGATGATTTACAAGTGATATAAGTGTGTATTTATAGGTGTTTAGAAGACCTAATTCGTTTTCTTGAAGGAGAAGGAAAGTAATGGACTCCTAGCCCAACTCAAATTCGTAAACCTAAAATATGAGATCAGCCTTGTTTTTGTTTTTGACCTAACAACTTCAATTATTAACTGTTTGACTCGTATGAGTAGTTGAAATTCATCATCTCGGAAAGATCTTTAACTTTGATCTTGACCGTTCTTCCAAATTCCTCACCGATTTTGAGATATAAGCTGATTTGTGGTCGTGGGTGGTGAATTCAGATTTATTTGGTAGCTTTTCCTTTTCATACTTTAGCTTTTGTTTCCTTATCTTCAACTTCCATGCATATCTTCTTTCCTTATCTCTTAGCCTTTGACATGGACTCTAATTAATCTCCATATTTATATTTAAAGCTTCACACTAAATAAATAATTAAACCCAATATGCTTTAAAAATAATAATTTATTAATTCAAGACTAGAAATAGGAAAGTGTAATAATTCATGAGAAAAACGACTAGAAAGACTTCTAAAACACTAAAAATGATGTCTCATCTTAATATTAAATCATCACAAATGAGGAGACATCAGTCTGTAATTATCAATTGCTACGCTATTCTATTTATCTACTCGTATAACACACTAAGTCCCTGAGAACGAATCTGACTTATCATTAAAACTTGCTTTTGACCTGTGATACTTGCACTGAGTAACGTGTTTAATCTAGGGTGTTAGTGCATCATTTATCTGTATTTTATCATTATATTTTTATCACACCTTAGGCGACACCACTAAACCATAAAATTCCCAACCCCTAAACACTATAAACCTTAAACCCTAAACCCTAACCCTAAATTTAAACACACTAAACCTAACATTAAACCTTAAACCCTAAATTTAAAAACCCTAACCTTAACCCTAAACCCTAAACCCTAAGTCTAAAAACCTTAACCCTAAACACTAAAACATATATCTAACAATACTAACCCTAAACCTAAACATAAAAACAATAAAGCCTAAATCCTAAAAAAAATAACTACTATGACGGGGTATGTGATTTTGTGTGTTACAGGAATACAAACAATGAGTTTTTGTATTCTCGTGACATACAAAATCACAGAGAAGGAGAAAAATGACTAGTATGATGGGTTCCTTCATTTTGCGTGCTACAGGATTACACAAAAGTGAGTTTTTAGTATTACTAGAACACACAAAATCACATTGGAGAAGAAAATATATTAATTTGATAGGGTCTGTCATTTTTTTTTGTTATAGGATTACACAAAAGTGAGTTTTTTGTATTACTGGAACACACAAAATTACAGAGAATAAGAAAAATGACAAATATGATGGAGTCTGTCATGTTTCGTATTTTGTGTATTAGTAAAATCACATAAATGGGACGAATGTAAAAGGTGTATAACAATACAGTAAGGATAAAGTAAATGATGTAAATGAAGTTCTGATGCATAACCAGAAAGGACAAGTCTAGGTTTGTTTTTCTATTTGAAATATTTACCCAATAGGTCTTGAACACATCTCCTCAAGACCTAAGCACCCCCACCAATCTAATCTTCTTAATAAAGGTCACTATAAGTCTTTTTTACACTCCCCATTATACCCTTAAATATTTATTATCTATTATATATATATATATTAAATAAATACCCCATAACCCTAAAAATATTCCCCACACACTCTCTCTCTATTCTATTTACTCTCTCGACAACATCTTCTCTCTCTCTCTCTCTCTCTCTCTCTCTCTCAATTTTTTACTCTCACTCCTCTCGATGAAGAAACTTTCTTCCATTTATTCTCCGCTCAACCTCCATCAAGCTATCCCAGTTGATCCGTAGTAGTAACAACATTGCATGGACATGGAAGCTTCGGTAATAGCAGCTTTGTGAGCTCCAACAACAATGGGTGGCCATGGATGGCGGTAGAATCTCTGTTCGTCATGGAAATGGAAGCTACAGTGGCAGCAACTTCATGAGCTCCATTCGTCGTGGTTAGGGAATCTCTGACGGCAGCAGCAACATAGATTCGTTTGTGTTTTGTTCTAGATTTCTTTCCCTGGCTTTGAAGATCTAAACGTTGAAGATCTACTGAAGATCCACAATTCATTAACATCGCAGATTTATTCTAGATTTTGTTTGAGATTCGAAGCTCTGGATTCGTTCTTTTTTCCAGATTCTATGGTTTCCTTTTGTGAAAATGGGATCCTTGGGTAGTGGAGATATGCCTTTCGAGAAAAAACACCATGTGCACTATGTGTTTTATTTTTGTTTTCTTCATTAAAATTTAAGATATAGATATAATGTAAATAAATTCTATTATTCAATCTATTTTTTATTAATAAAGTGTTGTATTAATATTAGTTTTGATAATAGAAATGTTTTTTATGCATTTTTATGTATTACTCAACATTGTTTGAAAATACTCGGAGAATTTGTTGAGTACTTATAGATTTTGTTGGAGAACTAATTTCATTATGTTGAGTATACTCAGAGTTTTTGATGAGTACTCGGAATATTTGTTAAGTATACTCACTAATTTTTATGATACTCAAACAATTTTTCCGCTACTCAAAGAATTATTCTGATAGTTAGAGAATTTTCCAATACGCTAAGAATTTCTAGTGGCGGCGTCGGTGGTGGTCAACGGTGGTGGCCGGATATGAATAGTGGTGGTGGTGTTGGTGGTGGGGGTGATGGTGGTAGGACTGGTGGTGGTGGTGGGATGGAGGTGGTGGTGGGATGGAGGTGGTGCTGGTGGGGTTATGGTGGTGCTGGTGGGGGTAATGGTAATGAGGGTGGGTAGTGGTGATGCTAGTGGGGGTGATGGTGTTAGGAGTGGGGGTGGTGGGTGGGGATAGTGGTTGTGGAGGTGGTGGTGGTGGTGAATAAAATAAATAAATAAATAAATAAATATTACTATAATAAATGGTAAATATTATAAAAATTAAATGATATATAATTAAAGTAATAATTAATAGGATTATGAGTATTTTTTTAATTTTTTAATTTTTTGTTTTTAATTAAAAATTAACTTATAGTAATAGTTAATTAGAAATGAACTTTTTTTATGTAATTAATTAGGTGTTATTTTTTTTTTGTAATGACAGTTTGTTAAATACTTCTAAAAAAAAAGTAACTGGTGTGCTAAGGAAATCAATATAAGACAAGGTGGGTAAGATCACTTAGGATTACTTAGTAGTATTGAAAAAGGGCCAGAAGGGCATTTTCTTCTATAACGCTTGTTTATTAGTAAAGATTTGTATTTCATTACGGTAAAGCCTCCCTGAATCCTTTTAACTTTTTCTAAAGTGTGGCATCCGCCCCTAATCTTCATTTTTACCTTTTCTGGCTCTCGATCTCAATACTTTTTGACGCTGTTAGCCCTTTTTTGTTTTCTCAGTTAGTTGACCGTTAGTCAAAGCCACATGGCGCCACGTCAGCTCCACGTCAGCACCACGTCACCGTCAGCTTCATCTCTATTTTTTTTTTTTTAAAAATCATTTGAAGATTTGAATCCTTCAAACCTTCATCAATGGTGAAAACAGCTTTAGACAAATCCTTCTCGTATCCAATTTTGTTTATTTAACCAAAGCCTTCTCATATCCAATTTTGTTTGATCTTCGACTTAAACTACTGACCCCTCTAGACAAATCTGTGACGATGCTCTTCAAATGCTCGAAACTTTATCTCTTCGAGAATGGGCCGAAGATGGAATCGAAGGTGGGTCCGCTGCGTATAAAGCAGCTGTAGTGGGTAATCTTCCCGATTCATATCAACAATTTCAATACAAATTATCGTGTAAAGTTGCTAAAGATCATCCTGAATCTAGTAAACTTTTACGCGAAGAAACTTTTACGCGAAGAGATTATGCAAAGACAATTAGATGTTGCTGATATAATTGCGTAACATCAAGTTTTTACATGTATGGCTCCATGGATCGAGAATTTGATTTTTTTGGTGGCAAATGAGAAACCCCACTCTGTAGGTTAATTTAAAGCTTAAACCATCAAATTACACTTTCTGAATCACATTACTAATACAAGTACTAATTTACCGGTTTGGTCCCCGGATCCTTTGGTAAATTAAAGAAGCTACAGTTGTTATCGATTGGTGGGAATTTATTTACCGGGTTAATTCCAGTGAGTTTTGGTGGTTTATATAATCTCGAGGTGTTGGATTTGAGTAGAAACTCTTTAAGTGTACATTTCCTCAAGAGTTGATGAGGCTGAGTAATCTTGGTAGCTTAAATATCAGCGGTAATCGATTTTCAGGTGGTGTTCCGGTGAATATCGGGGAGTTGCAGGGTCTGGTGGAGCTGAACATGAGTGGTTGTGGGTTTTCCGGTAAGGTTCCGGCGAGTATCGGAAGTTTATCGAAGCTCAAGATTCTCGATTTGAGTAAGCAAAACTTTTCCGGTGAGTTACCGTTTGAGCTTTTTGGGTTGCCTAGTTTAGAACAAGTTGCTTTACAAGAGAAACTTTTCGATTATAATTTTCCTCCATTGATGAAGGTTTGAAGGATTCAAACCTTCAAATGATTTTTTTTAAAGTTAGAGATGAAGCTGACGGTGACGTGGTGCTGAGGTGGAGCTGACGTGGCGCTGATGTCTCCCTAATTGTTCTAATTCTTAGCCCCTTGGAGACATCCTTTTAGGTGAATAAATGACTTGTTTGTTAGACTTTTAGGCTTATTTGATCATATTACACTTTCTCCCCTTGGAAATTAACTATTTGCAGAATCTGAGCTTTTGTGCGTAAATTTGACTATTTTTAATGCAAAGTTAATAGGTTCTTGAATTATATGAAAGACCAATCCAAGGAGAGAAAGTGAGAATAAAGTCTTAGTGTATTTTAGAGTGTTAGGAAATGATTTCTAGTCGAGTTTCTATTTTTAGAGTACACTTTCCTATTTCGATTTCTTGATTTATTGATTTATTCTTTTTAAGCATATGCGGTTTAATTATTTATTTAATGTGAAGCTTTAAAGAGATAAATGGTAATTACTTAGAGACCAAGTCAAGATAAAGATGAAAGGAAAGAAGATTTGCATGGAAATAAGAAGATTTAGGAAAGATTTATTCAAAGGAGGAAAAGATAAAGCTGCCTTTTGAAATCTGAAATCCAGCCACGTTTTAGGAATTAAATCATAATAAAAGATTGGCTAGGATTCTGGACGAATGGTCTGCACCAATAGAAAGAGCTTTCCAAGACAAGCAGTTTCATATATTGGAACTTCTCAAACGGATAAGTATTGAAAAAGATATGACCAAATCAAATCAGCAGAATCTTATCTTTTAGAGCTACGAATTTAAGAGTCTTTGCCTTGTCTTCCACTCCAAGTAATTCGACCTAGGGTCTTCCAACACCTATAAATACACCCCTTAGACCTCATTATTCAGTACCTCTCACACTTTATTCAATATCCTTAGAGAGAGAGTCAAAGACCTCTCATAATTCATTCAATTTATATCATCCTTAGGAGAGCGTCAAGAGGCGGAAGCAAGAGCAGAAGCTGGAGACTGTCTATATCTCCAACAACGGTTCAAGCCAATTCCTCTATCTAGGTTCTTAATTTATTTCTGTTATTAGGAACATGTATATTATTAATTTCTTTATTGTTTTTACTTTCAATATGAGCTAAACCTTAATTACTTGAGAATCGTAATGGGATGAACCCTAATTTGTTTAAATTATGTATTTCAATTTGGGATTAGTTTCTAGTTTAATTTGAATTGGGTATTTCATATTGTTTCTTATTTTATATTAATTTCACTATCAATGAATTAGCTAATCGGAGATAGGCCATAGTAATTAAGCTATTCACTTTGGTGGGGAAGTGATCGCCTTGACGGGGGGTTTAATTACTGAACTAGATAATAAACGTAAGGTAGAAATTATTGATCCTGACGGACTTAGTTAACCTTATAGCCAATTGGGTAAAATAGTATTCATTCGAAGGTGGATTATGATCGCCCTGACGGGGTTTGTAACATCTGAGAATAGCTCCTAGGTCCACCCTGACGGGGGCTAGGAGATTATAGAGTCCCGACTAATATAGAAATATCAGTTCTGCCCTTAAAGAAAGCATTAATTAGGTAAGTTTAGGTGATTCCCTAGCGAGACTCAAGTATAGCTCATATCTGCATCTTAGTCCTTTAGTATTTATTTTCAGTATCTTATTTTCTTGCATTCTTAGGATTAATATAAAACCAAATAAATATCTTTTATCTTTTATTTTCTGTATTTGCAATTATTACTATTTATCTGTTGAACACTTGGGTTATACCAGTCCAATCCCTGAGAACGAATCCGACTTGTCGGAGTATTACTTGGACAACCGTACACTTGCGGTATTGTGGTTCCATTATTTTCTGTACTTAATTTTATAACACACCAGGACCCACCAGGCGCCATGTGGCGTTGACTAACTGTCAATTGACAGAAAAATTAAAAAAGGGTTAATGGCGTCAAAAAGTATTGAGATCTAGGACAAGAAAGGGTAAAAATGAAAATCAAGGACGGATGCCGCACTTTGAGCAAAGTTAAAAGGCTTTAGAGAAGCTTTACCCATTTCATTATTAAAAACACAACACTAGGGAATCTTTATAATACTGGTAATACATTTTGAAAACTTTAAAGAGTAGTTAGATTGATAATATCCCCGAGCTCTATGTAAACTGTCCTTTGGCAGATTTAGAATCTTAAATGTTGTTTTGTCCAAAAAAATATTGTTGATGAGTAATCAATTTACTATTCAAGAATCTTAAATATTGGGGATATTTTATTCACTAACCATAAAGAAATGCATATAAAGCGATGTTAGATAAATTTGTAAGGGTTGGTGGATTATTACTTGAGCATGTGCGACGAAGTTATATATTAATTAAAGTTTAAGTCCGTCCAAAAAATAAATTATTTTAATAATTTTAATATTTATTTTCTAAAACACATACAATAATAAATTAAAACACATACGAAATAAATAATATATAATATAAAATGATAGGTCAATGTCTTCTTAAATCAAAATAACAAACCAACTTTTCATTTAGATCACACAATAATTTAATTGGAAAGATAACAATAGAGTAATGCTAGGTATCACCCAAAAAGTGATCACCCAAATATCACCTCCTTAAGTGGTCCAATTAAACTGTTTCTCTTTCTTGATTTTTTTTTCTCTTTCTTATATGAAAGAGTTTAATTGGACCACCTAGGAAGGTGATATTTGGGTGATCACTTTTTGGGTGATACCCAGCATTACTCATAAAAATAATACCCTCAAACTTGCCAACTTTGCTGCTAACCTTGACTAGATCTTTTCACATTTAAATGAAATATTATTCAAAAGAAAAACACCCCCTTTAAAAAAAAAACAGCATCAAGCACAACACACCTACACAAAAACCAAGCAGCAGCACGAAACCCTTCTCTTCTCCTTAACTGAAAACCCCTCACTTCCATATCTCTTGCTATTTAAATCAAAACGAAATAGTCTCGACTTGTTCTGTTGCTGTTGAAATCAAACTTCGACGAACAAGCTTCAATTGAAAATTCCTTTTCAAGTAATTTCTGATTCGTTTATGGGACAAGTTTTTTGTTCGTTTATTATGCATATCTACCCTATTATTGACTTAATGAACACAATGCATGCTTATTATAACCGGTTCCTAGGGTTTAAATAATGATTAAAACGATATTAGCGTGAAATGGGACTTGTACCATCTACTGAAATGGGACTTGTTGCATCTGCTGAAATGGGACTAATACTAGCGTGTATTAGCGTTTTGTGTGTTAGTTATCACATTTAGTTTACTCAATTGCTATAAAAAAATTGAATTCAGCGTTATATTTAGGGTAAAATGCTATAAAATATCAAATGGAACAGTTTGCATCTGCTGAAATGGTTTGTTTTATTCCAATTGTCATTATTCATGTGTTATTGGTACCAATTAGCATAATGAAAATGTAATAATTTTCACATCTAATTAGTTACTGGATTTGTCTCATCTGTATTATTATCCTATTTAGTGTAATGTAAATGCAAAAAGAAGTGAATTAATTGTTGTAATTTAGCAGAGGTATCATAAACACAGGTGATATGGGACACATTCCTAACTGATTAGTTTATGAATTTGGTCCAATTTAGTGAATAAAATTGCAAAACACAGGTGAGATGGGACAAGTCCCATCTAAACTACTTATGATTTTGTACAATTTAGTGTAAAGAAATTGGAAAACACATGTGAGATGGGACAAGTCCCATCTAAACTGTTTATGATTTTGTACAATTTAATGTAATGAAACTGCAAAACACAGTTGAGATGGGACAAGTCCCATCTGCTAAAATTATTTTTGAATCTATTTTTTTGATATTGAATGGATTAACAATTGTATTTCTTGTATCTTGATACAGATATGTCTAATTTTGAGGTTAGATCTTCAGTAGATGGGTTGTTTACCGAATTAAAAAACAAAAAGATAACTAAGACACATATATGTGCTTGCAAAGCATTACCCTTCTATCTTTTGATCAAGGAAATACACAGGAAGACATAAGAAAAGGAGGCATTGCGTAAAGAGAACACACTGATAAATTCTATCATTCAAACATATAACACTAGAACCTAGGAAATTGGAATTTGCCCCAAAAGGTCTCGAAATTACTTAAACAAATGTCAGACTAATAATGGGCGTAGAAGGTGGGAATAAGTCACCACCGTATTTAACCAGAGAAGAGGTACTGTCTTCTAAATATTTTAAAAAATAATTTCGAAACCATAAAGGGAAACTGACACCAAGTGCTCTAAAAGCTCGAATTAAAGAACTGTTGGCTTCAGGGGATATGCGTGATAAAGCGTTGAAGGATTTTGCTCGTTTAATTTGTATCTTAGCCCTATATACCTGATTCTACCCATATAGAACAGGAAGAATAGATTGGATGGAAGTGGGACTATCACATGACTTTACAAGAATAAGGAGATACAACTGGGCAAGTGATATGGCTAATAAGCTCATGTCATCAGTCACATCAAGGAAAACTTCACGTCTAAAAGGATCTAGATGCATGATTCTGGTAAGTAATTTAAATTGTGTAAGTTATAAACAAATTTGATTATTTAATATACATTTACTAACTTAAAATGTTATTTTTTTAATGTAGCCATTCTTCTTTGAGCACGTAAATCAATGGGAAGCATCTGATGAATATGTTTATCTACGTTATTTCAAGTGGATGAATGTCATTCGTCTCAAAGAAGGAGAGACATTCAAGACAAAATATATCGAGACTCTTAGACCTAGAAATAAAAAGTTTAAGTTCAGAATTCTTTTATCGTGAAAATCATGGGTAATAAAGTTTATTGCTTTGCAGGTTAGAAAAGATGACCTAGTGATCGAGCCGTTAGAGGATCAAACAATTCAAATGGCTGATGTAGTTGAAGATAGTGATGAGAAGGATGGTGTGAAAGAAGAGGAAGCGGAAAAAGACTTTGATGAAGATGAAGAGAGTGAAGAAGAAGACTATGATAAAGATGAAGAAGATGAAGACGAGAACTTAAATGAAGAGGATGAAGAAGAGATGTTGGATGAAGAAGATGATACTGGGAACTTGGTTCGAGAGGAATATGATGACGAAGAGGTTGAAGAGGAGATGGGTTACGAGAACGTGATGATGAAGACATGGGTTTTGAGAAATCTGGTGGATGAAGATTAAGAAGTTGCTGCAAATACAACAGTTGAGGAGGAAAATCAGAACGAAGAGACTATAAAAATTGATGATGGTGTTCCGTTCGATGATAGTGTCCCATTCAATGATGAACCGGAGATACAAGAGAAAAGAAATGAAAACCCGATTCAAGAACAAGAGAATAATCAAGACCCCGAGATTTAGACGGTAAATAATCAAGAGAAAAATTATGAAAAACCAACCCAAGAAGAATAGATCTAGTCCCCGAGACAGTAAATAACCAAGATGGTGTCCTATTTAACAATGAACCAGAGATAAAGGAGAAAAGAAATAAAAACCCGATTCAAGAACAAGAGAAAATCAAGACCCCGAGACTAAGATGGTTAATAATCAAGAAGAAAAGTAATGAAGAACCAATCCAAGAACAAGAGAATCCAGTCTCCGAGACCAAGACAGTAAATAATCAAGATGGTGTCCCATTTAATGGTGAACCGGAGATATAGGAGAAAGGTAATGAAGAACCGATTCAAGACCAAGATAATCCAGTCCTCGATACCGAGGTAGAAAAAAATCAAGATATACCAGAGAGACAGGAAACAGGTACACAAGATGGGACTAAAAGCAGTTTGGATTTACACTTATTTAGCCTCGGATTATCACAATTTGATAGTGATGTTGAAACTGCTGTGCAATACGGGTATGATGGAATAACAAGAAATAAAAACGAGGAAATTGAAACAATTAGAGGGGAGAAAAATAAGAATGATACAAATAATGTAGATGCAACGAGTTCAATGGATGAAAAAATAAGTTCAATGGATGAAAAAATAATTTCAATGGAGGATAAGTTGTCTTCTGTGATAGAAGAGAATGAAAAATTTAAAGTTGAGTTGAATACAAAAGACGATACAATAAAATCCTTAGAGAGCCAATTAAAAGAAGCAGTTAATACAGAAAAATTCGCAAGAGAGAACGCAAAAGAATATAAAAGTAACCGGGAAAATGTGCGAAGATTGTATATTGAAGCTACTCATGATAATACATCACTAAAGCATCAAGTTGAATGCCAAGAAAGAGAGATGAAGGGAACGGGAATCAAACTTGGTGTAATGGAAGATAAGTTAACACATATGGATAGAGATGTTTACGGGGAACACCTAGAATGAGTTGAATTTCAGATGATAGAAGAAATGAAGAATAGAGACGAATATAACAAAACAATTAACTTTTTGAGTAATGAAAATGATGAATTAGTTGCGAGAGTGGTTCAACTACAGGACGATTAAAATATGTTCTTACAAGAATCAGAAATTGATGTTGTACCAATTGCAGAAATGACTGAACAAGAAGTACCGCCAAATGCTGAACAAGAAACGATAAAGAATGCTATGGATGGTTAGTAGGAAAAATAAAACAACAAAAAAAACCCAGAAAACACTGCCCAACAGGAGCAAAAAAATATTGATCGATACGAGGAACCTGAATTTGAAAATACAACGGAAAGTACTGATCAGGAGGTGCAAGAAAAATCTGATCAACAAAAAAAGCCTTAAGAAAATACTGACTAGGAGGTTCAAGAAAACAATAAACAACAAAAAATTCCCGAAGATGAACAAACACCAGGTCCTGAAACTGCTAGAAATAAACAAAAAAATCATCCAAGAAAAAAATAAAGAACAAAGAAAAGAAGAAAAAGAGAGCGCGCAATGAACCTGTTACACCTTCTACGATGGTTAAAAGAGTCAAGGATGATCTTAGGGAAGGAAGAGAAAAATTTCTCAAAAGCTCATACGTGACACAACCAACAAAAAAAGCAAGCAAGATGGTACCTCAGAGGGGACCTCGAAAGGTTTAAAAAATGACAAATAAGTAACCATGTTTTTATTTTATGTCTTCCGTTAGTACCCACTGTTACTTTTGATGTTAACTTTGGTGGTCCTTTGTGTGTTCTAGAATAAATGCAAATGTAAATCGAACCACAACCGCAAGTGTACGGTTGTCCCAAGTAGTATATCTGATAATACAGATTCGTTCCAAGGACGGAATGGTTGATCACAGTGTCTAGCAAATAGTGATTGATGCACTTATGAAAATAAAAGATAATAATATGTTTGTTTGGTTTTTGTATTAAGACTAAATAAATGAAAGACAAATATTAAAATGCAAGTAAAAGCTAAAACACAAGTAAAATAAGGTGAAACGCAATATGAGAAGTAGCACTTGAGAACGCAAGGATCCTCCCTATCCTATTTCTTAACTTATGTTGTTTAAGGGCTAAATTAGTCAATTACAATGGTCGGGATTCTAAATTCCTTATACCCCCGTCAGGGTGGACTATAAGGCAATCCTAAAGTGTCACTAGTCCCGTCAGGGTAAATATGATCCACCGTTGGATGATTAAGTGTATTACCTCATTGGCCCTAGGATTAGCTAAGCTCGTCAGAATCATTAACTTCTATTCTAGATTGAATAAATGCTTCCGTATTTAAACCCCCCGTCAGGATGATCCAATTGCCACTAATTGGAATAGCCTAAATACTATTACCTGTTCCTAGTTCATGACGCTAAAAACAGTAAATATTCATAATTTATCGAAAAGAGTAAAAGCCCTAATTTAGTTTAATTCAATAAAAACCCAAATTCAACATTCGTTAATTAATAAGAATTGGGATTCACCCATTGTTTGTTCTCAAGCACTATAGAAAACTTAGCTCATATTAAAATGAAATACGAAATTAAAAGTAATGGAATTCATATTGTTTACAGAATTAAAAAGATAAAGGAACCTAATTTCCGGAATCGGAATGACTACGAACGGAGATATAGACCCTCTCCAGCTCTTGTAGCTTCTTCTCCTTCCTTCAGTTGCTTCTCTCTGGTGTTTTTAATCTTGCAGAATGTGAATTATATGTAAAATAGAAGTCCAGACCTCCTTTTATAAGCATAAATTCGGACTAGGGCTTGGACCAGAAAATAAAAGACTAATTAAATGTCCAAGCCCACTTTCTAAGCCCAAAATCCCGTAACTGCTGATACACCTTCACTAAAACGGCTTTTCCCGATGCGTTACGACTCCGATTGACCTCATTCCAGTTGCTAAAGTTCCGTAACTCGATAAGGAATGATTTCTCTTCAAAGGTCAACAGCTAGATCATCGCTTAATTAAGCACCTCGAAATCAGCAATCTATGGCCTGAAAAATGGATTTTCAGCTCTAAAAAATAATATCTTCGGGATTTCTTTTCAAATCTTGACTCTATCTTTGTGATCTTTGACTTTCTCCTCAGATTCCTCTTCTAGCTAACATCTAAAACCTGTAAAATCTTCACTAAAAATACCAATATTACGCGCAAAAGCTTTAATAAATAAAAAATGCTAGAAATAAAAGAGGAAAATCATATTATTACATATTTAGTCCGAAAGTCTATCGAAATGATTAAATAAACACCAAAAATGATGTCTCCTAAGGGTCGAAAATAAGAACAATTAAGGAGACATCAAACTTCCACATGGCGATTGCGTTATATCTTCCGTTAGTACCTAAGTTTTCAAAATTTGACGAATAAGTGCCTAAATTTTCAAAAATGTTTGTAAACTTAGGCACTTATTTGTCAAATTTTGAATATTTCGGTACTAAGGAAGCGCCACACAATCGGCACGTGGCAGTTAAAGTCAAAAGTAATGGTGTGTACTCACGGAAGACATAAAACAAAAACTTTGATACTTATTTGTCATTTTTGAGAACTTGGACACCTATTTGTTGATATTTAAAATGGTGGATCTCCACAAGGGGTTTTCCCTTGATTTTACATTAACTTATATAAGTTAATAATATCTTTTTTATCAATATTATAAATTATATTCATATTTAAATATTTGATATAGATATAGTTATAGTGATTTAAGAAAAAGGTGATTGACCCAGAGGTCCACACAACAAGTGAGTTGCCTAGTAAAGTCAAACCCAATTTTAGAGAAGACACACACTCACAACCCATTAAAAAACATATGTGACCGAATAAAAACACATACACCCTATTAAAAAATTACGTAATTCATTAGACAAATTCACAACTTATTTAAAAAACGAAGTTATCCTATTAATAATTGGACAATTGTTGAGGGTAAGAGAACACATTGTTTGACCTTTTAAATAGTTATCTCTTTAAAAAAAGGTATATAGTTAAAAGATGATATGAAATCCTAGAATATTATATTATTTTTGTGTATACTAAGTTTAAGTTATGAGTTTGATATATATCTAATTTTTATTTTAAGTGCTAATGAAGTGTCATATTATGGTACCCTTTAATTTTTTCGTTACAATTACTATATAAGTTAAACAGATCCAAATATAAAAAAAAATAAGTGAAATGTTGTCTTCATAATATTATATCCCTTACCTTAAACCTCTTAGCCCGTCACTAAGATCCTTTCTAAATATTATTTCATATAGTATATTAACAAAAATTATTGCGTAACTATAGTGGTGTTTTTGTTATTTTTTATTATATGTTATTTTTACAATTAAAGTTGTTTAGTTGCAAGTTTTGCTTAAGATTTTCAAATTTTGGCTCTCAACACAAAAAAAACCACACATATATCTATTTAGTGGAATATAATATAGCGTGTGATTTCCATCGAACAAAAAGAAAAAAGCTCTTTTATGTATGAGGAAAGTTTTAACATAAGCAGTAGGGATTCGCAGAATATTCAGACATAGACATAGAGCGTGCATGACTTTTCTGTCCTTCCCAAGAAAAGGACAAAATTCCCATGGACGATAAGGATGCCAAAACTTTCCAATAGGCGACAATTTGTTAGAAATTTTATTAGAAGAGAATGTAATAAATTTTGAAGATAATCAATTTTCTAATATGATGGAATATGTCTTATATATTAAGTTGTTTTAATGTGATAAATTGTTAGGTATTTTAGTTTCTAAATGCATGATCCTTAGGTATTTTAGTTCCTCATTGCAGGATCCTTTATATCATGACTTGCAACATTATATGTCTCAATGTGACAAATTGTTAGGTATTTTAGTTTCTAAATGCATGATCCTTAGGTATTTTAGTTCCTAATTGCAGGATCCTTTATATCATGACTTGCAACATTATTTGTCTCACTAACATGAGAATTATTATCATATATATATGCAGCAGTTTGAGTTATATAATTTCTTGATCATAATGTTTTATGTGAAATGAATGTGCGTAAGTGTTCTACTACAACATTTTCATGTTTCAAACTTAAAACACATCACATGTTAGAAGCATAGTCATCATAAGAATTATTATATATGCTTCAGGAGTTTTCTTATTAGTTGAACACTTGCTAACTCATAAATTTTCATATGTATTGTATTTCTATAGTGATAAACTACTTATGTGTTTATTAACATGTATAGATCACTTATCATGTTGATAGCCGAATAATCTATACATCATTTCATATGCTAAACCACGAAACTTCAAGTTGACACAATTGAACGTGTTTTGCATCATAACTTGTTAGTTGTTGTGAATATTAAGATCCCATCAACTACATCTTTCTTATAATTTTATATCAAACATATCTCGTGAAAAAAGTTTTATCATTTGAGCGAAGAATAAAAAACCATTAAACTCGTATAACATAACACGGGGTACCCGATCCCAGTGTAAATCGGTAACCCGATCTAAATCGGGTAGTCAAAATATTATAAAATATGGGTTATTGATTCAAGTATACATGACAACACTTTAAAGTAAATATTATTCAAAAGAAAAACACCCGCTTTAAAAAAACAGCATCAAGCACAACACACCCACACAAAAAACAAGTAGCAGCACGAAACCCTTCTCTTCTCCTTAACTGAAAACCCCTCATTCCATATCTCTTGCTTTTTAAATCAAAACGAAATAGTCTCGACTTGTTCTGTTGCTGTTGAAATCAAACTTCGACGAACAAGCTTCAATTGAAAATTCCTTTTCAAGTAATTTCGGATTCGTTTATGGGACAAGTTTTTTGTTCGTTTACTATGCATATCTACCCTATTATTGACTTAATGAACACAATGCATGCTTATTATAACCGGTTCCTAGGGTTTAAATAAGGATTAAAACGATATTAGCGTGATATGGGACTTGTACCATCTACTGAAATGGGACTTGTTCCATCTGCTGAAATGGGACTGATACTAGCGTGTATTAGCGTTTTGTGTGTTAGTTATCACATTTAGTTTACTCAATTGCTATAAATTTGAATTCAGCGTTATATTTAGGGTAAAATTCTATAAAATATCAAATGGAACAGTTTGCATCTGCTGAAATGGTTTGTTTTATTCCAATTGTCATTATTCATGTGTTATTGGTACCAATTAGCATAATGAAAATGTAATAATTTTCACATCTAATTAGTTACTGGATTTGGCTCATCTGTATAATTATCCTATTTAGTGTAATGTAAATGCAAAAAGAAGTGAATTAATTGTTGTAATTTGGCAAAGGTATCATAAACATAGGTGATATGGGACACATTCCTATCTGATTAGTTTATGAATTTGATCCAATTTAGTTAATAAAATTGCAAAACACAGGTGAGATGGGTCAAGTCCCATCTAAACTGCTTATGATTTTGTACAATTTAGTGTAAAGAAATTGGAAAACACATGTGAGATGGGACAAGTCCTATCTAATCTGTTTATGATTTTGTACAATTTAGTGTAATGAAATTGCAAAACACAGTTGAGATGGGACAAGTCCCATCTGCTAAAATTATTTTTTGAATCTGTTTTTTTGATATTGAATGGATTAACAATCGTATTTCTTGTATCTTGATACAGATATGTCTAATTTTGAGGTTAGATCTTCAATAGATGGGTTGTTTACCAAATTAAAAAACAAAAAGATAACTAAGACACAATACGTGCTTGCAAAGCATCACCCTTCTATCTTTTGATCAAGAAAATACACAGGAAGACATAAGAAAGGAAGGCATTGCGTAAAGACAACACATTGATAAATTCTATTATTCAAACATATAACACTAGAACCTGGGAAATTGGAATTTGCCCCAAAAGGTCTTGAAATTACTTAAACAAATGTCAGACTAATAATGGGCGTAGAAGGTTGAATAAGTCACCATCGTATTTCACCAGAGAAGATGTACTGTCTTCTAAATGGTTTAAAAAATAATTTCGAAACCATAAAGGGAAACTGACACCAAGTGCTCTAAAAGCTCGAATTAAAGAACTGTTAGCTTCAGGGGATATACGTGATAAAGTGTTGAAGGATTTTGCTCGTTTAATTTGTATTTTAGCCCTATATACCCGATTCTACCCATATAGAGCAGGAAGAATAGATTGGACAGAATTGGGACTATCACATGACTTTACAAGAATAAGGATATACAACTGGGCAAGTGATATGGCTAATAAGCTCATGTCATCAGTCACATCATAGAAAACTTCACGTCTAAAAGGATCTGGATGCATGATTCTGGTAAGTAATTAAATTGTGTAAGTTATAAACAAATTTTATTATATAATATACATTTACTAACTTAAAATGTTATTTTTTTTATGTAGCCATTCTTCTTTGGGAACGTAAATCAATGGGAAGCATCCGATGAATATGTTTATCTACGTTATTTTAAGTGGTTGAATGTTATTCGTCCCAAAGAAGGCGAGACATTCAAGACAAATTATATCGACACTCTTAGACCTAAAAATGAAAAGTTTAAGTTCAAAATTGTTTTATCGTGAAAATCATGGGTAGTAAAGTTTATTGCTTTGCAGGTTAGAAAAGATGACCTAGTGATCGAGCCATTAGAGGATCAAACCATTCAAATGGCTGATGGAGTTGAAGATAGTGACGAGGAGGATGGTGTGAAAGAAGAGGAAGCCGAAAAAGACTCAGATGAAGATGAAGAGAATGAAGAAGAAGACTATGATGAAGATGAAGAAGATGAAGACGAGAACTTAAATGAAGAGGATGAAGAAGAGATGTTGGATGAAGAAGATGATACTGAGAACTTGGTTCGAGAGGAATCTGATGACAAAGAGGTTGAAGAGGAGATGGGTTACGAGAACGTGATGATGAAGACATGGGTTTTGAGAAATATGGGGGATGAAGATTAAGAAGTTTCCGTAAATAAAACAGTTGAGGAGGAAAATCAGAACGAAGAGACTATAAAAATTGATGATGGTGTTCCGTTTGATGACAGTGTCCCATTCAATGATGAATCGGAGATACAGGAGAAAAAAAAATGAAAACCCGATTCAAGAACAAGAGAATAATCAAGACCCCGAGATTGAGATGGTATATAATCAAGAGAAAAGTTATGAAGAACCAACCCAAGAAGAATAGAATCTAGTCCCCGAGACAGTAAATAACCAAGATGGTGTCCTACTTAACAATGAACCAGAGATAAAGGAGAAAAGAAATGAGAACCCGATTCAAGAACAATACAATAATCAAGACCCCGAGACTGATACGGTTAATAATCAAGAAGAAAAGTAATGAAGAACCAATCCAAGAACAAGAGAATCCAGTCCCCGAGACCAAGACAGTAAATAATCAAGATGTTGTCCCATTTAATGATGAACCAGAGATACATGACAAAGGTAATGAAGAACCGATTCAAGGCCAAGAGAATCCAGTCCTCGAGACCGAGGCAGAAAAAAATCAAGATATACCAAAGAGACAGGAATCAAGTACACAAGATGGGACTAAAAGCAGTTTGGATTTACACTTATTTAGCCTCGGATTATCACAATATGATAGTGATGTTGAAACTGCTGTGCAATACAGGTATGATGGAATACCAAGCAATAAAACGAGGAAATTGAAACAATTAGAGGGGAGAAAAATAAGAATGAGTTCAATGGATGAAAAAATAATTTCAATGGATGAAAAAATAATTTCAATGGATGAAAAAATAATTTCAATGGAGGATAAGTTGTATTTTGTGATAGAAGAGAAAGAAAAATTTAAAGTTGAGTTGAAGACAAAAGATGATACATTAAAATCCTTAAAGAGCCAATTAAAAGAAGAAATTGATACAGAAAAATTCGCAAGAGAGAACGCAAAAGAATATAAAAGTAACCAGGAAAGTGTGCGAAGATTGTATATTGAAGCTAATCATGATAATACATCACTAAGGCATCAAGTTGAATGCCAAGAAAGAGAGATGAAGGAAATGGGAATCAAACTTGGTGTAATGGAAGATAAGTTAACACATATGGATAGAGATGTGTACGGGGAATACCTAGAAAGAGTTGAATTTCAGCTAAAAGAAGAAATGAAGAATAGAGACGAATATAACAAAACAATGAAATTTTTGAGTAATGAAAATGATGAATTAGTTGTGAGAGTGGTTCAACTACAGGACGATTTGAATATGTTCTTACAAGAACAAGAAATTGATGTTGTACTAATTGCGGAAATGACTGAACAAGAAGTACCGCCAAATGTTGAACAAGAAACGATAAAGAATGATATTAGAACAAAGAGGATGGTTAGTAGGAAAAAGAAAACAACAACAAAAACTCAGAAAACACTGCCTAACAGGAGAAAAAAAATATTGACCGACACAAGGAACCTGAATTTGAAAAAACAACAGAAAGTACTGATCAGGAGGTGCAAGAAAAATCTGATCAACAAAAAAAGTCTGAAGAAAATACTAACCAGGAGGTTCAAGAAAACAATAAACAACAAAAAAATCCTGAATATGAACAAACACCAAGTCCTGAAACTGCTAGAAATAAACAAAAAAATCATCCGAGAAAAAAATAAAGAACAAAGAAAAGAAGAAAAAGAGATCGCGCAATGAACCTGTTACACCTTCTACGATGGTTAAAAGAGTCAAGGATGATCTTTTGGAAGGAAGAGAAAAAGTTCTCGGAAGCTCATACGTGACACAACCAACAAAATAAGCAAGCAAGATGGTACCTCAAAGGGGACCTCGAAAGGTTTCAAAAGTGACAAATAAGTAACCATGTTTTTATTTTATGTCTTCCGTTAGTACCCACTGTTACTTTTGACGTTAACTTCCACATGGAGATTGCGTTATATCTTCCGTTAGTACCTAAGTTTTCAAACACTTTTGAAAATTTGCGCACTTATTCGTCAAATTTTAAAATATTTCGGTACTAAGGCAGCGCCACGCAATCGGCACGTGGCAGTTAAAGTCAAAAGTAATGGTGTGTACTCACGAAGACATAAAACAAAAACTTTGGTACTTATTTATTACTTTTGAAAACCTGGACACCTATTTGTCGATATTTAAAACGGTGGATCTCCACAAAGGGTTTTCCCTTGATTTTACATTAACTTATATAAGTTAATAATATCTTTTTTATCATTATTATAAATTTTATTCATATTTATATATTTTATATAGATATAGTTATAGTGGTTTAAAAAAAAGGTGATAGACCCAAAGGTCCACACAACAAGTGAGTTGCCTAGTAAAGTCAAACCCAATTTTAGAGAAGACACACACTCACAACCCATTAAAAAACATATGTGACCGAATAAAAAACACATACACCCTATTAAAAAATTACGTAATTCATTAGACAAATTCACAACTTATTTAAAAAACGAAGTTATCCTATTAATAATTGGACATTTGTTGAGGGTAAGAGAACACATTGTTGGACCTTTGAAATAATTATCTCTTTAAAAAAAAAGGTATATAGTTAAAAGATGATATGAAATCCTAGAATATTATATTATTTTTGTGTATACTAAGTTTAAGTTATGAGTTTGATATATATCTAATTTTTATTTTAAGTGCTAATGAAATGTCATATTATGGTACACTTTAATTTTTTTGTTACAATTACTATATAAGTTAAACGAATCCAAATATAAAAAGAAATAAGTGAAATGTTGTCTTTATAATATTATATCCCTTACCTTAAACTTTTTAGCCCGTCACTAAGATCCTTTCTAAATATTATTTCATATATAATATTAGCAAAAATTATTGCGTAAAAATAGTGGTGTTTTTGTTATTTTTTATTATATGTTATTTTTACAATTAAAGTTGTTTAGTTGAAAGTTTTGCTTAGGATTTTCAAATTTTGGCTCTCAACACAAAAAAAAACCACACATATATCTATTTAGTGGAATATAATATACCGTGTGATTTCCATCGAACAAAAAGAAGAAGGCTCTTCTATGTTTGAGGAAAGTTTTAACATAAGCAGTAGGGTTTCGCAGAATTTTCAGACATAGAGCGTGCACGACCTTTCTGTCCTTCCCTTAAAAAAGGACAAAATTCCCATGGGCGATAAGGATGCCAAAACTTTCCAATAGGCGGCAATTTGTTAGAAATTTTATTAGAAGAGAATGTAATAAATTTTGAAGATAATCAATTTTCTAATATGATGGAATATGTCTTATATATAGGTTGTTTTAATGTGACAAATTGTTAGGTATTTTAGTTTCTAAATGCATGATTCTTAAGTATTTTAGTTCCTAATTGCAGGTTCCTTTATATCATGACTTGCAACGTTATTTGTCTCAATATGACAAATTGGTAGGTATTTTAGTTTTTAAATACATGATCCTTCGGTATTTTAGTTCCTAATTGCAGGATCCTTTATATCATGACTTGCAACATAATTTGTCTCACTAACATGAAAATTATAAGTATGAATATTTATCATAAGTACAAACATTGTTTATCATATATATGTGCAGCAATTTGAGTTATATAAATTTTTTATCATAATGTTTTATGTGAAATGAATGTGCATAAGTGTTCTACTACAACATTTTCATGTTTCAAACTTAAAACATATTACATGTAAGAAGCATAGTATCCTAAGAATTATTATATATGCTTCACGAGTTTTCATATAAGTTGAACACTTGCTAACTCATAAATTTTCATATGTATTGTATTTCTATAGTGATAAACTACTTATGTGTTTATTAAAATGTATAGATCACTTATCATGTTGATAGCCGAATAATCTAAACATCATTTCCTATGCTAAACCACGAAACTTCAAGTTGACACAATTGAACATGTTTTGCATCATAACTTGTTAGTTGTTGTGGATATTAAGATCCCATCAACTACATCTTTCTTATAATTTTATATTAAACATATCTCGTGAAGAAAGTTTTATCATTTGAGCGAAGAATAAAAAACCCATAAACTCGTATAACATAACACTTTGGGTACCCGATCCCAGTGTAAATCGGTAACCCGATCTAAATCGGGTAGTCAAAATATTATAAAAGATGGGTTATTGATTCAAGTATATATGACAACACTTTAATGTCATCTACCTTGTATTTGTTAGAACGAGGACACGCCACGTGGAATTTTCCAGTTTAAAATAAAATTAGGATTCTGATTTGGGTAAACTGACTCACTAATTTAGTCTTTTTCATAAAGTCACTTGCCACATAAGATATAACCGTTGGGGCTCTTGGTTATATATATATACAAAATATTTTCGACCGGAAACTTATATCTTCAAGACATTATCTTCATTACATCAAAGAGCATAATCAAGAAGAGATCACAAGCCAAATCCCTCATCTTTATATAATTCATTTGATCTTGTTTCACTTATTATTCACTCTATATAGAGTTCTTTACATTACATGGTAACCAATTATAAATATTTATACTCTATATTTAGTTAGGAAAGATTTTTTCGACATTAGATTGAGGCATGTTAATCTTTGAAAAAGAGAAAGCTTCGTTTTTAACAGAGTTATTTAGTAGTTGTAATTGAGCCCTCAAAAATCACATTTGAGTTTCTTGATTGAACCCGTAAAAATCATGTGTAAAGGTTGCGATTGATTCCGCTAAAAATCATGGTGTATTAATTTTGTTCTCACCGTTAAGAAAAATAAGCAGTTTAGTGGATAAACTTATCCTAAGGGTGGTTCCTTAGGTGGTGAATTGGGCTCTATAAAGTTCGAACCACTCGAAAACCACTGTGTAGCTTATATCCTTTCACTCTTTACATATCATCTTATAATTTCTTGCATTGTATATGTATGTTATCATAATTGACTTTCATTGCATGATCCATCTAAATTTTGATAAATTGACTTGAATAGATTTCTAGCCAATGAGTTTGTCAATTAAGGTTTTTATTACGCATTACTTTTTAAGTTTTCTATACCCCCTATTGTATAAATACATGGTATCATAGCTTAACTCTACATGAATAGTTTAATAATTAGTAGAGATATCAATATAAAATTTAATCTTAGAATGTGAAAATTAATGAATAGTTTAATTATTAGTAGAGATAAAAATATAAAATTTAATCTTAGAATGTGAAAATTTATTGAGATCTCTTCTTTGTTTGAAGATAATGAATATAAAGGGGGGTGCAACACGAGGATATCCCAGCGGGGTCACCCATCCAAGTACTACTCTCGCCCAAACACGCTTAACTTCGGAGTTCTGATAGGATCCAGTGCATTAGTGCTTGGTTAGAGGTATTGTGAGATGGCGTTGTGGAGCATGAGGTGGGTGCAGAAGTCACCGTGAAGTGGCAATATGAAAATTCGGGGATCTTTTCCGTCAAGTCTGCCTTCGGAAGATTAGAAAATAATGTGCCTGGGGATGAATTTAATTGGGAAAAAATCTGGAAGCTTAAGTTCTCCCAGAAATTTCGTGTATTGTTGTGGCGTATTGCAAAGAATCGAGTGGCGACAACAGAAAATCTATTTAAGAGGGGTGTAAATGATTCTCGGGAGTGTCGAATCTGTGGCGCGGAAAGAGATAATATTAAACACATCTTCATGGAATGTGCAGTGGCCGTAAAGCTGTGGCGTCATTTGGTGTTGGAGATTCAGACCAGCTCCTCGAATATACTAATTACGTTGCCGAGTTCTGGAGTCGAGGACAGGTATTCTGTCGAGCTGGAAAAAATTAAAAAAATAAACAGCAGTTGGACCGCTGCTCTTGATGATGAAGTTGGCCAAGGTCCCGCTGGAATAGAAGATCAGCATGGTACAGGGGCTCATTTGCAATTAAAAAAGTGGATAGGCAGGCATTTGTCAACTAAATTACTAGTGGATGGCATTTAATGGCCACTCCATTTCGCTGCTATCATTTGGGTCCAATGGACCACAAGAAATTCGAGAGTATTTAATACACCTTCTAGTGCACCTAAAGTGGATGAATTAAAATGCAGAATCAGGTGGTTTACAATTAATTTTGTAAAGACGTGGAGTAAAGAAAGCGAAGGTGGGATAATTACTTCAGCTAAGAACATTTTGATTAAATGGAGTAAGCCGATGAATACCCATAAGCTGAACGTGGGTGGGTGATTTGATATAGAGAAAGGTGTGGCAGGAATTGGGGGTGTTTTGAGAAATGAAGCAGGTACATTCATAGCTGGTTTTGCAGGATCGTGTGTAATGGAATCCCTTTACACATCGGAATTAATAGCGCTTCACTTTGGGTTAAGATGGGCAATAAGAAAAGGCTACGAAAAGCTTCTTATCGAAACCGATTCGAAGGAGCTCCATGCGCTAGTGAAGGGCGGTGGGGGCTCAAATAGTCGGCTTTCGCATATGGGGCTTGAGTGCCAGGTATTATTGAAAACTCATCCGAATTTCGAATTTAACCACATTTACAGGGAAGCAAACTTGTGTGCGGACAAGCTAGCAAAGGAAGGTGAAAATAGTAGAGCCTTTCCAAATGAGTTTAGAGATCCCCAAGCTATCTTTGGAAGTCGATAACAAGGGATAGAAGTGGATGGGCGTCCCGAGAGTTGTGGTAGACTCTGTAGGAGTTTTGTAATGTATTTTCATTTAAATCTTGATGTAACAATCGGCTTGTGAAGCCGCCTATGTATGAAAAAAAAATAATGAATATAAATTTTTGAAGATGAGAATGGAAATATTTCTAAAATACATTGACTATGAGATGTGGATTGTCACCAAGAAGAAACATACACTCCGTACAAAGACGAGGCCACCTTGACAATCAAAACATTTTATGAGCTCACTACACTTAATCATGAGAAGCTCAACATAAAACAAAATCGTTTTCACACTCACTCATGGATTGGATGTCGTAACATATAGAAAGGTAAAATTTATAAGTCGACTCATGAAATGTGGAATGCTTGATCACAGTCTTTGAGCAACCAAAGTTGAGGCAAACCCACTTTTCCCCATTTATAAGAAAAATGATGAGGCAAAAAAGGAAAGCGGTGCTTCAAACTCTCGAAAGCCCAAACCCTTCTCTAACCATTATAAATAAATGATCAAGATGGATCATGGATTTGGACATCAATACTTACTTGTAACCTTGATTAAAGGATGCTAAACCAAAAGTGTGAGATAACAATTTTATCTAACCCTTATTGATCCTTGTTTCTATATGCTTCCTAGTTTTACTTGTCTTTGGGTGAGTGTTGTTATTACTTACAAGATATTATAAAACCTACTCTTTTTATAATTTTTCTTTTCAGTGATGAAGAATAATCAGAAGCAAGTGCTACATAAAAGATGATAATGTGGATATTACAGTTGGTAGAGTAGCTGTCAGAGAGGGACCCGGAACTGATCAGGAGGTGGTATTGGGTGGTTCGGATCAACCAAATCACGCCGTGGTGGATACAACGTCTCATAAGTTAGTGGGGGGTTTTTTTTAACACGAATAAGCAGAAGTTGGTAGATGGGGAAGCATTGGGACCGTCTCAAACACGTAAGGAGAAGAATAACAAGAAGGGGTCAAAGAAGGAGAAGAATAACACGTAAAGAGGGGCTTGGTAATGGTGCTAAAGGGGATGTGACAATTAATCCTACGGGTTCAGTAGGGGGGCGTAATGAGGGCGATGGTGGGGCGAACGTGGTGCTGGAACGTGGGGCTAATATAATGGACAATGGGGGTGTAATGGTAGATAGTTTAATGGATGAGGGGACTAATAGGGACTAGCGGCAGTTTATTGCCCCCAGGGACCATATTGCAATTTCGAAATATTCAGAAAATTCAGCAGTAGACATTACTTCTGCTCAAGTGATGGAACCCGCTATTAGTAGGCCTTTTCCGCGGTAACAGATGGATGAAGAGCCACCTGATCCGAGTGACACGTCAGGTACCATTATCTCTCCGTCTTCTGTTGTTCACCCGCATGTAGAGGGCTCTCCGGCGAAGGAACCTACAGCGGTCAGGGAGCAGTTCCGATTAGGAAGGTCCACGGAGAGTGTATCAGATGTGGCAATTAACTTAGCGCGTGATGATCCTGAACCGATTATAGGACAAATTGGGAAACAAGCGTTAAAAGAATTCTTTGCGGATAAGCTTGATGCTCCTGATTATAATGATTTTTACCTAGAGGATTCACTAGAGTTACAATGTGAACAGCGGACCGTGGGGAAACAAGAGGAAGTGAACTCGGGTGTGAGCTTGATGGAGCTGGAGGGTAGTGAAGCGACTTCTTAACGCCTGCTACAGTAACATGAGGGAGTTTTCTTATTTCTTCATTTAACCTTGTTTTACATTTGTTATCTTATTTCTTTTTAAATATATTTTATGTCTAGTACGCCTAATAATGTTTGTACAGGAGATTGGTGTTTGCCGAATCTACCTCTTAATGTTTTGTTCTGGAATTGCCGCGGCGCCAATAACGAAGCCTTCCGGCGCTCTTTTAATGACTTGAATACACGTCATAAACCTTTTCTTGCGATAGTGGTAGAGACAAAAGCTTCGGGTTTAGAAGCGACTGGAATCATAAAGTCCCTCCGTATGGAAAAGTCGATTCGCGTTGAAGCTGAGGGATTCTCCGGAGGCATTTGGATCCTTTGGAACCCCATGGGAATATCGATTCAAATTTTATCAGCCTCTAGACAGGTAATTAACCTTTGCATATCTAAGGACTCATGTTTTTCTTGGATTCTTTCTGCAGTGTATGCCAGCCCTAGTGATTGGTTGAGGAATTCGTTGTGGGACGCATTGGAGGAAGCTTCGAGTGATATTAAGGTACCATGGTTAGTGGTGGGTGACTTCAATCAGATAGGGAAAGAAGAGGATCAGATGGGTGGTGTAGAGGGAATCAGGCGCTCAATGGTCCTATTTGAGAAATGGAGAGATACGTGTGGTTTAGAAGACTTGGGTTTTGAGGGGCCGAGATACACTTGGAGTGACTCGTGGAATTCAGGGATGTGGATTATGAAACGATTGGATAGAGCATATGGTAATCAACTATGGTGGGACAGGTTTGAGTTTACAAGAATTAAGCATTTACCTAGAGTGCATTCCGATCATGTTCCATTACTTGTTACGATTACTACTCCTACATCTCCGGTTATTACTAGCAAAAGATTTAGGTTTGAAAACTCATGGTGTTTCCATGAAAGATTCAAAGGTTTGGTGGAGGATAAATGGGTTAAATAGGGTAGGAGGTTTGGGGAAAATATTGAGGCGATGCGGGTTGAGTTGGAAATTTGGAAGCGTGAGGTCTTTGGGGATTTATTTTGTAAGAAGAATAGACTTTTGGCCCGAATCGCGGGGATACAGAAAGCCTTACAGCGTTCTTATAATGTGTCACTAGTTAATCTTGAGGCTCGATTACGCGATGAGTTCGAGAGTGTTCTTGAGCAAGAGGAGATACACTGGTTTGACCGAGCGCATTCCGAATGGGTCAATTCAGGTGAAAGGAATACCAAATACTATCACCAAACAGCACAAATTAAGAGAAAGAGTAATAATAATATCCGAATTCGTAATGGCCGTGAAGAGTGGTTTGAAGATGAGGTTGTAGAGAAGACGTGGGTTACGGATTTCTTCGAAGGTCTCTTCATGCTTGATGAGGCTGATTCGGGCTCGTTTTGTTTGCCGAGCCTTCCACGATTTAATCAGGCAGATATTGCGACACTTAGTAGGGGAATTATTGATGAGGAAATTCGTATTGCGGTGTTTCAGATGTCACCTCATAAGGCGCCTGGCCCAGATGGGATGACAGCAGGGTTTTACCAGAAGTGTTGGGATATTGTGGGGCCCGCCGTTTGCGATATGGTTAGACATGCACTTGAGGTTGGTCATTTTCCGAAGGAGGTTCTTGGTACCTTAATCCATCTCATTCCGAAAGTAGGTAACGCGGAATACATCACTCAGTTTAGACCGATTAGTCTAATTAACGTGAGCTACAGGATATGTATGAAAGTATTTGTGAATCGTTTGCGACATTTGCTTTCCGAGTATATTGGACCTTTCCAAAGTAGTTTTCTCCCAAAGCGTTCTACTATAGATAATATTGTTTTGGTTAGTGAAGTGAACTTTCTCTTGAGACACTGCAAGGGGAAGAAGAGCTACATGGCAGTCAAGGTTGATTTGGCTAAGGCATATGATAAGATCAGATGGGACTTCATAAAGGACTCGTTGGAATCTCTTGGTGTACCACCCATGTAGGTAGACGTAGTTATGTCAGGGATGGAGGAGAATATGTTGAGTGTTCTATGGCGTGGGGAAGCTCTTGACCCAATAAAGCCTAAGCGAGGAATTCGGCAATGCGACCCCATATCACCATATCACTTTGTCATTTGTATGGAGAGGCTATCCCTTCTTATTCAGAATCTTGTGGAAGAAGGACGGTGGAAACCTTTACGACTTTCATCAGGGGGGTTTCCCATCTCTCACATTTTCTTTACAGATGATCTCATATTATTTGCAGAGGCTTCTACTCATAATATTGATCTTTTGCAGGATACTTTGCTCACTTTTTGTAAAGATGCGGGACAGACGGTTAGTAGAGATAAATCGATCATTTATTTCTCGAGGAACATCGATGAAGATTTGGCTTTGGAGATTACAAGGCGCAGTGGTTTTCAACGTAGTGAAGGCATAGGAAAGTATCTGGGCCTCCCCATCCTTTCAGGGAGGAGGCCTAAGGAATTTTATGGAGAATTTATTAATGGATTGCGTAGTAAATTAGCAAAGTGGAAAGGGAATTCGTTATCACTTGCAGGCCGTATAACGTTAGCTCAATCGGTGTTAAGCGCGGCGCCTATGTACATCACGCAAGTGGAGAAGCTTCCTAGCTACGTGTGCCTCGAGATCGATAAGATTCGTAGGGAATTTATTTGGGGTAATGCGTATGGACAAAAACACATTAGTTGGGTGGCTTGGAAGAATGTATGTAGACCGAAGAGCGTTGGGGGTTTAGGATTTCGATTTGCGGAAGATATGAATAAGGCTTTATTGGGTAAATTGGGTTGGAAGTTGATTCATGATGACATATCTATTTGGCCACTTGTGATGAGGCAAAAATATTTTAAATCAGCTATACTTCAGTATGAGGTTAAACCAAATGACTCACGTATGTGTAGAACTATCGTGGAAGGTATTGCCGTAGTTAGACGGGGATCCCGATGGGTATTACATAGTGGTGAGTTTGTATCGTTTTGGCTTGATTTATGGGTAGGGGAGTCTCCATTAATAGATCATGTTGGGGGTGTTATTAGTTTGGAGGAGAAGAATAGATTGGTTAAGGATTATATAGATAGTGATGGACGTTGGCTGTGGGATAGATTTCAACACTTGCTACCTCCGTCGAAACTCTTAGAAATTACTAGTATAAGAGTAGAGATGGGAGTTGGTAAGAGGGACAATTTATCTTGGATATGTGAGGTCCGTGGAGAATATTCAGTGAGATCGGCAAATTGGGAATGGGATGAGAATGCTAATAGTATGAATATGAATTAGGAAAAGATGTGGAAAATCAAATGTCCGCAAAGAACAAGGGTCTTGGTTTGGCGTGCTATAAAGGATAGACTTGCCACAAGAGGTAACTTGGCTCGACGAGGGATGGAGGTACCATTAACCTGCCATTTCTGTGGGAGATTCGAAGAAACAGCCCTACATATTTTTAGGGACTGCCTATGTATAAATGAGGTGTGGCGGTTGATGAAAGGTGAAGTTTTGAGTAGTATCAGGTGTGAGCAGGTTAGGATAGATGGGTGGGACCGAGATTGGGGTATATTTACTCGAGAGCAGATACCAAACGCTCCAGTCGAGCAACACAGGTCTGCTAATGGTTCGCAGCAAATTAATTCAGACCAGCACCTGCATTTTTTTACAGGCGAACAGGTTCTAAGGTCCAGGTCTTCACAGTGTCAGGTCCACCAGCTCCTGGGACAGACTTCGCGGCAGCCTGGGAGGCGTGTGACTACTGGAGAAGATGATCTCAGTCTAGAGATGGGGAACACAGTAGCTTACGAAGGGACTGGATCAGGTACAGCGACTGAGGACAGCTCCGGAGATGAACTAGATGCTGAAACAAATCTGGATTGCGACAGTTTGTGGTGGTCGAAGAATGTTTCTGGAAAGGGAATTTTTGCTGGTATTACATGGTCTACTGTATTCAGGGCACTGATTGAGGTGATATGGAGAGCCCGTAATGATATAGTCTTCAACGGAAGTGTTATTCCTTCATCCAAGATTATGCTAAGGAAAATTAAATACTTAGCAGCATCTTACGCGAGAGCCTGGGGGAACCTTCCCGGAAGTATGCCAGCTAAGAAAAATCTCGTAAATCCTGTTGGGTGGTGTAAGCCAGCACGTGGGGTGAAGCTTAACACGGATGGAAATTGTAATAAATGGCGTCGGATAGGTGGTGGTGGTGTAATTAGAGATGGTGATAGCAATTGGATTGGGGGTTTTTCGATAAAAATCCTACATGAGGTACCCGCTATTGTGGAATTAATTGTGTTATGTGAGGGTCTTAAATTGCTTGAAGAAATGAGGTTGAGCGAAGTGATTATTGAGGTAGATTCAAAGGAGGTTGTTGAGTTAATAGGTAGTGCTAAGAAAGGCAAAGGCCCTGCTGCTTTCTGGATTGAACAAATTCGCCAAATCATGGCACGGAATAGCTTGTTTACTCTTGGATGCATCTACCGCGAGGCGAATTACGGTGCAGATTGGTTGGCTAATACTGGACTATCTCAGGAGAAGGATTATTGCTTCTATACGAACCCGCCAAAGGGGATTTGGCGAATTCTCACGCGAGATCGGATAGAGTGGAAGACACCCCGAGCCGTATTTACTCTGGGTCTGCTGCTCTCTGATGTAATAAATTAGTTGTATCACGATCCATTAGGGTCTCCTCTAACAAAAAAAAATATCAAGAGAGAAGTTTTGTTATGTTGATAGCTATTGAATTTTCTCAGTAAAAAGAAACATGTTGAGGAGTGGCAGCGTGGGGACCTCTCAGATTTGGGGCCCAAAACCTCTGCTTTGTGTCCGGGCCGGCCTTGATAACCACATATTAAACAATCAAAAAGCAAACCCAATAAAGAAATGCCAATTAAAAAAAATATTTTGAAAATGTACGACCAGTAGTAACAAACTAATATACATATATGTGCACTATTCACTTATTTACTTGTACACCATAACTACATCATCTTGATCTCTTTGCTTTAATACTGACAACTCTTCCTTAAGCACATTCATAATCCTGAAATTAGCTATAATGCAGGTCAATTACTAGACACAAATCACTACACAAACTTAATCACAGAAAGAATATAATTTTTCAAAGATTACTTACTTGGTTTGTGTAAGGTCACGAATTGCTTCAATTGCAGAACTAACACTAAAAAGAGCCATTTTCTTAACCTGTTACAACCATTATCCAATTTTATGTCCCTTTAATTAAGTTTAGGTCATATAGTATCATAACAAATATTTACCTCAAACATTTTTTCTCTAGCTTTATGGTGCATTGGGAGTACACGAATTTCTTCATTCAATTTAATGCACTCACTAGCATTTTCAGGTGAGATGAAATCCACGACAATATTTACACATGACTACAAATCAACACGCCAAAACAAAAGTAAGGGTGATTAACTTATTTGGTCCTTTATCTATGAAACTTTTTCAGTTTAGTCACGTAACATTTTAAGCAATCATATATGCATTTACCTTAAGTTTCTTAATTTGATATGGAGATCCAGCAGGTACTATAACAGCTTCACCAGGAAACTGATTAATTGTCCATGGTTCAACGCCTAAAAAAAATGAGTGTTATAAAAAAAAACAATACATTATAGAGAAGACAAAGATACAAAAACTATACCCACCAAATTCCTCCTTAAGCCTGAGTTTGTGAAACGTGTCTAGGAAAAAACTTTGGTCAAGAATTGGGTGAACAATCTGCAAATAATTAATCACGAAAAATTTAATATTCTCAAAGTAAGAGAAAAGTATATTTAATATTGAATAGTTTCTTACTTGTTTCGAATATCCATATTCAGAAATAAACTCATTGGAGTGTCTTGTGAAGTATTCCTTAAGTTTCGAAACATCTTCTCTATTGAACATATCCCATTGTGCACCACAAGAATCTTCTGTTTCCTTTTCAGATCCATGGAAGCTTCTGGAAGAATCAAATCCTGACTCATACTGACTATCATGAGATTCATCACTTCCTTCCTTGTTTTCAAAACCTTTAACTTTGCGCTTCTTCACTAACTTTTTAATTCTTTTGAGTTGATGTTCCGAAATTAAAGCATTTGTAGCATAAGCAAGAATATTAACCTGAGACTCAAAGGCATGTATTGTAAGTTTCCATTGTAATTTTCTTCCTTAAAAAGTAAACTTACTTGATCACAAGGGTCATAGCGTAAATTTATCAAAGTCTCAGCCTCAGGCTCATCATAAGAAATATCAATACGAGGACTCAACATTTCCTCTAGATTTAAAAGGCTGGAAAATGGATTTATATATTCCTGGAATGGTAAAGTGCGCAAGCTCTTGGAAAAGTGAGCCGGAAAATATTCTTTAAAAAGTGCTGAAGAAATCAAAGCATTGATTTTAATTGTTTCAAATTGCGTACTCATAACTGTTTGAGTCTCTAATGATCCTATCATTCTTCTTTTAGTCGCAAATTTTACCTGCAAAATTAAATTCAATTTAAATTTTTTATTATAACCCTTAACATAAGTAAATGCTGACCTCAAACCAGTCCAAACAATTAGTTCCGTTAGCTAGTTTATTATTGTACTCATTGCACCTTTCAAGGTAAGCACAGAACATAAAAATAGGATCCCATTTCAAAGGTGAAGTTTTTTGAAGCAAGTTTTGGATTATAACAGGTTCACCTTTTCTCCAGTGTTTTTGAAAATGTTCAAGGCTTTCTTCACCTAAATTCCTTATTGTACAAACTTCATTACATATTAAACATGAAGGATCGTCGAAAAATTTCCGGAAATTATAATTGCGTAATATTTCTTCAGCACTAGTTTCCAAATCTATGATCCAACATAAAGGATAAATGCATTTTAATTCAAGGAGAGTTTTGCCACAACCACATGTTTTGCTTCGATAACAGTTTAAGCAAAGTGTATACGAACAATTTGCGCAAATTCTATGATAATCTAGGATAGAAATTTTGCAGTTACTGCACTTTGTTTCGGAATGTTGAATCTGGATTTGCTTTATTATGGTTGAGACAAAATCTTGAACTGAAAACTCAGAAAATTCATAATGTAGGCTTTTCTTTTTAACTTCTTTGCGCAGTTCAATTTGTTGTTCTTTGTTGATTTGAGAAAGAATTGGACGAAGCTTATAGATTAGATACTGAAGTAATTGAATTTTCTGGGCTTTCTTTTTCTCGTTGGTAAATTCCTGAAAAGAGTTGGAAAAAAAAAATTTACACACATTAGTATCCCAAAGTATTGCATGGTAGTATGGTACGATCTAAATCATCACATAACCACCATTAGTAGCTACAAAATCACATTATAATAATCATATAATATAACTTGCACTATATCTAGTATATCTAGTATAATGTTGCAATATTGATCCCTGTGTTACCCGTAATATCTAGATATACCACTATGTTTTACAAAATAGCAAAAAAATCCTAAAATTTGCTAACAATTTAATTACCACATAACAAGCAATAATAGCTACAAATTAACTTAAAGTCAATTCTATAACTACCTAAATAGCAAATATACCCATGTGGAAAAGTAGATTTGCATAATTTATACATAACACAAGGCTATACGGGTATTTTGCATTACACAGGGCTGGGTTTAATGGTGCGATTAACACAAATATACATTCCCATAAAATACATCAAATTTAACCTGAAGCATTGTATTGATGGGCTTTGTTTCGATATTTTTACACAGAAATTTCTTTCGAGAAAAGACATTGGAGCTTCCTTCGATCCCTATCCCAGGAATTTGTGTATGTGGTTTCTCAATCGCCATGGCTGTATCAGGCATTTCAAGTTGTTGAGTCTCACTCAAATTCCCTTTTTCAATTTTCTTCTTTTTGTTTTCCACACACCTCTTCAAAAACACGCGTATTAAATCATCATCTTTCAACTTACCCTTCGTTCTCTTTTTAGCTATTTTCACATACTTGGAAGAATTAATTCCTAGACTATTTTTTTTATTGTGATCGTTAATTTTGTGCTCTGGCTTGAGAGAAATAGGTACCCCACGTTTAAACTGACGGTTGTACCTTTTCTGGAAGTGATATTCGCAAAGTTTGTTCCCGTCCAAAACTTTCCGTTTGCACCTCCATCGACGACCGTCTGTTCTGTTGCAGCGGAGATCATCAGGCAGCACCACTTTCTCCTTTCCCGCCATTTTCACGATTTTTTTTTTCAAATATTTTCGAGAAACTGATAAAAACCGGAGGAAAGATATTCAACTTTTTTTTGAGGAAAGATTTGAAACAAGAGGCAAAACTAGGGTTTTAATTAGAAATTGTTTGTGAATGTTAATGTAAATATTAAGAGATAAAAAAAATTAGTAGCAGCGTTCAAATATAGTAATGGTATATCACACTTCTCATTTTCCCATCGTCGTGTGTAAGAGGTGTAAGATGAGCGGTAGTTAGGTTCGAGCGGTTCCTGGTTTGGGCTACCTAGTTGAGACGGGCCGACACTTTGGACGCAGCCGGCTCTCCCCATGTTTAGGAAGGGACCACGTCCATCCACGGGTTGATAGCACATTCACGCTTCATATAACCGGACCAAAACAGAATAATAACCATACGTACCTGTATCACGGATATCACATGTTAGTAACACAAAGGATTAACTGATTAAGTGCCTCTCGTGTGGCTTGGACCCAACTTGCATCTCAAGTGAGAGAGAAATGTCAGCCCGTGACAAACTCTCCCACTCAAACCGCTAACGTCCTAGTAGCGGACTGCCTTTGTCGTCGATTGCGCTACACACCGTGCCCACGTGCAAGCGCACGGGCTGACAAGGATAAACCGACCACACCAAAGACAATCAACCAAGCAAGTTGCCCCACCACGCACTTGTATGTTACCACCATATTGATCATACCTCGTTCAAGCATGCTATCAACCAGTTCCCATTGCGGAAGATCTTCAAGATCGACTCGCTAGCCCCCATCCTCCACAAGACCACGATAACAGCACTCGCAAGTAAGGGAGTCGGACCCACCTGTTCTCTGCGTTCTCTTGGGGTCGGTAAGTCCTCTTGACCGACCAAACCGGTATGCACCCCCGCATCCGTCCCCACTGATGTCTCTGCCGGCTTGCTTCTACTTGACTACGACAAGTTCGCTCTGATACCAATTGAGATGGGCCGACACTTTGGACACCGCCGGCACCCCTCTCCCCCGAGGTTCGGGAAGGGGCCACGCCTATCCACTGGGTTGATAGCACATTCACGCTTCATATAACTGGACCAAGGCAGAATAATAACCATACGGACCTGTATCACATATTTCATATGTCAACAGGATTAAGTGCCTCCCGTGTGGCTTAGTACCTCAACTTGCATCTTGAGTGAGAGAGAAATGTCAGCCCGTGACATAGTGCTGTCAAATGTCAATAGGTCTCATGTTTAAAACAAAATTTGAGTCGAAACATTCATAAGATCTCATCAACTTATTAATAAGGGCACGTCTCTTTTATCTGCTTGACTATGAAGAACTTCTAGAAAGGTCTCGATGAAATAAACGTTTTCCTAGATATTTTTATCTGAAATGAATATTTAGTAATCGTCATAATTCACATGTTGTAGTGTTTTTATGTGTCTCAGACATACACTTATATGTCACCTTGTAATACGTAATCAGTATGTAATACTTTATAACAAGTATTTATTTTCTTGGGGTACATGTGTACTGTGTAAGGAAAAATTCTATCTTTAAGAACTTTTATGTCACAAGCTATGTTGTAGATCTCCCCGCCTAGGCGCGCCTAGACGTCAACTCCCCCCTCAGCCGCTTACGCCTAGTTAAAACTCTAGGCGTTTTTTCCTAGCACCTTAGTCACCGTAGAATAGGCGCCTAGCCCGTCTAGGCGCCGATTAATGGCAAAAAGTGGCCGTCTAGGCGCCGATTAATAGCATAACATGCTAGCATAGTCCTTCTTGTTATTTTTTTTATTCTCTAGAATTCTTTAATTAATATTATAACTTAATATATAATATTCATTATATTTATTATACTGTTGTTAGATGAATTTTATGAATTAAATGTTTAAAATTGCTATAATTACTACATATATATTACTAAATATACAAAATTACACAGCGGAATTCAAAACCGTATAATTCTGCCTAGGCCCCGTATAATCCTGCCTTGGCACTAGGCCCTGGTGGACCGCCTAGGCCGCGATACCGAGATCTACAGCATAGGTCACATGTATAAAATAGTATTATTATAACACATCGTTCCTGATATAAGTTATTTAGTCAATTGTTTAATGAAAGTAATTAAAGTTTGGAGCTTATGTTTCAAATTTTTGAGACTAGAGATGTCTTCAAAAGGGTTAGCTATCGTGATGTTATTGGTAGAGGCAAAGATATGCTTATATAACTAAATAAATAAGAATAAATAAGCACACATGTTGGAGTTATTAAATTAAATACAATTTATTAATTCTTTCATCCTTTTGGAAGAAGTGGAAAATATTATTTGTGTTTAATAGTCTCACATTATAATTTGAGAAAAAACCATTGGAATATTTAATTTAAAATATTTCCTTTGCTTGATGACAACTTAACGACTTTTGATTGCAGATTAATGGCTCTTTATTTTAGATGTTACGGAAGTTACCAAGGCTTGGTCAACAAAACAGATGACTTTAATGAGCATTAGTGTGACCGTTTTTTGTCTTGCCATTTCTTCTATAAATAGTGGCTTTGTCACTTGCATTTCTAGAGAAGATGAAAAATAATTTTAGAATTGACGAAAAAAATATTTTAGAGAGAATAGAAAAAATAATCTTAGAGAGAATGAAAAAACTATTCTAGAGAAGAAAAAAACTATTCTAGAGGGATTGTAGAATAGGTTGTAGACGAAAACTAAGAACCAGAAAAGACTACTCTACTTCTCTCTCAAATTTCTTATATAATATAGAGTAGAAATTGTTAGAGATAAACGGCACGACCAGAATATCTTTTTAACGCAAGCCATCTACCGTGTAATGTTGTCTGTATTCCGTGTAAGTTTTTGTCTTTTTCAATTTATTGTAATAAGTGTAATGTTACTTTAATTGAAAAGTATTTTGTTTATTTTTGGAATTCCATTTTACTAGTTTTGCAAACCAATGATTGTTACTTTTTCCAACAATTTAAAAAGATATTCTTGTAATATCACTGGTTGTTTTTAAAGAAATGGGTTTTCCTATCTCGGCAGTTGCTTCATAACTGAACACAAAGACCTTTTCCCGACGTGACTATGTTGGAGTCTTTCAATGGTTCCATCTACAAACGTTGGGCACAAAATCCACTAATATGCCTTGAACAACATGAACTAGATCTTGTCGTTCTCGAGGTACTCCAATAGTGAATATACCAAAGAACTACATGTTAGGTTTCTGGCTCTAAAAGTTGGGTTCAAGAAAGCTAATTTAGTGGTTAGAAGATGGATCTTGGATAATGTGACGAACCGCACTTTTCTTTGTCGTTGAGATGTCAACAAAGACTATCTGTGAAACGGTTCAGAAAAGGCATGGGGGTGATGATTCTGATAAGAATAAGTATGTCACTGGAAAATGACCCAACATGATCTTATTAGTCGTATACAAGTCGAAAAGTGAATCGACTCAAGGATAAGTCTTTAAGTTTATACGTTTATATGAGTTTAGTGATTACTTTGACCCCTTATATTACCGCTATTTAACTCTTATTGCCCTAAATATTCACGAACATGAATATATATATATATATATATATATATATATCAGTTGGATATTAAACTTATGTGTGAATGAAGATATATGTTAAGAGATCTATATGGTGCAACATGAAGGATTGGTGGTTTTGGATTAAGGGGATAAAGTATGAAAACTAAGAAAATTGGTATGTGTTTTTAAACGGGAACCTTGCTAATGAAATTGTACCTTAATAAAAGGTGGATCAGGTTGTGTTACACTTTCGTCAATAGGTGTGTGACGTGATTATCTTTTGGTACTCTCTTTCATGGGACTTACTGATTTCAATCTTCTATTTGTGAATAAAAAGGGTTTGGGAAGCGGATCCTAAGAATAAATTTCATTTGAGTAAATAATGGAATTTAACTTAGTTAATCTTACTTTGTTAGAAAGGTTTGACTATTGATATAATATCTAGTAAAATTCCTTGTAAGACTAGTAGTCATGAATAAGAGAATTGTGGGGGGGGGGGGGGGGGGGGGGGTGTACCCCTTGAATGTGAAATAGTTATAAGGATTTTAATGAACAATACTCAACTTGGTATTGTCCATATTGTAAAATGACTCAAATGGAGACCACTGGTTTATTAGAATGGAGGGTAGCTGTTCCCTCTTGGAAGTTGATGATGCTTTGAGTTGTGGCCAATAGCGGCCTTCCAAGTATGATTGGAACCTGCTTATCTGCCTCAAAATTAAGAATAACAAAGTCAGTTTGGACGGTGACATTACTAGTTTGGACATGAACGCCCTCCACTGTTCCCCATGTCTTTGTCATTGAGTTATACGCAAATTATAAGTTTATGGGAGATTTTTCCTCCTTGAGTCCAAGCCTATCAAACACGAACTTGGGTATAAGATTCACACTTTAACCCTTATCACACATGGCCTTCACTTTGAGCATACCACTAATTTGAATAGGAAGATTAAAGCTTCCTAGATACTTGAGCTTCAGTGGTAACTCTTTTTCAACTCTTCTCGAGACTCTCTCAGTATGATCCACAGTCTCTTTACTGGCTTCTATACTCACATATTTCTCTCGAATAACTTGCTTGTTGTGGATTAAAATCCGAAAAGAATACACCACTAACTATGAGGTTAACTATATTTGCATACCAAGGAACAAACGTGTTTTTAACAATAAAGAGTTGTTTATCGGGAAATACCTATTTGACCCATTCTAGTCCTGTGTTGACCTTAGATCCTTTGAGCCGAGATAAATGATCAGCTACTTGATTCTCGTACCCTTTCCGGTCTCATATTACTATGCCAAATTCTTGTAGCAATAATACCCACCTAATAAGATGCGGCTTTGCGTCCTTTTCTCCATAAGGTAGTTGATTGTTGTATGATCCGTGTATACGATAGTTTTCATCCCAAGAAGATAGGGTCGAATCTTATAAAAAGAATACACTACAGCTAATAACTCTTTCTCCGTCACAGTATAGTTCAATTGGGCAGCTGTAAAGGTCTTACTTGCATAATATATCGTGTGGAATATCTTCTCTTTTATTTTCCCTATCACAACACCCACAGCATGATCACTTGCATCACACGTAATTTCAAACAGAGAGTTCCAATCCGGAGGTATGATAATTGGTGTGGAGATAAGTTTATTTTTTATCGCCAAAAACGCTTCAAGACATGCGTCATCAAATTTTAAGGGAGTACCCTTCTCAAGTAAAGTACAAAGCGGTTTGGCGATTTTGTAGAAATCTTTAATGAATCTTCGATAGAATCATGCGTGACCCAAGAAACTTCTGACTCCTTTAACAGAAATGGAAGGTGGTAAGGTCTTTATAACTTCAATTTTTGCACGATCTACCTCCATTCACACACTCAAAACTTTATGTCACGAACCATGCAGTGGCATTTTTCCCAATTAAGAACAAGATTTGTTTCTTTACAATGCATAAATACCTTTTCAATATTGTTCAGACACTCGTCAAAACTGTCTCCAAAGACCAAAAAATCATCCATGAGAACTTCTAAGAACTTGTCAATCATGTCCCAAAATATAGCCATCATACACCTTTGGAACGTGGCAGGTGCATTACATAACCTGAACGGGATCCTTTGATAGGCAAAGGTTCCAAACGGACAATTGAAAGTGGTTTCGTGTTGATCAATAGGATCTACACAAATCTAATTGTAGCCTGAATAGCCATAAAGGAAGCAATAATATTCTTTCCCTGCATGCTTGTCCAACATTTGATCCATGAACAGTAAAGGAAAATGATCTTTCTTCGTGGATTTGTTGAGCTTGCGGTAATCTATGCATACTCTTCACCCCACAACTGTTCTTGATGGAATGGCTTTGTTTTTATCATTAAGGATGGTAGTGATACCTCCTTTCTTTGGAACACACTGCACTGGACTAACCCACTCACTACTCGAGATTGGAAAGATAATACCTGCATCTAACAACTTGATCACCTCTTTCCTTACCACCTCCTTCATTGCAGGCATAAGTCTTCTTTGTCCCTCTATAGACCACCCCTTTTCTTCGTCAAGAATGATTTTGTGTTGGAAAATGGTAGGACTCTTCCCCTTTATGTCGGCGATAGTCCACCTAATTGCCTCTTTGTTGGCTCGGACCGCACGTAGCAACTTATCTTCTTGAGGGCCTGAAAGGTTAGTAGATACAATAACAGGAAAAGTTTTGTTCATACCTGGGTACGTAAACCGCAAAAGAGCAGGAAGTTGTTTTTCCTCGAGGACAGGAGGACATATTATAGATGGTTTCTTCATTGGTTCGATGTCTCCTGTCTCTTGGATTCGTTCGCGAAATCTCGCTTTTGGTCTCGTGTTCGAGAAGTTGAAGAGTTGTATCTGGATACGAGCATCATGTTTAAAGGAAGTATTGATAATTAAACTTGATCGTGGAGATTCAAAAAATCAAGGTTGCTCAGTGGATCATGAAAATTCATTGTACTTAAGAATAGTTAAAGACATATTGTGTATCAGTGAATCAAGGTTACTCAATAAATCAAGACAATTCATTATATTTAGGAGTAGTTTGAAGGTAATCTTGTGGATGTCAAGAGTTTGTGTCTTTATTCATGTAACCAAAATAGTATATCTAGTATTTTGCAAATACTCTACTAAAAAAAGTATTATCATAGTTCATTTTGTATGGAAAAAAGTGTAAGGAAAAACAAAAATACTATAACGTGTTGATTAAATAGAGTAAAAATTATATTATCTCTTATCCACTTAATTTTCTCTATCTTTGTTTTAATTATATCATATCTCCCTTTGTAATCTTTAAATTCATCACCTTCCAACAGTACTGGCATGGTAGTTAGTTTTTACGGTAATTTGAACATTTTACATTAAAAACTATATACATATATCATTTTTTAAAATTAAAAAATCCCATCTCCAGTCATCTTCTTCGCATGCACCCCATTCACGTTGGTCGCCGATATCGCCATAACCGTAATACCAGTTCATAATCACACAAATGTAACCATAACCATCACATTCATCATCGCCATCAATATTTTCTAGTTTTTAATTGAAAATCATATCCCATAACTTCAATAAAAATTAGAGGCAAATCAAATAGCAGCGTTCAGACTTATCGATTTTCCAGACTTCTCAATTGAGAAATTTCACCATAAAAGTTCAGGTCAACAATATGAATAAAATTCCGCCATTTGAATTTTTCCCTTGAAAATGAAACACAAAGTTTGAATTTAAATACATAGAGATACATTTCATGAATGACAAATTCCAATATTGCCACTAGATAAATCTTTCTCGAAATCCCTATGAGTATTATCATAATCTGAAAGCAAGTTTTGAATCTCTTTCTCAGAATCATATTCAAGAGCACTTGACCGCCTAGGGGACTAGGCAGGAGCCTAGACGTTTTCCTCCTAGATGGTTTTTAACTTTTGTTTAATTAAAAATATATGTTATTAGCCTATATATCTTTTAAATCTATAGAATTTATTCGAACGAATAAGGAAACACAGTTTGAAAAACTCACACAATTATATATTACTTTTTAAAATTAACAATTAATTCAAATGAGGTTAAGGATGATTAATTACATTTCATCATTTATTTGCTTGTTTTTTTTATTATTTTGGGTTTAATTTTCTTTTTTTAAAATAGGTTTTTATGTTTTTTTAGGGTTAAACAACCAATTTATTCAATTTTATAGAGTCCATACTACCTTTCCTCGCTAGGGTCCGCCTAAAGGTGGCCTAAGTCCATGTGGGACCAACTGCAACCGCCTGAACCTTTTCTAGAAGGTAGACTACCTTCTATCGCATAAGCGACAGCCGAAGCCGGTTTTTAGAATAATGTCAAAAAGTAAAGCATCATGAGTTAATTCGCTAATGTTCTCCACAAAAGGAAAAGTGTTTGTGAAATCCAATTGAACGTCATCATCTACCCAAATTACATTTTATTAAAATAAGTAAAATTACATTTTATTAAAATAAATAACTCTTTATTACATTATATTGATTAAATTAGGATAAATAGAACTAATAACTAAAAGTCTCTACTCATGTTCTGCAACCTGATCATGTGCTTCTGACTACCCAAATTCTTAAAATATCTTATAAACTCCTTTAATCATCTACAACCCATCCCATGCTACCACATCATCTGCCACAGTTGAATTGAACACAAAACTTGGAAACATAGTAGTCATGTCCCTGTTCTTTTAAAAAACAGAATAACAATCAGTCCCTGAAGAAAATCATTAAAGTGAATATTTTAGATAATTTACAAGAAGAACAACTAAACTTACTTTAGGCGAGTTAAGGTCATGTTCCTCAACAAATAAGGGTGCACCAAAGCCACATTCCTCCCCTCCTCTTTGTCAATCTTTCCATCTCGATTCATATTAGCTTCCTCAAATGTCTGAAATTGATCAAACAAGGTAGAGTAAAGCACGACAAAGTATATAAATGGTACAAGTTAATTATGTAATTAAAAAGGACTACAAAATATTTGGTTGAAACTTTAAGTTATAAATCTCAAGGGAAAAGTTTCCTTTTCACAATAGAAGATTTAAATTTGACACAGATGATACAAAAATATGTCAAATTAAGACATGATTAAAAGGTATTATTATTGAAAGCTCACCTGGTTGATAATATTCTCTACATCGCCTGAAAGATGCATTCCAGATTCGGCAAGTGTAGCTACAACCATTTTTAACCTACAAAAAATCACAACGTAAAAAAGTTACTCAGGTGCAACAAATATGCATGCAAAAGCAACTAAATAAGCAACTAAAGTTACCTCTTCACGCTCGATAAATCCTTTTTGAGTGGGATCTAACAACCAAAAATAAACTACAATAAAAAGGTTTTAATTAAGAGAAAATAATATTTAGCAATAGTGAACTACAAATAAGACTTGACTCACAATTAATCTTATCTTCGATTGGAGCTGGTGTTTTGTATTCAACGCATCAAATACCTACGAAATAAAAGTAGATGATTTTTAGAGTGTAATCTCTGGTATATAATAAAAAAATTAATCAAAGGTTTAATGAGATAAAGGAGTACGAAAGAATTACCCGATCAGCAAACAGGCTAGCTCTCCCTTATATTGGTTGGAATTACAGCAAGCTGGAATTATTCCTGAAAAATGAGATAAGAAAATATACCTTTATGGATGAGTCAATCATCAAACACAACACCGGTGATCTTATAGTCCAATATATATTAACCAAAAACATTATTTTCTTTTCAAATGTTAACCCCAACATTCTATGTATCTTCTATATGTTCGAAAATTACATTACATTTTTTTGGTTTACAATTACATTGCATTTGAACAAACAGTAGCATATGAACTACTGCTGGAGATGGAGATGGTCTTACAACTTTTTGAGTTTCTTTAATATAATTTTGAATTAAAGAGATCAACAAATTAAAGAAATTCGTCCAAAAAAATTATTAGCAAACCAAATATCATATATTATATATATATATATATATATATATATATATATATATATATATATATATATATATAATTTTAGGGTGTTTATTCATGTCAATATATTATCCAATGTGATTCACTCCAATTTGGTTTTAATTTAGTGTGATTCACGATTCTCAAAAAGATTTAGAAGTTTTGTGTTTCATTATTTTTCAATGCTTTAATGGCTATAAAAACGAAGTAGTAGGGTGGTAATAAATTTTTTCTTTAAATGTATTTGTTTTAACTTTTTTAACCAATATATAATATTTTTTTATATTAACGGTTTCTATTAGAAACTAAAGAAATTTAAAAATAACTATCAAAATTTAAGAGTAGGGGAGAGTGGGTATCTTGAGAATCGTTTAGGGGGTATTTGAGTATTATTTTGGGTAGGTGAGGTTTCAAATTTTAAAAAAAAAAAATTAGGGTAGTTATTAGTCATTCGTCCTAAATAATGCATTGGACGACTGTGCTTCTGATTTTTCCAAACCGACACAAGAACTTGCATGCGGTTTGCAGGTTAAAAAAATTTACTGCAAATCATCCCGCACATACCCATGTAATCCAATATATTACCTAGTGTTGTATATTTTTCTTTTTGTGTAATTAGGCATGTATGTTGTAAGCTTATATATACTAATTCTACATTTTAATGTAAATATTATAGGTTTGACTTACCATGCTAGATGTAAATATTTATCTTTGATTGAAATGTCAAGAATATCGATCTTTTTCTCGATATGATAATAATTCACTATTATATTGATTGACCTGCAAAAAGAAATATTAATTAAATATTTATAAATGTAATTTACTACAACCAATTAAACGGTAAGTATAAAAAAATTAATATATCGGAGAGCCACTTTGGACTTGGAGTTATTCACTCGATTCGAACATGTAATGCTTAGAAGGAGAGTTGAGTTAACCCCAACTGGTTTAAGTATAAATTTTTATTGCATATATAAGTTGAAAGTTGATTATATTTTTAATTCTATTTTTACTAAATATAAGCATATGTATGCATATCAGATTGGTATATTTACTATATTGAATTAACTCTAAAATCAATAAAAAAAACTTGTCTTAAATAAAAAAAAAACAAAGATGTTAAATATATTCCATATATAATTAATGGTATGTCACTTTTTTTATTCATTTATCATCTCATATGTTTATATTTAAATTATACTAAATAATTCTGAACTTAATTGTATTATTAGGATAAATATTTTATATCATTGAACCATATAAGCATACACATATGAGATAATAAAAGAACTTATGTCATATTTTTTTTATCACCCCTTAAATATATGACTAGATTTCCTTAATGAAAGAAAAATAAATTAATAATGAAAAATAATTTAAATTATTTGACCATATGAAATATACATAAGAGGTGATAAAATTATGACAAGAATATATATAGTCATGATGAAAAAATAATATAAAAGAGACAGGCATATATCATTATTCTTAATATTTCATACTTAGAGTCTTTCAAGAAATATTTTTGGTCTATATGTGAAAACCTATCTTTTACCTTATGCTTAAGATATATATATATATATATATATATGTGTCTCGAAAATATTCATAAGATTAAAATTATTTTACCCATAAAAAACTATCTGTTATAAAGTGAAATAATATTTTTATGTACATGGACAATTTATTTGAAACTAACTTCACATACTAATTTGGAATTTAATTTTCATATACGGATGTGCAAAAATCACTTTATGAATCTTAATATTTACTAAAAATGATCAAATCATACTATAATTTATAAAATTGTAATGAAAACCTGAAAATAATTTTTCTACCATAATTTTAGATTTAAAGTTTTCACTTAAAATCTACCCATAAATTTAGGGTATACTTCACGTATTGTTCCATAATAATTTAGGATGGAAATTATTGAGGAGAATGACTTCAACACATTTAATAATGTTAAAGACTCATAAAAAATACTTTTAAAATAGTTAAAATTTTACGTAAAAATATAGGTATCGTAATAAATTTTTCTCTCGTAGAAATATTTATTTTATTTATACATAAAAAAATATTGATTCGTAAAATAAGTGAGGTTCAAATATATGTTGACACATCCTTAAATTTCAGAAAATAACAAAGTTTAAAATTAAATTTAGTTTAGGCAAATAATAATCAAATCATGATTCGTGAACATAACTTACCTATAAATTACATACAATAATGTTCTCTACTGAAATTACTATATTTAAGAATAGTTGCAAAATAGACGCCTTAAACTTTATATATGAAGTATACAAAATAATAGATACATATACAAACATGGTCAAGTTTATATTGTAATCATAAAAATTAAACAAAGTCATCATAGTTTAAATTTCTTACGTGGTGAGTATACCTTCCAAGTTTGAAATTTAGATCAATGAGATCTCCCACGGGATCTTTAAATTCGTACGAAGAAACAAAGAAACATTATGTTTGAGAATGGCGATAATGATGAGAAATATGTACTATTGGTGTAGCCAAATTGTGCTCTAATCAACGAGAGAGGGAGAGAGAATCAGAGAGAGAGAGAGAATGTGTTGAAAGCGGCACGGTAAAGAGAAAACAATAGAGGTGTGTGGTGTTAGGGTTTGGTGAAACTTAAGAACATTTATATATGTGTTGGAAAATGGGTTTTCCCATTTTTTAAGTTGGGTGACAGGAGTAACAATTTCAACTCGACATCCGGCCCATAAACTTTCATACATTATATAATTTCTTTAGCTTCATAAATAAGTTCTACAAAAATAATTAGTTATATGTTTGTCTTCTATATAATTTTTATTTATTTTTTAAATTACCACGTTCATATTTATATTGGTCTCGTTCTTTCAAATTTTGGAGATATTAGGTAAGCCTTCAAATATTAAAAATATATTTTGTACTTTTCAATCAATTAGAGTATTTGAGACTTGGGTAGGTTTATTAACAAAGGGCCATACTTCTTTGCCAATTTTAACATGATATCGATAAAGGATGGATTTTCCCTTCCAGGGACTAGACCTCCTTGATAGATTATTGTGGGGATAGGTTGAGTATCACTTGGATATTGTTGGGATTGATCTTGATCCCTAGGTGAATGATCATAAAACCCAATAACTTTGCGCATGTAAGGTTGAAGGCTCATTTGTCTAGATGACGGTAAAAACTTATCTTTCTCGTGGTGGAAAATGCTTCAACACGCCAAAGATTTAGTTGTTTAGTTTCTCATAATGATTTATGAATATAAACTAAGAAATAAATATTGAATTTTAGACCTCCATTATCAAGAAATGACTAGCCTATTTATAAAAAATGGCTAGGGATAATGTCAGACTATGATTCCCACATTTTATTTATGCATTCTACAAGATTGGTTCATCGTTTTAGTCTCTTTTGAATGATATATTCTTGTTCTTGTCATATATGATCAATTGCTTGTCTTAGGCATATCAATATTTTTTTTTGTAGTTAACGTGCAAAAAGATGAACTGGACATTAAACAAGGATGATACATATATATGAGTCTGTGTCTTCCTGTGTGTGTGTGTGTGTGAAGGATTTCTAAGGTACAAAATCAGAGTTACAATAACCCCAAGGAAGTTGAGGAGAAGGGAGGACGACAACAAAGTAAGGCTCTACGATGATTACAAGGAAAACACACCACTTAACCTTGAAAATTATGGGATAAAATGGAGAAGAACTAGGCATGTGCAGCCACGCGGCAATCAAAGATGTAAGTAAAAAATTACTACCGTTCTTGTAGGACTTTGCAGTTCTAGACGAGAATTGGCCTACGAAGTTATGTAACTTGCCCCAATTTATGACCACGATTGTGACCCATTTGTGGAGTGTATATAAGTAGTCTTATATCCCATTTTCAGGATAACTCTAATATCTTTCACAATACTTTAAAATATATTTGCAAATTTTTTACTTTCTCTCTTTACTTCATATTTTCTAAGCAACCTAGAACTTATAAGTTAGAAGCTTTCTACTATTAGACAACAACTTTTAGTATTTTTTTTATCTTTCTTATTTAATGTAGTGATCGAGAAAATGGATGATTGCGATAAACCTTATTCTATTATTTACTTTTATTTATGATTTTGGGATAATTTTTCTATTTAAATGAAATGACTTTTTTTGGTTTGAATGTTATTTTGTGATCATTATGACTACTTGTGCAATGGACAGGTATTAGGTTGCTATAGTAATTAAGTTACACTGAATAGAAGTGCTTAATTTTTTAAATAGTTTTTGTGTGAGATTATGTTATTTAAGAGAAGAGAGTGATTGCATAGTCTCAAATGGGTATTGTTCTAAAATTGCTTGCTAGCCTTAGGAATTTTTTAGAGAAGTGTCTAGGCATAGTTAGTAGTTTGCTTCCACCGGAAAGGGATAATTGAGATCGTAGAATCCCAAATGTTGATAGTTTATTTTATTCACCCTTTTTCATAGTATTAATTATCAATATTGTTGTGTTATGTGGTATTTGTTTTTGCATGTCTTTATGTGAGACCAGTTAATTAGAACTTGTGCATATGGGAAACAATGCATCCGGTGACTACTAGTGTATATTAAGTCTTTGTATAAAATTATGTGATTTAGTAGTATAGTTAGATTTAATTAATTTATTATCATCATTGATTCTCTACCCATAAAAGAGTAGGAATTTTCCTAATCTAATGCAAAAATAGGACAATCAATCTATGTTGAAACGATACTCTTCTTACAATTATATTAATTGGAGTGACACATATACTGGCGGGGATTTACTCTCTTGGGTGTAAATAACCTCACACCCACGGGGACACCAAGTTTTGGCTCTATTTTTGGGGATTTTACATTCTATTTTATATTTTATTGTGTGATAAGTGCACTTGTTGTGTAGTCTTAATTTTTTTCATAATATCTTGTCTTAACCCTTCTTGTAGGAACATGTGTGTATAAATTTTATCAAATAAAGATACTGGTGCGCTTAGGGTGTGATAAAAATAAGATAAATATTAAGTCAGAAAACAACGCACTTTCACCCTAGACAGGCACAGTACTGCAAGTATTACAGGACGTATGCAAGTTTTAATGATAAGTTGAGTTCGTTCTCAGGGACTTAGTGTGTTATACGAATGGGTAGAAATAACGAGTAAGAAGTAATTAATTAAAAGACGGAAAATAAACAGAGAATAAATTCGAACTTAATTAAACTAAGGAAAACAAAGACAATAAAATAAATACGAAGAAATATGAGATGAGAAGTATAGCTTAGATTTTGCTAGTATGCACTAATCCTTCTAATTATTTCTATCAAATCTAGTTAATAAAGATAATTAGCTCTTAGATACTTAGTCAGGATTCTAAATTCCCATACCTTAGACCTTGAGAGCGACTAAGGGGGCTACGGACACACCACGAGGCTGGTTCAAATAGGGTTTACAAGCGCAACCAAGGCCCTAAGCAATCAATTTCCATACATGGTGATAGTGATTAAGTTATACCCTAATGACTATCTAGTTAGAATTAGTGTTGTCAGGACCAATATCGACACTAGACGTTATGTGGTGTTTCAATAATTAGACGCCCAGCTAAGGTGATCATCTAACTACTATTAAGGTAATCCTATACTCGTGCACTAGCAAGGAAAACAGTCATTAAATCAAAACGCATAACCAAATAAAAAGGTAAGCAGCTAATATCAAATTCAAACATGTAATTCCCAAAGAAACTTAGATAGAAAGAAATTAGAATTCATAGATTATACATGATGCAAAACCCAAGCTATGGGAAGTTTAGTTCATACCTGAAGAAAATAAAATAAAAGAAATAATAAAAGACATCATCCTGCTCTCTACAATAACATGGAAGAATAAAACCTTAAGAACTAATTACTAAGAGGCAAGGATGATTTACAAGTGATATAAGGGTGTATTTATAGGTGTTTAGAAGACCTAATTCGTTTTCTTGAAGGAGAAGGTAAGTAATGGACTCCAAGCCCAACTCAAATTCGTAATCCTAAAACATGAAATCAGCCCCGTTCTTGTTTTGGTCCTAGAAGCTTCAATACTCATCCGTCTGACGCGTATGAGTAGTCGAAATTCATCGTCTCGGAAATATCTTCAACTTTGCTCTTGAACGTTTCTCCAAATTCCAGACCGATCTTGAGATATAAGCTGATTTGTGGTCGTAGGTGCAGAAATTCAGAATTAAGGAAGCTTTTCCTTTTCCATGTTTTTAGCTTTTGTTTCCTTATTTCCGATTTCCATGCTTATCTATTTCCATATTTTGTAGTCTTTGACTTGGACTCTAATTAATCTCCATAATTATATTTAAAGCTTCACACTAAATAAATAATTAAACCCAATATGTTCTAAAAATATTATTTACTAAATCAAGACTCAAAATAGGAAAGTGCACTATTTCTCAAGAAAAACGATTAGAAAGACTTCTAAATCACTAAAAATGATGTCTCATCTTAACATAAATCTATCACAAATGAGGAGACATCAAGACCCCCAACTCAAAGTTGTATCGTCCCGATACAATAAAGATAAAAACAAAGGGAAGTCTATAAATACACACCTAGATAATTTTCAACACAATGGGAAGAACATAGCAGAATATATAGAATAGACATAAAGCAATTACTCAGAAAATTTCATGCAATAATATTCACAAGCTACATACCTGTACACTTCTCATATCCATAGTCAACACGGCTTGAATTCAAGATCCGATTAGTTTCGCAATGTAAGAAGGATTGGGAATTTACTCAGTTCACCAAGGAAGCTATAGATTGTTCATTGAACTTCACTAGTATCCAAAGATCCACTTAACTACGCTCTAATGGCTCAATCACTTCTCAATTACATAGAAAAGAATCAAAAGGTCTTTAAGGTTGTAATTTAGGCTTAGGGACAGTATGATAGTATATTTGGATAATTTAGAGTGAGCTTTTGGCTCTCTCCTCACTAGCCATCAACGAATCGCCCTAGAGCTTGAGTTACTCTCATAAAACGTTTCTCACTCAACCCAATAAATTCTTTGATGCACAATTTAGCATCCCCAATAACCCAATGAAAGCATAATATGTTCACATAAAAATTCCACTTTGTCGGTCCGAGTATATATATTTTCTTTTCAAATCAATTTTTTTCTTTTGTATAGCTATGACTCTCTTTTTAATGTTGAGATATCACGCTATTCTGTTATATATATATATATTTTTCTTTTCTTTTAATGCCCTTGATGGCAAATTTTAGCTCGTAGCTTCTTTTTCATTCACTATTACCCCGGCAAAGGGTTACAATAAAAATCTATGAATCATCATCACTATAAAGAACAGAGAACAATTAATAAGCTCAAAAATTCCATCCCAATAATAATTCCCATAATGGTGGACCCACCACCCCAAACTCAAGCTTTAAAACAACTGTCTATGCATCACGATTCGAGTGCGGGTCATATGGAAAAGTCCTATAATCTAAAGGGATATGGCTTATAATGCGTTTCAATAAAAAGCTTTAGAAAGGCTAGAAGGGACTGAGAAGGATATAGCATATAAAATCAAATAACAAGGTGAGAAGGTATAAAAAAGGCTTCAAGTGGCTTCAATATGAAAGAACTGCCTTAATCACTTTCTACACCATGCAATTTCGTTATTTTCTTACCTTTAGCACTTTCATCAAATGGTTTTGTCAACTAACTTGGATCTCACGGCCTACACACTTCTCAAGGTTCCCTGAGATCGAACATACTTTCTATCGCATTGCTCACTAATCTTTTCTTTACTATCAATGTGTGTTTTCCTGCAAATACTCAAAGCATACAAATAACATAGCTCATAAACATACTATTTCCTATCATCAATTCACTGAGCTTATGCTTTCAAGCTATTAAACACACTCTACATCTAATTCCCATGTATCAAAAATTTTAATTTCTACCTAAAAACTGAAAAATGGAGATGAGAGACAACGAATCCCCACACCCCCAACTCAAAAATGAGTCGTGTCCCCACGACTCGAAAAAGACTCGAAACAGAAATTAAAATTAGCAGATGAATGCATTTACAGAAATGGTAAGGAAGAAAAAGAACATACTCTCGAGGCTATTGCCTCGCATTATTGACATCCAGTGTAGGATTTGCTCGATCTTTCGTTAATTGCTCAAGGAGTTTCATGATGTGCACTTGATTGGCTTTGATTTGTGCCACATCATTGGTTAAAGAAGTTTGAGTTGCTTCGAAATTGTTTAAACGCTCCTCCATCTTCTCTTAACAACTTTGATCATTTTCTTCTTTCGAGACTTGCGTAGAAATCTCTCTTCTCATGACTTTCACGATCCAAGCATTATCAATATCATTCTTCTTAAATTCGAGTTTCTCTTCTTCACCCAATGTAACATTCGCTTTTCACACAAGACACGTGATCATAGTAGGAAAATTTAACATTATAAACTGATTTAGGAGAGACCGAAAATCGCATCACCTCCTCAAAGATCAACTGTGCCACATCCACTTCTTCTCCTCTTAAAATACAATCCAAAAGTAGAGCGTTCTTTTTAGTCACATCCAAAGTTCGTGTGTTTCCGAAGACATTAGGAATAAGGAAATTGTGCCAAACTCTTGCATCCGGTTGAAGATATTTGTAAGGCCAAGGTGCCTTCAATTCTCCCTTATGTGATTGCACTTTCTCCTTGTCTAAAACATGCTCAAAAAGTAATTCCTCATCAAAGATTTTTCGTTTAGCAACCGCTTCACTATACTTGCAATATCCAATTAACTTCTTAAACTGGAAGTGGTTTCTAATCTCATCAACTGTGTAAGGAACTAACTTTCCTCTAATCAGAACACAACCTTCACTATCTCGGCTAAAGCGGACTAAATAAAACTCTAAAACTAACTCATGACATAATTCAGAACGTCTTACCATGAACGTAGACCAACCCAATTTTTCACCAAGCTCCAAGAATCTCTTATATTCTCCTGTACCAACTTCTTCATTGAAAATTTTCTCATAAGCAAAAGGCAGTTCCTTTAATTGTTTTTCTGCAGAAGCTATCAAGGCCTTTAATGCTTCCAATTTATCTATGGGTGTAGGACCTTTGAAAAGAAGAGGTTGTGTTCTCTTTTTGGAATAAAATAACACTTTTTTACCCGTTAAATCGAACATAGCCGGCTTTCCTCCTTCTTCAACATCGATTGTACCCGTTGAATTTGAACTAGAGCCTTTGTTATTTGATTTCTTCTCAATTGAACCCAATACCTTGCTTTTCTTCACCTCCCTCTTGTTAGATAATGTGTCTGTTCTTTTAGTCATCTTCAATTGACCCCCAACTCAAAGCTTTAACAACTCTTGAAATTTGAACTTTTGAATTATTGGTTGAACAAGCTTGGTTTGGTTTAGGAAAGGTGAATTGATGATGAATCTCTATGTGGGTAAGGTGATTTATTTATGGATAGGTATGGATTTGAGAAATTGTAGGATGAATTTTGAAAATTTAAGCTCTTTATTCTTCAATTTCAATGTGTTTGGTGAGAATTGGGTGTTTGAATCTCCTTTGTAATGATGTGGAGAGAAGCTTTGATGTGTTTTTATGATGATTGGGTAGTGTTTTGATGATTGGGGAAGGTTTGAATGAGCTTCAATGGAGTTGGGAGAGGTTTGGAGAAGAAAGAGAGGCTTAAGGATTAATAATTTCGGAATAATACCCACCTCCTTCTTTTATAACCTAAAAAAACGCAGCTTTTTTCTCTTTCCAGCGGCGCTGACCGGTATACCGGCCATAGGGCCCGGCATACCGGTGCTGGAGCTGCTGATTCCCGAGTTACGTCAATATACCCGAGTCCTCTACACATGGGCACGGGTTTTCTTTTGGCCGGTATACCGGTGATTTTCCCGGCATACCAGTGCTTCTGTTGTTCGAATTGGGACCTCTCAGCAATGAACACGTGGTGATACCCGTGGCCACGAGTTTTCTCTGGCCGGCTTACCGGTGATTTTCCCGGCATATCGATCGTGACAGCTTTTGATTTCTGGACCTCTCGGCAATGAACGCGTGGCTTACCCCGTGGGCTCGGGTAATCTGCTCGCCGGTATACCGGAAGAATCCGCCGGTATGCCGGTGAGGCAGTCTGAATATGTCCAAAACTCGTATTTTTCCTCCCGAACTCGATTTTTCTAACACCTAAACATCAAAAACACTAATACCTTTCTCAAATATGCAATATCAACTAAAAACAACTAAACCAAACTCCAACTGAAAACGTAAAAAGCATAAAAACATAAAAATTTGCGGGTTGTCTCCCGTACAGCACTTTTATTTAACGTCTTTCAAAGTTAGACGCGTTACCTCTATCAAGATTTGCGAATATAGCCTCCCCAACTACGAGTTAGGCTATGAACGTCAATTAATCTGCGCTTGATCCCCTTCTTGGGTCGAATTTCTATCACTTTAGCTGAAACAACCTTAGTGACAATGAATGGTCCCATCCATGAGTCTTTGAAACTACGTGACCTATTTTCGTGTTTGTGAGCTTTCCATAGTACTTCATGGCCAACCCCAAACTCAATGTTTGGCTTAGTATCCACAGGTTTTAAGTGGATCTTCTCTAGAGGGACTTTGTGATGTGAAAGGCTGTGGATGACAAGAACGATGGGATCTAACTTCCTTGGTTTCTTACCCAAGACATAGAAGGTCTCGGATACGTTCTTAGCTTGAAGGGTAATGGTCCCTTCTTGGAAGTTGATGACACTTTGACTTGTGTCCATAAAAGGCCGTCCAAGTATGATTGGAACCTGCTTATCTGCATCAAACTCAAGTATAACAAAGTCAGTAGGTATGGCGAAACTACCTGCTCGGACTAAGACGTCCTCCACTGTTCCCCATGACTTGGTAACTGAGTTGTTAGTGAACTGCAACTTCACTGGAGCTTTCTCTGAATTTTGAAGTCATCTAATCACTGTTCGCAAGAGCTTTAACAAGAACCTCTTTAGTTAAAGCACCACCTTTTATTTTGTTTCTCCAAGTGAATTTAACTCCTTTCTGTGGTAATTCAAATAACTCAAGCTGATTTATAAACAAGTTCAAATTTTTTTTATAGTTTTATCTCCTCCAATTTTCTTAGAGGAATATCTAATTAAATTGAATCCCCAATGATACACCAAGGTGAATTTTTGGGACACAAACTTTGAAAATCTTCAAGGAATTTAAGTTTTTCATGTGACTCTGGTGGGCCATAAACAAAAGATGCAAACAATTCACCCAACCCTTGTATATCAATTTTACAATGTATAATGTTTTTGGAGCAATAAATTTATTCAATGTTACAGCTGCTTTTAGCTAAAATAGCCAAACCCCCTGACTTACCTATTAGGTCAAAATAGGAAACAGTGGTCATGTCTAATTTAATGCATAAATTCAAAATAAAATATGAGATTGTTTAGTTTCAAATAAGAATAGTACCTCAGTACGATTGTGTTTAATGAAATCAATTAAAGCGGGTTCTGTCAAGGGCATACCGGCCTCTTGACATTTACAAGAGTAAATCATGGAGCATGGTGGGGTTGTTGTGGTACAACCCTGCAAACCTCTTCAGCTCTCATCAAACCATCATCTTTCCATTGCCCATTTTCTCCTCCATATCAATGAAAACCCCATCTTCTTCCGCTTTCTCTTCAATCTTCTCACCGTCTCCCTCAATTATTAGGGCATCTTCATACTTGAAGATGGGAGTTGTTGAAGAACCAGATGAAACATTAGAATTTCCTAACCCAAGATCCAATGGTACTCATTTAGTATGAAGTTTCTCCTTTTTGCGTGATCCGAACTAAAGAAGATGAATTGAATTTTCCGTAATAAAGCGAGCGATTGAAACATTGGGGGTAGAGTTTTTAGGTTTGAGTAGTAAATGAATGTTAAGTTTGCGCGGTGGGCTTTTAATAAACCCCATCTCATTTAACGCAACCGACCCTTCAACTTTATTTGTACTTTTTTTGGCAAAATAACTCGTTTGAGTTCTTTTGATCATCATCTTCTCCCTCATTTCCGGAAGAGGTTAAACTTTTCTTCTACAAATCAATCTTGTCAGCCATACTGAATAACGTGTCTAATCTTGCTTTTCAACTTTTTTTAGGCAGTCTAATCTGTTCAGTCCCAAATATGAAATTTTTGAATTCCCTCCATAAACACAAAACTCCATACTCCTCCGTTAATGGTCGTCGGAGTTTCAAGAGCTCAAATCAGTTTCCAACTTTGACTTTCGATTTCGTTGGGTTATCATATTCTGATTCCTCATGAAGACAATACCACACTCATAAATAAAAACCAAAAAGTTTTTCAATCTTGTAAGAAATAGAACACGGATGTCTGTGTTTTTGAACAAATTGAAACCCCGATTGTAGTGGTTTGTTAATGGGCCAAAAAAATTTACCCTGACTGTTGAGCATTCTTAAACTTTTCCGGGTCGGGAAACTCAATGGCCTCAGCATCATCTAGTTAAGTAGCTATCTTCCTAATATTACTTTATTTGATAAATAGAGCTGTTATGACATTAATTTGTACCCAAAAAGATATGAATTCAAGGATATATGTGTTTTTTATTACCTCATTCTATTGTTGAACAAGAACATGAAAACCAAAAATATGGTAAGGTCGATTTTCCCATACCCTGTCACAATCTTCCTGCTCAGCAAACTTAAGCAAACAATCCTTTTGACCCTTTTTTCAATATAAATATTGCTTTCCCCCCCCCCCCCCCCCCCCCCCCTCCCCAATTTTTGATGGTTATAGTGTGAAGGTAAGTGAAGTTTATAGCTCTTGATGCTATCACACGAACGAACAATTTGGCCCCATCATAAGCGGCATATTTACCACTCTTGTCCAGCGATAGTGTAAAATTTTTATCGTTTGCATCAGTAACTTCATTTGCAAAGAACTTAACACTTAATTCTGGAAATCGATCCATCTTGATGAGAGAGAGAGAGAGAGAGAGAGAGAGAGAGAGAGAGAGAGAGAGAGAGAGGAAGAAGAAGAAGAAGAAGAAGAAGAAGAAGAAGAAGAAGAAGAAGAAGAAGAAGAAGAAGAAGAAGAAGAAGAGCGTGAAAAGGAGAGATAAGAAAATAAAAAGAAAAAGCAAATCAAGGGGTGGTGGAGGGTTTTGCGGTGGTTAAAGGGTTTCTTTCCGAGCGTCTTGAGGAGTGTGCCTAGAACAATACACATGTTTAACCACTCATAATTCAATTGAACGCTAGTAAGCATACCTTGTAACGCTATCACATATATAAAATTGGAATATAAATAATAAAGTAAGAGGTATACATAAATTATATGAGCATATGTATTTTGTGAAGTATGTTTCTTTTGTATAAGTTGTCGTCAAATACAATGCATCACTTGAATCATTATCTTGGATCTCAATCATCCAACAAATCTTTCGTTTTTATGATCCACTTGGTCTTTTCAATTAGGCACTTTGAAACAATTTCCACTGCTTCTCAGTGACAACATAATGATGTCGCATAACCATATTTTTAAAATATATACAACAATGGTGGTAATCACAATTCAATGCAAATATAAGAAAGATGCAGCTTTTGAATCGGAGGCTTTTGCAAAAATGATTTTAAAAAAAAAAAAAATTGAAGAAAACTCGTACCCAATTCCACTTCTCTCAAAGACACTTTTTGCATACTCAAAATGGAGTTTGAATTATCTTGACCATTTGTAAATTTAAAGTAATATACATAGTATAAGAATGTGAGTGATATATCTTTAGATCTTTAGACGCGTGGCATGGGTATGTAAAGATAATATAATACCATTATATCTGGTTGGGATTTTTTTTATTCCACTAGAGGATTACTGTGAGGTTGTAACCTAGATCGTATGGGGAAGAAGAATGGACCTCCTTGGGTTTTGCTTAGATACCTTGTTGGGATCGGTTGTTCAGGAAGCGCGAGTCATTGGTCTAGTCGAGAACTGGATTTAATCATATAGTTAGTACAAGCCTATCAATATCTCCCCTAAATTTGGATGTGTATGTGTGAATATGATCGTACTCTAAAGGCCCAACAAAGGAGTTCATCCAATCCTAACTATATATTCATGGGTAGCGGTTACCTAAGGTCGTTCATTATTATAACACACGTGGCAGCTTGAGATTGATTTTTAGTCATGATTACTTTGACCTTTGATATAAAACACGTGCATCGTCAAATGAAACTAGAGGAATAGGGACATTATTATCCCAGGGAGGTGAACCGTCGGTTTTTCATATGAATGGTGATTTTGGCATTGATCTACATAAACTCCTTTCATTTTTCATTGGACGAATTATTTTTTACGCATTTTTCTTTTATTTTTCTATAGAAATTAAGAATTCATTTAGTGGTTGATAGACTTGGACGCGTAATTTGTAGAAACGTGAAATAGAGTCCCTCCTCCACATGACTGGAAATTAAGACTGGATTTTCCTAAGAGCTATCTTTACAAGAGTCTAATAAATCACAAGATTTTCCTAAGAGCTATCTTACTATAATAATTTGGAAGATTAAAAAACACAAACTCACAGTGCTACAACATTGAAGTCAAACACAAAGAGCATTATATAAGTATAAATACCAACCCACTACAAGTAAAAATATCAACACTTTACCAATCCAAATCCAAAGACCATACTAAGACACTAGAATTGGATAACACAAAACTAGAGCTGAGTAAATTAACAACCAAGATTATCAATCAAAACAGTAGTTATAAAAAAAAACCAATAGTCATAACATCAATTCAAACATATCAAAACAAAAACAAACAAATCCATCAAATCCAAAACAAAACAAAAACAAGAATCAAATAACGTTTATTTCTTCTTTCCTTCCATAACTAATTCAAAAAAACCACAGTAGGATTCCCAGGCGAAGGCGGATTCTGCTTCAAAACGGAACCATTCTGTCCGGCTTTCTCAACAGCATTAACATCATTAGCATCAACAACCTCAACTTTCTCTAACCCAACTTGTCTCTTAATCAACTCAACATTCTTCACCAAAACCTCAATTTCCCCAAACGGTAACTTCAAATCCAACGCTTCAACACCAACACTCAACGCTTCATCTTTCTTAAACCTCAAAAACGGCATACAAACCTTCTGTACCTTCTTAAAATCCCCTTCTTTCCCAATCCCACTCTTTCCCAATTCCTCTAATATCTCCTTATCCGAACCAAACCTTTTACTCACATTATCATATTTCCCTTTCAATATTACCAAACACTCCTTTTTCCATCCATCATATTGTTCATTAACAAATATCAACCCTACACTAGGCTTCTTCTCACTTAAATTCCCCACATTACCCTTCTTTGAACCCGTGACTTGCTTCTGTAACAGCTTCCTCATATTAACAATCGTATCTTGCAAATACGTATTAGCTTTCTTTATTTTAAGATCCGGTAAATCAGCTTTCGGCCATCCCGCTTTAACAACATAACCATCTTTCTTCAAAAGCGTTCTCCAAACAAACTCACAATAATGCGGACAAATCGGAACCAATAATCTTGTCTGAACATCCATAAATCTCCACAATAAATCCCGATTCATTCCATCTACACCACACATAAGTCTATACTCATCTCTCGCAGCTTGTAAATCATAAAACCCGGTTTTTAACGCATCACGAAACATATACTCACTATAATTCTTCTCCGTACCATGTACCGCAATATTAATCTCATTCTCAAACACTAAATCAGCGTAAGTGGACCCCACACCTTGTCTTAACGATGACTCAGCGTTTAACACTTCCTTAATCCAAGCTATCTCTTTCGTAAGCCTTAAAATAGCTGCATTAGCTGTTTCGAATACGAAATTAGCATCATCCATTCCATCTCCAGCATCAGCTAATGAAAATCTAGTAGCATCAGCTGAAAATTCCTTAATAGCTTCACGTAATGTCCGAAAATTACCGGTAGATTTAGACATTTTTTCAGCGTTTAACATTAAATGTCCGTTACATCTAAAACCCTTCGGCCAATGATATTCCGGGAAAATCGCTGTATGATTATATATACTAAACGTTAAATGATTCTGAATTAAATCTTTACCCGAAACTCGAAGATCAAAAGGGTACCAATATTTAAACTCATTCTTCATTTTATGTAACAGCTCCGAAGAAATATCGGAACTTTCCGGAAATTTACCTTCGCAAAATATAAAATCCCATACTTCATCGGAAAGTTGATTAGGTTTTATTAAATGAGTATTTTCACGTCCATATAAATCTCCTTGTTGTAAATAATGACAAATAGTGTAATAAGCCATGTAAATAGTTGAATCTGATAAGGACTCAACTAAAAATTCTTCATCCCAAGGAATTCTTGTACCTAAACCGAAGCTTCTAGAACAAGCCCATTGATTTAACCAACTTAAAGTATGTTCAAAACCATGTCTAGTTTCGTCAGAATAAACATTCATTTTGGATAAACATTCTTCGGTTTTTTTTCTCCATTCAGATTCACCATAAGTTATATACCATTGATCAGTTAAAGCTACTACACATTCATCACCTGAACGTGACATAACTTTTTTTTCCGGTTCAGAATAAATTACACCTTGTCCTGATTCTAAAAGCTTCTTTCGAATCAAACTTTTCGCATCTGAAACTTTCTCACCGGAATATTCTCCTGCGACCATTATACCCTCGTAAAAACCACTCTTGTAAATTATCTTCTTCGCTTCGTCAAGTTTATCTCTTTCGTTTTGACTTTTGATTTTTTTTTCTAAACAAATCTTTTCAGCTGATTTATCTCCATATTCCGGGTGATTAATTACTGGGATAATTTCAAACGGTAAAACCCATTCATCTTTTACGTTAAATTTAGCTCGAAAAGCGGGTTTCGATTTTAAATCATGTAATGCCATGTAATCATCCGGTGAGTCACTAGGGACACTTGTCACAATCCCGGTACCTTTATCCGTTAAAACAGACAACATAGGTAACGCGTAAACTATTTCATTTATCGCTAACGGAGATTTTAGCCCTAAACCGATTAAATCTTGACCGGTCAACTCAACTAAACAAGTTACCGTTTCATGTACACGTGAAAGTCTCTGATACGCTAAATTCATAGCAGCTCTTTTAGTAACAATAAAAACATCATTTTCGTTAATTTCGAAAGCGCCATATTTACCCTCGGGTAAAACCCAAGCGTTAGTTTGACCGTACATAGTCTCGGGTCTTAAAGTAGCTGCAGCTAAATAAACTTTTTTACCTTCTAAAACCTTCATTTTGGCGGGAAAAGGTGGGACCACTTCCATTTTTATAAGAGTATATTCTTGTGGTATTACACCTTCACCAGATGAACGATCATGATCAGCACAAGGTTGACCATCTAACGGTGAATAAACAGCGTAACGTAAATCTTTCACGATTTTACCAGATGATTTTAATTTCTTCATTTGCCATTTTACAAATGAATCGAAATAAGGATTCATATCTGTTGTAATAAAAGTACGCCTCCAATCACAACCTAATCCGAAAGCTTTTAAATCTTCAACAGCTTCAGGTGGGAAAAAAGTCAACCAATGATAAGGATTTGTGAATTCGGATATTTCTTTATCTGATAAATCATAGCTTTTCATTATTTCCCATTGATACTTATCTATACCAGTTTTAGCGACGGTTTTTGACTTTTTACCCTTGAATTTACCTCCTTGACTGTTTTGTTCATCGGGTTTGACTTCTGGCTCGGGAATTGGGACAGTGAGATTCGGAAAAACAGGTGGGTTACCGAAACGTTCGATTTCACGGGTGAGTTTATCAGCTGAAGCTTTGATAGGCATACCAGTACAGTGAAAAGCGAAAGGGAGTAAAACATTTGCACCTTTTAAACGATGATAAGCTGAAGCAAATTCGAGTTTTGAGAGTGAAAAAGCGTGACCTAAGTGAAGATAACCATTCATATATGGGAATGGGAAGTTTCCGAAGAATTTTTCACCGGGTTTTGGTGGTGAGTTTTTGGGTTCAGCTTTGAATACTTCACCTTCGTTCCACCATTTTTGAACTTGAGATTCGATTTCTAAAAGATGGTTTCTTCTAGAGAAACTTTTACTTTCATCTGCCATAGTGAAAGTACAGAAACTGCACAACACAAAACAAAATCGAAAATTGAAATCAATGCACAATCATATTGTAATACTGAAATTGAGACACAGGATAAATAAATAATATTTACACAAACGAGGTATTATACTGTAAAATTGAACAATTTGAAAACAGAGGTATGTTCAGAGACCTGAAATAATTATTGAGAGGGCAACAACTTTCAGCTTGTAGGAACAACTTTATATTGACTTTTCTAATAATATTTGAAGGAAATCGAGTCCGTCATAGTCGGGAAAAATGTATAAAGATGTTTATTAGGGTTTTGAATGAGGAAGATTGAGTTTTTACCTTAAAAGTTGACTTTTGGAGAATAATCTGTTGTTGAGGATGGTGTAGCGATGTTGATGGTGGTGGAGAATGATCCCCTTGCGGCGTGACGGCGATGGCGATGACTGCGATAGATAGGAGTGGCGGCTAGGTGTTTGACAAAATGATTAGGTCACGGTGAATTCTTTTTAAGACAAATTACTAAAATGGCCATGATATAATTTCTAAAATTCTTTTTCTTTTTTTCAACAAATAATAGTTTATTTTAAGGCCCCAATCTTAATGGACTCCTTGGTGATTTTTTGCAAAATATATTGGGACCTATATTTTTACTATTTGTAATGGAGTACTCTCTGGTACAGTCTCTCTAAAAAGTATTAATGATACCAACATTGTTCTCATCCCTAAGTGCAAAATTCTCAAAATATTGGTTAATTCAAACCTATTTCTTATACGAATTTCTTGTACAAAATCCTGTCTAAAGTTATGGTTTTGCGCTTAATTCGTATTATTTCTAAGATCATATCCCCTTACTAGTCAGCTTTCATTAAGGGTAGGCTTATACAGGATAATATTATTATTGTCCAGGAAGTTATACATAAGCTCAAACATCTCAGGAAAAACTCGAAAGATAGTTTTTCTATTATCAAAGCTGACATTCATAAAGTTTATGATAAAATTAGTTGGTCTTTCCTGTTTTAAGTCCTTCGCAAACTTGGTTTTGCTGAGGTCTGGATTACATTTATCAATTCTTGTGCTTCTTCAGTTCACTATAATATTATCCTTAATGGCAACCCTCTATCTCCTTTAACCCTTCTCGTGAGTTGAGACAGGGTGATTCACTATCTCCCTATCTCTTTACGTTGGCCTCAAATGTTCTCTCTACTCTTATAGAGAAGGATTTTATAGATGGTGACATCAAGGGCATTAAATTGAGTAGGCATGGCCCACCCATACATCATCTTCTGTTTGTTGATGATTCCATCTTCTTTCTTCGCAATTCAAACCTTGAAGTCCATGATTTCACTGAAATAATTTATAAGTTTTGTTTTGCTTCTGGTTTTACACTTAATTTATCCATCTTTCTTAGCTCCCATACTACGGATAATACGATATCTCTATTATTATAATGTGTTTAGAATACCGGTGGTTGAGGACTTAGGTCTTTATCTAAGTCTTCCCACAGAATGGGGCAATTCAAAGATAAAAGCCATGGATGGTCTTGTCTCGAAGGCTGCCTCTAAGATCTGTTGGTAGAAAAAATCCCTTTTGTCTATGGCAGGGAAAGATACCCTTATCTCTTCCATCTTTCATGCCTTCCCTACATACTTTATGAACCTTCTAGTTATCCCTAAAGGAACTATCAAAAAACTGAACTCTCTTACTTGCCATTTTTATGGGGTAATGATAAAGACAAACGGAAACATTGGGTTAGTTGGAACAGAATTACGACTCCTAAATCTCTAGGAGGCCTTGGTACTAAAAATCTAGAAGCTTTTAACCTTTCCCTTCTGGCTAAACAAGCATGGTCTATCATGAACGCTCCAGATTCCTTAGTCCGCTAAACCCTGAAAGGCATCTACTTCGTGGATGGTAATTCCTAGGACTCCACCATTGTTTGAGGTGCTTCATGGATTTGGAATAGTATTCTTAAAGGGATCAATTTTATTATGAAACATTCTATTAAAACCATTGGTGATGGCCATCATACCAAGATTTGGGAAGACAACTGGTTATGATTCCCCATTGAAAAACCATCACATTACAGTGAAGATCCCCATTTTCCAAAATTTGTGGCAGATCTTATAGATAATGCTACAAAATCTTGGAAAAGTGGAGTGTTACATTCCTTATTTAATTCTGAGACAACTAGAAGAATCTTGGATTTGGATATTCCCTGGACTACCCAACCTGAGACTCTTCTATGGCCTTATACAACACATGGGTGTAACACTTTGAAATCTGGGTATGCATATGATGTAACTGGTTTCATTAATCCCCCTTACATTCCTAGTCCTTCTTCATTTCCTGATCAAGATATTCTTAAGCTTAATTGGTCTTCTGATATCCCTCTGAAATACCAATTTTTTCTTTGGCGTGTATTATCAAATGCAATTTCTACTAAAAGAAATAGGTATATTAGGAGATGCTCAAATACAGACCTTTGTAATCTTTGCCTCAAGGATGAAGAAACAATTGAGCATTTGTTTATCAAATGTGAATGGACTAGGAAATTCTGGTGTCTATCCCCGATTCTCGTTAACACTGACCCCTTTTTCAACCTTGGTATTAATTGTTGGATTAATCTAATCTTGGATAAAGTACAATCCAAAAGCAAAAAAATTAAGTTGTTAAACACAATCACTATTTGCTTTTGGATTATTTGGATTATACGCAATTAAGTTTTTTTTTTGAAAGCATCCCTGTGAATTATGATACTTGCTTTGTTCTTATTAATAACATTTGCAGAGATTTTCATTTGAATTCAGGTACTACCCCAGGTCAGATTGAATCAGATCTCGCTGCTACCAATTATCCCTGATTATTTACATCTAATACTTGGTCGATCCCTCCACAACAATCTTGTATACTTAACCTTGATGCGTCTCTTAAGTTAGGGAAAGCAACCGTTGCCGCAGCCATCCGTGACTGGGAAGGCAAAATCATCACTGGCTTTGCCATGGAGATCAATGCCAACACCAGTCTTGAAGCTGAAGCAAAGGCGGTGAGAAGTTCTATTCTCTTTGTCGTTGATAAAGATCCTTACTGCACCAGAACAGATATTGATGTTGAAGCAGTCCTGAAAGCCATCTACTCCCCGAGCACGAATTGCCCTTGGAAGGTCAGAACTATCCTCGAGGATATCAAAAATTTGGTGAAGACCCACAACTCCTTGCGTGTTTGTGGTATTAGAAAGACAACTAAGTCTGTTGGCAAATTGGCTAGCGAAAGCTTACTCTAACTTATCCTTACCGGTTAATTGGTTTTGTAATCATCCCTCTGATTTATTAAAACTTTTTTGTAGTGACTTTAATGGGCTTAGTCCCACAGGTGTAGGGTAATCCCTTACCTCTCTTTGGTTCATTAGTATAAGTCCTTATTTTGTATAAAAAGATTAAAAGGTTTGACTTTTTTTTCTTTCGATTATATTGCCACAGTAACTATCCCACTCTTGATATGATACCCATCAGTTTCTCTTTCTTCTTGAACATTCTCAGTATTAATGATCTTCACATTATTGCCTATACAAGCATTCTTGTCTATAATAGCTCTTTTGATGTGAGAGTTTTTCCCTATACTAATTGGTACACCACCCCTAGCAGCTAAAATCTTATTATCCGCATCTCCCATTAATAATGAATCTTCTTTTATAATAGCTCCCTGTGATATGCATGATCTTAATCCCACCACAGAATGGTGAATTCTGCAATTCTTAATCACGTAGCCTTCACCAATAACACTATCAGTGACATTAGCATCGAGCATCTTAGAAGGAGGCAAATACCAAGGTTGAGTGTAATTTTCTAGAACTGGCTTTTTAGTGATTCCAAGATTATTATTATAGAAAGATTCAATCGTACCAATATCTTTCCAATAACCATCAAACAAATAAGCTTGTACCCTTAAACCTAAGGCTGTAGCACCAGGAATTACTTCACTTCCAAAATCATACTTATCTCTAAGAAGATCCAACATTACATTTTTACTAACCACGTAGATTCCTATACTAGCTATATACGACATTTCTTTAGCTCTCTCATCATCCAAACCCAAAATAGTAATATCACCCATAGGTTCTTCAGAAAATCCTTCTTCATCAATCTTAACCCAAAAGTTGTAGCACGTTTTTCATCTATAGGTAAAGTTGTTGTAGTTATATCAGCATCAGTTTCGCTATAATCCGTTTGATACAAATGATCACCAGCTAGAATTAGAAACTCAACAACATTATGTTCTTCGAACAACTATAAGTATTGTCTTACAACATCAGTTGTACCCTGGAACCAATTAGGATTCTCAGGACTTTGGTGAGCAGCTAAAACTTCTACAAAGCCTGCGGTTTACTAGCATATGCACGTGACAGGTGGCGATTCAGAAATGCAGAATTGAATTGCGTAAGAATGTAGATTTTGAGATATTACCGTTCAAGCAAATGCTGACTGGGATATCGATAGAGGAACCGCGGGTTTTGCCTGTTTCTTCGTAAGTGGGTATAGGCGGGTCCCAGCTCCATCTCCGAGAATGATTCCTAAAACACTTTTGCTAGCATCAGGATCGAGACAAGTCTGCCTGCGAGTTTTGAGAATCGGAAACGGCCTTAGGAGAAACTACCACCGGCATTCAGTTCTCGATGCTCGATGACGATAAGAACGATAAGCTCTGTAACGACGACGCATTGATAGATTCAGTCCTTCCATTATTACCATACACAGGAGAAGTAGAAGAAGTAGAAGAAGAAGAATTTGAGAGTTTCAAATTTTTGATTGCTACTGCCATAGTAAAGTACAAAATTCTCTTTCTAAAACCACTCAACTAAAGCTAATTTATAAACTTCATAGATTATAAAGATTACGATAAGAAAAATAAATTAAATTTGAATACATTCACTTAAACTGTATTTCCTCTAGGGTAGTATAACATATTAGAAATCCGGCCAATCCGATCAATCTGCATAAACTAGCCTTTTTTTGTTCCAAATGGTTAACTAGATTTGGAAACATGTTCTCACACGTGCTCAACATGTTGCTAGCAAGCTTATGTTTCGCTAACCAATCAACTACACTCTATTACACCAACTAAAGATAGCTTTACACAATTCAGAAACCAAATAAATACTAATAATATTACTAATAGCGGGAGTAAAGATCAACATAAACTAACCTGAAACTAGACGATTTTTTGTTTTATTAGGCGGTTTACGGTATAAGTCTTTTAAAAATAAATTACAGACTGATTATCATTTTTTATATAAAGTATAGGAAATCATATTGTTTATACTATAGATATTATGTTTTTTCCATTCTATGTTTTTCTTTCTTTTTATTATTTTTTAGATTTTTTTAGTTTGACTTTCTTTTTAAAATCTCTCAAAATTTTAATAATATTTTATAATAAATCTAATTTTATATTCTTTTATTATATTATTTTAATTACTAAGAATTATCAAATTATTTTTTTATAATTTAAATTTATTTGAGGTTAGATGGAAATCCAAAGTTATATTGTATATTATAAATTTTATATATAAACTAACTTGAAACTAGAGGATTTGTTGTTTTATTAGGCGGTTTACGGTTTAAGTTTTAAAAAAATAAATTATGGACTGATTATCATTTTTTATATAAAGTATAGGAAATCATATAGTTTATTTTACTTAAAAATTTGAGTAATGATATATATCATCCAAAATCATACCACTTAAATACCATCTAATGACATAGCATGAATTGGTAGGTTATATATCGTTAATTAGATCAAGAAAATAAATAGATTAACGATTTATAACCAACCAATTCACGCCACGTCGGAGTGGTATTTAGGTATGATTTTGAGTGGTATATATCATTACTTTATAAAATTATAGAGATTATGTTTTTCCATTCTATGTTGTTCTTCCTTTTTATTTATTTTTTTAGATTTTCTTTTAGTTTGACTTCCCTTTTAAAACCTCTCAAAATTTTAGTAATATTTTATTTGATAAATCTAATTTTATATTCTATTATTATATTATTTTTATTTCTAAAAATTATCAAATCATTTTTTCTACAATTTAAATTTATGTAAGTTTAGATGGAAATCCAAAGTTACATTGTATATTATAAATTTTATTTATACAATAATATTGACTTGTTCGATAAATTCTAATAAAACCCAATGGGTTTATCAGCCCAGTCACCCGCAATATACCCGAAATTCGCTACACCTGAAATGCAACGATATAAAATATATTGGGCTGGTGCAAGTCTAATTTTTTAGACCCGAACAAGAGCAGTTTGCGGGTCGAGCATTTTCTACCCTAATCCGAACCACAATCCCCCTTCCAGGTGTTAACTCAATTACTAAGGACAGTCCTAAGATTGGCCAAATCTAGGGCTGGAATGATAAGTCAAAGCACACAATACAAATATACGCCAAGCTCAAATCAATAAAAATAACAAATAGTATTATGGAATGTAAGACAACATAATAACCCAACAATTAATAATAAAACTTACAAAATAAAAACTTAGAAATATGGTGAAGCCACAAATATATAGCTAAATACCCTAAATATAGAGAAGGAGAGATGTAGAAGAGGTGTTTGTCACTCTCCAACTTCTTGCTTCTTGTCTTCCTCTACAGGTCAGCTTGCTTATTTGGATGATAAACTTGATACTAAGGATTAATACTCAAGCAATCAAGGACTATGAATAACTGAGCAAGCTAGGGCTTAAAACTGAGCAAAGACTAAGCTAGGGCTTAGAACTGAACAAGGATATGTTTACAATGATAAAAGGGTGTATTTATAGGTGTTTAGCTGACCCTAGGTCGAAATCTTGGAGTAGAAGGCAAGTAATTGGAATCCTTTTCCAATTCAAATTCGTTTTTTAAAATATAGGAGAGGATAAACATTGCTCACTGTTTGGTCATATCTTCTTCGTTACTGAGCCAAATTTTACCCACTTTATATCAAATGACTGCAGTGAAAAGATCTATCTACCCTTTCAAAGGCTCGTCCAAAATCGCAACCGATTTGGAGTTTTTTTTCACTTTAGTGTACGTAGCTGCAGAATTGGCAGATTTATTTGGCAGTTTTTCTTTTCCTAATTCAACTTTGCTTTCTTTTATCTCCTAATTTCTCCTGAATCTTCTGTCCAACTCCTTGGAATTGATTTGGAATCTAATTATATTCCATATACCTTAATAGTTTTTCACATTAACACACAAATTAAACCAAATATGCTCGAAAAGTAATAAATCATCAAATCAAGACATGAATTAAAAAATTGTCTAATAACAAGGAAAACCCCCTTAACATTTAATCAATTACACCTAATATGATGTCTCAAACCTAGATTAATATATCACATATATGGAGACATCATCACCACTTCTCCATTTACCCCTCCATTTTGATCTTGAACCTCAACTATATTTACATGCGCATCATATAAAACATCATACCCTTATCATTATGTGTAATATAGACTAAATTAAATTCTAAAATACCAAAAATATTATACATTAATTAAACTAATGAAAGCTTGTTAAATTCTAAATTAACCTCGATATGAAAACTTTCTTGAAACTTGTGTTGAGGCCCTTGCGGTACTACTCTTCTTAAACTCGTCTCATCCCCATAATATAATCTTAGGGAATCACTAACCTTTTATTTTTATTTATCGATCTTTGTATGGATTTGGGTGGCTTCCTCGATTCGCCGCATTATTATTATGACGAAACAAACTCCTCACACAGTGAAATTTGATAACCGTCTTGAAAGGTATACGCTATTTCTTCTCTTCAGTTACATGTTCATATTTGTAAGGAGATAGCTATTTCCCTTTACTTATTGCCTTACTTTTGCGGTGTAACACCTTGCTCCCAAAATATTTGTTGACCATTTTTTACGGTGGAAGTGTGTCTGATTCTTCCAATATCCAATGACCTTTAATGAGTTTTTCTCTAACTTTCTTCACAACTCTTAATAGGAATGGTGGTGGGTGAACTTCTTGTGGAGAAAACTCAACTTCTTTTTTCTCTTTATTATTCGATTATTTAACCGATTTCTCAACCACTTTGTATTCGTTATCGTCATTAACCCAATATTATACTAAAACATTATCCAAATTTGGCTTAGGAATCTCTTTCCCCTCAATAACCAGCTCTTTCAACTCAACTTCCAGATCTTGATTATATGAAAACTCCATGGGGATAGAATTTGAATTTTTGTCTTCTAGGATATGGTTTGCTACCCATTTCTCCACCATGCTAAAAAAAAGCTCAAGCATATATTGGTCTTCAATCACATCTGAAAAAATATTCACATCACTTATGCAAGTGTCTTCTATCTAACTCTTCCTCAATTAAATCATTTGGTTGATCTATATCATGTATCGATTGAGGAGGAAGATCATCACTCAAAAAAGTGCAATTAGGATAGGGCTCGTCATAATTCTTGGAGATCGGGCAGGTTTTTCCAACATGAAAATCCGGTATAGGTCCGAAACTCCGGGATTTTCTAAATCTGATGCCTAGTATAGACCCAAGACTCGCAGGAACGAGTCATACGGGCTGGAGCAGATCAAGCGGTCCGAACAAGCCAAGTGGGCTATTTGCTTACCCTTAGTTTTCACTATCTTCACAAGTTTAGCCTGGAAAAAGGAGAAGCAAAAAAGAATTCATCAGCAATAGGGATCGAACCTACGCAGGTAAAGCCCAACATATTTCAAGTTTGTCTTCTTAACCACTCGAACATATTGACTTTGATTACATTTTTTGAGGTTTAGCCTTCCGTGAAGAGATTAGTACCATTTAGCCAAGGACAATGTTACACAAAACACCATTTAGCCAAGGACAATGTTACATCAAACATCTCGCTTTCATAAGGGCATCTTGGAGTCAAAAGTAACCTATATAACATTGAAAATAGCACGCTCTTCTGAATGTAGTAACTATGCTACTTAGATTCACCAGCCTCGGGATCTTATGGTTTCCAATATCTTCACAAGTTTAGTAAAAAAATAAAACACAAAAGAAATCAACAGCATATTGAACCTGCGCGGGCAAAGCCCAACAGATTTCAAATTTGTCTCCTTAACAACTCGGACATATTGACTTTTGATTATTTTTTGTAAGGTTTAGCCTTCCAACAATAGATCAATACAATTTAACGAATGGAAGGGTTACACCAAACATCTCGCTTTCATAAGGGAATTTTAGAGTCGAAAGTAGCGTGCATAACATCGAAAACACCACACTCTTTGAACTTCGTAAATATGTTTCTTAGATTTGCTAGCATCGGGATGTTATGGTTATCACTATATTCACAAGTTAAGTCAGAAAGCAAAAAATAAATTGTCAAAAACACCACACTCTTTGAACTTAGTAAATATTTTGCTTAGATTTGCTAGCATCGGGATGTTATGGTTTCCACTATCTTCACAAGTTAAGTCGGAAAGCAAAAAGTAAATCGTCAACAGCAGGGATCGAGCCTGCGTGGGCAAAGCCCAATAAATTTCAAGTCTATCTCCTTAACGACTCGGACATATTGACTTTTGATTAATTTTTTAAGGTTTAGCATTCTGAGAAGAGATTAGTACCATTTAGCCAAGGACGAGGTTACACCAAACATCTCGCTTTCATAAGAGCATTTTGGAGTCAAAAGTAGCCTGCATAACATGGCAAACACCGCTCTTCTGAACTTAGTACCTATACTTCTTAGATTCACCAGCCTCGGGATGTTATGGTTTCACTATCTTCACAAGTTCCGTAAAAAAGAAAGAGAAGTAAAAAAGAAATCGTCACCAACAGAGATCAAACCTGCACGGGCAAAGCCCAACAAATTTCAATTCTATCTCCTTAACCACTCGGACATATTGATTTTGATTATTTTTATAAGGTTTAGCATTCCGAGAAGAGATCAGTACCATTTATCCAAGGACAATGCTACACCAAACATCTTGATTTCATAAGGGCGTTTTGGATCGAAAGTAGCCTACATAACATTAAAGCCACACTCTTCTGAACGTAGTACCTATGCTAGTTAGGATTCACCATCCTCGAGATTTTTTGCTTTCCACTATCTTCACAAGTTTAGTCGAATAAAAAGAGAAGCAAAAAAGCAACCGTCAACAGCAACAACATGGATTGAACCTGCACGGGAAAAGCCCAACAGATTTCAAGTCTGACTCCTTAACCACTCGGACATATCAACTTTTAATTATTTTTTGTAATTTTTAGCATTCCGGAAATAGATCAGTACCATTTAGCAAAGGACAAGGTTACACCAAACATCTCGTTTTTATAAGGGAATTTTGGAGTCGAAACTAGCCTGCATAACATTAAAAACACCACACTCTTATGAACTTAGTACCTATATTGTTAGACTCACCAGTATTGGGATGTTATAGTTTCCACTATCTTCACAAGTTTAGTCGAAAAAAAAAGAGAAGCAAAAATAAATCGTCAACAGCAAGGATCGAACCTACACGGGCAAAGGCCAGTAGATTTCAAGTCTATCTCCTTAACCACTCGGACATATTGACTTTTGATTATTTTTGTAAGGTTTAGCATTTCGAGAAGAGATTAGTACCAGTTAGCCAAGGACGAGGTTACACCAAACATCTCACTTTCATAAGGGTATTTTGGTGCTGAACACCACAGTCTTTTGAATGTAGTACCTATGTTGCTTAGATTCATCAGCATTAGGATGTTATGGTTTCCACTATCTTCACAAGTTTAGTCGAAAAAAAAAGAGAAGCAAAAAGTAAATCGTCAACAAAAAAGATTGAACCTGCGCGGGCAGAGCCCAATAGATTTCAAGTCTATCTCCTTAACCACTCGGACATATAGACTTTTGATTATTTTTTGTAAGGTTTAGCGTTTCGAGAAGAGATTAGTACCATTTAGCCAAGGACGAGGTTACACCAAACATATCGCTTTCATAAGGTCGTTTTGGAGCCGAAAGTAGCCTGTATAACATCAAAAATACCACACATTTCTGAACTTAGTACCTATATTGATTAGAATCGCCAGGCTCAGAATGTTATGGTTTCCACTATCTTAACAAGTTTAGCTGGAAAAAGAAGAGAAGCAAAAGAACAAATTGTCAGTAGTAGGGATCGAAAGTAGCATGCATAACATCGGAAACACCACTCTTCTGAATGTAGTACCTATGTTGCTTGGATTCACCAGCATTTGGATGTTATGATTTCCACTATCTTTACAAGTTTATTCAAAAAAAAAAAAAAGAGTAGCAAGCATTTGGATGTTATGGTTTCCACTATCTGCACAAGTTTAGTCGGAAAAAAAGAGTAACAAAAAATAAATCGTCAACAGCAGGGATCGAACCTGCGCGGGCAAAGCCCAATAGATTTCAAGTCTATCTCCTTAACCACTCGGACATATTGACTTTTGATTATTTTGTAAGGTTTAGCATTCCAAGAAGAGATTAGTACCATTTAGCCAAGGACGAGGTTACACCAAATATCTCGCTTTCATAAGAGCATTTTGGAGTCAAAAGTAGTCTGCATAACATCGAAAACACCACACTCTTCTTAACTTAATACCTATATTGATTAGAATCACCAGGCTCAGAATGTTATGGTTTCCGCTATCTTAACAAGTTTAGCTGGAAAAAGAAGAGAAGCAAAAGAACAAATTGTCAATAGTAGGGATCGAAAGTAGCATGCATAACCTCGGAAACACCACACTCTTATGAACGTAGTACCTATGTTGCTTAGATTCACCAGCATTTGGATCTTATGGTTTCCACTATCTTCACAAGTTTAGTAAAAAAAAAAAGAGTAGCAAAAAATAAATCATCAACAGCGGGGATCAAACATGCGCGGGCAAAGCCCAATAGATTTCAAGTCTAATTCCTTAACCACTCAGACATATTGACTTTTGATAAATTTGTAAGGTTTAGCATTCCGAGAAGAGATTAGTACCATTTAGCCGAGGACGAGGTTACACCAAATATCTCGCGTTCATAAGAGCATTTTGGAGTCAAAAGTAGTTTGCATAACATCGAAAACACCACACTCTTCTGAACTTTATTTTTTAGAATCGTCAGCCTCAGAATGTTATGGTTTCCACTATCTTTACAAGTTTAGCCGAAAAAAGAAGAGAAGCGAAAAACCAAATCGTCAACAGCAGGGATCGAACCTGCGCGGGCAAAGCCCAACAGATTTCAAGTCTGTCTCCTTAACCACTCGGACATATTGACTTGTGATTATTTTTTGTAAGGTTTAGCATTCCAAGAAGATATTAGTAGCATTTAGCCAAGGATAAGTTTACACCAAACATCTCGTTTTCATAAGGGAATTTTGGAGTCGAAAGTAGCCCGCATAAGATCTGAAACCCCACTCTTTTGAACTAAGTTATGCTGCTTAGATTCGCAAGCCTCGGGATGTTACGGTTTATCCTATCACCATAAATTTAGTCAGAAAAAAAAGGAAAGCAAAAAAGTAATCGTCAACAACAAGGATCGAACCTACGCGGGAAAAGCCCAATAAATTTAAGTCTATCTCCTTAACCACTCAGACATATTGACTTTTCTTTATTGATTGTAAGGTGTAGCATTTTTAGAAGAGATTAGTACCATTTAGCCAAGGATAAGATTACACCAAACATATCGCTTTTAGAGTCGAAAGTAGAATGCATAACATTTGAAACACCACACTCTTTTGAACTTAGTACCTTTGGTGGTTAGATTCGTCAGCCTCACAAGGTTATGGTTTCCACTATCTTCATAAGTAAAGTCTAGAAAAAAAAGCAAAAAAGAAATTGTCAACAATAGGGATCGAACCTGCACATGAAAAGGCCAACAAATTTCAAGTTTTTCTCCTTAAAACTCGAACATATTGACTTTAGATTATAATATTGATTGTTAAACATTTTAGAACCAATGGAGAAAACACCATTAGAAAGCAAAGTGTATAACGTAGTGGGAAACAAGGGGTGGCTCAACGAGTCTTCGGAAATGAAAACAGTAAAACATATGGGAAAAAGGATGTGATGTCTAATCAACCATTGGTTGTATACACGATAACAAATGTGACAGACAACATGGCGATCTATCTTGTCAAAGACAAATGTATAATTGTTAATTCAAAATTTGGGCCTACTCTGGATCGGTCAGTGTTGAAGATGTTAAGAAAATCTTAGCTACAAACCTAACATACAAGGAACACAAAACAAAACCCAAATTTCTCTTTGCTTCTCAACTCAATCCAAAACTTTCATTCTCTCAAAGTTGGAAAAATAATGTATATGATTATACCTACCTCGCTATTGATAAAGTCTCACAAACTGCAGATTAGATCTGGGTGGAGGACGATGGTGGAGCGCGGATCTGGGTGGAGAACGATAGTGGTGCGCGGATGTGGATGATGGTGTAGCCCGGATCGTTGCAGCAGTGTTGGGAGGGCTTTGTTGCAGCAGCGATGGAGGGCTTCATTGCAGCAATGGTGGAGGAATTCGTTGCAGCAGTGGTGGTGGATCCTGATGTACAGGAAAGCGGCGGGAGGGCTTCGCTGTAGCAGTGGTGGAGGAAGGTCAGATTTGTGGAAGGTCCTTGTTCTTAGTGGTGGTGGAAGATCGGGTATGTGGAAGGAAGGAAGGGGCGGCAATGGTGGAAAGGTGGTGAGATGACCAAATAGAGAGAGAGGGTGAGAGGAAATGGGGTGTTTCAAAACCTAATAAGGGTTTTTATTTTGGGTTTTTGCTTTTCACAGTGAATTAGAAGAGGAGGTAGGGGGTTTTTGGTTTTCTTTTTTGTTTTTTGGTTGGGTTTCAACTAGTTAGTTGGGGTGGGTTTTTCTTTGTGAAGCTGAAACTCATGGGGCTGTTTAGAATAATTCCCCCTATCTTGGCACAACCTACACGACAAGTCTACTAAGATAAAAAAAAAACATACATGGTTTAGTAGAATTTTCTTAGAAATAGAGATTTTTCTAGTGTAATATTTATTCTAGGAAAAATTCTTTCGTGGATACCCAACGTCATAAAATTTAGATAAATAAATGTCTAAGTTTTCATAAATGACAAATAGATACCTAACTTTATATTTTTTGTCTTCTGTTAGTATACACCGTTATTTTTTACGTTAACTGGCACGTGGCTCTAGTTTTTTTGTAAATATCAGTTGTTTTAGGGATAATTTAGTATTTTTCTCTATCTATTAAACAAACACGTGTATAAACTTGATCACTTATTTGTCTAATTTTGAAACACTTGGATACTAACGGAAGCGCCACGCAATCGCCATGTGGCAGTTAACATCAAAAGTAACGGTGGGTACTAACAGAAGACATAAAATGAAAACTTGGGTACTTATTTGTCATCAGGCACTTATATGTCATATTATGAAACACTGGGAATTTACGGGGTATTTTCACTTTACTCTATTATCTACATTGATAATATTACCCAATTTCTATATCTTTTGTATTCCCTCTATTTATAATATACTTCTCATTTTTTTTTCTTGCTGTTACAACATGTTATTACTACGATACATCATTAGCGGTGACTATCACCGTCGCAATTAATAAGAAAATAAGTCGCTAATAGCATAAATAACGATGACTGGTTTCGTTACTACAAGGCGTTATCAATAGCAATGACGTATAAAAGGTATTTTAATATATTTTAGTAGCTATTGTTGGTGAAGTAAGTGAATCGTCTCTAATTATCTATTGTTAACGATGACAAAAATATTGTCGTTAATTATGTAAATTGCTAAAAATGCACACTGTTATAAGAAAAAAAAACTCTATACATTAGCTGTATAGTAAAACTTCTGTATGAAGGTCTTAAACTGATCGAAAATATGAAACTAGGTGAGGTAAGTGTGGAGGTGGATTCGCGGGAAATTGTTGAACTAATATCTAGGGATGGAGAAGGTAAAGGACGTGTTGTATTCTGGATTAATCAGATCCGTAACATCATGGCAAGAAATAGACTATTCACGCTTTCTTATATATACCGAGAGGCCAATGAATGTGCGGATTGGATGGCTCATTTTGGGGTGGAACAACTAGAGAATTTCATATTCCATCAAGACCAACCTAAGGGGATTTGGAAATTGTTCATTCACGGTCATATGGGATGGAAGACTCCTAGAGTTACATATAATCTAGGCGTGATAGATGAAGTGCTAAACTAGTATAACACGATCCTTGTTGGATCTCCTTGTAAACAAAAAAAAAAAACTTTTTGATTTGACATGCCTGTTTTTTGCTTTTATTATATGCTAAGCCCAACCTCTTTAATAACTTATTTATTTATAATGTCTATGACATTTTTTAAAACTTTTCGATATGTTATGAAAGTTAAAATAAAATTTGTAAAAATAGAATATTAGCTTAACATAAAATAAGTCGGTAGTAGGATGAACAGTAAAAATAATAATTAATCGTGGTGTATGAAAACTAACCGGGTAACTAATTGATATTAATTTACTGATCCAATTTAGTGGTGTAAAGTTTGAACCGAGTCAATGACTCTGAATCTAAAATGACTTTCATATGTAAAAAACAACGAAAAAATGACCGGGACATCCATAACTGAAAAGAAACACTAAAAAAAAATTCCTCATTTTCTTGAAATTTAGGATGAACAATTATAATAAGGGTATGCTTCGGAGCACTCCTTTGACCGTCTCATACACAATTTAAAACCAATTTCAAACAATATTAGTTGTTTGGCATTATTTTCCTTTTATTCTTTTATTCTTTTTTTTATCTTTCTTACTTTCATTTTCTTAAATTTTATTGAAGCCTCACCAAATAACTAGACCGGAGAAACAATCACAATCTTTTCTTCCATATTCTTATGTGCATTCCAAAAATAGGCTTAATTTGAAGCAGTATCATGAATTATGAACACTGTCAAACCGTGTTGAACAATATATAATGTCACCTAAGATTTCTTCTTGCAGTATATATAAAAACGTTCTTATCTAATTCTAAAAAAAAGTTGCACCCTCTTGTTTTAGCAATCGATATTGTGATTGCATGATTTCGATGTAGGTTCGTTTCCTTTCTGCGTTGACCAACCTGATGTTTGTTATATTACCTCTAAACCCCATATTCATATTGCTTTCTACACAACCTCTTGAAACATCTCTATATATACTTTCGACTAATTGGTGTGCTAAACAATTAGCTACCTCATAATTTTGCAAAAGTCTCACTACACGAAGTTTGCACTATGAAGGTAAGTTTATTATATATGGCATGAGAATATCTCTACTTTGTTTAACGTTGTTGATTGATTTTTCTAAGATGCATTAACCTTTGAGATATATGTTGATCATGTTGTTGATGCAGCAAAAGGTGAAATATCGAGTACACATAACATGCGAGAATTGTCGAAAGAAGGCTGTTAAGATTGTTATGCAAGGGAAAGGTTTATGTTTATTATCTTTTAGGACTATTATTTACATTAATTAGTAGAGTTATATTATTACACTTATTCTAAAGTTATGTAAAGTAATATAGAATTAGACTATATGTTCCTATATTATACAATACCTTTTATATATTTAACTTTGAGATAAGATTTGATCCAACTTTTAAGACTTTGGGGACAAGTGAGAATATCAGAGCCTTTGTTACCTGAATAATTATTTGCTTCTTCTTCTGTGTTTTTCATGCGATTCATGCTTGAGAAATTATGATGAATGGGACATTGTGATGCACGTACCTAATAGTACGATGGTAACCCCATCATGTGCGAGTGGGAGAATGAAAGAAATAAAATAAATTAATATATTAATTTTATTTCCATGTCACCCATGATGGGTTTGACATGAACGTACTATGGGAAGTTAGTCAGGAAGTTACCTGGGTTTAACTGATACAACTTACCCACTAAGATAGTGCTTGGGGTGGAGATCATGGGAAGGTGGTTTATTATCAGTTAATAAACCAACGCTTCCTGAACTCTATAAATAGGAGTCCCTTACTCCATCTTCCACACAGCTTCAAAAGCACAACAAACCCAACAAGCAAAAATTCTTCTCCCGTTTCTTATACACTTAACACAAAATTCATAGACTCTTAGGTGGTGAAAACAAAGGGCTTAATTCTAGTAATTAAGTTCACGATCAGAAAGCAAGAATTCAGAAAGCAAGAATTCAGAAATCAATCCGCTGCGTAAGAAGGTTTGTCTAAAACCTTTACTATTTAATTTCTAAGGTAACAATTGGTATCAGAGCCTTTGTTACCTGAATAATTATTTGCTTCTTCTTCTGTGTTTTTCATGCGATTCATGCTTAAGAAATTTTAGAAAAAAAAAAAAAAAAAAAAAATCTGCCGGAGTAATATTTTTTTGCTGCTGTCGAATTTTTTTTGTTTTAGTAGAAAAGAATTTATACACTATAATGTTATACTAGGTTATTATATATAGTGGATCTTTTTGCTTGGACCTTTATATACATAAGGCGTATACCTTTTGGGCCAAGAATAATTTTGAATTATTTTGTTTGTTTTTGGGCCGAATTTATTAATTCTTTTTGGGCCGAGTTTTAATTATTTTGTTTGGCCATTTTTTTGGGCCGGATAGAGCTGAGCCGTAGGTTATATTTTTTTTATTTTTCGGACCAAATTATTAGTAGTAAAACAACCTCTTTGCATGTAAGTGGGTTCGAACCCTGACCAACACTACTAGAAACTAATAACTTAACCACTTATTCTATACAATTAGTTGCTACTTAAAAGAATATATGTTTCATTTATAACAAATTTCAGAAATGTATTATTTTAATTCAAAAAGGTGGTGAATTATTTTTGTTCTTAATTTTTCTATAGAGGAAAATGGTGATTACACGATCCCGGGGATTACGTGCATTCAGACGCGACCTGTTGATGAACTACAGGACTGATTACAAGAACATAAAGAATACTAATAAAGCAAAATTGGTTTACACCGCCAAAGAACCCGAGTCAGATGGACAAAGGGAAGATTTGAAAAACAAAATAATGACACTTCGAAATTATAAGATGAAATCATCACATTCTTTAATACAACACGTGAAGATTGTAAATGATATGATACAAGGTCTCATAAAATATGCCTATCACATGAATGAGAATGACAAGGTTGATGCCCTTCTCAGGACTTTGCCAAAAGACTTGAGAAAAGATCTCCTTGATATATGGAGGAATGTGAATCCCGAAAATTATGTAGATAGGAGATCAAAAACATATGGTTGGGTCGTATATGCCTTCACTGAATCTCATATGTGGAATCATTTTAAAAGGCATACAAGTTTTTTCAAATGTCCTTGTCAGATGAATTCGCCTACTAAGTATGATCCGATAAGTCTCTATGTAAAAGAGGGTTTTGAAAAATCGATTCCTTTGAAAACGAGATACGAGTGATTGTCATGTATAAGTTAGAGTTTCTTTGCTAGGTAGTTTATTTTGGTAGTTCGTTTCAAATGTTAGTCTTTGATTTTATTTGGTTATTTGTTTACCAAACATGTTTTTTTTTTCATTTATGTATGAATTCAACTAGATTATTTGCTTTTATGTTATTAGTTGTTTAGTTTTCATACATTTTTTGCTATATTCATGTTAGAGTAAGTGGGAGTTCTTGAAGAACTTAATTTTGCAGTTAATGAAATTGATTGAATGGTTAAGACAAACAAAATATAGTGGTTCATGATTTGGGAACATAGTGAACTTTCTTTATCACTTATTTTGTTATCTTTCTTATTCATTCCGTTTGCATTAATAGCATAGAGTTGTTAAATAAATGTATGATATTAATGGAAATCTCTTACTTTATAGAGAAAATGGCATCGAAAACCATCATTGCTGATCTCAACAAAGGAGAAAAGATGAATGGTGAGAACTATAACCTTTGGAAGCTCAAGATACACTATGTTCTAGAAGAGCAAGATGTTCTTGAGGCTGTTAACAATGTCATGGCTCAGCCTGAGGAAGGCAACACAGCTCAAAACAGAAGGGACATGGAGGCTTATGAGAAGTGGAAAAAGAAAGATTCCACTGCAAGAGGCATCTTGATAGGCTCCATGAATGACGATCTTGTCTATGAATGTCAACGATACCTCACTGCTCACGAAATGTGGAATGCTCTTAAGGAGAAGTATGGGGGTACGACTGTGACTAAGTTGCGTCAATTGACCATTAAGTTTGACACTTGCAAGAAGAAGCCTAATCAAACCATGCAACAACATCTCCGAGAGATGTCTAACATGATTAGGGAACTTAAGAATGCAGGTCATAACCTTACTGATGAACAACAGGTTCAAGCTGTGATCCGATCTCTTCCAAATAACTGGGAGCATTTGAAGATAAACTTGACTCACAATGACAACATCAAAACCTTTGATGATGCTGCTCGTCATGTGACATTGGAAGATGAACGTCTAGATGCAACTAAGCCTCAGGGTCAGGCTTATGTTGCTGAGTCAAGTTCCCACAAAGTTTCTGGCAATAAGCGCAAGAACAATGGGAAGAAGAACGGAAATGAGCATGTTTCCAAGAAGAACAAGAAGGGTGGTAACAATAATGGAAAACGTTTCCGTAAGAAGAAAGACAAGAGTAAGATGAAATGCTTTAACTGTGAGAAAATGGGTCACTTCGCTCGCGAGTGCAGCGAGCCCAGAAAGGTAGCAATTTCATTTACTTCTTGTAATTTTACTTATGTTACCAGTAATGTATTGCTTGCTGATTCTAATCCTTTGTGGACTGTGGACTCAGGAGCGACAGACCATGTAGCCAAAGACCGAGAGGCATATGTAGAGTACCGTCGGATTCCAGAGGGATCAAGGTGGATATATGTAGGAGACAACAATAAGGTTGAAGTCAAAGGAGTTGGCACTTGCAAGTTGAACTTGCGAGGTGGTCAAACCTTGTACCTGCATGATGTACTTTACGCACCTGATATTCGACGGAACTTAGTCTCGGTCACTGTTCTTCTAGGATTAGGTTTTAATTTGCATTTTCATAACAAACAAGTAGATATCTATTATGATGCTAGGTATTATTGTTCTGGTTTTATTTCGCATGGTTTAATTGTACTAGATGATGATAACTCATTTAATAGTTATTGTTTAAGTAGTTGCTTTTCCACTAATACTTCTTCTTCTAGTAATTCTAATGTAGAAGAAAATGTATGGCATGCTAGATTAGGTCATATTGGTCAAGACCGTATGAATTTGTTGGCTAAGGCGAACCTTTTGGGTTCCCAACTTGTGAAAATTGTCTAGCAGGTAAAGCAAAACGGAAACCATTTGGAAAGGCTAAACGAGTCGAGTACCCATTACAAGTAATTCATTCAGACATCTGTGGTCCAATGAGTGTTCAAACTAGACATGGGGAACGTTATTTCATCACTTTCATAGATGATTTCACTAGGTTTGGTTATGTCTACCTGATTTCTCACAAATCTGAAGCATTGAAATGTTTTATGACATTTATCAATGAAGTGGAAAATCAGTTAGAGAGGAAGGTGAAAACCTTAAGAACCGATCGAGGACGTGAATATCTATCTGATCAGTTTAAAGAACTGTGTGATGAAAAAGGGATAGTAAGGCAACTTACAATTCCTAGAACACCACAACAGAATGGTGTGGCTGAAAGGAGGAATAGAACACTCCTAGAAATGGTTAGGTCTATGATGGCACAAGCAAATCTTCCAATATCTTATTGGGGAGATGCCTTGTTAACCGCCTGTTATATACTTAACCGAGTACCCACAAAGACTATTCCATCAACTCCTTATGAACTATGGACAGGTAGGAAACCTAATCTGTCATACTTGCGACCTTGGGGGTCGGCAGGCTATGTTCATGATCTATCTCATAAGTATGGGAAGTTAGGTCCAAGAGGTAAGAAGTGTATCTTTATTAGATACCCAGACCACTCTAAAGGATATGTGTTTATTGGTGAACATAATGATGGGGGTCTTACTGAAATTGAGTCACGAGATGTTACATTCTTAGAGAATGATTTTCCTAGCAGAGGTGAGGTTGACAGAAATTCCATTTTATGTGAATTAAATGAGATTCAGGAAGATGATATGCAAATAAATGTGACGCCTGATGAGGTAACACATACTCAAGAAATAGAGACGGACACTCCTCTAAATCTTGAGACGGAAGAAACCATTGCATCATCTAGTAATCCTATTTCTCAAGATTCTCAACTTAAGAGAAGTGCTAGAGGTTTAGTTCCTCGTCGCCGATTTGAAATCGAAGGAGAAGTCTTTATGATAACTCCACAAGACGAAGAAGAACCTCGAACAGTTAATAAAGCACTCTCATGTCTTGCTAAGAATGAATGGAGGAAAGCAATGGAAGAAGAAATGGAGTCGATGAAGAAAAACCAGGTATGGGAACTGGTTGATCTCCCGAAAGGACGTAAGGCAATTGGGAACAAATGGGTTCTCAAAATAAAGAGGAAACCTGACAATTCCATTGACAGGTATAAAGCTCGCTTGGTAGCGAAAGGCTATACTCAACGGGAAGGAATAGATTTTGAGGAAACTTTTTCTCCTGTTGTTAGATTTACCTCAATACGTCTTATTTTAGCTATTGTGGCGCATCTCGATCTGGAGTTGCACCAAATGGATGTTAAAACTGCATTTCTAAATGGAGATTTAGAAGAGGTAATTTTCATGGAACAGCCCTCGGGGTTCGTTGCAAAAGATCAAGAAAATAAAGTATGTAGATTGTTGAAATCAATCTATGGTCTTAAGCAAGCCTCGAGACAGTGGAATTTGAGATTTCATGAAGTCATCTCGTCAAATGGATTTGAGATGATAAGTGAAGACCACTGTGTTTATATTAAACGTTCCAAGAAAAATTTCATGATTTTATCTCTATATGTGGATGACATCCTATTAGCTGGGAATGATAAAGAGTTTATTCAAGCTAACAAGGAGTGGCTAGCTTCTCAATTTGATATGAAAGATATGGGAGAAGCAAATTATATTCTTGGTGTTAAGATTCACAGAGATAGGTCTAGAAGACTATTATCTCTATCTCAAGAACCTTACATCATGAATGTACTTGAGCGCTTTGGTATGACTACGTGCAATGCCATTGACACTCCTGTAGCAAAGGGAATAAACTTAACTCTCGACATGTGTCCTAGTACTATAGAAGAGAAACAGAAAATGTCAACAGTACCATATTCTAGTGCCATTGGTAGTCTTATGTATGTTATGATGTGTACGAGACCAGACATTTGTTATGCGGTAGGTTTAGTTAGTCGTTTTCAATCGAACCCGGGACAAGAGCATTGGAAAGCTGTGAAAAGGATATTGAGATACCTAAAAGGCACCAAAGATCATGCCTTATGCTTTCGAGGAGATAGATTACGCCTAGAGGGATATACAGACGCTGATTGGGCCGGTGATATAGATGGGCGTAAATCCACTTCAGGTTATGTATTCTTGCTAAATAATTGCGCAATCTCATGGAGTAGCAAGAAACAAACCTGTGTAGCTTTGTCAACGATGGAAGCTGAGTTTGTAGCTTGCTCAGCTGCGGTTCAGGAGGCTGTTTGGTTAAAAAGGTTCTTTGAACATTTAGGATTCTCTGGTGATAGTGGGAGTCCAATAACTATATACTGTGATAGTCAAGCTGCAATGGCTTATGTGAAAGATCCAAAATATCACAGCAAGACCAAACACATTGATATAAAGTATAACTTCGTTAGAGATATAATTGCACAAAAGGATGTTACTTTGCAATATATACCCACACGCAATATGCTTGCTGATCCATTCACAAAAGCTATCCCAAGGGATGTATTCATGGATCATGTTAGATCTATAGGATTAAGCAAGATATAATGTATGAATTATTGCTAGTTTATGTGCATTCATGTATATATTTCCATTAGTATGTTTATTTAACTGTTTATTTTAATGATATCATGTTTGATATGTATTATATATATTGCGTGTGATTTTGTAAGTATGTATGTCCTATAGACTGAGATTGACCCTGTCACACGGGCAATCGCCTTTGGCATAAGAAGTGCGCAAAGATGAGACTAACTCATAGTAGTGAAGAACCCTTAAGATAACTTGAGTTAAAGATAGTCGCCTTAACTAAGTGTTAAGATGAGATCATAAACATGGATAAACCATGTTAAGCTTATATTATGATCGAAGTAGAATCCCACTATCTACTTAGTCTATAATAGCCAGATATGAATTGCTTGATTGATTTCATAGAAGGGTTGATCGATCGAAGAATTCATCTTAGGCAACGAGGCTTGTCTAATTATATATCTGTATGGTATTTGTAAAATTGTGACATACAGTTTGAGATATATGAATAATACCATAACACGTGTGTCATACCACGTGTGCTTTCGACCAAAAGGAAGTGAAGAATTGATCCCTGTTTCTTCACTGTGTGATACCTTTGATTTGTGCCCTTATTACTTTTGACTATATCTTGATATTTTGATTAGGTGTATGCTACTTTGAACACATTACCAATGATCATGAGTGATTCGGTCTAATGGGGTATGTTTGGGAAAGCAACCTAATCAATATAAAAGGATATAAGTGTAAAGGGAAGACTAGAATTGTGTATCAAATGTGTGCTTGCAGGTTAACCGATCATGTAAGTCAATACGGACTATAACATGATAGTGAGACACATAAACGAAATGACAAGTGAACTCTTTTTCACATAGAAGTTGTGATGTAAATTTGAAGGGGTCAGAGTTACTGTAATATGATACAACATATTGTTAGTCTGGGGTACTACAAGATACGTAAGGAATGAGATTTCATTTGAGCAACTATGTACCCTAACAGGTTAATAGTAACATATGCTCGTATGCTTGTCGGTCGCACGACCTATTTGTCAAGTATGATGAATTATTGTAGTAGTGTGTATATGAGAGAATTTTGAGAAATTATGATGAATGGGACATTGTGATGCACATACCTAATAGTACGATGGTAACCCCATCATGTGCGAGTGGGAGAATGAAAGAAATAAAATAAATTAATATATTAATTTTATTTCCATGTCACCCATGATGGGTTTGACATGAACGTACTATGGGAAGTTAGTCAGGAAGTTACCTGGGTTTAACTGATACAACTTACCCACTAAGATAGTGCTTGGGGTGGAGATCATGGGAAGGTGGTTTATTATCAGTTAATAAACCAACGCTTCCTGAACTCTATAAATAGGAGTCCCTTACTCCATCTTCCACACAGCTTCAAAAGCACAACAAACCCAACAAGCAAAAATTCTTCTCCCGTTTCTTATACACTTAACACAAAATTCATAGACTCTTAGGTGGTGAAAACAAAGGGCTTAATTCTAGTAATTAAGTTCACGATCTGAAAGCAAGAATTCAGAAAGCAAGAATTCAGAAATCAATCCGCTGCGTAAGAAGGTTTGTCTAAAACCTTTACTATTTAATTTCTAAGGTAACAATATTCTAAAAGAAAAAATCCCTAAACGAACACATAGCTCCTCAGCCCTGGTGTACCCTCAAATCAAAATTAGTTAAATTCTATGAAATTCGAATAATTGATTAGTTCATAAAAGGTATTGCATGTTAACTTGTAGATTCTGGAATTATCATTGACCCTTAGCTTTTGCCTAAAATATATAGAATTAATTTTCATAGAATCTCTTGTGATTGCAGGTGTGACCCGTGTGGACTGTGTGGAAATAGAAGGGCAGAATAGGGATGAAGTGTCATTGGAGAAGGAATTGATGTAATTGGGCTTGGTGCTCGCCTAAGGAAGAAAGTTGGTCATGCAGATGTTATAAGTGTAGCTAAGGTTCACTAAACAGGATTTCAATTATCTTGTGACGTTTATAAATTTTATAGAAAGGACAAATCTCTTTAAATAGAGACATAAATAAAGAATAGGCATTATTTGTTTTCCGTGTACTTTAATTTCTAGGGTGAAATGAAATGTGTGAGTAGTTTGTCGAACCATACTGAAATTGCTTATAACTTGAACAAATTTAACAAATGAAAAATAATTTCTGATTCTTGTTTTTATGTCGGTTACAGGTGTGGTGGCTGATGGGCTCTATAAAATAATTAGCTATATAAATATTAAAAAGACTAAACACCCTAACTAATCACGTTACTTACTGCAAGTATCACAGATCGTATGCAAGTTTACTTGATAAATAGAATTCGTTCGCAGGGACTACGAAAGTTAGATAGGACTAATGCAAATACAAAGTGCAAATAAAAGAATGTAGACGAATAATACGCGAAAAGACTCTCAAATTTTTGTTTGGTTTTTAGACTCTAAACAATTAATTAAATAAACTAAAGACAAGAAAATAAATAAGAGAAGAGAGATAGTATGAGAGTTTAGCTCGAGATATAGCAAGTAATATCCACCAGCCTTGTTCTATACGTATTATATAAGGGAGAATTGTGTGATACCCAATAGTCAGGATTCTATATTCCTCCTAACCTCCTTCCGGGTGGACTTAAAAGGCGACCTAACAATTACTAGGGGACTTGGGTAAGGGGACCCTGCGCAATGATTGGTGGTTAATCTCAAACCCTAGTGACTATCTAGTTAGGCAAGCCTGTCAGGATCACTATCGCACACTAGACGTTTATGTGGTGTTTCAATAATTAGACACCCCTTCCGGGTGACCATCCAAATACTATGGTAATCCTATACGTTGTGCACCGCAAGAACTACAGACAATAAATCAAATCACATAAAACAGAGTTATCACTACTAATTTCAATTAAATGTAAAAGGACATCCCAAATTAAAATAGATATAGAATAAGTCTAGAGTTCATACCCATATGCTAATATCAAGATAGATAAAATTAGTTTATACTAGATAAAGAAAGAAAATCAATTACAAAGGTGTAGGGTTGGAATGGCATAACAGCTTCCAACTCCTTCTTATCTTCTTACTCCTGATGATTTCTTGGTGCAATATTGATTAAGGACTGAGCAAGGATGATTTCTCTAAGGTGAGAATGGATATATATACATAAGATTTTGGTCGAAATATGGAGTAATTCCTAAGTTAAGGAGTCCTAATCTTACCGAAAATTTGTATTCCTAAATTGTAGGACAAGATAAACCTTTGCAAGTTTTGATTTGGCCATATCTCCTTCGATATTTATCGGATTTCAGTGCACGATCAGTCAAAATGACCGCGATAAAAAGATCTAGCCGTCGGTTGAAGGACTCCTACAAATTCGTGATCGATTTTATGCAGCACTTGAATTTGTGAATGTTTTTCCAGCATGACAGATTCTTTACTTGCCAAATATATCCAAACTTTTCTTTTTTACTTTGACTAAGGGATTTCCTTTATTTTAACACTTCAGATCAGTTTTCATAGGTGTAATAGCTCCCATATACCTAAATGCTACACATATAACACACAAATTACGCGCAAAAGCTCTTAAAATAACAAAACACCTAAAACTAGACAAGAAAGTGTAAAGTATGAATAAAGGGGGAAATCCAAAAGTTAAGTACTAAATACCCTTAAAATGATGTCTCAAGTATAGATTAATATATCACAAATGTGGAGACATCAACGTGTGACCTTCTAACTCACGTTATAGGAAAGTCCAACAACAAAACCCCCATTGTCATTACGATAACTCACGTTATAGGAAAGTGCAACAACAAAACCCCATGTCATTACGATCCTGGGACAGGGTAAAAACTATTGATAACAAAGCTTTCGTTCCTCTTGGTAAAATAATCTTTGTTGCTACTTTGAAACCCTCTACTGTAACCTAGAAAGATGATGCTAGTGTGTCGATAATACACCAATAAAGCCTTCTAGGAACAAACTGAGAAGACAAAGAAAGAGACCGCTTATGGCGAATGACAAGTCCTTGCCTAATGAGTTGGTCCATTCTTGTCCTGAATTGAATTATAAAGAAAAATAAATTAATGCAGGTAATGATTTAAAGAAAATACTATGATGTGTATTCTAATACTAATTCTATTACTTCTACTCCTTTTCCAGGGGCTTAACAAAACTCGAATTTAAGGCCTCTCACTATAAAAGAAAATTTGGATATTTTTGGGCCTAACATTCACACACGGATTCTATTGGATATTGAGAAATGCAGTGCTCAACTTTTTAAGGAAAATTTGGCTAACCCAAGTCATATTGCCCCCTTGGATCAGTGTATTTTGATATTCTACGAAAGCATGTTTCATTTTCTCCAGGGATACTAGATGAGGCTTCGCCATCATTCCCTATTGGCTCGAGGGGTTCACACCATCTCCTCTATATTTCCTATTCAGACTCTGGTTTTGACTACATGCGGAGTTTACAAACGTGTCTAATGTCAATTCACTACTATGAATGGATGATATGAGAAACTAGAGACGATTATTCACTCATCTCCTTCGAAAAATGTAAAACTAGAGTTACCACTATAGATGATAAAGGAGTTGCCCTGTTTCCCGACCTCCGCCCTCATTTAAATTTATTACTCGATATTGTTTGAAAGCCCTATATCGAATTGCAGACTTGATTTCCTAGAACTAGCAGTGTAGGAAGATGAAGCAAAAATTATTGAGGACGTGAAAGACATCGAGATCGATATTGAGGTCGGGGATTCTGATTTCGATATGGTATTGTCACACAACAATCCCACGAGGATCAATGATTAAAACAAGATAAAACTGTCAAGGGCTTGATACCCCCTTGACATAAGCTAGTCTCTTGGATGTCGCCACTACTTTTAATCCCGAGGTAATCTTACTCTCCAAGATAAAACAATCTTTAGTTGGTGGACTTAACATGAAATTGATAAAGTTTGCTAATCCATGTGGCAAATAAGGGGCACTATCACATTTTGTTAAAAGTTATATTAACATGAATTTAGTGTCTACCTCAAAAAATATTATTAATTGTACTATTTTAATCCCTGCTAAGGGTTTGGTCCTGTTTACTTTTGTCTCTAGACCCCCTAAAGATGGGACACATTAAGTTTCATCAATTAGTTAGCAGAATTTAAACCTCTGGCTTCTATTTCATGGTGCGTCTTAGGAGACTATAACTTTATAAGGTTGTCTTGGAAAAACTAGGAGGTACACAACTAATAGTTATAATATGAATCTATTTAACAGCTTCCAGTACTCTAATAATCTTTTAAATATTCCCTCCAAAGGATACAAGTTTTCGTGGTCTAATAGGAGACGTGAGAGTGGTCGTATTAAAGAACTAATAAATAGAGCGCTCGTCAACTTCGGGTGTCTATCTATGTTCCCTAAGACTTGGTCAACCATTCTTCCGGCTTTATGGTTAGATCTTTCTTCCCTTGTCCTCTTTCTCTCTAATGGCCTTCATAAGGTAAAAAACGTGTCTTTTTCGACAAAAGTTGGACAAATAATCCCTCCTACAAGTCACGTGTGACTCAACACTGGCTAGGATGTTCAGGAATTTTAGTAAAAGGAATTTTTAGATTCATGTATAAATTGAAAAACCTTACAAGATCCTTCTTTTCTTGGGTCTGTAAGAAGACTCTTAATAATAAAATTCATATCTCAAAGATTATGAATATTTTAAATCTCTCAAATCTTCCTTAGGAAAACTGGGAGCCTTCTTTGTGGCCTTCTGGATCATGAAGAAAGAGAGTGTACCTCCATGAAAAAATTGAGAAGTAAACTAGGTAAAATGGTGCATGGTTATGAGGTCAAACCTGCTCAACATCATAAAAACAAATATGATATAAAAGAGGAGCCCTTTTTCATTGCAAAAAAAAAGAGAAACCCATTTTAACTTAGGAATTAAAACCCAATCGACTCAATGGGGTAACTCAGAGGCTGTACATGCTGACAAGATGATGCATGAACCACCTACTCCATTTCTTATCAAAATGGTGACGTTAAAGATCGATAGCTGCTCTAGTGGTTAGAGTATTCTGCATTGACCAAAAGGTCCTAAGATTTTATTGAGGCAATACGTAAATGAATGTATAAATGAAGAAAAGAAGAAGAATGGGGAAATTATGAGAAAAAGTGGAAAAATATAAGTGTTAATAGGGTCATACGGTTTATTCTCCTTTAGACTAATGATATATACCACCCAAATTTACATCACCCAATATACCACCCATGACGTGGTGTGATTTGATTTGAAATAAATCGTTGATCTATTTACTTTCTCGATTTGATTAATTATATTAACGATTACTTTCAATCAAATCACATCATGTTATAAATGATATATATTGGATATTATGAATTTAGATGGTATATATCATTAGTCTAAGCTTTATTATATAAATCTTTCTTACTTTTCATTTTCTTAAATTTTATTGAAGCCTCACCTAATAACTAGACCGAAGAAACAATCCATCTTTCCTTCCATATTCTTACGTGCATTCCAAAAGTAGACTTAACTTGAGGCAGTATGAATTATGAACATTGTAAAACCGTGTGAGCAATAATGCCACCTAAACTTTCTTCTTCCATACATTTAAAAACGTCTTTATCTAATTTAAAAAAAAAGTTGCACCCTGTTGTTTTAGCAATATCGATTGTGATTGCATGGGTTCGATGTAGGTTCGTTTCCTTTCTGCATTTACCAACCTGATCTTGTTATATTTCATCTAAACCCCAACCCCAAACTCATATTGCTTAACTTCTATAGAACCTCTTGAAACACCTCTATATATACTTTCAGCCTTGGTGTGCTAAACCCAGCTTATAATTTTGCAAGGGTCTCACTACACAAAGTTTGCACTATGAAGGTAATTTATATGGCTTGAGAAAAGTTCTATTCTTTGTTTAAGCGTCGATTGGTTTTTCAAAACATGCATTAACCTTTGAGACATATTAATTTATGTTGTTAATGCAGCAAAAGGTGAAATATCGAGTACACATGAAATGCGAGAATTGTCGAAAGAAGGCTGTTAAGATCGCGATGCAAGGAAATGGTTTATGTTTATTTTCCTTCGGACTATTATTTACCTTTACTAGATTTTTATATTTTTTAGATGTTTAACTTATAAGATTTGATCCAAAAAAAGTTGTAAGATATAATTTTTAAAACTTTTGGGACAAAGTGAGAGTTTTGACTGGAAGTAGCCATAAGATATTCAAAAAGAAAAAACCCTAAACGAACACATAGGTCCTGAGCCTAGTGTACCCACAAATCAAGATTATCTATATTCTATGAAACTTGAATAATTTATTAGTTCATAAAAAGTATTGCATATTAACTTGGAGAGTCTGGAATTATCATTAACCCTTAGCTTTTGCCTAAAATATATAGAATTATTTTTCATAGAATCTCTTATGTGATTGTAGGTGTGAATACTCGTGTGGACTGTGTGGAAATCAAAGGGCAGCATAGGGATAAAGTGGTTATCATTGGAGAAGGAATTGATGTAATTGGGCTTGGTGCTCGATTAAGGAAGAAAGTTGGTCATGCAGATGTTATAAGTGTTGCTGAGGTTTGCTAAACAGGATTTCAATTATCTCGTGACGTTATAAATTTAATAGTAGGGCCAAATCTCTTTAAACAGAGACATAAATAAAGAATAGGCATTATTTGTTTTCCATCGTACTTTGATTTCTAGGTTGAAATGAAATGTGTGAGTAATTTGTTGAACCTTACTGAAATTGCTTATAACTTGAAACAAATTGAACAAATGAAAAATAATATCTGATTCATGTTTTATTTAATTGTCTCTATTATTTTATTTTATTTTGAATTTGATTACAGTAATGAATTCATGTTTTTGTTTGACACGTTTGAATTGACGTATAATTATTATTGTTTTCTCAAGGCCTGGCCTGTTATGAGTGACTTGTTTGTTTGCAAGCCTTTAGGTCCCAAGCCAATCTAGTAAGAGCCACATGTACCTAAGTACATTAACTTTATTTCTTGTATCGGCTGTGCCTGAAATAAATTATTGATACATGTGCATTGCTGTCTAAATCCTTGAATTTTGTTTGCATTTGTAGCATTTTATGGATTAGCTTTAAAAAAATACTATGGTCTTCTAATTTCAATCAGTTTGTATATATTTTCACTACTATACATGGAAATTGATTTGTTTCTTTTGTGTATATCTGAAACCAACTATGTGACTTATCTACTCATAATTTGTTTTGGACTAACTGCACCATCAGTCCTTGTGGTTTAACACGTGTTTCAAAAAGTAGAATATGCCCCTGTGTTATTAGATTCATCCAGTTTGTTAAACTACAAATTTTCATTGAATATTATTTGGCAAAGTGATACACTCAATGAATTATACTTATAGTTTTGCATGCATATGAAGCGCTCCATTTTCAATTTTTTTTCAATCTTTTAATCATGCACGAAACAGTCTTTCTATAGATGCATATTCACGACTAAACTGTTAGTAAATTAGTGGAATTTGGGACAAGGGAGGTTCTCTAATTGTTGCTCCAATTCTATCAGCAAACTTATGGTGCTCAGAATTTGCAGCCTCTGGATGTTTGATAAACAAATAATAGAAGATAAATTTTTATGATTTTCATTGATAATGAGTTTGTACAAGTAGGTGGTATATATAGCTATTAGTTTTCTTGATCCCTACTCTAAGAATATATTCTCTATAACAAACTTTGTCTTCTAGTAGAGAAATTATCGTGTGTGTGTGCAATACATGTGAGTTTATGATGCACTACTAGAAGTGTGATCATGTGGTTCAACACCCCCCCTCAAGCTAATCTCGCGTAGAAGAGGAAGCTTGACAATAAGCGAGGAGAAAGTAGCAGCAGAAACTCCTTTAGTTAATATATCAGCTACTTGAAGATGTGAAGGTACATGAACAATTTGAAGACGCTTTGCCTTTACTTGTTCTCGAACGAAGTGAAAATCCACATCTATATGCCGAGTTCTTGAATGAAATACGGGATTCGAGGCTAAAGCTATAGCAGATTTGTTATCACAAAACATGATAGGAATCTCAAGTGAAATAAAAAGACTTGTCATGAGAGATTTTAACCATTTTAATTCAGTTAAAACATGAGCCATAGCTCTATATTCCGCTTCAGTAGAGGATCTAGAGACTGTAGATTGTTTCTTAGAACCCCAAGAGATTAAATTACACCCTGAATAAATGCAAAAACCAGTAGTAGAACGTCTATCATGAGTGTTACTCGCCCAATCTGAATCAGAGAATGCACGAAGATTGAGTGATGAAGCATTAAAAACCAACGTATAATTCATTGTACCCTTAATATAACGAAGAAGCTTCTTGAGACACTCAAAATTAGAATTCGTAGGATTGTGCATTGATTGACACAATTGATTAACGACAAAAGCAATATCAGGGCGTGTAATGGTTAAGTATTGTAAGGCTCCAATTAAACTACGAAATGAAAATGGATCTTCAAATAATTGAGCTCCATGAGATGTTTGAACATTATATTTATTTATAGTAGGAAGAGGAGAGCTTTTACACTCAGACATACCAGCTCTTTGAAGTATTGAGGCTGCATATCTTTCTTGAGAAAGAATAAATTGATTTGGTGATGAGAGAACTTCGAGTCCAAAAAAATAAGATAATAATCCCAAGTCTTTCATATCAAATCTTGATTTTAAGGAAGTAATAAGAGCTGTAAGACCCAAAGTATCACCTCCTGTAATCAATAAATCATCAACATAGACTAATACAATAGTAAGCTCATTGTTGCAGTTTCTTATGAACATAGATGAATCTGCAGAGCATACTTTAAATCCTTGATGTGTAAGAAAAGTAGTAAGTAAATTATTCCAAGCACGAGGCGCTTGTTTAAGGCCATATAAGGACTTACTAAGTTTACACACAAAGGAAGGTTTAGAGGCATCAACAAAACCAATAGGTTGCTCCATATAAACTACTTCATTCAAAACACCATGAAGAAATGCATTAGATACATCAAGTTGATGTATAGACCAACCTTTTGTAGCAGCAAGTGATAGTATAATTCGTATAGTTTGATGTTTTACAACGGGACTAAAAGTCTCTTCATAGTCAAGACCATATTGTTGAAGGAAACCACGAGCTACAAGTCGAGCTTTATAGCAAGCTATAGAGCCATTTGCATTTCTTTTAATCCTATACACCCATTTACATGTGATAGGAGTTCTTCCAAGAGGTGGAGGAACTGATTCCCATGTGTTTTGTTTGGTAAGAGCAGAAAACTCATCAGTCATAGCTTGAATCCAATGAGGGGATTTAGCAGCTTCCTTGTAAGATGAAGGTTCAAAATGAAGATTAGTAAATTTACATTTATAAGAGGGTTTAAGAGAACCTGTTTGACGACGAGTAACCATGGGATGAGATGACTGAATAGAGGTGGATTAGGAGATGGAGGAGAAGGAGAAGGTGTTATAACTGATGAATTGTTATTGGATACAGAAGTAGATTCAGGTTCTAAATTGTCTAAAGATAAAGAATTTTGTAAAGGATGAGATAATGATTGAAGATTTATAGAAGTAAATAAATCTTTGAAAGGTGTATAAGTTGACTCAAAAGAAGAAACCTCAGAAGAAATGTGAGTTTGAAAAGGGAAAACTAACTCATTAAAGACCACATGGCGAGATATATAAACCTTTTTAGAGGATAATGAGAAACATTTGTAACCTTTACTATAGTTACAGTATCCCAGAAATACACAGGGTTTAGAGAGAGGAGCTAATTTGTGAGGACTATAAGGCTTTAACCAAGGGTAGCACAAACACCCAAAAACGCGCAAATGAGAGTATGAGGGTTGGGTGTTATATAAAACTTGAAATGGAGACAATTAACAAGAGTAGGTGTGGGTAAAAGATTGATTAAATATATAGATGTAGAAAGAGCTTCAAGCCAAAATTTAGAGGGTAAATGACTATGAGACAAAAGAGAACGAGTGGTTTCAATTAGGTGGCGATGTTTACGCTCAGCTACACCATTTTGCTCTGGTGTATGAGGGCAACTCGTTTGATGAACAATGCCACACTCTTGAAGAAAGGTGGAAAGAGTATGGTTAATGAACTCTCCACCATTATCAGACCTTAAGGTCTTAATCTTGACACCAAACTGAGTTAAAATAAGAGTATAAAATGATTGTAAAGTAGAGCAGACATTTGATTTAACAGATAAAGGAAAAACCCAAGTGAATCTACTAAAATCATCAATAAACACAACATAATATTTGAATGAAGAAGAAGAACTAATAGGATATGGACCCCAAACATCACTATGAATAAGTTCAAATGGTGCAATGGATTTAGATACATATAATTCAAAAGGTAACTTATGAGACTTTGAAGTTGAACACGCATTACAATTAACAAAAGGGATAGAAACATTTGTATTTAAAACTGAGGCAAGACTAAGTGAAGCTTTGGAGGATGGATGACCCAAACGTTGATGCCAAAGCTGCGCTGAGGATGACACAATTGTAGAAGACAAACATTTGAATATGGAAGAACTAGATGATGGTGAAGAAGACTTGAAACTGGAAGACAACTTAAGTGGATATAGACCATCACTACAGTGGCCCTGAAACAACAGACAATTGGAGTTTGAATCATGAATTGACACAGATGAAGAATTGAACACAACATAACAATTATTATCCCTAGTAAACTGAGAAATTGATAAGAGATTAGATGACATAGAAGGAACATGTAAGACAGAATTGAGTAAAAATTTAGAAGATGAAGAGAGAAGCATACTATTCCCAACATTGGCTATATCAAGAGATTGACCACTACCAACTACAACAGCTCCATTTCCACGATAAGGTGTATGATTATTAAGCAAATTCAAATAAGAAGTTACATGACTATTAGCACCAGAATCCAAGTACCATAGCTCAAAATAATAATTAGTTTGAGTATTAGACTGAGTATTAGCCATTAGTGCAGTCTTATTCTGAGCTCGTGGTGAAGGAAAATTAATGAAATTGGTTCTCTTCCTGCAATCAATGGCAGAGTGACCATATCTAGTGCAAATTTGACAAGTTGGAACTCCTGAGTTAGAATAATTCATACCAGATTGTGAAGAATTTGAGAATGAATCTCCATTGTAATTTGAAGGAGAATTACCACGAGCACGACCTCGACCTCGTCCTCGAGAATAAAATCCACCTCGACCTCGTTGTGATTGAGGATATTGAGGTAGAGGTTGAGAAGCTGAAAACAGAGCAGTGTGAGAGCTCATCATTTGATCACTTTGTTCAGTCATTTTCATGTGAAGTTCTTCAGAAACAAGAAGACTCCCAAGAGAATGAAAGGTGAGTGTAGACGTTTGAGAATTAAAGATTCGAATACTAGATTTAAATTGATTGTATTCTGAAGGTAAACCACGTAAGGTATACATAATAATATCTTCGAGAGGAAGAGAGGATGACGCAGTATCGAGTCCATCACAAATTTCCTGAATCTCAGCAAGGTAAGAAGTCATGGATCGATCTCCCTTCTTGAGATTAAAAAGCTTCATCTTAAGTTGATGGATGTGAGTACGACATTGTGAAACAAACATCTCTTCAAGTTTGGCCCAAACATCATAAACATGAGAAAGCTTGACAACCTGAGATAAAATCGATGGAATCATCGATGAATAAAGTGATACTTTAAGTTGTTGATCCTCAATAAGCCAAGTAGAATATGAAGAAGCAGTAGAGGCTGGTCTTGAAGCTGGATTACAGACGTGAGAAAGGTAGCCATGAGCTTCAAGGATGACTTCAAGTTGTGAGCGCCATAACACATAGTTTGTGGAATCAAGTCTAATTTGAACAAGACTGCTCCAATTTTGACGCAATAGGAGGAGCCCAGCAGGAATCGAGGTACTGGACTGAATGAGAGGCAAAGTTGTTGAAGACGACGCCATTAAAGCTATGAAGAAGAAGATAGCGGAAGAAATATGGATCGAAAAGGAATGTAAGCAGGGGATAAACTTACGAAAAGAAAATTTTGTTATTTGCAGGGACTAAACTGCAAATTTTTGAAAAGAACCCCTTTGGCTAACTGATACCATGATAAACAAATAATATAAGATAATTTTTTATGATTTCATTGATAATGAGTTTGTACAAGTAGGTGGTATATATAGCTATTAGTTTTCTTGATCCCTACTCTAAGAATATATTCTCTATAACAAACTTTGTCTTCTAGTAGAGAAATTATCGTGTGTGTGTGTGCAATACATGTAAGTTTATGATGCACTATTAGAAGTGTGATCACGTGGTTCAACCATGTTAAGGTTTCTATTGAAGTGTGTATGTTCACGCTTCTAGTAGTTGCTTCCATTTTCAAGAAATCAGGATATTGTATACAACACTAGACTACATTTTTTTTCTTAAAATTGTCTTTTTTGTAGTTTTGTTTCGTTTAATTATTTTGTTCTCGATTCATTTGTAGAATGTTGATATGAAAAAATCAAATATAGTACTCATCTGATTGTTTTAGGAGACATATTTACAAAACTGTGTATGAAAACCATGGGAATTAGATAGTTTATGTGCTCATTGATGTTGATCAAACGTCATTTTGACTCAGTATGTGACCCAATTAATGAGTAACTGTTTGGTCTAGTAGACCGAAATGTTCAGGCCTAAAAGGTACAATTTTTTTTTGATTGATGACCCAACTGATGACTTAACTATTTGGTGGTAAACTAAAATGTTCAAGCCCAGAGAATATACTTCCTCTGTCCATTTTTGTTTGTCCACTTTTTTGGTGCACAAGAATTAAAAAGAGCATTTAATACAATCCTTCTTTACACAAATGCCCTTAATTAATATACATGCGATTATTTATTACGCTACCTTTTCTACTATTTAATTAGGAGTAATATTGGAAAAAGCAGGAAAAAAGTGTCTTGGTAATGAAAAATTGACATACAATATTAGGCACCCTCTTTTAGAAAATGGGACAAATAAAAATGGACGGAGGGAGTATAACTACTAGTAATTAGTTAAATTATATAGGTATAATTCATATATTGGGGAAAAACTTCATTAGTTAGCCAAAACTTTAACAAGTAATCAACCACTATTAAAAAACACATATAATAACTAGAAAACTAGTTAAACTCTAATAGGCTACTTGATTGGTATTAGTATAACTCCTTAGTAAAAAAAATTGAAGCTTCTTGGACCGAAGAATAACTATTTTGGGCCCAAAATTCAAGGATTACTAGGTTGAAGCTAGGAGATAGAAACACTTCTTACTTTCATTCAATCACTAAAACAAGAAGAAGCATGATCAAAATTAATAGGATACTCAATGATTATGATATCTGGATTAATGGTCCTAAAGATATAGCTAATGAGATTTCACAATACTTTAACAATATTTACTCTACTATTGGCCCTAGGAACTTTCACTTGGTAATTAACAAGTTACTACTTATATATATATATACTCAAATTAATATGAATCTCACAAAATGTGTGAGAATATGTGAAATTAAATAATCCCTTTGGAACATTGGAATTGATAAAGCACCGAGACATGATTGGTATCCAAGTCACTACTTCAAAATAATACTGGATAACTATAAAAATTTATCTCCTTAGAATGGTTAGTTGTTTCCTTTGGAATGAGGGGGATAATAAACCTATCAACAAAACCCTCATCTTTCTTATCCCAAAGATCCATAAACCATCTAAAATTGGTCATTACAAACCAACCAATTGTTTAAATATCATATACAAAATAATAAAAAAGATATTATGTAAAAGATTGCAGCCCTTTATGAATACCATAGTTGCAATAAACCATCAGTCTTCATTCTTGGAAGGTCAATCATTGAAAATATCTTGATAAATCATGAAATGCGCCACTTTATCAAAAGAAAAAGGAACTCAAAGCTTTACTATGTAGCAAAAAAATTATATAGCTAAACTTTATGAAAATGTGGAATGAGATTTCTTGAATACCATGCTTTTAAAATTGGGTTTTGATGAGACTTGGACATCTTAGATTATGAGGTGTGTTACAACAATATCATATGGAGTGTTACTTAATTGTACCATAATTGACATAAATCATCCTAATAGAGATCTTAGACAAGGAGACCCCTTATCCACCTTTTTGTCCTACTTAATAACTCAAGCACTATCTATTATGCTTAATGACAAAATGATAACAAAATTAATAAATGGTATTAAAGAAGTTAGAAATTATCGTAGCATTAATCATATTTTGTTTGTTTACGATAATTTCTTCTTCATCAGAGTTGAAGAATAAGAGGTTAACCATTTACTTGATGTCCTTAATATATATAACCAAGTTACTGGCCAAGTCATAAACCTCAACAAAAGTGGGGTTATGTTTTGCAAATTTTTTACTACTGATGGAATCTCTAGAATCACTAAATTATTGAATATGATTGTCCTTAAAAGTTTAGGTAAGTATTTAGGACTTCCTTCTGACTAGGGGAGATCAAAAGTTAAGGCTCTAATCGTATCATTTAAAGTATAATAAACAAACCTTATACTTGGAGTATTAATACTTCTCAGAAAGAGGGAAAGAAATCAAAATAAAATTACTTCTCAATTCTATTCCCTCATATACAGTGGTTGTGTTAAAAATCCCAATCACAATATGTAATAAAATTTCATCAATATTGGTAGGGAAACAATAAAAAGAGAATAATACATCCGATTGACTGGAAATCATGACTATTTGTAAAAAAGATTAGGGGTTGGGTTTTAGAGATACGAACTTACAAAACACGAACTTACTGGCTTAAAATGTTTGGTAACTAGCTCAAAATCCTATTTCCCTATTAGAAAATATGCTTGAAGGCGCATACTATAGTGACTCAAATTTATTGGAGGCTAAAATCGGGTACCACCCTTCTTAAGGGCTTAAAATTATTTTGGAAGGTATAAATGCCTTTATCAAAAAAATTAAATGGTCCTTTAGAGATGGAAAACTTGTGAATATATGGGATGATTCTTTGATACTAGGGTTTGACTCACTTAGAAGACCTCAAAATTGTAGAAAATAAAGAGTAAATAAACTTTGCTTCTAATAATACTAATATTTGGAATCTTGAAATTATTGATTATAGCTTTGATATGAAAACTGTTGAGAGAATACAGAATGTAATGATGCCAATTAATAAAACTAAAGATTGTTCTTGTTGGGATCAATAAAAATATGGTAATATTACATCTAAATGAATGTATTATTTCTTAAAACAAAAAGACAAAGAAAGTGAGGATAAGATGAAGGTCCTAACTCCCTTAACTTCTAGAAATAATGATGAAAAACTTTGGAACCAAATTTGGTCCCTAAACATCCCCCAAAGATAAGAAAATTTGTTTGTAAACTTTGTACAGAAGCTATACCAACTGAGCTTAAAAAGGCTAGGAGTGGACTTACTAATAATAGTTTCTGTGAAATTTGTGTGAATAATGAAGAAAACACTAAACACCTAACATTGTTCTACACTAGAGCTAGATCTTGTTGGTTTGGGTCCCTTTTAGTATAAATAGAAAATATCTTTCTTCTACTAGGTTTGATGAGTGATTCTTCACCACTTTAATAAATTCCTAGCAAAACAGACAAGGAGGGAAAAACCCTTTTGGAAAATCCGGTTACTATTTCCTGGTTCATTCGGAAAGAAATGAATAAATTCATCTTTAAAAATTGCAAATTTGACCCCCATATCACTATACTTAGGGATTTACAGGCTTTTGATGAATTTGTAGGGGGAAATGGTAATAAAAAGAATGAGCAATGATAGAAATAGTATACTAATTAACCAGAATGATATATTTCAAAATAAAAATTTAAGATTTGATAAAAACTTAGATTACTGAAAAAGAATATACATGATAACACTAGTTTTATTACTATTTAGGTTTCTTTTGATATAATTATCAATGCGGCCTATGCTATTATTATTAGAGATCTTTTGCTCATGGAGCATCCTGGTCTTTTATAGCCAAATTAGAATCAAGTAGAACTTATTGGAGTTCAAAATGCACTCCTCTAGACAAAACCTCTAACGTAGTCATCAAGTAAGGATCGTGAATGACAACCTCAACGACATGAAGTAATTGTGTAGGAAAAGAGACTGTATTATTTTAGCTTCTAAGCCTTTTGTTAAAAGACATCAGACTTCTTGATTGTAATAATTCCTTTAATTTTTTCCATATTCGCAGGGGAGAAAATTCCTTGCCTAATTAGGTTGCCAATCAGATTCTTAAGGAAAATATGCTTGATGATTGGGCGACTAAGCCTCCAACATGGTTCACCCAAATGCTTCTCAAAGCCATTCATGTGGGAATTGGTTAAAATTGTTCTTGTAACCTTGGCCATTACTCAATTATGATATATTTTGTTAATTTGTATAAAAACAAACTAAATCACTCCACGATAAGTGAAGATTCGGTGCCTCTAAAGTGAGTTTCAAGACCTTTAGGGAAAAAATATCATGAAAGATTTTTAGTCAAAATTTTATTGAAAAATATTGATAAAATTTATTTTTGGGCATATATAGAAAGACTTGATACTACCGGTTTATACCCACATGATAAATGTGAATGTATGTTGATATATATATATATATATACTAGATAACACCCGTGTCTGAAGACACTAAAGCAAAAATTAATTCCGTTGACGGGAATCGAACTCAGGTTTCCTGGGTGAAGGGGCCATATTCAATCCTGGCCACCACTTATGTTTAGCCAGATTAAATCCTAGCCACCACTTATGTTTAGCCAGATTTAATCCTGACCACCACTTATGTGGGTGAATCTGAACCATAGAAAAAACTCTGAAATATAATATAGACTAGGTAAAACCCGTGTCTGAAGACATTAAAGCAAAAATTAATTCCGTTGACGGGAATCGAACTCAGGTTCCCTGGGTGAAGGGGCCATATTCAATCCTGGCCACCACTTATGTTTAGCCAGATTAAATCCTGGCCACCACTTATATTTAGCCAGATTTAATCCTGACCACCACTTATGTGGGTGAATCTGAACCATAGAAACAACTCTGAAATATTATATATATATATATATATGATGTACAAAATTAATCCAAAAATTTCATAAAAGATTTCTATGTACGCTTTATGATAAAATAAATTTACTAATATATATTACTAGCATTTTGTATACATTAGATTGTGATTGTCTATGGTTGATTGTATTACCTGTTGACATGTAATGTTATATGTATTGTTGTCACGTTACTTAAGAATACGTGTCTATACATAATTTATGAGCATAAACATTTTTTATTTTAATTTGCACGTAATTATTTCTTTAAATTTATATGTATTTATTTGTGATTTTATATCATTTCAAATATGAATTTTGGTGTTATATATATGATTCTAAACCAGATATTATCATTAATATATTCACAAAAGGGAATACGTACACATTTCACTATTTTTTTCACTAATATATTCACACATAAAGGGAAATATATACACAATGCACTACTATTTTTTCTCAGTCAACCCATCGTATTGTGTATACAACTCACTGTTTTATGTGTCATCAACCCGCTACATTTATTGAGACAACTCATTGTTATTACACCTACAACCATCGATGTATCTGTATAATTCACTTTTAATCAGATAACTCGTTGTTTTTCATAGTGTCAATCCATTATTTTTTTTCTTACGTTTATAGTCTACTGATAACTAACTGTTTTTTATTTGTACATTCAGGTTTGATTTCGAATGATACAGATCTATTGATCTAAGGAGGAGATTCGATTTTTCGTGATGGAATAATTATAGAATATTGTAGTTACCGTATATTTTAATTATAGAATATTATATTTAAGAATGTTTTAAATATATAATATTTTTTTACAAAAACTTGGTTTTTTTCACTAATATATTCACACATAAAGGGAAATATATACACAATGCACTACTATTTTTTCTCAGTCAACCCATCGTATTGTGTATACAACTCACTGTTTTATGTGTTATCAACCCGCTACATTCATTGAGACAACTCATTGTTATTACACCTACAACCATCGATGTATCTGTATAATTCACTTTTTAATCAGATAACTCGTTGTTTTTCATAGTGTCAATCCATTATTTTTTTTCTTACGTTTATAGTCTACTGATAACTAACTGTTTTTTATTTGTACATTCAGGTTTGATTTCGAATGATACAGATCTATTGATCTAAGGAGGAGATTCGATTTTTCGTGATGGAATAATTATAGAATATTGTAGTTACCGTATATTTTAATTATAGAATATTATATTTAAGAATGTTTTAAATATATAATATTTTTTTACAAAAACTTGGTTTTAGTTTGTGGAATGTTTTGTTATTGATTAAGGTAATAAAGGATTTATAAGTTATTTTATTGGTTTGAACATGTATGCGAAAAATTAGTAGATTATAAATTTTATGAGTAAATCATTATATATTTTAATATATATATAACCTTTAAAATAAAATAAAATAAATTATTTATACTGAAACAATTGTGGATGAGGTAAGTTTGAATCGTTAACAAAAATCTTTAATATTATTTCTATTTATTAGTATTTTAGCTAGGAGGATTACTATATAAAAAATATTAATTCTTATTTATTAGTATTTGATAAGATATTTTAGATAAACATAAAAAAGGATTAATTAAGAAAACAATTACTTTTGAATCACTCCTGCTTAAATATTACTTTACCTTATATCACTCCTGCTTAAATATTACTTTACCTTATCCCCTACTATTACTTTGTAGTATATATAGGAATATAATCAAAGAATAGTTAAAACATGAATTAAATAAATAGTTAAACATGAATTAAATACGGAAAAAGGTATCTTATAAATGGCATTATTTGTCTTTACATTTTTATCACCTTTATCTATTATATTTAGATTGTTTTGAATAAGAAAGAATTTAAAATTGATTAACGGGCATATAAATGGAATTTGTTGAATCATGTAGGAAAGAGGAGAGGTGATAAAATAATGATTTTTTTAAGTAAATCACAAATGTCAATTTAGTTGGAATATAGATCTTCTCCTAACTTGACTATAATACTAACTTTATTAATTTCAATCATAATTAAGTAATTAGTTTTTAATATTATTTTTATTTATAATTTTTTTTCTTTTTCTATTATATTTAGTAATTCAATTATAAATAAAAATAATACTAAAAATCAATTATTTAATTGTGATTGGAATTAGTAGAGTTAGTGTAGAAGTCAAGTTAGAAGAGGATTTAAATTCGTTTAATTCCAGCTCTAATTCCCTATATAAGTGATATTCATAACTTAGATATGTATAGTTGGAATGGATATGTCAAATATCTAGTATATAATCAATAATTATCTATTCCGATATTTTGTATCAATTAGAATAGTATATATCTCATTTATGTAGAAAATATTAATACAAGGGAATAAGTTTATATAATATAATATGATAGTTAAATGCACTGGATAATGCTAATTTATGCATAGTAGTATAAGATATTCTTATAAACGTTTTGATTCAAAGTTATCAGATATATGATTCTCTCCTTGATCCCAGTAAAATGATTATCATCATAAATCTTTTTATATAAATTTGAATCCAAGAATCTTATTATAAAAGTGTTATAGTTCGTGAATGACTCTTCAACTTTTTACTTTAAATACTTGCTTTCCATCATCATCTTTATACTTTCTGGTCTTTAAAATACACCTGCGATTCAAATAAAGTTAGCTCTCTTGCTCTTTTTTCTTTATTGTTTCGAAAAAGTGTTTAATTATTGAGAAAAAAATAATAAAGCATCATAATATTGTTACAGGCTTTTACAGTGAGGAAACAAGAAAAGCATAATAATGTTATTAATCAAGTTTTCGGTTTTTCTCACACTGTTCATTCTTTTCTCTGATTGCCAAAAACCAGCTTTAGCAATCAAAAAGGTACACATTGTTGTCCTTCTAGCTATTATGTACCCGTAAATATATTCATTTGTAATTCTAATAAATTCTGGAGATTTTGTGACAGGCTTATATAGTGTACTTGGGTGGTCATTCACATGGTCCTCAAGTGACTACCTCTGATCTTAATCGTGTTAGCGAATCTCATCGCGAATTTCTTAGTTCATACGTGGGAAGGTAATGGAATATTGATTCATTTTCTGCTCGGTCTTTTCAGTATTCTTTATACTTATTGGTAATTTGTTTTCATTAATTCATTTCTCGAAAATGCAGCAAGGAGAAGGCAAATGACGCAATATTTTACTCGTATAAAAGATATATCAATGGATTTGCTGCTATCCTAGAAGAAGATGAAGCAGCAGAAATTGCAAGTAAGACTATTTCTTTTTCTTTTTCTATTTTTAATTTGAGTATTTATACGTAGTTTTGTATAGACCGGTTTTGATTAATATATATGTTGTCTGTTTCTGCATATTCTTAATTTCTAACTGAAATGCATGTTTTATTTTTACGCTCAACTCAGAGCATCCAGAAGTTATATCTGTGCTTCACAACAAAGCTAGAAAACTACACACAACTCATTCATGGGATTTCCTCAACCTTGAACAAAATGGTGCTGTCCACTCAAATTCTATATTGAAAAAGGCAAAATTCGGCGAAGATACCATTATTGGGAACATGGACACTGGTATCTTTTTAAATTTTTAGTAAATTTACTTTTGATTTTAATACACCGAGTGATTGATTATTGATTATTGATTATTTCGCACGACTTTAAATAGGTGTTTGGCCTGAGTCAAAGAGTTTCCACGATCACACTCTAGGCCCCGTTCCATCAAGGTGGAAAGGAGTCTGTCAGAATGGCAATGACAATTTCACTTGCAATAAGTATGCTCTTTCACTCTATTTCCATCAAAAGCACACGTGATTTTACTTATGTATCGAAAAATTAAAATAAGTTAATTATTTTGTTGAAAAATCTGTAGTAAGCTAATCGGAGCTAGATACTTCAACAAAGGCTACAAAGCAGCTGCAGGAGCACTCGCTGTGTCTGATGAATCTCCACGTGATATCGAAGGGCACGGATCCCACACACTATCAACAGCCGGTGGTAACTTTGTACCCGGTGCAAATGTATTTGGTATCGGAAATGGAACAGCAAAAGGCGGTTCACCGAAAGCTCGAGTAGTCGCTTATAAAGTATGCTGGCCTCCTGTAAATGATAGCGAATGTTTTGATGCCGATATTTTAAAAGCCTTTGATATGGCAATACATGATGGTGTTGATGTGCTTACCCTATCTTTAGGTAGTGACTCCGCGGATCACTATTTTAATGACGGTATTGCGATAGGTTCTTTTCATGCTGTCAAGAATGGTATAACTGTTATTTGCTCAGCTGGAAATAGCGGTCCTAAACCTGGAACGGTTACGAATGTAGCACCATGGATATTAACCGTTGGTGCAAGTACTATAGACCGTGCATTCCGAGCTGATGTTAAATTGAGTAATGGATTGCTCTTGGAAGGGACGAGTGTTTCTAGTCCATTACCAAAGGAGGAACCTTATCCACTTATACTTGCTTCACAAGCGAAAGCTGCAAACGCAACTGCTAAAAACGCGTAAGATAATTATCCACTACTCACGTTAAATTTAATTTAGTTTAATTTTCTCATTATATGATTTGATTTGTTTAATGTAGGACACTATGCCAGCCAGGAACATTGGATCCGAAGAAAGTCAAGGGTAAAATTCTAGTTTGTTTGAGAGGTGTGAACGGGAGAGTGAACAAGGGTTTAAACGCTCTTTTAGCTGGTGCTGTTGGTATGATTCTTTGCAATGATGAGGCAAGTGGTAACGAAATCATATCCGATCCTCATATACTTCCGGCTACTCAAATTAATTACACAGATGGTGTTAAGGTTTTCAAGTACATCAATTCTACAAAGTAACTCCCCATCTTTATTTCTTACCCTTAAATATAATAATCTTGTATAGCCATTTATAATCTAACGGTTGTTTTTTCAGTTATCCACGGGGATATATTACTACACCCACGGCACATCTGTACACGAAACCGGCTCCTTTCATGGCTGCTTTCTCTTCGAGGGGTCCAAACATAATGACACCAGAGATTCTCAAGCCTGATATTACTGCACCGGGAGTTAATATTATAGCTGCGTATTCAGGAGCCGCAAGCCCATCAACTGAGGCTAGCGATACTAGAAGGACACCCTATATTACGATGTCCGGAACCTCGATGTCTTGTCCCCATGTTGCAGGTGTGGTCGGTTTACTCAAGACCATTTATCCGAAATGGAGCCCAGCCGCTATAAGATCCGCTATTATGACAACAGGCAAGTCCCTTGACCTTTTCTCTTTAACACTTTTACCTCGATAGATTAATATTTTTACCGTTTTTCTACAGCGCGTGTCCGAGACAACACTATGAACCCAATGCTTGATGCAACCTATACAAAGGCGACTCCGTTTGAGTATGGTGCGGGACATATCAGGCCAAATCGAGCAATGGACCCTGGCTTGGTGTACGACTTGACAGTAAATGACTATTTAGATTTCCTATGCACTATCGGTTATAACCAAACACAGGTTAATCTTTTCTCGGAGAAACCTTACGATTGCCCCAAGAATTTTGATCTCTTGAACTTCAACAACCCTGCTATTACAGTACCAAATCTGTCTGGCTCAGTCACGATTTTACGAACAGTGAAAAATGTTGGCAAACCGGGTAACTATAGTGTTCATATTCGTCAGCCTTTGGGAGTTTTGGTTAAAGTAGAGCCTAGTGTTCTTCATTTTGAGAAAATTGGTGAAGAAAAGCGATTCAATTTGACTTTAGAAGCTAAAAAACTGGCAAAAACTGTTTTTGGAGAATTGTTATGGTCAGATGGTCAGCATTATGTGAGAAGTCCAATAACAGTTTATGGTGCTGCTGAGAAGTAACAATCTGCAATTGTCAATAAGTTAATGAGAATTAGGTTTAGTAGATTTTGAAAACCAATAAGGATAATGATCGTACAGGAATAAACTAGGAGTTCTTGATCATTTTTCAATCTATTTGTTTTTGTTTTTCAGTTTCCAATCTAGTCTTCTTAATTCAATCCTTTATTTCTTTTGTAGGGCAAAACAACTTTCATTAATTATAAATTCACATTAGAACCAAAAAATAAATAAATACAAGACCATATGGATTAAAAAAGATTAATGGCCAATAAAAAAAACCTCTCTCCAATTCTTTTTTTTTTTTATTACAAGAGAGGTCAAAACACGAATAAATCAATCTGGGAGACTTTCAATCCCATCTTGTCCTTCGTGAGTACTTTTCAAATGCCTTCCAAAGAATCCACAAACAAGCTATACTTTTCTTTTGACTAACCAATCCGCGCACAGTTTGAACATCATACAATTGCTTGTTTTTATTTTTTCATTTTTTTTCTGATCATAGCGATTAGAAATAAAAACATATGCTCCAATGCCAGCAATAAAAATAAAAGATAAATATATTCTAACTATAAATATAAATTCCAATAAATATTAAAAGAATAATAAGAGAAAGACGAGAATTAAAAAAAGTTTATAAGCTAAAAATTTACTAAAAATGTAATGTAATATGTAATTGATGTTTAAAGAAGATTTAACTTTCAATAATTAAAATCTGATTAGTGTATATTTTATTTTAATTTTTGATTTTAAAATCTTATTGTATTGTATGAATATTTGTGTTTTTTTTTCATTTTTTAATTAACATATTCTGTTTTTTGTTTTTTGATACATAGTTGTATTTTTATACTTCACACACACATATATATATATATATTTAATTTTTTTTAATGATGGGTGAGTTATGAAAAAAGTTTCATACCTTAGTTTGTTTTTTTTTTACTATACTTTTGTGTTGTTTATATATACTTTAGTTCTTCTTTATTGTTTGTAAAAAAACAAATAACAAGTATGCATCATAAAATATTATATATCTATTTGTATGTGTTTTATCTTTTTTTTTTTTTTTTTCCGATGTATGGGTGTCCGGGCCAGCTTACGCGCACCACAACTAATCCCATAGGAAATATACACGCCTCCTCATGCATACTCCCACTTAATCAGAACTAGGTTACCCATGTTCAGGGAGGAGACTCGAACCATGCACCCCTTGCTTACCCCCTTTAAGGGCTCAAGAAATAACACGGCTGAGGGGATTCGAACCCTGTACCTCCTAGTTGAGAGACATGGTCCTGGCCACTGAGGTAGTCCCAGTGGTTATATGTGTTTTATCTTTGATTTGAAGAATCGTTTGAGTTATTGGATATTTCCCAAAACTTAGATAGTTTATCAAGCAAAGGATAAAACGCTTACATCATAAAATTATACACACATCATTAAAAAAAATTAAATAAATAAATATATATTATATATATATATATAATATGGGAGAAGGGCCAACGGCCCGAAATGTCTCACATTTTCCTATATATTTTCTAGCCTTTGGATCAAAATTTTATTATTCCTAACCATTAGATCTAATTTAATTAATGGTCAAAATTGTATAAATTAGATCAACAATTCAAAATGTACTGATTTCCGTCTATATTTTTCAGTTGTTAGATTATACGTGGGCCATTTTATTTATTTATTTTTAATACTATTTAATTATACGATAACTAATCTTCAATATTTTTTTTTAAATTCAGAATTTAGAACAAAAAAATAAAAGAAATCACTTCACCACACTCAGAATCACTTTCACGTCTCACCTTCCCACCTGCACTTTCTCTCTCCCACCAAGCTTCTCATCTTCCCAAAACCGCCGCAACAAGCTTCGTTCTCACCTTATATTCACACTCAGGTCTCACCTTCCCATCAAGCGTCTCTCTCTCTCTCTCTCTCTCTCTCTCTCTCTCTCTCTCTCTCTCTCTCTCTCTCTCTCTCACCAAGCCGCTCATCTTCCCCATCATCAAACCGCTCGGGTCTCATCTTCCCACCAAGCCGCTATCTTGCACAAGAAATCTGCCGCCATTCTCCACCATCATCACCTAGCCACTCTCCTGCACAAGAAACCCACCGCCATTCTCCACCATCATCAACCAGCTTGGCGAATAACCAAGTAAAGGTAAAAGAAATTAAATTTTATCATTGAAACTCAGTATATCCTCCTTTTATGCTATTCATTGTGGCTTTGTTAATCACATTTCTCCAATTTCAGGAGGTCAAAAGTCTTCCCAAAGATCATTAAGTAATATCTTCTGATTTGAGGTTAAAAATCACCCTCTCTGTTTCAATCAATTAAGGATGTAAAAATAATTGGTTTTGTGTGTTTTTTTTGCTAACCTCTTATGTTCTGATTTTCCCTTAATGTATATGCTTAGCGGCTATACACGATTAATTTACTTCTCACACGTTCTTTATATCAGTTTCAATCAATTAAGGAGGTAAAAACAATCGCATTTGTGTTTTTTTGCTAACTACTTATCTTCTGATTTCCTTTAGTGTATATCCTCTTCAGGTTTGATTTAAGTGTTCAAATTTTTGTTATAAGTTGCATAATTATGATATGTTTTTATTACTAACCAGATATTTGATGCATTTTCAGATTAATCTGGATGAGTTGTTCATGCTCATGCACTTCTTTGATGCTGGGAAGGTTCATAATACAAAGGATAAAATTAACTAACTTATAGTACCTTTTTGTAAATTTAGCATTATATTGAGTTGTAATAATTTGTAACCGTTCAGTACCTTAGATGAATTCCAGGAAGAAGTTAAGTATAGTACCTTTTTGTAAATTCAAACCTAGCTATCAAGAAAAAACCTCATTTTGTTGTATGTTTTTTTGCAGGGCTTCAAGGTAAGAGTGTGAGAGATATTCTTTTTTGTGTCTTCTTCATGGGAAATAACGTGAAATTAGCTTATACTTTCTACATTAGTATTAATCTTTTGTAGGGCTTCAAGGTAAGAGTGTGATCTCTATTCTTTTTTGTTTCAAATAGTTCGTTAGTTAATTTTGGATTTTTTTTAAAGTACCTTCAAATAGTATGTTTTGCAGGTGTGATTTTTCTTTCCAGAACCAACAATTGCTCCGATTTCTGATGTGAAAAACAAAAAGGTTTGATTTGATATAATTTGTAATGATAATAAGTGAATACTTATTAATTGTATATAATGAATTGAGAAAGCTGGTGATAATTAATTAACAGAAAAATAGGAATGAAAGGGAAAACAATAACGTGAAAAAGCAAAGGCGCCAAGTCTTGCTTAGTGGAATTATAACTACAATAGGTAAGTTTGCTCCTTTTAAGACATTAGGGACCTTATCTACATCAAAAAAATTCACTTTCCAATAAGGAGTCTTTATCTAATTGATTGAATCATAACCAGTCTTTAATTACCCGTCTTTAACTACTCACTGATCCGTATACACTAGTGGTAATTGCTTGCAATGAAGGTAGAAAGGAAGTTAATGTTGTTCAGAATATTGCTAATAAACAGATTCATTGAACATTTTATTTCTATAAGGTTTGTTCAGTAATATCTTCACTTAACAAAATAATATACATGTTAAATGTAACAAACATATGATATTTTATAGGTGCGCAATTTTTGCCTATGGTCAAATAGGAACAGGAGAGACTTATACCATGGGAGGAGGAGCTAGGAAAAAGGTAAACTTTAATTAATACAAAGATTTTTTATTCTATTTTTATATCTACTAAATTTTTTTACCTTACCCCATAACAGAACGGAGAATATCCAAGTGATGCAGGTGTAATTCCCAGAGATGTTCAACAAATATGTACAATACTGGAAGCTATATCTAGTAAGAGTTTTTTCCTTACCCCATAACAGAATGGAGAATATCTAAGTGATGCAAGTTTAATTCCCAGAGCTGTTCAACAAATATTTACAATATTGGAAGCTCAAAGTGTAGAGTATAGCATGAAAGTTACATTTTTAGAGCTATATAACGAGGAAATAACAGATCCTTTAGCTTCAGAAGAAAACACAAAATTTATAGGTGATAAATCGAAGAAACTAATGCTTATGGAAGAGCTGCATTATCCCAACGGACCAGTAACAATTTTTTCATAACATGGACCAATCTTGCCATTAACCATGAAACTCAAATCAGTCTTGAGCGATCTTACGGATTTTGAAGCTCCACAAATTTATGTTAGTTCACCAATTCTAGGGTGAAATATGTGTGGTTTCGCCACAGTGCCGGTGATTGAAGATGGTCACTTAATTGTCATCAACTGTCTAACTTTCAATCTATTCATAATAAATTCCGGTTATGTACATACGAATTAAATGCTTCAAGCCAAAAAGACAAATATTGCAAATAAGCAAATATTATTTTCCTATTCATTTGATCTTCTCCACTTTAAGAACGACCAAACTGTAGCCGTCATTAAGTCCTCATTACTGGACTCTAAGATACACCTTTTTACATCCAAAAAATCAATTTTTTTAACTTATAAGTTATATTATAATATGTTTAGCCTGGCACAAAAAATAGAGACTTTCAATGATCCGGTAAACATTTGTGTATGTAGTATAATTGTATATTTTATATGAAGGAATGGGTGGATATTAGAAATGTTAAATAAAATATAAAAGAGGTTTTCCAATCAAAGAATTTAGTTTATTTTTATACACACTAACATATGAACGATATTTTGTAATTCTTAACACGATATGACCCTTAAAAAATCATTAATTGCTATTTTTTGTGAACTTAGCAAACTCATTTTGAAGGTTTTTTACCCTCTTACAATAAACAACCGCTATACTCTTGAAATCCTCTTGGTAATCACCTCCTAATCTCAACTAAGATATGGGTTGTCAAAAAAAATTACTATACTCTTGCAATCCTCTTATTAATCACCTCCTAATCTCAACTAAGATATAGGTTGTCAAAAAAATTAAAATGAACAGAAAAGAAGGAACAAATCACATAAACTAAACACTAACTTCTCATAATACTATCCATAAATATACCAAGGAAGAATGTAGGAACGGTTTAAGGCATAAACGTAAAATGAAAGTCACTCGAAGCAAATCACACCCTATTTTTTATGCTTGGTTGATTGATTTATAGTTTATGTAGCTGTTTGTGCAAATCGCATCCTATGTTTTGTGCTTGGTTGAATATTTTTCAGTTTATTTTTATCTCAAGAATTGTTTGTTTATCTTGTGTTATATATATTTTTCTAAATTAATATTGTTGGAGTGCCTTCAGGCACGGTTTCATACCTAGGATATATATACACCATATTTTTACGTGTTTTACCTTTGATTTGAAGAACATATAGAGTGATGGGATATTTCCCAATACTCAGATTGTTCATCATGTAAAGGATAAAACGCTTATGATGCATAACTCAACTTATTACGTTTTGCTTATCGGTTATGAGAATTTCACGTAATTTTTTGATTTTTGGAAATTTTTCAATAACTCGACTTTTTGAGTTTTGGAAATTTTCTCATAACACAAACCGTCTTTTTTTTTTAAAACTTCTTTTTTCTGATGCATATCATTTTATTATTTTATACTTAGTATAATTAATCATTTATTATTTATGATATTCTTGTACAATTTCTTGATGTATCCATTTAAATTAATTTGTTGCCGCCAATTAGAATCGAACCCAAGATTTTTAAGGAGGGTAAAAAAGACTATGCACTGTATGAGATAATACACAGGGTCGCGGGAGTTTATTAGGCATTCACTCTTAAAAAAACCAAGAGACATTATCTTTGACAACCATTTGTCGATCATCTAAACGTGTCATCTTCTTGCACCTCAAAGTAAACTTTCCTTAGCAACAACACAAATGACAAATTAAAAGAACACAATACCAAACATAATAATGTTGGAAATCTGGTTTGACCTAAATTAGAAAAGGTCAACTATAACTTAATATTACTTTGGAGTTCGCACCTAGTATAGATTTGAATGAAAACTACAATCTCAATTTGCAAATTACTAAAATGTTATCTTTCGGTCAAACCAATAAGTATATGTGAGAAATTGAGATTGCTAAGTGTTAAAGTATTAAGAAGTCGAGTTAGCTCAATTAGACAGAGCCTTAGTTCTCCTTGTAAGCGGTATAAGTTCGAACCGAATGAATGGCTCTGATTCCAAAGCATCTCTCCAATGTGTTAAAAACATTTTTTTTGGACTTATATTAAAAACATTTAGAATATTGATTTTTTTAAAAACATGCCACTTTTTAGCTCAATAATGGGCAAACAAGCACCCATTATAAAATAATTTGATGTCTGGCACCCTAACTGCGATTCGATCACCGCCTTAGTATGGGCGGTCACTGAATGACCGCCTATTGCTAAAATTTCGTTTTAATGAAAGGAGGTTATCGAATGTCTGTCTTTCACCTTATCCATTTATTAAAGAAAATAAAACCATTACATGACCGCCTTCTTTGTGAACACTATTTTTTCCATAGGCGGTTATTCGATGACCGCCTTATTTGTAAACACAGTTGAAAGGAGAGGTTGTCATTAGATGACTGTTTTTAACGAAAACATAATATAGAGTAAACTCTCCTCATTTTAACCTATATATTTACCAATTTTCACCTCCCCTCCCCCAACACCAATCAAAAACCTATTCGAAATTTTCCATTTTAACCTCAAATATTTAACAATTCTTGTGTATTAAATCTTAAAGGTATTTTTTATCTTCATCTGTAGTTATTTGTTGTAAATATCTTGCGAAAATTAGGTTTGATGGATAAATTTAAATTGGGTACATTATGATTCCTACTATTGTTGTTGAAACTATACTATCTTTGTTAATGAAGCTCTGCGTAATCTGTTATCTTTGTTATCAATTTCTATTTGATTTTTAATTTCTTATTCTAATTTTGTACGACTTAATTTTATTTTTTTAGTGAATTTAATATTGATTTAATATTGATTTAATTTTTTTGTTTTTATTTTAGGTTAATATGAATTATATTTGACTATGTTATTATGGAGGTAGCATTGTTCATGGTGGTAACAGCGTTGTTATATATATCGGGGGAGAATGTAAACCATTTATGATCGGTGAAGATGTTGGATTAAACGGGTTTAAACAAGCGGTGTGTTTGGTTTACCATTGGAATGCTATAGAAATAAATTTTGATTTAATATGGCGATGTCCGATTCTGTAAAAATCGGTTCATGCTCTAGCCATTATGGATGGGAAAATCAAAACGATGGTAGGTGGTGCAAATAACAAGCAATATAATTTTATTAAGATTTAGGACAAGGTTAATGAAATGTGTGATTGAACCGTCCACTTATCAGGAAAAGGGTAAAAAAGGAATCGTGAGCGGGTAAATGCGTCTACAACGTTTTATCCCATTCGTGAGATGATTCGCGATAGTGATAGTGGTAGTGAAAGCGGAACTGACTCAATGACATCAGATCACCATAAACGAATATTGCGAGGCGTGGCTAATGTATTTCTGGAACCAGAAGGAGTCCATCGATATTGTGTGCGGCTCTTCGCAAGCAATTTAAATCACAAATTCATAAATTGGTTTTAAAGAAGGATTTCATTTACCTTGGGTACATGGCATATAAGAATAAATTTGATATTTTTTTTTAATTATTTTGCAAGTTAAATGACAGTTGATACATAAATCCGGTTGATTCTATACCAAAGGGAAGGTGGGCTTTTGGATATGATGGTGGTCACCGTCATGGTAACGTGACTACAAACTTAACATATGTCCATTTGAAAACTCCGTGCTTATGGGAATTATGGGGTTGCCTGTGACGACCATTGTATTATTAACATTTTAGAAAACTGCTGGTTATTGTGTGATTAGGCGAAAGCAAGGAATGGATCAATTGACACTTAACAGCTTATGTCCACCGAAGGTCGCCATTGAGATACATAAAAGTCTTTTATACTTGGACAATTATTATCCTCAACTTTACGATGCAGAAGATGGTATATGACACGTTCATGCTTTGGATGGTAGGAGGACCTTAAGTGACAGAACGGATTTCCTCGTAATTGTCAATGAACAAACTTTTTTGTATGGAAGATGACAAATATATCATCGTCCATGTGTCCATTTGATATGTATTACACAATCTACCAGCGAACCATACTATCCGTATATTTGTGATTTTTTAACTCTCTCGAGGTACATGGGAACATATGCTAGAAAGTTGCGCCCACTTATGAATGTACGACTTTCATAATTAGGAAGGTGTTGAAGTTGTGGCATGCAAATTGAAATTAATTACGAGGAGTGGTCGAAGAAGGTCATTCCACATTCACAACTTAAATAGATGGTAGAGAAGTACGAGCTACCAATCCTTGTGGTAATTGCAAATAATATGGACACAATAAAAAACTTGGCGTGTTCGCTGATAAAAAACAATGTGATTCATGTTTTATTAGTATCTTGTTGTATTATTGACTACTTTTGAACACGTATCGTGTTTTTTTAACAAAATGTATGATTGAACATAACATCATGATCTTTGTCTAACTGTTTCATTTGATGTATGTCGCTATAGAATTAATATTGTATAGTGTTCCAAAACACACTTATCTTTTTATTTGTTTTTTATACGTAGGTTCCAGGCTAGCTTTCACACACCCAACTAATCTCACGAAGAATATGCCCGCCCTCTCTAAGCTACCCCCAGACACATTAGAACTAGGGTACCTATGCTCTGAGAGGGATTTGAATCCAAAGACGGTTGCCCGATTGCCGTCTTTATGTGAAAGGAGATTATCTGAGAACTGCCTTAAAGTACTGGTGATGTTATTTCTCCAGATGCAAAATGTATCTAATTAAGGAGGCATTCGATACCCGCCTATCATAGAAAGGTGGAAATCGGCCAACCTTTTCCAAGGATCGCCTTTTACTTTAAAAACATGTTCCATGGTGCTTTAAACACTTTCATTTTAATTGCATATGGCTAGACGTTGAAAACTCTTGTATTTGTCAGTGCCCTTTGAAACTTGTACCTAGATATGATTAAAAACTACACAAAAACTACATTAATTTAACCAAAAATAGAATAAAGGCTCTTGAGAATTATAATAAACTTTAAATCAATTGTTTACATTAAAATTATCGATTAACTCATTTTCTCCCACGTATTCCAACATCATCCTCGTATGATTCTTCATATCATCCATCATTGTGCTTGGACCAAATACACGGTAGGCTCTGTCGATAGTGTCATTAATCTATCATTATAACATATACGTGAACTATATATTGCTATTACTATTTAAATAAAAACATGAGAGGCGATCTAAACCATACCAATTTTATAAGTTGTTTTCCGCACGGGTGAAACTTTTGTTCAACATCGATGCTAATGTCTCTGATAGATTAATCTAGATATTTTGACCCAAGGGGTCTTGAACACCCACCCCTAGTCCTAACCCAACCCCATTTTATTTCTCTTCTTACTAAAGACCTCCTATTAGATTTAACACTACAATCCAAAAACCCAATTATACATTTACCCCCTTTTATTTCTTATTTTACTATATATAATATTTTTAGATTTTTTTTAAAAACCTAATACTCTCACAATACACTCTCTCACGTCAAACCAACCCTCTCATATTCTTCTCTCTCCTATCTATCTCCTATTCCACTGTGACACCACCTCCACCATCCCACCTTGCTTTCATCTCCTCTCTCTCCAGCAACAACAATGGTGAAGATCCGAACGGAGAAGAAAGCAGCAGCAGTAGGAGCCATGGCCGACCTCCTTGTTTGCCAGAACTCCTCCTTCGCTCCAGCGCCGCACAACCACACCTCCAAGTCACTCTCCTTCGTAGCAGATCTCGAACTTGTCTGCAAAAAACAAGCTGACAAGTTCCGGCCTAGATCTCAAATCGGAACCGTTGGTGGAGCTCAAGTTGCGAGCTTAGCCTTCGAACGCATAGATCTGGAAAAGCAGTTGGAAGTCTAAGCAGTGAACATTGTCCATGTTGTGCACGATTTTGCTGAAGTTATTTTCGGCACAACGACGGTGGTGGTGGTGTTTTCCAGATCAAGCAGCTCCATGCCACTGTGATTTTCGGTGAGTTTATGAAGCTATGTTAATGTCGTTTTCTTCAGCAACGAAGACCCGTCGAGATGGCTTGAGCTCTGTTCGTGCTGGTGGTGGAAGATCCCCTTTCTGCTGCCGTTTTCTCCAGCTCGAGTTGGCTTGAGCTTTGAGTTGTACGATTTTTTCCTGTGCGTGAGAGCACTCCGACGACAAGACTACACTCAGATTTTTTTAGTATAAGATGTATTGAGTACGGTATTAGATGTAATAGATGTAATGTATTATTGTTTTTTTAGTAGCTGGTTTGTTGTAATTGTATTTATGTCTGAAATTTATAGAGTACTCTATTATTTTTATAGATTACTCTATCTTTTATAATGAGTAAATAAAATTTATCTTTTGTTTGTCATAATACTCATCTTTTTCATAGAATAATCATATTTTTTTATGGATATACTCTTTGTTTTTTTCGATACTCCATATTTTTTTGATACCTACATTTTTTCCGATACTCTACTTTTTATCCCGATACTCTATATTTTTTCCAGTAACTGGTGGCCGGAGATAGGTGTGTAGTGGAGAGAGATGAACAGTGACATCACTCCTTTTGTCTTTTAGTGTTAATAAGGGTATTTTTGTATTTGGTCATCTTTGAGGTCTCTTTAAAAAAATTAGATTCTCACTAGTTCCTATAGGAAGAAAAACTAGTCTCCGAAAACCTATTTGTCAATCACACTTTAATCTATGCACGAGACATCTTTTTGGGTGTGCATAGAGCCTAAGTGGGGGATTTTTCCTAGTATTAGACATATTGTACCTTTCTCTTTTGTTTTGGACATATTGTTATTCATTGAGTTTTGTGCCTTCATTGTGTGTTAAGTGTGTAGATTTTAGGTATATGGTTGATACAAGGTGAAAAGATGATGAGGAGAAGTCAAAAAGTCAATTTAAACCCTGAGTCAAGGCGTAGAATGAGCTTAAAGTCACTTTGGGAAGTTAGAGCATTTGCTAAGAAATCTTGACGTCATATTGTTCCAGTCACCATGATTAATTAGTCAGATCTTTGTTATTAATTTATTTTGATTTAGATAGAGCTTGAAGTCTGTGACATGTGAAAAGTGACGTAAGTCAATACGAATTTGTGATGAAGAGGATATGTCATTTGCTTCCACTATGACTCGAACCAATCCAGCACTAGCTAAAAATAGGTTGGGCTATTTTAACCTACTTAAGTGATCCCATGGAGGTCCCCAAACGTTTTTCACTAGTATTTAAGTCATTTAGAAACTCATTGTTCATCACCTCGCAATTATTTATCATTTTATTTCATTTGAATGCCTGGAGAAGAGCAAAAGAGAAGGGAAGATGGGATTTTCACCAAAATCCACCATTCTTCCTCACTGGGGCTCCGAATCGTATCATTCAAAAGAGTAAATGATGTCTCCCTATTTGTCATGAATTAATCCTACTTGGAGACATCATTTTAGTTGTATTTATTAGTTTATAGGTCAATTTTCACATGATTTAGTACACTTTCCTATTTTGTGTCTTGAATTAATTATTTATTATTTTAGAGCATATTGGGTTTAATTATTTATTTAGTGTGAAGCTTTAAAGATATATGATAATTAAGTAGAGTCCAAGTCAAAGTCTAAGAGTTAAAGGAAATAAGATAAACATGGAAATTGAAGATAAGGAAGTAAAAGCTAAAATTATGGAAAAGGAAAAGCTGCCATAAATCTGAATTTCACCACCTATGACCACAAATCAGATCATATCTCAAAATCGGTGAGGAATTTGGAGAAACGGTCAAGAGAAAAGTTAAAGATCTTCCCGAGACGATAAATTTCGACTACTCATTCGCATCAAACGGATAAGTATTTAAGCTGTTAGGACCAAAACAAAAACAGGGTTGATTTTATGTTTTTGGGCTACGAATTTGAGTTGGGCTTGGAGTCCAACACTTACCTTTTCCTTCAAGAAAACGATTAGGTCTTCCTATATACTATAAATACAACCTATTATCATTAGAAAAATCATCCTTGGCCAAACCTTAAGGTCAGGAAGAAGCTTACAACAAGAAGAGAAGTCTGGAAGGAGTTGTGCATTAATTATGTCTCCTTCAACCTTTAATTCTGTAATTCTTTTCTTGTCTTTCTTTAGTATGAACTAAATTCTATTTAGCTTGAGTTTTAGCATATATGTATGAACCCTAGGTTTGATTGACATCTATCTAATTTGGGAATTCTATGTTTTAAATTGAATTATTGTTTTTATTCTCTGTTTATGTGTTGGATTTATATTCTGTATTCTTTGCGGTGTACAACGTATAGGATTACCATCTTAGTAGTTAAGTAATCATTGAAAACGGTATATTTAACTATAGTATTAGCACATAACGTCTAGAATAAGGTTTGATCTGACAATTCAGCCTAACTAGATAGTCATTATGGTTTAGTGTATTGCTATTTAATCAATTGCAGGAAAAGATTGTTAGGTTCTTATTGACACAGGTAAACCCTAAAATTATCTACCTAGCGCAATTGAAACCGACTATTGAAATTCTACATAATTCACCCTTACATGTTTAGAACGGCAAAACTAGTGGGGATTACTTGCTAATTACTCAAGCTAAACTCTCATACTATCTTATTTTCTTTTATTTATTTTCTGACTTTTAATTTAGTAGTTTAGTTTCCTTTATTGAAAATCAAATAAAAATCTATCTTTCTCTTCTTTACCCTTGCGTATTATTATTCTAACTCTCATATCTGCACTTGATTATTTGCATAAGTTCTTCTTAACCTTCGTAGTCCCTGAGGAACGAATTCTACTTATTCATTGAAACTTGCATACGATTTGTATACTTGCGAAACCGTGCTCAGCTTAGGGTGTTAATTTGCACATATTTATATCATTATTTGATCACACCTTAGGCGACAACGGTAAACATATTCTTGTATTAGTTTTAAACATGATTCTTGTATTAGTTTTAATTAGTTTTACTTTTTCGATTATGAAATACACCATCATTGCTTGAGAATTGCTTTAATGTATGAACCTTAGTTGATTCTTAATGATGTTCTTATGATTTTAGGATTCTATATTTAAATAAATTGTGTTTTAATTCTATTGGGTGTTTATATCTTGTATTAACACTATTCATATTTTGGAGAAATAGTGGATGATTTAAGTAATTAAGCTAGCACCGATAAGGGGGTTTTAGTTGCGGAAATAGTATATACACATTTTGTACGCGTTAGTGGGCCGACAGGCCTTGACTAGCCAAGTAGTCATTAGGGTTTGAGCTAATATCCATATGAAGTTGAGTACAAGAGCTTCCTATCTGGTCGAGAGGGATTTGGGAAGAATATTGTATCGCGACTAATATGAATTACCAATTTCCCCTTATATATAGAACATCACATTAATCGACAGTGGGGACTACTAGAATTCTACAAGAATATTTCTCATATTCAAAACCTTTTCTTTAGTTTAATTGTATTTCCATTCTAGTATTCCATTTCCCTTAATCATTTTTGTCTTTTAAATTATAAAATCAAATAAATATTTTATTATTTACTTTTTGTGTCGCATCTTGCTCACAAACTATACACCATTGTACTACAAAACACTTCGAAATAACCTTGATGGTCCTTGTGGAGATGACAACACTGAGTACTTATCAAAATTATTACTTATCAATGACCCGTACACTTGCAGAAATGGTGTTGATTTGTATCACACACTAGGGGACGACAGATGCCCATATTTTGTGCTTGTGGGGACAATAAATAACCTTGCATTATTTCAAAACCACGCCTTGTACTCCGGATTACATGAAATACCTTGATTTAGAGATTGTAATCTGAAGTACATGAAATGCATTGATTTCGATATACGTCGTTGCATAGTGGCGTAAAACCTCATTTGTACAGTTGACTAGTGGCCAAATGAAAATTTGTTACAATTATCAATACTTTCAAAATAAATTAGAAACCCAAAATAAACTATATAATCTAAAATCACGAACAATTGTAGTAATTAACCAAGCAACTATAGTAATATTTCATCCTTCGTCCACATTAGCCTGGACCTGACCTTGACCTTGAACCTGAACCGCCTATGGTTGACCTCTACGTGGTGGTGGTGGTGGTGGTGGTACCATGCCAAATAGGTGTGTGCATGTAGCATCAAATTCAACTAAGCAATTATGGAATATTTAAGTGGACCATTGGATACTATGTTAGGACCGATGAACACCTTGGCGGGAATTAAGAGGAAACTAGAATATCGATTAGCAGAATGACCCGATTCACCCTTGTAATAGGAATCATCGACTTAGTAGGATAGGAGAATACTATCAAACTTGAGCTATACTCCCATCTCACATTCTTCGTAGTTTATTTATTTTCTTATTTAGTTTAATTAATTAGTTTATATTTATTCGTATCTTAGTAGGATCACTACTGCATACTAGACGTTTATATGGTGTTTCAATAATTAGACACCCCTTCCAGGTGACCATCTAACTACTATTAGCACATCCCTAAATTGATCAAGTTTAAGACATAAATAAATAAAAGCACATAAAAAAAATATGGTTGAGAAGTTAGAATCAATTTAAAATAGTTCTCCCAAAGAAACATAGATAGAAGAAAATAGAATTCATAGATTATACATATGCAAAACCCAAGCTATGGGAAAATTAGTTCATACTAGAAAGAAAAAACTAAAAGAAAGATACATACTGTCAACTTGCTCTGTTGAATAACTTCTAATGATGAATAAAACTTAAGGACTAATTGTGGAAGGCAAGGACATGTTTACAATAGTTAAAAGGGTGTATTTATAGGAGTCTAGGAAGCCCTGATTTGTTTTCTTGGAGCGGAAGAAAATTAATTGGACTTCTAGCCCTACTCAAATTCGTAGCCCTAAAATATAGAAAAAGTAATAAACTGTTGCTGTCTTGTTTTGGCAGTAACTTCTTCAATATTGCTCCGACTGACGCGTTCTATATATCGAAACTGATCGTCTCGGAAAGCTATACACCTTTTCTTCAAACCATCCTTCCCAATTTCCACCCAATCTTGAGTTATGATCACTTTAATGGACATAGCTGCTGTAATTCAGATTTACTTGACAACTTTTCTTTTCCTATTTTATCCTTTTCTTCCTTTATCTCCAATTTCCATCATTATCTTCTTTCCTTTATCTCTTGGAATTTATTTGGCATCTAATTAATTACCGTATATCTTTAAAGTTTAACAATTATCAAATAATTAAACCAAATATGCTCTAAAAATAGTGTTCTAAAATTCTGTCTAGGCGGCGCCTAGGCGCTAGAAGGTAGCATAACTTCTAGAAATGGCCCAGGCGTCCTCTAGGAGGTCCTAGAAGGTTCTAGACGGCGCCTATGCGGTCTGAAGCTAAAAAAATTAAAAAAATCTATTTTTTAATACAAAAAATAAAAAAAACTATTTTTTAACACAAAAATTATATAAATCTACTTTAAAAATTATATAAATCTACTTTAAAAATTATATAAACATAAAAACATATTTAAATAAATATCAAAACTGCCTAGCAAGAAAACGCCTAGCCTCCACCTAGGCGCTCGAAGGTGGTCGACCGCCTAACGCTTAGGCCTTTTAGAACACTGTCTAAAAATAATAAATCATCAAATTAAGACAAGAAATAAGAAAATGCAACAATTATACTAAGAATCGATTAAAGACTATCCTAAAATACCTAAAATGATGTCTCCAACTAAGATTAAATCATCACAAATGAGGAGACGTCAAGACCCCCAACTCAAAGTTGTATCGTCCCGATACAATAAAGATAAAAACAAAGGGAAGTCTCTAAATACACACCTAAGTCAATTAAGCACAATGGGAAATAAGATAGCAGAATATATAAAATAGACTCAAAGCAACTACTCTGAAAATTTCATGTAATTATATTTACAAACTACATACCTGCACACTTGTCATATCCACAATCAAACGATTCGAATTCAAGATTATATTAGCTTCACAATGTAAGAGGCATAGGTCTTTACTCAGTTCACCAAACAAGGCTATAGATTGTTCATCGAACTTCACTAGTATCCAAAGATCCACTTAACTACTCTCTGTTGGCTCAATCACTTCTAGATTAAATAGCAAAAAATCATAAGGTCTTTAAGGTTGTAATATTGGCTTAGGGACGGTATGATAAGTATATTTGGATAATTTAGAGTGAGTTTTTGGCTCTCTCCTCACTAGCCATCAACGAATCGCCCTAGAGTTTGAGTTACTCTCATAAAACGTTCTCACTCAACCCAATGATTTTCTTGATGCACAATGTAGCATCCCTAATAACCCAATAATAGCATAAAGATGTTCACATAAAATTCCACTTTTCCGGTCCAAATATATATATTCTTTTCATATCGATTGTTTTTCTTTGGTGTAGCTATGACTCTCTTTTTTATGTGAGATATAATGCTATTTTTTCATATATTTTTTCTTTTCTTTTCATGCTTTTCAGCCTTTTCCATTTACTCTTACCCCGCCAAAGGGTTACAATATAATAAACATGTGAATCATCATCAATATATAGAATAGAGCACAATTAATAAGCCCAAAAATCCCAACCCAATAATAATTCCCATAATGGTGGACCCACCACCCCAAACTTAAGCTCTAAAACAATTGTCTATGCATCGCGATTCAAGTGCGGGTCATATGGAAAAGTCCTAAAATCTAAAGGGATATGGATTATAATGTGGCTAATAAAAAGTCTTTAGAAAGGCTAGAAGGGGCTGAGAAGGATATAATATAATAAATTTGGTCAGCAAGCTAAAAGGCAACAAGGGGCTTATGATAGAACCGCCTTAATCACTTTTGCAATTTTGTTATTCTCTTACCTTTAGCACGTTCATCAAATGGGTTTATCAACTAGATTGGATATCACGGCCTACACACCACTCATGGCTCCTTGAGATCGAACATACTTTCTATCGCATTACTAACTAATCTTTTCTTTACTATCAATGTGTGTTTTCCTACAAAAACTCAAAGTATACAAAATAAAGCAGCTCATAAACATACTACTTTCTATCATTAACTTACTGAGCTTATGCTTTCAAGCTATTAAACACACTCTACATCTAAATCCCATGTATCAAAAAAAATTAATTTCTACCTAAAAACAAAAAAACACATCATAAAAATGGAGATGAGAGATAACGAATCCCCACACCCCAACTAAAAAATGAGGCGTATACCCATGACTCTAAAAAGACTCTAAAAGAAATTAAAAACAAGCAGATAAAGCATATACAAAAATGGTAAGGAATAAAGAGAACATATTCTCGAGGCTATTGTCTCGCATTATCGACATCCAAGATAGGATTTAATAGATCTTTCCTTAGATGCTCCAGGAGTTTCATGATGTGCACTTGATTCTCTTTGATTTGTGCCACATCATTGGCCAAGAAAGTCTGAGCTGCTTCGATTTTATTCATTCGCTCCTCCATCTTTTCTCATCAAACACGATCTTTTTCTTCTTTTGAAACTTGCGTAATACCCGCTCCTCTCAAAATTGTCTTGATCCACGAGTTGTCAATATTGTTATTCATCTTATACTCTAGTTCATCTTCTTCAACCAGAATCACATTCGCTTTCCGAACAAGGCACGTGATCATAGTAGGATATTTCACATTAAATAACGAAGTAGGAGAGACCGAAAATCGCATCACCTCCTCAAAGATCACTTGTGCCACATCCACTTCTTCTCCCCTTAAATTACAATTCAACAAGATTGTGTTCTTCTTAGGTACATATGAATTTCTCGTGTTTCCAAAGACATTAGCTGAAAGAAAATTGTGCCAAACTCTTGTATCTACTTGGAGATATTTGTAAGGCCAAGGTGCCTTCAGTTCTCCCTTATGTGATTTCACTTTCTCCCTGTCTAAGACATGCTCAAAAAGTAGATTCCAATCGAAATTTTTGATATTTTCCACCACTTCTCTATACTTTCATGGTCTGACCAATTTCTTAAACTGGAAGTGGTTTCTAATCTCTTCAACTATACAAGGAACTAACTTGCCTCTAACTGGAACACAACCTTTACTATCTCGGCTAAAGATGCTTAAATAGAATTCGAAAACTAACTCATGGCATAAATTTGAGCGTCTTACCATGAACGTAGACCAACCCAATCTTTCACCTATCTCCACGAATCTCTTGTACTCACCTTTACCAACTTCTACTTGAAATACTTTCTCATAGGCAAAAGGTAGTCACTGTAGATGATTCTTAGCTAAAGCTATCAAGGCCTCTGAAGCTTCATCTTTTTCTTTGGGTGTAGGACTCTCGATCTGTAGAGGTTGTGGTGTAATATTTACGAAAGTTGTAACCTTTTTGCCCATTGAATTTACCACAGCAATCTGCCCTCTCTTTTCATGACCTATTTTACCCTTTGTGTTGGAACTAGAACTTTTCTCAATTGATTTCTTTTCACTAGAACCCAATAACTTCTTTTGATTCTTCTTCATCTCCCTAACAGTAGATAATGTTTCTGTTATTTTAGTCATTCCAATTGACCTCCAACTGTTGAAATTTTTTTTTACCTCCAACTCAAATCTTTAACCCCTCTTGAAATTTGAAACTCTTGATTATAGGTTGTACAAGATTTATTTGGGTTAGGAAAGGTGTTATGATGATGATTCTCTATATGGGTAGGATGAATTCTTCTTTGATTGGTATGGATCTAAGAATTTGTTAGGTGAAATTTGGAAATTTAGGCGTTTGATTCTTGGATTCAAAGTGTTTTGATATAACTTTGGTGGTTGAATCTTTTTTATAATGATTTAAGGAAAGGATTGGATGTGTTTTTATGGTTATTGGGTACTGTTTTGATGATTGGTGAAGGTTTGTTGAAGCTTTAATGGAGTTGGGAGAGGTTTGGATGAGGCTTAAAGGATTGAAAAATTCGGAATAGAACTAACCTCTTCTTCTCTTTTAACCTAGAAAAGCAACATTTTTTCTCTTTCCAGCGGCGCGCACCGGCATACCGGTCGTGTGGCCGGCTAGCCGGTCGCAGACCGTGTCGTCACTCGTGCCCACGGGTTTTCCCACTTGCTCTCGGCAATGAACCTAATTTTCCATATCGTGCCACGGTTTTTCCCGCATCGGTATACCGGTCCTGTGACCGGCTAGCCGTTCATCCAATTTTTTATTTTTCGTGCTCTCGGCAAGTAACCTGATTTTGGGAGCCGTGTCACGGTTTTTGACCCACCGATATACCTGTCATATCACCGGCTAGCCGGCGCGCAGGTCAGAATATGCTCAAAAATTTCGTTTTCCTCCCCAACTCGATTTTCTTAGTAAATGAACATCAAAAACACTAATACCTTTCTCAAATATGCAATATCAACTAAAAACAACTAAACTACACATGAATTAAAAATATAAAGACATTAAAAATTGCGGGTTGTCTCCCGTACAACACTTTTATTTAACGTCCTTCAAAGTTAGAAGCGTTACCTCTATCAAAGTTTGCGAATATAGCCTCCCCAACAACGAGCAAGGCTTCGAACGTCTACTAACCCTCGTTTGATGCCCTTTTTAGGCCTGATCTCTATAACCTTAGCTGAAACAACCTCAGTCACTATGAATGGTCCCATCCACGAGTCTTTATGACTTCTTGGCCTATTCTCTGGTTTGTGGGCTTTCCATCCAGGTTTTGTGTGGACTTCTTCAGGAACACGATGATGTGAAAGGCTGTGGATGATAGGAACGGTGGGATCTAACTTCCTTGGTTTCTTACCCCAGACATGGAATGTCTCAGATACGTTTTTAGCATGAAGGGTAACGGTCCCTTCCTGGAAGTTGATGATGCTCTGACTTGTGGCCATGAATGGCCGTCCAAGTATAATTGGAACCTTCTTATCTTCATCGAAATCAAGTATAACAAAGTCAGTAGGTATGGTGATATTACCTGTTCGGACGTGTACGACTTACACTGTTCCCCATGTCTTGGTAACTGAGTTTTCAGCAAACTACAACTTCACTGGAGCTTTCTCTGCTTTCTGAAGTCCAAGTCTATTGAACATGGACTTCGGCATAAGATTCACACCTGAACCCACATAACACATAGCTTTCATCTTGAGCATACCATTTATTTGAATAGGAAGATTAAAGCTTCCTGGATCTTTGAGCTTCAATGGAATCTCTTTCTCAACTCTCTCAGTATGAGCCACACTGCAAACGAACCGAACCGAGCCAAACTTTAGCTTTCTTGAGTTTGTTTGCTAATATTTTATTGAGCTTGAGCTTGGTTTGAGTTTGATAAGAACCGAGCCGAACCGAACTTTAGCTTTCTCGAGCTTGGTTTGTTAACTAACGAGCCGAACTCAAACAAACCCTTAGCGAACTCAAACTCGAGCCCTTGGTGAGAGTATCGGTTCATTTGCAGCCCTAGATACTAGAAGTATATTTATTAGATAAAAAATATACTTATTAAATATAAAATATTTTAGTTACGATTAATTACATATACAAAAGTTTTACGTAGTTTTGACTTTGTATATATATATATAACTTTTAATTGAATATATCTACCAAGCCTATTGACGAGCTCTTACCGAACCCTTTCCAAACTGTTCACGAGCTTAACGAGTCAAGCTTATATAAGTTTGAGTTTGTCTCGTTTAGTAAACGAGCCTGAATTTAAAGCTTGAGCTTGGCTTGTTTAAGTAACGAGCCGAACTCAAACAAACCCTTAGCAAACTCAAACTCGAGCCCTTGGTGAGAGTATCGGTTCATTTGCAGCCCTAGCCATAGTCTCTTTCGTGGCTATTACACTCGTTTCTTTTTCTTTAATAACTTGCGTGAATACTTGTTGCGGTGTAAGCCCTTTCTTCGCAATCTCAAGCATTTGGGCGTTGATATTTTGCGGAGTATACGCCTCTACAAATGTCTTGAGTTCAATGTCTACCTTCGGATTTGTATCAGGAATAGTTGTTGACATTGTTTGAACAACTTGTGGCGATTCCACATTCTCTTCTGCTTTCTTTTCTTGCACAGTAGGTGAAACTTCATATTCTAGCTCTTTCGAGGCTTCTTCCTCTTTAGCTTTAGCTCTAGCAGCTTGTAACTCCATAACCGATCTAATATCTTCTTGCATATTTATCAGAAGGTTTATAAAGCCGGATCTCTCAGATGAATCTTCATCTTCAGAACAGATAGAGTCTTCGGGGCTAGACTTGGTTGGTTCTTCTTTAGTTTTTGGAACTTCCATGACAATTTCTGCAGCATGTGGTACTTCCTTATTCTCTTCAATCTCAAGGAAAATAATCTTGCAAGCTTCGACCCAACATTGGCATCACCTCCTTCGATAGCTTTCAATTCGTTCGCTTCCATAATATTTGTTATAAATTTATTCATTTGTTCTACTTGAGTACCTAAAATCTGAATTGAAGCTTCTCGTTCTCTTAACTTCTCGTTTTGTGAATGAATATTAGTTGTCATGATATCTATAAAAAATTCAATTGTTTATCACCCACAACTCCCTCTTGAGGATATTGTGGTAGAGCCTTCTGAGCTAAAGTATCAGTATATGCTTCATTGACAGGTTGTTATGGAGGAGCAGGTCGATTATAATTCTGATTCCCTTGATAAGGAGCTTAACCTCTTGGTTGGTAAGAGTTATTCTGGGGGCGAGGTTGATAGTTACCTGGATTAGCGGTCCCCTGTGGATTTGAATACTGCATACCCGGATGATTCCTGTTACCAAATTGATAATTTCCTCTGTTGGATATGAAATAAACAGATGCTGGATTTCCTTCGCACTCTTCCCATGTATGATTTGGTACCTCACACTTCGGACAACCTTGTACCTCTTGCACTACATTTGTTGCTGCTAAATTCTTCTGCATCTCAAGTTTAATTTCTTTTATTTGATTTTCTAATACGTTTAATTGAGTTGCATTCGCTGTTTCTGCATCTAATCGAAGCGTACCTCGGGTGTTTGTAACAGGAGCTCGCGAAAGTGGCCAACTCCTCTCTGTTTCTATTACACGTTCCATAGCTTCGGCGGCTTCTGCAGGATCCATGGACACAAAACCTCCTCTTCCAAGATTATCTACCATCAATCTACTCTCGGCATTAATACCTTGATAAAACATCGCTAAATGTAATGATGGGGTATAACCATGAAGTGGACATCTAGCTAACTTCTGTTGAAACCTTGTCCGCACGTCTCCTACTTCTTCTTCATTCTCTTGGTGAAACTTAGCAAGCTCACTCAAGTCTTTGAGTCTCATACTCTTCGGATAAAAACGGTTAAAGAATGCAGCTTGAAGTTCTTCCCAACTATTAATCGTACCTGGTGGTTGTCTATCTAGCCACTCACCAGCTTTGCCGGTCAGGATGAACGAAAACATGTGACGATACAGTTGCTCGCGTGTAATTCCTGGAGTAATGTAGGCATCACAAATCTGCATGAACTTCTAAATCGCTCTTACCGGATCTTGAATTGTTGTACTACTATAAAGTCCAAAATTCAAAATTGACTGAGCATAGCCGGATCGGGTCTGAACTTGATATTCTAGATCTCTGGAGGAAGATAATTTAAAGGTTGAACTTGAAAAGGTGCTCCCAAGCCTGGGAGATCTTGTTCTTGTCTGTTATTGTTCCTATTATCTTCCCGTGGTGGTGGTGGTAAATTTCCTAAAGGACCAAGTGGAAGATCTTCTCCGTGGTGTTCTTCTGTCGTCGCTCTTATTCGTGCTCTGTCTTCTTTCACTCGTTTGTTATAAGCTCTATAGCTCCACTCGGGCTCCGCAAGAGGAGGCCAAGGATTCACTGTTAAAAACCTGAAAAAGACTATAAAGCGTAAAACTGGAAAAATAAAAATAACTAAAAACTGCTACAACAAAAAATTAATAACCCACACGCTAACAAGACACAAGTCCCCGACAGCGGCGCCAAAAACTTGGTGTCGCCTAGGGTGTGATAAATATAAGATATAAATAATAAAACTAAACACCCTAGATTCAACACGTTACTGCAAGTATTACAGGACGTATGCAAGTTTCAATAGTAAGTGTGTTATACAAATGGGTGGACAGATTTAGAGTAGCAATTAATAATTAAAAAATAGGAAAAACAAATAAATATGAGGATTGAGGATTAATGATTAAACTAATAAAGTAAATACAAGTAAATTAAATATGGAAGAATAAGATGAGAAAATATAGTTGAGGTTTTGCTCGTATGAACTAATCCTTCTATTTCTTCTACTAGTTAATAAGGGTGATAATAGCTCTTAGATAAGTAGTCAGGAATCTAAATTTCCTCCCTACCCCCTTCCGGGTGGACTAGGGTGGTGACCTCACAATCACGAGGGGACTTAACTAAGGTGCTCCTACGCCACTAGGTTCTTAGATGAGACTGGGTTTCTAATGATGATCGGTGATTAAATCAAACCCTAATGACTATCTAGTTAGGCAAGCCCGTCAGGATCACTACCGCACACTAGACGTTTATGTGGTGTTTCAATAATTAGACACCTCTTCCGGGTGACCATCTATCTACTATTAGCACAACCCTAAATTGATCAGGTTTAAGACAGACAATAAATCAAAGCACAAAAAAAAATGGTTAAGAAGCTAGAATCAATATAAAATAGTTCTCCCAAAGAAACATAGATAGAAGAAAATAGAATTTATATATTATACAAATGCAAAACCCAAGCTATGGGAAAATTAGTTCATACTAGAAAGAAATGAACTAAAAGAAAGATACATACTGTCAACTTGCTCTCCTGAATGACTTTTAATGATGAATAAAACTTAAGGACTAATTGTGGGAGGCAAGGACATGTTTACAATAGTTAAAGGGTGTATTTATAGAAGTCTAGGAATCCCTAATTTGTTTTCTTGGAGTAGAAGACAATTAATTGGACTTCTAACCCAATTCAAATTCGTAGCCCTAATATATAGAAAAGGTAATAAACTATTGTTGTCTTGTTTTGGCTGTAACATCTTCAATATTGCTTCGATTGACGCGTTCTTTATATCGAAACCGATCGTCTCGAAAAGTTCAAGACTTTTTCTTCAGACCATTCTTCCAAATTCCCAGCCAATCTTGAGTTATGATCACTTTAATGGACGTAGTTGCTGAAATTCAAATTACTTGACAACTTTTCTTTTCCTATTTTATCTTTTCCTTCTTTTATCTCCAATTTCCGTCATTATATTCTTTCCATTATCTCTTGGAATTGATTTGGCATATAATTAATGATCATATATCTTTAAAGCTTCACAATTATCAAACAATTAAACCAAATATGCTCTAAAAATAATAAATAGTCAAATCAAGACAAGAAATAAGAAAATACTGTAATTCTACTAAAAATCGATTAAAGACTATCCTAAAATACCTAAAATGATGTTTTCAACTAAGATTAAACCATCACAAATGGGGAGATATCAATTAACAAACTTAGTCCATGTGGAGAAAGATATTGTTATTATTTACTTTAAGACTTGAAAACGACTCGTGCACCTGCGAAGAGTGATTACTCAAGGTGGTGATTTGTTAGCTTATTTTTATCACACCGTGGGAGATGACAATATGTAATAGGTATCATACTCCAATACTCTTTTTACACACACACGTATAATCGATTACCAACAAGATAGCCCATATATTATTAATTTATTAAAATATATTGAAGAAAATAGGAGATGAGAGAGGAAGGTAAACTTGGCAGAATTAGTGGTTATCATCATATCATACACCTAACACATATATAAAGCCACAAATCAGAGAGATAAGTACAAACCTACTGTAACACTCATCACCACAAGGTTGAGGGTGGTTTCGAAGGATATTTTCAGGCCACAAAAACATCAAGCATTGAATGAAACGCATGGGTACCACTTACCAAACTCAAAGATAATATATGTTTCAACAAAAAATGCCACAAAATGTCAACACATTTAGGTTAGAAGAACAATGCAACATTGATTTGATTGATAATTTAGGTAGTAGAGATTAAGGTTTTCTAAGATATGTGAGGTGTGAACGTAAAAAAAAAGATAGAAATCAGAAATGAATGATAGAGTTTCGACAATGTATATCATATGTATTAATTTTATTAATAAAAGACTCAAAATCCAAATCTTTGACCCTTCAATTTTAAATTTAATAAAAAAAAATTGAGTTAGAATAATTCTACCCGACCGAAATTACCAAACTCAAAGTCAGGCTCTCCTAGTCAAATATCCTAGTCAATTCTCATATATGATTTGTATTTTTTTAATTATCTAATTCCTTTTTTAATTATCTAATTCCTTAAATTAGGAAAATAATATTTCAAATTTATTTAAAAAGAATAAACTATAAAAAATATCTAGAAACTACTCATATATCGTCTCTTTTTTATAATACATATATACAACATTATTGTCCATTGTTATTGCAAATAAAATCAAACCTAACTTTAGCCGCTGCCGCTGCCGCATCCGGTTAGTAAACAGTATAGTGTAGCATTAGTCTAAAATCTTTCTTTTATTTCTTGCTCTTCCTAGGCACCGCCGATCTACTTCTATTATCCCTTTTCGCCTCCATTTTTTTCCACTTCTACCTCCTCTTCTTCTTTTTCTTTCTTCTGCAATATGTTCCTTCCGCCTTCGCATCAGATCTGTAGTCCACTAGCTATCCTTTATCTGTTCGTATTCAGATCATTGATCATCGCATTTCAATTAAGGTTTGTGCAAAGATTTAATTTTTTTAAAATTATTTGCAATGCTTTTGTTATTTATTAATAGTTCTTTCTAATTAATATATGAAAGCTTTTTTGTTGGCTTATTTTGCATTTTATATCTCATTTTTTTAAATTTTACGTAACTGATTACAATTTTTTTAAATTTTCTAATTGTATTGTTTTTTCTTATAAAAGTTGTAGTTATCTCGAAATTAATTGATCATTCCTATGTTATAAAACGTAAGTCGATATTTGTTTTTACAAACATTTGTTTTCAATTTGTAGGATGTCTTGTTAAAAATATTATAAATATTGCTATCATCTGTTATACTTGCATATACTTGCATAGTTAAAAAATTACAATATGTTAGTTTATATCGTGTTATAACTTTCTTGGGCAATTTCTTTTTTGTACTTGCCATTTTTTCTTTTTAATTTAATTGTTTCCACCACATATTCAACCTCTTGCAAACTTGTGATTAGAATCAGCACTCGATTTGACAATATTATTTTATGTGTCTCTTTTGGTGAAAGGTTGAAGAAAATCAAAAAATTTCGGTGATCATTATATCTGTCTTTCTTAAATTTACTTCTTAAATGGTTTATACTTTTGTATGTTTCAAGTAGTAGGAAGTATCTTTAATTAAATATTTGAGATCCAAGGCAACTGTTTTAACCTATTTCTTTTATTTAATGGTATTTTCCTTAATTTTGTCTGTTAAAATAAAATATTTGTTTAGTCGAGATTAAAGTCATACTATTCGTGTTTTCATTACCTGTTATGTGTTCAATTTAAACATGATAGATAGTCCTTTAAATGAAGTGATTGATTTGATTACACAGGTGATGCAACACCATTCTGTAAGACAACCTATTCCAGAAGTGCAGACAAGGTTAATCTTGCTTGAAACATTACAACAATTGTTTCTAATACAAACTACAACAAGTAAAGAAGATAAGGATTCCACAAGTGGAATACCTACCATAACTATATGGGGAATATAATAAAAAAGATTTATAGTTGCTCTAGTGATTATTAGAAATAGATTCAAATGACTATCCAATGTAAAGAAGAAAATATATTTTACATTATTTTTGTAATTTATGTTTTGTTTTATTAAATTATATAATTGTTCAATGATGGTCATGATTCATGTATGAGATCATTTGACATTTGAGCCTACCAACCAATATAACATGGGTTGCCCTTATAGCCTTTTGATCGGTTAATATGATTTTGTAGTCAATATGATTTTGTACCTAGTGTCGTCTAGGGTGTGATAAAAATAAGATAAATATAAGCCAGAAAATAATGCACTTTTACCTTAGACAAACACGGTACTGCAAGTATTACATGACGTATGCAAGTTTTAATGATAAGTTGAATTCGTTCTCAGAGACTTAGTGTGTTATACGAATGGGTAATAATAACTAGTAAGAAGCAGTTAATTAAAAGACATAAAATAAATATGATTAATTGAGAGATTAATTAATTAAGCTAATGAAAATAAAAGACAATAAAATAAATATGAAGAAATATGAGATGAGAAGTATAGCTTAGGTTTTGTTAGTATGCACTAATCCTTCTAATTTTTTCTATCAATTCTAGTTAATCAGGGAGATAATTAGCTCTTAGATACTTAGTCAGGATTCTAAATTCCCATACCTTAGACCTTGAGAGCGACTAAGGGGCTACGGACACACCACGAGGCTGGTTTAAATAGGGTTACAAGCGCAACCAAGGCCTTAAGCAATCAATTCCAAACATGGTGATAGTGGTTTAATTATACCCTAATGACTATCTAGCTAGAATTAGTGTTGTCAAGACCAATATCGACACTAGACGTTATGTGGTGTTTTAATAATTAGACACCCAGCTAAGGTGATCATCTAACTACTATTAAGGTAATCCTAAACGTTGCGCACCGCAAGGAAAACAGTCATTAAATCAAAACACGTAAACAAATATATAGGTAAGAAGCTAATGTCAGATTAAAACATATATTTTCCAAAGAAACTTAGATAGAAAGAAAATAGAATTCCTAGATTATACATGATGCAAAACCCAAGCTATGGGAAAATTAGTTCATACCTGAAGGAAATAAACTAAAAGAAATAATAAAAGACTTCATCTTGCTCTCTACAATAATTTTGATGATAATAAACCTAAAGACTAATTACTATGAGGCAAGGATGATTTAAAAGTGATATAACGGTGTATTTATAGGTGTAAAGAAGCCCTAATTCGTTTTCTTGAAGGAGAAGGTAAGTAGTGGACTCCTAACCAAATCAAATTCGTAACCCTAAAATATGAAATCAGACCCGTTTTTGTTTTGGTCCTAACATCTTCAATTCTTATCTGTTTTATGCGTATGAGTAGTCGAAATTCATCGTCTCGGAAAGATTTTTAACTTTTAAGTTGACCGTTCTTCCAAATTCCACACCGATTTTGAGATATAAGCTGATTTGTGGTCGTGGGTACTGAAATTCAGATTTATGGCAGCTTTTCCTTTTCCATATTTTAGCTTTTCTTTCCTTATCTTCAATTTCCATGCTTATCTTCTTTCCTTATCTCTTAGTCTTTGACTTGGACTCTAAGTAATCTACATAATTATCTTTAAAGCTTCACATTAAATAAACAATTAAACTCAATATGCTCTAAAAATAATAATTTACTAAATCAAGACTAGAAATAGGAAAGTGTAATAATTCTCAAGAAAATCGACTAGAAAATATTCTAAATCACTAAAAATGATGTCTCATCCTAATATTAATTCATCACAAATGAGAGACATCAGTACCACTTAAGCTTGTTTGGAATGAGACGGTCCAAATTATAGGAATGTGGATGACACACAATGTAGCTCTTACTTTTCATGATGACATGTAGTTAGAGATTTATTGTCCGTTTAGAACTGTTTTTTTAGAAAAGAACTTAAAAGTAACTTTAAAAATATTTTAAATCACGAAAAACACTTTCAGGAGAAACATTAAATATGTATTTCTTTAAAAAAACACTTAAAACGATTTTCGATTTAAAAATTATATTTAATAATTTTTCTAAATATTTTAATTTAATTCTAAAAGCGTTTTTTTTACTCTAAACTAGGTATTTTTCGAACAGATCCTTATAGTGGTGAGACTATATTGTTGGCTTTAGAGGATCATTATGTTTTCGAACATAATTTTTTATTTCCGGTTACAATTCCCAAAGTAATGTTAATTTTGTCTTTATTATGTGTCTTCATATGTCCAAAGTATTTATCTTTTGTCTGTCATGTCTCTCTATAACCTTTTTTGGGAAGTATAAAGAATTTTTCTACTCATTTTTGTTGAATATGCCTAAAATATGTCTTTTTATTTCGATGAAGTTTGATTTTTTTATGAATAGATTCATAATCCACCGACATTAAAGTCGAATATTTTATTTCCTTTAAGTCGTGAATTTATTCAACTGACTCTTTAGTTTATGAAAATAGCCAACTGTCAACGTGAAGTCGGTCTTTCATAAAGTGTAACTTTTTATCCTTATGAAGGCAAAGAATTGTCTTGACTGGCTCTCAGTCCTCAAAGAGATCACGCGAAAGTTTTCATCTGTTAGCACTTTCAAGCTGAGGTATTATTTGACCAAACCCATGGTCCTCGAAGACTTTGGGTGTAAGCTTTCATCTATCAACACTTTCAAACTGAGTTTTTCTTTAACCAACCCCTTGGTCCTTGAAGAGTTCGGGTTCCAACGAGAAGTTGTTCTTTTTTATTGACGGAAGGTTGTTCTTTTGTTTGTCGAAGAAAGGTTGGTCTTTTAGTGCCAGTGTAAAACTAGGTTCCAACCAAGTTGGTTTTATGTACAAGTGAAAAATTGGTATATAGGTGCCAACTAAGTTGGTGTTAGGTGACCATGTCTAACTGGTATTTAAGTGCCACCAGTGTTCTATAAATCGGCCTAGGCGCCAAAAGATAGTGAAACTTCCAGAAATAGCCCAAGGCGGTCCCAGAAGGTCCTAGGCGGGTGTAGGCGGGGCCTAGGAGGATCCAAGCGGCCGCCTATGCGGTCTGGAAGCTAAAAAAATCCATTTTTAATACAAAAAAATTAAAAAAATCTATTTTTTAACACAAAAAATTATATAAATCTATTTTAAAAATTATACAACCCGAAACAAATATTTAAATAAAAATCAAAACCATTGAGCAAGAGAACGCCTAAGCTCCGCCTAAGCGCTCAAAGGTGGTCGACCGCCCGCCTAACGCCTTTTAGAACACTGGGTGCCACAGGAGTTGGTCCTAGGTGACAGTACGCAAATGGCCTTTAGGTGCCAGTGCGAAACTAGTCTTTAGGTTCCAATGCAAAACTAGTGTTTAGGTGCCAATGCAAAATTGGTCTAAGGTCCCAATGCAAAAATGGTCTTTAGGTTCCATTGTGAAAACGGTCTTAGGTGTCAGTATTCTTTAGGTTCTAAACGAGTTGGTCAGTAGGTGCCAGTGCAAAACTGGACTTTTGGTGACAATGAAAATTTTGAATTAGATTTCAATGTGAAAATAGTCTTTAGGTGCCAATGTGAAACTGGTCTTCAGAAAAGTTTGAGTTTCTACTTTCTCGGTTTGGGAATTTTCTTTGGCTGACCCTCTAGTCGATTATTATAGGAGACCGAGTAAAATTTTTTCCTAAATTAATCATAGATCTTGTACCAAAAAGTTTATTACCATCACCGGCCTAACCTCAATAGTTAAGTCTCATTACAAACCCCGCTAGGGAAAAAGTGCAGAAGAGTGACCTTGAAAACGATGTAGATCTTATTAAGAAAGTGCTAATTCAAGGGTTTCTGAAACGTCTATCGATTTTCTTGGTTCTTTCCTTCGTCTCCATCCTAGATCATCGTAGCCTATCTTCGAGGGAATTGTAATAGCACACTTGAGCGCATTGTTGGTACCCACAAATGATATCTACTCCTTATTGTGTTGGAAACTTTCACGTCAAATAATAAGTTGACACAATATATCAAAGTTTGTTAAGAGTTGATCGACCAATGATGGCTTGATATGCCGACTTGCAATTGGATACTACAAGCCATACAATAATATTTTTTGATTTTTCCTCCAAGCAATATCATATTGGAAGTTTAATGTAGCATAAAGGGTGGAAATTTTTCCCGATAAATCCTTTGATCGGGTACGTGTATGTCTTGACAACTTTCTGGTCTATTTTCAATTGATTGAACGTACTTGCGTATATTTAGACAACCGAGCTACCCGTGCCGACCAACACCCAATGCATTAAACCATTCTCGGGCAGGGATTACTAATAGTTTATCGTAAGGGAAAATTATCATGTCGCATCCTTGTCGATAAACTAGATGTTGTCTCCATTCATTGGAATTATATACTGCTGACGTGTTCGAACACTCCCCCATTACCCCCAATAAAAATCACGACTCTTCCTTTGTCCATATCGGTCTCACTGATTTTCTACTTCTGTTATACACTACTACATCGAAAAGAGTTTAGAAAATTATCTGTACTGAACCAAATTTCTGAGGATGATTTTTCACTATCAAAAAATAAGTGCAAACATAATTTTACAACTTGCATGTCATCCATCATTATTGATAATAAAATTCAAATACTTGACCCATCAAATTGAAATAGTAAAGAAAGTATTTTTTGGTTGGGGTAATTTTACCCAACCCAATTTACCAAACCCAAAGTCATGATCTTCCCTAGTCAAATATCAATCCTTATATAATTTTTTTAATCAATCCTCGTATATAATTTCTATTTTTTTAATCATCTAATTCCATGAATTATGAAAATAATAAGTCTAATTTAAGGAAAAAGAATAAACAATAAAAAAACCTAGAAAATATGCCATTTTTTTATAGTAAATCTTGCCTGGCCTAAAAAATATGTCGTTTCTTTCTAGAAAACTGTTTTCATTTTCTTTAGCCAAATACATTTTTATTAGTATTTCAAATAAAAATAGAGAATGAAAACAGAAAATACTCATTATTTCACAAACCAAACGGGACCTAAGTCTCTCTTTCTTTTCATGATAGCCTTAATTTGAGATTATAGTAGTGACATTACATAAAAATGCAGCTACACATTGTTGGCTTTAGAGAGGATCGTCACTCTATATAAAAATCCAACTATGGGTTGATATATTTGTCATATGCTCCTGCTATAGATATATTTTACTAGAGGGATACTTTATTACATAAAGGCTCCCCTATGGGCTTGATATGAGGGTTAACCAAGTGATTATGGGTCGATGTGAGGGCCACTTCGATGCATTAAGCTCCTGCTATAAGCGTATTTCTAAAATAACAAAATATAGGCTACTTTTTATTTTTCCTGGCATTGGTAATCCATCTCAACATACTGCTCCGCAAGTTTCTTCACTTTATCGGGTTCTCTTATTGGTGAGAAAATTTGTGTTTTTTGCTTTTGAGTGATATTTCAGTACTTTATCCATTTGTCTTTCCAATTCCCCACCAACTTCCCACTTGATAGGAGTCGATATAATCCCTATAATGAACTTGTAAGCTAACGAATAAAACCGAAGTAATAATAGAGGGAACAAACATAAGGGAGGCAAACTTTCGAAGTCTTACATTAACTAGTAGCAGATGTGACACTTACTTACTTCTGTAAATGACAACTTCCTGAAACCAGATAGTATGTCAGGTGCACATGGAGTTTTGCTTTCGATGAAACTCGACATTCAAGTTAGTATTATGACCGAGGGTATTCTTACGATCCGAGAGAGTTATAGAAAATTCAGACTTATATATGAACAACATTTTTTCACAGAGAGATAGAATGTTTCCTTTTTCGACAATAAGTGTAGGGTATTTATTAAATTTTTTGGGGGCCAAATCGGATTTTCGGTGAGCCCATGTCGTGCCTTTAGCCTGCTTATAATGTAGAGGGATAATTGCTTCGGTCTTTGATAATGTGCATGGTAGTACACTCGGATGGGATATACCAACCCTCGTGTTATGTCTGGTTACCCTCAGCTATGATATGGATCTTTGGCTTTGAGCTATAACCTCCGGCCACTGGGATTTACCTTCAGCCCTAGCTTTATCATGCCACAAATAGTCTTGGCCCTGCCTTATGACTTATCAATACCTTTTTGAATTTGCCCACGAGTGAAGGAAAATTATTTTCCCCTTTGTTTGTTGAGCAAAAATATGAGAGTCGAGTTGGGATGTCTGGGTTATCCGCCAAAAGAAAGATTAGTCTTATTGGTGCGCCAATACAACGTTGTTTATGAATTAGATTTTATGGATGATTTCTAGATATGCCAGCTGAAGTTGGTCTTTTGGAAATTGTTTCTTGAGGTGTTTTCATAAAAGTCGGTCTTTGGGGTAATTTGAATTAACTTCTAGAAATGCCATCATGAGAGTTGGTCTTACAAATAATTTCTTAATATGTTGATATTGAAGTCGGTCTTTTAATCTCTAGACATGTCAACACAAAATTTGGCCTTTTGGAATTTTTTGATATGCGGATACTGAAGTCGGTCTTTTGAGTGGTCTCTTAATTTGCCAACACGATATTTGGTATTTTGGACGATTTCTTGATATGCCGATACTGAATTCAGTCTTTGAGTGATCTCTTGATATTCCAACACGAGAGTTGGTCTTTTGGATGATTTCTTGATCTGTCAATGCTAAAGTCCGACTTTTGAATAGTCTTTTGATATGACAACATGAGAGTTGGTCTTCTGGATGAGTTATTGATATACGAACGTTGAATTTAGTCTTTTGAGTAATCTCTTGATATGTCAAACGAGAATCGGTCTTCTGGATGATTTCGTGATGTGTCAATGTTGAAGTTGGTCTTTTGAGTAATCTCTTGATACACCAACACGAGAGTTGGTCTTCTGGATGACTTTTTGGTATGGTTGTAATGAAGTCGGTCTTTTGTGTAATTTCTTGACATTCCAACAAGAGAGTTCGTCTTTAGTGATTAATCATGGGAGGTTGGTTTAAATGAAGTGATGAAGTAATGTATCTCTGAATTGATGAAGATGACCCCGATGATAACCATGGACTTCTACAGTCTTTTTAAATCTTGCCACATGGTCTTATTTGTTTACACACATACCAAGTAGGCTAGCTGGAATAATAAAAAATTAATCTGTTTTTTCCGAAATTGGATAATTTTCTAATAACCTTATGGGAATGATAAGTAATACTTTGGAACAAAAAAAAAGTTTGGGGGAAAAAATTAGGTTCGGAGACCGAAACGATTGTTTTTGTAAGGTTATTTTTCTAAAAAAAAGGTCAAAATTTACACTCCGTCCCTAGACTAGGGCCCCCTCCCCGGATCCTTCCCTTAGTGGTATTCTTTTTGTCAAAGAGAAAACATTCACGGTTTGAATTTATGACACATAAAAGAAAATAAGAAAAGGAGCCAACTAGGGACTGATCATGCCATCCTGGAAGAGTAATGTTATGTTTGGCATATTTCGCCAAAGCATCTGCAGTTCAATTAAAACTACGACTCATATGGCCAATTTTCCATTTTGAAAAACGTTTAAGCCATCTCTCAATTTCATCAAGAAGGGGCCGTATACTCCAAAGTATAATCTACAACAACACGATAGAATATAAAATAGGAAAATCTAAATCCTTTATAAAGATGTTAAACAAATATATAAAGATAATATAGACCAAACATAAACTTTTATATATGAGAATGAAAATTTGTAGTTTTAGTAAAGTTGATTAAATTTAGAGTATATACTGGATGCCCCCTGTACTTTCATAGAATTGACAACATACCCCCTTCATCTTATAAAGTGTAAATTTACCCCTAACTTTTGTTTTTGTGACTCGTTACCCCCTGATGATGGAATGCGTCAAATTCCTCCGTTTAGTAAACATGTGCGGTTTTTATTAATAATTTTTTTTAAATCATTTAGAAACAAAACTCTTATATTAAAAAGGGTGAAAATGGGTACTTCTTAATTAACCACCGCCACCGCCGACCCCTTCCTCACTATCATCTGATTGAGCAATTTTCCAACTGTTTTCCAGAGCTATCTATAGTCCATCCCAACTCACCAACTAAATTTAACATTTCTTTACGGTAATTAGCATTGTGAAGTGGTCATGTCCAAAGGGGTCCTGAAACAACACATGAACCTGGAACTAATACAGAACCTACATACATTTAATATATTACTACACCTACATACAAGCACACTAAACATACACATAGGGTCATTAAAGATACATTTGCATTGCATGGGTAACTAATCTCACAAATCCCATGCCATGTATAATTTTTGAGAGTGTCCACACTATTTTCAATAGATGATGAAGCTATAATGCTTGTAATTAGGAAGTACTGGTGGATCCCACTTGTTTTGATGGTGCCTCGGAGTTACGCATGTGTTGGGCTTAAAAATTGGGACTCAATCACGTTGAGGTGTCAATGGATCGCAGGTGGTATATCGTTGATGCGTTGTTGGTTTTTGAAATAGGCTGGGGTCAGAGATACGTGGATGGGTCGGTGGCCGGATGGTCGTATTTTGGGTCGAGATGGGCTTATGTGTTGGAGTCGTTCATTGAAGATGGAGGTGTGGAGGCTCGGGCTCGAACAATGGTGATGAACGGAGGGACGTTGCTCGAAGTTGTCTACTTGGGGGTTACTCTCAAACGGGGTCGGGTGTTCGTGGATCATTGACAAGAATCTCTTGGAGGTAGGAGATCGCGGTTGTCTTTTGTGTTGGTGTTGGGTCGATGTTGATGTGGTGGTGGGGTGTCGTTGTTGAATCGGAGATGCGATGGTGTAGAGGTCAGCGGTGATGGCTTTGCGGAGGGGCAGAAGTCGTTGTGATATGATTTAATAAAATGTTTTTTATTAATAAAATAAGAGTTTGATTTAAAAAATATAAGTTGTGATGTACCCCTTTTGCCCTTTTTTATGAGGGTTTTATTTTAAAATGATTTAAAACATTTTTAATTAATAAAAATTGATTAAAACCTCGCACATGCCTCGTCTATGCCTAGTTAACAAATAAATTGGACAGATTTTGTCATTAGGAATACCGAGTCGAAAAACAAAATTAGAGGTAAATTTACACTTTATACGATCGAATGGATAAGCTATCAATTCCTTTAAAGTACAAGAATCATCCAATGTATTTATTTATGAATTTATAATATGTAAATTATTATTTTTTGTAATGGATTATACTATTGAAAAAAGATTAATTTGCATATATTATACGATGGATAGTAATAGAAATGGTGGATAGTTTCTTTAAGAAATTGAAGTGCAGATTTAGTATGGATAATAATGAATATGTGGACATCGACTTTTACTACTTTACTAGTTCTTGTCTCTTTGGCTTAACTTTGTGTTCAAGCTCAGAAGGTCATCAATCTTTTGTTTGTCCAAAATTTCTACCCTTTCCTACTAATCTTCCTATATCTAATCATTATGAATAAGTGGAAGATTTCATCAGTATAGTATCTTAGTATCTGTATGTTGTTTTTCAGATGATCATCGACCTTATGAAAAAATAAAAATTATTGTATATAAAGGCACATGCAACGAAGATTATGTATTTTGGAATAATAAAGTGGTCTATAATAAGGATGAGACTAAAATGTAAGGAAAAAAATTATTTTGAAATAATCATTAGTTAAATAAAAAAAGGGAACTTTCCAGTACAGTAAAATCTTTTACTTTTATTTTAGAAATTTTGAACTTCATAGTGGTTGGATATCAAACACAACTAATAAGGATGAACGATTCAATCATAAAAAACAAGATAATAGGCCATTCAAGATATTAGAACAAGGGAAGGTCCCGGAAAAAGCTAAGGATATAATTATAAATGGCCAGCAGTGATGTGTTAAGACTTATTATGTTTTTACTTTTAATTATAATAATAAATACATAATTAAGGTTAATAATTATAAATCTACTAATATTACTAATATGTCTAGCTCTTTTCTGAAGTGGATCTTCTACGAGAATGGTATTATAAATTATGTATGTGCGCACTCTCCTAATCAATTAACTTTCTCGTTTTTTGCTAAATTAGATTACAAGCTCTTGAGATATTGTGAAGAAGAGAAGCTTAGTGGCAAGAATGATATATCTCACAATTACTTTATTCTCAAGTTTTATTGTTAAGGAAAGGATAAAAACAATATGACTAATCTTCATAATAATAATTGTATAATCTAATGAATATTGGGATTAAGATAAATATACGAAGAGATATTTGGACTGTCCCCAAGACGTCCGACGGCCCCTAATGACTACATTTTTTTGGAACTACCAGGGAAAACCGACGCCCCTAACAATCTCGAATATTAGGTCCATTTTGGCACGTTTTAAGCCAGTGAGAGTGTTTTGTGAAACCATGATGTGAGAGGTGGAATATCTCTTAATGATCATTCCTATGGTATAAAACCTAAGCCTCACGATATGTGTAATTTACACATTTGTTTTTAATTTGTAGGATGTCCTCCATTTACACTTAAAATGGTCAAGGACGAAGGCTAAGAGGTAAGTTGTATATAATCTTGTTAAAATTTTTATAACTATTGCATCACCTGTTATACATGCATAGTTAAAAAATTAAAATATGTTAGTTTATATCGTGTTATAACTTTTTTGGGGAAATTCTCTTTTGTACTTGCCAATTTTTTGTAAATTTAATTGTTTCCACAACATATTCAACCTCTTGCAAACTCCTGATTAGAGCCCGCATTCAATTTGACAATATTATTTTACGTGTGTCTTTTGGTGATGGGTTGAAGAATATATGATTTTCTCGGTGATCATTATATCTGTCTTTCTTAAATTTACTTCTCAAACTGTTTATACTTTTGTATGTTTCAAGTACTAGGAAGTATCTTTAATTAAATATTTGAGATTCAAGCCAACTATTTTATCTGATTCTTTCTTATGTTTAAATTTAATGGTTTTTTCCTTAATTTTGTCTATTAAAATAAAATATATGTTTAGTCGAAATTGAAGTCATACTATTTGTGTTTTCATTACATATTATGTGTTCAATTTAAACACGATATGTAGTACTTTAAATGAAGTCATTGATTTGATTACACAGCTGATGGAAACACCATTATGTAAGAAAAGCTGTTCCGGAAGTGTAGAGAAGGTGAATCTTGCTTGACACATTACACAAATTGTTTCTAATACAAACTACAACAAGTATAACACCTACCATAACTAATATGGGGAATATAATGAAAAATATTGATATTTGATCTAGTGGTTGAAATAGATTTAAATGACTCTCCAATGTAATGAAGAAAATATATTTACATTTTAATCTTGATACATTATTCTTGTAATTTATCTTTATTGTTTTATATATTAGATTATTATTCAGTGTTGGTCATGATTCATGTATTACCTCATTTTCGTAATAGGTTGTAAGTATCCTTTCATGATGAAATTGTACACCTTCATCTATGAATGAATACATATGCATTTCTTCTTATCATTTTTGGACTTGTCACTTTCCAACCTTTTTTCTGCGTTATAACATGTGTTTTCTTTAATGGATACTTATGATCTTAGAACGAGGACAAACAACTTTCACAAACTTTCAGAACTCGAATTCGATGATACGTGTGTTCACAAAGCTTTCTTAGAATTTTCTTTCAATAAGTTACCCAACTTTTTCACAAGCCCGCTAGCTTTATACCCTTCTTTGGCATGTTTACTTGTACAAAACTACAAGCTCTCAGCATACTTGCCAAACCGTTTGTTGACCTTCTATGTTGCATTCTTTTTATCGGGCCCTTTTCCTAGTTGGCCTACCATATAGATCTTTTGAAATTGAATTCATTGTTGATACTAGTAAACTTGTCTTTATTCTTGTTGTCGAAGACATAAATACTTGGTTATTTTTCCCGTCGGCCTTTCGAGAAGTGATCTTTCTGGTGGCCTGTTTTTTGTCATAATGTCATGTGTATCATCATAGTTTCACACATTTTATTCCCACATAGAGCACGCTGATTGGTGTTTAAGCCTTTCGCTGATTGCCTTGGAAGCCGTTTGGCTGCAGATATATGGTCTCCCTTTACGCACAACGTTTTTCAATGTTATTTTCCTTGTAATGTTAGAAGAGGCTTTCTTTCATTTGTATAGTTACATTCTTCAATGAATAAGAAATTTTTCTTTCCGGTTACATTCCCAAAGTAATGTTACTTTTCATCTTTCGTATGTGTCTTCATGTGTATGAAGTATTTATTATTCACCGACATTAAAGTCTAATTTTTTATTTTATTTAAGTCGTGGATTTATTCAGATGACCTTTTAGTTTATGAAAATAGTCGTCTGTCAACGTGAAGTTGGTCTTTCGTAAAGTGTAACTTTTTATCTTTATAAAGGAAAGGATCGTCTTGACTGGCCCTCAGCCCTCAAAGAGATTAGGAAAAAGTTTTCATATGTTAGCGCTTTCAAGCCGAGGTTTTATTTAAACTACCATTTCCTAAAAAACTTTGGGTGAAAGCTTTCATCTATCAGCACTTCCAGGCCAAGGTTTTCTGTGACCGACCCCTTGGTCCTTGAAGAATTTGGGTGCCAACGCGAAGTTGTTCTTTTGTTTGTTGATGCAAGTTGTTATTTTGTTTGTCGAAGGAATGTTGGTCTTTTAGTGCCAATGTAAAACTAGTCTTTAGGTTCCAACCAAGTTGGTCTTACGTGCAAGTGAGAAATTGGTATGTAGGTGCCAAACGAGTTGGGCTTAGGTGCATGTGTGCAACTTGTCTTTAGATGCCAACCGTGTTGGCCTTAGAGGACGATACGCAACTAGTCTTTAGGTGCTAGTGCGAAACTAGTCTTTAGGTTCCAATGCAAAATTGGTCTAAGGTCCTAATGCAAAATTTGTCTTTAGGTTCCATTGTGAAATTGGTCTAGGGTGTTAGTGCGAAACTGGTCTTTAGTATCTAAACGAGTTTGACTTTGGGTATCAGTGCAAAACTGGACTTTCAGTGACAATGCAAATTTTGTCTTAGTTACAAGTGTGAAACTAGTCTTTAGGTTCCAACTGAGTTTGTCTTAGGCCCTAGTGTGAAATTGGTATTTAGAAAATTTGACTTTATACTTTTTTAGTTCAGGATTTTCTTTCGCCGACCCCTTTACTCGACAAGCATAGGATACCGGGTAAGTGTTTTTCCTAAATTAATTATAGATCTCGTACCAAAAAAATTATTATAATCACCGACGTAACCTCGATAGCTTTGTCTCATTACAAACCCCTTTAGGGAAATGAGTGCAGAAGAGAGACCCTGAAACGATGTACGTCTTATTAAGAAAATGTTTAATTCAAGGGTTTCTGAAACCTCTATCGATTTTTTTTGTTCTTTTCTTTGTCACTATCCTCGATCATCGTAGTCTATCCTTGAGGTAATTTTAATAGCACTCTTGCGCGCATTGTTGGACCCCTCAGATGACTGCTACTCTCTATTGTGTTGGAAATTTTAATGTCAAATGATAAGTTGACACAATAGATCATAGTTTGTTATAAGTTGTTCGTCCAACGATGGTGTGATATGTCGCCTTGTAATTGGATACTACAAACCATACAACAATATTTTTTGACATTTCCTCTGAGCCAAATCTCATCGGAAGTTCAATATAAAGCGAAAGGTGGAAACTCTACCTGATAAATCCTTTGATCGGGTACGTGTGTGTCTTGACAACTTTTAGCTCTATTTTCAGTTTGTGTATATTAGAACATTCGAGCTACCTTTTTTGACCAAAACTCGGTGCATTAAACCATTCTCGAGTAGGGATTACTAATGGTTTATCATGAGGAAAAATTAGCATGTTCGCATCCTTGTAGGTAAACTAGATATTGTCTTCATTCACTGGGTTTCCATACTGCTGACGTGTTCGAACACTATCACCCATTCCTCCAAGAAAAATCATGACTCCCCATTTGTCCATAGTTGTCACATTGATTTTCTACTTGTGTTGGACACTACTAGATGGAAAAGAGCTCAGAAAATTATATGTACTAAACCAAATTTGTGAGGATGGTTTTTCACTATCATCAAATAAGTGTTGCAAACATAATTTTATAACTCGCGTGCCATCCCTCCTTGTTGATAATAAAATCCAAATCTTTGTCCCATCAAATCGAAATAGTAAAGAAACTATTTTTGGGTCGGGTAATTCTACTTAACCTAAATTACCAGTCAATACTTGTATATAATTTTATATTTTTTTAAACCATCTAATTCCTTAAATTTTGAAAAAGATAATTCAAATATAAGTACAACGAATGAACTATAAAATAAATCTAGAAAATATGTCATTTCTTTATATAATAAATCTTGTCTAACACATACAATTAGGGTTGCAAACAAACAAACCAAGCCAAACTATAGGTATTTCATATTAGGCTCTAATATTTTAATGAGTTTGAACTCCGCGGGAAACGAGCCTTTAAATTTGGGCTTGAGATTGGCTCGTGAATATTTTTCCAAGCTCGAGCTTGGTGCGGCACAATTCGTTTGTATTGCCTTATCCAACCAAAAAACAAAAATAGTTTGTTTGAGTTCGCTAACAATTGTGTGAGTTCATTAAAGCTTGTTTGAGTTCGCGAACTCGTTTGAGTTTGAACTCTTTTGAGTTCATTTGAGATTCAATTATTTTCTATATTTTTTCAGGAACTTTCATGTGATATAAATTGAAGTTTAAGTTAAAAAAGTATACAAAACAAGAGAAATAAACCAATAAAATTACATAGTAGATATAGAATATTGTATATGTTTAAGATAATTTGATTAATTATATTTCAATTTTGTTCATGTGATATAATTTTTCATCTCTCTCAAAAGACCAAACTCTATTCCCCAACTATGAGCTAAGAGATGAAATATTTTAAATCATTCACGAAGTTCTTTAAAATCTACTCTTCTTAAACCCTAAAAATAAAGTTGGTATTTAGTAAATTAAAATAAGCCACCACAAATAATAAACCTTAATAAAACATGTTGGAAAAAGCATTGTCTGAAATCTTGAGAACACGAAGACTATTTGTTTGTATATAATCAAAATGTCATATTCCCTATTATCCCTTTCGTTGTGTAACCTTTTTTACCTTGTGAAATTATGTATTTTAAATGAAAAAAAAATCAAGGACACATATATATCCAGTTTACTTTAGAAAATGAGCCATAATCAGTAACTTAGTGCCCGTTTGGAAGTGCTTTTTTGGAAAAGCATTTAAAAATTCTTCTAGCATTTTAAGAGTTTTTTTAATCCTGAAAAGCGCTTATATGAGAAGCACCAAATTGCTGCTTCTTGAAAAAACGCTTAAAATAATTTTAGATTTCAAATTTATTTTTAATAATTTTTTAAAATTTTAAATTTTATTCAAAAAACGCTTTTTTACTCTAAAATTCAAGCACACATATATATCCAGTTTACTTTAGAAAATGAGCCATAATCAGTAACCTAATAGATAAAGTATAATAAGTAACAAAAGGAACATGACAAAAGGAGTTCTGAGGTTTGGATTTAACAATCTCCAAATGAGTTAGATATAACAGATTTAAGGAATTCGGTAACAATTGTTTATCAGATCTTGGTTTTATCTTAAGTTTGGTTAAGTATGTCATAAGTTAACCAATAATTAAGCTATATGTTCGCAACGAGCTATGATTTCCTTCATTGATAAAATATATAAGTAGTTACCCCCAATACTATGCTAATTGCACAATAAGGCCCTATATTATGCAAAAACCTATACCACATGTCCCTATATCATTGTTTTATAATTTAATTGCACTATAAGTTCCTATATTATGCAAAAGTTACACTTTGAGTTCCTATATTATGCAAAAATTACACTTTTGTGTTCCTATATTATGCAAAAGTTGCACTATAGGCCCCTGTATTATGCAAGAGTTACTTTATATTTCTCTATATTACGCAAAATTACAAGTCCCTAGATTATTATTTTTTGATGTTAATTGCACTATAAGTCTTACATTGAGCAAAATAGCCTATATTATAATATATCCTAAAATCAACACAATATTCATTCAAACGTATTACAACTTTATTTTAGCTCATTCATTGGAATTATGTACTCAAATGATCATGAAAACATTGAGTATGGATGCATTCCAATGAAAATAAAAATTATTCTATGGCTCTCCTAAAATCTTCATTTTTCATACGTCGTGGGAAGACCAAGTAAAGCTTTCAAAAGGAAATATGATTCCTGAGAAGAGGCAAAAAGAGTTGGTGAATTTTTTAGTACAAGGTTCTACATTCATGAGTTTTTTGGCTGTTGTAGTCTCTAGGAGGCAAAAATCGCATGAATGTAAGTATTTTGATCTTAACATCTCACAAGATATTATTGCTGCCTCTTGTCAATAGTGTTATCTTTCTTGAAAGTGTCAATGGCCACCAATACCATGTATGAATTTTGAAGTTTTTTATTACATTGAGCCTGATGACCAAGTCATGAATAGGAAATAAACTATAATATATACATATCTATTAAGATGTTATTAATACATTGGATCTATTCAATAAATAAAGTTACAAGGCTTCAGTGAATTAGTACATTAAGTAAGGTTACAAAGCTTTAGTGAATCAAAAAAAGATTCACAACAGCTCATATATAGATAATAAATCTATGCAATAAGTAAGGTCATGAATATGAGGAAATATGTCTTTCCATTACTTTTAGATTGGATGGAAGTTAAAACAAATTATGACTAGGCCATGGAATAGACTTTACAGCTAAATCATAGTGGTCTTTAATATTTGGCGTACTTTTCGGACAAGTTCTCCACAAACTCTTAAGGTCTCGGCCATAACTTTATGATAACGCTCACCAATAACACAAAAAAACTAATAGCTAGCAAAAAAAATCAAGTATATGGTAATGTTAAGTTCAAAATTCATAAGTCATCTATCAAAATTTACAAACTCCAGTTATGCTTAGTTTTACTTTTCATATGCGGTTTACTAAAAACGTTAAAGATTTTCATACTGAAAAATCTATTGTTGAATTAATTTAATACAACTAATCGTTAGTTAATGAGTTCTATATTTTCTAAGATGAACTTAGTGTTATTTGTGGATATTTTGTTAATAAAGTTAAAAAGTATCTGGCTTGATTTAACCACCATAATTTTCATTGGCAACATATAAATTTAGAGTAATGATATATACCCATTTTAAATCAGTGACGAATCTAGAATTATAGGATTAGGAAATAACGTCTTTTAAAATAATTTTTCTAAATACTTTGCAAAAATTTACAAAATACAAGTAATTAATTATATAGGTTAATGTTAAAGTATCATAATTTATAAAAAAATATATTGAATAATACTATATAAAAATAAGAAAAATTAAATATCACTTTTATTATTAACATCGTAAAATTTAAAGATAAAAAAAGAAAGACGGTGAAAAGCAAAGTTAATCATTAGAACGGAGAATAAATAGTTATTTTATTTTAAATATATAGCAAGCTAATATTTTAATTGATATCATTAATAATTATTATTTTTGTCAAATATATCATTAATAATTAATACTTTTATTATTATTATAATTAAAATTGAACAATAAATATTACTTAACCATGTAAAACTTAAACTAAGATATGGAAGGTAACATTATAAGAAAAACTCTTACATCCAATATTGGATGATCATACACCAATTATATTAATACATATGCCCTATTTTTTAAACTTGCAAAAGTAACTAACATATTAATATAGTGACATGTGTTTTGTTAAAATAATACATGGATATGATATGAATATTGGACCATGCAATATTGGATGTAAGTCTCCCAAATGATAAACGTAAACATTCTTAACTCTAGGGCTGCTCAAAATGAACCCACAACCCGCAAAACCAAGTCACCAGACTCCACCCGACCCAAAAAAAAAACAGAACCCGCCCACTCGATGACCCAATTGGGTCCAAATTTAATTTTTTTTTGGGTTTGGGCCGGTCCACGTATGGGACCAGCCCAACCCGTAGTTTTTCCACCCGATCCGAAAAATGTCCTATCACTTATTTTTTTGTTATTCTTTAGCCCATTTATATATTAAGATAAGTAATGTTCTAATGGGTAGCACATATGCCTTGTTTCTTTTAAGAAGTTTGTTAGGTCCATTCATTTTGTTTGCGTCTTTGTGATGTTTAGATAACCTAATCCTGGTATGCCTCATTATCACATATATACCTACCATCTTATCTCATTCTTTGCATTCTCCCTCTCAGTTACTCAAAAACCCTAGACACCCATTTGCTTTGTTTGTGTCTTTGTTATGATTGTGTAACCTAATCTCTGGCATGCCTCATTATCACATACATACGTAGGGTACGATTTTATCTCTTCTTCTCTGAGTTCTCTCTATCTCTCTCGTACTCGAAACCCTAGCTTGTCAATCTACCTTCACTGGATTGATTGGGTTTAGAAATGCTTATAAAAGTTACGGTTTATGGATATCAAAATTACGACCAAGGTTTTTGGATATCAAAATCCCTTTTTCAGGTATAATTTTTTTTAAACCTTAATTATTTTATTTTTAGTCTAATTATTAAACTAATTGCATGTTTAAATATGTTATATTTGTAGTTATATTTTGATTTTGTAAATTTTTTCCGAGATTTAAAATAAATCTGTTATATATTATATTTTTATATGTATCTTCTGTGACTTTAGTTTTCTTAATCAAGATATCTTCAATGCTATATGTTCAGAAATGAAAGGGATCAATATATAAATTTAATCTGAAGCAAATTCTTCTATTGATAAAGGTACACCATTATATTCAAATCTTTTATCTTTCTCTGGTTTTGTATATATAAATTATAAGAATAATAAATTGATATATGCTATCGATTTCTGGAATGTATGTAAAGAAATTTATGGGGTGTAATCTGATGCTACCAATTTTGTTTGTTTTGCCAAGATAAAGCCTTGGGCCATATGCTATCAGTCATATATTTTGTTCTCCACTTCAACAGGTATTTATCACCCTCAAGCCTCAGTTGTTCTACTTTTTATATTTAATTATATTTCTGGATTGAGCAATTCCTTTCTTCTTTAATGACAGGTTTCTTGAATAGGTTATTATGGCTTAAATGAATTGAGTGTGACTGATCCCTAGTCCACTATAACAAATTTTTAGTCAATAACCAAAGGTATAAAGATGTCTTATTACTTGCAAGTTAAGTTCACCAACCAATGTTTGCATCTCCTGTTCCCATGATTGATCAAGTATATTGTATGAGTAAGTTTTTGTTGCATTGGCATCTATTGATGGTTGAATACTTGTAAGTTTTAAATACAGCCCCTTGTCCCCAAGTTGTCCCTTGTCCCTATAGAGTCGATGAAGATATTAAATCCGAGGCCTATTTTAATACCAATGATGAAAAAAGTAATCTGAGGCATTAATACTTAATTTTTCTCCTTTTTAGTGTGTAATTGCAAGATAGCCCTTGACGTATCTTTAGGTTCTAACATGCAAATCTAACCATTCTTACTACATTTATGAATGTATTCAGTACAAGTGAGGTTGCATTATATGTATTGTGTAATATGGACTTGTAATTGGACAATTGGACTTGTATTTTAATCCATGTAATGTAATTTTAGAATTTTATTTCTAGGAAGTTAGTCGTTTGTAATTTAAGACTTGAAAGTAATTCAGTTAGTCTTACTTGTAATGTAAAACAGTGTGTGTTTTGTACAGTAATGTAATTTCGGCCACTTACTATTTTTGGAAAGTTATTATTTTTAGTAACTTTCTATTTTTAATAAGTTAGTATTAATGGGAAGTTTGACTTTATGTTGACCAAAACCGAACCCGACCCAAAACCGACCCCACCCGCACTGGCCCAACCCATGCAGTTTTAATAAAAAAAATTAGGTATTGGGTTTAACTAAATAAAAAACTGATAGTTAGAGCTGGATGTAGGGTTTACCCCCTTGCGTCGGATACCCGTCCCGTGAGCACCCTTACTTCACTCCATAGAAATGTTTTGATTATATTATTTATAATAAATAAAGATACCATCAATCACAAATAAGAAAAAATTAATATATAGTAACCCAATAATTATGAATTAAGTATAAAAATATTAAAATGATTTTACTTTGGGCATAATTTTGGTTTGTATGGATAAATTTATAATAATTTGGACTACAAAAATTGGATTAAATAAATGGATTATACGAAATAAAAAGGTTGAGGGTTGGCTTAAGCCCACGAATTGCAAGAGTAGATCTTCCTCTGATTCAAATTCATACCACCCATGACGTGATGTAATTTGAGTGGAAGTAAATAGTCAATATATTTATTTTTTTGATTTGATTGACGGTTTATGTTCATTCAAATCACGCCACATCGTAGATGGTATATTGGGTGGTATAAATCATTACTCATAAATTTATACAGTTTTAATTAAAAAGAAGAAAAATGTATTAAGTTTTTACTGTTATTGTTCTAAATCAAGGCCGCTTAACCGCCTAAGGGTTCCAAAGTGCGATCCGACTACAATTTCTATAGAAGGTGGTTAGAAGGTTTGTCTAGGCATAATCTAATTAATGAATTACCCAAACAGATTAATGGGCCACCCAACCTGAATACTACCTAACATACTAGCCCTTAACTAACTAACTCAATCTAATCCAACCTAGCACATAAGAAAATTATAAAAAAAATATACTTAGATTTGAGTTTGAACGCGTGAGAAAAAGATTAAGGTAGGATTTTTCAAATTTTAAATTTAGATTTCTTAGATTGGTTATTTTTAGGTTAATAATAATGAATTATTATTATTTTATAGTTAAATATATGTTATTTATGTCAAATTGATCTACTTTAAATATATTAGGAAGTAAATATTATTCAAATTAATGTTATTAGTAATATATTTAATATAAATAACATAAGAACCGCCTAAGTAAAAAACCACCTAAATTCTGAATAATGGTCGCCTAGCCATTTTTGGGGCTCGAAGGTGCTCACGCCCTAGTAGTGCCTAACCTTGTTAGAACAAAGGTTTTTGCACAAGACAAAGACTTTACAGGAAAATCATCCCTTCAAGTTATCTCATAACATATTAATCCAAGATAGAATTTGAACCTCAGAAGCACAAAAAAAAGAGTCAAATTTTGAAAAAAGGTAGAGAGCTTACTCACTTAACTTTTGCATTACTGAGGAAGATCGATCACTGTCATACTTTCCAATGGATTCTGCAATACTAAAATTATTAGCCAAAATTATAACTTACATACAGTTACATTACAAATTATTGAAAACTAACATTTATCTTTATACTCTAAACAAAAAAATTTCTTACCTGGATTTTTTTTCTTGATCCCACGAGTATTGCGAATCCAATCACCTCCACACATCAAAGTTTGTACAGTATCAACCTTAAAAAAAATGAGCGATATGGATCGGTAACTCTTCCACCAGCACTAGATGTTGACTCTGATTCAACTGTAGTTATTGGGATCACTAATATATCACAACCATCTTGGACGAAATTTTAAATTTGAGATTTTTATCTTTCCACCACACCAACGGGTCAAAATGAACTTCTTTAGACTCATTTACATAAAACATCTTCCTCCAGCAATATATCCAAATCACATTTCACCGGTTGAATGCTATCGATGCCTCTCACAAAAGTATCATACCTGGATTTTCCCTGAGACTACACGTTTTACTATGCTCCTACAAGTACACATACTAGAAGATATAGAATATGTAGTTGCGGCTATAGATGATGCATTACTTGTATATAATTGTATATATGCTTCATAAATTTGTTTAAGGGAATTTTTTATAACTTCTAGGTATTCAGGTGCTTCATCTTCTAGGTAGATCTCTAAGAAAGAAAAGTTGACTAAAACCAACTTATATCGATGTCCCAATTTTCATCAACAAATTGCACTCACTCCAATATTTGTCAAATTTTGTATTTGTTGCCTTAGCCATTGTCTCAGCATATTTTCTTGAGATGACTAATTTCTCATTGATAACTTCTCTGACTCTCCTAATAACGATGACAAATTGGTTTGAAGTTGGATATCACTGCTCGATATAACTTTGGTCACTTCATTAAAAACTCCCAAAAACTGACACAACTTCCAGTATTTACCATTCATCATCTGTCGGAAGAAATTGATATCCTGAATCCCTTACTTTATATCTTTAAGAACTTCTTTAGATTCAAGTGCATAGTCTAACATCTCAAATAAAGAATTCCAACGTATGTCACAGTCCAATATCAGTTTTTTGGAGCTCAATTTACCATCTTTAGCAATTTCACTAAATTTAATGAGACGGGCCTCTAAATTAGACAAGTACTTCATACTTCTTCGAAGATTCAAAATAATGTCAGCTATTTCTTTTAGCCTATCTTGAACGACCAAATTCATTGTATGTGATGTGCAACGCACATGAAGAAACTTTCCATCAAATATTAGTTTTTCCTTTATCGCAAAAGTATTTTGTAAAGTTCTCATATCTACATCTTTATACCTTGCATTGTTACTATATTATATGTTTTTTATCTTCAATTTCCCATTCAACAAAGCACTTGTAAAGTGCATCGGAATAGAAACCCCTCTATCTGGAGATGGTAAATGAATAAAAACTAGGTGGCGCTTGAGCAACTTCCACTCATGAGCAAAGTGTCATGTAACAATCACATACTCGATGTCTTGGCCTGATTTCCATTTATATGTGGTAACATTGACCATGTCAAGAAATTTCATGACATGTTTAAATTTCTTCTTCTGTATATTATAAACACTTATGGAATCTTTTTTCACCATCCTACGAGATATTTTCTGCTAATGAGGACTGGCAACTCTCATAAAAATGTTGAAAATTTCATATTCCATGTAGTTGAAAGGATATTCATGTACCGTTACCAGTGTGTTGCTGCTTCTTTAAATTTTGCCAGGTCATACTTGAAATTTATAATATCAACAACACCTTCATTTTCTTTCGTAATAGAGAGAACCTTTTGTAATTTATTAGATATTTGGCATTGTGGATAATTATCCATGTGTCTTAGCATGTGGCTAGTTTTTAGGGTCAATTACCTATAGGGTCTTGGGGAGCAACTTAGTGCCATAGAAGAACCAAGTGATTCCTCTCTCCTACTTAGAGGCCTCAAAATTGACAAATGTCATTACTACCCTTATAGTGTATAAAAGACAAAAAAATAGATTATTCTCTCTACTCCATTACCATTATTCTCTCTCCTCCATTACCATTAATCTCTCACTCCCTTTATCATTTTTTATCTCTCCTCCTTCGTTAACAATCAATAATTTCCAGTTCCAGCCACAACCACCGACCACCGCCGACCACCACCGACCACCGCCGGAAAAAAGTGTTGAGCATATTTTACTGAGCATATTTTTCTGATAATATTTTTCTGAGCATATTTTTCTGAGAATATTATACTGAGCATGCTCGTACTAAATTTTTGGGATTTTTACGGAGTATTAGGCCAAGAAAAGCAATTTCTCAGCAATAACTAATTAACAAGTAATTATCATTTCATGGTCAAAATACAATAACATGAAATTATCATTTCATGGTCAAAATACAGTAACATGAATTCAACTTTTAATAATTATAAATTTAATCTCTGACTTGCCTTATCAACGCCCAACTATCTATACATATTCCTACAAGAACTAAAACAAACACATCCAAAATTTTTGCCGAGCACAACAGAAAGTAAAAAGAAAAAATATTAAAAAAATAGCAGGCAAGGTCTTGTTCAATCGATGAGCTGGATTTTGACGTACTGAGCGTAGCTGTAAAGTACTGAGCATAACAGCAAAGTACTGAGCATAGCTGTAGAGTACTGAGCATAGCTGTGAAGAAGAATAAACAAAATTTCCACTATTTACCAAAGAAGAATAAAGCGGAGCTCGCGAACTCCATGGCCGAATCTGGATCTCGACCGGTGGCAAGAGGTGACATGCAAACTGGATCTCGACCGGCGTCTTCTCCTGGATCTCAACCGGTGTCTTCTCACTGGACCTTAAAGAAGAACAGTTCGAACGGATCTCAAAGAAGAACATCACAGCGAGCTTCAACCGCTATCAACCTTGTAAACGTATCATTACAGAGAGATAAAGAGATGAATGGTTTCCTCAAACAGATCTGAAAATACACAAATAAAGCTTCAAAGCTATGGAGTTTTCATGGCAAAAAATGAATGAGCAAGATAGAAAAGGTGGGTTACGGGAATAATAAAAGAGATGAGAGAGGAGAGAGGTAGGGTTTTAAAATGATTCTGATAAAAAGTAGTACATATAGGGAATAAAAAACAAAAAGGGATAAGAAGTTAATTGAGATTTTGGATTATAGTGTTAAATTTAGTTTGTGACCTTTAGTAAGAAGAAGAAAGTCAACCGGTGTTGTTGGGTCTTGAGGTGGTGTCTTCAAGACTCATTGGGTAATAATTCTTAGTTTTTATTATCTTTCTCCATGGTCACTAACAATTTACACCATATACACTTGGATTTTATCTCATCTTTAACAATTTCCACTTCTAGTAAAGTTATTCCAAACCTTGGAATATTTCTTTCTTTATTTCATTTGAAACAGATTATCATCATCTTCCAAATTTTCTGCATTTTCCTCATTCATCATTGGATATTCCATTGTAAGAGACACAACAAGCTTCGACTTATTAGAATCGTTAATATTCACAACTTCGTTGAACATAACTCTGAAAAATGTAATGACATTCTTAATTTGGACATAAAAACAAAATATAAATGGATAATGGTCCAAAACGATGAATGGAGATATAGTTCAACAAATACCAAATTTAACAGAGATATAGAGTCACATAACAAAGATACAGATTCAACATACAATAGATTCACTGATTATAATCTTATTAAACTTAAATGAACATATATCACACTGAAATAACATACATTATATATCCAATCTAAATTACTTTTTTGAATTCCTATGGCTTTTACATACTGAAATAATTAATCATTTCTCAACACTTATTAATGAATTTTGAAATAAAAATCAACTATTAACCTAAGATACCATTCTTATACAATCGTAATGACATTCAAAAAACCAAAAAAAATCACGAAATCCCAAAAGAAATCACAAAATATATGTGATAGAATTTGGAGATATCTTACCAACAAAACAAAAAGAAACTAATGATAGGAGAAGAAATAAAACCCTTAACAAGCCAGACTTCAATGTTTGCAGGCAATATTGTGTATTTCATGTCAAAGTGAATGAGAGAAAAAAACATCATGGTTCATATGAGTCTAAGTTAGATTTTAGTCTTTTTAAGATATGTATTTAATGATAAATGTTATAAAAAATACTATTTAAAAACAATAAACAACATAGTTTTAAAATAATATATATTTCCCTTAACAAAGCATCTTATAAGCTTTTAAAAATCACTTTAAATGAACTCTTAAACAAGGGTGAATTATAAAAACCAGCGCCCCTAACATTGGCCTTCCTGTAAAAAGTCCTCTTGGTTAGAGGCATAGTTACCAACCCAAATACATGGGCAAAAGGCACAAAAAGCCCTTCATCTACTCCTTTATTACTGTGAAAACAGAAAAACCCAATCCCTTTTACCATTATATCGTATGCACCCCCCATTCTCTCCTTCTCTCTGTTCTCTCTCCTCTCCCTTACGCTCTTCTCCCACACTCTCTTCTCCCACACAACCCTCCCCTGCACTGTAATAATCACCACCAACCCTCCCCTGCTGTCCCTATAAAACCACGCCTTCGCCCCTTGTCTCTCTCCTGTAAAACTGCGCCTTCCCACCTTCCCACCATTGCCGTCGTTACTGACCTCCAAGACGCCGGAGCCAACAGATCCACTACCACGACGGCAAACCAGGCCCCCACGACAACGAATAAGACAACCACGACCACGCACCAGACCACCACGAAGCTACACGCGAACCAGACCGCCTCTGTTGCTGACCTTCGAGACGCCGAAGCCACCAGATCCACCACCACGAAGCTTCGCGCGAACCAGTTGCACCTTCAATGTCGCGAACCAGATCCACCTTCTTTTTGTTTTTAAAATTTCTGTGTTTTGTTTTTAAAATTTATTTGTTTTGTTTTTAATATTTCTTTGTTTTTGCAGGTAAAGGAGTATTAGCTTTAATGGAGATTGTGCGCAGTAGTGTTGATGTCCGTGGTGGTCTCGTCGTTCTTGATTGTGCTATTTGTGGTGGTGGTGTTCGGTGATACATGTCTGGTGGTGTTGTTTATTGGTGTCTCCTAGTGTGTTCTAAATAAACACACCTAAAAAGGCAAGACACGTACCGCAAGTGTACGGGTCGTCCAAGTAATATCCGGTAAACGGGATTTCGATCTCAGGGACGTATTAGGTATGCTTCAAAGTGTTATGCAATAAATGGAACTAGTTGCTTGAATGAAAATTAAAAGTAAAAGAAATAGATTTTTGTTTGGTTTTTGTTTAAAGGACTAAAGTGCAATAAAGTAAATATTAAAATAAATTTAAAGCTAATGCAAGAACGTAAATATGAAGAGACTAAAAGATGAGAGAATAGTACTTGAGTCACGCTAGGTTTCACTAAAATAAACTTAATCAATGCTTCTTCTAAGGGACAAATTAGTAACTAGTAATAGTCGGGATTCTAGATTCTCCTAACCCCCGTCAGGGTGGACTTAGGAGCTATTCTCAGGTGTTACAAACCCCGTCAGGGCGATCATAATCCACCTTCGAATGTCAGGTTCTCTACCCAATTGGCTATAAGATTAACTAAGTCCGTCAGGATCAATAATTTCTATCTTACGTTTATTACCTATGTCAGTAATTAAACCCCCCGTCAAGATGATCCAATCGCCACTAATTGGAATAGCTTAATTACTCAAACCTATGTCTAATTGGCCAAATTAAATATAGTGAAATTAACTTACGATAACAAACAATACTAAAGTACTCAATTCGAATTAAATTATAAAAAATCCCAAATCAGAAAGCATTAACTAAATAAATTAAAGTTCAACCCTTATAGCGATTCTCAAGCACTTAAGAAGTTTAGCTCATAATGGAAAATAAAACTAAAACAAATAAATTAAAAGACATAATGTTTTACAGAAAGAAATGAATAAAACCTAATGAAGAGGTTGGGTTTGGCTTGAATTGGAGATATAGACAGTCTCCAGCTCTAGCTTTCTTCCTTCCTGCTTGCTCTGACTTGAATCCTTAAGCCTCTTTGATAATTATATGAAGTGTGTGAAAGTAGGAGGTTAAGGGGTGTATTTATAGGTGTTGGAAGACCCTAGGTCGAATTTTCTTGGAGTGGAAGACAAGTCAAAGACTCTCAAATTCGTAGTTCTAAATTCTAGTAAAGGTAAGATTTGCTGCTGATTTGATTTGGTCATATCTTTTTCAATACTTATCCGCTTGAGAAGTTCCAATATATGAAACTGCTTGTCTTGGAAAGAGCTTTCTATTGGTGCTGACCACTTGTCCAGAATCCATACCAATCTTTAATTATGATTTTATCTCTAAAACGTGGCTGGATTTTCAGATTTCAAAAGGCAGCTTTATCTTTTCCTCCTTTGAATAAATCTTTCCTAAATCTTCTTATTTCCATGTAAATCTTCTTTCCTTTAATATTTATCTTGAATTGGTCTCTAAGTAATTACCATTTATCTTTTAAAGCTTCACATTAAATAAATAATTAAACCGCATATGCTTAAAAAGAATAAATCAATAAATCAAGAAATCGAAATAGGAAAGTGTACTCTAAAAATAGAAACTCGAGTAAAAATCATTCCTAACACTCTAAAATACACTAAGACTTTATTCTTACTTCTCCACCTTGGATTGGTCTTTCATGAAATTCAAGAACCTATTTAACTTTGCATAAAAAATAGTCAATTTTACGCAAAAAAGCTCAGAAATTGCAAATAGTTAAATTCCAAGGGGGAAAAGTGTAATATGGCAAATTATGCATGAAAGTCTAGCTGATAAGTCAATAATTCACGTAAAATGATGTCTCCAGAGGGCTAATATTTAGAACAAATAGGGAGACATCAAGACCCCCAACTCAAACCTTTGTCGTCCCGACAAAGTAAAATTAAAATAAAGGACCCTTTTAGGTGAATGCAGAAGGTAGAATCTAGAAAATATTCCCAAAGCACATCTTAAAACAAATCTCATATAGTCTAATCTAGGAATTAATATACACCTATACTTATTATGCAAAATCAAACACAAAACAATCTCAATCCAAAATTAATTTCTCAATGCTAGAAGGTTACGCTTATTACTTATCTCAAGATGGTGGCTATAGGGTATTCCTCGATCTTTACTTGCTTTGAAAGCTCCACTTAGAATACTCCCTATTAACTCACTGTGCATCTAGGAATCACGAGGTCTTTACGGTTTTAGCGTAGGCTGAAGGACGGTATGGTATGTATATTTGGTAAATTTGAAGTGAGCTTTTGGCTCTCTCCTCACTTACCATCAACAACTGTCCAAGAGCTTGAGTTTACACTCGAATAACGTTCTCACTGAACCCATTTGATGCGCTTAATTAGCGTCCCCAAATTAACCCAATAAGCACTAAGGATGATTCACTTAAAAATTTCCACTTTGCCGGTCCAAATATTTATTCTTTTCAAATCATTTATTCAATTCTTTTCTTTTTGTATAGCCATGACTCCCTTTTTGATGTTGAGATATCATGCTATTTTTCATAGTTATGCCTATTCATAACTTGAGCTCGAAGCTTCTTTTCCATTCACTGTTACCCCGGCAAAGGGTTACAATATCATAAACCTGTGAATCATCAAAATATATAACCGAGCACAATTGATAAGCTCAAAAATCCCAACCCAATAAATTCCCATATGGTGGACCCACCACCCCAAACTCAAGCTCAAGACAGGAAGTCTCAGGATCGTGATTCAAATGTGGGTCATATGGTCATGCCTAACAATCTAAAGGGATATTGGCTTATAATGTGTCGACAAAAGAAAGGCTTAAAGGCTAAAAATTTGGCTACGAAGGATACAATTAATTCAGGGATAGAAGGCCAAAAAGGATTCAAAGGGCTAACAAAGAACTGCCTCTATCATTTTCCTATCTACACAACTTGCTTCTAGTTCATACCTAAGTGGGTTCTCTACTCATTTAGATCTCACGTTCTACAAACCACTCATTATCCTTAAGCACAAGTTTACTTCTTTTGCATTGTTCATTAATTCTTCCTATCAATTATCTCATGTTTGCATGCAATCAAAGTATGTTTTATACTAACTCCTAAAGTCAACTATTTTCTATCATCATAAAAAGCATGCTTGATGGGGGCATTTAAAACACTCTACAGTCAAACGCAACCCTTAGAAAAAATTCTTTCTGAAAAGCATGTAAAACACAAAAAATTGGGATGAAGCAACAAACCCCACCCCAAACTCAAAAGTGAGTCGTGTCCCCACGACTCGAAAAAGACTCACTAAAGAAATTAAAATAAAAAAATAAACTACCTAGTGCCTACCATAAATTAAGAAGAAGGATTAGAACGAGGTACCTGGCCATAAAGATCCATCATATCCTCCTCCTCCGAAGAAGAATCATTATCAATATCCATGTTCAAAATTACCTTACTCCTTGTTGAATTCATCTTGGCAATTTCCTCCCAAAGTGCTAAGACTTGTTTTCTTAGATTATCAATTTGTTGTTGATGTTTGATAGCCCATGGGGGTGTGTAAGAATCATTCGGAGAAGAAGAAGAAGAACCTTGATCTTGGATTTGTGTCTGTTCTTTAGGCTTTGATGGTACCTTCATCCTAGCTGTTGATTTCTTGTGTTGTGGTTGTGCAGGTGCCTCTTCTTGTTGTTTTTTTTCCAGTAGGCTCATCAAGATTGATGGCCTTTTCAATTGTGGAACCAGACAAATTCTTGTTCTTCCCTAGAGTATAACACTTCCTCTTGTAATCCATAACCTCTGTTCTGTTTGTCATGGTTGAATTGACCCCAAACTCAAGTTATACGAAGGATAGAATAAAGTTAAGAGATCTTGGTATAGCTTGAGTTTATTGCTTGGATTAGATGAAGGAAAGTGGTTTCTTGATGGATCTTGGAGGAATTCTTGGAAGCTTGATGATCTTGAAGGTGTTTAATGGTGTTTTGTGATGAATTTGATGAAGAAGATATGTTTATGGAGGATGGAGGAGAGATTTAATGAAGTTAATGTGTTTGTTGTGGAGGTTTAATCAAGCTTCAAGATGTTTTTATAAGGTTTGGAGCTGGAAAATTCGTATAGGGAAGGCTAGGAGTTGCTTTTGATAAGGTAAGAGTTGTACAAGGTAACAAACTCTTCCAAACCGCCATAGCTGCGGTATACCGGAGGAAATGGGCGGTATACCGGACCCAGCAGGTCTTCATTTTTTCGTCTCGGCAAAGACCCCGCGGTATATAACCCGTGGCACGGGTTTTCGCCACTGTTCAATTTATCTTCTCCGTCCAAAAACCCGCGGTATTCAACCCGTGGTACGGGATTTTCCTACTGCGGTATACCGGACATATCACGCGGTATACCGGACCGCGCATCGAAATTTTTTTTCCCTTTCTGTATAAAACCCGCGTGAGTAACACGTGACACAGGTTTTCTTCTTGCGGTATACCGGGGTTATGAGGCGGTATACCGGACCTCGCGCCGAATTTTTCCTTTGAATTTTTCCTAGCACTCCAAACTCGATTACTGCACCATAACACACTACCCTTCTCATTTCTTTTAAAATTAGACACTAAAACTTTACACTAACTTAGAATTATACACTAGGAATTGAAAAACTTAAAGCAATAAACTAATATACAATGAATTGGCTTTTGTTTAACGTCGTTAAGCTCGACAGGTTACCTCTCGAATAATTTTTTTACGTAACCTCCCTAGCAGTGAGTGAGGTCATCAATATTTGCTACACGGAACTTGCATCCCTTAGCTTTTATTACACCCAATTGATCTGAGATAACCCTTGTGACCATGAACGGTCCTTGCCAAGAACTCTTGGCTTTGCGCGCTTTCGGAGGGGGATCAGGCTTCTTTATTGCGACCTCTTCGCCTACACTGAATTCCCTCTTCTTTCTTTCTTTCTTAGGTTCTTTTGGAACCTTCGTAGCTCGCCCCTTTTCTTTCTTCTTTGCATGGTCAAGGTGTGGATATTTCTTAGGATTTGGAGGAATTTTGTTAGGTGGTTTCTTTCTGAGCTCTTTTTCCTCTATTCCTAAGGTTCCCACAACCTTAGTTGGCTCTTGTTCAATCACATCCATCCGGAAGCACTCCTCCTTGGATTCCGGAAACTTCATTGGTCTGAACACGTTAAACTTCACTTTCTCGTCTTGGATTCGCATCGTTAATTCTCCATTCTCTACATCAATTATAGTACGCCCCGTGGCTAGGAATGGTCTTCTCAAAATAATGGGGACATTCCTATCCGCGTCGTAGTCAAGTATAACAAAATCAACTGGAAAAATTAACGTACCTGCCTTGACGAGGACATTTTCTACTCTTCCCTCTGGATGCACGAGGGATCTATCAGCCATTTGCAAGACCATAGAAGTTGGTCTTGCGTCTCCTATCTTCAACTTTTCAAAAACGGATTTGGGCATAAGATTAATACTCGCTCCCAAATCGCATAATGCTTTCGCTTGCCACTCATTACCAATGGATATGGGAATAGTAAAACTCCCAGGATCAAGTAACTTCGGTGGTAACTTACTCTGACATATCGCACTACATTCTTCTGGCAAGCCTACCATTTCATTCTCAAGATATCGGCGTTTGTTTGTGAGAGCTCTTTTCAGGAATTTCAAATACTTTGGTACCCCCTTGATAGCCTCTAATAAAGGTATATTAATATTGAGCTTACTCACCATGTTCATGAATCTTTCATATTCAGCCGTATCTCCTTTCTTCTGAACTCTGGAAGGGAATGGTGGAGGAGGACGGGTTTCTACAACATATTTCTTCTTTGGCTTTTCCGGAGTCTTCTCCACTTCTATCACTTCAGGTTCTTCGTCCTTCTCTTCCACCTCCTCTAACGGTTTTCCTTTTCTAATCACTTCTTTTTCTTTCATAACCGGGAAAGGTGGTGGTTGCAATTGCTTACCACTTCTGAGTGAGATAGCGTTACAAGCTTCGTATTGTTTAGGAACCTCCGTATCAGTTGGAAGTTGGCCTTGACCTCGAATATTTAAACTATTGGCGATCTTTGATATTTGAGTCTCTAAGACTTTTAATGAAGCGGAATGAGAGTTTAATGTTTCTTCCATCCTATTTTCTCTCTTGTTGGTTTCCTCCATGAATCGAGATAGCTGGTTTTCAATTATCTCCGACCTCTTATCCGCATGGGATATGTATTGCGTCAAAGTAAGTGCTAACTCACTTGCGGTAGTCGCGCCTTCATGAGGTCGAGAGGGAAGTGCTTTTTGAGCTAATGTGTCGGCATAAGCATCTTGATCGGCTCTAGGTCGATTCTGTGATTTGAACTGGTAGTTGTTCCCTTGAGGCCTTTGTTGATATGTTCCAGGATTGGCTGCCCCATGTGGATTCGAATACTGAAAGCCTGGATGATTTCTGTTTTGATTTCCATACCCTTGACCACCTGGATAGTTACCTCGCTAATTAACGAAGTATACGGTTTCTGGGTTGTTGGCACATTCTTCCCAGCCATGATCATCTCCTCTACAACTAGAACATAATTCTGGTTCATTCACAACGTTTACCACAGCTTTATTCGACATAGATAATTGTTTCAGCTTGTTCTCAAGTGCGGCAATCTTAGCGTTCAAAGCGGTTTCTGTATCCAAATTCAAAGTACCTCTTTCCGAAGCTCTAACCGATGATTTCGATGATTGCCAACTCATTTCATTCTTCACAATTCGGTCCATGATAATCAGAGCTTGATCAGTTGTGACCATCATGAGACCACCTTGGCACATAGTATCGATTTTATCTTTTGCAGCATCACCTAAACTTCGATAAAATATTCCAAGTTGTAATTCAAGAGAGTACCCATGTAATGGGCACTTGCGTAATAATGTTTGAAAACGAGTCCATGCAGCACCTACAGTTTCTCTTGGCTCTTGGCGAAAATAAACAATGTCTAATTGCCCGCTAAGTCGAACACTTTGAGGATAGTACCTATCGAAAAAGGCTGTCTGAAGTTGATCCCAAGTCACGATCACGTTGTGTGGTTGTTGATCATACCACTCACTTGCTCCTCCGGTGAGGAAGAATGGAAACATATGAAAGTACATTTGTTCCTGGGTTACTCCAGGGGTGACATATGCATCACATATTTGCATAAACTTGTACATAGCACGTATAGGATCTTCACGAGTTGCACCGCTATACTGTCCCACGGTTGTAAACTGGTTGATCATCCCTGCGTCTGGTCTGAATCGAACTACTTGAATTGCAGGAGGACGGAGTCCTAGTGGTGGTAGAAGAAAAGGTACATGGTTGTTCGGTTGAAATATCTGCGGTCCATGATCTTGAAGTACTCCACAATTATTATTGACTTGCTGTTGAATTCCGGGAGGAGCTGGTAATTGGACTCCTACCGGTGGAATTGGTAATTGAACTCCTACCGGTGGAGCTATTGGGAGACCGTTTTCATCCAACTGAATCACGGGATCTTGAGCATTATCTTCTGCCATTTCTTTTTCTAACCTTGCTTGTTTTCTTGCTTCTTTATCTCTTTTGTTTTTATCTCGAATTAACCTCTCGGGGTTTGAGTACATGCACCAAACCTGTAAATCTGAGAAAGCAAGAACAAAACCAAAGCGTAAAACTGAAAAATAAAAATGAAAACTAAACTAAAAACTAGCAACTAAAACACTTACGGCTAACACCGTGGTCACACGCTACCGTCCCCGGCAGCGGCGCCAAAAACTTGGTGTCTCCTAGAGTGTTCTAAATAAACACACCTAAAAAGGCAAGACACGTACCGCAAGTGTACGGGTCGTCCAAGTAATATCCGGTAAACGGGATTTCGATCTCAGGGACGGATTAGGTATGCTTCAAAGTGTTATGCAATAAATGAAACTAGTTGCTTGAATGAAAATTAAAAGTAAAAGAAATAGATTTTTGTTTGGTTTTTGTTTAAAGGACTAAAGTGCAATAAAGTAAATATTAAACTAAATTTAAAGCTAATGCAAGAACGTAAATATGAAGAGACTAAAAGATGAGAGAATAGTACTTGAGTCACGCTAGGTTTCACCAAAATAAACTTAATCAATGCTTCTTCTTAGGGACAAATTAGTAACTAGTAATAGTCAGGATTCTAGATTCTCCTAACCCCCGTCAGGGTGGACTTAGGAGCTATTCTCAGGTGTTACAAACCCCATCAGGGCGATCATAATCCACCTTTGAATGTCAGGTTCTCTACCCAATTGGCTATAAGATTAACTAAGTCCGTCAGGATCAATAATTTCTATCTTACGTTTATTACCTATGTCAGTAATTAAACCCCCCGTCAAGATGATCCAATCGCCACTAATTGGAATAGCTTAATTACTCAAACCTATGTCTAATTGGCCAAATTAAATATAGTGAAATTAACTTACGATAACAAACAATACTAAATTACTCAATTCGAATTAAATTATAAAAAATCCCAAATCAGAAAGCATTAACTAAATAAATTAAGGTTCAACCCTTATAGCGATTCTCAAGCACTTAAGAAGTTTAGCTCATAATTTAAAAATAAAATTAAAACAAATAAATTAAAAGACATAATGTTTTACAGAAAGAAATGAATAAAACCTAATGAAGAGGTTGGGTTTGGCTTGAATTGGAGATATAGACAGTCTCCAGCTCTAGCTTTCTTCCTTCCTGCTTGCTCTGACTTGAATCCTTAAGCCTCTTTGATAATTATATGAAGTGTGTGAAAGTAGGAGGTTAAGGGGTGTATTTATAGGTGTTGGAAGACCCTAGGTCGAATTTGGTTGGAGTGGAAGACAAGTCAAAGACTCTCAAATTCGTAGCTCTAAATTCTAGGAAGGGTAAGATTTGCTGCTGATTTGATTTGGTCATATCTTTTTCAATACTTATCCGTTTGAGAAGTTCCAATATATGAAACTGTTTATCTTGGAAAGAGCTTTCTATTGGTGCAGACCACTCGTCCAGAATCCATGCAAATTTTTAATTATGATTTTATCTCTAAAACGTGGCTGGATTTTCAGATTTCAAAAGGCAGCTTTATCTTTTCTTCCTTTGAATAAATCTTTCCTAAATCTTCTTATTTCCATGTAAATCTTCTTTGCTTTCATCTTTATCTTGACTTGGTCTCTAAGTAATTACCATTTATCTTTTAAAACTTCACATTAAATAAATAATTAAACCGCATATGCTTAAAAAGAATAAATCAATAAATCAAGAAATCGAAATAGGAAAGTGTACTCTAATAATAGAAACTCAAGTAAAAATCATTCCTAACACTCAAAAATACACTAAGACTTTATTCTTACTTCTCCACCTTGGATTGGTCTTTCATGAAATTCAAGAACCTATTTAACTTTGCATCAGAAATAGTCAATTTTACGCAAAAAAGCTCAGAAATTGCAAATAGTTAAATTCCAAGGGGGAAAAGTGTATTATGGCAAATTATGCATGAAAGTCTAGCTGATAAGTCAATAATTCACGTAAAATGATGTCTCTAGAGGGCTAATATTTAGAACAAATAGGGAGACATCATTTATTATCTATGTTATTTGTTACTTTGTTCTTTGCAGGTACAACCCCATCTAGGTAAAGCCCATTGACTACAGTTACCTATGATGCAATAACAAGAGAACTAGTATTTGTTTTACCAGAATTAGAATTATTTTTTAGCTTGTATATTAGTAAAATTGGATACAGTATAAAACACCTGATTTGTTGGGAATTATATCTTATTCCGTTAATTGTGAAAAAGTGTGACTATTGTGTTGTAGTTATATAAGAAAATTCAAAAATTGTGACTAAATTGTGTTGTAGTTATAGCAGTAACTTCATTCTGGTGATTTGGTAACATGAAACAGTTCTCGAGCTGGGTACGTACCCATCATTGTTCGAGATGGGTCCGTACCCATATAGACTTTTAACTCATTTTATACCTTGATAACATGAAACACGACTAAATAAAAAAAGTAAAAAACGGGTCCGAAAACAAGTGGGACCGTAAATGGGTCTGTACCCATTTCGTGCGTACCCATATTGGATCTAGAACTTAATTAAACGACAACAATGGATAAACACAAATTAAAATAAAAAAAAGATATATAGGTAATTGGGAAAACCAAAAAATAAAACTAAAAACTTTAATAAAAGAAGAAATAAGGCTTTTAATTATAATGTTTATGTTGTATGGGCTCTTATTTGTTATTTCCTCTTTAAACAAGACTATATTTTAAATTTGGGCTTGGTTTATTTAACTAAACAAACAAACAAGCCCGTAACAAATTCAAGCCCAAACCCTTGATAAATGTATCGGGTATATTAGCTGCCATATATACAATATCAGTCCATTATTTTTGTAAATATAATCAAAACCTAACTTTAGCCGCCGCACTGTTAGATAAACAGTACAGTGTAGCATTAATCTAAATTCCTTCTTTTATCTTTTGCTCTTTCTACACCGATTCTAAAGCCGATCAACTTCTATTATCGCATTCCGTTTTCACTTACGTTTCGGCCTCCGTGGCCGCCTCAGTCTTCTTCTCCCTGCTACAATATGTTCCTTCCACCTTCGCCCAGTCCTCACCCAGTCCTCAGTCCTCAAATCACTAAGCCACTAATGTTTCTCTATTCATTTACATTCAGATCGTTGATCATCATATTTCATTTAAGGTTTGTTTAATTTTTCCTAAATTATTTCCAATGCTTTTGTTCTTATCAATAGTTCTTTCTAATTATTATATGCAAGCTATTTTGTTAATTGTCCTAGCTAATTTTATTTTTATAGGCTCATTTTGCATTTTATATCTTAAAGTAAGATATAATCTTTTTACGTTTTGATTAATCATGAAACTCCAACTAATACAAATGTATTGTTTTGATTAATCATGAAACTCCAACTAATACAAATGTATTGTATACCTCTTCATATCAATTTATGTAACATCTCATCAGGTTTATCTAATAAATCTGGGAATTAATTGATCAATCCTATTTATGGTATAAAACCTAAGCCTCACTATATTTAACTTACAAACATTTGTTTTCAAATTGTAAGACAACATGGGTGGTTTCCATTAGTATCCTCGGTCAGGATCTTGTTAATGGGTGTTCTAAATTTTTTAATGGGGTGCATTGTTAACATTTTTTTATGATTTTTCTTAGAATGAACTCTGAATTTTCCTATCAAGGTTTGCAAAATAATTCTACTACCCAAATGCGTAAGAGGCCTCAACTTTCTTCCCTAATTGGTACTCTCTCTTTCTCTCTCTCCCACACACACTCATGCGCTACACGTATATGTATTAATGTGTATTTATATGGTTGTAATTATTAATTAAAGGCAAACTCAGTTATCTAATGCATCCGTGTATGTAAAAAGTAAAGAATCTATTTTAGAAAAATTCTTTTAATCTTGTTAAGAATGTTGTAGCTGAGTTTTGAAAAATTACATTTACTTGCTTTATTTTGGTTAATTAACCCAGTTAGAATTAAATGTATCTGAGACATGATTAAATATCTTTTAATTAGAGAATTTAAGAAAGTTATGCTAAAAATGTTGAAGTAAATTAAACATAAAGAAAATGACAAAGAGAGTAGTTGTAGGTTTTTTCCAAAGCCAAATCTAAACCTAAGATTGAATTAAATATGTGAGTAAATAACACTTTTGCCCCCTAGGTTTATACGCGATTGACAGGTTGCCCCCTAAGTCTTAAAGGGTATCGAGCTTCGAGTATTTTGAATAGGTTACAGCTTGATAATTTTCAATCAAGTACTAAAATCGAGGCTTTGGTAAGAATATTATTACACACATTCTTTACTTTAATAGAATGAGACATTTAATTAATTTGTGTTTACTGGTTTGTTTATAGAGGGAAGAGATCAAGTTGATGAGTGAGAGAGATGGTGCTGCTAAGGGAATAGTTTTTAGTCAATTTACGTCTTTTCTGGATCTTATACATTTCTCGCTTCAGAAGGTAAGTGTTATTATTTAGTTACGTTTTTGTTTTGATTTTGAGTAGTAAGTAATGTATTGTTGTATGTATGTATATAGTCTGGGATAAAATGTGTATCGTTAGTGGGATTGAATACAAATCATCCGATTAAAGATTCAAGATTTATTTTTTAAGAAGAACCAGGTAGGGAAGAGAAGATGAACGGGGAAGAAGAAGATGGGGAAGAGAGGGGGGAGGGGGGTCTCGGTGGGGGATGGAGAAGAAGTTGGGCCTACCTCGTTAATGAAGCGATTGATTATTTTAAAAATTTGATAGTTGCTCTAGTGGTTACCAGAAATAGATTTAAATGACTCCAATGTAATGAAAAAAGATATTTACATTTTAATCTTGGTACATTATTCTATTAATTTTTGTTTATTGTTTTATTAATTTGATTAATGTTCAGTATTGATCATGATTCATGTATTTATATTTTAACCACTCAAACTGTTTTTACTACTCTATATATATAATACAACATGAACAATTGAAATCAAGCCTATAGATTGTTCTAAAATACGGAATGAAATTTATCAAAAAACAATTCTTGACTCTCCTTTGTACATACTTTGGATTGAGTTACATCCCATTTATGGTACCACACATTCTTAGGCTAGACCCCTTCACAATACCAATTAAAAGGGATTACTTTGTATTTAAGTTCTAAAACCTCTAACAAACATAAATGCACAAAAATACATAAAGGAACACAAAATGCTAAGTATCTCTCTTTCTTTGCATGACAGCCTTAGTTTGATAATCATCATGTGCTACATAAAAATGCAGCTACACATTTTTTGTAAAAGAAACACAAAAGGCTAAGTCTCTCTCTTTCTTTGCATGACAGCCTTAAGAATCATCATGCTACACAAAAATGCAGCTACACATTTTTGGCTTAGAGGACCATCATGTTGATAGATCGCCATACGCTCCTTCCATAGACATATTTTACTAGAGTGGCACTTTATTACATAAATGTCCACCTATGGGCTTGATATGAGGGTCAACCAAGTGCTTATGGCTAGATATGATGGCCATTTTGTTGCATTAATCAAGGCTAAATATGAGGGTCAACTAAGTGCTTATGGCTAGATATGAGGGTCAACAAAGTGCTTATGGCTAGATTCCAGCGGTAAAAAATCGAGGGAAGACGTGTAACCTCGGATTGACATGATAAGATGTAAGTCGTATATAATCTTGTTAAGAATGTTGTAACTATTGCATCACCTAGTACCTGAGTTTAGAAAAAAATACATTTACTTGCTTTATTAACCCATTTAGAATTAAATGTATCGATTCATCAATGAATATGTGTGATTAAATATCCTTTAATTAAATAAATATTGTCCGACTCCCATTGATGAGACTTTAAGAAATTATTCTAAAAATATGTATAAATTTAATGGTTCTTTCCTTAATTTTGTGTATTAAGAATAAAATGTTTTGTTTAGTCGTGTTTTCATTATCTATTTTAAGTCTTCAATTTAAAAAATGCTAGATAGTTCTTCAAATGTAGTGATTTATTTAATTACAAATTTGATCCAACACCAATCCATAAGAAGCTGATCCCTTGGAAGGGGAGAGAGAAGGAGAATTTAGCTTATTCACATTATGCGCCAACTAGTATAACACTTACCATAAATAATATGGTATTATATGATACTCCCTCGCCAATGAAGAATTGGATTATATTATATAATTGATAGTTGCTCTAGTGGTTACCAGAAATAGATTTAAATGACTCTCCAATGTAATGAAGAAAAGATATTTACATTTTAATCTTGGTACATTGTTCTATTAATTTTTGTTTATTGTGTTATTAATTTGATTAATGTTCAATGTTCATCACATGATTCATGTATTTATATTTTAACCTCTCAAATTTTTTATACTACTCTCTCTATATAATACAATATAAACAATTGAAACCAAGCACTATAGATTGTTTAAAAAGACAGAACTAAATTTATCAAAAAATTATTCTTCTTTTCCTTGAACATACTTCGGGTTTAGTTTCATCCTTTTTTACCTAAAAAAATGTTACACATACTCCGGGTTAAGTTACATCCTTTTTTGCCTAAAAAAAGTTACACCCCGTTCATGGTACCACATGGTCTTAGGCTAGACCCCTTCACAATACCAATTAAGAAGGGGATGCTTTGTATTTAAGTTCTAAAACCTCCAACAGATATAAATGCACATAAATACATAAAAAACACAAAATACTGAGTCTCTCTTTCTTTGCATGACAGCCTTAGTTTGAGATTTATGGTAGTGACACTACATAAAATTGCAGATGCACATTGTTGGCTTTAGAGATGATCATTGCGCTATATAAAAATCTAGCTATGGGTTGATAGATCGTCATATGCTCCTGTTATAGATATATTTTACTTGAGGGGCATATTATTACATAAAGGCCCCCTATGGGCTTGATATGAGGGTCAACCAAGTGCTTATGGATCGGTATAAGGGCCACTTTGTTGCATTAAGCTCCTTCCATAAGCGTATATCTAAAATGACATTTGAGTGATAGGATTTGATATAATCCATTTGTCTTTCCAGTTTCCCACCAACTTCCCACCTGACAGGAGTCTATATAATCCTCTTAACGATCTTGTGAGTTGGCGAATCAAATCAAAGTAATAATAAAGGGAACAAAGATAAAGGAGGCAGAATTTTGAAGTCTTGCCGAAACTAGTATAAGTCGGTATTTTGAGTAATCTCTTGAAATGACAACATGAGAGTTAGTCTTTTGGATGGTTTCTTGATATGCTTATATTGAAGTCCGTATTTTGAGCGATCTCTTGATACACCAACACGAGATTTGGTCTCCTGGATGACTTTTGGATATGCTGGTGCTGAAGTTGGTCTTTTGAGTAATTTCCTAAAATGTCAATACGAGAGTATATCTTTAGTGATTAATCATGGGAGGTTGGTTTGAATGAAGCGATGAAGTAATGTCTCTCTGAATTTATGAAGATGACCCCGATGATAGTCAGGGACTTTTATAGTCTTTTTTATCTTGCCACATGGCCTTGTTTGTTTAGACACGTAACCAAGTAGGCTAGCTGAAATAATAAAGAATGAATTTTTTCTTTCCAGAATTTAACAATTTTGTAGTAACCTTATAGGTATGAGAAGCAATATTTTGGAACAAAAAAAAAGGTTTGAGGGAAAAAATTAAGTTTGGAGGCTGAAATGATAGTTTTTGTGCACATAAAAGAAAATATTAAAAGGAGCCAACTAGGGAGTGATCATGCCATCCTGGAAGGGTAATGTTATGCCTAGCACATTTTGCCAAAGTATCTGTGATGTCTCCTCATTTGTGATAAATAAATATAATTCTGAGACATCATTTTAGGCGTATTTATTAGTTTATAGGTCGAATTTAGCTAAACTTAGTGCACTTTCCTATTTTGAGTCTTGATTTAGTAACATAATATTTTTAGAGCATATTGGGTTTAATTGTTTATTTAGTGTGAAAATTTAAAGATAATTATGGAGATTAATTAGAGTCCAAGTCAAATACTACAACTTATGGAAAGAGATGTGCATGGAAATTGGAGATAAATGTAACAAAGGCTAAAAACATGGAAAAGGAAAAGCTACCTAAATCTGAATATCTGTAGAAACGTCTAAAGAAGTGGAAATAAATCCTACAAGGAAGCCGATTTTGGAAAATTCCTTTCATAGGGACGTAGATAATTCGCTGAGGATTCTTTTGGTATATTATGTAGCAAAAACCGACCAATAACGAATAAGATATACCCAAAACAGTTCAGCAGTAATTATCCATACGAATTTGAGTTGGGCTTGGAGTCCATTACTTAGCCTCTCCTTCAAGAAACGAATTAGTTCAACATATACACTATAAATACAGCCACTTAACACTCTTAAATCATCCTTGGTGAAACCTTAAACCAAGAGGAAGCTTACAACACAAGAGAGAAGTCTGGAAGGAGCCGATCATCAATATGTCTTCTTCTACCTTTAAATTTGTAATTCCTTTCTTTTCTTTCATGAACTAAATTTAAATATATTTATGAATCGTAACTGGTTCATAATGATGATCTTATTATTTTAGATTATATATTTAAATATATTGAGTTTTAATTCTATTGGGTATATATCTTGTATTGACACTATTCATATTTTGGACAAATAGTGGATAGATTAAGTAATTAAGCTAGCACTAGCAAGGGGTTTTTGATTGTGGAAATAGTATATACATGTTTGGTGTGCATTAGTGAGCTGACAAGTCTTGTCTAGCCAAGTAGTCATCAGGGTTTGAGCTATATCCACCTGAAATTGAGTACGAGAGCTTCCGATCTACCAGGGAGGAATTTGGGAAGAATATTGAGCACCGACTAATACGAAAACCCCAATATTCCCTTATATGTAGAATATCACATTAATCGACACTAGGAATTACTAGCAATCCACAAGCATATTTCTCACATTTAAAACTTTTTCTTTAGTTTAATTGTATTTCCATTCTAGTATTCCATTTATCTTAATCATTTTTGTCTTTTAAATTAAAAAATCAAATAAGTATATTATTATTTACTTTTCTTGTAACATCTTTCTCATAAACTATACACCATTTATACTACAAAACACATCATATTAACCTTGACAATCCCTGTGTAGATGATAACCCTGAGTACTTATCAAAATTATTACTTGTCAATGACTCGTACACTTACAAGAAGTCAACCTCCTTTTGGTGTTAATTTGTATCACATGCTGGGGGACGACAGATGCACATATTTTGTGCTTGTGGGGGATGATAGATAGCCTTGCATTATTTCAATACCACACCTTGTACTCCGGAGTACATGAAATACCTTGATTTAGAAATTTTAATCCAAAGTACATGAAATGTCTTGATTTCTCTATACTTCGTTGCATAGTGGCGTAAACCTCATATGTAGGCGTTGACTGGTGGCGCACCTGGAAAGGAAAATTTGTTACAATTATCAATACTATCAAAATAAATTAGAAACCAAAATAAACTATATAATATAAACTCATGAATAATTGAAGGAAGTAACCAAACAACTCTAATAATATTTCATCCTTCGTCCACATTAGCCTGGACATGACCTTGACCTTGACCCTGAACTGTGGCTAACCTTTACGTGGTGGTGGTGGTAGTGGTACCATGCCAAATAGGTGTACGCGGGTAGCATCAAAGTTAACTAAGAAATTATATATTATTTAGGTGAACTATTGGGTACTGTGTTAGGACCGATAAACACCCTATAGCTGCCATATCAAACTAAGTGAAACCCAATCCTTCTTGCATTACACAACCAATCTAATCTTGAATTTATGATGTGTTGATTTTTTGTATATGATTTGTATTTGTGTATCAGTTCTTAGACATAAATACATGAGATTTGATAGGACAGTGCTTTGGGATAATTTATTATTCTCTTCTTCTTCTATGATTAGTTGGACTTAGATTTCCTAGTTTAGTTCGTATTTCACCGGGATGACTAAAACTTTGAGTTGGGTCTTGATGTCTCGTTTTATGTGATATAGTAATATAGTCATGAGACATATTTTAAGGGATATTTAGGACTTATTTGAGGGATTTTTCCATATTTTATGTTTTACAATATCTTGTCTGGTTTCAGATTTAGGTTACTTTTAGAGATTTTGTGCGTAATATGTGTGTTAAGTGTGAAGGTATAGGTACTGGATGATATGATACTTCGATACGATGATAAGATGTCAATAAAAAATATTACCCCAAAGTCATGGTGTTAGAGGATGATCGACCACTTTTGGAAAGAGACAACAGTTGTCGGGTATATTTGAAAATCAACTTTTAGAGTCACATCGTGCAATTGATTAATATTGTGGAGGAGACCTTTGGTTTGTAGATATTACTTGGAGTTGGTAGCGCGTAGGAACTGATGGTTTGGGATTTGGAGTTGAAATGAAAGAGTTATTGAATATCCCGATATCGTGTTCCAAACATGTCCACTCATATACTACAACGTTTTTTAGTTAACTTGGGCCATTTAAAAGGGGCGTAAAACAACAAAAATGTGATTGATCCTTTATATACCATCTTTTAACATGATAAAAGGTCAACATTCAGTTTTGATCACCATAAATTGCCTATAGTAGAGAGAAGAAATGAGAAGAAGATTGAAAGCATGTTATACCCTCCCACCTCTATCCTTCATCATTCAGTCAAGATTATTTGTGTAATTATACTATGTTCTATCTTTTAAACAAAATTCTTATACTTTTAATCTTTAGTTTTAATTATATTAGTATGAAATAAATTCTCATAGCTTGAGAATAAAGATTATATATGGTCCCTAAATTTTTTTTACTACTTTGATTGAATTTGGGATAATGCATATCTAATTGAATTGTTATTTCAGTCGATTTGCTTATGTATTTCATATATAATTCAGCCATTTCTCTAGCCGAGTATAGGTCTTCCCTTAGTAATTAGGACTGTCATCCAAATAGGGGTTTGGTTGTTGAAAATAAAATACATTATCGTCTGGTTTATGTTAGTGATCCTGGTGGGATTGACTAGCCCAATAGTTAATAGGATTAGAGACTTTTCAGCACTGGTCATTGCATAGGGTCACCCCACCCAAATCCCTAGTAATGTTGAAGTAGTTTCCTAAGGTACCCTGGTGGGAGTTAGGAAAAAGTTAGAATCTCGACTATTCCATAATTACCAATTCACCCTTAAACAATAAAACGAAAAATAAATAGTAGCGGGTATTACATGCAAGTTCTCGAGCTATATTCTCATCTCAACTATTTAGTTATTTATATTTTAGTCTTTAGTTAAATCATTAATCTTAGTTTAAATTATCTTATTTTCATTCTAGTCATTAATCACAAAAACAAAAAAAAAACATTATCCTCTCTTTTTAATTAAAGCAATTCATTCTAATACACTTCACGAGAAAACATCATAAGAATTAACCTTCTTAGTCTCTGTGGAGACGATACTCTTTATATACCTACTTTTATTACTTGTCAATGATTTGTACACTTGTGGCTAGTTATCTATCTCGAGGTGTGAATTTGTTAGGTTATTTTATCATACCTTGGGAGACGATAATTAACTCAGCGACAAAAACTGAATTGTATTGAGATTTTCCGTTGGTGGTGGACTTTTTGAGTGAAGATCATGGATTTGTTTCGTAAGAGACTTTCAAGAGTCAAGATCATATACCACCAAAGATCACTCTCAATATTTATCTCAAGGACCATTACTATGTTGCTTGTTATATGTTTGTTACTTGTGATAATAATAGAAAAGACAAAACTCTCAATTCATACTTCCTCATAATCGAGACTTTCCTTGAGACTTTTTGATACCATTTCATTACCATTTTTATTAATGGTACTTTTGCAGGGTGGGTGATGCTACAATCACTACCAGTTATGGGTATCAACTGGAGTGACTCTTGTCCATAATGGCGTTTCTTATGGTCTCTGTTGGATCTTCGATCCCCCTTAGCTATTTTTGTACCTCCTTCCCTAGAAGTGTTAAGAGAGGTTAAGATTATTAGGAAGACTATTATTGGGTTTTGTATTTGCTTCTCCTGTAATTTTTGTATTTTGAATGTTGTTTGTATGGTGTTTGCACCTCCCTATCTCTCTAATCCTCTCATGTAATTTGTTCTCTTCTCTTTAATATTATGCTCTTCTGAACAAAAAAAAATCCAGCTCCCATGAATAGATAATACACATTATTACTTAAAATCCCATAAAATCCAAATATAAAAAAAGGGCTATGATTACAAGATTAGAAGAAAAATATAAGGAAAGCAATCTTTTTAAACAAAGGGCCAAGATTATAACAATCAAATTATAGGTTTGAAGAAATAGTGCATGTGATGTATTCTTTAATGTGATAGATTAATCTAGTCACGAGACATCAATTTAGGGTTATATTGTGCTTATTTGAGGGATCATTTCATATATTTAGATAGTTTCTCGTTTCTTGTCTAGTTGTAGAGAATTATTACTTTCAGAGCTATTTGTGTATAAATTATGTTTTAAGTGTGAAAATCTTAGGTACTTGGATGCTATTAGATCCCAAGATGAGGATAAGAAATCAACAAAGGAAGGTCAACCCCATGTCAAGGCGTTAAAGGACCGAAAAGCAACTTTTGGAAAGCGAGAACGGTAGTCAGCCATATTTGGAAATCGGATTTTTAGTGTCACCACATGCAATTGATGAAGATTCTGGAGAAACTCTCTGGTTTCTAGATAGTATTTAAAGTTAGAAGCGCATTCGAACCAACAGTCTGTGATTTGGAGTTGAATTGAAGAAGTTATCAAAGTTGCAATTGTCATGGCTTGAACAAGTCTACTCTTCTTTGACAATGTTTTTTGGTTGGATTTGGTCATTTAAAAGGGGCCCACAAACCATAAGAAGTTTTAAACCCTTTCTATATTAGAAATTAAGTTTATAAAGGGTTACTAATTCATTATTCATCAAGTTACACACCTGGAAAAGAAAGAAAAGTTTGGAGATGAAGTTGGAGCCCTACTGCACCACTTCTATACCACTCATCCTTCAGTATTAGAGTAATTTGTGTTAGTTTCTTTTCTTAAACAAGATTTTATTCTTACCATCTAGTTTTATTATTTTAACTAAATTATATTAGCTTGAGTTTGCAATTATGTATGAACCTTGAATACTTTATTGATCTTTTTTTTGTTATTTGGGACCACTGAATTTAACTAAATTGGCTTTAGTTAATTGAATTTAATTTAATTAATTAATGATTTTTATATCATGATCAAATAAAGGTTGACCCGAATATCTTAAACTGTCACCCTATCGGGGGGTTTAGGAACATAACTATTTCATATACGTCTGGTGTACTTGACGGGCTTGACTAGCCGGAAAATCATATAGGTAAATTCTTGTAGCATTGAGCTTCTTCGTAGAATAATCATACCTATGGACTCTAGTAAGAGTTAGGAAGCCTTCTAAGATACCCTGGCAGGAGTTAAGAGGAAACTAGAATCTCGATTAGCATAACGACCGAATTTACCCTTGTAACTGGAATCATCGACTTAGTAGCTTAGGAGAATACTAGCAAACTCGAGCTATACTCTCATCTCACATTATTAGTAGTTTATTTATTTGATTATTTAGTTTAATTATTTAGTTAATATTTATTCGTATCTTAGTTTAAAAATAAACCAACAAATATTATATTTTATTTCTACCGTTTAGTTATAACAACTAAATCATTTATATTGCTTAGAAACACGAACTTACAGTAACAAACTTAGTCCATGTTGAGAACGATATTATTATTTACTTTATCACTTGACAAACGACTCGTGCAGTTGAGGGGAGTGATTACTCGAGGTGGAGATTTGTTAACTTATTTTTATCACACCTTGGGAGACGTCAATATGTAATAGGTTTCATACTCCAATTCTCTTTTTACTCAGACACATACAATCTATTTTATAACAAGATAAGACATATAATTATTAATTTATTAAAATACGTTGAAGAAAATAGGAGATGAGGGAAGAAGATTAACCTGGCAGAAATGGTGGTTATCATCATTTTATACACCTAACACATATATAAAGCCACAAATCAGAGAGATAAGTATAAACCCACTGTAACACTCATCACCACAAGGTTGATGGCGGTTTCGAACGACATTTTTAGGCCTAAAAAACAACAAGAATTGAATGAAACGCATCGACACCACCTACCAAACACAAAAATAATAAAAGTTTCAATAACAAATACCACAAAATGCTGATAATAGCCCTTCAATCAACATATTTAGGTTAGAAGAACAATGCAACACTGATTTGATTGAAAATTTAGCAGTAGATATTACGGTTTTCGAGAGAGAGAGCATATTTAAAAGCATTTTCAAACGGGCACTTTTAAGTGTTTTTTCAAAAAAGCATTTCCAAACGGGCACTAAATCTTTAACCCTCTTAATTTAAATAGTAAAAAAGTATTTTTGGGCCCGAATAATTCTACCCAACCAAAATTACCAAACCCAAAGCCAGGTTATCCCAGTCAAATATCAATCCTTATATATGATTAGTCAATTCTCGTATATAATTTCTATTTTCTTAGTTATCTAATTCCATAAATTATGAAAAAAAAAATTCAAATTTATGCGAAGGATAAATTATAAAAAAATCTGGAAACTACTAGCATGTCGTTTCGTTTTAAAATAATTGCCCGTTTGGAAAAGCAATTAAAAGTCCTTCTAACATTCTAACATTTTAAGAATTTTATTAATTCTGAAAAGAACTTTTATAAGAAACAACAAATTGGTACTTTTTGAAAAAATCTTTTAAAATAATTTTAGATTTCAAAAAAAAAAAATTTAATAATTTTTTTAAATTTTAAATTTTATTCTAAAAGTAATAAACACTTCCAAACAAACAAGCCTTAAAGCTAAGGGTAAGACTTCCATCCAATATTGGACCATATTCATATCATGACGATTGATTAATATAACAAAACACATGTCATTAGATTAATAAGTTTGTTACTTTTTGTAAGTTTAAAATATGTGTATTAATGTTATTGGTGTAGGAACATCCAATATTGGATGGAAGAATTTTTCTAAATCTTATTCTTTTCCATTGTTGTTGCAAATAAAATCAAAACCTAACTTTAGCCGCATTCAACGTAGCATTAATCTAAATTCTTTCTTTTTAATTTTTGCTCTTTATATACCGATTCTAACGCCAATCCACTTCTATTATCCCTTTTTCCCTCCTTATTCACTTCTCTGCCGCCTCAGTCTTCTTCTCTCTACAATATGTTGCTTCCTCCGTCTATATTTCTCAGATTTCTAAGCCACTAGCAATCATCTATTAAATTACATTCAGATTGTTGATCTTTACATTTCACTTAAGGTTTGTGAAAGATTTAAATTTTTAAAATTAATCGCAATAATTTTGTTCTTTATCAATATTTTTTTCTAATTATTATATGCAAACTATTTCGTTAATTATCATAGCTAATTTTATTTTTATGTGCTCATTTTTCATTTTGCATTTTATATCTCAATTTTTCACACGTAACTTGACCTTTTTACATAATTGATTACCATTATATTGTATACCTCTTTCTTTGTAAATAAAATCTACTAGAAAATACAATTTTTTTTCTAAAGAATTGAAGTGATCTGTTAATTAATTGATCATTCGGTATAAAACCTAAGCCTCACGATATGTGTAATTTACAAACATTTGTTTTCAATTTGTAGGAGTTCTTTCTTTAACTTTAATATGGTCAAGGATGAAAGTTAAGAGGTAAGTTGTTTATAATCTTGGTTAAAATATTATAACTATTGCATCACCTGGTATACTTGCATAGTTAAGAAAGAGGAAATCCCATTTTTAGGCCATTACCTATGGCCTAAAAACATTTTTAGGCCAAACGTTTCAAATGTCACATTTTTAGGCCGAACGTATTCAAAACGCCCATTTTTAGGCCATTTCACTAATTTCATGAGATATTTCATTGATTTTAAGGACAATTTGGACATTTTAGACCGAGTTTCTAGTTTGTGATGCGGCCAAATAAACATATAGTTTATTTAAATGCCTAAATTGTCCTTAGAATCAATAAATTATCTTATGAAATTAGTGAAATGGTCTAAAAATGGGCGTTTTAAATACGTTTGGCCTAAAAATGTGACTTTTGAAACGTTTGGCCTAAAAATGTTTTTAGGCCATAAATAATGGCCCAAAAATGGAATTTGCTCGTTAAGAAATTACAAAATGTTAGTTTATATCTTGTTATAACTTTCTTGGGCAAATTCTCTTTTGTACTTGCCATTTTTTTTTTTTAAATTTAATTGTTTCCACCAGGACCTGATTAGTATTGTTAACATATTCAACCTCTTGCAATTGATTAGAGCCCGCATTCGATTTGACAATGTTATTCTATGTGTGTCTTTTGGTGATAGGTTGAAGAATGTTTGATTTTCTTGGTGATCATTATATCTGTCTTTCTTAAATTTATTTCTTAAACGGATTATACTTTTGTATGTTTCAAGTACTAGGAAGTATCTTTAATTAAATATTTGATATCCAAGGCAACTGTTTTATCGGAATTTTTTCTTATGTATAAGTTTAATGGTTTTTTCCTTAATTTTGTCTATTAAGATAAAATATTTGTTTAGTCGAGATTGAATTCATACTATTTGTGTTTTTGTTACCTATTATGTGTTAAATTTAAACATGATAGATAGTTCTTTAAATGAAGTGATTGATTTGATTACACAGCTGGTGCAACACCATTCCGTAAGAAAATTTGTTCCAGAAGTGCAGACAAGGTGAATATTGCTTGACAAATTACCACAATTGTTTCTAATACAAACTAACAAGTAAAGAAGATAAAGATTCCACAAGTACAGCAACTACCATAACTAATATGGTGAATATAATGAAAAAGATTGATAGTTGTTCTAGTGGTTAGCAGAAATAGATTCAAATGACTATCCAATGTAAAGAAAAGATATTTACATTTTAATCTTGATACATTATTTTTGTAATTTATGTTTTGTTTTATTAAATTATATTATTGTTCAATGATGGTTATGATTCATGTATTAGCTACTTCACAATTATTACAACATATATAAAACATATATATTAGTACACAAGTTTGTCTTTTATTGAGATCATTCATAAGATGATAGCATTTAGTTGATAAAATTATAAGATAAGAGAAAGAGGTTGCCAGCTGAGCGACTGAGCATTTAGTTATAATTATATAGCATTTAGTTATATAATTTCTATTTTCTTAATCATTTAATTCCATAAACTATGAAAAAAAAAATTAATTTAAGTGCAATGAATGAACTATAAAATAAATCTAGAATATATGTTGTTTCTTTATATAATAAATCCTGTCTGGCACATACAATCAGCTCGTGAATTTTTTTCCAAGCTCGAGCTTGGTTCGGCACAATTCGTTTTTATTGCCTTATCCAACCAAAAACTGAAAATAGTTTGTTTGAGTTCGCTAACAATCGTGTGAGTTCGTTAAGGCTTGTTTGAGTTCGCGTACTCGTTTGAGTTCATTTAAAACTCGTTTGAATTCATTTGAGACTCAATTATTTTCTATATTTTTTTCAGGAACTTTTATGTGATATAAATTGAAGTTTAAGTCAAAAAAATATACAACACAAGAGAAATAAACCTATAAATTTACATAGTAGATATGGAATATTGTATTTGTTTTAGATAATCTGATTAATTATATTGCAATTTTGTTCATGTGATATAATTTTGCATATCTCTCAAAAGCTAAAACTCTATTCCCCAACTATGAGCTGAGAGATGAAACGTTTCAAATCATTCATGAAGTTCTTCAAAATCTACTATTCTAAAACTTTAAACAAAAAGTTGGTATTTAGTAGATTAAAATAAGCCACCACAAAATAATAAACCTTAATAAAACATGTTGGAAAAAGCATTGTCTTGAGAACACGAAGACTATTTGTTTGTATATAATCAAATTGTCATATTCCCCATTTTTCCTTTCGTTATGTAACCTTTGTTACCTTGTGAAATTATGTATTTTGAATGAAATAAAAATTAAAGCACACATATATATCCTGTTTACTTTAGAAAATCAGCCATAATCAGTAACTTAATATATATAGAATAATAAGTAACAATAGGAACATGACAAAACGTGGTCTGGGTTTTGGATTTAACAATCTTCATATGAGTTAGAATAACAGATTTAGGTATTTGGTAATAATTGTTTATCACATCTTGGTGTTAGCTTAAGTTTGGTAAAATATGTCGTAAGTTAACCAAGAGTTAAGCTCTATGATTTCCTTCATTGATAAAATATATAAGTAGTTACCCACAATTCTATGCTAATTGCACAATGTGGCCCTATATTATGCAAAAAACTATACCACATTTCCCTAAATCATTGTTTTATAATTCAATTTCACTATAAGTTCCTAAAATTATGCAAAAGTTACACTTTGAGTTCCTATATTATGCAAAAATTACAATTTGTTTTCCTATATTGTGCAAAAGTTGCACTATCGGCCCCTGTATTGTGCAAGATTTACTCTGCATGTCTCTATATTACGCAAAAATTGCACTACAAGTCCCTAGATTATTATTTTTTGATGTTAGTTGCACTATGAGTCTTATATTAAGCAAAATAACCTATATTATAATATATCCTAAAATCAACACAATATTCATTCAAATGTATTATGACTTTATTTGATCTCATTCATTGGAATTAGTACTCAAATGATCATGAAAACATTGATGGATGCATTCCAATGAAAATAAAAATTGTTAAATGGCTCTCCTAAAATCTTCATTTTTCATACACCGTGGCAATACCAAGAAAATCTTTCATAGGCAATATTATTCAGGGGCGGAGCTGTGTGTTAAGTAGGGGGGCCATGGCCCCCCTGAATTTTAAAAAAAATTATAACTATCCAAGAATTAAAAAAAATTAAATACATAATTAACCCTTAAGTTTTTATAAAAAAGTTCATTTGCCCCCCCCCCCCCCCCCCCCTAATATTTAAAATTTATTATATTAGACTTTAAGTTATTTTATTTATAAGATTTTTTATTTTTTATACAAGAAAATATGTTATTTTGTATATAAAAAAAGATATTATAGGATAGATAATTAAAAAAATTAATATCTAAACTTATATTGTAATTTTTACACAATATAGGGACTTATAGCGTATTGTTTCCATAACATAAGGACCTATTTGGTAATTTTTTGCATAATATATAGAGTAATAGCGTAAATACCGCAAAAAAATTTTTTGGGGGTGTTGCCCCCAACCCCCATGGCTCCCCTAAGAAAAATTCCTGGATCCACCTATGATATTATTCCTAAGAAGAGGCAAAAAGAGTTGGTGAATTTTTGAGATCAAGGTTCCACATTCATGAGTTTTTTTGGCATCTTTGTGAGGCAAAAATTGCATGAATTTAAGTATTTTGATCTTAACATCTCACGATATATTATTGTTGCCTCTTGTAAATAGTGTTCTCTCTCTTGAAAGTGTCTATGGCCACCAATACCATGTATTAAATTTGAAACTTTTTATTACATTGAGCCTGATGACCAAGTCATGGATAGGAAATAACCTATAATATATACATATCTATTAAGAGGTCATTAATGCATTGGATCTATGCAGTAAATAAGGTTACAAGGCTTCGGTGAATTAGTGCAGTAAGTAAGGTTACGAGGCTTTAGTAAATCAAGAGAAGATTTACAACAACTCATATATAGATAACAAATCTATGCAAGTAAGGTCATGAATATGAGGATTCTCTTCAACAATGAAGGGATCAAATATGTATTTCCATTAATTTTAGATTGGATGGAAGTTAAAACAATTTACAACTAGGCCATGGAATCGACTTTACAGCTAAATCACAATGGTCGTCAATATTTGGGCGTACTTTTTAAACAAATTCTCCACAAACTCTTAAGGTCTCGGCCATAACTTTATAATAATGCTCACTAATAACACATACAAAATAATATATAGGACAACAAAAATTCAAGTATATGGTAATGTTAAGTTCAAAATTCATATAATTGAAATTTACATCCAAGTAGTTATATAAGTTATCTATCAAAATTCACAAAATTTATAAACTCTAATTATGCTTAGTTTAACTCTTTATATGTGGTTTACTGAAAACGTTAAAGCTTTTCATAATATTTTCATAATGACAATTCTATTCTTGAATTAATTTAGTACTACTAATCGCCCAGTTAATGTGCTTTATATATTCTAAGATGAACTTAATGTTATTTTTGGATATATTTTTAATAAAAGTTAAAAAGTATCTGACTTGATTTAACCACCATAATTTTCACTGGCAACATATAAATTTATAAATTTAGAGTAATGATATATACCATTCAAATTCATACCACCCAAGACGTGGCGTGATTTAAGTGGAAGTAAATATTCAATCTATATTTTTATTTGATTGACTATTTATCATGCCACATTATGGATGGTATATTAGGTGGTAAAAATTTAAGTGGTATATATAATTACTCATCAATTTATACACTATTTATTAAAAAGAAAAATATATTAAGTTTTTATTGTTATTGCCAGTGTTCTAAATCAAGGCCGCCTAACAGCCTATGCGTTCCAAATTGCGATCCGCCTACAATTTTTATAGAAGGTCGTTAGAAGGTTTGTCTATGCACAATCTAATTAAATAATTACCCGGTCAGATTAATGGGTCGCCCAACCTGAATACTACCTAGCATACTAGCTCATAACTAACTAATTCAATCTAATCTAACCAGCACATAAGAAATATATAAAGAAAAAACTACTTAGGTTAGCTTTTGAACGCGTGAGAAAAAGAAGAAGGTAGGATTTTTAAAATTTCAAGTTTAGATTTTTTAGATTGGTCATTTTTAGGTTAATAATAATAAATTATTATTATTTTATAGTTCAATATATGTTATTTATGTCAAATTGATTTACTTTAAGTATATTAGGATGTAAATATTATTCAAATCAATGTATTAGTAATCTATTTAATATAAAATAATATAAAAACAGCCTAAGTAAAAACTACCTAAATTCTGATTAATGAGTCGCCTAGCCATTTTTGGGGCTTAAAGGTGCTCGATCACCCTAGTGCCCAACCTTGTTAGAACAATGGTTATTGAACAAGACAAGTACTTTACAGGAAAAGAATCCCTTCAAGTTATCTCATAACATTTTAATTCAAGATAGAATTTGAAGCTCAGAAGCACAAAAAAAGAGTCAGATTTTGAAAAAATATGGAGAGATTACTCACTCAAACTTTTGCATTACTGGGGAAGATCGATCTCTATTGTACTTTCCAATGGATTTTACAATACCAAAATATTAAATCATTAGCGAAAAAAATATAACTTACATATAGTTACGTTACAAATTATTGAAAACTAACATTTATATTTATACTCTATACAAAACCATTTCTAACCTGTAACTTTTTCTTGATCCCACGGTTATTGTGATTCCATTCACCTCCACACATCAATGTTTATACAGTATCAACCTTTAAAAAATGAGCGATATGGATCGTTAACTATTCCACCCGCACTAGATGTCGATTCTGATTCAACTGCAGTTATTGGGATCGCTAATATATCACAAGCCATCTTAAACAAAATTTTAATTTGTGATTGTTATCTTTCCACCACACCAACGGGTCATAATGAACTTCTTCAAACTCAATTACATAAAAAACCTTCCTCCAACTATATATCAAACTCATGTTTCACCGGCTGAATGCTATCAACCCCTCTCACAAAAGTATCATACCTGTATTTTCCTGAGACTACACGTTTTGCTATGGTCCTACATGTACACGTACTAGAAGATCTAGAATATGTAGTTGCGGCTATATATGATGCATTACTTGTATATATTTGTACATATGCTTCATAAATTTGTGCAGAGCATTTTTTATAACTTCTAGGTATTCAAGTGCTTCATCTTCAGGGTAGATCTCTGAGAAAGAAAATTTGACCAAAACTAACTTATATCGAGGATCTAAAACTATCCCAATTTCCATCAACAAATTGCATTCACTCCAATATTTGTCAAATTTTGTATTCGTTGCTTTATCCATTGTCTCAACATATTTTCTTGAGTTGACTAATTTCTCATTGATAACTTATCTGACTCTCCAAATCACGTTGACAAATTCGTTTAAAGTTCGATATCACTACCTGATATATCTTTGGTCACTTCATTAAAAACTCCAAAAAACCGACACATAACTTCCACTTTTTCCCATTCATCATATGTCGGAAGAAATTGATATCCTGGACCCCTTACTTTATATCGTTTAAAAACTTCTTTAGATTCAAGTGCATAGTATAACATCGCAAATGAAGAATTCCAACATGTGTCACAATCCAGTATCAGTTTTTTGGAGCTCAATTTACCATCTTTATCAATTTCACTAAATTTGATGAGTCGTGGCTTTAAATTAGACAAGTACTTCACACTTCTTCGAAGATTCAAAATAATGTCAGCTATTTCTTTCAGCATATCTTGAACAACCAAATTCATTGTATGTGATGTGCAACGCACATGAATAAACTTTCCTTCAAATATTAGTTTTTCCTTTAACACAAAAGTACTTTTTAAGTTTCTCAATTCTACATCATTATACCATGCATTGTTACTATAATAAATGTTATTTTATCTTCAATTTCTCATTCAACAAAGCACTTGTAAAGTGCATCGGCAATAGCAACCCCTCTATCTGGAGGAGGTAAATAAATAAAAATCAGGATGCGCTTGTGCAACCTCCACTCATGAACAAAGTGCCCTGTAACAACCACATACTCGATGTCTTGGCCTGATTTCCATATATATGTGGACACTAACCATGTCAAGAGATTTTATGAGATGTTTAAACTTCTTCTTCTCTATACTATAAACACTTATAGAATCTTTTTTCACCATCACACGAGATATTTTATGCTAATGAGGACTGACATCTCTCATAAAAGTGTTTAAAATTTCATATTCCATGTGGTCGAAAGGATATTCATGTACCATTACCATGTGTGCTGCTGCTTCTTTAAATTTTGCCGGGTCATACTTGAAATTTTTAATATCAACAACAACTTCATATTCTTTCGTAATAGAGAGAACCTTTTGTAATTTATCAGATAGTTGGGGTTGTGAACAATTATCCATGTGTTTTAGCATGTGGCTAGTTTTTTTCTTCTTTTGCCATGGTCAGTAACAATTTACACCACGTACACTTGACTTTCATCTCACCTTTAGCAGTTTTCACTTCTAGTAAAGTTATTCCAAACCTTGGAATATTTCTTTTGAAACGGATAATTATCATATTCTAGATTTTTCTGCACTTTCCTCATTCATCATTGAATATTCCATTGTAGGAGATACAAATAGCGTCGAATCATTAGGGTCGTCAATATTAACAACTTCGTTGAACATAACTCTAAAAAATGTAATGACATTCTTAATTTGGACATAAAAACAACATGTAAATGGATAATGATCCAGAACGATAAATGGAAATATAGTTCAACAAATACATAATTTAACAGAGATATAGATTCACATAACAGAGATATCGATTCAACATACAACAGATTCACTGATTATAATCTTATTAAACTAAAATGATTATATATCACACTGCAATAACATACAATTATATTTCCAATCTAAATTACTTTTTTGAATTCCTATAGCTTTTACATACTAAAATAATTAATCATTTCTCAACACTTATTAATGAATTTTGAAATAAAAATCAACTATTAACATAAGATACCATTCTTATACAATAGTAATGATATTCAAAACCCCCAAAAAAAATTACGAAATCCCAAAAAAAAATCACAATACTGCTAGGGTGTGATAAAAATTTGATAAATAAAGTCTAGAAAACTACTCACTCTCACACTAGACAGGCACAATACTGCAAGTATTACAGGACGTATGCAAGTTTTAGTTGATAAGTTGAGTTCGTTCTCAGGGACTTAAGTGTGCTAGTCGAATAGGTAACAATAACGAGTAAGCAATAATTAATTAAAAGACAATAAATTAAATAGAATAGATTTTTGAAATTAATAATTAAAACTAAGAAAATAAAGACAGTAAAGTAAAATACTAAGAATATGAGATGAGAGATATAGCTTAGGTTTTGCTAGTATGCACTAATCCTTCTAATTCTTTCTATTAGATCTAGTTAATAAGGAAGAATATTAGTTCTTGTATACTTAGTCAGGATTCTAAATTCTCATTCCTTAGACCTTGAGAGCGACTAAGGGGGCTACAGCACAACCAAGAAGCTGTTTCAAATAGGGTTATCAAACGCTACTAAGGCCCTAAGCAAACAATTCATTCAATTGGTGATATGGTGATTAAATTATACCTTAATGACTATCTAGCTAGAATTAGTTTTGTCAGGACTAATATCGACACTAGACGTTATGTGGTGTTTCAATAATTAGACACCCAGTTAAGGTGACCATCTAATTACTATTAAAACAATCCTAAAGTGATCAGTTCTAGGACATGCAATAAATCAAAACACATAAACAAATATAAAGGTAAGTAGCTAATATCAAATTAAAACATGTAATTCCCAAAGAAACTTAGATAGAAGAATTAGAATTCATAGATTATACATGATGCAAAACCCAAGCTATGGGAAGTTTAGTTCATACCTGATGGAAATAAACTAAAAACAATTACAAAAGACATCATCTTGCTCTCTACAATAAACTGGAAGAATAAAACCTTAAGAACTAATTACTATGAGGCAAGGATTAATTACAAGTGATATAAGGGTGTATTTATAGGTGTTTAGAAGATCTAATTCGTTTTCTTGAGGGAGAGGTTAAGTAATGGACTCCAAGCCCAACTCAAATTCGTATGGAAATAAAGATAATTATTGCTGAACTGTTTTGAGCATATCTTCTTCATTATTGGTCGGTTTTTGTTCCACAATATACCAAAAGAATCCTCACAGAATTATCTACGTCCCTATGAAAGAAATCTTCCAAAATCGGCTTCCTTTTGGAGTTATCACCACTTCTTTAGGCGTTGCTGCAGAAATTCAGTTTTAGGCAGCTTTTCCTTTTCCATGATTTTAGATTTTGTTTACTTATCTCCAATTACCATGCTAATCTCTTTCCATATCTTGTAGTCTTTGACTTGGACTCTAATTAATCTCCATAATTATCTTTAAAGATAAACACTAAATAAACAATTAAAACCAATATGCTCTAAAAAAATTATTTTACTAAATCAAGACTCAAAATAGGAAAGTGCACTATTTCTCAAGAAAATCGACTATTATGACTTCTAAATCACTAAAAATGATGTCTCATCCTAATATAAATCTATCACAAATGAGGAGACATCAAGACCCCCAAGTCAAAGTTGTATCGTCCCGATACAATAAAGATAAAAACAAAGGGAAGTCTATAAATACACACTTATGGCATTTTCAACACAATGGGAAAAACATAGCAGAATATACAGAATAAACCTAAAGCAACAACTCAGAAAATTTCATGCAATAATATTCATAAACTACATACCTGTACACTTCTCATATTCACAGTCAACACGGCTTGAATTTAAGATCAGATTAGTTTCGCAATGTAAGAAGGATTGGGACTTTACTCAGTTCCCCAAGAAAGCTATAGATTGTTCATCGATTTTCACTAATATTCAAAGATCCACTCAACTATTCTCTAATGGCTCAATCACTTCTCAGTTACATAGCAAAGAATCAAAAGGTCTTTAAGGTTGTAATTTAGGATTAGGGACGGTATGATATTATATTTGGATAATTTAGAGTGAGCTTTTGGCTCTCTCCTCACTAGCCATCAACGAATCGCCCTAGAGCTTGAGTTACTCTCATAAAACATTTCTCACTCAACCCAATGAATTCCTTGATGCACAATTTAGCATCCCTTAATAACCCAATTAAAGCATAAGATGTTCACATAAAAATTCCACTCGTTAGAATCATCAATATTCACAACTTCGTTGAACATAACTCTGAAAAATGTAATGACATTATTAATTTGGTCATAAAAACAAAATATAAATGGATAATGGTCCAGAACAATGAATGGAGATATAGTTCAACAAATACCAAATTTAATAGAGATATAAAGTCACATAACAGAGATATAGATTCAACATACAATAGATTCACTGATTATAATCTTATTAAACTTAAATGATCATATGTCACAGTGAAATAACATACATTATATTTCCAATCTAAATTACTTTTTTGAATTCCTATGGCTTTTACATACTAAAATAATTAATCATTTCTCAACACTTATTAATGAATTTTGAAATAAAAATAAACTATTAACATAAGATACCATTCTTATACAATCATAATGACATTCAAAAAACGAGTGGAAACCAGCCCCTCCAACATTGTCCTTCCTGTAAAAAGTCCTCTTAATTAGAGGCATGGTTAGAAACCCAACTACATGGGCAAAAGGCCCAAAAAGCCCTTCATCTACTCCTTTATTACTGTGAAAACAGAAAAACCCAATCCCTTTTACCATTATATCGAACGCACCCCCATTCTCTCCTTCTTTCTGTTCTCTCTCCTCTCCCTCACACTATTCTCCCACACAACCCTCCCCTGCACTGTAACCATCACCACCAACCCTCCCCTGTTGTCCCTGTAAAACCGTGCCTTTGTCCCTCTTCTCTCTCCTGTAAAACTGCGCCTTCCCACCTTCCCACCATTGCCGCCGCTGCTGACCTCCAAGACGCCAGAGCCAACAGATCCACCACCACGACGGCGAACCAGGCCCCCACGACAACGAAGAAGACAACCACGACCACGCACCAGGCCACCACGAAGCTACGCGCGAACCAGAACGCCTCTGGTGCTGACCTTCGAGAAAACCATCGTTGCTAACCTTCGAGACGCCAGAGCCACCAGATCCACCACCACGAAGCTTCACGCGAACCAGTTGCACCTTCAATGTCGCGAACCAGATCCACCTTCCTTTTGTTTTTAAAATTTCTGTGTTCTGTTTTTAAAATTTATTTTTTTTGTTTTTTATATTTCTTTGTTTTTACAGGTAAAGGAGTATAAGCTTTAATGGAGTCTGTGCGCAGTAGTATTGATGTCCGTGGTGGTCCCGCCGTTCGTGATCGTGTTGTTCGTGGTGGTGGTGGTGGTGTTCGGTGATGCAGGTCTGGTGATGTTGTTTATTATCTATGTTATTTGTTACTTTGTTCTTTGCAGGTACAACCCCATCTGGGTACAGCCCATTGACAACAATTACGTATGATGCAATAACAAGAGAACTAGTATTTGCTTTACCAGAATTAGAATTAATTTTTAGCTTGTATATTAGTAATTTTGGATACCCTATAGAACACCTGATTTGTTGGGAATTATATCTTATTCTGTTAATTATGAAAATTGTGACTATTGTGTTGTAGTTATATAAGCAAATTCAAAAATTGTGAGTAAATTGTGTTGTAGTTATAGCAGTAACTTCATTCTGGTGATTTGGTAACATGAAACATTTCTCGAGCTGGGTACGTACCCATCATTGTTCGAGATTGGTCCGTACCCATATAGACTTTTAACTCATTTTATACCTTGATAACATGAAACACGACTAAATAAAAAAAGTGAAAAATGGGTCCGAAAATAAGTGGGAGCGTAAATGGGTCTGTATCCACTTCGTGCGTACACATATTGGATTTGGAACTTAATTGAAAAAACAACAATAAATAAACACAAATTAAAAAAAAAAAGGTATATAGGTAATTGGGAAAATCAAAAAATAAAACTAAGAACTTTAATAAAAGAAGTAAGAAAGAAGAATTTTAATTATAATGTTTATGTTGTATGGGCTCTTATTTGTTATTTCCTCTTTAAACAAGCCTATATTTTAAATTTGGGCTTGGTTTATTTAACTAAACAAACAAACGAGCCCGTAACAAATTCAAGCCCAAACCCTTGATAAATGTATCGGGTATATTAGCTTCCATATATACAATATCAGTCCATTATTTTTGTAAATATAATCAAAACCTAACTTTAGCCGCCGCACTGTTAAATAAACAGTACAGTGTATCATTAATCTAAATTCCTTCTTTTATCTTTTGCTCTTTCTACACCGATTCTAACGCCGATCAACTTCTATTATCACATTCCGTTTTCACTTCCGTTTCGGCCTCCGTGGCCGCCTCAGTCTTCTTCTCCCTGCTACAATATGTTCCTTCCGCCTTAGCCAGTCCTCAGTCCTCAGTCCTCAGATCTCTAAGCCACTAATGTTTCTCTATTCATTTACATTCAGATCGTTGATCATCATATTTCATTTAAGGTTTGTTTAATTTTTCCTAAATTATTTGCAATGCTTTTGTTCTTGTCAATAGTTCTTTCTAATTATTATATGCAAGCTATTTTGTTAATTGTCCTAGCTAATTTTATTTCTATAGGCTCATTTTGTATTTTATATCTTAAAGTAAGATATAATCTTTTTACGTTTTGATTAATCATGAAACTCCAACTAATACAAATGTATTGTATACCTCTTCATATCAATTTATATAACATCTCATCAGTTTTATCTAATTAACCTGGGAATTAATTGATCAATCCTATTTATGGTATAAAACCTAAGCCTCACTATATTTAACTTACAAACATTTGTTTTCAATTTGTAAGACAGCATGGGTGGTTTCCATTAGTATCTTCGGTCAGGATCTTGTTAATGGGTGTTCTAAATTTTTTAATGGGGTGCATTGTTAACGTTTTTTATGATTTTTCTAAGAATGAACTCTGAATTTTCCTATCAAGGTTCGCAAATACTATCCAAATGCGTAAGAAGCCTCAACTTTCTTCCCTAATTGGTACTCTCTCTTTCTCTCTCTCTCCCACACACACTCATGCACTACACGTATATGTATTAATGTGTATTTATATGGTTGTAATTATTAATTAAAGGAAAACTCAGTTATCTAATGCATCCGTGTATGTAAAAAGTAAAGAATCTATTTTAGAAAAATTCTTTTAATCTTGTTAAGAATGTTGTAGCTGAGTTTTGAAAAATTACATTTACTTGCTTTATTTTGGTTAATTAACTCAGTTAGAATTAAATGTATCTGAGACATGATTAAATATCTTTTAATTAGAGAATTTAAGAAAGTTATGCTAAAAATGTTGAAGTAAATTAAACATAAAGAAAATGACAAAGAGAGTAGTTGTAGGTTTTTTCCAAAGCCAAATCTAAACCTAAGATTGAATTAAATATGTGAGTAAATAACACTTTTTCCCCCTGGGTTTATACGCGATTGACAGGTTGCCCCCTAAGTCTTAAAGGGTATCAAGCTTCGAGTATTTTGAATAGGTTACAGCTTGATAATTTTCAATCAAGTACTAAAATCGAGGCTTTGGTAAGAATATTATTACACACATTCTTCACTTTAATAAGAATGAGACATTTAATTAATTTGTGTTTACTGGTTTGTTTATAGAGGGAAGAGGTCAAGTTGATGAGTGAGAGAGATGGTGCTACTAAGGGAATAGTTTTTAGTCAATTTACGTCTTTTCTGGATCTTATACATTTCTCGCTTCAGAAGGTAAGTGTTATTATTTAGTTACGTTTTTATTTTTTTTTATTTTGAGTAGTAAGTAATGTATTGTTGTATGTATGTATATAGTCTGGGATAAAATGTGTATCGTTAGTGGGATTGAATACAAATCATCCAATTAAAGATTCAAGATTTTTTTTAAAGAAGAACCAGGTAGGGAAGAGAAGATGAACGGGGAAGAAGAAGATGGGGAAGAGAGGGGGGAGGGGGGTGGGGGAGGGTAGGGGTTTTTATTTTTATTTTTATTTAATAATATTAAAAGTATTATTAAATTTCTACTTTACCCTTATTTTAAGTTAATTAAACATATAATTAGTATCTGGATTAAAAAAAAATATGACATGGAATTGCCACGTCATATTTAACGGAGAAAATGGACGGAAAACGCACTCAGGGGGTAACGGGTCACAAAAGTAAATCTTAGGGGGCAACGAGGCACATTTTAAGACTTAGGGGGCAACCTGTCAATCGTGAATAAAACCAGGGGCAAAAGTGTCATTTACTCTAAATATGTACATATGTAATGATTTAAGTGTATATTGTTTTCCTTTATAACAAAAACCTAAACCTAAGATAAAACATAGTTCTTCTTATGTATAAATTTAATGGTTCCTTCCTTAATTTTGTCTATTAAAAATAAAATGTTATGTTTAGTCTGTTTTCATTACCTATTTTGAGTCTTCATTTAAAAAAAGATAAGATACATTTTTAAATTAAGTGATTGATTTAATATAGATTTGATGCAACACCATCCCATAAGAAGCTGATCCGGAAGGGTAGAGAAGAACACAGAGACAGCTAGTATAACACTTACCATAACTAATATGGGAGTATATACAAAAGGTATTGGTTAATGGCCATTTTTGCCCATTTTAGAAAGATAGTACAAGTGCTTGTTGGGCCTACCTCGCTAATGAAGCAATTGATTATTTTAAAAATTTGATAGTTGCTCTAGTGGTTACCAGAAATAGATTTAAATGACTCCAATGTAATGAAAAAAGATATTTACATTTTAATCTTGGTACATTATTCTATTAATTTTTGTTTATTGTTTTATTAATTTGATTAATGTTCAGTATTGATCATGATTCATGTATTTATATTTTAACCACTCAAACTGTTTTTACTACTCTATATATATAATACAACATGAACAATTGAAATCAAGCCTATAGATTGTTCTAAAATACGGAATGAAATTTATCAAAAAACAATTCTTGACTCTCCTTTGTACATACTTTGGATTGAGTTACATCCCATTTATGGTACCACACATTCTTAGGCTAGACCCCTTCACAATACCAATTAAAAGGGATTACTTTGTATTTAAGTTCTAAAACCTCTAACAAATATAAATGCACAAAAATACATAAAGGAACACAAAATGCTAAGTATCTCTCTTTCTTTGCATGACAGCCTTATTTTGATAATCATCATGCTACATAAATATGCAGCTACACATTTTTTGTAAAAGAAACACAAAAGGCTAAGTCTCTCTCTTTCTTTGCATGACAGCCTTAAGATTCATCATGCTACACAAAAATGCAGCTACACATTTTTGGCTTAGAGGACCATCATGTTGATAGATCGCCATACTCTTCTTCCATAGACATATTTTACTAGAGTGGTACTTTATTACATAAATGTCCACCTATGGGCTTGATATGAGGGTCAACCAAGTGCTTATGGCTAGATATGATGGCCATTTTGTTGCATTAATCAAGGCTAAATATGAGGGTCAACTAAGTGCTTATGGCTAGATATGAGGGTCAACCAAGTTCTTATGGCTAGATTCCAGCTGTCAAAAATCGAGGGAAGACGTGTAACCTCGGATTGACATGATAAGATGTAAGTCGTATATAATCTTGTTAAGAATGTTGTAACTATTACATCACCTGGTACCTGAGTTTAGAAAAAATTACATTTACTTGCTTTATTAACCCATTTAGAATTAAATGTATCGATTCATCAATGAATATGTGTGATTAAATATCCTTTAATTAAATAAATATTGTCCGACTCCCATTGATGAGACTTTAAGAAATTATTCTAAAAATATGTATAAATTTAATGGTTCTTTCCTTAATTTTGTGTATTAAAAATAAAATGTTTTGTTTAGTCATGTTTTCATTATCTATTTTAAGTCTTCAATTTAAAAAATGCTAGATAGTTCTTCAAATGTAGTGATTGATTTAATTACAAATTTGATCCAACACCAATCCATAAGAAGCTGATCCCTTGGAAGGGGAGAGAGAAGGAGAATTTAGCTTATTCACATTATGCGCCAACTAGTATAACACTTACCATAAATAATATGGTATTATATGAGACTCCCTCGCCAATGAAGAATTGGATTATATTATATAATTGATAGTTGCTCTAGTGGTTACCAGAAATAGATTTAAATGACTCTCCAATGTAATGAAGAAAAAATATTTACATTTTAATCTTGGTACATTGTTCTATTAATTTTTGTTTATTGTGTTATTAATTTGATTAATGTTCAATGTTCATCACATGATTCATGTATTTATATTTTAACCTCTCAAATTTTTTATACTACTCTCTCTATATAATACAATATAAACAATTGAAACCAAGCACTATAGATTGTTTAAAAGGACAGAACTAAATTTATCAAAAAATTATTCTTCTTTTCCTTGAACATACTTCGGGTTTAGTTTCATCCTTTTTTACCTAAAAAAATGTTACACATACTCCGGGTTAAGTTACATCCTTTTTTGCCTAAAAAAAGTTACACCCCGTTCATGGTACCACATGGTCTTAGGCTAGACCCCTTCACAATACCAATTAAGAAGGGGATGCTTTGTATTTAAGTTCTAAAACCTCCAACAGATATAAATGCACATAAATACATAAAAAACACAAAATACTGAGTCTCTCTTTCTTTGCATGACAGCCTTAGTTTGAGATTTATGGTAGTGACACTACATAAAATTGCAGATGCACATTGTTGGCTTTAGAGATGATCATTGCGCTATATAAAAATCTAGCTATGGATTGATAGATCGTCATATGCTCCTGTTATAGATATATTTTACTTGAGGGGCATATTATTACATAAAGGCCCCCTATGGGATTGATATGAGGGTCAACCTAGTGCTTATGGATCGGTATAAGGGCCACTTTGTTGCATTAAGCTCCTTCCATAAGCGTATATCTAAAATGACATTTGAGTGATAGGATTCGATATAATCCATTTGTCTTTCCAGTTTCCCACCAACTTCCCACCTGACAGGAGTCTATATAATCCTCTTAATGATCTTGTGAGGTGGCGAATCAAATCAAAGTAATAATAAAGGGAACAAAGATAAAGGTGGCAGACTTTTTAAGTCTTGCCGAAACTAGTATAAGTCGGTCTTTTGAGTAATCTCTTGAAATGCCAGCATGAGAGTTAGTCTTTTGGATGGTTTCTTGATATGCTTATATTGAAGTCCGTATTTTGAGCGATCTCTTGATACACCAACACGAGAGTTGGTATCCTGGATGACTTTTGGATATGCTGGTGCTGAAGTTGGTCTTTTGAGTAATTTCCTAAAATGTCAATACGAGAGTATATCTTTAGTGATTAATCATGGGAGGTTGGTTTGAATGAAGCGATGAAGTAATATCTCTCTGAATTTATGAAGATGACCCCGATGATAGTCAGGGACTTTTATAGTCTTTTTTATCTTGCCACATGGCCTTGTTTGTTTAGACACGTACCCAAGTAGGCTAGCTGAAATAATAAAAAATGAATCTTTTCTTTCCAGAATTTAACAATTTTGTAGTAACCTTATAGGTATGAGAAGTAATATTTTGGAACAAAAAAAAAGGTTTGAGGGAAAAAATTAAGTTTGGAGGCTGAAATGATAGTTTTTGTACACATAAAAGAAAATATTAAAAGGAGCCAACTAGGGAGTGATCATGCCATCCTGGAAGGGTAATGTTATGCCTAGCACATTTTGCCAAAGTATCTGTGATGTTTCCTCATTTGTGATAAATAAATATAATTCTGAGACATCATTTTAGGCGTATTTATTAATTTATAGGTCGAATTTAGCTTAACTTAGTGCACTTTCCTATTTTGAGTCTTGATTTAGTAACATAATATTTTTAGAGCATATTGGGTTTAATTGTTTATTTAGTGTAAAAATTTAAAGATAATTATGGAGATTAATTAGAGTCCAAGTCAAATACTACAACTTATGGAAAGAGATGTGCATGGAAATTGGAGGTAAAGGTACCAAAGGCTAAAAACATGGAAAAGGAAAAGCTGCCTAAATCTGAATATCTGTAGAAACGTCTAAAGAAGTGGTAATAAATCCTACAAGGAAGCCGATTTTGGAAAATTCCTTTCATAGGGACGTAGATAATTCACTAAGGATTCTTTTGGTATATTATGTAGCAAAAACCGACCAATAACGAAGAAGATATACCCAAAACAGTTCAGCAGTAATTATCCATACGAATTTGAGTTGGGCTTGGAGTCCATTACTTAGCCTCTCCTTCAATAAACGAATTAGTTCAACATATACACTATAAATACAGCCTCTTAACACTCTTAAATCATCCTTGGTGAAACCTTAAACCAAGAGGAAGCTTACAACACAAGAGAGAAGTCTGGAAGGAGCCGATCATCATTATGTCTTCTTCTACCTTTAAATTTGTAATTCCTTTCTTTTCTTTCATGAACTAAATTTCTTTAGCTTGAGTTTTAGCATATATGTATGAACCCTAGTTTTTGATTGACATCTATCTAATTTGGGAAATTAATGTTTTAAATTGAATTATAGTTTTATTTGCATTCAGTTGTTCTAGCTTTGATTAATTGCACTTGATTATTGCATAAGATTCCCCTAACCTTCGTAGTCTCTGCGGAACGAATCTTAATCATTTAACTAAAACTTGCATACGATCTGTATACTTGCAGAACCGTGTTAGTCTAGGGTGTTTATCTGCACTTTATTTATATCTTATTTTATTACACCCTAGGCCCCACCAATCTGCATTTCCATTAAAACTACGACTCATATGGCCAATTTTTCATTTTTGAGAAACGTTTAAGCCATCTTTCAAATTCATCAATAAAGGGTCGTATACTCCAAAGTATAATCTACAACGAAATGATAAAATATAAAAATGGGAAAATCTAAATCCTTTTTAAAGATGTCAAAGAAATATAGTTATAATATAGATAAAACATAAACTTTTATATATTCGAATGAAAAGTTGTAGTATTAGTAAACTTGATATAAAATTAGATTATATACTGGATGCCCTTCTACTTTCACAGAATTGTCAACTTACCCCCTTGATCGTATAAAGTGTATATATCCCCTAACTTTTGTTTTTGTGACTCGTTACCCCCTGATGATGGAATGCGTCAAATTCCTCTGTAAGTAAGCATGGGTGAGGCGTGTGTGCAGTTTTTTATCATTTTTATTAATAAAAAAGTTTTAAATCATTTAGAAACAAAACTCTAATATTAGAAAGGGTAAAAATAGGTACTTCCTAATTAACCACAGCCACCACCACCGCCACCGCCACCACATACCACTTTCTTTCTATGATCTGATTGAGAAAATTTTCCAACTCTTTTCCAGAGCTAACTCTAGTCCATCCCCACTCACAGACCAAATTTAGCATTTCTTTAAGGTAATTCGCATTGTGAAGTGGGCATGTCCAAAGCGGTCCTGAAACAACACATGAACCTGGAACCAATACAGAGCATACATACATTTAATATATTACTACCCCTACATACAAGCACATTAAACATACGCACGTACACACAGGGACAAGATACATTTGCATTGCACATGCAACTAATCTCACCAATCGCATGCCATGTATATGTTTGAGAGTGTCCACACTATTTGCAATAGTTGATCAAGCTATAATGCCTATAATTAGGAAGTAGTAGTGGATCCCGCTTGTTTTAATGGTGGATCAGAGTTACACATGTGTTGGGCTTCAAACATGTGCTTCAATCACATTGAGGGATTTTTTCCTAGTATTCGACATATTGTACTTTTCTCTTTTGTTTTGGACATATTGCTATTTATTGAGCTTTTGTCCCTTCATTGCGTGTAAAGTCTGTAGCTTCTACATACATGGTTGATACAAGGTGCCAAAATGATGAGGAGAAGTCAAAAAGACAAGTTAAACCCTAAGTCAAGGCGTATAACTAGCTTAAAGTCGCTTTGGGAAGTTAGAGTGTTTACAAGATAAATCTTGACGTCATATTTTTTCAGTCACCATGATTAATTGGTAGGATATTTAGACTTAATTACTTTTTATTTAGATAGAACTTGAAATCTATGACACGCGAAAAGTGAGGTAAGTCAATTCGGAGTTGTGATGAAAAAGTTATGTCATTTGCTTCCACTACGACCCAAACCCGTCCAGCACTAGCTTAAAACTGGTTGGGCTATTTTTAACCTACTTATGTGAGCCCATGGAGGCCCCAAACGTTTTTTAGCTAGTATTTTAAGTCATTTAGCAACTCATTATTTATCACCTCTCAATTATTCATCATTTTATTTCATTTGAACGACTGGAGAAGAGCAAAAGAGAATAGAATAAGGGGTTTTCACTGTAATCCCCCATTATTCCTCATCCGAGCTGAGAATCATATCATTCAAAAGAGTGAACATATTTCATTTTAATTTTTAAGCATGATTTTTCGTATTATTTTTAATTAGTTTTTCTTCGAATATGAAATACACCCTCATTGCTTGAGAATTGATTTGATGTAAGAATCGTAACTGGTTCATAATGATGATCTTATTATTTTAGATTATATATTTAAATATATTGAGTTTTAATTCTATTGGGTATATATATCTTGTATTGACACTATTCATATTTTGGACAAATAGTGGATAGATTAAGTAATTAAGCTAGCACTAGCAAGGGGTTTTTGATTGCGGAAATAGTATATACATGTTTGGTGTGCATTAGTGAGCTGACAAGTCTTGTCTAGCCAAGTAGTCATCAGGGTTTGAGCTATATCCACCTGAAATTGAGTACGAGAGCTTCCTATCTACCAGGGAGGAATTTGGGAAGAATATTGAGCACCGACTAATACGAAAAACCCAATATTCCCTTATATGTAGAATATCACATTAATCGACACTAGGAATTACTAGCAATCCACAAGCATATTTCTCACATTTAAAACTTTTTCTTTAGTTTAGTTGTACTTCCATTCTAGTATTCCATTTACCTTAATCATTTTTGTCTTTTAAATTAAAAAATCAAATAAGTATATTATTATTTACTTTTCTTGTAACATCTTTCTCATAAACAATACAACATTTCTACTACAAAACACATCATATTAACCTTGACAATCCCTGTGTAGATGATAACCCTAACTACTTATCAAAATTATTACTTGTCAATGACCCGTACACTTACAAGAAGTCAACCTCCTTTTGGTGTTAATTTGTATCACATGCTAGGGGACAATAGATGCACATATTTTGTGCTTGTGGGGGATGATAGATAGCCTTTCATTATTTCAATACCACACCTTGTACTCCGGAGTACATGAAATACCTTGATTTAGAGATTTTAATCCAAAGTACATGAAATGTCTTGATTTCTCTATACTTCGTTGCTTAGTGGCGTAAACCTCATATGTAGGCGTTGACTGGTGGCGCACCTGGAAAGGAAAATTTGTTACAATTATCAATACTATCAAAATGAAACCAAAATAAACTATATAATATAAACTCATGAATAATTGAAGGAAGTAACCAAACAACTCCAATAATATTTCATCCTTCGTCCATATTAGCCTGGACATGACCTTGACCTTTACCCTGAACTGTGGCTGACCTTTACGTGATGGTGGTGGTGGTAGTGGTACCATGCCAAATAGGTGTACGCGGGTAGCATCAAAGTTAACTAAGCAATTATATATTATTTAGGTGAACTATTGGGTACCGTGTTAGGACCGATAAACACCCTATAGCTGCCATATCAAACTAAGTGAAACCCAATCCTTCTTGCATTACACAACCAATCTAATCTTGAATTTATGATGTGTTGATTTTTTGTATATGATTTCTATTTGTGTATCAGTTCTTAGACATAAATACATGAGACTTGATAGGATAGTGCTTTGGGATCATTCATTATTCTCTTCTTCTTCTATGATTAGTTGGACTTAGATTTCCTAGTTTAGTTCGTATTTCACCGGGATGACAAAAACTTTGAGTTGGGTCTTGATGTCTCGTTTTATGTGATATAGTAAGATAGTCATAAGACATCTTTTAAGGGATATTTAGGACTTATTTGAGGGATTTTTCCATATTTAATGTTTTAAAATATCTTGTCTGGTTTCAGATTTAGGTTACTTTTAGAGATTTTGTGCATAATATGTGTGTTAAGTGTGAAGGTATAGGTACTGGATGATATGATACTTCAATACGATGATAAGATGTCAATAAAAAATATTACCCCAAAGTCATGGTGTTAGAGGATGATCGACCACTTTTGGAAAGAGACAACAGTTGTCGGCTATATTTGAAAATCAACTTTTAGAGTCACATCGTGCAATTGATTAATATTGTGGAGGAGACCTTTGGTTTGTAGATATTACTTGGAGTCGGTAGCGCGTAGGAACTGATGGTTTGGGATTTGGAGTTGAAATGAAAGAGTTATTGAATATCCTGATATCGTGTTCCAAACATGTCCACTCATATACTACAACGTTTAACTTGGGCCATTTAAAAGGGGCGTAAAACAACAAAAATTTGATTGATCCTTTATATACCATCTTTTAACATGATAAAAGGTCAACATTCAGTTTTGATCACCATAAATTGCCTATAGTAGAGAGAAGAAATGAGAAGAAGATTGGAAGCATGTTATACCCTCCCACCTCTATCCTTCATCATTCAGTCAAGATTATTTGTGTAATTTTACTATGTTCTATCTTTTAAACAAAATTCTTATACTTTTAATATTTAGTTTTAATTATATTAGTATGAAATAAATTCTCATAGCTTGAGAATAAAGATTATATATGGTCCCTAAATTTTTTTTACTACTTTGATTGAATTTGGGATAATGCATATCTAATTGAATTGTTATTTCAGTCGATTTGCTTATGTATTTCATATATAATTCAGCCATTTCTCTAGCCGAGTATAGGTCTTCCCTTAGTAATTAGGACTGTCATCCAAATAGGGGTTTGGTTGTTGAAAATAAAATACATTATCGTCTGGTTTATGTTAGTGATCCTGGTGGGATTGACTAGCCAGATAGTTAATAGGATTAGAGACTTTTTAGCACTGGTCATTGCATAGGGTCACCCCACCCAAATCCCTAGTAATGTTGAAGTAGTTTCCTAAGCTACCCTGGTGGGAGTTAGGAAAAGGTTAGAATCTCGACTATTCCATAATTACCAATTCACCCTTAAACAATAAAACGAAAAATAAATAGTAGCGGGTATTACTTGCAAGTTCTCGAGCTATATTCTCATCTCAACTATTTAGTTATTTATATTTTAGTCTTTAGTTAAATCATTAATCTTAGTTTAAATTATCTTATTTTCATTCTAGTCATTAATCACAAAAACAAAAAAAACATTATCCTCTCTTTTTAATTAAAGCAATTCATTCTAATACACTTCACGAGAAAACATCATAAGAATTAACCTTCTTAGTCTCTGTGGAGACGATACTCTTTATATACCTACTTTTATTACTTGTCAATGATTTGTACACTTGTGGCTAGTTATCTATCTCGAGGTGTGAATTTGTTAGGTTATTTTATCATACCTTGGGAGACGATAATTAACTCAGCGACAAAAACTTAATTGTATTGAGATTTTCCGTTGGTGGTGGACTTTTTTAGTGAAGATCATGGATTTGTTTCGTAAGAGACTATCAAGAGTCAAGATCATATACCACCAAAGATCACTCTCAATATTTATCTCAAGGACCATTACTATGTTGCTTGTTATATGTTTGTTACTTGTGATAATAATAGAGAAGACAAAACTCTCAATTCATACTTCCTCATAATCGAGACTTTCCTTGAGACTTTTTGATACCATTTCATTACCATTTTTATTAATGGTACTTTTGCAGGGTGGGTGATGCTACAATCACTACCAGTTATGGGTATCAACTGGAGTGACTCTTGTCCATAATGGCGTTTCTTATGGTCTCTGTTGGATCTTCGATCCCCCTTAGCTATTTTTATACCTCCTTCCCTAGAAGTGTTAAGAGAGGTTAAGATTATGAGGAAGACTATTATTGGGTTCTGTATTTGCTTTTCCTGTAATTTTTGTATTTTGAATGTTGTTTGTATTGTGTTTGCACCTCCCTATCTCTCTAATCCTCCCAGGTAATTTGTTCTCTTCCCTTTAATATTATGCTCTTTTGAACAAAAAAAAATCCAGCTCCCATGAATAGATAATACAGATTATTACTTAAAATCCCATAAAAGCCAAATATAAAAAAAGGGCTATGATTACAAGATTAGAAGAAAAATATAAGGAAAGCAATCTTTTTAAACAAAGGGCCAAGATTATAACAATCAAATTATAGGTTTGAAGAAATAGTGTATGTGATGTATTCTTTAATGTGATAGTTTAATCTAGTCACGAGACATCAATTTAGGGTTATATTGTGCTTATTTGAGGGATCATTTCCTATATTTAGATAGTTTCTCGTTTCTTGTCTAGTTGTAGAGAACTATTACTTTCATAGCTATTTGTGTATAACTTATGTTTTAAGTGTGAAAATTTTAGGTACTTGGATGCTATTAGATCCCAAGATGAGGATAAGAAATCAACAAAGGAAGGTCAACCCCATGTCAAGGCGTTAAAGGACCGAAAAGCAACTTTTGGAAAGCGAGAACGGTAGTCAGCCATATTTGGAAATCGGATTTTTAGTGTCACCACATGCAGTTGATGAAGATTCTGGAGAAACTCTCTGGTTTCTAGATAGTACTTAAAGTTAGAAGCGCATTCGAACCGACAGTATGTGATTTGGAGTTGAATTGAAAAAGTTATCAAAGTTGCAATTGTCATGGCTTGAACAAGTCTACTCTTCTTTGACAACGTTTTTTGGTTGGATTTGGTCATTTAAAAGGGGCCCACAAACCATAAGAAGTTTTAAACCCTTTATATATTAGAAATTAAGTTTATAAAGGGTTACTAATTCATTATTCATCAAGTTACACACCTGGAAAAGAAAGAAAAGTTTGGAGATGAAGTTGGAGCCCTACTGCACCACTTCTATACCACTCATTCTTCAGTATTAGAGTAATTTGTGTTAGTTTCTTTTCTTAAACAAGATTTTATTCTTACCATCTAGTTTTATTATTTTAACTAAATTATATTAGCTTGAATTTGCAATTATGTATGAACCTTGAATACTTTATTGATCTTTTTTTTTGTTATTTGGGACCATTGAATTTAACTAAATTGGCTTTATTTAATTGAATTGAATTTAATTAATTAATGCTTTTTATATCATGATCAAATAAAGGTTGACCCGAATATCTTAAACTGTCACCCTATCGGGGGGTTTAGGAACATAACTAGTTCATATACGTTTGGTGTACTTGACGGGCTTGACTAGCCGGAAAATCATATAGGTAAATTCTTGTAGCACTGAGCTTCTTCGTAGAATAATCATACATGGGGACTCTAGTAAGAGTTAGGAAGCCTTCTAAGATACCCTGGCAGGAGTTAAGAGTAAACTAGAATCTCGAGTAGCATAACGACCGAATTTACCCTTGTAACTGGAATCATCGACTTAGTAGGATAGGAGAATACTAGCAAACTCGAGCTATACTCTCATCTCACATTATTAGTAGTTTATTTATTTGATTATTTAGTTTAATTATTTAGTTAATATTTATTCGTATCTTAGTTTAAAAATAAACCAACAAATATTATATTTTATTTCTACCGTTTAGTTATAACAACTAAATAATTTATATTGCTTAGAAACACGAACTTACATTAACAAACTTAGTCCATGTTGAGAACGATATTATTATTTACTTTATCACTTGACAAACGACTCGTGCAGTTGAGGGGAGTGATTACTCGAGGTGGAGATTTGTTAGCTTATTTTTATCACACCTTGGGAGACGTCAATATGTAATAGGTTTCATACTCCAATTCACTTTTCACTCAGACACATACAATCTATTTTATAAACAAGATAAGACATATAATTATTAATTTATTAAAATACGTTGAAGAAAATAGGAGATGAGGGAAGAAGATTAACCTGGCAGAAATGGTGGTTATCATTATTTTATACACCTAACACATATATAAAGCCACAAATCAGAGAGATAAGTATAAACCCACTGTAACACTCATCACCACAAGGTTGATGGCGGTTTTGAACGACATTTTTAGGCCTAAAAAACAACAAGCATTGAATGAAACGCATCGACACCACCTACCAAACACAAAAATAATAAAAGTTTCAATAACAAATACCACAAAATGCTGATAATAGCCCTTCAATCAACATATTTAGGTTAGAAGAACAATGCAACATTGATTTGATTGAAAATTTAGCAGTAGATATTACGGTTTTTGAGAGAGAGAGCATATTTAAAAGCATTTTCAAACGGGCACTTTTAGTGTTTTTTCAAAAAAGCATTTCCAAACGGGCACTAAATCTTTAACCCTCTCAATTTAAATAGTAAAAAAGTATTTTTGGGCCCGAATAATTCTACCCAACCAAAATTACCAAACCCAAAGCCAGGTTATCCCAGTCAAATATCAATCCTTATATATGATTAGTCAATTCTCGTATATAATTTCTATTTTCTTAGTTATCTAATTCCATAAATTATGAAAAAAAATATTTCAAATTTATGCGAAGGATAAATTATAAAAAAATCTAGAAACTACTAGCATGTCGTTTAGTTTTAAAATAATTGCCCGTTTGGAAAAGAAATTAAAAGTGCTTCTAACATTCTAACATTTTAAGAATTTTATTAATTCTGAAAAGAACTTTTATAAGAAACAACGAATTGGTACTTTTTGAAAAATCTTTTAAAATAATTTTAGATTTCAAAAAAAAATTTAATAATTTTTTTAAATTTTAAATTTTATTCTAAAAGTAATAAACACTTCCAAACAAACAAGCCTTAAAGTTTAGGGTAAGACTTCCATCCTGGACCATATTCATATCATGACCATTGATTAATATAACAAAACACATATCATTAGATTAATAAGTTAGTTACTTTTTGTAAGTTTAAAATATGGGTATGTGTATTAATGTTATTGGTGTAGGAACATCCAATATTGGATGGAAGAATTTTTCTAAATCTTATTCTTTTCCATTGTTGTTGCAAATAAAATCAAAACCTAACTTTAGCCGCATTCAATGTAGCATTAATCTATATTCTTTCTTTATATTTTTTGCTCTTTATATACCTGATTCTAACACCAAACCACTTCTATTATCCCTTTTTCCCTCCTTATTCACTTCTCTGCCGCCCCAGTCTTCTTCTTTCTGCAATATGTTGCTTCCTCCGTCTCTATTCCTCAGATTTCTAAGCCACTAGCAATCATCTATTAAATTACATTCAGATCGTTGATCATTACATTTCACTTAAGGTTTGTGAAAGATTTCAATTTTTAAAATTAATCGCAATAATTTTGTTCTTTATCAATATTTTTTTCTAATTATTATATGCAAACTATTTCGTTAATTATCATAGCTAATTTTATTTTTATGTGCTCATTTTTCATTTTGCATTTTATATCTCAATTTTTCACACGTAACTTGACCTTTTTACATAATTGATTACCATTATATTGTATACCTCTTTCTTTGTAAATATAATCTACTAGAAAATACAATTTTTTTTCTAAAGAATTGAAGTGATCTGTTAATTAATTGATCATTCGGTATAAAACCTAAGCCTCACAATATGTGTAATTTACAAACATTTATTTTCAATTTGTAGGAGTTCTTTCTTTAACTTTAATATGGTCAAGGATGAAAGTTAAGAGGTAAGTTGTTTATAATCTTGGTTAAAATATTATAACTATTGCATGACCTGGTATACTTGCATAGTTAAGAAATTACAAAATGTTAGTTTATATCTTGTTATAACTTTCTTGGGCAAATTCTCTTTTGTACTTGCCATTTTTTTTGCAAATTTAATTGTTTCCACCAAGACCTGATTAGTATTGTTAACATATTCAACCTCTTGCAATTGATTAGAGCCCGCATTCGATTTGACAATGTTATTCTATGTGTGTCTTTTGGTGATAGGTTGAAGAATGTTTGATTTTCTTGGTGATCATTATATCTGTCTTTCTTAAATTTATTTCTTAAACGGATTATACTTTTGTATGTTTCAAGTACTAGGAAGTATCTTTAATTAAATATTTGATATCCAAGGCAACTGTTTTATCTGAATTTTTCTTATGTATAAGTTTAATGGTTTTTTCCTTAATTTTGTCTATTAAGATAAAATATTTGTTTAGTCGAGATGGAATTCATACTATTTGTGTTTTCGTTACCTATTATGTGTTAAATTTAAACATGATAGATAGTTCTTTAAATGAAGTGATTGATTTGATTACACAGCTGGTGAAACACCATTCCGTAAGAAAAGTTGTTCCAGAAGTGCAGACAAGGTGAATATTGCTTGACAAATTACCACAATTGTTTCTAATACAAACTAACAAGTAGGGAAAATAAAGATTCCACAAGTACAGCAACTACCATAACTAATATGGTGAATATAATGAAAAAGATTGATAGTTGTTCTAGTGGTTAGCAGAAATAGATTCAAATGACTATCCAATGTAAAGAAAAGATATTTACATTTTAATCTTGATACATTATTTTTGTAATTTATGTTTTGTTTTATTAAATTATATTATTGTTCAATGATGGTTATGATTCATGTATTAGCTACTTCACAATTATTACAACATATATAAAACATATATATTAGTTACACTTTGAGTTCCTATATTATGCAAAAATTACAATTTGTGTTCCTATATTGTGCAAAAGTTGCACTATCGGCCCCTGTATTGTGCAAGATTTACTCTGCATGTCTCTATATTAAGCAAATATTGCACTACAAGTCCCTAGATTATTATTTTTTGATGTTAGTTTCACTATGAGTCTTATATTAAGCAAAATAACCTATATTATAATATATCCTAAAATCAACACAATATCCATTCAAATGTATTATGACTTTATTTGATCTCATTCATTGGAATTAGTACTCAAATGATCATGAAAACATTGATGGATGCATTCCAATTAAAATAAAAATTGTTAAATGGCTCTCCTAAAATCTTCATTTTTCATACACCGTGGCAATACCAAGAAAATCTTTCATAGGCAATATTATACAGGGGCGGAGCTGTGTGTTAAGTAGGGGGGCCATGGCCCCCCTGAATTTTAAAAAAAATTATAACTATCCAAGAATTAAAAAAATTAAATACATAATTAACCCTTAAGTTCTTATAAAAAAGTTCATTTGGCCCCCCTAATATTTAAAATTTATTATATTAGACTTTAAGTTATTTTATTTATAAGATTTTTTATTTTTATACAAGAAAATATATGTTATTTTATATATAAAAAAAGATATTACAGGATAGATAATTAAAAAAATTAATATCTAAACTTATATTGTAATTTTTACACAATATAGGGACTTATAGCGTATTGTTTCCATAACATAAGGACCTATTTGGTAATTTTTGGCATAATATATAGAGTAATAGTGTAAATACCGCAAAAAAAAATTTAGGGGGCGTTGCCCCCAACCCCCATGGCCCCCCTAAGAAAAATTCCTGGCTCCACCTATGATATTATTCCTAAGAAGAGGCAAAAAGAGTTGGTGAATTTTTGAGATCAAGGTTCCACATTCATGAGTTTTTTGGCATCTTTGTGAGGCAAAAATTGCATGAATTTAAGTATTTTGATCTTAACATCTCACGATATATTATTGTTGCCTCTTGTAAATAGTGTTCTCTCTCTTGAAAGTGTCTATGGCCACCAATACCATGTATGAAATTTGAAGCTTTTTATTACATTGAGCCTGATGACCAAGTCATGGATAGGAAATAAACTATAATATATACATATCTATTAAGAGGTTATTAATGCATTGGATCTATGCAGTAAATAAGGTTACAAGGCTTCGATGAATTAGTGCAGTAAGTAAGGTTACGAGGCTTTAGTGAATCAAGAGAAGATTTACAACAACTCATATATAGATAACAAATCTATGCAAGTAAGGTCATGAATATGAGGATTCTCTTCAACAATGAAGGGATCAAATATGTATTTCCATTAATTTTAGATTGGATGGAAGTTAAAACAATTTACAACTAGGCCATGGAATCGACTCTACAGCTAAATCACAATGGTCGTCAATATTTGGGCGTACTTTTTAAACAAAATCTCCACAAACTCTTAAGGTCTCGGCCATAACTTTATAATAATGCTCACCAATAACACATACAAAATAATATCTAGGTCCACAAAAATTCAAGTATATGGTAATGTTAAGTTCAAAATTCATATAATTGAAATTTACATCCAAGTAGTTATATAAGTTATCTATCAAAATTCACAAAATTTATAAACTCTAATTATGCTTAGGTTCACTCTTTATATGCGGTTTACTGAAAACGTTAAACCTTTTCATAATATTTTCATAATGACAATTCTATTCTTGAATTAATTTAGTACTACTAATCGCCCAGTTAATGTGCTTTATATCTTCTAAGATGAACTTAATGCTATTTTTGGATATATTTTTAATAAAAGTTAAAAAGTATCTGACTTGATTTAACCACCATAAATTTCACTGGCAACATATAAATTTATAAATTTAGAGTTATGATATATACCATTCAAATTCATACCACCCAAGACTTGGCGTGATTTAAGTGGAAGTAAATATTCAATCTATATTTTTATTTGATTGACTATTTATCATGCCACATTATGGATGGTATATTAGGTGGTAAAAATTTAGGTGGTATATATAATTACTCATCAATTTATACAATATTTATTAAAAAGAAAAATATATTAAGTTTTTATTGTTATTGCCAGTGTTCTAAATCAAGGCCGCCTAACAGCCTATGCGTTCCAAATTGCGATCCGCCTACAATTTTTATAGAAGGTCGTTAGAAGGTTTGTCTATGCACAATCTAATTAAATAATTACCCGGTCAGATTAATGAGTCGCCCAACCTGAATACTACCTAGCATACTAGCCCATAACTAACTAATTCAATCTAATCCAACCAGCACATAAGAAATATATAAAGAAAAAACTACTTAGGTTAGCTTTTGAACGCGTGAGAAAAAGAAGAAGGTAGGATTTTTAAAATTTCAAGTTTAGATTTTTTAGATTGGTCATTTTTAGGTTAATAATAATAAATTATTATTATTTTATAGTTCAATATATGTTATTTATGTCAGATTGATTTACTTTAAGTATATTCGGATGTAAATATTATTCAAATCAATGTATTAGTAATATATTTAATATAAAATAATATAAAAACAGCCTAAGTAAAAACCACCTAAATTCTGATTAATGAGTCGCCTAGCCATTTTTGGGGCTTAAAGGTGCTCGATCACCCTAGTAGTGCCCAACCTTGTTAGAACAATGGTTATTGAACAAGACAAGTACTTTACAGGAAAAGAATCCCTTCAAGTTATCTCATAACATTTTAATTCAAGATAGAATTTGAAGCTCAGAAGCACAAAAAAAGAGTCAGATTTTGAAAAAATATGGAGAGATTACTCACTCAAACTTTTGCATTACTGAGGAAGATCGATCTCTATTGTACTTTCCAATGGATTTTACAATACCAAAATATTAAATCATTAGCGAAAAAAATATAACTTACATATAGTTACGTTACAAATTATTGAAAACTAACATTTATATTTATACTCTATACAAAACCATTTCTAACCTGTAACTTTTTCTTGATCCCACGGTATTGTGATTCCATTCACCTCCACACATCAATGTTTATACAGTATCAACCTTTAAAAAATGAGCGATATGGATCGTTAACTATTCCACCTGCACTAGATGTCGATTTTGATTCAACTGCAGTTATTGGGATCGCTAATATATCACAAGCCATCTTAAACAAAATTTTAAATTTGTGATTGTTATCTTTCCACCACACCAACGGGTCATAATGAAGTTCTTCAAACTCAATTACATAAAAAACCTTCCTCCAACTATATATCAAACTCATGTTTCACCGGCTGAATGCTATCAACCCCTCTCACAAAAGTATCATACCTGTATTTTCGTGAGACTACACGTTTTGCTATGGTCCTACATGTACACATACTAGAAGATATAGAATATGTAGTTGCGGCTATATATGATGCATTACTTGTATATATTTGTACATATGCTTCATAAATTTGTGCAGAGCATTTTTTATAACTTCTAGGTATTCAAGTGCTTCATCTTCAGGGTAGATCTCTGAGAAAGAAAATTTGACTAAAACTAACTTATATCGAGGATCTAAAACTATCCCAATTGCCATCAACAAATTGCATTCACTCCAATATTTGTCAAATTTTGTATTCGTTGCTTTATCCATTGTCTCAACATATTTTCTTGAGTTGACTAATTTCTCATTGATAACTTCTCTGACTCTCCAAATCACGTTGACAAATTCGTTTAAAGTTCGATATCACTACCTGATATATCTTTGGACACTTCATTAAAAACTCCTAAAAACCGACACATAACTTCCACTTTTTCGCATTCATCATATGTCGGAAGAAATTGATATCCTGGACCCCTTACTTTATATCGTTTAAAAACTTCTTTAGATTCAAGTGCATAGTCTAACATCGCAAATGAAGAATTCCAACGTGTGTCACAATCCAGTATCAGTTTTTTGGAGCTCAATTTACCATCTTTATCAATTTCACTAAATTTGATGAGTCGTGGCTTTAAATTAGACAAGTACTTCACACTTCTTCGAAGATTCAAAATAATGTCAGCTATTTCTTTCAGCATATCTTGAACAACCAAATTCATTGTATGTGATGTGCAACGCACATGAATAAACTTTCCTTCAAATATTAGTTTTTCCTTTAACGCAAAAGTACTTTTTAAGTTTCTCAATTCTACATCATTATACCATGCATTGTTACTATAATAAATGTTATTTTATCTTCAATTTCTCATTCAACAAAGCACTTGTAAAGTGCATCGGCAATAGCAACCCCTCTATCTGGAGGAGGTAAATAAATAAAAATCAGGATGCGCTTGTGCAACCTCCACTCATGAACAAAGTGTCCTGTAACAACCACATACTCGATGTCTTGGCCTGATATCCATATATATGTGGACACTAACCATGTCAAGAGATTTTATGACATGTTTAAACTTCTTCTTCTCTATATTATAAACACTTATAGAATCTTTTTTCACCATCATACGAGATATTTTATGCTAATGAGGACTGACATCTCTCATAAAAGTGTTTAAAATTTCATATTCCATGTGGTCGAAAGGATATTCATGTACCATTACCATGTGTGCTGCTGCTTCTTTAAATTTTGCCGGGTCATACTTGAAATTTTTAATATCAACAACACCTTCATATTCTTTCGTAATAGAGAGAACCTTTTGTAATTTATCAGATAGTTGGGGTTGTGAACAATTATCCATGTGTTTTAGCATGTGGCTAGTTTTTTCTTCTTTCGCCATGGGCAGTAACAATTTACACCACGTACACTTGACTTTCATCTCACCTTTAGCAGTTTTCACTTCTAGTAAAGTTATTCCAAACCTTGGAATATTTCTTTTGAAACGGATAATTATCATATTCTAGATTTTTCTGCACTTTCCTCATTCATCATTGAATATTCCATTGTAGGAGATACAACAAGCGTCGAATCATTAGGGTCGTCAATATTAACAACTTCGTTGAACATAACTCTAAAAAATGTAATGACATTCTTAATTTGGACATAAAAACAACATATAAATGGATAATGATCCAGAACAATAAATGGAAATATAGTTCAACAAATACATAATTTAACAGAGATATAGATTCACATAACAGAGATATAGATTCAACATACAACAGATTCACTGATTATAATCTTATTAAACTAAAATGATTATATATCACACTGAAATAACATACAATTATATTTCCAATCTAAATTACTTTTTTGAATTCCTATAGCTTTTACATACTAAAATAATTAATCATTTCTCAACACTTATTAATGAATTTTGAAATAAAAATCAACTATTAACATAAGATACCATTCTTATACAATAGTAATGATATTCAAAACCCCCAAAAAAAAATTACGAAATCCCAAAAAAAAATCACAAAATATATGTGATAGAATTTGGAGATATTTTACCAACAAAACAAAAAGAAAACTAATGATAGAAGGAGAAATCAAACCCTTAACAAGTCAAACTTCAATGTTTGCAAGCAATATTGTGTATTTGATGTCAAAGTAAATGAGAGAAAAAAATAATATGGTTTATATAAGTCTGAGTTAGATTTTAGTCTTTCTAAGGTATGTATTTAATGATAAATGTTATAAAAATACTGGTGTCGCCTAGGGTGTGATAAAAATTAGATAAATAAAGTCTAGAAAACTACTCACTCTCACACTAGACAGGCACAATACTGCAAGTATTACAGGACGTATGCAAGTTTTAGTTGATAAGTTGAGTTCGTTCTCAGGGACTTAAGTGTGCTAGTCGAATAGGTAACAATAACGAGTAAGCAATAATTAATTAAAAGACAATAAATTAAAGAGAATAGATTTTTGAAATTAATAATTAAAACTAAGAAAATAAAGACAGTAAAGTAAAATACTAAGAATATGAGATGAGAGATATAGCTTAGGTTTTGCTAGTATGCACTAATCCTTCTAATTCTTTTTATTAGATCAAGTTAATAAGGGAGAATATTAGTTCTTGTATACTTAGTCAGGATTCTAAATTTTCATTCCTTAGACCTTGAGAGCGACTAAGGGGGCTACAGTACAACCAAGAAGCTGTTTCAAATAGGCTTATCAAACGCTACTAAGGCCCTAAGCAAACAATTCATTCAATTGGTGATATGGTGATTAAATTATACCTTAATGACTATCTAGCTAGAATCAGTTTTGTCAGGACTAATATCGACACTAGACGTTATGTGGTGTTTCAATAATTAGACACCCAGTTAAGGTGACCATCTAATTACTATTAAAACAATCCTAAAGTGATCAGTTCTAGGACAGGCAATAAATCAAAACACATAAACAAATATAAAGGTAAGTAGCTAATATCAAATTAAAACATGTAATTCCTAAAGAAACTTAGATAGAAGAATTAGAATTCATAGATTATACATGATGCAAAACCCAAGCTATGGGAAGTTTAGTTCATACCTGATGGAAATAAACTAAAAAAAATTACAAAAGACATCATCTTGCTCTCTACAATAAACTGAAAGAATAAAACCTTAAGAACTAATTACTATGAGGCAAAGATTAATTACAAGTGATATAAGGGTGTATTTATAGGTGTTTAGAAGACCTAATTCGTTTTCTTGAGGGAGAGGTTAAGTAATGGACTCCAAGCCCAACTCAAATTCGTATGGAAATAAAGATAATTATTGCTGAACTGTTTTGAGCATATCTTCTTCATTATTGGTCGATTTTTGCTCCACAATATACCAAAAGAATCCTCAAAGAATTATCTACGTCCCTATGAAAGAAATCTTCCAAAATCGGCTTCCTTTTGGAGTTATCACCATTTCTTTAGGCGTTGCTGCAGAAATTCAGTTTTAGGCAGCTTTTCCTTTTCCATGATTTTAGATTTTGTTTCCTTATCTCCAATTACCATGCTAATCTCTTTCCATATCTTGTAGTCTTTGACTTGGACTCTAATTAATCTCCATAATTATCTTTAAAGCTACACACTAAATAAACAATTAAAACCCAATATGCTCTAAAAATATTATTTTACTAAATCAAGACTCAAAATAGGAAAGTGCACTATTTCTCAAGAAAATCGACTATTATGACTTCTAAATCACTAAAAATGATGTCTCATCCTAATATAAATCTATCACAAATGAGGAGACATCAAGACCCCCAAGTCAAAGTTGTATCGTCCCGATACAATAAAGATAAAAACAAAGGGAAGTCTATAAATACACACTTATGGCATTTTCAACACAATGGGAAAAGCATAGAAGAATATAAAGAATAAACCTAAAGCAACAACTCAGAAAATCTCATGCAATAATATTCATAAACTACATACCTGTACACTTCTCATATTCACAGTCAACGCGACTTGAATTCAAGATCAGATTAGTTTCGCAATTTAAGAAGGATTGGGACTTTACTCAGTTCCCCAAGGAAGCTATAGATTGTTCATCGATTTTCACTAATATTCAAAGATCAACTCAACTATTCTCTAATGGCTCAATCACTTATCAGTTACATAGCAAAGAATCAAAAGGTCTTTAAGGTTGTAATTTAGGCTTAGGGACGGTATGATATTATATTTGGATAATTTAGAGTGAGCTTTTGGCTCTCTCCTCACTAGCCATCAACGAATCGCCCTAGAGCTTGAGTTACTCTCATAAAATGTTTCTCACTCAACCCAATGAATTTCTTGATGCACAATTTAGCATCCCTTAATAACCCAATTAAAGCATAAGATGTTCACATAAAAATTCCACTCGTTAGAATCATCAATATTCACAACTTCGTTGAACATAACTCTGAAAAATGTAATGACATTATTAATTTGGACATAAAAACAAAATATAAATGGATAATGGTCCAGAACGATGAATGGAGAAATAGTTCAACAAATACCAAATTTAATAGAGATATAAAGTCACATAACAGAGATATAGATTCAACATACAATAGATTCACTGATTATAATCTTATTAAACTTAAATGATCATATGTCACAGTGAAATAACATACATTATATTTCCAATCTAAATTACTTTTTTGAATTCCTATGGCTTTTACATACAGAAATAATTAATCATTTCGCAACACTTATTAATGAATTTTGAAATAAAAATCAACTATTAACATAAGATACCATTCTTATACAATCATAATGACATTCAAAAAACGAGTGGAAACCAGCCCCTCCAACATTGGCCTTCCTGTAAAAAGTCCTCTTAGTTAGAGGCATGGTTACAAACCCAACTACATGGAAAAGGCCCAAAAAGCCCTTCATCTACTCCTTTATTACTGTGAAAACAGAAAAACCCAATCCCTTTTACCATTATATCGAACGCACCCCCCCATTCTCTCCTTCTCTCTGTTCTCTCTCCTCTCCCTCACACTATTCTCCCACACTCTCTTCTCACACACAACCCTCCCCGGCACTGTAATCATCATCCACCAACCCGCCCATGTTGTCCCTGTAAAACCGTTCCTTCGTCCCTCTTCTCTCTCCTGTAAAACTGCGCCTTCCCACCAATGCCGCCGATGCTGACCTCCAAGACGCCGGAGCCAACAGATCCACCACCACGACGGCGAACCAGGCCCCCACGACAACGAATAAGACAACCACGACCACGCACCAGGCCACCACGAAGCTACGCGCGAACCAGACCGCCTCTGGTGCTGAACTTCGAGAAAACCATCGTTGCTAACCTTCGAGACGCCAGAGCCACCAGATCCACCACCACGAAGCTTCGCGCGAACCAGTTGCACCTTCAATGTCGCGAACCAGATCCACCTTCCTTTTGTTTTTAAAATTTTTGTGTTCTGTTTTTAAAATTTATTTGTTTTGTTTTTTATATTTCTTTGTTTTTGCAGGTAAAGGAGTATAAGCTTTAATGGAGTCTGTGCGCAGTAGTATTGATGTCCGTGGTGGTCCCGCCGTTCGTGATTGTGTTGTTCGTGGTGGTGGTGGTGGTGTTCGGTGATGCAGGTCTGGTGATGTTGTTTATTATCTATGTTATTTGTTACTTTGTTCTTTGCAGGTACAACCCCATCTGGGTACAGCCCATTGACTACAATTACCTATGATGCAATAACAAGAGAACTAGTATTTGTTTTACCAGAACTAGAATTAATTTTTAGCTTGTATATTAGTAAATTTGGATACCCTATAGAACACCTGATTTGTTGGGAATTATATCTTATTCTGTTAATTATGAAAATTGTGACTATTGTGTTGTAGTTATATAAGCAAATTCAAAAATTGTGACTAAATTGTGTTGTAGTTATAGCAGTAACTTCATTCTGGTGATTTGGTAACATGAAACATTTCTCGAGCTGGGTACGTACCCATCATTGTTCGAGATGGGTCCATACCCATATAGACTTTTAACTCATTTTATACCTTGGGAACATGAAACACGGCTAAATAAAAAAAGTAAAAAATGGGTCCGAAAACAAGTGGGAGCGTAAATGGGTCTGTATCCACTTCGTGCGTACACATATTGGATCTGGAACTTAATTGAAAAAACAACAATAAATAAACCCAAATAAAAATAAAAAAAAGGTATATAGGTAATTGGGGAAAATTAAAAAATGAAACTAAGATGTTTAATAAAAGAAGTAAGAAAGAAGGCTTTTAATTATAATGTTTATGTTGTATGGACTCTTATTTGTTATTTCCTCTTTAAACAAGCCTATATTTTAAATTTGGGCTTGGTTTATTTAACTAAACAAACAAACAAGCTCGTAACAAATTCAAGCCCAAACCCTTGATAAATGTATCTGGTATATTAGCTGTCATATATACAATATCAGTCCATTATTTTTGTAAATATAATCAAAACCTAAGTTTAGCCGCCGCACTGTTAGATAAACAGTACAGTGTAGCATTAATCTAAATTCCTTCTTTTATCTTTTGCTCTTTCTACACCGATTCTAACGCCGATCAACTTCTATTATCGCATTCCGTTTTCACTTCCGTTTCGGCCTCCGTGGCCGCCTCAGTCTTCTTCTCCCTGCTACAATATGTTCCTTCCGCCTTCGCCCAGTCCTCACCCAGTCTTCAGTCCTCAGATCTCTAAGCCACTAATGTTTCTCTATTCATTTACATTCAGATCGTTGATCATCATATTTCATTTAAGGTTTGTTTAATTTTTACTAAATTATTTGCAATGATTTTGTTCTTATCAATAGTTCTTTCTAATTATTATATGCAAGCTATTTTGTTAATTGTCCTAGCTAATTTTATTTTTATAGGCTCATTTTGATTTTATATCTTAAAGTAAGATATAATCTTTTTACGTTTTGATTAATCATGAAACTCCAACTAATACAAATGTATTATATACCTCTTCATATCAATTTATATAACATCTTATCAGGTTTATCTAATTAATCTGGGAATTAATTGATCAATCCTATTTATGGTATAAAACCTAAGCCTCACTATATTTAACTTACAAACATTTGTTTTCAATTTGTAAGACAGCATGGGTGGTTTCCATTAGTATCCTCGGTCAGGATCTTGTTAATGGGTGTTCTAAATTTTTTAATGGGGTGTATTGTTAACATTTTTTATGATTTTTCTTAGAATGAACTCTGAATTTTCCTATCTAGGTTCGCAAAATAATTCTACTACCCAAATGCGTAAGAGGCCTCAACTTTCTTCCCTAATTGGTACTCTCTCTTTCTCTCTCTCTCCCACACACACTCATGCACTACACGTATATGTATTCATGTGTATTTATATGGTTGTAATTATTAATTAAAGGCAAACTCAGTTATCTAATGCATCCGTGTATGTAAAAAGTAAAGAATCTATTTTAGAAAAAATCTTTTAATCTTGTTAAGAATGTTGTAGCTGAGTTTTGAAAAATTACATTTAGTTGCTTTATTTTGGTTAATGTACCCAGTTAGAACTAAATGTATCTGAGACATGATTAAATATCTTTTAATTAAGGAATTTAAGAAAGTTATGCTAAAAATGTTGAAGTAAATTAAACATAAAGAAAATGACAAAGAGAGTAGTTGTAGGTTTTTTCCAAAGCCAAATCTAAACCTAAGATTGAATTAAATATGTGAGTAAATAACACTTTTGCCCCCTGGGTTTATACGCGATTGACAGGTTGCCCCCTAAGTCTTAAAGGGTATCGAGCTTCGAGTATTTTGAATAGGTTACAGCTTGATAATTTTCAATCAAGTACTAAAATCGAGGCTTTGGTAAGAATATTATTACACACATTCTTTAATTTAATAGAATGAGACATTTAATTAATTTGTGTTTACTGGTTTGTTTATAGAGGGAAGAGATCAAGTTGATGAGTGAGAGAGATGGTGTTGCTAAGGGAATAGTTTTTAGTCAATTTACGACTTTTCTGGATCTTATACATTTCTCGCTTCAGAAGGTAAGTGTTATTATTTAGTTACGTTTTTGTTTTTGTTTTGATTTTTAGTAGTAAGTAATGTATTGTTGTATGTATGTATATAGTCTGGGATAAAATGTGTATCGTTAGTGGGATTGAATACAAATCATCCGATTAAAGATTCAAGATTTTTTTTTAAGAAGAACCAGGTAGGGAAGAGAAGATGTACAGGGAAGAAGAAGATGGGGAAGAGAGGGGGGAGGGGGGTCTCGGGGGGGGGGGGTGGGGAGGGTAGGGGTTTTTATTTTTATTTTTATTTAATAATATTAAAAGTATTATTAAATTTCTACTTTACCCTTATTTTAAGTTAATTAAACATATAATTACTATCTGGATTAAAAAAAAGAAAAAATATGACATGGAATTGCCACGTCATATTTAACGGAGAAAATGGACGGAAAACGCACTCAGGGGGTAACGGGTCACAAAAGTAAATCTTAGGGGGCAACGAGGCGCATTTTAAGACTTAGGGGGCAACCTGTCAATCGTGTATAAAACCAGGGGGCAAAAGTGTCATTTACTCTAAATATGTACATATGTAATGATTTAAGTGTATATTGTTTTCCTTTATAACAAAAACCTAAACCTAAGATAAAACATAGTTCTTCTTATGTATAAATTTAATGGTTCCTTCCTTAATTTTGTCTATTGAAAATAAAATGTTATGTTTAGTCTGTTTTCATTACCTATTTTGAGTCTTCATTTGAAAAAAGATAAGATACTTCTTTAAATTAAGTGATTGATTTAATATAGATTTGATGCAACACCATCCCATAAGAAGCTGATCCGGAAGGGTAGAGAAGAACACAGAGACAGCTAGTATAACACTTACCATAACTAATATGGGAGTATATACAAAAGGTATTGGTTAATGGCCACTTTTGCCCATTTTAGAAAGATAGTACAAGTGCTTGTTGGGCCAACCTCGCTAATGAAACAATTGATTATTTTAAAAATTTGATAGTTGCTCTAGTGGTTACCAGAAATAGATTTAAATGACTCCAATGTAATGAAAAAAGATATTTACATTTTAATCTTGGTACATTATTCTATTAATTTTTGTTTATTGTTTTATTAATTTGATTAATGTTCAGTATTGATCATGATTCATGTATTTATATTTTAACCACTCAAACTGTTTTTACTACTCTATATATATAATACAACATGAACAATTGAAATCAAGCCTATAGATTGTTCTAAAATACGGAATGAAATTTATCAAAAAACAATTCTTGACTCTCCTTTGTACATACTTTGGATTGAGTTACATCCCATTTATGGTACCACACATTCTTAGGCTAGACCCTTCACAATACCAATTAAAAGGGATTACTTTGTATTTAAGTTCTAAAACCTCTAACAAATATAAATGCACAAAAATACATAAAGGAAAACAAAATGCTAAGTATCTCTCTTTCTTTGCAGGACAGCCTTAGTTTGATAATCATCATGCTACATAAAAATGCAGCTACACATTTTTTGTAAAAGAAACACAAAAGGCTAAGTCTCTCTCTTTCTTTGCATGACAGCCTTAAGAATCATCATGCTACACAAAAATGCAACTACACATTTTTGGCTTAGAGGACCATCATGTTGATAGATCGCCATACGCTCCTTCAATAGACATATTTTACTAGAGTGGCACTTTATTACATAAATGTCCACCTATGGGCTTGATATGAGGGTCAACCAAGTGCTTATGGCTAGATATGATGGCCATTTTATTGCATTAATCAAGGCTAAATATGAGGGTCAACTAAGTGCTTATGGCTAGATATGAGGGTCAACCAAGTGCTTATGGCTAGATTCCAGCGGTCAAAAATCGAGGGAAGACGTGTAACCTCGGATTGACATGATAAGATGCACAATTTAGCATCCCTTAATAACCCAATTAAAGCATAAGATGTTCACATAAAAATTCCACTCGTTAGAATCGTCAATATTCACAACTTCGTTGAACATAACTCTGAAAAATGTAATGACATTATTAATTTGGACATAAAAACAAAATATAAATGGATAATGGTCCAGAACGATGAATGGAGATATAGTTCAACAAATACCAAATTTAATAGAGATATAAAGTCTCATAACAGAGATATAGATTCAACATACAATAGATTCACTGATTATAATCTTATTAAACTTAAATGATCATATGTCACAGTGAAATAACATACATTATATTTCCAATCTAAATTACTTTTTTGAATTCCTATGGCTTTTACATACTGAAATAATTAATCATTTCTCAACACTTATTAATGAATTTTGAAATAAAAATCAACTATTAACATAAGATACCATTCTTAAACATTCATAATGACATTAAAAAAACGAGTGGAAACCCGCCCCTCCAACATTGGCCTTCATGTAAAAAGTCCTCTTAGTTAGAGGCATGGTTACAAACCCAACTACATGGTCAAAAGGCCCAGAAAGCCCTTCATCTACTCCTTTATTACTGTGAAAACAGAAAAACCCAATCCCTTTTACCATTATATCGAACGCACCCCCATTCTCTCCTTCTCTCTGTTCTCTCTCCTCTCCCTCACACTATTCTCCCACACTCTCTTCTCCCACACAACCCTCCCCTGCACTGTAATCATCACCACCAACCCGCCCCTGTTGTCCCTGTAAAACCGTGCCTTCGTCCCTCTTCTCTCTCCTGTAAAACTGCGCCTTCCCACCTTCCCACCATTGCCGCCGCTGCTAACCTCCAAGACGCCGGAGCCAACAGATCCACCACCACGACGGCGAACCAGGCCCCCACGACAACGAATAAGGCAACCACGACCACGCACCAGGCCACCACGAAGCTACGCGCGAACCAGACCGCCTCTGATGCTGACCTTCGAGAAAACCATCGTTGCTAACCTTCGAGACGCCAGAGCCACCAGATCCACCACCACGAAGCTTCGCGCGAACCAGTTGCACCTTCAGTGTCGCGAACCAGATCCACCTTCCTTTTGTTTTTAAAATTTATGTGTTCTGTTTTTAAAATTTATTTGTTTTGTTTTTTATATTTCTTTGTTTTTGCAGGTAAAGGAGTATAAGCTTTAATGGAGTCTGTGCGCAGTTGTATTGATGTCCGTGGTGGTCCCGCCGTTCGTGATTGTGTTGTTCGTGGTGGTGGCGGTGTTCGATGATGCAGGTCTGGTGGTGTTGTTTATTATCTATGTTATTTGTTACTTTGTTCTTTGCAGGTACAACCCCATCTGGGTACAGCCCATTGACTACAATTACCTATGATGCAATAACCAGAGAACTAGTATTTGTTTTACCAGAATTAGAATTAATTTTTAGCTTGTATATTAGTAAATTTGGATACCCTATAGAACACCTGATTTGTTGGGAATTATATCTTATTATGTAAATTATGAAAATTGTGACTATTGAGGTGTAGTTATATAAGCAAATTCAAAAATTGTGACTAAATTGTGTTGTAGTTATAGCAGTAACTTCATTCTGGTGATTTGGTAACATGAAACATTTCTCGAGCTGGGTACGTAACCATCATTGTTCGAGATGGGTCCGTACCCATATAGACTTTTAACTCATTTTATACCTTGATAACATACTCATTTTATACCTTGATAACATGAAACACGACTAAATAAAAAAAGTAAAAAATGGGTCCGAAAACAAGTGGGAGCCTGTATCCACTTCGTGCGTACACATATTGGATCTGGAACTTAATTGAAAAAACAACAATAAATAAACACAAATTAAAATTAAAAAAAAAGGTATATAGGTAATTGGGAAAATTAAAAAATAAAACTAAGAACTTTAATAAAAGAAGTAAGAAAGAAGACTTTTAATTATAATGTTTATGTTGTATGGGCTCTTATTTGTTATTTCCTCTTTAAACAATCCTATATTTTAAATTTGGGCTTGGTTTATTTAACTAAACAAACAAACAAGCCCGTAACAAATTCAAGCCCAAACCCTTGATAAATGTATCGGGTATATTAGCTGCCATGTATACAATATCAGTCCATTAATTTTGTAAATATAATCAAAACCTAAGTTTAGCCGCCGCACTGTTAGATAAACAGTACAGTGTAGCATTAATCTAAATTCTTTCTTTTATCTTTTGCTCTTTCTACACCGATTCTAACGCCGATCAACTTCTATTATCGCATTCCGTTTCGGCCTCCGTGGCCGCCTCAGTCTTCTTCTCCCTGCTACAATATGTTCCTTCCGCCTTCGCCCAGTCCTCACCCAGTCTTCCGTCCTCAGATCTCTAAGCCACTAATGTTTCTCTATTCATTTACATTCAGATCGTTGATCATCATATTTCATTTAAGGTTTGTTTAATTTTTCCTAAATTATTTGCAATGATTTTGTTCTTATCAATAGTTCTTTCTAATTATTATATGCAAGCTATTTTGTTAATTGTCCTAGCTAATTTTATTTTTATAGGCTCATTTTGATTTTATATCTTAAAGTAAGATATAATCTTTTTACGTTTTGATTAATCATGAAACTCCAACTAATACAAATGTATTGTATACCTCTTCATATCAATTTATATAACATCTCATCAGGTTTATCTAATTAATCTGGGAATTAATTGATCAATCCTATTTATGGTATAAAACCTAAGCCTCACTATATTTAACTTACAAACATTTGTTTTCAATTTGTAAGACAGCATGGGTGGTTTCCATTAGTATCCTCGGTCAGGATCTTGTTAATGGGTATTCTAAATTTTTTAATATGGTGCATTGTTAACATTTTTTATGATTTTTCTTAGAATGAGCTCTGAATTTTCCTATCAAGGTTCGCAAAATAATTCTACTACCCAAATGCGTAATAGGCCTCAACTTTCTTCCCTAATTGGTACTCTCTCTTTCTCCCTCTCCCACACACTCATGCACTACACGTATATGTATTAATGTGTATTTATATGGTTGTAATTATTAATTAAAGGCAAACTCAGTTATCTAATGCATCCGTGTATGTAAAAAGTAAAGAATCTATTTTAGAAAAATTCTTTTAATCTTGTTAAGAATGTTGTAGCTAAGTTTTGAAAAATTACATTTACTTGCTTTATTTTGGTTAATTAACCCAGTTAGAATTAAATGTATCTGAGACATGATTAAATATCTTTTAATTAAGGAATTTAAGAAAGTTATGCTAAAAATGTTGAAGTAAATTAAACATAAAGAAAATGACAAAGAGAGTAGTTGTAGGTTTTTTCCAAAGCCAAATCTAAACCTAAGATTGAATTAAATATGTGAGTAAATAACACTTTTGCCCCCGGGTTTATACGCGATTGACAGGTTTCCCCCTAAGTCTTAAAGGATATCGAGCTTCGAGTATTTTGAATAGGTTACAACTTGATAATTTTCAATCAAGTACTAAAATCGAGGCTTTGGTAAGAATATTATTACACACATTCTTTACTTTAATAGAATGAGACATTTAATTAATTTGTGTTTACTGGTTTGTTTATAGAGGGAAGAGATCAAGTTGATGAGTGAGAGAGATGGTGCTGCTAAGGGAATAGTTTTTAGTCAATTTACGTCTTTTCTGGATCTTATACATTTCTCGCTTCAGAAGGTAAGTGTTATTATTTAGTTACGTTTTTGTTTTTGTTTTGATTTTGAGTAGTAAGTAATGTATTGTTGTATGTATGTATATAGTCTGGGATAAAATGTGTATCGTTAGTGGGATTGAATACAAATCATCCGATTAAAGATTAAAGATTTTTTTTAAGAAGAACCAGGTAGGGAAGAGAAGATGAACGGGGAAGAAGAAGATGGGGAAGAGAGGGGGGAGGGGGGTCTCGGTGGGGGATGGAGAAGAAGTTGGGCCTACCTCGTTAATGAAGCAATTGATTATTTTAAAAATTTGATAGTTGCTCTAGTGGTTACCAGAAATAGATTTAAATGACTCCAATGTAATGAAAAAAGATATTTACATTTTAATCTTGGTACATTATTCTATTAATTTTTGTTTATTGTTTTATTAATTTGATTAATGTTCAGTATTGATCATGATTCATGTATTTATATTTTAACCACTCAAACTGTTTTTACTACTCTATATATATAATACAACATGAACAATTGAAATCAAGCCTATAGATTGTTCTAAAATACGGAATGAAATTTATCAAAAAACAATTCTTGACTCTCCTTTGTACATACTTTGGATTGAGTTACATCCCATTTATGGTACCACACATTCTTAGGCTAGACCCCTTCACAATACCAATTAAAAGGGATTACTTTATATTTAAGTTCTAAAACCTCTAACAAATATAAATGCACAAAAATACATAAAGGAACACAAAATGCTAAGTATCTCTCTTTCTTTGCATGACAGCCTTAGTTTGATAATCATCATGTGCTACATAAAAATGCAGCTACACATTTTGTATAAAAGAAACACAAAAGGCTAAGTCTCTCTCTTTCTTTGCATGACAGCCTTAAGAATCATCATGCTACACAAAAATGCAGCTACACATTTTTGGCTTAGAGGACCATCATGTTGATAGATCGCCATACGCTCCTTCCATAGACATATTTTACTAGAGTGGCACTTTATTACATAAATGTCCACCTATGGGCTTGATATGAGGGTCAACCAAGTGCTTATGGCTAGATATGATGGCCATTTTATTGCATTAATCAAGGCTAAATATGAGGGTCAACTAAGTGCTTATGGCTAGATATGAGGGTCAACCAAGTGCTTATGGCTAGATTCCAGCGGTCAAAAATCGAGGGAAGACGTGTAACCTCGGATTGACATGATAAGATGCACAATTTAGCATCCCTTAATAAACCAATTAAAGCATAAGATGTTCACATAAAAATTCCACTCGTTAGAATCGTCAATATTCACAACTTCGTTGAACATAACTCTGAAAAATGTAATGACATTATTAATTTGGACATAAAAACAAAATATAAATGGATAATGGTCCAGAACGATGAATGGAGATATAGTTCAACAAATACCAAATTTAATAGAGATATAAAGTCTCATAACAGAGATATAGATTCAACATACAATAGATTCACTGATTATAATCTTATTAAACTTAAATGATCATATGTCACAGTGAAATAACATACATTATATTTCCAATCTAAATTACTTTTTTAAATTCCTATGGCTTTTACATACTGAAATAATTAATCATTTCTCAACACTTATTAATGAATTTTGAAATAAAAATCAACTATTAACATAAGATACCATTCTTATACATTCATAATGACATTCAAAAAACGAGTGGAAACCCGCCCCTCCAACATTGGCCTTCCTGTAAAAAGTCCTCTTAGTTAGAGGCATGGTTACAAACCCAACTACATGGGCAAAAGGCCCAGAAAGCCCTTCATCTACTCCTTTATTACTGTGAAAACAGAAAAACCCAATCCCTTTTACCATTATATCGAACGCACCCCCATTCTCTCCTTCTCTCTGTTCTCTCTCCTCTCCCTCACACTATTCTCCCACACTCTCTTCTCCCACACAACCCTCCCCTGCACTGTAATCATCACCACCAACCCGCCCCTGTTGTCCCTGTAAAACCGTGCCTTCGTCCCTCTTCTCTCTCCTGTAAAACTGCGCCTTCCCACCTTCCCACCATTGCCGCCGCTGCTAACCTCCAAGACGCCGGAGCCAACAGATCCACCGCCACGACGGCGAACCAGGCCCCCACGACAACGAATAAGGCAACCACGACCACGCACCAGGCCACCACGAAGCTACGCGCGAACCAGACCGCCTCTGGTGCTGACCTTCGAGAAAACCATCGTTGCTAACCTTCGAGACGCCAGAGCCACCAGATCCACCACCACGAAGCTTCGCGCGAACCAGTTGCACCTTCAGTGTCGCGAACCAGATCCACCTTCCTTTTGTTTTTAAAATTTCTGTGTTCTGTTTTTAAAATTTATTTGTTTTGTTTTTTATATTTCTTTGTTTTTGCAGGTAAAGGAGTATAAGCTTTAATGGAGTCTGTGTGCAGTTGTATTGATGTCCGTGGTGGTCCCGCCGTTCGTGATTGTGTTGTTCGTGGTGGTGGTGGTGTTCGGTGATGCAGGTCTGGTGGTGTTGTTTATTATCTATGTTATTTGTTACTTTGTTCTTTGCAGGTACAACCCCATCTGGGTACAGCCCATTGACTAAAATTACCTATGATGCAATAACAAGAGAACTAGTATTTGTTTTACCAGAATTAGAATTAATTTTTAGCTTGTATATTAGTAAATTTGGATACCCTATAGAACACCTGATTTGTTGGGAATTATATCTTATTATGTTAATTATGAAAATTGTGACTATTGTGTTGTAGTTAGATAAGCAAATTCAAAAATTGTGACTAAATTGTGTTGTAGTTATAGCAGTAACTTCATTCTGGTGATTTGGTAACATGAAACATTTCTCGAGCTGGGTACGTAACCATCATTGTTCGAGATGGGTCCGTACCCATATAGACTTTTAACTCATTTTATACCTTGATAACATACTCATTTTATACCTTGATAACATGAAACACGACTAAATAAAAAAAGTAAAAAATGGGTCCGAAAACAAGTGGGAGCGTAAATGGGTCTGTATCCACTTCGTGCGTACACATATTGGATCTGGAACTTAATTGAAAAAACAACAATAAATAAACACAAATTAAAATTAAAAAAAAAGGTATATAGGTAATTGGGAAAATTAAAAAATGAAACTAAGAACTTTAATAAAAGAAGTAAGAAAGAAGACTTTTAATTATAATGTTTATGTTGTATGGGCTCTTATTTGTTATTTCCTCTTTAAACAATCCTATATTTTAAATTTGGGCTTGGTTTATTTAACTAAACAAACAAACAAGCCCGTAACAAATTCAAGCCCAAACCCTTGATAAATGTATCGGGTATATTAGCTGCCATATATACAATATCAGTCCATTAATTTTGTAAATATAATCAAAACCTAAGTTTAGCCGCCGCACTGTTAGATAAACAGTACAGTGTAGCATTAATCTAAATTCTTTCTTTTATCTTTTGCTCTTTCTACACCGATTCTAACGCCGATCAACTTCTATTATCGCATTCCGTTTCGGCCTCCGTGGCCGCCTCAGTCTTCTTCTCCCTGCTACAATATGTTCCTTCCGCCTTCGCCCAGTCCTCACCCAGTCCTCAGTCCTCAGATCTCTAAGCCACTAATGTTTCTCTATTCATTTACATTCAGATCGTTGATCATCATATTTCATTTAAGGTTTGTTTAATTTTTCCTAAATTATTTGCAATGATTTTGTTCTTATCAATAGTTCTTTCTAATTATTATATGCAAGCTATTTTGTTAATTGTCCTAGCTAATTTTATTTTTATAGGCTCATTTTGATTTTATATCTTAAAGTAAGATATAATCTTTTTACGTTTTGATTAATCATGAAACTCCAACTAATACAGATGTATTGTATACCTCTTCATATCAATTTATATAACATCTCATCAGGTTTATCTAATTAATCTGGGAATTAATTGATCAATCCTATTTATGGTATAAAACCTAAGCCTCACTATATTTAACTTACAAACATTTGTTTTCAATTTGTAAGACAGCATGGGTGGTTTCCATTAGTATCCTCGGTCAGGATCTTGTTAATGGGTGTTCTAAATTTTTTAATGGGGTGCATTGTTAACATTTTTTATGATTTTTCTTAGAATAAACTCTGAATTTTCCTATCAAGGTTCGCAAAATAATTCTACTACCCAAATGCGTAATAGGCCTCAACTTTCTTCCCTAATTGGTACTCTCTCTTTCTCCCTCTCCCACACACACTCATGCACTACACGTATATGTATTAATGTGTATTTATATGGTTGTAATTTTTAATTAAAGGCAAACTCAGTTATCTAATGCATCCGTGTATGTAAAAAGTAAAGAATCTATTTTAGAAAAATTCTTTTAATCTTGTTAAGAATGTTGTAGCTAAGTTTTGAAAAATTACATTTACTTGCTTTATTTTGGTTAATTAACCCAGTTAGAATTAAATGTATCTGAGACATGATTAAATATCTTTTAATTAAGAAATTTAAGAAAGTTATGCTAAAAATGTTGAAGTAAATTAAACATAAAGAAAATGACAAAGAGAGTAGTTGTAGGTTTTTTCCAAAGCCAAATCTAAACCTAAGATTGAATTAAATATGTGAGTAAATAACACTTTTGCCCCCGGGTTTATACGCGATTGACAGGTTTCCCCCTAAGTCTTAAAGGATATCGAGCTTCGAGTATTTTGAATAGGTTACAACTTGATAATTTTCAATCAAGTACTAAAATCGAGGCTTTGGTAAGAATATTATTACACACATTATTTACTTTAATAGAATGAGACATTTAATTAATTTGTGTTTACTGGTTTGTTTATAGAGGGAAGAGATCAAGTTGATGAGTGAGAGAGATGGTGCTGCTAAGGGAATAGTTTTTAGTCAATTTACGTCTTTTCTGGATCTTATACATTTCTCGCTTCAGAAGGTAAGTGTTATTATTTAGTTACGTTTTTGTTTTTGTTTTGATTTTGAGTAGTAAGTAATGTATTGTTGTATGTATGTATATAGTCTGGGATAAAATGTGTATCGTTAGTGGGATTGAATACAAATCATCCGATTAAAGATTAAAGATTTTTTTTTAAGAAGAACCAGGTAGGGAAGAGAAGATGAACGGGGAAGAAGAAGATGGGGAAGAGAGGGGGGAGGGGGGGTCTCGGTGGGGGATGGAGAAGAAGTTGGGCCTACCTCGTTAATGAAGCAATTGATTATTTTAAAAATTTGATAGTTGCTCTAGTGGTTACCAGAAATAGATTTAAATGACTCCAATGTAATGAAAAAAGATATTTACATTTTAATCTTGGTACATTATTCTATTAATTTTTATTTATTGTTTTATTAATTTGATTAATGTTCAGTATTGATCATGATTCATGTATTTATATTTTAACCACTCAAACTGTTTTTACTACTCTATATATATAATACAACATGAACAATTGAAATCAAGCCTATAGATTGTTCTAAAATACGGAATGAAATTTATCAAAAAACAATTCTTGACTCTCCTTTGTACATACTTTGGATTGAGTTACATCCCATTTATGGTACCACACATTCTTAGGCTAGACCCCTTCAAAATACCAATTAAAAGGGATTACTTTATATTTAAGTTCTAAAACCTCTAACAAATATAAATGCACAAAAATACATAAAGGAACACAAAATGCTAAGTATCTCTCTTTCTTTGCATGACAGCCTTAGTTTGATAATCATCATGTGCTACATAAAAATGCAGCTACACATTTTTTATAAAAGAAACACAAAAGGCTAAGTCTCTCTCTTTCTTTGCATGACAGCCTTAAGAATCATCATGCTACACAAAAATGCAGCTACACATTTTTGGCTTAGAGGACCATCATGTTGATAGATCGCCATACGCTCCTTCCATAGACATATTTTACTAGAGTGGCACTTTATTACATAAATGTCCACCTATGGGCTTGATATGAGGGTCAACCAAGTGCTTATGGCTAGATATGATGGCCATTTTATTGCATTAATCAAGGCTAAATATGAGGGTCAACTAAGTGCTTATGGCTAGATATGAGGGTCAACCAAGTGCTTATGGCTAGATTCCAGCGGTCAAAAATCGAGGGAAGACGTGTAACCTCGGATTGACATGATAAGATGCACAATTTAGCATCCCTTAATAACCCAATTAAAGCATAAGATGTTCACATAAAAATTCCACTCGTTAGAATCGTCAATATTCACAACTTCGTTGAACATAACTCTGAAAAATGTAATGACATTATTAATTTGGACATAAAAACAAAATATAAATGGATAATGGTCCAGAACGATGAATGGAGATATAGTTCAACAAATACCAAATTTAATAGAGATATAAAGTCTCATAACAGAGATATAGATTCAACATACAATAGATTCACTGATTATAATCTTATTAAACTTAAATGATCATATGTCACAGTGAAATAACATACATTATATTTCCAATCTAAATTACTTTTTTGAATTCCTATGGCTTTTACATACTGAAATAATTAATCATTTCTCAACACTTATTAATGAATTTTGAAATAAAAATCAACTATTAACATAAGATACCATTCTTATACATTCATAATGACATTCAAAAAACGAGTGGAAACCCGCCCCTCCAACATTGGCCTTCCTGTAAAAAGTCCTCTTAGTTAGAGGCATGGTTACAAACCCAACTACATGGGCAAAAGGCCCAGAAAGCCCTTCATCTACTCCTTTATTACTGTGAAAACAGAAAAACCCAATCCCTTTTACCATTATATCGAACGCACTCCCATTCTCTCCTTCTCTCTGTTCTCTCTCCTCTCCCTCACACTATTCTCCCACACTCTCTTCTCCCACACAACCCTCCCCTGCACTGTAATCATCACCACCAACCCGCCCCTGTTGTCCCTGTAAAACCGTGCCTTCGTCCCTCTTCTCTCTCCTGTAAAACTGCGCCTTCCCACCTTCCCACCATTGCCGCCGCTGCTAACCTCCAAGACGCCGGAGCCAACAGATCCACCACCACGACGGCGAACCAGGCCCCCACGACAACGAATAAGGCAACCACGACCACGCACCAGGCCACCACGAAGCTACGCGCGAACCAGACCGCCTCTGGTGCTGACCTTCGAGAAAACCATCGTTGCTAATCTTCGAGACGCCAGAGCCACCAGATCCACCACCACGAAGCTTCGCGTGAACCAGTTGCACCTTCAGTGTCGCGAACCAGATCCACCTTCCTTTTGTTTTTAAAATTTCTGTGTTCTGTTTTTAAAATTTATTTGTTTTGTTTTTTATATTTCTTTGTTTTTGCAGGTAAAGGAGTATAAGCTTTAATGGAGTCTGTGCGCAGTTGTATTGATGTCCGTGGTGGTCCCGCCGTTCGTAATTGTGTTGTTCGTGGTGGTGGTGGTGTTCGGTGATGCAGGTCTGGTGGTGTTGTTTATTATCTATGTTATTTGTTACTTTGTTCTTTGCAGGTACAACCCCATCTGGGTACAGCCCATTGACTACAATTACCTATGATGCAATAACAAGAGAACTAGTATTTGTTTTACCAGAATTAGAATTAATTTTTAGCTTGTATATTAGTAAATTTGGATACCCTATAGAACACCTGATTTGTTGGGAATTATATCTTATTATGTTAATTATGAAAATTGTGACTATTGTGTTGTAGTTATATAAGCAAATTCAAAAATTGTGGCTAAATTGTGTTGTAGTTATAGCAGTAACTTCATTCTGGTGATTTGGTAACATGAAACATTTCTCGAGCTGGGTACGTAACCATCATTGTTCGAGATGGGTCCGTACCCCTATAGACTTTTAACTCATTTTATACCTTGATAACATACTCATTTTATACCTTGATAACATGAAACACGACTAAATAAAAAAAGTAAAAAATGGGTCCGAAAACAAGTGGGAGCGTAAATGGGTCTGTATCCACTTCGTGCGTACACATATTGGATCTGGAACTTAATTGAAAAAACAACAATAAATAAACACAAATTAAAATTAAAAAAAAAGGTATATAGGTAATTGGGAAAATTAAAAAATGAAACTAAGAACTTTAATAAAAGAAGTAAGAAAGAAGACTTTTAATTATAATGTTTATGTTGTATGGGCTCTTATTTGTTATTTCCTCTTTAAACAATCCTATATTTTAAATTTGGGCTTGGTTTATTTAACTAAACAAACAAACAAGCCCGTAACAAATTCAAGCCCAAACCCTTGATAAATGTATCGGGTATATTAGCTGCCATATATACAATATCAGTCCATTAATTTTGTAAATATAATCAAAACCTAAGTTTAGCCGCCGCACTGTTAGATAAACAGTACAGTGTAGCATTAATCTAAATTCTTTCTTTTATCTTTTGCTCTTTCTACACCGATTCTAACGCCGATCAACTTCTATTATCGCATTCCGTTTCGGCCTCCGTGGCCGCCTCAGTCTTCTTCTCCCTGCTACAATATGTTCCTTCCGCCTTCGCCCAGTCCTCACCCAGTCCTCAGTCCTCAGATCTCTAAGCCACTAATGTTTCTCTATTCATTTACATTCAGATCGTTGATCATCATATTTCATTTAAGGTTTGTTTAATTTTTCCTAAATTATTTGCAATGATTTTGTTCTTATCAATAGTTCTTTCTAATTATTATATGCAAGCTATTTTGTTAATTGTCCTAGCTAATTTTATTTTTATAGGCTCATTTTGATTTTATATCTTAAAGTAAGATATAATCTTTTTACGTTTTGATTAATCATGAAACTCCAACTAATACAGATGTATTGTATACCTCTTCATATCAATTTATATAACATCTCATCAGGTTTATCTAATTAATCTGGGAATTAATTGATCAATCCTATTTATGGTATAAAACCTAAGCCTCACTATATTTAACTTACAAACATTTGTTTTCAATTTGTAAGACAGCATGGGTGGTTTCCATTAGTATCCTCGGTCAGGATCTTGTTAATGGGTGTTCTAAATTTTTTAATGGGGTGCATTGTTAACATTTTTTATGATTTTTCTTAGAATAAACTCTGAATTTTCCTATCAAGGTTCGCAAAATAATTCTACTACCCAAATGCGTAATAGGCCTCAACTTTCTTCCCTAATTGGTACTCTCTCTTTCTCCCTCTCCCACACACACTCATGCACTACACGTATATGTATTAATGTGTATTTATATGGTTGTAATTTTTAATTAAAGGCAAACTCAGTTATCTAATGCATCCGTGTATGTAAAAAGTAAAGAATCTATTTTAGAAAAATTCTTTTAATCTTGTTAAGAATGTTGTAGCTAAGTTTTGAAAAATTACATTTACTTGCTTTATTTTGGTTAATTAACCCAGTTAGAATTAAATGTATCTGAGACATGATTAAATATCTTTTAATTAAGGAATTTAAGAAAGTTATGCTAAAAATGTTGAAGTAAATTAAACATAAAGAAAATGACAAAGAGAGTAGTTGTAGGTTTTTTCCAAAGCCAAATCTAAACCTAAGATTGAATTAAATATGTGAGTAAATAACACTTTTGCCCCCGGGTTTATACGCGATTGACAGGTTTCCCCCTAAGTCTTAAAGGATATCGAGCTTCGAGTATTTTGAATAGGTTACAACTTGATAATTTTCAATCAAGTACTAAAATCGAGGCTTTGGTAAGAATATTATTACACACATTATTTACTTTAATAGAATGAGACATTTAATTAATTTGTGTTTACTGGTTTGTTTATAGAGGGAAGAGATCAAGTTGATGAGTGAGAGAGATGGTGCTGCTAAGGGAATAGTTTTTAGTCAATTTACGTCTTTTCTGGATCTTATACATTTCTCGCTTCAGAAGGTAAGTGTTATTATTTAGTTACGTTTTTGTTTTTGTTTTGATTTTGAGTAGTAAGTAATGTATTGTTGTATGTATGTATATAGTCTGGGATAAAATGTGTATCGTTAGTGGGATTGAATACAAATCATCCGATTAAAGATTAAAGATTTTTTTTTAAGAAGAACCAGGTAGGGAAGAGAAGATGAACGGGGAAGAAGAAGATGGGGAAGAGAGGGGGGAGGGGGGGTCTCGGTGGGGGATGGAGAAGAAGTTGGGCCTACCTCGTTAATGAAGCAATTGATTATTTTAAAAATTTGATAGTTGCTCTAGTGGTTACCAGAAATAGATTTAAATGACTCCAATGTAATGAAAAAAGATATTTACATTTTAATCTTGGTACATTATTCTATTAATTTTTATTTATTGTTTTATTAATTTGATTAATGTTCAGTATTGATCATGATTCATGTATTTATATTTTAACCACTCAAACTGTTTTTACTACTCTATATATATAATACAACATGAACAATTGAAATCAAGCCTATAGATTGTTCTAAAATACGGAATGAAATTTATCAAAAAACAATTCTTGACTCTCCTTTGTACATACTTTGGATTGAGTTACATCCCATTTATGGTACCACACATTCTTAGGCTAGACCCCTTCAAAATACCAATTAAAAGGGATTACTTTATATTTAAGTTCTAAAACCTCTAACAAATATAAATGCACAAAAATACATAAAGGAACACAAAATGCTAAGTATCTCTCTTTCTTTGCATGACAGCCTTAGTTTGATAATCATCATGTGCTACATAAAAATGCAGCTACACATTTTTTATAAAAGAAACACAAAAGGCTAAGTCTCTCTCTTTCTTTGCATGACAGCCTTAAGAATCATCATGCTACACAAAAATGCAGCTACACATTTTTGGCTTAGAGGACCATCATGTTGATAGATCGCCATACGCTCCTTCCATAGACATATTTTACTAGAGTGGCACTTTATTACATAAATGTCCACCTATGGGCTTGATATGAGGGTCAACCAAGTGCTTATGGCTAGATATGATGGCCATTTTATTGCATTAATCAAGGCTAAATATGAGGGTCAACTAAGTGCTTATGGCTAGATATGAGGGTCAACCAAGTGCTTATGGCTAGATTCCAGCGGTCAAAAATCGAGGGAAGACGTGTAACCTCGGATTGACATGATAAGATGCACAATTTAGCATCCCTTAATAACCCAATTAAAGCATAAGATGTTCACATAAAAATTCCACTCGTTAGAATCGTCAATATTCACAACTTCATTGAACATAACTCTGAAAAATGTAATGACATTATTAATTTGGACATAAAAACAAAATATAAATGGATAATGGTCCAGAACGATGAATGGAGATATAGTTCAACAAATACCAAATTTAATAGAGATATAAAGTCTCATAACAGAGATATAGATTCAACATACAATAGATTCACTGATTATAATCTTATTAAACTTAAATGATCATATGTCACAGTGAAATAACATACATTATATTTCCAATCTAAATTACTTTTTTGAATTCCTATGGCTTTTACATACTGAAATAATTAATCATTTCTCAACACTTATTAATGAATTTTGAAATAAAAATCAACTATTAACATAAGATACCATTCTTATACATTCATAATGACATTCAAAAAACGAGTGGAAACCCGCCCCTCCAACATTGGCCTTCCTGTAAAAAGTCCTCTTAGTTAGAGGCATGGTTACAAACCCAACTACATGGGCAAAAGGCCCAGAAAGCCCTTCATCTACTCCTTTATTACTGTGAAAACAGAAAAACCCAATCCCTTTTACCATTATATCGAACGCACCCCCATTCTCTCCTTCTCTCTGTTCTCTCTCCTCTCCCTCACACTATTCTCCCACACTCTCTTCTCCCACACAACCCTCCCCTGCACTGTAATCATCACCACCAACCCGCCCCTGTTGTCCCTGTAAAACCGTGCCTTCGTCCCTCTTCTCTCTCCTGTAAAACTACGCCTTCCCACCTTCCCACCATTGCCGCCGCTGCTAACCTCCAAGACGCCGGAGCCAACAGATCCACCACCACGACGGCGAACCAGGCCCCCACGACAACGAATAAGGCAACCACGACCACGCACCAGGCCACCACGAAGCTACGCGCGAACCAGACCGCCTCTGGTGCTGACCTTCGAGAAAACCATCGTTGCTAACCTTCGAGACGCCAGAGCCACCAGATCCACCACCACGAAGCTTCGCGTGAACCAGTTGCACCTTCAGTGTCGCGAACCAGATCCACCTTCCTTTTGTTTTTAAAATTTCTGTGTTCTGTTTTTAAAATTTATTTGTTTTGTTTTTTATATTTCTTTGTTTTTGCAGGTAAAGGAGTATAAGCTTTAATGGAGTCTGTGCGCAGTTGTATTGATGTCCGTGGTGGTCCCGCCGTTCGTGATTGTGTTGTTCGTGGTGGTGGCGGTGTTCGATGATGCAGGTCTGGTGGTGTTGTTTATTATCTATGTTATTTGTTACTTTGTTCTTTGCAGGTACAACCCCATCTGGGTACAGCCCATTGACTACAATTACCTATGATGCAATAACCAGAGAACTAGTATTTGTTTTACCAGAATTAGAATTAATTTTTAGCTTGTATATTAGTAAATTTGGATACCCTATAGAACACCTGATTTGTTGGGAATTATATCTTATTATGTTAATTATGAAAATTGTGACTATTGTGTTGTAGTTATATAAGCAAATTCAAAAATTGTGGCTAAATTGTGTTGTAGTTATAGCAGTAACTTCATTCTGGTGATTTGGTAACATGAAACATTTCTCGAGCTGGGTACGTAACCATCATTGTTCGAGATGGGTCCGTACCCATATAGACTTTTAACTCATTTTATACCTTGATAACATACTCATTTTATACCTTGATAACATGAAACACGACTAAATAAAAAAAGTAAAAAATGGGTCCGAAAACAAGTGGGAGCGTAAATGGGTCTGTATCCACTTCGTGCGTACACATATTGGATCTGGAACTTAATTGAAAAAACAACAATAAATAAACACAAATTAAAATTAAAAAAAAAGGTATATAGGTAATTGGGAAAATTAAAAAATGAAACTAAGAACTTTAATAAAAGAAGTAAGAAAGAAGACTTTTAATTATAATGTTTATGTTGTATGGGCTCTTATTTGTTATTTCCTCTTTAAACAATCCTATATTTTAAATTTGGGCTTGGTTTATTTAACTAAACAAACAAACAAGCCCGTAACAAATTCAAGCCCAAATCCTTGATAAATGTATCGGGTATATTAGCTGCCATATATACAATATCAGTCCCCGCACTGTTAGATAAACAGTACAGTGTAGCATTAATCTAAATTCTTTCTTTTATCTTTTGCTCTTTCTACACCGATTCTAACGCCGATCAACTTCTATTATCGCATTCCGTTTCGGCCTCCGTGGCCGCCTCAGTCTTCTTCTCCCTGCTACAATATGTTCCTTCCGCCTTCGCCCAGTCCTCACCCAGTCCTCAGTCCTCAGATCTCTAAGCCACTAATGTTTCTCTATTCATTTACATTCAGATCGTTGATCATCATATTTCATTTAAGGTTTGTTTAATTTTTCCTAAATTATTTGCAATGATTTTGTTCTTATCAATAGTTCTTTCTAATTATTATATGCAAGCTATTTTGTTAATTGTCCTAACTAATTTTATTTTTATAGGCTCATTTTGATTTTATATCTTAAAGTAAGATATAATCTTTTTACGTTTTGATTAATCATGAAACTCCAACTAATACAGATGTATTGTATACCTCTTCATATCAATTTATATAACATCTCATCAGGTTTATCTAATTAATCTGGGAATTAATTGATCAATCCTATTTATGGTATAAAAACTAAGCCTCACTATATTTAACTTACAAACATTTGTTTTCAATTTGTAAGACAGCATGGGTGGTTTCCATTAGTATCCTCGGTCAGGATCTTGTTAATGGGTGTTCTAAATTTTTTAATGGGGTGCATTGTTAACATTTTTTATGATTTTTCTTAGAATGAACTCTGAATTTTCCTATCAAGGTTCGCAAAATAATTCTACTACCCAAATGCGTAATAGGCCTCAACTTTCTTCCCTAATTGGTACTCTCTCTTTCTCCCTCTCCCACACACACTCATGCACTACACGTATATGTATTAATGTGTATTTATATGGTTGTAATTTTTAATTAAAGGCAAACTCAGTTATCTAATGCATCCGTGTATGTAAAAAGTAAAGAATCTATTTTAGAAAAATTCTTTTAATCTTGTTAAGAATGTTGTAGCTAAGTTTTGAAAAATTACATTTACTTGCTTTATTTTGGTTAATTAACCCAGTTAGAATTAAATGTATCTGAGACATGATTAAATATCTTTTAATTAAGGAATTTAAGAAAGTTATGCTAAAAATGTTGAAGTAAATTAAACATAAAGAAAATGACAAAGAGAGTAGTTGTAGGTTTTTTCCAAAGCCAAATCTAAACCTAAGATTGAATTAAATATGTGAGTAAATAACACTTTTGCCCCCGGGTTTATACGCGATTGACAGGTTTCCCCCTAAGTCTTAAAGGATATCGAGCTTCGAGTATTTTGAATAGGTTACAACTTGATAATTTTCAATCAAGTACTAAAATCGAGGCTTTGGTAAGAATATTATTACACACATTATTTACTTTAATAGAATGAGATATTTAATTAATTTGTGTTTACTGGTTTGTTTATAGAGGGAAGAGATCAAGTTGATGAGTGAGAGAGATGGTGCTGCTAAGGGAATAGTTTTTAGTCAATTTACGTCTTTTCTGGATCTTATACATTTCTCGCTTCAGAAGGTAAGTGTTATTATTTAGTTACGTTTTTGTTTTTGTTTTGATTTTGAGTAGTAAGTAATGTATTGTTGTATGTATGTATATAGTCTGGGATAAAATGTGTATCGTTAGTGGGATTGAATACAAATCATCCGATTAAAGATTAAAGATTTTTTTTTAAGAAGAACCAGGTAGGGAAGAGAAGATGAACGGGGAAGAAGAAGATGGGGAAGAGAGGGGGAGGGGGGGTCTCGGTGGGGGATGGAGAAGAAGTTGGGCCTACCTCGTTAATGAAGCAATTGATTATTTTAAAAATTTGATAGTTGCTCTAGTGGTTACCAGAAATAGATTTAAATGACTCCAATGTAATGAAAAAAGATATTTACATTTTAATCTTGGTACATTATTCTATTAATTTTTGTTTATTGTTTTATTAATTTGATTAATGTTCAGTATTGATCATGATTCATGTATTTATATTTTAACCACTCAAACTGTTTTTACTACTCTATATATAATACAACATGAACAATTGAAATCAAGCCTATAGATTGTTCTAAAATACGGAATGAAATTTATCAAAAAACAATTCTTGACTCTCCTTTGTACATACTTTGGATTGAGTTACATCCCATTTATGGTACCACACATTCTTAGGCTAGACCCCTTCACAATACCAATTAAAAGGGATTACTTTATATTTAAGTTCTAAAACCTCTAACAAATATAAATGCACAAAAATACATAAAGGAACACAAAATGCTAAGTATCTCTCTTTCTTTGCATGACAGCCTTAGTTTGATAATCATCATGTGCTACATAAAAATGCAGCTACACATTTTTTATAAAAGAAACACAAAAGGCTAAGTCTCTCTCTTTCTTTGCATGACAGCCTTAAGAATCATCATGCTACACAAAAATGCAGCTACACATTTTTGGCTTAGAGGACCATCATGTTGATAGATCGCCATACGCTCCTTCCATAGACATATATTACTAGAGTGGCACTTTATTACATAAATGTCCACCTATGGGCTTGATATGAGGGTCAACCAAGTGCTTATGGCTAGATATGATGGCCATTTTATTGCATTAATCAAGGCTAAATATGAGGGTCAACTAAGTGCTTATGGCTAGATATGAAAGGTCAACCAAGTGCTTATGGCTAGATTCCAGCGGTCAAAAATCGAGGGAAGACGTGTAACCTCGGATTGACATGATAAGATGCACAATTTAGCATCCCTTAATAACCCAATTAAAGCATAAGATGTTCACATAAAAATTCCACTCGTTAGAATCGTCAATATTCACAACTTCGTTGAACATAACTCTGAAAAATGTAATGACATTATTAATTTGGACATAAAAACAAAATATAAATGGATAATGGTCCAGAACGATGAATGGAGATATAGTTCAACAAATACCAAATTTAATAGAGATATAAAGTCTCATAACAGAGATATAGATTCAACATACAATAGATTCACTGATTATAATCTTATTAAACTTAAATGATCATATGTCACAGTGAAATAACATACATTATATTTCCAATCTAAATTACTTTTTTGAATTCCTATGGCTTTTACATACTGAAATAATTAATCATTTCTCAACACTTATTAATGAATTTTGAAATAAAAATCAACTATTAACATAAGATACCATTCTTATACATTCATAATGACATTCAAAAAACGAGTGGAAACCCGCCCCTCCAACATTGGCCTTCCTGTAAAAAGTCCTCTTAGTTAGAGGCATGGTTACAAACCCAACTACATGGGCAAAAGGCCCAGAAAGCCCTTCATCTACTCCTTTATTACTGTGAAAACAGAAAAACCCAATCCCTTTTACCATTATATCGAACGCACCCCCATTCTCTCCTTCTCTCTGTTCTCTCTCCTCTCCCTCACACTATTCTCCCACACTCTCTTCTCCCACACAACCCTCCCCTGCACTGTAATCATCACCACCAACCCGCCCCTGTTGTCCCTGTAAAACCGTGCCTTCGTCCCTCTTCTCTCTCCTGTAAAACTGCGCCTTCCCACCTTCCCACCATTGCCGCCGCTGCTAACCTCCAAGACGCCGGAGCCAACAGATCCACCACCACGACGGCGAACCAGGCCCCCACGACAACGAATAAGGCAACCACGACCACGCACCAGGCCACCACGAAGCTACGCGCGAACCAGACCGCCTCTGGTGCTGACCTTCGAGAAAACCATCGTTGCTAACCTTCGAGACGCCAGAGCCACCAGATCCACCACCACGAAGCTTCGCGCGAACCAGTTGCACCTTCAGTGTCGCGAACCAGATCCACCTTCCTTTTGTTTTTAAAATTTCTGTGTTCTGTTTTTAAAATTTATTTGTTTTGTTTTTTATATTTCTTTGTTTTTGCAGGTAAAGGAGTATAAGCTTTAATGGAGTCTGTGCGCAGTTGTATTGATGTCCGTGGTGGTCCCGCCGTTCGTGATTGTGTTGTTCGTGGTGGTGGTGGTGTTCGGTGATGCAGGTCTGGTGGTGTTGTTTATTATCTATGTTATTTGTTACTTTGTTCTTTGCAGGTACAACCCCATCTGGGTACAGCCCATTGACTACAATTAACTATGATGCAATAACAAGAGAACTAGTATTTGTTTTACCAGAATTAGAATTAATTTTTAGCTTGTATATTAGTAAATTTGGATACCCTATAGAACACCTGATTTGTTGGGAATTATATCTTATTATGTTAATTATGAAAATTGTGACTATTGTGGTGTAGTTATATAAGCAAATTCAAAAATTGTGACTAAATTGTGTTGTAGTTATAGCAGTAACTTTATTCTGGTGATTTGGTAACATGAAACATTTCTCGAGCTGGGTACGTAACCATCATTGTTCGAGATGGGTCCGTACCCATATAGACTTTTAACTCATTTTATACCTTGATAACATACTCATTTTATACCTTGATAACATGAAACACGACTAAATAAAAAAAGTAAAAAATGGGTCCGAAAACAAGTGGGAGCGTAAATGGGTCTGTATCCACTTCGTGCGTACACATATTGGATCTGGAACGTAATTGAAAAAACAACAATAAATAAACACAAATTAAAATTTAAAAAAAAGGTATATAGGTAATTGGGAAAATTAAAAAATGAAACTAAGAACTTTAATAAAAGAAGTAAGAAAGAAGACTTTTAATTATAATGTTTATGTTGTATGGGCTCTTATTTGTTATTTCCTCTTTAAACAATCCTATATTTTAAATTTGGGCTTGGTTTATTTAACTAAACAAACAAACAAGCCCGTAACAAATTCAAGCCCAAACCCTTGATAAATGTATCGGGTATATTAGCTGCCATATATACAATATCAGTCCATTAATTTTGTAAATATAATCAAAACCTAAGTTTAGCCGCCGCACTGTTAGATAAACAGTACAGTGTAGCATTAATCTAAATTCTTTCTTTTATCTTTTGCTCTTTCTACACCGATTCTAACGCCGATCAACTTCTATTATCGCATTCCGTTTCGGCCTCCGTGGCCGCCTCAGTCTTCTTCTCCCTGCTACAATATGTTCCTTCCGCATTCGCCCAGTCCTCACCCAGTCTTCCGTCCTCAGATCTCTAAGCCACTAATGTTTCTCTATTCATTTACATTCAGATCGTTGATCATCATATTTCATTTAAGGTTTGTTTAATTTTTCCTAAATTATTTGCAATAATTTTGTTCTTATCAATAGTTCTTTCTAATTATTATATGCAAGCTATTTTGTTAATTGTCCTAGCTAATTTTATTTTTATAGGCTCATTTTGATTTTATATCTTAAAGTAAGATATAATCTTTTTACGTTTTGATTAATCATGAAACTCCAACTAATACAAATGTATTGTATACCTCTTCATATCAATTTATATAACATCTCATCAGGTTTATCTAATTAATCTGGGAATTAATTGATCAATCCTATTTATGGTATAAAACCTATGCCTCACTATATTTAACTTACAAACATTTGTTTTCAATTTGTAAGATAGCATGGGTGGTTTCCATTAGTATCCTCGGTTAGGATCTTGTTAATGGGTATTCTAAATTTTTTAATATGGTGCATTGTTAACATTTTTTATGATTTTTCTTAGAATGAACTCTGAATTTTCCTATCAAGGTTCGCAAAATAATTCTACTACCCAAATGCGTAATAGGCCTCAACTTTCTTCCCTAATTGGTACTCTCTCTTTCTCCCTCTCCCACACACTCATGCACTACACGTATATGTATTAATGTGTATTTATATGGTTGTAATTATTAATTAAAGGCAAACTCAGTTATCTAATGCATCCGTGTATGTAAAAAGTAAAGAATCTATTTTAGAAAAAATCTTTTAATCTTGTTAAGAATGTTGTAGCTAAGTTTTGAAAAATTACATTTACTTGCTTTATTTTGGTTAATTAACCCAGTTAGAATTAAATGTATCTGAGACATGATTAAATATCTTTTAATTAAGGAATTTAAGAAAGTTATGCTAAAAATGTTGAAGTAAATTAAACATAAAGAAAATGACAAAGAGAGTAGTTGTAGGTTTTTTCCAAAGCCAAATCTAAACCTAAGATTGAATTAAATATGTGAGTAAATAACACTTTTGCCCCCGGGTTTATACGCGATTGACAGGTTTCCCCCTAAGTCTTAAAGGATATCGAGCTTCGAGTATTTTGAATAGGTTACAACTTGATAATTTTCAATCAAGTACTAAAATCGAGGCTTTGGTAAGAATATTATTACACACATTATTTACTTTAATAGAATGAGACATTTAATTAATTTGTGTTTACTGGTTTGTTTATAGAGGGAAGAGATCAAGTTGATGAGTGAGAGAGATGGTGCTGCTAAGGGAATAGTTTTTAGTCAATTTACGTCTTTTCTGGATCTTATACATTTCTCGCTTCAGAAGGTAAGTGTTATTATTTAGTTACGTTTTTGTTTTTGTTTTTGTTTTGATTTTGAGTAGTAAGTAATGTATTGTTGTATGTATGTATATAGTCTGGGATAAAATGTGTATCGTTAGTGGGATTGAATACAAATCATCCGATTAAAGATTAAAGATTTTTTTTTAAGAAGAACCAGGTAGGGAAGAGAAGATGAACGGGGAAGAAGAAGATGGGGAAGAGAGGGGGGAGGGGGGGTCTCGGTGGGGGATGGAGAAGAAGTTGGGCCTACCTCGTTAATGAAGCAATTGATTATTTTAAAAATTTGATAGTTGCTCTAGTGGTTACCAGAAATAGATTTAAATGACTCCAATGTAATGAAAAAAGATATTTACATTTTAATCTTGGTACATTATTCTATTAATTTTTGTTTATTGTTTTATTAATTTGATTAATGTTCAGTATTGATCATGATTCATGTATTTATATTTTAACCACTCAAACTGTTTTTACTACTCTATATATAATACAACATGAACAATTGAAATCAAGCCTATAGATTGTTCTAAAATACGGAATGAAATTTATCAAAAAACAATTCTTGACTCTCCTTTGTACATACTTTGGATTGAGTTACATCCCATTTATGGTACCACACATTCTTAGGCTAGACCCCTTCACAATACCAATTAAAAGGGATTACTTTATATTTAAGTTCTAAAACCTCTAACAAATATAAATGCACAAAAATACATAAAGGAACACAAAATGCTAAGTATCTCTCTTTCTTTGCATGACAGCCTTAGTTTGATAATCATCATGTGCTACATAAAAATGCAGCTACACATTTTTTATAAAAGAAACACAAAAGGCTAAGTCTCTCTCTTTCTTTGCATGACAGCCTTAAGAATCATCATGCTACACAAAAATGCAGCTACACATTTTTGGCTTAGAGGACCATCATGTTGATAGATCGCCATACGCTCCTTCCATAGACATATATTACTAGAGTGGCACTTTATTACATAAATGTCCACCTATGGGCTTGATATGAGGGTCAACCAAGTGCTTATGGCTAGATATGATGGCCATTTTATTGCATTAATCAAGGCTAAATATGAGGGTCAACTAAGTGCTTATGGCTAGATATGAAAGGTCAACCAAGTGCTTATGGCTAGATTCCAGCGGTCAAAAATCGAGGGAAGACGTGTAACCTCGGATTGACATGATAAGATGCACAATTTAGCATCCCTTAATAACCCAATTAAAGCATAAGATGTTCACATAAAAATTCCACTCGTTAGAATCGTCAATATTCACAACTTCGTTGAACATAACTCTGAAAAATGTAATGACATTATTAATTTGGACATAAAAACAAAATATAAATGGATAATGGTCCAGAACGATGAATGGAGATATAGTTCAACAAATACCAAATTTAATAGAGATATAAAGTCTCATAACAGAGATATAGATTCAACATACAATAGATTCACTGATTATAATCTTATTAAACTTAAATGATCATATGTCACAGTGAAATAACATACATTATATTTCCAATCTAAATTACTTTTTTGAATTCCTATGGCTTTTACATACTGAAATAATTAATCATTTCTCAACACTTATTAATGAATTTTGAAATAAAAATCAACTATTAACATAAGATACCATTCTTATACATTCATAATGACATTCAAAAAACGAGTGGAAACCCGCCCCTCCAACATTGGCCTTCCTGTAAAAAGTCCTCTTAGTTAGAGGCATGGTTACAAACCCAACTACATGGGCAAAAGGCCCAGAAAGCCCTTCATCTACTCCTTTATTACTGTGAAAACAGAAAAACCCAATCCCTTTTACCATTATATCGAACGCACCCCCATTCTCTCCTTCTCTCTGTTCTCTCTCCTCTCCCTCACACTATTCTCCCACACTCTCTTCTCCCACACAACCCTCCCCTGCACTGTAATCATCACCACCAACCCGCCCCTGTTGTCCCTGTAAAACCGTGCCTTCGTCCCTCTTCTCTCTCCTGTAAAACTGCGCCTTCCCACCTTCCCACCATTGCCGCCGCTGCTAACCTCCAAGACGCCGGAGCCAACAGATCCACCACCACGACGGCGAACCAGGCCCCCACGACAACGAATAAGGCAACCACGACCACGCACCAGGCCACCACGAAGCTACGCGCGAACCAGACCGCCTCTGGTGCTGACCTTCGAGAAAACCATCGTTGCTAACCTTCGAGACGCCAGAGCCACCAGATCCACCACCACGAAGCTTCGCGCGAACCAGTTGCACCTTCAGTGTCGCGAACCAGATCCACCTTCCTTTTGTTTTTAAAATTTCTGTGTTCTGTTTTTAAAATTTATTTGTTTTGTTTTTTATATTTCTTTGTTTTTGCAGGTAAAGAAGTATAAGCTTTAATGGAGTCTGTGCGCAGTTGTATTGATGTCTGTGGTGGTCCCGCCGTTCGTGATTGTGTTGTTCGTGGTGGTGGTGGTGTTCGGTGATGCAGGTCTGGTGGTGTTGTTTATTATCTATGTTATTTGTTACTTTGTTCTTTGCAGGTACAACCCCATCTGGGTACAGCCCATTGACTACAATTACCTATGATGCAATAACAAGAGAACTAGTATTTGTTTTACCAGAATTAGAATTAATTTTTAGCTTGTATATTAGTAAATTTGGATACCCTATAGAACACCTGATTTGTTGGGAATTATATCTTATTATGTTAATTATGAAAATTGTGACTATTGTGTTGTAGTTATATAAGCAAATTCAAAAATTGTGACTAAATTGTGTTGTAGTTATAGCAGTAACTTCATTCTGGTGATTTGGTAACATGAAACATTTCTCGAGCTGGGTACGTAACCATCATTGTTCGAGATGGGTCCGTACCCATATAGACTTTTAACTCATTTTATACCTTGATAACATACTCATTTTATACCTTGATAACATGAAACACGACTAAATAAAAAAAGTAAAAAATGGGTCCGAAAACAAGTGGGAGCGTAAATGGGTCTGTATCCACTTCGTGCGTACACATATTGGATCTGGAACTTAATTGGAAAAACAACAATAAATAAACACAAATTAAAATTAAAAAAAAAGGTATATAGGTAATTGGGAAAATTAAAAAATGAAACTAAGAACTTTAATAAAAGAAGTAAGAAAGAAGACTTTTAATTATAATGTTTATGTTGTATGGGCTCTTATTTGTTATTTCCTCTTTAAACAATCCTATATTTTAAATTTGGGCTTGGTTTATTTAACTAAACAAACAAACAAGCCCGTAACAAATTCAAGCCCAAACCCTTGATAAATGTATCGGGTATATTAGCTGCCATATATACAATATCAGTCCATTAATTTTGTAAATATAATCAAAACCTAAGTTTAGCCGCCGCACTGTTAGATAAACAGTACAGTGTAGCATTAATCTAAATTCTTTCTTTTATCTTTTGCTCTTTCTACACCGATTCTAACGCCGATCAACTTCTATTATCGCATTCCGTTTCGGCCTCCGTGGCCGCCTCAGTCTTCTTCTCCCTGCTACAATATGTTCCTTCCGCCTTCGCCCAGTCCTCACCCAGTCCTCAATCCTCAGATCTCTAAGCCACTAATGTTTCTCTATTCATTTACATTCAGATCGTTGATCATCATATTTCATTTAAGGTTTGTTTAATTTTTACTAAATTATTTGCAATGATTTTGTTCTTATCAATAGTTCTTTCTAATTATTATATGCAAGCTATTTTGTTAATTGTCCTAGCTAATTTTATTTTTATAGGCTCATTTTGATTTTATATCTTAAAGTAAGATATAATCTTTTTACGTTTTGATTAATCATGAAACTCCAACTAATACAGATGTATTGTATACCTCTTCATATCAATTTATATAACATCTCATCAGGTTTATCTAATTAATCTGGGAATTAATTGATCAATCCTATTTATGGTATAAAACCTAAGCCTCACTATATTTAACTTACAAACATTTGTTTTCAATTTGTAAGACAGCATGGGTGGTTTCCATTAGTATCCTCGGTCAGGATCTTGTTAATGGGTGTTCTAAATTTTTTAATGGGGTGCATTGTTAACATTTTTTATGATTTTTCTTAGAATGAACTCTGAATTTTCCTATCAAGGTTCGCAAAATAATTCTACTACCCAAATGCGTAATAGGCCTCAACTTTCTTCCCTAATTGGTACTCTCTCTTTCTCCCTCTCCCACACACACTCATGCACTACACGTATATGTATTAATGTGTATTTATATGGTTGTAATTATTAATTAAAGGCAAACTCAGTTATCTAATGCATCCGTGTATGTAAAAAGTAAAGAATCTATTTTAGAAAAATTCTTTTAATCTTGTTAAGAATGTTGTAGCTAAGTTTTGAAAAATTACATTTACTTGCTTTATTTTGGTTAATTAACCCAGTTAGAATTAAATGTATCTGAGACATGATTAAATATCTTTTAATTAAGGAATTTAAGAAAGTTATGCTAAAAATGTTGAAGTAAATTAAACATAAAGAAAATGACAAAGAGAGTAGTTGTAGGTTTTTTACAAAGCCAAATCTAAACCTAAGATTGAATTAAATATGTGAGTAAATAACACTTTTGCCCCCGGGTTTATACGCGATTGACAGGTTTCCCCCTAAGTCTTAAAGGATATCGAGCTTCGAGTATTTTGAATAGGTTACAACTTGATAATTTTCAATCAAGTACTAAAATCGAGGCTTTGGTAAGAATATTATTACACACATTCTTTACTTTAATAGAATGAGACATTTAATTAATTTGTGTTTACTGGTTTGTTTATAGAGGGAAGAGATCAAGTTGATGAGTGAGAGAGATGGTGCTGCTAAGGGAATAGTTTTTAGTCAATTTACGTCTTTTCTGGATCTTATACATTTCTCGCTTCAGAAGGTAAGTGTTATTATTTAGTTACGTTTTTGTTTTTGTTTTGATTTTGAGTAGTAAGTAATGTATTGTTGTATGTATGTATATAGTCTGGGATAAAATGTGTATCGTTAGTGGGATTGAATACAAATCATCCGATTAAAGATTAAAGATTTTTTTTTAAGAAGAACCAGGTAGGGAAGAGAAGATGAACGGGGAAGAAGAAGATGAGGAAGAGAGGGGGGAGGGGGGTCTCGGTGGGGATGGAGAAGAAGTTGGGCCTACCTCGTTAATGAAGCAATTGATTATTTTAAAAATTTGATAGTTGCTCTAGTGGTTACCAGAAATAGATTTAAATGACTCCAATGTAATGAAAAAAGATATTTACATTTTAATCTTGGTACATTATTCTATTAATTTTTGTTTATTGTTTTATTAATTTGATTAATTTTCAGTATTGATCATGATTCATGTATTTATATTTTAACCACTCAAACTGTTTTTACTACTCTATATATATAATACAACATGAACAATTGAAATCAAGCCTATAGATTGTTCTAAAATACGGAATGAAATTTATCAAAAAACAATTCTTGACTCTCCTTTGTACATACTTTGGATTGAGTTACATCCCATTTATGGTACCACACATTCTTAGGCTAGACCCCTTCACAATACCAATTAAAAGGGATTACTTTATATTTAAGTTCTAAAACCTCTAACAAATATAAATGCACAAAAATACATAAAGGAACACAAAATGCTAAGTATCTCTCTTTCTTTGCATGACAGCCTTAGTTTGATAATCATCATGTGCTACATAAAAATGCAGCTACACATTTTTTATAAAAGAAACACAAAAGGCTAAGTCTCTCTCTTTCTTTGCATGACAGCCTTAAGAATCATCATGCTACACAAAAATGCAGCTACACATTTTTGGCTTAGAGGACCATCATGTTGATAGATCGCCATACGCTCCTTCCATAGACATATTTTACTAGAGTGGCACTTTATTACATAAATGTCCACCTATGGGCTTGATATGAGGGTCAACCAAGTGCTTATGGCTAGATATGATGGCCATTTTATTGCATTAATCAAGGCTAAATATGAGGGTCAACTAAGTGCTTATGGCTAGATATGAGGGTCAACCAAGTGCTTATGGCTAGATTCCAGCGGTCAAAAATCGAGGGAAGACGTGTAACCTCGGATTGACATGATAAGATGCACAATTTAGCATCCCTTAATAACCCAATTAAAGCATAAGATGTTCACATAAAAATTCCACTCGTTAGAATCATCAATATTCACAACTTCGTTGAACATAACTCTGAAAAATGTAATGACATTATTAATTTGGACATAAAAACAAAATATAAATGGATAATGGTCCAGAACGATGAATGGAGATATAGTTCAACAAATACCAAATTTAATAGAGATATAAAGTCTCATAACAGAGATATAGATTCAACATACAATAGATTCACTGATTATAATCTTATTAAACTTAAATGATCATATGTCACAGTGAAATAACATACATTATATTTCCAATCTAAATTACTTTTTTGAATTCCTATGGCTTTTACATACTGAAATAATTAATCATTTCAACACTTATTAATGAATTTTGAAATAAAAATCAACTATTAACATAAGATACCATTCTTATACATTCATAATGACATTCAAAAAACGAGTGGAAACCCGCCCCTCCAACATTGGCCTTCCTGTAAAAAGTCCTCTTAGTTAGAGGCATGGTTACAAACCCAACTACATGGGCAAAAGGCCCAGAAAGCCCTTCATCTACTCCTTTATTACTGTGAAAACAGAAAAACCCAATCCCTTTTACCATTATATCGAACGCACCCCCATTCTCTCCTTCTCTCTGTTCTCTCTCCTCTCCCTCACACTATTCTCCCACACTCTCTTCTCCCACACAACCCTCCCCTGCACTGTAATCATCACCACCAACCCGCCCCTGTTGTCCCTGTAAAACCGTGCCTTCGTCCCTCTTCTCTCTCCTGTAAAACTGCGCCTTCCCACCTTCCCACCATTGCCGCCGCTGCTAACCTCCAAGACGCCGGAGCCAACAGATCCACCACCACGACGGCGAACCAGGCCCCCACGACAACGAATAAGGCAACCACGACCACGCACCAGGCCACCACGAAGCTACGCGCGAACCAGACCGCCTCTGGTGCTGACCTTCGAGAAAACCATCGTTGCTAACCTTCGAGACACCAGAGCCACCAGATCCACCACCACGAAGCTTCGCGCGAACCAGTTGCACCTTCAGTGTCGCGAACCAGATCTACCTTCCTTTTGGTTTTAAAATTTCTGTGTTCTGTTTTTAAAATTTATTTGTTTTGTTTTTTATATTTCTTTGTTTTTGCAGGTAAAGGAGTATAAGCTTTAATGGAGTCTGTGCGCAGTTGTATTGATGCCCGTGGTGGTCCCGCCGTTCGTGATTGTGTTGTTCGTGGTGGTGGTGGTGTTCGGTGATGCAGGTCTGGTGGTGTTGTTTATTATCTATGTTATTTGTTACTTTGTTCTTTGCAGGTACAACCCCATCTGGGTACAGCCCATTGACTACAATTACCTATGATGCAATAACAAGAGAACTAGTATTTGTTTTACCAGAATTAGAATTAATTTTTAGCTTGTATATTAGTAAATTTGGATACCCTATAGAACACCTGATTTGTTGGGAATTATATCTTATTATGTTAATTATGAAAATTGTGACTATTGTGGTGTAGTTATATAAGCAAATTCAAAAATTGTGACTAAATTGTGTTGTAGTTATAGCAGTAACTTCATTCTGGTGATTTGGTAACATGAAACATTTCTCGAGCTGGGTACGTAACCATCATTGTTCGAGATGGGTCCGTACCCATATAGACTTTTAACTCATTTTATACCTTGATAACATACTCATTTTATACCTTGATAACATGAAACACGACTAAATAAAAAAAGTAAAAAATGGGTCCGAAAACAAGTGGGAGCGTAAATGGGTCTGTATCCACTTCGTGCGTACACATATTGGATCTGGAACTTAATTGAAAAAACAACAATAAATAAACACAAATTAAAATTTAAAAAAAAGGTATATAGGTAATTGGGAAAATTAAAAAATGAAACTAAGAACTTTAATAAAAGAAGTAAGAAAGAAGACTTTTAATTATAATGTTTATGTTGTATGGGCTCTTATTTGTTATTTCCTCTTTAAACAATCCTATATTTTAAATTTGGGCTTGGTTTATTTAACTAAACAAACAAACAAGCCCGTAACAAATTCAAGCCCAAACCCTTGATAAATGTATCGGGTATATTAGCTGCCATATATACAATATAAGTCCATTAATTTTGTAAATATAATCAAAACCTAAGTTTAGCCGCCGCACTGTTAGATAAACAGTACAGTGTAGCATTAATCTAAATTCTTTCTTTTATCTTTTGCTCTTTCTACACCGATTCTAACGCCGATCAACTTCTATTATCGCATTCCGTTTCGGCCTCCGTGGCCGCCTCAGTCTTCTTCTCCCTGCTACAATATGTTCCTTCCGCCTTCGCCCAGTCCTCACCCAGTCTTCCGTCCTCAGATCTCTAAGCCACTAATGTTTCTCTATTCATTTACATTCAGATCGTTGATCATCATATTTCATTTAAGGTTTGTTTAATTTTTCCTAAATTATTTGCAATAATTTTGTTCTTATCAATAGTTCTTTCTAATTATTATATGCAAGCTATTTTGTTAATTGTCCTAGCTAATTTTATTTTTATAGGCTCATTTTGATTTTATATCTTAAAGTAAGATATAATCTTTTTACGTTTTGATTAATCATGAAACTCCAACTAATACAAATGTATTGTATACCTCTTCATATCAATTTATATAACATCTCATCAGGTTTATCTAATTAATCTGGGAATTAATTGATCAATCCTATTTATGGTATAAAACCTAAGCCTCACTATATTTAACTTACAAACATTTGTTTTCAATTTGTAAGACAGCATGGGTGGTTTCCATTAGTATCCTCGGTCAGGATCTTGTTAATGGGTATTCTAAATTTTTTAATATGGTGCATTGTTAACATTTTTTATGATTTTTCTTAGAATGAACTCTGAATTTTCCTATCAAGGTTCGCAAAATAATTCTACTACCCAAATGCGTAATAGGCCTCAACTTTCTTCCCTAATTGGTACTCTCTCTTTCTCCCTCTCCCACACACTCATGCACTACACGTATATGTATTAATGTGTATTTATATGGTTGTAATTATTAATTAAAGGCAAACTCAGTTATCTAATGCATCCGTGTATGTAAAAAGTAAAGAATCTATTTTAGAAAAATTCTTTTAATCTTGTTAAGAATGTTGTAGCTAAGTTTTGAAAAATTACATTTACTTGCTTTATTTTGGTTAATTAACCCAGTTAGAATTAAATGTATCTGAGACATGATTAAATATCTTTTAATTAAGGAATTTAAGAAAGTTATGCTAAAAATGTTGAAGTAAATTAAACATAAAGAAAATGAAAAAGAGAGTAGTTGTAGGTTTTTTCCAAAGCCAAATCTAAACCTAAGATTGAATTAAATATGTGAGTAAATAACACTTTTGCCCCCGGGTTTATACGCGATTGACAGGTTGCCCCCTAAGTCTTAAAGGATATCGAGCTTCGAGTATTTTGAATAGGTTACAACTTGATAATTTTCAATCAAGTACTAAAATCGAGGCTTTGGTAAGAATATTATTACACACATTCTTTACTTTAATAGAATGAGACATTTAATTAATTTGTGTTTACTGGTTTGTTTATAGAGGGAAGAGATCAAGTTGATGAGTGAGAGAGATGGTGCTGCTAAGGGAATAGTTTTTAGTCAATTTACGTCTTTTCTGGATCTTATACATTTCTCGCTTCAGAAGGTAAGTGTTATTATTTAGTTACGTTTTTGTTTTTGTTTTGATTTTGAGTAGTAAGTAATGTATTGTTGTATGTATGTATATAGTCTGGGATAAAATGTGTATCGTTAGTGGGATTGAATACAAATCATCCGATTAAAGATTCAAGATTTATTTTTTAAGAAGAACCAGGTAGGGAAGAGAAGATGAACGGGGAAGAAGAAGATGGGGAAGAGAGGGGGGAGGGGGGTCTCGGTAGGGGATGGAGAAGAAGTTGGGCCTACCTCGTTAATGAAGCGATTGATTATTTTAAAAATTTGATAGTTGCTCTAGTGGTTACCAGAAATAGATTTAAATGACTCCAATGTAATGAAAAAAGATATTTACATTTTAATCTTGGTACATTATTCTATTAATTTTTGTTTATTGTTTTATTAATTTGATTAATGTTCGGTATTGATCATGATTCATGTATTTATATTTTAACCACTCAAACTGTTTTTACTACTCTATATATATAATACAACATGAACAATTGAAATCAAGCCTATAGATTGTTCTAAAATACGGAATGAAATTTATAAAAAAACAATTCTTGACTCTCCTTTGTACATACTTTGGATTGAGTTACATCCCATTTATGGTACCACACATTCTTAGGCTAGACCCCTTCACAATACCAATTAAAAGGGATTACTTTATATTTAAGTTCTAAAACCTCTAACAAATATAAATGCACAAAAATACATAAAGGAACACAAAATGCTAAGTATCTCTCTTTCTTTGCATGACAGCCTTAGTTTGATAATCATCATGTGCTACATAAAAATGCAGCTACACATTTTTTGTAAAAGAAACACAAAAGGCTAAGTCTCTCTCTTTCTTTGCATGACAGCCTTAAGAATCATCATGCTACACAAAAATGCAGCTACACATTTTTGGCTTAGAGGACCATCATGTTGATAGATCACCATACGCTCCTTCCATAGACATATTTTACTAGAGTGGCACTTTATTACATAAATGTCCACCTATGGGCTTGATATGAGGGTCAACCAAGTACTTATGGCTAGATATGATGGCCATTTTGTTGCATTAATCAAGGCTAAATATGAGGGTCAACTAAGTGCTTATGGCTAGATATGAGGGTCAACCAAGTGCTTATGGCTAGATTCCAGCGGTCAAAAATCGAGGGAAGACGTGTAACCTCGAATTGACATGATAAGATGTAAGTCGTATATAATCTTGTTAAGAATGTTGTAACTATTGCATCACCTAGTACCTGAGTTTAGAAAAAAATACATTTACTTGCTTTATTAACCCATTTAGAATTAAATGTATCGATTCATCAATGAATATGTGTGATTAAATATCCTTTAATTAAATAAATATTGTCCGACTCCCATTGATGAGAGTTTAAGAAATTATTCTAAAAATATGTATAAATTTAATGGTTCTTTCCTTAATTTTGTGTATTAAAAATAAAATGTTTTGTTTAGTCGTGTTTTCATTATCTATTTTAAGTCTTCAATTTAAAAAATGCTAGATAGTTCTTCAAATGTAGTGATTTATTTAATCACAAATTTGATCCAACACCAATCCATAAGAAGCTGATCCCTTGGAAGGGGAGGGAGAAGGAGAATTTAGCTTATTCACATAATGCGCCAACTAGTATAACACTTACCATAACTAATATGGTATTATATGAGACTCCCTCGCCAATGAAGAATTGGATTATATTATATAATTGATAGTTGCTCTAGTGGTTACCAGAAATAGATTTAAATGACTCTCCAATGTAATGAAGAAAAGATATTTACATTTTAATCTTGGTACATTGTTCTATTAATTTTTGTTTATTGTGTTATTAATTTGATTAATGTTCAATGTTCATCACATGATTCATGTATTTATATTTTAACCTCTCAAATTTTTTTTACTACTCTCTCTATATAATACAATATAAACAATTGAAACCAAGCACTATAGATTGTTCTAAAAGACAAAACTAAATTTATCAAAAAATTATTCTTTCTTTTCCTTGAACATACTTCGGGTTTAGTTTCATCCTTTTTTACCTAAAAAAATGTTACACATACTCCGGGTTAAGTTACATCCTTTTTTGCCTAAAAAATGTTACACCCCGTTCATGGTACCATATGGTCTTAGGCTAGACCCCTTCACAATACCAATTAAGAAGGGGATGCTTTGTATTTAAGTTCTAAAACCTCCAACAGATATAAATGCACAGAAATACATAAAAAAACACAAAATACTGAGTCTGTCTTTCTTTGCATGACAGCCTTAGTTTGAGATTTATGGTAGTGACACTACATAAAATTTCAGATGCACATTGTTGGCTTTAGAGATGATCATTGCGCTATATAAAAATCTAGCTATGGGTTGATAGATCGTCATATGCTCCTGTTATAGATATATTTTACTTGAGGGGCATATTATTACATAAAGGTCCCCTATGGGCTTGATATGAGGGTCAACCAAGTGCTTATGGATCGGTATAAGGGCCACTTTGTTGCATTAAGCTCCTTCCATAAGCGTATATCTAAAATGACATTTGAGTGATAGGATTCGATATAATCCATTTGTCTTTCCAGTTTCCCACCAACTTCCCACCTGACAAGAGTCTATATAATCCTCTTAACGATCTTGTGAGTTGGCGAATCAAATCAAAGTAATAATAAAGGGAACAAAGATAAAGGAGGCAGAATTTTTAAGTCTTGCCGAAACTAGTATAAGTCGGTCTTTTGAGTAATCTCTTGAAATGCCAACATGAGAGTTAGTCTTTTGGATGGTTTCTTGATATGCTTATATTGAAGTCCGTATTTTGAGCGATCTCTTGATACACCAACACGAGATTTGGTCTCCTGGATGACTTTTGGATATGTTGGTGCTGAAGTTGGTCTTTTGAGTAATTTCCTAAAATGTCAATACGAGAGTATATCTTTAGTGATTAATCATGGGAGGTTGGTTTGAATGAAGCGATGAAGTAATGTCTCTCTGAATTTATGAAGATGACCCCGATGATAGTCAGGGACTTTTATAGTCTTTTTTATCTTGCCACGTGGCCTTGTTTGTTTAGACACGTACCCAAGTAGGCTAGCTGAAATAATAAAAAATTAATTTTTTCTTTCTAGAATTTAACAATTTTGTAGTAACCTTATAGGTATGAGAAGCAATATTTTGGAACAAAAAAAAGGTTTGAGGGAAAAAATTAAGTTTGGAGGCTGAAATGATAGTTTTTGTGCACATAAAAGAAAATATTAAAAGGAGCCAACTAGGGAGTGATCATGCCATCCTGGAAGGGTAATGTTATGCCTAGCATATTTTGCCAAAGTATCTGTGATGTCTCCTCATTTGTGATAAATAAATATAATTCTGAGACATCATTTTAGGCATATTTATTAGTTTATAGGTCGAATTTAGCTTAACTTAGTGCACTTTCCTATTTTGAATCTTGATTTAGTAACATAATATTTTTAGAGCATATTGGGTTTAATTGTTTATTTAGTGTGAAAATTTAAAGATAATTATGGAGATTAATTAGAGTCCAAGTCAAATACTACAACTTATGGAAAGAGATGTGCATGGAAATTGGAGATAAAGGTAACAAAGGCTAAAAAACATGGAAAAGGAAAAGCTGCCTAAATCTGAATATCTGTAGAAACGTCTAAAGAAGTGGTAATAAATCCTACAAGGAAGCCGATTTTGGAAAATTCCTTTAATAGGGACGTAGATAATTCGCTTAGGATTCTTTTGGTATATTATGTAGCAAAAACCGACCAATAACGAAGAAGATATACCCAAAACAGTTCAGCAGTAATTATCCATACGAATTTGAGTTGGGCTTGGAGTCCATTACTTAGCCTCTTCTTCAAGAAACGAATTAGTTCAACATATACACTATAAATACAGCCTCTTAACACTCTTAAATCATCCTTGGTGAAACCTTAAACCAAGAGGAAGCTTACAACACAAGAGAGAAGTCTGGAAGGAGCCGATCATCAATATGTCTTCTTCTGCCTTTAAATTTGTAATTCCTTTCTTTTCTTTCATGAACTAAATTTAAATATATTTATGAATCGTAACTGGTTCATAATGATGATCTTATTATTTTAGATTATATATTTAAATATATTGAGTTTTAATTCTATTGGGTATATATCTTGTATTGACACTATTCATATTTTGGACAAATAGTGGATAGATTAAGTAATTAAGCTAGCACTAGCAAGGGGTTTTTGATTGCGGAAATAGTATATACATGTTTGGTGTGCATTAGTGAGCTGACAAGTCTTGTCTAGCCAAGTAGTCATCAGGGTTTGAGCTATATCCACCTGAAATTGAGTACGAGAGCTTCCTATCTACAAGGGAGGAATTTGGGAAGAATATTGAGCACCGACTAATACGAAAAACCCAATATTCCCTTATATGTAGAATATCACATTAATCGACACTAGGAATTACTACAATCCACAAGCATATTTCTCACATTTAAAACTTTTTCTTTAGTTTAATTGTATTTCCATTCTAGTATTCCATTTACCTTAATCATTTTTGTCTTTTAAATTAAAAAATCAAATAAGTATATTATTATTTACTTCTCTTGTAACATCTTTCTCATAAACTATACAACATTTCTACTACAAAACACATCATATTAACCTTGACAATCCCTGTGTAGATGATAACCCTGAGTACTTATCAAAATTATTACTTGTCAATGACTCGTACACTTACAAGAAGTCAACCTCCTTTTGGTGTTAATTTGTATCACATGCTAGGGGACAACAGATGCACATATTTTGTGCTTGTAGGGGATGATAGATAGCCTTGCATTATTTCAATACCACACCTTGTACTCCGGAGTACATGAAATACCTTGATTTAGAGATTTTAATCCAAAGTACATGAAATGTCTTGATTTCTCTATACTTCGTTGCATAGTGGCGTAAACCTCATATGTAGGCGTTGACTGGTGGCGCACCTGGAAAGGAAAATTTGTTACAATTATCAATACTATCAAAATAAATTAGAAACCAAAATAAACTATATAATATAAACTCATGAATAATTGAAGGAAGTAACCAAACAACTCTAATAATATTTCATCCTTCGTCCACATTAGCCTGGACATGACCTTGACCTTGACCCTGAACTGTGGCTGACCTTTACGTGGTGGTGGTGGTGGTAGTGGTACCATGCCAAATAGGTGTACGCGGGTAGCATCAAAGTTAACTAAGAAATTATATATTATTTAGGTGAACTATTGGGTACTGTGTTAGGACCGATAAACACCCTATAGCTGCCATATCAAACTAAGTGAAACCCAATCCTTCTTGCATTACACAACCAATCTAATCTTGAATTTATGATGTGTTGATTTTTTGTATATGATTTGTATTTGTGTATCAGTTCTTAGACATAAATACATGAGATTTGATAGGATAGTGCTTTGGGATCATTCATTATTCTCTTCTTCTTCTATGATTAGTTGGACTTAGATTTCCTAGTTTAGTTCGTATTTCACCGGGATGACTAAAACTTTGAGTTGGGTCTTGATGTCTCGTTTTATGTGATATAGTAATATAGTCATGAGACATCTTTTAAGGGATATTTAGGACTTATTTGAGGGATTTTTCCATATTTTATGTTTTACAATATCTTGTCTGGTTTCAGATTTAGGTTACTTTTAGAGATTTTGTGCGTAATATGTGTGTTAAGTGTGAAGGTATAGGTAATGGATGATATGATACTTCGATACGATGATAAGATGTCAATAAAAAATATTACCCCAAAGTCATGGTGTTAGAGGATGATCGACCACTTTTGGAAAGAGACAACAGTTGTCGGCTATATTTGAAAATCAACTTTTAGAGTCACATCGTGCAATTGATTAATATTGTGGAGGAGACCTTTGGTTTGTCGATATTACTTGGAGTTGGTAGCGCGTAGGAACTGATGGTTTGGGATTTGGAGTTGAAATGAAAGAGTTATTGAATATCCCGATATCGTGTTCCAAACATGTCCACTCATATACTACAACGTTTTTTAGTTAACTTGGGCCATTTAAAAGGGGCGTAAAACAACAAAAATGGGATTGATCCTTTATATACCATCTTTTAACATGATAAAAGGTCAACATTCAGTTTTGATCACCATAAATTGCCTATAGTAGAGAGAAGAAATGAGAAGAAGATTGAAAGCATGTTATACCCTCCCACCTCTATCCTTCATCATTCAGTCAAGATTATTTGTGTAATTTTACTATGTTCTATCTTTTAAACAAAATTCTTATACTTTTAATCTTTAGTTTTAATTATATTAGTATGAAATAAATTCTCATAGCTTGAGAATAAAGATTATATATGGTCCCTAAAATTTTTTTACTACTTTGATTGAATTTGGGATAATGCATATCTAATTGAATTGTTATTTCAGTCGATTTGCTTATGTATTTCATATATAATTCAGCCATTTCTCTAGCCGAGTATAGGTCTTCCCTTAGTAATTAGGACTGTCATCCAAATAGGGGTTTGGTTGTTGAAAATAAAATACATTATCGTCTGTTTATGTTAGTGATCCTGGTGGGATTGACTAGCCCAATAGTTAATAGGATTAGAGACTTTTTAGCACTGGTCATTGCATAGGGTCACCCCACCCAAATCCCTAGTAATGTTGAAGTAGTTTCCTAAGCTACCCTGGTGGGAGTTAGGAAAAAGTTAGAATCTCGACTATTCCATAATTACCAATTCACCCTTAAACAATAAAACGAAAAATAAATAGTAGCGGGTATTACTTGCAAGTTCTCGAGCTATATTCTCATCTCAACTATTTAGTTATTTATATTTTAGTCTTTAGTTAAATCATTAATCTTAGTTTAAATTATCTTATTTTCATTCTAGTCATTAATCACAAAAATAAAAAAAACATTATCCTCTCTTTTTAATTAAAGCAATTCATTCTAATACACTTCACGAGAAAACATCATAAGAATTAACCTTCTTAGTCTCTGTGGAGACGATACTCTTTATATACCTACTTTTATTACTTGTCAATGATTTGTACACTTGTGGCTAGTTATCTATCTCGAGGTGTGAATTTGTTAGGTTATTTTATCATACCTTGGGAGACGATAATTAACTCAGCGACAAAAACTTAATTGTATTGAGATTTTCCGTTGGTGGTGGACTTTTTGAGTGAAGATCATGGATTTGTTTCGTAAGATACTTTCAAGAGTCAAGATCATATACCACCAAAGATCACTCTCAATATTTATCTCAAGGACCATTACTATGTTGCTTGTTATATGTTTGTTACTTGTGATAATAATAGAGAAGACAAAACTCTCAATTCATACTTCCTCATAATCGAGACTTTCCTTGAGACTTTTTGATACCATTTCATTACCATTTTTATTAATGGTACTTTTGCAGGGTGGGTGATGCTACAATCACTACCAGTTATGGGTATCAACTGGAGTGACTCTTGTCCATAATGGCGTTTCTTATGGTCTCTGTTGGATCTTCGATCCCCCTTAGCTATTTTTGTACCTCCTTCACTAGAAGTGTTAAGAGAGGTTAAGATTATTAGGAAGACTATTATTGGGTTCTGTATTTGCTTCTCCTGTAATTTTTGTATTTTGAATGTTGTTTGTATGGTGTTTGCACCTCCCTATCTCTCTAATCCTCCCATGTAATTTGTTCTCTTCTCTTTAATATTATGCTCTTCTGAACAAAAAAAAAATCCAGCTCCCATGAATAGATAATACACATTATTACTTAAAATCCCATAAAAGCCAAATATAAAAAAAGGGCTATGATTACAAGATTAGAAGAAAAATATAAGGAAAGCAATCTTTTTAAACAAAGGGCCAAGATTATAACAATCAAATTATAGGTTTGAAGAAATAGTGTATGTGATGTATTCTTTAATGTGATAGATTAATCTAGTCACGAGACATCAATTTAGGGTTATATTGTGCTTATTTGGGGGATCATTTCATATATTTAGATAGTTTCTCGTTTCTTGTCTAGTTGTAGAGAATTATTACTTTCAGAGCTATTTGTGTATAAATTATGTTTTAAGTGTGAAAATCTTAGGTACTTGGATGCTATTAGATCCCAAGATGAGGATAAGAAATAAACAAAGGAAGGTCAACCCCATGTCAAGGCGTTAAAGGACCGAAAAGCAACTTTTGGAAAGCGAGAACGGTAGTCAGCCATATTTGGAAATTGGATTTTTAGTGTCACCACATGCAATTGATGAAGATTCTGGAAAAACTCACTGGTTTCTAGATAGTACTTAAAGTTAGAAGCGCATTCGAACCGACAGTCTTTGATTTGGAGTTGAATTGAAGAAGTTATCAAAGTTGCAATTGTCATGGCTTGAACAAGTCTACTCTTCTTTGACAACGTTTTTTGGTTGGATTTGGTCATTTAAAAGGGGCCCACAAACCATAAGAAGTTTTAAACCCTTTATATATTATAAATTAAGTTTATAAAGGGTTACCAATTCATTATTCATCAAGTTACACACCTGGAAAAGAAAGAAAAGTTTGGAGATGAAGTTGGAGCCCTACTGCACCACTTCTATACCACTCATCCTTCAGTATTAGAGTAATTTGTGTTAGTTTCTTTTCTTAAACAAGATTTTATTCTTACCATCTAGTTTTATTATTTTAACTAAATTATATTAGCTTGAGTTTGCAATTATGTATGAACCTTGAATAATTTATTGATCTTTTTTTTTTGTTATTTGGGACCATTGAATTTAACTAAATTGGATTTATATAATTGAATTAAATTTAATTAATTAATGCTTTTTATATCATGATCAAATAAAGGTTGACCCGAATATCTTAAACTGTCACCCTATCGGGGGGTTTAGGAACATAACTATTTCATATACGTCTGGTGTACTTGACGGGCTTGACTAGCCGGAAAATCATATAGGTAAATTCTTGTAGCACTGAGCTTCTTCGTAGAATAATCATACCTGGGGACTCTAGTAAGAGTTAGGAAGCCTTCTAAGATTCCCTGGCAGGAGTTAAGAGGAAACTAGAATCTCGATTAGCATAACGACCGAATTTACCCTTGTAACTGGAATCATCGACTTAGTATGATAGGATAATACTAGAAAACTCGAGCTATACTCTCATCTCACATTATTAGTAGTTTATTTATTTGATTATTTAGTTTAATTATTTAGTTAAATTATTTAGTTAATATTTATTCGTATCTTAGTTTAAAAATAAACCAACAAATATTATATTTTATTTCTACCGTTTAGTTATAACAACTAAATCATTTATATTGCTTAGAAACACGAACTTACAGTAACAAACTTAGTCCATGTTGAGAACGATATTATTATTTACTTTATCACTTGACAAACGACTCGTGCAGTTGAGGGGAGTGATTACTCGAGGTGGAGATTTGTTAGCTTATTTTTATCACACCTTGGGAGACGTCAATATGTAATAGGTTTCATACTCCAATTCTCTTTTTACTCAGACACATACAATCTATTTTATAACAAGATAAGACATATAATTATTAATTTATTAAAATACGTTGAAGAAAATAGGAGATGAGGGAAGAAGATTAACCTGGCAGAAATGGTGGTTATCATCATTTTATACACCTAACACATATATAAAGCCACAAATCAGAGAGATAAGTATAAACCCACTGTAACACTCATCACCACAAGGTTGATGGCGGTTTCGAACGACATTTTTAGGCCTAAAAAACAACAAGCATTGAATGAAACGCATCGACACCACCTACCAAACACAAAAATAATAAAAGTTTCAATAACAAATACCACAAAATGCTGATAATAGCCCTTCAATCAACATATTTAGGTTAGAAGAACAATGCAACATTGATTTGATTGAAAATTTAGCAGTAGATATTACGGTTTTTGAGAGAGAGAGCATATTTAAAAGCATTTTCAAACGGGCACTTTTAAGTGTTTTTTCAAAAAAGCATTTCCAAACGGGCACTAAATCTTTAACCCTCTCAATTTAAATAGTAAAAAAGTATTTTTGGGCCGAATAATTCTACCCAACCAAAATTACCAAACCCAAAGCCAGGTTATCCCAGTCAAATATCAATCCTTATATATGATTAGTCAATTCTCGTATATAATTTCTATTTTCTTAGTTATCTAATTCCATAAATTATGAAAAAAAATATTTCAAATTTATGCGAAGGATAAATTATAAAAAAATATAGAAACTACTAGCATGTCGTTTCGTTTTAAAATAATTGCCCGTTTGGAAAAGCAATTAAAAGTGCTTCTAACATTCTAACATTTTAAGAATTTTATTAATTCTGAAAAGAACTTTTATAAGAAACAACGCATTGGTACTTTTTGAAAAAATCTTTTAAAATAATTTTAGATTTTAAAAAAAAAATTAATAATTTATTTAAATTTTAAATTTTATTCTAAAAGTAATAAACACTTCCAAACAAACAAGCCTTAAAGCTTAGGGTAAGACTTCCATCCAATATTGGACCATATTCATATCATGACCATTGATTAATATAACAAAACACATGTCATTAGATTTATAAGTTAGTTACTTTTTGTAAGTTTAAAATATGGGTATGTGTATTAATGTTATTGGTGTAGGAACATCCAATATTGGATGGAAGAATTTTTCTAAATCTTATTCTTTTCCATTGTTGTTGCAAATAAAATCAAAACCTAACTTTAACCGCATTCAATGTAGCATTAATCTAAATTCTTTCTTTTTATTTTTTGCTCTTTATATACCGATTCTAACGCCAATCCACTTCTATTATCCCTTTTTCCCTCCTTATTCACTTCTCTGCCGCCTCAGTCTTCTTCTCTCTGCAATATGTTGCTTCCTCCGTCTATATTTCTCAGATTTCTAAGCCACTAGCAATCATCTATTAAATTACATTCAGATCGTTGATCATTTCAATTAAGGTTTGTGAAAGATTTAAATTTTTAAAATTAATCGCAATAATTTTGTTCTTTATCAATATTTTTTTCTAATTATTATATGCAAACTATTTCGTTAATTATCATAGCTAATTTTATTTTTATGTGCTCATTTTTCATTTTGCATTTTACATCTCAATTTTTCATACGTAACTTGACCTTTTTACATAATTGATTACCATTATATTGTATACCTCTTTCTTTGTAAATAAAATCTACTAGAAAATACAATTTTTTTCCTAAAGAATTGAAGTGATCTGTTAATTAATTGATCATTCGGTATAAAACCTAAGCCTCGCGATATGTGTAATTTACAAAGATTTGTTTTCAATTTGTAGGACTTCTTTCTTTAACTTTAATATGGTCAAGGATGAAAGTTAAGAGGTAAGTTGTTTATAGTCTTGGTTAAAATATTATAACTATTGCATCACCTGGTATACTTGCATAGTTAAGAAATTACAAAATGTTAGTTTATATCTTGTTATAACTTTCTTGGGCAAATTCTCTTTTGTACTTGCCATTTTTTTTGCAAATTTAATTGTTTCCACCAGGACCTGATTAGTATTGTTAACATATTCAACCTCTTGCAATTGATTAGAGCCCGCATTCGATTTGACAATGTTATTCTATGTGTGTCTTTTGGTGATAGGTTGAAGAATGTTTGATTTTCTTGGTGATCATTATATCTGTCTTTCTTAAATTTATTTCTTAAACGGATTATACTTTTGTATGTTTCAAGTACTAGGAAGTATCTTTAATTAAATATTTGATATCCAAGGCAACTGTTTTATCTGAATTTTTCTTATGTATAAGTTTAATGGTTTTTTCCTTAATTTTGTCTATTAAGATAAAATATTTGTTTAGTAGAGATTGAATTCATACTATTTGTGTTTTCGTTACCTATTATGTGTTAAATTTAAACATGATAGATAGTTCTTTAAATGAAGTGATTGATTTGATTACACAGCTGGTGCAACACCATTCCGTAAGAAAATTTGTTCCAGAAGAAGTGCAGACAAGGTGAATATTGCTTGACAAATTACCACAATTGTTTCTAATACAAACTAACAAGTAAAGAAGATAAAGATTCCACAAGTACAGCAACTACCAAAACTAATATGGTGAATATAATGAAAAAGATTGATAGTTGTTCTAGTGGTTAGCAGAAATAGATTCAAATGACTATCCAATGTAAAGAAAAGATATTTACATTTTAATCTTGATACATTATTTTTGTAATTTATGTTTTGTTTTATTAAATTATATTATTGTTCAATGATGGTTATGATTCATGTATTAGCTACTTCACAATTATTACAACATATATAAAATATATATATTAGTACACAAGTTTGTCTTTTATTGAGATCGTTCATAAGATGATAGCATTTAGTTGATAAAGTTATAAGATAAGAGAAAGAGGTTGCCATCTGAGCGACTGAGCATTTAGTTATATAAATTTCTATTTTCTTAACCATTTAATTCCATAAACTATGAAAAAAAATTAATATAAGTGCAATGAATGAACTATAAAATAAATCTAGAATATATGTTGTTTCTATATATAATAAATCTTGTCTGGCACATACAATCAGCTCGTGAATTTTTTTCCAAGCTCGAGCTTGGTTCGGCACAATTCGTTTTTATTGCCTTATCCAACCAAAAACTGAAAATAGTTTGTTTGAGTTCGCTAACAATCGTGTGAGTTCGTTAAGGCTTGTTTGAGTTCGCGAACTCGTTTAAGTTCATTTAAAACTTGTTTGAGTTCATTTAAAACTTGTTTGAGTTCATTTAAAACTCGTTTGAATTCATTTGAGACTCAATTATTTTCTATATTTTTTTCAGGAACTTTTATGTGATATAAATTGAAGTTTAAGTCAAAAAAATATACAACACAAGAGAAATAAACCAATAAAATTACATAGTAGATATGGAATATTGTATTTGTTTTAGATAATCTGATTAATTATATTGCAATTTTGTTCATGTGATATAATTTTGCATATCTCTCAAAAGCTAAAACTCTATTCCCCAACTATGAGCTGAGAGATGAAACGTTTCAAATCATTCATGAAGTTCTTCAAAATCTACTATTCTAAAACTTTAAACAAAAAGTTGGTATTTAGTAGATTAAAATAAGCCACCACAAAATAATAAACCTTAATAAAACATGTTGGAAAAAGCATTGTCTTGAGAACACGAAGACTATTTGTTTGTATATAATCAAATTGTCATATTCCCCATTTTTTCCTTTCGTTATGTAACCTTTGTTACATTGTGAAATTATGTATTTTGAATGAAATAAAAATTAAAGCACACATATATATCCTGTTTACTTTAGAAAATCAGCCATAATCAGTAACTTAATATATATATAGAATAATAAGTAACAATAGGAACATGACAAAAAGAGGTCTGGGTTTTGGATTTAACAATCTTCATATGAGTTAGAATAACAGATTTAGGTATTTGGTAATAATTGTTTATCACATCTTGGTGTTAGCTTAAGTTTGGTAAAATATGTCGTAAGTTAATGGTGGTCCTTTGTGTGTTCTAAAAAATAAATGCAAATGCTAATCGAACCACAACCGCAAGTGTACGGTTGTCCCAAGTAGTATGTATGATAATACAGATTCGTTCCAAGGACGGATGGTTGATCACAATGTTTAGCAAGTAGTGATTGATGCACTTATGAAAGTAAAAGGTAATAAAATGTTGTTTGGTTTTGTTGATTAAAGCTAATGAATAAAAGACAAATAATTAAATGCAAGTAGAAGCTAAGACGCAAGTAAAATAAGTGAAAACGCGATATGAGATGTAGTACTTGAGAACGCAAGGATCCTCCTAATCTTACTTCTTAACTTATGTTGTTTAAGGGCTAAATTGGTCAATTACAATGGTCGGGATTCTAAATTCCTTATACCCCCGTCAGGGTGGACTATAAGGCGATCCTAAAGTGTCACTAGTCCCGTCAGGGTAAATATGATCCACCGTTGGATGATTAAGTGTTTTACCTCATTGGCCCTAGAATTAGCTAAGTTCGTCAGAATCAATAGCTTTTATCCTAGATTGAATAATTAATTCTATACCTAAACCCTCCGTCAGGATGATCCACACGCCACTTATGTGGAATAGCTTAGATACTAATACCTAATCTTAGTTCGCGACTCTAAAATCAGTAAATAATCACAAATTATCGAAAAGAGTAATAAACCCAATCTAATTTAATTTAATATAAACCCAAATTCAACATTCGTTATTTCATAAAATTAAGATTCACCCATTGTTTGTTCTCAAGCACTATGAAAAGCTTAGCTCATATTAAAATTAAAAACTAAATTAAAAGAAAGGGAATTCATATTGTTTACAAAATTAAAATATAAAAAGAACCTAATTTCCGGAATTGGAATGACTACGAACGGAGCTATAGACCCACTCCAGCTCTTGTAGCTTCTTCTTTCTTCCTTCTGTTGCTTCTCTCTGGTGTTTTAATCTTGTGGAATGTGAATTGTGTGAAAAATAGAAGTCCAGACCTCCTTTTATAAGCATAAATTCGTTCTAGGGCTTGGACCAGAAAATAGAATATTAATTAAATGTCCAAGCCCACTTTCTAAGCCCAAAATCCCGTAACTGCTGATACACCTTCACTAAAACGGCTTTTCCCGATGCGTTATGACTTCGATTGACCTCATTCCAGTTGCTAAAGTTCCGTAACTCGATAAGGAATGTTTTCTCTTCAAAGGTCAGCGGCTAAATCATCGCTTAAGCACCTCGAAATCAGCACTCTATGGCCTGGAAAATGGATTTTCAGCTCTAAAAATAATATCTTCGGGATTTATCTTAAAGTCTTGACTCTAATTCACGATCTTTGACTTTCTCCTCGGATTCCTCTCCTAGCTAACATCTAAAACCTGTAAACTTTACACTAAAAATACCAATATTACGCGCAAAAGTTTAATAAATAAAAAATGCTAGAAATAAAAAGGTAATTCCGGATTATTGCATATTTAGTCCAAAAGTCTATCAAATTAATTAAATAAACACCAAAAATGATGTCTCCTAAGGGTCTAAAATAAGAACAATTAGGGAGACATCAGTTAACCAAGAGTTAAGCTCTATGATTTCCTTCATTGATAAAATATATAAGTAGTTACCCACAATTCTATGCTAATTGCACAATGTGGCCCTATATTATGCAAAAAACTATACCACATTTCCCTAAATCATTGTTTTATAATTTAATTTCACTATAAGTTCCTAAAATTATGCAAAAGTTACACTTTGAGTTCCTATATTATGCAAAAATTACAATTTGTGTTCCTATATTGTGCAAAAGTTGCACTATCGGCCCCTGTATTGTGCAAGATTTACTCTGCATGTCTTTATATTACACAAAAATTGCACTACAAGTCCCTAGATTATTATTTTTTGATGTTAGTTGCACTATGAGTCTTATATTAAGCAAAATAACCTATATTATAATATATCCTAAAATCAACACAATATTCATTCAAATGTATTATGACTTTATTTGATCTCATTCATTGGAATTAGTACTCAAATGATCATGAAAACATTAATGGATGCATTCCAATGAAAATAAAAATTGTTAAATGGCTCTCCTAAAATCTTCATTTTTCATACACCGTGGCAATACCAAGAAAATCTTTCATAGGCAATATTATTCAGGGGCGGAGCTGTGTGTTAAGTGGGGGGGCCATGGCCCCCCTGAATTTTAAAAAAAAAAAATTATAACTATCCAAGAATTAAAAAAAATTAAATACATAATTAACCCTTAAGTTTTTATAAAAAAGTTCATTTGGCGCCCCCTAATATTTAAAATTTATTATATTAGACTTTAAGTTATTTTATTTATAAGATTTTTTATTTTTTATACAAGAAAATATATGTTATTTTGTATATAAAAAAAGATATTATACGATACATAATTAAAAAAATTAATATCTAAACTTATATTGTAATTTTTACACAATATAGGGACTTATAGCGTATTGTTTCCATAACATAAGGACCTATTTGGTAATTTTTGGCATAATATATAGAGTAATAGTGTAAATACCGCAAAAAAAAATTTTGGGGCGTTGCCCCCAACCCCATGGCCCCCCTAAGAAAAATTCCTGGATCCACCTATGCTATTATTCCTAAGAAGAGGCAAAAAGAGTTTGTGAATTTTTGAGATCAAGGTTCCACATTCATGAGTTTTTTGGCATCTTTGTGAGGCAAAAATTGCATGAATTTAAGTATTTTGATCTTAACATCTCACGATATATTATTGTTGCCTCTTGTAAATAGTGTTCTCTCTCTTGAAAGTGTCTATGGCCACCAATACCATGTATGAAATTTGAAGCTTTTTATTACATTGAGCCTGATCACCAAGTCATGGATAGGAAATAAACTATAATATATACATATCTATTAAGAGGTTATTAATGCATTGGATCTATGCAGTAAATAAGGTTACAAGGCTTCGGTGAATTAGTGCAGTAAGTAAGGTTACGAGACTTTAGTAAATAAAGAGAAGATTTACAACAACTCATATATAGATAACAAATCTATGCAAGTAAGGTCATGAATATGAGGATTCTCTTCAACAATGAAGGGATCAAATATGTATTTCCAATAATTTTAGATTGGATGGAAGTTAAAACAATTTACAACTAGGCCATGGAATCGACTCTACAGCTAAATCACAATGGTCGTCAATATTTGGGCGTACTTTTTAAACAAATTCTCCACAAACTCTTAAGGTCTCGGCCATAACATTATAATAATGCTCACTAATAAAACATACAAAAAAATATCTAGGACAACAAAAATTCAAGTATATGGTAATGTTAAGTTCAAAATTCATATAATTGAAATTTACATCCAAGTAGTTATATAAGTTATCTATCAAAATTCACAAAATTTATAAACTCTAATTATGCTTAGTTTAACTCTTTATATGCGGTTTACTAAAAACGTTAAAGTTTTTCATAATATTTTCATAATGACAATTCTATTCTTGAATTAATTTAGTACTACTAATCGCCCAGTTAATGTGCTTTATATCTTCTAAGATGAACTTAATGTTATTTTTGGATATATTTTTAATAAAAGTTAAAAAGTATCTGACTTGATTTAACCACCATAATTTTCACTGGCAACATATAAATTTATAAATTTAGAGTAATGATATATACCATTCAAATTCATACCACCCAAGACGTGGCGTGATTTAAGTGGAAGTAAATATTCAATCTATATTTTTATTTGATTGACTATTTATCATGTCACATTATGGATGGTATATTAGGTGGTAAAAATTTAAGTGGTATATATAATTACTCATCAATTTATACACTATTTATTAAAAAGAAAAATATATTAAGTTTTTATTGTTATTGCCAGTGTTCTAAATCAAGGCCGCCTAACAGCCTATGCGTTCCAAATTGCGATCTGCCTACAATTTTTATAGAAGGTCGTTAGAAGGTTTGTCTATGCACAATCTAATTAAATAATTACCCGGTCAGATTAATGGGTCGCCCAACCTGAATACTACCTAGCATACTAGCCCATAACTAACTAATTCAATCTAATCCAACCAGCACATAAGAAATATATAAAGAAAAAACTACTTAGGTTAGCTTTTGAACGCGTGAGAAAAAGAAGAAGGTAGGATTTTTAAAATTTCAAGTTTAGATTTTTTAGATTGGTCATTTTTAGGTTAATAATAATAAATTATTATTATTTTATAGTTCAATATATGTTATTTATGTCAAATTGATTTACTTTAAGTATATTAAGATGTAAATATTATTCAAATCAATGTATTAGTAATATATTTAATATAAAATAATATAAAAACAACCTAAGTAAAAACCACCTAAATTCTGATTAATGAGTCGCCTAGCCATTTTTGGGGCTTAAAGGTGCTCGATCACCCTAGTAGTGCCCAACCTTGTTAGAACAATGGTTATTGAACAAGACAAGTACTTTACAGGAAAAGAATCCCTTCAAGTTATCTCATAACATTTTAATTCAAGATAGAATTTGAAGCTCAGAAGCACAAAAAAAGAGTCAGATTTTGAAAAAATGTGGAGAGATTACTCACTCAAACTTTTGCATTACTGAGGAAGATCGATCTCTATTGTACTTTCCAATGGATTTTACAATACCAAAATATTAAATCATTAGCGAAAAAAATATAACTTACATATAGTTACGTTACAAATTATTGAAAACTAACATTTATATTTATACTCTATACAAAACCATTTCTTACCTGTAACTTTTTCTTGATCCCACGGTTATTGTGATTCCATTCACCTCCACACATCAATGTTTATACAGTATCAACCTTTAAAAAATGAGCGATATGGATCGTTAACTATTCCACCCGCACTAGATGTCGATTCTAATTCAACTGCAGTTATTGGGATCGCTAATATATCACAAGCCATCTTAAACAAAATTTTAAATTTGTGATTGTTATCTTTCCACCACACCAACGGGTCATAATGAACTTCTTCAAACTCAATTACATAAAAAACCTTCCTCCAACTATATATCAAACTCATGTTTCACCGGCTGAATGCTATCAACCCCTCTCACAAAAGTATCATACCTGTATTTTCCTGAGACTACACGTTTTGCTATGGTCCTATATGTACACGTACTAGAAGAACTAGAATATGTAGTTGCGTTTATATATGATGCATTACTTGTATATATTTGTACATATGCTTCATAAATTTGTGCAGAGCATTTTTTATAACTTCTATGTATTCAAGTGCTTCATCTTCAGGGTAGATCTCTGAGAAAGAAAATTTGACTAAAACTAACTTATATCGAGGATCTAAAACTATCCCAATTGCCATCAACAAATTGCATTCACTCCAATATTTGTCAAATTTTGTATTCGTTGCTTTATCCATTGTCTCAACATATTTTCTTGAGTTGACTAATTTCTCATTGATAACTTCTCTGACTCTCCAAATCACGTTGACAAATTCGTTTAAAGTTCGATATCACTACCTGATATATCTTTGGTCACTTCATTAAAAACTCCTAAAAACCGACACATAACTTCCACTTTTTCCCATTCATCATATGTCGGAAGAAATTGATATCCTGGACCCCTTACTTTATATCGTTTAAAAACTTCTTTAGATTCAAGTGCATAGTCTAACATCGCAAATGAAGAATTCCAACGTGTGTCACAATCCAGTATCAGTTTTTTGGAGCTCAATTTACCATCTTTAGCAATTTCACTAAATTTAATGAGTCGCGGCTTTAAATTAGACAAGTACTTCACACTTCTTCGAAGATTCAAAATAATGTCAGCTATTTCTTTCAGCATATCTTGAACGACAAAATTCATTGTATGTGATGTGCAACGCACATGAATAAACTTTCCTTCAAATATTAGTTTTTCCTTTAACGCAAAAGTACTTTTTAAGTTTCTCAATTCTACATCATTATACCAAGCATTGTTACTATAATAAATGTTATTTTATCTTCAATTTCTCATTCAACAAAGCACTTGTAAAGTGCATCGGCAATAGCAACCCCTCTATCTGGAGGAGGTAAATAAATAAAAATCAGGATGCGCTTGTGCAACCTCCACTCATGAACAAAGTGTCCTGTAACAACCACATACTCGATGTCTTGGCCTGATTTCCATATATATGTGGACACTAACCATGTCAAGAGATTTTATGACATGTTTAAACTTCTTCTTCTCTATATTATAAACACTTATAGAATCTTTTTTCACCATCATACGAGATATTTTATGCTAATGAAGATTGACATCTCTCATAAAAGTGTTTAAAATTTCATATTCCATGTGGTCGAAAGGATATTCATGTACCGTTACCATGTGTGCTGCTGCTTCTTTAAATTTTGCCGGGTCATACTTGAAATTTTTAATATCAACAACACCTTCATATTCTTTCGTAATAGAGAGAACCTTTTGTAATTTATCAGATAGTTGGGGTTGTGAACAATTATCCATGTGTTTTAGCATGTGGCTAGTTTTTTTCTTCTTTCGCCATGGTCAGTAACAATTTACACCACGTACACTTGACTTTCATCTCACCTTTAGCAGTTTTCACTTCTAGTAAAGTTATTCCAAACCTTGGAAAATTTCTTTTGAAACGGATAATTATCATATTCTAGATTTTTCTACACTTTCCTCATTCATCATTGAATATTCCATTGTAGGAGATACAACAAGCGTCGAATCATTAGGGTCGTCAATATTAACAACTTCGTTGAACATAACTCTAAAAAATGTAATGACATTCTTAATTTGGACATAAAAACAACATATAAATGGATAATGATCCAGAACGATAAATGGAAATATAGTTCAACAAATACATAATTTAACAGAGATATAGATTCACATAACAGAGATATAGATTCAACATACAACAGATTCACTGATTATAATCTTATTAAACTAAAATGATTATATATCACACTGCAATAACATACAATTATATTTCCAATCTAAATTACTTTTTTGAATTCCTATAGCTTTTACATACTAAAATAATTAATCATTTCTCAACACTTATTAATGAATTTTGAAATAAAAATCAACTATTAACATAAGATACCATTCTTATACAATAGTAATGATATTCAAAACCCCCAAAAAAAATTACGAAATCCCAAAAAAAAAATCACAAAATATATGTGGTAGAATTTGGAGATATCTTACCAACAAAACAAAAAGAAAACTAATGATAGAAGGAGAAATCAAACCCTTAACAAGTCAAACTTCAATGTTTGCAAGCAATATTGTGTATTTGATGTCAAAGTAAATGAGAGAAAAAAATAATATGGTTTATATAAGTCTGAGTTAGATTTTAGTCTTTCTAAGGTATGTATTTAATGATAAATGTTATAAAAATACTGGTGTCGCCTAGGGTGTGATAAAAATTAGATAAATAAAGTCTAGAAAACTACGCACTCTCACACTAGACAGGCACAGTACTGCAAGTATTACAGGACGTATGCAAGTTTTAGTTGATAAGTTGAGTTCGTTCTCAGGGACTTGAGTGTGCTAGTCGAATATGTAACAATAACGAGTAAGCAATAATTAATTAAAAGACAATAAATTAAAGAGAATAGATTTTTGAAATTAATAATTAAAACTAAGAAAATAAAGACAGTAAAGTAAAATACTAAGAATATGAGATGAGAGATATAGCTTAGGTTTTACTAGTATGCACAAATCCTTCTTATTCTTTCTATTAGATCTAGTTAATGAGGGAGAATATTAGTTCTTGTATACTTAGTCAGAATTCTAAATTCCCATTCCTTAGACCTTGAGAGCGACTAAGGGGGCTACAGCACAACCAAGAAGCTGTTTCAAATAGGGTTATCAAACGCTACTAAGGCCCTAAGCAAACAATTCATTCAATTGGTGATATGGTGATTAAATTATACCTTAATGACTATCTAGCTAGAATCAGTTTTGTCAGGACTAATATCGACACTAGATGTTATGTGGTGTTTCAATAATTAGACACCCAGTTAAGGTGACCATCTAATTACTATTAAAACAATCCTAAAGTGATCAGTTCTAGGACAGGCAATAAATCAAAACACATAAACAAATATAAAAATAGTTGCTAATATCAAATTAAAACATGTAATTCCCAAAGAAACTTAGATAGAAGAATTAGAATTCATAGATTATACATGATGCAAAACCCAAGCTATGGGAAGTTTAGTTCATACCTGATGGAAATAAACTAAACAAAAATTACAAAAGACATCATCTTGCTCTCTACAATAAACTGGAAGAATAAAACCTTAAGAACTAATTACTATGAGGCAATGATTAATTACAAGTGATATAAGGGTGTATTTATAGGTGTTTAGAAGACCTAATTCATTTTCTTGAGGGAGAGGTTAAGTAATGGACTCCAAGCCCAACTCAAATTTGTATGGAAATAAAGATAATTATTGATGAACTGTTTTGAGCATATCTTCTTCATTATTGGTCGGTTTTTGCTCCACAATATACCAAAAGAATCCTCACAGAATTATCTACGTCCCTATGAAAGAAATCTTCAAAAATCGGCTTCCTTTTGGAGTTATCACCACTTCTTTAGGCGTTGCTGCAGAAATTCAGTTTTAGGCAGCTTTTCCTTTTCCATGATTTTAGATTTTGTTTCCTTATCTCCAATTACCATGCTAATCTCTTTCCATATCTTGTAGTCTTTGAATTGGACTCTAATTAATCTCCATAATTATCTTTAAAGATACACACTAAATAAACAATTAAAACCCAATATGCTCTAAAAATATTATTTTACTAAATCAAGACTCAAAATAGGAAAGTGCACTATTTCTCAAGAAAATCGACTATTATGACTTCTAAATCACTAAAAATGATGTCTCGTCCTAATATAAATCTATCACAAATGAGGAGACATCAAGACCCCCAAGTCAAAGTTGTATCGTCCCGATACAATAAAGATAAAAACAAAGGGAAGTCTATAAATACACACTTATAGCATTTTCAACACAATGGAAAAAACATAGCAGAATATATAGAATAAACCTAAAGCAACAACTCAGAAAATTTCATGCAATAATATTCATAAACTACATACATGTACACTTCTCATATTCACAGTCAACACGGCTTGAATTCAAGATCAGATTAGTTTCGCAATGTAAGAAGGATTGGGACTTTACTCAGTTCCCCAAGGAAGCTATAGATTGTTCATCGATTTTCACTAATATTCAAAGATCCACTCAACTATTCTCTAATGGCTCAATCACTTCTCAGTTACATAGCAAAGAATCAAAAGGTCTTTAAGATTGTAATTTAGGCTTAGGGACGGTATGATATTATATTTCGATAATTTAGAGTGAGCTTTTGGCTCTCTCCTCACTAGCCATCAACGAATCACCCTAGAGCTTGAGTTACTCTCATAAAACGTTTCTCACTCAACCCAATGAATTCCTTGATGCACAATTTAGCATCCCTTAATAACCCAATTAAAGCATAAGATGTTCACATAAAAATTCCACTCGTTAGAATCGTCAATATTCACAACTTCGTTGAACACAACTCTGAAAAATGTAACGACATTATTAATTTGGACATAAAAACAAAATATAAATGGATAATGGTCCAGAACGATGAATGGAGATATAGTTCAACAAATACCAAATTTAATAGAGATATAAAGTCACATAACAGAGATATAGATTCAACATACAATAGATTCATTGATTATAATCTTATTAAACTTAAATGATTATATGTCACAGTGAAATAACATACATTATATTTCCAATCTAAATTACTTTTTTGAATTCCTATGGCTTTTACATACTGAAATAATTAATCATTTCTCAACACTTATTAATGAATTTTGAAATAAAAATAAACTATTAACATAAGATACCATTCTTATACAATCATAATGACATTCAAAAAACGAGTGGAAACCAGCCCCTCCAACATTGGCCTTTCTGTAAAAAGTCCTCTTAGTTAGAGGCATGGCTACAAACCCAACTACATGGGCAAAAGGCCCAAAAAGCCCTTCATCTACTCCTTTATTACTGTGAAAACAGAAAAACCCAATCCCTTTTACCATTATATCGAACGCACCCCCATTCTCTCCTTCTCTCTGTTCTCTCTCCTCTCCCTCACACTATTCTCTCACACTCTCTTCTCCCACACAACCCTCCCCTGCACTGTAATCATCACCACCAACCCTCCCCTGTTGTCCCTGTAAAACCGTGCCTTTGTCCCTCTTCTCTCTCCTGTAAAACTGCGCCTTCCCACCTTCCCACCATTGTCGCCGCTGCTGACCTCCAAGACGCCGGAGCCAACAGATCCACCACCACGACGGCGAACCAGGCCCCCACGACAACGAATAAGACAACCACGACCACGCACCAGGCCACCACGAAGCTACGCGCGAACCAGACCGCCTCTGGTGCTGACCTTCGAGAAAACCATCGTTGCTAACCTTCGAGACGCCAGAGCCACCAGATCCACCACCACGAAGCTTCGCGCGAACCAGTTGCACCTTCAATGTCGCGAACCAGATCCACCTTCCTTTTGTTTTTAAAATTTCTGTGTTCTGTTTTTAAAATTTATTTGTTTTGTTTTTTATATTTCTTTGTTTTTGCAGGTAAAGGAGTATAAGCTTTAATGGAGTCTGTGCGCAGTAGTATTGATGTCCGTGGTGGTCCCGCCGTTCGTGATTATGTTGTTCGTGGTGGTGGTGGTGTTCGGTGATGCAGGTCTGGTGGTGTTGTTTATTATCTATGTTATTTGTTACTTTGTTCTTTGCCGGTACAACCCCATCTGGGTACAGCCCATTGACTACAATTACCTATGATGCAATAACAAGAGAACTAGTATTTGTTTTACCAGAATTATAATTAACTTTTAGCTTGTATATTAGTAAATTTGGATACCCTATAGAACACCTGATTTGTTGGGAATTATATCTTATTCTGTTAATTATGAAAATTGTGACTATTGTGTTGTAGTTATATAAGCAAATTCAAAAATTGTGACTAAATTGCGTTGTAGTTATAGCAGTAACTTCATTCTGGTGATTTGGTAACATGAAACATTTCTCGAGCTGGGTACGTACCCATCATTGTTCGAGATGGGTCCGTACCCATATAGACTTTTAACTCATTTTATACCTTGATAACATGAAACACGACTAAATAAAAATAGTAAAAAATGGGTCCGAAAACAAGTGGGAGCGTAAATGGGTCTGTATCCACTTCGTGCGTACACATATTGGATTTGGAACTTAATTGAAAAAACAACAATAAATAAACACAAATTAAAATAAAAAAAAGGTATATAGGTAATTGGGAAAATTAAAAAATGAAACTAAGAACTTTAATAAAAGAAGTAAGAAAGAAGACTTTTAATTATAATGTTTATGTTGTATGGGCTCTTATTTGTTATTTCCTCTTTAAACAAGCCTATATTTTAAATTTGGGCTTGGTTTATTTAACTAAACAAACAAACAAGCCCGTAACAAATTCAAGCCCAAACCCTTGATAAATGTATCGGGTATATTAGCTTCCATATATACAATATCAGTCCATTATTTTTGTAAATATAATCAAAACCTAACTTTAGCCGCCGCACTGTTAGATAAACAGTACAGTGTAGCATTAATCTAAATTCCTTCTTTTATCTTTTGCTCTTTCTACACCGATTCTAACGCCGATCAACTTCTATTATCGCATTCCATCGCATTCCGTTTTCACTTCCGTTTCGGCCTCCGCCGCCTCAGTCTTCTTCTCCCTGCTACAATATGTTCCTTTGGCCTTCGCCCAGTCCTCACCCAGTCCTCAGTCCTCAGATCTCTAAGCCACTAATGTTTCTCTATTCATTTACATTCAGATCGTTGATCATCATATTTCATTTAAGGTTTGTTTAATTTTTCCTAAATTATTTGCAATGCTTTTGTTCTTATCAATAGTTCTTTCTAATTATTATATGCAAGCTATTTTGTTAATTGTCCTAGCTAATTTTATTTTTATAGGCTCATTTTGCATTTTATATCTTAAAGTAAGATATAATCTTTTTACGTTTTGATTAATCATGAAACTCCAACTAATACAAATGTATTGTATACCTCTTCATATCAATTTATATAACATCTCATCAGGTTTATCTAATTAACCTGGGAATTAATTGATCAATCCTATTTATGGTATAAAACCTAAGCCTCACTATATTTAACTTACAAACATTTGTTTTCAATTTGTAAGACAGCATGGGTGGTTTCCATTAGTATCCTCGGTCAGGATCTTGTTAATGGGTGTTCTAAATTTTTTAATGGGGTGCATTGTTAACGTTTTTTATGATTTTTCTTAGAATGAACTCTGAATTTTCCTATCAAGGTTCGCAAATACTACCCAAATGCGTAAGAGGCCTCAACTTTCTTCCCTAATTGGTACTCTCTCTTTCTCCCTCTCCCACACACACTCATGCACTACACGTATATGTATTAATGTGTATTTATATGGTTGTAATTATTAATTAAAGGCAAAATCAGTTATCTAATGCATCCGTGTATGTAAAAAGTAAAGAATCTATTTTAGAAAAATTCTTTTAATCTTGTTAAGAATGTTGTAGGTGAGTTTTGAAAAATTACATTTACTTGCTTTATTTTGGTTAATTAACTCAGTTAGAATTAAATGTATCTGAGACATGATTAAATATCTTTTAATTAGAGAATTTAAGAAAGTTATGCTAAAAATGTTGAAGTAAATTAAACATAAAGAAAATGACAAAGAGAGTAGTTGTAGGTTTTTTCCAAAGCCAAATCTAAACCTAAGATTGAATTAAATATGTGAGTAAATAACACTTTTTCCCCTGGGTTTATACGCGATTGACAGGTTGCCCCCTAAGTCTTAAAGGGTATCGAGCTTCGAGTATTTTGAATAGGTTACAGCTTGATAATTTTCAATCAAGTACTAAAATCGAGGCTTTGGTAAGAATATTATTACACACATTCTTTACTTTAATAGAATGAGACATTTAATTAATTTGTGTTTACTGGTTTGTTTATAGAGGGAAGAGATCAAGTTGATGAGTGAGAGAGATGGTGCTGCTAAGGGAATAGTTTTTAGTCAATTTACGTCTTTTCTGGATTTTATACATTTCTCGCTTCAGAAGGTAAGTGTTATTATTTAGTTACGTTTTTATTTTTTTTTTATTTTGAGTAGTAAGTAATGTATTGTTGTATGTATGTATATAGTCTGGGATAAAATGTGTATCGTTAGTGGGATTGAATACAAATCATCCGATTAAAGATTCAAGATTTTTTTTTAAGAAGAACCAGGTAGGGAAGAGAAGATGAACGGGGAAGAAGAAGATGGGGAAGAGAGGGGGAGGGGGGTCTCGGTGGGGGGGGGGGTGGGGGAGGGTAGGGGTTTTATTTTTATTTTGATTTAATAATATTAAAAGTATTATTAAATTTCTACTTTACCCTTATTTTAAGTTAATTAAACATATAATTAGTATCTGGATTAAAAAAAAACATGACATGGAATTGCCACGTCATATTTAACGGAGGATATGGACAGAAAACGCACTCAGGGGGTAACGGGTCACAAAAGTAAATCTTAGGGGGCAACGAGGCGCATTTTAAGACTTAGGGGGCAACCTGTCAATCGTGTATAAAACCAGGGGGCAAAAGTGTCATTTACTCTAAATATGTACATATGTAATGATTTAAGTGTATATTGTTTTCCTTTATAACAAAAACCTAAACCTAAGATAAAACATAGTTCTTCTTATGTATAAATTTAATGGTTCCTTCCTTAATTTTGTCTATTAAAAATAAAATGTTATGTTTAGTCTGTTTTCATTACCTATTTTGAGTCTTCATTTAAAAAAAGATAAGATACTTCTTTAAATTAAGTGATTGATTTAATATAGATTTGATGCAACACCATCCCATAAGAAGCTGATCCGGAAGGGTAGAGAAGAACACAGAGACAGCTAGTATAACACTTACCATAACTAATATGGGAGTATATACAAAAGGTATTGGTTAATGGCCATTTTTGCCCATTTTAGAAAGATAGTACAAGTGCTTGTTGGGCCTACCTCGCTAATGAAGCAATTGATTATTTTAAAAATTTGATAGTTGCTCTAGTGGTTACCAGAAATAGATTTAAATGACTCCAATGTAATGAAAAAAGATATTTACATTTTAATCTTGGTACATTATTCTATTAATTTTTGTTTATTGTTTTATTAATTTGATTAATGTTCAGTATTGATCATGATTCATGTATTTATATTTTAACCACTCAAACTGTTTTTACTACTCTATATATATAATACAACATGAACAATTGAAATCAAGCCTATAGATTGTGCTAAAATACGGAATGAAATTTATCAAAAAACAATTCTTGACTCTCCTTTGTACATACTTTGGATTGAGATACATCCCATTTATGGTACCACACATTCTTAGGCTAGACCCCTTCACAATACCAATTAAAAGGGATTACTTTGTATTTAAGTTCTAAAACCTCTAACAAATATAAATGCACAAAAATACATAAAGGAACACAAAAAGCTAAGTATCTCTCTTTCTTTGCATGACAGCCTTAGTTTGATAATCATCATGCTACATAAAAATGCAGCTACACATTTTTTGTAAAAGAAACACAAAAGGCTAAGTCTCTCTCTTTCTTTGCATGACAACCTTAAGAATCATCATGCTACACAAAAATGCAGCTACATATTTTTGGCTTAGAGGACCTTCATGTTGATAGATCGCCATACGCTGCTTCCATAGACATATTTTACTAGAGTGGTACTTTATTACATAAATGTCCACCTATGGGCTTGATATGAGGGTCAACCAAGTGCTTATGGCTAGATATGATGGCCATTTTGTTGCATTAATCAAGGCTAAATATGAGGGTCAACTAAGTGCTTATGGCTAGATATGATGGTCAACCAAGTGCTTATGGCTAGATTCCAGCGGTCAAAAATCGAGGGAAGACGTGTAACCTCGGATTAACATGATAAGATGTAACTCGTATATAATCTTGTTAAGAATGTTGTAACTATTGCATCACCTGGTACCTGAGTTTAGAAAAAATTACATTTACTTGCTTTATTAACCCATTTAGAATTAAATGTATCGATTCATCAATGAATATGTGTGATTAAATATCCTTTAATTAAATAAATATTGTCCGACTCCCATTGATGAGACTTTAAGAAATTATTCTAAAAATATGTATAAATTTAATGGTTTCTTCCTTAATTTTGTGTATTAAAAATAAAATGTTTTGTTTAGTCGTGTTTTCATTATCTATTTTAAGTCTTCAATTTAAAAAATGCTAGATAGTTCTTCAAATGTAGTGATTGATTTAATTACAAATTTGATCCAACACCAATCCATAAGAAGCTGATCCCTTGGAAGGGGAGAGAGAAGGAGAATTTAGCTTATTCACATAATACGCCAACTAGTATAACACTTACCATAACTAATATGGTATTATATGAGACTCCCTCGCCAATGAAGAATTGGATTATATTATATAATTGATAGTTGCTCTAGTGGTTACCAGAAATAGATTTAAATGACTCTCCAATGTAATGAAGAAAAGATAATTACATTTTAATCTTGGTACATTGTTCTATTAATTTTTGTTTATTGTGTTATTAATTTGATTAATGTTCAATGTTCATCACATGATTCATGTATTTATATTTTAACCTCTCAAAATGTTTTTACTACTCTCTCTATATAATACAATATAAACAATTGAAACCAAGCACTATAGATTGTTCTGAAAGACAGAACAAAATTTATCAAAAAATTATTCTTCTTTTCCTTGAAAATACTTCGGGTTTAGTTTCATCCTTTTTTACCTAAAAAAATGTTACACATACTCCGGGTTAAGTTACATCCTTTTTTTCCTAAAACAAGTTACACCCCGTTCATGGTACCACATGGTCTTAGGCGAGACCCCTTCACAATACCAATTAAGAAGGGGATGCTTTGTATTTAAGTTCTAAAATCTCCAACAGATATAAATGCACAGAAATACATGAAAAAACACAAAATACTGAGTCTCTCTTTCTTTGCATGACAGCCTTAGTTTGAGATTTATGGTAGTGACACTACATAAAATTGCAGATGCACATTGTTGGCTTTAGAGAGGATCATTGCGCTATATAAAAATCTAGCTATGGGTTGATAGATCGTCATATGCTCCTGTTATAGATATATTTTACTTGAGGGGCATATTATTACATAAAGGCCCCCTATGGGCTTGATATGAGGGTCAACCAAGTGCTTATGGATCGGTATAAGGGCTACTTTGTTGCATTAAGCTCCTTCCATAAGCGTATATCTAAAATGACATTTGAGTGATAGGATTCGATATAATCCATTTGTCTTTCCAGTTTCCCACCAACTTCCCACCTGACAGGAGTCTATATAATCCTCTTAACGATCTTGTGAGTTGGCGAATCAAATCAAAGTAATAATAAAGGGAACAAAGATAAAGGAGGCAGACTTTTTAAGTCTTGCCGAAACTAGTATAAGTCGGTCCTTTGAGTAATCTCTTGAAATGCCAACATGAAAGTTAGTCTTTTGGATGGTTTCTTGATATGCTTATATTGAAGTCCGTATTTTGAGCGATCTCTTGATACACCAACACGAGAGTTGGTCTCCTGGATGACTTTTGGATATGCTGGTGCTGAAGTTGGTCTTTTGAGTAATTTCCTAAAATGTCAATACGAGAGTATATCTTTAGTGATTAATCATGGGAGGTTGGTTTGAATGAAGCGATGAAGTAATGTCTCTCTGAATTTATGAAGATGACCCTGATGATAGTCATGGACTTTTATAGTCTTTTTTATCTTGCCACATGGCCTTGTTTGTTTAGACACGTACCCAAGTAGGCTAGCTGAAATAATAAAAAATGAATCTTTTCTTTCCAGAATTTAACAATTTTGTAGTAACCTTATAGGTATGAGAAGTAATATTTTAGAACAAAAAAAAAGGTTTGAGGGAAAAAATTAAGTTTGGAGGCTGAAATGATAGTTTTTGTACACATAAAAGAAAATATTAAAAGGAGCCAACTAGGGAGTGATCATGCCATCCTGGAAGGGTAATGTTATGCCTAGCACATTTTGCCAAAGTATCTGTGATGTCTCCTCATTTGTGATAAATAAATATAATTCTGAGACATCATTTTAGGCGTATTTATTAGTTTATAGGTCGAATTTAGCTTAACTTAGTGCACTTTCCTATTTTGAGTCTTGATTTAGTAACATAATATTTTTAGAGCATATTGGGTTTAATTGTTTATTTAGTGTGAAAATTTAAAGATAATTATGGAGATTAATTAGAGTCCAAGTCAAAGACTACAACTTATGGAAAGAGATGTGCATGGAAATTGGAGATAAAGGTAACAAAGGCTAAAAACATGGAAAAGGAAAAGCTGCCTAAATCTGAATATCTGTAGCAACGTCTAAAGAAGTGGTAATAAATCCTACAAGGAAGCCGATTTTGGAAAATTCCTTTCATAGGGACGTAGATAATTCGATGAGGATTCTTTTGGTATATTGTGTAACAAAAACCGACCAATAACGAAGAAGATATACCCAAAACAGTTCAGCAGTAATTATCCATACGAATTTGAGTTGGGCTTGGAGTCCATTACTTAGCCTCTCCTTCAAGAAACGAATTAGTTCAACATATACACTATAAATACAGCCACTTAAAACTCTTAAATCATCCTTGGTGAAACCTTAAACCAAGAGGAAGCTTACAACACAAGAGAGATGTCTGGAAGGAGCCGATCATCAATATGTCTTCTTCTACCTTTAAATTTGTAATTTCTTTCTTTTATTTCATGAACTAAATTCCTTTAGCTTGAGTTTTAGCATATATGCATGACCCTAGTTTTTGATTGACATCTATCTAATTTGGGAACTTAATGTTTTAAATTGAATTATAGTTTTATTTGCATTCAGTTGTTCTAGCTTTTATTAATTGCACTTGATTATTGCATAAGATTCCCCTAACCTTCGTAGTCTCTGCGGAACGAATCTTAAACATTTAACTAAAACTTGCATACGATCTGTATACTTGCAGAACCGTGTCAGTCTAGGGTGTTTATCTACACTTTATTTATATCTTATTTTATCACACCCTAGGCCCCACCAATCTGCATTTCCATTAAAACTACGACTCATATGGCCAATTTTTCATTTTTGAGAAACGTTTAAGCCATCTTTCAAATTCATCAATAAAGGGTCGTATACTCCAAAGTATAATCTACAACAAAATGATAAAATATAAAAATGGGAAAATCTAAATCCTTTTTAAAGATGTCAAAGAAATATAGTTATAATATAGATAAAACATAAACTTTTATATATTCGAATGAAAAGTTGTAGTATTTGTAAACTTGATATAAAATTAGATTATATACTGGATGCCCTTCTAGTTTCACAAAATTGTCAACTTACCCCCTTGATCGTATAAAGTGTATATATCCCCTAACTTTTGTTTTTGTGACTCGTTACCCCCTGATGATGGAATGCGTCATGGGTGAGGCGTGTGTGCAGTTTTTTATCATTTTTATTAATAAAAAAGTTTTAAATCATTTAGAAACAAAACTCTAATATTAGAAAGGGTAAAAATAGGTACTTCCTAATTAACCACAGCCACCACCACCGCCACCGCCACCACAGACCACTTTCTTTCTATGATTTGATTGAGAAAATTTTCCAACTCTTTTCCAGAGCTAACTCTAGTCCATCCCCACTCACAGACCAACTTTAGCATTTCTTTAAGGTAATTCGCATTGTGAAGTGGTCATGTCCAAAGGGGTCCTGAAACAACACATGAACCTGGAACCAATACAGAGCATACATACTTTTAATATATTACTACCCCTACATACAAGCACATTAAACATACGCACGTACACATAGGGACAAGATACATTTGCATTTCACAGGCAACTAATCTCACCAATCGCATGCCATGTATATGTTTGAGAGTGTCCACACTATTTGCAATAACTGATCAAGCTATAATGCCTATAATTAGGAAGTAGTAGTGGATCCCTCTTGTTTTAATGGTGGATCGGAGTTACACATGTGTTGGGCTTCAAACATGTGCTTCAATCACAGTGAGGGATTTTTTCCTAGTATTCGACATATTGTACTTTTCTCTTTTGTTTTGGACATATTGCTATTTATTGAGCTTTTGTCCCTTCATTGCGTGTAAAGTGTGTAGCTTCTACATACATGGTTGATACAAGGTGCCAAAATGATGAGGAGAAGTCAAAAAGCCAAGTTAAACCCTAAGTCAAGGCGTATAACTAGCTTAAAGTCGCTTTGGGAAGTTAGAGTGTTTACAAGATAAATCTTGACGTCATATTTTTTCAGTCACCATGATTAATTGGTAGGATATTTAGACTTAATTACTTTTTATTTAGATAGAACTTGAAATCTATGACACGCGAAAAGTGAGGTAAGTCAATTCGGAGTTGTGATGATGAAGTTATGTCATTTGCTTCCACTACGACCCAAACCCGTCCAGCACTAGCTTAAAACTGGTTGGGCTATTTTTAACCTACTTATGTGAGCCCATGGAGGCCCCAAACGTTTTTTAGCTAGTATTTTAAGTCATTTAGCAACTCATTATTTATCACCTCTCAATTATTCATCATTTTATTTCATTTGAACGACTGGAGAAGAGCAAAAGAGAATAGAAGAAGGGGTTTTCACCGTAATCCCCCATTATTCCTCATCCGAGCTCAGAATCATATCATTCAAAAGAGTGAACATATTTCATTTTAGTTTTTAAGCATGATTTTTCGTATTATTTTTAATTAGTTTTTCTTCGAATATGAAATACACCCTCATTGCTTGAGAATTGATTTGATGTATGAATCGTAACTGGTTCATAATGATGATCTTATTATTTTAGATTATATATTTAAATATATTGAGTTTTAATTCTATTGGGTATATATCTTGTATTGACACTATTCATATTTTGGACAAATAGTGGATAGATTAAGTAATTAAGCTAGCATTAGCAAGGGGTTTTTTATTGCGGAAATAGTATATACATGTTTGGTGTGCATTAGTGAGCTGACAAGTCTTGTCTAGCCAAGTAGTCATCAGGGTTTGAGCTATATCCACCTGAAATTGAGTACGAGAGCTTCCTATCTACCAGGGAGGAATTTGGGAAGAATATTGAGCACCGACTAATACGAAAAAACCAATATTCCCTTATATGTAGAATATCACATTAATCGACACTAGGAATTACTAGCAATCCACAAGCATATTTCTCACATTTAAAACTTTTTCTTTAGTTTAATTGTATTTCCATTCTAGTATTCCATTTACCTTAATCATTTTTGTCTTTTAAATTAAAAAATCAAATAAGTATATTATTATTTACTATTATTGTAACATCTTTCTCATAAACTATACAACATTTCTACTACAAAACACATCATATTAACCTTGACAATCCCTGTGTAGATGATAACCCTGGGTACTTATCAAAATTATTACTTGTCAATGACCCGTACACTTACAAGAAGTCAACCTCCTTTTGGTGTTAATTTGTATCACATGCTAGGGGACGACAGATGCACATATTTTGTGCTTGTGGGGGATGATAGATAGCTTTGCATTATTTCAATACCACACCTTGTACTCCGGAGTACATGAAATACCTTGATTTAGATATTTTAATCCAAAGTACATGAAATGTCTTGATTTCTCTATACTTCGTTGCATAGTGGCGTAAACCTCATATGTAGGCGTTGACTGGTGGCGCACCTGGAAAGGAAAATTTGTTACAATTATCAATACTATCAAAATAAATTAGAAACCAAAATAAACTATATAATATAAATTCATGAATAATTGAAGGAAGTAACCAAACAACTCTAATAATATTTCATCCTTCGTCCACATTAGCCTGGACATGACCTTGACCTTGACCCTGAACTGTGGCTGACCTTTACGTGGTGGTGGTGGTGGTAGTGGTACCATGCCAAATAGGTGTACGCGGGTAGCATCAAAGTTAACTAAGCAATTATATATTATTTAGGTGAACTATTGGGTACTGTGTTAGGACCGATAAACACCCTATAGCTGCCATATCAAACTAAGTGAAACCCAATCCTTCTTGCATTACACAACCAATCTAATCTTGAATTTATGATGTGTTGATTTTTTGTATATGATTTGTATTTGTGTATCAGTTCTTAGACATAAATACATGAGACTTGATAGGATAGTGCTTTGGGATCATTCATTATTCTCTTCTTCTTCTATGATTAGTTGGACTTAGATTTCCTAGTTTAGTTTGTATTTCACCGGGATGACAAAAACTTTGAGTTGGGTCTTGATGTCTCGTTTTATGTGATATAGTAATATAGTCATGAGACATCTTTTAAGGGATATTTAGGACTAATTTGAGGGATTTTTCCATATTTTATGTTTTACAATATCTTGTCTGGTTTCAGATTTAGGTTAACTTTAGAGATTTTGTGCGTAATATGTGTGTTAAGTGTGAAGGTATAGGTACTGGATGATATGATACTTCGATATGATGATAAGATGTCAATAAAAAATATTACCCTAAAGTCATGGTGTTAGAGGATGATCGACCACTTTTGGAAAGAGACAACAGTTGTCGGCTATATTTGAAAATCAACTTTTAGAGTCACATCGTGCAATTGATTAATATTGTGGAGGAGACCTTTGGTTTGTAGATATTACTTGGAGTTGGTAGTGCGTAGGAACTGATGGTTTGGGATTTGGAGTTGAAATGAAAGAGTTATTGAATATCCCGATATCGTGTTCCAAACATGTCCACTCATATACTACAACGTTTTTTAGTTAACTTGGGCCATTTAAAAGGGGCGTAAAACAACAAAAATGTGATTGATCCTTTATATAACATCTTTTAACATGATAAAAGGTCAACATTCAGTTTTGATCACCATAAATTGCCTATAGTAGAGAGAAGAAATGAGAAGAAGATTGGAAGCATGTTATACCCTCCCACCTCTATCCTTCATCATTCAGTCAAGATTATTTGTGTAATTTTACTATGTTCTATCTTTTAAACAAAATTCTTATACTTTTAATCTTTAGTTTTAATTATATTAGTATGAAATAAATTCTCATAGCTTGAGAATAAAGATTATATATGGTCCCTAAAATTGTTTTACTACTTTGATTGAAATTTGGGATAATGCATATCTAATTGAATTGTTATTTCAGTCGATTTGCTTATGTATTTCATATATAATTCAGCCATTTCTCTAGCCGAGTATATGTCTTCCCTTAGTAATTAGGACTGTCATCCAAATAGGGGTTTGGTTGTTGAAAATAAAATACATTATCGTCTGGTTTATGTTAGTGATCCTGGTGGGATTGACTAGCCAGATAGTTAATAGGATTAGAGACTTTTTAGCACTGGTCATTGCATAGGGTCACCCCACCCAAATCCCTAGTAATGTTGAAGTAGTTTCCTAAGCTACCCTGGTGGGAGTTAGGAAAAAGTTAGAATCTCGACTATTCCATAATTACCAATTCACCCTTAAACAATAAAACAAAAAATAAATAGTAGCGGGTATTACTTGCAAGTTCTCGAGCTATATTCTCATCTCAACTATTTAGTTATTTATATTTTAGTCTTTAGTTAAATCATTAATCTTAGTTTAAATTATCTTATTTTCATTCTAGTCATTAATCACAAAAACAAAAAAAACATTATCCTCTCTTTTTAATTAAAGCAATTCATTCTAATACACTGCACGAGAAAACATCATAAGAATTAACCTTCTTAGTCTCTGTGGAGACGATACTCTTTATATACCTACTTTTATTACTTGTCAATGATTTGTACACTTGTGGCTAGTTATCTATCTCGAGGTGTGAATTTGTTAGGTTATTTTATCATACCTTGGGAGACGATAATTAACTCAGCGACAAAAACTTAATTGTATTGAGATTTTCCGTTGGTGGTGGACTTTTTGAGTGAAGATCATGGATTTGTTTCGTAAGAGACTATCAAGAGTCAAGATCATATACCACCAAAGATCACTCTCAATATTTATCTCAAGGACCATTACTATGTTGCTTGTTATATGTTTGTTACTTGTGATAATAATAGAGAAGACAAAACTCTCAATTCATACTTCCTCATAATCGAGACTTTCCTTGAGACTTTTTTATACCATTTCATTACCATTTTTATTAATGGTACTTTTGCAGGGTGGGTGATGCTACAATCACTACCAGTTATGGGTATCGACTGAAGTGACTCTTGTCCATAATGGCGTTTCTTATGGTCTCTGTTGGATCTTCGATCCCCCTTAGCTATTTTTGTACCTCCTTCCCTAGAAGTGTTCAGAGAGGTTAAGATTATTAGGAAGACTATTATTGGGTTCTGTATTTGCTTCTCCTGTAATTTTTGTATTTTGAATGTTGTTTGTATGGTGTTTGCACCTCCCTATCTCTCTAATCCTCCCATGTAATTTGTTCTCTTCTCTTTAATACTATGCTCTTCTGAACAAAAAAAAAATCCAGCTCCCATGAATAGATAATACACATTATTACTTAAAATCCCATAAAAGCCAAATATAAAAAAAGGGCTATGATTACAAGATTAGAAGAAAAATATAAGGAAGCAATCTTTTTAAACAAAGGGCCGAGATTATAACAATCAAATTATAGGTTTGAAGAAATAGTGTATGTGATGTATTCTTTAATGTGATAGATTAATCTAGTCACGAGACATCAATTTAGGGTTATATTGTGCTTATTTGAGGGATCATTTCCTATATTTAGATAGTTTCTCGTTTCTTGTCTAGTTGTAGAGAATTATTACTTTCAGAGCAATTTGTGTATAACTTATGTTTTAAGTGTGAAAATCTTAGGTACTTGGATGCTATTAGATCCCAAGACGAGGATAAGAAATCAACAAAGGAAGGTCAACCCCATGTCAAGGCGTTAAAGGAGCGAAAAGCAACTTTTGGAAAGCGAGAACGGTAGTCAGCCATATTTGGAAATCGGATTTTTAGTGTCACCACATGCAATTGATGAAGATTCTGGAGAAACTCTCTGGTTTCTAGATAGTACTTAAAGTTAGAAGCGCATTCGAACCGACAGTCTAGGATTTGGAGTTGAATTGAAGAAGTTATCAAAGTTGCAATTGTCATGGCTTGAACAAGTCTACTCTTCTTTGACAACGTTTTTTGGTTGGATTTGGTCATTTAAAAGGGGCCCACAAACCATAAGAAGTTTTAAACCCTTTATATATTAGAAATTAAGTTTATAAAGGGTTACTAATTCGTTATTCATCAAGTTAAACACCTGGAAAAGAAAGAAAAGTTTGGAGATGAAGTTGGAGCCCTACTGCACCACTTCTATACCACTCATCATTCAGTATTAGAGTAATTTGTGTTAGTTTCTTTTCTTAAACATGATTTTATTCTTACCATAGTTTTATCATTTTAACTAAATTATATTAGCTTGAGTTTGCAATTATGTATGAACGTTGAATACTTTATTGATCCTTTTTTTTGTTATTTGGGACCATTGAATTTAACTAAATTGGCTTAATTGAATTGAATTGAATTAATTAATGCTTTTTATATCATGATCAAATAAAGGTTGACCCTAATAACTTAAACTGTCACCCTATCGGGGGTTTAGGAACATAACTAGTTCATATACGCCTGGTGTACGTTAGTGATCTTGACGGGCTTGACTAGTCGGAAAATCATATAGGTAAATTCTTGTAGCACTGAGCTCTTCGTAGAATAATCATACCTGATTACTCTAGTAAGAGTTAGGAAGTCTTCTAAGATACCCTGGCAGAAGTTAAGAGGAAACTAGAATCTCGATTAGTATACCGACCGAATTTACCCTTGTAACTGGAATCATCGACTTATTAGTTCAGGAGAATACTAGCAAACTCGAGCTATACTCTCATATCACATTATTAGTAGTTTATTTATTTTATTATTTAGTTTAATTATTTAGTTAATATTTATTCGTATCTTAGTTTAAAAATAAACCAAATAAATATTATATTTTATTTCTACCGTTTAGTTATAACAACTAAATCATTTACATTGCTTAGAATCATGAACTTACATTAACAAACTTAGTCCATGCTGAGAACGATATTATTATTTACTTTATCACTTGACAAGCGACTCGTGCAGTTGAGGGGAGTGATTACTCGAGGTGGAGATTTGTTAGCTTATTTTTATCACACCTTGGGAGACGTCAATATGTAATAGGTTTCATACTCCAATTCTCTTTTTACTCAGACACATACAATCTATTTTATAAACAAGATAAGACATATAATTATTAATTTATTAAAATACGTTGAAGAAAATAGGAGATGAGGGAAGAAGGTAAACCTGGCAGAAATGGTGGCTATCATCATTTCATACACCTAACACATATATATATAAAGCCACAAATCAGAGAGATAAGTACAAACCCACTGTAACACTCATCACCACAAGGTTGATGGTGGTTTTGAACGACATTTTTAGGCCTAAAAAACAACAAGCATTGAATGAAACGCATCGACACCACCTACCAAAAACAAAGATAATAAAAGTTTCAACAACAAATACCACAAAATGCTGATAATGGCCCTTCAATCAACATATTTAGGGTAGAAGAACAATGCAACATTGATTTGATTGAAAATTTAGCAGTAGATATTAAGGTTTTTTGAGAGAGAGAGAGAGAGAGAGAGAGAGAGAGAGAGAGAGAGAGAGAGAGAGAGAGAGAGAGAGAGAGAGAGAGAGAGAGAAATCAGGAAATGATAGGGTTTCGACAATATGTATTATATATGTGTTAATTTTAGGTAAAACTTTTATCCTATATTGGATGGTCAAATATTAATATCATAACCCTTAATTATATTGATAAAACACATATCATTAGATTAACTATGTAGTTATTATAATCAGTTTTTGCATGAAATAAACATGGGGCATGTGTCATAATAAATTGGTATTTGAAAGTATCTTTAACCCTCTCAATTCAAATAGTAAAAAAGTATTTTTGGGCCCGAATAATTCTACCCAACTGAAATTACCAAACGCAAAGCCAAACTATTTGAGTCAAATATCAATCCTTATATATGATTAGTCAATTCTCGTATATAATTTCTATTTTCTTAGTTCCATAAATTATGAAAATAATATTTCAAATTTATGCGAAGGATAAATTATAAAAAAATCTAGAAACTACTAGCATGTCGTTTCGTTTTATAATAAGTGCCCGTTTGAAAAAGCAATTAAAAGTGTTTCTAACATTTTAATTTTTTTTTTAATTCTGAAAAAAACTTTTATGAGAAACACACCAAATTGGTACTTCTTGAAAAAGGCATTTAAAATAATTTTACATTTCAAAAAAAATTAATAATTTTTTTAAATTTTAAATTTTATTCTAAAAATAATAAGTCCAAACAAACAAACCTTAAATCTTATTATTTTCCATTGTTGTTGCAAATAAAATCAAAACCTAACTTTAGCCGCCCAGCATTCAGTGTAGCATTCATCTAAATTCTTTCTTTTTATTTTTTGCTCTTTATACACCGAATTCTAACGCCGATCCACTTCTATCAACCTTTTTTTGCCTCCGTATTTACTTCTGTTTCCCTTCCGCCTCCGCCTCCGCCTCCGCCGCCCCCCCCCCGCCCCCGTCTTATTCTTCCTACTGCAATATGTTCCTTCCGCCGTCTTCCCGTTCTCAGATCTCTAAGCCATCAGCAATCATTTATTAAATTACATTCAGATCGTTGATCATTACATTTCACTTAAGGGTTGTGAAAGATTTAATTTTTGAAATTAATTGCAATAATTTTGTTCTTTATCAATGGTTCTTTCTAATTATATTTCGTTAATTATCATAGCTAATTTTATTTTTATGTGATCATTCTGCATTTTATATCTCAATTTTTCACCCATAACTTGACCTTTTTACATAATTGATTACAATTATATTGTATATCTCTTTCTTTGTAAATATAATCTAGAGAAAATACAATTTTTTTTTCTAAAGAATTGAAGTGGTCTGTTAATTAATTGATCATTCGGTATAAAACCTAAGCCTCACGATATGTGTAATTTACAAACATTTGTTTTCAATTTGTAGGAGTCTTTCTTTAACTTTAATATGGTGAAGGATGAAAGTTAAGAGGTAAGTTGTTTATAATCTTGGTTAAAATATTATAACTATTGCATCACCTGGTATACTTGCATAGTTAAAAAATTACAAAATGTTAGTTTATATCTTGTTATAACTTTCTTGAGTAAATTCTCTTTTGTACTTGCCATTTTTTTGCAAATTTAATTGTTTTCACCAGGACCTGATTAGTATTGTTAACATATTCAACCTCTTGCAATTAATTAGAGCCAGCATTCGAGTTGACAATGTTATTTTATGTGTGTCTTTTGGTGATAGGTTGAAGAATGTTTGATTTTCTCGGTGATCATTATATCTGTCTTTCTTAAATTTATTTCTTAAACGGTTTATACTTTTGTATGTTTCAAGTACTAGGAAGTATCTTTAATTAAATATTTGATATCCAAGGAAACTGTTTTATCCGATTTCTTCTTATGTATAAATTTAATGGTTTTTTCTTTAATTTTGTCTATTAAAATAAAATATTTGTTTAGTCGAGATCGAAGTCATACTATTTGTGTTTTCGTTACCTATTATGCGTTCAATTTAAACATGATAAATAGTTCTTTAAATTAAGTGATTTATTTGATTACACAGCTTATGCAACACCATTCTGCTTGACACATTACAACAATTGTTTCTAATACAAACTACAACAAGTAAAGAAGACAAAGATTCCACAAGTACAGCAACTACCATAACTAATATGGTGAATATAATGAAAAAGATTGATAGTTGTTCTAGTGGTTTGCAGAAATAGATTCAAATGACTATCCAGTGTAAAGAAGAAAAGATATTTACATTTTAATCTTGATACATTATTTTTGTGATTTATGTTTTGTTTTATTAAATTATATTATTGTTCAATGATGGTCATGATTCATGTATTAGCTACTTCACAATTATTACAACATATATATTAGTTAGTACACAAGTTTGTATTTTATTGAGATCATTCATAAGATGATAGCATTTAGTTGATAAAATTATAAGATAAGAGAAAGAGGTTTCCATTTGAGCGAATGAGCCTACCAACCAATATAGCATGGGTTTTGCCCATATTGGTCAAGATGGTTGTGTACCACCTAAGGCCGTTCCAAATGGGAGGGTCCAAATTATGGGAATGTGGATGAAACACAATGTAGCTGAGACTCTTTCTTTCTTTGCATGACGGCCTTTAAGGTTACCCAATTATGATATCGGGAAGCTGAAGCGTCGTTCCCTATCTATAAATATTGTGTGAATTTTTATTTATATCTTCATGGTACACTCTTAAATACTTCCATTTATTTATATCTTCACCGTACATCCATTACTCTCCTTGGGACATCCTTTCATAGCAAAAGATGATCGGTCTCTCTTACATACTTCTATTTTTTTTCCCGAGGTCAACATTCTCCAGTGTTTAGGGAAGAGGACATACCTTCTACTCCCTAATTTAAAAGGAGGACATCTCCTTCGACCTCTTCTCTAATTTCCACCCGAGGTGCAACGTCCCACTGATACGTGCTCCCTCCCAGAGTCTGCTCATAATGAATCGCTTTATCTTGTTCTGTTTGCCAGTCTTACTCGACCAGTGAATAATACTCACATGGCTTCTCTTCTACGCCAATCCATCACTTCGGTATGTGTTTTCTTTATTCATGTAACTTTGCATTTTATCATGATTTTCTTGACTTGTTGTCCTTATTTCTGTCTAGGCCTCTCGTTTTGGGACTTGCAGTTGTCTTGACAAGGTGTATTTGTTGAATCACATCTTCCCTTTTTTAGGTAGGGTGTAAGGAGATGCAATGATCAAGCGACTTCAAACCAAGGGGGATGAGGCTAGAGACTTGGTGTTACGTCTTTGGGAGGACAATAAGAAGCTTCGAGCTGACCTCGATCTGACCACTTTAGAGGAGCACGAGCTCGGAAAGATAGTTGAGCATGTTGCTAATTGCTCTTCGAGCAAAGACACTATCATATCGCAATTTTTCCCGAGCTAATTGATGTCTCCTTAATCGTTCTTATTTTCGACCCTTAGGAGACATCATTTTTTGTGTTTATTTAATTAATTTGATAGACTTTTGGACTAAATATGCAATAATATGATTTTCCTCTTTTATTTCTAGCAATTTTTATTTATTAAGCTTTTGCGTGTAATATTGGTATTTTTAGTGTAAAGTTTACAGGTGTTAGATGTTAGCTAGAAGAGGAATCCGAGAAGAAAGTCAAAGATCGTGATATAGAGTCAAAACTTGATGTCTCCTTAATTGTTCTTATTTTCGACCCTTAGGAGACATCATTTTTTGTGTTTATTTAATTAATTTGATAGACTTTTGGACTAAATATGCAATAATATGATTTTCCTCTTTTATTTCTAGCAATTTTTATTTATTAAGCTTTTGCGCGTAATATTGGTATCTTTAGTGTAAAGTTCACAGGTTTTAGATGTTAGCTAGAAGAGGAATCCGAGAAGAAGGTCAAAGATCGTGATATAGAGTCAAAACTTGAAGATAAATCCCGAAGATATTATTTTTAGAGCTGAAAATCTGTTTTCCAGGCCATAGATTGCTGATTTCGAGGTGCTTAAGAGATGATTTAGCCGCTGACCTTTGAAGAGAAAACATTCTTTATCGAGTTACGAAACTTTAGCAACTGGAATGAGGTCAATCGGAGTCATAACGAAGCGGAAAAAACCGTTTTAGTGAAGGTGTATCTGCAGTCTCGGGATTTTGGGCTTAGAATTTGGGCTTGGACATTTAATTATTGATTTATTCTCAAGTACAAGCCCTAATCCGTTTTTAACATTATAAAAGGGCTTTAGACTTCTATTTTCACACATCCTTTTCATAATACAACATACGCTTAAGAGTCAGACACCAGAGAAGAAACTAGAGGCAGGAAGAGAAGAAGCAAGAGCTGGAGACGGTCTATATCTCCAATTCTCTGCCAATTCAATTCCGTAATTAGGTTCTTCTATTTTATTCTGTAAAACATGATGAACCTTTTTGTTTATTTAGTTTTTGTCTTTTCAATTATTATGAGCTAAACCTAATTAGTGCTTGAGAACGCATAATGGGTTAATCCCAATTTGATTTCATTTTATACATTTGGATTTGGGATATTTATTATATAAATCAAATTGGGTAAATTGTATTTTTCTTTAATTTGCATTTTAATTACTATTATTGACGTAATTAACCAATGATAGGACTTAGTATCTAGGCTATTCCAATTAGTGACGATTGGATCACCTTGACGGGGGGTTTAGGTACCGAACTAGTTAATGAATGTAGGTTAGAAATTATTTGATTCTGACGAGCTTAATTAAGCCTATGGCCTATTGGGTAGTTTAAACTTAATCACTTGAGAGTGGACTATAATCACCCTGACGGGGTTTGTAGCACTTGAGAGTTGCTCCTTAGTCCACCCTTACGGGGGTAAGGAGAATTTAGAATCCCGACCAATACAAATTTACCAATTTGTCCCTTAAACAATGTATGAAATGAATGATAGTTAGGAAAGCCCTTGCGTCTCTCAAGTACTGCCTGCTCATACTTGCGTTTTACTTTCATTCACTTGCGTCTTAGTTATTTATTTACATTTTTGCATTAGTCTTAATATCTTAGGAATTAGAAAACCAACCAATCAAACATATTATCTTTCTTTGCTTTCATAAGTGCAATCAATCATTAATAGATAAGCATTGTAGTCAACCATCCCGTCCTTGGAACGAATCTATTTTATCAACTATATTACTTGGGACAACCGTACACTTGCGGTTGTGGTTCGATTATTTATTGCATTACTTTTAGAACACACAAAGGACCACCACTAATGTCATAACCCGATATTGAGTGTTTGAGGAGTTTGATAAAGAGTTACACTTACGGTCTGAGCTTGCTTATGATGGATAAAAAGGGAGAGATACCTTTTGTATATTTAATACATCCAATCTCAGCACTCTCATTTACTAGTTTGTTCTACAACTGGGATTCTCCCAGTGCCCAAAGACTGGACAAACATTATGAAACTGATGGAGTATGTCGTTTCTTTTTACAGTAAATCTTTCCTGACATACACGATATTAGTCTTAGGGTGAGCACGGGTAGGGTTTACCCCTGGTTGGGGTCTAGGGTAAAGATCGGGTAAAAAAGTCGGTTATGTGTTTTGCTAATGGTAAGGTTAGGGTAAAATTTTACCCAACCTCGGGTTACCCACACGGGTTTACCCAGGGGTGATATATTAAAGCAATAATTTTTTTATTAAAATAATAACATGTAAACTAAAAAAATCCACTTGATTAACCTTCAAAAACATCATTTTAATTTTTAATAAAGAACTTCAGGTTAACTATTACAAGGAGAGAAAACAGAAGAAATGGAAAATTGCTTCCTCAAAGAAACATCCACCAACTAATGTTATTGCTCCTACTACAGCCATGCTCACAAACATATGAATGAGACCTTTTGAACTCATCACATATATAAAAGAAAGAACCAAATATTACTCCTATAGACCAAGATTTTAGGTGATATAAACATACAACATATAAATCTCAAAAGTGGACCAAAACATAGGATTAACATAAATATTACCCTGCCATAACCAAATAGAAGACCTCCAATACTGGTTGGATATAGTAGCACGTGATATACAATAATGTTGCATATCTACCCCTCCATGTGAGGTCTATTTGCGATATTTTGGAAACATAGGGGTGTGATGAATATCTTTAGAATAACATGTACTATGATTTATATCTTTAGAATAACACCGACTAAGTAAATAAGGCTCAGATCTATTGAAATGGATCATACACAAACAATGTAACACCGTTATGGCTGCACAAACACTGCATTGCCAAGATAGGCGTCACTTTGCCCTATGTGTACAATTCATTTGCTCAAAAGAGAAAATATACAAAATCATAACTGCCTTATCATGGATTTTTTTTTGTTTAGGTAGACATTAATGTTTATAATGAAAAGTATCCAGAACATTGAGACACTGATTTAGCATCAAAAAGGTTAGAGTACATAATCCCCTATCGTTGCAAACTACAAACATGGTTGCCCTGCCGAGATAAGGGTAAGATCTCATCACCTGATAAATAGATCATATAAGATATCATCATAGCTCCCTATGTCTTTGCTTTCATTTTTTGTTTACTGTCTAATTGAGATATTCGCATAAGTCCCTATGTTATGAAAAATATACACACGTTTAAAAGCCTTGATAAACATAATTAAACACAATTTTTGATATTATTAAAGAAGAATCGCCAAGCTTTGCCCAAAATGCAAAGAAATTTGTCAAAAACTTGGAAAATCCCCCGAATATCTATGTACAATATCTACTAAATTAAAGTATCAATATTTTTCAATCGTATGTACTCAATTCACAACTCAATATACACTCGATAAACCACATTAGTAAAAAAAAACTTCCTACCAATTTACCAAACTCTAAAGCATTAATGTACACGAATACGCAAATTAATTAGACATACAAAGCTGCCCTTATAATTGTGTCCGACAAATAATCGAACACTATAAAATATTCTAACCTAACAAGAGAACAGTAGTATATTTGAATGATAGAATCATTGTGGTCATGATATTACTTGAAGTAAGTAGCTGTATTTTTTTCCAACCAAAGTACCCAAGATCGAGGGCTTATTTACAAAACATGTTCAATAAAAAAACCAGAAACTCACCAATTTGTTAATGAATCTGTATCATAATCAAACAAAAGAAAAACCCTAATTAATTTAATTATAGAAATAAATTCAATATATATTGATAATAAAAAGAGGAAAAATAAGCATTTAACCTAAGGAATATGGTGATGTACTACTAATACTCGAGCAAACCCCTCTTATATTGCCTTGACTCTTCCGTTTTCTATCAAGAAAACACATAGAAAACACAACCAAGATAAAAAATAATCTAACTAAGGCAAGATCTATAAATATTTCACCCTGGTTTGGTGAAGAATGGTTGCTAGCAGAGTATGAAATAGGGTTCTTTGAAAAAAAAAATCAAACAAACATTGAAAGAAAGGAAAAGAAAAAAAATACACGGTCCATCTTTTTTTTTAGCCAGCCGCAGCATCCGGTTAGATAAACAATATAGGATAATTCTTTCTTTTATCTTTTGCTAATCTTACGCGATTCTAGTGCCAACCCATTTCTATTATCGCTTTTTTGCCCCTACCTCTATCTTCGCTTTCATTTCCGCCTCCACCTCGTCTTTTCCTTCCTTCTGCAATATCTTTCTTCCGGTATTCTGATCATCGCATTTCATTTGTAATTTGTGAAAGGGTTCAAGTTTTTTTAAATTATTAGCAATGCTTTTGTTCTTTATCCATATTTCTTTCTAATTATTATATGCAAGCTATTTCGTTAATTTTTATGGTTAATTTTTATTTCTATAGGCTCATTTTGTATTTTATATCTTACTTTTAAAAAAAGTAAAATATAATCATTTTACCTATTTGATTAATTATGAAACTCCAACTAGTACAATTTGTATATCTCTTCATATCAATTTATATTACATCTCATCAGATTTATCGAAATGATCTAGAATTGATTGATCACTCTTATTTATGGTATAAAACCTAAGCTTCACTATATTTAATTTACAAACATTTGTTTTCAATTTGTAGGACATCATGTGGCTTCCATTAATACCAGGGGTCAAAAATCAAGGGAAGACGTGGATACTCAAACTGACATGATAAGATAAAGATGTAAGTTGTATATACTTTTGCTAAAAATGTTGTAACTATTTTTATCACCTGGTAGTTGAGTGTTGAAAATTTACTTTTTACTTGCTTTATTAAATCGAGTCATCATTGAATATTTGTGATTAAATATCCTTTACCTAAATAAATATTGTCCGACTCCCATTGGACTTTAAGAAATTATACTAAAGAATATTGAAGTAAATGAAGCATACATAAAATGACAAAGAAAGTAGTTGTATGTTTTTTCCAGAGATAAAGCTATCACTTAAAGATAAAACATAGTTTATCTTATGTATAGATTTAACTAATGGTTCTTTCTTAATTTTTTGTATTAAAAATAAAATTTTTTGTTTAGTGGTGTTTTTATTACCTATTTTGAGTCTTTAATTTAAAAATGATAGATACTTCTTTAAATGAAGAAATTGATTTAATTACAGATTTGATCCAACACCATTCCATCAGAAGTTGATTCGGAAGTGGAGAGATGAAGTATTTTGCTTATTGACACAATGCGCAACTAGTATAACATTACCATAACTAATATGGTATGTACTATACGAGACTTTGGGAGTTTTAGAAAGATAGTACAAGTGCCCGTTGGGCCACCCTCGCCAATGAAGAATCTGTTAAATAAAAAATTAATAGTTGCTCTAGTGGTTTGAAAAATAGATTTAAATAACCCTCCAATATAATGAAGAAAAGATATTTACATTTCAATCTTGGTACATTGTTCTATTAATTTTTGTAAATTAGTTCAATGTTTTTTTTTTGTCAAGAAAATTAGTTCAATGTTGATCACATGTTTCATGTAATTATATTTAACCTCTCAAACTGTTTTTACTACACTATGTATACAACATTAACATTTGAAACCAAGCACTATAGATTGTTCTAAAGGACCGAACGAAATTTATCAAACAAATATTCTTGACTCTGCGTTGAACATATTCCGGGTTATGGTACCTCACGGTCTTAGGCTAGACCCTTCACAATACCAATTAAGATGGGGTTCAATTGGCTAGAGTTTTGCTATTTCTTCTGCACTTAAATAGGAGGTCTAGATTTCGAATCCCCTCCCTAACGGGTGTAAAGTAAGAGGTACAAGGCTCGAACCTCTCCCTAAACATGGGTAACTTAGTTCTGATTTAACTGAAAATATACATGGGAGACGTGTATATCCACGTGGGATTAGTCGTGGTGCGCGCAAGCAATCCCGGATCACCCATGTACCAAAAATAATTAAGACGGGGTCAGTGGTGGAGCCATGTTGTAGGTTGGGGGTCATGACCCCCCTGGTTTTTCAAAAAAAATTACTTTGAAAAAAACTTATCCTTTATAAACAACATATATATATATATATATATTTGCCCCCCCCCCCCCCCCCCTCCCCCTAAACTTTTAAAATATTCATTTAGTCCACCAAATTTTTAAAATCTATTTATTAGACTTATAATTATTGTATATATATATATATAGATATCTATAGATATTTTAATTTTTTAATACTAAAATAAATTTTATTTTCTATATCATAGGATAAATAATTTTAAAAAATTATATGAAGGCTTATAGTGCAATTTTTTCATAATATAGGGATATATATAGTGTAATTTTTTACAAGATAAGGACTTCTTTTGCAATTTTTGCATAATATATGGGCCTACCGTGAAATTTAAAAAAGAATTCGGGGGCACTACCCCCGAACCCCCTTGGCCCCCCTAACAACATATCTTGACTCCGCCCCTGGACGGGGTTGCTTTGTATTTGAGTTCTAAAACCTCTAACAACTATAAATGCGCACATAAATAATAAATAAACACGAACCATTTTGGTTTGTGAATATATATTTTTTTTTTCGTTTTCAGAATATATTTTCGTTGTTTTCTTTTTCAGTATTTTCATAAAATGTGGAAACGTCGATTTCACTTTTTCCAATGTAGCAGTATTTTATTTAATTTTCTAGAAAATTGTTATCATTTTCTTTAGCCAAATACGTTTTTATTAGTATTTTGAAAAAAATAGAGAATGAAAACAGAAAATACTCATTATTTTCACAAACCAAATGGGACCTAAGTCTCTCTTTCTTTGCATGACAGCTAGTTTGAGATTATAGACACTACATAAAAATGTAGCTACACATTGTTGGCTTTAGAGAGGATCATCACACTATATAGAAATCCAACTATGGGTTCGTAGATCTATCATATGCTCCTGCTATAGATATATTTTAATAGAAGGGTACTTTATTACATTAAGGTCCCCCTATGGGCTTGAAATAAGGGCCAACCAAGTGCTTATGGATCGATATGAGGGTCACTTTGCTGCATTAAGCTCCTGCTATAAGCGTAATTCTAAAATAACAAAAAATAAGCTACTTTTTTCCTAGCATCGGTAATCCATCTCAACATACTGCTCCACAAGTTTCTTCACTTTCTCGGGTTCTCTTATTGATGATAAAATTTGTGTTTTTCGCTTTTGAGCGATATTTCAATACTTTATCCATTTGTCTTTCCAATTTCCCACCAACTTCCCTCTTGATAGGAGTCGATATAATCCTCTTAACGATCTTGTAAGCTGACGAATCAAATCAAATTAATAATAGAGGGAACAAAGATAAGGGAGGCAAACTTTCAAAGTCTTACAGTAACTAGCAGATGTGACACTTACTTCTGTAAACGACGACTTCCTGAAACCAGATAGTATGTCAGGACCACAGGGAGTTTTTCTTTCGATGACACTCGACATTCAAGTTAGTATTATGACCGAGGATATTCTTACGATCCGAGAGAGTTATAGAAAATTTAGACTTATATATGAACAACGCTTTTTCACAAAGAGATAGAATGTTCCCTTTTTTGAAGATAAGCGTAGGGTATTTATAAACTCCCTTAGGTGCCAAATCGGACTTTAGGTGAGCCCATGTCGTGCCTTTAGCATGTTGATAATGTAGAGTGATAATTGCTTCGGTCGTTGATCATGTGCATGGTAGTACATTAGGTTGGGATATACCAACCCTCGTGTTATGCCTGGTTACCCTCAACTGCGATATCAATATTCGGCTTTGAGTTATAACCTCCGGCCACTAGGATTTACCTCGGCCTTGGCTTTATCATGCCACAAATAGTATTGGAGCTTTCTTATGACTTATCAATACCTTTTTGAATTTGCACATGAGTGAAGGAAATTTATTTTCCCCTTTTGTTTGCTGAGCACAAATATGAGAGTCGAGCTAAGATGTCTGGGTTATCTGCCAATAAAAAGTTTTGTGTTATTGGTGCGCCAATACAACGTTGTTTGTGAATTATATTTTATGGATGATTTCTAGATATGCCAGCTGAAGTTGGTCTTTTGGAAATTGTTTCTTGAGGTGCTGTCGTAAAAGTCGGTCTTTGGGGTAATTTGGATTAACTTCTAAAAATGCCATCACGAGAGTTGGTCTTACAAATAATTTCTTAATATGTTGATGTTAAAGTCGATCTTTTAATCGATTAGTCTAAATTAGGAGGTAAATTTACACTTTATACAATCGATTGGGTAAGCTATCAATTTTTTTGAAGTACAAGAATCATCCAGTGTATTTACTTATGAATTTATAATATGTAAATTATTTATTTTGTAATGGATTATTCTATTAAAAAAGATTAATTTGCATATATTATACAATGGATAGTAATGGAAATGGCGGATGGTTTCTTTAAGAAATTGAAATGCGTATTTTGTATGGATAATAATGAATATGTGGACATTTTTTTTTACTGCTTTACCAGTTCTTGTTCCTTTGGCATAACTTTGTGTTCAAGCTCAAAAGGTCATCAATCTTTTGATTGTTCGAAATTTTTACCTTCTTCTACTAATTTCCTAGATATAATCATTATGAACAAGTTGAAGAATTCTATGATGCTTTTCAATATCTCTATGCTTCTCAGATGGCTATCGATCTTAGAGAGAGATGACAATTATTGCATAAAGGGGCACATGCAACGAATATTATGTATTTTAAAATATTAAAATGGTCTATAGTAAGGATGAGACTAAAATGCAAGGGAAGATTTATTTTGGAATAATCATTACGAAGGAAGGTTTTTCCTTAAATAACAAAAAGGGAACTTTCCAATATAGTAAGATATTTTACTTTTATTTTAGAAATTTTGAACTTCACAGTAGTTGGATATCAAACACAACTAATAAGGATGAACAATTCAATGGTAAGAAACAAGATAATAGGCAATTCAGGATATTAGAACATGGTAGGGGTCAGAGGTAAGGATATATTTATAAATGGCCAGCAGTGGTGTGTTAAGACCTATTATGTTTTTACTTTTAATTATAACAATAAATACATAATTAAGGTTAATAATTATAAATCTACTAATATTACTAATATATCTAAATCTTTTGTGAAGTGGATATTCTACGAGAATTGTACTATAAATTTTGTATGTGTGCAATCTCTCCATAAATTAACGTTCTCGTTTTTTGCTGAATTCGATTACAAGCTCTTGAGAAATTGTGAAAATGAGAAACTTAGTGGCAACAAAGATATATCTCACAATTACTTTCTTCTCAAGTTATTGTTAGCTTAAAGATGGTAAGGAAAGGATAAAAACAATAAGACTAATCTTCATAATAATAATTGTATAATCTAATGAAGATTGGGATTAAGATTAATATACGAAGAGATATCTAGACGGTCCCCATGACGTCAAACGGCCCCCAATGACTACACTTTTTGTAACTGCTAGGAAATACGGGCGCCCCTAACAATCTCGAATATTAGGTTCGTTTTGGCACGTTTTAAGCTAGTGGCAGTATTTTGTGAAACCATGGTGTGAGAGGTGCAATATCTCTTAATGATCATTCCTATGGTATAAAACCTAAGCCTCACGATATGTGTAATTTACAAACATTTTTTTTTAATTTGTAGGATTTCCTCCATTCACACTTAATATGGCCAAGGACGAAGGTTAAGAGGTAAGTTTTATATAATCTTGTTAAAAATGTTATAACTATTGCATCACCTGTTATACTTGCATAGTTAAAAAATTGCAATATGTTAGTTTATATCGTGTTATAACTTTCTTGGGCAAATTCCCTTTTGTACTTGACATTTTTTTGTATATTTAATTGTTTCCACCACATATTCAACCTCTTGCAAACTCCTGATTAGAGCCCGCATTCAATTTGAAAATATTATTTTACGTGTGTCTTTTGGTGATAGGTTGAAGAATATTTAATTTTCTCGGTGATCATTATATATGTGTTTCTTAAATTTACTTCTTAAACGGTTTATACTTCTGTATGTTTCAAGTACTAGGAAGTATCTTTACTTAAATATTTGAGATTCAAGCCAACTGTTTTATCCGATTTTTTCTTATATCTAAATTTAACGGTTTTTTTCTTAATTTTGTCTACTAAAATAAAATATTTGTTTAGTCGAGACCGAAGTCATACTATTTGTGTTTTCATTACCTATTATGTGTTCAATTTAAACATGGTAGATAGTCCTTTAAATGAAGTGATTGATTTGATTACACAGTTGATGCAAACACCATTCCGTAAGAAAAGTTGTTCCGGAAGTGTAGAGAAGGTGAATCTTGCTTGACATATTACACCAATTGTTTCTAATACAAACTACAACAAGTATAACACCTACCATAACTAATATGGGGAATATAATGAAAAAGATTGATAGTTGCTCTAGTGGTTGAAATAGATTTAAATGACTCTCCAATGTAATGAAGAAAAGATATTTACATTTTAATTGTGATACATTATTCTTGTAATTTATCTTTATTGTTTTATATATTAAATTATTGTTCAGTTTTTGTCATGATTCATGTATTAGCTTATTTGTGTAATAGGTTGTAAGTGTCCTTTCATGATGACATTGTACTCCATCCTCTATGAATGAATATATATGTAGTTCTTCTTCTCATTTTTGACTTGTCACTTTTCAACCTTTTTTCTACGATTATAACATGATTTTTCTTTAATGGATACTTATGATCTTAGAACGAGGACAAACAAGATTCACAAACTTACGGAACTCGAATTCGAAGATACGCGTGTTCACGAAGCTTTTTTAGAATTTTCTTTCAATAAGTTACCCAACTTTTTCACAAGCCCTCAAGCTTTATACCCTTCTTTGGTAGGTTTACTTGTACAAAACTACAAGCTCCCAGCTTACTTGCCAAACCATCTGTTGACCTTCTATGTTGCATTCTTTTTATCGGGCACTTTTGCTAGTTGGCCTACCATATAGATCGTTTTAAATTGAATTCATTGTTGATACTAGTAAACTTGTCATCATTCTTGTTGTCGAAGACATAAATACTTGGTTATTTTTCCCGTCGGCCTTTCGGGAAGTGATCTTTCTTATGGTTGTTTTTTTGTCATAATTCCATGTGTATCATCATAGTTTCAAAGATTTTATTCCCTCATAGAGAACGTTGATTGGTGTTTAGCCTTTCGTTGATTGCCTTGGAAGCCGTCTGGCTGAAGATATATGTTCTCTCTTGATGCACAACTTTTTTCAATGTTGTTTTCCTTGTAATGTTAGAAGAGGCTTTCTTTCAATTGTAAAGTTACAATCTTCAATGAATAAGAAAATTTTATTTTTGGTTACAATTCCCAAAGTAATGTTACTTTTCATCTTTCGTATGTGTCTTCACGTGTCTGAAGTATTTATAATACACCGACATTAAATTCTAATCTTTTATTTCATTTAACTCGTGAATTTATTAAAATTACCTTTTAGTTTATTCAAATAATTGTCAACGTGAAGTTGGTCTTTTGTAAAGTGTAACTTTTTATCCTTATAAAGGCAAAGATCGTCTTGACTAACCCTCAGTCCTCAAAGAGATTAGGAAAAAGTTTTCATATGTTAGCACTTTTAAGCCGAGGTTTTATTTAAACGACCATTTCCTCAAAAACTTTGGGTGAAAGCTTTCATCAATCAACACTTTCAGGCCAAGGTTTTCTTTGACCGACCCCTTGGTCCTTGAATAGTTTGGGTGCTAATGCGAAGTTGTTCTTTTGTTTGTTGTTGCCAGTTGTTCTTTTGTTTGTCGAAGAAATGTTGGTCTTTTAGTGCCAATGTAAAACTAGTCTTCAGGTTCCAACCAAGTTGGTCTTATGTGCAAGTGTGAAATTGGTATAAAGGTTCCGAACGAGTTGGTCTTAGGTGCCCGTGTGCAACTGGTCTTTAGGTTCCAAAAGAGTTGGCCTTATATGACAATACGCAACTCGTCTTTAGGTGCTAGTGTGAAACTAGTCTTTAGCTACCAATGTGAAACTAGTCTTTAGATGCCAATGCGAAACTAGTCTTTAGGTTCCAATGCAAAATTGGTCTAAGGTCTTAATGCAAAAATGGTCTTTAGGTTCCATTTTGAAATTGGTCTTAGGTGTCAGTGTGAAACTGGTCTTTAGTAACTAAACGAGTTTGTCTTTAGGTGTCAGTGCAAAATTGGACTTTCAGTGACAATGCAAAATTTGTCTTAGTTACCAGTGTGAAACTAGTCTTTAGGTTCCATTCGAGTTTGTCTTAGGTACTAGTGTGAAATTGGTCTTTAGAAAAGTTTGACTTTCCACTTTTTTAGTTCAGGAATTTTCTTTCGTTGACCCCCTTAATCGATGAGCATAGGATACCGGGAATTTTTTTTACCTAAATTAATTATAGATCTCGTACCAAAAAAATTATTAGAATCACCAACCTAACCTCGATATTTTTTTCTCATTACAAACCCCGCTAGGGAAATGAGTGCAGAAGGGCGATCCTGAAAACGATGTACATCTTATTAAGTAAATGTTTAATTCAAGGGTTTCTGAAACATCTATCGATTTTTTTGGTTCTTTTCTTTGTCACTATCCTCGATCATCGTAGTCTATCCTCGAGGTAATTGTAATAGAACTCTTGCGCGCATTGTTGGTCCCTTGGATGACTGCTACTCCCTATTGTGTTGGAAATTTTAATGTCAAATGATAAGTTGATACAACATATCATAGATTGTTATGAGTTGTTAGTCCAATGATGGTGTGATATGTATCCCCGCAATTGGATACTACAAACCATAAAACAATATTTTTTGACATTTCCTCCGAGCCAAATCTCATTGGAAGTTCAATATAGACCGAAGGGTGGAAACTCTACCTGATAAATCTTTTGACTGGGTATGTGTATGTCTTGACAAGCTTCTGCTCTATTTTCAGTTTGTGTATAATATGACGACCGAGAAACCTTTTCGACCAACACTCGGTGCATTAAACCATTCTCGAGTAGGTATTACTAATGGTTTATCATGAGGAAAAATTAGCATGTTCGCATCCTTGTCGGTAAACTAGATATTATCTTCATTCATTGGACTTTCATACTGCTAACGTGTTCGAACACTCTCCCCCTTCCCTCCAAGAAAAATCATGACTCCCCCTTTGTCCATAGTGAACTCTTTGATTTTCTACTTGTATTTGACACTACTAGATGGAAAAGAGCTCAGAAAATTATATGTACTAAACCAAATTTGTGAGGATGGTTTTTCATTATCAACAAATAAGTGTTGCAAACATAATTTTATAACTCGTGTGTTATCCCTCCTTGTTGATAATAAAATCCAAATCTTTGACTCATCAGTTGAAATAGTAAAGAAACTATTTTTGGGTTGGTTAATTCTACCCAACCCAAATTACCAAACCCAAAGTCATGCTCTGGCCTACACAAATATCAATCCTTATAAGATTTTCTTAGCCAATCCTTGTATATAATTTCTATTTTCTTTATCATTTAATTCCATAAATTATGAAAAAAATAATTTAAATTTAAGTGCAATGAATGAACTATAAAATAAATCTAGAAAATATGTTGTTTCTTTATATGATAAATCATGTCTGGCACATACAATTAGGGTTGCAAAGAAACCAAACCAAGCCGAACTATAGGTATTTCATATTAGGCTCTAATATTTTAATGAGTTTGAACTCCGCTGGAAATGAGACTTTAAATTTGGGCTTTAGCTCAGCTCGTGAATTTTTTTCCAAGCTCGAGCTTGGTTCGGCACAATTCGTTTGAATTGCCTTATCCAGCCAAAAACTGAAAATAGTTTGTTTGAGTTTCGCTAACAATCGTGTGAGTTCGTTAAGGCTTGTTTAAGTTCGCGAACTTGTTTTAGTTCATTTAAAACTCGTTTGAGTTCATTTAAAACTCGTTTGAATTCATTTGAGACTCAATTATTTTCTATATTTTTTTCAGGAACTCTTATGTGATATAAATTGAAGTTTAACTCAAAAAAATATACAACACAAGAGAAATAAACCAATAAAATTACATAGTAGATATGAAATATTGTATTTGTTTTAGATAATCTGATTAATTATATTGCAATTTTGTTCATGTGATATAATTTTGCATATCTCTCAAAAGATTAAACTCTATTCCCCAACTATGAGCTGAGAGATGAAACGTTTAAAATCATTTGGCCCCCCCTAATTAAAAAATTTATTATATTAGACTTTAAATTATTTTATTTATAAGATTTTTTATTTTTTATACACGAAAATATATGTTATTTTGTATAAAAAAAGAGATATTACAGGATAGTTAATTAAAAAATTAATATCTAAACTTATATTGTAATTTTTACACAACATAGGGACATATAGCGTATTTTTTCCATAACATAAGGACCTATTTGGTATTTTTTGCATAATATATAGAGTCATAGTGTAAATACCGCAAAAAAAAATTTGGCGTCGTTGCCCCCGAACCCCCCTGGCCCCCCTAAGAAAAATTCCTGGCTCCGCCCCTATATTATTCCTTAGAAGAGGCAAAAAGAGTTGGTGAATTTTTTAGATCAAGGTTCCACATTCATGAGTTTTTTGGCTACTATAATATATGTGAGACAAAAATCGCATGAATATAAGTATTTTGATCTTAACATCTCACGATATATTATTGTTACCTCTAGTAAATAGTGTTTCTCTCTTGAAAGTGTCTATGGCCACCAATACCATGTATGAAATTTGAAGCTTTTTATTACATTGAGTCTGATGACCAAGTCATGGATAGGAAATAAACTATAATATATACATATCTATTAAGAGGTTATTAATGCATTGGATCTATGCAGTAAATAAGGTTACAAGGCTTCGGTGAATTAGTGCAGTAAGTAAGGTTAATCACAATGGTCGTCAATATTTGGGCGTACTTTTTGGACAAATTCTCCACAAACTCGTAAGGTCTCGGCCATAACTTTATAATAATGCTCACCAATAACACATACAAAATAATAGCTAGCACAACAAAAATTCAAGTATACGGTTATGTTAAGTTCAAAATTCATATAACTGAAATTTACATCCAAGTAGTTATATAAGCTATCTATCAAAATTCACAAAAATTACAAACTCTTGTTATGCTTAGTTTCACTCTTCATATGCGGTAGACTGAAAACGTAAAGGCTTTTCATAATATTTTCATAATGACAAATCTATTCTTGAATTAATTTAGTACTACTAATCGCCAGTTAATGTGCTCTATATCTTCTAAGATGAACTTAATGTTTTTTTTTAATATATTGTTAATAAAATTTAAAAAGTATCTGACTTGATTTAACCACCATAATTTTCACTGGCAACATACAAATTTAAATTTAGTGTTCTAAATCAAGGCCGTCTAACAGCCTATGTGTTCCAAATTGCGATCCGCCTACAATTTTTATAGAAGGTCGTTAGAAGGTTTGACTATGCACAATCTAATTAAATAAGGGTCGCCCAACCTGAATACTACCTAGCATACTAGCCCATAACTAACTAATTCAATCTAATCCAACCAGCACATAAGAAAAATATAAAGAAAAAACTACTTAGGTTAGAATTTGAACGCGTGAGAAAAAGAAGAAGGTAGGATTTTTTAAATTTCAAGTTTTGATTTCTTAGATTGGTCATTTTTAGGTTAATAATAATAAATTATTATTATTTTATAGTTAAATATATGTTATTTATATCAAATTGATCTACTTTAAGTATATTAGGATGTAAATATTATTCAAATCGATGTATTAGTAATATATTTAATATAAAGTAATATGAAAACAGCCTAAGTAAAAACCACCTAAATTCTGATTAATGAGTCGCCTAGCCATTTTTGGGGCTTAAAGGTGCTCGATCACACTAGTAGTGCCCAACCTTGTTAGAACAATGGTTATTGAAAAGTCAAGTACTTTACAGGAAAAGAATCCCTCCAAGTTATCTCATAACATTTTAATTCAAGATAGAATTTGAAGCTCAGAAGCACAAAAAAAGAGTCAGATTTTGAAAAAAGGTAGAGAGATTACTCACTCAAACTTTTGCATTACTGAGGAAGATCGATCTCTATTGTACTTTCCAATGGATTTTACAATAGTAAAATATTAAATCATTAGCAAAAAAAATATAACTTACATATAGTTACGTTACAAATTATTGAAAACTAACATTTATATTTATACTCTAAACAAAAGCATTTCTTACCTGTAACTTTTTCTTGATCCCACGATTATTGTGAATCCAATCACCTCCACACATCAAAGTTTATACAGTATCAACCTTTAAAAAATGAGCGATATGGATCGTTAACTATTCCACCCGCATTAGATGTCGACTCTGATTCAACTGCAGTTATAGGGATCGCTAATATATCACAAGTCATCTTAAACAAAATTTTAAATTTGTGATTGTTATCTTTCCACCACACCAACGGGTCATAATGAATTTCTTCAAACTCAATTACGTAAAACATCTTTCTCCAACTATATATCAAACTCATATTTCACCGGCTGAATGATATCAACCCCTCTCACAAAAGTATCATACCTGGATTTTCCTGAGACTACACGTTTTGCTATGGTCCTACATGTACACATACTAGAAGATCTAGAATATGTAGTTGCGGCTATATATGATGCATTACTTGTATATATTTGTACATATGCATCATAAATTTGTGCAGAGCATTTTTTATAACTTCTAGGTATTCAAGTGCTTCATCTTCAGGGTAGATCTCTGAGAAAGAAAATTTGACTAAAACTAATTTATATCGAGGATCTAAAACTGTCCCAATTGCCATCAACAAATTGCATTCACTCCAATATTTGTCAAATTCTGTATTCATTTCTTTATCCATTGTCTCAACATATTTTCTTGAGTTGACTAATTTCTCATTGATAACTTCTCTGATTCTCCAAATAACGGTGACAAATTCGTTTAAAGTTCGATATCACTACCCGATATATCTTTGGTCACTTCATTAAAACTCCCCAAAACTGACACATAAATTCTGAAGCTATTTTTGTTGTATTGATAGCAAACAAAATTCCCATCATTGTTGAGGTGGAGTCCATAAATAGGGTTGAATGGTGGGAATATGGCAACATTATCTATACTTAAAGTGACTTTCCTATACTCGTCGATGTCCTCCACCTGTTTGATGTTCTTCACAGGACATTCTCCATATTGGTGGCCAAGTTTCCTGCATAGAGACCCCGTATTTTTAAACTGAAACACCACCAAGGCTGCTCCTTCTTCTTGTAATAAATAAGTTCCAGGGGGTAGTGGGTATTCTTCTTATTGAACTCCACCCTGAACCTCGAGATCTTGATGTCACAGTTAAGGATAATTGGGAAATCAACAGCTTCCACCTTAATGAAAAACGCATCCAAAGCTTTTACAGTATCAATGTTGTTTTGTTAAACGCAAGGCCCCTAACTTGCACCCATATAGAAGAATAGTCAGTGGAAATATCATTGAAATCTATTACCTGGTGCCAAATGGTCATACTCATGTGCATCTTCTGAAAGATGCTTGGTCTCATTTCCCACACTCTTTTAAACTCTATCTCATATAAGATTTCGAGTATAAATAGGTTGCTCTTGATCTCTGAAACTCTAAAGTATCCTTGAATGCCCCATCTGTCCTTTATGAACTTGCAAAGTTGGACTGTGTAGACAATAGAATGTCCAATAACTCCGAGGATGATAGCTTTTTCATCCTTCATGCACTCAACGAGTCTTGCTTTGATTCCTATATTGATGACATCTAACTTCCCAAACTTGTGCTCTGTTAAAGAAATTATGGGAAGAGCGTGATATTCTCTAGTAGCCATATTTAATTCAGTCCTAGGATACCTGAAACTAATTGGAGGTACACAGACTAACAAGGAAAGAGAGTAAGTAGTAACGTTAAGAGAGATTAGAGAAAGGGGACGAGATATTTTAATGCCAAAGGAATTACAGATTAAGAACAGGAGAGGAGGGAGAGTTGGTAATCCTTTACTCTTCACCAAGATTATATAGATGGCCAACTTATGCTGTAAAAGATCAATGATGAGATTTAAGTTGAAAGGGCACCTTGATTTCTTCCTATAGCCAGAAAATTGCTGAGGTAAACAAGATAACTCAGAATACTGCTTCTTGATCTTTGTATTGCGGTCTTTACTACAATAAGAGGTCATTATTACCCTCGTAAATGATGATCTATGATTCGAATTAGGGCTGTTGTGGCTGAGACGTGCACGCCACTTCTGTTCCTTAATGATTTTTGCATTCCACAATACAGCTTCCTCTTCGTTACCTGAACACCACCCTTCTGCAACACAAGACAAAAGTATAAGACTAGAAAGATAGATTTGGCTTCTTACCTCATTGTTAAGACCGAAAAGTCGATTCGGTAAGTCTCCATCAATTAGGCTAAAATTAGGGTTAATGATTTCCCCTAAAGTTGTGTGAAGATTGAAATTTTGTGTGACCCGATAATCATCCTTCCTTCGCTAATCTTTAAGCGTGAAGATTGAGAAAATTATTCTTTGCTTTGTATAAACCATCGATTACTTCTAGGGTTAAGGTCACCAAATCCTATACTAGACCCATCAGAAGATTGTCCCATATCCCAAGTAGAGAGAGAAGAGAGGTGTGTGAGATCTTCAGCAAGTGTGCAGGTGTCCGAATCAGAGATTGGAGAAGACGAAGCGTCTTCTCCTTCCTCAAGAACGAAACTGGGAAATTTCTTTTTCTTTAAGAAAAAGGCGAGAGAGCGTGACTTTTAGAGAGAGAAACAAGAGAGCTTCTTCATTAGATGTTGTTATTGAATGGTTAAATTTAATGATAAATAATAAAAGAATTAAAAGAATTATATAAAAATATTTTTGTTAAGAGATGTTTTTAACAAATAATTTTTTTCTAATTAATGACTTCCTGCTAATCGCGAATTCGGATACACTATAAATAAATTTAATTAAATTATAAATGGGTCAATTACCCATGGGGTCTTAGAGATTATTGTAGTGCCACAAAGGAACTAGTCAATTCCTCTCTCCTTCTTAGAGACCAATAAGATGTCCATTGTCATAACTACCCTGCTAGTGCATATAAGACAAAAAAATAGATTCTTCTATATCCTCCACTACCATTACTCTCTATCCTCTATTACCATTAATTTATCTCTCCTCCTTTATCATTTTTCTATCTCCTCTTTTATTAATTATCAATAATTTCCAGCTCCGACCGCAATCGCCGACCACCGCTGGAAATAGTTCTAAGCCTGGAAAATAGTTCTGAGCCTGGAAAAAGTTACTGAGCATGAGCTACTGAGCATGAAAAAAGTTGTTGAGTATTCGAATTTTTTTGTTGAGTCGCATTACTGAGCATGCTCGTTTGCTCAGTAACTTTACTGAGCATGCTCGTATGCTTAGTAACCTTACTGAGTGTCCAAGGGTAAAGTATTGAGTATAATTATTTTCGTGATTCATATTTATTTATATGGAAAAAACACACTCAAATATTACAAGATTGCTAAGAAAAGAGAAAAAATCATCCAACAACTATCAAATGAAATTATTACATTATAATTACAAGAAAAAAAAGAAAAAAAATTATGCTCATAAAGTTTCTCCATTGATATTTCAACGAACAACTTACAAGCCTCTTCTCCTCTATGTTCAAGAAAGAGGCGTTTTATCAAGGTGTTATAGGTAACAAAATCAGAAACATACTCATTGGAGCACCTAAGAATAGAGAAAGAGCAGCAGGATTAATATCCCATCTTCTCAAATTAGAAGAAAGAGAAGATCTAAATCAGAACAAAGAAGAACATATCAATCACCGCCTTGCACCAACACAAATTAATGAATCACCTCCTTGCACCACCACATCGACCCACAACATCGAACAACCACCCTCCAAGCAGCCATGGTTCGCAACTCTTCTCCTTCACAAACAATGTTTCGTGACAGTGTACTTAGCTTCTTTTCGAAGCTTCCATGGAATAGATATACGAGGTAGCCATGGTTACCGGCGAGGTAGCTCGTGTTCAGTTCGCAACTCAAACTGAGGTAGCTTCTTCTCGTTCGTCGTGTTTAGTTCGCAACAAATGTGAGAAGCAGTGAAACTCCAGGCGAATAAACTCCAGGCGAGTGTAGATCTCGAACCTTCAGATCTAGAACCGGCGACGAGGAAAGCTTTGTTCGTCTTCTCGTTCGCATCTCGATTGCTTCACGGACGGAGACGATGAAAGCTCCGGAGACTTCTTCTCTACTCACGAGCTGGAAAGCTTCACACCCATGACTTGCCTGAAAGAGCTTCGCTAACGGCAAAAAATGCAGAGCTCCGATTTGGGTTTCCTGCTAAAACCAAAAATAGGGGAGAGAGACATTACGGGATATGAGAAAGAGGAGAGAGAAATTATTTTTTAGTGTTTATTAAATAATTCTGATAAAAATTAGTATATATAGGAAATAAAAACAAAAAGGGGTAGAAAGGTTATTGGAATTTTTTTTATAGTATTAATATTTTGTTGTTGCCTTTAGTAAGAAGAGACTATAGAATCGGTTTTGTTAGATCCGGGGTGATGTAAATTTTTCCAAAATAAATTATGAAGTAGAATTAATAAAAATTAGATTACAAATACATCACACCATCATTATACTGTATGAGTCTAATGATTGTTCCTCCCCAATCAGTTGAGTTAGTTCTGGCCTTGCTATTTCTTCAAGAATATGCAGTGCGTGGCCCGAACCGAACCATCCAGCGTACCAAAAAAAAGATGACCACACTATGTCAGTAGTACATTTATTGTCTACTATTCTGTCCAGAAATTATTAAAGAAACGAGCGAAAAAATTACAAAAATATTTTGACTGTTTTTGCAACAGTTTCTTTAAACTATCAGAATTCATATTCTTCTTAACCCAAAAAAGAATTTCTATTGTCCAGCCTGAAGCTAAAACGGCGTAATTCACCAATTACCATGGCTATGGTGATATTATCTTCTTTAACAAATCTACAGTTGACCATAAATCCATCTCCATTTCTTGCACCCAGAAATGGAACCATCCCACATAGACTTCTACATAAGTACAAATCAAACAGTAGACACTCTATGTTTCTCAAATCTAAACCCATAGTTAAAGATGGAGTTCTCAGCTTCAATGGCAGTAATGCACTTACTTCCATTCCTGATAATGTTGTTATGACTCCATGGTCTGACTCATCTGCATTTCTTGGTGCAACTTCTCAAGAAAGCAGTTCCAGACTTGTTTTCAAATTGGGTGTTATTCAGTAAGCTTGTTTTTACTATCAGTAAATTTTTATGTCTTGCTGTAGTTTTTTCACTTCACACACTAAATTTTATCTAAATTGAAATGAAATTTACGTTATACGCAGAGATACTCGACTTCTATGTTTATATAGATTTAAACTCTGGTGGATGATTCCTCGCACAGGAAATTCAGGAAAGGACATTCCGATTGAAACACAAATGCTATTAGTTGAAGCTAGAGAGACTAATGGAGATACAAGTTACATAGTTTTCTTGCCTCTGTTAGATGGTGATTTGAGAAGCAGTTTACAAGGAAATTCATCAAATGAGCTTCAAGTTTGCGTTGAAACTGGTTCATCTTTAAAAGCTGTAATTATAACAGGTTTTGTCATCGACATGTACTTATAAAAAGTTGTGTTATGATTTTGTAGGTGATCCCATGGTAGTTGCATCTGAGTCTCTAAAAGCTGTTTTCGTGAACTACGGAGATAATCCGTTTGATTTAATGAATGAATCTATCAAGTAAGTTTGCTTCTGAGAACTAAATCATAAACATTTATATGACATGAAAATGGTGTCTAACATTTGACTATATACTCAGGATACTACAAAAGTACAAGGGAACATTTTCGATCCGCGAAGATAAGCAGGCAAGTTTTCTTTGTCTCGGTTATGTAACTTGTAATCTATAGACACGTATATCGATAAAATTTCGTACTATGCAGATGCCTGGGATGCTAGATTGTTTTGGTTGGTGTACTTGGGATGCGTTTTACCATGATGTAAATCCTCAAGGGATTCGAGATGGTCTCAAAAGGTAAAAAAACAACATAGTTTTCTGCTAATCTCTTGGTTTCTGACATGGTTACAGCTTGTCTGAAGGAGGCACTCCAGCAAGATTCTTGATTATTGATGATGGATGGCAAGATACAAGTAACGAATTTCAGAAAGAGGGCGAGCCTTTTATTGAAGGATCACAGTAAGTTCATATTTTTTCCGGTTCTAGTTATTAAAAGTTTTTTTTTCTTTTTTGCATTTTAGCAACCCTGTCTAAGGTTTACGAAATTTGCGTTCCACCCCTTAAATGTTAAGTTCACCCCTTAAAAAAAAGTTTCATTCTTATGTGCACGCTACCCTGGGTAGCGTGCACATAAAATTAAACCTTAGGGGGTAAAATACGAGTTTAGGGTAGAAGCGATATTCGTAAGACTTGGGGGGTTAAATGGCAAAAAACCCAAAGATTTGTTAGCCTATTCACACCCACATATGAAATTGACAGGTTTGGCGGAAGATTGATGAGTATTAGAGAAAACAAGAAATTTCAGAAGACGGAAAATAATACATTCGATGGTCTTAAGGGATTTGTATCGGATATAAAGAAGAGTTTCGGACTCAAATATGTGTATGTATGGCATGCCTTGATGGGATATTGGGGTGGTCTAAATCCAGATGCTCCCGAGACCAAGAAGTACAATCCATCGTTAAAGTATCCATTTCAATCACCAGGAAATCTCGCACACCAAAGAGATCTCGCTATGGATTGCATGGAAAAATACGGTGTTTGTACAATCGATCCGTCCAAAATCTTTGAATTTTACGATGATTTACACGGATACCTCGCTTCACAAGAAGTAGATGGAGTTAAAGTTGATGTGCAGAATATTCTAGAAACAGTAGCAACTGGTATAGGAGGGCGTACCTCTCTGACAAGGCATTTTCAACAAGCACTTGAAAAATCTATAGCAAGAAATTTCAATGATAATAGCATAATCTGTTGTATGGGACAGAGTACAGATTCTATTTACAAGTATTAATCTCATCAATTACTAATAATTTTATCAAGTAAAGATTTTGTGGCTGATTATTTCTTGATTTTTAGCGCAAAGAGGAATGCAATTACACGAGTTTCTGATGATTATTACCCAAAGAACGCGAAAACACAGACACTTCATATAGCGGCTGTGTCTTATAATAGCATATTCTTTGGCGAAGTAGTAGTACCGGACTGGGACATGTTCTATGTATGGGATTCTCGGTTTAACTAATCGGTTTTTTTTTGCATTCCACCCCCAGAAGTTTAATTTTATTTAAAAAAAGGACTATTTTGTGCATTTTCCCCCATGTAGAATGCAACTTATGTAAACCTTAGGGGTGGAATGCAAAAAAAACTAACCACTTTTATAATGTAGCGATTGTAAAAGAGGGCTGACTTGGTTTGTATTAACTTACAGAGCCGACATGACGCAGCTGAGTTTCATGCGGTTGCTCGAGCTGTTGGAGGTTGTGGAGTTTATGTCAGGTAAATTTCGGCATCTAAATTAGAAAATTACTCTTTTGTCCTCAACATTTTTACTGTTTTAACATCATTGTTTTGTGACAGTGACAAACCTGGCGAACATGATTTTAATATCCTTCGAAGACTTGTCCTTCCTGATGGAACTGTTTTGAGAGCTAAATACCCCGGAAGGCCAACACGGGATTGCTTGTTTTGCGACCCTGTCATGGACGAAAAAAGGTGAATTAAATTAAATTTATAATTTCTTTTCTTTTCTAATTATTATCAGAATTTTAATTAATCTTACTACTATTTATATGTTAGTCTTCTGAAGATATGGAACTTGAACAAATGTACTGGAGTATTAGCTGTATTTAATTGTCAAGGATCAGGAAGCTGGCCTGGTCTAGACGATAATTTTCAAAAGGGAAGTTTCGAACTTTCTGGGAAGATCTCTCCTGCAAATATCGAATATATTGGAGAGGTTTCAGGAAAGTCATGGACAGGAGATTATGCCGTCTTTTCTTTTAAAACAGGGGTGACTTCGCGAGTATCAGAGTATGGAAATATTGATGTTACCTTAAAAACCTTGGAATGTGATATATTTACAGTATCACCAATCAAGGTTAGTTAATTAATTAGCTTTCTTTATAATCTTTTCTGGTTAAAAAGCACAAAATTTTTAACAATTTGTGACTATTTTAGGTTTATGTTCGAAAGATTGAGTTTGCGCCTATTGGTTTAATTAATATGTACAATTCTGGAGGTGCGATTGAGGTGATTGAAGTCTTGAATGATTTTTCGGATATTGGAATTAAAATGAAGGGAAGAGGGGTAGGTGTTTTCGGAGCATATTCCAATCTGAAGCCTAAGTTCTGCTATTTGAACTCGAATAAGGAGAGCTTTCACTATAATAGTGAAGATTGCTTTTTGACTATTACAATTCCTGAAGAAACAATTTTATGGGATATTGATTTGCATTACTAACATAGAGGAATTAGCATTGAAGGCGAAAAAAATTCATGACAAGTATTTTTCTAGTTTGGGAACTTTTGCAGGGTAGTAATAAGAAAAGGTTTCCAACGTTGTAGCATTTGGACATTGTATAATTGGAAAATTACTCCATCTTGAAAGTAAAATTGTAATAAACCAACACTTTACAAACTAGAAACCAATTTTCCTGTATTTCCCTTGCATGATAAACAGTAAATCTATCTTTTCATAGGGATATAATTGCTACTTTTTATAAGTGTTAACTACTTAGTTAAAGAGTAATGATGGACATCACCTCAAATAATCTTTTTATTACTTCTTAGGTGGATCAACTAAAAGCAAAAGAAAATAGAGAAAAATCATATGATTGGTCGCTATGTAAGAAGTGATAAAAAAAGTGATGTGATTTGGGTTGATTACTCTTAGTGAAGTGGCTTGTGATTTGCCAAAAGCACAAAAAGACCTAGCTAGTGGTATGAAAATAAATGAAATATAGTTTTTATTTACCGACTCAATGCACACTTGAACCTTAATTATAATTGCTCTTTTCTATTTTTGCATCTTATAGTGTATGTTAGCCTCCTGACGTGTGCTTTTCCGTTTTCTCTTTTCTCAATCACTATTCCACCTTCATCTCCTTCTCTTTTGTTGCGCATCTCTATCTTCTCCAACTCATGCATACCATTTTCTTCTCTCTTCTTCATCTTCTTTCCTGTGTCAAAATAGAGCTCTTAGGTGTATAAAAGTTCCTTTCGATGAAGTTATAAATAATGCAAAGCAGAATAGTGTCCTGATGATGGTTACTCCACCACTTAGTTAATCTATTACTCCTAGTAATGATGGAGACTTTTTAAAGGAGATGGTTAGACCAGGTACTCCTACTCTTCTGGCATATGCTCCAGTGATAAGTAATATGCACAAAGGGATAGAGGTCGGGGTTAATAAGGTGCCTATACCAACTGAAATAAAAAAGGAAACAAATATTCAAGTAGTGGATTCACTTACAAAGCCTTGGGTACACTGTTTAATGGTAAGATCAGACAGAATCTGGAATTTGTGGTGTTTATTGTTTCCACTATTATTAATGGTAGAATAGTAGTCAAACCTTCAAAAGAGGTCCTGAAAGAAGGGTACAAAGCTTGTACAAAGTGTAGTTGTTCAGTTTCTGGACAAACCTCAACTAAACATATGGCAGACACACTTTGGAAACAATTAGCTCATCTAATCAAGGCTTATTTGCTTATATTTAGAAACTGGGGAGGCTTCTTTGAAACCTAGGATATTTTGCATGGCATGTTAATTGGAGGACATTAATTCTAAGAAAATGGAAGTCTAAAATATATTTTTAGAAATTCAATATAATAAGGTGCCCAGTGGGGGGTGAAGATAACGAAATTTCCTAGTGAACTTTGGCCTAAAGATGGTTTTGAGTGAGGTGACTAGTGCTCTAGAAAACCCTATCCAGATAAATGAAATCACTACCTCACACACTAGGATAAGATATGTTTATATGTGGAAATGGATTCTAAAGTAGGGTTGATTTATAATTCTGGCCTTGATTTGGTAACGGTAATTTGGAGGTGGTTGAAGTGGACTATGCATGGAAATCTCTTGTACTAAGTGTAAGACCTTAAGACATAATGAGGGAAGATGTAAAGATATTAAAGAGGTGCGGGTAGTTTAGGTGAAGTCTTGGAAAGTGATACAGGATTACAGAGTGATACTATGGGAACTAAAGATAAGGAGGTGTTACCCAAGGAAAAGCCTTGGACTGTGGTAAGCCAAAAACAGACTAGGAAAAACACCATATCTCCTTCAAATCCTAGTGAAACTACAAAAGAATTACAAATCCATCAGAAAGCTTCCTTGGAGAAGTTGTCGAATGCTATTTCGGATGAGCCTCAAACTATTGGGGTGTTGAATAAGCCTGCAGTTCCTAATCCTAAGTGATTTATACATGGAACATGAGTAAGGAGACTGAGTAAACAAATCAAACAATTTCACCTCACGAAAATAGCAAATATGGATGTGCTACTTAATAGAAACAAGAGAAAAAAAAGAGAAAAAATAAAGAAAAAATAAAGAAAAAATAAAGTTCAATTATTTTGGAAAACAAATTGGAATTAGGCGGGTGTCAGCGGTAAGATGGACTATTCAACCGATTCTTCGCCAGATCCTGTGAAGGACGCATGACCGCTATCCTTTCGGCACTTACGACGAAGGATGAACATTCATACGGATCGTCTTGCGAAACACGCTAGACAAATAGCCAACAGTGGACGGGATTTTTCGTTTGACCGAACGGGAACTTCAAGAGAATGGGCGGATGAATGGTAGCCGAAGACTAGCGTAATCTTATCAAAAAAAATTCGAATAAGTGGCAAGTAAGTCACAAACACCGAAAGATACCTATGAAAGAATTATCGAAAATATAGATTTGAAATTTTGGATTGTTTTGATAAGCATTTATTTGTAAGATATGATTATCCAAACTAAACACTTATTTTATTGTTTCATGTGTATGTGTCATTTTCAAAGTATGATAAAATAAACTACTATTCAACATCTAGAAAGAAATAAATTAATTGTAAGTGTACATATGGTTAATAATTAATAAAGTATGTATAAGAGAGACTAAGTTTGTTAATCTTGAAATTGTGTACTTAAGGAGGGTATGTGTATTGTGATAAAGTTGCTATAAAATAATAGATTTTTGTTTGGTTTTTTTTATTAAAAGTAAGATGCAAATAAGTGAAACTAATTAATTAAACTACTAAAGTAAATAAACTATGGAGAATAATAGATGAGAGATATAGCTCGAGTTTGGTAGTGATCTTTAATCCTACTAAGTCGATGATTCTCGTTATAAGGGTGAATTGGTTAGTTATGCTAATCGGGATTCTAATTTCCGCAAGTAGTTTAGAAGGTTGTCTAACTATTGTTAGAGTAGTCAGGTGAGGTTGTTCTATGCAAAATCTCGTATTCCGAATTATCTTGGCGCTCTTCCCAAATATGACCATTCACTCCACAACACGAACAACAATGTGCCTCTTGAGCTATCTTTACCTTGGATTGTCTTCGTCTGAGACCTTCTTTAACAACTAGTGTCACTATCTAAACATAGTTTACCTCGTGTGGCAGTAGAAATGGGAGCTAGCAAAGGCGGCCTACTCCTCTCTATTTCTACTATCTTCTCCATACATACTGATGCTTTATTAGGATCCATGGACACAAAACTACTACCTCCAAGTTTATCGACCCTCGGTCGTGAACTCTCATCGAGTCATTTGTAAAACACCACTAATTGAAGCTTAGGGGTATAACCATGAAGGGGATATTTAGCTAACCCTTGTTGAAATCTTGTCCATGTAGCTCCTACGCTTTCTCCATCGTATTTCAAAAATTGGCAAGTTTCATTTGATCCTTCATTCTTATACTATGTGGATTAAACGGTCAAGGAATCTAGCTTGCAATTCGTCCTATGACATAATTGATCTAGGTGGTTTATGATTCAACCACTCACTCGCACTTCTGGTCAAGAAAATTTGTAACATGAAGTAATACATTTGCTCACGAGTAATACCTTTAGTAATGTAGGCGTCACAAATATGCATAAACTTCTGAATTGATCATACCGGATCTTGATGTGCGACTTCGCTATAGTTTCTATAACTCGTGAACTGGTTCAACATACCCGAATCGGACTTATTTATCGCAGCTTGAATAACTAGAGTGCGAATTCCTAACGGTTGAACTCGAAAATGGCCTTCTTGTCTTGATATACCTTGTTCTCTACATAGATTGTTTTGAAAATTCGGTGGGAATCCTCCATTACCTCCTAATGGTGGTTGACCTCCCAGTGGAACTTGATTATTTTGATTGATTGGTTCCAACCCCGGTGGTAAACTTTCTACTCTTGGATTCCTTTCAGCGTCTAAATTATCTGGCACATTAACATTCGTCATTGCTTCTTCCTTTCTTCTCTCTCTTTCTAGCTTCATTTGAGCTCGAATCAACCTCTCGGGATCTGAGAGCAGACACCAAACTAAAGACCTATGAAAGAGACAAAAATAAAAACAAGCGTAAAACGAAAAACAAATAACTCTACTACACTAGACAAAAACACAATAATTAATGAAATAGTCTCCGGCAGCGGCGCCAAACACTTGTCGCCTCCCAAGGTGTGATAAAATAATCTACCGACTCAACACTTCGAGAGATCTTAACTAACCACAAGTGTACGTATCGTTTACAAGTAATAAAGTAAGTATACGAGGTATCGTCTCCATGGGTTTTATGTATGTTAATCTTGATATCGTGTTTCTAAGCAGTGTAGGTGATTTAGTTGCGATAACTAAAAGACTGAAATAAAAGATAGAATATTTGTTTGGTTTTTGTTTAAAAGACTAAAGTGAAAATAAAAGTGAACTAATTATAATTAAACTAACTATGAGAATATAGCTCTAGATTGCTAGTATTCCTTATCGTACTAAGTCAATGATTCTAGTTATGAGGGCGAATCAGGTAGTTATGCTAATAGAGATTCTAAATTCCTTCAGACTCCCGTCAGGGTAGCTTAGAAGGCTACCTAACGATTACTTATATGATTATCTGGCTAGTCAAGCCCGTCAAGATCACTAACGCACATCAGGCGAAAAAAAACTAGTTATGTTCCCAAAACCTCCGTCGGGTGACAATTTAGAACATTAAGTTCAATATACATTTGATTAGGATATAGAAGATAAATAATTCAATTCATAATCAACTAATAACATTTTCCCAATTCAAAGCTTGTCGTCTCCCAAGGTGTGATAAAATAAGCTACTAATTCAACACCTCAAGAGAGCTTAACTAACCGCAAGTACACATCGTTGAGAAGTAATAAAGTAGTTATAAGAGACATCGTCTCCACAGGGATTATGTTGTTTATCTTGATATCGTGACCATGTAGGTAGTTTAGTTGTTATAACTAAAAGACTGAAATAAAAGATAGAATATTTGTTTTTTTTAAAGACTAAAGGGCAAATAAAATTAAACTAATTATAATTATATTAAGAAAGCAAATAAATTATGAATATAGATAGTATAAGAGTATAGCTTGAGTTTTCTTTTTTTCCCCATCGTACTAAGTTGATGATTTTAGTTATAAGGACGAATTGGGTAGTTATGCTTATCGGGAATCTAATTTTCTTATAACTCCCATCAAGGTAGCTTAGAAGGTTGTCTAAAATACTATAGTACTCAATTGGAGTGTTTCTACGTAAAAGCTCGGCGCTACAAAGTAATGACATATATGATTATCCGGCTAGTCAAGCTCGTCAGGATCACTAACGCACACCATACGTAAATGATATAGTTTGTTGCCAAAACCCCCACCAGGGTGACAGTTCAGGGTACTAAGGTCAATCTATATTTCATCAGGATATAGAAAATTAAATAATTCAATTCATAAGGAGCTAATAGCAATTCCCCATTTCAATTAAACATGGAATAGTCCCAAATGACATAAAACATCAAAAGTATTCAAGGTTCATACATAATTGCAAACTCAAGATAAAGTAAATTAGTTCATACTAAAAGAAATTAAACTAAATAGTAAGAGTAAAAGAATCATGTTTAGGACAAGAAACTAATACAATTTGCCCTAAGATAAATGGTAGAATGGTGTAAAAATGGTGTGGTAGGGTTTCAACTTATATTCTTCCTTCTCCAAGCGTTCTCCTCCTCTCTGTGGTGAATATTCTGACTTTTAATTGACCAAAGACTCTTTTATAATGATAAAATCTTATATATAAAGGTCCAATTACGTTTTAGGTGTTGTGGACCCCTTTCAAATGACAAGTAAACCCAAAAACGTTTTCAAGGAAGAGTGGACTGGTTCGAGCCATGGCAGCTGCAACTCTAATAACTTCTTCATTTTAACTCCAAATCACAAAACATTAAATCTCATGCTCTTTTGACTCTAAGTGTTATCCATAAACCAAAGGGTCCTTCATAATCTTCACCAATTTCACATGGTGACTCTATCTTTTCAATTTCCAAAGTTAGCCGGTAAATGCTCTTGTTTTCCAAAAGTGGTTTTCGGACCTTTAATGTCTTGACTTGGGTTTGAACTTCCTTTCTAGACTTATTATCATCGTCTTGGGATCTAATACCATTCAATTACCTAAGAGTTGCACACTTAACATACAAATTACGCACGCATAGCTCTAAAAGTAACAAATATCCAAAACTAGACAAGATATGAGAAACTATCTATATATAGATAATAATCCCTCAAATAAGTACAATAACCCCTAAAAAGATGTCACGTGCCTAGATTAATCTATCACATAAAAGGAGACATCAACGACGTAGGTGTATCCATGCAAAAGTCAAGATAATAATGACTACACAACCAATCTTGGGTGGCCACATGTCCCGTGTAATGCCAAATTGACCGACAAGAACCGACATCGATGTCTAGGAATAAAAGAAGTCACGAAATTTATCGTATTGGGACACTAAAAATAGTTGTCACTGATCCCTCGAATTTTAGGGGTATTGATGGACTCATCCATGCTACGCCAAGGATGTCGGCTAAAATAGAACCTTGGTCGACCCTGTTGACCAAATCTCACCACTCGACCCATTCTAGGAAATCATATGACACCTTGTTTGAGGATATAAGGTAATTGTTATTGCTAGTTGAGGGTCACATCTCCCGAGCATTCTGAAGAAGGAAAAACGACAAAATCCCAATCCTATTTGTTGGGCCCTTTTCATATATAAATATTCATGACATATCTAAGCAAAAGGTGAATTTTACTAATCATTATAACATTTTGATATAATTCCATCAACACGTATATTTTCCTCGGTTTAATACTGACTTGACTTTTAGAGTGACCTCGGGAGCCCTCCCCCTTCTAATGATCTCTATCTTTTGTCTTATTTCAAATATTTACCCTTGCATAACACCAGGCTCGGGAAACACTCAACTCAGCTACCTTCGTGTCATCTACATAGAGATTACAAACTTAAAATATTCGTATTCATACGGTATTTCATGCTCAATCAGATTTCAGAGACACACAGGATAATCTTTGGTCAGTTGCCCAATAATCAAAACAATTGGGATATTATTAAAATTGTATAAATGTATTTAGTAGGGACTACTTATTTATTTTGACCTCATATGTATAGAAAAATGGTTAATCAATATACCCACGTCTGTATCCATTATGCTAATGGTTATATCGGGCATAGGCTAATATCAGTAGCCTCTTGATAAGGAGAAAATGCCTCCTAGGATTTGGAAAAAGACCATGAAGTTGCTCGTGGTCGATCGGCCAAGTTATTATAGAGAGAGGAATAACCAAAGCAGCTCGATTTAGGTAACCTCGGTAGATACAGTCAAACCCAAAATAATCAAAGAGAGTGGACCACAACCTCCTCCTTGGTCGTTCAACATGTGTCTATCCTTAGGAAACATGCACACTACCCTGATGCGCTCTCCAAAAGAATAATGAAAGTTGTTTCGAGGTTGTAGGGATAAGATAATTGTATTGTGGGAGACGAATGTGGCCTAGAAAGTTTGTTATATATATCTGAACAAAATTTCTGTGTTACAATGTAATCAATTGGTAATATTCAGGCCATATTATTAAAAGGCTTTATTATTTTATCTAATTTAGCTTCTTTATCTCTTTGTTCAGATCAACTATTGTCACATACTTCTACGTCTAAACGCCTTAAATACACACTAAACATCATCAAATTCACAACAAAGTCTAACTAATAAATATATCCTATCACCTCCCAACTCTAGCAAAAAACTAAAATTGGTAGTTAATTTCAATTTTTTGGATCTTCAATAGGTTCCAACAACGGTGTTGCGACGCTTAGTGTCCTGGAGAGGTACTGTGTCGCCACCGATGGTGGCACAATGGCAACATTGATAGTGATTAGTGTCATTGTCGAGGATAATTAGTAATCAATTCAATAGGAAGATTATAAATCTCCTCTCTCTTATGGGTAATAAAAATCATCGAGAGCCAATATTATTATTTAGTATTGATTTTGAATATGTTTATAATCATTTTTTGGACAAATTTTTTTTTGCATACATCTGGGGCGTAAAAGCCGATGTTACGATTCAATTCTAAAACATACTAAGAATCAAATACATATCTAGGAATCGCACATCCACTCTTATCCCTCGTTATATGATGTCTCCCTAATTGTTCTTATTTTCGACCCTTAGGAGACATCATTTTTGGTGTTTATTTAATTAATTTGATAGACTTTTGGACTAAATTTGCAATAATCCGGAATTACCTTTTTATTTCTAGCATTTTCAATTTATAAAACTTTTGCGCGTAATATTGGTATTTTTAGTGTAAAGTTTACAGGTTTTAGATGTTAGCTAGGAGAGGAATCCGAGGAGAAAGTCAAAGATCGTGAATTAGAGTCAAGACTTGAAGATAAATCCCGAAGATAATATCTTTAGAGCTGAAAATCCATTTTCCAGGCCATAGATTGCTGATTTCGAGGTGCTTAAGCGATGATTTAGCCGCTGGCCTTTGAAGAGAAAACATTCCTTATCGAGTTACGGAACTTTAGCAACTGGAATGAGGTCAATCGGAGTCATAACGCATCGGGAAAAGCCGTTTTAGTGAAGGTGTATCAGCAGTTACGGGATTTTGGGCTTAGAAAGTGAGCTTGGACATTTAATTAATATTCTATTTTCTGGTCCAAGCCCTAGAACGAATTTATGCTTATAAAAGGAGGTCTGGACTTCTATTTTTCACACAATTCACATTCCACAAGATTAAAACACCAGAGAGAAGCAACAGAAGGAAGAAAGAAGAAGCTACAAGAGCTGGAGTGGGTCTATAGCTCCGTTCGTAGTCATTCCAATTCCGGAAATTAGGTTCTTTTTATATTTTAATTTTGTAAACAATATGAATTCCCTTTCTTTTAATTTAGTTTTTAATTTTAATATGAGCTAAGCTTTTAATAGTGCTTGAGAACAAACAATGGGTGAATCTTAATTTTATGAAATAACGAATGTTGAATTTGGGTTTATGCTAAATTAAATTAGATTGGGTTTATTACTCTTTTCGATAATTTGTGATTATTTACTGATTTTAGAGTCGCGAACTAAGATTAGGTATTAGTATCTAAGCTATTCCACATAAGTGGCGTGTGGATCATCCTGACGGAGGGTTTAGGTATAGAATTAATTATTCAATCTAGTATAAAAGCTATTGATTCTGACGAACTTAGCTAATTCTAGGGCCAATGAGGTAAAACACTTAAACATCCAACGGTGGATCATATTTACCCTGACGGGACTAGTGACACTTTAGGATCGCCTTATAGTCCACCCTGACGGGGGTATAAGGAATTTAGAATCCCGACCATTGTAATTGACCAATTTAGCCCTTAAACAACATAAGTTAGGAAGTAAGATTAGGAGGATCCTTGCGTTCTCAAGTACTACATCTCATATTGCGTTTTCACTTATTTTACTTGCGTCTTAGCTTTACTTGCATTTAATTATTTGTCTTTTATTCATTAGCTTTAATCAACAAAACCAAACAAACATTTTATTATCTTTTACTTTCATAAGTGCATCAATCACTACTTGCTAAACATTGTGATCAACCATCCGTCCTTGGAACGAATCTGTATTATCATACATACTACTTGGGACAACCGTACACTTGCGGTTGTGGTTCGATTAGCATTTGCATTTATTTTTAGAACACACAAAGGACCACCAAGTTTTTGGCGCCGCTGCCGGGGACGGTAGCGTGTGACCACGGTGTTTATCCTTTAGTGATAAGTGCATTTATTTTATTTTATCAGTTTTACGCTTTTTGTTTGTTAGCTTTTTCAGGTTTTTAGGTTTGGTGTATGCGAAGAAGGCTATTCAAGGATCTAGAGCCAGCACCTCCGATCCTTAGTAATCCAGAATCGTTGATCAGACTTGCGAATAGAAGAAACGAGAAGCTTTAGAAGTAGAAGAATTAAGTAACAGAATGGAGAATATCACTATTCAAGGTCAACAGAATGGACAAGGCCAGTTAGATGCAAATGGCCAACCTTTAGCTCCAGGCGTTATTCCTCAAGTTCAACCACTAAATCCTAATCCTCAAGTCCAGATAGTGATGAATCAAGATCCATGGTTTACAAATGGTCCTCCAGAAGTTCCATTCCGCGCTCCAGCTATAGGAGTAGGTGCTCCAGATATTAATGTTCCGAGATTCTGTCCAGATTTGGGTATGCTAGCTCAGTTCCAAAACTTTGGAAATTTTCGCGGAAGACCATCGGAAGATCCTCTTAGAGCGGTACAGAAATTCAAACAGATATGTGATTCTTATATCACACAAGGGGTTTCAAGAGAACAGATGTATTTTGCTGCTTTTAAATTCTTTGTCATTGATGGAGCAAGTGAATGGCACGATACGCAAGATCCTACGAAGATTACTAATTGGGACCAATTAGAGATTACGTTCTTTGACAGGTATTACCCAAGTAACATGAGGTTAGATGCTGAATTAGAATTGACGCATTTCCGTCAAGAGTATGAGGAAACTGTGGGTAGGAGTTGGACAATATTTCAGATGTGTTTGCGGAAAGTTCCCAATCATGGCTTTTCAGAACAACAACAGTTAAAGATCTTTTATAGATGCCTTGATGGAACTTCGAGAGAGAAGTTGAATACGCTATGTGGTGCAGGTTTTCTTCAAGTTCAACCCGCTCATGCCAAGATCATTTTAGAGAGAACGGTCAAGAATGAAGTTGGGTGGAGCTCAGTAAGAACACCAGTTAAGGGAGTAAATAATGTTGACATGGAAGAGAAATTTGCTACGTTTGAGAATAAGATCCAGAATACCATAGAGCAACAATTGAAGCAGCTCACTCTAGCTGTGAAAGAAGGATTTTCTAGTAAGAAGGTAGCTGTGCATGCTGCACAAGAGGTGTATATGTGTTCGATTTGTAAGGTAGATGATCATGATGAGGAAAGTTGTCCGAATAACCAAGAATCAGCGAATTTCATGTCCAATAGAGGTAATTTCAATTCAAGTGGTAATGGATATCAGCCTAACGGAAACCATCCTGGGTTTCAATACTCAAATCCTAATGGGGCAGCCAATCCTACTTACGCGTATCAGCCGCGTCCTCAAGGCAACAACTATAATCCAAGACCACACAACAATCATCAAGGAGGACAGAATCAAAACAATTATGTGCAAAGACAAGCTCCTCAGAATACCTACGATGAGAATTTAAACCAGAAAGCTCTACCTGCCCATCCACAAGAAGGAGTAGTTACCCTTCAGAAAACCGTTGAAAATTTGATTGCTCTTCAAACACAAGCTTTGGAACGACAGAACGCAGCTGAAGCGAATATGAAGATTTTCCAGAATCAGCTAAGTCAAATTAATAAACAGCTGAATCAGCGTCCACAAGGTCAACTTCCTAGCGATACGGAAAATCCAACACAACGTGAAGATTGCAAGGCTGTTACATTAAGAAGTGGTAAGAACCTCCCTCCACCTCCTTTTCCCGTTATGAAAGAGAAAGAAGTCCCAAGAAAAGAAAAGGAAGTGGGTGAGAAAGAGAAAGAGAATGAGAAAGATAGTGAGGTGGAAGAAATAGAAAGACCAAGAGAAATTCCGAAAAAGAGAGATGAAATTGTAAGCAATCGCCCTCCACCACCGTTTCTATCGCGAGTTCAGAAAAAGGGTGATATGGCTGATTTTCAGAAGTTCTTTAATAGAGTGAAGGGTTTGAGTATTAATATTCCGTTACTTGAGGCAATTCGAGATATTCCTAAGTATACGAAGTTTTTGAAGAGGGCCCTCACTAATAAAAGGCCCTACTGTGATAATGAGATGATTGGCCTTCCTGAAGAGTGTAGTGCGATTTGCCAGAGTAAATTACCTCCGAAGTTAGTTGATCCGGGGAGTTTCACGATTCCCATATTAATTGGAGAAGAATGGAAGGGAAAGGCGCTATGTGATTTGGGGGCAAGCATCAACTTGATGCCCAAGTCAGTCTTTGATAAGCTTAAAATTGGAAACGCAAGACCTACTTCTATGGTCTTGCAAATGGCGGACAGGTCTCTTGCTCATCCTGAAGGCCGCATTGAGGATGTTCTTGTTAAGGCAGGTACACTTATATTTCTTGTTGATTTCGTAATACTTGAATACAATGCAGATAGAAATGTCCCCATTATTTTGGGTAGACCGTTCCTAGCTACAGGGAGAACATTGATCGATGTAGAAAATGGCGAATTGACAATGAGGATACAAGATGAGGAAGTGAAATTCAATGTATTTCGAGCTATGAAATTCCCAGATTCTCAGGAAGATTGCTTCAGAATGGATATAGTAGAGCAAGCATCGCAAGAGGTATTTAATTTTTTAAATTTTGATGATATCTTGCAGGCTGCTTTGACATTAGATTCACCTGAGATGATGGAGGGGCTAACCGAAACAGTGGCAGCTCTAAATTCTGAAAATCCGAAGTATAGGCGCCTTGCCTATGAACCTGTGAGAGAACCGGGGGAGATTATTCCTAAAAAGAAGCCTTCAATTGAATCTCCTCCGGAGTTGGAAGAAAAACCATTGCCAGCACACTTGAGGTATGCTTATTTGGGTACTAATGAAACTCTACCTGTTATTGTTTCAGCTAATTTAACAGGTCCTCAAAAAGATAAACTGTTGCGTGTGTTAAGAGCCAACAAAGAAGCAATAGGTTGGACAATTGCTGACATCAAAGGCATTAGCCCATCCTATTGTCAACACAAAATCATACTTGAAGATGTTAACACACGCTCAGTTGAAGGCCAAAGGAGATTGATGCCCGTGATGAAAGATGTGGTAAAGAAAGAGGTGATCAAGCTTTTAGATGCGGGGATTATTTATCCCATTTCGAGTAGTGAATGGGTGAGTCCGGTTCAGTGTGTACCGAAGAAGGGAGGAATAACAACAATTCTTAACGATAAAAATGAGGCAATTCCTTCAAGAACGGTAGTAGGTTGGAGAGTTTGCATGGATTACAGAAAGCTGAACAAGGCCACCAGAAAAGATCACTTCCCTTTACCCTTCATTGATCAGATGTTAGACAAATTAGCCGGAAGGGAATATTACTGTTTCTTGGATGGCTACTCCGGGTACAATCAGATTTACGTGGCTCCAGAGGATCAACATAAGACTACTTTTACATGCCCTTTTGGTACTTTTGCATATCGCAGAACGCCATTTGGGTTGTGTAATGCTCCCGCTACTTTTCAAAGATGCATGATGGCCATCTTCTGGGATATGATTGATAATTTCCTAGAAGTGTTTATGGACAATTTCTCCGTGTTTGGTGATGATTTTGATAAGTGTTTGGATAACTTGGAGAAAGTGTTGGTTAGATGCAAGGAATCAGACTTGGTGTTAAACTGGGAGAAGTGTCATTTCATGGTTCGCGAAGGTATTGTTCTGGGTCACAAAGTTTCGAGTGCTGGATTAGAGGTTGATAGAGCAAAGATAGAGGTAATTAAAACTCTTCCCCCTCCTGTTTCTGTTAAAGGGGTAAGGAGTTTTCTTGGCCATGCTGGCTTTTATAGGCGTTTTATTAAAGATTTTTCTAAGATTGCTAAACCGTTATGCAACTTACTCGAAAAGGATTGCAAATTCCTTTGTGATGAAGCTTGTTTAGCGGCCTTCAAAGCAATCAAAGAAAAGCTTATTTCTGCTCCTATAGTGTTACCTCCAGATTGGAATTTACCGTTTGAAGTTATGTGTGATGCGAGTGATTTGTGTATGGGAGCTGTATTAGGACAGAGGAAAGAGAAGGTTTTTCTTTCGATTTACTATGCTAGTAAAACTTTTAGTGGTGCTCAGATTAATTACACAGTTACAGAAAAAGAGTTGCTAGCAGTTGTATATTCGTTTGATAAATTTTGCTCTTATCTTCTTGGAGCGAAAGTTATTGTTTATACAGATCATTCCGCGATCATATTTCTTATGGAGAAGAAAGATGTGAAACCAAGGTTAATCAGATGGGTGTTATTGCTTCAAGAGTTCGATTTAGAGATCAAAGATAGAAAGGGTTGTGAGAATCAGGTTGCAGATCATCTATCGCGTTTAGAGGGTTCAGAGATGAATAGTGGTACTGAAGCAGTTAGAGAAGAGTTTCCTGATGAGACTTTATTCGTTGTTCGAGATTATGAAGCCCCATGGTATGCAGATATTGCGAATTTAGTAGTGAGTGGTGTTTTTCCTGAAGGTTCTACTTATCAAGAAAGAAAGAGGTTAGCTCATCGTGCTAGACAGTTCTTTTGGGAGGATCCGTTCCTCTATAAAGTTTGTGCTGACCAAATGATACGAAGATGTGTAGCAAGGGAAGAGACTCAAGCCATTATAGCTGGATGCCATGATTCATTATATGGAGGACATTTCAAAGGAGACAGAACTGCTGCAAAGGTATTTCAATCAGGTTTTTACTGGCCTTCTCTTATAAAAGATTGTCATGAATATGTTAAGAAATGTAAGAGATGCCAGTTTACCGGAAACATATCCAAGAGGGATGAGATGCCGCGTAATAATGTGTTAGAGGTTGAGATATTCGATGTGTGGGGCATAGACTTTATGGGTCCTTTCGTTCCTTCAAATGGTAACCTCTACATCTTATTAGCAGTTGATTATGTATCTAAGTGGGTAGAAGCGGTGGATTTACCTACTAATGATTCACGAGTGGTGATCAAGTTCTTGAAATCACATATTTTCACTAGACATGGCACACCTAGAGTGATTATTAGCGATGGAGGATCTCATTTCGTTAATAAATATCTGAAGACTGTTCTAGAGAAATATGGAGTTAGGCACCGTGTATCTACTGCGTATCATCCACAATCCAATGGTCAAGCTGAAGTATCGAACCGCGAAGTCAAGTCAATCCTAGAGAAAACCGTTGGTCCTACAAGAAAAGATTGGTCAATAAAGTTAGATGATGCGTTGTGGGCCTATCGTACTGCGTTTAAGACTCAAGTTGGTGCATCTCCCTATCGTATGGTGTATGGTAAAGCTTGTCACTTACCTTTAGAGCTTGAAATGGGTGCCTATTGGGCAATTGCGCAGTTGAACTTAGATCCTATCTTAGCCGGAAAGAATCGTATGATGAAGCTTAATGAACTTGACGAATTCCGGTTGCATGCTTATGAAAATGCCAAACTTTATAAAGAAAACACAAAGAAATGGCATGACAATCGGATTCGTACAAAGAACTTTGAAGTGGGGCAAAGAGTGTTGAAGTATAACTCAAAGTTCAGCAATTATCCGGGTAAATTAAGATCTAAGTGGTCATGTCCATACATAGTGACCAAAGTTACACCTCATGGGGCGATAGAAATAGAACATCCACTAGAGAACCGTACCTTTATGGTTAACGGTCACAGACTAAAGATATACCATGGAGGTGAAGATACCAATCGCTCGGAAGATCCACATCCCGGGGAGGTCATGTATCTCCTCGAGACTCCTTAGAAGCGTGAGGTAACCCGTCGAGCTTAACGACGTTAAACAAAAGCCAATTACTGTATATTAGCTGAGTTTTTACATTTTTGCAATTTAGATTAGTTTGATTTTCGTAATTTTATTGTTTTTATTAAGAAATGAGGAAGGGTAGTTGTTTTTGATGATTTCAGGGGTAAAAAGGACTTGAGTTTGGGGTCGATTTGGCGAAAACAGAAGAAAAAGAGGTTGGATGTCCAGGAGAAACCGGGAACCCGGTTTCACAAAACCGGGAACCCGGTTTTGGAGCTGGTACCAACCATTTTAACGCAACACTTGGCGTTTTGGGGTAATGTCACATCGTCGGAACCGGGAACCCGCATTGGCGAAACCGGGTACCCGGTTTTGGTGCTGTGATTTCTGAAAAACTCTGACCCAGCGTTTTGGTGGCTTGCGTTTTGCTGCGTTTTGGTTCGCGCCATCGACACAAAACCGGGAACCCGCATTCCACAGAACCGGGTACCCGGTTTCGGAGCTGCTGATGGTGAAATTCTCTGGTCCAGCGTTTTGGGGTGCTGCGTTTTGGCGCGTTTTCATTCGCGCCATCGAGAAAATCCGGGAACCCGCATTCCACAGAACCGGGTACCCGGTTTCGGCAAGTAAAATCCCTGACCCCGCGTCTTGGGGTCCAGCGTTTTGGTGCGTTTTGAAAAAAAAAAAAGAAAAAAAAAAAAGAGTCCACATTGTTTTTCCGCGCCGTCACAGCGACGCGGAACCGGGAACCCGGTTTGAAAGCTGTGATGTCGGTTTTGAGGTGTTTTAACCTAGTTTCTTAGCCTCTTTTCCAAGTCTTTACCTAAAACGCACCAATAGCCTCCACACCTCCGAAATTCATCTACCAAAACACTATATATCATCAAATCCTACCCTCTTTCACCACAAAAACATAAGATCAACTCACCTCCTCTCCAAAATAACATCAAATCCTTAGTTTTTCCCAAGATTCTTCTTCAACCAATTCCTTAAATTAAACCCAATTCTTTCTTCTCCCATACAGATTAACCAAGACCCATCTCATATTTCACCTAGTTCTTAAATTCTTAAACCTCAAAACATCAAAATTCTAAACTTTTCCCTAAGTTTTTCATTATTTGAAGTTTTGAGTTTGGGGTGAAAAGAGATGACTAACAGAACCGGTGATTTCCGAAGAACTGCTCCTAGAAGAAAGACCACCATTGGTGGTTCTCAAGAACAAGCTATTGAGATTCCTGATTCGCGTCCTAAACGAAAAATTAACGAAGTTAAGCTTGATTCTAACAGAAAAGAAGTCACGGGTCAAAAGAGAAGATTGATTGATGAGATTGAAAGTGAGAAGGAACCAGAAGAGGAAATTACGAAGAACATTGAGAAGGAAACTGAACAAGAGATTCCGGAAGCACCCGTTCAAAAACCTCCGCGTATGAAGATGTGGGCCCACAAGCCTAAGAGGGTTTACACTTGTTGGAATACTCAGGTTCGTGAAAGAATTGAATTTTTGAAATTTGGTGAGGAGACGAATTTTCCTAAGGGTATTATGAGTAGTGATTACAAGGAATATGTTGTGACATGTGCTAAGTTTGGTTGGAAAGAGTTACAAGAAAGGAAGCTTGAGTTTATTCCTACTTTTGTGCGAGAATTTTACGAAGGTTTAGCTACCTCCCATGATGCCATTGATATCCGCAAAAAGGTAGTTCCTTTCTCTATTGAACGTATCCGAAAATCATTGAAACTACCCAACTTTTCTGTAACATGCCCCTTCCAAGAAACTCTTAATGACCCTTATTTTGATTTTGAATCGCTTTGGGGGACCGTGCTTGTTAATGGGACTAGCCCAATTCCTGAAGGTGAAAGGTATCCTGGACAGTTTTACAGCAGTAGTTTGACACCTCGTGCTAAGGTTTGGTCTCGTTTCATAATACCCACTTTCTTTGGTATTAAACACACTTCCGAGTTGAAGAAAGAGCACATATTTGTTATTAAGTGTATTTTGGAGGAGAAACCAATTGATGATGCTAAGATCATTTATGATACAATCATGGAGTTCGCGAAATCACCAATGAAACAACAAAATCTGAAGTTTCCTTGTACTATTACTCAGTTGTGTCTAGACGCAAGGATTCCGCGTAAGAACGTAGATATTGACATTGTTTCAGTTGGTGTGAGTATAGCTTTGAGCACAATCAAGAACATCCATGAAGAGGCAACACGAGCTACAAGAAGTCCAAGAACTCCTCAATCAAAGCAAGCGAAAACTGTACCTGAGTTGGAAGCGAAGATTCAGGTGCTGGAAGAAAACCAGGAGAAGATGATTTCTACCTTGGGAAACGTTACAAAAGAATTGGACCTGCTTCGAAATTTAATCCTAGGCATAAATACACTTCAAAACGCGATTTATGATGCTGTTACGCGAGATAAAGGTCCAGAACGCAACACCGATAACCAGCCTCGCGCTGGTTAAGATACGTTTTCTAAACTTTCCTCTTAGTGTACATTAGTTTAAATGCTTTATTGAGTCTTTTCGAGTCGTAGGGACACGACTCATTTTTGAGTTTGGGGTGGGGTTCGTTGCCTCATCCCAATTTTTATGTGTTATTTGCTTTATTTGCTTTCAATAAAAGAATTTTCGGAGTTGCGTTTGACTGTAGAAATTTTTAAATATCCCTTTAAGCATACTTTTGATGAATCTATGATAGTAAATAGTGGACTTTAGGGATTGATATAAAACGCACTTACAATTGCATGCGAACATAGGTAATTGATAGGAAAAATTAATTAACAATGCAAATGAAGTAAGCTTGTACTCAAGGAATATGTTTGGTGTGTAGAACGTGAAATCCTAATTAGTAGAGAACCCACCTAGATATGAACTAAAGACAAGCTATGTACTTAGGAAAATGATAGGGGCAGTTCTTTGTTAGCCGTTTGTGCCTTTTTAGCCTTCTATCCCTTGTATTAATTATTATCCGTCTTAGCCCACTTTGAGCCTTAGCCTTTTCTTTGTAGCCACGATATAAGCCATTATCCCTTAGATTATTAGGCATGACCATATGACCCGCACTTGAATCACAATCCTGAGACATGTCTCGAGCTTGAGTTTGGGGTGGTGGGACCACATATGGGGAATTTAATGGGTTGGGATTGATGTGCTTTGTATTGTAGCACAATTGCAGATGATATATACTTGTAACCCTTTGCCGGGAATGAAGGAAAATGAAAAAGAAAGAAAAAATGAAAAAAGTTGAAAATTCATAAAGTAAGAACCGGGAACCCGGATTCGTCAAAACCGGGAACCCGGTTTGCTTCTGTACAAAAAAAGAGAAAAAGAGAAAAAAAAAATATGAATTAATAAAACATCCGGCAAAGTGGAATTTTCCGAAAATCATCTTGTTAATAGTGGGTAGACATGGGACGCTAAATTGTTGCGTATATGGGTGAGTGAGAACATCTTTTTGAGCGTTAACTCAAGCTCGAGGACACTGTTGATGGTAAGTGAGGAGAGAGCCAAAAGCTCACATCAAATTTACCAAATATACATCCATACCGTCCTTAAGCCATTATTATAACCGTAAAGACCTCGTGATTCCTAAGTGCATAGTGAATTTATTATTCTGTTGATAGGGAATAGACTAGGTGGAGCGTTCAAAGCGAGTTAGGATTAATGACCACCCTATAGCCATCATACAGAGATGAGTACAAGTGTAACCTTCAAGCATTGCGACTTTAATTTTATGATTGAGATTATTTAGGTTTGATGTTGCATGATTAGTGTATGTGTATATTAGTTTCTAGAGTTTGCTATATGAGGTTTATTCTGAGAATTGCTTTAGGGTTTATTTGCTAGCTTCTATTTTGTTTATACGCTTACTTCTACCCCTTTGTTTTGTTTTACTTTGTCGGGACGACAAAGGTTTGAGTTGGGGGTCTTGATGTCTCCCTAATTGTTCTTATTTTCGACTCTTAGGAGACATCATTTTTGGTGTTTATTTAATTAATTTGATAGACTTTTGGACTAAATTTGCAATAATCCGGAATTACCTTTTTATTTCTAGCATTTTCAATTTATAAAACTTTTGCGCGTAATATTGGTATTTTTAGTGTAAAGTTTACAGGTTTTAGATGTTAGCTAGGAGAGGAATCCGAGGAGAAAGTCAAAGATCGTGAATTAGAGTCAAGACTTGAAGATAAATCCCGAAGATAATATCTTTAGAGCTGAAAATCCATTTTCCAGGCCATAGATTGCTGATTTCGAGGTGCTTAAGCGATGATTTAGCCGCTGACCTTTGAAGAGAAAACATTCCTTATCGAGTTAAGGAACTTTAGCAACTGGAATGAGGTCAATCGGAGTCATAACGCATCGGGAAAAGCCGTTTTAGTGAAGGTGTATCAGCAGTTACGGGATTTTGGGCTTAGAAAGTGGGCTTGGACATTTAATTAATATTCTATTTTCTGGTCCAAGCCCTAGAACGAATTTATGCTTATAAAAGGAGGTCTGGACTTCTATTTTTCACACAATTCACATTCCACAAGATTAAAACACAAGCAACAGAAGGAAGAAAGAAGAAGCTACAAGAGCTGGAGTGGGTCTATAGCTCCGTTCGTAGTCATTCCAATTCCGGAAATTAGGTTCTTTTTATATTTTAATTTTGTAAACAATATGAATTCCCTTTCTTTTAATTTAGTTTTTAATTTTAATATGAGCTAAGCTTTTAATAGTGCTTGAGAACAAACAATGGGTGAATCTTGATTTTATGAAATAACGAATGTTGAATTTGGGTTTATGCTAAATTAAATTAGATTGGATTTATTACTCTTTTCGATAATTTGTGATTATTTACTGATTTTAGAGTCGCGAACTAAGATTAGGTATTAGTATCTAAGCTATTCCACATAAGTGGCGTGTGGATCATCCTGACGGAGGGTTTAGGTATAGAATTAATTATTCAATCTAGGATAAAAGCTATTGATTCTGACGAACTTAGCTAATTCTAGGGACAATGAGGTAAAACACTTAAACATCCAACGGTGGATCATATTTACCCTGACGGGACTAGTGACACTTTAGGATCGCCTTATAGTCCACCCTGACGGGGGTATAAGGAATTTAGAATCCCGACCATTGTAATTGACCAATTTAGCCCTTAAACAACATAAGTTAGGAAGTAAGATTAGGAGGATCCTTGCGTTCTCAAGTTCTACATCTCATATTGCGTTTTCACTTATTTTACTTGCGTCTTAGCTTTACTTGCATTTAATTATTTGTCTTTTATTCATTAGCTTTAATCAACAAAACCAAACAAACATTTTATTATCTTTTACTTTCATAAGTGCATCAATCACTACTTGCTAAACATTGTGATCAACCATCCGTCCTTGGAACGAATCTGTATTATCATACATACTACTTGGGACAACCGTACACTTGCGGTTGTGGTTCGATTAGCATTTGCATTTATTTTTAGAACACACAAAGGACCACCATTATACTGTTCCACAAGAAATATGGAGCATCTTCATACACGCACGATTCACAACTTAATTCTACACCTCTTTTTGCCAATAAGTCTGCACATTTATTCGCTTCTCTATAGATTAAATTCACCTCAATACCATGATATCTTGTTAACATCTCCACACAATCTCGCCCAATGTTACCAACCAAATTCATGGAGCCACCACCGCCCTTCACTAGCACGTGAAACTCCCTAAAATCAGTCTCAACATATAACTCTTCAATACCTCGACCTATTGCCCCAACCCATAGTGTAGCGCAAGTACTCCAGACCTAAAAGCGTATTCAAACACACAAGCTCCGGAAAAACCCGCGATATAATTCACGTCTCCATCTCAAATGATTCCACCAATCCGTGCCTTATTGCATGCAAGATCACAGCTCCCATCTATATTAAGCTTGAGTTTCCCTTGAGGTTTAAACCAAATTAACAAATTATCTGACAAAGGGAGATAAGTCATATTTTTATTCAAATATTAAAATTGAGAAATTATAAAACAAAATTATTTTAGAAAATTATTAATTATAAAGAAAATAAATATTAAATTCTATTTTAAGTACATAACTGAAAAATAGTTTTGACCAAAAAGAAGATTGAGAACTAGTTTTTTTTTTCTTTTGGACAACAGAAATAGTTAAACTTGTCTATGTGAATTATGAGTCGTGATCCAACAAGAAGACATACTTTTGCGAAAGAACCGTGCCAACTTAGGATTTTGACAAAGAAAAAATCAAGTGTATAAAAGGGAGAATACAGAGGGAGAGAATATAACATGTAATTGATGAAATTTAAAGAAATTTGAACAGAGGATAGTGAAGTTATATGACTAAAAATACTCTCGTTGGAATGTCCCCATACCATCTAAATTTTTGAACCGGGGCAATTATATATTAGAGTCTCACAACTTCTAACTTAATAAACAAAAATCTACTACCAACTAAACCCTAACTATCTATTAGACCCCAACCAAAAAAGAGCAAAAATACCAAAAACCCACCCCTAGCCCTCTTATACACTGTGAGAATTTCAAACCAAAACAAAATACCATATAGGGTTTCGAAACCCACTTTCTCTCCCTCTCTCTGTGTCTCTCTATGCTCAAGAAGTAACACCGCCCCCACCCCCTTCCATCTCAACCTTCCACCGTGGCCACCCTGTTTCACATCACCTCTCGCCCCCACCTCAGAGCAACACCTCCCCACTGCGACGCCATCCCACTGACCAACCTACCAACACACTCGCCGCCGCTGTTGCTCTCGCCACCCAACCATTGCCCCTGCTGATCCACCACCACCATCGAAGACCGCCGTTGTTACTCTCGCCACCCAGCCACCATTAACGAAAACCAGATCTACACCACCTTCTGCAGCAAATCTTCATCGAAGAAAACTAGATCTACACCACCAACAGCTGTTGCTGCTGCTGCAACACCACCAAACATCTGCCGCCGCCATCATTCCGCCATTCCCTCCAGCGAAAGAAAACCCCCTCCACCGTGTCTCCATCAAGCAACGCCGCACCAGCACTGTAACACCGCCGCCACCATCATTCCGCCATTCGTGGACCTTTGTGCGTGACGAATCTCCGTTCGTGGACACCCACCATCAGCGAAGCCGGAGCCTCCATTTTCAACGCCTCCAGCGCACCATTCTCGCCGCCCCCACCATCACCATCCTTCACTTCCGTTCTCGTTCTTAGTCTTCCGTTCTCGTTCTCAGTATTCGGATTAAGCATTCGTTTGTTTTGCAGGTAAACAGGCCCCTTAGTCCAGCACCTTTAGTCCAATACCCTTAGTCCAGCCCCCAACCCCACAAGCATCCCCATACCCTTGGTCCAGCCCATTAAGGTCTAGGCCTTTTCTTTATTAGTTTTGTTTCGTTTTCTTCTTTTTGTTATAGTTACAGATCCGCAAAAACTAAAATAATTTAGTACAAATACATTTCGATTGAAAGACTAATGTAAGCTAATTAATAACTAATAGTTGTTGTCTAAATTTTTGACCAGGGTCCATTAACCATTACTCTTTGTTGTTTTTGCAGGTGACAAATGAGATGGGTCCAGCCCTTTAAGGTCTGGTCCTTAGGGTCCAGCCTTTTGGGTCCATCAAGTATAATCTTGTTATCATATTCTAAAAAACAAAGTAAAAATTGAGATGAAAAATGGACATCTAATTAATTTATCACACTAATGTAAAATTAGTCCTATTTTTTATTGCTTCTTGTTCTTATGCAAGTGAAATGGATTTTGTATGGTACATTGGACACAGCCCCTTGGGTACACGAACTTCATTGGATTACATTGGACATGAACTTGGACAAAACCGGAATATTGGACATATATAAAAAAACTCATTTTATCCACCTTAAAAATGTAAAAAAATGCATAGGTCTGTACCCATAAAGAATGTAGGTACGTACCTCCGTGAATGTACCGAAAAAATATATCGGGTAAGTTAACGTAATAAAAACTCAGAAAAAAATTTAAGAAAAAAGACTAAAAAAGAATTGAAAAAGATTGTTAGCCTCACCTTGTTTTTATTCCCGTTTTAATATTCGACAAATCATCTTTTACACTAAAATTCATTTTGGTATCACTTAAGTTGTTTTCCAAAACCCCTCATTAGATTAGTTGTGTTTATCTCTTTATACTTAGCGTTATATTTAAAAGAGCAGCTCCGCGGTACACCGGATGAATCACGCGGTGCACCGCAGCATCACGGACCAGAAGCACGGTACACTAGATGGCCCGACCAGTAAGCTCAGAAATCTGCACGGTACACCGGACATAAAGCGCGGTACACCGGACCCAGGAACGGACCAGGTGTGCGGTACATGGAGTAGTCCGACCAGTAAGCTCATAATCAAGTCGAACAGTCCCGCGGTGCACCGGACGATACCCGCGGTACACCGCACGAGAGGGTTTCAGCACTATTACTAGAGGACAAAGCTTATATCCGTTGGGAGATAAATAGATCCGTTAGAGAGAAGCTTTATGACCGTTGGACCATCTTTTCAGCTATAAAATGGAGCTCATTCAAGACACAACTCAAGCCTTCCATCTACCAATCTTAAGAGCAATTAATTCTATCATTCAAGGAGGTTTCAAAGGAGCATTCAAGTCATATTTATTGTGAAGCTAATTAGTTCTATCTACTCATTTAGGAGTTTAGTCACAAAGCTTTTATAAGCACCCCTAAACACTTTTTCCCTTTCCTCTTAGTTCTTGTAATAGATTAAGAGAGTAGTGTGAGCATAGGTTTATGCTTGGTTCCTTGTGTTGGTGATAACACAAGTGTATTTTCCTTCAAAGGGTTTTTGAAGTGGTTGTAAGGGTTTGTATCTCACCCGGTTAAGAGTTACGAAGATTAGTGAGAATCTTGCAAATCCTAAGGAGGCTTCCTTAGGTAGTGGATGTAGGGAAACCGAACCACTATACATCGTTGTGTATCGTATTCTATCTCTACACTCTTTATATTTCCGCACTCTATATGCTTGATAAAATGCCTACTTGAATAGTTTGATATTATTGTCTATTAGGATTATCTAGTTTTACACTATTTAGTTTGCTAATACAATAGGATTCAAATTAGCTTTTAATTTTATTTACTTGAAATAAAATTAGCCGATTAATTTCTATTGTCCTATTCAACCCCCCTTCTAGGACGCATATAGTATATCAATTGGTATCAGAGCCTAGCTCTATTGTACTTAATCGTTTCTAGAGTTAATACGATATGGATTCTAATCAACCGGAAGGTTCATGTTCTACTAGACCTCCGCTTTTTGTAGGAAAAGACTATTTTGGATGGAAAAAGAAGATGGAGATTCATGTGAAAGGAATCGACTACTTTTTATGGATGGCTATCAAAAAGGGTCCTTATATTCCTTACGTTGCCGGAAGTACAACGGAGGTAAAAGATGAAGATGATTACAATGATCAAGACATAGCTAAACTTACCAAAAACAACAAAGCTATGAACATCCTCATAAATGGATTAAGTGTCACGGAATATGCTAGAGTGAGTGAATGCAATTCCGCTCATGAAATGTGGCAACTCTTGGAGCTATCATATCAAGGAACGGAAGATATTAAGGAAACCAAGATTGGTCTCTTTATCACTAAGTATGAGTTTTTTCGTATGGAGCCCGATGAAGCCTTGAATGCTATGCATCAAAGATTTTCTAACATTGTTAACACCTTGAAGACTCTTGGTCAAGAGTACACCAACAAAGAACAATGTCGAAAAATCTTATTTGCTCTTCCAAGGAAATACAAGACAAAGATCAACTCTATAAGAGACACTAAAGATCTTTCAAAGATGACGGTTCATGAACTCATTTGCAACCTCATGACGGAAGAACTTGTGCTTGAAGAAGAAAAGATAAGAGATGATGAGGAGAAGAAAATTAAGAAATCTATTGCTTTCCATGCCATGAGTTCTAAGTTGAAAGAACGAAAAGAAAGGAAAGAAAGTGAAGAAGAAAACTCTCATGAAGAAGAAACTAGTGAAGATGAAGGAGTGGCTATGCTAGCAAGAGACATGAAAAAATTCATGAGATATAAACGCTTTGCCAAGAAAGGAAGCTCTTCCACACCCTACAAGAAGAATGATAGAGCTATCAAACAAGATGAACCCACTTGCTATCATTGCAAGAAGGTTGGTCACATCAAAACCTATTGTCCTCTTCTTCAAAAGGAGAAACCGAAAAGAGCTATGCATGCCAATATCACTTGGGATACTCAAAATTCGGATGAAGAAGAAAGTGATAATGAAAATGTCAATCTTGTTGCCTTTATGGGAAAAGTTGAGAATGATGAAGATGCTTCTTCGGATGATGATACCGGTACTACTCACTTTGCCTTTATGGCAAATCATGATGAGGTAACTCCTAAATCCAAACTCTCTTTAACTAATGATGATGCTAGTGAACAAGATATTCATGAGGCATTTGATTCTCTTTATAATGATTTTTTAAATTCTATTGAAACAAACAAAGTTTTAACAAAAGATTTAGAATTTGAGAAAAATAGAACTAAAGAGGTTTTAAAAGTTTTGGAAGATTGTCAAAATCTTTGTGATGAATGTATAGATGATAATGAGAAACTTCATCTTATTGAGAAAAATCTTTTGGAAGAAAAAGCTTTGTTAGAGAAAAAGATTGTTGATCAAAATGCCATTATTTTAAAATTTACTAGTGGGCAAGAAAACTTGGATTTGATTTTAGGTTCTCAAAGAATGGCTAATGAAAAAAGTGGTGTTGGATATGATCCATTCACTCACCAAAAAACTTTGAAAAATGTCTTTGTAAAATCAAAAATTTCAAATGCAATTCCATCCTCTTCAAAATCTTCTATCACTTGCACCTATTGTGAAAAACTTGGTCATGATGCATCTCATTGTTACTATCGTAAATTATTAGATTTGGGATCTCTTGTGCCAATTTGGAAAAGACCTAAATGGGTCTTAAAAAGAAAATCCACTAACCCTCATGGACCCAATCCTAATTGGGTACCTAAAGCTTAAATTATCGTTTATTTGTAGGGGTTGAGCATCAAGAAGCAAAATATATGGCTACTTGATAGTGGATGCTCAAGACACATGACCGGAAATCCATCATTATTTACAAATTTATATAAAACTAAAGGTGATAAAGTTACTTTTGCCGACAACACTAAGAAACGCGTTTTGGGTAAAGGTAACATTGGTAATATGGACTCTTTACTTATCTCTAATGTGTTACTTGTTGAGGGTCTCTCTTTTAACTTGCTTAGTATTAGTCAACTTTGTGATGTTGGTTTTAGTGTTAAATTTGAAGCATCTAGATGTGTTGTTTTCAAAAATGATGAGTTAGATACTATGTTTATTGCAAAAAGATCGGATAATGTTTTTGTTGTTGATCTTGAGAGTCTTATGTGCAAAAATATTAAATGCTTATCCGTGGTTAATGATAGTTGGCTTTGGCATAGACGTTTAGGACATGCTAGCATGGATTTGATTTCAAAATTATCTAGAAAAAATCTTGTTGTTGGTTTGCCTATTTACAAATTTGATAAAGATAAATTATGTGATGCATGTCAACTTGGTAAACAACATCGTTCATCTTTTAAATCCATTAATAAGGTCATCACCATTAGGCCACTTCAATTATTGCATATGGACCTATTTGGTCCCGTTGATGTCACTAGTCTAGGAGGGTCTAGATATGTCTTTGTTGTTGTTGATGATTACACTAGATTCACATGGGTGATGTTCCTTGCTTTGAAAAGTGATGCCTTCAATGAATTTGCAAAACTTTGTAGAAAGGTGCAAAATGAGAAAGGCTACTCTATTACATGCATTCGTAGTGATAATGGTAGTGAATACGTGAATTCTCCTTTTGTGCATTTTTGTGATGAATTTGGGATTGAGCATAATTTTTCGGCCCCTAGAACTCCCCAACAAAATGGGGTAGTGGAAAGGAAAAACCGAACTCTACAAGAAATGGCTAGAACAATGCTAAAAGAACATAGCTTGCCTACATACTTTTGGGGTGAAGCCGTTCATACGGCTTGTTATGTGTTAAATAGAGTTCTTATTAGACCCCTTATTAAGAAAACCCCTTATGAGCTTTGGAATGGTAGACCACCAACTATTGCTTATTTTCGTGTTTTTGGGTGCAAATGTTTTATCCTTAACACTAGGGACTATTTGGGAAAATTTGATGCTAAATCGGATGAAGGCATTTTTCTTGGTTATTCCACTAAAGGAAAAGCCTATCGCATTTTCAACAAACGTACTCGTACCATTGAAGAATCTATGCATGTTGACTTTGATGAAACTAATCCGTTTTGTATCAAGAAAGTGGTAGATGTTGTTGAAGATACTCCACTAGATCAACCCTTAGAATCTCCTACTCAAGAAGTCAAATCTCATGAAGAATCTCTTAAGGAAAATGATCAAGTGTTAAATGAAGCTAGTACGGATTTACCAAGGTGTTGGAAACATATCAAAGATCACCCAAGTGAATTAATTCTAGGTGATCCAAAAGAAGGTGTTACCACTCGCTCCCGTATTATTGCTCTTTGTGCTCATCAAGCTTTCTTATCTCAAATTGAGCCCAAGAATATTAAAGAAGCTTTGTTAGATGATCATTGGACTAATGCTATGCATGAGGAATTAAATCAATTTGAGCGTAGCAAAGTTTGGACATTAATGGAGAAACCAATTGGCCCCACTATTATTGGCACTAAGTGGATATTTCGCAACAAGCTAGATGACACCGGCATCATTACTAGAAATAAAGCAAGGTTAGTTGCTCAAGGGTACAATCAAGAAGAAGGTATTGATTTCGATGAAACTTTTGCTCCCGTAGCTAGACTTGAATCTATTCGTATGCTACTTGCTTTTGCTTGCTATATGAATTTTAAACTTTACCAAATGGATGTCAAAAGTGCTTTTTTAAATGGTTTTATAGACGAGGAAGTTTTTGTTAAACAACCTCCGGGTTTTGAAGATCCAAAATTTCCAAATCATGTTTTTAAACTTTCAAAGGCTTTATATGGTTTAAAACAAGCTCCTCGTGCTTGGTATGAACGATTAAGCAAATTTTTATTAGATGATGGTTTTAAAAGAGGAAAAATTGACTCCACTTTATTTATAAAAAGGTCTTCAAAAGATATCCTTTTTGTTCAAATTTATGTGGATGATATTATATTTGGTGCTACTAATGAAAATCTTTGTGAGAATTTTTCTAAAAGCATGCATAAGGAATTTGAGATGAGCATGATGGGAGAATTAAATTACTTTCTTGGACTTCAAATCAAGCAAATGAAAGATGGCATCTTTGTCAATCAAGCCAAATACACAAGAGAATTGATCAAAAAATTTGGACTTGAAGATGCAAAGGAAATTGGAACTCCAATGAGCACATCCACAAAATTAGACAAAGATGAAGATGGTAAGGATGTTGATGAGAAACTATATCGAGGTATGATTGGTAGCTTACTTTATCTAACCGCTTCTAGACCCGATATTATGTTCCCCGTGTGTCTTTGTGCTAGATTTCAATCTTCTCCTAAAGAAACCCATCTTAGTGCCGTTAAGCGTATTTTTAGGTATTTGAAAGGAACCCTTAGTCTAGGACTTTGGTACCCAAGATTTACCTCCTTTGAGTTAATAGGTTACTCGGATGCCGATTATGCCGGTTGTAGACTCGATAGGAAGAATACTAGTGGTAGTTGCCAATTCTTAGGTCAATCCCTTGTTTCTTGGTCTAGTAGAAAACAAAATAGTGTTGCTTTATCCACGGCCGAAGCCGAATATGTTGCGGCCGGAAATTGTGTGACTCAAATTCTTTGGATGAAACAAACCTTACTAGATTTTGGCCTAGAGTATGATCGTGTTCCCATTCGTTGTGGTAACACTAGCGCTATCAATCTCACCAAAAATCCCATTCAACACTCTAGAACAAAACACATAGAAATCCGTCATCATTTTATCCGGGATCACACTCAAAAAGGGGACATTGTTCTTGAATTTGTCACTTCGGAAAATCAACTAGCCGATATCTTTACGAAACCTCTACCCCAAGATCTTTTTGAGAAAATTCGTTGTGAGATTGGCATGCAAATTCTCTAACCCTTCTTTCATGTCATGTTTTTGTTTAGAGCTTTTTGTGTATATAATCTTGTTGCTAATCTTTTCTTGATGTTATAGGTTCCTTGAAGCTTCTAATTGTTATCCATTTATTCCTTTAGTCCTTGTTTTTACTCAAAATGTGTTTTGACCCCTTAAAATTTTCAAAATTGTATCATTTGTTCTTTTTGTTGTTGACAAAGGGGGAGAAATTTTAGTTGAACTTTTTAAAATGCATTTTGTGAGGGGGAGTTTTTATAAAAACTCTAGTGATTAGGTTGAGGGGGGGTTTTTGATCAAAACTAAATCTTAGGCATCTTCAAAAGTTTATGATTTGTCAAACATCAAAAAGGGGGAGATTGTTAGCCTCACCTTGTTTTTATTCCCGTTTTAATATTCGACAAATCATCTTTTACACTAAAATTCATTTTGGTATCACTTAAGTTGTTTTCCAAAACCCCTCATTAGATTAGTTGTGTTTATCTCTTTATACTTAGCGTTATATTTAAAAGAGCAGCTCCGCGGTACACCGGATGAATCACGCGGTGCACCGCAGCATCACGGACCAGAAGCACGGTACACTAGATGGCCCGACCAGTAAGCTCAGAAATCTGCACGGTACACCGGACATAAAGCGCGGTACACCGGACCCAGGAACGGACCAGGTGTGCGGTACATGGAGTAGTCCGACCAGTAAGCTCATAATCAAGTCGAACAGTCCCGCGGTGCACCGGACGATACCCGCGGTACACCGCACGAGAGGGTTTCAGCACTATTACTAGAGGACAAAGCTTATATCCGTTGGGAGATAAATAGATCCGTTAGAGAGAAGCTTTATGACCGTTGGACCATCTTTTCAGCTATAAAATGGAGCTCATTCAAGACACAACTCAAGCCTTCCATCTACCAATCTTAAGAGCAATTAATTCTATCATTCAAGGAGGTTTCAAAGGAGCATTCAAGTCATATTTATTGTGAAGCTAATTAGTTCTATCTACTCATTTAGGAGTTTAGTCACAAAGCTTTTATAAGCACCCCTAAACACTTTTTCCCTTTCCTCTTAGTTCTTGTAATAGATTAAGAGAGTAGTGTGAGCATAGGTTTATGCTTGGTTCCTTGTGTTGGTGATAACACAAGTGTATTTTCCTTCAAAGGGTTTTTGAAGTGGTTGTAAGGGTTTGTATCTCACCCGGTTAAGAGTTACGAAGATTAGTGAGAATCTTGCAAATCCTAAGGAGGCTTCCTTAGGTAGTGGATGTAGGGAAACCGAACCACTATACATCGTTGTGTATCGTATTCTATCTCTACACTCTTTATATTTCCGCACTCTATATGCTTGATAAAATGCCTACTTGAATAGTTTGATATTATTGTCTATTAGGATTATCTAGTTTTACACTATTTAGTTTGCTAATACAATAGGATTCAAATTAGCTTTTAATTTTATTTACTTGAAATAAAATTAGCCGATTAATTTCTATTGTCCTATTCAACCCCCCTTCTAGGACGCATATAGTATATCAGAGGAGAGAGGAATGGTATAAGGTAATGGTAGGGTATTATAGTAAGAGTGGATAGTGTTCTAATCTAGTTAGGCTTTATTTAGAAGTATTATGGAAGTAGGCTTTAAAACCTAAAAAAGTTGAAAACTGGGATGTAATTAGTAGAATCCTCTTTTGAACCTACCAATTGCTACCTTATTTAGTTGCCTTTGTCACGGCAAATAAAATGTTATTTGTCTCGGACCTATACCTAGTAAAGTTAAAGTATATTTTTTATTCAAAATTAGAACATACAATATGAAATAGTAAAAAGGGAAAAAGAGAAATACTTTTTGGTGTAGAAATGTAAAAAATATAGATTATGGTAATCACTTAGGGTTTGTTTGTATTTAGGAGGGGGGAAAATAATAAAGGAAAAGAAAAATTATAAAAGAAAGAGAAAAAAATAAAAGAAATTGTTTGGGTTCGAAATTTTATAAAAGAAGATTATATAAATGATTTTGGATATTTTTTGTTTGGATTGGAAAAATACAAAAACAAAGAAAAAAAGTTAATTTTGGCCTTTAATCATTACTCATTAATCATTAAAAAAATTCTTTTCTTTCCATTTGACTCCAATTTGGAGTGATAATAAATATGGATTCAGAGTGATTTTTGGAATGATTTCCTTTCTTTTCTTTTATAGAATTTTCCTATATAAACAATGTACAAAATAAAAAATCATTATTATTTCATTCTTTTTTTTTCATTTCTCTCAATCCAAAAAGACCATTAGGTAGTGATTGGTATGCTGTAATAGATTTAGGCAGGATTGTAATGAGATCAGTAATGTAATGAGATTGGGAATGTAATGAACTTTATAATCATTATACAGTGTTCGGTATGCTATCTGAATGGAGGATGTAATGTCCTGCTTGATTTCAACTTTGTGCTACTAACTAGTTTAATTAAATAAGATTGTAAATAATTTATGGGTCAATTACCCAAGAAGACTTGAGAAAAATCAATGTGCCACTTAGGAGCTAGTCAATTCCTTTCTCCTTCTTAGAGGCCAATAAAATGTCCAATGTCATAACTACCCTTCTAGTGCATATAAGACAAAAAAATAGATTATTTCTCTCTCCTCCACTACCATTACTCTCTCTCCTCCATTACCATTTATCTCTCTCCTCCTTTATCATTTTTTCTCTCTCCTCTTTCATTAATTATCAAATATTTTCCAGCTCCGACCACAACCACCGATCACCGTCGGCCGCCTCCGGCCACCGTCGGAAAAAGTTATGAGCGTGGAAAAAAGTTCTGAGTCTGGAAAATAGTTCTGAGTCTGGAAAAAAGTTCTGAGTCTGAGTGCAAAAGTTCTGAGTCTGAGTTCAAAAGTTCTGAGTATGAGTGCAAAAGTTCTGAGTCTGAGTGCAAAAGTTCTGAGTCTGAGTGCAAAAGTTCCATTAACACCAGATTTTTAATCGCCAACAGTGTTGAGCGCAAAAGTTCTGAGTCTGAGTTCAAAAGTTCTGAGTCTAAGTGCAAAAGTTCTGAGTCTGAGTGCAAAAGTTCTGAGTCTGAGTGCAAAAGTTCTGAGTCTGAGTGCAAAAGTTCCATTAACGCCAGATTTTTAATCGCCAACAGTGTTGAGCGCAAAAGTTCTGAGTCTAAGTGCAAAAGTTCTGAGTCTGAGTGCAAAAGTTCTGAGTCTGAGTGCAAAAGTTCTGAGTCTGAGTGCAAAAGTTCCATTAACGCCAGATTTTTAATCGCCAACAGTGTTGAGCGCAAAAAGTTCTGTGTGCAAAAGTTCTGAGCGCAAAAATTCTGAGCGCAAAAGACCAAAAAAATAAACAGAAACACGAAGCAAGAACAAATCTGCTACATAAACTTGCTGAGCATCTCGAATCGACTTGCTACCGGAGATCCAAGCTTCTTCTTCACAAATATAAGCACAAAAACAACTTCGTTTATCCATGGCTTTCAAATCCGATCTTAGAGAGTATTGTGCAGCAGATCAATTTCTTCCTTCCATGGCAGAACCCTAGATCTAAACTCTATTTCGGATCGGTCAAATCTCCACCTTCACTGCGGTATTCATCGAAGTTCATGCCAACGGTCTTCTTCTCCGCGCTCTCTTCTTCGGTTGCTTGGTGGCTGCGTGCTTCAAGTGAAGCAATGGAAAGAAGGAATATTATGGAGTGGAGAAGAGAGGCGTTGATTGTAAGAGGTGAGGAGAGAGGTAGAAAGAGAGAGAGAAATATTTCTGAAAATGTAATTTAGGATTTAAAAGATATTATGATAATATTTAGTATATATAGAGAATAAAAAAGGGTAGGAAAGTAATTGGGAAATTAGGTTCTAGTGTTAAAATTAGTTTGTGGCCTTTAGTAAGAAGAGCCAAAAGAGCCGGTCTTATTAGGTCTCGGTGTAGTGATTTCAAGACCCTTTGGGTAATAATCTCATAATTTATTTAAGATATAAGGTAATCTATTTATTATTATAAAATATAAATAATTTTAATAAAATAGAATATGAAAAATAAATTATTTTAATACTTTTAAATAATTTGTATATATAGTTCGATAAATCTTATATTTATACATTTCGATTTTACCTTTTATTGAGAATGTATGATAGTAGTATAATTGATGTAATTTAGAATTCAATGGTTAGTTATTGGTTAGGTAACTTGTTTAATTGTTATAAAGAAATAAAATTTTAATAATATAATTAAAATTTTAATTTCATGTTAATATTTTGATATAAATGTTGATTCATGATTTATAGGTATTGAGAAATAATAAAAAAATTGTTATAATTTTTAATATATTATGGTGAAATATATCACCGATATATAAAGATTTTATGTAATTATATACGATTTATGTATGTATATAGTAGATATAATATAATTTTTTTTTAAGTTTCTAAAAATAATAATATGAATTTTTACATATTTGATTTAATAAAAAAGAGATGATAAAAATGTGTTATATATTAAGTTTAATGAAATTATTTTAGTTTGTTAAAAGAAAATATCCATTACGATTACAATTGTAATGGGTCATTCATGGGTAGTAGCTATGTAATGAAAAACTCAATTTTCTTTGTAATGTGATTACGGAAGGAATGGTATTACGGAGATGATTACGATGTACCAATCACAGTAATCATGTCTAAATTAGTAATGTCATTACATTATTGATCTCATTAAAGCCTACCAATCACACCTTTAGTGTCATATAAGTATTTTCTTTAAAAATATTTAAAAGTATTTCTAGATTTTTAAAATTGTTTTATACCTTAAAAACATTTTTAAGAAAAACACTAAATATGTTTTTTTTAACATTAAAGTGATTCTAGATTTTAAATTATTCTAATAACTTTGTAAATATTTTAATTTTATTTTAAAATACTTTTACTCTAAAATAAACGCTTACAAACGATCTCTTAATTTATCAAAGTAAGTAAAGTGAAAATTTTATTAATGTAAAAAATAATAAAGATCCAAAATATCAATATGACTCTCAATTGTATTGTAATATCTTTATAAATTATTTTTATATAAATATATTTTTTTTCAATATTTAAATATATCACTAAATTAAAGAATTTTCAATAACATAATACCTATTTTTTATACCTAACTATCTTTTTTTTAAATACGACCAGTTAGTTTATTTTTAATACTAAACAAATATAAGACCATCATCTCCCATTATCTATCAACACCATCTTCGATCACTACCACATCCAGCACCTCTGGCCACCACCTTATCCATCACCTCTGGCCACCTATTTTCGGTCACCACCACCGGCCAACTTTAGATAAACATATTCAAATCATAAAAAGGTTAATTAATTTGGGCTCGTAAATACCGTATCAGCCACAATTGAATTTTTTAGACTTTTTAGGGGGAAAATCCAATGTGATCTTTGACTAACAATTGCGCTAGAAATTCAAATGTCATGCTCGAAATTGTTTCAAACATAAAATTTCATGTTCACAACAAAATAGCTCAGGATATTTACATATCTGAAATTTCGAGAGTTATCACTTTGTCGCATTTTTCTCTAGCCAATAATAGCAAAACACCAAAATTTATAAATTATGTTTTATAAATAGTCAATCATTCATATACACATCAGTAAATGTTTTGAACCATATCGAGATAAAAAATTAGTTTGAAGATCGAGCATAACCTAGAGATTATCTCTAAGTTGATTACATATCCGAGAAAGAGAATAGAAAGGGTGAACCAGCGGGATGGTAGTTCTTTTCAGAATGGAGGGAGTTGGTCGGGTAGTTGTGGTGCTATATTGTGAGGTTGTGGGTTGGTGGTGGTGCTTTGCTAGGGGCAGTGTGGTCATGGTATGCCTTTACTGTGGAGCGACGTGGTGGTTCAGAGAGAGGAATGGGTTTAGTTTTTATATGATAGCAATTTGTAGAATATTAAACCAAAACTTATTCATATACATATTTAGAAATTTTATGAATCCTTATCAACATAAAAAATTATTCTAAAAGTTGAGCATAACCTAGATATTATCTCTAGTTAATTAATGATTTGAGAAAGGGAAGATAAGGGGTGTGATGTGGTGGTGACTAAGAGGATAAGCGGTGTTGTAAAGAAATAGAATAGAGAGGTGGTCGGTTTGTGGTAATGGTATTTACATACTGGGGGTAGGGGCGCAACAGTGTTAGAAGAGATTCTTTTCAGATCAAGTGGGGTTGACCAGTTAGTGGTGGTGCTTTCTTGGGGGTGGTATGGTGAAACCCAATAAAGTATTCTAGAGGGGGTGACTATGACAATAATGAATAAATTATCTAACTTAATCAAATTCTTTAATCCCACTAGAAGATCCAAACTATGTGGACTTTAGATAGAGTGGATAGACAACACTTAGAGATATGATACACAGGTATAAATACTCAATCAAAATCTAAGTAAATTTATTTTATGATGAACACTAGCCAAGAATAAACAAAATTTCAAGCACTAATCATGCATATACTAAGCCTAAAGATATATGGAATATGAAGGCAATATATCAAAGGAATGGCATGCACAAAAGTGATAGTGTTCAAATTATCCTTGAAAAGGTGATCATAAAAGTGCCTATGTGATGTTGATTGGGCACTGACTGAAAAAACTAATAATGTCACAAAAACAAAATATAAAGGGGTTTTTAGTTTGTTTCGATACATCATGGAGGTTAGTCGGCCCACGAGCAAAGATAATGGATTGTTAGAGTCTTCTCTCTTACTGAAGTACAAAATGTTAATTTAAGCTTTTAACTTTAATCTTTCAACTTAATTGATACGGGTAAAATAAGAATGAGGACATTAAAAATGAGTGGAAGATGGATATAAATTATATCGATAATAATAACTTGCATATTTTGAGGTGATCCAAGTTTATCAAGACGAACACATGTGTGAATTAGATAATTAGACTTGACGCTTCTCAACATTAAAATTATTCTACTTACACCGCTTTGTCAAATATTTTTAGAGTTTTTTTTCTGGAGATAGAGACCTCAAATGATTTTTTATTATTATTTTAAAGATTATAGGATCTTAATTATTTCTCTACTTTAGCTTTCAATGTATATATTAACAAAAAACCTTTATAAAAATGATTTACGAAATTTAAAATTCATAATAAACTTACTTTATACCATATATAATTAGTCTATAATAATTTATCACATTAAGAAAACTATTTAGGTTGTTCAAGGATGCTTCTAGGAAGAACAAACTATTATCAACAAACAAAATGTGAGTCATTTTAGGGGTTGTTCTAGTTATTTTAATGTTTTTAACAAAGCCTCTTTCAACTCTATATTCAATAAGGGCAGTCATAGATTGGGTAACTAAACAGAAGAGGAAAAGAGATAGAGGATCCCTTTGTCTCAACCCTCTCTTCGTCTATTAATAGGGATAAGTTTATCATTAACTTGGATTTCAAAATTGACTGAGTTGATATAATTTTTAACCCAAAGTAGTCCATCTAGGGGTAAAACCCATCTTATGTAACAAATCAATCAAGAAATCCCATTATATGTTCTCATGTGCTTTAATGATATTAGCTTTGATAGGAAAATGATACTTATTAAAGTTTCTTTTATTTTTCAAGTAATGACTAGCCTCTTGTGCTATAAGAATATTTTTCAAAGATGGATCTCAGAGGGATGAATAGAGTCTGAGATTTATTCACTAGGTTACCCATAAAAGGTTGAAGTCTTAAGACTAACAACTTAGATATAATCTTATATAAAAAATTAGCACAACATATTGGTCTGTAAGAATCAATAGAGTCAGGATTATCACAATTAGGAATAAGAGAAATAATAGTTTGATTTATGTCCCCATGATCACTGTTATTCATGATGAGATCAGAGACTAGTCCCAGAAGATCTAGTTTAATCAAGTTCTATAATTTTTTGTAGGGCCAAGGGCTTTATCAAAGTCTGGAGCCCACACAACCTCCTTAAGTGCCTTAATTGTGCCAGGTTTAGTAAGTATCATGTTCATATCATATGTGATAGAGTTTTAAACACAGATTATGATATAAGAATCATATTTATTGCTAATGTTCTTAAAATATTCATTATAGTAGTTAGAATTTCTTCCACTATTGTGTTCTTATTCTCGGTTTATTAACCATTTAAAATCCTGCCCCTTAGAGCCAAGAGCTTTATCAGAGCCTAGAGCCCACACAACCTCTTTAAGTGCCTTAATAGTGTCAGGTTTAGTAATTATCATGTTCATATCATATGTGATAGAATTTTAAACACAATTTAAGATATAGGAATAATCCTTATTGCTAATGTTCTTAAAAATGTCATTATAGTAGTTAGGATTTCTTGAACTATTGCTTTCTTATTCTTGGTTCAGTAACCATTACTAAGTTTCATCCTTCTAATTTTATTTTTATATCAGAGACTACTCTCAGAAGATCTATTTTAATCAAGTTCTATGATTTTTTGTAGAAAAACCCTGCATACCCATCAGGGCCAGGGGCTTATCGGAGCCTAGAGATCACACAACCTCCTTAAGTTACTTAATAGTGATAGGTTTAATGAGTATCATTTTCATATCATATGTGATAGAGTTTTTAAAACAGTTTAAGATATAGGAGTAATCCCTATTACCAATGTTCTTAAAAATGTCATTGTAATAGTTAGATATTTCTTCGACTATCTCTTTCTCACTCTCAGTCCAATCACCATAACTAAGTTTCATCCTTCTACTTTAATTTTTAGTTATCTTGTTCTTGATAGTGGCTTGAAAGTATTTGGTGTTCTTGTCCCCTAACTTTATTCAACCATTTTTAGATATCATGTCCCAATACTTCTCTTCCTTGATCCAAAATCTTTCAAGATAATTTGATAGATTAACTATCATCTATTAGTTGCTCCCAGAGTAGGGTTTACTATACAAGATTTCAAGTTTCTTTAAAGTCCTATTAATGAGAAATCTTTGGTTTAAGATTTTACTCCTGGCCCATTTAAAAATCCCTTCAGTTTTGACATTCAGATTGATCTTAAATACCTTAACCCCAAGCCTAACAAAATTCAAAGTGTTGTTCCAAGATTCTATAAAAACATTTTGACAGCCAGCCTCCTCACTCCAATTTTTATTAAGAATAAATCTAGAGTTATTTTTAGAGGTGATAATGCCCAACTTATGAAAAATAGGGTTATGATTAGATCCCAAGGAAAGAGAATAGAGGTTCTACTATTTAGGTATCTATTACTCCATATATCATGAACAAGAGTTATGTCTAGGATTTATTTAATAAGTTCAGACCCCTTTCTTCTATTAGACCATGTGAAGTTTCACCCTTTAGAGGATAGCTTCTTTAGATTGCAATCAATAAAAAATATATTAAACCACTCCATAATTTTATTATTACTCTGTGCTCATCCTAATTTTTCCTTCGAGTATCTTATGAAGTTTAAATCCCCAAGAATACACCAAGGATTATTAAGGGGGTTCTTAGAAGCTAGATCATTAAGAAAATATTTATTTTATCCTCTTTAGGGGGACCATAAACAAAAGAGATTTCTATTTTTCCTATAATATTAAGATCATAGGACCAATGTCTAATTTTCTTGGTACAACATACATGAGTAAAAGAGGTACTATTTTTAACATAAACAACTAAGCCACCGAGAGCCCATCAGGGTCAATATAAGCAACAAGTTCCATATTAATTTTCTTCCTAAAGCACTATTAACTTAGAAGAGTAAACACCCAAACAACCTAAATCTATTTTATATTGAAGATTGCTAAGAAAGAAGTCCGAACATTCGAGCCATAAGAAAGACCAGATTGTCTAAATCCATTCTAGAATAAAGGTTTATAAAAAGTAAAGAAAAATCCTTCAAGTGTAGAAAATGCGGACAACCTAAGATCTTTAGATGGGAGCCTAGCAAGTTGAAGACTGGACAACCGATCTGAGGTACCGGTCTGATTCGCTTAATCGTCAAATTTGAAGACTCGACTTCAAACATATACCCCATGGTGATGAAGGTAGGTACCCAACGAAAGAAAAGATAATAATTACAAAAGACATATTAGAACCGTTGTTGTACTATTATTTATAGTTGTTAGAAAGGTACAAAGAAAATCCGTCGTCAATCATTTAACCAAAAGGGTCTCGTCATCCGAGAAGAAATTTTACTTAAATGAGAATCTGACACGTGGACAAATCTATTAGGGAGGTTTTGCCTATAAATAGAGGCATCGAAGACTTCCACAAGTGGCTCTATCTACTCCAAAATTGAAAACTTCTCAAAGTAAATTTTGAAAAGAGACCCAAGTCAATACATAGTCCATATACCCATATTACTTTGTATTATTATCCCAAACACTTTTATTATTTACTCATTGAGGTGTATAAAGGCTAAAATATGTATATTAGGCTTAATTGTTAAACCTAAGGTTTGCTCTTGCCCTAGTCAAGAAGTGTGATCTTCCATAAACTAGACAATAGTGGATTAGAGCTTGTGTGGTGTAGACACGAATCTTGAAGCTTCACATAGCGTGAATTAGTAGATTGTGAGTGGAGATTGTTCACTAATGCTTGTGTGGTGATACACAAGTGATAGGCTTCATGACCTTGTGAAATGGTATATCGTGAATGGAGATTGTCAACTTTATTTTTCTAGTGTTGGTGATAACATTATGGGTTTCTAAAGGTTTGTTCCCTAACCTTTAAGAAATACAAGGAGATTCTAATGGATGAGCTCGAAATCCTAACGCACATAGACCTTAGGTGATGGACTGAGCCTAAGCGAGTCAAACTACTCTAAACTCGTTGTTAGTATTTTTTGCCCAATCTCTTTATTTTTGTGCATCCGGATTATTTGTTCTATTGCCTTAATACTTGTATTTATCTTTAGGCATAGATCAATATCATGTATACTACTTGTATTTTGTCCCTTTTATTCTTGGGTAGTATTCTTTCATCGAGTATATACACCAAGAGTTTAAATGAGTGTTCCATCTCGCATCACAACTCTTTTACACATGTAGCCAATCTCTTCAAAAATCCTTACAGAGTGTATTTTTAGATAGAGTCAAAGTAGTCAATTTTTGTTAGATTTTTAATTTCATATTGGTCTTATTTACTCATTCTAGGACTACTTATTAGATTTCTGGTAGTTTTGTCATTCTCTTTGTGCCATCCTATTGCTGGTTTGCCAACTCCACCTACTTTTGGCATTACCTAGCATATGCCCTACAGTTTTATCAATATATATATTTACTGATTTGAAATTGTTTCGCCGACAAACCAACTTATAGATCAAAATCTTCTAGATTTTATTATATAACTAAATGTACTCTAATACATGTCGATTAACTCCAAAACATGTTGAATATGTTTACGATCTTACTTTTATATGAGTTGCACTCTATATGTCGACGCTATTTCCTGTAGGCACATTCGATTAGGGCCAAATGGAGGTATCCCCTTTGAAGATACTTCGACGATCACTTAGTAATCGGGGACGTGTATATAAAGTGAGAGAGAAAAGAGTAGCAATATATTGTGTTTGTACATGAGGTTATACACAAAGCTACGTGTGTGGATCTGGTTATGCCAAACCTACCAATAAGATTTATGATAATATATAAATTATCAAACAAGCTCATAAAATAGGAACAATCAATGATTTGAGTTAGTGTGTTTTATATGTTTCAATTGATTGAAGAAAAAAATCAATTTAAAAAAAGTAATAATATATACCATTAATGATATGATACTTTAATTGGGTCTAAATTCATAGAAGAACTAAATTAAGAATAAAATATAATTCACCATCAATTAATTACCATACACCAATAAGAGCTATGACATTTTGGTGCAACGTATCAACTCTTTTTAGAAAAATATGTATTGAAAATGACCTCATTAAAAAAGTTGTCCATTTTTATACTTAAAACAAATCACAATAACGAATAGTACTTGAGCCATTTATTTATTTATACCTACCCTTTTAAATAGATAGGAAGAAGGTAAAAAGAAATAAAAGAAAATGGGTAATAATAATAATGGCCCCACACCCGACAACCCAGATCACATGATCACAAGAAATCGTATTCTCTTCCCATAGTATTTACTTCTTTTTAAATCTCCTTGTCTCTACCCCACCCCTACCCCATACCCCTAGCTACCCTACCTTTACCCCTACCCTACCCCCTCATCAACATATTCAATTTCTTCAGCTCCTTACTTTTCTTCTTTACCACAAATTGCTTCTATTACCGACACACTCGCACACACACACACACACTATCCCTTCATCTACTATGTGACCAAGATTTTGTTCTTCAACTACTTGTAAGATCGAATCCAGAATACCATCACTTTTCTTAAATTGCTTTTTAGTCCCCACACTTTTTCAAAATTATCGATTTGGTCTTGGGAGCTGTGAAATTGAGATTGAGATTGAGATGAAGATGAAGATGAAGATAAAGCTGAAAAAAGCAGGCTTGTTCTTGTTAGTCGTATCAGTTGTTGCACCAATTGTTCTCTACACTAATATACTCGGTGCTTACGTCACTTCCCCTTCTTGTAAGTTCGTTAAACATATCAATTTTTTCGATTCTCTTTTACCGATTTCTAATTTTTTTGCTATTTTAATTTCAGCTAGAAGTGAATTTATCGAAGATGTATCCGCCTTTGTAAGTTATTTCATCAATTTACATTAAAATTTATAATTTTCGTTAAATTAACTTTCTTCATCCGAGATTTTGCAGACTTTAGCTGGTGATATTAGGCCGTTAAATGTATTACCCCAGGTATGTAAATCCACAAATTTTCCTCTTTTTTTTTAACGATTTTCGAGTGATTTTTCGAAGTTCTTGTGAAAATGATTGGATCTTTACGTTTTGAGATCTTGAATAATAATAGGAATCTGCAAATGCTCTTAAAGAACCATTGGGTATAGTTTATTCCGAGAATTCAAGTCATTCAACACTAAATCTATCTACTATGAACGTTGAATCTTCGATACAATTCGAAGAGAAAACTCATAAAACTACTACTAGACAACTTACTGAAGGTTTTTATTTCCCTTTTGTTTTTTTTTTTTTTGAAGATTTGTTCATCGTTTTAATTAATTCACTTCTTCAGATTCAATCGAGCAGCAAAATTCAAACTCCTCTTCTGTGAATGATAATCCCATTAAACAAGTCACAGATACATCTGAGAAAATGGTAAAAACGGTAAAAACTCTTACTAATTAAACATTTCTTTGTTTATTTATTTTTTCTTATTATTTCGTAAATACCCAGGTAACAAATCATGAAAAACGCGCATCTAAAAGAAGACCACCGAAAATCAAAACAGATAAACAAACCGATCAAACGGGTATAATATCCGATACAATAATTCGCCAGCTCAGAGATCAACTTATAAGAGGAAAAGTTTACTTATCACTTACAGCTACACGAAATAATCCACATTTCATTCGAGATCTTCGATTACGTATGAAAGAAGTCCAAAGAGCCCTTGGAGATTCATCAAAAGATTCAGATTTACCCAGAAAGTAAGTCTTGTATACACACACACACTAAGGGTAATATCGTACTAATACAAAATATTTACCTTTTGTACAGTGCTAATGATAAGTTAAAAGCAATGGAATTAACATTAGAAAAAGGGAAACAAATACAAGATGATTGTGCAGCAGTAATTAAAAAATTACGTGCAATGTTACATTCAACTGAAGAACAGCTTCGAGTACATAAAAAACAAACCTTGTTTTTAACTCATTTAACTGCTAAAACTGTACCTAAAGGTCTTCATTGTTTACCTTTAAGATTATCCACTGAATATTTCATGCTAAATTCTTCTCAGCAGCATTTTAACAAACACCTAAACCTCGAAAACCCTTCTCTTTATCATTACGCTCTCTTTTCCGATAATGTTTTAGCTGCTTCAGTTGTTGTTAACTCCACTGTTTCTCACACTAAGGTAATACTTTTTCAAGGACCATTACGCAATTATATGTAACTATAATAACTGTTTTTTATATTGTAACAGGATTCATCAAAACATGTGTTTCATATAGTGACAGATAGATTAAACTACGCAGCAATGAAAATGTGGTTTATATCAAATCCACCTAAAAATGCGACTATTCAAGTACAAAATGTTGAAGAATTTACATGGCTAAATTCAAGTTATAGTCCAGTTTTAAAACAATTAGGTTCAACTTCAATGATAGATTACTATTTCGGGTCACGAAAAGCTGATTCTGATCCGAATTTAAAGTTTCGAAATCCGAAATACTTATCGATAATGAATCATCTCCGTTTTTACATGCCCGAAATATTTCCGAAACTTGATAAAATACTGTTTTTAGATGATGATGTAGTGGTACAAAAGGATTTAACTGCTCTTTGGTCTATTGACTTAAAAGGTAAAGTTATCGGAGTAGTTGAAACTTGCGGAGCAAGTTTCCATAGATTCGATCGTTACTTAAATTTCTCAAATCCTTTGATTTCGAAAAACTTTGATCCTCGTGCTTGTGGTTGGGCTTTTGGTATGAATATTTTCGATTTAAAAGAATGGAAGAAACAAAATATTACTCAAATCTATCATACGTGGCAAAATTTGGTGAGTTTTTGCGTTTTTGCGTTTTTTTTGTTTTTTTGCGTGATTGGTCCTTAATATGTGTCCTTTTTTGTAAATAAACAGAATCATGATAGGTTATTATGGAAGCTAGGAACATTACCACCAGGTTTAATAACATTTGCGAATCGAACACATGTACTTGAGAGTACATGGCATGTATTAGGGCTTGGATATAATCCAAATGTGAATATAAAGGATATAAATAAAGCTTCGGTTATTCATTATAATGGAAATTTAAAACCATGGCTTGAAATTGGGATACCGAAATTTAGAGAGTATTGGTCAAAGTATGTGGATTATGAGCAAATGTATTTACGAGAATGCAATATAAATCCTTGAAAAAAATGGGTATTATAATATTCTTTTGTTACGTTGTTGAAAAATGTTTAGTTACGTAGCTTCTCTTTTAAGTATATATGATGTGATGTTTGAGAGATGATAAAGTGAAGAGAAGATGTGTTTTGTAAATGATTGAACTGAGATAGTGTTTAATCCTCAATTTTGGATATATAATTCATTGAACGGATTTTTTTTTTTTGTTATAATGGTGATGTTTTTTGTATATGAATGGATTAAATTTGTTATGATGTAATATGATTGCATGCTTTATAATAGCTTTACCCAGATTTAAAAGAACAAAAGGATAAAATCTAAGGAGCAAAACGAAAATCTTGAGAAATTGGGGACTAAAATTAAAATTTGAGGTGAAAAAAAACCTTGGGATTATTTTATCAAGCTCTTTTGTTTATAAAATGCACTCAATAATGAGTGATATTATTAAAGATAATGGTAATGATAAAAAAATTTAAAAAAAATCAAATTAGTAAGGAATAGTAATAATTAGGGGGCCCTATCAGTTAACAGCTGTGATGACATTATTACAGACGTGTTGCTTTATCACATGATGGGCAAACAGTTGGACAGCTATAATTATTTATTACTTTCAATAAAATAATTTATTTTTCGTCGCCGTAATTTATTTTTCTTATCGATGACGTTTTGTAATGCGTTAATTATGGATGTGTTGATAATTTATTCCATACACGAGAGTACATGAAGGGATGTAGTATTTAAGAATTTTCTTCTCTTCTTCTAGGAAGGTGGGTTAATAGTTTTTCTTTTTTATAAACTGAAATTACGTATATTTAAAGTTAGCTAAATTGTATTTTTTTAAACACTTTTATTTCTCTATTAGAGGGTAAAGATAAACTTATTTGGTTTAAAAGGAAACAAGGAATTTATGAAGTTAAGAAATCATATTAGCTATTTAAAAAACAAGCTGATTTGATAGAATCTGGGAGATGTGATATTGAGATGTGATATTGAGTAATATATCACATACTATTGATCCAAAAGTATGGAAAATGTTATGAAAGTTCTTTTTAAAGTTGAAAACTTTACGTGGAGAGTAATTAAATATACGTTACCCACTAATGAGAATGTATTTAAAAGAAAGATGATTAAATCACCAATATGTGATATTTGTAATAAGTCGGTTAAAAATACTAAATATTTGTTATTAGAATGTGAATGGGTTAGAGCTGTGTGGTTTGTTTTACCTTTAGCCATTTATACTAGCAACCATATGTTTAGTAAAATAGACACTTGGATGGATGACAAGTATAATAGACCTAGCAAAAATTGATAAAAATGATGAGAATTATATATTGGAACAAGTATGTACATTTGCCTACTGCTATAAAGAACAAAAAATGGAAACCCCTTTCTAGAAATATGATAAAAATGAACTGTGATACTGCTTATAAAAATAACAAAGTCTTTCCTTTCCAGTTCTTGAAGCCTTAACTTTCTCTTACGGGGAACAGTTATTGAAAATCTAGTATCGTCATTAACTAACTACATGACAAGAACAACTAGAAATCAGTTTAAAGTAAAACATTAATATATCAATTGTAAATTGTATAGACCTATACCTTAGAACGATTAGCAGGGCATTTGCGCACATTATGTCCGTTTGGGACATATAATGCATTTGCCTTTACCCTTTGGTTTGATAGCTTTCTCAGTAGGTGCCTTACTTACATTTTCAAGAACTTCATTATTTGTAGTTGTCTCACTTACATTTTCAAGAATTTCAGTATTTGTAGGTGCCTCACCTTTTTTTTTCATGAACTTTTGTGTTTGTGGGTGCATCACTTACATTTTCAGGAAGTCGTAGTTAAAAATTACTAGGGAGTGAACCCTCAAAGTTTGTCATATGATTATTAAGGAGTGCTTCAAAGTCTTAATCATTCCAACCACCTAGCAAATCACTCATACCTTCGAAGTTGGATTGTTGTGTTGGGACATAAGTACCCTCAAATAGTGTTTCTTGTGTGGGAACATTCCCTTCCTTAGTTAACTCATTTAACTCGGTGTTAACCACATCATTATCTTGGACCTCCTCCTCCTTACAAGTCCTTTTGTTGTGACCTAGTTTTTTGGAATTTGAACACCTGAGTATCAATATTGGATTTGAAAACTTGAGAGTACTAGGAGTGTAGTTTGGTGGTGCTCCAATTCTCCCCTCACCAGGCTTGCATCTTCTTTGTGTCTTTGGCCTTCCTGGAAGATCAAGTGACTTAGGCGCCTTCAAAAGTTGATGTTCAGAATGAGGCCACAAGACGGGACCATTAGTGCATTATCACAGGTTCATAAGCTCTCTTATATGCGTCTTTACTATAGCATTTATCCACATAAGAGTCTATATCTTCTCCGAGATAAGTTGGATTACTTTTTTGTTCAATAAAGTTGGATTGACTAGATTTGATGTACCCCTTTTTTTAGCTTTTGAATTTTTTTTGTCCTCTATGACTTAGCTTTTGCTTTTTCGTTACCATCCACTAGAGTAGATGATATGTAATAGAGTGGATACTATTTAAATTTTATTGGATTGGATTTTTTGCTTTTTTTTAGCAGTTTTGTGATAATTTGAGTTGTTTTTTACTGATATGAAGGATTCATAGATAATGTTCTAAAACTATTCTATTGTTTTGGCAAAATACTCCGTAAAAATCCCGAAAACTTATTGATTTTTTTTCATACTCAGTAAAATTACTCTGAGTATGCTCAGTAAAGTTACTGAGTTTTCGAGCATGTTCAGTAAAGTTACTGAGCAAACGAGCATGCTCAGTAAAGTCACTCAACAAAAAAATTCGAATACTCAGCATCTTTTTTCGACACTCAGATCTTTTTCTGATACTCAGCAACTTTTTTCATACTCAGTAGCCCATGCTCAGTACCCTAGGCTCAAAAAAAATTTCGGGGGTGGCCGGCGGTGATCGGTAGTTGTGGTTGGAGTTGAAAATTATTGATTGTTAATGAAGGAGGAGAGAGAAAAATGATAAAGGTTGAGAGAGATTAATGGTAATGTAGGAGAGAGAATAATGGTAATGGAGGAGAGAGAATAATTTACTTTTTTTGTCTTATATGCACTAGAAGGGTAGTGATGACAATAAACATCTTATTGGAAATTGACTAGTTCCTTTGTGGCACTACAATAATTTCTAAGACCCCATGGGTAATTGACCCATAATTTAATTTTAATCAAAAAATACTTTTAATTCTAAAATAATCGATCCTAAACGGACTCTCAATCTCTTATGCGTAAAATTAAAGATTTTTTGATCGTATGTCTCATATTTTTATTAAGTATGTTCTTAAATGTAGATCTATTTTCGAATAACAGTTTGTTGGCCATTATCTCCGATTACGTTTTCGAAAAGTTTTTGTAATCAATTTAGAATCACATGAAACTCTAATAATTTCTCTCCATTTTTATATAAATACATCTTTTAAAAAAATAAAAATTGCTGGTTTACAAATGACTTGTTTTTTTATGGGCCGTCCGTCCTACTCGTCTACTCTTGCTAGTCTCTTTCCAAAGGGGTAGTTTTGTCAAATACACTTAGATTGGGCAAAGTAAGCATTTGGATAACTTGAAGGGTAAGATTGAAATTTCTCATTTATATGGGTCGTATATACTCATAATTCACTCATATTCTTAACTTGCTCGCTACTTTACTTTCTCTAGTATTCAAACTTGTTCGGGCCTAGGGTTTACGATCGAAGAAGCTCCATTACTTGGTAAGTTAAATCCTTCCCTGTCACAGATCAATTCTTCATTATTCCTTAATCAACATCATTATGCTCATACAAAATTGAACATTGTTGTATAAATTTTTCCAAGTAATTACTATTTTATCAGATTTAGATTCATAATCTTATGCGCACCTTAGAGTTGATATAATGCTGATTAGAAATAGCTGAAATATAACTATTATCGCGATATTTAGAAAATCACCCCTCGGGTTTGAGCCCGATGTATATGCGTAATTAAAATTTAGGTTAAATTGAAAACGAACCTCGTACTGTAATGTCTGGGTACTGATTCAGTACAGTATGTTAGCTTAGATCTTGATTCTTTTGCTCACTGTTTTTCCCCCAATTAGTTTCGATTTGTTAAATTAGGTTAAGTTATTAATTGATTTACCTTAGGGTTTTGAACATGAATACTTGCTCCGATGTGTTAATGTTTCTTATACAGTAATTGAAACGGTTTTTGCAGGCTCTAATAAGAACATGGCTTCATATCTTCCAGCCACAACTGATTCACTAGCTCAAGTTTCAGAAGCAAAAACACCATCAGATTCAATCACTCTCCTTTTCCACATACTAGACGATCCTTCATCATCTCCAGATGCTTTACGTATCAAAGAACAAGCCATCTCAAATCTTGCTGATCTTCTCCGACAAGAAAACCGTTCCGAAGATCTCAAAAACCTCTTAACTCAGCTTCGACCTTTCTTCTCCTTAATCCCAAAAGCAAAAACTGCTAAAATCGTACGTGTAATAGTCGATGCTGTAGCTAAAGTACCCGGAACATCTCAACTTCAGATCACTCTTTGCAAAGAAATAGTAGCTTGGACACGTACTGAGAAACGAACATTTCTCCGTCAAAGAATCGAAGCGAAACTCGCTGCTTTATTAATGGAAAGCAAAGAATATACCGAAGCTTTAACTCTTCTCTCAGGTTTAATCAAAGAAGTAAGAAAACTAGACGATAAGTTACTATTAGTGGAAATCGATTTACTCGAAAGCAAACTTCATTTCTCGTTAAGGAATCTTCCGAAAGCTAAAGCCGCTTTAACCGCTGCTCGAACAGCCGCTAATGCGATTTACGTACCGCCAGCTCAGCAAGGTACGATTGACCTACAAAGCGGGATTTTACACGCAGAGGAAAAGGATTACAAAACAGCTTACAGTTACTTTTTCGAAGCATTCGAAGCTTTTAACGCGTTAGAAGATTCACAAGCGATTTACAGTCTTAAATACATGTTGTTATGTAAAATCATGGTGAATCAAGCTGATGATGTGGCGGGTATAATTTCGTCACCAAAAGTAGGGTTACAATACCAAGGACCTGAACTTGATGCAATGAAAGCTGTAGCGGATGCACATTCGAAACGTTCGTTAAAATTATTTGAAATTGCGTTACGTAATTTTAAACCACAGTTAGATGAAGATCCGATTGTTCAAAGGCATTTATCTTCGCTTTACGATACTTTAATGGAACAGAATCTTTGTAGGTTAATTGAGCCGTTTTCGAGAGTTGAGATATTGCATATTGCGGAGTTGATTGAATTGCCGAGTGAACATGTTGAGAGAAAGTTGTCTCAGATGATACTTGATAAGAAATTTGCTGGGACTTTGGATCAAGGTGCTGGGTGTTTAGTTATATTTGATGATCCGAAAACTGATGCGATTTATCCTGATGCACTTGATACGATCTCGAATATGGGTAAGGTTGTTGATAGTTTGTTTGTCAGATCTGCTAAGATTATGGCGTGAGGTTTATGAGGGTTTGTTTGTGGGTTTATTTTATGTTTTATTCAGTACTATTTTGTGTAATTCATACTTTCTCTTTCTTAAACTCTGTTTTAGACGTGGATTTGTTAAACTAGTTTGATGATGAAACTGCTTAAATTTGACTTTTATATCTGTCTGTGTGTATGTTTTTACTGTTTCGAATATGCATGATTCTAATAGTGCTTTTATCACAAGCTTCTTTAAACCAGAAGCAAGCACTATGTACCTGCGCTTCTTTTTGTTATGGTTTTTTAATATGGTGTAAGTTATGCTACTTATATTGAAGAGTTAGTGAACTACAAATTTTAGAACCGGGTTGATATTTAAGTCCGGGAAAAGGAAACATACCCAAGATAAGTTGTGAGGAAAAAACTGGAAAAACTAGCATAATCAATGGATAAAAGACCAAAATAACTAGCATAATCAAAGGATAAACCATCCATGTTATGCCATGCTCTATGGTAGCAACCTTACCCATACTAGAAATCGTCTCAAGCCTCAGATGGACAACTTAAGGAAATTAGTTATCATATTATTGTCCACAATACAATAATCTAAACTCGAAGTCATATTATCAATAGTGTAAGCCAAAGCGATAGCACAAGTAGAGTATCATTAGCCCCAAATCTTAATAACAAAATCAGAACCTGAAAAGATCGAAAGAGAACACAAGCCAAACCAGTAATCACTAGCCACCATCACCAAAACATACACACATAAATAGAAAAACAACATACACACATAAATAGAAAGGAATCATTTATGAATGAATGATAAACACCCACAAATAACCCACGTTGCACTCTCTGACCTTTCAAAGCAAGGAGAAAATTAAAAAGGAAGGGAAGGTGGTCAGGAGAGGATTAGAGGAGAGTATAGAATAATGAAAAAGAAAACAATAAATTAGGAATGTCTAAATCACAAAATATATGATAACAAAGATATTTCTAGAACCAACTTTTATAATTTATGATTTCAAATAAATTCTCATGATAAACTATAATTACAAATATGATTTTAAGAAATTAACGGATCAACCTATATCATAGATATGGTCTCCGACAAATTCATAGGATTAACCATAACTGCGATATGATATTCAAGAAATTTACAGAATCAATTCTAGTAACAGATTTACAGAAAGAAAGCACATATATAAGAAGGTTGATGAAACCTAGCCATTGAGATAAACGACTACTATGAGACACCGTACATTCTCATACCCGAGATTAAGGGGACACACCACATAAAATCCCTTAGAATAAGAGAGAACGAAATCTGTAGAATCATCAACAATAACCGCTAAATTGTAGTGTAGAAGAAAAACATGAACAATACGCAACAGATAACGAGAAGATGTGTCAAGCGACAAAGTCGATAAACAACACCTACAAGAGATAACAACATATACACACACAAAAAACATACACAAACAACACCTGCTAAGCACAACCCTTAACCACCACCACTGGTCACAAATCCAGACATTCCTCGCCCAAAAGTCACAAAATATTTTTAACATAAAAAAACATCATAATAAAACCATAGAATCCTAAACTTCCATACAATAATGACCAACAACCCACACCTAGGTAACACCTACATCCCAATTTTTTTTTGGGTGTCCGTGCCAGCTTTCACGCACCACGACTAATCCCATGGGAAATATACACGCCTCCCCATGCATATTCCCAGGTAAATCAGAATATGGTTACCCATGTTCAGGGAGGGGATTCGAACCCTGTACCTCTTGCTTTACCCCCTTGACGAGGGAACAAGAGGATAAACCACCATCCCGACCGAAAAAAAAGAAGATAAACCACTCCGACCAAAAAAAAGAGGATAAACCACAACACTGGTGAGGATCTCATGATGGACAGTTAAAATCAACAAAAACATAGATAAACCAGGATATAAAGGAAGCACAGGAATGGGATAAACACTACAATCAGAAGTGAACAGAATCACAATAATACTTAAAACTACAACACATATAATCACTAAACTCCAACAAAACACTAGCTCGGCCAAAAACTCCCAACGAAACTCCATAGACAACTGTAGAGTAGCTCTGACTAGGATTAAGGGGTAAGGTAAAGTTTCAACTACTACAGTATATTTTAAGACGGGAAAGATGCTCTAGTTCAAAAGCTAACTTCAAACTGCTTTTAGTTCATAAAAGGTATTTTATATCCCCAAACGGGCCCTTAGCGTATCATGTGATACTCTTATTTTTTCCATACAAGAGAGGGGCTATAGATCACTCGCGGTCACAAAAAAGATGTGTTTTCTCATTAGCTGAAAGACATATATACAACATGTATCCGCTGTTATTATTAAAATTTCATAATCTCTCAGAGCTAAAGCCACAAAGCCAAAGAACTAAAAGAAAAAAAACAGCTATTACTGCATGAATATTTCAGCTCTCTCAAATCTTAAATTACAGTTCCACTAGGGATCAAAGCATCTTTAATAATAGTAACAATCCCACTTTTTATAAAGTATCCATCAGTTTCCCTCGCCAATTCTTGCACATTCTCGCTATTAATAATCTGCAAAACAATCAAACACTCATTAAGCATAAACAAGTCCCTTAAACTATTTTTATCAAAGAAAAAACACATTACCTTCACATTATCACCAATTCGAGCATTCTTATCAATTATCGCTCTTTTAATATGACTATTTTTTCCTATACCAATCGGAACACTTCCTTTTTCTGCCAACCTTTTTCTATCAGCATCAGTCTAATACAAGAAAATCACTTCTTAAACGTGACACAAAAAAAACCAAATTGTTCGTAAGTTCATAATTATTAATTTACTTAATTATTTACCTCATAGTAATCAGCTCCCATTAATAAAGTATCTTCCAATATTGCACCCTCCGAAATGCAAGATCTTAGACCAATCACTGAATGATGAATCTTACAACTCTAAACCATCAAAAAACATTATTATATTCAGAATCACAATCTGGTTTTTTAACCCAAAATTCAAATAAAATCTACCTTTATCACACATCCTTCGCCAATGACACTATCAGTGACATCAGCATCAAGCATTTTGGAAGGTGGTAAATATCGCGGTTGTGTATAGATAGGAGCAGATCGATCGTAAAAACTACACAATAACAAAAAAAAATTAGTCATACTAAAAAAAAAGGATTAATTAACAAGCAATTATTATAATATTTAACCTGAAATCCGGTACTGGTTTCTTAGTAATTCCTAAATTCGCGTTATAAAAAGCCTCGATTGTACCAATATCTTCCCAATAACCATCATATAGATACGCTTGCACCTTAAAAACATAAAAAAAAAAAAAAAGAATTATAAATTGCAAAACACCCCCTATGGTATACACTATGTTTTAAATTACCCTCAAACCAACTGAAGTTGCACCAGGAATAACTTCACTTCCAAAATCATTAGCACCCGGAAATTGCTCTTTAAGTAAATTCAACATTGCGCCTTTACTAAAAACATATATTCCCATACTTGCGATATAAGGCATTTCTTTTGCTCTTTCATCATCAAGACCTAAAATGGTGGTATCAACTCTCATGGCTTTTAATTCATCTCCCGAGGGCTTTTCTGCAAATTCGATAATTCGACCTTCTTCATCAATTTTCATTAAACCAAACGCTTCGGCTCGTTTTTCATCCATTGGAAGTGCTGCCACTGTTATATCAGCATCAGTTTCTCTATGTGCTTGAATAAATTTCTCGTAATCCATACGATATAAATGATCTCCAGCTAAAACTAAGTATTCAAGAACATTTTGTTCTTCAAATAGCCATAAATATTGCCTTACTGCATCAGCTGTTCCCTGTTATATATGTCAAAAAAAAACGATAATCATTATAAACAAATTACATATGTTCTTGTATATATTGATTTATACCTGAAACCAATTTGGATTTTCAGGGCTTTGTTGAGCAGCAAGAACTTCAACAAAGCCTTCGTTTTGATAACCACCCATGTTACTTGCATATGCACGTGATATGTGACGATTAAGTGATGCAGAGTTGAACTGTGTAAGAACGTAGATCTTTGAAATGTTACTGTTTAAACAGTTACTTACAGGTATATCTATTAATCTGTAATTTGCACCTAATGGTACAGCTGGTTTTGCTCTCTTCTTTGTTAAAGGGTAAAGTCTTGTTCCTGCTCCACCTCCAAGTATGATCCCTAATACACTCTGTATTTACAACATACTTAGAACCAAAAAATGGTTATAATACCTGACACTATATATGGTAACTACATGAAATCATTGCATGTGGAGTAATGAAACTTACAGAGCTAGCATCAGGATCAAGGCAGGTTTGAGAAGAAGGAGAATCAGAAACAGCTTTAGGAGAGACAACAAAAGGAGAATGAATCTTTTTGAGGTTTTGTGTTTTCTTGATACTGAAAATTGAACCAAAGAGGTCTGATTTAGATGCAGAAACTGATGAGTTGCGTCTAACAGAACCACCATTACGGGTAGTAATTGAATGAGTATCAGAAGAAGTATGAATGGCACGAGTCCATGAGTTGTTAATGGAGATAGTGGACATTATTAGTAGAGATTATAGTGAGTTGAAAAGAGTTGAATTGTGGGTGAAAATGGAGTATTGATTAGTAATGGTGGGTAGAAATGAGATGGGAAATTTGGGAGTGTGTGTTGATGAGTGAGTGGTAGAGTAACAGTCTGACTCTCCGACAAAAAATCTATTCTTTCTGACTTCGAGAGGATCAAAATCATATAAGCCACTGCTTCTATCTATTTTTTTTTTCTTAAATTATTTATTATTAAACTAATTATAACATTAATTAGAAAAATCTTTATTTCTTTAAGTTTTTATTTTATGAATAAACTAATCATAACACTAATTAAAGAGCGTTAGAAATGATTAATGATGGTTATAAGTTATAACTTACTCCTATATGAGACCAAAATAAGAAAAATACAAATATCAGAATATTTTTCACTAAGAATATTTATTAAAGCACGTTAGAAATGATTAATGATTGAAAATTTAGTAATTTATTAAAAATGTAAAAAATAATTTTAAAAAATTATCTATTTAAAATATTAAAATATTCTTTATAAAATTCTTTATTGTTATATTTATTAAAAATTAAATTTTATATTTTTAATAAACATTTAAGAATGTAAAAAAAGATTTTATGATATCAAAATTATTTTATAATATATATTTTAATAAGAAGAAGTGTAATTACTATATTTTTTAATATATGAGAAAATTTAAGTGGACAAAAATTTAAAACATAGGAAGAATTTAGTTATGGAGACAAGTGCATTAGTGCTAGGGGTGGAAATCGAAAGGAACAAATCGGAAATATGGTCTTTCAGAAAAATTCTAATTTTTTTCGGAATACATTTTTTCCGTTCCAATTCTTATCCAATTTTTCGGAACTGGAAAAAACAGTTTCAAATTCGGAATTTCGAAATTTACCGGAGATTCGCAAATTTCGGAACTTTTCGTTTGGGAATTTCGAAACTTTGGGTTCGAAATTTCGGAATTTTTGGTTTAGAAATTGCGGAACTAATGATTGAAAATTAGAACTATGTAATATTTATCTACTGTTTTTTTTATTATAAAAATAAACAATTCAAATTGATATTTATTGCAAAACATTTTAAAAAGTACAGTAAAAATAAAAACCAAATTGCTTATTTCAACATTCTTTTTTTTCCATATGTTCAATACTCTTATTTTAGTCACGGCAAATTATGGACCCACAAAACTTAGCCACCATTATCTTCTTATATACTTAATCACTCTAAGTAAAAGGCTTACAACAATCATAAAATGGCCATTGTTGAATTTGTATAAAAATATAATAAACATCACGACTGTAATTATACTTAAATCAATATATGAATATTTCATTCTATTGGAACAAAAAAAAAGAATATTTCATTCTAATTCAACGTTTACTTTTTTTTTTCTTTTTTTTCTGAAATTTTCAACATTTCCGGTTGTATAATTTTTTCTTTTATCTTAATATTTATTATTTATTTGATATATGGAATGTAAAACCGGAAATATAATTCGGAAATAAAATCGGATCGGAAAACCCGGAAATTTCGGAAATTTATATATAGTTCCAATTCCGATCCGATTTTTACAGAAAAATCGGAAATCGGAATTTCGGAACTTTAAAATTCTGTTATGAAATCAGAATTTTCGGATCGGAAAAGTAAAAAATTGGAAATTTTGGATCCGATTTCCACCCCTAGTTAGTGCCAACTAAATAATCTTTATTCCTATTTAAACCACACATATATTAGTAAGTAATTAGGTATTTTTTTAATGAAAAGACAAACTTACCCGTTCAAATAATAACATTAATCTTATTCAAAACCTCGTTTTTAATTCATTGTAACATATTTATCACCTCCACACTTTTCTCTCCTGCTCCCCTACTATTCGTTAGTCCACTCCACATAACACCTATAAATATATCATCTATTAATGGATAAATGAGTGCAACTGATAAGAACCAGAAGGACGACGAGCTGGGCGATCGCGAAGGGGGAGAATGTGACAACACGATCTCTAGTGATGGTTTTGAGCATATAGCCCATGTATAGTTTATTTTAATGTGACACATCCTTAAGTTATTACTTGCTAATGTAATGATTTTTTGTTTTTCATCTTACATCATATCTCGTATCATTTTAGCAACACCTTCTCTTAAAAACACTCATCACAAAAATATATTTCATTTCTTTAAGTATCCTAAGACACTTATTTTATATGAACTTCTCTAGGTTGTAACTTTATTCGTGTTGATAATAGACAAAAGTTCCAACTTTCAAACTTGCTCATATATAGTTTTAGAACACTTTACATGTTGAAAGTATGTTTATTTAAACATCAAATCACACAATTATTTGTGCTTTTTGACATGATATACCCTCCACACTACTCTTATCATATCTTCGTGTGTGTTGGGAATTGACTCACGAGTTGAACTAACAAAAGTCTTACAATATCTTACTGACCAAATATTAAGAAGGAAGTTTTGCTATTTGATAAACGATGCTATACAAATAGAATCTAAGGCAACGAATTTTTGGAATCCGTTTTGATCTAAAACATAACCCCGTTTAGTAAAGATGTCTCGTTTTTAACACAAAATGTGTTTCTAAAGGAGATGTATGGTATATACCAAAGAAGATGTATGGTAATGACATGAAGCACCACATAGGATTCTGCCTGTTGGACATGAATACCGACCAAAAGTTTGGTATACCGATCTAGAGCTTATTCTGCACAAAATTTATTGCTCTTAGAAAAATCCATTCAGGAGTTAATGTTCTATAATTACATGATACAGTGTGGGAAATTAAACAACTCTTCCACATCAATATTCACTCAAATCATTTAAGTATCATTTAGAGGTCTCAAGAAATAAAACTTAAAATGTTTTAAAATGTTTTAATCTCCATTTCATAAGCTTGATCATTATGATTCTATAATAAACTCAAGTTAATTCAACCATCACTTTATTATCTACTCAAAAGGAGTTGTATTCAAAAATCATCAACGTCTATTTGACTCAAATAAAATATCATCTACAAATCATCATTATGTTATGTACTTAAGAGGTTTAAATCATCAAGTTTCATTATTCTCATCAACTCAAGAAGAAGTTCATCATTATAAGTGTATTATTTGATCATTAAGAAGCGTGTTATCTACTTGTAATATTCATCAAAATATTAAAGGTTTTTTTCTTGTTCTATATTATAAATAGTGGGTTGTAAATGTTTCTCACTTGGCTTGTGAATTTGTTGGTAAGAGTATCGGAAGATTTGTTGTGGCCGAGTCTGGAAAAGACACATTGTAAAGGTTTAGTTTTCACCTTTAAGAAAAAAAGAAACTTAGTATAAAAGTTTAAAATATTAAGGTTGTGTACCTTAGGTGGTGGACTAGGCTTTTGGGAGTGCGACCATCCTAAAATGATAGCGTACTCTCTAACCCTTATCCTTTTACATCTCGTATTTATTATCTTGCTTAGATTATATATCAAACCATAATCTATCCCATGGCATGATCCCGTAGTGTTTGATCATTTTCCTAGTAGAATTTTCCAAACTAATATCTCAATTATTTTAACTATCTTTATGTTCGTACTTCTTCTGTTTTCATTTTAACAAACTTATTTGGTTTCCTAGTCTATTATCTTCTAGAGTTTGTTATAAGGTTTTGATTATATATCTAACCAATAGATTGTCCAAATTAAGTTTTTAAGTAGGTAATTACTCTTAAGTGTCATACTCACCTCCTCTAGACCTTAGGAGTGGTATATGAGCCTAACTTTACAATAGCTTAACTGTTAGTAGAATCAACGACATGAAATCTAATCTTTTGGAAGAATAATCTACTAGACTTCTATTTTTTGTAGGAACAAATTATTCTATTGGAGAAAAGGGATGGAAGAATATATATCAAATGTATATAATGAGCTTTGGATGATCACATGCAAAGTCCCCCTCGTGCTAAACCGAGATATGACACATTTCGAAATGCTTACTGAAGAAAACAAGGAAAAACTCTCACAAAATGGTAAAGCTATAAATTTTTTGTTGTGAGAAATATCTAAGTTAAAATTCAACTTCACTGAGGATTTCTCATCGGATCAATGCCATTTGAGAATGCTTGGATCCATCTTATGGAATCACAATGTTGGAAAAAAAAGGAAAAAATGATGATCATGACCGTGTCCCCTCAATAACCAATGATGAGGTAGCATCTTGTTAAAACTCTCTTTTATCTTCTTATGATGAGAATAATGATGATATCATATTTTTATCTCTTCTAAAGAAACCTGAGTTTCATGTAGAAACAAATAATCTCTTAAATGAAGAATTGAAACTTCAACAAAAGAGATATCAATACTTTTGTTTTAACTTAAATTGTTCTTTGGAAACTAGTGAAAATATATTTTATGAAAACATCTCCTTTCTTGAAGAAAACAAAATATTTCTACAAGAACATGATTTGTTGTTTAAAAAAAGTTGAGAATCTTAATTTTGATGTGCTAAATCTTTTAAAAGTTCAATCTATTTTGAACTTTCAATCAAATGACCAAGATTATTGTCTTGATAAAAATTATTTTAGTTATGATCCTATGATCCAAAAAATATGCATAAAAACAGTTGTTTAATATCTTCTCACTCCCATTGTGCTTTTTTCTCTCACCATAAAAAATATTTATGCACTTGTTGCGAAAAATTTGGTCATTTGCATCTAATTGTTATTAACAATAACAACTTGAATTCGGTTCAGTCGATCTCTTTGTGATTGTAGATGAGAGCATTAAGAACCGAAATGGTCTTTTCGTGATGTAAGATTCTCAAGTTACATAAAGAAAAAAATCTTGGAGTAAGAACATCAATGAACGAGGCATTTAGATTCTTAATGATGGATGTAAATATTTCACAGAAAGTAGAACTCTGACAAAATATCTTTTATCCCTTTACTTTTTGACAATTACTGTTTTTTGTTACTTGTTGATATTTTTTGTGAATCCTTATTTTGTATGAATGTGTAAATTTTTTGGATTGTCAGAACCTTATGAACATATGTCATATCTAGCATGTGCTTATCCTCTTTCCCTGGTATAGTTATATCTTAACCTTGTGCTCATTAACAAAAATTAGAATTACGTGTTGTCTTGATCTTTACCCCTTTAATATGACTTATGTGTGTTGGTTTATTTTGGGAGATTTTTTCTTGGTATTATGGGATATCTTCTAACAATCCTAAGGTATTTTGTGCAAATAATCAAAGTTTTTTAAAATTCCATTTTCACCTATTCGTCGAACTACTTTCTGGTATGCGGGATACCCCTTCAGTATACCAACAAACAAATCTGTATAATCTAATAAAGGCAAACAAGTATTGCCTCCTCCTCCTTTTAAAATCCCTGACGGGAGAACCTATTTTAGTGACGGGAGAAGCTGAGGATTCAATGAAAAAAAAGTAGAGTATTGGCCTATTTATTATTGGTGGAGGAATGAATAAGCTGATAAATAAGTCTAATGATTTATAGACTGTTGTCGGTATTAATCATAATAGTTTAGAAAGAAATTATAGTGATATGGATAAACTTATTCAAGATTTAGTGGATCGTAGGAAATACAATAAGGGTGCCTAAGCCACATGTCGTTCCTTTTTTATGAAAATATTTTGTTATTGTTGGATAGTTAGGGAAATAACTGAAGTACACATTTTTTATGAAGATCTTTTGTTATTGTTGGATAGTTAGGGGAATAACTGAAGTACATAGGCATAAAGAAGTGATTTGTATGGTATTTTACACAGTTAACATATGTCTAACGAAACCCGTTGGAGTTAGCTCAACTGGCCAGAGCCTGGGTTATCCTTCTTGACGGTACATGTTCGAACTGTGTCAACGACAGTGAGTCCAAAAGTGGCTCTCCTATTTAACAAAAAAAAAATGTCATACAATTTTATAATTTATATTTGGTTAATGTAATTTTTTATTAAATTGAGAGATTGAGATAAATTCAATTTTGTATTTTAATAATAATGAAGTGTCATTTTAATATTTTTTTAATTATTATATAAGTAGAAATAATCAAAATAGTAAAAAAATTAACTAATAGTTTTTGAAACTTTGCATCAAATCGAACCCGTTAACTCAATTTTTCTCTATCTATTACTAATTCAAATTCTTTATTATAATTTCACAATTAAACATAGTATCTTACAAATCTTATGAACTTTTGATACAATTTTATTAAAAAAAAATTTAACATAATGGACCTAATTTAAAGTTTCGGTCAAATCTTTCAAATTTACAAACCAGTGTAACCGGGAATTAATGTAGAAATTCCAGAACATATCCAAAATAACCAACCATCGATTCTTAACTCAAAAAAATTTATTTTCAAAAAAAATAGAATCATAACATAAATACCACTAAAATCATAATCGAATGATGGAATCCGATGACATTACAGAAGGTTATCCATAGATTTGGTAGAAATTAGCCTACATAACAGAATCCATGAAGGATAGTTGGACTTAAGACTATCCTTAATTTATTTAAAAAAAAAATCAATACTTTTAAAAAACTAATCTAACTAAATTGTCTATATTATATTATATATATGTAAAACTTTTTCTTGTTAAATATACTTTTAACCTTAAAAAAATAAAGTTCACTCAATATTTATCAATTTTTGGTGATTTTTTTTCTAATTCAAGGTAATTTATTTATTTTAATTTCAGTATAGTATATAATTTAAGTTTGTATAATTCTTGTATTAATTTATGAATCATTTTGATTAAAATTATAAAAGAAAAATAAGATTAGGAATTATTATTTTTTATTATAGTTTTTCTTTAGTAAAATTATTGATTATGAATAATCTATTTATTATATTAATTAAATGTAAAAAAGTAAATTATTTATTTTTATATTGCTGAATCAAATGGATGATAAATAGTTGCATGACGCTTTGCTTATCTTTATTTAGAGACATTTCTAAAGAAATTGAAAATACTACTATCATGGATTTTTAAAAAATAAAGAGTAAAGATATATATCACTCTTTTTTGCTTCACCCATGTATCACTTCATATGTGGAGATTTTACACACCAATAAAACAATTTTTTTGTTACATATGAGGAAGCAACACTTCCTATAAATTATTAGTTACAATTACTCGAGGAACCGTCTAACCACAACGATCTTTGACAAAAAAATGCCAAAGACCATCTGGTGGGTCTCTATACTCCCCTGGCCTCTCCCTATTATTTACTCCGAACTTCGCCATCCAATCCGCACAACTATTTGCTTCACGGTACGCCCAAATCAGCTCGAAATGTGTATTAGCAATCAAGATATTTCGGCACGCCTGAATCATATTACTAGGGGTGTCTCTTGAGTTCACACCGCCCTTCACTAGCGCGTGCAACTCATACGAGTCCACCTCTATTTTTTTAATATTTCCCGGCCGGTGCACTTGTATGTTGTAGAGCTATGATGAATCTTTAGCGTTATTCGTGAAGTGGGTCTTCACGCTTTACTGAAATTATTAGATAAAAACACGCATATGAGCTTTCTAACCTTTTGTGTTCAATTCACCACCACTACAAAAATAAAACAAATTTTCTTTCTTAAATGATTATTTTTTCTTTCATATGGTGAAAATAAAAACTCGTAAAAGACAATTATAATTTTTCCCAAAATTTCATATGGTATTATTTATTATATTGCATAAAAATATATTATATTTTAATATTAATTATTTAATTTATATGTATTTCTTGTTTTAGGTGTTTTTTTGTTAATCACCCAAAAAAAAATCGGGAGCATTGCCCATGACCCCCTACAACCATAAGCCCCATCCTAATTTGCAATCCTAGATTTGCCACTAATCTAAGCTAAAGGTTGGCAAAGAGAAAAAAAAGATTGGAATATAAAACCTTAAGGAAAGAACTGAAATTATCTTCTCTCTGGACAATTTAACTATATGTCAAAACTAATTAAAGAATTCTGGCAATAGGAGGAAAATTAACTATATATCAAAACTAATTGAAGAATTCCGGCAATTAGAAGAAAATAATGTGGTTATAAATCTTGAATTTAATGACTTCATTGTGAAAATAAGAATACTACATACTTCCACCTAGCCAACAAAACATAAAAATAAAGAAATAAAATTAATAGAAATCAACTTTAAAAACAAAATAATTTTCAAATCTGAAGCTAAATTCTACTTTAATAACATTTTAAAAATTGTTGTTTGACTCTGTCCTAACCAAAATAAATCATAGGGTGGTATATATCATTACTCTAAATGATATTGTTACAAGAGAAATAAGTCCTTACTAAGAAAAATTGTAACTATTGAGGAACTTAGGAAAACATTCTGGCACCTAAGGCTGATCGGGTACTAAGGTTAAATGGTTTCCTTATTACTTCGGCAAAAATAGTTGAGAACTTTTCAAACCAGACCTTATGAGATTTTTTTTTTCAACTAGCCTTATTAGAATAGTAGTAATGTAGTATATGATACAATATGGAATAAAAAAAAAACCTAACACCGAACAAATAATAACTTTATAACTCTTATACCCAATAGTTTAAAAATCCAACCATAAATGGCCATATTCAGAAATTATTGAAAAAATGAAAAATTTCTACTCCTCATTCTAACAAGATATTACACGTACATATTCAGAAAATCACAGTATCTCAAAATATTAAACACATACCACCCTAGTTCCGAGCTACAAATTTAACAGTACAATACAATACTAATTCAAAGTATAAATCCTTCAAAGCCTGAATGTAAGGCCATTTAATTCAAAATATATGTATACATAAATTGAAAGAAATAAAAATAAATATTTTTATCCCATGTCACCCATGATGGGAAAGACATGAGCGGGAAAATTATCAAAGATAACTTTCCACTTAGATGGTGGAGGAGGTGGAGAAAGTGGGAGAGTGGTTTATTTACAGGCAATAAACCAACTCTCCAGCTCTATAAATAGAGCCTTTCTTTCTCACAAAATCACAACAACACAGACAACACAATTAAGCGTACAATTCTTTTCTCTCCAAATCAATAACACACAATAGATAATCTGAGACATTTAGGTGGTGAAAACAAAAGGTTTAGTTCTAGTAATTTAACTTACGACCAGATAAGCGATTTATTCTAATTCAATCATACAAGAAGGCTAAATTCAGGACTCTTCATTCCAATCCGCTGCGTATAAGGTTTGTCTAATAAATTTGATGAGTACTCCGATAAATTTGATGAGTACTTCAATAAATTTGATGAATACTTCGATAAAATTTAATGAGTACTCCGATAAAATTTGATGAGTTTATATAAGAATAATGAGTATTATTAGGAAATACAGAGTATTATTAAAAAATAATAGAGTACTCTTAAAAAAAAGAGTATTACATCATTTTTCTAACAGCTAACTAAGACTAACAAAACTAACATATAAATACATCCCAAAGAATGTTACACGTATTATTTGTTGACCTACCTAACTATTATTGGTTTGACCAGATCTGAACAAAAAAAAACGTTTGAAAATTCTTCTCATCTTCAACTTCGAACCAGCGCGCCTAAAGCAGCGCGCCAGCTCGCCGACCTCAACCAACTGCTGGTGGTTCACAGAGCTTCTTTCTCCGTCTTCACCATCTGAATATCTACATCGGAAACCTGCTCCTCGTCGGAGATACGAGCTTCGCAAAATGCTTCGCACCACCTGTTTTTCATGGCTCCATTCCAGGTTCATGGGTGATTCAAGCTTCAAGCTCCGTCTTCGAACTCCGTTGCCGGAAAAAAAGCGAGCTCTGTCTTCGAGCTCCAGGTCCATGGCTGCTTCAGATCTCGGCTGGCTAATGATGGTTCAACTCTTCGCCGACGTTGAAGAACAGTTCGCCGGAAAGAGAGCTTCGAGCCCTGTCTTGGAGCACTAGGTGAGCTTCGCTGGTGGGTGTGCCAGTGGACTTCATTACAGAAATCAGCCATGGAGTGGTCGTGGTCTTCTCCAGCGCAAGTTTTTTCTCCAACCTCCATGACAAGTCCGGTGGCTGCGAGATTGCAGCGATATAGGATTGGATCGGCAGCCATGGCTGCAAACTAAAGGAGAGAGAGACTAGTAGATTTTGTAAAATAATTTTTCTGAAATAAAAATTAGGTTTGAAAAATAGTATATATAGGTAAAATAAAAAAATAAAAAAGAGGTAGAAATGTAATTAGTTTTTTGGATTATAGTATAAGATTTAATATGAGATTTTTAGTTTTTTTTTTGTTCCAAATCCTTCTCATTAATCATCTAAAATTATTACAAAATTAACCAATTCCCATTGAACGGTTTCAGTTTTGATTATTTCCTCTAACCTAGATGGGTACGTGTCTAAACACGAGCCTTGCATTTTGCCACTTAGCTTATACTTAGCTACCCCATCGGCTAGTCTATTCCTACCACGATTAATCCATCGAAAAATAGGTTTACAATCCTCGGACACAAAATAAATACTTTTAATAATATTACAATTACAGGAGAATTAAAGTGGTTCCTAAGCTCTAAAGGTTGCATAACTTGGAGGCAATCATTCTATATAATCACACTTTGAGGAGGGAACTCTCTAGCGAGAAGACAAGCTTTAAGCACCCCCAAAGCTTCTGCCTCTTTAGCGCTTTCCACCTTAATCTTCCAAGCTTTGCAAAATAGCACTTTTCCTGTAAAATCCCTAGCAACACAAGATATAGCACCATTATTATCTTTAGTAGATGCATCACAATTAATTTTTATAAAGTTTATAGGAGGAGGAATCCATTTAAGTGTTTGTACATTATTTTCCATATCTATTCTCACCTCGGTTTCATGAGTTTCACTTCTTTGATTCTTAAGCATAATATTTTTGTTTTTATTATCCTTCAGTTTGTAGTTAACATCATTAGGATAAATTGTATTTTGGTACTCTTCCCATTATTTTTTAGCATTGTTCAAACATCTTAAAGGGTCAAGCTTTATACCCTTATATTTATATGCGCATCTACCTTTCCATATGTGCCATAGAATGGTACATATTTGTTCCATCATAAAATTAGTATCTATTCCTGCCTCCTTCCTATTCTCTCTTATACTTGCCATCCAAACATCTACCTTAGAGGTAGACTGGTTGCAAGTAATCAAGTTAAAAGGGGAGGCAAACCAAATGGCTCTAGTCCATTCACAGTTTAATAACATATGCTCAACAGTTTCAGCTTCTTTATGACAAATATCACAAATTGGGCTAGAAGAGATTTTCCTTCTATAAACATTATCATTTGTAGGTAATAGATGTTTCACTACTTTTCATATAAATTTTTTAATTTTTGGTGCTACCTTTAAACCCCAAATCATTTTCCAAACCGAATTGTCAACTTGATGTGAGGAGGTAGCTTTATTAGAACATCTATTCTTCTCCTCACCTTCCTTTTTATTTTTCATTATATAGTAACATTTTTTAACCGAGAAGTAACCTTCCTTATCATGTATCCAAAAAGGAACATCCCTTCCTCCAGAAAGAGGGATAAATGTATTAAAAATAGATGTTGCTACCTCATTAGGGTAAGCATTACGTATAATGTCCATAATCCACTTCCTATCATTATTAACCATTAGATCATTTACTTTTTGTAAATCATTTCTATTAGGTTTAATAATCTCATTAACTCCATTTATCCATTTATCAGTATGCAAATTTATAGTATATCCATTACCTATCTTCCATTTTATATATTCTTTTATAGCATTTCTCCCACAAATTAAACTCTTCCAGCCCCATGATGGTTTACTTCCTAATTGTGCTTCCATGAATGAAGTAATTGGGAAATATTTACCTTTTAGTAATTTATAGAGTAATGTATTATTATTATTGATCAAATTCCAGGCCTGTTTACTAAGTAGTGCAACATTCATGAGATTAAGGTCTCGAAAGCCAAGACCCCCATCTCCTTTACTTTTTGTTATAGAGTTCCAGCTACCCCAGTGGCATTTATTCTTTCCATTACTACCCCACCAAAAGTTTGCGATTTGTGAAGAGATTAAATCGCAAATCCTCTTAGGTATAAGGTAGGAAGATAAGAAATAGTTTGGTAAGCTTTGTAAAACGGCTTTTATCAGTATTTCTTTTCCAGCTAAGGATAAATAGAGGTTTTTCCAATTTTCTATTCTTTTCAAAGTTTTTTCTACTAGCATATTAAGATCATTTATTTTAGATTTCCCCCATTCCGTGGGTAAACCTAAATAATTCCCCAAATTATTAGTAATTGGCATATTAAGTTTATTAGCCATATTTTTTTTGAATATAATCAGGTGTGTTTGGACTGAATTTCACACCACACTTATTTAAGTTTAGTTTCATTCAAGTGGATTAACTATACTTATTGATTACATCATTAAATCCCTCAATCTCTTCCATATTAGCTTTCATAAAAAATATACTATCATCTGCAAAGAGTAGATGAGTAACACTAGGGGCCAATCTCGCAATTTTTATCCTATTTAGTATATGTTCTTCATTTTTTTTAGCAATAAGAATAGATAACATTTGAGTAACTATGCAAAAGAGGAAAGACGATTTTTAGTAAAAAGAAAGAAAGGTGAGGTTAGGAATAAAAATGAGATTTTTAGTAAAAAGAAAGAAAGGTGAGGTTAGGAATAGAAACAGGATGAGTGTCTTTAAAATCTCGTAGGAAATAATCTTTTCTTTGTAATGTATTTGCAGTGCACTAAAAAAAATCAAATTCAAACATTCCAATTATTAGAAGTCAAACGAGGAGTATCATAAGGGCAGCGTTCTTGTGTTTTTGTTAGCTTTACTTCTCCTAGTGAGCATCGGAATGGTGATTGGTGTTATTCATTTTCAAAGATGTTCCAATGTGGAGCATAAGCTTACCACTATCGTTTAGCACAAAAGAGAACCACTATTCTCGTTTTTTTTGGTTGGGTAAACGACCACTATTGTGGCTTTTAGTATCAAGGGCATAAAGAGAAATATTGGTTGGGGAGTGACAAAAGAAAAAACAAAATTTTCTATTATTGCGTGAGGAGGCAAGACAGCCCAACTGGCTCCACTCCTATTTGTTATTAAAAGTTGGAGTTGTATGGATGAGATATTGATGGAGGTGGTCCGGGATGTGTTATGGATTCTGTTTCATTCAACTTTATTGGGTCATCTAATCCGTCTCACTCCTCAGTATTTCTACTTTGTTTTGTTATGTTCTCAAATTTATATTTAATATTATTATTAACCTTTTAGGATGTATGGGTAGGCTAATACATATATTATTTACCAATTTTTTAGTAGTTTTTTAGGAAAACATTTAAAAATGTTTATATATATCTAAAAATATTCTATATCTTTAAAAATACTTGTATTATTTTTTGAAAAAAAATATCTAAATGATTTTAGATTTTAAAATTATTGTTAATAAACTTTTCAAATAATTTATTTTATTTTAAAAGTATTTTGTACTTTAAAATTAACATCTGTAATATGTAAATTTTTGAAGAGTATTAACTTTTAGGTTTTTTAAATTTTTTTTATTTACATATTTTCAAACAAATTTAGACTTTTTTTTGTCAATAATTTAGACTTTATTTTGAAGTTAAGTTAAACACATAACTCTTTCTATCTATTCTATATTTACCCCACCTTTTATTATGATTAATGGACAAACATGATTCTTACTATTAATAGTTAACTATATCAAACATATAATTAACACAATGGAAATAGCAAATTAACTTAAAAATGTTAGAATAAATTGTTTTTTTTCCAATAAAACTTACATAAATAAAGGTTACAAGTTATAAAAAAAGACATTTACCAATTCATATTCTATGTAGTAGGCCTTATATAAAGAATATTAACATAAAGATGGTAGTCTTTTAAATCAAGAGGATTACTAGAAACCCTAGTTTTCTTAGCTAAAATATCAACACATTTATTCAACAGGCGTTGAACATAATAAATTACTACGCTTTTATACTTATAATAGAAATTTCGACTTTCTCATGATAGGCTTGATCTTCATCTTAGAGTTGGATGGATCATTCATACCATGGACAATATCTTGACAATCAGTATGGATACCTATATTTTAAAAGTTGAACTCATTCATCAATTTTGCATGATTCATAAATTGCTTGTATTTCACCTTCGAGTGTTGATGAACAATGTATTTTCTTTGTTACAAGTCTGACATAGGTATCTTCATTAGTTTTATGTCTTATGCTATACATGTAGGTTCACAATTGTTAGAAATAATTATCATAGAATAGACGAGTTTATACTCTTCCAAACTGTGAATTATGTTTTCATTTTCTCTACTAATCAAAGTGTTTTGGGAGTTTTTATTCTTCCAATCGCTTCCACGTATATCCTCTATAAGAAAATATGTATACTCCAATACTTGTGTGTAGTCTTAGGGGTTTTTTTCAAAAAAAATCTTTCATGCGATACTTCCACATAAACCAGATTGTGCAAAAGATGAATGTTGTCAATGTTTTGGCCTTCCATCCATTTTTTGAGTAAGCATCAATAATATTTAAGCTCAATTAGTCAATTTGTTCATCATATTTATCGTCAATCCTGATTTGCAAACATGATTTTGCCCAAACTTTTTGACTTCTAGAACAATTAAGGAATATGTGTGCAGTAGTTTTAGGAGAACCGGCACAGAATTCTCACACATTTTTTTATACATGTTTTATTTGGACGGTATCGCTTACCTACAACATTTACATATCAAGGATCAGATCATTGATAGGATTTTGGCGTGTGATAGAGCAAAAATAAACCTTCAAATGAGCTCACTAGTCGAATAATCGACAATGAGTAACTGCAAGGGGGAGAACAAAAGAAATGTCGAAACTAATGAGGCAAGAGAAGTAGAATCTTCCAATATTACTGTAACAAGACGACGTTAGGTGTTCTCATGTAGTTGAGGTGAAACCAAACACTATGTCAGGACCACATGGAGTTTTGCTCCCGATGGTGTTCCGACGCTAAAATCACTATTAAGATTGCATCTATCTTATAACTCGAGAGTGTTATGGAGGTTTTGACTGTTTTTATGAACAATAATTTCAAAAGACTATTAGAATGTACCCTTTTTGGGAGATGTGTAGGAGTATATATAGATACTTTGGGCGCAAAAATGAGATTTCGGTGGGCCCTTATTATGTGTTTTGCTTTTTGAGAATGCAGACGAATGATTACTTTGGCAGCTGATCATGCACAAAGTCATTCCCTAGGTCGAGACACATCAACCCTTGTGTTATGTATTGTTACCTTTGGTTGTGATAATATTCATCGATTTTTAAGCATTAATCATCAGTTTGTTGGATTAACTTACGACCTTAACCTTGACTTTTTTATGTAGTATCGACTCTTCATTATAGATTATTAATACCGCTTTGAATTTAAGCGGTCAATATTACTTCTTTGGATATGGCCGAAAAAAATCATTTACCGTTTCATAGAGCGCCATTATGAGATTTTCTCTTGGACGTTTGATTATATTGCTGACAGATGGTCGGCCTTTTGAGTACTCTGATAATGTACTCTTCAAATATCGAACCTCTCAGATAATTTTGTGTCGACTCCGAAATTCGGCCTTTCAGATGATTTTTTGAGACGCCAACGTGAGAGTAAGTTGTTTAGATAGTTTCTCTATGCGCTTACGTAGAAGTCGGTATTTAGGGTTAATTTCTTGATATACTAACATGAGATTTAGTATTCCAAATGATATATTTATAGGCCAACACAGAGGTCGGTCTTTCAAACAATTTCTTAATATACCGATGTAGAAGGTGGTTTTTTGTTTTGTGAAACATCATTGGAGCGGTATTAGACCAAAACTGTGGGTTAATTATTCCCTAGCTCGATGGGGTTTATGTTGATTATAACTTAAGAAACACTTGATATTCCTAGGCTTTTTCATTAATCCCTTGGCCATATATTATTGTCCTTCTAGTAAAATCTATTTTTTATTGTTTTCGAGAAGCTCGTAAGTCGTTGGACAAAATGTTAAGAGTTTTAGAAATCATGCCCTTGGAAAGTTAATGTGTCTTTTTGCCTCTGTAAATATAATGAGAATCTTACTTGTATAACCATATAGTGAAAATAACCTGGCTTTCTTTAAATACCTCCTTATTTGTCCGAGGTTGGCATTCTTAAGAGTAGAGGGGAGAGGACGAAGTTTCTACTCCCAAGTCCAAAGGAGGATATATCCTTTGTCTTCTTCTCCAACTTCCAGCCAAGGTGTTGTATACCACCGATACACACTCTCTCCCCAGGATCTGCTCGTACTAACTTACTTCCTCCTTTTCTTCCTACCAACCTTACTCGACCAGTGACTGACATCCAGGCTTCCTCTCTTCTTCGCTACTACATTACTTCGATATGTATTTCTTTGCATGTTTGACTGTGTATCTTTTCATACTTTTCTTGACTTGTTGTTTTGTTGTCCCCCGAGGTATGATATAAATTCAAAACTCAGAGAATAATAACTCGCAAGTGTACGAGTTGTCACAAGTAGTTATAGTGATAAGAAAAGTATCGTCTCGACAGGGAGTAAAGAGTTAACACGTAATTTTAGCTTAATTCTAGATATTCGTTGGGTAAAAACTAAAATAAAGAAAAGATTTTTATTTCGTTTTCAAGTAATGGACGAAGAAACTAAATGATCAAATAAGAGAGATTAAAGGACTAATAAGTGAATATCGAGAAATATATGGAGAGAGAATAACTTAGAGATTGCGTACTCAGCACTAGCATGACAAGGGACTTATTTGTGATATAAGGGTAAATTAGGAATTACACTTTCTAAGGATACAATTAAGGATGAGGTCAACAAGGGTTGGTGCATAATAGTATTAACTGCCCCTGTTTTAATAACCATCTGAAATATATGGACTGTTAGAATTAAATGTTCGAAGGTACAAAATGGAACCTTGAAACAGTTCTCATCTTGGTTGGTAATCTTATAAAGGATATATTTCGTGCTATTTTGGAGACCCAAATGGAGTTAAGAGATTGGCATTTGGAAAAACTCCAATTCAGATGGACTCAATGCATGCTAATTAGGGGTGTGTACGGGCCCAAAACCAACGGGTTTCGGCAAAGTTCAGTCCGCGTCTGTCAAGTGTTTTAAGGCCCGATCTAGTAGGTTTTTGGAGGGTTTAAACCGGAAGAATTTTGGCGTGTTCTCGACAGTGGCATAAAAATATTGAGGGCAGAAGAGAGGCCATTAGCATTAGGGGTGATAAAATGGCCTACTTACATTGGGACTGACAACTCACCGGTCCCATGTGATGGCAATGCACTATGGTGCAACTCAGTTGTCAGAGACGAGACTACTACGGGGCTAAAAATTTATAGATTTACTAATTTCTTCGAAGATAAGTATGTTACTATACACCATGATTGCCTTCGGGTTACCCAACTCCTCAAAGCCACACTTGACGGTAACTGAAATACTTGACCTTTTATGTAGAAGAATAGAGAATTTATTAGTCGTATATCTTATATTTTCATTAAGAATGTTCATAGGTTTAGAAATTTAGCGATTTCCATTCTTTTTATGAGATTTGGATATAATTACTCTTATGGGTCTTCACTCTTTAATTTTTTTTGTTTGAAGAAAACCCTTAGATGCAATACACTTGACAGGAACTGAAATACTTGACCTTTAATGTAGAAGAATAGAGAATTTATTAGTCATATATCTTATATTTTCATTAAGAATGTTCATAGGTTTAGAAAATTAGCGATTTCCGTTCTTGTTATGAGATTTGGATATAATTACTCTTATGGGTCTTCACTCTTTAATTTTTTTTGTTTGAAGAAAACCCTTAGATGCAATACACTTGACGGTAACTGAAATACTTGACCTTTTATGTAGAAGAATAGAGAATTTATTAGTCGTATATCTTATATTTTCATTAAGAATGTTCATAGGTTTAGAAATTTAGCGATTTCCATTCTTGTTATGAGTTTTGGATATAATTACTCTTATGGGTCTTCACTCTTTAATTTTTTTTTGTTTGAAGAAAACCCTTAGATGCAATAGTGTTTACAATAGTTAACAAGAAAATAATGAGATCCTACCATAGAGGTATCTCTCCAACTATCTAGACTAATATTAAACTTATTACATTTAGCTAATGCATCGGTGATAGCATTATATTTCCTATTATTATGGGAGGTTTTCCAAAATGGGAAACGACCTAACCACTTTTTAAGCTAAACTTGAATGGGTTTAAGACTCCAATGAAGCCCGGTCTTCAATCTATACCTTGAACTAGCTCAAGGTTATCAGAGTAGAAATAACTACTCTGTAAATTAAGATCCGTTGCAGATCTCATTGCCAGGAGGAGAGCCCATACTTTCCCTTCAATGACACTCCTTATATAACATCTTCTATTAATCTTGTGGTTAATATTTCCTTCTTTGTTAATACCAATTGCAGTGACAACTGCATGTTTCCAATCCTTAACGAAGGAAGTATCGCAAAGCCAAACTATATTTGCCTCATCTTTGAGAGTCGAATTTTCACAGAAATTATCACCAAAGTTTGGGGTCGAGGAGACTCTATTAGAGAGAGGTCATATCTGGCCAAAGAGTCAAAATATAAGGTCATTGGTGTTTCGAGAGATATTGTTCACTGGCCAGTCCTTATTCTAAAAAAAATCTTTTCATCCTCTCTTTCCAGATGTTCCATGTTGTATTAAGCATATACGTCGTATTTTGTCTTCTGTCCTATCCATTTGCCGCGTAACTATTAATTGTAAGAAGAAGCCAATCAACAAATTTGAAATTGGCTTCTTTGTCGAGTCTAATATGCATTTTTGACATAGCCCATGCTTTCATACTAAAAAGACATTTGACCAGCAAGTGTTCCAAATTTTCGGACTCGATTTCGCACCATTCGCATTTGTCATTGTCAACGCATTTCCTTTTCTTAAGATTAGTTTTGGTGGGAATAGCTTTATTGCACACTTTTCAACAGAAGTTCTTGATTTTTTATGGGACATTAGAGTTCCAAATATTATTACATACTTCACTTTTATTGGCTTCACCCGCTTTTGATGATTGAGCTTCTGAAGAGATATCCTCATTAATCAGTCAACGGTAATCTGATTTAGTCGTATAACTAATATCTTTGTTATATGGCAAGATAATTTTATCGTCATTCTCGAGTTGCATAATAATAATTTTAAAAATCTCTCTAGAAATGTGGGATGGGAACAAGGTCTTGATGAGGTCATCATTCCAACGTTCATAATTTCGTTAAACAATTCTCCTACCACCCTTAGCGATCAATTCTCTGGTTTCTCGGCTTTAAGACCATTGCCAATTCAGTTATGTTCCCATATATTAGTTGAGAGTCTGTTACTAATTTGTCAAATTGAATGCTTTTTTTAGAAATTGTAGATCTTTGAAAATACTCGCCTAACTCCATGATCTTTTTCTTCAGAAGGTTGATTTCTCAAAGATTTTTGTTCAGAGAGTAAATGGCTTGATAACTTTAAAGACAAAAGAGTTCGCTTTATTTTAACAATTCTCCAAACTTATTTGCCAGCAGAACAAAGTTTATTATTTAAAAATCTCTAAACCCAATACCCTCCTTCACTCTTTCCCTCTTTAATTTATTAGAAGGACTTTAAACTCAAATCATCAAATGAGTTCTTGGTATCCTTTTCTTTAGTTTACTAATTTACATATGTTTGACCAAGAAGATTATAAAGTAGAAAAATGTTTTACCGGGCGGAAGAAAAGCTTTTGGTGCCACCTCAATCGTTTCTTCTTTATATGCCTAGCCAGTTTTCTTGAGTTAAAAGGGCCCAAAGCAATCGAACGACTCATCATCACTTATATCGAAAATTCAAAAGTTAAAATTTAAATGCAAACGGTCTTTCGCTTCTTTTCATATTATCCCATGATTGCTTCTTTAGTGTGGTGTTAAGACAACAGCTATATATCACTATCTCCTTCATAGTAGTACTACTTAAATATGATTGTCTTAATTGCAAGAATTCGTATAAATAGTCAAAAGTAGTGAGGTCATTTGCAACCTTTAGCAATGTACTTAAAGAAAAAATTTGTATTGTACCCACGTTATTAATTTGGTCGGTTGGTAATATAAATAGTTACTCAATCATTACACTATACCAAGAAGAATAGTCTAGAGAGATAGATAGAGAGATAAAGAGAAGTGGCAGAGAGAGTGTGGACTGTGGAGAGTGAAAAGACATTGAAAACAGGTGGAGAGAGAGAGTAAAAAAGGAAAAATAAAGAGAGAGCTTCTTCAACAGCTTTTGTTGTCTCCTCTTTCACCTTCAATCTATCCCACACATTGCCATTAGCCTGACTGTGTTACTCTGTGTATGGGAGAGAGGTGGTGTAGTTGCGTGGGAGCAAGTGAAAGTGGTGGCGAGATGGTGGAATGTGGAGGCGGAAGGATGTCATGGAAGCTGAAGAAGGCTGCTAAGAAGATTCTTCTACAAACATGTGGTTCTTTCTCTTCTAAACACCATAACCGTATTCTTGATACCCCTATAAACTCCAACACCAATACCATTCCTACGGTAAATCTCTATCTCTTCTCTCTGTTTTTTTTCTTTTTTTTGCATAAAAATCTAGCTCCCGTATAAATCAAGAATTTCTTTCTATCATTCTTTTATTTTTTTCATTTAATTATGTTTTTAGCTCCTACCTTAATGGGATTTGAGTAATCTTTGCTCGGTTTATTGGTTCGGTCCTTAGTTTACGAGCTGCTTTCCCTTAGTTTCCCTGTAACTCACTTACTGGTTACTAAATTACTGAAATTACTTTACTATAACAGGTCTAGAAGCAATAAATTTGGTATACTTTGATAATTAATTGTTTGTATTTATTTATACAGGTAGCTTCTGATTTATCTAATTACGATTCTCCTTGTATAAAGCCAAAGAAGAATACTTGGAGTGGTAAATCAAAAATCTCATCAGAAATTGAAAATGCTACTTCTAATAAGGTACTCCTTTTGTTATTATCTTTTCTCAGGACGTTGCTAGTAATAAACATATATATTTTGTCGAGAATTGAGTGATTTTAAACGTGCATTGCAGAGTGCATGTGCAATATGTTTGGATCCTCTAAACTATAGCTCAGGAAGTAGCCCAGGTCAAGCTATATTCACAGCACAATGCTCTCACTCTTTTCACTTCAATTGCATCTCATCAAATGTCCGTCATGGTAATGTAACTTGCCCGATTTGTCGAGCACAATGGACACAATTGCCTCACAATTTAAATGCACGCCGAGCCATCCATCAACTCCATAACCGAGCCGATCCAGTTCTCCAGATTCTCGATGACTCAATCGCTAATTTTCGTGTTCATAGACGTTCCTTTCTACGTTCTGCTCGGTACGATGATGATGATCCTATAGAGCCTCACCAGGTCCCAGATTATCCCGGTCTTCATCTCTCCCTCTTGCCTATCCCTTGCTCACTTTCAACTCCCTTCTCAAATATGTGCCATGTCTGTGAAACTTCATCAAGAACTAGATTGACTAGATACTCTCCCTTCATGTGTGCCTCGTCTAATAGAGCTTATCTTAGTGTGAAACTAGCACACCAGCCAGCGATAGACTTGGTCTTGGTCGCAAGTCCGAATGGTCCACATCTTAGGCTTTTGAAGCAATCAATGGCGATTGTAGTTTTCTCACTACGACCCGTGGATCGTTTAGCTATAGTGACGTATTCTTCCGCTGCAGCACGTGTGTTTCCTCTTAGATGTATGACTTCATACGGGAAACGAAGTGCACTTCAAGTGATCGATCGGATATTTCATATGGGTCAAGCCGATCCAATCGAAGGACTCAAGAAAGGAGTCAAAATTTTAGAAGACCGTGTCCATGAAAACCCTGAGTCACTTATCCTACATTTATCAGATAGTCCGACAAGATTGTACCATATGGAGGAGGTTCCCGTCACGATTCACCGTTTTCACGTGGGGTTTGGATTTGGAACTTCTAACGGTTTTGTTATGCACGAATTTGAAGAGTTTCTTGGACGAATACTAGGGGGTGCACTTAAAGATGTGAACCTTAGAATCGGTGAAGATGCTTTTGTAAGTCTCGGAGAGATAAGAGGGGTAGAGGAAAGGAGAATTCCGATAACTTTGAACGAATCTCGGCGTGTTTGTGTTAAGTATAGCTACCTTGATGCAGGAATCGATGAATGTAGGACGGGGGAGATGATAGTTGAAGTAGGAGATAAAAGAGAAAGAGATGATAACAATATGGATATGACTGAGAACATTGGTGGGAGAACAAGTAGTGTCGAGGGTTGGGATTATCATGATCCTTTTATGGCAAGAAGATGGGCAAAGCATTTACATGATTACAGGGGATGATTAACCAGTTTTGTTGAAGCTGAATTTGCGTATATTGACTAAGAAATTTATATTCTAGAATGCATATATATGCCTTATTCACATTGCTATTTTTATTAAAACAACTTATATGTAGTGAAGAATTGATTTATAAGAGATTAATAGAATCTAGAATCGAATTTTGTGCGTAGGATCGAAGTTTACGCGTGGAAAGGTCTCCAAGTCAAAGTGGCTCTAAGATGTATTAAGAAAAAAATTGATTTATAGTTTGAAGATTTAATAGTTCAGCTTGAGAAACTTTTCAATTTTCTGTCAATAAATTCTATGGTTTAGTAAAAATCTCATCTTAAATTACAATTAGTGAATATATGACAATAGTAAACCATAATTGCTATAACATGTTGTAAACATTGATCTATCATTCTTTCTTTTTTTTTGTCAAAAAATTGCTCTCTATCATTCAATGAAAACTTGTTCGAGATAATGGTTAAGATCTATGTTTATAAGTGTTTAAATTAGAACATTATTGGAATCCAAATACTTTGCGGAACTTTCTAATGTAATCAGTGACGTTAATAACTTTTAATTGGTTTAACTTTTAAGTGACGTGAATAACTTTCTAATGTAATCAGTGACGTGAATAACTTTTAATTGGTTTAACTTCAATAGGAAGAGTAATGACAACGATCCATGGGGATGTTTATATAAACATAAATTTAAAGATTTTGAATAAAAATTTAAATTAACCTTTTTATATAAATATAATTGTTTATATTAAAAAATAATAAAATTTTATAAGAGTTGTAAAATAAATTTTGATTACTTATGTGTAACATTTTATTTTAGAAACTCAATCAAACAAGATTAGGATTTTAAGTTAAAAACAAACATTTAGAGAATATGTTTTAAATATTTTCTTTACTATTTGGATTTATTTACTTATATAGGTATTTAAAATATTTTTAAACTAGTCTTTAACGTGACATTTCGTTTTATTTAAGATTATAATTGAATTTATTCCCAAATCACAACTTATTAAAAAGATTACATAAAACTAATAATAATCATAGATATTCATATAATATATTTTATTTATCTATTATTTTCAATAATATTAAACAATATAATTCTGATTTATATTGCAATAAAACCATTATCATCAATGTATGTTTTTTATAACTTTTATGTAATATTATTCATTAGATAAAAAATATTTAAACTTGTTAATCTATTTCGTTACAATAAATTTCATATTTTGGATATTAATATTTTTAATATAGATAAATATATTTCATTAATCAGTAGTAATATATATTTTAATAGTCGCAAAGTTAATATTTTCTATCTGGAAAAGGGGAATAAATGAACTATAACTCTACATATTATATATTCATTTTGAATTAATTATACTAAAAATTCCTAACTATAGTACAAATTAAATAAAAACAAAACATTGACAAATTAAATAATTTAAAATTTAATACGATATGAGGAAGGGCAAATGAAGATTTCAACAATATAATGTGGTATAAGATTATAGGGGCCAATGATATAATAAACCCCCTCTGAATACATTATCAAATCTCGATACCCAAAAAAAAAAAACTCCATTATAAATCAACGAAAATAGGTATAGAACTATAATCATCAAAAAATGAAATCTCAATATATCATTGTTTACAATAACTATTCATGTAGATAATCATATTACAGAAAAATCACTATAAAGAAGAGTTTTATCAACATAATGAGTCATATAATAACAAAGATCACAAAAATAACAAGGATTCTCTTCCGCTAATTTATCATTAACAGTAATTTTCTCCGCTTTAAAAATCTGACAAACCGAACATTTCCTAAACCTCAACTTCGATTGATACACAATCAACGGATACATCACTCTATTCTTCACATCATCTTCATCAATCAATCTCATATCTCTTATCACCATCACATGTTTACAATCACTCTTTTATCCAAAACAGTACCACAATTAATAATTTAATATCAATAAAACTAATTTAATCAAAAACAAAAAACACATACCTGATGACAATATAAATATCCATCTCCTACTCTAAATCTTAAATCACAAAAACGTGTTTTTTTCCATCTTAACAGATCTAAATCTCGGTAATTGAAGCTCAGTTTCATTTCCTAATATAGCATTTTGCTTTTGTTGAAGTTCACCGTTTAATATATATTCCCATTTTTCAAACGCATCTTTTTTCAAATTCTCAAGCCAATATAGTATCGGTTTACTATAGTTTGTAGCTAATGGATCCCTCATATCATTGTAAAATACATCCTATCAAATTATATAATATCAGTAAATAAATTTAAAACATAATTAAAGTAAAATGTAAATCATTTACCTCGATAAGAAAGTAACCATAAGGGTTATTTTCTCCGGCTTTCTTCATAATTTCATCAGTCATGTAATAAATTGTCTTTTACTTCGGTTAAAAATTGTTGTCCGAGAACTAAAAACTCTTGAACCTAATAAAGATTAAATTATTTAAGCGATAATAAATTAAAAGACAAAAAAGTAGAAATGGTTAAATAACTTAAATTTGAGAATTACCTTAACCCATGTTTTCTACTATGGTAAACTTCAACACAGAGAACAATTTCTGGAAATTTAACTTCTACATTACCATTTCCAATTGAGGGCCTTGCTGTAATTTAAAAAAGTTCTCAAGTTTTGTTAAATTAAACAAATATAAGTTTAGAATTTACCTTAGCGGAACTTGTACCCTTTAAACATGTCATTTTTCCACTCTTTTTATAAGATATGTTAACACATTCCTTGTTTTGCAATTACCACTCATTTTATACAAAACAAGAAAAAATGATTATATAAATTTACTTTCAGTAAATTTATAAAGTGGTAAATAGTAATGCTTACTTGAATGAATGTAACTTTGCTAATACTTTATCTTGTTCTTGTTTTTGCTTGATTATTGCAAGTTCCTCTACTTTTTCCATATAGCTTTGCTGAAAAGGTCAAAAAACAAAAATTAATAGAGTTGACTTAAAAATGTTTAACTGTGATTTATTTACATACCTCGAGAACATCATTTTTCTGTTGAACTTGCCGTTTTCTTTTTTTCTTTTTATTCTCACACAAGCTTTGAGAGTGAAACTATTAGAGGACTCAGAAGGTAACATTTCCCTCCTTATGTCTGTACAAGTTTCACCTCGTATCCAAAAAGACACAAAACTACATAAGGGTCGAAAACGATATAGTGAGAATAATAAAATTAATATATGTTTAACTAACCTTGTACTTGATGGCTCTTTAGAGTTTTATGCTCGGTTTATTGGTTTGATCCCTAGTTTTCGAGCTGCTTCCCCTTAGTTTCACTAACTCTTTTACGGATATTATTGAAGTTTACTTTATCATAACATGTCTAGAAGCAATAAATTTTGTGTATTCTGATAATTGTTTGTACTTATTTATGCAGGTAGCTTCTGATTTATCTAATTACGATTCTCCTTGTATAAAGCCAAAGAATTGAACATTCCACTTCTAATAAGGTACTCCTTTTGTAATTATATTTTTTTCAGAATGTTGCTAGTAATAAACATATAGATTAGGTTGAGAATTGAGTGGTTTTAAACGCGCATTCACAATTTGTGCAGAGCGCATATGCAATATGTTTGGATCCTCTAAAGTATAGCTCAGGAAGTAGCCCAGGTCAAGCTATATTCACAGCACAATGCTCTCACTCTTTTCACTTCAATTGCATCTCATCAAATGTCCGTCATGGTAATGTAACTTGCCCAATTTGTCGAGCACAATGGACACAATTGCCTCACAATTTAAATGCACGTCGAGCCATCCATCAACTCCATAACCGAGCCGATCCAGTTCTCCAGATTCTCGATGACTCAATCGCTAATTTTCGTGTTCATAGACGTTCATTTCTACGTTCTGCTCGGTACGATGATGATCCTATAGAGCCTCACCAGGTCCCAGATTATCCCGCCCTTCATCTCTCCCTCTTGCCTATCCCTTGCTCACTCTCAACTCCCTTCTCAAATATGTGCCATGTCTGTGAAACTTCATCAAGAACTAGATTGACTAGATACTCTCCCTTCATGTGTGCCTCGTCTAATAGAGCTTATCTTAGTGTGAAACTAGCGCACCAGCCAGCGATAGACTTGGTTTTGGTCGCAAGTCCAAACGGTCCTCATCTTAGGCTTTTGAAGCAATCAATGGCGATTGTAGTTTTCTCATTACGACCTGTGGATCGCTTAGCTATAGTGACGTATTCTTCCGCTGCAGCACGTGTGTTTCCTCTTAGATGTATGACTTCATACGGGAAACGAACTGCGCTTCAAGTGATCGATAGGATTTTTCATATGGGTCAAGCTGATCCAATTGAAGGGCTCAAGAAAGGAGTCAAAATTTTAGAAGACCGTGTCCATGAAAACCCTGAGTCTCTTATCCTACATTTATCCGATAGTCCAACAAGATTGTACCATATGGAGGCGGTTCCGGTCACGATTCACCGGTTTCACGTGGGATTTGGATTTGGAACTTCTAACGGTTTTGTTATGCACGAATTTGAAGAGTTTCTTGGACGAATACTAGGGGGTGCACTTAAAGATGTGAACCTTAGAATCGGTGAGGATGCTTTTGTAAGTCTCGGAGAGATAAGAGGGGTAGAGGAAAGGAGAATTCCAATAACTTTGAATGAATCTAGGTGTGTTTGTGTTAAGTATAGCTACCTTGATGCAGGAATTGATGAATGTAGGACGGGGGAGATGATAGTTGAAGTAGGAGATAAGCGAGAACGAGATGATAACGATATGGATATGACTGAGAACATTGGTGGGAGAACAAGTAGTGTTGAGAGTTGGGATTATCATGATCCTTTTATGGCGAGAAGATGGGCAAAGCATTTACATGGTTATCGGGGATGATTAACCGGTTTTTTTGAAGTGGAATTTGCGTATATTATCTTTGTAACTAAGAAATTTAAATTCTAGAATGCATATGCATTTATGCCTTATTTTTTTTTTTTTTTTGACGAGCATTTATGCCTTATTCATATTGCTATTTTTATTAAAACAACTTACATGTAGTGAAGAATTGATATATAAGAGATTAATAGATTCTAGGATCGAATTTTGTGCGTGAGATCGAATTTTACGTGTGGAAAGGACTCCAAGTCAAAGTGGCTCTAAGATGTATTAAGAAAAAATATTGATTTATAGTTTGAAGATTTAAAAGTTAGGCTTGAGAAATGCTATCGTTTCTTTTTTCGATTTTCTATCAATAAATTCTATGGTTTAGTAAAAATCCCATCCCAAATTACAATTAGTGAATATATGAAAATAGTAAACCGTATTTGCTATAACATGTTGGTACTGAACATTGATCTATAATGAAAATAGTAATGTGAAAACCATTTTAATAGGAAAGCAGTGACGCGAATTGTTTATACATATATAAATTTAAAAATTTTGAACAAAAATCTAAATTAATTTTGTATTATAAATATAATTGTTTATATTAAAAAATAATAAAATTTTATAAGAGTTGTGAAATAAATTTTGATTACTTGAGTGTGAAATTATATTTTAGAAATTTAATCCAACAAGATTAGGATTTTAAGTTAAAAACTATGATATTTATAAACATTCGGAGAATATGTTTTAAATATTTTCTTTACTGTTTGGATTTATTTACTTATATCGGTATTTAATATATTTTTAAACTAGTCTTCAACTTGACATCTCATTTTATTTAAGATTATAATTGAATTTATTCTCAATTCACAACTTATTAAAAAATTACATAAAACTAATTATAATTATAGAAATTCATATAATATATTTTATTCATCTATCATTCTTAATAATATTAAACAATATAATTATAATATATATTGCGATAAAACCATTATCATCAAAGCATATTTTTTTTATAACTTTTTATGTAAAATTATTCATTAATAAAAAATATTTAAACTTGTTTATCTGTTTCATTACAATAAAAATTTCATATTTTAGATATTAATATTTTTAATATAGATAAATATATTTCATTAATAAGTAGTAATATATATTTTAATAGTCGCAAAGTCAATATTTTCTGAGATCGATAGTTAGCCTAGTGGTTAGGTTATTCCGCAGAGACCTCAAGGTCCTGGGATGTCTGGGAAAAAGGAATAAATAAACTATAACTCTACATATTATATATTCATTTTGAATTAATTGTACTATAAAGTCAAATCTCGATACCAAAAAAAAAAAACTCCATTATAAATCAACGAAAATAGGTATAGAACTATAATCATAAAAAAAAAAAAAAAATCTCAATATATCATTGTTTACAATAACTATTCATTAGATAATCATATACAAAAAAATCATTATAAAGAAGAGTTTTATCAACATAATGAGTCATATAATAACAAAGATCACAAACATAACAAGGATTCTTTTCCGCTAATTTATCATCAACAGTAATTTTCTCCGCTTTAAAAATCTGACAAATCGAACATCTCCTAAACCTCAACTTCGATTGATACACAATCAACGGATACATCACTCTATTCTTCACATCATCTTCATCAATCAATCTTATATCTCTTATCACCATCACATGTTTACAATCACTCTTTTATCCAAAACATACCATAATTAATAATTTAATATCAATAAAACTAATTTAATTAAGAACAAAAAACACATACCTGATGACAATATAAATATCCATCTCCTACTCTAAATCTTAAATCACAAAAACGTGTTTTTTCCATCTCAACAGATCTAAATCTCGGTAATTGAAGCTCAGTTTCATTTCCTACTATAGCATTTTGCTTTTGTTGAAGTTCACCGTTTAATATATATTCCCATTTCTCAAACGCATCTTTTTTTGAATTCTCAAGCCAATATAGTATCGGTTTACTATAGTTTGTAGCTAATGGATCCCTCATATCATTGTAAAATACATCCTATCAAATTATATAATATTAGTAAATAAATTTAAAACATAATTAAAGTAAAATGTAAATCATTTACCTTGATAAGAAAGTAACCAGAAGGGTTATTTTCTCCAGCTTTCTTCATAATTTTACCAGTCATGCAATGCAATAAATTTTGTCTTTTACTTCGGTTAAAAATTGTTGTCCGAGAACTAAAAACTCTTGAACCTATTTAAGATTAAATTATTTAAGCGATAATAAATTAAAAAACAAAAAAGTAGAAATGGTTAAATAACTTAAATTTGAGAATTACCTTAACCCATGTTTTTCTACTATGGTAAACTTCAACACATAGAACAATTTCTGGAAATTTAACTTCTACATTACCATTTCCAATTGAGGGCCTTGCTGTAATTTTAAAAAGTTCTCAAGTTTTGTTAAATTAAACAAATATAAGTTTGGAATTTACCTTAGCGAAACTTGTACCCTTTACATGTCATTTTTCCACTCTTTTTATAAGATATGTTAACACATTCCTTGTTTTTGAAACTACCACTGATTTAATACAAAACAAGAAAAAATGATTATATAAATTTACTTTCAGTAAATTTATAAAGTGGTAAATAGTAATGCTTACTTGAATGAATGTAACTTTGCTAATACTTTATCTTGTTCTTGTTTTTGCTTGATTATTGCAAGTTCCTCTACTTTTTCCATATAGCTTTCCTGAAAAGGTCAACAAAACAAAATTAATAGAGTTGACTTAAAAATGTTTAACTGTGATTTATTTACATACCTCGAGAACATCATTTTTCTGCTGAACTTGCCGTTTTCTTCTTTTCGTTATTGTTAATTTTCTTTTTATTCTCACAAGCTTTGAGAGTCAAATTATTAGAGGACTCAGAAGGTAACATTTCCCTCCCTATGTCTGTACAAGTTCCACCTCGTATCCAAAAAGACACATAACTTTTAAGGGTCGAAAAGTAAATAGTGAGAATAATAAAATTAATATATGTTTAACTAACCTTGAACTTGATGGCTCTTCTGAGTTTTTTGCTCTCGGTTCGTTTTCGAGCTGCTTCCCCTTAGTTTCCCTGTAACTCATTTACGGGTTACTGAATTATTGAAGTTTACTGTATTATAACATGTCTAGAAGCAATTAATTTGGTGTACTCTGATAATTGTTTGTACTTATTTATGCAGGTAGCTTCTGATATATCTAATTATGATTCCCTTGTACAAAGCCAAAGATGAATACTTGGAGTGGTAAATCAAAAATCTCATTAGAAATTGAAAATGCTACTTCTAATAAGGTACTCCTTTTGTAATTATATTTTTCTCAGCATGTTGCTAGTAATAAACATATATATTTGGTCGAGAATTGAGTGATTTTAAACGTGCATTGCAGAGTGCATGTGCAATATGTTTGGATCCTCTAAAGTATAGCTCAGGAAGTAGCCCAGGTCAAGCTATATTCACAGCACAATGCTCTCACTCTTTTCACTTCAATTGCATCTCATCCAATGTCCGTCATGGTAATGTAACTTGCCCAATTTGTCGAGCACAATGGACACAATTGCCTCACAATTTAAATGCACGTCAAGCCATCCATCAACTCCATAACCGAGCCGATCCAGTTCTCCAGATTCTCGATGACTCAATCGCTAATTTTCGTGTTCATAGACGTTCATTTCTACGTTCTGCTCGGTACGATGATGATCCTATAGAGCCTCACCAGGTCCCAGATTATCCCGCCCTTCATCTCTCCCTCTTGCCTATCCCTTGCTCACTCGCAACTCCCTTCTCAAATATGTGTCATGTTTGTGAAACTTCATCAAGAAATAGATTGACTAGTTACTCTCCCTTCATGTGTGCCTCGTCTAATAGAGCTTATCTTAGTGTGAAACTAGCGCATCAGCCAGCGATAGACTTGGTCTTGGTCGCAAGTCCGAATGGCCCTCACCTTAGGCTTTTGAAGCAATCAATGGCGATTGTAGTTTTCTCACTACGACCCGTGGATCGTTTAGCTATAGTGACATATTCTTCCGCTGCAGCACGTGTGTTTTCTCTTAAATGTATGACTTCATACGGTAAACGAACTGCGCTTCAAGTGATCGATAGGATATTCATATGGGTCAAGCCGATCCAATTGAGGGTCTCAAGAAAGGAGTCAAAATTTTAGAAGACCGTGTCCATGAAAACCCCGAGTCTCTTATCCTACATTTATCCGATAGTCCTACAAGATTGTACCATATGGATGCGGTTCCCGTCACGATTCACCGTTTTCACGTCGGGTTTGGATTTGGAACTTCTAACGGTTTTGTAATGCACGAGTTTGAAGAGTTTCTTGCACGAATACTAGGGGGTGCACTCAAAGATGTAAACCTTAGAATCGGTGAGGATGCGTTTGTAAGTCTTGGAGAGATAAGAGGGGTAGAGGAAAGGAGAATTCCGATAACTTTGAACGAATCTCGGCGTGTTTGTGTTAAGTATAGCTACCTTGATGCAGGAATCGATGAATGTAGGACGGGGGAGATGATAGTTGAAGTAGGAGATAAACGAGAACGAGATGTTAACAATATGGATATGACTGAGAACATTGGTGGGAGAACAAGTAGTGTTGAGGGTTGAGATTATCATGATCCTTTTATGGCGAGAAGATGGGCAAAGCATTTACATGGTTATCGGGGATGATTAACCGGTTTTTTTGAAGCTGAATTTGCGTATATTGTCTTTGTAACTAAGGAATTCATATTCTAGAATGCATATATATATATATATATGCCTCATTCGCATTGCTATTTTTATTAAAACAATTTATATGTAGTGAAGAATTAATTTATAAGAAATTAATAGATTTTAGGATCAAATTTTATACGTAGAATCGAATTTTACGCGTAGAAAGGTCTCCAAGTCAAAGTGGCTCTGAGATGTATTAAGAAAAGAAATTGATTTATAGTTTGAAAATTTAATAGTTCGGCTTGAGAAATGCTATGGTTCTCTTTTCGATTTTCTGTCAATAAATTCTGCGGTTTAGTAAAAATCTCATCCCAAATTACAATTAATGAATATATGACAATAGTAAACCATATTTGCTATAACATGTTAGTATTGAACATTGATCTATCATTCTTTTTTTTTTGTCAAAAATTGCTCCCTATCCTTCAATGAGAACTTGTTCGAGATAATGGTTAAGATCTCATGTTAAAAGTTTTTAAATTAAAATATTATTGGAATCGAAATAGTTTTTTGGGACTTCATCTAATCACTAATATGAAAAACAAACATGCATTTGGTTTAACTTCAATAGGAAGAGGAGTGACAACGAACCAGTTTATATATATAGATATTTAAAGATTTTGAACAAAAATTTAAATTAACCTTTTTATATATATATATATAATTTTTTATATTAAAAAATAATAAATTTTTATAAGAGTTGTGAAATAAATTTTAGTTACTTCGGTACGAAATTATATTTTAGAAACTTAATTAAACAAGATTTTATTTTAAGCTATAATAAACATTCGGAGAACATATTTTTAATATTTTCTTTACTATTTAAATTTATTTATTTATGTCGGCATTTAAAATATTTCTTAACTACTCTTTAATGTGACATCATTTTATTTAAGATTATAATTGAATTTATTCCTAAATCACAACATATTAAAAAATTACATAAAACTAATTATAATTATAGAAATTCATGTAATATATTTTATTCATCTATCATTCTCAATAATATTAAACAATATAATTATAATTTATATTGCGATAAAACCTTTATCATCAAAGCATGTTTTTTTATAACTTTTATTCCTTATAAAAAATATTTAAACTCGTTGATCTGTTTCATTACAATAACTTTCATATTTTAGATACTAATATTTTTAATATAGTTACATATATTTTAATAGTCGTAAAGTCAATATTTTCTATTGGGGAAAGAAGAATAAATGAACTATAACTCTACATATTATATATTCATTTTGAATTAATCATACAATAAATTCCTACATTATACAAAATAAACTATATTTAATTATAATAAAAACAAAACATTCACAAATAAAATATTTCAAAATTTAACACCATACATTTATAATCGTTACAAGAGTGAGGAAGGGCAAATGAAGATTTCAACAATATAATGTGATATAAGATTATAGGGGCCAATGATATAATAAACCCCCCTCTGAATACATTATCAAATCTCGATACCCAAATAAAGAACTATAATCATCCAAAAAAAAATGAACTCAATATATCAGTGTTCTAGTAATAACTATTCATGTAAATAATCATATACAGAGAAATCACTATAAAGAAGAGTTTTATCAACATAATGAGTCATATAATAACAAAGATCACAAAAATAACAAGGATTCTCTTCCGCTAATTTATCATCAACAGTAATTTTCTCCGCTTTAAAAATCTGACAAACCGAACATTTCCTAAACCTCAATTTCGATTGATACACAATCAACGGATACATCACTCTATTCTTCACATCATCTTCATCTATCAATCTCATATCTCTTATCACCATCACATGTTTACAATCACCCTTTTTATCATCCAAAACAATACCACAATTAATAAAATTAATTTAATTAAAAACAAAAAAAATAAAAAAACATACCTGATGACAATATAAATATCCACCACCTACTCTAAATCTTAAATCACAAAAACGTGTTTTTTCCATTTCAACAGATCGAAACCTCGGTAATTGAAGCTCAGTTTCATTTCCTACTATAGCTTTTTGCTTTTGTTGAAGCTCACCGTTTATTATATATTCCCATTTTTCAAGCGCTTCTTTTTTCGAATTTTCTAGCCAATTTAATATCGGTTTACTGTAATTTGTAGCTGATGGGTCCCTCATATCATTGTAAAATACATCCTATCAATTTATATATAATATCAGTATATAACATAATTAAAGTAAAATGTAAAAGATTTACCTCGATGAGAAAATAACCCGAAGGATTATTTTCTCCAGCTTTTTTCATAATTTCATCAGTCATGCAGTAAATTTTGTCTTTTACTTCGGTTAAAAATTGTTGTCCGAGTACTAAAAACTCTTGAACCTAATAAAGATTAAATTATTTAACCGATAATAAAAAAAAAAGTAGAAATAATTAAATAACTTAAATTTGAGAATTACCTTAAGCCATGTTTTTCTACTATGATAAACTTCAACACAGAGAATAATTTCTGGAAATTTAACTTCTACATTACCATTTCCAATTGAGGGTCTTGCCTGCAATTTTTATAAAGTACTCAAGTTTCGTTAAATTAAGGAAATATAAGTTTAGAATTTACCTTAGCAGTACTTGTACCCTTTAAACATGTCATTTTTCCACTTTTTTTGTAGGATATGTTAGCACATTCCTTGTTTTTGCAACTACCACTGATTTAATAAAAAAACAAAAAAAATTATTATATAAATTTACTTTCAGTAAATTTATTAAGTGGTAAATAATAAATAGTAATGCTTACTTGAATGAATGTAACTTTGCTAATGCTTTATCTTGTTCTTGTTTTTGTTTAATTATTGCAAGTTCCTCTACTTTTTCCATATAGTTTTCCTGAAAAAGGTCAAAAAAATAAATAAATTTGACTTAAAGATGTTTAATTGTGATTTATTTACATTTACATACCTCGGGAATATCGTTTTTCTGTTGAACTTGTCTTTTTCTTTTTTTCGTTGATTTATTGGTAATTTTCTTTTTATTTTTATTCTGACAGGCTTTGAGAGTCAAATTATTAGAGGATTCAGAAGGTAACATTTCTCTTCCTATGTCTGTACAAGTTTCATCTTGTATCCTGAAAGATTATAAGGGTAAGAAGGTAAATATTGAGGATAATGAAATTAATATTTGTTTTCAACTAACCTTGAACTTGATGAGTTTTCTGTGTTTTTTGTAGAATCTTCTTTGGAGTTAGTTTTATTATCCTGTTATAAAAGAAGATTATAAAATTAAGTGATGAGAGATTTGTTATATGTAATTACTTAATTATAGATTTACCTTGAATGCTTCTTTGAAAGCCATACTCACTAACTCTTCTTCGCTAAAGATTTTAAGCTCATCAACACTGTAATGTAATAAAAGCAGTTTAATGGAAAAAGCAGGAAAAAAAAATGGAAAAAGAAATGCTTACGAGATATCTTCATCGTCTAAGTCAAGTGAGTCAAAATCTAGCTCAGCCTTGAAAGCCTAGAGGAAATCGAAATTAATTAAAAATTCATATATATAAAATAAATATATATAAAAATCGATGAAGAATTGAGGCGAACCTGAAGCTCATGGAAGATTGAATTTTCGAAATCAGGAACTCTTGTGAGAGGACCGACCATATCGGGAATGAAAATAGGTCCACCACGAGGTATGGAAACAAAGGCAGTGTCTCCGCCGCCGCTTCCACTGCCGCCTCCGGCAACTTCTTCCGGCGACTTCGCGGGCATATCTTTTTACTGCAAAACAATTCGAATAATAGAGTATGAGACCAAATTGCTTACTCTAACAGGTCACGGCAAATTATGGGACCCTCACACGGCATCCCATCACCATATAAGCTAGTGCAACGCTATGGTAAAAGGTTCCAACAGTAATAAATTGACCAGTTGTAGGATTTGTATAAAAATATAATAAACATCACGAATGTAATTATGGTTGAAATAGATGATTTTGAAAAATTGTGAAAGTGATGAGATTAGGTTAAAAATAATTCAATTGTTTAGAGTTTCATTGGTAAAAATTAAGTTTTACCTTAATTTGGGTTCTTCGTTTGTTGATGACGTAGCTAAGCCGGGTTGATGATGGTGGAGAGTGGCGGCGATTTCCTTTGTGCAGGAGATTTCTTTTTCTTTTTTGTTCCAATGCGAGTGTGAAGAGTATGAAGAGGTTTCTTTTTGTTTTTGTTACAGTGCGCGTGTGAAGATATGGATTTTTGTTTCATTGTTTTTTTTTTCGATGATAAATAAATGGTTTTATTGTTTTTCATCGTTTTTTTTTTTTTTGGTCAACCTGTTTTTCATCGTTTACTTTTTTCTTTTTTTGTCCTCAAATTTTTCAATTTTCGGTTGTGTTCCTTTCTTATCCTAAAATTCATTATTCATTTAATATTCCGAGTGTAAAATCGGAAAATAAAACACGAATTAAATCGGAAAACCAAAAATTTCGCTAATTTGTACTTTTCTGGAATTCTGAAATTCCGATTTTCGATTTTTTCGGAATTGAAATCAAAATTTTCGAGTCAGAAAAATCAGAATCTGTTCTGATATCGGAATTTTCGAATCAGAAAAACCAGAAGTTTTGGATCTGATATCCACCTAATTAAGACTAAGTGATTTTAGGTTAATACTTGGTTATTTTGCATAATACTTGGTGATTTTGTGTAATACTCAATGATTTTGCAATAATATTCAGTAATTTTATGTTCATACTCAGTGATTTTACGTAACACTCAGTGATACAGTGTGATATTTAGTGATTTTGTGTTATAACTCAGTGGTTTTAAATAATACTTAGTGATTTCAAATAATACTTAATATTGAGTACTTAGTGAAAATCACCGAGTACACAGTGGCGTTGGTGGTGGAAGATGAATAGTACAAATACTCGGTGACTCGATACTTAATGACTCGATACTAAGTGAATCGGTGGTCCATACTTTTTACCACTTGTGAATTTGTTTATTGGACCAAGTGAATTTGTATTCATTGACGACCGAGTCACTAAGATCATTTTGATTCAAAAAGGAGTTGATTCTAAATATGTTGGACATATTTAAATTGTTTTTGTCCAATGTTTCATCACAGATTTGTATCATGTTGAAATCACCGATCAAATGACAGGAATGGTTTTTTTTTTACAGAGAAAGAAATCCCACCTATCTACCCAACTAATTTCAACAAATCCCGAACTTGTTAAAATCTTCATGAATTTCTTCTATGCTAACTTGTTTTGAAGTAACCCCGTCTTTTTCATTTTTTGTCAATCTGTCCGCCTTTATGTTGAGATACCTAGAAATATGTCTGAAAATAATATATGCCGCCTCTTTAGCCATATTCTTAATCTTACTCAACATTGTCTAGATCATCCAACTAGCTGTCGACACCTGCTTGATACCTTAATTGGAGTTCAAGGTTATCTGAAAAGATGGTAATTTTTTTGTATTATAATTCCTTGCAAATCTCTAAAGTCTCTAAGATTGACTGCGCCTCTCCTTCAATAATAGTGTCACACCAATCCGTTTTTGAATGATCAATTCTAATTCCACCATTCTTATGAATTTCGACAATACCGATGCATGTGGGATTGTATGAGTAGTCAAAGAACGCGTCACAAGTGAAAGAAATGTTAGTTTTAAAATCCATATTGTTAAGCATAGGCCTAGGAATATTAATGTTTCTAGCACTATCCAAGGTTGTATTGATCCAATTAGGTCCAAATAGCTCTTTGATGTTAATATTAGTTGCCCTGATAATTTCATCTGGTTTACCTCTTGGCAATTATGTCGACTTTTCATCTTTACCTTCTAGATCATTAACAATACATACGTCGTTATAATTCTTTGATTCCACCCCACATCCACATATGTCTAAATGATGTTAATAATCCAATTACTTAAAGAATCCTATATTTGCATAATCCTCAGTTTAAAATGATTTGTTCTATTGTTGCTCCTTCTGCATGACACCCTTCACAGACGGTCTCAATATCACATTTCCATTTTTTTCTTAGTTTTTTCCTATATTCACGACATTATTACTTGCTTTCCATATAAAAATTCTTGTCTTTGTTGATATATTTGCTTTCCATAGCGTCCTCCAGAGACTTGAACTTGAATCTGGTACTTGACAAATCTCTGTGGCTCTTCGAAAACAATATTATTGTACCCTATTTTCGTCGTAATTTTTGTGTACAATATCTTCTACCTGGTTATTACCGGTGTTAAGTGTTTTGGAAAAATATTATCTAAAATTTCTGTGTTTCCCATACCATCGATCATTTTACAATACATGAATTTTCATCAGATTTAAGATCGCTAGTTAATCTAGTGGTTAGACTAATCCGCAGAAACCAAGAGGTCCTGGGATTTATTGGAGTCAAAATGATTCCGAACCCAAAGTGGCTCTTATATGTATTCAAAAAAAAATAAAAATCACCAGATTTTATGATTTTAAAAATCAGTTTAACTAGCCGTAGAAGGCCTCATGAACTACCCAATGAGGGACAAATTCTACAATTTTTATTTTAAGAGATTTCAGACAGTTTAAAATATTAAATGAGTTATTTATAGTCTCAATTTAAAAGATTATTTTTGAAAGATGGTTTTTAACCACCACTAGAACATAACATTTACCACTACTCCATTTTCAGTAGAATAATAGCTACTCAAAATTAGTTTCACATAAGATCAGATATTCATTCATCTACACAAAAAAGAAAATTACAGATAAAGCAGTCCATAAACATTATCCCGATACTGAAAACCTGTCATCAAAACATCATGGGGCAAAAATTTACACTTCAATAAAACAGTCCCTTCATTTTCCTACTACTTTTACATTACATATCTTCACTTCATAAGTTCAATAACAGAAAAAACCGTTAAAAAATTATCCACCACACCCAGTAATTCCTTGTGAATTAACTTGTAACACATGCATATCCGAACCATTCATGCTTAACACACGTTTATTTCCACCAGATGGTGACTCTTCATGTGAAGTCAAACAACTTTCAGTTGAACAATCTGCCAGCTGTGAATTTTGATATACATCTTCAGGGCTAATTAACTCAACCATATTTGTAGAATTCAAAGGATATGATAACCCAATCCGATTAATTATTTCCATTTCTTCATAATTTTCTGTATTCATTACTCCCATTATTTGATCAGTAAGTATTTTACACGTTCTCTCTAACATCATCATATATTTTCTCTCTGCATCTTGACGTATCTGTAAATGCTTCTCAGCCTATATACACATATTATTAGTTATACACTTTAACCATGGTTAGTTAGTTAGTTAGAAACTTACTTCAACTAGTAAGTGTAGTTTAGTTTGAACTTCCATTTGTTCCCTTAAAGCTTCCTTCACTTCATAACCCCTGGATATATAGGATCATAGTTATCAAATCGTAACAAGCTTTTATACAAAAGTCAAAAAAAAAAAAAAAAAAAAAAATCTTACTCGTTTATGTCGGAAGCTATTAAGTTAGTGTCGGAAGGGCTTTCTAAATGATATGATGCGCAAAGTTCTTTAATGTAGTACAAGATAAGTCAATATAACAATCATAATTATTAAATAAAAATTGTTTAAGGGATGAGAATTAATTTAAACATACCATCTTTTGGAGCCTCACCAAAATCTTTACCAGAGAGCTTACCTAGTCTATATTTCTGAAGCAATGAAGAAAAAAGAAAGATTAATCAGGAATGAAATTTTTTGAGGTTTATAATTGAAAAGAAAATTAACCTGGAGATGACTTTTTAAATGAAATAAAGTTAATCCCTTTACACCCATGGTGCGTAGAATAGCCTTAGGAGTTGCCTCTGTATGAAAGATTCGTGTTCGTAAATAATTAGTGTGATTATTACTGGATGATCTGTAATAATTATAACATAGCAAACGAATCTAACACAAATAGTTGAATTAAACCTAATTTTATAAAAAAAAAGGGAAAATGTAATTGGAAATTGAAGAAAGGGAAAGTGACTAACTTGAAGGGCCACCAAGCTGAGTAACAGCGTCAACGAAACGCTCATGAAGGTCAGTAGTCCATCGAAGTCGTGGTTTTGGATCGGAGGTTAGAACCACCATACACGGCTCTCCTACACCTACACCTACTCCATTAACAATACCAATACTACCCCTCCTGTTAGTATTGTCTTCTAGAGGTTGAATCAATCTGGGAAGCATCTGGTTGTCTTTTCCAAATTCAGAACTAAACAATGGCAGAGAAAAAGAGAGATTCAAAGGGGTTTGTTTTACTTTACAGTGATTACTTTTAGTATAGAAGTACTAAATCAGTAATCCATTGGAAGGGTGTAAAATTACCAGCAAACTTAGTGGCGCAATGGGAGAGGAAGTTGACTTTAAGGGAGATAATTATTTGGATTTTCCATTTTTTTTTTACAACTTAGCAAGGGGTATAAAAAGTAGTTTTTTATTTTAATTTTTTTATGAAAAAAATTGGCGATTTGGCACCCGGGGGTGACCCGGTCATTGCCCTTACTTAATTTTCAGATTAAGTGATAAGGGCGGTCATTCGTTGACCGCCCAATACATAATACAATTTTTAAGTACGGGCGGTCCTTTGACCACCACCCTCTTCACGCGTTAACGAGAAAATTAATGGGCAGTCGTTAGTTGACTGCCCTTAAAAGGAATTTAGGGTAAATATGGAACCCCTCTTCATTTCTATCCCATTTCAATACGCATTTCCCTCCTACACTCATACCATTAAAAACCCATCCGAAATCTTCAATTTTTTTTATTCAAATTCTTGGACATTTCATCTTGAAGGTAATTATTCTATTCATTTGTTATTGTATATAAGTAAGAAAAATTAGGTTATATTTGTTTTATATAGTAGTTGTAGTAATTATAGTTGTGAGAGTTTGTTTCTAATATTCATTAGGTTAAATTAGGTTTTATATATTGTCCTTCATTTAGTATTGATTATGTTGTTTGTATTGGGGGTTTAGGTAAATATGAATTTTATGTGGTTATGTTTTTACAGAGGTGATATTGTTCGGAGTGGTAACGGTGTTGTTGAATATGCCGGGGGAGATTGTAAAGCTTTTATGACCGAAGGAGATATTGGGTTAATTGGTTTAAAACAAACTGTATGTTCGAATTGCAATTGGAATGTCAATGAAGTTATTTTCGATTTCATATGGCGAAGTCCGATTTCGTCAAACCCTCCACGGTTTCATGCTCTAGTAGTTGGGGAGGACACGATCAATGCGATGATAGGTGGGGGCAAGGAACAGTCAATACCATGCTATTGAGATTTACGCCGAGATTTAAGAAATTCATAAAATTTAAGCGTCCACTTCTCGAGAGAAGGGTAAAAAAAATTATGAGCGGGGTAACACATCCACACCTCTTGAGCCGATTCGCGAGACAATTTGCGAATTTGATAGTAAAAACGAAAGTGAAAGCGAAACCGAATCGGAGGCATCCGAGAAGAGGGTTTTCATATTTATAGTGATGGTAATGAAGATAGCGGTAACGATGACGATGAGGATGATGATTATTATAATCCAACTAATTACAATTTTGGTCCTCTTGATATGAGCGAAAAAGGAGAATGTCATGATTGGCAATTAATTCAACCATCTTCCATGGTGAAAGGAGTTCAACTCATGTTGGGTGAGCGATACACTTCTAGGCGTGCTCTTTTGTTGGACGTGAGTAGGAGACACCTTTAAATTACAAGGAATGTAAAACGGAAAGGACAAATAATAAACACATTACATGCATTTGTGTACATGCTAAAGGCGGTTGCAGAATTTATATTCGTGGTATTTATGTTAGTCGTAGTAATGTGTGGGAGATTACTAGGTTAGAAGAACATAAGTGTCAACCCGAAATTCTTGTGAAAAAATCACCGGCAATTGACTTCAGATTTTGTTTGAGATGAAGTATTCGCAATGGTGAATACCGATATAGTTATGAAAATTGGATTGATACAAACTCAAATTCATAAGGATTATGACCATTACATTTCATATGGTAAGGCATGACGGGGTAAACAAAAAGTGCTTGAAAAATTATTTGGAATATGAAGGTGCGTTCACGGATTTACCAAAACTTTTTGGTGCTTTACGAATCATTAACCAGGAAACAATATACGAGTTTGAGTATAAACGTGTTGTGGGTAACAAAGCTACGTTTAATATGGTTTTTTGGGCATATGGAGCTAATATCAAAGGTTTCAAGCATATGATGCCCGTGGTTAGCATTGATTCAACCCATTTATATGAGAAGTATGATGGTAAACTACTTATTGTGGTTGGGTACGATGCGATGGTGTCTCCTTGTGTGTTCTTAAATAACACACCTAAAAAAGGCAAGACACGTACCGCAAGTGTACGGGTCGTCCAAGTAATATCTGGTAAACGGGATTTCGATCTTAGGGACGGATTAGGTATGACTTTAGATGTTATGTAATAAGTGCTATTAATTGTTATGTGATGCGGAAAATAAATGATATAAATATTTGTTTTGGTTTTTGATTACGACTAAGACGCAAATAAATTAAAATACTATGTTAACTAATGCAAATAAATAAGACGCAAGTAAATAAAAATGAGTAGACGCAACGATTTAGACGCAGTACTTGAGTTTCGCAAGGGTTTCTCACCTAAATCTATTAAATCACTGTTTCTGTTTAAGGGATGAATCGGGAATTAAGTACTAGTCGGGATTCTTTAGTCTCCTAACCCCCGTCAAGGTGGACTTAGGAGCTATTCTTAGGTGTTACAAACCCCGTCAGGGCGATTACAATCCACCTTCGAATGGTTCATGCTCTTTATCCAATTGGCTATAAGGTTAACTAAGCCCGCCAGGGTCAATAATTTCTACCTTACGTCTATTATTTAATTCCGTAATTAAACCCCCCCGTCAAGGTGATCCATACGCCACTATATGGAATAGCCTAATTACTAATTTCTAGGTTTGATTCATGACTTCAAAGATAGTTATTTAAATACAAAATAATAGTCAATACGAAATTACCCAATTCAATTTAAATTAAAATAATCCCAAATTCAAAAACATGAATTCAATAAAATTGGGTTCAACCCATTAATGCGAATCTCAAGCACTTAAGGAATTTAGCTCATAATGTTAAAAACTAATAAATTAAAATAAAAGATGTTCATAATGAATTACAGAACTAAGAATAACCTAATTAAAGGGTTGATACTTGCTGTTGTTGAATTTTTTTTTTCCAGGTTCAGCTTTCTCTCTCCTTTTTGCTTCTCTGACTTCTGCTAAGCGTTGTCTCTTCTCTAATATGAATTGTGTATGTAAAAACTGAGGTTAAAGGTCTTTTTATAGTGGAAAAAACGGATTGGGCTATTAAAAATAAGGATTAGGTTAATTAAAATAAAAGCCCAATCCATTTAATAAAATCCCGTAACTGGTGACCAGCTTTTACTAAAACAGCTGTAACTTTTGCGTCCGGACTCGGAATCACTTCGTTCAACTTGTAAAATCTTCCCGACTTCAAGCTATAGCTACCTCATTTTATGCTACAAGGCTAAATCAGTGGCTAAGATGCTCAAAAACAGTGATTTGTGACAGCATTCCAGATTTCATTCTCCACTAATTACTTCTTCGAATCAATTATTCTCGCCTTTGACTTCAACGCTTAATCCAAGACTTTTATTCCCGTTTATTTTCCTTGTCTTTATATTCCATCAAATAATAAACCTAAGAACTTTACACTAAAAATAAACGAATTAACGCATAAAAGCTCTAAAACACAATTAATCCAAATCCAAGGGAAGAAATCGTAATATGATCAAATAAGCTTAAAAGTCTAGTAAATAAGTCAAATAATCACCTTATTTGATGTCTCCTAAGGGAATATAATTAGAACAAAAAGGAAGAAATCAAGACCCCAAACTCAAACCTTTGTCGTCCTGACAAAGCAAAATAAAAACAAGGGTTCAAGGTGATGCGCAAAAAGGTAGAGTCTAATGAATAACACCCAAAGCATAACTCAAAATAAATCTCATATAGTATGAATCTAGGAATTGATATACACATACAAATGTCATGCAAAATCAAACACAAATAATCAATTAAAAATTAACTTCACAATGGTAGAAGGTTACGCTTGTACTTATCTCAATATGAAGGCTATAGTGTGTTCATCGATCCTCACTAAATTTGAACGCTCCACTTAGCATACTCTCTATTAGCTGAATTAAAAATCTACTACATAACTAGGAATCACGAGGACTTTATTGTTATAGCGTAGGCTTCGGGACGGTATGGAATGTATATTTGGTAAATTTGAAGTGAGCTTTTGGCTCTCTCCTCACTTACCATCAACAAACTGTACTTGAGCTTGAGTTTACACTCGTATATCGTTCTCACTCAACCCATTTGACGCACTAATGTAGCGTCCCCAAAATTACCCAAAGCACTAAAGATGATTTCTAGAATTCCACTTTGCCGGTTACTTTATTTTTTCTTTATTTTCTTTTTCATTACAATTTTCTCTTTTTTTTTTGTATAAGATACCCATGAACATCATTTTGATGTGAAAGGTCATGTTTCTTATAAATTTTTTTCTTTTTCAAATCCCGGCAAAAGGGTTACAATTAATATATCATCAACAATTGCGCATAAATACCAACACATACAAATTCCCTCCCAATGTAATCTCCCATTAATGAAACCCGTCTCAGGATTGTGATTCAAGTGCGGGTCATATGGTAATGCCTAATAATCTAAAGGGATATGGGCTTATATTATGGCGACAAAAGAAAGGCTTAAAGGCTAAAAATGGGCTAAGATGGATAATATTATATTAAGGGACAGAAGGCTAAAAAGGCTCAAAGGGCTATCAAAGAACTGCCTCTATCATCTTCCTAATTACATAGCTTTCCTCTAGTTCATACCTACGTGGGTTCTGTATCAATTTGGATCACGCGTTCTACACACCAAACATTTTCCTTAAGTACAAGTTTACTTCTTTTGCATTGTTTATTAATTATACCTATTAATTACCTATGTTTGCATGTAATCTAAATGCGTTTTATACTAACTCCTAAAGTCTATTATTTTCTATCATAAATTCATAAAAAGTTTGCTTAATGGGGACATTTAAAATTCTCTACAGTTAAACGCAACCCTAAAATCAGTTTTATTGAAAGCAAATAAAAACAATTAACACATAAAAATTGGGATGAGGCAATGAACCCCACCCCAAACTCAAAAATGAGTCGTGTCCCCACGACTCGAAAAGACTCAATAAAGAAATCAAACTATTATACACTACTAAATGAGAAAGTTATGAATATGTATCTGAACCAGCACTAGGCTGGTTTTCGGTGTTGCGTCCACGTAAAACTTCCTTTGTGAGTACATAATAGGTGGCATGTTGTATGGTGCTCAACCCAAGTAGCATAGTTCTGAGGAGGTCTAACTCTTTTGTCACGCTTCCTAAAGTAGCAATCATCTTCTCTTGGTTTGCCTCTAACACTCGAATCTTAGCTTCCAACTCATTATTGTTATTCACCTTCTGCGTTGGTGGAGGGACTTCAAGAGTCCTCCATGCTTCAAACTCCTCAAACCATTGATGACCTCTCTTCGGGCTTTCAGTACCCTCAGCTGGAGTTGCTTCATTAATGTTAGTATTCACCCCTTCTCTGCGGTTATAGCCCAAGGAATCAGCTCTGTTTGTCATCTTCAAGGAACCCCAAACTCAAAACTTCAAAAATTCAAAAACTAGAGATAAAGTTTTGAACTTTGATGTTTTGAGGATATAGGAAGATGGTATGAGGTGTTTTATGAGATGGGTAATGAATTTCTTAGGGAGAAGATGAGGTTTAATGGGTGAGAGTGAAGCTTTGATGAAAGAAAAGTGAATGATTTTGGTGTTTGGTGGAAGGATTTGATGGTGATTATGTGTTAGGAGTTGTTTAGAGGGAAAGATTTGATGTGTCTTGGTTTTTTGATGATGAATAGTAGGTATATAATGGGTTAGGGGTCGTTCACAATGGTATCTTGCAGAAGAGGCTAGGTTAAAAGGGAGGAACTAGGGTTTTTATTAGGGTTTTCGAGAAAATCCTGCTGGTCGGGCCGGCATACCGGCCGGATGGCCGGCTAGCTGGTCCCAAACCATGTCGTTTTTTCACCTTTCTGTATAATACCCGAGGCTAGACCCCAAGCCCTCGCATTTTTTTTAATCCAAACGAACAACAGCTCTCTTCCTTTGGCCGGCATGCCGGTCAGCTGACCGGCTAGCCAGCAGGCTTTTTCTCACAAAGTTTTGCTCTCGGCAAAATACCCGAGCCTATACCCCGTGGCCTCGTGTTTCCTCTGGCCGGCATACCGGTCAGGTGACCATCTAGCCAGCGCGCATGAATGGTTTCTCGGCGACGCACGATATAGGTGCGTATAGTGGTCTTCGTTTGATCCTCGTTGACCGGCATTACCGGTCAGGTGACCGGCTAGCCGATGCGAGTGATCAATCTTATGTCCAAAACACGATTTTTTTGCGTCTCACACCTGTTAACCCCAAACTCATGGTTTAAATACCTGTAAATCATTAAAACACCAGACCTTCCTCATTTCTTTTTAAGAATATACACTAATGCTAAATTAACCACTACGAAATAAAAGGCATAAAAGCACTTAAACTAATATACAATTGAAGTAGCTTTTGTTTAACGTCGTTAAGCTCGACAGATTACCTCATGCATCATTTCATAACATAACCTCCCCAACAGTGAGTGAGGTTATCAACGTTAGCTATTAGAAACTTGCATCCTTTGTCTTTGATTCCAACTAGTTTCTTTGAGATAATCTGCGTAACAGTGAATAGACCATTCCAAGGACCTTTTGATTTCCGGAATCTTCTCCACTTCTATCACTTCAGGTTCATCATTCTTTTCTTTCACATCCTTTACCGGTTTTTCTTTATTGGTAACTTCTTTTTCTTTCATAACAGGGAAAGGAGGTGGGGGAAGCTTCTTACCACTTCTGAGTGAGATAGCATTACAATATTCGTATTGGGCAAGAGTCTCTGTATTACTGGGTAATTGTCCTTATGGACGCTGTTGCAACTGTTTTGCCATATGAGTTATCTGATTTTTTAACCTTTTAGTCTCGGCTTCAGAAGCTTGCTGATTTTGGATCGATTGTGCCTGAAGCGCGAATAATTGCTCTACAGTTTGACGAAGATCATTCGCTCCTTCTTGAGGTTGAGCAGGTAAGGCTTTTTGATTCATTGTATCGTTGTAATTATCTTGAGGAGGCTGTCTTTGTGTGTTCTAAAATAAATGCAATAAGGAAAAGAGAACCACAACCGCAAGTGTACGGTTGTCCCAAGTAATATAAGTGATAATACATATTCGTTCTCAGGGACGGAATGGTTGACTCTAATGCTTATCAAATAGTAGTTAATTGCACGTGAAAACAATTAAATGATTTTTAGATTGATTGTTTGGTTTTCTAATGCTAAGACAATAAAGTAAAATACTAAATTAATGCAAGAATTAAACTAGACGCAAGAAACTAAGTGTTTACGCAAGATGAGAAGGCAGTACTTAAGAGATGCAAGGATTTCACATAATTATCATTCATTTCGTACATTGTTTAAGGGACAAATTAGTAAAATTGTATTGGTCGGGATTCGGAATTCTCTTTACCCCGTCAAGGTGGACTAAGGAGCTACTTTCAAGTGCTACAACCCCCGTCAGGGTGATTATAGTCCACTCTCAAGTGATTAAGTCTAATTTACCCAATAGGCCATAGGTTTAATTAAGCTCGTCAGAGTCTCTAATTTCTAACATATATTCGTTAACTAGTTCTGTACCCAGACCCCCCGTCAAGGTGATCGAATCACCACTAATTCGAATAGCCTAGATACTAAGTCCTATTATTAATTGATCAGGTTAATAATAGTAAATAAATGCAAATTAAAGAAAAATACAATTTACCCAATTTGATTTAAATAATAATTATCCCAAATCCAAACATATGAAACGAAATCAAATTGGGATTAACCCATTATGCGTTCTCAAGCACTTAATTAAATTAGCTCATACTAATGCGAAAAACTAAATTAAAAGAAATAAAAGTGTTCATATTGTTTTACAGAAAGAAATAAAAGAAAAACCTAATTGCAGAATTAGATTAGCTATGATTTGGAGATATAGTCCGTCTCCAGCTCTGTAGTTTTCTCTTCTTCCTTGCCTTGACTTCTCTATGATGCTTTCTTTTATAAAAAGTGAATTGTGTGAAAAATAGAAGTCAAAACTCTTATTTATACTCCAAAATTTGGACTTGGACCTTAGGCTTAAGTTTAAATGAAATAATAAAGGCCCAAGTCCATTATCTTAGCCCAAAATCTCGTAACTGCTGCACCACCTCCACTAAAACAGCTCTAACCGACTCGTTTCAACTCAGATTGACCTCATTCCAGTTGCTAAAGTTCCGTAACTCAATGGGGCACGTTTTCTCTTCACAAGTCAGCGGCTAAATATACTCTTAGGTGGCTCGAAATCAGCAATCTTTGGCAACTTTCCAGATTTGCAGCTCTAAAATCCATATCACGATCTTTGACTTTATTCTCAGATTCCTCTTTTAGATAATATTCAAAACCTACAAACTTTCACTAAAAGTACCCAATATTACGTGCAAAAGTTTAATAAATTAAAAATGCTAGAAATAAAAGAAGAAATTCGGATTATTACATATTTAGTCCAAAAGTCTATCAAAATAAACGAATAAACACAAAAAATGATGTCTCCCAAGGGCATAAAATTAGAACATTTAGGGAGATATCAAGACCCCCAACTCAAACCTTTGTCGTCCCGACAAAGTAAAATTAAAACAAAGGGGAGAAAGTCATTGCAAGAGAAGATAGAATCTAGGAAATAAACCTAAAGCAATTCTTAAAATAAATCTAATATAGCAAAACTCTAGGAACTAGTATACACATACACCTATCATGCAAAATTGAACACAAATAATCTCAATCATAAAATTAAAGTAGCAATGCTTGAAGGTTACACTTGTACTCATCTCTGTATGATGGCTATAGGGTGTTCCTCAATCCTAACTCGCTTTGAACGCTCCACTTAGTATATTCCCTATTAACAGAATCATACATTCACTATGCACTTAGGAATCACGAGGACTTTACGGTTTTAGCGTAGGCTTAGGGACGGTGTGGTAGGTATATTTGGTAAATTTGAAGTGAGTTTTTGGCTCTCTCTTCACTTACCATCAACAACTGTCCACGAGCTTGAGTTTACACTCATATAATGTTCTCACTCAACCCATTTGACGCACTAATGTTGCGTCCCCACGTCAACCCAATATATACTAAGATGATTTCCAAAGATATTTCACTTTGCCGGTTTATTTTATTCTTTTTTTTTTTTTTTTTCATTTATTTTCTTCTTCTCTCTCTTTTTTTAAATCCCGGCAAAGGGTTACAAATAATATTATCATCTTTTAAATTTTTGTGCCTCAATACAAACACATATAATCCCCTCCCAATGTAATTTCCTAAATGTGGACCCTCCACCCCAAACTCAAGCTCGAGACAGGTCTCAGGATCGTGATTCAAGTGCGGGTCATTTGGTCATGCCTAATAATCTAAAGGATAATGGGCTTATATCGTGTCGACAAAAGAAAAGGCTTAAGGATCAAAATTGGGCTAAGACGGATAAAATTATTATAAGGGATAGTAAGCTAAAAGGCTACAAATGGATAACAAAGAACTGCCCCTATCATTTTCCTAAGTACATAGCTCGTCTTTAGTTCATATCTAAGTGGGTTCTCTACTAATTAGGATTTCACATTCTACACACCAAACATATTCCTTAAGTACAAGCTTACTTCATTTGCATTGTTCATTAATTTTTCCTATCAATTACCTATGCTCGCATGCAATTCTAAGTGCGTTTTATACTATTCCTTAAAGTCCACTATTTACTATCATAGATTTATCAAAAGTATGCTCAAAGGGACATTTAAAATCTTCTACAATCTAACGCAACTCCGAAATTATTTTATTGAAAGCAAATAAAAACACATAACACATAAAAACTGAGATGAGGCAACGAACCCCACCCCAAACTAAAAAATGAGCCGTGTCCCCACGACTCGAAAAAGACTCAACGCAGTAAAATAAACTAAACTAAAACGCGGAAGGGATAGAAAACGTATCTCAACCAGCGCGTGGCTGGTCATCGGTGTTGCGTCCATAGACTTTATCCTTCGTAAGTAGACCATAGGTGGCGTGTTGAATGGTGCTCACCCCCATTAGCATGTTTCAGATAAGTTCCAGCTCTTTCGTAACGTTCCCTAAAGTAGCAATCATCTTCACTTGGTTCTCTTCCAACACCTTGACTTTCGCTTCCAACTCGTTATAGGTATGCATCTTCTTCTTTGGAGGAGCTCTAGGGGTTCTTACAGCTCGTATTACTTCATCATGAGCATTATGCATTGAAGTTAAAGCCATGTTCTCTCCAACGGCCACACGGTCAATCTCTGCGTTCCTACGCGGGACTTTTGCGTCTAGACACAAAGTAGTGATGGTACAAGGGAACTTGAGATTTTGTTGCGTAGTTGGAACTCTTGCAAACTCCATGATGATGTCATAAATCACACGAGCAACATCCATTGGTTTCTCCTCAATAATACACTTGATAAATATAAGATGCTCCTTCTTCACTTCTGAGATGTGTTTAATTCCGAAGAAGGTTGGGATTACGAAACGGGACCACACCTTAGCACAGGGTAACAAATTACTGCTATATATTTGTCCAGGATACCTCTCTCCATCCGGAATTGGGCGAGCCCCATTAACAAGTACTTTCCCCTAAAGGGATTCATAATCGAAAGAAGGATCATTAAGGGATTCTTGGAAAGGGCATAGTCCAGTAAAGTTGGGAAATTTCAATGATTTTCAAATAAGCTCAATGGAGAAAGGAACTACCTTTTTGCGAACCACGACTTCTTCTTTTGAAAAGGCTAAACCTTCATAAAAATCTCGCACCAAGGTAGGAATATACTCAAGCTTCCTTTCTCTCGATTCTTTCCAACCCAGCTTGTCACAAGTAATACCATAATCTTTAAAAGCACTATTCATAATACCCTTAGGAAGATCTCCTCACCAAAATTCAAATAACTAATTCTATCATTGATGTCTCCTCATTTGTGATAGATTTATATTAGGATGAGACATCATTTTTAGTGATTTAGAAGTCATTATAGTCGATTTTCTTGAGAAATGCTACACTTTCCTATTTTGAGTCTTGATTTAGTAAAATAATATTTTTAGAGAATATTGGGTTTAATTATTTATTTAGTGTGAAGCTTTAAAGATAATTATGGAGATTAATTAGATTCCAAGTCAAAGACTACAAGATATGGAAAAAGATAGACATGGTAATTGGAGATAAGGAAATAAAAGCTAAAAATATGGAAAAGGAAAAGCTGCCTTAATCCTGAATTTCTGCACATACGACCACAAATCAGCTTATATCTCAAAAACGGTGTGGAATTTGGAGAAACGGTCAAGAGAAAAGTTGAAGAGCTTTCCGAGACGATCAATTTGGTATATTCATACGCGTCAAACGGATAAATATTGAAGCTGTTAGAGCCAAAAGAATATCGGACCTGATTTCATGTTTTTAGGGTTACGAATTTGAGTTGGGCTTGGAGTCCACTGCTTACTTCTCCTTCAAGAAAACGAATTAGGGCTTCCAAGACACCTATAAATACACCCTTATATCATTGTAAACATGTCCTTGCTCAATTGCAAAGTATAGGCTTAGTCTTTACTTATATTTTCTTAGTTTTAAACAATAGCTTAGTCCTTTAGATAGATATTCATCCTTAGAATCAAGCTATTCATCCAAGAAGCAAGTTGACCTATAGAAGAAGACAAGAAGAAGAAGATTGGAGCCTGACAACCCCTCTTCTACATCTCACCTTCTCTATACCTAGAGTAATTAGCTATAGATCTATTCTCAACCATATTTCTAAGCTGTTATTCTGTAAGTTTACTTTTAATTGTTGGATTATTATTTTGATTTTTAAATACTATTTGTTATTTTAATTGGTTAAGCTTGGCGTATATTGTATTATGTGTTTTGACCTATTTCCTAGATCTGATCAATCTTAGGATTATTCTTAGTTATTGACACACCACATAATCGTCTAGTGTGACTAGATAGCCACTAAGGTTTGATTTGCAATCCTGGTTAATATATAATGCTTAATGCGACAGGTTAGAATAACAATTTAGTAATAGACGTAGTAATCCTAATCTATTTGACTTACTTTCATATTTAGTTATCTGTTTTGTTTATTTGTTTTATTTATTTATTTGCATTAGATAGTTATTTATCTTTATTCATATTTTATCCAAACATCTAAATTCATCTACGCTTGTTAAATATAAGTAGATCTAACGGATACAATCCCTGCGAACGAACTTGACTTATCATTAAAACTTGCATACGATCTGTGATACTTGCAGTGAGTTCCGTGGTTGTCAAGGGTGTGTGACTCTTTATTATTATCTTTATTTATCTATTTATTTATCACACCTTTGCCCCCACCAAGTTTTTGGCGCCGCTGCCGGGGATTTATCTTTAAGTTAAATCTATTTGGTGTTTATTTAGTGTAGAAGTTTTTATTTGTTTTCAGTTTTACGCGTTTTCTTTTTAGTCTCTTCTCAGGTTTATTAGGTATGGAGAATTATTACGCACAAAATATGCATGGGGCCCAAAGTCAAAATTTTTATCAAGAAGGTTCGAGCTATCAATTACAAGCTCCACCACAACCCATGCATGATCCACAAAATGAAGCTATGACAGAAATGATGGATAAATTATTGATTTTGGTTCAAAATTTTACACAGCTCAACAATAAAACATCCAAGGAGCTAGCTGAAAAAGTGGAAGCCTTGGAGACACAAGTCACTCAAGTGACCAATTCTTTTCTGAAAGATCAACAAGAGACTCCACCGTTAATCCGAAGTATCATAGAAGAACAGGTGCGACTAGCTCTTCCGTCTCATCTAGTTTTTGAAAGTATAAGTTATTTGGAAAACATGGAAGAGCAACATGCGGCAAAGATAGATGCTAATACGACCTTAATACGTTCGATGCACCAAAAATATCAAGCAATGGAGCAAAGATTAACGGACCTCACTACGATCAATCAACAGTTACAACAAGAATTACATAAGAAACTGGGTTATAGCAATGTTGGGTTCGAAATTTCAACCGTAGAAGAACCAACCAAGCTTAGCTTAGAAGAAGTAATTGTTAAATATCAAATTACGAAGGAGGTTGAACCAGAATTCAAGCATGTGGAAGAAGAAAAAGAGACCAATAAAGAAGAGACAACCGCACAAGAGGTGCAAACAGAAGAATGTAAGGTGGAACCACCACCTGCGCATCCGTTACGATCACCACCTCATCTACAAAGAATTACTTATCCTAGTGGTGATACTAAATCTGAAACGTCAAGCCCAGAAGAAATCATTGTTCCTATACTCGACGTCCTATACATGCAAACTGGCCTAGGTAAACAAATTGATAATGATGCCATTGAAATCGATAGCGATGTTTGGTTCGATGTTGTTGAAGAGTTCAGCCTTCAAGAAGAGGAGGAAGTAGAATCATCACAAGTTCCACTTAATGAGCTAGAAGAACAAAGCACGATATGCATAGAGGACGTAATCGCATATAAAGAGCCTACACCACCGATAGTCTGCAAGGAAGATCTGTCTAAGAAGAGTGAAAGTGTAGAAGTTGAGATTGAGAATAGGGACCGTACTAAAGAAAGCTTGACGACCATTCCAAAGAAATTACCACAAAAGATGCAAGATCTTGGAGCTTTATATCTCCACATTAATATAGGTGGTAATTTCAAAGCCAAAGCGATGTGTGACTTGGGTTCAGGAAGGAATATCATGCCCAAGAGTTTGTTCGAGAAGTTAGGCATGGGAGATGCCAAAAGAGAAGATATTGATTTGCTGCTCCTAGATAATTCAACGATAAAGCCATGGGGAGTCATTGAAGACGTGCTTGTCCAAGTAGGTACTTTAACTATACCTACAGATTTTGTTATCCTTGATAGCATTACAGGTCAACATGTTCCATTGATACTTGGACGCCCATTCTTGGCGACAAGTCACAGTATAATTGATATGCATAGGGGAACCGTGACTTTCCAAGTGGGAAAAGAATCTAAAATATTCCACTTGGTGGATGAGAAGCATGAGGAATCACGTATAGAAGCCCCGACACTCCGAGTTGTGACAAAAGAAATTAAAAAGAAAGTCCACAGTCAACCCGTGAAAAAGAGAATCAAAAGTGAGTTTGGGGTTGGTGACATGGTTGCATGGAAAGCCCCCAAACAAGAAAATAGACCACGGGGATTCAAGGATTCGTGGATGGGTCCGTTTGTAGTTACAAGAGTAATTTCGTCAAAACGGATTGAAATACAAGCTAAGAAGGGTCACAAACTTCGGATAGTAGATGAGAATGACCTAACCCGTTATTGGGGAGGTTATGTACGCAAGCCTTAATCGAGGTAACACGTCTAACTTTGAAAGACGTTAAACAAAAGTGCTGTACGGGAGACAACCCGTAGTTTTTTTAATATTCGTGTCTTTTACGTTTTTAATTTATGTTTAATTTAGTTGTTCTTAGTTGATATTACATATTTGAGAAAGGTATTAGTGTTTTTGATGCTTAGGTATTGGAGAAATCGAGTTAGGGAGGCGAACAAAAAAAATTCGGAACGAAACTTCGGCAAGTCATATCTTTGCGCTCGGATATCGGAATCAGGTGATTTTTGAGCCTAAACTGCATAACTTTTCGAGATCTAGCTGTTGGGGAGGTTTTTGCCAGGTGCGGTACACCGGACCTTAGCCGCGGTGCACCGCACGGTAAAAACCCGTGCCACGGGGTAGAGCTACGGGTTTTATCCAGAAACGAAAAAAAAATATAGCTGATGGGTCCGGTATACCGGACCCTATACCGCGCCATGCACCGCACAAACACGTACCACGGGGTCCTACCACGGGTTTTTTGACGTAGGAGGCGCGGAGCACCCCCGCGGTACACCGGACCATGGTCCGCAGCTCAAAAACCCGTACCACGGGGTCCTACCACGGGTTTTATCCAGAAGCTAAAAAATTTTGATCATCAGATGTTCCGGTATACCGCGCCACGCCGCCAGAGAGAGAAAGTTACGGATTGGGCTTATACAAGAGATATAGATCTATTAATTCCGAATTTCATAAACCTCAAGCCTCTTTCTCTTCTCCAAAACTCTCCTAACTCCATTAAAGCTCATAAAAACCTTCACCTAACATCAAAACACTACCAAATCACCATGAATTCTCATCCAAATCCTTCCCTACATCATTACAAAGAAGATTCAAGCACCCAAATCATATCAAAATACCTAGAAACCAAGAATCAAAGCCATGAATCTCAACATCTTTTTCTAAAAATCCTTAAACCCACACCATTAAAGCTTGATTCCATCATACCCACATGGAAAATTGTCATCCTAACACCTTTCCTAACCAAAATAAAGCTTGTTCCACCTATGATCATAAAGTTACAAATTTCAAGAGTGTTCAAAGCTTTGAGTTGGGGGTCAAAAGAGATGATGAAGATAATAGAGATATTATCAAGTGTATGGGATATAAAGAATCAAAGCAAGATATTGGGTAAGTTCTATATGCAATCAAATGAGATCGATACTAGTTTGGAATAATTACAAGATAATTGGAGTCAAGCAATTAGAGAACCGGTTTTTGGTGGATTCAAATCCTAAAAAGCAAGCAATTGTAATTAGGGAACAGAAGATGCCAATACCCCATCTAATCAAAGATTCCTATATCAGAGATGAAAGCTTCTGGGACGCTAGTAGCTGTATTCAAAACATATTCCTGGATGAACAACTGTCACATGAAAGATTATTCAAAGAGCAAAATTGGAAGAAGATTAACAAGAGATTTCTAGAGTGTGATTGATTGGGATGGAGCATAAGAAGATGTAAGGGAAAGCGAAATTGGTAATAATAGAAATTTACATACATGAAAGCACTGCACCCTATTCCGGGTATTGATCAGGCGAGGTAAATAGCCTCGAAGAGTATGTTTTCTTTCGTCCCTACCTTTTCTTTATGTGCAATATCTGTTAAAATTTTAATTTTCTTTTATTTTATTTTTGAGTCTTTTCGAGTCGTGGGGACACGGCTCATTTTTGAGTTGGGGGTGTGGGGATTCGTTGTCTCTCATCTCCATTTTTCTGTTTTTAGGTAAAATTAAAATTTTTGAGAAGGTTTAGATGTTTTTTAGAGTGTGTTTAATAGCTTAAAAGCATAAGCTCAGTGAGTTAATGATAGTAAGTAGTATGTTTATGAGCTATTTTATTTTGTTTGCTTTGAGTATTTGCAGGAAAACACACATTGATAGTAAAGAAAAGATTAGTAAGCAATGCGATAGAAAGTATGTTCGATCTCAGGGAACCTTGAGAAGTGTGTAGGCCGTGAGATCCAAGCTATTCGATAAACCCATTTGATGAAAGTGCTAAAGGTAAGAAAATAACGAAATTACATAGATTAAGGCGGTTCTTTCATGTTTGAAGCCCTTGAAGCCTTTTTATACCTTCTCACCATGTTATTTTTGATTTTATGCTATATCCTTCTCAGCCCCTTCTAGCCTTTCTAAAGCCTTTTATTGAAACACATTATAAGCCATATCCCTTTAGATTATAGGACTTTTCCATATGACCCGCACTCGAATCACGATGCATAGACAGTTGTTTTAGAGCTTGAGTTTGGGGTGGTGGGTCCACCATTATGGGAATTATTATTGGGTTGGGATTTTTGAGCTTATTAATTGTGCTCTGTTCTTTATATTGATGATGATTCACAGATTTTTATTGTAACCCTTTGCCGAGGTAATAGTGAATGAAAAAGAAGCTACGAGCTAATTTTGCCAACAAGGGCATTAAAAGAAAAAGTATATATATATGAGAAAAAGAGCGTGATATCTCAACAGTGAAAAGAGAATCATGGCTAAAGAAAAAATTGAAAAGAAAAGAAAATATATATATTCGGACCGGCAAAGTGGAATTTTTATGTGAACATCTTATGCTTTAATTGGGTTATTGGGGATGCTAAATTGTGCATCAAAGAAATCATTGGGTTGAGTGAGAAACGTTTCATGAGAGTAACTCAAGCTCTAGGGCGATTCGTTGATGGCTAGTGAGTAGAGAGCCAAAAGCTCACTCTAAATTATCCAAATATACTTATCATACCGTCCCTAAGCCTACATTACAACCTTAAAGACCTTCTGATTCTTTGATATGTAATGGAGAAGTGATTGAGCCAATAGAGAGTAGTTAAATGGATCTTTGGAGACTAGTGAAGTTCGATGAACAATCTATAGCTTCCTTGGGGAACTGAGTAAAGTCCCAATCCTTCTTACATTGCGAAACTAATCTGATCTTGAATTCAAGTCGTGTTGACTGTGGATATGAGAAGTGTACAGGTATGTAGTTTATGAACATTATTACATGAAATTTTCTGAGTAGTTGCTTTAGGTTTATTCTCCATATTCTGCTATCTTCTTCCCTATGTGCTTAATTGACCTAGGTGTGTGTTTAGAGACTTCCCTTTGTTTTTATCTTTATTGTATCGGGACGATACAACTTTGAGTTGGGGGTCTTGATGTCTCCTCATTTGTGATAGATTTATATTAGGATGAGACATCATTTTTAGTGATTTAGAAGTCATTATAGTCGATTTTCTTGAGAAATGCTACACTTTCCTATTTTGAGTCTTGATTTAGTAAAATAATATTTTTAGAGAATATTGGGTTTAATTATTTATTTAGTGTGAAGCTTTAAAGATAATTATGGAGATTAATTAGATTCCAAGTCAAAGACTACAAGATATGGAAAAAGATAGACATGGTAATTGGAGATAAGGAAATAAAAGCTAAAAATATGGAAAAGGAAAAGCTGCCTTAATCCTGAATTTCTGCACATACGACCACAAATCAGCTTATATCTCAAAAACGGTGTGGAATTTGGAGAAACGGTCAAGAGAAAAGTTGAAGAGCTTTCCGAGACGATCAATTTGGTATATTCATACGCGTCAAACGGATAAATATTGAAGCTGTTAGAGCCAAAAGAATATCGGACCTGATTTCATGTTTTTAGGGTTACGAATTTGAGTTGGGCTTGGAGTCCACTGCTTACTTCTCCTTCAAGAAAACGAATTAGGGCTTCCAAGACACCTATAAATACACCCTTATATCATTGTAAACATGTCCTTGCTCAATTGCAAAGTATAGGCTTAGTCTTTACTTATATTTTCTTAGTTTTAAACAATAGCTTAGTCCTTTAGATAGATATTCATCCTTAGAATCAAGCTATTCATCCAAGAAGCAAGTTGACCTATAGAAGAAGACAAGAAGAAGAAGATTGGAGCCTGACAACCCCTCTTCTACATCTCACCTTCTCTATACCTAGAGTAATTAGCTATAGATCTATTCTCAACCATATTTCTAAGCTGTTATTCTGTAAGTTTACTTTTAATTGTTGGATTATTATTTTGATTTTTAAATACTATTTGTTATTTTAATTGGTTAAGCTTGGCGTATATTGTATTATGTGTTTTGACCTATTTCCTAGATCTGATCAATCTTAGGATTATTCTTAGTTATTGACACACCACATAATCGTCTAGTGTGACTAGATAGCCACTAAGGTTTGATTTGCAATCCTGGTTAATATATAATGCTTAATGCGACAGGTTAGAATAACAATTTAGTAATAGACGTAGTAATCCTAATCTATTTGACTTACTTTCATATTTAGTTATCTGTTTTGTTTATTTGTTTTATTTATTTATTTGCATTAGATAGTTATTTATCTTTATTCATATTTTATCCAAACATCTAAATTCATCTACGCTTGTTAAATATAAGTAGATCTAACGGATACAATCCCTGCGAACGAACTTGACTTATCATTAAAACTTGCATACGATCTGTGATACTTGCAGTGAGTTCCGTGGTTGTCAAGGGTGTGTGACTCTTTATTATTATCTTTATTTATCTATTTATTTATCACACCTTTGCCCCCACCAATCATGAACCTGATCATTCCAAGAGACGAAAAATCTCTTTGGCTTTTGAGCCCATACCTTTCTACGCGGAGGTTCTCGGTGTTGAACGGGTCCTTCAGGAATTTCTTGTTCTGTTTCTTCCTCAATCTCTTCTTCACTTTCTTCCTCACTCTCTGGTTCATCAATTAATCTACTCTTCTTCGGGTTAGCCTTGCTTGGATTTTCTTTCCTTTTCGGAGCAACTGTGAATTGTTCAATCTTTTTGGAACGCGAATCCGGAATCTCAATTGCCTATTCTGGGCTAGCACCAACATTGTTCATGTTTCTTGGTAAGTTTCTTCGATAGTTACACATGGAATCGGTTATGTTAGTCATCTCTATTCACCCCAAACTCAAAACTTCAAATAGTGATAAAGCTAGAGAAAAGCTCAGAAATTTGATGTTTTGAGGCTTAAAACTTGAAGAATATGGTGGAATATGAGATGGGTAAAGGTTAATTGAGAAGAATTGTGGAGGAATTGGGTTTAATTTGAAGGTTTGGAAGAAGAAATTTTAGAAGAAAAATGGAAATTTGATGATGTTTTGGAGAGGATATGAGTTGATTGTGTGTTTTTATGATGAAAGAGGGCTTGGTTTGATGATTTTATAGCTGTTAGGTGATGATTTTCGGAGTAGGTGGAGGCTAGGATGCGTAATAGGAGGTTGGCTTGGAAAAGAAAGTAAAAAATTAGGTCAAGAGCTTATAAAACCGCCTCTCGCAACAGCGCGCCGGCTAGCCGGCGGCTGACCGGCATGCCGGTCGCGATGGCGGCCAAAAATAATTTCCAAATTCGATTTTTTTTTTACCTCAGACGCAAGCCACCTTACGTCAATGCTGGCGCAGTAGTCAGAGAATTCCAGCGTCATTGACCGGCTAGCCGACGGTTGATCGGCATGCCGGCGGAGCCTCGCTGGCGCGAACGTAGACGCAGTTTGTTGCATCAAAGCTGACGCACAGTCAGGGAGTTTGGGGGTTTTCAGCGCATTTGGCCGGCTAGCCGGTCATCTGACCGGTTGCCGGTCCGGCCTGCTGTTGACTCCAATTTTTTCGTTTTCTCGTCGTTTTGACCCCAAACTCATGACTCTTTTACCTCTGAAATCATAAAAACAACTACTCTTCCTCATTTCTTAATAATAAATACTAAATTAACGAATTTTATCTATTATACACTACGAAAATCAAAATACTTAAACTAATATACAAGAAATTGGCTTTTTTTAACGTCGTTAAGCTCGACGGGTTACCTCACGCTTCTAAGGAGCCTCAACGAGATACATGATCTCTCCGGGATGTGGATCTTCTGAGCGATTGGTGTCTTCACCTCCATGGTATATCTTTAATCGACGACCGTTCACCATGAATGTACGGTTCTCGAGTGGATGCTCTATTTCTATCGCCCCATGAGGTGTAACTTTGGTCACAATGTAAGGACCTGACCACTTCGATCTTAATTTACCCGGATAGTTGCTGAACTTTGAGTTATACTTCAATACTTTCTGCCCCACTACAAATTTCTTCTCACGAATCCGATTATCATTCCACCTCTTAGTATTTTCTTTGTAAAGTTTAGCATTTTCATAAGCATGTAATCCAAATTCATCAAGCTCATTAAGTTTCATCATTCGATTCTGACCAGCTAAATTAGGATCTAAGTTTAACTACGCAATAGCCCAATATGCACCCATTTCAAGTTCAAGAGGTAAGTGACAAGCCTTACCGTAAACCATTCGATACGGGGATGCACCAACTGGAGTTTTGAACGCAGTACGGTAAGCCCACAATGCATCGTCTAAATTCATTGACCAATCTTTTTTTGTAGGACCGACAGTCTTCTCTAAAATAGATTTTACCTCACGATTTGAGACTTCAGCTTGACCATTGGCTTGTGGATGATAAGCGGTAGAGACACGATGTCTTACCCCATACTTCTCTAGAACCGTCTTCAAGTACTTATTCACGAAATGAGAACCTCCATCGCTAATAAGTACTCTTGGAGTACCATGTCTAGTGAAGATGTGTGATTTCAGAAACTTAATTACTACTCGCGAATCATTGGTTGGTAGAGCAACAACCTCTACCCACTGAGACACGTAATCAACAGCTAATAAGATGTAGAGGTTACCATTAGAAAGAACAAACGGACCCATAAAATCTATACCCCATACATAAAATATCTCTACTTCAAGAACATTATTACGTGACATCTCATCCCTCTTAGATATATTTCCCGTAAATTGACATCTTTCACATCTCTTAACATATTCATGACAATCTTTCATAATTGAAGGCCAGTAAAAACCTGATTGTAATACCTTAGCAGCAGTTTGATCTCCTTTAAAATGTCCACCATAAGGTGAATCATGACACCCAACTACAATCGCTTCAGTTTCTTCCTTTGGTATACATCTTCTCACCATCTGATCAGCACATACTTTGTAGAGGAAAGGATCCTCCCAAAAGAATTGTCTAGCACGATGAGCTAATCTTTTTCTCTCTTGATAAGTTGAACCTTCAGGGAAAGAACCACTTACAATTAAATTTGAAATATCGGCATACCAAGGAGTATTCTCTAGGTGAATCGCGAATAAGATCTCATCAGGAAATTCTTCTCTAACTACTTCAAGTCCACCATTTGATTCTGATCCTTCAAGACGAGAGAGATGATCTACAACTTGATTCTCACAACCCTTTCTATATTTAATCTCTAAATCATATTCTTGAAGCAATAAAACCCATCTTATCAACCGTGGTTTAGCATCTTTCTTTTCCATAAGATATCTAATAGCAGAATGATCTGTATAAACAACAACTTTTGCTCCATGAAGATAGGAGCAAAACTTATCGAATGAATAAACAACAGCTAGCAATTCTTTTTCTGTAACAGTATAATTAATTTGAGCACCATTGAAAGTCTTGCTTGCATAGCATATCGAATGGAATATCTTATCTTTTCTTTGGCCTAAAACAGCACCCATAGCTAAATCACTAGCATCACACATAACCTCAAATGGTAAATCCCAATCCGGTGGTAAAACAATAGGAGCGGTAATGAGTTTGTCCTTGATTGCTTTAAAGGCCACCATGCAAGCTTCATCGAAAAGGAATTTGGTGTCCTTCTCAAGTAAGTTACATAGTGGTTTAGTAATCTTAGAAAAATCTTTAATGAACCTCCTATAAAAACCAGCATGGCCAAGAAAACTTCTCACCCCTTTAACAGAAACAGGAGGTGGAAGAGTTTTTATTACCTCTATCTTTGTGCGATCAACCTCTAAACCAACACTTGAAACCTTGTGACCCAGTACGATACCCTCTCGAACCATAAAACGACACTTCTCCCAATTTAAAACTAAATCACTTTCCTTGCATCTAATCAACACTTTCTCCAAATTCTCTAAACACTTGTCAAAGTCATCACCGAATACAGAGAAATCATCCATAAATACCTCAAGGAAGTTATTGATCATATCCCAGAAGATTTCCATCATATATCTTTGAAACGTAGCAGGTGCGTTACATAACCCAAATGGCATTCTGCGATATGCAAAAGTACCAAAGGGACATGTAAAGGTTGTCTTGTGTTGATCTTCAAGTGCCACATAAATTTGATTATACCCGGAATATCCATCTAAAAAGTAGTAATACTCTCTACCAGCTAATTTTTCTAACATTTGATCGATGAAGGGAAGAGGGAAATGATCTTTTCTGGTGGCCTTGTTCAGTTTACGATAATCCATACAAACTCTCCAACCAACTACAGTTCTCGAAGGAATAACTTCATTTTGATCGTTAAGAACTGTTGTGATTCCTCCTTTCTTCGGTACACACTGAACTGGACTCACCCATTCACTACTCGAAATGGGATAGATAATCCCTGCGTCTAACAACTTAATCACCTCTTTCTTTACGACTTCCTTCATGGCTGGCATTAATCTCCTTTGACTCTCAACTGAGCGTGTGTTATTGTCTTCAAGAATGATTTTGTGTTGGCAATAGGAGGGGCTAATGCCTTTGATATCGGCAATAGTCCATCCTACCGCCTCTTTGTTTTCTCTTAACACACGCAACAGTTTATCTTCTTGAGGACATGTTAAATTTGCTGAAACAATAACAGGTAGAGTTTCATTAGTACCTAAATATACATACCTCAAGTGTGATGGCAAGGCTTTTCTTCCAATTGCGGAGGAGATTCGATTGAAGTTTTCTTTTTAGTTACAATCTCCTTGGTTCTCTCACAGGTTCATAGGCTAGGCGCCTATACTTTGGATTCTCAGAGTTAAGAGCTGCCACTGTTTCGGCAAGCTCTTCCATCAATTCAGGTAGATCTAATGTCAAGTCTGCCTATAAAACATCATCATAAGTAAATTCATTATATACCTCTTGTGTGGCATGATCAATTACATCCATTCAGAAACAATCCTCTTGAGAATCTGGAAACTGCATAGCGCGGAATACATTGAACTTCACTACCTCGTCTTGGATTCGCATGGTTAATTCACCGTTTTATACATCAATTAAAGTACGCTCGGTGGCTAGGAATGGTCTTCCCAAAATAATGGGGACATTCCTATCCGCGTCGTATTCAAGAATAACAAAATCCACGGGAAATACTAGAGTACCTGCCTTGATGAGGACATCTTCGATTCGAACTTCAGGATGTGCAAGGGATCGATCCGCCATTTGCAAGACCATAGAGGTGGGTCTTGCTACTCCAATTTTTAATTTATCAAAGATTGACTTGGGCATAAGATTAATGCTCGCACCCAAATCACATAGTGCTTTACCTTTCCATTCTTCTCCAATTGAAATAGGAATTGTGAAACTCCCAGGATCAAGTAGCTTCAGAGGTAGCTTACTCTGACAAATAGCACTACATTCTTCCGGTAAACCAATCATCTCATTATCGCAATACGGCCTTTTATTATTCAAAAACTTTGTATACTTGGGTATATCTCGAATGGCTTCTAATAGCGTAATATTAATACTCAAGCCTCTCACTCTATTAAAGAACTTTTGATACTCGGCTAAATCACCCTTCTTTTGAACTCTAGAAGGAAATGGTGGAGGAGGACGACTTACAACATCATCTTTATTTTTCCGAATTTCAACAGGCCTCTCCACTTCCTCAACTTCATCATCTTTATTCTTTTCTACCACATCCTTTTATTTTTGAATAACTTATTTCTCTTTCATAACAGGAAAAGGCGGTGGAGGAAGATTCTTACCACTTTTGAGAGTCACAGCATTACAATCTTCTTTATGTACATGATTTTCTGTGTCACTCGGGAGTTGCCCTTGTGGACGATTCAAGCGTTTCGTCATTTGTGAAATCTGATCCTCTAACATCTTAATGTGTGCTTCAGAAGCTTGTTGTCTTTGGGCTGATTGAGCGTGAAGTGTAATAAAACTTTCTACGGTTTTCTGAAGGTTATTCGCACCTTCTTGTGGTTGAGCAGGTAAGGCTATTTGGTTCATGGTTTCATTGTAATTGTCTTGAGGAGGTTGTCTCTGAACATAGTTTCCTTGATTCTGTCCTCCCTGATAATTATTCTGAGGTCTTGGATTGTAGTTGTTACCTAGGGGACGCGACTGATATGGCGTAAGTCGAATTTGCTGCCCCATTAGGATTTGAATACTGAAACCCAGGACGTTGTCTGTTAGGCTGATATTCATTACCATTCGAATTAAAATTTCCTATGTTGGAAACAAACATCACGAATTCTTGGTTATTCTGACAATTCTCCCAGGAATGATCGTTCACACCACAATACTCACATCCATACACTTCTTGTGCAGCGTTCACTTCAACCCTCTTATTCGAAAAACCTTCTTTCACGGCTAACATAAGTTGCCTCAACTGTTGTTCAAATGTGGTTTGTATCTTGTACTCTAAGGAGGTGAACTTCTCTTAAATGTTAACATTATTAACTCCCCCTTTAACTGGTGTTCTTACAGTATTCCACCCCACTTCATTGTTGACCGTTCTATCCAAAATTATTCTTGCGTCAACGGGTTGAACTTGTAAAAATGCACCACCACATAATAAATCTAAATCTTTTGTGACCCCCCATCAAGACCGTTATAGAAAATTTTCAATTGTTGTTGATCTGAAAGGTCATGATTGGGGACTCTTCTTAAGCAATTCTGAAATCTCGACCAACTTCTACCCAACGCTTCATCATACTCTTGTCTAAAATGTGTTAACTCAAGTTGAGCATCTAACCTCATGTTGGACAGATAATACCTATCGAAAAATGCAGCCTGTAACGGTTCCCAATTAGTAATCTTTCCTGGTTCTTGCGAGTCATGCCAATCACTAGCTCCATCTATCACGAAAAACCTAAATGTAGCAAAATACATTTGCTCTTTTGTTACTCCTTGAGTGATGTACGAATCGCAGATTTGCATAAATTTTTGTACTGCGCGAATTGGATCTTCTCCGGGCTTGCCACAAAAATTTCCAAAATTCTGAAACTGAGCTAACATACCCGAATCTGGACGGAATCTCGGAACATCGATATTAGCTAGGCCAATCCCAAGAGGAGGAGCAAGGAATGGTTCTTGTGCTGGACCGGTAAGGAACCATGGATCAGCTACTTGGATTTGAACCGGAGGATTAGGAATAATTGGTGGCACTATCGGCTGGCCATTCGCGTCTAGCTGAACTCCTGGTGCATTATTGTTATGGATATTAAGATGTATCATTTCGTTAGCTAGTCTCTCTAATTCTTGTTCTTTCCTTCTCTTGTTAGCAAGTCTGACTAATGATTCAGGATTATCAAGGATCGGGGGTAATGTCTCAAGATCCCTAAAGAGTCTCCTTCGCATACACCAAACCTAAAAACCTGAAAAAGATGAACAAACAAAGCGTAAAACTGAAAATAAAAATGCAACTAACACTAAAGGATAAACACCGGGGTCACATGCTACCGACCCCGGCAGCGGCGCCAAAAACTTGGTGGTCCTTTGTGTGTTCTACAATAAATGCAATAAGGAAAAGAGAACCACAATCGCAAGTGTACGGTTGTTCCAAGTAATATAAGTGATAATACAGATTCGTTCTCAGGGACGGAATGGTTGACTCTAATGCTTACCAAATAGTAGTTAATTGCACGTGAAAACAAGTAATTTATTTTTAGATTGATTGTTTGGTTTTCTAATGCTAAGACAATAAAGTAAAATACTAAATTAATGCAAGAATTAATCTGGACGCAAGAAGCTAAGTGTTTACGCAAGATGAGAAGGCAGTACTTGAGAGACGCAAGGATTTCACCTAATTATCATTCATTTCATACATTGTTTAAGGGACAAATTAGTTAAATTGTATTGGCCGGGATTCGGAATTCTCCTTACCCCCGTCAGGGTGGACTAAGGAGCTACTTTCAAGTGCTACAAACCCCGTCAGGGTGATTATAGTCCACTCTCAAGTGATTAAGTCTAATTTACCCAATAGTCCATAGGTTTAATTAAGCTCGTCAGAGTCTCTAATTTCTAACCTATATTCGTTAACTAGTTCTGTACCCAGACCCCCCGTCAAGGTGATCCAATCACCACTAATTGGAATAGCCTAGTAATTAAGTCCTATTATTAATTGATCAGGTCAATAACAGGAAATAAATGCAAATTAAAGAAAAATACAATTTACCCAATTTGATTTAAATAATAATTATCCCAAATCAAAACATATAAAACGAAATCAAATTGGGATTAACCCATTATGCGTTCTCAAGCACTTAATTAAATTAGCTCATACTAATGCGAAAAACTAAATTAAAAGAAATAAAAGTGTTCATATTGTTTTACAGAAAGAAGTAAAAGAAAAACCTAATTGCGGAATTAGATTAGCTGTGATTTGGAGATATAGACCATCTCCAGCTCTGTAGCTTTCTCTTCTTCCTTTCCTTGACTTCTCTTTGATACTTTCTTTTATAAAAAGTGAATTGTGTGAAAAATATAAGTCAAAACCCTTATTTATACTCCAAAATTCGGACTTGGACCTTAGGCGTAAGTTTAAATGAAATAATAAAGGCCCAAGTCCATTATAAAAGCCCAAAATCCCGTATATGCTGCACCACCTCCACTAAAACAGCTCTAATCGACTCGTTTCAACTCAGATTGACCTCATTCCAGTTGCTAAAGTTCCGTAACTCAATGGGGCACGTTTTCTCTTCACAAGTCAGCGGCTAAATCTACTCTTAGGTGGCTCGAAATCATAAATCTTTGGCAACTTTCCAGATTTGCAGCTCTAAAGTATCAATTCTTTCGGGATTTGTCTTCATGCTTTGACTCCATATCACGATCTTTGACTTTATTCTCGGATTCCTCTTTTAGCTAATATTCAAAACCTACAAACTTTCACTATAAATACCCAATATTACGCGCAAAAGTTTAATAAATTAAAAATGCTAAAAATAAAAGAAGAAATTCGGATTATTGCATATTTAGTCCAAAAGTCTATCAAAATAAACGAATAAACACAAAAAATGATGTCTCCCAAGGGCATAAAATTAGAACATTTAGGGAGACATCAGTATCTCTACATACTTTTAATTCTAATAGAGTCTCGTCACTTGTTTTATATATTATCTACATTATACTTTAACACAATGAAAGTTTTCAATTATATAATTTTTCTTTTTCTCTTTGTTTTCCATGTATAATTTACTTAACATACATAGAAGGATTAGAAGCACGAAGGAATTTTATGAAACTCTCACACCGGTTAGTAAAGAGTTTTTGTGAAAATTTATGTGCTGGTGATAAGATTATTTTCCCAAATATGTCGGAAATGAATATCTGTGGGGTTCGGATTTCTTTCCGGAAGATTGAGAAGCCAGGAGCACCCACTGGGCTTATTTTGAGTGCTGCTTCATCAATGTGGTTTCCTCTTTCAGATGAGCAAATATTTAACTTCCTACTAGATAATAAAGCTAGAGCAAAATTATGTACACTTATCAATACTAATTATATAGTCATTCATGTTATTTTTTATAACTATTTCTAATTTAAATGTTGATTAAGAAATATTTTTACTAATTTAATCATTGTAGTGGGATATATTGGTGAAAGGAAATCCCGTGGTACCGATTGCGCTCATCACAACCGGGAGTAACTTTGTAGGAAACAACATATCTATTCAGCAGGTAACCTTTACAACTTTTGTAAAAATTTTAAATGTTACCCTTATACTATGAAATACATACAATTAGCATTGCATTTACATTAGAGTTAACCTGATTACACAAACATTTAGTAGCAGTAGGAATACCTTTATAACCAAGGTACTACACAAACTTCAAGGTAAAAAAAGCTTATTTAAAATATAACAAAAACATGAAGTTTCTACAAATATTCATGATATTAAATGCTCTCTTTATATGTTTCTTTTTGGTTTAAACATCTTTTGTTTTCTATATAAGGTTAACAATACTGTAGACTTATTCTGGTGAGGTTCGTGTGCATAATAAATGTTTTATATCGATCATTAAGTATTTATCACACGTTTTCAATAAATAGTGGACCCCTCTTTCAACATCTCATAAAGATTCTATCACCAAACCCTAATGATTAAGTTATAATTCACGTTATTTTATTTCTTTCAAAATACAATAGATTAAACCAATATACTAAACTTTTTTAATTTCCTAATTAGTTATTCAAATTATGTTATATATATTTAAAGATTTGTTGTATGAAACAACCTGTTTTGGCTATGGAACAACACATGTTACTTCTTCAAGAGAGTTTCATTGATAGCCTGGGAGCAGTTATAGTCTATGCACCCATAGACCTAGGAACTATTACTTCACTCCTGGGTCTAGAAGACCATGATAGAGTGTTAGTCCTACCAACTGGATTCGTTATCTCCTCCGATGGTTGTGGTATTAAGGCGGGGAGTGGAGATGGAGCCTCAGGAAGTTCAAGTGCAAGCAAGGAAGGTGGCTCACTTTTGACCATGTCATACCAAATTATAGCATGTGACATTACATGGCAAATAGATCAGGCGCTTGTAGCCGCAGCTAATACTTTGCTCAGCTCAGCAATTCAGAAAATCAAAGGCGGTCTAGGATAAGATTTTGATTAATTTCACAACTTGATTAATTTGCTGTTCGATCTTATCTGAAGATGATTGAAAACTCTTTTTTTTTTTTCAAATTTACATTTACTTGGTATTTTTCTTGCATGGAAAGAGAACAATTCCTTTTTATATCGTTATAAGATATTTTCTTTATGGATTATCATCATTGTTTAAATTGTTTTTGTATGGTCAGCTAATTTTACTATAATTTACATTTTACTTCTATCATGATGCATTATTTTAGTAATATATTATTGATCATATCTTTTAAATGAGCTGATTGCCTTAAAAGAAAAACCCAGATTTAGAAACAGATCCAATATTTTCCATAACTCACTATTACAGCGTGGATTTCTAGCGACCAAATTTATCGCGACTACGTGTTGTAGTCGCTAAAGACAATAAGCACTCGTGACTACTTCTCTTTAACGACTACCTGATCTGTTTCTCGACTACACTGTAGTCGTTAGTAATTTTTGTCTTTAACGACTACATGAGGTAGTCGTTAAAACGTCGTACGTAGTCGCTAGTGTTTTTTTATTTTTTTAATTATTTTTCCACCGCCATTGAGTAGTCGCTAGTGTTTGGTTTTCTTAACGACTACTTCATGTAGTCGTTAGATAGTATTACTAACGACTACTTTTGAGTCTTTGGCGACTACTCGTGTAGTCGCGATTAGTGGTGGCGTATTTATTACAGCAAGTTGCGAATTGGATCCTCAAAACACCATTATTTTATAATTTCCCAACTATTCTCTCAAAACTCTCCCAATTTTTTTTCACAATTCATCATCAAATATTATTTCAAGACGTGGAAAAACTTTCCCGGGTCAATCAACAACGTGGGACCTACTCAATTATCGATTTTTCCTTCTAAATTTGCCCAAAAGTATGTATTTTTTGTTCTATAAAATTCTTTCAAATTTCTTTTGTTTGCATACAATTGTGTAGTTAATGCTAAATAATATTAATTATTAGGTATTTCAAGACGTGGAAAAGTTTTCCCGGGTCAATCAACAACGTGAGACCTCCTCAATTATCAATTTTTCCTTCTAAATTTGCCCAAAAGTAGGTATCTTTTGTTCCATAAAACTCTTTCAAATTTCTTTTATTTGCATACAATTGTGTAGTTAATGGTAAATAGTATTAATTATTAGGTATTTCAACTCGTGGAAAAGCTTTCCCGGGTCAATCAACAACGTGGGACCTCCTCAATTATTATTTGTTCCTTCTAAATTTGCCCAAAAGTAGGTATGTTTTGTTCTATAAAACTTTTTTTATCTCTTTTTTATTTGATTACAATTGTATAGTTAATGCTAAATATATAGTATTACTATGTATCACTAATCATCTTATAATTTTATATGATATATATATATATGAGATAAGGGAGGAGAGCTGCCAGCTTATTTTAAAAAATGAGCTAGCCGCCATTAGTATATAACCAAAAATTAGATAATAATAAAACAATACACCTACGTTTCTTCTTCCTCAAAGGCCGCCCATCTCTATCACAACACATTACACCAAGAGCCCTCAGTAGGGTTAATTGCGGCCATTGTTTGATCTTCTCCCTCTCACAGGTATAGGTTCTTTTTCTTTTTTCCAACGTGTATAATTTCAACTTTTTTTTTGTTCTAAACGCTTATAATATTTCAACTTTAATTTCAATTTTAAAACTATTAATCTATTTATCAGAAAAGCCGTCAATTAAAAAATTTAACAGCGTACTTGTCAAAAGCTTTGTATAAATTTAACGGTTAATTCAACACCACATAAGATTTTTTCTTTTTTTAGAGACTGATAATGAAATTTTTAGATAATATAGACATCAAACTTGGATGTTTTGTTAATATGGAGACCTATAGTGCAATTTTGGCTAATTCAGGGATCGAAAGTGCAATTTTGGCTAACATAGGGATGAAAGTGCAGTTTTTGAAAATAAGGATATAAAGGATCGATAGTGGAATTTTTTGCTACATAGGTAAAACTCGAAATGAAGTATACATGAGGGTGGAAAAAAATGTTAATTTGGTTGTGAATTTGTATAAAAACTTTAACATTCAAAGAAAGGAAGTGCTTGGACCTGTTCTTGGGCCATCGATCATTACTTCAGCAGCACAGTTTGCATATGTTTATCATGTCGTTTCTCTATTGCATATAATGTGCTTGACTAATTGATAAATGTTTCGTACAAATATGATTTTTGCTCTTATAACTTTAGGTATAATTGGTGCGTATACAAATGAGAGTTTTCGAGTATGTTTGGACTACACAAAGCTCATTCACTTTCTCAACTTTGTGGTGAATGGGGGAATATGCTAAGTACTTATTATAATCTATTAGCAATTCATACTAATGCACAATTTGTGCTTTTGGTGGAATAATTACTGATTTGATCATTTTAATGTGTTTTTTTGTTCTTTTGCAAGCTTTAAGTCTTTGCCCCCATGTATTTTCTTCTCAGAGTATATTCAAGATTGTGACATTAATTGGAATGTTCATTCTTATTGTGACCATATTCAGAAATTTGGTTCTTTCAGAAATGTCTTTTTAAAAATAGCAGTTTTTGCTGGTATAATCATCTTAAAAGGACGGATCAGTGTTATCAATTTATGAAAGTAGTCCAAAGATTCACTCCAAATCTCTACATAAATGACTCTCCTTGATCGTCGCTTGCAAGCTTTTTAACTATGGGAGGCGCATTGTTCATAGATTGTTTTCTCTTTATTATAAAAATTTGATGAACAACCATCATTCTTTTCAGTGAGGATATGAGATCAGACATCATCGATCTTTTCATGTTGAAGATGCGATCGACCATTAACTTTTCTGGTAAGAGATGAGATAAGTGGTCATCAATCTTTTCGGTAGCAGGATAATGTGTTCAAGCAGTACCTAACAGATTTGTATGTATGAAAGTGTTTTCAAATATATTTGTACAAAATTTATGAACAAGAATAAAAAAACAACCTTTATGTGAGAAATTTTGAATGGATTTCTTATTGAATACTATTTTGGCAGATTCTATGTTAATTTAGAGTTGTTTGATGGTTACATTTAATGCTGCAAGTTCAAGTATTTTTAATTAATGCTAATATTTTGAGTTTTTATCGGATTCGAGTTTTCAAACATTTTATTATTGGAGAAAAAATACAGGCCATCTCTCCCTTTAGAGATGCAGGAAGGAAAGAAGTGGGAAATCACACTAATAATGCTTCACTTTTTGTTCTCACATTTGTCATTGAAGAGACATTATATTTTATATTTAAACTAGGACTGCTTTTTTGGCAAGTAAAAGCAAATAAATAAATAAATTACATGAAAATGTTATTATTAATATGTGCATTAGCCAGATCATTCAAAATAGACGTAGCTATTATATCAACTAATGATAAAAAATAGGTCTAGCTTGAAGCTAAAAGTTCTATAAATATAACATTTAGCAAACATTAATAGACTACGACCCGATTACAATGCTTCAAACTCGTATAAATTAAAAACTATTAATAAGACAACGACAATTAATAAACCAAGCCACCCCCGAGGCATATGTGATTTGTTGTTAAAAATAACAAGCAAACAACAAATTCTTCAGCACGTCAACAGATAAATTGTTGGAAGCTCGAGAACAACAGCTAGAAAAACATCATCTGGGTTGTAACATCAACAACTTCTTTAAATCATTTTAATTGGGAATTTTGCATATCTGCATATACACATTGCACATTGTCTACAACAAGTCATGCATCGAGACATGATTATTTTTCAAAAATTGTGTCTTCCATCACTGAGTAAGAGTAACAGGGCGCTTGAAATTTTCGACACAAATTATCAACAAAATCTGCATCAATAAAATATCATTATCTATACCAAAAACTCTTTCCCAATTCCAGGTAGCAGAGATCCAATGTGATATGCAGGAAGAACCACCCCAAGCTCACAAAACCACAGTCATGGTGGTTGGCTCAAGAACAAGTCCAAACACTTCTTTTCTTTAAATACTAAAGTTTAAAAAAAAATCACAACAAAATTAACACATTTTTCCACCCTCCTGTATAATTCATTTCAAAATTTATATGTGCTGCACAAATTCCACTACCGATCCTTATATTTAAAGTTGCACTATTAGTCCCTATATTAGTGAAAATTGCATTTCGTCCTTATATTAGCCAAAATTGCACTTTCGTCCTTATATTAGCCAAAATTGCATTTCGATCCCTATATTTACCAAAATTGCACTATAGGTCTTTTAATTTCTCCAAAATAGCACTATAGGTCTCCATATTAACGAAAATTCCAAGTTTGATCCCTATATTATCTAAAATTGCATTATCAGTCCATATATTACAAAAAATTACACTTTCACCCCCTAAATTAGCCAAAATTATACTTTTACTCCTGAATTAGCCAACATTACATTGATATCCCTATGTTATGCAAAATAACCTATATTGGGATTATCTATTTGATTTAATTGCATTATAGGGTCCTATAATTTGTTGTGTATTCTTTGTTCATAAAATAAGAGCAAACTGCTCAAATGATCATTCCTATTATATAAGGGGAACCACAAAACTCACACAAACACATAACTATTCTCAGGTAAAAGCTTCTATCTAGCTCCTACTCGTAAGAAAGGAGAAAGGAAGCTTATCTTTAATCTACAAAAATTTCTCCAAATAAAAGAAAAAATCTTATCTGGTGTTGAATTAACCGTTAAATTTATACAAAGCTTTTGACAAGTACGTTGTTAAATTTTTGAATTGACGGCTTTTCTGCTAAAATAGATTAATAGTTTTAAAATTAAAATTAAAGTTGAAATATTACACGTTGGAAAAAAGAAAAAGAACCCATACCTGTGAGAGGGAGATGATCAAACAATGGCTGCAATTAACCCTACTGAGGGCTCTTGGTGTAATGTGTTGTGATAGAGATGGGCGGCCTTTGAGGAAGAAGAAACGTAGGTGTATTGTTTTATTATTATCTAATTTTTGGTTATATATTTTTTTTTTTTGTCGAATTAAAAACTTGCATTAAAAACGAAAACAAGTACAAATTAGCCAATTCCTAAAGAATTGAAATCCCTAGCTAATAGAGATGCTAATTGGGGTGGAGGAAAGAAACTCCAAAGACTAAACAAAGTGTCAAATAGCGTTTGTTTAACTACCCAATCGGCACACGAGTTTTTTGATCTCCTAATAAAGGAGATTTTTAGCTTATACAAAAACTTACACCTAATGATATTCTTAACCAAAATTACAGTATTACAGAATAATTTTGAAGAATTACAAGTTTGATTAATAAGCATAAGGCAGTCATTCTCAATCTCCACTTTACCCTCGGGAAGCTTTGACGCCAAAGAACACGCCTCAAAAACCCCTCTAGCTTCAGCTTCAATTTTTGGTTATATACTAATGCCTGCTAGCTTATTTTTTAAAATAAGCCGGCAGCTCTTCTCCCGTATCCTCTCTATATATATATGATATATTATTTTATGAGAAATAATTGCATAAATGGGATATATATTTATTTAGTGATGTAATATTTTGTATGCTTTTCATTTTATATTTATGTATTTATTTGGTGATGTTATATTATGTATGCTTTTAATTTTATATTTATGCATTTATTTGGTGATGTAATAATTTGTGTGCTTTTAATTCTATATTTATTTATTTATATGGTGATGTAATAATTTTTTTTTCATTTTATATTCATGTATTTACTTGGTGATGTAATAATATTTTTTTTATATTTATGTATTTAATTGGTGATGTAATAATCTTCCTTTTCATTTTATTTTTATGTATTTAATTGGTGATGGAATAATTTTTTTTCATTATATTTATGAGACATTTATGTTGTATTCTTTTATATTGGAGTAGTTGATTATGGCTTCGGGTATTGATAAAAGTTGGATTGCTTCCGCTCATAAAGTTTCGCATGAATTTATGAAGGGGATAGAAGAATTTCTCGCTTTTGCTCAAGAAAATAAAGATCCTGAAGAAACTATGTTTTGTCCCTGTAATGTGTGTTCGAATTACCGTTGGTTTACAGTGGCCAAAGTTAGGGCACATCTTTTACAATTTGAGTTTTTGTCCACGTATGAGATTTGGACAAAGCATGGTGAGAACGAGGAAATACCCGAGACTCGATATGAAAAAAATGAAATGTTGGATGTCTACGAAGATTTGAGACCTAATTATGAGGGTGGTGGTCATTCGGGTGACACCAAGATGATAGACTCGAACAGTTCAGCACGTGGCAAATTCGAAACAATGTTTTCCGAATTAGAGACCGAGTTATACCCTGGTTGTACAGTAATGAGTTTATTAAATTTAAATGCAAAGCTAATGCACGTGAAGGTGAAGAACAAGTGGACTAATACGTCTTTCAACGAGTTGCTTGATCTTCTGTGTCGTGTGTTGCCCAAACCTCATACCTTGGCCGAGTCATACGAGGAGTGCAACAAAAAGTTAAAAAGTTTAGGTATGGGGTACAATACCATCGATGTTTGCGTGAACGATTGTGCATTATTTTACAAGGAGAATGACTCCCTCGATAAGTGTCCAGTATGTAGTGAATGCAGATGGGACCCGAAGAAGGGTCAGAAAGTAACACATAAGAAACTTTGATATTTCCCGATTGCCCCTAGGTTGCAGCGACTTTATGCTTCGAGACACATTGCCGAAAATATGACCTGGCATTGCACATGGAAGAGTACAAATCCAGATTTGTTGCGTCATCCAGTTGATGGCGATAGTTGGAAGAGATTTGTTCAACTTCTTGTTGCATGCTTCATAAGAATCGGGTGAGGTTTGGGCAAAACACGACCCAACAACTCTAATAGCTCAGTGAATGAGGTGTTAGTCCATTTGTTCTTTACTTTTACGTTCATAAGCTTGGCAATAAAATTCAAGGAACTCATCGATGTACAACCAGGATATAATTTTGTCTCCAATTCTTCGAACAATGTTTCGAAACTGCTTCGACTTGGAAGATGTGCATCTCTCATCTCGGTATCTCTCGGATGTCCACCAACATCGTAAATTTGTCTCACATCGTCATAAACATGTTGAATTTCATTTTCTATAATTGGATCTTTACTTGCATGGGGTGTATGTGTTTGTATCTCATCCTCACCGTGTTTTGTCCAAACCTGATATGTATGGTTAAACCCGTCTTTTAGAAGGTGGGACCTAACCTGTTCGGTTTTTAATCGACAGTAATTATTACACTTCTTAAATGGGCAAGGCAAGAAACCAGTATAACCTTTACTTTTCTTAGCAAATTCGATAAACTTTAAAACCCCAAAAACATATTCTTCTATGTAATAATCCGTCGTTTCGATCCAACTCTTATACATACTCTTATCCATCTCTTAGCAACAATTTTACTAAACTATGCGACTACATTCATATAAAAATAAAATATATAATTATTACAACCCAATGAATAAAATGAATAAAAATTACAACACAATAAATAACATAATAAAAAGTACAAACTCATTGAATGAATAAATATTACAAACCATTGAATGAATAAAAATTACAAACCATTGAATGAATAAATATTACAAACCATTGAATAAATAAAATTAAAAACACACAATAAATATATAAAAAAGTTCATCCAATTAATTAAACAAGTAAAAATATATGAGCACAAAATATAAATAACACAACACATGCATAATTTACAACATAATAATAAACAAGTCAACCAACAAACATGTAATTCATGAACCTAATCATATGTTATATCAACTAGCTAGTATAATCAAATAAATAAAAAATATAAAAAGCATGAAATTAATTGAAAATACCTTAAATTGGATGGATAAGATGAAGAATGATGATAATGCCCCACCTTGAAAATGTATTAATTCACCTAATAAAACCATATAGCAAGAATAAAACACAATTAGAAATAAAAAAAAAAAATTAAAAAGTGAATTTCATGCAATTACCTTTTATTGTGTGATGAAATTGGATATTGATGGTGCCCCACCTTGATTATTAACTCGGGAATGGTGCAAGATGAAGTGGAGAAGCAATTAGAAATAAAAAAAAATTAGTTGTGTTTTTGGGAGATCGGAGTAATTTTTTGGGGTTTTTGGGTGTTTTGTGAGTTAAAAAACCTGCTGTCTCCATTAAATGGGTTTTTTAATTAGCGACGACCCGTAAATCGTCGGTAATCTACACAAATAGTGACAATATGCTGTGTCGCAAATATAGCGACGACGCTTCGAAGATAAAAAAAATTCAAATTAAAAAAAAATTACCGGCGAAAAACAACAAATGAATGACGAATTTCCGCGTCGCTATTTTACGACGATTTATTTTTCGCCGGTAAGAACCTGTCGTCGCTAAATTTAAAAAATTACCGGCGAATTACGGGTCGCCGGTAATTTTTCGTTGGTAAACATGCTGTTTCTAGTAGTGGCTTGTAGGTTTATGAAATGGAAAAAGAAGGTGATGCATTTGCTACAAGTGAGATGATTTCATTGGCTAGGAAGTCTCATGGTGCTGCTTATAAGTACGATTCATGTGTTGTGAATGGTGTTAAATGGGTTACTCGTGAAAAGGGTGAAACAAGGGTGACCCAAGATTACGGGGTATGCACCATGTACGAAGGAAAACCGTATTACGGTGAATTAGTCAAGACTGTAGAGGTAACATTTGATGATGATTGTTCCGTTGTGCTATTCGAGTGTAATTGGTATAACACGAGTACCGCGAGGACAGAGAATGGGGTAACTATTATTAACACATCTAGATTTTTTTGGGGAGAAGAGCCATACATCTTAGCTACTCAAGAATAAAAAAGTATCTTACATCAATGAGATTAACTCAAGGAAAACACAAAAAGGGTGGAAACTAGTATGGGAACTCAATGATAGACATGGATGGAGTCTCGAGTTATGGGGTGCAAAATCACTACCTACTGAAAACGCGAGTGTCACGATCCCTTTAGTGAACACAGAGACGGTTTTCTGATCCGGTGAACTTGGCATCCACCGAGGAGATCGAGATTGACCCTGCTCGTTTTCGTATTGATTTGGCTTTTGATATGGTTATTGATGACAACGAGGAAATTGATGATGACACGTGGGAAGAATATGGGGATGAAGAAGAACCTATAGAGGTTGATAGCGATGATGAACCTATAGTTATTAGTGGATATGATACTGATTAGGAGATTTTTTTTTTAGTTTATTTGTCTTAAAACAGTTTGTTGGTTTTTGGAGTTGAAATTGAATTTATTTTGATACACTTAACATTTGACTCAAATAGTTGACTAAATACCTTAAACACTAACATTTGACTCTAAATGTTGACTGAATACCCCAAAGACTCAAGTTTGACTCTAAATGTTGACTAAATACCCCAAAGACTCAAGTTTGACTCTAAATGTTGACCGAATACCTCAAACACTCAAGTTTGACTCTAAATGTTGACTGTATATCCCAAACACTCAAGTTTGACTCTAAATGTTGACTGAATACCCAAAAGACTCAAGTTTGACTCTAAATGTTGTCTGAATACCCCAAACACTCAAGTTTGACTTTAAATGTTGATTGAATACCCGAAACACTCAAGTTTGACTCTAAATGTTGACTAAATACCCCAAACACTAACATTTGACTCTAAATGTTGACTGAATACCCCAAAGACTTGAGTTTGACTCTAAATGTTGATTAAATACTCCAAACACTAACATTTGACTCTAAATGTTGACTAAATACCCCAAACACTAACTTTGACTCTAACTAAATACCCCAAACACTTAACTTTGACTCTAAATGTTGACTAAATACCCCAAACACTTAAGTTTGACTCTAAATGTTGACTGAATACCCCAAACACTTAACTTTGACTCTAAATGTTGACTAAATACCCCAAACACTTAACTTTGACTCTAAATGTTGACTAAATACCCCCAAACACTTAAGTTTGACTCTAAATGTTGACTAAATACCCCCAAACACTTAAGTTTGACTCTAAATGTTGTTTGAATACCCCAAACACTTAACTTTGACTCTAAATGTTGACTGAATACCCCAAACACTTAACTTTGACTCTAAATGTTGACTGAATACCCAAAACACTTAACTTTGACTCTAAATGTTGATTGAATTTATTGATTGTTTGGAGTTGAATTGAATTTATTGATTGTTTGGAGTTGAATTGAATTTATTAATTGTTTGGAGTTGAATTGAATTATGTTATATGATTATATGGAATTGAATTGAAATATTGGATTATCCTAAAGTGAATTGGGTTCAATTTAAAAAATAAATTAATAGCGACTACATCATGCCTTGCGCGACTAGTTCATTTTTATAAACTAGTCGCTAATGAGAAGATATTACTCGCGACTACAATGTAGTCGCTAGTAAGCGAATTAATTTCCCACTAATCGTTGACGGTCCATTTTCCCGCCCATGAAAGGACACGCGTTTTAATTTGACATTCCGCGACTACAATGTAGTCGTGAAAAACCAATTGACGTGGTCAACTTACTGACACGTGTCAGTCACCACACCACTCACGACTACTAATCCTATATCTAGCGACAACATGAAGTAGTCGCTAGAAAGAAAGCCCTATATCTTATGCCGAGAGCTCTTTCTTCTCATTCATTTCTTACTCAAAACTCCAAAAAACAAACTGCTCTCCCTATTTCTGCAACTCCAAGAGCCGATTGCAGCAGCTAGCAACACCATATCATCATCAAAGGTAATAAAATCCCAAACTTAATCTTAGTTTTCTTCTTTTTTCTTAAGATTTCTTAAGGGTTTTCCCATTTTTTATTTCTAATCAATTTTTTTTTATCTGTGTTTAAATCCGAATGACTATGGCATGGATTCATCATCAAATAAGCTTCAATTTTAGCATCTAAGTAAATTTTTTCAACCTTTTTTTGTGGTTTAATTTTCATGTTTAATTTTTTATTTTTTTATTTTGATTATTTGATGTTTATGTGAAATCCAAATTCAAGTCGTGCTATAAGGGTGTTTTTTATGATATTTTAAACACAAAATTGATGCAGACTGGGTTAAAAAATTAATTTGACTAATTGAAATAATTTTTTTTCCATTTTTGTTTGCTTGTTTATGAAATCCGAATTTAAGTGGTGTTATTAGGGTTAAGTTTATGTTAATTTAAACATTGATTTGATGCTTGATTAGGAAAAAAAAATTAGTATAAGGATATCGTTTTATTATGATTTTTTGGGAATTTAATAAAAAGAAGTGTTATTTTGAAATTAAAAATGGAATGAAATTTGAGTTTATGTTGCCTAAAATTGTATAAAAAAATATATAGGGACTAACATGCAATTTTAAAATACTTTGTATGAATTTTGGGGGTTTTTAGGGTTTTATATAATTTTAGAAAATTAAAATTAGTAATATTTAATTAAAAAAATGCATGTAATTTGACTATTTGGCCTAAAAGTGTTTATTAAAGAGGGACCAAAGGGTAATTTTAATAAAATTAAAAGATTATAATGAAATTAATTTAGAATAAAATTTGTTGTAAAACTTTTTTATGAAATTAAAAGGATAAAAATTTAATTCAGTAAAAATAATATATTAGATAGAGGGACCAAAGTGCAATATTAAAAAAATTTAAAAGACTTTCATGATTTAATGAAAATAAAGGGACTATATAACAATAGATTTTTAAATATTAAAAAAAAATATTTTGTATTTTACTATATGACTAATATAATTTTTTTTTTGTATAATATAGATTGTACGTGTGCTATATTGGATGTTAAAGCTTGCCGATAATTTATTTACTTTATTCAATTTATTTAATTTATAATTGTAATAATTTTTTTATTTTTAGTTTCATGTTTTTCTTTTTTGTGATGTAATAATTTATTGTTTTTTATTTTTCTATATTTTAATTACACTACAAAATGTTAGATGGCCGATGTGATGACTAGACATCACGGAGGGGACGGTGGGTGTAAGGATCCAGACCAAAATCCAAACAGAAATCTGGCCGACTATTAAAATCAACCCGGTAAATAAAATAATTTAAATCCAAAATTACTTATAAAATAACTTAAACATTAATTAATTCTATTTTCAAACAGAACCAAAACAACGCAAAAAACGGGGGAGCGCGACCCTAAAAACTGCCATTAAGGCACTAAAAGCGCTCGGGTGACCTTTGCCGGTCGATTTCTGCATTCTTGACGACACGTGGAATCCCTCCGACAAGTAAGGGCACCACGTTTCCCAAGTGGTCGGGATAACTGTCCGAGAGAGGATTCTACCGTGTAACAGGGAGTGGGAAAAAGTTCCACATGCTGACAAAATCGCAGTTCTTAAGAGATTATCGGTAAAGATAAAACTATTAATATTTTTATAAAATAATTTATTATTTTAATTTAAATTCAAATAATATTTTTTGTTATAGAATTTTTTCGACATACTCGGTTGGAAGAAAATGGACGATTGGAAGTTGATTGCTGGTAATTTGGACGATACGATGAGAATAAGGTATAAAGATTATAAACATAACACGAAGAAAGACTACTGGAAAAAGGGTGTGAAACCGGACTGGTTGTCCGATGAGATACGGGAAAGATGCTGTCAGTATTGGGGTTCTAAACAAGCAGCGATATATATACTATTTTTTTTTAAATTTTATTATTTAAATTATAATTGATGTTATTAATAATTGAATTTTAATTTTTTTCAGCATCAAGCGAAAGAAAATAGCAAGAATCTAAAAAAAACAAAAGAATAAGAGTGGAGCGGGGTCGAGAAAATATTCCCGAACTCGGGATATGCTTTATGAGGTGCTTTGTTATTTACGTAATTTATTTATTATTTATTTGAATATTTTTTTAATGAACCAGGGTGATGATTTAATCCCGGGGGGAAGGTGGTAGTTAGGGATGAGGTGACACAAAAAGAAATCCCGATTCCGCGTATGGGCGGTTTTTTCGAGGTGGTGGGTAAAAGCAAGAAAACAAACAAGTGGAGGTCGGAGGGCTATGAAAAAGCTGATGTAATATTTTTAATATTAAATTATTAATTATATTTTTTATCTTAAATCAAATTTAATATTTTTTCAATTGTTTAATATGTAACAGAAATTGCTAAAGGATGCCATGAAGGAGCAGGCGACTCAGAGTCAATTTGAGTCAAACGACGTTCAAGGCATGACTCAAAAGGAGCAAATCGACTACGTAAGGAACACCTCTAAGAAGGCTATCGGGTCACCAAAGAGGAGCTGGACACCGGGCATTGGTCGACCGAAAAAGAAGAAGAAGGGTGCCTCGAGTCCTTCGACTACCCCAACCCAAGCAGAGCAGCATGCGGAGATGATGACGGCAATTAATGAGCTCCGATTAGACAGCGGTCTTCCACCGTTCCCCCGCCCTGAAGTACCCTCTACCAGCACCGAGCGTCCTATTTATTCTCAGGCTGTTGTGACTGATGCGATGGCGTGGATTCACGACTTGAGGGTACAGAAAGGAATGCCCACCACTCCTCCTACCGGTGATGAAGATGGTGAAGAAGATGGTGAAGAAGATAGTGACGAAGATGGTGACAAAGATGGTGATGAAGATGAGTTTGAGAATGAAGACAAATATTACAGCAGATTAGGACTCTAGTGTTTGTTGGTGATTATCTATTTTATTTATGGGTTATGTATTAAGACTTTGACTTTATTTTGGTTTGGTTTGACTTTTGTTGACTTTGACTTTATTTTGACTTGGTTTGACGTTGACTCGAATTTGGTTTAATTTTGTATTTTAATTAATCATTTTGAATTATTAATTGTATTTGAATTATTAATTGTTTTGAAAAAAATATGATTTGCGAATTATTTTTAATTGCAGTATTGCAATAAAAAATAATTCAGAATCATAATTTATAATTTTAAAAAAAGTCAATAGCGACTACATGTAGTCGATATTGACTACAATAAGTAGTCGCTAATTTGTATGTCAATAACGAGTACAATGTAGTTGTTAATTAATCTTATTAATAACGACTACACAGTAGTCGCAATTAATAAGATTAATAACGACTACGCAAATAGTCGCTAATAACACCTACACTTCTAACGACTACTAAGTAGTCGCTAATAGCACCATCACATCTAACGACTACTTTTTGATACGTAGTCGTTAGGTTTGACTTCTAATGACTAGTTTCTAGCGACTAATTTTTAACGACTACTTGTAGTCGTTAGATCCCAGTTTGTGGCTTTAGCGACTACTCGTGTACTCGCGAGAAGTCTTGTGTGCCGTAGTGACTATTGTAGAAAATATGATTTGTTATAATTTGAATATTCATCTCTTTTAGGGTAAATTGTTACCCTCTTAAGTTTAGGAGAAAGTGCAGGTTTGCCACCTATGACTTAGTATGTACTTCTCAATGATACAGATAAAAGGAATAGTTGTCAATCTTCAAAGGTTGTGTGAAAGGTTGTATTTTATCGGGAATAGCACATATTCAACTTCCCAAAGAAATGTATATACATATATCAATACTTTTTGATGTCACATTTCATGTTCTTGCTCACAATTATTACTAGTTTGATTGTTGATTAAGAAAGATTCTTCATAATTTACACATTATAGTGGGATATCATTGTGAATGGAATTCCTGTGATCTGTATTGCATGCATCTCAACCAGGCCGAAGTATTTTGGAAAGAACATATCTGTCAAGCATGTAACCTTTAGTACTTTACATTAACATGTTCATGATATCTTATACATTGAGTAACTTACAATTATCATCACAATTTGCATTAAAATTAAGCTAATCTCACTAAAATCTAGTAAAAGTAGGAATCATTTTTTAGTTAGAGGTATGGAACAACCTTCAGCATATAACAAGCTCATATGATATGCAGCAAAACATGTAGTTGATACAAATAATCGTCATTTTAATTTTATTCTTTTTAGGTTTTTTTAGGTATTTAACTCTTGTATCGATCTTCACGTAGGTCGCACTTTATCAATAAATAAGAAGCTCTTCATTTAATATCTTATAATCTTTCTATCACCAAACCCTATTGAGTAAGTTATATAATTTATGTTCTTCTATTTCTATTAAAATACAAGAGTAACCTATTAATGCGAACTGGTTTTGTTTTTATTCAACAATGTATTAAGTTACATTATATTATATATTGTTAGTAAACATGTATGTAATGAATAAGCTATCTGTAAAGTTAAATTGTTATAGTCTATTCACCCATAGAACAACCAACCCTTACTTTAACCGTAAACTTAGAAGACATAGATAAAATGACAATCATTCCAACTCGATTCAATATCTCAGAATGGTCGTTGTCATAAGGTGGGAGTAGAGGCAAATCATCAGCAAGTGCAAGCATGCCAGGTGGTTATCTTTTGACCATGGCATAACAAATTTTACTATACATTGAAATTGTTACATACCACATAGATCCAGAGTTTGTTAGACTTAGTGGTGAGCACAGGTCGCCTTTACCCTGGGTCGAGGTCTAACGTAAGAGTATGGTAAAATAGTTAAAATAGTCGGGTCTAAGCCGAAGGTAAAGGTAGGTTAAATTTTTACCATACCATCGATTACCCATACACGTGTTAACCGAGACTGACCCAAGACTAATTTAATAACCAATAAATTTTTAGGCTCAAACTAGTAGACATCAATACTGATGTTTTGTCTCATAAATATACTAAAGAACTCAGTATAGATAAATATACTAGTAGGGAGAGATATAAAAACAATAACCATAAAATTAGTCCCAGTCAAGGTTCATCACACCATTAATAGTTTAAAAAATATTAATGATTCTATATTGCCTTGTCATCTCAGGTTGACTCTGACTTTGAACAACACTTGAGCTGCTTTCAATTTATTCCAACCTCTCAACCTATGTCATACATATCAGTAGAAGAATTTGAGTAAGTTTCAAAAATTAGATAATTTTGGATAAATATTATTATTTCAGTAAATTGTGAATATATATTTGGTTTCGTTCATGCAAGAAATTAAACTTGCCTCTTTGAGATTACAATGGATCTTGATCAACTAAATTCATTGGACTCTAAATATATACATAAAAAAAAGAAAAAAGATTGAGTTTACAACACAAATGTAGTAATAAAAACCCAATTAATCATGTAAATCAATTAAACAAAATTCAAATTACATTCTCACAAACACATATTTATATTCTCACTAACACACATTCAGAATAACGAACGTATTATTTAAAGCAAAGTACAATTTTTACCTTTATTATTTTATGTTCTCTATCAATTCTCTCACATTATCTACTCTTGTCATGCCGTAAATCATCAATCCATATTCTGATAACCAATAACAACTCCATATTTTTCATACCAATGAGATGATAATTTTACATGTAACGCTTCATATGGAGCCAATTGATTCAACCACATGAATGACGATTTTCTCATTAAATAACTTCTTGGATCATCACTTGTAGGATAATCAACAAAAACTTTTAGAATATACCAACATTGTTTTGAAACACATTAGTAAACTACAATATATTAGAATAACTAATTCCAATAAGGGATTCTAACAAAACTATTATACATAATAGGAAGTAAAGATGACTATTGAACAATCTCTCCATATCCTTACTATTAAAACGCATATATTGTCATATATATATATATATATCATATTATAACTAGAAACTACAAATCACATGACTCTGAACACAAATCTATGTCATATACCACTAAAATATAGTAATCAGTAGTGATTGACACATATCGATGATCAATATGTTTATCATTTTGAAGATCTAAATAAACTTCACATATTATAATATTTTCTATTGTAATTTTGGATCAATTACATGAGAAGCTATGGTCAATAAAGAATTGTTTATCATCCTGAAAATCTAAATAAATGTAACATATTATAATTTTTTCTTGTGTAATTACGTGAGTAGTAGTGATTGGTACAGACCGAGGTCAATAAAGAATTCTTTATCTTCTCGAAAGATCTAAATTTATGTTAAAAATAATTCTTGATGAAAACTATTTTATACTTTTAAACTATTTCTATTTTTGAGGAGCATAATATCAAACAAACTAAAAAAGTCTAACCAAGCTTTGTTCCAACGGACACCAGAAGCGTAATACTTCAACTCAAGAATCCACTATGAAAGTTAAGTAAATTTATATCAATATATGTATTAAAAATAAAAACATTGCGACATATAAAAGGGAAATTCCACATCTAAAAGAAAGAATCTAGTAGTCCAAATAGATAGACTCTTAGATAGACGACTTTTATAAGGCTAAGGGTAAGACTTCCATCCAATATTGGATGGTCCAATATTCATATCACATCTTTTAATTATTATAACAAATTACATGTCATTAGATTAATAAGGTAGTTACTTTTGCAAGTTTAAAACATGGGTATGTGTATTAATATAATTGGTGTAGGATCATCTAATATTGGATTGAAGAATTTTCCTAAGGGTAATGGGTCAATAGTTAATATATTTCAACTTATAAATTGAATACCAATATATAAACTTTATTATATTTATTACCGCAAACTCAATTCAATAGAATTACAGTGATTTATAAATTCATTTGGTAAAGGACGAGCAAATATGTTCAAAACACTATGAAATAGGGTTTTAAAAAAGCAATTGACATAAATCCACTATTTCTTAATTAAGTTTTAACGACTAAATAAATGTGTTTATAAAGATGTCTTACTTTGCGAAGTACTCTATATTCATTTCGAAGACAATTTACACATGCTTTTTCGTCCTTTTTCATCAACCTTTAATTGGGACCTTTATTTTGTTCAGTATAAATATAAAACATATTTAAGTTACTAAATAAAAACCATGAGAACCAAAAGACTAGGAAAAGAAAAGGGTTTCGTATGAGCTTTTAGGGTTACCGAGGATAAAATAGAGTACAAAGAAGCCAAGTGTAATGTATCTATTTTTTATTCCATATATATATATATATATATATATATATATATATATATATATATATATATTATAGGTACTTTTTGAGTTTTATGTGCGGGTATATGTGCAGATGATAATATTTATAATTTTTATAGTATAAAATTATATTAGTAGTGTCTATAGTTGTTCTAGTGGTTAGTAGAAGTTGAGTCGATTGACATTCCAATGTAATTAAGACAAGATTTATTGTAAAGAATTATCTTTGTTACCTTCTTCTTTTGATTGTCTATTTAATTAGATTCAAATTACTAAAACACCTAATTCTTCCTGTATCAATATGCCATTCATTTATACAAAAATTATCATATTTTTATTTTGATGAATGGGTCAACACATATATGGAAACGATAAATGAAGTATCTAGAGTGAAAATTTAACACTTCTAGTGGAAGTGTTTATTAATTCTCTCCAATAAATATTAAAATGTGAAACCGTCAATTTCACAACAAACTGACAATTAAGCTACTGCCAATATTAACAATCAAGATACTGCAAAAATTGACAATTAAGATATTGCAAAACTCTTTGTTAGGTAGGATGTCAAGATTAACTTACATTCATTAGATGATCACTTTTCAAACCAAAACTTAGACTCTGTCTCATAATATGATTATAAAAATCAACAAGAATAATTCTTTACTCCACCAAAGACAATGTATAAATAAAATATGTTATACTTCATGTTTAGTCAACATTTATTTATGTTTTTGTTTTATTACTACTTTATATTGTAAGCCACTTCATTTTATATCTTGAAATAATTTGTAATAGTGGAGACCATAAGCCACCAAATAACCTAAAGCAGTGTGTATCTTGGATAAAGTTTTAACAGTTGTGGCTTCTTCCAACAACGATAATTCTATTTTTTAAAAATCAAATTGCCATGAAATCAATCAAAATCATGATAAGTGTTCTACTACGGTATTAGATAGAATATTAAGCCAATTCTTTCATATTTGTGTCTGTTGTAATAAATTGGTTGATACTACTTCTAAGTACTTTAGGCTCAATTTACTCCCCTAGTAACACAAACTAGTTTCCCTAGGTTCATCTTGAATAATCGGGTTATGAAGTCCTTTTTTAGACCAGTACCTTTTGTCTTGTCTTTTTTATTCCCAAAATCTTTGTAAGCACAAAATTTGTATAATTAATGGTAACCTAAAATCTACCTTACTATATCACACACGAGTAGAAAGAAACATTAAAAAACAAAATAATCAAATATTAAAGAATTTACATTAAATTATCATAAACTATTTAATATTCGATAAATAAAAAATAAGAGAAACAATCTAAAATTCTAAGTGTAGAAAATCTAATCACTTTCATAACACCATCAACCAATGTCTCTTATGGTTAATTTTATTCAGAATACAAAGCCTTAAACGTTGTCCCAAAGCCTCCAACTTTTCACAGTTCTCACGTTCTGATTTCTTCTTTGTCGTAATTTCTTCTTTATTATTTAATATTGTCTGTTTCATATAGGTGTTCCAATCACCTATAAATTAAGTTACCTATCAGAAAATTATTTCAAGAAACAAAGCAATACAAAAATTACCTGAAGTCGTTATAGATCACTTTTATTAAGAATCTTGTCTTCAATAACCAAGGATTCCTAAAGTCACGAACCATTAATGAAATCATTTATAAAGTGAAATAAACTTTAATGTAATTTTATAGTTTTTATCTTACAATTACATTAGTAACTAACACATTATTTGTAAGAAGTCCCCCTTTAGATTTTAAAGTTGAAATACTAGGAGGAGCTGGGGATGAGACCGCAGAGTCATTTCCGAGGTTTCAAATACCATAAATTATCTCATATAACAATTTCTGGTAAAATCAATTGATACATAATTTTAATAAAAACATTAAAGAGTTTACGTTATTAAAAGTTACCTCATTCACGCCTAGTTTAAGATTTCTTATGTCGTGATATTTCTATATTTCATTTCAAAAGGCTAAGGGAACTTGAGGAGGGTGAAGAACATTGTAGAAGAATATCGATACGGAGTCAAAATAAAATTATGGGTGAGATGAATTATGATCCCCATAAAACTTTATTATATATTTATCACCCTATATAATTTGATAAAAATGAGAACCTTTTTAAATTATTATAAATAAGTCGAAACCTATAACTTACCATGTAAGAGATAAATATGAATTCGAAATGATGAGGTTGCATAAACTTGTCATCTTTAACATGTCTGAAAAGAGCAAAGTAAATGTTTTTTGCACGAAGTAATTTAAAATATTTCATAATCATGGGGAATGATTTAATTAATTGATAATCACAATTACATACCCTTAGGCAATTAAATCTCATGATATCAAATTTAGCTTTCTTTAGGATTACCCGTTGCATATAATGAAGACCCACCTTAATCTGTACATGGATAGTAAAGAAATTTTAATGCATCTTAAAATAATTACTTAATTTTATCATATAAAGATAAAAATAACTTTAATCGGATTGAGATTCATATTAATTAAATTAGGAAGGTAGATTTTGTATACATCCACAAGTTCCATCATGAGATCAAATAAGCATAAAATGCACTATGGATCACTATTCCATCTATAAAAGGATCCTCGGCTCCATAAAGAAGGCTACAATGTAAATTCTTTATTTAGAAGATTATTTCAGAAAAAAATAAGAATACAAAAAGTAGAAATACCAAGTAACAACACCCATTGACGGCCCACAAACCAATACATGAAATCATCGAGTTGCTTCTCAAATACGAAACCATAGCTTTCAAGTCATTTTCTAGAAGGTAAATTTAAATATAACCATAGAAGAGTACAAAAATTAATTTATGCCAGCATAGATGATGTCTCCTCATTTGTGATAGATTTATGTTAGGACGAGACATCATTTTTAGTGATTTAGAAGTCTTTCTAATTGATCTTCTTGAGAAATAGTGCACTTTCCTATTTTGAGTCTTGATTTAGTACAATAATATTTTTAGAGCATATTGGGTTTAATTATTTATTTAGTGTGAAGCTTTAAAGATAATTATGGAGAGTAATTAGAGTCCAAGTCAAATACTACAAGATATGGATAGAGATAAGTATGGAAATTGGAGATAAGGAAACAAAAGCTGAAAACATGGAAAAGGAAAAACTGCCTTAAATCTAAATTTCTGCACCTACGACCACAAATCAGCTTAAATCTCAAGATCGGTGTGGAATTTGGAGAAACGGTCAAGAGAAAAGTTAAAGATCTTTCCGAGACGATGAATTTCGACTACTCATACGCGTCAAACGGATGAGTATTGAAGCTGCTAGGACAAAAACAAAAACGGGCCTGATTTCATATTTTAGGGTTACGAATTTGAGTTAGGCTTGGAGTCCATTACTTACCTTCTCCATCAAGAAAACGAATTAGGTCTTCTAAACACCTATAAATACACCCTTATATCACTTGTAAATCATCCTTGCCTCATAGTAATTAGTTCTTAAGGTTTTATTCTTCCAAGTTATTGTAGAGAGCAAGATGATGTCTTTTATTATTTCTTTTAGTTTATTTCCTTCAGGTATGAACTAAACTTCCCATAGCTTGGGTTTTGCATCAGGTATAATCTATAAATTCTAATTTCTTTCTATCTAAGTTTCTTTAGGAATTACATGTTTTAATCTGATATTAGCTTCTTACCTATATATTTGTTTATGTGTTTTGATTTATTGCCTGTCCTAGAACTGATCACTTTAGGCTTTCTTAATAGTAATTAGATGATCACCTTAGCTGAGTGTCTAATTATTGAAACACCACATAACGTCTAGTGTCGATATTGGTCATGACAACACTAATTCTAACTAGATAGTCATTAGGGTATAATTTAATCACTATCACCATGTATGGAAATTGATTGCTTAGGGCCCTAGTGGCATAGGATAACCCTACTTGAACCAGCCTCGTGGTGTGTCCGTAGCCCCCTTAGTCGCTCTTAAGGTCTAAGGTATGGGAATTTAGAATCCCGACTAAGTATCTAAGAGCTAATTATCTCCCTTATTAACTAGATTTAATAGAAAAAATTAGAAGGATTAGTGCATACTTGCAAAACCTAAGCTATACTTCTCATCTCATATTTCTTCGTATTTAATTTACTGTCTTTATTTTCCTTAGTTTATTTAATAATTTCGAATTTATTCTCTATTTATTTTCTGTCTTTTAATTAATTACTTCTTACTCGTTATGTCTACCCATTCGATTAACACACTAAGTCCCTGAGAATGAACTCAACTAATCATTAAAACTTGCATTCGTCCTGTAATACTTGCAGTACTGTGCCTGTCTAGGGTGAGAGTGCGTTGTTTTCTGACTTATTATTTATCTTATTTTATCACACCCTAGGCGACACCAAGTTTTTGGCGCCGCCGCCGAGGACTTGTGTCTCGTTAGCGTGTGGGTTATCTATTTCGAGTAGTAGTTTTTAATTAATTTTTATTTTTCAGTATTTAGTTTTTGTTTTTCCGGATTTACGCTTGTGGTTTGCTTTAGTCTTTTTCAGATTTCACAGTGTTTAATTCTTGGCCTCCGTTACCGGAGCCTGAGAGGAGCTTCAGATCCTATAATAAACGTGTTCGTGAGGAAAGAGCCTTAAGAAGAGCTATGGGAGGCATACAAGATCAGTTAGATCCACCACTTGTAATCCCTCCTGAAGGATTACCATACTTTGCACCAGGAGGACCACCACCATTTATCCCACCTGGTGTACAACAACAAGGACAACATCCATTAGGAAGAGGTAATAGGCAAAACAATGTTAATCAGAACTGAGTTGAACAAGACCTACCTGGCCTCGGAGTGCCATTTCATGTTCAACCGATAGGTTACCGTCCTCCGGAGATCCAAAATATCACATTTCGACCCGATCCGGGTATGCTCAGGCCGTTTAAAATTTTTGGACTCTACAGTGGTACAACAATTCAAGATCCGGTAAGAGCGATTCAGAAGTTTATGCAGATTTGTGATGCCTATGTTACTCCTGACATTACACGCGAGCAATTGTATTGTCATATGTTTTCGTTCTTTCTGACCGGTAGAGCTGGTGAGTGGCTAGATAGGCAACCACCAGGGACAATTAATTCATGGACTGAACTTCAAGCCGCTTTCTTTAACCGTTTTTATCCGAAGAGTATGAGACTCAAAGACCAAAGCGAGCTTGCAAAGTTTTGTCAAGAAGATGGAGAAGCAGTAGGAGAAGCATGGACAAGTTTCCAACAGAAGTTAGCTAGATGTTCGCTCCATGGTTATACCCCTTCTCTACAGTTAGCTATATTTTATGAAGGTATTAATGACGCAGGTATACTGAAGGTGGATAACATTGGGAAAGGAAATTTCGTGTCCTAGGACCCTACTGAAGCTACCGAGGTTTTGGAAAATATTATTGAACAAGAAAGAAGTTGGCCATCTTCGCGAGCTTCTGCTACAAAGACCCGAGGTACGCTTCATTTAGACGCAGAAACTGCAAACTCAACTCAAATATCAGCATTAGAGAATCAAATCAAAGAACTTAAGCTAGAGATGCAGAGAAATTTAGCCGCAACAAATGTAGTGCAAGAAGCACAAGGTTGTCAACAATGTGGGGTTAATAATCATACTTGGGAAGAGTGCGAAGAAAATCCACAATCTGTTTATTTCATATCCAATCGAGGAGGTTATCAATTTGGTAACCGAAACCATCCGGGTATGCAGTATTCAAATCCTCAGGGGGGCGCTAATCCTGGTCATTATCAACCACGCCCCTAAAACAACTTTTTCCAACCAAGAGGTCAGTATCAAAACAATATCAGAATAGACCTACTCCCCCACAACAACCTGTTCAAGATGCCTATGCCGATTCATTAGATCAGAAAGCTTTACCACAGTATCCTTAAGAAGGAACTATGGATAATCAACAATTAGCAAAATTCTTGGACCGTTTGACCACGACTTTGAACACTCAGGGCGAGAAGTTACGAGGACAAGATTCCGCAATTCATATCTTAGGTACTCAAATAGAACAAATGAACAAAGTTCTAACAAACATCATGGCACAACAAGAATTGAAGGCTATCGAAGGAGGTGATGACAATGTTGGGTTCGAAGCTTGTAAGGCTATTTGCCTTGAAATTGAAGAAGAAAAGAAGGAAGTACCACATGCTGCCGTTAGTGCCGTGGAGGTTCCAAGTACCGAAGAAGAACCAACCAAGTCTAGCCCCGTGGAATCTAACTGTTCTGAGAGTCATGTGGAGGACGATTCAGAAAAATCCGAATTTATACAGCTTCTGAAAGATATGCAAGAGGAGATTAGATCGGTTATGGATTTTCAAGCTGAGTTGGCTAAAGGGAAAGAGGAAGAAGCCTCAAGGGAGGAACCAAGAGTTGAAGTTGAAGTTGCACCTGTTGTGCAAGAGGAGAAAGAAGAAGAGAAGGTGGAACCGCCACCTGTTGTTCAAACAGTGTCATCAACAATTCCTGATACAAATCCAAAGGATGATACTGAACTCAAGATATTTGTAGAGGCGTACACTCCTGAAAACATCAACGCCCAAATGCTTGAGATTGCGAAGAAAGAGCTTACACCGCAACAAGTTTTTACGCAAGTTCAACCTGAGAAAGAAGCAAGTGTGGAAGCCCCAAGAGAGAACCTGAGAGTCTCAAGAATAAGTGAAAGAGAGTTACCAACAAAGCTTAAAGATCCGGGAAGTTTTAACCTTCCTATTCAAATAAATGGTATGCTCAAGGTGAAAGCTATGTACGATGTGGGTTCTGGTGTGAATATTATGCCTAAGTCCGTGTTCGAGAGACTTGGACTTCAGAAATCAGAGAAAGCTCCAGTGAAGTTGCAGTTCGCTGACAACTCAGTTACTAAGATATGGGGAACAGTGGAGGACGTCTTAGTCCGAGTAGGCAGTATCGCCATCCCTACTGACTTTGTTATACTTGAGTTTGATGCAGATAAGTAGGTTCCAATCATACTTGGACGGCCTTTCATGGCCACAAGTCAAAGTGTCATCAACTTCCAAGAAGGGACCATTACCCTTCATGCAAAGAACATATCCGAGACCTTCTATGTCTTGGGAAAGAAACCAAGGAAGTTAGATCCCATCGTTTCCGTCATCCACAGCCTATCACATTACAAAGTCCCTCCAGAGAAGATCCACTTAAAACCTGTGGATACTGAGCCAAACATTGAGTTTGGGGTTGGCCATGAAGTTCTATGGAAAGCTCACAAACGCAAAAATAGACCACGCAGTTTCAAAGACTCGTGGATGGGACCATTCATTGTCACTAAGGTTGTTTCAGCCAAGGTGATAGGAATCCGACCCAAGAAGGGGATCAAGCGCAAATTAGTTGACGTTCATAGCCTAACTCGTTGTTGGGGAGGCTATATTTGCAAATCTTGATAGAGGTAACGCGTCTAACTTTAAAAGACGTTAAATAAAAGTGCTGTACGGGAGACAACCCACAATTTTTTTTATGTTTTTATGTCTTTTACGTTTTTAGTTTGTGTTTAGTTTAGTTGTTTTTAGTTGATATTGCATATTTGAGAAAGGTATTAGTGTTTTTGATGCTTAGGTATTGGAGAAATCGAGTTCGGGAGGAGAAAACGAAATTTTACAGAAAAATCAGACCAGCAGTCTGGTACACCGGACGATTCTTCCGGTATACCGTAGAGGAGAAAACACGTGACCACGGGGTCTTGACTCGGGTTTTTGGCCGAGAAGAAAAAAAATCCGAACTGCAGGTCCGGTACACCGGACCCCATCTCTGGTACACCGCAGGATCAAAACCCGTGACCACGGGGTAGAGGCCACGCGTTTTTTGCCGAGCATTAAATTTTCGAGGAACATAAGTTGCGGTATACCGCGCCTCAGTTCCGGTATACCGCACCATGCCGCTGGAGAGAGAAAAATTTGCGCTTTTAAGCTTATAAAAGGAGGATTGGTATTATTCCGAATTATTAAATCCTTAAGCCTCTCTTTCATCTCCAAACCTCTCCCAACTCCATTAAAGCTCATTCAAACCTTCCCCAAACATCAAAACACTACCCAATCATCATAAAAACACATCAAAGCTTCTCTCCACATCATTACAAAGGAGATTCAAGCACCCAATTCTCACCAAACACATTAGATTGAAGAATCAAAAGCTTAAATTTTAAAATTTATCCTACAATTTCTTAAATCCATACCAATCCATCAAGAATTCATCTTACCCACATAGAGATTCATCATCAATTCACCTTTCCTAAACCAAATCAAGCTTGTTCAACCAATAATTCGAAAGTTCAAATTTTAAGAGTTGTTAAAGCTTTGAGTTGGGGGTCAATTGAAGATGACTAAGAGAACAGAAACATTATCTAACAGGAGGGTGATGAAGAAAAGCAAGGTATTGGGTTCAATTAAGAAGAAATCAAATAACAAAGGTTCTAGTTCTAAAGCTAAGGGTAAAATTGACGATGTTGAAGAAGGAGATAAGCTAGCTATGTTTGATTCAAGGGGAAAAAAGGCTTTACTTTTACTCAAAGGAGAAAACACAATCTCTTCCCTTCAAAGGTCCTACACCCATGGATACAGAGAAAGCTTCAAAGGCCTTGAAAGCTTCTGCAGAAAAACAATTAAAGGAACTACCTTTTGCTTATGAGAAAGTATTCAATGAAGAAGTTGGTACAGGAGAATACAAGAGATTCTTGGAGCTTGGTGAAAAATTGGGTTGGTCTACATTCATGGTAAGACGTTCTGAATTATGTCATGAGTTAGTTTTAGAATTCTATTTAGGCATCTTTAGCCGAGATAGTAAGGTTGTGTTCTGATTAGAGGAAAGTTAGTTCCTTTCACAGTTAATGAGATTAGAAACCACTTCAAGTTTAAGAAATTAATTGGATATTGCAAGTATAGTGAAGCGGTTGCTAAACGAAAAATATTTGATGAGGAATTACTTTTTGAGCATGTTTTAGACAAGGAGAAAGTGCAATCACATAAGGGAGAATTGAAGGCACCGTGGCCTTACAAATATCTTCAACTGGATGCGAGAGTTTTGCACAATTTCCTTATTCCTAATGTCTTTGGAAACACATGAACTTTGGATGTGACTAGGAAGAACGCTCTACTTTTGGATTGTATTTTGAGAGGAGAAGAAGTTGATGTGGCACAGTTGATCTACGAGGAGGTGATGCGATTTTCGGTCTCTCCTAAATCAGTTTATAATGTTAATTTTCCTACTATGATCACGTGTCTTGTGCGAAAAACGAATGTTACATTGGGTGAAGAAGAGAAACTCGAGTTTAAGAAGAGTTATATTGATAATTCTTGGATCATGAAAGTCTTGAGAGGAGCGGTTTCTACGCAAATCTCAAAAGAAGAAAAGGAGCAAAGTTGGCACGAGAAGATGGAGGAGCGTTTAAACAATTTCGAAGCAGCTCAAACTTCCTTAGCCAATGATGTGGCACAAATCAAGGCCAATCAAGTGCACATCATGAAACTCCTTGAGCAATTAAAGAAATATCAAGCAAATCCTACCTTAGATGTCAATAATGCGAGGAAATAAGCCTCGAGAGTATGTTCACTTTCTTCCTTACCATTTCTGTAAATGCTTTTATCTGCTAGTTTTAATTTCTGTTTCAAGTCTTTTTTGAGTCGTGGGGACACGACTCATTTTTGAGTTGGGGGTGTGGGGATTCGTTGTCTCTCATCTCCATTTTTCTGTTTTTAGGTAGAAATTAAATTTTTTGATACATGGGAATTAGATGTAGAATGTGTTTAATAGCTTGAAAGCATAAGCTCAGTGAATTAATGATAGTAAGTAGTATCTTTATGAGCTATGTTATTTGTATGCTTTGAGTATTTGCAGGAAAACACACATTGATAGTAAAGAAAAGATTAGTGAGCAATGCGATAGAAAGTATATTCGATCTCAAGGAACCTTGAGAAGTGTGTAGGTCGTGAGATCCAAGCTAGTTGACAAAACCATTTGATGAAAGTGCTAAAGGTAAGAAAATCACGAAATTGCATGGTCTAGAAAGAGATTAAGGCAGTTCTTTCATATTGAAGCCACTTGAAGCCTTTTTATACCTTCTCACCTTGTTATTTGATTTTATATGCTATATCCTTCTCAGCCCCTTCTAGCCTTTCTAAAACTTTTTATTGAAACACATTATAAGCCAAATCCCTTTAGATTATAGGACTTTTCCATATGACCCGCACTCAAATCGCGATGCATAGACAGTCGTTTTAGAGCTTGAGTTTGGGGTGGTGGGTCCACCATTATGGGAATTGTTATTGGGATGAGATTTGTGAGCTTATTAATTGTGCTATGTTCTTTATATTGGTGATGATTCACAGATTTTTATTGTAACCTTTTTCTGGGGTAATAGTGAATGAAAAAGAAGCTACGAGCTAAATTTGCCAACAAGGGCATAAAAAGAAAAAAAAAATATATATTAAAAATAGCGTGATATCTCAACATTAAAAAGAGACTCATAGCTTAAGAAATTGATTTGAAAGAAAATATATATATTCGGACCGGCAAAGTGGAAGTTTTAAGTGAACATCTTATGATTTAATTGGGTTATTGGGATGATAAATGGTGCATCAAAGAATTCATTGGATTGAGTGAGAAACGTTTTATGAGAGTAACTCAAGCTCTAGGGCGATTCGTTGATGGCTAGAGAGGAGAGAGCCAAAAGCTCACTCTAAATTATCCAAATATACTATCATACCGTCCCTAAGCCTAAATTACAACCTTAAAGACCTTTTGATTCTTTGCTATGTAATTGAGAACTAATTGAGCCATTAGAGAGTAGTTAAGTGGATCTTTGGATACTAGTGAAGTTCGATGAACAGTCTATGACTTCCTTGGAGAACTGAGTAAAGTCCCCATCCTTCTTACATTGCGAAACTAATCTGATCTTGAATTCAAGCCGTGTTGACTATGGATATGAGAAGTGTACAGGTATGTAGTTTATGAGTATTATTGCATGAAATTTTCTGAGTAATTGTTTTATGTCTATTCTATATATTCTGCTATGTTCTTCCCATTGTATTGAAAATTACCTAGGTGTGTATTTATAGACTTCCCTTTGTTTTAATCTTTATTGTATCGGGACGATACAACTTTGAGTTGGGGGTATTGATGTCTCCTCATTTGTGATAGATTTATGTTAGGATGAGACATCATTTTTAGTGATTTAGAAGTCTTTCTAATTGATTTTCTTGAGAATTAGTGCACTTTCCTATTTTGAGTCTTGATTTAGTAAAATAATATTTTTAGAGCATATTAGGTTTAATTATTTATTTAGTGTGAAGCTTTAAAGATAATTATGGAGATTAATTAGAGTCCAAGTTAAAGACTACAAGATATGAAAACAGATAAACATGGAAATTGGAGACAAGGAAACAAAAGTTAAAAACATGGAAAAAGAAAAACTGCCTTAAATCTGAATTTCTGAACATACGACCACAATTCAGCTTATATTTCAATATCGGTGTGGAATTTGGAGAAACGGTCAAGAGAAAAGTTGAATATCTTTTCGAGACGATGAACTTCGACTACTCATACGTGTCAAACGGATAAGTACTGAAGCTACTAGGACCAAAGCAAAAAGGGGTCTGATTTCATGTTTTAGGGTTACGAATTTGAGTTGGGCTTGGAGTCCATTACTTACCTTCTCCTTCAAGAAAACGAATTAAGTCTTCTAACCACCTATAAATACACCCTTATATCACTTGTAAATCATCCTTGCCTCATAGTAATTAGTTCTTAAGGTTTTATTCTTCCAAGTTATTGTAGAGAGCAAGATGATGTCTTTTATTAGTTCTTTTAGTTTATTTCCTTCAGGTATGAACTAAACTTCCCATAGTTTGGGTTTTGCATCATTTATAATCTATGAATTATAATTTCTTTCTATCTAAGTTTCTTTGGGAATTACATGTTTTAATCTGATATTAGCTTCTTACCTATATATTTGTTTATGTGTTTTGATTTATTGCCTGTCCTAGAACTGATCACTTTAGGCTTTCTTAATAGTAATTAGATGATCACCTTAGCTGGGTGTCTAATTATTGAAACACCACATGACGTCTAGTGTCGATATTGGTCATGACAACACTAATTCTAACTAGATAGTCATTAGGGTATAATTTAATCACTATCACCATGTATGGAAATTGATTGCTTAGGGCCCTTGTGGCGTAGGATAATCCTACTTGAACCAGCCTCGTGGTGTGTCCGTAACCCCCTTAGTCAATCTCAAGGTATAAGGTATGGGAATTTAGAATCCTGACTAAGTATCTAAGAGCTAATTATCTCCCTTATTGACTAGATTTAATAGAAAGAATTAAAAGGATTAGTGCATACTAGCAAAACCTAAGCTATACTTCTCATCTCATATTTCTTCGTATTTAATTTACTGTCTTTATTTTCCTTAGTTTATTTAATAGTTTCGAATTTATTCTCTATTTATTTTCTGTCTTGTAATTAATTACTTCTTACTCGTTATTTCTACCCATTCGACTAACACACTAAGTCCCTGAACGAACTCAACTTATCATTAAAACTTGCATTCGTCCTGTAATACTTGCAGTACTGTGCCTGTCTAGGGTGAGAGTGCATTGTTTTCTGACTTATAATTTATCTTATTTTATCACACCCTAGGCGACACCAATAGACTAACATTTTCACCCTCTGATAAGCCTGAGAAAACTAATATAAAGACATCAATAATTAATGGTAATAAAATTAAAGCACCTCATTTGAATCAACTCTACATCCACTGCATTTTATAAGATTAAATTACTAATAATTTAATAATTAATTTAAAATCTTAGAAAAAAGGTGTAATGGTACCTGTTTCAATGACAGTATATAACACATGGAAGTTGAGTATTATCTGGGAAAGATGAATGAATGTAATGACTACATTGTAATTTATGTCCCCTTTCGTTTCGAAGCTGTAAAATGATGTTAAAAAGTTTCATCAAAATAAGCTTATAAAATATATATTTTACTGATATGATGAGATGAGAGCTCCGATAAAAGATGCCCATACTTTCCTTCATATCTTCTATTTTGTATTTTTAAATTATTTTTCCATAGATATTTAATATAATTATATATTTTTTTTATAACACAGGGATTTATTGTGCAATTATTTTCAGATCTAATCTATGTGTTGCCACCGAACCCCTTCTTTCTTACGATTAACTATTTTAAATTCATCCCCTCAACTGTTCAGAAACAACCTACTTAACAATCGTCTTAAAAAGTGACATATCATTAACATTTGACTATACATGAATTGTAAATCATAAGATTTCGCAAACTATGGTATGTATTATTTACCGTGAGAAGTTGGATCCACTTAATTAACAAAACCAGCTCTTTCAAGGATTAATTCTTATGTTTTTTCTTCTTCATATATTATTCAAAAAATTTACTTTTAAATAATGGTTTAAGACATTTCTATTTACATACAAAAATATTAATGGTAAGTTCTAGACCTTTTGAGACTTCAATAGAACAACTTAAAATATCGCATGGGCAATAATATTTATATATATTAATGATTTTTCATAACTAATTACATAATTCAATGAAACCTTATTCGAAGATGAAAACTTAAAAAATGAGATCTAAATAATAAATTCTTATTATTAACTAATCATTATGGTCGAGGCAAATGTGTGATAATAAACAGATAATGAAAGATAAGACACACCCTTGACTACCAGGAGAAACTCACTACAAGTATTACAGATTGTTTGCAAGTTTAGTTGATAAGAAAAGTTCGTTCGCATGGATTTAATTTGTTAGATCTACTTGTATTAAATAAGTGTAGATGAATTTAGATGTTTAGAATAAAATATAATAAGGTGAATAATTATCTAATGTGAAATAATAAATAAGACTGCAGATAAATAAATATTAATGTAAGTCAGATAAATTAGGGTTACTAATATGAATCTATCTTACTAAGTTGTTATTATAACCTTAGGGGTGAATTGAGAATTATATGTTAACCGAGATTCTAAATTCTACCTAACCCCTGTTAGGGTGGACTTAGGAGCAACCTCTTCACTACCAGGGGACCTGGGTAAGGGGACCCTGAGTAATGATCGGTGGTCAAATCAAACCTTTATGGCTATCTAGTTCGGCAAGCCCGTCAAAATCACTACCGCACACTATACGATTATGTGGTGTTGTCAATAATTGAATCCCCCTTCCGGGTGTTAACTAAATTACTAAGGATAGTCGTAAGATTGGCCAAATCTAGGGCTAGAAACAATAAGCCAAAACACACAATACTAATATACGCCAAGCTCAAATCAATTAAAATAACAAATAGTATTATGAAATTTAAATAATAACCCAACAATTAATAGTAAAACTTACAAAATAAAAGCTTAAAAATACGGTGAAGCCACAAATCTATAGCTAATTACCCTAAATATAGATAAGGAGAGATGTAGAAGAGGAGTTTGTCACACTCCAACTTCTTGCTTCTTGTCTTCCTCAACATGTCAGCTTGCTTCTTGGATGATAAACTTGATACTAAGAATTAAGATTCAAGAAAAGACTAATTTATGGCTTAGAACTCAGCAAGGACATGTTTACAATAGTTAAAGGGTGTAGTTATAGGAGTCTGGTAAGCTCTAATTCAGATTTCTTGGAGTAGGAGGCAAGCAATGGACTTCTTTACCAAATCAAATTCGTAGCCTAAAATATTAAAAAGGTAAGAAACTGTTGTTGTCTTGTTTTAGTCGTAACTTCTTAAATATGTCTCCGATTGACGCGTTATTTATATCGAAACTGATCGTCTCGCATAGCTCTACACTTTTGCTTCAGACGATTCTTCCAAATTCCCAGCCATTCTTGAGTTATTATCACTTTAGTGGACATAGATGCTGAAAGTCAGAGTTATTTTGTAACTTCTGTTTTCCTATTTTATCTTTTACTTCCTTTATCTCCAATTTCCCTCCTTATCTTCTTTCCTTTATCTCTTGGAATTGATTTGTAATCTAATTAATTACCATATGTCTTTAAAGCTTCCCAATTAACAAACAATTAAACCAAATATGCTCTAAAAAATAATAAATCATCAAATCAAGACAAGAAATAAGAAAATACTAATATATCAATAAAAATCGACTAACTACTTTGTAAATAATCCTGAAAATATGTCTCCAACTAAGATTAAATCATCACAAATAGGAGACATCACATTCATATAATTTTTGTAGTTTCAAGCTAACACTGATATATGTATACATATAGATAACATCCTTTCAGTTTCAAAACTATTCTTCTTATATGAGTATATAGATTTTATTTAAATTATCTTGGAAAAAATGATGATTCTTTATAATAATTAAAAGCTATCTATATTACAAGATAATTTACTAACCAATTAAAAATATGTCCATGTGCATTAAATATTTGTGTTACCTTACTGTTTTGGAAATTATTATTAATGTATATCTAGTGAGTGATTATTTTATTATGTCCAAATTCTTGAAACAAGTAAAATTCGTGTAGTAATTATCCCTTTTAACCTTTATAATATTCTAAATGACATACAAGATAAATTACAATAAATTTAATAATCTATTTTGAGTAGAGCTAAAATTAAATAATTTACTTAAGTGTAGTATTCATATTACTTAAAATTCAAATTGTAAACGTGTAATTTCATGTATCATTACAAGTATCAAACTTGACCGTATAGTTCTTCAATCCTTCTTTTCAAATTCGGTATAGAAGGTAAAAAAAGGGACATCGAGGTAATGGTCCGAACAAATCAATGAAAAGACGCAATGTACTTTGCCAAGAAAAAAATAGAAATTTCATGTTTAATTATTGATCCGTTATGATTAAAATCATATCTAATACCCTTTCTTTTTTGTCATTCAATAAAAAATTCACTATATTTAAATAATTTTGATTTCCTTTGTTGTCAAAATCCTTACTTAGCTAGAAAAGTATTTTTCAGAAATTTCTAAAAAGACATTTCATTTATTCAATTTATTGACTTATTAATACATTTTCATTATGCACACTAATTACGAGCATCCACATTAAATAGAAAAACACATTTGCATAACGTATGAAAAGCAGGGACTCATGCTAATTCATGCTAATCTTTCCTATATATAGTAGATAAGAAACCTATAGAAGGACGTTACAGTACCATATTATTGTCTAATAATTTGTGCAATACATTATAAGTAAGATGAATACGTAAATTTTTATCTTTTTTCATTATGCATCATTAGTTCTATTGAGTGTTGTCATGAATATTGGACTAGACATGAATTGTTAAATCATAAAATTTTGCAATATATGGTGTATATTATTTACCGTGAGAAGTTGGCGCCACCTAATTGACAACCCTAGCTCTTTCTTGGGTTAATTCTTATGTTTTTTTCTTCTCCATATAGTATTCTAAAAAATAACTTTTAAAGAACTGGTTTAAGACATTTATATTTACATACAAAAATATTAATTGTAACTTCTAGACCTTTTGATACTTTAATAGAACATTTAAAAATATCTCATGGGCAATAACATTCATATATAAATGATTTTGCATAACCTATTACATAATTAAATGAAACCTTATTCGAAGATACAAACTTCAAAGATAATATCTAAATAACAAATTTGTTATTACTAACTAATCATTCATATAATTTTGATAGTTTCATGCTAAAACTGGTACGTATACATATATAATACCCTTTTAGTTTCAAAATTATTTTGGTTGTATGATTATATAGGTTTTAATTTAATCACCTTGGAAAATTTGATGATTTTTTATAATAATTAAAAGGTATCTATTTTACATGATAATTTACTAAACAATTAAAAATATGTCATGTGCATTAAATAGGTGTGTTACCTTAGTGATTTGGAAACTATTATTAATGTATATCTAATGAGTGATTATTTTTATTATGTCCAAATTCTTGGAAAAAGTATAATTTGTTTGGTAATTATCCTTCTAATTAATCTTTATAATATTCCGAATGACATATAAGGATTATTACAATAAATTTAATACTCTACTTTGTGTAGAGCTAAAATTAAATAATTTACTCTAGTGTAGTATTTGATTACTTATAATCCAAAGATAAAGAAGGTAAAATTGTAATTTCATGTTTCATTACATGTATCAAACATGACCATATAGTTGTTTAAATCCTTCTTTTCAAAAGCGGTATAAAAGGTACATGAAAAAGAACATCAAGATAATGGGTTCGAAAATTCAATGAAAAGACGACATGTACTATGCCAAGCAAAAATTGGAAATTTCATGTTTATTCATTGATCCATTATGGAAAAAAATCATATATAATACCCTTCCTTTTTATGTCATTCAATAAATAATTCACTAGATTTAAATATTTTTGATTTCCTTTGTCGTAAAAATCATTCCTTACCTAGAAACGTACTTTTAGAAATTTCTAAAAAGGCATTTCATTTATTGTATTTATTTTCTTATCAATACATTTTCATTATGGATACTAATTACGAGCAATCGCATTAAATAGAAAAACACGTCCGCATAAAGAATGAAAATCACCGACTCGTGCTAAATAATCCTGATCTTTACTATATATACTAGATAAGAATCCTATAGAAGGACGCTGCAGTACGATATTCTTGGCTAATAATTTGTGAAACACATTATACGTAAGATGAATATGCAAATTTTTATCTTTTCTTCATTAAACATCATTAGTTCTATTGAGTGTCGATAATATATGTATTTTGAATTAATTTGTCATTACAATCATTTTTGCAATTTGTGCATAATGGAAAATGTTTTAAATTTGTTAGGTTGACTCATTTTATTATTGTTCATGCATGAATTGTATCTTTATAAACTAGTGAAAACAAATCTTCAATTTCTTTTCAGACTCTTAATACAGTTATGGATAACTTTGGAGGAGATGGTTCTGGAGAGAACTACGATGTTGAAACTCATATGAACAATGAAAGAAAACACTATCAGCCCTCACCAGAGCAGATTCAGCGCCTTGAAGCGTAAGTTCCATTAATTTTTTTTATATAGCTCACCTTTAATATTTACAAGTTTATATTTGTTTTCTTACTTATTTTCAAAGTAAAACGAAAAACTACATTTATTGTTTATTATGTTGATCCTTTTCTTGAGTGATATAAATTTTAATTTTAATTTTAATTTCAATTTACCTGCTATATCTCTTTAACTTATGAATCTATTAGGACAATTTTATTAAAATATTGGCCAATTAATTTACTTACCAAATATCTAAAATATTTACAAGTAAGGTTCTAAATTGACGATAAGCTAGCATTTTATGTAATGTTGTTATATATATTTTTTCCTTCAATCTATATATTTGTTTATTTTTTCAAAGCTAAATTAAACATAAAAATATATAGTAAGTAACATATTATTTTAATATAGTATCAATTAGCAATTAATTTTTTATTATAACACAGTACTATTGATTAAGGATCAAAATATAATTTAATTTTTTTAATGATCAATATCAAAGAAAAATTTCTCTACAAAAGTGTTTTGGAACACTGCTTAATAATCAAAGCTTAATAATCAAAGTCTTGTTAATATATGTGTAAAATTTATTTATAGATTCTTTAAGGATGTTCCCCATCCAAACGAGTCCCAACAGAAACAATTGGGCCAGGAATTAGGCCTCGAGCCTCAACAAATTAAATTCTGGTTTCAGAATAAAAGAACACAAGTAAAGGTATTTTATATTTTATTTTTACACACACTAATATAAATAAAAAATAAATATTATCTATTGCTTGCTAAATTGATAAGAATACTATGATTTTTGTTGGATTTTTTTGACGCAGAATGTAAGAGCAGATAGTAATTCTCTTTACATGGAGAATGAAAGATTACACTGTGAGAATATTGCACTGAAGCAGGCACTGAATAACATTGTCTGTCCAAAATGTAATGGCCAGGGCTCTGTCTCTCAAGTGAGAGGTACAGGGTTCGAATCCCGCAGGCGGCAGAAAGTTATTAAAGTTCGGAAAGTTCTCTCAAGTGAGAGGTACATAGTTCGAATCCCGCAGGTGGAAGAAAGTTATTATGTTTGGAAAGTTTCCAAGGTTCGAAACCCTCCCCAGAACATGAACAACCTAGTTATGATTGCCTGGAGGTATGGTTGGGGAGGCAGTCATATCTCCCGGGGGACTAGTCGGGTGTAAGCCCGGGAACCCTCGTCATAAAAAAAATTAAAATGTAATGGCCCAGCATACAGTAATGTAAGTAGACACCATGAAGTGGAGATACTACAGAATGAAAATTCTCGACTAGAGAATGAGGTACTTTTCATTTCTTTTAATTATAATATTTATTGCTATAAAATAAATCTGATTATGCTATATTTTGTTATATAAGTATGTGGGGTGGCATGACCAATTGTCATGCCTCTCTAGGGGCCTCTCTGATGGCTTCTATGGAGGCTCCTCCGGTGTCCTTTCTACCGGCCTTTCTGGTGGCCTACTCTCTGGGAAAGTTGGCTCTAGTTTTCAGGGGTTGACGAATGAAATGGGATGCCTAAGGTCTATTTCAGTTTCAGCTGAAAATATGTTAAGTCCAGGGAGGAGATCTGTCCCTCTTATTTGTATACAACATCTATTAGGAAATTTAAAAGGCACTCTCATAGGTATCAAAGAGAATCCAGGACACTTAAGAAGCCCTTCAATTGGGATTGAAAACCCATTGGATAATTTAAGAAACCCTCTCCTAAATGGTGAGCAACCATTTCATAATTTAAGAAATGTTAATCCAACACAGTATCAGTTCAACGGAATCAGTGACACTGAAAAATCTGCCATTGTTGAGTTATGTCTGAGTTCGGTGAAGGAATTGGAGGAGCTTGTGCGTACAGATGAGCCATTATGGATTAAGTCTCCAAGCGATGGTAAATTTAAATTTTTTCGAGATTATTACGAAAAATTCTATCCTAAATCCAACCACTTTAAAACCTCAAGCGCAAGAGTTGAGTCGTCCAAAGATTCAGGAATTGTTGCAATGAATCCACCACAATTGGTGGATATGTTTATGGATCCGGTAATAACCATTTTTATATTCTTATTTATTATCATCTTGTTAGTTGTATGAAATTCTTCTACTTATGCTTAAATAATTGACAAAATTATTAGGATCAATGGATGAACATGTTTCCAAACATGGTCACCAAAGCCAACGTACTAGACACAATCGATACTGGAGGTTCCATGTGCTTGGTAAGAAAACTTATACATCTTGTTTTTTTCCAAATACCTGATATATCTTGTTTATCTGTGTAGTATGAACCAATATGCACCTTGTTGATCTAATTAATTATGAAAAATAGTAAAATATTTAAATTGGTACACAGTGCTCTTATATCTCTACAAATAATTGAACAGTCAATTAACCCATCATGAAAAAATATTTGGATGGTGTAACTTTATATAAACATTGTATATACCTTTTATAAGTACCTATAATTTTGATATCTATAATTCTATGAGTGAGATATCAAAACCTTCACAATATCTTTTACAAATCATTGATGAGGTTCCCATAATAATTTTTTGAGAGTATTTTTCTAACATGACAAGTTAGATAACATATGTTTTTTTTGGGTGTGGGGTGGGAGGGGGGGAGGGGAACAGTTATTCATAAATTTCATTAATATTATACATAATTAAAAAAAAAAAAATACTTTGCATCAAATTTGGGGAAGGTAGTGTGCGGTCGTGGGAGGCTCTATGATTCTCAAGCGGCTCCGTACCTGAGTTTACAATATTATAAAGAATGTGTTTTTGATCTAATTTATTGTCTTTAATTTGTATAACTCAGATGCACGCAAAAATGCACATTTTGTCACCTCTTGTGGAAGCACGAGACTTCATTTTTGTACGTCATGTAAGAAAACTTAATCAAAATTTTTGGATGATGGTAGATGTCTCATATGATATTTCCAATGAGCTTTACGATCCTTCTTCTCCTCGAGCATGGAGGCATCTATCTGGGTGCATGATCCAAGACCTCTGTAACGGAAATTCGAAGGTACCCTTTTCGTTGCCTTTTCTAGCTAAGTTCAATTAATTTTTGTTAACTCTTGCATATACATACTTATTTATCTTTTATGTTATTTTAATAAAATGCACTTTAAACACGTAAATTAAATTCTCTAGAACATAAAATATCAAATATTACCTAGGTCATTACATGGTAAGTTCTTTGCGTATATACTGTGTGTGAGTATGAGATCTTACATGTATGATATAAATTTGTACTAAGTGAACAACAATTTCTTATTATTTCATACACCCATATTAATGGATGACCATAAACTCATCTTAGTACCCCTAGATACATATTTTACTTGAATGTTTAAGTAAATTGCACTGATTCCTTGTTTTTTACAGTTAACATGGATCGAGCATGTTCAAGTTGATGATAAATATCAAATCATCATCTCTATCACGACTTGGTTTGTGTTTCTCAAGCATACGGAGCGACCAGATGGATTGTCACTCTTCAAAGGATATGCGAAAGGGTTTCATTTTCAATGGGAACATCAAGTGCACCGACAAATGGTCTTGAAATAAGTATATCTACATACTTTTAATTCTAATAGAGTCTCGTGACATGTTTTAGATATTATCTACATTATAATTTTACACAATGCAATTTTTCAATTATTTAATTTATCTTTTTCTCTTCGTTTTCCATGTTTAATTTACTTAACAGACATAGAAGGATTAGAAACACGAAGGAATTTTATGAAACTCTCACACCGGTTAGTAAAGTGTTTTTGTGAAAATTTATGTGCTGGGGATAAGATTATTTTCCCAAATATGTCGGAAATGAATATCAGTGGGGTTCGGATTTCTTTCCGGAAGAATGAGAAGCCAGGAGCACCCATTGGGTTGATTTTGAGTGCTTCTTCATCAACGTGGTTTCCTCTTTCAGTTGAGCAAATATTTAACTTCCTACTAGATAATAAAGAATGAGCAAAAGTATGTACACTTATCAATACTAATTATATAGTCATTCATGTTATTTTTTGAATAAATATTTTTAATTTAAATGTTGATTAAGAAATATTTTTCCTAATTTACTCATTGTAGTGGGATATCTTGGTGAATGGAAATCCCGTGGAACCGATTCCGCGCACCACAACCGGGAGTAACTTTTTAGGAAACAACATATCTATCCTGCAGGTAACCTTTACTAATTTTGTAAAACTTTTAAATGTTACCCTTATACTATGAAATACATACAATTAGCATATCATTTACATTAGAGTTAACCTGATTACACAAACATTTAGTAGCAGTAGGAATACCTTTATTGCCAAGGTACTGCACAACCTTCAAGGTATAAAAAGCTTATCTAAAATATAACAAAAACATGCCGTTTCTACGAATATTCATGATTTTAAATGCCCTCTTTATATGTTTCTTTTTGGTTAAAGCATATTTTGTTTTCTATATAAGGTTAACAATATCGTAGACTTATTCTAGTGAGGTTTGTGTGCATAATAAATGTTTTTTATCGATCATTAAGTATGTGTCACACTTTTTCAGTAAATAGTGGACCCTTCTTTCAACATCTCATAAAGATTCTATCACCAAACCCTAATAATTAAGTTATAATTCTCTTTATTCTATTTCTTTTAAAATACAATAGATTAAACCAATATACTAAACTTTTTACATTTCCTAATTAATTATTCAAATTTTTTTATTATGTTTTATATATTTAAAGCTAATTGTTTTGTTATATGAAACAGACTGTTTTGCTATGGAACAACACATGTTTCTTCTTCAAGAGAGTTTCATTGACAACCTGGGAGCACTCATAGTCTATGCACCCATAGACCTAGGAACTATTACTTCACTCCTGGGTCTAGAAGACCCTGATAGAGTGTCAATCCTACCAACTGGATTCGTTATCTCCTCCGATGGCCATGGTAATAAGGCGGGGAGTGGAGATGGAGCCTCAGGAAGTTCAAGTGCAAGAAAGGAAGGTGGCTCGCTTTTGACCATGTCATACCAAATTATAGCGGGTGACATTACAGGGCAAATAGATCAGGCATTTGTAGCCGTAGCCAATAATTTGCTCAGCTCAGCAATTCAGAAAATCAAAGGCGGTCTAGGCTACGATTTAGATTAATTTCACAACTTGATTAATTTTCCATTCGATCTTCTTTGAAGATGATTAAAAACTCTTTTTTTTTTTAAATTTACATTTCCTTGGTATTTTTCTTGCATGGCAAGAGAACAATTCCTTTTTATATCGTTATAAGATATTTTTTTATGGATTATCATCATTGTTTAAATTGTTTTTGTTTGGTCAGCTACTTTTGCTATAATTTACATTTTACTTCTATCATGATGCATTCTTTTAGTAATATATTATTGATCATATCTTTTAAATGAGCTGCTAGCCTTAAAAGGAAAACCAAGATTTGGAAACAAATCTAATATTTTCCATAACTAATGTAGAAAATATGATTTGTTATAATTTGAATATTCATCTCTTTTAGGGTAAACTATTACCCTCTTAAGTTTAGGAGAAAGTGCAGGTTTGCCACCTATGACTTTGTATGTACTTCTCAATGATACGGAGAAAAGGAATAGATTGTCAATCTTCAAAGGTTGTGTGAAAGGTTGTATTTTATCGGAAACAGCAAATATTCAACTTCCCAAAGAAATGTATATACATATATCAATACTTTTTGATGGCACATTTCATGTTCTTGCTCACAGTTATTACTAGTTTAATTTTTGATTAAGACAGATTCATCATAATTTACACATTATAGTGGGATATCATTGTGAATGGAATTCCTGTGATCTGTATTGCATGCATCTCAACCAGGACGAAGTAATTTAACCTTTAATACTTTACATTAACATGTTCATGATATAACCAGATGGGATTAGCTCACTGGCCAGAGCCTTGGTCATCCAATCTAGTGGTGCAGGTTCGAACCGAGTCAATGACTCCGAGTCCAAAGTGGCTCTCCTATGTAACAAAAAAAACATGTTCATGATATCTTATACATTGAGTAACTTACAATTATCATCACAATTTGCATTAAAATTAAGCTAATCTTACTAAAATCTAGTAAAAGTAGGAATCATTTTTTAGTTAGAGGTATTGAACAACCTTTAGCATATAACAAGCTCAGATATCCAGCAAAACATGTACTTGATACAAATAATCGTCATTTTAATTTTATTCTCTTTAGGTTTTTTTAGGTATTTAACTCTTGTATCGATCTTCATGTAGGTCGCACTTTATCAATAAATAAGAAGCTCTTCATTTAATATCTTATAATATTTCTATCACCAAACCCTATTGAGTAAGTTATATAATTTATGTTCTTCTATTTCTATTAAAATACAAGAGTAACCTATTAATGCGAACTGGTTTTGTTTTTATTCAACTACGTATTAAGTTGAATTATACTATATATTGTTAGTTAACATGTATGTAATGAATAAGCTATTTGTAGAGTTTAAGTCTATTCACCCATAGACCAACCAGCCCTTACTTTAACAGTAAACTTAGAAGAAACGGATAAAATGACAATCATTCCAACTCGATTCAGTATCTCAAAATGGTCGTTGTCATAAGTTGGGGAGTAGAGGCATATCATCAGCAAGTGCAAGTGCAAGGATGCAAGGATGACATGTGATTCTCTTTTAACCATGTCATAACAAATTTTACTATACATTAAAATCGTTACATACGACATAGATCCAGAGTTTGTTAGAATTAGTGATGAGCACGGGTCGCCTTTACCCTGGGTCAAGTTCTAAGGTAAGAGTCTGGTAAAATAGTCAAGTCTAAGCCGTGGGTAAAGGTAGGTTAAAATTTTACTATGCCCTCGATTACCCATACACGTGTTAACCCAGATTGACCCAAGATTAATTTAATAACCAATACATTTTTAGGCTCAAACCAGTAGACATCAATAATGATGTTTTCTCTCATAAATATACTCAAAAACTCAGTATAGATTAATATACTAGTAGAGAGATATAAAAAAAATAACTTTAAAATTAGTCCCAATCAAGGTTCATCACACCATTAATAGTTAAGAAAATATTAATGATTCTATATTGCCTTGTCATCTCAGGTAGACTTTGAATTTGAACAACACTTGAGCTGCTTTCAATTTATTCCAACCTCTCAACCTATGTCATACATATCAGTAGAAAAATTTGAGTAATTTTCAAAAATTAGATAATTTTGGATAAATATTACTATTTCAGTAAATTATGAATTTATACCTGGTTTCGTTCATGTAAGAAATCAAACTTGATTCTTTGCCATTACATTGGATCTTAATCAACTAAATTCATTGGACTCTGAATATATACATCAAAAAAAGGAAAAAGATTAAGTTTACAACACAAATGTAGTAATAAAAACCCAATTAATCACGTAAATCAATTAACCAAATTTCAAATTACATTCTCACTAACACATATTTACATTCTCACTAACACACATTCAGAATAACTAACATATTATTTAAAACAAATTACAATTTTTACCTTTATTTTTTTATGTTCTCTGTCAATACTCTCACATCATCTACTTCTTGTCATGCCGTAAATTATCGATCCATATTCTGATAACCAATAACAACTCCATATTTTTCATACCAATGAGATGATAATTTTACATGTAACTTTTCATATGGAGCCAATTGATTCAACCACATGAATGACGATTTTCTCATTAAATAACTTCTTGAATAATTACTTGTAGAATAATCAACACAAACTTCTAGAACATACCAATATTGTTTTGAAACCCATTAGTAAATTGCAATATAATAAAATAACCAATTCCTATAAGGGATTCTAACAAAACTATTATATTTAATAAGAAATAAAAAAGATGACTTTTGAACAATCTCTCCATATCCTTACTTTTATAACGCATATATTGTCATATACATATATCATATTATAACTAGAAACTAGAAATCACATGACTCTGAACACAAATATATGTCACACCACGAAAATATAGTAATCAGTAGTGATTGACACATATCAATGATCAATGTGTTTATCATTTTGAAGATCTAAATAAACGTCACATATTATAATTTTTTGTTGTTGTAATTTTGGATCAATTACATGAGAAGCTATGGTTGATAAAGAATTGTTTATCATCCTAAAAATCTAAATAAATGTAACATATTATAATTTTTTCTTGTGTAATTACGTGAGTATTAGTGATTGGTACAGATCGAGGTCAATGAAGATTCCATATCTTTCCGAAAGATCTAAATTTATGTTAAAAATAATTCTTGATGAAAACTATTTTATACTTTAAAACTATTTCTATTCTTGAGGAGCATAATATCAAACAAACTAAAAAAGTCTAACCCAGCTTTGTTCCAACAGACACTAAAAGCATAATACTTCATCTCAAGAACCCACAGTGAAAGTTATGTAAATTTATATCAATATATGTATTAAAAATTACAAATATTGCGACATATAAAAGAGAAATTCCACATCTAAAAGAAATAATCTAGTAGTCCAAATACATAGACTCAAAGATAGACACCTTATAAGGCTAATGTGTCAATAGGTAATATATTTCAACTTATAAATTGAATACCAAAATATAAACTCTATTACATTTATTATCAATAGACTCAAATCCACTATTGCTTAAGTAAGTTTTAACGACTAAACTAATGTGTTTATAAAGATGTCGTACTTTGCAAAGTACTCTATATTCATTTTGAAGACGCTTTACACATGCTTTTTCGTCCTTTTTCATCAACCTTTAATTGGTACCTTTATTTTGTTCAACTTACTATCACCAGTAAACATATTCAAGTTATTAAATAAAAATAATGAGAACCAAAAGATTAGGAAAAGAAAAGGGCTTCGTATGAGCTTTTTGGGTTACTGAGCATAAAACAAAGTACAAAGAAGCCAGTGTAATGTTTCTATTTTTTATTCCATATATATATACTAGATATAACCCGTGCCCGAGGGCACTATACAAAATTTATAATATTTTTAATTAAATAAATAAAAATAATTGATTTCATATTTTATCTCCTTAGAAATTGATTAAATTATACATAATTCATTATATTTACAAAAATACACAAATATAAAGTTTATTTAATGAGTAAGATAATTATAGTGAAATTTCTAAAAACTTATATTCATATATTTTTCATTATATTTGAGTAAATCTTTATAATCAAGAGAAATAAAAAATATCTAATTTAAAAAAATTTAGGATGAACATTCATCAAGTCTGTTCAATGAAAAATTTATTTTCAATTACTATGTGTTGTATAATATAATTATTTAGGAAATGTTGGATCCTTAGATCATATTTTAAATAATATCTCGATTGACTAACCAAGGAAAATATTTAATAATTTCATAACTTATACATTCTTAAGTGCGCCTGGAAATACTCAAATAGCTCAAATAGCTGTTACACAAATGGCAGTTTGTGGATATATAAATCATGAGTCTATAACTGAATATTATGCCAATTTTAGATCCTTTAATAACATTATAGTTAAAATCATGGTTGGCTAATTTCGGTTTCTTTAATCCAATTTTGACTAATATCACGATTGGCCGAGGTTGGAGTAGATTTGATAATTTTATAACTTTTATATTCCTAATGAAGCCTTGGTTTGCTTAAATGCTTGTTACATAGTTTGGATAACAATTGATGGATATATAAATTATAATTCTATAATTTTGTTATAAATAATAATTTGGTAAAAAAAATTTACATTAGAGAGAATGATTATTAGTTTGTCATTCTTATATATATTGAGTAAAAGTAAATAGTATCCAATGTTAATGGTTAATCCTTAAAGCTATATTGAGTCATTAATTATTTACAAATACCACATATAAAAACAAATGTGAGTTATTTCCTTTAAGAATATCTAGTATCTTCTATTTCTATATGATAACATTTAGAACAAAAAAAATCATCAAACAGATATAAAAAGATGAATAACCTCTCGCGACATATATAAAAAAAAGTTATCCCATCTTTTTTGACAAAGATTAAAAAATTTGCTTATAAACGATTTATCTGCAAATATTATATACAAAACAAATATAATAATAAAATTATATGTTCAATGAAAGATTAAATTTAATGCATACAAAACCTCAACCACAACAATTATAAATCATATCACACACACTTAAACATTAATGTTTTTTGCAAATCAATGAGGTGTGTCACAATTTTAGAAACTTAAAATATATGGAAACATGAACAATCTATAGCCTTACATAATTCTTATTAGTCACAAAGAACCACAGTCATAAAATAAGGAAAATTGCAGTCATTCTATTTCAAAATTGAAGTTATTGTTGCTTCTACGTAATATTAACGTTTATATGGTTTCGCATAGTCAATAAATTTAATTCATTTATAAATAAATTATCAAAAAAATATAGGAAATAAACCCAGTTTACTTTAAGTCTAAACTATGTTTAGCGTATAAGACAAAACTACTTAAACAATATAACATAAGAAACTATATTGAGTAAGAGACAATAGTCATCTTAAATGCAGAACATGTGAAAGAAAAATATAGAAAACTTACAAATTAACAAAAATCATAATTTTAAAAACATATTTAATTCTATGTTCAAAAAAATACATAAGAACATGTGTAAATTTAACATATATATACCCAAAATTTCATATTTTTTAATGGTTAGATGATGCGCAAATGGTGGTACATAAAGTCTTGAAGGTGAAGAATCTTCGTGTGAAAAAATACGGCATACAAAGTAGAAATTATGGGCAGCATGTTATTAGAATATTTCCTCCATTAGAAATATACATAATTAAAATTTAAAAAACTTATATGCACATCAAAAAATCATTGAATTAGAGTTTCATATATGTGTTTTTTAAAATGTTTTCGTCTAATATTATTGAAGACTCTTTAAAAATTGGCTATAATCCTTTTTCAATAATTAATTTTGTATAAATTAATCAAAAGATATTTCATTCAAGTGGAGTGAGAGTCATCATCATATTGATGATAAATCTTCTTGTGCTGATTTGATAATTAAAAAGTATCATAATAATACATAAATTATATTTTGTACACAAATAATTTTAATAAATTTAGGTATTTAAAAAAATTACATATTTGGTTATCCATGTTTTCTAACTTAATTTGGTTAAAAAAGATAGAGAACTCATATATCAGGTTATGATATAATTGATTATAAATATAGATTATAAACATTACTTAGTTGAAAAACATTATATATTTTGTCATCAATCTGTTAAATATGTAAAAACTCAAAACTAATGCTCAAGTAAAATTTATTGTCCATATATCAAAAAAATTAAATACTCTCATATATCCAACCAAATATTTATGAAAGAAAAATATAACTACAACATAATTTGTACAAATTAAATATTATGAAATAATCTAAAAAATAAATCAATCTGTTAAATATATAAAACTCAAAAGTAATGCAAGTAAAATTTGTTGTGCGTAGATTAAAAAATTAAATAGTCTCATATATCCAACCAATAATTATGAAAGAAAAATATAACTAAAACATAATTTGTTCGATTTAAATATTATAAAATACTCTAAAAAATAAATTTATATGAATAATTAAAAATCATTAAATTAGATATGTTTTCTATTAGTCAATACATTAAAAAATTAAATAGTCTTATATATCCAGCCAAAGAATTATGAAACAAAAATACAATTCCAAAATAAAAAAAAACCTGAGAAAGTTCCTTATTGTCTTGATTTTCTTTGTGTGTCAAAGAAGAAGATTCTTGCATTGTTGATAATTTTGGAATTGGTGAGATATCTAAATCAAATAAAAAATATCAAAATCTAAAGTTTGAATGAAATATGAATATAAGCAAGGGTAAAAAATAGAAGTTTATTTAGAAGTGGGGTATTACTAGTGGGGTAAAAGTTAGTTATAATAGATTGTAGCATGATAATATTGTTGACACTTGGCACAATCTTAACCTTTAGAGAGGTCACATATTTTATTTCTTGTGAAATCTTGACCCCTCTTTGACTTTCAATTTGTCCCATATAATATATATATATATATATATATATATATATATATATATATATATATATATATATATATATATATATACTAGATATAACCCGTGCCCGAGGGGCACTATACAAAATTTATAACATTTTTAATTAAACAAATAAAAATAATTGATTTCATATTTTATCTCCTTAGAAATTGATTAAATTATACATAATTCATTACATTTACAAAAATACACAAATATAAAGTTTATTTAATGAGTAAGATAATTATAGTGAAATTTCTAAAAACTTATATTCATATATTTTTCATTATATTTGAGTAAATCTTTATAATCAAGAGAAATAAAAAATATCTAATTCAAAAAAATTTAGGATGAACATTCATCAAGTCTGTTCAATGAAAATTTTATTTTCAATTACTATGTGTTGTATAATATGATTATTTAGGAAATGTTGGATCCTTAGATAATATTTTAAATAATATCTCGATTGACTAACCAAGGAAAATATTTAATAATTTCATAACTTATACATTCTTAAGTGCGCCTGGAAATACTCAAATAGCTCAAATAGATGTTACACAAATGGCAGTTTGTGGATATATAAATCATGAGTCTATAACTGAATATTATGCCAATTTTTAGATCCTTTAATAACATTATAGTTAAAATCATGGTTGGCTAATTTCGGTTACTTTAATCCAATTTTGACTAATATCACGATTGGCCGAGGTTGGAGTAGATTTGATAATTATATAACTTTTATATTCCTAATGAAGCCTTGGTTTGCTTAAATGCTTGTTACATAGTTTGGTTAACAATTGATGGATATATAAATTATAATTCTATAATTTTATTATAAATAATAATTTGGTAAAAAAAATTTACATTAGAGAGAATGATTATTAGTTTGTCATTCTTATATATATTGAGTAAAAGTAAATAGTATCCAATGTTAATGGTTAATCCTTAAAGCTATATTGAGTCATAAATTATTGAGTCATAAATTATTGAGTCATAAATTATTTACAAATACCACATATAAAAACAAATGTGAGTTATTTCCTTTAAGAATATCTAGTATCTTCTATTTCTATATGATAACATTTAGAACAAAAAAATCATCAAACAGATATGAAAAGATGAATAACCTCTCGCGACATATATAAAAAAAAGTTATCCCATCTTTTTTGACAAAGATTAAAAAATTTGCTTATAAACGATTTATCTGCAAATATTATATACAAAATAAATATAATAATAAAATTATATGTTCAATAAAAGATTAAATTTAATGCATACAAAACCTCAACCACAACAATTATAAATCATATCACACACACTTAAACATTAATGTTTTTTGCAAATCAATGAGGTGTGTCACAATTTTAGAAACTTAAAATATATGGAAACATGAACAATCTATAGTCTTACATAATTCTTATTAGTCACAAGGAACCACAGTCATAAAATAAGGAAAATTGCAGTCATTCTATTTCAAAATTGAAGTTATTGTTGCTTCTACGTAATATTAACGTTCATATGGTTTCGCATAGTCAATAAATTTAATTAATTTATAAATAAATTATCAAAAAAATATATAAAATAAACCCAGTTTACTTTAAGTCTAAACTATGTTTAGCGTATAAGACAAAACTACTTAAACAATATAACATAAGAAACTATATTGAGTAAGAGACAATAGTCATCTTAAATGCAGAACATGTGAAAGAAAAATATAGAAAACTTACAAATTAACAAAAATCATAATTTTAAAAACATATTTAATTCTATGTTCAAAAAAATACATAAGAACATGTGTAAATTTAACATATATATACCCAAAATTTCATATTTTTTAATGGTTAGATGATGCGCAAATGGTGGTACATAAAGTCTTGAAGGTGAAGAATCTTCGTGTGAAAAAATACGGCATACAAAGTAGAAATTATGGGCAGCATGTTATTATCTATTAGAATATTTCATCCATTAGAAATTTACATAATTAAAATTTAAAAAACTTATATGCACATCAAATAATCATTGAATTAGAGTTTCATATATGTGTTTTTTAAAATGTTTTCGTCTAATATTATTGAAGACTCTTTAAAAATTGGCTATAATCCTTTTTCAATAATTAATTTTGTATAAATTAATCAAAAGATATTTCATTCAAGTGGAGTGAGAGTCATCATCATATTGATGATAAATCTTCTTGTGTTGATTTGATAATTAAAAAGTATCATAATAATACATAAATTATATTTTGTACACAAATAATTTTAATAAATTTAGGTATTTAAAAAAATTACATATTTGATTATCCATGTTTTCTAACTTAATTTGGTTAAAAAAGATAGAGAACTCATATATCAGGTTATGATATAATTGATTATAAACATAGATTATAAACATTACTTAGTTGAAAAACATTATATATTTTGTCATCAATCTGTTAAATATGGAAAACTCAAAACTAATGCTCAAGTAAAATTTGTTGTCCATATATCAAAAAAATTAAATACTCTTATATATCCAACCAAATATTTATGAAAGAAAAATATAACTACAACATAATTTGTACAAATTAAATATTATGAAATAATCTAAAAAATAAATCAATCTGTTAAATATATAAAACTCAAAAGTAATGCAAGTAAAATTTGTTGTGCGTAGATTAAAAAATTAAATAGTCTCATATATCCAACCAATAATTATGAAAGAAAAATATAACTAAAACATAATTTGTTCGATTTAAATATTATAAAATACTCTAAAAAATAAATTTATATGAATAATTAAAAATCATTAAATTAGATATGTTTTCTATTAGTCAATACATTAAAAAATTAAATAGTCTTATATATCCAGCCAAAGAATTATGAAACAAAAATACAATTCCAGAATTATGAAACAAAAATACAATTCCAAAATAGATATGGTGTACAGACTCTGATCTTGCACCACATATATTGCATTCCTCACAATGTATCACATTCTGTCTAAAGGATTAGCCGCGGTAGCAATCCGATTATGCGCAATTCTCCAAATTAAAACCCGCAATTTCTATGAGCACTTTAACTTCCATATATAATCCCATTTAAACGTAGGGTCAGGTACAATCTTATCTGTACAGTCAAAGGCCGATTTCACTGAAAATATACCCGAAGGTTCGTGCCTCCATCTATATCTTTGTTCATTAACCACATTACTCTCCACTACCCCTTCTTTAAGTAATTCTACCTCAGTTAGAATCGTCTTACATACATTAGAATCACCGTTTTTACTTTCTCTTTGGAGTAAACCCTCTTTAAAATACTTATTTTTAAAAAGGTCCACCCATGCAACTCTTTGATTACAAAGTAGTTTCCACCCAAGTTTTGCTAACAAAGCTACATTATATTTTCTAGCACTCCGAAATCTCAAGCCCCCCACCGATTTAGGCTTACACACCTGGTCCCACGCAAGCCAGTGAATTTTTCTACTTTCCTCTGAAGATCCCCAAATGAAATCTCTAACAATTCGGTCTATCCCATCACACACATATAATGGTAACTTCATAACTTGCATTTGATATGTAGGAATTGCGCATAAAACCGACTGTGCGAGCGTGATTCGCCCAGCTAATGACAATGTCTTCGATTTCCAACTCGCTAACTTCCCCTTCATCCTTTCCATAATTTTCTTATAAAACCCTTTAGGTAACCGCCCCGATTGGATAGGCGCACCCAAATAGGTTCCAAAAGATTCGCTAAGACAGAAACCACTTACTCCTGCCAACTCGATTTGTTGTTCCATAGGCACATTTCTCGAGAAGTAAATGAGAGATTTTTCCGCGATAATTGTCTGTCCGGCTTCGTTACAAAATACATCCAGCGTCTGGTTAATGTGGTTCACCTGTGAAATAGAGGTTTCCCCAAACAATATTAAATCATCAGCAAAAAATAAATGTGATAACTTCGGACCTTGCCTACCCATATGGATCGGATTCCAACACCCATTCTCACATAATTCTTGAATTAATAACGATAATCGCTCCATACACATAACAAAAATATATGGTGATAATGGGTCCCCCTGGCGAATCCCTCGAGATGCTTTGAACGCAGGTAAGGGTTCACCAATCCACATTACTTGTATTTCATTTTCGTCCATACTTATCATTATTACTGAAACCCAACTCGGAGGAAAACCAAAGTGTCTAATCGTATCCTCAATGAATTCCCAACGAATTTTGTCATAATCCTTCGCATGATCAATTTTTACCGCCATTATTCCTTTCTTTCCTTTGAGTTGACGCATTCTATGATCCACCTCTCGAACAAGAATAATATTATCAGCTGTGGACCTTCCAGGCAAAAAACTACTTTGGCAGAGCCGAATTATATCAGCAAGCAAGGGTCTCAGCCTATTTACCATAGCCTTCGTAACAAATTTACACGGTGAGTTAATTAGACTAATAGGACGAAATAAACTTACCCTTTCCAGATCTGCAACTTTCGGAATGAGATGTATAAGCGTCCCATTAAGCTTAGGTGGGAAACTACCCTTATCTAACACATCTTTGAACATCGACATGGTTGATGGACCCACTGTTCTCCAACACTTTTGATAAAAGGTGGCTGACATTCCATCTGGTGGTCCCGGGGCTTTCATCGGATTCGATTGAAAGACTGCTTCTTTAATTTCTTCTTCTGAAAACGGGTTATTAAGAGCATTCGCCGCCTCCTCCCCTATAAAATCTATCTGGGGAAGTGAAAAAATCTCAATATCATCACCCGAGGCCGTATACAACTCTACAAAATAATTTCTAACCATCGATTTGATTTCCATATCATCTTCAACCCATTCATTTCTGTCATCTCGTAACCTTACACATTCGATTTCTTCTTCCGTATACCTCGAGAAAGGTGGTAGTAACGCGTATTGCGCTCCCCTGACTTGATCCAAGTGTCTTTCGATTTCTGAAAAACCATTATTTCTTCCTTTTCCAAGACACTATCATATTCATGCATTAATCTATTTCCCAAATGACGAAGAGAAGAGTTATATGATACCTGAAGAGATTTCTGAAAACCTCTAAGTCTGGCAATTAAGGAGCGCTTCTTTCGATTTATATCACCTGAAGAATTATATTTTTATTTTGATGAATGCTCAACACAAATATGGAAACGATAAATGAAGTATCTAGAGTGAAAATTTAACACTTCTAGTGGAAGTGTTTATTAACTCTCTCCAATAAATATTAAAATGTGAAACCGTCAATTTCACAACAAACTGACAATTGATACTGCAAATATTGACAATCAAGATACTGCGAAAATTGACAATTAAGATACTGCCAATCTCTTTGTTAGGTAGGGTGTCCAGATTGACTTAGATTCATTAGATGGTCACTTTTCAAACTAACTCTGTCTCATAATATGATTATAAAAATCAACAAGAATAATTCTTTACTCCACCAAAGACAATGTATAAATAAAATATGTTATACTTCATGTTTAGTCAATATTTCTTTATGGTTTTGTTTTATTACTACTTTATATTGTAAGCTACTTCATTTTATATCTTGAAATAGTTTGTAATAGTGGAGACCATAAGCCACCAAATAACCTAAAGCAGTGTGTATCTTGGATAAAATTTTAACAGTTGTGGCTTCTTCTAACAACTATAATTCTATTTTTTTTAAATCAAATTGCCATGAAATCAATCAAAATCATGATCAGTGTTCTACTAGTGTATTAGATAGAATATTAAGCCAATTCTTTCATATTTGTGTCTAGTGTAATAAATTGGTTGATACTGATTTTAAGTACTTTAGGTTTAATTTACTCCCCTATAAATACAAACTAGTTTCCCTAGGTTTATCTTGAATAATCGGGTTATGAAGTCCTTTTTGAGACCAGTACCTTTTGTCTTGTCTTTTTTATTCCCAAAACCTTTGTAAGCAAAAAATTTGTATAACTAATGCTAACCTAAAATCTACCTAATTATATCATATACGAGTAGAAAGAAACATTAAAAAACAAAATAATCAAATATTAATGAATTTACATTGAATTATCATAAACTATTTAATATTCTCCAAATAAAAAAATAAGGGAAACAATCTAAACTTATAAGTGTAGAAAATCTAATCACTTTCATAACACCATCAATGAATGTCTCTTATGGTTAATTTTCTTCAGAATACAAAGCTTTAAATGTTGTCCCAAAACCTCAAAATTTTCACAGTTCTCACGTTTTGATTTCTTCTTTGTCGTAATTTCTTCTTTATTTATTATTGTCTGTTTCATATAGGTGTTCCAACCACATATAAAGTTACCTATCATCAAATTATTTCAAGAAATAAAAATAAATAAATAAAAACAAAGTATTACCTCATCATAGCTACCAAGAGATGAGCATCTTCCCAAGTCTCCCTATTCGAACTGGTATATGACAAACCTTCTTTATTTTGCCTTTCTGGATTATCTTGAGATATAAACTAAAATCATGTAAAATAAAACATATATAAAGTAATAAAAAAATTACCTGAAGTCGTGATAGATCACTTTTATTAACATTCTCGTCTTCAATAACCAAGGATTTCTAAAGTTACGAACCATTAATAAAATCATTTATAAAGTGAAAGAAACTTTAATGTAATTTTATAGTTTTTATCTTACAATTACATTAGTAACTAACAAAATATTTGTAAGAAGTCCCCTTTTAGATTTTAAAGTTGAAATACTAGGAAGAGCTGGGGATGAGCCCACGCCTAGTTTAAGATTTCTTAAGTCGTGATATTTCTATATTTCATTTGAAAAGGCTGAGGGAACCTGAGGAGGGTGAAGAACATTGTAGAAGAATATCGATACAGTGTCAAAATAAAATTATGGGCGAGATGAATTATGATCCCCATAAAACTTTATTATATTTTTATCACCCTATATAATTTGATAAAAATGAGAACCTTTTTAAATTATTATAAATAAGTCGAAACCTATAAATTACCGTGTAGGAGATAAATATGAGTTCGAAATGATGAGGTTGCATAAACATGCCATCTTTAACATGTCTGAAAAGAGTAAAGTAAATGTTTTTTGAACGAAGTAAATTATTAAAACATTTCATAATCATGGGGAATGATTTAATTTATGATAATCACAATTACGTACCCTTAGGAAATTAAATCTCATGATATCAAATTTATCTTTCTTTACGATTACCCGTCGCATATAATGAAGACCAACCTTAATATGTAAATGGATAGTAAAGAGGAATTAATGTATCTTAAAATAATTACTGAATTTTATCATATAAAGATAGAAATAAGTTTACTCGGAATGAGATTGATATTAAGTAAATTAGGAAGGCAAATTTTGTATACATCCACAAGTTCCATCATGAGATCAAATAAGCAGAATATGCACTATGGAGCACTATTCCAGCTATAGAAGGATCCTCGGCTCCATAAAGAAGGATACAATGTAAATTCTTAATTTAGAAGATTATTTCAGAAAAAAAATAAGAATACAAAAAGTAGAAATACCAAGTAACAACTCCCATTGACGGGCCCCACAAACCAATACATGAAATCATCGAGTTGCTTCTCAAATACGAAACCATAGCTTTCAAGTCATTTTTCTGGAAGGTAAATATAAATATAACCATAGAAGAGTAAAAAATTAATTTATACCAGCATAGACTAACATTTTCACTTTCGGATACGCATGATCCTGAGAAAACTAATATAAAGACAACAATAATTGATGGTAATAAAATTTAAGCAACTCTGGGAAAGGTGAACGAATGTAATGACTACATTGTAATTTATGTCCCCTTTCGTTTCGAAGCTGTAAAATGATGTTAAAAAGTGTCGTCAAAATAAGCTTATAAAATTTATATTTTACTGATATGATGAAATGAGAGCTTCGATAAAAGATGCCCATACTTTCCTTCATATCTTCTATTTTGTATTTTTTTACCCTAGAGCGTGAAATCTTTTTTCCATAAATATTTATTATCATTATATTTTATTTTTTATAACTCAGGGATTTATTGTGCAATTATTTTCAAATCTTATATATGTGTTGCCACCGAACCCCTTCTTTCTTACGATTAACTATTTTAAATTCATCCCTTCAACAGTTCAGAAATAACCTACTTAACAATCGTCTTAAAAAGTGACATGTCATTAACATTAGACTATACATGAATTCTAAATCATAATATTTTTCAAACTATGGTCTGTATTATTTACCGTGAGAAGTTGGAATCACTTAATTAACAAAACCAGCTCTTTCGTGGATGAATTCTTATGTTTTTTCTTCTTCATATATTATCCAAAAAATTTACTTTTAAATAATGGTTTAAGACATTTATATTTACATATAAAAATATTGATTGTAAGTTCTAGACCTTTTGAGACTTCAATAGAACATTTATCGCATGGGCAATAATATTTATATATATTAATGATTTTGCATAACTAATTACATAATTCAATGAAACCTTATTCGAAGATGCAAACTTCAAATATGAGATCTGAATAATAAATTATTATTATTAACTAATCATTCTGGTGGGGGCAAAGGTGTGATAAATAAATATAATAATAAGGGACACACCCTTGACTACCACGAGTAACTCACTACAAGTATTACAGATTGTTTGCAAGTTTAGTTGATAAGAAAAGTTAGTTCGCAGGGATTTAATTCGTGAGATCTACTTGTATTAAATAAGTGTAGATAAATTTAGATGTTTAGAATAAAATATAATAAGGTGAATAATTATCAGATGTGAAATAATAAATAAGACTGCAGACAAATAAATATTAATGTAAGTCTGATAAAATAGGGTTACGAATATGAGCCTATCTTAGTAAGTTGTTATTCTAACCTTGAGGGTGAATTAAGCATTATATATTAACCGAGATTTTAAATTCTAACCTACCCCCGTCAGGGTACCAGGGGACCTGGGTAAGGGGACCCTGAGTAATGATCGGTGGTCAAATCAAACTTTTATGGCTATCTAGTTAGGCAAGCCCGTCAAAATCACTACCGCACACTAGACAATTATGTGGTGTTGTCAATAATTGAACCCCCCCTCCAGGTTTAAACTCAATTACTAAGTATCTTCCTAATATTGGCAAAATATGGGGCTAGAAACAATAAGCCAAAGCACAGAATACCAATATACGCCAAGCTCAAATCAATAAAAATAACAAATAGTATTATGAAACTTAATTATAATAACCCAACAATAAATAGTAAAACTTACAAAGTAAAACCTTAAAAATATGGTGAATCTACAAATCTATAGCTAATTACCCTAAATATAGAGAAGGAGAGATGTAGAAGAGGATTTTGTCACTCTCCAACATCTTGCTTCTTGTCTTCCTCTACAGGTCAGCTTGCTTGGATGATAAACTTGATACTAAGAATTAATATTCAAGCAAAGACTAATTTATGGCTTAGAACTCAGCAAGGACATGTTTACAATAGTTAAAGTGTGTAGTTATAGGAGTCTAGGAAGCTCTAATTCAGATTTCCTGGAGTAGGAGGCAAGCAATGGACTTTTTTACCAAATCAAATTCGTAGCCTAAAATATAGAAAAGGTAAGAAACTGTTATTGTCTTGTTCTGGTCGTAACTTCTTCGATATGTCTCCGATTGACGCGTTATTTATATCGAAACTGATCGTCTCGGATAGCTCTACACTTTTGCTTCAGACGATTCTTCCAAATTCCCAGCCATTCTTGAGTTATTATCACTTTAGTGGACGTAGCTTCTGAAAACCAGAGTTAATTTGTAACTTTTCTTTTCCTATTTTATCTTTTCCTTCATTTATCTCCAACTTCCATCCTTATCTTCTTTCCTTTATCTCTTGGAATTGATTTGGAATCTAATAAATTACCATATATCTTTAAAGCTTCCCAATTAACAAACAATTAAACCAAATATGCTCTTAAAAATAATAAATCATCAAATCAAGACAAGAAATAAGAAAATACTAATATATAAATAAAAATAGACTAATTACTTTGTAAATAATCCTGAAATAATGTCTCCATCTAAGATCAGATCATCACAAATAGGGAGACATCACATTCATATAATTTTTGTAGTTTCAAGCTAACACTGATATATGTATACATATACATAACATCCTTTCAGTTTCAAAACTTTTCATCTTATATGATTATATAGGTTTTATTTAAATTACCTTGGAAAAAATGATGATTCTTTATAATAATTAAAAGCTATCTATATTACAAGATAATTTACTAACCAATTAAAAATATGTCATGTGCATTAAATATTTGTGTTACCTTACTTTTTTGGAAATTATTATTAATGTATATCTAGTGAGTGATTAATTTTATTATGTCCAAATTCTTGAAACAAGTAAAATTCGTATAGTATTATCCATTTTAACCTTTATAATATTCTAAATGTCAAACAAGATAAATTACAATAAAATTAATAATCTATTTTGAATAGAGCTAAAATTAAATAATTTACTTAAGTGTAATATTCATATTACTTAAAATTCAAATTGTAATCGTGTGATTTCATGTATCATTACAAGTATCAAACTTGACCGTATAGTTCTTCAATCCTTCTTTTCAAATTCGGTATAGAAGGTAAAAAAAAGGGACATCGAGGTAATGGTCCGAACAAATCAATGAAAAGACGCCATGTACTTTGCCAAGCAAAAAATAGAAATTTCATGTTTAATTATTGATCCGTTATGATTAAAATCATATCTAATACCCTTTCTTTTTTGTCATTCAATAAATAATTTATTATATTTAAATAATTTTGATTTCCTTTGTTGTTAAAATCCTTCCTTAGCTAGAAAAGTATTTTTCAGAAATTTCTAAAAAGACATTTCATTTATTCAATTTATTGACTTATTAATACATTTTCATTATGCACACTAATTACGAGCATCCACATTAAATAGAAACAAACATTTGCATAAAGTATGAAAAGCAGGGACTCGTGCTAATTCATCCTAATCTTTCCTATATATAGTAGATAAGAAACCTATAAAAGGACGTTGCAGTACCATATTATTGTCTAATAATTTGTGCAATACATTATAAGTAAGATGAATACGTAAATTTTTTTATTTTTTCATTATGCATCATTAATTTTATTAAGTGTTGTCATGAATATTGGACTAGACATGAATTGTTAAATCATAAAATTTTGCAATCTATGGTGTATATTATTTACCGTGAGAAGTTGGTGCCACCTAATTGACAACCCTAGCTCTTTCTTAGATTAATTCTTATGTTTTTTTCTTCTCCATATAGTATTCTAAAAATTAACTTTTAAATAACTGGTTTAAGACATTTATATTTACATACAAAATATTAAAGGTAACTTCTAGACCTTTTGATACTTTAATAAAACATTTAAAAATATCTCATCGGAAATAACATTCATATATAAATGATTTTGCATAACCTATTACATAATTAAATGAAACCTTATTCGAAGATACAAACTTCAAAGATAATATCTAAATAACAATTCTTATTACTAACTAAGCATTCATATAATTTTGGTAGTTTCATGCAAAAACTGGTATATGTATACATATATAATACCCTTTTAGTTTCAAAATTATTTTGGTTGTATGATTATATAGGTTTTAATTTAATCACCTTGGAAAATTTAATGATTTTTTATAATAATTAAAAGGTATCTATATTACATGATAACTTACTAAACAATTAAAAATATTTCATGTGCATTAAATATGTTTGTTACCTTAGTGATTTGGAAACTATTATTAATGTATATCTAATGAGGGATTATTTTTATTATGTCCAAATTCTTGGAAAAAGTAAAATTTGTTTGGTAATTATCCTTCTAATTAACCTTTATAATATTCCGAATGATATACAAGGATTATTACAATAAATTTAATAGTCTACTTTGTGTAGAGCTAAAATTAAATAATTTACTCTAGTGTAGTATTTGATTACTTAAAATCCAAAGATAAAGAAGGTAAAATTGTAATTTCATGTTTCATTGCATGTATCAAATATGACCATATAGTTGTTTAAATCATTCTTTTCAAAAGCGGTATAAAAGGTACAAGAAAAAGAACATCAAGATAATGGGTTCGAAAATTCAATGAAAAGGCAACATGTACTATGCCAAGCAAAAATTGGAAATTTCATGTTTATTCATTGATCCATTATGGAAAAAAATCATATATAATACCCTTCCTTTTTATGTCATTCAATAAATAATTCACTATATTTAAATATTTTTGATTTCCTTTATCGTAAAAATCATTCCTTACCTAGAAAGTACTTTTAGAAATTTCTAAAAAGGCATTTCATTTATTGTATTTATTTTCTTATTAATACATTTTCATTATGGATACTAATTACGAGCAATCGCATTAAATAGAAAAACACGTCCGCATAAAGAATGAAAATCACCGACTCGTGCTAAATAATCCTAATCTTTACTATATATACTAGATAAGAATCCTATAGAAGGACGCTGCAGTACGATATTCTTGGCTAATAATTTGTGAAAACACATTATACGTAAGATGAATATGCAAATTTTTATCTTTTTTTCATTAAACATCATTAGTTCTATTGAGTGTCGATAATATATGTATTTTGAATTAATTTGTCATTACAATCATTTTTGCAATTTGTGCATAATGGAAAAGGTTTTAAATTTGTTTGGTTGACTCATTTTATTATTGTTCATGCATGAATTGTATCTTTATAAACTAGTGAAAACAAATCTTCAATTTCTTTTCAGACTCTTAATACAGTTATGGATAACTTTGGAGGAGATGGTTCTGGAGAGAACTATGATGTTGAAACTCATATGAACAATGAAAGAAAACACTATCAGCGACACTCACCAGAGCAGATTCAGCGCCTTGAAGCGTAAGTTCTATTAATTTTTTTTTTATATAGCTCACCTTTAATATTTACAAGTTTATATTTGTTTTCTTACTTATTTTCAAAGTAAAACAAAAAACTACATTTATTGTTTATTATGTTGATCCTTTTCTTGAGTGATATAAATTTTAATTTTAATTTCAATTAACATGCTATATCTCTTTAACTTATGAATCTATTAGGACAATTTTATTAAAATATTGGCCAATTAATTTACTTACCAAATATCTAAAATATTTACAAGTATTTTGTTTCATTTTATTTTAATTTTAAGGTTCTAAATTGACGATAAGCTTGCATTTTATGTAATGTTGTTATATATATTTTTTCCTTCAATCTATATATTTGTTAATTTTTTCAAAGCTAAATTAAAGATAAAAATATATAGTAACATATTATTTTAATATAGTATTAATTAGCAATTAATTTTTTATTATAGCACAGTACTATTGATTAAGGATCAAAATATAATTCAATTTTTTTAATGATCAATATCAAAGAAAAATTTCTCTACAAGGGTGTTTTGGAACACTGCTTAATAATCAAAGTCTTGTTAATATATGTGTAAAATTTATTTATAGATTCTTTAAGGATGTTCCCCATCCAAACGAGTCCCAGCAAAAACAATTGGGCCAGGAATTAGGCCTCGAGCCTCAACAGATTAAATTCTGGTTTCAGAATAAAAGAACACAAGTAAAGGTATTTTATATTTTATTTTTACACACACTAATATAAAAAAAAATATTATCTCTTGCTTGCTAAATTGATAAGAATACTACGATTTTTGTTGGATTTTTTAGACGCAGAATGGAAGAGCAGATAGTAATTCTCTTCGCATGGAGAATGAAAGATTGCACTGCGAGAATATTGCATTGAAGCAGGCACTGAATAACATTGTATGTCCAAAATGTAATGGCCCAGCATACAGTAATGTAAGTAGACACCATGAAGTGGTGATACTACAGAATGAAAATTCTCGACCAGAGAATGAGGTACTTTTCATTTCTTTTAATTATAATATTTATTGCTATAAAATAAATCTAATTATGCTATATTTTGTTATATAAGTATGTGGGGTGGCATGACCAATTGTCAAGCCTCTCTAGGGGCCTCTCTGATGGCCTCTATGGAGGCTCCTCCGGTGTCCTTTCTGCCGGCCTTTCTGGTGGCCTACTCTCTGGGAAAGTTGGCTCTAGTTTTCAGGGGTTGACGAATGAAATGGGATGCCTAAGATCTATTTCAGTTTCAGCTGAAAATATGTTAAGTCCAGGGAGGAGATCTGTCCCTCTTATTTGTATACAACATCCATTAGGAAATTTAAGAGGCACTCTCATAGGTATAAAAGAGAATCCAGGACACTTAAGAAGCCCTTCAATTGGGATTGAAAATCCATTGGATAATTTAAGAAACCCTCTCCTAAACGGTGAGCAACCATTTCATAATTTAAGAAATGTTAATCCAACACAGTATCAGTTCAACGGAATCAGTGACACTGAAAAATCTGCCATCGTTGAGTTATGTCTGAGTTCGGTGAAGGAATTGGAGGAGCTTGTGTGTACAGATGAGCCATTATGGATTAAGTCTCCAAGCGATGGTAAATTTAAACTTGTTCGAGATTATTACGAAAAATTCTATCCCAAAGCCAACCGCTTTAAAACCTCAAGCGCAAGAGTTGAGTCGTCCAAAGATTCAGGAATTGTTGCAATGAATCCACCACAATTGGTGGATATGTTTATGGATCCGGTAATAACCATTTTTATATTCTCATTTATTATCATCTTGTTAGTTGTATGATATTCTTCTACTTATGCTTACATAATTGACAAAATTATTATTTAGGATCAATGGATGAACATGTTTCCCAACATAGTCACCAAAGCCAGCGTACTAGACACAATCGATACTGGAGGTTCCATGTGCTTGGTAAGAAAACTTATACATCTTATTTTTTTCCAAATACCTGATATATCTTGTTTATCTGTGTAGTATGAACCAATATGCACCTTGTTGATCTAATTAATTATGAAAAATAGTAAAATATTTAAATTGGTACACAGTGCTCTTATGTCTCTACAAATAATTGAACGATCAATTAACCCATCATGAAAAAATATTTGAGATGGTGTAACTTTATATGAACATTGTATATACCTTTTATAAGTATATCTATAATTCTATGAGTGAGATATCAAAACCTTCACAATATCTTTTACAAATCATTGATGAGGTTCCCATAATATTTTTTCGAGAGTATTTTTCTAACATGACAAGTTAGATTACATATGTTTTTTTTGGGTGTGGGGTGGGAGGGGGCTTGAGAACAGTTATTCATAAATTTCATTAATATTATACATAATTAAAAAAATACTTTGCATCAAATTTGGGGAAGGTAGTGTGTGGTCGTGGGAGGCTCTATGATTCTCAAGCGGCTCCGTACCTGAGTTTACAATATTATAAAGAATGTGTTATTGATCTAATCTATTGTCTTTAATTTGTATAACTCAGATGCACGCAAAAATGCATATTTTGTCACCTCTTGTGGCAGCACGAGACTTCATTTTTGTACGTCATGTAAGAAAACTTGATCAAAATGTTTGGATGATGGTAGATGTCTCATATGATATTTCCAAAGAGCTTTACGATCCTTCTTCTCTTCGAGCATGGAGGCATCCATCTGGGTGCATGATCCAAGACCTCTGTAACGGAAATTCGAAGGTACCCTTTTCGTTGCCTTTTCTAGCTAAGTTCAATTAATTTTTTATAACTCTTGCATATACATACTTACTTATCTATTATGTTATTTTAATAAAATGCACTTTAAACACGTAAATTAAATTCTCTAGAACATAAAATATCAAATATTACCTAGGTTATTACATGGTAAGTTCTTTGCGTATATACTATGTGTGAGTATGAGATCTTACATGTATGATATAAATTTGTAGTAAGTGAACAACATTTTCTTATTATTTCATACCCCCATATTAATGCATGACCATAAACTCATCTTAGTACCCCTAGATACATATTTTACTTGAATGTTTAAGTAAGTTGCACTGATTCCTTGTTTTTTATAGTTAACATGGATCGAGCATGTTCAAGTTGATGATAAATATCAAAATCATCATCTCTATCACGACTTGGTTTGTGTTTCTCAAGCATACGGAGCGACCAGATGGATTGTCACTCTTCAAAGGATGTGCGAAAGGGTTTCATTTTCAATGGGAACATCAAGTGCACCTACAGATGGTCGTGAAATAGGTATATCTACATACTTTTAATTCTAATATAGTCTCGTGACATGTTTTAGATATTATCTACATTATACTTTTACACAATGCAATTTTTCAATTATCTAATTTATCTTTTTCTCTTCGTTTTTCATGTTTAATTTACTTAACGAACATAGAAGGATTAGAAACACGAAGAAATTTTATGAAACTCTCACACCGGTTAGTAAAGAGTTTTTGTGAAAATTTATGTGCTGGGGATAATATTATTTTCCCAAATATGTCGGAAATGAATATCAGTGGGGTTCGGATTTCTTTCCGGAAGAATGAGAAGCCAGGAGCACCCATTGGGTTGATTTTGAGTGCTTCTTCATCAATGTGGTTTCCTCTTTCAGTTGAGCAAATATTTAACTTCCTACTAGATAATAAAGAACGAGCAAAAGTATGTACACTTATCAATACTAATTATATAGTCATTCATGCTATTTTTTGAATAAATATTTCTAATTTAAATGTTGATTAAGAAATATTTTTCCTAATTTACTCATTGTAGTGGGATATCTTGGTGAAGGGAAATCCCGTGGAACCGATTGTGCGCATCACAACCGGGAGTAACTTTTTAGGAAACAACATATCTATCCTGCAGGTAACCTTTACTAATTTTGTAAAACTTTTAAATTTTACCCTTATACTATGAAATACATACAATTAGCATCTCATTTACATTAGAGTTAACCTGATTACACAAATATTTAGTAGCAGTAGGAATACCTTTATTGCAAGGTACTGCACAACCTTCAAGGTATACAAAGCTTATTTAAAATATAACAAAAACATGACGTTTCTACGAATATTCATGATTTTAAATGCTCTCTTTATATGTTTCTTTTTGGTTAAAGCATCTTTTGTTTTCTATATAAGGTTAACAATATCGTAGACTTATTCTAGTGAGGTTCGTGTGCATAATAATGTTTTTTATCGATCATTAAGTATGTGTCACACTTTTTCAGTAAATAGTGGACCCTTCTTTCAACATCTCATAAAGATTCTATCACCAAACCCTAATGATTAAGTTATAATTCTCTTTATTCTATTTCTTTTAAAATACAATAGATTAAACCAATATACTAAACTTTTTACATTTCCTAATTAATTATTCAAAAAAATTTATTATGTTTTATATATTTAAAGCTAATTGTTTTGTTATATGAAACAGACTGTTTTGGCTATGGAACAACACATGTTTCTTCTTCAAGAGAGTTTCATTGATAGCCTGGGAGCACTCATAGTCTATGCACCCATAGACCTAGGAACTATTACTTCACTCCTGGGTCTTGAAGACCCTGATAGAGTGTCAATCCTACCAACTGGATTCGTTATCTCCTCCGATGGCCATGGTAACAAGGCGGGGAGTGGAGATGGAGCCTCAGGAAGTTCAAGTGCAAGAAAGGAAGGTGGCTCGCTTTTGACCATGTCATACCAAATTATAGCGGGTGACATTACAGGGCAAATAGATCAGGCGTTTGTAGCCGCAGCCAATAATTTGCTCAGCTCAGCAATTCAGAAAATCAAAGGCGGTCTAGGCTACGATTTCGATTAATTTCACAACTTGATTAATTTTCCCTTCGATCTTCTTTGGAGATGATTAAAAACTCTTTTTTTTTAAATTTACATTTCCTTGGTATTTTTCTTGCATGGCAAGAGAACAATTCCTTTTTATATCGTTATAAGATATTTTTTTATGGATTATCATCATTGTTTAAATTGTTTTTGTTTGGTCAGCTACTTTTGCTATAATTTACATTTTACTTCTATCATGATGCATTCTTTTAGTAATATATTATTGATCATATCTTTTAAATGAGCTGCTAGCCTTAAAAGGAAAACCAAGATTTGGAAACAAATCCAATATTTTCCATAACTAATGTAGAAAATATGATTTGTTATAATTTGAATATTCATCTCTTTTAGGGTAAACTGTTACCCTCTTTAAGTTTAGGAGAAAGTGCAGGTTTGCCACCTATGACTTTGTATGTACTTCTCAATGATACGGAGAAAAGGAATAGATTGTCAATCTTCAAAGGTTGTGTGAAAGGTTGTATTTTATCGGAAACATCAAATATTCAACTTCCCAAAGAAATGTATATACATATATCAATACTTTTTGATGGCACATTTCATGTTCTTGCTCACAGTTATTACTAGTTTAATTGTTGATTAAGACAGATTCATCATAATTTACACATTATAGTGGGATATTTTTGTGAATGAAATTCCTGTGATCTGTATTGCATGCATTTCAACCAGGACGAAGTATTTTGGAAAGAACATATCTGTCAAGCATTTAACCTTTAATACTTTACATTAACATGTTCATGATATCTTATACATTGAGTAACTTACAATTATCCTCACAATTTGCATTAAAATTAAGCTAATCTCACTAAAATCTAGTAAAAGTAGGAATCATTTTTTAGTTAGAGGTATTGAACAACCTTCAGCATATAACAAGCTCAGATATGCAGCAAAACATGTACTTGATACAAATAATCGTCATTTTAATTTTATTCTTTTTAGGTTTTTTTAGGTATTTAACTCTTGTATCGATCTTCATGTAAGTCGCACTTTATCAATAAATAAGAAGCTCTTCACTTTATATCTTATAATATTTCTATCACCAAACCCTATTGAGTAAGTTATATAATTTATGTTTTTCTATTTCTATTAAAATACAAGAGTAACCTATTAATGCGAACTGGTTTTGTTTTTATTCAACTACGTATTAAGTTGCATTATACTATATATTGTTAGTTAACATGTATGTAATGAATAAGCTATTTGTAAAGTTTAAGTTGTTATAGTCTATTCACCCATAGACCAACCAGCCCTTACTTTAACAGTAAACTTAGAAGACACAGATAAAATGACAATCATTCCAACTCGATTCAGTATCTCAAAATGGTCGTTGTCATAAGTTGGGGTGTAGAGGCAGATCATCAGCAAGTGCAAGTGCAAGGATGCAAGGATAACATGTGGTTCTCTTTTAACCATGTCATAACAAATTTTACTATACATTATAATCGTTACATACCACATAGATCCAGAGTTTGTTAGACTTAGTGTTGAGCATGGGTCGCCTTTACCCTGGGTCGAGTTCTAAGGTAAGAGTCTGGTAAAATAGTCAAGTCTAAGCCATGGGTAAAGATAGGTTAAAATTTTACTATGCCCTCATTACCCATACACGTGTTAACCCAGATTGACCCAAGATTAATTTAATACCCAATACATTTTTATGCTCAAACCAGTAGACATCAATAATGATGTTTTCTCTCATAAATATACTCAAAAACTCAGTTTAGATTAATATACTAGTAGAGAGATATAAAAACAATAACCTTAAAATTTGTCCCAATCAAGGTTCATCACACCATTAATAGTTAAGAAAATATTAATGATTCTATATTGCCTTGTCATCTCAGGTAGACTTTGAATTTGAACAACACTTGAGCTGCTTTCAATTTATTCCAACCTCTCAATCTATGTCATACATATCAGTAGAAAAATTTGAGTAATTTTCAAAAATTAGATAATTTTGGATAAATATTATTATTTCAGTAAATTATGAATTTATACCTGGTTTCATTCATGTAAGAAATCAAACTTGATTCTTTGCCATTACATTGGATCTTGATCAGCTAAATTCACTGGACTCTGAATATATACATAAAAAAAAGAAATATACATCAAAAAAAAGAAAAAGATTAAGTTTACAACACAAATGTAGTAATAAAAACCCAATTAATCACGTAAATCAATTAACCAAATTTCAAATTACATTCTCACTAACACATATTTACATTCTCACTAACACACATTCAGAATAACTAACATATTATTTAAAACAAATTACAATATTTACCTTTTATTGTTTTATGTTCTCTGTCAATACTCTCACATCATCTACTTCTTGTCATGCCGTAAATCATCGATCCATATTCTGATAACCAATAACAACTCCATATTTTTCATACCAATGAGATGATAATTTTACATGTAACTTTTCATATGGAGCCAATTGATTCAACCACATGAATGACGATTTTCTCATTAAATAACTTCTTGAATAATCACTTGGTGATTATAGGATAATCAACACAAACTTCTAGAATATACCAATATTGTTTTGAAACCCATTAGTAAATTGCAATATAATAGAATAACCAATTCCTATAAGGGATTCTAACAAAACTATTATACTTAATAAGAAATAAAAAAGATGACTTTTGAACAATCTCTCCATATCCTTACTTTTAAAACGCATATATTGTCATATACATATATCATATTATAACTAGAAACTAGAAATCACAAGACTCTGAACACAATATATGTCATACCACGAAAATATAGTAATCAGTATGATTGACACATATCGATGATCAATGTGTTTATCATTTTGAAGATCTAAATAAACGTCACATATTATAATTTTTTCTGTTGTAATTTTGGATCAATTACATGAGAAGCTATGGTCAATAAAGAATTGTTTATCATCCTAAAAATCTAAATAAATGTAACATATTATAATTTTTTCTTGTGTAGTTACGTGAGTAGTAGTGATTGGTACAGATCGAGGTCAATGAAGAATTCCATATCTTTCCGAAAGATCTAAATTTATGTTAAAAATAATTCTTGATAAAAACTATTTTATACTTTAAAACTATTTCTATTCTTGAGGAGCATAATATCAAACAAACTAAAAAAGTCTAACCAAGCTTTGTTCCAACAGACACTAAAAGCATAATACTTCATCTCAAGAACCCACAGTGAAAGTTATGTAAATTTATATCAATATATGTATTAAAAATTACAAATATTGCGACATATAAAAGAGAAATTCCACGTCTAAAAGAAATAATCTAGTAGTCCAAATACATAGACTCTAAGATAGACACCTTATAAGGCTAATGTGTCAATAGTTAATATATTTCAACTTATAAATTGAATACCAAAATATAAACTCTATTACATTTATTATCAATAGACTCAAATCCACTATTGCTTAAGTAAGTTTTAAAGACTAAACAAATGTGTTTATAAAGATGTCGTACTTTGCAAAGTACTCTATATTCATTTTTAAGACGCTTTACACATGCTTTTTCGTCCTTTTTCATCAACCTTTAATTGGTACCTTTATTTTGTTCAACTTACTATCACCAGTAAACATATTCAAGTTATTAAATAAAAATAATGAGAACCAAAAGACTAGGAAAAGAAAAGGGCTTCGTATGAGCTTTTTGGGTTACTGAGCATAAAACAAAGTACAGAGAAGCCATGTGTAATGTATCTATTTTTTATTCCATATATACATATATATAATATTGTAGGTACTTTTTGAGTTCTATGTGCGGTTAATTGTGCAGATAATAATATATATAGTTTTTATAGTAAAAAAATTATATTAATAGTGTCTATAGTTGTTCTAATGGTTAGTTGAAGTTGAGTCAATTGACATTCCAATGTAATCAAGAAAAGATTTATTGTAAAGAATTATCTTGATACATTCTTCTTTTGATTTTTTTATTTAATTAGATTCAAATTATTAAAACATTGTAGGCCTAATTCTTCCCTATTATCATATTTTTACTTTGAGGAATGAGTCAACACATATATGGAAACGATAAATGAAGTATTGAGAGTGAAAATTTAACACTTCTAGTGGAAGTTTTTATTAACTCTCTTCAATAAATATTAAAATGTGAAACCGTCAATTTCATAACAAACTTGTAACTAAGATATTGCAAATATTGACAATGAAGATACTGCAAAAATTGACAATGCAAAACTTGACAATTAAGATACTACAAATCTCGCTGTTAGGTATGGTGTCCAGATTGACTTAGATTCATTAGATGATCACTTTTCAAACCAACTCTGTCTCATAATATGATTATAAAAATCAACAAGAATAATTCTTTACTCCATCAAAGACAATGTATAAATAAAAGATGTTATACTTCATGTTTAGTCAACATTTCTTTATGTTTTTGTTTTATTTATACTTTATATTGTAAGCCACTTCATTTTATATCTTGAAATAATTTGTAACAGTGGCGGCCATAAGCCACCAAATAACCTAAAACAGTGTGTATCTTGGATAAAGTTTTAACAGTTGTGGCTTCTTCCAACAACTATAATTCTATTTTTAGGTAAATTTAGGTTAATTTATATCAATATATGTATTAAAAGTAACAAACATTGCGACATATAAAAGGGAAATTCCACATCTAAAAGAAAGAATCTAGTAGTTCAAATACATAGACTCTTAGATAGACACCTTGCTAAGGGTAAGACTTCCATCCAATATTGGATGGTCCAATATTCATATCACAACCATTAATTATTATAACAAAATACATGTCATAAGTTAGTTACTTTTGCAAGTTTAAAACATGGCTATGTGTATTAATATAATTGGTGTAGGATTATCCAATATTGTATTGAAGAATTTTTCTAAGGCTAATGGGTCAATAGTTGATATATTTGAACTTATAAATTAAACACCAAAATATAAACTCTATAATATTTATTATAGCAAACTCAATTCAATAGAATTACAGTGATTTATAAATTCATTTGGTAAAGAACGAACAAATATATTCAAACACTGTGAAATAGGGTTTTGAAAAAATCAATACACATAAAGCCACTATAGCTTAATTAAATTTTAACGACTAAATAAATGTGTTTATAAAGATGTCTTACTTTGCGAAGTTCTCTATATTCATTTTGAAGACAGTTTACGCATGCTTTTTCGTCCTTTTTCATTCACCTTTAATTGGGACCTTTATTTTGTTCAGTGTAAATATCAAACATATTTAAGTTATTAAATAAAAACCATGAGAACCAAAAGACTAGGAAAAGAAAAGGGTTTCGTATGAGCTTTTAGGGTTATGGAGGATAAAATAAAGTACAGAGAAGCCAAGTGTAATGCATCTAATTTTTATTCCATATATATATATATATATATATATATATATATATATATATATATATATATATATATATATATATATAATATTTTAAGTACTTTTTGAGTTTTATGTGCCGGTAATTGTGCAAATAATAATGTTTATAATTTTTATAGTATAAAATTATATTAATAGTGTCTATAGTTGTTCTAGTGGTTAGTAGAAGTTGAGTCAATTGACATTCCAATGTAATCAAGACAAGATTTATTGTAAAGAATTATCTTTGTTACCTTCTTCTTTTGATTTTTTTTATTTAATTAGATTCAAATTATTAAAACACCTAATTCTTCCTGTATCAATATGTCGTTCATTTATACAAAAATTATCATTCTTTTTTGCATACATATGAGGCGTAAAAGCCGATGTTACAATGTAACTACATAAAAACTAAGAGTCTATTACAAGTCTCGGACTTGCACAACCACTCTGATCTCTCGTAATAGCGCTCCATAAAAAGTCGGGAGGATCTTCATAAGTATATGGTCTATTCCTTGATTCTGCACCTCTTTTTGCCAGCAAATCAGCACATTTATTAGCTTCTCGATAGATAACACTCACCTCAAAACCTGGATGGTTTGTTAACATCTCCACACACTCTTTCCCAATATTACAATCCCAATTCGTGGAGCTACCACCGCCCTTCACTAGCGCTTGAAGCTCCCTAGAATCAGTCTCGATAATTAAATCTTTAATTCCCTGATCTATCACCCATTTCAGGCCATAATGTAAGGCTAGAACTTCGGACCTAAAGGCGGATTCCAATGAACAAGCTCCCAAAAAACACGCAATACAACTTCCTTCCATATCTCGAATAATTCCTCCTATTCCGGCTTTATTATCCTTAAGATCATAACTTCCATAGATGTTTAGCTTTGGTTTCCCTTCTGGCTTTACCCATTTAACTAATGTATTTCGAGCCGATTTAATTATTCTACCAACACATTCCTTGCCCCATGCTAGTGCAAAGTCGCTTGCCTTTTTAAGCGTGTCTCGAATTAGTCCTTGTGTTCGCACATTATTCGAGGAACTGTTAAATAGAGCCTCATTTCTTCTGACCCAAATTACTTCCAAGGCTGCTGCAAAAACTAAGGGCCATTCCAGCCCTCCATAAATATTTTTTCTCGAAAATGGAGTTGTAGCCAAGATTTAATTGCATCGGACTGGTGCCTTGAAGTTGATGTGTTTGAAGCAGACCAAGAGACAAAATATTCATGTTCCTTAATTAGCTCGTTATAAAAAATAGGAATTTGACTCTCTCAATCAGGTAGCAGCTCTTGGGATCCATTTTCTAATGCTGCAGCAGAAAGTAAAAAGTTTGGTACTATAGTTTCATTCAGCACATTAGAAAAAGTGCTCCTGTTCAATACATTATTTTTATTTAAACCCAATTCTTTCCAAAGCAGCTTAGCCACCTTGAACTTCACAAAAATATGGTGTACAGACTCTGATCTTGCACCACATATATTGCATTCCTAACAATGTATCACATTCTGTCTAAAGGATTAGCCGCGGTAGCAATCCGATTATGCGCAATTCTCCAAATTAAAACCCGCAATTTCTGTGAGCACTTTAACTTCCATATATAATCCCATTTAAACGTAGGGTCAGGTACAATCTTATCTATACAGTCAAAGGCCGATTTCACTAAAAATATACCCGAAGGTTCGTGCCTCCATCTATATCTTTGTTCATTAACCACATTACTCTCCACTACCCCTTCTTTAAGTAATTCTACCTCAGCTAGAATCGTCTTACATACATTAGAATCACCGTTTTTACTTTCTCTTTGGAGTAAACCCTCTTTAAAATACTTATTTTAAAAAAGTTCCACCCATGCAACTCTTTGATTACAAAGTAGTTTCCACCCAAGTTTTGCTAACAAAGCTACATTATAATTTCTAGCACTCCGAAATCCCAAGCCCCCCACTGATTTAGGCTTACACACCTGGTCCCACCCATGCCAGTGAATTTTTCTACTTTCTTCTGAAAACCCCCAAATAAAATCTCTAACAATTCGGTCAATCCCATCACACACATATAATGGTAACTTCATAACTTGCATTTGATATGTAGGAATTGCGCATAAAACCGACTGTGCAAGCGTGATTCGCCCAGCTAATGACAATGTCTTCGATTTACAACTCGCTAACTTCCCCTTCATCCTTTCAATAATTTTCTTATAAAACCCTTTTGGTAACCGCCCCGATTGGATAGGCGCACCCAAATAGGTTCCAAAAGATTCGCTGAGACAGAAACCACTTACTCCTGCCAACTCGATTTGTTGTTCCATAGGCACATTTCTTGAGAAGTAAATGAGAGATTTTTCCGCGCTAATTGTCTGGCCGGCTTCGTTTGAAATACATCCAGCGTCTCTTGAATGAGGTTCACCTGTGAAATAGAGGCTTCCCCAAACAATATTAAATCATCAGCAAAAAGTAAATGTGATAACTTCGGACCTTACCTACCCATACGGATCGGATTCCAACACCTATTCTCACATAATTCTTGAATTAATAACGATAATCGCTCCATATACATAACAAAAGTATATGGTGATAATGGGTCCCCCCTGGCGAATCCCTCGAGATGGTTTGAACGCAGGTAAGGGTTCACAATTCCACATTACTTGCATTTCATTTTCGTCCATACTTATCATTATTACTGAAACCCAACTCGGAGGAAAACCAAAGTGTCTAATCGTATCCTCAATATATTCCCAACGGATTTTGTCATAATCCTTCGCGGGATCAATTTTTACCGCCATTATTCCTTTCTCTCCTTTGAGTTGACGCATTCTATGATCCACCTCTCGAAAAAGAATAATATTATAAGTTGTGGACCTTCCAGGCAAAAAAATACTTTGGCAGAGCCGAATTATATCAGCAAGCAAGGGTCTCAGCCTATTTACCAGAGCCTTCGTAACAAATTTACACGGTGAGTTAATTAGACTAATAGGACGAAATAAACTTAACTTTCCGGATCCGCAACTTTCGGAATGAGATGTATAAGCGTCCCATTAAGATTAGGTGGGAAACTACCCTTATCTAACACATCTTTGAACATCGACACGGTTGATGGACCCACTGTTCTCCAACACTTTTGATAAAAGGTGGCTGACATTCCATCTGGTGGTCCCGGGGCTTTCGTCGGATTCGATTGAAAGACTGCTTCTTTAATTTCTTCTTTTGAAAACGGGTTATTAAGAGCATTCGCCGCCTCCTCTCCTATAAAATCTATCTGGGGAAGTGAAAAAATCCCAATATCATCACCCGAGGCCGTATACAACTCTACAAAATAATTTCTAACCATCGATTTGATTTCCATATCATCTTCAACCCATTGATTTCTGTCATCTCGTAACCTTACACAATCGATTTCTTCTTCTGTATAACTCGAGAAAGGTGGTAGTAACGCGTATTGCGCTCCCCTGACTTGATCCAAGTGTCTTTCGATTTCTGAAAAACCATTATTTCTTCCTTTTCCAAGACACTATCATATTCATGCACTAATCTATTTCCCAAATGAGGAAGAGAAGAGTTATATGATACCTGAAGAGATTTCTGAACACCTCTAAGTCTGGCAATTAAGGAGCGCTTCTTTCGATTTATATCACCTGAAGAGTTACATTTTATTTTGATGAATGCTCAACACAAATATGGAAACGATAAATGAAGTATCTAGAGTGAAAATTTAACACTTCTAGTGGAAGTGTTTATTAACTCTCTCCAATAAATATTAAAATGTGAAACCGTCAATTTCACAACAAACTGACAATTAAGATACTGCAAATATTGACAATCAAGATACTGCGAAAATTGACAATTAAGATACTGCCAATCTCTTTGTTAGGTAGGGTGTCCAGATTGACTTAGATTCATTAGATGATCACTTTTCAAACTAACTCTGTCTCATAATATGATTATAAAAATCAACAAGAATAATTCTTTACTCCACCAAAGACAATGTATAAATAAAATATGTTATACTTCATGTTTAGTCAATATTTCTTTATGGTCTTGTTTCATTACTACTTTATATTGTAAGCTACTTCATTTTATATCTTGAAATAGTTTGTAATAGTGGAGACCATAAGCAACCAAATAACCTAAAGCAGTGTGTATCTTGGATAAAATTTTAACAGTTGTGGCCTCTTCCAACAACTATAATTCTATTTTTTTTAAATCAAATTGCCATGAAATCAAATTAAAATCATGATCAGTGTTCTACTAGTGTATTAGATAGAATATTAAGCCAATTCTTTCATATTTGTGTCTAGTGTAATAAATTGGTTGATACTGCTTTTAAGTACTTTAGGCTTAATTTACTCCCCTATAAATACAAACTAGTTTCCCTAGGTTCATCTTGAATAATCGGGTTATGAAATCCTTTTTGAGACCAGTACCTTTTGTCTTGTCTTTTTTATTCCCAAAACCTTTGTAAGCAAAAAAATTGTATAACTAATACTAACCTAAAATCTACCTAATTATATCACATACGAGTAGAAAGAAACATTAAAAAAACAAAATAATCAAATATTAATGAATTTACATTGAATTATCATAAACTATTGAATATTCTCCAAATAAAAAATAAGGGAAACAATCTAAACTTATAAGTGTAGAAAATCTAATCACTTTCATAACACCATCAATCAATGTCTCTTATGGTTAATTTTCTTCAGAATACAAAGCTTTAAATGTTGTCCCAAAACCTCAAAATTTTCACAGTTCTCACGTTTTGATTTCTTCTTTGTCGTAATTTCTTCTTTATTTAATATTGTCTGATTCATATAGGTGTTCCAACCACCTTTTAAGTTACCTATCATCAAATTATTTCAAGAAATAAAAATAAATAAATAAAAACAAAGTATTACCTCATCATAGCTACCAAGAGATGAGCATCTTCCCAAGTCTCCCTATTCGAACTGGTATATGACAAACCTTCTTTATTTTGCCTTTCTGGATTCTCTTGAGTTATAAACCAAAATCATGTAAAACAAAACATATATGAAGTAATAAAAAAAATTACCTGAAGTCGTGATAGATCACTTTTATTAAGATTCTCGTCTTCAATAACAAAGGATTCCTAAAGTTACAAACCATTAATGAAATCATTTATATAGTGAAAGAAACTTTAATGTAATTTTATAGTTTTTATCTTACAATTACATTAGTAACTAACAAAAATTTTGTAAGAAGTCCCCTTTTAGATTTTAAAGTTGAAATACTAGGAAGAGCTGGGGATGAGCCTGCAGAGTCATTTCTGAGGTTTCGAATACCATCAATTATCTCATACAACAATTTCTGGTAAAATCAATTGATACATAATTTTAATAAAAACATTAAAGAGTTTACGTTATAAAAATTTACCTCTTTCACGCCTAGATTAAGATTTCTTAAGTCGTGATATATCTATATTTCATTTGAAAAGGCTGAGGGAACCTGAGGAGGGTGAAGAACATTGTAGAAGAATATCGATACAGAGTCAAAATAAAATTATGGGCGAGATGAATTATGATCCCCATAAAACTTTATTATATTTTTATCACCCTATATAATTTGATAAAAATGAGAACCTTTTTAAATTATTATAAATAAGTCAAAACCTATAAATTACCGTGTAGGAGATAAATATGAGTTCGAAATGATGAGGTTGCTTAAACATGCCATCTTTAACATGTCTGAAAAGAGCAAAGTAAATGTTTTTTGCACGAAGTAAATTATTAAAACATTTCATAATCATAGGGAATGATTTAATTTAATGATAATCAAATTACGTACCCCTAGGAAATAAAATCTCATGATATCAAATTTATCTTTCTTTACGATTACCCGTCGCATATAATGAAGACCAACCTTAATATGTACATGGATAATAAAGAGGAATTAATGTATCTTAAAATAATTACTAAATTTTATCATATAAAGATAGAAATAAGTTTACTTGTATTGAGATTGATATTAAGTAAATTAGGAAGGCAGATTTTGTATACATCCACAAGTTCCATCATGAGATCAAATAAGCAGAAAATGCACTATGGAGCACTATTCCAGCTATAGAAGGATCCTCGGCTCCATAAAGAAGGATACAATGTAAATTCTTAATTTAGAAGATTATTTCAGAAAAAAAAATAAGAATACAAAAAGTAGAAATACCAAGTAACAACTCCCATTGACGGGCCCCACAAACCAATACATGAAATCATCGAGTTGCTTCTCAAATACAAAACCATAGCTTTCAAGTCATTTTTCTGGAAGGTAAATATAAATATAACCATATAAGAGTAAAAAATTAATTTATACCAGCATAGACTAACATTTTCACTTTCGGATAAGCATGATCCTGAGAAAACTAATATAAAGACAACAATAATTGATGGTAATAAAATTTAAGCAACTCATTTGCATCAACTCTACATCCACTGCATTTTATAAGATTAAATTACTAATAATTTACTAATTCATTTAAAAGCTTAGAAAAAAGGTTTAGTGGTACTGTTTCAATAACCGTATATAACACATGGAAGTCTAGTATTATCTGGGAAAGGTGAACGAATGTAATGACTACATTGTAATTTATGTCCCCTTTCGTTTCGAAGCTGTAAAATGATGTTAAAAAGTATCGTCAAAATAAGCTTATAAAATTTATATTTTACTGATATGATGAAATGAGAGCTTCGATAAAAGATGCCCATACTTTCCTTCATATCTTCTATTTTGTATTTTTTACCCTAGAGCGTGAAATCTTTTTTCCATAAATATTTATTATCATTATATTTTATTTTTTATAACTCAGGGATTTATTGTGCAATTATTTTCAAATCTTATATATGTGTTGCCACCGAACCCCTTCTTTCTTACGATTAACTATTTTAAATTCATCCCCTCAACAGTTCAGAAACAACCTACTTAACAATCGTCTTAAAAAGTGACATGTCATTAACATTAGACTATACATGAATTGTAAATCATAAGATTTTTCAAACTATGGTCTGTATTATTTACTGTGAGAAATTGGAATCACTTAATTAACAAAACCAGCTCTTTCGTGGATGAATTCTTATGTTTTTTCTTCTTCATATATTATCCAAAAAATTTACTTTTAAATAATGGTTTAAGACATTTATATTTACATATAAAAATATTGATTGTAAGTTCTAGACCTTTTGAGACTTCAATAGAACATTTATCGCATGGGCAATAATATTTATATATATTAATGATTTTGCATAACTAATTACATAATTCAATGAAACCTTATTCGAAGATGCAAACTTCAAATATGAGATCTGAATAGTAAATTATTATTATTAACTAATCATTCTGGTGGGGGCAAAGGTGTGATAAATAAATATAATAATAAGGGACACACCCTTGACTACCACGAGTAACTCACTACAAGTATTACAGATTGTTTGTAAGTTTAGTTGATAAGAAAAGTTCGTTCGCAGGGATTTAATCCGTGAGATCTACTTGTATTAAATAAGTGTAGATGAATTTAGATGTTTAGAATAAAATATAATAAGGTGAATAATTATCGGATGTGAAATAATAAATAAGACTGCAGACAAATAAATATTAATGTAAGTCTGATAAAATAGGGTTACGAATATGAGCCTATCTTAGTAAGTTGTTATTCTAACCTTAAGGGTGAATTAAGCATTATATATTAACCGAGATTTTAAATTCTAACCTACCCCCGTCAAGGTGAACTTAGGAGCAACCTCTTCACTACCAGGGGACCTGGGTAAGGGGACCCTGAGTAATGATCGGTGGTCAAATCAAACCTTTATGGCTATCTAGTTAGGCAAGCCCGTCAAAATCACTACCGCACACTAGACAATTATGTGGTGTTGTCAATAATTGAACCCCCCTTCCAGGTTTAAACTCAATTACTAAGTATCTTACTAAGATTGGCAAAATCTGGGGCTAGAAACAATAAGCCAAAGCACACAATACCAATATACGCCAAGCTCAAATCAATAAAAATAACAAATAGTATTATGAAACTTAAATAATAACCCAACAATAAATAGTAAAACTTACAAAGTAAAAGCTTAAAAATATGGTGAAGCTACAAATCTATAGCTAATTACCCTAAATATAGAGAAGGAGAGATGTAGAAGAGGATTTTGTCACTCTCCAACATCTTGCTTCTTGTCTTCCTCTATAGGTCAGCTTGCTTGGATGATAAACTTGATACTAAGAATTAATATTCAAGCAAAGACTAATTTATGGCTTAAAACTCAGCAAGGACATGTTTACAATAGTTAAAGTGTGTAGTTATAGGAGTCTAGGAAGCTCTAATTCAGATTTCCTGGAGTAGGAGGCAAGCAATGGACTTTTTTACCAAATCAAATTCGTAGCCTAAAATATAGAAAAGGTAAGAAACTGTTATTGTCTTGTTCTGGTCGTAACTTCTTCAATATGTCTCCGATTGACGCGTTATTTATATCGAAACTGATCGTCTCGGATATCTCTACACTTTTGCTTCAGACGATTCTTCCGAATTCCCAGCCATTCTTGAGTTATTATCACTTTAGTGGACGTAGCTGCTGAAAACCAGAGTTAATTTGTAACTTTTCTTTTCCTATTTTATCTTTTCCTTCATTTATCTCCAACTTCCATCCTTATCTTCTTTCCTTTATCTCTTGGAATTGATTTGGAATCTAATAAATTACCATATATCTTTAAAGCTTCCCAATTAACAAACAATTAAACCAAATATGCTCTTAAAAATAATAAATCATCAAATCAAGACAAAAAATAAGAAAATACTAATATATAAATAAAAATAGACTAATTACTTTGTAAATAATCCTGAAATAATGTCTCCATCTAAGATCAAATCATCACAAATAGGGAGACATCACATTCATATAATTTTTGTAGTTTCAAGCTAACACTGATATATGTATACATATACATAACATCCTTTCAGTTTCAAAACTTTTCATCTTATATGATTTTATAGGTTTTATTTAAATTACCTTGGAAAAAATGATGATTCTTTATAATAATTAAAAGCTATCTATATTGCAAGAGAATTTACTTACCAATTAAAAATATGTCATGTGCATTAAATATTTGTGTTACCTTACTTTTTTGGAAATTATTATTAATGTATATCTAGTGAGTGATTAATTTTATTATGTCCAAATTCTTGAAACAAGTAAAATTCGTATTGTATTATCCATTTTAACCTTTATAATATTCTAAATGACATACAAGATAAATTACAATAAAATTAATAATCTATTTTGAATAGAGCTAAAATTAAATAATTTACTTAAGTGTAGTATTCATATTACTTAAAATTCAAATTGTAAACGTGTAATTTCATGTATCATTACAAGTATCAAACTTGACCGTTTCTTCAATCCTTCTTTTCAAATTCGGTATAGAAGGTAAAAAAAAGGGACATCGAGGTAATGGTCCGAACAAATCAATGAAAAGACGTCATGTACTTTGCCAAGCAAAAAATAGAAATTTCATGTTTAATTATTGATCTGTTATGATTAAAATCATATCTAATACCCTTTCTTTTTTGTCATTCAATAAAAAATTCACTATATTTAAATAATTTTGATTTCCTTTGTTGTTAAAATCCTTCCTTAGCTAGAAAAGTATTTTTCAAAAATTTCTAAAAAGACATTTCATTTATTCAATTTATTGAATTATTAATACATTTTCATTATGCACACTAATTACGAGCATCCACATTATATAGAAAAACACATTTGCATAAAGTATGAAAAGCAGGGACTCGTGCTAATTCATCCTAATATTTCCTATATATAGTAGATAAGAAACCTATAGAAGGACGTTGCAGTACCATATTATTGTCTAATAATTTGTGCAATACATTATAAGTAAGATGAATACGTAAATTTTTATATTTTTTCATTATGCATCATTAATTCTATTGAGTGTTGTCATGAATATTGGACTAGACATGAATTGTTAAATCATAAAATTTTGCAATCTATGGTGTATATTATTTACCGTGAGAAGTTGGCGCCACCTAATTGACAACCCTAGCTCTTTCTTGGATTAATTCTTATGTTTTTTTCTTCTCCATATAGTATTCTAAAAATTAACTTTTAAATAACTGGTTTAAGACATTTATATTTACATACAAAAATATTAAAGGTAACTTCTAGACCTTTTGATACTTTAATAGAACATTTAAAAATATCTCATGGGCAATAACATTCATATATAAATGATTTTGCATAACCTGTTACATAATTAAATGAGACCTTATTCGAAGATACAAACTTCAAAGATAATATCTAAATAACAAATTCTTATTACTAACTAAGCATTCATATAATTTTGGTAGTTTCATGCTAAAACTGGTATATGTATACGTATATAATACCCTTTTAGTTTCAAAATTATTTTGGTTGTATGATTATATAGGTTTTAATTTAATCACCATGGAAAATTTGATGATTTTTTATAATAATTAAAAGGTATCTATATTACATGATAATTTACTAAACAATTAAAAATATGTCATGTGCATTAAATATGTGTGTTACCTTAGTGATTTGGAAACTATTATTAATATATATCTAATGAGTGATTATTTTTATTATGTCCAAATTCTTGGAAAAAGTAAAATTTGTTTGGTAATTATCCTTCTAATTAACCTTTATAATATTCCGAATGATATACAAGGATTATTACAATAAATTTAATAGTCTACTTTGTGTAGAGCTAAAATTAAATAATTTACTCTAGTGTAGTATTTGATTACTTAAAATCCAAAGATAAAGAAGGTAAAATTGTAATTTCATGTTTCATTACATGTATCAAACATGTCCATATAGTTGTTTAAATCCTTTTTTTCAAAAGCGGTATAAAAGGTACAAGAAAAAGAACATCAAGATAATGGGTTCGAAAATTCAATGAAAAGACGACAAGTACTATGCCAAGCAAAAATTGGAAATTTCATGTTTATTCATTGATCCATTATGGAAAAAAATCATATATAATACCCTTCCTTTTTATGTCATTCAATAAATAATTCACTATATTTAAATATTTTTGATTTCCTTTGTCGTAAAAATCATTCCTTACCTAGAAACGTACTTTTAGAAATTTCTAAAAAGGCATTTCATTTATTGTATTTATTTTCTTATTAATACATTTTCATTATGGATACTAATTACGAGCAATCGCATTAAATAGAAAAACACGTCCGCATAAAGAATGAAAATCACCGACTCGTGCTAAATAATCCTAATCTTTACTATATATACTAGATAAGAATCCTATAGAAGGACACTGCAGTACGATATTCTTGGCTAATAATTTGTGAAACACCTTATACGTAAGATGAATATGCAAATTTTTATCTTTTTTTCATTAAACATCATTAGTTCTATTGAGTGTCGATAATATATGTATTTTGAATTAATTTGTCATTACAATCATTTTTGCAATTTGTGCATAATGGAAAAGGTTTTAAATTTGTTAGGTTGACTCATTTTATTATTGTTCATGCATGAATTGTATCTTTATAAACTAGTGAAAACAAATCTTCAATTTCTTTTCAGACTCTTAATACAGTTATGGATAATTTTGGAGGAGATGGTTCTGGAGAGAACTATGATGTTGAAACTCATATGAACAATGAAAGAAAACACTACCAGCGACACTCACCAGAGCAGATTCAACGCCTTGAAGCGTAAGTTCCATTAAATTTTTTTTATATAGGTCACCTTTAATATTTACAAGTTTATATTTGTTTTCTTACTTATTTTCAAAGTAAAACGAAAAATTACATTTATTGTTTATTATGTTGATCCTTTTCTTGAGTGATATAAATTTTAATTTTAATTTCAATTAACATGCTATATCTCTATAACTTATGAATCTATTAGGACAATTTTATTAAAATATTAGCCAATTAATTTACTTACCAAATATCTAAAATATTTACAAGTATTTTGTTTCATTTTATTTTAATTTTAAGGTTCTAAATTGACGATAAGCTAGCATTTTATGTAATGTTGTTATATATATTTTTTCCTTCAATCTATATATTTGTTAATTTTTTCAAAGCTAAATCAAACATAAAAATATATAGTAACATATTATTTTAATATAGTATTAATTAGAAATTAATTTTTTATTATAACACAGTACTATTGAAGGATCAAAATATAATTCAATTTTTTTAATGATCAATATCAAGAAAAATTTCTCTACAAAGGTGTTTTGGAACACTGCTTAATAATCAAAGTTCTGTTAATATATGTGTAAAATTTATTTATAGATTCTTTAAGGATGTTCCCCATCCAAACGAGTCCCAACAGAAACAATTGGGCAAGGAATTAGGCCTCGAGCCTCAACAGATTAAATTCTGGTTTCAGAATAAAAGAACACAAGTAAAGGTATTTTATATTTTATTTTTACACACACTAATATAAATATAAAATATTATCTCTTGCTTGCTAAATTGATAAGAATACTACGATTTTTGTTGGATTTTTTAGACGCAGAATGGAAGAGCAGATAGTAATTCTCTTCGCATGGAGAATGAAAGATTGCACTGCGAGAATATTGCATTGAAGCAGGCACTGAATAACATTGTATGTCCAAAATGTAATGGCCCAGCATACAGTAATGTAAGTAGACACCATGAAGTGGTGATACTACAGAATGAAAATTCTCGACCAGAGAATGAGGTACTTTTCATTTCTTTTAATTATAATATTTATTGCTATAAAATAAATCTGATTATGCTATATTTTGTTATATAAGTATGTGGGGTGGCATGACCAATTGTCAAGCCTCTCTAGGGGCCTCTCTGATGGCCTCTATGGAGGCTCCTCCGGTGTCCTTTCTGCCGGCCTTTCTGGTGGCCTACTCTCTGGGAAAGTTGGCTCTAGTTTTCAGGGGTTGACGAATGAAATGGGATGCCTAAGATCTATTTCAGTTTCAGCTGAAAATATGTTAAGTCCAGGGAGGAGATCTGTCCCTCTTATTTGTATACAACATCCATTAGGAAATTTAAGAGGCACTCTCATAGGTATAAAAGAGAATCCAGGACACTTAAGAAGCCCTTCAATTGGGATTGAAAATCCATTGGATAATTTAAGAAACCCTCTCCTAAACGGTGAGCAACCATTTCATAATTTAAGAAATGTTAATCCAACACAGTATCAGTTCAATGGAATCACTGACACTGAAAAATCTGCCATCGTTGAGTTATGTCTGAGTTCGGTGAAGGAATTGGAGGAGCTTGTGCGTACAGATGAGCCATTATGGATTAAGTCTCCAAGCGATGGTAAATTTAAACTTGTTCGAGATTATTACGAAAAATTCTATCCCAAAGCCAACCGCTTTAACACCTCAAGCGCAAGAGTTGAGTCGTCCAAAGATTCAGGAATTGTTGCAATGAATCCACCACAATTGGTGGATATGTTTATGGATCCGGTAATAACCATTTTTATATTCTCATTTATTATCATCTTGTTAGTTGTATGATATTATTTTACTTATGCTTAAATAATTGAAAAAATTATTATTTAGGATCAATGGATGAACATGTTTCCCAACATGGTCACCAAAGCCAGCGTACTAGACACAATCGATACTGGAGGTTCCATGTGCTTGGTAAGAAAACTTATACATCTTATTTTTTTCCAAATACATGATATATCTTGTTTATCTGTGTATTATGAACCAATATGCACCTTGTTGATCTAATTAATTATGAAAAATAGTAAAATATTTAAATTGGTACACAGTGCTCTTATATCTCTACAAATAATTGAACGATCAATTAACCTATCATGAAAAAATATTTGAGATGGTGTAACTTTATATGAATATTGTACATACCTTTTATAAGTACCTATTTTGATATCTATAATTCTATGAGTGAGATATCAAAACCTTCACAATATCTTTTACAAATCATTGATGAGGTTCCCATAATAATTTTTCGAGAGTATTTTTCTAACATGACAAGTTAGATAACATATGTTTTTTTGGGTGTGGGGTGGGAGGGGGGGTGAGAACAGTTATTCATAAATTTCATTAATATTATACATAATTAAAAAAATACTTTGCATCAAATTTGGGGAAGGTAGTGTGTGGTCGTGGGAGGCTCTATGATTCTCAAGCGGCTCCGTACCTGAGTTTACAATATTATAAGGAATGTGTTATTGATCTAATCTATTGTCTTTAATTTGTATAACTCAGATGCACGCAAAAATGCACATTTTGTCACCTCTTGTGGCAGCTCGAGACTTCATTTTTGTACGTCATGTAAGAAAACTTGATCAAAATGTTTGGATGATTGTAGATGTCTCATATGATATTTCCAAAGAGCTTTACGATCCTTCTTCTCTTCGAGCATGGAGGCATCCATCTGGGTGCATGATCCAAGACCTCTGTAACGGAAATTCGAAGGTACCCTTTTCGTTGCCTTTTCTAGATAAGTTCAATTAATTTTTGTTAACTCTTGCATATACATACTTACTTATCTATTATGTTATTTTAATAAAATGCACTTTAAACACGTAAATTAAATTCTCTAGAACATAAAATATCAAATATTACCTAGGTTATCACATGGTAAGTTCTTTGCGTATATACTATGTGTGAGTATGAGATCTTACATGTATGATATAAATTTGTAGTAAGTGAACAACATTTTCTTATTATTTCATACCCCCATATTAATGCATGACCATAAACTCATCTTAGTACCCCTAGATACATATTTTACTTGAATGTTTAAGTAAGTTGCACTGATTCCTTGTTTTTTATAGTTAACATGGATCGAGCATGTTCAAGATGATGATAAATATCAAAATCATCATCTCTATCACGACTTGGTTTGTGTTTCTCAAGCATACGGAGCGACCAGATGGATTGTCACTCTTCAAAGGATGTGCGAAAGGGTTTCATTTTCAATGGGAACATCAAGTGCACCTACACATGGTCTTGAAATAGGTATATCTACATACTTTTAATTCTAATAGAGTCTCGTGACATGTTTTAGATATTATCTACATTATACTTTTACACAATGCAATTTTTCAATTATCTAATTTATCTTTTTCTCTTCGTTTTTCATGTTTAATTTACTTAACGGACATAGAAGGATTAGAAACACGAAGAAATTTTATGAAACTCTCACACCGGTTAGTAAAGAGTTTTTGTGAAAATTTATGTGCTTGGGATAATATTATTTTCCCAAATATGTCGGAAATGAATATCAGTGGGGTTCGGATTTCTTTCCGGAAGAATGAGAAGCCAGGAGCACCCATTGGGTTGATTTTGAGTGCTTCTTCATCAATGTGGTTTTCTCTTTCAGTTGAGCAAATATTTAACTTCCTACTAGATAATAAAGAACGAGCAAAAGTATGTACACTTATCAATACTAATTATATAGTCATTCATGCTATTTTTTGAATAAATATTTGATTAAGAAATATTTTTCCTAATTTACTCATTGTAGTGGGATATCTTGGTGAAGGGAAATCCCGTGGAACCGATTGCGCGCATCACAACTGGGAGTAACTTTTTAGGAAACAACATATCTATCCTGCAGGTAACCTTTACTAATTTTGTAAAACTTTTAAATTTTACCCTTATACTATGAAATACATACAATTAGCATCTCATTTACATTAGAGTTAACCTGATTACACAAACATTTAGTAGCAGTAGGAATACCTTCATTGCCAAGGTACTGCACAACCTTCAAGGTATAAAAAGCTTATTTAAAATATAACAAAAACATGACGTTTCTACGAATATTCATGAATTTAAATGCTCTCTTTATATGTTTCTTTTTGGTTAAAGCATCTTTTGTTGTCTATATAAGGTTAACAATATCGTAGACTTATTCTAGTGAGGTTCGTGTGCATAATAAATGTTTTTTATCGATCATTAAGTATGTGTCACACTTTTTCAGTAAATAGTGGACCCTTCTTTCAACATCTCATAAAGATTCTATCACCAAACCCTAATGATTAAGTTATAATTCTCTTTATTCTATTTCTTTTAAAATATAATAGATTAAACCAATATACTAAACTTTTTACATTTCCTAATTAATTATTCAAAAAAATTTATTATGTTTTATATACTTAAAGCTAATTGTTTTGTTATATGAAACAGACTGTTTTGGCTATGGAACAACACATGCTTCTTCTTCAAGAGAGTTTCATTGATAGTCTAGGAGCACTCATAGTCTATGCACCCATAGACCTAGGAACTATTACTTCACTCCTGGGTCTTGAAGACCCTGATAGAGTGTCAATCCTACCAACTGGATTCGTTATCTCCTCCAATGGCCATGGTAACAAGGCGGGGAGTGGAGATGGAGCCTCAGGAAGTTCAAGTGCAAGAAAGGAAGGTGGCTCGCTTTTGACCATGTCATACCAAATTATAGCGGGTGACATTACAGGGCAAATAGATCAGGCGTTTGTAGCCGCAGCCAATAATTTGCTCAGCTCAGCAATTCAGAAAATCAAAGGCGGTCTAGGCTACGATTTCGATTAATTTCACAACTTGATCAATTTTCCATTCGATCTTCTTTGGAGATGATTAAAAACTCTTTTTTTTTTTAAATTTACATTTCCTTGGTATTTTTCTTGCATGGCAAGAGAACAATTCCTTTTTATATCGTTATAAGATATTTTTTATGGATTATCATCATTGTTTAAATTGTTTTTGTTTGGTCAGCTACTTTTGCTATAATTTACATTTTACTTCTATCATGATGCATTCTTTTAGTAATATATTACTGATCATATCTTTTAAATGAGCTGCTAGCCTTAAAAGGAAAACCAAGATTTGGAAACAAATCCAATATTTTCCATAACTAATGTAGAAAATATGATTTGTTATAATTTGAATATTCATCTCTTTTAGGGTAAACTGTTACCCTCTTTAAGTTTAGGAGAAAGTGCAGGTTTGCCACCTATGACTTTGTATGTACTTCTCAATGATACGGAGAAAAGGAATAGATTGTCAATCTTCAAAGGTTGTGTGAAAGGTTGTATTTTATCGGAAACATCAAATATTCAACTTCCCAAAGAAATGTATATACATATATCAATACTTTTTGATGGCACATTTCATGTTCTTGCTCACAGTTATTACTAGTTTAATTGTTGATTAAGACAGATTCATCATAATTTACACAATATAGTGGGATATTTTTGTGAATGGAATTCCTGTGATCTGTATTGCATGCATTTCAACAAGTGTTTTGGAAAGAACATATCTGTCAAGCATTTAACCTTTAATACTTTACATTAACATGTTCATGGTATCTTATACGTTGAGTAACTTACAATTATCCTCACAATTTGCATTAAAATTAAGCTAATCTCACTAAAATCTAGTAAAAGTAGGAATCATTTTTTAGTTAGAGGTATTGAACAACCTTCAGCATATAACAAGCTCAGATATGCAGCAAAACATGTACTTGATACAAATAATCGTCATTTTAATTTTATTCTTTTTAGGTTTTTTTAGGTTTTTAACTCTTGTATCGATCTTCATGTAAGTCGCACTTTATCAATAAATAAGAAGCTCTTCACTTAATATCTTATAATATTTCTATCACCAAACCCTATTGAGTAAGTTATATAATTTATGTTCTTCTATTTCTATTAAAATACAAGAGTAACCTATTAATGCGAACTGGTTTTGTTTTTATTCAACTACGTATTAAGTTGCATTATACTATATATTGTTAGTTAACATGTATGTAATGAATAAGCTATTTGTAAAGTTTAAGTTGTTATAGTCTATTCACCCATAGACCAACCAGCCCTTACTTTAACAGTAAACTTAGAAGACACAGATAAAATGACAATCATTCCAACTCGATTCAGTATCTCAAAATGGTCATTGTCATAAGTTGGGGTGTAGAGGCAGATCATCAGCAAGTGCAAGTGAAAGGATGCAAGGATAACATGTGGTTCTCTTTTAACCATGTCATAACAAATTTTACTATACATTAAAATCGTTACATACAACATAGATCCAGAGTTTGTTAGACTTAGTGTTGAGCATGGGTCGCCTTTACCCTGGGTCGAGTTCTAAGGTAAGAGTCTGGTAAAATAGTCAAGTCTAAGCCGTGGGTAAAGATAGGTTAAAATTTCATCAACCTTTAATTGGTACCTTTATTTTGTTCAACTTACTATCACCAGTAAACATATTCAAGTTATTAAATAAAAATAATGAGAACCAAAAGACTAGGAAAAGAAAAGGGCTTCGTATGAGCTTTTTGGGTTACTGAGCATAAAACAAAGTACAGAGAAGCCAAGTGTAATGTATCTATTTTTTATTCCATATATATATATATATATAATATTGTAGGTACTTTTTGAGTTCTATGTGCAGTTAATTGTGCAGATAATAATATATATAGTTTTTATAGTAAAAAAATTATATTAATAGTGTCTATAGTTGTTCTAATGGTTAGTAGAAGTTGAGTCAATTGACATTCCAATGTAATCAAGAAAAGATTTATTGTAAAGAATTATCTTTGATACATTCTTCTTTTGATTTTTTTATTTAATTAGATTCAAATTATTAAAACATTGTAGGCCTAATTCTTCCCTATTATCATATTTTTATTTTGAGGAATGAGTCAACACATATATGGAAACGATAAATGAAGTATTGAGAGTGAAAATTTAACATTTCTAGTGGAAGTTTTTATTAACTCTCTCCAATAAATATTAAAATGTAAAACCGTCAATTTCATAACAAACTTATAACTAAGATACTGCAAATATTGACAATGAAGATACTGCAAAAATTGACAATGCAAAACTTGACAATTAAGATACTGCAAATCTCGCTGTTAGGTATGGTGTCCAGATTGACATAGATTCATTAGATGATCACTTTTCAAACCAACTCTGTCTCATAATATGATTATAAAAATCAACAAGAATAATTCCTTACTCCATCAAAGACAATGTATAAATAAAATATGTTATACTTCATGTTTAGTCAACATTTCTTTATGTTTTTGTTTTATTAATACTTTATATTGTAAGCCACTTCATTTTATATCTTGAAATAATTTGTAACAGTGGCGACCATAAGCCACCAAATAACCTAAAACAGTGTGTATCTTGGATAAAGTTTTAACAGTTGTGGCTTCTTCCAACAACTATAATTCTATTTTTAGGTAAATTTAGGTAAATTTATATCAATATATGTATTAAAAGTAACAAACATTGCGACATATAAAAGGGAAATTCCACATCTAAAAGAAAGAATCTAGTAGTTCAAATACATAGACTTTTAGATAGACACCTTGCTAAGGGTAAGACTTCCATCCAATATTGGATGGTCCAATATTCATATCACAACCATTAACAAAATACATGTCATAAGTTAGTTACTTTTGCAAGTTTAAAACATGGCTATGTGTATTAATATAATTGGTGTAGGATTATCCAATATTGTATTGAAGAATTTTTCTAAGGCTAATGGGTCAATAGTTGATATATTTGAACTTATAAATTGAACACCAAAATATAAACTCTATTATATTTATTATAGCAAACTCAATTCAATAGAATTACAGTGATTTATAAATTCATTTGGTAAAGAACGAACAAATATGTTCAAAACACTGTGAAATAGGGTTTTGAAAAAATCAATACACATAAAGCCACTATTGCTTAATTAAGTTTTAACGACTAAATAAATGTGTTTATAAAGATGACTTACTTTGCGAAGTTCTCTATATTCATTTTGAAGACAGTTTACGCATGCTTTTTCGTCCTTTTTCATCAACCTTTAATTGGGACCTTTATTTTGTTCAGTGTAAATATCAAACATATTTAAGTTATTAAATAAAAACCATGAGAACCGAAAGACTAGGAAAAGAAAAGGGTTTCGTATGAGCTTTTAGGGTTATGGAGGATAAAATAAAGTACAGAGAAGCCAAGTGTAATATATCTATTTTTTATTCCATATATATATATATATATATATATAATATTTTAGGTACTTTTTTAGTTTTATGTGCCGGTAATTGTGCAAATAATAATGTTTATAATTTTTATAGTATTAAATTATATTAATAGTGTCTATAGTTGTTCTAGTGGTTAGTAGAAGTTGAGTCAATTGACATTCCAATGTAATCAAGACAAGATTTATTATAAAGAATTATCTTTGTTACCTTCTTCTTTTGATTTTTTTATTTAATTAGATTCAAATTATTAAAACACCTAATTCTTCCCGTATCAATATGTCGTTCATTTATACAAAAATTATCTTTTTTTTTTGCATACATATGAGGCGTAAAAGCCGATGTTAAAATGTAACTACATAAAAACTAAGAGTCTATTACAAGTCTCGGACTTGCACAACCACTCTGATCTCTCGTAATAGCGCTCCATAAAAAGTCGGGAGGATCTTCATAAGTATATGGTCTATTCCTTGATTCTGCACCTCTTTTTGCCAGCAAATCAGCACATTTATTAGCTTCTCGATAGATAACACTCACCTCAAAACCTGGATAGTTTGTTAACATCTCCACACATTCTTTCCCAATATTACAATCCCAATTCGTGGAGCTACCACCGCCCTTCACTAGCGCGTGAAACTCCCTAGAATCAGTCTCGATAATTAAATCTTTAATTCCCAGATCTATCACCCATCTCAGGCCATAATGTAAGGCTAGAACTTCGGACCTAAAGGCGGATTCCAATGAACAAGCTCCCAAAAAACACGCAATACAACTTCCTTCCATATCTCGAATAATTCCTCCTATTCCAGCTTTATTATCTTTAGGATCATAACTTCCATCGATGTTTAGCTTTGGTTTCCCTTCTGGCTTTACCCATTTAACTAATGTATTTTGAGCCGATTTAATGATTCCACCATCACATTCCTTGCCCCATGCTAGTGCAAAGTCGCTCGCCTTTTTAAGCGTGTCTCGAATTAGTCCTTCTGTTCGCACATTATTCGAGGAACTGTTAAATAGAGCCTCATTTCTTCTGACCCAAATTACTTCCAAGGCTGCTGCAAAAACTAAGGGCCATTCCAGCCCTCCATAAATATTTTTTCTCGAAAATGGAGCTGTAGCCAAGATTTAATTGCATCAGACTGGTGCCTTGAAGTTGATGCGCCGTCAGTGTATGAAGCAGACCAAGAGACAAAATTTTCATGTTCCTTAATTAGCTCGTTAGAAAAAATAGGAATTTGACTCTCTCGATCAGGTAGTAGCTCTTGGGATCCATTTTCTAATGCTGCAGCAGAAAGTAAAAAGTTTGGTACTATAGTTTCATTTAGCACATTAGAAAAAGTGCTCCTGTTCAATACATTATTTTTATTTAACCCCAATTCTTTCCAAAGCAGCTTAGCCACCTTGCACTTCACAAAAATATGGTGTACAGACTCTGATCTTGCACCACATATATTGCATTCCTCACAATGTATCACATTCTGTCTAAAGGATTAGCCGCGGTAGCAATCTGATTATATGCAATTCTCTAAATTAAAACCCGCAATTTCTGTGAGCACTTTAACTTTCATATATAATCCCATTTAAACGTAGGGTCAGGTACAATCTTATCTATACAGTCAAAGGCCGATTTCACTGAAAATATACCCGAAGGTTCGTGCCTCCATCTATATCTTTGTTCATTAACCACATTACTCTCCACTACCCCTTCTTTAAGTAATTCTACCTCAGCTAGAATCGTCTTACATACATTAGAATCACCGTTTTTACTTTCTCTTTGGAGTAAACCCTCTTTAAAATACTTATTTTTAAAAAGGTCCACCCATGCAACTCTTTGATTACAAAGTAGTTTCCACCCAAGTTTTGCTAACAAAGCTACATTATATTTTCTAGCACTCCGAAATCCCAAGCCCCCCACTGATTTAGGCTTACACACCTGGTCCCACGCAAGCCAGTGAATTTTTCTACTTTCCTCTAAAGACCCCCAAATGAAATCTCTAACAATTCGGTCAATCCCATCACACACATATAATGGTAACTTTATAGCTTGCATTTGATATGTAGGAATTGCGCATAAAACCGACTGTGCGAGCGTGATTCGCCCAGCTAATGACAATGTCTTCGATTTCCAACTCGCTAACTTCCCCTTCATCCTTTCAATAATTTTCTTATAAAACCCTTTTGGTAACCGCCCCGATTGGATAGGCACACCCAAATAGGTTCCAAAAGATTCGCTGAGACAGAAACCACTTACTCCTGCCAACTCGATTTGTTGTTCCATAGGCACATTTCTCGAGAAGTAAATGAGAGATTTTTCGCGCTAATTGTCTGTCCGGCTTCGTTTCAAATACATCCAGCGTCTCTTGAATGAGGTTCACCTGTGAAATAGAGGCTTCCCCAAACAATATTAAATCATCAGCAAAAAATAAATGTGATAACTTTGGACCTTGCCTACCCATATGGATCGGATTCCAACACCCATTCTCACATAATTCTTGAATTAATAACGATAATCGCTCCATACACATAACAAAAATATATGGTGATAATGGGTCCCCCTGGCGAATCCCTCGAGATGGTTTGAATGCAGGTAAGGGTTCACCATTCCACATTACTTGCATTTCATTTTCGTCCATACTTATCATTATTACTGAAACCCAACTCAGAGGAAAACCAAAGTGTCTAATCGTATCCTCAATGAATTCCCAATGAATTTTGTCATAAGCCTTCCCGGGATCAATTTTTACCGCCATTATTCCTTTCTTTCCTTTGAGTTGACGCATTCTATGATCCACCTCTTGAAAAAGAATAATATTATCAGTTGTGGACCTTCCAGGCAAAAAACTACTTTGGCAGAGCCGAATTATATCAGCAAGCAAGGGTCTCAGCCTATTTACCATAGCCTTCGTAACAAATTTACACGGTGAGTTAATTAGACTAATAGGACGAAATAAACTTACCCTTTCCAGATCTGCAACTTTCGGAATGAGATGTATAAGCGTCCCATTAAGCTTAGGTGGGAAACTACCCTTATCTAACACATCTTTGAACATCGACATGGTTGATGGACCCACTGTTCTCCAACACTTTTGATAAAAGGTGGCTGACATTCCATCTGGTGGTCCCGGGGCTTTCATCGGATTCGATTGAAAGACTGCTTCTTTAATTTCTTCTTCTGAAAACGGGTTATTAAGAGCATTCGCCGCCTCCTCCCCTATAAAATCTATCTGGGGAAGTGAAAAAATCTCAATATCATCACCCGAGGCCGTATACAACTCTACAAAATAATTTCTAACCATCGATTTGATTTCCATATCATCTTCAACCCATTCATTTCTGTCATCTCGTAACCTTACACATTCGATTTCTTCTTCCGTATACCTCGAGAAAGGTGGTAGTAACGCGTATTGCGCTCCCCTGACTTGATCCAAGTGTCTTTCGATTTCTGAAAAACCATTATTTCTTCCTTTTCCAAGACACTATCATATTCATGCATTAATCTATTTCCCAAATGACGAAGAGAAGAGTTATATGATACCTGAAGAGATTTCTGAAAACCTCTAAGTCTGGCAATTAAGGAGCGCTTCTTTCGATTTATATCACCTGAAGAATTATATTTTTTATTTTGATGAATGCTCAACACAAATATGGAAACGATAAATGAAGTATCTAGAGTGAAAATTTAACACTTCTAGTGGAAGTGTTTATTAACTCTCTCCAATAAATATTAAAATGTGAAACCGTCAATTTCACAACAAACTGACAATTGATACTGCAAATATTGACAATCAAGATACTGCGAAAATTGACAATTAAGATACTGCCAATCTCTTTGTTAGGTAGGGTGTCCAGATTGACTTAGATTCATTAGATGGTCACTTTTCAAACTAACTCTGTCTCATAATATGATTATAAAAATCAACAAGAATAATTCTTTACTCCACCAAAGACAATGTATAAATAAAATATGTTATACTTCATGTTTAGTCAATATTTCTTTATGGTTTTGTTTTATTACTACTTTATATTGTAAGCTACTTCATTTTATATCTTGAAATAGTTTGTAATAGTGGAGACCATAAGCCACCAAATAACCTAAAGCAGTGTGTATCTTGGATAAAATTTTAACAGTTGTGGCTTCTTCTAACAACTATAATTCTATTTTTTTTAAATCAAATTGCCATGAAATCAATCAAAATCATGATCAGTGTTCTACTAGTGTATTAGATAGAATATTAAGCCAATTCTTTCATATTTGTGTCTAGTGTAATAAATTGGTTGATACTGATTTTAAGTACTTTAGGTTTAATTTACTCCCCTATAAATACAAACTAGTTTCCCTAGGTTTATCTTGAATAATCGGGTTATGAAGTCCTTTTTGAGACCAGTACCTTTTGTCTTGTCTTTTTTATTCCCAAAACCTTTGTAAGCAAAAAATTTGTATAACTAATGCTAACCTAAAATCTACCTAATTATATCATATACGAGTAGAAAGAAACATTAAAAAACAAAATAATCAAATATTAATGAATTTACATTGAATTATCATAAACTATTTAATATTCTCCAAATAAAAAAATAAGGGAAACAATCTAAACTTATAAGTGTAGAAAATCTAATCACTTTCATAACACCATCAATGAATGTCTCTTATGGTTAATTTTCTTCAGAATACAAAGCTTTAAATGTTGTCCCAAAACCTCAAAATTTTCACAGTTCTCACGTTTTGATTTCTTCTTTGTCGTAATTTCTTCTTTATTTAATATTGTCTGTTTCATATAGGTGTTCCAACCACCTATAAAGTTACCTATCATCAAATTATTTCAAGAAATAAAAATAAATAAATAAAAACAAAGTATTACCTCATCATAGCTACCAAGAGATGAGCATCTTCCCAAGTCTCCCTATTCGAACTGGTATATGACAAACCTTCTTTATTTTGCCTTTCTGGATTCTCTTGAGATATAAACCAAAATCATGTAAAACAAAACATATATAAAGTAATAAAAAAATTACCTGAAGTCGTGATAGATCACTTTTATTAACATTCTCGTCTTCAAGAACCAAGGATTTCTAAAGTTACGAACCATTAATAAAATCATTTATAAAGTGAAAGAAACTTTAATGTAATTTTATAGTTTTTATCTTACAATTACATTAGTAACTAACAAAATATTTGTAAGAAGTCCCCTTTTAGATTTTAAAGTTGAAATACTAGGAAGAGCTGGGGATGAGCCCACGCCTAGTTTAAGATTTCTTAAGTCGTGATATTTCTATATTTCATTTGAAAAGGCTGAGGGAACCTGAGGAGGGTGAAGAACATTGTAGAAGAATATCGATACAGTGTCAAAATAAAATTATGGGCGAGATGAATTATGATCCCCATAAAACTTTATTATATTTTTATCACCCTATATAATTTGATAAAAATGAGAAACTTTTTAAATTATTATAAATAAGTCGAAACCTATAAATTACCGTGTAGGAGATAAATATGAGTTCGAAATGATGAGGTTGCATAAACATGCCATCTTTAACATGTCTGAAAAGAGTAAAGTAAATGTTTTTTGAACGAAGTAAATTATTAAAACATTTCATAATCATGGGGAATGATTTAATTTATGATAATCACAATTACGTACCCTTAGGAAATTAAATCTCATGATATCAAATTTATCTTTCTTTACGATTACCCATCGCATATAATGAAGACCAACCTTAATATGTACATGGATAGTAAAGAGGAATTAATGTATCTTAAAATAATTACTGAATTTTATCATATAAAGATAGAAATAAGTTTACTCGGAATGAGATTGATATTAAGTAAATTAGGAAGGCAAATTTTGTATACATCCACAAGTTCCATCATGAGATCAAATAAGCAGAAAATGCACTATGGAGCACTATTCCAGCTATAGAAGGATCCTCGGCTCCATAAAGAAGGATACAATGTAAATTCTTAATTTAGAAGATTATTTCAGAAAAAAAAATAAGAATACAAAAAGTAGAAATACCAAGTAACAACTCCCATTGACGGGCCCCACAAACCAATACATGAAATCATCGAGTTGCTTCTCAAATACGAAACCATAGCTTTCAAGTCATTTTTCTGGAAGGTAAATATAAATATAACCATAGAAGAGTAAAAAATTAATTTATACCAGCATAGACTAACATTTTCACTTTCGGATACGCATGATCCTGAGAAAACTAATATAAAGACAACAATAATTGATGGTAATAAAATTTAAGCAACTCTGGGAAAGGTGAACGAATGTAATGACTACATTGTAATTTATGTCCCCTTTCGTTTCGAAGCTGTAAAATGATGTTAAAAAGTGTCGTCAAAATAAGCTTATAAAATTTATATTTTACTGATATGATGAAATGAGAGCTTCGATAAAAGATGCCCATACTTTCCTTCATATCTTCTATTTTGTATTTTTTTACCCTAGAGCGTGAAATCTTTTTTCCATAAATATTTATTATCATTATATTTTATTTTTTATAACTCAGGGATTTATTGTGCAATTATTTTCAAATCTTATATATGTGTTGCCACCGAACCCCTTCTTTCTTACGATTAACTATTTTAAATTCATCCCTTCAACAGTTCAGAAACAACCTACTTAACAATCGTCTTAAAAAGTGACATGTCATTAACATTAGACTATACATGAATTGTAAATCATAAGATTTTTCAAACTATGGTCTGTATTATTTACCGTGAGAAGTTGGAATCACTTAATTAACAAAACCAGCTCTTTCGTGGATGAATTCTTATGTTTTTTCTTCTTCATATATTATCCAAAAAATTTACTTTTAAATAATGGTTTAAGACATTTATATTTACATATAAAAATATTGATTGTAAGTTCTAGACCTTTTGAGACTTCAATAGAACATTTATCGCATGGGCAATAATATTTATATATATTAATGATTTTGCATAACTAATTACATAATTCAATGAAACCTTATTCGAAGATGCAAACTTCAAATATGAGATCTGAATAATAAATTATTATTATTAACTAATCATTCTGGTGGGGGCAAAGGTGTGATAAATAAATATAATAATAAGGGACACACCCTTGACTACCACGAGTAACTCACTACAAGTATTACAGATTGTTTGCAAGTTTAGTTGATAAGAAAAGTTAGTTCGCAGGGATTTAATCCGTGAGATATACTTGTATTAAATAAGTGTAGATGAATTTAGATATTTAGAATAAAATATAATAAGGTGAATAATTATCAGATGTGAAATAATAAATAAGACTGCAGACAAATAAATATTAATGTAAGTCTGATAAAATAGGGTTACGAATATGAGCCTATCTTAGTAAGTTGTTATTCTAACCTTGAGGGTGAATTAAGCATTATATATTAACCGAGATTTTAAATTCTAACCTACCCCCGTCAGGGTGAACTTAGGAGCAACCTCTTCACTACCAAGGGACCTGGGTAAGGGGACCCTGAGTAATGATCGCTGGTCAAATCAAACTTTTATGGCTATCTAGTTAGGCAAGCCCGTCAAAATCACTACCGCACACTAGACAATTATGTGGTGTTGTCAATAATTGAACCCCCCCTCCAGGTTTAAACTCAATTACTTAGTATCTTCCTAATATTGGCAAAATATGGGGTTAGAAACAATAAGCCAAAGCACAGAATACCAATATACGCCAAGCTCAAATCAATAAAAATAACAAATAGTATTATGAAACTTAAATAATAACCCAACAATAAATAGTAAAACTTACAAAGTAAAACCTTAAAAATATGGTGAAGCTACAAATCTATAGCTAATTACCCTAAATATAGAGAAGGAGAGATGTAGAAGAGGATTTTGTCACTCTCCAACATCTTGCTTCTTGTCTTCCTCTACAGGTCAGCTTGCTTGGATGATAAACTTGATACTAAGAATTAATATTCAAGCAAAGACTAATTTATGGCTTAGAACTCAGCAAGGACATGTTTACAATAGTTAAAGTGTGTAGTTATAGGAGTCTAGGAAGCTCTAATTCAGATTTCCTGGAGTAGGAGGCAAGCAATGGACTTTTTTACCAAATCAAATTCGTAGCCTAAAATATAGAAAAGGTAAGAAACTGTTATTGTCTTGTTCTGGTCGTAACTTCTTCAATATGTCTCCGATTGACGCGTTATTTATATCGAAACTGATCGTCTCGGATAGCTCTACACTTTTGCTTCAAACGATTCTTCCAAATTCCCAGCCATTCTTGAGTTATTATCACTTTAGTGGACGTAGCTTCTGAAAACCAGAGTTAATTTGTAACTTTTCTTTTCCTATTTTATCTTTTCCTTCATTTATCTCCAACTTCCATCCTTATCTTCTTTCCTTTATCTCTTGGAATTGATTTGGAATCTAATAAATTACCATATATCTTTAAAGCTTCCCAATTAACAAACAATTAAACCAAATATGCTCTTAAAAATAATAAATCATCAAATCAAGACAAGAAATAAGAAAATACTAATATATAAATAAAAATAGACTAATTACTTTGTAAATAATCCTGAAATAATGTCTCCATCTAAGATCAGATCATCACAAATAGGGAGACATCACATTCATATAATTTTTGTAGTTTCAAGCTAACACTGATATATGTATACATATACATAACATCCTTTCAGTTTCAAAACTTTTCATCTTATATGATTATATAGGTTTTATTTAAATTACCTTGGAAAAAATGATGATTCTTTATAATAATTAAAAGCTATCTATATTACAAGATAATTTACTAACCAATTAAAAATATGTCATGTGCATTAAATATTTGTGTTACCTTACTTTTTTGGAAATTATTATTAATGTATATCTAGTGAGTGATTAATTTTATTATGTCCAAATTCTTGAAACAAGTAAAATTCGTATAGTATTATCCATTTTAACCTTTATAATATTCTAAATGACATACAAGATAAATTACAATAAAATTAATAATCTATTTTGAATAGAGCTAAAATTAAATAATTTACTTAAGTGTAATATTCATATTACTTAAAATTCAAATTGTAATCGTGTAATTTCATGTATCATTACAAGTATCAAACTTGACCGTATAGTTCTTCAATCCTTCTTTTCAAATTCGGTATAGAAGGTAAAAAAAAGGGACATCGAGGTAATGGTCCGAACAAATCAATGAAAAGACGCCATGTACTTTGCCAAGCAAGAAATAGAAATTTCATGTTTAATTATTGATTCGTTATGATTAAAATCATATCTAATACCCTTTCTTTTTTGTCATTCAATAAATAATTTATTATATTTAAATAATTTTGATTTCCTTTGTTGTTAAAATCCTTCCTTAGCTAGAAAAGTATTTTTCAGAAATTTCTAAAAAGACATTTCATTTATTCAATTTATTGACTTATTAATACATTTTCATTATGCACACTAATTACGAGCATCCACATTAAATAGAAACAAACATTTGCATAAAGTATGAAAAGCAGGGACTCGTGCTAATTCATCCTAATCTTTCCTATATATAGTAGATAAGAAACCTATAGAAGGACGTTGCAGTACCATATTATTGTCTAATAATTTGTGCAATACATTATAAGTAAGATGAATACGTAAATTTTTTTATTTTTTCATTATGCATCATTAATTCTATTAAGTGTTGTCATGAATATTGGACTAGACATGAATTGTTAAATCATAAAATTTTGCAATCTATGGTGTATATTATTTACCGTGAGAAGTTGGCGCCACCTAATTGACAACCCTAGCTCTTTCTTAGATTAATTCTTATGTTTTTTTCTTCTCCATATAGTATTCTAAAAATTAACTTTTAAATAACTGGTTTAAGACATTTATATTTACATACAAAATATTAAAGGTAACTTCTAGACCTTTTGATACTTTAATAAAACATTTAAAAATATCTCATCGGAAATAACATTCATATATAAATGATTTTGCATAACCTATTACATAATTAAATGAAACCTTATTCGAAGATACAAACTTCAAAGATAATATCTAAATAACAAATTCTTATTACTAACTAAGCATTCATATAATTTTGGTAGTTTCATGCAAAAACTGGTATATGTATACATATATAATACCCTTTTAGTTTCAAAATTATTTTGGTTGTATGATTATATAGGTTTTAATTTAATCACCTTGGAAAATTTAATGATTTTTTATAATAATTAAAAGGTATCTATATTACATGATAACTTACTAAACAATTAAAAATATTTCATGTGCATTAAATATGTTTGTTACCTTAGTGATTTGGAAACTATTATTAATGTATATCTAATGAGTGATTATTTTTATTATGTCCAAATTCTTGGAAAAAGTAAAATTTGTTTGGTAATTATCCTTCTAATTAACCTTTATAATATTCCGAATGATATACAAGGATTATTACAATAAATTTAATAGTCTACTTTGTGTAGAGCTAAAATTAAATAATTTACTCTAGTGTACTATTTGATTACTTGAAATCCAAAGATAAAGAAGGTAAAATTGTAATTTCATGTTTCATTGCATGTATCAAACATGACCATATAGTTGTTTAAATCATTCTTTTCAAAAGCGGTATAAAAGGTACAAGAAAAAGAACATCAAGATAATGGGTTCGAAAATTCAATGAAAAGGCGACATGTACTATGCCAAGCAAAAATTGGAAATTTCATGTTTATTCATTGATCCATTATGGAAAAAAATCATATATAATACCCTTCCTTTTTATGTCATTCAATAAATAATTCACTATATTTAAATATTTTTGATTTCCTTTATCGTAAAAATCATTCCTTACCTAGAAAGTACTTTTAGAAATTTCTAAAAAGGCATTTCATTTATTGTATTTATTTTCTTATTAATACATTTTCATTATGGATACTAATTACGAGCAATCGCATTAAATAGAAAAACACGTCCGCATAAAGAATGAAAATCACCGACTCGTGCTAAATAATCCTAATCTTTACTATATATACTAGATAAGAATCCTATAGAAGGACGCTGCAGTACGATATTCTTTGCTAATAATTTGTGAAACACATTATACGTAAGATGAATATGCAAATTTTTATCTTTTTTTCATTAAACATCATTAGTTCTATTGAGTGTCGATAATATATGTATTTTGAATTAATTTGTCATTACAATCATTTTTGCAATTTGTGCATAATGGAAAAGGTTTTAAATTTGTTAGGTTGACTCATTTTATTATTGTTCATGCATGAATTGTATCTTTATAAACTAGTGAAAACAAATCTTCAATTTCTTTTCAAACTCTTAATACAGTTATGGATAACTTTGGAGGAGATGGTTCTGGAGAGAACTATGATGTTGAAACTCATATGAACAATGAAAGAAAACACTATCAGCGACACTCACCAGAGCAGATTCAGCGCCTTGAAGCGTAAGTTCTATTAATTTTTTTTTATATAGCTCACCTTTAATATTTACAAGTTTATATTTGTTTTCTTACTTATTTTCAAAGTAAAACAAAAAACTACATTTATTGTTTATTATGTTGATCCTTTTCTTGAGTGATATAAATTTTAATTTTAATTTCAATTAACATGCTATATCTCTTTAACTTATGAATCTATTAGGACAATTTTATTAAAATATTGGCCAATTAATTTACTTACCAAATATCTAAAATATTTACAAGTATTTTGTTTCATTTTATTTTAATTTTAAGGTTCTAAATTGACGATAAGCTTGCATTTTATGTAATGTTGTTATATATATTTTTTCCTTCAATCTATATATTTGTTAATTTTTTCAAAGCTAAATTAAAGATAAAAATATATAGTAACTTATTATTTTAATATAGTATTAATTAGCAATTAATATTTTATTATAGCACAGTACTATTGATTAAGGATCAAAATATAATTCAATTTTTTTAATGATCAATATCAAAGAAAAATTTCTCTACAAGGGTGTTTTGGAACACTGCTTAATAATCAAAGTCTTGTTAATATATGTGTAAAATTTATTTATAGATTCTTTAAGGATGTTCCCCATCCAAACGAGTCCCAGCAAAAACAATTGGGCCAGGAATTAGGCCTCGAGCCTCAACAGATTAAATTCTGGTTTCAGAATAAAAGAACACAAGTAAAGGTATTTTATATTTTATTTTTACACACACTAATATAAAAAAAAATTATCTCTTGCTTGCTAAATTGATAAGAATACTACGATTTTTGTTGGATTTTTTAGACGCAGAATGGAAGAGCAGATAGTAATTCTCTTCGCATGGAGAATGAAAGATTGCACTGCGAGAATATTGCATTGAAGCAGGCACTGAATAACATTGTATGTCCAAAATGTAATGGCCCAGTATACAGTAATGTAAGTAGACACCATGAAGTGGTGATACTACAGAATGAAAATTCTCGACCAGAGAATGAGGTACTTTTCATTTCTTTTAATTATAATATTTATTGCTATAAAATAAATCTAATTATGCTATATTTTGTTATATAAGTATGTGGGGTGGCATGACCAATTGTCAAGCCTCTCTAGGGGCCTCTCTGATGGCCTCTATGGAGGCTCCTCCGGTGTCCTTTCTGCCGGCCTTTCTGGTGGCCTACTCTCTGGGAAAGTTGGCTCTAGTTTTCAGGGGTTGACGAATGAAATGGGATGCCTAAGATCTATTTCAGTTTCAGCTGAAAATATGTTAAGTCCAGGGAGGAGATCTGTCCCTCTTATTTGTATACAACATCCATTAGGAAATTTAAGAGGCACTCTCATAGGTATAAAAGAGAATCCAGGACACTTAAGAAGCCCTTCAATTGGGATTGAAAATCCATTGGATAATTTAAGAAACCCTCTCCTAAACGGTGAGCAACCATTTCATAATTTAAGAAATGTTAATCCAACACAGTATCAGTTCAACGGAATCAGTGACACTGAAAAATCTGCCATCGTTGAGTTATGTCTGAGTTCGGTGAAGGAATTGGAGGAGCTTGTGTGTACAGATGAGCCATTATGGATTAAGTCTCCAAGCGATGGTAAATTTAAACTTGTTCGAGATTATTACGAAAAATTCTATCCCAAAGCCAACCGCTTTAAAACCTCAAGCGCAAGAGTTGAGTCGTCCAAAGATTCAGGAATTGTTGCAATGAATCCACCACAATTGGTGGATATGTTTATGGATCCGGTAATAACCATTTTTATATTCTCATTTATTATCATCTTGTTAGTTGTATGATATTCTTCTACTTATGCTTAAATAATTGACAAAATTATTATTTAGGATCAATGGATGAACATGTTTCCCAACATAGTCACCAAAGCCAGCGTACTAGACACAATCGATACTGGAGGTTCCATGTGCTTGGTAAGAAAACTTATACATCTTATTTTTTTTCCAAATACCTGATATATCTTGTTTATCTGTGTAGTATGAACCAATATGCACCTTGTTGATCTAATTAATTATGAAAAATAGTAAAATATTTAAATTGGTACACAGTGCTCTTATATCTCTACAAATAATTGAACGATCAATTAACCCATCATGAAAAAATATTTGAGATGGTGTAACTATATATGAACATTGTATATACCTTTTATAAGTATATCTATAATTCTATGAGTGAGATATCAAAACCTTCACAATATCTTTTACAAATCATTGATGAGGTTCCCATAATAATTTTTCGAGAGTATTTTTCTAACATGACAAGTTAGATTACATATGTTTTTTTTGGGTGTGGGGTGGGAGGGGGCTTGAGAACAGTTATTCATAAATTTCATTAATATTATACATAATTAAAAAAATACTTTGCATCAAATTTGGGGAAGGTAGTGTGTGGTCGTGGGAGGCTCTATGATTCTCAAGCGGCTCCGTACCTGAGTTTACAATATTATAAAGAATGTGTTATTGATCTAATCTATTGTCTTTAATTTGTATAACTCAGATGCACGCAAAAATGCATATTTTGTCACCTCTTGTGGCAGCACGGGACTTCATTTTTGTACGTCATGTAAGAAAACTTGATCAAAATGTTTGGATGATGGTAGATGTCTCATATGATATTTCCAAAGAGCTTTACGATCCTTCTTCTCTTCGAGCATGGAGGCATCCATCTGGGTGCATGATCCAAGACCTCTGTAACGGAAATTCGAAGGTACCCTTTTCGTTGCCTTTTCTAGCTAAGTTCAATTAATTTTTTATAACTCTTGCATATACATACTTACTTATCTATTATGTTATTTTAATAAAATGCACTTTAAACACGTAAATTAAATTCTCTAGAACATAAAATATCAAATATTACCTAGGTTATTACATGGTAAGTTCTTTGCGTATATACTATGTGTGAGTATGAGATCTTACATGTATGATATAAATTTGTAGTAAGTGAACAACATTTTCTTATTATTTCATACCCCCATATTAATGCATGACCATAAACTCATCTTAGTACCCCTAGATACATATTTTACTTGAATGTTTAAGTAAGTTGCACTGATTCCTTGTTTTTTATAGTTAACATGGATCGAGCATGTTCAAGTTGATGATAAATATCAAAATCATCATCTCTATCACGACTTGGTTTGTGTTTCTCAAGCATACGGAGCGACCAGATGGATTGTCACTCTTCAAAGGATGTGCGAAAGGGTTTCATTTTCAATGGGAACATCAAGTGCACCTACAGATGGTCGTGAAATAGGTATATCTACATACTTTTAATTCTAATATAGTCTCGTGACATGTTTTAGATATTATCTACATTATACTTTTACACAATGCAATTTTTTAATTATCTAATTTATCTTTTTCTCTTCGTTTTTCATGTTTAATTTACTTAACGGACATAGAAGGATTAGAAACACGACGAAATTTTATGAAACTCTCACACCGGTTAGTAAAGAGTTTTTGTGAAAATTTATGTGCTGGGGATAATATTATTTTCCCAAATATGTCGGAAATGAATATCAGTGGGGTTCGGATTTCTTTCCGGAAGAATGAGAAGCCAGGAGCACCCATTGGGTTGATTTTGAGTGCTTCTTCATCAATGTGGTTTCCTCTTTCGGTTGAGCAAATATTTAACTTCCTACTAGATAATAAAGAACGAGCAAAAGTATGTACACTTATCAATACTAATTATATAGTCATTCATGCTATTTTTTGAATAAATATTTCTAATTTAAATGTTGATTAAGAAATATTTTTCCTAATTTACTCATTGTAGTGGGATATCTTGGTGAAGGGAAATCCCGTGGAACCGATTGTGCGCATCACAACCGGGAGTAACTTTTTAGGAAACAACATATCTATCCTGCAGGTAACCTTTACTAATTTTGTAAAACTTTTAAATTTTACCCTTATACTATGAAATACATACAATTAGCATCTCATTTACATTAGAGTTAACCTGATTACACAAATATTTAGTAGAAGTAGGAATACCTTTATTGCCAAGGTACTGCACAACCTTCAAGGTATAAAAAGCTTATTTAAAATATAACAAAAACATGACGTTTCTACGAATATTCATGATTTTAAATGCTCTCTTTATATGTTTCTTTTTGGTTAAAGCATCTTTTGTTTTCTATATAAGGTTAACAATATCGTAGACTTATTCTAGTGAGGTTCGTGTGCATAATAAATGTTTTTTATCGATCATTAAGTATGTGTCACACTTTTTCAGTAAATAGTGGACCCTTCTTTCAACATCTCATAAAGATTCTATCACCAAACCCTAATGATTAAGTTATAATTCTCTTTATTCTATTTCTTTTAAAATACAATAGATTAAACCAATATACTAAACTTTTTACATTTCCTAATTAATTATTCAAAAAAATTTATTATGTTTTATATATTTAAAGCTAATTGTTTTGTTATATGAAACAGACTGTTTTGGCTATGGAACAACACATGTTTCTTCTTCAAGAGAGTTTCATTGATAGCCTGGGAGCACTCATAGTCTATGCACCCATAGACCTAGGAACTATTACTTCACTCCTGGGTCTTGAAGACCCTGATAGAGTGTCAATCCTACCAACTGGATTCGTTATCTCCTCCGATGGCCATGGTAACAAGGCGGGGAGTGGAGATGGAGCCTCAGGAAGTTCAAGTGCAAGAAAGGAAGGTGGCTCGCTTTTGACCATGTCATACCAAATTATAGCGGGTGACATTACAGGGCAAATAGATCAGGCGTTTGTAGCCGCAGCCAATAATTTGCTCAGCTCAGCAATTCAGAAAATCAAAGGCGGTCTAGGCTACGATTTCGATTAATTTCACAACTTGATTAATTTTCCCTTCGATCTTCTTTGGAGATGATTAAAAACTCTTTTTTTTTTAAATTTACATTTCCTTGGTATTTTTCTTGCATGGCAAGAGAACAATTCCTTTTTATATCGTTATAAGATATTTTTTTATGGATTATTATCATTGTTTAAATTGTTTTTGTTTGGTCAGCTACTTTTGCTATAATTTACATTTTACTTCTATCATGATGCATTCTTTTAGTAATATATTATTGATCATATCTTTTAAATGAGCTGCTAGCCTTAAAAGGAAAACCAAGTTTTGGAAACAAATCCAATATTTTCCATAACTAATGTAGAAAATATGATTTGTTATAATTTGAATATTCATCTCTTTTAGGGTAAACTGTTACCCTCTTTAAGTTTAGGAGAAAGTGCAGGTTTGCCACCTATGACTTTGTATGTACTTCTCAATGATACGGAGAAAAGGAATAGATTGTCAATCTTCAAAGGTTGTGTGAAAGGTTGTATTTTATCGGAAACATCAAATATTCAAATTCCCAAAGAAATGTATATACATATATCAATACTTTTTGATGGCACATTTCATGTTCTTGCTCACAGTTATTACTAGTTTAATTGTTGATTAAGACAGATTCATCATAATTTACACATTATAGTGGGATATTTTTGTGAATGGAATTCCTGTGATCTGTATTGCATGCATTTCAACCAGGACGAAGTATTTTGGAAAGAACATATCTGTCAAGCATTTACCCTTTAATACTTTACATTAACATGTTCATGATATCTTATACATTGAGTAACTTACAATTATCCTCACAATTTGCATTAAAATTAAGCTAATCTCACTAAAATCTAGTAAAAGTAGGAATCATTTTTTAGTTAGAGGTATTGAACAACCTTCAGCATATAACAAGCTCAGATATGCAGCAAAACATGTACTTGATACAAATAATCGTCATTTTAATTTTATTCTTTTTAGGTTTTTTTAGGTATTTAACTCTTGTATCGATCTTCATGTAAGTCGCACTTTATCAATAAATAAGAAGCTCTTCACTTAATATCTTATAATATTTCTATCACCAAACCCTATTGAGTAAGTTATATAATTTATGTTTTTCTATTTCTATTGAAATACAAGAGTAACCTATTAATGCGAACTGGTTTTGTTTTTATTCAACTACGTATTAAGTTGCATTATACTATATATTGTTAGTTAACATGTATGTAATGAATAAGCTATTTGTAAAGTTTAAGTTGTTATAGTCTATTCACCCATAGACCAACCAGCCCTTACTTTAACAGTAAACTTAGAAGACACAGATAAAATGACAATCATTCCAACTTGATTCAGTATCTCAAAATGGTCGTTGGCATAAGTTGGGGTGTAGAGGCAGATCATCAGCAAGTGCAAGTGCAAGGATGCAAGGATAACATGTGGTTCTCTTTTAACCATGTCATAACAAATTTTACTATACATTAAAATCGTTACATACCACATAGATCCAGAGTTTGTTAGACTTAGTGTTGAGCATGGGTCGCCTTTACCCTGGGTCGAGTTCTAAGGTAAGAGTCTGGTAAAATAGTCAAGTCTAAGCCATGGGTAAAGATAGGTTAAAATTTTACTATGCCCTCATTACCCATACACGTGTTAACCCAGATTGACCCAAGATTAATTTAATACCCAATACATTTTTAGGCTCAAACCAGTAGACATCAATAATGATGTTTTCTCTCATAAATATACTCAAAAACTCAGTTTAGATTAATATACTAGTAGAGAGATATAAAAACAATAACCTTAAAATTTGTCCCAATCAAGGTTCATCACACCATTAATAGTTAAGAAAATATTAATGATTCTATATTGCCTTGTCATCTCAGGTAGACTTTGAATTTGAACAACACTTGAGCTGCTTTCAATTTATTCCAACCTCTCAATCTATGTCATACATATCAGTAGAAAAATTTGAGTAATTTTCAAAAATTAGATAATTTTGGATAAATATTATTATTTCAGTAAATTATGAATTTATACCTGGTTTCATTCATGTAAGAAATCAAACTTGATTCTTTGCCATTACATTGGATCTTGATCAGCTAAATTCATTGGACTCTGAATATATACATAAAAAAAAGAAATATACATCAAAAAAAAAAAAAGATTAAGTTTACAACACAAATGTAGTAATAAAAACCCAATTAATCACGTAAATCAATTAACCAAATTTCAAATTACATTCTCACTAACACATATTTACATCACACATTCAGAATAACTAACATATTATTTAAAACAAATTACAATATTTACCTTTTATTGTTTTATGTTCTCTGTCAATACTCTCACATCATCTACTTCTTGTCATGCCGTAAATCATCGATCCATATTCTGATAACCAATAACAACTCCATATTTTTCATACCAATGAGATGATAATTTTACATGTAACTTTTCATATGGAGCCAATTGATTCAACCACATGAATGACGATTTTCTCATTAAATAACTTCTTGAATAATCACTTGGTGATTATAGGATAATCAACACAAACTTCTAGAATATACCAATATTGTTTTGAAACCCATTAGTAAATTGCAATATAATAGAATAACCAATTCCTATAAGGGATTCTAACAAAACTATTATACTTAATAAGAAATAAAAAAGATGACTTTTGAACAATCTCTCCATATCCTTACTTTTAAAATGCATATATTGTCATATACATATATCATATTATAACTAGAAACTAGAAATCACATGACTCTGAACACAAATATATGTCATACCACGAAAATATAGTAATCAGTATGATTGACACATATCGATGATCAATGTGTTTATCATTTTGAAGATCTAAATAAACGTCACATATTATAATTTTTTCTGTTGTAATTTTGGATCAATTACATGAGAAGCTATGGTCAATAAAGAATTGTTTATCATCCTAAAAATCTAAATAAATGTAACATATTATAATTTTTTCTTGTGTAATTACGTGAGTAGTAGTGATTGGTACAGATCGAGGTCAATGAAGAATTCTTTCCGAAACATCTAAATTTATGTTAAAAATAATTCTTGATAAAAACTATTTTATACTTTAAAACTATTTCTATTCTTGAGGAGCATAATATCAAACAAACTAAAAAAGACTAACCAAGCTTTGTTCCAACAGACACTAAAAGCATAATACTTCATCTCAAGAACCCACAGTGAAAGTTATGTAAATTTATATCAATATATGTATTAAAAATTACAAATATTGCGACATATAAAAGAGAAATTCCACGTCTAAAAGAAATAATCTAGTAGTCCAAATACATAGACTCTAAGATAGACACCTTATAAGGCTAATGTGTCAATAGTTAATATATTTCAACTTATAAATTGAATACCAAAATATAAACTCTATTACATTTATTATCAATAGACTCAAATCCACTATTGCTTAAGTAAGTTTTAAAGACTAAACAAATGTGTTTATAAAGATGTCGTACTTTGCAAAGTACTCTATATTCATTTTTAAGACGCTTTACACATGCTTTTTCGTCCTTTTTCATCAACCTTTAATTGGTACCTTTATTTTGTTCAACTTACTATCACCAGTAAACATATTCAAGTTATTAAATAAAAATAATGAGAACCAAAAGACTAGGAAAAGAAAAGGGCTTCGTATGAGCTTTTTGGGTTACTGAGCATAAAACAAAGTACAGAGAAGCCATGTGTAATGTATCTATTTTTTATTCCATATATATATATAATATTATAGGTACTTTTTGAGTTCTATGTGCGGTTAATTGTGCAGATAATAATATATATAGTTTTTATAGTAAAAAAATTATATTAATAGTGTCTATAGTTGTTCTAATGGTTAGTTGAAGTTGAGTCAATTGACATTCTAATGTAATCAAGAAAAGATTTATTGTAAAGAATTATCTTGATACATTCTTCTTTTGATTTTTTTATTTAATTAGATTCAAATTATTAAAACATTGTAGGCCTAATTCTTCCCTATTATCATATTTTTATTTTGAGGAATGAGTCAACACATATATGGAAACGATAAATGAAGTATTGAGAGTGAAAATTTAACACTTCTAGTGGAAGTTTTTATTAACTCTCTTCAATAAATATTAAAATGTGAAACCGTCAATTTCATAACAAACTTGTAACTAAGATACTGCAAATATTGACAATGAAGATACTGCAAAAATTGACAATGCAAAACTTGACAATTAAGATACTGCAAATCTCGCTGTTAGGTATGGTGTCCAGATTGACTTAGATTCATTAGATGATCACTTTTCAAACCAACTCTGTCTCATAATATGATTATAAAAATCAACAAGAATAATTCCTTACTCCATCAAAGACAATGTAAAAATAAAAGATGTTATACTTCATGTTTAGTCAACATTTCTTTATGTTTTTGTTTTATTTATAATTTATATTGTAAGCCACTTCATTTTATATCTTGAAATAATTTGTAACAGTGGCGGCCATAAGCCACCAAATAACCTAAAACAGTGTGTATCTTGGATAAAGTTTTAACAGTTGTGGCTTCTTCCAACAACTATAATTCTATTTTTAGGTAAATTTAGGTTAATTTATATCAATATATGTATTAAAAGTAACAAACATTGCGACATATAAAAGGTAAATTCCACATCTAAAAGAAAGAATCTAGTAGTTCAAATACATAGACTCTTAGATAGACACCTTGCTAAGGGTAAGACTTCCATCCAATATTGGATGGTCCAATATTCATATCACAACCATTAATTATTATAACAAAATACATGTCATAAGTTAGTTACTTTTGCAAGTTTAAAACATGGCTATGTGTATTAATACAATTGGTGTAGGATTATCTAATATTGTATTGAAGAATTTTTCTAAGGCTAATGGGTCAATAGTTGATATATTTGAACTTATAAATTGAACACCAAAATATAAACTCTATTATATTTATTATAGCAAACTCAATTCAATAGAATTACAGTGATTTATAAATTCATTTGGTAAAGAACGAACAAATATATTCAAACACTGTGAAATAGGGTTTTGAAAAAATCAATACACATAAAGCCACTATAGCTTAATTAAATTTTAACGACTAAATAAATGTGTTTATAAAGATGTCTTACTTTGCGAAGTTCTCTATATTCATTTTGAAGACACGCATGCTTTTTCGTCCTTTTTCATTCACCTTTAATTGGGACCTTTATTTTGTTCAGTGTAAATATCAAACATATTTAAGTTATTAAATAAAAACCATGAGAACCAAAAGACTAGGAAAAGAAAAGGGTTTCGTATGAGCTTTTAGGGTTATGGAGGATAAAATAAAGTACAGAGAAGCCAAGTGTAATGCATCTATTTTTTATTCCATATATATATATATATATATATATATATATATATATATATATATATAATATTTTAAGTACTTTTTGAGTTTTATGTGCCGGTAATTGTGCAAATAATAATGTTTATAATTTTTATAGTATAAAATTATATTAATAGTGTCTATAGTTGTTCTAGTGGTTAGTAGAAGTTGAGTCAATTGACATTCCAATGTAATCAAGACAAGATTTATTGTAAAGAATTATCTTTGTTACCTTCTTCTTTTGATTTTTTTTATTTAATTAGATTCAAATTATTAAAACACCTAATTCTTCCCGTATCAATATGTCGTTCATTTATACAAAAATTATCATTCTTTTTTGCATACATATGAGGCGTAAAAGCCGATGTTACAATGTAACTACATAAAAACTAAGAGTCTATTACAAGTCTCGGACTTGCACAACCACTCTGATCTCTCGTAATAGCGCTCCATAAAAAGTCGGGAGGATCTTCATAAGTATATCGTCTATTCCTTGATTCTGCACCTCTTTTTGCCAGCAAATCAGCACATTTATTAGCTTCTCGATAGATAACACTCACCTCAAAACCTGGATGGTTTGTTAACATCTCCACACACTCTTTCCCAATATTACAATCCCAATTCGTGGAGCTACCACCGCCCTTCACTAGCGCTTGAAGCTCCCTAGAATCAGTCTCGATAATTAAATCTTTAATTCCCCGATCTATCACCCATTTCAGGCCATAATGTAAGGCTAGAACTTCGGACCTAAAGGCGGATTCCAATGAACAAGCTCCCAAAAAACACGCAATACAACTTCCTTCCATATCTCGAATAATTCCTCCTATTCCGGCTTTATTATCCTTAAGATCATAACTTCCATAGATGTTTAGCTTTGGTTTCCCTTCTGGCTTTACCCATTTAACTAATGTATTTCGAGCCGATTTAATTATTCTACCAACACATTCCTTGCCCCATGCTAGTGCAAAGTCGCTCTCCTTTTTAAGCGTGTCTCGAATTAGTCCTTGTGTTCGCACATTATTCGAGGAACTGTTAAATAGAGCCTCATTTCTTCTGACCCAAATTACTTCCAAGGCTGCTGCAAAAACTAAGGGCCATTCCAGCCCTCCATAAATATTTTTTCTCGAAAATGGAGTTGTAGCCAAGATTTAATTGCATCGGACTGGTGCCTTGAAGTTGATGTGTTTGAAGCAGACCAAGAGACAAAATATTCATGTTCCTTAATTAGCTCGTTATAAAAAATAGGAATTTGACTCTCTCAATCAGGTAGCAGCTCTTGGGATCCATTTTCTAATGCTGCAGCAGAAAGTAAAAAGTTTGGTACTATAGTTTCATTCAGCACATTAGAAAAAGTGCTCCTGTTCAATACATTATTTTTATTTAAACCCAATTCTTTCCAAAGCAGCTTAGCCACCTTGAACTTCACAAAAATATGGTGTACAGAGACTCTGATCTTGCACCACATATATTGCATTCCTAACAATGTATCACATTCTGTCTAAAGGATTAGCCGCGGTAGCAATCCGATTATGCGCAATTCTCCAAATTAAAACCCGCAATTTCTGTGAGCACTTTAACTTCCATATATAATCCCATTTAAACGTAGGGTCAGGTACAATCTTATCTATACAGTCAAAGGCCGATTTCACTAAAAATATACCCGAAGGTTCGTGCCTCCATCTATATCTTTGTTCATTAACCACATTACTCTCCACTACCCCTTCTTTAAGTAATTCTACCTCAGCTAGAATCGTCTTACATACATTAGAATCACCGTTTTTACTTTCTCTTTGGAGTAAACCCTCTTTAAAATACTTATTTTTAAAAAGTTCCACCCATGCAACTCTTTGATTACAAAGTAGTTTCCACCCAAGTTTTGCTAACAAAGCTACATTATAATTTCTAGCACTCCGAAATCCCAAGCCCCCCACTGATTTAGGCTTACACACCTGGTCCCACCCAAGCCAGTGAATTTTTCTACTTTCCTCTGAAAACCCCCAAATGAAATCTCTAACAATTCGGTCAATCCCATCACACACATATAATGGTAACTTCATAACTTGCATTTGATATGTAGGAATTGCGCATAAAACCGACTGTGCGCGCGTGATTCGCCCAGCTAATGACAATGTCTTCGATTTACAACTCGCTAACTTCCCCTTCATCCTTTCAATAATTTTCTTATAAAACCCTTTTGGTAACCGCCCCGATTGGATAGGCGCACCGAAATAGGTTCCAAAAGATTCGCTGAGACAGAAACCACTTACTCCTGCCAACTCGATTTGTTGTTCCATAGGCACATTTCTTGAGAAGTAAATGAGAGATTTTTCCGCGCTAATTGTCTGTCCGGCTTCGTTTCAAATACATCCAGCGTCTCTTGAATGAGGTTCACCTGTGAAATAGAGGCTTCCCCAAACAATATTAAATCATCAGCAAAAAATAAATGTGATAACTTCGGACCTTGCCTACCCATACGGATCGGATTCCAACACCTATTCTCACATAATTCTTGAATTAATAACGATAATCGCTCCATACACATAACAAAAGTATATGGTGATAATGGGTCCCCCTGGCGAATCCCTCGAGATGGTTTGAACGCAGGTAAGGGTTCACAATTCCACATTACTTGCATTTCATTTTCGTCCATACTTATCATTATTACTGAAACCCAACTCGGAGGAAAACCAAAGTGTCTAATCGTATCCTCAATATATTCCCAACGAATTTTGTCATAATCCTTCGCGGGATCAATTTTTACCGCCATTATTCCTTTCTTTCCTTTGAGTTAACGCATTCTATGATCCACCTCTCGAAAAAGAATAATATTATAAGTTGTGGACCTTCCAGGCAAAAAACTACTTTGGCAGAGCCGAATTATATCAGCAAGCAAGGGTCTCAGCCTATTTACCAGAGCCTTCGTAACAAATTTACACGGTGAGTTAATTAGACTAATAGGACGAAATAAACTTAACTTTCCGGATCCGCAACTTTCGGAATGAGATGTATAAGCGTCCCATTAAGCTTAGGTGGGAAACTACCCTTATCTAACACATCTTTGAACATCGACGCGATTGATGGACCTACTGTTCTCCAACACTTTTTATAAAAGGCGGCTGACATTCCATCTGGTGGTCCCGGGGATTTCGTCGGATTCGATTGAAAGACTGCTTCTTTAATTTCTTCTTCTGAAAACGGGTAATTAAGAGCATTCGCCGCCTCCTCTCCTATAAAATCTATCTGGGGAAGTGAAAAAATCCCAATATCATCACCCGAGGCCGTATACAACTCTACAAAATAATTTCTAACCATCGATTTGATTTCCATATCATCTTCAACCCATTGATTTCTGTCATCTCGTAACCTTACACAATCGATTTCTTCTTCTGTATAACTCGAGAAAGGTGGTAGTAACGCGTATTGCGCTCCCCTGACTTGATCCAAGTGTCTTTCGATTTCTGAAAAACCATTATTTCTTCATTTTCCAAGACACTATCATATTCATGCACTAATCTATTTCCCAAATGAGGAAGAGAAGAGTTATATGATACCTGAAGAGATTTCTGAACACCTCTAAGTCTGGCAATTAAGGAGCGCTTCTTTCGATTTATATCACCTGAAGAGTTATATTTTATTTTGATGAATGCTCAACACAAATATGGAAACGATAAATGAAGTATCTAGAGTGAAAATTTAACACTTCTAGTGGAAGTGTTTATTAACTCTCTCCAATAAATATTAAAATGTGAAACCGTCAATTTCACAACAAACTGACAATTAAGATACTGCAAATATTGACAATCAAGATACTGCGAAAATTGACAATTAAGATACTGCCAATCTCTTTGTTAGGTAGGGTGTCCAGATTGACTTAGATTCATTAGATGATCACTTTTCAAACTAACTCTGTCTCATAATATGATTATAAAAATCAACAAGAATAATTCTTTACTCCACCAAAGACAATGTATAAATAAAATATGTTATACTTCATGTTTAGTCAATATTTCTTTATGGTCTTGTTTCATTACTACTTTATATTGTAAGCTACTTCATTTTATATCTTGAAATAGTTTGTAATAGTGGAGACCATAAGCAACCAAATAACCTAAAGCAGTGTGTATCTTGGATAAAATTTTAACAGTTGTGGCCTCTTCCAACAACTATAATTCTATTTTTTTTAAATCAAATTGCCATGAAATCAAATTAAAATCATGATCAGTGTTCTACTAGTGTATTAGATAGAATATTAAGCCAATTCTTTCATATTTGTGTCTAGTGTAATAAATTGGTTGATACTGCTTTTAAGTACTTTAGGCTTAATTTACTCCCCTATAAATACAAACTAGTTTCCCTAGGTTCATCTTGAATAATCGGGTTATGAAATCCTTTTTGAGACCAGTACCTTTTGTCTTGTCTTTTTTATTCCCAAAACCTTTGTAAGCAAAAAAATTGTATAACTAATACTAACCTAAAATCTACCTAATTATATCACATACGAGTAGAAAGAAACATTAAAAAAACAAAATAATCAAATATTAATGAATTTACATTGAATTATCATAAACTATTGAATATTCTCCAAATAAAAAATAAGGGAAACAATCTAAACTTATAAGTGTAGAAAATCTAATCACTTTCATAACGCCATCAATCAATGTCTCTTATGGTTAATTTTCTTCAGAATACAAAGCTTTAAATGTTGTCCCAAAACCTCAAAATTTTCACAGTTCTCACGTTTTGATTTCTTCTTTGTCGTAATTTCTTCTTTATTTAATATTGTCTGATTCATATAGGTGTTCCAACCACCTTTTAAGTTACCTATCATCAAATTATTTCAAGAAATAAAAATAAATAAATAAAAACAAAGTATTACCTCATCATAGCTACCAAGAGATGAGCATCTTCCCAAGTCTCCCTATTCGAACTGGTATATGACAAACCTTCTTTATTTTGCCTTTCTGGATTCTCTTGAGATATAAACCAAAATCATGTAAAACAAAACATATATAAAGTAATAAAAAAAATTACCTGAAGTCGTGATAGATCACTTTTATTAAGATTCTCGTCTTCAATAACAAAGGATTCCTAAAGTTACAAACCATTAATGAAATCATTTATATAGTGAAAGAAACTTTAATGTAATTTTATAGTTTTTATCTTACAATTACATTAGTAACTAACAAAAATTTTGTAAGAAGTCCCCTTTTAGATTTTAAAGTTGAAATACTAGGAAGAGCTGGGGATGAGCCCGCAGAGTCATTTCTGAGGTTTCGAATACCATCAATTATCTCATACAACAATTTCTGGTAAAATCAATTGATACATAATTTTAATAAAAACATTAAAGAGTTTACGTTATAAAAATTTACCTCTTTCACGCCTAGATTAAGATTTCTTAAGTCGTGATATATCTATATTTCATTTGCAAAGGCTGAGGGAACCTGAGGAGGGTGAAGAACATTGTAGAAGAATATCGATACAGAGTCAAAATAAAATTATGGGCGAGATGAATTATGATCCCCATAAAACTTTATTATATTTTTATCACCCTATATAATTTGATAAAAATGAGAACCTTTTTAAATTATTATAAATAAGTCAAAACCTATAAATTACCGTGTAGGAGATAAATATGAGTTCGAAATGATGAGGTTGCATAAACATGCCATCTTTAACATGTCTGAAAAGAGCAAAGTAAATGTTTTTTGCACGAAGTAAATTATTAAAACATTTCATAATCATAGGGAATGATTTAATTTAATGATAATCAAATTACGTACCCCTAGGAAATTAAATCTCATGATATCAAATTTATCTTTCTTTACGATTACCCGTCGCATATAATGAAGACCAACCTTAATATGTACATGGATAATAAAGAGGAATTAATGTATCTTAAAATAATTACTAAATTTTATCATATAAAGATAGAAATAAGTTTACTTGGATTGAGATTGATATTAAGTAAATTAGGAAGGCAGATTTTGTATACATCCACAAGTTCCATCATGAGATCAAATAAGCAGAAAATGCACTATGGAGCACTATTCCAGCTATAGAAGGATCCTCGGCTCCATAAAGAAGGATACAATGTAAATTCTTAATTTAGAAGATTATTTCAGAAAAAAAAATAAGAATACAAAAAGTAGAAATACCAAGTAACAACTCCCATTGACGGGCCCCACAAACCAATACATGAAATCATCGAGTTGCTTCTCAAATACAAAACCATAGCTTTCAAGTCATTTTTCTGGAAGGTAAATATAAATATAACCATATAAGAGTAAAAAATTAATTTATACCAGCATAGACTAACATTTTCACTTTCGGATAAGCATGATCCTGAGAAAACTAATATAAAGACAACAATAATTGATGGTAATAAAATTTAAGCAACTCATTTGCATCAACTCTACATCCACTGCATTTTATAAGATTAAATTACTAATAATTTACTAATTCATTTAAAAGCTTAGAAAAAAGGTTTAGTGGTACTGTTTCAATAACCGTATATAACACATGGAAGTCTAGTATTATCTGGGAAAGGTGAACGAATGTAATGACTACATTGTAATTTATGTCCCCTTTCGTTTCGAAGCTGTAAAATGATGTTAAAAAGTATCGTCAAAATAAGCTTATAAAATTTATATTTTACTGATATGATGAAATGAGAGCTTCGATAAAAGATGCCCATACATTCCTTCATATCTTCTATTTTGTATTTTTTACCCTAGAGCGTGAAATCTTTTTTCCATAAATATTTATTATCATTATATTTTATTTTTTATAACTCAGGGATTTATTGTGCAATTATTTTCAAATCTTATATATATGTTGCCACCGAACCCCTTCTTTCTTACGATTAACTATTTTAAATTCATCCCCTCAACAGTTCAGAAACAACCTACTTAACAATCGTCTTAAAAATTGACATGTCATTAACATTAGACTATACATGAATTGTAAATCATAAGATTTTTCAAACTATGGTCTGTATTATTTACCGTGAGAAATTGGAATCACTTAATTAACAAAACCAGCTCTTTCGTGGATGAATTCTTATGTTTTTTCTTCTTCATATATTATCCAAAAAATTTACTTTTAAATAATGGTTTAAGACATTTATATTTACATATAAAAATATTGATTGTAAGTTCTAGACCTTTTGAGACTTCAATAGAACATTTATCGCATGGGCAATAATATTTATATATATTAATGATTTTGCATAACTAATTACATAATTCAATGAAACCTTATTCGAAGATGCAAACTTCAAATATGAGATCTGAATAGTAAATTATTATTATTAACTAATCATTCTGGTGGGGGCAAAGGTGTGATAAATAAATATAATAATAAGGGACACACCCTTGACTACCACGAGTAACTCACTACAAGTATTACAGATTGTTTGCAAGTTTAGTTGATAAGAAAAGTTCGTTCGCAGGGATTTAATCCGTGAGATCTACTTGTATTAAATAAGTGTAGATGAATTTAGATGTTTAGAATAAAATATAATAAGGTAAATAATTATCGGATGTGAAATAATAAATAAGACTGCAGACAAATAAATATTAATGTAAGTCTGATAAAATAGGGTTACGAATATGAGCCTATCTTAGTAAGTTGTTATTCTAACCTTAATGGTGAATTAAGCATTATATATTAACCGAGATTTTAAATTCTAACCTACCCCCGTCAAGGTGAACTTAGGAGCAACCTCTTCACTACCAGGGGACCTGGGTAAGGGGACCCTGAGTAATGATCGGTGGTCAAATCAAACCTTTATGGCTATCTAGTTAGGCAAGCCCGTCAAAATCACTACCGCACACTAGACAATTATGTGGTGTTGTCAATAATTGAACCCCCCCCTTCCAGGTTTAAACTCAATTACTAAGTATCTTACTAAGATTGGCAAAATCTGGGGCTAGAAACAATAAGCCAAAGCACACAATACCAATATACGTCAAGCTCAAATCAATAAAAATAACAAATAGTATTATGAAACTTAAATAATAACCCAACAATAAATAGTAAAACTTACAAAGTAAAAGCTTAAAAATATGGTGAAGCTACAAATCTATAGCTAATTACCCTAAATATAGAGAAGGAGAGATGTAGAAGAGGATTTTGTCACTCTCCAACATCTTGCTTCTTGTCTTCCTCTATAGGTCAGCTTGCTTGGATGATAAACTTGATACTAAGAATTAATATTCAAGCAAAGACTAATTTATGGCTTAAAACTCAGCAAGGACATGTTTACAATAGTTAAAGTGTGTAGTTATAGGAGTCTAGGAAGCTCTAATTCAGATTTCCTGGAGTAGGAGGCAAGCAATGGACTTTTTTACCAAATCAAATTCGTAGCCTAAAATATAGAAAATGTAAGAAACTGTTATTGTCCTGTTCTGGTCGTAACTTCTTCAATATGTCTCCGATTGACGCGTTATTTATATCGAAACTGATCGTCTCGGACACTTTTGCTTCAGACGATTCTTCCGAATTCCCAGCCATTCTTGAGTTATTATCACTTTAGTGGACGTAGCTGCTGAAACCCAGAGTTAATTTGTAACTTTTCTTTTCCTATTTTATCTTTTCCTTCATTTATCTCCAACTTCCATCCTTATCTTCTTTCCTTTATCTCTTGGAATTGATTTGGAATCTAATAAATTACCATATATCTTTAAAGCTTCCCAATTAACAAACAATTAAACCAAATATGCTCTTAAAAATAATAAATCATCAAATCAAGACAAAAAATAAGAAAATACTAATATATAAATAAAAATATACTAATTACTTTGTAAATAATCCTGAAATAATGTCTCCATCTAAGATCAAATCATCACAAATAGGGAGACATCACATTCATATAATTTTTGTAGTTTCAAGCTAACACTGATATATGTATACATATACATAACATCCTTTCAGTTTCAAAACTTTTCATCTTATATGATTTTATAGGTTTTATTTAAATTACCTTGGAAAAAATGATGATTCTTTATAATAATTAAAAGCTATCTATATTACAAGAGAATTTACTTACCAATTAAAAATATGTCATGTGCATTAAATATTTGTGTTACCTTACTTTTTTGGAAATTATTATTAATGTATATCTAGTGAGTGATTAATTTTATTATGTCCAAATTCTTGAAACAAGTAAAATTCGTATTGTATTATCCATTTTAACCTTTATAATATTCTAAATGACATACAAGATAAATTACAATAAAATTAATAATCTATTTTGAATAGAGCTAAAATTAAATAATTTACTTAAGTGTAGTATTCATATTACTTAAAATTCAAATTGTAAACGTGTAATTTCATGTATCATTACAAGTATCAAACTTGACCGTTTCTTCAATCCTTCTTTTCAAATTCGGTATAGAAGGTAAAAAAAAGGGACATCGAGGTAATGGTCCGAACAAATCAATGAAAAGACGTCATGTACTTTGCCAAGCAAAAAATAGAAATTTCATGTTTAATTATTGATCTGTTATGATTAAAATCATATCTAATACCCTTTCTTTTTTGTCATTCAATAAAAAATTCACTATATTTAAATAATTTTGATTTCCTTTGTTGTTAAAATCCTTCCTTAGCTAGAAAAGTATTTTTCAAAAATTTCTAAAAAGACATTTCATTTATTCAATTTATTGACTTATTAATACATTTTCATTATGCACACTAATTATGAGCATCCACATTATATAGAAAAACACATTTGCATAAAGTATGAAAAGCAGGGACTCGTGCTAATTCATCCTAATCTTTCCTATATATAGTAGATAAGAAACCTATAGAAGGACGTTGCAGTACCATATTATTGTCTAATAATTTGTGCAATACATTATAAGTAAGATGAATACGTATATTTTTATATTTTTTCATTATGCATCATTAATTCTATTGAGTGTTGTCATGAATATTGGACTAGACATGAATTGTTAAATCATAAAATTTTGCAATCTATGGTGTATATTATTTACCGTGAGAAGTTGGCGCCACCTAATTGACAACCCTAGCTCTTTCTTGGATTAATTCTTATGTTTTTTTCTTCTCCATATAGTATTCTAAAAATTAACTTTTAAATAACTGGTTTAAGACATTTATATTTACATACAAAAATATTAAAGGTAACTTCTAGACCTTTTGATACTTTAATAGAACATTTAAAAATATCTCATGGGCAATAACATTCATATATAAATGATTTTGCATAACCTGTTACATAATTAAATGAGACCTTATTCGAAGATACAAACTTCAAAGATAATATCTAAATAACAAATTCTTATTACTAACTAAGCATTCATATAATTTTGGTAGTTTCATGCTAAAACTGGTATATGTATACGTATATAATACCCTTTTAGTTTCAAAATTATTTTGGTTGTATGATTATATAGGTTTTAATTTAATCACCATAAAATTTTATGATTTTTTATAATAATTAAAAGGTATCTATATTACATGATAATTTACTAAACAATTAAAAATATGTCATGTGCATTAAATATGTGTGTTACCTTAGTGATTTGGAAACTATTATTAATATATATCTAATGAGTGATTATTTTTATTATGTCCAAATTCTTGGAAAAAGTAAAATTTGTTTGGTAATTATCCTTCTAATTAACCTTTATAATATTCCGAATGATATACAAGGATTATTACAATAAATTTAATAGTCTACTTTGTGTAGAGCTAAAATTAAATAATTTACTCTAGTGTAGTATTTGATTACTTAAAATCCAAAGATAAAGAAGGTAAAATTGTAATTTCATGTTTCATTACATGTATCAAACATGTCCATATAGTTGTTTAAATCCTTCTTTTCAAAAGCGGTATAAAAGGTACAAGAAAAAGAACATCAAGATAATGGGTTCGAAAATTCAATGAAAAGACAACAAGTACTATGCCAAGCAAACATTGGAAATTTCATATTTATTCATTGATCCATTATGGAAAAAAATCATATATAATACCCTTCCTTTTTATGTCATTCAATAAATAATTCACTATATTTAAATATTTTTGATTTCTTTTGTCGTAAAAATCATTCCTTACCTAGAAACGTACTTTTAGAAATTTCTAAAAAGGCATTTCATTTATTGTATTTATTTTCTTATTAATACATTTTCATTATGGATACTAATTACGAGCAATCGCATTAAATAGAAAAACACGTCCGCATAAAGAATGAAAATAACCGACTCGTGCTAAATAATCCTAATCTTTACTATATATACTAGATAAGAATCCTATAGAAGGACGCTGCAGTACGATATTCTTGGCTAATAATTTGTGAAACACCTTATACGTAAGATGAATATGCAAATTTTTATCTTTTTTTCATTAAACATCATTAGTTCTATTGAGTGTCGATAATATATGTATTTTGAATTAATTTGTCATTACAATCATTTTTGCAATTTGTGCATAATGGAAAAGGTTTTAAATTTGTTAGGTTGACTCATTTTATTATTGTTCATGCATGAATTGTATCTTTATAAACTAGTGAAAACAAATCTTCAATTTCTTTTCAGACTCTTAATACAGTTATGGATAATTTTGGAGGAGATGGTTCTGGAGAGAACTATGATGTTGAAACTCATATGAACAATGAAAGAAAACACTACCAGCGACACTCACCAGAGCAGATTCAACGCCTTGAAGCGTAAGTTCCATTAAATTTTTTTTATATAGGTTACCTTTAATATTTACAAGTTTATATTTGTTTTCTTACTTATTTTCAAAGTAAAACGAAAAATTACATTTATTGTTTATTATGTTGATCCTTTTCTTGAGTGATATAAATTTTAATTTTAATTTCAATTAACATGCTATATCTCTATAACTTATGAATCTACTAGGACAATTTTATTAAAATATTAGCCAATTAATTTACTTACCAAATATCTAAAATATTTACAAGTATTTTGTTTCATTTTATTTTAATTTTAAGGTTCTAAATTGACGATAAGCTAGCATTTTATGTAATGTTGTTATATATATTTTTTCCTTCAATCTATATATTTGTTAATTTCTTCAAAGCTAAATTAAACATAAAAATATATAGTAACATATTATTTTAATATAGTATTAATTAGAAATTAATTTTTTATTATAACACAGTACTATTGAAGGATCAAAATATAATTCAATTTTTTTAATGATCAATATCAAGAAAAATTTCTCTACAAAGGTGTTTTGGAACACTGCTTAATAATCAAAGTTCTGTTAATATATGTGTAAAATTTATTTATAGATTCTTTAAGGATGTTCCCCATCCAAACGAGTCCCAACAGAAACAATTGGGCAAGGAATTAGGCCTCGAGCCTCAACAGATTAAATTCTGGTTTCAGAATAAAAGAACACAAGTAAAGGTATTTTATATTTTATTTTTACACACACTAATATAAATATAAAATATTATCTCTTGCTTGCTAAATTGATAAGAATACTACGATTTTTGTTGGATTTTTTAGACGCAGAATGGAAGAGCAGATAGTAATTCTCTTCGCATGGAGAATGAAAGATTGCACTGCGAGAATATTGCATTGAAGCAGGCACTGAATAACATTGTATGTCCAAAATGTAATGGCCCAGCATACAGTAATGTAAGTAGACACCATGAAGTGGTGATACTACAGAATGAAAATTCTCGACCAGAGAATGAGGTACTTTTCATTTCTTTTAATTATAATATTTATTGCTATAAAATAAATCTGATTATGCTATATTTTGTTATATAAGTATGTGGGGTGGCATGACCAATTGTCAAGCCTCTCTAGGGGCCTCTCTGATGGCCTCTATGGAGGCTCCTCCGGTGTCCTTTCTGCCGGCCTTTCTGGTGGCCTACTCTCTGGGAAAGTTGGCTCTAGTTTTCAGGGGTTGACGAATGAAATGGGATGCCTAAGATCTATTTCAGTTTCAGCTGAAAATATGTTAAGTCCAGGGAGGAGATCTGTCCCTCTTATTTGTATACAACATCCATTAGGAAATTTAAGAGGCACTCTCATAGGTATAAAAGAGAATCCAGGACACTTAAGAAGCCCTTCAATTGGGATTGAAAATCCATTGGATAATTTAAGAAACCCTCTCCTAAACGGTGAGCAACCATTTCATAATTCAAGAAATGTTAATCCAACACAGTATCAGTTCAATGGAATCACTGACACAGAAAAATCTACCATCGTTGAGTTATGTCTGAGTTCGGTGAAGGAATTAGAGGAGCTTGTGCGTACAGATGAGCCATTATGGATTAAGTCTCCAAGCGATGGTAAATTTAAACTTGTTCGAGATTATTATGAAAAATTCTATCCCAAAGCCAACCGCTTTAACACCTCAAGCGCAAGAGTTGAGTCGTCCAAAGATTCAGGAATTGTTGCAATGAATCCACCACAATTGGTGGATATGTTTATGGATCCGGTAATAACCATTTTTATATTCTCATTTATTATCATCTTGTTAGTTGTATGATATTATTTTACTTATGCTTAAATAATTTAAAAAATTATTATTTAGGATCAATGGATGAACATGTTTCCCAACATGGTCACCAAAGCCAGCGTACTAGACACAATCCATACTGGAGGTTCCATGTGCTTGGTAAGAAAACTTATACATCTTATTTTTTTCCAAATACATGATATATCTTGTTTATCTGTGTATTATGAACCAATATGCACCTTGTTGATCTAATTAATTATGAAAAATAGTAAAATATTTAAATTGGTACACAGTGCTCTTATATCTCTACAAATAATTGAACGATCAATTAACCTATCATGAAAAAATATTTGAGATGGTGTAACTTTATATGAACATTGTACATACCTTTTATAAGTACCTATTTTGATATCTATAATTCTATGAGTGAGATATCAAAACCTTCACAATATCTTTTACAAATCATTGATGAGGTTCCCATAATAATTTTTCGAGAGTATTTTTCTAACATGACAAGTTAGATAACATATGTTTTTTTTTGGGTGTGGGGTGGGAGGGGGGTGAGAACAGTTATTCATAAATTTCATTAATATTATACATAATTAAAAAAATACTTTGCATCAAATTTGGGGAAGGTAGTGTGTGGTCGTGGGAGGCTCTATGATTCTCAAGCGGCTCCGTACCTGAGTTTACAATATTATAAAGAATGTGTTATTGATCTAATCTATTGTCTTTAATTTGTATAACTCAGATGCACGCAAAAATGCACATTTTGTCACCTCTTGTGGCAGCTCGAGACTTCATTTTTGTACGTCATGTAAGAAAACTTGATCAAAATGTTTGGATGATGGTAGATGTCTCATATGATATTTCCAAAGAGCTTTACGATCCTTCTTCTCTTCGAGCATGGAGGCATCCATCTGGGTGCATGATCCAAGACCTCTGTAACGGAAATTCGAAGGTACCCTTTTCGTTGCCTTTTCTAGATAAGTTCAATTAATTTTTGTTAACTCTTGCATATACATACTTACTTATCTATTATGTTATTTTAATAAAATGCACTTTAAACACGTAAATTAAATTCTCTAGAACATAAAATATCAAATATTACCTAGGTTATCACATGGTAAGTTCTTTGCGTATATACTATGTGTGAGTATGAGATCTTACATGTATGATATAAATTTGTAGTAAGTGAACAACATTTTCTTATTATTTCATACCCCCATATTAATGCATGACCATAAACTCATCTTAGTACCCCTAGATACATATTTTACTTGAATGTTTAAGTAAGTTGCACTGATTCCTTGTTTTTTATAGTTAACATGGATCGAGCATGTTCAAGTTGATGATAAATATCAAAATCATCATCTCTATCACGACTTGGTTTGTGTTTCTCAAGCATACGGAGCGACCAGATGGATTGTCACTCTTCAAAGGATGTGCGAAAGGGTTTCATTTTCAATGGGAACATCAAGTGCACCTACACATGGTCTTGAAATAGGTATATCTACATACTTTTAATTCTAATAGAGTCTCGTGACATGTTTTAGATATTATCTACATTATACTTTTACACAATGCAATTTTTCAATTATCTAATTTATCTTTTTCTCTTCGTTTTTCATGTTTAATTTACTTAACGGACATAGAAGGATTAGAAACACGAAGAAATTTTATGAAACTCTCACACCGGTTAGTAAAGAGTTTTTGTGAAAATTTATGTGCTGGGGATAATATTATTTTCCCAAATATGTCGGAAATGAATATCAGTGGGGTTCGGATTTCTTTCCGGAAGAATGAGAAGCCAGGAGCACCCATTGGGTTGATTTTGAGTGCTTCTTCATCAATGTGGTTTCCTCTTTCAGTTGAGCAAATATTTAACTTCCTACTAGATAATAAAGAACGAGCAAAAGTATGTACACTTATCAATACTAATTATATAGTCATTCATGCTATTTTTTGAATAAATATTTCTAATTTAAATGTTGATTAAGAAATATTTTTCCTAATTTACTCATTGTAGTGGGATATCTTGGTGAAGGGAAATCCCGTGGAACCGATTGCGCGCATCACAACTGGGAGTAACTTTTTAGGAAACAACATATCTATCCTACAGGTAACCTTTACTAATTTTGTAAAACTTTTAAATTTTACCCTTATACTATGAAATACATACAATTAGCATCTCATTTACATTAGAGTTAACCTGATTACACAAACATTTAGTAGCAGTAGGAATACCTTCATTGCCAAGGTACTGCACAACCTTCAAGGTATAAAAAGCTTATTTAAAATATAACAAAAACATGACGTTTCTACGAATATTCATGATTTTAAATGCTCTCTTTATATGTTTCTTTTTGGTTAAAGCATCTTTTGTTTTCTATATAAGGTTAACAATATCGTAGACTTATTCTAGTGAGGTTCGTGTGCATAATAAATGTTTTTTATCGATCTTTAAGTATGTGTCACACTTTTTCAGTAAATAGTGGACCCTTCTTTCAACATCTCATAAATATTCTATCACCAAACCCTAATGATTAAGTTATAATTCTCTTTATTCTATTTCTTTTAAAATACAATAGATTAAACCAATATACTAAACTTTTTACATTTCCTAATTAATTATTCAAAAAAATTTATTATGTTTTATATACTTAAAGCTAATTGTTTTGTTATATGAAACAGACTGTTTTGGCTATGGAACAACACATGCTTCTTCTTCAAGAGAGTTTCATTGATAGTCTGGGAGCACTCATAGTCTATGCACCCATAGACCTAGGAACTATTACTTCACTCCTGGGTCTTGAAGACCCTGATAGAGTGTCAATCCTACCAACTGGATTCGTTATCTCCTCCGATGGCCATGGTAACAAGGCGGGGAGTGGAGATGGAGCCTCAGGAAGTTCAAGTGCAAGAAAGGAAGGTGGCTCGCTTTTGACCATGTCATACCAAATTATAGCTGGTGACATTACAGGGCAAATAGATCAGGCGTTTGTAGCCGCAGCCAATAATTTGCTCAGCTCAGCAATTCAGAAAATCAAAGGCGGTCTAGGCTACGATTTCGATTAATTTCACAACTTGATCAATTTTCCATTCGATCTTCTTTGGAGATGATTAAAAACTCTTTTTTTTTTTAAATTTACATTTCCTTGGTATTTTTCTTGCATGGCAAGAGAACAATTCCTTTTTATATCGTTATAAGATATTTTTTATGGATTATCATCATTGTTTAAATTGTTTTTGTTTGGTCAGCTACTTTTGCTATAATTTACATTTTACTTCTATCATGATGCATTCTTTTAGTAATATATTACTGATCATATCTTTTAAATGAGCTGCTAGCCTTAAAAGGAAAACCAAGATTTGGAAACAAATCCAATATTTTCCATAACTAATGTAGAAAATATGATTTGTTATAATTTGAATATTCATCTCTTTTAGGGTAAACTGTTACCCTCTTTAAGTTTAGGAGAAAGTGCAGGTTTGCCACCTATGACTTTGTATGTACTTCTCAATGATACGGAGAAAAGGAATAGATTGTCAATCTTCAAAGGTTGTGTGAAAGGTTGTATTTTATCGGAAACATCAAATATTCAACTTCCCAAAGAAATGTATATACATATATCAATACTTTTTGATGGCACATTTCATGTTCTTGCTCACAGTTATTACTAGTTTAATTGTTGATTAAGACAGATTCATCATAATTTACACAATATAGTGGGATATTTTTGTGAATGGAATTCCTGTGATCTGTATTGCATGCATTTCAACAAGTGTTTTGGAAAGAACATATCTGTCAAGCATTTAACCTTTAATACTTTACATTAACATGTTCATGGTATCTTATACGTTGAGTAACTTACAATTATCCTCACAATTTGCATTAAAATTAAGCTAATCTCACTAAAATCTAGTAAAAGTAGGAATCATTTTTTAGTTAGAGGTATTGAACAACCTTCAGCATATAACAAGCTCAAATATGCAGCAAAACATGTACTTGATACAAATAATCGTCATTTTAATTTTATTCTTTTTAGGTTTTTTTAGGTATTTAACTCTTGTATCGATCTTCATGTAAGTCGCACTTTATCAATAAATAAGAAGCTCTTCACTTAATATCTTATAATATTTCTATCACCAAACCCTATTGAGTAAGTTATATAATTTATGTTCTTCTATTTCTATTAAAATACAAGAGTAACCTATTAATGCGAACTGGTTTTGTTTTTATTCAACTACGTATTAAGTTGCATTATACTATATATTGTTAGTTAACATGTATGTAATGAATAAGCTATTTGTAAAGTATAAGTTGTTATAGTCTATTCACCCATAGACCAACCAGCCCTTACTTTAACAGTAAACTTAGAAGACACAGATAAAATGACAATCATTCCAACTCGATTCAGTATCTCAAAATGGTCATTGTCATAAGTTGGGGTGTAGAGGCAGATCATCAGCAAGTGCAAGTGAAAGGATGCAAGGATAACATGTGGTTCTCTTTTAACCATGTCATAACAAATTTTACTATACATTAAAATCGTTACATACCACATAGATCCAGAGTTTGTTAGACTTAGTGTTGAGCATGGGTCGCTTTTACCATGGGTCGAGTTCTAAGGTAAGAGTCTGGTAAAATAGTCAAGTCTAAGCCGTGGATAAAGATAGGTTAAAATTTCATCAACCTTTAATTGGTACCTTTATTTTGTTCAACTTACTATCACCAGTAAACATATTCAAGTTATTAAATAAAAATAATGAGAACCAAAAGACTAGGAAAAGAAAAGGGCTTCGTATGAGCTTTTTGGGTTACTGAGCATAAAACAAAGTACAGAGAAGCCAAGTGTAATGTATCTATTTTTTATTCCATATATATATATATATAAAATATTGTAGGTACTTTTTGAGTTCTATGTGCGGTTAATTGTGCAGATAATAATATATATAGTTTTTATAGTAAAAAAATTATATTAATAGTGTATATAGTTGTTCTAATGGTTAGTAGAAGTTGAGTCAATTGACATTCCAATGTAATCAAGAAAAGATTTATTGTAAAGAATTATCTTTGATACATTCTTCTTTTGATTTTTTTATTTAATTAGATTCAAATTATTAAAACATTGTAGGCCTAATTCTTCCCTATTATCATATTTTTATTTTGAGGAATGAGTCAACACATATATGGAAACGATAAATGAAGTATTGAGAGTGAAAATTTAACACTTCTAGTGGAAGTTTTTATTTACTCTCTCCAATAAATATTAAAATGTAAAACCGTCAATTTCATAACAAACTTATAACTAAGATACTGCAAATATTGACAATGAAGATACTGCAAAAATTGACAATGCGAAACTTGACAATTAAGATACTGCAAATCTCGCTGTTAGGTATGGTGTCCAGATTGACTTAGATTCATTAGATGATCACTTTTTAAACCAACTCTGTCTCATAATATGATTATAAAAATCAACAAGAATAATTCCTTACTCCATCAAAGACAATGTATAAATAAAATATGTTATACTTCATGTTTAGTCAACATTTCTTAATGTTTTTGTTTTATTAATACTTTATATTGTAAGCCACTTCATTTTATATCTTGAAATAATTTGTAACAGTGGCGACCATAAGCCACCAAATAACCTAAAACAGTGTGTATCTTGAATAAAGTTTTAACAGTTGTGGCTTCTTCCAACAACTATAATTCTATTTTTAGGTAAATTTATATCAATATATGTATTAAAAGTAACAAACATTGCGACATATAAAAGGGAAATTCCACATCTAAAAGAAAGAATCTAGTAGTTCAAATACATAGACTTTTAGATAGACACCTTGCGAAGGGTAAGACTTCCATCCAATATTGGATGGTCCAATATTCATATCACAACCATTAACAAAATACATGTCATAAGTTAGTTACTTTTGCAAGTTTAAAACATGGCTATGTGTATTAATATAATTGGTGTAGGATTATCCAATATTGTATTGAAGAATTTTTCTAAGGCTAATAGGTCAATAGTTGATATATTTGAACTTATAAATTGAACACCAAAATATAAACTCTATTATATTTATTATAGCAAACTCAATTCAATAGAATTACAGTGATTTATAAATTCATTTGGTAAAGAACGAACAAATATGTTCAAAACACTGTGAAATAGGGTTTTGAAAAAATCAATACACATAAAGCCACTATTGCTTAATTAAGTTTTAACGACTAAATAAATGTGTTTATAAAGATGACTTACTTTGCGAAGTTCTCTATATTCATTTTGAAGACAGATTACGCATGCTTTTTCGTCCTTTTTCATCAACCTTTAATTGGGACCTTTATTTTGTTCAGTGTAAATATCAAACATATTTAAGTTATTAAATAAAAACCATGAGAACCAAAAGACTAGGAAAAGAAAAGGGTTTCGTATGAGCTTTTAGGGTTATGGAGGATAAAATAAAGTACAGAGAAGCCAAGTGTAATGTATCTATTTTTTATTCCATATATATATATATATAATATTTTAGGTACTTTTTTAGTTTTATGTGCCGGTAATTGTGCAAATAATAATGTTTATAATTTTTATAGTATTAAATTATATTAATAGTGTCTATAGTTGTTCTAGTGGTTAGTAGAAGTTGAGTCAATTGACATTCCAATGTAATCAAGACAAGATTTATTGTAAAGAATTATCTTTGTTACCTTCTTCTTTTGATTTTTTTTTATTTAATTAGATTCAAATTATTAAAACACCTAATTCTTCCCGTATCAATATGTCGTTCATTTATACAAAAATTATCTTTTTTTTTTGCATACATATGAGGCGTAAAAGCCGATGTTACAATGTAACTACATAAAAACTAAGAGTCTATTACAAGTCTCGGACTTGCACAACCACTCTGATCTCTCGTAATATCGCTCCATAAAAAGTCGGGAGGATCTTCATAAGTATATGGTCTATTCCTTGATTCTGCACCTCTTTTTGCCAGCAAATCAGCACATTTATTAGCTTCTCGATAGATAACACTCACCTCAAAACCTGGATAGTTTGTTAACATCTCCACACATTCTTTCCCAATATTACAATCCCAATTCGTGGAGCTACCACCGCCCTTCACTAGCGCGTGAAACTCCCTAGAATCAGTCTCGATAATTAAATCTTTAATTCCCCGATCTATCACCCATCTCAGGCCATAATGTAAGGCTAGAACTTCGGATCTAAATGCGGATTCCAATGAACAAGCTCCCAAAAAACACGCAATACAACTTCCTTCCATATCTCGAATAATTCCTCCTATTCCAGCTTTATTATCTTTAGGATCATAACTTCCATCGATGTTTAGCTTTGGTTTCCCTTCTGGCTTTACCCATTTAACTAATGTATTTCGAGCCGATTTAATGATTCCACCATCACATTCCTTGCACCATGCTAATGCAAAGTCGCTCGCCTTTTTAAGCGTGTCTCGAATTAGTCCTTCTGTTCGCACATTATTCGAGGAACTGTTAAATAGAGCCTCATTTCTTCTGACCCAAATTACTTCCAAGGCTTCTGCAAAAACTAAGGGCCATTCCAGCCCTCCATAAATATTTTTTCTCGAAAATGGAGCTGTAGCCAAGATTTAATTGCATCAGACTGGTGCCTTGAAGTTGATGCGCCGTCAGTGTATGAAGCAGACCAAGAGACAAAATTTTCATGTTCCTTAATTAGCTCGTTAGAAAAAATAGGAATTTGACTCTCTCGATCAGGTAGTAGCTCTTGGGATCCATTTTCTAATGCTGCAGCAGAAAGTAAAAAGTTTGGTACTATAGTTTCATTTAGCACATTAGAAAAAGTGCTCCTGTTCAATACATTATTTTTATTTAACCCCAATTCTTTCCAAAGCAGCTTAGCCACCTTGCACTTCACAAAAATATGGTGTACAGACTCTGATCTTGCACCACATATATTGCATTCCTCACAATGTATCACATTCTGTCTAAAGGATTAGCCGCGGTAGCAATCCGATTATATGCAATTCTCTAAATTAAAACCCACAATTTCTGTGAGCACTTTAGCATTCATATATAATCTCATTTAAACGTAGGGTCAGGTACAATCTTATCTATACAGTCAAAGGCCGATTTCACTGAAAATATACCCGAAGGTTCGTGCCTCCATCTATATCTTTGTTCATTAACCACATTACTCTCCACTACCCCTTCTTTAAGTAATTCTACCTCAGCTAGAATCGTCTTACATACATTAGAATCACCGTTTTTACTTTCTCTTTGGAGTAAACCCTCTTTAAAATACTTATTTTTAAAAAGGTCCACCCATGCAACTCTTTGATTACAAAGTAGTTTTCACCCAAGTTTTGCTAACAAAGCTACATTATATTTTCTAGCACTCTGAAATCCCAAGCCCCCCACTGATTTAGGCTTACACACCTGGTCCCACGCAAGCCAGTGAATTTTTCTACTTTCCTCTAAAGACCCCCAAATGAAATCTCTAACAATTCGGTCAATCCCATCACACACATATAATGGTAACTTCATAACTTGCATTTGATATGTAGGAATTGCGCATAAAACCGACTGTGCGAGCGTGATTCGCCCAGCTAATGACAATGTCTTCGATTTCCAACTCGCTAACTTCCCCTTCATCCTTTCAATAATTTTCTTATAAAACCCTTTTGGTAACCGCCCCGATTGGATAGGCACACCCAAATAGGTTCCAAAAGATTCGCTGAGACAGAAACCACTTACTCCTGCCAACTCGATTTGTTGTTCCATAGGCACATTTCTCGAGAAGTAAATGAGAGATTTTTCGCGCTAATTGTCTGTCCGGCTTCGTTTCAAATACATCCAGCGTCTCTTGAATGAGGCTCACCTGTGAAATAGAGGCTTCCCCAAACAATATTAAATCATCAGCAAAAAATAAATGTGATAACTTTGGACCTTGCCTACCCATATGGATCGGATTCCAACACCCATTCTCACATAATTCTTGAATTAATAACGATAATCGCTCCATACACATAACAAAAATATATGGTGATAATGGGTCCCCCTGGCGAATCCCTCGAGATGGTTTGAACGCAGGTAAGGGTTCACCATTCCACATTACTTGCATTTCATTTTCGTCCATACTTATCATTATTACTGAAACCCAACTCGGAGGAAAACCAAAGTGTCTAATCGTATCCTCAATGAATTCCCAATGAATTTTGTCATAAGCCTTCCCGGGATCAATTTTTACCGCCATTATTCCTTTCTTTCCTTTGAGTTGACGCATTCTATGATCCACCTCTTGAAAAAGAATAATATTATCAGTTGTGGACCTTCCAGGCAAAAAACTACTTTGGCAGAGCCGAATTATATCAGCAAGCAAGGGTCTCAGCCTATTTACCATAGCCTTCGTAACAAATTTACACGGTGAGTTAATTAGACTAATAGGACGAAATAAACTTACCCTTTCCAGATCTGCAACTTTCGGAATGAGATGTATAAGCGTCCCATTAAGCTTAGGTGGGAAACTACCCTTATCTAACACATCTTTGAACATCGACACGGTTGATGGACCCACTGTTCTCCAACACTTTTGATAAAAGGTGGCTGACATTCCATCTGGTGGTCCCGGGGCTTTCGTCGGATTCGATTGAAAGACTGCTTCTTTAATTTCTTCTTTTGAAAACGGGTTATTAAGAGCATTCGCCGCCTCCTCCCCTATAAAATCTATCTGGGGAAGTGAAAAAATCTCAATATCATCACCCGAGGCCGTATACAACTCTACAAAATAATTTCTAACCATCGATTTGATTTCCATATCATCTTCAACCCATTCATTTCTGTCATCTCGTAACCTTACACATTCGATTTCTTCTTCCGTATACCTCGAGAAAGGTGGTAGTAACGCGTATTGCGCTCCCCTGACTTGATCCAAGTGTCTTTCGATTTCTGAAAAACCATTATTTCTTCCTTTTCCAAGACACTATCATATTCATGCATTACTCTATTTCCCAAATGACGAAGAGAGGAGTTATATGATACCTGAAGAGATTTCTGAAAACCTCTAAGTCTGGCAATTAAGGAGCGCTTCTTTCGATTTATATCACCTGAAGAGTTATATTTTTATTTTGATGAATGCTCAACACAAATATGGAAACGATAAATGAAGTATCTAGAGTGAAAATTTAACACTTCTAGTGGAAGTGTTTATTAACTCTCTCCAATAAATATTAAAATGTGAAACCGTCAATTTCACAACAAACTGACAATTGATACTGCAAATATTGACAATCAAGATACTGCGAAAATTGACAATTAAGATACTGCCAATCTCTTTGTTAGGTAGGGTGTCCAGATTGACTTAGATTCATTAGATGGTCACTTTTCAAACTAACTCTGTCTCATAATATGATTATAAAAATCAACAAGAATAATTCTTTACTCCACCAAAGACAATGTATAAATAAAATATGTTATACTTCATGTTTAGTCAATATTTCTTTATGGTTTTGTTTTATTACTACTTTATATTGTAAGCTACTTCATTTTATATCTTGAAATAGTTTGTAATAGTGGAGACCATAAGACACCAAATAACCTAAAGCAGTGTGTATCTTGGATAAAATTTTAACAGTTGTGGCTTCTTCTAACAACTATAATTCTATTTTTTTTAAATCAAATTGCCATGAAATCAATCAAAATCATGATCAGTGTTCTACTAGTGTATTAGATAGAATATTAAGCCAATTCTTTCATATTTCTGTCTAGTGTAATAAATTGGTTGATACTGATTTTAAGTACTTTAGGCTTAATTTACTCCCCTATAAATACAAACTAGTTTCCCTAGGTTCATCTTGAATAATCGGGTTATGAAGTCCTTTTTGAGATCAGTACCTTTTGTCTTGTCTTTTGTATTCCCAAAACCTTTGTAAGCAAAAAATTTGTATAACTAATGCTAACCTAAAATCTACCTATTTATATCACATACGAGTAGAAAGAAACATTAAAAAACCAAAATAATCAAATATTAATGAATTTACATTGAATTATCATAAACTATTTAATATTCTCCAAATAAAAAATAAGGGAAACAATCTAAACTTATAAGTGTAGAAAATCTAATCACTTTCATAACACCATCAATCAATGTCTCTTATGGTTAATTTTCTTCAGAATACAAAGCTTTAAATGTTGTCCCAAAACCTCAAAATTTTCACAGTTCTCACGTTTTGATTTCTTCTTTGTCGTAATTTCTTCTTTATTTAATATTGTCTGTTTCATATAGGTGTTCCAACCACCTATAAAGTTACCTATCATCAAATTATTTCAAGAAATAAAAATAAATAAATAAAAACAAAGTATTACCTCATCATAGCTACCAAGAGATGAGCATCTTCCCAAGTCTCCCTATTCGAACTGGTATATGACAAACCTTCTTTATTTTGCCTTTCTGGATTCTCTTGAGATATAAACCAAAATCATGTAAAACAAAACATATATAAAGTAATAAAAAAATTACCTGAAGTCGTGATAGATCACTTTTATTAAAATTCTCGTCTTCAATAACCAAGGATTCCTAAAGTTACGAACCATTAATGAAATCATTTATATAGTGAAAGAAACTTTAATGTAATTTTATAGTTTTTATCTTACAATTACATTAGTAACTAACAAAAATTTTGTAAGAAGTCCCCTTTTAGATTTTAAAGTTGAAATACTAGGAAGAGCTGGGGATGAGCCCGCAGAATCATTTCTGAGGTTTCGAATACCATCAATTATCTCATACAACAATTTCTGGTAAAATCAATTGATACATAATTTTAATAAAAACATTAAAGAGTTTACGTTATTAAAATTTACCTCTTTCACGCCTAGTTTAAGATTTCTTAAGTCGTGATATTTCTATATTTCATTTGAAAAGGCTGAGGGAACCTGAGGAGGGTGAAGAACATTGTAGAAGAATATCGATACAGAGTCAAAATAAAATTATGGGCGAGATGAATTATGATCCCCATAAAACTTTATTATATTTTTATCACCCTATATAATTTGATAAAAATGAGAACCTTTTTAAATTATTATAAATAAGTCAAAACCTATAAATTACCGTGTAGGAGATAAATATGAGTTCGAAATGATGAGGTTGCATAAACATGCCATCTTTAACATGTCTAAAAAGAGCAAAGTAAATGTTTTTTGCACAAAATAAATTATTAAAACATTTCATAATCATAGGGAATGATTTAATTTAATGATAATCACAATTACGTACCCTTAGGAAATTAAATCTCATGATATCAAATTTATCTTTCTTTACCATTACCCGTCGCATATAATGAAGACCAACCTTAATATGTACATGGATAGTAAAGAGGAATTAATGTATCTTAAAATAATTACTGAATTTTATCATATAAAGATAGAAATAAGTTTACTCGGATTGAGATTGATATTAAGTAAATTAGGAAGGCAGATTTTGTATACATCCACAAGTTCCATCATGAGATCAAATAAGCAGAAAATGCACTATGGAGCACTATTCCAGCTATAGAAGGATCCTCGGCTCCATAAAGAAGGATACAATGTAAATTCTTAATTTAGAAGATTATTTCAGAAAAAAATAAGAATACAAAAAGTAGAAATACTAAGTAACAACTCCCATTGACGGGCCCCACAAACCAATACATGAAATCATCGAGTTGCTTCTCAAATACGAAACCATAGCTTTCAAGTCATTTTTCTGGAAGGTAAATATAAATATAACCATATAAGAGTAAAAAATTAATTTATACCAGCATAGACTAACATTTTCACTTTCGGATAAGCATGATCCTAAGAAAACTAATATAAAGACAACAATAATTGATGGTAATAAAATTTAAGCAACTCATTTGCATCAACTCTACATCCACTGCATTTTATAAGATTAAATTACTAATAATTTACTAATTCATTTAAAAGCTTAGAAAAAAGGTTTAGTGGTACCTGTTTTAATAACAGTATATAACACATGGAAGTCTAGTATTATCTGGGAAAGGTGAACGAATGTAATGACTACATTGTAATTTATGTCCCCTTTCGTTTCGAAGCTGTAAAATAATGTTAAAAAGTGTCGTCAAAATAAGCTTATAAAATTTATATTTTACTGATATGATGAAATGAGAGCTTCGATAAAAGATGCCCATACTTTCCTTCATATCTTCTACTTTGTATTTTTACCCTAGAGCGTGAAATCTATTTTCCATAAATATTTATTATCATTATATTTTATTTTTTATAACTCAAGGATTTATTGTGCAATTATTTTCAAATCTAATATATGTGTTGCCACCGAACCCCCTTCTTTCTTACGATTAACTATTTTAAATTCATCCCCTGAACAGTTCAGAAACAACCTACTTAACAATCATCTTAAAAAGTGACATTTCATTAACATTAGACTATACATGAATTGTAAATCATAAGATTTTTCAAACTATGGTCTGTATTATTTACCGTGAGAAGTTGGAATCACTTAATTAACAAAACCAGCTCTTTCGTGGATGAATTCTTATGTTTTTTCTTCTTCATATATTATTCAAAAATTGTACTTTTAAATAATGGTTTAAGACATTTATATTTACATATAAAAATATTGATTGTAAGTTCTAGACCTTTTGAGACTTCAATAGAACATTTATTGCATGGGCAATAATATTTATATATATTAATGATTTTGCATAACTAATTACATAATTCAATGAAACATTATTCGAAGATGCAAACTTCAAATATGAGATCTGAATAATAAATTATTATTATTAACTAATCATTCTGGTGGGGGCAAAGGTGTGATAAATAAATATAATAATAAGGGACACACCCTTGACTACCACGAGTAACTCACTACAAGTATTACAGATTGTTTGCAAGTTTAGTTGATAAGAAAAGTTCGTTCGCAGGGATTTAATCCGTGAGATCTACTTGTATTAAATAAGTGTAGATGAATTTAGATGTTTAGAATAAAATATAATAAGGTGAATAATTATCAGATGTGAAATAATAAATAAGACTGCAGACAAATAAATATTAATGTAAGTCCGATAAAATAGGGTTACGAATATGAGCCTATCTTACTAAGTTGTTATTCTAACCTTAAGGGTGAATTAAGCATTATATATTAACCGAGATTTTAAATTCTAACTTACCCCCGTCAGGGTGAACTTAGGAGCAACCTCTTCACTACCAGGGGGACCTGGGTAAGGGGACCCTAAGTAATGATCGGTGGTCATATCAAACCTATATGGCTATCTAGTTAGGCAAGCCCGTCAAAATCACTACCGCACACTAGACAATTATGTGGTGTTGTCAATAATTGAACCCTCCTTCCAGGTTTAAACTCAATTACTAAGTATCTTCCTAAGATTGGCAAAATCTAGGGCTAGAAACAATAAGCCAAAGCACACAATACCAATATACGCCAAGCTCAAATCAATAAAAATAACAAATAGTATTATGAAACTTAAATAATAACCCAACAATATATAGTAAAACTTACAAAATAAAAGCTTAAAAATATGGTGAAGCCACAAATCTATGGCTAATTACCCTTAATATAGAGAAGGAGAGATGTAGAAGAGGATTTTGTCACTCTCCAACATCTTGCTTCTTGTCTTCCTCTACAAGTCAGCTTGCTTGGATGATAAACTTGATACTAAGAATTAATATTCAAGCAAAGACTAATTTATGGCTTAGAACTTAGCAAGGACATGTTTACAATAGTTAAAGTGTGTAGTTATAGGAGTCTAGGAAGCTCTAATTCAGATTTCTTGGAGTAGGAGGCAAGCAATGGACTTTTTTACCAAATCAAATTCGTAGCCTAAAATATAGAAAAGGTAAGAAACTGTTATTGTCTTGTTCTGGTCGTAACTTCTTCAATATGTCTCCGATTGACGCGTTATTTATATCGAAACTGATCGTCTCGGATATCTCTACACTTTTGCTTCAGACGATTCTTCCAAATTCCCAGCCATTCTTGAGTTAATATCACTTTAGTGGACGTAGCTGCTGAAATTTGTAACTTTTCTTTTCCTATTTTATCTTTTCCTTCATTTATCTCCAACTTCCATCCTTATCTTCTTTCCTTTATCTCTTGGAATTGATCTGGAATCTAATTAATTACCATATATCTTTAAAGCTTCCCAATTAACAAACAATTAAACCAAATATGCTCTAAAAAATAATAAATCATCAAATCAAGACAAGAAATAAGAAAATACTAATATATAAATAAAAATAGACTAATTACTTTGTAAATAATCCTGAAATAATGTCGCCATCTAATATTAAATCATCACAAATAGGGAGACATCACATTCATATAATTTTTGTAGTTTCAAGTTAACACTGATATATGTATACATATACATAACATCCTTTCAGTTTCAAAACTATTCTTCTTATATGATTATATAGGTTTTATTTTTATTACATTGGAAAAAATTATGATTCTTTATAATAATTAAAAGCTATCTATATTACAAGATAATTTACTAACCAATTAAAAATATGTCATGTGCATTAAATATTTGTGTTACCTTAATTTTTTGGAAATTAATATTAATGTATATCAAATGAGTGATTAATTTTATTATGTCCAAATTCTTGAAACAAGTAAAATTCGTGTAGTAATTATCCATTTTAACCTTTATAATAATCTAAATGACATACAAGATAAATTACAATAAAATTAATAATCTATTTTGAATAGAGCTAAAATTAAATAATTTACTTAAGTGTAGTATTCATATTACTTAAAATTCAAATTGTAAACGTGTAATTCCATGTATCATTACAAGTATCAAACTTGACCGTTTAGTTCTTAAATCCTTCTTTTCAAATTCGGTATAGAAGGTAAAAAAAGGGACATCGAGGTAATGGTCCGAACAAATCAATGAAAAGACGTCATGTACTTTTCCAAGCAAAAAATAGAAATTTCATGTTTATTCATTGATCCATTATGATTAAAGATATATAATACCCTTTCTTTTTTGTAATTCAAAAAAAAATTCACTATATTTAAATAATTTTGATTTCCTTTGTTGTCAAAATCCTTCCTTAGCTAGAAAGGTATTTTTTAGAAATTTCTAAAAAGACATTTCATTTATTCTATTTATTGACTTATTAATACATTTTCATTATGCACACTAATTACGTGCAATCACATTAAATAGAAAAACACATTTGCATAAAGTACTCGTGCTAATTCATCCTAATCATTCCTATATATATTAGATAAGAAACCTATAGAAGGACGCTGCAGTACCATATTATTGTCTAATAATTTGTGCAATACATTATAAGTAAGATGAATACGTAATTTTTTATCTTTTTTCATTATGCATCATTAATTCTATTGATTGTTGTCATGAATATTGGACTAGACATGAATTGTTAAATCATAAAATTTTGTAATCAATGGTGTATATTATTTACCGTGAGAAGTTGGCGCCACCTAATTGACAACCCTAGCTCTTTCTTGGATTAATTCTTATGTTTTTTTCTTCTCCATATAGTATTCTAAAAATTAACTTTTAAATAACTGGTTTAAGACATTTATATTTACATACAAAAATATTAAAGGTAACTTCTAGACCTTTTGATACTTTAATAGAACATTTAAAAATATCTCATGGGCAATAACATTCATATATAAATGATTTTGCATAACCTGTTACATAATTAAATGAGACCTTATTCGAAGATACAAACTTCAAAGATAATATCTAAATAACAAATTCTTATTACTAACTAAGCATTCATATAATTTTGGTAGTTTCATGCTAAAACTGGTATATGTATACGTATATAATACCCTTTTAGTTTCAAAATTATTTTGGTTGTATGATTATATAGGTTTTAATTTAATCACCATGGAAAATTTGATGATTTTTTATAATAATTAAAAGGTATCTATATTACATGATAATTTACTAAACAATTAAAAATATGTCATGTGCATTAAATATGTGTGTTACCTTAGTGATTTGGAAACTATTATTAATATATATCTAATGAGTGATTATTTTTATTATGTCCAAATTCTTGGAAAAAGTAAAATTTGTGTGGTAATTATCCTTCTAATTAACCTTTATAATATTCTGAATGACATACAAGGATTATTACAATAAATTTAATAGTCTACTTTGTGTAGAGCTAAAATTAAATAATTTACTTTAGTGTATTATTTGATTACTTAAAATCCAAAGATAAAGAAGGTAAAATTGTAATTTCATGTTTCATTACATGTATCAAACATGACCATATAGTTGTTTAAATCCTTCTTTTCAAAAGAGGTATAAAAGGTACAAGAAAAAGAACATCAAGATAATGGGTCCGCATAATTCAATGAAAAGACGACATGTACTACAATTCAATTCACCTTTCCTAAACCAAATCAAGCTTGTTCAACCAATAATTCGAAAGTTCAAATTTCAAGAGTTGTTAAAGCTTTGAGTTGGGGGTCAATTGAAGATGACTAAGAGAACGGAAACATTATCTAACAAGAGGGAGATGAAGAAAAGCAAGGTATTGGGTTCAATTGAGAAGAAATCAAATAACAAAGTAACTAGTTCTAAAGCTAAGGGTAAAATCGACGATGTTGAAGAAGGAGATAAGCTAGCTATGTTTGATTCAAGGGGAAAAAGGCTTTACTTTTACTCAAAGGAGAAACACAATCTCTTCCCTTCAAAGGTCCTACACCCATGGATACAGAGAAAGCTTCAAAGGCCTTGAAAGCTTCTGCAGAATAACAATTAAAGGAACTACCTTTTGCTTATGAGAAAGTATTCAATGAAGAAGTTGGTACAGGAGAATACAAGAGATTCTTGGAGCTTGGTGAAAAATTGGGTTGGTCTACATTCATGGTAAGACGTTCTGAATTATGTCATGAGTTAGTTTTAGAATTCTATTTAGGCCTCTTTAGCCGAGATAGTAAAGGTTGTGTTCCGATTAGAGGAAAGTTAGTTCCTTTCACAGTTAATGAGATTAGAAACCACTTCAAGTTTAAGAAATTAATTGGATATTGCAAGTATAGTGAACCGGTTGCTAAACGAAAAATCTTTGATGAGGAATTACTTTTTGAGCATGTTTTAGACAAGGAGAAAGTGCCAACACATAAGGGAGAATTGAAGGCACCTTGGCCTTACAAATATCTTCAACCGGATGCGAGAGTTTTGCACAATTTCCTTCTTCCTAATGTATTTGGAAACACACGAACTTTGGATGTGACTAAGAAGAACGCTCTACTTTTGGATTGTATTTTGAGAGGAGAAGAAGTTGATGTGGCACAGTTGATCTACGAAGAGGTGATGCGATTTTCAGTCTCTCCTAAATCAGTTTATAATGTTAAATTTCCTACTATGATCACGTGTCTTGTGCGAAAAGTGAATGTTATATTGGGTGAAGAAGAGAAATTCGAGTTTAAGAAGAGTTATATTGATAATGCTTGGATCATGAAAGTCTTGAGAGGAGCGGTTTCTACGCAAATCTCAAAAGAAGAAAAGGAGCAAAGTTGGCACGAGAAGATGGAGGAGCGTTTAAACAATTTCGAAGCAGCTCAAAATTCCTTAGCCAATGATGTGGCACAAATCAAAGCCAATCAAGTGCACATCATGAAACTCCTTGAGCAATTAAAGAAAGATCAAGCAAATCCTACCTTAGATGTCAATAATGCGATGCAATAAGCCTCGAGAGTATGTTCTCTTTCTTACTTACCATTTCTGTAAATGCTTTTATCTGCTAATTTTAATTTCTGTTTCGAGTCGTGGGGACACGGCTCATTTTTGAGTTGGGAGTGTGGGGATTCGTTGTCTCTCATCTCCATTTTTCTGTTTTTAGGTAGAAATTAATTTTTTTGATACATGGGAATTAATTGTAGAGTGTGTTTAATAGCTTGAAAGAATAATCTCAGTGAATTAATGATAGTAAGTAGTATGTTTATGAGCTATGTTATTTGTATGCTTTGAGTATTAATTTGCAGGAAAACACAAATTGATAGTAAAGAAAAGATTAGTGAGCAATACGATAGAAAGTATATTCGATCTCAGGGAACCTTGAGAAGTGTGTAGGCCGTGAGATCCAAGCTAGTTGACAAAACCATTTGATGAAAGTGCTAAAGGTAAGAAAATAACGAAATTGCATGGTGTAGAAAGAGATTAAGGCATTTCTTTCATATTGAATCCACTTGAAGCCTTTTTATACCTTTTCACCTTGTTATTTGATTTTATATGCTATATCCTTCTCAGCCCCTTCTAGCCTTTCTAAAGCTTTTTATTGAAACACATTATAAGCCAAATCCCTTTAGATTATAGACTTTTCCATATGACCCGCACTCGAATCGCGATGCATAGACAGTTGTTTTAGAGCTTGAGTTTGGGGTGGTGGGTCCACCATCATGGGAATTGTTATTGGGATGGGAATTTTGAGCTTATTAATTGTGCTCTGCTCTTTATATTGGTGATGATTCACAGATTTTTATTGTAACCTTTTTCCGGGGTAATAGTGAATGAAAAAGAAGCTACGAGCTAAATTTGCCAACAAGGGCATAAAAAGAAAAAATAATATATGAAAAATAGCGTGATATCTCAACATTATAAAGAGAGTCATAGCTTAAGAAATTTAGTTGAAAGAAAATATATATATTCGGACCGGCAAAGTGGAAGTTTTAAGTGAACATCTTATGCTTTAATTGGGTTATTGGGGATGCTAAATTGTGCATCAAAGAATTCATTGGGTTGAGTGAGAAACATTTTATGAGAGTAACTCAAGCTCTAGGGCGATTCGTTGATGGCTAGAGAGGAGAGAGCCAAAAGCTCACTCTAAATTATCCAAATATACTATCATACCGTCCCTAAGCCTAAATTACAACCTTAAAGACCTTTTGATTCTTTTCTATGTAATTGAGAAGTGATTGAGCCATTAGAGAGTAGTTAAGTGGATCTTTGGATACTAGTGAAATTCGATGAACAATCTATAGCTTCCTTGGAGAACTGAGTAAAGTCCCAATCCTTCTTACATTGCGAAACTAATCTGATCTTGAATTCAAGCCGTGTTGACTATGGATATGAGAAGTGTACAGGTATGTAGTTTATGAGTATTATTGCATGAAATTTTCAGAGAAATTCCTTTATGTCTATTCTATATATTCTGCTATGTTTTTCACATTGTATTGAAAATTACCTAGGTGTGTATTTATAGACTTCCCTTTGTTTTAATCTTTATTGTATCGGGATGATACAACTTTGAGTTGGGGGTCTTGATGTCCCCTCATTTGTGATAGATTTATGTTAGGATGAGACATCATTTTTAGTGATTTAAAAGTCTTTTTAATTGATTTTCTTGAGAAATAGTGCACATTCCTATTTTGAGCTTGATTTAGTAAAATAATATTTTTAGAGCATATTGGGTTTAATTATTTATTTAGTGTGAAGCTTTAAAGATAATTATGGAGATTAATTAGAGTCCAAGTCAAAGACTACAAGTTATAGAAAGTGATAAGCATGGAAATTGGAGATAAGGAAACAAAAGCTAAAAACATGGAAAAGGAAAAACTACCTTAAATCTGAAATTCTGAACATACGACCACAAATCAGCTTATATCTCAAGATCGGTGTGGAATTTGGAGAAACGGTCAAGACAAAAGTTGAAGATCTTTCTGAGACGATGAATTTCGACTACTCATATGCGTCAAACGGATGCGTACTGAAGCTGCTAGGACCAAAACAAAAACGGGCCTGATTTCATGTTTTAGGGTTACGAATTTGAGTTGGGCTTGGAGTCCATTACTTACCTTCTCCTTCAAGAAAACGAATTAGGTCTTCTAAACACCTATAAATACACCCTTATATCACTTGTAAATCATCCTTGCCTCATAGTAATTAGTTCTTAAGGTTTTATTCTTCCAAGTTATTGTAGAGAGCAAGATGATGTCTTTTATTTTTCTTTTAGTTTATTTCCTTCAGGTATGAACTAAACTTCCCATAGCTTGGCTTTTGCATTATGTATAATCTATGAATTCTAATTTCTTTCTATCTAAGTTTCTTTGGGAATTACATGCTTTAATCTGATATTAGCTTCTTACCTATATATTTGTTTATGTGTTTTGATTTATTGTCTGTCCTAGAACTGATAACTTTAGGCTTTCTTAATAGTAATTAGATGATCACCTTAGTTGGGTGTCTAATTATTGAAACACCACATGACGTTTAGTGTCGATATTGGTCCTGACAATACTAATTCTAACTAGATAGTCATTAGGGTATATTTTAATCACTATCACCATGTATGGAATTGATTGCTTAGGGCCCTAGTGGCGTAGGATAATCCTACTTGAACCAGCCTCGTGGTGTGTCCGTAGCCCCCTTAGTCGCTCTCAAGGTATAAGGTATGGGAATTTAGAATCCTGACTAAGTATCTAAGAGCTAATTATCTCTATTATTAACTAGATTTAATAGAAAGAATTAGAAGGATTAGTGCATACTAGCAAAATCTAAGCTATACTTCTCATCTCATATTTCTTCGTATTTAATTTACTGTCTTTATTTTCCTTAGTTTATTTAATAATTTCAAATTTATTCTCTATTTGTTTTCTGTCTTTTAATTAATTACTTCTTACTCATTATTTCTACCCATTCGATTAACACACTAAGTCCCTAAGAACAAACTCAACTTATCATTAAAACTTGCATTCGTCCTGTAATACTTGCAGTACTGGCCTGTCTAGGGTAAGAGTGCGTTGTTTCTGACTTATTATTTATCTTATTTCATCACACCCTAGGCGACACCAATAGACTAACATTTTCACCCTCTGATAAGCCTGAGAAAACTAATATAAAGACATCAATAATTAATGGTAATAAAATTAAAGCAACTCATTTGCATCAACTCTACATCCACTGCATTTTATAAGATTAAATTACTAATAATTTAATAATTAATTTAAAATCTTAGAAAAAAGGTGTAATGGTACTTGTTTCAATGACAGTATATAACACATGGAAGTTGAGTATTATCTGGGAAAGATGAACGAATGTAATGACTACATTGTAATTTATGTCCCCTTTCGTTTCGAAGCTGTAAAATGATGTTAAAAAGTTTCGTCAAAATAAGGTTATAAAATATATATTTTACTGATATGATGAGATGAGTGCTCCGATAAAAGATGCCCATACTTTCCTTCATATCTTCTATTTTGTATTTTTAAATTCTTTTTCTATAGATATTTAATTTAATTATATTTTATTTTTTTATAACACAGGGATTTATTGTGCAATTATTTTCAGATCTAATCTATGTGTTTCCACCGAACCCCTTCTTTCTCATGATTAAATATTTTAAATTCATCCCCTCAACTGTTCAGAAACAACCTACTTAACAATCGTCTTAAAAAGTGACATGCCATTAACATTAGACTATACATGAATTGTGAATCATAAGATTTTGCAAACTATGGTCCGTATTATTTACCGTGAGAAGTTGGATCCACTTAATTAACAAAACCAGCTCTTTCAAGGATTAATTCTTATGTTTTTTCTTCTTCATATATTATTCAAAAAATTTACTTTTAAATAATGGTTTAAGACATTTGTATTTACATACAAAAATATTAACTGTAAGTTCTAGACCTTTTGAGACTTCAATAGAACAACTTAAAATATCGCATGGGCAATAGTATTTATATATATTGATGATTTTTCATAACTAATTACATAATTCAATGAAACCTTATTCGAAGATGCAAACTTAAAAAATGAGATCTAAATAATAAATTCTTATTATTAACTAATCATTATGGTGGAGGCAAAGGTGTGATAATAAACAGATAATGAAAGATAAGATACACCCTTGACTACCAGGAGAAACTCACTACAAGTATTACAGATTGTTTGCAAGTTTAGTTGATAAGAAAAGTTCGTTCGCATGAATTTAATTTGTTATATCTACTTGTATTAAATAAGTGTAGATGAATTTAGATGTTTAGAATAAAATATAATAAGGTGAATAATTATCTAATGTGAAATAATAAATAAGACTGCAGATAAATAAATATTAATGTAAGTCAGATAAATTAGGGTTACTAATATGAACCTATCTTACTAAGTTGTTATTATAACCTTAAGGGTGAATTGAGAATTATTATAACCTTAAGGGTGGACTTAGGAGCAACCTCTTCACTACCAGGGGACCTGGGTAAGGGGACCCTGAGTAATGATCGGTGGTCAAATTAAACCTTTATGGCTATCTAGTTCGGCAAGCCTGTCAAAATCATTACCGCACACTATACGATTATGTGGTGCTGTCAATAATTGAATCCCCCTTCTGGGTGTCAACTAAATTACTAAGGATAGTCGTAAGATTGGCCAAATCTAGGGCTAGAAACAATAAGCCAAAACACACAATACTAATATACCCCAAGCTCAAATCAATTAAAATAACAAATAGTATTATGAAATTGAAATAATAACCCAACAATTAATAGTATAACTTACAAATAAAAGCTTAAAAATACAGTGAAGCCACAAATCTATAGCTAATTACCCTAAATATAGATAAGGAGAGATGTAGAAGAGGAGTTTGTCACTCTCCAACTTCTTGCTTCTTGTCTTCCTCTACATGTCAGCTTGAATCTTGGATGATAAACTTGATACTAAGAATTAAGATTCAAGAAAAGACTAATTTATGGCTTAGAACTCAGCAAGGACATGTTTACAATAGTTAAAGGGTGTAGTTATAGGAGTCTGGTAAGCTCTAATTTAGATTTCTTGGAGTAGGAGGCAAGCAATGGACTTCTTTACCAAATCAAATTCGTAGCCTAAAATATTGAAAAGGTAAGAAACTGTTGTTGTCTTGTTTTGGTTGTAACTTCTTCAATATGTCTCCGATTGACGCGTTATTTATATCGAAACTGATCGTCTCGCATAGCTCTACACTTTTGCTTCAGACGATTCTTCCAAATTCCTAGTCATTCTTGAGTTATTATCACTTTAGTGGACGTAGCTGTTGAAAGTCAGTGTTAATTTGTAACTTTTATTTTCCTATTTTATCTTTTCCTTTCTTTATCTCCAATTTCCATCCTTATCTTTTTTTCCTTTATCTCTTGGAATTGATTTGTAATCTAATTAATTACCATATATCTTTAAAGCTTCCCAATTAACAAACAATTCAACCAAATATGCTCTAAAAAATAATAAATCATCAAATCAAGACAAGAAATAAGAAAATACTAATATATTAATAAAAATCGACTAACTACTTTGTAAATAATCCTGAAATGATGTCTCCAACTATGATTAAATCATCACAAATAGGAGACATCACATTCATATAATTTTTGTAGTTTCAAGCTAACACTGATATATGTATACATATACACAACATCCTTTCAGTTTCAAAACTATTCTTCTTATATGATTATATAGATTTTATTTAAATTACCTTGGAAAAAATGATGATTCTTTATAATAATTAAAAGCTATCTATATTACAAGATAATTTACTAACCAATTAAAAATATGTCCATGTGCATTAAATATTTGTGTTACCTTACTGTTTTGGAAATTATTATTAATGTATATCTAATGAGTGATTAATTTTATTATGTCCAATTCTTGAAACAAGTAAAATTCGTGTAGTAATTATCCATTTTAACCTTTATAATATTCTAAATGACATACAAGATAAATTACAATAAAATTAATAATTTACTTAAGTGTAGTATTCATATTACTTAAAATTCAAATTGTAAACGTGTAATTTCATGTATCATTACAAGTATCAAACTTGACCGTATAGTTCTTCAATCCTTCTTTTCAAATTCGGAATAGAAGGTAAAAAAAAGGGATATCGAGGTAATGGTCCAAACAAATCAATGAAAAGACGCAATGTACTTTGCCAAGCAAAAAATAAAAATTCCATGTATAATTATTGATCCGTTATGATTAAAATCATATCTAATACCCTTTCTTTTTTGTCATTCAATAATAAATTCACTATATTTAAATAATTTTGATTTCCTTTGTTGTCAAAATCCTTCCCTTAGCTAGAAAAGTATTTTTCAGAAATTTCTAAAAAGACATTTCATTTATTCAATTTATAGACTTATTAATACATTTTCATTATGCACACTAATTTCGAGCATCCACATTAAATAGAAAAACACATTTGCATATAGTATGAAAAGCAGGGACTCGTGCTAATTCATCCTAATCTTTCCTATATATAGTAGATAAGAAACCTATAGAAGGACGTTGTAGTACCATATTATTGTCTAATAATTTGTGCAATACATTATAAATAAGATGAATACGTAAATTTATATCTTTTTTCATCATGCATCATTTAACATATTCATAATTATGTTTTCCATCTGAATTCCGACAACCTAAACAATTTAGAGAATAGTTCACTAGGAATAGCTGAAAGGAAATACACACACGGTAACCTAAAATCTACCTCAGTAGTATTTGCTAATATCACACATGAATACAAATATAAAACAAAACACAACAATTAAATATCAAAGAATTTACATTAAATAATCAGAAACTATTAAATATCCACTAAATAAACAACATAAACAATCTAAAAATTCTAAGTGTAGAAAAATCTAATCCCTTTCATCATCATAACACCATCAAATCAATCAATGTCTCCTATGATTAATTTTCTTCAAAATACAAAGCCTTAAACGTTGTCCTAAAGCCTCCAACTTTTCAAATTTCTCACGTTTTGTTTTCTTCTTTGTCTTAACCTCTTCTTCATTATTCAACATCGTCTCTTTCATATCACTCTTAGTTTTTTCAACCACCTTTAAAGTCACCTATAATCAAATCATTTCAATAAATAAAAACAATAAAAAAAAATTAAATTAAATATTACCTCATCATCACTACCAAGAGATGAACATCTTCCCCAACTCTCCCTATTCGAACTTGTATATGACAAACATTCTTCATTTCCCTTTTCTACCTTTTCCTAAAATATAAAAAAAAAAAACATATAAACAAATCTATAAAAATAAATTAAAAATAAATAAATTACCTGTAGCTGTGATATATCACTTTCATTTAATATCTCGTTTTCAATAACCAAGGCTTCCTAAAAATTACGAATTAATAAAATAATTTATAAATTGAAATAAACTTTAATGTAATTTTATAGTTTTAATCTTACATTAGTAATTGGCGCAATATCTGAAAGAAGTCCTCCAGTAGATTTTACAGTTGAAATACTAGGAGGAGCCGATGATGAGCTGGCGGAGTCATTTCCGAGGTTTCGTATACCATCGATTATCTCATACAATAATTTCTAGTAAAATACATAATATTAATAAAACATTAAATAAAAAGTATATATTATTAAAAAGTTACCTCATTAACACCTAGTTTAAGATTCCCTAAATCATGATATTTCTGTATTTCATTTGAAAAAGCTGAAGGAACTTGAGGTGGATGAAGAACATTATAGAAGAAAATCGAAACCGAGTCATAATAAAATTGTGGGCGAGATGAATTATGATCTCCGTCAAATTTAATTATATTTTTATCACCCTGAATATTTAATTAAAAAAAATGAGAATTCTTTTAAATTTTTTTAATTAACTCTAAACCAAAAAATTACCGCGTAAGAGGTAAATATGAGGTCAGAATGATGAGGTTGAATAAACTTGTCATCTTTAGCATGTCCGAATAAAGCTGGAATAAATGTTTTAGGTGCAGCCTGTAAATTTAATAAAAATGTTTAATAATTAACGGAAATTATTTAATTTAATTATAAATTAATTACGTACCCTTAAGCAATTAAGTCTCATGATATCGAATTTAGCTTTTTTTACGATTACTCGTCGCATATAATGAAGACCCACTTTAACCTAAAAATGGTATATTTAAAATCAATTACTTGATTTAAAATCTATAAATAGAAATAAATTTACGAAATTAAGATTCGTACGGTAAATTTAGGAAGACGGATTTTGTATACATCTACAAGTTCCATCATAAGATCAAATAAATTAGAAAATGCACTATCGAGTACTATTCCAGCTATAGAAGGATCTTCTGCTCCGTAAAGTAGGCTAAAATAAAATATTTAGAAAATTATTTTGTTAAAAAAAAAAAAGAATATGAAAAGTAAGAAATACCAAGTAACAGCTCCCATTGATCGGCCCCACAAACCGATACATGAAATCATTGAGTTGCTTCGTAAATACGAAACTACAGCTTTTAAGTCATTTTTCTGGGAAAAAAAAGTTTTAATATATTTAACAGTAAAAACCATAGAAGAGTAAAAAAAAACTTACTTCGTGCCAGCCTAAACTGACATATTCGCCCTCGGATAAACCTGAGCCTGAGAAATCTAATGTAAAGACAGTAATATTTGATGGTAATAAAATTGAAGCTACTTCATTTGCATCAGCTCTACATCCACTGTATTTCATAAGATTAATTTATTAATTTATTTAAAAGGTTAGAGAAAAGGTTTAATGGTGTACCTGTTACCATGACAGTATATAACACATGGAAGTTGAGTATTATTATCTGGGAAAGATGAAGGAATGTAATGACTACATTGTAATGTATGTCCTCTTTCATTTTGAAGCTGTAAAATGATGTTAAAATTTGTTATTAAAACAAGCTTATAAAATACTGATAAAAAGCTTCGATTAAAGATGACCATACTTGCCTCCATATCTTCTCTTTTGTATTTTTTGCCCCCGAGCGTGAAATCTTTTTCCCATAGATATTGATCTGGATTATACTCCGCCCTGTTTAATGTAATATATGAGAAATTCTCATAAAAATAATAAAAAATTTGCAGAAACGCGAATTAATTAGGGTCATGATTCGATTATAAATTGCGAGAAAAAAGAAAAAGGGGGAAAATTGTAGCAGACCTAATTATTACATTACATAAATTGTACCAAAATTACAGACGGGAAACCCAGAAAATGTAAGTTCCATGGAGTTTAAGAGGACAAGAAACGTTGTAGAACAAGGAATAATTACAATTTGGGTTGTTAAATTAAGATTTTGAAGAAGTGTAAAATTGAAATCTTTACACAAATTAGGGTAAAATTAAGAAGAAAGTATGAAGTAAAAATGTATACCTGGGAGGGCGAATAACGAAATTGATGAATTGATCAATCATGGCTTTACTGGAAAGAAGACATTTCACAGCTCAGTTCAGAAAATGGAAACATTTGCCGGAAAGGAAAAAGTGATGACTAATGAGAGACTAAGTGATTATAGATGTGAGAATTCAACCCCCACGTGGCATATGTCAAACTAGTCATTAATTGTACCCTTATATCTTGGTCTCCTTAACTATCCACTCAATTTTGTTTCTATTAATCATACAAGATATTTTAATTATATATCTTTGGATGTTTATATACGTTACTCTTTTATATTTGTACTTGTAATAAATATTTTTTTTTTTTTTTGAAAACTTGTACTTAATTAAGTCAAAAGAATTTTGTTTGTAAAAAAATATTATCATTAGCTGTGTTGTAACATTGGTCTCCTAAGTTGACTAAGTGCTTGAAAATATCTATTATTTAGAAATTATTTAAATTTAATTCACGTATGCGACAGTTTTTTTTTTCTATGGTACTCGTACATACTAGAGGTCCTATCAGCCAATACCTAGTCTCGTAAAAGAAAATTAAGACCAAAGTTAGTCATGTTATTCGTTATCGCTTGCCTAGCATTATGTGCGGCCCTGTCCGCCAAACCGTTGAGTGTTCGGGGAAAATGTTTGAAAAACATGCTACGGTGTTCTTTAGCTATTTGGATAAGTCGCTCGGTCTAACTTTCCACCACGCAGATGGAACCGACTTAATGCCTTGAATAATATCAAGGTTATCCGAGCAGATAAAGGTTTTAACTCCCCTGGTGTTGGAGTCCCATTCTGGCAGCTTCAATGACGGCAATCGCTTCTCCTTCTGCCGCTGAGTCTGTCCAGATTGCTTTAGAGAAAGTATGGAGATGTCCTGAGTTCGTATCTCTTTTAACGATATCAATACCACTCTTCTCAGATCTGTTAATAAAGGACGCATCATAAGTGTAAATATATTGTGTCCTTATCAGATCCTGTGGATTCCAAGGATTGTCAACAGTAACTAAGTCAGCTCTAGATGTAATTTGTGGCGTTGTATCCCACTGGCTGCCAAATAGATCTTTCATACCTGCATGGACTGTCAAAATAACATTTTGTGGTTAAAGTTGGACATTTTCATGGACCATTTAATTTTTTATTTCCAAATGTTCTATAATGTAAGCATCACATAAGCAAGGAAATTATTTTTTCCTAATGTGTATCCTCCATATCATCGCAAAGCTTAATTAGCCAATCCCCTATATATTGAGGGTATGTCTCTGGTATTCTTATTTGGATGGCAGTTCCTGTCCACACATGTTTACAAAAAGAACAAGATAATAATAAATGTGCAACCGTGGTTGTAAAATTGTCGCGCCACATACAGTATTTGTCGTCACTACAGTGCCTATTGAATAAGTTTTGCTTGGTAGGAAGAATTTTCCGACAAGCCGTCCACGTAAATGATCTAACTTTTTTCGGGACATTGGATTTTCTTATCATATTCCAAAGCTTTGGATTGTTAAGATCCGCTTGATTAGAGGTCTGAACTCCTTTTTCATCTGCGGTCCTTTTTCATTTGCGGTTATGGTTAGGATCTTGTATCCTGATTTTGTTGTGTATTGACCAGTCTGCGGTATGAGACAGTTGTTTAATTTGATATTTTATTTTTATCAACTTAAGATAGATTCGTTGGAGAGAGAGATGTAAGTTTGTATAAGATAGGTTTTTGCATATAGTAATTAGCTTTAGATTTTTGAATTGTCAAATATTAAAAAAATGTACTAGATATTTATAATTAGATTATATTTTCACGAGCTTTTATGAAAAGCTCGCGAGTAGGCTCGGCTCGGCTCGTTTAATAAACGGCCTCGGTTTTAAGCTTGAGCTCCATTCAATTAATTATTGAATGATTTCGAGCCAAGTTTTTTCCAAATCGAGCTTGACCTACTCGCGAGCGACTTGATTCATTTACAACTATATTTGCAGAATTAAATTAAAAGATGGATGATATCCCTAAAACAAAGTTAATGAAGAAGAAAATTCAAAACAAAAGTTAAAGAGTAAGTGGATCCTAAACCTCAAAGATAAAAAATCCACTAAAGATATTTACCCAATATGTTGGTTGTCTAATTAATAGTGTAACTGATAATTATCCCATTAGCAATTGACAAACATAACAATAATGGATCAAACCAGAATTCTCTCATTTTAGAGTTCAAAAGCAAAAAAACATTTAAAAATTTTGGATTGCGAATCTAAAGAACCTTTATGAGAAACTAGTAACAATAAACGGACAATTTTTATTATTTAAATGTGGAAAGCGAGGAAAATCACATGAGCAAAGTCCAAATCCATGAGACTTTATTCTCGTGAGTGTAAATAATTAGTCAACAACATAATCTTCCTTTACAAAGGCCAACCTGGAAAACCTTTTTCCAAAGTTCCTACTTTCCATCCTTTCAATTTTGGAAATTTCTTTAGGGGAATCTTTTGTTCCGTTATCTAATAAACCCCACGCTAATGATTTTTAAAGTTCTATCTTTTTATCGAAATACATAGAACTTTCAAGCTATTTATACCGAGTCATGAAAAGTATATAATAAAAAGAAAAAAGAAATAAACCCCACCCCATATTTGCAGTGAGAACCCAATTAAAAGAATATTCGATCACCAAAAATGGGTTCCCCGTAAATCAACAATATGTCCTAATTCATGCACCTTATTACACCAGCTTTATAAATGGACTGATTGGTGTAAAGACCCAATATAAGACATTTTTTTTTGTTCAATAGCAATAATTAGAAAATTAAATCTTGTTTATAATAAGCAAAATTTCATCCACATGACAGCATAATAATTTACTATGGAAGATTTTTCCTCAAATAAAGAGCAATTAAAAGCATTTACTATTCATTCAAAATCCTTATATACAAAGTTTAGATTTTATAGTAAATTCCATATAATTGTATCTGATTCTTCCTCCATTAATGAGATGATTTATGAGTTGAATTTTCTACCTATCCTAAAACTGGATCAATCAGCTTCCTCTTCAAATCATCTCCATTTTTCTTGTGAATGTTAAATTACTGAAGCAGTAAAATTGGAGCATTAGGCTTCACTATCCCATGGAGCTTCCACCCTCCAAATCCTACCACAGAAAACACCTAAAAATACAAGTCAAATGTAAAAACTATAAGAACCCTAAATGGTCACTTATAAGTGATTAATAAAGGCCTTACCTCTTGCCATGATTTACCAGAAGCTTCTAACAAAGCAGCATTACAACTCTTTAATTCAACAGGAGAACCTGAAAACATTGAAGCTGCTTCTTCCCATCCTCTATTATGTCCCATACACCTGTACATATCCTTTACACATTTCCAATAAATGCCTCATCTAGTAATTGTAACGCTTTTACAGTCAGTGTAACTCACATGACTGTAAGTATTTCATCTCTTGAGTATTTACAGATTATCTTTTGAAGATGCTCAGCTGTTTGTCCATCCATTGCTGCTATTGAGTAAAAGCTTGAAATGAAATGTGTTTCCGCTTTAAGAAAACTTGATTCTTGTTCCTGCATTATTTTTAATGTCTCTCTTGTTCGTAGTGCATCACTGAGAAGATAATATGACTTAGAAATAATTAATTAAATTGAAAATTACAATTACTCAATACACACCAACCTAGATAAAATTAGCTCAGGAACCCAACCCAATTGTTGTAGCTTGTGTGAAACTTTAATCGCGTCAGCTTTTCCAGATTTACTCAAAGGACGGTCATGATCTAACCAACAAACATACAAAATACAAAATCTAGCTCGATTTGAATACCATATTAAGTTGAGAAACCATCAATTACTAAAAAAACTTACTATAATTAGCTATATTCAGCGGGATTCATAATTAAGTAAAATCAATAACAATTGAACAATGGGTATGTGTATATATATATACCTTTGAGGGAACGATTTTCCCAACAACTCTGGGCATGTCGAAGCAATATGAGGCGACGAGAATTAGGAGAATAATCAGTTTTGGATTCCAAGGGTGTTGACTCAATTACTAGGGAACCAGTTGTAGGAAATCGCTTCACACTCTTACTAATAGAGCTTTTAGTACTAATTTTTGCTGCTCTTGACTTTGAAGAAGATGTGGGGAACGTAAAGAACGATGTGACCGCTATACCACCAGTATTCATGGTAATCTATACGATGCTACTACTCGATCTATCTCTCTACTTGGCTCTCCTTCAGATTTCTACTGTGTAAGTGTGTGTATCTTACCTATTCCTTTTCCTATTCGCCGTCCAGTTTAGGAGGATTATGTAATTTTTCTTTTAAAATCTTGTATATATGTTGGGTTTTATATAAATGTTTTTTTTTTTAAGATTATATTTTGAATAAAATAAATGTTAAAGATTTTTATAATACAACAGAGTCCTAATAAAATATTACAAGGCTTTTAACAAAGTTAAACTAATTCAATTGATTAATCAATAATTTCGGCAGCAGTATGCATTGTGAATCTGGTACCATAATCACCATATAGATCATGAATCAAGCTAGGATCATTATATTTTTAAAGGTCATGAACAAAATTTTAAGTTTAATTTTTTATATTAATAAAAACTATATATACTAAAATGAATTAAAAGTAACACAAGTTGTATAAGAGTTTGGTTTAGGGAAGGTTAAAATAAGACATAAGGATTAGGAATTGATTGTAGGTGACTTATAAAGTTTGAGTTAAGGAGATTTGACAACTCTCAATAATATGTAACATTTAGATTTTACCTATAGAGTAATGTAAAAGTATTTAAACAATATTTTAATATAACATTTCATTTTTATTTAGAATAAATTTAGATTTGTCCTAAACTAAAAAATTAATAAAAACTTTCGTGAAACTTATTTACTATCATAGAATTTTATATCATCTTATAATTATATAACATTCTCTTAAATTAGTATACTTACATAATGTATAAAAAATACCAAGATAATTTATTGTTAAAATAAGAAGTATTATCATTGATGTGTATTAACTAGTGTTGAACCAATTATAATTTATATGGTATAAAATAAAATTTATACATTGTTTAAACTTATTTGTTAGAGAAAAAATTATTAGAATTTGTTAATTTATTTTATTATAAGAAATCTATATTTTAGATATTAATACGTTTAAATTTCTTTTCAAAATTTAAACATTTTAAATAAATATTAGAAGTATGATATTAGTTCTCTTGGTGTAAATTTTGAAAAAGAAAATATATTTAACCTTGAATTAATAGTGAATATAATGGGTAAACTCTATAAAATTGTTAAAGATCCTTTGATTCTTCCTACTCGCAGAGTATTATAAAAATTAATAATTTTAATTTTTGATTTACGGGTTTAAAAATAATTTAAGTATGTTAAATTTTATATTTTGCAAAATAATTTAGATAACTCCAACTAAAATATCGCAAGAAAAACTAAAATAGGTCTAGACAATATTATTTATAGTTACATATTCTATTATTTGTAATATAAATTTTGGTTGTTTTTAAGAAGTGTGAACATATACTTTTAGATAAATTATTTTCTTCTTTTTCCCAAAATATAAGAAACGTTTGGTTTTAAATTTATTACTTTATGATTATTATTTATTTGAAATTACAGTTGTATTGAACTACGAGATTCTGGCTTACTTGAGTGTTGGAAGCATGGCCAAATCTGAGTATTTTAAGGTATGTACATTTTTTTTTTTTCAAAATTAGACACTCGTCTAATAAATATAGATCTATGATAAAAATGAATAAAAATTATGATGTATAGTAAAATTATACGATAATATTATGTCACGTTATTACGGTGATTTATAACTATTGGGTAAATATGTATAGTTCTCCTCCAATGGGTAAAGAGACAAGTAGAGTGAAAAAGTTCTAGACTGAGAAAGTCATGTCGGTGAGTTTTCTTTGACGGTTATAAAAAATTATTCAATTTTGAGTGATTAATCCTTTTCTCAATACGAAGTTTTAGCGATTTCCATTTGTAATTGATTGTTTGTTGCCCGTGTTTCTATAATTGCTTGGATTTATGGAGCTCTCTTTATAACAGTTACTTTCTTCCTAAAATTATTTAAGTAGGGTTCTTACTCCTTTTTCTATTTTTTTTCAATCAATTTAATTTCTCATGCCCTAGATCTCTTAATTATTTTCAATCTCTTTCTTGGATTTCCTCCTTTTTTTTTTTCTCAATTCCGCTCATAAAAGCAAAAAATATATCCTTAACTTTCCCTATCCTTTAGTCTTCCTGTTTATATTTTTTGTCCTTAGGGTTCCTAGTTATTAAGGTCCCACACATGTATTCCCCGCATCACTTACTCCAATTCATTTTGTTTGATTGTATGTATTTCTCATTTTTTTTTTCTCTATCATATATAAAAGTCGAGTCTCTTTAGTTCCCCCATACACTTGGCACATATCTTCTTCGTTGACATGGGTATCTTGTATAATACGAATACATACACGGTGATTGATATGACAAGGCCACGAAATCACTTCAAAGATCATTATCTTCAACCAATGATAATACATGCAAACTACGATAATGGAGCTTTGAAAGTATTAATGGAGATACTGATTAAACTTTTTGGTATACATGGTATAACATGAAAGCCACGTTTTCGTTTCTACCTCTTGAGATTTATATTTTTAGTTTCCAGTAAAACAACCATGGCTTTGAGAAACCGCAATGCTTTCCCCATCCTTAACCTAATTGACCAAAACACTGAAAATCATCATTGATAAACTTGAACAGGAAAATTGATTTGGCAACCTAAAACATGCGCCCTTCCATCCTGACAATCTGTCGTGTCCTTGCACTTAAACATCAACTAACCTTATACTATGTCATTATTTATAATAACCATTTGCATCAAGTTCTCATGGTATTAATCATAATGATTTCATAAGCCTCATATTTGTACTTGCTAAGTGGAAAGTTATTGTCTTGCGTATACAATTCTAACACTCTCCCAATTGCACAAGATAATACATTCTTGAGGTATGCTCGTTGAATCAGGGTATGCGACTATTGTCTCTTTCTGCTAGGTATTATCTAGCTCCTCAACTTCTCAAAAACATACTTAGATTTTTATTTTTCTTAGCTAAACAACTATGCGAGTTCCTATATGGCATTCCCACATATTTTGTACAAAATTGTGCTAGTATACTGGATTTCCTTCACCTTATTAGTTTTTCCAACTTTTTTACGTTCTTGTGTATTTGTGATTCATATTGCAGTCACCACTCAATTTAACCATATCTATGAGAAAACGATGCTTGGTTGCAAATCATTAATCTTATACACCATTTTTGTTTGGAAATTAATATGATCTCTTTTCATATCAAATATGTAAATCTTTATTCAATATCTTGAATTGTCCTATACATTATGTGATACATATTTTCATAATGTATCTCATAACTGACATTCAATTAAGTTCAATCAATGAACTTTCAACATATCAGGGCTAGTCTATAGAGGGGTAACTTATGGGGAAGTCCAAAAGAACACTAGTTGTCATATCACGTTTTCACATTGACTACTTTTTATGGTACTACTATGGTTATATACGGATTTAGTCGCCATTGTAGATGAGGCATATACTGAACCTTTTAAGTAATCCATTTATATTTTAAAATGCCTTTCTTTTATAGATCTATCTCATTAAGAGACTACGTAAATCCCAAGTTTGGTTAATGCACGTCCGACTTTGATTCTCATTAGTGTTCCTCATATTCCACATTAATGAAGTCATTGAAGAGTTATTTGTCAAGTCACCCGAATCTATACCTTTAAGATTTACGTGAGATAGCTCTCTGCAATAAAACACTCGTAGTGTTTCACTCATGTGATATCCCATAAAAAACTCTTGGTCAATTCATCAAGAGTTATCCCTAACCAATTCCTCACCTTGGATGGCCCCCACTGCGACAAGAGTTAAAGCACATTGAGTGTTCTCATGGAGCCGCTTAGCACCAACCATTGTTAACTGTTACTCATCAATCACCGACCATCTTCGCTAGTGCGCCAACGCTGACATCAATGCTGGAGGCAACACTAAGCCTGCTCAAAGAATCTCTGCAAACGCTAAAAAATCTCTGAGCATGTTCGATATTATTTCATTGAGCATAAATTTTTTATTTAGCATGCTCAATACACAACTTTGAGCTTCCTTGTATTAAGCATGTTCAATGTTTATGACTTTGAGTGTATTTATAATGTAATTTTTTAAATAATGAGCATCACTTAAATAAAAAATATATAAAAGTATTAATCACATTTAATACATTTAATTAATTAAAAAATATATTTTACATTAAAAAATTAAAAATATAAGCCTAAAAAAAGAAAAAGGAAAAAAATATGAATCAACATTGTCCCAACCATAACTCCGTCATCATCATCCATGAGCTTCTTCCTCCGCATGAGCTCTAATGTTCGAACAACCTAGCCATTTTGCCTGACCACCACCAAGCCGACAAGTCAGCTACTACCATCACGTTTTGAAGCTGCCGCGACATCGAACAATTGAATCTGCCATGGATCTACGCTTGGCCACCAACGTTGAGTCAAACAAATTTGCTACCTCGAACCACAAACCTCTGCCTTCTCAGTTCTGCCTCTTAGCCGCCACCACCACCAAGAGCCTCTCACCGAGCTCATATTCCCATCTTTTCCCCCAGCCACCATAAATCTCCTTGAACCACCACTTTTTTGGATACAAGGCACCACAAACTCTAGCTTTGAAACACAACACCACCAATTTTTTGAGAGTATTTCGGTTGGGGTGGGGAGTTGAGAGAGAATGTTTAGTAAAGGTGATTTAGATTTAGAGTTTGTGTATGTGACGCCGGATATATATGGGTATTTTAGAGGGTGAAAATTTATGATTTTAATATTTAATTTGTTTTTATTACCTTTAATTAGTTTGTGTCCTCTACTAAAAACACAATATAAGAGTTTTACCTTTGGTTCTTAAGGAAGACTTTCCGAGACCCGTTGGGGAATAAACTCTTTTAGCTAATAGTGTTGATTGGATAGATGAAATTTTTAATTGGTAAAAGTTCTTTCATCCCCTCTAGGATTAGATATTGTCCAACACATAACATGAGGGTGATGAATACCTTTGGATGATCAACCCATAATCTTATCATCCATGTTCTGGGAGATCAAAATCATCTCTTTACAAAGAATTATGATATTTCTAATCAACACATGTGACTATTTAATGTTCATGTAGCGTTTTCTAAATAAATACCCACAATCGTGGTACATTTGGGTTTATGAGACTCTATAGGCGCATACCCTTACTCGTTTTTCCATATATCTAGATGCCTAGCATCTTGCATAATGCAACCCATAGTAAATGTTTACGATTTGGGCCTTACTGCATCTTCTGTCCAACAATCCCATCGAGATTCCTTATTTATTTTCAGGGGAATATCTATTTGTCGTATAGGCCCCTTCACGTCTTTTTCAATATGTATCTAGACATATGATGTCTCCTCATTTGTGATAGATTTATATTAGGATGAGACATCATTTTTAGTGATTTAGAAGTCATTATAGTCGATTTTCTTGAGAAATGCTACACTTTCCTATTTTGAGTCTTGATTTAGTAAAATAATATTTTTAGAGCATATTGGGTTTAATTATTTATTTAGTGTGAAGCTTTAAAGATAATTATGGAGATTAATTAGATTCCAAGTCAAAGACTACAACTTATGGAAAGAGATAAGCATGGTAATTGGAGATAAGGAAATAAAAGCTAAAAATATGGAAAAGGAAAACCTGCCTTAATCCTGAATTTCTGCACCTACGATCACAAATCAGCTTATATCTCAAGAACGGTGTGGAATTTGGAGAAACGGTCAAGAGCAAAGTTGAAGAGCTTTCCGAGACGATCAATTTGGTGTACTCATACGCGTCAAACGGATGAATATTGAAGCTGTTAGAGCCAAAAGAAAAACGGACCTGATTTCATGTTTTTAGGGTTACGAATTTGAGTTGGGCTTGGAGTCCACTACTTACTTCTCCTTCAAGAAAACGAATTAGGGCTTCCAAGATACCTATAAATACACCCTCTTATCATTGTAAACATGTCCTTGCTCAATTGCAAAGTATAGGCTTAGTCTTTACTTATATTTTCTTAGTTTAAACAATAGCTTAGTCCTTTAGTTAGATATTCATCCTTAGAATCAAGCTATTCATCCAAGAAGCAAGTTGACCTATAGAAGAAGACAAGAAGAAGAAGATTGGAGAACTGACAACTCCTCTTCTACATCTCACCTTCTCTATACCTAGAGTAATTAGCTATAGATCTATTCTCACCATATTTCTAAGCTTTTATTCTGTAAGTTTACTTTTAATTGTTGGATTATTATTTTGATCTTTAAATACTATTTGTTATTTTAATTGGTTAAGCTTGGCGTATATTGTATTATGTGTTTTGACCTATTTCCTAGATCTGATCAATCTTAGGATTATTCTTAGTTATTGACACACCACATAATCGTCTAGTGTGACTAGATAGCCACTAAGGTTTGTTGCAATCCTGGTTAATATATAATGCTTAATGTGACAGGTTAGAATAACAATTTAGTAATAGACGTAGTAATCCTAATCTATTAGACTTACATTCATATTTAGTTATTTGTTTTGTTTATTTGTTTTATTTATTTATTTGCATTAGATAGTATTTATATTATTTTATCTTTCATATTTTATTCAAACATCTACATTCATCTACGCTTGTTAAACATAAATTGATTTAACGGATACAATCCCTGCGAACGAACTTGACTTATCATTAAAACTTGCAAACGATCTGTGATACTTGCAGTGAGTTCCGTGGTTCTCAAGGGTGTGTGACTCTTTATTATTATCTTTATTTATCTATTATTTTATCACACCTTTGCCCCCACCAAGTTTTTGGCGCCGCTGCCGGGGATTTATCTTTAAGTTAAATCTATTTTGTGTTATTTAGTGTAGAAGTTTTTATTTGTTTTCAGTTTTACGCGTTTTCTTTTTAGTCTCTTCTCAGGTTTATTAGGTATGGAGAATTATTACGCACAAAATATGCATGGGGCCCAAAGTCAAAATTTTTATCAAGAAGGTTCGAGCTATCAACTGCAAGCTCCACCACAACCCATGCATAATCCACAAGAAGAAGCTATAACCAAGCTCGAAGGAATGATGAATGATTTATTGAATCTGGTTCGAATGTCCACGCAGCTCAACAATGAAACATCCAAGGAGCTAACTGCAAAAGTGGAAGCCTTGGAGACACAAGTCACTCAAGTGACCAATTCTTTTCTGAAAGATCAACAAGAGACTCCACCGTTAATCCGAAGTATCATAGAAGAACAGGTTCGACTAGCTCTTCCATCTCATCTAGTTTTTGAAAGTATAAGTTATTTGGAAAACATGGAAGAGCAACACGCGGCAAAGATAGATGCTAATACAACCTTAATACGTTCTATGCACCAAAAATATCAAGCAATGGAGCAAAGATTAACGGAACTCGCTACGATCAATCAACAGTTACAACAAGAATTACATAATAAACTGGGTTATAGCAATGTTGGGTTCGAAATTTCAATCGTAGAAGAACCAACCAAGCTTAGCTTAGAAGAAGTAATTGTTAAAGATCAAATTACGAAGGAGGTTGAACCAGAATTCAAGCATGTGGAAGAAGAAAAAGAAACCGATAAAGAAGAGACAACCGCACAAGAGGTGCAAAAAGAAGAAAGTAAGGTGGAACCACCACCTACACAACCATTACTATCACCACCTCATCTACAAAGCATTACATATCCTAGTGGTGATCATAAATCAGAAACGTCAAGCCCAGAAGAAATCATTGTTCCTATACTCGACGTCCCATACATGCAAACTGGCCTAGGAAAAGAAATTGATGATGATGCCACTGAAATCGATAGCGATGTTTGGTTCGATGTTGTTGAAGAGTTCAGCCTTCAAGAAGAGGAGGAAGTGGAATCACCACAAAGTCCACTTAATGAGCTAGAAGAACAAAGCACGATATGCATAGAGGACGTAATCGCATATAAAGAACCTATACCACCACTAGTCTGCAAGGAAGATCTGTCTAAAAAGAGTGAAAGTGTAGAAGTTGAGATTGAGAATAGGGACTGTACTAAAGAAAGCTTGACAACCATTCCAAAGAAACTACCACAAAAGATGCAAGATCTTGGAGCTTTATATCTCCACATTAATATAGGTGGTAATTTCAAAGCTAAAGCGATGTGTGACTTGGGCTCAGGAAGGAATATCATGCCCAAGAGTTTGTTTGAGAAGTTAGGCATGGGAGATGCCAAAAGAAAAGATATTGATTTGCTGCTCCTAGATAATTCAACGATAAAGCCATGGGGAGTCATTGAAGACGTGCTTGTCCAAGTAGGTACTTTAACTATACCTACAGATTTTGTTATCCTTGATAGCATTGCAGGTCAACATGTTCCATTGATACTTGGACGCCCATTCTTGGCGACAAGTCACAGTATAATTGATATGCATAGGGGAACCGTGACTTTCCAAGTGGGAAAAGAATCTAAAATATTCCACTTGGTGGATGAAAAGCATGAGGAATCACGTATAGAAGCCCCGACACTCCGAGTTGTGACAAAAGAAATTAAAAAGAAAGTCCACGTTCAACCCGTGAAAAAGAGAATTAAAAGTGAGTTTTGGGTTGGTGACATGGTTGCATGGAAAGCCCCCAAACAAGAGAATAGACCACGGGGATTCAAGGATTCGTGGATGGGTCCGTTTGTAGTTACGAGAGTTATTTCGTCAAAACGGATTGAGATACAAGCTAAGAAGGGTCACAAACTTCGGATAGTAGATGAGCATGACTTAACCCGTTATTGGGGAGGTTATGTGCGCAAGCCTTAATCGAGGTAACACGTCTAACTTTGAAAGACGCTAAACAAAAGTGCTATACGGGAGACAACCCGTAATTTCTTGTTTTTATGTTTCCATTGTTAATTTTATGTTTAGTTTAGTTAATTTTAGTTGATAGTGCATATTTGAGAAAGGTATTAGTGTTTTTGATGCTTAGGTATTGGAGAAATCGAGTTAGGGAGGCGAACAAAATTTTTTCAGACAGAAACTTCGGCAAGTCATATCTTTGCGCTCGGATGTCGAAATCAGGTGATTTTTGAGCCTAAACTGCATAACTTTTCGAGATCTAGCTGATGGGGAGGTTTTTGCCACGTGCGGTGCACCGGACCTCAGCCGCGGTGCACCGCACGGTAAAAACCCGTACCACGGGGTAGAGCTACGGGTTTTATCCAGAAACGAAAAAAAAAAATAGCTGATGGGTCCGGTATACCGGACCCTATACCGCGCCATGCACCGCACAAACACGTACTACGGGGTCCTACCACGGGTTTTTTGACGTAGGAGGCACGGAGCACCCCCGCGGTACACCGGACCATGGTCCGCAGCTCAAAAACCCGTACCACGGGGTCCTACCACGGGTTTTATCCAGAAGCTAAAAAATTTTGATCATCAGATGTCCGGTATACCGGAGGATATCCCCGGTATACCGCGCCACGCCGCCAGAGAGAGAAAGTTACGGATTGAGCTTATAAAAGAGATATAGAGCTATTAATTCCGAATTTCATAAACCTCAAGCCTCTTTCTCTTCTCCAAAACTCTCCTAACTCCATTAAAGCTCATAAAAACCTTCACCTAACATCCAAACACTACCAAATCACCATCCAAATCCTTCCCTACATCATTACAAAGAAGATTCAAGCACCCGAATCATATCAAAACACCTAGAAACGGAGAATCAAAGCCATGAATTTCAAAATCTTTTTCCCAAAAACCCATATCATCAAAGCTTGATTCAATCATACCCACATGGAGAATTGTCATCCTAACACCTTTCCTAACCAAAATAAAGCTTGTTCCACCTATGATCATAAGTTACAAATTTCAAGAGTGTTCAAAGCTTTGAGTTGGGGGTCAAAAGAGATGATAAAGAGAATAGAGATATTATCAAGTGTTATGGGATATGAAGAATCAAAGCAAGGTATTGGGTAAGTTCTAGATGAAATCAATTGAGATGGATAATAGTTTGGGGAATAATTACAAGATAATTGGAGTCAAGCAATTAGAGAACCGGTTTTTGGTGGATTCAAATCCTAAAAAGCAAGCAATTGTAATTAGGAGCAGAAGATGCCAATACCTCTTCTAATCAAAGAACTCTATATCAAAGATGAATAAAAGCTTCTGGGACGCTAGTAGCGGTGTTCAAAACATATTCCTAGATGAACAAGTGTCACATAAGAAATTATTCAAAGAGCAAAGTTGGAAGAAGATTAACAAAAGATTTCTAGAGTGTGATTGATTGGGATATATGAAGATGTAAGGGAAAGCTTGTGGTGATACATAGAAATTTACATACATGAAAGCACTGCACCCTGTTTCGGGTATTGATCAGGCGAGGTATATAGCCTCGAAGAGTATGTTTTCTTTCTTCCTTACCTCTTCTATATGTGCAATATCTGTGAAATTTTAATTTTCTTTTATTTTATTTTCGAGTCTTTTCGAGTCGTGGGGACACGGCTCATTTTTGAGTTGGGGGTGTGGGGATTCGTTGTCTCTCATCTCCATTTTTCTGTTTTTAGGTAAAATTAAAATTTTTGAAGGTTTAGATGTTTTTAGAGTGTGTTTAATAGCTTGAAAGCATAAGCTCAGTGAGTTAATGATAGTAAGTAGTATGTTTATGAGCTATTTTATTTTGTATGCTTTGAGTATTTGCAGGAAAACACACGTCGATAGTAAAGAAAAGATTAGTAAGCAATGCGATAGAAAGTATGTTCGATCTCAGGGAACCTTGAGAAGTGTGTAGGCCGTGAGATCCAAGCTAGTTGACAAACCCATTTGATGAAAGTGCTAAAGGTAAGAAAATAACGAAATTACATAGTGTAGAAAGTGATTAAGGCGGTTCTTTCATATTTGAAGCCCTTGAAGCCTTTTTATACCTTCTCACCTTGTTATTTGATTTTATATGCTATATCCTTCTCAGCCCCTTCTAGCCTTTCTAAATCTTTTTATTTAGCCACATTATAAGCCATATCCCTTTAGATTTTAGGACTTTTCCATATGACCAGCACTCGAATCGCGATGCATAGACAGTTGTTTTAGAGCTTGAGTTTGGGGTGGTGGGTCCACCATTATGGGAAATATTATTGGGTTGGGATTTTTGAGCTTTTTAATTGTGCTCTGTTCTTGATATTGATGATGATTCACAGATTTTTATTGTAACCCTTTGCCGGGGTAATAGTGAATGAAAAAGAAGCTACGAGCTAAATTTGCCAACAAGGGTATTAAAAGAAAAAATATATATATGAGAAAATTAGTGTGATATCTCAACATAAAAAGAGAGTCATAAGCTATAGAAAAGAAATTCATTTGAAAATAAAATATATATATTCGGACCGGCAAAGTGGAATTTTTATGTGAACGTCTTATGCTTTAATTGGGTTATTGGGGATGCTAAATTATGCATCAAGAATTAATTGGGTTGAGTGAGAAACGTTTCATGAGAGTAACTCAAGCTCTAGGGCGATTCGTTGATGGCTAGTGAGGAGAGAGCCAAAAGCTCACTCTAAATTATCCAAATATACTTATCATACCGTCCCTAAGCCTACATTGCAACCTTAAAGACCTTTTGATTCTTTGCTATGTAATTGAGAAGTGATTGAGCCAATAGAGAGTAGTTAAATGGATCTTTTGACACTAGTAAAGTTTGATGAACAATCTATAGCTTCCTTGGAGAACTGAGTAAAGTCCCAATCCTTCTTACATTGCGAAACTAATCTGATCTTGAATTCAAGTCGTGTTGATTGTGGATATGAGAAGTGTACAGGTATGTAGTTTTTAAATATTATTACATGAAATTTTCTGAGTAGTTGCTTTAAGTTTATTCTCCATATTCTTCTATCTTCTGTCTTCTGTGCTTAATTGACCTAGGTGTGTATTTAGAGACTTCCCTTTGTTTTTATCTTTATTGTATCGGGACGATACAACTTTGAGTTGGGGGTCTTGATGTCTCCTCATTTGTGATAGATTTATATTAGGATGAGACATCATTTTTAGTGATTTAGAAGTCATTATAGTCGATTTTCTTGAGAAATGCTACACTTTCCTATTTTGAGTCTTGATTTAGTAAAATAATATTTTTAGAGCATATTGGGTTTAATTATTTATTTAGTGTGAAGCTTTAAAGATAATTATGGAGATTAATTAGATTCCAAGTCAAAGACTACAACTTATGGAAAGAGATAAGCATGGTAATTGGAGATAAGGAAATAAAAGCTAAAAATATGGAAAAGGAAAACCTGCCTTAATCCTGAATTTCTGCACCTACGATCACAAATCAGCTTATATCTCAAGAACGGTGTGGAATTTGGAGAAACGGTCAAGAGCAAAGTTGAAGAGCTTTCCGAGACGATCAATTTGGTGTACTCATACGCGTCAAACGGATGAATATTGAAGCTGTTAGAGCCAAAAGAAAAACGGACCTGATTTCATGTTTTTAGGGTTACGAATTTGAGTTGGGCTTGGAGTCCACTACTTACTTCTCCTTCAAGAAAACGAATTAGGGCTTCCAAGATACCTATAAATACACCCTCTTATCATTGTAAACATGTCCTTGCTCAATTGCAAAGTATAGGCTTAGTCTTTACTTATATTTTCTTAGTTTAAACAATAGCTTAGTCCTTTAGTTAGATATTCATCCTTAGAATCAAGCTATTCATCCAAGAAGCAAGTTGACCTATAGAAGAAGACAAGAAGAAGAAGATTGGAGAACTGACAACTCCTCTTCTACATCTCACCTTCTCTATACCTAGAGTAATTAGCTATAGATCTATTCTCACCATATTTCTAAGCTTTTATTCTGTAAGTTTACTTTTAATTGTTGGATTATTATTTTGATCTTTAAATACTATTTGTTATTTTAATTGGTTAAGCTTGGCGTATATTGTATTATGTGTTTTGACCTATTTCCTAGATCTGATCAATCTTAGGATTATTCTTAGTTATTGACACACCACATAATCGTCTAGTGTGACTAGATAGCCACTAAGGTTTGTTGCAATCCTGGTTAATATATAATGCTTAATGTGACAGGTTAGAATAACAATTTAGTAATAGACGTAGTAATCCTAATCTATTAGACTTACATTCATATTTAGTTATTTGTTTTGTTTATTTGTTTTATTTATTTATTTGCATTAGATAGTATTTATATTATTTTATCTTTCATATTTTATTCAAACATCTACATTCATCTACGCTTGTTAAACATAAATTGATTTAACGGATACAATCCCTGCGAACGAACTTGACTTATCATTAAAACTTGCAAACGATCTGTGATACTTGCAGTGAGTTCCGTGGTTCTCAAGGGTGTGTGACTCTTTATTATTATCTTTATTTATCTATTATTTTATCACACCTTTGCCCCCACCAACATATAGTTTTGATAATCGCTTCCCACCGAGACAAGCTAGATTATGTTATAACTCCTGCAACCAAATCCATTCTTCCATAATAATGTCACTTTAGATCGATATTTTGTGGTAGAATATCTCTTACTATCTCATGACATTTTTTATGAATACCATTCTTAAAATTGTTTTTCTTTCGAAATTAACAATCATCTTTAATCAACTATATTATGATCAGTATAGTTTTTATATGAGTAGTCAGCTATCTATGTAGGAGGTGTGAAATTTCAACGATAACTCTCATAATTTACATGTAAGAAACAATTTAGTTAAAATTGATTTTTCTTATCCTTTTCCAAAAATGGGTATCAATTGAAGATTAAGCTCATATATATATATAAAGAGTAAGAAATCACGAAAGAAATAAATAATCATTATCTTTTCATCTCTTTTTTAATAAAATAAAAAGTTTTTTCGAGTAATTTGACTAAATCTATATTATATTTCGAAGTTTTTTCTACGGTCCTGATTTACCCACTTAAGTGGTGGCCAGGATCGATTCTGGGAAAACATAAGTGGTGGCCAGGATCGATTCTGGCAAAACATAAGTAGTGGCCAGGATCGATTCTGGTCCCACCTATATTAATAAAAAAAAAAACAGAAAAAAGAACACTTTGTCTGATTCTCCCAAAACCCTACTATCCTCTCTTCTTCGCCCCTCTTCTCGCCTCTCCACACCCGCTCGCATCAGTCGAAACCATTCTCCACCACCAAGCCGCTCACATTGCCGTCATCAGTCACCCTTCACCGTCGACACCACCATCACCATAACCATAAACATCAAGCCTTACACCTCCACCGCCTCATCGTCTTCACACCCCATTCGTGAAAATCTTCTCGCCGTTCTAGCCATTGAAGAGTTCCAGTGAAGACCGTTTTAGCCTCTCGCATCTCCGCTTCACCGGCCAAATACACGGGTTAACAATCACTCAATTGAATCGAAGCATTCTGTGTCTTTCAACTATTCGATAAGTCCATCGCCGCTCTCTTACAAAAGAAAAGCGCCACCGCTCGAGGACAATTCTCTACCGTCATCAACCCTCCTCTTTTTTACAAAAAGAAATCTTTTCACACTCGCCATCCCACAGCCCTCTCCTGCACAAGAAAACTCCACTCGGGAACCATTATCCACCATCAACAACCGACCTGCTAAGAACCCAAATTAAGGTAAAAATTAATCTCATTACTTTTTGCATTTTTTCTTTAATTATCTAATTTAATTCCTTCATTGGCCATTTTATGACGTTGAAGCCTTTTACCGTATGATCGATTCTTTCTTGCAACACATAAGGTATAGTGATAATCATCACTGTTTGATTTTACATTTGATTTAATTATAATCCCAAATCCTTCATTGGCCATTTTATTTTATGACGTTGAAGCCTTTTACCGTATGATCCTTCTTGGTGTAATTTATTTGTTTTAAGACGTGTATCAGGGTTTTAAATTACTGCATTTTCTTCAAATTCCTGTATTGTGTTATCTATTACATTTCGTTTTCTTATTCAATTATAATTGTAATGCAGGTGCATCCAATGATACATTAAATCATACATAGGTGTACCCGAGGTAATTCTTGAAGAAGTTCTATAAAAGATTTTCTGATTTATTCTATAGTGAGATCTTTGTATAATATAGGGACTTATAGTGCTTTGAATTGTTTTGCAGTAAGTATCCATTTGGCACTTGAAGATCCGGGTTATATCTCGGGTACTAAAAGTTTAATATTTCAGAATGGCATCGACTTTTAGGTATATATCATATAAATGGAACTGTAATTCTTCCTTTTTCCATTTCTTCTAACTCAATTTAACGAAGTATTTTGTGTTAAACCAGGGTTAGATCTATATGCAAACACGAAAAGGCAAGAATAGTACACTTATATAGGGTTCAAAGTCCTAAGAGCAAAAAGAGCTTCTGTTATTTTATCTCTAGATGAGGAAGAGGAAAGATGTGCTTCTTTAGGAATCGATGAACTGGGAGCTGGAATTTCTAATAGGTGATACCGTACTCGATTTATATCTTTGTTCCGGGTTATAATATATGACCTGTTGTAAATGCTTTCTTGCAGTCTGTAAATGCTTCGGAAACTATCAATCAATCTGGGCCTGAATCAGTTTACCGATCAAACGATGAATTTAAACAGGTTTGTTTCATTTCACCATTTAAGTCTATATATTATATTCAAGAATTTACATTATTTTATATCTTTTTGGCAAAGTATATCTTTAAGGGAGATGGATGATATTGCTGCTTTGGCGGAAAAAATGGGAAAAGTACTTTGAAGCAGTGATATATTATTAAGGTGGAGTTATTTTTGCTACTATTTTGATTGTGTCAAGTATAGTTGCGATGCATGTTACGTTATTTCGGGAAGTGATGACACAAATCTTTGACTTTGGAAAGCAAAAGCATCTGAACAGATGGGAGTCGTAAGAATTTCCCCCTTTCTCTTTTTTTTTCTTTTCATTTAATTTTGTTAAAGTTTAGACTAAAGATGAATATTTTGCTTATTGTAGATCTTACCAAGATACCGTAAACAACACGAGTATTTGGAAGCTGTTAAAAATCGTTAAAAGTATCTTCCTGAAGTGAAGAGTATTGTCAGGTAAATGATCTAGAGGCAAATTTAATTTTAGTTGGATAATCTGATTAATTTACATGTTTTATATGCACAGGTTTGCTTTTATACCTTTTCACAAAGCTAGCGGTGAGTTACTCATTTCTGTTACAAATTACAACATTTTTTGATTTGTCTTGCAATAAATATCCATTTGTCAAAACTGCAGGAGTGAGCAAATTAGTGTTTTAAGGCTTTTTGGTGGGAAAGTAATCTGTTTCAGAGGTATTTTAATCTTGAAGCTGTAATTTTTTTTAATCTTGAAGCCGTTTTTTTGTATTTGTATACAGGATTTTGCTTACTTCAATCTCAGAGATATATGGTGATCTTCTTGAGCATCCACAAACTGAACGTGGAGGTACTGACAGAGCTAGCCTTGCCAGAATATTCGGTGATTATGTAAAATGAGGTTTTATTAATTTGTTTTCTTTGTATAGGTAGATGCAGTCATATTCCTTAAGAGTCGTGTGTCTTTTTACTTCATATGGTAAAGTTAATGGGGGCAAGGGAGCTTCATATTCTCTGTGCAAGTAGTTAATAGATGCAAGGGAGCTCCAATTGCAAATGCGAGTTTCTCAAAAGAGGAGAAACAAAGAAATGATGGTGTCCAGGTGATAGTAATTATTGTATTAGTAGATCCGCTAATTTAATTTATCTGTGATTGGGATTTTAATTAGTAGGTGTTTTGTGGTTTTTTTAGTTTAAAGATTGTGAGATTCTGGTTGTTGGTTGTTTTTGGATCAGAAGTGAAATGAATCATCTTTAATCGTTTGTGAACTTCTCAAAGCAAACTTATATGAGTTCAACAGAGAATCAGGTGGAGAAGTTTACTTTACAATGTCGCGGCTTCAGATTTGAGCTAAAAGTGCAAAGAAGTTTACTATTGGTCATTTCAATGATCTTCTTTGCACTTTTATCTATTTTTTTCCTCAAACATTGAACCTTAGTAATTATATATTTATATATTTTTGTTAAACCATAGCTAAATATCATACATTTCAAAGATTTGAGCTAATTACCTATATTGACCTTCTGAATGTAACAAAAATGACCAATAGTGCACCTTTTTCAGCATTAGGGAGCAATACAGAACTTTGGTAACATTAGGGACTACATAGGAGAAATATGTTAACATTAAGGACTAAGTATGAAATATTATAATAACATTTATTGGTTGACATTTAAGTTCTTTTTTCTGACATTGTCATCTGTTCTTGATACTGTACAAAGACCATATTTGTTATAATTGTAGAGTTGTATACTATTTTAGTTTTGGAAACTTTAACTAGACACAAATTTACAGCTTAAGGTGTCAAATTATTATCAACTGTGCAATTTATGATATAGAAGTGAAAACTTATGTAGTTTGACGTATGAATCATTTTATCTGCCAATTTGTACCATACATACATGTGTGTGTATGAACTGTGTTTGAAACTGGTTTTACATAATATTGCAGATTTGCTCAGTTTGACAATGTGAAAGAAATGTTTGAAGTAATAGCAGAATATGAGAGCTTGCTCAACCTATTCATATGCTGTGGCAGGGCTCCATCAAAACATTTTACAGAACCAAATCAAGAAATGAGTGATATAGGTTATAAGATTTCACCTTTTTTTTCGTTTTTGGAGATTATATATCTCGCGGTAGAATTAGGGGTGGAGAACGATCTTCGGCCGTATCTTAGGCACATATTGAAACTATTCAAATATTTTTAGGTTTTGATTAATTTTTTTACCACATTACCCTTTCTATTTTATCGTATTTGTTACTATTTATCACATATATACACTGCTACAAGAATGAGATGTAGAAGGCATTTGCAAGAAACATATGAGTTTATCTCCACTTATAATGAGACACACTCACCCTTTCTACAACTTACCATAACAATCAAACAAATTTCTCATGTACTCAATCATAAATTCACCTACAAAGAGAAGTGGTAGTGCACATATTGTCTCAAATCTCTTAGCTAGAACAGTCTTCGCCAAGAGAGAGAGAGAAAAAGGGCCTGTAGGTCTCAAATCTGAAAAAATAATCTAAAGATTATGGTTTAAAATAATACAAATTATTTGTCAAGATAATCAATTGTGATTGAACTTTCATTCCCGACTGATTTGTTTTAGAGAAAAAGGTTAAACCAGTTTGTCACTCACGGCTACGAAAAATACATACATCATATTGGGACTTGCATTTTCTCTTTAAAGACTTTTTTCTTATCCCTCAAATTCCATTAAATTAAATTTAATTCAGAGTCAAATATAATCAAATTGTGCAGACTTTCCCATATAGTGTAAGTAAATTTTGTCCATGTACTGGATAAATATTCTTCCTATGTTTGTAAAGTTATGAGAAGAATGCATAACTACATATATAAGATGATGATTATATGTATTGGTATATTTTATTATTTTCAAACTTAATTTTTACAAGTAATGGAATGATTTGCACTTTTTTTATATATAATTTATTTATGATTTTTGCACAATACATTATAATATATAGTTGTGGGTTCGTTCCTAACATAACTATAACCCAATGCGTGTTAACTGGCTTAGTAACCATCTCCTAAAAAGTATTGTCGTTGAAAGTCAACTACTATGTCAACGTTCACCTTCAACGTAGTTTTGATACAAAATTAGCTTTACTATATATAGTAAAGTCAAAGTGAAATGCATTAACGAGGATCTCGGTAGCACTCAACCGAGAAGGGACGAACCAGAAATACAAACACCAAACAAGAGCGATCAATCACCACCTCCACCTAACATTAACCACGTGGAACCTAACCTAAACAACAACTTAGCTATGTAACTAACGAATGAACGAGGTTCATTATTTTGTATTACGGGAGTTTGTGATACATGCTATTGAATATACGATCTTTGTACATTTTTATTATATCTTACCTTCTCAACGTGGCAACTCAAAGTAAAATTAACGATGAATTGATTTTTTTCCGAAGTGACTTCAGGCACGGGCAATACCTAGTTTAATAATATTTGTTAATATAAACCTTATTTTGCCAATTTCTTTTTTAATAAATATCGAAATTGTTATAAAAACAACATATAAGCTCATTTCTTCCTAGGGAGCACCAAATAAAGCCGCAGGAACAAGTTCCTGTTCTAAATTGAAATGTTGACTACACTTACTATTTTGCAGCCTCCTCTGTCAGATCTCTCTCTTCTTTAACTCTCACCGGAAAACTCAGCAATTGGCGGCAACACCGTTTTCTTCCGCCACCCGTAAGGTAATACTCATTCATCCCTATTTTTATACTACCCATATTATAAGTAATTACCATAACATCAAACCCTTTTCAGAAATCGTGTCTTACAAACAATTTTGAGCATCGAGCTACCCTTTAAACTATCCGATCTTTGAAAAAGTTTCAATATTTGTATTCATTTATGATATTCAATTAGCTTTTGAAAAAGATCCAATTTATTAAGTGCAACCCAGTTCAAGATCCAGCTTATTGTCCCCGTTTATATCATAATTGATAATTGTTAACTGAATTGATAATTTTTTTCTAGGTGTCTAATTCGATTAGCTTGATTAAATTGCTTCGGTTTAGAAGAAACTATGCAACCTACTGGTGCAAAAGATACCCAAATTAACAGTAGCCAAAAAATTTACCCACAACCCATGGAAGAAGCAACAAATCAAAATCAAAATCCCGAACCAATGGATTCCTTAATTTCCAAAATCTTTACCAACATTTCCTCTCTTAAAACAGCCTATATCGAGCTTCAATCAGCTCATACACCTTACGATCCTGATAAAATCCAAGCAGCTGATAAACTAGTAATCTCCGAACTAAAAACCCTCTCAGAACTCAAACATTATTACAGAGAACACAACCCAAAACCCACATGTGTATCACCTCGTGACTCACGATTAGCTGCAGAAATACAAGAACAACAAAGCTTATTAAAGACTTACGAAGTAATGGTAAAAAAATTCCAATCCGAAATTCAGAATAAAGATTCCGAAGCTCTTCAATTACAACAACTTATACAAGAAGCCAATCAAAAACGAGTGAAGCTAGAAAAGAATCTTAAGTTACGAGGCTTATCAAGTAAAGAATCCGAAGCTTCAAGTGATGAAAATGGATTTTCATTTACGGATTTAACTCCAGATATTTTTAAATCTTCTGTTCAAACTGCTTATAAAGCTATTCATGATTTTTCTAAACCGTTGATTAATATGATGAAAGCTGCTGGATGGGATTTAGATGCTGCTGCTAATTCTATTGAACCGAATGTTTTATATGCAAAGCGTGCACATAAAAAATACGCTTTCGAATCACATATTTGTGAAAAAATGTTCATTGGATTTCAAGAAGAAAGTTTTTCATTACCATCTGAAATTACTGAAATTACTGAAATGAAGAAAGAGGATTTTTTTCAAGAATACGTTGGTTTAAGAGAGCTTGATCCATTAGATGCTCTTGGAAAAAATCCAGATTCAATGTTTGGGAAATTTTGCAGGAGTAAGTATTTAATGGTGGTTCATCCGAAAATGGAGGCTTCGTTTTTTGGGAATTTAGATCAGAGAAACTATGTAACAGGTGGCGGACATCCGAGAACGGCTTTTTATCAAGCGTTTTTGAAATTAGCTAAGTCTATATGGGTTTTACATAGTTTAGCTTACTCTTTTGATCCTGTTATTAAGGTTTTTCAGGTGAAGAAAGGGACGGATTTTTCGGAGGTGTATATGGAAAGTGTGATTAAAGATATTGTTGTGAAGGAAAATGATGAGAAACCTAAGGTTGGGTTAATGGTTATGCCTGGTTTTTGGATTGGTGGGAGTGTTATTCAGAGTCAAGTTTACTTGACAGGTGTTGAAGTAATTGAAGGATAAAAGATGTATTGAGCTATGTATGTTGTGTGTTTTTATGTTTGTGATAATATTATGTTGTTTTAAATACTTCTTGACTTTATTGAGATGTGTTGCGTTTTACTCTTGTAACTAAGTATGTTTACTTTTTTTTTTGTTTGGGTAAATTAATATATAGTGCTAAAGTAGCACTATTACTCTTAAGACTTTACACAAAAACTCACTATTTCCTCGATGGTAAGATAAGGATACAACACAAACAATGACCAAAATGTAGAAAACTCAATATTTCCTCAAATTTCTTGATAATAGCTTTATGAATGGTATTCATACCCTTATAAGCCAACTGGTTACAAGTGTCTTCTTAAATGAACATAAAGAATTAGAATGAGTGGAAATGTATTTATAGGACTTCATTAAATGAACATAAAGAATTACTGGACTTTTGGCATGAGTTTTTATAGATAGAAATAACCCAGTAGATTAGTTTGTACTTTTGTCGTATTTCAAGTTTGAAATGTTTTAGAATGTATCCTGGGCTTGTTATCAGGTTTGGCTCATTCCCTCGGGCGGGTTGTCAAGAGCTTCCTTAGGGTTGTTTGAGCAAAGAGACTGTGAAGTTAGGGTCACGGAGGTTTTTACTGAACCAACATCACGGTGGAACATGACCGAGTCTATTAATATCTCTTCAATTCTAGGGATCGGCGTCAGCGTCAACCACTTTTTACTGGTTCGAGTGGAGAATTCACCCGCTTTCTTCTATGCTTCGACGTGTATGTTTGTGTCGTCCGACTAAGTTTCTTTTCATAGGGCTTGTGGTCGTTCGGTATTGGTCACATGTACATTATTGTCTCAATATTCATAGGAGGCCACGTGTGCCATTATTCAAGATGTGAGGGTGTCATGTCATTATATTTTGGAGAAAGGAACTATCACAATTCTTTCTCTTTCTCTCTATATATATATATATATATGGTATAACCTATGCCCGAAAGCACTACATTCGAAGACACTATAAACAAATTTTGTTAAATATTGTAAAATGGTCAATTTATTCATATAATTTTCTTAAATGTGATCTTTTGGTTTAGGCAAATGACCAAAGGGTTGTTGATATATTTTAAATTTAGTAGTGTAAAGGGAAAAAAAGTAGATAATGCAAGAAGTTACTCCAATTTCAAGGAAATTTTTATTTAATTAATACTCTACTATCTATATTAAAAACAAAATTTAAAATTAAAGTAGTCTGTAATAATATATTAAACATCCCTTCAAACTTAAATAAGTTGAATAACCAGTAACTTGAGTTTGAAATTTGGATCATTAATGACGTGTCTTGAGCCTTGTTGATTGAGAAGTGATGTGGTGACAATGATGCTATGGTGGTGTGGCTGTGAGGTGGAGCGATGAGGTGAACGTTGAGAAACATGAACCAAGAACCAAGTGTTGATTGAATTATCGAGATGAGACCATTGAATGACCTAACGAGATGACGAAAGCTACGAGAGGATAAAGATTTTGACTCTTATAAGAGGAATAAGATTACGATTCCTACGAGAGAAATAAGATTGTGATTCCTACGAGAAGAATAAGATTTCAAATCCTACTATAGGATTAAGAGAAAAGATTTTTTTTTTTGTGCGGAAACATTTAATACGATAAAAAAGAAGAGTAACATGGATGATGGATCTGATATAAGTGGAAAAGTATTGATAATGAAAGAGGCATAAAGGTTGGAGAACAAAAGAATACAAGATACTACACTGTAAATTGAGGTATTGTCTAAAATTATCTAGTGGATAAGAAAAGTAAAATAAATTAGTGAGGAAATAAATATAATATAGTTTAATAATAATAATATATTTAACAATAGAGTGTCTGAGAGAGCTTAATCCACTAGATGCTGTTCAAAAAAACCCAGATTCCATGTTTGGAAAATTTTGCAGGAAAAAGTATTTAACAGTAGATCATTCTAAGATGCACGCTTCATTCTTGGGGAACTTAGATTAGAGGAACTATATAACAGGGGGCGGGCATCCAAGAACAGCTTTTTACCAGGTGTTTTCTGAAACTGGCTAAGTCCGCCTGGCTTTTGCACAGTTTAGTTTACTCTTTTGATCCTGCAGTTAAGGTTTTTCAGGTGAAGAAGGGAACAGATTTCTCAGAGGTGTCTATGGAAGATGTTACAAAGATATAGTCGTGAATGAAAGTGATGAGAGACCCAAGGTTGAATTAATGGTTATGCCTTGTTTTAGGATTGGAGGTAGTTTGACCCAGAGCCAAGATTATTTGACAGGTGCTGAAGTAGTAGAAGTGTAGCAACTATGTTGAATGAGTATGTATGTTGTGTTTTTGCAAGTTTGTGATAATTTTGAGTGTTGTTAATACTTATTGACTTGAATAAGATAATTTTGTGTAGCAGCTCCCTACCTTTTTTTTTTTAATTCTACCTTCTTATATATAAAAGTAGAGCCCTCTGATTTTGGGTGGATCACCCATTTTCTGGTTAATTCTTCATCTAAGAAGAAGAAGCGATTTATGCGTGCGTTAGTTATTGTATAAAGCATCATTACATATTGCAGCAAAACTAAGCAAAAATCATTAAAACATGCGAGGGACAATAAATGGTGCATTGCTATTGATAGTAAGTATTTGATTCAAATTTCAGAACACAATAAATGCATAACTCAAGCTCCTATGACATAACAAGGGTAATTATTAGCACAGTAAAGAAACAAATCATATGAGTGCCTTAGAATCTGAAATCTCTACTATTGCCTCACACTAGGTGAGGCTTCTGCTAAGTGACGTCCAACCATTGATTTTCCCATTGAAGATAGATACGAGAGAATTAACCAAATCATTGTTAGTTTCCAAATATAGCTACACCAGATAAATTAAGCATAAAGTAGGTCAACAAAAATAAAAGTATAATAAATTTATTCAGATTCAGCAGACATTTATCATCTAACTAACTAATTACCTTAAACCTTACAAGTCATGACCCAGATTTTGATTGATTTTCTTACTCAATGGTACGAGACTTTCAAAATATAGGCATGAAGGTTGCCTTTTTATCCCTTCTACTGTGAATTCCACATTCTTACACGATCGATTTTCAAGATTGTATGTTTTAATATAACTTTGCCCAATCATAGGCATGACAATAAAAAATTGTGTAGCAGGTGAGAAATTCAATGTGAACTTAGTCCAAGGATCCTTAGATCCATAATCTTTTCTTATCCACTTCACACGAGCACCAAGGTTGTCGAAAATCAGATGCTGGCAACCATTCAGAATTGCAACACTTAAAAAGTGAGTCTCAATCGAATACTCAGGTGGTGGTGGTAGTACTTGGAAGCTCTCGGTTCCAAGATTAAGAGCAAGAATACAATTGTCCTCGAGTAGCCAATGTAGAGCACCATTAGCATTAACTCCACTTACAATGTGCCGCCATTTAAGTTCAACATTGTATGCAAAATCCTCCAACCTCCTCCATTCGTTAGATTTTATACTATATATATAAATTCTATAGAAATAAGTATCAACATTAGCTTCATAAATTGGTTCAAGCCGAACCACCTTATAGTCGTCCGTGCTTTCATCGTACCCAAGACCATGAACGCAGTAATCCTTATACTCGGCACAAAAAGGTAATCCAAGGTGCTCTCGAGTTGAAGGGTTCCACAAAACAATTGATGAATTCGAACATACTACACAGACCAGGCCATCGCAAGAGCCTGCAATTGTAATATCTTCATACCGATTTATTATTCCCGGGTATTTAATTTCCTTCAGGTTGGAAATCTTACCCAAGCTAAAGTTTACCTCATAAAACTTGTGCCATCCAGTAATACATGTTTGAGCAATAAGCTTCATGCTAGATTTGGAATGCTTGACATGTGCTTTAATGAAATCAGGGTTGTCAATCGTCCCATACCATGATTTCGATACACACTTGAATCGCTTAAGGGTTTTCACTGGTAACCGTGATAGTACATCCAGAACTAATTCATACGGAATATAAACGTCAGACATTGATCAAGAGGCTTAATTTAACTTTTCAAATTATAGTACACGTAGGAGTATATATTACTTCCAAAAGTCATGGGAGTATTTTCCTTAAAAGAATCCATAAATATAGGTATGGCAAGGATTCTATAAAACTTCTTTTTAATTTAGTAAAAAAAAAAAAGAAAATAGAAACAATTACTATTAAGTCATGCATTAAAATAAGAGATGATTTAAGAACATGTAAGTTTTCGTATATAAATGGGTACAAAACTTTTTCTTAATTTGGTAAAACAAGAAAATAAAAGCGATTATAATTTCAAAATAAGCAAAAAGATGTTAGGGATGGGACATATGATATAGTAAAAAAAAAGTATAATCTGGTATCTAACAATTTACTTTTATAAGGTTAAAAATCAAAATATTTTTTTACAAAGTTTTAATTAAAAAATTATTCTAACAAAAAGTTAAGTTTGATTTTTGAATTAGATTTTTTTATCCCTATGTCCTACTCAGTTAGTCATTGGTAAAGACTAACATTTCTAAGTTTAGTATAGACCAATATTTATTGGTTTGGAACGTACCAATTTTCCTAGTCTTGGTAAATGCTATTAATGTTCGTTTTACGTTTCATTACACGATTTTTTGTAATTGCATGATCTATTCCCTAATAGTATTTTTCTAGACTTATGGAGGTTTTTTGGTTATGTTCAAGTTTAATGTCCGGACTTCTTTAGATACCCGATCGAAGATATCATGTCGAGATCCACCTATTGGTACGCGCCAAACAAAGTTTTTTCCTAAAAAACAATACACAAATCTATTCACGATAACTTTTTTCACGATAAAAACGAATTGGTACATTCCAAACACATCACGTTGGTACATTCCTAATAGATCAATTTGGTACATTCCAAATAAATCTAAATCTATATCTAAAACAAATCCAAATATTTTTTCAATATATATTCGAATTACAAAAAAGAAAATACTAAATTAAACAGAAATTTTTAAAAATACAGAAATTAACAACAGTTGACTTCTAATCGGATTTTGAACAGGTCGGCCTGGTCGACCTGGTTCTGGGCGCTGCAGCTTGGGCCTGGCTTCTGTGATGGGAGATTGGCGTCGATGGATCAGAGAAGGTGAGCTGAGATTGGCTTCGCTGGAGATCTAGACCAGATTCGTGTGGTCGCTGAGATCTGGAGCAGGAGAGCGTCAGCGGGGCTCTGATGATGGAGAACGACCACGAAGCCTGGGAGCCACGAAGAACAACGTGGCTCTGATGATGGAGAACGACCATGAAGCCTGGAAGCCTGGAAGGTTGCTGAGAACTGGAAGTTGAGAGGCAGGGATGGGATTCGTGTGCCGCTGCCTGGAGTTGCTGTTTGGTGGTGGAGGCGTGCGCTACTGCTTGGGCGCAGAGAAGAGAGGGTGAGGAGAATCAGTGGTGCTGCTCAATTTCTGGGTGAGAAGGTGAGCGGCGCGATGACCGGCGTTTTACTTGTGCAAGGCTGCGAGTTTGCTGTGTCCACGAAGATGAAAAGGAGGGCCACGGGATGGCGGCGTTGGAAGGTGAGCGGCAGTTTCCGCTCAAGGAGGCGCGAGATCTGGAAGGAGTGGTGGGCAGGTGGAGTTCTGGTCGTGGGAATGATTGACGGTGGCACCGGGGTGAGCACGAGTGGTTGTGATGGTGGGCATCTTGCGCAAGACAACGACACTGGTAGGTGAGGAAGGAGGGGCACGATGGAAGGTGAAAAAGGAGCGGCGACAATGGGAAAAGAGAGAAGGGGCTATGGGTGGGTTTAGAGAGAGAACACAGTGAGGAAGGAGAGTGGAGAGGTGAATCTGAAATAAGAACCTAATAAGGGTTCAATCGATGAGCTGGATTTTGATGTACTGAGCATAGCTGTAAAGTACTGAGTATAGCTGTAAAGTACTGAGCATAGCTGTAAAGTACTGAGCATAGCCGTAGAGTACTGAGCATAGATGTAAAGTACCAATCATAGCTGTAAAGTACTGAGTCTTCATGGGAGATCCATGAAGCTTGAACACCTACGAAGCTTGAACATGAACGAAACCAAATCCATGGCAGATCTGAGCTCCAACTTCACGAAGCTTGAAACTCCGTTCGAAGTAGCATCACAGATCGAAGCATTACCACAGATCGAAGCAGCACCACAGATTTCCATGGCCATTACCGCACATCTCGAACGGAGCTGATTTTTTCGGATCTAGAACAGCACGAACAGCGACATTAGTGGTGTGACCTCCGGCGGCGTATCTCCAACGAGCTTCGAGTGGAACAGTGGCGGCTCTCCGGAGATCTAAGATTTGGTTTTGTGGTGGAGCTGCCATGGCTGGAATGTGGTGGAAGAAAAAGCAAAGTGGGTTTTAGAGAGAGAAAAGAGAGAAAAGATAGAGAAGGTTTAGGGTTTTAAAATATTTCTGACCAAATTAATATATATACATATAGGGGAAAAACAAAAAAAAGGTAAGAAGGTAATTGAAATTTTGGACTCTAGTGTTAAATTTAGTTTGTGGCCTTCAGTAAGAAGAGGCTATAGAGCCGGTATTGTTAGGTCCCGAGGTGGTGTCTTCAAGACCCCTTGGGTAATAATCTCATATATATTGGAAAAATATTAGTGACTTACCTATATATTTTGTGTATCAATATTGTCGACGCATAACTAAATCGGTCCTTATTTAGTGTATCTATATCAACGCTTACTTACCGTGTGATGTGTTAATTAAGAAATAGGGACGTGTGTAATAAAAACGTCGTTATAACAGACACAATATCGACGTTTACATAGATTAGTCCCCTATTTAGTGTATCAATATCGACGCTTACGTACATGCGTCATCTTAAAATAGAAATAGGGACGCATTCAATAAATGTGTCGCTATATCAAACGTAATGTCCACACTTAACTAGTTGCGTCCCCAATTATTGTGTATTTAGTGACGTGTAAAAGATTGCGTCGGCATACATGTATATAAAGACGCTTTTGAACTTGCGTTCCTAATTATAATTATTTTAGGGACGCAATCGCGGCGCGTTACTAAATGACAAGCATATTCTTTATATATGTATAGTTCCATGGTTTTGTTTTTGTACATTATACATATTAAATCCTTGTGTTTTTGAGTTGATAACCCATTTTCTGGTCATTTCTTTATTGAAGAAGAAGCCATCATGTGTTAGTTCTTCGCATTAACATAGCTATGGGAAAAGATTGTTTTAATGCAGAATTACATATTGCAGCGAAACTAAGGAAAACCCAAAACAATTAGAATGGACAATTTTGTGTCAATATAGTATATATGTGTATATATGTAATTGATTCAAATTGTAAACACAAATGCATATCTCAAATTCCACATAACAAAACATATAAGTGCCTTAGAATTTGAAATCACTACTATTGCCTTACACTAGGTGAGACTTCTGCCGAAAGCAGCTACGAGAGAGAGAATTAAAGAAGAAAGTCTTTATTAATCAAATCAATGTTAGTTTTCAAATATAGCATAAAGTATGTGAACAAGAATAAAAGTATAATAATATTATTCAGGTTCAACAGGCATTTATGCTCTAACTAACTAATTACGTTAAAATCTTACAAGTCATGACCCAGATTTGGTTTACTTTACTTCCTCAATGGTACGAGACTTTCAAAATATAGGCATGAAGGTCGCCCGTAATTCCCTTCTACTGAGAAATCCACAATCTTAACTGATTGATTTTCAAGATTGTATATTCTAATATGATCTACCAAAACAGGCATGACAATAAGAAATTGTGTAGCAGGTGATAAATTTAATGTTAACTTAGTCCAAGGATCCTTAGATCCATAATCTATCATTATCCACTTCTCTCCAGTATTAATATCATCGAAAATCAGATGCTGGAAACCATTCAAAATGGCTACATCCATGAGGGTGGGATTCTGATTAATAGACTTTGGTGGTGGTAGCAGTACTTGGAAGCTCTCAGTTCCAAGATTAAAAGAAAGAATAGAATCGTCCTCGAGCTGCCAATACACAGCACCATTAGAAAAAACTCCTTCGAAGCAGCCATCTTCCACAAGATTAACTCCATATTCAAATTTCTTCAAACTCCTCCAATCCTTAGACTTTAGACTATATACATGAATTCTATAGAAATATGTATCAACATGAGCACTATAATAATTATCCAACCGAACCACCTTGTAGTCGTCCGTGCTTTCATCGTACCCAAAACCATGAACGCAGTAATCAAAGTTTCTTTTACTCATGGAAAAATGAGGTAACCCAAGGTGCTCTTGAGTTGAAGGGTTCCACAAAACGATTGAGGAATTCGAACAGACTAGACAGACTAGTCCATCGCAAGAGCCTGTATACGTAATTTGCGTACTTTCATACCGATCTATTATTCCCGGGTATTTAATTTTCTTCATATTGGAAATCTCACCCAAGCTAAAGTCTAGCTCATAAAGCTTGCGCCATCCACTAGCAGTAGTACCTGCTTGAACAATAACCTTCATGCTAGATTTGGATTTCTTGACATGTGTTTTAATGAAATCAGGGTTGTCAATAATCCCACACCATAATTTCGATACACATTTGAATCGCATAAGGGGCTTCACGGGTAACCTTGATAGTACATTAACAACTAACTCATATGGAATAAAAACGTTAGACATTGATTAAGAGGCTTAACTTAACTTCGTAGGTGTAGGTGAGTTTCAAATTATAGTACTCGTAGGAGAGAATATATTACTTCCAAAAGTCATCGGAGTATTTTCCGTAAAAGAATCCATAAATATAAGCGAGTTTCAAATTATAGTACTCGTACGTAGGAGAGAATATATTACTTCCAAAAGTCATGGGAGTATTTTCCGTAAAAGAATCCATAAATATAGGTTTTCGTATATGGCAAGCATTCTATGGGTACAAAACTTCTTTTTAATTTGGTAAAAATAAAAATAAAAAAGATAACTATTAAAATATGCATTAAAATAAGGGGAAAAAAAGAAAAATTGTTTAATCTAATATTGAATGATTTTACAACAATTATATTAATAAACATACTTTATTTTTTAAACTTGTAAAAAGTAAATAACTTATTAATCCAGTTCAATGGCTATGATATGTAAATTGGATCATCCAATATTGAATGGAAGTCTTACCCGAAAAAAAAAGTTTACGTATGTTAACATTTAGTTTGTGAAAATATTTTTAATTTTTAATTACAAATAATATTTCTAGAAAAACGTCCTCGTTTTTCTTTTAAGTATTTTGAATAACATGTTTGCGTTTAAAAAGAAAAAAAATTCTAAGAAACTGATCAATTTTAAAAAGTGTAATGATATTTGTCACCCTTATTCTCTTCATTCTTTTGTCACCTCTTACTTAGCAGATTATATGGCATGACATGTAAAGAATAAAATAATTAAGAAATATAATTAAGGAAATGTTCAATTTAAGGAATAAAATAATTAATTAAGATAAGTAAATAAATTACTTATATGTCATGCCATGCAATCTGCCATGTAGAAGGTGACAAAAGGGTCATAGGAGTAAGGGGGGACAAATATCATTACTCTTTTAAAAAATATGGTTGATAGTGTTTTCGAAAAACACGTCCCTAAAAATATGTTTGGCAAAGTTCTTTTTCGTTAGTTTATTTTCATATTTTTTTATGTCATTTACATATTAAAGCATAAAAATAGTTTAAAAGTCTGTTTAGGATTTAATTATGAGTTAATGCTTAATAAACTTTAATAAACCTTAATAAATCTCTGCAGCTTTATTCACTATCCCGTAAAAGGTACTGTCTTATTTAAATAACAGTGAGTCATGAGAAGATTCCCGAAACTCAAAATTTGAGTCCTGAGAAGCTTTTCATAACTCAAAATTTGAGTTTTGGAAAGTTTCCCATAACGCAAACGAATTTTTTATGGGGAAAAAAAAAAAGCAAAATGTATGGTATCTTTTATGATAAAAAAATGATGGTTGAGGTAAGGTAGAATTAATTCTAATTTGATGTATTTCTTAGGTATTAATCTTTTAATTATTTTAAAATCAAAAGCATTTTTCAGTTAAAAATTAAATATTGTAAATAATATTAAAAAATATTAAAAAAATATCTTAACATCGTAAATCACTTTAAACTATTATAATCACTTCCCATTGCTTTTCTAAAAAATGATTTTAAAGGTCTATGTATTTTTAGGGATTATTTTAAAAAACAGTCCCAAATGGGCCCTAAGCAAGCTACAAAATTAATGCTGAATTAATTACAAGTAAAGTGAAATACTTTTCAAATACCCACAACTACAAAATTAATATTTAACTAAAACAAAAACATACCTAAATACCAAAATACGCCTCCACCTATTATTACAAATAATACAATAATATATATTTCAAATAATAAAATTCAAGACCCAACCGACGACCTTCCAAACCAAAAGAAAAAGCATCGACCACGACCACCTCCACCGTACAACTATAAGGCTCTCTGTCTACCAAGATCGCCATAACCCCTCCAACATCAACTCTGGCTCAAAGGTCCAACACTGTTCAAGCCCAACAATGTACCCACCTCTTCCAACCAATTTTCCTTAAATCTTTGGTCCCTCTTTTGTATTCTTCTCTATGTCTTGGTTCTATTCGTGCACGTAACAGAGGCTTGTGGTTTAGTCGGGCAGAACTTCACCATCTCTTTTGTCAAACTATCCCCTTTAGCCTGTTTTCCTTGGTCACACGTCAAACTCTGCTTTGGTTAATCCCCCGTCGTACCCTGCTTTTGGTTAATCCCGTCGTCGTACTCTACTTTTGGTTGAAATGAGGCTATTGAGAAACGCTACTCCGTGAACAGTTGCAGTTGTTACAAGAATTATTTTTAATGAAACTAATTTACAAGGTTATTGAGTTAAATGAGGTTGAGAGAATCAACCCACTAATGTTGTTTAAAGAGCTCTTACATAAACACAAGGTTTGATATGATTTTTATATGTAAAATCCTTGAAAAAAATGTGACATTCATATGAATGTCTTGTAAAATAAAATTAAACGTAGAAATATGCAATACTCTTCAAGACTCAATGGATTTGGAAGAATGGTAAAATTATAGTTTAGTGTATGTCTTACTATTTTAATTGAAGGTTTGATTTGATTTTCATATGTCAAAATCTATAATACGCGCAGTTTACAATTTGATATTTGAATATGATATATATGTGGATTTAAAGGAGAATATGATCAGAACAGAAAGACATATTCTGAAAGAAATTGCTTGAGGAGCTTCTTTTTTATTAGCTATTAGTTATGTGTCTATTGTGAAAATGTGCACGAAATGTATTGAATGACAAGAAAAGCTCACTTGTCTCATTCAAAGACGCCTCCTTTATATCTTTGCATTCCAGGTAAGTAGCAAAGATGCTGAGAATCATCGTATTGAATGATGCACCAAAGATAATGTATAATGCTGAAGTGTAACCCCTTTGATTTTCCAAAGATGAAGTATAAAGTGTAAAATACGTTGTTGGGCATGTGGGCCTACTTAGATGGGTCAAATATGGCATACAAACTTTTTTACTAATTCTAGACAGACTTAGGTCACTCTGGCAAAACTCTCATAACTCCTTTGTCTTAACTTTGATTCATGTAATGCTTCCTCACACACATTCCAGTCTCGAGGACTATCATGACCGTAAACGGTTTTTCTCAGAATCCTCACCAAATGTACTTGGTGACTCTATCAAGTTGACTTCCATCTTTAGCCCATCGATCGCCTTTACTTGAGGTTTACCTTGAATCTTTTACTTCTCTGCATCATCTTGGGGTCTTGTATTATCCATGTGCCAAGGGGATGCACACTTAACACACAATTAATGCACAAAATATCCAACATTACATAAATATCTAAGAATAAAAAATATATATACATTTTTCAATTAATAGGGGAAAATCCATCAAATAAGTCCACTAACCCCTCAAAAAATAATGTCTCAAAGAACTATAAATATATCATTAAACACGAGACACCAAGACCCCCAACTTAAAGTCTTGGCGTCCCGACAAAAAACTAAACTAGGAGCCTAAGTCTAGTAATCATTCAAGAAGCAATCACAAAGAACAATCCTAGAACAATACCTAAACAAGTCTCAAGAAGTTATGACTAAGAATTAATCTACAAATATACTTATCATACAAATAATTAACTGAATAATGATATCAAGAACATATAGTTTTGTAATGCTAGAAGAGATCGTTTTTACTTAGTTCAAGACGGTGGCTATATGTTGTTCCTAGGTCCTCCCATGGTGTTTAATGGTCCACTCAACTACTCTATATACGTTGAATCGTTACTAAACCATATAACTAGGAATCTTGAGGTCTTAAGGTGTAGCGTAGGCTTAAGATAGGGTGTGGTATATTTGGGTAGTTTAGAGTGGGATTTTGTTCCTCTTCTTATTATCCATCAATTAATCTCTCTAGCGCTTGAGTTTACACTCATAATCATGCTCACTCAACCAGATCAATGCCAAAACAAAACATTCCCATGTTCCTAACCAATCATGAATGTCAATTGTTGTATTTTATTCTTTTTATATATATATATATATATATATATATATATATATATTTTTTTTTTCATTTTATTCTTTTGTAAGTCGAACACGAGATTATTTTAGATGAATTCTCTTTTTGACTTATGATGTCTCCTCATTTGTGATAGATTTATGTTAAGATGAGACATCATTTTTAGTGATTTAGAAGTCTTTTTAATCGATTTTCTTGAGAAATGTTACACTTTCCTATTTTAAGTCTTGATTTAGTAAATTAATATTTTTAGAGTATATTGGGTTTAATTATTTATTTAGTGTGAAGCTTTAAAGATAATTATGGAGATTAATTAGATTCCAAGTCAAAGACTAAAGGATATGGAAAGAGATAAGCATGGTAATTGGAGATAAGGAAAGAAAAGCTATATTCATGGAAATGGAAAAACTGCCTTAAATATGAATTTCAGCACCTACGACCACAAATCAGCTTATATCTCAAAATCGTTGTGGAATTTGGAGAAACGGTCAAGAGCAAAGTTGTAGATCTTTCTGAGACGATGAATTTCGACTACTCATACGCGTCAAATGGATGAGTATTGAAGCTGTTAGGACCAAAACAAAAACGGGTCTGATTTCATGTTTCAGGGTTACGAATTTGAGTTGGGCTTGGAGTCCACTACTAACCTTTGCCCTCAAGAAAACGAATTAGGGCTTCTAAACACCTATAAATACACCCTTATATCACTTGTAAAATCATCCTTGCCTCATAGTAATTAGTCCTTAGGGTTTTATCATCAGAATTATTGTAGAGAGCAAGATGAAGTCTTTTTTTTTTCTTTTAGTTTATTTCCTTCAGGTATGAACTAATTATTCCATAGCTTGGGTTTTGCATCATGTATAAACTATGAATTCTAATTTCTTTCTATCTAAGTTTATTTGGGAATATTTCATGACTGTTTTCCTTGCTAGTGCACGAGTATATGATTGCCTTAATAGTAGTTAGATGATCGCCTTAGCTGGGTGTCTAATCATTGAAACACCACATAACGTATAGTATCGATATTGGTTTTGACAACACTAATTCTAATTAGATAGTCATTAGGGTATAATTTAATCACTATCACCATGTATGGAAATTTATTGCTTAGGGCCCTAGTAGCGTAGGAAAACCCTATTTGAACCAGCCTCGTGGTGTGTCCGTAGCCCTTTTAGTCGCTCTCAAAGTCTAAGGTATGGGAATTTAGAATCCTGACTAAGTATCTAAGAGCTAATTATCTCCCTTATTAACTAGATTTGCTAGAAAGAATTAGAAGGATTAGTGCATACTAGCAAAACCTAAGCTATACTTCTCATCTCATATTTCTTCGTATTTATTGTATTGTCTTTTATTTTCCTAAGTTTAATTCTTAATTTCGAATTTATCTCTTTTATTTTCTTGTCTTTTAATTAATTACTTCTTAATCGTTATTATTACCCGTTCGATTAACACACTAAGTCCCTGAGAACGAACTCAACTTATCATAAAAACTTGCATACGTCCTGTAATACTTGCAGTACTGTGCCTGTCTAGGGTGAGAGTGCGTTGTTTTCTGACTTATTATTTATCTTATTTTTATCACACCCTAGGCGACCCCAACTTATTTTCTTGAGTTTCTTTATTTTTCTTTTCTTTTGTCTTTCCTTTTCAAATCTGGCAAGTATTACAAATAAGCACACAATGAATAAGCATAAAATAAGTGTCTATCTACTCAATGTATCCCATGATCATATAGCCACCATCATAAACTCAAGCTCCAAGCCAACTAATCCTAGGCATATGACTCGGGGACGGTTTATATGGTCAAGTCCTACAAGTAAAGGGTAAAGGCTTATAATGCGACTACAAAAAAGGATAAATGGCTAGAAAAGAGCTAAGAAGGATATATAACAATTAAATTTAGTTAGTAAGATAAAAGGAAACAAAGGGCTAACAAATAGATGTCTCAATCATATTCCTAACTATATGGTCTCGTTACTTTTTTGCTTTCAGTTCATATGTTAAGTGGGTTTTTGACTAGGTTGGACCTCATGTTCTACACACTACACACTCTCACTTTGTTTAAACTTTTCTTCTGAGCATTGCTAAATAAGTAGTCCTATTAACAATTACGTATATTCATATTTATACTTTAGGTACACAATAAAAAATTCACATGGCAGACTCCTTATTTATCATTATCTTGTCTAAATCATGTATTTTAGGGTCATTTCCTAAGTTCTACACCTATTACTTACAGTAATATTTTGTATTAATTAAATAAGCAAGTGAAAAGAAAATAAATTAACTAAGAAAGGAATAAATTTAACTAAGTTAAATATTTTTTTTGTTGGTTCCTTGTTTTATATTTTTTTTAGGAAACCGTTAAATACATTAGGACAATGAGTACCCCACCCCCAACTCAAAGTTGAGTCGCGTCCCCACGACTCGAAACTGACTCGAAGCATATGAATTAATTGTTTACTTGAATAGCCATGTTTACATTAATATAGTTATTTGTTTGTTTATATTGGCGATTATATATCTTAAACAAATAGATAATGTGCTAAATGATCCTCAAGTTGATAAATATTATTGAATTCTCAGATTATATTAGGATAGTGGATGTGTTTTAGTTGAGAAATATTACCACATGATACGGTTATTAAGCTATCCTAACCTACATATTGACTATCATTTAACCCGGACTAATACACTAATTTTCTAGCTTCCTTTGGAAAGGAAACCTTGATTATGCTATGGGAGCACAAGTTTCTTAGGTTAATGTTTGTAATAGTAAACCTGAACGGGGTTTAAATATACCTAACCTTGAACATCTTAATAAATTTTATCTTGTTATTATCTTTTGAAGGATGTATCAAAGGAATGACAACTTATTAAGCTCATGGGATCATATCAACATCTTTAAGGATAATTGTATTTGGGGTATCAATATCAAACAAGACCTTACTTGGACTTGGAAAAAGTTCTGAAGCTCAGGATATTGCCTACCAGTTTATAACTTATGAGGTAAGAAATGGTTCTCACACTTATGCCTACTGAGACAATTGGATCAAGGGAAGTAACGTCAATACTATACTTAATATAGATGTTCTAGTAAAGCACTCTACGAATGAATAAAACTGTTAATAGTATCTATATAAGGGGAAGATGGCATTTCCCACATATTCTTAGTGGACTTATTGATTTTTTGGGTATGCATCTATCAAATGGTGATTCCAAGATCTTATGGAGTGCTAGTGTCAAGAATAAATTCTCTTTCAAGAAAACTATGCACGAAATCATAGGTACTAGTCAAATTATGGAATAGACTAGACTAGTATGACCAAAATGAATTTCCCTAAGTGCTCTTTTTGCTCCTAGCTTGCTTGTTTGGATATACTCCCTACAAAATGTCGCATGATGGAATATGGTACACAACAAAACATACTTTGTGAAGTTTGTCACAACTCCTTGGAAAATAGATATCATATTTTCTTGGGTTGCTCTATTTCAAGAAGAACCATTACTAGACGTGTGCAGAATAGCGGTGCAACTCTACCTAAGCTGGAATGATTTAATTAACTTATTATTAGTTAAATATAAAGATAGTTATTTGAAGCCATCAATTGTGGGTGGTTTACTGCTTATGTTTACAACATATGGAAGAACAGAAACACACATATGCATAATGGTAGAAGAAAGAATGAGGAGGAGATTATGCACAACAATTAATACTTTCTCTATATTATAACAGATAGAAAAAAGAAATTCAATATAAAAGGTGATAGGATGAGCGTTGGAAATTCTTGGAGTCGTCATGATATATTCAAGTTGGATCAATGCTTTTAACGGTTTTTAGAATAGATTAGACTAGTGTTTTTACATATTGTAATCTTACTTTTCTTTTTACTTCTTGAGATTCTTCATTGGAATGCTCTTAAGCTGGAATGTTTTGAAGTTAAAACTTTAATAAAATTGTTCATTGCTAAAAAATACACTAATTTTTAGCATATTTTTTTTATTGTTTTGGCTATGTGGATAGATGTCGGCATTCATCAAATTCAAATAAATCATGAGTGTACATCATTTGACGAGCCTTACTAAAGGCGCTATCTACAAACTACCATCAAAATAGTGTGGAAATTGACTAAGATAGCTTCATAGAAGTGGCATCACCATGGAAACTAGAGCCAGAGGAAACTCATTGCATTCATGATAAAGGATATGTCCCTAGATTTTTGGTCTTTGACATGACGAGGGATATTAGTAGGACAAGTATCCAACTGGAGGAACCTTAAACATGTATCATTTTCTTATCGATTAGGGTCTAGAATTTAATTTCACAACTAAAGACTGATAGGATATGTTTTACCAGATATACTTTGATGTGAATTTGATATATAATTGGTATGATATCGAAAACATTTGCTCTAGGGATCTTACCGGGTGAATGTATAATCTTGATTTAAACGGCGTATCAGTACGACAAACATGTATAATTCGTAAATAAATTAAGTACGAATTATGATGCAAAATAACAGTTTAATTTTTATTGTAAGTGTTTAAGAATAATAGCTAGAATACAATGTGTGTCATTCATATGCATCTTTACTTATGTTTATAGAGTTTTTTTTATTGTGATAGTTATAGCCAACTTATAAGAAATTAAATTAGTAAACTATTTGACCAATATATTTTATAATTACTAATCAATTTTTTTTAAACCTATACAAGAATTCCTAAACTTTACAAATATTGCAAAAGGGTCCCTAACCTATGTCCAAATCTTCAAGCTGCCTCAATACTTCTTTGTATGTCCTACAGAAAGGTGAATAGTAAGCTAATTTAATTATGCCCAATCAAAATATAGGTGAATTACATGTGGAGTCTTGGAGATAACTTTAGTGGTCTATAGGAAAAATGTGGCTAGGTTTTTCTTCAAAGAGGCTACCACCCAATCTTATGGGTAATGAAATACTAAAATACCCTCAAATAAACAAAAACCAAATAAATACAAAAAACAAGTAACATTAAGCATGAATCACCAAATTAGTGAGTCATGAGTGTCAACTCATTGAGTAGTAACTCACTGAGGATCGTTACTTTCCAACTCCGACCACGACCTACCGACCATCGCCGACTTGTGCCGGTGCCGCCAGAGAAAGAACTGAGTGGTCGAAAAAATAATTGAGTGTTGGCAAAAAGAATTGAGTAATCTAGAAAAAGGAAACGAGTGCTCATAAAAAAAAGCTGAGTAATCGAATATTTTACTAAGTATTGATGGAAATTCACTAAGTATCTGGGAATTATAATAAAACTGTTGAGTAGCTCTGAAAAATTAAATTTAAACAAGTTTAAAAAGGCAATAAAATCATAATTTATATTTCTACACTAAACAATTACAACAATAGATTTTATAAATACACTGTTAACATTTGAATAAGCACAAGAATATATATATATATATATATATATATATATATATATATATATATATATATATTCACTAACTAAGTTCATAATACATAATACTTAACAAAAAGAAAAAGATAAATAGAAAAAAACTGCACTTTATTCACACGCGAAAAAAAAAGAAAAAGAAAAAACTGATTATGTCGTAAAAATGAACTGTGTATATTTGCTGTTTCCGCCGGAGTGAAGCCTCTATCTGCTGTCTTCCTTGGAGTAGATATGCTAATGAAAAGGGGGGGAGGAGATCTTATCCTAGCTCCATCTTGCTCTGGATCTCCATTAACGTCGGAGAGGAGATGAGAAGCCTCACGAACCATGTTTCTCACCAGAGGTCACGAATGCCAGAGAGGAGATGAGAAGCCTCACGAACAATGAATTGAGTAGTCGAGCTTTTTTAAACGCCAGAGCTGTGCTTCGAGCTTCACGAACATCGTCGGGAAAAGATCTGAGCAGGCTTCTCTGAGTATTCCGCAAAGTTGTGCTTCTATAGGTGGCCTCTATCAGCGAAGCTGTGCTTCAAGCTTCACAAACATCGTCGAAATTACTTCACTCCGACGAAAGAAGCTGGAAGAGCTCGAATGCTTCACTCTGCAGCCTTTTTCCTCTCGAATGTGCGAATGCTTCATTCCTCCCATGAAAAATATTGAAAGCTCTTGAGCTTCTTTCTCCATGGATGTTAGAAGAGAAAGAAAAGAAAAAAAATGAAGCTAAAGAAAGAGAAAGATAACAAGAAAAAAAAGAAAGAGGAGAGAGACGTGAGTGAAATGAGTGTTTTTAGGGTTTTAATTTAATTGTGAATATATTAATATATAGTAAAGAAAAACAAAAAAGGTATAATTGGTAACAAATCTTATTAGGGGGTGTTTGTTTTCACTTAATGAGCTATTAATCTACTTCATTAAGTTACTGGATCAATAAGACTCTTTATTTTTCTAACCAATTCAGATCTAAATACCTCTTAACTGGTCTGTTTCATTAAGATTTTAAGCCAAGTCTGATTTATTCAGACACTGAATAAGTTCTATTAAGCTGTTATTCAACATGAAGTACTTATCACTTAAAAAAAATCACACGGTACCTTAGTGAGATGATTAAGTAGCGGTGTGTGTTACATGGGGGTATTTTTAAGACTTTTTGGGTAATAATCTCTTAAAGTATTTTTTCAAACAACTATTAGTTAAAAGAAATTTCTCTCAAATAATTTATAAAATAATTAAAGAATCATACAAATAGTTGATAAAAAAGTTAAACCCCTTGACACCAACAAAAATACCTTTCCACCCTAAGTTTGTGAATGGTTTTAAAAGTTGAGACTAATTTTTATTTTAATTTAGAATTCTTTTTAGTTCTAAAATATCGATTTTTCCGAGAGATAACAATATTTAGACCGTACACCATTATTATTTTTTATAACTTGAGTACCCATTAAGTATTGTAGGACTTTTTTTTTTTTTTTTTACAATTTAGCCTCTTATCTTGTAATTTCAAATCTTAACATTTTTTTGTTTTACCTGAAAGTCAAATTTTAGTCACTTATGTCTTAATTTTGGTATAATATAGAAAAAGTCGGTGTTAATGTTGTAGGATTTATGACGTTTAATTTGATTAAGTTGAAGCAATTCAAAGAAACGACTATAGCCAATTTAGGTAAATCTTTTAACACCCTTTTTAATTTTATGCTTGAAATTTAAGAAAATGAAGCTCTTTAAATGATTAATTTTAGATGGTTTATTTACTAATTGCAAGTATTTACTATTGGTACACTTTCATAAATCATTATTATTAGGCGTCACAGGTCCGGATGTTGCCACTATTGGGGCAGCTGTGGTTGTTCTCACTGGTTTTTGCAGAAGCTGTATTTAATAGTTGTTAATATTGAGGGTTTCACTACTACAAGAAATAGTAGCATTAGCGGGAAGCTATTGAGGCAACAATTAAAATGGCCTCTATTTGCCGCTAAAGATAAAGTTAATAGAGGCAAAAACAAATAATTTGCTACTAAAGGTATCTATAGCGAGAAACTTATAGAGGCGAAAAATAACGACTATTAGCGGCAAAATTAAGATTTTTAGTGTTAAATTTTTTGCCGCTAAAGATACTATTTCTTGTAGTGTTTGTTAATTTTGGATAGATTAGAGGAACCATATAACAGGGAATGGCAATCCAGGAACTGCCTTTTACCAGGCGTTTTTTAAACTATCTAACTCGATTTGGCTTTTGCACAGTTTGGCTCTCTTTAGATCATGTAGTTGAGGTTTTTTTAGGTGAAAAGGGGACAGTTTTCTCAGAGGTGTATATGGAAAGTGTGATAATTAAAAAAAAAAATCGTGAACACAAGTGATGAGAAACCCAAACTTGGGTTATTTGTTTTGCCTGGTTTATGGATTGGAGGTAGTGTGGCCTAGAGCCAAGAATACTTGACATGTGATGAAGGAATTCAAATATAGGAATTTTGAGCTATGTTGACTGAATATGTATGCTGTGTATTTTCATTTATGTGATAATTTTGTGCGGTGCTAATTACTTATTGACTTGAATGAGATGTGTTTTGTTTTCTCTTGTAACCATCCAAACATATTTTGACAAAAAAAACCATGCATATTCTCCCTAGCTCTTTTTACCTTTTAGCTCCGTATTATAAACAAAATTTACATATTAAATCCCTGAATTTTTTAGTCAAAACTTGAGTTATTAATTCTTCATCGAACATCGAACATATGAGGCGAATTCAAAGTAAACAATATCTATTACGGAAACATAAAGTAAGTAATAATAAGTTATCTCTAAAAAATCCTCCGCAAACTGCGGAAGCCCTAAAAAGAAAACCTGCAACGCACGCTGCCATGGCAGAACCACCGCCGTTACAGCCCACTGAAGGCCAGGAACCACCGGGAAAAGAAGCACCAGCACCACTGCCACCAAATGCGACACCATTCGAGTCAGCTACCTATGACGTAAACATGAAGGAACCCAACCATGAGGACACTGAATTTCCAGCGCTATTGGACTCTGTGCGACAGGGAAAGCGACCCAGACCCACCGTGGAAACCAGTCAAGCGACACACAGCATCTTCTATCCTGCTGGTGCAAGTCACGTTGACCCTAAGAACATGAGAGCAGCGAACGCCATTGCTACTTCTACTGCTGCACAGAAAGGGAAAAACCCAGGCCCAAAATTAGGGGGGTGGAAGAATTCGTTAACAGGGAACAATTCCGTGATACCAATTATAGTAGATACGGAAGAAGAAAAGAGGAGTCTGTCTAATGGGGGAGATGAGGATACGGAACTAGAGGACTTAGTGGAGGGAGACGAGGAGGACGAGAACGAGACTATACCAATGGTTGTTCGTACTCGTGAGGAGATTCAGGAGGGAGTGCGCCTATGGAAAAATACGGTAGTGGTGAGGCTATTGGGAAGGGAGGTCGGATTCACATACTTGTCATCCAAGTTACGTCAAATATGGAATCCGGTTGGAAATCTAGAATTGGTGGATGTTGGATACGGGTATTATATGGTTAAGTTTAGCGAACGTGACGATTTCAACTTTGCTATAGCCGGAGGACCTTGGATGGTGCTTGATCACTATCTTATAGTTCGGGAGTGGACACCAAGTTTCAACGCGTTAACTAACTCTATCACGACAACGGTCGCTTGGGTTCGTATCTCGAATGTTGGGATGCACAATTATACCGCACGGATATTAAGAAAGATTGGGGATAAAGTAGGAAAAACCGTTAGGATCGATCCGTTAACGAAAGGTAGGTTGAGAGGTAACTACGCTAGACTAGCCGTGGAGATCGATTTAAGCAAACCATTGGAACCTGAAGTGCGTATTGGACCGGATATATGAAAGGTCGAATACGAGGGACTGCACCTCATTTGCTTTGGGTGTGGTAAGTTCGGACATCGGAAAGAACAATGCCCTTCTAACGCGCCAGTACATCAGGGACCAGCTGAAAGAGCGACTACAAATAACATACCAGTTAATTCGAACGGGAACGATAAGGATAATAGGGGAGAAAAATATGGGGAGTGGATGACAGTCCGGCGTAATAATCGGGGTTATGGAAGAAGTAAAGGGACTTTGGGGCAAGGTGCGCAAAAAAATTTCACTAATTCGGGTTCGCGCTACGAAGCATTAATTAACGAAGAACCTGAGAATAATTTGTTTGGTAAAACCGGGAAAAATATTACTAATAGAGGTCAGTCAAGCAGTGCTATGGATAGACCAAATAAAGGAAAAAATCAAATGAGTAGCATAGAGATGGGGCGAGTAGGAGGGAGCCATAAGGTGATCACAACTCCCACTTTTGAAAACCAAAAATCACTTCATTCAGTATTAGAAATAAGAGAATTTGCTGCAACTCCAGTGGGGGATAAAACCAAGGCTATAGTGGCTGGTAAGGGTCGATCAGTAGGGAGCAAAAATAGGGGTCCAGGAGGTAGTTCAAGGGAGCATGAGGTGGACTTTTGTGAGAAGACAAATGAGAAGGGCATAACAATAATTAATTTGGAACAAAATGCTCCTCATGAGAAAGTGGCGCCTGCTGCTACAGAGGGGAATTCGCTGCAATTTTTAAGTGAGCAACCAGCTCCCCAGGAACACGATAGAGGGCCTGCCGCGGATAAAAATAATGACAGGGAACTGGATTTATTAATGACTGAATCCCAAATTCCTGAGTCGCCGGCCCATGGCAAGCCAAAAGAAGATGAAGAGCGAGACGATGGTGATGTGGACATGTCCATGTCTCCGAATTAGAGTGTTTTTCGGGTATTCCCCTTCCTTTCCGTTTTAAATTATTTTATTAATGTGTACACGAGATGTTTCAGATATTAGCTGGGATATTTCATCTCAACCGCTTAATATTCTAGTCTGGAATTGTCATGGAGCGGCAAACGAAAATTTTCGCCGTGTTGTTAGAGATATGATGATTAGTAACAGAGTTTGGCTTACCGTTATAGTGGAACCGAGAATCAGCGGATCAAATGCGGATAGGATTATTAACTCCCTCCAGAAGGATAATTCAGTTCGTGTTGATTCGGAGTGCTTTAAAGGAGGTATATGGCTTATTTGGGACGATTCAGACATTTCAGTTCGTGTTCTTTCAGCTGGGAAGCAAGTCATTAATATAGAAGTCAGCAAAACAGGTTGTTCACCGTGGATTTTTTCCGCAATCTATGCCCGAACACACTATAAAGAAAGAGAGGAGTTATGGGATGCATTACACCAAACATTCCATAATTTGTCTATACCGTGGCTAGTTGCTGGAGATTTCAATCAGATAGGAAAAGAAGAAGACAAAAGAGGAGGGGTAATAGGGGTGACTAGAAGGATGGAAAAATTTGAAGAATGGAGAGAAAGTTGCGGCTTGATTGATTTGGGTTTTGAAGGGTCACGTTTTACATGGTGTGACTCTTGGAACACAGGTCAGCGAATCATGAAGAGACTTGATCGAGCGTATGGTAACTCCGACTGGATGGCTTTATTTCCGAGAGCTAGAGTCCTACATTTAGCACGGATAAACTCAGATCACGCGCCTATTTTGATACAGTTATGTCCTTTGCAGCCGTTACAAAATCACACCCGGCGATTTCGTTTTGAAGCCGCGTGGTGTCTTCATAAGGACTTCAAAGATTTCATTGGAGAGAAGTGGGTTAGTAACGAGAAATATGTGGGTACGAGTATTAGAGGTATTAAAGACCATATCAACAAATGGAAAGTGGATAGCTTTGGAGATATAAACCGAAGAAAACGACTCTTAACAGCTCGAATTAGAGGTATTCAGAAATCCTTACAGGCTTCGTATAATTCCTCACTTCGTCAGTTGGGTAAGCGGTTATCATGTGAGTACGAAAGTACCCTTAAGCAAGAAGAAATCATGAGTTTTCAGAAAACGAGAAAGAATTGGATCAAGAATGGAGATCGGAACACAAGGTATTATCACCTTTCAAGGATTATTCGGAAAAAGAAAGCTAAATGTACCAGACTCCTCAATAACAATAATGTTTGGGTGGAAAGTGAAGCAGAGTTAAAAGTGTGGGTTCGCGATTATTTTGAACAGCTGTATAAAGAACCGGAAGACAAAATTGGGATTTTCTCGCTTCCACAAGTGGGCTATGTAGGGGACGATACCGCACGTGACCTTTGCGCACCGTTCTCCGTGGAAGAAATTCGTGATTGCGTCTTTCAGTCGAGTCCTTTGAAGGCCCCTGGTACGGATGGTATGTCAGCCGCATTCTACCAAAAATGTTGGAGTACAGTCTGTCCATCAATTGAGGGTATGTTTCGGGAAGCGGTGAATACGGGGTCTATTCCGAAAAGTTTAAATGGAACCCTCATTCATCTCATTCCGAAAGTTGCTGATCCTGAAAGGGTAAGTCTATTCCGACCAATCAGTCTTATTAACTCTCCTTGTAAATTTATCATGAGGGCTATGGTCAATAGACTGAGGCCCATCCTTGCTAACAAAATTGGGCCCTGCCAAAGTAGTTTCTTACCAGGTAGATCAACCACAGACAACATAATCCTTGTACGAGAAATCGATCACAGAATGCGTCACCTGAAAGGAAAGAACAGAACTATGGCAATAAAGATAGATTTAACCAAGGCGTATGATAAAATCCGATGGGAGTTTATTGAGGATACAATAAGAAGTTTTGGTTTCCCTCCAAGCTGGATATCGATCATAATGTCTAGTATGGCGGAGAACGAAATGCAAGTGATATGGAATGGAGAACCACTTCCCCCGTTCAAGCCTTTTCAAGGTATTCGCCAGGGCGACCCCCTGTCCCCGTATATATTTGTACTTTGCATAGAACGCCTGTCTATCCTCATCCAGGAGTTATGCGATAATGGTAGTTGGAAGCCAATTAGTATGGGGCGAGGATGCCCAACCTTGTCCCACCTATTTTTTGCCGATGATTTAATCTTGTTTGGTGAAGCCACTTTATCACAGGGGAATCTAATTCAGGAAACCCTTTCTGTATTTTGCGCGGAAGCAGGACAAACAATAAGCGCGGAAAAATCGTTGATTTATTTTTCTAAAAATGTTCCAATGGGAGAACAAGTCGAGCTAGCAATAGTTAGCGGTTTTAGTCTCAGTGATTCCTTTGGAAGCTATTTGGGAACACCAATACACTCTGGACGAATACCTAAAGGCTTTTATAAGAAGATAGTCGAAAGAATGCGAGGTAAATTAGCAGCGTGGAAAGCTTCAAGTCTATCACTAGCTGGGCGTATTACTTTGGCTCAATCAGTCCTTAGCGCGGTGCCGACCTATCAAATGCAAGTCATGAAACTACCGGTATATGTGTGTAATGAAATAGACCGTATTACGCGTAATTTTATATGGGGTTCTTCGGACGAGAAACGGAAAATACATTGGGTTGCCTGGAATCACGTTTGTATGCCCAAATCAGTAGGTGGATTGGGATTGCGTGGCGCGAGAATTTTTAATTTAGCCCTGTTGGCCAAACTCGGTTGGAAACTCCTTCAAAACGAGAGGGTTGCGTGGGTGGAAGTTTTTTAAAAAAAAAAAATTCGAAATGGTTTATTAGAGCGCGAGGTTAAGGCGAATGCTTCGGGGGTGTGCAAGGCCATTATAGCGGGAGCTAACATCCTTAAAACTGGGGTCCTAGAAGAAAATAATCGGGACGGGACAGAGTACAGGTGGGTTCATGAAACATCAGGGAACTACTCCGTTAAATCTGGGTTTGCGCATATTGTAGAAGAGGCCCCTGGTTCATGTTTTAACTGGAAGGCTTTATGGAGAATTAAATGTCCGCAAAAATTAAGAGTTCTACTTTGGAGATTAGCTAGAGATCGACTTCCGACGGCCTTAAATCTCTATAAACGAAACGTAATCGAGACATCGTGCTGTGAAGTCTGTGGAGCCGGTGTAGAGGATACACATCACGTTTTTATAGAATGTAAAGTGGCTAAATTGCTTTGGAAAGAGTTGGGGCTGTCGAAAATAGCTTCTGCAGGTACATCAGCTTCAGGAGCTGTTGTTTTCTCATGCGGAAATTGCAGGGTTGGTCCTTGTACTTGTGCAGGTCCACCTATAAATTCTGGACTTGAGCGAAGGGAGGAACAGCTCCCCTTGGAACTGCTACTGTTACATCATCGGCTTGGACAGAGGACCTGTACAAATGCGAGCACAACCAATAGAGTTGCCGATTCATCATCCCAACTTAGTGATATGCAGCAGTGGCTCGATACCAATATAAAAACAACAGCTCAAATCGGTGGAATAGAGTGGCGAATCTTGTTTACAGCTGCGATTAATGTAATATGGACTCGTAGAAATGATGCCATTTTCGAATCAGTATCTGCTTCTCCGAGACTTGTTGGACTAATGAAGGACACTTTTAAGTTGGCATCAGATTGTGTAGAGGCCTGGGGAGTGGAATGTGATGGTGGTATTATAAAGTGTGCTAAGAGTATCCTAGTCAAGTGGTCAAAACCAGAAAGAAAGATCAAGATGAATATCGACGGGAGCTGCGATTTAACTCGAGCAAAGGCCGGAATTGGGGGTTTGCTACGTGGTGGAGATGGGTTGTTTATTGCTGGTTTTTCGGGTCGTTGCGTGGTGGATTCTCCGTTTCGTTCGGAAGTGCTAGCCTTACATTATGGCTTGAAGTGGGCGATTAGTAGGGGTATAAACGAACTACATGTCGAAACCGACTCGAGAGAGCTACACGCGCTAGTGAAGGGCGGTGGTAGCTCTAACGGTCGGGTTTGTCATGCTAGTCGAGATTGCATTGAATTATTGAAGAAATACCCCGGGATTGAGCTGCATTCGATTTATCGTGAGGCAAATTGTTGTGCGGACATGCTTGCTAGAAGAGGAGCGGACATGAATGAAGGCAGTGGCGGACGTACCTATACAATGGGTGGGCTTAAGCCCACCCTCAAATTCTAAAAAAAAAAAATTAATATAGTCCATTTATCTATTTTAGGTTTTCAGCCCATTTAGTTTTACTTATAAATTTATAACTTAATAACTTGTTTTACATTCAATACAATTTTACACAAATTAAAATTATAACCAGTATCCAATTTATCATCTCTATCAGGTATTTTTTTTATTTATTTTTTAATTTTATCAATATATTGTTAAATTTTTTATCAAGTTTTAATAATATAATAAATATTAATTGGTTGTATATTTGTCGTTAAATTTATTTCTTAATTAAAAGGAAATAATTAAAAGACATTAATTATTGAAATAATTTGACTTTTTCTATTCTACGTTTTCAATTTAAAGTGTTTAATTAGTTTTAATGTTGTTTTTTGTTCCAATTTAAATTGTTCAGCAACCTTCTTTTTTGTTCTAAAATTGTTCGACAGCCGTCTAGGTTACTTTTTTCTTTTTGTTATACTTTAGCATTGTTTAATTAGATGCAATGCTTTTTTTTTCGACAGTAGATATAGGGTTTTTTCTTTTTTTTTGTTTGATAGTTTAGCAGGTTACTAGTTTTTATTATTTAATTTTTTATTAATATATTTCTTAATTTTTAATAATAAAATCAAATAGAATTGTATATATCATATAAAAATAATACTAGATTATAAAATAGTATAAAACAGTTTTTTAATAATTTTTAACTTTTTATATTAATTTAAAAAATTATGAACTTGAATTTATTATGTTTGAATATTAATTAATTAGGTTTTACAACTATCTAAATAATTAATTTTTTTTAATTTTGTAAAGGAGTTATGCAAAAGTATTTCAAGAGAAAATCAGAAGTTTTGGAAGAAGATGCTCAATTTCAGTTTCATGACTCGAAAGACACACCTTCAGATCCTGGAAAAAGGTATAAAATTATAAATTATCATCCAAATGATCGAGATGAAGTTCGTAGAACATTTTTGACTAGGGGCGCTACACAACCTTGGAATCATAAATTTCCATTAACCTTATTCGGTGGGCAAAATAGGAAATTTAATTCTGATTGGTTCGGAAAGCATCCTTATTGGTTGGAATATAGTGTATCTAAAGATGCTGCGTATTGTCTATGTTGTTATCTTTTTAAATCTGTTATTGGACATCAAGCGGGGGGTGATCATTTTGTTACTGAAGGATTCTTGAATTGGAAAATAGCTACAAAAACGTTTAGCGATCATGAAAGGTCCATTCCTCATAAAAAAGCCGTGAGTGATTGTCAAAATTTATTGAACTCGAAGCAACACATTGAGACAAATCTTTCAAAGATAACAGATAAAGAGAAAGCTGAATATAAGATTCGGTTGAATGCGTCAATTGAGGCCACTAGATATTTAACAATACAAGGATTGGCATTTCGTGGTCATGATGAGAGTGAAAGTTCCTCTAACAAAGGAAATTATAATGAACTTATAGGTACATTTGGTCGAATTAATCCAGATGTTAAACTAGTCACTTTAGAGAATGCTCCAGGAAATCATAAAATGGTAAGTCCAGAAATTCAAAAGGATATTGTGCGAGCATATGCTATAGAGATTACGAAGATGATTATGAGTGATCTAGGAGATGCACATTTTTGTCTTATGGTTGATGAGTCACGAGACATATCAATAAAAGAACAAATGGCTTTGGTGATACGGTATGTTAATACAAAAGGTCATGTGATTGAGCGATTTTTGGGCGTTGAACATGTTAAAGATACCAGTGCTTTGACACTTAAAGCAACTATTGATGATGTTTTATGTAGAAATGGATTGAGTATCTCCAGGTTACGAGGCCAGGGTTATGATGGAGCTAGTAATATGCGAGGTGAGTATAATGGATTAAAAGCACTTATCTTGAAAGAAAATGCATGTGCATATTATATTCATTGTTTTGCCCATCAATTACAATTAGTTCTTGTAGCTATTTCAAGAAAAAATGATCATGTTTGTGCTCTTTTTGATTTTATTGGGAGAGTGTTGAATATTGTTGGATCATCTTGTAAAAGACGTGATATGCTTAGAGAGAAACAGTTTCAAAGGAAGATTGAGGCACTTGATATTGGGGAGATTTCAAGTGGAACTGGTTTGAATCAAGAAACAAGTCTCAAACGTGCAGGTGATACTCGTTGGAGTTCTCATTACAATACTTTGTTGAGTTTGAGTAATATGTTTGGTGAAGTTGTTGAGGTGATTGAGCTCCTTGGAAAAGATGGATCAAATTCAACTAATCGAACAGATGCACAAGATATTGTGGATAGACTTAAATCATTTGATTTTGTATTCACTCTTTTCTTGATGAAAAAAATATTAGCTATAGCGAATGAGTTGTCTCAAGCACTTCAAAGAAAAGACCAAGATATTGTGAATGCAATGACATTAGTTGAAGTAGCGAAACGCCAGTTTCAAACTTTGAGGGAGAATGGGTGGGATTCTTTACTTGAAAATATTTGTAAATTTTGTGAGAAGTACAAAGTAAGTGTTCTCGGAATGGATGACGTGTATCATGCACGAGGAAGAAGTAGTAGACATAATGAAGATGGAATAACAAATTTACGTCATTTTCAGGTTGATACTTTCTATGTTATACTAGATATGCAACTAGCAGAGTTGAATGCTCGATTTTCTGATTCCACCATAGAGTTACTTTTGTGTGTTGCATGTCTTGATCCTTCTAACAATTTTTTTCGTTTTGACAAAGTAAAATTAGTTCGTTTAGCTGAATACTATCCTCAAGATTTTGTCGACCGTGATATATGGGAGCTTAAAGATCAACTTGACACTTACATTGCCGATGTAAAATATAGTAGTGAATTTTTTGATTTGAATGGAATCACAGGGCTTGCTCAAAAAATGGTAGAAAGTAGGAGAAATATTGTGTATCCACTGGTTTACTTGCTTTTGACTTTAGCATTAACATTGCCGGTTGCTACTGCTTCTGTAGAGCGGGTATTTTCAGCTATGAGTATTGTCAAGACTAAATTACGGAATCGAATGAGTGACGAATGGTTGAATGATTCCTTGCTTATCTTTATTGAGAGAGACATTTGTAAGAAAATTGAGAATACCACTATCATAGATATTTTTCAGAAAATGAAAACTCGTAGAGTACAATTGTAATTTTTTTTATCATTATATGATATTATTTAATCTATAGATTCATTTGTTTCATGTTCTTTTTATTAAATACCCACGAAATTTTTTTTTCGGGGGCGTTGCCCCCGAACCCCCTTATTGTTTAAGCCCACCCTCATTTTTGTTTCTGGATTCGCCACTGAATGAAGGGTTGCGCGAGTTCGAGGACCCCCCGGATTATTTATGGGATAATTTAACTAAGGATAGGAGTGGTATTGTAACTCCTAGAATAGTTTTAGACGCTCATTGATTTCTATATGTTTTAGTTGATCTGAATCAACTTCGGCGCTTAATGCGCCTCAGATGTATGAAAAAATAAAAATAAACTTCTTCTTAATTTGGTAAAAAAATAAAATAAGAAAAAATTACTATATATGGCAATGCATTAGATTAATGAATCTGGATTGTTCCTTTTTATTTTTTTAAGGAGTTATTGCTAAAAAAAATGTTTAATAAAGATAGGTAATTGTTAAAATTAGATTCCAATGAGATTGATAGTTGGCCTAGTGGTTAGGCTACTCCGCAGTGACCAAGAGGTTCTGGGATCGAATCTCATTGGAGTCGAAGTGACTCCGAGTCGTCCAAAGTGGCTCTCTCATGTACTAAAAATAAAATAAAATTAGATTCCAATAATTTATTTTATAAAAAATTCCTAATAAATAATTATTTATTCCTTCTATCTTTTTATATTTTTACTATTCTTATTATTATTCATTATATTATTTTATTTTTAATAGAATATTTATTTTTTAATATTAAATAAATAATATGGTATTTCTACCACTATTACTATATATCACCACCACCACCACCATCACAACCACCACCTTCACCATAACCACAACCACTACCACCTACTATTAATTTCATCACACACGCGTGCGTTCGAGATTTTTTTTTAAAATCGTTATATAACTAATTCTAGAAAATCTATAAAAAATTAAAATTTTGTATTATTGGACAAAACAAATTAATATTTACGTTTATGATTATTTTTGTAATTTTATTTTTTGTTATTTTTTCCGCAATCATGAAATGGGGAAATGATAAACAAAGGCTCCATGACTATAAACTTAATAAACAAAGGCCCAGTTACAACTAACCCTTAACTATCCATCAGAGTCCAACTAAAACAGAGAAAAAGACCAAAAAATCACCCCTCTCTTATACACACCATACACGCTATGAAAAACTAAACCCAAAACAAAATACCTATTAGAGATTTGAAACCTAAAACCTACTCTCCCCATTCTCTCTCTGATACGCCCTCTTTCCATTGAACAAAATAATCTGCCGCACACCTTGCCTCACCACCACCGACCTTGCCTCCCCACCTCCATCTTCACCACACTCGCCCCTCCTCTCTTGCACCAGATCACCCACCAGCACCATATTTCACCACCATCACCATCCTCCACCGCCTTCTTGACAACCAGCGCTGTTGCAGAACTACCGTCAGATCCGCCGCTGCTCGTGACCCATCTTCCCACCAACAACAGATCTGTACAAACTGTTTCGATCTTGCTCCATTTCCGGTGTAACATTGCTCCATTTCTGGCGTGAACTTGCTCCATGAGCCGCCGCCTCTGTCTTGACGCCTCTAGTTCAGATGTGACACCCCATCACCATCTTCTCACCATTACCACGATCTTTACAAACCATGTTCAAAGGCCATCTTCACACCATCACCATCTTCACACCACCTTCATTTTTCACCCAATATCTTCCCTCTTCACCCACCATAACCTCCAGCGCTCCACTATCGCAAGAAAAATGCTTCCAACATCAGCGTTCGAACCACCTCCTCCACCCGCTCCGCCTCTGCGCGCCGTTCTCGTCGTCATTCTTGCTGTGAAAAACGCCGCCAACATCAGTGTTCGAACCACCTCCTCCACTTCCTCCACCTCTGCGCACCATTCTCGTCGCCAGATTCGTTTGTTTTTGGTTTGTTTGAACGAGTTATTATTTTTTTCTTAACGTGTTTGGTCCAGACACGGATGGGGCCAGCCTGGTTGGGTCCTGCCTGTTTGGGCTTTCAGTAACTACTAAATGGGTTGGGCCCCTATTAAATGGTTGGGCTTTTTGGTTTTGTTTAATTTAGTTTTTTTGCAAATTGAAACAAAAACTATTATTTGTTGTTGTTTTGCTAGTAACAAAAAGTTTAGGTATGGACACTGGGGGCCAGCCCGTTGGGTATAGACACTTGGGTCTAGCCCAACTTGTGAGTAGCTTTCTTGATTTTTTGTGAATAAGTTGATACCTGTAAAATTATAATTGGACAAAAATGAGTTAATAGGATTAGTGTACAGCCCTTATGGTACAATACTAGACACATTGAGAATGGATATGGACAAAAAACAGGGATTGGGTATAGCCCCTGGGGTACACAGACTTCACTGGACATGGACAAAAACGAGGTTCTGGTACAGCCCTTTAGGGCACACGAACTAAAATATCAGGTTAGGACTTAAAAAAAAATCCTATTTGCAATAAAAAAAATTCACCCAACTTAAAAAACCTGAAACCCAAAAAAGGTTTGTACCCAATGGGTACGGACCCATCCGCGTAATGAAAAGAAAAAAAGGAATGAAATTTTTTTTTATTGAAAATAAAAAAAATGAAAAGGGCAAAACTGGAAAAGTCCAACCAAAAAATGAAACTAGACCTTATTTAGAACTATTTTCTAACTAGGCTTTTAAAAAAATAAGGTTGGTGGGATTTAGGATCTATTTTGTAGTTTCCTCTCATGAAATTCACTGTTCAAAATAGTGAATTTACATGAAATTCCTTGTTTCAAACAATGAATTTCATGTCTGCAAAAAAAAAAATCAAAAAAACTCAAAAAAATTCATAGACGTAAATATTTATTTGCCTCATCCAAAATACAATTTTTTTAGAATTAGTTATGACGGTTTAAAAAAAATTCTAGACGCGCGCATGTGATGGAATTGAAAATCCCAGATTTCCACGACTGAAGATGATGCTGCATAGCCACAATATTCTCCCTAACTCATTATAATTCATTACCCATTTTCCCTACATAAAATTCTGAAAATATTTGTGGAGGCACCATGCTGACTCAAATCTGAAACGGTTAATTATGTGCGGACGCGAACTATCCTCGATAAACTGAATTAGAATGTGTGTATGGTCTGAGTGTGCTTGATTTAGGTGAGTAACCTTAGCTTGCAAAAACATTGTATGCAAGTAAGTGTTCTTATAAGCTCAATCAAGCTTCCTTAAAATTCGTTGACCCATGTTCCAAACATTGCACCAATTGAAACGTGAACCATCAAAACCCATATCAATTAACCCACAGTCATGTATCCATTCCTTGAATTACTCCATTCTCCTGGTGACACCTATAATCCCTCCTCTTTTATATTCTTCTTTACCCACTAGGTTGAAATCCACGACTACTAACCAGGGAGCCTCAAGCCCTTGGAATGCATCTTCAAGAGCTAACCATAGTTCCTCCCGCTCTGATAGATATGTTCGCGAATAGACATGCGAGAAGACCCATGATTCACAACCTTGTTTAAAAAATTTGATATTAATAACTTTCCCACCCGCAGACACTATCGATATTAATCTCTGTTTTCCCAAATTAACCAAATACCACCTTTGTACGTCTCCACTTCAACCCTCGTCGAGCTTGATTTACCCAGGCTTCTAATGAATTTCATTTGCTTTCTTACCGCTAGCTCTCGGTTCCATAATGAAAGTTAACCAAACCTTGTGTACATGCACCATTACACGAACAACACTTCTAAAGTTATCAGTAACAACTCCATGACAATTCCAATTAAGAATATTTAGCAGACGATTTAAACTATTACAACCTTATGAATAAATAAATGGTGTATACATTAATAAATACAATATAATGTGATGAGAGGAATACCATTTTTTTGATAAGGTGATCTATTTTATAGCTCTAACATTGTAAACTTTACATAGTTCAGGTATTCAATAGTCACATGAATCTATCAAATTTTAAAAGAGTAAAAGACACCTTACATGAATCTCAAGTCTAACTAATGGAACTAAACAAAATTAATCCACCTTAAACACATCTTGTAGTTTCCACGTATCTGCTAAGTATGTGTTGTCATTTGTACTTTGAAATTTCTACACCTATTGGTCCTAAGATGCACAAAGAGTTGAATTTTGCTAATAAGTTGTTCTTCAGTACAAGTTCTTGAATCATGAACTCTATTATTCCTTTCAGCCCATATAATGTAAATATAAGCAGTAATCCAGCTACTAATAATAGCATTGCATGAAGGATTAGAACATTGAGATGAGATGGCATCATTGATGTCATTCCAATTGTTGATATTAGAAGAATCAAATCCATATTTACTCCAACAATTGTTGAGAATTCTATTTGTAAATGAACATAGGATAAAGAGATGATCCCTATATTTGATTATTATAGAACTCACACGGATTATTGTTGAGAGTGCCCCAACTTTTCAGTCTAGCTTTTGTAGACAATATATCCAAGTAACAATATCATGAAATGAAACTACATCTGGGTAAATTATATTTACTCCAAACGTATTTAGTCCAGCTCAATTCAGGTAGACTTTCTTTCATATTCTCCATTGTTTTAAGGGTGATTTACTAATAGAGTCCATGGAGTTCATTCAGTTGTCCATCAAGTCCAACCCACCCAAAAAGTCTGATTTACCCCCTAATTCCAATACAAAATTCCCTAATTCCATGCAAATAATCAAATAATATTAAATACAAAAACAATGATATCCAAAATAAAAAATTTAAAAACAGCAACCTATCGTCTCCCTCCCTCTAAACTAACAAACCCTCTGACAAAGCAACACATTTCTGCAAATGACAATGGCTAAGACGAAGAAGCCACGTTAGCCCAATGATGTCGACGAAGGTATGGTTCCGATAAAGAAAATGAAGATGAATTAACCCAATGATGTCGACGAAGGTATGGTTCTAATGAAGAAAATGAAGATGAAGCAACCCAATGATGTCGACGAAGGTATAGTTTCAATGAAGAAAATGAAGATGAAGCAACTCACCGATGATGTCTAGTAGTATAATATTCAAACAAAGGGAAAGTATAAATAACAACTCAGTAATGATGACTTTGAAGGTATGATTCTAGAAAAGATAACAAAGAAGAAAGTAAGAGATGATAATGGCAATGGACGTTTAAGGTGAAGCCAGTGAAGAAGACTATATCCATTGATGTTGACAGACAAACTATTCTTCTGGCAAAGAAGAAGACGCAGCGACCTAAACTATTGGTAGTATATATGGTGGTGTATGTGGGTAAAATTGGTGGGTTATGAGAGCAATTTGATGGGTTACATTACAAATCTCATATTAAAGACAGTGGTGTGTGTGTAAAATAAGTGGGTTGAATGAGTAATTTGATGGGTTATTTGAAGACATTCATACCTTACTAACGATTTCCTTCAAGTGAATTGCAGAGAGAAAAACAAATTGAGGATGTAGCTGATGGGTAACGAATTACAATGGTAACTGTAACAAAATTTCCATAATAAAGTGCTATAATTGTGGGATCTTATTAGATATGCTAAAAATGTGGGATTCCTTTCCTAAAGATAAATATGGATGAAATCTACTAATATCGTCTAATGCAAGGGTAGTACATATGGTGGTGTATGTGGGTAAAATTGGTGGGTTATGTGTGTAATTTGATGGGTTACGTTACAACACTGATATTAAAGACAATGGTGTGTATGTGTAAAATAAGTGGGTTGAGTGAGTAATTTGATGGGTTATTTGAAGACATTCATACCTTACTAACGATTTTCTTTGAGTGAATTGCAAAGAGAAAAACGAATTGAGAATGTAGCTCATGATGGGTAACAAATTACAATGGTAGAGTGTAACAAAATTTCCATAATAAAGTTCTATAATTGTGGGATCATATTAGATATTCTACGAAGGTGGGATTCATTACCTAAAGATAACTTTGGCTGCAATCTACTAATATAGTCTAATGCAAGGGAATGAATGGTATAAAATTAAAAATTTGGACCCTATAGGGGAAAAAGGTGGACTCAATGGGGGTGGATTATTGAGTTTTTGGACTTAATTGGCTAATATCTCTTGTTATAATGAATAAAAACGGTCCTCTATATAGAAACTCCCAATGAATGTTATCAACTTTGTCATTTAGAGTGGGAAGAATATGAGTATGAGTATTTAGTTCTCTCACACTTAGAGGATAAGTCTATCTATATCTACTGAATCAAGCTTCAATTGTTTTTCTTATCCAAAGTCCTTCAATCTGAATTTCCTTGTGAAGATTAACACTAATTCTCTTCTTACTTATCCAGTTATCTCACATGAAAAAAGTATCAAGTCCATTACCAACGTCAGGAATAATGTATATATGAACTTCAGACCTGATCTTCAAATTTTTCTTCCACGTCAATGGATCATCTTTCTTTTCTTTTAAACTCCAAAGAAAATACCCATCAAACATACTTTATTTATAAGATCAATATCAAGTAGATTTATCCCTCCAACAACTTTAGAATTGCAACATTTATCCATGCTACTTGTGAACCTTTAGAACCATCTAGATTGCCCTTCCAATAAAGCTAGACATAAAGTGATTAAGTTTGTAAATCACTTTCTTTGGGAGGAGAATTACTCTACACTAGTAAAGAATTTTCTTGATGAGAACAACCCTTATAAGCTTTACTCTCCCTGCGTATGAAAGAGATCTATTGCTCCAATGAGAGATACTCGAGCATAGAATAATATACTCCAAGTTTTTTATATTTAAAAGGTATGCCAAGATACCTAACACGCAAAAATCCCTCTTTAGTATGAAGTATATTGCAAATTACAGTTTTATCAGCTTCATAAGTTCCTCCAAAGTAGATTTCACTTTTGTGATTTTTTATGTGAAGTCCAGATAATTTAGAGAATATGTTTAACCCATCTTTCACAATCTTTAGCAGATTCGAGGTTAGATTTTAAGAATAACAAGAGGTCATCAACAAAAATCATTTGATTAATCTTCATAAGATCATATTTTGGATGATGAGTGAAGCTTTGATGATCACGAATCCTTTGAAACACTAAGGCAAATAGCTCCATACAAAGCACAAAAAGGTAGGGAGATAAGGGATCACCTTGTTTGATCCCTCTACTATCTTCAAAATATCCAACCTTGACACCATTAACAATGAGAGAATAATGAGGAGTAGAAAAACACATAATAATCCATTGCACAAACTTTTGAGGAAACCAAGTGCATAAATGACATTAAAAAGAAAATGCCAATTCACACTATGATAGCCCCTCTGAAGGTCAATATTACTTGTATATATTTAACTAATACCTTATTTTTCATATCCATGAACAATATTTAAGCAACAAGAATATTGTCACAGATATATCTTCCAGAAATATAACCAGCTTGATTAGGAGATATAATGGAGTTAAGCACTCTTTTGAGCATGTTGGAAATTACTTTGTAAATTATCTTGTAGTGAGTATTGACACAAGAAATAAGTTTAAATTTCTTCACACTGTAGGAGTTTTAACTTTAGGAATCAACACAAAATTAGTTGCATTTATTTTTTAAGAATGTGACTTGATTCAAGCATTTGATTGATGGCCTTACATAATCATCTCCCACAATGTCCCATGATTCTTTGTAAAAACAAGATGTAAGTCCATTAGGACCTGGACATTTTTTCTCATCAATAGAGAATAGTGAAACGTCAATCTCTTCTTTAGTAACAAGTGCAGTTAAGATATCAATATAACTCTGTGGAAGATTTTTGTTGAGAAGTTCACTAATAGTGTGTATAGCACAAACTTCTTGCTGATCATCACTTTTTCCAATTAAGTTGATACAAAATCTAAGAAACTCATATTTAATCTCCTCAGAAGATGTTAAGGCAACACCATCCTCAGAAATTAAAGTAGATACTTTATTCTTGGAAATTATACCCTTGATGACTTTGTAGTAATATGCACTACTGCGATTACTATATTTAGCCCAAGTGATACTAGCTTTTTGCATCCGAACTTCCTTCTCAATATATACAACTTTCTCTAACTTATCAAGCGAAATATTTTCTTCAGTTAATTCAGTTATTGTAGGTTTGACATGCATGATAATATTTTGGGTATGTTCAAGACTTTTTGTAAAATTAACAATGCTTTTGACTTCCCTCATGAAGTATTTCTGATTAAGTATCTTCAAATTCTTCTTATCTCCTTCTATTTTTTGCATATCTGAAACATAAGAGAACCATCAATATTTAATCTCCAAGCTTTGTTAATGATGTCATGGTATTCAGGATGTGAAGTCCAAACATTGAAGAACTTAAAAGTACTTGGTTTTCTTTTGACTTCATCCCGAATATTTATCTTCAGAACATAATGATCAGAAGTAGATAGTGAGATACACAAAGCATTAGAATGAACATGATCAAGCCAGAAGCTATTAATAATAATACTGTCAATTCTATTAGCCCTGAGATCACTTGTACTTTTATTAGTCCAAGTATAGAAATTTCCTGCAGTTTGGTGTTAAAAAAGACTAGCATTATCTAATAAATCAATGAAACTCTGAGCACCAATGTCTATCACGGCGTAACCTTTCTTCAATACATAAAATTTCATTGAAGTCACCCAAACACGTAAATTTATCATTAATAAAGATATTAGTCCAAAGATACATCTATTTGTAATCATTGCTGGCATAAATGAAGCTCATATATACCTTTGTGCTGTCACTTAAATCAATAACTTCACAAAGTATACTGTGAAATAAACTCTCAATAATGGACACATGAACTTTGTTTTCCTCCACAATATCCAAATCCTGCAACTATCATCCTTATCATAGTTATTAATAAACTTGAATTGAGAAAAATGAGTGTTAGTAATAACACTAATATTTTTTTTTAAAATTTTGACCATAGTTTCAAGTAAACACATAAGATCAATATTATTATTATGCATAAAGGAAACTACATCTACTTGACTGAGAAGCTTGTTAAAATCTCTTACATTCCAAGAAGCAATTAACATTGATCCACGAGGTCTATTTACTCGACAGACCTTGCTTTGACTTTCATGAATAAGCTTCAGGACATCATTGTCAAATAAAGTAGTAGAATCCAGCAAAGAGTTGAAAGAACTATTCATTTCAATGTGACTACAACTAGCAAAATTAATTATTTTGTCCTTTAATCATTGAGTAGCATATTTCCAAGAGTTAAATTCTTCAGTGGAATTAGCTTGAGTATTATTTTTTTTACCTAGACTTGTTTTTCTTTAGATTCCTTCTCCCTGTCTTTATTAGTCGTAGGACATTTGAACAAACTATGACCAAATTTAATGCAGATTCTACATATTTGAGACTTCCAATCATATATAACTTTTACTTCCCGCAGTTTATTAGACCCTATATCAACAAAAACATTATCAGGTAGCTCATCCTCCATGTTAAGTTCAACACAAATGCGAGTATATCCTAATCTGGATCTAGATTTAGTGATGGAATCCATTGAAGTGGATTTCCATCTCCACTAGCAACGTAAATAAGTCTACTTTCTGTCCATAAAGCCATTGGGATGTTCCTGAGTTTAATCCATAGAGGAATTTTTGAACAATCTATAGCTTCAAATTGCATATCAAGCTTCCATGGACTTTGAATTAGCGGTTTACAATGAATGTGCCACATCTTCTCAAGCGCTTTCTTTTAATACTTTTCATTAAAAAACATACAAACAAACATTCCTTCATTAGATTTAATATCAACATTACCAAACCCACTCCATTGATGTTTAACAAAATTACTAACAATGTAGAGTTGAGGATCAGCATCGACAAATTGACCAACTAAGCACTTATCCCATAATCTAGCACCTTCTTCAAACACATTTGGAGATGGAGAGATTATAGTTTTACCTCAATGCTTTATCGGCTTGTGAAATCCATTTGGAGACTATGTTTTATTATGATTTCAAAGAGACTTTTCCGTTGGTGCGCGAATCTGTGTTTTCATTCTCCACTTTAGTCGATTTAGAGATATCAAATACATTATCTCCTTTATTAACAAGTTCAACAATCTCATCAGGTTCGAAAGTTCTGAAACTGGGAGATTTGTGTGGATTTGGACTTTGAGTGAGAGGTTTAGTAACTTTAACAACAGAGTTTTCAATAACAGTCAAAGGAGGACTATTATAAAAAATCTAATGAGTGATATTCCTTGATTTTCTAGGTGCCATTGATGCGTAGTAACAAATTCGAGAAAGAGATAAAAATCGCAGGTGATTTTTGAAGGAAAAAAGAAGAAACGATATAAAAAAAAAAAGAGAAAATTTTTGAAAAAATGAAGAAGATTTTAATAAAGGGAACAAGAAAGAGAAAAAAATGTTTGTTTATTCTTGAATCATATGCAAAAACAAAAAATTTCGAAAAAGAAAAAGCAAAAGTGTAAAAAAAGGAAGGAATAATTTGGAAAGTAAGAAAAATAAAGTCTTTTACTAAAAAAACAAAAAGCCGAGATCGATAGTTGACCTAGTGGTTAGGTTACTCTGCAGAGACTAAAAGGTCCTGGGATCGAATCTCATTGGAGTCATTTACTCCGAGTCCAAAGTGGCTCTCTCATGTATTAAAAAAAAAAAAGTAAAAAACAAAAAGCTGGCAAAAAAGTAGTTAAGAGCATTCATCTCTCTTCATTGACTCTTATTTTTGTTGTGCTCTAGGAATACCAGTCTTGGTTATTTGGACTCCATGATCATGTCAAGGGCTTCCCGCGACACCTCCTATCTGATCTCTCTATCTGTGTTTTCTAATTCTGGCATTTTCGGAACTTGACTAAGTACTTGATGGTTGTTACTCATGTCGATTTTCATATTACATTTCGGAACTTGACTAAGTGATGTCACAAATTTGTACCTACTTATCTTATTTTGAAACGACCGATCTTTTTTCCTAAATTAAATTATAACTTTCTATTTAAATAATTTAGATTTACCTAATTTATAATATCACTTAATGTTATGGAAATAATTTTAGAGAATTCCCTTTAATTTAATTTCAAGTGCAGCGGACGAATAAAGTAAATAGATTATAACCTTTAATAAATAATTTAATTGAGATTTTTTCTAATATATAATATCACGTATTTTAGAGAAGTAATGTATTACTCTAATTAATTTCAATTGCGGCTGCCTAATAAAAGTAAATCATTACTTTCCATCACATAATTTAAGTGAAATTTACCTAATTTATAATATCACGTTATATTATGGAAACAATTTTAAAGAATTGATGTGTTGCCTTAAATTTAATTTCAATTGCGGAAAAACAAGGTACTGGTAGAGTTTTTTTTGCTTATAAGAACACCAATAATATTTACTTATTTAAAGAAATAAAGTCCAGTGGTATCTCATTTTCTGTCCTAAAGTCTCGATCAATGTCTAACGTTTTCATTCCACATGATTTAGTTGTGGATGTACTATCAAGGTTATCCACGAATTCTCTTTTGCGATTTCAGTGCGTATCAAAGTCATGGTGTCAGATGATTAACAACCCTGATTTCATTAAAGCACATTGCAAACGATCCAAATCTAATATGAAGGTTATTGCTGATACAGTGAAAGGCCCGAAGCTATATGATTTAGTCCATACCTCGGGTGAAATTTTCAAAAGAGAGTCCATGAAAGAAATCAAATACCCGGAAATCATAATAGATGGCAAGAAAGGGGAAATTTTGTTAGTCGGTTCTTGCAATGGCCTGGTCTGTCTAGTTTATTCATATTGGACAATTGTTTTGTGGAATCCTTTAACTCAAAGTTACCTTCAATTACCTGATCGTTCAAAGTATTCTTTATGTTTTGATGGTTTTGGCTACGATGAAATCACGGACGACTACAAGGTTGTTCGATTGAAAAGTCCTAAACCTCATACTTATGTCTATAGAAGTTATATATATAGTAAAAAATCTAATAAATGGAGGCGTTTGGAGAATTTTGAATATGGAGTTGATCTTAAATTTGGATGTGGAGTTGCTGCTAAGGGTGCTCTGTATTGGCAGCTCGAGGACAATTCTATTCTTGCTTTTAATCTTGTAACTGAGAGCGTCCAAGTGTTACCACCACCTCCGGGGACTTCAAAGAGAGCCTATAAAACCTTCCTTGGTGTAGCAATTATGGACGGTTGCCAGCATCTGATTTTTGACAATATGGAAAGTATGGAGAAGTGGATCATAATGAAAGATTATAGATCTAACGATCCTTGGACTAAGTTATCATCAGATTTATTGGCTGGTAGACAATTGTTTATTATTAACCAGCCGTCTAATGATAAAATTTTTAGAACGCGATATCCATATTTTGAAAGTCTTCTCCAACTCGATGCAAAACAAATTGATGTAGAACAAGTTGATGAAGGAAGAAAAAAGAAAGAAAAAGGATTACATTTATTTACGAAAATGGTAATTAATCGGATCGGGTCAAAACTTGGACGGTTTAAGAAGGTATGTTAGTTAGGGCATCCATGTCTGCTAAATCTCAATAATTTAATAGTAGTTTCGCTTTATAGTTAATTCATACTTTTCTTGTTCTAAGAATTATGAGAGACAGCTCTCCGCACGAGACTGATAGGATTTATTACATATGTATACAGTTATGGTGTTTACAATTTGAATCAATAACATAAAATATATGCTAAGCTTCACAGGTCCTAGTATTTGATTTAACAGGATTTCTGAAACTCAGTTATTGTAGGATGAAGGATGTTGTGTGATCTTTATCTATAAATAGTTCCTCAATTATTTTTTCATACAACTAGAAATCGCTCACGCCTATTCTTTTATTGGGATGCTGTGAGGTTTAATTAATTCCATACATATTATAATGAAAGTAGATTAAACCATTATAGACCGTTAAACAGAAAATAAATGCTTGTGATGAATACAAGCACCAAAGAGCAAGCCTGAATACATTTTTAGACCTTTACAAAACTCCCCAAACTCAAATTCGACTATCTTGATATTCATAAAAACTTCATTACCAACTGTAAAGATTTATGGAAGCTAGCTCTCAATTGCGATAAGCCAAATAGGTTTTTTTTTTTTTTTTTTGTTCCAATAGCCAAATAAGTCTGGATCACCAATGTAAGATGTTTATTTCACAATGATTAGATTAGCTACAGAGCAATAGTCTGTGAAATACTATAGATTTGTTTTCAACAATCGAAGTTCTTTTTTTTTTTTTTTTTGTTCATAGGAGATAAATAAATTAAAGACATAAAATATGAAATACACATAGTGTCTGTGGGTATAAAAATAAACCAATGAGGATGGAAAATTTGGCTGCTGTATTTTTGGAAGATGGCAATGTTCTGATGGACTCTGAATTTGAGGATTATAAAACTTCAAATGAGGTTCAAGATCGATTTCTTCATTGATTGGATAAAAGAGTTAAGTCATTTTTGAAATAGGCATGTGATCAATTGAACACAAACCAATGTTTATCAAAACGTGCAAACAAATTCTTTTGAGAAGAGTGCTAACAATCACAATGCTAATACACATTCTTATGCATCAAATAATGTGGTCGATTTAGAGCGTGAAAGGATCAATAAAGAATCCGTGAATATGGCCAGGAACTTTCTCACAGATGAGATACACCTGGGTTTGACCCAAACAGCGAGAGAGGAAGGAAAACATGTGGACTACATACTTCTTAAAAATAAGAAGATATCGGTAGGTATGGAATTTTAGTATTTTGAACCTATTGAAAGAAAAAAATTATATTTATTTGAAAGTGATATTTTGACAATTGAACAAATTTTTTGGTTATCGTTAATTGGTTATGTTGTCGGGAAAAACGCCTAATATAAAAGATATTTAAAAAATATCCTGAAATAGGGGTATGTGAAGTATAGGGTTAGAAGATACCCTAGTGGTTGGAAGACTGTTCTTACCAAAAGCCCTCCTATGTTCGTATATTATCGCTCTCCACAATTCCAAAATTCTTCGGTTTTGGTAACCTTAAGATTACGGAAATACATTCTTGGATTATCTTTCGAAATCTACCTACACAATTGCACTAATCACAGAATAACTAAGATTGTCTCTCAAGTTGGTAATACGTTCTCACCGATGGGATTACCTTAGTGAGTAAAGACGTTAGTTATACCCGTGTTCTCATTGAGTTAGATTTGAATAAGAAGAAAGGACCTTGTTGAAATACGTCACCTAAAGGTTAAGATGTGATTAAAACGGGGTATGAAAACATCACACCTTGTTGTAACAAATGTAACGCATTTGGGAACATTGAGTATAAGTGTTTCTATGAGAATATTAGGAGACCTCAAAGGAGGAGGGTCTTATTATTCGGATTCGTGAAGAAACTTAATCTGAAATTAATAATAATTACCAAGTAACTCGATTTCAGAACAAGCATGGAATCATAGCCCAATCATAAGGCTCGACTAATACATGAGATAAAACATGTTTTCTAGCTTCTTACGTGGGAAAAGGTGCAACTGCAGTTGATCAGGTGCAACATGAGGCTCTCTCTGGTGTTCGGAAACCTCACCAAAACTGGGAGCTATGCAGGCGAAAGTTACCCGAATCCAGCTCAGCTGGGGCAAAGTGTTCTACACGTCCTGTTTTCACTGCAGCAGAAAGATTTGTTTGGTTGTTGGGGGATGTGACAGTGCATGTAATATGATAAGATAAGCTGTTAATTCAGTCAGCTGCAAGATAGTAATTCGCTGCTGCAGATAGGTACTTTGCCAGTGCTGAAAGGTAATTCTTTGCAGCAGACTTCTCAGCTACAGGTTGGAGCTCGGGCTTCTGCTGGAACGAAAAATGCGGAAGATTTGCGGCTGTATGAAAGTAATCCTCTGCTGCAGATGGGTTTTTCGTCAAATGAGTTGCAGGGTAATAATTCGCAGCAGCTGTCTCAGCTGCAGAAGAGAGTTTGCGTACATCAGCAACTTCGGTTTTGATACTGGTATTACAAAATTTTCGGCTATGGATGCGAGTCGAGTATGGATTGATGAAGTATGGAGAGAGTCTATTTAGTTAACGGAAGATTCGTGAAACGTCTGGGTAAAGAGTCTGTACATAAGTATTCAGGTTATCAGAAAACTTGGATTAAGGAAGTTTTGCACTTGGGTAGGGAAGTTTTGGTAGAGGATCTGTTTGTGATGGTGGTTAGTAAGAGAACAAGAAAGTTCTGTTCTAAAAATCGGCTTAGGCTTAGGTACCAGAAGGTAGTGTATTTTCCAGAAATTTTTGGCGGTCCCATAAGGTCCCAGGCGGGCATATGCCGCTTCTAGGCGGATCTAGGTGACCGTTTAGGTGGTCTGGAAGCTAAAAAAAACCATTTTATGATACAAAAAATTTAAAAATTCAAATTATTAACACATAAAATTATGGGTCAATGCTCTCTTAAATTAAAATGACAAATCAACTTCCCATTTAGATTACAATAATTTAGATGAAAAGATTACAATAATACCTTTATTGTAGTTATTGTCTTTGACCAAATATATATTCCCATTTAAATAAAATATTATCATAGAAGTGAAAATCCACCTACTACTAATTTCATCGTACGCGTAGTCCGGGATTTTTTTTAAATATTCATAACACATTCTAAAAAAATTAAAAAAATCAAAAAAATCAAAAAATTACATTTTTAGATGAGACAAAACAATATTTATGTCTATGATTTCGGTTGATTTTTTTTTTGAATTTTTGAATTTTTTAATTTTTATGATTTTTATTTTTTGATTTTTAAATGGGAATTTTGTCCCATCTCTAATTTTAAGATTGTGATGAATTTGTCTCATCTCCATTCTAATACTGTGATGGGATTTGTCCAATCTCTATTGTAAACCTAATTAAAGGTATAATGTGTTGGAGATGATGTGCTGTTTCGCAAGGTAAAAAGTGTTGACCTGGTAGGGTTATGTATGTATGTCGAGTGATTGATATGATTGTTCTGTCCACTTTTACTATTCCTACTATGATTTTGTTTGTAGAGCCTTCAAACAAAATTTGAATGGAATTTGTCCCATATATGATTTGTCCCATCTCTATTTTTAAATTAAGATGCGATTTGTTCCTTCACCGAAAACTCAAGTTTGAAGTGATTAGATGATAGGTTGTTTAAAAGGTCTTCTGTCTCATTAATACGTCTATTATACACAACCTTTTTAACATGATGTTATAGGTAACTACCATCACTACCTCCCACCACCACCACAACCACCACCATTACCATATTAATACAACCACCACCACTACCACAACAACAACAACCACAACCACCACAACTCCACCACCACCACCATTACCTACTACTAAATCTACACACGCGCGCGTCCGTAATTTTTTTTAATATCGTCATAACTAATTCTAAAAAAATCAGAAAAATAAAAAATTTGTATTTTTGGATAAAACAAATTAATATTTATGTCTATGATATTTTTTAAAATTTTTGTTTTTTTTATTTTTTTGAATTTTTTAAAATTATTTTTGGCAGATGAATTTCATGTTTTAAACAGTAAATATCATGTTTGCGAAAAGAAATATCTGTTTCGAAAAGAGAATTCTGTGTCTGCGAAAAAAAAAATTAAAAAAAGATATAAAAAAACCAAGAAAATCAAAAAAATCATAGATGTAAATATCAATTTGTTTTATCCAAAAATGCAATTTTTTTATTTTTTTTATTTTTTTTATTTTTTATAGAATTAGTTATGACGATTTGAAAAAAAAATCACGGACGAGCGCATGTGTAATGGAATTAGTATTAGGTTGTGGTGGTGGTGGTGGTTGTGGTTGTGGTAGCTGTAATGGTGGTTAAAATACATGCATGGTAGTGGTGGTGGAAGTACCATATTATTTGTTTAATATTTAAAAATAAATATTGTATTGAAAATAAAATAATATATTTAATAGTAAGGGTAGTAAAGGTATAAAAAATATAAAGGGGATATTTTTTTATAGATAATTATTTTATAAGGAATTATTTTTTTTGGACGGATTAGGCATTATTATATAAAATAAATTATTGAATGCTTAGTTTAACAATTAGATACTTTTATTAGTCTTTTTTTTAGCAAATAATCCTACTTTTTAATTAATAACAATAAAAAGGGTAAGAAAGTAAAATGGTAATAGATTTTTAAATTTAAATGGTAAACTGGATAATCTAATTGGGAAGAAATAATAGCATGTCAACTTTTGGGCATGAACTTTCCTAATTATGATTTAAATGGGCATTTTCTCTAAAATTATATAAAATTATTTTAATAATTATATAAATCTAGAAAAAATATTTAAATATAATTGATTATCATTCACTTAAATTGGATAAATTATGTATAAGAAATAATACATAATTTTGTGAGTTTTTTTTCCGAATATGTTTCCTTATTCTTTCAAGTATATCGTGTATTAAAAAATAAATACACTAATAATATATAATAATCATAAATAAAAATCAAGCCCATAATATGATCGAAAAAACAAGGCCATTTTAACTTCACTCAATCGCCCTAGCAAGAAAACATCTAGGCACCGCCTAGATGTCCACCTAGTCCCCTAGGCGCTCGAAGGTGGTCGACCGTCCGCCTAGAGCCTAGCACTTTTTACAACAATACAAGAAAGAGAGAAGTGGGTGAGAGAAAACAACTTATTGAGAAATGAAAATACACAAGACGTATGAAGAAAAATATTAGAAGGGTTAGAGGCGGTAGTATTGAAAGCGCAAATGAGGGGAAACCCTCTAACTATATTTGATGATTATCACAACATGCATTTTTTTAGTTTTTTTTCTCGTTGTCTTTATTAGTCGTAGGACATTTAAACACACTACGACCAAATTTAATGCAGATTTTTCATATTTGAGGCTTCCAGACATATATAACTTTTACTTCCTGTAGTTCATTAGATCTTATATCAACAAAACATCACCAGGTAGCTCATGAGCCATGTTAACTTCAACACAAATGCGAGCATATCCTAATCTGGATCTAGATTTAGTGATAAAATCCATTCAAGTGGGTATCCAACTTCACTAGCAACGTAACTAAGTCCACTCTATGTCTATAAAGACATTGGGATGTTCTTGAGTTTAATCCATAGAGGAAGTTTTGAACAATCTATAGTTTCAAATTTCATATCAAGTTTTCATGGTCTTAGAAACAGCGGTTTACTATTAATGTGCCACATCTTCTCAAGCGCTTTACTGCAATATTTTTCATCAAAAAACTTAAAAACAAACACTCCTTCGTTAGATTAAATATTAAACTTACCAAACTCACTCCTTTGATGTTTAACAAAATTACTAACAATGTAGAATTGATGAGCAGCATCAACAAATTGACTAACTAAGCACTTATCCCATAATCTAGCACCTTCTTCAAACACAGTTGGATATGGAGAGATTATAGTTTTACCTTGATGCTTTATCGGCTTGTGAAATCTAGTTGGAGACTCTGTCTTATTTTGATTTCAAAGAGACTTTTCCATTGATACGAATCTGTGTTTTCATTCTCCACTTTAGTCGATTTAGAGATATCAACTACATTATCTCCTTGGTTAACAAGTTCAATAATCTCACCAGGTTTAAAAGTTCCAAAACTGGGAGATTTGTATGGAATTGGACTTTGAATGGAAGGTTTAGTAACTTTAGCAGTAGAATTTTCAAAAACAGGCAAATGAGGACTATTATAAAAAATCTCATGAGTGATATTCCTCTATTTTCTAGGTTCCATTGGTTCGTAGTAACAAATTTGGTTAAGAGATAAAAAATCGCAGGTGATTTTGAAGAAAAAAAGAAGAAGCGATGTAGAAAAAAGAAAAGAAGAGAAAGTTCTGGAAATATGAAGAAGATTTGATTAAAGGGAGCAAGAAAGAGAAAAAATAGTTAATTTATTCTCGAATGATATGCAAAAACAAAAATTTCCGAAAAAGGAAAAGAAAAAAGTGTAGAAAAAGAGGGAATAATTTCGAAAGTAAGAAAGAGAAAGTTTGTTACTAAAAAACAAAAAACTAGCAGAAAAGTAGTTGAGAGTATTTCTCTCTTTTCACTAACTCCCTTTTCTTTTGCTCTAGGAATACTAGTATTGTTCATTTGGACTCCATGTTCATGTCTGAGGCTTCCCCCAACACCTTCTATCCGATATCTTTATCCATACTCCTAATTCTGGCATTTTCAGAACTTGACTAAGTACTTGATAGTCGTTACTCATGTCGACCCCCAGATTATACCGACTGCCAGTCGCCTATCCTCAATAGGATCCAGGGTCCACTTCTACAGCGTTCACAAGCTCCTATAGATCGTTGCAGCTTTTGATTTATTCCTGACATTTCTTCTAACTATAGAATAGTCATTATCATGTCCATCAATCGATGTACCTTTTTTATTTCCATTTTTACCTCTTTTAAAACACTAATTTTAGCATCCTTCACAGACCCCTCATTTCGTTGAGCATTAGCCTTGGTAGAAGAAATAGCAAATTACCAAAGTTTATAACAAATAAGTACCCAATTTTTTTAATGGACAAACATGAACCCAAGTTTTCAATTTTGGTCTAACCGTTATTATTTGTCGTCTATTTTATTTAAATGCTTACTTGACAAATAATTCATGATTATAAAACAAAAGAAAAATTACCCAAGAAATTTGAAAAAAATAAATATATACTTAAAAAATTTAAAAATTGACAATTAGGTATCCATATCTTTGCGAAACACTTAAAAATCCTATTGACAAAATAAAAATATTGGTATTTGATTGTCCACCTTGAAAAAATTGGTAACTATTTATCTTTTTCCTTAAAGTTATGAGTAAAATATCCACTACCCCCTGAACTATGGCCGAATTGATAGGTTACCTTCTACTATATTTTTTAGTATTAAAAAATAATTTTTCCGATTTAATAAATAAAACCTATTTTTTAACAAGGGCAAAATTAGTATTTCTTAATCTTTAGATTTTCAAATCTTCAAACCTTCTAAACCTTCAAATCTTCAAACCTCCAAATCTTCAAATCTCCAAACTTCCAAACCTTCAAATCTTCAAGCTTCATACTCCACCAATCCGTTTTCATTCATGATTTTCATGTCACTCCTTGCTTCTTCCACCAATTCCTTCTTACCATATAATCAACAAATATAGTGAATGTATGACAATATGGAAAAACTCGACAATCAAACATCTCAGTCAATAACATATTAGCCTCTTTCGACTGACCAAAATTACACAAACCTTGGATCAACGAATTATAAGTGACAACATTTGGGGGGTATGCCCTTATCTTTCATCTCAACAAATAGATTAACTGCATCATCTACCATACGGTCTTTGCAAAGACAGTCAATAATAGTGTTATAATCTTTAAAATCTGGTTTAATATTCCTTTTTTCTAATACCCTAAGCCATTCGATAGCCATAAGTGTGTGCCCTGCTTTGCATAACCCATTTATTAAGACCCCAAAAGTAACATCAATCTAGAAAAACTCGACAATCAAACATCTCAGTGAATGTATGACAAAACCCATATCGTTGTGTTGTAGATGGGAGTAACAATTAATAATAATACTCATTGTGTAATCATTTATTGGAGCACTAAAAAGCGCATTTCTTTGAATAGAGAAAGAGCAGCAGGGTAATTTTTCATCTCCACAACACTGTTTAATAGTTTATTATAGTCCACAATAGAAAGCTTGGGTCGCATTTTGATAATTTGATATATGGTAAAACGAGCATCTTCGACACTATTGATATCATCAAAGGATGAATAAAAAGATGAAAATGAAGAATAAAAGAAGAGGGGAAAGATGTTACCGGTTTTGTTCAATGAACAAAGATAGATGTAAAGCAGAACAAAGAAGAACCACTTAGTTTAATTATGACCAAATATACCCTAGGTTTTTTATCGCCGAAAATAGGGGTGTTTTAGAAACTGTGGATATGCAGTAAAGACTCTACAATGAAACATCTCGGTCAATAACATATTAGCCTCTTCCCACCGACAGAAATTACACAAAACTTGGATCAACGAATTATAAGTGACAACATTTGGGGGTATTCCCTTATCTTTCATCTCAAAAAATAGTTTCACGACATCATCTACCATTCGGTCTTTGCAAAGACAGTCAATACTAGTGTTATAAGATGTTATATCGGGTTCAATATTCCTTTTGTCTAATACCATAAGCCACTCGATAGCCTTAAGTGCATGCCCTACTTTGCACACCATTTATTAAGACCCCAAAAGTAACTCCAGTATGCTCAAAAAGTTTCTCCATTGATATTTTATCGAACAATATACAAGCCTCTTCTCATCTATCGATCTGATTAGTTTGATTCGAAGAACCCATAAATTAGGGTTCTTCATCTCCCCCAATTAGAAGTTATTTTTGGATTATTTTTGTTTTAATTTTGTGTATATGTATGTTAGGGGATTAAGAAACACCAATTTTGCCCTTGTTAAAAAATAGGTTTTATTTATTAAATCAAAAAAATAATTTTTTAATTCAAAAAAATATTGCACATGACCTGCATGTGATGACTTAACGGCAAAAGTTAACGGATTCCGTCAAAAAAAGACACCCAGTCACGAAAATGAAACTTAAGAGACATCCATTACCGAAAAATATAGTGAAGGGCAACTTGTCAATTCTTCTATAGTTCAGGGATATTCGAGTCATTTACTCTAAAATTATCTATTCAAATAATTTAAATTTACCTAATTTATAATATCACTTAATATTATAGAAATAATTTTAGAGAATTCCCTTTAATTTAATTTCAAGTGCGGGGACGAATAAAGTAAATAAATTATTACCTTCCAATTAAATAATTTAATTGAGATTTTTTTAATATAATCTCACGTATTTTAGAGAAGTAATTACTTTAATTTAATTTCAATTGCGGCTGACTGATAAAGTAAGTAAATCATTACTTTCCATCACATGATTTAAGTGAGATTTACCTAATCTATAATATCACGTGATATTATGGAAACAATTTTAAAGAATTAATGTATTACCTTTAATTTAGTTTCAATTGCGGAAAAACAAGTTACTTGTAGAGCTTTTTTTGCTTATAAGAACACCAATAATCCTTACTTATATAAAGAAATAAAGTACATTGGTATTTCGTCTTCTGTCCTAAATTCTCAATCAATGTCTAATGTAATCATTCCACACGATTTAGTTCGCGAGGTACTATCAAGGTTATCCGTGAAGTCTCTTGTGCGATTCCAGTGTGTATCTAAATCATGGTGCCGGATGATTAACAGCCCTCCTTTAATATATAAGATACAATCAAAATCTAACATGAAGGTAATTGCTGAAGAATTTTCCACGGGAGTCCTGATGCTAAATGATGTAGTCTTTACCTCGGGTGAAATTTCCAAAAGAGGTTCCATGAAAAAAATCAAATATCCGAAAATCAAAATAGATGGCAGGAAAAGGGGAATTGCTTTAGCAGGCTGTTGCAATGGCCTGGTCTGTCTAGTCTATTCATATTTGACAATTGTTTTGTGGAATCCTTTAACTCAAAAGCACCTTCAATTACCTATTTGTTCCAAGTATGCTATCTGTGTTCATGGTTTTGGCTACGATGAAAGCACGGACGACTACAAGGTGGTTCGATTGGAAAGACATTATGATGCTCAATCTCATACTTATATCTTTGAAATTTATATATATAGTCTAAAATCTAACAAATGGAGGAGTTTGAAGGATTTTGAATATGGACTTGATCTTAGATTGTGGGCCATTGAGAATGGAGTTGCTGCTAATGGTGCTCTGTATTGGCAGCTCGAGGACAAGTCTATTCTTGCTTTTAATCTTCGAACTGAGAGCTTCCAAGTGTTACCACCACCATCGGAGACTTTACAAATTACACCCACACCCTTCCTGGGTGTAGCAATTATGAACGGTTGCCATCATCTGATTCTCTACGATCTGCTCGATCGTGAGAAGTGGATCATAATGAAAGATTATAGATCTAAGGATCCTTGGACTAAGTTATCATCAGATTTATTGTCTAGTGGACAATTGTTTATTATTATAAACATCTGGTTTTTTGGTAAGAATAGTGGAAAGCAATATCCATATTTTGGAAGTCTTCTCCAACTCGATGCAGGCGAAGAACAAGTCGGGGAAGGAAGAAAAAAGAAAGCAAAAGGATTACATTTATTTTTGAAAATGGTAATTAATCGGATCGAGTCAAAACTTAGACGGTTAAAGGTATGTTAGTTAGATCATCCATGTCTGCTGAATCTCCATAATTTTATAGAAGTTTCAAATTTATATCAGTTACTTTATAGTTAATTCATACTTTTCTTGTTCTAAAAGTTATGTGTATGAATAGTAGAATTATGAGAGACAACTCTCAGCACGAGACTGATAGGATTTATTATTTACGCATTCAGTTATGGTGTTTACAATTTGAACCAATTACATAAACTATATGTTAAGTTTCACAGTTCTTAGTATTTAAATTAACAGGATTTCTGAAACTCAATTATTGTAGGATGAAGGATGTTGTGTGATCTTTATCTATTAATAGTTCATGGGCACAGCCTAAGATTAATTTTTCATACAACTAGAAATCACTTGCAGCCGATTCATTTATTGGGATGCTATGAGGTTCAATTAATTCCATACAATTTATAATCTAAGTAGATTAAACCATTAAAGACAGTTTAACAGAAAATAAATGCTTGTGATGAACACAAGTATCAAAAAGCCTGAATACATTTGTAGACCTTTAGAAATTCTCCAAACTCAAATTCGACTATCTTGATATTCATAAAGACTTCATCAAGCTAGCTCTCAATTGCAATAAGCCAAATAAGTCCGGATCACTGAAATTAGCTATACAGCAATAGTCTGTGTTATTGCTGTATAGAATCTGTGTTATTTTTGAACTGCCCCAAGGTTGCATAGAATGTATGCTTCGAGGCACACCGTCAAAGATATGATTTAGCATCATACTGGAAAGAGTACAAACGAAGATGTGTTGCGTCATCCAGTCGATGGTAGTAGTTGGAAAAAATTTGATGAGAGGAATCTCAAGTTCGCTAGTGAACCAAAAATTGTACGCCTTGGTTTGGGCATTAATGGTTTTTGTACTTTTGCCATGCAAAACAACTCATATATCATGTGGCCAGTTATATTGATAATCTACAACTTGCCGCGTTGCTTATGCATTAAAAAATCCACCTTTATGCTTACACTCTTGATTTCTAGTCCTCATTCACATGGAAAAGATATGGATGTATTTCGCCGTCCTATTATAGATGAGTTAGAAATGTTGAGGGGAACGGGTATTATTACATATGATGCACATATGAAGAGGGAATTCGTAATGAAGGTTTGCTTGTTGTTCACGATTAATGATTACCCAGGTAGATCGTACACTTCAAGATGGTCGGGTCAAGGTTGCTTAGCGTGCCCTGAATGCATGGATTCAACTCCTTCCGTGTGGGTGAATAAATGGGTTGTTTATTTTGATCACATATTGTGGTCACCTATTAACCATCAGTTTAGAAAAGACGTATCTTCGTACATGAAAGTCGGTCGTAGGGCCCCGCCTAGAAAACATAGTCCCACCGATATTCAGACACAGTTAGATTGGTTGCCTATTGTGTTTACCGGTAGACACAAGGATTTTGGTGGTAAAGTGACAAAGAAAACAGGTCCTCGTTAGTTTAATTAGAAGAAAAAAAAGTATATTTTATCGTTTACAGTATTGGTCGAAAAAATTGTTGAAACATAACATTGATGTGATGCATTTTGAGAAGAATGTGTGTGATAGTATGCTCGGTACAATGGTTGGTTTAGATGTAAAAATTAAAAAAGATAACGTGAAGGCGAGAAAAAGATCTGAAAAACATGGATATTAGGAAAGATTTGTGGTTATTCGATGACCGAGGTAAAACGATTCCACCACGTGCAAAGTATGTGATGATTCTGGAAAAGCGACGTGTGTTTTTAGATTGGTTGAAGGTGAATTTTTTTCCCAATGGTTTAACTTCTAGCTTGTGGAACAACGTTCAGAGTGATCTGGGGAAGATTATTGGTATGAAATCCCATGATTGTCATATACTGATGCAGTTTCTTTTTGTGGCTAGTATTCCAAAGTCAATTAACGATAAAACGATTAGTAATCTGACTATCGGGTTGTGCAACGTATTTATAAATGTTTGTAAAAAGAAACCAAGTAAGAAAAAACTTGAATCAGGAAAAAATGAAGTGGTCGAGATTTTGTGAAAATTGGAGATGGTTTTTCATCCCGCTTTTTTGGCATTATGGTTCACCTTGTCGTACACTTGTACGAGGAAGCTCAATTGGGAGGTCCGGTTCAAATACAATGGATGTACCCGTTTGCGAGGTACTTGAAGAAACTCAAAGAATATATTCAAAATCCGGTCAGTTGCAGGTTCAATCGCCGAGGGATACGTTGTAGAGAAAACATTGACTTTTATATATCGATACCTCCAAGAAGAAAGTACAAAATTCAACAAACCAAGTAGATATGGTCAGACGATATTTAAGAGTCAGTGCAAGCCGATCGATACTCGAAGTTTCGTAATGTACCATTTAAAGAGAAGTAACATGTAAATTGGTACATCCTACTTAATTGCGACGAGATCCAAGACTATATGTTGTAAGTTATTAGATTTAAATTTTTTGTATCTTATTAATGAATGTTAATAATGTTTGTTATGTTTAGGGAACACAATTCCATGATACCGCTCATTGATATACAGACAAATCACCGAGAGAAATTTCGTCGATGATTCATGAGAAAGGTAACTAAGTTGTTAATTTTTTCAGTTAATTTTATTTATTACAACTAACAATTAGTGTTGTGGATATGTGTTTTTTATGTGCAAGTTGATGATCCTCTTGCTACCGATGAAATGTTATCGTTGTCCCAAATGTCAAATGACCCCGTGATAGATATAATTTATGTGTTGTGAACGAGGTCAAATGAGTTACCCGTGATAAAGGAGAAAAGAGAGTAACTCAGGATTACGTAGTGTGTACCATCACAGGTGGGTTATTTGTGTTGTCTAGATTGTGATTTACCGTTTTTTAGAAGTAAATAAATATTTTGGTAGATGGAATTTTTTGTAGTAGGTAATTTGATAACAAACTAATTATTTTGTACTATCACATGTAGATTATTTTTTTACGGTGAGTTAGTCAAGATTTTGGAGGTTGAATTCACATGTGGGTGTTCAACTGTGTTGTTCGAGTATAAGTAGTATGACACTGACGAGACAAAGAAAAAGAGGAAAACAGAACATGGGGCAAAAACGATCAATACAAATTCATTTTGGTGGAGTGAAGAAATCTACATTTTAGCAACTTAAGCTAAAAATGTCTTTTATATCGATGAAATTAACGCATGTAAGACGCAAAAGGGGTGGAAAGATGTATGGGAAGTGAATGACCGACACAGATGGAGTCCCAATCTATTGAGTATATAATCGATTTCCACTATTCCAAATCCAATCACGATGCCTTTGTTTGATATGAACTTGGATTCAGAATACCCATTATTACAATTGACTACTGGTCAAGGGATAGAGATTGATTTTTCGATGTTTAAACTTGTACTTGAGAACTGGATTGAAGCCGATGATGAAGAATATGATGACACGTCGGAGTCGTACGGGACTGATGAGGAGTTGATATATACCGATAGTGATGATGATAACATAAGCGTTGAAGATGGGTACGAAAATGATAGTTGGTTCGCGATTTTTTTTATCATTTTGGTTTTGAATTTGATTTTTAATTTTGGAATGTAATTGGTGTTATTTTGATAGAATATTACATATTTCGTGGTTGTTATGATATTTATATATGGAAAAATAATGGTATATTGATTTATAAAAAAAAAGAAAAATAAATGAATTTCACTTTCCCTAAGACGAAATCCCTTATATCTTATCTATTACTTGGAACGACCCATACACTTGCAGTTAGTTGCTCCTCCTATTTAGTGTTGATTTTTATCACACTCTAGGAGCGCACTTAGGCTTCTTGTATATGTCATTACGAATATCATCATGATACAAGTGTCCAATTTGTTTATACGATAAATATTTGTGACTTAAAACCTTACCATGCGTATGATTGGGATTGAAGTCCGCACTTGGAAGGAATTTGAGCATGGAATCTTTCTGGCTTATAGTAACCAATTGCATGATGGATTTTTGCATATGGCTCTCAATTTCACATATTATTTGCATTTATATTTGAAATCTTGTACATGTTTGATGTAGTATGCAACAATATCCTTGTGTAATACGTTAAAATGGCTAACAAACATTCCAACTTCAAACATAGGGTTTCCTCATGTCATGACTCTCATTAAACTTCTTTAACTTAAACCTGTTTCTAAACCTTTCCTCTTCTAATTCACTAACACCACTATCAAAATATTATGAATCACTAGTCAAGTTATCAGAGTCTTCACGCCTTATCACCTACATCAAGTTTGTGCTTGATTTCAGACACTACCAAGAATTTATGACGACAAATAGCAGAAATTAATGGGTCTTCCTTTATATCGAAAACATATCACCCGTCTGAATCTTAAAAGTCAATACCTATGTAGAAAGTCCTATCGCTCGAATCCATCCTCGCTAAAACTATCCTTCTTATACTTCTTCTTTCACAAAAAAAGCCCATTGTTCACCACATGCTTACCCAATAGTCCCATCCACATACAATTTGACATGAACATCCTCTAAAAACAAAGTCCATACTACTAACATCCTTGGTGTCGCCAAAGGTGTGATAAAATAATGAATAAAAGAAGTGCAAATAAACACCCTAGGCTGAGCACGGTTTTGCAAGTATACAGGACGTATGCAAGTTTTAATGATAAATAAAATTCGTTCCTCAGAGACTACGAAAGTTAGAGAGAACTTATGCAATTTATCTAGTGCAAATATAAAAGCTAGAATAGATAATACGCAAGACTAAAGAAAAGGAAAATAGATTTTTATCTGGTTTTTGTAGATAGAAAATTAAACAAATAAATTAAAGACAGAAAATTAAAAAAGAAAAGAAGATAGTATGATAGTTTAGCTCGAGAAATTTGCAAGTAATCCCCACTAGTCTTGTTTATTCTAACATGTAAGGGTGAATCATGTAGTACACAATAATCAGGGTTCTAAATTCCCATACCTTAGACCTTGAGAGCGACTAAGGGGGGTATGGCACAACCACAAGGTGACCTTAAATAGGATTTATCCTATGCCACTAGGGTCTCAAGTAGTCTTTCCAAACATGGTGATAGTGATTAAAACAAACCCTAATGATTAACTAGTTAGGTTTAGTGTTGTCAGGACTAACTCCGGACACTAGACGTTATGTGGTGTTTCAATAGTTAAACACCCCTTCCGGGCGACCATCTAACTACTATTAAGGTAATCCTATGCGTAGGCCTTTGCAAGGAAAACAGTCATTAAATCAAAACACATAAACAGAGAATAAAACAGGAATTCAAATTAAATACGATAGTATCCCAAATCAGATAGAAAAACTAGGGTTCATACATATATGCTAAATCTCAAGATAAAATTATTTAATTCATACTAAAGAAAGAAAAGAAAACAATTACAAATTTGAAGGTTGAAGATGACATATTATGGTGTTCAACTCCTTCCAGATTTCTCTTCTTGTGTTGTAAGCTTCTTCCTAGCTTAAGGACTAGCCAAGGATGTGTTTCTTCTGATAAAAGGGTGTATTTATAAGGTATATAGGACTCTTAAACGTTTTCTTGGAGTGGAAGACAAGTAATTAGACTTCTAGCCCAACTCAAATTCGTTATCCTAAAATATAGAAAATGTGCTGTTTTGTTTTGGTCGTGACTCCTTCAATACTTATCTGTTTGGCGCTTTCCAATAATCGAAACTGATTGTCTCGAAAAGCTCTATAACTTTTATTCAGACCATTCTTCCAAATTCCTAGCCAATCTTGAGTTATGATCACTTTTAAGTTCGTAGCTGTAGGAATTCAGATTTAATTGGCATTGTTCCTTTTTCATATTTCCTTCTTTAATCTACAATTTTCATGCATATTTTCTTTCCTTAATCTCTTAGAATTGATTTTACATCTTTATCTCTAATTAATTCCTATATATATCTTTAAAGCTTCACACTAAATAAACAAATTAAATCCAGTATGCTCTAAAAATAATAAATAATTAAATCAAGATATGAAATAGGAAAGTGCACTAAATCATTAGAAAATCGACCTATATCCTAATAAATACACCTAAAATGATGTCTCCAACTAAGATTAAATCATCATAAATGGGGAGACATCAATCCTCATCATGAGAAATATACTCAATCTTAACTTCCAAATACCCAAATTTTATGTTGTACAGTTCAGCATCTTCTCCAAATCCTATAGTCTTATCCATCTTACGTAGGTTAGCCATGCTCAAATTTTTATGCTCGCAATTGTAGAAGTAAATAACGGAGCCACCTTGATATTTTCCATCCTTAAAATTCCCACCAAATTACTCATCCAATATAAAACTTTCTGCATAATTGAATACCAATTTAGGGATCAAATATTACACAAGAACATGGATTTCTTTGCAAATAACATATTAAACATATTAAATTACTGGACTTTGATAAAACCCATCGGAAATTTAGTGAACTAATTCACATTAACTTCTTTCCATATACTTTTTAGACTTATCTAGCAAACTAATAATGTTTAAACATATATATTGATCATAACTGGGTTACTCAAATGGGAAAACATTAATCATTAACAATTTCTACTTTAATTGATGGGATTTATAACACATCAATTACTAAGAAACACCTTGTTAAAATACTAAAAATGCACGCTCCTTAATAAATACGAAACACCAATGCACATCTCCTTTGTTGCACTAATACACTCCATCATAAACAAATCACCAGTACAAGCTATAGAACAACAAAAAACACAACTTAATTACAATATTTCATTAGAATATTATTTTTTTAGGAAAATTTCCTTTAATTGAATTTTTAACCATTTTGCACCCTGCTAAAGCTAAAAAACCAGTAGCACTTACTAAGTGCATCAACATAATTTTTATCAATGCTAGCTTGAGAAGAAAGAACATGTGGTTTTTACATATTATACCAAACTAACTACTAAAGAAGATCCTAAATTCTAGCTTCATATGTAAAGAAAAGTATACCTTGAAGATGAACACCATGATTTTGCTCTTAATAAGAGGCATTATCGAAGGACCCACTATCACCCATTTCAAATGGATTAGATGGGAAAAAGCTTGAAAACCTTTGATGATAGGGTATGTTTTAAAGCTACAACGCGATTAGAAATGCTTTTGAGCTTCAAGAATAAAAAATGGGGAGCAAAATTTTGCTGCTTACGCCTTGAACGCTTGAATTCTCTGAACGAATGGAATGGGGTAATGTACTGTTATGCTAGACACGCACAGTTTTAGGGCTTCATTTGTTTTTTAAATAGTGTATAAGAATTGACATATTTTCCCGTTATTTTTGAGGTAAAATCTATCCACGTAATGTGGCATCTAGCGTCAAAATTCACGACATGTGATAATAGGAGCCTAAAACTAGAACATTAGGTACATGTTTGTTCACTTCTGTAAACTTGGGTAGATCCATATGGGAATTGTCCCTATTATTAATTTTATTTTGTTTTTTGAGGGAAAAGACATCCTAAATACCAAGTGTTTCAAATTTCGACAAATAGGTACCCAACTTTTTAAAAATGGACATTCAAGTACCCAATGTTTTCATTTTGGTCTTCTGTTAGTATCCATCATCAAATACACATTAAATGCTGACATGGCATATATTTTTATATTTAATTATAAATTATTTTTACTTGTAAAATACATTTTTCACCTCTGCCACGTCATTATTTAACACCATAATTACCGTCAAGTACTAACGGAAGGTAAATAAAATGAAACGTTCGGTACATGTTTGTCCACTTATGGAACCTTGGGTATGTATTATCCAAAAGGCAAAACATCGGATACCCATGGGGTCCTTTTCCCTTTTAATGAAAGCCTAATTTTAAAACTTTAGTCTAGGGGTCCACAATCATTAAGATTGGCCATGAATATAATTGAATAACTAACAGTTTGGAAAATAGTATAAAAAATAATACCCATATTATATAAACATTAATATAGTCGTAACCTAACTAGTTGATGTCTCCCTATTTGTGATGATTTAATCTATGTTGGAGACATCATTTTAGGTGTATTAGGATACTCAATACTCGATTTTTTCTTATATTTTAGTACTTTCTTATTTCTTGTCTTGATTTGATGATTTATTATTTTTAGAGCATATTTGGTGCCGCCTAAGGTGTGATAAAATAAGATAAATAATAAATCAGAAAACACCGCACTCTCACCCTAGACAGGCACAGTACTGCAAGTATTACAGGACGAATTCAAGTTTTAATGATAAGTTGAGTTCGTTCTCAGGGACTTAGTGTGTTAATCGAATGGGTAGATATAACGAGTAAGAAGTAATTAATTAAAAGACAGAAAATAAAGAGAGAATAATTCGAAATAATAAATTAAACTAAGGAAAATAAAGACAGTAAATTAAATACGAAGAAATATGAGATGAGAAGTATAGCTTAGGTTTTGCTAGTATGCACTAATCCTTCTAATTCTTTCTATCAAAGATAGTTAATAAGGGAGATAATTAGCTCTTAGATACTTAGTCAGGATTCTAAATTCCCATACCTTAGACCTTGACAGCGACTAAGGGGGCTACAGAGACACCATGAGGCTGGTTCAAATAGGGTTTACAAGCGCTACCAAGACCCTAAGCAATCAATTTCCATAAATGGTGATAGTGATTAAATTATACCCTAATGACTATCTAGTTAGAATTAGTGTTGTCAAGACCAATATCGACACTAGACATTATGTGGTGTTTCAATAATTAGACACCCAGCTAAGGTGATCATCTAACTACTATTAAGGTAATCCTATACTCGTGCACTAGCAAGGAAAACAGTCATTAAATCAAAACACATAAACAAATATAAAGGTAAGCAGCTAATATCAGATTAAAACATGTAATTCCCAAAGAAACTTAGATAGAAAGAAATTAGAATTCATAGTTTATACATGATGCAAAACCCAAGCTGTGGGGAGTTTAGTTCATACCTGAAGGAAATAAACTAAAGGAAATAATAAAAGACATCATCTTGCTCTCTATAATAACTCTGATGAATAAAACCCTAAGGACTAATTACTATGAGGCAAGGATGATTTACAAGTGTTATAAGGGTGTATTTATAGGTGTTTAGAAGACCTAATTCGTTTTCTTGAAGGAGAAGGTAAGTAGTGGACTCCAAGCCCAACTCAAATTCGTAACCCTAAAATATGAAATCAGGCCCGTTTTTGGTTTGGTCCTAGAAGCTTCAATACTCATCCGTTTGACGCGTATGAGTAGTCGAGATTAATTTTCTCGGAATGATATCCAACTTTTCTCTTGAGCATTTCTCCAAATTCTACACCGATTTTGAGATATAAGCTGATTTGTGGTCGTAGGTGCAGAAATTCAGGATTAAGGCTGATTTTCCTTTTCCATGTTTTTAGCTTTTCTTTCCTTATCTCCAGTTACCATGCTTATCTCTTTCCATATCTATTAGTCTTTGACTTGGACTCTAATTAATCTCCATAATTATCTCTAAAGCTTCACACTAAATAAATAATTAAACCCAATATACTCTAAAAATAATAATTTACTAAATAAAGACTCAAAATAGGAAAGTGTAACATTTCTCAAGAAAATCGATTAGAAAGACTTCTAAATCACTAAAAATGATGTCTCATCCTAACATAAATCTATCACAAATGAGTAGACATCAATATTCGGTTTAATTGTATGTTAAATGTGAAGCTTTAGAGATATATGTAAATCAATTAGATGCCAAATAAATTATAAAGAGATAAATGTAAGAAGATATGGATGAAAATTGGAGATAAAGGAAGTAAAAGATAGAATAGGAAAAGAAAAGTTGCCAACTAAATCTGAATTTCAGCAGCCACGTTCACTAAAAGGATCATAACTCAAAATCGAATAGAAATTTGGAAGAATGGTCTGAAGCAAAAGTGTAGAGATTTCCGACATGGTCAGCTTTGATATAAAGAACGTGTTAATTGCAGAAATATTGAAGAATTTTCGACTAGAACAAGACAGTAGCAGTTTTTCCCTTCTCTTATATTTTAGGAAACGAATTTGATTTGGAAAAGAAGTCCAATTGCTTGCCTCCTACTCCAAGAAATTCGAATTAGGGCTTCCTATACTCCTATAATACACCCTTTAACTACTGTAAACATGTCCTTGCCTCCCACAATTAGTTTTAAGTTTTAAATATCATTAGAGATCATTCCAAAGAGCAAGTTGACAGTATGTATCTTTCTTTTAGTTTAATTCTTTCTAGTATGAACTAATTTTCCCATATCTTGGGTTTTGCATAATGTATAATCTATGAATTCTATTTTCTTCTATCTATGTTTCTTTGGGAAAACTATTTTAAATTCATTCTAGCTTCTTAACCATATATTTGTTTTATGTGCTTTGATTTATTGTCTTTCTTGAACCTGATCAATTTAGAGTTCTGCTAATATTAGTTCAATGGTCACCCGGAAGGGGTGTCTAATCATTGAAACACCACATAAGCGTCTAGTGTGTGGTAGTGATCCGGAAGGGCTTGCCTAACTAGATAGTCATTAGGGTTTGATTGAATCACCGATCATTATTTGCAGGCCAGTCTCATCTAAGAACCCGTAGGAGAACCTTAGTTAAGTCCCCTGGTAATTGCGAGGTCGCCACCCTAGTCCACCCAAAAGGGGGTAGGGAAGAATTTAGAACCCTGACTACTTATCTAAGAGTTATAATCACCCTTATTAACTAGTAGAAAAAATAGAAGGATTAGTTCATACTCGCAAAACCTGAGCTATATTATCTCATCTTATTTCTTACATCTTTTATTTACTTGTCTTTAATTTATTTAGTTTAATCATTATCTCCTCAATCATATTTATTTACTTTTCTGTCTTTTAATTAATAAGTGCTACTCGATTTTGTTGACCTACTCGTATAACACACTAAGTCTCTGAGAACGAATCTGACTTATAATTAAAACTTGCTTACGACCTGTGATATATGCAACGAGTAACGTGTTTAGTCTAAGGTGTTAGTGCATCGTTTATCCGTATTTTATTATCATATTTTTATCACACCTTAGGAGACACCGTTAGTAAAGTAAATGGAAAAGTCACAAGGGTATCCAGCGGATGGTGAATATAACAAATAAGAACCTAAGTTTTTTAAAAAGGACAAACAGATACCCAAGTTTTCAATTTTAGTCCAACCATTTTACACGCCGTCTATTTTATGATAAGTTTTTACGTGATAAAAATTTCCTAATTATAAAATAAAAAGGAAAAAATAGTGAGGTATTCAAGAAATTTCAAAAAAAAAACAAACAAATACCCAAAAAATTTGAAAATGGAAAATTAGTACTCAAGTCCTTGCCAACATCAACACTTAAAGATTGTATTAACGTTAGGGGTGTGCATCGGGTTAGAAAACCCGCATAACCCGACCAACCCAATTACACTAACCCAAAATTAGTCGGGTTAGTCTCATTTAGGTTTACAGTGTATGCTTGCGGAGCCCGAGAGGTGCTTCACAACTTATAACAGACGTGTGAGAGAAGAGAGAGAACAGAGAAAAGAAATGGCGTTACGAATGGGAGAAAATCTTCCATTAGAGGGATAATGAAAACCTTATGAATCTGAATGACGATCAACGTCAACCACCTGCCCCTCGAGATCCGCCAATAGGTCCTCAACTACCACTAGGAGGAGGTAACATAAACAATAACAAACAAGAACAAGATATCCCAGGCTTGGGAGCACCTTTCCGAGTTCAACCTTTAAGTTATCATCCTCCAGAGATCCAAAACATCAAATTCAGGCTCGATTCGGGTATATGCTAAGTCAATTTTTGAATTTTGGACTCTACAGTGGTAGAACAATTCAAGATTTGTTTGTTATATAAATTTGACTCGCTGAATGAATATGGATACAAATTTGTCTTATTTATCGAACTAAATCACCCGCAGTGCACCCGCAAACCAGCTTACCCGAAAATCAATGGTTTATATAATGTGTTGGGCGGGTGCGAGTCTCATTTTTCAAAACCCGCACAAGAACAGGCGGTTTGTGGGTTGGACAATTTTCATTCAAACCCGACTCGCACACACCACTAATTTAACGTGGCACTCACGGTAATGTTAGGCATCTGATTGTCACCTTGGAATTGTTAGTACCTATTTGTTTAATTTTGAAATTGCGGGTATCAGTCTTTTTCCCTAAAGTAAATAACTCTTTGTTTGGTTCCGTTAGTTTTCTTAACTTGATGTGTAATAACTCTTAATATTTTCTTGTAATGACAAAAAATTGGGTGATTTACCCATGAAGTTCACATCCCACCAATTCTGGCAAAAAAGGTTCAATCTGAATGTCCCAAATACCCTTTTCAAACAAATTATTCCATAAAAAGTATTTTACATTCTATAATTAAAAAACTATATAATTAAAAATTTCCCATATTAAAAAATTTTAAAACCAAAATATTTCTATAATTACAATATTTCCTATTCTAAAACTAAACTATTTCATAATTTTTCCTATTTTATAACATAGTTTCAAAGCACTTTCATGAACGTCAAACCTAAATGTGCATACAAAATAAAATCAGGGGTTAAAAGTATAAATATAATATAGTGGGTTGACAGTACAAAAATATTCATGCGACACTGCAAAAACTTTGAGTTGACAGGGCAAAAACATTGGGGTGACACCACAAAAGCGTGGACTGGCATTGCGCGATATATAGTAGTGGGTTGACAGTACCAAAAACAATGGGTTGATAGTACAAAACAGTGGATTGACAGGTACCTTCAATTTTCACATAAACACATTTTCACATTGACCCTAACATAAAACCCTTTAATATAACATTATAATTTTTATGATAAAGAAAAAAATTGGGCAATCGGAAATGTTGAAATTTTTCAAAAGAAAAAAAAAGAAAAAAAAAAGTTGAAAAACAATGAAACATAAAATATAAAAATTAATTTTTTAGAGTTTCAATAGTAAGAATTAATTTTTTTTACCGTAATGTGGGTTATTCAATTGCTAATGGCGTAGCCAAGCCCGGATGATGATGGTAGAAAAAGGATCCTGACTAGCGGTGGTTTTCTTGTGCAGGAACTGTTTGGTGGCCAAGCCGAGTTGATTGTGGTGAAAATTGGTTTCCCAGTGGCGACAAGTTTCTTGTGCAGAATAGCAGCTTGGTGGCCAAGTCGAGTTGATGATAGTGGAGATTGGTTCCCCAGCGGTGGCGACTCTCTTTGGAAGATATGATTTTTTTCCCTTGTAAGCGAATGTGAAGAGATAGAGTTTTAGGTTTTATGTTTCATCGTTTTTCAACGTTGAATTTTTTTCATTATTATAAAATTTATATTTTTAATATATAAGATATAATTTAATTTATTAATTATAATTAGAGGTAAAAATGATAAAACATAAAAATTGTAGACCTTTTAAGCGGGTAAAAAAATGGATTTTGGGGGTTACGTTTTGTGTATTTGACCTAATAACTCTACTTTATATTCAAATAATTTAAGTGAGATTCACCTAATTTATAATATCATGTAATATTATGGAAACAAATTTAGAAAATAAATATATTATTTTTATTTAATTTCAATTGGGGCGGACAAAAGTCTAACACTTCATCATTCTTATTTCTACATAAATTCTCCCAAGATATCCAATGTATTTACCTCATCACACCTTCTATACCCAAATAAATTCACATATAATTCTATCAATTTCATTACACACATGATACAGAAATATGACCGTTTTCATAATATATATTGGTATGGCGCTCAATACCGCTTGTTCTAGAGTTACCCTCCCAGCTAGAGAAAGATTTTGGCGACTTCCAATCGATAGTTTGTTTCTCATGCTCATAGTTACCCTTCTATGAAAATACCTTGAGAGGCGTCTTGAACAAATAGGAGTACCCAAATACATTCTTAGAGAGTCATCTAGAACGAAACCGCTTCTAGTAGCTAATTCAACCTTCCTCTCTTGCTGTATATTTTTTGAGAAGAAGATTATTGAATTTTCCTCACTAATCATGTGTCCCGCTTCATCACAGAATGTTTCATTACAACTTTCATCAAATCAACTTGAGTTACCGAAGCCTCCGCAAACAAGATCAGAGTTGTCTGCAAAGAACACATGAGAGATCGGCGAACTCTACTTCTGTAGGCGGATTCCTTACTAATGCAAAGACTTTGTATCAGAAGAGAAAGACGCTCCATACACATCACAAACAAAATGGGGAGAGTGGGTTTTGAAAGATTTTCCTCCTTTTGGCATGAACGGCTCCAGAGGGTCACTATTCTATAATATCTGCATGGAGTTCGAATTCATAGCTTGTATAATAAGACGTACCAAAGAAGGAGGAAGACCGAAGTTTGTGATGGTTTCTTCTAAGAATCTCCAACTCATTTTATGGTAAGCCTTCTTAAAATCAATTTTTAAAACCATAAAACCACACTGGCCAGTTTCTTGTACATCCAAGAGGCCATCTTTTGTACCAATACATTTCCATGTTGTATCGCCCGAGAAGGAAGCTTGTTTGGTTAGCACCAATACGCTCTGCCAACAAAGGACGTAGTCTTTTCACCATCGCTGTCATAATAAACTTAACTAGTACATTCTAATAGGGAAGAATGGCTAACCTATCTGGATCCTTTACCTTTTAAATTAGATGGATAAGGGTGTTGTTGAGGCGCAAGGGGATATCATTGGTTCTGATATATTGCCTTACCATATTACACACCGATGGCCCCACTGAATCCCAACATTTCAAGTAGAACATTGAAGAGGTCCACTCAGGACCAGGCGCCTTCAAAGGATTCGCATGAAATACAATTTCACGAATCTCATCATCAGAGAACTCCTCTATTAAAACCCCACACACATTGTCTTTCAGTCGAATAAGGTAGGGAAAATAGAAAGGACCAATGATATCGCCTTCGACTTAATACAATTGCTGGAATATATTTTAAACTAAGTTCTTGATTTCCACCTCGTTCACTACCCAATTGTCATTACCAGCTCGTAGCTTGATCGTTCTTGATTATTTCCTCTTTCAGATAATAGATAAATGATTGTATCGCGTATTCCGATCTTCAGAGCGAATCCATTTTTTTTTACTGATGAAACCAAAGTATTTCTTCTTCCTCCAAAACACTGAAGTATTCCCTCGGCCTTTTTCCAAGTCAAAAAACAGATGAGTTATACTTTTCCTCAAGTGAATTCTGAATATACCTAAGTCTCATGATAAGTAAACGCTTCTTACGATTAATGTCCCAAAAAACCTCAGATTTCAACGACTGAGCACAACACTGCATAGCCGCAATATTATCCCCCAACTCATTATGACTTATGTCCCATTTATCCTGCACAAAATTTTGAAAATATTTGTGGAGGAACCATGCTAACTCAAATCTGAAACGGTTAATTATGTGTGGAGTGGAAATATCCCCGATAAACAGAATTAGAATGTGTGTATGGTTTGAGTGGGCTCGATCTAGGTGAATAACCTTAGCTTGCAAAAAAATTGTATGCAAGATAGTGTTCCCGTAAGCTCTATCAAGCCTCCTTAAAATTCGATGACCCGTATTCCAATAATCGCACTAAGTGTTCCCTGGAATGCGTCTTTAAAAACTACCAGAATTCCTCCTGTTTCGCCGGATATGTTCGCGCACAGACAACTGATAAGATTCACGATTCACATCCTTGTTTAGAAACTTTGATATTAATAACTTATTGACTTGCAGACAAAGCGTTGATGTCAATATCCACGTCGTCCCAGATTAACCATATACTACCTTTGTACGTTTCTGCTTCAACCCTTGTCGAGTTTGGTTTACCCAGGTCTTAGTGGTCTAATTTTCTTTCTTACTACTAGCTATCGGTTTAACAATGACAGTTAACCAAAACTTGTGTACACGCATCATATCACGAACAACACGTCTAAAATTATCAATAAAAACGCCATGGAAATTCTAAATAAGAATATTCAGCGGATGGTTAAAACTGTTCCACCCCTGAGAATAAATAAACGGGGTACACTTTAATAAACGTAATAAAATGTGATAAGAGGAATACCACTCCTGTTCATTAGGACTCCACGATCATGTTGGAGGCTTTCCCCAACACCTCTTATCTAATCTCTCTATACGCGCTACCTATTTCAAGCATTTTTGGAACCAGACTAAGTAGTTGATGTTCGTTACTCATGTTGACTCCCTGATTATAGTGATTGCCTGTCGTGTGTCCTCCACAGGATCTTGGGTTCACTTCTACAACGTGCATAGGCTCCCATTGATTGTTGCAGCTGCTGTTTTATTCGTGATATCTTTTCTGACTACTATATAATCATTATCCTGCCCCTGTACCTTTTTTATTTTCTTTTCCTCTCCTAATGACACACTATTTCCAACATCCCGCACTGACCCCTCATTTCGTTAAGCATTAGCCTTGGTAGAAGAAATAGAATAGTAGCTAAGTTTATAACAAATAAGTACCAAATGAACAAACAAATACCCAAGTTTTCAATTTTAATCCAAGTGTTGATACATGTCGTCTATTTCACGTTAAGTGCTTACTTGAAAAATATTTTATGATTATAAAATGAGTTATTTTCCAATTAAGTCCACAAACCCATTAAGTCCAACACCATATCTCTCCCTTAAAAGGTCCAGCTTTATAATTTCTCTTTCATCCATACCCCTTCTTTAATAATATTAATTGATTTTTACCATTTTTATCTTTTGTAACTTATTCCATATAGGTAGTGTATCTAATAAATCCTTTAATTATAGCATCTTAAAAGAAGAAATATTTCCTACACAAAGCCGTTCTCCTGCACAAAAAGACCGCCGCCACTGGGGGACATTCTCCACCATTTCCCCCACCAAGCCGCTCTCCTGCACAAAATTAATCACACTCATCTCCCCACCAAGCCACTCTCTTGCACAAAAATACCGCCACTACTGGAGGACATTCTCCACCATCATCAAATCGGATGGCCTAATAAACCATTCGACCCTAGGAAGCACAAGCACAAGACCAAGACCGCCGCCACTGGAGGACATTCTCCAACACCGTCCAACACTGTTGCACCATCGACTAGAAGATATTCTCCAAAAAATAAAAAAAATTAAAGGTAAAAATCTATTTTTTTCTAATTGAAACCCTAAAATTCATAATCAAGTGTTTTATATTTTATTTTTTAATGGAATCTTAGATTCAAATGATTAAATCCAATTATTATTTTTTTTGAGATTTTCCTTAGAAAAATCTATTTTTTTTCATTGAAACTGTATGAATTTCATTGGACATAGTTCATACCCTGGTCTTAATTGGTTGCTTTTAACTTGTGGTGGTGTAACAGGCAAAAACAAAGGGTATACACACTACACATGAAATACTTTATTTTCTGTTTTCTGATGGGTTACGTTTGGAATATCAGTGGCGTGCTAGTTAATATCGCTGGTTTGTACTGATGGGTTACGTGTGGACACACTGCACATGCAATTTTTCCGTTTCTGATGGGTTACGTGTGGAATATCAATAGTGGGCTAGTTAATATCGGTGTTTTGTACTTATGGGTTGCGTGTGGAATATCAGTGGTGTGCTAGTTAATATCGGTGGCTTGTAATTACTGGTGCAATTTATTTTGTAATTACTACGCAAATATGAAAGAAAGATATACAATCATTGATTTTTATTTGTTTTGTTGTACTTTAATTTATTGTTTTTCTTTTTTTATTTTGTAATTAATTGATTGGTTGCATATAATTAGGAAATTAGTTTTGGTAAGTTAAAAAATATTAATGGAGCAAAAGGACAATCAAAACATTTTCGATAGGGTAGACCTGATAGACAACTGACAATAGTTTGTGAACAAAATAAAAAAAAATCCAAAAAATGTTAAAAGAAACAATTAGATACGCCTATTCTTGACAATGTTAACATTTTAATGATTTTATTGGCGTGGTAGGTTGGACCAAATGACAAACGTTGATGGTTGATTGTCCAATTTGAAAAAATGTCTAAGGTAAATAGACTATTACTTTCTATTCAAATAATTTAAGTAAGATTTACCTCATTTACAATATTACGTAATATTCTAAAAACAATTTTCTAGAATTAATCTATTATTAAGATCAATAGTTGGTCTAGTGGTTAGACTACTCCGTAGAGACTAAGAGGTTTTGAGATCGAATTTTATTGGAGTCAAAATGATTCCGAGTCTAAAGTGGCTCTCATATGTATTCATAAAAAAATAATTAATCTATTATTTTTATTTAATTTCAATTGTGACCGACTAATAAAGTAAATAAATAAGGGTGATTTCCTTATAGAGTCCACAATCAATCAGTGATTGCCCACCAGGTCCACCCCACCGCAAATGATAGACTTGCCCCTAGTTACCCATTAATTGGAATTTGTTACCAAAAAAACGCTAAAATCATAGAATCAGTTGAAAATTAAAACAAAATAAATTTGTTACCAAAAAAACGCTAAAATCATGCAATAAGTTGAAAATTAAAACAAATAAATTTGTTACAAAAAAAAGCTAAAATCAGAAAAATTCGAATGCAGCAACTGAAGAAAATATTGAAACTTGTGTTCAAATGGACGATGGTGGGTTGTCCACTAAACTCGATGGTATATGAATTTTTTCATAAATGTTATGTGTTGGGCAGTAGAAATAGGGGTGGGTAATGTTTGTTTCTTGAATGGGTTGTCAGTTAAAGATGGTGGTACATGGAATGCTACCAAGTTTGAGTTTTAGATGGTGGGTAATGAATATTATTTTTTATGGTGTGCATGAGCATATTGATGGGGTACGTTTTTGTAACAGATAGAAGTGGTGGGTTACATGTTTTAAGACATGGATACCAGTGGGTTATTAGTTTTGTTTTGATGGGTTCTCTGTCAAAAACGATGGTGTAGTAAATGTGCAGTGTCTTCAACCCCACCAACAACACTTATCCACCACCCAAAACCCGCCACCACCACATCGCACGACCACCTCGCACCACGACCTAGTGTGCTCCTATTTCTGCGATGCTTCCCACCTTCTGACTTTCATGCGTTTACGAATCTGATGAGAAAGTGTTTCAACTAAAGCCATTCTACCAAATAAAGAAACTAACTAACCAATGAAATGGGTTCGGAGATGGATGCTGATGCTGAGAATGAAGGAAGGTGGTGGTAATGTTGGGGCGATGTTGATATTAGCGTGGTGGTGATCGGCGCTGTTGAAGAAGACGAAGACCGATGGCGTAGGGGTTCAATTCGATAGAGAAGACTGAAGGTTGGGTGCTGCTTGTCGTTTTCGCTGTGTATCTGCTCGGAGGTGTTGGTGGGTCGGATGTCAGGCGGTGATGGTTGGAGTTTGGATCAAGAGGGGCGGCGTGAGTGGAGTTTGGTGGTGAATTGATGAATGTGATTACAAACGTATAATTGGAAACAAAAAAAGATTACAAACGTATAACAAGTTCACTAAAATGAGTGCATGATTATAGGGATTTAATGTATCTGCTAATATAATAGAATTATTCTTAAGTAAGAATCAAGGAAAAGATTATATTATTATTATTTAATTCAGGGGTAAGATGGTATATAGTAAATAACGTTGGACTTGTTAGGGTGTAAATTATGGGTTAGACTTGATGGGGGTGGATAGTTGGGCTCTAAAACTATATGAGTTAATATCTCAATAAATAATTCATTGACAAGGTTTTGGTCATCCAATCTAATGATGTAGCTTCTAACCAAGTTAATGACTCTGAATCCAAAATGATTCTTCTATATAAAAAAAATTAAATAAATTATTTCTTTCTATTTAAATAATATAAGTAAGATTTATCTAATTTATAATTTTACTTAATATTGTGAAAACAATTTTAGAAAATTAATGCATTGCTTTAATATAATTTCAATTGCGGCCGACTAATAAAGTAAATAAATCATTACTTTCCATTCTGATAACTTAAGTCAGATTTACCCAATATATAATATCACGCAATATTATGGAAACAATTTTATAAGAATTAATGTATTGCTTTAATTTAATTTCAATTGCGGCTGCGAAAAACAAGTTACTTGTAGAGTTGTCTGCTTATGAGAACACCGATACTCTTTACTTATATAAAGAAATAAAGTCCGATTGTATTTCATCTTCTGTCCTATCATGTCAAACGTTTTCATTCCACATGATTTAGTTGTGGAGGTACTATCAAGGTTATCCGTGAAGTCTCTTGTGCGATTCCAATATGTATCAAAATCATTGTGTCGGATGATTAACAGCCCTCCTTTAATTAACATACGGTCAAAATCTAATATGAAGGTCATTGCTGAAGAATATTTCACGGGAATTCCCCATCTATATGATTTAGGCCTTACCTCGGGTGAAATTTCCGAACCTGAGAACATGAAGGAAATCAAATACCCGGAAATCGTAATAGATGGCTGGAAAAAGCGGAATACGTTAGCGTTAGCTGGCTCTTGCAATGGTTTAGTCTGTCTAGCCTATTCGAATTCAACAATTGTTTTGTGGAATCCTTTAACTCGAAAGCACCTTCAATTACCTATTTGTTCCAAGTATGTTTCCTGTGTTCATGGTTTTGGCTACGATGAAAGCACAGACGACTACAAGGTGGTTCGGTTGGAAAGACATTATGGTGCTAAACGTCATGCTAAGTTCTATAAAATATATATATATAGTCTTAAATCTAACAAATGGAGGAGTTTGGAGGATTTTGCATATGGAGTTGATATTAAATGGTGGAATATTAAAAGTGGAGTTGCTGCTAAGGGTGCTCTGTATTGGCTCCTAGAGAACAATTCTATTTTTGCTTTTAATCTTGGAACTGAGAGCTTCCAAGTGATACCACCACCACCATCGGAGACTTCAAATAAAACAACCTTCCTGGGTGAAGCAATTATGAATGGTAGCAAGCATCTGATTTTCTACGATGGGAAGGCTCAGGAGAAGTGGATCATAATGAAAGATTATAGATCTGAGGATCCTTGGACTAAGTTATCATCAGAATTATTGGCTGGCAGACAAGTGTTTATTATTATAAACACGTGGTTTATTGGTAAGAAATATGGAAAGCAATATCTATATATTGAAAGTCTTCTCCAACTCGATGCAGGCGAAGAACAAGTTGAGGAAGAACAAGTCGAGGAAGAACAAGTCGAGGAAGTACAAGTCGAGGAAGTACAAGTGGAGGAAGTACAAGTCGAAGAAGGAAGAGAAAAGAAAGCAAAAGGATTACATTTATTTATGAAAATGGTAATTGATTGGATCAGGTCAATACTTTTCTTGTTCTAAGAGTTATGAGTATGAAATGAAGAATTATGAGAGACAGCTATTAGCACGAGACTAATAGGATTTATTACATACGTATTTAGTTATGGTGTTTGCAATTTGAATCAATTACATTAAATATATGCTAAGCTTCACATGTCTTAGTATTTGAATTGACATGATTTCTGAAACTCAATTATTTTAGGATGAAGGATGGTGTGTGATCTTTATCTATTAATAGTTCCTCGGCACAGCCTAAGATTAATTTTTCATACAACTAGAAACCACTTGCAGCCGATTCATTTATTATGACGCTGTGAGGTTCAATTAATTCCATACACTTCATAACCAAAGTAGATTAAACAATTAAAGACAGTTAAACAGAAAATTAATGCTTGTGATGAACACAGAAATCAAAAAACCTGAATACATTTTTGGACCTTTACAAATCTTTCCAAACTCAAATATCTTGATGTTCATAAAGACTTTGTTGGTTACCAACTTTAAAGATGTATGGAAGCTAGCTCTCAATTGCAATAAGCCAAATAGTTCCGGATCACCGATGTAAGATGTTGATTTCCCAATGCTTAAATTAGATACACAGCAATAGTTTGTGAAATACTATAAAAAAAAGAAGTTCATACAACAGAGGCCTACAAAAGACAGGTAAATACAACTAGACTTACTAAACTCGCGAAGGAGCGTACACAATAGCTCTAGATGTAACCCCCCTACTTCTATCCCGTATTAAGAACTTCCATAATTTTTTCAGGTGGGTCCATATATGGGATCGGTTTTCCCTCTGATGTTACTCCTGTCTTTTCCAACCAATCCGCACAAGAATTTATCTCTTTATACACACGTGTAATCTCGAATTTCGCAAGTATTTTCCTTCAGTCTTTGAGTATTTCGTCCGATCAACCCCCTTGTTCCCACCGCCTTTCACTAGCGCGTGTAACTCATGCGAATCGGTATCAACAAAAACCGTCTCACGTTTCTGAATAATCGCCGTATACAAGACAAAATGTAAAACAGATAGTTCTGCCTGAAAATTCGATCTTACCTTAGAAGACCCTAGGAACCCTCTTAAGAAATCGCTTTTACTAATACAAAAAATCCCCCAACTCCCTCTCTACTAGACATATGTGCTAAACATTCGTCAATGTTAAGTTTGACTCCAATGTTCGATTTGACTCATTTCACAAGTGTGTTTCTAGTCGGAACAATTATCCCTCTGCCTCCCTCTTTTCCCCAAGCCCAAACATAACCACAACTGTATTTTTAACCATATACCTCAATGTCATTGTTGATCTTTTTGACTTCTTGAATGTAATGAGATGTATTTTACCAGGTAACGCACATTCTCTTTAAAATACATCTCATTACGATCTATCCATATGTGATACGGAAAGTGTTAATCTTACAAGATCAAGACCATCCTCAGCTGATTTTCAATTTAGTTGTGATTTACACCATCATGTGTCCATTAAATTAGAATCCACTTGTTCGTTACCTGCTACCTCCCCCTGCAAATTTCTGCCCCCATATTTCGCAATTGTTGCATTCTAAGTCATCGGAACAACTGCTACATGTTGTGCTGGGACGTTGGTCTAGTTTCCGCCTCCAATGTGAGCAAGGTTCCCATCCACGTCTCATTTTTCCTGGAAAAAACCCATATGCTGTGATATTCTCGAGCCCCTCTGTACTGTAACTATTTTCGAAATATTCACCCATATTAGCTGCATTTCCAGGCCCTGATTTGCATAATTTCTAGCTGCAATACAGATGTGTGGGAGCTCCAATCAATCTTCCCACGGGTCTTGGTATTTTTTGCAGTCCGGGAAAAAGTGGGTTTCCGTTTCTTGCGTTGCGTCATAGCCCCTACAAAGCGGGATACAAGCACTCCACGCTTTACACGAATATTTGTTGTGGGGAGGCTATTCCATATAGTCCACCACATAAGGACACGAACTTTTTGCGAACATTTAGGAGACCAAACATTTTCCTAACTGAAAAGCGTTATTGCCGACGACACTTTAAGTGACTTATAGGTTGACTTACCTGAGAAAACTCCCGACGCCTCTATTTACCATTTATACCAACACCAATGTTCATTGTTCACTTCCTCGATCCCCATTAACACCGCCTCCATTACCTTCAAAAATACTCTTACATATTATTTGAGTATGATGGCTTGGGTACACGGTCATAAAACCCTCTCGAAATACTTGTGTGTTTAATCTTTGGCCCAAAATGCTTGATCGCCTTGAAGGATCTTCCAACCTACCTTGGCGAGTAGGGCTCAATTAAAGCTTCTAGCATCACGAAAGCCTAACTCTCTATCTTTCTTATTTCTACATAACTTCTTCCAAGATATCCAATGTATTTTCCTCATCGCAGCCTATGTACTCCAAATGAATTCATGGATAATTCTATCAATTTCATTGCACACATGAATCAGATACTTCATCGTTTACATAATATATGTTGGTATGGCGCTCAATACCGCTTATACTAAAGTTACCCTCCCAACTAGAGATAGATTTTGAGACTTCCAATTCGATAGTTTGTTTCTCATGCTCATAGTTACCCTTTGATATAAACCCCTTGGGAGGTGGCTTGAACAAATAAGGTACCCAAATACATTCCCAAAAAGTCGCTTAGAACAAAACCGCTTCTAGTAGCTAATGCAGCCATTCTCTCTTGTTGTACATTTTTTGTGAAGAAGATTACAGACTTTCCTCACTAATCGTTTGTCCCCGCTTCATGACAGAATGTTTTTATTACAACTTTCATCAAATCAAATTGAGAATCTCACGCCTCCGCAAACAAGATCACGTCGTCTGCAAAGAACACATGAGACATCGGGGAACCCTACTTTTGGCGGATTGTATCCCATTCCTCAGTAACACAAAGGGTTTGTATAACAAGGGACAGATGCTCCATACACATAACAAACAAATATGGGAAGAGGGGTCTCCTTGATGGATTTCTCTTTTCGATATGAACAACTCTAGAGGGTCGTTATTCCATAATATTTGCATAGAGTTAGAATGCATAGCTGATACAATAAGATGTACCCAAGAAGGAGGAAGAAAAAGTTTGTGATGGTGTATTCTGAGAATCTCCAACTCAGTTTATCGTAAGTCTTCGCAACGTCAATTTTTACCTCCATGAACTGCACTGATCCATTTTCTTATACATCTGAGAGGCTAACTCTTGTACTAGAATGATATTATGTGTGGTGTATCGTCTAGGAAAAATGTTTGTTTGATGATCACCAATGCACTCATCCAACATAGGATGTAGTATATTCATCATCATTGTCATGATAAACTTAAATGGTACATGAATAAGCTAATAGGGCAGAAAAGGATACCCTATTCTGGATCCGTAACCTTCAGAATCAGATGGATAAGGGTGTCGTTGAGATGTAAGGGTATCTCACTTGTCAGACATATTGGCTCACTACACACCGTTGGCCCCACCGGACCCTAATATTTTGGTACAACGCTGAAAACGTCCCATCAGGACCAGGTGCCTTCAAAGGATTCACATGAAATATAACCTCACAAATGTCATCATCAGAGAAGAAAAGACCAATAAATTCTTCTCCAACTGAATACAACTGCTGGAAGAAATTTTGAACTAATTTCTTGATTTCTGCCTCGTTCATTCCCCAATTGTTACTACCATCTCGTAGCTTGATCGTTTTTGTCTTTCGGATAGTGGATACATGATAGTACCGCATATTCTGATTTCTCAAGCGAATCAACTTTTCTTTTAACCGTTGAAACCAAAGTATTTCTCTTCCTCCAGAACACTGAGCTATTCTTCCCTCAGCCTTTTTCCAAGTCGAAAAAGAGATGAGTTATACTTGTTCTCGAGTGAAATCTTTATAATCCTAAGTCTCGCAATAAGTAAACGCATCTTATGATTATTTTCCCCAAAAAACTCACATTTCCACGACTGGAGATGACGCTGCATAGCCGTAATATTCTCCCAAACGCATTCTTATTCATGTACCATTTATCCTGCACAAAATCTTGATAAACTTTTTGGAGGCACAATGCTTACTCGAATCTGAAATGGTTAATTTTATGTGGACACAAACTATCCCCGATAAGCTGAATTAGAATGTGTATGGACTAAGTGTGCTCGATCTAGGTGAGTAACCTCATCTTTTGAAAAAAGTGCATGCAAGTAAGTGTTCCCGTAAGCTCTATCAAGCCTCCTTAAAATTTATTGACCCGTGTTCCAAGAATCGCATTAAGTGAAATGTGGACTCTCGAAACTCATATCACTTAACCTACAATCATGTCTGCACTCCTCGAATTCCAGCATTCTCCTAGTGACTCCCATAATCCATCATGTTTTATCTTCTTCTTTACCCACTTGTTGAAATCTCCGGCTACTAACCTGAGAACCTCAAGCACCTGGAACGCGTCTTTGAGAGCTAACCACAATTCCTCCTGTTCAGCTGGATACGTTGGCGTATATACACCCGAGCAACCCCATGATTCAAAGCCTTGTTTAGAAACTTTGATATTAATAACTTTCTGACCCGCAGAAAAAACCTTGATGTCAATATTTGTGTCGTCCCAAATTAACCAAATACCACCTTTGTACATTTCCGCTTCAACCCTCGTCGAGTTTGATTTACCCAGGTTCTAATTATCTAATTTTCTTTTTTACCACTAGCTCTCGGTTCCGCGATGAAAGATAACCAAACCTTGTGTAAACGCATCACTTCACGAACAAAACGTCTAAATTTATCGACAACAGGGCCATGGCAATTCCAAATAATAATATTTAGCAGATGGTTTAAACTATTCCACATTTGGGAATGAATAAACAGTGTACACATTAATAAATGTAATATAATATGATGAGAGGAGTACCGCTCTTGTTCATTAGGACTCCATAATCATGTCGGAGGCTTTCCCCGATACCTCATGTTTGATCTCTCTATCTGCGCTTCCTAATTCTAATTGAGTACTTGATGGTCGTTACTCATGTTGAATCCTAGATTATACTGTTGTAGGTCGTCTGTCTTCCACAAGGTCCAGTTCCACTTCTTTAGTGTTCACATGCTTCACATCGTTCGTTGTAACTTATTTTTTATTCATGACATCTCTTATAACTACAATATAGTCATTATCCTACACCTTTTGTAATTTCTTTTCAGCCCCTGTTAACATTGTTAAACAACCTACTCTTCTAAAATCTTAAGCTGTTAGGAGGAGTTATCTTATACATTATATTCGCCCCCTCACGTGCGAGCTAGATACAAGTCATTTTTTGCATGTCTAGTCTTTGCTATGTGATATTTTATAATGGGTGACGCCGACAAGACTGTAACCTGCGACCTCTTTGGATCTGGGCTCTGATACCATGTTAGACAACCAATGCTCCTAAAATCTTAAGTTGTTAGGAAGAGTTATCTTATACATTATACTTGAGTTTTACATGCTCAATATGATATCATGATAAGTATATGAAATAGAGAAGAGAAGAATTTTGTTTTGTATTTTGTTGATTGATTAATGAGTACAAAAGGTGTAGTGTATATAGATGTTATCTCACGCATATGAACACACCTGTACATACAAAATGCATACAAGTATAGCGTAGCTACTTCTTGTTATGTTTGTTGAGAGAGTTATCTTGTGTAGGTGAGGTGTATTATATCTCATGTGTCTCATTTGTCTTGTTTAGCTTATCATCCCCTCTAAAACTGAGCACGCATAAGAGGGGAAGTTTGATGAGTAGAGAAGTAAACACATCATATGATAGCCCCTTTGTAAATGATATCAGCCACATGTAGATGAGATGAAACATGAACAATACTAATTAGTTTAGACTTCACTTACTCTCTAACAAAATGAAAATCGACGTCAATATGACGACTCCTTGTATGAAATACTGAATTTGAGGCAAGTGCAATAGCGGAAATGTTATCACATGAAAGAATAGGCGTAAGAATAGGAATATAAATAATTTTGAGCAAAAAAAGTGAGCCATTTCAATTCTACGGACACATATGCCATAGCTCGATATTCAGCTTCTGTAGATGACCTAGACACCATTGTTTGTTTCTTCGATCCCCATGAAAGAAGATTAGTCCCAAGGTAAATACAATAACCAGTTGTAGAGTGCCCATCTTTGGAATTTCTTGCCCAATATGAATGAAAAAATGCCTTTAAATGTGAAGGAGAAGAAGTAAACTGTAAGGCAAAAGGCATAGTGCCTTTTAAATAATGAAGAACTTTCTTCAATGTATCATAATCTGAATTAGTTGGATTGTGCATAGATTGACAAAGGTGGTTAACAACAAAGGAAATTTCAGGCCTTGTGATGGTTAAATATTGTAAGGCACCAACAAGACTACGAAAAAGAAAAGGATCTTTCAACAAATCCATGTCATGAGTAGTTTGGATTGTATACATACTCCGAGTAGGGAGAGGAGAGCTTTTGCAATCTGACATTCCAACTTTCTTTAAAATAGAAGTGAGTAATTAGCTTGTGAAACAATAACAGAAGAAGAATGAGAAGTAATTTCCAACCCAAGAAAGTAAGCAAGGTGACCTAAATCTTTCATTACAAAATTATTCTTCAAAGCGTCAATAATAAACGAAATCCCAGTAGAATCACCACCAGTAATAAGTATATCATCAACATACACTAGTACAATATTGAGCTGATCATTGTTTCTTTTAATAAACATAGACGAGTCAGCAGGACATGCCATGAAACCCTGAGATACCAGAAACTAAGTGAGCAAATGATTCCAAGCTAAGGGAGCCTGTTTGAGTCCATATAAGGATCGATTAAGTTTGCACACATAGGTCAGATTTTGAGCATCAACCAAACCAACGGGGTGACTCATATGTACACCCTCATCTAACTCACCATGTAACAATGCATTAAAGACATCCATTTGATGAATAAACCATTTATTTAATATATCAAGTGATAATATAACAAAAATGGTTTGATGCTTGACTACAGTACTAAAGGTTTCTATAAAATCAAGACCATATTCTTGAAGAAATCCATGAGCAACCAAACGAGCTTTATAGTAAGCTGGAGAACCGTCTGCATTACGTTTAAATTTGTAAATCCATTTGCATGATATAGGATTATGCCCAAGTGGTGGAGGGACTAAATCCGATGTATGCTGACCTGTTAATGGTAAATTCATTGGATCGGGTCAATACTTGGACGGTTAAAGGTATTTTAGTTAGGCATCCATGTCTGCTAAATCTCAATAATTTTATAGTAGTTTCAATTTATATAAATTGCTTTATAGTTAATTCATACTTTTCTTGTTCTAAGAGTTATGTACGAAATTTAGAATTATGAGAGACAACTCTCAGCACGAGACTCATAGGATATTACATATGTATTTAATTATGGTATTTACAGTTTGAATCAATAACATAAAATAATGCTGCGCTTCACAGGTTTTGAATTAACAGAATTTCTGAAACTCAATCTTTATCTATATATAGTTCCTCTTCACAACCTAAGATTATTTTTTCATACAACTAGAAATCAATTGCATACTATTCTTTTATTGGAATACTGTGAGGTTCAATTTATTCCATACATTTCATAATCAAAGTAGATTAAACCACTATAGAAACATAAAATAAATGCTTGTGATGAACTCAAGTATGAAATTGCCTGAATACATTTTTAGACCTTTACAAGACTCACCAAACTCAAATTCAACTATCTTGATATTCATAAAGACTTCGTTACCAATGGTAAAGATGGATGCAAGCTAGCTCTCAATTGCATTAAGCCAAATAGGTCTTTTTTTTCGTTACAATAGCCAAATAGGTCTGGATCACCAATGTAAGATGTTGATTTCCCAATGCTTAAATTAGCTACGCAGCAATAGTCTGTTATATACTAAATTTTTTTTTTCAACATTTCAACTCTTAGATAGTAAAGCAAAGCAAAAAACGCTGGTGTGGACCACCAAGCCTATTGGGCATTTGGGCCTTCGTCCCATAACATCTGACGACTCACGTATTATGTTTATAGTAAACGTTGTAACTTATATTTAAACAATGTCTTTAAATTAAACATGAGTCATTTATTTATAAATACCTATTAAAAAATGTATTTGCTAAAATCATCTTCAAATAAGATTCTTTATTCAAACATCAGTTGATAAAAATACCCTTATATAATCATTTTAATTACTTTATTATTTATCCTTTAAATTTGACCACCTTATTACAACTTCACACCATTATTACCCCACTACCACCACCCACAACCCACCACCCACTACCACCACCCACCATCCCCACTACCACCACCATCATCACCCTATTAATACCACCACCACAATAACCACCACCACCACTATAACCTCAACCACCACCACAAGCACCACCACCACAACAACAACCACAACCACCACCACCACCTACTACTAATTCTATCATACACGCGTGTGTCCGTGATTTTCTTTTTTTAAATCGTCATAACTAATTTTTTTAAAAATTAGAAAAATAAAAAATTTACATATTTGGAAAAAGCAGATTAATATTTACATCTATGATTTTTTTTTTGATTTTTTTTAAATATTTGAATTTTTGCAGACACGAAAATTCATTGTTTCAAACAGTGAATTTCATGTTTTGAACAATGAATTTCATGTTTACGAAAAAAAATCACTATTTCGAAAAATGAATTTCGTGTCTGCGAAAAAAATATATATAAAATCTAAAAAAAATCAAAGACGTAAATATTAATTTGATTTATCCATAAATGCAAATTTTTTATTTTTCTGATTTTTTTAGAATTAGTTATGAAGATTTAAAAGAAATCACAAACGCGCGCTGTGATGAAATTAGTAGTAGGTGGTGGTGGTTGTGGTTGTAGTGGCTATAGTGGTGGTTAAATACATAGTCAGTGGCGAATCCAGAAATAAAAATGAGAGTAGGCTTAAAATATTAAAGAAAATTTATGAACGATAATACCAATTCGTATCATATAAAAATGACATAAAACAAAAATATCGTGAATTATAGTTAAATAAACAATAATATATAATAAATAAATAAAATTCATTCAATCAAATATATCATCTATATTACATTTTTTTCATTTTGATATATTAATATTACATAACATTCAAGTAAAAATAAAAATAAAAGTAACAAAAAAAGTAAAATTTCCATCCCTATATTCCAATTTCATATATAAAATAAATAAATATGTATATGTACATTAATTATTATATAAAGAAAACATAAAATTAAATAAAAAATATATATTTCTAATAAATGAAATGATCGATGTCAGAAAAATTATCAAATAATCCTTAGTTTAAATTTTTTTGCTACAAATAATTATAAAATTTTAAGAATTAGAATAAAAAACAAAATTTGAAATTTGAAATAATTAAAAAAAAATTGATTGTTAAATTTTTTATAATAAATTTGGACTAAAAAAAACATTTTTCAAAAAAAAAAAAATTGAGGGTGGGCTTGAGCCCACCCATTGCTATAATAGATCCGCCTCTGTACATAGTGGTGGTGGTGGTGGTGGAAGTACCCTATAATTTGTTTAATATTTAAAAATAAAATAATATATTTAATAATAAGGGTGGTAATAGTATAAAAAATATAAATGAGATATTTTTTATAAATAATTTTTCATTAGGCATTTTTTTATAAAATAAATTATTGAAGGATTAATTTAACAGTTAGGTACTTTTATTAGGCTTCTTTTAGCAAATACCCCTTACACATCTCAACACTTTGTCAAGCCACCTTTTCATCTTCTATAAAATAGTTGGTCAACTCAAAATTTTTATTCATTCAATTTTTCAAAACATTAAGCATTAAAATTATGAGAGAGAGATAGAAAGAAGCAATTTTTATTAAGTTCGTTTAAATTCTTAAGAATTTGTGTGTCAGATTCTTTTGAATAGCTTTGTTGTTGTATCCTGGAGGTTGAAGACAACAAATGTAAGACACCGATACGTGGCCTAAATACCTTAAAGATATCAGATCCAATCCGAGTCTCGACAAGTAAAGTTATGTATTTATTACTTTTATTTTATTTCTGTATTAGTTTTATATTGTTTTACTGGTTTATACAAATAAAATCACAAAAAATTTGGGTTTTCCGGATAAGGAAGTTTTTCACTTGGGTAAGGAAGTTTTGGTAGAGGATCCGTTTGTGATGGTGTTAGTAAGAGAACAAAGACTGAAGCGAAAAGAGAGAAAATAAATTATTGAGAAATGAAAATACGCAAGACTTAAGAAAAAGTATTGGAGGGCTAAAGGAGCTAGTATTGGAAACGCAAATTTTATAAGAGAAACCCCTCAAAAAGTATTTAATGATTATCACAATACGCAACACGAGAGGATTCGGCACATCCCATAAGAGACGAGGTGTGGTTAGACTTATTAGGCGAAAGAATCTCGATATTATGGGAATTTTAAAGACTAGAAGTAATCGTGTTAGTATAAATAAATTCATGAACACTATGCTATAAGGATGGAAACAAGCGAATAACTTTGATTTAGTTGAACAAGGTAGGATCTTAATAGTATGGGACCTGCACAAGGTCGAGGTGGATATATTTTTTACCACGCCTTAAGCTATCCATTGTAAAGTGGTATGTAAGGAAACATCCATTAGCCTTCATACTTCTTTTATATATGAATTCAACGGGAAGATTGAAAGGAGAGAACTGTAGAAAGATCTAGTTTATTTTGGAGCTACTTTTTATACAATGTGGCTTCTCTTGGGAGACTTCAACAACATTTTAGCTCACAATGAAAGGAAAAATGGTAGGGTTGTGACAATGGAAAATTTTAATGAGTTCTCGGATTGTTGCTATACTTTTGGATTGGAGGATTTATTTAGGGTAATTCTATAGTTGGGATAATAATAATAAGTAGGATAGATAGAGTTTTGGGCAATTGCAGGCTTAAAGTTTCTATTCATTATGTTCAACAGACTTTTTACCGAAATCTAATGTTTCAAAACAATGTATTGTTTCTCTATTATTGAAAAATGTGGATAGAGTTATACCTTTTCATTGCTTTAATATGTGGGTGGAGCATATGGAGTACAATTAAGTGGTTAGAAATGAGTAGAGTAAAAATCCTATTCATGGGACCAAATAGTACCTCATTTGTCAAAAACTTTGTTACTTGAAAGCAGATTTGGGGCGATTAAATAAAGAACACTACTCGCATATTTCCGTAAGATCTAGAAGGGAAAGGGAATTTCTTGAGTTATTCGAGGTCATAACGGTAATTTTGAGGAGTTGGAGGAGCTTCATAAATCGACTAGGTTACTTGAGATTAGCTTTTTTAACATAAAGATAAGCTTGGGTACACACTTAAGAGTGATCGATGCACTATAAATTTTCATGTAATTATGAAGAGTGAACAAATACGAAGATTCATCGCCAAAGTTCAATTGTCTAATAGAGAGGATACTACCTCGAGTTCTCAAGTGAATGAACCTTTTGTTGACTATTACAAGTGTTTTTGTTGGATTCGAACGGTAATATGTATAGTGTTTATGTTGTGGTTTTTAGTGCGGTAAAATATTGACTAGAGAGCAATGTTTGGATTTGTGGTAAGAGGTTACCGATGAGGAGATTAAAGAGACAATTTGTCGTATATCGAATGACAAAACTCTCAGACCCGATGGGTTTTTTCACTTTTCTTCAAGAAATCTTAGGAACTTATCGGATAAGAAATAACTCACGCGGTAGGGTGGACCTGATAGGCAACTGACACTAGTTTGTGGACTTTTTCGGTCAATCGTTCTTATAAAATAAAGGGAGGAAAATAGTAGGTACGTACCCAAAAAGTATTAAAAGAAACAATTAGATACCCCTATCCTTGACAATGTTAACATTTTAATGATTTTATTGGCGTGGTAGGTTGGACCAAATGAAAAACGTTGATGGTTGATTGTCCAATTTGAAAAAGATGTCTAAAGTAAATAAACTATTACTTAACCAGGTGAGCTAGCTCAACTGGACAGAGCCATGTCTCTCAACTAAGAGGTATAGGATTCGAACCCCCGAAGGTGGAAGAAAGTAAATAAAAGACTCTGAATTTAAAATGGCTCTCTTATACAAAAAAAAAGGGTGAATGCCCAATAAGCACCTGCCGCCAAGGGCGAGTAATGTGAATGGTTATACTTTTGTACTTGTGGGCTAATGTTGAGTAATCTTTTATAGGTAAGAAGAAAGACAGGGATGAAAGGCCATTAATTTTAATTTAAGGTGTTTCTTGAACAATAATCCTTGCTTTAATATAATTTCAATTGCGGCTGACAAATAAAGTAAATAAATCATTACTTTCCATTCAGATAACTTAAGTCAGATCTACCCAATATATAATATCACGCAATATTATGGAAACAATTTTATAAGAATTAATGTATTGGTTTAATTTAATTACAATTGCAGCTGCGAAAAACAAGTTACTTTGTTTGCTTAACACCGATATTCTTTTCTTATATAAAGAAATAAAGTCCGATTGTATTTCATCTTCTGTCCTACAAGTCTCGATCAATGTCTAATATTTTCATTCCACATGATTTAATTGTGGAGGTACTATCAAGGTTATCCGTGAAGTCTCTTGGGCGATTTCAATATGTATCAAAATCATGGTGTCGGATGATTAACAGCCCTCCTTTAATTAACATACGATCAAAATCTAATATGAAGGTCATTGCTGAAGAATTTTCCACGGGAATCCCCAAGCTATATGATTTAGTCCTTTCCTCGGGTGAAATTTCCAAAGCTGAGAACATGAAGGAAATCAAATACCAGGAAATCGTAATAGATGGCTGGAAAAAGCTGAATAAGTTAGCTGGCTCTTGCAATGGCCTAGTCTGTCTAGTCTATTCGAATTCAACAATTGTTTTGTGGAATCCTTTAACTCGAAAGCACCTTCAATTACCTATTTGTTCCAAGTATGCTTCTTGTGTTCATGGTTTTGGCTACGATGAAAGCACGGACGACTACAAGGTGGTTCGGTTGGAAAGACATTATGATGCTCAACCTCGTACTTATTTCTATAAAATATATATATATAGTCTAAAATCTAACAAATGGAGGAGTTTGAAGGATTTTGAATATGGACTTGATCTTAGACTGTGGAATATTACCAGTGGACTTGCTGCTAATGGTGCTCTGTATTGGCAGCTCGAGGACAAGTCTATTCTTGCTTTTAATCTTGGAACTGAGAGTTTCCAAGTGTTACCACCACCACCATCGGAGACTTCAAAAGAATTACCCTTCCTGGGTGTTGCAATTATGAACGGCTGCCATCATCTGATTTTCTACGATGGGAAGGCTTTGGAGAAGTGGATCATAATGAAAGATTATAGATCTGAGAATCCTTGGACTAAGTTATCAACAGATTTATTGGCTGGTAGACAATTGTTTATTATTATGAACCTGTGGTTTTGTGGAAAGCAATATCCATATGTTGAAAGTCTTCTCCAACTCAATGCAGGCGAAGAACAAGTCGAGGAAGGAAGAAAAGAGAAAGCAAAAGGATTACATTTATTTATGAAAATGGTAATTGATTGGATCGGGTCAATACTTGGACGGTTAAAGGTATTTTAGTTAGGGGCTCAGGGCATCTATGTCTACTGAATCTCAATAATTTTATAGTAGTTTCAATTTATATTAGTTACTTTATAGTTAATTCATACTTTTCTTGTTCTAAGAGTTATGAGTATGAAATGAAGAATTATGAGAGACAGCTCTACTAATAGGATTTATTACATACGTATTTAGTTATGGTGTTTGCAATTTGAGTCAATTACATTAAATATATGCTAAGCTTCACATGTCTTAGTATTTGAATTAACATGATTTCTGAAACTCAATTATTTTAGGATGAAGGATGTTGTGTGATCTTTATCTATTAATAGTTCCTCGGCACAGCCTAAGATTAATTTTTCATACAACTAGAAATCACTTGCAGCCGATTCATTTATTGGGATGCTATGAGGTTCAATTAATTCAATACAATTTCTAATCTAAGTAGATTAAACAATTAAAGACAGTTAAACTGAAAATAAATGCTTGTGCTGAACACAAGTATCAAAAAGCCTGAATACATTTTTAGACCTTTAGAAATTCTCCAAACTCAAATTCGACTATCTTGATATTCATAAAGACTTCATTACCAACTGTAAAGATGTATGCAAGCTAGCTCTCAATTGCAAGTAAGCCAAATAAGTCCGGATCAACCAATGTAAGATGTTGATTTCCCAATGCTTAAATTAGCTGCACAGCAATAGTCTGTGAAATACTATTAATTTATTTTCAACAAAGTAGTTTTTTTTTCATAGGAAATAAATATATTAAAGGCATAAAATATGAAATACACAAGTGTCTGTGGTTACAAAAATCAATCGACAAGGATGGAAATTTTGGCTCCCATGATTTTAGAAGATGGTAATTTTCTTATGGACTCAAATTTTGAGGATTATAACACTTCAAATGAGGGTAAGATCAATTTCTTCGTGAAGTGGAAGGAGTTAAATCATTTTTGAAAAAGACATAGGATCAATCGAATGCACAAAATGGTTGTTTATCAAAATAGTTCAACGAATTATTTTGAGAAGAGTGTTCCTTTTGTGAATATTAACAATCACAATGCTAACACACATGTAAATACTTACGCATTAAATAATGTGATCGATTTAGGGCGTGGGAGGATGACCAAAGAACCCGTGAACATGGTCAGAAATTTGTCGCCGATGAGATAAATCCGGGTTTGACCCAAACAAAAAGAGAGGAAGGGAAAAATGTGGACTATAAGAGTGTGCTTGTTAACAAATAATAAAACTTTCGTAGATATGAAATTTCAATATTTTAAAGCTATCGGAAAAAAAAAGTTTCAATTACTTGAAAGTGATATTTTGACAATGGAACAAGTTTTTAGTTTTTTCGTTAATTGGTTATGTTGCTGGGAAAAGATCTGCGTATATTTAAAGAATTGTGAAAGATTGGAATGTGAAATGTAGGTTAGAAGACACCCTAATGGTTGATTGGTCTTTAAATTTGATAAGGTTGAGGCTAGAAAGACTATTCTTACCAAAGACCCTTTCTTATCCTATGGTCGTATATTATTGCTTTCTAAAATTTCGGAATTTTTCGATTTTGGTAACCTTAAGATCACAGAAACACCTTCTTGAATTATCTTCCGAAATCTACTGGAACAAGTGCTTACTAAACTCATTCACATTGATGGGATTACCTTAGTGACTGAAGACATTAGCTATGCTCGTATTATCATTGAGTTAAATTTGAGTAAAAAAAAGGAGGTTGTCGAGATTACATCACCTGAAGGTAAAGATGTAGGGATTAAAGCAGAGTATGAAAACAGCACATCTTGTTGTAATAAATGCAAGGAATTTGGGAACATTGAGTATAAGTGTTTTTATGAGAATATAGGGAGACCTAAAAGATAGAAAAATGAATATGGAAAGGGTTTTATAATCCAGATTCATGAAGGAACATAATTGGAAATTAATAATAAATACCGACTAGCTCGATTTCAGAACAAGCATGGGATCACAGCCCAATTACAAGGCTTGACTAACACAGTAGATAAAACATGTTTTCTAGCTATTTACTTGGGCAAAGGTGCAACTACATTATCAGGTGCACCTCCTGTTTTTCACTACAGCATTAAGATTTGTTTGGTTGTTGGGGGCTGTGATAGTGCATGTAATCTGATAACATAAGCTGTTAATTCAGTCAACTGTAAGATAGTAATTCGCAGATGAAGATAGGTACTTCGCCAGTGCTGAAAGGTAATTCTTTGCAGCAGACTTCTCAGCTACAGGTTGGAGCTCGGGTATCTGCTGGAATGGAAAATGCGGAAGATTTGTGGCTGTATGAAAGTAATCCTCTGCTGCAGATGGGTTTTTCGTCACATGAGTTGCAGGGTAATAATTCGCAGCAGCTATCTCAGCTGCAGAAGAGAGTTTGCGTACATCAGCAACTTCGGTTTTTGATACTGGTATTACACCAATTCCGGCTATGGATGCGAGTCAGGTATGGAGAGAGTCTATTTAGTTCACGGAAGATTCGTGAAACCTCCGGGTAAAGAGCATGTACATAAGTATTCGGGTTTTTCAAAAAAATTGGATTAAGAAAGTTTTTGGGGACCATAAATCGGGATCGTCTTCTCACTTGTGTAAGGAAGTTTTAGTAGAGGATCCGTTTGTGATGGTAGTTAGTAAGAGAACAAGAAAACTATGTTCTAAAAATCGTCCTAGGCGCCAGAAAGTACGGTACTTTCCAAAAATTGTTCAGGCGGCCTCCAGCCAGTCTCATAAGGTCATAGGCGGGCATATGCGGCTTCTTGGCGGACCTAGGCGACCGTCTAGGTGGTCTGAAGGATTAAAAAAATTCATTTTATAATACAAAAAAAGGAAAATACACCCGTGGGTACCCATCATGTTTAAATTTCACTTCTGGGTGTCTAAAGGTTTAAAAATGACAAATCATTACCCAAGGTTTCAACTTTCATATTCAGTTAGTACCCACCACCAGTTTATCCGTTAAGTGTCACGTGGTACCTACGTGGCAATTGCGTGGCGCGTGTGGCTGATTTTCCACTCGCCTTGTAGGCGCTACGTGCCACTTAACAGAATAACTGACTGTGGGTACCAACGGAGTACACAAATTGAAACCTTGGGTACTGATTTGTTACTTTTAAAAACTTGGACACCCAAAAGTAAAAATCGGATCCGGTGGGTACCCCGGGGAATTATCCCTACAAAAAATTAAAAAAATCAATTTTTCAACACAGAAAATTATATAAACCTATTTTAAAAATTATACGAACACTATACTACGAGAAATAATCATGCTAGTGTAAATAAATTCATGAACACTATACTACGAGGATGAAAACAAGTGGATAACTATGATTTAGTTCAATATGAGAGAATCTTGATAGTATGGGACCCAAACAAGGTTGAGATGGAAGTACTTTTGACCACGACCCAAGCTACCCACTGTAGAGTTGTATGTAAGGCTACATCCATTAGTGTTCATACTACTTTTATATATGGATTCAACGGGAAGATTGAAAGTAGAGAACTATGGAATGATCTAGTTGATTTTGTCGCTACTTTTGATGCATTGTGGTTTCTCTTGGGAGACTTCAACAACATTGCAGCTCAGAATGAGAAGAAAAATTGTAGGGTTGTGACAATGGGATATTTTAATGAGTTCTTGGACGATTGCAATACTCCTGGCTTGGAGGATTTGCAATATTCAGGGCAATTCTACACTTGGGATAATAATCATATTCTAAGTCAGATACATAGAGCTTTGAGCAATCGTAGGTTTGAAATTTTGGATTATTATGTTCATGTTGAATTTTTAGTGTTTCAGATTATTCCCCATGTATTGTTTCTCTATTCTTTCAAAATATGGATAGAGTTACACATTTTCGATGTGTTAATATGTAGGTGGAGCATATGGAGTAGATTAAGTGGTTAGAAATGGATGGAGTAAAAAATCCTATTCATAGGACTGACCAATACATCATTTTTCAAAAACTTCATTACTTGAAAGCGGATTTGAGATGATTAAATAAGGAACACTATTCTCATTTTTCCGAAAGATCTAGATGGGCAAGGGAATCTCTTGAGCTATCCGAGGTTATCTTTCAACAAAAATTGGACAGTAACAGAAAGGAGTTAGTGTAGCTTCATAAATCAACTAAGTTACTTGAAAATACCGAGATTGGATTTTTTCAATAAAAAGCTAAGCTTGGGTACACACTTAAGAGTGACCGATGCAGTAAAAGTTTTCACGAAATAAGGAAGAGTGAACAAAGACGGAGATTCATCGCCAAAGTTCATCTGTCTAATGGAGAGGATACTACCTCGAGGTCTCAAGTGAATGAAACTTTTCTATATTATTACAAGGGTTTTTGTTGGGTTCCAAAGGAAATACGTATTGTTTGATGTTGTGATTTTTAGTGGGGTAAAATCTTGACTAAAGAGCAAGATTTGTGCAAGGAGGTTTCCAATAAGGAGATTAAAAAGGCGGTTTCCATATATCGAATGACAAAACTCCCGAACCCGATGGGTTTTCTTTACTTTTCTTCATGAAATCTTGAGAACTTATTGAAAAATAAATAACTCAAATGGTATGTGAATTTTTTGACTATGGTTTTTTTCTCAAGCAATTAAATACTAATATTATTTCTCTCATTCCGAAAAAACTAAAAAATGTTAAAGGTTAAAGATTAAAGACCCATTTCTTGTTGTAATGTAATATATAAGGCTATCACCATGATCATAGTGGGTCAATGAAACCAGTTTTAGATTAAATGGTGGATAAGACACAAAATTCTTTTATATCCACAAGATCGGTGGCCGAGAACATTTACCTTAAGCAAGGATTGTTACGTGGGTACAATAATAAAAGTAATTCTCCGAGATGTACTATTTAAATTGATTTGTGCAAGGTGTATGATTTGATTTTTTGGGATTTTCTTCATGAGATTCTCAAAGGTCTCAAATTTCCGGAAAAATATATTCATTAGATTATAGTATGTGTTTCTACTAATTATTATTCGGTGGTGGGTTTAAATGGAAAAAATCATGGTTTCTTAAAGGAGAAAAGGGATTGAGAAAAGGTGGTTCTCTCTAACCTTATCTCTTTATTTTATGCCTTGATATTTTTCGATACTTTTGAAGTAAATACGAGCCAAGGATTTAAATATCACCGTAAATGTAAAAAAGCAAAAATTACACATTTAGCGTCTATCGATGATCTCATGCTCCTAGCTAAAGGAGATAATAATTCGGTAAAGATTCTTATGGATAAAACTCGAAAAAGATATTATGTCTTTTTGTTATTTGGGTGTACCTCTTGGTGCTACAATTTTACTTTCAAGAGATTACAAATTTTCTTATTAATAAATTGGAGAGTTTTGTTAGATATTGGAATGCTCCTTCTCCTTCATATGTAGTCGTTTGGAACTTATTAGATTGGTGCTTCAAGGGGAAATTTGCTTTTGGTTTTTGATTTTTCTGGTCCCGATTTATGTATGTGAATGTATTACACACCTTTGTAGAAAATTCTATTGGGATTGAAAATCCCCACAAATTAAATGGAAAACGATATGCACTCCAAAAGATGAATGTGTACTTAGGCTAATGGATCTATGAGCTTGTTAAAAAGTGCTACTTATGAAGATGTTTTGGAAGATTTTTGATAATAAAGACTCACTTTGGATAAGGCGGATACATGGTGAATATTTAAAGAACAAAAGTGTTTGGTTGTGGGAAGTAAAGAAAATAGACTCGTCTCTTTTGAAACAAATTTGGAATTTGAAAGATGATATTGTGATGTCTCTCTTTTTGTGAGGGATTAATCAATTCAAGAGATATTATTTTAGGAGTTTATTAGGCCTAAGTGACAGATTTTTCCCAAGTTTTTGCTATATTGTATATTTGTCTCTTGTTTTGGTCATAATACTATTTATAGAGATTTTGTACCTTAATTGTGTGTCAAGATTAAGAGAAGACGTAAAAAATCAAAATAAACTCCAAGCCGAGGCGGAATTGAGCCAGAGTCACTTTCAGAAGTTGGAGAGTTTGCTATAGAAATCTTTGTGCCTTATTGTTTCGGTCACTACAAAATATTGGTGAGAGATTTTTACATGATTCATTTTGATTAAGAATAATCTTGAAGTCATTGTCGATTTGGAAGTGACGGAAGTCAATTGGGAGTTATGATGAAGAAGTTATGTCATTTGCTTTTATCGTGGCTCTTACCAGAATTTGGTTAAGTAAAAACGGGTTGGGCCCTCCTAAACCTAATTAAGAAAGCCAAAGAGGGCCCAAACATTTCTAGGTTATTATATAAGCTTCATAGAAACCCCCAAATATGTATACATCTGAATACAACATTAGAGAAGAGTTTTTAGTCCTTGGAGAAGAGCACAAAACGTCCGGAGCCAACATGAGAAGAAGAAGAGGGGTTCTACACCAAACTCAATGAATCTTCATCATTCGGGTCCATTTTCTATCATTCCAAAGATTAAATTCATTCTATTTTTCATTTTAGATATGATTTTAGAATTAGTTTCCAATAGTTTTCATTTTATGTTTGTGAACTAGCCCTCATTGCTTGAGGTTTGGTCTTGTAAGAACTTATGCTTAGCTTATTTGATTGTATCAGTGTGTTTGGGATATTATATTGTTTATTTTTGATTGGCCTTTATTTATATTCCATTAACTATATGTTCGTTATGATACTACCCATATAGTAGCTAAGGAGTGGGTAGCTGAAAAATTGAGCTTTCAACCCAGGAGGGGGGGTTTAATTGCCAAACTAGCATATAGGCACCTAGTGTGTGGTATTGAACTAGGAGGTCTTACCCGATTAGGTAGTCGATAGGGTTAGAACTTCCATCATCGGAATCATTTCTAGGGTCATCTCATAGGTGCCTCTAATGAGGAAAAATTGACTTCTAAGCTACTGACATGAGCTTGAAGGATTGTTGAATCTCGGATAATGCGAAACTCACCAACTCATCCTTAATCATAGAACCATTGAATTAGTGGCATAAGGGTTACTAGCAAAACTCAAGAATTCATCTTGAATCATCCATCTTATTAGTTAATTTCATTTGCATTATTTTTAATTAGTTATTTATATTAATTGCATTTTAGGCCTTTAAGCAAAAACCCTATAAATATCATATTTAATTTATTGTCATTTTACTTAGCAACTATACATTTCTATACTTTCAGAAAACATTAATCTGTAACTTTGATAGTCCATGTGGAGACGATAACCCTTATACTTGTCTTTATTACTTTGCAATGGCGCGTACACTTTTGGGAAGTGGATTCTAGGGTGTTGGTTTGATTTATATCACACTCTGGGAAACGATAGATAGGAATCCCACTTGGGTAAAAAAGAGCGGAAAATATTTTGTTATGATGGTTCTCCTCTTCTTACGATCTCTCATTCGGTAATGATCTTCCTAGTGGTGAGTATTATACCATATATAAAAAAACCTTATGATATTTTTGGTCGTCAATATTTTGTACAAACTTGGACAAATATTGTGTAGGATTCTTGTATTACTCCCAAACATGCAATTATTGTATGGATAACAATGCAAGAGAGATTTCAAACTAATGTGTGTATATGGATGTGTGTGCGCACACGCGTGCGTTCGTGCATGTGTGTGTGTGTGTGTGCGCGCGCGTGTGTAAGGAAAACCAAAAGGTTGTGCGTTCAAAAAATACCTTGACTTCCTTCTGCTATCTCTTATGAATCAGTCAAAAAATTAAAACAATCAACTATTAATCTAAGGGGGGTGTATTCAATTCAGATTTTAAAATATTTTGTTAGAATTTTTATAATGCACATACTTTGTAATCTCCATAGACTATTTTGGAATTTAAAAGATTCTTTATGATTCTACATAGAGTTTCACAGATTTTTATTTAGAATGTTATTAGATTTTAACGGATTCTATATAAAATACACAGGGACCAATTTTGCAATATTAATGGACAAATTTTACGATACACATAATTAAGAAGTTTCATAATTTTACAATATTAACGAATAACTTTTAGAAAACCACAATATTTAATCACAAGATTTTGCAAAATTTGGCTTATTCATATAACACAACGGTATATTTGGCTTATTTACATAACAGTGGACAACAATGCAAAATTATCCATTTATATTTGGCTTCTGAAACCTGTGTATTGCAAAATTTGGCCTTGTGTATTTCTTTTGTAATTTATCTCTAAATTTTGTGAATATTGTGTGCAGCGTTAGTGATAGAGGAATTAATGCAAGTTTGTTTAACTTCAACAATGCTCATTGCAGAACACCAGCACCTATTGGCCCCAAATCCACATCAATGTCTTCATCAATACATGATTCACTAATAAAAATTGAAAACCTCGAAATACAAATTTTAGATTTCCTAATTGGTTTTTAATAGACTAAAAATACTTTTACTTTATTTATACAGATATTTACACGAATTAAAGAATAAATTTAGAGTACAAGGACTGGCCAGTGTCTTCATCTATACATGATTCACTAACAACTAATGGAAAATAAGCAGAAAACAACAATCAAACAACTTTATTAGTATATACAAACACAAGGAATACCCATAGAATAAAATGAACACAAAAATACACAAGGTTTACCTTTTGTTTATCGGGCTTTAGTGTCCACACTTCTTGATATGCTTGAATCCCCAAATCTACAACTAAAAAACGCAAAAATAATGTCCAGCGACTATTATTCTCACTCTCCATAATACATTATGCAATATGATATATACAATTATTAGCGTCAAGTCCAACTACGACCAACAAAATGCTCGGATGTGGTCCCTTCAAATGGCATCCCTCCAAACCAATCACACGTCAACACCCATTCAAGAATCAATGTTTTACATGCCTCAAGACACACATACAACCTTTGAAACACCTTATCCTCTGTATCTTCCTCCTCGATAAATTCAATAGCTACATTTGAACCATGATTACTTCTCCTTAACTCCTCTACATACTTCCATAATAATTTATATTGATCTTTTTACTCTCCTAATATCAAATCCTCCCTTGCATACGTAATTTCTCGATACACATGTTTTATTGCAACTGTCACCGATAAGCCACTGCTGATCTTGTGTCTAAGTGACTTCGACTTCTTGTAAATGTCATTACGAATTTCATCATGATACAAGTGTCTAATTTGTTTATACAATAAAAATTTGTTACTTAAGACCTTCCCACGCGTATGATTGGGATTGAAGTCCGCACTTGGAAGGTTAAGCATTGAATCATTCTGGCATATAGTAACCAATTGCATGATGGATTTTTGCATATGGCCCTCAATTTAACGTTTAATTTGTATTTATATTTGAAATTTTTTACATGTTTGATGAAGTATGCAACAATAGCCTTGCGCAATACATTAAAATTGCTAAAAATCATTCCAACTTCAAACATAGGCTTCCTCATGGTATGCCGCTCATTCAACTTCTTGAACTTAGACCTTTTCTAACCTTTTCCTATTTTGATTCACTAGCACCACTATCAAAATATTCTGAATCACTAGTCAAGTTATCAGAGTCTTCATCAGTATACACCTTATCACCTTCATCAAGTTTGTGCTTGAATTCGGATACTACCTCGAACTTATGACGACAAAGAGCAACAATTAATGGGTCTTCCTTTATATTTAAAACATCTCCGCCATCTAAATCTTCAAAGTCACTATCTATGTAGAAAGTGTTGTTGCTCGTATCCCATCCTCGCTAGAACTATCCTTCTTATACTTCTTCTTTCTTTCATACACAAAAAGCCCATCGTTCATCACATGCTTACCCAAAATAGTCCCATCCACATACAATCTGACATGAACATCATCCTAAAAACCAAATCCATACTCCTAACATCCTCAACACTAGAAATATGCTCAAGCTTAACTTCCAAAGACCCAAATTTTCTGTTGTAAAATTTAACATCTTCTCCAAATACTATATTCTTATCCATCTTACGTAGGTTAGCCATGCTCAATTTTTTATGCTCGTAATTGTAGAAGTAAATAACTCAGCTAACTTGATATTTTCCATCCTTAAAAGCCCCACCAAAGTACATATCCAGTGTGAAACTTTCTTCATAATTAAATACAAAGTTAGGGATCAAATATTATACAAAAATATGGATTTCTTTGCAAATAACATATTAAATTACTGGAATTTAACAAAACCATGGGAAGTTTAGTGAACTAATTTGCATTAAGTTCTTTCTATATAATCCTTAGACTTATTTAGCAAACTAATAATGTTTAAACATCTACATTGATTATAACAGGGCACTCAAATGGGAAAACATTAATCATTAACAATTTCTACTTCAATTGATGGGATTTATAACACATCAATTACTAAGAAACACGTCATTAAAATACTAAAAAGGCATGCTTCTTATTAAATAAGAAACACACATGAAGATCTCCTTTATTGCACCAATACACTCCATCAAAAACAAATCACCAATACAAGCTATATAATAACAAAAAAACACAACTCAATTACAATATTTCATTTAAATATTATTATTTTTAGGGAAAATACCGTTTAAAATTTAATTTTTAACCATTTTGCACCCTGTTAAAGCTAAAAAAAAAAAGCAGTAGCACTTACTCATGGCATCAAAGTAATTTTCATCAATGCTAGCTTGAGAAGAAACAACATGTTGTTTGTCTAGATCAGACACACTTAATACACTACCTGAATAACCTAAGAAAACAATTATTTACATATTATACAAAAATTAATATTAAAGAAAACCCTAAATTCTAGCTTCATATGTAAAGAAAAATATACCTTGAAAATGAAGACATTATCGAAAGACCCACTATCACCCATTTCAAATTGATTAGATAGGAAAATCTTGAAAACCTTTTATGATACGTAAAGTTTTAAAGCTACAACGTGATTAGAAATGCTTTTGAGCTTCAAGAATAAAAAATGGGGAGCGAAATTTTGCATATTACGCCTAGAATGCTTGAATTATCTGAAAGAATGGAATGATGTAATATAATGTTATGCCAGACACGTGCAGTTTCAGGGCTTCATTTGTTTCTTTAATTAGATATAAGAATTGGTAGATTTTCCCATCATTTTAGGGAAAAGTTATCCACGTTAGCGACAAGTGGCGTTTAACGTCAAAATTCACGACATGTGCTAATGGGAGCCCAAAAATAGAATATTGGGTACTTGTTTGTCCAATTTTGTAAACTTGGGTACTTGTTTATCGGATTTTGAAACAATGGTTATCCACGTGGAATTTTCCATATTATTAATTTTATTTGTTTTTTGAGGGAAAAAGGCCTCCTAAATACCACTATTTCAAATTTTGACAAATAGCTACCAAATTTTTTTAAAATGGACATTCAAGTACCCATCGTTTTCATTTGTGCCTTCGGTTAGTATCCATCGTCAAATACACATTAAATGTTTACATGGCATAGCTTTTTTTATTTTATTATAAATTATTTTTAATTGTAAAATACATGTTTCACCTCTGCCACATCATCATTTAACACTAGAACTAACATAAAGTACTAACAGAAAGCAAAAAATAAAATATTGGGTACCTGTTTTTCCACTTATGAAACCTTGGGTATGTAATATCCAAAATGTGAAACATCAGATTCCCAGGGGTCTTTTCCCCTTTTTTAGTGAAAGCCTAATTTCAAAACTTTAGTCTAAGGGTCCAAAATCATTAAGATCAACTATGAATATAATATAATAACTAACAGTTTGGCAAATAAAAATTCTTTGAAAATAAAAAAATATAAAAAAACATACATATATTTTATAAAAATGAATATACTCATAAACTAACTAATAAAGTAAGGGAAAAAGAACAAAGGTATCCGGCGGATGGTGGACATAACAAATAAGTACCTAAATTTTTCAAAGGGGACAAATAGATACCCAAGTTTTAGATTTTAGTTCTAGCATTTGTCTGTTTCATGTTAGGTGTTTACGTGATAAATATTTTTTCTAATTATAAAATAAACGGGAAAAATAGTGAGGTATCCAAGGAAATTGAAAAAAATACCCAAAAATTTTTAAAAAGGACAATTATTACTTAATAATTGTATTAACGTGGTACTAACAGTAATGTTAGGTATCTGATTGTCACCTTGGGATAGTTAGTACCTATTTGTTTAATTTTGAAGTGGTGGATACCCGTCTTTTTCCCTAAAGTAAATGAACTATTACTTTCTAAGGTGATTTACCCATGAAGTTCATAACTAACCGATTCTAACCAAAAAGGTCTGATCCAAACAAATATCCAAAATACCCTTTTCAAACAAATTATTCCATAAACAATATTTACTTTCCATAGTTAAAACAATTCCATATTACAAAATTTTAAAACCAAAATATTTTTGTAATTACAATATTTCCTATTCTAAAAATAAATTATTAAATAATTTTTCCTATTTTATAACATAGAATCAAATCACTTCCTTGAATTGTCAAGCCTGAATGTGCATACAAACAAAAAAATTATTAGAAATCAAAGGTTAAAAAGCATGAATAAAAATAGTGGGTTGGCTGTACAAAAATAGTCGGGTGACACTACAAAAACTGTGGGTTGACAGTGAAAAAATAATAGTGTGACACCACAAAATAGTGGGTTGAAATTGTGCAGTATAAAAGTAGTGGGTTGGCAGTTCAAAAACAATAGGGTGATAGTACAAAACAGTGGGTTGACAGATACCTTCAATTTTTCACATAAACACATTTTCACATTATTATTAACATAAAACCCTTCAAAATAAAATTATAGTTTTAAGATAAAAAAAATTGTGCAACTGAAAATGTTGGAATATTTCAAAAGAAAAAAAAAAGTTGAAAAACACGGAAACATAAAATATAAAACTATTTTTTTTAGAAGTTCAATGGTAAAAAATAATTTTTTTACCGTAATTTGGGTTCTTCAATTATTGATGGTGTAGCCAAGCCGGGTTGATGATGGTGGAGAAGGGCTCCCGAGTAGTGGTGGTTTTCTTGTGTAGGAGCAGTTTGATGGCCAAACCGGGTTGATGGTGGTGGATATTGGTTCCCCAGTGACAGAAGCTTTCCTGTGCAGAAGAGCGGCTTGGTGGCCAAATCAAGTTGATGATGGTGGAGATTGGTTCCCTAGTGACGGCAACTTTCTTGTAAAGAGGTGACTTTTTTTCCTTGCGTGCAAATATGAATAGATGGAGTTTTAGATTTTATGCTTATTGTTTTTTATCGTTTTTTTCTTTTTGTTTTTTGTTTAATGTTTCACGTTTACTTTTTTTAATTTTTATTTAAATTTTTTAATATAAAAGGTATTGTTTGATACATTAATTATAATTAGGGATAGAAATGGTAAAACATAAAAATTATGAACTTTTTGAGTGGATAAAAGAATATAGATTTGTGGGGATTGGATTTTGTGTATTTGAACCTAATTACTCTACTTTCTATTCAAAAAATTTAAGTTAGATTCACCTGCTCTATAATATCATGTAATATTATGTAAACAATTTTAGAGAATTAATATATATTTTAATATAATTTCATTTGGGGCGGACAAAAGCCTAACCCTCTATCATTCTTATTTTTACATAACTTCTCCCAAGATATCCAATGTATTTTCCTCAGCGCACCCTCTATACTCCAAATAAAGTCACATATAATACTATCAACTTCATTACACACATGAATAGAAAGTTTTATCATTTTCATAATATATATAAGTATGCCGCTCAGTATCGCTTGTGCTAAATTATCCTCCAAGCTAGAGAAAGATTTTGCGACTTCCAATGGATAGTTTTTTTCTCATGCTCATAGTTTCCCTTCTATAAAAATACTTGGGAGGCGGCTTGACCAAATAAGGGTACCCAAATACATTCTGAAATAGTAATTTAAAACAAAACCAATTCTAGTAGCTAATTCAACCTTCCTCTCTTGCTATATATACTTTGAGAAGAAGATTATTGAATTTTCCTCACTATCGTGTTTCCTGCTTCATCATAGAATGTTTCATTACAAATTTCATCAAATCAACTTGAGTTTCTGACGGATCCTCAAACAAAATCAAGTCGTCTGCAAAGAACACATGAGAGACCGGTGACCCTACTTCTGGAGGCGGATAGGGGCCCATTCTCCACTAACGCGAAGCTTTGTATTAGAAGAGAAAGAAGGTCCATACACATCACAAAAAAAATGGGGAGAGGGGGTCTCCTTGACGGATTTTTCTTTTCGATATGAACGGCTTTAGAGGGTCACCATTCTATAACATCTGCATAGAGTTAGAACACATAGCTGATATAATAAGACGTACCCAAGAAGGAGGAAGACCAGAGTTGTGATGGTGTCTTCTAAGAATAACCAACTCATTTTATGGTAAGCCTTCTCAAGATCAATTTTTACTGCCATGAAGCTGCACTAACCTGTTTTCTTCTACACGCGAGAAGCTAACTCTTGTACCAATACAATATTATCTATGATCTATCGTCTGAGAAGGAAGCGTGTTTGATTAGCACGAATACGCTCTGCCAACAAAGGATGTAGTATTTTTACCATCGTTGTCATAATAAACTTAACTGGTACACTCTAATAGGGGGAGATTGGCTAACCTTTTCCGGATACGTAACCTCTTAAATCAGATGGATAACGGTTTTGTTGAGGTGCAAGATTATATCACTGGTTCAGACACATTGCCTCACCATTTTACACACCCATGGCCCCACCGAACCCTAAAATTTCTGGTTGAACGCTGAAGAAGTCCCATCAGGACCAGGCGCCTTTGAAGGATTCACGTGAAATACAACCTCATGAATATCATCATCAGAGAGCTCCTCTATTAGAACTTAGGGATGGAAACAGTTTGGTTTTTTGCAACAAAATAAAAAACAATAACTATAACCGTTTATTTTATTAAAAACCATATCCTAACGGTTTTAACCATCAGTTACACATTTCAAAATAATCACAGCATTATATGGTTTGGTTTTTAAAACAATCTTGCAGTTTTTAATCATAACCAAATGATAATTCAAAAAATATATTATTTTTCATAAAATCGAACCACATATAAGAAAAATCCCCGAGGTAAATAAAATATTGTGTTGGTTTTTGATTAAATTGCATATTTATTATATAGTTTGTTAAAACTAGAATTTAGATTTTGGTTTTAGAATTTAAATATATCTAATTTAACCTAGATTATTATAAAATGTGAAAGTAGGAAAATATATTATAATAAACGGCTTTTAGTTATGCGATTTTATTTTTATCTAAAACCATAACCTAAGGGTTTTAACCACGATTATATAATTTAGTTTTTAATCGGTTCAGTTACCATCGATTTTGGTTTTTAACCGTGACCATTGCCATCCCTATTAGAACCCCACACTCATTGTCTTTCAGCCGAGAAAGGTACATCAAAGAGAAAGGACCAATGAATACAATTGCTAGAAGGAATTTTGTACTAAGTTCTTGATTTCCACCTCATTCATTACCCAATTTTCATTACTAGCTCGTAGCTTGATCCTCTTTTAGATGATGGATAAATGACAGTATCACGTATTCCGATCCACTGAGTGAATCCACTTTTCTTTTTACCGATGGAACCAAAGTATTTCTTCTTCCTCCAGAACACTACAATATTTCCTTAGCCTTTTTCCAAGTAAAAAAGAGATGAGTTATACTTGTGCTCGAGTGGCATCTGAATACATCTAAGTCTCGCGATAACTAAACGCTTTTTATGATTAATGTCCCCAAAAACCTCGGAATTCCATGACTGAACAAAGGACTGCATACGCGCAATATTCTCCCCCAACTCTTTCTAATTTATGTCCAATTTATCATGCACAACATTTTGAAAATATTTGTCGAGGAACCACGCTGATTCAAATCATAAAAGGTGAATTTTGTATGGACTGGGACTATCCCCAGTAAGCTGAATTAGAATGTGTGCATGATCTGAGTGGGCTCAATCTAGGTGAGTAACCTTAGCTTGCAAAAAAATTGTATGCGAGATAGTGTTCCAATAAGCGCTATCAAGTCTCCTTAAAATTCGCTGAACCGTATTCTAAGAATCGCACCAAGTGAAATATGGCCCTCGAAACCCATATCAATTAACCCACACTGATGTCTCCATTCCTCAAATTTCTCCATTCTCTCTATGACTGCCATAATCCCTTTTTTATCTTCTTCTTTAACCACTTGGTTGAAATCCCTGGATACTAACCAAGAACCTCAAGCCCCTGGAACGCGTCTTTAAGAGCTAACCACAATTCCTCCCGTTCCACCGGATACGTTTGCGCATAGACAGCCGAGAAGACCCACATTTCACAGATTTGTTTAGAAACTTTGATATTAATAAATTGTTGACTTGTAGACAAAATGTTGATGTCAATATTCGTGTCATCCCAGATTAACCAAATACTACCTTTGTATGTTTCCGCTTCAACCCTTATCGAGTTTGATTTACCCAGGATTCTAGTGATCTAATTTTCTTTCTTACCAATAGCTCTCGGTTGCACGACGACAGTTAACCAAACCTTGTGTACACACATCATATCACGAACAACACGTCTAAAGTTATTAGTAACAACGCCATGAGAATTCCAAATAAGAATATTCAACAGATTGTTTAAGCTATTCCACCCCTGAGTATAAATAAACGAGGTACATATTAATAAACGTAATATAATGTGATGAGAGGAATACCACTCGTTTTCATTAGTTCTACATAATCTTGGAGGCTTCTCCAAACACCTCTTATCCAATATCTCTATCCGCGCTTCCTATTTTTGGAATTTCCGAATCTTGACTAAGACTTGATGTTCGTTACTCATGTCGACTCCCTGGTTATAGTGACTACATTTCATGTGTCCTCCACGAAATCCTGGATCCACTTCTACAACGTTCATAGGTTGTCCACCGATCACTGCAGTTCCTGTTTTATTCGTGATATCTCTTCTAACTACTATATAATTATTAATCTGCCCCTACACCTTTTTTATTTTCTTTTCCGTCCCTGTTGACACACTAATCGCAGCAGCCCGCACTGACCCTTCATTTCGTTGAACATTAGCCTTGGTAGAAGAAATAGAAAAGTAGACAAGTTTATAACAAATAAATACCTAATGGACAAATAGTTACCACGTTTTCAATTTTGGTCCAACTGTTAGTACCCGCCATCTATTTCACGTTAAGTGCTTACTTGACAAATATTTTCTAATTATAAACAAAAGGGAAAAAATAGTGAGTTACCCAAGAAAATTGAAAAAAAACAAATAAAAACCCAAAAAGTTGAATAGGGGAAATTAGGTACCCCTATCCTTGACAACATTAACATTTAATGATCGTATTGGTGTGGTATTAACGGTTGGACCAAATCCAAAATATTGATCTCAGAACCTCTTGGTCTCTACGGAGTAGTCTAACCACTAGACCAACTATCGAACTTAGGCCAATTTTTTTCTCTAAAGTAATAAACTATTACTTTCTATTCAAATAACTTAAGTAGATTTACCAAATTTATAATATTACGTAATATTCGAAAAACAATTTTATAGAATTCATGTATTGCTTTAATATCACGTAATATTCTAAAAACAATTGAGAATCTGACGGTTAGATTTTGCAGATTTGATGGATTATTTTAAATCCCTACATATTCTAGCAGATTCTTTTTAACTCTTGTATAGAGTTGAATGGATTTTCGTAAATCCTTTATAGACTTTGACATACAATATTTTTTACAAAAATTAAAAATGCTCTATTTTTTATCAAATTGAATATCGAACCCATATTTTACATACATATAATGAAAAATTGAATTATACTATTTTCTGATTTATTATCTTAAGGAGTTGGATTACAATAAAATATGATTGATGCCAATGGAAGTCATTTAACTAAATTATTGCAAACTCTGTATATTTAATCAATAATTTAAACTATCAAAATATATAAAATTATAGAACCATATAAGTTATTTACACATTTGACTGGTCGTATGTTAGACTAGGATCTTTACCAATGTGTTAGCTTTCATCGAATGAAACCAACTAAGTACAACTTGAAATTGTCAAAGTAGTAGAATATGTTATACATAATATGTTACACATTGTAACCACATGTTTCTTTTGAAACTAGGGTTCTCAATGACAAAAGAAATAATTAATCACGAGACATCATTTTAGGTTCATTATGTACAGAGCTGGATTCATATCATACATTGTAGCTTTCCATGAAATTTTTTAGTTGAACAAAACCTCATGAGTTTTTTAACTGAATCAATCGTCTTACGTATAATTTTTTCATGTAAATTTTCTAATCGAGGTTTTACATGAAAAATATTAATAGCATGAATGAGTTTTTTAACTTAAACAATAATGTTACAACTAATCTTTTTTTAATTATCTTTTTCAATTTGTTAGAAAATAGTTCAAAGAAGAGATCCATCAAAATCTCTAGGTAAAATGATGGATTTCAAAGTAAAAAATTTGTTCTTTAAAATCCAATAGAATTCAATAGTTAGGTTATCCAAAAAAAATCCATAAACTTTTGAATACTATAAAATTTTAAAAAATTGTTAAAAATACACCATTATTTTAAAAAATTCTTTAAAATCTTAATTGAATGAACCAGTATTTTAAAATACTAGACTCTTAGTTGAATAACTCTTTAATTTTTAAAATCAAAAAAAAATCTTATAAATTTTCAATTGAATACATTCTCTTAATTTCAATTTCATAGAACAATAAAGTAAATAATTTGAAGAAAAAAAGAAGCTAATAAAGTAAATATATTACTACTTTACATTTAAATAATTTAAGTAAGGTTTATCTAATTTATAATTTTACTTAATATTGTGAAAATAATTTTAGAAAATTAATACATTGCTCTAATATAATTTCAATTGCGGCTGACTAATAAAGTAAATAAATCATTACTTTCCATTCAGATAACTTAAGTCAGATTTACCCAATATATAATATCACGCAATATTGTGGAAACAATTATATAAGAATTAATGTATTGCTTTAATTTAATTTCAATTGCGGCTGCGAAAAACAAGTTACTTGTAGAGTTGTTGCTTATGAGAACACCAATATTCTTTACTTATATAAAGAAATAAAGTCCGATTGTATTTCATCTTCTGTCCTACAAGTCTCGATCAATGTCAAACGTTTTCATACCACATGATTTAGTTCGCGAGGTACTATCAAGGTTATCCGTGAAGTCTCTTGTGCGATTCCAATATGTATCAAAAGCATGGTGTCGGATGATTAACAGCCCTCCTTTAATTAACATACGATCAAAATCTAATATGAAGGTCATTGCTGAAGAATTTTCCACAGGAATTCCCCATCTATATGATTTAGGCCTTACCTCGGGTGAAATTTCCGAAGCTGAGAACATGAAGGAAATCAAATACCAGGAAATCGTAATAGATGGCTGGAAAAACCTGAATACGTTAGCTGGCTCTTGCAATGGTCTAGTCTGTCTAGTCTATTCGAATTCAACAATTGTTTTGTGGAATCCTTTAACTAGAAAGCACCTTCAATTACCTATTTGTTCAAAGTTTACTTATTGTGTTTACTATGTTCATGGTTTTGGCTACGATGAAAGCACGGACGACTATAAGGTGGTTCAATTGGAAAGACATTATGATGCTCAACCTAGTACTTATGTCTATAAAATTTATATATATAGTCTAAAATCTAACAAATGGAGGAGTTTGGTGGATTTTGCATATAGAGTTGATCTTAAATATGGGTCCCTTGACAGTGGAGTTGCTGCTAATGGTGCTCTGCATTGGCAGCTCAAGGACAATTCTATTTTTGCTTTTAATCTTGGAACTGAGAGCTGGCAAGTGCTACCACCACCACCACCATCGGAGACTTCAAAAAAGATACCCTTCCTGGGTGTTGCAATTATGAACGGTTGTCATCATCTGATTTTCTACGATGGGATGGCTCAGGAGAAGTGGATCATAATGGAAGATTATAGATCTGAGAATCCTTGGACTAAGTTATCATCGGATTTATTGGCTGGTAGACAATTGTTTATTATTCTGAATCTGTGGCCTTTTGGTAAGAAACATGGAAAGCAATATCCATATATTGAAAGTCTTCTCCAACTCGATGCAGGCGAAGAACAAGTCGAGGAAGTACAAGTCGAGGAAGTACAAGTCGAGGAAGTACAAGTCGAGGAAGTACAAGTCGAAGAAGGAAGAGAAAGGAAAGCAAAAGGATTACATTTATTAATGAAAATGGTAATTGATTGGATCGGGTCAGTACTTAGACGGTTAAAGGTATTTTAGTTAGGGCATCCACGTCTGCTGAATCTCAATAATTTTATAGTAGTTTCAATTTATATTAGTTACTTTATAGTTAATTCATACTTTTCTTGTTCTAAGAGTTATGAGTATGAAATGAAGAATTATGAGAGACAGCTCTCAACACGAGACTAATAGGATTTATTACATACGTATTTAGTTATGGTGTTTGCAATTTGAATCAATAACATAAAATATATGCTAAGCTTCACAGGTCTTAGTATTTGAAGTAACATGATTTCTGAAACTCAATTATTTTAGGATGAAGGATGTTGTGTGATCTTTATCTATTAATAGTTCCTCGGCACAGCCTAAGATTAATTTTTCATACAACTAGGAATCACTTGCAGCTGATTCATTTATTAGGACGCTGTGAGGTTCAATTAATTCCATACAATTTCTAATCTAAGTAGATTAAACCATTAAAGACATTTAAACAGAAAATAAATGCTTTTTTTTTTTTTTTTTTTTTTTTTATCATCAAATCAAACTTTTTATTTAATACTCAACTTCAAAATCCTTACAAAATTAATGGTAACAAGCATTTACCCATGCATGGGTAATATACCTTGTAGGCCCATTTAAACATTACAACCTTAAAAGAAAAGAAAAGAGCCCAATAGACTATTACAATTAATTTTAAATAACTAACTTCTCCACTATCTTTATAACCTTCTCATTTCTTAACCTTCTTGTACTAACCTTCATCTTTGCCATTTCGCAAATACGCCCCAATATTTGATCTTCATTCAATATCACCCCACCATGATCAATCTCATTCCTTTGCTTCCATAAGATATAAATGTATGAAGTAACCATTAAGCTCACTAACATTTTCTGTTCCTTACTAGTTAACCCAATGAATTTTTCTACAAGATCATCAAAATCACTTGGTAACCATACTATATCGCAAATTTTTAGTATTTTCTGCAATATCCTTTTAGAGAAAGTACACGTGAAGAAGATGTGCACATTATCTTCACCAGTAGCCTTACACAAGCTGCATAGGGGATCAACTTGAGCTCCCCACTCAATCATTCTCAGCTTAGTACTTAGTCTGTTTTGAATAGCAAGCCAAGATATAAACACACACCTAGGAATATTAGCTTTTGACCAAATGAGCTCATACCACTTAACTATTGCTTCATCTGAGTCATTTGTGAGTTTGATAAGGGTTTTTTTGAAAGAAAAACCTCGCTTATTTGATTCACTCCATATCTTCTTATCTTCTCTGCTAGTAAGTGTAATATCAGCGAGATATGGTAGAGTTTTACCCACACATGGAGGTAACCTCCACCTTTCTTTGCCATAGCAATTGTCAACTGTTTTATTACTATTCAAGTTGTCTTTTGATAGCTCTATACCCAAGATTTGTTGCATACTCTGTCCTCCAATCCACCTATCCCAGATAAGGTAGGTAGCCTTACCATTAAACACTTTATGCGTAATGAACTCATACGCTATGCCTCTTACTTTCATTAATTTCTTCCAAATCCACGTGTGACTCTGTTTCTCTTCAAAACTCCATACACACTTCCCTTTTAAAATGTTATGTTTAACCCACATACTCCACAAGTTTTGTTCTTGTGAGTACATCCTCCAGAAGGTGGATAGAAGGCAAACAAGATTTAGCCTCTCCAAGTTAGGTATACCAAGGCCTCCTCTATCTTTACTGCAACATACTCTCTCCCATGATATGTAAGCTCCTTGTGCTCCATTCATATTACCCTTCCAAAGAAAGCTACTTATAAGTTTGTTCAGTTTATAAATAACTTGCTTTGGGAGTAAAAATACTCTGCACCAGTAAAGGACTTTGCTCACAATTATACTTTTAATAAGTTCTAACCTGCCAGAATATGATAATAGCTTTGAAGTCCATTGGTTTATAGTATTTACTATTTTATCAATCAACTTATTACCCTCATCAACACTGAGTTTTTTTGAATGTAGTGGGACCCCTAAATATCTAACTGGCAATTTGCCAATCTTGATATTCAGGATCTCTGAAATCTCTTTTTCCATATTAACATTGCCACCACTTACATAAATTTCACTCTTCTGATGATTAATTTGTAGACCTGAAAGTCTTGAGAATAGATTTAAACCATCATTGATAATTTTTGCTGATTCTAAATTAGCCTTGAAGAATACAAGTAAATCATCCGCAAAAATCATGTGATTTAGTTTCATTATATCACATTTATGATGGAATTTAAACTCTCTTTTATTAGCCAAGTGAGTAAATAACCCCGTAAAAACTTCCATACATAAAGCAAAGAGATAGGGTGAGAGAGGGTCACCCTGTCTCAACCCTCTCTTCCCCTCAAAAAAACCACACGCTTCACCGTTTACACACACCGAATAAGTAGGTGTGCATACACACATAATGATCCATTTAATGAATTTACTTGGAAACTTAAGTGCTTTTAGAATATTGATTAAAAACCCCCAGTTTACACTATCATAGGCCTTTTGAAGGTCTAGATTTATAGTGCAATTAGACATACTACTTTTCTTATCATAACCCAGCATTATATCTTGAGCAACTAAAATATTGTCGCCAACATACCTTCCTTGTATATAAGCGGCTTGGTTTAAAGATATGATTGAGCTCATGACTTTTTTTAATCTTTTACTCATGATTCTTGATAATGTTTTATATATAGTATTTGTACATGATATTGGACGAAATTTCTTCACATTCGTCGGCTTTTTCTCTTTTGGGATCAACACAATGTTTGTAGCATTAACTTGTTTGAGAAGTTTATTGTTTTCAAAACTTTGTTTGATAGCTTTAGTGAAGTCTTCACCTACAATTTCCCATGCTTCTTTATAAAAAGTCGAGTTCAAACCATCAGGGCCTGGACTCTTCTTAGAATTAATCGAAAATAAAGCCTCTTTAACTTCTTTATCTGTTACAGGAGCTATTAAATCTTGACTCTGTTCTTCGCTTAAAGTTTTACCCAAAAGCATACTAAGTACATTACTAGAACAGTACTCTTCTTTATCATCTTTAGTTCCCAACAGGTTTGTATAGAATTTCACAAATTCATCTTTTATAAGATTAGGATCTTCTATATTTGTACCTTCATCAGTGACAAGTAAGGTAACATTATTTCTAGCTATTCTACCTTTAATGATTTTGTGGTAGTAAGCTGAGTTACTGTCCATCTCATTGTTAAACATAACTCTAGCTTTCTGTTTTAACACTCTATGTTGAATAACCATAGCTTCTTCCAGTTCAGCGCTGAGTATCTTTTCTTCAGTTATATAACTCTGATCAAACTTCCCACTCATAATCTGCATCTGAACTATATTAAGTTGGGTTTTAAGCAATTCTATATTTGAAGAATTCCTCTTAAAGTACATGTTGTTGAACTTCTTTAAAGCCTCTTTAGTATTTTTCTGCTTTTTACATAATGAGAACATAAAATTACCCTCTACTTCCAAACTCCAAGCCTCTTTAACTGTGTATAAGAACTTCTCATGATTAGTCCAGGCATCAAAAAACCTGAACTGGCTAGCTATACTCCTTTTCTTAGTAATAAAATTCAACTTTAAAGGGCAATGATCTGAGGTGGATGGATTGTGTATTATGACTCTAGAATCAATTGTATCTAACCACCTTGTATTAACAAACACTCTATCAATTTTGCTGGCCCTGATATTATTACTATCACTCTTGTTAGTCCATGTGAAATAATGCCCTCCATAGCCATGTTCTATTAACCCTGCATCCTCTATTCCTTCACTAAATTCTAATGCACCTTTATCTAGCACAGTACAATTTAGCCTATCCTGTATTTTCAAGATTTCATTAAAATCTCCCATAACACATAATCTGTCTTTATCAAACCTCTTACTCCACCTTTCCATATCTGCCCATAACTCTTTTCTCTCACCTCTATCATTACTAGCATATATCATAGCTAGATAGAATTCCTCTTTATTTTCGAAAATTCTTACTTTAACTAAGATAGCTTGAGAATTTTGCTGAATTAAATCAATTCCTGCATATTTATTGTCCCATAGTAACCATATACGGCCACTAGGATCATTATTATAATTGTGAAGCATCTCCATATAAGAGAAATGCTTTTTTATTATCTCAGAATGTTTGTGTGCTCTCACCTTAGTTTCAAGCAACCCTACAATTCTGATTTTATTTTCAACCACAAAATCTTTGACATCCAATTGCCTTATTTCATTGTTAAAACCTCTCACATTCCAGGCTACACAATTCATATATTTGGGGGTCTTGTTATCTCATCTCCTCCATTGTGATTTGTAATGAATTCAATGACATCTTTGTTTATCCCTCCTTCATCCTGTATCACACCAAACTGATTTGCACTTATTATAGAGCTTGATTCTCCCTTATCCTTTGTATTAGTTATATTTCTCCTATTACTTCTGATTATATCCCATTCTTCCACTTTGTTCTTGCCTTTATCTTCCTTATTCGTCTTCTCATTTAGTGATAAACTCTGTTTTGGCCTCCATACTTGTTGAATGTTTTTACATTTACTTTCTAGGTGACCAAACCTGTTGCATTTAGTACAGATAATTGGTTTCCATTCATATTCCACTCTAACTTCCTGAATTTCATCTAACCCAATATCTACCAAAATTTCATCAGGTAATTCATCTTTTGTATCTACTTCAACACACACCCGTGCATATCCCAACCTAGTTTTTGACTCAGTAATGGAATCCATTTGTAAGGGCACTCCAATTCCGCTCGCAACATAACCTAATCCCCTTTGAGTCCATAGATTCATCGGCACATTAATTAATTTGACCCATATCGGAATTTTTGAAATATCTATCTTATCAAATTGCATTCCCGGTTTCCATGGCCTGAGTAACAGAGGTTTGCCATTAATATTCCAAATCTGCTCAAGTGCTTTGTTGAAGAATTGAGAATTTTCAAACTTAAAGATAACATTTCCTTTGGAGCTCGACTTAATGTCTATTTTCCCCCATTTACTCCACTGAAACTTCACGAAATTTACAATAGCATAGAACGGAGGAGGATTATCCAAAAATTGACCTACAAGGGTATTCTCCCATTGTTCCGCTCCCTCATCTAACACATCCTGAGGTGGCATAACTAATTTCTTACCCTTTAGCATCGACGGAGGGTGATGTTCCAGCTTCATCGATTTACTAGCGCATTTGTTGAACAGGTTTGACCACGGTACACTTTTATTTGCAACTGGTTCAGCTTGTTCTTCAACCGATTTACCTTGACCTTCATTGTTAGCTGCTTTTTCAACAACTTCAAACACTTCCGGTACTGATACAGCTTCAGATTCACTATTTTCCCCTTCTCCTTTGTAAGATTCTGGGGTATTTAGCAAATTTGGGCTCGGCGATAGCATTTCTTTGGTGATATCTCTGTATCTGGTTTTCGTTTTTGGATTTGGGTTGGTGTTAGCTTTACCCGATACATTTTGTACTTTATTGACTCGATTTGTATATAACGTTTTAGCCATTTGTTAAGAGAAGTCAAACGAAGAAAAGAAAAGAAAAATAAAAGGAAGCGGTGAACAAAAAGAGGTGAAAGGATAGAATGGATGGGTTTGTGAATCCAAGAACGAGTGTGAGATCCCAGAAAATTCTAGGTCAAACACTAATTCTGGAGAGAGAAAAGCTAAAAAACTAAAAAAAAACGGCTAAAGTGGTGAGTGGGTGAGGAAATTAAGATGGAATAAAAATTAATGGATGAATGGCTTGGGAGGATTTTTTGGCTAAGTTGACTCTCATTGACTTGGCTTTTTTGTAGGTGTATATAAATGCTTGTGACGAACACAACACAAGTATTAAAAAGCCTTATTATTTTTAGACCTTTACAAAACTCTCCAAACTCAAATTCGACTATCTTGATATTCATAAAGACTTCATTACCAACTGTAAAGATGTATGCAAGCTAGCTCTCAATTGCAATTAAGCCAAATAAGTCCGGATCACCGATGTAAGATGTTGATTTCCCAATGCTTAAATTAGCTGCACAGCAATAGTTTGTGAAATACTATTAATTTATTTTCAACAAAGAAGTAGTTTTTTTCATAGGAAATAAATATATTTAGACATAAAATATGAAATACACAAGTGTCTGAGGTTACAAAAATCAATCGACAAGGATGGAAATTTTGGCTCCCATGATTTTGGACGATGGTAATTTTCTTATGTACTCAAATTTTGAGGATTATAGCACTTCTTTTTGTTCCGATTATAACACTTCAAATGATGGTAAGATCAATTTTTTCGTGGAGTGGAAGGAGTTAAATCAATTTTGAGAAACGCATAGGATCAATTGAATACACAAAATGGTTGTTTATCAAAATAGTTCAACGAATTATTTTGAGAAGAGTGTTCCTTTTGTGAATATTAACAATCACAATGCTAACACACATGTAAATACTTATGCATTAAATAATGTGATCGATTTAGGGCACGGGAGGATCCCCAAAGAACCCGTGAACATGGTCGGAAATTTGTCACCGATGAGATAAATCCGGGTTTGACCCAAACAAAAAGAGAGGAAGGGAAAAATGTGGACTATAAGAGTGTGCTTTTTAACAATAATAAAACTTTCGTAGATATGAAATTTCAATATTTTAAACCTATCGAAAAAGAAAAGTTTCAATTACTTGAAAGTGATATTTTGACAATTGAACAAGTTTTTAGGTTTTTCGTTAATTGGTTATAAATGCAAGGAATTTGGGAACATTGAGTATAAGTGTTTTTATGAGAATATAGGGAGATCTCAAAGAGGAAAAATGATTATGGAAAGGGTTTTATTATCCAGATTCCTGAAGGAACATAATTGGAATTTAATAATAAATACCAACTAGCTCGATTTCAGAACAAGCATGGGATCACAGCCCAGTTACAAGGCTTGACTAATACAGTAGATAAAACATGTTTTCTAGCTATTTACTTGGGCAAAGATGCAACTACATTATCAGGTGCACCGCGAGGCTCTCTCTGGTGTTCGGAAACCTCCCCAAAACGGTGAGCTATGCAGGCGGAAGTTACCCGAATCCACCTCAGCTGGGGCGAAGTGTACTGCACCTCCTATTTTTGACCGCAGCAAAAAGATTTGTTTGGTTGTTTGGGACTGTGACAGTGCATGTAATTTGATAACATAAGCTGTTAATTCAGTCAGCTCTAGGATAGTAATTCGCTGTTGCAGATAGGTACTTCTGCCAGTGCTGAAGGGTTATTATTTGCAGCAGACTTCTCAGCTTCTGCTGGAACGGAAAATGCGGAAGACTTGCAGCTGTACGAAAGTAATCCTTTGCTGCAGATGGGTTTTTCGTCACATGAGTTGCAGGGTAATAATTCGCAGGAGCTATCTCAGCTGTAGAACAGAGTTTGCATACATCAGCAACTTCGGTTTTTGATACTGGTATTACACAAATTCCGGCTATGGATGCGAGTCGGGTATGGATCGATGAAGGTATGGAGAGAGTCTATTTAATTAATGGAAGATTCGTGAAACATCCGGGTAAAAAGCATGTACATAAGTATTCGGGTTTACAGAAAACTTGGATTAAGGAAGTTTTGCACTTGGGTAAGGGAGTTTTGGTGAAGGATCCGTTTGTGATGGTGGTTAGTAAGAGAACAAGAAAGTTCTGCTCTGAAAATCGGTTAGGAGCCATAATGTAGTGTATTGTCAAGAAATTGTTCAAATGGCTTCTAGGCAGTCCCATAAGGTCCCAGGCGGGCATATGCCGCTTCTAGCCGGATTTAGGCGACCATCTAGGTGGTCTGGAGGCTAAAAAATAAAAAACAAAACCATATAATACAAAAAATTAAAAAATTAAAATTATTAACACATGAAATTATATAAACATTTTAATTTTTTTTTTTATATAATTCCATAAATATATACAAATATAATTCATTATCATTCACCTAAATTGGATAAATTATGTATATAAGAAATAATATATAATTTTGTGAGTTTTTATCAAATGTGTTTACTTATTCTTTCTAGTATATCGGGTGTATTTAAAAATAAATACAATAATAATAATATAATATTCATAAATAAAAATCAAAACCGCTTAGTAAGAAAACATCTAGGCTCCGCCTAAACGTCCGCCTAGTTTCCTAGGCGCTCGAATGTGGTCGACCTTCCGCCTAACGCTTTTTACAACAATGCGAGAAAGAGAGAAGTGAGTGAGAGAAAACAACTTATTAAGAAATGAAAATACACAAGTCTTAAAGAAAAATATTGAAGGGTTAGAGGCGCTAGTATTGAAAGCGCAAATGAAGGGAAACCCTCTAGCAATATTTGATGATTATCACAACATGCATTTCTTTAGCTTTCTTCTTCTTGTCTTTATTAGTAGTAGGACATTTGAACACACTATGACTAAATTTAAGGAATTTTTATGTATTTGAGGTTTCAAGTCATATATAACTTTTACTTCCTGTAGTTCATTAGATTCTAAATGCGAGCATATATTAATATGGATCTAGATTTAGTGATGGAATCCATTTGAAGTGGATTTCAAACTCCACTAGCAAATCTAACTAAGTCCACTATGTGTCCATAAAGCCATTGGAATATTCTTGAGTTTGATCCATAGAGGAAGTTTTGAACAATCTATAGCTTCAAATTGCATATCAAGTTTCCACGGCCTTAGAAATAACGGTTTATTATTAATTTGCCACATCTTCTCAAGCGCTTTACTGAAATACTTTTCATCAAAAAACATAAAAACAAACATTCCTTCGTTAGATTTAATATCAACTTTACCAAACTCACTCCATTGATATTAAACAGAATTACTAACAATGCAGAATTGGGGAACAACATCAACAAATTGACCACCTAAGCACTTATCCCATAATCTAGCACCTTCTTCAAACTCATGAGGAGATGGAGAGATAATAGTTTTACCTTGATGCTTTAGCGGCTTGTGAAATCCAGTTGGAGACTCTGTTTTGTTTTGATTTCAAAGAGACTTTTCCATTGATGCAAATATGTGTTTTCATTATCCACTTTAGTTGATTTAGAGATATCAACTACATTATCTCCTTGGTTAACAAGTTAAACAATCTCATCAGGTTTGAAAGTTCCGAAACAGGGAGATTTGTGTGGATCTGGACTTTGAATGAGAGGTTTAGTAACTATACCAGCAGAGTTTTCAATAACAGTCAAAATATCATGAGTGATATTTCTCGATTTTCTAGTTGCCATTGATTCACAGTAACAAATTCGAGAACGAGATCAAAAATCACAGGTGATTTTTGAAGGAAAAAGAAGAAGCTATGTAGAAAAAAGAAAAGAAAGAGAAAGATTCTGGGAAAAATGAAGAAGATTTGAATAAAGGGAGCAAGAAAGAGAAAAAAAGGTTTGTTTATTCTTGAATGATGCAAAAACAAAAAATTCCGGAAAAGGAAAAGCAGAAAAAAGGAAATAATATGGAAAGTAAGAAAGAGAAAGTTTGTTACTAAAAAACAAAAAGCTGACAGAAAAGTAATCAAGAGCATTTCTCTCTCTTCATCGACTCTCATTTTTTTGTGCTCTAGGAATACCAGTCTTGTTCATTTGGACTCCATGATCATGTCGGAGGCTTCCCCCGACACCTCCTATCCGATCTCTCTATCTGAACTTCCTAATTTCGGAACTTGACTAAGTACTTGATGGTCGTTACTCATGTCGACTCCCAGATTATCCCGATTTCTGGTCGTCTGTCCTCCATAGGATCCAGGGTCCACTTCTACAACGTTCACAAGCTCCCATCGGTCGCTGTAGCTTCTGATTTATTCGTGACATCTCTTTTAACAAAAGAAAAAAAGATAATGAGTTATCCAAGAAATTTGAAAAGAACAAATAAATATCCAAAAAATTTGAAAAATGACAATTAGGTATCCATATCTTTGCGAACGTCAACACTTAGGTTTGTGAAAATAATGGGTATTTTCTGTTTTCATTTTCTATATTTTTCAAAATGCAAATGAAAACGTCTTTGGCTAGAGGATATGAAAACAGTTTTTCAAGAAAATTAAATGAAAATACTGCTATATTGGTAAACGTGAAATCGACGTTTTCCCTATTTTTTATTTTTTGAAAAGAAAACAAAAATTATTTTCTGAAAATATATTTTAAAAACAAAAACAAAAAATGTTTTCACAAATCAAACAGAACCTAAGTGGTGTTGACAAAATAAAAAATATTGGTATTATTGTCCACCTAAAAAAATTGGTACCTATTTATCTTATTTTGAAACGACCGATCTTTTTCCTTAAATTAAATTATAACTTTTTATTTAAATAAGGGTGAATGCCCAATAAGCACCTACCACCTTAGCTACTAGCCCATAAAAGGCACTTAAGTTAAAAATACCGAAATACCCTTACTTTAGTAAAAACATGCCGCTGCTGTTGTAGTGCTGCTGTTGTAGTGATGATACAAAACATGCACCAGATGAAACACATACATATATACAAATACAAACACTGTGAAGAGGCAAGAGCTACCATTGAAGGAAGAAACAGAGAAGCTCAATTTGCAGAAGCTCAATTTGCAGAGAGAAAATGAAAGAAGAAGAAAAAAAGAAATGTAAAGTTAGATTGTTTTCTCATTAACTAAAATTGGTTATGTATAAGTATATATATACAGCTGCTCTAGTATTGTATCTAACAAACTAGCATAACATAAAGACAGCTGTACATTCTAACTAATTTAATCCAAGTATTGGATATTTGCTTTCAAGTCCCTGTAGTTATAAGTTTGAGTTGCTTCTTATCCACTTCGTTACTTGTATTCTGAGAAACACGATAAACACAATTCATCTTAAGCAAACAATATACCTTAAGCAACAAAAGACAGAAAAACTCAAGAAATTGTACTGTAAGTGAGTAATGGGAATGTTTCCCAGAACTCAAGAAATTGCAAAAAAACTCAGTAAATTGATACAAAACTAACAAAACACATAAAAATGAAGTAAAATATTGATAATATAAAGAAAAATGAACATCACTATGTATAAAACACCTGAAAGTATAAAACGATGAGTTATGGGAGTCATAAAACTCAAGAAATTATACTGTAAGTGAGTAATGGGAATGTTTCCCAGAACTCGAAAAAGGCTAAGCAAGTCCACTTTTGTACTTGTGCAAGTAGCTAATGTTGAGTACTGGGAAAAATTTCCAGAACTCAGAAAAGGCTACGCAAGTACATTTTTGTACTTGTGGACTAAATGTTGAGTTCTGGGAAAGATTCGCATTACTCAGAACTCGGAAAAGGCTAAGCAAGTCCACTTTTGTACTTGTGGACTAAATGTTGAGTTCTGGGATAGATTCCCATTACTCAGAACTCGGATTGTACTTGTGCAAGCCCACTTTTGTACTTGTGCAAGTGCACTTTTGGACTTGTGGCAAATGTTGAGTACTGGGAAAAATTTCCAGAACTCAGAAAAGGCTACGCAAGTACATTTTTGTACTTGTGGACTAAATATTGAGTTCTGGGAGAGATTCCCATTACTCATTTGAATTGTTTTTTTCTTCTAGTTTTTCAACGTTAATCAATCAACTTATTCTATACAAACTTTCGCACAATTCAATCATAATTTCTTACTTTCCCAATACTCAAATATCATGTTTCAGTGGAGATGTCAATCTATCTTTGAATACACCAAATGAATTGGATAAAAAGAAAAAATGCAGGGACCAAAATGCAAATTGTTTCTTTTACATAAAAATTAGTTAGATTACAGCTATATCTAGTTAGACATGATTGTATATAAACTAGTTTTGTACATCGTAACTGTAACAAGAAATAAAACATCTCTTCTTCCTCTCTTATTCATTCTTCTTCTTATTCTTTTCTCTGTTTCTTTATTTTTCTTGCTAAATTCGTCATTAATGGGTGCTCTCATAATTCACAGTGTTTGTGTATATGCTGATGATTTAAACGAAAGAGAGAGAGCGGCTATCATAGTTATTTGTTTATGAACTCGTGGAGAGAGAGAGAGAGCGGCGGCGGTAGAAAAGGGTAGGATAGGAAAAAAATTAAAAGAGGTGCCTTTTATGGACAAAAGGAGAACAGCAGGGGTGAGGGGGCATTAAATTTGATTTGAGGTGTTTCTTGGGCATTAATCCTTTAAATAATTTAGATTTATCTAATTTATAATATCACTTAATGTTATGGAATAATTTTAAGAATTCCCTTTAATTTAATTTCAAGTGCAGCGGCCGAATAAAGTAAATAAAATTATTATCTTCCATTTAAATAATCTAATTGAGATTTTTTTCTAATATATAATATCACGTATTTTAGAGAAGTAATGTATTACTTTAATTTAATTTCAATTGCGGCCCGACTAATAAAATAAGTAAATCATTACTTTCCATCACATAATTTAAGTGAGATTCACTTAATCTATAATATCACGTTATATTATGGAAACAATTTTAGAGAATTAATGCATTGCCTTTTATTTAATTTCATTCTTTACTTATATAAAGAAATAAAGTGCAGTGCTATTTCATCTTCTGTCCTAAAATCTCAATCAATGTCTAACGTTTTCGTTCCACACGATTTAGTTCTCGAGGTACTATCAAGGTTATCCACGGATTCTCTTTTACGATTTCAGTGCGTATCAAAGTCATGGTGTCAAATGATTAACAGCCCTGATTTCATTAAAACACATTGCAAAGGATCCAAATCTAATATGAAGGTTATTGCTGATACGAAAGGAGGCCCGAAGCTATATGATTTAGTCCTTACCTCGGGTGAAATTTTCAAAAGAGAGTCCATGAAAGAAATCAAATACCCGGAAATCATAATAGATGGCCAGAAAGGAAAAATTTCGTTAGCAGGCTCTTGCAATGGCCTGGTCTGTCTAGTCTATTCATATATGAAAATTGTTTTGTGGAATCCTTTAACTCGAAGGCACCTTCAATTACCTGATCGTTCAAAGTATAATTTCTGTGTTGATGGTTTTGGCTATGATGAAATCACGGGCGACTACAAGGTGGTTCGGTTGAAAAGACCTAAATCTCATACTTATGTCTATAGAAGTTATATATATAGTCTAAAATCTAACAAATGGAGGCGTTTGGAGAATTTTGAATATGGAGTTGATCTTAAACATTGGGGCCTTGGATGTGGAGTTGCTGCTAAGGGTGCTCTGTATTGGCAGCTCGAGGACAATTCTATTCTTGCTTTTAATCTTGGAACTGAGAGCGTCCAAGTGTTAGCACCACCTCCGGGGACTTCAAAAAAGAGAACCTATAGAACCTTCCTGGGTGTAGCAATTATGGACGGTTGCCCGCATCTGATTTTTGACAATAGGGTAACTATGGAGAAGTGGATCATTATGAAAGATTATAGATCTGAGGATCCTTGGACTAAGTTATCATCGGATTTATTGGCTGGTAGACAATTGTTTATTATTGACCAGTGGTATAATAATAAGAATCTTAGAACGGAATATCCATATTTTGAAAGTCTTGTCCAACTCGATGCAGATGAAGAACAAATTGATGAAGAACAAATTGATGAAGAACAAATTGATGAAGAAGAAGTTGAGGAAGGACAAGTTGAGGAAGGAAGAAAAAAGAAAGCAAAAGGATTACATTTATTTATGAAAATGGTAATTGATAGGATCGGGTCAAAACTTAGACGGTTAAAGGTATGTTAGTTAGGGCATCCATGTCTGCTCAATCTCAATAATTTTATAGTAGTTTCAATTTATATCAGTTGCTTTATATTTAATTCATACTTTTCTTGTTCTAAGAGTTATGTGTATGACATGTAGAATTATGACAGACAACTCTCAGCACGAGACTGATAGGATTTATTACTTACACATTCAATGGTGTTTACAATTTGAATCAATTACATAAAATATATGCTAAGCTTCACAGGTCGTAGTATTTAAATTAACAGGACTTCTGAAACTCAATTATTGTAGGATGAAGGATGGTGTGGATCTTTATCTATTAATAGTTCCTTGGCACAGCCTAAGATTAATTTTTCATACAACTAGAAATCACTTGCAGCCGATTCATTTATTGGGATGCTATGAGGTTCAATTAATTCCATACAATTTATAATCTAAGTAGATTAAACCATTAAAGACAGTTAAACAGAAAATAAATGCTTGTGATGAACACAAGTATCAAAAAACCTGAACTCATTTTTAGACCTTTACAAAACTCTCCAAACTCAAATTCGACTATCTTGATATTCATAAAGACTTCATTCCCAACTGCAAAGATTTATGCAAGCTAGCTCTCGATTGCAATGAGCCAAATAAGTCCGGATCACAATGCTTAAATTAGCTAAACAGCAATTGTCACTATTAATTTATTTTCAACAGCGAAGTAGTTTTTTTTTTCATAGGAAATAAATATATTAAAGACACAAAATATGAAATACACAAGTGTCTGTGGTTACAAAAATCAATCGACGAGGATGGAAAATTTGGCTCCCATGATTTTGGAAGATGGCCAATTTTGTTATGGACTCAAATTTTGAGGATTATAACACTTCAAATGAGGTTAAGATCAATTTCTTCATGGAGTGGAAGGAGTTAAATCATTTTTGAAAAAGGCATAGGATCAATTGAATGCACAAAATGGTTGTTTATCGAAATATTTCAAACGAATTATTTTGAGAAGAGTGTTCCTTTGTGAATACTAGCAACCAAAATGCTAATATACATGTAAAAACTTACGCATCAAATAATGTGATTGAATTAAGGTGTGGGAGGATCCCCAAAGAACCCGTGAACATGGTCAGAAATTTTGTCACCGATGAGATGAATCCGAGTTTGACCCAAACAAAGAAAGAGGAAGGGAAAAATGTGGACTATAAGAGTGTGCTTTTTAAGAATAATAAAACTTTCGTAGATATGTGTAAGAAAAATATATGAATAAATAATTATGTGTTATTTATTTATTATATTTTAGTCCGTCAAAAGTAAGTTACTAAATATAAGGTTATTAATTTAAAATTCAAAATTAATAACTATGGAAGTTATTAAATCAGATACGTGTATATCTGACAACACTTCTTGATACCAACTATTTAAGAGACAGAGTTCTATCAGAAGAGAAATCCAATGAATCTAATTCACAAGAACGCTTCTCTTCTAATATTTAGTTTTCTCTCTACAATACACAAAACTAATACACATTGATCATAAATTCACAAAGGCTCTTAGGTTGTGAAATAGAGGTCTCTCTTCCAGTAAGAACATCCACGGCCGCAAGATTATCTAATTCTCAATCGATTCAATTCCGCTGCTCTTTCAAGAGGTATTCCTATGATAAACCTCTTGTTATTTAATTATTATCTAATCAAATATTACAATTGGTATCAGAGCATGTAATATTAATTAGATTTCATAATTTTGTGCATAATTTTTGTTCGTAAGAGAATAAGGAATTTTTTTTTAAATTTTCTTTTCTGTCGAATGAAAAAGAGAAAGAAAAGGAGACTCAAGTGCTTACTTGTTGGACTCTTTCCATTTTTATGCATGATCTATGTGTATTTAGTGAATTGCAGAGAGAAGAAAAATAAAAGAGAAGCGTTCGAATGAAATAGATTCATTGGATTTCTCTTCTGATAGAACTCTGTCTCTTAAATAGTGGGTATCAGGAAGTTTTGTCAGATATACACGTATCTGATTTAATAACTTCCATAGTTATTAATTTTGAATTTTAAATTAATAACCTTATATTTAGTAACTTACTTTTGACGGACTAAAATATAATAAATAAATAACACATAATTATTTATTCATATATTTTTCTTACAAGAAACATATGAATGGCTAGTCTTTGCTTTGACTAAATCCCATTTATGGAAGCATTATATTAGCTCCATTAGATTGGACAAGTGCAACTGTGGGATGCTTTCTGAAACTACTGATATGGATAGATTTTAATACAATTCATCTTTATGAGAAAGCGAATTTTAAGGATTCCATTCCTAAGTTAATGTTTTGAAAGTTTGCTTAGTGCTTTGATTTTCTGATGTTTTTTCAATCATTGTTCATTAGGGGTATTGCATTAGTTGATTTTCCTTTACTTCAGTTATTTGCTTATCGAACTTGTATTTTTTGTTATGTATGAATTCAACTTGTTTATTTAAATATATGTTTTAGTTGTTTTTCATACTATTTTGCTCTATTCATGTTAGAGTAAGTGGGAGTTCTAGTGGAACTTATTTTGCAGTTAATGAAATTAAATGAATGGTTAAGACGAACAAAATATGGTGATTCATGATTGGGAACATAGTGAACTTTCTTTATTACTTATTTTGTTATCTTTCTTGTTCATTATATTTGCATTAATAGCATTAGGTAGTTAAATAATTGTATGCATGTTAATGGAAATCTCTTACTTTATAAGAAAATGACATGGAAAAACCTCATTGATGATCTCAGAGGAGACAAAATGAATGGTGAGAACTATACATTTGGTAAACTCAAAATACATTATGTTCTAGAGGAACAAGATATTCTTGAAGTTATTAACAATGTCATGGCTCAGCCTGAGGAAGGCAACACAACTCAAAACAAAAGGGGCATGGAGGCTTATGAGAAGTGGAAAAAGAGAGATTCCACTGCAAGAGGCATCTTGATAAGCTCCATGGATGAAGATCTTGTTTATGAGTGTCAATAATACCCCACTTCACAAGAGACGTGAAAGCTCTTAATGAAAAGTACCAGGGTACGACTATGTCTAAGTTGAGTCAACTGATCATTAAGTTTTGACACTTACAAGAAGAAGCCTAATCAAACCATGCAACAACATCTCCAGGAGATGTCTAACATGATTAGGGAACTTAAGACTGCAAGTCATAACCTCACTGATGAACATTAGGTTCAAGCTGTGATCTGATCTCTTTCAAATAAGTGGGAGCATATAAAGATAAACTTGACTCAAAATGAGGACATCAAAATTTTTGATGATGTAGCTCGTCATGTGACGTTGGAAGATGAATGTCTTGATGCAATTAAGCCTCAGGGTCAGACTTATATGTTGATGAGTCAAGTTCCCACAAAAGTTCTGGCATTAAGTGCAAGAACAATGGGAAGAGAAACGAAATTGAGCATGCTTCAAAGAAGAACAAGAATGGTGGTAACGATAAAAGAGAACGATTTTGGTATAAGAAAGACGAGAGTAAAGTGAAATGCTATAGTTGTGACAAGATTGGTCGCTTCGCTTGCAAGTGCAGAGAAAGATAGCAATGTCATTTACTTCTTGTAACTTTACTTATGTTACTAGTACTATATTGCTAGTGATTCTAATCCTTTGTGGACTGTGGATTCAGAAGCGATAGACCATATAGCTAAAGACCGAGAGACATATGTGCAGTATCATCTAATTCCAGAGGGAACAAGATGAATTTATGTAGGAGACAACAACAAGGTTGTAGACAAAGGAGTTGACACTTACAAGTTGAACTTGCGAACTGGTCATACCTTGTACCTGCTTAATATACTTTACACACCTGACATTTGACGTAACTTGGTCTCAGTCACTGTTCTTCTAGGATTACGTTTTAATATACATTTTCGTAACATACAAGTGAATATCTATTGAGACAGTTGAAAGAACTGTGTGATGAAAGAGGGAGAACTATCCTAGAAACGGTTAAGTCTATGATGACACAAGCTAATCTTTCAATATCTTATTGGAGAGATGCCTTGCTTACCATTAGTTATATACTTAATCGAGTGCCCACGAAGACTGTTCCATCAACTCCTTCTGAACTACTTGCTATCCTGGGGGTCGGCATGTTATGTTCATGGTCTATCTCATAAATATGGAAAATTAGGTCCAAGAGGCACCCGACCACTCTAAAGGATATGTGTTTATTGGAGAACACAAAGATGGAGGTCTTCCTAAAATTAAATCACGAGATGTTACATTCTTAAAGAATGATTATCTTGGTAGAGGTGAGGTTGATATAAATTCTATTCTATGTGAATATAATGAGAATCGGGTAGATGACATACAATAAAACGTGACACCTGATGAGGTAACACATACTCAAGAAGTATAGAATGGCAATCCTATATAACTTGAGACAGTTGTAACCATTGCATCATCTAATAATCCTATTTCTCAAGATTCTCATCCTAATAGAAGTGCTAGAGGTTTAGTTTCTCTTCATCGATTTTAAATCGAAGGAGAATTCTTTATGATAACTCCACAAGACAAGGAAGAACCTTTAATAGAAAATGAAGCACTTTCATGTCCTGCTAAGAATGAATGGAGAAAAGCAATGGAAGACCAAAATGGATGTCAAAACTGCATTTCTAAATGGAGATTTAGACGAGATTAATTTCAAGGAACAACCCTTGAGTTTTATTGCATAAGATCAAGAGAATAAAGTATCCAGATTGTTAAAATCAATATATGTCTTAAGCAAGATTCAAGACAGTGGAATTTGAGATTTCATGAAGTCATTTCATCAAATGGATTTGAGATGATAAGTGAAGACCACTATTAAACATTCCAAGAATTTTTTTGTAATTTTATCTCCGTTTGTGGATGACATCCTATTAGCTGGGAATGATAAAGAGTTTATTCAAGCTAATAAGGAGTGTCTAGCTTCTCAATTTGATATGAAAGATATGGGAGAATAAAATTATATTCTTGGTGTTAAGATTCACAAAGATAGGTCTAGAAGACTATTATCTTTATCTCAAGAACCTCGCATCATGAATATACTCGAATGCTTTAGTATGACCACATGCAATGCCTTTGACAATACTGTAGAAAAGGGAATAAACTTAACTCTCGACATGTGTCCTAGTACTCCAGAAGAGAAATAGAAATTGTATATAGTGCCATAGATAGTTTTATATATGTTATGATATGAAATAGGCCAGGCATATGTTATGGGGTAGGTTTAGTTAGTCATTTTTCAGTCGAACCCGGGACAAGAGAATTTGAAAGCTGTGAAAAGGATATTGAGATATCTAAAAGGCATTATGGATCATGCCTTATGCTTTCGAGGAAGTAGATTACACCTAGAAGGATATATTATGCCATTTGGGCTAGTGATATCTATGTGTGCATATCTACCTCAGGTCATGTATTCTTGTTAAACAATTGCGCAATTTCTTGAAGTAGCAAGAAACAAACCTGTGTAATTTTGTCCACAATGGACTGAGTTTGTAACATGCTCAGCTGCGGTTCAAGAAGCTGTTTGGTTAAAAAGGTTCTTTGAACATTTAGGATTCTCAAGCAATAGTGGGAGTCCTGTTACTATACATTGTGATACTCAAGCTGAAAAGGCTTGTGTGAAAGCTTCTAAGTATCACAGTAAGACCAAACACATTGATATAAAGTATAACTTTTGTTAGAGATATTATTGCACAAAACCATGTTGGTTTGCAATACATACACATACGCAATACGCTTGCTGATCATTCATAAAGGATATCCTAAGGGATATATTTATTGATTTGTTAGATCTATATGATTAAGCAAGATATAATGTATGAATATTGCAAGTTTATGTGCATTCATGTATATATTTTCATTAGTATGTTTATTTAACTGTTTCTTTTAATAATATCATGTTTGATATATATTATAATGCGTGTGTTTTTGGAAGGATGTATGTCATATAGACTGAGATTGGCCCTATCACACGGGCAATCGCCTTTGGCACAAGAAGTGAGCAAAGATGAGACTAACTCATAGTAGTGAAGAACCCTTGAGAGAACTTGAGTTAAGATAGTCGCCTTTACAAAGTGTTAAGATGAGATCATAATCATGGATGATACATGTTAAGCGTATATTATGATCGAAGTAGAATCCCACTGTCTACTTAATCTATAATAGCCAGATATGAGTTGCTTGATTGATTTCATAGAAGGGTTGATCGATCGAAGAACTCATCTTAGGCAACGAGGCTTGTCTAATTATATATCTGTATGGTATTTATAAAATTGTGACATACAATTGGAGCTATATGAATAATACCATACCACGTGTGCTTTCGACCAGAAGGAAGTGAAGAGTCGATCCCTGTCTCTTCACTGTGTGATGCCTTTAATTGTGCCCTTATTACTTTTGACTATAACTTGATATTTTGATTATGTGTATGCTACTTTGAACATATTACTAATGATCATGAATGATTCGGTCTAATGGGGTATGTTTGGGAAAGCAACCTAATCAATATAAAAGGATATAAGTGTAAAGGGAAGACTAAAATTGTGTATCAAAGTGTGTGCTTGCAGGTATACCGATCATGTAAGTCAATTTGGACTATAACATGATAGTGAGACACATGAAGTTATGTCAGTGAACTCTTTTGATCACATAAGCGATGTGATATAAATTTGAAGGGGTCAGAGTTACTGAAATATGATACAACAAATTATTAGTCTGGGGTACTGCAGGATACGTAACGAATGAGAATTATTTGAGCAACTATGTACCCTAACAGGTTATTAGTAACGTATGCTCGTATACTTGCCGGTCGCACGGCCTATTTTCCAAGTATGAGGATACTTTGATGCAAGTGTGTGTATGAGAAGATAGTGGGATGTTGGTACTATAAAATTGATGTAACTTAACTATCGGCGAGTGGGAGAATGTAAGAAAAATATATGAATAAATAATTATGTGTTATTTATTTATTATATTTTAGTCCGTCAAAAGTAAGTTACTAAATATAAGGTTATTAATTTAAAATTCAAAATTAATAACTATGGAAGTTATTAAATCTGATACGTGTATATCTGACAACACTTCCTGATACCCACTATTTAAGAGACAGAGTTCTATCAGAAGAGAAATCCAATGAATCTAATTCACAAGAAAGCTTCTCTTCTAATATTTAGTTTTCTCTCTACAATACACAAAACTAATACACATTGATCATAAATTCACAAAGGCTCTTAGGTTGTGAAATAGAGGTCTCTCTTCCAGTAAGAACATCCACGGCCGCAAGATTATCTAATTCTCAATCGATTCAATTCCGCTGCTCTTTCAAGAGGTATTCCTATGATAAACCTCTTGTTATTTAATTATTATCTAATCAAATATTACAATATGAAATTTCAATATTTTAATCCTATCGAAGAATAAAAGTTTCAATTACTTGAAAGTGATATTTCGACAATTGAACAAGTTTCCAGGTTTTCCGTTAATTGGTTAGGTAGCTGGGAAAAGATCGGCGGATATTCAAAGAATTGTGAAATAGTGGAATGTGAAATGTAGGTTAGAAGACACCCTAATGGTTGATTGGTCTTTAAATTCGATAAGGATGAGGCTAGAAAGACTATTGTTACCAAAGACCCTATCTTATCCTATGGTCGTATATTATAGCTTTCTAAAATTTTGGAATTTTTTGACTTTGGTAACCTTAAGATCACAGGAACACCTTCTTGAATTATCTTTCGAAATCTACTGGAACAAGTGCTTACTAAACTGATTCGTGAAACCTCTGGGTAAAGAGCATGTACATAAGTATTCGGGTTTTCCAAAAAAGTTGGATTAAGAAAGTTTTCACTTGGGTAAGGAAGTTTTAGTAGAGGATCCGTTTGTGATGGTAGTTAGTAAGAAAAAAGGAAAACTATGTTCTAAAATTCGGCCTAGACGCCAGAAAGTACGGTACTTTCCAAAAATTGTTCAGGCGGTCTCTAGCCAGTCTCATAAGGTCATAGGCGGGCATATGCGGCTTCTAGGCGGACCTAGGCGGCCGTCTAGGTGGTCTGAAGGCTTAAAAAAATTCATTTTATAATACAAAAAAAGGAAAATACACCCGTGGGTACCCAACGTTTCAAAATTTCACTTCTGGGTGTCCAAAGTTTTAAAAATGACAAATCATTACCCAAGGTTTCAACTTTCATATTCAGTTAGTACCCACCACCAGTTTATCCGTTAAGTGTCACGTGGTACCTACGTGGCGCTTGCGTGGCGCGTGTGGCTGATTTTCCACTCGCCTTGTAGGTGCCACGTGCCACTTAACAGAATAACTGACGGTGGGTACCAACGGAGTACACAAATTGAAACCTTGGGTACTGATTTGTTACTTTTAAAAACTTGGACACCCAAAAGTAAAACTCGGATCCGGTGGGTACCCCAGGGAATTATCCCTACAAAAAATTAAAAAAATCAATTTTTCAACACAGAAAATTATATAAACCTATTTTAAAAATTATACGAATCCAAAAATATATTCAAATATAATTGATTATCATTCATCTAAATTAGATAAATTATGTATATAAGAAATAATATATAATTTTGTGAGTTTTTTCAAATGTGTTTCCCTATTCTTTCTAGTATATTGTGTGTAATTAAAAATTAAATACACTGATAATATATAATATTTATAAATAAAAATCAAAACCGCCTAGCAGGAAAACGCCTAGGCTCCGCCTAGGCGCTCGAAGGTGGTCGACCACCCCCTAGAGCTTTTTTACAACACTGCAAGAATGAAAGAAGTGAGTGAGAGAAAACAACTTATTGAGAAATGAGAATATGAAAGAATTGAGAAAAATATTGGAGGATCATAGGCACTAGTATTGAAAGCGAAAATTAGGGGAAACCCTCTAACAGTATTTGATTATTATCACAACATGTAATACGAGGGGATTCAACTCTCCCCATAAGAGATGAGGTGTAGTTAGGCTTATTAGGCTAAAGAATATTGATATTTTAGGAATTCTAGAGACTAGAAATAATCATGTTAGTGTAAATAAATTCATGAACACTATACTACGAGGATGAAAACAAGTGGATAACTATGATTTAGTTCAATATGAGAGGATCTTGATAGTATGGGATCCAAACAAGGTTGAGATGGAAGTACTTTTGACCACGGCCCAAGCTACCCACTGTAGAGTTGTATGTAAGGCTACATCCATTAGTGTTCATACTACTTTTATATATGGATTCAACGGGAAGATTGAAAGTAGAGAACTATGGAATGATCTAGTTGATTTTGTCGCTACTTTTGATGCATTGTGGTTTCTCTTGGGAGACTTCAACAACATTGCAGCTCAGAATGAGAAAAAAAAATTGTAGGGTTGTGACAATGGGATATTTTAATGAGTTCTCGGACGATTGCAATACTCCTGGCTTGGAGGATTTGCAATATTCAGGGCAATTCTACACTTGGGATAATAATCATATTCTAAGTCAGATACATAGAGCTTTGGGAAATCGTAGGTTTGAAATTTTGGATTATTATGTTCATGTTGAATTTTTAGTGTTTCAGATCATTCCCCATGTATTGTTTCTCTATTCTTTCAAAATATGGATAGAGTTACACATTTTCGATGTGGTAATATGTAGGTGGAGCATATGGAGTAGATTAAGTGGTTAGAAATGGATGGAGTAAAAAATCCTATTCATAGGACTGACCAATACATCATTTTTCAAAAACTTCATTAATTGAAAGCGGATTTGAGATGATTAAATAAGGAACACTATTCTCATTTTTCCGAAAGATCTAGATGGGCAAGGGGATCTCTTGAGCTATCCGAGGTTATCTTTCAACAAAAATTGGACAGTAACAGAAAGGAATTAGTGTAGCTTCATAAATCAACTAAGTTACTTGAAAATACCGAGATTGGATTTTTTCAATAAAAAGCTAAGCTTGGGTACACACTTAAGAGTGACCGATGCAGTAAAAGTTTTCACGAAATAATGAAGAGTGAACAAAGACGGAGATTCATCGCCAAAGTTTATCTGTCTAATGGAGAGGATACTACCTCGAGGTCTCAAGTGAATGAAACTTTTCTATATTATTACAAGGGTTTTTGTTGGGTTCCAAAGGAAATACGTATTGTTTGATGTTGTGATTTTTAGTGGGGTAAAATCTTGACTAAAGAGCAAGATTTGTGCAAAGAGGTTTCCAATAAGGAGATTAAAAAGGCGGTTTCCATATATCGAATGACAAAACTCCCAAACCCGATGGGTTTTCTTTACTTTTCTTCATGAAATCTTGAGAACTTATTGAAAAATAAATAACTCAAATGGTATGTGAATTTTTTGACTATGGTTTTTTTCTCAAGCAATTAAATACTAATATTATTTCTCTCATTCCGAAAAAACTAAAAAATGTTAAAGGTTGAAGATTAAAGACCCATTTCTTGTTGTAATGTAATATATAAGGCTATCACCATGATCATAGTGGGTCAATGAAACCAGTTTTAGATTAAATGGTGGATAAGACACAAAATTCTTTTATATCCACAAGATCGGTGGCCGAGAACATTTACCTTAAGCAAGGATTGTTACGTGGGTACAATAATAAAAGTAATTCTCTGAGATGTACTATTTAATTTGATTTGTGCAAGGTGTATGATTTGATTTTTTGGGATTTTCTTCATGAAATTCTCAAAGGTTTCAAATTTCCGGAAAAATATATTCATTAGATTATAGTATGTGTTTCTACTCATTATTATTCTGTGGGTTTAAATGGAAAAAATCATGGTTTCTTAAAGGAGAAAAGGGATTGAGAAAATGTGGTTCTCTCTAACCTTATCTCTTTATTTTATGCCTTGATATTTTTCGATACTTTTGAAGTAAATACGAGCCAAGGATTTAAATATCACTGTAAATGTAAAAAAGCAAAAATTACACATTTAGCGTCTGTCGATGATCTCATGCTCCTAGCTAAAGGAGATAATAATTCGGTAAAGATTCTTATGGATAAAACTCGAAAAAGATATTATGTCTTTTTGTTATTTGGGTGTACCTCTTGGTGCTACAATTTTACTTTCAAGAGATTACAAATTTTCTTATTAATAAATTGGAGAGTTTTGTTAGATATTGGAATGCTCCTTCTCCTTCATATGTGGTCGTCTGGAACTTATTAGATTGGTGCTTCAAGGGGAAATTTGCTTTTGGTTTTTGATTTTTCTGGTCCCGATTTATGTATGTGAATGTATTACACACCTTTGTAGAAAATTCTATTGGGATTGAAAATCCCCACAAATTAAATGGAAAACGATATGCACTCCAAAAGATGAATGTGTACTTAGGCTAATGGATCTATGAGCTTGTTAAAAAGTGCTACTTATGAAGATGTTTTGGAAGATTTTTGATAATAAAGACTCACTTTGGATAAGGTGGATACATGGTGAATATTTAAAGAACAAAAGTGTTTGGTTGTGGGAAGTAAAGAAAATAGACTCGTCTCTTTTGAAACAAATTTGGAATTTGAAAGATGATATTGTGATGTCTCTCTTTTTGTGAGGGATTAATCAATTCAAGATATATTATTTTAGGAGTTTATTAGGCCTAAGTGACAGATTTTTCCCAAGTTTTTGCTATATTGTTCTTTTGTCTCTTGTTTTGGTCATAATGCTATTAATAGAGATTTTGTACCTTAATTGTGTGTCAAGATTAAGAGAAGACGTAAAAAAAATCAAAATAAACTCCAAGCCGAGGTGGAATTGAGCCAAAGTCACTTTCAGAAGTTGGAGAGTTTGCTATAGAAATCTTTGTGCCTTATTGTTTCGGTCACTACAAAATATTGGTGAGAGATTTTTACATGATTCATTTTGATTAAGAATAATCTTGAAGTCATTGTCGATTTGGAAGTGACGGAAGTCAATTGGGAGTTATGATGAAGAAGTTATGTCATTTTCTTTTATCGTGGCTCTTACTAGAATTTGGTTAAGTAAAAACGGGTTAGGCCCTCCTAAACCTAATTAAGTAAGCCAAAGAGGGCCCAAACATTATTAGGTTATTATATAAGCTTCATAGAAACCCCCAAATATGTATACATCTGAATACAACATTAGAGAAGAGTTTTTAGTCCTTGGAGAAGAGCACAAAACGTCCGGAGCCAACATGAGAAGAAGAAGAGGGTTTCTACACCAAACTCCATGAATCTTCATCATTCGGGTCCATTTTCTATCATTCCAAAGATTAAATTCATTCTATTTTTCATTTTAGATATGATTTTAGAATTAGTTTCCAATAGTTTTCATTTTATGTTTGTGAACTATCCCTCATTGCTTGAGGTTTGGTCTTGTAAGAACTTATGCTTAGCTTATTTGATTGTATTAGTGTGTTTGGGATATTATATTGTTTATTTGTGATTGGCCTTTATTTATATTCCATTGACTATATGTTCGTTATGATACTACCCATATAGTAGCTAAGGAGTGGGTAGCTGAAAAATTGAGCTTTCAACCCAGGAGGGGGGTTTAATTGCCAAACTAGCATATAGGCACCTAGTGTGTGGTATTGAACTGGTCTTACCCGATTAGGTAGTCGATAGGGTTAGAACTTCCATCATCGGAATCATTTATAGGGTCATCTCATAGGTGCCTCTAATGAGGAAAAATTGACTTCTAAGCTACCGACATGAGCTTGAAGGATTTTGAATCTCGGATAATGCGAAACTCGCCAACTCATCCTTAATCATAGAACCATCGAATTAGTGGCATAAGGGTTACTAGCAAAACTCAAGAATTCATCTTGAATCATCCATCTTATTAGTTAATTTCATTTGCATTATTTTTAATTAGTTATTTATATTAATTGCATTTTAGTCCTTTAAGCAAAAACCCTATAAATATCATATTTAATTTATTGTCATTTTACTTAGCAACTATACATTTCGATACTTTCAGAAAAACATTAATCTGTAACTTTGATAGTCCATGTGGAGACGATAACCCTTATACTTGTCTTTATTACTTTTCAATGGCCCGTACACTTTTGGGAAGTGGATTCTAGGGTGTTGGTTTGATTTATATCACATTCTGGGAAACGATAGATAGGAATCCCACTTGGGTAAAAAAGAGCGGAAAATATTTTGTTATGATGGTTCTCCTCTTCTTACGATCTCTCATTCGGTAATGATCTTCCTAGTGGTGAGTATTATACCTTATATAAAAAAACCTTATGATATTTTTGGTCGTCGATATTTTGTACAAACTTGGGCAAATATTGTGTAGGATTCTTGTATTACTCCCAAACATGCAATTGTTGTATGGATAACAATGCAAGAGAGATTTCAAACTAATGTGTGTATATGTATGTGTGTGCGCACACGCGTGCGTTCGTGCATGTGTGTGTGTGTGCGCGCGTGTGTGTAAGGAAAACCAAAAGGTTGTGCGTTCAAAAAATACCTTGACTTCCTTCTGCTATCTCTTATGAATCAGTCAAAAAATTAAAACAATCAACTATTAATCTAAGGGGGTGTATTCAATTCAAATTTTAAAATATTTTGTTAGAATTTTATAATGCACATACTTTGTAATCTCCATAGACTATTTTGGAATTTAAAAGATTCTTTATGATTCTACATAGAGTTTCACAAATTTTTATATAGAATGTTATTAGATTTTAACGGATTCTATATAAAATACACAGGGACCAATTTTGCAATATTAATGGACAAATTTTACGATACACATAATTAAGAAGTTTCAGAATTTTACAATATTAACGAATAACTTTTAGAAAACCACAACATTTAATCACAAAATTTTGCAAAATTTGGCTTATTCATATAACACAACGGTATATTTGGCTTATTTACATAACAGTGGCCAACAATGCAAATTTATCCATTTATATTTGGCTTCTGAAACCTGTGTATTGCAAAATTTGGCCTTGTGTATTTCTTTTATAATTTATCTCTAAATTTTGTGAATATTGTGTGCAGCGTAAGTGATAGAGGAATTAATGCAGGTTTGTTTAACTTCAACAATGCTCATTGCAGAACACCAGTACCTATTGGCCCCAAATCCACACCAGTGTCTTCATCAATTCATGATTCACTTATAAAAATTGAAAACCTCGAAATACAAATTTTAGATTTCCTAATTGGTTTTTAATAGACTAAAAATACTTTTACTTTATTTATACAGACATTTACACGAATTAAAGAATAAATTTAGAGTACAAGGACTGGCCAGTGTCTTCATCTATACATGATTCACTAACAACTAATGGAAAATAAGAAGAAAACAACAATCAAACAACTTTATTAGTATATACAAACACAAGGAATACCTATAGAATAAAATGAACACAAAAATACACAAGGTTTACCTTTTGTTTATCGGGCTTTAGTGTCCACGCTTCTTGATATGCTTGAATCCCCAAATCTACAATTAAAAAACGCAAAAATAATGTCCAGCTACTATTATTCTCACTCTCCATAATACATTATGCAATATGATATATACAATTATTAGCGTCAAGTCCAACTACGACCAACAAGATGCTCGGATGTGGTCCCTTCAAATGGCATCCATTCAAACCAATCACACGTCAACACCCATTCAAGAATTAATGTTTTACATGCCTCAAGACACACATACAACCTTTGAAACACCTTATCCTCTGTATCTTCCTCCTCGATAAATTCAATAGCTACAGTTGAACCATGATTACTTCTCCTTAACTCCTCTACATACTTCCACAATAATTTATATTGATCTTTTTACTCTCCTAATATCAAATCCTCCCTTGCATACGTATTATTGCAACTGTCACCGATAAGCCACTCCTTATCTTGTGTCTAAGTGACTTAGACTTCTTGTAAATGTCATTACGAATTTCATCATGATACAAGTGTCTAATTTGTTTATACAATAAAAAATTGTTACTTAAGACCTTACCACGCGTATGATTGGGATTGAAGTCCGCACTTGGAAGGTTAAGCATCGAATCATTCTGGCATATAGTAACCAATTGCATGATGGATTTTTGCATATGGCCCTCAATTTAACGTTTAATTTGTATTTATATTTGAAATTTTTTACATGTTTGATGAAGTATGCAACAATAGCCTTGCGCAAAACATTAAAATTGCTAAAAATCATTCCAACTTCAAACATAGGCTTCCTCATGGTATGCAGCTCATTCAACTTCTTGAACTTAGACCTTTTCTAACCTTTTCCTATTTTGATTCACTAGCACCACTATCAAAATATTCTGAATCACTAGTCAAGTTATCAGAGTCTTCATCAGTATACACCTTATCACCTTCATCAAGTTTGTGCTTGAATTCGGATACTACCTCGAACTTATGACGACAAAGAGCAGCAATTAATGGGTCTTCCTTTATATTTAAAACATCTCCGCCATCTAAATCTTCAAAGTCACTATCTATGTAGAAAGTGTTGTTGCTCGTATCCCATCCTCGCTAGAACTATCCTTCTTATACTTCTTCTTTTTTTCACACACAAAAAGCCCATCGTTCATCACATGCTTACCCAAAATAGTCTCATCCACATACAATCTGACATGAACATCATCCTAAAAACCAAATCCATATTCCTAACATCCTCATCACTAGAAATATACTCAAGCTTAACTTCCAAAGACCTAAATTTTCTGTTGTAAAATTTAACATCTTCTCCAAATACTATATTCTTATCCATCTTACGTAGGTTAGCCATGCTCAATTTTTTATGCTCGTAATTGTAGAAGTAAATAACTCAGCTAACTTGATATATTCCATCCTTAAAAGCCCCACCAAAGTACATATCCAATGTGAAACTTTCTTCATAATTAAATACAAAGTTAGGGATCAAATATTATACAAAAATATGGATTTCTTTGCAAATAACATATTAAATTACTGGAATTTAACAAAACCATGGGAAGTTTAGTGAACTAATTTGCATTAAGTTCTTTCTATATAATCCTTAGACTTATTTAGCAAACTAATAATGTTTAAACATCTACATTGATTATAACAGGGCACTGAAATGGGAAAACATTAATCATTAACAATTTCTACTTCAATTGATGGGATTTATAACACATCAATTACTAAGAAACACGTCATTAAAATACTAAAAAGGCATGCTTCTTATTAAATAAGAAACACACATGAAGATCTCCTTTATTTCACCAATACACTCCATCAAAAACAAATCACCAATACAAGCTATATAATAACAAAAAACACAACTCAATTACAATATTTCATTTAAATATTATTATTTTGAGGGAAAATACCGTTTAAAATTTAATTTTTAACCATTTTGCACCCTGTTAAAGCTAAAAAAAGCAGTAGCACTTACTCATGGCATCAAAGTATTTTTCATCAATGCTAACTTGAGAAGAAACAACATGTTGTTTGTCTTGATCAGACCCACTTAATACACTACCTGAATAACCTAAGAAAACAATTATTTACATATTATACAAAAATTAATATTAAAGAAAACCCTAAATTCTAGCTTTATATGTAAAGAAAAATATACCTTGAAAATGAAGACATTATCGAAAGACCCACTATCACCCATTTCAAATTGATTAGATAGGAAAATCTTGAAAACCTTTTATGATACGTAAAGTTTTAAAGCTACAACGTGATTAAAATGCTTTTGAGCTTCAAGAATAAAAAATGGGGAGCGAAATTTTGCATATTACGCCTAGAATGCTTGAATTATCTGAAAGAATGGAATGATGTAATATAATGTTATGCCAGACACGTGCAGTTTCAGGGCTTCATTTGTTTCTTTAATCAGATTTAAGAATTGGTAGATTTTCCCATCATTTTAGGGAAAAGTTATCCACGTTAGCGACACGTGGCGTTTAACGTCAAAATTCACGACATGTGCTAATGGGAGCTTAAAAATAGAATATCTTGTTTGTCCAATTTTGTAAACTTGGGTACTTGTTTATCGGATTTTGAAACAATGGATATCCACGTGGAATTTTCCATATTATTAATTTTATTTGTTTTTTGAGGGAAAAAGGCCTCCTAAATACCACTATTTCAAATTTTGACAAATAGATACCAAATTTTTTAAAAATGGACATTCAAGTACCCATCGTTTTCATTTGTGCCTTCGGTTAGTATCCATCGTCAAATACACATTAAATGTTTACATGGCATAGCTTTTTTTATTTTATTATAAATTATTTTTAATTGTAAAATACATGTTTCACCTCTGCCACATCATCATTTAACACTAGAACTAACGTCAAGTACTAACGGAAAGCAAAAAATAAATTACTAGGTACCTGTTTTTCCACTTATGAAACCTTGGGTATGTAATATCCAAAATGTGAAACTTCAGATTCCCAGGGGTCTTTTCCCCTTTTTTAGTGAAAGCCTAATTTCAAAACTTTAGTCTAAGGGTCCAAAATCATTAAGATCAACTATGAATATAATATAATAACTAACAGTTTGGCAAATAAAAATTCTTTGAAAATAAAAAAATATAAAAAAACATACATATATTTTATAAAAATGAATATACTCATAACCTAACTAATAAAGTAAGGGAAAAAGAACAAAGGTATCCAGCGGATGGTGAACATAACAAATAAGTACCTAAATTTTTCAAAGGGGACAAATAGATACCCAAGTTTTAGATTTTAGTTCTAGCATTTGTCTGTTTCATGTTAGTTGTTTACGTGATAAATATTTTTTCTAATTATAAAATAAACAGGAAAAATAGTGAGGTATCCAAGGAAATTGAAAAAAATACCCAAAAAATTTAAAAAAGGACGATTATTACTTAATGATTGTATTAACGTGGTACTAACAGTAATGTTAGGTATCTGATTGTCAACTTGGGATAGTTAGTACCTATTTGTTTAATTTTGAAGTGGTGGATACCAGTCTTTTTCCCTAAAGTAAATGAACTATTACTTTCTAAGGTGATTTACCCATGAAGTTCATAACCAACCGATTCCGACCAAAAAGGTCTGATCCAAACAAATATCCAAAATACCTTTTTCAAACAAATTATTCCATAAACAATATTTACTTTCCATAGTTAAAACATTTCCATATTACAAAATTTTAAAACCAAAATATTTCTGTAATTACAATATTTCCTATTCTAAAAATAAATTATTAAATAATTTTTCCTATTTTATAACATAGAATCAAATCACTTCCTTGAATTGTCAAGCCTGAATGTGCATACAAACAAAAAAATTATTAGAAATCAAAGGTTAAAAAGCATGAATAAAAATAGTGGGTTGGCTGTACAAAAATAGTCGGGTGACACTACAAAAACTGTGGGTTGACAGTGAAAAAATAATAGGGTGACACCACAAAATAGTGGGTTGAAATTGCGCAGTATAAAAGTAGTGGGTTGGCAGTGCAAAAACAATAGGGCGATAGTACAAAACAGTAGGTTAACAGATACCTTCAATTTTTCACATAAACACATTTTCACATTATTATTAACATAAAACTCTTCAAAATAAAATTATAGTTTTAAGATAAAAAAAATTGTGCAACTGAAAACGTTGGAATATTTCAAAAGAAAAAAAAAAGTTGAAAAACACGGAAACATAAAATATAAAACTATTTTTTTAGAAGTTCAATGGTAAAAAATAATTTTTTTACCGTAATTTGGGTTCTTCAATTATTGATGGTGTAGCCAAGCCGGGTTGATGATGGTGGAGAAGGGCTCCCGAGTAGTGGTGGTTTTCTTGTGTAGGAGCAGTTTGATGGCCAAACCGGGTTGATGGTGGTGGATATTGGTTCCCCAGTGACAGAAGCTTTCTTGTGCAGAAGAGTGGCTTGGTGGCCAAATCAAGTTGATGATGGTGGACATTGGTTCCCTAGTGACGGCAACTTTCTTGTAAAGAGGTGACTTTTTTTCCTTGCGTGCAAATATGAATAGATGGAGTTTTAGATTTTATGCTTATTGTTTTTTATCGTTTTTTTTCTTTTTGTTTTTTGTTTAATGTTTCACGTTTACTTTTTTAATTTTTATTTAAATTTTTTAATATAAAAGGTATTGTTTGATTCATTAATTATAATTAGGGATAGAAATGGTAAAACATAAAAATTATGAACTTTTTGAGTGGATAAAAGAATATAGATTTGTGGGGATTGGATTTTGTATATTTGAACCTAATTACTCTACTTTCTATTCAAAAAATTTAAGTTAGATTCACCTGCTCTATAATATCATGTAATATTATGTAAACAATTTTAGAGAATTAATATATATTTTAATATAATTTCATTTGGGGCGGACAAAAGCCTAACCATCTATCATTCTTATTTTTACATAATTTCTCCCAAGATATCCAATGTATTTTCCTCAGCGCACCCTCTATACTCCAAATAAAGTCACATATAATACTATCAACTTCATTACACACATGAATAGAAAGTTTTATCATTTTCATAATATATATAAGTATGCCGCTCAGTATCGCTTGTGCTAAACTATCCTCCAAGCTAGAAAAAGATTTTGCGACTTCCAATGGATAGTTTGTTTCTCACGCTCATAGTTTCCCTTCTATAAAAATACTTGGGAGGCGGCTTGACCAAATAAGGGTACCCAAATACATTCTCAAATAGTAATTTAAAACAAAACCAATTCTAGTAGCTAATTCAACCTTCCTCTCTTGCTATATATACTTTGAGAAGAAGATTATTGAATTTTCCTCACTATCGTGTTTCTAGCTTCATCATAGAATGTTTCATTACAAATTTCATCAAATCAACTTGAGTTTCTAATGGATCCTCAAACAAAATCAAGTCGTCTGCAAAGAACACATGAGAGACCGGGGACCCTACTTCTGGAGGCGGATAGGGGCCCATTCTCCACTAACGCGGAGCTTTGTATTAGAAGAGAAAGAAGGTCCATACACATCACAAAAAAAAATGGGGAGAGGGGGTCTCCTTGACGGATTTCTATTTTCGATATGAACGGCTCCAGAGGGTCACCATTCAATAATATCTGCATAGAGTTAGAACGCATAGCTGATATAATAAGACGTACCCAAGAAGGAGGAAGACCAGAGTTGTGATGGTGTCTTCTAAGAATAACCAACTCATTTTATGGTAAGCCTTCTCAAGATCAATTTTTACTGCCATGAAGCTGCACTAACCTGTTTTCTTCTACACGCGAGAAGCTAACTCTTGTACCAATACAATATTATCTATGATCTATCGTCTGAGAAGGAAGCGTGTTTGATTAGCACGAATACGCTCTGCCAACAAAGGACGTAGTATCTTTACCATCGTTGTCATAATAAACTTAATTGGTACACTCTAATAGGGGGAGATTGGCTAACCTTTTCTGGATACGTAGCCTCTTAAATCAGATGGATAAGGGTTTTGTTGAGGTGCAAGATTATATCACTGGTTCAGACACATTGCCTCACCATTTTACACACCCATGGCCCCACCGAACCCTAAAATTTCTGGTTGAACGCTGAAGACGTCCCATCAGGACCAGGCGCCTTTGAAGGATTCACGTGAAATACAACCTCATGAATATCATCATCAGAGAGCTCCTCTATTAGAACCTAGGGATGGCAACAGTTTGGTTTTTTGCAACAAAATAAAAAACAATAACTATAACCGTTTATTTTATTAAAAACCATATCCTAACGGTTTTAACCATCAGTTACACATTTCAAAATAATCACCGCATTATATGGTTTGGTTTTTAAAACAATCTTGCAGTTTTTAACCATAACCAAATGATAATTCAAAAAATATATTATTTTTCATAAAATCGAACCACATATAAGAAAAATCCCCGAGGTAAATAAAATATTGTGTTGGTTTTTGATTAAATTGCATATTTATTATATAGTTTGTTAAAACTAGAATTTAGATTTGGTTTTAGAATTTAAATATATCTAATTTAACCTAGATTATTATAAAATATGAAAATAGGAAAATATATGATAATAAACGGCTTTTAGTTATGCGATTTTATTTTTATCTAAAACCATAACCTAAGGGTTTTAAACACGATTATATAATTTTGTTTTTAATCGGTTCAGTTACCATCGATTTTGGTTTTTAACCGTAACCATTGCCATCCCTATTAGAACCCACACTCATTGTCTTTCAGCCGAGAAAGGTACATCAAAGAGAAAGGACCAATGAATACAATTGCTAGAAGAAATTTTTTACTAAGTTCTTGATTTCCACCTCATTCATTACCCAATTTTCATTACTAGCTCGTAGCTTGATCCTCTTTTAGATGATGGATAAATGACAGTATCACGTATTCCGATCCACTGAGCGAATCCACTTTTCTTTTTACCGATGGAACCAAAGTATTTCTTCTTCCTCCAGAACACTACAATATTTCCTTAGCCTTTTTCCAAGTAAAAAAGAGATGAGTTATACTTGTGCTCGAGTGACATCTGAATACATCTAAGTCTCGAGATTACTAAACGCTTTTTATGATTAATGTCCCCAAAAACCTCAGAATTCCACGACTGAACAAAGGACTGCATACGCGCAATATTCTCCCCCAACTCATTCTAATTTATGTCCAATTTATCCTGCACAACATTTTGAAAATATTTGTCGAGGAACCACGCTGATTCAAATCAGAAACGGTGAATTTTGTATGGACTGGGACTATCCCCAGTAAGCTGAATTAGAATGTGTGCATGGTCTGAGTGGGCTCAATCTAGGTGAGTAACCTTAGCTTGCGAAAAAATTGTATGCGAGATAGTGTTCCCATAAGCGCTATCAAGTCTCCTTAAAATTCGCTGAACCGTATTCTAAGAATCGCACCAAGTGAAACATGGCCCTCGAAACCCATATCAATTAACCCACACTGATGTCTCCATTCCTCAAATTTCTCCATTCTCTCTATGACTGCCATAATCCCTTTTTTTATCTTCTTCTTTAACCACTTGGTCGAAATCCCCGGATACTAACCAAGAACCTCAAGCCCCTGGAACGCGTCTTTAAGAGCTAACCACAATTCCTCCCGTTCCAGCGGATACGTTTGCGCATAGACAGCCGAGAAGACCCACATTTCACAGATTTGTTTAGAAACTTTGATATTAATAAATTGTTGACTTGTAGACAAAATGTTGATGTCAATATTCGCGTCATCCCAGATTAACCAAATACTACCTTTGTATGTTTCCGCTTCAACCCTTATCGAGTTTGATTTACCCAGGATTCTAGTGATCTTATTTTCTTTCTTACCAATAGCTCTCGGTTCCACGACGACAGTTATTCAAACCTTGTGTACACACATCATATCACGAACAACACGTCTAAAGTTATTGGTAACAACGCCATGAGAATTCCAAATAAGAATATTCAACAGATGGTTTAAGCTATTCCACCCCTGAGAATAAATAAACGGGGTACATATTAATAAACGTAATAGAATGTGATGAGAGGAATACCACTCGTTTTCATTAGTTCTACATGATAATCTTGGAGGCTTTTCCAAACACCTCTTATCCAATATCTCTATCCACGCTTCCTATTTTTGGAATTTCCGGATCTTGACTAAGACTTGATGTTTGTTACTCATGTCGACTCCCTGGTTATAGTGACTGCATCTCATGTGTCCTCCACGTAATCCTGGATCCACTTCTACAACGTTCATAGGTTGTCCACCGATCACTGCAGTTCCTGTTTTATTCGTGATATCTCTTCTAACTACTATATAATTATTAATCTGCCCCTGCACCTTTTTTATTTTCTTTTCCGCCCCTGTTGACACACTAATCGCAGCAGCCCGCACTGACCCTTCATTTCGTTGAACATTAGCCTTGGTAGAAGAAATAGAAAAGTAGACAAGTTTATAACAAATAAATACCTAATGGACAAATAGTTACCACGTTTTCAATTTTGGTCCAACTGTTAGTACCCGCCGTCTATTTCACGTTAAGTGCTTACTTGACAAATATTTTCTAATTATAAACAAAAGGGAAAAAATAGTGAGTTACCCAAGAAAATTGAAAAAAAACAAATAAAAACCCAAAAATTTGAATAGGGGAAATTAGGTACCCCTATCCTTGACAACATTAACATTTAATGATCGTATTGGTGTGGTATTAACGGTTGGACCAAATCCAAAATATTGATCTCAGAACCTCTTGGTCTCTACGGAGTAGTCTAACCACTAGACCAACTATCGAACTTAGGCCAATTTTTTTCTCTAAAGTAACAAACTGTTACTTTCTATTCAAATAACTTAAGTGGATTTACCAAATTTATAATATTACGTAATATTCGAAAAACAATTTTATAGAATTCATGTATTGCTTTAATATCACGTAATATTCTAAAAACAATTGAGAATCTGACGGTTAGATTTTGCAGATTTAATTTGATGGATTGTTTTAAATCCCTACATATTCTAGCAGATTCTTTTTAACTCTTGTATAGAGTTGAATGGATTTTCGTAAATCCTTTATAGACTTTGACATACAATATTTTTTACAAAAATTAAAAATGCTCTACTTTTTATCAAATTGAATATCGAACCCATATTTTACATACATATAATGAAAAATTGAATTATACTATTTTCTGATTTATTATCTTAAGGAGTTGGATTACAATAAAATATGATTGATGCCAATGGAAGTCATTTAACTAAATTATTGCAAACTCTATATATTTAATCAATAATTTAAACTATCAAAATATATAAAATTATAGAACCATATAAGTTATTTACACATTTGACTGGTCGTATGTTAGACTAGGGTCTTTACCAATGTGTTAGCTTTCATCGAATAAAACCAACTAAGTACAACTTGAAATTGTCAAAGTAGTAGAATATGTTATACATAATATGTTACACATTGTAACCACATGTTTCTTTTGAAACTAGAGTTCTCAATGACAAAAGAAATAATTAATCACGAGACATCATTTTAGGTTCATTATGTACAGAGCTGGATTCATATCATACATTGTAGCTCTCCATGAAATTTTTTAGTCGAACAAAACCTCATGAGTTTTTTAACTGAATCAATCGTCTTACGTATAATTTTTTCATGTAAATTTTCTAATCGAGGTTTTACATGAAAAATATTAATAGCATGAATGAGTTTTTTAACTTAAACAATAATGTTACAACTAATCTTTTTTTAATTATCTTTTTCAATTTGTTGGAAAATAGTTCAAAGAAGAGATCCATCAAAATTTCTAGGTAAAATGATGGATTTCAAAGTAAAAAATTTGTTTTTTAAAATCCAATAGAATTCAATAGTTAGGTTATCCAAAAAAAATCCATAAACCTTTGAATACCAAAAAATTTTAAAAAATTGTTAAAAATACACCATTATTTTAAAAAAATCTTTAAAATCTTAATTGAATGAACCAGTATTTTAAAATACTAGAATTTTAGTTGAATAACTCTTTAATTTTTAAAATCAAAAAAAATCTTATAAATTTTCAATTGAATACATTCTCTTAATTTCAATTTCATAGAACAATAAAGTAAATAATTTGAAGAAAAAAAAGAAGCTAATAAAGTAAATATATTACTACTTTACATTTAAATAATTTAAGTAAGCTTTATCTAATTTATAATTTTACTTAATATTGTGAAAACAATTTTAGAAAATTAATGCATTGCTCTAATATAATTTCAATTGCGGGTGACTAATAAAGTAAATAAATCATTATTTTCCATTCAGATAACTTAAGTTAGATTTACTCAATTTATAATATCACGCAATATTATGGAAACAATTTTATAAGAATTAATGTATTGGTTTAATTTAATTTCAATTGCGGCTGCGAAAAACAAGTTACTTGTAGAGTTGTTTGCTTATGAGAACACCAATATTCTTTACTTATATAAAGAAATAAAGTCCGATTGTATTTCATCTTCTGTCCTATCAATGTCAAACGTTTTCATTCCACATGATTTAGTTGTGGAGGTACTATCAAGGTTATCCGTGAAGTCTCTTGTGCGATTCCAATATGTATCAAAAGCATGGTGTCGGATGATTAACAGCCCTCCTTTAATTAACATACGATCAAAATCTAATATGAAGGTCATTGCTGAAGAATTTTTCACGGGAATTCCCCATCTGTATGATTTAGTCCTTTCCTCGGGTGAAATTTCCAAAGCTGAGAACATGAAGGAAATCAAATACCAGGAAATCGTAATAGATGGCTGGAAAAAGCTGAATAAGTTAGCTGGCTCTTGCAATGGCCTTGTCTGTCTAGTCTATTCGAATTCAACAATTGTTTTGTGGAATCCTTTAACTCGAAATCACCTTCAATTACCTATTTGTTCCAAGTTTGCTTACTGTGTTCATGGTTTTGGCTACGATGAAAGCACGGACAACTACAAGGTGGTTCGGTTGGAAAGACATTATGATGCTCAATCTCATACTTATTTCTATAAAATTTATATATATAGTCTAAAATCTAACAAATGGAGGAGTTTGGTGGATTTTGCATATAGAGTTGATCTTAAATATGGGTCCCTTGACAGTGGAGTTGCTGCTAATGGTGCTCTGCATTGGCAGCTCAAGGACAATTCTATTTTTGCTTTTAATCTTGGAACTGAGAGCTGGCAAGTGCTACCACCACCACCACCACCATCGGAGACTTCAAAAAAGATACCCTTCCTGGGTGTTGCAATTATGAACGGCTGCCATCATCTGATTTTCTACGATGGGAAGGCTTTGGAGAAGTGGATCATAATGAAAGATTATAGATCTGAGAATCCTTGGACAAAGTTATCATCGGATTTATTGGCTGGTAGACAATTGTTTATTATTATGAACACGTGGTTTATTGGTAAGAAATGTGGAAAGCAATATCCATATGTTGAAAGTCTTCTCCAACTCGATGCAGGCGAAGAAGGAAGAGAAAGGAAAGCAAAAGGATTACATTTATTTATGAAAATGGTAATTGATTGGATCGGGTCAATACTTGGACGGTTAAAGGTATTTTAGTTAGGGGCTCAGGGCATCTATGTCTGCTGATTCTCAATAATTTTATAGTAGTTTCAATTTATATTCGTTACTTTATAGTTAATTCATACTTTTCTTGTTCTAAGAGTTATGAGTATGAAATGAAGAATTATGAGAGACAGCTCTCAACACGAGACTAATAGGATTTATTACATGTATTTAGTTATGGTGTTTGCAATTTGAGTCAATTACATTAAATATATGTTAAGCTTCACATGTCTTAGTATTTGAATTAACATGATTTCTGAAACTCAATTATTTTAGGATGAAGGATGTTGTGTGATCTTTATCTATTAATAGTTCATCGGCACAGCCTAAGATTAATTTTTCATACAAGTAGAAATCACTTGCAGCCGATTCATTTATTGGGATGCTATGAGGTTCAATTAATTCCATACAATTTATAATCTAAGTAGATTATACCATTAAAGACAGTTAAACAGAAAATAAATGCTTGTGATGAACACAAGTATCAAAAAGCCTAAATACATTTTTAGACCTTTAGAAATTCTCCAAACTCAAATTCGACTATCTTGATATTCATAAAGACTTCATTACCAACTGTAAAGATGTATGCAAGCTAGCTCTCAATTGCAATTAAGCCAAATAAGTCCGGAACATTGAGTACAAGTGTTTTTATGAGAATATAGGGAGACCTCAAAGAAGGAAAAATGAATATGGAAAGGGTTTTATAATCCATATTCATGAAGGAACATAATTGGAAATTATAATAAATACCAACTAGCTCGATTTCAGAACAAGCATGGGATCACAGCCCAGTTACAAGGCTCGATTAATACAGGAGATAAAACATGTTTTCTATCTTCTTACTTGGGCAAGGTGCAACTACATTATCAGGTGCACCGCGAGGCTCTCTCTGGTGTTCGAAAACCTCACCAAAACTGGGAGCTATGCAGCAGAAAGATTTGTTTGGTTGTTGCCTTGTTGGGGACTGTGACAGTGCATGTAATCTGATAACATAAGCTGTTAATTCAGTCAGCTCTAGGATAGTAATTCGCTGCTGCAGATACGTACTTCTGCCAGTGCTGAAGGGTTATTATTTGCAGCAGACTTCTCAGCTTCTGCTGGAACGGAAAATGCGGAAGACTTGCAGCTGTATGAAAGTAATCCTCTGCTGCAGATGGATTTTTCGTCACATGAGTTGCAGGGTAATAATTCGCAGCAGCTATCTCAGCTGTAGAATAGAGTTTGCATACATCAGCAACTTCGGTTTTTGATACTGGTATTACACAAATTCCAGCTATGGATGCGAGTCGGGTATGGATCGATGAAGGTATGGAGAGAGTCTATTTAGTTAACGGAAGATTCGTGAAACGTCCGGGTAAAGAGTCTGTCCATAAGTATTCGGGTTATCAGAAAACTTGGATTAAGGAAGTTTTGCACTTGGGTAAGGAAGTTTTGGTGGAGGATCCGTTTGTGATGGTGGTTAGTAAGAGAACAAGAAAGTTTTGCTCTAAAAATCGGCTAGGTTCCAGAATGTAGTGTGTTTTCAAGAAATTGTTCAAACGGCTTCTAGGCAGTCCCATAAGGTCCCAAACGGACGTATGCCGCTTCTAGGCGGATTTAGGCGAGCGTCTAGGTGGTCTGGAGGCTAAAAAGTCAAAAACAAAACCATATAATACAAAAAATTAAAAAAATTTAATTATTAACACATGAAATTATATAAATCTTTTTTAAAAATTATATAAATCTATAAAAATATTCAAATATAATTGATTATCATTCACCTAAATTGGATAAATCATGTATATAAAGAAATTATATATAATTTTGTGAGTTTTTTTCAATTGTGTTTTCATATTTTTTTCTAGTATATCGGGTGTATTTAAAAATAAATACAATAATAATATATAATATTCATAATTAAAAATCAAAAGCGCCTAGCAAGAAAACATCTAGGCTCCGTCTAGACGCCCGCCTAGTTCTCTAGTTGCTCGAAGGTGGTCGACCGTCCGCCTAGCGTTTTTTACAACAATGAAAGAAAGAGAGAAATGAGTGAGAGAAAACAACTTATTGAGAAATGAAAATACACAAGACTTAAAAGAAAAATATTGGAGGGTTAGAGGCGCTAGTATTAAAAGCGTAAATGAGGAGAAACCTTTTAACAATATTTGATGATTATCACAACATGCATTTCTTTAGCTTTCTTCTTGTTGTCTTTATTAGTAGTAGGACATTTGAACACACTATGATCAAATTTAATGCATTTTTTACGTATTTGAGATTTCAAGTCATATATAACTTTTACTTCCTGCAGTTTATTAGATCCTATATCAACAAAAACATTATCCCATAGCTCATCCTCTATGTTAACTTCAACACAAATGCGAACATATATTAATATGGATCTAGTTTTAGTGATGGAATCCATTTGAAGTGGATTTCCAACTCCACTAGCAACGTAACTAAGTCCACTATGTGTCCATAAAGCTATTGGGATATTCTTGAGTTTGATCTATAGAGGAAGTTTTTTTTGAACAATTTATAGTTCAAATTGCATATCAAGTTTCCATGGCCTTAGAAATAAGGGTTTATTATTAATGTGCAACATCTTCTCAAGCGCTTTACTGCAATACTTTTCATCAAAAAAACTTAAAAACAAACATTCCTTCGTTAGATTTAATATCAACCTTACCAAACTCACTTCATTGATGTTTAACAGAATTACTAACAATGTAGAATTGAGGAGCAACATCAACAAATTGACTACCTAAGCACTTATCCTATAATCTAGCACCTTCTTCAAACTCACGAGGAGATGGAGAGATTATAGTTTTACCTTGATGCTTTATCGGCTTGTGAAATCCAGATGTAGACACTTTTTTATTTTGATTTCAAAGAGACTTTTCCATTGATTGTGAATCTGTGTTCTCATTCTCCAATTTAGTCGATTTAGAGATATCAACTATATTATCTCCTTGGTTAACAAGTTAAACAATCTCATCAGGTTTGAAAGTTCTGGAACTAGGAGATTTGTGTGGATCTGGACTTTGAATTAGAGGTTTAGTAACTTTAGCAGCAGAGTTTTCAATAACAGTCAAATGAGGACTATTATAAAAAATCTCATGAGTGATATTCCTCGATTTTCTAGGTGCCATTGATTCGTAGTAACAAATTCAAGAAAGAAATAAAAAATTGCAGGTGATTTTTGAAGGAAAAAAGAAGAAGCAATGTAGAAAAAAGAAAAGAAAGAGTAAGTTTCTGGAAAAAATGAAGAATATTTGAATAAAATGAGCAAGAAAGAGAAAAAAAAAAGGTTTGTTTATTCTTGAATGATATGCAAAAACAAAAAATTCCAGAAAAAGAAAAGCAAAAAGTGTAGAAAAAGAGGGAATAATTTGAAAAGTAAGAAAGAGAAAGTTTGTTACTAAATATTAGAAGAGAAGCGTTCGAATGAAATAGATTCATTGGATTTCTCTTCTGATAGAACTCTGTCTCTTAAATAGTGGGTATCAAGAAGTGTTGTCAGATATACACGTATCTGATTTAATAACTTCCATAGTTATTAATTTTGAATTTTAAATTAATAACCTTATATTTAGTAACTTACTTTTGACGGACTAAAATATAATAAATAAATAACACATAATTATTTATTCATATATTTTTCTTACAAGCAACATATGAATGGCTAGTCTTTGCTTTGACTAAATCCCATTTATGGAAGCATTATATTAGCTTCATTAGATTGGACAAGTGCAACTGTGGGATGCTTTCTGAAACTACTAATATGGATAGATTTTAATCCAATTCATCTTTATGAGAAAGCGAATTTTAAGGATTCCATTCCTAAGTTAATGTTTTGAAAGTTTGGTTAGTGCTTTGATTTTCTGATGTTTTTTCAATCATTGTTCATTAGGGGTATTGCATTAGTTGATTTTCCTTTACTTCAGTTATTTGCTTATCGAACTTGTATTTTTTGTTATGTATGAATTCAACTTGTTTATTTAAATATATGTTTTAGTTGTTTTTCATACTATTTTGCTCTATTCATGTTAGAGTAAGTGGGAGTTCTAGTGGAACTTATTTTGCAGTTAATAAAATTAAATGAATGGTTAAGACGAACAAAATATGGTGATTCATGATTGAGAACATAGTGAACTTTCTTTATTACTTATTTTGTTATCTTTCTTGTTCATTATATTTGCATTAATAGCATTAGGTAGTTAAATAATTGTATGCATGTTAATGGAAATCTCTTACTTTATAAGAAAATTACATGGAAAAACCTCATTGATGATCTCAGAGGAGACAAAATGAATGGTGAGAACTATACATTTGGTAAACTCAAAATACATTATGTTCTAGAGGAACAAGATATTCTTGAAGTTATTAACAATGTCATGGCTCAGCCTGAGGAAGGCAACACAGCTCAAAACAAAAGGGGCATGGAGGCTTATGAGAAGTGGAAAACGAGAGATTCCACTGCAAGAGGCATCTTGATAAGCTCCATGGATGAAGATCTTGTTTATGAGTGTCAATAATACCCCACTTCACACGAGACGTGAAAGCTCTTAATGAAAAGTACCAGGGTACGACTATGTCTAATTTGAGTCAACTGATCATTAAGTTTTGACACTTACAAGAAGAAGCCTAATCAAACCATGCAACAACATCTCCAGGAGATGTCTAACATGATTAGGGAACTTAAGACTGCAAGTCATAACCTTACTGATGAACATTAGGTTCAAGCTGTGATCTGATCTCTTTCAAATAAGTGGGAGCATATAAAGATAAACTTGACTCAAAATGAGGACATCAAAATTTTTGATGATGTAGCTCGTCATGTGACGTTGGAAGATGAATGTCTTGATGCAATTAAGCCTCAGGGTCAGACTTATATGTTGATGAGTCAAGTTCCCACAAAAGTTCTGGCATTAAGTGCAAGAACAATGGGAAGAGAAACGAAATTGAGCATGCTTCCAAGAAGAACAAGAATGGTGGTAACGATAAAAGAGAACAATTTTGGTATAAGAAAGACGAGAGTAAAGTGAAATGCTATAGTTGTGACAAGATTGGTCACTTCGCTTGCAAGTGCAGAGAAAGATAGCAATGTCATTTACTTCTTGTAACTTTACTTATGTTACTAGTACTATATTGCTAGTGATTCTAATCCTTTGTGGACTGTGGATTCAGAAGCGATAGACCATATAGCTAAAGACCGAGAGACATATGTGCAGTATCATCTAATTCCAGAGGGAACAAGATGAATTTATGTAGGAGACAACAACAAGGTTGTAGACAAAGGAGTTGACACTTACAAGTTGAACTTGCGAACTGGTCATACCTTGTACCTGCTTAATATACTTTACACACCTGACATTTGACGTAACTTGGTCTCAGTCACTGTTCTTCTAGGATTACGTTTTAATATGCATTTTCGTAACATACAAGTGAATATCTATTGAGACAGTTGAAAGAACTGTGTGATGAAAGAGGGAGAACTATCCTAGAAACGGTTAAGTCTATGATGACACAAGCTAATCTTTCAATATCTTATTGGAGAGATGCCTTGCTTACCATTAGTTATATACTTAATCGAGTGCCCACGAAGACTGTTCCATCAACTCCTTCTGAACTACTTGCTATCCTGGGGGTCGGCATGTTATGTTCATGGTCTATCTCATAAATATGGAAAATTAGGTCCAAGAGGCACCCGACCACTCTAAAGGATATGTGTTTATTGGAGAACACAAAGATGGAGGTCTTCCTAAAATTAAATCACGAGATGTTACATTCTTAAAGAATGATTTTCTTGGTAGAGGTGAGGTTGATATAAATTCTATTCTATGTGAATATAATGAGAATCGGGTAGATGACATACAATAAAACGTGACACCTGATGAGGTAACACATACTCAAGAAGTATAGAATGGCAATCCTATATAACTTGAGACAGTTGTAACCATTGCATCATCTAATAATCCTATTTCTCAAGATTCTCATCCTAATAGAAGTGCTAGAGGTTTAGTTTCTCTTCATCGATTTTAAATCGAAGGAGAATTCTTTATGATAACTTCACAAGACAAGGAAGAACCTTTAATAGAAAATGAAGCACTTTCATGTCCTGCTAAGAATGAATGGAGAAAAGCAATGGAAGACCAAAATGGATGTCAAAACTGCATTTCTAAATGGAGATTTAGACGAGATTAATTTCAAGGAACAACCCTTGAGTTTTATTGCATAAGATCAAGAGAATAAAGTATCCAGATTGTTAAAATCAATATATGGTCTTAAGCAAGATTCAAGACAGTGGAATTTGAGATTTCATGAAGTCATTTCATCAAATGGATTTGAGATGATAAGTGAAGACCACTATTAAACATTCCAAGAAATTTTTTGTAATTTTATCTCCGTTTGTGGATGACATCCTATTAGCTGGGAATGATAAAGAGTTTATTCAAGCTAATAAGGAGTGTCTAGCTTCTCAATTTGATATGAAAGATATGGGAGAAGAAAATTATATTTTTGGTGTTAAGATTCACAAAGATAGGTCTAGAAGACTATTATCTTTATCTCAAGAACCTCGCATCATGAATATACTCGAATGCTTTAGTATGACCACATGCAATGCCTTTGACAATACTGTAGAAAAGGGAATAAACTTAACTCTCGACATGTGTCCTAGTACTCCAGAAGAGAAATAGAAAGTGTATACAGTGCCATAGATAGTTTTATATATGTTATGATATGAAATAGGCCAGGCATATGTTATGGGGTAGGTTTAGTTAGTCATTTTTCAGTCGAACCCGGGACAAGAGAATTTGAAAGCTGTGAAAAGGATATTGAGATATCTAAAAGGCATTATGGATCATGCCTTATGCTTTCGAGGAAGTAGATTACACCTAGAAGGATATATTATGCCATTTGGGCTAGTGATATCTATGTGTGCATATCTACCTCAGGTCATGTATTCTTGTTAAACAATTGCGCAATTTCTTGAAGTAGCAAGAAACAAACCTGTGTAATTTTGTCCACAATGGACTGAGTTTGTAACATGCTCAGCTGCGGTTCAAGAAGCTGTTTGGTTAAAAAGGTTCTTTGAACATTTAGGATTCTCAAGCAATAGTGGGAGTCCTGTTACTATACATTGTGATACTCAAGCTGAAAAGGCTTGTGTGAAAGCTCCTAAGTATCACAGTAAGACCAAACACATTGATATAAAGTATAACTTTTGTTAGAGATATTATTGCACAAAACCATGTTGGTTTGCAATACATACACATACGCAATACGTTTGCTGATCATTCATAAAGGATATCCCAAGGGATATATTTATTGATTTGTTAGATCTATAAGATTAAGCAAGATATAATGTATGAATATTGCAAGTTTATGTGCATTCATGTATATATTTTCATTAGTATGTTTATTTAACTGTTTCTTTTAATAATATCATGTTTGATATATATTATAATGCGTGTGTTTTTGGAAGGATGTATGTCATATAGACTGAGATTGGCCCTATCACACGGGCAATCGCCTTTGGCACAAGAAGTGAGCAAAGATGAGACTAACTCATAGTAGTGAAGAACCCTTGAGAGAACTTGAGTTAAGATAGTCGCCTTTACAAAGTGTTAAGATGAGATCATAAACATGGATGATACATGTTAAGCGTATATTATGATCGAAGTAGAATCCCACTGTCTACTTAGTCTATAATAGCCAGATATGAGTTGCTTGATTGATTTCATAGAAGGGTTGATCGATCGAAGAACTCATCTTAGGCAACGAGGCTTGTCTAATTATATATCTGTATGGTATTTATAAAATTGTGACATACAATTGGAGCTATATGAATAATACCATAGCACGTGTGTCATACCACGTGTGCTTTCGACCAGAAGGAAGTGAAGAGTCGATCCCTGTCTCTTCACTGTGTGATGCCTTTAATTGTGCCCTTATTACTTTTGACTATAACTTGATATTTTGATTATGTGTATGCTACTTTGAACATATTACTAATGATCATGAATGATTCGGTCTAATGGGGTATGTTTGGGAAAGCAACCTAATCGACATAAAAGGATATAAGTGTAAAGGGAAGACTAAAATTGTGTATCAAAGTGTGTGCTTGCAGGTATACCGATCATGTAAGTCAATTTGGACTATAACATGATAGTGAGACACATGAAGTTATGTCAGTGAACTCTTTTGATCACATAAGCGATGTGATATAAATTTGAAGGGGTCAGAGTCACTGAAATATGATACAACAAATTATTAGTCTGGGGTACTGCAGGATACGTAACGAATGAGAATTATTTGAGCAACTATGTACCCTAACAGGTTATTAGTAACGTATGCTCGTATACTTGCCGGTCGCACGGCCTATTTGCCAAGTATGAGGATACTTTGATGCAAGTGTGTGTATGAGAAGATAGTGGGATGTTGGTACTATAAAATTGATGTAACTTAACTATCGGCGAGTGGGAGAATGTAAGAAAAATATATGAATAAATAATTATGTGTTATTTATTTATTATATTTTAGTCCGTCAAAAGTAAGTTACTAAATATAAGGTTATTAATTTAAAATTCAAAATTAATAACTATGGAAGTTATTAAATCAGATATGTGTATATCTGACAACACTTCCTAATACCCACTATTTAAGAGACAGAGTTCTATCAGAAGAGAAATCCAATGAATCTAATTCACAAGAACGCTTCTCTTCTAATATTTAGTTTTCTCTCTACAATACACAAAACTAATACACATTGATCATAAATTCACAAAGGCTCTTAGGTTGTGAAATAGAGGTCTCTCTTCCAGTAACAACATCCACGGCCGCAAGATTATCTAATTCTCAATCGATTCAATTCCGCTGCTCTTTCAAGAGGTATTCCTATGATAAACCTCTTGTTATTTAATTATTATCTAATCAAATATTACAATATGAAATTTCAATATTTTAAACCTATCGAAAAAGAAAAGTTTCAATTACTTGAAAGTGATATTTTGACAATTGAACAAGTTTCCAGGTTTTCCGTTAATTGGTTAGGTAGCTGGGAAAAGATCGGCGGATATTCAAAGAATTGTGAAATAGTGGAATGTGAAATGTAGGTTAGAAGACACCCTAATGGTTGATTGGTCTTTAAATTCGATAAGGATGAGGCTAGAAAGACTATTGTTACCAAAGACCCTATCTTATCCTATGGTCGAATATTATAGCTTTCTAAAATTTTGGAATTTTTTTATTTTGGTAACCTTAAGATCACAGGAACACCTTCTTGAATTATCTTTCGAAATCTACTGGAACAAGTGCTTACTAAACTGATTCGTGAAACCTCTGGGTAAAGAGCATGTACATAAGTATTCGGGTTTTCCAAAAAAGTTGGATTAAGAAAGTTTTCACTTGGGTAAGGAAGTTTTAGTAGAGGATCCGTTTGTGATGGTAGTTAGTAAGAGAACAAGAAAACTATGTTCTAAAATTCGGCCTAGACGCCAGAAAGTACGGTACTTTCCAAAAATTGTTCAGGCGGTCTCCAGCCAGTCTCATAAGGTCATAGGCGGGCATATGCGGCTTCTAGGCAGACCTAGGCGGCCGTCTAGGTGGTCTGAAGGCTTAAAAAAATTCATTTTATAATACAAAAAAAGGAAAATACACCCGTGGGTACCCAACGTTTCAAAATTTCACTTCTGGGTGTCCAAAGTTTTAAAAATGACAAATCATTACCCAAGGTTTCAACTTTCATATTCAGTTAGTACCCACCACCAGTTTATCCGTTAAGTGTCACGTGGTACCTACGTGGCGCTTGCGTGGCGCGTGTGGCTGATTTTCCACTCGCCTTGTAGGCGCCACGTGCCACTTAACAGAATAACTGACGGTGGGTACCAACGGAGTACACAAATTGAAACCTTGGGTACCGATTTGTTACTTTTAAAAACTTGGACACCCAAAAGTAAAACTCAGATCCGGTGGGTACCCCAGGGAATTATCCCTACAAAAAATTAAAAAAATCAATTTTTCAACACAGAAAATTATATAAACCTATTTTAAAAATTATACGAATCCAAAAATATATTCAAATATAATTGATTATCATTCATCTAAATTAGATAAATTATGTATATAAGAAATAATATATAATTTTGTGAGTTTTTCTCAAATGTGTTTCCCTATTCTTTCTAGTATATTGTGTGTAATTAAAAATTAAATACACTGATAATATATAATATTTATAAATAAAAATCAAAACCGCCTAGCAGGAAAACGCCTAGGCTCCGCCTAGGCGCTCGAAGGTGGTCGACCACCCCCTAGAGCTTTTTTACAACACTGCAAGAATGAAAGAAGTGAGTGAGAGAAAACAACTTATTGAGAAATGAGAATATGAAAGACTTGAGAAAAATATTGGAGGATCATAGGCACTAGTATTGAAAGCGAAAATTAGGGGAAACCCTCTAACAGTATTTGATTATTATCACAACATGTAATACGAGGGGATTCAACTCTCCCCATAAAAGATGAGGTGTAGTTAGGCTTATTAGGCTAAAGAATATTGATATTTTAGGAATTCGAGAGACTAGAAATAATCATGTTAGTGTAAATAAATTCATGAACACTATACTACGAGGATGAAAACAAGTGGATAACTATGATTTAGTTCAATATGAGAGGATCTTGATAGTATGGGATCCAAACAAGGTTGAGATGGAAGTACTTTTGACCACGGCCCAAGCTACCCACTGTAGAGTTGTATGTAAGGCTACATCCATTAGTGTTCATACTACTTTTATATATGGATTCAACGGGAAGATTGAAAGTAGAGAACTATGGAATGATCTAGTTGATTTTGTCGCTACTTTTGATGCATTGTGGTTTCTCTTGGGAGACTTCAACAACATTGCAGCTCAGAATGAGAAAATAATTTGTAGGGTTGTGACAATGGGATATTTTAATGAGTTCTCGGACGATTGCAATACTCCTGGCTTGGAGGATTTGCAATATTCAGGGCAATTCTACACTTGGGATAATAATCATATTCTAAGTCAGATACATAGAGCTTTTGGAAATCGTAGGTTTGGAATTTTGGATTATTATGTTCATGTTGAATTTATAGTGTTTCAGATCATTCCCCATGTATTGTTTCTCTATTCTTTCAAAATATGGATAGAGTTACACATTTTCGATGTGGTAATATGTAGGTGGAGCATATGGAGTAGATTAAGTGGTTAGAAATGGATGGAGTAAAAAATCCTATTCATAGGACTGACCAATACATCATTTTTCAAAAACTTCATTACTTGAAAGCGGATTTGAGATGATTAAATAAGGAACACTATTCTCATTTTTCCGAAAGATCTAGATGGGCAAGGGGATCTCTTGAGCTATCCGAGGTTATCTTTCAACAAAAATTGGACAGTAACAGAAAGGAGTTAGTGTAGCTTCATAAATCAACTAAGTTACTTGAAAATACCGAGATTGGATTTTTTCAATAAAAAGCTAAGCTTGGGTACACACTTAAGAGTGACCGATGCAGTAAAAGTTTTCACGAAATAATGAAGAGTGAACAAAGACGGAGATTCATCGCCAAACATCTGTCTAATGGAGAGGATACTACCTCGAGGTCTCAAGTGAATGAAACTTTTCTATATTATTACAAGGGTTTTTGTTGGGTTCCAAAGGAAATACGTATTGTTTGATGTTGTGATTTTTAGTGGGGTAAAATCTTGACTAAAGAGCAAGATTTGTGCAAAGAGGTTTCCAATAAGGAGATTAAAAAGGCGGTTTCCATATATCAAATGACAAAACTCCCAAACCCGATGGGTTTTCTTTACTTTTCTTCATGAAATCTTGAGAACTTATTGAAAAATAAATAACTCAAATGGTATGTGAATTTTTTGACTATGGTTTTTTTCTCAAGCAATTAAATACTAATATTATTTCTCTCATTCCGAAAAAACTAAAAAATGTTAAAGGTTAAAGATTAAAGACCCATTTCTTAATGTAATGTAATATATAAGGCTATCACCATGATCATAGTGGGTCAATGAAACCAGTTTTAGATTAAATGGTGGATAAGACACAAAATTCTTTTATATCCACAAGATCGGTGGCCGAGAACATTTACCTTAAGCAAGGATTGTTACGTGGGTACAATAATAAAAGTAATTCTCTGAGATGTACTATTTAATTTGATTTGTGCAAGGTGTATGATTTGATTTTTTGGGATTTTCTTCATGAGATTCTCAAAGGTTTCAAATTTCCGGAAAAATATATTCATTAGATTATAGTATGTGTTTCTACTCATTATTATTCGGTGGGTTTAAATGGAAAAAATCATGGTTTCTTAAAGGAGAAAAGGGATTGAGAAAATGTGGTTCTCTCTAACCTTATCTCTTTATTTTATGCCTTGATATTTTTCGATACTTTTGAAGTAAATACGAGCCAAGGATTTAAATATCACTGTAAATGTAAAAAAGCAAAAATTACACATTTAGCGTCTGTCGATGATCTCATGCTCCTAGCTAAAGGAGATAATAATTCGGTAAAGATTCTTATGGATAAAACTCGAAAAAGATATTATGTCTTTTTGTTATTTTGGTGTACCTCTTGGTGCTACAATTTTACTTTCAAGAGATTACAAATTTTCTTATTAATAAATTGGAGAGTTTTGTTAGATATTGGAATGCTCCTTCTCCTTCATATGTGGTCGTCTGGAACTTATTAGATTGGTGCTTCAAGGGGAAATTTGCTTTTGGTTTTTGATTTTTCTGGTCCCGATTTATGTATGTGAATGTATTACACACCTTTGTAGAAAATTCTATTGGGATTGAAAATCCCCACAAATTAAATGGAAAACGATATGCACTCCAAAAGATGAATGTGTACTTAGGCTAATGGATCTATGAGCTTGTTAAAAAGTGCTACTTATGAAGATGTTTTGGAAGATTTTTGATAATAAAGACTCACTTTGGATAAGGTGGATACATGGTGAATATTTAAAGAACAAAAGTGTTTGGTTGTGGGAAGTAAAGAAAATAGACTCGTCTCTTTTGAAACAAATTTGGAATTTGAAAGATGATATTGTGATGTCTCTCTTTTTGTGAGGGATTAATCAATTCAAGAGATATTATTTTAGGAGTTTATTAGGCCTAAGTGACAGATTTTTCCCAAGTTTTTGCTATATTGTTCTTTTGTCTCTTGTTTTGGTCATAATGCTATTAATAGAGATTTTGTACCTTAATTGTGTGTCAAGATTAAGAGAAGACGTAAAAAAATCAAAATAAACTCCAAGCCGAGGTGGAATTGAGCGAAAGTCACTTTCAGAAGTTGGAGAGTTTGCTATAGAAATCTTTGTGCCTTATTGTTTCGGTCACTACAAAATATTGGTGAGAGATTTTTACATGATTCATTTTGATTAAGAATAATCTTGAAGTCATTGTCGATTTGGAAGTGACGGAAGTCAATTGGGAGTTATGATGAAGAAGTTATGTCATTTTCTTTTATCGTGGCTCTTACTAGAATTTGGTTAAGTAAAAACGGGTTGGGCCCTCCTAAACCTAATTAAGTAAGCCAAAGAGGGCCCAAACATTATTAGGTTATTATATAAGCTTCATAGAAACCCCCAAATATGTATACATCTGAATACAACATTAGAGAAGAGTTTTTAGTCCTTGGAGAAGAGCACAAAACGTCCGGAGCCAACATGAGAAGAAGAAGAGGGTTTCTACACCAAACTCCATGAATCTTCATCATTCGGGTCCATTTTCTATCATTCCAAAGATTAAATTCATTCTATTTTTCATTTTAGATATGATTTTAGAATTAGTTTCCAATAGTTTTCATTTTATGTTTGTGAACTATCCCTCATTGCTTGAGGTTTGGTCTTGTAAGAACTTATGCTTAGCTTATTTGATTGTATTAGTGTGTTTGGGATATTATATTGTTTATTTGTGATTGGCCTTTATTTATATTCCATTGACTATATGTTCGTTATGATACTACCCATATAGTAGCTAAGGAGTGGGTAGCTGAAAAATTGAGCTTTCAACCCAGGAGGGGGGTTTAATTGCCAAACTAGCATATAGGCACCTAGTGTGTGGTATTGAACTGGTCTTACCCGATTAGGTAGTCGATAGGGTTAGAACTTCCATCATCGGAATCATTTATAGGGTCATCTCATAGGTGCCTCTAATGAGGAAAAATTGACTTCTAAGCTACCGACATGAGCTTGAAGGATTTTGAATCTCGGATAATGCGAAACTCGCCAACTCATCCTTAATCATAGAACCATTGAATTAGTGGCATAAGGGTTACTAGCAAAACTCAAGAATTCATCTTGAATCATCCATCTTATTAGTTAATTTCATTTGCATTATTTTTAATTAGTTATTTATATTAATTGCATTTTAGTCCTTTAAGCAAAAACCCTATAAATATCATATTTAATTTATTGTCATTTTACTTAGCAACTATACATTTCTATACTTTCAGAAAAACATTAATCTGTAACTTTGATAGTCCATGTGGAGACGATAACCCTTATACTTGTCTTTATTACTTTTCAATGGCCCGTACACTTTTGGGAAGTGGATTCTAGGGTGTTGGTTTGATTTATATCACATTCTGGGAAACGATAGATAGGAATCCCACTTGGGTAAAAAAGAGCGGAAAATATTTTGTTATGATGGTTCTCCTCTTCTTACGATCTCTCATTCGGTAATGATCTTCCTAGTGGTGAGTATTATACCTTATATAAAAAAACCTTATGATATTTTTGGTCGTCGATATTTTGTACAAACTTGGGCAAATATTGTGTAGGATTCTTGTATTACTCCCAAACATGCAATTGTTGTATGGATAACAATGCAAGAGAGATTTCAAACTAATGTGTGTATATGTATGTGTGTGCGCACACGCGTGCGTTCGTGCATGTGTGTGTGTGTGCGCGCGTGTGTGTAAGGAAAACCAAAAGGTTGTGCGTTCAAAAAATACCTTGACTTCCTTCTGCTATCTCTTATGAATCAGTCAAAAAATTAAAACAATCAACTATTAATCTAAGGGGGTGTATTCAATTCAAATTTTAAAATATTTTGTTAGAATTTTATAATGCACATACTTTGTAATCTCCATAGACTATTTTGGAATTTAAAAGATTCTTTATGATTCTACATAGAGTTTCACAAATTTTTATATAGAATGTTATTAGATTTTAACGGATTCTATATAAAATACACAGGGACCAATTTTGCAATATTAATGGACAAATTTTACGATACACATAATTAAGAAGTTTCAGAATTTTACAATATTAACGAATAACTTTTAGAAAACCACAATATTTAATCACAAAATTTTGCAAAATTTGGCTTATTTATATAACACAACGGTATATTTGGCTTATTTACATAACAGTGGCCAACAATGCAAATTTATCCATTTATATTTGGCTTTTGAAACCTGTGTATTGCAAAATTTGGCCTTGTGTATTTCTTTTATAATTTATCTCTAAATTTTGTGAATATTGTGTGCAGCGTAAGTGATAGAGGAATTAATGCAGGTTTGTTAACTTCAACAATGCTCATTGTAGAACACCAGTACCTATTGGCCCCAAATCCACACCAGTGTCTTCATCAATTCATGATTCACTTATAAAAATTGAAAACCTCGAAATACAAATTTTAGATTTCCTAATTGGTTTTTAATAGACTAAAAATACTTTTACTTTATTTATACAGACATTTACACGAATTAAAGAATAAATTTAGAGTACAAGGACTGGCCAGTGTCTTCATCTATACATGATTCACTAACAACTAATGGAAAATAAGAAGAAAACAACAATCAAACAACTTTATTAGTATATACAAACACAAGGAATACCTATAGAATAAAATGAACACAAAAATACACAAGGTTTACCTTTTGTTTATCGGGCTTTAGTGTCCACGCTTCTTGATATGCTTGAATCCCCAAATCTACAATTAAAAAACGCAAAAATAATGTCCAGCTACTATTATTCTCACTCTCCATAATACATTATGCAATATGATATATACAATTATTAGCGTCAAGTCCAACTACGACCAACAAGATGCTCGGATGTGGTCCCTTCAAATGGCATCCATTCAAACCAATCATACGTCAACACCCATTCAAGAATTAATGTTTTACATGCCCAAGACACACATACAACCTTTGAAACACCTTATCCTCTGTATCTTCCTCCTCGATAAATTCAATAGCTACAGTTGAACCATGATTACTTCTCCTTAACTCCTCTACATACTTCCACAATAATTTATATTGATATTTTTACTCTCCTAATATCAAATCCTCCCTTGCATACGTATTATTGCAACTGTCACCGATAAGCCACTCCTTATCTTGTGTCTAAGTGACTTAGACTTCTTGTAAATGTCATTACGAATTTCATCATGATACAAGTGTCTAATTTGTTTATACAATAAAAAATTGTTACTTAAGACCTTACCACGCGTATGATTGGGATTGAAGTCCGCACTTGGAAGGTTAAGCATCGAATCATTCTGGCATATAGTAACCAATTGCATGATGGATTTTTGCATATGGCCCTCAATTTAACGTTTAATTTGTATTTATATTTGAAATTTTTTACATGTTTGATGAAGTATGCAACAATAGCCTTGCGCAAAACATTAAAATTGCTAAAAATCATTCCAACTTCAAACATAGGCTTCCTCATGGTATGCAGCTCATTCAACTTCTTGAACTTAGACCTTTTCTAACCTTTTCCTATTTTGATTCACTAGCACCACTATCAAAATATTCTGAATCACTAGTCAAGTTATCAGAGTCTTCATCAGTATACACCTTATCACCTTCATCAAGTTTGTGCTTGAATTCGGATACTACCTCGAACATATGACGACAAAGAGCAGCAATTAATGGGTCTTCCTTTATATTTAAAACATCTCCGACATCTAAATCTTCAAAGTCACTATCTATGTAGAAAGTGTTGTTGCTCGTATCCCATCCTCGCTCGAACTATCCTTCTTATACTTCTTCTTTCTTTCACACACAAAAAGCCCATCGTTCATCACATGCTTACCCAAAATAGTCCCATCCACATACAATCTGACATGAACATCATCCTAAAAACCAAATCCATATTCCTAACATCCTCATCACTAGAAATATACTCAAGCTTAACTTCCAAAGACCTAAATTTTCTGTTGTAAAATTTAACATCTTCTCCAAATACTATATTCTTATCCATCTTACGTAGGTTAGCCATGCTCAATTTTTTATGCTCGTAATTGTAGAAGTAAATAACTCAGCTAACTTGATATATTCCATCCTTAAAAGCCCCACCAAGGTACATATCCAATGTGAAACTTTCTTCATAATTAAATACAAAGTTAGGGATCAAATATTATACAAAAATATGGATTTCTTTGCAAATAACATATTAAATTACTGGAATTTAACAAAACCATGGGAAGTTTAGTGAACTAATTTGCATTAAGTTCTTTCTATATAATCCTTAGACTTATTTAGCAAACTAATAATGTTTAAACATCTACATTGATTATAACAGGGCACTGAAATGGGAAAACATTAATCATTAACAATTTCTACTTCAATTGATGGGATTTATAACACATCAATTACTAAGAAACACGTCATTAAAATACTAAAAAGGCATGCTTCTTATTAAATAAGAAACACACATGAAGATCTCCTTTATTGCACCAATACACTCCATCAAAAACAAATCACCAATACAAGCTATATAATAACAAAAAACACAACTCAATTACAATATTTCATTTAAATATTATTATTTTGAGGGAAAATACCGTTTAAAATTTAATTTTTAACCATTTTGCACCCTGTTAAAGCTAAAAAAAAGCATTAGCACTTACTCATGGCATCAAAGTATTTTTCATCAATGCTAACTTGAGAAGAAACAACATGTTGTTTGTCTTGATCAGGCCCACTTAATACACTACCTGAATAACCTAAGAAAACAACTATTTACATATTACACAAAAATTAATATTAAAGAAAACCCTAAATTCTAGCTTTATATGTAAAGAAAAATATACCTTGAAAATGAAGACATTATCGAAAGACCCACTATCACCCATTTCAAATTGATTAGATAGGAAAATCTTGAAAACCTTTTATGATACGTAAAGTTTTAAAGCTACAACGTGATTAAAATGCTTTTGAGCTTCAAGAATAAAAAATGAGGAGCGAAATTTTGCATATTACGCCTAGAATGCTTGAATTATCTGAAAGAATGGAATGATGTAATATAATGTTATGCCAGACACGTGCAGTTTCAGGGCTTCATTTGTTTCTTTAATCAGATTTAAGAATTGGTAGATTTTCCCATCATTTTAGGGAAAAGTTATCCACGTTAGCGACACATGGCGTTTAACGTCAAAATTCACGACATGTGCTAATGGGAGATTAAAAATAGAATATCTTGTTTGTCCAATTTTGTAAACTTGGGTACTTGTTTATCGGATTTTGAAACAATGGTTATCCACGTGGAATTTTCCATATTATTAATTTTATTTGTTTTTTGAGGGAAAAAGGCCTCCTAAATACCACTATTTCAAATTTTGACAAATAGATACCAAATTTTTTAAAAATGGACATTCAAGTACCCATCGTTTTTATTTGTGCCTTCGGTTAGTATCCATCGTCAAATACACATTAAATGTTTACATGGCATAGCTTTCTTTATTTTATTATAAATTATTTTTAATTGTAAAATACATGTTTCACCTCTGCCACATCATCATTTAACACTAGAACTAACGTCAAGTACTAACGGAAAGCAAAAAATAAATTATTGGATACCTGTTTTTCCACTTATGAAACCTTGGGTATGTAATATCCAAAATGTGAAACTTCAGATTCCCAGGGGTCTTTTCCCCTTTTTTAGTGAAAGCCTAATTTCAAAACTTTAGTCTAAGGGTCCAAAATCATTAAGATCAACTATGAATATAATATAATAACTAACAGGTTGGCAAATAAAAATTCTTTGAAAATAAAAAAATATAAAAAAACATACATATATTTTATAAAAATGAATATACTCATAACCTAACTAATAAAGTAAGGGAAAAAGAACAAAGGTATCCAGCGGATGGTGAACATAACAAATAAGTACCTAAATTTTTCAAAGGGGACAAATAGATACCCAAGTTTTAGATTTTAGTTCTAGCATTTGTCTGTTTCATGTTAGTTGTTTACGTGATAAATATTTTTTCTAATTATAAAATAAACGGGAAAAATAGTGAGGTATCCAAGGAAATTGAAAAAAATACCCAAAAAATTTAAAAAAGGACGATCATTACTTAATGATTGTATTAACGTGGTACTAACAGTAATGTTAGGTATCTGATTGTCACCTTGGGATAGTTAGTACCTATTTGTTTAATTTTGAAGTGGTGGATACCAGTCTTTTTCCCTAAAGTAAATGAACTATTACTTTCTAAGGTGATTTACCCATGAAGTTCATAACCAACCGATTCCGACCAAAAAGGTCTGATCCAAACAAATATCCAAAATACCCTTTTCAAACAAATTATTCCATAAACAATATTTACTTTCCATAGTTAAAACATTTCCATATTACAAAATTTTAAAACCAAAATATTTCTGTAATTACAATATTTCCTATTCTAAAAATAAATTATTAAATAATTTTTCCTATTTTATAACATAGAATCAAATAAGCATGAATAAAAATAGTGGGTTGGCTGTACAAAAATAGTCGTGTGACACTACAAAAACTGTGGGTTGACAGTGAAAAAATAATAGGGTGACACCACAAAATAGTGGATTGAAATTGCGCAGTATAAAAGTAGTGGGTTGGCAGTGCAAAAACAATAGGGCGATAGTACAAAACAGTAGGTTAACAGATACCTTCAATTTTTCACATAAACACATTTTCACATTATTATTAACATAAAACCCTTCAAAATAAAATTATAGTTTAAAGATAAAAAAATTGTGCAACTGAAAACGTTGGAATATTTCAAAAGAAAAAAAAAAGTTGAAAAACACGGAAACATAAAATATAAAACTATTTTTTTAGAAGTTCAATGGTAAAAAATAATTTTTTTACCGTAATTTGGGTTCTTCAATTATTGATGGTGTAGCCAAGCCGGGTTGATGATGGTGGAGAAGGGCTCCCGAGTAGTGGTGGTTTTCTTGTGTAGGAGCAGTTTGATGGCCAAACCGGGTTGATGGTGGTGGATATTGGTTCCCCAGTGACAGAAGCTTTCTTGTGCAGAAGAGTGGCTTGGTGGCCAAATCAAGTTGATGATGGTGGAGATTGGTTCCCTAGTGACGGCAACTTTCTTGTAAAGAGGTGACTTTTTTTCCTTGCGTGCAAATATGAATAGATGGAATTTTAGATTTTTTGCTTATTGTTTTTTATCGTTTTTTTTCTTTTTGTTTTTTGTTTAATGTTTCACGTTTACTTTTTTAATTTTTATTTAAATTTTTAATATAAAAGGTATTGTTTGATTCATTAATTATAATTAGGGATAGAAATGGTAAAACATAAAAATTATGAACTTTTTGAGTGGATAAAAGAATATAGATTTGTGGGGATTGGATTTTGTATATTTGAACCTAATTACTCTACTTTCTATTCAAAAAATTTAAGTTAGATTCACTTGCTCTATAATATCATGTAATATTATGTAAACAATTTTAGAGAATTAATATATATTTTAATATAATTTCATTTGGGGCGGACAAAAGCCTAACCATCTATCATTCTTATTTTTACATAATTTCTCCCAAGATATCCAATGTATTTTCCTCAGCGCACCCTCTATACTCCAAATAAAGTCACATATAATACTATCAACTTCATTACACACATGAATAGTGGTGTCGCCTAGGGTGTGATAAAATAAGATGTAAATAAAGTGCAAAAACACCCTAGAACTACACGGTTCTGCAAGTATACAGATCGTATGCAAGTTTTAGATAAAGATTCGTTCCGCAGAGACTACAGAGGTTAGGAGAATCTTATGCAAATACCAAGTGTAAATAATTAAAGCTAGAACAACTAAACGCAAATAAAAGTAAAGACAAATAGATTTTTGTTTGGTTTTCTAATAAACTAAAGCTAAGAATATAAAAGACAGAAAATAAATATGAAAGAGAAGTAATATGAGAATATAGCTTAAGTTATTAGCATGTAATCCCCACTAGTTTTGCCGTTCTAAACATGTAAGGGTGAATTATGTAGTATTTACCTAATCGGTCCCAATATGCTATCGGTAGTTTAAAATAGGATTTACCTGTGTCAATAAGGCTTCCTAAGCAAACTTTTCCTGTAATTGGTAAAGAGTCACAAGACTCAACCATAGTGATTATCTAGCTAGGTTGGGTTGTCAGATCAAACCTAAAACTAAACGTTATGTGCTAAACATGCAATTAAACACCGTTGTCAATGGTATCCTAATTACTAGATGGTAATTCTAATGGCGGCCGTCCACAAGAACACAGAATATAAATTCTAACACATAAACAGAGAATAAAAACTATAATTCTATTTAAAACATTAAATTCCCAAATTAGATAGATGTCAATCAAAACTAGGGTTCATACATATATGCTAAAACTTAAGCTAAAGAAATTTAGTTCATAAAAGAAAAGAAAGAAATTACAAAATTAAAGGTAGAAGAAGACATTGTTGATGACAGCTCCTTCCAGACTTCTCTCTTGTGTTGTAAGCTTCCTCTTGGCTTAAGGTTTCACCAAGGATGATTTAAGAGTGTTAAGAGGCTGTATTTATAGGTTAGAGGTTGACCTAATTCGTTTCTTTAGAGATAAGTTAAGTAATGGACTCCTAGCCCAACTCAAATTCGTATGGAAATAAAGATAAACACTGCTGCGTTGTTTTGGTCATAACTTCTTTATTATTGGTCCGATTTTGCTCCACAAGATACCAAAAGAATCGCAACAGAATTATCTAGGCCCTTTAGGAGTAATTTACCAAATTCGGCCTCTTTATTAGGTAAAAACGCCTATCTTTGCAGAATCCCAGATTTAGGCAGCTTTTCCTTTTCCATCTTTTTAGCAATTATTTCCTTATCTCCAATTTCCATGCATATCTCCTTCCATAAGTTGTTGTCTTTGACTTGGACTCTAATTAATCTCCATAATTATCTTTAAAGCTTCACACTAAATAAACAATTAAACCCAATATGCTCTAAAAATAATAATTCTACAAATCAAGACCCAAAATAGGAAAGTGCACTAAATTAAGCTAAAATCAACCTATAAACTAATAAATAAGCCTAAAATGATGTCTCGTGAGTATATTTTACTATCACAAATGAGGAGACATCAAGACCCCCAACTCAAAGTTGTATCGTCCCGATACAATAAAGTAAAGAACAGTAGGGTAGTCAAAATAAACAAGAAGAAGTCGGAGGAGAACAAGAACAAAATATAATGAATGATCCTAGAGCATAAATATCTAAAAAGTCTCATGTAGTAATGCTCAGGAAATAATGCACAAATATGCCTAACATACATGTAATCAACAGTCCATAAATTCAAGTTGAGATTAATTTCGCAATGCCAGAAGGAGAGGATGATAACTTAGTTCAGGTTAATGGCTATAGGTTGTTCATAGGTCCCAAATACAGCATCCAATGGTCCACTTACCTATTACCTAGTAGCTCAATTGTTTCTCCATCTAGTAGTTAGAAATCCTAAGGTCTTGGTTATAACTTGGCTTAAGGACGGGTGTGGTATATTTGGATAATGAAAAGTGAGCTTTTGGCTCTCTCCTCACTAGCCATCAACGAATCGCCCTAGAGCTTGAGTTTTCACTCGAAGATGTTCTCACTCAACCCAATTTATTGATGCTTTTTAATGTGCATCCCCAATAATCCCAATTAAAACCTTTGATGATATAAAATCCACTTTGCCGGTCCGAATACATATTTTCTTTTTATATCAAATTTTTTCTTTTGTATAGCTATGACTCTCTTTTTTTTTTGATGTTCGAGATATCATACTATTTTTTATATATATATATTCTTTTTCTTTTTTATGCCCTTGTTGGCAAATTTAGCTCGTAGCTTCTTTTTCATTCACTATTACCCCGGCAAAGGGTTACAATAATAACAATTCATCATCAATAAAATCACAAAGATAATTCCAAAATTCCCAAAGTTCCCTAATGATGAAACCCACCACCCCAAACTCAAGCTCTAAAACGAGTTGTCTCAGGTTTTGCGATTCGAGTGCGGGTCATATAGATAAGTCCTAAAAACTAGGGTAAGGATTATAATGTGTTTCAATAAAAAGGATTTAGAAAGGCTCAGAGGGGCTAAGACGGATAAATAATAATAATAATCAAATAAAAGGGTGAGAAAGTCTAAAGGCTTCAAGTGTTTTAATCATGAAAGAACTGCATTAGTCATTTTTCTAACTACCGGATTTCGTTACTTTTTCACTAATAGTTCATAGACAAGTGGGTTTTCAACTAATTTTAAACCTCACGTTCTACACACCAAATAACTATTCCTAAGTTTCAACGTGATTTCTTAGCATTGCTCATTAACTTTTCTATCCTTTATTTCCTGTTTTCATGCATGCATGCTAAACAATTTTGTTTGCATCTTTCAAAAACATACTACCTACTATCATTGACCTAATAAAATCATGCTCACATAGGTACATTCAAAGATATTCTATGCCTAATTCAACCTAAAAATTTTAAATTTTATGCAAAAACGAAAAGGAAGATGAGGACAACGAATCCCCACCCCCAACTCAAAAGTGAGACGTGTCCCCACGACTCGAAAAAGACTCAAGAATGAAATAAAATTTAAAATAAAACTAACTAAACTACCTAATGCATCCAAGCTATTGAGAAAAATTAGAATGACCTACCTGGTTGGCCATAGAGATCCATCATGTCATCCTCATCTTCTGAAGCGGAGGGATCGGTGAATCATCTATATCCTTGTACAAGGTCGAATTATCTACCCTTGTTTCCAATTGCATGATTTCTACCCAAAGGTCTTTGTTATCTTCACGTAATCTTTCAACTTCGTTCTGTAACTGAATAGCCCAAGGAGGAAGATCATAAGCAATTTTGGAAGAGGAGGTAGAAGAACCTTGGTCTTGGATATTTATCTTGTCTAAAGGCCTCCTTGACGGTGTGGACATTCTAGCAGTTAATCTCTTCTTTGGTAGTGGTTGTTCAGGTGCCTGTTCTTTTGATTCTTCAGAAACCTCATCAATATTGATGGGTTTTTCAATGGTAGCTCCAGGCAATTTCTTATTCTTCCCAAGGATTGAACACTTTCTCTTGTATTCCATAGCTTCAGATCTGTTAGTCATACTTGATTCACCCACAACTCAAGTTATACCAAGGATGGATTAAAAGTTTAACGACAATTGGTTTAGCTTGATGTTGTTGCTTGGAATTGATGAAAGAGAAAGGTTATTTGATTGATCTTGGAAGAATTCTTTAAAGCTTGTTGAATATGATGGTGTTTTAATGGTGTAGTGTGATGACTTTGATGAAGGATTGTGTTTATGGAAGATTTAGGAGAGGATTTGATGAGTTGTTGTGTTAATTGTGAAGGTTTGTACAAGCTTTAAGATGTTTATATAGGGTTTGGGTCTGAAAAATTCGTGGGTGGAAGGCTAGGGTTAATCTCATAAGGTAAGAGTTTGATTAGGAAAAGAATTCCTTCTTAAACCGCCTCTTGCGGTGCACCGGACATATCCCGCGGTGTACCGCAGCTTCTGTTGCTCCAAAATTTTTACCTACTGGATAATACCCGAGCTAGCACCCCGTGGTACGGGTTTTTGGGTCGCGGACCAGGGGTGCGGTGCAGGGGGTAGTCCGCAGCATGTCCGTCAAAAAACCCGAGGTACCCAACCCGTGGTACGGGTTTTAGGCGCGCGGACTAGGGTCCGGTGTACCGCGCCATGCCCCGCGATTTTTTTCGACCTTCTGGATAAAACCCGCGATAGCCAACCCGTGGTACGGGTTTTTGGGGCGCGGTGCATCCCTGCGGACCATGGGGTAGTCCGCGGGGTAGTCCGCGCCAGACTTGAAGTTCCTCCAGATTTTTCCTTTTGACCCCAAACTCGTTTCCTGCACAATAACACACTACCTTTCTCTCCCATTAGCTTGAAAACACAATTAAAAATTTACACTAACTAAAAACTAAACACTACAAAGCAAAAACAACTAATCTAAAAAGCAATTAAAACAAGGGGTGTCTCCCAAGAGCACTTTTGTTTAACGTCTTTGAGTTAGACGTGTACCTCAGGCTAATCGCATTCGACAAGGTAGATTTTCTCTCCTTGCTCAAAGTCCTCACTGTCATAGTATCTCTTCAAACGCTGGCCATTCACCATGAATGTCCGTTGCTCGGCTGGATTTTCAATCTCAATTGCTCCATGCGGTGTGACTTTGGTGATAATGTAAGGTCCTCCCCAACGGGATTTAAGCTTTCCTGGGTAGTTCGAAAATCGAGAGTTGTATAATAAAACCTTCTGTCCAATCTCAAAATGCTTTGGACGGAGTCTTTTATCATGCCATTGCTTTGTTTTCTCCTTATAGAGACGTGAATTTTCGTAGGCATGATAACGGAGCTCCTCCAATTCGTTCAACTGCATCATCCTTTGCTTCCCGGCCAAGTCTGGGTCTAGATTCAGAGTTTTAATAGCCCAGTAGGCTCGAGCTTCAAGTTCAATCGGTAGATGACACGCTTTACCGTAGACCATTCGATATGGAGATGCCCCAACTGGTGTTTTAAATGCTGTTCTGTATGCCCAGAGAGCATCATCTAGCTTTAAAGACCAGTCTTTTCTTGATTTATTCACGGTCTTCTCAAGAATAGATTTGATTTCCCGGTTGGAAACTTCAGCTTGACCGTTAGTTTGTGGGTGATAACCGGTTGAAGTACGGTGTTTCACTCCAAACTTTTTAAGAAAATGTCTCACGGGAGCATTAAGAAAATGGGTACCTTTATCACTGATGAGAACACGTGGCGTACCATGTCTTGAAAAGATGTTTGATTTTAAGAATTTAATCACTGTTTGAGCATCGTTCTTTGGTGTTGCCACTGCTTCTACCCATTTTGATACATAGTCTACTGCAAGCAAAATATAAACATTTCCATAGGAAGTGATGAAAGGTCCCATGAAATCTATTCCCCATACATCAAAGATTTCAACTTCAAGAATATTATTAAGCGGCATTGCGTCTCTTTTCGATATGTTGCCAGTTTTTTGGCATCTGTGGCATGATTGGACGAAACTGTGACAATCTTTGTGTATGGTTGGCCAATAGAACCCAGATTGAAGAATTTTAGCTGCGGTTCTATCGCCCTTAAAGTGACCTCCGTAAGGTGAACTATGACAACTTTCAATAATTTTCTCCATCTCACCTTCATGTACACATCTTCTAACCACTTGGTCACTACATATCTTCCAGAGGTACGGTTCATCCCAATAATACTGTTTGGCCTGGTGGTTCAATCTTTGTCTTTGTTGTGGGTGGAAATCTTTGGGAAAGACACCACTCACAATGAGGTTGACTAGATCTGCATACCACGGCACAAAAGCACGTTTAATAGCAAAAAGTTGTTCATCAGGGAATACCTCTTTAACCGATAATGGTTCTTTGTTCGCATCAGATCCTTCGAGCCTTGATAAATGATCAGCAACTTGATTGTCGCATCCTTTTCGGTCTCGAATATCTATGTCGAATTCTTGTAGCAATAGTACCCATCTAATGAGGCGCGGCTTAGCGTCCTTTTTCTCCATGAGGTACCTAATAGCTGAATGGTCCGTGTATACAATAGTTTTCTTTCCAACCAGATAGGGACGAAATTTATCGAAAGCGTAAACCACGGCCAACATCTCTTTCTCCGTTACTGTATAATTCATCTGGGCAGCGTTGAAAGTCTTACTTGCATAATAAATCGTGTGGAAAATCTTGTCTTTCCTCTGTCCCAACACAACACCCATAGCGTGATCACTAGCATCGCACATAAGTTCAAACGGAGCGTTCCAATCAGGAGGTATAACAATAGGTGTAGAGATCAGTTTTTCCTTAATCGTCAAAAACGCTTGAAGACATTCTTCAGTAAAATTAAAAGGAGTATCCTTTTCAAGTAAAGAGCAGAGCGGTTTGGCGATCTTGGAAAAATCTTTAATAAATCGTCGATAAAATCCTGCGTGACCCAAGAAACTTCTCACTCCTTTAACAGAAACCGGAGGTGGTAGTGTTTTGATAACTTCAATTTTAGCACGATCAACCTCCATCCCTGCCTTCGAAACTTTATGTCCCAACACAATTCCCTCTTGAACCATGAAGTGGCATTTTTCCCAATTAAGCACAAGATCTTTTTCTCTACATCTCACAAGGACTTTCTCAAGATTCCTCAAACAATCATCAAAACTGTCTCCAAACACCGAAAAATCATCCATAAAAACCTCCAAATATTTATCAATCATGTCCCAAAATATAGCCATCATGCACCTCTGGAACGTGGCAGGTGCATTGCATAAACCAAACGGCATTCTTCTATAAGCAAAAGTACCAAACGGACATATAAAAGTTGTTTTGTGTTGATCAAGGGGATCCACACAAATCTGATTATAACCCGAATATCCGTCTAGGAAACAGTAATATTCTCTCCCTGCAAGCTTGTCTAGCATCTGATCAATGAAAGGTAACGGGAAGTGATCTTTCTTTGTTGCTTTGTTCAGCCTCCGGTAGTCCATGCACACGCGCCATCCCACAACTGGTCTTGATGGTATGGCTTCGCCTTGATCATTAAGGGTGGTGGTAAAACCTCCTTTCTTAGGAACACACTGCACTGGACTAACCCAATCACTGCTAGCAATCGGATAGATAATTCCTGCGTCTAACAACTTGATAACTTCCTTCCTCACCACTTCTTTCATAGCTGGCATGAGTCTTCTCTGTCCCTCTATAGATCGCCCACCTTCGTTTTCAAGAATGATTTTGTGTTTGCAAACGGAAGGACTAATTCCCTTGATGTCGGCAATAGTCCATCCAATTGCTTCTTTGTTTGCACGAAGTACTTGAAGTAGCCTCTCCTCTTGAGGACCTGAAAGGTTAGCAGAAATAATAACAGGCAAAGTTTTGTTCGTACCTAGATATGCATAGCGTAAGTGATCTGGAAGTGGTTTTTCTTCGAGAACAGGTGGACATATTATAGATGGTTGTTTCATTGGTTCAATGTCACCTGGCTCTCGCAGTAATTCTCGTACGTTTAATCCTAATGCAGCAACATCTTCAGGGGGAATCTCGAGTTCTGGTGTTTCAGGTGCTAAGGCTTTGTCAAGATCATCATTTAAGTTCTCTTCATTGAAGACTTCTTGCGTAATCTTTTCAATGACATCTACCTTGAAGCACTCGTCTTTCGCTTTAGGATATTTCATAGCCTGAAACACATTAAATCGTATCTGTTTGCCTTGTACTCTCATGATCAACTCACCATTCTCAACATCAATTAGTGTACGCCCCGTGGCTAAGAATGGTCTACCCAAAATGATGGGGACATTCTTATCCGCGTCGTAGTCAAGGATAATAAAATCACAAGGAAAAATAAAAGAGCCCGCGTTAACTAAAACATCTTCAATTTTACCTATTGGTCGTGAGAGGGAGCGATCCGCCATTTGTAGTACCACAGATGTAGGTACTACTTCTCCGATATTAAGCTTCTCGAACAGGGATTTAGGCATGAGATTGATGCTTGCACCTAAATCACATAATGCTTTCCCGGTCCAATTTTCTCCAATGCCGATGGGAATTGTAAAACTTCCGGGATCTTCTAGTTTTGGTGGCAACTCATTTTGACATATAGCACTGCACTCCCTAGGTAATCCAATTGGTTCCCCAGTCTCTATACTTCGCTTGTTGGAGAGAATGTCTTTCATAAATTTCATGTAGCTTGGCATTCTCTTGAGAGCTTCAACAAGGGGTATATTGATTTCTAATTTCTTCAACATGTCAATGAACTTCTTGAATTCCAGGTCATTGTCCTTCTTCCTGACACGTGAAGGGTATGGTGGTGGAGGGCGTGTACTGAGTTCCACTGGTTGTCTTGTCTTATCAGGTGTCTCGGCTTGGACACTTTTTGGTTGAACTACCTCTTTGACTGTATCTTTGATTATTTCTTCCCCCCTTTGTTCTGGAATAGGGATAGGCTCTGGTTCTGGTCTTGGTGGAGGCAGTTGCTTCCCACTTCGCAATTCAACTGCATGGCAAGAATCGTCTCTAGGAGCAATAGTGTCACTTGGGAGTTGCCCTTTCGGCCTAGTTTGTAATGTACTCGCCATCTGTGATATAGTATGCTCTAGTTGCTTTATAACCTTTTCCTGAGTTCGAACTCTCTGTTGGCTATAATTTATTTTCTTCTCAACGTTTTGCATTAATTTAGTCATACTTGAAGTCAAACTCTGGAGTTGTTCTTGTTTTGCCAATTGCATTGATTGTTTAGGTGGATCTTTCTTCGGTTCTTGACAAGTTTTCTTAACAATGGGTGCCTTTTTCTGAATAGGTTGTGGAGGATTATAAGATTGAAGTTGGGGTTGCTGACTAGTTTCTTGTTTTCTGTCCCAACTCTTTTGTGGAGGTTCTTGATAATTAGTGTAGCTTTCTTGATTGTAACTATTCGAGTAATAGTTATCTTGAGGATATTGAACGGAAGCTACTGCTGGATTATTCATACATCCTGCCCACACATGATTTCTTGATCCACAACCAAGACACGAAGGAATTGTGCGTACCATATTTACCTGAGCAATTGTTCGGGCTTGTTCTGTCAGCTCTTCGAGTTGTTTAGCCAATTCCTTAAGCTTTAGAGATTTCGAATTGTTCTCCTTTACTGATTTCCTTGGCCAACTTCTCTCGTTCTCAAGAATTCTTTCCATCCCCAACTCAGCTTCTACAGGATCTAGCAACACAAAACCTGTGTTTCCTACCGAATCTGCTTTCTCTCTTGATTTGTCATTAAGGCCTCCATAAAACAAGGTTAAATAATATTCTGGCGAGGATCTATGATATGGACACCTCGCTTTCTTCTCTGTAAATCGTAACCATGCTTCACCCAAACTCTCTTCCTCTTCTTGTATAAATTGTTCAAGCTCCAACATGTCTTTTAAACGTCTACTAACCGGATAAAAACGGTCTAGGAATCTTGTTTGAAGCTTGTCCCAATCTGGAATAACATGAGGGTATTGGGCATCGTACCAATCGCTTGCACATCCGGTCAAGAAGAACTGGAACATCAAATAATATACTTGCTCCCTAGTAACTCCTCTTACGATATAGGCATCACAGATCTGCATGAATTTCTGAGTATATCGGATCGGATCTTGATGTGCATCTCCGCTGAATAATCCATGAGACGCAAACTGAGTTAACATCCCAGGATCAGGTTTAAATTTAGCGGCTTGGATTTCTGGAGCGCGAATTCCTCGTGGCTCTACTCTAAATTCGATGGGTAGTTCAAGTCTCCTTGGGTTCTCCATTTGTAACTAAATCTGAAAAACAAAAACTAAAAACAAAAAGCGTAAAATAGAACTAACAAAAATAAAAACACAAGATATATGCACAAGGACTAACGATGTAGTCCCCGGCAGCGGCGCCAAAAACTTGGTGTCGCCTAGGGTGTGATAAAATAAGATGTAAATAAAGTGCAAAAACACCCTAGAACTACACGGTTCTGCAAGTATACAGATCGTATGCAAGTTTTAGATAAAGATTCGTTCCGCAGAGACTACAGAGGTTAGGAGAATCTTATGCAAATACCAAGTGTAAATAATTAAAGCTAGAACAACTAAACGCAAATAAAAGTAAAGACAAATAGATTTTTGTTTGGTTTTCTAATAAACTAAAGCTAAGAATATAAAAGACAGAAAATAAATATGAAAGAGAAGTAATATGAGAATATAGCTTAAGTTATTAGCATGTAATCCCCACTAGTTTTGCCGTTCTAAACATGTAAGGGTGAATTATGTAGTATTTACCTAATCGGTCCCAATATGCTATCGGTAGTTTAAAATAGGATTTACCTGTGTCAATAAGGCTTCCTAAGCAAACTTTTCCTGTAATTGGTAAAGAGTCACAAGACTCAACCATAGTGATTATCTAGCTAGGTTGGGTTGTCAGATCAAACCTAAAACTAAACGTTATGTGCTAAACATGCAATTAAACACCGTTGTCAATGGTATCCTAATTACTAGATGGTAATTCTAATGGCGGCCGTCCACAAGAACACAGAATATAAATTCTAACACATAAACAGAGAATAAAAACTATAATTCTATTTAAAACATTAAATTCCCAAATTAGATAGATGTCAATCAAAACTAGGGTTCATACATATATGCTAAAACTTAAGCTAAAGAAATTTAGTTCATAAAAGAAAAGAAAGAAATTACAAAATTAAAGGTAGAAGAAGACATTGTTGATGACAGCTCCTTCCAGACTTCTCTCTTGTGTTGTAAGCTTCCTCTTGGCTTAAGGTTTCACCAAGGATGATTTAAGAGTGTTAAGAGGCTGTATTTATAGGTTAGAGGTTGACCTAATTCGTTTCTTTAGAGATAAGTTAAGTAATGGACTCCTAGCCCAACTCAAATTCGTATGGAAATAAAGATAAACACTGCTGCGTTGTTTTGGTCATAACTTCTTTATTATTGGTCCGATTTTGCTCCACAAGATACCAAAAGAATCGCAACAGAATTATCTAGGCCCTGTAGGAGTAATTTACCAAATTCGGCCTCTTTATTAGGTAAAAACGCCTATCTTTGCAGAATCCCAGATTTAGGCAGCTTTTCCTTTTCCATCTTTTTAGCAATTATTTCCTTATCTCCAATTTCCATGCATATCTCCTTCCATAAGTTGTTGTCTTTGACTTGGACTCTAATTAATCTCCATAATTATCTTTAAAGCTTCACACTAAATAAACAATTAAACCCAATATGCTCTAAAAATAATAATTCTACAAATCAAGACCCAAAATAGGAAAGTGCACTAAATTAAGCTAAAATCAACCTATAAACTAATAAATAAGCCTAAAATGATGTCTCGTGAGTATATTTTACTATCACAAATGAGGAGACATCAAATAGAAAGTTTTATCATTTTCATAATATATATAAGTATGCCGCTCAGTATCGCTTGTGCTAAATTATCCTCCAAGCTAGAGAAAGATTTTGCGACTTCCAATGGATAGTTTGTTTCTCATGCTCATAGTTTCCCTTCTATAAAAATACTTGGGAGGCGGCTTGACCAAATAAGGGTACCCAAATACATTCTCAAATAGTAATTTAAAACAAAACCAATTCTAGTAGCTAATTCAACCTTCCTCTCTTGCTATATATACTTTGAGAAGAAGATTATTGAATTTTCCTCACTATCGTGTTTCCTGCTTCATCATAGAATGTCTCATTACAAATTTCATCAAATCAACTTGAGTTTCTAACGGATCCTCAAACAAAATCAAGTCGTCTGCAAAGAACACATGAGAGACCGGGGACCCTACTTCTGGAGGCGGATAGGGGCCCATTCTCCACTAACGCGAAGCTTTGTATTAGAAGAGAAAGAAGGTCCATACACATCACAAAAAAAATGGGGAGAGGGGGTCTCCTTGACGGATTTATCTTTTCGATATGAACGGCTCCAGAGGGTCACCATTCAATAATATCTGCATAGAGTTAGAACGCATAGCTGATATAATAAGACGTACCCAAGAAGGAGGAAGACCAGAGTTGTGATGGTGTCTTCTAAGAATAACCAACTCATTTTATGGTAAGCCTTCTCAAGATCAATTTTTACTTCCATGAAGCTGCACTAACCTGTTTTCTTCTACACGCGAGAAGCTAACTCTTGTACCAATACAATATTATCTATGATCTATCGTCTGAGAAGGAAGCGTGTTTGATTAGCACGAATACGCTCTGCCAACAAAGGACGTAGTATCTTTACCATCGTTGTCATAATAAACTTAACTGGTACACTCTAATAGGGGGAGATTGGCTAACCTTTTCTGGATACGTAACCTCTTAAATCAGATGGATAAGGTTTTTGTTGAGGTGCAAGATTATATCACTGGTTCAGACACATTGCCTCACCATTTTACACACCCATGGCCCCACCGAACCCTAAAATTTCTGGTTAAACGCTGAAGACGTCCCATCAGTACCAGGCGCCTTTGAAGGATTCACGTGAAATACAACCTCATGAATATCATCATCAGAGAGCTCCTCTATTAGAACCTAGGGATGGCAACAGTTTGGTTTTTTGCAACAAAATAAAAAACAATAACTATAACCGTTTATTTTATTAAAAACCATATCCTAACGGTTTTAACCATCAGTTACACATTTCGAAATAATCACCGCATTATATGGTTTGGTTTTTAAAACAATCTTGCAGTTTTTAACCATAACCAAATGATAATTCAAAAAATATATTATTTTTCATAAAATCGAACCACATATAAGAAAAATCCCCGAGGTAAATAAAATATTGTGTTGGTTTTTGATTAAATTGCATATTTATTATATAGTTTGTTAAAACTAGAATTTAGATTTGGTTTTAGAATTTAAATATATCTAATTTAACCTAGATTATTATAAAATATGAAAATAGGAAAATATATGATAATAAACGGCTTTTAGTTATGCGATTTTATTTTTATCTAAAACCATAACCTAAGGGTTTTAAACACGATTATATAATTTTGTTTTTAATCGGTTCAGTTACCATCGATTTTGGTTTTTAACCGTAACCATTGCCATCCCTATTAGATACCCACACTCATTGTCTTTCAGCCGAGAAAGGTACATCAAAGAGAAAGGACCAATGAATACAATTGCTAGAAGAAATTTTTTACTAAGTTCTTGATTTCCACCTCATTCATTACCCAATTTTCATTACTAGCTCGTAGCTTGATCCTCTTTTAGATGATGGATAAATGACAGTATCATGTATTCCAATCCACTGAGCGAATCCACTTTTCTTTTTACCGATGGAACCAAAGTATTTCTTCTTCCTCCAGAACACTACAATATTTCCTTAGCCTTTTTCCAAGTAAAAAAGAGATGATTTATACTTGTGCTCGAGTGACATCTGAATACATCTAAGTCTCGCGATTACTAAACGCTTTTTATGATTAATGTCCCCAAAAACCTCAGAATTCCACGACTGAACAAAGGACTGCATACGCGCAATATTCTCCCCCAACTCATTCTAATTTATGTCCAATTTATCCTGCACAACATTTTGAAAATATTTGTCGAGGAACCACGCTGATTCAAATCAGAAACGGTGAATTTTGTATGGACTGGGACTATCCCCAGTAAGCTGAATTAGAATGTGTGCATGGTTTGAGTGGGCTCAATCTAGGTGAGTAACCTTAGCTTGCGAAAAAATTGTATGCGAGATAGTGTTCCCATAAGCGCTATCAAGTCTCCTTAAAATTCGCTGAACCGTATTCTAAGAATCGCACCAAGTGAAACATGGCCCTCGAAACCCATATCAATTAACCCACATTGATGTCTCCATTCCTCAAATTTCTCCATTCTCTCTATGACTGCCATAATCCCTTTTTTTATCTTCTTTTTTAACCACTTGGTTGAAATCCCCGGATACTAACCAAGAACCTCAAGCCCCTGGAACGCGTCTTTAAGAGCTAACCACAATTCCTCCCGTTCCAGCGGATACGTTTGCGCATAGACAGCCGAGAAGACCCACATTTCACAGATTTGTTTAGAAACTTTGATATTAATAAATTGTTGACTTGTAGACAAAATGTTGATGTCAATATTCGCGTCATCCCAGATTAACCAAATACTACCTTTGTATGTTTCCGCTTCAACCCTTATCGAGTTTGATTTACCCAGGATTCTAGTGATCTAATTTTCTTTCTTACCAATAGCTCTCGGTTCCACGACGACAGTTATTCAAACATTGTGTACACACATCATATCACGAACAACACGTCTAAAGTTATTGGTAACAACGCCATGAGAATTCCAAATAAGAATATTCAACAGATGGTTTAAGCTATTCCACCCCTGAGAATAAATAAACGGGGTACATATTAATAAACGTAATAGAATGTGATGAGAGGAATACCACTCGTTTTCATTAGTTCTACATGATAATCTTGGAGGCTTCTCCAAACACCTCTTATCCAATATCTCTATCCGCGCTTCCTATTTTTGGAATTTCCGGATCTTGACTAAGACTTGATGTTCGTTACTCATGTCGACTCCCTGGTTATAGTGACTGCATCTCATGTGTCCTCCACGAAATCCTGGATCCACTTCTACAACGTTCATAGATTGTCCACCGATCACTGCAGTTCCTGTTTTATTCGTGATATCTCTTCTAACTACTATATAATTATTAATCTGCCCCTGCACCTTTTTTATTTTCTTTTCCGCCCCTGTTGACACTCTAATCGCAGCAGCCCGCACTGACCCTTCATTTCGTTGAACATTAGCCTTGGTAGAAGAAATAGAAAAGTAGACAAGTTTATAACAAATAAATACCTAATGGACAAATAGTTACCACGTTTTCAATTTTGGTCCAACTGTTAGTACCCGCCGTCTATTTCACGTTAAGTGCTTACTTGACAAATATTTTCTAATTATAAACAAAAGGGAAAAAATAGTGAGTTACCCAAGAAAATTGAAAAAAAAAACAAATAAAAACCCAAAAAGTTGAATAGGGGAACTTAGGTACCCCTATCCTTGACAACATTAACATTTAATGATCGTATTGGTGTGGTATTAACGGTTGGACCAAATCCAAAATATTGATCTCAGAACCTCTTGGTCTCTACGGAGTAGTCTAACCACTAGACCAACTATCGAACTTAGGCCAATTTTTTTCTCTAAAGTAACAAACTGTTACTTTCTATTCAAATAACTTAAGTAGATTTACCAAATTTATAATATTACGTAATATTCGAAAAACAATTTTATAGAATTCATGTATTGCTTTAATATCACGTAATATTCTAAAAACAATTGAGAATCTGACGGTTAGATTTTGCAGATTTAATTTGATGGATTGTTTTAAATCCCTACATATTCTAGCAGATTCTTTTTAACTCTTGTATAGAGTTGAATGGATTTTCGTAAATCCTTTATAGACTTTGACATACAATATTTTTTACAAAAATTAAAAATGCTCTACTTTTTATCAAATTGAATATCGAACCCATATTTTACATACATATAATGAAAAATTGAATTATACTATTTTCTGATTTATTATCTTAAGGAGTTGGATTACAATAAAATATGATTGATGCCAATGGAAGTCATTTAACTAAATTATTGCAAACTCTATATATTTAATCAATAATTTAAACTATCAAAATATATAAAATTATAGAACCATATAAGTTATTTACACATTTGACTGGTCGTATGTTAGACTAGGGTCTTTACCAATGTGTTAGCTTTCATCGAATAAAACCAACTAAGTACAACTTGAAATTGTCAAAGTAGTAGAATATGTTATACATAATATGTTACACATTGTAACCACAAGTTTCTTTTGAAACTAGAGTTCTCAATGACAAAAGAAATAATTAATCACGAGACATCATTTTAGGTTCATTATGTACAGAGCTGGATTCATATCATACATTGTAGCTCTCCATGAAATTTTTTAGTTGAACAAAACCTCATGAGTTTTTTAACTGAATCAATCGTCTTACGTATAATTTTTTCATGTAAATTTTCTAATCGAGGTTTTACATGAAAAATATTAATAGCATGAATGAGTTTTTTAACTTAAACAATAATGTTACAACTAATCTTTTTTTAATTATCTTTTTCAATTTGTTGGAAAATAGTTCAAAGAAGAGATCCATCAAAATCTCTAGGTAAAATGATGGATTTCAAAGTAAAAAATTTGTTCTTTAAAATCCAATAGAATTCAATAGTTAGGTTATCCAAAAAAAAATCCATAAACCTTTGAATACCAAAAAATTTTAAAGAATTGTTAAAAATACACCATTATTTTAAAAAAATCTTTAAAATCTTAATTGAATGAACCAGTATTTTAAAATACTAGAATTTTAGTTGAATAACTCTTTAATTTTTAAAATCAAAAAAAATCTTATAAATTTTCAATTGAATACATTCTCTTAATTTCAATTTCATAGAACAATAAAGTAAATAATTTGAAGAAAAAAAAAAGCTAATAAAGTAAATATATTACTACTTTACATTTAAATAATTTAAGTAAGCTTTATCTAATTTATAATTTTACTTAATATTGTGAAAACAATTTTAGAAAATTAATGCATTGCTCTAATATAATTTCAATTGCGGGTGACTAATAAAGTAAATAAATCATTATTTTCCATTTAGATAACTTAAGTCAGATTTACTCAATTTATAATATCACGCAATATTATGGAAACAAATTTATAAGAATTAATGTATTGGTTTAATTTAATTTCAATTGCGGCTGCGAAAAACAAGTTACTTGTAGAGTTGTTTGCTTATGAGAACACCGATATTCTTTACTTATATAAAGAAATAAAGTCCGATTGTATTTCATCTTCTGTCCTATCAATGTCAAACGTTTTCATTCCACATGATTTAGTTGTGGAGGTACTATCAAGGTTATCCGTGAAGTCTCTTGTGCGATTCCAATATGTATCAAAATCATGGTGTCGGATGATTAACAGCCCTCCTTTAATTAACATACGATCAAAATCTAATATGAAGGTCATTGCTGAAGAATTTTTCACGGGAATTCCCCATCTGTATGATTTAGTCCTTTCCTCGGGTGAAATTTCCAAAGCTGAGAACATGAAGGAAATCAAATACCAGGAAATCGTAATAGATGGCTGGAAAAAGCTGAATAAGTTAGCTGGCTCTTGCAATGGCCTTGTCTGTCTAGTCTATTCGAATTCAACAATTGTTTTGTGGAATCCTTTAACTCGAAATCACCTTCAATTACCTATTTGTTCCAAGTTTGCTTACTGTGTTCATGGTTTTGGCTACGATGAAAGCACGGACAACTACAAGGTGGTTCGGTTGGAAAGACATTATGATGCTCAATCTCATACTTATTTCTATAAAATTTATATATATAGTCTAAAATCTAACAAATGGAGGAGTTTGGAGGATTTTGCATATAGAGTTGATCTTAAATATGGGTCCCTTGACAGTGGAGTTGCTGCTAATGGTGCTCTGCATTGGCAGCTCAAGGACAATTCTATTTTTGCTTTTAATCTTGGAACTGAGAGCTGGCAAGTGCTACCACCACCACCACCATCGGAGACTTCAAAAAAGATACCCTTCCTGGGTGTTGCAATTATGAACGGTTGTCATCATCTGATTTTCTACGATGGGATGGCTCAGGAGAAGTGGATCATAATGGAAGATTATAGATCTGAGAATCCTTGGACTAAGTTATCATCGGATTTATTGGCTGGTAGACAATTGTTTATTATTATGAACACGTGTTTTATTGGTAAGAAATGTGGAAAGCAATATCCATATGTTGAAAGTCTTCTCCAACTCGATGCAGGCGAAGAACAGGTCGAGGAAGGAAGAAAAGAGAAAGCAAAAGGATTACATTTATTTATGAAAATGGTAATTGATTGGATCGGGTCAATACTTGGACGGTTAAAGGTATTTTAGTTAGGGGCTTAGGGCATCTATGTCTGCTGAATCTCAATAATTTTATAGTAGTTTCAATTTATATTAGTTACTTTATAGTTAATTCATACTTTTCTTGTTCTAAGAGTTATGAGTATGAAATGAAGAATTATGAGAGACAGCTCTCAAAACGAGACTAATAGGATTTATTACGTACGTATTTAGTTATGGTGTTTGCAATTTGAATCAATAACATAAAATATATGCTAAGCTTCACAGGTCTTAGTATTTGAAGCAACATGATTTCTGAAACTCAATTATTCTAGGATGAAGGATGTTGTGGGATCTTTATCTATTAATAGTTCCTTGGCACAACCTAAGATTATTTTTTCATATAACTAGAATTCACTTGCAGCCGATTCTTCTATTGGGATGTTGTGAGCTTCATTATGCATTACATAATCAAAGTAGATTAAACCATTATAGACAGCTAAACAGAAAATAAAATGCTTTTATCGAAAAGACCTTTACAAAACTCTCCAAACTCAAATTTGACTATCTTGATATTCATAAAGACTTCGTTACCAATAGGTATGCAAGCTAGCTCTTAAAAAAAAACAAATAGGTCTGGATTGTTGGAATTATCAAAGAAAAATAACTTTTTCTTTTATAACTCTTTCATATCTTTGGAAGAAGTGGAAAAAATAATTCTTCTAATTTTCAATAATTTTCTAAAAAATTAGGAGAAAAAAACATCGAATGATTCATCATGGGTTCCAGGTGACATCAGCAACTTAAATTACAATAATATATATTATTATTTCCTTCAATAATTTTTATGAATAATTTATCTTTGTATAACAGGTAATTTTAGGTCATTTCCTTAACTCAAACCACAAGAATATTTTGTATCCAAAAAATTCTAGGTATTTAATGTGCGACTTTTGTTTTGTAAAAGAGTAATGATATATACCATCGAAATTCATACCACCCAAATGTCACCCAATGACGTGGCGTGAATTGGTTGGTTAAAAATCTTAACCAACCAATTCACGCCACGTCATTGGGTGACATTTGGGTGGTATGAATTTGGGTGGTATATATCATTACTCTTTGTAAAACTAGGAAAGTTGAATATAAAATGTCCTTTTAACTTAAAACAAAATCTTCTTTCCCCTTGAAGAAACGCTTGATCTTAATAATTGCATTTAGCCTTAAAAAAATATAGGTTCAACATCTCTGAAGTACTAGTTTTAAGAGAAAATGATAAATTAGGAAAGAGAAATTACATGATTGGTCCATTTAAAATCCACCTAGGAGACGATAAAAAGGTAATGCAATTTGAGGTGATATCCAACATTACTCATCCCAAAGAGTAATGTCTGAAATAAATCCCCAACTAATGGAAAAAAAACGAGCATAAACTAATCCCCCAACATAAAACATTTGTTAGACATCAAAATATAAAATGTAATACTATAATACAACAAAGATTTACTACTACATCATATATGTGGCTCACGCTTAAAATAGAATGATCCAAAACCCCAAAAATTACAATCAAACCAGCAAATTATCAGCGAAAGGCATTACTTTCAGTAGCTCTGGATTTATTCTGAGAATAATATTTTCTCCTACGAACACTTTCCTCTAGAGTTGAACTTCCTCCTTTTTCAGCACCATAAACACTTCTTTTAGCTTCATCCAAAAAATTTCTTCCACTAGAAACTTGTTTTGCTTCAATAGCTTCATGTTTATCCTTCTCTTCATCTTTCTTTATCCTTTCCCATCGTTGCTCTTCATTAATCCCAGCATCTATTTGCATTTCTTTTAGCCTTTTCGCTCTTTCTTCTTCTGAAATCTTTACAGTGTTTCGCCTCTTATTACTTGAATCCCTATCATTCTTTACATTATCAGATTCATTCGGTTTTTAGAGTAATGATTTACACGATCTGAACTTTTGTATGAATCTTCCTTTTCTTGGTTCTTTGAGTCCTTATAACTAGTTTTATTTCTTCTTAAGTCCTTGGCACTTCAACCCCTGTGGTATGAGGACTCTTCTTTGTTCTTTGAGTCCTTATAAGTATTTCTTTGAGTCCTTTTTTGCGAATCTTTAGCTTTCGAAATCATATTGATAAGGGTGTTGTTAAGGTGCAAGGATATCTCATTGTTGTTGATACACTGCCTCACCATTTTACACAGCGCTAGTCCCACCAAACCCCAACATTTCTGGTAGAACGCAAAAGACATCCCATCATGATCAGACGGCTTTGAAGGATTCACATGAAATACAGCCTCACGAATCTCATCATCAAAGAACTCCTCTATCAGAAATCCACACTCATGTTCTTCCAACCGAGTAATGTAGTGCAACGAAAAAGGACCAATAAATTTTCCTTCGATTAAATACGATTGCTGGAAGAAATTTTGAACCAAGTTCTTGATTTCCACCTCGTAGTTTGATTGTTCTTTATGATTTCCTCTTTCGGATAGTGTATAAACGATAGTACCGCGTATTTTGGTCTCCCAAGCGCATCGACTTTTCTTTTGATCCCTGAAACCAAAGTGTGACTCCTTCCTCCTGAACACTAAGGTATTCCTCCCTCAACCTTTTTCCAAGTAGAAAAAAAGATGAGCTATACTTGTGCTCGTATGAATTCTGAATAACCTAAGTCTTGCGATAAGTAAACGCTTTTTACGATTAATGTCCCAAAAAACCTCAGATTTCCATGACTGGAGATGATGTTGCATATCCACGTTATTCTCCCCTAACCCATTCTTATTCATGTCCCTTTTGTCTTGCACAAAATTCTGAAAATCTTTGTGGAGGCACCATGCTGACTCAAATATGAACCGACTGATTTCATGTGGACGCGGACCATCCACGATAATCTGAATTATAATATGTGTATGGTCTGAATGTGCTCGATCTAGGTGAGTAAACTTAGATTGGAAAAAAATTGTATGCAAGTAAATGTTCCTATAAGCTCTATCAAGCCTAGTGATGTCTCCTCATTTGTGATAATTAAATATAATTCAGAGACATCATTTTAGGCGTATTTATTAGTTTATAGGTCGATCTTAGCTTGATTTAGTACACTTCCCTATTTTGGGTCTTGAATTAATTAATTATTATTTTTAGAGCACATTGGGTTTAATTATTTATTTAGTGTGAAGCTTTAGAGATATATGGAAATTAATTAGAGTCCAAGTTGGTAAAGGGAGCTAAAGGAAAGAAGATAAACATGGTAATTGGAGATAAAGGAAACAAAGGCTAAAAATATAGAAAAGGAAAAGCTGCATAAATCTGAATTTATGCAGCAATGCCTAAAGAAGTGGTGATAACTCCAAAACGAAACCGATTTTGGAAGATTCCTTTCATACGGACGTAGATAATTCTGTGAGGATTCTTTTGGTATATTGTGGAGCAAAAACCGACCAATAACGAAGAAAATATGCTCAAAACAGTTCAGCAGTAATTATCTTTATTTCCATACGAATTTGGGTTGGGCTTGGAGTCCATTACTTAACCTTTCCTTCAAGAAACGAATTAGGTCAACATATACACTATAAATATAGCCTCTTAACACTCTTAAATCATCTTTGGCCAGACCTTAAGGCCAAGAGGAAGCTACAACACAAGAAGAGAAGTCTGGAAGGAGCTGTGCAACAATTATGTCTCTTTCATCCTTTAATTCTGTAATTCTTTTCTCTTCTTTTCTTAGTATGAATTAATTCCATTAGTTTGAGTTTTAGCATATATGTATGAACCCTAGTTTTGATTAACATCTATCTAATTTGGGAATTCTATGTTTTAAATTGAATTTTATAGTTATTATTCTATGTTTTATGTGTTTGGAATTATATTTAGTGTTCTTGTGGAAGTGCACCCATATAGAATTACCATCTAGTAGTTAGGTCACCATTGACAACGGTGTTTAATTACATGTTTAGCACATAACATCTAGTACAAGGTTTGATCTGACAACCCAACCTAACTAGATAATCACTATGGTTTAGTTCTTGTGACTATTTACCAATTACAGGAAAAGTTTGCTTAGGAAGCCTTATTGACACAGGTAAATCCTATTTTAAACTACCGATAGCGAATTGGAACCGATTATTGAAATACTACATAATTCACCCTTACATGTTTAGAACGGCAAAACTAGTGGGGATTACATGCTAATTACTCAAGCTAACTTTCATACTATTTTCTTTTCTTTTCTCTTATTTATTTTCTGTCTTTTAATTTAGTAGTTTAGTTTTATTTTTTAAAAATCAAATAAATATCTATCATTCTCTTCTTTCTACTTGCGTATTATTATCTCTAGCTTAATTATCTGCACTTGATAATTTGCATAAGTTATCTCTAACTTTCATAGTCTCTGAGGAACGAATCTTCTTATCATTAAAACTTGCATACGTCCTGTAATACTTGCAGAACCGTGCTAGCTTAGGGTGTTTATTTGCATCTAAATTATATTATTATTTTATCACACCCTAGGCCACACCACCTCCTTAAAATTTGCTGACCCATGTTCCAAGAATCATACCAATTGAAACGCAGACCTTCAAACCCCATATCAATTAACCCCCAGTCATGTCTCCACTCCTCAGTCATGTCTACACTCCTCTAATGTCTCCATTATCCTGGTAATCCTGATCGCCCCTTATATTTAATTTTCTTCTTTGACCACTTGGTTGAAATTCTCGGTTACTAACCAAGGAATCTCATGCCCTTGGAATGCATCTTTAAAAGCTAACCACAATTCCTCCTGTTACGGCGGATATGTTCGCACATATACATCCAAGAAGACCCATGATTCATAGTCTTGTTTAGAAACTTAAATATCGACCCGCTGACAAAACCTTGATTTCAATATTTGTGTTGTCCCAGATTAACTAAATACCAACTTTGTATGTTTCTGTTTCAACCCTCGTCGAGTTTAGTTTACCCAGGCTTCTAAAGATCTGATTTGCTTCTGCTAGCTCTCGGTTCAATAATGACAAAATAATTAAACTTTGTGTACACTGTACACACATCGTTTCATGAAAAACCCGGTCTAAAGTTATCGGCAACAACGCCATGACAATTATAAATAAGAATATTCAGTAGATGGTTTAAACTATTCCACCCATGCGGATAAATAAAAGGTGTATACATAAATAAACCTAATAGATGTGATGAGAGGAATACCTTCTGTGTTCATTAGGACTCCATGACTATGTCAGAGGCTTCCCCCGACACCTCCTCTCCGATCTCTCTATCTGCATATCCTATTTCTGGTGTTTCCGGAACCTGACTGAGTACGTGATGGTCGTCTGTCCTCCATAGGATCCCGGGTCCATTTTTGCAGTGTTCACATGCTCCCCATCAATTGTTGTAGCTCTTGTTTTATTCGTGACATCTCTTCTAACTACAGTATAGTCATTATCCTTCCCATGTACCTTTTTTATTTTCTTTTTCGCCCCTGTTAACACACTAATTCTAACATCTCTCACTGACCCCCATTTCGTTAAGCATTATCCTTGGTAGAAGGATTAGCAAAGTACTCAAGTTTATAACAAATAAGTACCCAAGTTTTTTTGAATGGACAAACGGGTACCCAAGTTTTTAATTTTGGTTCAACTGTTAGTACCCTCCGTCTATTTCACGTTAAGTGCTTACTTAAAAAAAAATTATGGTTATAAAACAAAAGGGGGAAAATAGTGACTTACAAAAAGAACAAAACAATACCCAAAAATTCAAAAATTACAATTAGGTACCCATATCTTAGCCAACATCAACACTTAACGATCGTATTGACGCGGTATTGACGGTTGGACAAATAATATACGTTGTTATCTGATATAATTCAGTACTAAAGAAGAGAAGCAACAAACTGCAAATGTATGAGTCATTCCAAGTAATAAGTAAGTAAAGTGAGGTTATTCATCTCTATAAGATTGCTAGATTAGGAATAAGTATTTAGAAAGAATAGTAGAAGTAATTGCGATAAATAATAAAAGCATATATTTGTTTTGTTCTTTACTAAGAACTACTAATGCAAGAATAGAAATTAAACTAATAACTAAAACTAAATTAAACGAAGAAAAGATTACTTAATATGAGAGATATACTCGAGTCTAGCTAAGGAATCACAAAATTTAACAATCTAAAGCTATTTTTTAAGGGTAAAGTCGGTATTTGATATTAGTCGGGACGGTATTAATGACCTCGTCATAGTGACACTAAAGTTACTTTCAAATGATTAAAATTTTAACCCAATTAGCAACGTGGTTAGTTAAGACCGTTAGGTTCAATAACGCACACCACGTGTCTATATTCTAATTCTGTATTTAAACCCCCCCCCCTTCCGGATGATCGCTCTCACTGAGAATAGACTAAATACTAAAACATATCTCTAATTGGCCAAATTATCAATAGTAAACAAGCATAAAGATATAGTCAATATGAAATTACTCGACTTAATTTAAATAGACGCAATCCCAAAGTGGAAAGACTTTAAATTATAAAACTAGGGTTCATCCCATGATACGATTCTCAAGTATTAATTGTTTAGCTCATCATTAAATATAAAAAAGAAATACAATTAATTGAAATCATAATTCCTAAAACATAAAATAAACTAAAAAAACCTAAAGGATTGAATGATTGAGTTGTTGTTAGGGAAGAATAGTCTTCTCCAGCTTCTCCCCTTTACTTCCAAGCGTTCTGGCTTTTTCCTCTCTCAAAATACAATATAAAATTAAGTGTAATTCAAAGGCTCTGATTACTTTGGTCTAATGAGCCTTTTATAATGATAAAAAATGGAGTAGGCCCACATGGGCTTAATTAAGTGACTAAGGGGTCAAATTCGTTTTTAATTATTTCGCTCTACACTACACCACTTCAGTAAAAAGGCTGTAACTTTCGCATCGAAAGTCCAAATCCACTAATTTCACTTCTCAAATTTCTCTAACTTCCGAAGACCCATCTTTTTCATTTGAACCACAAAATCTGAATTTTAACCGTTCGGGCTTAGGAAGTGAAACAGGTGACAACTTGACTCAATCTAGAACTACTCTACCTTCACTAACGTGATTTCATTTGCTCCTTTAACGCTTTCTCTTGTAATTGGTTACAGTATTCACTTCTTCTCTTCATCTTGATGCCTCCTAACATCCATATATCTAAGAACTTCACACTAAACACATAAAAACTCAAAAAGCACAATTAATTCTAAAAGGAAGGAAGGAAGTGTATTATCACAAAATACAACTATTAAGTCCAATTTACAAATAAAATAATGTCTCGATTTTTCTATCACAACAAAGAATACATCACTATCTAACTGTCCATTTTGAAAAAGTTGGTACCTATTTGTCTAATTTTGAAAGATTGGTCTTTTCCCTTAAGTCGATAAACTACTACTTTCTATTCAAATAATTTAAGTGCATTTACCTAATTTTTTTTTGTTACATAGGAGAGCTAATTTAGACTCGGAGTCATTGACTCGGTTCGAATCTGCACCACTAGATTTGATAACCAAGGCCCTGGCTAGTGGGCTAATCCCAACTGGTTCATTTACCTAATTTATAATATCACGTAATATTATAGAAACAATTTTAGAAAATTAATGTATGGTAAATAAACTATTAATTTCCATTTAAATAATTTAAGTGATATTTATCTACTTTATAATATCACCTATATTATGGAAACAGTTGTAGAGAATCAATGTATTGGTTTAATTTAATTTTAATTGCGGTAGCGAAAAACAAGTTACTTGTAGAGAACACTGATATTCTTTACTTATATAAAGAAATGAAGTCCAATAATATTTAATCTTCTGAGTTCTGTCCTACAAGTCTCGATCAATGTCTAATGTTTTCATTCCACACGATTTAGTTGTGGAGGTACTATCAAGGTTATCCGTGAAATGTCTTATGCGATTCCAGTTGGTATCTAAATCATGGTGTCGGATGATTAACCGCCCTCCTTTAATTAACATACTATCAAAATCTAATATGAAGGTCATTGCTGAAGAATTTCCCACGGGAGTCCCCAAACTATATGATTTAGTCCTTACCTCGGGTAAAATTTCCAAAAGAGAGTCTATGAAAGAAATCAAATACCCGAAAATCATAAGGAATGGCTTGAAAGTGCGACGTATATTAACCGGCTCTTGCAATGGCCTGGTCTGTCTAGTCTATTCGAATTCAATAATTGTTTTATGGAATCCTTTAACTCGAAAGCACCTTCAATTACCTATTTGTTCCAAGTATGTTTCCTGTGTTCATGGTTTTGGCTACGATGAAAGCACGGACGACTACAAGGTGGTTCGGTTGGAAAGACATTATGGTGCTACACGTGATAGTGAGTTCTATAAAATATATATATTTAGTCTAAAATCTAACAAATGGAGGAGTTTGGAGGATTTTGAATATGGAGTTGATCTTAGAGTGTGGAATATTATCAGTGGAGTTGCTGCTAAGGGTGCTCTGTATTGGCAGCTCGAGGACAATTCTATTCTTGCTTTTAATCTTGTAACTGAGAGCATGCAAGTGTTACCATCACCTCTGGGGGTTTCAAAAAAGAGAACCAATATAACATTATTGGGTGTAGCAATTATGGACGGTTGCCAGCATCTGATTTTTGACAATATGGTAACTATGGAGAAGTGGATCATAATGAAAGATTATAGATCTGAGGATCCTTGGACTAAGTTATCCTCGGATTTATTGGCTGGTAGACAATTGTTTATTATTCTGAACCTGGGGTTTTGTGGAAAGCAATTTCCATATTTTGAAAGTCTTCTCCAACTAGATGCAGGCGAAGAACAAGTTGAGGTTGAGGAAGAACAAGTTGGAGAAGGAAGAAAAAAGAAAGCAAAAGGACTACATTTATTTATGAAAATGGTAATTGATAGGATCGGGTCAAAACTTAGACGGTTAAAGGTATATTAGTTAGTGCATCCATGTCTGCTCAATCTCAATAATTTTATAGTAGTTTCAATTTATATCAGTTGCTTTATATTTAATTCATACTTTTCTTGTTCTAAGAGTTATGTGTATGAAATTTAGAATTATGAGAGACTGCTCTCAGCAGGAGACTGATAGGATTTATTACATATCGTATTTGATTATGGTGTTTACAATTTGAATTAATTACATAAAAGTATATGCTAAGCTTCACAGGTCTTAGTACTTAAAAATTTACAGGATTTCTGAAACTCAATTATTGTAGGATGAAGAATGTTGTGTGATCTTTATGTATTAAAATAGTTCCTTGGCACAACCTAAGATTATTTTTTCATATAACTAAATTCACTTGCAGCCGATTCTTTTTGGGCTTTTTTGTATTAAAGAGGGAAAAAAGTTATAAATAAAAAGAAAAAAAATAAATTTTTTTGTTTGAATTTAAAATTTTTATAAAAAAGAAATTTCATAAATGATTTTGGATATTTTTTGTTTGGATTGAAAATAATAAAATAATAAAAAAAAAGAAAAAAAAATTAATCTGACCTCTAATCATTAAAAAAAATTATTTCTTTCCATTTAATTTGATTCCAATATGAAATGAAAATAAATATGGATACTGGACTGATATTTGGAATACTTTCTTTTTTTTTTAATAAAAATTTCTAATACAGACAATGTGAAAATTCATTTATTTTCTACTCATTTCTTTCCATTTCTTTCAATCCAGACAAATCTTTATAGACAACTAAACAGGAAATAAATGCTTTCATCGAAAAGTGTGAATACATTGTTAGACTTGACTAAAAAAAAAGAATAAATTGTTAAACCTTTAAAAAATTCTCCAAACTCTCCAGGATTGACTTGTAATATTAGACGTAACTGTATTGAGGTCCTACAAAGTCAACCAAAGTTTGAGGTGAATCACATTTATTAAACTAGCAAAGAAAGTAGCAGAATTGCATGAGCCCCATGTGTACACAAAGATTCCCCAGATTACTTATGAAGTGGCATTGTGATTCCTATTATTATTTTATTATTTTAGTGATTCCCTGAGGGTGTAAGTTATTTATTAGCTTAGGTTTTAACCCTTCGATGTAAGAAAAAAAACCCCTCCAAACTCAAATTCGACTATCTTGATATTCATAAAGACTTCGTAAGTAACTGTAAAGATGTATTCAAGCTAGCTCTCAATTGCAATAAGCTAAATAGGTCCGTATTGTTAGAATTATTAAGGAAATTGAAGTTTTCTTTTATAACTTTTTCATATTTTTGGAAGAAGTGGAAACTTTTTTCTTCTAATTTTTCATATATTTTTGAAAAATTAGGGAAAAAGGAAATAAAATAATAATATATTGTTATTTCCTTAATTCATTTTCATGAATAATTTCTCTCTATATAACTGGTAATTTTAAGTCATTGCCTTAAATCAAACCACAAAAATATTTTCCATCCAAAAAATTATAAGCATAAATTGTGCTGCTTTTGTAAAACTAAAGAAATTAGATATGAAAGGTCTTTTCTTCTTTCCCCTTGAAGAAATGCTTGATATAATTGCGTCTAGTCTTACAAAAATATAGGTTCAACAATCTCTGAAATACTAGTTTTGCAATAATATTTCAGAATGCTATATATATCCCAAATTATGAATGCCTGAAATAAATCCCAAACTAATGGAAAAAACGAGCATAAACTAATTCCCCAACATAAATCATTTGTTAGACATCAAAATACAAAATGTAATACTATAATACAACAAAAACTTAGTAATATAATGATCCAAAAACCCCGAAAATTACAGTAAAACCAACAAATCATCTACGAAAAGCATTACTTTCAGTAGCTCCAGATTTATTCTGAGAATAATATTTTCTCCTACGAACACTTTCCTCTATAGTTGAACTTCCTCCTTTTTCAGCACCATAAACACTTCTTTTAGCTTCATCTAAAAAGTTTCTTCCACCTGAAACTTGTAATGCTTCAATAGCTTCATATTTATCCTTCTCTTCAGCTTTCTTTATTCTTTTCCATCTTTGCTCTTCATTTATCTCAGCATCTATTTGCATTTCTTTTAGCCTTTTTGCCCTTTCTTCTTCCGAAATCTTTACACTATTTCTCCTCTTATTACTTAAATCCCTTTCATTCTTAACATTTTTGTATGAATCTTCCTTTTCTTGGTTCTTTGAGTCCTTATAATTAGTTTTATTTCTTCTTAAGTCCTCGGGACTTCGACCCCTACGGTATGAGGACTCTTCTTTGTTCTTTGAGTCCTTGTAAGTATTTCTTTTTCTTTGCAAGTCCTCGTCCCTGCGATTTTTGGATTTTCTTTCATCATTATCTGAAGTGGGAGATTCTGAGTCAGAGTAATGTTTCTTATGTTTTGACTTTTCGTGACGATGTTTTGACTTTTTGTGACGATGTTTTGACTCTTTCTTTTCCTTTACAGCTTCAACCTATTAAGTAAATCAATAACTTAGTTGGAGAAACCAAACAATATTTTGACAAATACTTACAGATTTACGTATCAAAGCCATTTGAACAGGATTGTTTTTAACACGTGCAAGAGCTTCTTGTTCTCTTTTACGAATCAAAAGTAAAGGATCTGAATGAAGTTTTCTCCATGAATCGTTTGCAGATTGTGGCTTTTCTTCACCAAATAAAGCTCCAGGTACTGATTGTTGTGGCTGTTACAGAGAAAATAATTGAATATATCATTAGTTTTTACACTACACATATCAATTGAGTTCAACTGAGTTAACTCAGTTACTGTACCTGGGCAGAAGAAGAGGAAGAGGCAATAGTTGGGGGTGCTTGAGGTTCAGGAGGCTTTGGATAAGCTTCAAGTTCCTTAAATCCACTAGAAGAACTACTTTTTCCAACAGCTAATCCTGAATCGTATAAAAATTCTAACCTTTCTTGTCTCCTGCAAAAATTCCACAATATAAATTATTAATAAAACAAATCAAAATCTAAATTGTGATTGATTGAAGAATATAGTTGCACAATCTAAGCCAAAATGATATATCTAGGAAAGCTAATTCGGAACAGAGACGATCCAAAATCAAATGGGGGAAAATAAAGAATAAAACCCTAACCCTAACTAGGATAATGATTTTACAGAATTAGATTAAAATAATTGAAATTAATGAATCTTACGGGATAAAACCAGCTTGTTCTTGGATCTGGCGAAACTCGGCGCGTTCACGCTCTTCATGAATCTGTTTTTTGAGCTCTTCCAATTTCTTCTGTTCAGCGTCGTTCTTTTGTTCAGCTTTCCATACGTTCTCTATGTTACGTAGAGAACCTGTGTGCCATCCCTTCTTGTTCAAAAACTTCAACGCCATTATTGAACAAAAATCTGAACCTCGATGATATGATAACTATATGCTTGTGTTTAATTCTCAAAGACGAAAGAAGTTGAACTGCGATGAAGCGCGTGTTATATATATTCGGTGGCGAGGGGTGAATAACAACCAATTTCATTTAGATAGTTTTACCACTATACCCTCTTGACAATTTAAATTTAAGGGCCGGTTTGGTTTATAAAATTATTTTCATTTTTTTTTTTAACACATATGAGAGCCACTTTAGACTTGGAATCATTTTGTCGATCTATGTGGAGTAGTCTAACCGCTAGATCAAAATCTTAAATTATTTTCAATTTTCATTTTCAGAATATATTTTTAGAAAATTATTTTCGTTTTTTTTCCGTACATGTGAGACATTAAAAGGCGTTTAGAACAGTATTACAAGATAAACAAATGAAAATTTATTGTTGATCCAGTACAACCCTAGTGGTTGCACATTCACGTCTATCTCTCGTAATGTAGTTCCACAGATATTCCGGAGGATTTTCAAAATCCATAGGTTCTGTGTGCGTAAACGCTCCCTCCTTTGCTAATTTATCTATACAAAAATTAGCTTCATGATATATAAAATTAAGCTCAAAGTTGGGGTGATCTCGCTACATTTCCCAACATTCTTTTGCAACGACCTCACATCGACTACTTGAGGTCCCACCGCCCTTCACTAGTGTGTGGACCTCTCTCGAGTCCAAATCATAGTGACTAATTGAGCTCCCACCGTCCTTCACTAGCGCATGCAGCTCCCTCAAGTCAGTTTCAATGAAGACACTTGTGTAACCTTTAACAATAATCCATCTAAGTCTAAAATGAAGTGCAAGGATTTCGGACATTATCGGAGAATGAAAGAAGCACGTTCCTAAAAATCCGGCGATACAAGAACCGTTTCTATCTCTAAGGATACCACCAATGCCCGTGGTTCCCTTAGATGCATCGAAGCTGCCGTCAATATTGAGTTTGATTCCGTTCGACGGTTTGACCCATTTACCATCACATTAGTAACTAGTTTAATTAGGCCCCCGTCAATGCTATTTCCCCAAGCTAGGATAAAGTTGCTAGCTATGGGAAAATATTTCCTTTTCTAATTCCTCAATATGAGGTAATTCTGTCAATTCCTTAAATATTATCTTGTCCCGTTTAGTCCAGATTACCCACAACGTTGCTATGAAAACAAAAGACCACTCAAGACCCTGGACTTTTGCTTTATATCGAAGGTGTCTATCAACCCAAACCATCACATCCGTTGAGCTGGAGCTGCCGAAATGAGGACCTGCTCCTGTACCAGTTGAATCCACATCAGCAGCTACCGAGCTGATGAGTTGATCTTGGGCCAACAAGTTGTTCATCTTCTGCAATGTACTTCGATCAGCATCATTTAGTTTCCCATCATTATGCAACAGTCCAGTCACTCCGCTAAGCCGCTCTACAGTAGCACTCCGCTAAGCCGCTCTCCAGTAACATTATCCAAATCGAAAATAAGCCAAACGCATTTACCAACTTTGCAACTCAATATAACATGTTTTAAATCTTCTGTAAAGATTTTCTGCAGTAGCTATGCGGTTCAACGCCAACCACATAAACAAATGAATCTTTTGCGAACATTTTAATTTCCAAATTAAATCCCAATTAAAAGACAAGTCCGCTATATTGTTTTCCAAGTTCTCAAACGCGGATTTTACCGTGAAAATACCTAAACTCTCGAATCGCCATACTAGCTTCGCCCCTGAGTCCCTTTCTAACTCGACTATACCGCCACGAAGGATACTAACCCCAGATGATATGGCCTTACAAACATTAGAATCATTCACTTTTTGCTCCATGTTTAGTATTCCATCTTTAAAGTACTTCCGTTTAAAAATTTCCACCTATTCTACACAGGGGCGGATGTGGGGGTGGGCTGAGGTGGGCTGCAGCCCACCCTAGCTATCCAGCCCACTATAATTTAACCTGTTTTTTTAAAAAATAGATAAAAATATAACTAAAAAGAATTATAGCATAAAATTTGTCCTCCCTAACTTAAAGTTTAGAGATTAATTCTATCAAATAATAAAATTTATTGACGAAATTGGAACGTAAATACCATTAAATATTCAATTTCTTGGTTCTTTTTAATTTTTTTTCGTAGATTTTTTTTGTAATTACCTCTTAAATGTTTTAAAAAATTTCATTTGGCCCCCTAAATTTTAAAATTTATTTTATTAGACTTTAAATTATTTTATTTATATGTATAAAAAAGGAAATTTATCAGCTGATTAATTTAAAAAAAAAAATATCCGAACTTATATTGCAATCTTTACACAATATAGGGATTTATAGTGCATTTTAGCATTATATAAGGATCTATCTAGCAATTTTTGCATAATATGTAGACTTATCGTGCAAATATGGCAAAATAATTTTTTTCGGGGGCGTCGCCCCGGAACCCCTTAGCCCCCTAACAAAAAATCCTGGCTCCGTCCCTGATTCTACGTTGTGTTCCTGTTGTAAAAGTTTCCACCCAAGTTTCGCTAACAGCGCAAAATTATAATTTTTTGCGTTTCTAAGTCCAAGACCTCCCGCCTTCTTCGGTTTACATATTGAAAATGATTTAATTTTCTTTTTCAATACTTTTAAAAGATATGAAAAATGTTGATTTCACGTTTTTTAATATAACAACGTTTTTTTATTTAATTTACTAAAAACCGGTTTTCATTTTCTCTAACCAAACACATTTTTGTTAGTATTTTGAAAGATATAAAAAATGAAAACAGAAAATACGCATTATTTTTACGAACCAAATGGGGCCTAATATTTCAAAGTAATGTTATATATTTTTTTTTCTTCACCCATATATAGGGCTGAGAAAATAATAACCACAAACCAAACAAAACAAAACAAAAAAAAACCTAAAAAGACCGAGTCAAAAAAACCAAATTAAAAAACCAAAAACCAAAAAATTAAATGGTTCGATTATCAATTTTCAAAATCTGAATTTTTTGGTTCGGTGCGGTTTACTACGCAAAAATCGAACCAAAAAAACCTAATAAAAACCGTACCCACGAAATAAAAAATAAGGGTATGTGGAAATTTGTTTATAAGAATTTTGTGGGAGAAAAATTAGTTGAGAATGTATCATCTACTTGAATTTTTCTGCTTAACTATTTGGCGGTTTTATTCGTGATAATTTTTTTATATCACTTAAGATTATATTAATAAGTATCCATTTGATTGATTTTATTAATCATGATTGTATGAATTTAGAAGTTATAGTATTAATTTTATAAATTTATTTAGTATTGTAAATTAAGATAGTTGTTGTTTGAATAGTAACATAATTTTGTATTAGAATTTTAGTCGTTATTAGACAATGTATTTCAAGAGATGGTATGACAAAAATTATTGGTCAAACATCCAAATTCATAGTGAACTAAAAACAAAACAGAAACGAACCAATCCGGAACCAAAAAATGAATACGAAACCAAATGATAACCGTCCAGTTTGGTTTTTAAAGTATAAAAAACTGAAATATTCGTTTTGGTTCCGGTTGTGGCTAAAAACCAAAACGAATCGAGCCATGCTCACCCCTACCCCTATATCACCCCTTATGTGTCATTTTATGTGGCATACAATAATTAAAAAAAAGTTAATTATGAAAGAGAAACTATCTCATTGGTGTTTAAAACCTCTACATAGGAGGTGATATAAAAGCAAAGCAAAAATGGGTGATATATATTTTTATTCTGTTTCATATTATGTTGGATAATACCTAGGGGTCTTGGAGACCATCGTTGTGTCTAACAGAGAATGTGTGGATATATTTTTTTCTAAAGAATTTTTTGAAACTTTGTGGATCAAAAATACCCCTTAGGGTACATATATATATGTATATGACAAAATAAGATGCTCTCTTTCCTCAATCTCATTTCATCGATTTTGGAAACTAAGCGTTATTGTCTCTCTTCTCCAAGAATCTGGCAACAAAGCGTTTTTCTCTCACATCTTTTCTCTTAGAAAAATCAAACGACACTCTCATTCTTTGCTAGCATTACTCTGTAAATCTCGAAGGGAAAGTGTAAACAAACTACTGAGTAAAGGTACCATCGCCTTTCTATTAGCTTTTTATAGTTTGATTTTATTGAGTCCATTGAAGCTACTGAGTAATAGTTGCCATTGATGTACTCAACACTTTTCTTGATGCGTACGAGCTTCCGTCCTACTTAGTAAATTTTTTGTGTCGTGTAATACTCAATACTTAGAGAATTGTGTTATACGTGGATGTTTATTTAGTTAATGTTTATACTCAGAGATTGTTGTTACTCAAAATATTGTTTTTCTATTGTAATGCTCAATACTTAGTAATTTGTGTTATGCATGGATAATTTGTGTTACTTAGTATGTTGTTTTTGCTTATACTTAGTAATTTGTGGATATCTATGATTAGTGACTTGGTATACTCAGTATTTTGTGAATATAGACAATACTCAGTTGATTTGAAAGTTATACTCCGTATTTTTTGGATACTCAGTGTTTTCTATGATCAGACTTGGTACTAAGAAAAATTGTTGCATAATAATGGTAATACTCAGGAATAATTTATTTAGTGATGAAGATACTCTGAGTCTCTGAGTGTGTTGCTTATTTTTTTTGGCTACTCAAAAGTATATCTAGTGATTAATAACACTATTTAGTTGATTTTTACAACTCTTTTCTCTAAGTACTCAATATACTATATAATCAATTTATATTATGTCTTCTATAGATGCCGCAAAAGGGAGTATAATACTGATCGACCATGGGTAGGTATTAGTATATTGAAACAAAAATAAGTATTGAAACAAAAATAAGTATTGAAACAACTATGAGTAAACAAAAACTATATGTGTATAATAAAAAAAAGTAAGTACTCAGGATTTTTACACGCATAAACAATAAATTAAGTACTATGAGTAAAAAAACTAATTTGTTGTTTTTTACAACTCCGTTCTCTAAGTACTCAATATACTATATACTCATATGATTTGTATTATGTCTTTTGTAGATAATCGTTGGGAGAGATTTTCAGCTATAAAATGAAGGTCTTTCAAGCTAGCAACTACACCAAACATCCACATATCTTAAGAGCATTAAGTGTTATAATTCAAGAAGGTGTCAAGTGCTATTCAAGTCAAAATCATATTAATCAAGCTATATTGTTCTACCACTCTTAAGGAGTAATTAAAATTAGCTTCAAGGTATCATCTACTCAAGAGAAGATTAAAGCTCAAAGTCATATCCACTATTTAGGAGGTTTTGGCAAAGTTAATTCCACCGTTCAAACACTTATTTATCTTAAGAGAGAGAGTGAGTATAGGAAGTATACTCTGTTTCCTTGTGTTGTGATAACACGAGAGCTTGCTTCGTTGTTTCGAAGTGGTTGTAACGGGTATTATGTTCTCACACCGGTTAAGAGAGACACGGAGCTTAGTTAAAGAAGTTTGAAAATCCTAAGGTGGTTATCTTCAGTAGTGGAGTAGGGAAATTGAACCACTATAAGTGATTATGTGTTATACATATTAGGTAAACAAGAACCGGACCTGACCGGACCAGTAATGCTAGGAACGGTAAACCAGGTTAGACAAACCAAAAAACCGATAAAAACCGGTCCGATGGTACCGTTAATGAAGCTGAGTTAGTTCTAAACCTACCTAAGGTGTTTCCAAAATATTTTAAAATAAAATTCTCTATTATTAAAGAACCTACTAATTAAAACACAAAGCATGATTTGAAAAAATATAAACACAGCATGAAAAAGAAAATACTCACCTCCCAATTCTTTTTCATAAATACCAGTTCTTCCTTCCATATATCTCTATGTTAGAAAAACCGCCTCGGTTTCATTCTTCTCCGATGAATATCACACTGCTTGAATCACAAGCCGGAATTACACAACTCAGCAAATCAATTGTCTGCAAATTAAGGTAAATAATTAGCAATTAAAACTTCACATGCTCTTGAACAAATACAAACAAGATTGATTTTAATTTTTAATCTGAAGTTTATTACATTTAAACTTTTTTCTCTACAATTCTCCTATCATAGATTTTTCTTACAATTTTACTAATTTTCAGATATTTCTTTGGTTAAATTAGAATTGGCTATAATAGTTCTATAGCAATTTATAGCATTTGTAAAAACGTGTAACAGAAATAGTGTAAGTGGGGAAAGAAATGGTGTATATAAAATGTGAAGCCCATCTTTTAATGTATCTGTTCGAGAGTAAGAAAATTTGCTCATTTATGTTATATTTTGAATTTTATGCAGTATAAGTGAATTTGCCGCATCTAATGGAGATGTTCTAATCACACCTTATCCCTTCTACTCTCTCCGACCATGTCTAATCCAACAGCAGACCAAGATAACAAAGATAAAATATCAACCATTTTGAACGAATTGGAAAACATTAATATTTTTCTTATTTACTATCATATAGAGAATTTCTATGCATCATCATCGCCTTATAGATTTGATTCGAGTCTTTTCCTTAAAGGGTTCCAGAGCTCGGTGGACATACTAAAGGAAAGGTACGGTCAAAATTACCAATGTTTTCTCAAACTTAATTGTCTAAGTCATTTTTTATAAATTAATATTTTAAAAGTGCCCCACCCATTTTTGATAATTATTGTTGGATAACTATTGTTGGAGGATTATGATTAAATGATGGTTGGTCTGGTATTTGTAGTCCGAGATTGAAAGGAATTGATTTAGGTGACGTGAAACACTATAATTATAGTGATTTGTCAGAATTCACAGATGATTTACAGGAAAAGTATGTTTTTGACAAGACTATGTTCGGTAGATTCGTAAAAGGAAATATTCAGAAAGATTCCATAAACAAGGATGTGATTATAAAAACCTGGGATCTTATTTGCCGCAATGGACCACGAGAGAACTTACTACCTCTTAGACTCCAGGTAACTGCTTATACATTATTATTTTAATTATATTATATTCTTGTTTCTTTAGAAACATCATCTGTCTCACCATTTAACAGAATGAGATTATCTTATTAACACAAGTGTTACAAGCACATCAAGGTCTTCCAAAATTGATAGGTTATACCATCGACAAAAAACTAGGTGTGGTCTATGAGATAGAGTCCCCTACAACAACTTTGTTTAATGTACTTAAATATGGAGGTAAGTCAGTGTCATAAATTTGAGTAAAACAATAATATTTTTACTCTTTTGTTATTGGTTGACTCATTTTCTTGCTAATTATTAGATGGTTTTATCTGGGAAAATAGGATGAAGGTGGCTATTCAAGTAGCACATTTGTTACAATATTTTCATAACTCACTCACTTCCATTGGTAGTATCAATTCTCACCTCATATTGATTGATGAGGTGAATTATGAATTTTTTGTTTTCGATAAAAATGGTGTTGTGAACATTTACACAAATGTCTCGAAACAATTATTAATGTTTTTGTAGGAAGGTGTTATAAAGTTGGCCGAGTTTGGTCTCACTGCTCGCTTGTCAAATATACTGTATATACAGTACGAGCCAAAAGATATCGAATTTTATCTTTGTTCGAGAAACATAACCTATGCCTAGGAGCTTCATGACTTGAAAGGTGTGTATGATTATAAATATAATTGGTTTTGTAAAAAAAGGTGTGAAGAAGTATCTTGTGAGCTGATTTATTGTAATGTTTCACAATCATGCAGGTGATGTGAAATCAGATATATATGGATTTGGTTGTTTACTTATGGAATAGTCCCTTTGATATGGAAAGGTGGATAAATAAGATTCGTGTCAGTTTGGATGAAGTTGAGATTGGGAAAATTAATTATCTCGATAAATCATTATCAAGCGATGAAAATATTGGATTTACAATCACTGCTCTTGCATTGCAGTGTCTAATAGCTCCATTGCAGCGTCCAAATGCGGACAGGGTTGTTCAAGTCTTAGAGGACTTGACCACACAGATCAAGATCGAGGAACCACTTACTAAGAAACAGAAAATATGTACATGAATGGATCGTCTTGCTTATTGGATTCAGTTAGGCTCGATTTACTTGTCCAAACATGTTGAAGTCCTTTTTTAGTAGTATTTAATTCATTGTTGTAGGGCATATAGTTCTTATATTCTCACTCTGTCTTTTTTGAATCGCCGTTGAATGAATGAATGCCCTTGCATTTGCTGGTTTTCGCAATGCTGCACTTTTCTTTTATCTGTTATTGTATAGAATGGAACTCTTATCTTCTTTGCTTATTCTCTTTGAACCTTCTTATATCCTTTTATACATTTAGTTCACTTATTTGGAACATAAATTGAAATATAAATTTAAGAAATATGATAAAAGGTAATTTTTGAGTTGCACTAAAGGATATTTTTGTTTGTCATAAACAAATAAAGATTATTTATTAAACTTTGATTACTATAATTGTATTGGGAATTGGGATATTTCTTTAAATATACCTAGAAGGCTAAATGATTATCCCAGTTATATACATTTCTGGACCTCCATATTCTTGTTTTAGTTGGTGACAAAGTCTTTACAGAACATAAAAATAGACGAATTTGAGTTTGAAAAGTTTTGAAAAGGTCCAGAAATGTGTTCAAGCTTATTGATACTTTACTAACTCATAAAGATTACTTAAGGAAGTATGTGAAACAGTCTACTTGTGTTCATCACAATCATTTATTTTGTGTTTAGCTGTCTATTATGGTTTAATCTACTCTCTACTTATGAGTATGTATACTTTGGATCTGAAGTGTGTATAATTAATTGAACCTCACAACAATGCGATAAATGAATCAGCTGGTGTATAGTTGTATGAAGAAATAGTCATATAGGTGGTGCCAAAGGACTATTAATCGATAAAGACCACACAACATCCTAAAATATTTTGAGTTTCAACAATGCTGTTAATTGCAAATACTCAAATCGTGTGAATCTTAGCATGTATTTTATATAATTGATTCAAATTGTAAACACTATATATACTTATGTCGAAGCTCCCACAAAACATAGTAAATTTATTGCGACTATAATCATGGTGCAACAACGAGACTTCATTGAGACAAGAAAGGTATAAATATACTGATTAAATGAAAGTACAATAAAATTATTCAGATTCAGCAGACATGGACACCCTAACTAATTACCTTATACCTTACAAGTCATGCAATTAATTACCATTTTCTTAACTTAATCTTTGTACCTTCTTTTTTCTTCCTTCCTCAACCTGTTCTTCACCTGCATCGAGTCGGACAAGACTTTCAAAATATGGATATTGCCTTTCAATATTGTCCATTTGCATATCTTTACCAATTGAAAATAGCCTCGTAATAAACAATTCTCTACCAGCTAGCAAAACCGATGTTAACTTAGTCCAAGGATCTTTAGATCCATAATCTTTCATTATCCACTTCTCCCTAGCACCAAAATCTTCAAAAATCAGATACTGACAACCACTCAGAATTGCTACACATATGAAGGAGCAATGATGATTAATTGACTTTGGTGGTGGTAGCACTTGGAAGCTCTCAGTTTCAAGATTAAAAGCAAGAATAGAATTGTCCATGAGCTGCCAATGCGAGCACCATTAGAAGCAACTCCACTGTCAAGGGACCCATATTTAAGATCAACTCGATATGCAAAATCCTCCAAACTCCTCCATTTGTTAGATTTAAGACTATATATATAAATTTTAAAGATATAAGTATGAGATTGAGCATCATAATGTCCTTCCAACCGAACCACGTTGTAATCGTCCGTACTTTCGTTGTACACAAAACCATGAACCCAGTAATATTTATGCTTGGAACAAATCGGTAACACAAAGTGCTTTTGAGTTGAAGGGTTCCACAAAACAATTGTCAAATCCGAATAGACTAAACAGACCAGACCATTGCAAGAGCCTGCTAATATAAATCGCCTACGTCCCCAGCAATCACATATGATATCCGGGTATTTGATTTCATTCATGGACTCTCTTTTGCAAATTTCATTCGAGGTAAGGACTAAATCATATAGCTTCAGGCCTCCCATCGTATTAGCAATGACCTTCCTATTAGATTTGGATCGTTTGCAATGTGTTTTAATGAAATCAGGGCTTTTGATCATCCGACACCATAATTTTGATACACACTGAAATCGCAAAAGAGAATTCGTGGATAACCTTGATAGTACATCCAAAACTATATCATGTGGAATGAAAACGTTAGTCATTGACCGAGATGATTAATTAACTTTGCAGCGGCAGTTTTAGATTAGGTTTGTAGGAAGAAGATGACTCTATTCCTTATGGGGGAATTATTAATGCAACCAACCCCAAAATAAAGGTTAAGTCTTATTTACACAAAAATTCCTCATAAAACTTATTTCTTTAAAACATAATTGACTTATTAAAAATTTAAAATACCCTTATTTTACTAAACATTATTATATTTCAAATAAAATATTAAACTACCCTGTCTCTCACGGTTGCTCCTACCTACCTCAGACTACCACGCCGCCATGCCCCTCCCTTCTCTTACACCACCATCACTTTGCCTCCCCTCTACCCTATTTGAATAACACCGTCACAACCGTTCCTCAAATTTACAGTAAAACGTGTTGATGAAACTCTGATAATTCAAAAACTGATAATAATGGAGGCTCACCCTTAAGTTTATAATTATTAGGATGTGTTTGGATTGGGATTAGAAGGGACACGATTGTATTAAAGGATAATAACAATCCTATTCCTTGTTTGGATTAGACATAATTAGAGAAAAAAATTACTAAAGTATTCTTACAACCCCTTCAAAATCTATATATTCAGGCCTTTCAGTTTGGTGTCATTTGGAAAGAAGGATTATTTCATTATAGTGTAATGTCTAAACTATCTTTATTATTCATTTATAAATTATATAACTAAAGATATATTAGTCATTTAACTATAAAAATAATATATTCCTTCCATTATTTTTCTAATCTAAACACTAAATATATATAATCCTTTAATAAAATCTCCCCCCCCCCCCCCCCCCCCCTCTGTTTTTATCTAATCCAAACAAAATTGAATATTCTCCCCTCTTATCCTTTACTAAACCTCTTTTTCCTTTTCTTTACTAAAAAAATCTGTCTTTGATGTTATTGAACAATGGATTGCACTGACTATATTTCTTAGTTTGCTCGTATAGTTCATGTTGAATGAGGTGTGCATCTCTTTATTCCATTATATCCATTTAAAATTTTAGAATTTTGTGATCAATTTTCTCATTTGTTCTGCGATGCTTTATGTTTTTAACTATGATCAATTCTATGTAAATTAGTTTGGAAGAAGGGTTGGTTGATTGATCCATAAGTGTCTCTTGAATCAGAGTTTCTATTAGTTTTATCTTCCACTGAAAATCATCAATTATGGAATGCTGGAGCAGAGGTAAATTGTTAATTTTTTACTTACCTTGAAGTTACTTGGTTTATTAATATAGTGACTTGTTGTGTACTGTCTTTAAGGTTACTCGTTGAAGAAAAATCAGGGTTTCAAAGTCGTATTAATGATATACTTACCGCTATAAAAAGAACTATACTAAAATCCACTTTGAATGTGCTTGTTAATGGTCATATCTATGGTTTTAAGGTTCCTTCTTGGAAAGAGGCTTACTATTCACTTATTTTGTTCGAGAAGATACTTCATCAGTTCCCTGAGTTGATATTAAATCCTGATCTTCAGGTAACTTTTGTGCATCTTTGTTTGTTTTAGGTATGCATAATGTAGAAAAGTAACTTGTATTATTTATGATTCAACTTGTGTAAATTCTTTACAAGATATATGAGAAGAATGTGCAAACTTTTGTTACATCCATGTTTATGGTTACTAAAGTTATCAAATCGTCTGTTAGGGGTATATTTTAGTGTTTGCGGAGAAAACAAGAAAACGTCATATCTTATAATGATACCAAGTAGACTTTTTCTTGTGGATGTTTCGCTTGTTGTCAATTAAAGGTGGAACAAATTGATGTTGTATATGGGAGCTTTATTAGACAAAATCTCGAGTTATGTATTTGTAAAGTGCATTCATTGTTAAGCAAGATTATGTGCAAAAATCCAGACAAGTTTTGGTCTAGTAATGAAACCTATTAGGAAGGGTGTTTTCTTGAAGCGCTTGATTTGCTTGTTTTCATTTCCATGTTTTAAACATGTGATTTCTTGTTTATAACGTAACTAATTTCCTATTTGAATCCCTTATATACCCTGATAAGCTACATGAGGTGCAGGAGTTACAATGCACATGAGCACAGTAGATAGATTCTCTTAACAAGTGTAACAAGAATTAGTTAGACTAGTTTGTATGTATTGTGGATGTATAGTGATAACCATATAAACTCTCTTGTAGTTCATTTACAACACATTCAATAATAATAATACAAAAGAATCATTTCTATTCTTTGTTTATCATGGTATCAGATAAAGCCTAAGGAGAGGTTTCATTCAAAGCTTCAAGTTAGCCATTAATGGTGGCTTGAATCTCTCCGCTTATCTTCGATCCTTGCTTCTGCATTCTTTACTAATGGCGCCGTCCTCGTCATCTTCTCCGATTATCACTTCCAGCACATCGATTCCAGCTAGGATATTACTCCTACATCAAAATTGGAGTAGTTTGGTGCAAATCAAACTTGATTCATCAAATTATGTGTTATGGCGTTCACAGCTTGAACTGTTTTAAAGGCTTATGGATATCTTAACCATGTTGATGGTTTAGTTGTTGCTCAATCATTGACAGATCCTTCGTTTCCTAATGGCTTATTGAAGATCAACAACTCAAAGTCTCTCTTCATTCGTCTCTGATTCCATCAATACTATCACAAGTTAAAAAATTGGCTCATGCTGTTGATGTTTGGCGAAAATTGGAAGAAATCTTTGTTTCGCAATGTAGGACACATATTCATCAACTAAAAATGAAGTTGTGTAATATTTGTAAGGGAGATCGATCTATGACTGCTTATTTGGCAGAAATACATAGTATTTGTGATAGTCTTGAGACTGCTTCATCTTCGCTACCTCTTGATGACATTATTATGTATACACTTCGTCGTTTACCAAATGAGTACAACCAATTCAATTCGAGTATTAAAATTTCGAATGATCAAACCTCAATATTAAGTTTTCATTCACTTGGAAGCTTGCTCGTATTTGAAGAGCTGCACATGAAAATGATTGATTCAGCTGATAATTCGACTTCTCAACATACAACTTTATTTTCTTCATCTCAAAATTCATCTGCCTTTTCAAACCGAGGTCGTGGTTCTTATTTTCGTGCTCGAGGTAGAGGTCGTGGAAGAGATGTGTTTGGTCCCTCATCCTCTGGTTTTGGTAATACTTCACCACCTTCTACTAATACTGGCTCGAATTCATTCTCTTCGAATGTGCCTACTTGTCAATTCTGTATGAAATATGGTCATTTTGCAATTGATTGCTGGTATAGAAGTGATTTTTCCACTTTTCCTTCTCCTCGTGCACAGAAACAAGTGGCTCTAATGGCTCAATCACATAATCCTTCATCCTATGATCCTGAATTGTGCTATTTAGACTCTGGTGCTAATAGTCATGTCACACCTAACTTAGACTTGCTTCAACAACATACTTCATACAATAGTAATAGAGTTGTAGCTGTGGGAAGTGGTCAAGCTCCTGACATAGCCAATGTGGGGCATAGTAAGCTTCTTACCTCTTCTTCTTACTTTGTGCTCAAATCCATTTTACATGTTCCTTCTATGACTTCAAATTTACTTTCCATATCCAAGTTTACAGCTGATAATCATTGTTATATTAGTTTCTCTTCAAATTCTGTGTCAATTTGTGATGCATCTTCACATAAGCTCTTGTTTCAGGGCCCTTGTAAGGATGGATTGTATCCTGTTTCTTTGGCTACTTCATTCAATTCTTCTAGTTCAACTCCTAGTCAACCTGTCAAATGTCTTTCTTTTACTCTAGTTTCATCATCAACTCGGCTGTGGCATCTCAGGCTAGGTCATCCCTCTGCAAATGCCACTCAACCTTTGTCTATAACTTTACAAACTAAACTTCAATTCTCTAGTCTAAATTGTAATGCTTGTGCAGTTTCCAAAGCACACAATTTACCATTTCCTTTGTCTGTAACACGCTCTAAAGCTCCTTTTGACTTAATACATAGTGATGTTTGAGGGCCTTCTCCTATTAGTACTTGTTCATCATTTAAATATTATGTGGTGTTTATTGATGATCATAGTAGGTACACTTGAGTATGTCTCTTAGTTTCAAAGTCAGATATGTGTGAAGTGTTTCAAACCTTTTACAATATGAATCTTTGAAGAAGGTTTTGCGCTACTTAAAGGGTACTTTGCATATTGCTTTACATTTTACACCTTTTTCTTCTTCTCATTTAAAGGCCTTTTCTGATTCTGACTGGGCAAGCAATTCGGAAGATCGTCGCTCAACTACTGGTTATTGTATACTTCTTGGTTCTAATCTTATTTCATGGGGATCCAAGAAACAATCAATTGTGTCTCGATCATCTACAGAAGCTGAATATCAAGCTATGTCTTTTGTGTCTGCAGAATTGAAGTGGCTTACATTTTTACTCACAAGTTTGTTTATTCCTATTATTACCCCTATTCTCTCGTGATAATATTTCGGCTATTGCGCTTGCTTCTAATCTTGTGTTTCATACGCGAACACGTCATATTGATTTAGATTTTCCTTTTGTTCGAGAGTAGGTGAAATCGAAACTACTTAGTGTTATTCATGTGGCATCTCAGCTACGGGTGGCTGATATTTTCACAAAAGGGTTATCACTTGCTGTGTTTAGTTCTCTTTTTGTCAAACTTCCTTTCCTACGTGTAGTCAGTTTGAGGGGGGAGGATAAGCTACATGGGGTGCAGGAGTTACAATGCACATGAACACACTAGATAGATTCTCTTAACAAGTGTAACAAGAATTAGTTAGACTAGTTCGTATGTATTGGGGATTATTCCATATTGAGGCCTAAAAAATGAAAATGCTTCTAAGTTTAGGCCTCTTAAATAAGTCTTCCAAATTTAGGCCTACTACCATTTGTACCCTTTACCTTTAATTTGTAGTTTCAGAAATACAAATTTGTAGTTTCACAACTACAAATTTGTAGTTTCAATACTACAAATTTGTAGTTTCAGAAATACAAATTGTAGTTTCAAGACTACAAATTTGTAGTTTCAGAACTACAAATTTATAGTTTCAAGACTACAAATTTGTAGTTTCAAGACTACAGATTTGCAGTCTTGAAACTGCAAATTTGCAGTTGCAGACTGCTGCACTTTGAAAAAGCAGAAACACAAATTTGAACGTTAACAACTGCATTTTAAGCATCAAAACTGCAATATATCAAATGTTAATACAATATCTAAACAATTGCTTAACTTTTCAAACAAAAACTAACAATTACAGACATTTTTTGAACAAAAACTAACAAAAAATGAAAAATCACAACTTCATTGAATTGTAAAACGTATAACGAGTAGTATATGATCATTAACAAACATGAAACGCAGCTCATAACACGCATAAATCGTCTGTATCTTAAAAACTGTAAAATACAGTAGAAAACTAAAAAAACGAAAAAAATGAATTGAGCTGTAAGATTACTAGCGAATATAGATAAACATTAAATAAAAACAACTGAAAACAGAATTTAAAAAAATAAATCACAGAAAAATTTAGAAAATAAACAAAAAAACGAAATTCAAAAGAAATTGTAGAATTTCGTTGATTACCTCGTTTTTGAGCTTGAATTCCTTGAGATTATTAGAGTAGAAGGTTAGAGTATTGATTTAACATCGAAAACTAGACAAAAATCGAGCAAAAATCCAATGTTTATGTTAGTGTGTGTTTTAGGTGTTAGTAGGTGTTAAAGAGAGAGAGAGAGAGAGAGAGAGAGAGAGAGAGAGAGAGAGAGAGAGAGAGAGAGAGAGAGAGAGAGAGAGAGAGAGAGAGAGAGAGAGAGAGAGAGAGAGAGAGAAATGAGTGTGTGTGTGTTTGTGTGAGTTGTGTGTGTTATTTTTTAAAATGTAGTTGTGGGAATAGTAAGGGGTTAAGGATGGATTAATTGTACATATATTGGGCATTTTAGGTACTAAAATAATTAGAGGTCTAATTCTTGATTAATTATCAAATTTTAGGCCTAAACTTAAAATTTTCATCCTAAAAAGCCTAAAATTAGAAGCATTATTACTCTTTAGGCCTAAAAACGGAATAATCCTTATGTATTGTGTATGTATAGTTATAACTATATAAACTCTCTTGTAGTTCATTTACAACACATTCAGTAATAATAATACAAAAGAATCGTTTCTATTCTTTGTTTATCATACACTCCCTTGTAGTGTTAATATATTTTTTTCAAGATCTTTTTTACACGCTTTATTTATACCTTTAATTTTGCATGGTGAGCGTTTCGTAATTTCTTTTTCTTTTCTTTTCTTTTCTTTTCTCTGGGTTTGTGTTTCACGTTTTCTTTTACTCTTATTTTTTTTCTTATCTAATAAATGAACTGATAAGCGGTCTAACATTGAGTATTGATATAAAAAATATAAAAATTAGACGTTAGGCTGTAGCTTTAGAAAATTAATAATAAAGCCCCAATAATTTTCTTAAACTATTAATAAGACCCCACAACTTTCAAAAATAACCTTTAATTAATTGGTGTAAGCATGATGTGAGAAGATAGCCCGGTATCACATTTTTTTTAGTTGAAAGAAGCATAGATTAAAAACTTAAAAAAAATACATCACCCTATTTCTACTGAGTTAAGCCGGGTATCACATTGCTATTTCCTTTTAAAAAGTTTCGTCTTCAGAAACTTAAACCAACCGTCAATACAAATAGGTTGCGAGGTATCACAACAGAGGATCTTTAAGCTTTCACAACTTTTGCGCTAACGAATAAAAAGATGAGTAGGCATAACAAGGATCTGATTTTCTCCCACAATGATAATTATACTTCACAAAATTACAACTTCTCCACTAGAATTTGCACCACCGTAAGTGAGAATTCATAAACATCTTGCCGTGTCTTAAAGCCACCTTACATCTTCAGACTTGAGGAGCTGCAATTTGTTTGCCCATGCACGCAAATTGCAATAATGGTGTTTTCAAGGTTTACCTTCTAAAGTAAAAGAGTTAGGGCGTGAACATGCTGGTGCCTGAGTTTTAGTTGCTTAATATGGTGAAACCTTTCAAGAATATATTCATTGTTGTTGTTAAATGAAAACTCGATTCCACTTTAACAAGGGATGAGACATTTTTCAATTGCAACTTTCTCCCCGTAATCAGGGCCAAATCCCCCTTGTCCTAACTCGTTACCGTTAAAAAAAATTATTCGTAGCCGCCACAATAATGTCATTGAATACCATCCCAGCAGCCACACCATTACTAGCTATAGCAATCATAAAAAGAATTTACAAATTTTAATCCACTACTAATGGTTCGAGAACTATACTAAAATCTGCGATAGGCACTACTAATGGTTCGAGAACTATACTAAAATCTGCTTTGAATGTACTTGTTGATGGTCATTGATTCTAAGGTTCCCTCTTGGAAAGAGACTTACTATTCACTTATTATGTTATGTTCGAGAAGATCAGTTCCCTGAGTTGATATTAAATTCTGATCTTCAGGTAACTTTTGTGCATCTTTGTCTGTTTTAGGTATACATAATGCATAAAAGTAATTTGTATTATTTATCATTCAACTTGTGTAAATTCTTTACAAGATATATGGGAAGAATGTGCAAACTTTTGTTACATCCATGTTTAATATCTCATTAATATAATGTCTTTTCTTAACATCTCATTAATATAATGTCTTTTCTTAACGGTTCGGACTTTTGTATAGAAGGGAACTCTTACCTTCGTTGCTTATTCTCTATAACCCTTCTTATATCCTTATATACATTTACTCCACGTAAATTAAAATATAAATTTTAAGAATATGATAAGGTAATTTTTGCGTCACACTAAAGGATATCTTTATTTGTCAAAAATATGTTAAACCCCTCCATATTTTAGTTCACCTTGCATTTCCATATAAACAAATTATTAACCTTTGATTTCTATAATTGTATTGGGAATTGGGATAGTTCTTTAAATATACTTAGAAGGCTAATTAAATACATTTCTGGAGAAGTCCAAAAAAAATAAAAAATACAGGACCTTCATATTCTTGTTCCAGGTGGTCACAAAGTCATTACAGAACATAAAAATCGACGAATTTGAGTTTTAAAGTTTTGAAAAGGTCCAGAAACGTGTTAAAGCTTATTGATACTTTACTAATTCATAAAGATTACTTAAGGAAGTATGTGAAACAGGGTACTTGTGTTCATCACAAGCATTTATTTTGTGTTTAGCTGTCTATAATGGTTTAATCTACTCTATACTTATGAGTATGGATACATTGGATCTGAAATGTGTAGAATTAATTGAACCTCACAACAACACGATAAATGAATCAGCTGATGTCTAGTTGTATGAGGAAATAGTCATAGGTGGTGCCGAAGGACTATTAATTGATAAAGACCACACAGCATCCTAAAATATTTGAGTTTCAATAATGCTTGCAAATACTCAAATCGTGTGAAACCTAGCATGTATTTTATATAATTGATTCAAATTGTAAACACTATATTAACTTATATCGAAACCCCCACAAAATCTTGGCGCAACAACGAGACTTAACTGAGACAAGAAAGGTATAAATTTACTGATTAAATGAAAGTACAATAAAATTAGATTCGGCAGACATAGATACCGTAACTAATTAACTTATAGATCCAATTAATTACCATTTTCTTAACTTAATCTTTATGCCTTCTCTTCTCTTCCTTCCTCAACTTGTTCTTCACCTGCACCGAGTCGGACAAGACTTTCAAAATATTCATATTGCCTTTCAATATTGTACGATTGCATATCTTTACGAATTAAAAATGGCCTCGTAATAAACAATTCTATACCAGCTAGCAAATCCGATGTTAACTTAGTCCAAGGATCTTTAGATCCATAATCTTTCATTATCCACTTCTCCCCAGCATCAATAAAATACAGACAACCACTCAAAATAGAGCCACAAATGAAGGAGTCATACTGATTAATTGACTTTGCTGGTGGTATCACTTGGAAGCTCTCAGTTCCAAGATTAAAAGCAAGAATAGAATTGTCCTTGAGCTGCCAATACAGAGCAACCTTAGCAGCAACTCCAGTGTTAACGGCCGACCATTTAAGATCAACTCCATATGCAAAATCCTCCAAACTCCTCCATTTGTTAGATTTTAGACTAAATATATAAATTTTATAGAACTCACTATCACGTTTAGCATCATAATGTCTTTCCAACCGAACCACCTTGTAGTCGTCCGTGCTTTCATCGTACATAAAACCATGAATGCAGTAATAATTATGCTTGGAACAAATCGGTAAAACAAGGTGATTTCAAGTTGAAGGGTTCCACAAAACAATTGTCGAATACGAATAGACTAGACAGACAAGGCCATTGCAAGAGCCTGCTAATATGAATCGCCTAATTCTCCGCCAATCCAATATGAATTCTAGGTATTTGATTTCATTCATGGACTCTCTTTTGGAAATTTCACCCGATGTAAGGACTAAATCATATAGCTTCAGGCCTTCCATCGTTTCATCAATAACCTTCATATTAGATTTGGATCGTTTGTAATGTGTTTTAATGAACTCAGGGCTGTTAATCATCTGACACCATGATTTTGATACGCACTGAAATCGCAAAAGAGAATTAGTGGATAACCTTGATAGTATATCCACAACTAAATCATGTGGAATGAAAACTTTAGACATTGATCAAGAAGCTTAATTAACTTTGCAGCGGCAGTGTTAGGTTTGTAGGACAGAAGATGAATTACCATCAGACTCTATCCCTTTATATAGGTGGTCGTATAAGCAAAGAACCCTACTCTACATATAAGTTACTTTATAAATGCGGAGCTGTGTGTGTGGTGCCCAGGGGGGGGACCCCCCGATTTTTCAAAAAAAAAAAATCTATAACTATCCTAAAAAAAAAAAAAAAAATTATTAGTAACTAACTCTCAAACTTTTAAAAAATATTCATTTGACCCCCCTAATTTTTAAAATTTATTTTATTTGAATATAAATTATTTTATTTGTAATATTATTTTATTTTTTTACAACAAAATATATAGTATTTTGTATTAAAAAAAATAATTTATAGAATAATTAATTAAAAAGTTAATATTGGGAGTTATATTGCAATATTTACACAATATTTACATAATTTACAGTGCATTTTTGCATAATATAAAGACCTATTTTGTTTTTGCATAATATATAGACTTATCGTGTAAATACGGCTAAAATTTTTTTTTCGGGGGGCGTTGCCCCCGAACCCCCTTGGCCCCCTAACACTAGTTCCTAGCTCCGCCTCTGAATGCAACCAATGACCCCCACAATAAGTTTTAAGTGCCTGTTTGACATTGCTTTTCAAAATAATTATTTAAAACGATTTTATATCCATAGTAATATTTTAGACTTTTAAAATAACCTTTTAAGAAAAGTACTTGATTAGTGATTCTTAAAATAATTATTTAAAATGATTTTACATGTCAAAAATTTTTTAAATATTTTTTACAAATAATTTAATTTTAAGGTTAATGCCCTCTTAAATCAAAATGACAACCCAACTTCCTATTTAGATTACACAATAATTTAGATGAAAAGATTACTATAATATCCTTATTATAGTTGTTGTCTTTGACTATATATTTATTCTCATTTAAATCAAATATTATCATAGATGTGAAAATCCACCTACTACAAATTTCATCGCACATCCGTTATTTTTTTTTTAAATCATCATAAGAGCATCTAACAACCGCCATCTACAAAGTTTTACAGAAAAGTTACTTTATTAATTCTTCTCCAGTGGTGTGATATTTTTTACTGCAAAATGGAAACTCCCTCCATATCAATACATTTTTCTCCATAAATGGAGATATACTATTCATTTGGCAAAACGTTTCAACCATTAAAAAAAATTATTTAGTAGATATACTATTCATTTGATTTTAATTATTCTTATATAATAACTCTATTTTTAATTATTTAGTCAAATTTATTTAACATTAAAATAAAATTTATTTTTTCTATTAATTATTTATAATATAAATTTTGTAACATTAGAATAAAATTTAATTATTATATTAACTTTTTATAACATAGTTTTCAACATTAGAATAAAATTTATTTAACCAAATTTTTTTATAATAATTTTTACAATATAATTTTATTAACATAGAATATAATTTATTTAAGTAACATAGATTTGTAAATTTATTATTATAAAATAAAATAATGTAACGAAATATAAAAAAATAAATTTTAAAAATATACAAATTTACAAAAAAATATTCTTGTATTTGTAAAAGATGTTTTTTTATTTCGAAAGCACTATTTAAGCATTTTGCAAGAAGGCTTCCTCTATTATAAAAAGTGCCACTAAAGTAGTTATCTCCAAATAGTCATATTTTTTGCAAATTTCACTATTTAAGATGCCATTTTGCCAAAATACTCACTCTATTATACCAAACCGCTGGAGATGCTCTAACTAATTCAAAAAAAAATTGCATTTATTAGATAATACAAATTAATATTTACGTCTATAATTTTTTTTTTGAATTTTTAAATTTTTTGGTTTTGATTTTTTTTTTAAATGAGATTTTGTCCCATCTGTAATTTTAAGATTGAGATGAATTTGTCTCATCTCCATTCTAATACTGAGATGAGACTTGTCCCATCTCTATTGTATAACTAAGATGGGATTTGTCTCATCTCTATTATAAAACTAATAAAAAATGTATAATGTGTTGGAGATGATGATGTGTTGTTTCGCGAGGTAAAAAACCTTGACCTGCTGGGGTTATGTATGTATGTCGGAGGATTGATAGGATTGTTCCGTCCAGTTTTACTATTCCTACTCCGATTTTGTTTGCAGGGCCTACAAAACGTAAGGCTATTAGCTGCTTATTCTTTTGATCTATTCCTTATAATTTACGTTTATATAAGAAATAACCAATTTACTTTGAATATTGATGACTTAAGAAGCAATAATTAGTTGAAATGAAGAAAACTACTGTTTCTAGTTCATTATATAACATTCAAAATTAAATTGTACGAGTCATCAACAGTATTAAACACTAAAACAAAAAAGAACTCATTAAATACTGAGATGGGATTTGTCTCATCTCTATTGTAAAACTAAGATGGATCTATCCCATTTGCGATTAAAACCTTCCACCACCACCACCACCACGACCCCCCAACACCATCATCCTACCACCACCACCTTTACCTAATACTAATTTCATTACACACGCACGCGTCCGTGAATTTTTTTTAAAATCGTCATAACTAATTCTAAAAAAATCAGAAAAATAAAAAATTTGCATTTTTGGATAAAACAAATTAATATTTACGTCTATGATTTCGGTTACCAAATTGATAGCCTCCTCGGTTGGATATGAAGTAAACAGATTGTGGATTTCCTTCGCACTCTTCCCATGTATGATTATTAACCCCACATTGTTGACAACCTTGTGCTTCTTGTACTACGTTTGCTGCGGCTAAATTCTTCTGCATCTCTAACTTAAGCTCTTTGATTTGATTTTCTAATGCGGATATTTGAGCTGAGTTTGCAGTTTCTGCATCTAAATGAAGCGTTCCTCGGGTCTTTTCTACAGGAGCTCGCGTAGAAGGCCAACTCCTTTCTTGTTCAGTAATATTTTCCAAAACCTCGAAAGCTTCATTATGATTCATGGACACGAAATTTCCCTTTCCTATGTTATCCACCTTCTCTCTACATTTATCATTAAGATCTTCATAGAATATAGCAAGTTGTAAAGAGGAGGTATAACCATGGAGCGGACATCTAGCTAATTTATGTTGAAACCTTGTCCATGATTCTCCTACTGTTTCTCCATCTTCTTGAAAAAATCTTGCAAGCTCGCTTTGATCTTTGAGTCTCATACTCTTCGGATAAAAACGGTTAAAGAATGCGGCTTGAAGTTCTATCCATGAATTGATTGTCCCATGTGGTTGTCTATCTAGCCACTCACTAGCTGTACCGGTCAAGAAAAAACGAAAACATATGACAATACAGTTGCTCGCGTGTAATGCCTGGAGTAACGTACGCATCACAAATCTGCATAAACTTCTGAATCGCTCTTACCGGATCTTGAATTGATGTACCACTGTTGAGTCCATGACTTTGAAATTGACTGAGCATACCCGGATCGGGTCGAAATTTGATATTCTGGATCTCTGGAGGACGGTAACCTATTGGTTGAACATGAAACGGCACATGGAGACCAGGGAGGTCTTGCTCAACTCGATTTTGCCATTACGTCGTCCTTGTTGTTGTACACCAGGTGGAATGAATGGTGGTGGTCCTCCTGGTGCATAGTATTGTAATCCCTCAGGTGGGATTCCATGCAGATCTAACTGCTCTTGTGCCATAGCTCTTCTTAAGGCTCTTTCCTTACGAACATGTTTATTATAAGGTCTGAAGCTCCTCTCAGGCTCCGATAACGGAGGCCAAGAATTAAACACTGTGAAACCTGAAAAAGACTAATGCAAACCACAAGCGTAAATCCGGAAAAACAAAAACTAAATACTGGAAAATAAAAATTAATTAAAAACTACTACTCGAAATAGATAACCCACACCCAAACGAGACACAAGTCCCCGGCAGCGCCGCCAAAAACTTAGTGTCGCCTAGGGTGTGATAAAAAATAGATAAAATATAAGTCAGAAAACTACGCACTCTCACCCTAGACAGGCACAGTACTGCAAGTATAACAGGACGTATGCAAGTTTTAGTTGATAAGTTGAGTTCGTTCTCAGGGACTTAATGTGCTAGTCGAATGGGTAGCAATAAACGAGTAAGAAGTAAATAATTAAAAGACAGAAAATAAAGGAATAAAATTCGAGATTAATTAAACTAATAAATTAAAAGACAGTAAAATAAATACGAAGAATATGAGATGAGAAGTATAGCTTAGGTTTTGCTAGTATGCACTAATCCTTCTAATTCTTTCTAATAAATCTAGTTATAAGGGAGAATATTAGCTCTTGTATACTTAGTCAGGATTCTAAATTCCCATACCTTAGACCTTGAGAGCGACTAAGGGGGTTACGGACACACCACGAGGTTGGTTCAAATAGGGTTATCAAGCGCTACCAAGGCCCTAAGCAATCAATTTCCATACATGGTGATAGTGATTAAATCATACCCTAATGACTATCTAGTTAGAATCAGTGTTGTCAGGACTAATATCGACACTAGACGTTATGTGGTGTTTCAATAATTAGACACCTAGTTAAGGTGACCATCTAAATACTATTAAGAAAGCCTAAAGTGATCAGTTCTAAGACAGGCAATAAATCAAAACACATAAACAAATATAAAGGTAAGAAGCTAATATCAGATTAAAACATGTAATTCCCAAAGAAACTTAGATAGAAAGAAATTAGAATTCATAGATTATACATGATGCAAAACCCAAGCTATGGGGAGTTTAGTTCGTACCTGAAGGAAATAAACTAAAAGAAATAATAAAAAACATCATCTTGCTCTCTACAATAAACCGGAAGAATAAAACCTTAAGAACTAATTACTATGAGGCAAGGATGATTTACGAGTGATATAAGCGTGTATTTATAGGTGTTTAGAAGACCTAATTCGTTTTCTTGAAGGAGAGGTTAAGTAATGGACTCCAAGCCCAACTCAAATTCGTAGCCCTAAAAACATGCAATCAGGCCCGTTTTACTTTTGGTCCTAGCAACTTCAGTTTTCATCTGTTTGATTCGTATGAATATACCAAATGCATCGTCTCGGAAAGATCTTCAACTTTTCTCTTGACCGTTTCTCCAAATTCCACACCGTTTTTGAGATATAAGCTGATTTGTGGTCGTAGGTGCAGAAATTCAGGATTAAGGCAGGTTTTCCTTTTCCATGTTTTTAGCTTTTCCTTCCTTTATCTCCAATTTCCATGCTTATCTCTTTCCATATCTTGTAGTCTTTGACTTGGACTCTAATTAATCTCCATAATTATCTTTAAAGTTTCACACTAAATAAATAATTAAACCCAATATGCTCTAAAAATATTATTTTACTAAATCAAGACCCAAAATAGGAAAGTGTACTATTTCTCAAGAAAAACGACTATTATGACTTCTAAATCACTAAAAAAATGATGTCTCATCCTAATATAAATCTATCACAAATGAGGAGACATCAATATGCTTTGAGTGCGGTAAATTTGGACATAAAAAAGAAAGTTGTCCTCCGAATGGTGTTGTTAGAATGGAGGAAGATGTGAGTAGATCCGTGAGGCCGGAAACAGTGTACGAAACTACGTTAGAAGCCCCGAGTAGAAAAGAAAAATATGGGGAATGGATGACTGTAAGGCGCGGAAATAGAGGGAATGGAAAAGGGTATTCGAACAACAACACTAAATTGCCGCTCTAAAGTAACTTTGGAACCCGATTCGAGGCATTGCGTATGGAAGAAAACTTCACTGAACCTAGGAGGTCATCGTATGGTGTACTAAGTAAGGGACATACTTCGGGAGTCAAGAGTGGTAATAATAAAGGTAAAGGTGTTTCGTGGGTAGGTTCGAGTAGCGCAAAAGGTCACAATGTGGTTGCTTTGCCCAACTTTGAGCTAACGAGGAAATTGGATGACGAGGTAGTTACTTTTAACGCAACAGTGGAGGAGCCTAAGAAAGCTGACACGAGTGAAACAAGGAAGAGAAGAGGGGGTGAAACAAAAGGGAAAAAATAGCCTGGAAGGTGGGTTGAATAGGGCTAACTGTAGTGGACCGAGTGGGGAAATTGTGGAACTTACTGATGGCGCTGAGGATGGGGAGCTAATCGAGATAGAAGTAGAGTTAAATGAGGGGCAACGCAGGGACCAAACTGCAATAAAAAATAGTGCAAGGACTTCGAACCTGCTGGATAGCGCAGGTTCAGTACATGCTGGGCCTGATCCGCAACCTGATGCAGCTCCAGAACTGCCGGAAGTGAGAGCTCCTGTACCTGATGTACTTGGTCCTATATCTCTTGATCCTTGCTGGGAACTTGGTGAGGATGAGAACGAGCAAACCATGCTCCTGGATAGTCAAGTAGAGGAGTCTGAAATGGATACTCAGCCGCGAACAAACCAACCAAATGTACGCGATGGAGCGGATGAGATCATGGAAACTCGCGCGTAACGTGCCACGAGGTATATCTAACTTTTAAATTTTTTATTTAATGGTTGTTACAAATGTGGCAGGTAATTCCTGGGGAGAATCAAAACACCCTCTAAATATTTTAATTTGGAATTATTATGGGGCTGCTAAGCCGAGATTTCGGCAGGTAGTTCGAGAAATGATGATAAGTAACAGAGTATGGTTAACGGTAATTGTTGAACCCCATGTTAGTGGTATAGACGCGAGCAAAATAATAAATTCATTACAAAGAGACAATTCGATTAGAGTGGATTCTGAATGCTATAAAGGGGGGATCTGGCTGTTATGGAATGATTCAAATATAAATATTAGAGTTCTTTCGGCTGGTCGACAAGTTGTGAATATAGAAGTGAGTCAAGAAGGACATGAAACGTGGATTTTTTCGGCATTGTATGCAAGCCCTGATTATAAGCAAAGGGAGGTATTGTGGGAGGCTTTATATCATGTGGTTAACAATATACGGACTTGTGGCTAGTAGCAGGAGATTTTAATCAAATAGGGTTAGAGATTGACAAAAAAGGAGGAGTACCGGGTGTTTCGAGAAGAACGGAAAAGTTTGAGGAATTGAGGAATAGTTGCGGATTGACTGACTTAGGTTTCGTGGGTCCACGTTATACGTGGTGTGACTCATGGAATTCTGGACAAAGAATCATGGAACGTTTAGATAGAGCTTATGGTAACGTAGAGTGGTAGTTTATGTTTCCAAACGCTCGAGTTCTTCACCTAACAAGGGTTCATTCAGACCATACGCCAGTGCTAATCCAATTATGCCCAATGGAGAGGGCTAAGGAAAATCCGCATAGGTTTAGGTTTGAAGCAGCATGGTGTCTACACAAGGAACTCCAAGACTTCATTACGAACAATTGGGAAGGGAATAGCGTTGGGGTAGGTGATGGTATAGTGGAAATTCAGAATCGTCTAAATAAATGGAAGGTGGAGGTTTTTGGTGATCTAAATCGAAGGAAGAGAGAACTGATCGCAAGAATTAGAGGAATACAAAAATCGTTACAAAGCTCGTAAAATTCATCTCTTCGTCAAATGGGTATAAGGTTTGTAAAGGAATATGAGAGTGTTTTGGCACAAGAGGAGTACATGGCTTATAAAAAATCGAAGGGTAGAATCGGGCGACCGTAATACAAGGTTTTACCAACTCGCGATCTCCACAAGAAAACAGTCGGCATATTGTACAAGATTATTAGATGATTTGGATGTTTGGATAGATGATGAGGAGGAATTCAAGAGGATGGTTCGGGATTACTTCGAATCGCTTTATGAAAAGCCTTTGGATCATTCGGAAGAGTATACATTAACACATATAAATACGATTAGGGAGGAGGTAATAAAGGAGTTAGAGCAGCCATTTTTGGACGAAGAGATAAGAAGTGTCGTGTTTCAATCAAACCCAATCAAGGCCCCCGGACCGGATGGAATGTTAGCGGCATTCTACCAAAAGTGTTGGGCTACTGTTGGTCCATCTGTGTGTAAAATGTTTCGTGAGGCGGTAAGCAAAGGTCATCTTCATTCGGGTCTGAACGGTACATTAATACATATCATTCCTAAGGTGTCAGACCCGAACCGGGTACGTCTTTTTCGTCCTATTAGTCTTATAAATTGTCCGGTTAAGTTTATTATGAAGGCCATGGTCAATAGACTAAGGCCTATTCTTGCTAACACTATTGGTCCCTTTCATAGTAGCTTCTTACCAGGTCGATCGACGATAGATAATATTGTCCTCGTAAGGGAGGTGGATCACAAGATGCGACACCTTCAAGGGAGGAATGGTGTTATGGAGGTCAAGATCGATCTAGCAAAAGCCTATGATAGAATTAGATGGGAATTTATAAGGGATACAATTGGTCATTTTGAAATCCCGGAAAATTGGATAACTTTGATTATGTCTAGCATGAAAGATAATGAGATGAGGGTGCTATGGAACGGGGAACCCCTACCTCCTTTTACTCCTTATAGGGGTATTCGGCAAGGGGACCCACTTTCACCATATATTTTTGTCATGTGCATGGAAAGACTTTCAATTTTAATTCAGAAATTATGTATGGTTGGAAAGTGGAAAGAGATAACGATTGGTCGTCAGGGGCCTAGTTTATCACATTTACTTTTTGCAGACGATTTAATATTATTTGGTGAAGCCTTTTTTTTTGCAGGTACAGGTAATACAAGAGACGATGGATTTATTCTGTAAGGAGTCCGGACAAAGTGTTAGCACCGAAAAATCGCTTATATACTTCTCGAAGAATGTCCCGAAGTGGTTATTGTCATAGCAATTCTTTTGGATCGTATTTAGGGATGCCTATTTATTTTGGAAGGTTGCCAAAGGGGTTTTTAAAGGGTATTCTAGAGAAAATAAGAGGAAAATTAGCAACGTGGAAAGCCAAGACTCTCTCGCTTGCTGGCCATATTACATTAGCGCAATCCATGCTAAGTGCAATTCCGGTATACCAGATGCAAGTCATGAAGCTACCAAAATACATTTGTAATGAAATTGATAAAATAACTAGAGCATTTATTTGGGGATCGTCTCCATCCGAGAGGAAATTGCATTGGGTTGCGTGGGATCAAATTTGTAAGCAAAAAAGAAATGGGGGTTTAGGTCTTCGAAGCAAGGAGAAATATAATCTTGCACTCTTGGCAAAGCTTGGTTGGAGGGTTTTGAAGCAAGATTGTTCAGTTGCGTGGGTGGAAATCTTTAAAAACAAATATTTCAAGTATGGGATCTTATCGCGTCAACAAAAGCAAAGTGATTCATGTGCTTGTAAAGCTATCCTAGCGGGTGTCGAGATTCTGCGTGAGGGATTAGTAAATCATAACGTAGACTCAGGAACAAATGTATGGTGGCGCTACGAGAACTTGGGTTCTTTTTTGGTAAAATCGGCTTTTGAAAATATGGAAACATTGGTGGTGGATCAATCTTTTAATTGGTAGGTTATATGGAAACTGAAATGTTCTCAAAATACTCGGATCTTTTTGTGGAGAGTTGCGCTAAATCACATCCCAACGGCGGAAAATCTATATAGAAGAAAGGTGATTGAGTCCAAGAAATGTGAACTTTGTGGAGCAGCTTTGGAGGACTTATATCACGTTTTGGTAAGCTGTAAAGTTTCATTTATGTTTTGAAAAGCTTTTGGTCTTGTGACAGGTGGGAATTCTGGGGCTGCTGCTGCTGCTGGCGCGGGAACGAGGAGTGAAGAAGCTGTTGCTGCTGTCTTGGAGGTGGAGCTGCTGGACGAGGGCTGTAGAGCTGGAAAGCAGGAACTGGTGTGGAGTAGGAGAGCTGACCGAGCTCAGATTCTGCAGCTGAATGAAGCGTGGAGGAGCAGAAGATTTTCTGCAGGAACTGCTGCATTTTCTCGCGGGAACAGAAGTGCAGCACAGGCTGTTGCACAAAGCCGAGCTGCTGCGGACCTCCTGGACAACCACAGCGAATCAGCACAAATCAGATGTTGGCTCGAAGGACACTTGCGCTCCAAGGTTACTATAGCGGGTGTTGAGTGGCGGTACATTTTGCAGCAGCTATCACAACAATTTGGAACAAACGCAATCAACTAATATTCGAGGAGAGCTCAACAATTCCACATGAACGGGAGCTTATAAGAGAAATATTGAACTTAGCTAGCTTGTTTATACTAGCTTGGGGAAAAAGCCTTGATGGTGGGTTAATCAAGCTTGCCAACAATGTAATGGTAAAGTGGGTTAAACCAAATATGGGCTTTAAACTCAATGTAGATGGGAGCTTTAATGTGTCGAAACACATAGCGGGTATTGGGGGAATTATTAGAGACACTAATGGGACTTGCGTTGCAGGCTTTGTAGGCCCTTGCTTATTCGTTTCTCCGTTTGTTTCGGAGATGTTTGCACTCCATTATGGGCTACGATGGGCCATTAATAAAGGGTACAAAGAATTGTGTATTGAAATGGATTCGGAGGAACTCCATGCGCTAGTGAAGGACGGTGGGAGTTCATTTACTTATGGTTCGGACTTGAAGGAGTTCCATGCGCTAGTGAAGGGCGGTGGGAACTCAAGAAGTCACTACGTTTCAATTGCACAAGATTGTTGGAGAATGCTACGTGATTACCCGAAATTCAACTTAACTCACATATTTCGTGAAGCAAATGCTTGTGCAGATAAACTAGCAAAAGAAGGAGCAACTATGGATATTCAACCAGCAAATATTGATGATCCTCCAGACTACCTATGGAATTTTATTACAAGCGATAGGAGTGAACGTGCAACTGCTAGAGTTGTACTAGAGTTTCAATAAAAACTCTTGTTTTTCGTGTAATTTATTTTCCGTGTAATTTATTTTTCTTAACGGCTTTAAGCCTCTCATGTGTGAAAAAAAAAAAAAATACTCACCTTCAATTCTTTTTTCATATTCATATATACAAATAAGAAAAAGAATAACATCCACTTCTTCCCCCCATATATCTCTGTATAAGAAAAACCGCCTCGGTTTCATTCTTCTCCGATGAATATCACACTGCTTGAATCACAAGCCGGAATTATACAACTCAGCAAATCAATTGTCTGCAAATTAAGGTAAATAATTTGCAATTAAAACTTCACATGCTCCTAAACAAATACAAACAAGATTGATTTTAATTTTTAAAAAACTGAAATTTTTTACATTTAAACTTTTTTTCTCCACAATTCTACTATCTTAGATTTTTCTTACAATTTTACTAGTTTTCAGATTCTTTGGTTTTATTAGAATTGGCTATAATAGTTCTAAAGCAATTTATAGCATTTGTAAAAACGTGTAACAGAAACAGTGTAAGTGGGATAGAGTTGGTGTATATAAAATGTGAAGCCCATCTATTAATGTATCTGCTGGAGAGTAAGAAAATTTGCTCATTTATGTTTTATTTTGAATTTTAAGCAGTATAAGTGAATTTTATCCCTTCTACTCTCTCCTACCATGTCTAAATTCTAATCCAACAGCAGACGAAGATAACAAAAATAAAATATCAACCATTTTGAACGAATTGGAAAAAATTAAAACTTACCTTATTTACTATCATATAGAGAATTTCTATGCATCATCATCTCCTTATAGATTTGATTCAGATCTTTTCCTTAAGGGGTTCCAGAGCTCGGTGGACATACTAAAGGAAAGGTACGGTCAAAATTACCAATGTTTATATTGTCAAAGTCATTTTTAACAAAATTAATATTTTAAAAGTGCCCCACCCATTTTTAAAAATTATTGTTGGAGGGTTATGATTAATTGATGGTTGGTATGGTATTTGTGGTCCGAGATTGAAAGGAATTGATTTAGGTGACGTGAAACACTATAATTATAGTGATTTGTCAGAATTCACAGATGATTTTCAGGAAAAGTATGTTCTTGACAAGACTATGTTCGGTAGATTCTTGAAAGGAAAGATTCAGATAGATTCCAAAAACAAGGATGTGATTATAAAAACATGGGTCTTATTTTCCGCAATAGACCACGAGAGAACTTACTACCTCTTAGATTCCAGGTAACTGCTTATACATTATTATTTTAATTATATTATATTTTTGTTTATTTATTATCATCATCTGTTGTAACAGAATGAGATCATTCTATTAATACAAGTGTTACAAGCACATCAAGGTCTTCCGAAATTGATAGGTTATACTATCGACAAAAAACTAGGTGTGGTCTATGAGATAGAGTTCTCTACCACAACTTTGTTTAATGTACTTAAATCTGGAGGTAAGTCAGTGTCATAAATTTGAGTAAAACAATATTATTTTTATTCTTTTGATACTGATTGACTCATTTACTTGCTAATTATTAGATGGTTTTATCTGGGAAAATAGGATGAAGGTGGCTATTCAAGTAGCACATTTGTTACAATATTTTCATAATTCACATACTACCATTGGTAGTATCAATTCTCACCTCATATTGATTGATGAGGTGAATTATGAATTTTGTGTTTTTGATTAAAATGGTGTTATGAACATTTACATAAATGGCTCGAAACAATTATTAATGTTTTTGTAGGAATTTGTTATAAAATTGGCCGAGTTTGGTCTCACTGCTCGTTTGTCAAAGATACAGTACAAGCCAAAAGATATTGAATTTTATGCCCAGGAGCTTCATGACTTGAAAGGTGTGTATGATTATAAATATAATTGGTTTTGTAGAAATTAGTGTGAAGAAGTATCTTGTGAGCTGATTTATTGTAATTTTTCACAATCATGCAGGTGATGTGAAATCAGATATTTATGATTTTTGGTTGTTTACTTATGGAGTTGATAACTAAAGAACAATGTAACAACAGGCCCTTTGATATGGAAAGGTGGATAAATAAGATTCTTCTCAGTTTGGATGATGTTGAGATTGGGAAAATTAATTATTTCGATAAATCATTATCAAGCGATGAAAATATTGGATTTACAATCACTTCTCTTGCATTGCAGTGCCTAAAAGCTCCATTGCAGCGTCCAAATGTGAACAGAGTTATTCAAGTCTTAGAGGACTTGACCACACAGATTAAGATCGAGGAACCACTTACTAAGAAACAGAAAATATGTACATGAATGGACCGTCTTGCTTATTTGATTCAGTTAGGCCCGATTTACTTGTCCAAACACGTTGAAGTCCTTTTTTACTAGTATTTAATACAGTGTTGTAGGGCATATTGTTCTTGTATTCTCACTCTGTCTTTTTAGTATTGCCTTTGAATGAATGCCCTTGCATTTGCTGGTTTTTGCAATGCTGCACTTTTCTTTTATCTGTTATTGTATAGAATGGAACTCTTATCTTCTTTGCTTATCCTCTTTGAACCTTCTTATATCCTTTTATACATTTAGTTCACTTATTTGGAACATAAATTGAAATATAAATTTAAGAAATATGATAAAGGTAATTTTTGCATCACACTAAAGGATATCTTTGTTTGTCAAAAATATGTTATACCCCTCCATATTTTAGTTCACCTTGCATTTTCATAGAAACAAAGAAAGATTATTTATTAACCTTTGATTACTATAGTTGTACTGGGAAATGGGATAATTCTGTAAATATACTTAGAAGGCTAAACGATTATCCCAATTAAATACATTTCTGGACCTCCATATTCTTGTTTTAGTTGGTGACAAATTCTATACAGAACATAAAGATAGACGAATTTGAGCTTGAAAAGTTTTGAGAAGGTCCAGAAATTTATTCAAGCTTATTGATACTTTACTAACTCATAAAGATTACTTAAGGAAGTATGTGAAACAGGGTACTTGTGTTCATCACAAGCATTTATTTTGTGTTTAGCTGTCTATAACGGTTTAATCTACTCTTTGCTTATGAGTATGGATACTTTGGATCTGAAATGTGTAGAATTAATTGAACCTCACAACAACACGATAAATGAATCAGCTGATGTCTAGTTGTATGCGGAAATAGTCATAGGTGGTGCTGAAGGACTATTAATTGATAAAGACCACACAGCATTCAACAATGCTGTTAATTGCAAATACTCAAATTGTGTGAAACTTAGCATGTATTTTATATAATTGATTCAAATTGTAAACACTATATTAACTTATATCGAAACCCCCACAAAACATAGTAAAATACTAAATTTAATGTGACTATTATCTTGGCGCAACAAAGAGACTTAACTGAGACAAGAAAGGTATAAATTTACTGATTAAATGAAAGTACAATAAAATTATTCAGATTCCGCAGACATGGATATCCTACAAGTCATGACCCAGATCCAATTAATTACCATTTTCACAACTTGTTCTTCACCTGCATCGAGTCGGACAAGACTTTCAAAATATGAATATTGACTTTCAGTATTGTTCAATTGCATATCTTTACCAATTGAAAATGGCTTCGTAATAAACAATTCTATACCAGCTAGCGAATCCGATGTTAACTGAGTCCAAGGATCTTTAGATCCATAGTCTTTCATTATCCACTTCTCCCCAGCATCAACAAGATACAGATAACCACTCAAAATTGAGCCACAAATGAAGGAGTGATAATGATAAATTGACTTTGGTGGTGGTATCACTTGGAAATTCTCAGATCCAAGATTAAAAGCAAGAATAGAATTGTCCCTGAGCTGCCAATGCAGAGCACCATTAGCAGCAACTCCAGTGTCAAAGGACCTATATTTAAGATCAACTCCATATGCAAAATCCTCCAAATTCCTCCATTTGTTAGATTTTAGACTATATATATAAATTTTAAAGAACTCACTATCACGTTTAGCATCATTATGTCTTTCCAACCGAACCACCTTGTAGTCATCCGTGCTTTCATCGTACACAAAACCATGAACAAGGTGATATTTATGCTTGGAACAAATCGGTAACAGAAGGTGCTTTCGAGTTGAAGGGTTCCACAAAACAATTTTCGAATACGAATAGACTAGACAGACAACGCCATTGCAAGAGCCTACTAATATAAATCGCTTAGTTCTCCGCCAATCCAATATGAAATCTGGGTATTTGATTTCATTCATGGACTCTCTTTTGGAAATTTCACCCGAGGTATGGACTAAATCATATAGCTTCGGGCCTTCCATCGTATCAGCAATAACCTTCATATTAGATTTGGATCGTTTGCAATGTTTTTTAATGAAATCAGGGTTGTTAATTATCTGATACCATGATTTTGATACGCATTGAAATCGCAAAAGAGAATCCGTGGGTAACCTTGATAGTACATCAACAACTAGATCATTTGGAATGAAAACGTTAGACATTGATCAAAGAATCTGAATTAATTAACTTTGCAGCGGCAGTAATAAATTAGGTTTGTAGGACAGAAGTGAATTACCATCGGACTCTCTATTCCTTTATATAAGTGGTCTTTTTTTTTTCTTTTTTTGTCATGTATACAAGTGGTCGAATAAGCAAAGAAATCTACATATAAATAGAAACCAATGAAGTTATATCAAAATACCCCTAATTTACTAAACATTACTCCCTCCGTTCCACTGAAATTGTCCACTTACTAAAAATAATGTTCCAAATATATTATCCACTTAGAAGTTCAAGACATTTTTTTTCCTACTTTTTCCTCTATTACCCTTATTAAAATATTAAAATTTATATTTCCAATACACATTTAAGATATCAAGATACTTTATTAGGGGTATTTTTGTAATGGTGAATGCATTTATTATGTTTCTTAATATATGTGAAAAGCTAAGTGGACAAATTTAGTGGAACGGAGGGAGTATTATATTTCAAAATAAAATATTAAACCACCCTCTTTCTCACGGTACCTCCTCCCTACCTCAGACCACCACGCCGCCATGCCCCTTCCCTCTCCCTTACCACCATCACTTTGTCTCCCCTCTACTCAACTTGAATGAAAAACACCACCACAACCGTCCCTCGGAATTTACAGTTGAACGTATTGAGCAAATTGTTTTGAGATACTTTTGCTTAATTATGATTAATTCTATGTAAATTATTTTGGAAGAAGGGCCGGTTGGTTGATCCATAAGTGTCTCTCGAATGAGAGTTTCTATCAGTATTTTTGTCTTCTAGTGAAAACCACCAACTATGGAATGCTGGAACAGAGGTAAATTGTTTATTTTTACTTACCTTGAAGCTACTACTTGGTTTATTAATATAGTGACTTGTTGTGTACAGGCTTTGCGGTTCCTGATTGAAGAAAAATAAACAGGGTTTAAAAGTCATATTGATGAAATACTTACAACTATAACTATACTGAAATCCACTTTGAATGTACTTGTTAATGGTCATCGAGGTTCCCTCTTGTAAAGAGCCTTACTATTCACTTATTTTTGTTCGAGAAGATACTTCATCAATTACCTGAGTTGATATTAAATTCTAATCTTCAGTAACTTTTGTGCATCTTTATTTGTTTTAGGTATATGCATAATGCAGAAAAGTAACTTGTATTATTTATCATTCAACTTGTGTAAATTTTTTACAGGATATATGGGAAGAATGTGCAAACTTTTGTTACATCCATGTTTAATATCTCATCAATATAATGTCTTTCTCCTAACGATTCAGTATTTTGGTTGATGTTGTATATAGGAGCTTAATTAGACAAAATCTCAAGCTATGTATTTGTAAAGTACATTCCTTATTTTGCAAAATTATGTGCAAAAGACCAGACAAGTTTTGGTCTAGTAATGTAACCTATTGGGAACGGTGTTTTCTTAAAGCGCTTGATTTGCTTGTTTTTATGTTTTAAAAAAAGAATTTCTTGTTTATAACGGAACAAATTTCCTGTTTGAATCAGTTATATATCCTTCCTTTTATTGTAAATATATTTTTTAACACGTTTTGTTTATACCTTTGATTCAACAGAATACAACAAAGGGTGGGGGTTCGCAATTGCTTTTTCTTTTCTTTTCTCTGGGTTTGTGAAGTGAACTCATAAGCGGTCTAACTTTGGGTTATGATATAAAAAAAGAAAATATAAAAATTGAATGTTAGGCCTTAGCTTTACAAAATTTACAATAAAGCTTTAATATTTTTCTTAACCTATTAATAAGACCCCACAACTTTCATAAATAACCTTTAATTAATGGGTCAATTACCCATGGGGTCTTAGACATTATTATAGTGCCATATAGAAGCTAATCAATTCCTCTTTTCTTCTTAGAGGACAATAAATGTCCAATTTCATTTTTACCCCTACCTTTTAAAAAAACTGATATTGTCTTTTGGTTGTCCCGCTTAAAACCGTTCACATCCTAATTTCTCTATCTGATTCTGACAGAATACTCAAGAGAAATCACCGACGTCAGAAACTTAGCACTCTGTTACACCTTCTGAGCACCAACGATCAACGAGAAGAACTATAGCCGACGCTCAACACTATCTTCGACTTTCTGAGCAACCACCGATCGACGAGAAGCACTGTAGCGGCGAAAAAACAAAGGGCGACGATACAGAATCAAAAAAACCGACAGTCTTCTGAGTGTAATAAGTAAAACAACTAAAATTGTAACCTAATGGCTAGTACTTCACATACCAAGAGGTCGAAGAAGGATAACAAGAGGTCGAAGAACGATAAAAAGGATAAAAGGATAAAAGGATAAAAAAGTAGAATCCAACTTTATTTTTAATTTTTGTAGTGTTTTATGATTTTGTTGAGCATGATTTTGCTTTGCATGTGTTGATTCTACCTTTTAAACTCAGAAAATTTATTGATTAAAATTTGAATGTGTTGATTTTGTTAAATTTTGTTTTAACCAGTTAGATTTTGATTTTATTCTGAGTTAATGTTTAAATTCTCAGTACAATTTAGGAAACCTTATTGAATGCTGATGTCCACAACAATTTGTTTCATGCTCAGTAAGATTTTAGTTGATAACAGTTTGTGTATTCCTGTATGCTCAGTAAGATCATAGTGAAATATATGATCATGCTTAGTAAATTATAGTTAAATGCTCAGAAAGATGTTTATGTGATCATATATCAAGAAATTTGCTCATACTCAGAATTTTGTTTATATGCTCAGTAAAAATTGATCATGTCAAATGTTTGAATATGCTCAGTAAGTTGTGCTATTTATTTGATCATAGTCTTTGAATGCTCATTACTGTTTGAATGGTCATGACATGTTTCCATGCTAAGAACTTTGTTTATATTCTCAGTAAAATGTTAGTCAAATGTTTGAATATGCTCAGTAAGTTGTGATGTTTATTTGATCATAGTCTTTGAATGCTCATTACTGTTTGAATGGTCATGACATGATTCTATGCTCAGAACTTTGTTTATATGCTCAGTAAAATTTGTTCTCCTATGTTTTGATGCAGGAGGAGGAAGAAACCAAAACTCAAACGGATCTCCAATATAGATCGACACTGGTAGGATTGTTTAATATGCTCAAGAAGGACAAGTTCAAGCCAGAATTTTTGGGGAGATGCAACAAGACCCCCTTCCACCGACTGTGGTTGGGTTTATTCGAGAAAAGAGAAGAATACAACGTGATCCAAAAATCCGATCTCGTAATTAGACAAATAATCGAATGCTATGACCGAAACAGGAAAGATTCATCATCGCTGGTAAGAGGATGAAAGTTACACCCATAGAAGTAAAGATTCTGATGGGTATAGAGTGCGGGACGAAGGAGTTGTCTGAATTCACGAAAGATGAAGAAAACGCGCACAGTGAATGGTACACCCATAACTTCGGCAACCTACAAAAGTCAGCCTCCTCCCTGCCAAAGCTGGAAACCAAAATACTATAGATACTCAATGGGCCTGTTACCATCCAAGCTCAGGAGGATGTTGCTAAAATACTGAGCATGTACACGGTAACATCAATGTTGTTTGCAAACCAAAATAACCTGGTAAGGAAACCGTTTATTGTATAGTGTGAAGACCTAAACAACCTGAAGAGGTACGACTAGGCTTCCGCTATTGTGGGTGATATGATGGATGGAATCTCTACTTACACGGACTAGCATTCCGTGACTGGTGGTTTGTTCATACTAATGGTAAGTAGTACAAAACTAAGCTGATTTTAGATTAATTACTAAGCGGAGCTTTAACATCTTAAATGTTGCAGCTTTGGTACTATGAGCATGTTCATGTTGGAACTTTAAGGGATGAATATGCAACTCCGAGATTTATGAAATGGGATTATTTTACTGGCTTCAAGGCAGACCCTCTTCGGGTCAAACCAGAAAAGGTAAATATAGTATAATCAGTATAGTATGTTGTTAATATTTTATTGAGTATTAATATTAGTTATCCATTTTTTTGGAAAATGGTTGTAGGTGTCTAGGAGGAAACTAGAACCGACAGAGGAGGAAGAACAGTGTCTTGGAGTACCCGAAGTTCAACCGGATGTGAATGATGAAGAAGAAAATCAGGAGGATCCCGTAGAGCAAGAGAATGTTGAGGGTGTCGTTCTTGGTGAAGATATTGAGGTTAATGACAAAGGTAATGATGAAAATGCTGGTGAGAATAATCCGAATCAGGTTAATGATGAAGAAGGTAATGATATTGATGAAGACGAAGATGACGAAGAAGGTAATAATGCTAGAATGATGTGATGGTGAATAATTGGTTGAATGATAGTGGGGTTGGTGAAGAGATAGTTAGAGAAGAGGGAAAAATGTTAGAGAAGATGTAGATGATGAACTACAAACTAATGCCTCGAGTGACCGCGAGGAAAAGGTGGTGGAGGACTCGTTGAAAGATGGTCCACCGGAAAACGGTGAAGATTATGAGAAGATGGATAATGTAACAAAGGCTGCAGATGGTATTGATCATGCTCAGGAAAAATCGAACACAGATGAAACTGATGGCGTTAACCCGAGCAATATTGCAGTTGTCAACGAGGAGGCGGGTTGCTTAAGATACCGATTTGATGGTGCAAATGAGGTTGGTTTGGGGTTGCCAGATCCTGTGGTGTTGAGCCTCCGTGAGAGAATAAATGATGCAGCGAACGAAAACAATATGATGGTCTGCAAAATTGAAAGGCTAACAGAAAAGACTCGCAGACTTGAAGAAGAAAATACAACATCAAAGATTTTCGAGAAGAAAAACGTTGATCTGCAACTTCAAAACATAAAACTGAGCAGGAGAGTGGAATCAGTTGAGGGTGAACTGATAGAGGAAAACGAGAAGTGTTTATCACAGGAAAAAGAAATAAAAAGATTGGTCGAAGAAAACAAATATATCGCCCCACCAAGACTCAAATCGATAGAAGATGATAACCGATCAATGATTGAAGGTCAAGCTCAGATTATTGATGGAGCTTCGGGGATAGAAGAAGAGAACAAAAAACTCAAACAAGAGATCGCATCGCTCAGAGAGATTAATAGGTTGGTGGTTAGGGGGGAAGTTGAAGCCGGGGAACTTGAGGAGGAGAAAAAAGACGGGGAAGAAGGTCGGGTTATAAGTCAGGAGGAAGAGGGTAACTTGGACAGTGTTATAAATATGGCTTGTGATGAGAAAACACCAGGGACTGGGAGTCAGAACGTAGCAGGGCCTAGTAAAAAAGATTCCCGAACAGAGTATCGCACATATACTCCGGGGACAATTCCCCGGAATGTAAAGCTAAACAAGAGGTATCGCACATATACTCCAGGGAAAATTCCCCGAATTGTAAAGTTAAACAAGAGGGGTGTAACGAAAGAGGTTGAATCGGATTTCGTAGAAGATTCACCAAACCAAGCAACAAAAAGGAAGGCCATTACACTAAGACCAAAAAAACCTGCAAAATTGGTAGATCTACCACTGGGCCTGTCAAAATCAGTTCATCGCAACCACGGTTCGATCTGCTGAGTGCATCACAAGATGAAATAGATGATGAACAACCCAAGCAGGAAATAGTGGAGAAGGTAACAGTTGCTCAGAACAAGGGAAAACATGTTGTTACAGAACAACCGGAGGAGAAAAGACCGAAATGGTTTTATAAGAATTGTTGTAGATAAAACCGATTTCGATTGGTTGATAAAAAAGATGGACAAGCAGCTGAAAGAAGCAAATGTGGTGTCTGGAATAGAAGCATTGAATGTTGCATACAAGGATGCCTTGCTAGTTGAGGTATGAAATCTGACTAAGCCCAAACACTACTCAACGGTAGTTCTGAGTATTTCAACTATAGTTAGTAAATTTACTGAGCATAGATGAAAAAATCAGAACTACTGTTGAGTAGTGTTTTGTCATACTCAACACTATCATTTATTTTATAATTAATAGTACATTTTTTGTATAATCACATGTAATTGATGCTATGCTTATGATGATGGATGAGAAGTATGGTCATGGAAAAACTGGTTTGGCACACAAAGTTACATATCAAGGGGGGCCTGCTACGTAAGTAAAACGTATAAATTTAACCAATAATCGTAAGTAACATACGCTAATTGTAATTCTTGTTGTGTTTTTTAACAGCAACACATCGACCAAGAGTTGGAGGATGCAAGGAATATTTGTGTAAAGGAAGCATTTACTAAGAACTGTAAGGAGTTCGATTATACGCGTTTGTCAATTTTTGTTAAAGACGGTGTTAGTGGAAGTTATTGGAGCCTGCTGGTGTATGACAAATTTTTTTGTACTTTCAACCACTACAACTCAATCTGTAATAAAGGCGAAGGATCGATCGATTTAAAAACCGAAATTGCTGCACAAAGGTACCGAGATTACCTTGTCGGTTCGGTGCTAAAGGCAAATAATCAGAACTCTGGAGAAGAATACCACATATTCCACGCAGAATCACCTCAACAAAAGCAGGGCAGCTTGGATTGTGGGGTGTACATTCTTCTATGGGCAAAGCACTTCTACAGGACAGGCAGCTTCTCGAACCACTCAATCAAACAAAGTGTGGTAAATGCTATGAGAGTCGAGATTGTGAGTAAGCTATTACGTTACGAAAAGTATTCGCAGAGGATAGCTTGTGATTAAAACTTAGTACTTTGAACTATATTTTGTCATTTTGAACTATATTTTGTCGTATTGAACTATATTTTATCGTTTTGAACTCTATTTTGTCGTATTTGATCGTATTTTAAAATGTTTAAAGTTTAGTTGATGATTCTTGTTAAACAATTAATATATGTTTAAAGTAAGTATTCTATATAAACTAAGTAAAAACTGTGGAAAACATAATCAACAAAAAAACTTTGTATAGCAAAAAATTACTGAGTCTCGCACTTAGTTAAATGTACTGAGCATGGTACATATACTCAGAAAAGTGCTGAGTGTGTGACACATCATACAAAATCACTAAGTAAAAGTACTAAGCATGGTACACAAACTCAGAAAAGTTCTGAGTTTGGAGATCAGTCTAAGTAAAACGATAAGTAAAAAGTTCTGAGCATGGATCACTTACTCAGTAAGACTTCTGAGGATGGTCTCGATACTTAGAAAAGGTTCTAAGCATGGTCTCCATGTTAACCAAAACTCTAAAAGTATTCAAAAAACTTACAAAAATATACTACACAATATGTTGTGAGTAAGAAAACCCCCTATAAACAGAATGGTTATAAGACAATAAAGTCTGAATGTCGTTCGTAAACGACAAAACAAGTACTTAAAGCTTAATACTTGGTAAAAAAATAGTTCATTACAAAATAATCATATGGAAGCCCTGCATGTTGCGCGGTTGTGAGTTCCAATCTTGTGGCACCTTCCACACTGAATTAGCCTAACTGGTTTCACAATGAATGAACGATAATGCTTAGGCTGAGGCCTGCCAGGTGGAACTCTACATGGAGGAGGATGGACAATTAAAAAATCATCTAGTGGGATGTCTACCTCAAAAGTCGACATGGGAGGAATATTCTTTGCATAAGAATTTTTGTACGAATCAACATGAAAATATGACTCAACGTATTCAAAATGGTTAGTTACACCAGCAGACGACAGAGCACAAATCACGTGTTGGCAAGGGAAACCGTGTTCTTGCCATGAACAACAAGAACACGTCCGAGCAGCGATGTCTACAACCATAACAGGATTTGAACCGACCTGGAACAGCTTCAGGGTTGACTGTTTAACAGTCCATGTAGAGCTAAGTCCAATATTTGTATTGTAAAGTATCATAATAGACGGGCATAGTGGTGTCGTCCACTTAGACGACGTTAAGAAACGATCTTGAAACCATTGCATCAGTTTAACTCGCAACGAATCGATAAGCTGTGAAATGGGAAGATGATGTTTCCCTAAATGTTCTAATTTTATTCCCTTGGGAGACATCATTTTTTGTGTTTATTTGACTATTTAGATAGACTTTTGGTGTTAATATGCAATAAATCGACTCTTTTAATTCTAGTATTTTTCATTTATTAAACTTTTGCGCATAATATTGTTCTTTTTAGTGAAAAGTTTGTAGGTTTTGAATACTATCTAGGAGAGGAACCCAAGAATAAAGTCAAAGATCGTGTAATAAAGTCAAATAAAGAAGAAATATCCCGAAAGAATTGACAATTTCAAGCTGCAAATCTGGAAAGTTGATAATGATTGCTGATTTTTAGCCATCTAAGAGTGGATTCATCCTCTGACTTCTGAATATAATTTGTTCCCCATCGAGTTACGGAAATTTATCAACTAGAATGGAGTCAATCCGAGTTGAAATGAGTCGGTTAGAGCTTTTTTTAGTGGAGGTGGTGCAGCAGTTACGGGATTTGGACTTAATTAATGGACTTGGGATTTTCTAATTTTCATTTAATCCTTTAGAAAAGCCCTAGTCCGAATTCCATAGTATAAATAGGCTTTAGACTGTTATTTTTAAGACACGATTCATATACAATTCATACACAATTCATACGCTTAGATGTCTGAACACCAGAGAAGAAGCTAGAGCAAGGAAGAGAAGAAGCTAAGAGCTAGAGAAATTCAACATTTCCAATTCTCAGCCAATTCAACTCCGTAATTACGTTCATTAATTTCATTCTGAAAAACAATTATGAATTCCTTTTATTTTAATTTCTTAGTTTTTCGTATTAGTATGGGCTAAACTTAATAAGTGCTTGAGAACGCATAATGGGTTAATCCGAATTTTATTTCATTTCATGTGTTTGAGTTTGGGATTATAATAATTGAAATTGAATTGGGTAATTGATACTTTTCTTTAATTTGCATTCATTTACTATTATTGAACTCGCGACTCAACAATAGGATTTAATACTTAGGCTATTCCATTTAGTGGCGAATGGATCACCTTGACGGGGGTCTAGGTACGGAACCAATTAATGAATGTAGGATATAAATTAATGACTTTGACGAGCTTAATTAATCCTATGGCCTATTGGGTAATAAGAACTTAACCATTCGAAGGTGGACTATAATCACCCTGACGGGGTTTGTAGCACCTAAGAATAGCTCCTTAGTCCACCCTGACGGTGGTAAGGAGAATTCCGATCCCAACCATTACTAGTTTATCGAATTTGTCCCTTAAACGAAACATGGAATGAATAGAGTTAGGTGAAATCCTTGCGTCTCTCAAGTACTGCCTTTCATACCTTGCGTTAACTACTTTATTTTCTCGCGTCTAGTTCAATAGTTGCATTACTTTAGTATTTTAATTTATTGTCTTAGTTATAGAAAACCAAAACAAACAATCTTAAAATCATTTACTTGCTTTCACGTGCAATTAATCACTATTCGATAAGCATTAGAGTCAACCAATCCGTCCCTGAGAACGAATCTGTTTATCACATATATTACTTAGGACAACTGTACACTTGCAGTTGTGGTTCTCTTATCCTTATTTGCATTTTATTTTAGAACACACAAATGACCACCAGAAGACTCCTTTGATCTAATATCCAATAATTGAAAGATTCAACTACATTTGAGGTCATCTCACCATAACGCTGGCCAGGGAAGTGAGCATTTGCATAGTTCTCCTTCGGTAATGTACTGAGGAATTCGCAAATTTGTTTTTTCCCTTTAAGAAGCCATATTGACATAAAGTGATCATAGTGTTGAATCATTGGAGCGCGTGAAACTGTGTTCATAAGGTGAACCGTTCGATCGCGGAAAAACGTTGAACCCTTCATTGCGATACACATATTTTTCTCTATATGTTTCAGACAGAAACTATGGCTATCGTTCGGGAAAACAGTTTTCACGGCGTTTAATAGTCCCTTATTACAGAAACTATGGCTATCGTTAGGATGATTTGAGCACTGGAATAAGGTGATATGGAGTCGAGACGCAAAATTTACATCTGTTTTACCAACAACTGTACAGCAGTTACATGGCTTTTAATATGGACTTTGGCTTCTTATTATTTAAATTATTATTCTTAAGTAAAAAGCAAAATCCTAATTTTCTATTATATATAGACCTTTAGACCTTCCTTTACAGGAGAGAAAATTAGAGTTGGTGCTGCGGCGTTGCAGACCGGAGAAGATGATTGGTGCAGCGGAGTTGGTGGTTCGCGTTGCTCAGAACTTTTGATTAAGAAATGAATTTCGCCGGTGAAGAAGCATTTCTCGACGGTGCTGCCATGGCGGATCGAGACCATCTCTCGAAACCCGGGTCTGGTCAAGGGCTTGTGACTGGTGCATTTATTGGTGCCACAGCTGAACATAACAAACGTCTCCAATTAATAGTTATAAGTATCCGTTTTTATCAAAAATAGCTTCAAATATATTGTATATCCCGGTAAGTATTGTAGCACCGTAATGTGTGTTTAAGATTGGAATCTTGAGTTTAGAGTTTTTTTAATTTTCTTTTTCTTTTTTGTTCCATTGTTTGAATATCGCAGTGGGAGTTTTTGCTACTTGTTGTGCTCAGAAGATGGTCACATTCCTTTTTTTCATGAAGCTCCTGCGTAAATTTTTGTGGTTTGATTTGCAAAGATGCTCTGCAAATTGCTCAACATTTTGTTTCAAGCTCCGACTTCTCCCTTTTTTTATTCAATGAAAATACGACCTTTCCTTTTTTTCCCTTTTTTTAGTGTTGTTTAGTTTTTTCTTTTTGAATTTCATAATGTAAATCTATTGATTAATTTTAGTCGTGTTTTTTTATGTAAATAAAAATTTAGTTAAGAAAGTAATAAAACTCAGCAACTTTTTCAGTGAATGCTCAGTACAATTCTCAAGAACTCAATGGAGTTTCTCCGATACTCAATAAAGTTATTGAGCATACTCAATGAAGTTATTGAACATACGAGCATGCTCATCAAAGTTACTGAGCATACGAGCATACTCAGTAAATCGACTCAAAAAAAAATTCGAATACTCAGCAACTTTTTTCGAAACTCAGTACTTTTTCCGTACTCGGTAACTTTTTTCCATACTCAGTACTCCATGCTCAGAAATTTTTCCGATAGTGACCGGTGGTTTTGGTCGGAGCTGGAAATTATTGACAGTTAATGAAGTATGAGAGAGAAAAATGATAAAGGAGGAAAGAGATTAATGGTAATGGAGGAGAGAGAATAATGATAATAGAAGAGAGAGAAGAATCTATTTGTTTGTCTTATATACGGTTAAGGATCCTCTACTAGAGGAAACCTTCTACTAGTCTGTACAAGTGTGACGTGGTGTTTTATTAACCACAAATTACACATATTTTCTTTGGTCAATTTTTTGTTCTTTTTTTATTTTTATTTTTTTGGACGAGTTCAACTTTTGTGCAAAGAAGCATTATATTTTTACTTATTATTTTCTATTTTTATGTACATTTTTTGGGTATAGGTTGTTAAATTCTTTTATCTCTTTTTTTTTTAAAAATTAAAATCAAGAATTTTGTAATTTTTTTTGATTTTTTCATATAATTTTACTAGCTCAAGTACTAAATTTTTATAAAAAATATTTTTAATAATGGTGTAAATTTAGAATTACGAAATATAATAGTATTTTAAGAAAGTTATCTGGAAAATATTTGTATATATAAAATAAAATAAATATAAAGACTATGTTTACCTAGTTGATCGAGATCTAGTTTTGCCTAGTTGACGGGACCTAATTTTACCTAATGATTTTTCTAATCAACCGAAACCTAACTTTATATATTAAAATCTATATAAAAACAGTTTTCTACTTAATTTTGCCTACTCGACCGTGACCAAATATTGCCTAGTTGACCGGAACTTAATTTTGCCTAATCGATTTATCCAAGTCAATTTTACCTACTCGACCGGAACTGATCTACTAGACGAAATTAAGCAGTATTGTACATTTAGGTTCCGATCGACTAGGAAAATCACTCGACAAAATTATCCCTAGTGTAAGTCCACTGAGTCTCTTAATTTTACCCCGCACAATAAATCTCTCAATATTTGGTCACGGTCGACTAGGCAAAATTATGCAGTAAATTGTTTTTATATAAATTTTAATATATAAAATTAGGTTTCGGTTGATTAGAAAAATCATTAGGCAAAATTAGGTCCCGTCGACTAGGCGAAATTAGATCTCGGTCAACTAGTTGAACGTAGTCTTTATATTGATTTTATTTTATATATACAAATATTTTTCAGATAACTTTCTTAAAATACTATTATATTTAGTAATTCTAAATTTACGCGGTTACAAAAAATATTTATTATAAAAATTTAGTACTTGAGTTAATAAAATTAATTATATGAAAAAAATTAAAAAATACTATAAAATTCTTGATTTTAAGTAAAAAAGAAAGAAAAGAGATAAAAAAAATTGAAAACCTATACCATAAAAAATACAAAACAATAGAGAATAAAAAGTAAAAATATAATGCTTTTTTGAACAAAAATTGAACTCGTCTAGAAAAAAAAATTGAACAAATAACATAAGTGTAGTTTATAGCTAATAAAACACCACATCATACTCCGCAGAAACCAAGAGGTCCTGTGATCGAATCTCATTGGAGTTAAAATGACTCCGAGTCCAAAGCGGCTCTCCCATGTATTCAAAAAAAAAAAACACCACATCATACATGTAGAGGTTAGTAGAAGGTTTCCTCTAGTAGAGGATCCTTACCCCTTATATACACTATAAGGGTAGTAATGACAATGGACATCTTAAAGGCCTCTTTGGAGGAGAGAAGATTTGATTAGTTTCTTTGTGGCACTAAGATAGCCGCCAAGACTCCATAGGTAATTCACCTGATAAATTAAGAAAAATATTTCAACAAGTAAAACTAAGAAATTGTTTGGAAGTGTTTATTTTAGAAAAAAAAATACTATTAAAATAAAATTTTAAATTTTAAAAATTATTAAAAATCATTTTGAAATCTAGATATATTTTAGGTGCTCTTTTGGAGAAACTAAAAATGTACTTTAGAGTCTAAAAATCTTTAAAAATTATAAAAACAAGTGCTTTAAACGGACACTAAAATGACTTACTTTTATTAATAGTTTCCTTAGCTTAAATAGTCATTACAGACTCAACTAACTTGGATAAAAAGTACTTCCTCCGTCTCAACAATAATGCCTACCTTATTAAAAATGGTGTCCTAAAAATAATGTCCATTTAGAATTTCAAAACACTTTATTCCACCTTTTCCACTACTATCCTTATTAAAATATTTAAATTTATGTTTTCAATGAATATTTAAAATATCAAGACACTTTATTAGGGGTATTTTAGTAATGAGAAAGATAATAATTGTGTTTCTTAATTTGTGTGAAAAGCAAAAGGCTAAATCACACGTGAAACCCTTTATGTTTGGGAAAAATGCAGTATCCGCCCTTTATCTTTGTTTTTTACACAAAAAGCTCTTTATTAAAAAAATTTCCACCATTAGCCCTTTTTCCCTTTTCTGTTAGTTGACCGTTAGTCAATGCCATCTGGCGCCATGTATGCGCCACGTCACTGCCATGTAAGCTCCACGTCATCCTCAGCTCAACAGTTTTTTCCTACGTGGCAGGGGCAACTTAGTCATTCCACATCTTTCTTTACTCTTTAGGAACCCTAAATTCATCACTTTTACCCGCTCCCCAAACTCGTCTCTTCTTCTCTCTTCTCTCGTCGCCTCTTCACGTTCTATTTTCAACTCCGATGGCCGGTTCCAGTTACACGACGGCTTCGTCTCCGATGGCCGACCCAGGTAAGGAAGACTGGGTATGCTACTGTGGTCTACGTTGCAAGGTGAGCACCTCGTGGACGGACATGAACCCTGGATGACGCTTCATCGGCTGCTCGAAGTATCAATCACCGGAGAAAAAGTGTTCATTTTTCAGTTGGTTAGATCATCCTATTTGTAATAGAAGTAGGGTTGTGATTTTGGGTTACTTAGGTCAATGTCACGGAAAGATGAAGAAATTGATGCTTTGAAATCCCTTGAAGGTAAAAATATGAAGATATGGCATGTTTGTTTCTTTTTTTTTGTTAGGTTTTGTAGTCGCTAAGTTGGTATAGGTCAAGGATGTCATGGTGTTCGTGTGTTTCTGGTAGTTGTTTGCTTTTTCAGATTATTGAATGTGTCGTTGTAATGTTTGCAACCTGGAAATTAGACAATTTTTGATGTTCGGGTTTAATGTTATTGTGTTTTTTTATGAGTATTGTTGAATGTCGGAGTTTTTAATTAGTTCCTCTTAGAAATGGTATCGAGATGGTGAAATTATGGCCCCGTACCTTATTTGTTTGATCTTGTGTGGCCCTAAATTTTAAGTATAATATACATTTTGGCCTAATATGTTTTATTGTCAACGTTTTTTGGCCCAACAGTTTATTTTATTACACTTAGTGGCCCTGGCCCATTAAATGTAAGACGTTTCCGATTTTAATTAAGTTTTATATAAAATTAGTTAGGTTCACAGTTTCAAGACTAATACGAAACGTTTTTCTCTGGGAATAACAAAAGTGCATTATTTATACAAAAACAAAGTAGAAGTGTAATTATTATGCTTAACCCCCTAGTATATATAGACTATTAAATTGGTAATTTACTTATCACTTTAATTTCTCATTCGAGAGCATATCACTATTAATGAAGAACATCGAAATGGCTGGCCAACTAGGACAACAGGACAAGGGATAACAGAGTAAGTTTTTACTTTCGTTCTTATCAAAGCTTCTGTTTGTGTGTGTTCAAACAGATTTATTATTATTAAATATTGTTAATTTTTTTTGTGTACCCTATTTGATGATTTTCTTTTTAATTCTTTTCAGAATTCTCGAGTGGGTCAACTTCTGCTCCAGTGAAGAACCGTCCAAAGCCGAAGTCCTATAAAAGCCAGATACGAGCTTGTAGGTGAAGTGTTAAAATCGCTCCTACTATAGTTCGCAAGAAGGTCAAAACCAAGTGTATTCGTTTACCTTACAGCGAAGAAATGGTTGTGGTGGAATCCAGCTCTGAAGGTGAGGACACTCCAAGTCCAAAGAGGAGGAAGATTGTGAAACCAGTACCAATCATGATGATGTCAACAAAGTCTATGAAGGTTGAGGAAGATGAACCCATGGATTGATACTTGGTTGTTTGACGGGTTTTGTTGATGTAATATGGTTTTTTAGTCTACGGTTTGATATGTCGTTAGTCTTTGTTTGAGTCAGTTTATGTTTTTTTATGGTTGTTTATTTTGTGTCGTTTACTTATACCCAGATTGTGGTTAAGTTGGACTGTTTTGAATTAGACTTGTTTTATGAGTTTTGACTTAATGGGTTGGTTTAATTGGAATTGAACTTCAATTTTTTTTTTGTTTACAGAGAATTTGTACAAACTACTACACAATATAGGATGTTAGTTAAACATTTGACATACAAATTAAACATTTCACTTATAAATTAAAAAAACAAGTCATTACTAAACCAATTTGACATGCAATTTTGAGCAACATTTGAAATAGAACATTTACTTGTAAACCAAACACTTCCAAGTAAAACATCAAACAAGTGGAACTTTCGTTTTACCTTCGCGCTCGTTTAACATTGTTAGCTCTTGTTGGAATATCTCTGCTCGTGGTAGGAATTGGTTGTTCATCAGTCTCTGGTAGCCAAGGGAAGAAGTCGCATTCCTTTTTAGGGAACTCTTGCCAACGATAATCCTTGAAATGACATCGAAGGGAAAGGAAAAACTTATTAAACTCTAACACAACGACGTCAATTAACGCGGGCATTCCGAACTTACATACTTCAGTGTTGGAGTAGTTTTCAGGCGAGACGTCCATTAATGGTGAAGGCTTGATCACCTTGTCAGTTAACTCACTTGGGGAGAAGTCAGGTACTAGTGGTGACCTAGTGGACCAATCACTTCCACTTGAGTTGTAATCAGACATGTTAGAACTCCTGATTCTTTCAAGTGTATGTGATAAGTGTGTGAAGTGTTGAAGAAGAGTACAAGTATTTATAGACCAAAATGCAACAAAAAAGACTTTAAAACAAAACAGAATAATCGTTCAAAATACACGAATCACGTGAAGATCAATACAGTGAAGATTCTTCTTACAGACATGACATAAAGTTAAAAGTTAAAGTTTTTGAATACCAAACAATTGAATATTAAGTTGTCTTATTACATTTTCTCCTCTTTAACCTTTAGCAAATTCACCCCCTTACCCTTATGATTAACCTGAGCTTGTTTTGTATCGTCTTTCTTCTCTTTCCCCTTTTTACATGTTGTTTTTTGACACTCCTTCTCGTTTCCACTCAAAGTTTTAGTCTTGGGTAATCTTTCTTCTGTTTTATCTTCAAAACTTTGTTCCTTGGCACCTCTTTCTTCTCATTTTTCTTCAAAAGTTTTGTCTTTTAAGCCTCTTTCTTCTCATTCCCCTTCAAAGCTTTAGTCTTTATTGATTCTTTCTTCTCATTTCCCTTCAAATCTTTAGTCTTTATTGCTTCATTCTTCACATTTACCTTCAAATCTTTAGTTTGTTGATCATCATTCTTTTCAAGTAGCTCATTTTGTTTTGAACTTGAGCCACGGTTCATCAAGCTTTGCATATATGTTTCCATGTTCTTGTCAAACTCCTTAAAAACTTCATCCAACCCAGCTAACTCTATCACTTTTTCCTTATCCTTAGCATCAATTGATCCAAAAACCTTGTACTTGTCCTTGGCAGATTTATTTACCCCCTTAAGAGCATCTAGACTAACATTCCTTCTTCCCTTGTATAAGTACGGGTTTCCTTCAATTTTACTTGATCCAATTGTAATTTCTCCTGGTGTACTCAGTGGAGTAGGGGCCCTAGTGTAGTCACCACAATATTGCTATCATTAACATCTAGGTGAACCGCACTCGCATCAATATCAACTTCAACTTTACTTTTAGACCCCTTAAGTTGTAGCTCACTACTTAACGCATCCACGTTCACATCACTATTGGCAACATTAATATTTACATCACTATTTGTAGCACTAACGAACACATTATTTTCACTTGTACTTGGATTCTTTCTTTGTCTTTTATGTAGAGGTATCCATTTGGATGACCATTTCTTTTTCAGATTGATTATTTTAAGGATTTTAGGACATATGTCCCCTTGACATCTAGATATCCACCTTCTTCATTTTTCAAGTATCTCAACTATATATAACCTAATCCGCTCTAAACAAACTATCACAGGTGAGTCCCTAGCATTCCACAACTCTTTATTCCACGACTCACACATATTGTTCAACAAAACATCACAATGGGTGTTGGTCCTAAAGTGTGACCTACTCCAATACCCCAGGTGTTCTTTCGCCAGCCACTTATAAGCGTCCACATCCATTCCTTTAATCATCTCCATTACATTAGTGAATCTCTCAACATAAGTAGCTCTAGCGGCCTCCCACATCTTATCTTTTAGCGCAAACGAGCCATGTTTTTTATTTAAATTCTGATGTAGATGTCTAATACAATGCTTGTGTTCAACGTTGGGCAACAACTCTTCAATGGCTATACCTAATCCCTGAGTAAACAAAGAAAGAAACATTACTAAACTAGTAACACGTAACACACTAGATAAAAAAAAGTAAGTACAAGAATTCAATATACCTTTTGCTTGCCAGTTATAAATACCCATATTTCAGGTTCAATAATTTCAAAATCCTCAACTAACAGACTTACAAACAACCTCCATGTCTCCAAGTTCTCAGTTTCAACCAAACTATAATAAATAGGATAAATGCAATTGTTTGCATCCATCCCCACCGTAGTCAATATCACACCAGGGTGAGGTCCTTTGAGATGACAACCATCCAACCCGACCACCCTTCTACAACCATTTATAAACCCCCTTTTCCAAGGTTCTAAACAAAATAAAAACTCAAAAATCTGTGTTCCTCAGTAACTTCATCTTCAACAGTTTTTAAAAATACTGTTGACCCAGGATTAGTCCTTATTAACCCAGCGCAGTAATTGTTAAGCAAACTATGCTGATCTAAGAAGTAAACTTCATCTAATAACCTTTCCTTCTTAATGGTCCTGTAATCTTGTCTCCTACTTATGCTAACATGAAGATCATGCAAGACTAGCTCTTGCAAATCAATGGCCTTAATGTTTGAGTTCATCCTCAACTGATGTGCATATCTCCTAGACAAAACTGTAGAATTCACGTGCTTACTATTTAGTGCACAACCACATGTATGCTTTTTGTTTAGGGTCCGGATTTGAAAACTTCCATTTTCACAAACAGTTGCATAAATAAACCACACAATTCTTACCTTTACACCTCGCTCTAACTCTACCAGGTTCATTACATGGGAACCAAACGTTCCTAATATCGGCAATAGCTCTTGATTTAACGACATCCTTGAATTCACGATCGTTGGAGAATATCATACCGACCACTAACTTCGGATCATGAACGTCTTCAGATACATTAAACCTCGGAACGATCCTCATTCGAACACCAAAACTTTCACGATCGTCCTCTTCTGATGTCCCTTTCAAGCTAATCAATTGATCAGAATCACCAGTAGAACCCTCGTTGAAATCGTCATCGTTTATTTCGGGTAATAATTTGGGACATGGAAGATCTAACTCATTAACATTAACCGATGGAGAAGAACCAACACCAGCGAATTCAATTCCAATATCGACATTGTCTTGGTACAATATATCGTCTTCATCATCATCAAGATTGTTATCACTATCATGAAAGGAGAAATCAGAGCCACTACTATCACTACCCGAGTTATAATTCACGTTATCTACAACAAATACATCAGAAAACTAATTATTAAAATCCTACGCACAAAACCTAAAACCCAAATCCTAAACTACAAAGCTCGAAGAAATGGGTTAAGTAAATATTTACCTGAATCACTTAATATTTCATTCAAAGTCGCCATTCGAACTAAGTAGTTTAAGTGGGGTTAATATCGGCTATTGATCTCGACTGTTTGATGCGTTTTCCCCCCAAACTTTGACGAACACCAAGGACACGCTTCACTGTGTGTTTTTGTTTTGATTTTAATCGGATTAAGTTTGACGGGAAGTCAACGGATCAAGTGAAGATAAAGGGTAAAGAGTAAAGAGTAAAGAAAGATGTGGAATGACTAAGTTGCCCCTGCCACGTAGGAAAAAACTGTTGAGCAGAGGATGACGTGGAGCTTACATGGCGGTGACGTGGCGCATACGTGGCGCCAGATGGCATTGATTAACGATCAACTAACAGAAAATGGAAAAAAGGGATAATGGTGGATTTTTTTTTAATAAAGGGCTTTTTGTGTCAAAAACAAAGATAAAGGGCGGATATTATATTTTACCCAAACATAAAAGGCTTCACGTGTGTTTTACCCAAAGCAAAATGGACATTATTTTTTAGACAGAGGGAGGATTAACATAATAGCCAATTGTTGATTGATGCCTATTAAAAAACTTATTTAGAAAAAGGTGCCTAGAATAAAATATATATTGAAAACAGCCCCATCCAAATTACCCTTATAATTAACAATTAAAAAATAAGAAAAAAACTAATAAACACACGCGCGCGTCCGTGAATTTTTTTTAAAATCGTCATAACTAATTCAAAAAAAATCAAAAAAAAAATTATATTTGGATAAATCAAATTAGAGTAATGCTGGGTATCACCCAAAAAGGTATCACCTAACCATCACCCATGATGTGGCGGTTAGGTGGTCCAATCATGGATTTTCTCTTTCCAGATTTACCTTTTTCTCTCTCCTGCATGATTGGACCACCTAATCGCCACATCATGGGTGATGTTTAGGTGATACCTTTTTGGGTGATACCCAGCATTACTCATCAAATTAATATTTACGTCTATGATTTTTTTCGGAATTTTCTGAATTTTTTGATTTTTTTTTATTTTTTTAATTTTTTTTCGCAGACACGAAATTTCATGTTTAAAACATGGAATTTCATGTTTATTTCACGGTTTAAAACATGGAATTCCATGTTTCCGTGTCTACGAAAAAAAAAATTAAAAAAATTCGAAAAAATTCAAAAAATTCAAAAAAAATCAAAAAAATTCATAGACGTAAATATTAATTTAATTTATTCAAAAATACAATTTGTTTAATAATCTGATTTTTTTGAATTAGTTATGACGATTTTAAAAAAAAATTCACGGACGCGCGCATGCGATGGAATTAGTAGTAGTAGGTGGTGGTGGTGGTGGTGGTGGTTGTGGTGGTGGAGGTGGTGATGGTTGTGGTGGATGTAGTGGTGGTTACATACATGGTGGTTGTGGTGGTGGTGGAGAAAGAAGTACCCTATTATTTGTTTAATATTTAAAAATTAATATTGTATTAAAATAAAATAATATATTTAATAATAAGGATAGTAAAAGCATAGAAAATATAAAGAAGATGTTTTTTATAAATATTTATTTTATTAGGCATTTTTTTATAAAATAGATTATTGAAGGCATAAAAAAACAATTAGATAGTTTAATAAGGATGTTATCAACAATAACTCTTTTAACATAATAACAACAATGAAATACATGACTCATTTCAAATATTAGATAATATCCTAAAGACTAGGATTCTATTCTAACATAATCTTATCATGTATAGTTCTTTGCTTATACTACTACCTATATATAGGAATAGAGTCCGATAGTAATTCATTTTCTGTCCTACAAGCATAATCTAAAACTGCCGCTGCAAAGCTAATTAAACATCTCGATCAATGTCTAACTTTTTCATTCCACATGATTTAGTTGTGGAGGTATTATCAATGTTATCCACGAATTCTCTTCTGCGATTCCAGTGTGTATCAAAATCATGGTGTCAGGTGATTAAAAGCCCTGATTTCATTAAAACACATCTCAAACGATCCAAATGTAAAATGAAGATTATTGGTGATACCATGGGAGTCCCGAAGCTATATGATTTAGTCCTTATTTCGGGTAAAATTTCCAAAAGAGGGTCTATGAAAGAAATCAAATACCCGGAAATCATACGGGATGGCTGGAAATTAAGGCAATATATATTAGCAGGCTCTTGCAATGGCCTTGTCTGTTTAGTCTTTTCGAATTCTAGAATTGTTTTGTGGAACCCATCAACTCGAAAGCAGCGTGTGTTACCGATCTGTTCCGAGCATGAATTACGCGTTCATGGATTTGTGTACGATGAAAGCACGGACGACTACAAGGTGGTTCGTGTAGAAAGACATTATGATGCTCAAGCTCATACTAGTTTCTATAAAACTTATATATATAGTCTTAAATCTAACAAATGGAAGAGTTTGGAGGATTTTGCATATGGAGTTGATCTTACTCGAGGAAACATTATCAGTGGTGGAGATGTTGTTAATGGTGCTCTGCATTGGCAGATCGTGGGCAAGTATATTCTCACTTTTAATGTTGGAACTGAGAGCTGGCAAGTGCTACCACCACCAAAGTCTATGAATCTGTATCACTCCTTCATGAGTGTAGCGATTTTGAGTGGTTGTATGTATCTGATTTTCGAAAATACTGATGCTGCTAAGGAGAAGTGGATAATGAAAGATTATGGATCTAAAGACCCTTGGATTAAGTTAACATCGGATTTGCTAGCTGGTAGAGAATTGTTTATCATGAGGCTATTTTCACCTGGTAAAAGTATTGAAATGTGCGATGTTGAAAGGCAATATCCATATTTTGAAAGTCTTGTCCGACTCGATGCAGGTGAAGAACAAGTTGAGGAAGGAAAAAAAAAAAAAAGTATAAAGATTAGCTTAAGAAAATGGTAATTAATTGGATCTGGGTTATGAATTCATGAGTTGTAAGGTTTAAGGTAATTAGTTAGAGCATCCATGTTTACTGAATAATTTTATTGTAATTTCATTTAATATTAGTTAATTTAAACTTTTCTTATTATAAGAGTTATGTCTATGAAATGTTGGATTGTGAAAGACAATTCAGCAAGAGTCTCGTTGTTGTGCAAAGCTAATAGTCGCAATAAATTTACTATATCTTGTGGGAGCTTCGACATAAGTATATATAATGTTTAATTACAATTTGAATCAATTATATAAAATACATGCCAAGTTTCACACAATTTGAGTATCTGCAATTAACAACATGGTTGAAACTCAAATATTTTAGGATATTGTGCGATCTTCTTCTTCTATTAAGAGTCCTTCAGCATTACCTTTGAGTATTTCCTCATACAACTAGACATCTGCTAATCATCACTTGCAGTTGATTCATTTAATGCGTTGTTGTGAGGTTCAATTAATTCTTAAGCAGAGGTTCAAAAAATGATATATATAAATAAAGTAATAATTAATAGAGTTATAAGTATTTTTGTAATTTTTTGATTTTTTGTTATTAATTGAGAATTAATTTGAAATTGTATATTAGGAATAATTTTATTTTTGGTGTAATTAATTAGGGGTTAGCTCCTAATTTAAATGGAGTAATGATATATGTCACCTCTTTTCATATCACCCTTTTATCACTCTTCTATATATATATATATGTATTGATTTCCTTGAATAGAAGATAGAGAAAAATTAAATAGGATAGAGAAATCCATTCATTGGTACATGTAGACATACATGTAGGAGGTGATAAAAGAGTGATAGAAAAGGGTCACAAATATCATTACTCATTTAAATGAGATTTATCTAATTTGTGATATCACGTAATATTATGGAGATAATTTTGAATAATAAGCGATAACTAATGTATTGAATTAATAAATGAGTTGGTTACATAGAGTTCTTTGTTTATACGAACCCCTTTTAAGAGTCCAATCGTAAATCAACTTCTGTCTAATAAGCATAATCTAAAATTGCCGCTGTGAAGTTAAATCAAGCATCTCGATCAATGTCTAACATTTTCATTCCACATGATTTAGTTGTGGATTACTATCAAGGTTATCCACGAATTCTCTTTTACGATTTCAGTGCGTATCAAAATCATGGTGTCAGATGATCAAAAGCCCTGATTTCATTAAAACACATTACAAACTATCCAAATCTAATATGAAGGTTATTGCTGATACGATGGAAGGCCCGAAGCTATATGATTTAGTCCATACCTCGGGTGAAATTTTCAAAAGAGAGTCCATGAAAGAAATCAAATACCCGGAATTCATATGGGATGGCCGGAAAACTAGGCGATTAATAAGAGAGTCCATGAAAGAAATCAAGTACCCGGAAATCATATGCGATGGCCGGAAAAATAGGCGATTAATATTAGAAGGCTCTTGCAATGGCCTGGTCTGTCTAGTCTATTCGGATTTGACAATTGTGTTGTGGAACCCTTCAACTCGTAAGCACTTTCTGTTACCGATTTGTTCCAAGCATGATGATTTTTACTGCAGTCATGGTTTTGTGTACGATGAAAGCACAGACGACTACAAGGTGGTTCGGATGGAAAGACATTATGATGATCAACGTTGGATTTATTTCTATAAAAGTTATATATATAGTCTAAAATCTAACAAATGGAGGAGTTTGGAGGATTTTGTATATGGAGCTGATCTTAGATGGTGGGCCATTGATGGTGGAGTTGCTGCTAAGGGTTCTCTACAATGGAAGCTCAAGGGCGATCACATTCTTTCTTTTAATCTTGGATCTGAGAGCTTCCAAGTGATACCACCGCCAAAGTCAATTTATAAGTATCAGTCCTTCATATGTGTAGCAATTCTGAGTGGTTGTCAGTATCTAATTTTTGATGATTTTGGTGTTGGGGAGAAGTGGATAATGAATGATTATGGATATAAAGATCCTTGGACTAAGTTAACCTCGGATTTGTTAGCTGGTAGACAGTTGTTTATCATGAGGGTACTTTCACTTGATAAAGAAATGCAATTGTGCAATATTGATAAGCAATATCCATATTTTGAAAGTCTTGTCAGACTCGATGCAGGTGAAGAAAAAGTTGATGAAGGTAGAAAAAGAAGGCATAAAGATTAAGTTAAGAAAATGGTAATCTGGGTCATGACTTGTAATGTTTAAGTTGATTAGTTAGGGTATCCATGTTTGCTTAATCTGAATAATTGTCCTATACTTTAATTTAATCAATTAATTTATACTTTTCTTTTCTCAGTTAAGTGTCTCGTTTTGGACCAGGATAATAGTGGCATTAAATTTACTATATCTTGTGGGAGCTTCGACGTAAGTATATATAGTGTTTAATTACAATTTGAATCAATTATATAAAATACATGCTAAGTTTCACACAATTTGAGTATTTACAATTAACATAGTTGAAACTCAAATATTTTAGGATACTGTGCGATCTTCTTCTATTAAGAGTCCTTCAGCATTACCTTTGAGTATTTCCTCATACAACTAGACATCTGCTAATCATCACTTGCAGTTGATTCATTTACTGCGTTGTTGTGAGGTTCAATGAATTCTTAAGCAGAGAGTAGATTAAACCATAATAGACAAACACAAAATAATCTAGTTATTCCAATCAACAGAACGGGAATCAACGCGAAACAAGGTAATTCTTCCGGAACTTTTGTTAGGCCTAAACTAAATGGTTGGAAAGGTACTGTAATGGACAATAATCTAGTTATTCCAATCATGGAGGATAGTGAAGAAACTAAAATTAATCGTATAATGGGTGAGGATGAGTTCTATGAATTGGAGGAATTAATTGAGGATGATAATGAAGATGAGATAAATGATACAGTTCCTACTGTTATTAGAACTAGGGATGAGATTCAAGAAGGGATTAGATTATGGCGCAACATTGCTGTAATTAGACTCCTAGGCCGAGAGGTCGGAATCTCTTACTTATCTTCGAAACTTAGGCAAATATGGACTCCCCAGGGACATTTCGAGCTAGTAGATGTTGGTCATGGGTATTACATGGTTACATTCGAAAAAAGAGAGGATTTTGACTTTGCATTATCAGGGGGACTATGGATGGTACTTGACCACTATTTAGTTGTTCGAGAATGGACCCCGAGCTTTAATGCATTATCTAATTCAATAACCACAACGCTAGCCTGGGTTAGGATCACGAATGTTGGTATGCAAAGTTACACAACACGTATCTTGAGGAAAATCGGAGATAAACTTGGTCGACGAGTTAGAATTGACCCCATGACAAAAGGGAGAGTGAGAGGTAATTACGCAAGACTGGCTATAGAACTTGATCTGAAAAAACCATTAGAGCCTGAAGTAAGAATCGGATCGGATATATGCAAGGTAGAATATGAAGGTTTACACCTGATCTGCTTTGAATGTGGAAAATTTGGACATATAAAGGAGAATTGCCCGTCTAATTCACCATCAAGAATGGAGGAGGGCATAATTACTACCAAAGGCAAAGAAGTGATACCTGAAAGGGATGTAGTGGTCCCAGCTAGCAAGGAAAATATGGGGAATGGATGACGGTTAGACGGGAAAATAGAGGACAAGGTAGAGGAGCTATGAATAATCCAACAAAACTGCAACTTAACAGTGGATTGGGGACTCGTTTTGAGGCGTTAAGGGTTGAAGAGAACGGTCAAGAAGTGAGACGTTCAGTACAAAGTGTCTTTAGTAGAGGGAAAAGTTCGGGAACAAAGACTAGTAATTCTAATAAAGGTAAAAATGTTTCTTGGGCTAATGCGAAGGGGTTGGTGCTAGGGGTCATAGTGTGATTACATCAGCTAATTTCGAACAAAGGAAAATGTTGGTGGATGAGGTGGAGGTACAGGAAGTGGAATGTTCAGTTGCGTATATTGGGACAGCTGCGGAACAGAAAAAATCTGGTAAGAAGGGGGCTAAAAAATCAGGATATAGTAGTGCGGATTTGGAGAGAGCTGGAGGGGAAATCATGCAAGTGGGCGGTACTGAGGGAGTACTAGTTAGTGGGAGTGCAGATGATGGGCTTGTGGATATAATAGTAGAGGAGAATTTTCTTTTCGCAGGGACTTAATTGTACAAAACAAGAATTTGGAGGCCATCTCGGTAGAGCCTGGAACCCCCACAGCTACTGTCTTCGCTGCAACAGACTTTGTAGCTGTCCAAACCAGCCCTCTCGGTAATGCTAGCAATAGCAATCTGGCGCTCATGCCACCAGGCCCGTTATGGGATATGGTTGTAGGTAACAAGGAAGATGATGTCATGGGACTAGAGAGCCAAGTTCGTGAGTCACCGGAAGCGAATCAAAAACAACACGAGCATCGAGAAGAGAATGGAGACGAAGATGTAATTATGGATTCTCGCGCCTAATGCGCCAAGAGGTAATTCTCGTAAACAATATTTATTATTTAATGAATTGCTCAGATGTTTCAGGAATGGCTTGGGAAAATTCCAAACAGACAATCAATATATTAGTATGGAATTGTTATGGTGCAGCAAAGTCAAGGTTTTGCCGGGTGTTACGGGATATGATGATATCCAATAATATTTGGTTAACAGTGATAGTAGAACCGCGGGTTAGTGGGGTAAATGTAACCAATATTATTAACTCTTTACAAAAAGATAATTCAGTTTGAGTTGACTCGGAATGTTATAGAGGTGGAATATGGTTACTCTGGAATGATTCTAATATAAAAGTCAGAGTGTTATCGGCTAGTCGCCAAGTCATTAATGTAGAAATATCTCAGACTGGGTGTACATCTTGAACTATTCTGCTATTTATGCTAGCCTGGATTACAAAGAGAGAGAGTTGTTGTGGGAAGCACTTCACAAAGCATTCCATAACTTACAATCTCCTTGGATTGTTGCCGGTGACTTCAATCAATTTGGACTAGAGATTGATAAAAAAGGGGGAGTTTCTGGGGTTTCAAGAAGAATGGAAATATTTGAAGAGTGGAGACACAGTTTTAATTTGATTGATTTAGGCTTCGAGGGACCGCGTTATACCTGGTGCGATTCTTGGAATTCGGGTCAACGAATTATGGAACGATTAGACAGAGCTTATGGCAATATGGTTTGGCAGACTCTTTTTCCGAATACACGAGTTACACATTTGGAAAGTAACCACTCGGATCATATGCTAATTCTAATTTAGGTATGCCCGAAACAGAGACCAAAGGTGAATTTTCATCGGTTCAGAATTCGAGACAGCTTGGTGTCTGCATAAAGGCTTTCAGGATTTTGTGAGTAACAGTTGGGACGGTAATAAAGTAGGTGTTAGTGAGGGACTAGTGGCAATTCAAGACCAGATAAATAAGTGGAAGGTGGAGGTGTTTGGAGATCTAAATCGAAGAAAAAAGGAATTAAGCGCAAGGATTAGAGGAATTCAGAAATCACTGCAAGTTTCGTCCAACTCCTCACTTAGACAATTGGGCCTTCAATTAATTAAGGATTATGAAGATGTTCTTGAACAAGAAGAGGCAATACACTTCCAAAACTCGAGAGAAAAGTGGATTGAATCTGGGGATAGGAATACAAGATACTATCATCTAGCTGCATCAATAAAGAAGAAGAAAGTTATTTGTACAAAGTTGCTTAATGACATGGATGTTTGGGTAGAGGAAGAGGAAAGTGTGAAGCTTATGGTTCGGGAATATTTTGAAGCACTACATGAAAAGCCAGGGGACTGTATTGTGGATTTTTCCTTACCATATGTTGGACCCATGAGAAGAGATGAAAGTAGATAACTTGATTAGCCTTTTACGGATGAAGAAATTCAGATTGTGGTCTTTCAATCGAACCCTTCTAAAGCCCCTGGACCGGATGGTATGTCTGCTGCGTTTTATAAAAAATGCTGGACTACTATGGGACCATCGGTGTGTAAGATGGTTCGAGAAGCAATCGAAAAAGGTCATCTACCTTCGGGTCTGAATGGTACACTTATACACCTAATACCAAAAGTACCAGACCCGAACCGGGTACGTTTACTCCGTCCTATTAGTCTTATAAATTGTCTGGTTAAATTTATAATGAAGGCTATGGTCAATAGACTTAGGCCTATTTTGTCTAACATTATTGGCCCTTGCCAAAGTAGTTTTTTGCCAGGACGCTCAACGATTGACAATGTGGTGCTTGTACGAGAAGTAGATCATAAGATGCGTCATCAACAAGGATCGAAAGGAATAATGGCTATTAAAATTGACCTTGCTAAAGCGTATGACAAAATTAGATGGGAGTTCATTGAAGATACAATTAGCCATTTTGGATTTCCGGATAGCTGGGTCAGTATTGTTATGTCAAGCATGAGGGAAAATGAAATGTGTGTCCTTTGGAATGGGGAGCCTCTACCGGCATTCACACCTCACCGTGGTATCCGGCAAGGGGGCCCCCTTTTCCCCTACATTTTTGTAATGTGCATGGAAAAGCTGTCGTTACTTATCCAGGAATTGTGCAGCTCGGGAAAATGGAATGAAATTCAAATCAGTTGTAACAGACCCAAATTATCCCATTTATTTTTCGCTGACGATCTAATTTTGTTTGGTGAAGCATCCTAATTACAGGTACAATCGATTCACGAGAAAATAAATAGGTTCTGTAAGGAGGCGGGACAGACTGTTAGTGTAGAGAAATCCCTGATATACTTTTCAAAGAATGTTCTGATTCAGACTCAGAAAGATTTGGCGCTAGCGAGTGGGTTTTGTCATAGTGATTCCTTTGGTACCTATCCTATTCACTCTGGGAGATTACCAAAAGGCTTCTATAAGGGTGTTATAGAGAGTATGAGAGGCAAGCTTGCTACGTGGAAAACAAAAACACTTCCACTAGCTGGCCGTGTAACGTTAGCTCATTCAGTCCTAAATGCTATACCTTGTATATCAAATGCAAGTCTTGAAGTTTCCAAAGTATGTATGTAAAGAAACTGATAGGGTCGTTAGAGATTTTATTTGAGGTTCAAGTGTTCTTGAAAGAAAGATACATTGGGTAGCGTAGGATCAAATATGAAAAGCAAAGCAAAATGGGGGTCTTGGTATAAGAAGTGCGGAAAAGTATAATTTGGCTTTACTTGCTAAGCTTGGGTGGAAGATTCTTCAACACGAACATTCAGTGGCATGGATAGATATTCTTAGGAATAAATATTTCAAGGATGGTATCTTAAATCGCGAATTGAACGAGAATGAATCAAGTATATGCAAAGCCATTCTAATTGGAGTTAAGGTTATTCGGGAGGGTGTATGTGTTTCAAATGATGAGGCGGGAACAAAGATTTTATGGAAATTCGAAAACACTGGCTTGTTTAACGGAAATCGGCATTCTCTAGCTTGGATGAGAGTGTTCAAGACATGTCCTTTAATTGGGATTTGATCTGGAAGCTGAAATGTTCACAAAAATTTAGTCTTTTTCTATGGAGGATCGTATTAGAACGAGTTGCTACAGCTGAAAATCTATACAAAAGGAACATCATTTAATCAAGAAAATGTGGAATTTGTGGAGCGGAAAGGGAAGACATTTATCACATGATTTTAAAGTGTAAAGTTTCATTTCAAGTGTGGAATTTATTGGGTTTAACTGCAGGTTTGAGGAGCTTGCATAATGCTGCTACTGGGAGGGTGACGGGCGCTGGAAGTGTGGCTGGAGAGTCTGACCTGGACGCGCTTCACTTGGACGCTGCAGCTGCTGGACGAGTGCTGCTCCTGGACAATGAACAGATGGGGGTGAAAGACAAGAGGGACCTGCTGATTTGGACCAGAAGGTGGGACCAGTCAAGACTCGGTGCTGCTGTTTCCACTGTCACGGCAGTTTCCGGGACTGCTGCAGAATTGGCGGCAGAAAATCATATACGCATACAGAAGATGTCCAAGATGTCGTGGTTACTGATCCGGTCTCCGTAAAATCATGGGTAGAGGCTAATCTTCGATCTAAGGCTAGAATCGCGGGCCTTGATTGGCCTTATGTGTTCGTAGCGGCCTTGTGGGTTATTTGGACAAGACGCAACGAAATGATATTCAATGAATCCGCAAATATACCGCATGCTCTAGAACTAAAGAGAGAACTATTTTCCCTAGCTAATAATTTTATTCTAGCATGGGGGAAGAGTTGCGATGGAGGGATAATAAAAGTAGCAAAAAATGTAATGATAAAACGGGTAAAACCGGATATCGGCCTGAAGTTGAATATTGATGGTAGTTTTATCCCTATGAGTGGGGTTGCAGGTATTGGCAGAATTCTAAGGGACAGATATGGTTCGTGCGTCTCGGGCTTTGTGGGTCCGTGTCTAGCTGATTCTCTGATTGTATCGGAGTTGTTTGCACTATATTTTGGTTTTAAATGGGTAACTAATAAAGGCTATATAGCTTTGTGTATTGAAACAGATTCGGAGGAGCTCCACGCGCTAGTGAAGGGCGGTGGGAACTTAAGTAGTCGCAATGTTTCAATCCTTAGAGAATGCTGCATGATATTGAGAGATTTCCCACAGATTGAGCTTTGTCATATATATATATATATAGAGAAGCGAATTTATATGCCGATAAGCTTGCAAAAGAAGGGACAGTTATGAACACACAACCGATTGATTTTTATGAACCTCCAGGATATTTCTTGAGTTTGATTATGAGGGACCGAAGTGAGCAAGCAACTGTTAGAGTTGTTTTAGAATCTTAATAAGAACTGTTGTTCTTCTTGTAATTTCATATTCTTAACGGTTTTTTAAAAACCTCTCTTGTATGCAAAAAAAAAAAACAAATTAACACACACTTAAATTTATGATTATTTTTCAAGTAATTAATCGTTAATTTTTTTATTAAAAAAATAACAGTTAATTGTGTAGGTAGAGAGTTCTTTTTCTCAAATATATAGGAAGATACAATATTAAAATTATAAAAAAATTAATTAAGTAATATGCTCATAACAACTATCTCAAAAGCCAATGATCATACATGAAAAAAAAATTGTGTTTAACACATATTTCCGTGTCACCTCACATAACGAGTTCAATCATTTTATTTTGGTAGGTCTTAAGATTTTTGTAGGAATGACTACTTTTTTTGTCTTTCAACTAAACTCTGAACTATTTCTTCATTCAAGCCTCTCTCTCTCAATAAAGTTTTACATAATTTATAATATAATATTTTTGGAAAATTACTATCAAAATTGTGATTAAATAAATAATTTATTTTTATATACACAAATTCATAAAATCAATCTTAAATATTCTCTTCGATAATAAAATAATTTTTTTCTCTTTATTATAGTTTATTCCCTATTTTTATCAAAAAACCAATCTTGATATATATTCTTTTTGTCCAATCCATTTTTTTTAATTTGTGTACCGATTAAACAATAATTTATGTATTATAGAAACACACAAAATCACATATTCCCTTTTAGTCATGACCTTTTTTGTCTGTCATTTTGTGTATTAAATGAACACACAAACTGTCTGTTTTGTGTAATGATTCATTACACAAAAGTAAAAAACTAGGGTCTATTACTTTAGTGTCGGAGACCTTAAACCCTAAAAACCATAAAAATTTCAACACTAAGAATCATAAAACCTCAACCCTCAAAACCATAAAACCTAATATTAATAAACTCTAAACCTAAAAACTCTAAACCTTAGCCCCTAAACCCTAACCCTAAATCCTAAAATACTAACCGTAACCCAAACCCTAAATTTAAAAACCTTAAACCTAAACTCTAAAACCCTAAATCCTAAACCTTAAATAAAAGATTGATAACCCGAGAGCCTAAATCCTAAAAGAAGAAAAAAAGACTAATATGTTGGGGTTAGTGGTTTTGTGTGTTCAGTGAATACAAAAAAATTGAGTGTTGTGTGTTCCCGAAACAGACGAAATAGCAGAGAATGAGAAAAAGGACTAGTATGATGGGGCCTGTCATTTGTGTGTCCCAGTGCTACACAAAACTAACTTTTGTGTATTACTAAAACCCTAAAAATACTAACCCTAAAGATGGTAAAAAAGTAACTAGAATAAACTAAAATGAATTTTATGAAAGTATAAAACTAGAAAACCATATACCATAAACCCTAGTCCCTAAACCTTAAACCCATAAACCCATAAACCCCAACCTTAACAAAACTAAACCCTAAAAAATTATAAAACCCTAAATCCGAAACCCTAAACCTAAAAACACTAACACTAAAATGCCTAAACTCTAAAATCATAAACCCTAAAAAACACTAAAATCTAAATACTAAAAGGAGAAAAATGACTAATATGATATACATTGTTATTTTGTGTGTTCCAGGAATACATGAAACTAGTATACACAAATTTGAGTTTTATGTGTTACAAAAATACACAAAACTGATTTTTGTGTATTCTTGTAACATACAAAATCACATTGAAGGAGATAAAGGACTAATGTGACATGGTCTATCATTTGGTGTGTTATAGTAATACACAAAACTAATTTTTGTGTAAACTTGTAAAACAAAAAATCACAAGAAATAAAAAAGACTAATTTGATGTGTCATTTTGTGTGTTATATAAATACACAAAATAAAAAATACATATAATCCAATATCTACACATTCTCTTTATTTTTTGTGTATTAAATCATTACACAAAACAGTCGGTTAGTGTGTTTTTGGGATACACAAAATCACATACAGAAAGAGACTTTACTGGAAGAGAAAAAGTGATTTTGTGTGTTTCTGTAATACACAAATGACTGTTTTGTGTATTATATCAACACACAAAATAACAAAAAAGGGTTGGACAAAAAGATAATACATCAACATAGTTAAAAACAAGTAAAATAGGGTATATACGATTAATAAAGAGAAAAAAAATGATTTTGTTAAAAAAAATATTTAGATTAATTCTTTGATAAATATATTTTTGTGTATTGTAGGAACACGTAAAACTGAATATCAAAATATAAAAAATATCAAAAAATCACAAATGTAAATGTGATCTTGCCCCCATAAAAAAATACAGTTTTTAAATTACTTTTGTTTTTTTGGAATTATTTATGATTTTATATTAAAATTTCTCGAAAGCGCGCGTCGGTGGAATTGGAAAATCTCTTTTTGTGATAAGACAAAATATCGAAATATAAAAACCCAAAAATAAAAAAATCAAAAAATTCATAGACGGAGATATTAATTGGCCTCGTCCAATAATTATTATTTTTTATGATTTAAAAAGAAAATCATGCCGAACTAGTCGATGGTGGTTATGGGCGAAGGTTGTGGTCGTCGGATAATGATGGTGGTGGTGGTGGTGGTGGTGGTGGTAACGAACGTATAAGGTGGTGGTAGTAGGTGGCGAATGCATTAGGTGGTGATAGTGGTAGAAGTTAAAGGTAGCCGCACTTTAAAATAAATATATATTATATTATGATTATTATATAATAAAAATAAAAAATAACTAAATAACAATAATATTATCTTTTTTTACTAATTAAGAATTAATTTATTTAGTTTTGATTAAGTAAAATATCAAACCATCTTTCTTTTTTCATAGGAACGAAAATTATAGATTTATAATTAATTAATAATTATTTCTTTAAATCTTTTAATAAATTATTTAGTTATATTTTAAAGAAATAAGTTTTTTAATCTATTGGGATTAGTTCACGGGTCTTAATCATCAGTTTAGAGGTCCGAATCAAGTCAATGACTACCATGACTACAAGATTAAAAAAAAAAGTTTTACGGAGTGACGTGTAGAATTCTTTACCTATATAAAGCAATCGAAATAGTGTCCGATGTATAAGCGTTTGGAACGAAAAAAAAATAGTGTCAGATGGTAATTTTATCTTCTGTTCTACAAACCTAGCACTGCCGCTCTAAAGTTAATTAAACATCTCGATCAATGTCTAACGTTTTCATTCCACATGACATAGTTGTGGATATACTATCAAGGTTATCCACTAATTCTCTTTTGCGATTTCAGTGCGTATCAAAATCATGGTGTCAGATGATTAACAGCCCTGAGTTCATTAAAACACATTACAAACGATCCAAATCTAATATGAAGGTTATTGCTGATACCATGGAAGGCCCAAAGCTATATGATTTAGTCCATACCTTGGGTGAAGTTTTAAAAAGAGAGTCCATGAAAGAAATCAGATACCCGGAAATCATATGCGATGGCCGGAAAACTAGGCTATTAATATTAGCAGGCTCTTGCAATGGCCTGGTTTGTCTAGTCTATTCGGATTTGACAATTGTGTTGTGGAACCCTTCAACTCGCAAGCACTTTATGTTACCGATTTGTTCCAAGCATGATGATTATTACTGTGTTCATGGTTTTGTGTACGATGAAAGCACAGACGACTACAAGGTGGTTCGATTGGAAAGACATTATGATGCTCAACCTCGTACTTATTTCTATAAAAGTTATATTTATAGTCTAAAATCTAACAAATGGAGGAGTTTGAAGGATTTTGTATATAAAGTTGATCTTAGATGGTGGACCATTGAGAGTGGAGTTGCTGCTAAGGGTGCTCTGTATTGGCAGCTCAAGGGCAATTATATTCTTGTTTTTAATGTTGGATCTGAGAGCTTCCGAGTGATACCACCGCCAAAGTTAATTAATAAGTATTACTCCTTCATATGTGTAGCAATTCTGGGTGGTTGTCAGTGTCTAAATTTTGAAGATTTTGGTGCTGGGGAAAACTGGATAATAAAAGATTATGGATCTAAATATCCTTGGACTAAGTTAACCTCGGATTTGTTAGCGGGTAGAGAATTGTTTATCATGAGCCTACATTCACTTGGTAAAAGTATCCAAGTGTACAATGTTGAAAGGCAATATCCATATTTTGAAAGTCTTGTCCGACTCGATGCAGGTGAAGAACAAGTTGAGGAAGGAAAAAAAAAGAAGGTACAAAGATTAAGTTAAGAAAATGGTAATCTGGGTCATGACTGGTAAGGTTTAAGGTAATTAGTTAGGGTATCCATGTCTGCTGAATCTAAATAATTTTATTGTACTGTCATTTACTTAGTTAATTATGCTTTTCGTGTCTCAGTTAAGTCTTGTTGTTGCGCCAGGATAATATTCGCATTAAATTTCCTACGTTTTGTGGGGGCTTTGACATAAGTATATATAGTGTTTACAATTTGAATCAATTATATAAAATACATGCTAAGTTTCACACAATTTAAGTATTTGCAATTAACAGCATTGTTGAAACTCAAATATTGTAGGATGATGTGCGATGCTTATCTATTAAGAGTCCTTCGGCACCACCTATGACTAATTCCTCATACAATTAGACATCATCTGTTCATTACTTAAAGTCGATTCTTTTATCGCGTTGTTGTGAAGTTCAATTAATTTTACACACTTCAGATTCAAAGTATCCATACTCATAAGCGGAGAGTAGATTAAACCATAATAGACAGCGAAACACTAAATAAATGCTTGTGATGAACACAAGTTTCCTGTTTCACAAACTTCCTTCAGTAATCTTTATGAGTTAGTAAAGCATCATTAAGCTTGAATACATTTTTGGGCCTTTTCAAAACTTTTCAAACTCATATTCGTCTAAAACCAATGTACAATTTTTATTTTATTTTTAGTAAACTTCATGGGGGCTTCACTTATGTCTTATATTGTACTAAAAATGGAATGATGAAACACATTTACTTGATGCTTGACAGATGAGTTATTCCAGAGCTCTAGAAAAGGAGGTCATGGTGGCCATGATAAGAAGAAGATGAACATGAATTTGCTGAACAAAAAGAATAGACAATTGTAAAAATAAGATCAACATGAATTTAGTTGAACAAAAAGAATAGAAAATCTCATATAGAAAGAAGATATCCATGCTTTTTGAGGATCATATCTTACGAGTCATGTGACTTTCAGTCGTAATAAAAGAAATGCAACTTGGCAGTTGGAATTAATTATATTCTGATCAACCATAAATATATGTTGTATATGTCTGATATTTGCAGTGTCTCCTAGTATAACTAGAAGTTCCAAGTAGTTAAGGCTTATATTTCTTGTGCTCAACTCATAGTCCTTGTCGCTTTCTCTGTAATCTTTAATTTTATACTTCAAAAGTTTTGCTTTACACTTCAACAAACTTCGATTGGCTGAATGTTTGATCTATTAGGGAGAAATATAAGGAGATCGAGAAAATTATGACAAAAAATAAAAGAGACACAAAATTTATGTGGTTTGATAAATTGCCTGTGTCCACATAGCCCACAAAGTTTCATTATTCTATATAAAAAAAAAAAATTGAACAAAAAAAATCAATCTTATGTTTTTTTTTCACTATATAAACTTGTCATCCAATGCAGAGTGTTCTGAGCTATTCGCTCAGGTGGCCAATTTGTTATCCGATGCACTGCAAGATGTGGTGAAGGTACTCAGATTTTATGCCTCGAACATCACTCAAAGTCACATATGAGGTCTGAGGTGGAAGAAGATATTCATGATGATGATGTCCTGACACTTTAAGCGTGGATGAATCACAAACGTCGAAATAGTGTGATCAATGACGTACACACGCCCCGTATAATCCATTCCAGAAGGAATAAACGTTATGATTCTTGCTAGTCGATTCTTCAAACTATGTTGGGTTTTCTCGGAAGAATAATTTTTTGGATGAAGCGCAACTTTGTTCCTTGACCTGTTTTTTGTTATGCGAAGGATAGGTTGTGATGAAACCATGAGCTTGAAAAGTTGAAGTGTTGAAAAGGAATTAGTCTGTTAAGGCTTCTGAGTTAATCGAGGAAGAGTGTGTTGGGAGAGTGGATCGAAAGAGGAGGTGATGAGGAAGACGAGGTTAAGCAGAGTGAATATAGTGAAGAATATGAACAGATAAGTGATGATTGAGAAATGTACAACATAATCTATATAGAGTGTTTTAGATTCATGATCCCAAAAATCCTCCTTAAAAGTGGTGATTGATAGCTGGGACAAAACAGAAATGCTTAAACAAGACAATCGATTCAAATATTACACCATAGATACAATAGAAAGTAATGGTATCTCAATTTTTTTTATTGGATTGGAAACCACGCTAGAAAATGAGCATAAATTTAGTCATAAGCCGAACATGACCGAGAATAACATGCCTGGGATGCTAAAATAAACCCTCTGGTGCTACGTGATTTTAAGAAGTCAATAGCTACCATCCATTGCTCAACGGATTAACATGGAAAATGGGGCCGATTCTTTGCATATTCCAGCTCCATAATTTGTAGGTGAATAATGCGGAAAGTGCAGCTATAGCAAAAGTGAATCCGATCTAAGCTGAGCAGGAAAAAAATTGTGGATAAAAATTTGTAGAAAATTTACATGATTGCTACAGCTAGTAATGGTGTGGATACTGGATGTTATTCAATTTGGACATTATTGTGGCGGCTGCAAATAATTTTTTTGACGATAATGAGTTAGGACAAGGGAGATTTGGTCCTGTTTACAGGAGTGTGCTAAATGGAAATCGAGAATGTTGCAACTGAAAAATGTCTCATTCCTTGTAAAAGCTGAATCGAGTTTTCGTTTAATAACAAGAATGAATATGAGAGGTTGTGACGTTTTTTTAAGTTCTTGAAAGCTTTCACCATATAAAGCAACTAAAAATCAAGCACCAAGATGTTCACGCCCTAACTCTTTTACTTTTTAAGGCGTAAACCTTGAAAACACAATTATTGCACTTTGCGTGCATGGGCAAACACATTGCAGCTGGAATACACATGTTCATCGTACTTTGAGAAATTAGCTCTTGGGAGATGAGTGAAAACTCATGTACGAGTCCAACCCAACATTTGAGAAGTGAGTGGAGAGCTATTTGGAATCAAAATGGATGGAGAATTTGTGCGCTCCTCATCTAAAGGCTGAAGATTTATGGTGGCTTTAAGACACGACAAGATGTTGATGAATTCTCACTTACGGTGGTGCAAATTCTAGTGGAAAAGTTGTGATTCTGCGAAGTATAATTATCATTGTGGGAGAAAATCAGATCCTTGTTATGCCTACTGATCTTTTTAGTCGTACAGCGCAAAATTTATGAAAGCTTAAAGATCCTCTGTTGTGATACTGCGCAACCCATTTGTATTGACGGTCGATATGTTTTAAGTTTTGAGGACGAAACTTTTTAAAAGGAGGTAGTAATTTGATACCCCACTACTTTCTCACATCATGCTTTACACCAATTAATTAAAGGTTATTTTTGAAAGTTGTAGGGTCTTATTAATAGGTTAAGAAAAATATTGGGGCTTTATTATTAATTTTGTAAAGCTAAGGCCTGACGTGCAATTTTTATATTGTTTTATATCAACCCAAAGTTAGACCACCTATGAGTTCACTTATTAAATAAGAAACAAAAGAAAGAGTAAAAGAAAACGTTAAACACAAACCCACATAAAAGAAAAGAAAAAACAATTGCGAATCTCTACCTTCTATTGTATTCTGCTAAATTAAAGGTATAAACAAACGTGTATAACTGAAAAAAATACACTAACAGTAAAAGGAAAGGTATATAACTGATTCAAACAGGAAATTCTTTCCGTTGTAAACAAGAAATTCCATGTTTAAAATATGAAAACAAGCAAATCAAATGCTTTACTTTCATCTTGTTTTTACAATTTTCTAATCATACCTGCCATGACCTCCTTTTCTAGAACTCTGTAATAACTCATCTGTCAAGCATCAAGTAAATGTGCTTCATCATTCCATATTTAGTACAACTTAAGACATAAGTGCAGCACCCATACATTTTATTAAAAAATAAAATAAAGATTGTACATTGCATATTGTTTCAGTTGGTTACAAAGTCTTTACAGAACATCAAGATAGAAGAACTTGAGTTTGAAAAGTTTTTGAGGAGGTCCAAAAATGTATTTAAGCTTATTGATACTTTACTAGCTCATAAAGATTACTAAAGGAAGTTTGTGAAACAGGGTACTTGTGGTTTAATCTACTCTCTGCTTATGAGTATATTTAATTTTGGATCTGAAGTGTGTAGAATTAATTGAACCTCACAACAATGCATTAAATGAATCAATTGCAAGTGATGATTTGCAGATGTCTAGTTGTATGAGGAAATACTCAAAGGTAATGCTGAAGGACTATTAATAGATAAAAATCGCCAACCAAAAATATTTGAGTTTCAACAATTATATTAATTGCAAATACTCAAACTGTGTGAAACTTAGCATGTATATTTTAAAATTGATTCATATTGTAATTAAACACTACACTGGACTTTTACTGATCAGTTGTCTCTCATATTTCAACATTTCATAGACATAACACTTAGAATAAGAAAAGTTTAAATTAACTGATATTAAATGAAACTACATAAAATTATTCAGATTCTGCAGACATGGATGCTCTAACTAATTACCCTAAACCTTAAAACTCATGAACTCATGACCCAGATCCAATTAATTACCACTTTCTTAAGGTAATCTTTATGCTTTCTTTTTTCTTCCTTCCTCAACTTGTTCATCACCTACATCGAGTCGGACAAGACTTTCAAAATATGGATATGGCCTTTCAAGTTTGTATAATTGGATATTTGAACCATGTGAAAACATCCTCATAATAAATAATTTTATATCGTCTAAGAACTCCGATGATATCTTAGTCCAAGGATCTTTAGATTCATAATCTTTCACTATCCACTTCTTTCCCGTATCAATATCTTCATAAACCAGATACTGACAACCACTTAGAATTGCTACATACATGAAGGAGTAATAATGATTCATAGACTTTGGTGGTGGTAGCACTTGCAAGCTCTCAGTTTCAAGATTAAAAACAAGAATAAAATTGCTCACGAGCGCCCAATGCAGAGCACCATTAACAACATCTCCACTGACAATGTTCCCCCATTTAAGATTACCTCCATATGCAAAATCCTCCAAACTCTTCCATTTGTTAGATTTTAGACTATATATATAACTTTTATAGAAATTAGTATGAGCTTGAGCATCATAATGTCTTTCTACACGAACCACCTTGTAGTCGTCCGTGCGTTCATCGTACAAAAAACCATGAACGCTTAATTCATGCTTGGAACAGATCGGTAACACAAGGTGCTTTTGAGTTGAAGGGTTCCACAAAACAATTGTTAAATCCGAATAGACTAAACAGACCAGGCCATTGCAAGAGCCTGCTAATATAAATCGCCTCCAGCAATCACATATGATTTCCGGGTATTTGATTTCTTTCATGGACTCTCTTTTGGAAATTTTACCCGAGGTATTGACTAAATCATATAGCTTCGGGACTCCCATGGTATCACCAATAAACTCCATCTTAGATTTGGATAGTTTGTAATGTGTTTTAATGAAATCATGGCTGTTAATTATCCGACACCATGATTTTGATACACACTGGAATCGCAAAAGAGATTTCGTTGATAACCTTGATAGTACCTCCACAACTAAATCATGTGGAATGAAAACGTTAGACATTGATTGAGATGTTTACTTAACTTCGCAGCAGCGGTTTTAGATTATGCTTGTAGGACAGAAAATGAATTACCATTGGACTCTATTCCTATATATAGGTGGTAGTATAAGCAAAGAACTCTACACGTAACTGATAAGATTATGTTAGAATAGAATCCTAGTCTTTAGGATATTATCTAATATTTGAAATGAGTCATGTTTTCATTGTTGCTGATATTATGTTGATACTTTTTAGCCGAGTTAGTTGAGTCATGACTATTTAAGCCAAGGAAACTATTAATAAAAGCACGTCATTTTAGTGTCCCTTATAAAGCACTTAGAAGTGTTTTTACAATTTTTTAAAAATTTTAGACTCTAAAGTACATTTTTAGTTTCTCCAAAAAAGAACCCAAAATGTATCTAGATTTCAAAATGATTTTTAATAATTTTTTAAATGTAAAATTTTATTCTAATTGTATATTTTATTCTAAAATAAAAGCTTTCAAACAAGTGTTTAGTTCTGCTTGTTGTAATATTTTGCTTAATTTATGGATGAATTATCTATGGAGTCTTGGAAACTATCTTAGTGCCACAAAGAAACTAGTCAATTCATCTCTCTTCTAAAAAGGCCTCTAAGATGTCCATTGTATTACTACCCTTATATGTATATAAGACAAAAAAAATAGATTTTCTCTCTCCTCCATAATCATTATTCTCTTACCTCCATTATCATTTCTTTCTCTCTCATACTTCATTAACTATCAATAATTTCCAACTCTGATAACTGCCGGTCACCGCCGACCAGAGCATAGAAAAAGTTCTGAGCATGGAGTACTGAGTATGGAAAAAAATTCATGAGCATGGAAAAAGTTACCGAGCACGGAAAAACTGCTAAGTTTCGAAAAAAGTTGCTGAGTATTCGAATTTTTTTGTTAAGTCGCTTTACCGAGTATGCTCATACTAGTATGCTCAATAACTTCACTGAGTATGCTCAATAAGTTTACTGAGTATCAGAAAAACTCCATTGAGTTCTGGAGAATTGTACTGAGCATTCACTGAAAAAGTTGCTGAGTTTTATTATTTTCTTAATTTAATTTTTATTTACATAAAAAACACAACCAAAATTAAACAATAGATTTACATTACAAAATTCAAAAATAAAAAAACTAAAAAGCACTAAAAAAAGGAAAAAAAGGAAAATTTGTATTTTCATAGAAAAAAGAAAGAAAAGAAAAGGAGAAGTCGGAGCTTGAACAGAATGTTGAGCAATTTGCAGAACATCTTTGCAAATCAAACCACAAAATTTACACAGGAGCTTCATGGAAAAGAAAGGAACGTGACCATCTTCTAAGCACAACAAGTAGCAAAAATTCCCACTGCCATATTCAAACAAACAATGGAACAAAAAAGAAAAAGAAAATTTAAAAAAAAAAACTCTAAATTCAAGATTCCAATCTCAAACACACATTATGGTGCTATAATACTTACCGTAATACACAATATATCTGAAGCCATTTTTGATAAAAACGGATACTTATAACTAGTAAATGGAGACTTTTGATGTGTTCAGCTGTGGCACCAATAAATGCACCAGCCACAAGCCTTTGACCAGACCCGGGAGTCGAGATATGGTCTCGACCCGCCATAGGAGCGCCATCGAGAGATGCTTCTTCACCGACGAATTTCATTTCTTAATCAAAAGTTTTGAGCAACGCGAACCACCAACTCCGCTGCACCAATCATCTTCTCCGATCTACAACGCCGCTGCACCAACTCTAATTTTCTCTCCTGTAAAGGAAGGTTTAAAGGTCTATATATAATAAAAAATTAGGACCGGTCTTTTTACTTAAGAATAATAATTTAAATAATAAGAAGCCCAAGTCTATATTAAAAACCCCGTAACTGTTGTACAACTGTTGGTAAAATGGTCGTAATTTTTGCGTCTCAACTCCGAATCACCTTATTCCAGTGCTCAAATCATCCTAACTCAAAGGCGCATCTTTCTTATTTCACGGCTCAAAGGCTGAATCAGTGTCTAAGTGGCTCGAAATCAGAAATTAGTAACAGCCTTCCAGATTTTTCTCTCTATTAGTCAACTTTCGAATATTTTCTTCCTTTTTACCTCTCATCTTGATCTTGGAATTTAATTCCCACTTCTCCTCATTGTATTGTTGCTCCATAGCATCCATGGACCTAAGAACTTTGCACTAAAAACAAACAAATTACCGTACAAAAGCTCTAAAAATTAAATCACATAATTCTAAGGGGAGAAAATGCAACATAACGAAATAAGCATGAAAGTCTATCAAATAAGTCTAATATTTACCTAATATGATATCTCCTAATAGCTAATATTTAGAACAAAACGGGAGACATCAAGACCCCCAACTCAAACCTTTGTCGTCCCGACAAAGTAAAATAAAAACAAAGGCCTTATGTGCACGCAGAAATGGAGAGTTTAGTGAATTATACCCAAAGCACAACTTAAAACAAATATCATATATTATGACTTAGGAATTAATATACACATACACCTATCATGCAAAATTAGCACAAATAATATAAGTCCAAAATTAAATTCACAATGCTAGAAGGTTACACTTATACTTATCTCAATATGGTGGCTATAGGGTGTTCATTGATCCTCACTTGCTTTGAATGCTACACTTAGCTTACTCCTTATTAGTTGAATTACAAATCCACTATGTATCTAGGAATCCAAAATTCTACCTTGCCGGTTACTTTATTCTTTTTGTTTTTCTTTTTCATTTTTTTCTTTCTTTTTGTACAATCGACAACCAGGTTCCCGGTTAGTGATGACCGTGTTCCTGGTTGTCTTCTATATTGACAACTTTTATCACCTTTTTTCTTCAAGGACTCTGGCAAAGGGATACAAATAATATCTCATCAACATTGCGCATCAATACAAACGCATACAAATCCCTCCCAATGTACTTTCCCAATAATAAAACCCACCACCCCAAACTCAAGCTCAAGACAGGAAGTCTCAGGATCGTGATTCAAGTTCGGGTCATTTGGAAATTCCTAATAAAAGGGATATGGGCTTATATCGTGGCGACAAAAGAAAGGCTTAACGACTAAGAATGGGACTAAGAAGGGTATAATTAAATCATGGGATAGAAGGCTAACAAAGAACTGCCACTATCATTTTCCTAGTTACATAGCTTGCCTTTAGTTTATACCTAAGTGGGTTCTCTACTAATTCGGATCTCACGTTCTACAAACCACTCATTTTCCTTAAGTACAAGTTTTCTTCTTTTGCATTGTTAATTAATCTTTCCTATCAATTACCTAATGTTTGCATGTAATTAAAGTGTGTTTTACATTAACTCCTAAAGTCTACTATTTTCTATCATAAATTCATAAAAAGTATGCTTAATAGGGACATTTAAAATACTCTACAGCCAAATGCAACCCTCAATTAATTTTATTGAAAGCATTAAAACACATAACACATAAAATTGGGATGAGGAAACGAACCCCACCCCAAACTCAATACTGAGTCGTGTCACCACGACTCCAAAAGACTCAATAAAGAAAATAAACTAATGTACACTAATAATGAGAAAGGGAGAAGGAAACGTATTTTAACCAGCACGAGGCTAGTTTCTAGTGTTGCGTGTAGAGCTCAAACTCTATAGAATAGTCCTTATGAGTACCAACTCTTCTGTTACCTTTCCCACAGCTGTTATCATCTCATCTTGTTTCTCCGCTAAAGTTCTTATTCGTTCTTCCAACTCGTTTTCATTCACTGTCTTCTTCTTGCGTGTAGGAAGTCTAGCACCTCTTTCTTCTAATTTTGGAGCTCCCTCATGAACATTTTTCAATTGATTTTATTTTCAAATCTTCCCCTTCTTCTGTAGGCTCATCCTCTTCATTCTTGAGTAGTATCTTTGTGGCTAAACAAATCGCGGTTATGGTGCACGGGAATTTGAGGTTTCTTTGTAGAATAGGAGATTTTCCGAATTCCATGATGAGGTTATAAATTACACGGGCGACACCAATTTCTTTCTTCTAAAGAATACATTTTATAAAAATAATATGTTCCTTTGTTAACTCCGAAATATGATTGTTTCCTAAGAAGGTAGGGATTATGAACCGGACCATACTTTAGCACGTGGTAGCAAGTCGCTACTAAACACCTGGTCTGCATATCTTTCTCCTACTAGGATGGGAAGTCCCCCACGAATCAGAACTTGATCATAAAAAAGATTCTCATTCGAAAGATGAATCATTAAATACTTCTTGAGATGGGCATGGACCGGTCAAGATTGGTAATTTCATTGTTTTCCGAATAAGCTCAATTGAGAAAGGTAGTGCCTTTTTGCGTAGGATATGTGTCTGTCCATTCGCAAAAGCTAGTTCTTCATAAACGTGAGGTTTCTTTTTCTCAATTATTTCAACCAAACTTGTCACAAGTGATAACATACTCTTTAAATACGCCATTCATAATACCTTAAGGAAATCCTTTCTTTACACCAACTAACGAACTTGCTCAGTCCAACTAACAAAGACACTTTTTGGCTTAGTTGCCATCATCTTTCTACGTGTAGATCTTTGTTCCGTAGTGGGTTCACTACTTCAACTTCTTCTTCCAAGTTAGGCTTTTTAGGAGTAGCCACACTTGGGTTCTCTTTCCTCTTCATAGTAGTCTTGACTTCTCCAATCTTAGGTAGGGATGGCAACGGATCGGTTCTTTGCAAAAATTCCAAAAACCATAACCATAACCATTTTTATAATTAAATACCATATCCTAGCGGTTTTAACCATCGGTTACATTTTCCAAAACCATAACCGTATTATTCGGTTTCGGTTTTTTAAGGTTTTGTGGTCTTTAACCATATTCAAAGATAACTTAATAAATATATTAAATTTCATAAAATAAAACAAGACATATAAGAGAAAACTACAAGGTTTATAAAAAATTGTGTTGGTATTTGATTAAATTGCATATTTATTATTTATATGGTTAAAATTTAGTATTGTAGAGATCGATAGTTAGCCTAGTGGTTAGGTTACTCCGCAGAGACCAAGAGGTCCTGGGATCGAATCTCATTGGAGTCAAAGTAACTCCGAGTCCATAGTGGCTCTCTCATGTATTCAAAAAAAAAATTTAGTATTGTGATTTTGCTTTTAAAATTTCAATATATCTAATTTAACATAAGGAATTATAACATTTGAAAATATACATGATAATAAACGATTTTCGGTTTTGCGGTTTTATTTTTATCAAAAACCATAACCTAACGGATTTAACATCGGTTACACTTTTCAAAACCATAACCTAATGGTTTTAACCACGGTTATGTAATTTGGTTTTCAATCGGTTCATTTATCATCGGTTTTGGTTTTTAACCGTAACCATTGTCATCCCTAATCTTAGGCATAGAACTCAAATCCGGAATCTCAATAGCTTTGTCTGGAGTGACTCCAGGAGTGTTTCTAGTTTGGGATTACTTCTCGTCTTACGATTATAGCACAAGGAATCGGTTCTGTTTGTCATCTCAGCGCACCTCAAACTCAAAATTTAAAAAATTCACAAACTAGAGAAAAGTTTTAATATTTGATGTTTTGAGGATAGAAAAAAGAAGATTAAGATGAAATATGAGATGGGTAATTATAAGCTTTTCCGAGAAGTTGACTTTCTTCCCAATTAAATAGACAGTCTCTGTACGCATGCTCTTACCCTCATCTTCATAGTAGGGAACAACAAATCCACCTTTTTCACTCATTTCGTATTACCATAGCTCTAGCAAGATTTGTCGTCTCGTTTCGTGATTAAAATATGCCCCAAAAGTGACTTCAATTTCACCAAAGATTATCTCTTCAGCCACTCGCCCACCCATGGCTACGAGAGCAACTTTCAGTAGCTTACAATGATAAATTGTTGTCTATGTTCTTTAATGAACCCTGTAAAAAACTATGTGGAGAATTCACGCTATTTTAAAACTTGTTTCAGTGAGAATAGATGTGATATGAATTGAATTCAACACTTCTCGTCACCTTATTAATCCAGATTCTTGAAAATATCCATCTTCAACAAGTTAAAATCTCATCAGCTGCACCACTCACGATAGTCAAAGGCTGACCACCCAATTGTGTTTGAAAAGCACTAATCATAGCCTCATAAGTAGCAATAGCTTACTTAGTTTTAGGTTAATAAACACCTCATCAGTAGAAGTCTTTGACAAAGTCTTTACAAAACATAGAGATAGACGAATTTGAGTTTGAGAAGTTTTGAGAAGGTCCAAAAATGTAATCAAGCTTATTGATACTTTACTAACTACTTAAAGGAAGTTTGTGAAACGGGGTACTTGTGTTCATCACAAGCACTTATTTAGTGTCTTGCTGTCTATTATGGTTTAATCTACTTTCTGCTTATTTGTATGGATAATTTTCGATATGAAGTGTGTAGAATTAATTAAACCTCACAATAAATGCATTAAATAAATCAACTGCAAGTGATGATTAGCAGATGTCTAGTTGTATGAGGAAATACCTTATAGGTAATGCTGAAGAACTATTAATAGAAGAAGATCGTACAGTATCCTAAAATATTTGAGTTTCAACAATGCTGTTAATTGCAAATACTCAAATTGTGTGAAACTTAGCATGTATTTCATATAATTGATTCAAATTGTAATTGAACACTATATATACTTATTATGTCGAAGCTCCCACAAAATATAGTAAATTTATTGCGACTATTAGCTTTGCACAACAACTAGATATTTCAACATTTCATAGACATAACTCTTAGAATAATAAGAAAAGTTTAAATTAACTGATATTAAATGAAATTACAATAAAATTATTCAGATTCTGCAGACATGGATGCTCTAACTAATTACCTTAAACCTTACAAGTCATGAAGTCATGACCCAGATCCAATTAATTACCATTTTCTTAACTTAATCTTTGTACCTTCTTTTTTCTTCCTTCCTCAACTTGTTCTTCACCTTCATCGAGTCGGACAAGACTTTCAAAATATTCATATTGCCTTTCAGTAGTGTACAATTGCATATCTTTACGCATTGAAAATGGCCTCGTAATAAACAATTCTATACCAGCTAGCAAATCCGATGTTAATTTAGTCCAAGGATCTTTAGATCCATAATCTTTCATTATCCACTTCTCCCCAACATCAATAAAATACAGACAACCACTCAAAATAGAGCCACAAATGAAGGAGTGATAATGATTAATTGACTTTGGTGGTGGTGGTATCACTTGGAAGCTCTCAGTTCCAATATTAAAAGCAAGAATAGAATTGTCCTTGAGCTTCCAATGCAGAGCACCATTAGCAGCAACTCCACAAGCAACTCCACTGTCAAGGGACCTATATTTAAGATCAACTCCATATGCAAAATCCTCCAAACTCCTCCATTTGTTAGATTTTAGACTATATATATAAACTTTAAAGATATAAGTATGAGATTCATAATGTCTTTCCAACCGAACCACCTTGTAGTCGTCCGTGCTTTCATCGTACACAAAACCATGAACGCAGTAATATTTATGATTGGAACAAATCGGTAACACAAGGTACTTTCGAGTTGAAGGGTTCCACAAAACAATTGTCAAATTCGAATATACTAAACAGACCAGGCCATTACAAGAGCCTGCTAATATAAATCGCCTACTTCCCCAGCAAACCCATGTGATTTCCGGGTATTTGATTTCATTCATGGACACTCTTTTGGAAATTTCACCGGAGGTAAGGACTAAATCATATAGCTTTGCAATTCTCATGTGATAGTCTTCAGCAATAATCTTCATATCAGATTTGGATCGTTTGCAATGTGTTTTAATGAAATCAGGGCTGTTAATCATCTGACACCATGATTTTGATACGCACTGAAATCGCAAAAGAGAATTAGTGGATAACCTTGATAGTATATCCACAACTAAATCATGTGGAATGAAAACTTTAGACATTGATCAAGAAGCTTAATTAACTTTGCAGAAGCGGCCGTGTTAAATTAGGTTTGTAGGACAGAAGATGAATTACCATCGGACTCTCTATTCTTTTATATAGGTGGTGGTATAAGCAAAGAAATCTCCACGTAACTCTTTCATAAAATCTTTTTTTTATTTTTTATGTATGGGTGATTATAAATTCATTATTTTATTTTATTTTATAAACATAAGAGCCGATTGAACAAAATTACACAAAATTTGATCCAAGATGCGGATCCAAAACGATTCTAATAATTGCCTCTTATCTCTCGAGATAAATCTCCATAGGTAATTTGGAGAATCTTCTAGTTCTACGGGCCTTGTCTGATCATTTGCGTCTTCTTTGGCTAATTTATCAACACACGAGTTAGTTTCTCAAAATATATAGCTAAATATAAAACCCGGATGATCGCACAAAATAATCCTACACTCGCGACTTATTAGTGACAGCCGACTACCTGAGCTCCCACCGCCCTTCACTAGTGTGTGGAGCTCCCTCGAATCCGTCTTGATATAAAGATCTTTGTAACCTCTCCTAACGGCCCATTTCAATCCAAAGTGTAACACTAAAAGTTCCGACGTGAGCGGAGAAAATCCACAATACATGAGCCAACAAAACTAGCAATGAATGTTCCATCCTTATCTCTTAAAATACCTCCAATACCAGCTACTCCTCTCACCGAATCGTAGCTACCATCTATATTCATTTTATCTTTCTCCTTAGGTTTCACTCATTTCACCACGACGCTCTTGCTAGTTTAATTATAGCCACATCACACTCCTTACCCCACGCCAATACAAAGTTACTTGCGAGTTGTAGTATTTGTTTTTTAATTTTCGTAACGTGCGGTGCGCTTTGATTACCATTGAAGATAAAGGAGTTACGCTTTTCCCAAATTACCCAAATTACCGCCGCGAACACAAGGGTCCATTCTAGCCCGTTTATTCTTGCTTTAGACCCCAAATGACTTTTCAGCCATTTTTTTATTCCAGCTTCTTTATTGAATGGGGACCCAACCGGGTTACTATTATTGTCCACTGAGGAAGAGTCTTGTTTCTAGGCTATATTCGCCTTTCTGAGCAACTCCATGTCCACGCGGCAGGTACGAGCTCCTTCCATTCCAGCAGCCATGTCCACTCCATTTTCTGCAACAGCTTCCAACTCCAGCTGCAGTCTAGGCGCGACAGGTCCCTCAAACAGCATTGTTCCAATAGCAACATGTTCCTCCATCAGCAGTCCAGGTTCCTGTCGAACTCCAATAGCAAACTCCAGCTGATGTTGTTCCACTTCCAACCTGAAAAAAGCACCATATTAAGTTAGCAACTTTACACTCTAAAAAAATGCGTTTAATATCCTCCACTTCCATCCCACATGCCTTGCATTCCTTCAAATCAATCACTCCCCGCCGGTGTAAATTCTTCGCGGTCGCAATCCTATCTTTAACAATTCTGCATAATAATACTTTGATATTTTGTGAACATTTCATCTTCCACAACATCTCCCATCTAAAACTCGAATCCACTACACTATTATCTAAGTGATTGAACGACTTCATCGTAAATAAGCCTGATTTCTCATATTTCACTTAACATTTGGACCCAAACTATCATTAGAAAATACCACTCCATCCTTAGAATCTCAACACCCGCCATGATGTCTTTACACGCATTTGAATCCCCACTTTTTTGTTCGAGATTTTGTAGACCCCCTTTGAAGTTCTTCTTTTTAAACACCTCAATCCAAGCCACTCTTTGGTCCCGTAATACTTTCCACCCAAATTTTTCAAAAAGAGCTATATTGTAATTATTTTATCTTCTTATTTCTAGACCACCCGCCTCTTTGAATTACACAATTGTTCCCAAGCAACCCAATGTATCTTCCTTTCTGACGGCGATGATCCCCAAATAATTTTTTTCTTATAATTTTATCGATCTCCACATGGTGTCGACTAGGCTGTGATAAAATAATAGATAAAATAAGTGCAAAAGTAGACACCCTAGTCTAAACACAGTTCTGCAAGTATACATGACGTATGAAAATTTTACTGATAAATAAGATTTGTTCCTCAGAGACTACAAAAGTTAGAGAGAACTTATGCAAATTATCAAGTGCAAATATAAAAGCTAGATTAATAATACGCAAGAAAATAAAAGACTAAAAGAGATTTTTATTTGGGTTTTTGTAAATTGAATTTTAAACTAAATAAATTAAAGACAGAAAATTAACTAAAAAGGAGAAGATAGTATGATAGTTTAGCTCGAGAAACTAGCAAGTAATCTCCACTACCCTTGTTTATTCTAAACATGTAAGGGTGAATTATGTAGTATTGCAATAGTTAGGATTCTAAATTCCTACCTATCCCCGGAGAGCGAACTACGGCGACGACCTTTCAACCATAAGGAGACCCGAAATAGGATTATCTAGCGCCACCAGGGTCCTAAGTGTAGACATACCTATTAATGGTGATTGGTGATTAAATTAAACCTTAGTGATTATCAAGTTAGGCTGGTATTGTCAGAACCAATTTCATATACCAAACGTTTATGTGGTGTTTCAATAGTTAAACACCCCTTCCGGGCGACCATCTAACTACTATTAAGGTGATCCTATACGCATGCATTCGCAAGGAAAACAGACAATAAATCAAAGCACATAAGATAGAGAATAAAACATGAATTAAATTTAAATACGATGGTATCCCAAATTAGATAGACGTTTAAACAAGAACTAGGTGGTGGGGCCTAGGGTGTGATAAAATAAGATATAATTAAAGTGCAAAAACACCCTAAAACTACACGGTTCTGCAAGTATACAGATCGTATGCAAGTTTTAGATAAAGATTCGTTCCGCAGAGACTACAGAGGTTAGGAGAATCTTATGCAAATACCAAGTGTAAATAATTAAAGCTAGAACAACTAAATGCAAATAAAAGTAAAGACAAATAGATTTTTGTTTGGTTTTCTAATAAACTAAAGCTAAGAATATAAAAGACAGAAAATAAATATGAAAGAGAAGAATATGAGAAGATAGCTTAAGTTATTAGCATGTAATCCCCACTAGTTTTGCCGTTCTAAACATGTAAGGGTGAATTATGTAGTATTTCCCTAATCGGTCCCAATATGCTATCGGTAGTTTAAAATAGGATTTACCTGTATCAATAAGGCTTCCTAAGCAAACTTTTCCTGTAATTGGTAAAGAGTCACAAGACTCAACCATAGTGATTATCTAGCTAGGTTGGGTTGTCAGATCAAACCTAAAACTAAACGTTATGTGCTAAACATGTAATTAAACACCGTTGTCAATGGTATCCTAATTACTAGATGGTAATTCTAATGGCGGCCGTCCACAAGAACACAGAATATAAATTCAAACACATAAACAGAGAATAAAAACTATAATTCTATTTAAAACATTAAATTCCCAAATTAGATAGATGTCAATCAAAACTAGGGTTCATACATATATGCTAAAACTTAAGCTAAAGAAATTTAGTTCATGAAAGAAAAGAAAGAAATTACAAATCTAAAGGTAGAAGAAGACATTGTTGATGACAGCTCCTTCCAGACTTCTCTCTTGTGTTCTAAGCTTCCTCTTGGTTTAAGGTTTCACCAAGGATGATTTAAGAGTGTTAAGAGGCTGTATTTATAGGTTAGAGGTTGACCTAATTCGTTTCTTTAGAGATAAGTTAAGTAATGGACTCCTAGCCCAACTCAAATTCGTATGGAAATAAAGATAAACACTGCTGCGTTGTTTTGGTCATAACTTCTTTATTATTGGTCCGATTTTGCTCCACAAAATACCAAAAGAATCGCAACAGAATTATCTAGACCCTTTAGGAGTAATTTACCAAATTCGGCCTCTTTATTAGGTAAAAACGCCTATCTTTGCAGAATCCCAGATTTAGGCAGCTTTTCCTTTTCCATCTTTTTAGCAATTATTTCCTTATCTCCAATTTCCATGCATATCTCCTTCCATAAGTTGTTGTCTTTGACTTGGACTCTAATTAATCTCCATAATTATCTTTAAAGCTTCACACTAAATAAACAATTAAACCCAATATGCTCTAAAAATAATAATTCTACAAATCAAGACCCAAAATCGGAAAGTGCACTAAAATAAGCTAAAATCAACCTATAAACTAATAAATAAGCCTAAAATGATGTCTCATGAGTATATTTTACTATCACAAATGAGGAGACATCAAGACCCCCAACTCAAAGTTGTATCGTCCCGATACAATAAAGTAAAGAACAGTAGGGTAGTCAAAATAAACAAGAAGAAGTCGGAGGAGAACAAGAACACAAATATAATGAATGATCCTAGAGCATAAATTCCAAAAAATCTCATGTAGTAATGCTCAAGAAATAATGCACAAATATGCTTAATACGCATGTAATCAACAATCCATAAATTCAAGTTAAGATTAATTTCGCAATGCCAGAAGGAGAGGATGATAACTTAGTTCAGGTTAATGGCTATAGGTTGTTCATAGGTCCCAAATAAAGCATCCAATGGTCCACTTACCTACTACCTAATAGCTCAATTGTTTCTCCATCTAGTAGTTAAAAATCCTAAGGTCTTTGTTATAACTTGGCTTAAGGACGGGTGTGGTATATTTGGATAATGAAAAGTGAGCTTTTGGCTCTCTCCTCACTAGCCATCAACGAATCGCCCTAGAGCTTGAGTTGTTCACTCGAAGATGTTCTCACTCAACCCAATTTATTGATGCTTTTTAATGTGCATCCGCAATAATCCCAATTAAAACATTTGATGATATAAAATCCACTTTGCCGGTCCGAATATATATTTTCTTTATAACAATTTTTTTTTTTTTTTTTTTTTTCTTTTGTATAGCTATGATTCTCTTTTGATGTTGAGATATCACACTATTTTTTCATATATATATTCTTTCTTTTTTTATGCCCTTGTTGGCAAAATTAGCTCGTAGCTTCTTTTCCATTCACTATTACCCCGGCAAAGGGTTACAATAATAACAATTCATCATCAATAAAATCACAAAGATAATTCCCAATTCCCAAAGTTCCCTAATTATGAAACCCACCACCCCAAACTCAAGCTCTAAAACGAGTGTCTCAGGTTTTGCGATTCGAGTGCGGGTCATATAGATAAGTCCTAAAAACTAGGGTAAGGATTATAATGTGTTTCAAATAAAAAGGCTTTAGAAAGGCTCAGAGGGGCTAAGACGGATAAATAACATAATCAAATAAAAGGGTGAGAAAGTCTAAAGGCTTCAAGTGTTTTATCATGAAAGAACTGCCTTATTCATTTTTCTAACTACCGGATTTCGTTACTTATTCACTAATAGTTCATAGACAAGTGGGTTTTCAACTAATTTTAAACCTCACGTTCTACACACCAAATAACTATTCCTAAGTTTCAACGTGATTTCTTAGCATTGCTCATTAACTTTTCTATCCTTTATTTCCTGTTTTCATGCATGCATGCTAAACAATTTTGTTGCATCTTTCAAAAGCATACTACTTACTATCATTGACCTAATAAAATCATGCTCAATAGGTACATTCAAGAATATTCTATGCCTAATTCAACCTAAAAATTTTAAATTTTATGCAAAAAAAACAAAAAGGAAGATGAGGACAACGAATCCCCACCCCCAACTCAAAAATGAGCCGTGTCCCCACGACTCGAAAAAGACTCAAGAATGGAATAAAATTTAAAATAAAACTAACTAAACTACCTAATGCATCCAAGCTATTGAGAAAAATTAGAATGACTTACCTGGCTGGCCATAGAGATCCATCATATCATCCTCATCTTCTGAAGCTGAGGGATCGGTGTAATCATCTATATCCTTGTACAAGGTCGAATTATCTACCCTTGTTTCCAATTGCATAATTTCTACCCAAAGGTCTTTGTTATCTTCACGTAATCTTTCAACTTCGTTCTGTAACTGAATAGCCCAAGGAGGAAGATCATAAGCAATTTTGGAAGAAGAGGTAGAAGAACCTTGGTCTTGGATTTTTATCTTGTCTAAAGGCCTCCTTGATGGTGTGGACATTCTAGCAGTTAATCTCTTCTTTGGTAGTGGTTGTTCAGGTGCCTGTTCTTTTGATTCTTCAGAAACCTCATCAAGATTGATGGGTTTTTCAATGGTAGCTCCAGGCAATTTCTTATTCTTCCCAAGGATTGAACACTTTCTCTTGTATTCCATAGCGTCAGATCTGTTAGTCATGCTTGATTCACCCACAACTCAAGTTATACCAAGGATGGATTAAAAGTTTAAGGAAAATTGGTGTAGCTTGATGTTGTTGCTTGGAATTGGTTAAAGAGAAAGGTTATTGGATTGATCTTGGAAGAACTCTTTAAAGCTTGTTGAATATGAAGGTGTTTTGAAGGTGTAGTGTGATGAATTTGATGAAGGATTGTGTTTATGGAAGATGATGGAGAGGATTTGATGAGTTGTTGTGTTAATTGTGAAGGTTTGCACAAGCTTTAAGATGTTTATATAGGGTTTGGGTCTGAAAAATTCGTGGGTGGAAGGCTAGGGTTAATCTCATAAGGTAAGAGTTTGATTAGGAAAAGAATTCCTTCTTGAACCGCCTCTTGCGGTGCACCGGACATATCCCGCGGTGTACCGCAGCTTCTGTTGCTCCAAAATTTTTACCTACTGGATAATACCCGAGCTAGCACCCCGTGGTACGGGTTTTTGGGTTGCGGACCAGGGGTGCGGTGCAGGGGGTAGTCCGCAGCATGTCCGTCAAAAAACCCGTGGTACCCAACCCGTGGTACGGGTTTTGAACGTGCGGACTAGGGTCCGGTGTACCGCGCCAGGCCCCGTGATTTTTTTTTCGACCTTCTGGATAAAACCCGAGCTAGCCAACCCGTGGTACGGGTTTTTGGGGCACGGTGCATCCCTGCGGACCATGTGGTAGTCCGCGGGGTAGTCCGCGCCAGACTTGAAGTTCCTCCAGATTTTTCCTTTTGACCCCAAACTTGCTTCCTGCACAATAACACACTACCTTTCTCTCCCATTAGCTTGAAAACACAATTAAAAATATACACTAACTTAAAATTAAACACTACAAAGCAAAAACAACTAATCTAAAAAGCAATTAAAACAAGGGGTGTCTCCCAAGAGCACTTTTGTTTAACGTCTTTGAGTTAGACGTGTACCTCAGGTTAATCGCATTCGACAAGGTAGATTTTCTCTCCTTGCTCAAAGTCCTCACTGTCATAGTATCTCTTCAAACGCTGGCCATTCACCATGAATGTCCGTTGCTCGGCTGGATTTTCAATCTCAATCGCTCCATGCGGTGTGACTTTGGTAACAATGTAAGGTCCTTCCCAACGGGATTTAAGCTTTCCTGGGTAGTTTGAAAATCGAGAGTTGTATAATAAAACCTTCTGTCCAATCTCGAGATTCTTTGGACGGAGCCGTTTATCATGCCATCGCTTTGTTTTCTCCTTATAGAGACGTGAATTTTCATAGGCATGATAACGAAGCTCCTCCAATTCGTTCAATTGCATCATCCTTTGTTTCCCGGCCAAATCTGGGTCTAGATTCAGAGTTTTAATAGCCCAGTAGGCTCGAGCTTCTAGTTCAATCGGTAGATGACACGCTTTGCCGTAGACCATGCGATATGGAGATGCCCCAACTGGTGTTTTAAATGCTGTTCTGTATGCCCAGAGAGCATCATCTAGCTTTAAAGACCAGTCTTTTCTTGATTTGTTCACGGTCTTCTCCAGAATAGATTTAATTTCCCGATTAGAAACTTCAGCTTGACCGTTAGTTTGTGGGTGATAACCGGTTGAAGTACGGTGTTTCACTCCAAACTTTTTAAGAAAATGTCTCACGGGAGCATTAAGAAAATGGGTACCTTTATCACTGATGAGAACACGTGGCGTACCATGTCTTGAAAAGATGTTTGATTTTAAGAATTTAATCACTGTTTGAGCATCGTTCTTTGATGTTGCCACTGCTTCTACCCATTTCGATACATAGTCTACTGCAAGCAAAATATAAAGATTTCCATAGGAAGTGATGAAAGGTCCCATGAAATCTATTCCCCATACATCAAAGATCTCAACTCCAAGAATGTTATTAAGCGGCATCGCGTCTCTTTTTGATATATTACCAGTTTTTTGGCATCTGTGGCATGACTGGACGAAACTGTGACAATCTTTGTGTATGGTTGGCCAATAGAACCCGGATTGAAGAATTTTAGCTCCGGTTCTATCGCCCTTAAAGTGACCTCCATAAGGTGAACTATGACAACTTTCAATAATTTTCTCCATCTCACCTTCATGTACACATCTTCTAACCACTTGGTCACTACATATCTTCCAGAGGTACGGTTCATCCCAATAATACTGTTTGGCCTGGTGGTTCAATCTTTGTCTTTGTTGTGGGTGGAAATCTTTGGGAAAGACACCACTCACAATGAGGTTGACTAGATCTGCATACCATGGCACAAAAGCACGTTTAATAGCAAAAAGTTGTTCATCAGGGAATACCTCTTTAACCAACAATGGTTCCTTGTTCGCATTAGATCCTTCGAGCCTTGATAAGTGATCAGCAACTTGATTGTCGCATCCTTTTCGGTCTCGAATATCTATGTCGAATTCTTGAAGCAATAGTATTCATCTAATGAGACGCGGCTTAGCGTCCTTTTTCTCCATGAGGTACCTAATAGCTGAATGGTCCGTGTATACAATAGTTTTCTTCCCAACCAGATAGGGACGAAATTTATCGAAAGCATAAACCACGGCCAACATCTCTTTCTCCGTCACTGTATAATTCATCTGGGCAGCGTTGAAAGTCTTACTTGCATAATAAATCGTGTGGAAAATCTTGTCTTTCCTCTGTCCCAACACAACACCCATAGCGTGATCACTAGCATCGCACATAAGTTCAAACGGAGCGTTCCAATCAGGAGGTATAACAACAGGTGTAGAGATCAGTTTTTCCTTAATCGTCAAAAACGCTTGAAGACATTCTTCAGTAAAATTAAAAGGAGTATCCTTTTCAAGTAAAGAGCAGAGCGGTTTGGCGATCTTGGAGAAATCTTTAATAAATCGTCGATAAAATCCTGCGTGACCCAAGAAACTTCTCACTCCTTTAACAGAAACCGGAGGTGGTAGTGTTTTGATAACTTCAATTTTAGCACGATCAACCTCCATCCCTGCCTTCGAAACTTTATGTCCCAACACAATTCCCTCTTGAACCATGAAGTGGCATTTTTCCCAATTAAGCACGAGATCTTTTTCTCTACATCTCACAAGGACTTTCTCTAGATTACTCAAACAATCATCAAAACTGTCTCCAAACACTGAAAAATCATCCATAAAAACCTCCAAATATTTATCAATCATGTCCCAAAATATAGCCATCATGCACCTCTGGAACGTGGCAGGTGCATTGCATAAACCAAACGGCATTCTTCTGTAAGCAAAAGTACCAAACGGACATGTAAAAGTTGTTTTGTGTTGATCGAGGGGATCCACACAAATCTGATTATAACCCGAATATCCGTCTAGGAAACAATAATATTCTCTCCCTGCAAGCTTGTCTAGCATCTGATCAATGAAAGGTAACGGGAAGTGATCTTTCTTCGTTGCTTTGTTCAGTCTTCGGTAATCCATGCACACGCGCCACCCTACAACTGGTCTTGATGGTATGGCTTCGCCTTGCTCATTAAGGATGGTAGTGAAACCTCCTTTCTTAGGAACACACTGTACTGGACTAACCCAATCACTGCTAGCAATCGGATAGATAATTCCTGCGTCTAACAACTTGATAACTTCCTTCCTTACTACTTCTTTCATAGCTGGCATGAGTCTTCTCTGTCCTTCTATAGATCGCCCACCTTCGTTCTCAAGAATGATTTTGTGTTTGCAAACGGAAGGACTAATTCCCTTGATGTCAGCAATAGTCCATCCAATTGCTTCTTTGTTTGCGCGAAGTACTTGAAGTAGCTTTTCCTCTTGAGGACCTGAAAGGTTAGCAGAAATAATAACAGGCAAAGTTTTGTTCGTACCTAGATATGCATAGCGTAGGTGATCTGGAAGTGGTTTTTCTTCGAGAACAGGTGGACATATTATAGATGGTTGTTTCATTGGTTCAATGTCACCTGGCTCTCGAAGTAGTTCTCGTACGTTTAATCCTAATGCAGCAACATCTTCAGGGGGAATTTCGAGTTCTGGTGTTTCAGGTGCTAAGGCTTTGTCAAGTTCATCATTTAAGCTCTCTTCATTGAAGACTTCTTGTGTAATCTTTTCGATGACATCTACCTTAAAGCACTCGTCTTTCGCTTTAGGATATTTCATAGCCTGAAACACATTGAATCGTATCTGTTCGCCTTGTACTCTCATGATCAACTCACCATTCTCAACATCAATTAGTGTACGCCCCGTGGCTAAGAATGGTCTACCCAAAATGATGGGGACATTCTTATCCGCGTCGTAGTCAAGGATAATAAAATCACAAGGAAAAATAAAAGAGCCCGCGTTAACTAAAACATCTTCAATTTTACCTATTGGTCGTGAGAGGGAGCGATCCGCCATTTGTAGTACCACAGATGTAGGTACTACTTCTCCGATATTAAGCTTCTCGAACATGGATTTAGGCATGAGATTGATGCTTGCACCTAAATCACATAATGCTTTCCCGGTCCAATTTTCTCCAATGCCGATGGGAATTGTAAAACTTCCGGGATCTTCTAGTTTTGGTGGCAACTCATTTTGACATATAGCACTGCACTCCCTAGGTAATCCAATTGGTTCCCCAGTCTCTATACTTCGCTTGTTGGAGAGAATGTCTTTCATAAATTTCATGTAGCTTGGCATCCTCTTGAGAGCTTCAACAAGGGGTATATTGATTTCTAATTTCTTCAACATGTCAATGAACTTCTTGAATTCCAGGTCATTGTCCTTCTTCCTGACACGTGAAGGGTATGGTGGTGGAGGGCGTGTACTGAGTTCCACTGGTTGTCTTGTCTTATCAGGTGTCTCGGCTTGGACACTTTTTGGTTGAACTACCTCCTTGACTGTATCTTTGATTATTTCTTCCCCCCTTTGTTCTGGAATAGGGATAGGCTCTGGTTCTGGTCTTGGTGGAGGCAGTTGCTTCCCACTTCGTAATTCAACTGCATGGCAAGAATCGTCTCTAGGAGCAATAGTATCACTTGGGAGTTGCCCTTTCGGCCTAGTTTGTAATGTACTCGCCATCTGTGATATAGTATGCTCTAGTTGCTTTATAACCTTCTCCTGAGTTCGAACTCTCTGTTGGCTATAATTTATTTTCTTCTCAACGTTTTGCATTAATTTAGTCATACTTGAAGTCAAACTCTGGAGTTGTTCTTGTTTTGCCAATTGCATTGATTGTTTAGGTGGATCTTTCTTCGGTTCTTGACAAGTTTTCTTAACAATGGGTGCCTTTTTCTGAATAGGTTGTGGAGGATTATAAGATTGAAAGTGGGGTTGCTGACTAGTTTCTTTTCTGTCCCAACTCTTTTGTTGTGGAGGTTGTTGATAATTAGTGTAGCTTTCTTGATTGTAACTATTCGAGTAATAGTTATCTTTAGGATATTGAATGGAAGCTACTGCTGGATTATTCATACATCCTGCCCACACATGATTTCTTGATCCACAACCAAGACACGAAGGAATTGTGCGTACCATATTTACCTGAGCAATTGTTCGGGCTTGTTCTGTCAGCTCTTCGAGTTGTTTAGCCAATTCCTTAAGCTTTAGAGATTCTGAATTGTTCTCCTTTACTGATTTCTTTGGCCAACTTCTCTCGTTCTCAAGAATTCTTTCCATCCCCAACTCAGCTTCTACAGGATCTAGCAACACAAAACCTGCGTTTCCTACCGAATCTGCTTTCTCTCTTGATTTGTCATTAAGGCCTCCATAAAACAAGGTTAAATAATATTCTGGCGAGGATCTATGATATGGACACCTCGCTTTCTTCTCTGTAAATCGTAACCATGCTTCACCCAAACTCTCTTCCTCTTCTTGTATAAATTGTTCAAGCTCCAACATGTCTTTTAAACGTCTACTAACCGGATAAAAACGGTCTAGGAATCTTGTTTGAAGCTTGTCCCAATCTGGAATAATATGAGGGTATTGGGCATCATACCAATCGCTTGCACATCCGGTCAAGAAGAACTGGAACATCAAGTAATATACTTGCTCCCTAGTAACTCCTCTTACGATATAGGCATCACAGATCTGCATGAATTTCTGAGTATATCGGATCGGATCTTGATGTGCATCTCCGCTGAATAATCCATGAGACGCAAACTGAGTTAACATCCCAGGATCAGGTTTAATCCTTTTGTAGACCCCCTTTGAAGTTCTTCTTTTTAAACACCTCAATCCAAGCCACTCTTTGGTCCCGTAATACTTTCCACCCAAATTTTTCAAAAAGAGCTATATTGTAATTATTTTATCTTCTTATTTCTAGACCACCCGCCTCTTTGAATTACACAATTGTTCCCAAGCAACCCAATGTATCTTCCTTTCTGACGGCGATGATCCCCAAATAATTTTTTTCTTATAATTTTATCGATCTCCACATGGTGTCGACTAGGCTGTGATAAAATAATAGATAAAATAAGTGCAAAAGTAGACACCCTAGTCTAAACACAGTTCTGCAAGTATACATGACGTATGAAAATTTTACTGATAAATAAGATTTGTTCCTCAGAGACTACAAAAGTTAGAGAGAACTTATGCAAATTATCAAGTGCAAATATAAAAGCTAGATTAATAATACGCAAGAAAATAAAAGACTAAAAGAGATTTTTATTTGGGTTTTTGTAAATTGAATTTTAAACTAAATAAATTAAAGACAGAAAATTAACTAAAAAGGAGAAGATAGTATGATAGTTTAGCTCGAGAAACTAGCAAGTAATCTCCACTACCCTTGTTTATTCTAAACATGTAAGGGTGAATTATGTAGTATTGCAATAGTTAGGATTCTAAATTCCTACCTATCCCCGGAGAGCGAACTACGGCGACGACCTTTCAACCATAAGGAGACCCGAAATAGGATTATCTAGCGCCACCAGGGTCCTAAGTGTAGACATACCTATTAATGGTGATTGGTGATTAAATTAAACCTTAGTGATTATCAAGTTAGGCTGGTATTGTCAGAACCAATTTCATATACCAAACGTTTATGTGGTGTTTCAATAGTTAAACACCCCTTCCGGGCGACCATCTAACTACTATTAAGGTGATCCTATACGCATGCATTCGCAAGGAAAACAGACAATAAATCAAAGCACATAAGATAGAGAATAAAACATGAATTAAATTTAAATACGATGGTATCCCAAATTAGATAGACGTTTAAACAAGAACTAGGTGGTGGGGCCTAGGGTGTGATAAAATAAGATATAATTAAAGTGCAAAAACACCCTAAAACTACACGGTTCTGCAAGTATACAGATCGTATGCAAGTTTTAGATAAAGATTCGTTCCGCAGAGACTACAGAGGTTAGGAGAATCTTATGCAAATACCAAGTGTAAATAATTAAAGCTAGAACAACTAAATGCAAATAAAAGTAAAGACAAATAGATTTTTGTTTGGTTTTCTAATAAACTAAAGCTAAGAATATAAAAGACAGAAAATAAATATGAAAGAGAAGAATATGAGAAGATAGCTTAAGTTATTAGCATGTAATCCCCACTAGTTTTGCCGTTCTAAACATGTAAGGGTGAATTATGTAGTATTTCCCTAATCGGTCCCAATATGCTATCGGTAGTTTAAAATAGGATTTACCTGTATCAATAAGGCTTCCTAAGCAAACTTTTCCTGTAATTGGTAAAGAGTCACAAGACTCAACCATAGTGATTATCTAGCTAGGTTGGGTTGTCAGATCAAACCTAAAACTAAACGTTATGTGCTAAACATGTAATTAAACACCGTTGTCAATGGTATCCTAATTACTAGATGGTAATTCTAATGGCGGCCGTCCACAAGAACACAGAATATAAATTCAAACACATAAACAGAGAATAAAAACTATAATTCTATTTAAAACATTAAATTCCCAAATTAGATAGATGTCAATCAAAACTAGGGTTCATACATATATGCTAAAACTTAAGCTAAAGAAATTTAGTTCATGAAAGAAAAGAAAGAAATTACAAATCTAAAGGTAGAAGAAGACATTGTTGATGACAGCTCCTTCCAGACTTCTCTCTTGTGTTCTAAGCTTCCTCTTGGTTTAAGGTTTCACCAAGGATGATTTAAGAGTGTTAAGAGGCTGTATTTATAGGTTAGAGGTTGACCTAATTCGTTTCTTTAGAGATAAGTTAAGTAATGGACTCCTAGCCCAACTCAAATTCGTATGGAAATAAAGATAAACACTGCTGCGTTGTTTTGGTCATAACTTCTTTATTATTGGTCCGATTTTGCTCCACAAAATACCAAAAGAATCGCAACAGAATTATCTAGACCCTTTAGGAGTAATTTACCAAATTCGGCCTCTTTATTAGGTAAAAACGCCTATCTTTGCAGAATCCCAGATTTAGGCAGCTTTTCCTTTTCCATCTTTTTAGCAATTATTTCCTTATCTCCAATTTCCATGCATATCTCCTTCCATAAGTTGTTGTCTTTGACTTGGACTCTAATTAATCTCCATAATTATCTTTAAAGCTTCACACTAAATAAACAATTAAACCCAATATGCTCTAAAAATAATAATTCTACAAATCAAGACCCAAAATCGGAAAGTGCACTAAAATAAGCTAAAATCAACCTATAAACTAATAAATAAGCCTAAAATGATGTCTCATGAGTATATTTTACTATCACAAATGAGGAGACATCAAGACCCCCAACTCAAAGTTGTATCGTCCCGATACAATAAAGTAAAGAACAGTAGGGTAGTCAAAATAAACAAGAAGAAGTCGGAGGAGAACAAGAACACAAATATAATGAATGATCCTAGAGCATAAATTCCAAAAAATCTCATGTAGTAATGCTCAAGAAATAATGCACAAATATGCTTAATACGCATGTAATCAACAATCCATAAATTCAAGTTAAGATTAATTTCGCAATGCCAGAAGGAGAGGATGATAACTTAGTTCAGGTTAATGGCTATAGGTTGTTCATAGGTCCCAAATAAAGCATCCAATGGTCCACTTACCTACTACCTAATAGCTCAATTGTTTCTCCATCTAGTAGTTAAAAATCCTAAGGTCTTTGTTATAACTTGGCTTAAGGACGGGTGTGGTATATTTGGATAATGAAAAGTGAGCTTTTGGCTCTCTCCTCACTAGCCATCAACGAATCGCCCTAGAGCTTGAGTTGTTCACTCGAAGATGTTCTCACTCAACCCAATTTATTGATGCTTTTTAATGTGCATCCCCAATAATCCCAATTAAAACATTTGATGATATAAAATCCACTTTGCCGGTCCGAATATATATTTTCTTTATTACATTATGTCCATAAAGAATTTAGATTTTTTGATAAGGTGACATATTTTATAACTCAAACTTTGAAACATTGCATAGTTCAATACCAATTAGACACCTGAGTTTATTTGGTTCGAAAGAGTAAAACTAACCTACGACAGGAAAGTAATACTCTAAACTAATATAAAATATTACAACTTTTACACCTCAAAACATCATTTAACTCCTACATATTAGCTAAATATGTGTTATCCTTAGACAAAATAGACTTCTTGCACCCGCTCATCCTTAGCTACACAAGATTTTGTATACTGTTACTCATTAAAGGCTTTATCTTCATGAATTTGAATGTTTCTTTTAGTCCATATAAGGTATATATATGTATTAAACCAGCTGCTAATGATAGCTTTACGTAATGGACTAGAAATTTGTGATAATATAGTGTCATTAACTTCACTCCAACTTCTAATGTTAGAGGCGTTGAACTCACACTTATTCCAGCATTGTTCCAATAGCAACATGTTCCTCCATCAGCAGTCCAGGTTCCTGTCGAACTCCAATAGCAAACTCCAGCTGATGTTGTTCCACTTCCAACCTGAAAAAAGCACCATATTAAGTTAGCAACTTTACACTCTAAAAAATGCGTTAAATATCCTCCACTTCCGCCCCACACGCCTTGCATTCTTTCAAATCAATCACTCCCCGCCGGTGTAAATTCTCCGCGGTCGCAATCCTATCTTTAACAATTCTACATAATAATACTTTAATCTTTTGTGAACATTTTATCTTCCACAACATCTCTCATCTAAAACTCGAATCCGCTACACTATTATCTAAGTGATTGAACGCCGACTTCATCGTAAATAAGCCTGATTTCTCATATTTCACTTAACATTTGGACCCAAACTATCATTAGAAAATACCACTCCATTCTTAAGAATCTCAACACCCGCCATGATGTCTTTACACGCATTTGAATCCCCACTTTTTTGTTCGCGATTTAGAAGACCCCCTTTGAAGTTCTTCTTTTTAAACACCTCAATCCAAGCCACTCTTTGGTCCCGTAATACTTTCCACCCAAATTTTTCAAAAAGAGCTATATTGTAATTATTTTATCTTCTTATTCCTAGACCACCCGCCTCTTTGAATTACACAATTGTTCCCAAGCAACCCAATGTATCTTCCTTTCTGACGGCGATGATCCCAAATAATTTTTTTATAATTTTATCGATCTCCACATGGTGTCGACTAGGGCGTGATAAAATAATAGATAAAATAAGTGCAATAGTAGACACCCTAGTCTAAACACGGTTCTGCAAGTATACAGGACGTATGCAAATTTTACTGATAAATACGATTTGTTCCTCAGAGACTACAAAAGTTAGAGAGAACTTATGCAAATTATCAAGTGCAAATATAAAAGCTAGATTAATAATACGCAAGAAAATAAAAGACTAAAAGATATTTTTATTTGGGTTTTTGTAAATTGAATTTTAAACTAAATAAATTAAAGACAGAAAATTAAATAAAAAGGAGAAGATAGTATGATAGTTTAGCTCGAGAAACTAGCAGGTAATCTCCACTAGCCTTGTTTATTCTAAACATGTAAGGGTGAATTGTGTAGTATTGCAATAGTCATGATTCTAAATTCCTCCCAATCCCCGGAGAGCGAACTAGGGCGACGACCTTTCAACTACAAGGAGACCAGAAATAGGATTATCTAGCGCCACCAGGGTCCTAAGTGTAGTCTTACCTACTAATGGTGATTGGTGATTAAATTAAACCTTCGTGATTATCAAGTTAGGCTGGTTTTGTCAGAACCAATTTCATATACTAAACGTTTATGTGGTGTTTCAATTGTTAAACACCCCTTCCGGGCGACCATCTAACTACTATTAAGGTAATCGTATACGCATGCATTTGCAAGGAAAAAAGACAATAAATCAAAGCACATAAAACCGAGAATAAAACATGAATTCAATTTAAATACGATGGTATCCCAAATTAGATAGACGATTAAACAAGAAATAGGGTTCATACATATATGCTAAATCTCAAGCTAAAAACAACGTACTAGAGAAAGAAAATAAAACAATTACAAATTTGAAGTCTTGTGAAGACATGATTTGATGCTCAGCTCCTTCCAGACTTCTCTTCTTGTGTTGTAAGCTTCTTCCTGCCTTAAGGTTTGCCAAGGATATGTTTCTACTGATTAGATGGTGTATTTATAGGGTGTAGGGAAACCTAAAACGTTTTCTTGGAGTGGAAGGCAAGTAATGGACTTCTAATCCAACTCAAATTTGTAACCCTAAAATATAGAAAAGGTAATAAATTGTTGTTGTTTTGTTTTGGCCTTAACTTCTTCGATATAGCTCCGATTTACGCGTTCCATATGTCGAAACTGATAGTATCGGAAAGCTCTTCACTTTTTCTTTAGACTATTCTTCCAAATTCCCAGCCGTTTTTTAGTTAAGAGCACTTTTATGGTCGTAGCGACTAGAATTCAGATTTATTTGGCAACTTTATCTTTTCCTTTTCCATATTTCTTTCCTTTATCTCCAATTTCCATGATTATCTTCTTTTCTTTATTCCTTATAATTGACTTGACATCTAATTAATTACCATATATCTCTAAAGTTTCACATTTAACAAACAATTAAACCCAATATGCTTTAAAAATAACAAATTATCAAATTAAGACAAGAAATAAGAAAGTGTACTAATACTTAGGAAAATCGACATATAACCTAATAAAATACACCTAAAATTATGTCTCCAACTAAGATTAAATCATCACAAATGGGGAGACATCACCTCACAAACATATTTAGGGAGCATCATCACTTGCATTTTGATATACGGTACCGCGCTAAGCACTGATTGTACCAAAGTTATCTGACCCGCTAAAGAAAGAGTCTTTCTTTTGCAAGTATCAAGTATTCCTCTCATTCTTTCCAACCCTTTTTCCTGGAGAAAGGACTAATTTTCCTTCCTAAAACAGAAAGGTGATTTGATTTTTTACTTGATCAAAAATTAAATAAATTAATTCTTAATTAGTAACACAAGATTTTTTTTCTATTCTTCTATTTTTTACTTTTACTATATAATAATCATAATATAATATAAGTTTTTTTATTTTAAAGTTCTGCCACATTTAAAGTGCACCACCACCATTATCTCATGCATTCACCACCTACTACCACCACTTCATACATTCACCACCGACCACCACCCCCATTATTCTTTGACGACCACCACCACTTTCATCCATAACCACCACCGACTACTTCTGACACCTCCGTAACCACCAATCACCACTAAGGATGTGAATGGGGCGGTTTTGGGCGGGTTTACCTATCCCGAACCCCGTCCTACAAAAAAGCCCCACACCCCGCTCTGCTATTTAAATCCCCACGGGGTTTGAGTTAACCCGCGGGTTTCATTTTGATCGTTCAAATTTTTTATTACTACAAACTTTATTATTTTTAAACTCTCAAATATTCTATTCTTTAAAATTTGCGTTTGTATTTAGATAATTAGACAAAGTCTTCCCGTGGAGTTGCAATTTTATTTGGATCAAAACTTTGTGTGCTATAATAGACACACGCAAACTTTGATTTGAATAATTATTTAAATTAAAATATATAATATATACTATATATTATAATTAAAATATAGTAACTATATATTATATACATACAGAGAGGATTTGCAGGGTAGGAAATCCTTATCCCCATAACCTGCCACGTCGTGCGCAGGGGTTTTGAAAATCCATCCCCACAACCCGCCAAGCCCCATTTAGTACCTTAAAACCCGCCCCATTTAAAGCGAGGTGGGACAGGTACCCGTTAACCCGTGTCCCATTGAAATCCCTAATCACTACCAACTAATTGTATCACACGCACGCGTATGTGATATTTAAATAAAAAATCATAACTAATTCAAAAAATCATAGAAAAGAAAATTGTATTATTGGACGAGACAAATTAATATCTACGTCTATGAATTTTTTTGATTTTTGTATTTTTTAATTTTGATATTCCGTCTTATTTATTGTTATGACACACAAAAATAGATATGACAATTTCACCACACGCCTGCGTCCGTCTTATAGATGTAGATATGAATTGGCCCTGTACAAAAATGCAAAAAAAAAAAAATCTGATTTTTTATAGATTTGATGGTGGTGGTGGTGGTGGTGGGTGGGCATGGGGGTGGTCGTGGTAGTGGTGGGTGGGGTGGTGGAGGGTGGTGGTGGCGGGGAGATTGGGTGGTGGTGATGGATGGGGTTGGGTGGTAGTGGTGGTCGGTGGAGATGGTCGGACTTTAAAATAAATAAATAAAATAGTATTATATAATAAATGGTGAAGGTTATAAGAATTAAAGGTGTACATAACTAAAGTAATAATTAATAGTTTTATGAGTATTTTTGTAATCTTACACCTTTTTGTTCTAATTGGAAATCGATATTTATAGTTATAGTTAATTAGGAGTAATTTTATTTTTCGTATAATTAGTTGGACTTGCCCCAAATTAAAATATCCCTAATTTACTTAACATACTTATATTTCAATTAGAAAATTAAATATCTCTCTCTCCCCATATCTAAAAAACACCACCATCACTTCGCCTCTCTTCTACCCGATTTGAATGACACCGCCATAATTGTCTCTCCGAATTTACAATTGAATGTGTTGATAAAACTCTATGACAAACACTACTAATGGTATGAGAACTGATAATAATGGAGGCTCACCCATATTTTTTATAATTATTAATGTTTCTTGTTATTGAACAATGGATGGCACTGGCTATATATCTCAGTTTGGTCTAAAGTTCAAGCTAAATGAGGTATGCATCTTTTTATTCCATTATGTCCATAAAGAATTTAGATTTTTTGATAAGGTGACGTATTTTATAACTCAAACTTTGAAACATTGCATAGCTGAGTTTATTTGGATCGAAAGAGTAAAACTAACCTACGACAGGAAAGTAATACTCTAAACTAATATAAAATATTACAACTTTTACACCTCAAAACATCATTTAACTCCTACATATTAGCTAAATATGTGTTATCCTTAGACAAAATAGACTTCTTGCACCCGCTCATCCTTAGCTACACAAGATTTTGTATACTGTTACTCATTAAAGGCTTTATCTTCATGAATTTGAATGTTTCTTTTAGTCCATATAAGGTATATATATGTATTAAACCAGCTGCTAATGATAGCTTTACGTAATGGACTAGAAATTTGTGATAATATAGTGTCATTAACTTCACTCCAACTTCTAATGTTAGAGGCGTTGAACTCACACTTAGTCCAGCATTTGATGAAGATCCTATTTGTGAATGAACACATAATAAATTTATGATCTCTGTCTTCCATATAATTTCTGCAGAATTAGCATAAAAAGCTGCTACATATACCCTATTCTTGTTATCTGCCTTTCGCAGGCAATCTATCAAGGCAAGATAACCAAGAATAAAGCTACACATGGGAAGACTATGTTTATAACATACATAGTTAGTCCAATTAATCTCAGGAAGTCTTCTTTAATGTCATCCATAGTATTTGTGAAAGAAAAATAACCTTTGATTTATAATCAACCATTGAATAACATCTTCTTTGTTGTTTAAGCTTGGAAAAATATGAATGTGTGAGTTAAGAACTTAAGATCTCTCATATTAGGAGGATAATTCCACTTACCCCTGTTAAAGAAAGCAGCCATGGGATCATTGATCCATAAGCCTTCAATTTGAATTTTTTTATTGAGAATTTGTTGAGTACTCTTATTGTTGATCCAATTGTCCTATATAAAGAAAGTGTTGAGTCCATTAGCAACTTTGTGAACAATATGTTTATGCATGGCGACCCTAATTACTAGAATCTTCCTCCAAATCCAAGTGTCTTCTTGCATTTCTTTTAAGCTCTGGATATACTTATCTTTGATGATATTCATATGTATCCAAGTGCTCCACAAGCTACCATTATTAGTGTATAGTCTCCAAAAGATTCCCATTAAACATACATTCTTGATGAAGTTTAAATCAGGAGTATTCAAACCTCTTTCAACCTTTATATTACAACATTTTTTCCAATAAACTTTAACACCTCCAGCACCTTCTGTCTCTTAGTCTGCCTTAGCAATAAGTTATCAGAAGTAAGAAGCTCATACTCCTTCTTCTTCTTCTTACTAGCTTGATTATTCTTAAGCAGCTCGGTCACCAAACCTCTTGGGATCGATCCTTCCCCAGAGAGTCTCGGGTTTCACGAGGGTCTGAATCAGTTGTGAGGACAACACTCGAGTTGTCTCTGTACTCATAATGTTTGAATCTAGCATGTGCTTCCTCCATTTTTAAAGCCTGGATCACAAAAAAGTATATAATATGTGTAAGAGACTACAAAACTTAGTAATATTGAGGATAAATTGCATCATAAGTACATGTGGTATGCGAAACGATCAACTAACGTGATCCTAACAACTAACATGTTATTGAATTCGCAAATTTTGTATAGTCCAATCATCTATGCAACGCACGTTAGGCTTGCGAATAGTTGGGAAAAACGAGCCCTTGCTCAAAATCTAGTTTTCATTCCCTGCTTCGGCAATACCCTGTGGTTCAGGCTTCCTATTAATTATACTACAAGTCCAAACCAACAAGGACCAATGGTGAAATTAAACCAAATTCATAAAAATAAATAGTGAGTGAAAAATAGCAGGTACCAATGGTGCAATTAATTCTTAGTTTTATATAAAGCTTTTGACAAATAATATACTATATTTTTGAATCAATGGCTTCCAATAATATGACTCAATAATCTTAGACACAGCTCAGAACTTAATATAGGATATAAAACAGAAGAATAAGAAGTTTATTAAAATTAAATAAAAATTGTACATTGCGTTTAGGTTCTTGTTTCAGTTGGTGACAAAGTCTTTACAGAACATAGAGATAGACGAATTTGAGTTTGAGAAGTTTTGAGAAGGTCCAAAAATGTATTCAAGCTTATTGATACTTTACTAACTACTTAAAGGAAGTTTGTGAAACGGGGTACTTGTGTTCATCACAAGCACTTATTTAGTGTCTTGCTGTCTATTATGGTTGAATCTACTTTCTGCTTATGCGTATGGATAATTTTGGATCTGAAGTGTGTAGAATTAATTGAACCTCACAACATTCCAACATTCATAGACATAACTCTTAGAATAAGAAAAGTTTAAATTAACTGATATTAAATAAAACTACATAAAATTATTCAGATTCTGCAGACATGGATGCTCTAACTAATTACCTTAAACCTTACAAGTCATGACCTAGATCCAATTAATTACCATTTTCTTAACTTAATCCTTATGCCTTCTCTTTTCTTCCTTCCTCAACTTGTTCTTCACCTGCATCGAGTCGGACAAGACTTTCAAAATATGGATATTGCCTTTCAAAATTGTATATTTCCATATTTTTACCATATGAAAATATGGTAAACTTAGTCCAAGGATCTTTAGATCCATAATCTTTCATTATCCACTTCTCCCCAGTATTTCTATTTTTTAAAGTCAGATACATACAACCACTCAGAATTGCTACACATATGAAGGAGTCATACTGATTAATTAACTTTGGCGGTGGTATCACTTGGAAGCTCTCAGTTCTAATATTTAAAGAAAGAATAGAATTGTCCATGAGCTGCCAATGCAGAGCACCATTAACAGCAATTCCACTGCCAATGGCCCACCATTTAAGATCAACTCCATATTTAAAATCCTCCAAACTCCTCCATTTGTTAGATTTAAGACTATATATATTAATTTTATAGAAATAAGTAAAAGGTTCAGCATCATAATATTGTGTTTTCAACTGAACCACCTTGTAGTCGTCCGTGCTTTCATCATACACAAAACCATGAATCCACTGATCATCATCATGATTGGAACCAATCGGTAACAGAAGGTGCTTTCGAGTTGAAGGGTTCCACAAAACAATTGTCAAATCCAAATTGATTAAACAGACCAGGCCATTGCAAGAGCCTGCTAATATAAATTGACTAAATCCCCAGCAATCACATATGATATCCGGGTATCTGATTTCATTCATGGACTCTCTTTCGGAAATTTCACCTGAGTTAAGGACTAAATCATATAGCTTCAGGCCTTCCATTGTATCACCAATAATCTTCATTTTAGATTTGGATCGTTTGAGATGTGTTTTAATGAAATCATGGCTTTTGATCATCTGACACCATGATTTTGATACGCACTGAAATCGCAAAAGAGAATTCGTGGATAACCTTGATAGTACTTCCACAACTAAATCATGTGGAATGAAAGAATTAGACATTGATCGAGATGCTTAATTAACTTTAGAGCGGCAGTGTTAGGGTTTGTAGATAGAAGATGAATTACCATCGGACTCTATTCTTTTATATAGGTGGTCGTATAAGCAAAGAACTCTACTCTATATATAACTACTTATTAATGCAACCAGTGACCCCCAAAATAAAGGTTAAGTAACTTATTTACCCAAAATTCCTTCATAAAATTTATTTCGTTAAAACATAGCACAATGACTAATTAAAAATTCAAAATACCCCTAATTTACTAAACATTATTATATTTCAAAATATAATATTAAACCACCCTCTCTCTCTAACGGTAACCCTCCCTACCTCAAACCACCCCACCGCCATGCCCCCTCCCCCCTCTTTCCTATTTGAATAACACCACCACAACCGTCCTCAGAATTTACAGTTGAACGTATTGATGAAACTCTACGACAGGCACTACTAATGGTTCGAGAACTATACTAAAATCCGCTTTGAATGTACTTGTTGATGGTCATATCGATGGTTCTAAGGTTCCCTCTTGGAAAGAGCCTTACTATTCACTTATTTTGTTCGAGAAAAATACTTCATCAGTTCCCTGAGTTGATATTTAATTTTGATCTTCAGGTAACTTTTGTGCATCTTTGTCTGTTTTAGGTCTGCATAATGCAGAAAATTAACTTGTATTATTTACCATTCAACTTGTGTAAATTCTATGGGAAGAATGTGCAAACTTTTGTTACATCCATGTTTATAGCTACAAAACGTATTAAATCGTCTATTTTAGTGTTTATGGAGAAAACAAGGAAACGTCATATTTTCAAATGACGCCACGTAGATTTTTTTGTGGCTGTTTCGCTTTGTTGTCAAATAAAGAAGGAAGAAATTGATGTTGTATAGGGGAGCTTGATTAGACAAAATCTTGAGCTATCTAATTGTAAAGTACATTCCTTATTTAGCAAAATTATGTGCAAAAACCCAAACAAGTTTGGTCTAGTAATGAAACCTATTGGGAACGGTGTTTTCTTAAAGCGCTTGATATGCTTGTTTTCATGTATTAAACGTGGAATTTCTTGTTTATAACAGAATGAATTTCCTGTTTGAATCAGTTATATACCCTTCCTTTTATTGTTAATATATTTTCTTAACACGTCTTGTTTATACCTTTGATTCAACAGAATACAATAGAGGGGGGGGGGGGGGGGGGGGGGTTTCACAATTGTTTTTTCTTTTCTTTAATATGGGTTTGTGTTTTACATTTTCTTTCTCTCTTTTTTTTGGTTTCTTATTTAATAAGTGAACTCATAACTCGTTCATTCAAAACCAGGTTGGAACAAACCACTGTGAACCTGGTGGGTCCTTGTGTGTTATAAAATAAAGCGTAAAGATTAAGGACTCACAAATCGCAAGTGTACGGTTGTCCAAGTAATAAATCGATAAATCGGATTCGTTCGCAGGGGCGGATTAGGTACAACTCAGGTGTGAATCAAATAGTGAGATAATTGCAAGTATAGAAAAATAAATGATATAAAAGTTTGTTTGGGTTTTTGTTTTGGAACTAAGATACAAAAATAATTTAAATAAACTAAAATTAAAATAATGCAAGTAGAATAGTTGGACACAAGGAGAGTAGTAGTACTTGAGTCACGCTAGGGCTTCACCTAAACCTTCTTAATTAATGTTTTCTGTTAAGGGTTGAATCGTTATAATTATGCTAGTCGGGATTCTAAAGTCTCTTAGCCCCCGTCAGGGTGGACCTAAGAGCTCTCCTACAATATTCTAAACTCTGTCAGGATGATTAAAACTACTTTCAGATGGTTCGATTTCTTACCGCATTGGCTATTGGTTAGTCAAGCCTGTCAAGTTCATTGACGAATACCAACGGCAATTACCTAGTTCTGTATCTAAACCCCCCCGTCAAGGTGATTAATACGCCACTATATTGAATAGCCTAGATACTAAAACTTATCATTAGTTAATGACTCTAATGATAATAATTAAGCATAAAATAAAAGCCAACATAAAATAACGAATTCAATTTAAATTAAGAAATCCCAAATTAGAAAAACATTAAATAATCAAGTTAGGGTTCTACCCAATTCGCGATTCTCAAGTACAAATAAATTTAGCTCATGACTGAATTAAAAACTAAAGAAATAAAAATAAAGGAATTCAGGTTTTACATAAATAAATAATAAAAGAACCTAATTAGGGAATTGGGTTTTACTGCGATTTGGAGAAGATGATTTCTCCAGCTCTTAGTTTTCTCCTTTTACCTTGTTTTTGACTTTCTCTCTGGCGATTCTGACTTGTATGAATTGAGTTGTTTGTAAAAATAAAAGTCAAAAGGTCTATTTATAAGCTTAAATTCAGACTTGGGATTTACTTGAATTAGTGAAATATTAATAAGCCCAAGTCCAATCTCTAATTACAAATCCTGTAACTGGTGTACACCCTTCACTAAAACGCCTGTAACTTTCTCAAATCAACTCCAAATTGACCCGTCCAACTTGGTAAATCTTCGTAACTCGATAAGGAACAAATCTTCTCTACAACTCAGAGGCTGAGTCCACGCCTAAGTAGCTCGAAATCAGCAATTAACATCAACCTTCCAGATTTGCAGCATTAACTTGTCAACTCTTCGGGAAATTTCTTCTCGCCTTTGACTTCTTTACACGATCTAAGACTTTAATTCTTGATTCCTCTCCTTGCTAGCATCATGGACCTACAAACTTTGTACTAAAACACTCATTTAACGTGCAAAAGCTTTATAAATGAAAAATAATAAATTCCAAGGAGGGAAAATGAAATATAACAAATTAATACTAAAAGTCTATCAATATAGTCAAATAATCACCCAAAATGATGTCTCCTAAGGCATATAATTAGAACAAAAGAGGAGACATCAGAAACTGCACAAAGAAACCAGATCGAGATGCTCTCTCTCTCTCTCTCTCTCTCTCTCTCTCTCTCTCTCTCTCTCTCTCTCTCTCTCTCTCTCTCTCTCTCTCTCTCTCTCTCTCTTTCTCTCTCTTGTTCAAACAAAACTTGCTCGAACGGATCTCAGGCGAAGGTCGAGATGCCCCTTGGTGCCGCCGTTTATGGAGCCTCCATGAAGAAGTAGTCGATCTAGCTGGAGAGTCCTGTTAAGAGAGTTTAGGAGAGAAGAAAGAAGGATATTTATTATTGTGTTATATCAAGTACATAGTCTTTACATTGTTTATAAAGTAACTACATTACACACATTACACGTAATACACTCCTATACACACATATCACTGAGTAACAAAATTTGTTATATTTGTTTTGGTAGTTTGTTTATCACCCCCCCCCCCCCCCTCAAGCTGGTTGCACGGAGTAGAGGAATCTTGGAGAGAATGAAGGAAAATTGCGCAGGAGCAAGGCCTTTAGTAAAGACATCTGCAAGTTGTAGATTAGAAGGAACATGAATCAATGAGAGAAGTTTAGCATTCACTTGTTCCCTTACAAAATGAATTCAACATCAATGTGGCGAGTCCTGGTATGGAAAACTGGATTACTTGCTAAAGCTAAGGCAGATTGATTATCACACGCTAGTATCAGAGGAACAAGGGGATATGGGCTTTATATCGTGGCGACAAAAGAAAAGGCTTTAAGGCTCAAAATTGGACTAAGAAGGACAAAATTAATACAAGGGATAGAAGGCTAAAAAGATCTCAAATGGCTAACAAAGAACTGCCCCTAGCATTTTCCTAGTTACATAGTTTGCCTCTAATTCATATCTAAGTGTGTTCTCTACTAATTTGGATCTCACTTTCTACAAACCAAACATTTTTCTTAAGTACAAGTTTACTTTTTTTGCATTGTTCATTAATTCTTCCTATCAATTACCTACGTTTGCATGCAATTAAAGTGCGCTTTATACTAACCCCTAAAGTCCACTATTTACTATTATACATTTTTCAAAAGTATGCTTAATGTGGATATTTAAGATCTTCTACAGTCAAACGCAACCCCTAATTAATTTTAGTGAAAGCAAATAAAACAAATTACACGTAAAACTTGGATGAGGCAACGAACCCCACCCCCCAAACTTCAAAATGAGTCATGTCCCCACGACTCGAAAAGACTCAAAGCAAATAAACTAATAAACTAACAACGCATTAAATAAATTAATTGCAAGTGATGATTAGCAGATGTCTAGTTGTATGAGGAAATACTCAAAGGTAATGCTGAAGGACAATCAATAGAATAAGATCGTACAGTATCCTAAAATATTTGAGTTTCAACAATGTTGTTACGTGTTAATTGCAAATACTCAAACTGTTTGAAACTTAGCATGTATTTCATATAATTGATTTAATTGAACACTATATATACTTGTGTCGAAGCTCCCACAAAATATTGTAAATTTATTGCAACTATTAGCTTTGCACAACAACGAGACTTTAACTGAATTGTCTCTCATATTTCAACATTTCATAGACATAACACTTAGAATGAGAAAAGTTTAAATTAACTGATATTAAATGAAACTACATAAAAAATTATTCAGATTATGCAGACATGGATGCTCTAACTAATTACTTTAAACCTTACAAGTCATGAACTCATGACCCAGATCCAATTAATTACCACTTTCTTAAGGTAATCTTTATGTTTTCTTTTTTCTTCCTTCGTCAACTTGTTTTTACAAACGGCTTTTTTAAACCAAGTAGACCAATATCGCCTCCGGTCATAAAAGGTTTACAATCTCCCCCGTTATACTTAACAACGCTATTTCCACTTCGAACAATATCTTCACCATTAAAACATAACTATTATCTAAAAACCCAATAAACACCACCTAATCAATACAAAATCATACACAATAAATAATAGCAAATCTAAATTACTCAATTTAAGTAGCAAACTCCTATAACTAATTATTCTTATATAAATCAAAAACCTAATTTTTTTAACTTATAAAACATTTAAATAATAATGCAAAAAGGATAGAATCATTACCTCTAATATGAGATGTTCAACTCTTTGATGAAATACTTTAAGAATTTGTGATGGTTGTGATTGTAGAAGATCAATGGAGGAGGTGGGTGGGTTGAAAATTTCAGAAATAGGTATTTGGTTAGGGTTAGGGAAGATAAAGGGGGATAAAATAGGGGAAACAATTTTTAGTTTTTTTTTGTACTAAGGGCGGATAACGTTTTACCGCCCTCCAGCCGGCATTAAAAAACACTAAGGGCGGCAGTCAACGTGCCGCCCTTCATTAAAATTAATTTTTTTTAAGTTTGTACTAGGGGCGGATATCGGGAGTCCGCCCCTCTTCCTAATCCGAAAACTAACTAAGGGCGGAAATCTTGACTCCGCTCTTCTTAGAAGGGCAGAAGTCTGACTTCAGCCCGTGTGCCAAACTCGTAAATACTTCTAAACGGGTGCTAAACAGCCAATTACTTTCAAATCCGAAGCCAAAAGCAAAAAAAACTCAAATTTATAAAAATAAATAAAGAGCGGAAAAATAGCAGGTACCAAATGGGGCAATTAACTGTTAGTTTTATACAAAACTTTTATCAAATGACCTACTAAATTTTTGAATTAATGGCTTCTAATAATATTATATGACTCAATAATCTTAGACACAACTCATAACTTAATATAGGATATAAAATAGAAGAATAAGAAAGTACTTATGAGTAGGAGAAGAACGTTGACCGCAATTAACTCCACCAATGAAAGAGAAATTAAAGGTTACAGAGAAAGCAACAAGTACTATGAGTTGAGCACAAGAAATATGAGCCCAAATACTTGGAACTTCTAGTTATACCAGAAGAAACTGCAAATATAAGACATATACAACATGTTAGCTCAAGATCTGGGTTATATCAAAGTCCTACTGCTATTAACAACAGAAATAGTGGGATGAAGAATGTACCTACAAGTAGTGGAGCCAGATCTGCAACTCCACTTAGCCAAAATGTGCCAAACAAGGGTGAATTCCCACCTCTTCCTTCATCTGTGGGTAAAACCATAGATCCTGTGTCTAGTGAGGAGTCAGAACAGAGTCATCATCCTCCTCTTCAAGTTTTAGAAACAATGAAAGCTCCAGAATCTAGGGTAATGGCTCAAAAGGCCTCACCAACTAAGTCATGGAGCTCAATGTTTGATGGGTCAATAAAGGAACAATTCAAGCTAGATTTTGTCACATCAACCAAAGTAAATTGTAGAATTAGGGTTGCACCTTCACAAAAAATTATTGAGGAAGGTTGCAAAGCTTGGGAAAAGTGTTTAGTGGGTCAATTTCTCGAGAAACCTCAGCCCTTCCATATGGTGATGAACATGGTCAACACACAATGGAAGGAATTTGGTAAGATAATCATAAGTACATCAGAACAGGGCTTATACACTTTTAAATTTGAAACAGAGGAAGCATGTTCAAAAGTCTTAGGTGAACTATGGCATGTGAATAACAGTCCATTATTACTCAGAAAATGGAAACCAAATACCCATTTTGAGAAATTCAAATTGGATAAAGTACATATATGGGTGAAACTGAGAAAAGTACCAGGTGAATTGTGGACTAAAGAGAGCTTGAGTGTTGTAGCCAGTGCCCTTGGAAAACCCATCCAAATGGATGAAATCACAGCCTCACATACTAGATTGAGTTATGCGAGAGTTTGTGTTGAAATGTATTTGAACCAAGAGCTCATAGAGGATTTTGACCTTGATATGGGACAAGATAAGATTGATATTGTTCTTGTGGAGTATACATGGAAGCCAGTTTTGTGCAAAAAATGTAAGATGTTGGGGCATTCAGAAAATACTTGCAGAAACACAAAAGAAGTGTGGGTACCTAAAAAAATAACTGAACCAGTTAACAAAACAACTGAATTAGTACAAAATGACCCAAAATGGACAACTATTGTATCAAGAAGATTGAACTCACCAGCTCATCAGAACAATATAGCCTCAACAAGCACTAATAATAGCTTTGATATCCTTCATCAGGATAGTATAAGTGATGCAGTTGATGTATTAATCAATGAAGAAACAGAGGGGGTTGCTAAAAAGCATCCAGACCCTCCATCTCATAAATGATTGTGACTTGGAATGTGAGAGGGATGAATAAAAAGCTTAAACAAGTTTATTGTTTGAAGCAAGTAGTTAATAAAGATGTTTGGATGTTCAGTTTTCTGGAAACCAAGATCAAACAACATAAGTCCAGTAGTGTTATCAGTTCAATTTTCAATAAATGGCAAGTAGCAACTAATTATTCTCAAGATATTAAAGGAAGAATATGGATATGTTGGGACCCCACAAAGGTTAATGTGACAATATTGGATATGACTGACCAAGCTATACTAAGCAAAGTCAAACATATTCAAACCAATATTGAATTTTACTTTACCCCTGTGTATGCCTTCAATGATGATAAACTAAGATATCATTTGTGGGATACACTTAGGGGATGGAATCTCACTACTCAAAATGAACCTTGGGCTATTCAAGGGGATCTTAATGAGATAACTAAGATTGAGGAAAGACTAAACTGTTCCTCACTATTAAAGAGCTCTGAGGAAATGATAGAGTGTATAGATGAGCTAGAACTTACAGATATGAAATATAATGGCCCACAATATACATGGACCAATAGAGCTGCAGATAATGAAATGAGAGCTAGTAGAATTGACAGAACTTTAGTCGACTCAACATGGATCAATAAATTTTCACATACTTCTCTGGTGTTAAAACCTCCAAGGAGTTTCAGATCATTGTAGCCAACACTTACAGGTTATAAATGAAAAAGTAAAGGGCCAATACCATTCAAATTTTATAATATATGGATTGACCATAAAGAATTCTTGCCTTTAGTTGAAAAAGTATGGAAGGAAGAATTCAATGGCACCCCAATGTTCATCCTCACAAGGAAACTTAAGCTCCTGAAAAAAGAATTAAAAGAGTTTAATAATGTATATTTCAGAGATATACCCAATAAGATCCTTCATATGCAGGATAGTTTGGGAGTTATTCAAAAACAGAGATTACAAGGAAATAAATCTAGTAACCTGTTAGAAGAGGAGAACAAATTACTGGAGAATATTCATAATGAAAAAATCAAAGAAGAGTCAATTGCAAGACAGAAATCTAGAGCAATTTGGATTTCAGATGGAGAATTAAATACATCTTATTTTATGAAATGGATCAGTGGTAGAAAAGCTCAAAACATAATAGTAAATATTACCAAGGAGGATGAGAATATTACCACTAAGGAGGATGAAATTGTCAATGAATTCCTCACATATTATAAAAACCTGCTTGGTACAAGAAGAGTAAATCAGAAAGCATATGATGATGAGTGTTTAAAGAAAATTTGTAAGAAAGAGATAGATAAAGACTTACATTCAGAGTTGAACCAGCCTGTCACTGATAAGGAAATTAAAAGTGCTATGTTTTCAATCAATAGTTCTAAAAGCCCAGGACCTGATGGTTACACATCAGCTTTCTTTAAAAGTACATGGCACATAACTGGTCAAGATGTGTGCAAAGCTATACAAAGCACACTGAATGACAATCAATTACTTAAAAAAGTTAACTCAGCTGTTATATCTCTTATACCTAAAATTCAAAATCCCAACTCAGTAAAGAGTTATAGACAAATTGCTTGTTGCAATGTGATCTATAAATGTATATCTAAGATTATAGCCAATAGGCTAAAGGCTACCCTCCCTAGTCTTATTTCAAATAACCAACTTGCTTTTGTACAAGGAAGGAATATTGGGAAGAATATACTTATTACTCAAGAGCTGGTCAGAGGATATAATAGGAGTCAAATATCAGAAAGATATGCCTTAAAACTTGATTTAATGAAGGCATATGACTCATTAGACTGGGACTTTGTTATCAAATCTTTAGAGGCATTTGGTTATCCTTACAAAATAATTGAATGGATTAAAATGTGCCTCACCTCAACATCATATAGTCTCATGATTAATGAAAGTCCAAGAGGCTTCTTTAAAGGGGAAAGAGGGTTGAGACAGGGGGACCCAATCTCCCCATACTTATTTGTAATCTGTATGGAAGTACTTACCCAACTGATGAAGAGTGTAGGGGCCAAGAAATTTTTTGATTGGCATCCAAAATGTAAGAGTTTAAAGCTAAATAACCTTATGTTTGGTGATGATTTAATGGTATTCTTTAAACCATCTGAGAGATCAGCTAAACTTATTAAGGAATGCCTTAATATTTTTCATAGATTGTCAGGCCTGCAAATAAGTGCTAGTAAGAGTAATATCTTCTATGGTGGATGTACTGATGAAATTAAAAGTGAGATGTGGGATATTTTACAAATACCTGAGGGTAAACTCCCAATGAAATATCTTGGGGTGCCTCTTATATCTGGAAGATTAAATACAGAAGATTGTAAGCCACTCATATCAAGAATGGTGAAAAAAATAGAACACTGGAGTTCAAAAAGCTTATCTTTTGCTGGGAGATTACAGTTAATTAAAATGGTACTCAGTAACTTGGCATCTTATTGGTATAGTATTTTTGCTATACCTAAGAAAATTATAAAGAGTATTCAAAGTAAGATCACTTCATACCTTTGGAAAGGGACAAGTGAAGCAAAAGGTGAATTTAAAGTGGCTTGGGACACTATTTGTTTACCAATGAAAGAAGGTGGCTTGGGGATAAAAAAATCCATTCTATCAAAACCAAGCCTCCATTCTTAAATTGTTATGGAACTGTTGCTCTCCAAGAAACACATTATGGTCTAATTGGGTACAACAGGTTCTTCTCAAAGGCAAATCTTTCTGGCAAATTGATATCCCTCAAGATACATCATGGGGATGGAGGAAAATTTTAAAAATGAGATGTATTTCTAAAGATTTTATTGCTTATAGCACTGGTAATGGTAATAGAACATCTCTTTGGTGGGACTATTGGCTTCCAGATGGTAAGAGGTTATGTGATATACAAAGAAGTAATTTAGCCTCAGGTTATTTCACTGATAGCAAATTATCTCAGTTCATCAATAAAGATCAGTGGAAATGGCCTGCAAAATTCAAGTTCATGGAAGATATTACTAAAGAGATAAAGTATAATTATGAAGCAGAGGATAAAATTGTGTGGAAACATACAAAGAAAGGCAAATTTACCTTTCGAGAAACTTATGAACATATTCGAGCCAAACAACCTGAAAAAGATTGGTGTAGGGTTATTTGGCGTTCAAAACGGTTCCCAAGGTATAAATTCATATTATGGATGGTTCATATGGACAGAATTGCTACTAAACAGAGATTAATTACATGGGGGGTCATTTCTAACCCTATTTGTGAATTCTGTAACCTAAAAAGTGAAGACAGAAATCATCTCTATTGGGAATGCTCAGCTACTAACTGAATCTGGAATAGATGTTTAAAAACACAAGGGATTCAAGATAAACTTACAGACTGGAATACACTAATGATGTGGTTCATCTCTCATCACAACACGAAGAGTGTTTCTGACAACATCTTGAAGACTCTTCTATCGGTAGCCGTGTATACGATTTAAATCGAACATAATAATCGAATCTTTAAGAAGGGGTTCAAATCGGAAAATACTGTATTTGATGATATCTCACTGGCTTTTCGAGAGAACCTTGCAAGGTTTCAGAGGAGGAGAGAGAAGAGAACGGAGGAGTTAACCGTATCGAAGTGGTGTAAGTGAAAATGCGGTGTACTTTGTTGTACTTGGTTTGGACTTAGTTAGATTTGTTTTGTCTTACTATGTCTGAAATGTAAAGGGGCCATATGATCCATTAGCTTGATATTTAGACTAATTAATATAATAGTTCATTAGAATAGTCTAAAATAATGTAATAGCCTAATAGGTCCATGTACTTTGATAAATTTGTGTTATATAAAATTGCTATAAATAGAAGAAGATCGCACATTGTCCTATAATATTTGAGTTTCAACAATGCTGTTAATTTGCAAATACTCAAATTGTGTGAAACTTAGCATGTATTTTATATAATTGATTCAAATTGTAAACACTATATTAACTTATATTGAAACCCCCACAAAACAAAGTAAAATACTAAATTTAATGTGACTATTATCTTGGCGCAACAACGAGACTTAACTGAAACAAGAAAGGTAAAAATTTACTGATTAAATGAAAGTACAATAAAATTGTTCAGATTCCGCAGACATGGATACCCTAACTAATTAACTTAAACCTTACAAGTCATGACCTAGATCCAATTAATTACCATTTTTTTAACTTAATCCTTATGCCTTCTCTTTTCTTCCTTCCTCAACTTGTTCTTCACCTGCATCGAGTCGGACAAGACTTTCAAAATATGGATATTGCCTTTCAAAATTGTATATTTTCATATTTTTACCATATGAAAATATGGTAAACTTAGTCCAAGGATCTTTAGATCCATAATCTTTCATTATCCACTTCTCCCCAGTATTTCTATCTTTTAAAGTCAGATACATACAACCACTCAGAATTGCTACACATATGAAGGAGTCATAAATATTAATTAACTTTGGCGGTGGTATCACTTGGAAGCTCTCAGTTCCAATATTAAAAGAAAGAATAGAATTGTCCATGAGCTGCCAATGCAGAGCACCATTAGCAGCAATTCCACTGCCAACGGCCCACCATTTAAGATCAACTCCATATTCAAAATCCTCCAAACTCCTCCATTTGTTAGATTTAAGACTATATATATAAATTTTATAGAAATAAGTAAAAGGTTCAGCATCATAATATTGTGTTTTCAACTGAACAACCTTGTAGTCGTCCGTGCTTTCATCATACACAAAACCATGAATGCAGTGATCATCCTCATGATTGGAACCAATCGGTAACTGAAGGTGCTTTCGAGTTGAAGGATTCCACAAAACAATTGTCAAATTCGAATAGACTAAACAGACCAGGCCATTGCAAGAGCCTGCTGATATAAATTGCCTTACTTTCAAGCCATCCCTTATGATTTTCGGGTATTTGATTTCATTCATAGACACTCTTTTGGAAATTACACCCGAGGTAAGGACTAAATCATATAGCTTCGGGCCTCCCATCGCATCCACAATAACCTTCATATTAGATTTGGATCGTCTGTAATGTGTCTTAATGAAATTAGGGCTGTTAATCATCTGGTACCATAATTTTGATACGCACTGAAATCGCAAAAGAGAATATGTGGGTAACCTTGATAGTATATCCACAACTAAATCATGTGGAATGAAAAACATTGATGAAGAAGCTTAATTAATTTTGCAGGGGCAGTGTTAAATTATGTTTGTATGACAGAAGATGAGTTAGATTCTTGTTCGTATACGCAAAGAACTCTATGTAACTAACTCATTACGAGCAAAACCTAATTAATTACACCAAAATAAAATTATTCCTAATATACAATTTCAAGTTAATTTACAATTAATAACAAAAAAAAAAAAAATTACAAAAATACTCATAACCCTATTAATTATTACTTTAATTATATATATCATTTAATTTTTATTATCTTCATCATTTATTATAGAAAAAATGCCTATTTAATTTACAATAAAGGTATTTATTATAATGTTTTCATCTAAATTATGGTATTATCTAAATAGGAAGTTAGATTAGTATTTTAACTTAAGAAGACATTAACCTTTTATTATATAATATATATTTTTTCACCACCACCCGCCTCCACCCACCACCATCTATCGAAACCACCACCACCCACCACCACAACCACCCCAACACCACTACCACCATTCCATCACCACCACCACCATCCCCATCACCACCACCCCCACCCCCCACCCACCACCCCTACTCTCAATCTCACCTTCCACCATCACCACCCTAAATCTCTACCAACTGGCACCTTCGCCTATACATTCTCCACCGACTACCACCACCCCCCCCCCCCACCACCACCTCCACCCCTACCACCACAACCACCCCAACACCCTACCACCATTCCCACCACCCCTACCCCACCTACCACCATTATTCTCAGCCGACCACCACCTTCATCCATAACCACCACCAACTAGTTATGTCACCACCAATCACCACCAACTAATTTCATCACAAGCGCGCGTCTGTGAAATTTAGAAGAAAAAAAATCATAACTAACTCAAAAAAACTTAAAAATAAGAAATTTGCATTTTTGGACGAGACAAATTATTATTTACGTCAATGAATTTTTTTGATTTTTTAATTTATGTTTTTATTTTTTTTATTTTGATAATCCGTTTTGTATGTTGCTATAACGAACAAAAAAAGATTTTCCAAATACCACAACACGCGCACGTTTGTGAATTTCTTTTTATATAAAGTTATAATTTAATCCAAAAAAATAAAAAAAATCAAAAAATTGTATTTTTTACGGGGCAAGTTCATATCTACATGAACGAAATTTTTTGATTTTTTAAATTTATTTTATTTTTATATTTAGATATTCAGTTTTATGTGTTTTTACAATACATAATAATATATTTATGTATTCCTGTAACACACAAAATTATAAAATCAATCTAAAGCATTCTATTCTTTAACAAAAACATTTTTTCTCTTTATTAGTCACATATACACTATTTTTACTCGTTTTTAATTATCTTGATGTAATGTAATGACGAAAATGGAATACATGAATGCTTTGTGTATTAGATCAACACACAAAATAACAAAAAAAGGTTGAGAAAAAAGATAATACATCAAGATAGTAAAAAACGGGTAAAAATAGGGTATATATAATTAATAAAGTGGAAAAAAAATGATTTTGTTAGAAAAGAGAGTGTTTTAGATTTATTCTATGATTTTGTGTGTTACAAGAATACATAAATATATTTTTATGTATTGTAGGAACACATAAAACTGAATATCTAAAGTTAAAAAAACTTAAAAGAATAAAAAAAAATCGCTGTTGTAGATATGAACTTGCCCCGTCAAAAAATACATTTTTTAATTTTTCTGATTTTTTTGGATTCAATTATGATGTTTTATAAAAAAAATCACAGACGCGCGCATGTTGTGGAATTTGAAACATCTCTTTCGTGTGTTATAGCAACACATAAAACGGATTATCGAAATTAAAAAAAATCATAGACGTATATATTTAGGGTCAATTACTCATGGGGTCTTGTAGACCATCTTAGTGTCACAAAGGAAGTAGTCAATTTCTCTCTCCTCCAAAGAGACCTCTAAGATGCTCATTGTCATTACTACCTTTCTAGTGCATATAAGACAAAAAAAAAATAGATTCTTATCTTGCCTCCATTACCATTACTCTCTCCTCCATTACCATTAATCACTCTCCTCATTTATCATTTTTTATCTCTTCTCCTTCATTAACTATCAATAACTTCCAGCTCCGACCACAACCACCGATCACTGCCGATCACCGCAGACCACCGCCGGAAAAAGTTCTGAGCCTAGAAAAAGTTACTGAGCCTGGAAAAAGTTACTGAGCATGGAGTACTGAGCATGGAAAAAGTTACTAAGCATGTGCTACTGAGCATGGAAAAAGTTGCCGAGTATCGAAAAAAGTGCTGAGTGTGGAAAAAAGTTGCTAAGTATTTGAATTTCTTATTGAGTGGCTTTACTAAGCATGCTCGTTTGCTCAGTAACTTTACTGAGCATGCTCGTATGCTCAGTAACTTTACTAAGTCTGCGAAATAAAGTTGTAAATTTTATTGTTTTCTTGATTCAAATTTATTTATATGGAAAAAACAACTCAAATATTACACAGTTGCTAAAAAGGAAAAAATTCTAAATTATTACATTATAATTACAAGAAAAAAAAGAAAAAAAAAATATTAGGCTCACAGCGTCAACATGTCATAACGGATAAGAATGTCCTTGATCTTCTTCTTTTGTTTTTCATCAACGTATTTCTGGTAGAAAGAAACTAAAGCTTTGGCAATGGATTGATGAATAGCATAGATCTCAGAAGTATGACCTCCACCTTTGACACGGATGCGCATATCCACACCGGCGAAACGATGGCGACCAACAAGGAGGATTGGTTCAAAAGCTTTCTAACGGAGGATTTCAGGTTGGACTAGCTCGATTGGTACACTGTTGATCTTGATTAATCCACAGCCACGTTTGCAGTGAGTTACAGCTACCGCGGTTTTCAGTCCACCGACCACCGTGTTACAGCTACCTGAGGTGGTTTTACAGCGAGGTTAACTTTCTCTTTTTTGAAGATTTGTGTATCGAAATTAAAAGTAGGAGATGGTTTTACACCAGATGTGGCGACTAACTATTCATATCTGCCATGGCTGCACGCTGCTGGAGCTCGAAGGTCACCTCCTTCTATGGTAGCTCACGAGATTTTGCTTGACAGGATTGATACTCGAGGTTCGTGAGCAGTAGAATGAGGAAGACAGCAGCTCCGGCCATGGATTTCTGAAGAGAGAGAAGACAGCAGCTCTGGGCATGGATCTTTGAAGAGAGAGAAGACATCAGCTAAGAATCTGACGTAAGGTCTAGGGAGAAAAGATAGAGAGATAGAAAAGAGAGGTTTAGGGTTTTAAAATAATTCTGAATAGAAATAATATATATATATATATATATATATATATATATATATATATATATATATAGGAAAATAAAATACAAAAATGGGTAAGAAGGTAATTGGGATTTTGGACTATAGTGTTAAATTTAGTTTGTGGCCTTTAGTAAGAAGAAGAAAGTCAACCGGTGTTGTTGGGTCTTGAGGTGGTGTCTTCAAGACCCCTTGGGTAATAATCTCATATATTAATTTGTCTCGTCCAAATATGTAAATTTCTTATTTGATTTTTTTTGAATTAGTTATGAATTTTTTTTTAAAACTTCACGGGCGCGCATGTGATATGAAATTAGTTGGTGGTGATTGGTGGTGACGAAACTAGTCGGTGGTGGTTATGGGCGAAGGTGATGGTCGGCGGAGAATAATGGTGGTAATTGTGGTAGGTGGGGATGGTGGGTGTGGGGGTGGTGGGTGGTGGTGGGTGGGGTGGTGGTGGTGGTGGGTGGTGGTGGGAGTGGTGGTGGTGGTGGTGGTGGTTGGATTTTATAATAAAAATAAAAATAAAATAAATAAAAATAATATATTATGAATATTCTATAATAAACATAAAAAATAAAAACGACATTAAAGGTAATAGTGGAAAGTAAATATGACAAAGTATTAATTGGGAGTTAATCCTTTAAACTATGAGTAGGTATGACGGATTTTCCTCTTTCCTTTTTTTTAGAATAAGATTTAAGAATTTATAATTAATTGAGAATTATCCATATATTACTTGAATTACTTGAATGAAAAGTAATGTATTAGGTATATCAAAGACTATTTATTTACATATGAAAAAGAGTTTTAGTTTACATAGATTTAATTTTTTTTTCCCATAAGTTAGATGTTTTTCATTATCTAGTTGTTAAGACCATTATGTAGGTTATACATCGCTTATCTTCACGTTTTTTTTTAGTCGAGTGGAGAACGTTTTTTAGGAAAGAGTATTTGGTGATAGCTAGTTGTACGATGGAGGCAAATTAGTAGGAGCTTGATAAAATAATCTAACTATCATATCTACTAAAGATCATTTCTTGCAAATGCACGGGTTGTTTGTAAGTAATAAGCAAGCAATAATATTGTTCTCCACGGAACTATGATATTGATTTAATATTGTGTTTTAAGGAATGTGGGTGATTTAGATTCTATTATCAAAAGACATAAATAAAAGATAAGAATATTTGTTTCGGTTTTTATGATTAAAGGATTAAAGTGTGAATAAAAGTAAACTAGTTAAATTACTAAAGAAAATAAACTAACAAAGAGATGAGGATGAGAGCATAACTCAATTTTGCTAGTATTGAGTCGATGATTCTAGCTATAAGGATAAATTGGGTAATTATACTAATCGAGATTCTAACTTCCTTACCTAACAATTACTAAAGTACTCTTCCAAGAGAATTCTATGCAATGATCGACGCTACAGGTAATCATGATAATATGATTATCCGACTAATCAAGCCCATCAGGGTCACTAACGCACATTGGACGTAAATGAACTTGTTCTATTCCCAAATCCCCCGTCAGGATGACTATCGAGGGTACTATGGTCAATTTATATTTGATCAGGATATAGAAAGCTAATTATCAATGCATAAATAGCTACAATTCATAACCCAATTGATGTCTTTCCTCTTGAAATTATATTTAATAGTTCGAGAGATCTATTTTTGAGGGTTTTTAAGTCTAAAGTTGAGATTGTGTCCCTCTATTTGATATATTTCAAGTGTTAAGCTAATGTTAATGCTTCTCGTGTTTTTGAGCATTTTGAGGTGTTTTTTACTTTATAGGTGAAACTTATAAGAACACGTGGGATCTCACACCTTATGTAATAGATAAGGACTTGTAAAAATGAAGATAAACCTCCAAGGAAGTGAAAAGAGACTAAAAAAGTAACCTGGTAAGTCAAGAGTTGACTTAATGCTCAAGAAATGAAGGTTTTACAATTAGGCCAGAATCTTTGAATTGACACCCAAAATGATCCTTGAAAAGATTTTGGAGATTATTTATAGACCTTTGTAAAGCTCTTAGGAAGACGAACTTGCGGAAAAAAACTGAGCGTGATTCGGAGTCCGGAAGGTCGAGTTATGATCGTTTTGGTGGCCTAAAAGTGACACACATGCCCAAAAACGGAAATGTTCCATAATTTTACTACTTTTAGCCCATGGAGCAAACCCATCTATTAGGGTTCATGAATTTGGAAGGTACAAAAAGTGTTTTTACTCCAATTTTCACATACAACATAACACAAAATCAAAAGGGAGCAAAGGCATTGAGGAAAGGAGATTGGGAAGAGTTTCACCTTCATCTTTAAACATTCAAACATTCAAACATTCATCTTTTTTCTCTTTATTTCTTTTATTTATATCATGCTAGCTAATTTTTTTGTTTTATTATATCAGGTAAATTCCTAATTGAGTTTGGGACTGATGAAACCCCTAATTCAATTATTTGGGCATTCTATTGTAATTAGGCGTAATGAGCTTAATTGAGATTGATATTTATATGTTTCTTTTAACCTTATATTAAACTGTGATTTATTAATTCGTCTAATCGTTTTATTATCTTTTATCCTTGAATTACACTTGGGATGGGGGTTTAAAGGTAGATATGGGTAATTTGAGAGTGTACTATTCTATTGAATCATGAGATCTTAGACGATGTATAGCCGCGATGTGGGTATGAGTTTTTAGCACTTTATAGGGTGTCTTGGTTCATCCGAGAGGGGCTCAATATCCTTGAGAGTAGAACATAATCACCCAGGAGGGGTTTTTTGTTAATTTTGAATTATGGTTAATTTGTACTTATCAATCTTTCTCTTATTAGATAGAATTGTCCAACTAGTGAATTTTGGTGAATTCAATTGTCCTAAACTCAACTTCTCACCTTTAAGCCTTAGTTTTTGCATATCTAGTCCTTATAATTTAGTTAATTGTTACTTTTTGTCATTTACTTTTGTAGTCAATTAAATAAAAATCCAATTTACCTTTCCAATTTAGTTTTTCCTCATAACAGATTATTCTTAACCAATCTAAATCACAAAATTAGCATTCCTAATCCTTTGGTACACGAATCTCGATTTTCAAATTACTACTTGGTCAAATTCCGTACACTTGCGGATTGACATCACCAATTTAATTATATGTAAAGTGGTAACAAATAATATTCATAAACATCAAACATATTCAAGGTTCATACATAATCGTAAACTTAAGTTAAATTAGAATTAGTTCATACTAAAAGAAATAAAATCTAAGGACAAAAGTATGAGAATCCTGTTTAGGACAAGAAACTTATAAAGTCTACCCTAAGATCGATGGTGGAAATAACATAAATATTCATCGAAACATATTTAAGGTTCATACATAATCGCAACATAAGCTAAATCGGAATTAGTTCATAATTAAAGCAATAAAATATAAGGACAAAAGTATACGAATCATGTTTAGGACACGAAACTAGTACAGTTTACCCTAAGATCGATGATGGAACGGTGTAAAAGTAGTGCAGGAGGGCTCCAGTTTCTATCTTCTCTTCTCTAGGCGTTTCTCCTCTCTTTCCAAGCGTTATTAATGATGTAATATTGAAATAAGGACTATTTTCTATTGTTAAAGATTGATATATATATATATATATGTGTGTGTGTGTGTGTGTGTGTGTGTGTGTGTGTGTAAAATTTCATCACGTTTTTGGTGTTGTAGACCCTTTTTAAATGGCCAAAGTCAACCCAAAAAATATGTGTGTGTGTTTTGCAGTAATTTGAGATGATTTGTGTGTTAAGTGTGTATCTCCTAGGGACGTAGATTATACGAGACCATAAGATGAAGCTAAGAAGTCAAAAATTTAAGTAGAACCCCAATTCAAGTCACAAAGGATCTAAAAAGTTCATGAGGCACTCACCAAAAATTGTCGGTATAACGCTTATGTCAACTTTGGAAATTCACAATTTGTGAAGATTATGATCATCATCATTCAGCTCAAGATATCATTTGGATTTTAGAGCGTGTGAGAATAAACAGCGAACAAAGGAGTTGAATTAAGAAATTTATGCGTGTTTTGCTATGACGACTCAAGTTGTCCGAAATTTACAAAGAGTCCATTGAGCCATTTTTTACTCACTTAAATGAACCCACCTTGTACCAAGCGTTTTCTACAACTATATATCATTTTATAGTCTTCGAAAAACACATAGGTTTAGATAATCACACATGGTTAGAACTTTATGCGTTAGATAGTTGTGTAGGATCACTCGAGAGAAGATCTTAGTTCTTAGGATTAGATAGCAGTCTTGACTTATTCAGAAGAAACTTAGGGTGACTTTAGAATCCAGATTAACAACTAAAATTCCATATTTTCCCTTATATCAAATAATAATTTTAAGTTAAACTAGTGGTGGATACGCAAACTTAAGCTATATCTCTCTCCATCGTAACTTAATCTTTACTTAGTAGTTATTTAATTTTGTCTTAGTTAATATTTTGTCCTTTAATTTATACTTTTGTAGTTAATAAATTGAAAATCAAACAAATATCTCTTTAATTTTAGTTTTTTACCTCAACGAGATACTCGTTAACTTCGTAGTTCTCGTGGAGTACAATCTATTCTTACTACAATTATTACTCATGACGAATCGTACAAGTTATCATTCTCCATCACATCTCATGGAAAACAATTGTCTAAGCAAATTTCAATTGAAATTTACATAGTTTGTCTTTGTTGAGCCTATGGCTTGCTAAATCACACTTTAACACATAATTATACGTATCACATGAATACCATTACATGAATAACACAACTAACGATATGTCATAATTGAAATCAAAAGTAAACATTAGGGCAACAATATATTTGCATACAAATATAATATATGAACATAACATATATATATAGACAATATAGGTGAGAAAAACAAAATTAAACTTGTTCCGAGGTTAAGTAAAATCTTACACATGATATACATACATAGATAGAACATGTAACTTGTTATCGTGAATCCAAAATATTAAACTTGTTCAATATACTCATAACTGCTGTACATTCTCTATATAAGATTTTTTCTATCATTTCTCTTCTTCTAATTTCCTTTTAAAAATATTCTAATCACGCTCACCATAACCTCCTCTTCTAGAACTCTGAAACAACCCATCTGTAAAAATGTAAAACATAAAACATAAATTAAAATATAAATATTTATCCACAATTTTACTAAAAACATTAAATTTTTACCATCCTCATCTTCATCACCACCTTGACTAGTAAAAAACGGTGTAAGATAATTCTTATCCAATGCCGTAAATGATGTTGTACTGTTAAAAAAAATACATTAAATAAACCATTTCTTTAATTAAAAATAAATAAATAAACATAAATAGCTCAAATACACAACCTTTTATGAAACTCTTTAAGTTTCATCCTGAATCTACTTCCAGATGATGATTCACCTTCCAATGAATCATCCTCATACGAAGGCGCCACATAACCAATATTCCCCTCGAAACTCTAAAAAAAAATTAAAAATTAATAAAATAAAAAAATAAAAAAATAAATAAAAAACTTACTTCTCCTAAAGAAGTATCGTGACCATCACCAACAACTTCTAAAGCTTCTAACATAGTACCAGTTGTTCCTCCTATTAATAGAACCTGTATAATAATATTCAATTTTTTTAAGATAAATTATAAATTAATTTTAGTAATTAAATATTTTTAATTACCGTTAAAACAATTATAGCTGTAGTTGCAGTAAAAATAGTTCGACCATGCCCTTCTGGAAGATCGTGTACTGATTGTAAAGCAAGTGCAAATGCCATAGCTCCTCGTAGACCTTAATTATTACACACATTTAATTAAAATATAATTAAAAAAAAAATTAATTTACTCATATATTTACATACCACTATACCACAGTGCTTTTTGATGCTTCATTGGTATTTTCCGATTAGCAGGTCGAACTAAATTTACTAAATAAGCAGAAGAAAACACATTTGCAGCTCTGTAAATAATAATAATTTTAGTATAAGATTAAGTTGAATATATAAAAAAAATTAGAAATTAGTTATGTATAATTGTATATATACCTTGCAATTCCGATTGATATCTAGTATAAGTATTGAGAAAGTTAAGAAATCAATTATGAAAAAATTATTAAAATTGATTTAGATGAAAAAAAGGATACAATTGAGAAGAGTATAAATCCAAAGTGGGACCAGCTATGATGTTCCATGGCTATATCAAATCCCATATATATAAATCTGAAAATGAAAAAAATATATATTTATTTTCTATAATAATGATTTGAGAAATTAAATAATTTCTTACACGAAAGTTTCGGCTAAGGATGATATGAGATGAAAAAACGCAGAAACAAAACGTTGAGATTTTTCTGATAAATTTGAATAGCTATAATGTTTCATAACCTGTAATAAAATATTTTCCATGTCATGAAATTAATTAAAAATTATTAAAAATACACATTTACACTTACTATTCCTGTGAATAATATCGAAACTATCCCAGATAAGCTTAGTCCTTCAGCTAACATGTAACTAAATAAAGATTTAATAATTAAATACTTTTTATAACACGTAAATAAAATAAAATAAATTACTTACGAAAAATATGGAAATAGGACAAATAAACAGCACTCCAAGTTCTGAAGACTGTAAAATAAATGAACAATTAAACAATTAAATAAAATAGAAAATTAAGAAAAATAACAAATTCCAAAGTGCTTACTTGTCAATATCTAAACCCGCATATTTAAAAAGGTACTGAGAGTTAAGGTTTTTTTGCATAAACATTTTATGAGTTAATAATAATTTTTATATAGATTAAAAAGGATATTAAAGCAGAAATAAATCCAACTCCAACACCTGAAAAATTTCAAGAATTTTAGGTAAAAAATTAAATATTTAAGCCACAAAAAACATCTATAATTTAAGTAATTACCTGCTGATAATGAACCAGCAAAAGTCTCGAGAAATCTTACAACAATCATAAAGAAATTTTGGTCTGAATTATGACTTCTAACTAAAGACATAGTCCTGTAATAATAAAAATAAAACATTTTAGTGACCAATATATATATATATATATATATATATATATATGTAAGTATAGATTATTACTGACCTGTACAGTGAAATTGCCATCTTTCCATTGATTTACCATAGAAAAAGAAGGTAAAATATATAAGTAAACATTTATAATTATGTGTTTTTGTTTATAATTAAAGAATATTTAAAAACTTACTGCATCATTTAACACAGATTCTCCGAAAACCAAAGCGTATAAATTCGTATCAGTTCCAAGCTCCTATAAATTTGTAATATTCGATTTTATAAAAGTGAAAGAGTTATAATAAAGAAGAAGGGTAATAAGGTAATTAGGTAAAATTACTTGAAATATAGATAATACAGTAACAGGATCAGTTGCGGAAATAAGAGCACCAAACATTAAACATTCAACTAAAGGAAGTCTATACACAAGATACATTACTCCTCCAGCATAACTGTAATTATAAGATAAATACTTAGTCAGAAAATGAGTAGTACCTAAATTTGAGGGACTAAAAATGAAAAAATATTACTTACACTAAAACTCCTGTAACAACTGATGCTACTAATGTTCCTAATATTGAAATTGTCACAATTGCTCCGAAGTTCGAAAAAAATGGTTTCTGTAGATTCGATTTAAAAAATAAAATATTATAAAATTTGGAATATTAAGTATTAATTTAAAGATTGTAAAGTAAAAACTTACAGGTGATAAACTGAATCCTGACTGAGTAATCGCGAAAAAGTTAAGAGAAACGTAATTTTGATATTTTATATAATAATATTGAAACTTATAGTTTAGAATCTGGAAAAAAAATTAATATTAAGGATATAATATGATTGGAGGTAATAAAAACAAGAAGAAAAACTCCTCGTGAAAGTTAAACCAGCCCCTGTAAAGATAAAGAGAAAAAATAAGAGTAAGATAAAATTTATACATGAATTAATGATTTAATGTTTAAAAATGTTTTGTTGATTAAGTGTTTTTAAGTAAATTATCATGTTAGTGTTAGTTTGCTCGAAATTGGGGGTTTAGAATTGGACTTTTAAGTAATTTTCATGGTGTATTATTGCAAATCTGCTATTCTAATACACAGAAATTCCAATTTGAAGAATTTATATATAAATTGATAATATAGGGATTAATAGTGCAATTTACCTAAATCCTAATTTAGGCAAAAAGTTCCATAGTAGTAGCTTTTAGCCGAATTTAACTCAAGAGCAAAGTATTCATACTCAAAATTGAAAATTCAGTTTTGAATTAACTGAAATTATAAGTAAACGAAGCAGTAGAGAAGTAAATGACAGTGACAGTAAAAACTGACCTGATACTTTCTTCAGTATCGGAAACATTAGCTAAACCACCAACAATTAAACCTAACAAATTTATACAAACACATTGATCATTACAAAGAAGAAATAATGCAAAACTATAAACAATTAATTTACCAATTAAGAGTGAAGCGCTTGCTTCAGGGAGATAATAAAATCTATGGCGACGAAGAACATGACCGAGTACGAAAGAGAGAACAAGCATCATGATTTGTAAAAGGATCCCTACTCCTGCTGCTTGTTGTTCTTGTCCCGGACTTCCTCGCACCGCCGCCGGAGATATATGCAGCTCCGCCATTGTAGTGTGTGTAATTGTGTGTGTATGACTGCGTATTTTTTTCCAAGTTTTGATCTAGTCGATGATGTTAATGACTCTCTTGCTTTGTTTAATGTCACTTTGTTGAAAAGTATGTGCTCTTCTCACGAATCACGCCTCTGTTAATTGTGACGTGGATCAGATATTTTACATTTTGATCCTTAAATATTTTTTGTTTGGGTAAATTACAGTAAATTACAAATGATACCTTTCTGAAATTTTAATTATTTTCAAGTAGACCACTATTTTGACTTAAATAAGATTTAGGTAATATAATTAATGATTTAAAGACCAAAATATAATTTTATTTAGTATAAAATGGGAATAATAGGAACATATAACAATATTTCTTTGGCCTAAAAAGGAATTAATTTGAACATATGAATGTATTATTGTTTATCACATGTTGTGTACCTCACCCATTTGAAGGTCAATTAGCCAAGTATAGTTAAGTTAATTTGAGATCTAATGGTATTTATGAATTTTGTCCATATTAAACAAATTTGTATATTAGCACTTAATTCGATTCGAATTGTGAAATGGATCTTGGGATTTTTATATGTTTGGGTGCATGAATGCTTTGGTGTATACTTAATTTGTCCACAACTGTTTCTTAAAACTTGCATAAGTTCAACAAATGGTTTAAAGGTTCAACTTTTGTGCCTACGTTTTTTCTTTTCCGTTTTGGGAAGGAAATAGCTTTAGTTGGTTGAACTACCTACATTTATTCAGGATTACATGTTACATTAAAATTAATTGGTTTTTAATTTATAATGATATTATATTTGCCGCTCGAATACTTTTTTATGACTTAAAGGTTGAGTATAATAAACCTACGTGATCTTATAAAAAAGATTTGGAAAAAATCGTTTAAATTATTATTAAGAGACCAAGCAAAAAATAAAAGTAAGAATTTGAATTCATTTATTGACAAAGAAGACTAACAGTCCAACGGCAAAATAAGAGATATAATTATAAATGATAATTACTTCAATTTGATCACACTAATATATGTAATTAAATAGCTATTCCTTTGATATTCTATTTAGATTTTTGTTTTCTTTTTTTAATCAAAAATCTTTTTCCTTAAATGAAATTAGGTAATCTTCATATTTTTTTAGTCAAATACAAAATTACAATAGTCAATTATCATCTAATACTTTCGAAGTTACAATCCAAATCAAGTATATTGCTTAAATCTGAAAATGTAATGGGCACAATTGTCAAACAAAACACCATTAAACTGTTGTTTACCTACCCAATCAGCAACCTGGTTCGATACTTAGGGATATAACAAAAAACATACTCCTATCGGCAACTAAATTATCAATATCAGAAACTAATGTTCTAAGCCTCTTATCAGAAGACAGTGACTTAGACATTAAGCATTAACAACATTGATTCAATCATTATAAAATAATACATTCTCATTAGGGTTGAGTATGCATTTGAATAACTGCATCACGAATTTCAATTGTCTCTGCTTTCGCTATCGAATTTCCCCAAAAACTCCTTGGTCTTCCTTTATGCTCCCTTGTTTATCTTTAATAATTAAAGTAGTGCTTAATGTGTTAGCTTATTTTATAAAAGATGCATCAAATTTAATAATAATACTACAGTCACTTCTATTATACGTAGATTATTTCGTAATACTTACCTCATTTTATTTAGTTTTATATTTCATAACTTTTGAGTTTGATCCATTCTTGGCCTTATAATTCTTATGATTTACAAGTAAATATTCATCACAGGCTATTTTTTTGGTTCAACTTGCTTCCCATTAAAAACAAAATCATTTCTCTGCTTCTATATATTTCAACATAATAGGGTAACCATCTCAACTAAGAATACCCCTTTAAAGTTATCACCCTTAATTAGTTTAGCCATTAGTCAAATTAGCAGCTACAAACGTGTGTATAGACGTGTCCCAGGGAGTAGCAAACCATGCTACTCTGGCATGGTGGCATCTCTAAATTTAAGGATTAAATGTTGGGGTTATTGTTGAAAACATCCTCCTTAAACTCTCTAATTGTTTTTTTATGCCTTCAATAATCTTATTTATAAAAAAATGCCTAATGAAATAATTATTTATAGAAAACATCCCCTTTATATTTTCTATACCTTTATTAATTCCATCACATGCGCGCGTCCGTGAAATTTTTTTAAAATCGTCATAACTAATTCAAAAAAAATCAGAAAATTAAAAAAAAAATATTTTTGAATAAATCTAATTAATATTTACGTCTATGAATTTTTTTGATTTTTTTTGAATTTTTTGAATTTTTTCGAATTTTTTTAATTTTTTTTTCGCAGACACGGAATTCCATGTTTTAAACCGTGAAATAAACATGAAATTCCATGTTTTAAACATGAAATTCCATGTTTCAAACATGAAATTCCATGTTTTAAACATGGAATTTCGTGTCTGCGAAAAAAAAAATTAAAAAAAAAAAAAAAATCGAAAAATTCAGAAAATTCCGAAAAAAATCATAGACGTAAATATTAATTTGATTTATCCAAATATAATTTTTTTTGATTTTTTTGCTTTTTTTTGAATTAGTTATGACGATTTTAAAAAAATTTCACGGACGCGCGCGTGTGTTTATTAGTTTTTTTCTTATTTTTTAATTGTTAATTATAAGGGGGCTGTTTTCAATAAATATTTTTTCCTAGGCACCTTTTTCTAAATAAGTTTTTTAATAGGCATCAATCAACAATTGGCTCTTAAATGTTTCACAGTTTCAGTGTGGATGCCACATATTTTAAACATGCTATTAAATTTACAATATCTTTTAAATTTATTTTCTTCAGTAGCTAGTGCACCTTTACATGTCTTCCACACAAAGTTTTTAACTTTAGGAGAAAGATTAAGTGCTCGTTTGAAAGTGTTTTTTTGGAAAAGCACTTAAAAGTGCTTCTAAAACTTTTGAAGTATTTTAGACTCTGAAAAGAACTTTTATGAAAAGCACCAAACATGTGCTTCTTTAAAAAGCACTTAAAGTGATTTTAGATTTTCAAATTATTTTAATAATTTTTTTAAATTTAAAATTTTATTCTAAAAGCGTTTTTTTACTCTAAAATAAGCACTTCCAAACGGGCCCTGAGTCCCATATTGAGTTCCACAACATTTTGGGTTGCTTAAAAAAATGAAAGGGTTTAATGTCCATTTCAGAAGAAACTACAGACTCCTCATACTCCAAAAGAGTCATATCATCACCACCACAGCAGGGTGTATTAAGTGTATCATTAGTTATGTTTTCACTAAAGATTCTTCTTATCTTGTTTCCATCGTAGATTCCAATATTGGTATAGAAAAGATCTTTGACATATTTAACTGTCGTAGTTCTTGCTTTTCATTTTTAATCTTACAATGTTCATGCACCCAATTATGTCCCATACTTTTATTGTTTTTCCATTTCCTATCTTCCAAGTAATATCATTCAAGATGACTTTCATTCCTAACATAACACTTTTCCAACCTCAAGAAGTATTGGTCCCTATTTTAGCTTTTGTGAACTTACATTTTGTTGGCAAATCCCCTTATACAGTCTATCCAAAAGACTATTAAGGTTTAAGAACAGTTTCCATGAGTTTTTTTAGGAGAGATTTGTCACCAGCCTTATGTTTTTTAAACGTAGGCCTCCTTCGTATTTTCTTTTAAGGGTTTCTAGCTAATTAAGACAATGTATTCTTTATTTTTTTCCTTTCCCCACCAAAATCTGGCCATCGTGCTTTCTATAAGATCACAAGTTTCCAAAGGCAGATGAATATGAACATTACATAAACTTGGATGGCCTGTATAGCAGCCTTCATCATGGTTTATTTCCCCCCCTCAGTAAGGAACTTAGTGTTCTAGTGTTCAAGCTTACTTTTTATTCAATTTGATCTACCAATTGAGTGCTTTAACATTTTAGAATGCATGAACATCCTCATCAAAGGTTGTATCACCAAATCGAAACATGAGCAACACGAATATCTAGGAGGATAAATGGTTGCCATCATATAGTTTTTTTGTTAAAGGAAAATGAGGAGGCTCCATCAAAAGTCAAGAATCTAATTTGTGCTAATTCAGGCTCATGGAATTCAGATTTGATTTCAAAAGTATCCCATCCTGTGGCTGGAGAATCAATCAAACGCATTAGTCTTCACACTCTTGACAAAAAAGATAAGAATTATCTAACCACACGAGGTACAAGGGTATTATACACCCAAATCTGGTTACCATGATATCATCTCGATGAAAGTCCAAAGCTTTAAAGCAGCCTCATCCCCGGAATCGAAAAAGGACCCAAGATTTTGGAAAACAATATGGCATGCCAAAACACCAACAAATATTAGAGCTTTCCTCTGGAAATGTGCAAGCAATGTTATCCCCTGTGGAGAAACATTGTTCAAAATAAAGTGTGCTCCATCTCCACGATGTAAATTTTGCAATTCTCATACTGAAACTGTGGAACACATCTTTCTGGAATGCACTAATAACTTTACAGTTTGGGAAGTTACCTTTAAGGTAATAGGTATCCCTAAACCAAAAACACAAGTGGTTGAGGACTGGACTTTGAAAATCCTCAGTGGGGAAAAATTTGAACTTGGATAGAAAGGGTCTGATGGCATGGATTTCGATTTATTTCTGGAACATTCGGTTTGCTAGAATGAAATGTCTATTCAAAAGAACTATCTGGAATTCCAACGCGATCCTCCTTGAGGCAGATAATGAAAGATAACATTGAGACAGGTTTGGGAAATTTTTGAAAAGCCAACCCAACGGATGAGGACAAAATAGATGGTGAGGATGCTTTTTCCCCTAACACTACTTCCCTTCATATGGAAAATCTCAATATTTTCTGTGATACTTCTTTCACATCTGAAAATTAGCCTGCAAGAATTGCTATAATAGGAAAAAATGAGCAAAGGGTCCCAATCTACTATGACGGGAAACGTTATGGAGTAGTGACCTTATAGAAGGAGAGGCGCCAATATTTCTTAAAACTTGTGTTGTTGCAGACTACTTCGGAAATATGATGGTTATGATTACGAATTGCCTTGATATTCCCCAGGGCCTGGTCTGAACATCTATATCTAGCTGGAGAGATGGGCCTCTTATGCATAAAATTAAGGAATATATTAGTATAGACCATTTGTTTAAAGTCATTTTTCTCCAGGTTATCCAATGATTCTTCCTACAATTATTTTTTGTTCCACCATAACTATGAGATAAGAGAGTTAATCTTCTCATTTTTTGAAATCAAGAAGACAACCATAGTGTAGGCTGGTATAGCATTAACATCTGTTTTTATAAGAGTTTCCTTACCTGCTTCAGATAAAAGTTCTACTTATTAATTTTTTTCTTTTATAATATTTACCATCCAGTCCAGTGTTTTAACCTTAGACCTACCTCAGTCAGCAAGTAGGCCTAAGTATGTACCAAATTATCTAACTTATTCATTCTCAATTTATCAAGTAAAGAGCGTATTTTTTCCTCGGGGGTGTTCTTACTGAACATGATTCCACTTTTGTTAAAGTTTATGCATTGGTCAGAAGTATTGTTACATTCGTTTAATACTTCTTTAAATTGCTCAGCATCTTTTTTCTCACTCTAATGAAGAAGAGACTATCATTTGCAAAAAAAATATGACTAAGAGTGGGACAGTTATTAGTAATTCTAAGTCTTCTAATAAGATTATTCTCAAGTTTATCATTCATAAGAATGGATAGAGCATGTGTAATGATACTATACAGAAATGGGAAGAGGAGGTCCGCCTGTCTTAATCCTTTAGAAGGATTAGATAAGAGAACTTGGTCACCATTCAATAACGCACAATATGAGACTGAGGTAACACAACACGTCACTCAACCCACCCATACATCACAAAAACCTATTTTAATTAAAACATCTTCTAAAAAATCTCATTCAATATTCTCATAAGCCTTGTTTACCTCCGTTTAACTAACCACAAATATAATATTAATTTGGGCAAGGACTAAGTAAAATATTTGAGTTTTGAGGTGTTTCAACCATCCTCTTTTAAAAAAAGTCAACAATTTTAAAATATAAAATTAATTGGAATGATGGCACTAGTAAAATATTTGAAGGCTGTTTCAACCATCAGCCTTCTAAAAACGTCAGCAATTTTAAAAAGAGTACAAGTCATACAACGTTACATACATATGATTGATTAACGTTATTTTAAAGTGCAAGTCATATAAAGACAAATCAATTTTTAATTTTGAAAATGGTCTTGTTGATTAATTTTCCGAAAGAAACTTAAAATCTGAAATTCATCTATCAACCCTGCTTCCTACCCAATCAACATAACTAGACCATTTCCAGAATATAAAAATTGGTTTTCTTTTTTTAATAAATTAAGACCATCAATATATTGGTTTTAGTTGTTGAATTAACCTTACTTTATCTCCAAGGAATCAGTAATTCCTATTTCAATCTCCAGGTGACTTCACGATATATTATTATATGTTATTCTCTCTGCTTCGAAATTTTGTAGATGAATAGTCCTTCTACTTTCAATGTTATCATTTGTCCATAAATTGTTTATTTGCTATTGAGGTTATTTGGTACCATTAATGTAACTACTATAATATTATTTTATTTGCTAACTGGACATGACCTGTCTTTCAACCAAAAGGTACAGGTAAGAATCCTTCCCCTGAACATGGAAATCTAGTTCATACAAGTATGCTTGTGAAGATGCGCATATCCTCCATGGAATTAGTTGGATGCGTGTAAACTAGTCTAGAACCCACGTATCAAGAAAAAAGAAAAACTATACCCACTTTGAAAACTTTGGGTACCTATTTGTTAAAATTTGAAACGCTAAGTACTTCGGTTTTTTCTTTCATTTCTGATATATGTTCATCTTCTCATTCTATTTTGCCTTTCTGTATTACAAGGTCCCCCAAATATGATCTTTTCTATTTGATATTTTAACACATCACTCAATACATTAACACCTAAAAGATGACCAGTCCATAAATGCAGTACATACATACATACATAATCTACAGCAGGAAGGGTATTATTATACAAATTACCATAACACAACATTAAAAAAAAAAAAAACTACAACAACAAAGTCATCAACAATCAACAATTACTCTACAGTAATCTCCAATATAGTGGTAAGCCTAGGTTTCCTATACCATTTAAGTAACAACGAAGAACACACAACACTAACACTGGACAACGCCATAGACGCACCAGCCGCCCACGGCGGCAACTTAAGTTTCATCCACGGAAAAAAAACACCAGCCGCTACAGGGATAGCAATAACATTATACGCCATGGCAAATACGTAATTCCATCTAATTCTTTTAAAAGTCTTCCTTGACAAATCAATAGCAGTGATCACATCTTCTAAGTTGTTTCTCATTAAGACGTAATCGGCAGCTTCAATCGCTATATCTGTCCCGGCACCAATAGCCATACCGATATCGGCAGCCGCTAAAGCTGGAGAATCGTTGATTCCGTCGCCAACCATCGCTACTATGCTTCCGTCCTTTTGGAATGAACGGATTACGTCCGCTTTTCCAGCTGGCATTACTTCTGCTCGTACATCTTTTATACCAACCTTTTTTTGAAAAATAATAATAAAAAAATATTATTCTAAAATACCATCTAGCTATATACAAGTTTTTTTTAATTTTTTGTTTTCCCCATGAATGATTCTTCATTAACGTTCTACAATACTTTGAAACTCCCATTTTTACCCGCTAAGATTTCCCAAATTTTTCCAATAAAGTAACAGAAAATTAGATTTTTGTTAGTTTTTGTTTGCATTTACCCATCAGTAAAGTTTATATAATTATTATTTGAATAATGCATTAATGCTGGATATGACATCAAATGGAATATTACCAAGATATCACCCACTTAGACGGAACTTAAGTGGTCTAATCATATAATTTCTCTCGCCTAATCAATATTTTTTTCTCTTCTATGATTAGAATACTTAGGATCATACAAGAGAGAGAGAAAAATATAAGTTAGGAGAGAGAAACTATATGATTGGACCACTTGGGTTCCGACCAAGTGGTGATATTTTGGTAATGCCATTTGTAGCCATCATTAATGAAATAAAATTATATAAACTTTAGGGACGGGTAAATGCAAAAAAACTACTAACAGATAACTAATTTTCTGTTAACTTTAACCAAAAAATAGACAGATGATATGGTTAGAATGTTCAGAAACTCTTGGGATTAAGACGAGAGTTTCAAAGTACAGGTATAGAAAAGAATGCGAATGAAAAATTACTAAGAGGTGTAAAACCGTAAAATGCAAAAAAAAAAAATGTAAATGTATGTTAAAAGGAAGTACAAACCTCTTTAGCAACAGCTTTAGCTGTTCTCCAATTATCACCAGTAACCATAACAGGGTTAACTCCCATTTTAATAAGACCTTCTATAACTACAGAAGCTTCTCTTTTCAACGGATCTGCTACACCAAGAACACCAATAAGTACTTTATCATGCGCTACTAATATCCCAGTATTTGCATTCTCTTCCAATTGTACCACAACATTTTCTACATGTATCGGTATTTCAACCCCACTTTCCATCAATAACTTCCTATTACCAACCTGTACATTTGTCACGATTTATAAATTATAATTTTATTTCATCAATTTAAACGAAAACTCACCAAAACTTCTTTTCCCTCAATAAAACATTGAACTCCTCGTCCAGGTAAAGCAGAAAAATCCGAAATATCGAGAAGCCATTCAAAAAACTTTGATTTATGTGACTCTTTACTAGTTGAATCACCGTCAAAAAAATGAAAATGACGCGCATGTTCAACTATCGCTTTAGCTAAAGGATGTTCACTACTCGCTTCAGCAGAAGCGACTAACGTAAGAAATTCACCACGATCCATGTTAGCGAAAACTTTAACCGTGGTTACCATAGCTTTCCCTTGAGTTAAAGTACCCGTTTTATCAAACACAACATGCTCAATCTTTTGTGCTCTTTCTAATGCATCACCTCCTTTGATTAATACACCATTATTCGCTCCAACACCTGTTGCCACCATTATAGCTGTTGGAGTAGCTAATCCAAGCGCACATGGACACGCTATTACTACTACTGATATTCCAAACATAAGCGCAAATATAAAATAATTGCTATTTTCTGGTAACCAATTTTCCGGATATGCCCCAATTACCCCACCAATATACCTGAAAAAAGTTTATTTTTATTTACGAAGAAATTTCTTATTAAATTTAAACCCAATTGTAATAAACTTACCATCCTAAAAATGTCAATAATGACATAGAAACAACTACGGGAACAAATATGCTAGCAATCTGTATGAAATCGATTATTAGTCAAGAGTAATATAACAACTAACAAGTATGTAATAATACTTACAAAGTCTGCGAATTTTTGAATCGGAGCTTTTGACATTTGTGCGGTTTCGACTAAAGAAATAATCTGACTTAAAACTGTGTTAGATCCAACTTTGGTAGCTTTTATATGAAGCGAACCATGTAAATTAATTGTACCACCAATAACTAATGAATTAATCTCTTTTAAAACAGGAGATGATTCACCAGTTACCATACTTTCACTAATATAACTTGTACCCCATATCACTATTCCATCAGCTGGAATTTTTGTACCCGGAAGTACTTTTAATACATCACTTGGTTGTATTAATAACGCATCAATTTCTCTTTCTCCTATTACCTTTCCCCCTGAAAAATGTTTATCTAATCAATATTTTTTTTTAATTTTTATACTTGATTAAGAAAGGGTACCTTTGTCTTTGATTAGAAGTATAGCAGTTGCGGGTGCAAGTTCTACTAGTTTTTTTATCGCATCTGAGGTTTTACCTTTAGCGAGAGTTTCCAAATATTTACCCAAAAGTACGAAAGTAATTAACATAGAACTAGTTTCGAAATAAGTTGGAGACCAAAAACCAGTAATTGCTCCGTATAATAAAGCGTAAACTGAGTAAAAATAAGAAGCTGAAGTTCCTAAAGCAACAAGAACGTCCATGTTCGTTGAACCGTTTTTTAATGCTCTAAAAGCTGCTATGTAAAAACGTTTCCCAATAACAAATTGTACAATTGATACAAATCCCCATTTTAACCAATCACCCATTTGAAAGGGCCCACATTGACGAAGCAGTAATGTATATAAGAGTGGGATATGAGGGCACACTACTCTCATAAAGAAGACCGGAACCTAAAAGCCATTAATAAATAATTAAAATAAGAATAAGTTTCTAAATATTATATAAAACTTACACTGAGAAGAAAACTGGCTGTGAAAAGACGAAACATTTTAGAAGATTCTTCTGAATCTTTAGAAGCCATTCTAGTGTACGGATTTTTGACACGTAGTTTAAATTTACCAGAGGTTTCTTCTTCGATTTCATCAACTAATGATCGAGAATTAAGAATTTCAGGGTCGGATATAACTTCCAACTCCTTTGAAATATGATCGTATTTATATTGTTTGACACCTTTTATATTACTAAGCATGGTTTCTAAGAGATGTATATCTAGTTCACTTGTTATTCCAATTACACCAAGTATGATTTTATCTTGATCATTGCTTTGTACAAATGAAGCTTCGAAACCAGCATCTTCAATTGCGTTAATTATGTCAGTTTTGTTAATTATGATTGGATCGTATTCAACTTCACCTAATGAAGTTGCTAAAGCAACTACTGCTTTTTTTACACCTGGTAATTTTTTTAGTATACTTTCGACTGAATTTACACAAGCTGCACAAGTCATGCCTCCTATAGTAAATTGTCCTAATAAAACTCCGTTTTGTATTGTTTGTTCAGGTAAAATCTCGGCTTCGAAACCTGCATCTTCTATGGCATTTCGTACATCTTCATCCTGTAAGATTTTTAGTTTTATTTCAATTATGGAAAAGTTGTATTTATTGTATCTAGATATTTGATATTTATGTAGCGAAAATATATATTCACTAATTTTAAACATTAAATTAGTGATTTTACAACCAATAGAAAGTCTACTAGTGGTGATATATTTTGTTAAATTAGAAGTTTGACAAGTGTTAAAAGAATCTGATCCTTTTTTTTTACAGATGCTATTTATAGCCTATAAAACTCATTAAACAAATCCAAACATCATAGAAGTTTGAATTGACAAAGCATCCTTTCAATTTATAGTTTAGGAGGTATCAATTTTCCAGAATTTAACTTTACTCCTAGGATTAGATTAAGATACAAATAATCTGTCTTTTAAGACCTTGATTATCGATTGTTCTTAACTAAGAATGTCGAGTAAGTTAATTAATCGACTTAATTAAGCTCAAAATATTGACTAACGAAAAAAGAAGAAGGATTGACCTTGACTAAGGTAGGATCAAAAGCCACGTCAGCGCGGTTCTGGAGCAAAGCAACTGATGCCTTAACGACACCGTTTAAGGACAATAGAGCTGCTTCAACAGAATTAGAGCAGGCCGCACATGTCATCCCCGTTACTCTCACCTGAATTCTCCTCAAATTCTCTGAGCTTTCGTCGAAACTGACGTCATCATAAGCGTCAAGCAGCCTCATCTCTTCATCGCCGCCTTCCGCCGTCATATCCGTCGCCGCCAGCTCTACATCTCTTAGACTCGGCGTCATTATTAAACCCCCTCAAGTCCACACCAAGCACAATTTTACTTCAATACACTATTATATATATAAGCAATATGTGTACAATATCTATATAATATTTGTATGGAACAACAATAATTAACTTTGTGTAATGTGTATGTATAAATTTTACGTGTATAAACAAATAAAAAAAAATGTGTGCCTAATTTGTTATTTTATCATGATAAAAGTAGTTAATATATAAGGCAGCAAATGAGAAAAATAGGACTTTTCTTTTGAAAATAAATAGAAACTACAATACAATGGGCGATGTACTATATTGTACTCTCGTTTCTTTTTTCTTTTTCTTTTTTTGGTCGGATACTAGTATATTGTACTACACCTAAGGAAAAATGATAAATGAATGCTAGAAAAATATTTGAGAAATAATCCGGTTTTGGAGCCAATTAGAGGTAAATGACTATTAAAGAAGTTATTTAAAAAAATGTGCCTCTAATAAAACATTTTAGAGAAAACAGCCTCTCCCAAAACTACCCCTTACATTTACCAATTAAAAGAAATTAAAAAAGAAAATCAATTAGCTTCCCACCTACCCACATATGACAGTTTGAAAAAAAAAGTAAACTAAAAACTAGATCCAACGTATCACACCAATACACACAAAAAACACACACACCGACGGGAGATGAAAAGCACGACACGACGGCGAAATCTGTGGGAGAGGAAACGCGACTAGAACGACGGACATCAAGAACACAAACAACACACGAGTGAGGAGATCAACAACAAAGAACAATCACAATATGAGATCACAAAAAAAAACCACATACGTAAGTACTAAAACCAAAATTTTATGTTATTTTTGATATTTTTTTAGAGTGATTTATGATTCCGAATTGATTCTTGTGTGATTCATAAACAAAAACGAAACGAAAATTGATTTCATGTTGATTTTAAATGATTTTTACTGATTTTTGTTTGATTAAGGCTAATTGTGCTAATAAATGATGATTTTAGTAGTTTCTAGGGTTTATAATAGGATTTTATAATGAATTAGATAGAATATTGTGATTAATGTCAACGAAAATTGGATTAGAGTGATTAGAAATGATTAACATGAAAAACAGGGACCTATGATGCAATTATTTCAAAAAAAAACTGAACTGTTATTGTAAAATAGAGATGAAGAAGGACTTTACAGTAATTTTTTGGTAAATACATTGCATATTACATTGAATTTATTGGTTAATACTATGTAGATTATAGACAAAATGTATAGTTTAGGGACCTAATAGTGTAATTACTGCATAATATAGACAGTTAGAAGGTAAACATGTGTGTTCTGCAGAATGCAGTCCATATTTTGGTAACTGTATTATGGAATTCCATGTTTTGGTAACTGTATTAAACATGGAATTCCATGTTTTGGTAACTGTATTAAACATGGAATTCCATGTTTTGATAACTGTATTAAATATGGAATTTCATCTTTTGATAACTATATTAAACATGGAATTAACTCAATTCAGACTACTAATATGTTTTCTTGTGCTTGGAGTTTGTGTAAAAACAGGTGAAAATGGCACCAAGAAGAAAAGTTATCAAGTCAAGACTACTAATTTGTTTCTTGTGGTTGGAGTTTGTGTAAATACAAGTAAAAATGCCTCGAAGAAGAAGATTGACTGATGAACAAGAAGATGATAGGATACAAGCAGTGGAAAGGAAGAACTACTAGTTTTTCTAGGTGATGAGCAGCCCCTCAGTGGATTATGTTCATTGAAGAGTGTAAATGCGGTTCATCGAAAACAAAGATCAAAGAATCAGTTATCTAAACGAATATTGATGAATATGTTGCCGTTTTTATTATTGTATTGAAAATAGTATTTCGAAAGTAATTGTACTTATTTTTTTTTGGAATGTTTTAGATTGTAATGTTTAAAATGACTTGTTAGTTTATTAAGTATTATGAAGGATTTGATTAGAAATGGAAATTTATTAGTATTTCATATTGTGAAGGATTTGATTAAAACAGTTTTGATACCAACAAAAAATTCAAAAAAGCAGGCAAAATCCGCAACACATTAAAATGACATGTAAATACCATGTTTGAAACATGAAATTTTACTAACCTGCACACTAACAACTTAAGCTACTCGGATCGAAACCTATACAGAAAGATAATAATTATAAAGTAATGAACCACAACATAATATAAAAACAAAAAGGATCTAAAACATAACAATAGAAACTGTGAAAATTGTTAAACCAGTGAATATTAAACAACGGTTACAAGAATATAATGATCATAAAAAATAATCATAGAGCAACTTGACAATTTTTGGCATTGACCGACGTGACTGATTAGTTGACTCCAACGGTTGCTTTTCAGAACCAAATCTTTGTGACCACCAAATGTATGCTACTTGGGATCGTGGAAACACGTAATCAAAAACAGAATCGAGAGTCGGGAAAAGATCAAACGAACGCATAGAACGTTGAGAACCAAACCGAACTACAGCCATAACCATCTGCAGAAAACAATTCATGTAATAAGTACTAGAATACAATAACACAAACAAAGGAAGAAGTAGAAAAGGCAAAAAATTCTGTGCAGGCGCAGAATTCCATGTTTTAAACATGGAATTCCATGTTTCATACAGTTTCATACTGTACAAAACATGGAATTCCATGTTTAAAACATGGAATTCTGCAACTGCATAAACCTATTCACAGAATTACAACTCAAACACACAATATACTGCGAGTAAAACAGTTTAAACACAGAATTTAGTTGTATAGAAGCAAAAAATGAACAAAATGAAGAATGTAACACAGAATTTACAGAAAAGTAAGCAAAATATGAAGAAATAAAGAGTGTAAACACATTATCATAACAAAAAGAGCTTAAACACAAAAATTTGCTAATATCAAAGCAAAATATGAACAAAACTAAGAATATAAACACAAAATCAACACAAAACAAACAATTAGAAGAGAAAAAGCTTCAAAACAGTAGAATTGGTACAAGTTGTAAAATGTGAATGAAAATGCTTTAAAAACAGAGAATACATACACATGTATACGTATATATAGAAACTAAAACCTGCAAATCAGCAAAACAACAAAATGAAATCAAAAATTCAAAAAAAAAAGAAGAAAAAACAGAGCCGATAGAGATAGAGAGCATGAGAGGTAGAGGAGATGTTAGTTTACCTTTAGAGAAGAAGAAAAAATCGACTAATCTTTGTGAGTTAGATTCGTGAGTGTGATTGAGATGCGTGAGCTTGGTGAGCTTCTTAGCTTATCAATGGAGATGCAGAATCGGTTAGAGGAGAGAGAAAGAGAGAAAGAGAAATAGATAAAGAGAATCTATGTGTGAGTGTGTGATAATAATTGGGGAATTAATTACCTAGTTTATAATAAGTAATATTTATATTGGGTAAAAAGGGAAAAGAAATAATTAAGGGGAGTTTTTCTCTAATTACTTAAATAAGAAGGCATTTATCTATAAATAAAAAAGTTAGAGGCTTAAAAAAATTAGTAGCCTCATTAAGGAGGCATTTTTCTCCAATTATCCCAAGGTTTTAATTAGGGCCAATAAAGTTTCATAAAATTTGACAAATTATTTATGAAGAAATTCACATGATTAAAAATAATTTTTGCTAAATACTTGTTCAGTTAAAAAAATATTTTATAATCATTTATATTTATTTTAATATTATTTTGGTTTGAATCTTGTTATTTTTTCTACATAAATAAAGTATGATATAAAAAATATATGGTTAGAATTTTCTTCCTAAACATGAATAACCTAGTTTTAATTTATTTTTAATATACGTAAAAAAAAATATGACTATTTTCGTAAAATTACCCTAATGAAAAAGTTAACTAATATTAAAGACTGAGAGAATATAAATGAATTATTATTAATTAAACTTAAAAAAATACTATAAACACAAACTTAATTTAATATATAAATTTTATAATCTTTGCCATAAATAAATATTAAATTACAATAAAAAATGAAAGCATGAAATTAAAAAAAAAAGATAAAAGATATTTATAAGAGTAAAGAAAATAAAATTAAAATTCAAGATTTGTTATTTATAAAATGGAAATCTTGCATAATAAACTACTATATATATATTTATTTAAACTTCAAATTATTTATTGAATTATTATAAAAAAATTGTACAGAAAATTTATCAGTTTCTTTTAACGAAAAAATTATTTTATTAAATATTGATCAATTTTTATTAATATTTTAATTACTTCATTCCAAATTTTAACAATTGTTCACTAAAACCTAAGGATGACCCGCATGATAAATGTTATAATTTTTAATTGAAAAAGTATTTTTTTTTATCATTCTAATAGGTTCACTTTTATCTTAGAGTTATTTTTTATTAATGTGAGATCAAAATTAATAAAAGATAACGTTTTTACAATATCACGTAAAGAAAAAATAATCATTTTAGGGACAATTTATTTACTATTATCTCAAGCCAATATATACCATAATTCAGTGGACATGTCAAGCCAATATATACTATTATCTCAAGCCAATATATACCATAATTCACTTAAAGAGTTATTTGATTTAAAAGTTTTTTTGATTTTCAAAAGCACTTTTTTGAGAAACACCTATTAGGTGCTTCTTAAAAAAAGCACTTAAAATAATTTTAGATTTTAAAATTATTTTTAATAATTTTTTTAAATTTAAATTGTATTCTAAAAGCACTTTTTTATTCTAAAATAAGCACTTCCAAACGAGCCCTATATGTCATTGCACACCAAATCTAGATAATCAATGCGTGTACTAATTAGCCTACATGTGCATGTGTAACATCTCATTTGGTTATGTCCACATTTAAATACATATTCATGAATTACCAGTGACGGATCCAGACACTAAATTGAGAGGGGCTTGAAATATATAGGAGTTTGGAGTTAATTTTTTTTTTAATTTTTAAGGTAAAAATGTGATACATAAATATATAACTACCAGTGTAAAAATGCAAATATGAGAATTTACCACTATCATGTTTCTCGTCTCTTTAGTTGATAAACTTAGCAGTTAGCATTTATCCAAAAAAAATACAAATCAACACCATTACACTTAATTTATATAGTATCGTTAGTATTATATTAATATACTATATGTTATATTAATATTCTAATTAATAAATATGATGAATAAATTATCTACAAAAATTAAATATCGAAGTAATGTAAATAATAAATTACTAAGTATTGTTACCCTCAATTCAAAATAGAGACACGTATCCGTATACAAATATTGCAATATTTAATAAGTCGATTTTATGAAAATTAACAAATTTATAACTTTAATGTAGTATTTTAAAAAATAAGAATTAAAATATAAGAATAAAGTTGAAATCTTATTTTATATTGAACTTATTTTCTAATCAAATCATGTTTAAATTTAGTTTCGAAATGATTTTCTATTATTTGTGTATTTGGAAAAAAAAAATGCCAAGATTCGAACACCTAACCTCCTTTCTAAATGCTACTATGTAAAAATACTAAACCACTAAGCCACAATAACTTATGTGTTTTTTAGAGCATGCATGTTATACATAAACGTTCAGAGGAAACTAATTATTTTTCGAGACAAAATTACATTTACGTATCATAAAATTTACTAGTTCAGGGGGGGGCTTGAGCCCCCTGGTCCCACTAAGGATCTGCCCCTGTGAATTACACTAGTATCCACCTCTACTTGGAATATAAATGTTCATTATTTTCATCGAACAAAACGATCTTGTAGAGCTACAAGTTAAGCCTACATAGAAGAAGACAAATATATGGTGTGAGAAATCATGATGGCTCGACTTGTGTGATACTTTTTGAGTAGGTTTAGGATGTCGGTTGACACGTCGTTTGGGTATTTGTGCACTTTCATGCATCGTTTGAGCATATTTGCATATATACTTGTCTCGAGAGCCTTTTCCTTGTTTCGGTAAATTTATGTACTTTTTGTGTAGTTTTGGTACAAGGCTCTTGAGCGATGAGAAATGACAGATAGAGAAATCTTGAAATTCGACCTATGAAGACGAGCTAGAAACTTAGAGGAAGTAAAGAAATAACTTAAGGTATGAGCTTTTAGAGAGTTGATCTAAAGAAAACTCCAAACCACAGTTTGGACATTACATGGAACAAGAGAAGAAGCAGAACATGCCACATGAAAAAGTTTCAACACAGTGAAGCTATGTCAAGATTATTCATTATGTGCTCTTCTCGTTCTTTCTCTCTTTATTTGGTCTCAGAGCAACTTCTTCAGAGCACTCTTAGCTACCAATCTCTTTTAGTTATAAATCCTCGATACAGACCATGCTATGATCTTCAAACTCCCTCGAGTCTTGATTATTAATATCTTCAAGCATGTTTGCGCTTCTTGATATTTTGTATCAAGCCAAGCGTCCCAGTGAGTCTTCTGGATTAACCTTCAATGGACTCTCTTGAGTCTTGAGTCTTGAGATTTAATATCTTCAAGCTCGTTCATCTAACTTCCTTGACTCTTGATTCTTTAAACGTCTTCAAGATTGTTCTACGAACTCCCTTGAGTCTTGATCTCCACTCTCTTCAAGCTCATTTGTTGACCCCCCTTGGGTCTTGATCCCCATCATCTTCAATCTCGCTCTTATAACTCCCTTGCATATCGATCTTATTTAGATTGTTTTTTTTTATCTCTTTTGAGTCTTGATATTTTGAAACTTAAACTCGTTCTCTTGAGCACTAAATGATAGTATGATCATTTCTTGGATTTCTTCGATAGTGTCTGATCTTTGATCTTTAAACTCTATAGTTCCAAGCATGCATTATTCTCACCTATCTTATGTGAACATGCTAAAAACACCTCACACAACTCAACTATTAAGATAACAATAAGCAGAATAACTTATTTAAACATCATAAGAAATACTAAACAAAATCAGGCTAACAAATGATTTTAAAACTTCTGGAAATTTTGAGAAAGTTGTGATGAGTTATATCTCTTTTATCATGCATGATAGTCGGATGAATTGCTATGATCACCCCTATAACTTGGGTTCAAGACTTCTTTGGAATCTTTCACGGTTCCAGCAAACCCTCTTGAAGTTCCAGACATGGCGTATCCTTCTAATGAGCCCACCATAAAAAATAGGAATGTTTGATCACCATACGTTTATGGTTGTATCCCCGGTATTGACTTCATGCAGTCGTATATGACCTTTCATGTTTTTTTTTCTTTCTTAAAAATTATCGGTGCCTACTATACCCACGATCGTTTTGTATAGGCTCGTACGGGTGAGCAAATGAGAACCAAAAAACTAGAAAAAACCGAACCAAAAAAACCAAAAACCAAAAACCAAAAACCAAAACACCAAATGGTTTAGTTTTCAATTTTTCAAAATCTGATTTTTTTTGGTTCGGTTCGATTTACTATGCAAAATTCGACCAAAAAAACGAACAAAAACCGAACCGATGAAGGAAAAAATAGGGAATGTGTGAACTTTTTATAAGAATTGTGTGGGAGAAACTTTTGGTGATAATTTATCATCTACGTGAAATTTTAGTTTTACTATTCGAAGGTGCTATTGGTGAGAATTTTTTTATATCACTTAACATTATAAGTATTCATTACTTGATTGATTTAATTAATCATGGTTGTATGAATTAGGAAGTGATAGATTTAATTTTATAAATTTATGTACTATTGTAAATTAAGATAAGTATTATTAGATTATAGGTTTTTATTTAATTGATATATTAATAGCTCACATGGACAAGTAATATTAGCATAATTGTATTGGAATATTAGTCTCTATTGGACAATGTATTTCAAGAAATGGGACAAAAAATAATATCGACTAAGCATCCAAATTCAAAACGAACCAAAACCGAACCGAAACGAACCAATTCGAAACTAAAAACCAAATGTGAAACCAAATGCGAACCACGCGGTTTGATTATTAAATTACAAAAAAACAGAAATATATGGTTCGGTTCCGATTTTGGCCAAAAATTGAGATGAACTGAACCATGTTCACCCCTAGAGGCTCGTGTCATTGTAAATACTCTAGTTTTTATGATTTTTGATGTGTTTGTAGTGCACTATTCTTGGGGCAATAAGCAAGGGATTCTTATTTTAGGATGTAGGGTGAGAATATCGACCAAGTGTGCTATGGATGTGGGATCTTTGGCCATGATGCAAGGCGTGCAAAAACCCTAAAGTCAATATGAAACTGGGGGGATGGATAAACATCTCGACTAGAGGTCTTTGATGAACCCTAAAGTCAAGTGTGCTACTGAAGAGGGTTTCCGAACCCACTGTGAAAAAACCATCAATTAACACAGGCGGGAAGCTAATCAAAGATTTCCACCCACAACAAAGACAAAGATTGAATCACCAGGCCAAACAGTATTATTGGGATGAACCGTACCTCTGGAAGATATGTAGTGACCAAGTGGTTAGAAGATGTGTGCATGAAGGTGAAATGGAGAAAATCATTGAAAGTTGTCATAGTTCACCTTATGGAGGTCACTTTAAGGGCGATAGAACCGCAGCTGAAATTCTTCAATCCGGTTTCTATTGGCCCACCATACACAAAGATTGTCATCGTTTTGTCCAGTCATGTCACAGATGGCAACACACTGGCAATATATCAAAAAGAGACGCAATGCCACTTAATAATATTCTTGAAGTTGAGATCTTTGATGTATGGGGAATAGATTTCATGGGACCTTTCGTCACTTCCTATGGAAATCTTTATATTTTGCTTGCGGTAGATTATGTGTCAAAGTGGGTAGAAGCAGTGGCAACACCAAAGAACGATGCTCAAACTGTGGTTAAGTTCTTAAAAACAAACATCTTTTCAAGACATGGTACGCCACGTGTGCTAATCAGTGATAAAGGTACCCATTTTCTTAATGCTCCCCTGAGACATTTCCTTCGGAAGTTTGGAGTGAAACACCGTAGTTCAACCGGTTATCACCCACAAACTAACGGTCAAGCTGAAGTTTCCAACCGGGAAATCAAATCTATTCTTGAGAAGACCGTGAGTAAATCAAGGAAAGATTGGTCATTAAAGCTAGATGATGCTCTCTGGGCTTACAAAACAGCATTTAAAACACCAGTTGGGGCATCTCCATATCGCATGGTCTACGGCAAGGCATGTCATCTACCGATTGAACTTGAATCTCGAGCCTACTGGGCTATTAAAACTCTGAATCTAGACCCAGACTTGGCCGGGAAACAAAGGATGATGCAATTGAATGAGTTGGAGGAGTTTCGTTATCTTGCCTATGAAAATTCACGCCTCTATAAAGAGAAAACAAAGCGATGGCATGATAAACGGCTCCGTCCAAAACATTTCGAGATAGGACAAAAGGTTTTATTATACAACTCTCGATTTTCGAACTACCCAGGAAAGCTTAAATCCCGTTGGGGAGGACCTTACATTGTTACTAAAGTCACACCTCATGGAGCGATTGAAATTGAAAATCCAACCGAGCAACGGACATTCATGGTGAATGGCCAGCGTTTGAAGAAATACTATGACAGTAAGGACTTTGGGCGAGGGGAGACAATCCTTCTCGTTGAATGCGCTTAGCCTGAGGTACACGTCTAACTCAAAGACGTTAAACAAAAGTGCTCTTGGGAGACACCCCTTGTTTTAAATTGCTTTTTAGATTAGTTGTTTTTGTTTTGTAGTGTATATTTTTAATTGTGTTTACAAGCTAATAGGAGAGAAAGGTAGTGTGTTATATTGCAGGAAACGAGTTTGGGGTCGAAAGGAAAAAATTGGAGGAACTCAAAGCCTGGCGCGGACTACCCCATGGTCCGCAGGGATGCACCATGCCCAAAAAACCCATACCACGGTCGGGTACCACAGGTTTTATCCAGAAGCAAGAAAAATTTGACCGATAGGCGCGGTACACCGGACCCTGGTCCGCACGCCCAAAACGCGTGCCACGGGGTCGGGTACCACGGTTTTTTGACGGAGCAGGCGCGGACTACCCCCTATACCGCACCCCTGGTCCGCAGGTACAAAACACGTGCCACGGGGTGCTACCACGGGTGCAATCCAGAAACCAAAAATTTCAAGAGCTGTTAGGTCTGGTACACCGCACGCCTGGTCCGGTACACCGCAAGAGGCGGTTTGTGAAGGAATTCTTTTCCTAATCAAATTCTTACCTTATGAGATTAGCCCTAGCCTTCCATACACGAATTTTTCAGACCCAAACCCTATATATACACCTTAAAGCTTGTGCAAACCTCACAATTAACACAACAACTCATCAAATCCTCTCCATCATATTCCATAAACACAATTTCTTCATCAAATTCATCACACTACACCATCAAAACACCATCAAATTCAACAAGCTTTAAAGATTTCTTCCAAGATCAATCAATTAACCTTTCTCTTTCATCAATTCCAAGCAACAACATCAAGCTACACCAAATTTTCCTTATACTTTTAATCCATCCTTGGTATAACTTGAGTTGTGGGTGAAACAAGCATGACTAACAGATCTGAAGCTATGGAATACAAGAGAAAGTGTTCAATCCTTGGGAAGAACAAGAAATTGCCTGGGGCCACCATTGAAAAACCCATCAATCTTGATGAGGTTTCTGAAGAATCAAGAGAGAAGGCACCTGAACAACCACTACCAAAGAAGAGATTAACTGCTAGAATGTCCATACCATCAAGAAGTCCTTTGAATAAAATAAAAATCCAAGACCAAGGTTTTTCTACCTCTTCCTCTGAAATTTTTTATGATCTTCCTCCTTGGGCTCTCAAGTTACAGAACGAAGTTGAAAGATTACGTGAAGATAACAAAGACCTTTGGATAGAAATTATGCAGTTGGAGTCACAAGTAGAAGACTTGACCTTGTATAAGGATGTTGATGATTATACCGATCCCTCAGCTTCGGATGAGGAGGATGATATGATGGATCTCTATGGCCAGCCAGGTAGGTCATTCTAATTTTTCTTAATAGCTTGTATGCATTAGGTAGTTTAGTTAGTTTTATTTTAAATTTTATTCCATGCTTGAGTCTTTTTCGAGTCGTGGGGACACGACTCACTTTTGAGTTAGGGGTGGGGATTCGTTGTCCTCATCTTCTTTTCGTTTTTGCATAAAATTTAAAATTTTTAGGTTGAATTAAGGCATAGAATATGTTGAATGTACCTATTTGAGCATGATTTTATTACGTCAATGATAGTAAGTAGTATACTTTTGAAAGATGCAACAAGTTTGTTTAGATACATGTATGAAAACAGGAAATAAAGGATAGAAAAGTTAATGAGCAATGCTAAGAAATCACGTTGAAACTTAGGAATAGTTATTTGGTGTGTAGAACGTGAGGTTTAAAATTAGTTGAAAACCCACTTGTCTATGAACTAATAATGAAAACATAACGAAATTCGGTAGTTAGAAAAATGACTAAGGCAGTTCTTTCATGATTAAAACACTTGAAGCCTTTAGACTTTCTCACCCTTTTGTTTGATATTATTGTTATTTATCCGTCTTAGCCCCTCTGAGCCTTTCTAAAGCCTTTTGTTTGAAACACATTATAATCCATACCCTAGTTTGTAGGACTTATCTATATGACCCGCACTCGAATCGCAAAACCTGAGACGAACTCGTTTTAGAGCTTGAGTTTGGGGTGGTGGGTTTCATAATTAGGGAATTGGGAATTATCTTTGTGATTTTATTAATGATGAATTGTTATTATTGTAACCCTTTGCCGGGGTAATAGTGAATGAAAAAGAAGCTATGAGCTAATTTTTCCAACAAGGGCATAAAAAGAATATATATGAAAAAATAGTGTAATATCTCAACATCAAAGAGAATCATAACTATACAACAGAAAAATTGATGTGAAAAGAGAATATATATTCGGACCGGCAAAGTGGAGTTTATATCATCAAGGGTTTTAATTGAGATTATTGGGGATGCACATTAAAAAGCATCAATAAATTGGTTTGAGTGAGAACATCTTCGAGTGAAAACATCTTCGAGTGAAAACTCAAGCTCTAGGGCGATTCGTTGATGGCTAGTGAGGAGAGAGCCAAAAGCTCACTTTTCATTATCCAAATATACCACACCCGTCCTTAAGCCAAGTTATAACCAAGACCTTAGGATTTTTAACTACTAGATGGAGAAACAATTAAACTATTAGGTAGTAGGTAAGTGGACCATTGGATGCTGTATTTGGGACCTATGAACAACCTATAGCCATTAACCTGAACTAAGTTATCATCCTCTCCTTCTGGCATTGCGAAATTAATCTTAACTTGAATTTATGGAATGTTGATTACATGTATATTAGGCATATTTGTGCATTATTTCTTGAGCATTACTACATGAGACTTTTTAGATATTCTGCTCTAGGATCATTCATTGTGTTCTGTTCTTGTTCTCCTCCGACTTCTTCTTGTTTATTTTGACTACCCTACTGTTCTTTACTTTTATTGTATCGGGACGATACAACTTTGAGTTGGGGGTCTTGATGTCTCCTCATTTGTGATAATAAAATATACTCACGAGACATCATTTTAGGCTTATTTATTAGTTTATAGGTTGATTTTAGCTTAGTTTAGTGCACTTTCCTATTTTGAGTCTTGATTTAGTAACATAATATTTTTAGAGCATATTGGGTTTAATTGTTTATTTAGTGTGAAGCTTTAAAGATAATTATGGAGATTAATTAGAGTTCAAGTCAAAGACAACAACTTATGGAAAGAGATTTGCATGGAAATTGGAGATAAGGAAACAAAGGCTAAATAGATGGAAAAGGAAAAGCTGCCTAAATCTGAATTTCTGCATACACGTCCAAAGATATGCGTTTTACCTAAGAAATAGGCTGATTTTGGTAATTTCCTTCTTTAGGGTCAAGATAATTCTGTTGCGATTCTTTTGGTATCTTATGGAGCTCAATCCGACCAATAACGAAGAAGATACGCTTAAAACGGTCCAGCAGTGTTTATCTTTATTTCCTTACGAATTTGAGTTGGGCTAGGAGTCTATTACTTAACTTATCTCTAAAGAAACGATTTAGGTCAACCTATACACTATAAATACAGCCTCTTAACACTCTTAAATCATCCTTGGTGAAACCTTAAACCAAGAGGAAGCTTAGAACACAAGAGAGAAGTCTGGAAGGAGCTGTCATCAACAATGTCTTCTTCTACCTTTAGATTTGTAATTTCTTTCTTTTCTTTCATGAACTAATTTTCTTTAGCTTGAGTTTTAGCATTAATGTATGAACCCTAGTTTTGATTGACATCTATCTAATTTGGGAATTTAATGTTTTAAATAGAATTATAGTTTTTATTCTCTGTTTATGTGTTTGGCTTTATATTCTGTGTTCTTGTGGACTGCAGCCATTAGAATTACCATCTAGTAATTAGGTCACCATTGACAACGGTGTTTAATTGCATATTTAGCACATAACGTTTAGTTTTAGGTTTGATCTGACAACCCAACCTAGCTAGATAATCACTATGGTTTAGTCTTTGTGACTATTTACCAATTACAGGAAAAGTTTGCTTAGGAAGCCTTATTGACACAGGTAAATCCTATTTTAAACTACCGATAGCTTTTGGGACCGATTAGGGAAATACTACATAATTCACCCTTACATGTTTAGAACGGCAAAACTAGTGGGGATTACATGCTAATAACTTAAGCTATATTCTCATATCACTTCTCTTTCATATTTATTTTCTGTCTTTTAATTCCTAGTTTAAGTTTAGTCAATTATTATCTCAATCCATCTTTATTTGTCTTTACTTTTATTTGCGTTTAATTGTTCTATCTTTAAGTCTGCACTAGGTATTTGCATAAGATTCTCCTAACCTCTGTAGTCTCTGCGGAACGAAACTTTATCTAAAACTTGCATACGATCTGTATACTTGCAGAACCGTGTAGTTCTAGGGTGTTTTTGCACTTTATTTATATCTTATTTTATCACACCCTAGGCCCCACCACCAGCACATGTAGTGTGGTAGACTCGTAATTAATCTAACCACTTCATGAAGCGTGTTAAGCCTATCAGTTCAAAAATATACCAGCCTTGAATAAGGAAATCATATTAGTAAATGATGAGATGGTAAATATTGCGGACTATGCATATCCACGTCGTTTGACAGGAAATATGGATCCAACTAATGTTAGCACATGCATTACTCATAAAGTAAGAAATGACTCCTAAGGAGACCAGGACCAAGGTACCGTACATAAATACGAGAAAAGTCATGTAAATTATTCTTCTATTAAAAATATATGAAATCATGAGACTGTTTATGAGAGTGATATATTTTCTTTCACTATGCCGCTTAAAATAAAAACTAAGGATCTTAAAACACAAAGTTGTGTAAAATATTGACAAATAAAAAATTGTCATACGAGATTGTTATATGTATAACTTGACTTGTATCATATAGGTTGATGCAAAAACTTAGAATTAATTATGGGGAGATGTCCTCATTCTCATATTATAGATAGATTGACATTAGGGATTTACTTTTTGGAACCTCTTGAGGAGTTTACTATGACAAGGAAATCGCCAAGATAATTCCATAATAATTGAATTGATATCAATGTTCTTGATCACATGTGCCCAAAGAACAATAGGTACTCGAAACACTTAGAGCGTATGTTAATATTAAATTATTGGAAAAAGAGAAGTGCCTGGAGCATTAAAGGTCCCTAAAGAACTTAAAGTGCATACAACACAAGAGAAAAGTATCTAATCTAATAACCTGAAGCAGCTAGCATGGATTACTACCTCACAATTATGACATTATCTTATGATCTCATTCTTGAGATTCAAAAAAGAAATAATGACTGATAAATTCTCAAATAATGTGGAGGTTCTAATGATCTGAAAGATAAAACTACAATAAAAGACCAGTTCATGAGATGTTGAACTATATTTCACCAAAAGGATTTTACAGTAAATTCAAGGATGTATTCAACAAATTTGTGCAGACGATATTCCAGCAGATGCATCGTCCAAAGCTATATTGTATACGGATTTTAAATTGTGTGCTCGAAAATATATCACGTGATTTAGAATAATTGGTGTCATGATGAGGGGGCGACGATATTTGTGTGCTGTACTTTTTTTCTTCACTACGTTTTCTTCTACAAGGTTTTTCCTGGTAAGGTTTTAACGAAACATGCCAAATCTCTGTCATCATTATGAGAACAACATACTCCTCCCTATGTCAAGCCAATGATAATTGTTGGCATTGAATTAAATAATCAAGTGAAAGTCCAACAAATTTGTTCACTAAATTCGAGCTACAAGCTCAGAAGTAAATAAATAATTATTGAAAGATTTGATGCCATTCTGAGGGGAGAAGATATTTACTTATTTTACTCTTTTTTTCGCAATGGTTTTTTTCCTTTGGGTTTTCTTGGTAAGGTTTTAACGAGACAAACTATATATCATGTAATTCCTACTTCAATTAGTATTTTTTAGTGAATATTCAAGGGAGTGTGTTATGAAATATTTATCTATTAATTACTATTCTCTGATAAAGTCACTGCGTGTAAAATAATTTGCAACAATTTATGATGAAATGGAGAGCTGATACAATTAGCTGCAAAACTGCTTGAATCTTATAGCAGGTTCAAATAGTAGTTGTACAACTACTTACGTTTTTATGTATATAGTTTAATATTTATATTATTTTGTCACTGATTTTAAATTTTACAGAATAATAATACAAGATTATATTTTTGTATATTTTTTTTAAAAATTCTCGTAAACAATTAATGGCTAAGATTTTTAAGATGGAGTTTTGCTAAAAGAAGCCTAATAAAAGTACCTAATTGTTAAATTAAGCCTTCAATAATTTATTTTATAAAAAAATGCCTAATAAAATAATTATTCATAGAAAACATCCCCTTTATATTTTTTATACCTTTACTACCCTTATTATTAATTATATTATTTTATTTTTAATATATATTTACTTTTAAATATTATACAAATAATAGGGTACTTCCACCACCACCACCACCTCCTTACCCTCACCACCATCACCACCACTATAGCCACGACAACCACCACCACCACCACTACCATCTACTACTAATTCCATCATACACGCGCGCGTCCGTGATTTTTTTTTAAAATCACCATAACTAATTCTAAAAAAATCATAAAAATAAAAAAAATTCATTTTTTGATAAAGCAAATTAATATTTACGTCTATGATTTTTTTTACTTTCTTTTTTGATTTTTTTTTCGCAGACACGCAATTTCATATTCGAAACATGAAATTCACTGTTTGAAATAGTGATTTTTTTTTCGCAAATATGAAATTCATTGTTCAATATATGAAATTCCGTGTCTGTAAAAAAAATTCAAAAACATCAAAAAATTAAAAAAATTCTAAAAAAAATCATAGACGTAAATTTTAATTTTATGTATCCAAACATATAAATTTTTTATTTTTCTGATTTTTTAGAATTAGTTATGATGATTTAAAAAAAAAATTCACGGACGCGCGTGTGTATTAGTTTTTGTTTTGCTTTTTTTCTATTTTCTATTTTTTTAATTACTATTTGTAGAAGTATTTTGAGTTGAGACTGTATTTTATAAAAAGGGTAATTGGAGAAAAATGCCTCCTTAATGAGGCTACTAATTTTTTTAAGCCTCTAACTTTTTTATTTAGAGATAAATACCTTCTTAATTAAGTAATTAGAGAAAAACTCCCCTTAATTATTTCTTTTCCCTTTTTACCCAATATAAATACTACTTATTATAAACTAGGTAATTAATTCCCCAATTATTATCACACACTCACACCCAGATTCTCTCTCTCTCTCTCTCTCTCTCTCTCTCTCTCTCTCTCTCTCTCTCTCTCTCTCTCTCTCTCTCTCTCTCTCTCTCTCTCTCTCTCTCTCTCTCTCTCTCTCTCTCTCTCTCTCTCTCTCTCTCTCTCTCTCTCCTCTAACTGATACTGCATCTCCAATTCTACATCTCCATTGATAAGCTAAGAAGCTCACGCATCTCCATTGCTAAGCTACTAAGATTACTCGTTTTTTTTCTTCTTCTATAAAGGTAAACTAACATCTCCTTTTCCTCTCATGCTCTCTATCTCTCTCGGCTCTGTTTTTTCCTTTTTTTTTTGAATTTTTGGTTTCATTTTGTTGTTTTGCTGATTTGCAGGTTTTAGTTTCTATATATACATATACATGTGTATGTATTCTCTGTTTTTAAAGCATTTTCATGCTACTTTACAACTTGTAGCAATTCTGCAGTTTTCAAGTTTTTTCTCTTCTAATTGCTTGTTTTGTTTTGATTTTGTGTTTATATTCTTAGTTTTGTTCATATTTAGCTTTGATATTAGCAAATTTTTGTGTTTAAGCTCTTTTTGTTTTGAGAATGTGTTTACATTCTTCATTTCTTCATATTTTGCTTACTTTTCTCTAAATTTTGTGTTACATTCTTCATTTTGTTCATTTTTTGCTTCTATACAACTAAATTCTGTGTTTAAACTGTTTTACTCGCAGTATATTGTGTGTTTGAGTTGTAATTCTGTGAATAGGTTTATGCAGTTGCAGAATTCCATGTTTTAAACATGGAATTCTGTGAAGAGGTTTGTGCAGTTGCAGAATTCCATGTTTAGAACATGGAATTCCATGTTTTAAACAGTATGAAACTGTATGATGGTTATGGCTTGTTTGTGTTATTGTATTCTAGTACTTATTTCATGACTTGTTTTATGCAGATGGTTATGGCTATAGTTAGGTTCGGTTCTCAACGTTCTATGCGTTTGTTTGATCTTTTCCCGACTCTCGATTCTGTTTTCACTTACGTGTTTCCACGATCCCAAGTAGCATACATTTGGTGGTCACAAAGATTTGGTTCTGAAAAGCAACCATTGGAGTCAACTAATCAGTCACGTCGGTCAACGCCATTAATTGTCAAGTTGCTGTATGATTATTTTTTATGATCGTTATATTCTTGTAACAGTTGTTCAATATTCACCGGTTTAACAATTTTTACAGTTTCTATTGTTATGTTTTGGATCCTTTTTGTTTTTATATTGTGTTTTGATTCATTCCTTTATAATTATTATCTTTATGTATAGGTTTCGATTCGAGTAGCTTAAGTTGTTAGTGTGCAGGTTAGTAAATTTTCATGTTCAAACATGGAATTTACAAGTCATTTTTATGTGTTGCGGATTTTGCCTGCCTTTTCGAGTTTTTTGTTGGTATTAAAACTGTTCTAATCAAATCCTTCACAATATGAAATACTAATCAATTTCCATTTCTAATCAAATTCTTCATAATACTTAATAAACTAACAAGTCATTTTAAACATTATAATCTAAAACATTCCAAAATAAGTACAATTAAGTACGAAATAATCTTTTCAATACAATAATAAAAACGTCAACACATTCATCAATATTCTTTTAGATAACTGATTCTTTGATCTTTGTTTTCGCTGAACTGCATATACACTCTTCAATGAACATAATCCACTGAGGGGTTGCTCATCACTTAGAAAAGCTAGTAGTTCTTCCTTTTCACTGCTTGTATCTTATCATCTTCTTTTTCATCAGTAAATCTTCTTCTTGGAGGCATTTTTACTTGTATTTACACAAACTCCAACCACAAGAAACAAATTAGTAGTCTTGACTTGATAACTTTTCTTCTTGGTGCCATTTTCACTAGTTTTACACAAACTCCAAGCACAAGAAAACATATTAGTAGCCTGAATTGAGTTAATTCCATGTTTAATACAGTTATCAAAACATGGAATTTCATGTTTAATACAGTTATCAAAACATGGAATTTCATGTTTTGATAAATGTATTAAACATGGAATTCCATGTTTAATACAGTTACTAACAGCATTCTGCAGAATTCTATATTATGCAGTAATTACACTATAAGGTCCCTAAACTACACATTCTATCTATAATACAGTTATCAACACATGGAATTTAATGATTTCATAACTGTATTAAACATGGAATTCCATGTTTAATACAGTTACTAAAAACATTCTGCAGAATTTCATGTTATGCAATAATTACACTATAAGGTCCCTAAATTACACATTTTGTCTATAATACAGATTTCAAAACGTGTAATTTCATATTTGATAACTGTATTAAACATGGAATTCCATGTTTAATACAGTTACTAAAAACAGTCTGCAGAATTCTATATTATGCAGTAATTACACTATAAGGTCCCTAAACTACACATTTTGTCTATAATATGCATAATATTTACCAAAATTTCAGTCTCAGACCCTGTTTTATGTATATTTTACACTTTTACCCTAAATATTTTGAAAATAATTGCACTATAGGTCCCTGTTTCAAATGTTTACAAAGTAACGTTACCTCTATGATACTCTGCAAATCTCTTTGCTGCTTCATCACATTGTTGATCATAACCTTCTAATATAACTTTCTTGTGCCTGTATTTTAAGTGTTAGAATTAACATATTGACATACAATCATGATCAATAACTGAAAAGATAATTAATGAGGTTTTTTTTCAAGCTCTAACCTGTAATTGGATCTCTCATCAAGCATTCTCTTCCTTTCAGCTTCTTCTGTAGAAACTTCCAACATTTTCGCCTTCAATTCTTTACGTTGACGCCTCACTATCTACCTCAATTTCTCCACCTCCTTCTCCGCCACTTCTCTTTCATTCAAAGCATTCTCTCGACTATTGAAGCGGTGGCCTTTGCTTGTGGACCTAACGGCCGATAGCCCATTTGCTTGTGTGTGTTTTTTGTGTGATATGTGTGTGTTGCGTGTCTGCGTTTTGGTTTCTTTTCTTTTTCCTTTTCTTTTTAATTTGACAAGATAATTGTTATCTTTTTCTTTTTTTTTAATTGGTAAATGTAAGGGGTAGTTTTGGGAGAGACTGTTTTCTCTAAAATGTTTTATTGGAGGCACCTTTTTTTAAATAACTTCTTTAATAGGCATTTACCTCTAATTGACTCTTATAAAAAGACTTATTTTAAATATCTTTTTATTAATAGTATTTTTAATAGGTATTTTTTAATTATTGACTATTTTAAAAATTCGACCAAAAATTACTTCTTCTTTTTTTGTGTAGAAATGTTATTCTATTAATGATGTAGGAAAATCTTATAAGAACTAGATAAAAATAAACGTGCCAAAGAAGGATTGACGATATGACTCGCAATATAAGTATATAACAAGAGTACTGTTGGATATCACTTCAAATTGCATTGCCTTTATATCGTCTCTTAAGTGGATTTTAAATGGACCAATTATGTAATTTTTTTCTCCTGATTTATCATTTTATCTTTTTTTATGATTGGTCCACATAAGGAACGATATAAAAACGATTTAATTTGGGGTGATATCCAGCCTTACTCATATAACAATATTCAGAAAAGAAATAAGCTTTATCCAATTTCTTATTGGAAGATGAGTTGTTTCCACTCATTTGAAAAAAAAGGTGAATGAAGTAGGATATCAACTATAAAAAGATAATCCCACTAACAAAACGCGACAATTAAAAATCCATGTAAATGATTTAGTCCACCACAACATTTGTATATGATGTGGAAACCATTGCAAACAACGTCTGTTTGTATATACCGCAAGAAGCATGCAATACTCGACCGTGGATGTCCATACCTTTCACTAATCACATGCCTGCCAAGGCTCCGTATTATAATTAATCACGTTTCGTATTTAGCTTATGTGGTCAATATTGATGCAAGTCATATGCAAAAATACTTAACAGAACTTTAATTTTGGTCATGTAATGTAATCATATAATTAAATCAAATTAAACTACCACTTTTACATGGACAATCCTAATATAAAATAAGGTTTCGACCTAACAAATCTTGGAGACTAAATTTATCATTGATGAATAGGGAATGGATTATTCTCTTTAGAGTCCGATTGGTACATAAGAATGGATTTGAACATGAATAAAATAAATTAAGTAATCAAAATATTGTAAGAATTAAATAGTTTTGGTAATTATTATATCATACTTAGTATATTATAGGAATAAAAGTAAAAAAAATAAAAAATTAATAATCTAAAAAATACAAAAAAATTTAACACTTACAAAAGTTCTTCATAAATCTTCTTTAAAATTTTCAATTTAATTTTTTTAATCAAAAGTTGTATATTTTTACTATTTATAATGCTTACAATCAGTAGTCGTTCTTCTATTTTCAACTTCAAAAAACTATTTGTGAACGGGAAACCAATCAATAGTGCTAATACATGATATTTGCATGTTCACTAGATTCATAGGACTTGAAAATTAAAGCATTTTATTAAAACTAATATGATGTTGCTGTATTTTTTTAATGCCCAAAATACTGTTATGCGTGAATAAAAGAATGTATACTTGTGTGTTTTATATGATATAAATAAATTAATAAATAAAATTTTATTCCTAATATAATAGAATAGACTAATACCATGGAAGATGGATGAAATGCGTATTACCTTATTTATGAGATTATATTTCCCATGGTAAATAAAGATCTCAACCGTACTTTTTTAACTCGTACCAAATATAGGAATGAAATTCATTAATTATGAGCATTCTATTTCTAACACTATTACTGTGTACAATTGTACTAGTCAGAAATACTTTTGAAATATATAAAACCAAGGCCCTGTTTGGTTTATGAAAACATTTTCTGTTTTCGTTTTCAAAATACATTTTCAGAAAATGATTTTCGTTTTTAGTTTCAATATTTTTAGAAAATATGGAAAACGTCAATTTCACGCTCTCTAATATAGCACTGTTTTCATTTTATTTTCCAGAAAACTGTTTTCATTTTCTTTAGCCAAACACGTTTTCAGTAGCATTCTGAAAAATATAGAAAATGAAAACAGAAAACACCCATTATTTTTATAAACCAAACAGGACCCAAATTTCTATCCTTTTTCACTTTATTTGCAAAACGTTCAACTCTCACTTTATACCCAGTTAAGGCCTCAAATTTTGTACTAATTAGTTAAAAACAATGTTACAATAAATAATTTTATACTTAATAAATAAAAATAAAATATAATAAAAAGAATATGTAATTATCGTCTTTTTAATCTTTGTATTAAAAAAATAAAACAAATAAAAATAGATAAAGAAAGTAATAATAATAATAATAATAATTATTATTATTTAGTAGTAATGTTAGAATTATTATAAATATGTTGTATTACTATTATTTTATTTTATTTTTGTTACATAGGAGAGACACTTTGGACTCAGAGTTATTGACTCGATTTATATATATTTTTTGTTACATAGGAGAGCCACTTTAGACTCGGAGTCGTTGACTCGATTAGAACATGCATCACTAGATTGGATGACAAAAACCTTGACCAGTGAGCTGATCCCGATTACTATCATTATATTTATTCATTAAGATTATTAAAATTTACTATAAATTATAATACTGTTTCCTTTTATAATTATTACTCCAATGCTTGTCAGATTTCACTAATAACATCTTCTTATTATCATTAGTTCTTATTATCATTAGATTTCTTCATAATGTTAAAAGAAATTCACATCGGCTTTAACGTTTAAACCCACCAAATTTTTAGCTTTTTTTTTGTTTTTTTATTGTGCCTTTTTTCGTTTAAAGATCTTACGTAATTGAGTTAGTCTTTACATGTGAGTTGTTGCTTTCCTTATTTTGTCAGCTTGGGAAGATTACTCTTCTAGTCTTGGTCTTTCTAGTTTATTAGATTGCTGGTCATCGCGCTCAGCGGGTCTTCTTTCAGATCTATAAAGGAAAAAACGAAAAATAATCAAACAACTTGGACCTTGTTTTTTATCTACACGTATTCTAGTCTCTCTATCATCATGTTAATTGGTGGTGGCAGGTGATATTCAAGTAGTGGTTGTCATTTGCAATTTATTATATCTTATATGGGGCCAAAACCTTTACGGTTAACCGTTAATGCATATCCCAGGACCTTAATATATCATTAGTACTCTTTGCGATATTAGTACTTGTTATTTTATACTCGTGATTTCTAATGTAGTGTTTTTGGTGATTTTAATATAATGATGAAGTTGTTTGAGTGATGAATTGCTGCCGAAAATAGGACCTTGTTGTTTTTTCTTCTATAAAGGCTCTAGTTTTGAGTTTTCCTTTTCTAAGTTGAAACTGTATTTTCTGTTTAGGAGTCTGCCTAATAAATAAAAGAGTAAATAGCACTTTTGCCTCCTGGGTTTATACGCGATTGACAGGTTGCCCCCTAAGTTTTAAAATGCGCCTCGTTGCCCCCTAAGAATTACTTTTGTGACCCGTTACCCCCTGAGTGCGTTTTCCGTCCATTTTCTCCGTTAAATATGACAGGGCAATTCCATGTCAGCTTTTTTATTTATTTTTTAATCCTAATACTAATTAAGTGTTTAATTAAATTAAAACAAGGGTAAAATAGGTGTTTCATTAATAGTTTTTATAATATTAAATATAATTAATATAATAACCACCCCCACCCCACCGCACCCCCTACCCCCCTTCCCTCTCTCTCTTCCCCATTCTTCTTCTTCTTCTTCCCGTTCTTCTTCCCCACGACACCTGCTGGTTCTTCTTTTAAAAAAAAAAAAATCAAGGCGTGATAATATAATCCATTCAACGAAGAAATTGAACGACGTATGAGAAGGCTTTTGACACAACCATTGGCTTACGGCTGGTGACTTCATCAAATATGTCCCCTAAGCTTTGTTCATCAAACAGAAACGACTCTTCCAGAACGAAGAAAGCTTCTCTCGCTAACTTCCCCACCTGAACCAACACAAAATCATTCAAAACCGGAAGGCTAATAAGATCATATTTAACGAAACAAAACAGAAGATATTTAGGATTACCTGTAATTGAGAGAAGCGGAGATTATTCATGGTAAGAATAACCTTGGACTTTTATGTTGCAATCTGATAATATGCGAAGCCGTAAAGCTGAAAGTACATCAGGTGATGTTTCGAAAAAGAAGACGGTCATAATGGAGTGGAGCTGTAACTTATGTAAGGTGAAAGGCCCAACTGATGGGTTTAAAGACCATCTCCTTGGCAAGAAACACACAGCTAAACTAAGATTTCAGGAGATGGACGATCCATCCTGACATCCCTGCACATACCACAAAACCCAACTGATTTATGACAAATATATGTAGTCAAAACAATGAAAGAGAACATAAACTGCATTTGAAGATCTAATTATCTAGTGCGGAAGATAGATATTAAGGGATCTAATTCAAGGCGTGATAAAAAAAAAATTGATGAAGGCCATCGTGTTGTTCCTCGTTCTTCGATCATTATTCATATGAAACATGGTTTGAAGGTCAAGCTTAGCAAACGGAATCTGTCGTAAAGTTCTATGAATGTTGTAACTTGGCGTGGTAAAATTAGTCTTTATACGCTTAAGAGCCTTTGTACGTATTCTATCGGATCTTTTATCTTTTCCGGATCTGTAACTAACGGTTTTTCGAAATCTTCTTGATAAACTGAAGAACCTAAATCCATTAACATTTTGATTATATTCATCATTAATCCACGGTTTATAACTTCTCCGTTACGTTCTTGTTGGATTAATTCGAGTAATGTGTTTTGAAGCCTTGTTTGGATTTTAGATGAATGGATTATATTATCACGCCATAGATTTAATCCAAGTTCATGTACTGGGGTTTTGTGTGTTGAAGGTATGAATGTACTGGGGTTTATATTATTACGTTCAATTTCTTCGTTGAATGGATTATATTATCACGCCTTGATTTTTTTTTTTTTTTAAAGAAGAACCAGCAGGTGTCGTGGGGAAGAAGAACGGGAAGAAGAAGAAGAATGGGGAAGAGAGAGAGGGGAGGGGGTAGGTAAAGGGGGGGGGGGGGGTGCATTGGGTTATAAATACTATTAATGAAACACCTACTTTACCCTTGTTTTAATTTAATTAAACACTTAATTAGTATTAGGATTTAAACATAAATAAAAAGCTGACATGGAATTGCTATGTCATATTTAACGGAGAAAATGGACGGAAAACGCACTCAGGGGGGTAACGGGTCACAAAAGTAACTCTTAGGGGGCAACGAGGTGCATTTTAAGACTTAGGGGGCAACCTGTCAATCGCGTATAAACCCAGGGGGCAAAAGTGTCATTTACTCTAAATAAAATTAAAAGTGAAGGAGGATAGTTATTTAATTCCAGGGATAGAATAGTTAGCCGAAATTTTCAGTTAAAACATCAATCCATCTAACGATGAACATGCTTGATTACAATATAGTATATAGATTGCCTAAATATCTACTAACTTTCAAATCGATTATATTTGGATTGGATTTTGTATTTTCTTATTCTTGTCATTTTTGTTTGTTCCCTTTTGATATGAAATTTGTTTGCCGAAAAAAGAAAGAACCAAATAGTTAGTGAATCTTAGTTTTAGATAATAATAAATTTATTATGTATAATGTGAGTAGTTTAAGAAAGAAATCGTGAATCTTATGTTTGAAAAATTGATCAAAAATAAAATGCGGTTTATTTACAAATGGTTAATAGAAAAGTGTTACAATTAATCATTTATACAAATTATTAAGATAAAAATTAGTGATTGGATTAATGTTAGGATCATGAAAAGCTAAAAGTTATAAGTTTTTTTTATTCATCAATTTAAAATAAAGACTAATGAATTAAAATAAAGATTTTATAATTATAAAATAAAATAAAAAAATGACTTAAATTCTTTCACTTGATTCAAACATTATACTTGATATTTTATCTTAATCATAAATATATGAATCATGACGATAGGTCCTCCAATAATGAGAGAATAGTATCTTCCATGTATCACAATATATCTATCTCTTTATTTTTATGTTTAACTATACTTAATGAATAAACCATATGTTTATTATTGATCCTAACTAAATGGTTTTCTCAAATGAAATTAAGGTGCACGGTGTATATGAGAAGATATCACAATAGATAATAATTATATTAATAATAGTGTCATACAAATAAACACTACATGATGGGACCAAGTCCCATACTCACTACATGATCCTTAAATTTCATTGGTGGCATGCCTTTAGTCAATGGATCAGCGATCATTAATTCAGTAGTAATGTGTTCAAAGACCACGTTTTTATCTTTAACACGTTCCCTTATGGCTAAATATTTAATGTCGATGTGCTTGCTTCGACTTCCACTTATATTGTTTTTAGCCATAAAAAAAGCTACTGCATCATCGCAAAATATTCTTAATGGTCTAGAGACAGAATCCATAATTCTAAGTCTAGATACAAAACCCTTAATCCATACACCTTATGAAGTAGCCTCGAAACAAGAGACGAACTCAGTTCCACATTAGAAGTTGCAGTCATAGTTTGTTTGACACTTATGCATGACACATCTCCACCGGCCATCATAAAAATGTATCATGATGTTGACTTGCATGAATCAACACAACCGGCAAAATCAGAATCTGAGAATCCGACCACCCCTAAATTGTTTGTTCACCTATACATAAGCATATACTCCTTGGTTCCTTGGAGATATCTCATTACTTTCTTTGGAGCTTTCTAGTGGTCAACACCTGGATTACTTTGATATCTACCCAACATTCCAACTACAAATGCGATATCAGGTCTTGTGCAAACTTGTGCATGCATCAAACTTCCTATATCAGAAGCATATGGAATGTTATTCCTCTGTTCTCTCTCTAAATCATTCTTCGGGGTTTGTTTCAAATTGAATTTATCACCCTTCACTATGGGAGCAACACTTGGTGAACAATCCTTCATCCGAAATCTCTCTAAAACTTTATTAATATAGGTTTCCTGAGACAAGCCCAAGATACCTTGAAATCTGTCTCTATGAATCTTAATGCCAATGACATAAGACGCCTCACCCATATCTTTCATATCAAAATTTTTAGAGATAAATTGTTTCACCTCATGAAGCAAACCCTTATCGTTAGTCACAAGCAAAATATCATCCACATATATAACACGAAAACAAATGAAATGTCCACTGACGGTCTTTGGGACCAGTTTTTTCTCTTGTGGATTAGAAATCCTAACTTCAGACGGGCATCCCCATACGCGCATATGTTTCAAACTCAGTTTCCAACCTTTCCATAATTCAAATGGTGTATTTGAGACAACCTTGGTTGGAACTCGGTTTAATATATACACTGCCGTTTTTAAAGCTTCATTCCACAAGGTTTTAGGAAGATTGGAGTTGCTAAGCATACTCCATACCATGTCCAATAATGTTTGATTTCTCCTTTCTGCTACACCATTCTGATCTGGTGAACCAGGCATGGTGTACTGGGCAACAATCCCATGTTCTTGAAGAAATTTAGAAAATGGACCAGGTGCTTGTCCATCTTCAGTATATCTACCATAATATTCACCAACTCTATCTGATCTCCCAATCTTTATATGTTTTCCACATTGTTTCTCTACCTCATCCTTAAATATTTTAAAAACATCTAATGCTTCACTCTTGTTATGAAGCATGTAAAGATACATATATCGTGAGTAATCATAAATAAAGGTTATAAAATATTTTTGACCATGCATATCCATGTCAGGACAACATATATCTGTATGTATGATTTCTAATAAATCTAAACTCCTATTGGTACCTTTCTTTGACTTGTTTGTATGCTTTCCCTAAATGTAATCCACACAAGTTTCAAAGTCGGTAAAATTTAGAGTACTAAGTACTCCATCTCATACCAACCTTTTGATTCTTTCAATAGAGATATTCCCTAATCTCTGGTGTCATAGAGTCGAGGAATCCTCATTTATATTACACCTCTTTATACCAATTTGGACATGAAGATTATTATGAGTAGCATTGTTTTGTAAATTAATGCAATAAAGACCTTCAGACAAAATACCATTCCCAACACATTCAGATTTATTGAAAACACTAAGAAAATGTCTCTGAAAATGTAAAGGAATAACCCAATGGTACAAGTCTGGATACAGAAATCAAGTTTCTAGAAAAATTTGGAACATAATAAGTCTTTTCTAATTTCAAACATAACCACTACTTTAATATAAATAACATGTTCCAACAACTTTCACATGTGAACCATCTTATTTTCAAACAAGATTCATTGCTCACTTCCCACTGGTTTCCTTAGGTTTTGCATACCCTGTAAAGAGTTTGCAACATGGATTGAAGAACCAGAATCAATCCACCAGGTGTTAATATTAACAATAATAGTATTAGATTCATAACAAACTAACGAGGTAGGATTACCTTTATCCTAAAACCATTTCTGGAATTTAGCACAATCCTTCTTCATGTGTCCTTTCTTTTTTATAGAAAAAACACGTAGCTTCTTTCTTAATATTAGCTTGAGGTGTTATTTTTCCTTCCCCATTCTGATTGTTCTTCAGTTTGTATTTTCCTTGAGTAGTCATCATTGCACTTTCACCTTGTTCCATTAACAACCTTTCTTCTTCTTGAACACACATGGTCATGAGTTCATTAATTGACCATTTATCTTTATGTGTGTTATAGGAGATTTCGAAAGGTCCATATTGATCTGGAAGGGTGTTCAAAATATAGTGCATAAGAAAAGATTCGGAAATCTGTACCTCGAGATTCTTAAGTTGAGCCGAAATATCCCTCATTTACATGATGTGCCCACGTACACCTCTAACACTTATGAGCCTAAGCAAAGAGAGCTTCATTATTAGAGTGTTTTCTAAAGTCTTGTCTGAAGTGACGAACTGGTCATCAATGCTTCAAGTAAATTTTAGACATTATCATGATGATTTACTTAACCACAAATGCTTGCTGCTAATTTTGTCTTAATAAACATCACACTGAGGCGATTGGACCGCTCCCATTTTTCATAAAGTGCAATATTTGCTGGAGTGATTTTGTTTGTAAGAGCAGGTGGTTCAGTTTTCCTAATAGCATCATCTATGTCAATCCACCCTAAGTGAAGGAGAACTCTTTCTTTCCATGACTTATAATTATCCCCATTAAGTTCGGGAATGTCACTACGAATATTAGAAAAATTAACAGGTTATGATGCTGCAAATAAAGTTTAGATGCTTATTAATAAATACTTTAAATAAATTCATGATTTGCGAATGCAAATCATGATCTAATAAATGTAAGACATAAAAATTTCCTGTGGGCTAAATTTTTAATTCAATAAGATTTATAATCATATGATAGAATATATAAAAAAATTATTCCATCATTACTAAATAATAAAACTATCAAATAATTATCAAGTCATAATTCATGTGGGCAAATTACGAATTATTTGATATTCTATCTTAATTAATTATTTAAATATAATAATATTCCCGTGGGATAAAATTATTAAATTTAAATAAATAATTACGATTTATGTCTAATTTTATTATGTGATCTTATACCATAACATATTTATTTAACTAAGATGTTGTGGCTATTCTTTGATTAAATAAATTATGTTGATCACTTAGACAATTCAATATACAATACTTAAATTTTATGAGTATATAAAACTATAACAAAAATATATAAAATGAACCATATATTTTACTTACATTTTGTGTACCTAATTATACTCATAAAATAATTAAAATACATAAAGTATGAAGTAAAAATATAACTATAAATAAATACCTGGAGGCCGAAATAAAACTTAAGGACAAAAATCCAAAAGTACCATAAGACTAAATGAAAACTAAAATGTCTCATAGATTCTAATCATATTCAACTGTAGGACATGTTAGATTCAACACAAGAAAACCCGTTTTTACAAAATTATTTTGGCTATATTATTGTAGCCATGAACTAAGCAAAATATATAAAAGTTTAACTAAATCAAAGCAGAGACATGCTTTAGGCTCTGATACCAAATGTTAGAAAAATCGATCAAAAATAAAATGCGAAAGAAATAAATAGACCGAAGAATAGAGTAATGATACCTCCGGCCATTGACGTCTTTAGAAAATTTTCCTTATATTTTGTTCTTCCAAACTCTCAAGCATTCAACTATAGATGGTGTATAATTTTTGTGTAAATTAATTGAGTTCAGGGAACAAAAATCTAGTTTATATTGTCAAGCTCCCATCAAACTTTTTAATGGCAATGAATTAGGTGTTACAACCTTTCATTTGCAAATGGTCAATAGAAAATTGTTACAACTTTTCAGTTGCATTAGATTAATGGAAAAATCATTAAGATAAAATTAGTGGATGGATTAATGTTGGATCATGAAAAGCCAAAAGTCATAAGTTTATTTTATTCATCAATTTATAATAAAGACAAATGAAATAAAATAAAGCTTTTATAATAATAAAATAAATTAGTGTCTTAAATCTTACATATAATAGCCGTGTTAACCATCTCCAATTTCGATATCAGAGCATAATTTTTTATTTCCACCATTGTTGATTGATTAACCAGACTCAAAATAAAAGAATGGAAGAGCAGCAACAACATTTTATTTCATGAAAAAATTCGATCCGTAGAAGCATCATTCCATGGGGAAGGAGCTCGGATTTTCACATCTCTATTTTCGAAGCCATGGAGCTTATGTTTAATGGATCTTCGGATAACTACAACGAACTCCATCTCATTATTGGTTGTTGAGTTTCTTCAAATCATATGTATTTGTTTCATTTGATGTTTTACATTTTTATTTTTGGTACATGGATGGTCTGGACAAATTTGCGCATACCATAATAATCTTACGAAAATATTCACGATTCTATATGAATATTTCAAGTAAATCAAAATTAGGTTACCATGTCTAGTAATGTGATTCGAAATATGTACTTTCTCCGTCCATCAATGTTTGTCACAATTTCTAAAAGTAGATATCCATAAAAGGTTGTCCATTTAAGATACCAAGAAACTTTTTTACATTTTCTACCAATTTTATCCTTATTTAATATTTTTAAAACTTATCATCATTAAATCCATTTACTTAGTTAGTTGAGGGTAATTTAGTATAAATAAAGAGAGTTAGTTGCTCTTTTTAATTTATGTGAAAAAAAGTATGACAAATATCAATAGACGGAGGGAGTATTTTTTATTTCACATCTTTTAAATGTTTGTTTGGATTAGAAAATTTGGGAGAAAAAAAAGAAACCAATTATTTTTATTATTTCCCTTCATTTGTATTTATAGATATATTAAAGGAAAGTAACTCAAATGATTATAAAAATAACCTATGAGTTCTAACTTATAATCACTTCAAATCGAAATTTAAATCGAAAAGTAAATTTAATAAATAAATAAAAATAAAATTACACTCCCTCTTCTATGATATTACTTGTATGCCCCCATATTCATCAAACGACTTAGCTAGTGGTGATGTCTCCTCATTTGTGATAGATTTATATTAGGATGAGACATCATTTTTAGTGATTTAGAAGTCATAATAGTCGATTTTCTTGAGAAATAGTGCACTTTCCTATTTTGAGTCTTGATTTAGTGAAATAATATTTTTAAGGCATATTGGGTTTAATTGTTTATTTAGTGTGTAGCTTTAAAGATAATTATGGAGATTAATTAGAGTCCAAGTCAAAGACTACAATATATGGAAAGAGATTAGCATGGTAATTGGAGATAAGGAAACAAAAGCTAAAAATATGAAAAAAGAAAAGCTGCCTAAATCTCAATTTCTGCAGCAACGCCTAAAGAAGTGGTGATAACTCCAAAAATAAGCCGATTTTGGTAAATTCCTTTTGTAGGGACGTAGATAATTCGCTGAGGATTCTTTTGGTATATTGTGGAGCAAAAACTGACCAATAACGAAGAAGATATGCTCAAAACAGTCCAGGAGTGTTTATCTTTATTTCCATACGAATTTGAGTTGGGCTTGAAGTCCATTACTTAACCTCTCCCTCAAGAAAAGGAATTAGGTCTTCTAAACACCTATAAATACACCCTTATATCACTTGTAAAATTATCTTTGCCTCATAGTAATTAGTTCTTAAGGTTTTATTCTTCCAGTTTATTGTAGAGAGCAAGATGATGTCTTTTGTAATTTCTTTTAGTTTATTTCCTTCAGGTTTGAACTAAACTCCTCATAGCTTGGGTTTTGCATCATGTATAATCTATGAATTCTAAATTCTTCTATCTAAATTTCTTTGGGAATTACATGTTTTAAATTGATATTAGCTGCTTACTCTTATATTTGTTTATGTGTTTTTGATTTAATGACTGTTTTCCTTGCGGTGCGCAACATTTAGGATTACCTTAATAGTAGTTAGATGATCGCCTTAGCTGGGTGTCTAATTATTGAAACACCACATAACGTCTAGTGTCCGATATTAGTCCTGACAAAACTGATTCTAACTAGATAGTTAATAGGGTTCGTTTTAATCACCATATCACCAATTGAATGAATTGTTTGCTTAGGGCCTTAGTAGCGTTTGATAACCCTATTTGAAACAGCTTCTTGGTTGTGCCGTAGCCCCTTTAGTCGCTCTCAAGGTCTAAGGAATGGGAATTTAGAATCCTGACTAAGTATACAAGAGCTAATATTCTCCCTTATTAACTAGATCTAATAGAAAGAATTAGAAGGATTAGTGCATACTAGCAAAACCTAAGCTATATTTCTCATCTCATATTCTTAGTATTTATTTTTATTGTCTTTATTTTCCTAGTTTTAATTAGTTTTAATTCTTAATTTCGAAATCTATTACTTTTAGTTTCTGTCTTCAATTATTTACTTCTTACTCGTTATTTCTACCCACGTGATTAACACACTTAAGTCCCTGAGAACGAACTCAACTTACTAACTAAAACTTTCATACGTCCTGTAATACTTGCAGTACTGTGCCTGTCTAGGGTGAGAGTGCGTAGTTTTCTTGACCTTTATTTGTATTAATTTTATCACACCCTAGGCGACACCAAGTGGCAAATCTAGAAAGGTAAATGAGGGTGGACTTGAATAATATGAGGGATCAACGACAACACTCATGTTTCTTTTTGTATTTAAAAAAATCAAATAAAAATGAACCTATAGATTAAATAATATCATATAAAGATAAAAAGAATTGCAGTTGTCATCTACGAGTTTTCATTTTCTGAAAAGGATCCATAATATTGGTAAAAGTCTCTCTCAATAAAGATAAAAAAACAGTCATTCAACCATTCGTCACTCGTTCGATTTCGAAACTTAGTCTTCATAATACTCATAATTGAAAATACCCACTCAACAGAAGCAGTAGCAACCACCAATATCAATGCTAAAGTCAAAAGCAAGTAAACTAGTGGATACACAATATTTCTCCTACTTTCTACCATTTTTTGAGCAAACTCTGTGATTCCATTTAAATAAAAAAAATCACTTCTCGATATCACATCAGCAATGTAAGAGTCAAGTTGATCTTTAAGCTACCATATATTAAAAAAGTTAACAAAAGTTTAATAAATACCTGATAGCTGATGATAAATTGTTAATATAGGTTGTAATTCTGAACAATATAAAATTTATGATGGAAAGTAAAATATAATTGTAAGGTTAAAGTTTAGAAGTAAATTTAAATGGTGAACTCTCAATAAACCCCTGCAGGCCAGTGTACTATCTCGTACAAGGCATGGTTTTTTTTTCCTTCCTTAAGAGATCTTGGGTTCACTTCCAGTTGACGTCAACAAATTTAAATTGATACATTAAGAAATTGTACAAAAATATCATAAAAACGAGTCATTAGTTATTTTAAATACATAACAATGAAATGGTATGCATCCGACAAAGAAGTTTTTTTCCCAAAAGTAATTGTACTAAAAGCTCTTGTTCACCTGTTTGATCAATACATAAACTTTAATAATCTCGAGTATCAAAAGGCAATAACGAGATGTGATTATCTTGGAATCTACTCGATCTTCCTTAAAACTACAAATCTTGTTGTCTAAACCATAATACTACTCATGCTGCTGAATTGCTTACCTAAACACCGATTCTTTTATAATAGCTGTGAATTGCTTGGTTATCTTTTATTCATGTTGTCTAAGTCTGGCTTATCAATTATTAGAAGATGGAGAAAGTAACACTAGAAATAAATGAATAAGGAAAAGATGATATTTGAGGGTTTAGAGGTTTTCTTCATCTTAAGCATGATATTTGGTAACACCACCTTTTACTCGACAACAGTTGGTCAGTTTCCCCCTACTTGTTAATTAATCTTTTCAATTTGGTTATTTTAGTTGCTTGACTTATTGAATTTACCAAAAATAAAGATATAGAACTAAATATAAGATTTGATGTTAGGTAAACTAATAACACTTTTTGGTTGAACAAAGTTCAATAGTTAACAAGGAATTGAATAATTGATAAGGAACATATATTTTCTTTCCAACAGCGGCGGTGGTAAAAAAATGACTAAAAGGGAAAAACACAATTGTATAGTGCCTTTTACGGGAAAAAAATGTGGTAAGGGGGATATAAAAATAAAATGAGGGGTTTACTTGGCATTATTCCAAAGTTAAATGGGTTAAAACCCTAAAAATAGATTGGATTTTAAAAATAATTAAATGAATTGAACTGGTTTTTATTTAATAATTTGAGGTGGGCTTAACCCACCCTTTGTTAGTGTACATCCGCCTCTGGAGGTAAGCGAACCTATCACAATAAATGAGTTGATCCCAGTGAAGTAAGTTTTTGCAATCACGAGTACTAAATAAACCTAGTATGTAGATATAGTCAATCACCTAGTCACTAAAGAACTCCCAAAGAGTGGATCAAAATGGAAGAGATAAGTTTCTATTCTAGGTAAAGTTCTATACAAGGAATGACCTTGAGTTGTTTGATGTAGGATCGGATAACATATTCAGTAGATGTGTCACCTAGTTGAATATCATATTATACTTTTATTATGCTGTGAACGGGAATGTGGGGTCACTTTGGAGATAGCCGAACGAATACTAGAATAGAACTCTACTAAAGACCTACGAGGACAATTCGATATATCCGTATTAATCTTGGCCATTTAGCGAGAATGTCAGCCACCCCATTAAACTTTCTCCTAACATGATTGATTTTCCATTCCAGGAAAGATTGTATTCAAATGGATGCAACAGAATACTATGAGCATAAAACCCTGTGTGAGTTTTATGTGAATACACACTAATTTCCAAAAAAAATATTATAAACCTAAGACAAAATATTTATATCCATTCAATTCATGATCCATATTAATCCAGATATGCAGAAATTCAGAGTGTATATCTCATACATAACACCAAATTTCAATTCCAAAAATTATTTATATTGGATATCTAGATAATTCCAAATGGACAAGAAAATATAACAAAAATATTCATTATTAAATAATGAAAAACTTCAACATATCTTCTCATTCTTTAAACGGAAACAAAAACACAAGAAATTGAAATTGACAATTCAAATTAAATCTTAGAAAAATACCACAGGTGGATTATAAACTAAACAAGCGCTTAACACTGAACTCCACCATCAACCACTCAGATCACCCCTTTTCCTTCTATATCTGCTAAAAGAACAACAATCATCGAAAAATTAGTAAATGAATATAAATATAAGTTTCATTGTTCATCTCTATGTTATACGAATTAATCATGTATACTTTTGTTGTAGAAATTGACAAGTACACCCAAGTGTTATATCAAAAATAGAAAATATACCACTTACACAATAATACTATATTTGTTACTTATTTAGGCATCTTGTCCAATATAAGGATCAACTATGAAATTAACCCTTCATTGAAAATAAAATATTGTACAAAACAAAATTAATAAATAAATTCAATCATATGCACCTTGAATTTGTCACCATTGTCTGGGACGTTGTAATCATCTATAGTAACCTCATTCAAAAATATCCCAGGACTCAAATTCTGCAACAATCATATTAAATTATAATATAATTAAAACTAAAATCATTCTAGAAAATTACCAAAAATACAATTAAATAAGAAAAATTTAGATTTACATCAATTGTTCTCTGAACACTCTTCAACCTCCTTTTATGCTTTTTGGGTGGTTTAGCTCCTGTCATAGTGAGAAAATCGGCTTCGATTTCATCCTTAGTTAAAGTAAGGGAAAATGGAGGCCTTTTTCCTTCTCCATTTGTCTCCTCTTCCTCCATATGCATTGAAGATAACATGCTCGCATTTTCACTACCTCCCCCACTGCTTTTGATGCTCTTTCGGCTTCGCAAATTCCATGTCTTAGCAACATTCAACTTTTTCTTAGGAGGCACCTCTGGATGACGATCAATCATCTCACCTCTTGCACTACCACTATCGGGTATAACCATATTTCCAATTTTTTTATTTGGGTGATTTAGATCTAGGAGGTTAGCGAGGGAAGCATTAGAACTTCCTCCATCATCGCTATGAATTGTCGTTTCTTTTTTTGATTTTATTTCAAATGATACAATCGGGGATTGGAGGTGGATGGCTGGTTTGGAAGGGGAATGTGGAGGTTTATTGGACCCAACATGGAGGTGGTCAGAAGCCTCAAGGTCAAGGTTTGAGCAGCAAAGATGAATCTGAGTACCCAACTTGAGATCAGAAGAAAATTCAAAATTGGGAAGTGGCCTTGATGATGGTGGTGCCTCTTCATTTTGATTCCTTTGCTCATAAGGGCTATCCATCGTTGAGTGAAGGTGGAATTAGAATTTAAATGGTGGTGGAACTCTCTCACTAGACGGACTCCTTATAAGATAAATGGAGGAAGCAATCTGTAAATGGTTTATATTTATATGAAGATACAAGAGGCCGGAATAGTAAGCTTAAACCTAGGGGTTTCTGAGATATTTTTAATTTTGGATTCTAATTAAATTTATTTCTATCTTATCCTTCTCTAAATTTAATTATTCAATAGTTTTATTTTTAAGGAAAAATACAATTGATATGTTTCCATAACTGTTAATCTTTTTTATTTTATTATCACCAAAATTGGGGACGGTGGAAGTACACAATTACAAATCGTGAATAAAATTCAAATATGTGAAAATGTAAAGGTGGACTGAGATTATTAGAATTCTTTTGACATGTGATACAATTTAGAGTGTCTTTTATGTATTCTCTATACAAATTCCTATTCCTCTTTTTATTCTATTATTGCAACTTATTATATAGCCTTTAGTTAGTAATAGTGTAATGATCTATACAATGTGTTAATTTTATCAATTTATGTTTCTACTATGAATTTACAAGGACAAAGTTTTAACAAAATAAAAATAAAATATATATTTTAGTAAATATATATCTTCCTTGTGGTGGTACTTGTTGTTGTCCTCCTGGGACAAGTGGTGGATCTACTGGATCTCGTACGTCTGACATAGCTCTTCTTAAGGCTCTTTCCTCTCGGGTACGTCTGTTATAAGGTCTAAAGTTCCTCTCAGGCTCCGGTAACGGAGGCCAAGAATTAAACACGGTTAAAACCTGAAAAAGACTAAAGCAAACCATACGCGTAAATCTGGAAAAATAAAAACTAGATACTGAAAAATAAAAATTAATTAAAACTACTACTCGAAATAGATAGCCCACACGCTAACGAGACACAAGTCACTGGCAGCGGCGCTAAAAACTTGGTGTCGCCTATGGTGTTATAAAAATATGATAAATAAATGCTTAAAACAATGCACTAAAGCACCCTAGACAAGCACAGTACTGCAAGTATTACAAGACGTATGCAAGTTTTAATGATAAGTTGAATTCCTTCTCAGGGACTTAGAGTGTTATACTTTTGAGCAAATAAATCGAGTAAACAGTAATTAATTAAAAGACAGAAAGTAAATAGGAACGATTGAGAGATAAATAATTAAACTAATGAAAATAAAAGACAATAAAATAAAAGATAAGAAATATGAGAAAAGAAGTATAACTTAGGTTTTGCTAGTATGCACTAATCCTTCTAATCCTTTCTATCAAATTCTAGTTAATAAGGGAGATAATTAGCTCTTAAATACTTAGTCAGGATTCTAAATTTCCTCTCCTAGACCTGGAGAGCGACTAAGGGGACTACGGACACACCACGAGGCAGCCTAGACTTAGGGTTATCAAGCGCAACCAAGGCCCTAAGCAATTCAATTCCAAACATGGTGATAGTGATTAAATTATACCCTAATGACTATCTAGTTAGAATTAGTGTTGTCAAGACCAATATCGACACTAGACGTTATGTGGTATTTCAATAATTAGACACCCAGTTAAGGGGAACATCTAGCTACTATTAAGAAAGCCTAAAGTGATCAGTTCTTGGACAGACAATAATTCAAAACACATAAACAAATATATAGGTAAGAAGCTAATATCAGATTAAAACATATAATACCCAAAGAAACTTAGATAGAAAGAAAATAGAATTCAAGATTATACATGATGCAAAACCCAATCTATGGGAAAATTAGTTCATACCTGAAGGAAATAAACTAAAAGAAATAATAAAAGACTTCATCTTGCTCTCTACAATAATTCTGATGATAATTACCCTAAGGACTAATTACTATGAGACAAGGATGATTTACAAGTGATATAAGGGTGTATTTATAGGTGTAGAGAAGCCCTAATTCGTTTTCTTGAAGGAGAAGGAAAGTAATGGACTTCTAGTCCAACTTAAATTCGTAACCCTAAAATATGAAATCAGCCCCGTTTTTGTTTTGGTCCTAACAGCTTCAATACTTATCCGTTTGATGCGTATGAGTAGTCGAAATTCATCGTCTCGGAAATATATTTAACTTTTATCTTGATTGTTCTTCCAAATTCCTCACCGATTTTGTGATATAAGCTGATTTGTGGTCGTGGGTGGTGAAATACAGATTTATGGCAGCTTTTCGTTTTCCATATTTTTAGCTTTTGTTTCCTTATCTCCAATTTTCATGCTTATCTTCTTTCCTTATCTCTTAGACTTTGACTTGGACTCTAATTAATCTCCATAATTATCTTTAAAGCTTCACACTAAATAAATAATTAAACCCAATATGCTCTAAATATAATAATTTATTAAATCAAGACTAGAAATAAGAAAGTGTAATAATTCTCAAGAAAATCGACTAAAAATGATGTATCTAACTAATATTAATTCATGACAAATACGGATACATCAGTAAATACGTACAAATTATATTTTAAGTATTTTTAACAAAAATTTCTATTTCAATTTTTAGATATGAATGAATTCTTAAAAAGATAAAATTTCATTATTTTTGAAAGTATGATAGTATACCAAATAGAGAGATAATATTTATAGACATACGTAACACTTTTGTATAGTAAAATAGATGTGCATTTTCAATTTATTGTGTACCCATCCAATTTATTGTGTATAAATCCAATTTATTGATGTACTTGTGTAGCATTTTAAACTTTTTAATTGCATACTAAGAAGTTTATAATATGAATGAACGATTGACGAGATCAACTTTTAAAATTTTAAAATGTTAAGGGTATAACAAATTGTTCACTACAACTGACATACATAATTATTAAATAAGTTTCAATTGTTATATATATATATATATATATATATATATATATATATATATGGTTTCAACTGTAATTAGCAAGAGAGGGGCATGGGAACTTCCTTCTAAATGGTTATGGGTCATTGTTACTTTTTTCGATCTCGTTTCAAAATATCCAATTGAGGCTTGGTGGTTGAGTCTTATTTGAAGGGAATGTAGAGGATTGTTGGGCCCAACAGGTAGGCAATCAGAAGTCTCGAGGTAGAGGTTTATTCAACATATTTTCCTCTGAGTCCCCTACTTGAGATCAAATGGAAGATTGAAACTAAGAAGAGCTTTAATATTGGAGAGGTCTTTTTATTTGCATTTTTCACTTAGATGTATCGACCATTGTTTAACTATAACTCTACCTAAATATAATGCTACTCTAAATATTTTGGTCTAGCTAAAAGAAATATTGAGTGGAGGTGGACTTAAAATTAAAATATTGGTCGAATCTCTTTGTCTCTATCCGAATAGAGACCTCCAGGGAGAATGGGGGAATGGGGAATGAATAATTGGAATGACATACTATCTGTTGTGTATGTTATAATAATCACTTGGAAATTGTTTTTAATTTATATGAAGGTTAGGTAGCAGTGGTGATGTGTATAGATACTATGGTATAACTACCTATTATTTTGGATACTCTAGGCCTATTGTATATTGTTATTTGGTGTTCTTGCAATACTTAAATGTATACGGTTGATTATATACCTTTTGGAGAAAAATATTTTAAAAAGGTGATTTTGCAGTGAGGATAGAATATTGTTATTAGCAGCTGACAAAAGAAGAATTAGGAGATTGGTCCTTGAGACGGAATTAGAATTCTCAAGATGGACAAGTGAAGTGATCCAGCATGAACTAAGTTTCAAACTCCTAAGGACCTTCCAGTAAAAAATTACTTATTTTAGCAACTGGGTAGCCTAACTTGGAATTTGACCAAATATGGAAGAGTTTAAGTCAAATAAGAGTCCAATATTACAAGAAAACTTGAAGAGATAATATTGTAATTAATTAATTAGTAATTTTTTATCTTCGTACTTCTCTGTTAATCGACCATCATTCTCTTCTTCTTATTTAAAAGGAGAGAAAACTGAATGACTAAGCAATAACCATTATTCAAACTTTTTGCATTTCATCACTAGGATGAATGAGTAGATTCCACCTTTTAGGGTGGCCATCTAGGATCACTATAAACATCTTCCAATGATTAATTGAAATTTTAGATGTATTATGTCTCTTACAAGCAACCTTATGTTGTAATAAACTAATCAATAGTAGTTAGTCCATGATTATCATATAGTAATTAGGCAAACAATTAATAAGATACAAATAAAAATGTTATACGAGATTGACTAATTATACTATGATAGCTAGTTATATTTCCATAATCAGTTGGAAAATTGCATACAAAACTTAACAAAGGTGCCCCAACCTTCGATGAATCGACCATTAGCACCACGTTAGTGGTAAAGAGGAATAAAATTACAATTGATAATATCACATAATAAATCTCCATTGATTGTGATTTTGTGAAATAACAATGAGCTTGTGAAACACCCATCTATTTAGAAATGTTGACAAGGACTTGCAACCATCTTAGTATATTCTCTAATTTTATCGTTTTTAGTTTTCGCATAATTTGATTATTTTCTTGTTTTATCATTTAATTTTTTCTAAGCATTCATACAAAAATATAAAACTCCAACTTATTTAGGTTATTCTAGTTTATGAACGTATGAGATATTTAGAATATGAGTTAGTACCTTACAACCCCGATATTGTAAATGGACCTAGCAAAATGGATCACCAAAAGATATTGTAAGATGACTTTTTACCTGATGTCTCCCTTTTTTTTATTTATGTATTGAATTCGCTTGCCTTGATAAAAGAGACTAACTATGAAGTTAAGTCCTGTAAAAAAAAGAACCCTTATCATCTTTAATGCTATGTTTGGATTCAAAATTATAAAAAAAATGAAATCATTATTGAGAATTAATCAATCCTTTCACTTGTTTGGATTAATTTTTTTAATATTAATAAAATAATTAAAAATATTAAAGAATCATTTAAATTCTTTTAATAATATATATTTTTTAATCATTTCATTTTTAGTCAAATGGAAGAAAAGGAAATATTCTTATATAAAGAAGTCTAAAATATCCTTCAATAAAGAAATAAAATAAATTAACAATTTTTATTAAAAAATATAAATATATATAGATGTAATTAGTATTATTAATTTCTTTCTTTTCTTTTTTTATTCAAATAACATAGTAATACAATCATTTACTTATTTTATTATTATTATTTTCAACAATCCAAACAAAAAAAAAATCTTTTAATTTTATTTCTTTTCATTCATTTTTTTCATTATATATTCATCTATATTCCTTTCCTTTATCCAATCCAACCAAGACATAAACACAATTTAATAAAACATGTCAAGCAGTAAAATGTTTTGTCGTTTTGTTTCGCTAAATTGTTGTTTCAAAATCATATGGGTCAGTTTCTCAATAATTAATCCTCCAGTTAGACACATCCATGAAACGAGGGCAAAGTTTTTTTAGATTCGAATCTTACGGGTCGGAAAATTATCAATGGGCATAGGTGGTAAAAAACGCATGGGGTGAACCTTGGACGCAAAAATTAATCCTTCAGAAGAAAAGCTTGGAAGCTAAGAATTTTAAGAGTTTGGAGAGATTTATCTCTAGAGAGAGAAAGTTGGTGGATAATGTAATATATTTATTCTATTGATATATGTCTAATATAATTATTTTTAAGATGATAAAAAACAAATTTTACGTCCTAAGATTGAAAATTAAATTGTACACTCCATGCATACCAGCGAAGAAGGTATACTTTGGCTGAGATGCCAACAATGAAATTTTACATCTTATAAGCTTTATTTTTTTCAGTCAAGACAAATATCATAAGCAATATATAATCTAAGAAAACTAAATAATAAAATTGAGATATTCTAAGTTTTATCACATACCACATAAGAGTAATTTTTCATACACAAATATAGACCGAGACAACTCTAATAGTCTTGTTGTACAGAAGTTCAAAGACATTGAGAAACCTTTTTCTATTGTAAAATGAGACTCATATCAAAATTAGATTACCTTGACTGCAATACTTCCTATTAGTGTTACCTCATAGTGCTATTGGTGGACGTGGATGTCAAGGAGTACTCAAATTCTTATATTGTAACCTATGAGCATCAGGGTGAAAGCTATAATATTATAATATTGATTTGGTCCAAGTATATTGTTCTGTCGCTAGGGCTATAGGGGTTAATACTAAAAAAATCATTTTCCCAAACTCGGTGAAACATCTAATAACTTAAATAAAAATACTTTTAAATTTTGTTGACTCGTCCTAGTTTAACGGTAGGATGTAGATAATTTTTTTGGGGACAATAGAATCGAAAGATTGTGATAAGGGAAAATTCAATATGGTGAACAGTTTTTAGAATTTGAACTGCTTACACAATCTCAAATATGATTCCTTTAGGAAAGATTGTATTCTTCATTTTTTTTGTCAATATTAAAATCTAACATCGATAACTGATACATCTCGAATGTAACCTACTAATACTAGAATAGAACTCTACTAAAGACCTACGAGGAAAATTCGATATATCCGTATTAATCCTGGCCATTTAGCGAAAATGTCAGCCACCCCATTAAACTTTCTTCTAACATGATTGATTTTCCATTCCAGGAAAGATTGTATTCAAATGGATGCAACATAATACAATGAGCATGAAGCCCAGTGTGATTTTTATGTGAATACACAATAATTTACAAAAAAATATTATAAACCTAACACAAAATATTTATATCCATTCAATTCACGATCCATATTAATCTAGATATGCAGAAATTTAGAGTGTATATCTCATACATAAAACCAAATTTCAATTCCAAAAATTATTTGTTATTGGATATCTAGATAATTCCAGTTGGACAAGAAAATATAACAAAAATATTCATTATTAAATAATAAAAAAACTTCAACATATCTTCTCATTCCTTAAACGGAAACAAAAACACAAGAAAATGAAATTGACAATTTAAGTTTAATCTTAGAAAAATACCACAGGTGGATTATAAACTAAACAAACGCCAACATTCTTCTAAAATTAACACTGAACTCCACCATCAACCACTCATTTCACCCTTTTTCCTACTATATCTGCTAAAAGAACAACAATCATCGAAAAATTAGTAAATGAATATAAATATAAGTTTCATTGTTTATATCTATGTTATACGAATGAATCATGTATACTTTTGTTGTGGAAATTGACAAGTACACCCAAGTGTTATATAAAAAATAGCAAATATACCACTTACACAATTATATTATATTTGTTGCTTATTTAGATATCTTGTCCAATACAAAACAAAATTAATAAATAGATTCAATCATATGCACCTTGAATTTGTCACCATTGTCTGGGACGTTGTAATCATCTATAGTAACCTCATTCAAAAATATCCCAGGACTCAAATTCTGCAACATATTAAATTATAATATAAATAAAACTGAAATCATGCTAGGAAATTACCAAAAATACATTTAATAAGAAAAGTTTGGATTTACATCAATTGTTCTCTGAACACTCTTCAACCTCCTTTTATGCTTTTTGGGTGGTTTAGCTCCTGTCATAGCGAGAAAATCAGCTTCGATTTCATCCTTAGTTAAAGTAAGGGAAAATGGAGGCCTTTGTCCTTCTCCATTTGTCTCCTCTTCCTCCATATGCATTGAAGATAAAATGCTTGCATTTTCACTACCTCCACCATTGCTTTTGATGCTCTTTCGGCTTCGCAAATTCCATGTCTTAGCAACATTCAACTTTTTCTTAGGAGGCACCTCTGGATGACGATCAATCATCTCACCTCTTGCACTACCACTATCGGGTATAACCATCTTTCCAATTTTTTTCTTTGGGTGATTTAGATCTAGGAGGTTAGCGAGGGAAGCATTAGAACTTCCTCCATCATCGCTATGAATTGTCGTTTCTTTTTTTGATTTTATTTCAAATGATACAATCGGGGATTGGAGGTGGATGGCTGGTTTGGAAGGGGAATGTGGAGGTTTATTGGACCCAACATGGAGGTGGTCAGAAGCCTCAAGGTCAAGGTTTGAGCAGCAAAGATGAATCTGAGTACCCAACTTGAGATCAGAAGAAAATTCAAAATTGGGAAGTGGCCTTGATGATGGTGGTGCCTCTTCATTTTGATTCCTTTGCTCATAAGGGCTATCCATCGTTGAGTGAAGGTGGAATTAGAATTTAAATGGTGGTGGAACTCTCTCACTAGACGGACTCCTTATAAGATAAATGGAGGAAGCAATCTGTAAATGGTTTATATTTATATGAAGATACAAGAGGCCGGAAAAGTAAGCTTAAACCTAGGGGTTTCTGAGATATTTTTAATTTTGGATTCTAATTAAATTTATTTCTATCTTATTCTTCTCTAAATTTAATTATTCAATAGTTTTATTTTTAAGGAAAAATACAATTGATATGTTTCCATAACTGTTAATCTTTTTTATTTTATTATCACCAAAATTGGGGACGGTGGAAGTACACAATTACAAATCGTGAATAAAATTCAAATATGTGAAAATGTAAAGGTGGACTGAGATTATTAGAATTATTTTGACATGTGATACAATTTTGAGTGTCTTTTATGTATTCTCTATACAATTCCTATTCCTCTTTAGTTTAGTAATAGTCTAATGTTTTATACAATGTGTTAATTTTATTAATTTATGTTTCTACTATGAATTTACAAGGACAAAGTTTTAACAAAATAAAAATAAAATATATATTTTAGTAAATATATATCTACCTTGTGGTGGTACTTGTTGTTGTCCTCCTGGGACAAGTTGTGGATCTACTGGATCTCGTATGTCTGCCATAGCTCTTCTTAAGGCTCTTTCCTCTCGGGTATGTCTGTTATAAGGTCTAAAGCTCCTCTTAGGCTCCGGTAACGGAGGCCAAGAATTAAACACGGTTATAACCTGAAAAAGACTAAAGCAAACCACAAGCGTAAACCTGGAAAAATAAAAACGAAATACTGAAAAATAACAATTAACTAAAAACTACTACTCGAAATATATAGCCCACACGCTAACGAGACACAAGTCCCCGGCAGCGGCGCTAAAAACTTGGTGTCGCCTAGGGTGTTATAAAAATATGATAAATAAACGCTTAAAACAATACACTAAAGCACCCTAGACAAGCACGGTACTACAAGTATTACAGGACGTATGCAAGTTTTAATGATAAGTTGAATTTGTTCTTAGGGACTTAGTGTGTTATACTTATGAGAAAATAAATCAAGTAGACAGTAATTAATTAAAAGACAGAAAGTAAATAGGAACGATTGAGAGATAAATAATTAAACTAATGAAAATAAAAGACAATAAAATAAAAGATTAGAAATATGAGAAGAGAAGTATAACTTAGGTTTTGCTAGTATGCACTAATCCTTCTAATTCATTCTATCAAATTCTAGTTAATAAGGGAGATAATTAGCTCTTAAATACTTAGTCAGGATTCTAAATTCCCTCTCTTAGACCTGCAGAGCGACTAAGGGGCTTCAGACACACCACGAGGCAGCCTAGACTTAGGGTTATCAAGCGCAGCCAAGGCCCTAAGCAATTCAATTCCAAACATAGTGATAGTGATTAAATTATACCCTAATGACTATCTAGTTAGAATTAGTGTTGTCAAGACCAATATCGACACTAGACGTTATGTGGTGTTTCAATAATTAGACACCCAGTTAAGGTGAACATCTAACTACTATTAAGAAAGCCTAAAGTGATCAGTTCCAGGACAGTCAATAATTCAAAACACATAAACAAATATATAGGTAAGAAGCTAATATCAGATTAAAAAATATGATTCCAAAAGAAACTTAGATAGAAAGAAAATAGAATTCATAGATTATACATGATGCAAAACCCAAGCTATGGGTAAATTAGTTCATACGTGAAGGAAATAAACTAAAAGAAATGATGATAGACTTCATCTTAATAAACTTAAGGACTAATTACTATGAGGCAAGGATGATTTACAAGTGATATAAGGGTGTATTTATAGGTGTAGAGAATCCCTAATACGTTTTCTTGAAAGAGAAGGAAAGTAACGGACTCCTAGCCCAACTTAAATTCGTAACCCTAAAATATTTAATCAGTCTCGTTTTTGTTTTGGTCCTAACAGCTTCAATACGTATCTGTTTGACGCGTATGAGTAGTCGAAATTCATCGTCTCAGAAAGATATTTAACTTTTCTCTTGACCGTTCTTCCAAACTCCTCACCGATTTTGAGATATAAGCTGATTTGTGGTCGTGGGTGGTGAAATTATGATTTATGGCAGTTTTTCCTTTTCCATATTTTAGCTTTTGTTTCCTTATCTCCAATTTCCATACTTATCTTCTTTCCTTATCTCTTGGACTTTGACTTGGACTCTAATTAATCTTCATAATTATCTTTAAAACTTCATACTAAATAAATAATTAAACCCAAGATGCTCTAAAAATAATAATTTATTAAATCAAGACTAGAAATAAGAAAGTGTAATAATTCTCAAGAAAATCGACTAGAATGACTTCTAAATCACTAAATATGATGTATCTAACTAATATTAATTCATGACAAATAAGGAGACATCAGTAAATATGTACAAATTATATTTTAAGTATTTTTAACAAAAAATTCTATTTCAATTTTTAGATATGAAAGAATGATTAACAAGATCAAATTTCATTATTTTGAAAGTATGATAGTATACCAAATAGAGAGATAATATTTATAGACATATGTAACACTTTTGTATAGTAAAATAGAAGTGTTTTTTCAATTTATTGTGTACCCATCCAATTTATTGATGTACTTGTGTAGCATTTTTAACTTTTTAATTGCATACTAAGAAGATTATAATATGAATGAACGTTTGATGAGATCAACTTTTAAAATTTTAAAATGTTAATAAAATTAAGGGTATAACAAATTGTTCACTACAACTGACATACATAATTATTAAATAAGTTTCAATTGTTAAATATATATATGGTTTCAACTGTAATTAGTAAGAGAGAGGCATGGGAACTTCCTTCTACATGGTTATGGGTCATTGTTGCTTTTTTCGATCTCGTTTCAAATTATCCAATTGAGGTTTGGTGGTTGAGTCTTATTTGAAGGGAATTTAGAGGATTGTTAACAGGTAGGCAATCAGAAGTCTCGGGGTAGAGGTATATTCAACATATTTTCCTCAAAGTCCCCTACTTGAGATCAAAAGGAAGTTTGAAACTAAGAAGAGCTTTAATAATGGAGAGGTCTTTTCATTCATTTTTCACTTAGATGTATCGACCATTATTTAACTATAACTCTACCCAAATATAATGCTACTCTAAATATTTTGGTCTAGCTAAAATAAATATTGAGTGGAGGTGGACTTAAAATTAAAATGTTGGTCGAATCTCTTTGTCTCTATCCGAATAGAGTCATCCAGGGAGAATGGGGGAATAGGTAATGAATAATAGGAATGACATACATCTGTTGTGTATGTTATAATAATCACTTGGAAATTGTTTTTGATTTATATGAAGGTTAGGTAGCAGTGGTGATGTGTATAGATAATATGGTATAACTACCTATTATATTGGATACTCTAGGTCTATTGCATATTGTTATTTGGTGTTCTTGCAATACTTAAATGTATATGGTTGATTATATACCTTTTGGAGAAAAATATGTTAAAAAGGCAATTTTGCAGTGAGGATAGAATATTGTTATTAGCAGCTGACAAAAGAAGAATAGGGAGATTGGTCCTTGAGACAGAATTAGAATTCTCAAGATGGACAAGTGAAGTGATCCAGCTAAGTTTCAAACCCCTAAGGACCTTCCAGTAAAAAATTACTTATTTTAGCAACTGGGTAGCCTAACTTGGAATTTGACCAAATATGGAAGAGTTTAAGTCAAAGAAGAGTCCAATATTACAAGAAAACTTGAAGAGATAATATTGTAATTAATTAATTAGTCATTTTTTATCTTTGTACTTATCTGTTAGTAGACCATCATTCCCTTCTTCTTATTTAAAAGGAGGGAAAACTGAATAACTAAGCAATAACCGTTATTCAAACTTTTTGCATTTCATCACTAGGATGAACGACTAGATTCCACCTTTTAGGGTGGACATCTAGGATCACTATAAACATCTTCTAATGATTAATTGAAATTTTAGATGTATTATGTCTCTTACAAGCAACCTCATGTTGTAATAAACTAATCAATAGTAGTTAGTCCATGATTATCATATAGTAATTAGGCAAACAATTAATAAGATACAAATACAAACGTTATACGAGATTGACTAATTATACTATGTTAGCTAGTTATATTGCCAAAATTTGTTGGAAAATTGCATACAAAAACTTAACATATATGCCCCAGCCTTCTATGAATCGACCATTAGCACCATGTTAGTGGTAAAGAGGGATAAAATTACAATTGATAATATCACATAATAAATCTCCATTGATTGTGATTTTGTGAAAAAACAATGAGCTTGTGAAACACCCATCAATTTAGAAATGTTGACAAGGAATGGCGACCATCTTAGTAAATTCTCTAATTTAATCGTTTTTAGTTTTCGCATAATTTGATTATTTTCTTGTTTTATCATTTAATTTTTTTAAGCATTCATACAAAAATATAAAACTCCAACTTATTTAGGTTATTCTAGTTTATGAACGTATAAGATATTTAGAATATGATTTAGTACCTTACGACCCCGATATTGTAAATGGACCTAGCAAAATGGATCACCAAAAGATATTGTAAGATGACTTTTTATACGATGTCTCCCTTTTTTATTTATGTATTGAATTCGCTTGCCTTGATAAAAGAAACTAACTATGAAGTTAAGCCCCGTCAAAAAAAGAACCCTTATCATCTTTAATGCTATGTTTGGATTCAAAATTATAAAAAAAATGAAATCATTATTGAAAATTAATCAATCCTTTCCCTTGTTTGGATTTATTTTTTAATATTAGTAAAAGAATTAAAAATATTAAAGAATCATTTAAATTCTTTTAATAATGTATATTTTTTAATCATTTCATTTTTTAGTCAAATGGAAGAAAAGGAAATATTCATATATAAAGAAGTCTAAAATATCCTTCAATAAAGAAATAAAATAAATTAACAAATTTTATTAAAAGATATAAATATATATAGATGTAATTAATATTATTAATTTCTTTCTTTTATATTTTTATTCAAATAACATAGTAATACAATCATTTACTTATTATATTATTATTATTATTATTAACAATCCAAACAAAAAAAAAGTCTTTTCATTCATTTTTTTTTCATTATATATTCATTTATATTCATTTCCTTTATCCAATCCAAACAAGACATAAACATAAGTTAATAAAACATGTGAAGTAGTAAAATGGTTTGTCGTTTTGTTTCGCTAAATTGTTGTTTCAAAATCATATGGGTCAATATCTCAAGAATTAATCCTCCAGTTAGACGCATTCATGAAACGAGGGCAAAGTTTTTTTAGATTCGAATCTTACGGGTTGGAAAATGATCAATGTGCATATGTGGTAAAAAAACGCATGGGGTGAACCTTGGACACAAAATTAGTTTGATATTTTTTTGGATAAAAGGAATGTGACCATCTCAGCTCTAAAAAGAATGGAGCATAATAACTTCCAAAAACAACGAGACTCTAACTTAACCGTCGCTAGGGAAGACTAATTGAAATTATTAACAAAACACCAACTTCAAACCTTAAGATTAAGGAGCAAGATATCCAAGAACAGATTAAACAAGCATATGAACGAGAAAAACAGTACTGTGCAGTTAAAGAACGACAATTATGGCTCAAGCGTAGCGACAAAAATGCAATATTTTTTATTGCAACACAACAAAGAAGAAGTGGCAATAGAATTCTGTATATTAAAGAGAATAACGAGATTTGGAAAGAAGCTGACTCGAATATACATTCCTGCTTTCAAAATTACTACTCATGCCATTTTAATGAAATAGGTTCTCACACAATAGAAGAAGCGGAACCTTGGGTCCCGGAAAGAGTCAATGATATATGAATAACGAATTAACAAAACCACCTAATATGGACGAGGTCCAAAAAGTGGTCTTTAAAATGTTGCCAGCAAAAGCTCCGAGACTTGACGGATTATATGGTAAGTTCTACAACAAATTTTGAGATGTCATTAAATGGGATGTTTTTCTCATGGTACAGGATTTTTTTAGTAATAATATCTTGTTGGAAAACTTCAATGCCACTTTGATAACACTTATGCGCAAAGGAGACCAGCAACAAAAAGTTAGTGATTACAGACCCGTATCATGCGTCAATTTTGGTTACAAAATTATTGCAAGAATATTAGCTAACCGTTTGCAGATTTATATGGATATAATTGTCTTTCCATCATAAACATAATTTTTATGGGACGAGCTATACATGATAATATATTGATGGTTGGTGTCTCCCTTTTCGTGATAAATATATACCCTTAGGAGGCATCATTTTAGGTAGAATTTGGACTTAGTTAGTTGATTAATTGTCTTAATATGCAATAATGCACTTTCTTCTTTCGGAAATATAATATTGTTACTTTTAGAGCTTTTGTGCGTTAATTTGTTTGTTTTGTGTGAATTTATTAGGTACATGGATGCTAGAAGGCACCAAGATGAATGGAAGAAGTGAAGTTTGAAGTCCAAAAGCAAGCAAAATAGTTAAAGGAGCAAAAGAGTTAAAGGAGCAAAAGTCACCACTTTAGTGAAGGAGAAGAAATTTCAGATTGAGAAAGTCGTAACTTCCATCTACTTTAGATCCCAAACGATTCAAATTCAGACCTAGTGGTTGAAATAAAAAAGGTGCGCCTCTTAGTCAGCGAGATTTGAGAAGTGGAATCAGGTGATTTGGACCAGCGAGTCAAAAGTTATGCCTGATTTACTAAAATGTGTACAGTAGATGTGGGAATTATAAAATGGACTTGGACCCTTAATCACTTAATTGAGCCCATGGTTGACCTAATCCATTTTTAATCATTATAAAAGGCTACTTAGACCTCATTAATCAGTACTTTTCACCTACACTTCAATTTTACATCATCTTTAGAGAAAGGGAAAGAGGCAGGGACAAGAGCAGAAATTGGAGAAATACTTTTTTTCAACAACAGCTCAAATCAATTCCTCTATCTAGGTTTTAATTCTGTTTTTTAGGAAAATGTAAATTATTAATTTATTTTCTGTATTTATTTTCCATATGAGTTAAACTCCTAAATACTTGAGACTCGTATTTTGGGGATGAACCCTAATTTATTTAATTAGTGTATATCAATTTGGGATTAGTTTCTAGTCTAATTTGAATTGGGTATTTTATATTGCTTATTATTTAATATTAATTTTACTATCAACGAATTAGCTAATCGAAGATAGATAATAATAATTAGGCTATTCAATAGTGGCAGGGATCATCTTGACGGGAGGTTTAATTACTGAACAGACCATAAATGTGTGGTGTTCGTCAATGATCCTGACGGGCTTGACTAACCGCATAGCGAATTGGGTAAAACTCTTAACCATCTGAATGTAGCTTATAATTGCCCTGACAGGGTTTGTAATACTGTAGGATAGTTCCTAAGTTTACCCTGACGGGAGTTGGGAAATAGTAGAGTCCTGACTAATAGCGAAAGCATTAGTTACATGAATTTAGGTGATTCCCTAGCGAGACTCAAGTATATTTCTTATCTGCGTAATCTCTTTAGTTTAAGTTAGTTTTAAATTCTTAGTTTAAATTTTCATTCTTGCGTATTTTAATATTAAAAAAACAAAACAAATATTATATTTATTTCTTTTAGTAATTAATTTTACTTATCATCTAAACACATTCATCTTACCTCGCAATCTTTGTGGAGACGATAATCCCGATTTACTTACTTTATTACTTAGAACGACCCGTACACTTGTAGTTAGTTGCTCCTCCTATTTAGTGTTGATTTATATTACACTCTAGGAGCGACCAATAGCCCAACAAGTATCCTTTTACATGAAAAGAAAAATCTCCAAACACATGGCAGCTATCAAATTAGACATGATAAAGGCATACAACCAGGTTAATTGGGGGTTTTTTGCTAGTTGTTTTCAAGAAAAGAAAATAGGTTTCTGCGATAAATAAATAACTTAGACTAAAAATTGTATTTCTACTTTTTCTTTTCGAATCAACATCAATGGCGATAGCATGGAGAAATTAAAACCCAGCAAAGGATTGAGACAAGGCGATCCTTTAAACCCTTTCCTTTTCATTCTAATGACAGAATCATTGATAGGCTTAATTGAAAATAGTGTATCTAGAAGCATAATTCAAAGAGTATAAATTACCAGAAACTGTCCAATTTTAACGCATCTTTTATTTGGTGGCAATTCTTTTTTTGTTTCTTACAAATCAATGATAGTAAAGTACAGGCCTTTCGGGAGTGCATTTCAACTTACTGCTTGGGGTAAGGACATCAAATTAATTTTACTAAATCTTCAATTTGTTTTAGCCAAGATAAAATCGAAGATGTTTGGTTATTAATCTGCAAGTATATAAATATAAAAGAGTCAAATGATCTCGGGAAGTACCTCGGAATACCATTGTGCTACAAAATATTTAAATTTAAATCACTTTCGTGGATTGCGGAAAAGAATCTTCTGAAAACCGAAGGTTGGAAATCTCAATTACTCTTAGAAGAAGCGGAAAAAGTGTTCATTAAAGCAATTCTATAGGCCATCCCAGTTTATAGCATGTTAATTTTTTTCATATCCTATTTCTTTTTGTGAAAAACTGATTTTTGCAATTTCAAATTTCTGGTGGAGTTTAGGAGAACTTAAAGAACATTGTGGGTAGCATGGGAGAAAATTAATGTCGGGAAATTACTCAGAGGGATGGGCTTCAAAGATTTCGAAAGAATGAATACAACACTTTTAGCGTTACATGCATGGAGAATACTCAGTAACCTAGATACAATAGCGAGAAGACTTTAAAAGGTATTTATTATCTTAAATCCGATTTTATGCATATTAAGCTTAGAGAAACCGTACTTGGTCTTGGTCCAATTTATTGGAAGTTAGGAATTTCTTAAAAGAACATGGTATATATCAAATCATAAATGGCAACCATATAAATATATGGAATAATCGTTAGTTGAAAACTCAATGGAAACTAGAAAAACCATTAAATTGTGAGTTAGAAGCAATATCACAACTATGGAGGGAAGGAACTACAAAATGGAACATAAAGCTACTAGGTGAAATCTATCCGACACCTATGATCCTTAATATTTTATAGACAGAAATTTTGCAACCACACATTGAGGACTGTCTCATCAGGCCTCTATGTTGTAGAAATTACCTCCTAGGCACGCCAAGTTGCCAACTTGCCCCTCAGCCACCTACTCGTAGAAAAAATGCTACGCATTTCTTCCTAGTGCCTTAGTCACCGTAGAAGAGGCGCCTAACCCGCTAAGGCGCCAATTAATGGCAAAAAATAGTCGCCTAGGCCCTCATTTCATTTCTTTTACTCTCGAAAAATCTTAAATTAATTGTATAGCTCTAATTTTAGCATTTTTATATTTAACATTGTGTTGTTAGATGAAATTTATGAGTTAAATAGTTAGAATATTATATTACTACATATATTACTAAGTATATAAAATTCAATAGGGGAATTCAAACTCGTGTAATCCGCCTGAACCCCGTGCAATTTCGCCTAGGCAATAGATTCCGGTTGACCACGTAGGTCGCGAAACCGAGTTCCACAGCTAGCCTGTCCTTTCTAGAAAAAATAGGAAATGTGCTACAAAAACCATAGATAAGCTTCTCACGGGTCTACTCATCAACAATGAACCTCAAGAATTATCAAGATTTAAACCAAGGAAGTCGGAATTATGGAAAAATATATGGGAAACCAATTTCCCAACAAAAGCATGAATTTTTATGTGGAAAGCATGTAACAATGCTATACAGAAAAATGAATATCTATACAAAAGAAAGTGTGCGAATTCGAAGGATGCATATGTGCCAAAATGACACGGAGTCGGTGGAACACCTATTATTAAGCTGCCTGATTAGCCTAATTATATAGCAAGGAACGCCATTTCATGTAAGAATATAGGAAAGCAGCATTTCCGACCTTGGCTCATAGTTTTTAAAGTTTATTGAAATATATTCCGAAGGAGGCTGGGAAAAAAGAACAATTACAACACCAATCTACCTACAATTCTGGAATATATGGAAAGACAAGATGAAATGTATACATGAAAACAAAATAGTAGGGGTAGATAGCTTCATTAGATCGTAAAAAATGGCTATGAATGATCTCTCCGGATATGAGTGGAGGAACCAAGAAACATCGACAACACGGAACCAACACCTGGCAATGAACACTGATATTACATTTTTATGCAATGCCTCTTTTAATCGGCCATTCGAACTAACTAGTCTAAGTATTGTACAAATACACAAGCAGTCCGGAATAAGGATAGACAATACCAAGATGACTCTCTCAAATTCATTGATTGGGAGAAACCCAGTCAGTTTGGAAGCAACACAATGTGTGGAGAACTCTTAAACAAGGAGAAGACAATTTTCTTCGATAACCTTGAAGTTATTCAAGGTATTACACGATTGTCAGCGGAAAACTAGAGTATCTATCTGATGTTGAGGAAGATTGGAGTAATGGCACAACAATTTGGTCATGTCATCTTTAAACACATCCAAAGGCAACTCAATAGACCGTATGATAGATTTTCCCAAAAAAAAGGTATGTAAAAGACATTACAATTCAACCAAGATACAGACATATATATGAATAATGTCTTTAGTAGAGTAGGGATCGACTAAGACTAGGGTTCTATGTTTTATGTTTTCGTTTGCTTTCACTTTCGAAAAAAAGAAAAGATAGTTATAATTAAGTATATACTTGTCGTATTAGCGCAAGGTGAAATTGTATGTAATTTGAAAATGAAATTGTAATTTCTGAACAATCAATTATTTTATTTTAGTCTATTAAATATAATATAATAAAAATATAAAGGACAAAATCAGACGACACACCCCACCCCTACTCTCTCCTCAGCCTGGTTACCGGTTTGGATCGAACTAATTTCTATTTAATTAAATATTTTCAGATCGAAACAGGACAGATAGAATACTTTATCGAAATGGTTTCATACTAGATCAAATATTTCAAAAGTGTTACCCGAATCAGTAGTCCAGAACCACTTCTCGGTTCGTACCAGATCAGTTCGGAGCGATTCCATATATAGGAGATACAAAGGAAAAAAGTAAACGGGATAGATGGTAATGAATCGTACGAATTAAATTGCTATCGAATCAAACTGCATGAATTAGAATCCGGCCTAGAACAAATATATTATGAATTGGTGTACTGCTCCCTCCCTTTTTTTTCTTTAGTCGGGACGATTGTCTCATTTTTTTGGGTGAATTATATATAGGGTCTTGGAAAACATCTTTCTTCTCTATAGAGTAGTTTCAAAAATGTTATTCTTCTTAGGGACCTCATTTTTTACAATAGTCTTTCCTACCCTTACTACCACTAAAAGACAAAAAAATGTGATGTCACTATTTCTCTCTCCTCTACCTACCACTACCCACCTACCTCCCACCTCCGACCACCGACCACCGACCACCGACCTCTGACCACCAGTCACCGGTCGCCGGAAAAAACATAGAGTATCGGAAAAAAAACATAGAGTATCGGAAAAAACATAGAGTACTCTATATATTTGCTGAGTACTCTATATATTTTAAGGAGTACTCTATATATTTTAAGGAGTACTCTATATATATTACTGAGTATTCCGGATAATTTTGATGAGTACTCTGATAAATGTAATGAGTACTACGTAAATTTAATGAGTACTCTTTTAAATTGATGAGTATTACTAAAATCAAAGCATAAAATAGTAAACATCTTTTACAAATTAAAAAATAATACAAAAAACCTAGTTTGACCAGATCTGAAATTAAAAAGAAAAAAAGGTCGCATCTCTCATGCCACAACCGAGCTCTAAGGAGAAGAACATCAGCACTGAGGTGGAAGCTGTACTACGGCAGCAGCTTGAATAACCGAGCTCTAAGGACAAGTGTAGCAGCTTGAATAACCATGGCAGCAAAAGAGGGAGCTCGATCCTCGCTGCTCTTCTTCGATCCAGCAGCGACAGGTTTCCAGCGAAACCCTAGCCTCGCCGGAGCTCTGCGCAGGAGGAAGGAAGCTGCAACACCATTGGAACGCGAAAGCAGCTTGAATAACCTTCGATCTGCTCGATGGGAGTTCTGGTTTCCTTGTGAAGACGAGAAGCTAAGGTGGTGGTTCGCTGGAGATCTCGAATCCGATGGTCCCTCTTCATTCCAGATCTGTTCGCGCATCACCTTCTTCTCCCCAGATCTGTTAGCGAGCTGGGGTGCTGTTGTTCTTCGCGAGCTCCGGTCCTCCACCGAAGGAAGCCACCGCCACTACAACGAACGGAAACAGAGGAAACCGCTGCTCCGGCGAAGACCTCGCTGCAACGATGCTCTGATCTCGGCACTAGAGTTCCGTGGAGGTGGTGTTTTGGTGGTGGTGGTGTTTTGGTGGTGGTGGTGGTTTTGGAGCTTCCATCGATCTAGTTAGCTAATAGAAGAGAGAATTCTGGAATAGTGAAATGTTATATTTAGTATATATAGAGAGAGAAAAAAACAAAAGAGGGTAATAAAGTAATTGGGGTTTTGGGTTTCATGTGTTAAAAACTTCCTGAGATCTTTAGTAAGAATAGGCTCTAGGCCGGGTCCCCATCTTGAAGAGGGGGGGGGGGGAGGTGGTCAAAACCCTAAGGTGAATTTACTCTCTTTTTTTTTTTCTTTTTGCCAAAATCGATTCTCTTCAAGCTTTGCCAAACCACACAGAAACCAATTTTGAAAATGTAACCCTTCCTATAAACTAACAAAAAGAAAGGGAAGCATTTAATTGATACGTCAAACAACATTGTGAATTTTTATATGTATAATTCCATTTTGATTGATACAAAATTGGTTGTGGCCAAGATCTTCTTTCCTCAAGCAATCTACCAACATTCACCTCTCTAGTCAACAATGGAATTGAATCAAGCATAAACCAAACCACAAAGAACTTAATGATTAATAAATCAATCTTAGTAACATTCTCTCCTAGTATGAGTTTAAACCACTCATAAGAAATTATTCCTTTTTTTTTCAATTTTAATTTTAATGGAAATTTTTCATTTGGGTAAAATTTCATCTCACGCAACTCTTAACCTTACATTTTCCAACTTTAAGAAAGAGGAGACCTATGTGGAGCACCCTTTCGCCTGCTGCTCAAAGTAAACATAATTCCATTAACAAACCCACCACCTTTTTTCTTGTTTTTGACCATTTCTAGTTCTTCTTGGAATCCAGAATCAACCATGGAATTATTTGAGCATGATGATCCTCCATCCATTTGTAGTCCTTCAAATTGTGACAATGCAAAATCAGATTTATCAAATGTATAAAGAATGCTCGATAAATCTTGTCCTTCGTACACCAGCTGATAATCAACCTGCAAAAGCTTTGGTTATTATTCTCCCAGCAAATTAAATTTATAGATCATAGATTAAAAAGAAAAATGACCCCACTGACAATAAACTTAACTCTCCAAAGTTTAATTTATTTGGTTATATCTCATTAACAAATTATCGTGTATCAAGTCCTTAATTGGTCGTATATCCAGCTGGGTTGGAGGTTGTTGAAGGTATAAGTGGGGCTTTGCATGTCAGTGTTTTAGGAGCTATATTCAAACGGTCATGGATTGGGCTTGTGACTCACTTTTGTAATGCAATTGGTCATATTGTTGGTCAAACCGCTTATTATAATGTGTCAGTGCTGTTGATTCAAGGGTCCCTTTTGTGCGTCTTTATACTTTTGGTTTTAAGTGGTTGGGCCTTGCATACCTTTAAGCCCATTCTCCTACATTCTAATTATTTCTTCATCCAAATTCACTTCAATTTTTCATCTTAAACACTTAGGCCCTGTTCATTTTTGATAGATAAATGCACTGAATGGAATAATACATTTAAACTTTTATAAATATGAATATTCTTAGGATTAAAAAAATATTCGTTAAACGAGATTGTTTATTTATCGATAAATGAATATATTATTCATTTATTAATAATGAATTTTTATTTATTTAAATAATATTTTGCCACATTTTTATTTTCTAGTATGAATTTTTTTTGTTCAAATCTATTCTAGTATGAATAAATACTTTACATATTGTATATTGTACCTATTAGGTAATTACTTTACATTTTTTTTTACATTTTTATATTCTCATATGAATAAATACTTATCGTACCTATTAGGTAATAATTTCATTTCAAGAGATTTTATATAAATATTAATATAAATAAATATATGTATATTAAAAATTAAAGAGATTATATTAGCGTCACACAAAATGTGTCATCAAAAGAAGCATAGTAAGCAGTAATTACCTTACGGAACTACTTTCTACAACACAAACAAAATAATCCAGAAGTTTTGTTTGCGATAGAAAAAATCAAGCATGGAATGATTTTGGAGAGAAAAAAAAGAAAAAACTAGACTCCTTTCTTTTTGTAAGAACGACTTATTGTATGAATTGTGATGATTATTCATTTATATTTACATAGGGTTTTTAAGGATTTTTAAGAAAATTATTTCATTAATGTATTTAGTGAGGTTATCCATTTAGCCCCTTAGCCCAAGTCGGGACCCAAGAAAATTATTCATTTGTCGAGATTAGAGGTAGGGTAAGACTTTCAATATTTGATTATAAATTATAATTATTAATCATAATAACAAGATGATGATGTTAGATTAGTTAGCTAATTTTTATTAAAAAAATATTAGACATTATTTAAAAAGGTATTACCAAAATATCAAATTATATTTTAAGTGGTTCAACTATATAATTTTTTTAATTGATATAAGCTGATAAAACTAATCAATCTATTTCTAATCTTATCTAGTAAATTTTTTTTTTTTTTTTAGTACATGAGAGAGCCACTTTGGACTCAGAGTCATTTTTTACTCCAATGAGATTCGATTTCAGGACCTTTTGGTCTCTGCAGAGTAACCTAACCACTAGGCCAACTATCCATCTCAGATTTTTTCTCTTTTATAATGGGTCATTTATATAATATTGGATAAAAAATTCCCCAAGAAATAACATTTTAACGAGTAAGAATTTTTTTCAAGCGAAACTGAGTTGACAAAACCAAGTCTTGTTCAGTATCTTCTGAATCATATTACAAACCCATTGAGTAAAAAGTAATAATTTTATTGGCTCGTTAATTGTGTGCAAAGACATTTGAGTGGCTTTGGAATAGATGTTGTGAACTTATATTATAATTTTAATAGTCAACAAGAACTTACATAGTAATTTTTTTAAACCTACGATATTGATTGATCGAATTGTCATAACATAATAAGTGGAGGGTGGAAAGTGTTTTGAAAGGTGTTCTAAAGAGTAAATAATTGCGAATTGGGGTTATATTATTTTGGTTGTATGTGTTCAGGGAACTACAAAAACCTGACAAATAAAAACAGGAAATGACAGTTGTGGGTGAGAGAGAAAGAAAAAGAAAGAGTAGTACCTTGCATGAAATGGAGCAGAAGTGAAATGGGTCCTGAAGAATTCTGTCACAGGTGAAGCAAGCATTGACGGTCTTGCAAGGCCTAGTCTGTGCTCTTTGACTCAGGAATATTACTTTCGCCCCATTTATGGTGTAAGACTGTCCAAACAATACACGATAATATATATTTATACACATTGTTAAATTTTTGAAGTTTATATTCATATAAAACTGAAAATCACATTTTAAATCTATACAAATACTTTTAATATAAGTATTGTTTAATGTTTATTACAACAAAAATAAAAATAGAAAAGTACCTGGATATGTGAACAGTCCATGAGCTTCTCGAACTCATCCAATCTAATTACGTCTTGATAGAGATATCTTCTAACCTACATGTAATAAAAACTATGGGTTAAATCTCATATTGCGCATGTATTCTTCTACGAGGTACATTTGCTAATTTCTGAAACACACAAACATATGTAACTATTTGCCTAACATAGTATACTTACAACATGTCATGACATTCAAATAAACATGAGTCATGATATACTATGTTAGGCAAATATTTTATTAAATTTAATATGATATGTGAACAGTCCATTGGATGATAGTTAGACAAAAATGGGTCATATATACTACGTAATATATTACTTAAAGTTATATTATCAAGGCAACAATATTTTATATAATTTTAATTTTCTTTTTTTCACTTTACATTCAACTTGATTGGATATAAAAAGTGTTTACAAACTCAAACAATTTTTGAAAAGGAGTATCTATCAAAAAGATAATATTTTTTATTTTTATTTTTTTGTATATAAATAATTTAGACATTTTAGATGCTTCTTTATGTATATTTTTAAATAAATCACAACTATGTTACCCAAAATATTCAAACCTTTCATGTTATATCTTTAAAAAAAATAGCAAATCATGTACATGAACTAATCCCATTGGTTATTTTCACTCAATTTTCTTAATGAGTCTTGAATCCTTTTATCATTCAATAAAAACTTATACACAATAGATTTTAAATGAACTAATTATATACTTTTTTTTTCTAATTATTTATTTTCTTTCCTTTTTATGATTGGTCTACCTAAAAGACGATAAAAAATAATATAATTTAAAATGATATACAGTAGCAGTACTCTAATTACTTAACACAATAAATTACCTAATGAATTTAAATTAATAAGATTAAAAAATTAAAAATATGAAGTACTATCTAAACTCTTTACTAACTGCCCCTTTAAATATTTTTGAGTAATGCTGGGTATCACCCAAAAAGTGATCACCCAAATTTCACCTTCCTATGTGGTCCAATGAAACGGTTTCTCTTTCCTAATTACTTTTTTTCTCTCTCTCTTATATGAAACCGTTTCATTGGACCACATAGGAAGGTGATATTTGGGTGATCACTTTTTGGGTGATACCCAGCATTACTCAATATTTTTTCATCCAAAGTCATCCTTTCTATTCCAGAACCTTCTGAAGTAGTGGTCCAGTTAATTAAATTTGAACACGGAATAATTTTTGAATTTCTAATTTTCAAAAATAAAAAAGATTGGAATTTACCTCTAGAAAATTCAGAATTTCCAAAATACGATTTCTAATATTTTTCGTGTTTTTTATTAGTTGTCCGAATAATATTATAAATTGTTTTCCAATTGTTAACAATATTTTATGTTTATAAATAGTTATATAATCTTTTTAACAATAGGGTAATACCCAATAAACCCCTGTAACCTTGTTCATTATCCTGTAAAATGTATTGTTTTTTATACATTCTTAAGATATCCTGAGTTCGCTCCTAAAATTCAAAATTTGAGTTCTTGGAATTTTTCGTAGCTCAAAATTTAAGTTCTGATGAACTTTCTATAACTCAAACTGTTTTTTTTATGGGCAAAAAATAAAAAATAAAATGTATGATAATTTTTATGGACAAAAGAATAATAGATGTGGTGAAAGAGAATTGATTCTAACTTGAGAGGTTTTTTGGATATTAATCCTTGTTTATATTGTAAATATAATTAGTAAAATTGTATGATAATTCAAAAAAAATGAAAATGGAAAAATAAAGAAAAATTCTATAACTTTGAGTTTTTCTAACTTGGATTTGATCAATTTATAAATTTTTAGCGAACAAAATAGATATTCTCTTTTAAAATATTCAAAAAATTTAAAACAAATCAATTTCATTTTTTTCTTTTGGTGAAATATAATTTTCAATCCGACCAATATCCACCTCTAATCTAAACCAACCGTGATTATTTATTATATGATTCCAAATTCTTGAAATATATTGTTAGTGCCCAAAACTTTTAACTTATACCTTTCGACCCCAATTTTAATCCCAAAATTCAAAAAGTGTGGTCAGTAAGAATCTATGGAGCAAGTACTAAGTAAATAAAGACAAAAATGGGACTCGATTGAGAAGTTTGTTTGACGATTTGGTCAAACTGGTAGTGAAAGCAACTAGTGAAGAAGCTTTTGCAGGGAAATTAATTCATGGGAAAAATAAATCTTCTATAAATGGGAAAGGAAACGAGTGCAATAAATGGATGCCATAAATCCCAAGGTCTAAACACAACCTCTTTTAGATCTTACATCATTTTAGAAGTGTACCCAACAATTCAGCCGACTAATAAAGGTGAATTTTGTTATGTATATACTTTGTCTGAATAAAATTTTCACCCACGAAACTTCATAATTACTAACAATAATCTCAATTAGTACAAAAAAAATACAGAATTCAATTTTAGGTCAAACTAAAAAAGATTATACATGTTTTAATAAGATTTTTGCCATTTTGTATTATTATAATATAAAAATTATTCAAAAGCTTATAATCATCAAGAAGAAAGAACTATCTCCAAGTTTCAAACAACAATATTCCCGAAGTGGACATATATAATCATGTTCTTTAAAATCAGACACTCTGAAATAATTCATTATTTGGTCATAATTAATATACGAATTCAATCAATAGTTAACCAATTAAGGAGTTAGACATGTTCACATGTTCAACATAGACTTCCTTTCGCAAATTATACGCCAATCTTGACTTATGAACACCTACTATTCAATCAATCAAGCAAGAAAAAGGGAATTCTCAAAGTTTGTTAGTTGTGGTAGTAATCGAAGAATTCTGTACAAGAATTCTCTTTCAATCTTATCTAGTTGACATAAATCTCTAATGCAATGAAAATAGAATTTCTCAAACAAAATTCATGGTATGAAGACAACATATCTCCAAAAACCTTATAATATGTATGAAAATCTTGGTATATGTACAAAAATTCACAAACAAAGAAAATTTGAAATCAATATTATAAATAGAGTAAAAGAATTAAGTATACCTGAAGTAGAGGGTGTGAGCGATGATAAGGAAGGCAATGAGGGCAAAAGCTTTGACAACAATCTAAGCAGAAGATGTTCTTCTCATTCTTCCTTCGATTTTCATGAACTCCACAGGTGATAAAGAAGGTCTCAGCCATTAAACCTTGTAGCCATGCAGGTTTAGTCATCGTCACCATTTCATCATGATTTTCTCCTTCCATTTTAAAAACCAACAATGCTTAAATAACTTAGCTACTTCTCTCTTGATATATACAATATATTAATGTATAAATATAAAGATAAATGCTTTCTTGGAAACTGGCTTGCTAGCTAGCTTCACAATTCACATGCTTTTGTTCTTTTGTTACTAAACCCTACATGTCTCTATTTATATACCCAGCTTTCGAGATAAACGTAATTTAGATTGGTAGTGATATATTTTCTCTAACAAAATGGAGCTTGTGTTATAATCATAAAGGAAAATAATTACATGTATGTGTTCGATTGCTTTATTAATTTTACCCTACCATACGATATACGCAACCTAGAGATTCGCATATAAGGTTTCGGGATAGTTACTTCGGGATAAATACTCATGACAAACACCACAAACCCCGAAAAATTACCCTTCTTGATCCCGGTATAAGTTTTTCTTTCTACCGGGATCAAAAGTACTAGAAAAAAAAGGATTATCCATAGACGAAATTTAGCTAGCTAAGATATTATAATATCTAAGAGTAAAGGAAAACACCAACTTGGTACTTGGGATATAAGCGTATTTTGTCTATTAAAAAAAACTTAGCACTTGGAAAATTTACTACAAAACCCATGTAGTACAAATAAAAAAGAAAAATAATGGATAATATTGAAAGAGAGAGGAGTACGATGTCATCGGGTGTGGTGCCATGGGGGAGTGGTGTGTATGGCGGGAAGACAGTCCATCTACGTGTACTTTCCCTTCCAGACAAAAGTCCATTCAACTATTGAGGCAAAGCACCTAAATATTCTACAACAATACTACTATTAAACAAGGTAGGTGTCTCGATGTAATCGGTGCTGTGCAAACCATGAGTATTAAGTTTTATTTAGTTTTATTTTAGTGTGTAATTTCATCTCCAAATTTCCAAATAGACGGGAAATCTAACCACACAATTAAGCGCATTAACAAGATTATTAATAAGTATAGTTTTAGGTGGCGTTTGTTTTTTTAAGTAATAAGTGCTGAATGCTGAATGCTGAATGCTGAATGAACAGCTGAATATGACTTATTATGTTAAGAGACAGTGTCTGAATGATTCAGACTTAAGGTGCCGTTTGTTTTTTAAGTAATAAGTGCTGAATGCTGAATGGACATCTGAATAGAACTTATTCTGTTAAGAGGCAGTGTCTGAATGATTCAGACTTAGGTGTCATTTGTTTTTTAAGTAATAATTGCTGAATGCTGAATGAACAGCTGAATACGACTTATTCTGTTAAGAGGCAGTGTCTGAATGATTCAGACTTAGTTTGAAATCTTAATGAAACAGACCCGTTAAGAGCCATTCAGATCTGAATTGGACAGGAAAAACAAACAGTCTTATTGATCAAGTGTCTTAATGATTCAGATTAAGATCTCATTAAGTGCAAACAAACACCCCCTTAGTTTGAAATCTTAATGAAACAGACACATTAAGAGGCATTCAGATCTGAATTAGACAGGAAAAACAAACAGTCTTATTGATCCAGTGTCTTAATGAACCAGATTAAGACCTCATTAAGTGCAAACAAACACCCCCTTAGTTTGAAATCTTAATGAAACAGACTCGTTAAGAGCCATTCAGATCTGAATTGGACAGTAAAAATAAATAGTCTTATTGATCCAGTGTCTTGTGATTAAAGTAATCACCGGTTTAACAAAAAAATGGTTTCCAAAGAAAAACAAAAGAAGTAAAAAACAATTTTAATGTAAACTAACTATTACAAGAAATTGAATTACGATTACAATGAAAATTGAATAACAATTACACGGAAATTCAATGGAAATACACTTACACGGAAATGAAAAGAAAAATAGAGTCACCGACGGTCGTTAAAAAGATATTCCGGCGGACCGGTATCTCTAACGGGAAACTAAAACGTAACTAGTTTTTTAGAGAGAAGGTGAGGCAGAGTGTTTTTTTTCTTGTGTATTTCATAGCTGGAATGAGTGGAGTGAGAGCTCTTTATATAGGGGAGAGGTGGGGAAGACTCAAGCCATTCAGAAACGTCCCTATTAAGTCCCATGATTACCTCCCGTAATTGACTTGATTGGGTTGACGGTTTTGATTGGCTTTTAACCTCCACGGTTTTTATTATTCTGTAACAGCTTTAACCTTGATATTCCCATATGTTGACTATCTCCTTGTAACAGCTGCTGGAATCTTCTTATTCTTTAACGCGTGCGTGATTGGTGGAGACATGTCTCTACGTTTGAGTTTCAATTGTCAACGACCGCTATAAGAGCTGGTAGAAAAATCCATTTCATTTTTTGACTCCCCAAACTCCCCAACGAGCCCACGCCCCACGCCCCACGCCCCACGCCCCACGCCCCACGCCGTCGCCGGTGCTGGGCCGGGCGGGTGGTGGTGGTGGTGGTGCGCGCGTGTGGGGGTTTCCTTGTTCCCTTTTAGCTTCCATAGTGACTAGCTCTTGTGATAAGAATACATAGGTGAGTTTATTTAAGTAGATAAACTTTTTTACTCACCTCCTATGTGGGACAAAAACATTCACGAAAGTAGTCTTTTCCACTTCTCAAAGGGAATGGGAAGAGTCTTAGTTAATTCTCTATATTAATCTAAGTCTCTTCTGCTTCTCCTAAAAGAACATGATCGGATTAACGTTTATACATTTAAATTAATAAATATAAAGCATTAATCCAACAATCCCCCACTCAGGGTCTTTTGGAGAGGCAGTGATCAGGTTGCTATACCTATCAGTTTTTGGGTGAATTGTATTTAAGTGGCAATATCTTTCGATTTGAATTGACACGTAGTGAAGTGAGGCAACCACCGAATTCCGTTTAAGTGAACTTACTCTTGAACTTTAACGGTTTTCGATCGAGACCCCCACATCACATACTCTACCCTGCTGAAAGTTATAGTTCCCTCGAACATCACCTTTCAGTTCATCAAGTCCTTCTCTAAGGACCACCCTTTATGGGCTATGAACTTTTGATTTCTTCATTTAAAGATTGTTTAAGGACGTCTCCTTTTAACATTCTATTATGAAGTTTGGGTCTCGTGATTACCCGTGAATTCATCAAGTCCTTCTCTAAAGGACCACCATTTAGGCTATGAATTCTCTATGAGTTTAAACACTCAGTACGTCTTATTCATCAAGTCCTTCTCAACAGGACCACCACAAGTAGCTATGAATTTTAAGACGATTTTTGTTTGAGCCATAGGGATGGAGAGAATCACATTGACTCATTGGTCACATGTTCCCCATTAATGGGTTTCAATCCCATCCCCCTCGACGTCTCCAGGTTTACTCTCCTGGTTAAGCCTTTGGTAACCGGATCAGCTAGGTTGTTCTCTGATCGTACATATTCCAAGGCTATCACACCATTTTTCAGTAACTGTCTTACTGACCCATGTCTGATGCGAATATGTCTCTTCTTCCCATTATAGGCGCTATTATGAGCGACTACAATGGATGCTTGTGAATCACAATGGATACACACACGTGTGGCACTTCCTTCCCAAAGTGGCACATCCGACAAAAGACTTCTCAGCCACTCAGCTTATTGCCTAGCTAACTCTAGTGCTATGAAATCAGACTCCATGGTGGAGCGTGCTATACAGGTCTGTTTGGAAGACTTCCATGATACAGCACCTCCCCCTAAGGAGAACACATAACCACTGTGATGTCTCCCTATTTGTTCTAATTCTTAGCCCATTGGAGACATCCTTTTAGGTGAATAAATGAGTTATTTGATAGACTTTAATTGATCATATTACACTTTCTCCCCTTGGAAATTAACTATTTGCAGAATCTGAGCTTTTGTGCGTAAATTTGACTATTTTTAATGCAAAGTTAATTGGTTCTCGAATTTCATGAAAGACCAATCCAAGGAGAGAAAGTGAGAATAAAGTCTTAGTGTATTTTAGAGTGTTAGGAAGTGATTTCTAGTCGAGTTTCTATTTTTAGAGTGCACTTTCCTATTTCGTTGTCTTGATTTATTGATTTATTCTTTTTAAGCATATGCGGTTTAATTATTTATTTAATGTGAAGCTTTTAAAGATAAATGGTAATTACTTAGAGGCCAAGTCAAGATATGAAAGGAAAGAAGATTTACATGGAAATAAGAAGATTTAAGAAAGATTTATTCAAAAGAGGAAAAGATAAAGTTGCCTTTTGAAATCTGAAATTCAGCCACGTTTTAGAGATAAAATCATAATAAAAGATTGGCATGGATTCTGGACGAATGGTCTGCACCAATAGAAAGAGCTTTCCAAGACAAGCTGTTTCATATATTGGAACTTCTCAAACGGATAAGTATTGAAAAAGATATGACCAAATCAAATCAGCAGAATCTTATCTTTTAGAGCTACGAATTTGAGAGTCCTTGACTTGTCTTCCACTCCAAGCAATTTCGACCTAGGGTCTTCCAACACCTATAAATACACCCCTTAGACCTCATAATTCAGTACCTCTCATAATTCATTCAATATATACATCCTTAGAGAGAGCGTCAAGAGGCGGAAGCAAGAGCAGAAGCTGGAGACTGTCTATATCTCCAACAACAGTTCAAGCCAATTCCTCTATCTAGGTTCTTATTTTATTTTTGTTATTAGGACATGTATAGTATTACTGTTTTTACTTTCAATATGAGCTAAACCTTAATTACTTGAGAATCGCAATAAAGGGATGAACCCTAATTAATTTAATTTATGTTTTGAATTTGGGATTGTTATGATTTAAATTGAATTAGGTCTTAGATATTGAATATTATTTTGTTTTCATTACTATTTCTTTTCCGTACAACTAGAAATAGATTTTAGTATTTGGGCTATTCACTTTAGTGGCGAAGTGATCATCCGACAGGGGGGTTTGAATACAGATCTAGGTAATACCCGTGTAATGTCCGTTATTGACCGACAGGCTTAACTAGTTACATAGCCAAAGAGGTAAAATCATATCATCCGAAGAGGCATATTCGACCATACAGGTGTTTATGATACTTTAGGATAGCTTCTAGGTCCACCCGACAGGGGGCTAGGAGATATTAGAGTCCCGACTAATATTATAATTCCAATTTTATCCTTAAACATAGCATGGATTATATTGATTAAGTGGATTCCTTGCGAGACTCAAGTATAGCTCATATCTGCATCTAGTCCTTTAGTATTTATTTTCAGTTATTTATTTTCATGCATTCTTAGGATTAATATAAAAACCAAATAAATATTTCTCATCTTTTATTTTCTGTATTTGCAATTACTACTACTTATCTGTTGAACACTTGGGTTATACTAGTCCAATCCCTAAGAACGAATCCGACTTGTCAGAGTATTACTTGGACAACCGTACACTTGCGGTATTGTGGTTCCTTAATCTTTATCGCATTAATTTATAACACACAAGGACCCACCACACTGGTGGAGTTCACTTCGTCATTGTCAGAGATCCAGTTTGCATCACAAAAACCCTCAAGGACTGCAGGGAATTTGTTATAGTGCAAGCCTAGATCGATGGTACCCCTCAAGTATTTCAATAAACGGCGAAGTGCAACCCAGTGGTCACTACTCGGATAATGAGTATAGCGACTAAGTCTACTCACGTCATAGGCAATATCGGGTCGAGTATAGTTCATCAAGAACATCACACTTCCTATGATTTTAGCATATTCATTTTGGGATACAGCATCCCCAACATGTTTGGATAAATTAATGCTAGAATCATAAAGAGTATTTACAGGCGTTACCTCAAAGGAATTGAATTTCTTCAGCATCCTTTCTACGTAATGAGACTGATTCAGGGTAATACCATTACTGCTCCTAATGATTTTTACCCCAAGTATTACATCAGCTTCTCCCATACCTTTCATGTCGAATCTGGAAGACAAGAAGCGTATAGTCTCATTTATAATATGAATAGTAGTACCAAAGATGAGCATGTCATCTACATAAAGGCAGATGATAACACACTCTGAATTTGTTACCTTGGAGTAAACACATGAGTCAGAAGTGTTAGCTATAAACCCATCTGAAATGAGAGTACTATCTAGTTTTTCATACCGTTTTTTCGGTGCCTGTTTCAAACCATACAAGGATTTTTTCAACTTACACACTTTGTCCCCTTGGCCAGGGACCACAAACCCTTCAAGTTGAGCCATGTAGATCTCTTCATCTAGATCTCCGTTCAGGAACGCGGTTTTGACATCCATTTGATGTATTACAAGTTCGTGAATGACGGCTAAAGCAATAAGGGTTCTTATCGTGGCAATTTTGGTCACTGGGAATAAGTGTCAAAGTAGTTTAAACCTTTCTTTTGGGTGAAGCCCTTAATAACAAGTCTTGCTTTGAATTTTTCTATTGAGCCATCGGGTCTCAACTTTTTCTTAAAAATCCATTTGCTACCCCTAGGTAAGTCAGTTAATTCCCATGTATGATTACTTTCAATTGACTCAAGCTCACTATTAATGGCCTCTTTCCAAAAACTAGCATCTATAGAATTTAAAGAATCATCATAAGTTTTTGGGTCTTCCTCCATGAGGAGGCAGTTGACTACTTGTTCGTTTAATAGATCAATGTGAAAACCTTCAGTCATAAAGGCAGTTATAAAGTCAGGGCCGAAGCTGGAATCGATCCTACGCCTCTTACTTCTGCTAGGTTCTTCCTCGGGAATACTACTAGGCTCCATGGAAGTGGAGGGGTTAGGAAAAACATCACAAAGAGGTAAAACATCATTAGTAGATAAGTTATCAACAGGTAAAGAAGCATTGACAGTATTTAAATTTTTCAAAGGGAAAACATGTTCAAAGAACTCAGCATCTCTAGATTCACAAATAGAGTTATCTTCTAAGGACAAGAATCTGTATGCCGCACTATTCTGAGCGTACCCTATGAAAATTGAGTCAACGGTTTTGGGTCCAACGGTGACAGTTTTAAAATCAGGTAGTTTGACTTTGGCTAGGCACCCCCACACTTTTAAAAATTTCATATTTGGTGGAAAACCCTTCCACATCTCATAAGGGGTATTTTCTAGGGATTTATGTGGTACCCTATTAAGTACATAACAGGCTGATAAGACAGCTTCCCCCCACATGTTGTTTGGTAAACCTGAACTTATTAACATGGCATTCATAGTCTCTTTAAGGGACTCATTATTTCTTTCTGCTATGCCGTTTTGTTGGGGTGTATAAGGGGCACTAAGTTAGTGGATAATCCCATTTGTTTCACAAAACTCTTTAAGGGAATTAGAACTATACTCGCCTCCTCTATCGGACCTAAGTCGTTTGATTTTACAGTCTAGTTGGTTTTCAACTTTGGCTTTATATTTTAAAAACGCATTTTCCGCCTCATCTTCAGTTTTAAGAAGATACACTTTAGTAAACCTAGAGTAGTCATCTACGAAGGTTATGTAATAAAGTTTTCCTCCTCTACTAGCGGAGTTTTTAAAATCAGCTAAGTCCGAATGAACTAATTCATGAAATTTAGTTTGTCTCGTGGTAACGGGTTTAAAAGGTTTTTTCGCAAGTTTGGACTCTACACATATTTTACATTTTTCAAAGTCATCCACGTTGTGAAGGGGTATTAGTCCAAGATTTTTAAGCCTTTTAATAGACGCAACATTTAAATGGCCTAGTCTACCATGCCACGTTTGAACAGACTCAACAACATAATAAGAATTAGATGCATTATCATTAAGGGTTACAGTGTTTAAAACAAACAAGCCATTATTAAGGTACCATTTCCCCACGAACTTGTCATTTTTTGTGATAATGACTCCCCCCCCCCCCCTCAAAAACAAGTTTGAGACTAACTTTGTTAAGAAGAGCCCCGGAAACTAAGTTCCTACGTAGAGAGGGGACGAAGAGAACACCATTCAGTTCAAGAATCTTACCAGAGGTGAGTTTGAGGGGAACCTGACCTTTCCCGAGAACAGTAGCGTTGGAAGAGTCACCCAAGTACACGCACTCACCATCAGTTGCCTTTTCGAATTTCTTGAACAGGGCTTTGTTTGCGCAGAAATGGCGAGAAGCTCCAGTGTCAAGGATCCACTCACTCTTTTTCTCTACCAAGTTTACCTTAACCATTACCGCGTCGATTATTTCTTCGGTCTCAGTCAGATTAGCGGCAACTTTGGGATCCTGGCCAGCCCTAAGGGAACATTCGAAAGCTCTATGTCCTTCTTTGCCACAACAATAACAGGCCCCTTTAGGTTTTTGAACCTTACCAGAGGTTTTGAATCCTCCACCTTGTTTGTTGGAGTTGCCGCGGTTCTTGTTTCCCCCCAGATTTCGACTTGTTGGAGCCTTGTTGCTTTCCCTTCCCTTTGAACCTGTCTTTAGTACCTTGGCCAGAACCTTCGACGAGATTAGCTTTCGAGGAATGAGAAGGGAAAGAGATTGACTTATCCTTGAGTCGATTCGCTTCTTTGACTTGGATGTGGCTGATGAGCTCTTGGAGGGTCATTTCTTTCTTTTTGTGTTTGAGGTGGTTGCGGTATTCACTCCAAGATGGTGGAAATTTCTAAAGCAAAATATTGGCTTGAAGAAGTTCACACATCTTCATGCCTTCGGAGATTACCTCCGCATAGGTTCTCGTACACATGAAGTTGTTCAGTCATGGGTTTCTGATCCGTAAGTCTAAAATTGTACCAATTCCCAGTTACGTACTTTTTCTTACCAGAATCATCAGCCCCATATTTATTCTCGAGAGTTTCCCATATGACCTTTGTCGATTCCTCTTTGGAAAGGAGATCAAAGATGGGATTAGTAACATTGTTCAACATCCATCCCCGAGCCATGGTATTAGCTCTTTTGAACCTGGATCCGAGGGCAGCATGCCTAGCTAGCTCTTGTTCAGTATGAGCTCCAATTTCCAAAGTGGATGAGCCTCTACTATAGCAAAGTCGAGTTCATACTGTTCAAGGTAAATCATAATTTTTTTGCGCCCAACGCTTGTAGTTAGAACCATTAAGGGGTTCCAACTTGTTCACGTCGAGAAGTGGCTTTGCGTTCAAAGAAGAACCAACAGCCGAAATAGGAAGAGCCATTTTCAAAAATAACCGGTAAGAAAAGAAAATGAATATCTTTTTAAATTGCGATTAAAGTAATCACCGGTTTAACAAAAAGAAATGGTTTCCAAAGAAAAACAAAAGAAGTAAAAAACAATTTTAATGTAAACTAACTATTACAAGAAAATTGAATTACGATTACAATGAAAATTGAATAACAATTACTCGGAAATTCAATAGAAATAAACTTACACGGAAATGAAAAGAAAAACAGAGTCACCGATGGTCGTTAAAAAGATATTCCGGCGGACCGGTATCTCTAACGGAAAACTAAAACGTAACTAGTTTTTTTAGAGAGAAGGTGAGGCAGAGTGTTTTTTTTCTTGTGTATTTCGTAGCTGGAATGAGTGGAGTGAGAGCTCTTTATATAGGGGAGAGGTGAGGAAGACTCAAGCCATTCAGAAACGTCCCCATTAAGTCCCATGATTACCTCCTGTAATTGACTTGATTGGGTTGACGGTTTTGATTGGATTTTAACCTCCACGTTTTTTATTATTCTGTAATAGCTTTGACCTTGATATTCTTATTCTTTAACGCGTGCGTGATTGGTGGAGACATGTCTCTACGTTTGAGTTTCAATTGTCAACGACCACTATAAGAGCTAGTAGGAAAATCCTTTTCATTTTTCATTTTTTGACTCCCCAAACTCCCCAAACTTTTCCACGAGCCCACGGACCACAGCCCACGCCGTTGCTGGTGCCGGGCCCAGCCGGGCGGGCGGTGGTGGTGGTGGTGCGCGCATGTGGGGGCATCCTTGTTCCCTTTTAGCTTCCATAGTGACTAGCTCTTGTGATAAGAATACATAGGTGAGTTTATTTAAGTAGATAAACTTTTTTACTCACCTCCTATGTGGGACAAAAACATTCACAAAAGTAGTCTTTTCCACTTCTCAAAGGGAATGGGAAGAGTCTTAGTTAATTCTCTATATTAATCTAAGTCTCTTCTGCTTCTCCTAAAAGAACATGATCGGATTAACGTTTATACATTTAAATTAATAAATATAAAGCATTAATCCAACATGTCTTAATGAACCAGATTAAGATCTAACTAAGCACAAACAAACACCCCCTTAATCTCTATAAATGAATATCCTTGAGAGTAGAAAAAGATATTCGTTTAAATTATTATATATGAATGAAGTATCGAGAAATTTTATATTGTATTATATATAATTCCTTTTAATGTCTCAAGTTATACACCATTGTGTTATACTACCATCGTGGGAGATATTTACGTAATGCATTTTTTTTCTTAGCATAGGTTTTTTCCACTGAATTTTCCTTGTAAGGTTTTTAATGAGTCAATTTTATAAAGCGTATTCAGAATATTGTACTCTTTTTCCTTTACAAAGATTTTGTCCCACTAAATTTTTCTTAAAGAGGTTTTTAATGAGGCAAATTCTCAAATTTGAGTATTCAAGAGAAATACATTATTTCAACAAGCAAATAGAGTCCAGTAATATTATATGAAAATCATACTACTTGTGTCGTGCTCAAGTAAAAGGAGGTTATATCAGAGACGATCGAACCAAACATATATCAACAAAATTCTTCTGTACACATGAATTCTAGAAGAAATTCAAAATGGGAGTCCATCAAATTCGCTCAAGTGATGATCTGACCAATTTATTCACAAAGGTATTACCTGGTACACGAGATTGACATGTGACGATTTCAAAATCTTTTGTGAGATGATGACAAGAGGGGAAGACAAATACGCACTACACTCGTTTCCTTTATCAAGGTTTTGTCCTAATAGGTTTTCCTAATAAAGATTTTTAATGAGATAGTTTAAGAAAGCATATAGAGAAATGTAGTGTTTTTTCTTCACTAAATTCTTTCCTACTAAAACTTTTTATAAAGGTTTTAAGGAGACATATTTTTAAGGATTGAATCTTCAAAGTGGGTGCTATAAATCCATATGTGGATATTCATTCTACTCCATTGACTCGCAGTCTATCCTATAAAACTAAGTTTTAGTGTTAAATATTCTTTATAAACCGAAATTTCTAATTTGTAATTCTCATACTTTTTTACTTTTAGACCATTTATAAAATTATTATCTTTCTCTTTTCTCTATTATTTTAATTTATATTTAAGTTTATAACAAATATTTATTTATAACACATGGATAGGTTCATTATCATGCATAGATATATTTTGAAATTTCAACCTAAATTCATTATGCTATCATTTTATTGGCAAACTCCCTTGTTATTTCTGTTGATGAAATTTGGATATAAAGATGAATGTATGATTAAAGGGAAAATACTATGATATCACATACCAAATAGAAAATCAAAGTGAATTCATACTAAATAGAATGATACAAGATTATACTATTATAGCACATGAATTAATAACACACATTAAGAGAAGGAAAAAACCAAAAAATACATGGTGGTAGTTAAAACTGGCATAAAAAAAGCATACAAATATATTGAATGAGATTTCTTTCAAGATCTCATGATTAAAATAGGTTTTAATCAAGATTGGGTAAGGAAACTTATGATATGTATTACCTCTGTCACATACTCAGTCCTGATTAATGGTGAAATTCACCAAATTCAAAAACCCACTAGAAGAATTAGAAAAGGGGACCTACTTTCACCGTTGATCTTTTGCATAGTTTCACAAATTCTAAATGATTTAATTAGAGATAAAAAAAAGAAAAACAACTGCTGCAAGGAATTAAAATTTGAAATAACTGTCCAGAAATTACTCACCTCCTTTTTGCTGATGACAGACTTTTTTTCCTTAATGCAAATAATATTGAGATACAATCCTTCAATGATATTATGAACAGATATAAAATGCCACTAGCTTATGTCTCAACCTTAATAAATTTGGGGTCATTTTTAGCCCTAACACACCAACTTTTATTCAAAGCTTAATGGGCAAAAGATTAAAATGAAAAAAAATCAACAACCTAGGAAATTACTTAGGACTCCCAACTGAATGGAGTAGAACAAAATCTAAAGACCTTCAATTCTTAATGGACAGGATTTTACAACATGTTGAAAACTGGAAAACACTCTTTCTCTCTGGAGGAGGAAAAGAAATATTAATAAAGGCAATTATTCAAAGCTTATCTAACTATATTATGTCTAATTTCATACTCCCAAAAAATATTATTAATAAAATTCACTCTATCGTGGCTCACTTCTGGTGGGGTGATAAAGGAAAAAAAGAATTCATTGGGCCAAATGGGACCTACTCAGTATATCAAAATATGAAGGTGGTTTAGATTTTAGGGATCTACACCTAATGAACAAAGCTTTATTAGGAAAACAAGCTTGATATCTAGTAAATAAAAAAGACTCCCTACTTTATAGTCTCTTAAAAGAAAATACTTCAATATTAGTAATTTTCTAGAAGCTAAACTTGGAAGTTCCCCTTCATGGGGATGGAAAAGTATTCTCATATGTAGAGAAATATTTCAAAAAAATATAAAATAGAAGTTAGGTGATGGAACAAACATAAAAATATATGAGCATAATTGGTTAATGCAATACCAATCAAAATATTAAACCAAACACCTATGAAATTATATAGGTTAATCAACTTATATAAAGTGATAAATCATGGGATATTGAGATTTTAAATAAACTCTATCCTAAGGATATGAAAGACAAAATAGCTAAAATGATAATACCTAAATTAAATTGTGAAGACCAAATATGTATTAATTTTTGCAAAAATGGTACATATACAGTCAAAGAAGCGTATCATAAATTGAAAGAAGAGGAAATAAAAAATTAAATTACTAATGATATAAATAAACCAACAACATCTACTACTAGAGACAAAAGTCTTTGAAAACTAATTTGGAAAATGGAAACCCCACAAAAAATTAGAAATTATTGTTGGAGAGCGGTTAGAAATCTTTTATCCACTGAGAAAAATCTTTTTAATCGAAAGTGTAGTAACAGTAATATGTGTAAAATTTGTAATAATAATATTGAAACAGTAGAACATATGCTTTTCTGATGCCCATGGTCTAAAAGTGTATGATTTACTAGTCCTTTTAATATAAAATTTGACAATGATTCTACATCTAGGTTAGACCCATGGATTTTAAAACAAGTACAAAATATTGCAAAAAAAATTAAAAAGGATGATAGGATTCTTGAACTTATTAGTATGTTTATGTGGAAAATTTGGAAAAATAGAAATAATTTTGTCTATAACGGAAAAAAATGTGACCCTTTGACTACAATTAATAAAGGTATGGAAGTTTGGAAAGAATATTATAAAATTTCTAACCCTAATGACTTTAATTTTTTGGACAAAGAAATTAGGGTTAAAAATACTAATAACTTAGGAAAAAACACTAGTGAAAATATTAAACAAAACATCAAATTTAAAGACAAATGGAAAAAACCACCACCAAATAAATTAAAAATTAATTGTGATGCAACTTTCTTGGATAAAGGAGTTGTAATTGCTTGTGTAGTAAGAAACTCTAATAGTGAATTTGTATCAGGTAAAAGTTAAAAGATTAGAGCAGATTCGGTGTTAGAGGCAGAAGCCACGGAGATTTTGAAAGCTAATGAGTTGGCTTCAAAGTTTTTTTTTGGGAGTGTTATTATCGAGAAGGACTCCAAGACTATTATGAAGCCTCTTCTTTCAGGACTACAGGTTTCGAGTCGTTCAATTAGAAATATTATTTGTAATATTTATTATTTTGCTAAACTATCTTCCTTTTCGCTTATTCCTAGGGGTAAACAGGGCAGTTGACTGTGTTGTTAAATAGGAGCTTCTTAACACTATGTTTGGTAATTGGGATACTTGTATTCCTTTCTAGTTAGCCACTATTTTATGTAATGAAACCGAACCTTTACGGTGGGCTAAAACTTTTAACTGTTTTCTATTATTAGTATAAAGAGAAAATAAACTTTACTATGTTTTTACGGTGGGCTAAAACTTTTAACTGTTTTCTATTATTAGTATAAAGAGAAAATAAACTTTACTATGTTTTTATGTACTGTACATCAATAATTTCTTTTATGCAAATACGTGTACTTGATCTTGATGAATCCAATGTGAATTTCATCGAAATACAAAATAAGGTCAGTATTTTTTATTTTATTTTATGAAGTACGTATACTGTTCTCTCCTTAAGTTAATACCACAACTAAAATTTCGCTAAACAGGTTAATATGTTTGGAACAAAAAAAAACAGGTTAATATGCCAGATCATAACTAAATATTCCTAAGCAATTTTGACCAACTTATTTCTTATGGATTATGTTTTTGGAACGGTTGGGCTTTGATATAAGGTATATGATATTTTGATTAACGATCGGATACAATATCTTATGTTATGATTAACGATATTTAAGCTAAACATTAACAACTCCCAAATATTGGTAGTTTATGATGATCGAAAGTTACGGTTTTTAACATCAAGGAATAGCATTAACAAACCCAAAGAAGCAAATTATGTTAAAAAAATCTAGTTTTTCCACCGTTTGCAAAGATGTTTCAACAAAATGAAAGAACTTGACCCATACATTGACTTTTCAATAGTGTGCCACTCAGGTAATGGCAATATTCGAGCGATGTTTTGTTGTGTTCAGTGCATGTATTTCTAGATTTCGATTCTATCACCCTTGTTTATGGAGGACACTTTTTTGAAGGAAAAAATGTCAATCCTTTAACGATATTTGTCCAATTTTGTTAAAAAACTGTATTATATTTCTTTTTATCAATATCAAAAACACTTTTTTTTTTTACTTTTTTTTAAGAATATTTTTAGTAAATAATAGAAAGAATATTGTAAATTATTTGTATTAATTTTTTTTTTAAATTTATTTGTATTAATTAAGATAGGGATTTGAACCTTGTACCTTTTAGGCTTTTACTTATCTTTAAAAAGAGATTCGAACATTTTATGACTTGACATACCATTTCAACTTATCTAAAAGAGACACATAATTTCTCGTAAACTATATAGACATTCTAATGGAGCTCCAAGATAATCAAATAACTCTCACCCTTTCTCAAATTCATAGCCTCCTCAATAAATCAAATCCGTTATCCTTAATTCCCACATAATAATTTTTCGGTTTAGGCTTAGAAATTAAATAAAATCTATAATGGGAAAGCAATTAAATGTGTTTATCTTTCCTAATTTCTAACTAAAAATTGTATTATAATACATAAACATGAGTTTCTCTTTCCTAACAAAAATATGGTATTATAATACCTAAACCATGGCTCGTATGAAGCCATCAAAGATTTTCCCATATAAACATGTCTTAAATGTGCTAATTTGATCAGATAATCCACAAATTACTAATCCCAAATATAAAAAATTAAAATTAGCATATATGATGGCCAATAAGATTGTTCATCTTTTTTAACCAATTAAGATATAGATAGCTTTTAATTGATCTGTTCTCTTAAAAACTTCAAATCAAGTTTGATTCATTTAACACTTTATTAATCTTTTTCCTTACAACTTTAGAATAAATTCTAATCACAATAAACATTTCTTATCACTTAAAAAACAAACATTCACATAAACATTTCTAATCACAACAGACAAGTGTCTTAGAATCTAAGTTATTACTAATTTTGTATTTTGCAATTAAAATTAAGAAATGACATCATATAGCATTGAGACCCTAGCTAGATGTAATTCCTAACTGATTGAACCCTTCTCTCTTCAATACCAAAAATAGTACAAATAAATTATATAAACGGATGTTCTTCGCAAATGCATATAAAAACCATTTCCAACCATCTTTAAAGATACGGTGACACTCCAAGTATCGGCTCCATACTAGACAATTCATGTTGCAAGAACTTATAAACTGATTCAGTTGTCATAGCACATATTCGAACAACAAGTCCTATTCCCTACAACCAATTAACATTTATAATCAATATATATAAAAAATCAATATATATTAAAAGCAACCACCTTTGGACCAAAATCACTACACGAAGCAATAAAACTTGGCTTAGTCTTGCTATGATAAAAATTCGTTTGTGAATATCGTTTCGCACCAATTGAAGGAGCGTGCAATTCTTGAGACATTATTTTCTTCACATCTTCCTGAATTTGAACACTCAATTGCTTTAACTTTGGCCTACAAAAATCATAGTTTCGAGACTTTAATTTTCTTACCAGATTTTAAAAAAAAAACAAAGAGTGTATTCTATGACCTACCCCAAAAGAACAATCATTGCAATTACTTGATAATCTTGCATACGCTCGGAAATACTAATAATACTTCCTTGCTCAAGTAATACCTAAACATTTTTCTACAGTTAAAAAATGGATATTTACAGGGACTTGAAAGAAATTAATTACCGTGTCAAGAAATAACGGCTCGTCGTCACCATATAAGATTTGGTTGGAGCTTTTATAAAATTCGAAATCCCATTTTTCACCACTTTCATAGCGACCACTTGTTATCCAATCAACTAAAAGCAAGTTTGACTCAGAATTGACTTTGAAAACTTGCAATTGAGAATATCGAGCAGTAGAAAAACATGTTACTGGATCAGGAATAACAACTAAAAGGGCATGTTCTCCAATTCTTGCCTACTGTACAGCACCACATATTAGCGGCATTTACATATAATTGTTTGTCACCATAGACTAAAAATAACATCTTTTAATATCGTAATACCTGCAAGATTTGTTCGGAACATTTCGATTCTACTGATTTGTACACCTACAAGTATTAGATAATACTAAATTAAATGAAAATAAAGTGGGAAAGTAACAAAGTGGTAAAAAAGACTCAACCTTTGTAGATGCTTGGGTAGTTAAAACTGTAGTGCAACCATCTTTTACAGTAATATCACATGATATAGAATCACCCTACACATAATAAATTCGCATTAAAAGGGTTAATTGTACTGTGGTCCCTGTGTTATACAAAATAGTCAAATATAACCATGGTAGCAAATATACCGATGTGCAGGTTACGCAACATTAATGTATAACACGGTTAATATTTTTATATTTTCGAAACATGGTATACAATATATTCAGATTATTTCCCAGGGGATCAATGATGCAATTAAGATTAAATACAACGGGATTCTAATAAAACACCATTGAAGCTACAAGCAATGAGAATTAAGAAATTGAAAAACTTACAGAAACAATGCCTCCACCATAAGTGATAGTGTAAATCCAAACAGCATCAGTTTGGGATGGACCAACCTAACAAAATAATTTGAGATTATATATTTCGAATTAAATTTAAAACTCAATTTGGGTATAAATAAAAACCTTTTTGGGTATGATGAATTTGAGAGGATACTTTGAGAAGCAGCGAGTGACCGTTGACTTACCTCCTACTCTCTCCACTACCAACTTTCCGGTTTCCATTTTCTGGCCTTTCTTTTTGTTTTTTCCGTTTATTTTTATTTTGGTCAATTTAATTAGTTTCGGGGTATTTTTGGGCAATCACTCTATGATTATTAGTACTATAAAGTTTTTATAAAGCATTAAACATTTTCTTTTTAAACATTAGAGAACCGTCTGATTCGGGTAGACGAGTACTCTAGCCACTAGATCAACTTCTAAGGATGAGCATGATTGAACCCAACTCGAGATGAGGCCTAACCTGAGACTGACCCGAGGATAAAAGAAGCCCAAACATTTGGACTTCGGGTTCACATTTTACAAAAACAAGAACTCGGGTTCGACCAAGTCAAGTACCATAGCCTTTCCGCCTCTCTCGTTTACGAAACCTAAGGGTGTGACTGGTTTGCGGTTATAGATTTAGGAATGGAATGTCAATCCTTGTTGAATTTTTATTCATGTGTTTGGTATAATTTGAAATAACTAGGAAAGATATTACCATAGGAATCTTGATCCCACGAATATGGTAATACTCATTCCACCCATCCTTATGGTATTACCCATTTCCATTATAACATTTTCCCATCACCCCTAGGTTACATCGATTTTACGCTTTAAGGCACATTACGAAAGATATGATTTAGCACAAGATTGGACAATCTATAGACGATGTTTGACGATCGACACTCAGAGTTTGCTACAAAGTCTCGTAATGTCCGTTTAGGCTTAGCCACCAATGGGGTTTTCTATTTTCAAGGCGAAACAATTTGTATAACATATGACTAGTTATATTGATCACTTAACTTACCACTATGGTTATGCATGAAAGAATCCACGTTCATGTTAATGTTATTGATTCTTGGTTTGCATTTTCCCAGGAAAGATTTGGATATATTTATTCCAGTCATATGATAGTTGTGTTGAACATGTTATGGAATACTGACATCTCTGCTTGTGATGCACATAAGTAGGAACTATTTGTTATGTGTGGTTGTGTATTGTATATAGTTAATGATTATCCAGCGAGATCATACACATCAGGTTGGTGGGGTCAAGTTTACAAGACGTGTCTAGAATGCATAAATTCTATGTCTTTCCTTCGTGTTAAAAAAAAGGATAGTTTTTTTTTCCGATTACAAACGATTGTTACCAAATTCACATCCTTTCCAAAAAAATACGACTTTGTATGCGAAGGGTGAGTATAGAGCTCCTTCTAGGAAGTACCGTTCGACGAGTATCCAAACACAACTTGACAGTTTGACTTACGTGTTTTCCGAAAAACACAAGGATTTCGGTGGCAAGCAATAAAAAAACTGATATTCAACAATTTGATTGGAAAAAAAGGAGTATATTCTACGAATTGATGTATTGGACATAAAACATGTTGAAACACAACATTGATGTTATGCATTACAAGAAGAATCTATGTGATAGCTTACTTGGTACAGTAGTGGGCCTTACCGACAAAGTTAATAAAGACAATGTGAAGGCACGACATGATTTTGAGGATCTAGGCATTCAAAATGAATTGAAGTTGTCTACAAATGCAAGGGGATGGTGGTGTATCTGAAAGCAAAGTATACGATGAGTCAAAATAAGCAAGAGGATTTCAATTTGGATGAGGCCAAAAAATTTCGTGAGGCTTTTGCATCAAGTGTAAGAAATAATGTTTTGATTGATGCATGGAAGATAATCAGAATGAAATCCCACAACTGTCACATAATAACGTCGTTCCTTTTTGTTGCTAGTGTTCCAAAATTAATTGAACATAAAGCAATAAACGATTCCATAGTGGGGTTGTGTAATTTTTTCCATATGGTCTATAAACACAATTTGAGTATGCATGAACTAAAAAAAGGAAAAAAAGACGTTGATGTTCTGATGTACCAGCTTGAGATGATTTATTCACCAACTTTTTTTATATCATATTTCATCTAGTTGTACACTTGTACGTCAAAGCACTGCTTGGTGGACTAGTACAAATGCGTCGGATGTACCCAATCGAGCATTATTTGAAAAGGTTAAACGAGTACATATGGAATGTGGCAATCTAGAAGGTTCGATAGCCAAAGGTTATGTTGTTGAGGAATCTTTGACTTTCATATCACGTTATCTCGAAGAGAAAAGTACCAAGTTTAACGATCCTGGTAGATATGCGGAACCGTTGCCAGATTTAAGAGAGATATCGATTTTCAGAAGTCAATATCACCTGGTAGGAAAAAAGAGTTATATTTAAATTCCATATTGTCATGGATTCGCTTGTTTGGTGTATTATAGGAAGTTGCGATGAGATTCAAGTTTATATGGAGTAAGTACTTTACATATATACAATCATTGTTACTTTCTTATTCATATGCATCATATAAGGAAAAGATATTGTATTTCAGGGAACATAAGGCGATACTAGTTGCTCATGTAGATTTGGAAAAAACTCATCAGAGAGGATTTAACAATTGAATTGTGGAGAAGGTAAAATATATCTCACTATCTTTTCCAACGGTAGGTATTCCACATAAAGGTTGTCGATGATCCAGTTGTAAGCACATAACTCTAGCTTGTGCCTAACGGTCCGAATCGTACCGTGTTGGAGACATGATTTGTGTTTCATTAATGAGGTGAAATGAATATCGCGTGAGAAACAGAAAAAATGAGTCATTGCGGGCTACGATGATTGTTGTTATGTCAATGACATTAGTTGGTATAGTGAATTAATTAACGTCTTCAAGGTATATTTTAGATTAGATTTGGTAGCGGTACTAAAGTGCAAGTGGTATAACACTGACATGAAAAAGGGGAAAGCTCAAAAAGATCATGGCATGACTAAAATCGACAGTAGTTCATTCTGGTATGAAGATGAACCGTATATTCTAACCAATTAATCAAAGAAGGTGATCTACATTAATGATTTGGTTCACATTAAGGGATCTCGACATGCTGCATGAAAATTTGTTTGGGAAGTGAGTAACCGTATATTCTAACCAATTAAGCATATGAAGTGATATCGATTGTGACACTACAACAATAGATGGGTTACACATTAATAACAGATAATACACCGAAGTGATCAAGAAAGCACGATCCTACTATTGGAGATGATGAAGAAGAGTCGGGCGATACTTGTGACGAGTACGCAAATGAAGGTGATAATGTTGATGACACCAGACCATGCACATTGATAATGATGATAACATTATAAACCTTGAGAGGAACATATACGAAACAAACTAGTCCCACGTATTAATTGTATTAAGCATGATAGTATAATATTTATTTATTCGTGTTGATTGTTCAAATTTAGTGTATTTTGTTACTCGACGTCTCCTTTATTATGGTAGATTAATTTAGTCACGAGACATCTTTTTAGGTTTATATTGTGCTTTCTTATCTAGTTTTAGAAAATTGTTACTTTTAGAACTATTTGTGCATAATTTGTGTGTTAAGTGTGTATTTTTTAGGTACATGACATCAAAAAACAAGGATATGAAGACGATAAAAGAAGGTCAAACCCAAGTCAAGGTGATAAGGGGATCAAGAAGCCACTATTGGAAAGCGAGAGCAGTTGCCGACCAAATTTAGAATTTGACTTGTTGGTGTCACGATGTTTAATTGATGAAGACTTCGGAGGATCCCTTCGGTGCACATATAGTAATTAGATTGAGGAGCGCGAAGGAACTGACAGTTTGTCATTTGGAGTTGAATTGAAGAAGTTATTAAAGTTGCAACTGTCGTGGCTTAAACCAATCCACTCTTTATGGAAAAGGTTGTGGGTTGGAATAGGTCACTTAAAAGAGCCCCACAACCCATAAACGTATTTGAACCTTTAAATATAAGTTTATATCATAAGAAAAGAGTCCTTATTCAGTTTTTAGAAGAATTAGAAGAGTAAAGAGAAGAGATCAACTGGAAGAGAAGACAACGGAAGCTGGAGCCCTACTACACCATTTCTACACCATTCCACCTCCAGCATTAGGGCATTAGCATTAGTTTATTGTCTTAAACATGATTCTAATCTTTTTTCTAGCTAGTTTTATTTCTTAAATTAGGCACTAAATTCTCTTAGCTTGAATTTGCTATATATATATATGAACTTTGGATACTTTATTGACTTTTAATGTTATTTGGGAATACAACTGAACTGAATCAGAAATCTGTTTATAGCTGCATATGAATTAATTTAATTTGATCTTTCTATAAGTTGATCAACTATATATTGACCCTAGTATCTTAAATTGTCGCCCTGGCGGGGGGTTTAGGAACAACCATAGTTCATATACGTCGGATGTGCAGTTTTGATCTTGACGGACCTGCCTACTCTAATAACCACATATGTTAGATTTTGTATCACCAAGATGTTGCATAGAATAATCTCACATGAAAAATCTAGTAATAGTAGGGTAGCCTTTCAAGCTACCCTAGAGGAAGTTAGAAGAAAATTAGAATCCTAATTAGCATAACGACCCAATTCATCCTTATAACTTGAATAATCGACTTAGTAGGATAGGGAATAACTAGAAAACTAGAGCTAATTCTCATCTCAATCTTAGTAGTTATTTATTTTATTTCTTAGTTTAATTAATCTAGTTTTAATATTTGCATCTTAGCTATTAATCAAAAACCAAACAAAAACCTATTTATTTTATTTATGTTTTTAGTTCCAACAACTAAAATAACCTGCACTTACTAAGAACACGAGCTTGAAATCAACATCTTTAGTTCATGTGGAGACGATACTCTTTACACACTTACTTTATTACTTGTCGACGATTTGTACCCTTACGGTAGTTAACTCTCTCAGGTGAGTATTTGTTAGACTATTTTATCACACCTTGGGAGACGACATTACTTATACTGTATTTTTATATGTTTCTATATGTTGGGTTTAGTAAGAGTAAATAATTGTAAATTAATTAATTTTAATTTTTTCTTCAAAAACCTTTAGCTGCCGATGTGTGGTCGCCACAAGGCTGATTATTTTGAATACCTTAATCGACCAAACCTTAGTCGTTAACGGTGTGTTATTCTTTGTCGACCATACCTATGGTTGGTAAAGGTATTCATTGTTTAGCATTTGTTTCTTCTACGGTGGTTGCAATTGGATTCCTATAATGAACAACTACTAGCGACCAAACTTTAGCAACCACAGTTGTTCGCTAAAATGATATTGCTACATTTATCAATGATAATAATATTTTTAGCGACCACAATTGTGGTTGTAATAGTTAAAGAAGTAACTGTAGAAATGGGTAAAATATATCTACCCGTGACTTTTTTTTGTCAAAACAAATAGATGTAATAATATAACTGATTTTATATTCATTTTTTGACTTTTTATAAGAAAATATTACTTTTCATTAAGTGATGGTGAGATATTGTTGTTGATCTAGGAGTTTTAGTGGTGGTTACTAGATCGATTGTAGCTCATTTTTAGAGTTTTTTAATTGTTAACTCATTTTCTAATGATAATTATACAATAATTACCATCTTAAAAATAATGCAAAGTATAGTACACAGATGGTTGTTAAATACCACTTCTTAACCAGTTGGGGTTAGCTCAACTGCCTAGAGCCTTGGTTATCCTTTTAGACAGTACAAGTTCAAACCGTATCAATGACACCGAGTCCAAAAATAACTCTCCCGTAACAAAAAAATACCACTTCTTCATTAATACCAAGTTTAAAGCCTAATGAAGCCCATTTATATTTATCTTTTTCTTCAATCATCACAGTAATTCGACCACAATCCCTTCTCATCCCCATATATCCCAACATTATCAAAACCACAATCTAAAGTCTCTTCATCACAAATATTCCATATTTGAATTAATTAAACACAACCAGCAAGAATTTGAGAAATGAAAAAAAAAAGTTTTGGAATTGAAGGAGGATAATAGAAAACTATTACTTTTCAATGGATTCTAATAGTTAACGTGGAATCGACTGACCTTCATTTGAATCAAATTTGTTAATGGACCAAGACAATGATGATATCATACGTTGTAGATTTACTAATTATATATTTTCGACAAAAAAAATTAATTATATATTTAAATTTGAATAATCTTATATATAATATTACACAATTATCTTATGTTGTACTTATAGTTATATATATTTGATGAATACAACCACATAAAGCGTGAAACAATTCATCTTTTTTCTTTCATGATATCAGAGGCTGACCCTAAAATACATAATTTATATTTTCACCACTTCCCATTACCAACAATTACCATTGTTTATCCCCATCCATGGATACTGAATATACCACAACAAATACCAATTAGAAAATCAATTTGACCAATTTCCCTAATATTAATAGACTTAATCGGAAAATCATTAAAACTTTACAATGATAATTTCCTGAGTTTTTTTATCCAAGAGGTCTTGAATACACCCCTAATAGACACATGCACACCTTCCCAATCCTATCTTTTAACTAAAGGCGACAAACAAATTTTAACACTATACGCCAAAATCCTCCTACCAATCATACACTTGATTTGTTTTTATTTGTTTTTTATATATATATATATATATATATATATATATATATATATATATATATATATATATATATATATATATATATATATATATATATATATATATCATTTTTTATCAGAATTTTTTTAAAACCCTAAATTTTCACTCCTCTGTCCTCTCTTCTGAAAACTTTTTCTTTCCTATCCTCACGTGAAAACTTTTTCATTCCAATCCTCTATTCTTTCCATTCACTCAGGTCACTGAAGCTCAATGGAAGAAGGCCATATAAGAATCTCTTTTGACCCGAGAGAAGAGCTTCATTGAGAAAACCACCGCCACTCGTGCTCACTCTGGTCGTTCTACTTCTTCGGCGAAGAGTTGACGTGGCTCCCTCTTTCAGTCGTGAAGCACAAACCTTTCTGGTCTCCTTTTCCAACGAATATCTGGTGTGACTTCCTCCTTCGATACCGTTTGTTTTCACAGTGCAACCATGGCATGAAGATCCCGCCCAGTCTCCGATGAAGCCTCTTTTGAAGCTCACACTATTCGCCTTGAAGCAGAAGAAGCCATTCTTCTTCGGCAAAATTTGTCGTCATTTCGTATTGCCTTCTTCTTCTTCTGAAATAATGGTGGTTGTCATGGAACAACCCGGCGCAAGAGCTTTGAAGCCCTCCGATCTTTTATTCATAAAAACGAGTCGGGGAGGTTTTCATCTCCGATCTTTCGATATTTCTTCTCTAGGGGTTTACGAGGCCATACTCAGAAGATCTATTGTTGAGTATTGAGTTTTTTTAATTTTATTTTTCTTTTTTGTTCACTTGTTTGAATATTGCAGTGGTCAACATATTGGTCCTTGTGGTCTTCTATGATGCTCAAATCTTCTTTGTGACTTTTTTTTTTCGCTGGTAATTGGTCAATTTTTTTTCCTTTTTTTCATTTGAGTATGTAGTGTGTATGGTGTAATAGATTAGTGATTATTATGTACTTTTTTTTCTTTTTCTTGTAATGTATTAAATTTTATAAACAAAAATAATTTAGTTTATTGGAAATACTTGTTTATTGTCTTATTTTAAATTTAATTTTTCAAGGTTACTCAGCAGTTTTGCCTAATACTCAGTAAAATCCCCCAGATGCTCAGTAAAGTTTTCTAAATACTCAGTAAAATCCCCTAGATACTCAGTAAAGTTTCCCAAATGCTCTATAAATTTTTCAGAATACTCAGTAAAATTTTCAAGCGACTCAGTACTTTTTTCGAGCACTCAACATTTTTTCGAGTACTTAGTACTTTTTTTGAGTACTCAGTACTTTTTGGGTGGTATAGATGGTGATATGTGGGTTGTGGTCGTAGCTGAAAAATAGTGATGCTCAGTGAAGGACGAGAGAGAAAAATGGCAATAGGGGAGAGAAAGAAATGATAAAGGAGGAAAGAGTAGAATATTTTTTGTCTTATATATATATATATATATATATATATATATATATATATATATATATATATATATATATATATATATATATATATATATATATCTTAATGGTATTATTGACCCACCAGGTTTCAAAGATTTCTTTAGAGTAGATAGAAAAAAGGTGTTACTTTTGGGGCACATAAATGGTCTCCAAGACCTTAAAGGTAATTCACCCTTATTTTTATTCTCTAGAAAACATAAACATTTCATGTATTACGATGTCATGGTCTCCTTGGATTTATAGATGGTTCTCTATCAAAATCAATAGATTCCGCGTTTGCTGCTCAAAATTAGATGCGCATGTATCAAATGGTCCTTGGATGATTGCTTGTCTCTCTTTCTAATAAGGTCTTATCTTAAGTTGTTGATACACATATATCTCGTGATGTTTGAAAAAATCTTGAGACTCTGTATGGTTCTCAGTCTCACGCTAGAATTCAATAAATCAAGATCGAATTGCAATCCCTATGCAAATGAACTAGGGATATGTACATTTATATAGAGAATTGTAAAATTCTCTCAATCATTCTTTCTAGCGTCGGAAATCCAATTGATGATGGTGATGATGATTAATATTATCTACATTGAAAGGTTTAGGTTCATAATATGATTTCGTTGCGACCATTAATTCACGTCCTCCATCATTTGAAGATGTATGTTGTCTAATACTAGATCTTGAACTTCGCATTTCTTCAGTCCCTTGTGCACAAAATACAATGGCTTTCAATACCAATTTTTTTGCAATACATGTTTCATCGCACTACCAATATAATACTTATCGTGGAGGACACGACATCGGTGGACATGTTAGAGGTCGTGGCCGTGGGCATAATCTACCAGCCTGAATTACAACCAATGAATTTTCTATTTGCTATCGTTCCGGTCACCCTTATCATAAGTCACATGCTTGTTGGGATCCTGATGATGCAATTCTGGACACTACTAAAGCATTTGCATCGATGCAAATCTCTGACCCTACTAATCCAAATTGGTATATTGACAGTAGTGCTACTCATACAATGACTCTTGATGCTTTGCATGTCACTGTTAAGAAAAAATATAGTGGTTTAAATTTAATTATGGTTGGTAATAGTAATGGTTTATCAATTTTTCATTTTAGTAAAACTTTATTACCGTTAGTGGTGGACTTAAATTAAAGAGTAACGTATTTTCTAGTTCCAAATCTTGTTAAAGTCCTCATTGTTGTGGCCCAATTTACAAGGGAACATGATTGTTACTTTATATTTTTTTCTTATATTTATTCAATTAAGGATCAGAAGACAGGAACGGTACTCCACTAGGAAATATCTACAGTGGGTTGTATACGCTAAATCCTAGTTTGAAATATAGTTTTGCAGCAAATAACGTGTCTGGTGAAATTTGACATGCTCGTCTGGGACACCCCCATGATCAATATTTTCAATAATTGAATAAATTTCTGCCGACATCAAGGAATTTAAAGATCAAAATATCATGTGAAAGTTGTTAGTTATGGAAGAGTAGTTTTCTTCCCTTTAACTCAATCATTTCAAGATCCTCTACATTATTTCATATTATACATTGTACATTGTGATGTTTGGTGGCTTGCCTGAATGATATTTGTAGATGATTTTTGTTTTAATTTGGTTCTTCTTGATAATTGTAGTTGATTTACATGGTATTATCCGTTGAATAGAAAATTTGATATTGCATCTATATTTCCAACATTTATCATTATGGTTGAAATATGTGCAATACAAAAATTAAATATATTCAAAGTGATGGTGGCGAAAAGTTTATTAATCGATAAGTCAAGGATATATTTAATTTAAATGGTATAGTGCATCACATAAGTTGTCAAATATAATAGAGTTGTTGAATGCAAGCATTGACACATCGTTGAGAGTGGGTTGACACTCCTCACTCACTTTAAGTTGTCGAATATTTTTTAGAATTATGCTTTTGCTATGGAAGAATCCAAAACAAACTCTGAAGTGGAAATTACCATTGTATATATTTTTGGATTGAAGTTAGTATTCATCACTTCGTGTATTTGTTCTGCTTGTTATCCGTGCCTACGCGTTTGGTTACACAAAATTGGATTTCAAGAGTTGCAAATGTATTATTATTGGTTACAGTCCATCACATAAAGGCTACAAGTGTTACAATCCTTCTACTGTCAAAACAATCATATTCAAGCATGTTGTTTTTGATGAATTTAATTTTTATTATTCTTTACCTAACATACATAATACTAGAAAAGAATCCATTCACATTACGAATTTCGCCTCAAATCCCGAATAATACACATATACTTAACCTATTTGAAAATATTATACCAAACTCCAATCAAACTAGTTCAGATATAAATCTTCACGCACCCTCCACCAACAAGAAATTAAGAAGAAGACAGAATATTGCTCACCTAAGCAAAGAAACTAGAAAATTGAATGGATCTGAACAAAAAACAATACACAAAACATAAATTAGTATAAACCTTATATATTAAAAGATTAAATCAATTTATGTATAAACAGAAAATGATTAACAATATTAAACTAAAACAAAAAAGAGGAAGAAAGAACTAAGAAGAATTACATGTGAAATGGTGAGATGAAGCCATGTCTGAAACAAACCTCCTTGTATATATAGCAAAAAATACATGATAAATCTGTGAATCCAGCAAAACATCAAATGAAATCATCACAAACGACTACCACAGACCACAAAAACGTGTATATTAGCAAGTTTTATTTATGCATTAAATAAAAACAATCAAAACTATCTATCGAACCAAAAAATAATAAATTTTTTAACCATGATTTCGTGAAATACATAGCAAATCGGGGAAAAGAAAGTAATAATATATCATATTTAGACTGATAAAATAATAGAAATAACACATATTTGATTAGAGAGAGTAGTGTTTCTCGGGAGAAAAAGAAAAGGCGAAAAGGTTAAGAAAAGAAAAAGGACGAAGGAATGTACACAAAACGCTAGCCAAATAAACAAAAGTTGAAATTTTTAGCTTATATATATTTTGAGAAAAGAGTTTGTGGGTATCCATAAAATTCGAAAAGGAACTTCTGAGTACCCATACTATAAAATAGGACTTTTGGGTACCCAACATTTTCTTTTTGTCCAACCGTTAATGTTTTTCGTTATCTCACACATTAAGTATGATGTGGAGCCTATGTGGACTTGGTTTCCGTTTATTTTGAAAGGTATACTTAATATGTGAGATAACGGAAAACACTAACGGTTGGACAAAAAGAAAAAATTAGGTACCTAAAAGTTCTATTTTATATAGGGATGGCAATGGTTACGGTTAAAAACCGAAACCGATGATAACCGGACCGATTAAAAACCGAATTATATAACCGTGGTTAAACGGTTAGGTTATGGTTTTGAAAAGTGTAACCGATGATTAAAACCGATAGGTTATGGTTTTTGATAAAAATAAAACTGAAAAACCGAAAACCGCTTATTATCATATATATTTTCAAATTTTATAATTATTAGATTAAATTAGATATATTGAAATTCTAAAATCAAAATCAAAATACTAAATTAAACTAATTAAATAATAAATATGTAATTTAATCAAATACCAACACAATTTTGTATAAACTTTGGAGTTTTCTTTTATATGTGTTGTTTTATTTTACGAAATTTAATATATTTATTAAATTATCATTTGAATATGGTTAATAACCGCAAAACCGTTTGAAAAACCGAAACCGAATAATACGGTTATGGTTTTGAAAAGTGTAACCGATGGTTAAAACCGTCAGGATATGGTTTTTAATTATAAAAACGGTTATGGTTTTTGAAATTTTTGCAAAAAACCAATCCGTTACTATCCTTAATTTTATAGTATAGGTACTCAGAATTCTTTTTTCAAATTTCATAAATACCACGTAGTCTTTTTCTCTATATATTTTTGTGAATATTACACATGCCGTATGGTCATGTAGGAAAGGCAGGCCCAAATTATTGGGCTTGGATATATATAAAAGAGAAGGAAAGACCCAAATTACTTATTAATTAAGGGTAAAAATATCCAATTTATCCAATAAAAATTATCCTTGAGTTGGGCCTGACCCTAAAGTTGCTCATCCCTATTTATTAGTGTTAAACGTTTAGTTAAATTGAGTTGATCATACATATTAAATTTTGCAGCTTCGGATTAGCAATTTCTTTCCCATTAAGTATGGTTTAAAACCCTAAATTCACATATATCCGTTTCTTATACTAAAAGAACTAGAAAAAGGAACATTACAGAATAAAATTTTCTCAAAGAAAAGATAGAAAAAAATTGATTTACTTTTTATGAAGTTTTTGTCATGGTGATGGTCTCTTAGGTCTGATTTAAAAATTAACCCATAATATTCAAATAAATCAGTTATAATTAAAATCATAAAAATAATAAAGTTAAATATTATCCTAAATCGTATCATCTCGTATCGTATCGCCTTTTTATCGCCTCTTATGAAAAAATATCTATATAATAAAACAGAAGAAGTATAATACTATTAGAATTTGTCTGCTCACCAAACACCAATATATCTGGATTTTAAAAGAAAGATAATCTCTTTGAAATAAAGCTTACATGTTAAGCTTTCGTCTTCTCTCCTATAAAAGCTTATAATCTAAGCATAACTCAAAACTACAGCTGCAAAATTAACCATCTTATCAATGTCTAAATCTTATATTCCAGAAGAGTTACTTGAATGTATACTGTTAATGTTACCCGTGAAGTCTCTAATACGATTCAAGTTGGTATCCAAACCATGGAGTCGGATAATTAACAACCCTCTTTTCGTTAAAAGACACATGAATGCCGAATCTAACATGAAGATTATTGCTGTAGGTGTTAAAACTGGAAGCCAGAACCAAAAGGTATACGATGTAGAAGACTTTAACTTGGGAAAGATTTCCAACCTGAAGGAAATAAAATACCTCAATAAGATGGATGAAATCACGTTTATAGGATCTTGCAACGGTTTGGTTTGTTTAGTCTGTTCTAATTTGACGAATTTGAAGCGAGAAGGAACAATTGTTTTGTGGAACCCTTCAACTAGAGAGCACCTTGTGTTACCTGAGCAATATAGAAACTCCTGGAGAATCTATGATCATTGCTTACATGGTTTTGGTTACGATGAAAACACAGATGACTACAGGGTGGTTAGGTTAGTAAGATATCAAGATATGAACGATCGTACTTCGTCTGAATTTTCAATATTTAGTCTAAAATCTAATAGATGGAAGAGTTACGGGAGGTTTAAATTTGCGGATCATATTCATTGGAAGAGAATTGATAGTGGAATTGTTGCTAATGGCGCTTTACATTGGATGCTCAGCAATAATTCTATTCTTGCTTTTAATATTGGAATTAAGAAATTCCATGTGATACAACCACCACAAACTTCAATTAAGCTTCACTCTTTGTATGTAGCTTTTCTGAGTGGTCGCCAATATCTGATTTTCTACAATCTTGGTGGTAGGGAGAAATGGATAATGAAAGATTATGGAGAGGATTATTCTTGGACTGAGTTAAACTCGGATTTGTTAGCTGGTAAACAACTAGTGATTATGAGTCCATGGTACTTTTGTAAAAATATTGAAATATACAATTTTGAAAACCAATCTTTTGAGATAGTGAATTTCCCTTTTGATATGGTATATTGGCGTGCATGTCCATATTTTGGAAGTCTTGTACGACTGCATGCAGGTGGAGTTAACTCTAATTAATATCAGAGTACATGGTTAGCTAGGGTCCTGAGTTTAGTTTAGTGCTTTTCAAATATTAATAATTTTGTTATTGGTTATGTTTTTTTTGAATATTACATCTCACTTACTATGTTATGTGTGATTTATGTGTTACTCTTGATTTATCTATTTAATTGATCAATAAAAAGAATTACTCTTTATGTTATGGAATGTAGAAATTGTGAGACATCTCTCAGAGCACAAGTCTTGTTGTGTCAAATTCTATGGAACTTATACAACCTCATGACTTACACGTAGAATGGTTCAATTATCGTGTCTTGTGAGCTTTATTAAATTTCAAACACTTCAATTCTAAAATAGTTTGTGAAATCTACTTGCGATGGTAGACTTCTACAAGAGAGAATAGCAGGGTAAGTTTACATTTAACTAATTTTATTAGTGAATAACGATATCGAAACGAAAAGTGAGTCCCAACTTTAATGAAGTAAATGTAATTCGCAATGTGCGACACTCAAGCCAATTCTAGATTGTCTAAAGGCAAAGAATCTTATCTTTGGAGGTAAATACATCAAGAGTAATGATATATACCACCCAAATTTATACCACCCAAATGTCACCCAATGACGTGGCGTGAATTGGTTGGTTACAAATTGAATTGGTTGGTTACAAATTTGGGTGGTATATATCATTACTCATACATCAAGTAGAAAACTTGACGTGATGCGATGTTAGGTATGCTCGAGATATGTAATATGGTAAGGTATGACCGAGGTATATTATATGCTCGAGGCTTTACATAAATAGATGGTGTGTTTGAAACCGGTCTCTCACAGACTAGGTCTAGGGATTTGATTACCTCCTCCACTATGCACTCTTTACACCTCAACTACACTTCCTATAGCATCTAAAAGTCCTCATTGCGTTATTTCTGTGAAGGATGTTTTCTTTCTTTCATCAACAATACACTTAAGAGGCAAGGTTTTAATGAATCAGACTTTGTTTCAAATCTTAATAAATCAGACCAGTTAAGAGCTATTCAGATCTTAATTGGTCAGGAAAAACAGACAATCTTATTGATCCAGTGTCTTAATGAACCAGATTAACAGACAATCTTATTGATCCAGTGTCTTAATAAACCAGATTAAGACCTTATTAAGTGCAAACAAACACCCCATCTGTAAAAGATCTGATAATCTGTAAGTGGGTCTAAAAGTATAAAAGGAAGGTTGATGGCACTATTTCTTGGTATTAAGCAAGATTAATTGGTAGCCAAAGCTATCACCAAGACCATGGGATTAATTACACCGAGACTCAGTTTATGGTTGTGTCTTATAAAAATTGACACTGAGATTAGGCGTAAGCTGTTGATGACGTACTTTTGTTATTAGACAATCACCAAATACCATCTGGGGAGTGGTGAAATTTGTTGGAGTCCCTTGTATTATAGATTTATAGGTGTCTGAACAATATTTGATATCAATGATATGTCTCTATAAAGGCACTGTGACAATCACCACACGCTAGAAGATTTTTCTTAATCCTTTCATGGGATAGAAAAGCAACTGCAAGTTTTTAAGTTTGATAACTGAAGAGATCTTCTTCCTGGCTCTGGGGTTCAAAATCTTAGAAGGCAATTTTTATTTGCGGACGGCCGGTTATGGGGGAGGATAAGGAGGGCATGGTCTTTGGGCCTCCACAACTTTCTTTTATGTATAAAAGGGTTCAACTTGTTTAAGTTTATTAGTCCAAAGAAAAAGAAAAAACAGTCTTTTTATGTTTTTTATTTGTTTTAGAAAAAGAAAATTAAAATAATTTGTTGACCAAGTCATCAACAAGTTTTTCTCTTTTTTTTTTCATACAAAGAACCGTATAAATCTAGAATTTCCTCAAAATCTAAGGAATAAATCTGTCTAGGTGTCTTTTTTTTTTGACATAGAAAAGGAAAACAGAAAACGTAAGATTCAACAAGAAATTAGAAGATCCAGTGATTGAGAAGTCCTTCCATTCCATGAGGCTAATGTTTCTTCTTACGTATTTTGCAAGCGCTCAGTAATTGAGTTATGCTCTCTTTCAGTATACGAGACCTTCCAGAGTGGAAATTCATTCATCCATCCTTTTATTTCCTTCATGATAGGGTTAAGACTCCAATGAAATCCTCCCTGATTGTTGATTCCTTGAACTAGTTCAAGGTTATCGGAGTAGAACGAGCTACTCTGGGTTTTATTAGCTCCTGCTGTCCTAAGGGCCAAAAGAAGAGCCCAGGCTTCCCCTTCAATGCAAGATTTGATCCTACATCTTGTAGCTTTCCTTTGTTCATCCCTTGATTATTCATTCCAATAGCTGCTATAGCTGCCGGCTCCCATTCTTTGGTAAAGGATGCGTCGCTACACCAAATCATTTCTGATGTGTCTTCCGTCATTGGATTTCCTTTGCTTATATTCCTTTTGTTTCCTTCCTCTTTCTTTTTTACCTGACTATTATTTCTTTTTTCCTCAGAAAGCTTGTCAATAATTCCATTTGTGCTAGTTGTAATATTATTTACCGTCCACTTTTCTTTATAAAAAAACCTTTCATTCTTTCTTTCCAGATGTTCCAAGTTGTTGTGAGTACGATTGCTATCACTTTCCTCTTCTCCCAGCCATTTTTTGAGAAACCAACGATGATGTTTGAAACCAACATTCGAATGGCTCATTATCCTCTCTGTTGATTTTGATTTGGAGAACGGGTTCGGCCCATGCTTGCATACTGAAAGGGCATCTCAATATAATATGCTCCGTAGTCTCAATTTCCATTTCATACCATTCACACACCGCTTCCTCCTTGCACTTCCTTTTCTTCAAGTTTTGTTTTGATGGGAGTAAATCATTGCACATTCTCCATGCAAAATTCCTAATTTTTGATGGTATATTGGCCTTCCATATTTGATTCCAAAGGGTAGCGTTATTTTCTTTTTCTCCCCTAACTGACGGTTGCGATTTGGTCACGATTTCTTGGTTAACTAATGTGTGATATCCCGACTTAGTTGAATACATCCCATCTTTTGTAAACGGCCATACCAATTTGTCTTCTCTTTTTGCACTAGTTATGGGTATTCTAAAAATCTCATTGGCTATGATTGGGTCAAATATTCGTTTTATAAGATTGATATTCCACCCTCTTGCTTCGCTGTCCATTAATTCATATACCCATTTTAGATTCAATGACTGATAATTTTCAAGTTGGTAATTACCAATTAACCATTTATATTTCCAAATCTCCACATTTTTACCATCCCCAATTTGCCAAAGGGCATGTCATTTCAACATTTGTATACCTTTATAGATGCTCGCCCAGCTCCATGATCTTTTATTTTTCAATTTCGTGTCCCACAAGTTCTCGTTAGGTGAGTAAATTCCTTTCAACACTTTATGAACCAGCGATTCTTTGTTGTTAATAATTCTCCATGCTTGGCCAGCTAACATAGCTAGATTCATTTTCTGGAAGTCCCTGAAACCGATTCCTCCAATTTTCTTACACGTCGCCATTTTATTCCAGTTACACCAATGTATCTTCTTCTTGTCTTTTGTATCCCACCAAAAATTGGCTACCAACGTCGTGAGTTTTTTACAAAGTGTTTTTGGAAATTCAAAGATTGACATTGCATAGTTTGGGATGGCTTGTAGAACGGCTTTGATCAGGGTTTCCTTTCCTATTTCAGATAACAGAGATGCCGTCCAACTAGCTGATTTGTTAAGTAATCTATCTTTGATATAATTTAAATTTTCCACTTTTGACCTTTTCAACGTAAGTGGTACGCCCAAGTATTTACCAAGTGAATCCGTGGTTTTTATATTCAAAGAAGTAGAAACCTTCTCTTTTATATGGTTCGGCGTGTCTTTACTAAATAAGATTGATGACTTTGTTAAATTAACCTTTTGACCCGACGCTTGACAATACAATTTCAGTGTTTCATTGAATGACTCCACTTCCCGATCATTAATTTTAATAAAGAAAAGCGCGTCATCCGCAAAAAAGAGGTGTGTTAATTTCGGGCATTTTCTTGTAATTGATATTCCTTCGATATTTCCTTCTCTACATTGGTTGTTAATGAGTCCAATTAGACTTTCAGTAAGAAGCGAGAACAAAAGAGGAGAAAATGGGTCCCCTTGCCTAAGTCCTTGTTCTGGTTTAAATTCCTGAGTCGTTGACCATTGACTTTTATCTGCATAGACACAGTTGAGACACAATTCTTAACCCACTCTATCCATTTTTCCGCGAATCCAAGTGCCTTCATAGTCTCGAATAAAAACTCCCAATTGACTTGATCGTAAGCTTTTTCCATATCGATTTTGACTGCCGCATAATTATTTTTCGATTTCCTCTTGGTATTTAGGAAATATGAGACCTCTTGAGCGATTAACACATTATCCTGGATACTTCATCCCTTGATAAATGTTGATATAGTAGTGTAGTTATTTTTTGTTTTATGTTGATTTCTTGTTTTTGTATCTTACAGATATTTAGGTGCGTAAGGAGATATGGCAACTTTAAACGCTCAAGTGAACTTAGAAGCAAATAATAATCAAGGTGAACAAGTCCCACCTAGGGTCGTGCCTTGGGCTATGAAACCTTATGAGCAACAACCGTTCCGATTGCCGCCTCTTGGGATCCGTCCACCCGCTATTCAAGTCATGCAATTCAAGTCCGATGCGGGTATGATTAAACAGTTTGCCACTTACGCCATTATAGTGGGGGTTTGCCCATGAAGATCTTGTTCGAGCTATACAAAAATTCTTTCAAATTTGCGATGTGTACATCAGTCAAGGATTTACTCAGAAATAGGTGTATCTTATCATGTTCCCATTTTTACTCACCAAAAGAGCAAGTGAATGGTATGACCAGAAACCGCATGAATTAATCACTATGTGGGACCGATTGCAAACCCCGTTCTTTGACATGTACTATCCTCAAAGTGTATGATTAAGTGGTTAACTCGACTTGGTAAAATTCCGCCAAGAAAAACTAAAATATTAGGAGTTACCTGGACTCGATTCCAATCATGCTTGAAGATATGTCCACTATATGGGCACACTCTGGAGTTGCAATATGGTGTATTTTATCGAAGTTTAGATATCCCCTCAAAAGAAAATGCTGATACATTATGTCGAGGAGTTTTTGTGACGGTGAGTGCGAATCACGCGTTTGGAATCCTGGATAGAGTTGTGAGAAACGAGATGAGTTTTAAACTATAGAGATCACCAGTTCAAGTTTCGGAAAGAAGTACAAGTCATTTAGAAAACAAGATTGCATTGAATGCAAATATTGCCGCTTTAGAGAACATGGTAAAACAACTATCCATGAAAAAAATCAAGCTCCTGTGAGTATGGTTCAAGGGACACAAAGTTTTCCGCGTTGTGGGATATTTAATCATGTATGAAAAGAGTGTTTAAATAATCCGGAATCCGTATTTTTTGTATCTACTTTAGGGAACCACTGTTCGGGTGGTCAACGCTATGGGCAATACAATCAAAATCATTTGGGACTCCAATGATTTAATTATCAATCAAGGGTTCAAAATCATTACCAAGGAGGTCCAAGCTATGGTGCCCATGATCCCTAAAATGCCATATTTAACTTATATGAGGGAATCCAGTTCCGAAGGCACTTTCATCCCATTCGAAAGAAAGTGCAATTGAGTTTGAAAAAAGTATCACCACGTTCATCAAAGTTTTAATAGATAGAATGGAACACAGTGATGCAGAGATTGAATATACCTAGGTAGCGATGAAGCGTATGCAACACGAATTGGCACAAATCAAGAAGTCTCTTCAAGAACTATCGCAAGGCCAAGTCATGCAATTAGGCCCAAGTACGAACAATGAGGTTAAGTTGCTACAAAATGGTGAGAATGAAGCATGTAAGATAATCAACCCTTCAAAGTGGAAAAGTTATAGAGCTACCACAACCTAGCCTAATGAATAAAAGGTCACGAAAGAGAAAGAAACTCAAAAGATGAAGTTAGATAAGGTAATAGTGGAAGATTGGATTGACCAAGAAGTGGTTGAGAAGCCTAAGTAAGCACCAAAGTGAAAGATAAATCACGAGTGGAACTGCCACAAAAAGAAATACGTCCACCATCGCCATTCCCATCACGTTAAGTCAAGACATATGATGATGTCGAGTACAAGAAGTTTATCTACGTATTGAGCCAATTAAAGATCAATATCCCGGTACTCGAAGCCATAAAAAGGATTCTGAAATATTTCAGGTTCCGAAATAGCAAGTCTAAGGCATACCTTTCACACTTAATCATTTCGTTAGTAGTTTATTCCATTCCGTCAATTATTTGCTATTTATTATAATTATAAAAAGCCAACAAATATTTATTTATATTATTTGTCATTTACCTTGCAACTGATATATTATACTTGTAAACACCAATTATAACCTTGATAGTCCCTGTGGATACGACATACCATGTTTCTTACTTTTTATTACTTGTCAACGACCCATGCACTTGTTAGGAGTCACCCTTATTTAGGTGTTGATTTATTATCACACCTTGGGAGACGACACTCAATAGATTTATCCCAAAACCTTTGATTAATGATGATTAATGAATCCTTATTATGCAACTGAAGAAAGATGATATGCTTATCGAGCGCCATACAAAAGACAGAAAAAATTCAATTAAAACCAGATACCATCACCTTACACAAGAAGATACGATGAAGGAAAGTCAATCATCAAGTATGGGACAAGAATGCAGTAGTGAGATATGGAAAACTGCTTGGCATGCCAACATCCCAATTAAAATGCAAATTTTTGCATGAAAAATCTGCAATAGAGCAATCCCAACAAAAGTGAATTTGAAAGTAAGAAAATTGTTAGCAATAGGACTTACAATTGGTGTGAAGCAGTGGATGAATCAATTAAACATTCATCTATCAAATGTCCCCTGAGTTGCGTAGTTTGGGCGTCTTCGGCAATGCAGATCCAAATTGAACAAAATTTTGAGGGATCGATAAAAGAATGGATTCTTAACACAATCCAAAATTACAGTAATAACACTTGGAATAGAAGGCTTATTGTTGCATACATTTTGTGCACAATCTGGCTTATCTAGAAAGCAAGAATGCATGGGTTCCACAAAAAAAGAAATGAAAGTTAAGGAAATTAATATCAAGGTATATACAACCATAAACGATCTATTGGGTGTTAGTAAAAGCGGTCTAGAACATTAAGGATGTATATAATATCAAAGAGAATGAGGTACTAAAAGATGAAAATGCTATCCAAGACGAATCGAAAACTATTTGACTCAATGATGCATCATTTACCAAGGATTGAGAAAAGGTTGGGATTGTGTCATTAGCCATTAACAAAGAAGGAGGAATCACTTATAACATTACGAGGAGAGGGTGATTCAAATCGTTTACGTGAGGCGAAGGTTGGTCGCTTCTCCTAGCTATGAGTGATGGGCAAGGTTTTGTATTAAAAGTAATTCTTTCTACTTGGAGAACCGTGAAATTGTTCAAGGAATTCAAAAATTACAGGAATTAATTGGATGATCCAACAAATTATTGAGGAAATCTGGGATTGGATAAAAAAATTCTCAGAATGGAAAAGGGCTCACATAAAAAGGAGCTACAATGGTCTCGCGGATGTTTTGGCAAAATACGTAAGAAAAACATTGATTTGTCTCATTAGATATTTATGTCGCTGTAGTGGAATTAATTGACTTCTTGGATAACGTTCTTTACAAGTTGTTTTTGTGTTTTTTTCCAATTTATTATGAAAAAAACTTGTAATTTGATTTTTTTAAATATTTAAATAAATAATTTTGTGATTACCCTATATTTTTTTAGAGTAATGATATTTATCACTCCTTTTTGGTTAAACTTTATTCATCTCTTATGTGTCATTAAATAAAAGAAAGGAAAAAAACAATAAAAAAAACAATTTAATTAATGTTTACATGTAAAAGATAGATATAAAAGTGAACTAAAAATGGCATGGATAAATTACCATATAAGTCACAAAATTAATAATAATAGCCCTCTCCCATCCCTTTGATAACATTCCCTTAAAAAGTCCCCAAAAAATTTAACTTTCTTGTTTTACCCTTATTTTGTTTTCTTTTTTATTAATCTAATATATATTATAAACATCATACAACTTCGTCTCATCTATCTCAATCGCCCCCAACCACCACCACCACCGTCAACACCACCATCAACAGTCTCTCTCTCAATCGCCGCCACCAACCACCACCACCATCAAAATAGATATCATCATCACCGCTCCTCCGCACATCTATGTTCGAGCGCGACCTCCGACCCATAACGTCACAACCCACGCCGCCCCTCAAAGACTTCGCTTATCCATTAGTTGTAGTATGTGGTAATATATAATTATATATGTAAATAGCTCCCTCGGCTATGGTTAAGTCAATTTCTCCTCTCCTCAAGTGGGTACGCATTTCCTTTTATCACATTTTCACATATCTGTATATTTTTTTACTGTATTTACGATGTGTTTGTCTATATGTATCAATAGACATTAGGTTATATATGTATACATAGACTAAGATGCATCTATGAGGCTGAATCTTGTGAACAATTCTTGTAATTTTCTATGTGTTTTAGATAATGGAGCTTCTGTAGAGAACATTTTTGTGGAATTTGCGCTTGTAAAATTAGTAAATTGCAGCATTGGGATATGATGTCTTCTGATCCATTGGAAGCTGGAAGTCAAGTTGCTGATATCAGGAAGAGGAAAGGTTTGAAGGAGCAGATGACTCCTTTGTCTGAGTTCGAGGACAGGCTATAGGTGGTGATTAATTTTTGTTTTTATGTGTGTTGAGAGTGTTGGACAAGTTTAAATGTGTTGTCATTTTAGTATTTCTGTTTTTGATCATTCTGTATTATACTAGAATTTAGTTTTTTATCATCTATGTTAAAACACTGTGAAATATTATTAGTAAATAATATTAAGGAAAGCTTTAGTCATTCCTATTTCTTCAACATCTACGTTATTTATTAAGGAAGAAGTGACTCATGTGATACATGTTTTAGGACCAAATATGAATCCCAAGAGACCAAATTGTTTAAAAGATGAGATATATAGGTTTTAAAATTAAGGAATTTGTGATTTAATGATTGCTTATTTGTTTGTTGCTTTGGTTCGATCAATGATTAAGTTATGTAGTAATACTATTTTTTGGACAATATCAAACTCAATCAATTTGGTGGGATTTTTCCCACCAAACAAAACAAACTCTAAATACAACTTGGTGGGATATTTCTACCAAACAAAAAACACAAACTTCCAAATATAGTTTGGTGTGATTCGATTCATCAAACAACATAATAAATCATAATGTATAAATCTAAAAATAATTTAATAGAAAATAACTAAATAAACTAAAATATAATTCGGTGAAATTTTTTTCCACCAAACAACATAAACCTCCAAATATAATTTGGTGGTTTTTCCCACCAAATAACAACATAAAAATTGGGTGGGAAAAAAAATTGGCCGGAAAAAAAATTTGGCGGAAAAAAAATTTGGCCAGGAAAGTTGGTCAGAAAATTTATGACGGAAAAAATTAGTTTGGTGAGAAAATTTAATTTGGTGGAAATATTTAGTCAATAATATTATTATCTAATTATATTTTTTATATTAGACATGACTTTTATAGGCAATAGTACCTCCCTTTAGGGTGGGTGATATTAGTTTTTGCCTCAAATAGTATCCTACTTATTTTACCCTTTAGGGTGGGTGGTATTGGTAATTGCCTCAAATGATATCTTACTTATTTTAATAGAGTTCTTTATTTTACCAACTTTAGACAATATAATTTTTGGTCGTCGTGAACAATTTTACATAAAAAATAGACTAGCAATTGACTAAGGAGGAAATTGTATTTTAAGGCCCAAATTTTGAAAACTTTGTGTTTTAAATCCTAGTTGGCAAAACTTTATTTTTAAGTCCTACTTTTAACTTCCTGGTTGGACTTTTTACCTATTTACCCCTGTTCTTATTGGGTACAGACCTAACCCGAGTTTTTACAGTGATCTAATTTATAACGTGATGGGTACGGTTTTAGTTTTTTAAATTATTATGTTATTTTTTTTTGTCAAGTTGCAATAGTTATATGGCCTGGACCCATATAGAAAAAAAATCTAATGAGTCTGTACCTATTAAGTATAAAGACTTACATTGCGGGCTGTACCCATATAAAAAAAAATACACAAACATATATTTATAACCCAATTTTTTTACATGGGCTATACCCAGATTGAAAAAAAATATCACAACTGAAAATACACTATAATGGGCTGGACCCATTTACAAATACAATATACCTACATGGGGCTGGCCCAATACACAAAGATCCCAATGGGTCTACAATACGATGGGGCTGGCCCATGATACACAAAGAACCCAATGGGTCTGGCCCCAGCCCCATTACGCATAACAGTTAAAAAAAAAAACCCAGCAGCGAACTATGACGAACTCGATCACGGGATTGTTGGTGGTGGGGTGTGGTGGGGTGAACAGATCTGAACGGGGTAGTAGGGTGGCTGAAGCGTGGTGGCGGTGGATCTGAGTAGATCTGAACGGGATGTTGTCGAAGATACAGCAGCAGCAGCAGGGCCACGGTGGGTGAAGCGTGGTGGCGGTGGATCTGAGTAGCGGAGGAGATGTTGTTGGTGTTGTACTTCACCAGATCCAGATCTGCAGCAGCTTGGGGGTGAAGGCGGTGCAGAGTGGTGGTGTGTGGCGGCTTTCCTGCGCGAGAAGAGCGGTTGGGGTGGCTGGTTATGTGCAGCAGTGATGGCGCTGGTGGTGGTTCTCGTCCCCGTTGTCGCTGGTGGTGGCTTCGCGGTTCTTGTGCTGCAGCAGCGTGGTGGCTCGTGACGCGGCGGTGGTGCTTCAAGGCGAAGACAGAGAGAAAGATGGTTGGTGGTGGTGCTGCTGTCGGTGGTGGTGGCTCGGCGCTGGTGGTGGTGTTGGCTCGGCGCTGCTGGGGGGCTGCTGCTGGTGGTGGATCGGCATGGTGAAGAAGGTCGGCAGTGGGGGTGGGGTGGGGGGTCGGTGGTTCGCCTGGGTAGGTAGGTATATAGAGAGAGAGAGAGAGGGAGGGCAGAGTGAGGGGGGGGGGGGGGGGGGGGGTGGGGGATTTCGGTTATATTAATGGAGTTTTGAGGTAGGTTTTAGTGGAATAAAGGGTGGGGGTATATTGGCCGTTTCCCATTACTAGTTGGATTAGTTAGTGGGTAGTTTGGTTTGGGATTTAAAACACAAATGTATAAGGTTCTTGGCCTTATAAAATAAAGTACCCTTGACTAAGACCGTTGCCTTATTGATTGGCGTAACACGTCAGGGTGTCATTTTAAATAATTTCAGCAGTGTAGCTTACACGTCATATCAAAGAAAGTTTCAACTTAATTTTTACTTGTCCAAGAAAAAGAAAAAAAAACGATATAGAATTATGGATTTTCCTAGCTTGTTTCAATCTTCACGTCTTCAACTTCAATATTACTTGTCCACAGAAAAAATCAGATCACGACAGAGAATTATGGATTTTACTACTTTTGATGTTTTAGTAGAGTTGCTTGGTGATTCCACTGTTATGCCTTTTATGAAGGACGATATATTAAACGGACTTGTACTCCTCAGAGCGATTCTGATAGACAATTCTCTAGAATTGGTTGAAGATAGCCGATTACAACTAGAATCTTTAGTCAGCAAGGCCGAGTTTATTTGCTCCAAATTTGATGGAAAGGAAATGAATGAGTATATGGCCCTTGAAGTTTGTCTGCAGCTCCGAGATCTTGATTTATATTTTGCATTTAGTGTCGCAAATAAGATATTCGAGGAAAGGCAAACACCACCCTCAGAATTTTACTCACCAAGAACTAGTCCAATGGTCTTCATTGACCATCTTTTGGAGAATCTTGAGGAGTTGGTGAATGACACGGCTAGTTCAGTACACCATTTCAGAAATATCATTCTGAACCTCCATTGGGAGCTAGACTTCTGGAAATCTGACCTCAGAGAAATCTCGAGAGATCCGCCGTTGCATATGAAGTCTTTCATAGAAGAAATAATAGATTTAGCATATGAGGTTGAGTATGTCATTGATTCATTTCTAGTGAGAGATATTTTTTCCTGGGAATGTATCTACATGCTTACTCGTATTTTGGAAAAATTTAACTCATTCGAGTGTGAAGGAAAGCATGAAGGAGATGACAAGGAGGATCTCAATATGAAGAAACCAATTATATGTGATATGCTTTTTAAAGGAGGGAAACAACTCAACATGATCTCAATATCCGGTCAGGCCGGAATAGGCAAGGCAAGATTCGGTAAGGAATTGTACGATTCTTCTTCTAACCATTTCGATGCTCGTGCGGTGTGTCCGATATCTTGGTATTTTAACGGGAGAAGTTATCTACTTAGAGTAGTTATAAGTCAACTTATCCCCCTTCCCGATAACATTCTTGAAAAGAGTTATGAAGAACTAAGAGATCTATTGTACAAATGTCTCGAGGGACGCAAGTTCCTTATTGTGATTGATGATTTCTCAGTTTTCGAATGGGAAATACTACGCGAATGTATCCCACCTTCTCAAAATGGAAGTAGAATTTTATTCACTACTACAGAGAGAGACTTCACCTTCCCAATTAAATCTAACAACATAATGCCTCCCCGAGCTCCGCTACATGATAAAATATGGGAGATTCTAAGGAAGTCATTGTTTCAGAAGGAAACTTGTCCTCCTAGACTATCAGAAGTTGGGAAAAAAATTGCGAAAAGGTGTAAAATTTCTTCAATCACCCAGGTAATTGCTAATCTTAAGACCAAAAAAACAGTGGCTCGGTGGGAAGAGATTGCAAGAACTTTAGGGTCGCGAATAGTTGGTGATGCAAGTTATCAGGAAAAGCACCTAGTAGAGTTGAGTTACACGTTTTTATCAGATAGTTTAAGATCATGTTATTTGTATCTCGCGATATGTTTAGATAATCCGAAGGATATTATAGTGTCGAAACTTATAAGGTTGTGGATCGCCGAAGGCTTTATTAAACATACTACATCCCAAAGTTTAGAGGATACGGCGGCAGATTATGTCGCGAATTTGCTAGCACTAAAGTTGTTAAAGTCACATCAAGAAAAAACCATTGGTGGGGCAAAAACTTGTGGTCCTAATCTTTTATTACATGACTTTCTCTTGTACAAAGTTATGGAAGAAAACTTTTTGCAGCTTATAAATGGGTATGATCAACTCTTTCAATCTTCTAAAAAAACTCCAGATTATGGTCTAAATCCCAATTTTTCCTCTTCTTCTTCAACATCCACGATATATCACCAACATCATCTCCGTATTTATGCAAAAAGGAACCATTTCATTATGTTGAAACCTTCTGGGCCATTTGCAAAATCGTTGTTGTTCTTTGCAGCTAGTGATGATAATCCGAGCTATTCTTATGATATTTCTTTTATTTTTAACAACTTTAAGTTTCTTAGAATATTGGATTTTGAAGATATCTACACAGGCGAATCTTTCAAGAAGATTCATGCTCTTGTTCTGCTAAGATACTTGGCAATTCAAAGCTCTGCAGATTTTATTCCATCATCCATAGCCAATCTTTGGAACCTAGAGACGTTTATTCTCAAAGGATTGAAACATGAAGTTGTAAAAGTACCGGATTCTATTTGGGATATGACAAAGTTGAGGCACATTCATATAAGCAATCCTTCCTTTAATGTGAATCCCCAAAGACTTGAGCACTCGTCTCCTATTCCAAAAAATCTTCAAACCTTTTCCACACCATTGATTGCTTATGGAGATGATATGGAGAAGTTATTGAGAAGGCTAGCAGGCATTCAGAAACTAAAATGCAGATTTTTGGATACAGAAAATTGTGATAAGTTCCCAATGTTGGATTTTCTGAATCAACTCATATCACTCAACGTGTCTTACAGAGGAAAGTATCCATGTGATTTTAATTTCCCTTCAAATCTTAAGAAGCTAACATTGTCATATTTTCGTATGCCATGGTTTAAAATTTCACAACTTGCATTGCTATGCAATTTGGAGGTTCTCAAGTTGCTAAAGTATTCATTTGACGGTGAAAGATGGGACATGGAAGATCACGTGGTGTTCCCGAAACTAAAATATCTCAAGTTGCAATATTTATTAGTTAAGAAGTGGAGTGCTACTCGAGATCACTTTCCTCACCTCGAGCATCTATTCGTGAATGATTGCCAGGAACTTTCAGAGATCCCTCAAGATTTCGCATACATTAATACCCTACGGTTAATTGAGGGGAGATTATCCAATTCTTTGATAGATAATGCAGCCAGACTTATTCAAAGAGAGCACATGAAACTTTGGGGTAATGATAAACTGGAAGTTCTACTTGAGCGTAATTTTTATTGACAGCAAAAACTGATTTAGGCGTGTTAATGTTTCGATGTAAGTAAATCTTGGAATACTATATTAGATAAGAAAGATATAAGAGTTGCAATTAATAAAAACAAAAACATGAAGGACTATTTTGTAAATAGAAGAATTAGTTTCTTATTAGCTTTATACGGTTAGTTAGATTTGTGTATCTAGACATTGTGTAGTATATATACACAAACATACAACTGTAATCAAATTCATTGATTCTTCTTCTTTTATTTTCTTCTTCTTCTTCCTTGTAAAACTGTTGCAAATTCTCTTTTTTGATCTAAGCTCAAACTTCTATGGCTTAAGTATTATAAAATTTATTATGGTATCAGAGCAAAACTAAGAATTCTGCACTATCTTTCTTTTATTCTTTCTTCTTTAAAACTCTGCAAATAGGCCATCATTTGAGCTCCATTAATGGCGACAGCTTCTTCAATAACAGAAGATTTTTCTAGCCCCTATTACATTCACCCAAGCGAGAATATAGGTGCATCCTTCGTATCAGAAGTTCTCAACGGTGAAAATTTACTCTCATGGACTAGAGCGATTGAGATCGCATTATCAGTCAAGAACAAGCTTAACTTTACCATGGCGATATAGCCCAGCAATCTAAACCTTTTCTCAGCTTGGAATCGAGCTAATAATCTAGTACTGTCATGGTTGCTCAACTCAATCTCACGAGAAATAAGAGGTAGTTTGCTTTATATTAACTTGGCTTGTGATCTTTACAATAAAGCTAATACTTGATTTGGAAAAAGCGATGGAACTAGAGTTTTCTTTCTTAAAAAATCTTTAAGTTCAATTTCTCAAAAATTTTGCTCTATTTTAAATTTTTTTGCAAAATTCAAAACTCTTTGGGATGAGTATGTTCACTTTAGGTCTATACCTACTTGTTCTTGTGGAAGTATGAATCAATGTGGTTGTAAGATTCTTGATACGCTAGTTGATCTTGTTATAAAATTCTTGATTGGATTGAATGATTCATATGTTGTTGTATGAAGTCAAATTCTTCTAAGGACTCCATTACCACCAATAAATTCAGTTTTTGCTATGTTAGTGCAAGAAGAAATCCAAAGATTGTCATCTAATTCGACATTCTCTGCACCAATACACGCTTTCTACATGAAGAACAATTAAAGAACAAACAATTATCCAGAGAAAAAGAGATCAATCTGCACACATTGTGGCTATAATCACACAATTGATAAATGTTTTCAGATACGTGGCTATCCAATTGGATGGAGAGGACCAAAAAGAAAACGCATCAATTCAACTCAGCATTCTGCACATCATATAAATGCACAAGAGGAGCTCAAGAATGAACAAAAAACTCTAAACACATCTGAGTTTACAGTTGAAGAAATTAGCAAATTAATGGCATTAGCTCATATAAATTCATCAAGCATTTCTATTGTTCATTAAGTAATAATTCAAGAAGGTATTTCTTGTAATTCCTCATGAATTTTAGATACATGAGCAACTGATTACCTAATATCTTCTTTATATACTAGTAAATTGCAAAGTGTAAACATACCTGTTACACTTCTTAATGGAGAAATTGTATCTGCAACATACAAAGGGGATATATGCTTAAATAATCACATTACTCTACAAAATGTGATGTACGTTTCCGCATTTAAATGCAACTTACTTTCTATTTCTAAGCTAACACAAGATTTAGCTATTTTAGTTGCTTTCTTCTCTTCTTATTGTACTATTCAGGAGCTTTAGTGCAAGAGGATGATTGGGATTGCTTATGAAAAGAATGACTTATATCATCTTCAACCATCTCTGCACATACACAAGTCTTAAGCAGCTAGTACAGAAAAATGCGACTTATGGCATTCAAGGTTGGGCATCCATCAAGTGCAAAACTTCTTGCGCTCAAGAAGATAGATCCTTCAATATTTTTTTTACAATCAAATATATGTGAATATTGTCATTTTGCTAAGCGGAGAAGATTGTCTTTTCCTATTTCTATTACCTGTACAAACTCTTGTTTTGAATTAATCCATTGTGACATATGGGGTCCATTCAAACAAACATCTCATCCAGATCATAGGTATTTTTTTGACTATTGTTGATGATTTTTCAAGGTGCACATGGATTTATTTGATGAGTACAAAATCTGAAGTACATACTCATCTATTTAGCTTTTATCAAATGGTATTAACTCAGTTTAATACAAAGATTAAGGTCATAAGATCAAATAATGGCCCTAAGTTCAACTTACTCACATTCTATTCTACTTATGGAATCATTCATCAGTTAAGTTGTGTTAAGACTCCTCAACAGAATGTCTTAGTAGAAAGAAAGCATCAACATCTTTTAACTACTGCTAGAGAAATTATGTTTCAAGCCAATCTTCCTTTACAGTTTTGGTATGATTCAATCTTGACTGCCGTATATATAATAAATAGACTACCCACTCCTCTACTAAAAAACTTAACCCCTTATCAAATGTTGTACAACAAACCACCAATTTTAAATCATATGCGAGTTTTTGGTTCATTGTGCTATGCTTCAACACTTCATCAAAATTGGTCTAAGTTTAATTCAAGTGCAGACAAGTGTATCTTTATTGGTTATCCAACATCAACGAAGGGATATAAACTTCTAGACATAGCAAATGACAAAGTAATCATTTCAAGAAATGTAATATTTCATGAAACAACCTTTCCCTTCTCAGAAATTCCAACTACAACTGACTTTCACACCTTTTTATCCCACCTTCAACCTCTTACATGGAACCACTCACTAAAACCTCCTCTTCTCACCAAGATAATACACCACCATTACCCTCACAACCTACAAGACCCTTAAGAAATAGACAACCACCAAATTACCTCAAAGCTTATATATGTCACTCAACATCACTTTGTGATACTACCTCTTCAAAACCACTATATCAAATCCAATTTATTGAGTACATCAAAGTTGTCACCTAAATATGCCAACTATATTGAGCATATATCTACTCAAACTGAACAAAAAACCTATAAACAAGCCTTTAGTTCTCCTGAATGTTCTTCTGCTATTCAAAAAGAACTTAATGCCCTACAAACAAATAATACATGGACAATTGTTTCACAAACATAAAAAATGAAACCAATTGGATGTAAGTGGGTTTTGAAACTCAAATATAAGACAGATGGTTCACTTGAAAGGCATAAAACACGCATAGTTGCTAAAGGTTACAATCAACAAGAAGGGCTTGCTTTTTGACACTTTCTCTCTTGTTTCCAAACTAGTGTCTATAAGAATCATCCTTGCCTTACCCTCTATTAATAATTGACATCTTCATCAACTCGATGTTAACAACGCATTTCTTCATGGATCATTAGATGAAGAAGTTTATATGAACATTCAAGGTCTTCAAGCACCTAAAAATACGGTATGTAAACTACATAAAAGTTTATACAGTTTAAAACAAGCTTCACGACAATGGTTTGCAAAATTATCTTGCTCATTAATAGCATATGGTTTTGATCACTCCTCAAGTGATTATAGTCTTTTTGTTAACCATAATCCTTCTACATTCATCGCACTACTAGTATATGTTGATGATATTATACTAGCTAGTAATGATCTTGATGAAATTAAGAGTCTTAAATCATATCTAGATTCTGAATTTACTATAAAGGACTTAGGTGAGCTTAAGTTTTTTTTTGGGAATAGAGGTTGGTCGAAAATAAACTGGCATTTCATTGTGTCAAATTTTTTTTACTCGATATACTTGATAAATGTGACGTATTAGGAGCTAAGCCAGTTGCCTTTCCTATGTAATCTACATTAAAATTAAGACAAGAGGATGATCAACTCTTATAAAATTCATCCTCTTACAGACGTTTAATAGGAAGGCTATTATACTTAACCATAACTCGACCGAATTTATCATATTAAGTAAACTCACTTAGTCAATTTTTGGCTAACCCATCTATGAGTCATTGGAAAGCTGCATTCGTTACATAAAAATGACATCAGTACAAGGTATTTTCTTTCCATCTACTTCTGAGGTTAAAATCAAAGCATATTGTGATAGTGATTGGGTTAGGTGTTTGGACTCTAAACGAAGTATTACTGGTTTTTGTATATTTCAGGGTGATTCATTAATTTCTTGGAAAAGTAAGAAACAATCAATAATTAGTCGCTCTTCAGCTGAAGTAGAGTATAGAGCCTTAGCTGCTACAACTTGTGAGATTCAGTGGATTCATTATGCGTTAAAGGATTATGGTTTTCTTCATTCATCACTTGCAATGGTTTACTCAGATAGAAAATCAACAATTGATATGTCGACAAATCCTGTTCATCATGAACGAATAAAACACGTGGATATCGATTGTTAACTAAATCGGGAAAAGCTTCAAGCTGGTGTTATCAAACTCTTCTATATACCATCAACCTTGCAGCTTGCTGATATGTTCACTAAACTACTTGGTTCTCTTGCTTTCCACAACAATTTGACCAAGCTTAACATTTCTAACATCCATGTTCCGCTTGAGGGGGGTTCTTGGAATACTATATTAGATAAGAAAGAGTTGCAATTAATAGAAACAAAAACATGAAGGACTATTTTACAAATAGAAGAATTAGTTTGTTATAAGCTTTATACGGTTAGTTAGATTTGTGTATCTAGACATTGTGTAGTATATATATACAAACATACAGCTGTAATCGAATTCAATGAAAATAACTCTTATTTCCTTTCTACTTTCTCTGCTTTCTCCTTCTTTATATTCTTCTTCTTCCTTGTAAAACTGTTGCAGTTTCTCTTTCTTGATCTAAGCTCAAGCCTCTATGGCTTGAGCATTATGAAATTTATCATTAAATTCATATTCTTGGAAGTATTTACCGTTTCATTTCTCATATTAGTTTATTCACTTAAAACTAAAACAGAGCATTCTACTATTATATTTTTTTGATGTTCTTCATGTTTACACGTGCATGTTAATTTTCTATTTGAGCTCTAAATGCATTTTTACGATGTTGCAACAATTTCAGGCATCAAAGTGAGCTTTTACTTAAAAGAATCAGAAATGATAGTTGGGAGAAAGTAAAAGCTGATCAAGATTAGGTTGAATCATCTACACAATTATATTCGTTTTGTTAAGTAAATGACTGTTTTTATTGATTTATAAATACATTGATGTTTACCTTTTGATCTAATCTCGTAATTCATGATAACATGATAATTTTGTGAAGATTGTATTAAATTATAAGTAAGAAAATTCTATCACAGTTTTTTGCACAAATTCATATTGGTTCTTGTTTTTTGCAGATTTGGTTTCTGCTAAACATCATTCTAATTTTTATATCAAATGTCAATAATTATGTATTTATAATGGGAATTAAAACAACTTAGATCAATAACATGTCATTATCAACTTCATCAAGCATAGATCTGGTCCTGTATCAAAGCAAAAGACGCGACCGCGTAGTGCCTCCGATTTTTTGACGTTTATAAGGCCCCATCATCTAAATGTATTATATGTGTTTGTATATTCCCGACTTAAATAATTATATATTAGAAGTTCGATAATTGGAAAAATAACAAATATATCTTTTATCTTTGTTTATTTTCCGTATTTGCAATAACTTTAACTTATCGCTTGAACACATTGGTTATACCTACGCAATCCCTGAGAACGAAATCCCTTATATCTATTTATTACTTGGAACGACCCGTACACTTGCGGTTAGTAGTTTTGGAAAAATTTAACAATATCACTAGAATAGTAAAAATTAGATTTCATATGAATATATTCCAAAAAAAAGTATTACAACCACTATTACAAGAAAGTGGGATAACAAGAATATAAAGATATCCAAAGTATGTAATATTACAACTATTACATGGAAAAATAGAAAGAACTTACATGTAAGCAGTGTTAAAAAGGATATTTCGGCCTACTACATGAGAAATGTTGAGTTTAATCGAAAATGAATCTGAGTTGAGGTGGCCAAAAAATATGATAGGGAATCCAAAAAACAAAAAAAGATGAAAATAAGTATTGACATTTGTACAAACATATTTGTCAAGAAACAAATGAACGTCGAACGTTAATCACTAAAATAAAAAGGTTAATAAGTATGGAAAAACTTCCTCCCCTAAATAGAGAAGATAAATAGAATATAAATTATGAAAGAAAAAAATTCATACATTGAAAAAATTTCTTCCATAATCAACACTGAGGTGGAAAAGTTGCAACGCATGCAAGATCTAAGGTACAAGGATCTCTTTGAAAACATGATAGAGCTTATCCACCAATGAAGGCTTTGAAATTGAATTGAACTGTATCGTTCGAGGGTTTGTTATGGGAATAACTCTTAAAAAATCGATATGTCGAGAAAGGTCATGGGCCATCACTTCATAGTGAACCAAAATATAACAACGATAACAGTTTTAATGACAAAAATGGTAAGGGTTTAATTTTTTTCTCAAGATGATACTTTGGTGAATCCTACAATAAATGGTAGTGTAGTTACCAAAAGAATCATATACTATTCGAGATTTAATGGGTAAAGTATTATATCATCGAGATGTATCGATTTATTAATGAAAGGTATGTTAATTTATTAATGAAAAATAAATTTTGTAATTCATTAGTAAAACTTCTATTATAATTGCAATATTATAAATTTTTTGGATAATTTCACATTCAGGCCTCAAGTGCCATAGTCGTTCTAAAATTAGGCCGAGAAAATAATTACTCTCATTATAGATCTTTTGACTAAAATATCCTTATATAACAGATAATAAAACAAAACAATTATTTATTTTAATACCACCACTAATGCTGGCCAGTCAACTTTGGCGGTTTGGTCAATGATGATGATTTTAAATTTTGGAGCGGCCACCAGTTTACTCAGGCGACTACCGGTGGTCAACGTTGATCAACTTCGTTAGGTTGTTTTTGGTCAACTCTAGTGAGAATTATTCTTAGAAGAAAAATTCGAGGCGACCACCAGTTTACTTTGACGACTATATGTGGTTTACGCTGGTCTACTCCAGCAGGTTATTTTTTTTGTTTTTTACAATTTTTGGATGAAAATATATCATTGTGATTTTTTTGAATTTTTTTGATTTTTTTTAATATTTCCAGCTCCGACGAAAAATTGTACCAGAGTTGTATCAGAACTGTAATTACAATATTGTCCTTGCTGCTCAAAGTGGTTGAAAATTGTTTCAAATAGACGTCAAATCAGATTTCTTATGTTGAACAACCTCCTGGATTTTTAAAAAAAGGTGAAGAAGATACAATATATAAATTCAAAAAGGTGTTGTATGGATTGAAGCAATGACCTCGTGCATGGCTTTGAACGTTGTTCTTTTGAGCACACTCTTTATATCAAAAGGAATTTTATAAACAGTTTTATGGTGGTCAGTCTTTATGTTGTTAATTTGATATTCAAGGTGATGATTTTGAAATGTTGACTGATTTCAAAACTTTACTGATGAAAGAGTTTGAAATGAGTTATTTGGGATAGTTGCATCACTTTCTTGGCATAAATGTGAAACAATAAAATGGAGGAATTTATAATTCTCAAGAGAAATATGCAACATAAATTCTACAAAAATTCAAAACTCAAATCTTGTTTCAACTCCTTGTATTACATGATTAAAATTGAGTAAAGAAGGAGATGGGAAGATGGTAGATCCAACAATGTTTCTAAGTTTGATTGAAAATTTGACGTATCTTACAGTTACTCATCCCGATATTATGTTTGATGTAAGTTTGATTAGCAGGTTTTTGGAGAAACCATATTCAAACCATTAGGAGGCAGCAAAAAGAATTTTTCGATTCATCAAATGAATAGTTGATTACGAAATGTTTTAAGGAAAAACTATTGTGTTAAACTTGTAGGGTATACATATAATGATCTTGGTGGAAGCATTGATGATTCCAAAATTACTTCCCGATATGCTTTTAATCTTGGAAGTGGAGTGATTTCATGGTGTTCAAGGAAGCAACCAATTGTATCCCTTTCTACTACCGAATCAGAGATATCGCAACTTGTTCGGCTAGATGTCAAATCATGTGGTTAAGAGGAATTCTTGAAAGTCTGAACTTCAAGCAACATGAATCTAAAACTCTTTATTGTGATAATAGTTCGACTATTTCTATCTCAAAAGATCTAATCTTTCATAAAAGAACAAAACATATTCGATAACGCTTTCATTTCGTAAGAAAACTTATTCATGAAGGAAAAATCAATCTTGAATATTTAACAAATGAAAAACAACTTGCAGACATTTTCATAAATCCCCTTGGAGGTTCTGTTTCAAGAAAAATGTTAAAACTTTGGAATCAAGAGCAGATTCAATTTACGGGAGGCAATATAGGAATAAATTAAAATCTTGATCATTATTTCATAATCTTGTTCTCATACATGAATTATTTATTAAATACATGCATGATCTTTCATTTTGGATTCATGCATTGACTAGTTTCAATGTTATCTCTTTAAATTCTAGTTCATGTATTAGACTAAATACATGTTAGTATTTTTTCTATAAATAGTCATGTAATATTGATATTTGAAATCAAGCGAAAAATTAAAAAAATAAAGAAAAACAAAAGAAAAAGCCAAAGGCTAAAATTTTTAGATTATATATTTTTGTTCAACCTTATTCTTCCACAAATCTCTATCTATCCATAACAATATTAGACCCTACGATCATTCGAAGTTAAATTAAGCAATCTGAGCAATGTCTAACGTTTTTATTCCACATGAGTTAGTTTTGAATATACTCTCAAGGTTACCAGTGAAGTCTCTTATGCGATTCAAATGTGTATCTAAATCATGGTGTCGGTTAATTAACCGTCCTGAGTTCATTAAAACACATATCAAACAATCCCAGTCTAATATGAAGCTTATTGCTGAAGTGGTTAAGAGGGGAGGCTTCAAGCTATATGAGGTAGGCTTTACCTTGGGTGGAAATTCCAAGATGAAGGAAATCAAATACCCGGTTATAATGGAGGACAAGATTATGGAATTTACGGTAGTAGGCTCTTGCAATGGCCTGATCTGTCTAGTTTATTCAAATTCGATCTGGAAGGTAGAAAAGAGAATTGTTTTGTGGAACCCTTCAACTCAAAAGCATCTTCAGTTACCTATATGTCCCAAGCAATCTCAAAAGTGGTGCCTTTTCGAGTGTAATTATAGTTTTGGGTATCATGATAGAACGAATGACTACAAGGTGGTTAAGTTGGTATATTATTACGGCACTTACTCTGAATTTTCAGTATTTAGTCTAAAATCTAACAAATGGAGGAGTTTGGAGGATTTTGTATACGGAGATTATATTAGATGGAGGAACTTTGACAGAGGAGTTCTTTCCAATGGTGCTCTTCATTGGCTTCTCACAGACAATTCTATCCTTTCTTTTAATCTTGGAACTGAGAGATTTCAAGTTATACCACCACCAGATACTTCAATTAAGATACCCTACCTGTGTGTAGCAATTCTGAATGCTTCTCAGCATCTGATTTTCGAAGATCGTGGTGCTCAGAGGAAGTGGATAATGAAAGGTTATGGATGTAAGGTATTTTGGACTAAGCTAACATTGGATTTTTCAGCTGGTACACAGTTGTTCATTATGAACCCACATCTTTATTTTAATAATATTGGAATTTACAATTTTGAAAAACTTTTGTTTGAGGAAGTGGAATTCCCAGTTCCGGGACAGTGGCGCGCATGTCCTTTTTTTGAAAGTCTAGTCCAACTCGAAATAGGTGGAGAAAATGATGAAATATCTATTGAAGAACAAGATTTAGGAGGAAGAAAAAGAAAGCGAAGGATTACATGTATTGAAGACAATGGTAAATTAATATCGGAGTAATTAGTTAGAGCGTCCATGCCTGCTGAATCTGAATAATCTTATTATAGTTTCATTTCATATGTAGAAATATGTAAAACAGCTCTCAGTAGATTTAAGATTCTAAGGCACTATTACTACCTCATCACTTGAGGTAGAGATTTATTTATCGCATGAACTATATTACACAGATAATATTATCTGCGTGTTTTATCAATAAATGCTTTGTGATGATGCTTGTATTGAACATAAGTAGTCTGTTTCGCAAACTTGCGTTGATTTATATTTAGTAGCTGGTAAAGTATCCACAAGCTTGAATACATTTTCACATACTTCCTGAAAACTTTCCAAAATCAAATTCAACTATTTTTTTGTGCATAAACTAGCTTATTGAATTTTACCTGATAAACAATATCAACTTCTATGTTAAGACTGTTAGTTAAATACAAACTGAATACATATGTCAGAAAATTACAAAAAATAATACATCATCCAAGCTCCTAGGAGAACTAATCACTACTTCTGATTGAACAAAAGGAAATAAAATTTCAACCTTAGGCAATGAAATCTCCAAATCATGATCGATTTTAGAATTACCCGCAAATGAGTCATTGACATGAATAGGATCAGATGGATAGTTGAAGTTCTCATTGAGTTACATCTACAACATTAAGAGTGAGATTAGTTTAACAAATTAACTTTAAGTGTAACATCCGATGTATGAAAACAATTTATAGTAGGATACATATAGATCAATTATAATATCAAGAGATCAGTAACTTATGTTTCAGAAGAAACTCTAAGGTGGTTTCTTAGCTCTTCAAAAACTTTTGAGTGTGTTGCGAAACTTGATATACAATATATTGATCTACTCTTATGGAGGAAAAGGAGTAGTTATATCAAGTTGCAAAAATCATGATGTATAATATGAAATCCTTAAGCAATGTAGAGCAATTTGGACTAAGGATAATGACAAAGTGCAATGCATATTTTCACAAAATTGTTAAAAATTCTGTTATCGCATTGACTAAAGTGGATGGAAGTATTATCAACTCTTGTCTCTTTTATTCCATTTGAAGTAGAGGGTTTTTATGATCTGGCATTATCTCCACGCCTCAGTCTAGCTAATTGAAGTTTTGTTTGGCCTAATTTGATCTCGGCTTAATCGAGCTGCATAAGAATGTACAACGTAATTAAGAAATTACTCGAGAAAGAAGCTGGTTCAGCTTCGGCCACTCAAATTTTCTAGATAATTAAATAATATCATTCTTCTCACTTTGAATTTTAAATTAACTAATTATATGATTTTTTATTATTTGTTTATCATTATTTTTATATTGATATACATAAAAGTTGATAAAAATATAATATTATTCGAAATGATATCCAAAATTACTCATAATAGTTATATGTGTGCAATTATTTATATCTCTCATGTATTGTTTCAAATGTTAGTCTTTCAAGAAAGAATCTCATACTAATATAATTAGTTGAAATCTAATTATCCTTTACTTTATTCCTTCTGATATAATTATAAGTTATTTAAATTTGAATTATTTTTCATTTCTATTTTTGTGGAGATAGTAATTTAGAGGAATTTAGTCTAGTCATGACTCATATTAGTGTAAGTATCAAATTGATTCATAATTAATAAGAGGTTTATTCATAGTTTTCATATCCAAATTCACATGGTATGTATCAGAGCCATACTTAAAGCTCTAACTTTCTCATGACCGATATGAATACACAATTTTATTCCTTAGAAGACATTTCCGAACCTAAGACAAACATCACAAAAAATTTATATTTATATTTTTTAACCAATCACAAACTCAATAGACATAATTTTCTTCAATAGTCACATTCAGTTTTCATGTACATCTATGGTAAAAGGAAAGATAAATATCTTACAAATGAAATTTCGATTCCACCAACAACAGATTCCAATTACTGTACAAAGAAAATAGAGAATCGCATGGTTATATCATAGTTAATCAATTCCGTGACCACTGAAATTGAAGAAAGTGTTTTTGCTCTATAAGACACCCAAGGAAATATGAGAATCTATACATTAAACTTATTCAATTTCATAATACACTACAAAATTATTTAAAAATGTGATGTTTTCCTATTTGTGATGATTTAATCTAGGTTGGAGACATCATTTTAGGTGTTTTAGGAAGTCTAGTAGTAGATTCTTATATATAATATTGTATTTTCTTATTTCTTGTTTTTTTTTTGATCGGCAAATCCATCGAATTTTATTAAGTAGGTATCTCAAACATCCATTACATTTTCCAGCCCAATGGGTTAAACAAAAGCCCAAAGGAAACCGGCATACTTTCCTAACAAATTAGAAACTTTAATAAAACATTACATAGAGATAAAAATTAAGATAAATCTTTCTTAATCCAAATCGACGCTAATTCTCTGCTTTCTTTACTGCGAAAATTCCTCTTCTTCAATTTGATGTTGATCATAGAATCGATATAATTAGTGATCTGATCCTCGCACAGCTTTCCAGTCCCGTGAATTCGTCTATTTCTCTCAATCCAGATACCATATGCATAGGTAGTGAAGCAAAGCCCTAAGATTAGAGTTTTCTCTTTGCTTGTTCCAGAATTGATGCAAACATATATCAGTTCATCCCAATTCGAAGGAGAAACCGAGATGCCACATTTGTGGAAAGATAAAGTTGCCAAGTAAATCTGAATTCCAATAGCTACGTCCATTAAAGGGATCATAACTCAAGATTTTCTAAGAATTTGGAATAATGGTCTGAAGAAAATTTGTAGAGCTTTCCGAGACGATCAGTTTCGATATAATGAACGCCTCAATCGGAGTTGAAATGAAGAAGTTAAGGCCAAAACAAAACAGCGGCAGATTATTACCTTTTATATATTTTAGGGTTACGAATTTGAGTTGAACTAGAAGTCCAATTACTTGTCTTCCGCTCCAAGAAAACGTGTTAGGGCCTCCTAGACCCCTATAAATACACCTTTTAACCTTTGTAAACATATGATTTCCTCCCATAAACTAGTCCTTAAGTTTTATATATCATTAGAGTTATTGAAGAGAGCAAGATGAAATTCATGTATCTTTATTTTAGTTTAATTCCTTCATGTATGAACTAATTTTCCCATAGCTTGGGTTTTGCATTATGTATAATCTATAAATTCTACTTTATTTCTATCTAAGTTACTTTGGGAATTATATGTTTTAAATTGATTCTAGCTACTTAGCCATATAATTGTTTTATGTGTTTTGACTTATTGTCTGTCTTAGACCTGATCAATTTAGGGATGTGCTAATAGTAGTTAGATGGTCACCCGAAATTTTAGATATTTTGCTCTAGGATCATTCATTATGTTATGTTCTTATTCCCCTCCGACTTCTTCTTCTTGTTTATTTGACTATCCTTCTGTTCTTTACTTTTATTGTATCAGGACGATACAACTTTGAGTTGGGGGTCTTGATGTCTCCTCATTTGTGATAATAAAATCTATTTCCGAGACATCATTTTAGGCGTATTTTTTAGTTTATAGGTCAACTTTAGCTTAATTTAGTGCACTTTCCTATTTTGAGTCTTGATTTAGTAACATAATATTTTTAGAGCATATTGGGTTTAATTGTTTATTTAGTGTGAAGCTTTAAAGATAATTATGGAGATTAATTAGAGTCCAAGTCAAAAACTACAAGATATGGAAAGAGATTTGCATGGTAATAGGAGATAAAGGAAACAAAAGCTAATATCATGGAAAAGGAAAAGCTGCCTAAATCTGAATTTCTGCAGCTACGCCTAAAGAAGTGGTGATAACTCCAAAACCAAGCCGATTTTGGAAGATTCCTTTCTTAGTGACGTAGATAATTCTGTGACGATTCTTTTGGTATCTTATGGAGCAAAAACCGACCAATAACGAAGAAGATATGCTCAAAACAGTTCAGCAGTAATTATCTTTATTTCCATATGAATTTGAGTTGGGCTTGGAGTCCATTACTTGACCTCTCCTTCAAGAAACGAATTAGATCAACCTATACACTATAAATACAGCCTCTTAACACTCTTAAATCATCCTTGGTCCAACCTGAAACCAAGAGGAAGCTTACAACACAAGAAAAGAAGTCTGGAAGGAGCTGTACATCATTATGTCTTCTTCAACCTTTGAATTTGTAATTTCTTTCTTTTCTTGCATGAACTAAATTTCTTTAGCTTGATTTTTAGCATATATGTATTAACCCTAGTTTTAATTGACATCTATCTAATTTGGGAATTTTATATTTTAAATTGAATTATAGTTTTTATTCTCTATTTATGTGTTTGGATTTATATTATGTGTTCTTGCGGACTGCAACCATATAGAATTACCATCTAGTAGTTAGGTCACCATTGACAACGGTGTTTAATTACATATTTAGCACATAACGTCTAGTATTCGGTTTAGATCTGACAAATCAACCTAACTAGATAATCACTATGGTTTAGTACATGTGACTATTTACCAATTACAGGAACAGTTTGCTTAGGAAGCCTTATTAACACATGTAAATCCTATTTAAAGCTACCTAGCGTAATTGGAACCGATTATGGAAATACTACATAATTCACCCTTACATGTTTAGAACGGCAAAACTAGTGGGAATTACATGATATTGCCTCAAGCTATATTCTCATACTACTTCTCTTTCGTAGTTATTTTCTGTCTTTAAATTCTTAGTTTTAATTTAGTTTAATTAGAAAACCAAATAAATATCTATTGTCTTTATTTTTCTTGCGTTTAGTTGGTTTAGCTTTAATTAATTGCACTTGATTATTGCATAAGATTCCCCTAACCTTCGTAATCTCTGCGGAACGAATCTTACTTATTTTCTAAAACTTGCATATGATCTGTATACTTGCAGAACCGTGCTCAGTCTAGGGTGATTATTTGCACTTTATTCATATCATATTTTATCACACCCTAGGCCGTACCAATGGTATCATTCTAACCAATCATGCAGAATAACTTATTGAACTAAACAAGTTATTAGCTACTGAGTTTGATTAAATATCTTAGTGCTCTTAGATATATCCTAAGGATGGAGTTGCTCGATCTAAGGAGGGAACTGTGATATCATAGCATAAGCATATCTTGTTATTTCTTAAAGAAACTGGTATGCGTGGGAGTAAGCCTGCTGATATGCCTATGAAACCCAACAGAAGAACATAGAGATATCAAAGGCTTTTAGGCAAACTAATCTACATTCACACACCAGACCAGACATTGACTTCTCAGTCAATGTAGTGAGTCAGCACATGATTAATCATAGTGAATATAATTTAGAAGTTGTAAACCAAATTCTAAGGTACTTGAAAATGACACTAGGACACGATTTATTATTCATGAAATATGAATATTATAAAATGGATATCTACACAGATGCTAGCTATGCTAGAAAGTTAATTGAGAGAAGATCGACAAATAGTTATTGTCCATATGTATATGGGTAATCTTGTCACTTGGAGAAGCAAGTATTAACCAGTGGTTTCAAGGAGTAGTGCATAGTCAGAATATCGTGCACTTGATTTAGGAATTTATGAAGGGATGTGGCTTCAAATATTTCTAAGGGAACTGAAAGTGAAAGTTGAAGCAAAGAGGGTAGTCCAAATGTTTGTGATAGTAAAGATGTTATTGTTGTCTCTAAAAATCCAGTATACCATGATAGAACAAAGCATGTAGAAATTGATCGGAACTTTATATCAGAGAAGGTCAACAAAGGAACTATTAAATTAATCTATATTCCTATAAAACTTCTAACTGCGAACATTCTCACTAAAGGTCTTCCCAAGATCAGTTTTGATGAATTTAATTCCAATCTTGGATTGTATAACATATACAATCCAACTTGAGGGGAGTGTAGAAAGAAGATGATCGTAATATAATTAGTTGGAATCTAATTGTCCTTTATTTTATTAGTTAAGATTTAATTATTAGTTATTTAAATTTAAATTATTTCCTATTTCTATTTTAGTGGAAATCCATAATATAAATAGATTCTAGTTTATCTCCTAAAATTATGGATTGGAATATCAGTCATGCTGGTATAAGTATTATATCTTGATTCATGACTAAGGTGTCATTTGTTTTTTAAGTAATACGTGCTGAATGCTGAATGAACAGCTGAATAGAACTTATTCTGTTAAGAGGCATTGTCTGAATGATTCAGACTTAGTTTCAAATCTTAATGAAACAGACTAATTAAGAGGCATTCAGATCTGAATTGGCCAGAAAAAACAAACAGTTTGATTGATCAAGTGTCTTAATGAACTAGATTAAGATCTCATTAAGTGCAAACAAACATCCCCTAAGAAGATTGTTATTCAGAGTTTATGTATATAAATTCACAGTGATTCTAATGACCCTTTATGAAATTTTTTTTTGAGTTAAACCGTTGATATATAATGATTATGTACTCTTGCTTTTAAGAGATGATGTGAAATCAGAGTTTGTCATGAATGAGGGGGTTGATCAATTTTCTAGGTTGTCTCAAATGTATATGAGTACGTCTAAAAGTGTAGTAAATTATGGGCGCACTATGCTATTCTAAAACATGAAAATATGCGAAGTGTTTAAAGGTGGAAGAATCGGGGTTTTCTTGCTAACTTATTAGGAGCTCCTAGAAATTATAAGAAGTATAAAATAATTGAGTGTGATATACTTGTTAATTAAATTTGTAAGAATATTGAATTATGGAATGAAATCAATTCAAGGAGATTTGAGCTTATCAAAACTATCTTAATTAGCAAACTTTTGTTTTGGTATAGAGTATTTATCTTACCTAAGAATGTGATATATAAGGCTAAATGAAAATCTTTCTTGTTTTCATCTCAAAGACAGTTAATTAGTCCTAAATGAGCTACAGTTCATGGAAACTGTATGTATTGTTGCTTATAAAAATAGGTTATCAACTGAAAACTTTTTGGAGAAAGTCCTCGAAAGAAAACAACACCTAGAGTAGATGGATGCACTTGAATATAATAAAGGGATACTACACATACATATAGATTATGAATCCAAAGTAAAATTATTCATGGTTAAAGAAGAAGATTTTGGATATAAGAGATAAGATTAGTAAACTTATAATTCATGATGTTAAAATTGGACAAGATGCCTTTATTTTATGGGACATGTGGTCTGATGGAAAAGATATGCATAGATTTTTAGGAATGGATGTGAGAAGTTATGGATTGCATTTTCATAAAACAGTTGCATCTTGTATCAGATATGGTGCTTGTATAGACATGTTGGTTTGAGTAGAATAGATAGTTATATTAATATTACTCCACCCATTTCAAGTGATGTGATCACCTAGAGTCATCGTGTAAAAGGGAATATTTCAAATTATGTTACTCTTAAGGCTATCAAAAGTGTTGATCCTGAAGTGGGAGTGCCACAAATTTTTTTGTTGAAAGATACATATTATCAGGCACAACTTCTTTGTATGGTTAGTTTGTCTAAATAGATTAGGTACCAAGGGTAAGATAATTATTTTATAGATTATTACCAATAGAGTAATGCTAGGTATCACCCAAGAAGGTATCACCTAAACATCACCCATGATGTGGTGGTTAGGTGTACCAATCATGGAAGAGAGAGAAAAAAGTAAATCTGGAAAGAGAAAATTCATGATTGGTACACCTAACCGCCACATCATGGGTGATGTTTAGGTGATACCTTTTTGGGTGATACCTAGCATTACTCTTACCAATATTATTTGTGAACTATGCAAAAAGAAGGATTACAACAAAGAAATTTTTTGTGTAAAGTGTGAACTTTCAACCAAGAATCTAAAAATATTCTTGTAGAATTATGGTATAATATGCTTGTTAATGGTTGGAAGAGGATTTTTAATAACATAATGTTGATTACTAAGGAGTAAAAAAACAGAGATTCTTTAGTTTTTTGTTAGATTTCTTCTTATATTTATATAATATTGCAAGAGAGAAATTCAATATGTTATGGAGATAAATCAAAAATAAAGCTAAAAAATTATTGAGAGTTCTATAAAGTTGCGGTGTTTTGGAAGTAAAATTGCAGCTAAATATTTTAAAAATATAAGATTGTTAAAACTCTTAAGAATTCTGTAAAGGTACATTTATTTTATTTAGGAAATAATGGGACTTGACAAAAGAAAAGGGAGAACCAAATACACATTGTTAATGAAAAGTCTTATCACAAGATCATTGTTGGCATGCAAAACACACATAGATATAAACCCAATCACATGTTTTCATGAATATTTTGCAGACAAAAAACCCATGTATTTATGGCATCCTCTCATGTTATAGCTTCTTCACGTTTCAGTCTTCACTTTGTTTTTGCACGGCTTCCTCTCCTTACCATCAGTGATGGCGATTTCATACTTTTTGGGCAAAAAGGTGTTGAAACCACATATTAAGTTATTATGCCCTCTGGAGCAGTCCTTCATCTTTTCGATTACACCATCTTGATCAATTCTCTAAGCTTTCATATCCTTCATGATTTGATGGAACATCATGTACTTGGGTGTTTGATCTTTGACGGTATTCTTAACTTCTGTGCGTAAAGGTACATTTTTTCAGAAGTAAATCTGTAACTAAATGTTTTAAAATATAATAATTTTATCAGCTAATTGGAATTTGTGTTAGTTGCTTGAAAATAATCATTATTTTATAAAGTTGCAACTAATTGGAATGTGAATTGCAAAAAAAAAAGTCATATATACATAAATACATACATATAGTGATATGATGTACCTATATAACCTTCTTTTTCTCTGAAATGTCATGATCAACGATCTTGTCTGTGAGATAATAAAATTTCTTTATAAAATGAATTACCTACAAACAAGGTCAAATAAATTAGAAACACAATTCATCGAATAATAATGTATCAATATACATTCTTGCCATTTTACATATTAAACACTCGTAATATTATTTTAGTACATACTAAAAAACCTCAAAGATAATAAAAAATTATACTTAAACATAATCATAAATGTCTAAAATTGGTACAACTCAACAAGAATCTCATATAATTTCATATGCATACACATAAACATTTACATATATACTTCAATATAAGGTAGTAATAGTTAAACTTAAAAATAAAATGTATCCTTTGAAATTTAAGATCTAAGTCATCATTCAAGTTACACAAAATAAAAAATGTTATGGATAGTAATACGAATAAAAAAAATACTCAATTAGAACCCAATATATATCATTTATCAAGAAATGTATTAACCTTTTAACATACTGACCTTTTAGATCTTAATCTAAAATGCTACACCCATAACAACGAAGTGATAAAAATAATATTTTATTTGAAAAATATTGATCTATGTGATATTTTATGAGATTTTTTTTGTTGAAGGTATATCGATCGATAGCTTGAATTAAAGTAGAACAAAGATTACAGGTTAAAACACATACATACGAGAGAGAGAGAGAGAGAGAGAGAGAGAGAGAGAGAGAGAGAGAGAGAGAGAGAGAGAGAGAGAGAGAGAGAGAGAGAGAGAGAGGCGTAAAAAATAGTTGTGGATGACTAGGGTTTTATCTAAGTAAAAGATATGTTATGAAAATTAATAGGTAAGTGTAGGAATATAATATAATTCCATGTAATTTTGAAATGGATCTAAAATGATAAAGGTTTTGGTTTGGGTCTGCTATAAAAGAGGTACAACTGTCGAATTATGTGTTAATAGATCCAACACATCATAAGCGCAAGACTACAAATTATATTAGATTTTGGGGGTTAAGAAAATTAAATTGAATTGCAAAGCTTTCATCTAAGTAAATGAGATTTTATAGAACTTAAAAGGATGAATATAGTTATATAATTTATACTAACAAATGACAATTTGTTTCAAAAGGGCTCTATAATAATGACGGTTATAGATCGGGTCTGATACTGAATAGGTATATACCTATTGAATTGTGTGTATATAGATCCAGACAATCACAAATGCAAGACGATCGATTTCTCTTGCTTTTGTTACAAAGAGAATTTTTTCCATACATTATTTTAACTCAAAATGAACAGGTTTCTTTATCAAACCTTTACTTTTATATAATTTATACAAAAATAATAATCCGGTTTATTATTGTATAATTTATTATCAATTTGAATTTTTTTCTAATTTTGCAGGGAAAATTATTTTTGTTGAATATATCTATCTATATATAATAAAATTTAATTAACTATCATATGTATCTTGCTAATATAAATTCCAACATCATGAAACTATCAGTCCTTCCATCATGTAGAAACCATCCCTCTTTTCAGTTGACAACAATTATTCTAGGGATATACCCACATAGTCCAACCTTAGAATCCAACTTTTAGAAAAAAAATTACGTATCCCACTAATGACACCAAACTATTATATAAATAAATCGTGTTTTTTAAGTGCACATTAAGTGATGGTCATGTCCACTACTTGAAAATAACTCATTTATCTATTTATACTACAATATAAATATTTAAATGGTGATTGACCCATTATGGGTCTTGGAAATTAGTTTTGTGTCCCATAAGGATTTTGTGACTAAATTTTTCTATTAAGAGGCCTCTTAAAGTTTATGGATAAAAAACTTTATCCATCCCTCCCTCTCTCTCTCTCTCTCTCTCTCTCTCTCTCTCTCTCTCTCTCTCTCTCTCTCTCTCTCTCTCAATTAAGAAGAATATTTATGCACGTTAATAATATTGTGAATTACCACATGATATCTCCATTTATGTGATAGAATAATCTAGTCACAAAACATTATTTTAGGGGTAATTAGTTCTTACTTGACGGTTTTTATCCATTTATTCTCGGTTTACACTTTCTTGTCTAGTTTTAGGTGTTTTGATATATTTAGACTTTTTGTGCGTAATTTGTATGTTATTTGTGTAGACTTAGGTATTTTGAAGCTAATACACCTAGGGATGGTGATAATAAGTGAAGTTTCCAAGCCAACCTTTTAGTCATGGCGAAAAAGGAAACTTTGAGCACATTTGGAAAGTAAAAGTTGAGTTGGCTAGATTTGGAAACGTGTAGTATTTTCAATTCTGCAAGAAACCGACGAGGATTTTGAAGGAGCCCTTTTATATCAAGAAACGTCTTTCATTTGCGGTCACGTGGCCTCTAGAATCAAGTGATTCGGATATGTAACGAAGAAATTATGATTTTTACAAACTCTATGCGTCAACCAGTCCACTAATTTAGGAAAACGAGTTTGATTTGGATTTGGACTCTAATTCTTAGTCTAAATCCCTAATTTCGTCCCATCTTCTATATTTTATATATATATATATATATATATATATATATATATATATATATATATATATATATATATATATATATATATATATCTACTTTTACCATAATAAAATCATCATTGGTCAGTCCATAATAAAAAAAGACCGAGACAACACTTAGAGAAAGAGAGAAGAAGAGTAGGAGTCTGGAAGATGTTCATGCCATTCCAACCCTTCTGTTTACCAGTTTTCATCAACTAGTATAGTATTCTTATTTTGTTTTGTCTTTTTAACATGAATATGATATTATAAATTGCTATTTTTTTTCCTTAGTATAAACTAATTTTATTTAGCTTGAGAATAGCATATGGGTATGAACCCTAGACTTGTTTTAAGTTTTGTTTGAATCTGGGATTTATATTTAAATGAAGTGTTTGTGATAGCTCTGTATTTTGTGTTTGATATATATTTTTAATCAAGTATAGGGCATCCCCATTAGTAGTCACCCTGGTAGGGGATTCAATTATAGAAAACAAAACATAATCGTCTAGTGTGTGATAATGACCGTGATAGGCTTACCTAACTAAATAGTCAATAGGGTTAGGTTTGAATATCACACAATTCTCCCTGAGACATTAAACGTGGAACAAGTCTAGTTGAGATTACTCGCTAATTCTTGAGCTAAACTCTCAAAGCTTTCTCTTTTTTTGTGTTTTATTTTCCTATTTTTAGTTTAAGTCTTAGTTTAATTATAGTTAATTGATTTAGAGTCATAAAAACTAAACAAATATTTTAGTGTCTTAAAAGTATTATTTTATCAACTCTTTCTAGTCTTCCTAGTATTAACACTAGAGTAAATGACACTTTTGCCCCCTGGGTTTATACGCGATTGACAGGTTGCCCCCTAACTCTTAAAATGCGCCTCGATGCCCCCTAAGATTTACTTTTGTGACCCGTTACCCCCTACTGCGTGTTCCGTCCATTTTCTTCGTTAAAAGTGACGTGAAAGTGACGTGGCATTTCCATGTCACATTTTTTTTTTAATCCTAATACTAATTAATCATTTAATTAACTTAAAACAAGGGTATAATAGGTTTTTTAGTTAATAGTTTTTATATTATTAAATATAAATAATAAAACCACCCCCACCCCCCCCCCCCCACCCCCCCTTCTTCTTCTTCCTCATTCATCTTCTTCTTCCCCGACCTGCAACTCTTGTTAAAAAAAAAAATTATAAAATGCTATCCAAGTCCAAGTCCTTCACGTCCTCCCATTGTATGGAAAAAGAATTCAGTAGCACTTAAACCACTGTAAAATGAATTCTTAACAAATCCTTTAGCCTGAGAATTCATAATTAACAAAAGACAGTAAGAAATCAAAAGGTATACATACACACTCAAAAATAAGTAAGAATTCATAGCTGAAAACATTCAAAAGTTGGAAAAAAACACAAACCTATAGCATTCCCAGATAAATTAATTGCTCGTAGGTTTGTTAGATCCTTTTTCATATCCCGTGAATGAGCAGAAAATTGAATACTGTAAAACAAAATAAAATTAGAAATTACACACCTTGATTCTAAGATCTTGATTATTATGTCCAGAAAAGACTTGTAAAGAACCAATAACATAGCATAAGTTACCAAATTTCTTGTATCTTGATGCGTAATATCCCGCTTTAGCACTTCTGAATAATTTTACAAAACTATGAGAGATGTAACAATTAATCAATAGTTTGAGAAATTATTTATCCTCACAAATGAATATCCGCTACGTTTATGAAGTAATGTGGTTCTGCTCCACTAATAACTCCAACATCAATTCGAGATCTTTCTCCTATAAGAGAGATTTTATAGTCAGTTACTAAATATTTGCTATATTAATTAGTAATTTCACCATTAGTTCCTCTTTTATATGCAAAATAGCCATAGCCATGTGTTTTAAAAAGTAGCGTATATATCCACCTTTAATCCTAAAAAGTAGATTGACCAAATTTTTCGTTTCTAATGTAACGTTATTAATTTACACTCATTCTGAAGAATTTCCTTATTAATATTGTTACCAGAAATGCTTATGATGATGAAGAAGGGATTAATGGAGATTTGCTTGATTTTTTTTTTTTAAGAAGAACCAGAGGTTGAAGAAGAAGAAGAACGGGGAAGAAGAAGAGGGGAAGAGAGAGGGAGGGGGGGGGGGTAGGGGGTGCGGTGGGGTGGGGGGAGGGTTATTTTATTATTTATATTTAATAATATAAAAACTATTAACTAAAAAACCTATTATACCCTTGTTTTAAGTTAATTAAATGATTAATTAGTATTAGGATTAAAAAAAAATAAAAAAAGGTGACATGGAAATGCCACGTCATATTTAACGGAGAAAATGGACGGAACACGCAGTAGGGGGTAACGGGTCACAAAAGTAAATCTTAGGGGGCAACGAGGCGCATTTTAAGAGTTAGGGGGCAACCTGTCAATCGCGTATAAACCCAGGGGGCAAAAGTGTTATTTACTCTTAACACTATTTCCAAACTTACTTTCATAGTTCCTGAGATCGATATTTGTTTTACTTACTTATAACTGCAAACAATCTGTTCACTTGCGGAGATTTAATCGTAGTCGTCTTAGATGTGTGTGCTTATTTATCATTTATTATTCATTATTTTATCACACCTTTGCCCCTACCAAGTTTTTGGCGCCGCTGCCGGGGACTGCATCGTTAGTTTTGTGTTTTTACTTAGTGTTTCTACTTTATATTTTTTTGTCTTTCTCAAATTTTTAGATGGCTAATCCGATTAATCAACGGCTAGAGTTATGCCTTCCTGGCCCATTTCGAGTGCAACCCATTGTCATTGGGATTTGCTCTCCAGCTATTCAAGTCGTGCGGTTCAAGCCCAATCAAGGCTCGAGCTACGGGAATTATAGTGGTGATGCACATCAAGATCCAATCCGTTATATTTAGAAATTCATGCAAATCTGCTTATAGTACTGAGGGTGTCACACAAGAGCAGGTGTACTATTTCATGATCCAGTTTTTCTTGACCGGAAGTGTGAGCGATTGGTTAGATAATCAAAATCCCGAGGTGAAATCAAGTTCGGACGATCTTCAAAAGAGATTTCTTTATCGATTTTATCCTATGGTTAGGCGATTGTAGGATCAAATGAAGCTGGCAAATTTATTATAAGAAACCAGTGAGAGTGTTGGCAAAGCATGGACGAGATTTCAAGAGAAGTTGGAAAGGTGTCCATTACATGGATACAGGCCAGCATTACAGCTATCCATGTTCTATAAGGGACTCAATTAAGAGTCAAGGTTGAGAGGGGATAACATTTGTCGTGAAGGTTTTGTATCCATGGATCCAAATAAAGAAAAGAGGGGTATAAGAAGATTGTCAAAATCGAGAGGAGTTGGACACCGTTGCAAGCTCTTATTACTAATACTGATATGGAGGATACGTTTTATAGGTTGCAACATCATTACAACAACTCACTATTGTTTTGAAAAACATCCAAGGTAGAAATTTGAGGTGAAGGTTGTAAACAAAACTCATGGTTATCCCATGGTAAATCGAGAAAATTTAGAATTATCACCAAGGTAATCAACTTCAAAGATCAATTCCAAGTGGGGTAACTATTCAAAAAAATTCATATTATCCTTGACCTCAAGAAACTGTTTATCAAGAACCACCTCAATAGCTATATCTGCGTGGACAAGCCTATGCGAATCAAGTCGTTCAACCACTAAGGTAAAATGCTTACCGCGAGTTGAAGATGCCCTTAGTCAATTTATCAATATCTCAACAGAGAATATGATCAAAAGTGAGGAGAAGATCGATGCCATTGCATCATTGGTGCAGAACATGCAACAAAATAATCAACTTTTAGAGAAAAGACTGACGCAACTCACTACAGCCATGGAACAAATGCAACAAAGTCAACCCTTGTAATTGACCCAAGGTACAAATACTAGCGCGAGACGATCCAAAAACTTAAATGACGGGGTTGGTCAGATATCACATAAGGCTATTAGCCTTCAAATTGAAAAGATAAAAGATTCACCACCATCTATATGTAGTGAAGTAAAGGTCCTTAAATAGATCAAACCAACCGAGTTGAACATAGAGGATGGGTTATTAGATGAGGTATTTGTTGAATATTTGGTTGAAGAGGGTGAGCAAGATGATATTGAGGAGACAAGAAAGGTAATTGATGCACAAAGAGAGCAAGAGAAGATTATGCGGGATTGCCTCCCCTACATAGTTGTTCTCCACAACCATATCCAATGCTAATAGCTTATTAGAAGGGAGGTTGTGAGTACAAGAAGTTTATATAGACATTAAATAAAGTGAAAATGAACATCCATCTACTCGAATCTACAAAAGAGAAGCGAAACTATCAACAATTCTATATGGAGACACTCTTGAAGAAGAATAAGTCACGTAGTCCAATACCGTGGAACTCACTAAAGGGATATTGGCGCACGTTCAGCGAAAGTTACCATCAAAGCTTAATGATCATGGAAGTTTTAAGCTCCCAATCAAAATAGTGGTACATTTGAAGGAAATGCTATGTGTGATCTGGGTGCGAGTGTATATATGATATTGGAGACGCCAAACAACCATCCATCATCTTGAAATTGGTGGATCAATCAACAACAAATATGTGGGGAGTAATATAGGACATGCTCGTCCAAGTAGGTACTCTTGTTATTCCCACTGATTTCATTATTCTTGACTATGATGCAGATAAGAGCGTCTAGTTCATACTTGAGCGTCCATTCTTGGACACAAGCCACGCCATATACAACATGGACGAGGGAACCGTGACCCCTCCAAATTGAAGACGAATCTGGAACGTTATATTTTTTGGGAAAGAAGAAAAAACAGAAGTCACGAGAAGTCTCGATAATTCGTTTGTGACTAAGAAATCAAGTAATGTGAGGCCCAAAAGATACTGTGATAAAAAAAAAAGATGAGTTTGGGGTGGGAGACAAAGTATAGTGGAAAGCTCCCAACCCGGATAATAAACCACGCAAGTACAAAATTTCTTCGATGGGGCCATACCTCATCACTAGCGTTGTTTCAGCAAAAATGATCGAGGTAAGAGCTAAGAAGAGTTGCAAACTCAAGTTGGTAGGTTTTGCGTGGATTTCGTTAGGGACACGATAATGTGAAAGGCTATGGATGATAGGAACTGTGTGATCTAACTTCCTTGGTTTCTTACCCCAGACATAGAATGTCTCTGATACGTTTTTAACACGAAGGGTAACTGTTCCCTCCTGGAAGTTGATGATGCTTTGACTTGTGGCAAAAAACGGACTTCCAAGTATAATTGGAACCTGTTTATCTACATCATAATCAAGAATAATAAAGTTAGTAGGGATGGTAGTATTACCTGTTCGGACATGAACATCCTCCACTGTACCCCATGTCTTTGAAACTGAGCTATCCGCAAATTGTAACTTCACGGGAGCTTTCTCTGTCTTCTGAAGTCAAGCCTATCGAACACGGACTTTGGCATAAGATTCACACTTGAACCCACATCACACATAGCTTTCATCTTGAGCATACCATTGATTTGAATAGGAAGATTAAAGCTTCCTGGACCGTTGGGCTTTAATGGTAACTCTTTCTCAACTCTTCTCAAGACTCTCTCAGTATGAGCCACATTCTCTTTTCTGGCTTCTACACTCGTTTCTTTCTCTGGAATAACTTGCGTGAATAGTTGTTGCAGTTTAAGCCTTTCTTCGCAATCTCAAGCATTTGGGCGTTGATATTTTCCGGACTATACGCCTCTACAAATGTCTTGAGTTCAATGTCAACCTCTGGATTTATCTTAGGAATAGATGGTGACATTATTTGAAAAATTGGTGGTGAGCCCACCTTCTCTTCTTCCTTCTTTTCTTGCAAAGCAGGTGCAACTTCATCTTTCAGCTCTTTTGAGGCTTCTTCCTCTTTTTCTTTAGCTCTTGCAGCTTGTAGCTCAATAACTGGTCTAATCTCTTCTTGCATTTCTCTCAGAAGATCTATAAACTCGCATCTTCTGGATGAATTTGAATCTTCAGAAAGGTCAGAGTCTTCGGGAATAGACTTGGTTGGTTTTCTTCAATTTCTGGAACTTCCACGGCAATTTCTGCAGCATGCGGTACTTCATTTTTCTCTTCAATTTCAAGGCAACTTGCCTTGCAAGCTTCAAACCCAAGATTGGCATCACCCCCTTCAATAGCTTTCAATTCTCTTGATTCCATGATATTCGTTAAACTTTACTCATTTGTTCTACTTGCGTTCCTAAAATTTGAATTGAAGCTTCTTGTTCTCTTAACTTCTCGTTCTGTGTATGAATATTATTCGTCATACGAACCATGAAATTATTTAATTGATTATCTCCCACTACTCCATCTTGAGGATGTTGTGGTAAAGCCTTCTGAGCTAAAGTATCGGTATAAGCGTCATTGGCAGGTTGTTGTGGAGGAGCTGGTCTATTAAAATTCTGATTTCCCAGATACAGAACTTGACATCTCGGTTGGTAAGAGTTATTTTGGGGACAAGGTTGATAGTTACCTTGATTTGCAGCCCCTTGTGGATTTGAATATTGCATACCTGGATGGTTTCTGTTACCAAATTGGTAATTTCCTTGGTTGGATATGAAATAAACAGATGCTAAATTAACTTCGCACTCTTCCCATGTATGATTCGGTACCTCAAACTTCGGACAACCTTGTGCTTCTCGCACTACATTTATATTCTAACGTTTCTGAATCTCAAGCTTAATTTCTTTGATTTTATTTTCTAATGCGATTAATTGAGCTGAATTAGAAATCTCTACATCTAATCGAAGCATAACTTTGGTGTTTGTAATAGGAAAGCACGAAAGTGACTAAATCCTTTCTATTTCTATTATACGTTCCATACCTTCGGCGGCTTCTGCAGTATCCATGGACACAAATCCTCCTCTTCCAAGATTATCTACCCTCAATCTACTTTCGGCATTAATACCCTGATAAAACATCGCTAACTGTAAAAATGGGATATAACGATGAAGAGGACATCTAGCTAACTTCTGTTGAAACCTTGTCCATGTGTCTCCTACTTCTTCTTCACTCTTGGCGAAACTTAGCAAGCTCCATCTGATCTTTGAGTATCATACTCTTCGAATAAAAACGATTAAAGAATACGGATTGAAGTATTAAGTGTACCTGGTGGTTGTCAATCTACCCAATCACCAGATTTGCCGGTCAGAAAGAACGAAAACATGTGACAGTACAGTTGCTCGCGTGTAATGCCTGGAGTAATGTAGGCATCACAAATCTGCATGAATTTCTTAATCGCTCTTACCGGATCTTGAATTGTTGTACCACTATAGAGTCCAAAGTTTGTAAATTGACTGAGCATACCCTGATCGGGCCTGAATTTGATGTTTTGGATCTCTGGAGGACGATAACCTAAAGGTTGAACTCGAAAAGGTGCTCCCAAGCCTGGGAGATCTTGTTCTTGTCTGTTATAGTTTTTGTTATCTCCTACTGGTGGTATTCGAGGATTAATTGGTAGCACTGGGGGATTTGGCACTCGATTTTGATTTTCATTTTGATTAATATTAAGATTAGCATTACCCACACGCTTTTCTTTGTTCTCTTTCTTCTCTCAAGCGTCTGTTATAAGATGTGAAACACCTCTCTGGATTCTCGAGCATACACTGTAAACCTGAAAGAGACTAAAACAACCAAAAGTGTAAAACTGGAAAAATAAAATAACTAAAAACTACTACTACTAAAAATAAATAACCCACACGCTAACGAGACACAAGCCCCCGGCAACGGCGCCAAAAACTTGGTTTCGCCTAGGGTGTGATAAAAATAAGATAATAAAAAGGAATAAAAGATGCACTAATACCCTAGACTAAACAAGTTAGTCACTGCAAGTATAACATGTCGTATGCAAGTTTTAATGATAAATAAAGATTCATTCTCAGGTACTTAGTGTGTTATACAGATGGATTAAACAGAATAGCGTAGTAATAAATAGTTAAATACACAGAATTAAATAAATATGATTAATGAGGAGTTACGATTAAACTAAGGACAATAAAATAAAGATGAGAAAGTATAGCTCAGGTTTTGCTAGTATACACTAATCCTTCTATTTCTTCTACTAGTTAATAAGGGTGATTAAAGCTCTTTGATAAGAATCCAAGATTCTATATACATCCTAACCCCCTTCCGGGTGGACTTAAGAGGCGACCTAACAATTACCAGGGGACCTGGGTAAGGGGACCCTGCAAATAATGATCGGTGATTAAATCTCAAACCCTAATGACTATCGAGTTACACAATCCCTTCCAGATCACTACCGCACACTAGACGCTTATGTGATGTTTCAATAATTAGACACCCCTTCCGGGTGACCATCTAACTACTACTAGCACAACCCTAATTTGATCAGGATCAAGACAGACAATCAATGAAAGCACATAAAACAAATATATGGGTAAGAAGCTATAATCAATTTAAAATAGTTTTCCCAAACAAACATAGATAGAAGAAAATAGAATTCAAAGATTATACATATGAAAAACCCAAGCTATGGGAAAATTAGTTCATACTAGAAATAAATAAACTAAAATAAAGATACATACTGTCAACTTGCTCTCTTGAATGACTTCTAATAATGAATAAAACTTAAGGACTAATTGTGGGAGGCAAGTACATGTCTACAATAGTTAAAAGGTGTATTTATAGGTGTTTAGGAAGCCCTAGGTTGGATTTCTTGGAGTATAAGGTAAGCAATATGACTCCTTTTCCAAATCACGTTGTTTCCTAAAATATAGGAGATAGGATAAATACTATTGTCTTGTTTTGGTCGTAACTTTTTCATTATTGCTCCAATTTTTTCCTACTTTATATCGAAACGACCGAGTCAAAAATATTTACACTTTTCCTTTAGATTGAATCTCCCAATTCCCATCCTATTTTGAGTTATATTTACTTTAGTGGACGTTGCTGCGAGAATTCAGATTTACTTGACAACTTTTCCTTTCCTATTTTATCTATACTTCTTTTTATCTCCAAGTTCCACCCTTATCTTCTTTCCTAATCTTCTTAGAATTGATTTGGTATCTAATTAATTAACATATATTTTAAATCTTCACGTTAACACACAAATTAAACCAAATATGCTTTAAAAATAATAATTCATCAAATCAAGACAAGAAATAGGAATTTATCAAGATACAAATAAAAATATATAACTAATTGAAAAAATACACCTAAAATGATTTATCCAACCTAGATTAATTCATCACAAATAGGGAGAAATATAACTCCTCCACGTTGTACCAAGCAAAATAATAGAATTTTGGAAAAATTCCACTAAAATTAAAGTCGACCAAAGAAAAAAATCCAAGAGCCCGCATCTAGGAAGATCAGCAGAGACAAAATCCAAACGTAATAGACAAAGCTAAAGAACCAACACATCCTTAGATAAAAGCTAAGTCATGTCAAATCTATCAACAAAACTCACTATACGAGGAATAACATGGAGAAGACAACAACAAAACTCTTGAAGGAAACAAGAACAATCAACATCCTTAGAGTAGACAAGAAAATCCCAGAAAACTCTAGGGTTTATCCCTAGAAAATTGATCCAAATCAACAAGAAAGCTACCAAATTACAAGTAAGAAGAGCCCAATCCCGAGTTGCCAATTCATCAATGCTGCAACCTCTAACTTCCAAGTAGGGTAGTTTGAAGAGGTGTAGGTAAGGTCCAAGTCCCTAAACAATTAAAAGCATCATCGAAGAAACTTTCCTATACAACTGTAGAGACTAAACATGTAAGAAAAAGAAACCACCAATTTTCCCACAGAAAAAATCAAAAAGAAGAAATAGGGGGTCACTTGACAACAATCAACTACTCGGAAGCCAAGTACCAACTCCCAAAAATAAAGAAAACAAATCACACCTAACCATAATTTTACAGGATCCAACCTTCTATAAATACTGGGGATATCAAAATTCCAAAAAATAGAGAGAAAATGTGTGAAAAAAGCGAGAGAAGAACCCTGAAGAAGACCAAAGGAACTTTCCATTTGTTCTTGATACCAACAAAGTTGCACAACCAAACCTCCTAAAGTTTGAATTTTCCCCTCAAGTCCCTGAACCAAAAGAACCAACACAAACCCTCTTAAAAAAATTTCTTGGTCTGGATGATACAAAAAACACCCAATTAATCCCATTCAAGGTTCCTACCACCATCGCAAGCATGTACTATTCTTCGATGGGGAATGAAAACCCCTTCTTTCAAAATGAGTTGATCAAGAGAGGCCCTGTTATAGACTTAACGTTCCCTATACACATTTTCAAATTTCACAACCACACAACTCCAAAAATGCAAAAAAACTTTCAATCATTTACAAAGAGGAATCCAAACAAGAAAAGGAATCCCTCGCACCCTAAAAAACATCCCATGAAAAATGTAGAGGTCTCACCATAGCAACCCATCGCTTAAGAGAGGGGAGGTCTTTCACAAAAGACATTATACCCTCAACCAACTTCGAGGCAGGTGACAAACATGACGCCTCTTTTGAAAGAAGTTTACGGACTTTAAACTTGAATTTATTTGGACAAGCAAGCTTATGTTTTTTCTCGAAGTGACATAGAAGATGGAAACGAGCTTTGATATCCTTCAAATTAGAAGAATACTAAGGTTGTGGTGAGAAAGGGAGTAAGATATCAGGGTTCTTAATAGGCCCGAAAAAAGAGAAGGAAGGAGGAATTGAGGTACAGTGGGTACAATTAATAAATCCATAGATAACTGGAAAGAATACTATAAAATATGGAACCATAATGACGTTAACTTTATTGATAAAGAGGTTAGGGTTAATGAAACAACTCATATAGGAGTAACTAATAATAGTGAAAATAAATAAAACTATTATAATCATAAGAATATTATCAAATTCAAAGATAAATGGAAAAAACCTCCTCCGAATAAATATAAAATTAATTGTGATGTAACTTTCTCGGATAAAGGAGCGGCAATTGCATGCTTAGTAAGAAACTCTAATGGTGAATTTGTATCAGGTAAAAGTTGAAAAATTGAAGCATATTCGGCGTTAGAAGCGGAAGCCACTGGAATCTTGAAAGCTACTGAAATGACTTCAGAGTTTATTTTTGGGAGTGTTATCATTGAGAATGACGCCGAGACTATCATGAAACCCCTTTCTTCAGGACTACACATTTCGATTCATTCAATTAAAAATATTATTTGTAATATTTACTATTTTGCTGAATTATCTTCCCCTTATTTTAGTCTTGTTTCTAGAGGTAGAAACAAGGCAACTAACTAGGTTGCCAAATAGGAGCTTCTTAGCACATTATTTAGCAACTGGGATACTTATATCCCTCCTCAGTTGACCACTATCTTACATGATGAACCGAGCCTATAAGGGTAGGATAAACTTTGTGACTGTTTCATTATTATCTATCTATATTATGCATTTGAAAAAAAAAATCAAAAAAGAGTTTTTAACTAAAACACGTCTAATTTTTAAACTTCTTTACGTCTTTATTGTAATAAGAATTAAAAGTAAGAGAAAACTAAAAAATACTAGTAAGCTTTTAGAAAAAAAAAAAAACGAAAAATTACTGAAAAACGAAAAAAAAAATTAGACTACTCCTGGTTCAAATCTCGAGTGTAATTTTTAATTTTTAATTGTCTAATTTCTTTTCATATAGTTTATTCATTTCTCCAAAACCCCCAAAACCTAGGGTTCATTCTTCTCTCACTCACTCGCTCCAGGTAATTCCTTTCTCTCTCTAATATCCAACTTATCTATAACCTTAGACATCTACTTAGTATAGCTTATTTCATTTATAAATATATATTACGTAACCTTCATCTATTATGCATTATGCATTCGTTTCTTTTTATTCTGAAATGGATATCTAGGATTTGTTAATCTCCCGACTGTAAATGGATTTGTTAGGATATGTATTTCAGATGTCTTTTTATACCTTCATTATATTGCTATTAGCTATATGGTTAGTGTCAAATTCGAATAAATTTATTGAAATTAGTGTATTTCGGAATGCAATTTTATATGGGTAATTTGGATAATTGAGAATTAACTACTGATTTGACTTTATAATTTGCTAATTTCTGCAGATTTTCATGTTATGGGTGTTTTATTAGCGTAAATTATTGAACGGATTAAATTCAAAATAATAAAATGAGTTTGATTTCACGGTTAAGACATCATTTACACAGTAATGTCACAAGATCCATTTTATCTCCTATATCAAAACGTCACTTTTCTCAACCATCACTAAAAGAAGATGAAGAAGAAGAAGAAATAGAATATGACCAAAGAAGGCTCCCAGCTGAATATGATCCCGCAACTTTTGATCCAACTGAATGTCCAAGCCCTCCAACAGCTAGAGTATGGAGACTTGTAGATGAAATATCAGGTCTCACACTAATTGAACTAACTGAGCTTTCTTCAATTATAATGAAGAAAATGGGTATGAAAGATTCACCTACTATAGGTGTAATGAAACCAGGAGCTGTAGGTTTAGCTACTGCTTCAAAGGGACCCACAGGTGCTAAAGAAGAGAAGAAAGTTGAGAAGACTGTGTTTGAATTAAAACTTGAATCATTTGAAGCAGCTTCGAAGATTAAGATTATTAAAGAGATTCGAAGTTGTACTGATTTAGGACTTAAGGAAGCTAAAGAATTAGTTGAGAAAGCACCTGCTGTGTTTAAGAAAGGTGTGTCTAAAGAAGAAGGTGAACAAATAATTGAAAAGTTGAAAGCTGTTGGGGCAAAAGTTGCAATGGAATAAATGTTGGGGTTTGTTTTGTTTTTTTAGCATTTTTATTGTCTCTTTAATATCTGTGGTTTCTAACTGAAAATGAAAAAATGATATGGATTTGATTTTAGCTTCGTTGTGTCATTAATTCTTCTTGAAGAAGAATTCCAAAAATATACTTTATTTATCTTTATTATTATTGCATTGTTTGGACATTCTCAAAAGATTCAAAGAGTACTCGAAGCTTTTTCGGAACGTTTTTATGAACAATCACTTGAAATATTTGCTAATAAAGATGCTGTGTTATTATTGTCTTATTCATTAATTATGTTAAATACGGATCAACATAATGTTCAAATAAAGAAAAAATGACTGAAGAAGATTTTATTAGAAATAATCGTGAATATTTAATCGAATATCACGCGATTTTGAAAAACGAAATTTGTACTACACCTGAACAAGGTTCAGGTTTTTCCGAAGTGAATCCTAGCCGTTGGATCGATTTAATGCATAAAGCGAAAAAACTGCTCCTTATGTAGTTTCTGATACGAAAGCTTATCTTGATCATGATATGTTTGCTATAATGTCTGGTCCAATTATAGCGGCTATTTCAGTAGTTTTCGATCATGCTGAGAATGAAGAAGTTTATCAAACGTGTATTGATGGTTTTTTTAAACTAGCATGTCGGGAATGTAGCCTTTATACACTTCCTGTTTTTTTTTTTTTTTTTGCTTTGAAGATGATTTTGAGTAAGAGTAGGGTGTTTTTTTTTTTTTTGTTCAAAGTAAGAGTAGGGTGTTTGTTTACACTTAATGAGATCTTAATCTGGTTTAATAAGATACTGGATCAATCAGACTAGGGCTGCACAAGGGTGACCCAAACCCGCCCAACCGAAAAAACCGACCCAAAATCGGCCCGAAAAAACCCAAACCGAGCCCCACCCGAACCCATTGGGCCAAAAAAATAAGTATTTGGGTATTGGGTCGGACTGTGGGTTTGGCTTTGCCAAACCCGCGGTTACCCGCACCCGACCCGAAACAGTTTTTTTTTTTTTTTTTTAATATATATATAATAAGATATTGCAGCGTATGGAATACGCTGCTTTTGTTTTCGTTGCTTTTCACTCTTCATTACACGAAGGGTCATTTGACCCCTCTCTCATTCCAATCACTGCGTTCTCTCTCTCTCTCTCTCTCTCTCAAACCGCCTTCTCTCTGTCTCTCTCCATGGCTCTCGAAAACCCTAAACTTCTAGCCCTGCATCTTCCCCATCCCCGTCTAATCCCGCCGATTAAAAGTGCGGTATTGTATCATGGTTAACTTGTTCGATTGTTTATATGCCGGTTTACTAGATGAGAAGAAGGGTTTAGAGGAGGCCTCTAAAAGGGTTAATCTCGGCTTTGTTTTTCTTAAATCAAAACCCCCTTTTATCAGGTATTAATAACCCTAATCCTTGTGTATTTTTAAGCCGATGTGTTCTCTAATTAATAGCTTGAGTATTGTTGTTGTTTATGAAAAGAAAACCCCTTTTGGTTTCGTATATTAATTATTGTATCTGGGTTGTTGATTTTGAAACTGATTTTCGATTGGTTGATTTTGAACTTTGTATTACGTTTGATTTTGGGTATGAGACTATGATTTATTGTTACTGGATTGTTTTGTAACCCCGTATTTGTTTGTTTTTGAACTGATTTTTGGTTGGTTGATTTTGAACTTTGTTATTACGTTTGATTATGAATATGAGTTGATTATGAGTATGAGACTATGATTATTGTTACTAGGTTGTTTTTATAATGCAAATATGATAATTATAAATCGAAACATTGATTTCTAATGTCTCTGTATGTTGCCTACTTGCATGTATTCAAAACAATGAGATGAATTGGTGATGGATTTGAATGCTTAAAGTTAATGTTTTGTTTCTTATGCCAATTTCAGGTATTACTCCCTAACACTTTCTATTTTTTCAATAATACAGTTATAGATGATTAGATAAAACTTCAATTGATCTTAACTTTTTTGTCTTTTCTTCTCTTTTACAGGATATGTTGGATTGTATGAGTTGAGTGTGACCTAAGAGTCGACTTTAACACATTTGTAACCCATAACCTTAAGGTATAATGAATCTTTTCGAATCTTACAAGTTATTAGATTTTCAATTTAATAATGTTTGCATCTCCCATATTCCCACCCCATGATTACACCTCAATATAACTATGTGTAATTGTGTATGATCCATTGTGGAATATAAGGTTGAGTTGGCAACTACTTAATTGAATCTTTAGTAACTTGTAATTTTCAAAAGAGGTCCCTTGTCCCTAAAACGTCCCTAAGACTATAAAAGGCCAATGAAGATATTAAATCTGAGGCTAAATGTTAAGCCAATGATGAAACCAAATCTGAGGCTAACTATATTTAACAATTTCTTCTCTTCTGTGATGCAAATTTACAGGAATTATGTTGGATTTGAAGTTCTTTTTGGAATCACTAAAGGATTTACACCCCTGTTGTACAAGATCTTTGCTATGCACAATTTAGATTGCAAATTTTCAATGTTTTGTAATTTTATAAGTGGTTCAATGTTGTAATAGTAATGTAGTGCTGTTTTTATATAAAAAAACTATTGTAATTTCAATAACTTACTGTTTTTAGAAAGCTACTAGATTTTAGTTACTTTTTTTGAAAAATTTCTATTGTTAGAACATAACCGAACCCGACCCTAACCCGTCGTACCCAACCCGCACAGTTTCAATAAAAAATATTGGTTATTGGGTTTAAGAAAATGAAAACCGAAAATTAGGGTTGGGTATTGGGTCCCCTACGGGTCGGTTAACTGACCCGTGTGCTGCCCTAAATCAGACTGTTTGTTTTTCCTGGCCAATTCAGATCTGAATGCCTCTTAATTGGTCGGTTTCATTAAGATTTCAAACTAAGGGGGTGTTTGTTTGCACTTAATGAGATTTTAATCTGGCTCTTAATGGGTCTGTTTCATTAAGATTTCAAACTAAGTCTGAATCATTCAGACGATGCCTCTTAACATAATAAGTCTTTTTCAGTTGTTCATTCAGCATTCAGCACTTATTACTTAAAAAAAAACGACACCTAAGTCTGAATCATTCAGACACTACCTCTTAACAAAATAAGTTCTATTCAGCTGTTCATTCAGCATTCAGCACTTATTACTTAAAAAAACATACGATACCTTAGCATTTGTTTTATCTTTTTCTGAATCCACACATAATAGAAAATCATTTCGAAACTAAATTTAAACATGATTTGATTCGAGTATCAATTCAATATAAAATAAGAATAAGATTTCAACTTTATTTTTATATTTTAATTTGATACTAACAAAAAGAATTCTTGTTTTTTAATATACTAGATTAAAGTTATAAATTTGTCAATTTTCTTAAGATCGATTTATTAAACATTGTAATTTATGTATACAAATACATGTTTCTATTTTGAATTTGAGGATAATATTACTTAGTAATTTATTATTTACATTACTTCAATGTTTAATTTTTGTAGATAATTTGTTTATCATATTTATAAATTATAATATTAAAAAACATATTATATATTAATATAATACTAATTACGATACTACATAACCAGTTGGGTTAGTTCAACTGGCCAGAGTCTTGCTATTTCTTCAGCACTTAAAGGGGAGGTCTAAGGTTCGAATCCCCTTCCTAACGGGTGTAAAGTGAGAGGTACAAGGCTCGAACCCCTCCCTGAACATGGGTCACCTAGTTCTAATTTACTATGAGAATATATATGGGGAGACATCCGTGGGATTAGTCGGGTGCACGTAAGCTAGCCCGGAACCCATGTAACCAAAAAAAAAATACGATACTATATAAATTAAGTGTAATGGTGTTGATTTGTATATTTTTTGGATAAATATTAACTGCGAAGTTCATCAACTAAAGAGACCAGAAACGTAATGGTGTTAGATTCTTATATTTGTATTTTGACATTGGTAGTTATATATATATATGTGTGTGTGTGTGTGTATGTATCATATTTGTATCTTAAAATTTTTAGAAAAATTGACCCCGAACTCTTGTCTATTTGAAGCCCACTCTCAATTTAGTGTCTGGATCCGCCCCTGGTTGTGTGTGTGTGTGAAAGTTGTTAGTGTTCGTATAGTATAGGAGAGCGAATGTATCTTAATTCGATCAACCTGTTTAATTTTTTTTTTTTGGTAAATGCCTAATTATATATAAAAGTCAAGAAAATAAACAAAGTTTAGGATCTAATAATGTTAATAATGTGTATAAAGGCATTAAAAAATTATATGGTAAATTAATCTTTATCCTAATTCATTAGGTCACAAATTCTGTTATAAATATATTACATATAATGGAAAGAATTGGAAGACCTTAAGGTAATCGTAAAGACTATTATTATATAGTAAATTGTTTTATTTTGATTTTTGGAAAAAAAAAAAGAAAAAAAAATTGCTTGAAGAATCCTTTCCTTATACAAACACCGATATTTTTTTATTTTTAAAGGAAAAGAGGACTTGATCTATGGAAACAGGTTTTACAACTTACTCGTCTTCTCTCCTGCAAGATTTATATTCGAAGCATAGCCACCAAAAGTACAAGGTATAATTCGTAATCGATGTCTAACATTTTTATTCCACAGGATTTAATTTTGAATGTACTATCAGAGTTACCCGTGAAATCTCTTATTCGATTTAAGTGCGTATCCAAATCATGGTATCGGATGATTAGCCACCCTGATTTCATTAAAACACATGTCAAGCAATCCAAATCTAAGATGAAGCTTATTGTGAAATTTGATACCCATTTTGAAGGAGGCCCCAACCTATGTGATGTAAACTTCAGCTGCTATGAAAGTTATAGCATGACGGAAATAAAATTACCGCTTAAGATTGATGTTTCGCAGCCCATATGGGAGATAGCAGGCTCTTGCAATGGCATCGTATGTATAGTCTATTATCCAAAAGGGAAAAAAAAAATTGTTTTGTGGAACCCTTCAACTCGTAACCAAAAGACCCTTCCGAACCCTATTGGTTCCTATAATACACCGTCGCCGACCAGAAGATTTGATAAAGATTACTCCGTACATGGTTTTGTGTACGATGAAAGCACGGATGACTACAAGGTGGTTCAGTTGAGAAGACATGCTTCTAGTTGTACTTATTTCTACAGAATATATATGTTTAGTCTAAAATCTAACAATTGGAAGATTTTGGAGAATTTTGCACATACAACTAATCTTAAAACAAGGAACCAGAGTGGACTTTTTGCTAATGGGGCACTGCATTGGTTGCTCCAGAACAATTATATTCTTGCTTTTAATCTTGGAACTGAGACATTCCGAGTGATGCCACCACCGGAGACTTTAACTAAGTTTCCCAACTTATCTGTTGCTTTTCTGAATAGTTGTCCGCATCTGATTTATGACAACAATCATGCTAAGGAGAGGTGGATAATAAAAGATTATGAATCTATGGATCCATGGACTAAGTTTACATTAGATTTGTTAGTGGGGAGACAATTATTTATAATGAAGCCATGGTTTTTTAGGAGTAATACTGAGATATACAATCTTAAAAAGCTATCATTTGAGAAAGTGGACTTCCTAGACAAAAGGAAATACTGGCAGTCATATATATATTTTGAAAGTCTTGTCCGACTCGATGGTGGAGATGGAGAAAGTGATGTTACACTTAAATCTGTGGAAGAAGAAGATCCGAGAGGAAGAAAAAGAAAGCAAAGGGATTACTATTATTGAAGTATAATCTCATTCTATCAATTACTTTATGGTTAATTTATTTCGTTAGATATTAATAGCATTATCTTGTCTGATTTTCTTTTTTTTTGGGTCAAAATAATCTTGTCTGATAGGTACATGGTAAAACTAGCTTCAATTGAAAAACTTAACTGTTGAATATATGTTCTCCCTTGATATTATACCAATAGTTAGTAATTACAGAGGTACTATTATATGAAAATCAGTTAAGTGGGAATATGTATGAGGAGGTGTATATATTTTCTGTAAGAATACTCGTGGTGCGCAAAAGCTGGCCCGGACACCCATATATCAAAAATATATATATATATATATATATATATATATAGATTTTAAATTCTAAGATACAGATACAACCCAATCACTTGCATTCGATTTATTTATTGGAAGAACCAGACAATCCGCATGTTGGATACTTAGATCAATAAGTACTTGGATTGAACGACATAACTGAGTAGTCTGTTTTATAAAATTCAGTAACTAATCTTTAGTATAATAGTTGGTAAAGTATCAACAAGCCTGAATATATTTTCATAGACCTTCTCGAAACACACCAAAACTCAAATTCAGCTATTTGAACGCAATTGCAACAAGCATAATAAGTCAAGATCCATGAGGTGAGATAACTGGAATACAGAGCTAGTTATCAATTGCAATAAGCCAAAATAGGCGACTTCTTAATATAACTTAATTTATGATAAATGTATATTCATATTGGTGAAAATAAGATTGCGGTCTTCAACCAATTTCATTGACATTTCCCAACCCATTCACAATTTAGAATTAGAATTTCTTAGGAGCAAACATTGTTGCGATTGACATAAGAATGTTGTCTCAAAGAAAAGCATCTTCAATAAAAATTGAGATAGATATACACTATAAGTACACAAAGAAACACATACTCTTTCAATTACCAAAACGTTGTACTATGCATGCAACAATCATTGAGGAGCACATACTATATGCTTCGATGATGTTATCACTTGAAGCTACTTCACACTATTTGTATGTATCACAACCACACACGTATAGGTCTCCCCTGATATTTTGAAAACATATACTTTTCAAAATATTTTAAAGACTAGACCTAACATTGTTTTACTCTTAAAACATTCGTTGTTCCCCAATAATTGTAAGACATGCACATGGACCCCAAACTTTATAATAACATCTATCTAGACCTAACCAACTGGGTTAGCTCAATTGGCCAGAGTCTTGTTATTTCATCAGACATTAAAGGGGTAAAACAAGAGGTACAAGGTTTAAACCCCCTCCCTGAATATGGGTAACCTCGTTCTGATTGATTAACTGAGAATATGCATGATTAACTGAGAATATGCATGAGAAGGCGTGTATATTTCTCATGGGATTAGTCGTAGTGCGCGAAAACTGACCTGAACACCTACTTATTAAAAAAAACATCTATCTAAACCTAACTAAATTACTTTCGAGAACATTTACTTGCCTCTTCCATATTTTCATAATTTTATACTTTCCAAATTTGTAACTTAAATCTAATAATCATAACTTATTACTTATCTTTCAGCTCTTACTTTACAATTTCATATATAACACCTTAGCCTCCGCACAAGCTACTCTCAAGTTTCACCGTCACAAGCTTACCTGTCTCTCTATTGTCGAAACAACTCAAGGTGAGCTCACAAGTCATTACTCACACACATATTTCCTCCCTTTTTTTTTAACAAGTGATTCGATTTTAACTTAAGTTCGTCAACCCCAGCTTTGGGGTATATTTTTCAAAAGTAATGATTTTAGTTGTCTTACTGTTCTATTTTTGTGGATTAATTGGCTCTTGGCCAGGTATGCTATTATAGCTTTCAATGTGTGATAGTACACTTCAAGGGTAATGTCAAAGATTTTTCTGTGTTGATTAATTGAAAGAATAGCAAAGATTGTAAGATAGTTTTGATTGTAAGATAGGTTGTGTACTGGAGATACGTTTATTTTGATGAAAAAAAACCAGCCGTCGAAAAAAATTGTCACCGGGTTATTTATTTTCTTTTTGCCTCCTTTCAAAGCACAGTCTGATTGATATATTTTCTTTTATGTCCCTTCTATTTCTAGCATCACCAAGAGACTTTTTGAAACTGCTCATGTTTGAAAAGGAGAACGTTCGTGGTGATATTCAATAATACCAAAGATATACTATACCAAATATTATCATAGCAGGGCTAGTTTAATCGATACAGCCTAATTATAAATTGGATGTCTCCTAAACTTTTTTTTACTTATACACGTCATGACCAGTCATGTGGCAATACCCACATACAAGAAATACAGAGTAGTGATTAAACCGTACACATTGCACATCAAAGCATACAAATGTAACACAATCATTGCATTCATACACACTCAAAATTAAAAGTATTACTTTTTATCTTGTAAATTTATCCTTGTAAGTCCCCTCGATACATATCCAGATGTATCGGTGAGCTTGATCACGAAAGATGACTACTCATGTGAACGTAGGCATACCATATACTATTATGATCAACCTTCACCATGACCTCCATCTAATTAAAGTATCAAAAAATGATTGCATGGTTAAGAGATTTTTATGATGTAAGTGTATTGAGGTATCGACCTATGACATGTGTGTCATCATCCTGACAACTTGTTGGGTCGGTGCACTCAAAACATAAACTGACCTTATACTATGTAATCGTTTATGATCACCATATGTATTAAGTATTAAAATGGTCTTAATTCATTTCTTAGGGAATACAATTCCAACAGACAGAATGTATAGAACTTTGACATAAACAAGTAAAGACTCGACTCCACAACCCAACGAGGAGAGATAAGGTAGGAAAAACTGCTTAAAATTGTTCAGCCATATCGTCTGGAAACTACTTATCCAACGTGGCAGACTCGCCAAATACATGTTCATCGTGCAAGTAATGTGTAGTTACAATGACATGTATCAGTCTGTGAACGACTGTAATCAAACGGCCCATAACCGCTAGTGTCACGTATAAATAGATGGGTAACACATAAAAGTAGGATCCCCAATTTTTGTATAACCAAACATTCAGTAATATATTGCAATAAAGCATATTTTTGCATATTATTATTTTTATTTTATTTGGTAGTTTAATGTAAAGTATAATTAGCAAGATTCAACAAAAATAGAAGAGATTATAACTTGAGTAAATTGTATGTGTCATGTTAGTGTGAACAAAACTTATCAATACACATATATACCAATTAAAAAATAACAGTAAGCACACAAAAATTGACAAATAATTAATGGGGTTATTGTTGAAAACATCCTCATTAAACTTTTTAATTGTTTTTTTATGCCTTCAATAATCTTATTTATAAAAAAATACCTAATGAAATAATTATTTATAGAAAACATCCCCTTTATATTTTCTATACCTTTACTAATTCCATCACACGCGCGCGTCCGTGAAATTTTTTTAAAATCGTCATAACTAATTCAAAAAAAATCAGAAAATTAAAAAAAATATTTTTGAATAAATCTAATTAATATTTACGTCTATGATTTTTTTTGATTTTTTTTTTTTTTTTTCGAATTTTTTTAATTTTTTTTTTCGCAGACACGGAATTCCATGTTTTAAACATGAAATTTCGTGTCTGCGAAAAAAAAATAAAAAAGATAAAAAAAAATCAAAAAATTCCGAAAATTCCGAAAAAAATTATAGACGTAAATATTAATTTGATTTATCCAAATATAATTTTTTTTTGATTTTTTTTGAATTAGTTATGACGATTTTAAAAAAATTTCACGGACGCTTGCGTGTTTATTAGTTTTTTTTCTTATTTTTTTAATTGTTAATTATAAGGGTAATTTGGGATGGGGCTGTTTTCAATAAATATTTTTTTCTAGGCACCTTTTTCTAAATACGTTTTTTAATAGGCATCAATCAACAATTAGCTCATAATTAATAGACAACAAGTTCGAGTGAAAATAGGTAAGAACCCATCAACAATTATACTATTATGAGTTTAAATGCCAATAGTTGGAAACCTTTCAACACTCATGCTACAATGAAAATCTAGAAAAAAAACAGTATACAATGTCAATAGGTAAACACCCATCAACTTTCATATTATTATGAGTTTTTTTCTATTACAAGGGAGGTCTTAAAGAACGTGGAAAATAAAGCTTATGAGTACTCATAACCGCTAATAAACGTGGACTACAAATCATCATAGAAGTTTTTCATTCAAATCTATCTCGTATAATGTTCCCCCTAATTCCATCCGGAGGATCAATAAACGTGGAATATGCGTAATTTTGTTCGAGTAATCAATCCGCACATGTGTTGGAATCTCTATACACCCACTTGATTTTGAAACACTGATTTCTCCCCATAATAGCACGTATCCACTATATCCAAAGAGTGGTCAGACCCTTACCATAATCCACTTGTAATGTCGTGTTTAGGACTTCCTGAGAGTCTACCCACCCAAAGGTCCCTTGTACCTACCGTTTTTGTGAATTGGTAAAGGAGTCCAATTACTTCCCTTCTACTCCAAGATTTCGACCTAGGGTCAGCTAAACACCTATAAATACACCCTCTTATTATTGTAAACATGTCCTCGCTTGTCCTTGCTTAGTTCTAAACCTTAGATCAATCCTTAGTCATTCAAGAGAAGCAACAAATCATGTAGAGAGAAAGACAAGAAGTTAGAAAGTAGCAAACTCCTCTTCTCCATCATCTCTCTCTATCATTAGGGTAATTTGTATTAGATTCTTTAGCTTATCTTTGTTTCTAATTACTTTTATCCGCAGTATATTTCTATGTCTTTAGATATGAACTAATTTTCTCATAGCTTGGGGTTTCATATGTATAATCTTTGATTTCTAATTCTTTATTTTTTTATGTTATTTAGGAAATCCTTTTTAAATTGATTCTAGCTTCTTAACTATATACTTGTTTTAAGTTCTTTGGTATATTGACCATAGTTCTTGCGAATGTATACGTATAGACTACCCCATTAATAGTAGTTCAATGGTCACCCAGAACGGGTGTCTATTTATTGAAACATCACACAAGCGTCTAGTGTACGCTAGTGATCCGGAAGGACTTGCCTAACTAGATAGTCATTAGGGTTTGAGATTTAACCACCGATCATTTCGCAGGGTCCCTTTACCCAAGTACCCTGGTAATTGTTAGGTCGCCACCTAAGTCAACCCCGAAGGGGCTTAGGAGGAATATAGAATCCTGGCTATTTATCTAAGAGCTTTAATCACCCTTATAACTAGAATATTGATTAGAAGGATAAGTGCATACTAACAACCTTAAGCTATATTTCTCATCTCCATTCTTTGTTATATTATTTATTTGCATTATTATCTTTTCTATCAACAAAACTAATAAATATTATATCTTTTATTGTCTTTCTATCAAACAAATAATTTCTCCTACACTTCTTTATATATATAAGCAGATCTAACAAATCAAATCCCTGCAAACGAACTTTTACTTACTAACTAAACTTGCAAACGATCTGTAATACTTGCAGTGAGTTTCTCGTGGTAGTCAAGGGTGAGTCCTTTATTATTATCTTTATTTATCTGTTTATTTATCACATCTTTGCCCCCACCAGTAATGAATTTGAATTCCATCAATCTTTTTTCTTCTTCAGAAGTTGAGAACGTTTTGGCCTAGGACAGAGCATGTACAACAGTGGATGAGGACGGATGAGAGTAGTAAAGTATCAGGGACCTAGTATGTAAATAACTTTTAGGGTGTCCCAAGTAAAGACTATCAGCATGTATATTTTTGGCCTGTGAACAGCTGTTCCTAGATTATTCATCAGGTTACAACTTGTCCACCTGCAGCGAACCAATAAATTGAGGACGTTTGACTCATGAAACATCTAGAAAGGTATCAACAATCTCCTTGGAAGCAGTTAACGGATGACATGGCTTGCTTTTTGGCCTCAAATATTATCAGCAGGTGGACCAAAATGGCTATTTGAAGAGGTGAATTGGAATATATTATTTAGAGAACTAATAATAGTCATATGGAGGGAACAAAACGAAGTCATATCTAATGTCATTGGGTTCCTGAATGGCTAAATCAGAATAGATAAAGCTAAATTTCTTGCTTCGGAATACACTAAATCATGTCAATCTAGTTTCGATAAGCTTGTGAATCATAAAAACCAAGTTAAACTTGTTATTTAGTGTAAACCAGAATATGGGCACAAACTCAACACGGACAGAAGTTGTATTACACATAGGGTATAGGAGGTACAAGTGGAGCATTAAGGGATACATATAGTAATTAGATTAGAGGGTTTGCGATGAAGGTTGAATGTTTACTTCTAGTGATTGCAGAGTTAATTACATTATATGAAGGCTTTTAGGTGTATTTATTAGGACATAGGTCGATTTTTACATTATTTATTACATTTAATTATTTCTTGTCTTATCTTGATTTGATTATTTATTATTTTTAGAACATATTGGGTTTAATTTATTTATTTAGTGTGAAAATTTAAAGATATATGGAAATTAATTAGATGTCATGTCAATTCTAAGAGATAAAGGAAAGAGGATATGCATGGAAAATGAATATAAAGGAAAGAAAGGATAAGTATGGAAGGATAAAGTTGCCAAATAAATCTGAATTTCACCAGCCGTGTCCACAAAAGTGTCAATTCTAAGAATTTCTGCCCTATCACTTTCGCCCCATCTCCCTTGAACTCGTTAAGCTACGATATTGGTTGTCTCATATCCCCGACATCTGGTACTACGCGCATGGTCTTTAACTCATCTAACTGAACAAAAGGTGTTAAACAACTTTCTAGTAACGTACTTGCGGCCTGCCCACTCGTCAAAACTCTAAGTGAGTGTTTATTTTTGCTTTTATTAGATGCACCCGCTAACTCCACGTCCATTAAAATCTGGAGATCAACATTGAAAAAGGCTTTTTTAAGTCCCCTTTCTGTTGTATTAAAGATCACGTGTGCCACAAAATTTGGATTGATGGCTAATATATTATCTGCTGCTTGATTTCCTGCCAGAGTTTCTTCTACCCTCTCCTCAATTCTTGCATGATCCCCTTGCACATATGTTCTACCCTTTATGGTTTGCACTTCATCATTATCCATGTTAGTTAATACCTCGTATCTTGACCCCCCCTTCGAATTTCATTGACGCCCAACTCGTCTTCTCTTTACTTGGAGTAGTCACATTCTTCCTTGGAACCGAAGTTGACATTTCAAAGAAAATTGGGCACCTTGATACATTCCATTACCTCATGGTCTTCCCTAACTTCTATCCACAATCATCCACTCCCCATATAATCCAACTATTTTCAGCCTATCATGAAAAGGCTCACATACCAGCTTGTCTTGTCTATCTTATCCACAGGGCTTGACTCGCTAATCACTATAGGGCAATCACCATTAAAGTGGCTAAATTTTTTTCACTAAAAACATATCAGGTTTAATGCCTCATACTTGACCTTTTGGAGGTGACTCTGTATCCGTATCATTAAGACCAAGGGTTTATCCAACTCCGCTTCACTTGCAAGACTCGCAAAATTACCTCGCGTACGTGATCGGTGAACGAGTCACTTTGTACCATTTTTTGAATAATGTTCCAATGGCTAGAGGATTTCTTCCGTGTAACTGATCAACGACAGCCAAGGAAGACACACCCAAACTGTATTTTTTAGCACTGGTTCCTCTTGCGCCATGAAATTCGGATCACATGCTCTAACCATTAAGTATCTATCTAGTACCATCCAAAGTCCTCCACTTAATGTTTTACTATAATCCTTAGCATTCGGGAATTTAACCATAATATAACAAAACTTGTTGTCACTAATTCCATATGGGATTTTGAAACTCATATCTGGTTTAACTTGTTCAATAAATATTTATAACCAACATTGTAGCCTAACAAAGGGATCATAATGGAGCGATTCCAAACTTTGAAAACATACCACTTCTGCTCTGTCGTTCAGATAAGTTGAGGATAAGTTAGATCGTCAACTAGATGTCGTCTACCATCCCAAATAGACTAGGGTCTGTCGTGTATGTCGATGAATCACCAGACATCATCCGAGTATCTTTGGCCTTATTCTTGTTCTTGCTGCTGCCCATCCTTTCAGATATATTAGAACCATTTCTCTGTATCCCAGTTATTGTTTCTTGTAGGAACGAGAGGGACTATCATATCCTTCTTTTGATATATGATCGTCCATGGTTGTACTATGAATCGACTTTGTGGATGAGACATCTATATGACTACCTGCACATTCACCTAGCGTGTTATTCAAACTCGTATTATCCTCTACGTGGATCATGTATGGCCTCATTGGGTACTAAATTAATCGATTGATAACGTTTGGATTTACTTGGTGCTGCTTCAATACTTCCACCTCCAACTGGTGATTCCATAAAGATTAGATTGATGCCATTCTTCCTCCTGCCGGCATCGCATGATCATCTATTTCTTGGCCAATTGTGTCATCTTTATGCTCAATACTTTCTTCATCCAATCATATACCACAAATAATGGCTTTGCAATCAGTGATTGAAGAACCCTGCCAACCCTCAGTTTTCTTCTATACATGTTCTTCTAATTATATAAAAAAGTCAAGAAAGTAAACAAAATTTGGGATTTAATAATGTGTACAAAGGAATTAAAAAAATTATATGATAAATAATCATAATTTTAATTCATTAGGTCACAAATTCTAGTTATAAATATGATTACATATATAATGGAAAGAATTGGCAAACTTTAATTTAATAGTACGACTATTTTTTTTTCTTTTTCTTAACGAACGTAACACTAATTCAGTAATTATTCAGTAGTAAAGGCTAGGGCAGAACAAAATATTACCAAAACCGAAAAACCCAGTTAATTTTAATTAAACCGACTTAAAACATATGTTAATTTTACCTGAGTCAACCTTACCCATTGGATTACCTTGTTATTTTTCGGGTCCATATATATTATCTATATATTTCCCAAGCTATTGGGTTAAGGTTACCCAAACCGAAAAAACGTGTAATAAAAATATATACAAAACATGCATATTAGAAAAGTCTTTTCATTTAACTTCTCGGATATTCCAAAGGTCACTACCTTTTTTTTTTCCAAAGTAACAGCATATATTAAAAAGCAAGGTCAGTCAATTCCCCTAGGAGAATTGTCCATTACAATCAAAAGAGCTAACTGGGAAGGGAAGACAGTGTCCCAATTGCCAAACAATTTCCCACTAAGGCACTGTTTAGCAATCCAGTTAGCAGGTTCATTAGCTCCTCTTAAGATAGAGGAGAAAGTAATATTACAAGTTTCACAGAAACCATAAATAGACTTAATAAAATTACAAATGTTTGGTTCCAAAATAGGCTTTCTAGATATAAGTTTAGTTGTGATGGTTGAGCAATCATTTTCCACACAAACTGTTCCAAAAGGGTAATCTCTAGCTGCTTCACATGCTTTTAGTATGCCTATAGCTTCAGCTTCCTTAGGTGACTCAGCCTCAACCTTCCAAGCTGCACTTTTCAAAACAGTTCCATTAGTATTTCGAATTATAATTGAAACTGCAGCCTTCTTATCTTTGAAGGCTGCATCATAATTTATTTTGTACTTATCCTGGGAAGGGGGAATCCAAGTTTCCTTGTTCTTTATAGTATCATTTTGTTCTTGTAACACTTGGAATCTATTAGATATGGAGATAGTGTTACTGTTATGAGCATTGTTTATCTTCAGATTGTTTAAGCAATCATCACCAGATAGAGCTTTAATTTTATATTTTTCCCAATTTTTAATAGCCATCTGCATAGTACATAAAGGATCTAATGGCTTTCCATTATAAATGAAACTATTCCTGCTTTTCCAAATACTCCATAATAAATTACAAAGTAATTCAAGATATAAATCCTGAGATTTTTTATTATTCTGCACAGAATTAGCAAAATCAGTAAACCAAACATCAAAACGAGTTAAATTGATGCTACAATTATTAATTTTTAATGGAGATGCGAAAAGAACAACTTTAGCCCAAGGACACTCAAGAAACAGATGCTCTATAGTTTCAGGGCCATTGTTACAAATTTTGCAAGTATTATCATTAGTACATTTCCTCATATAGAGGTTGTTACAGGTAGGTATTAAATTCCTAATAATGCGCCACATAAAGTTTTTAATTTTGGGGTTGCATTTCAGTTTCCAAATAGAATCCCAAAGTTTAGAGTCATAAGTATGAGAAGAAGAGGATTTAGAGCTGCACAACTTAGTGGTAGCTCCCTCATTCTTCTTTTTTAATATATTATAGGCAATCTTAACAGAAAGAGCACCATCTTTTGAATTATACCCGTAACTATTATCAAGACATTCAAAATTAGAATAGTCATGATTAAAATATGAGAGGCTATGTTAGCTTCGAAGTTCTGGTTTACAAGATTAATATTCCAAGATTTACCATCAATGTTAAAAAGCTGATCAACACTGATTAGATTGGTATTTCTTGGAGGGATAACTTTATCAATATTAGAAATCCATATATGTTTGTGTAGGAGAATTTGTTTACCATTCCCAATTTTCCATTTGATTTCATCCTTAAACACATCTCTACCTGCAATTAAACTTCTCCAACCAAGAGAAGGTGCATAGCCAAGTTTTGCTTCAAGAAATGAGCAATTGTGAAAATATTTACCTTTTAGTAATTTAAAAAGTGTAGAATCTTGTTTTTTGGAAAGATTCCAGGCTTGTTTACTTAGAAGGGCCTCATTCATAGTATGGGTTTCTCGAAAACCCATTCCACCATCAAATTTTGGAGTTGTTAAAGTTTCCCAGTTGCAAAAGTGTATCCTATTCCTCCCTTTATCACCCCACCAAAAGTTACTAATAATAGAATTAATTTTATTGCAAATATTTTTTGGTAAAATGAAAGAAGACATTAAATAATTAGGAAGCCCTTGAATAACTGATTTAATAAGTATCTCTTTCCCTGCTTCAGAGAGGAAGAGAGTTTTCCAATTCTCAGTTTTTCTAAGAATTCTTTCAATAATCCATTCCATATTTCTATTTTTATTTCTACCCCAATCAGTTGGTAATCCAAGGTAGAAACCCAAATTTGAAACTTTATTCATATTTAATCTTCTAGCCAATACATTTTGAATTAGATGAGGTGTATTAGGACTAAAAATGACATTGCATTTGTTTAAGTTAAGAGACAAACCAGTAGCATTTTCATATTCATTCATAATTACCTTGAAAGTATTAGTTTCAATGTTATCAGCCTTAAGAAAAAAGATGCTGTCATCAGCAAATAACAAATGAGTTATACAAGGGCAGTTTTTAGCAATTTTAATACCATCAAAAAGGCCTTGATTTTGTTTATTCTTGATAAGGAGATTGAGGGATTGTGTAATAATACAGAAAAGGAAAGGGGACAGTGGGTCCCCTTGTCTAATCCCTCTAGTTGGCTTATTGATATGGTAGCTTTTACCATTTATGAGTACATTATATGTAACAGTAGTTACACATAACATAATTTTTTTAACCCACTTTTCATTAAAGCCTAGCTTAAGTAGTAAATTTTCAAGAAAATCCCACTCAACAAATTCGTAGGCTTTTTTAATATCTGCTTTAATAGCCATGAAATATTTTTTGGTAGTTTTCTTTTTTTTAATGAAATTTAAAAGTTCATGACCTATCATTGTATTATCTTGTATTGCCCTTTCTGGTATAAAAACAGATTGGTTCTCATCAACAATAATGCCCATGAAGGGTTGTAATCTACTAGCAATAATTCTAGATATGATTTTATATATGAAATTTGTACAACTTATAGGGCGAAATTGCTTTATATCTACTGGTAATTCAACTTTTGGAATAAGAGAAATATTTGTTTGGTTAATCTCATCTATATTTCCTCCATTATACCAAAAGTCATTAATAATGCGCATGATATCTAAGGAAACAATGTTCCAATATTCTTTATAAAAAGCACCAGTATACCCATCTGGTCCTGGTGCTTTATTTGTACCAAGATGATCAATGGCCTCTTTCACTTCTTGTTGAGTAATATTTTTATTAAGAGAGTGATTCATATCATCTGTTACAATAGGGGAAACAAGACTCAATACATGAGAAAAGTCTCTAACTCCTACTGTTTTGAATATATCATCAAAATAATTAATGATTTCATTACTAATATCATTATCACTCTCAATCCAATTATCTTGAGTGTTTTTAAGCCTTTTAATAGTATTTCTTTTCCTTCTTTCCTTAGTAGAAGCTTGGAAATAGCTAGTATTTATATCCCCCTTTTTTAACCATAAATTTCGAGACCTATCCTTCCAGTAGGCCTCTTCTCTATTCCAGGCTTCCTCAAGTTCTTTGACTTTACTATTATAAATGTCCCAATCAACATTATTCTTTTGTATATTGGAAATTTCCATTATTTCATACATTAAAGAGTCAATTTTCTTCCTATGATTATTGAATCTCTTTTTACTCCAATTAATGAGTTTTTTACTACAATTTTTCAGTTTAGTGTTGAACACTTTAATAGGAGTACCACTGAGTTGTTTATAGTCTTTCCATATTTGCTGTATAATTTTTAGACAGTCTTTTTCTACTGTCCAGTAAAATTCAAAGTAAAAGGTTCTTTTGTTTTTTACTATATTTTCATCCATATGCAGAATTAGAGGACTATGATCAGAACCAATTGCAGGTAGCAAAGCTACCCAAGCATTTGGGAAAATATTACTCCATTCTGAGTTATGAAGTGATCTGTCAAGAATTTGTTTAATCAGATCATTACCTGCTCTTCTATTAGACCAGGAAAAGGTGCACCCATATCTAGGTGTCTCTTCAAGTTCATAATGATTTATGAACTTGTTAAAAGTATTCATATTGTTTTTATTAGGTGGATTGCCTCCAATTTTTTCAGAGATGTATCTTATCAAATTAAAATCACCAATGAGATTCCAAGGTTTACCATTTTCATAACATGATTTTATATTATCTAAAATCTCCCCTTTTTTAGCATCAACAGGAGAACCATATACATAAGTGGTTTTAACAGTGATATTGTTAGAAAGACAGAGATTACAGTTAATAAAGTTTTCACAGGCATCTAAAATGTCAATTTTAATGTCTTTTTTAGTAAATAAAGCCAAACCCCCACTAAGGCCAACAGGACTAACAATGCAAGAGACAGTGTAATCAAGTTGAGTAGCAATATTAGTAACAAAAACATCATTTTGTTTAGTTTCAGATAAGAAAATAACCTTTGGATTATGCTTGAAACAGAGCTCCTTAAGGGTCTGGAATGTCAAGGGGTTGCCAAGCCCTTGACAATTCCAGGACAGTTGTATCATTGTTGGTGTAGAGATTGCAGTGGGGCAATCTCGCAAACCCTTGAAGAATCCATAACTTTAACGGCAATGTTGAAAGAATTAATAAGCAAGTTTACTGCAGTAGTTTGATCCTCGGTTAAAATGACTTCATTCTTGTAGAGATAGTAATTTTCCTTCATTTGGTTGATAAAACCATCAGATTTGATTATGAAGTCAGTCTGATTCCGAAATTTCCAAATGCAATTAACCCTATTATACTTGTTGAGACTGGAACTTTTTTCGAAATTATTAATCCAACGATTTTTTCCTTCATACCGCCTATCTTTTGTAGCAAAAGAGGTGGCCTGAAGGTCAATGAGTTGTTGAAGTGGAGTAGGGATTCTGACATTATTAATAGGTAAGCCCAGGTTGAAAGAGGTCAAATTAACGGTTTGTGGTATGAAAGAGCTCTGAGGAGATGGGTTATTGGGGATGGGTATAGTAACGGTGTTGTTCAGTGGTGAAGGAGAAGGATTATTGGGGGTGGGTATAGTGTCAGTGGTGAAGGGGTTGGGAGATTTGGGGCTATTATATTTGGGGTTGTGGAGGAAGGATTGATTTGGTTGACTGGTTTATTTGGTGTTATGTTAGGTGTATCAGATATGTGAGTAGTCGGGCTTGAAGAGGAAGGAGTGTTGGGCTTTTGAAGGCTAAGCCTTTTGTTTAATGGGCTGACATAGGTTCCAAAAGAAAGGTCCAAAAGGCCTTTTTCCTTAATATTCTTCTTGGATTGGTAAGATAGTAAAGCGGACTTAAGTAAAGGGCAAGAAAGACAATTCTCATCCCCGTTAAATAAGCTTTTTTGTTCTCTGATAATCGGCGCTGTGACAGAAAGAGAGACCATCACAAAATCCATCAAATCTACTTTAGCCACCATTTTTTGCACAGATAAACGAGTGGCTTTGAATTCGAAATTTCCCCCCAAATTGGTGGGGAACTCATCCCAATTTTTCTTCACAAAAGCAGAATAATCAAAGTTGGGGGGTTTAATAGTTACCTTTTGATTGTTGCTCGGTTTTGTAATCAAATGATTAGTGATCAAAGGCCGATTCTTGGTAGTTGTTGGATGGATGATATTGGTTTTAACATTTTTCTTTATCACAGATTTCCTGTGATTTATTTGTTGACCTTGATTAGGCCCTCTAGTAGAAACTTTTATCCAATTTCCCAATTTAGGAGAGACTTTATTGGGATTTTTGCAGTTTTTTTCTTCATGAGTAAAGAAACCACAGCCATAGCAGCATTGCCCTAGATTTTCATATTTAATTTTAACCCAAGTAGATACATTATCCGATTCCCAGTAGTGAAAGCCTCCAATGATAGGATTTTTTAGAGACCAATCAACTTTAATTCTCGTAATAGAAAGATCATTAATAAGCTTGTCAGTAGGAAGTTGAATATCATGGACAAAACCAAAATTTTTGCAGATATCTTTAATGCTATCATAATTTAGAAGAGTGATAGGAAGACAGAGCATTTGTAACCACAGAGTAGTATTTCCAACATTCTCTGTCTTTGACCTAGATGGATCATTAATAGCCAGATGCTTTCCAAAAAGAGTCCAAGGTCTTTGAGCCCAGACTTTTTCTTTGTCTTCATTACAACCGAAGATAAGGGCAAATTCATTGTGACCAATTCTCTCAGTAGAAACATCTTTGAGAAGGCCCCAATTCTTGTTGATCATATTTTTTATTTGAGAAAAACTAATACCTTCTTCATGGAGAAGTTTGGCAGTAAATTTAGGTTTTTGAAGTTTTTCATAGAAATTGTTTTCTTTGGTCGTGATGAGGATCTGACCCTTGTTGTTATTAGAACAGGATGAAGCATAGAAATTCATCTTCAGGAGGAGGAAGGAAAGAAAGGGAGAAAAAGATAATAATAACCTGGTGGAGGAGAGGGAAGATCGGTGGCAGGAAAGGTAAAGGACGGTGTAGGGAAAGTTTATTGATGGTGCTTTTGGGTGGTGTTAGGAAAAGTGCCAGAGAGAGACAAGGCCATCGATCTAGATTTTTCTAATGATAATAAAGGTCACTACCAAGCCTCCGATCAACCTACACTTTTAATGTTCAAACAAAATATCTTTTTTTGTCAAAGTTATGTAATGTAAAAAACTGTATATTGGATTGTGATTTATTATAATTATTTTAAACTATTTAATTTACGATTTCTTGATTTGTAATGTCAAATTGTAACTTTGATCTTTAAAAGTATAATGATATTAATTTTCAAATTTTGTCAACTTTTTAAATTTTTATATGTGTTAAAAAAAATTTGACTAATGTTGACTAACACAGAGAATAAAAAGATAACCAAAATATATTATTTTTGGGTTACCCTTACCTCAATATCGGATAAAATCCACATATGCTCTCCACTAGTAAAGACTATTCTATAGTAAATTGTTTTATTTTGCTTTTTGAAAAGAAAAAAAAAATTGTTGAAGAATCCTTTCCTTATACAAACACCAATAATTTTGAATTTTTAAATGAAAAGAGTACTTGATCTACGGAAACAAGATTTACAACTTACTCGTCTTCTCTTCCACAAATTTTATATTCCAAGCATAACCATTCGTAATCGATGTCTAACGTTTTTCTTCCACACGATTTATTTTTTAATGTACTATTAGAGTTACCAGTGAAGTCTCTTATTCGATTTAAGTGCGTATCCAAATCATGGTGTCGAATAATTAGCAACCCAAATTTCATTAAAACACATGTCAAGAAATCCAAATCTAAGATGAAGCTTATTGTGAGATTTGATACACTTACCAGAGGAGGCCCCAACCTATGTGATGTAAACTTCAACTTGGATGAAAGTTATAGCATGAAGGAAATAAAATTACCGCTTAAGATAAATGCTTCGCAGCCCATATGGGAGATAGCTGGCTCTTGCAATGGCATCGTATGTATAGTCTATTATCTAAAAGGGAACAAAGAAATTATTTTGTGGAACCCTTCAACTCGTAACCAAAAGCACCTTCTGAGCCCTATTGGTTCCTATGATAATACACCGACCAGTGGAATAGTAGATTACATCGTACATGGTTTTGGGTACGATAAAAGCACGGATGACTACAAGGTGGTTCAGTTGAGAAGACATGGTTCTGATTGTAGTAATTTCTTTAATATATATATATTTAGTCTAAAATCTAACAAATGGAAGAGTTTGGAGAATTTTGCACATGGAAATGATCTTAAAAAAATAAGAAACAGGAGTGGACTTGTTGCTAATGGTTCCCTGTATTGGTTGCTCAACAACGATTTTATTCTTGCTTTTAATCTTGGAACTGAGAGATTCCAAGTGATACCACCACCGAGAACTTTAATTAAGATTCCCACCTTATACTTAGCTTTTCTAAGTAGTTGCCCGCATCTGATTTATGATGCTAGGGAGAAGTGGATAATGAAAGATTATGAATCTAACGATCCTTGGATTAAGTTTACATCAGATTTTTTAGTGGGGAGACAATTACTTATAATGAGGCCATGGAGTTATCAGAATAATCTTGAGGTATACAATCGTGAAAAGCTATCATTTGAGAATGTGGAATTCCCAAGGAGATACCGGCAATCATATATATATTTTGAAAGTCTCGTCCAACTAGATGATGGAGAAAGTGATGTTACATTTGTGGAAGAAGAAGGTCCGAGATGAAGAAAAAGAAAGCAAAGAGATTACATTTATTGAAGTATAATCTCATTCTATCAATTACTTATGGTCAATTTATTTGTTAGATATTAAATTGCATAATCTTGTCTGATTTATTAATTTTTGTGGTCAAAATAATCTTCTGATAGGCACATGAGAAATTTAGCTACATTTATAAATTTAACCGTTGAATATATGTTCTCTGTTGATCCTATACCAAGAGTTACTTTTCTTGTTCTAAGAATAATGTCTATGGTAAATGTAGAGATAATAATATATGAGAATCAGCTCTCAGCAGAAGTACCATTGTGTGAGGTAATACTATAGATTTCAAACTCTAAGATACAGATACAACCCTATCACTTGCATTCGATTTATTTATTGCAAGAACCAGACAATCCGCATGTTAAATACTTAGATCAATAAGTATTTATGCGTATTTATTGCAAGAACGACATGTTTGTTTTATTAAAAACAAATTATTTAATGAAAATAAGTTTACGGTGTTCAACCAATTTCGTTAACATTACTTCCCAACCAATTCACGATACAGACCAAGTAAAAACATGATATTTGAAGTAAATTTTCGTGATAATTTGATTCAGCAAAGGAAGAAAAGGGCAATGGAACATCGTTTCGTTTAATGTACAGCCAAATTATGTTTAGAGAAGCTTCAAAACCAACGAACGTTTGCCAGTTCAGAATTGATGTTTCCCATGGGATAATGGTCTCGATCAGGAAGATTTAACGGATATCGAAATAAATGAGTGCGAGAGGTTGGAGCTTACAGAAATCAAGAGGAACAATGAGCAAAACTATATTTAACCAAAAAAATAATAATAATAAGAGTTCAACATCCAATAATTCTTTTAAACAGTGGGTTAATTGCACCATTGGTCCCTGTGTTATGCATAGTAGCTAAATTTAACCCATGACTTTAAAATGAAGAAAACATACCATTGTTCTTTCTATATATTACTATCTCACAAGAAGGAGAGATGAGAGTACAAGGCGTTAGTTGTTAATAAAGTAATATGTACAGAACCTCCTTAAAATGGCCTGATGTATAATTGTCACACCATCGAAAGCTAGTGTTATTAAATGCTTGTCATGATGCTTGGATTCAACTTAAGTACTCTGTTTTATGAACTTGCGTAAGTAATAATCTGAATAAATCAGGACACAAATCCAAGATCTTGTATGATATTATGTGATGTTTTAGCAAACAACTTGTCATTTTTGCATTGCTTTCACAGAGCTTTTATACACTGAAAGATTATATGTCTCTGATACATCAAACTAGTAGTGTGAGAGCCTGTTCTCAAGTCTTATTCTCTATCTTCTCCAACATGTAAAAGACCAATTTTCATCTACTCTTTACATAAAAAATGTGTTTAAGTCTGAACTTCCCACCAGGCACGCACATTAAGGGTTCTTATGCAGCACCTTCGTAATTTAATATACATTTGATGATTCTCCTAAGGCAAGCTATGCTATATGGGTAAATAGTCCTTTAACCAATCTTTCAAGAGGATAACATTAAATATCATCATCAAGCACCATTTACATTGTTGAAATTAAAGTGCTTCATGCTTTTCAAAAGAATCAAGAAGTTTTTTTTCCTTCTTTTGATGACTTCCTGCAATAATTTTAATAACAAACGACATTATCCACTACTCAAAAGGCAATTTGGGCATTGACAAAAAAAAAAAAAGGCAATTTGGGAATTGAAAACGGATGTGAAGTGGGGTCCCCTCATTTAGGAACCTAGCAGAGTAGGAGCACCATATTTAAGTCTCTTCGTGATTGTGAGGTCGCCACTCTAGTCCATTCTGATGGGGGTAGGGAGGAATTTAGAATCCTAGTTATTGCAATTCTACATAATTCGTCCTTACATGATTAGAATAAACAAGGCTAGTGCGAATTACTTGCTATATCTCGAGCTAAACTCTCGTACTTTTTGTTTCTCGTATTTACTTTTATGTCTTTAGTTTATTTAGTTAATATTTTATTCTCAAAAACCAAATAAAAATCTATTTGTCATTTCTTTATTCCTGCGTATTATTTTTCTAACTTTTATATTTGCAGTTGATATTTGCATAAGTTCTCTCTACCTTTCGTAGTCTCTGAGGAACGAATTCTCTTGTCATTAAAACTTGCATACGTCCTGTAATACTTGCAGTACTGTGTTTAGACTAGGATGCAACCAGAGAAATCTATTAATTGCAGTCTATTTTAAAGGATTAGGTTATAAAGTCTAACTAAGAAATACTACTTTATAAAGCCTAGTAACCTAATTTGCAGTTGAGTTTTTTCCATTTCTACCCATTTCAATTTTTTTAATTCGTTTTTCTGTTTTTTTATTAAAAAAAATTGAGTTTTTTTTACTCTAACGTACCAGATAGATTTTTTCTGTACATTCACGAGGGTACAGACCTATACATTTTTTTCGGTACAGACCTAAATTTTTTTTAACGTTTTTAAGGTGGATCCAATGAATTTTTTGTTTATGTCCAATATCTCGGTTTTGTTTAAGTTCATGGGGTTGTACCCAAGCCCGTTTTTTGTCCATGTTCATGCCAATATGTCAATTATTCGTACCCAAGGGGTTGTACCAAACCCGGATTATCCATGTCATTTTTGTCCAATGTCAAACTTTTAGAAAATAAGTTATTGAGTCCTCTTGTGTCTATACCCTACCCTAACACAATTACAAGTTACAAACTTTTTTTATTCTGATTTCTCAAGCCTTTAAAATTTTCACAGTTAATTAGTGTTTAATTTTCACCTTCAAAATTAACAAACTATATTAGGGTTTTATTTTAAAAAACTAATCCCAAAAATTTTACTGATCCATAATGTCTAGACCATAATGTATAGACCCTAATGTCTAGATCTAAAGGGCTGGCCCAAAAATACTGGACACAAACAAATATCAGTATAAAAAAAAAGTTACCAACTTCAAAAAATGAACTAAGTAATCTGGACTAATTACATCCAAACAAAAGCTGGACCCAAGGGGGACTGGACTATTGACAAAAGGGTTGGACCAAGTTTTTGTACAGACTAAAAAATTACAAGTTTTTAAAAAAAAAATAACACAGCTGGGCCTAAGAAGGTTGGACCACCGTGGCTGAGCCCAAACAGACTGGACCAGCGCTCTCACCTGTACACACGTTTTAAAAAAAAACAGAATTGGCCTCGCGAGTGAGGTGGGGTGGCAGAGGATGGTCGACGTTTGTTGCAGCAGTGATGAGGGATTCATTGCAGAAGGATCGCAGCAGTGGTGGTGGCGAGATCTTCTTCTCCAGCCGTGGTAGCAACAGTGGCGGCGGCAAAATCAGAGCCCAAACGGCTTCGTCGAAGGAGGTGCTCCGGTTGAGGTGGTGGGGTGTTGCACCGGAGAGTAGCACCACCCTGCTTGCTGATAGTTGTTGATCTCTGTGGTGGTGGTGGTGTTCTTGAGCACTGAAGGCGCAGATCTGAGTCGCAGTGGGGGTGGTGAGAAGGTGAGGTGTTGCAGTGGTGCAGAAGGTGAGGTGTGCTGCGTCACAGCGAGTTCTTCTCTCGTTGGTGTAACAGCGGTTGGGGCGGCGAAATCTGTGCAGCGTTAGGGCGGCGAAATCAGAGGAGCAAAATCAGAGCGGAGTTGGTGGTGGTTGTGCGTCACAGCGGGGTCCTCTCTCACTGCAGATTCGCGCTGGTGGTGGTGCGCAGATCTGGGTCGCAGTGGGGGTGGTGAGAAGGTGAGGTGTTGTAGTGGTGCAGAAGGTGAGGTGTTGCAGTGGTGCACCACCAATCAGATCTAGCGGCAGTGGGATGGTGGATCTAGTGGATTTGTAGCAGTGGAGAGGTGAGAATGTGGATAGATATAAGGGGAGGGAGGCGGTAATGGTGGGAAGAGGGAGGGGGAGGGGGGTAATGGTGGAGAGAGAGAGAGAGAGAGAGAGAGAGAGAGAGAGAGAGAGAGAGAGAGAGAGAGAGAGAGAGAGAGAGAGAGAGAGAGAGAGAGAGAGAGAGAGAGAGAGAGAGAGAGAGAGAGAGAGAGAGAGAGAGAGAGAGAAGGTGGGCATCGAAAGTGGGCATCAAACCCTATAGGGTAAAATGTTTTGGGTTGGTTTCTTTTCAGTGTATAAGAGAGGGGGAGGGGTGTTTTTGGTTTTTTGCTCTACACTAGTTAGGTCGTAAGGAGGGTTTTGGGTTGGGCTTTAGTTTATTAAGTTGTATGTTGTGGGGCTCTAAATTATAATTGCCCCGTGCAATAATGCTTCAAAAACATCTTATACCCAAACTCTCACTGTCTGAAACGCTTCACTTTCGTAAACATACTTTTTGTGAATTAATGATAGATTATAGTAATATCTTAGGGTATGTTTGGATTGAAGGTATTGAGAAAAAAAAAAGATTTTCGATATATTATAATGTTTGGATTGAGAATTTTTTTTTAAAGGAAAGTAATTTAAGTGATTATGAAAATCACTTAAAACCCATTATATAATCATTCCGAATTGGGGTCGAATGGAAGAATTTTTTTTTAATAAATAAGTAAGAGAAAAACAATAACTTTAACATCTTACACTTACAGATAAAAATAGAAATATGTCAATATTTTTTTTTTCCTATTTTTTTTTCAATTTAAACAAAAAAATACTCAAAATTCGTTATGAATGTTTCTTTGTTAAAATTATCAGATCCAAACAACATTTTTCTCTAACTTTCTTTTCTTTTATCATTTTTCCTTTTCTTTCTTTTATTATTTTTTTCTCTCCTGAATACAAACACACCCTTAGAGTTAATGTATAACACATCTTGAATGCGTGCAAACACTAGACTATAGATAGGAAAATTAATGAACAATGCAAAAGAAGTAAGCTTGTGCTTAGTGAGAATGAGTGGTGTATAGAATGTGAGATCTAAACGAGTTGAGAAGCCACTTAATTTTAAACTAGAGGTGAAACTGGAGTGAAACTGGAGTGAAACTTTGTGGCTAGGAAAATGATAGAGGCAGTTCATTGATATCCGCTTGAGACCTTTTTAGCTTTCTAACCCATTATTAATTATATCCTTCTTAGCCTTATTTTAAGACTTTAAACCTTTTTTTTTTTGACGTCACATTATAATCTATCCTTTCGATGTTAGGAATATACCATATGACCAGCACTTGAATCACGATTGCTTGAGAATACTTGTTCTTGAACTTGAGTTTGGGGTGAGGAGATCTGTTATTACATTTGTTGGGCAGATTTGTGGTGTGCTTGAATAATTATGCACTTTAATGTAAATTCCTTTTCCGGTTTCTAAGAAAAAAAAAAAGAAAAAAAAATATGAGAAAATAAGTTAGCATGACACTTCACATCAAAATGAATGTCACGTTTAACTTATAAAAAAAAGACTGAATAAATGTTGAAATGAAAGAGGCGGCAACAATATATTTTTATTGTAATCATATTGATAGGTTTGGGTTTAAGTGGGGACGCTAAATTAGTGCATCAAGTAAGTGAGAACGTGTTTGAGTGTACACTCGAGCTCTAGGACAGTATATTGATGGTTAGTGAGGAGAGAGCCAAAAGCTCACTTCAAATTTCCCAAAAATACATATCATACCGTCCTTAAGCCTACGCTAAAACCGTAAACCTCGTGATTCTTAGATATGTAGTGGAATAACAGCTTTGCTAGTAGAGAGAAAGTTAAGTGAAGTGTTCAAAGTAAGTAAGGATCGAGGAATATCCTATAGCCATCGAGCTAAGTATCAAGGGAAATTGTCTAGCATTGTGATGTCTCTCTATTTATGATGAATTAATCTGTCTGTGAGACATTATTTTAGGTGTATTATGTGCTTAATTGGGGGTTTTCCCTATCATTTGATATATTCCAGTTTCTTACCTTGATTTGGAGAATTATTACATTTAGAGCATTTTTAGTGTAATTCGTGTGTTAATTGTGAAGCTCTTAGGTAAATTGATTTAATTAGATGCCAAATCGATGTTAAGGAGTTAAGTAAAGAAGATCCAAGGTGAAATATTGATGTTTCCTCATTTGTGATGATTTAATCTTAGTTGGAGACATCATTTTAGGTGTATTTAATAATTTAATTGTCGATTTTTATTTATATTATTATATTTTCCTATTTCCTGCATTGATTTGATGATTTATTATTTTTAGAACATATTGGGTTTAATTGTTTGTTAAATGTGAAGCTTTAAAGATATATGATAATTAATTAGATGTCAAATCAATTCTAAGGGATAAGGGAAAGAAGATAATGATGCAAATTGGAGATAAATAAGGAAATATAAAAAAGGAAAGGATAAAGTTGTCAAGTAAATCTGAATTCCAGCAGCTACGTCCATTAAATTGATTATAACTCAAAAACGGCTAGGAATTTAGAAGAATGGTCCGAAGAAAAGTTATAGAGATTTCCGAGACGATCAGTTTCGATAAAAAGAACACATAAATCGAAGATGTATTGAAAAAGTTACGACCAAAACAAAACAACAACAGTTTATTACCTTTTCTATATTTTTGGGTTACGAATTTGAGTTGGGCTAGAAGTCAAATACTTGTCTTCCACTCCAAGAAAACGTCTTAGGGTTTCCTATACCCTATAAATACACCCTCTAATAAGTAGAAACACATCCTTGGATAATCCTTAAGCCAAGAAGAAGCCTACATCAAGAGAAAAGAAGTCTGGAAGGAGTTGAACACCAAATCATGTCTTCACAAGCCTTCAAGATTGTAATTGTTTTCTTTTCTTTCTCTTGTATGAACTAATTTACTTTACCTTGAGATTTAGCATATGGGTATGAACCCTAGACTTGTTTTACATCTATTCTAATTTGGGATACCATTATATTTAAATTGAATTCATGTTTTATTCTCTGTTTTATGTGCTTTGATTTACTGTATGTTTTCCTTGCGGAGGACTATGTATAGGATTACCTTAATAGTAGTTAGATGGTCACCCGGAAGGGGTGTCTAATTATTGAAACACCACATAAACGTCTAGTGTGCGGTAGTGATCTGACGGGCTTGCCTAACTAGATAACCATTAGGGTGTGATTTAACCACCGATCATCATTAGAAGGCCAGACTCATTTAGGAACCTAGCAGAGTAGGAGCACCATATTTAAGTCCCCTCGTGATTGTGAGGTTGCCACCCTAGTCCATCTTGATGGGGGTAGGGAGGAATTTTGAATCCTAGTTATTGCAATTCTACATAATTCGCCCTTACATGATTAGAATAAACAAGGCTAGTGGGAATTACTTGCTATATCTCGAGCTAAACTTTCATACTTTTTGTTTCTCGTATTTACTTTTCTGTCTTTAGTTTATTTAGTTAATATTTTATTCTCAAAAACCAAATAAAAATCTATTTGTCTTTTCTTTATTCATGCGTATTATTTTTCTAGCTTTTATATTTGCAGTTGATATTTGCATAAGTTCTCTCTAACTTTCGTAGTCTCTGAGGAACGAATTCTCTTGTCATTAAAACTTGCATACGTCCTGTAATACTTGCAATACCGTGTTTAGACTAGGGTGATTATTTTGCACTTATTTTATCTATTATTTTATCACGCCCGATTCGACACCAAATATAGAGTTAGAAGGAAACAAAGTTAAATTAGGAAAGGAAAAGTTGTCAAATAAATCTGTTATGCTGAAAAGTTGTCAAGTTGAAGACTGCAGAAAATATATTACGAATTTGGATGAGATATATTATACCATCAGATAGATTTTTGATTTACGGTCGTTTCCATATAAAGTGCACAAAAATATGATAAGTAATGAAGGAGATATGACCATAACACTGAGTAGTGTTTATCATGTCCTATATTTTAGGAAACGAATTTGAATTGGATTTGGACTTCTTTACCTAGTCCCTAATCCAAAATTTCGACCTAACACCTATATATACCAGCTCCTAACCTTAAAAAATCATCCCTTGGCTGCCTAAGTTTAATATACATACATAAATCATCATAGAAGCAACCAAGAGGATCTAGAGGAGGACGAAGCAAGAGCTAGAGCTTAACTACATCAATTATACACTTCCCCGTCTCTATTCTTTGGGTAAATTAATATTAGATCTATTTTGTCTATGAGGTATTTCTAATCTATTTATTCAAGAGTTTTATTATGCATAATTTCTCTTTAGAATTGTAATTATATGAACAATTGATTATTGCTTTTCTGCTTTAATTTGAATTTGGGATTTTAGTATTTCATTGATTTGGTTTCTAATTGATTTTCATTGACTATATTATGTTGCTTGTTCACTATCATTAACTTAGCTAATTAGAGATAGGTTTTAGTAATTAGGCTATTCGCTAGTGGTGGCGATCATCCGGGAGGGGGGGTTTAATTACAGAACTAGAATTTAGATGTGTGGTATTCGTCATCGATCCTTGCAGACTTGACTAACCACATAAACAATCGGTTAAATTGATTAACCATATTAAAGTAGCTTATAGTCGCCCTGACGGGGTCTGTAATACGGTATGATTGCTTCCAAAGTCTACCCTGACGGGAGTTAGGAAGATAACAGAGTCTGGACTATTGTAAAAACTTTATTCACCCTTATTCTTAGGAATAATTAACTTAATAGGATAGGTTCATACTTGCATCTCCTTATCTTATTTGCATTTTTTTTTTATTCAATTAGATAACTAAAGACCTTACGTGCTTATCTTTTTAATCAAAACATATAAAACCATCTAAAATATTGAACACGAATTGGAATAACTACTTAAATACTTGTGGAGACGAATATCCCAATTTTACTTATCTTTTACTTGGAACGACCCGTACACTTGCGGTTAGTTGCTTCTCTTCTTTTGTGCTGAATTATATCACACTCTAGGTACGACCACATTGTGAAATTAATTTTTGCATAAGTTCTCTCTAACTTTCGTAGTCTCTGAGGAACGAATTCTCTTGTCATTAAAACTTGCATACGTCCTGTAATACTTGCAATACCGTGTTTAGACTAGAGTGATTATTTTGCACTTATTTTATCTATTATTTTATCACGCCCGATTCGACACCAAATATAGAGTTAGAAGGAAACAAAGTTAAATTAGGAAAGGAAAAGTTGTCAAATAAATCTGTTATGCTGAAAAGTTGTCCAGTTGAAGACTGCAGAAAATATATTACGAATTTGGATGAGATATATTATACCATCAGATAGATTTTTGATTTACGGTCGTTTCCATATAAAGTGCACAAAAATATGATAAGTAATGAAGGAGATATGACCATAACACTGAGTAGTGTTTATCATGTCCTATATTTTAGGAAACGAATTTGAATTGGATTTGGACTTTTTTACCTAGTCCCTAATCCAAAATTTTGACCTAACACCTATATATACCAGCTCCTAACCTTAAAAAATCATCCCTTGGCTGCCTAAGTTTAATATACATACATAAATCATCATAGAAGCAACCAAGAGGATCTAGAGGAGGAAGAAGCAAGAGCTAGAGCTTAACTACATCAATTATACACTTCCCCGTCTCTATTCTTTGGGTAAATTAATATTAGATCTATTTTGTCTATGAGGTATTTCCAATCTATTTATTCAAGAGTTTTATTATGCATAATTTCATTTTAGAATTGTAATTATATGAACAATTGATTATTGCTTTTCTGTTTTAATTTGAATTTGGGATTTTAGTATTTCATTGATTTGGTTTCTAATTGATTTTCATTGACTATATTATGTTGCTTGTTCACTATCATTAACTTAGCTAATTAGAGATAGGTTTTAGTAATTAGGCTATTCGCTAGTGGTGGCGATCATCCGGGAGGGGGGGTTTAATTACAGAACTAGAATTTAGATGTGTGGTATTCGTCATCGATCCTTGCAGACTTGACTAACCACATAAACAATCGGTTAAATTGATTAACCATATTAAAGTAGCTTATAGTCGCCCTGACGGGGTCTGTAATACGGTATGATTGCTTCCAAAGTCTACCCTGACGGGAGTTAGGAAGATAACAGAGTCCGGACTATTGTAAAAAATTTATTCACCCTTATTCTTAGGAATAATTAACTTAATAGGATAGGTTCATACTTGCATCTCCTTATCTTATTTGCATTTTTTTTTATTCAATTAGATAACTAAAGACCTTACGTGCTTATCTTTTTAATCAAAACATATAAAACCATCTAAAATACTGAACACGAATTGGAATAACTACTTAAATACTTGTGGAGACGAATATCCCAATTTTACTTATCTTTTACTTGGAACGACCCGTACACTTGCGGTTAGTTGCTTCTCTTCTTTTGTGCTGAATTATATCACACTCTAGGTACGACCACATTGTGAAATTAATTTTGGATTGAAATTATATGTGTTTGATTTTGTAGGATAGGTGTGTGGGTGAATTAGTTCTTAGGTTGTATTATATGAGATTTATTTTAAGTTTTGCTTTGGGTGTTATTCTTTAGATTCTGCATTTGTTTCTTACCTTAGACCTCTACTTTTGTTCTTACTTTGTCGGGACGACAAAGGTTTGAGCTGGGGGTCTGGATGTCTCCTATTTTGTGATAAATAAATCCTCTTTGGAGACATCATTTTAGGTTGAATTTGGACTTAGTTGATAGATTTATAGTCATATTTTGATATATTGCACTTTCTTCCTTTGGATTTTAAATATTGTTACTTTTAGAGCTTTTGTGTGTTAATTTGTTTATTTAGTGTGAATTTCTTAGGTACATGGTTTCTAAGAGGCACTAAAATTAAGAGAAGAAGAGAAGTTTAAAGTCCAAGATCAAGAGAAGGCGTTAAAGAAGCGAAAAATATCACTTAAGTGAAGGTGGAAGAATCCTGGAAAGTCGTCACTTGTAACCCTTCCTGAGCCCTAACAGTGCAGATTCTGACTTGGTGGTTCAAATGAAAAAGATGGGCCCTTGAGTTAGCAAAATTTGGGAAGTGGTTTCAGTGGATTTGGACTTACGGTGTGAAAGTTACACTTGTTTTACTGGAGTGGGGTACAGCAATGCGGGATTAATAAAATGAATTTGGGTCGTTAATCATTTAATTAACTCAAAGGTGGGCCGAATCTGTTTTTTAGCTCTATATACGGGTTTTTAGACCTTTTAATTCATTTCGCTTAATATTTTACTAATTTTTTTAGAGAGTAGAGGCCAGAAGCACTTGGAAGCAAAAGGCAGAAAGTATAGAAGTCTTTCTTCCTCCACAATCAGCCCAATCATTCAAACAATTAGGTTTATTTCAATTTTAATATAATTATGCTTTTAATAATTGTATTTATTTTCAGCATTTAATTATGAACTAAACCCTAAATACTTGAGAATCGCGATATGGGTTGAACCCTAGTTTATTTAATTTAATGTTTTTTGAATTTGGGATTGTATCAATTTAATTAAAGTTGCGTATTCTATATTGACTATTATCTTGCACTTATTTACTATATCTTCTCTGATCAATTAGGTATAGCCCTTAGTAATTAGGCTATTCGTTAGTGGAGATGATCCTCCAGAAGGGTGGGGGATTAATTACTGAACTAGATTATAGACGTGTGACACTCGTTATTGAGCTTTGCAACCTTGACTAATCGCGTAGTCAATTGGGTTAATTTCTTCATTATCTGAAAGTATCTTAGTGTCGCCCTGACAGGGTAATTAATACCGTAGGATAGCCTCCTAAGTCTTCCCTGATGGAAGTCAGGAGGATATTAGAGTCTTAGCCATATAAAATACCGAGTTTACCCTTAAACGAAAGCATTAAATATATGAACTTTGGTGATTCCCTAGCGAGACTAAAGTATATGTATCATATTTGCATACTCGTTTTAGTTTAATTCTTAGTTTAATATTAGTTTATTTAGTAATCTTGCGTTTGTTTTTTATTAATTTAAAAACCCAACAAATATATATTATTTACCATAGCTATAAGTTCTACCTTATCAATTGAGCATTTAAATCTAATCTAGCAGTCCACGTGGAGACAAAATCCCCTATTATTTATCTATTACTTGGAACGACCCATACACTTGCGGTTAGTTGCTCCTTCTATTTCGTGTTGATTTATATCACATTTTATGAGCGAACGGTGTAATCTCTCATACTTGACCTTTTGGAGGTTACTTTGTATCCACATCATTCAGACCAAGGGTCTATCCAGCTTCACTTTAATTGCAAGCCTTGCACAATTATGTTGACACTCAATCTAATTTTATTTGTTCAATAAATATATATAACCAACATTGTAGCCTAATAAAAACGTATAATAAGGGAGATATTACAAATCTGGCAACCATGTCGCTTTTGCTCCGGAATATCATCTACCATCTTGAATGGATCAGGGCTTGTCGTGTATGTCGTTGAATCGCCAGACATGTTCTTATTATCTTTGGCCTCATTCTTATTCTTTCCATTGTCCATCTGTTCAGATATATTATAATCGTAGCTTTGTATCCCAGTTATTGCTTCTTTGTAAGAACAATAGGGATTATCATATCCTTCTGAGTAAATAACACTTTTGCCCCCTGGGTTTATATGCGATTGACAGGTTGCCCCCTAAGTCTTAAAATGCGCCTCGTTGCCCCCTAAGTTACTTTTGTGCCCCGTTACCCCCTGACCCCTATTTCCGTCCATTTTTTCCGTTAAAAGTGACGTGGCAATTCCATGTCATATTTTTTCTTTTTTTTAATCCTAATCTTAATTAATTATTTAATTAACTTAAACCAAGGGCAAAAAAGAAATTTCATTAATAATTTTTATAATATTAAATATAATTAATATAATAACCACCCCCACCCCACCCCCACCCCCTAACCACCCCCACCCCCCCTCTCTCTTCCCCATTCTTCTTCTTCTTCTTCTTCCCGTTCTTCTTCCCCGACCTGGTTCTTCTTTAAAAAAACAAAATTCAGCAAACTGTAATGGAAGTTAGAAATATTTCTTATTGGGTGATAGAAAACAGTCAACAAACAAATTTTTCCTCAATTGTAATAGGATAAATTTAGTTTCGTGTGATTTGATAATCTCATTTCGAGTGGCATTAGTTTTTGGGTAATTGCACCTTTGGTCCCTGTTTAATGCAAAAACCGTCAAATACACTTGTGTGTTTCAGATATAATCATGTGTTATATATTTAAAGTTGCAAGTATACCTCTCGACATGGGTATATTAACTATTTTTTGGGAACACATGTACCAATGGTGCAATTTGTCCTTTTAAGTTTTTCGAGTCATGAAGTCTTGCGAACATGAATTGAAAGAACTAATGCACGAAAAGATCAAAGACAACCTTTATAAGTTGCAATACAGTTGACATTGTCTTTAACCCATTTACTTCCAAAGAATCAGGAATCATAGTTGTCTTTTTCTTTTGTTCAAAGGATCATAGTTGTCTAATTTGACTTTGAACAAGCACAATCTTAGTGGATTTTGCGATTTATCATAACATCTGAACCCTGTTACGTTATATGATTGTGTTCATAAGTTCAATAAGTTTCTTAGTCTTTTTAGAACATTGATGGAATGGAGGATTATAGTGAAACTCTACCATACATGTCAGAAGGGCAAGAGGCTTTAGTATTCAGTATGTTTTGTATTTTGGTGCTCGATAACTTTGTCATGAACAAGACAATTCATCAGCAAACAGCACGACAGAGCTCTCATCTCCATCGCCTCTCTTTGAGTTCGCTGTTGTGGTGAAGAAGCTGATTTGCGTGACTTCAGTTCTCCGCCATCTCGAAACACCTAGATCTACTCGCCGGAGCTGCTATCTGCTCGAGAGCCATTGCCGGATCCATGGATGTTGGAAGTAGCGAGCTTCACGAAGAAGAATAATAGCTTATTCAATTACTCGAGGGCCATTGCCGGGCTCTGGCATATCATCTGCCGGAGATGATAATTCATTTTTCATCGGTGACTTCTCCAGCATTACGAAGAAGAATAATAGCTTATTCAATTACTCACTCTTCTCTCCGCCTTGCCCCTCTACGTCACCTTCGGAAAATTCTTTCGAATTTTCCGACGCCATTGCCACCGAGAACCACCCCAACGAAGCTAGCTACATTCTTAAGTACCAAAAGCTCTACAGTCGTTACACTCTCTGTCTCTCTCACCTCCAGGAATCCATTAAAGAGCTAGATCTAGACATCAAACTTCCATTGCAGTTTGCTGATTTTTTTTTTTTTTTTTAAAGAAGAACCAGGTCGGGGAAGAAAAACGGGAAGAAGAAGAAGAATGGGGAAGAGGGGGTTAGGGGGTGGGGGTGGGGTGGGGGTGGTTATTATATTAATTATATTTAATATTATAAAAACTATTAATGAAATTTCTTTTTTGCCCTTGGTTTAAGTTAATTAAATAATTAATTAAGATTAGGATTAAAAAAAAAAATATGATATGGAATTGCCACGTCATTTTTAACGGCAAAAATGGACGGAAATAGGGGTCAGGGGGTAACGGGGCACAAAAGTAACTCTTAGGGGACAACGAGGCGAATTTTAAGACTTAGGGGACAACCTGTCAATCGCGTATAAACCCAGGGGCAAAAGTGTTATTTACTCTATCCTTCTTTTGATATATGATCACCCATGTATGTACTATGATTTGGATTTATGGGTGAGACATCAATATGACTACCTGCATATTCACCCAGCGTGTTATTAAAACTCAGATTATCCTCAGAATTCATATGTGGGTTATGTACAACCTCTTTGGGTACTATAGTAATCGATTAATAAGTCGTGGAGTTATTGGGTGCTACTCTAACACTTCCACCTCCAACGGGTGATTCCACAAAGATTGGATTTACCACTATCCTTCCTCCCTCCAACTTCGCAATATCATTCTGTTTCTGGACAATTATTTCATTATTATGCTTGATACTTTCTTCATCCGTTCATGTACCGCCAGTAATGGCTTTTCAATTCGTGACTTAAGCGTCCTACCCACCCTTAGTTTATTTTTTTACATGTTCTTCTACCTATGACAAATTGCCACGGTCCACATACATTAGAGATCGTTTAGGACCCTAACTGTGTCGTTGGACTTGTTCTTTCCCAATTTATTCACTAATATTCACGGACCACATCTGTTAGAGATAGTTTGAGTGTTAATAAATAAAAACCCAGCAACACTCATATTGTTGTGGAAACACATAAAGTACATCAATACGCTAAAAAAAACAATGAAACCGAGTATATTAAGGTTAGACTACTTGACATAAAACAAAAAATTATAACAACACAAAATATCATGCTAATTATACCTTAAAAAGAGAGAAAAAATTTAAAAAACTAGCCATTGATTGATCATGAGAGAGAGTTGGAGAGTGGTTTGTGTATGTGCAAACGATTAGTGTTAGTAAAGTAGAGAAGAGAGACTATAATTTAATTTGATCAATCTATTATATATAAAAGTTAAGAAAATAAAATAAAGTTTATTTTTTGGACTCAGAGGAGTGATCTAACCACTAGACCAAAATAAAGTTTAGATAATAATAATAATCTGTATACACGCCTTAAAAAAATTATATGATAATTAATTCTTATCTTAATTCACTAGGTCACAAATTTTTGTTATATATATAATGGAAAGAATTGGCAGTCTTTAAGATAAAATTAAGGATTACTATAAGGAAATTATTTTTACCTCCATTAAATAATTCTGTATTAAGTAAATTGTTTTATTTTCCTTTTTTCTAAAAACAAATGAAATTGCTTGAGGACTCCTTTCCTTGTACAAACACCAATACTTTTGAATTTTTAAAAGGAAAAGAGTACTTGACCTATGGAAACAAGATTTACAACTTACTCGTCTTCTCTCCTACAAGATTTATATTCGAAGCATAGCCACCAAAAGTACAAGGTATAATTCGTAATTGATGTCTAACGTTTATATTCCACACGATTTATTTTTTAATGTACTATCAGATTTACCCGTGAAATCTCTTATTCGATTTAAGTGCGTATCCAAATCATGGTGTCGGATGATTAGCCACCCTGAGTTCATTAAAACACATCTCAAGAAATCCAAATCTAACATGAAGCTTATTGTGAAATTGCATAGTGTGAAATTGGATACCCATTGTGAAGGAGGCCCCAACCTATGTGATGTAAACTTCAACTTGGATGAAAGTTATAGCATGAAGGAAATAAAATTACCGAAGATAGATGGTTCGCACCCCGAGATAGCAGGCTCTTGCAATGGCATAGTATATATAGTCAATTATCAAATGGAAATTGTTTTGTGGAACCCTTCAACTCGAAATCGAAAGCACCTTCGAAACCCTGTTGGTTACTATGAAGGTATACCGACCACGGGAAAGAATTACTGGCTACATGGTTTTGGGTACGATGAAAACACGGATGACTACAAGGTGGTTCAGTTGAGAAGACATGGTTCTGATTGTACTAATTATTTCTCTAAAATATATATATTTAGTCTAAAATCTAACAAATGGAAGAGTTTGGAGAATTTTGCACATGGAAGTGATCTTGATCTTGAATCATGGAACCTGAGTGGAGTTTTTGCTAATGGGGCACTGCATTGGCTGCTGGACAACCATTATATTCTTGCTTTTAATATTGGAACTGAGAGATTACAATTGATACCACCACCAAAAACTTCAATAATAAAGTTTCCTATGTTATCTGTAGCTTTTCTAGATAGTTGCCCATATCTGATTTATGACGACCATGTTGCTAAGGAGAAGTGGATAATGAAAGATTATGGATCTAAGGATCCTTGGACTAAGTTTACATTAGATTTGTTAGTGGGGAGACAACTGTTTATAATGAAACCATGGTGTTTTTGGAGCAATACTGAGATATACAATCTTAAAAAGTTATCATTTGAGAAAGTGGACTTCCTAGTAAAAAGGAAATACTGGCAGTCATATATATATTTTGAAAGTCTCGTCCAACTAGATGATGGAGGTGGAGAAAGTAATGTTACATCTGCGGAAGAAAAAGATTCGAGAGGAAGAAAAAGAAAGCAAAGAGATTAAATTTATTGAAGTATAATCTCATTCTATTAATTACTTTATGGTTAATTTATTTGTTAGATATTAAGAGCATAATCTTGTCTAATTTTTTTTTGGTCAAAATAATCTTGTCTGGCAGGTACATGGTAAAACTAGATTCAATTGAAAACTTTAACTATTGAATATATGTTCTCTGTTGATCCTATACCAAGAGTTACTTTTCTTGTTCTAAGAATTATGTCTATGGTAAAGGTAGAAGTAATAATATATGAGAATAAGCCCTCCGCAGAAGTACACTTGTGCGGGGTAATAATATAGATTTCAAATTTTTAAGATACAGATACAACCCTATCACTTGCATTCGATTTATTTATTGCAGGAACCAGACAATCCGCATGTTGGATACTTGGATCAATAAGTATTTATTGCAAGAACGACATAACAGAGAAGTCTGTTTTATTATAAAAAAAAAATTGTTTAATGAAAATAAGATTACGGTGTTCAACCAATTTCGTTAACATCACTTCCATACCAATTCAAGATTCAGAATTTGTTAGGAGCAAATTGTTGTTATTGACATAAAATTATCGTCTCAAAGGAAAGCATCTTCAATAATTTTGATATAGATATACAATAAAAGTACACAGAGAATCACATACTCTTTCAATTACCAAAACCTTGTAGCATAAGACTATGCAACAACCATTTAAGAGGAGCACATACTATATGCTTCAATATGCTTTAATGATGTTATCACATGAAGCTACTTCATACTGATTTGTATGTATCATACCCACACATGTATAGGTCTACCCCTGATTTTTTGAGAAATTTGAAATCCATTAAAAGGGAATACTGACATTCATATTTATATTTTGAAAGTCTCGTCCTACTCCTAATCGAGGTGGAGGTGGAGAAAGTGATCTTACACATGTAACGCATCTATCAAAAGAATTACCGCTTAAGATACACTTACCAGAGGAGGCCCCAACCTATGTGATGTAAACTTCAACTTGGATGAAAGTTATAGCATGAAGGAAATTAAATTACCGCTTAAGATAAATGCTTCGCAGCCCATATGGGAGATAGCTGGCTCTTGCAATGGCATCGTATATATAGTCTATTATCTAAAAGGGAACAAAGAAATTATTTTGTGGAACCCTTCAACTCGTAACCAAAAGCACCTTCTGAGCCCTATTGGTTCCTATGATAATACACCGACCAGGGGAATAGTAGATTACATCGTACATGGTTTTGGGTACGATGAAAGCACGGATGACTACAAGGTGGTTCAGTTGAGAAGACATGGTTCTGATTGTAGTAATTTCTTTAATATATATATATTTAGTCTAAAATCTAACAAATGGAAGAGTTTGGAGAATTTTGCACATGGAAATGATCTTAAAAAAATAAGAAACAGGAGTGGACTTGTTGCTAATGGTTCCCTGTATTGGTTGCTCAACAACGATTTTATTCTTGCTTTTAATCTTGGAACTGAGAGATTCCAAGTGATACCACCACCGAGAACTTTAATTAAGATTCCCACCTTATACTTAGCTTTTCTAAGTAGTTGCCCGCATCTGATTTATGATGCTAGGGAGAAGTGGATAATGAAAGATTATGAATCTAACGATCCTTGGATTAAGTTTACATCAGATTTTTTAGTGGGGAGACAATTACTTATAATGAGGCCATGGAGTTATCGGAATAATCTTGAGGTATACAATCGTGAAAAGCTATCATTTGAGAATGTGGAATTCCCAAGGAGATACCTGCAATCATATATATATTTTGAAAGTCTCGTCCAACTAGATGATGGAGAAAGTGATGTTACATCTGTGGAAGAAGAAGGTCCGAGATGAAGAAAAAGAAAGCAAAGAGATTACATTTATTGAAGTATAATCTCATTCTATCAATTACTTTATGGTTAATTTGTTTGTTAGAATTTTATAGCATAATCTTGTCTGATTTTTTAATTTTTGTGGTCAAAATAATCTTCTGATAGGCACATGAGAAATTTAGCTTCATTTATAAATTTAACCGTTGAATATATGTTCTCTGTTGATCCTATACCAAGAGTTACTTTTCTTGTTCTAAGAATAATATCTATGGTAAATGTAAAGATAATAATATATGAGAATCAGCTCTCAGCAGAAGTACCATTGTGTGAGGTAATACTATAGATTTCAAACTCTAAGATACAGATACAACCCTATCACTTGCATTCGATTTATTTATTGCAAGAACCAGACAATCCGCATGTTAAATACTAAGATCAATAAGTATTATGCCGTATTTATTGCAAGAACGACATGTCTGTTTTATTAAAAACAAATTGTTTAATGAAAATAAGTTTACGGTGTTCAACCAATTTCGTTAACATTACTTCCCAACCAATTAACGATACAGACCAAGTAAAAACATGATATTTGAAGTAAATTTTCGTGATAATTTGATTCAGCAAAGGAATAAAAGGGCAATGGAACATGGTTTCGTTTAATGTACAGCCAAATTATGTTTAGAGAAGCTTCAAAACCAACGAAAGTTTGCCAGTTCAGAATTAATGTTTCCCATGGGATAATGGTCTCGGTCAGGAAGATTTAACGGATATCGAAATAAATGAGTGCGAGAGGTTGGAGCTGAACAATGAGCAAAATTATATTTAACCAAAAAAAAAAAAAAAGAGTTCAACATCCAATAATTAATTTAAACAGTGGATTAATTGCACCATTAGTCCCTGTGTTATGCATAGTAGCTAAATGTAACCCATGAATAAAAAATGTAGAGAACATACCATTGTTCTTTCTATAGATTACTATCTCACAAGAAGGAGAGATGAGAGTACAAGGCGTTAGTTAAAGTAATATGTACAGATCCTCCTTAAAATGGCCTGATGTATAGTTGTCACGCCATCGAAAGCTAGTGATATTAAATGCTTGTCATGATGCTTGGATTCAACTTAAGTACTCTGTTTTATGAACTTGCGTAAGTAATAATCTGAATAAGTCAGGACACCAATCCAAGATCTTGTATGATATTATGTGATGTTCTAGCAAACAACTTTGCATTTTTGCATTGCTTTCACAGAGCTTTTATACACTGAAAGATTAAATGTCTTTGATACATCAAACTAGTAGTGTGAGAGCCTGTTCTCAAGTCTTATTCTCTATCTTCTCCAACATGTAAAAGACCAATTTTCATCTACTCTTTACATAAAAAATGTGTTTAAGTCTGAACTTCCCACCAGGCACGCACATTAAGGGTTCTTATGCAGCACCTTCGTAATTTAATATACATTTGATGATTCTCCTAAGGCAAGCTATGCTATATGGGTAAATAGTCCTTTAACCAATCTTGCAAGAGGATAACATTAAATATCATCATCAAGCACCATTTACATTGTTGAAATTAAAGTGCTTCATGCTTTTCAAAAGAATCAAGAAGTTTTTTTTCCTTCTTTTGATGACTTCCTGCAATAATTTTAATAACAAACGACATTATCCACTACTCAAAAGGCAATTTGGGCATTGACAAAAAAAAAAGGCAATTTGGGAACTGAAAACGGATGTGAAGTGGGGTCCCCTTATTTAGAAACCTAGTAGAGTAGGAGCACCATATTTAAGTCTCTTCGTATTGTGAGGTCGCCACTCTAGTCCATTCTGATGGGGGTAGGGAGGAATTTAGAATCCTAGTTATTGCAATTCTACATAATTTGTCCTTACATGATTAGAATAAACAAGGCTAGTGCGAATTACTTGCTATATCTCGAGCTAAACTCTCGTACTTTTTGTTTCTCGTATTTACTTTTCTGTCTTTAGTTTATTTAGTTAATATTTTATTCTCAAAAACCAAATAAAAATCTATTTGTCATTTCTTTATTCCTGCGTATTATTTTTCTAACTTTTATATTTGCAGTTGATATTTGTATAAGTTCTCTCTACCTTTCGTAGTCTCTGAGGAACGAATTCTTTTGTCATTAAAACTTGCATACGTCCTGTAATACTTGCAGTACTGTGTTTAGACTAGGATGCAACCAGAGAAATCTATTAATTGCAGCCTATTTTAAAGGATTAGGTTATAAAGTCTAACTAAGAAATACTACTTTATAAAGCCTAGTAACCTAATTTGCAGTTGAGTTTTTTCCATTTCTACCCTTTTCAATTTTTTTAATTCGTTTTTCTGTTTTTTTATTTAAAAAAATTGAGTTTTTTTTACTCTAACGTACCAGATAGATTTTTTCTGTACATTCACGAGGGTACAGACCTATACATTTTTTTCGGTACAGACCTAAATTTTTTTAACGTTTTTAAGGTGGATCCAATGAATTTTTTGTTTATGTCCAATATCTCGGTTTTGTTTAAGTTCATGGGGTTGTACCCAAGCCCGTTTTTTGTCCATGTTCATGCCAATATGTCAATTATTCGTACCCAAGGGGTTGTACCAAACCCGGATTATCCATGTCATTTTTGTCCAATGTCAAACTTTTAGAAAATAAGTTATTGAGTCCTCTTGTGTCTATACCCTACCCTAACACAATTACAAGTTACAAACTTTTTTTATTCTGATTTCTCAAGCCTTTAAAATTTTCACAGTTAATTAGTGTTTAATTTTCACCTTCAAAATTAACAAACTATATTAGGGTTTTATTTTAAAAAACTAATCCCAAAAATTTTACTGATCCATAATGTCTAGACCATAATGTATAGACCCTAATGTCTAGATCTAAAGGGCTGGCCCAAAAATACTGGACACAAACAAATATCAGTATAAAAAAAAAGTTACCAACTTCAAAAAATGAACTAAGGAATCTGGACTAATTACATCCAAACAAAAGCTGGACCCAAGGGGGACTGGACTATTGACAAAAGGGTTGGACCAAGTTTTTGTACAGACTCAAAAATTACAAGTTTTAAAAAAAAAAAAATAACAGGCCTAAGAAGGTTGGACCACCGTGGGCTGAGCCCAAACAGACTGGACCAGCGCTCTCACCTGTACACACGTTTTTAAAAAAAACAGAATTGGCCTCACGAGTGAGGTGGGGTGGCAGAGGATGGTCGACGTTTGTTGCAGCAGTGATGAGGGATTCATTGCAGAAGGATCGCAGCAGTGGTGGTGGCGAGATCTTCTTCTCCAGCCGTGGTAGCAACAGTGGCGGCGGCAAAATCAGAGCCCAAACGGCTTCGTCGAAGGAGGTGCTCCGGTTGAGGTGGTGGGGTGTTGCACCGGAGAGTAGCACCACCCTGCTTGCTGATAGTTGTTGATCTCTGTGGTGGTGGTGGTGTTCTTGAGCACTGAAGGCGCAGATCTGAGTCGCAGTGGGGGTGGTGAGAAGGTGAGGTGTTGCAGTGGTGCAGAAGGTGAGGTGTGCTGCGTCACAGCGAGTTCTTCTCTCGTTGGTGTAACAGCGGTTGGGGCGGCGAAATCTGTGCAGCGGTAGGGCGGCGAAATCAGAGGAGCAAAATCAGAGCGGAGTTGGTGGTGGTTGTGCGTCACAGCGGGGTCCTCTCTCACTGCAGATTCGCGCTGGTGGTGGTGCGCAGATCTGGGTCGCAGTGGGGGTGGTGAGAAGGTGAGGTGTTGTAGTGGTGCAGAAGGTGAGGTGTTGCAGTGGTGCACCACCAATCAGATCTGGCGGCAGTGGGATGGTGGATCTAGTGGATTTGTAGCAGTGGAGAGGTGAGAATGTGGATAGATGTAGGGGGAGGGAGGCGGTAATGGTGGGAAGAGGGAGGGGGAGGGGGGTAATGGTGGAGAGAGAGAGAGAGAGAGAGAGAGAGAGAGAGAGAGAGAGAGAGAGAGAGAGAGAGAGAGAGAGAGAGAGAGAGAAGGTGCGCATCGAAAGTGGGCATCAAACCCTATAGGGTAAAATGTTTTGGGTTGGTTTCTTTTCAGTGTATAAGAGAGGGGGAGGGGTGTTTTTGGTTTTTTGCTCTACACTAGTTAGGTCGTAAGGAGGGTTTTGGGGTTGGGCTTTAGTTTATTAAGTTATATGTTGTGGGGCTCTAAATTATAATTGCCCCGTGCAATAATGCTTCAAAAACATCTTATACCCAAACTCTCACTGTCTGAAACGCTTCACTTTCGTAAACATACTTTTTGTGAATTAATGATAGATTATAGTAATATCTTAGGGTATGTTTGGATTGAAGGTATTGAGAAAAAAAAAGATTTTCGATATATTATAATGTTTGGATTGAGAATTTTTTTTTAAAGGAAAGTAATTTAAGTGATTATGAAAATCACTTAAAACCCATTATATAATCATTCCGAATTGGGGTCGAATGGAAGAATTTTTTTTTAATAAATAAGTAAGAGAAAAACAATAACTTTAACATCTTACACTTACAGATAAAAATAGAAATATGTCAATATTTTTTTTTTCCTATTTTTTTTCAATTTAAACAAAAAAATACTCAAAATTCGTTATGAATGTTTCTTTGTTAAAATTATCAGATCCAAACAACATTTTTCTCTAACTTTCTTTTCTTTTATCATTTTTCCTTTTTTTTCTTTTATTATTTTTTTCCCTCCTGAATACAAACACACCCTTAGAGTTAATGTATAACACATCTTGAATGCATGCAAACACTAGACTATAGATAGGAAAATTAATGAACAATGCAAAAGAAGTAAGCTTGTGCTTAGTGAGAATGAGTGGTGTATAGAATGTGAGATCTAAACGAGTTGAGAAGCCACTTAATTTTGAACTAGAGGTGAAACTGGAGTGAAACTTTGTGGCTAGGAAAATGATAGAGGCAGTTCATTGATATCCGCTTGAGACCTTTTTAGCTTTCTAACCCATTATTAATTATATCCTTCTTAGCCTTATTTTAAGACTTTAAACCTTTTTTTTTTTGACGTCACATTATAATCTATCCTTTCGATGTTAGGAATATACCATATGACCAGCACTTGAATCACGATTGCTTGAGAATACTTGTTCTTGAACTTGAGTTTGGGGTGAGGAGATCTGTTATTTCATTTGTTGGGTAGATTTGTGGTGTGCTTGAATAATTATGCACTTTAATGTAAATTCCTTTTCCGGTTTCTAAGAAAAAAAAAGAAAAAAAAATGAGAAAATAAGTTAGCATGACACTTCACATCAAAATGAATGTCACGTTTAACTTATAAAAAAAAGACTGAATAAATGTTGAAATGAAAGAGGCGGCAACAATATATTTTTATTGTAATCATATTGATAGGTTTGGGTTTAAGTGGGGATGCTAAATTAGTGCATCAAGTAAGTGAGAACGTGTTTGAGTGTACACTCGAGCTCTAGGACAGTATATTGATGGTTAGTGAGGAGAGAGCCAAAAGCTCACTTCAAATTTCCCAAAAATACATATCATACCGTCCTTAAGCCTACGCTAAAACCGTAAACCTCGTGATTCTTAGATATGTAGTGGAATAACAGCTTTGCTAGTAGAGAGAAAGTTAAGTGAAGTGTTCAAAGTAAGTAAGGATCGAGGAATATCCTATAGCCATCGAGCTAAGTATCAAGGGAAATTGTCTAGCATTGTGATGTCTCTCTATTTATGATGAATTAATCTGTCTGTGAGACATTATTATAGGTGTATTATGTGCTTAATTGGGGTTTTTCCCTATCATTTGATATATTCCAGTTTCTTACCTTGATTTGGAGAATTATTACATTTAGAGCATTTTTAGTGTAATTCGTGTGTTAATTGTGAAGCTCTTAGGTAAATTGATTTAATTAGATGCCAAATCGATGTTAAGGAGTTAAGTAAAGAATATCCAAGGTGAAATATTGATGTTTCCTCATTTGTGATGATTTAATCTTAGTTGGAGACATCATTTTAGGTGTATTTAATAATTTAATTGTCGATTTTTATTTATATTATTATATTTTCCTATTTCCTGCATTGATTTGATGATTTATTATTTTTAGAACATATTGGGTTTAATTGTTTGTTAAATGTGAAGCTTTAAAGATATATGATAATTAATTAGATGTCAAATCAATTCTAAGGGATAAGGGAAAGAAGATAATGATGCAAATTGGAGATAAAGGAAGGAAATATAAAAAAGGAAAAGATAAAGTTGTCAAGTAAATCTGAATTCCAGCAGCTACGTCCATTAAATTGATTATAACTCAAAAACGGCTAGGAATTTAGAAGAATGGTCCGAAGAAAAGTTATAGAGATTTCCGAGACGATCAGTTTCGATAAAAAGAACACATAAATCGAAGATGTACTGAAAAAGTTACGACCAAAACAAAACAACAACAGTTTATTACCTTTTCTATATTTTTGGGTTACGAATTTGAGTTGGGCTAGAAGTCAAATATTTGTCTTCCACTCCAAGAAAACGTCTTAGGGTTTCCTATACCCTATAAATACACCCTCTAATAAGTAGAAACACATCCTTGGCTAATCCTTAAGCCAAGAAGAAGCCTACATCAAGAGAAAAGAAGTCTGGAAGGAGTTGAACACCAAATCATTTCTTCACAAGCCTTCAAGATTGTAATTGTTTTCTTTTCTTTCTCTTGTATGAACTAATTTACTTTACCTTGAGATTTAGCATATGGGTATGAACCCTAGACTTGTTTTACATCTATTCTAATTTGGGATACCATTATATTTAAATTGAATTCATGTTTTATTCTCTGTTTTATGTGCTTTAATTTACTGTATGTTTTCCTTGCGGAGGACTATGTATAGGATTACCTTAATATTAGTTAGATGGTCACCCGGAAGGGGTGTCTAATTATTGAAACACCACATAAACGTCTAGTGTGCGGTAGTGATCTGACGGGCTTGCCTAACTAGATAACCATTAGGGTGTGATTTAACCACCGATCATCATTAGAAGGCCAGACTCATTTAGGAACCTAGCAGAGTAGGAGCACCATATTTAAGTCCCTTCGTGATTGTGAGGTTGCCACCCTAGTCCATCTTGATGGGGGTAGGGAGGAATTTTGAATCCTAGTTATTGCAATTCTACATAATTCGCCCTTACATGATTAGAATAAACAAGGCTAGTGGGAATTACTTGCTATATCTCGAGCTAAACTTTCATACTTTTTGTTTCTCGTATTTACTTTTCTGTCTTTAGTTTATTTAGTTAATATTTTATTCTCAAAAACCAAATAAAAATCTATTTGTCTTTTCTTTATTCATGCGTATTATTTTTCTAGCTTTTATATTTGCAGTTGATATTTGCATAAGTTCTCTCTAACTTTCGTAGTCTCTGAGGAACGAATTCTCTTGTCATTAAAACTTGCATACGTCCTGTAATACTTGCAATACCGTGTTTAGACTAGGGTGATTATTTTGCACTTATTTTATCTATTATTTTATCACGCCCGATTCGACACCAAATATAGAGTTAGAAGGAAACAAAGTTAAATTAGGAAAGGAAAAGTTGTCAAATAAATCTGTTATGCTGAAAAGTTGTCCAGTTGAAGACTGCAGAAAATCTATTACGAATTTGGATGAGATATATTATACCATCAGATAGATTTTTGATTTACGGTCGTTTCCATATAAAGTGCACAAAAATATGATAAGTAATGAAGGAGATATGACCATAACACTGAGTAGTGTTTATCATGTCCTATATTTTAGGAAACGAATTTGAATTGGATTTGGACTCCTTTACCTAGTCCCTAATCCAAAATTTCGACCTAACACCTATATATACCAGCTCCTAACCTTAAAAAATCATCCCTTGGCTGCCTAAGTTTAATATACATACATAAATCATCATAGAAGCAACCAAGAGGATCTAGAGGAGGAAGAAGCAAGAGCTAGAGCTTAACTACATCAATTATACACTTCCCCGTCTCTATTCTTTGGGTAAATTAATATTAGATCTATTTTGTCTATGAGGTATTTCTAATCTATTTATTCAAGAGTTTTATTATGCATAATTTCTCTTTAGAATTGTAATTATATGAACAATTGATTATTGCTTTTCTGCTTTAATTTGAATTTGGGATTTAAGTATTTCATTGATTTGGTTTCTAATTGATTTTCATTGACTATATTATGTTGCTTGTTCACTATCATTAACTTAGCTAATTAGAGATAGGTTTTAGTAATTAGGCTATTCGCTAGTGGTGGCGATCATCCGGGAGGGGGGGGGTTTAATTACAGAACTAGAATTTAGATGTGTGGTATTCGTCATCGATCCTTGCAGACTTGACTAACCACATAAACAATCGGGTAAATTGATTAACCATATTAAAGTAGCTTATAGTCGCCCTGACGGGGTCTGTAATACGGTATGATTGCTTCCAAAGTCTACCCTGACGGGAGTTAGGAAGATAACAGAGTCCGGACTATTGTAAAAAATTTATTCACCCTTATTCTTAGGAATAATTAACTTAATAGGATAGGTTCATACTTGCATCTCCTAATCTTATTTGCATTTTTTTTAATTTTTTTTATTCAATTAGATAACTAAAGACCTTACGTGCTTATCTTTTTAATCAAAACATATAAAACCATCTAAAATATTGAACACGAATTGGAATAACTACTTAAATACTTGTGGAGACGAATATCCCAATTTTACTTATCTTTTACTTGGAACGACCCGTACACTTGCGGTTAGTTGCTTCTCTTCTTTTGTGCAGAATTATATCACACTCTAGGTACGACCATATTGTGAAATTAATTTTGGATTGAAATTATCTGTGTTTGATTTTGTAGGATAGGTGTGTGGGTGAATTAGTTCTTAGGTTGTATTATATGAGATTTATTTTAAGTTTTGCTTTGGGTGTTATTCTTTAGATTCTGCATTTGTTTCTTACCTTAGACCTCTACTTTTGTTCTTACTTTGTCGGGACGACAAAGGTTTGAGCTGGGGGTCTGGATGTCTCCTATTTTGTGATAAATAAATCCTCTTTGGAGACATCATTTTAGGTTGAATTTGGACTTAGTTGATAGATTTATAGTCATATTTTGATATATTGCACTTTCTTCCTTTGGATTTTAAATATTGTTACTTTTAGAGCTTTTGTGTGTTAATTTGTTTATTTAGTGTGAATTTCTTAGGTACATGGTTTCTAAGAGGCACTAAAATTAAGAGAAGAAGAGAAGTTTAAAGTCCAAGATCAAGAGAAGGCGTTAAAGAAGCGAAAAATATCACTTAAGTGAAGGTGGAAGAATCCTGGAAAGTCGTCACTTGTAACCCTTCCTTAGCCCTAACAGTGCAGATTCTGACTTGGTGGTTCAAATGAAAAAGATGGGCCCTTGAGTTAGCAAAATTTGGGAAGTGGTTTCAGTGGGTTTGGACTTACGGTGTGAAAGTTACACTTGTTTTACTGGAGTGGGGTACAGCAATGCGGGATTAATAAAATGAATTTGGGTCGTTAATCATTTAATTAACTCAAAGGTGGGCCGAATCTTTTTTTTAGCTCTATATACGGGTTTTTAGACCTTTTAATTCATTTCGCTTAATATTTTACTAATTTTTTTAGAGAGTAGAGGCTAGAAGCACTTGGAAGCAAAAGGCAGAAAGTATAGAAGTCTTTCTTCCTCCACAATCAGCCCAATCATTCAAACAATTAGGTTTATTTCAATTTTAATATAATTATGCTTATAATAATTGTATTTATTTTCAGCATTTAATTATGAACTAAACCCTAAATACTTGAGAATTGCGATATGGGTTGAACCTTAGTTTATTTAATTTAATGTTTTTTGAATTTGGGATTGTATCAATTTAATTAAAGTTGCGTATTCTATATTGACTATTATCTTGCACTTATTTACTATATCTTCTCTGATCAATTAGGTATAGCCCTTAGTAATTAGGTTATTCGTTAGTGGAGATGATCCTCCAGAAGGGTGGGGGATTAATTACTGAACTAGATTATAGACGTGTGACACTCGTTATTGAGCTTTGCAACCTTGACTAATCGCGTAGTCAATTGGGTTAATTTCTTCATTATCTGAAAGTATCTTAGTGTCGCCCTGACGGGGTAATTAATACCGTAGGATAGCCTCCTAAGTCTTCCCTGATGGAAGTCAGGAGGATATTAGAGTCTCAGCCAATATAAAATACCGAGTTTACCCTAAAACGAAAGCATTAAATATATGAACTTTGGTGATTCCCTAGCGAGACTAAAGTATATGTATCATATTTGCATACTCGTTTTAGTTTATTTCTTAGTTTAATATTAGTTTATTTAGTAATCTTGCGTTTGTTTTTTATTAATTTAAAAACCCAACAAATATATATTATTTACCATAGCTATAAGTTCTACCTTATCAATTGAGCATTTAAATCTAATCTAGCAGTCCACGTGGAGACAAAATCCCCTATTATTTATCTATTACTTGGAACGACCCATACACTTGCGGTTAGTTGCTCCTTCTATTTCGTGTTGATTTATATCACACTTTATGAGCGAACAGTGTAATCTCTCATACTTGACCTTTTGGAGGTTACTTTGTATCCACATAATTCAGACCAAGGGTCTATCCAGCTTCACTTTAATTGCAAGCCTTGCACAATTATGTTGACACTCAATCTAATTTTATTTGTTCAATAAATATATATAACCAACATTGTAGCCTAATAAAAACGTATAATAAGGGAGATATTACAAATCTGGCAACCATGTCGCTTTTGCTCCGGAATATCATCTACCATCTTGAATGGATCAGGGCTTGTCGTGTATGTCGTTGAATCGCCAGACATGTTCTTATTATCTTTGGCCTCATTCTTATTCTTTCCATTGTCCATCTGTTCAGATATATTATAATCGTTGCTTTGTATCCCAGTTATTGCTTCTTTGTAAGAACAATAGGGATTATCATATCCTTCTGAGTAAATAACACTTTTGCCCCCTGGGTTTATATGCGATTGACAGGTTGCCCCCTAAGTCTTAAAATGCGCCTCGTTGCCCCCTAAGAGTTACTTTTGTGCCCCGTTACCCCCTGACCCCTATTTCCGTCCATTTTTTCCGTTAAAAGTGACGTGGCAATTCCATGTCATATTTTTTCTTTTTTTTAATCCTAATCTTAATTAATTATTTAATTAACTTAAACCAAGGGCAAAAAAGAAATTTCATTAATAATTTTTATAATATTAAATATAATTAATATAATAACCACCCCACCCCACCCCCACCCCCTAACCCCCCCCCCCTCTCTCTTCCCCATTCTTCTTCTTCTTCTTCTTCCCGTTCTTCTTCCCCGACTTGGTTCTTCTTTAAAAAAACAAAATTCAGCAAACTGTAATGGAAGTTAGAAATATTTCTTATTGGGTGATAGAAAACAGTCAACAAACAAATTTTTCCTCAATTGTAATAGGATAAATTTAGTTTCGTGTGATTTGATAATCTCATTTCGAGTGGCATTAGTTTTTGGGTAATTGCACCTTTGGTCCCTGTTTAATGCAAAAACCGTCAAATACACTTGTGTGTTTCAGATATAATCATGTGTTATATATATTTAAAGTTGCAAGTATACCTCTCGACATGGGTATATTAACTATTTTTTGGGAACACATGTACCAATGGTGCAATTTGTCCTTTTAAGTTTTTCGAGTCATGAAGTCTTGCGAACATGAATTGAAAGAACTAATGCACGAAAAGATCAAAGACAACCTTTATAAGTTGCAATACAGTTGACATTGTCTTTAACCCATTTACTTCCAAAGAATCAGGAATCATAGTTGTCTTTTTCTTTTGTTCAAAGGATCATAGTTGTCTAATTTGACTTTGAACAAGCACAATCTTAGTGGATTTTGCGATTTATCATAACATCTGAACCCTGTTACGTTATATGATTGTGTTCATAAGTTCAATAAGTTTCTTAGTCTTTTTAGAACATTGATGGAATGGAGGATTATAGTGAAACTCTACCATACATGTCAGAAGGGCAAGAGGCTTTAGTATTCAGTATGTTTTGTATTTTGGTGCTCGATAACTTTGTCATGAACAAGACAATTCATCAGCAAACAGCATGACAGAGCTCTCATCTCCATCGCCTCTCTTTGAGTTCGCTGTTGTGGTGAAGAAGCTGATTTGCGTGACTTCAGTTCTCCGCCATCTCGAAACGCCTAGATCTACTCGCCGGAGCTGCTATCTGCTCGAGAGCCATTGCCGGATCCATGGATGTTGGAAGTAGCGAGCTTCACGAAGAAGAATAATAGCTTATTCAATTACTCGAGGGCCATTGCCGGGCTCTGGCATATCATCTGCCGGAGATGATAATTCATTTTTCATCGGTGACTTCTCCAGCATTACGAAGAAGAATAATAGCTTATTCAATTACTCACTCTTCTCTCCGCCTTGCCCCTCTACGTCACCTTCGGAAAATTCTTTCGAATTTTCCGACGCCATTGCCACCGAGAACCACCCCAATGAAGCTAGCTACATTCTTGAGTACCAAAAGCTCTACAGTCGTTACACTCTCTGTCTCTCTCACCTCCAGGAATCCATTAAAGAGCTAGATCTAGACATCAAACTTCCATTGCAGTTTGCTGAATTTTTCTTTTTTATTTTTTAAAGAAGAACCAGGTCGGGGAAGAAGAACGGGAAGAAGAAGAAGAATGGGGAAGAGGGGGTTAGGGGGTGCGGGTGGGGTGGGGGTGGTTATTATATTAATTATATTTAATATTATAAAAACTATTAATGAAATTTCTTTTTTCCCCTTGGTTTAAGTTAATTAAATAATTAATTAAGATTAGGATTAAAAAAAAAAATATGACATGGAATTGCCACGTCACTTTTAACGGCAAAAATGGGCGGAAATAGGGGTCAGGGGGTAACGGGGCACAAAAGTAACTCTTAGGGGACAACGAGGCGCATTTTAAGACTTAGGGGACAACCTGTCAATCGCGTATAAACCCAGGGGGGGCAAAAGTGTTATTTACTCTATCCTTCTTTTGATATATGATCACCCATGTATGTACTATGATTTGGATTTATGGGTGAGACATCAATATGACTACCTGCATATTCACCCAGCGTGTTATTAAAACTCAGATTATCCTCAGAATTCATATGTGGGTTATGTACAACCTCTTTGGGTACTATAGTAATCGATTAATAAGTCGTGGAGTTATTGGGTGCTACTCTAACACTTCCACCTCCAACGGGTGATTCCACAAAGATTGGATTTACCACTATCCTTCCTCCCTCCAACTTCGCAATATCATTCTGTTTCTGGACAATTATTTCATTATTATGCTTGATACTTTCTTCATCCGTTCATGTACCGCCAGTAATGGCTTTTCAATTCGTGACTTAAGCGTCCTACCCACCCTTAGTTTATTTTTTTACATGTTCTTCTACCTATGACAAATTGCCACGGTCCACATACATTAGAGATCGTTTAGGACCCTAACTGTGTCGTTGGACTTGTTCTTTCCCAATTTATTCACTAATATTCACGGACCACATCTGTTAGAGATAGTTTGAGTGTCAATAAATAAAAACCCAGCAACACTCATATTGTTGTGGAAACACATAAAGTACATCAATACACTAAAAAAAACAATGAAACCGAGTATATTAAGGTTAGACTACTTGACATAAAACAAAAAATTATAACAACACAAAATATCATGCTAATTATACCTTAAAAAGAGAGAAAAAATTTAAAAAACTAGCCATTGATTGATCATGAGAGAGAGTTGGAGAGTGGTTTGTGTATGGGGTTCAAGGACGTGATAACGGAAGTAGACTCGTGGGATGCAATCGAGGCAATACATAAAGTGGAACGAGGTAGAGGACCAGGGGCTCCATGGATCACAAGTATTCGTGCGTGCCTAGAAAGAAATAAAGGGTTTGTATTATGTGGCATTTATAGAGAAGCGAACGCGTGTGCGGATTGGTTGGCACGAGAGGGCATGAGGAGTTTGAATAATTATGCGCTACTTGAGGACCCACCGGACGGACTTTGGAGTATCATTACGAAGGACAAGATGGGATGGAAGACACCTAGAGTGGTCTACAACCATGAGTTGGTCAACGATATTTTAGCTTAAGTATTTTCCGATCCCTCGGGGTCTCCATTGTATTAAAAAAAAAAAAAAAAAGTTAAGAAAATAAAATAAAGTTTATTTTTTGGACTCAGAAGAGTGATCTAACCACTAGACCAAAATAAAGTTTAGATAATAATAATAATCTGTATACACGCCTTAAAAAAATTATATGATAATTAATTCTTATCTTAATTCACTAGGTCACAAATTTTTGTTATATATATAATGGAAAGAATTGGCAGTCTTTAAGATAAAATTAAGGATTACTATAAGGAAATTATTTTTACCTCCATTAAATAATTCTGTATTAAGTAAATTGTTTTATTTTCCTTTTTTCTAAAAAGAAATGAAATTGCTTGAGGACTCCTTTCCTTGTACAAACACCAATACTTTTGAATTTTTAAAAGGAAAAGAGTACTTGACCTATGGAAACAAGATTTACAACTTACTCGTCTTCTCTCCTACAAGATTTATATTCGAAGCATAGCCACCAAAAGTACAAGGTATAATTCGTAATTGATGTCTAACGTTTATATTCCACACGATTTATTTTTTAATGTACTATCAGATTTACCCGTGAAATCTCTTATTCGATTTAAGTGCGTATCCAAATCATGGTGTCGGATGATTAGCCACCCTGAGTTCATTAAAACACATCTCAAGAAATCCAAATCTAACATGAAGCTTATTGTGAAATTGCATAGTGTGAAATTGGATACCCATTGTGAAGGAGGCCCCAACCTATGTGATGTAAACTTCAACTTGGATGAAAGTTATAGCATGAAGGAAATAAAATTACCGAAGATAGATGGTTCGCACCCCGAGATAGCAGGCTCTTGCAATGGCATAGTATATATAGTCAATTATCAAATGGAAATTGTTTTGTGGAACCCTTCAACTCGAAATCGAAAGCACCTTCGAAACCCTGTTGGTTACTATGAAGGTATACCGACCACGGGAAAGAATTACTGGCTACATGGTTTTGGGTACGATGAAAACACGGATGACTACAAGGTGGTTCAGTTGAGAAGACATGGTTCTGATTGTACTAATTATTTCTCTAAAATATATATATTTAGTCTAAAATCTAACAAATGGAAGAGTTTGGAGAATTTTGCACATGGAAGTGATCTTGATCTTGAATCATGGAACCTGAGTGGAGTTTTTGCTAATGGGGCACTGCATTGGCTGCTGGACAACCATTATATTCTTGCTTTTAATATTGGAACTGAGAGATTACAATTGATACCACCACCAAAAACTTCAATAATAAAGTTTCCTATGTTATCTGTAGCTTTTCTAGATAGTTGCCCATATCTGATTTATGACGACCATGTTGCTAAGGAGAAGTGGATAATGAAAGATTATGGATCTAAGGATCCTTGGACTAAGTTTACATTAGATTTGTTAGTGGGGAGACAACTGTTTATAATGAAACCATGGTGTTTTTGGAGCAATACTGAGATATACAATCTTAAAAAGTTATCATTTGAGAAAGTGGACTTCCTAGTAAAAAGGAAATACTGGCAGTCATATATATATTTTGAAAGTCTCGTCCAACTAGATGATGGAGGTGGAGAAAGTAATGTTACATCTGCGGAAGAAAAAGATTCGAGAGGAAGAAAAAGAAAGCAAAGAGATTAAATTTATTGAAGTATAATCTCATTCTATTAATTACTTTATGGTTAATTTATTTGTTAGATATTAAGAGCATAATCTTGTCTAATTTTTTTTTGGTCAAAATAATCTTGTCTGGCAGGTACATGGTAAAACTAGATTCAATTGAAAACTTTAACTATTGAATATATGTTCTCTGTTGATCCTATACCAAGAGTTACTTTTCTTGTTCTAAGAATTATGTCTATGGTAAAGGTAGAAGTAATAATATATGAGAATAAGCCCTCCGCAGAAGTACACTTGTGCGGGGTAATAATATAGATTTCAAATTTTTAAGATACAGATACAACCCTATCACTTGCATTCGATTTATTTATTGCAGGAACCAGACAATCCGCATGTTGGATACTTGGATCAATAAGTATTTATTGCAAGAACGACATAACAGAGAAGTCTGTTTTATTATAAAAAAAAAATTGTTTAATGAAAATAAGATTACGGTGTTCAACCAATTTCGTTAACATCACTTCCATACCAATTCAAGATTCAGAATTTGTTAGGAGCAAATTGTTGTTATTGACATAAAATTATCGTCTCAAAGGAAAGCATCTTCAATAATTTTGATATAGATATACAATAAAAGTACACAGAGAATCACATACTCTTTCAATTACCAAAACCTTGTAGCATAAGACTATGCAACAACCATTTAAGAGGAGCACATACTATATGCTTCAATGATGTTATCACATGAAGCTACTCCATACTGATTTGTATGTATCATACCCACACATGTATAGGTCTACCCCTGATTTTTTTGAGAAATTTGAAATCCATTAGAAGGGAATACTGACATTCATATTTATATTTTGAAAGTCTTGTCCTAGTCCTAATCGATGGTGGAGGTGGAGAAAGTGATCTTACACATGTAACACATCTATCAAAAGAAGTGGTTGTTTTGGTATATTCAAATGTACAATCTTGAAATACTATGTTTTGAGGATTTCTTTTTATCGGAAAAATGAATTATTTACAAAGACAATAAAAGGTACATGTACTGTTCAGGACAAAATTACCTTAGTGGAATGTTAATGATAGTTTGATCATCCTAAATCATCTAAATAAATCAATATATATTTAGGATAAATTCTCTATCTTACCCTCTCTCGTGGCACACTACCTTTTTCCATTTCTTGTTCATCACACAAAAAACTAGATGTCACTAACTGCTTACATTACTTACTTGTGCTGCTGATGTCACCCCTCACAGTGAGGTCATGCAGATGCAATTTCATTAAGTACTCTGTTTCATGAACTTGCGTAAGTAATAATCTGAATAAGTTAGGACACCAATCCAAGATGTTGTACGTTATTGTGTGATGTTCTACCAAACAAGTTTGCATTTTTGCATTGCTTTCACAGAGGTTTTAAACACTGAAAGATTAAATGTCTTTTACACATTAAACTAGTATGTGTTAGAGCCTGTTGTCAAGTCTTATTCTCTATCGTCTCCAACATGTAAAAGACCAATTTTCATCTACTCTTTACATGAAAAATGTGTTTAAGTCTGAACTTCCCACCAGGTACTCGTATTAAGGGTTCTTACGCAGAACCTTTATAATTTAATATACATTTGATGATCCTCCTAAGGAGAGCTATGCTATATATGGGAAAGTAATCCTTTAACCAATCTTTCAAGAAATTAAGATTAATTAAACACCATTTACATTGTTAAATTAAAGTGCTTCATAGCTTTTCAAAAGAATCAAGAAGTTTTTTTCCTTCTTTTAATGACTTCATGCAATAATATTAATAACAAACGAGATTCTCCACTACTTAAAGGCAATTTGGGAATTTACTGAAGTGGGCTTGTGGGGATTTTAATGGGCCCAATGGCTTCTTTCTGTTTTCTTTTTAATATTTGCAGTTTCTGTCAATTACTAAATCACTCTTATCTCAGACCTATTATCAATTCAGAATTTTCTTATAGCAAAGAGTAATGTAATTGACATAAAAGTGTCGTCTCTCGAGACAATTATACGATAAAAGTACACAACATAACTTAGTGATAATACGTTACAACCTCCCTCACCTCAAAAAAAAAACACATACTATTTCAATCCCCAAAACCTCGAAGCATACAACTACGCAACAATCCTTCAAAAACAAACCTCATACTAAACAAAACATCTTTATACCCAAACTCTCAATGCCTAAAGTGCCTCACATTCGTAAACAAAAGCGAAACTCCATATTTCTTACAACAATCAATCGCATCCCCATCTCTAATACTCCCTCCCGGCTCCGCAATCACACTCACCCCACTTTTACACGCTTCCTCAACCGCATCATTCCACGCTACATCCAAAAAAAAAAATCAAATCACAAACCTCCTTTTTCAAAAAAAAAATTATATATTCACTCACCAAACGGAAAAAACGCATCACTCGCTAAAGTCGCTCCTTTAACTTCATCACCCGCTTTACGTAACGCTATCCTTAAACTTTCCAAACGATTCGGTTGTCCACTTCCCATTCCCAACATACAATTATCCTATAAAACAACAAAAACATTAAAAAAAAAAATCTTTAAAACAAAAAATTAGCGAATTTCCAAACCTTAACAATAACAATAGCATTGCTTTTAACATGTTTAACACAAATCCACGCAAAAGAAGCATCATTAATCTCATTCTCATGAGGGACTCTTTCGGACACAACTTTAAAATCAATTTCTTTAGGAGTCAATTCATCAGAGTCTTGTCCTAACCAACCACCACCCACTTGTCTAAACGAAACCTTCCCTTTACTATTCATTTTCGCTTCAAGTATTCTCAAAGTTTTCGACTTCCCCTTAAGTATCTCAAGTCCTTTCTCCGTATAACTCGGCGCCACAACTATTTCATAAAACATTCTCGTTTCACTGTCCGTAGGACTTCTAAACTCTCTTATATCCTTCGCCAGAGCCTATCAAACCATTTTAAAACAATTTTATAACATTATCAACTATTATAATTAACGAATTAACTAAGTACCTCATCAATCTCAACGTTAAACGCTACTATACCACCGAATGCACTTATCGGATCAGCTTTAACAGCTAATCTATACGCTTCGATTATGTCATTACGTGAAGCTACACCACATGGATTCGTATGTTTTACAACTACACACGTAGGATTTTCAAATTCACATACACAATTCCATGCCGCATCAGCATCTAAATAATTATTATATGACATTTCCTACATAAAAAAATATATTAATAAAATTAGTTATACTCAATACACAACTTTTTATTTACCTTTCCGTGGTGTTGTATAGCAGTAGCTATACCACCTCCATTAAACTCAGCTAAAGACTTATCAACGTAAAACGCCGCTTTTTGATGAGGATTTTCACCGTATCGAAGTGAACTTTTTAGTGATAGTGGTATTGTAAGATTTTGAGGAAACTTATCTACAAAAATAATTAATATTAAATTAAAATAATTAAGTTCATTCATAAATTTATATACCTTCTTCTCCAGTTTGTTTCCATAACCATTCAGAAACCGCTGAATCATAAGAAGCAACATGTTGAAAAGCTTTCCAAGCTAATTTTCTTCTAAATTTTTGATCATTTTTATTTTCGCGAAGAAATTGTAGAAGTTCAGGGTAATCTTCAGAGTCTACTACGATTAATACATCGTTATGATTCTGTAAAATAAATGAAAAAAAGTTAAAATATATAGTGTGTTAGTTAATTTAAGTAGAGGAAAATTTTGAAATATTTTGCCTTTGCAGCAGCTCTAATCATAGCGGGACCACCTATATCGATGTTTTCAATACCATCTTCGAATGAAATTGCGGTTGAAGAAGTTACTTTTTTGTAAAATGGATATAAGTTAACTATTACTACATCAAAAGTACCTGTAATTCGAAAGGACTAATATGTAAGTATATATTACTTAGTAGTGAATTAGTAAGTATAATGAGGTAATGACACAATAAACTGACCGATTCCATGCTTATTTAGAGCTTCCATGTGATGTTTTTGATCTCTTCTAGCGAGAATACCTCCATGTATGTTAGGATGTAAAGTTTTTACACGTCCATCAAGCTAAATACAAAATTAATGTAAATTTATAAATTATAAATATAATGAAAAGAAGAAAGTATGAGAAATGATTAGAAATTTGCTCACCATTTCTGGAAAATGTGTAAGATCTTCGACTTTAGTAACTGATAGACCTGATTGTTCTAATGTAGTGGCTGTTCCTCCAGTTGAAACAATTGTGTATCTATAAATTATAATATATATTTAGCCTAATTTACATATTTAATTAAAAATTAAAATGTAGAGGAAAAATTATAGAAATTGTTACCCAAGTTCCTGTAATCCATTGCCAAGCATAGCTAAATCCTTTTTGTCGGATAGTGAAATTAACACTTGCTTCCTCTCTAGATAAATATATATAAATTATGTCAGGGGTAAAATTAAACAAATAAATAAGTAGAAACACATTTGACAAGTAAAAAGTGGGAATAAACACACACAATTATGTATATAAACATAAACAAATGGGTTAATTGCGTCGTTGGTCCCTGTGTTGTGCAAAATTACGAAATATATCCGCATCCCAAATAAATAAATATATAAAATACCAGGAATATTGTCATTGTCAGAGGTAGTTGCAGAGAGAGCTCTAGCCATGGCTTTGATTTTTGAATGAAAAGCTAACCTAAACGGAGAGGTTGAGGACTGAAATAACGATACGAGTTCAGATTAATAACAGTGCATATGAAATTCAAATGAACATTTATGTATTGATTTGTTGTTTGTTAGTATATCTTACCAGTTTGTTAAATCGACAGTTAGTTTTAGAGTAGTGATATAGAGCGGCGCGAGTATGAGTTTTGGTGAGGGAAGTGACTGAAGCAGCGGCGTTCTGAGCGGCGGCGGCGGACATAGCAGGGCGGGGCTGGGGTTCAGGTAGAAAAGTGTTTTCTTTTTCTATCAGTAGCTAAGTTGGAGCTGAATTAGATATAATATATGTAGAGAGATAAAAGCTAAAGAGTCTTATGGTCTGTTTGGATTAAAGAGGAATTTTTAGTATAGACAAAAAAAAGTTTTTTTTTTTTTTTGTTCTAAAAAAATATAATGAAGGTTTGGAAATTATAATATTTAATAAAAATAAAATAAAGGAGAATTTTATTAAAGAATTATAAATAGAGCAATTTATCTATAAATTCTCTTAATAAGAGTTTTTATTAAAAACATTTCTGGATAGAAATACCCTTATATAATCACTCTAATTATTATATTATTTATCATTTAAATTTAACCACCCTTTTACAATTTCTCACCACCACTACCATACCACCATCACTCACCACCCCACAACCACCAGTACCACAACAATCACCACCACTACAACCTCAACCACCATCACAAGCACCATCACAACAACAACAACAACCACAACCATTACCACCACCACCACTACCATTTATTACTAATTCCATCATACACGCGCGAGTCCGTGAATTTTTTTAAACCTTCATAACTAATTCTAAAAAAATCAGAAAAATAAAAAAATTATATATTTGGATAAAACAAATTAATATTTGCGTCTATGATTTTTTAAAGAGGCGGGGGAGTGCTGGATTCTGCAGAATGCAGTGTATGTGGGGCGGACAGGGAAGATGTATTCCATGTATTGCTGCAGTGTGGGACAACCTGAAATATGTGGTGTAGCTTTGGTCTGTTGGTTCCTGAGGTATTAGCTTTAGACCAGTCTTGCCAGAGATTTGTTAAGGAGAAACAACATCTCCAAAAAAACTTCAGAGAATTGTACCATAAGATGGAACTGATCAGAACAGGAGTTGCAGCGTTTCTGCTGCAATGTTTTGAAACTAGATTTGCAGTAATTTAAGCTCGAAATGGAACTGTGATGGTGGTGCCGCCTAGGGTGTGATGAAAATATGATAAATAAATACAGAAAATAATGCACTAATCACCCTGGACTAAACACGGTAATGCAAGTATTACAGGACGTATGCAAGTTTTAATGATATGAAGATTCGTTCCTCAAGGAATTAAAAGTGTTAACAGATGGGTAAATAAATCAAAGCAGCAATTAATAATTAAAGACAAGAAAATAAATATGATTGATTAGGAGATGAGATTAACAACTAAATAAATTAAAAGACAATAAAATAGATATGAGAGAATATAGCTTAGGTTTTGCTAGTATGCACTAATCCTTCTAAATCTTCTATCTGTTTATAAGGGTGATAATAGCTCTTAGATAAGTAGTCAGGATTATAAATTCCTCCTATCCCCGGAGAGAGAACTAGGGTGGCGACCTCACAATCACGAGGGGACTTAGATAGGGTGTTCCTGCACCACTAGGTTCCTAGATGAGACTGGCCTACTAATGATGATTGGTGATTAAAATAAACCCTAATGACTATTTAGTTAGGCAAATCTTGTCAGGATTAATTCCGCACACTAGACGTTTATGTGGTGTTTCAATAATTAGACACCCCTTCTGGGTGACCATCTAACTACTATTAGCACAACCCTAAATTGATCCGGTTTGAGACAGAAAAATAAATCAAAGCACATAAATCAAATAAATGGTTACGCAGCTAGAATCAATTTGAAACATATAATTCCCAAAGAAACTTAGATAGAAAGAAAATAGAATTCATAGATTATACATATGCAAAACCCAAGCTATGGGAAAATTAGTTCATACCTAAAAGAAATAAATTAAAATAAAGATTCATGAATATCATGTTGCTCTCTTGAATGACTAAGAATTAATATAAGGTTTAGATCTGAGCAAGGGTGATTTTACAAAGGTTAAAGGGTGTATTTATAGGGGTCTAGGAAGTCCTAAGATGTTTTCTTGGAGAGGAAGACAAGTAATTGGACTTCTAGTCCAACTCTAATTCGTAACCCTAAAATATAGAAAATGTAATAAACTGTCGCTATTTTGTTTTGGCCGTAACTTCTTTGTTTCAACTCCGATTGACGCGTTATTTATATCGAAACTGATCATCTCGGAAAGCTCTATCACTTTGCTTCAGACCATTCTAGAAAATTCCAAGCCTATCTTGAGTTATGCTCACTTTTATGGACGTGGCTGCTAGAATTCACATTTACTTGGCAACTTTATCTTTCCATACATATCTTTTACTTCCTTTATCTCCAATTTCCATCCATATCTTCTTTCCTTTATCTTTTAGAATTGATTTGACATCTAATTAATTACTATATATCTTTGAATCTTCACACTAAATAAATAAATTAAACCAAATATGCTCTAAATATAATAAATCTTCAAATCAAGACAAGAAATAGGAAAATACAATAATTCATGTAAAAATCGAGTAATAGACTTCCTAAAACACCTAAAATGATGTCTCCAACTAAGATTAAATCATCAGAAATAAGGAGACATCAGATGGTATAGAATGGCTGATGATATTCGCAGCGGCGGTGTGGGTATTTTGGACCAAACGTAACATAGTGTTGTTTGCCTCAGCAAGGGTTTGTCGGAATAAAGATATATTACGTAAAGAAACAATGAAGTTTGACGCATATTTTTCTCTCGCTTGGGGTAAAGAGGAAGATGGAGGAGTTATTCGATCGCCAAAAAGTACTTTGGTAAAATGGGCTAAACTGGTTGGGCGACGCAAGTTGAATCTGGAAGGGAGTTTTAACGGGGAAAAAAATGAAGCTGGAGTTGACGGAATATAAGGGATGGTGAGGGTGATTTTCTTGCTTATTTCTCTGGTGCGTGTGTAGTGGATTCAACCTATAAGTCCGAGTTGCTAGCGCTACATTATGGATTGAGGTGGATGGTTAATAGAGGGATTAAAAATGTGTTTATCGAGATTCACTCAAAGGAGTTTCACGCGCTAGTGAAGGGCGGTGGAAGTTTAGGTAGTCGCTCTGGTGTAACTGAATGGGAATGTAGAAAAATCAGTGAAGATAACCAGTGTTTCGAATTGAATCATATATATCAAGAAGCGAATTCATGTGCGGACTTATTAGCAAGGAAATGAGCCGAGACCGGTGCATATTTGGTAGTTCACGATGACCCTCCAGAGTATCAGTGGCGGAACATCACAGGAATAAAGAGCAGATGCGCATATCCTAGATTAGTTTTAGAGGCCATGTGAGGCCTTGTTTTTTAATTTGTAACGGGCTTTTAAGCCTCGTCTGTATACAACAAAAAAACATAAAAGAATACAAAATCCAATAATTAGGTACCCTATTGTAGAGGGTCTTGTAGTTCTTCTTGTTTTAACTCCCAATTCTAAAGTTTTTTTGCTAAAATTGATAATTGAATATCTATTTTTTTACCATCCAATATCTTTCATAAAATAATATTAAAAGTGATCCTAATTTAAAATTCTAAAATTTCACTTTTCCTTAGCTTTATATGGTGAGGTATATCAATTTATTATCTCTTTTTTTTCTTTTTAATTTATTGTGAAGTCAATTTGGAATTGTGTTTTAAAATAACATGATTTTAAATCTCTAAAAATACTCTAGATCTTTAAAATTACTTAAAAAAAACACTGTACATGTGATTTTTTTTAAAAATCACTTAAAATTATTTTAGATGTCTTTAATATTTTTTACAAATATTTCAATTTTAATTGAAAAGTGTTTTTTAGCTCTAAGATTTGAATTCATTTTTTTATCAACTTGGTGGTACAAGTAACTTTCTTTTTTTCATTTTCCTTTAAAAATTAATAAACTTATATGAAAAATTTGTAAGATTTTAAAAATAAAAGTAATAAATTTTAATATTATTATAGAAATACATAATATATTATTTGAAAAATTATAAATATTTGGGAAAAAAATTTATAATTTTGCTTTGAATACTAAAAACAATTTCAAATATTTTTAAGGTATATAAATTATGAAATTTAATAAAAAGTTAGAGACTAATTTATTTAAATCAAAATAAAAAAATTATAAAAATATTAATTTTTATAATTACGCAGATGAAATTGGAAAGTTGTTGGAGTAACTATTATTGGGAGTTGAATTTGAGATAAAATAAAGTTTGACTCCCATTTATAACTAAACAATTGAAGAATTTATGGACTTAGCCTATCCCACATATGGCTAGTCTTTTGGCTATCTACCAGATCAAGAAAGAAATAAATTTAATTATTCATAAATAAAATAAGTAAAGTAAAAATTATTAAAATATGAATTTCTAAAATTGAGAAGGTGAAATTAGAGTTCTTTGTAGTAGAACTATTATGGGAAATTAAAATTTGAGATAAAGTAAAGTCTTGTTCCTAATTGTAGCTAAACAATTGAAGAATTATTCGCCTTAGCCTAAACCACATGTGGCTAGTCTTTTGGCTAGCTACCCAACCACGATATGGTGTATAGTAACAAGTCGATGCAAAAAACCAGAAAAAATAAAATTTTAATTTAAGGGTAAATCACAAGTCTTGGTATTATGATTGCGGAGACAGCCACATCGTCCAAATCTAATCATTCTTTTTTGTGCACCCTTATCGTTTCTCGTAAATTTGTTTTTACGAGGTATCTCGGCTTGTCTCAAGCTAACTAGTAGTTCCGCAATGAACCCGTCTTGATGCATTTGAAAGGGAGGATCCAACATAGAAAATGGTAGAACTTAAAGCGAGTAAAGTATTCTAAATTTAGAAGTATAGAATTAACATCGACAAATTGAATCGCATCCTGAGATCTATGCACTGCTCCAAAGCAGCAACGACATGCCTACACGAAAAACCTTTTCCTACCATACCTCGCATTACATGTGTCTCTATCTATATCAACAACTATATATGGAAAAGAATCAACCAACTAAACAGAATCTTAACAGTAATGGATGGCCCAAGGGCAACATGCATCATAGTTTCTAATAAATTTCTCGTACAAAAAGGGATATAACGGGAGTACGCCATCCTACAAACCCTTTATATCGCTTTGAAATCTGATTCATCAACAGAAGACAGATACAATCTACCAACTCCTTAATCAAATGATCATAAAATTTCTTAATAAGATTGTTGATTATGCCGGGATGGAGGTCATGTTACCGTAACACTTCCCCTTGAAGTGCGCGTCGGCATAATCCTCCCTCTTAAAGTTTGACAAGAAATTTCAAACTTCAACCCCTCGCTCGGTAAGCAATCATTAATAAATGTGATTGAACAACTCCACACTTTCAGCATATGCACAAGTCTTGAATAAGCTGGCCATTCTCTCTTTATGCGTATTATCGCCCATGGATTTTTCAGCATGTCCTTAAAGTTTTTACGATGTACACCTAGCAAAATGAATGATAACTTAGTGGGAAAACAAAGTCGCCCAATGTAATTAGACCTCTATTCGAATCAGATTTGAAAGTAAGTTCACAATCATTCACAAAAAAGTTTTAAAAAAACTGAGAAAGCTAATCCAGTTGTCCATATCCTTGTCTCTCATGATAGCAAAAACAATAAGATAAAACCCTGAATGCAAAAATTAGCAAAATGCTAGAACAAGAGGAAAACTCCCAATAAGGTTGGTAGTTCTGGAGCTACAATATTTTAGTTGTATCAAGGTGACATTTTTGTGAAGACTTACCATTAAAACATCCATAGCATTAGCTCCAAATCACTAATCTCGTAACTTGTTTGTCAAGAATGTAGAGTCCAGAAAGGGCATGGCCCAGCATCACATGAAACCGCAAAGACAAACGCCAAAATCAACGAACCACCTCTCAAATCTATGAGTAATGAGATCAAACTCAAAAATGTATTGGCTAGAAGGATAGACTAGCTGCAATTTCTCGAGATGCGAAAGATGATCATCGTAAGTTAAGTCCTCATTGTCGAAGATTGAATTTTCCGTAGCTCAATACTTTCCATGGCTCTTTATACGAGATGATAAAATCAGTTGAACACTATAAATGTCTTCTATTTCACAAGGAATTATGGTTGGTCTACACATGACCTCTTCAAGCACAAATTCTGAAATCACACGCAAAGATAATTGCATGCTACACGATTTCTTGAACACGTAACTGTAGGTTTGCTCGTTAATGAAAGAATTTATATACAAATACTTATGTACCTTGTCAATCGATGCATATTCCCTCCAAAGGAACCAGGTAGTAGAGAACTTGACACAACGAGCAAAACACTCTTTGTATATTTATGGTGAAACTTAAAACCAACCTCAACAACGAATAGTATAAGACTCATATAAAACTCTTTAAATTCACCATATGACCGACTACATGTAAAGACTTATACCAGTCTTTGGTTTTGCTTGACAGTCTGATGAGTATAACTAGGAGTAAACTCACATCTAGTGGAACAATCAGACGAGGCATTAGAATGGAAAGCATCTGAACCAGAAGTAATCATAAGTCGATCAGAACGAGACATAACATAAAAGTCAGCGGAACAAACCGTGGTTGGAAAATCTTCTGCATTCTTGACCTCTACAATACGAGTTTCTTTTACAAAATGTTAGTACGTCGAGTTTACATTGACAAACATTAAAAACCATGTTTCTGAAATTCTTTTCGTTTTTCAAGACACAATTATCTGTGTTGCCAAAAATACAACAAAGCAAAATAAACTAGTGGTGTAGCTATGGTTATATGGGGCACACGTACATACTGGTTGAAGCAAAGATTATGAGTAAATGCAACACATGTCTGTGATTAAAATAATCACCGGTTTAACAAAAGAAATGGTTTCCAAAGAAAAACAAACGAAGTAAAATACAATTTTAGTGTAAACTAACTATTACAGAAAAATTGAATTACTATTACAGGAAAAGTTGAATAACAATTACACGGAAATGGAATGAAATACACTTACACGGAAATGAAAGGAAAAACAATGTCACCGACGGTCGTTAAAAAGATATTCCGGTGGACTGGTATATCTATCGGAAAACACGTAACTAACTATAGCGTTTTTAGAGAGAATGTGAGGCAGAGTGTTTTTCTTTCTTGTGTAGTTCATAGCTAGAATGGGTGGAGTGAGAGCTCTTTATATAGGGGAGAGGTGAGGAGTCAAACCAATTCAAAAACGTCCTCGTTAAGTCCCTTGATTACCTCCCGTAATTGACTTGATTGGGTTGACGGTTTTGATTGGCTCTTAATCTCCACGTTTTTATATTCTGTAACAGCTGCATTGACTTGACTTTGATTTTCCCACGTGTTGACTATCTCCTTGTAACAGCTGGTGGAATATTCTTCTTCTTTAACGCGTGCGTGATTGGTGGAGACTACGTTAGAGTTTGAATTGTCAACGTCCACTATAAGAGCTGATAGGAAAACCCATTTCATTTTTCATTTTCTGACTCCCCAAACTCCCCAAGTCCCCAACTCCCCCACGAGCCCACGAACCCACGACCCACGCCCCACGCCGTTGCCGGTGCCGGTGTCAGGCCGGGCCGGTGGGTGGTGGTGGTGCGCGCGTGTGGGGGCTTCCTTGTTCCCTTTTAGCTTCCATAGTGACTAGCTCTTGTGATAGGAATACATATGTGAGTTTATTTATGTAGATAAACTTTTTTACTCACCCCCTATGTGGGACAAAATCCTTCACAAAAGTTGTCTTTTCCACTTCTCAAAGGGAATGGGAAGAGTCTTAGTTAATCCTCTATACTAATCTAAGTCTCTTCCGCTTCTCCTAAAAGAACATGATCGGATTAACGTTTATACACTTAAATTAACAGATATATAAGCATTAATCCAACAATCCCCCACTCAGGGTCTTTTGGAGAGACAATGACCAGGTTTCGATACCTATCAGTTTTTGGGTGAATTGTACTTAAGTGGCAATACCTTTCTATTTGAATTGACACGTAGTGAAGTGAGGCAACCACCGAATTCCGTTTAAGTGAACTTACTCTTGAACTTTAACGGTTTTCGATCGAGACCCCCACATCACATACTCTACCCTGCTGAAAGATGTAGTTCCCTCGAACATCACCTTTCAGTTCATCAAGTCCTTCTCTAAGGACCACCCTTTATGGGCTATGAACTTTTGATTTCTTCATTTAAAGATTGTTTAAGGATGTCTCCTTTTAACATTCTATTATGAAGTTTGGGTCTCGTGATTACCCGTTAATTCATCAAGTCCTTCTCCAAAGGACCACCATTTAGGCTATGAATTCTCTATGAGTTTAAACACTCAGTACGTCTTATTCATCAAGTCCTTCTCAACAGGACCACCATAAGTGGCTATGAATTTTAAGACGATTTTGTTTTGAGCCATAGGGATGGAGAGAATCACATAGACTCATTGGTCACATGTTCCCCATTAATGGGTTTCAATCCCATCCCCCTCGACGTCTCCAGGACTACTCTCCTGGTTAAGACTTTGGTAAACGGACCAGCTAGGTTGTTCTCTGATCGTACATATTCCAAGGCTATCACACTTTTTTCAGTAACTGTCTTACTGACCCATGTCTGATGTGAATATGTCTCTTCTTCCCATTATAGGCGCTATTTTGAGCGATTCCAATGGCTGTTTGTGAATCACAGTGGATACACACAGGCGTGACACTTCCTTCCCAAAGTGGCACATCCAATAAGAGACTTCTCAACCACTCATCTTCTTGCCCAGCTAACTCTAGTGTTATGAACTCAGACTCCATGGTGGAGCGTGCTATACAGGTCTGTTTGGAAGACTTCCACGATACAACACCTCCCCCTAAGGAGAACACATAACCACTTGTGGAGTTTACTTCGTCACTGTCAGAGATCCAGTTTGCATCACAAAATCCCTCAAGGACTGCAGGGAATTTGTTATAGTGCATGCCTAGATCGATGGTACCCCTCAAGTATTTCAATAAACGGAGAAGTGCAACCCAGTGGTCACTACTCGGGTTATGAGTATAGCGACTAAGTCTACTCACGACATAGGCAATATCGGGTTGAGTATAGTTCATCAAGAACATCACACTTCCTATGATTTTAGCATATTCATTTTGGGATACAGCATCCCCAACATGTTTCGATAAATGAATGCTGGAATCATAAGGAGTATTTACAGGCGTTACCTCAAATGAATTGAACTTCGTCAACATCCTTTCTACGTAATGAGACTGATTCAGGGTAATATAATTACTGCTCCTAATGTTTTTACCCCAAGTATTACACCAGCTTCTTCCATATCTTTCATGTCGAATCTGGAAGACAAGAAGCATTTAGACTCATTTATAATATGAATAGTAGTACCAAAGATGAGCATGCCATCTACATAGAGGCAGATGATAACACACTCTGAATTTGTTACCTTGGAGTAGACGCATGAATCAGAAGTGTTGGCTATAAACCATCTGAAATGAGAGTACTATCTAGTTTTTCATACCATTTTTCGGTGCCTGTTTCAAACCATACAAGGATTTTTTCAACTTACACACTTTGTCCCCTTGACCATGGACCACACACCCTTCAAGTTGAGCCATGTAGATCTCTTCATCTAGATCTTCGTTCATGAACGCGGTTTTGACATCCATTTGATGTATTACAAGTTCGTGAATGACAGCTAGAGCAATAAGGGTTCTTATCGTGGCAATTTTGGTCACTGGAGAATAAGTGTCAAAGTAGTCTAAACCTTTCTTTTGGGTGAAGCCCTTAATAACATGTCTTGCTTTGAATTTTTCTATTGAGCCATCGGGTCTCAACTTTTTCTTAAACATCCATTTGCTACTAATAGGTTTGCTACCCCTAGGTAAGTCGATTAATTCCCATGTATGGTTACTTTTAATTGAATCAAGTTCACTATTAATGACCTCTTTCCAAAAACTAGCATCTATAGATTTTAAAGGATCGTCATAAGTTTTTGGGTCTTCCTCCATGAGGAGGCAGTTGACTACCTGTTCGTTTAATAGATCAATGTGAAAACCTTTGGTCATAAAGGCTGTTATAAAGTCAGGGCCGAAGCTAGACTCGATCCTACGCCTCTTACTTCTCCTAGGTTCTTCCTCGCGAATACTACTAGGCTCCATGGAAGTGGAGGGGTTAGGAAATACATCACAAAGAGGTAAAACATCATTAGTAGATAAGTTATCAACAGGTAAAGAAGCATTGGCAGTACTTAATTTTTTCAAAGGGAAAACATGTTCAAAGAACTCAGCATCTCTAGATTCAAAAATAGAGTTATATTCTAAGGATAAGAATCTGTATGTCGCACTATTCTGAGCGTACCCTATGAAAATTGAGTCAACGGTTTTGCGTCCAACGGTGACAGTTTTAAAATCAGGTAGTTTGACTTTGGCTAGGCACCCCCACACTTTTAAAAATTTGAGGTTTGGTGGAAAACCCTTCCACATCTCATAAGGGGTCTTTTCTAGGGATTTATGTTGTACCCTATTAAGTACATAACAGGATGATAAGACAGTTTCCCCCCACATGTTGTTTGGTAAACCTAAATTTATTAACATGGCATTCATAGTCTCTTTAAGGGACCTATTCTTTCTTTCTGCTATGCCGTTTTGTTGGGGTGTATAAGGGGCACTAAGTTCGTGGATAATCCCATTTGTTTCACAAAACTCTTTAAGGGAATTAGAACTATACTCGCCTCCTCTATCGGACCTAAGTCGTTTGATTTTACAGTCTAGTTGGTTTTCGACTTCGGCTTTATATTTTAAAAACGCATTGTCCGCCTCATCTTTAGTTTTAAGAAGATACACTTTAGTAAACCTAGAGTAGTCATCTACGAAGTTTATGTAATAAAGTTTTCCTCCTCTACTAGCAGAGTTTTTAGAATCAGCTAAGTCTGAATAAACTAATTCAAGCAATTTAGTTTGTCTAGTGGTAACGGGTTTAAAAGGTTTTTTCGCAAGTTTGGACTCTACACATATTTGACATTTTTCAAAGTCATCCACGTTGTGAAGTGGTATTAGTCCAAGATTTGTAAGCCTTTTAATAGACGCAACATTTAAATGGCCTAGTCTACCATGCCACGTTTGAACAAACTCAACAATATAAGCAGAATTAGATGCATTCTCATTAAGGGTTACACTGTTTAAAACAAACAAGCCATTATTAAGGTACTCTTTCCCCACGAACTCGTCATTTTTGGTGATAATAACTTTCCCCCTCGAAAACAATTTTGAGACCTACTTTGTTAAGAAGAGCCCTGGAAACTAAGTTCCTACGGAGAGAGGGGACGAAGAGGACATCATTCAGTTTAAGAATCTTACCAGAGGTGAGTTTGAGGGGAACCTGACCTTTCCCGAGAACTGTAGCGGTGGAAGAATCACCCAAGTACACACACTCACTATCAATTGCTTTTTTGAATTTCTTGAACAGGGCTTTGTTTGCGCAGAAATGTCGAGAAGCTCCAGTGTCAAGGATCCACTCACTCTTGTTCTCGACCAAGTTTACCTCGACCATTACCGCGACAATTATTTCTTCGATCTCAGTTAGTTAGCGGCAGCTTTGGGACCCTGGCCAGCCCTAAGGGAACATTCAAAAGATCTATGTCCTTCTTTGCCACAACAATAACAGGCCCCTTTAGGTTTTTGAATCTTACCAGAGGTTTTGAATCCTCCACCTTGTTTGTTGGAGTTGCCGCGGTTCTTGTTTTCCCCAGACTTTGACTTGTTGGAGCCTTGTTGCTTTCCCTTCCCTTTGAACCTGTCTTGTTACCTTGGCCAGAACCTTCGACGAGATTAGCTTTCGAGGAATGAGAAGGGAAAGAGATTGACTTATCCTTGAGTCGATTGGCTTCTTCGACTTGGATGTGGCTGATGAGCTCTTGGAGGGTCATTTATTTCTTTTTGTGTTTGAGGTGGTTGCGGTATTCACTCCAAGATGGGGGAAATTTCTCAAGCAAAATGTTGGCTTGAAGAATTTCGCACATCTTCATGCCTTCGGCGATTACCTCCGCGCATAGGTTCTCGTACACATGAAGTTGTTCAGTCATGGGTTTCTGATCCGTAAGTCTAAAATTGTACCAATTCCCTGTTACGTACTTTTTCTTACCAGAATCATTAGCCCCATATTTCTTCTCGAGAGCTTCCCATATGACCTTTGCCGATTTCTCTTTGGCAAGGAGATCAAAGATGGGATTAGTAACATTGTTCAGCATCCAGCCCCGAGCCATGGCTCTTTTGAAATTGGATTCGAGGGCAGCATGCCTAGCTAGCTCTTGCTTAGTATGAGCTCCAATTTCCAAAAGTGGATGAGTCTCGACTATAGCAAAGTCGAGTTCATACTGTTCAAGCCAAATCAAAATTTTTTGCGCCCAACGCTTGTAGTTAGAACCATTAAGGGGTTCCAACTTGTTCATGTCGAGAAGTGGCTTTGTGTTCAACGAAGAACCAACAGCCGAAATAGGAAGAGCCATTTCAAAAATAACCGGTGAGAAAAGAAAATGAATATATTTTTAAATTGTGATTAAAATAATCACCGGTTTAACAAAAGAAATGGTTTCCAAAGGAAAACAAACGAAGTAAAATACAATTTTAGTGTAAACTAACTATTACAAAAAAATTGGATTACGATTACAAGAAAAGTTGAATAACAATTACACGGAAATGGAATGAAATACACTTACACGGAAATGAAAGGAAAAACAATGTCACCGACGGTCGTTAAAAAGATATTCCGGCGGACCTGTATCTCTAACGGAAAACACGTAACTAACTATAGCGTTTTTAGAGAGAAGGTGAGGCAGAGTGCTTTTTCTTTCTTGTGTATTTCGTAGCTAGAATGGGTGGAGTGAGAGCTCTTTATATAGGGGAGAGGTGAGGAGTCAAACCAATTCAGAAACGTCCCCATTAAGTCCCTTAATTACCTCCCGTAATTGACTTGATTGGGTTGACGGTTTTGATTGGCTCTTAATCTCCACGGTTTTATATTATGTAACAGCTGCATTGACTTGACTTTGATTTTCCCACGTGTTGACTATCTCCTTGTAACAGCTGATGGAATATTCTTCTTCTTTAACGCGTGCGTGATTGGTGGAGACTTGTCTCTACGTTAGAGTTTGAATTGTCTAAGAACATGATCGGATTAACGTTTATACACTTAAATTAACAAATATATAAGCATTAATCCAACAATGACATGTTTTGTATCGTCCAAAGTGAAATAAAACCAAAATAGTACGAGTAAAATCCATAGTTTCACAAAATACAAAAATCAGGAAACTAGAAATGAATGTCCTGAAATAAATATACAACTATTTTGCAATACAATATTGTAGTTACAGAATAATTGTTAATTATTATGCAACTACATAATGTTGATTACTAACTGCAATATAAGCACATGATTGCATAAACAAAGCTCCATACAATAATCAAATAAAAAATCAACAACAATGCATGGTTGAATGAACAAATATCAATTAAAGTGAAAAAGGTTATATATTTCTTTAATCAATAAACACAAATGCAAGTAAAAAGGAAAAAAAAAATCACAAAAATTAAGTAATGAATAATTCAAGGCAAAGCAATGCTTAAAATATGAAGGAAAGCAAAAATTTAAAGAATTTCATAAATGAGCATAAAGAAAATAAAAACGTGAATTAACATATATGATTTAAGCGAGTGTAGATGCATGTTGATTAGATAAAACATATCAGTAAAGGAAGAATCCAAAATAATTGGCAAAAATTAACAGAAAAATAAAAGATGAACCAAAACTGGATCAAACCTACAAAACTGACAAAAAAATATGAGCATATATTCAATTAAAAATATGTAGGATGATTATTTAGCATGAAAAACCATTAAAAATACGAGGTTAATTAATAGATAATTACTAGAGTGTGTTATAAATGCAGTAAGTGTGCTCTTGAGGAATTTCATAAAAATTTAATGTCGATTCTTAACTTTTATAAATTAGTTATATGTGTCCAATTAGTTAATTAAAGAAAGTGATATTTTTATTTATTTTAGTTCTAAAAAGGATAATTTAAGAAGGAGTTGATAATTTATCTTAAATTAGAAGAATAACTCAAAATATAGATTTTTTTGCTAGAAATTAATTCATTTTCAACCTATTCTTGGAAACAAGATGTTATGGTAAGTTTAAAACGAGAATTATCTTTTTAGGTTAGGACAATAAGGTGTAAATAAGATGTAAAAATAGAAGATCACGTAAGGAAATGTAATTAAATGGTAATTACCTTATTAAGATCCGATTAAATAGGAAACAAAAAACTCGTTATGTGATACAATTTACCATACCGTTTCTGATACGAACACCTATGTTTCTTGATTCGGAAAAGACTCCCACAGTATTTGGAGTTTTACACGTTACACTTTATTGTTCTCTCCTATAAGTATCATATTCCAAGCATAATTTCATACAGTACCTGCGTATTTAAATTAAACACGTGTTCAATGGCTAATGTTTCGATCCCAGACGATATAGTTTTGGATGTGCTCTTGAGATTACCCGTGAAGTCTCTTATGCGATTTAAGTGTGTATCTAAATCATGGTGTCAGATGCTTTACAGCCCTGATTTCATTAAAAGACGTCTCAAGCAATCAAAATCGAACACAAAACTTCTTGTTGTATCATGTTTCCACGTCAACCTATATCACAAGCTATATGAAGTGGACGTTACATTTGGTGAAATTTCGGACATGAAGGAAATCAATTACTTTAAAAATGATAGTATGACCATCGAAGGCTCTTGCAATGGCCTGATTTGTTTAGTCTACAAGAATAGAAGGACTCATAATAAAGGTGAACAGACAATTGCATTGTGGAACCCTTCTACTCGAGAGCATTTTCAGTTACCTAGGTGTTCCAAGCATCATTACTACCTTAATCCTTGTAATATTTTCTCGAAAGTATATCATCATTGCTTTTATGGTTTTGGGTACGATGAAATTACGGATGATTACAAAGTGGTTCGATTGGGAAGATATCATTCGTGGAATCCAGCAGTTTCTCAGCATAAGTATGAATTTTGTATATTTAGTCTAAAATCAAACAAATGGAGGAGTTTGGAGAATTTTTCATATGGAGATGATATTTTTTGGTGTTTAAATAAAGTAGTTTTTGCTAATGGAGCTCTGCATTGGCTTCTCAATGACTATTCTGTACTTGCTTTTAATCTTGGAACTGAGAGATTCAAACGGTTACCACCACCAAAGACTTCAATGGGACCATATTGGCGCTCCTTATCCGTAGTTAATCTGAGTGGTTCTGAGCATCTGATTTTCTATGATAGTGGTTTAACAAAGATCTGGATAATGAAGGATTTTTGGACTAAGTTAACATTAGATATGTTTGATGATAGACAATTATTTATTACGAGGAAGGGGTTTATTGGTAATACTGTTGAAACATACGATCTTGAAAACCAATCGCTTGAGGAAATGGAATTCCCGGTTGAAACAGATTATTGGTGTGTCTTTCCATATTATGAAAGCCTTGTGAGGCTCGATGCAGGAATAACAAAGGAAGCAAAAGCAAAAGGATTACATGTATTGAAGAAAAGGGTAATTAATTGGATCCAGGTTATGACTTGTACGGGTTAAGGTAATTAGTTAGAGCATCCCTGTCTGCTAATCTTTATTATACTTTTAATTTTTTATCACCTAATTTATGCTTAATTTAGCTGTTACGTATTATTGAAAAAGCATGTCTCTAATATATATTGTTATACTACCTTGAATTGGAAAACTAACAATGATTTGAATAATAAAGACGCTCCCCGTTAATCCTACTTATACAAACGGTTCAGCAGCTCTCAGCTGAAGCCTCTCGAAGGCACTCATACGATGTGTTTTTGTTCTTTTTTTGCTGATTTTCCATGTTTTGTGGGAGCCTTTGCTCATTTAAATCATTTACATAAATACATCTCTATATAATGATCATAACCCGGTGTAGAAATCGGATCCAAAATTTTCGATTTTTAACTTTTCCGATCCAAAAATTTCGATTTCCCATCCAAAAATTCCGATTTCGGAACAGATTTTTAAGATTCCGAAATTCCGAAATTCTGATTTCCGATTTTCCAAAAAAAATCGGATCGGAATTTTCCAAAATTTTTAAATTTTCCGATCTGAATATTATTTCTGAATTATATTTGCAAATTATAAATTATATTTCAAAATAATATTGCATAGAGTATTTGAAACATGAAAATTAATGGTCTGCTCCTTTGGTCATTGAAAAGTTTTGAAACTTGAAAATCAACTTGGCTTCTATATACTATCCAATTAATTTTGAATTTTTTTCAAAATATACTTATAAATCAACTCAAGACTTGATTAATCCAAAAAAATAATTAAGTATCTTTTGAATAGGTTCAACAATTAGCTACTCTCTTTCTTGCATTATTGATAATGTCTGTAAGGAAACTTTCAACAGATGAACAGATTCATGCCTTTGCCAACAAATTTCATATCTCTGAAAATGCTCGTAAACCAATTGATGTTGTTAACTACTTTAACATCCTTAACCGTTTCAATGATACTTATGGTCAAAATAAAGACAATCCAACAATACCTAGTGTGATCTTCTTTTCAGAATGTTGAAGCGATGTTTTTGCATTTTACTAATAACTTATACGACATTGTTTTCACACTTTTTTTAACAACTTACAGGAAATTGCAGGATCATTTTGAGGCGCGGAGGCAAAACTTCTTTGGAACAAAATTGCAGGATCATTTTCCGAGACTTTTCTGCAATATTTGTTTTTCATGTAATTGAAAAAGTAACCGTGGTTTAGCATTGTTTTTTTTAACTACTGTTACTTTGTTACTTCATGTAAATTCTAAATTTAGCTTTTAACTATTGGTATTATTCGTGTAAGTTTTATAACTTTAGTTTTTAATTACGGCTGCTCTTCGTGTAACTTTTAAACTGATGTTACGATTAATAACCGTTTTTCCGCAATTTCCGAACCAAAAGTTTTGAAATTTCCGAACCAAAAGTTCCGAAATTTCCGTGCCGAAATTTCCGAATATTCGGTAAATTCTAAAATTTCGGATCCTGAATTGTTTTTCCCAGTTTCGAAAAATTGAATAGGAATTGGAATGGAAAAAATCTATTCCGAAAAAACTAAAGTTTTTCCGAAAGACTCTTTTTCCGATTTCCATCCCTAATCATAACACATGGGCCCACACAAGTTTCAATGGATTTTTCATAGAAGAGTTCGTTGGCCAGATTTAAAGCTTCAAAATATCGCAGATACCCAGTTTGGGAATATGAAAGAAAAGAAAATAGAGATGGAGGTTTAATGGGAAATTGTGGATTAATACTAGCACGGTTAACGTTTAAAACGTTTTATCGACTTTTGAGGGATTGCCAGAAGTAAATTTTTGATTAAAAAATGAAAAAATTGAAGACATCTCTAACCACCACAAAGTGTTTGTTAGTGAGCCTATATTTTTGCCGACCATTTGATTGGTTGGTAAAAACCCCCAAACCAATTACCAACCATGGTTGGTAGTCGCTTGGAATGCACATAGCGACCATAACTAGTCGGTAGGTTTGATTTATTCTCTAGCGACCACTGAATTCATTTGGTGGTTCAGTTTACCTGTCCACCTACACCAATCTATCGTTAACGACCCAAACGAGGTCACACTTCTTCTAAGTCAATCTCAAAGACCCTTCCCCTCCTTTCAATTTCTCTTCGCCTAGCTCAATTCATCTCTCGTCCTCTCCATCACTCCCGTTGTTGTCTCCACCTTTCCCCTTGCTGCCTAATCCTCTTGTTCTTACAGTTTGCCGCCATTAATCTATTACAACCTAGTCCTGCCGCCGCAGCTCCGAGCAGCCATTAATCCACTACCCCTACTTCCCCTTCTTTCCTCTATTTTAGTATTGTAAGTTTTTTTAACATATATATATATAAATTGTGGATTAATTCTTAATATTGTTATTCTTAAATTGTTGATTTATTGTGTATAAACTTTAAATAATTTTATTTTGTAATTTTGAATTATAATATGAATTTATTGTGTAATTGCTTAGTGATTTTTTTTTGATAGATTGGTGGAATACAACATTAAATTCAAGAATCCTGGGGATAGAAGTCTGAATGTTAAAAATTGTTAGGGGTCAAGGTTGATTTTCAAAATTAGTAAGGGGTTAAATGCTAATTTTTGAATGTTTAGGGGTTAAAACATTAATTTTGAAAGTTTAGGGGTTAAATCTTTTATGTCCAAAGATTGGGGGTAAAAGTAATTTTTTTCAAAAGTATTAGAGGTTAAAGTTGATTTTAAAAAGTAGTAGGGAGGTTAAATACAAATTTTCGAAAGGTTAGGCTGGTTAAAACATTAATTTCGAAATTTTAGGAAAAAGATAATTACCCAAAGGATTTACATATTCTTGAGAAGGCAGCGATGGTTGCCTGGCATATATGGAAAGCATTAAAAAACATACAGTTAGACCCTATGAAAACAACGACTAAAGCAAATTTAGCCAGTGATTAGTTCCTTAGAATTCAAAAACCCCAGTAGGCATGAGGCTAATATTAAAAAGAAAAATAGACCTTATTTCACCAAACCACTTACTTGTAAGGGGGTTAGCCTTAGAGATAAAAACTGTCCTATTATAATTATCAATGTGGAGGCACATTTTATTTAAGATACTAAATCAATTGTTGGTTGTATAGTTAAAAATGTGTAGGAACTATAATTCGAGGCAAATCTTGGAGTTTCGAGGCAAAGTCACTAGAAGAAGCTGAGACAATTAGAGTCAAGGGGGATACCTTGCTTGCTCATACTTATCCCAACTCTGAAGTAAACGTATTGAATGATATTAATAGATTATCAGTAGTCTAGCTAGTAGGACTTTGCCAAATGGTAAAAGACTATCAAACTTTAATTTTTGATATATGTAACCTATCTTGCAATAACATATTATTTTCTCCTTCATCTCTAAAAGAAGAAATAATTGTGTAGAAGGGATTTCTAAACAACAAATCAATGGCTTAACATTTGGTAATTGGATTCTTAACCCACATATCTAGTTAGCAATACTTCTTAGTAAGGATAATAAGCCTTTAAACATAGGCTGATCTTGTATTTTTGTAATTGCCTTTCCAGGTTTTTGGCTTTTTATGCGAATTATTATTAGGGCTAGAAAAATTAGAGTTTTAAGGGTTTTCATTTTATGCTTTTAACATTTGAATTGTTGGTGAGCGAGAAGAAAGAAATGTGAATAAACTAGGTAGGTAATATATGATTTCTGGGCAAGTAAATGAAAAAAATTATAATATGGAGATTTAATTTTGGTGTAAATTAATTAGTAACTATAAGTTAGGAGTATAAATTAAAGATAATTAAGAAAATGTAATTAAAATGGTAATTATTTTTCAAAATTGTGATTAAATAAAAAATAAGGAATATGGATCACTCCTAACTTGAATCCTATATTAACTCTACTAACTCCAATCACAATTAAGTAATTGGTTTTTAGTATTATCTTTATTCATAATTGAATTACTATGTAAGATATAATACGAAGAGAGATAAATAAATTAACAAGTCCTTGAAATATATTACTAATCAATCAAATCCATTGAAGTATATCTCTAACAAAAATAATAATAAACCATTGAAATATATTACTAATCAAATCCTTGATAATATTTAACAAGTCTAAGAATTCATCGTAAAATTACATACTAAATGCCTCTTTAAATGTCCTCTTTTCTTCTTCTACTTCATCTTCTTCTTGACTATTCACTCTTCTCCTTGGTGCCATTTTCATTTGTTTTTACACAAATTCCAAGCACAAGAAACCTATTAGTAGTCTAAATTGAGTTAATTTCATGTTTGATACAGTTACCAAAACATGGAATTCCATGTTTAATACGGTTATCAAAACATGGAATTTCATGTTTAATACAGTTATCAAAACATAAATTTTCATGTTTAATACAGTTATCAAAACATGGAATGCATTTTACAGAACACACATGTTTACCTTTGAACTGTATATATTATGCAATAATTACACTATAAGGTCCCTAAACTATACATTCTGTCTATAATCTGCACAATATTTACCAAATATTCAGTCCCATACACTTGTTTATGTATATTTGACAGTTTTACCTCAATTTTTTTGGAAATAATTGCACTATAGGTCCCCGTTTAACACATTATTCACGTTTTATGACTCTAATCCATCTTTCGTTCAGGTTGTTCACAGTAAATTGAACACATTCATCAAATAATCCTATTCTAAACCCTAAAAACTTCTAAATTCGGTTTTTATATAGAAATCAGTAAGAATTTGTTTATAAATCATTAAGAAATTAGTAGAAATCAAACAAAATCAACATGCACTATATTTTTGTTGTGTTTTTCTTCATGAATCACGCAAAAACAGTTTCGAAATTATAAAACACTATCAAAAACCTCAAATTAAACATAGAAATATTATATTTGAGTTTTGGAGTCGAATCTTTAGTTTGATCGATAGATGTTGTTTCCTAGTTTGCTCGCCGGAGTAAACTGTCCCTTTCTTGTTCATCGTCGTCGCCGTTCGCCTCCAATTCTTTCCTGCTCTCAAAGACCTTTCGTTTCTTCTAGTGTGTGTTTTGTGTGTGTATTTGTGTGTCGTGTATGTATATTGGTTTTGTTTTGTTTTTTGTTTCTTTTATTTTTTAATAACTGTTTTATTGTTTTAAGATTCTGATTTTTTTATTTCATTTATAGGGGTATTTTGAGTTGAGTCTGTTTTCTATAAATTTTATTTTATGTACCTTTTTATTAATAATTTTTTTAATAAGCATTTCTTAATTACTGGTTCTTATTATTAATTAGACCTCTAAGAAAAACTGCTTTCCCCAAAACCCTCCCAGCCTAATAGTAAATCTTTTTATTTGATTTTCTACCGAAAGAGAAAAAAGAAGTTTTCTTACCTGTAGAATCCTTTACTTGTACGAACGAATACCTATATTTCTGGATTCGGTAAAGGAAAGTGTCCACGGTCTTTGGAAATTTATAACTTAATTACCCTATCTTGTTCCCTCCTACAAGTATAATCATCTTCCAAGCATAATTGTATAGGCACTTGCGGGTTTAGATTAACCATAGTGGTCAATGTCTAACGTTTTTATTCCACACGATTTAGTTTTGGATGTACTATCAAGGTTACCTGTAAAGTCTCTTCTACGATTCAAGTGCATATCCAAATCATGGTGTCAGATGCTTTACAGCGTTGATTTTATTAAATCACACATCAAGCAATCTGAATCTAACATGAAGCTTATTGTGGTAGCCGATACAAGTGATATCTTTACTTTTGGTGGCGACAAGCTATATGAGGCAGACGTCACCTTGGGTGAAATTTCAAACATGAATGAAATCAAATACCAATTTGATTTAATGAATGACTTAAATAATAGTATTGAAATTTTAGGCTCTTCTAATGGCCTGATTTGTTTAGCCTATCTAAATCAGACCAATTGGAAGAACAATCGTTGGAAAATTATTTTGTGGAACCCTTCAACTCGAAAGCATCTTCAGTTACCTACTTGTTCGGAGTATCACAGAGTCTCCACGAGTCTCTATGGTTATTGCTTATATGGTTTCGGGTACGATAAATTCACGGATGACTACAAGGTGGTTCAGGTGGTAAGTAATTATAAAGCAGCTTATAAAATATATATATTTAGTCTTAAATCTAACAAATGGACGAGTTTGGAGGATTTTGCATATGGAGATTATATTAAATGGCTGATCAATATCGGAGTTCTTGCTAATGGTGTTCTGCATTGGCTGCTTAAAGACAATTCTGTTCTTGCTTTTAATCTTGGAACTGAGAAATTCCAACGGCTACCACCACCAGAGAATTCGAGTAAGTTTCTCTCTTTGACTGTAGATTTTTTGTCTGGGTCCCAGCATCTAATTTTACATGGTAGTCTAAGATCTCGTGAGAAGTGGATAATAAAAGTGAATGGATCTTTGAATACTTGGACTAAGTTACCATTGCGTTATTCACCTGGTAGAAAATCGTTTTCTATAAAGCGGACATCTATTCATAATATCAAAATATACTCTCTTGAAGAGCTACACTTTGAGACAGTGAAATTACCCGTTGAAGTGGAATACTGTGCTGCACGTCCATATTTTGAAAGTCTAGTCCTACTCGATCATGCAGGTGGAACGAAAGATATTACAAGAAGAAAAAACATAACATAAGGATGACATCTATTCAAGAAAATGGCAATTGATCGAATTCTAGCCATGACGTTCATTATTATACTTGCATTTTTATCACTACTTTATGCTTACTTTATCCCTTAAATATTAATAGAAAAATCAAGTCTGATAGTTCTACTGGAAAACTAAGAATGATTTTATTAATAAAGATGTTCTCCGTTCATTCTCTTGTAGCTATATTGTTAATTACTATTTTCAGTTGGAATACCCACGTTCAACACCTCTCACCAGAACCTCTCATATGGTGTGGCAGCAGTAGAGATTTCAAATATTAAGGCACTGTACTGTGCTAATAATTACACATAATTTGTGGGAGCTTGACATAATAAATACATACGATCAATAATGATCAACAAATAGTGATACAACTATGCACTAAATCTTTGAGGGAAACATATCACATATGCGCTGTCTTGAAATATAATAATATGCTAGGCAAAATTCGTGCGTAAAGAACACTATATCAGAAAATTATGTTGACGACTATGATAAGTGTTTACTTGTTATTTTCATAGGACAGCTAATTTACAGGTTCTTTGGTTATATTTAAGTTTTTTTGTTAGTCATTGGTAGTTTGGTATGTACCACATATTTTGACTTTAGAGCAAGGCCAGTCCGGGAATTCAGAGGGCCCTAGGCAAAACTACATAACTAGACCTTTTTTTTTTTCACTAAGTAGTTACAAAAATCGTTTGGGTCATGAAACAAAAAATTAAATCTATACACAAGTGAAACTTATTTTTCATTATAATTTAATGATAAGATCCAATGTTTTAGGGGTCTCCTTAAAACTTTGTTTGAGAAAAAATGAATAGGTCAAACTCCCAAACTAAGAAAAAAGAATATCCCATTATTGATAACATTACATAATTAAAATCATGATTATTGCTCAATTGGAAAGTTAGTCATTACATTTTGATGTATCACTATTTGCTGAGAATGTGACAGGGTTATGCCCGTAGAAATAGCAATTATTGCTTGTATAATAACATTTCCTGCAGTAAGTCATACCACGGAATCGAAAATATCCATCAGTTATAGTATAAATGGTGTTTAAAAATGACTTTAAGTTGGTTATGGAAAACTTGGATGGGAAACGGTCCACACACTTCTGATCAAACAAGATTTCTTCACACCGGCTCTTTCCAAATTGTCTCCAACTACAACATAATAATATTCTTTCACCAAAGACGAAAATGTGTTCAATGATGTATTTTTTGTACTGCAAGAAGTAAATCAGTAAATTCAGGCACAAAAAAAACTCCAGCATTTATAAATAAAGCAAAAAAAAATTAAAATTGTACTTGTTTTGCGGCTACCTATTTTCCTTCCTAAATGAAAACCATTAGACGAGGGATCAGCTTCAATACGGGAATGCGAAATTCCCTAAGATCATAAATCTTTGAAATTCTTCTTTTGTGAAAAAGATTCTCCATAACCACAGATCCAGTTCCAGTTATTCTACCTTTCAAGTTTTTGACCTGATATTTACAAAGAATTTTAGCATGGAAAGTTGGACTTCCGAGCTGAGTGACTCGGATATATACTTAAGATTTGAGGGTGCGAATTCTTGAAATGGTTCTAACTCGGTTTTCGTAACTTGTTTTGTAAAGAATAATTCATTGGACGATTTAGCAGTGAACATCACTCTTCCCACCTTGAGCACTCCATCTCCTACACTGGCTTAATGAAAGTAAAATACCCACTCCATTCACACAACATATATTCCTTAGAGCCCTTAGTGAAATAGTATTATAAAAAACTTAGACATTTCCAGAAGCAATTGAACAAGATTTATCCTCGATAGAAATGCACAAGTGACGAGAACTATTCAAAGCATTGTCAAATTCGTAATATGTGATGTAATCCAACTCCATCAAACCAAAAGATTGCCAAGCTGAGATATTTGCAGCTAAAGGACTTCTATTGTAGCCTCCTTCATTAAGAATGTTTAGTTTATCAGCGATCTGTTCTTCATAATCCCTGGAACTGAGTGTGTAAGATATAATGCTTGTAGGTTCATTCTCCTAGATAGAGATGACAATTAATCTTGCTCCGTCAGGAAAAATTGAAGTGGAAGAGATAAAAGAAGTTGAAGTATTCCAAGATAATTTTTTCTTATGAGCCCTTTAAATTGACATCATTTACAAACTAGTAAATATTATTGCAACGAGTTTAACATTTATCATTATTTATCATCAATCTCTTAATACAATATAAAAATCTGCAGACAAACCTGAAGGTTGATTATCGATATGGGACTTTATTAAAGGGGAATTAATTATATAAGGCCCAATATGGATGGGGTGTGTGTGTGGTGGGTGGTGGGGGGGGTGGGGGGGGGGGGTGGTGGGGGCGAAGATTTTAACTTTGTGTTTTAAATCCCACCCCTAACCAACCCCATTACTAGTCCAACTAAATAGAAATTGTACCAAAATACTCTCCCAAACCTATTCCCACAATGAAAAACAAAAAACTTCCCCCAAAACCCTATTAAGCGCGATTAAAACCCCCTCCCCATTCTCATCTCTCTCTCTCTCTTGGCGAACCACCCACCCCACCTCCATCATCATCACCCCATCACCCTTAGCACCACCTCCACCTTCATCACCGAACCCACCGCTACCAACCCACTTACCACCAACTATGCCGAGCCCCACCATTACCGCCCTCAATCCATCACCACCACCACCACCGCCATCCCTCCATCAGGAAACCCTTGCCACCCCTCGCCACCAGTTAACCATCGCGACCTCTCGCCACCAGGAAACCATCACCACCTCTTCTGCTACAGATATCGCTATAGCGAAGACTGCCATCCAGATTTGGGTCACGTGAAGACCGCCGTCTAGCACAGCACCACCCACAAACCAACTCACCACCACCAACTCCACCTTTTTCGCGTCGCTGGAAGACACCCACCACCAGATCCACCTTCGCCGCGTCACTACACCACCGCCGCGTCATTGGAAGACCCACCACTGCCGCGTCACTGTAAGACCTCCCCATCCCGTCGCTGGAAGACCCACCCCACCTCGAGTTGTAGAAGACAGCGAAGTTGCAGCTTGGTCATTGTCTAAACCCACCACCAATCTCAGTCAACGCCGTTCATCACCATTCGCACTCCACCGCTGTTCATCACTGCTGCTCGTTCTGTTCATGCAGGGTTTTTTTCATTTTTTTTCATTCGTAAATGGACCAGCCCCAATATGTGGTGTGTAGGGTTGTTGTTGTATTGGGTCCAGCCCCATTTGATTTTTTGTAGTTAATGGGGCTGGCCCGTTATGGTGTAAAATGTAGGTGTAGTGTGTAAACGTTTTTTGTTCAATATGGGTACAGCCCATAGATGTAAAATTTGGTAATGGGCCAGCCTGGTATGGTTATACACTGTTTGTACATTGTGAAATTGATCCAAGTAATTTAGTTATTTTTAATGGGTACGGCCCCAAAAAGAAATTGAAGGATATGGGTTTGGCCCCATACCTTTGGACTTAATAAAAAAGACTAAAAAAGCATTGCAATTGTATTGGGTCTGTACCCAGCACGTTATAGTGTAGCCTGTCATGATTAGTCTTTATAGGCCTGTATCCATAACGAAGAGGGGTAAAAAATAAAAGTTTTAAACCAACAAGTTAGAAATAGGACTTAAAAATATAAAAGCATGCTAGTTAATTAGTTGGTTAAAAAAACTATGTAGGATAAAAAACTAAAGCATTCCCTCTATACCGTTTATATCATTAAAATTAAAAAAGAAAAAGGCATAATAACATTTTTTTTCAGCCCCATTTTCTTCTTCTCTGTTCTCTTTTTTTCTCTTTCTTTTCTCTTTTTTTCTTCACAACTCAGATCTATAAGAGAACCGCCTCCTCTCACCTTCGCAGCAGGCCGCTAACCTACACAAGATAACCGTCGCCTCTCACTTTAGCACCAGCCACCAAGCCGCTCTCCACCGCCAAGAAAACTTCCACTACTCGTGGACCATTCTCCACCATTATCAAGCCCATTTGCAAAGAACCCAAATGAAGGTAAAAAATTGAGCTATTTTCAACCTAAACTCATCACTTTTACCATTTTATAACCGCTGGAAGGCTTTTCCCGTATGAAAAGTGACGTGTTGAAAATAATTTATGAGGAAGGGATGCCATGTGAGTTTTGTGGATCTTGTGTGAAGAGATTTTCTATTTGTTTTTTGTCTAGTACGAGTGTTAAAAGATGTATTTCATTATTATTCTGATGCAGTGTGAAGAGATTATTATGTTTCATTGTTTTTATATTGAGGAATGATATATACCACCTAAATTCATCAGACCTATGATGTGGTGTGATTTGAATAAACATAAACAATTTATTTATTTTCCTGATTTGATTGACAATATATATCCACTCAAATCACGCTACATAAAATAAATGTTTCATTTTTTTAAACGTTTACTTTTTCTTTTCTTTTTTTTGGCATGAAATTTTTTGACGTTTACGGTTGTATTTTTCTGATTTATAGTGGATAGTTTAAATGTTTCATTGTTTTTCAACGTTTACCTTTTCTTTTCTTTTTCTTATACTTACTTTTTGAAATTGTTTTTGCAGTTAAAATCTATTTGGCACAATTGTTGGAAATGGTCTAGCATAACCCAAAAAGAAGGAAAATGCTCAATCAAGAATTGGGTACGAGTACATACCCACATAGGTATACATCTATTATTTTCGAATTGGGTACGTACCCACCTGGGTAAACCTGCTGTATTGTTTGAATTGTTTTGTAGTAAATATCTCATTACTTTTTTTTGAATTGGTACATACCCGTTAGTTTTATTGCTTGTGATATTTGTTGGGTTTATAGTTATCAGATTAGTTTGGATACGTACTTATCTCGTCTGTATGGCAGGATTATGGATCTATCCGGGTATGTACTTAGTGCATCTGTACATTACGTACTCAATTTGGTAGTTATTTATATTACGTTTCTAAAGAGGTCTCGAGGTAACCAAATTGCTATTTTTGCAGTTTGTTGATGGATTAGATCTTTCATGAAAATTTTCCTTTGGAATTGTTGTTCTTCTTTACTTAATGTTTTCCCTATACTTTGAATTGGGTAAGTAGCTGGGTATATATCCATCATGAATATGGATCTTGACATGAAAAAAACCAATTGGATTTATACCCAAATGCTTGTAGGTACCTATAATGCAATTATATAAAAAATGACTTTATAACAATTATAAAACAGACATGTGTACGTACCCGCTGAAAAATAGCTACGTACCTAGATAGAATTATAACCTAAGAAAGTATTTCAGCAAAGACACACCTCATGGGTACGTACCCAACTAGAATATTATATTTGTTATAGAACCCAACGAGTTAATTTACAAAAGGGAGGTACGTACATTAATTTTGTACGTACACAACGAGTCAATTTACAAATGGGAGGTCCGGACATTAATTACGTACGTACCCAATGATTTAATTACAATAATAAAGTAAATAAAATAACAAAAATCTGCCACTTTTTTTTCAATAAAAAAAAGGTATAAAAGTAAAATACTCAAAATAAAAATAAAAATTAGGACTTCAAAAAATATTATAGGGAGAAGTCATGTCTTTATTTGTATATTCCTTTTCTTATACATCTGAGAGCCATTTTAGATTCAGAGTCTTTTTTACTCCAATGAGATTCAATCCTAGGACCACTCGATCTGTACAGAGTAGTATAACCACTAGATGAACTATCGATCTCTATTTTTTATCAATCAAATAACTCATCACTTAGTAGCTTTTTCAAAATGTATTTAACTTGTTATAGTGCAAAATTATTTCGATGTCAGATAAAAATTGTTTTTCTTCTGGGTTCGTGGGTGATCCGAGTCATATTGCGCGCACCACGACTAATCATACGGGAATATGCAAGCCTCCTCATGTATATTTCCAGATAATTCAGAACTAGGTTACCCATGTTCAGGTAGGGGTTTTAACCTTGTACCTCTCACTTTACAACCATTAGGGAGGGATTCAGACTCTGTACCTCCTCTTTAAGTGTTGAAGAAATAGAAAGGTCTTGGCCAGTTGAGCTAACCCTACTGGTTCAGACAAAAATTGTTATTCCTAGACGAACTTTAATCTACATTCTTAGACTACTAATATTATGAAAGTATTGATCAATAATTTAGGTATAAAAATCAAAATACTGTAGATTAGAGAGAAACTTAGAAAAAATTAAGATCCAATTACTTGTTTTGTCAATACTCCCAGTTCACCTCAACAAAAATGCAAAATCGATTTGACTGAGAATAATGATTAATATATAAGAAATAAATAATTCTAGGAAACAAGCATAAAAGGTTTTGCGAGGATGGAATTAGTAGTAGGTAATGGTGGTTATGGTTGTGGTTGTGGTGGTGGTTGTTATAGAAGGTTGTAATAAAGTGGTTAAAGTTAAATGATATAATAATAGAGCAATTAAATTTGATTATATAAGGATATTTTTGTCAAGGTAACAAACAAGTTTTTCAGTGGGTTGTTTTCAATTAATGGCTTATAGAATATATAACATAATTAAAAATATAAAAATATTAAGAGATTTTGACCCAAGGGGTCTTGAACACCCACCTCCTAGTCCTAACCCAACCCCATCTTTATGCTATTCTCACTAAAGACCTCAATAAGATTTTAACACAATAGGCTAAATTCTCGTTTACAAATTTGCCCCCTTTTGTTTTTCATTTCTTATGTATAACGGTATTTTATTTTCAGAAATTATTTTATTAAAACTTTAGGCTCTACTCTCTCTCATCTCTCTCGTTACTCCTCAAAACAAATCATCACCAATCCTCCCTTCTCACACTTCTGACGAGCTGCCATGGACGCCGAACCACCGCACGAAGACCAGCGCTCCGGCATCCCTCAAGAGATACACGACGCACCAATTCGCGAGCATCGAGATCCACGTCGATCTAATTCCGCCGAGATCCACAGTCCCGCCGAGATCCTGTTCGTTCTGTTGGCCGGAGAAGACAACTGAAGCAACTCGTACCGCAGCAGCTCGTGAACCGCACCTGTAAAGCCAAACCACCGCACCTGTAAAGCCAAACCACCGCACCTGTAAAGCCAAACACCACCAGAGCAGAAGAGATGACCAAGCTTCGCCGGAGCCTGAAGCTTCGCTGAGCATAAGACCACCACCATTGCACGAGAGGACTCGATCTCGCCGCCTTGTTACAGATTCGAGTCCGCCGGGACAGGAGGCGCAACTTAACTTCGGCTTGGCTAATGAAGAAGTAGATCGACTTGGCCTTGAAGAAGGAGATTAGGCTTCGATGTGGTGATGCTGCTCGGTCATGGATACTGCCGTCTTGCCGCCGCGTTTGGATGTTCGAAGATTCAACCCGATTCAAATCCAGATTTTTTTTGTTGATTAGCGTAGCCTGTACGCAGTAGTGTAGGGTTTTAGTTTTTATTTTTATTTTTTCAGATTCGGTCAAACATGACTTTCGTTAGTTTTTTTTTGTATTAGTTTGATTAGTTATTTATTCAGTAATTAATTTGAAAGTGTGTAAAATAGGTTGAAAAGTGAATAAATTATTCTTTTGACTATATACTCTTTGTTCATTATTTTTATATAGTACTCATCATTTTTTATAGAGGTCTCATCAATTTTATTTTGAAGCTCATCATTTTTTTTATCGAAATTCATCATTTTTTTTTTCTGAAACTCATTATTTTTTCTGAAACTCATCAATTTTTCTGGTTATCGGACGTCGGAGGTCGGTGGTCGGAGATCGGTGGTAAGTGCGTTGTGGAGAGAGACAGTGGCATCACTCTTTTTTGTCTTTTAGTGTTAGTAAAGGTATATTAGTATTTCACTACAAGAAATATTATAGCGGCAAAATATTTAACACTAAAAATCTTAATTTTGCCGCTAATAGTCGTTATTTGTCATCCCTATAAGTTCCTCTCTAAAGATACTTTTAGTAGCAAATTATTTGTTTTTACCTTTAATAAATTTATCTTTAGCGGCAAATATTGCCGCTAAAAATATAATTAGAGGTCATTTTGGTTTTTAAAAATATCATTAGAGGCCATTTGAGTTGTTGCCGCAATAGCTTCGTCGCTAATGCTACTATTTCTTGTAGTGTATTGTCATCTTTGAGTTTTTTTTTAGAGAAATAAGATTCACACTAATTTCTATAGAAATAAAAACCAGTCTCCAAATTCTTATGTGTCAATCACCCAAATATTAATTTTTTTTTTTCATAATATATAACAATAATTTTTTTTTTTAAATTGTTTAATCGTAATTAATTTCCTTCCCAAAAATATCGTGGCTTTTCCCCAAAAACCTCAAAGCCTTATCGTAAGTCGTTTTATTTGAAAAGAAGTCTTTTACCTATAGAATTCTTTACTTGTACGAACACCTATATCTCTGGATTCTTGTAAATGAGAAGAGTCCATGGTCCTTGGAAGTTTATATCTTACCCTATCTTGTTCCCTCCTACAAGTATTATCATCTTCCAAGCATAATTGTATAGGCACCTGCGGATTTAGATCAACCATAGTGGTCAATGTCTAACGTATGTATTCCACACGATTTAATTTTGGATGTACTCTCAAGGTTACCTGTGAAGTCTCTTCTGCGATTCAAGTGCGTATCCAAATCATGGTGTCAGATGCTTTACAGCGTTGATTTTATTAAATCACACATCAAGCAATCTGAATCTAAGATGAAGCTTATTATGGTAGCAAATACAAATGATTACTTTAGCACGGATACACCTAGATGCGACAAGCTATATGAGGCAGACGTTACCTTGGGTGAAATTTCATACATGAAGGAAATCAAATACCAATTTGATTTAATGAATGACTTAAATAATGATATTGAAATTTTAGGCTCTTCTAATGGGGTGGTTTGTTTAGTCTATCTAAGTCAGACCAATTGGAAGAAAGAACGTTGGGAAATTGTTTTATGGAACCCTTCAACTCGAAAGCTGTAATATTCCTAAATTTGAGTGGTGGGGTAAAAGTAAAATTTTTTAAAGATGGAATTATATGTAATTAGTCCAAATATATAATTCTGAAAGAAAGAAGGGTATTTTTGGTAAATTAAGTCTTTAGAGCCTTCAGAACATACGAGAAAAAAAAAGGGAAAAAGAGAGAAGAAAGAGGGGAACCTTAATCCCTAATGGGGAGGCATCCTCTCAACAAAATGAACACTATTTCGAAAGCACTCATTATAAACAAGCAAGAAATCTAATAATTCTAGAATGACAGGAAATCTGACTTTTTAATGAGGTTGAGATCATATATTAAGGGTTTGAATGGAGGTAAGTTTATTTTATCTTTTTTTTTTTTATTTGAATTGAGAAAGCTTATAATAATTAAGTTTTATTGCAATAAATTAACTTTATATTTTGTTAAAAATCCTTTATGCAACTAAATGATATCTTTTTCTAATTTTGTGTATTATATTTGTATATTTATTTTAACGGAAACATTGATTTTACCTAATTCTAGGAGTATCAGTCTAAAGTATATATGATCTGTTATCATATATATGTTCAATTAATGGCAATATTGATTCTGTTTAAGCCTTAGGAGTATCTCACTTTGAGTAAATATGATTCTGTTATACTATTTATGCTCAAGTTTCTTTATACTTTGACTATTACTTAATAACTGATGTTTAGACCCATTAATCTTTTTCTAAACCCTTATTTGGTTATATTTGTGCTATGCCTTTTCAATTCTTCTGTACTATCCGTTTGTAGGAAAATATATTTGTGAATCTGTGAAGTAAATTTAGATATCTTAATTGTGAGCTACGAATTTGTGTATGTTACGTGAGATACTCAAATATCGCCGGGTGAGGGCTTGGTACTCACTTTTTGACCGACGCTGCACGGGATAAATGCAGTTTTTGACCGGCGCTGCACGGGATAAATGCAGTTTTTGACCGGCGCTGCACGGGATAAATGCAGTTTTTGACCGGCGCTGCACGGGTTAAATGCAGTTTTTGACCGGCGCTGCACGGGTTAAATGCAGTTTTTGACCGGCGCTGCACGGGTTAAATGCAGTTTTTGACCGGCGCTGCACGGGTTAAATGCAGTTTTTGACCGGCGCTGCACGGGTTAAATGCAGTTTTTGATCGGAGCTGCACGAGTTAAATGCAGCTTTTGACTGGATTTGGACGGGTTAAATGTAGTTACAACTTTACGACCGACTAATAGTTTGTTGAAATTGGGTTGTTCTGTTTTCAGGTGCTCTTCCTTAAATTTAGTTACACTTCTGCGTTTCTCTTAAGTTAAATATTTTTGATTCAGTTTGATATTATTCCACATTCAGATGAGTGTAAGAAAGTTGTATCTTTAGTATATAAATCTCATGAAACAATCATGATTCACAAGCTTCTGGTTAAGAGTTAGATTCTTTGTTCAAAGAGTAATTTATTTTGATAAATTTAGCTGTATATTATTATGTTTTGAAAGAATATTGAAAATTATTAAGAAAGATGAGTTAATTTGATTTTATCTGATGAATGGACTTAAAATACTCGTATGGCCTTGCAAGCTCAGGAATATTACTCCTACGCTTGCGGCAGTCTTGTCCCGAGATTTACTTAAAAAAAATCGGGACATGACAAAAGCATCTTCAGTTACCTACTTGTTCCGATTATAGGTTCTTTGGTTACTGCTTATATGGTTTCGGTTACGATAAATTCACTGATGACTACAAGGTGGTTCAGGTGGTAAAAAATTCCAAAGCAGCTTATAAAATAAATATATTTAGTCTAAAATCTAAGAAATGGAAGAGTTTGGAGCATGTTGGATATGGAGATTATAATGATTGTTCGAAATATATCGGAGTTCTTGCTAATGGTGTTCTGCATTGGCTGCTTAAAGACGATTCTGTTCTTACTTTTAATCTTGGAGCTGAGGAATTCAAACTGTTACCACCACCAGAGAATTCAAGTAAGTATCTCCGTTTGTCAGTAGATTTTCTGAATGGTTCACAGCATCTGATTTTACACGATAAATATGCTCCTGAGAAGTGGATAATGAAACTGAATGAATCTAAGGATACTTGGACTAAGGTACCATTGCAATTGCGTTTAGAACCTGATGGAAAATTGATTTTATGGGTGAGGAATTTTATTTATAATATTGAAATACAAAATGTTGAAGAGTTACAATATCAGATTGTGAAATTCCCAGTTGAAGTGGCATACTCTTGTGCATGTCCATATTTTGAAAGTCTAGTCCTACTCGATGATGCACGTGGAACAAAAGATTTAGAGGAAGAAAATGGCAATTAATTGAATTCGGGTCATGATTTTCATTATTATACTCGTCTTTTTTATATTTTATCTCTTAGGTATTAATAGAAAAATCTAGTCTGATAGCTTTATTGGAAAACTAAGAATTATTTGAATAATAAATATGTTCTCCGTTAATTCTCTTGTAGCTATATTGTTAAACTATCTTCAGTTTGAAAACCAACGTTCAAAACCTCTCACCAAAAGCCTCTCCTATGGTGTGGCACCAGTAGAGATTTCAAATTTTAAGGCACTCATAGGATTTGTTTTTTTAACTGTGCTAATAATTACCCATATTTTTTGGAAGCTTGACATATTAAATACAAACTATCAATAATGACTGACAAATCTCGTTCCTCACAAGTTTCAATAATACAGATACGACTCAGGATATCGGTGATACACATATGAACTAACTTTTTGAGGGAGGCATATGACATATGCACTAAATCTTGAAATATAATAAGAGTAAATAACACTTTTGCCCCCTGTGTTTATACCCGATTGACAGGTTGCCCCCTAACTCTTAAAATGCGCCTAGATGCCCCCCAAGATTTGTTTTTGTGACCCGTTACCCCCTACTGCGTGTTCCGTCCATTTATCACCGTTAAAAGTGACGTGGCAATTCCACGTCACAATTTTTTTTTTTTTTTAAATCCAGGTGTTAATTAAATATTTAATTATTTTAAACTAAGGGTAAAAATGAAATTTTATAAATAGGTTTTATATTATTAAATATAAATAATATAATAAACCCCCCCCCCACCCCCACCCCCACCCCCTACCCCACCCCACCCCACCGCCCTCTCTCTTCCCCTCTTCTTCTTCCCCGTTCTTCTTCTTCTTCAACCTCTGGTTCTTCTTAAAAAAAAAAAAATCAAGCAAATCTCCATTAATCCCTTCTTCATCACCATAATCTCCATTAATCCCTTCTTCAATTTCCCCTAATAAATGTCCGTACCAAGTGGATTTGCCCCAAATTATCTTGTTAAACGAATCTTGAATATGAAGGGTCATCAGAAGAAGTACGTGCCCAAATTTAATACAGCAGTTGAGCATTTCTTCCCACATGTAGGTGGTAAACCAGTGTTAGATGAACCACAAAAAGTATTAGGATTCAGTGATGCTATAATGGAGGCTGCGAGAATGACATTGTATCGATTCGGTAACACTTCGAGTAGCTCAGTCTGGTATGAGGTGGCATATGCAGAAGCGAAGGGGAGGATTAAGAAAGGTGATCGTCTGTGGCAGATGGCATTTGGCTCTGGATTCAAATGTTGTAGTGTGGTATGGCGTGCAATGAGGAGTGTTTCAGATGAAGAAACTAATCCATGGAGTAAGAGATTGATGAATATCCTCTTAATTTGAACATCTCTGGAGCATGTCCATACGAGTTCAACACATCAAAATGATTTAGTACTTAGTACTCATCGAGCATGGAGTTCTTGATTTTTTTTTTTTTTTTTAATACGAACCAGAGGTTGGGGACGAAGAAGAAGAACGGGGAAGAAGGGGTGGGGGGTAGGGGGTAGGGGGTGGGGGTGGGGGTGGGGGGGGGGGTTTATTATATTATTTATATTTAATAATATAAAACCTATTTATAAAATTTCATTTTTACCCTTGGTTTAAAATAATTAAATATTTAATTAACATCTGGATTAAAAAAAAAAAAAATTGTGACATGGCATTGCCACGTCACTTTTAACGGCAAAAAATGGACGGAACACGCAGTAGGGGGTAACGGGTCACAAAAGTAAATCTTAGGGGGCAACGAGGCGCATTTTAAGAGTTAGGGGGCAACCTGTCAATCGCGTATAAACCCAGGGGGCAAAAGTGTTATTTACTCATATAATAATATGCTAGTTAAAATCCGTGATGATTATGATAAGTGTTTACTTGTATTTTTATAGGAATCACAAGATCTTTAATTATATTTAATTTTTTTTTTCATAGCTCGTTTGTATTTTGGTTTTAGAGTAATCCGAGCCCATCATTACAGCTGATATCAGAGTAAACGTATAATTTATACATTACATAAAGAAATTTAACGAAGTAATTTCTAAGAAAGAATTTTCATTTTATATTTACCTTTGATTCAAATTGATTCCAAGCTTGATCAACGAAATAACATTAGAGAAAGCGTTCTCTAAAAATTAAGACCCAAAACAAACGAGGTAGGGGTCTATTCCAGACCTCCCTCCCCTTTAACATGGATTTCTTGGTGAAAGAGGAAACGAGAACAATTTACCCGCTATCCACCGAAAACCTAGAATTTGAAGGTATTTACAGTCTGAATAAGTCATCATACTCTGCATGGGTAGTATAACAATATAGCGACCAAGTGCTATTTTTTCTTTAGAAAAAGTAACTAATATTTTATTCAGCAATCTCTTATAAGTGGATAGTAGTCATACAAAAACTGGGCTAATTTGGGAGGCAGATGCATCTATAAGCTAAACAGAATATCATAAAACTCTTGTTACACTACCTAAATCAGTACACACAGAGAACTGTAATTTGTAGACTACAAAAAATACAAAAAATTATGAGTAAGATGAACAATGAACTCTGAACAATAGTTTTCTATACTAACGCTAGCAGATGGAAGTCCTGATGCAGCCATGCACACTAATCGAATCCCTCTAGTTTCAGCTTCCATAGCAGATGCCTGTTAGATAACCGATTCTCCCAAAAGCTTAAGCTGTCAGGAGGGGCCATCTTATATATTATATATGAGTATTACATGCTTAATAATGCCTCCACAATCTCAATTGCAACTCCATTTATCAATTCCCCTTGCATTCCTGATTACACAAGCAACAAAAATTTCAAGAAGTATCACAATTAATCTTTTAAAATTTATGCGGGCAAGCTTTTTCATCTTTGTACATTACTAAGGAGTTTAGCGTCTTTGACTCTACCTGCAAAATCATAGGCAATCGCAATCAACAACCTCACTATCTTGGTCGGAACAAGGCCAACTAATAGACCCTCATGTCACACGCAAGGGGAGTACATGGCATGGATCACTTAAAAGGTTAGCACAAAAAAGTTGTACAGACAATGTTTGTATGCTACCTAAGAATGTGACTGTTTGTTCAGGCAGTTCCACGTGGAAGCATTTCATTATCCCGCTTTGACGCAGCTGAAACATATGATTTCTTTCCAAGAACTTCTTTTTAGTCGACTCCCATCATCCAAGAACTTTTAAGAATAAGGATATGACTTTCTTTTAAGCTTCATATCTAGAATCAAATTACAATGGTCCTTTTAATAGGCAAAAGTTAAATATAAGAAAGTAGTGAGCCATCCCACATTTAATAGACTTATTTCTATACTACCACCCTTCATATCACTTCCAACTGATTTGTTAGGTTAAGTCCAACCGGTATTATATTGTGGCTTATTGTTATAATGAGGAGTTAGACCATCTAAATTGAGGGATAGGATCCTCTCCTTACACTTGTTCTCTCCTAATAATCCTGACTTTTAATCTCATACATCAATTTTAATTCATTAAATCTTAGCCATAAAAATTAACTACAACATTTTAAGAAAAAATGAATAAATTTCTCTCCATGCTTTATCTTATTAATTACAAATAATACATTCTCTCTTATTTTAATCTCCATTAAACCAAAAAATCTTCGTCTGTCATCAAGTTTTTCTATATGATTATGGCATAACTTTTATTTCTAAAAACTGAAATCATAACTTGGAATCGTCGATAATCACTAAAGTGGATAAAGAAAAGTGAGAACATTGAATAAAGGAAAATGATTAAATGAGAAGGAGAGGAAGCTATATAAACGATTATGATTTGTTGTTACATAATATATGGTTGGGATTAAAAGTTAGGATTGTTAAGAGAGAGAGGATCCTAATCCTTGATTATTAGGGAATTTTCCGTAAAAGTTCTAATTTCACCTTTTACCAAATTAAAAGAAGTTTTGTATCGGTAGAACTCTTTGCTTATATGGACACCTATATTATTGAACCTGTAAGAAAAAGAGTCTCATGATCTTTGTGAGTAATATTTATATATATCTTACATTGTCGTGTTCTCTTCTACAAGTATTATAAATTGAAAAAGTATTATAACTGAAATCGCATCTACAAAATTAAACTGATCATCGTTGTCAATGTCTAACTTTTATATTCCCGACGATTTAGTTGCAGATATACTCTCAAGGTTACCAGCGAAGTCTCTTATGCGATTTAAATGCGTATCAAAATCATGGTGTCGGATGCTTCACTGCCCTGATTTCATCAAATCTCACGCTAAGCAATCCAAATCTAATATGAAGCTTATTGTAGAAGCAATTACCACGGAAGGCCCCAAGCTATATGGTGATGGAGGATTTTCCTTGGGTAAAATTTCTAACTTAAAGGAAATCAATTACCCGGTTATATTGGATGAATGGGAATTTCCAAAGCCGGCAATATCTGCTTTATCATGTGTGTTTTCAGGCTCTATCAATGGGGTGGTTTGTTTAAAATATTGGAACTGTGAGGAACATAGCAAAATTGTTTTGTGGAACGTTTCAACTCGAAAACACCTTGCTTTACCTATGTGTTCCGAGCAATATGGATCAACCTTTAATTTGGATGATGTCTATTCCTCTTATGGTTTTGGCTACGATGAAAGAACGGATGACTACAAGGTGGTTCGATTAGTGTATGTTAAGAACGAAGATTATGAAAATTACTTTGAATGTTATATATTTAGTCTAAAATCTAAAAAATGGAGGGTTTTGGAGAATTGTGAAACCAGAATTGATATTTATTGGAGTTGCCATTACGGAGTTTTTGCCAATGGGGCACTGCATTGGCTGCTGAACGACTATTCTATTCTTGCTTTTAATATAAGTACTGAGAGATTCCAAGTGATACCACCACCACCACGTGAGACTTTAATTATTGTTCCCTTCTTGTCTGTAGCTTTTCTGAGTGGTTGCGAGTATTTGATTTTCGAAACTACTTCACAGAATTGGATAATGAAAGATTATGGATGTAAGGATTCTTGGACTAAGTTAACATTGGATTTCTCTAATGGTACACAATTGTTGATTAATATTCGTTATAAAGTTAAGGTATACAATTTTGATAAGCAATTGGTTGTGAACTTGGATTTCCCAGATAATGTGAGATACTGGTGGGCATTTCCACATTTTGAATGTATCGTCTCATTCAATACATCTATTGAAGAACAAGTTCAAGAAGCAAAAGGATTTCTCTGTTGAAGATGATGATGAGTTGTAATGGTTTTAGGTAACTAGTTACTGTGGTTTCATTTTATATGAGTTACTTTATTGTTACTTTATTTGTAAGGTATTCATAGCAAAATCTTGTCTATAGGTTTATCGTTAAACTATCTTCAATTGGAAAAAAAGTAGTAGTGAATTGATTATCAAGACTAATTGTTAATAGAGATGTTCGTTGGCTTTGTTGAAGCTTCAAGATATGCTATTGGAAAATTGAAGACAAGTAAACAGTGCTGTAGTTTTGCTATGCTAATTGTGGTTTAATGGAGCTTCATCCTACTTTTAAATAGAATAACTTTGTCAACACTCAAGATATATCATTTGAGGTCTAATTAATAACTTATTTATTTGGTCAACAAGTCTAAATAATAACCAAACGAACAAAAATTGTAGGTCAATAAATTAATATATTACTCCCTCCGTCCATTTATATTTGTCTTACTTTTTGTAACACAAAGATTAAAAAAACATTAAATGCACTATCTTTTTACTATATTGTCCTTATTCATTGAGTAAACTATCATTTAATGCACCATTGCTTTTAACTAATTAAGTAGGGGTGATATTGGAATAATGGTAGAAAAAATATCTTGATAATATAAAAGGGACAAATATTGTTGGACACCTCCTTTTAGAAAGAAGGACAAATAAAAGTGGACTGAGGGAGTATTAAAACTTGAGGTTTGTGTGTATGTCATATTCATAAGTTAACTACTAAAGGGAAAGTGGGTAAATAGCTCCCTTAGTTTTGCTATGATCTTGCAATTTGAGTCGTGATATGTTTGCAGCACAGTTTTGGATCCTTCTTTTAACATTTTGAGTTTATTTACCAGCTGAAACATATGATTTCTTTCCACTGGTTGGTCCAATATTTTCAACTACAGTATCGAATTTATCATATTTCATCCAAGAACTTTTTTTGTAGTAGACTCCCATCATCCAAGAACTTGAATAAGAATGTTCCCTTTGATAGTCAAAGTTGAATATGGGAAAGTAGTGAGCCATCCCACATTTAAGTAAGTTATATCTATACTACTACCCTTCATATCACTTCCAACTGATTTGTTATTCCACGTAATAAAAAATAAAAATAAAAGACCGAACACGTTTTATAATTATATATCATTGACCCACTTTATCATCTGCTCTGCGTTTTCAAGTAAGAGGATTCTACAATATAAAGCCCTATTCCTAACTTTCTTAAGTTATAAAGCCTAAGTTAGGAATAGTTCTTTTAAAAGCCTAACTAAACTAAACAAGTAAATTCTCTCTCTTACTTTTTCAGACACACAATTCATTCCACTAATCCGAATGCAGTCCGTACCCAATGGTACAGACCTAAGTTTGTTATTCTTTTGTTATTTCCACTAATCCGTATGCAATCCATGGCTATGGGGCTGTACCTATGCTTTGTTTTTGTCCAAGTCAAAATATACCCAAGCTACGGGGTTAGTCCAAGTCAAAATTCCCGTCCAAGTCTGTACATATAGGGTTGTACCATTTTTAATTTTAGTTCTGTACATATAGGGGCTGTACCATTTTTAATTTTAGTGTAGCGTATCTATACGATATATCCATGTTAAAGTCCATTGGTCCGTCCAAGTCAAAATGTATGTACCCAAGTCTAAAATACTCATGTCAATGAAGTAAAAAATAATAATAGACTAAAATGGCTGGACCCAAAAGAAGTCTGAAATGGCTGGATAACACTAATGAACTGTTTTGCTCGATAACTGAGTTGGTAAGAAAAATACGGGCTGGACCTATACGGGCTGGACATATACGGGCTGGACCTATACAGTGTTGGACATATACGGTTGTGCAGAATACTAACGCTGGTTCAATTGAAATTCTACAACATAGAGAACAAAGATCGAAGGGTTGATGGACCAAGGGGGCGATGAAGGTGTAGGTAGATCTCGGTGGTGGAGCACCCTTCTCGGTGGTGCTGCTGCCTTGCTGCAAACGGTGGTGCTGCTGACCTGCTGCGAACGGTGGCGCTGCCTTGCTGCGTCAATGGAGGTGGTTAGATCCAGAACACGGAGAAGAACATCGGAGATGGAGAAGAACATGTTGGCGGTGGATCCGAGCGTAGAGCAGTGAGATCTGATGTGGGATTCTTCTCGTCGTGGTGGTGGTCTTTAGTTGCTCCAATTTGGTGGTGGTGGTCTTTAGTTGCTCCGATTCGGTGGTGGTGGTCTTTAGTTGCTCCGATTTGGTGGTGGTTGTCTTTAGTTGCTCCGATTTGGTGGTGGTGGTCTTTAGTTGCTCCGATTTGATGATGGTGGTCTTTAGTTGCTCCGATGGTGGTGGTGGTCTTTAGGTGCTCCGATTTGATGGTGGATTAGAACAGAGATGGTGAAGAGGGAAGGATAAGGGCTCGGTGGTGTGGCTCGGTGATGATAGGAATAAGGTGGCTCTGTGATAATAGGGAGAAGGTGGGTCGGTGAGATCAGGGGTGAGGAAACTAATTTTGTGGATCCAATCCTATATTGGGTTTTTGTTTTTGTAAAATGGTTTTCACTGTATAATAGGGTTGGGTTCTTTAGTTGGGTTTCTTTAGTTGGGTTAATTGGGTTCAGTAACTAGGCCTTACTATATAACTTTAAGGGTTGTTAGGCCTTAAACATTAATTTACCCTTCAAGTAATTCAGTGGCATATGCACTATTTCTTTAATTTTCATAACTTCATTAATATTATCCTGGATACACCTAGATTTATCATTAACTTGATTTTCTCGCCTTTTGGTTTCTAAATGTTTCTAATAAGCATAAAATGTTGAGGTTATTGTTATTTGCATACCTTAATTACTCAACTTGTTTAGTATGCTTACTTAACCCCTTCATGTTTTAGGTGTAGATTATTGAGAGTTTGGGCCAAGAGGTTTATCTTACTCCTTATTACCTTGGTCCAGGAGATCATTTACCATATAAGCAACAGTATTCATCAAATTTGGATAAATTACACTTGTCTCCCATGTGGTTTACCTAAATAGCAGGAAAACCTCATATACTCTAAAAATTGCAAGAAACCCTACGTGATATACCTTAATAGCACGAAAACCCCATGTACTCATAAAATTATAAAAAATCCCCATGTGGTTTAAAACAATAAGTACGAAACCCCATTCGATCAAGTTTTTTATAAAAAATATATTTCAAGTGCATTAATGGTATTATATAATCATATCAATGCATTTGAAATACATTTTATTTTTGAAAATTGATCAAAAGGGGTTTTGTTCTTATTATTTTAGACCACAAGGAGAATTTCTGCAATTTATAGAGTACATGGGGTTTTCGTGCTATTAAGATAGACCATATAGGGGTTTCCTTCGCATACACCAAACCTAAAAACCTGAGAAACTAAACAAGCAAAAAGCGTAAAACTGATAAAAACAAAAAATAAAAATAAATGCAACTATCACTAAAGGATAAACACCGTGGTCACACGCTACCGTCCCCGGCAGCGGCGCCAAAAACTTGGTGGTCCTTTGTGTGTTCTAAAATAAATGTAAATAATAATCGAACCACAACCGCAAGTGTACGGTTGTCCCAAGTAGTATAACTGATAAATCAGATTCGTTCCAAGGACGGAATGGTTGATCACAATGTCTAACAAATAGTGATTTATGCACTTATGAAAATAAAAGACAATAATATATTTGTTTGGTTTTTGTATTAATTCTAAGGAATGAAAGACTAATACGAAAATGTAAATAAATAACTAAGACGCAAGTAAATAAAAGTGATACGCAAGTAAGAGCAGGTAGTACTTGAGAGGCGCAAGGGTTTACCTAACTATCATTCATTTCATACATTGTTTAAGGGACAAATCGGTAAATTTATATTGGTCGGGATTCTAAAATCTCCTTACCCCCGTCAGGGTGGACTAAGGAGCAACTCTCAAATGCTACAAACCCCGTCAGGGTGATTATAGTCCACTCTCAAGTGTTTAAGTTCAAATTACCCAATAGGCCATAGGTTTAATTAAGCTCGTCAGAGTCAATAATTTCTAACCTACATTCATTAACTAGTTCGGTACCTAAACCCCCCGTCAAGGTGATCCAATCGCCACTAATTGGAATAGCCTAGATACTAAGACCTATGATTGGTTAATTACGTCAATTATAGTAGATAAGGCGCAAATTAAAGAAAAATACAATTCACCCAATTTGATTTAAATAATAATAATCCCAAATCCAAATGTATGAAACGAAATCAAATTGGGATTAACCCATTATGCGTTCTCAAGCACTAAGTTAGTTTAGCTCATAATAATTGAAAAGATAAAAACTAAAGAAATAAATAGGTTCAACATGTTTTACAGCATAAAATAGAAGAACCTAATTACGGAATTGAATTGGCTGAGAAGTGGAGATATAGACCGTCTCCAGCTCTTGCTTCTTCTCTTCCTGCCTCTAGCTTCTTCTCTGGTGTCTGACTCTTAAGCGTATGTTGTATTATGAAAAAGATATGAAGGGTTGTGAAAATAGAGGTCTAAAGCCCTTTTATAATGTTAAAAACGGATTAGGGCTTGGACTTAGGAATAAATCAATAATTAAATGTCCAAGCCCAAATTCTAAGCCCAAAATCCCGTAACTGCTGATACACCTTCACTAAAACGGCTTTTCCCGATGCGTTACAACTCCGATTGACCTCATTCCAGTTGCTAAAGTTCCATAACTCGATAAGGAATGTTTTCTCTTCAAAGGTCAGCGGCTAAATCATCTCTTAAGCACCTCGAAATCAGCAATCTATAGCCTGGAAAATGGATTTTCAGCTCTAAAAATAATATCTTCGGGATTTATCTTCAAGTCTTGCCTCTATATCGCGATCTTTGACTTTCTCCTTGGATTCCTCTTCTAGCTAACATCTAAAACCTGTAAAATCTTCACTAAAAATACCAATATTACGCGCAAAAGCTTAATAAATCAAAAATGCCAGAAATAAAAGAGGAAAATCATATTATTGCATATTTAGTCCAAAAGTCTATCTAAATAGTCAAATAAACACCAAAAATGATGTCTCCTAAGGGTCGAAAATAAGAACATTTAAGGAGACATCAACCATATAGGGGTTTCTTGCAATTTTTAGAGCATATACGGTTTTTGTGTTGTTAGGGTACACCACATGGGGGTTAGGTGTAATTTACCCCATCAAATTTTGTAGTCTTAGCCAAAGCTTCAAAGTTATTTTGTGCAATATATGCAGTATTTACCACCTTAGATGGACTTGGTTGCTTCCTCTTTGTGACCTCCACCTAGGTTTTAGTATTACTCACTTGCTTAACCCAAACTTGCTTAGCTATTTACATTATACATCATTATGACCTAATAGGTTACATTTTGAGCATATGACTGGTTTTCCATATGCATTCAAATAATCAAATTCAACCACCTCCATTATGCCTCTCCCATGTCCAAGATCAAATATTTCTGTGTCTTGTTTGTTAAGGTCCATCTCAACACTTACCCTAACATATCTTAATCTTCTTTCAGTTGTTGTAATCTCATCCATTTGTAAAGAATTTTCAAGTGCACTAACTACCACGCTTAAGCCCCCCTCTGATCATAGTTCTCCTAGGATGAGTTTGATCTAAACTGAGATTTTATCAACTCTAAATTTCTCAAAGTGTATGTTTGGTTTCCACTTTCTCAAACTGAGATTTTTAAGTTTTTTTTCCAATCAGTAAACAACAATTAATCTCATTAATGTGGTTCAAACACGTAGTCAACTCAATTACAAATGGTGGCTACCAAATACATGTTTAATATACACAATGATAATGAGTGTAAAGTCTTACCCCGGGTATAAGCAAAAATTGTTACCGTTATAGTGATATTTATCCAACACATCAAGGTGGTGTTAAGTCAAATTCCCCAAAAATAATAAAAAGAGAGAATGTAAGAATCACACATTGCAATAACAAAGTAAATTTAAGTAACCTTGGTATATAATAAACTTATCAAACTCAACCTCAAGTTCTTCAACTTTATCCATGGCAGCTTCTACAGATATTGCTTCACGTGACCAGTTTTGTGTACATACAAGTGCCTCCACGGTGTTGGGGGTGTAAAGAGCTCTGGAAACTATCCATAACTCTTCCCCCGTACCAAACGATGATTCAAAAGCAACAGTAGAATCCGAGATAGATAATATATTTTGCGCCATCAAAGACATAACTGGAAAACTTTGCGAATTTCCTCTCCACCACACCGGAGCATCAAAATTCTCATCATCATCGCCTTAAATAGCTTCCAAAAGATATTTGTCAAGCTCAGTTTTCCACTATTTGTTGTGCTTGAATCATGGAATAGCTTGAATTGATCTTTAAATAATTTTTGGGGGTCGCTAGTTGTAGAAGATGATGATTCAGACGCATCTGGTTCACTCCTTATAACAACAGGGCATGTTATAGCATAATAACTCTCAAAAACAAATTTCAAAACATGAAAGATATCCTCAAGCAAGGGCCTGACTTCATTAGTATCGTGCATGTACTCTAACCAATATCTAACATACACAAACTTCTTTCTCAGGTCAAAAATTTTTGCCATGTAAAGTAACATATTTGTATTAGACTTTAAACTCCAATAATTGTCAAATTTTGCCTTCATTTTCAAAGCCATTATATCTAAAATCGAGCCATCCTCCTGGCCAAGATTACACATTCTTCGATACAAAAGAAGTATCTTATCAAAGTACAAATTACTAGTTACATACTTAGTACCAAATAAGCGTAAAGTAGCATCATAGAAAAGTTTAAGATACTTTACCAAGAAACAAGCATTTTCCCAATCAATAACATTAGGTAACCCACGGCCCAAACCTTCTAAATATTCAGTGAACATTTCGTTTTCCTTGAAAATTACATTGAAAGATTTCTCGTATTTTTATGTCCCATCTAGAATAAGATAAGTGGAATTCCACCTAGTATCAACATCAAGACAAACAACACTCATGGAATAGATGTTAGCTATATCAACATAACACATGTAGCATAAAAACCGACTAGGGGATGATCAAACATAACGAACTACATTCAACCTGGATTTAACTACAAGGTTTATAATATGGAAAAAACACCTAATGTGTAAGTATTTATTGGCACATATTGTGGGTTGTGGTGAAAATAAATATTCTTTGATTATATAATCCACCACTACATTATTTGAACTAGCGTTATCGTCCATTATATTTATAATTTATCAATTCCCCAGTCAAGTAAAACTGATTGATTTTTTTTACCCAGCGTTTCGCCCTTATGATCTTCAATCATGGCAAAACTAATAGTAGGTTTTCTTAAAACCCAATTATCATTAATAAAATATGCAGTAACAATCATGTAGTTTAAGTTTTGAATAGATGTCCAAGTATCAGTTGTAAGGTTTAATCTTTTACCTCGCAAGCGAGTTTTCAAAAGAGACTTTGATGAGTAAATTTTTATGCAATGTCCCGTGCAACTGACCATCTAGATGGAAATTTAAAAACGGGTTGCATACGATAACAATTTTTTTAAACCAATCCCTTGTACAGCCTGAAAAGCCATTTCATCAAGTATAATCATCTCAACTTGGGTATGTCTAACACTTTCTTGTGAAAAATACATAATTTTCAAAAGCCTCATTCCCTTTGCGTGGAAAATCAATAGTAGTCTGCCTAGTTTCAATAATATTAAAAGGATATTTTGGACATCAATTTGCACGTAAAAGGTTCATGTGTTTGTTTAAATTATTAGTACCATGGTTATCTGAACTAGCAGCATATATTTTATCACAGTAATTACAAACACCATACCTAAGCCCATTTACCCAAAGTTTTGAAAAGTGATCCCCACAAGTAGTCGGGATCTGGCCTTTTCTCTTTTTAGTTGGGAGAACATTGGTATTGGTATTGGATTATGAAAGGGGAGGGGGTTCAGTGCATTCAGTGTTTGGATTAAGATCAACCACATCAATGGAAAGAGGTGTAGTAGTATCCATGTTTAAGTATAATCTGCAAATAAAAGAAAACTACTAGTGTTTGATAAAATTTTGATCAATTAACAATGGAATATAACTTAATACACACACAATTACAAAAAAAGTTTAACAGTTAATAAATTCTCGAAATATAATACATAAACTATTTTCGAAATAACATGGTATTTAATAGTGTCTCATAGTACTTAACAATTAGCTTGCATAGCCCATGGAGCAATTGTGCAATATAGCACAATTTTATTTCTACTTCCTAAATTATAATGTTAGACTATTCCCTAATATTATAAATCCTTATTGTGATATTTTTTGAGAATATAAACAAGTTAAGGTATCTCTACAAATGAACCCAAACAATAGCAACTCACATTGAGTTGGAAACGTAGTTTAGTGTTCTCAGACCCGAGTTTAACCATGTTGGGACCTATAATGCAATCTTTCCATAATATAGGGACCTATAGTGCAATTAAATCAAAAAATTGGATGTATTTTTGTTAGAAAATCAAACTCATTTTTAAAGCTTCAAATACCTTAACTCTGTTCGAAATACAATACACTTAATATATTCATTAAATTGACCAATACATTCAATTTTAAAACATTTAACACGTTAGTTCTTTTCAAAATACCACAAGATATACACAAATTTTTTTTAACACTTAATAGATAATCAAATTAATAGATCACATACATTTTTACAACATTAAACACCTTACTTCTTTTTGAAATACCATAATTTATACACAAAAACTATTTAACCCTTAATAGATATTTAACCGAACACATACGTTTTAAAGCTTTTAGTACCTTAATTATATTTGAAACACACCACCAATAATTCACAATTAACATATAATCAAGTTCGATTTAAAATGTATCCTTACTTTAGAAAATTGAACAAAAAACACCACTTGAATAAGTGAACAAACACAAAAACAACAAAAATCATTAATATATCAAAAGTACACTAAAAAAAAAGAAAAATTAATTAAAAAGTGAAGAAATATTACCTAAAAAATGAATATATCTGTGTCAAAACAAAAAAATAGTATATATCAAATATTTAACAGAAAACGGAAAAGGAATGAAAAATAGAAGAAGTAAGAAGTTTTTACCTGTGAAAGGCTTTGCATCTCATATTTCTGGAACCCCTTCATTATATAGGGAAAAATACACATTTAATCGAAGAGAATCCAACAACTCATGATTGAAAAGATAAAAAAACGACTACACATACCTCAAAAGGGTGTATTTCAGCACAAATTAAGTAATCATTAAATACAAATCCATCAGAACTTCTTTACAAACCCGGCATTAATTGGCTATCCATGGTTTAGGTAGATAACTAAGAAATTGGGCACGAAGTACAATATATGAATATTTAGGCTATTAAAAAAAAAAAAAATATCACAACAAGTGATTTAATGGAGTAGAAAAGTAGATCTGATGGCTTAGGGTTTTTGTTTCTTCGATAAAGAAAATTGAAAGAAAAAAACATTTAGGAGAAACTTGGCTAAATATTAGGGGTGCACACGGGTCGGGTATCCAACCCGTTGCCCCTTAGTCACAAACCAACCCGCACTCGCGGTTTTGAAGTTCTCAAAACCGAGAGTCAAACCATATTATTTTTATGGTTTCGGGTTGGATCCACTTGGTTTTTTATTGAGTGGCGCGGGGTTGGTTTTGCGCGGGTTGGTTCGGGTTTGGTTTGGTTTCGGGTTAAATTCACTTATTTATTATAAAGTCCCTGTAAATTTAAAAAATTAAAATTATACCCAAACTTCTACAAATAGTCAAATACACTAATGTCAAATACAATTCAAAGCAGTATTTAGAATTACATTTATTGAAAATAGCCTAATGAATACAATTGTTAAGTCATTCATCATTAAGCTAATTAACTATTACAACTTACAATCCAAAAGGCAAAAATTACTGAATTACATAAGAATTGAAGTATACAATTCCAAAAACATTTCCAAAAACAAACTACTCCCTTGATTGAAGATTCCAAAAGTTAAGTTTGAAGATACAAACATTCATTTGCGCAAAACCTGCAATTTACTTAAAATCCTTTCATTCATCTTTCCCATCCTGTTTCATAAGAGTTAAGGGACAATTTATTTAGTTCATTTTTTACCACAAAGTAGTATAATAACAAATGAAGGATTGCCTCAGATTTTTAATCATCATAGGCCCTTCATAACACTTAGGGACAAGGGACAATTTATTTTAAACTCACAATAAGGTTCCAATGGACTACTTTGCCACCATTCAAAACATCCTTAACACCATATTGCATTTTAGTCACCATACTGTTATAGCTGTTACGAATGGTGACAAAAGTAGTTCATGAACTATTGAAGCTCAAGAAGCATTTATAACCGAGGGACAAGGGACTTGGGACAATTGCAACTCGCATTTATCTTCTTAATAATACTTTTGCACTATTCTAAACACCAATAACACCACATTGCTCTTCTTGTCACCATATTGTTATTGGTGTTGAGAATAATGAAAAAGTAGCTCATTAGATATAGAGTTTAAGCCTCAGAGTTGTTTTATTTTTTCATTACAGGCTTTTATAAACCGAGGGACAAGGGACTTGGTGAGTTTGTAACAAAAACCTGCAATTTTTCATGTACAAATACAAAACAAAAGAATGCCATCTCTAATGACTTCCTCAACTTTAGTATACATATTAATAAACATAAACACACCATGTTCCACTTGTTTTGCATCACTGGAAGTTCACGAGTTGCTATCTAATGTGTAAATGCACATGAAAAAACAAATTCAAGTATTTATTGTATGAAACTAATATAAAACTCACATTAGGATATGGGTTAATTGACTAAATAAGTGTTAGTGGATTATGGACTTCCACTATGGTAGATAATATTCAAGTTAGGTAGCAATAAAAAGTTGAGAAAACATTCGCAAATTGCCAAAAATAAGTAGTAAAGTAAAGAAATTACCCAATTCAGCTTCCAAATCCTCTACAAGTTGTTTAGATGTGCCAAGATTAATTGGAAGTGAAGATCTTAACCAGTTTTGAGTACAAATTAATGCTTCAACAGTTTTAGGAGACAAGGAACTTCTGAACTGATCAAGAACTCTCCCACTTGTGCTAAATGCACTTTCAGAAGCAACAGTAGACACTGGAACTGCCAAAATATGTTTGTTAAGTTGGGACAAAACTTTAAACCTCATAGAATTGCTTTTCCACCATTGTAAGATGTCAAATTTTGATGACATCTCTTCTATATCCTCTTTTAGATACTTATCCAACTCAGTAGCTTTAGAGGGGTGTGTCTTAGCCATAAAAGACTGAAACCTACCACCAAGAACACACGGATTTTCAGTTGAAGTGTTAGAAATAGCCGCATCACCACTAGTTGTTGAACTAGTAGGAGCAACTTGTTTCTCATACACTTCAAACATTCTTTTTAAAGCATCATTAACCCTTTTAAGCAACACATCACTTTCTTCAGGTGTACACATAAAACTGAAATAGCATTGGAGGTATTGAATTTTTTTCCTTTGATCTAAAGCAACTGCCACATAGAGAATTATATTGATACTATTAACTCCCCAATAAGTATTGAACTTCTTTTCCATATCAGTTGCCATCTTTTGTAAAACAGGATTTTCATTCTCGCATAACTCAACAATCTTTTCCCAAATTCTCACTATTTCATCAAAGAACAGATTGGTTGTAACAAATAGAGTTACACTAAATTTCTTAGTGGAAATGTAGAAGAGTTTCATAAATTCAACAAAACATCTCGCATTTTCCCAATCTATAATGCTAGGAGGAGTTCTTGAAGAATCATTGAAACGTGTTGTGTATCCAGAATCATCTAGTTTCATTCTTGCAAAGACAGATTTAAATTTCTCAGCACACTCTAGCATTTTATAAGTAGAGTTCCATCTTGTAGGGACATCAAGGCAAAGATTAGATTTACATTCAACACCACACAAAGTAACAAATCCTTTAAAATGTCTAAATCTTGCAGGTGAACCTCTAACATATTTAACTGCCTCACGAATATTTTTTATACAAGCATCCAACTCAATCATTCCTTCCTTCCTTTACTATAAGATTCAAGATATGAGCGCAACATCTAACATGAGAAAATTCATGTTTTAAAAGAGTTTCTGATTTATCCCCTGCAACTTGCACCAAGTACTTAATAGTAACAGTGTTAGAAGATGCATTATCAACTGTCAAAGTAAGGTATGAAGTTATATTCCAATCCATAAGTATAGCCTCTACTCTTCTACCTATAGTTTCTCCCTTATGGTCCTCAACTTTACAAAATCCTATGATTTTCTTATTTAAATTTCAATCTGAATCCACATAATGAGCAGTCAAACACATATAATTCAAGTTTTGATTAAAGGTCCATGTATCAGTGGTCATACTAATTGTTAAGTCTTTCAACTCTTTTTTTAACTTAATCTTTTCTTCTTCATATATATTCATACACTTTCGCATAATGGTCATTCTAGATGGAATGATTTTAAACTTGGGTTGCATTACATTACAGAATTTTTTAAAACCAATGCTTTCCACAAATCTAAAACTTAATTCATCTATTATGACCATTTCTACTAGTGCCCTAGTACAAGCCTCAATAGAAAACACATAAGTACTAACAACATTTTTTCCTTCATCAGTTTGTTTAAAATTTAGCAAAGACTGACCATCCTCAGCTGGAGGATAGAAAGGATATTTTGGACATCTTCTAAGTTTAATATGATTATTCATATTAGTTGTACCATGTTTTCTAGAATTAGCAGCATAAGAATGTTCACAATATTTACAAACTGATCTAATACTACCATCTTCATAAGTAACAACTTCAAAATGTTTCCAACAATCAGAGGTTTCTTTTTTTGCTTTTTTAGGGGCAGGGGGTAAATTAGATGATGTGCGAGTGTTAAGAGTATCAGAAGAGTTACCAACAGGTGTTTGATCAACACCTTGAGTGGGTTGTGGTATTGTAAAATCAATGATGGATTCATCAAAGTCTTCCATATTAATTTGCAAAAACATAAAAAGAAATCAAACATATTAGTTAGTAAAAAATAAAAATCACAAAATGAAAAACAAAAGAAATATAAACTCGAAAATCATTTACATAAACAAAGAATCTTAGGAAGAGAATCATGGATTAAGTAACAGATTAGAATTTAGAACACCATACCTTAAAGAGGGGTTTTTGAAGAACTCAGAAACCCTAGCTCGGCCTTTTATACATCTCCAGAAAACCCAATAACTCAATCCATCATTAACCAAAGCAGAATAAGTATTAACCATGGCTTAATCGATTAACCATGGTAAGCTCACAAACCGGAGGCTACGAACAATTAATGCGGACTTCGAAGGTTGGTGTAATCCATCGAAATAATTAATGCGGAGTACAAAAGATGCCATGGTGTGATGTAAAGAGACGGTGATAGATGATTGAGAAGGGATGGGTTTCAGAATCATAGCGAAAAGAGAGGCGAAAGGGTAGGGTTTTTTCCCCTTTTCGTGTAAGAGACAGAGAGAGAGAGGAGATGCGTATAAGGGACGAGTGAAATGGGGTGGGTTTTCGTTGACCACCCCATATATATACGATCAAGTATAAAAAAAAAAAATAGAGTTGGGCCAAAAGTGCGGGTTGGGTTGGTTATCCGCGGTTTTGGCTTTTCCAAAACCGCAAACCAACCCATATCCACCAAAAAAAAATGTTTGGACCCATAGCAAACCATGAAAACCGCGGATCGGTTTTTTCGGGTTGAATTAAGTCGGATTTCGCCGGTTTTGCGGGTCCGTGGTTTGTCTTGTGCAGCCCTACTAAATATGCCGTTCTTTTTATTTTTCGTGTAGATAAAGGCTTTTTTTAAAGTATCCCATTAAATTTTTACTGGGTTGGGTCAGGTCTAGTCGAAAGTCTTGGTCACCCCTACTTACGCTTCGTATTCCTTTGATACTTCTGGAAAAAAAGCAGATTCCTTTGATACCGTATTAGGATTTTTCTTTTAAAAAAAAAGTATTAGGAATTTTCCCTAATAATTTTAATTTCACCTTTTTACTAAATTAGATGAAGTTGTGTATCGGTAGAATCCTTTGCTTATACAAACACCTATATTGTTGAATCTTTAATAAAAAGAGTCTCATGATCTTTGTGAGTAAATATTTATATATATCTTACATTGTCGTCTTTCTCTTCTACAAGTATTATAAATTGAAGTCTTCTCTTCTACAAGTATTATAAGTTGAAATCGCGTCTGCAAAGTTAAATTGATCATCGTTGTCAATGTCTAGCTTATATATTCCCCACGATTTAGTTGCAGATATTCTCTCAAGGTTACCAGCGAAGTCTCTTATGCAATTCAAGTGCGTATCAAAATCATGGTGTAGAATGCTTCACTGCCCTGATTTCATTAAATCTCATGCTAAGCAATCCAAATCTAACATGAAGCTTATTGTAGAAGCAATTACCACGAAAGGCCCCAAGCTATATGATGGAGGATTTTCCTTGGATAAAATTTCCAACTTAAAGGAAATCAAATACCCGGTTATAATGGATGAATGGGAATTTCCGTGTCCGGAAATTTCTGCATTTTCATGTGTGTTTGCAGGCTCTAGCAACGGAGTGGTTTGTTTAAAATATTGGAGTTTAGAGCAATGTAGCATTATTGTTTTGTGGAACCCTTCAACTCGAAAACACATTGTGTTACCTATGTGTTCCGAGCCATATGAAAAAATCTTGAATTTGTATGATAATTGTTCCGCTTATGGTTTTTGCTACGATGAAAGAACTGATGACTACAAGGTGGTTCGAGTAGTAAATGTTATGAACAAAGATTATGATTATTACTCTCAATGTTATATATTTAGTCTAAAATCTAAAAAATGGAGGATATTGGAGAATTTTGGAGGATTTAGTCTGAATGCTAATATTCATTGGAGTGACTACGGAGTTTTTGCTAATGGGGCACTGCATTGGCTGCTGAACGACTATTCTATTCTTGCTTTTGATATTGGAACTGAGAGATTCCAAGTGATACCACCACCACCTGATATTTCAATTAGTGATCTTCCCTGCTTGTCTGTAGCTTTTTTGAGTGGTAGCCCACATCTGATTTTCGAAGCTAACTATATGTATCAAGATCAATGGATAATGAAAGATTATGGATGTAAGGATTCTTGGACTAATTTAACATTGGATTTCTCTACTGGTACACAATTGTTGATTACATTTTCTCTTCATAATAAAATTGAGGTATATAATTTTGATAAGCAATCGGTTGTGAAATTGGAATTCCTAGATAATGTGAAATACTGGTGGGCATTTCCACATTTTGAATGTCTTGTCCCATTCGATACATCTATTGAAGAACAAGTTTGAGAAGGACGATAACAAAAGCTAAAGGATTTTATATCTGTTGAAGATGGTCATGAATTGTAAGGGTTTATATCAGGATTTATGCCTGCTCACTCTGAATAAATTTTTATTATACTTTGTTTTTCTGTCAGTTACTTTATGTTTGGTTTATAGGTATTAATAGCAAAATCTTGTCTGTTTGAATCAATTAGATTATATACATTCTTTTGATAATTATAATGACATGTTGTCCCTCACACGTTTCATTGGTATTGGATTGCCATAGTTAGATTTGAATGTTGAAATGTTGAAAATATTGTTGATTTATACACAGGTCAGGAAAATGAAAAATAGAATCTGAACTAAAAAATAAATTGAGAATAGAAAAGAGAGTTGTGGTAATTTTGTTGTGCCAATCGTGGATTTAATGGAGCTCAATCCTCCTTTTGAATCGTATAACTTTGCCAACACTTATCATGTGAGCTCTAATACCAAAACCACCAAAAATTGCAGCTCAATAGATATGCAATTTATATCATTGGAACGTGAGACTTATTGTGCGTATACTTGTTGCTAGGATGGCAATGGTATGATACTATTTCTGCAATATTTCTGCAATTTTCTGCAAAACAAATCATGATACGATCATCTTTTCGTAACTAAAGAAAAGTGGGTAAATAAGGTGTCCCTAATTTCACTATGATCTTACCTTCTTCACAGATGTGTAATTCTGCTTTCTTCAATCTTTTTTCATAGCTATGTGTCTAGTCCTATTCCATACTTGAGCATAGTGAGAAGATCTTGCAACGGGATAAAGGAAAGAATCATCCAATATATTCAAGTTCAACACGACTTAACACTACAAGAAAGGTTATCTTTAGCGGCAAAAAGATTTTCCATTAAAAGTTTTAATTTGGTCGCTATTTATTTGCCGCAATAAGTTTGTTACTAAAAACACATTTTGTAGCACATTATTCGTTTTTGCCTCTATTGATTTTATCTTTAACGAACAAAATATTGCCGCTAAAAATATAGTTAGAGGTCATTTTGGTGTTTAAAAATATCGTTAGAGACCATTTTAGTGTTATCGCAGTATACATCGTCTCTGATGATACGATTTATTACAATGTAAGCGGTAAAATCGTAAATGTGCATAGGACTTTCTTGATATTCACGAAAAGTATTGTAAGTTATCTAAGACGTATGTGCATAGACCTAAAAAGATTTTAGAAAAGAAAAACATTAAAAATTAAGCTTAAAATCTTTAAGAAAATTCCATTAAAAATTAAGGTTAAAAGATTTTTTTTAAAAAACCATTAAAAATTAAGCTTAAAAATTTTTAGAAAACTAAAACCATTAAAAGAATGCTTAAAAGGTTTTCTGGAAAATAATTTTATTTATAAACTTAAGCATAAAAGAATTAGAAGAAAAACACTTAAAGAATCTTTTGAACTGACTTGTTATTTTTTGTTACAAATTTTATCCGGATTTTATTATCTTTATACATATTTAGTCGAATTTATAATATATGTATTATTTTTTGTAGTAATGAATATTTATTTACTCTGTGTTTTGTAAATTTTATTAATTTATCCATTGAGTTGAAATAATTACTTATTTATTCATTTGATTGTATTTTTATAATTATTTATTCGATCGGATTGTAATAATTAGTTTTTTATTCATAAGGATTGTAATATATTTTTTCTATTTACTTTCGTTAAATATTAGATGGCAGATGTTATGTTGTATAACCATGACGGTGATGGTGACGGTCGAGATCCATCAAGAAATCCAAACCACACTTTATCTACATGCGCCCAACCACCCGGTAATTAAAATATTTAACACATATAACTTTATCAATTTAAAATTAATTCAATTTTTTATTGAAACGGAGAAACCACAAAGAAGACCCCCGAGACTCTTCTTCCCTTAAAACCGCATTAGAGGCCTTAGCCAAAATAGGCCACCCCGTACCCGTAGATTTTTGCATTTTAGACGATACGTGGAACCCGACTGGCAAGTACGGGCACCACGTGGCCCAAGTGGTGAGGGCGACAGTTCAGGAGAATGTTCTGCCATGCTACAAGAGTTGGAAATATGTGCCCACAAACATGAAACAGACTATTCTATCCCGATTACAAGAGTTCTTTTATATTGAAGGGTGGAGAAACAGACCCGATTGGGATAAAATCATTAAAAGTTTAAGGAAAAGCCAACTAACCAGACGTTTGGAGAAGATGCCAGGAGATGTGGGACGACATAGACGGTCAGGTATAAAAGTTAAATTTAATTGTAACTATCGTAAAATATGTGTATTTAATTTTTTTCAAATTATATTGAAACAGAATCAAGCATAGATAAACAAGGAAAAGCGAAAGAAGCAAAAAAAACCGGGCAAGACTGGATTGAGAAACTTTTCCCAGACTCGGAAGGTCATTTATAAGGTACATTATTTTTTTAATAAAAATATATTAATTACTTTCATTAATTTTTAATATAATTAGTTAAAAATTTACTGAACAGGGGAAGATGAAAAAACCGACAAAGGCGTCGGTAAGTTTTGTTGACGAGGCTACACAAGAGGAGAGGGAAATTCCTCAATTAGGGGGGGGGGGTTCGAGTATATGGGCTATGATGAGGAGAAGGATGAGTGGAGGAACTCGAAGTACAAACAATGTAATGTGTGTATTTATTTTACTTTTATTTTAATTAATTAATAATTACCTTTTATTGTCGTCTAACAGGATTTTTATCGGGAAAAGCTGAAGAGGATGGAGACCGAGACACAGGCTGGGTCATCCGATGGTACCTAATCTACTGAAGCGCCGCTTAAAGATCAAATCGACGCCTTCAAAGAGGCATTTGAGGAAGGTATAGGCCCACTGAAGACGGCTTGGGTAGTCGGTGTTGGTATGGTTCAGAAGAAAGTCCGTACTTCTGAGCCAGATCCTTTAGTTAGGTGGAATGAGGAGAGACTCAATGTGATTATGACAGCTATGAATGAGCTTCACACAACTCAAGGCCTCCCCCTATTGATCCGACAGTGTCATCGAGTGCCTCCACAACTAGCATGACTCGCGGTCATTACTCGATGGACATTCTAGACACGGCTATGGAGGCGTTGAATAGCATGAGAGTGGATCAAGGTCTTGCCCTGATACCCCCAAAGGAGAGAGAGAAGATGAAGAGGAAGCAGGAGAAGATGCCTCTCGCTTGGATGAACCTTGACTTCGGTTTACTTTTGTTGAATTTGTTTTGGATGTATCTTTGTCTATTTTGACTATTTCTCGGGTGTTTGACTTTTAATCGGATGTTTGACTTTAATTCCGATCTTTAATCTCAATTAAATTAAATATTTTTTTTATGATAAATATTTGATGTTTTTCATTATTTATTCAAAAGTTATTAGCTTATAAAGACCAAATACTTAAAAACCATTTTTTAACAAGTCCTTTTTTTAACCCCTTAAAAAGTCTAAAATATTTCATTTATTCCAGTATTGTCCTTTATTTTTTATTAACCAGTTATTTTATAAGCATATAATATAAAAGGTAAGGAATCAGTAATTGATTAAAAAAATATAACATAAAAAAATTAAATTTATAATTAAAATATATATATATATATATATATATATTCAAAACAAAAAAGGAAAAGTCAACGTTAAAAATAATTAATCATAAAAGGGACAACGCCCAGTTAATTACACGGAAAGCGTAAGTATTCCAAATTAATTACAGTTTCAACTTAATTCCCTCTTAAATCCAAAAAATTGAAAGATTACAAAAATACCCATGTGTAATTAATTAATTACTTTAATAATAATAATTTTATTTTATTTTATTTTTATTTTTATTTTTTTTATCTGTCTTTTTTTTCAAAATTTTTTTATTTTCGAAAATATTTTTTTTTTTCAAATTTTGTTTTTCATATTTTTTTCGAAAAATTGTTTTCCTGGAATTTTTTTTAATGTGTTCCATGAACACACAATTATGAAATTTGTGTGTTGCAGGAACACACAAAATTGGAACAACCAAAATTAAGTTTTTTGTACCAAGAATACACCAATTTGAGTTTTATGTGTTCCATGAATACACAAATCTGAGATTTGTGCGATTTGTGTGTTAAGGAATACACAAAATTGGAACAAACAAAATCAAGTTTTGTGTATTACATGAATACACAAATTTGATTTATATGTGTTCCATGAATACACAAATCAGAGATTTGTGTGTTCTAGGAATGCACAAACCTGAAACGTGTATGTTACAGGAATGCACAAATCAAAGACTTGTGTGTTCCAGGAATACACATAACTGGAACAAACAAAATCAAGTTTTGTGTATTCTAGGAATACACAAATTTGATTTATATGTGTTCCATGAATACACAAATCAAAGATTTGTGTGTTCCAGGAATGCAGAAATCTGAGACTTGTGTGTTCCAGGAACGCACAAATCAGAGACTTCTGTGTTCCAGAAATACACAGAATTGGAACAAACAAAATCAAGTTTTGTGTATTCTAGGAATACATAAATTCGATTTTTATGTGTTCAATGAATGCACAAATTTGAGATTTATGTGTTACATGAATACACAAATCTTATATTTGTGTGTTATAAGAATACACAATTCTGAGATTTGTGTGTTCCAGGATTACACAGAATTGGAAGAAACAAAATCAAATTTTGTGTGTTCTAAAACACACAAAACCCTAAAACATAAACACACAAAAATAACAAAAATGTGTTGGACAATAAGATAACATATCAAGATAGTTAAAGACGAATAAAAATAGGGAATATGCGATTAATAAATAGAAAAAACAATTTTGTTAAAGAAGAGAATTGTTTAGATCGATTTTATGATTTTGTGTGTTACAGCAACACATAAATCTATATATGTGTGTTACAGCAAAACATAACTCGAAATTTCGATTTAAAAATGAAAAATCGGGTGAAAAATTAAAAAAAAATCGAAAAAAAATTCGGGAAAAAAAAATTTGAAAAAAAAATTCGGGAAAAAAATTTAAAAAAAAATCGGGAAATTTTTTTTAAAAAACAATTCGAAAAAAATATGAAAAAAAATTAAAAATTAAAATTTAAAAAAAATTGAAAAAAAAATTAAAGAAGAATTCGGAAAAAATCTGAAAAAAAAATTAAAAAAAATTAAAAAACAAATATTAAAAACAATAAAAAAAACAATAAAAAAAATCACATAAGAGTAACATTGGAAGGTAAATATGACAATATGTTTAATTGAGAATTAAGTTGAAAATTTGTGAGTAAGTTTTGGGAAGGAAAAGTGAAGAATTGTAATTAATTGAGAATTATCTTATCATAAAATCCTAAAACTCATATTACTGCACAATCACCTTTCCAACAAAAAAAACATAAACAAATCTCGTCACAATCACCTTCCCACCAAGCTATCATGCAAAATAAACTCGCTGCCCCTCACGAACCATTTTCCACCATCATCCATTACTGCACCAAAAAACCAACGCTACTTGGGAACTATTCTCCGTTATCATCAATCTGGCCTGGCTACAATCAACAATCGGAAGAACCCTAATTAAGGTAAAAGTTTATTACTAAAATTTAATAAAATTGATTTAAGGTTAAAAATTAATCAAAGAACCTAAATTAAGGCAAAAAATTATTTTTTACCATTGAAAGAGTAAGTTTTAGATTTTATGTTTCATTATTTTTTTCTTTTTTCTTTTTTCTTTGAAAATTTTCAACATTTTCGGTTTTATATATTATTTTTCTTAATCTTAAAATTTATAATTCATTTTGAAAGGTTTTATATTAGGATTACTGTGAAATATATTTATGTGTAAATTTAAAATGTACTGTTAACCCACTCTTTTGTACTATTATTTCATTGTTTATGTATTGTCAGTCCACTGTTTTTGTGTTGTCAACCAACTGCAATGTCAACCCACAATTTTGTGGTGTCAATCCACTGTTTTTGCACTGTCAACCCACCGTTTTTTTAATATCGACCGACTACTTTTTTTACTGTCAATCCACTACGTTTTGTTCATGCTTTTAGTCCCTGATCTCTAATTGTTTTCTTTTTGTTTTTATGCACATGCAAATTTGGCGATTCAAGAAAATGATTAAATTCTATGTTATTAAATAATAAATATTATATGTCAAGGAATAAACGTATCAGTTTTAGGATTTTGTAACATGGAAATGTATTAATTATATAGTTTTTTAGTTATAGAAAGAAAATATTTTCTTATTAAATGATTTGTTTGAAAAGGGGTATTTTGGACATTTGTTTGGTTTGGACTTCTTTGGCCAAAATCGATGGGTCATGGATTTCATGGGTAAATCACTCTTTATTCAATATATATGTACAAATATTAAAATAGAAGTATAAATTAAATTTTAATTATAAATAAAAAATAGAAATATAAATTAAAGTTAAATTAAAAAAATAATAATACAAATAAAAATCAAAATTGTAATTAAAAATTCAAAATTAAGAAAAAAAGTAATGTTAGCGACGACTTTTTCGTCGCAAAAGAGAAGGAAAAAGTCGTCGCTAGTAGTTCGTTCCACTAATTACGACAACTCATCATTTGTCGCCTAAACAAAGTGTCAGCGACACAAATATTTTGTCGCTAATTGAGTTGGATAGCGATGAAATCTTTCTGTCGCTAAGTAATGGTCTTTACTGACGACTTTTTTTGTCGAAAACCAAGCTCAGTCATTAGCGGCAATACCACTGCTTTTCGTCGCGAAAAATATTTCTCCCAACGAATTTATAGCAACGAAATATAGACGACGAAACGTCGTCGCCAATGACCCAAACCTGATCTAACGACTAAATCGCACATCATTAGCGACGACGCAGGTCGTCGTTATTTCACGCGCATCTAGTAGTGGGAGAACTTATGCAAAAGTAAGAAGGTGGGGGACTAGGCCTTAGAGATTCTAAAAGCTTTAATAGGGCTCTACTTGGGAGTTAGGATGGTGGATAATCATGATAAGACGTTGTGGGTGAAAGTTCTCAAGCAGAATTATTTTGAGGATGGTCTTCTGAATCGCATTGCTAAGTCCTCTGACTCACGTATGTATGAAAACATATGACCAGGTTGTAAGGTACTGATAAATAGGGTTACTGAATTACAGAGTGGCCAGGAGCATCTGTATAAATGGGTACTAGAGTCCTCAGGGTTATTTTCTGTAAAATCGGCTTACAAGTCCTTGAAATCACTAGTTATTATTAAAGATATTTTTAAGGTAAATTGGCTTTTTAGGCAAAACTATTTTTCATTACATATTGGTCTACATATGGCGGTGAATCAGAAATATGAGACATCATCCATCGAGACGGATTGCTGGACATACGCACGCTAGTGAAGGGCGGTGGAAACAATGGGAGTCGATCGGATGAGATACTTGAAGAGTGTAGAGATATATTAGCTACTCATGTGAACTTTGAGCTTTTACATGTGTATCGAGAGGCAAATTTTCTGCGGATTGGTTGGTAAGAATGGGAGTGCTAAGTAAGGAAGACCTAGTACCTTATGTGGATATACCTGATGGATTATGGAGGCTCGCAACACAATATAAGAGTAGATGACCGACAACTTGATCTATATTGTGTACTTATTCGAGAGTTTAGTAAGTTTATTACTTAGTGGGTTTCTTAGGGTTCAGATGTATGAAAAATAAGATAGTTATTATAATTAACATATGTGAATTTAAAATATGAGATAGGTGTTATTATATGATTTGTTAGTAATATAATATAATGGGTTAATTCGAAAATGCTTAAAAGAATTTAAAGTAAAACTATATTTTTTAAAATTACTTTAAGAATTACATATTTTATGTTAAAACACTTCAATTAATTAAAAACAACTTCCAAACAATCACTAAATCATTTAATATTATATGGACAAATTTTCCTATTTAACAATTATTAGAATCTAATGTTGGAAAAGTATATCTTAGGTTTCAAAAATTCAATCTGTACTCTTTTGATATTTTGGGCAAAAAGCAAATTCCTTTGATACCATATTAGGGAATTTTTTGGATTAGCGATTAGCGAAGATAGAAAATAATAGTTTTGAGTGTTTGTCGTTCATTCGATACTATTTTTTCTGTACTTTTTAGTTTGATTTTCTTGGCTCGTGTCTTTGTGGGATTTCTAGAAAAAGTGTTGTGTGTTTTAGGTTGCTAGTGTTTGTTACGGGCTGTCAGTTAGGTTTGGTCGTGGAAAAATTGACTTGGTGTCTTATTGGTATGGAAATGCACATAAAAGGTGTTTTTCGTTCACCTTTTATTCAAGTTTTTCTGTTTCAGTTGTTAAAGTAAGAAGTTTGATGTGCCGTCTCTTTAATTGGCAGTTTTTATTGTTTGAGGCTTGTTGGGAGTTTCTGTTGTCTTGGATCTTTCCTTCGTGTTGGCGTGATTCTTTCTTTCTTACCTTCTTGCTGTATAATTTCTCCTTTCCATCTCCACCCCACTTTACTGTGGTGCATGTTTCTTCTGGTGGTGCAATCTCCTGAGTATGGCTGCTTGCCTTATTGCATATTCGCCTACTTTGCGGCATTTTTGCCGGTTAGTCGATTGCGTTGTGTTTGGATGGTCGGTCGGTCTTGGAACTCTTTGGTTCTTACTGGATGATCGGAAAAAGGTTTGGAAATTGTCCGATAGCAAATGTGGTAGAACGTTTTTATAATTGGCGTGTATTTGGTTTGCTTTCCATATTTTTCTAGTTGTTTTAGTTTGTATTGTTTTTTTTCTGAGATTGGTTGGACAATCCCTGTTTTCAGTAATCTTCGATTTGAAAAAAAAAAATATTAAAGAATTTTTCACCTTTTACCAAATAAAAAGAAGGTTTGTATTGTTAGAACTCTTTGCTTATGGACACCTATATTATTGAATCCGTAAGAAATTGTGAGTAATATTTATATGTCTTCTCTTCTACAAGTATTATAAATTGAAAAAGAAGTATTATAATAAAAATCGCATCTACAAAATTAAATTGACCATCTTTGTCAATGTCTAACCTTTATATTACCGACGATTTAGTTGCAGATATACTCTCAAGGTTACCAGCGAAGTCTCTTATGCGATTTAAGTGCGTATCAAAATCATGGTGTAGGATGCTTCACTGTCCTGATTTCATTAAATCTCATGCTAAGCAATCCAAATCTAAGACGAAGCTTATTGTAGAAGCAATTACCCCGGAAGGCCCCAAGCTATATGGTGATGGAGGATTTTCCTTGGGTAAAATTTCTAACTTAAAGGAAATCAAATACCCGGTTATATTGGATGAATTCAATAACCCGGTTATATTGGATGAACGGGAAATTCAAAATCCGGAAATATCTGCATTTTTATGTGTGTTTTCAGGCTTTAGCAATGGAGTGGTTTGTTTAAAATATCGGAATTCTAAGGAACATAGCACAATTGTTTTGTGGAACCTTTCAACTCGAAAACACCTTGTGTTACCTATGTGTTCCGAGCAATATGGGAACACCTATTATTCCTCTTATGGTTTTGGCTACGATGAAAGAGCGGATGACTACAAGGTGGTTCGATTAGTATATGTTAAGAACGAAGATTATGAAAATTACTCTGAATGTTATATATTTAGTCTAAAATCTAAAAAATGGAGGGTTTTGGAGAATTGTGAAACCAGAGTTGATATTTATTGGAGTTGCAATTACGGAGTTTTTGCCAATGGGGCACTACATTGGCTGCTCGATGACTATTCTATTCTTGCTTTTGATATTGGAACTGAGAGATTCAAAGTGATACCACCACCACCACTTGAGACTTCAATTAGAAATCTTCCCTGTTTGTCTGTAGCTTTTATGAGTGGTTGCTTGCATCTGATTTTCGAAACTAACTTTATGTATGAAGATAAGTGGATAATGAAAGATTCTTGGACTAAGTTAACATTGGATTTCTCTACTGGTACACAATTGTTGATTACATTTTCTCTTCGTAATGAAAGAAATGAGGTATACAATTTTGATAAGCAATCGGTTGTGAAATTGGAATTCCCAGATAATGTGGAACACTGGTGGGCATTTCCACATACTGAATGTCTCGTCCCATTCGATACGTCTATTGAAGAACAAGTTTGTGAAGGAAGAAAACAAAAGCAAAAGGATTTTATATCTGTTGAAGATGATTCTGAGTTGTAAGGTTTTATATCAGGATTTATGCCTGCTCACTCTAAAAAAATTTAATTATAGTTTGTTTTCCTATCAGTTAATTTATGTTTGATTTATAGGTAATAATAGAAAAATCTTGTCCGTTTGAATCAATTACATTATTTACATGCTTTCGATAATTATAATGACATGTTGTCCCTCACATGTTTCAATGGCATTGCCGTATTGGAGAGCGATCGTCAGATTTGACTGTTGAAAATATTGTTGATATATACACAGTTCAGGAAAATGAAGAATAGAAAATCTGAACTAAAAAATAAAATGAGAATAGAAAAGAGAGTTGTGGTAGTTTTGTTGTGCCAATTGTAGATTTAATGGAGCTTAATCCTCCTTTTGAATCGTATAACTTTGCCAACACATATCATGTGAGCTCTAATACCAAAACCACCAAAAATTGCAGCTCATTATATCATTGGAACGTGAGACTTATTGTGCTTCTATTTGTTGCTAGGATGGCAATGGCATGATACTATTTCTGCAAAAAAATCGTGATACTATCATCTTTTCCATAACTAAAGAAAGGTGGGTAAATAAGGTGTCCCTAGTATCACTATAATCTTATACATTCACATATGTGTAATTCTGCTTTATTCAACTTTTCTCATATTTCGAACAAAAAAAAAAATTTCTCATAGCTATGTATCCAGTCCTTCTCCATACCCGAGCCTAGTGAGAAGACACGACTAAGTTGTAAAATCATTATTGTGCATAGGACATCCTTGATATTCACTAAAAGTTATGTAAGTTTTTTAAGACGTCCTATGATGAAAACTATACTGCACTAAATGACATACACAGGGAAATATTGTGCAAGTGGCTAACTAAATTTCAACTCCTCCGAAGGGGAAGATCTTGGCTATAACAGAATTGATGACCAACCAAAACTCCTTCCATCTCAAGATCACTTGAGGAAGCACAACAGCAATGCATAACTTGAGCATTACTTTTGACCCACGTATCAACAATCTCTGATGGTCAGATATTAGATCATAAGAGTCTTATCAAACACTCAAAGCTACTTTTAATTTTAAGCTCATTGTATCTTAAAAGTTCAAAAGCAGAATTTTCAAATTTTCATTTCCCTTGATTATCTTCTAAGATTACAGGGCATCAAATTAAAATGAAATATAAGTAATCACTCTTACCATCATTTTATCTTTTTTTTGAGTTCATGAGATTCAAAAGGAGCTTATGATCTTGACGTGCTTTTAAGTTCCTTGAGAAAAGAAAAATGGCTTTAAAGACAAATCCAAAAAATTTCCTTTGTGGAACTAAATATTTTCTTCTTACTTCTGCCGCAGTTGATATTTTTGAGCATCTCCAAATTTTGACATATTTCGATGTTTGCTACTGATAGTGTTTCTCCAAATGTTGTCTAAACATAGTTACCATTACTCGTGTATGTGTAAAGTTAGCAAATTGTGGTCTTAACCACCCGCTGAATAAATTAATCTGGAATTTTCATGGTGTAGTGGCTCATAATTTCAGGCGTGTTCTTTGTGAGATGATGCAAGTCCACCAAGTTTGGTTAATTGTTATCATTGAACCAAGAGTGAGTTGATTCAAAGCAAACGAAATCATTAGAAGTTTGGGTAAAACAAATTTGACAAGAGTTGAAGCTACAACATACAGGGGAGGTATATGGATAATCTGGGATGACTCAAATATCGATACACGAGTGTTATATGTGGGTAGACAAGTTATAACATAGAAGTATCAAGACAAGGGTGTGAAACATGGGTTTTCTCGACAATATACACGATGACGTGTCCTACAGAACGAGAGAGACTATGGATGGCACTCAAAGAAGTGTTATAGGTTTGAGATTATGTGGCTAGTAGAGGGGGATTTCATTCAAGTGGGGAAAGCGGAAGATAATAAAGGTGGAGTTTCAGGAATCACTAAAAGAATTGAAATATTTGAGGAATGGAGATATGACTATGGGTTGATTGATATGGAGGTTAAAGGACCACGATTTACTTGGTGTAATTCGTGGAATACAGACAACAAATATTGAGGAGGCTTGTGTATGGAACCCAGACTTGCAAATACTATATTCGCAAGCTAAGGTTTCTCACCTCGACAAATCATAATCCAATCACACACCCATTTCAATCCACCTTAACAGAGATAGAACCCATCCAAGTAGAAGGACTCGATTCAGATTCGAAGCAGCTTGGTGCCTAGCCCTATGTTGTAGATCTCTCCGCCTAGGCGCTCCTAGGCACCGCCTAGGCGTCAACTCCCCCCTCAACCGCTTACGCCTAGGTTTAATTTTAGGCGTTTTTGCCTAGCGCCTTAGTCAATGTGGAAGAGACGCCTCGCCTGCCTAGGCGCCGACTAATGGGAAAAAAAAAGGTCGCCTAGGCACCAATTAATGGCGAAAAATGGCGCCTTCTTTTTATTTTTCTTAGTCTCGAGAATTCTTGAACTGATATTATAACTCAAATTTTAGTATTCTTGAACTTATATTATAACTCAAATTTTAGTATTGTTATAATTACTACGTATATATTACTAAATATACAAAATTATATAGCGAGACGTACACCCGTCTAATCCCACCTAGACCCCGTGTAAGCCTAGGCGCTAGGCCCCGATCGACCTCCTAGGCCGCAAAACCGAGATCTACAACATAGGTGTCTACACAAAGGTTTCCTGGAATTAGTGAGAAGTAAATGGGATACGAGGCAGGGATATTTGGGTGACAACATAAAAGAGATACATGGACATATAGATACGTGGAAAAATGAAGTTTTTTGGGGGTATCAACAGAAAGAAACGCATGTTACTTGAAAGGCTTAGAGGCATCTGTTTAGACTTGGGAAAGGATTGTGAAATGAATACCTCAACGTGCTATAGGAGGAAGAAGTACTTTGTTTCCAATGAACAAAAGAGAAGTGGATATGCTCAGGGAGACTGTAACACATGGTATTATCACCTTTCTACTACTCAAAGAAGGAACATACCTTGGTGGTAAAGCTCTTTAACTTTGCTCCAGACCATTCTTCTAAATTCCTAACCAATCTTGAGTTATGAGCCCTTTTGTGGTCGTGGGTGCTGGAATTCAGATTTATTTGGCAACTTTATCTTTCCATATCCTAGTTTTTCCTTTCTTTTCTCCAATTTCCATGTATATCTTCTTTCCTTTATCTCTTAGAATTGACTTGGCATCTAATTAATCTCCATATATATCTTTAAAGTTTCACACTAAATAAATAATTAAACCCAATATGCTTTAAAAATAATAATTCATTAAATCAAGACCAGAAATAGGAAAGTGCAATATATCATGTGAAAATCGAGTATTTAGACTTCTAAAACACTAAAAATAATGTCTCCACTTAATATTAAATCATCACAAATGGGGAGACATCATTTAGTCAAGAGTATTTTATAATTGCAAATAAGTCCCTATAAAATTCCCTCACCTTTTAAGTAATAAAACATTGTGACAGATACAATCAGCACATTAAACAATATAACTGTTATCAAAGGCATAACAGCTACTAAATGAAGTATTATTAAAAGCCACAAAATTGAAAGAAATAAAGGAAAAAATCCTCCACAAACAAGTAACACTGGCCAAGCTTTTTCTACATCAGCTACATACCTCTGTATATAACATAAGATTATTGTCTGAACATCGATTTTCGCGAAAGAAAAAAATATATTTAAACTTTATTACTGAAGAACGTGAATTAATTGATTTATGAATGGTTTTATCTATAACCATATCTTCCATTATTTTAGCTCCTCCCATTTCTTCCCAATGTCTTAACGATATATTTGATGCACGTGCAATAATCTGACACCTCCAATAAACTATCACAAAAGATTAGGGACTAAATTGCAAAAAGGATTAAAATCAAAACAACTCACCATTAACACTTGGAACTATAACAGGGTAATAAGGACCTTGATGATTGAAGCTTTTTGATGCTTTTTGGTTTATCTAAAAAATTTCAACAATTCTTAAATAATCGAGCACAAACATCTGATATTGCGAGCACTGCAGTTTTTAACTGTTAAGAATTAACATCAAAGCAAACAAATAATTTTAAAGCGATTATTAATTGTTGTAAATTGAACACCTCAATAGTTTGAAAAAGAGTTTAGGTTTGAAAGAAATATCAGAGAAAAATAGTAAATCACAGAAAATAAAGAACAGCAGAAATTATCGTGGTTCAGTCACAAAAGGACCTACATCCACGTTGAGCCCAGATGAATAAGGCTCTGCTCCACTAAATGCCTCAGATTACAAGATTGAAACACCTCACAAAGAACCCCTCAAAGTTATCGCAATATTACAATTCTTCCACAAATCTATCTAGTATAACAACTACGCTGAAATACAACTAAGAATTGAATCAGTGGATCTAAGAATTGAATCAGTGGATTCAATCTATAAAGATTTGCTAAATCGTAACTAAACTATCAAAGGATTAATGAAGAAACCAAGGGTTTCTACTAAACTAGGGTTTATGCGCGAGAGAGGAGAGAGGAAGAGTAATCGAAGAAGTGAATCTAACTAAAGGCTGAAGGAAGGCCTTTTATATGACACATAAGTAAGAAACAATCTCAGCCATCCATTCTATCTGAGATCTAAAGCTCCGAGTGTGCCATATATTTTACACGTAAGATCAATGAGAAAATGCCATGTGTCACCGTGGTGTGTCAAATAAAATCCCAGCAACCCTTCATAACAATAATAAGAATAATAAAACTTCACATATACAACATTAATCAATACTATTTTCAATTAATAATTCGAATCATGACACAAAATTTAACCAATAATTTTTTCCCCAATCAAGAAGTTTAACCCCCCTATCATTTCGAGCTGGCAAAAACCCCAATTACTATAAAAAAAGATGTCTTTTTTAAATAAAGTAATTTACTATTCAATATCATAAACCAAATTATGATAATTTGCATACGATAGTTGATTACACAACTATTGTTAACTACAATTGAACCCTCAGATTGTGTGATTAACATTTTTTATGAAATCAAATGCATCGAATTTTATGAAACGCATAAAATTGAATCGAATTATATAAAAAAAAGTTAAAAACGAATAAAAAATATGATTATTGAAGAATTAATATTGAGAAGAGAAACCTACAGCTTATCGTGGAGCCGTTGAAAAGTGGAGATGGCCGTGTTGATCTGAAGAATTTCCGACGCGACGGCTTGGGTTGGGTTTTGTTTACCATTACGCGTCCTGAAAGCCCGACTTGCTTTTAGACGTGTGGTAGTGGTGGCTAGAGAGGAGAACGGCGGTGGTGGGATTTTACTGTTAGGATGTGTTTCATTGATTTGATTTGATGGCGACAACGCCGGAGGGGGGCAGGGCAGATCTTCAGAGAGAAGCGTCGCTTTTGTTAGACACAATGAAGAAGTTATGGGTTTAAGAGATTGGACAAAAGATTAATTAAAATTAAAAAAAGGGTATAGCTGGTATAGTTTTCTTTTTTAAGACTTTTATAGATATTGTGAAAGGTAAAGATGGGAGAGGGATATTAATGTTAGACTTGGGGTGTAAATAGTAATAAATTTTTAAACTAATTCTAACTTTTTTTTTAATTTTTTTTTCTTTAATTTTTTATTTAACTTTTTTTTACAATTTTTTTTGAATTTTTTTTCCGAAATTTATGGATCTACTTGATGGACTATAAAATTTAAAAAAAAACTTCCAAACAAGCACTATATCATTTAATATTATATGGACGAATTTTCCTATTTAACAATTATTAGAATCTAATCTTCAAAAACTTGGTCCATTAAAAGTATATCCTAACCAGTTTGGTTAGTTAAAGAGGTTATTAGAGAGAAAAACTGTATTGAATAGTCTAATATTTTTGTAAGCTTTTAATAATTTAATTTATAGAAAAATGCCTAATAAAGTAATTATTTATAGAAAATACCTCTTTATATTTTTTATATCTTTATTAGCCTTATTATTAAATATATTATTTTATTTTAATATAATATTAAATTTTTAAATATTCAACAAATAATAAGGTACTTCCACCACCACCATCACCATGTATTTAACTACCACTACAGGCACCACAACCACCACCACAGCAAGTACCACCACCACAACAACCACCACCACCTACTACTACTAATTTCATCACACATGCGCGTGTTCGTGAATTTTTTTAAAATCGTCATAACTAATTCAAAAAAATCAGAAAAATAAAAATTTGCATTTTTAGATAAAGCAAATTAATATTTACGTCTATGATTTTTTGTATTTTTTTGTTTTTTTACAGACACTGATTTTCATGTTTAAAACATAAAATTCCATGTTCAAAATATGAAATTCACTGTTTGAAATAGTGATTTTTTTCGCAGACACGGAATTCCATGTTTAAAACATGGAATTCGTGTCTGCAAAAAAAAAAAATTCAAAAAATTTCAAAAAAGTCCAAAAAATTTCAAAAAATCATAGACATAAATATTAATTTGATATACCCAAATATATAAATTTTTGATTTTTTTGATTTTTTTAGAATTAGTTATGGTGTTTATAAGGTTTGTTTTGTTTTTTTTCTAATTTTTTTGATATTATAGGATTAGTTTGGGGTAGGACTGTTTTCTAAAGTATCCTATTCTATATACATTTTTTTAATTAATAGGCATTAATTTATAATTGACTCTTAGTTAAACTGGACAGAGCTTTTGCTATTTTTTCAGCATTTAAAAAGGAGGTCCATGGTTTGATTTCCCTCCTTAACGGATGTAAAGTGAGAGGTATAAGGCTTGAACCTTTCCCTGAACATGGGTAACCTAGTTCTGATTTACCATAAGAATATATATAGGGAGACATGTAATTTCCGTGGGATTAGTCAGGTGCGCACAAGCTAGCCCGAAATTCATATAACCAAAAAAAAAAAAAAGTATATCCTACGTTTCAAAGATCCAATTTGTATTCCTTTGATATTTTGGGAAAAAAGCAAATTCCTTTGATACCATATTAGGGAATTTTTCACCTTTTACCAAATTAAAAAAAGTTTTGTATTGGTAGAACTCTTTTGCTTATAACACCTATATTATTGAATCTGTAACAAAAAGAGTCTCATGATCTTTGTGAGTAATATTTATAGATATTTTACATTGTCGTCTTCTCTTCTATAAGTATTATAAATTAAAAAAAAAAAGTATTATAACTTAAATCGCATCTACAAAATTAAATTGATCATCGTTGTCAATGTCTAACCTTTATATTCCCAACGATTTAGTTGCAGATATACTCTCAAGGTTACCAGCGAAGTCTCTTATTCGATTTAAATGCGTATCAAAATCATGGTGTAGGATACTTTACTGCCCTGATTTCATTAAATCTCACGCTAAGCATTCCAAATCTAACATGAAGCTTATTGTAGAAGCAATTACCACGGAAGGCCCCAAGCTATATGGTGATGGAGGTTTTTTCTTGGATAAAATTTCCAACTTAAACGAAATCAATTACCCGGTTATAATGGATGAATGGGAATTTACAAATCCGTTAGTATCTGCTCTTTTATGTGTGTTTTCAGGCTCTAGCAATGGAGTGGTTTGTTTAGTATATTGGAACTTTAAGCAATATAGCAAAATTGTTTTGTGGAACCTCTCAACTCGAAAACACCTTGCGTTACCTATGTGTTCCGAGCAATATGGAAAAACCTTGAATTTGTATGATGATTATTCCTCTTATGGTTTTGGCTACGATGAAAAAACGGATGACTACAAGGTGGTCCGAGTAGTCAATGTTATGAACGAAGGTGATGATTATTACTCTCAATGTTATATATTTAGTCTAAAATCTAAAAAATGGAGGATATTGAAGAATTTTGGAGGATTTAGTTTGCATGCTAATATTAAATTGAGTAACTACGGAGTTTTTGCCAATGAGGCACTACATTGGCTGCTCGATGACTATTCTATTCTTGCTTTTGATATTGGAACTGAGAGATTCAAAATGATACCACCACCACCTGAGACTAGTTCAATTATTGTTCCCTACTTGTCTGTAGCTTTTCTGAGTGGTTGCGAGTATTTGATTTTCGAAACTACTTCACAGAATTGGATAATGAAAGATTACGGATGTAAGGATTCTTGGACTAAGTTAACATTGGATTTCTCTAATGGTACACAATTGTTGATTAATATTCGTTATAAAATTAAGGTATACAATTTTGATAAGCAATTGGTTGTGAACTTGGAATTCCCAGATAATGTGAGATACTGGTGGGCATTTCCACATTTTGAATGTATCGTCTCATTCGATACATCTATTGAAGATCAAGTTCAAGAAGCAAAAGGATTTCTCTGTTGAAGATGATGATGAGTTGTAATGGTTTTAGGTAACTAGTTACTGTGGTTTCATTTTATATGAGTTACTTTATTGTTACTTTATTTGTAAGGTATTCATAGCAAAATCTTGTCTATAGGTTTATCGTTAAACTATCTTCAATTGGAAAAAAAGTAGTAGTGAATTGATTATCAAGTCTAATTGTTGATAGAAATGTTCGTTGGCTTTGTTGAAGCTTCAAGATATGCTATTGGAAAAATGAAGACAAGTAAACAATGCTGTAGTTTCGCTATGCTAATTGTGGTTTAATGGAGCTTAATCCTCCTTTTAAATAGAATAACTTTGTCAACACTCAAAATATATCATTTGAGTCTAATTAATAACTTATTTTTTTGGTCAACAAGTCTAATTAATAACCAAATGAACAAAAATTGCAGGTCAATAAATTAATATATTATTGAAACTTGAGGTTTGTGTGTATGTCATTCGTAAGTTTTCATCTTTGCCGTAACTACTAAAGGGAAAGTGCGTAAATAGCTCTCTTTGTTTTGCTATGATCTTGCAATTTGAGTCGTGATATGTTTGCAGCACAGTTTTGGATCCTTCTTTTAACATTTTGAGTTTATTTACCAGCTGAAACATATGATTTCTTTCCACTGGTTGGTTCCAATATTTTCAACTACAGTATCGAATTTATCATATTTCATCCAAGAACTTTTTTTGTAGTAGACTCCCATCATCCAAGAACTTGAAAGAATAAGGATATGACTTTCTTTTAAGTAATTAAATAAGAATGTTCCCTTTGATAGTCAAAGTTGAATATGGGAAAGTAGTGAGCCATCCCACATTTAATAGACTTATTGTTATCTCCAGTGATTTATTTTGATTCAGAAAGCAAAAATGGAGGAAAAACAAAAAAAAATGCAGAAACGATAAAAATGAAAATTAACAGAAAACCTGTTACTGATCGAGGCTAGGATTGGATCCTATGTCTTTAAGGTTTATTAGCCACGCACTGGTGTCTTACGTTTTGTAATGGCTTCAACCTCTAGATACAACGATCAACACTGCAAATATCAGACACTTGAAAATCTGCAGTACTTCGAACTTTAAATGGCGTTTAATCTCTCTCTTTTATGATATTTGTTTGTAAAAAAAAATATTGAATGATGAAAATGATTTTTGGCCAAGTATTTATAGGTGTAGAAGCACCTGTTTAAAACTGACCTGCAACGTTTCAGACATAGGAGATGACGTTTGAGGAAGAAGACAGAAGATTTTAAAAAATTAGAACGTTAAAGACATAACGTTTTAATTTTACAAAATATAGTCCAGCCAAGCCCAAGCCCAGGCCCAAAAGCTGGTGCCCCTAGAGGCCCAATCCTTAAGTGCTAAGCTAAGTGACTATTATTTCCTTACTTTTCCAAAACTCTTCATATACCTCACATTTAACACTCAATTTCTCATTCACCTTCCATTTGTTTTACACAAGTGAATACATGAAATTCATTACCAAAGTAAGACGAACAACATTTGTCTTTGTCCTGACCTATAAAGAGGTCCATGACCCACTTAAAAATTGAGCTAAAGTGAGCAGTTTCACTTGGGTAAAGTCCCAAATGATAACACTTATATCTATACTACTACCCTTCATATCACTTCCAACTGATTTGTTATTCCACGTAATAAAAAATAAATATAAAAGACCGAACACGTTTTATAATTGTATATCATTGACCCACTTTATCATCTGCTAATTGGGTTGCTAAACAAATGCTTCGAGGGTGTTTGTTTGGTATTTGGAGTGCCTTCCCTCCCTCCCAATTAGCTAATTTGATTAGGAAAGACTTGGAACCAACGGGAATTGGATAATTTGTAATATTTTTTTAATGTTATGCATGGTTATTTTCGACTAAAAAAAAAGACCCACTTTATCATCTGCTCTGCATTTTCAAGTAATTCAGTGGCATATGCACTATTTCTTTAATTTTCATAACTTCATTAATATTATCCTGGATACACCTAGATTTATCATTAACTTGATTTTTCTAACTCTTAATATATTCCATAGCTTCAATCTCGCCTTTTGGTTTCTAAATGTTTCTAATAAGCATAAAATGTTGAGGTTATTGTTATTTGCATACCTTAATTACTCAACTTGTTTAGTATGCTTACTTAACCCCTTCATGTTTTAGGTGTAGATTATTAAGAGTTTGGACCAAGAGGTTTATCTTACTCCTTATTACCTTGATCCAGGAGATCATTTACCATATAAGCAACAGTATTCATCAAATTTGGATAAATTACACTTGTCTCCCATGTGGTTTACCTAAATAGCAGGAAAACCTCATATACTCTAAAAATTGCAAGAAACCCTACGTGATATACCTTAATAGCACGAAAACCCCATGTACTCATAAAATTGCAAAAAATCCCCATGTGGTTTAAAACAATAAGTACGAAACCCCATTCGATCAAGTTTTCTATAAAAAAATATATTTCAAGTGCATTAATGGTATTATATAATCATATCAATGCATTTGAAATACATTTTTTTTTTGAAAATTGATCGAAAAGGGTTTTGTTCTTATTATTTTAGACCACAAGGAGAATTTTTGCAATTTATAGAGTACATGGGGTTTTCGTGCTATTAAGATAGACCATATAGGGGTTTCTTGCAATTTTTAGAGCATATACGGTTTTTGTGTTGTTAGGGTACACCACATGGGGGTTAGGTGTAATTTACTCCATCAAATTTTGTAGTCTTAGCCAAAGCTTCAAAGTTATTTTGTGCAATATATGCAGTATTTACCACCTTAGATGGACTTGGTTGCTTCCTCTTTGTGACCTCCACCTAGGTTTTAGTATTACTCACTTGCTTAACCCAAACTTGCTTAGCTATTTACATTATACATCATTATGACCTAATAGGTTACATTTTGAGCATATGACTGGTTTTCCATATGCATTCATATAATCAAATTCAACCACCTCCATTATACCTCTCCCATGTCCAAGATCAAATATTTCTATGTCTTGTTTGTTAAGGTCCATCTCAACACATACCCTAACATATTTTAATCTTCTTTTAGTTGTTGTACACTCATCCATTTGTAAATAATTTTCAAGTGCACTAACTACCACGCTTAAGCCCTCCTTTGATCATAGTTCTCCTAGGATGAGTTTGATCCAAACTGAGATTTTATCAACTCTAAATTTCTCAAAGTGTATGTTTGGTTTCCACTTTCTCAAACTGAGATTTTTAAGTTTTTTTTTCTATCAGTAAACAACAATTAATCTCATTAATGTGTTTCTAACACGTAGTCAACTCAATTACAAATGGTGGCTACCAAATACATGTTTAATATACACAATGATAATGAGTGTAAAGTCTTACCCCGGGTATAAGCAAAAATTGTTACCGTTATAGTGATATTTATCCAACACATCAAGGTGGTGTTAAGTCAAATTCCCCAAAAATAATAAAAATAGAGAATGTAAGAATCACACATTGCAATAACAAAGTAAATTTAAGTAACCTTGGTATATAATAAACTTATCAAACTCAGCCTCAAGTTCTTTAACTTTATCCATGGCAACTTCTACAGATATTGCTTCACGTGACCAGTTTTGTGTACATACAAGTGCCTCCACGGTGTTGGGGTGTAAAGAGCTCTGGAAACTATCCATAACTCTTCCCCCGTACCAAACGATGATTCAAAAGCAACAGTAGAATCCGAGATAGATAATATATTTTGCGCCATCAAAGACATAACTGGAAAACCTTGCGAATTTCCTCTACACAACACTGGAGCATCAAAATTCTCATCATCGTCGCCTTAAATAGCTTCCAAAAGATATTTGTCAAGCTCAGTTTTCCACTATTTGTTGTGCTTGAATCATGGAATAGCTTGAATGATCTTTAAATAATTTTTGGGGGTCGCTAGTTGTAGAAGATGATGATTCAGACGCAGCTGGTTCACTCCTTACAACAACAGGGCGTGTTATAGCATAATAACTCTCAAACACAAATTTCAAAACATGAAATATATCCTCAAGCAAGGGCCTGACTTCATTAGTATCGTGCATGTACTCTAACCAATATCTAACATACACAAACTTCTTTCTCAGGTCAAAAATTTTCGCCATGTAAAGTAACATATTTGTATTAGACTTTAAACCCCAGTAATTGTCAAATTTTGCCTTCATTTTCAAAGTCATTACATCTAAAATCGAGCCATCCTCCGGGACAAGATTACACATTCTTCGATACAAAAGAAGTATCTTATCAAAGTACAAATTACTAGTTACATACTTAGTACCAAATAAGCGTAAAGTAGCATCATAGAAAAGTTTAAGATACTTTACCAAGAAACAAGCATTTTCCCAATCAATAACATTAGGTAACCCACGGCCCAAACCTTCTAAATATTCAGTGAACATTTCGTTTTCCTTGAAAATTACATTGAAAGATTTCTCGTATTTTTATGTCCCATCTAGGATAAGATAAGTGGAATTCCACCTAGTATCAACATCAAGACAAACAACACTCGTGGAATAGATGTTAGCTATAGCAACATAACACATGTAGCATAAAAACCGACTAGGGGATGATCAAACATAACGAACTACATTCAACCTGGATTTAACTACAAGGTTTATAATATGGAAAAAACACCTAATGTGTAAGTATTTATTGGCACATATAGTGGGTTGTGGTGAAAATAAGTATTCTTTGATTATATAATCCACCGCTACATTATTTGAACTAGCGTTATCGTCCATTATATTTATAATTTATCAATTCCCCAGTCAAGTAAAACTGATTGATTTTTTTTACCCAGCGTTCCGCCCTTATGATCTTCAATCATGGCAAAACTAATAGTAGGCTTTCTTAAAACCCAATTATTATTAATACAATGTGCAGTAACAATCATGTAGTTTAAGTTTTGAATAGATGTCCAAGTATCAGTTGTAAGGTTTAATCTTTTACCTCGCAAGCGAGTTTTCAAACGAGACTTTGATGAGTAAATTTGTATGCAATGTCCCATGCAACTGACCATCTACATGGAAATTTAAAAACGGGTTGCATAGGATAACAATTTTTTTTAAACCAATCCCTTGTACAGCCTGAAAAGCCATTTCATCAAGTATAATCATCTCAACTTGGGTATGTCTAACACTTTCTTTTGAAAAATACATAATTTTCAAAAGCCTCATTCCCTTTGCGTGGAAAATCAATAGTAGTCTGCCCAGTTTCAATAATATTAAAAGGATATTTTTTACATCAATTTGCACGTAAAAGGTTCATGTGTTTGTTTAAATTATTAGTACCATGGTTATCTGAACTAGCAGCATATATTTTATCACAGTAATTACAAACACCATACCTAAGCCCATTTACCCAAAGTTTTGAAAAGTGATCCCAACAAGTAGTCGGGCTCTGCCCTTTTCTCTTTTTAGTTGGGAGAACATTGGTATTGGTATTGGGTTATGAAAGGGGAGGGGGTTCAGTGCATTCAGTGTTTGGATTAAGATCAACCACATCAATGGAAAGAGGTGTAGTAGTATCCATGTTTAAGTATAATCTGCAAATACAAGAATACTACTAGTGTTTGATAAAATTTTGATCAATTAACAATGGAATATAACTTAATACACACACAATTACAAAAAAAGTTTAACAGTTAATAAATTCTCGAAATATAGTACATAAACTATTTTTGAAATAACATGGTATTTAATAGTGTCTCATAGTACTTAACAATTAGCTTGCATAGCCCATGGAGCAATTGTGCAATATAGCACAATTTTATTTCTACTTCCTAAATTATAATGTTAGACTATTCCCTAATATTATAAATCCGTATTGTGATATTTTTTGAGAATATAAACAAGTTAAGGTATCTCTACAAATGAACCCAAACAATAACAACTCACATTGAGTTGGAAACGTAGTTTAGTGTTCTCAGACCTGAGTTTAACCATGTTGGGACCTATAATGCAATCTTTCCATAATATAGGGACCTATAGTGCAATTAAATAAAAAAATAGGATGTATTTTTGTTAGCAAATCAAACTCATTTTTAAAGCTTTAAATACCTTAACTCTGTTCGAAATACAATAATACACTTAATATATTCTCTAAATTGACCAATACATTCAATTTTAAAACATTTAACATGTTAGTTCTTTTCAAAATACCACAAGATATACACAAAAAATATTTAACACTTAATAGATAATCAAATTAATAGATCACATACATTTTTACAACATTAAACACCTTACTTCTTTTTGAAATACCATAATTTATACACAAAAACTATTTAACCCTTAATAGATATTTATATTAACCGAACACATACGTTTTAAAGCTTTTAATACCTTAATTATATTCGAAACGCACCAACAATAATTCACAATTAACATATAATCAAGTTCGATTTAAAATGTATCCTTACTTTAGAAAATTGAACAAAAAACACCACTTGAATTAGTGAACAAACACAAAAACAACAAAAATCATTAATATATCAAAAGTACACTAAAACAAAAAAGAAAAATTAATTAAAAAGTGAAGAAATATTACCTAAAAAATGAATATATCTGTGTCAAAACAAAAAAAAAGTATATATCAAATATTTAACAGAAAACGGAAAAGGAATGAAAAATAGAAGAAATAAGAAGTTTTTACCTGTGAAAGGCTTTGCATCTCATATTTCTGGAACCCCTTCATTATATAGGGAAAAATACACATTTAATCGAAGAGAATCCAACAACTCATGATTGAAAAGATAAAAAACGACTACACATACCTCAAAAGGGTATATTTCAGCACAAATTAAGTAAGCATTAAATACAAATCCATCGGAACTTCTTTACAAACCCAGCATTAATTGGCTATACATGGTTTAGGTAGATAACTAAGAAATTGGGCACGAAGTACAATATATGAATATTTAGGCTATTAAAATAAAAAAAAGTATCACAACAAGTGATTTAATGGAGTAGAAAAGTAGATCTGATGGCTTAGGGTTTTCGTTTTTTCGATAAAGAAAATTGAAAGAAAAAAACATTTAGGAGAAACTTGGCTAAATATTAGGGGTGCACACGGGTCCGGTATCCAACCCGTTGCCCCTTAGTCACAAACCAACCCGCACTCGCGGTTTTGAAGTTCTCAAAACCGAGAGTCAAACCATATTATTTTTATGGTTTCGGGTTGGATCCACTTGGTTTTTTATTGAGTGGCGCGGGTTTTTTGGTTTTGCGCGGGTTGGTTCGGGTTTGGTTTCGGGTTAAATTCACTTATTTATTATAAAGTCCCTGTAAATTTAAAAAGTTAAAATTATACCCAAACTTCTACAAATAGTCAAATACAATAATGTCAAATACAATTCAAAGCAGGATTTAGAATTACATTGATTTAAAATAGCCTAATGAATACAATTGTTAAGTCATTCATCATTAAGCTAATTAACTATTACAAATTACAATCCAAAAGGCAAAAATTACTGAATTACATAAGAATTGAAGTATACAATTCCAAAAACATTTCCAAAAACAAACTACACCCTTGATTGAAGATTCTAAAAGTTAAGTTTGAAGATACAAACATTCATTTGCGCAAAACCTGCAATTTACTTAAAATCCTTTCATTCATCTTTCCCATCCTGTTTCATAAGAGTTAAGGGACGATTTATTTAGTTCCTTTTTTACCACAAAGTAGTATAATAACAAATGAAGGATTGCCTCAGATGTTGAATCATCATAGGCCCTTCATAACACTTAGGGACAAGGGACAATTTATTTTAAACTCACAATAAGGTTCCAATGGACTACTTTGCCACCATTCAAAACATCCTTAACACCACATTGCATTTTAGTCACCATACTGTTATAGCTGTTACGAATGGTGACAAAAGTAGTTCATGAACTATTGAAGCTCAAGAAGCATTTATAAACCGAGGGACAAGGGACTTGGGACAATTGCAACTCGCATTTATCTTCTTAGTAATACTTTTTCACTATTCTAAACACCAATAACACCACATTGCTCTTCTTGTCACCATATTGTTATTGGTGTTGAGAATAATGAAAAAGTAGCTCATTAGATATAGAGTTTAAGCCTCAGAGTTGTTTTATTTTTTCATCACAGGCTTTTATAAACCAGGGACAAGGGACTTGGTGAGTTTGTAACAAAAACCTACAATTTTTCATGTACAAATACAAAACAAAAGAATGTCATCTCTAATGACTTTCTCAGCTTTAGTATACATATTAATAAACATAGCCACACCATGTTCCATTTGTTTTGCATCACTGGAAGTTCATGAGTTGCTATCTAATGTGTAAATGCACATGAAAAAACAAATGCAAGTATTTATTGTATGAAACTGATATAAAACTCATATTAGGATATGGGTTAATTGACTAAATCAGTGATAGTGGATTGTGGACTTCCACTAATGCTCAATTCATCAATTACATAATAACCTACAAATGGTAGATAATATTAAAGTTAGGTAGCAATAAAAAGTTGAGAAAACATTTGCAAATTGCCAAAAATAAGTAGTAAAGTAAAGAAATTACCCAATTCAGCTTCCAAATCCTCTACAAGTTGTTTAGATGTGCCAAGATTAATTGAAAGTGAAGATCTTAACCAGTTTTGAGTACAAATTAATGCTTCAACAGTTTTAGGAGACAAGGAACTTCTGAACTGATCAAGAACTCTCCCACTTGTGCTAAATGCACTTTCAGAAGCAACAGTAGACACTGGAACTGCCAAAATATGTTTGGCAAGTTGGGACAAAACTTTAAACCTCATAGAATTGCTTTTCCACCATTGTAAGATGTCAAATTTTGATGACATCTCTTCTATATCCTCTTTTAGATACTTATCCAACTCAGTAGCTTTAGAGGGGTGTGTCTTAGCCATAAAAGACTGAAACCTACCACCAAGAACACATGGACTTTCAGTTGAAGTGTTAGAAATAGCCGCATCACCACTACTTGTTGAACTAGTAGGAGCAACTTGTTTCTCATACACTTCAAACATTCTTTTTAAAGCATCATTAACCCTTTTAAGCAACACATCACTTTCTTCAGGTGTATACATAAAACTGCAATAGCATTGGAGGTATTGAATTTTTTTCCTTGGATCTAAAGCAACTGCCACATAGAGAATTATATTGATACTATTAACTCCCCAATAAGTATTGAACTTCTTTTTCATATCAGTTGCCATCTTTTGTAAAACAAGATTTTTATTCTCGCACAACTCAACAATCTTTTCCCAAATTCTCACTATTTCATCAAAGAACAGATTGGTTGTAACAAATAGAGTTCCACTAAATTTCTTAGTGGAAATGTAGAAGAGTTTCAGAAATTCAACAAAACATCTCGCATTTTCCCAATCTATAATGCTAGGAAGAGTTCTTGAAGCATCATTGAAATGTGTTGTGTATCCAGAATCATCTAGTTTCATTCTTGCAAAGACAGATTCAAATTTCTCAGCACACTCTAGCATTTTATAAGTAGAGTTCCATCTTGTAGGGACATCAAGGCAAATATTAGATTTACATTCAACACCACACAAAGTAACAAATCCTTTAAAATCTCTAAATCTTGCAGGTGAACCTATAACATATTTAACTGCCTCACGAATATTTTTTATACAAGCATCCAACTCAATCATTCCTTCCTTTACTATAAGATTCAAGATATGAGCGCAAAATCTAACATGAAGAAATTCATGTTTTAAAAGAGTTTCTGGTTTATCCCCTGCAACTTTCACCAAGTACTTTATAGTTACAGTGTTAGAAGATGCATTATCAACTGTCAAAGTAAGGTATGAAGTTATATTCCAATCCATAAGTATAGCCTCTACTCTTCTACCTATAGTTTCTCCCTTATGGTCCTCAACTTTACAAAATCCTATGATTTTCTTATTTAAATTTCAATCTGAATCCACATAATGAGCAGTCAAACACATATAATTCAAGTTTTGATTAGAGGTCCATGTATCAGTGGTCGTACTCTTTTTTTAACTTAATCTTTTCTTCTTCATATATATTCATACACTTTCGCATAATGGTCATTCTAGATGGAATGATTTTAAACTTGGGTTGCATTACATTACAGAATTTTTTAAAACCAATGCCTTCCACAAATCTAAAACTTAATTCATCTATTATGACCATTTCTACTAGTGCCCTAGTATTTCCTTCATCAGTTTGCTTAAAATTTAGCAAAGATTGACCATCCTCTGCTGGAGGATAGAAAAGATATTTTGGACATCTTCTAAGTTTAATATGATTATTCATATTAGTTGTACCATATTTTCTAGAATTAGAAGCATAAGAATGTTCACAATATTTACAAACTGATCTAATACTACCATCTTCATAAGTAACAACTTCAAAATGTTTCCAACAATCAGAGGTTTCTTTTTTTTTTCTTTTTTAGGGACAGGGGTAAATTAGATGATGTGTGAGTGTTAAGAGTATTAGAAGAGTTACCAACAGGTGTTTGATCAACACCTTGAGTGGGTTGTGGTATTGTAAAATCAATGATGGATTCATCAAAGTCCTCCATATTCATTAATCTGCAAAAACATAAAAAGAAATCAAACATATTAGTTAGTAAAAAATAAAAATCACAAAATGAAAAACAAAAGAAATATAAACTCGAAAATCATTTACATAAACAAAGAATCTTAGGAAGAGAATCATGGATTAAATAACAGATTAGAATTTAGAACACCATACCTTAAAGAGGGGTTTTGAAGAACTCAGAAACCCTAGCCCAGCCTTTTATACATCTCCAGAAAACCCAATAACTCAATCCATCATTAACCAAAGCAGAATAAGTATTAACCATGGTAAGCTCACAAACCGGAAGCTACGAACAATTAATGCGGACCTCGAAGGTTGGTGTAATCCATCGAAATAATTAATGCGGAGTACAAAAGATGCCATGGTGTGATGTAAAGAGACGGTGATGGATTGGGTCGGATTTCGCCGGTTTTGCAGGTCAGTGGTTTGTCTTGTGCAGCCCTATTAAATATGCCGTTCTTTTTATTTTTCGGGTAGATAAAGGCTTTTTTTAAAATACATAGACAGGTCTTATCTACTAAAAAGTAAACCTAATATCCCATTAAATTTTTACTGGGTTGGGTCAGGTTTACTCGTACATATAGTCTTGGTCACCTCTACTTACGCTTCGTATTCCTTTGATACTTCTGGAAAAAAAGCAGATTCCTTTGATACCGTATTAGGATAAGTATTAGGAATTTTCCCTAATAATTTTAATTTCACCTTTTTACTAAATTAGATGAAGTTGTAGAATCCTTTGCTTATACAGACACCTATATTGTTGATTTTTTTTTTTTTGTGAGTAATATTTATATATATCTTACATTGTCGTCTTCTTTTCTACAAGTATTATAAATTGAAATCGCGTCTGCAAAGTTAAATTGATCATCGTTGTCAATGTCTAGTTTATATATTCCCGACGATTTAGTTGCAGATATACTCTCAAGGTTACCAGCAAAGTCTCTTATGCGATTTAAGTGCGTATCAAAATCATGGTGTCGGATACTTTACTGCCCTGATTTCATCAAATCTCACGCTAAGCAATCCAAATCCAACATGAAGCTTATTGTAGAAGCAATTACCACGGAAGGCCCCAAGCTATATGGTGATGGAGGATATTCCTTGGGTAAAATTTCCAACTTAAAGGAAATCAAATACCCGGTTATAATGGATGAATGGGAATTTCGTAATCCGGCAATATCTTCATTTTCATGCATGTTTTCAGGCTCTAGCAATGGAGTGGTTTGTTTAGTATATTGGAAATTTAAGCAATATAGCAAAATTGTTTTGTGGAACCTTTCAACTCGAAAACACCTTGTGTTACCTATGTGTTCCGAGCAATATGGGAACACCTTGAATTTGTATGATGATTATTCCTCTTATGGTTTTGGCTACGATGAAAGAGCGGATGACTACAAGGTGGTTCGGTTAGTATATGTTAAGAACGAAGATTATGAAAATTACCTTGAATGTTATGTATTTAGTCTAAAATCAAAAAAATGGAGGATTTTGGAGAATTGTGAAAACAGAGTTGATATTTATTGGAGTTGCATTTACGGAGTTTTTGCCAATGGGGCACTACATTGGCTGCTCGATGACTATTCTATTCTTGCTTTTGATATTGTAACTGAGAGATTCAAAGTGATACCACCACCACCACCTGATACTTCAATTAGAAATCTTCCCTGCTTGTCTGTAGCTTTTATGAGTGGTTGCTTGCATCTGATTTTCGAAACTAACTTGATTTTTGAAGATAAGTGGATAATGAAAGATTCTTGGACTAAGTTAACATTGGATTTCTCTACTGGTACACAATTGTTGATTACATTTTCTCTTCGTAATAAAAGAAATGAGATATACAATTTTGATAAGCAATCGATTGTAAAAATTGGAATTCCCAGATAATGTGGAACACTGGTGGGCATTTCCACATAATGAATGTCTCATCCCATTCGATACATCTATCGAAGAACAAGTTTGTGAAGGAAGAAAACAAAAGCAAATGGAATTTATATCTGTTGAAGATGATCCAGAGTTGTAAGGTTTTATATCAGGATTTATGCCTGCTCACTCTAAAATTTTTTAATTATAGTTTGTTTTCCTATCAGTTACTTTATTTTGATTTATAGGTAATAACAGAAAAATCTTGTACGTTTGAATCAATTACATTATTTACATGCTTTCGATAATTATAATGACATGTTGTCCCTCACATGTTTCAATGGCATTGCCGTATTGGAGAGCGATAGTCAGATTTGACTGTTGAAAATATTGTTGATATATACACAGTTCAGGAAAATGAAGAATAGAAAATCTCAACTAAAAAATAAAATGAGAATAGAAAAGAGAGTTGTGGTAGTTTTGTTGTGCCAATTGTGGATTTAATGGAGCTTAATCCTCCTTTTGAATCGTATAACTTTGCCAACACATATCATGTGAGCTCTAATACCAAAACCACCAAAAATTGCAGCTCAATAGATATGCAATTTATATCATTGGAATGTCAGACTTATTGTGCGTATACTTTGTTGCTAGGATGGCAATGGTATAATACTATCTCTGCAATATTTCTACAAAATAGGATGGCAATGGTATGATACTATTTCTGCAATATTTCTGCAAAAAAAATCATGATACTATCATTTTTCGTAACTAAAGAAAAGTGGGTAAATAAGGTGTCCCTAGTTTCACAATAATCTTACCTTCACAGATGTGTAATTCTGCTTTCTAAAATCTTTTTTCGTATCTATGTGTCTAGTCCTATTCCATACTTGAGCGTAGTGAGAAGATCTTGCAACTGGATAAAGGAAAGAATAATACAATGTATTCACGACTAACACTGCAAGGTTAGCGGCGAAAAACTTTACCATTAAAATTCGTCTCTAATGACATCATTTGTAGCAAATTATTTGTTTTTGCCTCTATTGATTTTATCTTTAACGGCAAATATTATCGTTAAAAATATAATAGAGGTCATTTTGGTGTTTAAAACTATTATTAGAGACAATTTTAGTGTTGTCCCAATATACATTGTCTCTAATGATACGTAGTGCAAGTTGTAAATTCGTAAATGTGCATAAGACTTTCTTGATATTCACTAAAAGTATTGCAAGTTATCTAAGACGTCCTAAATGTACATAGACCTAAAAAGATTTTAGAGAAAAAAGCCATTAAAAATTAAGCTTAAAAGATTTTTATTAAAAAAACTATTAAAAATTAACCTAAAAAGGTTTTTAGAAAAAAAAAAACTATTAAAAATTAAGCTTAAAAGATTTTAGAAAAAAAAACCATTAAAAATTTAGCTTAAAATAATTTTAGAAAAAAAAAACCATTTAAAATTAAGCTTAAAAATTTTTAGAAAAAAAATCCATTAAAAATTAGGGTCAATGACCCAAAAAATCAAAATAATATTATACTTGCCCCAAAGAATCATCCATTAACTTACTATTATAAGATTACATGTTTACCCGTCAAGGACGATTCCCGTCAAGGACGATTCCCATCAAGGACGATTCCCGTCAAGGACGATTCCCATCAAGAACGATTCCCGTCAAGGACGATTCCCGTCAAGGACGATTCCCATCAAGGACAAAATTTAGTTAATGATGTTATTGGGAAGAAATTTTGTCATTGATGTTATTGGGCTGAAAATAATATTATTTTGATTTTTTGGGTCATTTTCCCTAAAAATTAAGCTTAATTTTTTTAGAAAACTAAAACCAGTAAAAAGAATGCTTAAAAGGATTTTTGGAAAATAATTTCATTTATAAACTTAAGCATAAATAAAAGAATATTTAGAAAAAACACTTAAATAATTTTTTGGACTGACTTGTTATTTTTTGTTACAGATTTTATGCGGATTTTACTATTTTTATACATATTTAGTCGAATTTATAATATATGTATTATTTTTTTTGTAATAAATATTTATTTATTCTGTGTTTGGTAAATTTTATTAATTTATTCATTGGGTTGAAATAATTATTTATTTATTCATTTGATTGTATTTTTTAATTTATTTATTCGATCGGATTGTAATAATTAGTTTTTATTCATAAGGATTGTAATATTTTACTTTTTTTTAATATTAGATGATAGATGTTATGTCGTATAATCATGATTGTGATGGTGACGGTCAGGATGCATCAAGAAATCCAAACCGCACTTTATGTAATGCGCCCAACCACCCGGTAATCAAAATATTTAACACATATAACTTTATCAATTCAAAATTAATTCAATTTTTATTGAAACGGAGAAACGACAAAGAAGACCCCCGAGGCCCTTCTTCCTCTAAGACCGCATTAGAGGCCTTAGCCAAACTAGGCCACCCCGTACCCGTAGATTTCAGCATTTTGGACCATACGCGGAACCCGACTGGCAAGTACGGGCACCACGTGGCCCAAGTGGTGGGGGCGACAGTTCGGGAGAATGTCCTACCATGCTACAAGAGTTCGAAAGATGTGCCCACAGACATGAAACATACAATTCTATCCCGATTACAGGAGTTTTTTGATATTGAAGGGTGGAGAAACCGACCCGATTGGGATAAAATCATTACAAGTTTAAGGAAAAGCCAATCAACCGGATGTTTGGAGAAGATACCAGGAGATGTGGGATGACATAGACTGCCAGGTATAAAAGTTAAATTTTATTGTAACTATCATAAAATATGCGTATTTAATTTTTTTCAAATTATATTGAAACAGAACCAAGCGAAGATTAACAAGGAAAACCGAAAGAAGCAAAAAAACTGAGCAAGGCTGGATCGAGAAACTTTTCCCAGACTCGGGAGGTCATTTATAAGGTACAATATTTTTTTAATAAAAATATATTAATTACTTTAATTAATTTTTAATATAATTAGTTAAAATTTTATTGAACATGGGAAGATGAAAAAACCGACAAAGGAGTCGGTAAGTTTTGTTGACGAGGCTACATGAGAAGAGAGGGAAATTCCTCAATTTGTGGGTTTTTTCGAGTATATGGGCTACGATGAGGAGAAGGATGAGTGGAGGAATTCGAAGTACAAACACAGTAATGTGGGTAATTTTTTAACTTTTATTTTAATTAATTACTAATTACCTTTTAATGTCGTCCAACAGGATTTTTATCGGGAAAAACTAAAGAGGAAGGTGACCGAGACACAGGCTGGGTCATCCGATGGTACCTCATCTACTGAAGTTCCGCTTAAAGATCAAATCGACGCCTTCAAAGAGGCAGTTGAGGAAGGTATGGGCCCACCAAAGACGGCTTGGGTAGCCGGTGTTGGTATGGTCTAGAAGAAAGCCCGTACTTCTGAGCCAGATCCTTTGGTTAGGTGGAATGAGGAGAGACTCAAGGTGATTATGACAACTATTAATTAGCTTCACACAACTCAAGGCCTCCCCATATCGATCCTACAATATCATCGGGTGCCTCCACAGCTAGCACGACTCGCGGTCGTTACTCGATAGAATCTGAATATGTTGTTATATGTGATTGTTTTAAAGAAAGTATTTGGTTACATGGGTTAACAAAAGAGTTAAGATTTACTAAGTCATTTGTTACCATATATAGTGACAGTCAAAGTGCTATATTCTTGAGCAAAAATCATGTTTACCATGAAAGAACAAAACATGTGGATGTTAAATTTCATTTTATTAGAAATTGGCTTGGTTCTGAGGATATTAAACTGTGTAAAATTCCAACTGAAGAAAATCCAGCTTATATGGGGACTAAAGTGTTAACAGTTAGCAAGTTTAAGCATTGCTTGACTTTGCTAAACATTCAGTAATTTTCTTTGTTAAGTTTGTTTAAGTTATTTACTAAACTTGTGGTTTTTAGTAATTATTTCAGGTAATTATTTTGGAGCAACCAGATGGTGCTGAGCACACTTGAACACTTGGAGACAACTGATGATGAAGGTGCAAGAAGAAGATATGAAAGAAGTTTATGGATTTGACTTTAAGGTGGAGATTGTTGATATATGGTAAAGTCAAAGTTATGTGGTCAAAGCTGAGTTGGCAGCTTATGTGGATTTACACTTCAGCTTTATAAGTAGATTACTTAATTGGCTTTAACATTTCACCGACTTAGTTATGTGGCTCATTTATACGCGTTGATGGAGTATATCATGAACGGCTCAGATGGTCAAAGCTGAGTTGGCAGCTTATGTGGATTTACACTTCAGCTTTATAAGTGGATTACTTAATTGGCTTTAACATTTCACCGACTTAGTTACGTGGCTCATTTATACGCGTTGATGGAGTATATCATAAACGGCTCATATTAAAGCCCTTATATCAGTCATATAAATAGCCCAAGTCTTCAGACTTGGTCATTCTTCTCTTCTCGTCTTTTGACTCTTCTCTCTGTTCTCTCTCATCTTTTTCAGATATTTTGGTTTACGGTTTCTTGTACATTAACAATCTAATCTATAAAGATTGTTAATTAGAATAGATAGATCAATCCTATTGCTTGAAGATTGAGTAGATTTCTCGATTGTTTTTTTAGGGTTTCACGCTGAAACCTTGGTGGTGTTCTATTCTTGTAATCATGTACTTGAGACTGTTCTGAAGTTGTAATCGTGTTCTAATAGTGTGCGAAGTATCATCTGAGGGTGGCTTCAACGTAGATGTAGGCATTATTACTGAACCACGATATATCATGTGTTCTTTATTTTCTGCTATAACTTTTCTAGGTTTGATTTAGTTATTCAACCTTAGATCTAATCGATCTATTTTTGGCCAAATATTAATACGTTTTACTAAGTGTTTTTATAACATTTACCAACAACTTAAAATTTAGCAAAAAGGGGTACTCTGGTGTCACTTATTTGCAAAGGTTGTAGTATAGCGGTGGAAACAACCACTCATCTTTTTCGGGACTGTAATAAATATGATGGGATTTTGGAGGGGTGTCCTGAATTAGAAACGGCTTGTGTAGCAGAGAGAAATAGTGTCTCATGATCTTGAGTAGGGGCACAATTACCAAGTCGGGATATTACACAAGGTTTAGAAGATATTCAGAAAGATGGAATTTTTATTCCACCTCATGCTTCAGGTATCTCATGAGTTTGGAGTGGCCTTGATGGACGGAATGGACGTGGTATTAAGACTGAAGGAAATATACGCAGCAGGTTGGTAGAAGATATTATATGGGGATGGAGAATACACGTAACCCAAGTGGGGAGAATTTTGTGCCCCTTGTATGGAAGACAACCAGCAGCAGCGGAAGTAAATGAAAGTATTTTAGCACCTGGTCAATTACATGATGGACATCAAATAGTTGCAGAAATGAATATCATTAACTAAGCAAGGAGAAGTGGTTGGTGGAAAATGATTCTGAATTGCAAGGGAAACCATAAGGAGTTGGAGCTAAAAACTGTTACCTTGGCTATATGCTGTAATATATGGATTGACCGTAATGCTAACTGTCTCGAGCAAATTAAACATAAGAAATGGTATCTGAGCTCTGGGTCGTGGTTACTGGTACAGTTAGGGACTATATCTAGGCTTGGGGAAAAAGTGAGATAGGGGTCTAATCACTTCGGAAAGAAACACGCTAGTGAAATGGGTTAAATCAAGTATTGGGGTAAAACTAAATTAACCTTTGATGAATATTTTGGGACCGAGCCAAGAAAAGTTAGTGTTTGGGGTCTTTTCCGGGATAAAGATGGTACATTCATTCATTGGAGGTTTTGCAGAATCTTTTAAGGTAAATTGGCTTTTCAGGCAAAACTATTTTTCATTACATATTGGTCAACATATGGCGGTGAATCAGAAATATGAGACATCATCCATCGAGATGGACTTGCTGGAGTTACACACGCTAGTGAAGGGCGGTGGAAACAATGGGAGTCGATCGGATGAGAAACTTGAAGCGTGTAGAGATATATTAGCTACTCATGTGAACTTTGAGCTTTTACATGGGTATCGAGAGGCAAAATTTCTGAGGATTGGTTGGTAAAAATGGGAGCGCTAAGTAAGGAAGACCTAGTACCTTATGTGGATATACCTGACGGATTATGGAGGCTCGCAACACAATATAAGAGTAGATGACTTACACCTATATCTATATTGTGCACTTATTCGAGGGTTTAATAAGTTTATTACTTAGTAGGTTTCTTAGGTTTTAGATGTATGAAAAATAAAATAGTTATTATAATTAACATATGTGAATTTAAAATATGAGATAGGTGTTATTATATGATTTGTTAGTAATATAATATAATGGGTTAATTTGAAAATGCTTAAAAGAATTTAAAGTAAAAATGTATTTTTAAAAATTACTTTAAAAATTACATATTTTATGCTAAAACACTTTAATTAATTAAAAAAAATCCAAACAAACACTAAATCATTTAATATTATATGGACAAATTTTCCTATTTAACAATTATTAGAATCTAATTTTGGAAAAGTATATCCTAGGTTTCAAAAATCCAATCTGTATTCCCTTGATATTTTGGGCAAAAAGCAAATTCCTTTGATACCATATTAGGGAATTTTTCGGATTAGCGAAGATAGAAATTAATAGTTTTGGGTGTTTGTCGTTCATTCGAAACTAATTTTTTTCGTACTTTTCTTGTTTGATTTTCTTGGCTAGTGTTTTTGTGGGATTCAGAAAAAGTGTTGTGTGTTTTAGGTTGCTAATGTTTGTTACAGACTGTCAGTTAGGTTTGGTCGTGTCAAAATTGACTAGGTGTCTTCTTGGTATGGAAATGAACATAAAAGGTGTTTGTCGTTCACCTTTTATTCAAGTTCTTCTATTTCAGTTGTTAAAGTAAGAAGTTTGATGTGCCATCTCTTTAATTGGCAGTTTTTATTGTTTGAGGCTTGTTGGGAGTTTTTGTTGTTTTGGACTTTCCTTCGTGTTGGCGTGATCTGTTCTTTCTTACCTTCTTGCTGTGGTGCATTTTTCATCTGGTGGTGCAATCTCCTAAGTATGGCTGCTTGTCTGATTGGATATTCGCATACATTGCAGTATTTTTGCCGGTTTGTCGATTGCGTTATGTTTGGATGGTTGGTCGGTCTTGGAACTCCTTGGTCTTTACAGGATGATGGAAAAAGGTTTGGAAATTGTCCGATAGCAAACATGGTAGAATGTTGTATGATTGGCGTGTATTTGGTTTGCTGCTATATTTTTTTAATTGTTTTAGATTGTATTGTTTTTTTTTCTGTGATTAGTTGGACAATCTCTGTATTCAGTAATTTTTTTAATCTATATAAATTTGAAAAAAAAAAATATTAAGGCCTTTTACCAAATTAAAAGAAGCATTGTATTGGTAGAACTCTTTGCTTATGGACGCCTATATTATTGAATCCGTAAGAAAAGAGTCATGATCTTTGTGAGTAATATTTATATATATCTTATATTGTCGTCTTCTCTTCTACAAGTATTATAACTGAAATCGCATCTATAAAATTAAATTGACCATCGTTGTCAATGTCTAACCTTTATATTACCGACGATTTAGTGTCCGTTTGGAAGTGCTTTTTTGGAGAAGCACTTAAAAGTGCTTTTAGCATTTTAAGAGTTTTCTTTACCTTGAAAAGCACTTTTTTGAGAAGCACCAAATATGTGCTTCTTGAAAAAAGCACTTTCAATAATTTAAGATTTCAAAATTATTTTTAATAATTTTTTTAGATTTTGAATTTTATTCCAAAAGCACTTTTTTACTCTAAAATAAGCACTTCCAAACGGGCCCTTAGTTGCAGATATACTCTCAAGGTTACCAGCGAAGTCTCTTATGCGATTTAAGTGCGTATCAAAATCATGGTGTCGGATGCTTCACTGTCCTGATTTCATTAAATCTCATGCTAAGCAATCCAAATCTAACATGAAGCTTATTGTAGAAGCAATTACCACGGAAGGCCCCAAGCTATATGGTGATGGAGGATTTTCCTTGGGTAAAATTTCTAACTTAAAGGAAATCAAATACCCGGTTATATTGGATGAATTCAATAACCCGGTTATATTGGATGAACGGGAAATTCAAAATCCGGAAATATCTGCATTTTTATGTGTGTTTTCAGGCTTTAGCAATGGAGTGGTTTGTTTAAAATATCGGAATTCTAAGGAACATAGCACAATTGTTTTGTGGAACCTTTCAACTCGAAAACACCTTGTGTTACCTATGTGTTCCGAGCAATATGGGAACACCTATTATTCCTCTTATGGTTTTGGCTACGATGAAAGAGCGGATGACTACAAGGTGGTTCGATTAGTATATGTTAAGAACGAAGATTATGAAAATTACTCTGAATGTTATATATTTAGTCTAAAATCTAAAAAATGGAGGGTTTTGGAGAATTGTGAAACCAGAGTTGATATTTATTGGAGTTGCAATTACGGAGTTTTTGCCAATGGGGCACTACATTGGCTGCTCGATGACTATTCTATTCTTGCTTTTGATATTGGAACTGAGAGATTCAAAGTGATACCACCACCACCACTTGAGACTTCAATTAGAAATCTTCCCTGTTTGTCTGTAGCTTTTATGAGTGGTTGCTTGCATCTGATTTTCGAAACTAACTTTATGTATGAAGATAAGTGGATAATGAAAGATTCTTGGACTAAGTTAACATTGGATTTCTCTACTGGTACACAATTGTTGATTACATTTTCTCTTCGTAATAAAAGAAATGAGATATACAATTTTGATAAGCAATCGATTGTGAAATTGGAATTCCCAGATAATGTGGTACACTGGTGGGCATTTCCACATAATGAATGTCTCGTCCCATTCGATACATCTATTGAAGAACAAGTTTGTGAAGGAAGAAAACAAAAGCAAAAGGATTTTATATCTGTTGAAGATGATCCTGAGTTGTAAGGTTTTATATCAGGATTTATGCCTGCTCACTCTGAATAATTTTTATTATAGTTTGTTTTTCTATCAGTTACTTTATGTTTGATTTATAGGTAGTAATAGCAAAATCTTGTCCTTTCGAATCAATTACATTATATACATGATTTCGATCATTATAATGACATGTTGTCGCTCATACGTTTCAATGGCATTGCCGTATTGGAGTGCGGGATTTAATGGAGCTTAATCCTCCTTTTGAATCGTATAACTTTACCAACACATATCATGTGAGCTATTAATACCAAAACCACCAAAAATTGCAGCTCAATAGATATGCAATTTATATCATTGGAACGTGAGACTTATTGTGCGTATACCATTTGCTAGGATTGCAATGGTATGATACTATTTCTGCAAAATTTCTGCAAAAAAAATTCGTGATACTATTATCTTTTCCATAGCTAATGAAAACTGGGTCAATAAGGTGTCCCTAGTTTGACTATAATTTTACATCTTTATTCAATCTTTTCTCATATTTCGAACAAAAAAAAAAAAAATCTTTTCTCATAGCTATGTGTCTAGTCCTTTTCCATACCTGAGCATAGTCAGAAGATTTTGCAACGGGATAAAGGAAAGTTCAACACGACTAAGTTGTAAAATCTTAAATGTGCATAGGATTTCCTTGATATCCACTAAAAGTATTGCAAGTTATTTAAGACGTCGAAAATGTAGTTAATGATGAAAATTATACTGCACTAATTGACATAGACATGGAAATATTGTGCAAGTAGCTAGCTAAATTTTAACTTCTCGGAAGGGGAAGATATTGGCTATAACAAGATTGTTGACCAACCAAAACTTCTTCCATCTCAAGATCACTTGAGGAAGCACAACATCAATGCATAACTTGGGCATTACTTTTGACCCACGTATCAACAATCTCTGATGGTCAAATATTAGATCATAAGAGTCTTATCAAACACTCAAAGCTACTTTTAATTTTAAGCTCGTTGGAACTTATAAGTTCAAAAGCAGAATTTACAAATTTCCATTTCCCTTGATTATCTTTTAAGATCATAGGGCATCAAATTAAAATGAAATATAAGTGATCACTCTTACCATCATTTCATAATTTTCTTGAGTACATGAGATTCAAAAGGAGCTTATAATCTTGACGTGCTTTTAAGTTCCTTAAGAAAAGAAAAGAAAAGAAAAATGGCTTCAAAGATAAATCCAAAAAATTTCCTTTGTGGGACTAAATATTTTCTTCTTACTTCTGCCCAGTTGATATCTTTGAGCATCTCCAAATTTTAACACAAATTTCAATCTTTGCTACTGATAACGTTTTTCCAAAGTGTGGTCTAAACATAGTTACCATTACTCGTATATATATATATATCAAAGTTAGTAAATACCTGATTGTGTTTTTTTCCGACGAACAATTATTACAACTACCACTACTACTTCAATCTATCCCAGAGAAGGCTTGGCAAAATTAGCATCTGGAAACAGAAAAGAGGCTAATATGGGTGAGGATTTAGAAACTGATCAATCACCAAACAAAACACCTCAAGACTTGTTTAGCGACCCAATCAACAACTAAGATATTCTTTCTCGAAATCTAAGAAAAAAACATATTAAAATTACAAAAAGAACGAATGTCTATGACAAGAGGACATAGATAACAATTTATAAAACAAAAACCATCTTCATAAAATTTCAAAATAGACCGACAATCATTCTTGAGTAAGATAGCAACATCTTCAAAGGAACTTTAGATAGAGTTCTTACCTGCTATTGCAGTTTCAAATGTCCACTTTTCTCCTGATTCTAGTTTTTTCCTGATAATACAATACGCGTAGCTTTTTTTGAGATACAATATCATAAATTGCAATAAACTATACATCATTCTTTTTCTCATGAAATTATTTTTTCTTCTCTTAAGATTTGGATTTTCTTTTAGTTTTATTTTACCCACACGGGGTCTTCAATACTAATTGAAATATTCAAATTGTCTATATTAGTTGAGGAAACTACGGGGAGTGTATTCAACTGGGATTTTGTTGGATTTTTTTAGACTTTAAAAGTCAAGAGGTGTTCAATCAAGATTTTAAAAAATCTATTAAAATCTTGGAGTATTCAATTGGGATTTTAAAAACTCTTTCAAAATCCAGATGTATTCAATCAAGACTTTTTTAACTCCATTAAAATTTTATGATATTCAAAAGTTATTGAACTTTCCAAGTCACTGGATTTTGTAGGAGTTTATGGCTTTAGTATAAATAAACAAGTCTTTTACAAATCCTTTTACAAAAGCAGAGATTTTAGAACTCCAACAAAAAACGACTACTGAGGTAAAAAAAATTATAATTATTTTATCTTATATTTTTTCTTGTTCTTCATCATTAATAACAATATCATCTGATTATATATATTTTTTAGATTCTCTAATTTTATGTATTTTACAGTTTGGCCACATCTTTGCATTAATATTAAGGTTCATAATCTTTTAATTTATCTATAATTTTTTCCTGGATCAATATTTGTTATGATTTTGACTTTGCTATAATGGGTCGTATGAATTAATCAAAATATCAATATGTGTAATGCCAATTGACCCAATTAGAAGATAAATTAGTAGTGTGAATATATATATTTTAATCTGTGTGTTAAATTTGGTTTTTCATATAGCTGCGTAAAAATATATGTATGTATACTAACGAGTTGCCTTCATTTGGAATTCCCCCAACAGCTTATTTTGAAGAAGAAAATAGTTCTTATACTGATGTAGCAGCCGCTCCTATTGAACATGATAATTAATTAGTTCTCAAGACTGTTATTTTTTTACTCTATTGGAGAATTAAGTGTGCTTATCTCTAGTGGCCGCAAAGTGAATTTTTATACTCTTCTCTACAAGTCTGATATTTTTCATATGATCGTTATGAAGTGTCGTGATCGAGTTTCGAGATTTTATGGTCAATTATCTAGATTTAATGGTCAAGTATCAAGATTTCGTGGTCAAAATTTGGATTTTCACGATCCAGATTCGGGTTTCGTGTTCGAGATTCAGGTATTCACGATTAAGATTCAGGTATTTGTGTTCGAGAATAAGCTTTCTGTGGTTGACAATCGGGTATTTGTGTTTGAATGTTGGATATTTAGAATCGAGAATCGGGTATTTGTGGTCGAGATTTAGATATTTGTAACCGAGAACCGGGTATTTGTGTCGAGATTCAGATTCTTACATTTGATATTTGGATAAATATAGGTGTGTCTCGCTTACCACTGTGATTAGTTATTCTGAACTTCCCGTTGTAGTTAGTTTGATTACAGATGCTGCAAATATAGTTCTCCGTAATTCTTGGACTATATTGCAATTATATGCAAAGTTGGGGGTTGGTCTTATGCAACTGTTACCTTATTTTCTTAACTTAAAAATTGACATGATGGACACTTATTTTATAAGGATCATATTGCAATTTTTAACGACCAAGAAAAATGCAGCCCTGAGAGAGATTGTTTATTCTAAAGAGAACTTCAGCTTTGAATTTTATTATTACTATGACTTGCGTTCTTTTAGAGATGATACAACAGCTTGAGATGAGTTCACCTTACTTGTGTGCCACTTTTATTAAAAAACCTCACCAGCTTTTAATTAATCCTTATCATTATTTTTCCAAACATAATGATTCTGTATCACCAAGCTCTTTTTGACAAAAAAGAATATTACCACCAAACTTTTTCATGTAACTTGGAAACTAATTAAGGATTATAGCTACCTGCGAGTTACCTAACAGACACAAGTGTTGCTTCATCCAAGTATAATTACGATATCCAAAGTTAATGAATTTTAGTTTCATTTTTATTGAAGTAATTTTTAGTTAAGTATATGTTTACGAATTGATTTTATGGATAATTTTTTACCGCTATATATTTAAATTTATTACGAAAGTGTATTTGTTTTATTGGGAGAGATATTTTTTTCTGATATATTATTTAAGTACAAGAATTAGTGTATATTTTTTTTTAAAAATTCATTGAAATCTATTATAGTCTACTAAATTCCATTAAAATCTTGACATAAGAATCCGTCAAACTTTATATAGAATTAAAAAGAATCCGTCAAACTCTTTATGGAATTAAAAAAATCTGTGGAGTCTGCAAAGTCTATGGACTTTTGAAGTCTAAAAAAATCCAACAAACTCCCAATTGAATACACCCCCCTACCATTGCTCCGCTCACTCCCCTTTAATATTGAGAATACAATTAATTCTCTCTATTGCTCTCTAATATTGCTCTCTAATATAACTGGTGGTCCCTTTTTTCTTAGCCTTTGCTCACCCTATTTCCTTTTGGGTTAGGATTTCCTGCCTTCCCAATAATTTCTTTCCTTTTTGGTGATAGTAACGGTCCTCTGATGGAGGGAAGGGGCCGGCTACCGCCACCACAACCGCCGCAGCCACCAGACTCTGCCGCAGGGAATAGGGCTTGCCGGAAGAGCATTGTTTCGCACTCCTCTTCTTCACTTCCGTCTACTCTGACCAGCAAAATCAGTGTTTCCAAAGGAAAAGCTAATTCGGTGAAACACCTTTGGTCCAAACGACTTAGAATCTTTGGCGAGACCAAGCAATCGGAGGTTTCTTCTTGTGCGCTCGTCCTTGCCGGAGACTCGGATGCGAGTCAGCGGAAGCCTAAGAGGGCGCTGGATTATCTGGACAGAGATGATCTTTCCCCGGTGATAATGGATGATCATGGAAAAGAGAAGGAGGTGACACATGAAACTCAACGAGATGCTAGCGCGTTGGCCATTGTTCCGCGGTCTGTTGGGGAGAGATCAGTGTCTGTGATCACGAAGGTAATTGAGAATCCAATATTCCTCACTGATGTCGATCAAGAACGGGTAATGCTTGAAGACCAAGAGTCGATGGAAACTACTACTACTGATGCTTCGCCACCACAGATTAGCTAGGAACAAAGGATTGCAACTCCAGGTAAGACTATTCCTAACTCAGCTCTTGCTAATATAGTACCCTTTTCAGCTGCAGATTCTTCGGAGAAGGCACCTTTGGAGGTCACACAACAGACTCAAAAGGAACTCCTTGCCGACGAGGTTAGTAACGGTAGGGCTCGATCTTTTTTTAGATACTTTCAGGAATGCCACAGGTGGAGCGGTAGCACAAGGTGATGATCCCGCTATCACTGGCGTACGAGGTACCAACGTGGAACCAGTTATTTTGCCAACCAACCCAGCCAATTTTGAAATAGAGGATGATATTCCGCTAAGTGATAGACACTTACCCTCAGTTAATACGAACAGCAGAACAGAAGAGACAGGGATGCGAGGTATGGCAGAAAACACTTATTATACGATTACTTGGATATAATGTCGGATTTAGGTATCTCGTGAGCAAGTTAAACCAAATTTGGTCGCCTAAAGCGCACATGGATCTTGTCGAAGTTGGCTTTGGTTAATTCATGGCGCAGTTTAGTAGTTTAGAGGACTATGATAAAGTGTTAAAAGGGGGACCGTGGATGATACTAGATAGGTATTGATAGTTAGACCTTGGGATCCCTACTTTATGCCGCAAGACGCACCGATTATTAGAACCATTGTTTGGGTAAGGTTGCCTTGGCTACCACTAATGAACTACACGGAGGAAATTTTAACTTCTATAGGGAATCTTATTGGGAAAATGGTTCGGGTTGATCCTTTTACGAGGTCGTGTGCTCGGGGTATTTTCGCTCGAATTGCGGTGGGAGTGGAACTTAACAAGCCACTCGTTCCGATCATTCAAATTGAAAATCACCTTCAGAAGGTGGAATATGAGGGGTTTCACCGCATTTGTTTTAGTTGTGGTAAATTTGGACATGTTAAAAAAGAATGTGGAATACAGAAGGGGATAGTTGAGACAGTTGCAAGCCTAAACAGAGACACACAGACTAGAGAAACTGGGAATGAGAAAATTAAGGTGGCGCCGATGTATGGAGAGTGGATGACGGTTGATCGTACTAGAGGTAGACCGCGAAATGCCAGGGTTGTCCAAGCTGAAAAACCTAGTTAAAAGGGGAACAGTGTGGGTACTAAAAGGATGGGGATGACACCTAACAAAAAGAAGAATGGATCGAACATTGATCGCGCAAATGGATCGAGATATGAAGTTTTGGCATCATTGGGAGGGGGTGAACCTAGTGAAAGTGGGAACAAGGAGAAGTGGACTGTGGGAAGAATAACTGAGAAGGGCCCGAAGCTAGTGGAAAATGAGTTCCAACATGGAGTGATCGATTCTACGTCGAATGTGCTACAGGGTGGTTTTTTCAACGAGGGTAATCAAGTGGTAATTAATGGGGATTTAGTTGGCCCTGCCTTGAGCCGTAGGGAGAAAAGGAATCCGAAAAGGGAGATCATTCATCAAGTAGGGAGCTTCGTACCAAGCCCGTTGGGCCGTTTGGGTCGGAAAGTATGGTGTGTAATGTAGGACAGCAGCTGATGGGTGAGGGAGATGGGGCTTCGGATGATCTAGTGAGGTTGGGAGCTAAGGGATTGGGCGGTGATAAAGAGCAAAGTATGGCGACAGAAGAGGGAAATAGAAATAGGGACCTTATTGCAATTTCTTTAATTTCAGGAGGCTGCTACCCATGTAGAACCGACAAACCTTACATTCACCAGCCTCCGCCCCAGGTGTTGGGAATAATAAAACTCGCTTGAATGGTGGGATAGAGGAGACGTATCAATCCGGTGAACCTACTTCAGTGGGTATCGATGCACTTGATCGGATTCTCCTGGAGCAGGTTACTAATTCTTTGGCAGAACAGCAAACGGTGGTTAAATCTCCTTCTGATTCGGCGAGCTTTGAGGAGGTGGATCCTGACTCCTCTAATAAAAGACACCACGAGGACTATCTGTTGACACTTATATGATCTCAATATTCATACAAAGGAAAATGCTCTGCCATCAATATAAGAACAAATCATGTATCGGCCAAAACTGCAAAAGCTAATGAATTCACTTTGATCATACCCGAGTATAGGATATCGATTGCATAAATTCAAAAAGGATATTTATAAGCCAAAAGTAAATAGTCATACTAGATCAATCACAAGAGGATCAGAATGGATGAAGTCGAGAATATGGTCATTAGCTTGTGGGTAATTTGTGCCTACCCAGGGGTAAAAGTGTCAAAATCTCCTGAGGGTGGGTGCATCAAAGAAGTAAGGTTGTCTACTCAGCCAATATCCAAAGGTAGCACTTTTCTAAATAACAAGATATTGTCACAACTCTGACCCCACAACGACCCAAGTTGTGCACTCATGTTGCTTGAATAGCGCACCTAACCTACACGCGCCTATGACATCTATAAATACTCCATTATTTCAACTAAATGGGTACATTCTATCTCTCTCTCTCTCTCTCTCTCTCTCTTAAAATCACGGTGGTTGTTATACAATCAGATGCATCTACATAGCTCATCAGGTTATAATACCAGCTACCAACAATGCAAATGTTCGGCGTCGGAGTTCCATCAGAAGCTAATTTACCATTGTCCCTGATTTAGTGTCTAGTTTCAGGATGCCTCGGTCACGCAATAAAAGCCTTCACAAGGCATAGAGAACGCTTCACGACTGTGAGCAATAGTAAGGTATATTGTTTTCATCGAGAATCACCGTACTAATCAGCAGTTCAATTACTTCTTCTTATACAATTTTTTTTTTGTCTCAAATCGATCTATCAAGGAGATAACTCGGTAAAAGTAATTTTTATTTTCTATCAGTGACCGTTGCACAAGTATCCAAAACACAAAAATTTCTCGTAGAGCACAGCTCATCTAAAATTATTATATTTTCAAATAACGAGAAGCGCCTGGAGCAAAAAAGATTCCTAAAAAATATAAAGTGTTTAAAACTGGAAAATTAATAATCTATCCATAACAAAAATGTATAAGGCAAAAGATCTTAAACTATGTGAATGTTACAAAGCTTTTAATGTGGAACACAACGTTTCAGAAGAATATAGTCTCTAATTAAGCATTTCCCAAAAGAAAATTATTTCCATCAATATTTATTTGCATTATATATTTTGAAGGCAACGAAACATGACTCGGTCCAGAAGAATTGTGTCCTGGTGTAATTTTTGGACTTATACAATATAAATGCAACTCAAGTGCATACAATGGATTATAACACAAAGTAGTTAACATATACTCCCTCCGTCTCCAAAAGTTTGTCACATTTATTTTTGCACACAAACTAAGAGATGTCATTTGTTATCCATGTGATTACTAAAATGTCCTCCATAAAGTGTCTTGATAACTTGAATATGTATTGGGAACATAAAGTATAATATTTAAATTTGGGCAAAAGTAGTATAAAGAATAAAAACGTATCTTGATTTTCTAAAGTAGCCACCTTTTAGGAATAACTATTTTTAGTATAAGTGACAACCTTTTGTTGGCCTAACTTCCTTTTAATCTTGTTTTAATATTTGCCAAATCGTGTTTTAAATATCCCCGAAATAGTGCTTTATACTTGTCCTAACTAAATAACGTTTCTCCATGCTTTTAACATTGTTCTTCAAGGGTTATTTAGTAGCCGGGCCGGCATACCGCCCTTAGGACCGGCATACCGCCGGAAAAGAGCCGTTGCCCAACGGTCACAAGCCACGTTGGATCTTCCCGTTGACTAGAATACAAGCCGGGCCGGTATACCGCCTAGATCACCGGTATACCGCCCAAGGGTTAGAAATTTGCTTATAAAAAGAAATTTTGAGCTATGCAACAAATCACCTCTTGCCAACACTTTTTATACAATCTTATACATTCATTAGAGGTCTCAAGTTAATCAAAGTTATCAAATACAAGCTTGATAAATCAACTTGTAATATCTACTCAGTCAAGGAGTTAATCAAAGAAGCTTCAAAGTTCCAATCAACTCAAGAGAATTTTTAAGCTTAGAGTTATATCCTCTCTTTAGGAGTTCTTAGGAAAATTATAAACAACCAACCAAACACTTGTTTTTATCCTCTTAGATCTAGTTCTTGTAATAGATAGATTAAGAGAGAGTGTGAGTATAGGGAGTATACTCGGTTCCCTTGTGTTGCGATAGCACAAGAGTTTGCTTCGTGGTATCGAAGTGGTTGTAAGGGTTATTGTGTTCTCGACCTGGTTAAGAGAGACACGGGAGCTTAGTGAAAAGCTTGAAATCCTAAGGAGGCTTCCTTAGGTAGTGGATGTAGGGATAACCGAACCACTATACATCGTCGTGTACTTTCTATCCCTACTCTCTTTACTTTCCGCACTTTATTTGTTCGATTATATGCTAGTATAATTATCGTAGTAATCATTATCTAGTTAATCAAACCTATTGTCATCTAGAGTAGTAAGAGAATAGAAATTCGATTTACTTGTATTACTTATATATTGAACCTCTAGCTTATCCATTGCATGGTCCCTTAAGAGTTTGATATGTTAGTTGACTTATAAGTTTATTGGTTCACTTATATATCTAACCTCTAGTTTATCCATTTCATGATCCCATAAGAGTTTGATATATTAGTTAACTTAGTAGTTTCTCTCTAAAACTTAAAATTGTCCAAAAGATATTTAATTAGGCATTAATCTTATTAGTAATCCTATTCACCCCCCCCCCCTCTAGGACTTTCAATTGGTATCAGAGCCTAACTCTACGTGAATAGCTTAATCGTTAGTAGAGTAAACGATATGGAATTTAATCTTTTGGAAGAGTCGTCTTCTACACGACCTCCACTTTTTGTAGGCACTTACTATTTTGCTTGGAGAACAAAAAAGGAGGAATTTATCAAAGCCGAATATCCCGATCAATGGAGAATAGTTTTGGAAGGTCCGTTCGTTCCATATAAAGAGGAGTTAAATGAAGCGGGAGTTCTTAAGTTAAATCAAGAAGAAAAAGATTATGATGAACTCACCGATGATGATAATGCTAAACTCACTCAAAATGCAAAACCGATGTACACTCTAATATGTGGACTATCCGAAGAGATTTTTTCAAAAATGTTCGATTGTAATTCGGCAAAAGAGCTTTGGGATCGTTTGGAGTTTCTATATGGGATTGTCGAGAATGACGAAGAAAAAGAAAGCTTAATCCATGATGAATCTCATGACAATCCTAAACCAAACCATGAGGTAACAATCTATCCTAACTCTTTGTCACCTCCATATAATTATGATGATATTAGGCATATTACATCCCTTCTAAATATTCTTGACTCTCAAATCCATTTGAATAACCTTATGTTGAAAAAAGCTGAAGTTGAGCAAAAGAATTGTTTTAATTGTTGTATCACTTTAGATGATATTTTGGGAAATACTAAAAACCCATGTTTTGAAAATATTTTCTCTTCAAATAAAAGTCAACATCTTATGAAGAAAAAATATAGAAGGTTTTGGAAAATTGGATGAAGCATTTTCCCTTGCTCTTAAAACATTAGAAAATCATCCCTATTTAAGCGTCACCCCATTTGATGCAAATGATCTTTTTAAAGAAAAATTATTTTTGGATGAAAATTTGGTTATACAAAAGAATGAGAAAAATTCATGTTCAAAACATTCTCGTGATATTTCTACCCGAAAAAGAAGTACTTGCAATTATTGCGGAAAACCCGGTCATCATGTCATTACCACAAACAACTTGAATACGGGTCTTTAATACCTTCGTGGGAAAAACTGACTTGGATCGTGAAAAGTACTAATCGTGTTCTCGGATCCACTCCACCTTGGATACCTTAGAAATATTTATTGTAGGTGTTGAGCGTCAAGGAAATGAAATGATATGCAAAAGGACGCTCAAAACTCGTAAAAGGAAAATCCGGTGATTTCCTTCCTTTTCTCGTAAATATTTGTGCTCTATTATGTGTGTTTGTGTCTCTTTTTATGTGTGTTAATATTTTAGCTCTTACTCTTGTTATCATGCTTATAAATGCTTAGTTTTGTTTTGGGTCTTTTTGCACTTTTTAGAAAATATAGTGTTCCTTTTATAATAAACTGTTTTCTTTAATTTCGAGTTTTCTACATTGTATTTTTCAAAACAAGAGTTATTTTGTAAGTTTTATAACATTCCAAATCTATTGGGGAGCTTTCGATTGAGTTTCGGGAGTTTTTAAAGAACCCTTAAAATCCATATTTTTCAAAATAAGCGAGAGCTTCAGCGGCATACCGAGCCTGTGAGCGGCATGCCGGCGCGACAATTTTTTTTACGGGTTTCTCTTGACCGGCATACCGGCTAAACCAGCGGCATACTGGTCGCGTAATCTAAATCGACAATAATCAATCGTTCCAGCTTTTTAAACCCATTATCTTCTTTCATAAAACCCTAACTTCATCTCCTTTGCGATCTGCAAAAACGGTCCCTTACTCATAAACTCATCTCTAAATCTTCTCAAAACCCCATCTCCTTCAATCCTTTTCACTATCTCTTGCAATGGGTCCAAGAAAGGAAGCTCCTTAATCCTCCAAACGAAAGAAGACCGGAAGCTCTTCAAATCCTCCTCCACCTTCAAAACCATTCGATATTCAACCGTGTAGAAAGGTTGAATCCTCCGCTTTCCCAACCGGTATAGCTTTTTCACTCTTCTTGATTCTCAAGGGCTTATTGCTTTTCTTTCAATTGTATCAAACATAGCCACTAGTTTTTGCCAAGAATTCTACAAAAATTTCCTTTATAATTGTGATAGGAACACTATTTCTTCAAAAATCAATGGGAAAATTGTGAAAATCAATGAATCTCTTCTTAGTACCGTTTTTAATCTCAAAACTTCGGGTTTTAGCTCTTTTTGGAATATTGGATGGGGTTTTCTTGATGATAATACTATGTCCCTTGTTGAAGCCTTTATGTAGTCCCACTTAATTAATCCGGCCTCAATTAATTCTGATTCTAAACATTGGAGATCGTATGATTTCACACCGGATTTTCAAATAGCTTATAAAATTGTTTTAAATGGCTTATTTTGCAAAAATAAACATGATGCTACTATATCCCCTTACGAAGCATACATTCTCTATCGTATTTATCACAATGAGCAAATTAATTTTCCGGCTATTATGATCAAAATGATGAACCATGCTTTTATTAACACCACTAGTGTTCCATATGGTTTAGCTCTTTCCGTTATTTTCAATCACCTTGATTTCAATCTCGATAATTCTCTTTTAAAAAGTTTCAACCCAAATTGGGTCATCAATTACAAAGCCGTTAGAAAAATGAAATTTGTGATCTATAATGATGAATATATTCCGGAAAGTCACGTTAATAACTTTGGGGATCAAGAGACTATCTCTAATATCCTTTAATCTTCTTCCCGTCTCGAGGGTCCACCTATTCCATTCTCTCCTATCAAAGTTGAATCTATTCCCAATCCTCCTAGAAATGATGATTCTTCCCGTTTATCACGTATCGAAGCTACTATTGACCGGTTCGTTAATTTTGTGCAAAGCAAGCTTACAACTTTGGAGACTAAGATGAAAATATCATGGATGAAGTTTCATGCTTAAGAAGCGATGTTACGGTTTTTCGTGAGGAGCGATAGATTGAGATTGTTTATGTTGGGTGTTTTTAATTATCTTGTTATCTCATTTTGTCTCGTTTTACTATGGTTGCTTTGATGATATTCTTTAGTTTAATATGGTGTTGCACTTTCTTTTAAATTGTTGGTTGTTTTGGATTATTAGTTATTTGGATGTTTTAATCTTATTATGGATATTTGGATATTTAGTTGTGTTTTGAATGTTTTTAATTATGTTTTGGTTATTTTGGATATTATCTTATTGAGATGTTGTGTTGCTAACGTTTTTTTATTGATGATATAGGTGTTATTGTACTTCAAATCGTTACAAATTGCATCATCATCCCTTTCATTCATACAATTTGCACTTTAGTCCTTGATTTTTGGAAAATTGTATTTTGATTCATACATTTACAAAATTCTTTCATTGTTTAAAACTAGCACCTTGTTTATGTAAACCTTTATAGGTTTGGATTTTTCTTTTAGGTCCCTAAAATTTTGAAAAATTTCAATTAGGTCCCTAATTCAAAAAATTGGTTTTTGGACCCTATAGTTTAGAAAAAGTGCATTTTAGCCTCTTTATGTTTCAAAATTAAAATTCTTACCCCTTGTATTTCTAAAACTTTTTCTTAGTGTTTTTTACAAAGGGTGAGAAAATCTTAGTTAAACTCTTTCAAATGGGTTGAAGGTGAATCTTTTATTAAAAATGTGTTCATTATATCTTGTAGTATTGTACTTTCATTTGCTATTCCCGTAAGTTATGCTACTTATTTCTCGTCACTAATCTCGTTTCTTGATATCATAGGTAAATTCACTCGTTAATCCTTCTTATTATTACTTTGCGATATCTTATTTTAGTCCCTAAAATTTCAAAATTGGACTATGTACTCTCTCTTAAAAATCTTATGATTTTAGTCCATATACTTTGTAAAATTGAATTTTAAACTCTTTAAAATTTGAAAAATGGTACTTATGTTTCTCAAAATATAATCTTTTACAACTAAGTCCCTCAAATTTTGGAAAATTACGCTTTCACCCCTAAAAGACTTTTCCTTTATTCCAAATTATTCACTAATTCTTTTTGTTGTTGACAAAGGGGGAGAAAGATCAAAGATACAAACTTAAATGTTTTATAAACCTTAAAGTATCTTTGAACACAAATTTGCATTGTTTTTATGCCTTGTGTAAGGGGGAGTTTTTAAATGAATTGTTTTACGAAACATATTTATTAAACTACCTTATGCATAGAGTAAGGGGAGTTACTCCATTTACCGATCGATAACTCGTTTGAAGGAATTCATTGTTAAAAACTCTTTATTGGCAAACTTGTGTTTTCGATTTGTCAAACATCAAAAAGAGGGAGATTGTTGGCCTAACGTCCTTTTAATCTTGTTTTAATATTTGCCAAATCGTGTTTTAAATATCCCCGAAATAGTGCTTTATACTTGTCCTAACTAAATAACGTTTCTCCATGCTTTTAACATTATTCTTCAAGGGTTATTTAGTAGCCAGGCCGGCATACCGCCCTTAGGACCGGCATACCGCCGGAAAAGAGCCGTTGCTTAACGGTCACAAGCCACGTTGGATCTTCCCGTTGACTAGAAGACAAGCCGGGCCGGTATACCGCCCAGATCACCGGCATACGCCCAAGGGTCTGAAATTTGCTTATAAAAAGGGATTTTGAGCTATGCAACCAATCACTTCTTGCCAACACTTTTTATACAATCTTATACATTCATTAGAGGTCTCAAGCTAATCAAAGTTATCAAATCCAAGCTTGATCAATCAACTTGTAATATCTACTCAATCAAGGAGTTAATCAAAGAAGCTTCAAAGTTCCAATCAACTCAAGAGAAGTTTTAAGCTTAGAGTTATATCCTCTCTTTAGGAGTTCTTAGGAAAATTATAAACAACCAACCAAACACTTGTTTTTATCCTCTTAGATCTAGTTTTTGTAATAGATAGATTAAGAGAGAGTGTGAGTATAGGGAGTATACTCGGTTTCCTTGTGTTGCGATAGCACAAGAGTTTGCTTCGTGGTATTGAAGTGGTTGTAAGGGTTATTGTGTTCTCGACCCGGTTAAGAGAGACACGGGAGCTTAGTGAAAATCTTTAAATCCTAAGGAGGCTTCCTTAGGTAGTGGATGTAGGGATAACCGAACCACTATACATCGTCGTGTATTTTCTTGAATAGAAGATAGAGTAATACATCTGCTGACGTTCTATTTATATTTTAAAAGTAATGATATATGTCACCTCTTTTTATGTCACCCTTTTATCACCCTTCTATATATATGTTTTGATTTCCTTGAATAGAAGATAGAGAAAATATAAATAGGATAGTGAAAGCCATTCATTGGTACATACACGTAGGAGGTGATAAAAGGATGATATAAAAAGGGTGACAAATATCATTACTCATATTTTAATATTCATATCATTTACATCGAATTCGAATTTCACTAATAATGGCATTAGATTATATATTTTTATATTTTAAAATATCATAGTTAGTTTTATAACAGGTTCACTTTTATTATTTTCCTTAAATCAATTAACCGGTCATGCTCGGCCTTCACTCTCCACCATAAATTTTTATTGTTTTTCTCTAAAAGAGATCAGATTTTTTATTTTGTCAGAATTTTGATAAGAATCTAGTCCATATTCTTCACGTGATGGCTTGGTAGACCCACTAGGTCTAGAACTATTGAGTATTATTGACTATCTTCTGTTACCTTTAAAAGCAACCAAAAATTACTTTTATAATTAAGAGGCTTAGTGGGCTTACACTACTTAGTATGTAATTAACTAATTAACTAACTATTTGTTTATTTTCCGTTGTTTCATGACAAAAGTGTTTTGACCCAAGAAAATACTAATGTGCATCTACAGATCTGATCTACGTTCTTTCACACTTGTAATTCACTCATCCTATGATTGACATCTATGATTACTGACAATTCATAGGCTTTATTCCATCTTCTGATTCAATAGCTATAATTAATTAGAACGTTAGTTATTACAATTTTCCATAAAAAAAATGTTGATTATTAACAAAGTTAATTGCTTATAAGATCTAAGAAGATCTTAATCTATCCTTTAAAATGTATATTATTTTTTTCCTCGAAAATGTTTCAATTAAATATAATATTTTATTTTTTAAAAGACTGATTATATATAAACATTACCATATGCGTAGATTTTATTCCATATGCAAAACATAATTTTAAATTCAATTTCTAAATTCTTTCTTCAAAAACATCTCTCCTAAGTTAATATTTTTATCAAAATAAATCTATATGGAAGATATAATTTAACTATTTTAAGTATATTAGATTTGTTATTTTAATTATGTTTTGATTATATGATGTATTTTTTATCTATTGTTTCAAATATTGTATCATTTTTCGCATAGTTTTGTGTTGTTTAGTCATTGTTTGTGTTTTATATTACTAATCAATGTGTTTTCATCTACGTTTAATTAGTATTGAATTGATTGTTATTCATAGTAATTCATGAATTTAGTGTTACATGACTCATTGGTATTTAATCTTAGTCTTTCATTTTAGGTCATATGATACCACTATAAAATTAGGTATGTAAGATCGTATGGTTGATATGTAACATATACGAAATCGTTACCCCACGTTTAGGGCTGCAAATGAAACGAAGTGAACCAAACTTTAGCTTTCTTGAATTTGGTTTGCTAATATTTTAGTGAGTTTGATTTTGATTTGAGATTGAAACGAACCGAGCCGGGCTGAACTTTAGCTTTCTTGAGTTTGGTTCGTTAACTAACGAGGTGAACTCAAACAAACCCTTAGCAAACTCATTTTTTCCAAGTTCGAGCTCGACTCTGATTGGTTCATTTTTTTAAAGCAAAGATTGGTTCATTTAAAACTCATTTAAATTCATTTATTTTTCTATGATAAATATATATATATATATATATATATATATATATACATTTATATTTTTTTTTTCTTAGAATTTTATGTGATTTGAAATGAAGTTAAGTAAAACTAATATAACATATTACATAATTTGTCTTGAAGATAAAAATAAATATACTTATTAGATATAGAATGTGTTAGTTATGATTAATTACATATACTAAAGTTTTACGTAATTTCGACTTTTTGTATATATATATATATATGATATTTTTTAATTAAATATATTTACCAAGCCTATTAGCGAACTCCTAAAGAACCTTTACCGAACTGTTCATGAGCTTAACGAGTCAAACTTATACAAGTTTGAATTCGTCTTGTTTAGTAATCAATCCTGAATTTAAAATTTGAGTTTGACTTGTTTAACTAACGAGCCGAACTCTTGAAGCCCTGTCCACGCCTAGCCCAAAATTTTTGACCGACCACCATCACAAGCCCATTCAAACCACTAACATCCGCACAAAGATCACTTGATGATTATAATCGAGAAAACAAGTTGGTTCAGAGGATATTCACTCTGAATCAAACCGGGTTTGGTATGATTTTGAAGTTTTGGGGTCATAATGCTATATTTGTATTTGTTAAATCTTTTTAGGAGGCGATTAAAGAAATTGTGGCTTACGGGGTTGTCCCTCTACAAACTTATGCCATGCAATGATACAAATCAGCTGGAATATTCAGGGATTGGACTCTTCTCTAATATTCTAAACCTTGAAAGACATGTGCACAAAACATAGTCCAAAGGTATTATTTTTAAGTGAAACTAAAAATTCTGATCATGTTATTAGAAACGTTGCTAAAGATGTGAATATGAATGTTAGGTTTACCCTGGAACCAACATGTAATAAGGGAGGGTTAGCATTATTAGCTGACAATAATATAAAAATTGAAATCTTAAATGCCTGTAAAAATTTTATATATTGTAAAACTATCTGTGATAAAACTTAGTTGATCAGACTACCTATGTGTATGGACCGCCAATTGAAAAAGACGTGGGCGATTTCTTAGAAGAACTATAAAATGTAAGCCTCTTAATTCCCTTGGAATGTACTAAGGGATTTTAACTGTATAAGATAATTTACTGAAACTTTGGGGGAAACCTTAAAGTCAATTTTTTTTAATGATTTCATTAATAACCTTGAGCTTTAAGAAGTCAAGAATGTTGGATGTAACTACTTTTGGTCCAATAGAAAGACTGGGAGTGAGTTAATCAAAGCAAAGTTGGATAGAACGTTACAAAATGAGAAATGGTCTGAAAAATATCCTAATGCCTGTGTAGCTTTGTTACCGACAGTAAGTTCTGACCATTTGCCAATGGTGTTACACCAAGATTTTAACGTTATCAATAACAAACAAAGATTCTACTTTGAAAGTTATTGGACTAGAGAAGATGACTATAAAAAAATCCTTCAGAAAGTGTGAGATGATAAAAAAAAACTTAGGGATATAGCTACTAAAATTAATAACCATTAACTTAAAATTGCTATTAAGCAATTGATAAAGTGGAATAATAAAAATAGAAGAACCCATAGAAATAACATGATAATCTGATTGATAGGGTGGAACAACTGTCTTATAGATAGTAATTCTAAAATATCGAATGAATATAATAGCATAATAATTGAAGAGAATCTTCAAAAGGAAGAACCTTGATGGAAAGAAAGGTCTAGGAATAATTGGTTAAAAAGGGTGATAAAAATACTTAGTATTATTATACCCTCACTAAAGAAAGAAGAACTATTAATAGTATTAAAAGGATACAAAATGAACAAGGCATATGATTAGAAGACTAAGAAAAAATTGCCAGGGAAATAACTGAGTACTTTAATAATACCTTCAGTACTATAGGACCTAGGGATTATACTCAAGTCATGGATCTTATTCAACCTACTATTAATGAAAAATGAAAAAAATCTAATGAAAAAGATAGAAGGAGATGAAATAAAAGAGGCCATTTGGGAATTAGGGGCATATATGTCTTTTGGCCTTGATGGTTATAATGTGAATTTGTATAGAAAATATTAAGACATAATAAAATATGATGTCATTAAAATTATACAAAACTCCTGAATTACAGGGGATGGATTGGAAGATATAAATCAAACTTATATTTTTCTAATTAGAAAAAATAAATATCCTATTAATATACATCAATTAAGGTCCACTAGTTGCTCAAAATTTATTTATGAAATCATAGCCAGAATATTGGTAAATAGGCTACAACCTATAATGAATTTTATAGTAGACATGGAACAGTCTGCCTTCATTCCTGGAATGATTATTCAGGAAAATACCATGGTAGCACATGAAGTAATAACCTTTATAAAGAGAAGAAAAAAAAGAAAAAAATGTTTTTTAAGCTGCTAAAGCAGAAATTAAAAAGACATAGGAACATTTTGAGTGGGATTACCTTAAGGATGTGATGATAAAAATGGGTTTTGACCATAAATGGGTGATTAGAATAATGGAATGCATAAAAACTGTTTGTTACTCGTTCCTTGTTAATGGAAAAACTTATGACTTAAAAAAGCCTGAGAGAGGGGTAAGATAGGGGGATCCCTTGACCCCTCTCGGTTCTGCATTATACCACAAACACTGAACACTCTTATTAGAGATAAAATGGATAAAAATCTCGTAGAAGGTATACAAATTGGTAAAAATTGTCCAAAAGTGACTCATCTACTGTTTGCAGATGACAGTGTTTTTTTTATGAAGACTAAATACTCTGAAATAGAAACCTTCAATGGTATAATGAATAGGTATAGCTATGCAACTGATTTACAACTAAACCTGAACGAATGTGGGGTACTTTGTAGTCCCAACATACCTAAATATATTCAAAAAAAATTAGCCAAAAAAAGTAACATGAAAAGAGTTAAAAATTTGGAAAATTATTTGGGAATTCCCACAGAATGGAGTAGATCCAAAGTTAAGTACCTAGAATGGGTAATAGAAAAAATATTAAAAGGGATTGAGAATTGGAAAACAATGTACCTATCTCAAAGTGGTAAGGAAATCTTAATAAAATCAATATTACAAGTTATACCAAACTATAAAATGTCTACTTTCCTTATTCTAAAGAAAATTTGTGATAAGATTAATTCGATACTTGCTTGTTCTTGGTGGGGAAGTAAAGAACATAAGAAAACCTGCTGGAGTAGTTGGGATTCAATCACGTGTTCTAAAATTATAGGTGGATTGGGCTTTAGGTAAACTCATTTAATAAATAAGGCCCTTCTTGGGAAGCAAGCCTGGAATGTACTACAAAATGAGCATACTTTACTACACAAAGTATTTAAGGGAAAATATTATAATAATTCTAACTCTAAGAAAGCAAAACTAGGATCATCACCTTCTTGGGGATGGAGAAACTTGTTAGCTAGTAGGGAAACCTTTAAACATAACCTTAAATAGAAAGTAGGAGATAGAAATTTCATATATTTACAAAAAGACAAATGGATCCCAAACCTTATGGAAATACAAAAACCAAGAAACCAACAACTCACAAGAGTTAACCAATTATTTGAAGTTGGAACAAAAAGCCGGAACAAGAATATAATAAACACAATTTTACACATGGGTTTGAAAAGAAAATTTTGGGAACTATTATACCTAACTTTAAGTGTAAGGATAACTGTTTATAGGATATCCCTAAAAATAGAATATATTCAGTTAAGGTATGTTATCTGGAGTTACAAAAATGCTGAAGAAAAACTTAAGGATAAAATAGAGAGTAAAAAACCTACTACTTTCTATAAACCTAATAATAAACTTTTGAAAAAAATATGGGCTCTTAAAGACACCCCAAGAGTAAGAAAATTTATTTCGAGAGTCTGTAAAAATATTCTCCCTACTGAAGATAACATATATAGAAAGAAAATATCAAAAGAAAAATACTGAAAAGTATGTAGTAGCCATAATGAAGTCTTGAAACACTTAATTTTCCAATGCTTCTGGGCTATGGCAACCTGGTATATGAGTCCTTTAAACATAAGAATTGATACACAAATATGTAACTGGTTTGATGTCTGGCTTGAAATTATTCTTAAACAACTTGTAATAAGATAGACATGAGTGATATCTTATGTACTATCGTGTGGTACATATGGAAAAGAAGAAATGAGTTTATCTTTAACAACTCTAAACCTAATCCAAAAGGCATTATGAAAAGAGCCATTTCTGCATGGGAAAAACAAGTCAAAATAAATCTCTCAGTTTATAGTGAAGAGCCCCTATTGGGCCAACCGGTTAATAATGAGGTTAATATACATAAGTTGAATAAAATTTGATTAGTAATACTAATATAAACCATAATGGGATTAAGGAATGGAAATAAACCCTTATAAATAAAGTTAAAATTAATTGTGATGCCACTTTTAGCAAGTCAGGTTGTGTTATAGTTGTTACAATTAGAGACTCTAATGGATATTTTTTGAAAGACAGGGCAGAAAATATTAGTGCAAAGTCCCCAAGAAAAGATGCTTCCCTGCGTTTCCCACGGTTCAAAGAACCACGTCACTTTGCTTGATAAAGAAGCCCCTCTACCTTTATGGATTGGAGCGCGATTGCAGCTATCCTCGAGCTTTTTTGAAGCTAAAGTCACTATAGTACTCAAAGCATGTGAAGTAGCGATAGTGTACAATCACGCAAGTTACATTATTGAGAATGACTATGAAGAGCTTATGAAGTCACTTGCCGATTGTAAACCTATTGTCAATTTGAAAGTTTGTAATAGTATAAATAACATTTACTATCTCTCAAAGGTTTGTAAGCCAGAGTTCTCTTACATCTCAAGAGTTTGTAATAGGGCTATTGGTTGGGTTGCCAAACAATGCCTTAATGGCAATATGTTTGACAATTGGCACCTTTCTTTGCCACCCCAGTTAGCAAATTTCTTGCTTGTTAATTTCTCCCCTACTGGTATAGGGTGAGGCATTATGATTTGTAAAACTATCTTATATTCATAATATGCTCCGATTTGAACAAAAAAAATACGTCTGTTAGTTAATAGATCTATTCATGTTCATATATCATTTGTATTTTATCTTGTTGTTTTTAGGTGATTTTTTGTGGAATTGTTAAGATACATTTATTAAATTCATAGTTTCTTTAATTTATGATACCTTGATTGTTTTTCATAACGGTTTGAGATATTACTTGCCAACCCACTGCAATAATGTTAACCATTATTTTGTATCGACACGTGATTGTTATTACACCTACAACCCATTGCACACGTAGATAACCATTTGGTATTACACGTACAACCCATTGATATGTCTGTGCAACCCACTGTTTTGTACGGTCAATCCAAAGTTTTATATTGTCAAACCACGACTATTTGCTTACGTTTTTGGCATATGATATCTATTTTTTTTTGTTTTATGTATATACATGAGTGTTGTTGATTTTGCGATTCAAGCAGATGATTTCATTTTCCATAATGAAATGGGAAATATTATAGACTATTTTAGTTATTAAATATTGTAATTATAGAATATTCTAGTAATAAAATAGATTTAATTAATCAAAAGGTCCAAAAATATTTTTTCTCACCCTTAACAAGTCCAAATTTTGAATAATCGGTGGGTTATCTTTATGTTTTGAAAGGTTGCAATTGTTTAATGGGTACGTATTTTTTATCGAGTTGCGTGTAAATTTTTAATACGTTGCGCATATTTATCAGTGGGTTAATGTGTGGATCTTGTCAGGTAATAATTTTTTTACATTGACCTTTTAAGTAAAACACCTTATAAAATATTGTAGTTATGAAATATTTTAGTTATAAAGTATTTTAATTATGAAAAGTGATCGCCGACGAAGGGGAGTAATCGAAAGGAGGGGGTTTGGGAAGTTAAGTAAATGAAATGTAAAACATGCTCTATGTTTTATAATGTTAGAGAACTTTAGCTACCACCTGGTGGTTGCTAGAGATTAAGTAAGTGGCCGCTAAAGGGCATAGTCAAAATTTAAACGGGAAAAGTTGTCTCGCCAATTTTTTGAATGAGGCTTTTAGCGGCCACCGAAGTGGTCGGTAAAGGTTTGATACCTTTAGCTACCACTTGGTGGTCATTAGAGATTAAGTAATTGATCGTTAGAGGACATAGTAAAAAATTGGATAGGCAGAGGTGGACCGCCAATTTTTTTGAATGTGGCTTTTAACGGCCCCGAAGTGGTCGGTAAAGGTTCAAAACTATTGGATACCACTTGTTGGTTGCTAAAGATCCAGCAAGTGTCCGATAGAGCGAATTGTCAAAAAATGGATAGGCAAAGTTGGACCACCAAATTTTTTGAATAGGCTTTTAGCGCTCACCGAAGTGGTCGGTAAAGGTTTGAGACCTTTAGCTACCATCTTGTGGTCTCTACAGGTTACATACTTGGCCAATAAAAGGAAAACTAACTACCATTAGTGGTTGCTAATGATAAATTTCTAACGACTACTGAGGGCAGTCGCTTAAGAGTTGGTCATAAAAAATTTAAATTGTAGTAGTGTATATTAAAACGGTAAAGTTTAAATGGGGCTTTAACATATTTCTTGAGAATTACAACAGAAGTATCTTTAGAGCATCTTTAGTGGTCATGGAAAACAGAGATAGCATTTTGGCATAATGGAGATTAAAAAAATAGATTTGCAAAAACATTGTACTTTTTAGAGATAGAAACTTTAGTGGTATCTTGCAAAATAGAGAAAAGTTTTATGATTTATTTATTTTTTATTTTTTTATATTTCATATATATTTTATATATAATTTATATTATAAAATTATTCCATATATATTTTATATTATGAAATTACGTTGATCAAATTTTTTTTAAATAAAAATTAATTAGTGTTAATATTTTTTCATAATTAGTATTAAAAAAATTATAAATGTTTCAACAATAAATTAATTTAATATTATTCAATTCTTGTAAATTTGAAATGAAATAATTTTATAACAAATTAATTTAATCTCATTCAATTAATTTCTTTATATATAATATTTTTAATAGTAAAATAAAATATATTCAATCAAGATAGATTCGTAAAATATCACTCAATTATTGTCTTTATACAATATCTTTTTATCGTGTACCAACCGTTGGATACAAGATCTTACCTTCAATAATATCCATTCGATTCTTATCTATATAAAAATCTTTTATCTTAACATCAACCGTTGGATAAGATCTTTTATCTTCGATCTTTGACGTCCGATCATATTTTCTAATCTATAAATGAAGGCCTTTATTCATTCATATCCACCACAACCTTCACACTTTCAATACATTCCACTTCACACAAAATTTCGTTTCATTAGGAGTCATTATCCACCATTTAGTTATGTTTATAATGATTCAAGTGAAGATGATGACGATATATCCTTTGTATGTCTTTTGGAAGAGGAACGTCGCAAGAAGCAACAACAAAAGGCACGTCGAGGTTCTATCCCGGGGCGTATTTCTATTCACCGTGATAGATCAGAAGGTCATTTAAGAATTTACCGTGATTACTTTGCAGATCCTCCCGTGTATCCAGAGCACATTTTCCGAAGGAGGATCCACATGAGCACCAAGTTATTCACCTATATTATGAATGCAGTCTCATCATATGATGAATAATTTGTCCACACTCAATATGCTGCTGGAGTTTGGGGTTTAACTACGTTACAAAAGGTGACTGTTGTTTTCAAAATGTTGTGTTACGGAATTGCCGCTGATGCGGTGGACGAGTATGTGCGTATTGGAGAATCCACTACCATATTGTGTTTGAGAAGGCTTGTTAAGATAATGGATGAAATATTCTCTGAAACATATTTGAGATCTCCAAACGAGAAGGATACTGCACGTCTCTTAGATACTAATGAACAAAGAGGCTTCCCTGGCATGTTGGGAAGTATAGATTGTATGCACTGGAAATGGAAAAATTTCCCAACTGCATGGCATGGAGCATATACCGGTCATCACCCAGATCCATCTATTATTTTAGAAGCAGTGGCTTCACAAGACCTTTGGATATGGCATGCATTTTTTGGAATGCCAGGTTCACATAATGATCTAAATGTTTTGCGAGTATCAGATATATTCCAACCACTTGCCGAAGATCGGGCTCCTCCGGTGAGTTTTACCATAAATGGACATAACTATACTATGGGATATTACCTAGCAGATGGAATTTACCCCAATTGCCCAGTGTTTGTCAAAACCATACCAACAAGAAATTGTCTCGGTCGTGCTAACAAACTCTTTGCCACACAACAAGAGGCTGTTCGAAAAGATATTGAGCGTGCATTTGGTGTATTACAAGCTCGTTTTGCGATAGTGCGTGGACCAGCTCGTATGTGGGACGTTGATACGTTACGTTTGATCATGAAGACGTGCATTATAATGCACAATATGATCATTGAAGATGAGCGAGATAAACACAACATAGACTATAACTATGAACATCTTGAAGGGAGTACGCCTGTAACCGTTGAAAGGAGTGACACAGAGGTACTTACAACATTCATTGATAGAACACTTAATATGCGGAATAAGGGTGCCCACCACGATCTGCAACAAGATCTTGTTTCACACATCTGGAGTTTACATGGAGTTCATTAGGGTTGATATATCTTGCAGTATCAATTGTTGTAATTCATTTCATGTGATTTGTATCCTCAAGGTGTTGGTTAACCCATTTTCATTTTATGCAAGTGTTTTATTTTTCAAAATTATATATCTTGACTTAAGATTTTGAAAAACGAAAGAAGGATATAAATAAAATTGAAATTAGACTACATTCAATTAAATAGCATGAAAATTACAATAATTTATATTTATTCATAATGTTTTGTTGTCTAATCATACATAATTGTGCCATCTCCGGCGTCGTCCCTGATAAATCCTTACTCATAATCACATCTTCTTGTGCAATTTCTGCTCGATGGTGGACCTCTTGTCGGTGCCTTTCACGGCCCTCTCGATCTCGTATCGCTTCCTCGTGTACCATATTTGCTCGTATAAGATCCTCTTGTCGGTACCTTTCTCTGTTCTCTCGATCTCGATCTTGCTGGGCTAACCTCTCCTGATAGTGCATATTCTTGAGATCAATAAACTAGTCTAACCTGGTCAGGCACAGTTTCGGTATCATCATCGTCTTCATATTCTCCATCTTTTCCTAAATCTATACATGGTTCCGGTGTTTTGCGGGCTTTAGCTTGCTTTGTCTTGTGTTGTTGTGTTGCAATATACGTCGAAAACTTTGGCTCGTCTTTCAAGATTTCCCAACTATGAAACCACTTAAATTCAGCTCCATTTAGGGCTTTAAACAGTTTTTTAGCGTCTCCAATCTACATAAAAAGTGAGCAAATATATTCAAAGTAAAATAGAGATAATTATAATTTTGTTAATCAAGAGATAATTACCCGATTTTGTTCTGTTTTTCCACTTTGATTTAATCTCACAACACTCATATAACTCTCGTTCCACTTTGACAACGTCTGCTTTATCACTCCCATCCGTGTAGTAAGCGATTTAACCGATCTCACCTTCTCTGAAACTGGATGTAGCTTAAACTCATTCTCGATTCGTGACCAGTATTGTTGCCCTGTTTGATCATTTCCTTTGATTGGATCGTTCGAGTGTTTGATCCACGCTTTGCACAATAATTTGTCTTCTGCGGTTGAATAGTTAGAAGTACGTTGTGCCTTCTTTATATTTATTTGTGTGGGTGGAGGTCTAGGAGTTTCTGGTACTTGACTAGGTCTTTCCGGTACCGGAATGCTTTCACCAAAACTATTGTCGACAGTAACTTGTTGTTGATTGTTGGTAGCCATCCACTCTTCGTATTCCATATCTGTACAAAATACATTTACATATATATATGTATTAAAAATTTAGAATAAATAAATAAATATACATTTTTAATCAATTAATTAAGAAAAAAATATACTTAATAAGCTTACCTATTTACTACTAAATGTACACCTAATTTGATTTTTTAATTTATTTAACTCATTAAACAAATCCACTAAGTTAATCAAATCAACAAAATAAACCCACTAACTTAATCCAATCTACTAATTTATTTAACCCAAGCCCAAGCCCAATAAACTAACACATTGTATATAAAAAAAAAATCTTCTTCTCATTCATAATCCATCGATCAAAAATAATTATCCAATTCATTGCTCAACAATAGCCACGGCAACCAGAAGCACGGCCACCACAATCGCTCCCACTCATAACAACAATTATCACCATTCAACATATATCTATCTTAATTCATCAACACCAATAACAATATTAGAGAAATAGAAAGTACCTTCTTTTTTTCTTTTGCTTGATTCAGGAAAAAAAATTGATTGGAATAATTTAATTTTCCTTTCTTTTCTACTTTTGCTTGATTCAGAAACAAAAAATGATTGGAACACTTTGATTTTACCTTCCTTCTTTGCTTTTGCTTTGATTCGGAAACAAAAAATTAATAGAATAATTTAATTTTATTGAACAAATTGTGTGTATTCATATAATTATAATGATACAAGATGTATGTATATATAGGAGTTGAAGAAAATAGCCGTTGAAATTTTAGGTTTGTTGGACGGTAAGAATCCGTACACATTGTTACCGTTTTGTTCTGTTTTTTTTTTATTATTATTCTTTAATTGATATGTAAAGTGAACAGTAAATCTGTAAAAATACATATTTACTGTAGTATTTTTAGTGATTTTTATTTTGCAGATAGTGATATCTTTATTGCTAGAGTGTCAATTTGTTTTTGCAGGTGAATTTTCTGCATTTTATGCAGATAGAGAGGCTTAAAATGGTACACATGAGATGCTCTTACAAATCAAAATACTAAATTCATCAGGTAAATTATTACACGAATTCAATGACATTGACAAAAGAATGTCTTAGTGAGTCAGTCCATCACACCATTAGCTGTATTTTGAATATATTAGATTTTGAGATTAGGTAGGTCTTTAACAAATTTTCTAATGTTTTTCAATTGTCGATTACATGCAAAATTGGAATAACAGATTTCTTGTAAAACGCTAGTTGCATCTGTATAAATGAAGACGATTGATTAAACTTGTTTTTTCACCATCTTTATAGTATTTTGAATAGTGATAGGCCGGATAGCTTCAATTTTAAAATTGAAGGAGGTTTTACTCTCTCCGTCCACAAATGTTTGTTATACCTTTTTTTTCACATAGATTAAAAAAAAGCAATTAATGCCTTCTACTTTTACTAAATTACCCTCAACCAACTATTTAATGATTAAGAAAAGCAATTAATGCCTTCTATTTTTTGAAAATTAAATAAGGGTAAACTTGGTAGAACATGTAAAAAAGTTTCTTGATATTTTAAAATGACAATCTTTTGTGGACATCCATTTTTAGAAATTGTGACAAACATTTGTGGACGGAGGAGTAATGTTTTGGGAAAAAATAGTAAGTAAATCTCCTATTTAATTGCACATTAAATGGCCTTTTCTAATTAAATAAGGCATCCAAGTTAATTTTGATAGAATCGCGAGTTAGGTGAATTCATTGATAAGGAGAAATAAGAGTATTCTAACCAGATGGGTTTAGCTCACTGGCCAGAACCTTGGTCTTCCAATTTAGTGGTGCAGGTTCAAACTGAGTCAATGACTCAGAGTCCAAAGTGGCTCTCCTATGTAACAAAAAAAAAAAAAAATATAAGAGTATTCTTACCTAGTGCGGCTAAGGTGGCTAAGTAATTGATAATGTTACTTTCAGAACCAATCTACATGAATTTTTTATTAATATATCATAGCAAAAAAGGAGTATTATTAAACATAAATATTTTTTGACAAAAAAAAAACATAAATATTTGCATCTAAAAAAAAAATCAAATATTTTAAATATATCAGATAGTATCTTACTAATTAATATACAATTCATGACCTAACATAATCTAAGTGAAAATAAATTGTCAATTAAACAAAAAAAAAATATTAATAATTTAATTTTATTTAAATTACATTATATTATGAGTAATATATTAAATAATATTTATTTTAATGGTATATATTATTATTTAAAAAAAAATATAACATATAATTCAACCACCATAATTATTTGAAATATTAATATAAATATTGCCATATTTCTCTTTGTAAAACTTTGGTAGTTGATCTTATATTTGATTAAGGATTAAAGTATTTTTTATGAATTATGTTGACTATCAAGATGCATGGGTAGAACCTCCCAACATTTTAAACTGTCAAATCCACGTCATATCGCCGTCGAGTTTTTACATGTGTTATCTGACATTTTACATAATTCATGGCGCAATAATAATACATTGATTAGTAATTTAACACCTTAAGCACTTGCCTTAATCATTATACTATGGTCCCCTTTTTTTTTTCATTTCTTTGGTGAATATTACTATATTCTAATCGGACACAAACCTCGCGTTAAAAATAAATATTCTTCAGGCGTTTTTTTCTTTTTCTTTACAAGGTAAATCACGCTACAATTTTGTATAAGTTAACGAATTTCTAATCGAGAAAAGTCAAATAAAGACCTCACTAATCAGAGAGTGTCTTTCTACTCTAACAATCTTGAATTAATTTAAGGAATTATAGGTAAGACCGGACTTTATTGGAGTCTTAAACCTATTCTTTCGGAAGTTAGAAAATAGTTAGGTCAAGGGTACCTTTGGAAGGTTAATCCCATCGTTCGAAGATATAATTCCACTGATGCATTGACTAAGTGTACGAGAAGGAACTTGGACTTATCAGAATGGAATGATCGATCATTAGATGCATCTAATATATTTTTAAGAAATTTGTGTAATAGGAACAAGTAGTTGGTATTGTATTTAGTCATGCAGATAAAAAAAAAACAGCTTATATCCTTTTCAAGTGTTTTAAGTGAATATAAACCAGTAAAATAATATAAAAACTAATGTAGATATAATAGAAGTAAATAAATAAATATTTTTGTTTGTCGAGACTCGAATTGGATCCGATGTCTTTAACTTATTTAGGCCACTACCGGTGCCTTACGTTTGTTCGCTTCAACCTCCAAGATACAACGATAAAACTATTCAAAAGAAACTGACACACGAATTCTTAAGAATTTCAATGAACTTAATAATGTTACTTCTTTCGATCTCTCTTTTATAATTTCAATGCTTAATGTTTTGAAAAAAATGAATGAAGAAAATGTTTGAATTTACCAACTATTTTTAGAAGATGAAAAAATGGCTTGGAAAAAGGTTGTAATGTTTAATTTAAAGACACGTTATTTCAAATATAAGATACAACGTTCACTAACAAACACAAAACTTGGCTGGTCCACATGGTATAAGCCTAAGGCCCCAATAGGCTTGTGGTTTATGTTTGAAGCACACCACCCGCGTTTTTTTTCCTTTGCTTTAAAATTTTAAAAAAAAAACTTAATAATAATAAATCAATTTTTTATTCAATTTCAAATGATTTTAACCAAGTGAATATATTACGTTAATATTACAACTGGAATAAATATATCGATATCTGAATCATTTCTCTAAATTAAGTCACCGACTATCATCATAAACATGGTCAATACTTGGGTAGAATCTCATTTGTCCAACATAATCTGTGCCGACAGATTTTAAAAATTATGTAGAATTAATAAACAATTTATATAAATAATTTGTACAAAAATTAAAGTCGATTGAAGTTTTAACGTTTACCATAAAAAACTTAAATAACACAAAACAAAGTAAAACCAAAATAATATAGATAGAGACTCATTATTAAATATACCAATATTTTACATAATTTATATTTCCAAAAAATCCAAAATATGGCTAATGACTAATTGTAATAGATTTGGTTTAATGTTATTAAGCATAAAAACTCCATATAATGTTAAGTGTTCTTAAGAAATACACAAGGAAAACGGCGAAATTCTATAAATGGCTCTAACCTTTCCCCCTCTTCCCCTAACACCAACGCCTAAAATCCTAACCACCAAGTCAACAATCGTCCTCCACGAATCTCGTCCGCGAAGCCCTCTCAAACCATTGTTTTGTTCACCACACCAATAACAGCCCTAGTTGGCGGAGAACCAGACCTTCAACGATCTCCTTTCTTCCCAAAACGTGATGATGTCGTTCTTTATTGGCCCAAACCAAGCCTTCAGATCCTCCATCACAACCCAACTCCAAGCCCAACAAAACAGTCACCGTCTATAGCGACATTGGAGCCGTACGCTGCTGTCAACGTATTCATGCACAGGCACATTTCATACGAGCAGCGACATCCGAGCCCACCACACAGATTCGCCGCCTCTCTACTTCAATACATCCTTCTAACCGGTATTCTCTCATATCGTGGCCCTTTTATAAATGTGTTGGAGAAATCTTTCACAATCAAATCATCCATTGAGAAGAAAGAGTCTCCTTTCATTATTAATTCCTCAACTATTTTGGTTATTAAACCATCTGTTTTAATACCCATATACAATATTTATGAGGGAATCTTCCGTGACATTAATAAACTCGAGATGCCGTCATTGATTTCCTTTAGTGGTGGTGGTTGGATGAACACTAGTAAAGAGATGATAGATACTGATGAAGTTTTATTTTTTGAATCCAATAGTACGGTGTCTAATCAGGTTAATAAAGCATATCAGTTGATGAGTTGTAGATAAGTTTGCGAGATTGCCCCACAACAACCTCTTCTCCAACTTTGATACAAATAAGCTGGAATTGTCAAGGGCTTGACAACCCTTTCACAGTCCAGACCCTGAAGGAGTTATGTGTTAAACATAATCCAGAGGTACTATATTTAACTGAAACTAAGAATTGTTTTAAAGTTGTTAATAATCTAGCTGATGTGTTCAAAATAAATCTTATTTATTATGTTGACCCTATTGGATTGAGGGGTCGATTAGATCTGTATAAAAAGACAATGATAAGATGGAAATAATCACATCTGAAGCAGATTTCATTGACACTGTGATCACACATGATATTAAAAAAAGTAGACTTATGTGTATGTTAAACCTGTTGAAATTAATAAAAGTAATGTTTGGAATAAAATTGTTAAGTTATTTGATAATAATTATCACTTTCTTATGATTGGGGATTTCAATCAGATCATATATAACAAAAAAGTTGGGTGGTAAAAATATTAATAAGAGTAGTATGAAATGTTTTGACAAATCTTAATAACATGATAAATTTGGAAGTAATTACAAGGCATGGCTATGAGTACACCTAGTCTAATAGAAGATCGGGTGATGAATTAATAAAAGTTGTATTGGAGAGAGCATTATCTAAAATGGAGTTCAATGTTCCCAAATGCTTGGCTAGCCGTTTTATCAGCAGTTGACTCAGATCATTGTCCAATTATACCCCATTAAGATCAAATTTGTAATAATAAGAAGAGAAAATTTTATTTTCTTTCTTTTTGGGCATATGAAATAGAACGCCTGAACATTATAAAAGGTGTGTGGGAAGACACAAAAATCTAAGGTTATCCTTACTAATGTAATAAAGTATAAGCTTTATATTACAAAGAGGAAATTATTAAAATGGAATAATGAAAATTCAATAACAATAGAAAGTGTATTAAAAATTATATGGAAATGTTAAAAATATTAGCTAATAGAGTTACTAATGTTGGTAACTGGGTTGGGTATAATTCTATAACAAAACTAATTGAGAAAGCGTGGGAAAGGGAGAAACTATTTTGGAAGGATTAATCTAAAGTTATGTGGATTAAAAAGGGATACAAGAATACTACATATTTTCATGCAACTACGAAATATAGAAGAAAAAAGAAACAATATAAGAAGAATGAGAAATGGTAATAATGAGTGGATAGAAATATAATTGGATATAATAAGTGTTTTTAAGAAATATTACAATGATGTTTACAATTTAATGAGACCTAGGTATTTTACTTATGAATTATCCCTAGTGCAACCTGTAGTAACTAGTGAAATAAATCAATCTTTTATAACCCCTATCACCTGTGATAAAACAAAAACAGCGGTTTGTGAGCTGGGTTTAACAAAGGCTCCAGGGCCAGATGACTACACTAAAATATTTTATAAAATATATTGGGAAACCATTAAATTATATATTATGCATATCATTAATAATTTTGGTTTTATAATGGTAGTTTGGAGCCTTTGAACCAAACTTTCATAGCTCTCGTCCTTAAAGTTGAAAAACCTTATGAGGTTACTCACTCTAACCTATCAGCTGCACCAATTTCTTATACAAAATTATATCAAGAATTTTGGTAAATAGGTTAAACCTTTGATTCCATTATTGGTAGATGATAATCAAACAGGTTTTATACCTGGTAGAAATATACAAGAAACCATCCTAATTTCCTACGAACGGGTTACTTACATAAAAAGGAGAAAGGATGCAAACAAATATTTTCTTGCCACCAAGAAAAATGTTAAAAAGGCTTATGAGTATATATAATGGGTCATTTTAGAAAAATTATTAAGTAAATGGGCTTTCACAAAAAATGGGCTAGTAAAATTGAAAATTATGTTAAGTAACATACTCTATACTTATCAATGGAAAAGAACAAGAGTTAAATAAACCCTCTAGAGGGATTAAGCAAGGGTACCCTTTGTCCCTTTCCTATCTTTTCTTATATCTCAAACTCTTAACCTTATTGTTCAAGACAAAGTTAAAAATAACCTTTTGGACGGTTTTAAAATAGGTCAGAATTGTCATGTCATCACCCACCTACTTTTCGCAGATGACAATATATTCTTCCTTAAAGCAACTTATAAAGATATTAAAACTTTTAATAATATGATGGAACAATATAGTAAAGCAACTGAATTGGGTCTGAATAAGGATGAGTGTGGTATCATATATAGCCCCAACGCTCCTAGTCACATTAAGTATATCATGACTAAAAGATTACAAATGAAACATGTGAATTCTTTGGGTTCATAGCTGGGATTACCAATTGATTGGAGTAAAAATAAATGTAAATATCTTGATTGGTTAGTTCGAAGAATTTTAAATAAAATTGAAAGTTGCAAAACGGGTTTTCTTTCGGGAAGTGTGAAAGAGATACTTATTATATATGTACTTCAAATACTTAATTATTAAATGTCTTCTTTTATAATACTTAAAAATATTTGCAACACTATAAATGAAATCATTTCTAATTTTTGGCGGAGTAAAAATAATAACAAAAAAATTCATTAAGAGATTGAGACTCACCTTTCTCTTCCAAATTCTTGAGTGGGTTAGGTTTTAGATTTATTAATTTAATGAATTTGGCATTATTTGGTAAACTTGGTTAGTATGTGCTCCATAATCCGGAATCACTATTAAGGAGGATATTAAAAGGCAAATATTTTCCTAGTAAAACCTTTTTGGAAGCTAAAACTGGTTGTGCACCCTCATTTGGTTGGAAAAGAATTTTGGAGGGCACAAAAGTTTATGAAAAAGATATTAAATGGAAATTAGAAAATGGCTTACAAATAAATGTCCAATGTTATAAGTGGATTAATAATAAAGAAGAGGTTATGAAACCAAATGATAATACTGTTATGTTGGTTAAAAAATTCTTTCAAACTGACAACAAATATTAGAATATTGATTATGTTAAATCTGAATTCAACCAAGAAATAGCTAATACAGTTTCTTGTATGCCTATACCTTCTTATTAATGTAATGATTTCCTCTTTTGGAATGATACTAAAGATGGGAGTTAGCTTATCAGATTTTTAAAAAGAAAAAGGAAGAGAAAAGTATAGAATCCAGAATTCTTCTTCCTGGTCTTCTCATATCAATAACCCAAATATTTGGAGTATAAATTGGAAAAAGAATTGTACTCCAAAGATAAAAAAATCACGAGCAAATGTAATAAGGATAAGATTCATATTGATTGAATCTATATAATAGAAAGTTTAAAAAGTATAAGGTTTGTAAAATTTGTAATTATAATGCTGAAACTATTGAGCATCTTCTGTTTTCTTGTCCTTTGGAAAGAGCTGTGTGGTATTCATCCTCTTTAACAATTAGAACTATGAACAATAACACTTCAAATATTGGTGACTAGTTTTACCAGACTGTCGCCTCCTTGAAAGAAATTCATGGTCAAAACCTTAATTTTGATGCACTTTTGAGTAATATATGTTGGCAAATTTGGAAGGGTAGGAATAATTTTGTGTTTAATGGCGTTTATCCTGGCCTAATTTTCATGTGTAATCAAGTCTGCTATAATTGGAAAGAATATAAAGATGTTAATTATAATCCTAATGATGCTACTATAAATAATAAGCCTCCAACAACTCAGTTGAACCTGGGTCAAATGGTAATAATCAAACTAAGTTTCTTACAGGTAAAAATTACAAATGGGTCCCTCCCCCTATTAATAAATTTAAAAATTAACACCGATGTTAGTTGCACTCTTTTTGGTTGTGCTATATCTTATATTATCAGAGACTCTTTTGACAATATGATTGGAGGTAATGCTAAAATAATAGAAGCAAAGGCCCAAGGCATTTTGTGGGGATGCGATAAAGCGCAAGATTTCCTACCAGTTCAACAATTGTTAAAAGCGATTGTGAAGTGATAGTTAATACCTTAGCTTCTAGAATTCCTTGTTGTAATTTTGTTTGTAGTGATATTTTTAAGATCGATATACAGTACTGTGGAAATTGTCATCCGTTCTTCTTCTTTGTAAGTCGCAAAGTCAATAAAGTAGCCGACTGAGTCACTAATGACAAGATTGTAGGCACGTTCTTTGGTGATTGGAGGTCATCGCTTCCTTCCCAATTATCTCAACTTATTCACCTTGATCAGGCCGCTTGTGGCATCAGCTGACCTTTTGTAATATCTTACATTATGCATTCTAATATATTTAAGCAATTGACAAAAAAAATGTTCAAGAAAAACAAAACCCAACCATCCCAACATAATTTGGAAGAGACGTTTATTTAACAATTTTTACATAACTAATAGACATTGACCACAATTAAATCTAGCATTAGTTATAGAAAATATGTGGTAGTGAGGAACCCATGGTTCAACAAACAAAGTATACTTAAATTGTCAATCAATATATATTTTTCATCATAAGTCATGTGCTTTCTTCCAATCTCCTATAACTTGCTTAATGTACGATAATATTAACTTTTTGGGTAAATTAACGCCTCAACTATAGAGAATGATTGAAAGTTTTGTATTTGAATAAATACACTAAAAGAAAAGACCAATCTTGTAATGGTATTAATAAAGTGTTAATACTCAATAACCCTGCAGCCTTGTGTACTAGCCCGTAAAAGGCACAGTCTTTTTTACCTTTTTCACCACAGTAGCCGTCGTCGATCTTCTCTATATCTTCCAACAACTTTCTTACTTCTAAATTATTTGATAACGCTAGTAACAAACCTTCTCTATATCTACTAACAAACCTTAGACAATTGATCCTAATCAACAAACTATACTAACTACATCTTTCCATCATTATAATGCTTAAATAGTGATGTCTCCCTATTTGTGATGAATTAATCTAGGTTGGAGACATCATTTTAGGGTTATTTGGAAGTCATTTACTCAATTTTTACATCTATTATAATTATATTTTCCTATTTCTTGTCTTGATTTGATGATTTATTATTTTTTAGAGCATATTGGGTTTAATTTATTTATTTAGTGTGAAGCTTTAAAGATATATAGTAATTAATTAGATGCCAAATCAATTCCAAGAGATAAAGAAAATAAGATAAAGATGGAAATTGGAGATAAAGGAAGGAAAAGATAAGTATGGAAAGATAAAGTTGCAAAATAAATCTGAATTCCAGCAGCTATGTCCATTAAAGTGATCATAACTCAAGATTGGTTGGGAATTTGGAAGAATAGTCTGAAACAAAGTTATAGAGCTTTCTGAGACGATTAATTTTGATATAAAGAATGCGCCAAACGGAGTTGAAATGAAGAAGTTGTGGCCAAAACAAAACAACAACAGTTTATTACATTTTCTATATTTTAGGGTTACGAATAAGAGTTGGGCTAGAAGTCCAATTACTTGTCTTCCACTCCAAGAAAATGTGTTAGGGCTTCCAAGACACCTATAAATACACCGTTAAACTATTGTAAACATGTCCTTGCGCAGTGCCAAGTATAGGCTTAGTCCTTGCTCAGTTCTAAATATTAACTCAGTCCTTACACATATATTAATCCTTAGTATCAAGCTATTCATCCAAGAAACAAGCTGACATGTAGAGGAAGACAAGAAGTAAGAAGTTGGAGAGTGACAAATTCCTCTTCTACATCTCTCCTTCTCTATATGTAGGGTATTTAGCTATAGATTTGTGGCTTCACCATAGTTCTAAACTTTTATTCTATAAGTTTTACTTTTATTTGTTGGGTTTATATTTTGTCTTAAATTTCATAATACTATTGTTATTTTAATTGATTTGAGCTTGGCGTATATTGCTATTGTGTTCTTTGACTTATTATTTTCAGCCCTAGATTCGGCCAATCTTAGAACTATCCTTAGTAATTGAGTTAACACCTGGAAGAGGGATTCAATTATTGACAACACCACATAATCGTCTAGTAGTGATCCTAACTAGATAGCCATAAATGTTTGATTTAACCACCAATCATTACTCAGGGTTCCATGGTAGTGGAGAGGTTGCTCCTAAGTCCACCCTGACGGGGGTAAGGTAGACTTTAGAATCCCGGTTAATATATAATGCTCAATTCACCTTAAGGTTAGAATAACAACTTAGTAAGACAAACTCATATTAGTGACCCTAATTAATCCGACTTGCATTCATATTTATTTATCTGCATGCTTATTTATTATTTATTATTTCACATCAGATAATTATTCATCTTATCCTATTTTTACTAAACATCTAAATCCGTCTACGCTTATTGAATATAAGTAGATCTAACGGATTAAATACCTGGAAACGAACTTTTCCTATCAACTAAACTTGCAAATGATCTGTAATACTTGTAGTGAGTTTCTCGTGGTAGTCAAGGGTGTGTCCTTTATTATTATCTTTATTTATCTGTTTATTTATCACACATTTGCCTCTACCAAACAACATGCCAACAAGTTTTAAGTAGCATTTTGTAGTTGTATAAGTGTAAAACTCGGTTTCTCATAATTTTAGAAATGAGAGATTTACAATTCGAGTAGTAGAATGACCTTTGATTAGTAATAGAAGTAGTTAGAATTACAAAACAAAAAAAAAGCAAAGATAAGAACAGTTTGAGTTTTGGGAAAATTCTCAGAAATCGAAATGTTCTTCAAATTAAAGGTAAAAAAATTTAAAAAATGTCGTATATATCATATATTATTATACATATTCATTGTTTATTACTTCACAAACATAAAAAAAATATCCAAACAAGATAAAAATGAAGCAAATAAGAAGAGCAATTTGAGTTATGGGAAAATTCTTATAACTCAAAATCCGAGTTCAGGGAATCCTCCCATAACCCAAACAGCTCTTTTTTTGTTGCATTATTGTTCTGTAATCCACAAAGGTATGGTATATATCATATTTTATGATTATACTTATTGTTTGTTACTCACAAACAAAAAGAAATATATATAACAAGAATGCAAAAATGAAGCCAAAAAGAAAAACAGTTTGAGTTATAGGAAAATTCCCAAAACTCAGAATTTGAGTTCTAGGAAGTTTCCAAGAACTCAAACTGCTCTTTGTTTTGCTGCATTTTTGTTCTGTAATCCACAAAAATATTGTATATATCGTATTTTATGATATATACTTATTATTTGTTATAACTAACACTAAAAAACTAAAATATAACAAGAATGCAAAATGAAACAAAAAAAAAGAAAGACTATGTCAAAATTTAACAAGAACCTACACTGCAATTTATTATAATTAATTAGATACATATATATTCAAGAAATATCATAATTAATTTTTAAGTAGTTATATTATAATTTTACTTTTCACTTCTATCTTAATGTTTACAATTACAGTGGTATCAAATGGTTTACAAACATGGAAGTTGTTTGGAAGATATAGAGAAGATCGACAGCGACGGTGGTAAAAAGGAAAGAACATGATGTATGGTGTCTTTTATGGGGAAAAAAATGACGGTTGTGATAAGAAGGAATTAAATCTAATGTGGGGAGTTTCTTGGGCTTTAATCCATTAATAAATCATGGATTTGTGATCTAACATTTGTAATCTAGGACCTAGAAATAAACATTAATATGGAATTGAAGTATGAGAAGGAATTACCTGAATTTGAAAAAAAGAATATAATCCAACTGTAAAAACTTATACAATAAACGAATGTTATTACATAATTTTTTATTGAATCAATTCAATACTATTACATCAGTATCCTATATAGCTTATAAAGGTCAAATTACGCTCACTGAAAAGGTCAAAATACGCTCCACGTTATTAGGAAAGAAAACAAATTCGACCGTTGAATGGCTTCGCTGCCGCCTCCTGTGGTCGGCGAGACTATGCCGCCGGATAATCTCACTGAAAAGGAAGCGATATCCAAGGGAGAAGGGTGATCAGAACCATGAACAAAACCAAAATCAGAACCAAGACCAAGATCAATCCATGGCGGACTTCCCGGAACTCACCGTTGTAGTGAGAGATGGCCGCGCTGGAAAGCATCAAAGGGCCACCATCGAGGGACTGCCTTCATCAACTGCACTGAACGACTCATTACTAGAACAACGCGACATCAATAAGCCAAATAAAAATTCTAGAGGCAATTTAATCTAAGGTATTTTACTAGTTCTTTCATTAGGCCTAGATTAAATGGTTGGAAAGGCACTGTAACTGGCAATAACTTAGTAATTCCTGTTATGGACGATAAATATGAAACCTTGAATAAGAATGTAAGGGATGAGGAGGAATTTCTTGATTTGGAGGACTTAATCGAGGATGATGATGAGATTGAGATAAATGACTCAATTCCAATTGTGATTAGAACAAGAGATGAAATCCAGGAAGGTATCCGGTTATGGCGAAACACTGCTGTTATTAGACTTTTAGGCAGAGAAGTGGGTTTTACTTATTTAGCATCTAAGTTAAGACAAATTTGGAATTTAGATAGGCATTTTGAACTAGTTGATGTAGGTTATGGCTATTACATGGTCAAATTCGAAAAGCGCGAAGACTTTGATTTTACGTTATCGGGTGGGCCATGGATGGTTCTTGACCATTACCTAATAGTTAGAGAATGGACTCCGAATTTTAATGTTGTAACTAACTCGATAAAGACAACTATCGCCTAGGTAGGATAACAAACGTTCGGACGCAAAACTTTACAACACGGATCTTGAGAAAAATCGGGGATAAGCTTGGCCGAACCGTGAAAATTGATCCAATGACGAAGGGTAGGTTGAGAGGAAATTATGAAAGACTAACTATTGAATTGGATTTGAACAAGCCTTTGGAACCGGAAGTCAGAATAGGGACTGAGATATGCAAGGTAGAATATGAAGGTCTTCACCTTATATGTTTCGGGTGCGGCAAATTTGGACACAGAAAGGAAAGTTGTCCCCCAAATAGTCCAACTAGAATGGAAGAAGATGTGAGTAATACAAGAGGGAAAGAGAAAGAAACAGAGGTTAGGGTAGAAGCGTCAATTCCAAAAGAAAAATACGGTGAATGGATGACAGTTAGACGGGTAACAAAAGTAATGGGAGAGGTAATAATTTTAATTCAGCAAAGGTACCATCCCAAGGGGGTTAGGGACTAGATTTGAAGCTCTTAGAATGATGGATAACATGGCAGAAACGGGATCAGCTGAGAAAACTATATTGAGTAAAGGTCAATCTTCTAGTTCGAAATAACAAAATAACAAAAGGAAGAATGTCTCATGGGCTAATACGGGTAATAAGAAAAACGGAGGTGTTAAGGGGCACAATGTAATTACTTCTCCTAACTTTGAACAAAGGAAGATACTAGGGGACGTTGTGGAGGTGGTGGATTTTTCCGCCGAGGTGCTGAAGAAATGGGATAATTCAGAGAGTAAGAAAAAGGGCTCTAAGGGTGTGAAACAGAGGGGATCAAATGTTGGTAGTAAAGCAGTAGATTTGGATATTGGTTGTGGGTCAGAGCCGAAGGAGATGGATGACATGGATTTGTGTAGAGGTGATGGGGCGTTAGTGGAAGTGCAGATTGTTGAAGGTGAACATAAGGGGAGGGTCACTAGTGCAATTAGCAAAACCAATAATGCAACATAAGGTGGTCTTCATGGCTCACCTTCTGCTACCTCATTCCAATTAATTGCAGATAACGGTGGTCGTAATTGGCTAGGCGGCCCGTTAATTGGAATTTAGGCGGTTTTCACCTAGGTGGTTTTTATATTATTTTATATTAAATATATATTACTAATACATTGATTTGGATATTATTTACATCCTAATATACTTAAAGTAGATCAATTTAAAATAAATATCATATATTTAACTATAAAATAATAATAATTTATGTTAAGTGGTATATATCATTACTCTTAACGTAAAAAATGACCAATTCAAGAAATCTAAACTTGAAATTTGTAAAACTCTACTTTCTTTTTCTCGCGCGTTGAAACTCTAACTTATTTAATTTTTTTCTTTATATTTTCCTTATATGTTGGGTTGGATTAAATTGAATTAGTTATTTATGGGATAGAATGCTAGACATTATTGGGGTTGACAAAGCCATTAATCCAATTTGGTATCTTATTAATTTGATTATGCGTAGATAAACCTTTGAGCTACATTCGAGAATTTTTGTAGACAGATCGCATTTTGAAACACTTAAGTAAAACGTCTAGACAACTAGGCGACCTTATTCTAGAACACTGATTGAAAGGGAGGGGGCTAAAAATAATAATTATTGTTACACGTGGTTTGGCAAAACCTATGTAATACTCTATTTTGAAATCCAAAATTCTAAATAGAACCTATTTTACATATTTTAAAAATGCAAAAAACTCGTCAATTGCTCTTTTGTTTTGTCAATTGCTCTTTGTTTTGTTTTGTCTAACAAAAATTGAAAATTTGTGTACTTAAAATCCCCCTCCATGAGGAGTGGTTTTGCCTCCCACTGTATGCCACGTGAGAATAACTTTCACTTTCCAAGTACTCGTATATCAAGTTCGTTTTAGTCATTGAAACTATGGATTACCAATCACAATCTTCAACAACCCTTTATATATAATATTCAAACAATCTTCACCATTTCCTCACTTCATTTTATTTCCATATTTCTTTCTTCCCTTCTCAATCTCCTTTCACCACCAACTTCTATCGCCGATTCTGTTTAAGTTGATATCTCGGGATACAAAACAAATCGATTAACAATTATTGATTCCGTCTAAAAAGATGACACAAATGGTAGGATTACTCCATTGGTGGACAAGAAACACTTCCACCACGAATTCTCATGGCAATGTGAATACTGATGCATGCACCACTGCTTCAAAATCAAAAAATGCATCAAATATTAACTGCTGTGGCTTACTTAAACTCATGAGAAAGCTCAAGAAGCGTAGTCGAAAGACATTGAGTTCAGCTACGAGTCGTCAGTCATCGTTCCAGTGCCAGTACGATCCGGTTAGCTATTCACTAAACTTTGACACAAGTGGCTCCGGAAGCCTGTTCAGTGAGGAAGATGACCACATGTTATATGCATTCTCATCGAGGTTTGTTGCACCTTCAAGATCTAAAGAGCCAGCTTTAATGCAATTTTAGTTTTGGTGTTTTTTAGTTTATGGGATCGTGATATACTTTTAGCTCGTTGGTCTATTATTCAATTTTAGAACGCCGAAAAATCTAGAGTATGCTTTAAACAACTCTAAATGTCTCCGTAATTAAAGCTGTAACTCTAGATTCACGTTTGAATGAATTTCTATTTGTATAAAGTTAATTAGGGACTTTTGCAATTATGCGCCGTTTGGCTATCGTATTTTTATTAGATTTTCGTTCAAGAGTTATATAATCCGTAATGTTCAATTGTAAAACATCTTTATTGCTGAAAAGTGAAAAGTAGGGCTGAGCAAGAAAATGGGTTTGGGTAATTTGGGTAAAAAAGGGGGATAAAAAAAAGGGGATTTTGGGTATTTTTAACATTGGCCCAATGTTAACTTGGGCCTAACATTTGAGAAGCTGGACCCGTCCTAAATACCACGGGCCTCTCTTTGGCTTCTTACCACTCGGGTTGGACCCGACCAACCCGACACTGTTCATCAATAAAAAAAAAAAAAAAAAAATACTTAACGTGCAAATCTTATCCGAACCTTTCATTTCTTTCCCTTCTCAGCTTGGCTCCTACGCTGCTTTTCTCCTTCTCTCTTCTGAAACACGAAAAAGGCGAACCCTAAGCCATCAAATCTCTATCTTCTCTGCCGATTTCGGTATGCTAGATGCCTATATTTTGTACTATATTATTATTCTTCTTCTCTTCTCTGCCGATTTCTGGGTCAACATTAAATGAAGCCGCGTTTGGTTGTTGGATTCGAGAGCTTGCATTTAATGTGGCCTGAAAAAACCCTCTTTGAGGTCTGATGTAGCCGTTGTTGATTGATTCAGTAACGTGTTGGCTTATTCTCATTCGATTAGCCATGGGTTTTTGGCTATATATTGGGGCTTTTTCAGATCGAGAAAAGCCACACCATTCAAAGGTATATCTAAACCCTCTTCTCAATTTTTTTCTATTTCATTTTCTGTTAATTGTTTAACCCTATATTAATTTGTTTCAATTTTTTTTTGTCACAGATACGAATCACTTTCAAAGTCTTTAGGTAATAATTTAATTAATTTTATGGTGTTTGTATTTTCTATTAGTGTTCTTGTGATGTTAATTAATTTTTTGGTTTTGTTTTTGTTCACAGGATATACTCAATTTATTTTCTAAAGCATTCTTAATTTTCTGAGGTGGGTAAAAATTTATTTCTTTTTGATTTTACTAAGTTCTTTCTTTTTATTGCCTTCTGATGTAATTAAATTCTCATTTTTTATGGCAGATGGTTGAAATAGAACCTGTTCTTGACATTGCCATTGATGTGGATGATGTTAATCAACCCACTGAAGGTACTCAACCCCCACCTCTTTCTCAGGAAACTACCATTGTTTCCCCTATCAAAAAAAGGAAAACTTGTGTATGTGGATGTGGATGATGTTAATATTTACTTGTGTATTTACTTGTGTATTTACTTGTGTATTTACTAACATTCTGACTTGTGTATTTACTTGTGTATTTTAGGTGCATTTGACATTACACCACCTGGAAATGTTGGATAAAATAGCCTAAGGAACAAATTATTTTGGGTAAGCTAAACCCTTACCTTGTTATCATTGTGTTTTATATAAACTTGTAATGGTAGCCGCCTATTGTAGTGAGTTGCCTACTTGTTTAAAACACAATCAGGTGATGAGGTGTAGTTGGTTTTCCGGGAATCCCGTGCTATTTTCCAACTATATCTGAGGCCGATGAAAGTGTTTATAACACGAGGCCTATGATGATCTACTCAATTATAAGCTATTACAAGCCTGTGATGACACTGTTCTGAGGCTTAAGGGTTAAACCTTAATATGTTTAACTTATATAACTTACTGATATATTTGAGAATGCTTTTTAGTAACAGGAAAATGGAATTTGAATGCTCCAGGAAGTTAGTGTGATGAATCTGAAGTTGAAGCTTTTGAATGTTGATTTTTATTGAATGTGTTGTAATATTTGTAATGAATTTGATTGTGTTGTAATATTTTGGAAGAATATCATTAAGTTGTACCTTTTCTTTTGTGAATTTGAGTAATTCAAGGGGTAAATTGCAATTTGTAATAGTTAAGTTGTAAGATTTTATGAATCTGGGGGTATTTTGTGAGTTAACTGAATTATATGGGAGAAATTTGCAATTTAAATTAATTTTTTAGCTTTATATTATAATTGCATTTCATATTTACATGTTTAATTACCCTTGGGTAAACCCGGGTAAACCCGAGGGTAACCCGTGTTTGTGTAACCCGAGGGTAGGGTAAAATTTAACCATACCCTTACCCTTCACAAATCATGGACCCGGCTTTCTTACCCTACCTTTACCCTAGACCCCAACCCGGGGTAGACCCGGCCCGTGCTCACCCCTAGTGAAAAGTACTGCCGAGTATTCCAGATTATTTCTCTTTTTAATTACAAAGGCTCCAAATCAACTCTCGACTTTTTTTATTCTATTCCTTCCGGCTCATATGGTGTAGTGTGTGAGCATAGGAAACATTTTAAAGTGTTTCATTAGTTATGGAGCGTCGTTATGAGTGTTCAACTACTTGTTGGATGTGTTATTTATTGGACCAAAAAAGAGGGGTGAATTAAGAGATTAGTAGTTTGATCTGCTAAGTTTAAAAATGCATTTAGGCAACGTATGTTGTTTGTAGGCATTTAATGTGTTAATCTAATTTGGTAAAATACCGGATCCATACAACTATATCGTTTATTTACCAATTTAAATTTTCATAGCTTTCCAGAGTCTTTTAATTCAGATTTTCTACGAATAGTTCGTGAAAATTATTAACTTCCCCATAAATGGAAGTATGAAACCATCTATCTATAATTGGAATTATTTGGAATTACGGTGTTTATCAAAATCATTATCCTCTATCTTTCATTATAACCATAATTAGTTCAAAAAAGAAAAATCTAGGTTTAAGGTTTTGCAAGAGACATAGACTCAAGATTGATAGTTGGCCTAGTGGTTAGGCTACTCCGCAGAGACCGAGAGGTCCTGGGATCGAATCTTACCGGAGTCAAAATGATTCCCGAGTCCAAAGTGGCTCTCATATGTATTAAAAAAAAAGAGACATAGACTCAAGAGTTGAAAATTGGTATGATGGAGAAGAAAATTTTACCTGAAAATCTGATAATAGAAATTTTACTACGTTGGTCAATGAAATTAATCAAATTATTACTTAGTTTGAGTTGCGTTTGTAATTCTTGGTATCACGGGATAAAAAAACCCTAGTTGTATTAGGAAAATAATTTTTTTTTTTTCAATATTTGATGGTCCAATATCAATCATATTATAATACATACCTTATATTTTAATCATGCCAAGATGAATAATTTACTAGTTAATGTAATGACACATGCTTTATAAATATAAAATTAATGGTTATCATGTAAATATTGGACTATCCAATATAGGATGGAAGTCTTACCCATTAATTAACATGCATCTCAAATATCAGCACGATTGCATCCTAAATTGTAGCCGCAAGTTCTTTACAACATTGTTGTCGTTTCGTTCTTATGAATTTGTTTTGTCACCTGTTTTGGAATTAGAGCTCCCTTACTTGAATAAAAGATTGTTATCTTTTCGTTCTTATTCTTATGAATCCCTGAATAATCCTCCAGAGTTGGATGATTATTCTCAGATTATAATCTAATCATATATAATTTGAGCTGTAATGGATTGCTTTGTCTCTTGGATCGTACCTCTAATATATTCTAATGAAACCCATCTATGAGGGAATTTAAACTTCTCCCTCCAGGGCCATGCCCCCTTCAACCTCCCACTTCCCAACTTTTTTTGTACAACGATGATAATCAACGAAATTCTTTTATGCAATCTATTGGATTGGGATTTGATCAGAATACAAACGATTACAAGGTGGTTGCGTTGGTAAACAATGTCCCCACTTTTCCTATGTTTAATTATTGTTTATATAAAGCTCAAGTCTATAATCTGAGTAGTAATTCATGGAGACAAATCGACCATGACTTAGTATATGTGGAAGATATTAATTTGAATGGAGCACCATCCAATGGTGCATATTAATGGATATCCTATAATAGAGAAGGAGTTGACTTTATCCTTTGTTTTCATATAACAACTGAAGTGTTTTCAAACATAGAGCTTCCCAATGATTGCTAGAGAAAAAAAAGATATCATCAAAATCACAATCTTGGGCGATTCTCTTGCCTTGTTTCAATATACATTTTGTCATACCATAAAATGATTAACATATGAATGTTATATTGATTTTGTTCATGTGGGGGCCATGAAAGAGTACGGGGGCGTTTGGAATAAACAAGTCATAAATTGGACCTTTTAGAGAATTGGTTACTCCTCATTTGATGTGGAAAAATTAAGCCGTCCTTCTCGAAAGATATCCAGGAAAACTAGGTGTGTTCTGGAACATCTGAAAACTTAAAATAAAGGTCATTCATGATAATAGGTCTCTGGAGATAAAGGATGCGATCAGGTTAACAAATGTGGAAATTAAAGAACTGTCCGGGGATGCATGGACGGAATCGATAGGACAGGCCCCTCGTCGCCGAGAACCTCATATATCACAAGTTCAGACTGATAAGCATGTGCTACGGGTACGAACTATAATAAAGTATAATGCATATTTCGTGTCACCTACTGAGCCAGCAGGAATTGGTATTGTGAAATGCGACAGAACAATCGACAACCAATTTACGACTTCAAGCTCATATTTTGTTAAGTCAGCTACAAACAAGAAGCTAGGATGGTGTTGGACGCTACAGACATGGCGAAGAACTTTCTGGAGGATGCTACGGTCGTGTTCTTAGACAACCTTGAAGTTATTCAAGTAATTGTGTCGATGTTAGCTACGCGATGGTCGGTCCATCCTTATTGTGCTTTGATTAGGACTTTGGCGAGAGAGCATGACAACATTGTTTTTCTTCACCTTTCTAGGTGCTACCATGGGTTGGCTGAAAAAACTCGGGCGTTCCGCTAGACGGAGGGCCGAAGCTACTTCATGACATCTCCAAATTGTTACCCTGTTCTCGAGGCTTGGGACTGGATGAATCCCCTAGAGTCAACGAAGTTTCTTTACCTGTTCAAAAAAAAATTAGTCTATGTCCTTACAACTTTAAATGAAATCAGATTCATCAAATTTTTTATACCAGAATAACTTTTATTATATTGTTTATTTAGTAAAGAGCAATGCTAAACATCACCTCTTTTTTCTTTAACTTTGTATCTCTTCTTATGTGTCATTAAACAAAAACGATTTTGTTGGTATTTAAAACTTTCACATATGAGATAATACAAGAATAAAGCAAAAAATAGTGATATTTATCATACTTAAAAAAACAAGGCTTAATCATCTTGAGTTTGCAAAAAAATACAAATAGTTTATGGTATATTGGGATAAATTTAGACAAGATTATAATGGTGACAAAAATGTAATAATATATTTAATCAATATATAGTTGATTAAGAAGAAAGTGTGTGTACTCTTTTATTCGATGATTTTCCATATTTGCTCGACGATTGGTATCATATAAAGAATGGTTTCAAAAACAAAATGGAGGTGTGTTCCCGATAGTCCTTCGACGACTAGATCAGTATTGGAGTATATAAAGTCTCTCAACGATTTGTAGGCATGAGACAAGATAAGAAGTAGAGAGAGATAGCGCCCCTATGCCATGAGAGTTGGCAATATTTTCAAAGTAAAGGAGTGGTGGTATCTTTAACGATAAGTCGATGGATAAGTACTGATATTACCATTAGATATCTGATATGACCGATGACCACGTGTCAAGCGGTTCATTGTAAAGATGCTAAGATGACGATTGTATTAGACCCTTGATCAACCAAGGTCGATCTTTGATCCCTCGAGTACATGTAACTTGATTTTCTATTTTAAGAAACTATGCCTTGAGTACAAATAAAAAGGGTCTTCGACTACTTTGAGGAGCGTTAATCCCATGTTTCAGGATCTGTTAATGGCATTGTCATATTCGATAACTAACAAATATGAGTAATAGAATATAATCTACTAGATAAATATGTAAATAAATTTATATGCAAAATATAGTTTTGCTGTCGAATGAAATATACTATTTTAATTTTAGTTTTGTATTAGATTTTTTATTTTAATTTTAGATTCGTATAAGATTTATTATTCTAATATTAATTTCATATTAGATAAGTTAGAACTAAATAACAACACTTTTATTGTGATATTAGTTTCACATGAAATTTGTTGAAAAATAAACTTGTGAAAAATCTTTAGTGGACCCTATATTTTAGCTTTCCCTAAGATTTTGAAAGGGGGATTTATTATATAAGGCCCTACGACTATGAACTTAATAAAGTAAGGCCTAAGGGAAACTGAACTAGTTGGGGCGTCAAACTAGAAGGTGTATTGACAAATTAGCCCTTCTGCATATAGAAAGAGTCTTTCTCTCTCCAATCACGTGGGGGGTCAGAGTGGAGTGTCTTTTATGTATATACAGAGGCAACTGAAAAGGTTTTAACCAAAACAAAACCCATTATAGCCCCCTTCCCCTCTCTGTTATACAGTGAACAACAATCAAAAGCCAAAACAAAACACCCATATTAGATCGATGCCCTCCTTCCCCCCCCCCTCTCTCTCTCTGCTCACTGTGCTTCCCCCTCTTACACCCTGCACCGAGCCTTCCACCACCATACCTTCCCCTGCTGCTGTAACACCGCCACCCCCACCGAGAGCCACTGCACTGCGAAGCTCCACCACTGCACTGCACCACCACCTCGCGCCAGCAACCACCGTCGAAGCTTTGAAGGTTGCTGCTGCAAATCTGGCAAAACTCGACCCAGCAAGCCACGATGCCACCATCTTTACTTCAGCACCATACCTTCCCCTGCACTTCAGCACCACCACGCCAGTCGCCGCTGCACTGCACCACCACCAAACATTGCTGCATCTCCCACCAACCACTATCGATCCATGCTTCACCGTTGCTGCAACACCGTTCGTGGACCTCGCTGCTGCAACCCCGTTTGTGGCAGTCTTCATGTAAACCCAGATCTGCAAGAATAGAACCCAGATCTGCAAGAATTGAAACCAGATCTGCAACACCTCGCTGCTGCTCTCCGTTCGTGGACCTCGCTGCTGCTCTCCGTTCGCATCACCTAGCTGCTGATGCAACACCTCGCATCACCTCGATGCTGCTCTCCGCTGTCTTTGCAACACCAACACCATCTTCTCCATCTCCAGCCAACACCACCGCTGCAATAAAGCACACCACCTCCACCAGAAAATCGCCTCTGCAAGGTGGATCTTGCCGCCTCCACCACCGACACCGTTCCATTTCTTTTTTTATTTTTCGTGTCTCCAGCCACTGAGTCCAGCAGTGTTCGTCCAGCCATATTGGGGCCAGCAGTGTTAGTCCAGCCCAATTCTGTTCCAGATCTGCGGGGAAGGAGCATACGCTACATAGAAGGCGGAGGTTGAACGCAGCGACAAAATATTTGCACGGGCTAAAACTACTGGATAATCGTCTCATTAAGGTACGAATGTTTCTCAACTGAACATGTAATTGTAGTTGAACCCTAATAGGGTTAGGGTTAACGAATCAGAGGGTATGGTTGAGGGCTGGACCCTTGCATATATGATTAGTGTTGCGGGTGTAGCTCAACATACATATAATTTAATCATTATTTGGTAATGGTTTTGATATACATATGAACTATAAGGGGCCGAATCTCTGTTGTTAGGTAGACAGTATGTGATGCGTTATGTCTTGACCGAAGGGTATGTGAATGGTGATATGGTAGGCTTGGTATGGGCTTATGTGATCTGTTTATGTTTGATGTAATAAACCTAATTTTCAGACATATAGATACATATATTTCCTGTATAAACTGAACAAAAATGTATATTTATGTGTGTGTTTTAATGGATTTGTGTTGCATATGTATTAGTTGGTCTGTAACTATGTATAAGCATATCCGATTCTTAATGTGTAGTCTTTATAGGTTATGAGTTCATGTATGGTTCAGTCTAAAGTGTATGATCTGTATGGTATGGTATGATAGGTCTGGTTTATAGTGTCTGTATTATATGGTATGGTTTTGTTTATTTTTTTGCTATATCTATGTTGGCTCTGTGAACCATGTTATCTGATTAAAACGTGTTGATAGGCAGGAAAATGAAGTCCATAAAGCAATTGTTATACTAAAATGATTTGTGTTTCAGTATAAAAGGAAATCGGACACCCGTCCAAAAGAGATAATGGCTATGGGCATATGTGGAAATACGTGCAGCATGTCAGATGTAGTTCTCATACCATTAAAGACAAAGGTCGAAGGCGAGACATTATGGAGTATGCTAGTGTTTGAGAAAACGGAAGGGGGCGGTACATTCAAACACTACAGTTGCGCGAACAAAAAAACCAGAACAAAGTTAGGTACAGCAGCAACAAAAAAAGCGAATGACGTATTCAGGGGATTGGTGAAAGAGCTTTGGCCGAGTGAGAAATACCGGGATTTTATGAAAAGGTATGAGAACATAGACACAAACCAACATCACAGCACTCGAGGGTGGAAAGAGTCTGGTGTATACGTTATGCTCTGCATGTTGGACATCTTTAAGGGTATTGAGGTGAGGAAAACGTACACAGCTGCGAACATTAAATTGATGAGGAAGTCGGTGGTGAACATGATGCTTACAAGCAGTTGTACGACAAAGGCGTTAGAGAAGGCCAAAGGAATCAGTGGGTACCCGAATATTAATATGTAAAAGTGTTATTGTTAGCGATGGATAATAAACTTTGTAATGACGTGGATTAAAATGTGTATGTTTTTTTTCTGTAAGTGGATGTTTGCAATGAAAAATGTTGTTTTCCATTATTTAAAAATTGTGTTATGGGTTTAGTTGATATACTATATGATAGAGCTCTATATCAGATGCTGCATATGTCTAGTCTATAAAGTGTAGACCATATGTGTCAATGTAATTTGGAGGAAAGCCCGTAGGGTATAACTTCATGGATATATATCGTACTAGACATTAATCGGGAGCGTTATGCACATCTGTAGGATATTATGGTATGAGATTATGAATGATAGTGAGTTGTAACACAAATTATTTAACGAATTATACATAAACAGGTGCAGACCACTGCTATGTTTGTTTATACTATACATATGAGTATGTATGGATGTATAGGTACAGATCATAGGGTATGGTTGTGCTTCGACATAATAGCAACATATGCAAAACATTGTTCCAGACCATATAACAAATGGTATGGATGTTCAGGTACAGACATTAGGGTATGGCTGTGATGTGTCATACACATACCATAATTCAAACATCGTTCCAGACCATGTATCGAAGGTATGGATGTTCAGGTACAGACCATATAACATAGGTATGGATGGTAAGGTGCATACCATAGGGTATGGCTGTGCTTTGTCATAAAAACATCATATTTCAACCATTGTTCCAGATCATATATCACGGTAACATATTGGCAGTTAATAAAAACAACATATTCATTAATAAGTACAAAAACATCGGTACATGTACATTCAGCATTAAGTCTGTTGTTTTTGGGTCATGTAGCTGGTAAGGGACCAAAAAAATATGACGTGAAAAACAGAAACCGACTGATACAAAAATCAAAATGCCATGTCTTACATCATGAGTAGGGTTCTAACGCACAGGCCAATCAGCACTAAGCAGCTTTTTTGTGCGGTGTATGTAAAAATCGGGCGGCTGATCATCGCCAACACGGGTAATTGTCTTGGTTGTTTTGGTAGGAGGCACATTGTGGGTGGCACCTAACACTGTGCAATTAGCCGATGGTTGTTTGAAAGTAACACTGAACTCAACCTGGTTTGGACTATCGTGTGACACCAACCATAATAAGGTGTAATAGTCATCGTCTGATTTGATGCGGCAATTCTGGTGTCCGGATACTGAATATATATAAATCAACTCAACATCGTAAACAAAACTCCATTTGGCTCGTACAAACTCTTCGAGATTTTCAAGAGATGGAAAGTTTACCATTGGCGACATATATTTCTCGTCACCATGCTTAACTATACCAACAGCCTGACTCATGGTGCAGCTACACAAAAATCACGATGAAAAACACCATGAGTCATAAAATGTGTGTATCAAAGAAACAAACATCGAAATAAAGGAATGAAAAACGTGTGAACAGATAAAGCAAAAAATGAACTAAAACGATATGCAATGTGACTTTGGTCATATTGGTCTGTACTTGATAGCATGGATACTACTGCTGAGTAATACTTTTAACATACCCGTGTGTCCAGCCCAAATGGTCTACGCTAAAATACGAATGAGAAATAATTGGTCTGTACCTGATAGTCTGGATGACACGATTTCCGGGTTTATCTAGACCTACAACCCATTGTGAAACGTAATTCTTAACCTAATGGTCTGTACCTGATAGCATGGATATTACGCATGAATAATCCGTTTAACAAACACATTGTCCAGCCCTAATGGTCTATGCAACGTTTAAAATGTGAACCAATGGGTCTGTGACTGATATTCTATGTTCTACAAAAAAATAGATTATCTAACATTAAAATTCAATAATCAACAACAGTAAGCTATATATTACGTATTAGGCTTTTATAAATTCGTAATTGTGAGTAGAAATCCCATAATATGTTAGTTTGCCATCATAATTTGCTAAAAAAAGCATTTTTTAAAAGGTTTAATCTGTCAAATTGTATAATACATACATATGTTTTAAAGAAAAAACTCCATATCAATGGTGGAAAGAAAAAAGTCCATATCAATGGTGTAAAGAGAATACATACAGATCGAAGACATGAAATGTAAACTGTGCATGATCATTATACGTATGATTAGCTAACACAAAACATCAAGAACATAAAAAATCTGAACTGTTATCAGCTGTAAATTCTGGGTGAAAGTGTGAAATACCTGATCAGCAGATGGCTTTGTTCTTCTCTTCAGAATTCAAATTTCAAATATAGTACGGTGGAAGAAGAGAGAGTATGTGATTTGTCTGGTATATTGTAATATAAAGAGAGAATAATGTAAAAGTCTTCCATGTCAGAAAAAGGATGAGAGAGGGTGAGAGATGCACACGTTTGTATTGTTAGCTAAAGTAAGGGTAATATCGTAAGATCACCCTCTCAGCTAGTCCAGTTAGGCTGTTAATAGAAGTAATATTCAATTGGGCCTTATAAAATAATGTATGGGATAATTGGGCTGCAATTTGTATATTCCTCATTTTGAAATGACTAAGAACAATCTTGACCCTACTCAAGCATTGTAGTAAAACCAAAATACCCGGGACATTTTGGCCATCTCACACTATCCTGACAAAATTAAAAAAACAAATCAGAATTTTCTTAAACACAGGTGGATATATATTGAGTCATACCTACAGAGCGAGAAACAAGTTTAGAGAGAGAAAAAGTAAAAACACTCACGAGCAGAGTTCGTAAGTAGCTCAAACCACCTCATCAGTATACTGTTACTTAGGTACTACATCAACTACTCCTTTTTTATTTATTTATTATTAATTTCTCCTTTTTAATCTTTATTCTAGTTGAATTTTCCATTTAATCTGTTAATTTATGTTTAATTACTTAAATCTTTGATCTTTTCAATATCTTCAGACTTTATTATACTGTCAAAATCGATTTTGGAGGTTTCTATTATCTCAATTATGATTAAAAAGTCTAGCTTAGACTTGATCATCTTAAAAACAATAAATATATATGACGAATATAATTACGAAGATTTATTTGTTCAATTATACTGTTCACATCGATGCAAATCACCATCTTTTTTTGCTATTATTGAAAGGTTAACAAATTATTTTTGTCGGTTTCAAGGCGATCCGATATGATGTGTTTGATTATATAATATAATTTTATAATAATAACGTTTTGTTAAAAATTTCAGAGCCATGGATAGTGTTTATAATCTGAGTGATATATAGTAACCAGTTAGTCAATTCGTGGGTCCCATTTTCTCTAAAGCTTGAGCATCAATGGAGAGAGCTAATGGAAGAGGTACAATAGATAATCAAAACGAGATGCTTAGACCATCGGATCAAAACCCAATCAATTCTAGACCACCGGATTTAAATGTACCATTTGGTGCTAGACCTGTTAATTATTCAATCCAAACTGGTGAAGAATTTGCACTTGAATTCATGCGTGAAAGAGTAAATCCAAGACCACAATTTATCCCAAATGTACCACGTGACACTCATAATTCTTCATCTTCTTACATTGATATGAATGGCATGGTCGTAATATCTCGTCCTATTACCGAAACTAGATCTGATGTTACTTCATTAGATCAGAAAATTCAGCCTCCACATTTAATTCCCCAATCTAAATCCATGTCTTCTTATAGAGATTCAACTAGCTTAAAGTTTCTATGTAGTTTTGGCGGTAAAATTATACCTCGACCTAGTGATGGAAAATTAAGTTATGTAGGAGGTGAAACAAAAATCATACGATTAAACAAAGATATTTCATGGCAAGAACTTATGAATAAAGTAATTTCGATATATGAACAAACACGTACCATTAAATATCAACTTCCTGGTGAAGATCTTGATGCATTAGTTTCCGTTACATGTGATGAAGATTTAATGAATTTAATGGAAGAACATAACGCACTTGAAGTTAACGGATCGAAGAAATTAAGATTATTTCTTTTTTCCATTTATGATTTAGATGATTCATCACAACTTGATACTGGTGGGATTGAATTTAACCCTGAGCTTCAATATGTTGTAGCGGTTAATGGAATGGATTTTGATTCAAGAAGAAATTCAAACGATTTAGCGAGAGTTTCGAAGAATAATTTAGATGAATTGTTTAGTTTACATGTTGAAAGAGAGATTAATCCAGTTTCTTCAGTTTTGCCACCTCATCTTATTTCATCTTCTCAGAGTGTTCCAATACCTTATGGAGAGGCGATATATGGTTATGGAAGTTCTGTGGGCCCTACTTTGAACCCTACTACTTCATTGCAATATGGTTATGGTCAAGATTCGGTAAATTTCACACAAGAAAAGCTTGATAGAAGCAAAAATCAAAGCTTAGAGAAGGAAATTTTTATAGATGAAGCGAATATAAAAGAACAAGTGGTTCCGAGTGAGAAGAATTACGAAGATTTAGAAAATTCAGCTTCTTTAGAAGCTACAAAGGAGGAAGAAAAAATCGAAAAAATCGAAAAAACAGAAAAAGCAGAAAAAAATGAAGGTTTATCTGATAAAGGATCAAACCATGGATATTTAGAATCTGAGGAATATTATAATGATGAACCTTCGATGATTACTCAAAGATTTCAATCCGAAAGAATATCGAGAGAACATCAAGGAATGAATCGTTTATCTAAATCTAATGATTCATCAGCTTCTCAATTTCTTATTAATCACTCAAAATCTGATATTATTGAGCCAGTTAATAAGAATATTGAGCTTTCTTTATCAATGAAGCCACCTCAAGCTAAATATGTTCACGAATCTGTTAAAAAAACGGCGGATAATGGGAATATAATCGATAAAAAACCCGTTAAAACAGATTTAAATCCAAATATTCAGATTAACGAAGCTTCTGAATCGAGTGTTCCTAAAACTAATGAGTCAGATTTAGCTAAAGAAAAGGAATCTGATATTACAATCGATATAAACGATCGTTTTCCACCAGATTTATTATCGGATATATTCACACAAGCGACACTTTTCGATGATTCGATTGGGATTAAACCGTTACATAATGATCAAACTAGTTCGAGTTTAAATTTAAAGAATCATGAACCTAAACATTGGTCATTTTTTCAAAAATTAGTACACGGTGAATATGTACGAAAAGACGTTTCTCTTATGGATCAAGACTTTTCATCTACTCAAGGAAATCATATTGTTTCACCTTCTGAAACTAATACTATCAATTTACCTTTGCCTTCACAATACAATCCTTCTCAAATCACGGATATTCAAAGCGTGAATTTTAATGGTTTGGTTAACTCAAGAACACCTGAATCTGATTATCAAGGATTTGTAGAACCAGATACCATGAATTTACCTTCTGATTATAATCCTTCTCAAACCACTCAGATTCAAAATAATTTGGAAAACTCGAGAACACTTGAATCTGATTATCAGGTATTATATTGTTATTTTGTTACATTTTTTTTTTTTCTGTTTTTCTAATTTTTTTTTTAATTACTTCAAGGATGAGAATTTAGAAGCTATTGGAATACGTCTGTTCGATCTTCCACTTGCAGTCTTTGATCCTAGTTCGTTACAGGTATGTACGATCATTGATCATAAAGTTTTAAGATCAAACATTTGAATAATTCTTTTAAATCATTATAGATTATAATGAATGAAGATCTAGAAGAGTTAAGAGAATTAGGTTCCGGAACATTCGGAACTGTTTACCATGGAAGGTGGAGAGGAACCGATGTCGCTATCAAAAGAATTAAAAAAAGCTGTTTCACCGGTCGCTCATCCGAAACCGAGAGATTGGTAATTTTACTAATCAATTTTTTTATTAAATTAAATTAAATTAAATATATTTTTGTTAAGTAAATGAGATTTCTTTACAAAGACCCTGGATTTTTGGCGAGAAGCTGAAATTTTATCAAAGCTTCATCATCCAAACGTGGTGGCGTTTTATGGTGTGGTACAAGATGGGCCTGGAGGAACTTTAGCTACTGTTGCAGAGTTTATGGTTAATGGTTCTTTAAGACATGTTTTAGTATCTAAGGAAAGGTATTAATTAATTAATTTATTTATTTATATACGAATCTCGAAAATTAAATTTTGTTAATGAAATTAGGCATCTTGATCGTCGAAAGAGGCTTATAATAGCAATGGATGCAGCTTTTGGAATGGAGTATTTACATTCAAAGAGTATTGTTCATTTTGATTTAAAATGTGATAATTTGCTTGTTAATTTAAAGGATCCTTCTCGACCCATTTGCAAGGTATATTAATTAATTTAAACATGAAATTCAATGAGGGTACATTAATCGAAGTATCTGATTTGCAATCCAGGTGGCAGATTTTGGTTTGTCGAAAATAAAAAGAAATACTTTGGTTACTGGTGGTGTAAGAGGAACACTTCCATGGATGGCTCCAGAGCTATTAAATGGTAGCAGTAGTAAAGTTTCTGAGAAGGTAATAAAAATTTACCAAAAAGGGTAAAAATGTCTATAATATTCCTAAAATATTTGATTTTACAGGTTGATGTATTCTCGTTCGGAATTGTATTATGGGAAATTCTTACTGGTGAAGAGCCTTACGCCAACATGCATTACGGAGCAATCATAGGTTTATAGTCTAATTATTTTTTTGGGTCCAAAAATAAAATCTAATTTATTTTCAATTTTTGACAAAAAAATAAAATAATTAGTTATTGACGTATGATTTTTGGTGTGTTGTTAAATGAGTTTAGGTGGTATAGTGAATAACACGTTAAGGCCACCTGTACCGGGTTTTTGTGATGCGGAATGGAAATTATTAATGGAGCATTGTTGGGCCCCGGATCCAGTGGGCCGTCCATCATTTACAGAAATTGCTAGACGCTTACGTGTTATGACAGCAGCATGTGTGGTGAACCGCAAAGGTGTATGATATTATGGTTTTGTATTTTATTTTGATTTTGTGAGGAAGGTAATTTTAATAATTTATAATTGATTATATATATTGTATGTAATAGTGTGATTAAGGTAAGAGTGTGGAGTATGAAGAGTAATTATGTGTGTATAAAGTGTATATTGTTGTTTGCGAATATGAATAAATGGGGATATTACATGTTTTTTTCTTATGTGAATGTGAGTAAGATTGTATAATTTTGTGTGGTGTTATATGAAGTTTATAATTTTGTGTGGTGTTATATAAAGTTTCTTTACGTAGTAGTAACTCTTGTCTACTTTTTTCTGAAATGATAGAGGACTGGATAGAATTGGACACTCTTATTAATAGTTATAAAGATTTTCATATTCATAACTTATCTCTTCTTGCTTCTAATGCATGGACTTTTTCTTTCAAAAAAAATATTCGCTCGAATTTTGAAAAGGAAATACTTCAAAATGATTGTTTTGAAGTATATTGTAGCAAAAGGAAAGATGGCTAAGAAAGTGGCTTACCAGACGTAGCCCAGGAAATATTAAGAATTAGGAATAAAAGATAGGTTCCTAATTAATAAAAGGCACCCAAAGTTTAGAATAGTAATATTCAATTCTCAGATTCTATTTTTTTTTACTAGAACTGAAAGTTTGATGGACTTAGTCAAAGTGACTCTTGTTGGTTTTTTGAAAAAAAAAAAAAAAATCTTATGGTTTTTCCCTTAACAAGAGAAGTTTAAATTAAAACTAATGTATTGTGGATTAAAAATTCTAACCAAGCCTTTATCTCTTGTGTTTTATGAAATTTTGCAGGAAAAATGCTTGATGGAATTGCCTTTTATCTCTTGTGTAATATGGAATTACATTTATTTGTTGTAAAAATGGTACATTGCTTTTTGAAACTTTTACCGAAAAGGACTTTGAAATATGGCTCATACGATACCTAAATTTCACATGCTCTTTAAAAAGGTCTCAACTAATAAAAATTACAAGTGAAAAGGTTATCACATGAGTTAGATTGAAACTAATTTTGAAGCCTAAAATCCCAAAATTGTTTCAGAAAAAGTTAAACAAAAACCAAAAAGTGATGCTACCAAGACTAAGATTGAACCAATCATAGAGTAAATAGATAGCATAGATAGAGAACACACATTTTATCTCATTCCAGCTCTTTCGAGCAATCAAAATGCTTTCACTAGGCTTGTAGAAAGTGGGTCTTTGAGTTCTTTGTTTTCTTTTGGCACAATGTCGAAAGGTTCAGATTTTAAATTAACCAACCTGCTTTTAGTTTTGGTCTCGCTAGTAATGGAACTACCTTGCATCCTCGTACTCTGAATCAACAACCCAATATGCCATCAAAAGCCCAACCTATTCGTTCTCTACTTCACGTGGTTGATGTGGTTGGTTGCGACCTCAAGAAAATGAAAAGACTGATCAAAGAGGAGCGGGGAAAGGTGGTTGGCGATAGCGGGGATCGGTAACAGTGATGGTGACCGTAGTTGTGTTTATAGAATAATGATTAATTTTCTATAATTTTTAATTAATAAGATGGTGGATTTTTTTGATAAATATATAATATTTTATCTTAAGTAGCTATTTTTTTAGATGGAATATAATAGATGATATTTTTTTAATATATTAGTGAAAGGCCATTGTTTTTTTTTTTAAAGCATAGATATTATAAATAGATAGTTTCAAAGGTTACAAAAGTTAGCCTATCTCCGTAGGCTTGTTGTCGTTGTATAAAATGTTAGCTAATTGGGCAGGGATACAAGTCTCCCAATTACCAATCAGGGTGCTCAAAAGCTCCTGTTTGGCAACCCAGTCAGCGGCTTCATTTTTACTCCTATGAATAGGGGTAAAATTAGGACAAAAATTCCGCAAAACTGTAAATTACAAATTAAATTTTTAATCGAAAGACACATAATTGTTTGATTTGAAGACAAAGGCTTTATAATCTTTTCTGCATCATTCTCAATGATAACTTTTCCATGAGGATACTCCAATGCCATCTCTGTAGCTTTAAGGATGCCCGTCGCTTCTGCCTCCAAAACCGAGTCTGCTCCCACTTTCCAACTCTAGCCTGATACAAATTCTCCGTTAGAGTTTCTTACTATACATGCAATTGCCGCTTTATTATCCGAGAAAGGTGCATCACAGTTTATTTTAAAGAAATTTGGGGGAGGTTTTTTCCTTTTTTCTTTGAATTTTGTATTAATAATTACATTATTAGGATTATGATTTTGAATAATATTATTATCATTATTTTGAGGAATATTTAATTCTTGTAATTCCATGAAATTTGAATCACTTGGGTTTGAAATTTTATAATATTCTTTCCATGTCATTAAAGCTTTATTTAATGTTGTTACCAGTTCACATTTTTTTATTACTATAGACAAAATTATTTCTATCTTTCCAAATCTGCCATAGAATTGTACAGATTAATTCCAAAATTCTATCAGTTTTGTTAAATTTAATAGCAATTTTTTGGGTATGGATTAGAATCCACTGATCCAATCTATTAGTAGTTTCATTATCTGTTCTAATATTAAAAGGGATTGTATACCATACACCTTTAGCCCAATGACATCTAAAAATAATGTGCTCTATTGTTTCTACATTCTCACTAAAAAAATTACATATATTAGTATCATTACATTTACATTTTAATAAATTTTCTTCAGTTGGTAGTATATTTTTTAAAGCTCTCCACATAAAGTTTCTAATTTTGGTTGGAGTTTCCAATATCTGAATTCTATTCCAAATATCTTTAGTATCATTAATAGAAGAGTTTGGTTTTTGTTGTTCTCTAATTTTATTTTCCTCATTATCTTCCGATTTGAGTTTATGATAAGTTTCTTTAACCGTATATGTTCCATTTTTATAATAATTAATGCTAATGTGGTCTTGACAATCAAATTTTGGTATTAGCATTATTTCAATTTTCTTACTAGTACTATTTGGATAAAGTTTGTTAATAAGTTCCATATTTCAGGTTTTATGTATATTTATTAATTGGTTAGCTGTTCTCATTATTATTACAAGTCCATCGATGTTTATGAATATTAATTTTATTACCGATACCCAATTTCTAAGTAATATTATTAATAAATGTGTCTCTTCTAATTAGGATGTTTTTCCAACCCCATGAAGGAGAGCTACCCAATTTAGATTCTAAAAAGTTACTAGAATGGAAATATTTCCCTTTTAGTAATTTATGTAACAGTGTATTTTCATTATTGGCAATATTCAAAGCTTTTTTGCCTAATAATGCTTTATTCATTAGGTAGAGGTCCCTAAATCCTAAACCTCCTTCAAATTTGGAGTTGGTAAGAGAATCCCAATTGGCCTAATGTATTCTCTTTCTACCTTTACCATCCCACCAAAATTGGGCAATAATTGAATGTATTTTATTAATTATATTTGTTGGTATTATGAAATTGGACATAATGTAATTAAGTAGACTCTGAAGAACTGCCTTTATTAAAATTTCTTTACCTCCTTCCGATAAAAAAATTGTTTTCCAGTTTTCAATTCTTTGTAGAATCCTATCAATTAAATATTGTAGATCTTTTGATTTGTCCTTCCCTCATTCAGTTGGGAGGCCCAAGTAATCTCTCCGATTTTTTGTTAATTTCATATTAAGTCTATTGACCATAATATGTTGAATATAATCAGGTGTATTGGGACTAAAAATAGCTCCACATTTATTAAGATTTAAACAAAGCCATGTGTCATTTTTGTATTTATTCATAGTGTCATCGAAAGCTTCAAGTTCAAAAATATCAGCTTTCAAGAAAAAAAAGGCTATCATCTGCAAAAAGAAGATAAGTGATTTCCCGGCAGTTATTTCCTATTTTAATTCCTTGGATAAGATCCTTTTCTTTTTTATCCCTTATAAAAATCATTTAGGGTTTGTGAGATTAGACAAAAGAGAAGGGGAAAAAGTGGATCTCCTTGTCTAATCCCCTAGTTGGTTTTTTAATTTGGTGTTATGAGAAGTGAGTTAATACAAATCATAATTTTCCTAACTCAGTCATTATTAAAGCCCATTTTAATCATAAGATCTCGCCAAAAAATCCCATTCAATAAATTCATAAGCTTTTTGTATATCCTCTATAACAACTACCACATATTTTTTAGTATTTTTCCTCCTTTTAATATGTGTAATAACTTCATGAGCAATCATAGTATTTTCTTTGATAAATCTATTGGGAATGAAAGCACTTTGATTTTCTTCTACTAATAAATTCATTAGAGGTTGTAATCTATTAACCAGTATCCTTGCAATAATTTTATAAATAAAACTGGAGCAACTGATAGGTCTATAGTGTTTAATATTTATAGGGTTGTTAATTTTTGGAATTAAAGTAATGAGAGTTTGATTTAGATCTGAAAGATCACCTTCATTATTCCAAAAATTATTAATAACTCTCATAACATCTAATTTAATAGTCTCCCAATATGTTTTAAAGAAAATTCCCATTAAAACTATCGGGACCCGGTGCTTTATTAGGTCCAAGCTCCCAGACAGCTTTTTTCACTTCTTCTATATTAATGGGATTATTAAGATTATCAATATCTTTTTTATCTAATTCACTTTGAATAATATTCAAAGTATTTGTATATTCCTTATTACCAACAGTTGTAAAAATATTGTTGAAATAATCAACAATTTCTTTATTAATATCACTTTTATTATCAAGCCAAAAACCATTATCATTAGTAATATTTACAATTTTGTTTCCACTTCTTCTTACCTTAGTGTAAGAGTGGTAGTATTTTGTATTTTTATCACCTTTTTTAAGAGGTTTCTAAATCTATCCTTCCAAAAACTTTTTTCCCAAGTATCTTCAAGATTGTTAATAATATTGTTATGAGTAATGCTGGATATCACCCCAAATTGTATCACCTTTATATCGCCTCCTAGGTGGATTTTAAATGGACCAATCATGTGATTTCTCTTTCCTGATTTATCACTTTCTCTCTCTTTCATGATTGGTACACATAAGGGGCGATATAAAGGCGATGCAATTTGGGGTGATATCCAGCATTACTCTATTGTTATATTCATCCCAATTATAGTTAGAGACATTTGTATTAGAGATTATCTCTAATTTTTTTATTAAATTTCCAATTTGGTTTTTATTGTTACCAATTTTTTTCTTATTCCAATTTCTTAATGCAAGACTGCATTTTTTCATTTTATGGTTGATTACTGCAGTAGGGTTACCCCTAAGCGTCTTGTAATCATTCCATACTTTTTTAATAATTTTAAGACAATCAGTTTTGGTTGTCTAAAAAGATTCAAAATAGAATCTTATTTTTTTATTGTTATTTATTTTATCATGGTGTAGGACTAAGGGACAATCCTCAGAGCAAATGGCAGGGATCACTGCTGTCCAGGCATTTGGAAACAGGGTGGCCCACAAAGACTTGTGTAAAGCCCTGTCAAGTTTTGCCTTTATCAGTTTACTAATCGTTCTTTTATTGGTCCAAGAGAACCTACAACCATAAGAGGTTGTTTCCTCAATATTATTGAGGTTAATAAATTTATTGAAATTATTAATAGATTTTTTATGACAATTAATCCTTCTTAATTTTTCTTTTAGAAATCTAATGCAAATAAAGTCCCCATTTATTGACCAAGCAAAATTTAAGTTTTTAAGTGCATTAAAAAAATTAAAAGAGATTTCTTTTGTTTTATCATATGGGTTAAGATAAACAAAAATGTAACAAATTTTTTATTACCATCACCATAAAAACAAGCGTGTATATAATAATCACATATTTTTATAATTTTTATTTTAATACCCTTCTTTCCAAAAAGAGCTAACCTACCGCTCACTCACTTTGGTTCAACATTAAAAATAAGTTCCATATTAATAGTATTTAGCAATATCATAAATCTTATTAATGGAATTTTTGGTTTCAGAAAGGAACACAACCTCTGGTCGGTGTTTGGTGCAGAGGTCCCGGAGTGCCTGGACTATCAAGGGATTGTCGATGCCTTGACAGTTCCAGGCTATGTGAATCATTGAAGGAGATGGGGTTGATAAGGAACAACCCCAGAAAACCTTCCCTACACTTTGCTAAATTTATTCATAAACTCAGTAGGCATTTTTTTATGAATTTTAAAAATAATTTCATTATCAACTGTAAAATCTGACAATATAAAAACAATTTTACACTGTTTTTCATTTAAAATAGCTACTTTTGTGACATTAATCCCTATCACATTAATACTAAACTGTATTTTACCAACAACAACTATTTTCATATTAATACAAAAAAAATACAGATTTAAAAGATACTTGTCGTAATGGAGAAGATCCCCTAAGCGCGAGTAGGTGTAGAGGGCTCCGGATCTGCTGCATTTTTGTTTGCTCGAGTTGGTGGAGTGGCCTAGCAGGGCCACCTGACTCGGTTTTAGGGTTGAAATGCTCCCAAGAAGGCGGACAGGGCCTGGATCTGAGGCCGTTGGTAGCCGTTGTGTGTGGGCATGTCTTTGATATGGGCTTTAACCAATCCTCGTCTGAGAAACTGGTTGTCGATGGAGGAATGTGGTGTCGTCCTATCTTTGATATAGGCCATTGTTAGATTTCTTTTTTCCATACATTTTAGACTAAAAACCCGTTTGGGATTGGTTTTTAAAATAATTATTTGAAGTGATTTAAATTTCTATATATTTTTAAAATTATTTTTATAAAAAGCACTAGCCAAGTAATTATTTAAAAAAAAATCATCTAAAATGATTTTGGATGTCAAAATATTTTTTTAATATTTTTTATAAATACTAAAATTTTAATTGAAAAACAATTTTACTTTTAAAATAAGAGAAAATGACACTTAGAGTCTTGACCACACCCCCCTCTTCGAGTTAGCACCCCCACCTAGAGCCTTTTCTTACTAAAGACCTCAGAAACTTTTTAACACATGAACCCCAAAACCCATGTTACCTTTCTACCCTCTTTTGTTTTCCCCCCCTATATATACTAAATATTTTATTAATCCTAATTCTTATATACAATGTACGTGAATTATTCTCTATTCCCAAAAGCTCTCTCCTCTCTCATAAACCTCCACCATAGCACCACCACCTCCCTCCTCCCTCATAAAAATCCACCATAGCACCACCACCACCATAACACATAACACATCTGTTTTCCGGTAGACACACCTCTCTCTCTCGAGCTCCGGTGAGACCCGCCTCTATACCTCGTTTTCCGGTAGCTGAAGTTGCAGCAAGCTTCGGTGGTGCTGCCTTGGTCTCAGCCGAGCTTGAAGGAGCGGTGCTATGGTGGAGGTTCGAACAGACCTCGCAGTGAGCAGCAATGGCTTCGAACGGCTTCATTGCAAAATCGATGGTGAAGCTTGAACGGCTTCGAGCAGCCATGGCGGAACCCTAGGACAGATCTCGCAGCTCGAGCTCTCTCGCCGTGGTGGTGCAGCTTCCGATCTGGTGCAGCTCGAGCTCTCTCGCCGTGGTGGTGCAGCTCGAGCTCTCTCGCCATGGCAGAACCGTTTGCAGCTCGAGCTCTCTCGCGTGGTGGTGCAGCAGCTGGAACCCCGTCCAGTGGTGGTGGTGCTCGGATCTCGAGCCCGTCCTCCTCGCGCTGAAGATTGCAGAAGACTAGCAGGAGATTCGTGGTGTGGTTCAAGCCGACGAGTTTTTTTTTTTCCAGATCTAGATCTTGTTTGACCAGATCTGGTCAAACAAAAAATTAGATAGATTAATTTTATTATTTTAATTGTAAATTGATTTGTAATTTATTTAAATTTGTGTAATAAAGATGAATAAAGTGTTTTTTTTGACTATGTATGCTTTGTTTTTCAATAATACTCATCAAATTAATAAAATACTCACCAATTTATTGAGTACTCCGAGATTTTCTTAGAGTACTCCGAGATTTTCTTAGAGTACTCCGAGATTTTTCTTAGAGTACTCCGAGTTTTTCTTAGAGTACTCCGAGATTTTATTATTGCATTCAAAAAAATTAGAGAGTACTCCGCAAATTTATAGAGTACTCAGCAAAAATATAAAGTACTCTATGTTTTTTCCGATGGCCGGTGACTGGTGGCCCGAGGTCGGTGGTCGGAGGTCGGTGGTCGATGGTCGGTGGTAGGTGGTCGGTGGTGGGACGTAGGTGGGTAATGGTAGGTAGTGGAGAGAGAAACAGTGACATCACATTTTTTTGTCTTTTAGTGTTAGTAAGGGTAGGAAAGACTATTGTAAAAAATGAGGTCTCTAAGAAGAACAACTTTCAAGACACTACTCTATAGAGAAGAAATAGTATTTCTAAGACCTTATATATAATTCACCCTTAAAATAATCCAATCAGACACTAAAATGATTGGAAATAAAAAGACTTTTCTATTTTATTAAATATTAATCCGTTTTTCCGACCAAAAAAATAATATCCTTTTCGTCTTTTTCGTTCGGTCGCAAAGATGAGCGTCACTTTCCTGATATTATATGGTTTAGTTTTATTTCTTTCCGAAGTCATCTGGTTTGGTTTACTATTGCACTGAGTTTGAAGTCTATCATGATATTTTGACAAAAAAGAAGTCTATCATGACACGGTGTAATATTGAAATATATTAATATAAAAATAAGCCAAATGCATTTATTATGGAATTAGAAACTAAGAATGACAATGACCATACATAATATATCTTTTTATATATCATGAATTTTTTTAATTTTATATCATTTTTTAGATAATTTACACAATTATCCAATATAAAACTACGCCATGTATTATTTTGGAAAATGAACTTCCAAAATAAAATTAAAAAGCAAACTTTCGCCTCCCTCATTCACATTTCATAGTGATCAAATTAATTTCTAAAAAGTTAATTGTTTAAAAGTTCAAAAATATTTTCTCGTGTCCTTAACAAGATTAGATTTGAATAATTAACGAGATAATTTTATGTTTGAGTAATGATATTTGTCACCCTTTTTGTATCACTCTTGTATCACCTCCTACGTGTATGTCTACATGTACCAATGAATGGATTTCTCTATCCTATTTAATTTTTCTCTATCTTCTATTCAAGGAAATCAATACATATATATAGAAGGGTGATAAAAGGGTGATATGAAAAGGGGTGACATATATCATTACTCTTTATGTTTTTAATGTGTTGACAACATATTTAATATGTGAGATAACGGAAAACACTAACAGTTAGATAAAAAGAAAATGTTGGGTACCTAAAAGTCCTATTTTATAGTATAGATACTCAAAAGTCTTTTTTCGAATTTCATGGATATCCACAGAGACTTTTTCTCAATTTTTTTTAATGAGTTACATATTTTTTTTATGAGTCGCATGTATTTTTCTAATAGATTGCGCGTATTTATCAATGGGTTAAACGATAAATTTTCTACGTTGATTTTTTGGGTTAAGCACTTATTTTTAAATTCTTTTGATTATAATATTTTAGTTGATATTATTTTAATTATAGTTAAGATAGATTAATGTTATAATTTTGAATTATGGTACTGAGTTAAACTAGATAAAATATATTAATTTAGGATTTAGATTTATGTATAGATCAATTATATAATTATTAAAAAATAGGTTAAATGAAAATAATTGATCGTTTATATTATGTAATTGTTAAAATATAATAATTTTGCTTAATTAGTTTGGATTAATATATTAGCGTGGATAAATTAGATTAATTATCATATATTAGCGATAATGGTGGTCCGACGACTGAGGTAGTGGTTGTAGCCAAAGTTAGTTGTGATCCGTCGGTGGTGGTCCGACGACAATGGTAGTGGTGGTCGGGAAAGGGTTATGATTAACTATTTGTTTAATATTAAAGATAAATAAATAGCATATTAAGTAAAAACTAAAATTAGATTATAAAAACAAAAGGTTTTTTAGGTATACAAAATAAATCTTGTATACAATTAGAAATCAACTACAACTAAAATCACCATCTCCGTCACCATATCACTACTATTGTCATCGAACCGCTATCTCCGATAGTCGTGGTGTCCACCCCTCCACCGGGCACCACCAAAAAATTCACCTTTCTCTGCCACCACTAAAGAATTCATCGCTACCACCATCGATTTTCGATGGTAAGCTCCAACGATTTATGCTTTTAGTATGGAAAAATTAGAATAATCATGATATACATCTCTACCACCTCCAATCACCATCGTCGGGCCACTACCAAATCCATCTGCAACCACCACTTCTGTCGCCGAACCACCACTATCACTAATATATTATTAATTATTCTACTTTATTCATGCTAATATGTAAATTCAAAACTAATTAAGAAAAATTATTTTATTTTACTGTTACGTAATATAAACGCTCAACTATTTTTATTTAACCTATTTTTTTAATAATTTTATAATTGGTTCAAGCAAAATCTAAATTCTAAATTAATACAGTTAACTAATTTAGTTTAATATAATAACTCAAAATTTAAACGTTATTACATTCTTAAATATAATTAAAATAATATTAACTAAATATTATAAAAACAAATAATTTAAAAAATAATAATTTGATAATGCAAAGCAATAAGTGTGTTATTGGAGGAAAAAAAGATTGTTTTGGAATCTGATTTCGAAAGTTCATTTCTCGAAGCAGTACATTTGTTTAAATAGTTTTTATTTTGGATAATCCTGTAATTTTTTTTTTAAATGACATAAAATTATAAAAGAACCTCAATTTAATGAATTTGTGGTTCATTTCATCTGGATTAATTATTTATCCTTTCTTATGGACTTTATTGATTGATTTTGTTACTATTTTTGTTGTAGTGTGGTGTTAAGAAAGCTCGTATTTTTGTTATTGATTGTTTTTTTGAAAACTACCTCGAAAAAAAATTCCTTGTTTCTAAACACGAAATTCTCTTTTGTTCTTTAAACACCGATAAATTCTTAGTTTTATATGATTTCTTACCTTGCCTTTTTTGATAAACTATCATAAATTTAGAATTGAACTGCATTCATAATTAACTGATCAAAAGAGAAAGATATCATCACAAATTGTTAACAAATTAATTAAAAGGAAATACCAATTAAATATTGAGTGAATGCCAATAAACACCTGTCACCTTAGCCATTTGCCCATAAAAGACACTTAAAGGTAAATATACCTTAATGTCCTTACTGCTGTCTACTGCCGTCTGTTGCTGCCACCAAGAGCGAGTAATGAGAATGTTTCCCACCACTCGTGCAAGTACACTTTTGTACTTGTGGGCTAATGTTGAGTAATGAGAATGTTTTCAAACACTCGTGCAAGTACAGTTTTGTACTTGTGGGCTAATATTGAGTAATGGGAATGTTTCCCACCACTCGTGCAAGTACACTTTTGTACTTGTGGGCTAATGTTGAGTAATGTGAATGTTTCCCACCACTCGTGCAAGCACACTTTTGTACTGTCTTCAACATCTGCAAAAATGAATTAAGGAATAATTACCAAAAAACACGATTATCAGTATTTGAACATTTAAAATCCAATTTCAAACAAATTACCAGAAAAGTAAAATAATAATTAATTTCGAATTATATTAAATTATAATGATTTGATATATGTTGATTACCATAATTATGTATGTATAATTAATGGGTGTTTTAGAGAGAGAAAGTGAATATCGTGAGGGAAGTGAGAGAATTAGCTGAAGAGAGTGATATGCTTAGCTTTACAAGGAGGGAAAATTTGGAGACGGCTGCTGGGGTGGGGTAAAATAGGAAAGAAAAAAAGGAGTGCCTTTTATGGGCAAGAAGAAAACGGCGGAGGTGAGGGGACATTAATTCTAATTTGAGGTGTTTCTTGAGCAATAATCCTTAAATATTCCAAACCTTTAACCAATAAAACATATTAAGTTTGAGAAAGTAATTCAACCAAACTCAACTAGCCCAAGTCTTGAGAAAGTAATTTAACCAAACTCAACTAGCCCAAGTCTTGTTGCAATATAAACTATTCTACAATCTATGGTTTCATATCTAACCAGGCTTGAGAATCGAAGAATTTTATTAATATATTTTGGAGATTTTTATCTAACAGGTTTTGAAGACATTCCTTGTGCCTTTTTCTATCATACTTACCTTCTCTTTATACTAAAGATCTCAAACAAATTTTAGAAAGCCAAAATCCTATTTATATTTTTACCCATTTTTGTTTTTTGTTTTTTATTTCTTATATATACTAATTTTGGCCATAATCTTTTAAAACCCTAAAATTCATTTCTTTCATTCTCTTCCTCAATCTTTTTTTCCACGTAACCCATATTCTCACCATAGCTGTTGCTGCACAAGGAATCTGCCGCCGTTCGAGATGGTGGTGAGGTTGTACATCATGAAGATGGTGCCATGGTCGAAGTTCGCGAACCTCCAGCAGACTAGCTCAAATCTCCGGCGAATGGTGAGTTTCGGCATGAACAGGGGAGCTTCGTGCTCGGATTTATGCAAAGTGAGGAGCGAGAAAATCTTCGGCGAATAGTGAGGTTCAGCGTGAACGGTGGAGTTTCGTGCTTGGATCTATGCGAAGTGAGGAGCAAGAAAATGGCATGATTGCTCGGATCTAAAGATTTAGCAGAGACTACCCACTGATAATGGTAGCCCGAAGCAGTAAAGCTTCGATGGTGGAGTTTCGTATTCAGATCTTTGCGAAGGCGGCAGATCCATGAAAAAGCTTGATGGCGGCGGATCCTTGAAGAAGCTCGCTGGAGTGAAGGAGTTGTCAAGCTCACAGTTGTTTTCTATTTTGGTTTTGACAATTGTATTTTTTTGGGTACATGGGTGATATAGGCTTGCTTGCGCGTACCACGACTAATCCCACGGGAATATACACGCCTCCCCATGTATATTATCAGGTAAATCAGAACTAGGTGACCATGTTTAGGGAGGGGTTCAAGCTTTGTACCTCTTACTTTACACTGTTAGGGAGGAGATTCGAACTCTAGACCTCTCATTTAAGTGTTGTTGTATTTTATTTTTCCTTGGGCATATGTAGTACTCAGCATAGTCAGCAAGTTTGATGTTGTAATTTTTTTCATTTTTCTATTGTATAAAATTTTTAATAAAATATAAGTGTTTGGATATTACTCTGGATTTTTATTGAGCGTTCCGTATTTTTTATTGCGTACTCCGTATTTTTTTGAATATTACTCAGCAAAACTTTCGATACTCATTATTTTTATTCCGATACTCTATATTTTTTCCAATATTCAGTGTTTTTTCCGATACTCTATATTTTTTATTCTCTGAGTACTCTGTAAAATCACTGAGTACACCATTGGTGGAGGCAATGGTTGGTGGTCGGTGGGTGGTGGCCAGAGATGAATCGTGCTAACACTCAACATTTTTTTTTATCTTTTAGTGTTTTTTGTATTATATATTATAAGGGTATTTCAATATTTGGTCATCCTCGAGATCCTTTTGAAAAAAATAAGATTGCCACCATTCCCTATAGGAAAAATATTCGTCTCCCAGACCCTATATATCATTCACCCTACATTTTATCTCAAAATTTTTGGAATACATTTAGAGGAGATTCTTCACCGACTTACTTGAAATTGTGGATATCTTATGCATTAACATCAAGATAAATACTCCACATTCCATATTTCCTTGTTCATGTTTCGGGACAATTCACATGAGTTCAAATCTACAGAGTTTGGTTTTCAAAATTAGTTCTACTTTTCAAGTAATGGAACATGTTTTCAGCATTCTCGTCAGCCTTTTCCACGATTGAAACTTTTCCGAAAAGACACCAATGAAGTGTATTTCTTCCACTGATATTCAGTGAGCTCCTCATTGTCTAGCACGAGTAGTGTCCAATGTCCAATTTTATCTTCAACTTCTCCCACGATCGTGTGTAAAGTTATGAGCACAAACATGTATCTGTTTATCATATCTTCACACAAATTTTTCATTTTTAGTCATTATCTCATCATCACCTCCATCTAGAATCCACTATATAAAACAAGTCTAAAAATAAATAAATGTAGTTATAAAAATAATTAATTCAATTTGCACATGTACATAAACTTTACCAAACATGTAATTCATTGTTTTGGTACAATTCCATTTTTTTACCAGGTGTACAATTTCATTCTTTATACCGTGTTGTCCGGTAACACTACCACTACCCCAGTAACACTACCACTACCCTATACTTAATCTCGAATTCAATTTGTGATCCTTCTATGACCATGTGAGCTATTGTCTTGTCAAACATTTCTTTCATTATCTTTATGTATCTGTTAATCACCTGTGAAATTAAGGTCTTAGTTTTTTTTTTACCAAACTAAACAAAAATCAATATTTATACCACATTGGATAATATCATTTTTCAGCGATTCTGTGCATGACACCGACTATCACCGACTTGAGGTTGAAATTCCAAATAGGGTACCTAAAAAAATGTTCTCTTGTTAGTAAATAGTCATAAAATATATTATATATACAATTTTTCTCAATGTGTTCGTGTCTTATCCTCTATCTCTGTCAATTTTTTCTATGTATTATATATAAAAATCATTCTACCTGTATATTATATATAAATTTCTTTCAACATATGGCTGTATTATTTGACAAATCTTATATCCTTGCTTTTCCCCATAGTCCCAAAAGTGATGTAGATTAGATACCCCATGACAAATAAGGTCACGAGCCTCGGGATTTTCCCCTCTATCTTTCTATTATCCACTGCTTTTCTTCCCTTGAGTCTTAATCTTCACATTCTATTTCCTCCATCTATGTTTCTTGTAGTATTGCGTGTGTTGCTTCCTGTATCATTTTTGCAGTTACTCTTTTTACATCTCTAAAATGTCGTCAATTCCATTTATTCGGTTCACTGTCTTCATCTTCTAGTATTTGTGGGAAACATTATTACCTACACCGAATTCCTATTATTGAATTTACTTCATTCCTTTTCAGTTCGAGTACTATTTCTGAAAATTTGAATCCTTGCTCTTCTTTATTAAACCACTTGATTATTTCATGTGTTATAGTATCACCCTTCATTAGGTGAAGTCCGTGTTCTTCAACCTAAGCATTTCTTGAATAGTTCGTAGAAGGGTGTGTTTTCACATCATATATATGTCTTTTTTTCTGCATTTTTTAACGATCACCAGCTGAAATAGTCCTTACAGGTTTGATTTAAATGCATTTGTGAATTTTTTTTCTTTCCCCTTATCTATGGCAAGTTGTTTACCAGAGTTAGAAATTTCTTCCTTTTTTTGCATATACACAATAAAGATAAATAGTTGCACAATCACATCATTCACATATTCAAGAAGTAAAATCCTAAAACTCGACCAAACAAGGAATTCCTTGGTTTTTTCAGTTTTGAAATAAGGAAGTTCAGTTACAAAATTGTTCCAAACAATGAAATCCTTGTTTTTACAATTAGAAAACTGTTCCGAACAATAGAATTCCCTATTTGATTCAATTACAAAATAAAAAACAGTTTCAAATTTGTTTATAAACTCATATACAAATAATCAATCAAATTTGAACCTAAAATATATTCAAATTACATAATACACACACACACACACACACACACACACACACACACACACACACACATATATATATATATATATATATATATATATATATATATATATATATATATCAAAATAGGGGAATTCAATTTTACAAAACACCAACCATTTTTTTCTGTTTCCGGTGGTTAAAACAGGGAATTCCATGTTTGGTAAAGTCTCATACATTGAATTCTTTGTTCTAAACAAGTAAATTTGTCTATTTTTAGAAAAAATTACAAGCAATTAAGTTTTAAACAATTTAACTACTTTAATCTTCATTCAACTTCAATTTATATATGCCTTAAACATTTCATACAGTTTTAGAACCCTAATTTTCTTTCTTACCCGAATGTATAGCCAAATCAAGCCATATCAACTACATTTAGCAGGAATTATCAAATTTTTTTGTTTTAAATATCATAAGATGATGAAGATATAGATCAAAATACAGTTTCTCATGTGATTTGTCATAGATTTTATTATTTGACTAGTCACAACATAATCGTAATGAACACTTACACTTATGCAAAAACAAACTAAAATCGTTCAAAATCGTTAGATTTTTTCATAGATTTATCTTGGATTTCATTATTTTTGCTTGATTTTTTCTTGTATTTACGATTTAAAAACTTGAACGCCTATTTTTACTTCAGTTTTTGCACTTTTTTTCTTTGATTTGCTGAATATTGGTTTCTTTATTTTAGTGTCGGTACTGTGTGTGTTTTTTGTTTTTGAACGGTTTTCGCAAAAAAAGCAAGTGAAATGTTTATTTTGTTAGATGTGTGTTAAGTGTGTAGTGTGTGTAATATATTGATATTTGAACCGTTCTTTATTTTTTATGCAACAACGAAGCAACAATTTTTTTATCTATTAATAGGTAAGGGCCTTGTCCCAAAAAAAAAGTAATAGGTAAGGGCAATTTTGTCAGTATTTAGGATTTAATAAAGTAATTATTTTTTAAATAAATAAGTACTATTAATTTAATTTTGTTAATAATTAACTAATTTATTTAATGTTAATTAATCATGAAAGGACACGTATTATAATAAAAAACAAAGGTTATGTACAATATTAGCAAAGTAACATAACTCAAATCCATAATATTACAAAAAATATTGATAGATTTTAATGATTGAAGTATTCTATAATATATTTTCTTTTTAATATTCTATAACGATGAAGATGAGTAAATGACTTCAGTATGTAATGATTAAAAAAACTAGCAATCACCTTCTGCTGCAAAATGCACTTGTAATCTTAAATATTATGAAAAATAGAAAAATTAACAATCACCTTCTAATATAGAATTCGTTTATAATCTTACATATTATGAAAAAAAAAAAAATTAACAATCACCTTCTCTCGTCCAAAAAACAGAAAAAACAAAAATCACCTTCTGCTGCAGAATACATGTGTTCTCTGAGAAAAAAAAAAAAAAAAGAAGGGACCTTCAGTGAGAGTGAGATAGATCTGTTGTAAGTCCTTTGAGACATGTGGTTCCACATGCCATCTCAACATCAACCTGTACGTACAACATCTCTGCGGCAAATTGTATAATTAAGTCACCATTCGCGTGTGCATAAAACTCCATATATATAAAACAAATATTAGTACTAATACATATAACTCATGGGAAAAGAAAAAAGAAAGTTATCTCTATATTTAATAACGGATTTAAGAGTTTAATGTAAGGGAAATTTATCTAAATTAGAACCACAAAAAAAAAAAAATTGAGTAATGATATATGTCATCTAAAATTATACCACTCGATCTACTATCTATGACAGTGACGTGAATTGGTTGGCAATAAATCTATTTTCTTGATCTGTTTAGAAATTTATTACCAACTAATTTACGCCACGTCATGGGTGGTAATTGGATGGTATTATCATTACTCAAAAAATTACTTTCATTAAAACTTTTATTTAAGAGTAATGATGAATATCACCTCAAATCATATAACTTTTTTTATCACTTCTTCGGTAGATTTTAAATGAACCAATCATATGATTTTTTTCCTGATTTATAATTTTCTCTCTCTTTTATGATTGAACCACATAAAGAGGCGATAAAAACGTGATATAATTTAGGATGATATTTAGCATTACTCTTTATTTTAATTACCCAACAATTTACACTAAATATTCTTTTAATATATCAAAGATTTATTAAGGATTTGAAATTATTTCAACACAGAAAATTGTATCTTTCAAAAAAAGAAACAAAGTCATGACCAATTAAGTTAAACTACTTAACTTACACTATATACTTATTTCACCATCAAAGTTATTTATTTGTTATGAATACGGAATATTACTTAATACTCAAATGGGTTAATATTATTTTTTTAAATTACACATAAATTTCAAAAGATTTCTAAAATCTTAATTCAACTGACAAACTTCAAAAGCATGTCTATCCCTATTTGTTATTTGGTCTAAATCATAACCATGTCTTTAAAATGTATCTCAAATAGCTTATAAGTTTTAGAAAATTGGTTGTTAGTTTAATTTAATATTCCTACTGGTGCAAATTAACCACTAAACCACTCCACCCAACCCTATCATTGTCAAAAACTTGTACCTTCCCCCCCAGTCGTACACTGTTATACCAAACAAAAAAAGGTTATAAAAATACCTTTATAACCAACACCGCCCCGCCCCGCCTCGCCTCGCTTGACCCACCACTCACCATCACACCATCTCGTCTGCATTACTACTACTATCCTCCTGATACAATTTTGTTTGACGAATGTATATTTACAACTTTTAAAAACTTGTATAGTTTTTTATCAGACCATTCACCATGATTTATGGTGGAAATATTGTAAAAATATTAGGCATTGGTACTTGTTTTGAACCCCTTTTAAAGGAAATAAGCTTGTATTTTTAGATAAATTCTATACTCTTATTTGTCTAATTTTGGAGTCAAGACTACTCAAGGTGACGATTATATGAAAGTTATTTGTAATATTTTTTAGTCTATGTAACTTTTGTATTCATCTAAGAATGGAAAAATGTCCAAATCTTCACGATTTCCTAATCAAATCAAGCATCAACGAGCAAATTACTAACTATTTTGCAAAACTCACAGAGAAATAAGAACAATTACAAATACCGAACGATGGTTGAAACGAAGTGATTTTTACACAATAGGTAATCAAAAAAATTTCAACGCTAACATAAATTTTGATACTCGTCAATGATGGAGAGATATGAGAAATAGATTCACAATACTCTTTATCATTACTTGTAACTTGCAAAGCATTTTTGCTTATTTGGTGACTAGAAAATCTACTTCCAGTGCTGGAAACTATGTAGTTAGACAATCGGTTCTTTGTTATAGTTGGTAAGAAATTGAAGGTATTAAAATTTAAAACTATACACCGATGGTTAAATGCAACCCAAAAAAATTAAAACAAACCGTAATCAATTGATGATGATGAAACGTCTAACGACATATCAACACCAAATGTGTCCGCTTATGGTATGTCATCGATACACCAAAGCTTTGTTTGGATTGAGGGATTAGAAAGGGAGGGAAGGAATTATAAAGGATAAAAGATATCCATCATTTGTTTGTATTATAAAACATTGAAGGGATAAGTTACTAAAGTATTAAAATAATACTTTCTAATCCTATCCCTCCAATCTGGAGTCTTCAGAAGGAAGAGATTAATTTTTAATAGTAAAATATATTTATTACCCTTATGTTTATTTAAAATATATTTTATTAGAGGTACAAAAGTAATTTAGTTATAAAATAATCCTTTCCTTTTCATTACTTATAGAACCAAACACAAAATTCAAATAATACTTTACCAATACTTTCTTTTCTTTTTTCACCCAATCCAAACAAGATTAAATGCCCTCCTCTTTTTTCCTTTATATACTATCATTTCCTATCATTTAATAAATGATCCCCTTTATATCCAAACAAACCCTAAAGTGTTAAAGAATATTCCGTCAGTTCTATAAAATTTGTCCATTTAAATTTTCACACATATTAAGAAACATAATAATTGCATTTACCATTACAAAAACACCCCCATTAAAGTATCTTGATATTTTAAATGTTTATTAGAAATATAAATTTTAATATTTTTATAAGGGTAATAGTAAAAAAAGTAGAAAAAAATTTCTTGAAATTTTAAGTGGATAATATATTGGAACATTATTTTTATTAAGTGAATAATTTCTGTAGAACGGAGAAAGTATTAAGTTTTAGACGGTAATGGTTCCATAATTGTTCCTCAACTGTAGGTTATTAATTGTAGGTCATTACTCCCCCTGTTCCTAAAAGGTTGTCACTTATACTAAAAATAGTTGTTCCAAAAAGGTTGTCACTTTAGAAAATCAAGACACTTTTTTATTCTTTATACCACTTTTACCCTTAATTAAATATTATAATATATGTTTCCAATACATATTTAAGATATCAAGACACTTTATGGAGCGCATTTTAGTAATCACATGAATAATAAATGACATTTCTTAATTTGTGTGCAAAAGCAAATGTGACAACCTTTTAGGAACGGAGAGAGTTTTTGTTACTTGTTAAAGAATATCTTTTTTTTTGTCATTGACACAATATCCTATCTCACTCTCAAGTTATTGCACATCCACTATTAAACGAAGTATTCATAGAGTTGATTAATACATTAATTATTTTTAAAGAAATCTAAAGAAGAAAGGAAATTGGTCCAAAGAGGTAGATTTGTATGATTTACTAAAATTTAGGGAATTAAATAAAAATCATCTATGACTATCTGATTTATTTTTTTAATTTTAAAGATAATAATTTAAATATTTACGAATCATAAAATTGTTTTTTGAGTTTAGTTTATTGAGTGTAAGCTCGCCATTCTCACGACGGGAAAATGGAAACAAACTCTTTAGACCTAAGTGGAATATATATACCGTTTTTAAGGACGACGAAGGTATGTGTCGATGTTTGTTAGCCACTAGTAATGTCTAGGGACATTTTGTTTCTTTGTGATGCATCGTTTTTTGAATGGTAGAAACCTACATGGATATGAATAATTGAAATATATAAGGACATCGGGAGGAATATCAATCACTCTTCTTGTGTACGATGTTTGTCAGCGACATAGAGAGAAGGTAGTGTGGTTCTTCAGACTACAAGATTTTTCTAACAAATCGATGGAGAGGGGAAGACCGTGTTCTCTGATAACTTTGACATTATTATGTGTATTAGGCGTCTGTCAGAGTCTAGTTTGATTTTTCAGCCCATTATCAAAGAATCTCGGAATACCCTGGAGTTCGTTCATTAGCACTGATAAGTTCATCTCAACCTTACTCATATTATAGTTAAGCTTGAAATGATCATATGATGGTGGGAGAAATTACATTATGATATCGATCTTGCTGACTTTGTCTATCTTTGTGCCTAAAATTAAGGTTGTGTTGAAGTTATCGATCATTTTGAGAACACGATCTCTTACCAATTGATCTTCAACCATCTTGGCATTCATGATGTTTCTAAGAGTAGATTTCCTCGTGGGCATGTTCTTATCATAAAACATCTTAAAGACAGAGTCAAGGATTTCTTTAGCACCATTCCCTCACATCGTGTATGGATAATATTGCTAAACGAGACTAACATATAGCCTCAGACCAATACGATTAGTCGAGTCTTAACTATCTTGTGATGTCCTCATTGCAACGATGAGGCGTGCCCATCTTTTGGTGTTGGTTTTGGATACCTTAGGACAAACTCGTAATCTTTTAAAGTGAATACTATGTCCAGGTTCTGTATTCAGTCCACAAAGTTCCGTGTAATTAACTTAATTTCTTTAAGAATACCTATGAGAGGGGTTAATGATGTTATTGATGAATGTTTGTATAGATATAAATTTGATAAAATTGAATGACAAGTAGATAAAGCATGAATATAACTAAGAAGACTATTCATGCATTAATTTCTACACTAAGTGTAGATTAGACAGATCTAACCTTCTAACTATCAATCTAGTGTAACAGTTTCCTACTTCTATAGTATGTACTTTGATGATGGTCGACCACTTGTAGTAGAGAAAATAGGCTATGCCGAGTCTGATTATTAACCAATGATCATTGTGTGAAGCCCTAGAATTAATATCTTAGGTTTGACTTCCCAAAATCTGAGGATGGTCTTCTTGAGTGGGGGTCGAACACTCTTATGAGTTGAGTAAATACCATTTTCTTATGATTATCCTAGGATATAATAATATAAAACACCACATGTGGGGTCCATGTTAACCTATACCCTATATTTTGTCTTAGTGTTAACTTCGACAAGGATCAAGCATTCCCACTGACACTATGTATGAGTGAGTCACCATTACTTGACCACCTTGTTTAAAGTAGAATATTTTAAAAGGATATTAACATGATCAGAGACTTGGAAATCCTAGGTATGTTTTCAACTTCCAAATCCCACTCAAACTATTGTTTTAACGGTTTTAACCTATAACTGATTTAACCTACTTCCTTATTTAATTATTAATTGGTCATCACATAATTTTTGTAATACAATTGAATGCATATTGCCTCTAAGAATATTAACTATAGTAGATATATCCGGACTACAATTATAGATCCTGGTTATTTTCACCTAAAGGCTACCTAGGTGATCTAGACTTAAACAACTAATGTTTAACCTTCTCCTACTCCAGTCTCTAAATCCTACGATGTGTCAACTTATTTCTAACTTATATGATATCTAAATGCAACATACGATCCATGCATAAGCATATATAAAGAAATAAGTAGACAAGCAATTATAACAATATAATTAATATGGATGATGGCGTCCTATCGTAAGTGTCGATTTCAAAGTTTTCTAAAAAATAAGAAAAATTACACATCGGGCCTCGAACTTCTTGAAATTGAACTTTGGTCCTTGAGCCTTATAAAACTACAATTTATTGGTATCTACAACTGTACCCCAAAATTTTAGATTTTAAAAATAATTCCCAAATATTTAGAATTTGAAAAATTACCCCAAAACTTGGGTAATTACAAATTGTCCCTAAAATTTTCTAATTACAAATCCATGTAAAATATTTTCATGATCAAAATTTCACCCATAATATAAAGGAAATGCAGAATAAAGAATGCCACAACCCAACAAATTTGTCACAAGGGTCCAAACCAAATGTTTGACCGTTTGTGACAATACTACCCCAGCATAATTTGCTGGTCTATGTTTAATTATTTTTTGAGTTGCGTTGTAGAAGAATAAATTGTATGGTAATGTTTAATTACTTATTGGGATGCGATGTATAATATGTTGTATTGTCTAGTAATTTGTTGGGTTTCAACGGACGTGGGTTGCGAATCGAACAAAGATGGGGTAGCAAGCAACAAAGGTGAGAGATCTTCATAATTAATTTTTTGTTTTGAAGGGATCAAGATTACATCCCATCCCACGTCATATATACCATTTGGTAGAACATTATTGACTAATTTATAATGGGTGATTATGTACTGGTTTGCATTACGTTCTGATTTTTTCTTTCGTATGTGAGGTCAATTTATGAAGATCTCTTAACTTCGTTGTGTATGTCATATCATTATTACACAATTGATAGATATTTTTGTTGATATGGTTTGGTACGGCGGCATAATGGATTTTTGGTGGGACTCAAAATTGGGTCTGGGTTGCGACAAGGTCACCGACTTAGAGACGATTTTATATATAGTACGTGATGGAAGTTGTGAAGTAAGGCTTGGGGGAAATAGATATACGGTGGAACGTGATGCGGTTGTACATTATTTATTCCGATAACGAAGAGAAAGAGGACGTGTGAGGCTTCTGGGCTTAATTTTATGAATATGTGGGAAAAACTGAATTTAAATGATGGTTACTTTGATAGTGATAAATGCAAGAAATTGAACTTACAGTGAGGTTGTTGTTAATTTTGGTGTTGATTTAAACTGAACTAGGGATGTGGAGCCTCATATGTTGAGAAAATATGGCGATGACTGAGAATTTTGTTGAGAATCGTTGATAGAGGTCCAGTAGTTTTAGGATAGGGATGGATTGTTGAGTTTATAATGGTGCATATTGTTAATGTTTATTAATGGTGAAGGGCAAAATAGTTAAGGGTGATTGAAACACAGAGTCTTGGGTAATATATTTATTTTCTATAGGAATTAGTGGGAATATTTATTCTTTAAAGAGACCTCAAAGATGACCAAATAGTAAAATACCCTTAACACTAAAATAGAAAAGGAGTGATGTCACCGTTCATCCCTCTCCACTACCCACCTAACTCCGACCACTGACCTCCGACCACCAACCACCGGGAAAAATATAAAGTATCGTAAAAAAATAGAGTACCAAAAAAAACAATGAGTATCGGGGTTAAAACAGTATGTATCGAAATTAAAACAATGAGTATTAGGATAAAAAAGAGTAATATTAAAATAAATATAGAGTATTTATTACAAAATATAGAGTACTTTATAAGAAAGGGAGAGTATTCTATTTTATTCTAACAACTAACTTACAAAAATAAATTACAAAATCAAAAATCAACTAAATATTACACACAATACACAATAAACTAGAAGCTACACAACACTGTTTAAAAAACTAAAAAAATTTGGTTTGACTAGATCTGACGGACAAAAAAAATGGAACAAGCTGCGTCTTCGCAGCCACGAACAACGAAACAACAACCTTCTTCTCCTGCTAATCTTGCCATTAACGAACCACCAGCCTCCTCGGAAGCTGAATGTGCCTCCACCTGGATCTGTCATGCTTGGTTGTGGGAGCTCAAATGTCACAGCCTTCACGAGCTCAAGAGATCTGAGAAGAACCCGAAGCTATCCTTCATCTCTGGCTTGAGAAAGAGAACACTGTGTGAAACACGAACCGTCATCTCCGGAGGAAGCCATGGCCGCTGCGCGGTGGATTCAGTGCTCGAGCTTCGATGCTTGGATAGTAATAGAATTTTCTGATGCTCTTCATCTTCGCGTGGTCTTCTGATACTCGGACAGTAATGGAGTTTTCTGATGATCTTCATCTTTGTGTGGTCTCTCTTTTCAAATAAGTGGCTGCGGCGGTTCCGATCGATCTCACTGGCAAAACTGCTGGAAAAGGCTCTGGCCTGGAACATAGATTTGTTGTGGCGGCGGTTCCGATCGATCTGACCGGTGTGATATTTTCCCTTGCGTGAGAAGCTCTAAAAAATGAGAGAGGGGAAGGCTAACGAGAGAGAGAGGCACGAGAGTATAGCAATTAGGGTTTTAATTAATTATTTTCTGAAATAAAATACTATATATTGGAAAAAAAAGAGGGGTAAATTTGTAAATAAGAATTTTTCTTATAGTGTTAACATCTGTTTGGGATCTAAAGTGAGAAGAGATGGAAGATGAGGTTGGGAAATAACAAGTTCAAGACCCCTTGGGTCAAAATCTCAATAGTTTATGGGTCAATTACCCAAGAGGTCTTGAGGAGAATCATAATGCCATGTAGGAACCAAGTGATCCCTCTCTCCTACTTAGAGGCCTCAAAATTGACAAATATCATTACTACCCTTTTAGTGTATATAATACAAAAAGAATAGATTCTTCTCTCTCCTCCATTACCATTGCTCTCTCTCCTCCATTACCATTAATCTTTCACCCCCTTTATCATTTTCTCTCTCTCCTCATTCATTAACAATCAATAATTTTGAGTTCCGCCCACAACTACCGAGCACCACCGACCACCGCCGAAAAAAGTACTGAGCATATTTTACCGAGCATATTTTTTTGTGCATATTTAATTGAGCATATTTTACTAAGCATATTTTTTTGAGCATGCTTGTATGCTTAGTAACTTTACTTAGCATGCTCGTATGCTCAATAACTTTACTAATTAACTTTACTGAGTATGCTTGTATACTCGGTAACTTTGCTGAGTATTGATAAATTTCATTGATTTTTTTAGAATTTTATTGAGAATTCAGAAAAAAGTTATTATTTTCTTAATTAGAATTGATTTATAATAAAAAAACACAACTAAAATTGAAATATAGATCATATATTTACAAGTAATTGCAACTTCCATTACAACTTCCCTATACACCACCACACACCACCAAGCACCACCACTAGCACCAGCCCCACCATGAGCACCACCAGATCTCTGATAAACAGTCGTAATAATCGGATTGCAAAGAGCTTCGAATTGTTCTGCTTCGGCACATTGAGAGAAGCTGAAAAAACAGCAGCAGGCAAGTCTTGTCGGAGCTAGGGTTCCGCCGTGAAAAAATAAGCCGGCGACTCACCAGCTACCACCGCCACGAGCTAGGGTTTCACGAGCCGTGAAGAATACACTGGAGACTCGTTGTGCTTCGCTGGGAGGTTTGAACGGAGATTGAGAAAGAGGGTGAAATAGTGGTCGGTCGGATCTCCTCCTCGAATAGGCGGCGCTGCTGGACTCTACTCCGACGATGATGAAGGCTCATAGCAGCAGAAACACGGAGGTGCTGTCATCACCGGTCTAGCTCCATGGTTGTCTTCACTCGCCCGGATCCATGTGGAGAAAGAGAGAGAAACCCTAGAATCCATGAAAAAGCTGTAACGTGAGATTGGAAAAGTAAAGAGGAGATAGGATGGGATTTAGTATTTTAAACATAATAGCTGAAATAATTATTATATATAGGGAAACAAAAAACAAAAGAGGGTAAAAAGGTAATTGAATTTTTGGTCTATAGTGTTAATTTTTGTTTGAGCCCTTTAGTACGAAGAGTAAATCCAGCTGGTGTTGTTGGGTCTTGGGGTGGTGTGTTCAAGACCCCTTGGATAATTATCTCATAGTTTATCTGTTATACAAATTTTAGAATTTGTATAATAGATTAAAAAACAAATTGTACAAAAACAAATTTTAAAAAAACAAATTTGTATATTATGATCACTAAATAAATTTTAGAATTTTATTAAAAAAACAAATTATATAGGTAGACTTTTTTATGACTTTTTAACAATTAATTTTTTATATTAATCTTTAAATTTTTAATTTTGTAAATTTTTCTCAAATTTTAAAGTTATTTACAATAAATAGAGTTATTAAATTAATAAAATCAAGAAAATATTTATTTTCAAATATTGAATCATTGTCTTGAATTTATATAATACACCTTGATCGCGCTCATTCAGATCATATGTCCATTCTTATCTGATTGGGTGGTGAGGGAAGGAATCAAAACATGCCCAACCGATTTAGATTCGAGTAAGCTTGGTGTTTTCACAAAGATTTGATCATGTCCGTACAATCAAAATGGAAGGTGGAAAGTGAGGAATTTAGGGAATGTATTACAGATATGAAGAATAAATTTAAGGTCTGGAAAGAGGAGGTTTTTGGAGATATTAACAGAAAAAAGAGATTACTTATGGCGAGATTGAAGGTTATCCAAAAGGCTTTAGACCGAGAATATAATCCTTCGATGTTTCAGCTGGGTAAAAAACTTAGAGATGAGTATTTGGATGTTCTATAAGAAGAGATGTTGTGGTATGAAAGGTCAAAAGAACGGTGGGTTAGATCAGGGGACCGGAATACTAAATTGTACCATTTATCCACTATTCGATGAAGAAAGAATGGGAAGGTGACGAGACTGAAAAATGAACTTGGGAACTGGATTTCTGATGAAGAGGATCTGAAGGCTCTGGTTCGAGAATTCTTCATTTGACTTTACTCGGTAAAAGAGGAATTTATTGGTCCTTTTTCTTTACCGCATATTCCGCGTATCGAAGATGGCGAGATGGAATTTCTGGGGGAGGATTTTTCTGATGAAGAAATCAAGGAAGTGGTGTTTCGTGCTAATCCGGTCAAAGTGCCTGGTCCGGGTGGTATGTCTTCATCATTTTATCCAAAAAGTTGGAGTGTTGTGGGTCCGTCGATTTGCAAGATGGTGAGAAAATGTATCAGTACTGGAGAGATTGGGCCAGGTCTTAATGGTACGTTGATTTATTTGATTCCGAAAGTTAAAGATCCAGAGAAGGTGAGTCTTTTTTGTCCCATTAGTCTAATTAATGTTCCGATAAAATTTATCATGTCCGCTATTGTGAATCGCTTACGGCCTATACTAGCTGAGCGTATAGGTCCTAATCAGACGAGTTTTCTACCCGGGAGACCAGCCACAAATAATATTGTTCTGGTTCAAGAGATAGTGGCAATGATGCATAAGAAAGTGGGTAAAATTGGCTTTATGGCAGCTAAAATTGATCTTGCCAAAGCCTACGATAGGTTGAGTTGGAGGTCTTTGGCGGACACAATGGATGCATTTGGTTTCCCCCCTCCTGGGTACATATTATTATTGAGGCTATGCGAAGTAATACTATGCAGGTGCTTTGGAACGGTGAACCATTGGAGGCGTTTACACCGCAGCGTGGGATTTGTCAAGGGGATCCTTTGTCTCCGTACTTGTTCGTTATGTGTATGGAGAGACTGTCGATCTTGATAAATAATTTGTGCAGTAGTAAGTAGTGGGTGCCGCTCCAAATCAGTAAGAATGGTCCCAGATTTCCCACGTGTTCTTTGCGGATGATTTTGTGTTGTTTGCGGAAGCCACGAAAGCTCAAGACGATCTCTTGAAGATGGTAATGCAGAATTTTTGTATTGAAGCTGGTCATAAGATAAGTGAGGAAAAGTCAATTATATGCTTTTCCAAAAATATTGCAATGGCGAGTAGAATGAACCTAGCTAATAGGAGTGCCTTTGTACATAGCGATTCCTTAGGTACGTATTTGGGGACTCCCATTATATCGGGCTGGCCTCGAAGGGGATTTTACAGAAAGATGTCGATGACTATGAGAGGTAAAATAGCTAACTGGAAGGCGCAAAAGTTATCTTTAGCGGGTAGAATAACACTAACTAAATCGGTCTTAAGTGCAATTCCAACGTATACTATGCAAACTACTAAACTTCCGGTTCATGTTTGTAAGGAGCTTGACAAGATTGTTCGGGATTTCGTGTGGGGAGGTAACGAAGAATCGCGTAAGAGTCATTGGCTATCCTGGAAAAGGTTATGCAGTACAAAAAAAGAAGGTGGGTTGGGTTTTTGTGACGCTAGAACGTTTAACAAGGCTCTGTTAGCAAAATTAGGGTGGCGAATACTAAAAAATGATCAAGCCTTGTGGGCTTTAGCCCTGAGACACAAATATTTCAATGCTGGATTGCTAGAACGGGTGTCAAAGAAATCTGATTCGAAGATGTGTAAGGTAATTTATGAGGGGCTGAAAATTCTTAATAAGGGAGTTGATTTTGAGGTACTGGGTCAGGTAGGGGAGTACAAATGGAGGCACAAAAAATCTAGGGTTTTTACTGTCTCTTCAGCCTTTAAATCTATGCAAACAACTTCAATGGGTGAGGACTTCAATTGGGAAAAATTGTGGTCACTAAAATGTCCTCAAAAGCTTAAAGTACTGATTTGGAGGGCTGCTTGGGGACACTTATCGACTGTCTCGAACTTAGCTCATAGAGGCATGGATATTAATAATATCTGTTCAGGCTGTGGAATTGAAAAAGAGACTAAAACACATTTGTTTCGAGATTGTAACAGGTATGTAGAGCTTTGGAAGGAGTGGACGGCGTTATTTGAGCTGCAGAATTGTGTTCGCGAAAAGGAGCTGGTGCGCCGAGCAGGTTCTGCTGCTGACCTGATAGGCGTGAACAATACTAGTACAGGGCTTGAAGATATTAGTGAGGATGGGTTCTTTGGTATTGCAGCTCCCGGAGTGGGGGTATCTTCTGCAGAATGGGGCGGTAATGAACAGCAGCCCCTCGGCAGTAATCCATCGAATCAGGAGCAGCCTGGACATGTCACTTTTAACGAGAACAAAGAGTGGTGGAAAGCAATTCTATGCTGTAAAGGTACATCAAATGGTATGGAGCTAAAACTAATTGCACTTGCTATTATTTGGGCTATTTGGACAGACCGTAATGATCGTATTTTTAACGCGGGTAAACGAGGTAAATCGATTCAAGCCTTGCGATATAGTGTGGTACATAATGCAACTAATTTTATTAGAGCTTGGAGAAAAGAAATAGATGGTGGATTGATTATAACAGCAAAAAATACACTGGTTAAGTGGTGTAAACCAACTGCAGGGGTTAAGTTAAATATCGACGGAAGCTTTAATTCGGGTTCTCTAGAAGCTGGAGTTGGTGGTGTTTTTCGAGATGTGGATGGGTCTTTTATGGGAGGTTTTCCAGGTGGTATTAAGGCATCATCTGCCTTCCAATCTGAGCTTTTCGCGTTGCATTATGGTCTATCCTTGGCAATTCAAAGATCTAATGAGATATTAGTGGTCGAAACTGATTCACTGGTGTTGCACGCGCTGGTGAAGGGCGGTGAGAACACTGTGAACCAGTTAGACACATTACTGAATGAGTGCAGAGATATTTTCGCATCCCTTACGGGTTATGAGTTTGTTCACGCGTATAGAGAGGCGAATTATTGTGCGGATTTCATGGCTAAGTTGGGAACACAGCTAAGTGGAGAACCGGTTTATTATGATGATCCACCGGTTGGATTAAAGAAGTTGCTTATGAAGGATAAATGCGGCATAGCTACTCCTAGAACGATAATGTTTTCTCCTTTAGGAGCTTTGTAAGTTAGTTTATTAGCTAACTGGTCTTTTTTACTTGAGATGTAACAATTTTTTTTTTTAATTTCCTAATTTATTTAATTACAGATAATGATAAATTTCTACTTAAAAATAAACTCTTATGTATTCTAATAGAAAAATTATCATCTAATATTGTCAAAACTTCTTAAACTTACTTACTTATCACTATGTATGAACATCTGAGGGACGAACCACCCTACATGGCTGGCTTCAATCTTCCATCGTTACATTTGAGAGTTGTACCGAAGATCAGATCAAAACTTCCATCGTTATTTTTTTTTTTGTTCAAAAGAAAACCTTCATCGTTGGTTTAATCATATGTTTATCTCTAACTAAGCCCAGGTGGGCCCAGGCTTACCGTTAATAATAAAATAAAATTGGTCGTTGAATAACTGAATGATATACAAAACAAATTTCCGACAGTTAAGAGAAAAGAAATAGATACACAAAACAAATCTTACCCATATCTGTTAAGCCAAAATAAGAAAATCATATCTAAATCTGAGTACTATTATTAAATGATGATACTATATACTTTGCCCATTAAACTAAAACTAGTAGGGATGTAAGATGTGAGAGTTACAAACTTAAAATACTCCAGAATAGTTACGAAGTTTTGGAATGAATTTTAAAATCAATAATTTTTAAGTTCAATTAATTTATTGATAAAAATACATAAAATAACTCTTCAATATAAATTAAAATATTATTGTTCAAAATTTTTATTTTTTTGGACAAAGGAAGGTGCCTAAGCACCGAAAGCAAACAACACTATCGATCAACCAATTCTTAATTTACTAAACCTAGCAGAGACGTCAGAAAGACTTATAGTCGATCGACGCTGAAAAATTGCCCCATGTCTAGCTTCCTTTGTAATCTTATCTGCTTTGCTGTTGAGTCTCCTATTGATGTGGCGAAAAGAAACCTGCCCAATCTCTCCAACTTTGTGGATTATCTTACGAAGAATAGGTTGGATATTCCAACGTGTGATAGACACCTGCTTTGTACCTTGAATAATCTCAAGGTTATGTGAATAAATGACTTTCTCTTTTCCCTGAAGTTTAGCACAAAGTTCTGTGGCTTTCAATACCGCGTATGCTTCATCCTCTAACGCTGAGTTGCAGTCTAAGTCGAAGCTGTACGTGAAATATGATTTTCTGTATTTGTTAACCCCCACCACATCAATTCCCGAGGGATCCCATTTATTTGAAAAAGATGCATCACAATAAAAAGAAAATTCTGGGACCGGATCCGTTGATGAAGTCTCTTCCTCTTCAACTCTTTGTTTTTGGAAACCCTTGTAGTCTTTTTTATTCCAATCTATGCCATGGATTTCTTGCATGAGTTTCTTTGTTGCTAGGTTGATCCCCATTCCGCAGACTTTTGTACCTTCGTGTACCGCTTTCATCTTCCCTTTCCAGATATTCCAAAGATTTATCATGATGAGATCTCTGACCACGTTTTCCTCCCATCCCCCTTCGACGAAACTTTTAATAATCTTTAAAAACCAATCCTCAAACTTTTCTTCAAAGTTGTCTTGAATTTTAATTTGAAAAGGTGAACCTGCCCAAATGTCTTTACACATGTTGCAATGTAATAATAAGTGTTTAACATCCTCTTTGGGGTGATTGCACCAGAGGAAATTAGTTGAATCCACACATTTCCTTCTATATAAATTTTCTCTTGTGGGGATTGCGTTGTCTGCTATTCTCCATATAATTAATTTTTTTTTTTGGGGATGTTGGATCTCCAGATTGTCTTCCAAATCAGAGAGTCATGTGTTGATATTGATTCTGCTATTGTAGGTTTGTTGACTGTTTGATCCTTTGTTATAACTTTGTAACCTGTTTTCGTATCAAACTTTCCATCTTTCGAGTATGGCCACACAAATTTCTCCTTTTCATTGATATTAGTAAATCTAATTTTCTTAATTAATGGGATTATAGGTTCCGGGAAAATGTTATCCAAAATTTCTAGGTCCCATTCTGTAGTTCCTTGTTTCATAAGATCGTTAACTTTAGTTATCGTAACCCCTTCTGGTTTATCTATTTTCCAATCTGTATCAATCTATTTCTCATTCTATATATTTGTATCTCTTCCATTTCCTATTATCTTGATTCCATGTTTTTTTATAAAATCCCCACCTTCTATTAAACTCACCCAACTCCAAGTCCTACTTTGTTTAAGTTTACAAGTCATAATATCAGATTTGTTATAGTAGATACCTTTCAATAGTTTAGTAGCTAGGTTATCCGTATTATTCATCAATCTCCAAACCTGCGCTGCCAATAAGGCTGTATTCATTTTTTTTTTGAAATCTTTATAACCTAGCCTTCCTAAAAGCTTGCTGATCGCGATCTTTTTCCAAGCAACCCAATGGATCCTGTTCTTTTCACCTGAGTTCCAGCAAAAATTTGAAATGACGGAGATTAGTTTGTTGCAAAACAAAATTGTAAAAGAAAAAATAGACATATAGTAATTAGGAATAGCCTGTAAAATTGCTTTGATTAATACTTCTTTGCCTCCTTTTGATAACAGTTTTGCTTTCCAACCTTCCGTATTTTTGAAGATTTTTTTGCTATCCATTCCTATGACTCAATTTTTATCTTTTGAGGCACAATGGGATCCCTAAGTAGTATCCTAAATCATTTGTTTCCTGAATATTTATATCAATTATGACTATATCTTTAATCTTTTGAGGGATTTATTTACTAAACATGATGGCCGATTTATGAAAGTTAACTTTTTTCCCTGAGCCAAGACAGTAAAGGTCAATACATTCTTTAAAGTTAGTTATATCCGTATGCTCAAGGTTAATGAAAAAAAAGAGCCATCTGCGAACAGTAAGTGAGAAATACTAGGACAGTTTCGGTTAATTTGTATTCCTGTAATTAGGCCATTATCGACATAGTGGTCAATAATACTAATGAGGGATTTAGTTAAATTAGAAAAAAGAAAGGGGGATAAAGGGTCTCCTTGACGAAGGCCTCTACCTAGTTTAAAGTTGTCAAGTCTTTCTCCGTTAAGATTAATGTTAAAAGATGTCGTAGTAACACAATTCTTGATCCAATTGATCCAAGTATTATCAAAACCTAATTTATTCAAAACTAAGAATAAAAAATCCCATCTTACCTGATCATATGCCTTAGCCATATATATTTTAATAGCTGCCATATGTTTCTTGTTTTTCCTTTTCCTACTTATAAAGAAAGAAATTTCCTGTGCAATGATAATATTATCTTGGATAGCACGTCCTTTGATAAAGGCTGCTTGTGTCGGCAAGACTATTTTTTTCATAATATCTCTAAGTATATTAGAGAGAATCTTAGTAATAATTTTGTAGATAAAATTCACACAAGATATAGGTCTAAAGTCTCCTAAATTCTCTTGGGTAACACCTTTCGGGATAAGAGTAATAAGGGTATCGTTAATAGTTTCAACTGAGAAATTATTCTCGAAGAAATCCTTAATAATATTGAAAACATCCTGTTTAATAATGTCCCAGAATTCTTTGTAGAACTTACCGTTCAAACCGTCTGGTCCAGGAGCTTTTGATGCGGATAATTTTGTAACTGTTTTTTCTACTTCTTCTAAAGTTGGTTTTCTTGTCAATTCTTTATTTATATCTTCTGTTACACGAGGTTTTATATATTCGATCACTTTCCTCATATTATCCTCAATTCCTATATTTTCTTTGAACCACTCTTTATAGAAGCTTTGGAAACAGTTTTTATATCCTCGGTATCTTCATTCCAAATTCCCTTTGTATTCCTAATCCTCGTAATTCGATACCTTTTGAAAACATGTATTTGAATATTCAAAATATTCAAATACATGTTTTCACACTTATAACAAGTTTACCTTTTTTTTTCAAAAAATCAAGTTACTATCTTTGTATGTTTAACCGGTTACAAGTTTTTAATATATTAATATATTTTTTAATGGATCAGGTTTACATTTTTAATAAATTACTTGTATTACCAAATGAATTAAATATGCAATGATTTTTCTAAATTACTTGTAACCGTTGTAACCCAATATGTGGATAGTCAATCCAAGCCCATGGACTTGTAGTCAAGTCCATGAAAATTAAGGTTAGGGTTACTTAGTCTTCCTTTCAACATCATTAATATTCTATTCTTCTTTTCTCTCTACTATTTACAACTCTAACACAATATTTTAGAGTATTTTAAGATAGAAATAATTGTGCATTTAACTATAAATAACCGGAAAAAATGCATGTCTGGCAAACTAATTTAACTTATTTTATTTAAATGGTAAAAAAAAGTACCCATCTAATTATGAATTTTTGATGGTGTGTTTTATTTTTATTTTATTTTATAATAAATCTGTTTTCTTTTTTTGGGTCAAATAATAATAAATCTGTTTTAAATTATATATTTATGCATTAACCCCATGCCCCCGGGTCTCTACATGCCAATCCTCCCTTACCCCATTATCACTCCACCCTTAAGGGGTATTAACTTTATAAGGCCAAATGGACATATGCCTTTATATTATAAAGCCCATCAGTAACTATACACTTGAAACCCAACTAGAAGCTAAGTAAAAGGCTAAAATACCCCCACCCCCTATCCTTACAGTGAGAAACACAATTCCCACCCCCCAAACCAATTAAAGCACACGAACCCAAACCAACCCCCCTATCTGCTCCTCTCTCTCTGCAGAACCAAAACCACCCCCTCTCTGCTCCTCTCACTCTCTGCAGAACCAAAACCACCCCCACCCTGGAGCAGTGAAGACCAGCTGAGTCTCACCGCCACCACCAACCCTGTTGCTGCACCAACGCTGCTGCTGCCGTGAAGATGCTTCTGCAACCTTGCTACTGCACCTCCTCGCCGCCTCCCAGGAGCAGCGAAGACCAGCTGAGTCTCACCGCCGCCGCCGCTCTCTGCCTCTCTCTACTGCACCTCCTCACCTCCTCACCAACGCTCGATCTGGACCGGTCTCTGTTGCACCTCCTCTCTGCCGCTCCTCCTCACCAACACTCGATCTGGACCACCACCACTGCTTGAGCATCGAATCTATCTCCACCAACCCTGTTCATCACCAAGAACACGAAGGGGCCATCTCGATCTGGATCTGGTGTTTTTTTTTAATGTACTGCGTGCGTATATGGTCCAACCCCAGTAAGGGTTGAATGTGGGTGATAGGGCCAGCCCAGTGTAGATGCTGGTTGTAATGGGGCTGGCCCATTAAAGGTTGTATGTTTATTTTATTTATTTTATATAATGGGTACAACCCATTTAACAGAATTAACAGCCCAACCTGTTTGTGATCTATATGGGGCCAGACCTGTGTTGTTTTTCTTCATTATGGGGCCAGCCCACATAAGCATTCAAAAACTGTATAAAAAGAACAGAACGTATTGATTGATAAAAATCTAGTTTTTGGCATAGGTACAGACCCATGTAGCTGTTGTTCGATATGAGTCTGTACCCACATCGATTAAGGGGTATAAAGGTCCAAATACAAACCAGAAAGTTGAACTTAGGCCTTAAAAATGATTTTTTTAGTTTGACTTTAAATTATAATTGTGGCCAAAAGGTGGCTTCAATTTGTATTTTACTCCCACCCTTACCCGAGCTCCCTAGGTGTGACAGAATTATGCTATTTTGTGTGATAGTAAGATTTTTTTTATTTTATAAAAGTGTATATTTTAAATAAAGCTAAAAAATATATTCACAATTACTTTTATATATATATATATATATATATAATAACTTAAAGTTTATTTGATCATTGGTCATTTATGTTGATTCTAGCAACCACTCTTGTAGTTTTTTGTTAGGGTGAATTATATATAGGGTCTTAGAAACACTATTTCTTCTCTATAGAGTAGTGTCTTGAAAGTTGTTCTTCTTAGGGACCTCATTTTTTACAATAGTCTTTCCTACCCTTGCTAACACTAAAAGACAAAAATTGTGATGTCATTGTTTCTCTCTCCACTACCTACCACTACCCACCTACCTCCAACCTCCCACCACCTACCACCGACCTTCTCCAACCACCGACCACCAACCACCGACCACCGACCACCGACCACCAGTCACCGATCGCCGGAAAAAACATAGAGTATCGAAAAAAACTGAGAGTACTCTCTAAATTTGCCGAGTACTCTATATATTTTATTGAGTGCTCCGAATAATTTTAATGAGTACTCTATGAATTTGCTGAGTACTCCGAGAATTAAACGAATACTCTAACGAATTAAACGAATACTCTACAAAATTGTCGGAGTACTCTTTGAAATTAAATGAATACTCAATAAAAATCAAAGTGTATTTAATACCTTTTTATTAATTTCATTTAAACTTTAACCATTTACAATAAAAAAATAAAAAAAACCTAAACTAATAACAAGTTTGACCAGATCTGGTCAACAAAGTTGATTAAAAAAAAGTAGATCGAGACTTGCAGAAGTCGAGTTCAACACCACCACCACCACCGATGGATCCCTTCTCCGCCGTCGATCACACCAACTACACGCCATCGAGCACCACCAAATATCCAACCTCCTTCGAATCAGCACCTTCACAGCCATGGATGCTAGAACCGAGCTTAAAAGTCCATTCGAATCCATCGTCAAAAAACCAGTCATGTCGCCGGCGAGCTTCAACAGAACAAGACTGGTCCGCCTCTTTCTTCAAACACGTGAAACAAGGCTGTAACATCACCACTGCAACTCGAAAATATCACCACAACTCGGAAATGACTCCAGATCTGCTGGTGGTGGTCACGCGTAGAAGAGAACTCGAAGAAGAAGAATAGCAGCGTGGGTATGAGCTCTCCAGATCTCCTCCGGCGAAGCTGTTCGCAGCTAGATCGAGCCTCGCTGCTTCTTCTTCTCCAGGCCGGCGAGCTTGTAGTGGTGTCGAGCAGCATTCCTCTTCTTCGAGCTTCCAGCTCATCGCAGCGAAGACGAAGGAGGTCATGGAGGTGGTGGTACTGTTCGTCTGAGAAGATGGCTGCTCCGGCAATGAAGAGGAGGAGAGAGGTTGTTGATGGTGGTGGGCATTTCAACGGTAGTGAGAGGAGAGAGAGGAGAGAGTATTTTCTAGGTTTTGGTATATTTTGTTTTATAATTCAGAAAATGATATATTTAGTATATATAGGAAAAGAAAAAACATTTGAGGGTAGTATTGTAAATGGGGTTTTGGGGTTCATGTGTTAAAAAGTTTCTGAGGTCTTTAGTAAGAAGAGGCTCTAGGTGGGGGTGCTAACTCGAAGAGGGGGGGGGGGGTGTGTGTTCAAGACCTTAAGTGGCATTTACTCTTTTTGTTATAACTGAAGTTGGGCATTTCATAATTTGACCTTGAGCCTCTCAATTCCATTGATTCCATGGATTCTAATTCACCTTTTTTCCATACATTTGTTGATAAAAAATTATAGTTATCTATTTTTTCTTCTTTTTTCTTTTGTTCTTTTTTTCATGTCTTTCTACTAGGTTTTACTAAAGATTATGTCTAAAAAACTTGTAACATTAATTTTAATTCTTTCTCACTAAAGTCGTTATCTAATCTTTCCATAATATACACCATACATTTGCTTCTTTCAGTGGCGGAGCCACGTTGTAGGATGGGGGGCCATGGCCCTCCCTGGTTTTTCAAAAAAAAAAACTACTTTACAAAAAAAACCTATTTTTTAATATATATATATATATATATATATATATATATATATATATATATATATATATATATATATATATATATATATATATATTTGGCCCCCTCTAAGCCTTTAAACTATCCATTTTTGTCCACTAAATTTTAAAATCTATTTATTAGACTTATAATTATTATACATATATAAATATTTTAATTTTTTAATAGTAAAATAAATTTTATTTTGTATATTATAGGATAAATAATTTTAAAAAAATTATTATATGAAAACTTATAGTGCAATTCTTACATAATATAGGGATCTATAGTGTAAATTTTTACAAGATAAGGATTTTTTTTTGCAATTTTTGCATAATATGTGAACCTACCGTGCAAAAAAAGTTTTAAATTTTTTTTTCGGGGGCGCTGCCCCTGAACCCCCTTGACCCCTAACAACAAATCTTGGCTCCGCCCCTGACTTCTTTCCCCTTTTGTCTCTTTTTATCACAGACGCAATCTTCTTAACAACTGCCTCTTTAGTAGCAGTTTCTTCGTTGTTAGCGCATTTCACATGACTCAAACTTCGGCTAAACAAAAGTAAATATTTGGACTCATTTTTAATTTCTTAATAAATCATTAAATTTCCATCATGTATCAGTGTGATATGTTACACACATAACATACTTAATAACGCTCCATTCTCGATTAAGGATTTAAGAGTTAATGGCACAAGGAAAATAATGCGAGGTGTAAACAATTGATTGTATACACGCATATACATATATCATATATGTAATGAGAATTTTTTAGTTGGACACCTTAAGGTTTGAGAATTGGTAGTCTTGCCCCTCAAGGTTTTGGATTGGTAGTTGATCTTCAAATCATTTGGATGGGACACCATGACTAGTTAGAATTGAAGTCAAAATTCAAATTCTGAGTTTGAAGAAAAATTTGAGTTTTGGAAAAATTCCTAAAACTTAGATTTTGAGTTTTGAAAATTTTCTTAAAATTTAAACTGTTCTTCTTTTTTGCTGTGCTTTTATCTTGTTTGGACTTTTTAATTTTTTATCGTTTGGGAAGTAATAAACGATAAATATATATCATAATATATGATATATACCACATTTTTTTAATGTTTTATACCTTCGATTTGAAGAATAGATTGAGTTTCGGGAATTTACCTGAAACTCAAACTATTTTTCTTTTTTGATGTGTTTTTGTAATTCTAACTACTTATACTACTAATAAAAGTTCATTCTACTACTCAAATTATAAATCTTTCATTCTGAAATTATGATAAACACATTTTCACACTTATATAACTACTAAATGCTACTTAAAAATTGTTGACACGTTGTTTAAGCACTCCAGAATAGTTCTTGCGTCGTGGCATCCATTTTGCTCTTGATAATTCACCAATCTTTAAATCTGCATCTTGTATATTATAATTTTACTTTTCTCTTTTATATTGATGTGTGCAGTTACAGCGGTATCAAATGAATTAGAAGCAGGAAAGCTGTTATAAGATATAGTGAAGATCGACAGCGGTTGTAGTAAAAATGGTAAAAAAGACCACGTCTTTTACGAGATGGTACACAAGGCTATAGGGTTTATTGAGTATTAACCCTTTGATTAATAATACTCAATTATATATTTACATTTTTTATCCAACGAAGGTTGGTGAAGAAAAATATTACACCTAATTATTGTTACGTGAGTTGTTCCAGAATTATTGTCTATATGTTTTTTAGTTATATATTCTTACTTTTTTCTCTTTATTTAAAACTTTTAATTTTACATAAAATGATAAACATCAAATATATGTTTGAAGAAAATGTTTGTAAATTATATAATATTATATAAATAATACCAAAATAATATATTTTTTATTACTTGAAATTGAAAATAAGAATGATGGATTACTATAAATTGATGAGTAAATACATCTAATACCCCATGTACTGTGGGCCGATTGACAACTTACTCCCCACAATATTTTTTGATACTGGTTACCCCCTAGTATTTATTTTTGTAACTCCTTACCCCCTGTTAACGGAAACCGTAAAAATCGCCGTTAGTTGGTCACGTATTGGTCATGTGCACTGTTTTTGTGATATTTTACCCCCTGTACAAAGTTTTTGTGACATTTTACCCCTTTTAAAATATCACGAAACTTTAGTACAGGGGGGTAAAATGTCACAAAAAACTTTTTACATGGGGTAAATTGTCATGAAAATTCACCCACATGACCAATATGTGACCAACGAACAACGATTTTTTACGGTTTCCATTAACAGGAGTAAGGAGTCACGAAAACAAATAGTGAGGGGTAACCAGTATCAAAAAATATTGTGAGGGGTAAGTTGTCAATCCGGCCCATAGTACATGGGGTATTCAATGTAATTACTCTATATTAATTAAAGTGGGTATTTTAAATAGGAAATTGATGTCTCCTCATTTGTGATAGATTTATGTTAAGATGAGACATCATTTTTAGTGTTTTAGAAGTCAATAATGTCGATTTTCTTGAGTTTTAGTGCACTTTCCTATTTTGTGTCTTGATTTGTAGAAATAATATTTTTAGAGCATATTGGGTTTAATTGTTTATTTAGTGTGTAGCTTTAAAGATAATTATGGAGTTTAATTAGAGTCCAAGTCAAAGACAACAACTTATGGAAGGAGATATGCATGGTAATTGGAGATAAGGAAAGAATTGCTAAAAAGATGGAAAAGGAAAAGCTGCCTAAATCTGGGATTCTGCAAAAATAGGCGTTTTTACCTAATAAAGAGGCCGAATTTGGTGAATTACTCCTACAGGGTGTAGATAATTCTGTTGCGATTCTTTTGGTATCTTGTGGAGCAAAATCGGACCAATAATAAAGAAGTTATGACCAAAACAACGCAGCAGTGTTTATCTTTATTTCCATACGAATTTGAGTTGGGCTAGAAGTCCATTACCTTAACTCTTTCTCAAGAAAACGAATTAGGTCTTCTAAACACCTATAAATACACCCTTATATCACTTGTAAATCATCCTTGCCTCATAGTAATTAGTTCTTAAGGTTTTATTCTTCCAGTTTATTGTAGAGAGCAAGATGATGTCTTTTATTATTTCTTTTAGTTTATTTCCTTCAGGTATGAACTAAACCTCCCATAGCTTGGGTTTTGCATATGTATAATCTATGAATTCTAATTCTTCTATCTAAGTTTCTTTGGGAATTATATGTTTTAATCTGATATTAGCTTCTTACTTTATATTTGCTTATGTGTTTTGATTTAATGTCTTTCCTAGAATTGATCACTTTAGGATTGTTTTAAGAGTAGTTAGATGGTCTCCTTGACAGGGTGTTTAACTATTGAACCACCACATAATGTCTAGTGTCGATAGCAGTTCTGACAAAACATACTTCTAACTAGATAGTCATTAAGGTTTGTTTTAACCACAGTATCACCAAGACTTGCAGTATTTAGTTAGGGCCTTAGTGGCGTTTGATAACCCTATTTTAAATCACTTCTTGGTTGTGACGTAGCCCCCTTAGTCGCTCTCAAGGTCTAAGGTAGTGGAATTTAGAATCCTGACTAAGTATTGCCAAGAGCTAATATTCTCCCTTATGAACTAGATCTATAGATAGAATTAGAAGGATTAGTGCATACTAGCAAAACCTAAGCTATACTTCTCATCTCATATTCTTAATCTTTTACTTTATTGTCTTTATTTTCCTAGCTTTAATTTAGTTTAATTCTTAATCTCGAAATTATTTGCTTTAATTTTCTGTTTTCTAATTATTTACTTTTACTCGTTATCTGTTCCTACGCGTTTAACACACTTAAGTCCCTGAGAACGAACTCTACTTATCATTAAAACTTGCATACGTCCTGTAATACTTGCAGTACTGTGCCTGTCTAGGGTGAGAGTGCATAGTTTTCCATACTTAATTTGATCTTATTTTCATCACACCCTAGGCGACACCAGAAATCGTTTAGAGTACAACTAGTTTTAGAAATTAATATTTGAGACAGAGAGAAAGTTTTATTCCAAATTGTAGCTAACTAAATTAATTGTTGTTGGACTTAGCATTACAAATTCCTCCTAGATGTAGATCTAAGACTAATAAATTCTCGAATCCTTTGTTTAAGAGATTGAGCCTTCCAACTAGATTCAGAGGCAGCTTTAAAGTCTGATATAATCTCAAGGCAGTCAGTGTGAATAGTAAGTTGCACATACTTGGAGAAGTCCACAAAATTACACACCTTAAGAATCGAAACAACCTTGCCTTACTATTCAAACTACACCAAAGTGTGTTGACATAAGAAAGGACATGTGTATTGGAGTTATCCATACCAGCAACTTTAATACTTGTAAGGTCCTATTCTGCCACAAAAGAGGCATCAGAAAATATATTGAGGGCATATGAGTGGTCGCCCGCCTGGATAGAATTTCCATGAATTGTAGAATCTACAACATCCAAGGAGATCGCTCCAATGGTGGTTTTCCAGTCATCTCCAATTATTTCTTTCATGAGATTGTAAACAAAGAAATTACTGATTTAGGGATCCATTTAGTGCCTTTAAAGAGGTCTTTCATTCTTGTTGTCCGTATGGTCTGAATAGTGATGAAGATAAAAGTTGTAATTACTTTTAGACACCACCCTTTGTTGGTTTCGTCCTTAAGTGTATTCGTAATCCATGATTCAAAATTTCATGTCCATCTAAGGACAATCCAAGAAGGGGGATCATTGTCATTCCAAACTTGAATGCTTTTAGGATAAGATAAGAAGACATGTTCCACAGTCTCTTTCGGGTGGTTGTAGAAGCAACATCTTTGATTGAAGCACATATAGTGCTACCCTGGAAGGAATGTCCTCATTAAAAAACTTCCAAATGAATGCTCCTACATGTGTGGGTGTTTTAGCATGCCACACAGTCTTCTAGATTGAAGGAATTCTAGCAATTTTGTTAGAGGATTTTAGTAGGTTTCTTGGCCATAAGGCAGGTAATGGCGTGGTAATTTGTTTTTGTTGTGTACCTTTCTTTTCCAGTGTGAGGCCAAATGATTCTATATTCATCCAAAGCATGAAGCAGGATACGAACAATGAATTTTGCTATAATCAAATGAATTTTTTTATGGATCAGCATGGTGTTCCATCCTGAATCCATCTAACAGTGGGAGGTCTTACACATTCTGAGAACTATTATTGTAGTGACTTATAATAGAAATACGATATGGGATCCTTTGTCATTCCATATATCAATATTTGACACATTTCTAACTTGCATGATACATCCCCATTTCCAAACATGTCTTCCAGCATGAACACTCACCCACACCCAAGATTTGATCTTCATTTTTAGGCGTACCAGAAGGAGTGACTACAGAAGTTTGAGAACCTACGAGAACTGAGTGTCAAGGTTTTGAGAAGAAATCATGTGATAAAGTTAGCAGCTTCATGTTCCCAAAATATCTAAATCCCAAACCCCCACCCTTTTTCAAAATCGTAATTTTGTCCTAGGTTTTCAAATGAATCCTTTTCTGCAGTCCTGATCCCCACCAGAATTTGCTATCAGTCTAGACAGTTCCTTATAAGCAGTCTTAGGAAATTGCGATATCAATATTGTTTAATTTGGAATGGCTTGAAGAACTGATTTAATAAGTACCCCCTTACCTCCATCCGAAATGAGTATCTCCTTCCACCCTATTTATTTTCTAATGAATCATTCCTTAAGCTATTGTAGGATTTCGACCTTGGATCTAGTGTAGTTCATAGGATACCTAAGTATTTTCCAAATGGATCGGACTTCTAATACCAAGAGAACTAACAGTATGGTCAATTAAAGCACCTGGGGTATCTTTACTAAAACAAATACTAGATTTGTTGAAGTCCTCCCTTTGCCCATATCCTTGACAGTCTTTAAAAATGACTTCCTTAAAGGTTGAAATTTTAGGATCTCAAAGATTGACCTATAAAAAGTAAATCATCAACGAAGAGTGAATGTACCAGGGTTGGGCATTCTCTAGATAGTTAAATTTCATTAGTATTACCAACTGCAATCTTGTAATTGATGAACCCCTCCAAGCCCTCAATCAAGAGACAAAAAAGAAAACACGAGAGGGGATCAACACACCTACCAAATCTCTATTGATATTTTTTTAGTAAGCGGCTGTCGAAATAAATTTCATGACCCATCAAATCCACATGTCATGGAATCTAAATTAATTTGGACTCCTTCCAAGAAATTTCATCTGACATGGTTATATTCTTTTTCCATATCAAGTTTAACCACCCCATATATTGTTTATGTAATTTACAATTTTTATAGAAGAAATAGGGGATTTCATGAGATAGAATGATATTGTCCTGAAAATCCCTACCTTTCTCAAATTCAAACTAGGTGGTAAAACCAGGTGGTCCAACAGAGGCTTTCGTCAACCGACCAAAACAGAAGATATGATCGTGTAGTTAAATTGGTCCAAGAAATGGGACAGTAATTACCAAAATTTACCTACGTATATCACCTTTGGGGACGAAGGTGATAATTGTATTATTGAGCTTGTTAATGTCCAGATCAGCCTCTATGAAGGAAGTAACCATGTCAAGGACATTGAAATTGATGATTTCCCAGCATTTCTAGTAGATAGACCTAGAAAATCGTCAAGTCTCAAGGATTTCTTTCCTCCCATACAAAATTGCATTCTTGACCTCTTCAAAGGTTGGTGGTTGCACGAGGTCCAGTTTTATCTCATGCGTGACTTTGCAAGGTATGTGGTCAACAACTTTTAGACTCTGATCCAAGGTTACAATTATATATATGTATATATTCTCATAAAAGAAGATAAACACATCTTTAACGCTTATGGGTCATTTTCTATACCTCGTTATCGTCTAGAATTATGGTTATTCTATTGAAATTGCGCATTTGCGCCACTGATGCGTGAATTGAAGCGATATATACAAGTTAGATTCTTTTAAGTTCATATTATACAAGAAAGACACAAATTAAGCAAAATACATCTATCCAAACACCAAAATATACACATATGAAAATTGCCTGCAAAGCTCAAATAGAAAAAATAGAAATTCTTCAAGAAAACAAAAAATAATCATAATAAAAACTACATAAACAAAACCTAAATTCATACATTAAATTCTTTTTATGATCGATCTTATCAATGTAAAACATACATAGATATGAAAATTAATTAATAGGGTAGGCAATGGTTATACGATGGTTAGCAGTAGGATAGTGATATCGTAAATGGGATGGTTGAGGTATATAATGAAGATGAAGCGGGCGGTAGTTATGGATGCTTGAGATATAACAATAGTCGTTCGAGGAGGGTGGTAGGTATGTGTAAAGAAGAATACGATGATGACAATATTAGAAGCCCACCTAAAGAATGTAGATGGTGATGAGGATGAGGATGAGAATAAGATCAAACAAATCACATATTTTATTTACTAAAATTAAAGGGGGGGGGGGGGGGGTTATGTAGTAATTTAATACTTCAAAAATAAAGTCTCAAAATCCAAAGAATAATCGCAAACACGTGTGTAGCCGAATTTGGTAGAAAAAATAGATAAAACATCCCAAGCAGGGATAGAAATCGGTCAAATCATATCTGAATAAGGGTTCTAAATTTTTTAATATTTTTGGTATAGAAAAATTAAATCCAATTTCAATAAAATAAATCAGAATTTAATATATAAAACACCATGAGTATTTCAGAATTTTCGATTTTTTTCTATATTCCCCAAAATATTCATTTTAGAGACATTCTCAATATTATATTATTTTCTAACCTTTTTTGGCAATGATACTATTATACAAATAAAACAATACTAATTCGATTCCGCATCCATAAAATACAAGATTCAGTTAGTTCTAAAAATTAAATAATAGTAAAATATAAACATTCTAGTAAAAGGTTTTGAAATATATATAGTTCTAAATTCAAACAAATTTTCATGCGGTAGCAATAATATGACCTTTAACATATAACAAATTTAGACAATCACATATTAAACCTTCATATGTTGATGCATTGTGAACCTCTAATGATACGATGGTTGACCTCGAGTCATGCGATGATGGTGTATGATGATTTGGATCGTGTGGAAGAGAAGGTATTAGAACATATGTGTGAGATAGAAGAAATGAAACGACCTTTCCCTTTCCGTCGGAGCTTCATGGGCGTTGCCCCGTTCCCCAGTCAGTTGTAAAGTTTTGTGGAATTTATAATTGCATAAAAGGAGTCAAAGTTGTGGCCGCTACACCTTTTGAGAATTAGATGTACCTTGCGTGTCAAGCGAAATATTGGAATTGATAAGACCATAGGTCTGGATCTGCGAAGGCAATCGCTTAGATCTTCCCCTAACCCAACTCGGGAACAGGCCTACTCATCTATCAGTCCCTCTCGTAGATCCGTGCAGTTTTATGAAGCGTCTAAGCACTAAGCCGTGCTATGCCATAAGAGGTCATTCTCCAAATGGGATGGGGCTAAGCCTTTAGGTTGTTTAAGTAGGTTGGGTGATAGATCGACCATTCTCTCGTTTAGGATGATTGTCCAATCATAGTGAATGGAAGGGTAAAGTATTCACTCAAAGCAGTGTCCTAACTACGATTGGCAGAACAATTTTTAATTTGAAGTGAATTTTGTGATTCAAAGTTATATAGTTTTATATCATATATATAACAAAATAAGGTTTAATACCCAAGAAACACCTCAAATTAGAATTAATTCCCCCTCACCACAACCATCATTTTTTTTGCCAATAAAATGCCACATACATTTCTCTTTTTTCTTTTTTTTTTCCTATAAAATGAGTCGTTTGAGTTATGGGAAGCTTTCCAGAATTTAAATTTTGAGTTATGGAAAGCTTTCCAAAACTTAGATTTTGAGTTTTGGGAAACTTCCCATAACTCACTGTTTTTTAAAAAAGACGGTGCCTTTTATGGGCAAGAGTGTAAAGTGGTAGGTGCCTATTGGGCATTAACCCTACAAATAATTCTAAAGCTTATATAATATACTACTAAAAAGGTACATACATATAAATATATACTACTATAACTTTTTATAATCGAAAAAGTAAGTGGAAAAAAATCGATCGGGTTAGAAATAATAATTTTTTTCATATTTCTATATGTAATTCCAAAAATTGTAATCGTAAATTTTGAAAATCAGAATGTAAAAATTAATTAATTAAAAAATTTCAAATAGAAATCGGCCGAAATTAGAATTTGTTCTAATTTTCAGTATTACAGTGTGTCTACCAAAAGAACTATAAAATTCTACATATATTCAATTTTTTTACAAAACCACAACTATATATATATTTTTTGTCATTGAAACATGAAATAAAACAAGGAACATGAAACTGATAAAATTATACCCGTCCAAAAAAAAAGAAACTGATAAAATTAGTCCACGCCTCTTTGTTTGATAGTATTTTCCAAAAACTTCAAAAAATTCGCCATCTACCACAACTATATTGTCTTTGGTTTACTTCAACTGCCATAGTCTTGGTATTTTTTGGTATTTTTTCAACATTTAAAGAATGTAAAGTAAAAGGTACAAGGTTTGAATATTTGAATATTCCTCTTGAACATAAATAACTTAATTCTGATTTATTTGAGTTATGCATGAAGAGACGTGCATATTCGTCATGAAATTAATCATGGTGGTGCCTAGTGCAAATTGATTCGGACCATTAAAAAAAAACTATATGACCTTACAGTATTGCCGTCCGAATAGAGGAATATACAAATAAGAGCCTAAATACCAACTAAGAAAGTATTAAAAGCCTAGTTAAAAAACCTACTAAATAAAGCCTTAGTTACAATTTTATTGTTGGATTTTTCCAGATTTACCCGTTTTTTCTTTTTAATAATTCGTTCCTTTTTCTTTTAATTAATCTGCTGCGTACCTATGGGTACAAACCTCATGGGTACAGACCTACGTTGATTTTAAATTTTGTTAAGTGATTTGTTTGTGTGAAGTAGTTTTTTATTTAATTGCATACAAGCCCTCATACTTTTCACGTTTTGTCCATGTCAAGGTATAAGAAATCTGTTTTTTATCCGTGTCAAACTTCCGAGATACAAATCACAGGAACTCGTTAGTTAAGGTCTGTACCGAGTGTACAGACCCAAACACATTTTAATCAATCTAATTTTTGTCCATGTCCAGTATCCTAAAACCCAAACACAATAGGATGTATCCTAGGGTCCAGACCCTGGGGGTTCCAACACAATACAACAAGTTTATTTTTTTTTTAAATACACCAGATGCTAAACCAAGGCCCAGACCCATAAACTTCTTTTTTAAAATCAGGCTTTGGTCCAAATGAATTGTTGAAAAATAATAGAATATTTTAATCAAAAAGGGCTGGACCAAGTTGGACCCAAAAAGGCTGGCCCAAATAGATCTGTACCCAAAAAACCCACGACGCCTCTGTGACAGTGACGCGCGAGGCGGATCCACGACGCCTCTGTGACAGCCCTTCGACGCCGTTGTTGAAGAAGACGCTGCACTAGAGAACCGCTTTCGTGAAGAAGACGCTGTCGCTGTTTGTCGCTGTTCGTGGCCTTCAGATCTGCTCCTCGCCAGGAAGGGCAGACCACAGCGGCGCCGATCTGAATGCTGGTTCGATGGTGGGGTCGGTGAGATGGGGGCTGCAGATCTGAATGCTGGTGGTGAAGGATTGCGGCGCAGTGGAGAGGAGCGCGAATCATGGTGAAGGTGGGCATCGAGAGGGCGGTGGGGGTGGCTCTCGGTGGGGGTGGGGGAGGTGAGAAGGTGCATCGAGTTCTTGAGAGAGAGAGAGAGTGCACAGAGAGGAGTGAATGGAATTGGGTTGGTGGATTTGCTATATGGTTTTTGTTTTGCTTTATTTGTTATTCACTGTGGGAAGGGGGTATTTTGGGGTTTTCTCCCTATATTAAGTAGGCTGTAACTAGGTTTTGGGTTTTAGGGTAGGCTTTTCTTTATAAACTAGTAAGTGATGGGGCTGTTTTTAATAAATCTCCCGTCCGAATGTTTTTTTTTTTGGTACATGGGTTCCGGGCTTACTTGCGCGCACCCGACTAATCTCACGGGGATATACACGCCTCCCCATGCATATTCCCAGGTAAATCAGAACTAGGTGACCCATGTTCAGGAAGGAGTTCGAGCATTGTACCTCTTACTTTACATCCGTTCCCGTCCGAATGTTAGATTCGTATAGTAATGAAGCTGAACCTTCCGGGGTCGGCTAAACCTTGTAACTGTTTTCTTACTATCTATATTATTATGCATTTGGAAAAAAAAAAAATTCGTATACATACTCATGAAATAAGGCCCCAAATGAGTTTTTTCTGACCCTACCAAGTTTTTGGATAATTTTGATTATAACAGGTTGTATATTATTATTGTCTTTGACAAAAAAAATGATTATAACAGGTTGTCAAACATTTTGTCAAAAAAATAAAATATTTCGAACAAAAAAAAAATCAAAACAATAAAATAAAATTGAACGACTATCCTCATCCCATTCTCTCTTTCTGCCAACGTCATCATGAGTCATAACAAAGAGAAGAGAGAAAGAAATGAAATTAATTTGTCTCTTCTGTTGTTTTCTGTTCGGTTCGGTTTGGACCGTTTGGTTCAATGCTGTTAAAAAGCGTGTTCAGAGACAGAGAGAGGGATATAAGATAGACATATAGAAAACATCTCTATCTCTAAAACGCTTCAAAAATTCTGCAGAAACCTAAACATGTATAAAATATAATTTAGTAACATTCATTTCTCTAAATATTTTTCTCTCCCTTTCTGAGCCTCTCTTTCCTATTTCACCGGTGAGGGGTTTGTTCAATTCCTCTCAAATTCACAATAATTTTGGGTTATATTCTGAAGAAATACAAAAAGTACACAAAAAATAAATGAAAATAGAAAGGAATTCGTGTTCCCCTTTGAAATTTTGGTAGGCGATTTTGTGTTTATTAAATATAGTTGGGGCCCACTTGGTAAAATTTTATGTCAGCAAGTGAGTAAAAATTAATTCTATTATTAAATATAAAGGTGATTCTTGAGCTGTTTCTATCTTTATGTGCTTCTTGGACTCTTATAAGCATTATATGTAAGATGACAAGTGTATTAGTGGGCAACAATAAATGAGATTGTATTGAGCTTCAGCTAAAGCTAGGGCTTAGAGTTCTATAAGTCTTGAGAATTTCGATTTTGGGTTAAAATTATTCTTTGCTTTTAAGCTAAAAATGGCTTCTGCGATCGAAAATGTTGATGAAAACGAAACTAGAGGTAGTATGTGGGATTTAGATCAAAAGCTTGATCAACCTATGGATGAAGAAGCTGGAAGGTTAAAGAATATGTATAAAGAAAAGGTAAAGTCAATATCAAATCATCTTTTCAATTTGTGTTTATTTGAATCAATCTGTTTGTTAATAGTATCCTTTACTTTATACTCCTACACACTTTGCACTTTTCTTAGCCTTTCTATTAATCTAGGCTCCACTTAGATTCTTCTTCCTTCTGCTTTTAGGGTCGACCCTTTGTTATATAATGAACAAACCAAATTTAAATTCTATAAATTTACAACTTCTGTTCCTAGTTATAGAGTCTTAAGAAAGTGTTGATGTATTCAACTTCCTATCTCTGAATTTTCCTTTTTTTTTTGTTTCTGACTTGGTAAATACGATCTGATAATTTACTTAAAATGGAAAAGAAGTTCGATTGTGACTTCATGTATGTAATTATTGCCATGACTGGTTCGATTTTGAGTTTTTTTATATATCTCTGTCAAAAGTTAACATAATCTCAGATGTATAATATATAAATGAGCTTTTAACTCGAATGGTTTGCTTTGATTAAACTGATCTAGTCTTGGATCATGTACAATTTAAAGACTAATATATTTCTAAATGCAGAAATTTTCATCATTATTATTGCTTCGCCTTGCATTTCAAAGCCTCGGTGTAGTTTACGGAGATTTAGGGACTTCACCTTTATACGTATTCTACAATACTTTCCCTAACGGAATTAAAGATCCCGAAGATGTAATTGGAGCACTTTCATTGATTATTTACTCCCTCACTTTAATCCCGTTGATTAAATACGTTTTCATAGTATGTCGAGCAAATGACAATGGGCAAGGTATATTTCAAACCCTAACATACTAATTATTATACCATTTCGCGCTAAAAAAGTAAATATATGTTTTACAGGGGGTACTTTCGCACTTTATTCGTTACTTTGTCGGCACGCAAACATGAGAACAATTCCGAATCAGCATCGAACTGATGAAGAACTTACTACTTATAGCCGAAACACATCTGAAGAACATTCTTTCGCTTCGAAAACTAAAAAATGGTTAGAATCTGATCCGTATAAAAAGAATTTACTTCTTATCATAGTTCTCATCGGTACTTGTATGGTAATTGGAGATGGTATTCTCACTCCTGCTATTTCAGGTACATTTTACATTTATTTTCCATTATACATTCTATAACATTTATAATTAACGAAATTTATATACACTATATACAGTTCTTTCAGCTTCTGGTGGGATTAAAGTGCAAAGTCCAGAAATGAGCAATAGTACTTTCCTTTTTCTACTTTTTCTAATTTTTACTTTTTATGTTAAGTATTTAAAGTAAATTAATTAATTTTTTTTTTGTTTTGAAAGATGTGGTGATAATAGTTTCGGTAATAATGATAGTGGGTTTATTTAGTATGCAACATTACGGAACAGATAAAGTGGGATGGATGTTCGCTCCAATAGTACTTCTATGGTTTCTATTTATAGGAGGTATCGGAATATACAATATATGGAAATACGATACTTCAGTTCTTAAAGCATTTTCTCCGGTTTACATTTATCGATATTTCAAAAGAGGAGGAAAAGATTCTTGGACTTCATTAGGTGGAATAATGCTAAGTATAACAGGAACCGAAGCACTTTTTGCTGATTTAGCACATTTTCCAGTTTCAGCTATTCAATTAGCTTTCACTTTAGTTGTATTTCCGTGTCTTTTATTAGCTTATACTGGACAAGCTGCTTATCTTGTTAAAAATCAAGAACATTATATTGATGCGTTTTATCGTTCAATCCCAGGTTTGTCTCTATCATGTCTGAATGTTTAACATATTTTGTAGTTTATTAAATGTTTGTTTGTTTTATGTGTAGAAGCGGTGTATTGGCCTGTATTTGTTATAGCGACATTAGCGGCAGTTGTGGCGAGTCAAGCGACGATTTCGGCGACGTTTTCGATAATTAAACAAGCGGTCGCGCTTGGTTGTTTTCCGAGGGTGAAAATTGTGCATACTTCGAAGAAGTTTTTGGGTCAAATTTATATTCCGGATATTAATTGGTTTCTTATGTTACTTTGTATTGGTGTTACTGCTGGGTTTCAAAATACTAATCAAATCGGCAATGCTTATGGTACGTTAGATTTTTTACTTTTTTTGAATTATTAATTAATATTAAATAGTCAAACTTTCCTAAATAGTCCCTGAATTATAGTTCAGTTACCCGTTTAGTCATCGTACTTAATTTTTTTTCCCTGTCAGTTCCCGCGTCTAATTCCGTCAGATTTTCATCGTCCGAGGACCAAATCGGTAAAAAAGGTTACTTCAGGGACCATTCGAATTTTTTTCCTATTAATAAGTTAACGTTAAAGATCTGACGGAATTGGACGCGGAAAAAGTAAAAAATTAAAGTCCGAGGACCTTTTGGGCAACTTTTGAGTAAATGGGGTAATAGTTCAAGGGGTATTTTAGTAATTTTACCTATTAAATATATGTATATATATATATATGTATCTCATATTATGTTGTAAATAACAGGTACAGCAGTTGTACTAGTAATGTTAGCGACAACTTTTCTAATGACATTAATAATGTTATTAGTTTGGCATTGTCATTGGATACTTGTACTATTATTCACCGCTTTATCACTAGTAGTTGAATGTACATACTTCTCGGCCGTAATTTTCAAAGTTGATCAAGGAGGGTGGGTCCCACTCGTGATTGCTGCAGCTTTTCTCGTCATAATGTACGTATGGCATTACGGTACACTCAAACGATACGAAACGGAAATGCATAGTAAAGTATCGATGAGTTGGATTGTAGGGTTAGGTCCTAGTTTAGGACTAGTACGTGTACCCGGTATAGGACTTGTGTATACGGAATTAGCAAGTGGGGTCCCACATATATTTTCTCATTTTATTACGAATTTACCGGCTATACATTCTGTAGTGGTTTTCGTATGTTTGAAGTATTTACCGGTTTATATGGTTCCTGAAGAGGAAAGATTTTTAGTGAAACGGATCGGACCAAAGAATTTTCATATGTTTCGATGTGTCGCTAGATATGGTTACAAAGATTTACATAAAAAAGACGAGGATTTTGAAAATAAGTTGTTTGAGAATCTTTTTATGTTTGTTCGGTTAGAATCTATGATGGAAGGTTGTTCAGATTCCGATGAGTATAGTTTATATACGAAATCGCAACGTTCGGTAGAGCTTTCGAATGTGAATACTTTTACAACGAATGTGGACACGATTTCATCAGTAGATTCGATTATACCTGTGGCGAGATCTCCGAGTCATACACATCTTACGGGTTTGTCTTTAGGGAGAACGAGTAATAATACTGAAATGGATGAGATGGAGTTTTTGAATAGCTGTAGAGATGCTGGAGTGGTACATATACTTGGAAATTCGGTTGTGAGAGCAAGGAGAAATTCGAGGTTTTATAAGAGAATAGCTATTGATTATATATATGCGTTTCTTAGGAAGATTTGCAGGGAGAATAGTGCTATGTTTAATGTTCCTCATGAGAGCTTATTAAATGTTGGCCAGATTTTCTTGGTGTAATATTTGTCTGTAGTAATAACATGGTAAATACATTTTTTGATTATGTAAAGTCGAATTTTTAGAGTACTTTTGTTATTAGGCTGTACTAGTCACAGTACTTGTTTATTGTTGGATGTGTTGTTAAAGCAGCATTTAGACCATTCTTCGGAAAGAAGTTTATCTTTTTCTCTTACATACTAAATTCCTACCTACTTTTATCCCTAGTGATATACTTTATAAGCCCTACGGTGGATCATTATATTGCATAGTTTCGAAAATACTTGCCCAACTGTTAGCTACTTGATACACATGGCATATCTTGAACCTTGATACACATGGCATATCGTGAAAGCATTGTTTTTGTTCTTGATATTCTTGCACTTCCGGAGAATCTCATCCGACCACGTTCACTATCTAATACACTTGAAAAAGACATTTTTTTCATGATATTCTTGCCCTTCCAGAGAAATTTGTCCGATCGATTCTTAGAGTTCACATTGTCTTGCACTTAAAGCTGTAACCTGTGAATTTGTCTTAATGTATAGCTTGGTATCCTTTGTTCCTAGGTCATTTTGAGTCTTATGCGTAGTGCATACAATTCAAACGCCACGTCTGAGCCATATTGAGTCTTAAGTGTAGTGCAAACAGTTCAAACGCCACGTCTGACCCATCCAAACAACCTAACAATCAGCTGCTGAAAACACCACACCATCATCCATTTCTTTTCCTTAAGAGCACACAAAGTCACGTGCGAGATTCCCATATTTTGCTTTACTCAACCACACCGATTCATCCAATATACATGGCTAGAGTTTCTCCAGGCTAAAGTTTCTCCTTGTTCCTACCTGTCCAAATTATCCATATTTCAGTCGCAATAAGAATGTTGTGGGTGAAAATATACGTCTGGTGTGTGTTAGTGATCCTAACGGGATAGACTATTCGGATAAACGTACAAGGTTATAATCTTTAACAACGATCATCACGTAAAATTCACTCAGAAGAGGCATCTAATGGTGTTAAGCAACCTTCTAAGCTACCCGGAAGGAAGTTAGAATCCTGATGAACGAGAACTTTCCAATTCGTCTTTAAAACTAGAATTAATCATTGTCATTATAAAGGATTACTTGCAAACTTAAGCTATTATTTTCATCTCGTTTTCTTCGTTAGTTATTTACATCCGTAGTTAATTATAATTTAAATCTACATTTATTGCATGTAGTCCTTAATCTTGAAAACTCAAAAAAATATTATATTTTTTTTTTTTTGTCTTTTAGTAGTAGCTAGCAAATCCACTATGGTCTATGGTCTCCTAATAAGCGTACTACCTAGAAAGCTCAGTAATTGGAAAAGAAACAGAACTAGAATAAGAAAGCGGTGGGTTTCGGGTTTGCGAGTGCCTATCTATTCTAACTTCCTACTAGCTAGTGGAGCGAGTATAACATAACCTTGACTGTTAAGGAGAGGAGTACTGAACATTAAGCTAAAGAGGAGTACATGCATGTCGAGCAAAGATAAGACTAGTGCGAGATATGAGATCGAGAGCATACTAGCATAGTTACAGAACATAACAGCGAGGTGCAACTTCTATTCCAAGAAAAGACTTAAGAGGTCCAAGAAATTTTCATATCTTAAAGGCCAGTTGATCCTTAAGAAAAGAAGGCAAAAAACTAGGAGTACTTTTTCTTTGTCAGTAGTTTCCTGGCGTAACAGATTAGATGCACTTTCTTGGTCGAATAACCAAATCAAAGAAGGACGAAGCTATATCTCAGTGGGTGACCGATTAATCTCGTTGGTCCGGTCCTACCACCGAAAGCCTGGCTTGAGTGAGATGAGCTGAGCCATCCTCGATATAGCAATTTGGATATGCTCTTCCATCTTTGTCTCCAGTGGTTGAGCTCAAAACAATCAAGGATAGGTTCAGACGCTACCTTCAAGGGACATTCACATGGGAAGAAATCGAGCGTTTGATGATTGAGCCTAGGATCTGAACCTGCTTAGGGATCTGTGGGATGAGCTCATCAGCAAAAAAAACCATGAGGATGACTAGGCTGTCTTTGGCGTGGCTATCTTTTATGCTGATCTCAACAAGTAGTACCGGAAACTAATGAAACCCACTAGATGATCGAACCGGCCACTGAGGTAGGGAGTACAAGGGTCCACTTCTAATTTCCCATTTTATATGTATGTAAAAAAGAGGCGATTCTGGTATCTGGTCCATCATCGTTGGGTTACCGCATGCCTCTCTTTCGTATTCTGCTTTACGCATGCATATGCAAGGCACAACCGGGCACTTCGTGGCTTATCTTCACTTTTAAGGTAAGGTGTTTTTCTAAGTGATTCTTTGTATATGGAAGAAAACGAAAGGAAGCAACTAGGCTAGACTGCTAATATTCTGGAGTAGCCTGACCCTGGGAAAGAGAATGTAACCGCCGCCAAGAATTAACATGTTGTGCCGGGTGACTGGAATCCTCTGAGGTCAGCTGAACAGGCTGACAATCAGCAGAATATGCTGAGCAAAGGTGCTGGCCTGAAGAGTGAGGCTAATCTGTAACATCAACTGCAGAAGAATGAGGTTCGAGTTGATGAACAAGAGACAACTAAATCCATCAACGTTCCCTAAGAGCACGATAATAAGTAATATCATAATCCCTGTGGAGAAAGATAGTTATATACTTACTTATTACTTGCAAATGACTCATATACTTGTGGGAAGTGATCTATATGGATGTCATTATTAGATTATTTTCTGAAGAAGACAAACTGTTACATAAAAGAAGAAGATTAAAGAAATTGAAGTACAAAATTTGTCTCTTCAAAGGTTGAAAACTTGAGGCCTGGAATATTAGGTTGCTCCAAAGACAATGAAGTACAAAGAGAAAATAAAAATTAACTATTTACAATCATAAAACTAAAGTGTATGATAAAATATGTCAAGCTGTCTTTAAAAAGGTTTGTAATATTCCTTATATACATGTAACACATGGGCTATGCTGTAAATCTCCTTGCCTAGGTGCGCTTAGGCACCGCCTAGGCGTCAACTCCCCCCTCAGCCGCTTACGCCTAGTTAAAATTCTAGACGTTTTTGCCTAGCCCCTTAGTCGCCGTGGAATAGGCGTCTAGCCCGTCTAGGCACCGACTAATGGAAAAAATGACCGCCTAGGCGCCGATTAATGAAAAACATGCCTGCATAGACCTTTTTGTTATTTTTTTTATTCTCGAGAATTATTTAGTTGATATTATAACTCAATTTTTAGTATTTTTATATTTACAATAGTGTTGTTAAACGAATTTTATGACTTAAATAGTTAAAATTTCTATAATTACTACATATATATTACTAAATATACAAAATTACACACCGGGATTCAAAACCGTATAATTCCGCCTAGGCCCCGTATAATCCTGCCTAGGCGCTAGGCTCCGGTCGACCGCCTAGCGCCCAAAATCGAGATCTACAGCATAGCACATGGGGCACAATCTAGGTCAACAGTCGTACTCAAAGTACTCAAGTGTAGGATCAATTCCTGTATAGACTGTGTATGCTTCACGAGAACAAATATAATTATTTACTCAGAGCTCCAAATGTTTCACAACTTGCAGCGTTGGAAACTTGACCTAAGTTTTTCTCTATTTGATGGTAGGTCACATCTCAGCCTGGCTATCGGACACCGGTTTCCGGTCCGCCGGACCGGCCCGGACCGATAAGCACCGGCGACGGAACGAGACCGGCATGGTGGTGGTGGCCGGAACGGAACGAACCGCCGTTCCTGCTAACGTGCGGCGTTTTCAATTTCTACTTTTTTACTTGGACCGAACCGGTCCGTGACCGAAACGGACCGGTAACGGCCCGTTACTAATTTTTTTTTTTTTTTTTATATTCCAGCCCACATAATTAATATAGCCAACCCAATTCTGTAGCCCATTCCCCACCCCAATTCTGAGGCCCAACAAAACCCACCCCAAATCTGTAGCCCAATAAAACCCACCCCAAATACCCCGCCCAACAAAACCCACCCCATTTACTCTTCACCCACCGTCTTCACTGTATCTCTCTCTCTGTTCTTACGATGGAAACCAAGCAACCCACTCCGAATCTGTCCCTGTCTATAGCAATTTTTGAGTTATTTTCAACCTAATCTATGGGTTGATTCCACTCTATTGTGATTCTATGTTAGTTTGGAAATATAGCTTTTTCTGGTAAGTAATTACTATGTTGATATATATATATATATATATCTATATTTATACAATTTCTTAAATATCATATCATTCTTATGATCTATCCTATTATGCATGGTTGATTTCTGGTGATGCAATTGCTAATTTTGGTTGAAAGTCGATGGTTAAAGCTATGATATTGGATGGGTAATGTTATTCTTGGCCCTAATTACTATCTTTTTCGGCATACACTGAAATTTTTGAAATTGAAAGATGAAACTGAAATTGTGGAAATTGATTATTCTTGTCTCTGTTGTTTGTGATTATTGTCCCTGATGTTTGTGATTATTTGTGATTCTGTACTTTTGTGATTCGATTATGTCCAAATTTAATATTTGTCCCTGTTGTTTCATGATTTTCGAGTACAAGGTAGTAAGATCAAGTAGTTTAAAGTGTTGTATTTTGTTTAGAATTGACGGGATTTGTTGAATTGACGGATCAAAACTTGTGAAATTTGCAAAATAACCCCTATTTGTTACAAAAATGATGAAAACTCCATTTTAAAAGACTAATATCTTTAATATTTTGTCCCATAGCTTTCGAATTTTGTAAAATTGGACCCAAACTTGTAGGTATCTATTTATGCGATTATATTTGATGATGAAAAAGTTTCTGAAAAGTTAAAATAAAGGTCCTTGGCTTAAACTTCCTGGAATAATATTGTGGTCCAAGTTTCCTTGTGCAGTTTTATGAACTCTGAATGTTTTATATTTGGAAAGTGTCATTTAATTACCAAGGAATTCAAATACAAATTCTAAACTTTTGATTGTGGGACATGGTTTCTGATTTGTTAAACAAAGTAGGGGTTTTTTTGTGTGATTTTCGAATTGTTAAATTTGTTGTGTTACCTAGAATTCAAATGTGGTTGGTATTTATTGATGAAACACCCCCCATCTTTTATGTAGTCTCGCAAAATGTCCCTTATTCTTTTAAAAAAGATATTTAAACCCCTAATGTCTTGCTAACCTCCTTAATTTATTAATTGTTTTGAAGCATCAACACTTATTAGAACCACACATCACTTGATTCACTACCATTCACAAGTTAAACGGGGATCTGCAATTCTACACTTTTATGCACACTTAAAAAGGGTATCTACAAAAGGTATATGCATTGACAAATTTAAATTTTTTCTCATTCTTGGTATTTAATTTATTTCAAATGGTTTGTAATAATTTTTATTCTTTTTGTATTTGCGATTTTTTTGGTTTAGACGTTTATCATTATATTGTATGTATTATATAGCGAATAGTAACAAACTATAGGATTTCGTCTACTAAATCTCAACTAAAATTCAACTAAATTGTTAACTCAACTAATTAAAATTCAACTTCATTTTTTACTCAACACAATTACATACTTGTTCAAACCAAACTATTTTTAAAAACAACCTAAACTCAAACTATTGTTAAATAAAACAATGTAAACTATTTTTAAGTACAAACTTACAACTCTAATGTATAAAAAAAAAAAAAAAAAAAAAAAAAAAAAAAAAAAAAAAAAAAAAAAAAAAAAAACGATAAGCCGATAGTGGGACCGGTCCGGGACCGAAACCGGAACCGATAAACCGGTCCCTGTTATCGGTCGGTTTTTGATAATTTGGGACCGAAGAACCGGTCCGGACCGGGACCGATAATGGGTGTCCGATAGTCCGGTCCGGCCCGATAAGGAGGCTAACCGATAAAAACCGGTCCGAACACGGAGCGGAACGGCCGATAGCCAGGCTGAGTCACATCCCCCAAAGTTCCTCTATTTGATCCCATACATTCTTTGAACTTAGTAGATGCGTTTTTATTTATTTTTTGCTTGATTTTCTTTACATTCTCGTACGACCTACATCTTATTTCCTTTGGGTTTCTTCTACATCTTATTCCTTGCCTTTTGATCCTTCACATTCACTTTTTATCGTCACACCATCTTTTGTTCATCACCATGCATATTTACTACAAAAATATATTAATTATCCTATATTACAAGAACAAGACTATGGTTTAAGATTAACACTAATCTACCTAACTTTTATTGTTATTTTTAATGAGTAGTTGTAAAATTATTTTGGCTTACAAATAAATTTAAAAAGTTGAAAATTCTGTCTTGAATTGCTTTGGGATTCATCAATAAGATAAGACTTTAATATATTGTAATTTATTTACAAAAGAGTCACTTTTGTTGATAAAAAACTTCTATTTATATATAGCAATTGTTGGAATTTTTTAAATAAAGATAATTTATTTTATTAATTCTTTCATGTTTTTGGAAGAAGTGGAAAATACCATTTGTGTATAATAGTCCCACTTTATTATTTGGGGAAAAAAAACCATTAGAATTATTCCTTATTCTTCATTATGGATTAATGGTTCTTTATGTATTAGTTGTTATAGGAGTTACAAAAACTTGATAAAGAAAAAAAACGGACGACTTTAATGAGCATTGACGAGCATTAATGTGACGGTTTTCTTGTCTTGCTATTTCTTCTATAAATAGTGACTTTGTCACTTTCATTTTAAGAGAAGAAGAAAAAAGATTATTCTTGAGAGAATGGAAAAATATAGAGAGAATAGAAAGGAAAAAAATATTCTAGAGAGAATAAAGAATAGAATGTAAAATGAAACTAAGAATTAGAAATACTATTATATTTCTCTCTCAAATATTCTAGTATAATATTTCTATAGAATAGAACTTTTGTTAGAGATAACCGGTACGACCGGAATATCTTTTTAACGCCATTTACATTCCGTGTAATAGTTCTTTTCTCATATTTTCGGTGTAAGTTTCATTATTTTCAATTCATTGTAATAGTTACCTTAATTGAGAATTATTTTGTTTTTCTTTTGGAATTCCATTTCTTCATTTATTAAAACCAGTGATTGTTATTTTTCCAACAGCAATAACACCCACATGTATGTTTACTTGTCATGGCATCATAGACTGATTATTTAAGTACAAGGAGTCCGGCAGTCCTTTATAGGTGGTCATAATATGCCACTCTTTTCTTAATCAGAGGTCTAATACATCGTAGCTGGAGGACCCATCTTTCACTTTTTCAATATTAGAAAATTTCATCAGATGTAAATCTGCAATATGTTCTTCTAGTGTTTAGGAATCAATGATATAAAAATATAGAATGTAGAGAAAAAACTAAAATACAAATAGGAAAATGGTGATAATTTTTCCTTTAAAGGTAAATTCTAACTAAAAATTCTATAAAAATAAATAATAGTTTATTCCTTAAATTTTGATTATAGAGAAATATCTCTTGTTGATAGCGTATCAACAGTGTTTATGGAGGTAAATATCGATAGAGAATGATCTTATACGAATGTTCCAATCTCACAAAATCCATAAAAAACACCTATACAATCAAACTTATCTTCCCCATAGACATAGTTGATGGTGTAGTAGATTGTTGTTAGAGAATAATCTATGTGCACTGATGGTTATAGTGGGCGATGTAGGTTGGCGGCGAGGGGTCAGTGATTGTTAGTGAGGCAACTATAGAGTAATGTCACAAAAAACAAAGAAAGATAAGATATGTTGTTTGTGAGAAATAAATAGAGGGTTTGAAGCGTACATGATAATAGTTAAAACAAGTATCGTATAACGTGATTTCAACTTCTTTTTACGTAGGTTATATTTTTTATATTTGTGGATGTATGGTAGATGGTAAGAAGGTAGATTTCAGATATTTCTGTCCTCAGGATATTTTGTGATTTATAGGGCATATATATAATCACGGAAGTGAAAATCTGCAATACATATTTAAATATAAGAGTACATATATCAAGAACATGAATATGATCATTTCATTACAATATGAATAAATATTATATTAGTAATATCTTATTAGTGCAAACACCGACATTCTATATTCCATAATCCAGATTCTCTAATTGCTAAAATTTACAAAGGTAAATATTATGCGCATACTACCTTTATTAAAGCCAAGCTGGGTTCTTATCCTTCTCCTGGTTGGAGAGGTATTATTGAAGGTAGAAAAGTTTTTGAAAAAAACCTTTTTTGTAAATTAGGCAATGGTATGAATATTAATGTGCAGGAAAATATTTGGATTACTAATTCGGATAAAGTAATTAAACCCAAAGATAATACTATATCCTTTGTCAGAGATTTTTATAATAATGATAACACATCCTGGAATGAAGAGTATGTTAAAGAACAATTTGATACTAATGTTGCCAATACTATTTTAGATATGAAAATCCCCCCATTTGATTGTCCAGACTTTACAATCTGGAATAAATCAAAAAATGGTGATTATTCTGTTAAAATAGCCTATGCTATTATCAAAGAACAGCTGGACTATTCTTCTAAAACTAGCTTGAATATTAAACCTTCCTCGTCTTACAATCATGATAAAAAAACGTGGAAATTAATATGGGGTATGAATTGTTCCAATAAAGTTAAAAACTTTATGTATAAATGTGTAAAGGATAAACTTTCTACTGAAAAAAATCTATACATAAGGAAATGTACCAAAAATAAAGTTTGTAAGCTTTGCAACACTGAAGAAGAAAGTATAGAGCATTTACTTTTCGCTTGTCCTTGGGCTAAGGCTGTATGGTTCAGTTCACAACTGACTCTTAAAACTAAAAATAATAGCACAGAAAAAATTGGAGATTGGCTTATTTACATAAATGATTCTCTTAATAATAACTCTTCAGTGGGAAATTATGATATTGAGTTTGTTTGCTATGTTTGCTGGCAGATTTGGAAAGGGCGAAACCTTTTTTTTTTTGAAAATGAAATCCCTGATCCTTTATTTACCCTACATCTAGCAAAAAAACATTGGAATGAATATAGAGAGGCTAATTTAAATCCTAATGATGCAATTCATTCTAAGCTGAAGGAAACAGATAAAAAATCACTAAAGGGCATTCGAAATAATGCAATTAGTGACTCTCATAATGGAAACCAGAATTTGTTAAATGATAATAATAGTAATTGGAAAGCTCCTCCCTTTAATAAGGTAAAGATTAACACTGATGCTTCTTTCTCTACTAATAATAGTACTATTACATATGTGATCAGGGACTCTTTTGGAAATTTGGTGGATTATGATGCTAAGGCTATAGCAGCTTCTCACGCTGGTGAAGCTGAAGCTTTGGGAGTGCTATGGGGATGCGAGAAAGCTAAGGAATTTGCTCCAGGCTCGGTGATCATTGAAAATGATTGTGCTACTGTTTTAAAGCCTTTGTCTTCTGCATCCTCAAACACTTTATTTGATTGTTGTAATATTTTTAAATCCATTTATGGTACTGCTGAGCTTTGTGCTCCTTCTTTTTCTCTTGTTCTTCGCAAGAGCAATAGGGTGGCTGATTGGGTCACTAAACATAAGCTTTTAGGCAATATGTTTGGTGATTGGAGGGTGTGTCCTCCTCCCCAATTAGCCCTTTTGATTTCTTTAGACACCATTGCTGCTGGCATTGGTTGAACTGTTCTTTTTGTACCCTATTTTACCTTCTATATATTATGGTTTAGACAAAAAAAAAAAAACACCGACATTCTATCTGAACATACGATTCTTTTTCTTATGTTTGACAGACTTTATTCTTGATCATGAAGGACAGGATTATGATTATATTTCGTGGTTGGGAGGGTAATCGAATTATTCAAATAATAAGGCATGGCTACTATTTTAAACTTAATAATCACAAGGACCATGATACCATATATATAACGTTAAATGAGCTTTAAATTCCTATCTTTTAGAGTGACCCTGAAGGAATATGTTTCATAGTTGAGAGTGATAGAAGTATTCAAACAATAGTACATGACTACTACTTTGAACTTAATATTTATAAGGACTGTGATATTCTAGGGTAAAGCCCTCCCGTGGCCCTTTATCTATACCCAAAGTGCACGGGCCGCCCCTGATCTTCAAAATTACCCTTTTACGCCCCATATCTTCACCTTTTGTGACACTGTTAGCCCTTTTTTCGTTTTTCTGTCAGTTGACCGTTAGTCAACGCCACTTGGCGCCACCTCACCGCCACCTCAGTGCCAACTCAGCGCCTCTGTCTTCGTCAGCATCGTCCCTAACTTAAAAAAAAGAAAAAACTTTTAAATGTTTGAAGATTTGAAGGTTTGAAGGCTTCAAACCTTCATCAATGGAGGAAAAATCAAAAAAAAAATGCTTCAATTGCACTTCATTAAAACTCGAAAAATACTCAACCCCATTAAACAATCAATTAAAACAAAGATAAAACCCAAACTATTTCTTCTACTCAGTTCAAGAGAGTTAGATAAAATCAAAAGAAATATCTGTACATTATTAAAACTCAAACAAATACTCCTTAAACATAGCTACTGGAGATACAAGGTGTAGAGAATTGAAACGAAAGAACGAACTGAAGCCAGACCTGATCAAGTCCTCCTTTGACAGTAACTCGGTAAATCAGAATTGAGAAAATATCTAAGCCTAACTTTCTGGAGACACAGAATAATCTCAATCAATTAAAATGTAAGTAATAGAAAAGTCCAACAATTTATTGCAGAACCCAGTAAATCCTTTTACAAAACTACTATTGAAAGATTGAATACATCGATCTCAAGTATTAATCGAAGTATTAATCCTTTTATCTTAACCATATTACACGTTTCTTTGCTCTGTTGGCGAAGGATGGATGGATCTTCAGCCATTCTTGTCTTTTTTCGTCCCAGTTCTTCATCGGCCGCTCTATAGTGTAGATTAATTTTGGGTCATCGTAAAACGTCGGGTTGGGCGGATCGAGGAGGCGATTGTCATTATGTGAATTTGCTGTCTAGAGATAGGTGAGTTTCGGGTATGGGCTCGGCGAGTGTGAAAGTGGGATTTGTTTGGAGTTTTAGGCCTGTGTTTGAGGTTGGGCTTGGGATAGCAAAAGACCAGATAGCCCAAAAAAGTAAACAAGCTACCAGGGCACCACCGGCGAAAATAAAGTGATCGGAGAAGAAGGAAAACGATGTGGGTTTGCTACGACCTCCATTTTGCTTGGGGGTGTTGCTATTAGCTAAGAGAAATGAGTTACCACCTAAGAACTTGGATTTACATCCAAAACTAGCTGAAAATCGTATAGTGATTGTTTTATACGTTCATAATCGACCATAATTCTAAAAAATGGTGGCTGATAGTTTATCTAAAGTTGAAGGAATCAGCGAAACTTTATTAATTGTTAGTCATGATGGTTTTTTTTAAGAAATGAATGAGATTCGTATTTTAGATTTTTCCTCCATTGAAGATTTAAAGCATTCAAACCTTCAAACATTTAAAAGTTTTTTTTTTTGTTAGGAACGATGCTGACGAAGACAGAGGCGGTAAGGTGGCGCTGAGGTGGCAGTGACGTGGCACCATGTGGCGTTGACTAACGGTCAACTGACAGAAAAATGAAAAAAGGGCTAACGGTGTCACAAAAGGTGAAGATATGGGGCGTAAAAAGGTAATTTTGAAGATCAGGGGCGGACCGTGCACTTTGGGCATAGTTAGAGGGCCACACGAGGGTTTTACCCGATATTCTATATATAAAGTGAAATTGAGCTTTAAATCCTTTCATTTAGATATTTCTAAAAAAGAACCCAACTATTTTACAATTAAATTTATTTTTAAGTCTTATAATTCAATATATACTTATCATGCATACATCCCGGGTTTGAATTTTAGTGGGCCCACTAGTAGGATTGGGCCCAATAGGAAATACCGAACTTTTTGTCCAATATCTAGGGGTGTGCGCGGGTCGGTTTTGGATGAAAAATACTCAACCCACAAACCGCCCGTTGTTGTGCGGTTTTTGAAAAATGAGACCCGCACCCGCCCAATCCATTATATAAACCGTAGAGTTTCGGGTTGAGCGGGTTGCGGGTGCATTGCGGGTGATTTAGTTTAATAAATGAGCCGAAATTGTATCCATAATCATTCGGCAGGATTATAATACAAATGCATGTTGCAACAAAAAATATAGTTTATGATACTCATATACATTTTAAATCATATAATATATTATATTTTAAAAAATATAATATGAGTTTTTGGAAAAATAAAAATATGAAATAAACAAAAGATTGAGATAATATCATAACTGAAATGAAATCAGATTCATTTGAAAAAATATATTTGAAATACCAAGGGATTTTAAAATTTAAAAGGGAAGGAATAAAAAAAATATAAAGTGAGAATCAAATGACCATACAAATTTATTTGAATAAAATGAGCAATACAATTTTTTCAAATAATTTATACTACATGGTAATCGGGTATGCGGGTTTGCGGGTTTCATATTTTAAATCCGCAACCCGCAAAAAATGTATACTTTTATTAAAATGTAAACCGCAACCCACCCAATAGAAAACTAACCCGTATTATTTCGGGTTAGTGTAATCGGGTTGGTCGGGTTATGCGGGTTTTCTAACCCGATGCACACCCCTACCAATATCTGTATCTCAACCATTGATTAATATAACATAACACATGTTATTAATAAATTAGTTACTTTTGTAAGTTTAAAATATAACGTATATGTATGAATTTAACTGGTGTAGGATCATCCACTATTAGATGGAAGAATTTTCCTATACGAAATATCCATCAATTCCTCAATACAAATTTGTTAATTTTAAAAAAAAATAGTTATCTAATTTGTTTCAAGTAGAAGTTAATGATGTTGCAATTTTAAGCCTACTTTTAATCTTTCCCACGTGAATATACTATGAACCTGAACCTGACCTAATAATGAAATCAATAACAGTAATAAATAAAATAACACAAAAATTATACAACAATAAGGAAAATTTATTCATCATTTCAAATTTTATTAACTTCCTTATTTAGAACAAACACATTTTTCATTAATACACTTTCCTCCATATGGAAAATCCCACAAACATTCTTCATTACACATTTTATCATCACACAAAAAGCTTTTCAACTTTCGACCATGTTGGATTTTCGTAACTTTTGTCTCAGTCTTTATCTCTGTGTCGGTCTTTTCACAATTAATCGAGGTAGCAATAATTAAGAAAAGAAAAAACATAGAAAGAAAAGTCATCTTACTTAAACAATACATGACTATCTCTATTTTTTTCAATACTATGTGTGATAAACAAAAACAAGATCTTGATATTTATAAGGAGAAAAAGTAACATTAATCATAATTCTTATTTAATTGATTTAAATGAATTTTTTCTTTCTATATGCAATTCAAATTATATTTAGTATATGGGTCCATAAATAAAAAACAGAATAATATAAAAAGAAGGAAATATAAATGATCTTTTAAATCATTCCAAAAATCAATTACTATCCATTTTTATTGGAGTCAAATAAAAAAAAGATTTTTCTTTTTTAAATATTTATAATTTTTTTTTTTCAATCTAAACCTAGAATATCCAAAATCGTTTATAAAATTCAAGTATCATTCTCGATCATATTGGATCTAGTGTTGCTAGTGTTACAATGTTTGAGAATTCGGTATGCTTTTTTCTTAGTATATGACATAAATATGGAAAGCTGTCGAGATGGATTTGAAAGAAGGAAACATCTAGTTTTTGTGGTTTTCTGATCAATTTTAGATCTCACGAGTATAGTAAAGTTTGACCTTTTTAAAAAAAAAAAATTATAATATATAGATAGATAGAACGTTTGGACGACAATTACAAAGGTTAACCAATTTTTATAGGTTAATTGTTATTACATAAGATCCGAATTAACTGGTTAGGAATTGACATATCTCAGTTACCAAATAACTAAAAGATCTTATTTAACAACTTAATTAGCTGCAAGATTTTTATTCTTAGGCACAAAAGTAAAGTTTGACCGTTACTTTGTGACTTGCTAAATATACTAAATCGAGAAAATGAATTTTATAATAATTTTTTTTTTAATACATGAGAGAGTCACTTTGGATTCGGAGTAAATAACTCCAATGAGATTGGATCCCAGAACCTCTTGGTCTCTGCGAAGTAACCTAATTACTAGGCCAACTATCGATCTTTAATAAATTTCAATTGAAAGTCATTCACTCAGGTTGATTAACGTACCCGAGAGAAAAAAAAATTAGGCATGAATATTTGTTTTAAGCAATAAAGTTTCTTATTTTTAATTAAAACTTTAATGAACCTTAAAAACAAAGGGTGAGGATCCTCTAAGAATCTCTAGAGTATTAGGTGTTATCAAATTTTATAACGGCACCTCATTCCAAAAAAAAAGAAAAGAAAAATTGTACATCACGTATATTTTACAAAATCAAATTTTCTTTTTTATTATATTTCCTTCATTTTTTATTTTCCTTTTATTTCTATAGTTAAAATAAAAACTTACCTAAATTTTAAATTTTGATCATTGATCAATAGATCGTCTAAAAAAAGAAGATCATTGATCAATAAAAAAAATAAAAAACCAGTCCAACAAAATATTACGACTACGTCCGGAATAATGTTTTGAGATTTACATGATCGACGAGAACCTAACAACCCGACAAAATATAACGATAATTTTTTTCAAAAAAACTACTAGTAACACAACCTCATATGCAATTCTTTGCGGAACAATTGATTACTGTTTCTATCACCGATTTGACTAAGATTTCGGGTCTTGGTTCCTTTCTGAATAATGTTATTTAGTGAAGAATTTAGAAATATAAATGGAAATGGTCTTCAGAAATGAATTTCTAGATACACACCTAGGTCAATAATGTTGCCTTTTAGCTTGCTGTCCTTAAAATATTTTTATATCCTTCTCAGCCTCTTCTAGCCTTTCTAAAGCCTTTTATTTAACCACATTATAAGTCATATCCCTTTAGATTATATAACTTTTCCATATGACCTGCACTCGAATCGCGATACATAGACAGTTGTTTTAGAGCTTGAGTTTGGGGTGGTGGGTCCACCATTATGGGAATTGTTATTGGGTTGGGATTTTTGAGCTTATTAATTATGCTTGTTCTATATATTGATGATGATTCACAGGTTTATATTGTAACCCTTTGTCGGGATAATAGTGAATGAAAAAAGCTAAAAAGCATGAAAAGAAAAGAAAAAAAGTTATGAGAAAAAATAGTGTGATATCTCAACATCAAAAAGAGAGTCATAGCTATACAAAAAAAAAAAATTGATTTGAAATGAATATATATTTGGACTGGCAAAGAGGAATTTTTATGTGAACATCTTTATGCTTTACTTGGGTTATTAGGGATGCTACTTTGTGCATCAAGAAAATCATTGGGTTGGGTGAGAAAGGTTTTATGAGAGTAACTCAAGCTCTAAGGCGATTCGTTGATGGCTAGTAAGGAGAGAGCCAAAAGCTCACTCTAAATTATCCAAATTTACTTATCATACCGTCCCTAAGCCAACATTACAACCTTAAAGACCTTTTGATTCTTTGCTATGTAATCTATAAGTGATTGGGCCAATAGAGAGTAGTTAAGTGGATCTTTGGATACTATTGAAGTTCGATGAACAATCTATAGCCTCCTTGGTGAACTGAGTAAAGTTCCTCTCCTTCTTACATTGCGAAGCTAATTTAATCTTGAATTCAAGCCCTGTTGACTGTGGATATGAGAAGTGTACATGTATGTAGTTTGTAAATATTATTACATGAAATTTTCTGAGTAGTTGCTTTATGTCTATTCTATATATTCTGCTATTTTCTTTTCCACTGTGCTTAATTGACCTAGGCGTGTATTTAGAGACTTCCCTTTGTTTTTATCTTTATTGTATCGGGACGATACAACTTTGAGTTGGGGGTCTTGATGTCTCCCCATTTGTGATGATTTAATATTAAGTGGAGACATCATTTTTAGTGTTTTAGAAGTCTAAATACTCGATTTTCACATGATATAGTGCACTTTCCTATTTCTAGTCTTGATTTAATGAATTATTATTTTTAGAGCATATTGGGTTTAATTATTTATTTAGTGTGAAGCTTTAAAGATATATATGGAGATTAATTAGATTCCAAGTCAATTCTAAGAGATAAAGGAAAGAAGATATACATGTAAATTGGAGAAAAGAAAGGAAAAGCTAGGATATGGAAAGATAAAGTTGCCAAATAAATCTGAATTCCAGCACCCACGACCACAAAAGAGATTATATCTCAAGATTGGTTAGGAATTTGGAAGAATGGTCTGAAGCAAAGTTAAAGAGCTTTCCGAGATGATCAGTTTCGACTATTGAAACGCATCAAAAAGATAAGTATTGAAGCAGTTATGGCCAAAACAAAACAGTGGTTGATTATTACCTTTTATATATTTTAGGGTTACGAATTTGAGTTGGGCTTGGAGTCCATAACTTGTCTTCTACTCCAATAAAATGAATTAGGTCTTCTAAACACCTATAAATACACCCTTATATCCTTTGTAAATCATCCTTGCCTCACATAAATTAGTCCTTAGGGTTTATATCATTAGAGTTATTGTAGAGAGCAAGATGAAGTCTTTTATTCAATCTTTTAGTTTATTTCCTTCAGGTATGAACTAATTTTCCCATAGCTTGGGTTTTGCATCATGTATAATCTGTGAATTCTATTTTCTTTCTACCTAAGTTTCTTTGGGAATTATATGTTTTAATCTGATATTAGCTGCTTACCCGTATATTTGTTTATGTGTTTTGAATTATTGCCTGTCCTAAACCTGAACACTTTAGACTTTCTTAATAGTAGTTAGATGGTCGCCCAGAAGGGGTGTCTAATTATTGAAACACCACATAACATCTAGTGTCCGATATTGGTCCTGACAACACCTATTCTAACTAGATAGTCATTAGGGTATGTTTTAATCACCATATCACCAATTGAAGGAATTGTACTACTTAGGGTCTTGGCAGCGCTTGATAACCCTAAGTTTGGACTGCCTCGTGGTTGTGCCGTCGCTCTCAAGGTCTAAGGTATGGGAATCTAGAATCCTGACTGAGTAGTTAAGAGATATTATTTCCCTTATTAACTAGAATCTGATAGAAAAAATTAGAAGGATTAGTGCATACTAGCAAAACCTAAGATATATCTCTCATCTCATATTCTTCATATTTATTTTATTGTCTTTACTTTTATTTATTTTAATTATCAATCTCTTAATCAATCTTAGTTACTTTCTGTCTTTTAATTAATTATTTGCTACTCGTAACTATTTGCTCATTCGTGTAACACACTAAGTCCCTGAGAACGAATTCAACTTATCATTAAAACTTGCATACGTCCTGTAATACTTGCAGTACCGTGCTAGTCTAGGGTGAATTGCGCATCGTTTATCTATCTTTTATTATATTATTTTATCACACCCTAAGCAACACAATTTGTCTACAAAAGAGACACTTTTGTTGATAAAGACCTTATATATATATATATATATATATAACACCAACATATATTTCCACTTGTCACCGCATCACAGACTGATTATTTAAGTGTCAAGAGTTGAACATTCCTTCATCGATAGTCAAAATTTGACATTCTTCTCTTAATCAGAGGTCTAATACATGCGTAGCTGGAAGACCTATCTTTCTCTCTTCCAATATTGGAAATTTTCTTCAGATTTCTTATAGTTTTCTAGGATCAATGATATACAAATATAGAATATATAGAAAAGACTGAAAAACAAATAGGAAAAGAACGATGATTTTTCCTTTAAAGGTAAGATTCCAAGTAAAATTATATAAGCATAAATGATAGTTTATTCCTTAAATTTTAATTATAGAAAAGATCTCTTGTTGAAGTGTATCAATAGTGTTTATGGAGGTAAATGGTGGTAGAGAATGATCTTAGACAGATCTTTCAGTCTCACAAAATTCACAAAATACACCTATACAGTCAAACTTATCATCCTCAGACACATAATAGATAGTATAGTAGATTTTTGTTGTGGAATGATCTATGTGCAATGATGGTTAAAGTGGGCGATGTAGGCGACGACGAGGGGGTCAGTGATTGTTAGCTAGGCAGCTAAGGAATAATGTTTCGAAGAACGAAGAAAGATAAGATACGTTGTTCGTTATAAATAAAGAGAGGGTTTGGAGTGTACATGATATTAATTAAAACAAGTATAATGCAGCGTGATTTCAACTTCTTTTTATATAGGTTATATTTCAGATATTTGTGTGTGTATGATATATGGTAAGAAGGTAGATTTCAAATATTTTTGTCTCTAGGATGTTTTATGAGTTATAATAATATAATAATAAAAATAATAATAAAAATAATATATATGATCACGGAAATGAAAAACTGTGATATACATTTAGATATAAGAACACATATATCAAGTACATGTATATGATCATTTCTTTATAATATGCATATACAATATAATAATTAAAATGAAGTAATATTTTGTGATAGTGCAAACACTGTCATTCGATTTAAACTTTATGATTCTCTTTCTTATGTTTGGCTGACTTTAATCTTGACCCTGAAGGACAAAATTTTGGTTATGTTTCATGGGAGGAAAATACTTTTAAAGACATAACTTTTCAAAACTTTATAAATAAAGCCCTAACTAGAAAAACATACTTTTAAAGCCCATTTCTAACTTTCTAGTTGGCTTTTTTGACCTTTTTGCCCTTATTAATCCGTTCTTCCTCGGTGGTACAGACCCATGTCATTAATTAGATTTTCTAGCTGTGTTTTTATTCTTCTTTAATATGGGATGTACCCACGGACATTTTCTTCACACATTTGTTCACCGTGGGTACGAAACCATGTTTCATGTTTTTATATGAAGTCATTTGTTTTGTTAAGTAACATTAGATACGTAATAGGGCTAGACCCATGAACCAACAATCAACATGGACCAAATTCATAAAAAGATTTATAACATGATATTGGGCTGGCCCCATTACACAGAACAGCAAAAAAATAATGGGATTTTTGGGCTGGCCCCATAAGCATTATTAACTTAACAAAATAAAAATACACCAAAAAATACATTTTGGGCTGGCCCCATAACTAACACAGCCTAAATGGGGCTGGCCCCATAACTAACACAGCCTAAATGGGGCTGGCCCCATAACTAACACAACCTAGATGGGCCTGGCCCCATAACTAACAAACCCTAGATGGGGCTGGCCCGAATAATCGAACTACATTAAAAAAAAAAAAAAAAAAAGAGTAATCGATCGACGAGGCTTGAAACCAGATCGACCAGCAGGGTGATGATGAACACGGAGGAGAGGGGCGTCGCTTGTACGGTGGTGCTGGCCACGATCTGGATCTGAATCTGAATCGGCGGAGGTCTTCACGGAGGTGGTTGTATTGACTGTCATGTTTGCAGATCGGTGGTGGTGGTATTGTTTCTGTTACAGGAGACGAAGGTGAGGGTGGTTATGGTGGTCTTGGTGATGGTGGTGTGTAGGTGGATCTGCAGAGCTGCTCGATGGGGTGGTGGTTGACCTTCACGGTGGTGGTTCTCCTCTACAGCGCCGCTTCTTCCTCTACAGCGCCGCTTCTCCTCTGCAGTTAGTGGATCTCGAACATCTCAGCAGCAGGGTTGGGGGTGGATCTCTAACATCTCAGCAGCAGGGTTTGTGGATGGTGGATCTCGGAGTGGAGGTTTGGTGGTGGTGTGGTTCACGAACGGGGGTGGTGGTGGATCTGAAGATGATGGTGGTGTTGATTGTGGTGCTGCGACGGGAGGACAGGGGGGCCATGGTGAAGGTGAGCAGCGGTGGTGAGGGGAGAAGGTGAGTAGCGGTGGTGAGGGGTGGGTGGGAAGAGGATGGCCATGGTGATGTTGGTGATGCAGGTGGTGGGGGTCGGCGGTTTAGGTTTTCAGAGAGAGAATAGAGAGGAGAGAGAGGAGAGAGTGGAGGAGAGGGGAGGGTTCGGTGTTAATAGGGTAATGAATTTTGGTTTTTTGGTTTTTGTATATGGGTAGAAGGATGGGAGGGTAGTTTAGGTATTTTTGGGGTATTAGTTGGAGTGTAATGGGTTTGGTTACCTAAGGGCTTTATTTATAAACAGCAATGCCCTTTAGGGCGTTATAAATAAAGAGCCCGTTTCATGGTGAAGAGAGTAATCTGAGTTTTCAAAGAATAAGGCATGACTACTACTTTGAGCATAATAATCACAAGGACCATGATGCCCTATATATAACGTGCAAATAAGCTTTAAACCCCTATCATCTAGAAATATCCCAAAATGCACACCCTACTACTTTGCGATTTTATTCACTTTTAAATCTAATAATTCGATATATCCTTACCGAGCATATTACGATCCATGTTTGAATTTTAACAGCCCACTAGTGGGATTGGGCCCAACAAAAACATAATTCCAATAATATACCAAATAGCCCTAAATTTTTCATTACAAAATTCAAGATTCGAAAATAACTTGTATTTAAAAGAAATTATCTGATGTAATTTGTAATACAAGCGGAAGGTAATGATGTTGCAATTTTAAATCTACTTTTAATCTTTCCCACTTGGATCTATTATGTGATAAGCAACACACTAAAGGTGTTGCAAATACAGCTAACACTACTTGACAAAATTAGTTAGGCAGTTAGTTGTATGTATTGTGTATCTATTATATTCCCTTTGTACTGCTATATATATTGAGTTGTAAACACAATACAAACATAATACAAAATATACAATTCTAAAATTCTCTTCTCTTCATTATGGTATCAGAGCTAGAAGGGTAAAATAGGAAGCAATCTCATTTTTTTTCCACCATTAATGGTGTCGAGCTGCTTTCTTCCCCGTCTCGATTTCTCTTCCGCTTAACTCTTCTTCTTCATTTTCTATTATACTTTATCCTTTTATAATGACGGAGTCGTCATCCTCGTCTCAAAATCCGTCACCACTCATCTCATCCAGCACCTCGATCCCTGCTGGTTTGCTTCTTCTTCGCCAAAACTGGTCGAGCTTGGTTCAAGTGAAACTAGATTCGACTAATTATGTTCTATGGCGTGCCCAGCTTGAAGCTATTCTTGAAGCTCATGGATATTTGTCACATGTTAATGGTGCAAATCCTAAACCGGCTTCTTCGAATTCCTTATATACTACATGGCTTATTGAAGATCAACAACTCAAAGTTTCACTGCTGGCTTCTATGATTCCTTCGATTTTATCTCAGGTTGTTAAACTTCCTCATGCTTTTGATGTTTGGCATCAATTAGAGGAGATTTTTGTTTCACAATGTCTCACACATGTGCATAAATTGAAAATGAAACTGTGTAATATTCAAAAAGCTGATAAATCTATGAACGAGTATTTGGGTGAAATTCAGGAAATATGCGATGGTTTGGAGACAGCTGCTTCTGCTCTACCACTTGAGGATATTATAATGTATACTTTGCGTGGTCTACCATCTGAATATATTCAATTCAAATCGAGCATTCGAATTTCAAATGCTCAATCATCTACATTAACTTTTCATTCGCTTGGTAGTTTGCTTGTTTCAGAGGAACTCCATATGAAGATGTCTGACTCGTGTGTGGTAAATACTAATCACTCTGCACTTTTTACGAGCTCTCAGTCCTCACCACCTCCTCAAATTGCAAACAATTCAAATCATATGAATAGTTCTCGAGGTCGTGGTTTTAATCCTGCGTTTCGTGGTCGTGGTAGAGGTAGATCAGGAAGAGGACCTTCTCTTTTGGGTCAACCATCTGGTTCTTCAGCATCTCAACCTTATAATGCAGTTCCTACGTGTCAAATATGTGCTAAATTTGGTCACTCAGCTATTGATTGCTGGTATAGAGGTGATTTTGCAACATTTCCTTCACCTCGTGCTCAACGTGTGGCTTTAGCCGCTCAAGCTCTTAACTCAGCTCAGGCTTCTTCATCATCTCAGTCATCTTCCTCTTCATCTTATGATCCTGAGCTTTGGTACTTAGATTCTGGAGCTAACAGTCATGTTACTCATGATTCATCGTTAATTCAAGCTCCCACACCTTATAATGGTGCTAATGCGGTTTCAGTGGGTAATGGAAGTGCATTGCAAATTGCTAATATTGGTAACAGTAAGTTTTCTACCTCTTCCTGTGTGTTTAAGCTAAATTCCATACTTCATGTTCCTGAAATTACCTCAAACTTATTATCTATCTCAAAATTTACCCATGATAATGATTGTGTTATCACTTTCACCTCTAAATCTGTGTCCATCAATGATAATCATACACATACTCTGTTGTTTCAGGGCCCTTGTAGGGGTGGTTTGTACTCCCTTCCTTTAGGTGGTCAGTTGAAGTCAAGTCTTCCATCTAGTCAAGTCAATTTCAAGTGTCTCTCCTCCACTTCAAATAAGTCTTTAGCTGAGCTATGGCACTTTAAGCTTGGACATCCTTCACATTATGCTTCTTCAAAGTTGTCAACACTTCTCAACACTAAGCTAGATTACTTTGGTGTTCATTGCTCAGATTGTGCTGATCTAAGTCTCATAAACAACCTTTTAATCTCTCTGTAACTTGTAGTTCAAAACCTTTTGATTTAATACACAGTGATGTATGGGGTCCTACTCCAGTTTCATCTTCTTTATTTAAGTATTATGTAATTTTTGTTGATGATTTCTCAAGGTTCATTTGGGTTTATCCTATTAAGCTTAAGTCTCATGTTCTTTCAGTCTTCAAAACCTTTTATAATATGATTTTCACTCAATTTGAGGCTAAAATTAAAGTCCTGCGTAGTGATAATGGGGGTGAGTATATTAGTCATGAGTTTGCCTCATTTACTCAATCATGTGGTCTTATTCATCAAACTAGTTGTCCTCATACTCCTGAGCAGAATGGGGTCTCTGAAAGAAAGCACAGACACCTAATAGAAACTACTTGCACCCTTTTAAAACATGCCTCCTTACCTCACAAATATTGGTTAGATGCTTTGGCTACTGCTGTCTATTTGATCAACCTTTTACCCACTCCTGTGTTAAATAATTCAAGTCCTTTTCAAGTGTTGTTTCAGTCTTATCCATCTCTTACTCATCTCAAGGTGTTTGGTTGTCTTTGCTTTCCCTGGCTTAAGCCTTACTCTCCTCACAAATTATCTCCTAAATCTGAACCTTGTCTCTTCTTAGGATATTGCAATACCTCAAAAGGCTATAAATGTCTATCCCTAACCTCTCATAAAATATATATATCAAGACATGTCTTGTTTGATGAAACCTCCTTTCCTTTTCAAAATTTGTCTCCTCCTTCAATTTCTGCTATTGATGACTCTCACTCACTATATATTGATATTTATGACTCCAAAATTAATCCATACTCTATCTCTCATCCTTTTGAGTGCTCAGTTGTTACTCCTCCTCCTGAGTCATCTCCTATTAATCATTCTCCTCCTATAAATCCATCTGAATCTCCTTCATCTGAGTCCTCACAGCCTCCTCCTCCTCCTCCACCTAAACATCCTATGGTCACTAGACTTCAAACTGGTTCTTTGAAACCTTCTTACAAATGTCAAGCCCTGTCACTTACTCCCCAAATGTCTGAACCTACTTCCTATAAAGAAGCTTCCAAGTTACAATGTTGGCAAAATGCAATGCAAGAGGAGTTTAATGCACTTCTCAGTCAAAAGACTTGGGACTTAGTTCCAGCTCCATGTAATCGAACTCCCATTACATGTAAATGGATTTTTCGTATTAAGAAAAATGCTGATGGATCAATTGCTCGCTACAAAGCTCGTTTGGTAGCTCGTGGTTTTTTGCAAGAGTTTGGTATTGATTATAATGAAACCTTTAGCCCAGTTGTTAAGCACCAAACTGTGCGTTTAATTCTTTCTCTTGCAGCTTCTTATGACTGGATTATTCACCAACTTGATGTCTCTAATGCCTTCTTACATGGCTCTCTATCTGAAGAAGTGTATATGACTCAACCACTTGGTTTTGTCAGCTCAGCTCATCCCAACTATGTTTGTAAATTAAACCGATCACTTTATGGTTTAAAACAGGCTCCTCGAGCCTGGTATCAGTTACTTACTTCATTTTTACTATCTCAGAAGTTTGTTGTAAGTTCAGCTGATACATCAATGTTTATACGAGGCTCTAATGATTCTTTGACTATAATCTTTGTTTATGTTGATGATTTATTAGTCACAGGTGCTGATTCTTCTCTTATTGCATCTATACTTCTTGCTTTAAAATCGCGTTTTGCGATGAAGGACCTTGGTCACGTATCATATTTTTTGGGGTTAGATATCATCAAGAACGATTCAGGCTTTCTTGTTAATCAAGCCACCTATGCAAAGTCTATCTTGTCTAAAGCTGGTATGCTTGACTGTAAAGCCTCACCTACTCCTTCTTTAAACAAATACATAGTTCCAACTGTGCATGATCTCAAGCCCTTTGAGAATACATATCTGTTTCGAAGTTTAATTGGTGCTCTTCAATATCTTACGATTACAAGGCCGGATATTGCTTTTGCTGTAAATCAACTGTGCCAACATATGCACAATCCTCGCAACATTGATTATGAAACTTTAAAACGCTTGCTTCGCTATGTTAAAGGATCAATTTATTACAGCATTTCGTTTACTAAATCACCAATTCATCTTCAAGCTTTTTCTGACTCTGATTGGGCCAGTGATACACTTGATCGGCGTTCTACCACCGGCTACTGTATCTTTCTAGGCTCTAATCTCTTATCATGGGGTTCTAAGAAACAGTCAACTGTGTCTCGATCTTCAACTGAAGCGGAATATCGAGCATTAGCTTACGTTTCAGCTGAATTAAAGTGGATTTCTTACTTGTTGAAAGACTTGAAATTGCCTGTTCAAACTCCTATTTTGGCGTGTGATAATCTCTCAGCTATAGCCTTAGCTTCAAATCCGGTGTTTCACTCTAGAACAAGGCATATTGATATTGATTTCCATTTTGTTCGTAAACAAGTGACCTCCAAAGAGCTTAAGCTTGTTCATGTTTCTACCTCAAATCAAGTTGCTGATCTTCTTACCAAGGGACTTCCAGTTGCTACTTACTCTTTTCTAATCTCCAAGCTTCCTCTTCTCACGATGCTCAGCTTGAGGGGGGATGATAAGCAACACACTAAAGGTGTTGCAAATACAGCTAACACTACTTGACAAAATTAGTTAGGCAGTTAGTTGTATGTATTGTGTATCTATTATATTCCCTTTGTACTGCTATATATATTGAGTTGTAAACACAATACAAACATAATACAAAATATACAATTCTAAAATTCTCTTCTCTTCATTATTATGAACATGACTTAATAATGAAATTGATAAAAGTAATAAAATAGAAAAAGACGAAAAATTAAACAACAATAAAGAAAATTTAGACAAAACTTCAAATTTTATTAACGTTCTTATTTAGAACAAACACATTTGTCATTAATACACTTTCCTCCATATGGGAAATCCCACTTACATTCTTCATTACAACTTTTATCATCACACATAGTGTTTTTCACATTTTGACCATTTTTTGCTTCCGTAACTTTTGTCTCTGACTTTATCTCTATTTCTGTCTTTTCACAATTAATCGAGGTGGCAACAATTACGAAGAGAAAAAACATAGAAATAAAAATTATCTTACTTACACGATACATGGCCATATCTATTTTTTTTGTGAGAAACAAAAATATTAGATCTTGGTATTTATAAGGAAAAAAGTAGTGTTAATCATAATTAATATGAGTTATGTTGGGTATCACCCAAAAATACATCAACTAAATATCACTTATGATGTGGCAATTAGGTGGTCCAATCATGGAAGCGAGAGAAAAAAATAATACTAGAAAGAGAAAATCCATGATTGAACCACCTAATTGCCACATCATTGGTGATGTTTAGGTGATACTTTTTTGGGTGATACTCATCATTACTCAATTAATATATAGGTCCACAAATAAAAAAAGGAATATAAAGATATCTTAGAGCCCGTTTGGGATTGATTATTTTGGAGATAAAAGCGCTTTTTAATTAAAATTAAATTATTTGTAAAAAATATTAAAAAATATTTTGACATCTAAAATCACTTTAAGTGATTATTTTAATAATCACTAATCTAGTACTTTTCCTAAAAATGATTTTAAGAGTCTAAAATATTGTTATGGAAATAAAATCACTTTAAGTGATTATTTTGAAAAGCAATCCCAAACGGGCACTTAATGAGGGTGACAAATAATTGCGGTTGTTGGAAAAATAATCCTAATATACAAAAAACTATTTTTAATATATAAGTCCACAAATAAAAAAAAGTAATATAAAGATATAAAGATGTTTTACTTACACGAATAAAAAAGGATTATATTTTATCATTAGGGTGACAATTAATTGCGGTTGTTGAAAAAAATCCTAATAAATAAAAAGTTATAATATTATAAAGGATTATTGCCCAAGAAACACCTCACATTAGAATTAATGCTTCCTCACCCCCGCCGCTTTCTTCTTGCCCATAAAAGGCACTTTTTTTTTTCTTTCCTATTTTACCCCCTCACCCCAGCCGCCGTCCGTTTATTAGTTGTTAGTTCGTATACATTGAGTTAGTTATATATATCTCCTCTGTCTTTCTCTCTCACCCTTGGCAGCAGCAGACAGTACAAAAGTGTACGTGCACGAGTGTTGGGAAACATTCCCACTACTCAACATTAGACCACAAGTACAAAAGTGTAATTGCACGAGTGCTGGGAAACATTCACATTACTCAACATTAGCCCACAAATACAAAAATGTACTTGCACCAGTGCTGGGAAACATTCCCACTACTCAACATTAGCCCACAAGTACAAAAGTGTACTTGCACGAGTGTTGGGAAACATTCCCATTACTCAACCTTTACAAAAGTGTACTTGCACGAGTGTTGGGAAACATTCCCATTACTCGCCCTTGGCAACAGCAACAGACGGCAGTAGACAGCAGTAAGGGCATTAAGGTATATTTACCTTAAGTGCCTTTTATGGGCAAGTGACTAAGGTGACAGGTGCTTATTAGACATTCACCCATTTATAAAAATGAGAATATAAAGATAAAACGTATTCATTGCCCTTGTACTATTTTCATTTTGATATGTTGTCACCTTCTTCACTAAATATGCATGCTTGTCCCATGAAACCGAAAACGCTGCCCAGTTACCCATTTTTAACGAATTGTGTCAATTTTTACCGTTTTGTTATTATTATGTAGGGTAGAGTGTTTTTTTGTGTTGTTATCATGATGTATATATTTTTTTTATTGTTGTCGGGTTAAAAAACAGAAACAAAGGTAAAGCAAGAAAAAAAGAAATAAATGTAAAATATAAAATATTTAAAAATAAAATGCTTATTTCAGAGAGATATTGAGCGACGTTATTTAAAAACTGCTTATGCACGAAATCAAGAGAGATTTTAAACTCAAAAATAGGTTAAATTGAATAAAGTGGGAATAGTGCCAAACCTACTTGTATCATCTAGATGATTATCGCACCCCCAAGCCTTAAAATGACATCCTAAAAAGTCATTGTGATCCAATAACATGGTTTAACTACGATTAGTGGAGATAAAGGAAGCAAGACTACATATAAACAATATGACAATGGCTCGATTATCCTATAGTCTCCACTTTAATCGTAACGAGAGCTACTGTAGTGCATTATGAATATAATCATCTCGGTATCTTTATATAGTTGATAACATGCATAATTATAATTGATGTGTGTTAATTGGATAACATGATTTGGTGAGATTTTGTCTTTACATTTATTTTGTGATTGACTTTTTTTGACCAGTTGTTTGTCTATGGTTTGTTCTACACTAATAACATGATTTCATACGAGTGTTCAAGTACAAATATAGAATAATTCAGAAACAAAGTTCCTACTTAATATCATTGATTCGTTCATACATGTTTTTAAGGGACATTAACTAGTTCAACACCTATTTCCTAAATTAGTTTATATCTTATTTCATTTATAAATTATAAAGCATAAAAAACATAGACAGGGATGAAGACAACACGTATCCACCCCGAGTCATGTACCCACGACTCGAAAAGAATCTAAAAGATATTAATATACACCTAAATGCCTAACAAGAGGGCAAAAAGTAATTAACCTTGTGAATATCACTCAATTACCGATTAAGGATTAACCTTTTAGATCCATATGGCTCAATGGCCTTATAGATTAACTCAGAGCAAAAAGGGCACGCAAAGTTGGGAAATCACCATAACTTTTAGCATCCTATATTACCGTTTTGATCATTACCTTTCTATTTGACATCCAAATGAGGCGTGATTTGCCCACTGAAAACTAGACTTCTCTAGCTTCCCAACAGTATAAAGTTATCTATCTAAAAATCTTAACCAATTGTTTGCAATTTATCTATGAAGTTGGGAATAATGTGTATTATCTCAATGATTTGGCCATAACTTATTGATAAGATCTCATATCAAGGTGTGGTCTGCTCAATTTTATATATCTCAAAACATTATGCGATTTAGGTTCGAAAAAAATTGAGTTCTGACGTCTAAGCTAGAAGATATGACTGTTAAAATTGTTTCCAAAAACAAAATATCTCTTGGAATGCCGATAACTCCAGGGGAACCTTAGGCACGCCTAGGAACAAAATTAATCGCGCATGTGGAATATCGATGATATCAACCGAGTTTATGGCAATCCTATGCTAGGTTATGGCACACCATGGCCCTAATTATATTTTCTTTTCTTGAAGAAATTCTTGAACCTATCATTTCAAAAACCACTAATGAACTTTGGATTGGGAGACCCCCTTGTATCTCCTATTTTGTATCTTTGGATATAAATGCCTCTTAACACTAGAGATTATTTTTCAAAATTTGATGCAAAATCCAATGACGTAATATTCCTTGGCTACTCTATCAAAAGCGAAGCGTATTGGTCTACTCACAAACGTACACATTTACTTTGACAAAACAAATCCTTTGAAAGAAAGGAGAAGATTTATTGAACATCCCACATTCCATTACCTAGAAGAAGTGAAACCTACCACTTCACAACCTCAATTTAAATCCCAATTTGAGATTATAGAGGTAAGAATGATGAAATCTCCAAGGAGCTTCCTAGAATTTGGAAGAGACTCTCAAAATATTTAATGCTTGGTGATCAAAGTAAAGGGTTGATGCCTCACTTTTTGGGATAAATTGATATATGCACGAGACACTATTTTGCAAGTTTATTGGACCTAAGTGAGGGATTTTCCCTACTATCTGACATATTGCACTTTTCTATCTTGCTTTGGACATATTACTGTGATGGCCGGTAGGGTGTAATGATAAATAAAGATGCAACTATCACCCTAACCAATCACGTTATTCGCTGCAAGTATCACAGATCATATGCAAGTTTTAATGATAAGTAAGATTCGTTCTCAGGGACTTAGTGTGTTATACGAATGGATTAAAAGAAACTGTAGTAAGAATTAGCTCAATAAATTAAAAGACAATAAAAGTAAATATGAATAGTTGGAGAGAGTAATGATTAAACTAACGACTAATTCAATAAAATAAAAATGTAATAATAAGATGAGAAATATAGCTCAGGTTTGCTTGTATGCACTTATCTTTCTATTTCTTCTACTAGTTATAAGGGTGATTAAAGCTCTTAAAGTAAGTAGCCAGGATTCTATATTCCCCCTAACCCTTGTCCAGGTGGACTTAGGTGGCAACCTAACAATTACCAGGGGGCTTGGGTAAGGGGACCCTGCGCAATGATTGGTGGTTAATTTTAAACCCTAGTGACTATCTAGTTAGGCAAGCCCTTCCGGATCACTACCGCACACTAGACGTTTATGTGGTGTTTCAAATATTAGACACTCCTTTCGGGTGACCATCCAAATTCTATTAATGGGGTAGTATATACTTGTGAACTAGCAAGAACTATACTCAATAAATAAAGCACATAAAACTAATATAAAGGTTAAGAAGCTCAATCGATTTATAAAGGTTTTCCCCAAACAAACTTATATAGAAGAAAATAGAATTTAAAGATTATACATATAAAAAACCCAAGATATGGGGAATTTAGTTCATGCTAATAAGAAATAAACTAAAATAAAGATACATACTGGTCAACTTGCTTTTCTTGATGATGTTTCTTGAGACTAAGGACTAATAATTAAGCAAGGACTAAGCTATGGTTTAGAACTGAGCAAGGACATGTTTACAATGTTAAAAGGGTGTATTTATTGGCGTTTTCTAACCATAGGTCGAAATCTTTGAGTAGAAGGCAAGTAATTTGAGTCCAATTCTAGCTCAAATTCGTTTCCTAGAATATAGGACATGATAAATACTGCTCACTGTTTTGGTCATATCTCCTTCGTTATTAGGCCGATTTTTGCCTACTTTATATCAAAACGACTGCAGCAGAAAGATTTATCTAGATATGTAAAGGCTCATCCAAATTCGTAACCGATTTAAAGTTATCTTCACTTTAGTGAACGTAGCTGCATAATTTCATATTTATTTGACAGCTTTTACTTTCCTAATTCAACTTTACTTCCTTTTATCTCTTGATTAATCCTGTATATTCTTTACTTAACTCCTTAGAATCGATTTGTCATCTAATTATAGTCCATAAACCTTACATGCTTCACGGTAACACACAAATTATACCAAATATGCTCGAAAAGTAATAAATCCTCAAATCAAGACATGAATTAAGAAATTATCTAATAACGGGTAACAATCTATTAAAAATTAATCTAATACACATAAAATGATGTCTCCGACCTATATTAATATATCACAAATAAGGAGACATCATACTATTTATAGAGCTTTTGTGCCTTAACTGTGTGTTAAGTGTGTAAATTTTAGATATATGGTTGGCACAAGGTTCCATGATGATGAGTAGAAGTAAAAAAGTAAAGATAAACCCCAAAACAAGACGTAATTGGAGCTAAAAGTCACTTTGGGAAGTTAGAGCGTTTACCGGAGAAATTGCAAAGTCGTATTGTTTCAGTCACCACGAATTATTGTTAATAGCTTTGGATCTGATATTTTTTTATTTGAAAATATCTTGAAGTTTAGTGTCACGTGAGAGGTGATGGAAGTCAATTAGGAGTTGAGACGAGAAAGTTATGTCGGTTGCTTCCACCGTGACTCGAACCTGGACATCACTAAAAACGGGTTGGGCCATTAGTAACTCAATTAAGTGACCCCATTTGAGTCCAGAACAAATTTAGGTAATCATATAAGCCTCTTATCCATTATCCAAAAAAAGACATCAAATATTTCAAGAGGATAAGAGGCAAAATCGTTATGGAGAAGGAGAGAAGACCAGGAAGAGGGTTTTCACCCAATTCCACCATTCCCAACCATCCTGCATCCGATTCCTACCGTTCTTTAGGTTAATTTTATTCCTTTTTAGCTTTTAAACATCATTTTAGAATTATTTTTCTTTAAATTTCCAGTTTATCTTTATGAACTAAACCTCCTATGCTTAAGGTTTGCAATGGGTATGAACCCTAATGGATTATATCGATGTTAATTGAGCATTTGGGATATTTAAATGTATAACTAGATCAAGGTTGCTATTATTTTCCATTGACTTATATATTTATTATTATTTCCTATTCATGCTTTGATCACGCATTGGATAGTGTAAGACTTTTGGCTAACACCTAGATGGGGGGTCAGATTTCAGACATATGTATAAGCGCCTAGTGTGAGATATTGAACTTAAAGGTCTTTTCATTAGGTAGTCAATAGGGTTGGAACTTAATTCACCCAAAAATCTTAGGCGTGTACGGTTTCCTTCTAAGTCTACCCGGACGGGAGTTAAAAGATTGTTGAATCCCAGTTAATATGAACAACCCAATTTGCCCTTATGCCAAATAACGAGTTAATAGTTGATTAGGAGGATAACCCACAAGACTCAAGCATACTTCTCATCCCATTTCTTGTATTTTAGTATTTTAATCATTTAGCTTCTTAGTTAATTAATTACTTTAATTTCACTTTATCCCTTAACTGAAAACTCAACAAATAACTTTTATATTATTATCATTTTACTTGCAAATTGACATTGCAATACAGTCGAAACATACGTATTACAATCTTAGTAGTAATTGAGGAACAATAACCTTTACTTTATCATATTTTTACTTGGAGACAACCCGTACGCTACGGGGAGTCATACTTCCATAGGTAAGAAATTATATCACACCTAGAACCAAGTAAATGGCGCCGCAGCCGGGGACTGCAACTTTGTAAGTTTTGTGTTTTAGTTTGTAGTTAGTGTTTAGTTGCTTTTTCTATTTTATGCGTATTTTTGTTTTTGTTTTTACAGAGTTTACAGGTTAAATGAAATCAATCCAAAGAGAAAAATGGAGGTTTTGAACATGAATGGAACGAATCCACCTATTAATATAGTTCAAGGTATCCCTGAGTCGGGAATGCCTTTTCGAGTTAAACCGCTAGGGATTCGCCCTCGAACCATTTAAGCCATTAGTTTCAAGCTCGACCAAGATATGCTGAATCACTTCTCAGGTTATGGGAATTATAATGGAGCAGCTCATGAAGATCCTGCACGAGTTATTCAAAAGTTCATGCAAATTTGTGATGCCTACATCACTCTAGGTGTTACAAGGGAACAAATGTATTATTTCATGTTCTAATACTTTCTAACCGGAGGCGCGAGTGAGTTGCTAGATCGACAACCATATGAGACAATCCCAAATTGCAATGCACTTCAAGTACGATTCTTGGACCATTTCTATCCAATAAGCATGAGGATAAAAGATCAAGTAGAGCTTGCAAATTTCGCATGGACAAGATTCCAACAACAATTGTTAAGGTGCCCTCTTCATGGGTAATCTTCTTTGATGCAGGTATCTATGTTTTACAAGGGACTTGATTTGAGTTTAAGACTGAGAGTTGATGATCACGGTGGTGGTAGTTTTGTATAGATGGATTATCTCAAGCCTCTAGTTGTATGGATAAAATTATTGACACTAAGAGAAGTTAGCGTACACCACAAGCACCAAATGGCACCTCACATGATAATGGTGAGAACACAATAGAACCCAAAGTATCTACATTGGCAAATCAAATGAACTAATTGATGTGGGTTGTAGAAGAGGGATACAAGAGTAAGCAACAAGAGGCGGAAAATGTTCAAGCATCTATGAATCTTCTAATTGTGGAGTTTATGACCATGTTTCTGAAGAATGTCAAAATAACCCAGAATCTATGTCGTTTGCATCTAATCAAAGTAATTAAATTGCAGGTGGTTAAAACTTTGGTCAAATTAATCATTGTCATTCCGAATTCTAGAGGTCAATTCCTAATGGTGTTGTAAATCAAGGCAATTATCAATCGCGTCCCCAAAAATATAACTTCCAAGCTAGACCTCAAATCCAATATCAAAGAGGTCAAGGTCATGCACAAGAAGCTTACCATGAAAGTGATGTTAAAATAACACTCCCATCACATCCACAAGAAGGTAGAGTTGATGCGCTGCAACAAGTGTCAAATTCATTCATGATGATAAATCAAGAACGATTGAAGTCGAATCATGAGTAATGGAAGCACAATGATGAAAGGATGAATGAGAAATCTGTGATATTGAAGTCGATTGAAAATCATGTATTTCAACTTGCTAATCAAATGAATATGAGGCCACATGGTCAACTAACTAGCAATACTGAGAACCCGCAAAAGAATGTAAAATGTAAAGCGACTGCATTAAGAAGTGTGAATCAATTTCTACCATCTTTTCTAGTGATGAAAGAGAAAGAGTCAACCTCCAAGTAGTGATTGAGCCAGTGATCATCAAAGAAAATATTGAAAAGATAACGGTAGCTTAAAAGAAGAAGAAGGAATAAGTTGTAGTGAAAAACGACCTCCACCACCATTCCCTTCACGTGTTCACAATCCAGAAAATGAAAAAGGGTACAAGAAGTTCATGGACATGGTGAAGAAGTTGTGAATTAACTTTTCGTTTGTGGAAGCCATCCAATGTATGCCGATATATCTAAAATTTATGATGGAGGGGCTATCCAACAAACACAAGTACATTGAAGATAAAATAGTTGGTCTACCTGAGGAGCATAGTGAAATTTTTCAAAGAAAGTTGAGGGATACCGGGAGTTTTAATATTGAATGGTCCGGGAGAGCCTTTTGTGATATGAGTGTGAGTATCAATCTCATGCCTAGATCAGTGTTTGAGAAACTAGAGATTGGAGAGTAATGCCCTACGACCGTGATCTTGAAAATGGCTAATATATCTCTTTCTCATTCCAAAGGGAAGATAGAGGACGTGCACATCAAGGCAGGTAATTTCATAATTCTATGTGATTTCATTATTCATGATTACGACGCGGATAAGAATGTGCCAATAATCTTGGAGCAGCCATTCTTAGCCATGGGCGTACTTTGATTGATGTACAGAATAATGAGTTGATCATGCGAGTACAAGACAAAAAGTTCCAATTCAATATGTTTGGGGAGATGAAATTTCTCAGTTCCAAGAATGATTGCTTCCGCTTGAATACCATTGAGTGTATGGAGAAAGAACCAAATAAGGTTATGGAAACCTAGGAGTGGAGGAGAAAGAGCTAAGAAATAAACCACCATTTAATCTCATCCGAAACTTACAGGGAACCCATTCATTGACTATTTAAAGGAGGTCAAGAAGCGCGCGGAGAAGGTTTCAAGAGAACTTACGAGAAAGAGGAGAGAGAATGAGTTTGGGGTAGGAGATGAAGTACTAATAAAACACCCTGATCCCCTAAACATATCCCACAAGCACAAGAGTTTGTGGAGTGTCCCATTCATGGTCACTAAAGTTGTTTCTAAGGAGTTAGTGGTAGTTAAGTTTTTGGGAGTGAAGGCCATGAAGGGATGCAAGTTCCGGTTGGTTGATGTTAAGAGCCTCTCGCATTGTTGGTTAGGCTATGTTAAAAAAAACTAGTGTGAGGTAGCCCTTCAAGCTTAACGACGTTAAACAAAAGCCGAATAAGGGTAAAAACTCATTTGTATATTAGTTTATTGCACTATTAGTAATTTGATTTTTGTTTTAGTAGTGTACATTAGCCTAATTTTGTGTGTTTTAGTGTTTACATAGTTTAATGAGAATGGTATTGGTGTTTTTAATTAATAGGTGCAACTAATCTTTGACTTTTGGGTGAACTAGAAGAGAAAATCGAAGTTCACAGTAGGTATGTGCATTACACCGCGCCTATCTGTTGTATACCACACACCATCAAAAGCGTCACGGAGGTCTGCCACGCATCAAAGGTCAGAAAGAATAGTTGTTTCGTGCAGTACACCGCGCGTATCCTTGGTATGTAGCAGCTGCAATTTGCGCAGTGACAACTTCGAACCATGGGGACGGTAATAAATAAATAAATGAAAGAGAAGAAAATTTTGGTGAACCGTGGACACGCATGGCCACGGTCCACAAGGAAGTAAGGGGAGTTGTGGCCTGCAAAACTACATAGCATGGCGAATAAAGATAAATTTGTTGTGAAGCGTGGATACGCATGGCCAAGCTCCACAATACAGAAGAAATTGGCCTTCGCATGAAAAAGGGCATGTAAACGTTTTTTGGGAGCCATCTTTGAAGGGCCATAATTTTGGCATACAAGCTCCGATTTCAGCGATTTAAGTGTCCATGGAAAGTTGGGAAGAAGATCTCCAACTTTCACAACTTTCCAAATAAGGCACGATTCAAGCTGGATTTACCTCCAAAGAAGGCAAACTACTATTTTCGCGCGTTTTCATGGATCGGGGACGTCAAACCCAAACTTGGGGTGTGAGCGTTTCTCGCAAAGGTATGCATTCATTTCTTTCTCGTGAACTATGTGGTATGTGCACTTTTTCAAAATTTTATAATTTTTTGTAATCTTTGTGTCTTTTAGAGTTGTGGAGTCACGACTCACCTTTGAGTTGAGGGTGGAGATTCATTGTTGACATCCCCATTTTATATTTTTATTTTTTTAGTGTATATTATAGGGAAATTGAATGTAGAGTGTCGAGAATGTACTTATTAAGCTTTAATTAGATGAGTTAATGATTGATAAGAAGTGTGTCTACTAAATAGTTTATAGTGTGCTTAAAGTACTTGTATGAAAACATGTAATTATGGATATAACTAATTAGTAAGCAATGCAAAGAATATAATTTGAGCGAAGTGAGAACTAGTGGTGTATAGAACGTGAGGTCCAACCTAGTCAAGAAACCACTTAATATACAGACTATAAGTAAGAAAATAACAAGATGACATAACTAGGGGAATGATTGAGGCGGTTCTTTGTTAGCCCTATGTTACTTTTACCATGATTACCTGATTTATAATGTAATATACTTCATATCCCCGTTCTAGCCTTTGTAGACTTATCTTTGATAAACCATGTTATAATCTTATACCCTTTATTTTAGGATTTGACCATATGACCCGCTCTCGAATCACATGCCTAAGACTAATTATCTTAGAGCTCGAGTTTAAGGTGGTGGGTTCACATGATCAGGGGGATACATTGGGTGGGTAGATGTTTATTTCACATTTATTCTTTGTACGCTTATTTATAATTCATGCCGGATTTGAGAAAATAAAAGAAAAAGTTGAGAAGAAGAAAGAAAATGAGAAACACAAGAACTCACATAAAAAAGGGTCAGGTGTTTGACTTGCAAAATAAAATGAGAAAAAGAAAAAAATATATGAAAAGAATAAAAGAAAATCCAACATAGGAAATCTTAGGATATTGGTTAGTTATTTGGGATGCAATGTTATAGCATCAAACGGGATGAATGGGCACGATTATGAGTAGAAACTTAAGCTCCAGGGTGATTAGTTGATGGATAGTGAGGAGAGGGCCAAAAGCCCACTCTAAATTATCCTAAATGTTTAACACACAAAACCTTAAGTCCTTGCTACACCCGAAGGCCTTAAGATTTCTAGTTGATTGGTTAAGTAACGATTTAATTGACAGGGAGTAGTTGAGTGAATTATAAGACAGCATAGTGGGACCAAGGAAAAACCTATAGCCACCGTTTTGAACTAAGTGAAAACTGATCTCTTCTTGCATAGTGAAACTAATTTTATTCTTGATATTTTTATTATGTTGATTATTTGTATGATAAGTATACTTGTTGATGTCTCCCTATTTGTGATGATTTAATCTAGGTTGGAGACATTATTTTAGGAATATTTAGGAAGTAATTAGTCGCTTTATATTAGTATTTTGCTATTTTACTATTTCTTGTCTTGATTTGATGATTTATTATTTTTAGAGCATATTTGGTTTGATTGTTTGTTAATTGTGAAGTTTAGTCTAGGGTGTTAGTGCATCATTATTCGTCTTATATATCATATTTTCATCACACCTTAGGCGACACCAATTGTAGATTAATTCTTAGACAATACTTCATGAGGCTTGTTTAATTATAGCTTTATGATTATTCTTTATCTTTTCTCTTCTTTGATTTCTTGGACTTAGACCCTGCTAAAATCTATTCTTTCTTTTTATTTTGTCGGGACGACAAAACTTTGAGTTGGGGGTCTTGATGTATCTTTTTTTGTGATAGATTTATTTATGTATGAGACATTATTTTGGGAGTTTACTGGGCCTAAGTGAGGGATTTTTCCCTAGTATTTGACATATTGCAATTTTCTATCTTGTTTTAGACATATTACTGTTTATAGAGCTTGTGTGTGTTAAGTGTGTAGCTTTTATGTACATGGTTGACACACGGTTCTAGGACAAAGAGAAGAAGTCAAAAAGTAAAGATAAAACCCATGCCAAGATGTAATTGGAGCTAAAAGTCACTTTGGAAAAATAGAGTGTTTGCCAGAGAAATTGCAATGTCATATTGTTTAAGCCACCACGAATTATTGGTAATATATTTGGACCTGATTCCTTTTGATTTCAAAATATCTTGAAGTCGGTGTAGTGTGAGATGTAATAGAAGTAAATTCGGAGTTGAGACGAGAAAGTTATGCCAGTTTCTTCAACCTTGACTCGAACTTGGACAACACTACCTAAAAACAGGTTAAGGCATTAGTAACTCACTTAAGTGAGCCTATTTGAGCCAAGAACGAATTTAGATCATTATATAAGCCTTCTTATTGATGTCTCCCTAAATGTTCTAATTTTATGCCCTTGGGAGACATCATTTTTTGTGTTTATTCGACTATTTAGATAGACTTTTGGTGTTAAAATGCAAAAATCGATTTTCCTCTTTTAAATTCTAGTATTTTTGATTTATTAAACTTTTGCGCGTAATATGGTTTGTCTTGAGTGAAAAGTTGTAGGTTTTGAATACTAGCTAGGAGAGGAATCTAAGAATAAAGTCAAAGATCGTGTAATGAAGTCAAAGCAAGAAGAAATATCCCGAAAGAATTGACAATTTCAAGCTGCAAATCTGGAAAGTTGATAAAGATTGCTGCATTCGAACCATCTAAGAGTGGAGTTAGCCTCTGACTTGTGAAGAGAATTTGTTCCCCATTGAGTTACGAAAATTTAGCAACTGGAATGGGGTCAATCCGAGTTGAAAAGAAACGGTTAGAGCTAATTTGGTGAAGGTGGTGCAGCAGTTACGAGATTTAGGCTTAATTAGTAGACTTGGACTTTTCTAATTTTCATTTAATTCCTATGAAAAGCCCTAATCCGAATTTCACATTATAATTTTAAAGATAATCTTTCGAATAAATAATATCTTTACTTAATCACATTATAAATTATATATTTTATTTTAAATGTTCAAATTAAAATGATCTAAAAGTTACTTTCGAATACATTTAATCTAAAAATATCTTTTAGACTATTAGGTAATAAACAATTTTTTTAGTATTTTCTCACAATAATTATATATCTTCACGCATAATCGTAAGAGAAAACGTCATTGGATGTAATTAATGTGCATAATCATTGGGTGGAATCAATGTGAATAAGAGAGGCGAAAGGATCGAATAGCTAAATATATGCACTATATATACTTAGCAATTAGCAAAACACCCTTTGCAACTTATACACAAAAATACAAGCAAACCAATCAATTCTAATTACAATAACCAAATCAAACAATGATACTACCATGAGTACTATGGTTTATTCAATACTTCTCTCACACAATCAAAGTTAATACCCTCAATATCAAGCTCTTTTTCATGAGCTAATTCTCCTCATCATCTTTTTTTATTTTTTTGGGTACGTGGTGATCCGGGCTCCTCGTCATCTTTATGCCTCTTTCCTCAATTCCAATAGGTATAACAATAATTTCTACAATTTTTATTTTCTTTACATTGTTACAGATAATTCACTATCAATCCCTACTTCCTAGCCACTTAATATTATGCTCTCTATTTATATCTAAGGCCATAGTGATTATATCTATACATTTGTGTTTGCGTTTCCGCGTATTTAGATGTCACACAAGATGCATCATGATCAACCAAGAAGGCTTATCACGTCTTTTCCATGCCATAAAAAGACCCACATACAAGAAAAATAAAATAAAATGAAACACTCAAGCAAAATGTTTGAGCAAAAAAACAAATTAAAGGACATCATCAGGATGAGTGTTAGGATTTAGATTAATTGTTTAGATTAATTGTTATTAATAATCCGATCATACTTTTTTGAAGAACTGGAAAAGATTTAGATTAATGTAAAGCATTAAACATATCTATCCTTTCCTATTCTTTTAGAAAAGTGGAATAGTCATTTTTTGTGCATGAAATGTCCCACATTGGAGGAGAGATGGAAAAAATATTAATTTAAATTAACTTACCCATCTATTATTTCGAGAAGAACCAAAAGCTATGAAAGCCAAAAAGGAATTTAAACCTTATAGGAAAATGATTCTGGTGGAAAATGGCTCCTACTTAAAGAAGCCGTTGGCAATTCAGACCTTCGAGTCAAGGGACATAACGTTCAGCAATTGAAGACACATTAAACCAGAATATTACTCAATCAAGAGTCACGTGTTACAAACCTTGGACAAAACGGGAATGAATCAAGGGTCATCAAAGCGTCCAGATTCATGGATGAAATTTGAAAGAATTGTAACATATGTAACTCCAAAACCGTCAGCAATAATGATCCAATAAAGACCATAAAAACGTGAATGAATCAAGGGTCGTCAAAGCGTCCATAAACCTCAATAAAGACCATTGGTCAAAACGGGAATGAATCAAGGGTCATCAAAGCGTCCAGGTGCATGGATGGAATTTGAATTAATTGTAACATATGTAACTCCAAAAACGTCAGCAATAATGAGCCAATAAAGACCATTGGTCAAAACGAAAATGAATCAAGGGTCATCAAAGCGTCCATAAACCTCAATAAAGATCATTGGTCAAAATGAGAATGAATCAAGGGTCATCAAAGCGTCTAGGTTCATGGATGGAATTTGAAAAAATTGTAACATATGTAACTCCAAAACCGTTAGCAATAATGAGCCAATAAAGACCATTGGTCAAAACTGGAATGAATCAAGGGTCATCAAAGCGTCCATAAACCTCAATAAAGACCATTGGTCAAAAGGGGAATGAATCAAGGGTCATCAAAGCGTCCAGGTTTATCGATGGAGTTTGAAAGAATTGCAACATACGTAACTCCAAAATCGTCAGCAATAATGAGACAATAAAGACCATTTATTGTGACGGGTCTAAAGAGCCTCATACTCACCTATAAATATAGGTCCTTCTCCATTTTCCAAAGACTACGAAAAATAATCAGAAAGAGAACACCAAAGAAATACTTCTCTCAAAACTATTCTGTAGTAGTAAAATAAACTCTCTCTCTACGCCGGAATATCTTTTTAACAACTTTATTTTCGCGTGTTTGTTCTTTCCTTCTGATTTCGTGTATGTGTTTCGTATCGAATTACTGTAATAGACTAGACTACTTTAAATCGAAATATTTCCTTTGGTTTTCCATTTATGTTTTTCTCAAAACCAGTGATTTCACTTTTTTACAAACACAGAGTACAATAATAACAATCACAACAATTGATTATAACACGTAACAAATATAGGTGTCACGAAACTCACACACCTGACTCTATATTTTCTATGTTTTTACACATTCTTTAGCTAATTCATACATAAATATTGATATAATAACCACAGATATAAAGTTTAAACCTTCTTATAACATAAATTTACACTAAGCATCCAAATTCTCCATCTGAATGTTGCTTTTGAGTGAACATACTCTCCGAGATACCAACCAAGATGCTCATACACACATAGTAAAACACGCTTTCGACCAATAGTCCCACAAGATTTACAATTACTAACAGACCAACTAAGAATCCACCAACAACTATTCTAGTAAATACTCCATAATTTCCCCCACCATGAACCACAATAAGTCATTGGAAGAATTCTGAGCAGCCTAACAAATTCTTTATGTTCCACTAAGCGTATACCCTCGGATGGCTCTAGATATCCATCCTCGAAAGAGTTTGAATCTCCTCCCCCTCGGGCAGTGTCGTCCCCAAAGGTGTGATAAATAAATCTACACTCGAGGGAGATACTACCCAAAAATATACGGATCGTTGACAAGTAATAATTAGGTAAGTAGGGGGATTATCGTTCTCCACAGGGAATATGAGGTTAATGTTTTTGTATTTTAAGAAGTGTATAGAGGTTGAGTTGCAATTATATAAAATATAAAGTAATATTGTTTTGTATTTTATTAAGCAAAAAGAGTAGAGTGCAAATATTAAACTAAGCAATAATATTAAAGCAAGGACTAAACTAAAATTATATGAGAGATATGAGATGAGGAAGTAGCTTGAGAGTCACTAGTAATCCCCATTAGTTTCAGATTTACAAGTTTATTGGTATATAAGGGAAAATTGATATATTAGCAACAATTGGGATTCTATAATCTCCCTAAATCCCTCCCTAGAAGATAGGAGTTTGTCCGACAATGCTAAGGGCCTCTACCGAGTGATCCTACAATGCTTTCAAGCGCAATATACTAACACAAATAACTATCCATTTAGTTAAGACCTCCTAGTTCCCTAATGTACACCCTTCCTGGGCGACAGTCAAAATTATTATACCCAACCCACTACTTGATCAAAGTAAGGGCTAATAATTAAATAAAAATATATAAAGAATGAAAAATATTCAATTTATTTCAATATAAATATCCCAAAGGATAATAAAATATCATAATTCAAAAGTTATGGTTCACACACTAAGCATTTTTCAAACTAATTGAAAGTTAGTTCATGCTAAAATATTGAAATACGATAAATAAAACTTAATAATTATGTTTAGATCGAGAAAATATGAAGAATTGCACTAATACTTGATGGAATGTAAGGGTGAAATGGTTTGGAATGATGAAGAATGGTGAATTCAAAAGTTGTTGTTGTTGTTGTTGTTGGTGGTGGTGGTGGTGTTGTTGTTGGTGTTCCATTTCCTCCAACTGTTCTCAGAGTTTCCAAATTGTATACCTCCTATTTTAATCCCAAAATTATGATATAATAAGTTTTCAAAACGTTTTTGGAGTTGTAGGACCCATTTAATTGGTCCAAATCAGCCCAGAAACGTTTTAAGGGAACGCGGACTGGTGCGAACCACAACAGTGAAAAATTCAACAACTATTTCATCTTGATTTCAAATCACGAAACGTCACTAATAACGTACTCTTGAATTCAAGAAGTAACATAAAATCAAAGGGCACTCTCAAAATCCTAGCAGATTACGCATCATGACTTTCTTAAGTCGATTTCCAATTCTAGATAGTAAACGCTTTCACTTTCAAAACTGACTTTATGGTCATTTCTCGTTGTGACTTGGGATTTTCCTTGACTTTGTGACTTCTTTTCATATGATCTCGGGGTCACGTATCATTTAAGTACCTAAGAGTTGCACACTTAACACACATTTAACGCACAAAAACTCTTAAAGTAACATAAAAGCCAAAACTTGACAAGAATTCGTAAATCATCAAATACTAGGGAATAGTCCCTCAAATAAGTGCTAAAACTCCTATAATTATATCTCATGATACTATTATTTTATCACAAAATACAAGACATCAAGCAGACATACCATACCCTCGACGCACTATTTCTTTCTTCGGTGCTAACCTTTTAAGTCTTTTTGGATTCAACCATGTATCAACATCATAATTTGACTTATCAGACTTCTTTTCTTATGCAGGGTAAGGTTTGGGGATAGTGATGTCTCCCTATTTGTGATAGATGAATCCCCTTAGGAGACCTCATTTTAGGTAGAAATTGGACTTAGTTATTAGATTTATTAGCGTAATTTGCAATAATGCACTTTATTCCTTCGTTTTATACTTATTTTTATTTTTGAGCTTTTGTGCATTAATTTACTTGTTTAGTGTGAAGTTATTAGGTATATGGTTGTTAGGAGGCACCAAGATGAATAGAAGAAGTGAATTTTAAAGTCCAAGATCAAGAGGAAGTGTTAAAGGAGCGAAACACATCACTTTGGTGAAGGTGGAGGAGCATTGGAAATTGGGAAGTCGTCACTTCTATCCCTTCTTGAGCCCAAACGGTGCAGAATCTGACTTGGTGGTTCAAATGAAAAAGATGGGCCTTTGAGTTAGAATTTTAGAAGTGGTTTCAGGTGATTTGGACTTACGATGCAAATGTTAAACCTGTTTTACTAGAGTGGTGTTCAGCAGATGCGGGAATAATAAAATGGATTTGGGTCCTTAATTACTTAATTAAGCCCAAGGTTGACCTAATCCGTTTTTAATCATTATAAAAGACTCCTTAGACCTCATTAATAAGTACATTTCACTTATATCATATTTTGAGAAAGAGAACATACAGAACGCTTGGAAGCAATGTGCAGAAGCTGGAGAAGACCATTCTTCTTCAACAACAACTCAATTATTCCATACGGTAGGTTCTTTTTTATTTAATTTTATATTATATCTTTCATTAGTCTTATTTCTCTTCTGTATTGAATTATGAGCTAAACCAAAATTACTTGAGACTCATATTTATGGGGATGAACTCTAGTTTCTAATTTAATGTTTTTCTGATTTGGGATTATTTTGATTTAAATTAAGTCGTGTAATTGCATTTTGATTCTATTCTTGTATTTATTTACTATCATTCATGTCGCGAATCAAGGGTAGATTGTAGTAATTAGGCTAGTCACTAGTGACGGTGATCATCTAGAACAGGGGGTTTAATTACAAAACTAGGATGGAAACGCGTGATGTTCGTTATTGAGTCTGGTGGCCTTAACTAATAATGTAGCCAATTGGGTTAATTACTTAAATATATGAAAGTCGCTTATAGTCACCCACACGGGGTCTGTAATACCGTAGAATTACGTCCTAAATCTACCCTGACGGGAGTTAGGAAGATATTAGAGTCCCTACTAATATCAGCTACCCGCCTTACCCTTAAACGAATGCAATAGATTATACACTAAGGTGATTCCCTAACGAGATTCAAGTATATTTCTCATTTAATAGTAAATATTTGTTATCGCTTAAATCTTTAATATAAGACATAATGATTGATATCACAAATCATTTGAAATTCTGGAAATTAATATATTTTGATATAAATTTAACCACTTAAAAATGGTTAAAATTTATTTTATCCAACAATAAAGAGTAAATTTCTATTTTTAGGCAATATCAATGGCCAAATTTTTTTTTAGGCTAAACATTTCAAAAATGATATATTTAGGTTACACGTATTCAAAAATGTCATTTTTAACCATACGTATTCAAAAATGTTATTTTTAAGCTATTTAAATTTCGTTAAATATTTCATAGATTTTAATAACAATTTGAACTTCTAAATAAACAATATCTTTACTTAGCCACATTATAAATTATGAATTTTATTTGAAATTTAAAAATTGAAATGATCTAAAAATTACATTTTTGAATACATTTATTCTAAAAATACCTTTAGGCTATTAGGTACTCTTTCCGTTCCAAAAATAATATAACACTTACTAAAAGTAGTGTCCTAAAACTACTTCATTCGTTCATCAATGTTTGTCACAATTTTTAAAAATAGATATCCACAAAGGTTGTCCATTTAAGATATCAAAAAACTTTTTTACATTTTCTACCAATTATGTCCTTATTTAATATTTCAAAATTTATCATTATTAAATTTATTTAATTAGTTAGTTAATGGTAATTTATAGTAAAAATTGAAAGAATTAATTATTTTTCTTAATTGAAAAAAGTATGACAAACAAGCAAACCAATCAATGGTAACTATAATAACCAAATCAAACAATGATATTACCATGAATACAACAGCTTATTCAATACTTTTCTCACACAAATTCAAAGTTTCTACCAATTAATTTCAATATCAAGCTCTTTCTCATTATCTAATTCTCCTCATCATCTTTACGCCATTAAGCAGATTGCCTTCTCCTTCCTCAATTCCAATAGGCAAAACAATAATTTCGAAGATTTTTTTTTTACATTGTTACACATAATTCACTATCAATCCCTACTTCCTAGCCACATAATATTGAGTATTGAGTAATGATATGCTCTCTATTTATATCTAAAGCCTACATTTGTGTTTGCATTTCCGCGTATTTAGATATCACACAAGATGCATCTTAATCGACCAAGAAGGCTTATCACGTCTTTTCTATGCCATAAAAAGACCCGCATATAAGCAAAAATAAAATAAAATGAAACACTCAAGCAATATGTTTGAGCAAACAAACAAATTAAAGGCATCATCATTCGTCAACATAAAAGATAAACATTGAAAAAGAAAGGATAAGAAACAGAGTACAATAATAACTATCCCATCCATTGATTATAACACGTAACAAATATAGGTGTCACGAAACTCGTACACCTGACTCGATAATTTCTAAGTTTTTACACATACTTTAGCTAATTCATACACAAATATTAATATAATAACCACGTAAATCAAAGTTTAAACCTTCTTATAGCATATATTTTTACACTAAGCATCCAAATTCTCCATCTGAATGTTGCTTTTAAGTGGAACATACTCTCCGAGATACCCACCAAGATGTTCATATAACAAGCTCTTATCAATCGCTTGATGATGGTAACTTTTACACACATAGTAAAACACACTTTCGACCAATAGTCCCACAAGATTTACAATCACTAACAGACCAACTAAAAATCCACCAACAACTATCCTAGTAAATACTCCATAATGTTCTCCACCATGAACCACAATAGTTGCGAAAAAGCTATTAATTACTCCACAAATTGTTAAGTACACGAAAACTAACACGAAAGCCATTCTGGTCCTTCCTTTTAACAACTCATAGCTTTTCTTCAATGAAGCATATCCATATACAGGCTCAAGAACCGACACCACACTAGCTAAATGCCATAATGCACTTATGTAAACATGAACAACTAGGAATAAAACCAACACTATCACGGTAGCGAAAATTAAGAGAATAACATTTTGGGTGTCTATAGCTATAACTGAAAGCACAAGAAACCCAACAAAGACAAGATCATAGATCAACATAGTAACTGAAACCCATAAAAAGGTAACGAAGAGTCTCTTGAAAACACTTGGTATGGCGGAGATTGTTGATGAGAAAGAGACGGGTTTTGAGGTGTAAAGTGAAGCTACTGTGAAAACAACGGCAGCTATTGAGAGAAGAGAGAAAGCAAAGAGAAAGAGGAGGTAGAAGAACTGGAAAGTTAGTAGCTTTGCCCATATTGAATAAGTGTGGGATGCAGTGTTGTTTTCAAGTTGAGAGAAAATTGGTTCTGTAAAGAGAGAATGAGCTAATATTGCAAAGGAAAGTGGGAAGATTAAGGTTAAAGTGATGAAGTAAAAGGTTTTTGGTGATCGTTTTGGGATGGTGATTGATTCTTTAAGGATGTTTGGTATTGTTAGAAATTGGAGATCTTCTTGTTGCAGATCCATATTATTTTTATGTTTTCTCACTTTTCTTGAATTTTGTTTTTTGGGCGTTGGATTGTGATTGATGTGGTTTGTGTTGAGTTTTTAATGCCTGGTTGAAGGTTTTTTTAATGGTGAATCTAGAGAGAGAGAGAGAGAGAGAGTTGTTGGGTGATGAAGAGGTTTGGTTTGTTGTTTTTGAGGAAGAAGAGGAGTAAAGAAAGAAAGAAAAAGATGGTGGTAATATAGTTGTCTAACTTTGACTCTTCTACCGCCAAATAACCATGGAAACGCTGCACCTAGGGGTGAGCACGGGTCGGGTTTACCCGGGTTGGGGTCTAGGGTAAGGGTAGGGTAATATTGGAAAGTGGTAAATGTTGGAGGGTAAACCCGTGTTAATGGTAAAATAAAAATTACCACGGGTTAAGACGAGTTAACTAACGGGTTACCCGGGTTTTACCCTTGGTAAAATTCATAATTTAATCACAATAAAAAACATAAAACCAAATAAAGTTTAAATGCTACTATTCAATTAAAAGAATTTTTGTTCTTCAAAATAAAGTACATATTAGGTAAAATTCAAAGAAGAGACGAGGATAAGATTTCGGTGAACAAAGTAGCCAAATGTGTCAAATGGCCAGGTCTTGACCATATACACACACACACACACACACATATATATATATATATATATATATATATATATATTAAATGAACAGTATACGGGTTGGACGGGTCCAACCCGTGTGGTAATGTATAGAAGGTAAACCCGTGGTAAAAAAATTAACATGCCCAAAATTGAAGGGTAAGGTATGTTATAAAATGGGCTAGGGTAATTTTTACCCTGTTTTAGGTCGGTTTTTATTACCCTAACGGGTCGGTTTACCATTTACCACTATTCTGCTCAACCCTAGCTGCACCCTAAATAAAATTTTACGCGTTATTCTATTATATAACTTTGTATTTAAGATTTCAAGGTCAAGAATATAATTTCGTTTTGAGTAGTGTTGGGTATCACCTAAAAAACCATCACTTAAACATCACCTATGATGTGGCGGTTAGATGGACCAATCATAAATTTTCTCTTTTCAGATTTACTTTTTTTTCTTTCCTTCATGATTGGTCCACCTAACCGTCACATCATGAGTGATGTTTAGATGATGGCTTTTTAGGTGATACCCAGCATTACTCTTTGGTTTTAGTTTCTTCATTTTTAAATTATATTTTCTAGTTGTAACTTTGTTTCACTTTTTTATTTTTGGAAATATAAATTTTTTATAGTTAAAATAATGCAAAAGACGATATTTATATAGGAGACAAAACCACATGCCGAATTCTAAAACAAAATATAAAAAACACAATTCCAACCTAAAACCTGGGATATATCCAGAAATGTGTGGTTTCATCCAAATACCTTAATTGCTCTTTCAGATATTTTATCATTGAATATTCAATAGAGACAACGAATTCCAGTACCATAAGAAGGTACCTAATTACGATCAGTACTATGCAACTGTCACCTATAGTAGTGTAATCCTCCAAATACCCAACACTTTAGGTTTGGACCATGGAGAATCGAGCAACTGGCGGGGTACTCAACTTAAACCTCCCAAAAAGGAGAGAAATCTTAACTCTTTCCCTCAGCCAACCTAGTGGCATAACATTAGCGCAAATCTCTTTCTCTCCTCCTAACTCTAGCTCACAGAAAGAGCACAAGGAGATATGCGTCTAACATCCCGAGTTTGAGTGGTTGTTTAAGCAATAAGAATTTCTTTCGTTGGTGTCTATTGCCAATTCACAAGACCTTGGCGGTTTTTCAAGTCTTTTGGATTCCTCCCCTTCTTCCGTGGATGGAGAATCCGTTTAGTTAGTTTTCAAACATTGATTACGGAATGTAATGAACTTTTAAATATGATTGTGTCATATTCATAAAGATATTTCTTTCGAGTTAAAGTGTCGTTCTTGTTTCTTTTTTCCTTTCCCATTGGTATACATTTGAATATCGCAATTTCTTTGTCAAATACTTTTAGCAAATTCATTCATCGTGCTTGCATGCTTTGCGGAAGCACCATACTGCCACGTACTCCTATAATCCTCCCCAACTCCACAAAGCATGGTAAGGGGATATGCCTTCCTTTTTGTTTGTCTTTTGACTTCTTGTCTTCTGATTTTGACCTTATTAAGAGTGAGGTGTGAGTAATTACCTTGCAACTTTGAAAATATGTCATGAAGTGACGAATACCAAGGTAGTTTATCCACGAGTCACTTGTCTTATGAGTTATCTTTCGTAAAAGTCTTTGTCACATGCCCTCTCCAGTTCTACCCCTTATAGGGTATGCTCTGGGAGTCTAATTTATTGGGGTTAAACGATGAAAATGGTGGTCAACGAACATGTTCAACTTATGGATACTTCGAAGAGAATGTATCTTTTCCAAATTTTATCTTAACCAAGCTCTGAAGTAGTCGACGAGGATTAGTTTATGTGAAGGACCTCTACTTCCATGACCTTGTTATCGTGTTTCTCTTTTTTGTTACTAGTTGTTATGTAAATATCTAATCAACTTTTAATGTTTTTATATGGGGTTATTGTTGAAAACATCCTCCTTAAACTCTCTAATTGTTTTTTTATGCCTTCAATAATCTTATTTATAAAAAAATGCCTAATGAAATAATTATTTATAGAAAACATCCCCTTTATATTTTCTATACCTTTATTAATTCCATCACATGCGCGCGTCCGTGAAATTTTTTTAAAATCGTCATAACTAATTCAAAAAAAATCAGAAAATTAAAAAAAAAAATATTTTTGAATAAATCTAATTAATATTTACGTCTATGAATTTTTTTGATTTTTTTTGAATTTTTTGGATTTTTTCGAATTTTTTTAATTTTTTTTTCGCAGACACGGAATTCCATGTTTTAAACATGGAATTCCATGTTTTAAACCGTGAAATAAACATGGAATTTCATGTCATGAAATTCCATGTTTTAAACATGAAATTCCATGTTTCAAACATGAAATTCCATGTTTCAAACATGAAATTCCATGTTTTAAACATGGAATTTCGTGTCTGCGAAAAAAAAAATTAAAAAAATAAAAAAAAATCGAAAAATTCAGAAAATTCCGAAAAAAATCATAGACGTAAATATTAATTTGATTTATCCAAATATAATTTTTTTTGATTTTTTTGATTTTTTTTGAATTAGTTATGACGATTTTAAAAAAATTTCACGGACGCGCGCGTGTGTTTATTAGTTTTTTTCTCATTTTTTAATTGTTAATTATAAGGGGGCTGTTTTCAATAAATATTTTTTCCTAGGCACCTTTTTCTAAATAAGTTTTTTAATAGGCATCAATCAACAATTGGCTCTTTTTATATTCACCATGACACACGTGCGTGTTACGCTTCCTTTTTCGGTAGGGCTGGACATGATGACCTCTTACCTCGGTTATTTCAAACAACATATCTCAAATTTTTGTGGTAGTTGTGTTTCCTTTTTATAGGGAATTTCTGGGGATATATTAGGGTACGAAAGTGGATTTATATAACATCATATTATGAGTACCCATTTAGCTCATTTTTTCTCTAAGAAGCAAATAATTTTCTTCTTGTTTCAGGACTCTTGGCGGGTCAATTGCAGAACAGTAAAGACATGTCCTTTCTATCTCTTCATACTTCCAAGGAATATATTTGGCGTGTATCTCACGTTTATCCTCATCCCATGAATGCCAATATGTCTTTCTCTCTTTAATAGTCAATAAAAGAACCCTGGTGATTTTTTTTGGTTCCTTCGCTATGGACAATAAATCGATTCATGGCTTTTTCAAGAAGACGGTTTATTCTTCTTCCGTTTGTGATATCACTAGGGTTGATTTTCCTTGTGATCGTTTATTTGACGCAGATATTTCATCACCAATCCCTTCCCTCAGGCTGTTTAATGTGCTTGTGATTCCTAATTAGCTAGACAACATAACCATTGATGTCGACAGAGCTGGCCCGGGCCCAAGGCAACCAAGACGGTAGCCTCGGGTCCCACACTTTTGAGGGTCCCGAAAATATATATATATATATATTATATATGTCTTAACACTTACAAAGTTAACATTGGACAAGGGTTATCTTAGCGGTAAAGTAAGGCACTTTCTAAGATGTTGGTAGTGTGTTTGAAACTGCCATGATTTGTTTGATCAAAACAGGATAAATTTTTTAATATTGAAAAAGGCCCTTTTTTTCTTGCTTTAGGTACCCAAGACGCTCGGGCCGGTCCTGGATGTCGAAGTAGATGTTGCTCAGAAAACCGAGACTTTCCATTTTGGCTATCGAGCTAAACTTTTATTTCTTCTTGTAGTTGTTGTGGGTTAATACTACCATCCGTTTTGCTTTGTATGAGCATGAGGCTTCAATTTTATACAATGTAGCATTCTCTTTATTCTTTTTGCACTTGCGGTGTTATTTTAATTCCTTAATATTGAAGAAGGTTTACTTTTTCTTCTTAAAGAGAAACATATTCAGATTTATGAATATGTTTCCTTTCAGAGCTTTGTTTATATCATATGTTGTTCGATTAATTAGGTTCCCTTGCTCGATTGTCTAAATGGACTTAATAGAAGTTTGTTCTAATGATATATTCACATGGGTTTAGCTCATTTGGCCGGTGTTTTAGTCCAGTGTCTCTATTATTTTTTAGGTTTTGTTGATAATGTTGGTTGATTAGAGAAACCAAATCACACGTTGAATTAGATAACCTTCTATTAGGTTTAATTATATATACTTCATTGAGAATATTACCAAGCTTTGTTGACTATATGGATCTTTTTTAAGTTATTCTTCTAGTAAGAATTCTATCGTATGTGCGTAGCTCATGGGAACATTACCAACTTCCTTGTGTAACTGTTTATGCACTTTACCCTGCATGACCATGAAACCAAGTCTTTATTTGCCTTAGAAAACTATATTAGGTCTTTTCGGTTTCAAATTTTAAGCGCGGTTGGTTTAGTGTGAAGCACAAATATATGACCTTTTGGACATAAAAATTCTACTTAGATACAGTTTTGACATTATGCATGAATCAACTGGCTTACTTTAAAAAAATCATAATTTTTCTCCCTTTAGAATGTTAATTCTTACCCTTAATTTGATTATAAGTTGAGCACAAAGTGATATATGTGTTTGGTGGTGTGGGCATGGCCATTCTACCCTTTGAACTTTTCTTTAACGAATTTCTTTATAATATTTCTTCTCAAGGAGGTGTAATCAGAGTGGTATGATGACTTCCGGGGTACAACCAGTTTGTAAGTTTGACTTGAGAATATACCTAGGTATTAACCGAGGATACATGGTGAGTTTGGGAGTCTAATGAGTTTGTAAGTTTGACTTGATAACCATTTGGAGGTTGAACTGAGGATACTTGGTGACTTTTGAAGACTAACTACTTTATAAGCTTGACTTAATAAGCTATCTAGAGTTTTAAACGAGGATACATGGTGAGTTCGGGATTCTAACTTGTTTGTAAGTTTGAATCGATAACCTATCTGAATTTGTAACCAGGGATACATGGTGAATTTAGGAGTCTAACCAATGTGTATTTGTTTTCTCACTAAACCCTTCTAAGGGTTAATTGTTAAGGAGTTTTTCTTGTTTCTAGTTATGATGATAATATGTGAATGCAATTATGAATTTTAAAGTTAAAATATCCACTAACTAAGATTTAAAACTAGCATGTTTCTAATTACATTTGGCTCATCAACCACCTTGAAACAAATCCCTAGCGAGGAAAAAAATATGGTGAGAATTGTTCGATCTTTCTACCTTATTTCATCCATTAAACCGTTTCCTCCTCCCATGGTATTAACATGTTATAGAGGTCAGATGGATATTTTTCATTCCATAGATCATGTAAAGTCCCTTCAATATTTGAATATAACTCATACGTACTTTAGTCTATACAATAGGCATAGTACATCTTGGATTTTGAGCGGTTGCTCTAAATTATCTGTACAGAGAATAGTCAGCTTCTGCTTCAGATCATTTTTATCGTTAATACAGTTACAAGACCCCGGTTGATCCAACTCAAAGTATAGTGTTTTACTAAAGAGCCGATCTCTTTCGAACCCGTTATCCCCCCATTGTCAGGGTTGAACGACATTACTATTTGATTCTCCTTAATCCGAATACTAACCTCTATAGGTACAACCATCGGGTATTTTATTTGTTCTTTTTTATTTGGCATATCTATATCGAATATATTTGGTCTGGCTAGATAATATGCATAACACTCCCTAGCTTGAGTCTGGTTTACTCTGATAGTGACTACCCCTTTACCGGTTAATGTTTACTACACGGTGATATGTGGATACCATAACTTGAAGCTTTATTGAGAGTTCTACTAACAATTTCATGGTATGTGATTCATAATCTACCACCACAAACTTTGTTATGATGATGACATGATTTTAAATATTTCCAATTTGTAACGAAAACCTATGTTGGAGAATCTCTGTCTAGGCGCGTCTAAGCGCCGCCTAGGCGTTAACTCCCCCCTCAATCGCTTACACCTAGTAAAAATGCTAGGCGTTTTTGCCTAGCGCCTTAGTCGCGGCGGAAGAGGCTCCTAGCCCACCTAGTTGCCGATTAATGGCAAAAAGAATGGTCGCCTAGGCGTTCTTTTTATTTTTCTTATTCTCAAGAATTCTTGAATTGATATTATAACTTAAATTTTAGTGTTTTTATATATATTATAGTGTTGTTAGATGTATTTTATGACTTAAATAGTTAAATTTTTTTATAATTACTACGTATAATATTACTAATATACAAAATTAGACAACAAGATTCACATCCGCCTAATCCCGCCTAGGCCTCATATAATCCTTCCTAGGCGATAGGTCCCGATATTTACAGCATAGACGAAAACATGATGTGACCCATAGGTGTTACACTTTTTCCATTGAAGATTGTATCCAAATATGCTAGTACGTTTGTTCGAGAAAGATTCATTATGTCAATAATAATGCGAATGATAAATCTACGGAGCCTCTTGTATCGGCTAGTATAATTTTGTCTAGAGTGTTACCGATAATGGATGGAACTACTAGGGCATCGTCATGAGGGAAGATCAAACTATTTGCATCGTTGTCATTATATTATAAAATCATTATTTTTCTTTAGCAACCAGTGGATCCTTCTTATCCCTAAGAATTGAATTCCTCAGCATGCAGTCCGCAACCTTGTTTAGCATATCGCATTTTGCTAGTTTGAGTTGTTCCATCGATAAAACTTTCAAGGATATTGTTTATTTCCATATCAAAATCCCCTCTTGGCCGGTTAGATATGTCTTATTTCCATAGAATTATGTCGATTCCTTTGGCCTTCTCTATGGTACGGCCTGGCCTTCTGTAAGTACTATTAAACCCGTTAGCTTCGACGTTAGTGGGTTGATTCGTCTAGATCGGATTTAGAGTAACTAGTATTGAGGACCATCTCGTTTTGAAGGTTTTCTTATTTCCAGCAAAAAACTGTTAACGTTGATTCTTCCTTTGATTTGAGCGATATCGTTGACTGTGATGGAACCCTCGTTGATAATTGATCAAGCTACCCAGCTTGGGCAACACTTTGGTGTTTTTGCGGATGTTCTCCTCATGTCTAAACAACCCACACCCATAACAAACTTGACCGATATTTTCATATCAAAATTTAATCTTTGCTGGCTTGTTCTCATTTTCCTAGAAGTTTATACCTGGTATTGGTGGGTTCTTCAAATCCCAATCAACTCTACTTCTGGTAATTGAGTTCTCATCTACTTCAATTGCCGGTAATTCAACTTTATGGACTTGCCTGAAATAGCTTGCTAATTTCTCAATGCATTTTGTGGTAAGTAGATTTTTAGATATACCCGATAGTTGGATCCACAAGGTTGTGTTCTTAATATCATTCTCTCCATTGATATTGTGTTGATTAATTACTATGTGCTTTTCTAAAATTGTCTATGGGTGTTGCTCTCATACTTTATTCTTATCGTCTTCACATCCCAAACTTGATAATCACAACATTAGGACGAAGTTTTTCCACTTCTACATGGTGTTTTAAGGCCCAATACTTGTGGATATGGTTTTTGATAAATACGAAGTTGGTTTTCTCCTATACTGGTAGCTTAGCTGCTAGTTTTTTCTCGTTAATAGCTCTATAAACCGAGTCTATAACGGGGGTGATGGTTAGATCATTTTTCTAATGTGTGCAAAGATGCATAAAAATATTCATAGTGTTTTACAGTGGAGAAGAAAAGGAACTTAGGTATAAGGATTTTGTATCTTTGATTGTTGCAAGGGAGAAAAAGAAAAGGTTTAGGGTGAGTAAGAAGAGGCAGAAAAGCTTGAGAAACAAACCCTTCTTGTGCTGGTGAATAAGCTGTAAATGGTCTAAAATTTTGGTGAAAAAGAAGAAATATGGAGATGAGAGAGAGGCATAAGAAAATTTCAGTTTTTTTTGTTTTATATAGGTATTACTGTCTATTAGGGGGTGTTTGTTTGCACTTAATGAGATCTTAATTTGGTTCATTAAAACACTGGATCAATCAGACTGTTTGTTTTTCCTGGCCAATTCAGATCTGAATGCCTCTTAATTGGTCTGTTTCATTAAGATTTCAAACTAAGTCTGAATCATTCAGACACTGCCTCTTAACATAATAAGTTCTAATCAGCATTCAACACTGATGTCTCCTCATTTGTGATAGATTTATGTTAGGATGAGACATCATTTTTAGTGTTTTAGAAGTCAATAATGTCGATTTTCTTGAGTTTTAGTGCACTTTCCTATTTTCTGTCTTGATTTGTAGAAATAATATTTTTAGAGCATATTGGGTTTAATTGTTTATTTAGTGTGTAGCTTTAAAGATAATTATGGAGATTAATTAGAGTCCAAGTCAAAGACAACAACTTATGGAAAGGGATTTACATGGTAATTGGAGATAGAAGGAAACTGAGTTCAAATAGGAAAAGGAAAAGCTGCCTAAATCTGGGATTCTACAGATCACGTCCAAAGATATGCGTTTTTACCTAAGAAATAGGCCGAATTTGGAGATTTCCTTCTAAAGGGTCAAGATAATTCCGTTGCGATTCTTTTGGTATCTTGTGGAGCTCAAACGGACCAATAACAAAGAAGTTATGACCAAAACAACGCAGCAGTGTTTATCTTTATTTCCATACGAATTTGAGTTGGGCTAGAAGTCCATTACCTTAACTATTCCTCAAGAAAACGAATTAGGTCTTATAAACACCTATAAATACACCCTTATATCACTTGTAAATCATCCTTGTCTCATAGTAATTAGTTCTTAAGGTTTTATTCTTCCAGTTTATTGTAGAGAGCAAGATGATGTCTTTTGTAATTTCTTTTAGTTTATTTCCTTCAGGTATGAACTAAACCTCCCATAGCTTGGGTTTTGCATATGTATAATCTATGAATTCTAATTCTTCTATCTAAGTTTCTTTGGGAATTATATGTTTTAATCTGATATTAGCTTCTTACTTTATATTTGCTTATGTGTTTTGATTTAATGTCTTTCCTAGAATTGATCACTTTAGGATTGTTTTAATAGTAGTTAGATGGTCTCCTTGACAGGGTGTTTAACTATTGAACCACCACATAATGTCTAGTGTCGATAGCAGTTCTGACAAAACATACTTCTAACTAGATAGTCATTAGGGTTTGTTTTAACCACCATATCACCAATTGATTGTAGTGTGCTGGATAGGGCCTTAGTGGCGTTTGATAACCCTATTTGAGTCCTCGTCTTGGTTGTGCCGTAGCCCCCTTAGTCGCTCTCAAGGTCTAAGATAGGGAATTTAGAATCCTGACTAAGTATTACCAAGAGCTAATATTCTCCCTTATAAACTAGATTTATAGATAGAATTAGAAGGATTAGTGCATACTAGCAAAACCTAAGCTATACTTCTCATCTCATATTCTTAATCTTTTACTTTATTGTCTTTATTTTCCTAGTTTAACTACTTATTCTCGAATTTCTATTTGCTTTATTTTTCTGTCTTCTAATTATTTACTTTTACTCGTTATCTGTTCCTACGCGATTAACACACTTAAGTCCCTGAGAACGAACTCTACTTATCATTAAAACTTGCATACGTCCTGTAATACTTGCAGTACTGTGCCTGTCTAGGGTGAGAGTGCATAGTTTTCCATACTTAAATTGATCTTATTTTTATCACACCCTAGGCGACACCAAACACTTATTACTTAAAAAAAGGGTGAATTATATATGGGGTCTTAGAAGCACTATTTCTTCTCTATAGAGTAGTGTCTTGAAAGTTGTTATTCTTAGGGACCTCATTTTTTACAATAGTCTTTCCTACCCTTACTATCACTAAAAAGACAAGAAGTGTGATGTCACTGTTTCTCTCTCCTTTACCTACCACTACCCACCTACCTCCGACCTCCAACCACCTACCACCGACCTCCGACCACCGACCACCGACCTCCGACCACCGACCTCCGACCACCGACCTCCGCCACCGACCTCCGACCACCGACCTCCGACCACCAGTCACCGGTCACCGGAAAAAACATAGAGTACTCCGAGAATTTGCTGAGTACTCCAAGAATTAAAGGAATTTAACAAATACTCTAACGAATTAAATGAATACTCTATAAAAAAGTCGGAGTACTCTAAAAAAATTGGTGAGTATTTTAAGCAATTAGAGAGTAATTTAAAAAAACAATGAGCTACAATAAAAATAGTGAGTATTATTCAATTATTCAAAAAATTGTATTATTACACAATCAAAAAAAAAATACTATCTGGTTTGACCAGATCTAGATCTGGTCAACCTACTAAAAAAAAAAGAAGCTCAAAGCTTCTTCCCAAACCGGCGCCACCACCACCATAACAAGACCACCACCATACCACAACCACCACCGCTGAAATGGCTACACACGACACCATAATCGAACCATCGGAGCTCCAACGAAGCAACGAAGAGGGAAGCTGCACACTCCGGCGCTGGTGTGGTTCACGTCGACGAAGAAGGAGGCTGAAGAAGCTGCACACTCCGGCGAAACACAAGCTGTAACCTCCGGCGAAAACACTGTTGGATCTCGTCCTGTCCCGGTGGTCACGAGCTCGCGAAAACACTGCTGGATCTCGTCCTGTCCCGGTGGTCACGAACTCGCGAAAGGGAGCTTTCCAAGGCTGCTTCCATGGTTGCTTCCATCTCCGGTGGTCAAGAGCTCACGGATCTGTACCACCGCGTGACTGCACCACTCGAACCAGCGCGTGACTGCACCACTCGAACCAGCTTCGAACATCACCGCGAGACTGCACCTCGGCTTCGGCTACTATTGCAGCAGATCTGTTCGCAGCCTCTTCTCCGGCGAACCACCGAACTAAAGCCACGCGAAGAGAGGCGGTGGTGTTATGGTGGTGGTGCATATCGGCGGTGGTTGTGGCCATAGGTGGTGTCGGTGGTTGTTGAGAGGAGAGAGGAGAGAGGAGAGAGGAGAGTGGAGAGAGGAGAGAGGAGGTGAGGCATTGATTTCTGATTTAGAACGTGAATGAAATTAGAAATGGGAATAATTAGTATATATAGAAAAAAAAAAACAAAAGAGGGGTAGTCTAGTAATTGGGGTTTTGGGGTTCATGTGTTAAAAAGTTGCTGAGGTCTTTAGTAAGAAGAGACTCTAGGTGGGGGTGCTAACTCGAGGAGGGAGGTGTGGTCAAGATCTGTGTTATTATCTCAAAAAACAAACGACGCCTTAGTCTAATAGGAAAACAATATGCCCTTTTCAGGCCCAAAATGGAAATGAAACCTTTACTTTTTTATGGATGGTTAGGTATGTTTTTTAAAAGCCCTTTTGGGTCATATGTTTGGGGTCCGTAAACTATTTGGTCAAAACCCTAAATATAATTGTTGTACAAATCTGAATCGTCTTTTCTGTATAGCATTAACTGAAAAAGATATATCGTACCTCTAGAATTCTTTGCATATACGAATAACTTTTCATAGCATATATCGTGATCAATGTCTAACGTTTTTATTCCACATGATTTAGTTGTTGATATACTCTCAAGGTTGATCGTGAAGACTCTTATGCGATTCAAGTGCGTATCAAAAGCATGGCTTCGGATAATTGATAGCCCTGATTTCATTAAAACACATCTCAAGCAATCCAAAACTAATTTAAAGCTCATTGCTGAAGGGGTTACTACTAAAGACCCTATGCTATATGATGTAAGCTTTACTTTGGGTACTTTTAATGGAATATCCAAGAGAGAGACCATGAAGGAAATCAAATACCCGGTTATGATGGATGGACGGGATCGAACACCTACGTTAGCAGGCTCTTGCAATGGCCTAGTCTGTCTAGTCTATTTAAAGCGAAAAGTTGTTTTGTGGAACCCTTCAACTCGAAAGCACCTTCTCTTACCTGTGCAATATAAGACCTTTAGAAGTTATCTTGAGTGCATTCATGGTTTTGGGTATGATGAAAAAACGGATGACTACAAGGTAGTTTGGATTGGAAGAAATCTGGAAGCATCCTATGAAATTAATATATTTAGTTTAAAATCTAACAGATGGAGAAGTTTGGAGGGTTTTGAGTCTTTTGAATATGGATTTGATTCTAAATGCGTGTTATTCAAGGGATGGTATCTTGCTAATGGTGTCCTGCATTGGAAGCTCAAAAATAAATTTATTTTAGCTTTTAATCTTGGAACCGAGAGATTCCAAGTGTTACCACCATTGGACACTTCAATTAAGTTACCCTTGTTGTGTGTATCCTTATTGAGTGGCTGTCAACATTTGATTTATGACATGCGTAAGAAGTTACCAATGAAAGATAATTATTGGACTAAGTTGTTAACAATGAACCTGGATTATTTGTCTGCGAAGCTGTGCTCTTCTTCAAAATGTTATAAGATATACAATCTTGAAAAACTATCGTTTAAGCAATTTGAATTCCCAGAAAAAAATAAACTCTGGCTTTCATGCCTATATTTTGAAAGTCTTGTCAGACTAGATGATGCAGGTGGACAGAATGAAGTTATATCTATTGAAGAACAAGTTTGCGAAGGAAGAGAAAGAAAGTAGAGGGATTATATATCTATTGGAGAAAATAGTCATGACTTGAAAGGTTTAAGCTAATTACGTTGAGCATTATAGTTTCATTATTTATTATTTACTTTATGGTATAAATTACAAAATCTTGTTAGATTAGTTAATATTTCTTCAATGGTATGGGTTTTATGTCCAAAAACAAACTACATTTATATATACACAATGAAATTTGGATTCTCTAATGTTTAGATTTAAGATATCTTAATAAAAATTATACACAATGTAATGTGGTTCAATACCACTGGTGCGTTTTCTCCTCAATTGCGATCTTGTTGCTCTGGATTTATAGTGCTTGGTTTTTATTTTCAGATCAGGTTAGGTCTCATTAATCTTGTTTCCTGCTTTTTTCCCGGTACAATATTTTATCCCTAGCCGAATGCTAAGTGTAATCTTACTACCTGGTCCTTCAAATTTTTGGTTGAATGTTATCGCTCATTACATTCAAATATACATATGAACTCTTACATAATATGTAATTTGTAAGAATATGATTTGGGTAATGTAAGAAAAAGGGGGAAACTGTGTTCATGAATTTTTTTTTTTGGAAAAGATCACATGCAAATGCTAAAGGGCGAAAATGATTAGAGTGTGCACTGGTTTCCAAAATCTACACCATCCCTCTCTTTATTTTTTTCGCACAAACTAGTGTATGCTAATGGTCAAACTTTTAAATACATGTCATAGAGTTTTCCATATCTGTTCTTATGATACGGTATGTGAGAATTTTCCACCCAAAAGAAGAAATTCCAAAGAAAGAGTGAAGATAATGTGACTATTTCTCATTTTGTGTGTGTTTGTGTTTTTTTATTTATTTTTTTTATTTATATGATATGCAATTTCCTAAACTATGGCTACTGCTATCCAAAGTTACTAGTACTATTTACAAGCTATCAATTTGGTAAAATTACTATCTAGCAATAGTACTAAGCGAGAGTATATATAAAGCAGTTGTATTGCCCCTAGAAACTTAATAAAGAAACATATGTATTGCCACTCAGATATACTGCAGAATTGCCACTTGAAACTGCTACAGAACTGCCATATGAAACTGCTGCAAAAGTTTCCGTGTCAACCTCTCAAAACACCTACAGAACTAGGTACTATTTCATCTAAAAATGTTGTAGAACCAAAAGTTGTTCTCTATTTAACAGCAGCTAACAGTGTGAAAATGCTTGCACAAAATCGGGGTACTAATCCCACTTCAGTTTTAGTCCATTGCTAAGATTAAAGCCAGCTATGTTCCTATCTGAGCACAGACTATCTTGCTTTTGTTGGTAAAAACTAACAATATCACCGATACAGTAAAAATTGTTTTCATATAAAAATATTTAGAAAAAATGTAATACTACAACTATTACAATACAATGGAAAAATGGAATATAAAGGTATCCCATAAACCGTAATACAACAACTATTACAAGAAATGGGAAAAGAACTTACATGGAAATATTCAAAAAAAATATTCTAGATACGAATACACAAAACGTGCATCGTTGAAAAAGATATTCCGGGAGTAACGGTATCACCAACAATCGTATCCCTCTTCTACTCTTATCTCTATGTCAAAATGATTTGACTAATCATTGAGAATGGAGTGTTTCATTTTTCTGAATTTCGAGAATAATATTCTATTCTCTTTAGAATAATTTTTCTTTCTCTCTAGAATAATATTCTTTCTCCCTAAAATTATTTTCCTATTCTCTGTAGAATAATTTTTCCATCCTCTCTAGAATTACATTTTTTCTCTTCTCTAAAAAATACAAGTGACAAAGTCACTATTTATAGAGAAAATGATGAGACAAAGAAAAAAAAACCGTCACATAAATGCCTCTTCAATACTCATTAATGCTAACCGTTTTTTCTTTATCAAGTTTTTGTAACTCCCATAACAACTAATATATAAAAAACCATTAATTCTTCATCAAGAATAAATAATTATTTGAAACTAAATAATTCCAATGGTTTTTATTTTCTAATTATAATGTGTGACTAATTGTACACACAAAATCATTTCCACTTCTCCTAAGAGCATGAATGAATTAATAAAAAAGATTGTCTATTATTTATTAATTCCAACAATCCCCCACTCAGGGTCTTTGGGAGATAAGGTGAACAGGTTTCCATAAATACCAACATTTAGGTGAATTGTACTTAAGTGGCAATATCTTTCGATTTGAATTGACACGTAGTGAAGTGAGGCAACCACCAAATTCCTGTCAAGTGAACGTACTCTTGAACTTGACGGTTTCGGATCGAGACCCTCACAACACATACTCTACCCAGTTGATAGTTACAAATTCCTCAAACATCACCCTTTCTTTACACATAGGTGATCTCTAAGAGTGTCTAGCCACATTAGCCGACCTCTCTCGAATTTTAAGATCATTAAGAGCAATAAAATTCGACCTCATCATGTGTCTCGCGAATTCATCAAGTCCTTTCTCTTTAGGACCACCCTTACGGGCTATGAATTTGTGGTGAGTCTAAAAGCTCATCCCTTGGGAAAATCAAGGACGTCTCCTTGAGGTCATATTGTGATCGATATACAACAACCTCAACAGTTAATTCATCATGTCCGTCTCAATAGGACCACCACACATGGCTATGAATTCATTAAGTATGAGAAATATGCAACAACCTCAACGGTAAATTCATCAAGTCCATCTCAATAGGACTACCACACATGGCTATGAATTCATTAAGTTTGATAATTATACAACAACCTCAACGGTGAATTCATCAAGTCCGTCTCAATAGGACCACCACGCAGGGCTATGAATTCATTAAGTTTTTAATTTATTATGTATGCACAATTTACTCTATATAGAAAGGAATTTGGTGCATCATATATAATTATTAGTCATAGGTTCCCCATTAATGGGTTCTAGTCCTATCACTCAATATTTCTAGGATTACTCTCTCGGTTAAGTTTTTTAGTAAATAAATCAACTATTTATTTCATCATTTATATGTGACCAAGTTTGCGTAGGAAAAACTCTTTCAATATCTACATAAGTTATTTTAAAATGCAAATTTAGATCAATAGTACCTCTCTCGTACTTTATTGAATGACAAATAATACCCCAATTGTCACCACTTGAGTTTCTTTACAATATGGACAATACCAAGTTGAGTATAGTTCATAGAGAGCATCATATTCCTTATAATTATTTCATATTCATTAAGGGGTACAACCCCCACATTTCTCTTATTCATGAATACTAGTATTATAAGGAAGTTTTTACCAAACATTCTATCAACGGAGTCAAACCTTTCCAACAAAGTGAGACTAACTAAGGTAAATTCCATATTTATTCAAATGAATTTTTTTTCCTTAGGATTCGCTTCCCCCCACCTCTTTTATTCACAAATAGAAAAATAAAAGAAGTAAGTCCCATGAATGAAAGTACCAAAACTGGATCATGCCATACACCTATTATCAATGGTGGAACACAAACTGATCCATATTTTATTATGGTACTATTTCATTAGCAAGGTGGCCGTTTAAAAACCCAAAACACTTTCCTAAGTTTTCATACTTTATCCCCTTAACAAAAAATCACCAACCCTTCAAGTTGCACTATATAGATATCTTCATCTATATTTTCATTCAAACATAGGGTTAACATCCAGTTGGTGTATAGTCTATGAATGATATTTAGTGCAACAAGAGTTAAATAGTTGTTATAGAAAGGGGAAAAGTAGTCCTTAAACTTATATAAACATGGAAAATAAGGACTTATCCTTGAGTCGATTTACTTTTTTGACTCGTATGGGACCGATTGGATCTTTTTGGGTCATTCCCAAGTGATGTATTTCTTCTCATCAAAATCATCACCCTCGTACCTTTTCTGAACCGTTTCACATATAGTCTTTTTGACTTCTCAACGGTACACAAATAAAAGTTGGGGTTCGTCACATTATCCAATATCCATCCACTAACCACTGAATTATCTTTCTTGAACCCAACATCAAGAGCTAGGATCCTAGCATAGTGTTCTTTGGTAATTTCCACATTGCCCTCAATGGCGGGGAGTACCTCGAGAACAACAAGATCTAGTTCATATGGTTCAAGGAATATTAGTGGCTTTTGTGCCCAACGTTTGTAGTTGGAACCATTGAAAGGATCCAACATAATCACGTCGGAAATGGCTTTTGCGTTCAAGGATGAAGCAACCGCCGAAATACAAAAACTATTTTACAATCAGTGATATTGAAAATATCTTTTTCAAATTGTTGGTAAAAACTAACAATATCACCGATACAGTAAAAATTGTTTTCATATAAAAATATTTAGAAAAAATGTAATACTACAACTATTACAATACAATGGAAAAATAGAATATAAAGGTATCCCATAAACCGTAATACAACAACTATTACAAGAAATGGGAAAAGAACTTACATGGAAATATTCAAAAAAAATATTCTAGATACGAATACACAAAACGTGCATCGTTGAAAAAGATATTCCGGGAGTACCGGTATCACCAACAATCGTATCCCTCTTCTACTTTTATCTCTATGTCAAAATGATTTGACTAATCATTGAGAATGGAGTGTTTCATTTTTCTGAATTTCGAGAATAATATTCTATTCTCTTTAGAATAATTTTTCTTTCTCTCTAGAATAATATTCTTTCTCCCTAAAATTATTTTTCTATTCTCTGTAGAATAATTTTTCCATCCTCTCTAGAATTACATTTTTTCTCTTCTCTAAAAAATACAAGTGACAAAGTCACTATTTATAGAGAAAATGATGAGACAAAAAAAAAAAACCGTCACATAAATGCCTCTTCAATACTCATTAATGCTAACCGTTTTTTCTTTATCAAGTTTTTGTAACTCCCATAACAACTAATATATAAAAAACCATTAATTCTTCATCAAGAATAAATAATTATTTGAAACTAAATAATTCCAATGGATTTTATTTTCTAATTATAATGTGTGACTAATTGTACACACAAAATCATTTCCACTTCTCCTAAGAGCATGAATGAATTAATAAAAAAGATCGTCTATTATTTATTAATTCCAACAGCTTTCTTATTTGGTGATACACTGAAATCTGTTAAATTGCCAACTCAACTAAAAGTCCGAACCGTTAGGAGGAGGCATTATATTAATGAGATTTTATATCTCAACACGCCCCCTCACGTGCAAGCTTAGTAGAGAAGAGTGCCCATAGAAGGCTTAGGAGAAGAGCTAAGCTTGCACGTGCAGAATAAAGTGGGTGGCGGTCGAGAGACTCGAACCCAGGATCTCAAGGTCCGTGGAGCTCTGATACCATGAAGAAATTAAAATAACTTTATTCAATGATAATTATTTCTTACATAAAGATCCTATATATATATATAGGATACACATGACTAACTTGGAAAATAAGTTTCCATGTGTAAGGAAATAATTAGGGAACAAGTTTCATAGAAAAGGAAATAACTTGGAGACTAATATATTCTAATCTATAATATAGAAAATAATATTTAAGGAAATTAATAATTAAGGTATATTCAGTGGCGGATCCAGGAGACAAAATGAGGGGGGGCTTATAATATATATATATATAGGAAATTTGAGGATTATCGTTTCAACTTTAAGTCTATTCAACTATACTTGATTTTATATTCTATGTTCGGTTAAGAAAAAAATAAGGTAATTGCTATGTTTCGAACACACAACCTCCATTCTAACTCTTGTAAACCAAGCATAAATATCCACTAAGCTATAACATCTTATGTACACTTTGATGCAAGAATGAATACTATAAACGTCTAAAGGGGACTAATTTTTTTTCGGGCGAAAATTACACTTGCATATCAAAAAAATTTACGGGTTCAGGGGGGGCTTGAGCCCCCTCTGGGCCCTAGCTAGATCCGCCACTGGGTATATTTCAACAAAATCAATCTTTATTTGCGGCCACTTGAAGAACGAAATTGCGTATTATATTCTTTTATGTAAAAATTAATCCTGATAATGTATAGATAAACCTTCTTTTGATTAAATAACATTTTCTCTTACTTCTTAGTTTCATAAAAAACAAAAACATAATCAGGCTTGCAAGAGGTGTGTTGTTAACAGAACATGGTATTTTGCAGGTTTTTAGTTTGATAATACGCTAATTTGGTAAAGTAAGTCTCATGTAGAATTAATTTGTTCGTAAGAGCAATGTTAATGTTCAATACATGTTCTATGCATGATCTAGATTATATCAACATTTTCTAGATAAGATGATGAAGGGGATATATATAGTTTTGCTTATAGGATCTTGTTGCTACAATCGGCCATGTGAAATCAATCATAATTGAATTAATTTGATAATTTCTTGTAATTTTATATAAGTTATTTTTAATCCCGATAAAGCATTAAGCTATTTCAATTGCTTGGTCGTTCCTTGTAGTTTCATGTCTAGTGTGTCCTCTCAACCCTCGGTGTGGCTTCTCCTTGACAAACACTGGGCAATGGTGAGGCTTTGAGCTGCTCACCTAGCTCGGGTAAGAGTCGAATTTAGGTAGGAGCAAGTGTTGATGCTTAATGCTCTTCTCTCGACCTGTAAAGACTCGGTGACAAGTTTCTCTGAGGTAGACTTAATATAAATCCTGCATTCAGAGGACTCTTGCTAATTGTGGTGGCAATTTATTTGAGTCCCTCTTCAAGAATTATATCAATAAGCTAATTTCTGTCACAGTAAATTAGTTTTTTTTTTTTTGATATGAGATTAGTTTTGCTTTTTACGAATACCAAAGTGGCATCTACTGCAGCAAGCGTAATATTTAGTGGCCTGGGTTGTATAAGACGTTTTAGTTACGGAGCTCATGACGGTAAATTTACAACTGCACTCTCTCTGCATACAAAGATCAAGATCAGATATGACATTAAATTTGGATACTGCCACCCATGTAAGGTCAAACAGTCAGGTAATCACGTGCTTCAAGTTGAATATGACCCCATTATGATACAGGGGATATACATGTTCATATTGTAAATGGCGTATCAAAGTATTAAGTACGCCTACATTATTTATTAAATTTGGACAAGAAACTACAGAGAGTTGTATGCTCATAATATTAACACATTGTCCACTTTTCAGATTAAAATTTTTGTGTAAGAGGAGGTTTCTGTTCATCCTCGTGTTTGAAATAAATAACTTGGAAGGTTGCGTAATAAAAGGATACCGTCTTCATAAGAATTGGATATGTCGAAGAGGAGGTGAGTCCACTGAAATAAAATAATGCTCCATAACCAAACAACATGCGATACAGTTTTAAGAAAGTTTTTTCATCTATGTAAATCATTTATCTTGTCGTTCCACGAACTATATAAATATAGGTCTAATAAAGTATTTTTTATTCACCTTCATGTTTGATTTACATGTTGCGCCTTAATGTTTTTAAGTAATCGTGTGCATAACATGTTATCGGGGGATGGCTTCAATAACTTATGAATGAAATTTTACCTACTGAATAGGTATGAAGATATCAGGAACTAAATCTTGTGGAATATAAACGTTAGACATTGATCACAACTTCAGGCGACAGATCTGTTTCTCCGGCGACGGATCTGTTGTTAACGCCGGAAAATAAACAGCGTAGGCAGTGAGGCGAAGGTTCGTTGGTTCTGGTAGAGACGAAGAAATGCGACGTACCAGCTGTAATGGATCTGAAGCGGAGCGAGTCAAGCATGTGGGGGTCACTGATTGTACACACTTACCCATATATAGTAAAAAACCACAACATTTTTTTTTTTTCATTCATTAAACATACCATCACCATACACTCTCTTTTCTCTCTCTTCGTAAACCAAACCCTCGTAGAAGAAAATTGACTACACCAAGACATCGGATCTCCAACACCGCAAGTCACAATCACCATCACCACTTGCGCCGGCTGCAAATTTAATATCAAAGCTTGATTCGCAACTCCGACACCACCAAAACAATCAGTGACCACCACATGCTTTGCTCGCGCCGCTTCAGATCCATTACAATCGGTACTTCGCACATCTTCGTCTCCACCGGAACCTACAAACCGTCGCCTCACTGCCTACGCTACCGTTAATTTTCCGGCGTTAACAACAGATCCGTCACCGGAGAAACAGATCTGTCTCTTGATCTATGTCTACCGTTTATATTCCACACGATTTACTTCCTAATATACTCTCAAGGTTACCTGTGAAGTCTCTCACGCGATTCAAGTGCGTATCCAAATCATGGTGTCAGATGATTGACAGTCCTGGGTTCATTAAAAAACATCTCGAGCAATCCAAATCTAATATGAAGGTTATTGCTACATTGTCTAGGACAGAAGGGCCCCACCTATATGATGTAGGCTGTACAATTGTTGAACTGTCCAACATGAAGGAAATCAACTATCCGGTTATAATGAATGAATTTATTGAGGATATTACAATTGCAGGCTCTTGCAATGGCCTGATCTGCCTATCCTATATGGATTCACATGAAGAAGAAACAATCGTTTTGTGGAACCCTTCAACTCGAAAGCACCTTCAGTTACCAATCCGTCCCGAGATATACAGAAAGAATTTCACAAAGGACGGTGTCACCTGTCATGGTCTTGGGTACGATGAAAGCACGGATGACTACAAGGTTGTTTCGTTGGAACGTTATTCTAATTCTAACAATGATGCTTTCTATGAACTTTCTATATTTAGTCTAAAATCTAAAAAATGGAAGAATTTGGAGGGTATTACATTTCGAGATGGTCTTATTGTTAGCCCTGACACAGTTCTTGCTCATGGTGCCCTGCATTGGCTTATCAGCGACATATCAATTCTTTCTGTTAATCTTGAAACTGATGGGATCCAATTACTACCACCACCCAAGACTTCAACTCCAATTGAGTGTGCCAGTTTGTCAGTAGCTTTTCTGAGTGGTTGTCAATATTTGGTTTTTGAGGATTTAAGTGCGGACCAGAAGTGGATAACAAAAGATAAGTGTGGGTCTAACTATTCTTGGACTAAGTTAACATTCGATATCTCCGCTGGTAAACAATCTCTCATTATGAGGATGCCATTTTATACTATGGATAATAAAATGTACATATACAAAAAGATAGAATTCCCAGCTAAAGTGATATACTTGCAAGCACATTTATGTTTCGAAAGTCTCGTCCAACTCTGATGATGCAGGTGGTAAGAATGATGTTAATCTAATGAAGAACAAGTTATGGAAGGAAGAATTTTATAGAAAAGGGATTGCATATCTATTAAAGAAAATTGCCATGACTTGTAAGAAATGATAATAGTCATGTCTGCTTATTCTTAATAGTCTTATTAGAGTTTCATTATTTATCACATGCTTTGGCGGGTACTTCTCCATTCTCTAGTATTGATTTTGTTTAATGGTATTGACTTTATGTCTAAAAAAAGCTTTATGGTTAAACTTACAGTGATTTAATTATCAAATGTTAATGTTTTTGTTATTGGAGTTATGTCTCTGTTAAAATGTATTTGCTGGATAAAATTACTCTGCTTGTGTTGTCTTTTTTGAACCTCTGTATTTACAAGACAAAGCTGATTTGATATAATTTAAAACATATAACAGCAATATTCAAACTAAGTTATCACATGATATTGCTTATATTCAGTCGTTTGTTATGTGCTCCTCTTAATTGTCAAACCTATTTCCAAGTCTCAATGAGTCCTTGACTAGGCAATTTAGATGGGGGTAGAGCTCAAGATTGGGTAGAGACCTCAAGAAAAATGAATATCAAAAAGCCTGACTATATTTGAATATATGTTGCCCTTAATCATTCGATATCCGATTTAGTATTAGTTCCTATATTAAATGTTAAAAACATCAATATGCTGATCCACCTGTTAGTTCCTATATTATAGGTTAAAATCATTCATATGTCGATCCACCTTTGTTTGTAAACTAGGGATCAAAACACTATTTCCGACCCTCCTCAATGTGTAAATTTAGGGAGTAAATGCAAGTTCACACAACAAATCAGAAAATCTTTTACCTCCTCAAGATAAAAAAGGGTAAAGGGAAAAAAATCAGTAATCCCTATCTAATTTAGATTCTCAAAGTTGGAAAACCCCCTATAATTGGTCAATACCCAGCCCACGTCTCTTTCCAGACCAGCTGTAATCTGTAATCTGCGTTGAAATTTATGAGTCAAATGATCTAATCCAACCCTCCATTTGTAATAACCCCGCCACTCTTCTCGCTCGGGAAACATATTTGTATGTCAACTGAAATGTGAGATTATCACCATACGAGAAGCTTTAATGGTGGAGAGTGGCTGGACTGAGAAGGTTATCACCATAAGGTTTCCATGTTATCGTTTAATTGGTTAATTGATATTTAAATTTGCAACTGAAATGGATCATAATATGTGTTCATACGGAGGAGCATACTATATATTCAGTAGAGATTATGCCCGAAAATTTTGACTTGTGAGATTGATATTCTTACTAGTTTTAAGATGAGGCAATCGATGGCTTTTATTTTAGTTGAAACAATTAGAGGAGTGAGCAGGTTAATGAGGTGGAAGTCATAATGCCTAATGATTGAATTCATGTCCAAAGGATTTGATATTAAAGTTATCCATTATTTTGCACGAAATGCAACTGAAGAACAAACAATAAAATTATTTCATAAGAATTATGCACATTATGAGGTACCGTAATTCTGGGGGATCAGGTTCAGGTAACAGTGTTGGTAGGCGTGGGTTTAAAAACGTGAATCTTTTGGAAAATTATGCAATCGAAGGAACATAATGTTGGAGCAAATCTGCAGGCAAAAGGAATACTGCATTAATCACTGACATTGACGCAAAAAAAGGGATGAAACTATGTGAAAATCTGGGTTTGTGAAACCTATTCGAATCATGTACATAAAGTTTTTCTTTTTCAAAGGTTTTCACTAAAAACAAACTATTAAGGTCACACACCAAAAGTTATTATACGAAGCTGATTCTCGAGATAAAACCACTGTAGCCCTAAAATATCTACATCTTAGACCACCAAAGCTGCACAATAAAAATAATCTTAGACCACCAAAGCTGCACAATAAAAATAAGTACAAATAAAATCAATAACCTCCCGGAGCGGAGCCAGAATTTTTTGTAAAGGGGGCCAAAGGGGTTCGGAGGTAATGCTCCCGAATTTTTTTTCGCCACTATTTGAACTATAAGTCTAAATATCATGCAAAAATTGCAAAATAGATCCCTATATTAGGAGAAATTGCACTAAAGATCCCTATATTGTGTAAAGATTGCAATATAAGTCTCGATATTGTAAAAAATTTACTTATAATTTTTTTTGAGATAGTTATAATTCTTTTTTTATAAAATCAGGGGGCCATGGACACCCCCCCTACCACATACATAGCTCCGCCCCTGATAACCTCAAGACAACCAGTTGAGAGACACAATATTTAGTAAGTGAAAATACCCCAAGACGAAAAAGACGTAAATAAAATATTATGGTCGATAACAAGAATATATGAGACTATAAGAATACAAAATGTCACAATGTACTAAATTCTTTTGCGAAAAACAATAGTGTAACCGAATAGTTAAAAACTCAAACTATACGACAAACCGGTCAATCAGTTGTAAGCTACATGTAGTTCCGGTCAAAAACTATATTCAACCCGTGCAGCCGCTGTCAAAACCACATTTAATCCATGCAATGAGGGAGGTTATTCCATGCGGTAATAGTGATTTAATCACTTTATGAAAATATATCCATTTTTATGAAAAGTTAGCTATATTATATGAGATTATACCTTTTACATTGGTCCCATGTCATTATTAAAAGCTGGCACCTTTTTCATAAGATTTATTTTCATAAAATTTATGTATAGTTTCATAAAAAATAGGTATATTTTCATAACCACTTTATAAGAGCATACATATTACCGCATGGAATAATTTTCTGTGCAATGACTATTAAAAACTGCATTTAGCATAAGCGGTGGTAGGGATAAAAATAGGTTCGAAATTTCCAGTTTCAGCGGATTCCATCCAAACATTCCGAATTAGGAATAGTATTTTCATGTTCTAATTTTCGAAATTCAAATTTCCAAAAAAATAGGATAAGAATTAGAATCAATGATAAAAAAAATCAGGATTTTCGAATTCGGATCTGAATCCCTTTTTCGATGTTCATTTCTTATTTTTATTTCCAAATTCTTTTTTCAAATTTTATTTCTAAATTTATATTCAAATTTTTTTTCAAGTAATTTTAATATTTTTTAATTATTATATATACATTAATTTTGATATTAATAGTCTAATAAACAATGTCAAACCCTAAATTATAATAAAATATAATCTCTGATTATCTCCTTTTTCAACTTATAATTTATGCTAATTTTTAAAAAAATAATCCAGTCTCTAATTCTCTATAATTACTATGAAGCGTAAACTTTCCTACACTGATAAGTTGAGATAATAAAAAAAAAAAATTCAAAGAATTATACGAATATGTTATTGAAAACCAAAGAGATATAGGAAAGGGTAAGAATATTCTAATCAAAAAGTACAAATTGCACGTTATTGAATGTGATAATGAAACAAATACTTTAATACTTTTGTATTTCAGAAAAAGATAATATCCAAATTTTGAATGTTCTGAACATGAATTTAAGAAAAAATTCAGAAACTGAGTAAGTTCCGAAAATTCTAAAATTTCAAAATTTTTGACTGTTTCAAATTAGGAATTGAATTTTGTATTCCAAAAACAACATAATATGAATTAGAAATTATTTTCCCATTTCCGAAAAAATATGAAATTTTCCGATTAACCATTTTTTCGATCTGTTTTTTCCGATTTTCATTCCTAATAAGCGTTCAAAAACAACATTTAACCCGTGTAGTGACAGTCAGAAATTACATTTATTTTGTGCAGTGACGGTCCAAAAAAGTGCGTACCATGCTCCCACCTGGCAGGTGCACCCTTCACAAATCGCATACATATGCACAACTTACAAATGATCACCCGATTAATCGGACCAGACAACAATCATTACATTTGCTTATATATGAATAACGTATTTCAACCAATTATATACGACCTTATATCAATTAGCAAATTCATAAGTAAACTGGAGAGTATAACAAAATATACTCGAAAAGGTTGCATTCACAGAATTTTAAAGATGATATAAACAAGAAGCTACAAATTGTTTAAGTAGTTTATGAAATAGATAATACACATTGGAGCATTCAAAGCAATGAACTCTTGAAAAGGGAAGGAGAATAAGATTTCTAGTATTAATAGAATTTATGAGTTCAATCAAAGGAAAGAAGGTAAATATACTTACTTTAATTAAAACCAAAGCTTCTGTAATTGATTCTTTAGAAAATAGGGCCATTAATCCAAAAGGTCATTACTAATATAACTTGCTTCATCAAGTCCAGCCCATTTCTGAATTTTTTAGTACCCTTATTACCCGTAACAACTAATAACTCTAGGATTAAATAAATAGACCATCACATTTATTTTAATATTTGAAAAAGAGATGATTGATAAATTTTTTTATTCATCATCGGTACTATCTTCTAAACAAACCTCAAAGAATAAGCATTATATCACTCCAATCAGTCAAAGAAGAGAAACAATGAAGAAAGCTAAACGGCCGGTGAAACTCAATATTTTGAAACGGCAATCACGCAGAAATGAAGAAAGACCTTCCAACAACACGGCGGAGTCTAGCACATTGATAACCCAGACGGCGAAACCTTTGAAAAATACGGCGGCGAAAAACAAAACGGCGTAGCCCAGTAATAGCAGCAAGCCAAAGCCTAGAACAATTATAACCTAGATGGTGAATTCCAATAAAACAAACACGACGAAGCCTTCGACTATCACGTCGGAGAAATCCAAAAGTTTGAACCCGGCGAAACCCAAAACCAGTAGGGAAAAGAAGGCGAAACCTAAAGATTTGAACCTGGCCCATTATAATTAGTACAACGACTCGACGACGACACCGATGGCGAAACTGACCAATAGACCGTCTGAGGCAGAAGGAGGTTCAACTTCAATTACAGACATGGAAAATAGCAGCCCAGAAAAGGATTCAGAAAACAGCAGCCTAGAAAAGGAATCGGAAAATGTGACTCTATGTTTTAGGGTTTCCAAAAGTTTGTTAGGGTTTCTATTAGCTACGCTGGGCTGTACGTGAAAATTTACTGGGCTGCGCAAGTGGGCTGTCGCACTGTTGGGCTGTGGCTAGTATGTTGGTGGGCTTCGAGCAGAGGCTGTTGGGTTGTGGCTATTAATTTGGTGGGCTGCGCACAGAGTTTGTTGGGTGGTGGCTATTAATTTGGTGGGCTGATGCGACATCACGTACATTACAAGGAGTACATTTTTAACTGTGTTACTTAAAGTGTTTACCATCTACTCGTACACCAGACAAAATATACTAAGTAGATACACTTTGTATGTGTTAATTGGTTGTGTCAAAGAACACAATGTTATGAAATGCTCAAAATTAAATCCAGTTGAATAATGTGAACCATTAGGTGTTTATAAACTCTTAGCGTGCCCCTCCAAAATACAACTAAATAATAGATGATGTTAACTATGATATTAAAGTCAGAGCATGTAACAATATGTTTGACACAAAAACTATCAAAATACCAAATCTCTTTATTTGCTTAAAAAGTCAGACAATATTCATACGGTGAAAAAAACAATTCAAAATACTGAATGTCAAGATACGATAATAAATTGAAAAGCTTAACAGGTCGATTCTAAACAAAACTTAATTGAATTTAACGTTGTCACAAGTTGCACAGTTGTGATACTGGTACGAGTGGCAGCCATTGCAGATTCTTTTCTTGGGTATCGAGTACTCGACCTCAGACGGGAAGCGTTTTTTCTTCGGCCTGCCAGGTTGCTTCTTGACGATTGGAGGGTGGACGGTGAGAGATTCATCTCTAACTCAAGTACGACACTCCGATCAACCAACCAAGTAACGGTGTCGAAATCACCTTCAGTCACTAACTTGCAGTTTTGGTGCTCCCCAAACGAGTAATAGAAATTCACACGGGTAAGATCAATATCGCTCCACGTTTCTGCAACGTACTTCATTATCGAATCAAACGACTCAAACGAACGGAATAGTTTCAGAGCTTTCTCATCCCGAAAACGAAAAACACAGGTTGCATTTGATACCATCGTAACTGCTGCAATACGTAACAAACAAATCAATACAACCCATTGGAAACCATGTTTTTCAAAACCATTGTACACAACAACAAATAGCCCATCAAAAAAAAAAAAATATAAAAACCATTTCATTTCCTAAAAAAAGTAATTGGCTGCATGTGTTATTTTGTTGGGTTATACACCGTGTATCATCATAAGACCTTAACTAATGTTTATACAATGGAAATTTATATAAAGAAACTTAAAAATGAATCTACAGTTGGTATCAAATATTAAAACACTTCTTTTGTTTAGACTCCAAAATGCCTATTTCAAAGAAAACAAAGATCCATGTCTACAAATTTTAATCTTACTAACCCGTATTGTATAATCAACTTTTGGATTCTAAAATGTAACAGAAATCTATGTTACTTCTATATATGATACAAACAATCTTACATAACATAAAACAAAACATACATACTGAATCAAACAAAACTTTTTGGAATTTTCTTGCCTGATCTACGCCTACATTATTTGTTAATTTTGCACACGAAACTACAGAGAGTTGTATGCTCATAGTATTAACACATTGTCCACTTTGAAGGTTAGAAATTTTGTTCAAGAGAAGGTTTCTATTCATCCTCATGTTTGAATGAAACAACTCAGAATGTTGCGTAATAAAAGGATACTGTCTTCATAAGAATTGGATATGTCGAAGAGGAGGTGAGTCCATTGCAATTAAATAATGCTCCACAACCAAACAACATGCGATACAATTTTATGAAAGTTTTTTCATCTATTTAAATCATTTATCTTGTCGTTCCACGAACTATATCAATATAAGTTTAATAAAGTATTTTTTATTCATCTTCATGTTTGATTTACATGTTGCGCCTCAATGTTTTTTGAGTAATCGTGTGCATAACATGTTATCGGGGGATGGCTTCAATAACTTATGAATGAGATTTCACCTAATGAATAGGTATGGGGATATAAGGACTAAATCTTGTGGAATATAAACGTTAGACATTGATCACAACTTCAGGCGACAGATATGTTTCTCCGGCGAAGGATCTATTGTTAACGCCGGAAAATAAACAACAGCGTAGGCAGTGAGGCGAAGGTTCGTTGGTTGTAATGGATCTGAAGCGGCACGAGCCAAGCATGTGGTGGTATCGGAGTCGCGAATCAAGCTTTGATATTAAATATGCATCCGACATGAGTGGTGATGGTGGTTGTGACTTGCGGTGTTGGAGTGTAGCAATTTTCTTCCATGGCGGGTTGGTTTAAAAAGAGAGAGCAAAGAGAGTGATGATGGTACGTTTAATGAATGAAATTAAAAATGTTGCGGTTTTGTACTATATATGGGTTAGTGTGTAAAATTTATTTCGTGATTAGAGAAGTTTAGCATGTTTTAATTTTTCCGTTTTTGTAGGATTACAATCACTGGGATGTTATCAAACCTTTACCTTCATATGGACGAGGTATCGAACATCCAGGTGGAAGATACCGACGTTTAATCACAGGAAATTATTTACATGATGTGTGATTACAGGTAATCTTCATTTGATATTCTTACAAAGGTATCATTATTATTCTCAATATGCCATAAATGTTTTCAGGTAACATTCGTCCGTCTCTAATTTATATTACAGATTCTTCAGAGAACTTTTGCATAGAACACAGCAATATAAGTACTAGTTACGACTCTATATCGTTAAAAAGTGGTTGGGATGAGTATGGAATAAAGTACAACAAATTTACAACTAACGTTCATATAAGAGGAGCTCACCTGAAAAGTACAGCTGGCTCAGCTATAGCTATCGGTAGTGAAATGCCCGGTGGAATAAGAGCAGCTTATACACACTTACCCATATATAGTAAAAAACCACAACATTTTTATTTTCATTCATTAAACATACCATCACCATACACTCTCTTTTCTCTATCTTCGTAAACCAAACCCTCGTAGAAGAAAATTGACTACACCAAGACATCGGATCTCCAACACCGCAAGTCACAATCACCATCACCACTAGCGCCGGCTGCAAATTTGATATCAAAGCTTGATTCGCGATTCTGGCACCACCACATGCTTTGCTCGCGCCGCTTCAGATCCATTACAACCGGTACTTCGCACATCTTCATCTCCACCGGAACCAACGAACCCTCGCCTCACTGCCTACGCTACCATTAATTTTCCGGCGTTCACAACAGATCCGTCACCGGAGAAACAGATCTGTCGCTTGATCTATGTCTACCGTTTATATTCCACACGATTTACTTCCTAATATACTCTCAAGGTTACCTGTGAAGTCTCTCACGCGATTCAAGTGTGTATCCAAATCATGGTGTCGGATAATTGACAGTCCTGGGTTCATTAAAAAACATCTCGAGAAATCCAAATCTAACATGAAGCTTATTGCTGACGTGTCTAAGACAAAAGGGGTCCACCTATATGATGTAGGTTTTACCTTGTGTGATCTTTCCAACATGAAGGAAATCAACTATCCTGTTATAATGGATGAATATATTGATAATATTACAATTGCAGGCTCTTGCAATGGCCTGATCTGTCTAGTCTATTGGAGTTACCTATCAGAGGAAGAAAAAACAATTGTTTTGTGGAACCCTTCAACTCGAAAGCATCTTCAGTTACCAACACGTCCAGAGAAATCTAGAAAGAATTTCACAAAGGACGGTGTCACCTGTCATGGTCTTGGGTATGATGAAAGCACGGATGACTACAAGGTTGTTTTGCTGGAACGTTATTCTGATTCTAACAATGATGCTTTCTCTGAACTTTCTATATTTAGTCTAAAATCTAAAAAATGGAAAATTTTGGAGGATATTACATTTGGAGATGGTCTTATTACTAGCCTTGACACAGTTCTTGCTCATGGTGCCCTGCATTGGCTTATCAGCGACAATTCAATTCTTTCTGTTAATCTTGAAACTGATGGGATCCAATTACTACCACCACCCAAGACTTCAACTCCAATTGAGAGTGCCAGTTTGTCAGTAGCTTTTCTGAGTGGTTGTCAATATTTGGTTTTTGAGGATTTAAGTGCGGACCAGAAGTGGATAACAAAAGATAAGTGTGGGTCTAACTATTTTTGGACTAAGTTAACATTCGATTTCTCCGCTGGTAAACAATTTCTCATTATGAGGATACCATTTTATACTATGGATAATAATATGTACATATACAAAAAGATAGAATTCCCAGTTAAAGTGATATACTTGCAAGCACATTTATGTTTTGAAAGTCTCGCCCAACTCTGATGATACAGGTGGTAAGAATGATGTTAATCTAATGAAGAACAAGTTATGGAAGGAAGAAAATTATAGAAAAGGGATTGCATATCTATTAAAGAAAATTGCCATGACTTGTAAGAAATGATAATAGTCATGTCTGCTTATTCTTAATAGTCTTATTAGAGTTTCATTATTTATCACATGCTTTGGCGGGTACTTCTCCATTCTCTAGTATTGATTTTGTTTAATGGTATTGACTTTATGTCTAAAAAAAGCTTTATGGTTAAACTTACAGTGATTTAATTATCAAGTGTTAATGTTTTTGTTATTGGAGTTATGTCTCTGTTAAAATGTATTTGCTGGATAAAATTACTCTGCTTGTGTTGTCTTTTTTGAACCTCTGTATTTACAAGACAAAGCTGATTTGATAGTAAAAAACATATAACAGCAATATTCAAACTAAGTTATCACATGATATTGCTTATATTCAGTCGTTTGTTATGTGCTCCTCTTAATTGTCAAACCTATTTCCAAGTCTCAATGAGTCCTTGACTAGGCAATTTAGATGGGGGTAGAGCTCAAGATTGGGTAGAGACCTCAAGAAAAATGAATATCAAAAAGCCTGACTATATTTGGATTTATGTTGCCCTAAATCATTCAATATCCGATTTAGTATTAGTTCCTATATTAAATGTTAAAAACATCAATATGCTGATCCACCTGTTAGTTCCTATATTAAAGGTTAAAATGATTAATATGTCGATCCACCTTTGTTTGTAAACTAGGGATCAAAGCACTATTTCCGACCCTCCTCAATGTGTACATTTAGGGAGTCAAAGCAAGTTCACACAACAAATCAGAAAATCTTTTACCTCCTCAAGATAAAAAAGGGTAAAGGGAAAAAATCAGTAATCCCTATCTAATTTATATTCTCAAAGTTGAAAAACCCCCTACAATTGGTCAATACCCATGCCACGTCTCTTTCCAGATCAGGTGTAATCTGTAATCTGCCCCAAGGAGGCTGAAATTTATGAGTCAAATGATCTAATCCAACCCACCATACGTATAACTGCCACTCTTCTCGCTCGGAAACATATTTGTATGTCAACCGGAATGTGAGATTATCACCATACGAGAAGCTTTAATGGTGGAGAGTGGCTGGACTGAGAAGGTTATCACCATAAGGTTTCCATGTTATCGTTTAAGTGGTTAATTGATATTTAAATTTGCAACTGAAATGGATCATAATATGTGTTCATATAGAGGAGCATACTATATATTTAGTAGAGATTATGCCCGAAAATTTTGACTTGTGAGATTGATATTCTTACTAGTTTTAAGATGAGGCAATCGATGGCTTTTATTTTGGTTGAAACAATTAGAGGAGTTAGCAGGTTAATGAGGTGGAAGTCATAATGCCTAATGATTGAATTCATGTCCAAAGGATTCGATATTAAAGTTATCCATTATTTTGCACGAAATGCAACTGAAGAACAAACAATAAAATTATTTCATAAGATTTATGCACATTATGAGGTACCGTAATTCTGGGGGATCAGGTTCAGGTAGCAGTGTTGGTAGGCGTGGGTTTAAAAACGTGAATCTTTTAGAAAATTATGCAATCGAAGGAACATAATGTTGGAGCAAATCTGCAGGCAAAAGGAATACTGCATTAATCACTGACATTGACGCAAAAAAAGGGATGAAACTATGTGAAAATCTGGGTTTGTGAAACCTATTCGAATCATGTACATAAAGTTTTTCTTTTTCAAAGGTTTTCACTAAAAACAAACTATTAAGGTCACACATTAAAAGTTATTATACGAAGCTGATTCTCGAGATAAAATCACTGTAGCCCTAAAATATCTACATCTTAGACCACCAAAGCTGCACAATAAAAATAAGTACAAATAAAATCGATAACCTCCCGGGGCGGAGCCAGAATTTTTTGTAAAGGGGGGCCAAAGGGGTTCGGAGGTAATGCTCCCGAATTTTTTTTCGCCACTATTTGAACTATAAGTTTGAATAACATGCAAAAATTGCAAAATAGATCCCTATATTAGGAGAAATTGCACTAAAGATCCCTATATTGTGTAAAGATTGCAATATAAGTCTCGATATTGTAAAAAATTTACTTATAATTTTTTTTGAGATAGTTATAATTCTTTTTTTTTAAAATCAGGGGGTCATGGACACCCCCCCTACCACATACATAGCTCCGCCCCTGATAACCTCAAGACAACCAGTTGAGAGACACAATATTTAGTAAGTGAAAATACCCCAAAACGAAAAAGACGTAAATAAAATATTATGGTCGATAACAAGAATATATGAGACTATAAGAATACAAAATGTCACAATGTACGAAATTCTTTTGCGAAAAACAATAGTGTAACCGAATAGCTAAAAACTCAAACTATACGACAAACCGGTCAACTACATGTAGTTCCGGTCAAAAACTATATTCAACCCGTGCATCCGCTGTCAAAACCACATTTAATCCGTGCAATGAGGGAGGTTATTCCATGCGGTAATAGTGATTTAATCACTTTATGAAAATATATCCATTTTTATGAAAAGTTAGCTATATTATATGAGATTATACCTTTTACATGGGTCCCATGTCATTATTAAAAGCTGGCACCTTTTTCATAAGATTTATTTTCATAAAATTTATGTATAGTTTCATAAAAAATAGGTATATTTTTATAACCACTTTATAAGAGCATACATATTACCGCATGGAATAATTTTCTGCGCAATGACTATCAAAAACTGCATTTAGCATAAGCGGTGGTAGGGATAAAAATGGGTTCGAAATTTCCAGTTTCAGCGGATTCCATCCAAACATTCCGAATTAGGAATAGTATTTTCATGTTCTAATTTTCGAAATTCAAATTTCCAAAAAAAATAAGATAAGAATTAGAAATTTTAAAAACTTAGTTTTTATACTAATAAAAAATTAAAAGATGAAAGGTTGGATAAAATAAAAAATAAATAGATAGAGGTGAAATAAACGGTTTAGAGTGAATATTATTTTTAAGTATTATTTCTAATTACTTGAGTTTTTTTAAATTTATACGATTTTTTTGAACTAAACCATATCAAAAAATATTTGTAAAATTGTGTTTTCGGAACTTACAGTTTCGAAATATGTTCCACAAACTCACGCATGCCACATTCTCCAAGCGAAGCAATATGTCGTTTTTTTAATTAATTATTTATATATTATATATATAGCAATAACATGTCTTTATTTTAAAACTAATTATTTTTATATTAAATATATGATATTTTACTGATATTGTTTTAAGGTATATTTAGGGCTCTAAACGAACCAAATCGATCGCGAGCAATTCGAGTTCGACTCTGAAAAAACTCGTTCAGTACGTCAAAATCCAACTCATCGATTAAACCAAGAGCTTGCTTGCTATTTTTTTAAAATATTTTTTCTTTTTTCTTTTTGTTGTGCTCAGCAAGAATTTTGGATGTGTTTGTTTTAGCTCATGTAGGAATATGTATAGTTAATTGGGCATTGATAATGCAAGTCAGAGATTAAATTTATAATTATTAAAAGTTGAATTCATGTTATTGCATTTTGACCATGAAATGATAATTTCTTGTTAATTAGTTACTGCTGAGAAATTGCTTTTCTTGGCCTAATACTCTGTTAAAATCCCAAAAATTCAGTACAAGCATGCTCAGTAAAGTTATTGAGCATACGAGCATACTCAGTAAATTTACTGAGCAAACGAGCATGCTCAGTAAAATATTATCAGAAAAATATGCTCTGAAAAATATGCTCAGTAATTTTTCTACCGGTGCTCGGTGGTGGTCGATGGTGGTCGGCGGTGGTCGGTGGTTGTGGCCGAACTTGAAATTATTGATTGTTAAAGAAGGAGGAGAGAAAAAAATGATAAAGGAGGAGAGAGATTAATGGTAATGGAGGAGAGAGAGTAATGTTAATAGAGGAGAGAGAAGAATTTTTTTTTTTTTGTTTTATATACTAGAAGGTAGTAATGTCATTTGTCAATTTTAAGGCTTTAAGTAGGAAGAATCACTTGATTCCTTGGTGACACTAAGTGCCCGTTTGGAAGTGCTTTTTTGGAGAAGCACTTAAAAGTGCTTTTAGCATTTTAAGAGTTTTTTTTACCTTGAAAAGCACTTTTTTGAGAAGCACCAAATATGTGCTTCTTGAAAAAAGCACTTTCAATAATTTTAGATTTCAAAATTATTTTTAATAATTTTTTTAAATTTTGAATTTTATTCCAAAAGCGCTTTTTTACTCTAAAATAAGCACTTCCAAACGGGCCCTAAGATACTTCTTAAAATCTTTTGGGTAATTGACTTTTTATATTTTCTATGTAACATTGTATTTTTCTATATATTTTTTATTATACTATGTATCTTTTATTTAAAAAAATTTTTCCTATTATATTTTAATTAGTTTTCTTTATATAATTTTGTAATTTGAGTTGTGTGATTAGGACCTAGTACATTACAATTTTTACAAAAACTGCAACATATTTTAATTTTCACTTATTAAACCTACTATCGCCATCTCTCTTTTCGAAACAGAACACCGTGAAGTCCTAACCACCGTGGAAGAAAATTGCTACATCAAACATATATCTCCAACACCGCCAGTCACTACCACCACCACTACTCGCGCCAGCTGCATATTTAATATCAAACGCTTGCTTTGCGGACTCCAACACCACCACAACAATCAGATCGCCACATGCTTCGCTCTCGCCGCTTCATATCCATTACAACCTGCTGACCTCTATACCACCATTATACTTCGCACATCTTCATCTCCACCAGAACCAACGGACCTTCGCTGCCATTTATTTTCCGTCGTTAACAACAGATCCGTCGTCGGAGAAACAGAAGTCGTTCACTTGAAGAATTACAGGTTTATACGTAGATTTTATAAAAGCAAATAATACGTGATATTTATAGATATACATTTTCGTCTTCTCTTCTACTACTGCAAAGTAACATTAAGAATATTAATAGTTTACCTAACCCAAAAAAAAAAACATTAAGAATATTGCTATATCGTGATAAATGTCTAACGTATTTACTCCACACGATTTAGTTCCTGATATACTCTCAAGATTACCCGTGAAGTCTCTTACACGATTCAAGTGCGTATCCAAATTATGGTGTCGGATGATTGACAGTCCTGGTTTCATTAAAACACATCTCGAGCAATCCAAATCTAATATGAAGCTTATTACTGAGTTATATACGATGGATAAGGCAAGAGGGGCCCACCTATATGATGTAGGCTTTACATTGGGTGACCTTTTCAACATGAAGGAAATTGATTACCCTGTTATAATGGAGGATTCTGTTTACATAATTTCAATTGCAGGGTCTTGCAATGGCCTGATCTGTCTAGTCTATTGGGGTTCACAGGAAAAAGAAACAATCATTTTGTGGAACCCTTCAACTCGAAAGCATCTTCAATTACCAATCCGTCCCGAGAAATACAGAAAGAATTTGACAAAGGACGATGTCACGTGTCATGGTCTTGGGTACGATGAAAGCACGGATGACTACAAGGTTGTTTTGTTGGAACGTTATTCTAATTCTAACAATGATGCTTTCTATGAACTTTCTATTTTTAGTCTAAAATCTAAAAAATGGAAGAATTTGAAGGATTTTACATTTGGAGATGGTCTTATTAAGAGCGATGACACAGTTCTTGCTAATGGTGCCCTGCATTGGCTTATCAGCGACAATTCAATTCTTGCTTATAATCTTGAAACTGATGATATCCAATTTGTACCACCACCTGAGACTTCAACTCCAATTAAATGTGCTGGCCTGTCAGTAGCTTTTCTTAATGGTTGTCAGCATCTAGTTTTTGACGATATAAGTGCGGGGCAGAAGTGGATTACAAAAGATAAGTGTGGTTCTAATTATTCTTGGACTAAGTTAACATCTAATTTCTCGGCTGGTAAACAATTGCTCATTATGAGGATGCCATTTTATACTAAGGATAATGATATGTACATGTTCAAAAGGCTAGAAGTTGAATTCCCAGTTAAAGTAAAATACTTGCAAGCACATTTATGTTTTGAAAGTCTCGTCCAACTCTGATGATACAGGTGGTAAGAATGATGTTACATCTAATGAAGAACAAGTTATGGAAGGAAGAAAATTATAGAAAAGGGATTGCATATCTAATAAAGAAAATTGCCATGACTTGTAAGAAGTGATAATATAGTCATGTCTGCTGATTCTTAATAGTCTTATTAGAGTTTCATTATTTTGTCACATGCTTTGGCGGGTACTTCTCCACTCTCTAGTATTTTGTTGATTTTGTTTAATGTTATGTCTAAAAAGAGCTTTATATGGTTAAACTAACAGTGATTTGATTATCAAGCGTTAATGTTTTTGTTATTGGAGTTATGTCTGTTAAAATGTATTTGCTGGATCTAATTACTCTATCTGTGTTGTCTTTTTAGAACCTCTGTATTTACAAGACAAAGCTGATTAATTTAAAACATATAACAGCAATATTCAAACTAAGTTATCACATGATATTGTTTATATTCAGATGTTTGTTATGTGCTCGTCTTCACTGTCTAACCTATTTCCTGGTCTCAATGAGTCCTTGAATAGGCAATTTAGATGGGGTAGTGCTCAAGTTTGGGTAGAGACCTCAAAATAAATGAATATCTATTTGGCAATCACCCTTGGTGACAAGATTACCAAGGCCTGACTATAATAGGAAAATGTTCTAATCCAACCCTCCATATGTAATAACAGACACTTTTCTCGCTCGGAAACAAATTTGTATGTCAACCAGAATGTGAGGTTATCACCATACGAGAAGCTTTAATGGTTGAAAATCACAGTGGGTGATAACATCCTTTTTGGAATTTCAGTTGTCAGAGAAGACAGGTTTCAAACAATGGAGAGCACCAGAAATTGTAGCGGAAAAATGTCTGAACCATACAAAAATCACCGAGCAACCCCTGTTTTCGATATTCCATTAAAAGGAGTGGACTTAAATCCTCGTCTGCAGAAAAGAATTTGCTCAATGTGCCTAAAATGAGCACGTGGACAACAATGGTGTGAAAGTATTTTCATGGGGAACCACCGGTTGCAAGCGCTAATTAGGATGGAGAAGATAGCCTTTCCACTAAAGATTTCCATGTGTTATCATTTAAGTGGTTTGTTGATATTTCATTTTTCTAGTGAAGGGGATCATAACAATGTGTTTTTATTTTGGTTGAAATAATGAGAGGAGTGAGCAGATTAACGAGGTGGAAGTCATAATGCCTAATGATTCAAATGATTTGATATGAAAGTTATCCATTATTTTGCACGAAATTTAACTGAAGAACAAACAAAAAAATATGACCAACCAACGTTGTTCATAAGAATCATGCACATTTTGAGCTACCAGAATGCTGGGGAATCAGGTTCAGGTAGCAGTGTTGGTAGGTGTGGGTTTAAAATGTGAATTTTTAGAAAATTATGAAATCAAAGGAACATAATTGGAGCAAATCTGCAGGCAAAAGGAACACTGCATTAATCATTGACATTGACGCAAAAAAGGGATGAAACTATGTGAAAATCTGGGTTTATGATCCAGGTACATAAAGTTTTTTTTTTTCATTGAAAACAACACTGAAAATCTTAATTTTGCCACTAAAAGCCGCTATTTGTTCGTCCCTATAAGTTCGTCTCTAAAGATACCTTTAGTAACAAATTATTTGTTTTTGTCTCTATTGACTTTATCTTTAGCGGCAAATATTACCGCTAAAAATATAATTAGAGACCATTTGGTATTTAAAAATATCATTAAAGGTCATTTTAGTGTTGTTGTAATAACATCGTCCCTAATGATACTATTTCTTGTAGTGCAAACTATTAATGTCACATCCCCAAAATTATTATATGTAGCTCATTCTCGAGATAAGACGTTGTAGGCCTAAAATATCTACATCTTAGACCACCAAAACTGCACAATGAAAATATGTACAAATAAAATCGATAACCTTAAGACAACCACTTAGAGACACAATATATAGTAAGTGATAATACTCCAAACGAAGAAGACGTAAATAAAATGTTATGGTCAATAATTAGAATATATGAGACTATACGAATACAAAGTGTCACAATATACTAAATTCTTTTGCGAAAAACAATAGTGAAACCGAATAATTAAAAATGCAAACTATACGACAAACCGGTCAATCAATTGTATGTTGCATGTAGCTTCGATCCAAAAGCTATATTTAATCTGTAAAACAGTGGTCAAAACTACATTTAATACGTGCAATGACGATCAAAAGCTGTATTTAACTTATACATCAACGGTAGGGATAGAAACTGGATCTGAAATTTCCAATTCTAACCGATTGCGACCCAAACATTCCGAATTAGGAATAGTATTTTCATGTTCTAATTTTCGATTTTCAAATTTCCAAAAAAGAAAATAGGATAAGAACTAGAATTAAAAATAAAAAAATCAGGAATTTCGATTTTTGTTTCGAATTCCTTTTTTGATTTTTATTTCCTATTTTTATTTTCAAATTCCTTTTTCAAATTATATTTCCAAATTTGCATTCAAAATTTTATTTTTGAGCAATTTTTCATATTTATTAATTATTATATATACATCAATTTTGATATTAATAGTCTAATAAACAACACTAAACGCTAAACGCTAAATTATAATCAAATCTAATCTCCGATTAACTCCTTTTCCAACTTATAGCACGTAAAATTTATGCTAATTTTAAAGGACAATTTCCAGTCTTCAGTTCTCTACAATTACTATAAACCGTAAACTTTCCTACATTAATAAGTTGAAATAATAAAAAAAATAATCAAAGAGATATAGGAAAAAGTAACAGTGTTCTAATAAAAAACTACAAATTGTACATTATTAAATGTGATGATGAAAAAAATGCTTTAATGTTTTTGTATTTCGAAAAAAGACAATATCCTTGAAAGTTCCAAATATGAATTTCGGAAAAAAATTCAAAATTGAGTAAGTCTCGAAAATTCTAAAATTCTAATAACTTTGTGTTCTAAATTAGGAACTGAATTATGTATTCCAAAAATAATAAAATATGAGGTGGAAAAGATTATCCCATTCCGGAAGAAAATATGGAATTTTCTGATTAACCATTTTTCCGACTTGTTTCTTGTGATTTCTACCCCTAATAGGCGGTCAAAAACAACATTTAACCCATATAGCGACAGTCATAAATAACATTTATTTCGTGCACCGACAGTCCAAAAAGTGCGTACCAAGCTCCTACCAGGCAGGTGCCCTTTCATAAATCGTATACTGATGTCTCCCTAATTGTTCTTATTTTCGACCCTTGGGAGACATCATTTTTGGTGTTTATTTAATTAATTTGATAGACTTTTGGACTAAATATGCAATAATCCGGAATTCCCTTTTTATTTCTAGCATTTTTAATTTATTAAACTTTTGCGCGTAATATTGGTATTTTTAGTGAAAAGTTTACAGGTTTTAGATGTTAGCTAGGAGAGGAATCCGAGGAGAAAGTCAAAGATCGTGAATTAGAGTCAAGACTTGAAGATAAATCCCGAAGATATTATTTTTAGAGCTGAAAATCCATTTTCCAGGCCATAGAGTGCTGATTTCGAGGTGCTTAAGCGATGATTTAGCCGCTGACCTTTGAAGAGAAAACATTCCTTATCGAGTTACGGAACTTTAGCAACTGGAATGAGGTCAATCGGAGTCATAACGCATCGGGAAAAGCCGTTTTAGTGAAGGTGTATCAGCAGTTACGGGATTTTGGGCTTAGAAAGTGGGCTTGGACATTTAATTAATATTCTATTTTCTGGTCCAAGCCCTAGAACGAATTTATGCATATAAAAGGAGGTCTGGACTTCTATTTTTCAGACAATTCATTCTTTACAATTAAAAACATCAGAGCGAAGCAACAGAAGGAAGGAAGAAGAAGCTGCTAGAGCTGGAGTGGGTCTATAGCTCCGTTCTCAGTCATTCCAATTCCGGAAATTAGGTTTCTTTTATCTTTTATTTGTAATCAGTTATGAATTCCATTTATTTTAATTTAGTATTTCGTTTTAATATGAGCTAAACAATTCATAGTGCTTGAGAACAAACAATGGGTGAAACCCAATTTTATGAAATAACGAATGTTGAATTTGGGTTTATATTGAATTAAACTAAATTAGGGCTTTTACTCTTTTCAATAAATTGAGTTTATTTTACTGTTTTTAGCGTCATGAACTAGGAACAGGTTTTAGTATTTAGGCTATTCCAATTAGTGGCAATTGGATCATCCTGACGGAGGGTTTAGATACAGAACCATTTATTCAATCTAGGATGGAAGCTATTGATTCTGACGAACTTAGCTAATTCTAGGGCCAATGAGGTAAAACACTTAAACATCCAACGGTGGATCATATTTACCCTGACAGGACTAGTGACACTTTAGGACCGCCTTATAGTCCACCCTGACGGGGGTATAAGGAATTTAGAATCCCGACCATTGTAATTGACCAATTTAGCCCTTAAACAACATAAGTTAGGAAATAGAATTGGGAGGATCCTTGCGTTCTCAAGTACTACATCTCATATTGCGTTTACATCATTTTACTTGCGTCTTAGTTTTTACTTGCATTTATAATTTGTCTGTCATTCAGTAGTTTTAATAAACAAAACCAAACAAACATTTTATAATCTTTTATTTTCATAAGTGCATCAATCACTATTTGCTAGACATTGTGATCAACCATTCCGTCCTTGGAACGAATCTGATTTATCAGTTATACTACTTGGGACAACCGTGCACTTGCGGTTGTGGTTCGATTATTATTTGCATTTATTTAGAACACACAAAGGACCACCAAGTTTTTGGCGCCGCTGCCGGGGACGGTAGCGTGTGACCACGGTGTTTATCCTTTAGTGATAGTTGCATTTATTTTTATATTTGTTTTTATCAGTTTTACGCTTTTTGCTTGTTTAGTTTTCTCAGGTTTTTAGGTTTGGTGTATGCGAAGAAGGCTCAGATTTGAACCGCCAGTTCAAATCCTTGATAATCCGGATTCGTTAATCAGACTTGCAAATAAGAAAAGACGAGAACAAGAGGAAAGAGAAATGGCGAATATTCAAGATCCATGGTTTACTAATGGTCCACCAGAAGTTCCATTCCGTGCTCCTGCTATAGGAGTAGGTGCTCCAGATATTAATGTTCCGCGATTTCGTCCAGATTCGGGTATGTTAGCTCAATTCCAAAACTTTGGAAATTTTCATGGAAGACCATCAGAAGACCCTCTTAGAGCAGTACAGAAGTTTAAACAGATATGTGATTCTTATATCACACAAGGAGTTTCAAGAGAACAGATGTATTTTGCTGCGTTTAAATTTTTTGTGATTGATGGAGCGAGTGAATGGCACGATACGCAAGATCCTACAAAGATAACCAACTGGGACCAATTAGAGATTGCTTTCTTTGACAGATATTACCCAAGTAACATGAGATTAGATGCTGAATTAGAATTGACGCATTTCCGGCAAGAATATGATGAAAATGTGGGTAAGAGTTGGACAAGATTTCAGATGTGTTTGCGTAGAGTTCCCAATCATGGCTTTACAGAACAACAACAGTTAAAGATCTTTTATAGAGGCCTTGATGGAACTTCGAGAGAGAAATTTGATACGCTATGTGGTGCAGGTTTTCTTCAAGTTCAACCCGCTCATGCTAAAATAATTTTAGAGAGAACAGTTAAGAATGAAGTTGGGTGGAATTCAGTAAGAACACCAGTTAGAGGAGGAGTCAATAATGTTAATATCGAAGAAAAGTTTGCTACGCAAGAGAATAAGATTCAGAATACGATAGAGCAACAATTGAAGCAGCTTACTTTAGCTGTAAAAGAAGGGTTTTCAAGTAAGAAGGTAGTTGTCATGCTGCACAAGAGGTATATATGTGTTCGATTTGCAGAGTAGATGATCATGATGAGGAAAATTGTCCGAATAATCAAGAATCCGTGATGTTTGTGTCCAATAGAGGTAACTTTAATTCGAGTGGTAATGGATATCAGCCTAACGGAAACCATCCTGGGTTTCAATACTCAAATCCTAATGGGGCAGCCAATCCTACATATGCGTATCAGCCGCGTCCCAAAGGTAACAACTATAATCCAAGACCACACAACAATTATCAAGAAGGACAAAATCAAGGCAATTATATACAGAGACAAGCTCCTCAGAATAATTATGATGACACAATGAACCAGAAAGCCTTACCTGCCCATCCACAAGAAGGAGTATGTACCCTTTAGAAAACCGTTGAAAGTTTGATTGCTCTTCAGACACAAGCTATGGAACGTCAAAACGCAGTTGAAGCAAATATGCAGTTGTTCCAGAATCAGCTAAGTCAAATTAACAAACAACTGAATCAACGTCCACAAGGGCAACTCCCTAGCGATACTGAGAATCCAATCCAAATCGAAGATTGTAAAGCTATTACTCTCAGAAGTGGTAAGAACCTTCCTCCACCTCCTTTCCCGGTTATGAAAGAAAAAGAAGTTAGAAAAGAGAAAGAGGCGGTGAATGAAGATCAAGAAGTTGAAGTGGAAGAAGTGGAGAGGTCTAATGAGATTCCGAAAAAGAAAAATGATACTATAATCAATCGTCCACCTCCACCATTTCCATCGCAAATTCAAAAGAAAGGTGATATGGCTGATTATCAAAAATTCTTTAACAAGGTAAGAGGTCTTAGCATAAATATTCCGTTGCTAGAAGCTATTCGAGATGTGCCCAAGTATGCTAAGTTTCTGAAAAGAGCCCTCACCAACAAAAGGCCGTATTGTGATAATGAGATGATTGGTCTCCCTGAGGAATGTAGTGCTATTTGTCAAGGTAAATTACCTCCAAAGTTAGTTGATCCTGGGAGCTTTACAATTCCGATATCTATTGGTAATGAGTGGAAAGGAAAAGCGCTATGCGATTTGGGTGCACGCATAAATCTTATGCTCAAATCAATCTTTGACAAGCTTAAAATTGAAGCAAGACCCACTTCTATGGTCTTGCAAATGGCGGATCGATCTCTTGCACATCCAGAAGGCCGAATCGAAGATGTCCTCGTTAAGGCAGGTACGTTAATTTTTCCCGCTGATTTCATTATACTTGATTACGACGCGGATAGGAATGTCCCCATTATTTTGGGAAGACCATTCCTAGCCACGGGGCGTACTTTGATTGATGTAGAAAACGGCGAAATGATTATGAGAATCCAAGACGAGGAAATGAAGTTTAACGTGTTCAGACCTATGAAGTTTCCGGATTCCAAGGAAGAATGTTTTCGTGTAGATGTAATGGAACCGGTAAGAAAAGAGCCAATTAATGTTGTGGACACTTTAGGAGTGGAGGAGAAAGAACTACGAAAGAAACCACCGAATAAAGCTCCTCCATACCCTAAAATTCCACAACTAAATCATGCGAAGAAGAAAGAGAAAGCACGTGCCACGAAGGTTCCAAAGGAACCTAAGAAAGAAAGAAAGAAAAAGGGGTTCAAAGTAGGTGAAGAGGTAGCTATGAAAAATCCTAAACCCCCTCCAAAGGTACGTGAATCAAAAAGTTCTTGGATAGGACCATTCATGGTCGCGAAGGTTATCTCAGATAAACTAGTGGGAATAAAAGCTAAGGGTTGCAAATTTCGAGTTGCAAAGATTGACAACCTCACTCACTGCTGGGGAGGTTATGTCAATGACTAATGAATGAGGTAACCCGTCGAGCTTAACGACGTTAAACAAAAGCCAATTTCTTGTATATTAGCTGAGTTTTTAAATTTTTTGCAATTTAGATTAGTTTGATTTTCGTAATTTTAGTGTTTATTATTAAGAAATGAGGAAGGGTAGTTGTTTTTGATGATTTCAGGGGTAAAAAGGTCATGAGTTTGGGGTCGATGAAGCGAAATTAGGAGAAAAATAGGTTGGATGTCCAGGAGAAACCGGGAACCCGGTTTCGCAAAACCGGGAACCCGGTTTTGGAGCTGGTACCAACCTTTTCAAACGCAACACTTGGCGTCTTGGTTCTGAAATTTTCTGAACCAGCGTTTTGGTGGATTGCGTTTTGCTGCGTTTTGGTTCGCGCCATCGACACCAAACCGGGAACCCGCATTTGGCAAAACCGGGTACCCGGTTTCGGAGCTGTAACTTGTGAAATTTTCTGACCCGGCGTTTTGAGTAGCTGCGTTTTGGTGCGTTTTGACTCGCGCCATTGACAAAATCCGGGTACCCGCATTCTTCAGAACCGGGAACCCGGTTTTGGCGAACAAAAGTTCTGACCCAGCGTCTTGGGGTCCAGCGTTTTGGAGCGTCTCGAGGGTTGAAAAAAAAAAGAGTATTTTTATTTTTTCCGCGCCGTCACAGCGACGCGGAGCCGGGAACCCGGTTTGCATCTGTGATAGGGCCGTTTTGAAGATTTTTAGCCCTAGAGTTTTACCTCTTTCTTCAACCCAGCATCCAAAAACACTCCCAAAACCCAGAATTTCTGAACATCATCATCTACAAACACACAATCCTCAAATCTTACCCTCTTTCACCACAAAAATATGCAATCAACTCATCTCCCATCCAAAATACGATAAAATTCCCATTTTCCTCCGATTGTTCTTCATCCAATCTTCAACTTAAATCCAATTCCCTCTTCCCCCGCATCAATTAGCCTTTACCCATCTCATATTCCACCATAATCTTCAAGTCTTAAGCCTCAAAACATCAAAGTTCTAAGCCTTAGCTTCTCACTATTTGAAGTTTTGAGTTTGGGGTGGAAAGAGATACTTATCAGAACCGTGTTCATGTGCACTTATCAAAGGAAGTCTCCTAGAAACAGAAACACTTTAGGTGTTATTCAAGAACAAGCTATTGAGATTCCTATTTCACGTTTCAAACACAAGACTGAAGAGGTAAAAATTAAAGCTAATCCTAAGAAGAGGGAAGTGATTGAGGAACCTGAAAGTGAGGAAGAAATTGATCCGATGATGAGTTGGAATCGAAAATCAAGGTGTTGGAAGAGAATCTGGATACGAGGTGCGCTATTTTGGGAAATGTTACAAACAAGTTGAACTTTATTTGTTCATAACACAACTTACGATGACTAGACGCAAGATAAAGTTCATGGACGCAACACCGAAAACCAGCCACGCGCTGGTTCAGATACGTTTTCTAATCCTTCTCATTTAGTGTATATTATTTTATTGCTTTGAGTCTTTTCGAGTCGTGGGGACACGACTCATTTTTGAGTTTGGGGTGGGGTTCGTTGCCTCATCCCAATTTTTATGTGTTATTTGTTTTATTTGCTTTCAATAAAATAATTTTCGGAGTTGCGTTTGACTGTAGAAGATTTTAAATGTCCCTTTAAGCATACTTTTGATGAATCTATGATAGAAAATAGTGGACTTTAGGGATTGATATAAAACGCATTTAGAATTGCATGCAAACATAGGTAATTAATAGGAAAAATTAATGAACAATGCAAATGAAGTAAGCTTGTACTTAAGGAATATGTTTGGTGTGTAGAAAGTGAAATCCTAATTAGTAGAGAACCCACCTAGATATGAACTAAAGACAAGCTATGTACGTAGGAAAATGATAGGGGCAGTTCTTTGTCAGCCATTTGTGCCTTTTTAGCCTTCTATCCCTTGTATTAATTATTATCCGTCTTAGCCCACTTTGAGCCTTATCCTTTTCTTTGTAGCCACGATATAAGCCATTATCCCTTAGATTATTAGGCATGACCATATGACCCGCACTTGAATCACAATCCTGAGACATGTCTCGAGCTTGAGTTTGGGGTGGTGGGACCACATATGGGGAATTTAATCGGTAGGGATTGATGTGCTTTGTATTGTAGCACAATTACAGATGATATATACTTGTAACCCTTTGCCGGGAATGAAGAAAAATGAAAAAGAAAGAAAAAAATGAAAAAAGTTGAAAATTCATACAGTAGGAACCGGGAACCCGGATTCATCAAAACCGGGAACCCGGTTTGCTTCTGTACAAAAAAAAGAAAAGAAAAAGAAAATATGAATGAATAAAACATCCCGCAAAGTGGAATTTTTCTGAAAATCATCATGTTTATAGTGGGTAGACATGGGACGCTAAATTGTTGCGTATATGGGTGAGTGAGAACATCTTTTTGAGCGTTAACTCAAGCTCGAGGACAATGTTGATGGTAAGTGAGGAGAGAGCCAAAAGCTCACTTCAAATTTACCAAATATACATCCACACCCGTCCTTAAGCCAATATTATAACCGTAAAGACCTCGTGATTCCTAGGTGCATAGTGAATTTATGATTCTGTTAATAGGGAATATACTAGGTGGAGCGTTCAAAGCGATTTAGGATTAATGACCACCCTATAGCCATCATACAGAGATGAGTACAAGTGTAGCCTTCAAGCATTGCAACTTTAATTTTATGATTGAGATTATTTATGTTTGATGTTGCATTTTAGATGTATGTGTATATTAGTTTCTAGAGTTTGCTATATGAGATTTATTTTGAGAATTGCTTTAGGGTTTATTTGCTAGCTTCTACTTGTTTATACGTCTACTTCCACCCCTTTGTTTTGTTTTACTTTGTCGGGACGACAAAGGTTTGAGTTGGGGGTCTTGATGTCTCCCTAATTGTTCTTATTTTCGACCCTTGGGAGACATCATTTTTGGTGTTTATTTAATTAATTTGATAGACTTTTGGACTAAATATGCAATAATCCGGAATTCCCTTTTTATTTCTAGCATTTTTAATTTATTAAACTTTTGCGCGTAATATTGGTATTTTTAGTGAAAAGTTTACAGGTTTTAGATGTTAGCTAGGAGAGGAATCCGAGGAGAAAGTCAAAGATCGTGAATTAGAGTCAAGACTTGAAGATAAATCCCGAAGATATTATTTTTAGAGCTGAAAATCCATTTTCCAGGCCATAGAGTGCTGATTTCGAGGTGCTTAAGCGATGATTTAGCTGCTGACCTTTGAAGAGAAAACATTCCTTATCAAGTTACGGAACTTTAGCAACTGGAATGAGGTCAATCGGAGTCATAACGCATCGGGAAAAGCCGTTTTAGTGAAGGTGTATCAGCAGTTACGGGATTTTGGGCTTAGAAAGTGGCTTGGACATTTAATTAATATTCTATTTTCTGGTCCAAGCCCTAGAACGAATTTATGCATATAAAAGGAGGTCTGGACTTCTATTTTTCAGACAATTCATTATTTACAATTAAAAACATCAGAGAGTAGCAACAAAAGGAAGGAAGAAGAAGCTGCTAGAGCTGGAGTGGGTCTATAGCTCCGTTCTCAGTCATTCCAATTCCGGAAATTAGGTTTCTTTTATCTTTTATTTGTAATCAGTTATGAATTCTATTTATTTTAATTTAGTATTTCGTTTTAATATGAGCTAAACAATTCATAGTGCTTGAGAACAAACAATGGGTGAAACCTAATTTTATGAAATAACGAATGTTGAATTTGGGTTTATATTGAATTAAACTAAATTAGGGCTTTTACTCTTTTCAATAAATTGAGTTTATTTTACTGTTTTTAGCGTCATGAACTAGGAACAGGTGTTAGTATTTAGGCTATTCCAATTAGTGGCAATTGGATCATCCTGACGGAGGGTTTAGATACAGAACCATTTATTCAATCTAGGATGGAAGCTATTGATTCTGACGAACTTAGCTAATTCTAGGGCCAATGAGGTAAAACACTTAAACATCCAACGGTGGATCATATTTACCCTGACGGGACTAGTGACACTTTAGGATCGCCTTATAGTCCACCCTGACGGGGGTATAAGGAATTTAGAATCCCGACCATTGTAATTGACCAATTTAGCCCTTAAACAACATAAGTTAGGAAATAGGATTGGGAGGATCCTTGCGTTCTCAAGTACTACATCTCATATTGCGTTTACATCATTTTACTTGCGTCTTAGTTTTTACTTGCATTTATAATTTGTCTGTCATTCAGTAGTTTTAATAAACAAAACCAAACAAACATTTTATAATCTTTTATTTTCATAAGTGCATCAATCACTATTTGCTAGACATTGTGATCAACCATTCCGTCCTTGGAACGAATCTGATTTATCAGTTATACTACTTGGGACAACCGTGCACTTGCGGTTGTGGTTCGATTATTATTTGCATTTATTTAGAACACACAAAGGACCACCACATACATATACACAACTTACAAATAATCACCTGATTAATCGAACCTAACAACAATAATTACATTTGCTTATATATGAATAAATCGAATTTCAACCAATTACACAATATACGACCTTATATCAATTAGCAAATTCGCAAGTAAACTGAGAGTATAACAAAATATACTCGAAAAGGTTACATTCACAAAATATTAAAGATGATATAAACAGAAAGCTAAAAAATTGTTTAAGCAGTTTATAAAATAGATAATACACATTGGAGTATTCAAAGCAGCGATCTCTTGAAAAGGGAAGGAGAACAAGATCTCTAGTATTAAAAGAATTTATGAGTTCAATCAAAGGAAGAAGGTAACTATACTTACTTTAATTAAAGCCAAAACTTTTGTAATTAATTCATCAGAAAATACGAGTTTAACTTTATAGTCCATGTGGCAAACGACATATATATACTTATCACTTTATTACTTGGGACAACTCATACACTTGCAAGGAGTATTTCCTTGAGTGTGGGTTTCATATCATGCATCGGGTTTCACCAGTAGACCGACACAATACATAGTGCTCCACCTTATTTTGAATATGGGTTCTGCTAAATTTGGGACCAAATGTGAGAATCCTTGGAGTGAAGGGAGCCTTAATTGTATTGAAGTTTGCCTTTGGTTGAGGATTTTTGTGACTAGACTTCTTGGAACCTTCTGAAAAAGAACTAGTAATGGCCAAGGACACATCCCACCCAAGAAGGTTAGAGATATCCATATTTCTGTGTGTAAGTTTCTTTGTAAGTCTTGTGGTAATAAAAGAATATTGCTACTCAAATTCATTGTGCTTGCAACCTTGTAGACCTTGACACTAATATAAAAAATCTGTCTTTGCCGTAAATTTCGATGGTACAAATGGAGGATCGGTGATCTTCAGTATCTCAGCAAACTATGGACGTCGACAAGAGCAGCTTTTGTACATAGGGGTCTACTTCCCTATCTTTGAAGGATTTTTGAGACTTCCCTCTACCTTGATAGCTTTCTATCTAGGATTATCTAATATGATGATATTTTATTGGTAGATCGAGTTTGGAAGGCACTACATATCCCTCATTTGTAATCTTATTTCTTTAGGATTATTCTGCCCCCTATATTTTCCTTTTGAAAAAATACCATATATATTACAAACACTGCAACATTATTTATTCTCATTCATTAAACCTACTCTCTCTCTCTCTCTCTTTGTCGGATTTGTCCCTATTATGTAAATTTATTTAGATTCTTTACTTATCTCAGATATTATGGTATTTTGGAGTTTTTTGTGTTAATTGTGTGTAGACTGTGTAGCTTCCTGGTACATGGAAGATACGAAACCCCTAAAGTATGCAAAGAAGTAAAAAAGTCAAGTCCAACCCCAAGTCAAGGCGTGAAAAGATAAAAAAAGTTATGATGTCTCCCTAATTGTTCTTATTTTCGACCCTTGGGAGACATCATTTTTGGTGTTTACTTAATTAATTTGATAGACTTTTGGACTTAATATGCAATAATTCGGAATTCCCTTTTTATTTCTAGCATTTTTAATTTATTAAACTTTTGCGCGTAATATTGGTATTTTAGTGTAAATTTTACAGGTTTTAGATGTTAGCTATGAGAGGAATCCAAGGAGAAAGTCAAAGATCGTGAATTAGAGTCAAGACTTGAAGATAAATCCCGAAGATATTATTTTTAGAGCTGAAAATCCATTTTCCAGGCCATAGAGTGCTGATTTCGAGGTGCTTAAGCGATGATTTAGCCGCTGACCTTTGAAGAGAAAACATTCCTTATCGAGTTACGGAACTTTAGCAACTGGAATGAGGCCAATCGAAGTCATAACGCATCGGGAAAAGCCGTTTTAGTGAAGGTGTATCAGCAGTTACGGGATTTTGGGCTTAGAAAGTGGGCTTGGACATTTAATTAATATTCTATTTTCTGGTCCAAGCCCTAGAACGAATTTATGCTTATAAAAGGAGGTCTGGACTTCTATTTTTCACACAATTCACATTCCACAAGATTAAAACACCAGAGAGAAGCAACAGAAGGAAGAAAGAAGAAGCTACAAGAGCTGGAGTGGGTCTATAGCTCCGTTCGTAGTCATTCCAATTCCGGAAATTAGGTTCTTTTTATATTTTAATTTTTTAAACAATATGAATTCCCTTTCTTTTAATTTAGTTTTTAATTTTAATATGAGCTAAGCTTTTAATAGTGCTTGAGAACAAACAATGGGTGAATCTTAATTTTATGAAATAACGAATGTTGAATTTGGGTTTATGCTAAATTAAATTAGATTGGGTTTATTACTCTTTTCGATAATTTGTGATTATTTACTGATTTTAGAGTCGCGAACTAAGATTAGGTATTAGTATCTAAGCTATTCCACATAAGTGGCGTGTGGATCATCCTGACGGAGGGTTTAGGTATAGAATTAATTATTCAATTTAGGAAAAAAGCTATTGATTCTGACGAACTTAGTTAATTCTAGGGCCAATGAGTTGAAACACTTAATCATCCAACGGTGGATCATATTTACCCTGACGGGACTAGTGACACTTTAGGATCGCCTTATAGTCCACCCTGACGGGGGTATAAGGAATTTAGAATCCCGACCATTGTAATTGACCGATTTAGCCCTTAAACAACATAAGTTAGGAAGTAAGATTGGGAGGATCCTTGCGTTCTCAAGTACTACATCTCATATTGCGTTTTCATTCATGTTACTTGCGTTTTAGCTTCTACTTGCATTTAATTATTTGTCTTTTATTCATTAGCTCTAATCAACAAAACCAAACAAACATTTTATTATCTTTTACTTTCATAAGTGCATCAATCACTACTTGCTAAACATTGTGATCAACCATCCGCCCTTGGAACGAATCTGTATTATCATACATACTACTTGGGACAACCGTACACTTGCGGTTGTGGTTCGATTAGCATTTGCATTTATTTTTAGAACACACAAAGGACCACCAAGTTACCTTAGAAGGTCAAGTGTAATTACTGATACAACTTTTAAGTCAACTTGAGAGAGTCATCATGCATATTTGCTGAAGATTCTTAGCAAACCCCTTGAGTTCAAGATGTTCCTTCGAGTTGGGAGTGCGTGAGGGGAAATAGTTTGTGAATTAGATTTTAGATTACAAAAATATGCTAATGTTTCATAGTGACTGGAGCTGCCTAGAAATGGAAAAGGGCCTCTTGGGCCACATTTGGCCGATCTAAGTGGGCCCAGCAAGAAGGAAAATATGTTTTACTTAAATATATCAGTTTTACACTTGGAAAAGAGAATCATTCAGTTGGGGAAAGAAAAATAACACCCGGGAAAGAGGAGAAACAAGGGAAAGGTCAACAAAACACCCCTATTGATCTTTTTACCATTTCATTATAATTTGAATTGCAACTCTTATCTCTTTCTGATTCTTAACTTGAATATAAGTATTATTATCATTTTATTTAATATTTTTGTTATGAACTAATTCTATTTTGGCTTGAGATGTTTTTGTATGAACCCCGGAATATGATTTGGGCATTATTTTAATGTATTTGAGATTGAATTATTTAAATGAATTGAGAATGAATTGTTTTGATAATTGTGGAACTCAATTGTGTTGGGCATATGAATGGGTGTGATAGTTACTGAACAACACCCACGAGGGGGTGGGGGTTAATAGTAGACATAGAATAATAGATGTTTGATATTCGTCTAAGAACGTGACGGTCTAAACTAGTATGATAATCACATAGGGTATAAGATTAAAGCGCTAGAATTTTTTGTAGGGTCACTCAGGAGAGGTACCTAGAGTCGGATAATAGCACCCTAATTACATGGGAAGGACTTAGGATGATTTTAGAATACCGATTAGCAACAAATTCCTTTTTTCCCCTTAAATCAATAATAATCTCAAGTCATAATTAGTGGTAAATACGAATGTCTCAAGCTACTTTCTCATAATCACATTTTAGTCCTTACTTTCTTATCTTAATATTCTCTTGAATTTACATATTTGCACTTTAGTCGCCATCTCATTTTTTTAATTACTGCACAAAACACTCCAACTTATATATTCACGTTCTTTTTTACCTCAAAAAATATTTTAAATATAACTTGAAAATACGAACTTAACTTCATAGTCCTTGTGGCGAACGACTTATATACTTATCACTTATAAATTGGGATGACTTGTACACTTTCGAGAAGTATTTTACTGAGTATAATTTTTATATTATGCATCGGGGGCACCAGTAGGCCGACACAACACATAGTGCCCTACCATATTTTGAATATAGATGCTAGAGTTAGGACCAAAGGTGAGAATCCTTCGAGTTATGGAGCCTTAACTGTATTAAAGTTTTCCTTTTGGTTGAGGATTTTTGTGACTAGACTTCTTGGAACCTTCTATAAAAGAACTATTTAAAGCCAAGCACACATCCCACCCAAGAAGGTTAACAATAGCCATATTTCTTTGTGTAAGTTTCTCTTCAAGTCTTGTGATGGTAAAGGGATATTTCTACTCATATTCATGGTGCTTGCAACCTTGGAGACCTTGGACACCTTGACGAGAATTATGAAAAATATATCTTAATCGTTAATTGCAATGGTACCGTCCTATCTCTGAAGGATTTATGACACTTCCCGCTATCTTGTAGCTCTCTATCTAGAATGTTCTAATATGTTGATATTTTGTTCGTGGATTGAGTTTGGGTAGCATGTTTATATTTTTCTTTGTACTCTTATTTATTTTATTAAGAGTATTTTGCCCCCTATATTTGGCCTTTTGAAGAAAAAAACCATATATATTACAAAAAACTGCAACATTTTTTAATTGTCATCTAATAAGCATAACATGATTGGCGTGTGCCTCCTCCTCCATCAACCTATACTCCCTCGATGCAACGTCCACGCCTCCCTTGTCTGTGGCCAAAGGCGTCCAGATGCCTTGCGACTTTAATAAGACGCACATCTCGATCCTCCACAAACGAAGTTGTTCCCTCGTGTAAACCTATCGATCTTCAAAATAGATCCGGACATCGTTCTTGATGGAATTCACCAACAATTGCTCTGTTACCAGTTTATTATGAAAAACCACCTCACAAACGATATATTAAAACGAAGAATGCAAGAGATTTTACGTGGTTCGCTAGCGGAGAATCCATTAACTATTTCTACGGCGGAAAAAAACTTTTTATTAATTAAGAGGAACAGTTACAATGTTTGCATACAAATTATGGAATCCAAGGATTCTTTTATGGGGGTTATTGTTGATAACATCTCCATTAAGCTCTCTAATTGTTTTTTTAAGCTTTCAATAATCTGTTTTATAAAAAAATGCCTAATGAAGTAATTATTTATAGAAAACATCTCATTTATATTTTGCATACCTTTACTACCCTTATTATTAAATATATTATTTTATTTTAATAAAATATTAAATTTTAAAATTAAATAAATAATAGGGTACTTCCACCACCACCACCACCATCATGTATTTAATCACCATTACAACCACCACAACCACCACCACAACAAGCACCAGCACCACAACAACCACAACCACCACCAGCACCACCACCTACTACTACTAATTCCATCACACACGCGCGAGTCCGTGAATTTATATTAAAATCGTCATAACTAATTCAAAAAAATTCAGAAAAAAATGCAATTTTTGGATAAAGCAAATTAATAATTACGTCTATGATTTTATTGGATTTTTTTTGGTTTTTTTGGTTTTTTTGAATTTTTTGATTCGCAGATATGGTTAAACATGAAATTCACTGTTTTGGAATTCCGTGTCTGCGAAAAAAATTTAAAATAATTTCAAAAGAATTTAAAAAAAATCATAGACGTAAATATTAATTAGGTTATCCAAATATATAAATTTTTGATTTTTTTTAGAATTAGTTATGAAAATTTTTGTTTTGTTTTTTTTCTAATTTATTTTTTGTTTTTTTTTTTAATTATGAATTATAGAGATAGTTTGGAATGTGGCTGTTTTATATAAAAAAACTTTTTATAGGTTTCTTTTTTTTAAATAAATTTTTCAATAGAAATTAATCAACAATTAACTCGCCCTTTATATATATCGTAAGACTTGTCAAATTAATTTTTTTCTTATTTGTATCTTACCAAACCAATTTATTTTTTGATCTATATTTAACTTTTACTAAACTAATTTGTTTCCTAATCTATATTTAACTTGTAGTAAATTAATTTGTTTCCTAATATATTGATTGCCTTCTTTGACAATCAAGTCATATACAACTGACTATCTTCATGTCATGAATAATTCTATGTTATAATTATATAAAACTAGTCTTCCTTTTTATGAGCCTTTTATAAAACGTTAATATAGCAGGATAATGATTCTAAAACAATAGAAATATAGGTGAAGTTCATGAAGTTCATGTTTAGTAGAGTTGTAGTGAAATTCGAATTCTATTACAATGAATACAAAGTGATAGAAATCTAACAAACTTCTTTTCTGTGGAAGACGCACAACAAAGTATTTGGGTTTTCTTTTTAATCAACCATCCACTCTCTTTTTGAACCAAACCACCGTGGAAGAAAATTGCTACACCAAGATATCGGATCTCCATCACCACCAGAACAATCAGTGGCCGCTTCATATCCATTATAAGTTATAACCAGTGCTAAACACGACTTTGTCTCCACCAGAACCAAAGGACCTTCGCCTCACTGTCTCTGCCGCCGTTTATTTTCCAGCGTTAACAACAGATCCATCGCCGGAGAAACAGATTTGCCGCCTGAAGCCGTTCACCTGAAGAAAGACTGTTTATACGTGGATTCTTATATCGTGATCAATGTCTACCGTTTATATTCCACACGATTTAGTTCCTGATATACTTTCAAGGTTACCTGTGAAGTCTCTTACGAGATTCAAGTGCGTATCCAAATTATGGTTTCAGATGATTGACAGTCCTGGGTTCATTAAAACACATCTCGAGAAATCCAAATCTAACATGAAGCTTATTGCTGAGGTGTATAAGACAAAAGGGGGCCACCTATATGATGTAGGTTGTACGTTGTGTGATCTTTCCAACATGAAGGAAATCAACTATCCTGTTATAATGGATGAATATATTGATAATAATACAATTGCAGGCTCTTGCAATGGCCTGATCTATCTAATCTATTGGGGTTCACAGGAAGAAGAAACAACCGTTTTGTGGAACCCTTCAACTCGAAAGCATCTTCAGTTACCAACACGTCCAGAGAAATCTAGAAAGAACTTGGCAATACATGATGTCACGTGTCATGGTCTTGGGTACGATGAAAGCACGGATGACTACAAGGTTGTTTGGTTGGAAAGTTATTCTGATTCTAACAATGATACTTTCATTGAACTTTCTATATTTAGTCTAAAATCTAAAACATGGAAGTATTTGGAGGGTATTACATTTCGAGATGGTGTTTTTGTGAGCGATGACACAGTTTTTGCTAATGGTGCCTTGTATTGTCTTCTCAGCGACAGTTCAATTCTTGCCTTAAATCTTGAAACTGATGATATCCAATTTCTACCACCACTTGAGACTTCAACTCCAATTAAATGTGCCAGCTTGTCAGTTGCTTTTCTTAATGGTTGTCCGCATCTGGTTTTTGAGGATATAAGTGCGATGCAGATGTGGATTACAAAAGATAAGTGTGGGTCTAATTATTCCTGGACTAAGTTAACATCTAATTTCTCGGCTGGTAAACAATTGCTCATTATGAGGACGCCATTTTATACTAATGATTATGATATGTACATGTTCAAATGGCTAGAAGTTGACTTCCCAGTTAAAGTAAATTACTTGCAAGCACATTTATGTTTTGAAAGTCTCGTCCAACTCTGATGATGTTACATCTAATGAAGAACAAGTTACGGAAGGAAGAAAAAGAAAGCAAAGGGATTACATATCTATTAAAGAAAATTGCCATGACTTGTAAGAAATGATAATAGTCATGTCTGCTATTCTTAATAGTCTTATTAGAGTTTCATTATTTATCACTTGCTTTGGCGAGTACTTCTCCATTCTCTAGTATTTCGTTGATTTTGTTTAATGGTATGGACTTTGTGTCTAAAAAAGCTTTATGGTTAAACTTACAGTGATTTAATTATCAAGTGTTAATGTTTTTGTTATAGGAGTTATGTCTCTGTTAAAATGTATTTGCTGGATAAAATTACTCTGCTTGTGTTGTCTTTTTTGAACCTCCTCTGTATTTACAAGACAAAGCTGATTTGATAGTAATTTAAAACATATAACAGCAATATTCAAACTAAGTTATCACATGATATTGTTTATATTCAGATGTTTGTTATGTGCTCCTCTTGACTGACTAACCTATTTCCTGGTCTCAATGAGTCCTTGAATAGGCAATTTAAATAGCGTAGTTCTCAAGTTTGGGTAGAGACCTCAAAATAAATGAATATCTATTTGGCAATCACCCTTGGTGATTAGATTATCAAGGCCTGACTATATTTTGATATTTGTTTCCCTTAATCATTTTTTTTTTGTCAATATTTCCCTTAATCATTTGATATCCGATTTAGTATTAGTTCCTATAACCTTTGTTTGTAAACTAGGGATCGAAGACACTATTCCCAACCTCCTCAATGTGTAAACTTAGGGAGTCGAAGAAGGTTCACACAACAAATCAGAAAATCTTTTACCTCCTCAAGTTAAAAAAGGGTAAAGACAGAAACTCAGTAACCCCTATTTAATTTATATTCTCCAAGTTGGAAAGCCCCCTACATCTCTTTCCCGACCAGCTGTAATATAATCTGCCCCAAGAAGGTTGTACTTTATGAGTCAAATCCAACCCTCCATACGTAATAACCGCCACTCTTCTCACTCAAAAACAAACCCTGTTGAATATGTTGTCATAACAAACCCGAATGTGAGATTATCACCATACGAAAAGCTTTAATGGTTGAAAATTACAGTGGGTGATAACATCCTTGCCGGAATTTCAGTTGTCAGAAAGGACAGATTTCAAACAATGGAGAGCACCAGAAATTGGAGCGGAGAAACGTCTGAACCATAAAAAAATCACCGAGCAACCCCTTTTTCCGATATTCTGTCAGAAGGAGTGGACTCATTCCTCGTTTGCGGAAAGAACTTGCTGAATGTGCCTAAAATGAGCACGTGCATGGTGTGAAAGGAGTTTCATGGGGAACCACCGGTTGCAAGAGCTATTACAATGGAGAAGATAGCCTTTTGTGATGTTCTTAACATAATTAAAGAGCAATCGTGCACATGAAATTGAAATACTTCCCACTAAAGAAGGGTGTATGTGTGGGTGGCACTTAGATTGACGAAGGAGAAGGTTATCACCATAAGATTTCCATTTGCTGTCATTTAAGTGCTTGGTTGATATTTAATTTTTCTAATGAAGTGGATCATAACAATGTATTTGTATGGAGGGTCACACTATATAGTTAGTAATTAATTTATGCTTGAGATTAAGCCGACTATTTTGGCTTTTGAGATTGATATTCTTGCTAATTTTAAGATGAGGCAATCGATGGCTTTTATTTTGGTTGAAATAATGAGAGGAGTTAGCAGGTTAACGAGGTGGAAGTTATCCATTATTTTGCACGAAATTTAACTGGAGAACAAACAACAAAATATGACTCCAACCAACGTTGTTCATAAAAATCATGCACATTATGAGCTACCGGAATGCTGGGGGATCAGGTTCATGTAGCAGCGTTGGTAGGCGTGGGTTTTAAAATGTGAATTTTTTAGAAAATTATGCAATCAAAGGAACATATTGTTGAAGCAAATCTGCTGACAAAAGGAATACTTTATTAATCATTGACATTGACGCAAAAAAGGGGGAAAGTACTATGTGAAAATCTAGGTTTATGAAATCTACCTGGAATCATGTTCATAATTTTTTTTCCAACCACTTGGGATTAGCTAACTGGACAGGGTTTTGGTCACCTAATTTATTGGTGTATGATCGAACCAAGTCAATGACTCCGAACGTAAAGTGACTCTCTCCTATGTAACGAAAAAAGTTTTTTTTTTCAAAGGTTTTCACTGAAAACAAACTATCAATGTCACATCCCAAAAATTATTATATGCAGTGACACAGCAATGTACATGTTAATTTGGCTGAAACCCATGCTCAATTTTAAAAGAAAATAATCCATCATATATTTTAAATAATTCTTTTTTATTCTTTTCAGTTTATCTCATTCTTATTTTGTATAACCACTTATATACTTTTATGATTGGATTTTATGATTTTTTTAAAATAAAATTAGTGAAAGAAAATTATAATTTTATGGGAATTCGTAAGACATTATTTAATGAATTCTATATAATTGATAAAGTTATAATCTTAATTATATAGTTAGTTGTTTTATGTCGTTTTTCATAAAATATTAAAAGAAATCGAAGGTGTTATCTCGAGCACCTGTATACTTAGTTCCACCTTTATTTGTGATCCTGGATTCGCCATTGATTATATGTAGCCGATTCTCGAGATAAGACCGCGGTACGTAGGCCTAAAATATCTACATCTTAGACCACCAAAACTGCACAATAAAAATAAGTACAAATAAAATCGATAACCTCAAGACAACCAGTTGAAAGACACAATATTTAGTAAGTGACAATACCCAAAAACGAAGAAGACGTAAATAGAATATTTTGGTCGGTAATTAAAATATATGACACTGTACGAATACAAAGTGTCTCAATTTACTAAATTCTTTTGCAAAAAACAATAGTGTAACTGAATAGTTATAAACTCAAACTATACGATAAACCGGTCAATCAATTGTAAGCTGCATGTAGCTTCGGTCCAAAAACTATATTTAACCCGTGGAGCAGCGGTCAAAACTACATTTAATCCGTGCAATGACGATAAAAAACTGTATTTAACCCATGTATCGGCGGTAGGGGTGGAAATAGAATCCAAATTTCTAATTCCAGCCAATCCAAAGCCAAACATTCCGAATTAGGAATAGTATTTTTCATGTTTTAATTATCGAATTTCAAATTTCCGAAAAATTAGGATACAAATTGGAATTAAAAATAAAAAAATCACGATTTCGGATCCAAATTCCTTTTTTGATTTTGATTTTCTATATTTATTTCCAAGTTCCTTTTTCAAATTATATTTCCAAATTTGTATTCAAAATTTTTATTTTCGAGCAATTTTTTATATTTATTAAATTTACATTAGTTTTGATATTAATAGTCTAATAAACAACGCCAAACCCTAAACTATAATCAAATCTAATCTTTGATTTTTCTCCCTTTCCAACTTATGATACATAAAATTTATGCTAATTTTAAAGTAAAATTTTCAGTTTCTAATTCTCTACCATTACTAAAACTGTAAAAAAAATTACACATAAGTTGAAGTAATAAAAACCTTTTCAAAGAATTGTACGAATATGTTATTAAAAAGCAAAAAGATATAAAAAAAGGTAAAATTTGTTGAATGTGATGATGAAAAAAATGCTTTAATATTTTTGTATTTCGAAAAAGATTTTATCCGAATTCCGAACATGAATTTTGGAAAAAGTTCTGAAACTAAGTTTCGAAAATTCTAAAATTTTAAAAATTTTGAGTGTTCCAAATTAGGAATCGAATTTTTTATTCCAAAATTAATAGAATATGAATTGGAAAAGATTTTCCCATTTTCGGAAAAATGTGGAATTTTCTGATTAACCATTTTTTCGATCTGTTTTTCCGGATTATCACCCATAATAGGCGGTAAAAAACAGTATTTAACCCGTGTAGCGGCGATAAAAAATAACATTTATTCCGTTCAACAACGGTCCAAAAAATGGATACCAAGCTCCAACCAGGCAGGTGCACCTTTCACAAATCGCATACATATACACAACTTACAAATGATCACCCGATTAGTCGAACCTAAAAACAATCATAAGATTTGCTTATATATATGAATAAATCGAATTCAACCAATTACACAATATATCAATTAGAAAGTTCTCAAGTAAACTGAGAGTACAACAAAATATACTAGAAAAGGTTGCATTCACAAAATATTAAAGATGATATAAACAGAATGCTACAAATTGTTTAAGTAGTTTATGAAATAGATAATAAAAATTGAAGTATTCAAAGCAGTGAATTCTTGAAAAAGGATGAGAACAAGAAACATGTCAAAAAAAAGAATAAGATTTCTAGTATTAAAAGAATTTATGAGTTCAATCAAAGGAAGAAGGTAACTATACTTACTTTAATTAAAGCCAAAACTTCTGTAATTGATTCTTTACAAAATACTAGTTTAACTTCATAATACTTGTGGCGAACGACATACATACTTATTACTTTATTACTTGGGACGACTCGTACACTTGCGAGAAGTATTTCCCCGAATGTTGTTTTCATATCATGCCTCGGGGTACACTAATAGGCTGACACAATACATAATGCTCCACCTTACTTTGAATATGGCTACCGCTAGATTTGGGACCAAAGGTGAGAATCCTTGGAGTGAAGATAGCCTTAATTGTATTGAAGTTTGCTTTGGGTGGAGGATTTTTGTGACTGGACTTCTTGGAACCTTCTAAAAAAGAATCATTAATGGCCAAGGACACATCCCACCTACCGAAGAAGTAAGAGGTTTAAGATAATGATTTTATTGTAAAGATCGATGATTCTAATGTATTACATTGATGTGTTTATATAGCAACGTATTGACTTGCTCACCAAGAACTTACCTAATCTAATCGATCTAATTACGGAATACGTAATATACACTAATTATAATTAAGAGATACACAATATTCTAATTATACACTAGCCATAATTATAAAATACTAATTACAATTAAGAGATATTCTAACATCCCCCCTCAAACTCAAGGTAGTGAGAATGATACCAACTTGAGTTTGTAGATCAAGTCTTGAAGACGCCCTGGAGGATGAGCTTTGGTGAAATTAAATATCAGCAAGTTGGTCAGCGAAAGGTGTAAATTGAAGTTTCGTTGTGCCTTGAGCGACATGTTGCCGAATAAAGTGACAATCACATTCTATATGGCAAGTGCACTCATGAAATACATCATTATAGGCTCTTTTGATAGAACTTTTATTATCACAGTGAAGAATGGTGCTATTTGACTGAGAAACTCCCATATCTGCAAGAAGCCAATGAATATAAATTACCTCTTGAGTAGCATCAGCAAGGGCACGGTATTCGTCTTCAGTACTTGATCAGGCAACAACATTTTGCTTTTTACTACGCCAACAAAAAAGAGAATCACCAGGCATAAAACAAAACCCGGTCGTTGAGCGACAATCAGTAGGATCACCAGCCCAATCAGCATCGGAATAACCTCGTAAAATAAGAGAGGAGCGAGCATAGAAATGTAACCCATTAAATAAAGCTCCTTTTACATAGCAAAGAATACGAAGGGCAACTGCATAGTGGGTAAAGCGAGGTGCTGACATGAACTGACTAACCAAGTGAACAGCATAAGCGATATCAGGCCGAGTAACCGTGAGATAGATAAGACTACCAACCAATTGACAATATAAAGTAGGATCTGGAAGAGGTGTACCATCTATCAGAGTAAGTTTGAGATTCTGATCAATAGGAGTGGATGTGATCTCACTATCAGTGAATTGAGAACGAGCAAGAAGATCAGAGGAATACTTGGCTTGAGAAAGATAATAGCCATCTGAATTAGAAGAAACCTCAATGCCAAGAAAGTAGCTAATATTTCCAAGATCTTTCATCTCAAAGTGTCGCCCAAGAAAGGATATCAACTCAGAAATACCAACCAAGTCATCACCTGTAATGATCATATCATCGACATAAAGTAATAATAGTATAATACCAGCAGTAGCATGATGAATAAACAGGGCAGAGTCATGTTCACTAAATTTAAACCTAAAATCACCGATGACGGAACAAAATTTAGATAACCATGCACGAGGAGCCTGTTTAAGACCATAAAGAGCACGTCGATGTTTACACACTTTATGTGAGGGATGTTGATAACCTGGTGGAGGTTTCATTAAGACTTCTTCTTCCAAATCTCCATTGAGAAAAGCATTTTTTACATCCATTTGAAACAATATCCATTGACCGACATCAACAACATCAATAAGACTTCGAACAGATGTCAAACGAGCAACAGGTGCAAAAGTTTCTTCATAATCTATACCATACTCTTGAGTATACCCTTTGTAAACAAGACGAGCCTTATAAAGCTCCACAGATCCATCTGAATGAGTTTTTATTTTATAAACCCACTTGCAACCCATAGCAAGTTTTCCTGAGGGAAGATCAACCAAATCCCATGTATGTTTGTCTTCCAAGGCTTTCAATTCTTCTGCCATTGCTTTCTGCCATAAAGGATCTGCACTAGTCTCGTGATAGGTCTGTGGCTCATGAAGAGAAAAAACAGTGGAATAGACAACATAATTACGAAGGTAGACATGAGCAGTTATTACATGGGTAGGAAGAGACTCTGTGACTGGTGGGGACTCTATGGTTTCTGAAGATGAATGTGGAAATTTGAGTACAGACCTATCAGTCGAAGCAGGTGCCTCTGGAATGGTCGTTTCTGGTGAAGGACTTGAATTCGAACTTGTGTTTGTGCCTGTACCTGTGTCACTGTCATCATCAGGAAAAAGAGATAAAGTAGGGTCTGTGAACAAAGGAAGCAAAGGTGGATGAGGAGTAGAGAAAGAAGAGATCGATGAGAACATTTTATTTTCCCAAAATACTACGTGATGAGATATGCGAAGAGGTTTAGAGAGTGGATCCAACAACGATACCCTTTATGTTCAATCCCATACCCAATGAAGCAACAAAGTCGGGCACGAGGTTCAAGTTTAGCGCACTCATAGGAAGGGAGCAACACACAGCATGCACAACCAAAAATATGCAAGTGGTGATAGACAGGTGGTGTAGTGTGTTGACGCTCATAGGGAGAGAGGTTACCAATAATAGGAGATGATAATCTATTTATATTGTATACTGTTGTAAGTGCAGCTTCCCCCAAAAGCGTCCTGGACAAGAGGCAGAAATAAGGAATGTGCGAGTCAAATCAAGGATATGTCTATGTTTTTTCTCGACACGTCCATTTTGTTGAGAGGTGTGGGGACACGAACGATGCGAGATAGTACCATGTTGATGAAAGAGATCTAATATAGTAGAGTCTTTGTATTCTATGACATTATCTGCACGAAGAATCTTAATACGTTTGGATAATTATGTGTATATCATGTTAGTAAATTCAGAATAAATGGGAGGCAAATCAGATCGTTTATGCATGAGATAGATCCAAGTAAACGAGAATAGTCATCAATGAAAATCACAAAATATCGAGATCCCCCCATTGTAGGTGTAGGTGAAGGCCCCCATATATCAAAATGGACTAAATCAAAACATGAATGAGATATGGAATCACTTTTATTAAATTTTAAAGTAGGTTGTTTTCCCAGATGACAAGATAAACAATCAAATTTTTTGATAGAAATTTTTTCAAGTAGCCCACTAGAAACTAAAGTCTGGAGTTTTCCTATTGAAGCATGACCTAATCTATAATGCCAGATATTGATAGAGGATGAACCATATGTGGAAGTCGTTGATGCCGCAGTGTTAGGACGAGGTGGCAGGTGCAAATGAACAAGTTCGAAGACTCGTCCAACCTTACGACCTATTTAAAGGGTGTGCCCAGTCTGAGGGTCCTGCACACGACAACCAGACAATGAGAAAATAACTGTTAGACCAAGATCACAAAGCGGACTGACAGAGATGAGACTAAGAGTGAGTTTTGTAACGAGATAAGTGTTACTAAAAGAAGCATTTGTTGTGGAGACAGATCCTACATGGCTAACACCCATAGATGCACCATCGGCATTGTATATAGATAGGGAATGAGAGCTGGATGATAGATTTATGAAACAATGAGAATCCGAAGTCATGTGATTTGAACAAGCGGGGCCAAAAAACCAAGTTGATGTCTCCTCATTTGTGATAGTAAAATATACTCATGAGACATCATTTTAGGCTTATTTATTAGTTTATAGGTTGATTTTATCTTATTTTAGTGCACTTTCCTATTTTGGGTCTTGATTTGTATAATTATTATTTTTAGAGCATATTGGGTTTAATTGTTTATTTAGTGTGAAGGTTTAAAGATAATTATGGAGATTAATTAGAGTCCAAGTCAAAGACAACAACTTATGGAAAGAGATATGCATGGAAATTGGAGATAAGGAAATAAAAGCTAAAAAGATGGAAAAGGAAAAGCTGCCTAAATCTGGGATTCTGCACACACGTCTAAAGATTGGTGTTTTTACCTAAGAAATAGGCCGAATTTGGTAATTTCCTTCTACAGGGTCTAGATAATTCTGTTGCGATTCTTTTGGTATCTTATGGAGCTCAATCCGACCAATAACGAAGAAGATACACTCAAAACAGCGCAGCAGTGTTTATCTTTATTTCCTTACGAATTTGAGTTGGGCTAGAAGTCCATTACTTAACTTATCTCTACACTATAAATACAGCCTCTTAACAATCTTAAATCATCCTTGGTGAAACCTTAAACCAAGAGGAAGCTTAGAACACAAGAGAGAAGTCTGGAAGGAGCTGTCATCAACAATGTCTTCTTCTCCCTTTAGATTTGTAATTTCTTTCTTTTCTTTCATGAACTAAATTTATTTAGCTTAAGTTTTAGATTATATGTATGAACCCTAGTTTTGATTGACATCTATCTAATTTGGGAATTCAATGTTTTAAATAGAATTATAGTTTTTATTCTCTGTTTATGTGTTTGAATTTATATTCTGTGTTCTTGTGGATGGCCTCCATTAGAATTACCATCTAGTAATTAGGATACCATTGACAACGGTGTTTAATTACATGTTTAGCACATAACGTTTAGTTTTAGGTTTGATCTGACAACCCAACCGAGCTAGATAATCACTATGGTTTAGTTCTTGTGACTATTTACCAATTACAGGAAAAGTTTGCTTAGGAAGCCTTATTGACACAGGTAAATCCTATTTTAAACTACCGATAGCATATTGGGACCGATTAGGGAAATACTACATAATTCACCCTTACATGTTTAGAACGGCAAAACTAGTGGGGATTACATGCTAATAACTTAAGCTATATTCTCATATCACTTCTCTTTCATATTTATTTTTCTGTGTTTTAAATTCTTAGTTTAATTTATTTTATTAGAAAATCAAACAAAAATCTATTTGTCTTTACTTTTATTTGCGTTTAGTTGTTCTAGCTTTATTTATTTGCACTTGGTATTTGCATAAGATTCTCCTAACCTCTGTAGTCTCTGCGGAACGAATCTTTATCTAAAACTTGCATACGATCTCTATACTTGCAGAACCGTGTAGTTTTAGGGTGTTTTTGCACTTTATTTATATCTTATTTTATCACACCCTAGGCACCACCACAAGTAGACTTACCAGTTTGGTGGATAAAGCGGTAGAAGGTGGGTGGCTAGACTGAGCTAAAACCTGTTGAAAAATATCATGAAGATCAGACATAGAAATGGATGAGACTGGCAGGTGAGAGGCGGGAGCAGATGATTCCTCAGTGGTAGTGGCAGCAGCAGAAGCATTGTTGGCCTTGAGATTTCTAGATTTAAATTGATTCCCTTGAGAATTCCTGTTGGGGTTGTTGTAACACTCATTCTGATGATGTCCAAAATTTACCTTTTTGCAGAAACGACAAACTCGAGTAGGGCAATACACGAAAGAGTGACCAATCAAATGGCAGTACCTGCACTCATGTGGGGATGCTTGATTTTTTCTTGGAACATTATGAGGGGTTGCAAGTACCACACTAGAAGATCGAGACTTGTGCGATTAATACGAGTTTCCAGGGCTGATCCTGACATTTTGGGGGCCTAAGGCAAACTTTTAAACGTAGGCCCCTCAAAAAATCTTATGTGTTTATCGATGATTATTTTTTTTACTTAAGTTAGTTAAATATTTTTATTTAAAACAAAAATGATAGAGTAGTATTTTTGCTTTGAATTGGGCTACAATTGAGCCTTTTTATATGAAAAAAGTTATACTATATATACAAAAAATTGAGACCCTAAAAGTTATAAGAATTGAGGGGGGCCCAGGGCCATGGCCTCCTTGGCCTCCCCTTAGGACCGGCTCTGCGAGTTTCCTCTGAAATAAGTTCTTGAACAACTTGTTCCAAGGTAGGAAAGGGTGTGTGGGGGAGTAAAGATGCACGAATTGGCTCAAGATCATCACGGAGATCCATGAGAAATTGCACAAGACGCCCCCTGATCTCTCCAGATAGTAAATTTCTTTGCATCTTTGTCATCATTCCAAGTGGTTTATGTGGCAGTGAGTTGTTCCCAAATGCTATACATCTCGGATAAGAAGCTATTAATTGATTGACTAGCTTCGTGGCGCATTAGATGAAGAGCAGTTGTGAGTTGATACCTACGGGCCCCATCATCAGTCGCATATCTCTTCTCAAGAAAATCCCAAACTTCCTTTGCGGTACCGAAACGTCCAAATTGAAGACTGATAGACGTAGCTGAAGTGTTGCGAAGCCATGTAATAATTTGGTGATTTTTGCTATCCCAATATTCGAGACGGTCAACATATTTTTCTTCTGGTTCATCTTTTTGTGCCTCTAGTTCCTTTAAATCTCCAGTGATAATCCTACTTAATTTTCGGCCCTTAAGAAAACTGGTCATGGCCTGAGCCCATGGTATATAATTGGTGTCATCAAGTATAAGAAAAATAGGGCGGGAGGAATCAATTCTTTCCATTTGATTTTTATTTCGAAAAACCTGGAGCGGCGGTTGTGGCGGCGCGTGCGGGCACGTGTAGGCTTTTCTGATGGTGATTTTTGCGGATTTAGAATCGTCTCATCGAGAGTTTTTTTTATATGATATTAGAAAATATTTGAAGATAGTATGAGTAGTTTATAATGGATTTCAGTTTTGAATTTTCGAGAAAAAATTTCGAGTAACGGTTTTAACAATTTCGATGGTGGAAAAAAACGATGACAATGGTACAGGTTACCAGAGTAGTAGCTCTAATACCATGTCGAAGAAATAAGAGGTTTAAGAGAATGATTTTATTGTAAATATCGATGATTCTAATGTATTATATTGATGTGTTTATATAGCAAAGTATTGACTTGCTCACCAAGAACTTACCTAATCTAATCGATCTAATTACGGAATACGTACTATACACTAGCTATAATTAAGAGATACAAAATATTTTAATTATACACTACCTATAATTATAAGATAGAAATATTCATATTTCTTTGTGTAAGTTTCTCTGTAAGTCTTCTGGTAATAAAATAATATTTCTACTTAAATTCATGGTGCTTGCAACTTTGTAGACCTTGACGATAATTCCGAAAATTCTGTTTTTCCCGTAAATTTTGATGATACAAATGGAAGATCGGTATATCTCAAAAAATTATAGACGTCAGCAAGAGTAGCTTTTGTACATAGGGGTGTACACCCCTATCTCTAAAGGATTTGTGAAACTTCCCTCTACCTTGGTAGCTCTCTATCTAGAATTCTCTAATAGGTTGATATTTTGTTGGTAGATCGAGTTTGGAGTACACTATATATCCCTCATTTGTAATCTTATTTCTTTAGGATTATTCTTCCCCCCTATATTCCGTCATAAGAAAAAGAGGAATCTACAAAAAAAACAGCCCAAACTCCAACTAAGAGAGTATTTAAAGCCCAACTAGAAAAACCTACTAACTAAGGCCTTGGTTGCAATTTCCTGGTCGAATTTTTCCAAATTTACCATTTACCATTTTCTTTTTAATAATTCGTTACTTTTTCTTTTCATTAATCTGATCGATCTGCGTACCCATGGGTACAGACCACATGGGTACAAACCTACGTTGATTTTAAATTTTGTTAAGTGATTTGTTTGTATGAAATGGATTTTTATTTAATTGCATTACAAGTCCTCATACTTTTCACGTTTTATCCATGTCAAGGTATAAGGAATCGATTTTTTTTTCTGTTTTTATCTGTGTCAAACTTCTGAGAATCAAATCATAGGAACTCATTAGCTAGGGTCCGTACCCTAGGGGCTGTACCCGAGCCTCATTTTTTGTATATGTCCATGCTAAGGTGTCAAATTTGTCCATTAATATACCCTAGGGGTTGTACCCTAAGGATTGTACCACATTATTACCCTAGCACTTCATTAAATCAGATTTCGATTTATAAAATGGTCTGGACGCAGGGCCCAAAAGGGCTGGACCCAGCAAAGACATGGGCCAAAAAGAGATATTGGAAAAAATTGATTAACTGTTTTTTAGAAGGACTGAACCCAGGGCCCAAAGGGGCTGGACCCGGGCCAAAGACTTTTTACCCACAGTTACAGACGTTGCACTGGTGGAGCGCTGGAGATTATGGTGGTGGAGGGGATGGCGGGGTAGATTTGAAGGGCCACGGTGGGTGCAGCATGGTGGCGGTGGAACTGAGCAGCAGGTCATCAGGTCAGGTACATCGGCAGCGGTGGATTTGAGCAGCAGCGGCGCATCGCAGCAGGTCATCGGGTCTGGTACAGCGGCGGCGAGGTCATCACGAATATAGACCTCTGTTCTGCAGTTCACGGCGGTGGGTTGGCCTTGATTCGCGCTGATGGTTGTTCGAGGCTGTTCACGGCGGTGGGAAAAGGGGTGGGAAGAAGAGATGGCGTCACGTTCGTGTTGGTGGTGGAGGATTAGCAGCGGCGGACCATAAACGGCGGTCTTCGACGGTGGTGAGCAAATCTGATGTAGAGCAGGGCTTCGGTGGTGGTCGTCTTCGATGGTGGGGTCTGCAGGAGGAGGTGGTCTTCGGTTTTCTTGTACGCAACAGGGCGATGAGGGTGGCGGTGGGAAGGTCTGCAGATCTGGAAAGAGGGTCTTACTTTAATAAGTTGAAAGTCATGAGGCTATTAATAATATGGAAAATTCTTCCATCCAATATTGGATGATCATATACCAATTATATTAATACACATACCCATGTTTTAAACTTGCAAAAGTAACTAACGTATTAATCTAGTGACATGTGTTTCGTTAAAATAATCAATGGCTTCGATATAAATGTTGGACCATCCAATATTGGATGGAATTCTTACCCTAATAATATATATTACAAACACGGCAACATTTTTTTATTTTCATTCATTAAACCTATATTGGAAAAAATAAAGTTCATTAAACCTAGAGTCACCATCCGCTTTCTCTTCTATCTCTCTTTGAAACAAAACACCGGTAAACCATTACCACCGGAAGAAAATTGCTATACATCGTATCTCCAACACCGCCAGTCACAACCACCATAACTATTCATGTCAGCTGTATATTTAATATCAAACGCTTGCTTCGCAACTCCGACACTACCAAAACAATCAGTGACCACCATATCTTCGTCTCCACCAGAACCAACAGACCTTCACCTCACTACTCCGCTGTTGCCGTTTATTTTCCATCGTTAACAACAGAGAAACAGATCTGTCACCTGATGTCGTTCACTTGAAGAAAGACAGGTTTTATACGTGGATCCTATAACGGAAAATAATCCGTGATATTTATAGATATTCATTGTTGTTTTCTCTTCTACTACTGCAAAGTAACCTTCCGAATATTGTTATATCTTGATCAATGTCTACCGATTTTATTCCATACGATTTAGTTGTTGATATACTCTCAAGGTTAATCGTGAAGACTCTTACGCGATTCAAGTGCGTATCAAAAGCATGGCTTCGGATGATTGATAGCCCTGATTTCATTAAAACACATCTCAAGCAATCCAAATCTAATATGAAGCTTATTGCTAAAGTGGCTAGGACAGGAGGGCCCCACCTATATGATGTAGGCTTTACATTGGATGAACTTTCCAACATGAAGCAAATTAATTACCCTGTTATAATGGATGATTACATTTACAGAATTTCAATTGCAGGCTCTTGTAATGGTCTGATCTGTCTATCCTATTGGGGTATGGAGCGAGAAGAAACAATCGTTTTGTGGAACCCTTCAACTAGAAAGCACATTCAGTTACCTATCCGTCCTGTGAAATATCCTGAGAGGTTGGGAATGTATTATGTCAGCAGTCATGGTCTTGTTTATGATGAAAGAACTGATGACTACAAGGTGGTTCATTTGACAAACCTTTTTTGTGGTCGCTATGAATTTTCTATATTTAGTCTAAAAACTAACAAATGGGAGATTTTGGAGGATTTTAGATTGAGAGATGGTCTTTTCGAGAGCAATTACACAGTTCTTGCTAATGGTTCCCTGCATTGGTTACTCAATAACAATTTTATTCTTGTTTTTAATCTTGAAACTGAAGGATATCAAATGCTACCACCACCTGAGACTTCAACTTCAATTGAGTGTGCCTGTTTGTCAGTAGCTTTTCTGAGTGGTTGTCAATATTTGGTATTTGAGGATATAAGTGCGGGACAGAAGTGGATAACAAAAGATAAGTGTGGGTCTAACTATTCTTGGACTAAGTTAACATTCGATTTTTCAGCTGGTAAACAATTGCTCATCATGAGGATGCCTTATTATAGTAAATCGTATGAAGTGTTCAAGTTTGAAAAGCTAGAAGTGGAATTCCCAGTTAAAGTGAAATACTTGCAAGCACATTTATGTTTTGAAAGTCTTGTCCGACTCGATGATGCATGTGAAAAGAATGATGTTACATCTTTAGAAGAACAAGCTGGGGAAGGAAGAAAAAGAAAGCAAAGGGATTATATATTTATTGAAGAAAATGGTCATGACTTGTAAGAAAATGGTCACTTTTGCTGATACTTTTCAACTCTTCTCTAGTATTTAGTTTATTTTGTTTAATGGTATATATATGCTGGATAAAATCACTCTGTATTTCTTCTCTTGTTTGAACCTCTGTGTATTTAAAGTTGATTTGATTGTAATCTTGAATGCATAACAGCAATATTCGAAACTAAGTTATCAATTGATATTGTTTATATTCAATTTTGATGGGGGTAGAGCTCATGTTTGGGTAGACACCTCAAGATTGAACCTTATCACCATAAGGTTTCCATTTGTTATCATTTAAGTAATCGGTTAATATTTAAATTTGCTAATGAAAGAAGACCCATAACAATGTGTTATATGGGTCACATTAGTATATCAGTCGATTACTATTAAATTGACGAGAATTTTTATTTTATCATATGATGGATGTTTTTAGAAAATAATAGTTCTAAATTTATATTTAAAAAAAATGTTTTGTCAAATTTGTAAAAGTAATGAACCATTTCAAAAATTTACATTAATTAGTCACGTGTCTTTTGTTTTCGATTCTCTATGCATGATGTTTTACAGATGTTTTCTCTGAAGAGTGAAAAAAGAACCGACAACTTCAAAAACCGCTCTTCACTTCCACAGTTCATCATTATGTCCACTCCTCCTAAGTAGCACCATTTTGACCTCCACATTTGCTGTCCTTTCCACTCCCCACCACCGTCGCCACCACCACATTCCACATCCACCCTATCCCCAATGATCAAAATGCGCAAAGGCCAAATCAGCAAAACAATTATCAACTCACGGTTCACCACCACCACCATTCAGAAAATTCAGTTATGGATTTGCGGCTTCTTATAGTCCAACTCTTGTTCCATCTATTACCACTCATTATGCTCAATCAATGAATCCAACCCACATTAGCGTCACCATCCATTTTGGTATACCTTACAAGTCACAAGTTCTATTGAAGAAGCTTAACCCTATTTCATTCATACCTTCCAAAACTCTCGATTTTTCCAAACACCAACACCTCTTGAAGAGATTGGGTTTTTGGAATTTCGTTCACATAGAGTTTAATAGTAACGTTAGGAAGGATTTGATAGCTGAAGTCATTGACAATTACGAAACGAAATTACAGTGCAGTCACGTAAATGGGACTAGAATTACCTATGATTGATATCTACCTATAGGTACTGTTTCATTTAAAAATGTTGTAGAACCAAACGTTGTTCTATATTTAACAGCAGCTAACAGTGTGTGAAAATGCTTCATAGAGGGACTTTTAACCCTTGCAAATTCTTGCACAAAAATCGGGGTACTAATCCCACTTCAGTTTTAGTCCATTGCTAAGATTAAAGCCAGCTATGTTCCAATCTGAGCACAGACTATCTCGCTTTCTTATTTAGTGATACAGTGAAATAAATCAATCTTTATTTGCCGCCACTTGAAGAACGAAATCGCGTATTATATTCTCTTATGTATAAATTAATCCTGATAATATAATTGAAAAACCTTCTCTTGATTAAATAACATTTTCGCTTATACTTCTTAGTTTCATAAAAAACAAAAACATAATTAGGCTTGTAAGAAGTGTGTTGTTAACAGAACATGGTATTTTGCAGGTTTTTAGTTTGATAATACGCTAATTTGGTAAAGTAAGTCTCATGTAGAATTAATTTGTGTTATATATTTTCAATCAAATATAAAGTAAAGTCAATTATGCTGATGTGGAGATTTATGTGGACTATTACTTAAGCTGATGGAGGATTTTATGCGTGGCTCATCATTCACCCTTGATCTCTTGTTATGTTGGATGGTCCAGATTAAGACTTGCTCATTGTCTCATATAAATACCCCTCATTCACGAGTGGGTCTTCTCTCTCTTCTCTTCACTTCGTTTTCGACGCCTCTCTTTCACTCATTTCTCTCAGCAACTAAAACTTAGGGTTTTGTAATATTGTTGAATCTATACTATAAAGATCAACAATTAGAATAGTAAATCAAGCATCTGGCTTGATTGATTGAGTAGTATTTCTCGATTGTTAGATTAGGGTTTCTGATTGAAGGCTTAGTGGTGTTCTATTCTGATTTGTGTTGTAAGATTTGTACTGAGGTTGTAACCGTGTTCTTTAGTGTGTGAAGTATCTTCTGAAGAAGGGCTTCAACGTGGATGTGGGCATATTTGTGCTGAACCACGATAAATCTTGTGTTTTTCTTTTTCGCTGCTATTTTCTTTTGATCTTGTTTTCTGGGTTTGGAAACTTGTTTTGCCTCAAACGAAAACTATTTCTAAGTGCTATTTTACAACAGTGGTATCAGAGCTTTATCGATTCTTTGTGGAAATCGTTTTCGAAAAGATTTGTCGGTTTTTCTACAGATCAGTGAATAGTTTGTTGGCTTTATAAAAATCTTCTAAAATCTCTTTCAACAATAAAAGTTTGTTTTCTTTTATTGTTTATTCACGGATCTTACATATTTTTTGGGGTTTAATCAAATCGAATCCTAGAATTGATTTTTCTAGGGTTTGTGATTTTAAAATCTAACCCTAACAATTGATTGCCTCGTGTTGTGTATCTTTTCTGATATATAGGTATTAAGAAATGGCAACTACAAGGTTAGAAGTTTCTGTGTTCAATGGTAAAGGTGATTTTGGAGTATGGAAAAAGAAAATGCGAGTCTTATTATCGCATAATAAGGTGTTAGCAGCTCTTGAACCTAATATGGATCTTTGGTCAGAAGATGCTCGAAAGCGAGTAAATGAAATTAAAGAAGAGGCCTATAATCTTCTCTTCTTAAACCTATCTGACAATGTAATTCGAAAGGTAGATGGTGCTGAGACTGCTCTTGAACTGTGGGGTAAACTCGAAACTTTATATTCTGTTCAATCTGCCCCTAATCTTGCTTTTCTTAAGGGAAATCTATTTTCTTACAAAATGGATTCTACTAAAACAATTGATGAAAATGTTGATGAAAATGTTGATGAATTCTTGAAACTTAATCTTGTGTTAAAAGGTTCTGAAATGGCCCTAGATGAGACTAGTAAAAGCATGATCCTATTAAATTCTATACCTGATTCATATCAAGTAGTTAAAGATGCTTTACAATACTCTTCTGTGATGCCTACATTTGATCAAATTGTTGCTTCTTTGAAAACTAGGGAACTTGAATTGAAAAACTTAAAAAGAGTTGGTAACAACTTGTTTGTGAAATATAAAGTTGACCCCCCTGAGCAAAATAAACCTAATAAGTTCAAGAAAAAGAACAAAGGTAATAAGAACAAATTTGAAACTAGAAAGTGTTATCATTGTGGTAAGCCTGGTCATATTAAAAAGAATTGTTATGCCCTTAAAAATAAGAACAATGCTACACTTGAGACTAATCTTGCCTGTATGCCCCCTAAACATGATGATACTTGTGAAGTGTTGAATGTGTCTGATATTACTTGTAAGACTAGTTGGATATTAGACTCTGGATGTACTTTTCACATGAGCCCCAATAAAGAATGGTTCTATAACTTGAAATTTACCACTTCTGAAACTGTCTATATGGGTAATAATAATACTTCCCAAGTGGCTGGTATAGGTAGCATTGATTTGAGGCTTAACAATGGTAATGTGGTAACCCTCACTAATGTGAGATGGATACCTGACCTAAAAAGGAACTTAATATCCTTAGGAATGTTAGATGATCTTGGTTGTGTATATAATGTATGCAATGGTGTGTTAAATGTCCATAAGAATAATAAACTTGTCTTGTGTGGAAAGAAAGTTTCTGGTTTATATGTTCTTGATGGTATATGTGTATTATCTGATTCTAACAATGTTGAAACAAGTGTTGAAAGTGCAGATACACTAAAGTGGCACCTCAGGTTAGGACACATGAGTCAATTAGGACTAAGGGTCCGTTTGGAAGTGCTTATTTTAGAGTAAAAAAGCGCTTTTAGATTAAAATTCAAATTTTAAAAAAAATTATTAAAAATAATTTTGAAATCTAAAATTATTTTAAGTGCTTTTTTTAAGAAGCAACTATTTGGTGCTTCTCATAAAAGTGCTTTTCAAAGTTAAAAAAACTCTTAAAATGCTAAAAGCACTTTTAAGTGCTTCTCCAAAAAAGCACTTCCAAACGGGCACTAAATGTGTTGAGTAAAGAAGGAATGTTTGGTAAGGATTCTATTACTTCTTTAAAATTCTGTTAACCTTGTGTTTTAGCTAAACAACATAGAATGAAGTTTAAAACTGGTGTTCACTTGTCTACTTGTATTCTTGAATACATACATGTGTATTTGTGGGGCCCTGAGAAGCATGAAACACATGGTGGGAAAAGATATTCTTTGTCCTTAGTTGATGACTATTCTAGGAGAGTCTGGACCTTTCTTTTAAAGAATAAAGTGATACTTTTAGTGTTATAAAAGATTGGATTGTTTTAAATGAAAATCAAACTGGAAAAACCATTAAAACCCTTAGAACTGATAATGGATTAGAATTTTGCAATGATGAGATGGATAATTTGTGTACATTGCGAGGTATTATGAGGCATAGAACTGTTAGGAAAACCCCACAACAAAATGGGGTTGCTGAGCGCATGAATAGAACTTTACTTGAAAAAATTAAGTGTTTATTGTTTACTTCTGGCTTGTCTAAATCTTTTTGGGGTGAGGCACTGTATACTGCAACCTATTTGATAAATAGAAGTCCCAATAGATCTTAAGATATGAAATGCCCTATGGAGTTATGGAACAATAAGAAACCTGACCTTTCTGAACTAAGAATTTTTGGCTGTGCTGCTTATGCTCATATTAGAGAGGGTAAATTAGACCCTAGATCCATAAAATGTGTATTTCTTGGTTATCAATCTATGCATGGTACTAAAGGTTATAAGTTATGGGATAAAAATGCAAATAGTATTAAAATATTGATAAGTAGAGATGTTATCTTTGATGAAGCTAACTTTCCTTGCAAGAAAAGTATTGTGATTTCAGGTGATGAACATAGTGAACCTGAAGCAACTTCTGCTGGTACTGAGATTGAGGTGGAGCCACTTCAAACTGGAAATGATGAGCCTTCATCTAATCTAGTCACTGAAGAAGAAGCTGAGGATACTCAACCATCTGAGCACCCAGGTAACTTTGATCCACACTCAGAGATTGAGACACCTCAGGAGTCCCTTCAGGAAAGCCTTGCCAATTATCAATTAACTCGAGATAGAGAAAAGAGGGACCCAAAACCTTCTACAAGGTACTCTTATGCATAATTGGTATACACTGCATTAATTGCAGCTGCTGATGTAATAAATACTGAACCTGAGACTTATCTTGATGTATTGAAATCTAAGGATAAGTGTAAGTGGTTAAATGCTATAAAAGAGGAAATGAATTCTTTACTTGTCAATAATACTTGGATTTTAGTTAAAAAAAAACCCTGACCAGAAAGTAATTGAATGTAGATGGTTATATAAGTTGAAAGAGGGAGTTTCTGAGACTGAACTACCTAGATATAAGGCTAGATTAGTTGCCAAAGGTTATACACAAAGGGAAGGGATAGATTTTCATGAAATCTTTGCTCCAGTTGTAAAATTTAAAACAATTAGGAATATGTTAGCTTATGTGGCTTTGATATACTATATGCGTCCTAGAAGGGGGGTTGAATAGGACAATAGAAATTAATCGGCTAATTTTATTTCAAGTAAATAAAATTAAAAGCTAATTTGAATCCTATTGTATTAGCAAACTAAATAGTATAGAACTAGATAATCCTAATAGACAATAATATCAAACTATTCAAGTAGGCATTTTATCAAGCATATAGAGTGCGGAAATGTAAAGAGAGTAGAGATAGAATACGATACACAACGATGTATAGTGGTTCGGTTTCCCTACATCCACTACCTAAGGAAGCCTCCTTAGGATTTGCAAGATTCTCACTAATCTTCGTAACTCTTAACCGGGTGAGATACAAACCCTTACAACCACTTCAAAAACCCTTTGAAGGAAATACACTTGTGTTATCACCAACACAAGGAACCAAGCATAAACCTATGCTCACACTACTCTCTTAATCTATTACAAGAACTAAGAGGAAAGGGAAAAGTGTTTAGGGGTGCTTGTTAAAGCTTTGTAACTAAACTCCTAAATGAGTAGATAGAACTAATTAGCTTCACAATAAATATGACTTGAATGCTCCTTTGAAACCTCCTTGAATGATAGAATTAATTGCTCTTTAGATTGGTAGATGGAAGGCTTGAGTTGTGTCTTGAATGAACTCCATTTTATAGCTGAAAAGATGGTCCAACGGTCATAAAGCTTCTTTCTAACGGATCTATTAATCTCCCAACGGATATAAGCTTTGTCCTCTAGTAATAGAGCTGAAACCCTGTCGTGCGGTGTACCGCGGGTAGGGTCCGGTGCACCGCGTGACTGTTCGACTGACTTTTGAGCTTACTGGTCGGACCATGTAGTGTACCGTACGCCTGCACCGTGTAGTGGTCCGGTGTACCGTGACAGTGGTCCGGTGTACCGTGCAGATTTTATGAGCTTACTGGTCGGACCATGTAGTGTACCGTGTGACTGGTCCGTGATCTGCGGTGTACCGCGTGATTCCTCCGGTGCACCGCGGCACTGTTCTTTTGAATATTTAAGCTAAGTCAAATGAAGTGAGCACAACTAATCTAATGAGGGGGTTTTGGAAAACATCTAAAGTATATAAAAATGAATTTTAGTTTAAAGGATGATTTGTCGAATATTAAAACGGGAATAAACAAGGTGAGGCTAACAATCTCCCCCTTTTTGATGTTTGACAAATCATAAACTTTTGAAGATGCCTAAGATTAAGTTTTGAACAAAAACTCCCCCTCAACCTAATCACTAGAGTTTTTATAAAAACTCCCCCTCACAAAATGCATTTTAAAAAGTTCAACTAAAATTTCTCCCCCTTTGTCAACAACAAAAAGAACACAAGCAACAATTTTTCGAAAATTTCAAGGGGTCAAAACACATTTTGAGTAAAAAACAAGGACTAAAGGAATAAATGGATAACAATTAGAAGCTTCAAAGAACCTATAACAACAAGAAAAGATTAGCAACAAGATTATATACACAAAAAGCTCTAAACAAAAACATGACATGAAAGAAGGGTTAGAGAATTTGCATGCCAATCTCACAACGAATTTTCTCAAAAAGATCTTGGGGTAGAGGTTTCGTAAAGATATCGGCTAGTTGATTTTCCGAAGTGACAAATTCAAGAACGATGTCCCCTTTTTGAGTGTGATCCCGGATAAAATGATGACGGATTTCTATGTGTTTTGTTCTAGAGTGTTGAATGGGATTTTTGGTAAGATTTATAGCACTAGTGTTATCACAACGAATGGGAACACGATCATACTCTAGGCCAAAATCTAGTAAGGTTTGTTTCATCCAAAGAACTTGAGTCACACAATTTCCGGCCGCAACATATTCGGCTTCGGCCGTGGATAAAGCAACACTATTTTGTTTTCTACTAGACCAAGAAACAAGGGATTGACCTAGGAATTGGCAACTACCACTAGTACTCTTCCTATCAAGTCTACAACCGGCATAATCGGCATCCGAATAACCTATTAGTTCAAAGGAGGTAAATCTTGGGTACCAAAGTCCTAGACTAAGGGTTCCTTTCAAATACCTAAAAATACGCTTAACGGCACTAAGATGGGTTTCTTTGGGAGAAGATTGAAATCTAGCACAAAGACACACGGGGAACATAATATCGGGTCTAGAAGCGGTTAGATAAAGTAAGCTACCAATCATACCTCGATATAGTTTCTCATCAACATTCTTACCATCTTCATCTTTGTCTAATTTTGTGGATGTGCTCATTGGAGTTCCAATTTCCTTTGCATCTTCAAGGCCAAATTTTTTGATCAATTCTCTTGTGTATTTGGCTTGATTGACAAAGATACCATCTTTCATTTGCTTGATTTGAAGTCCAAGAAAGTAATTCAATTCTCCCATCATGCTCATCTCAAATTCCTTATGCATGCTTTTAGAGAAGTTCTCACAAAGATTTTCATTAGTAGCACCAAATATAATATCATCCACATAAATTTGAACAAGAAGGATATCTTTTGAAGACCTTTTGATAAACAAAGTGGAGTCAATTTTTCCTCTTTTAAAACCATCATCTAATAAAAATTTGCTTAATCGTTCATACCAAGCACGAGGTGCTTGTTTTAAACCATATAAAGCTTTTGAAAGTTTAAAAACATGGTTTGGAAATTTTGGATCCTCAAAACCCGGAGGTTGTTTAACAAAAACTTCCTCGTCTATAAAACCATTTAAAAAAGCACTTTTGACATCCATTTGGTAAAGTTTAAAATTCATATAGCAAGCAAAAGCAAGTAGCATACGAATAGATTCAAGTCTAGCTACGGGAGCAAAAGTTTCATCGAAATCAATACCTTCTTCTTGATTGTACCCTTGAGCAACTAACCTTGCTTTATTTCTAGTAATGATGCCGGTGTCATCTAGCTTGTTGCGAAATATCCACTTAGTGCCAATAATAGTGGGGCCAATTGGTTTCTCCATTAATGTCCAAACTTTGCTACGCTCAAATTGATTTAATTCCTCATGCATAGCATTAATCCAATGATCATCTAACAAAGCTTCTTTAATATTCTTGGGCTCAATTTGAGATAAGAAAGCTTGATGAGCACAAAGAGCAATAATACGGGAGCGAGTGGTAACACCTTCTTTTGGATCACCTAGAATTAAGTCACTTGGGTGATCTTTGATATGTTTCCAACACCTTGGTAAATCCGTACTAGCTTCATTTAACACTTGATCATTTTCCTTAAGAGATTCTTCATGAGATTTGACTTCTTGAATAGGAGATTCTAAGGGTTGATCTAGTGGAGTATCTTCAACAACATCTACCATTTTCTTGATACAAAACGGATTAGTCTCATCAAAGTCAACATGCATAGATTCCTCAATGGTACGAGTACGTTTGTTGAAAATGCGATAGGCTTTTCCTTTAGTGGAATAACCAAGAAAAATGCCTTCATCCGATTTAGCATCAAATTTTCCCAAATAGTCCCTAGTGTTAAGGATAAAACATTTGCACCCAAAAACACGAAAATAAGCAATAGTTGGTGGTCTACCATTCCAAAGCTCATAAGGGGTTTTCTTAATAAGGGGTCTAATAAGAACTCTATTTAACACATAACAAGCCGTATGGACGGCTTCACCCCAAAAGTATGTAGGCAAGCTATGTTCTTTTAGCATTGTTCTAGCCATTTCTTGTAGAGTTCGGTTTTTCCTTTCTACTACCCCATTTTGTTGGGGAGTTCTAGGGGCCGAAAAATTATGCTCAATCCCAAATTCATCACAAAAATGCACAAAAGGAGAATTCACGTATTCACTACCATTATCACTACGAATGCAAGTAATAGAGTAGCCTTTCTCATTTTGCACCTTTCTACAAAGTTTTGCAAATTCATTGAAGGCATCACTTTTCAAAGCAAGGAACATCACCCATGTGAATCTAGTGTAATCATCAACAACAACAAAGACATATCTAGACCCTCCTAGACTAGTGACATCAACGGGACCAAATAGGTCCATATGCAATAATTGAAGTGGCCTAACGGTGATGACCTTATTAATGGATTTAAAAGATGAACGATGTTGTTTACCAAGTTGACATGCATCACATAATTTATCTTTATCAAATTTGTAAATAGGCAAACCAACAACAAGATTTTTTCTAGATAATTTTGAAATCAAATCCATGCTAGCATGTCCTAAACGTCTATGCCAAAGCCAACTATCATTAACCACGGATAAGCATTTAATATTTTTGCACATAAGACTCTCAAGATCAACAACAAAAACATTATCCGATCTTTTTGCAATAAACATAGTATCTAACTCATTATTTTTGAAAACAACACATCTAGATGCTTCAAATTTAACACTAAAACCAACATCACAAAGTTGACTAATACTAAGCAAGTTAAAAGAGAGACCCTCAACAAGTAACACATTAGAGATAAGTAAAGAGTCCAAATTACCAATGTTACCTTTACCCAAAACGCGTTTCTTAGTGTTGTCGGCAAAAGTAACTTTATCACCTTTAGTTTTATATAAATTTGTAAATAATGATGGATTTCCGGTCATGTGTCTTGAGCATCCACTATCAAGTAGCCATATGTTTTGCTTCTTGATGCTCAACCCCTACAAACAAACGATAATTTAAGCTTTAGGTACCCAATTAGGATTGGGTCCATGAGGGTTAGTGGATTTTCTTTTTAAGACCCATTTAGGTCTTTTCCAAATTGGCACAAGAGATCCCAAATCTAACAATTTACGATAGTAACAATGAGATGCATCATGACCAAGTTTTTCACAATAGGTGCAAGAGATAGAAGATTTTGAAGAGGATGGAATTGCATTTGAAATTTTTGATTTTACAAAGACATTTTTCAAAGGTTTTTGGTGAGTGAATGGATCATATCCAACACCACTTTTTTCATTAGCCATTCTTTGAGAACCTAAAATCAAATCCAAGTTTTCTTGCCCACTAGTAAATTTTAAAATAATGGCATTTTGATCAACAATCTTTTTCTCTAACAAAGCTTTTTCTTCCAAAAGATTTTTCTCAATAAGATGAAGTTTCTCATTATCATCTATACATTCATCACAAAGATTTTGACAATCTTCCAAAGCTTTTAAAACCTCTTTAGTTCTATTTTTCTCAAATTCTAAATCTTTTGTTAAAACTTTGTTTGTTTCAATAGAATTTAAAAAATCATTATAAAGAGAATCAAATGCCTCATGAATATCTTGTTCACTAGCATCATCATTAGTTAAAGAGAGTTTGGATTTAGGAGTTACCTCATCATGATTTGCCATAAAGGCAAAGTGAGTAGTACCGGTATCATCATCCGAAGAAGCATCTTCATCATTCTCAACTTTTCCCATGAAGGCAACAAGATTGACATTTTCATTATCACTTTCTTCTTCATCCGAATTTTGAGTATCCCAAGTGATATTAGCATGCATAGCTCTTTTCGGTTTCTCCTTTTGAAGAAGAGGACAATAGGTTTTGATATGACCAACCTTCTTGCAATGATAGCAAGTGGGTTCATCTTGTTTGATAGCTCTATCATTCTTCTTGTAGGGTGTGGAAGAGCTTCCTTTTTTGGCAAAGCGTTTATATCTCATGAATTTTTTCATGTCTCTTGCTAGCATAGCTACTCCTTCATCTTCACTAGTTTCTTCTTCATGAGAGTTTTCTTCTTCACTTTCTTTCCTTTCTTTTCGTTCTTTCAACTTAGAACTCATGGCATGGAAAGCAATAGATTTCTTAATTTTCTTCTCCTCATCATCTCTTATCTTTTCTTCTTCAAGCACAAGTTCTTCCGTCATGAGGTTGCAAATGAGTTCATGAACCGTCATCTTTGAAAGATCTTTAGTGTCTCTTATAGAATTGATCTTTGTCTTGTATTTCCTTGGAAGAGCAAATAAGATTTTTCGGCATTGTTCCTTGTTGGTGTACTCTTGACCAAGAGTCTTCAAAGTGTTAACAATGTTAGAAAATCTTTGATGCATAGCATTCAAGGCTTCATCGGGCTCCATACGAAAGAGCTCATACTTTGTGATAAAGAGACCAATTTTGGTTTCTTTTATATCCTCCGTTCCTTGATAAGATAGCTCCAAGAGTTGCCACATTTCATGAGCGGAATTGCATTCACTCACTCTAGCATATTCCGTGACACTTAATCCATTGATGAGGATGTTCATAGCTTTGTTGTTTTTGGTAAGTTTAGCTATGTCTTGATCCGTGTAATCATCTTCATCTTTTAACACCGTTGTACTTCCGGCAACGTACGGAATGTAAGGACCCTTTTTGATAGCCATCCATAAAAAGTAATCGATTCCTTTCACATGAATCTCCATCTTCTTTTTCCAACCAAAGTAGTCTTTTCCTACAAAAAGCGGAGGTCTAGTAGAACATGAACCTTCCGGTTGATTAGAATCCATATCGTATTAACTCTAGAAACGATTAAGTACAATAGAGCTAGGCTCTGATACCAATTGATATACTATATGCGTCCTAGAAGGGGGGTTGAATAGGACAATAGAAATTAATCGGCTAATTTTATTTCAAGTAAATAAAATTAAAAGCTAATTTGAATCCTATTGTATTAGCAAACTAAATAGTATAGAACTAGATAATCCTAATAGACAATAATATCAAACTATTCAAGTAGGCATTTTATCAAGCATATAGAGTGCGGAAATGTAAAGAGAGTAGAGATAGAATACGATACACAACGATGTATAGTGGTTCGGTTTCCCTACATCCACTACCTAAGGAAGCCTCCTTAGGATTTGCAAGATTCTCACTAATCTTCGTAACTCTTAACCGGGTGAGATACAAACCCTTACAACCACTTCAAAAACCCTTTGAAGGAAATACACTTGTGTTATCACCAACACAAGGAACCAAGCATAAACCTATGCTCACACTACTCTCTTAATCTATTACAAGAACTAAGAGGAAAGGGAAAAGTGTTTAGGGGTGCTTGTTAAAGCTTTGTAACTAAACTCCTAAATGAGTAGATAGAACTAATTAGCTTCACAATAAATATGACTTGAATGCTCCTTTGAAACCTCCTTGAATGATAGAATTAATTGCTCTTTAGATTGGTAGATGGAAGGCTTGAGTTGTGTCTTGAATGAACTCCATTTTATAGCTGAAAAGATGGTCCAACGGTCATAAAGCTTCTTTCTAACGGATCTATTAATCTCCCAACGGATATAAGCTTTGTCCTCTAGTAATAGAGCTGAAACCCTGTCGTGCGGTGTACCGCGGGTAGGGTCCGGTGCACCGCGTGACTGTTCGACTGACTTTTGAGCTTACTGGTCGGACCATGTAGTGTACCGTACGCCTGCACCGTGTAGTGGTCCGGTGTACCGTGACAGTGGTCCGGTGTACCGTGCAGATTTTATGAGCTTACTGGTCGGACCATGTAGTGTACCGTGTGACTGGTCCGTGATCTGCGGTGTACCGCGTGATTCCTCCGGTGCACCGCGGCACTGTTCTTTTGAATATTTAAGCTAAGTCAAATGAAGTGAGCACAACTAATCTAATGAGGGGGTTTTGGAAAACATCTAAAGTATATAAAAATGAATTTTAGTTTAAAGGATGATTTGTCGAATATTAAAACGGGAATAAACAAGGTGAGGCTAACAGGCTTGTTATGACTTAGAGTTGGAACAACTTGATGTAAAAACTGCTTTTTTGCATGGTGAACTTGAAGAAAAGTTGTATATGAAACAACCTGAAGAATTTATTGACACTAAACATCCTGAGTATGTGTGTTTACTTAAAAAATCTTTATATGGCCTTAAGCAATCTCCTAGGCAGTGGTACAATAGATTTGATACTTTTGTTTTGAGTTTAGGTTTTAAAAGAAGTGAATATGACAGTTGCTTATATTTTAAAATTGTATCTGATAGTATGATATTCTTGTTATTATATGTGGATGACATGTTATTGATTAGTAATTCATTGCAGAGTATAAATGAATTAAAAACTAATTTGAGTTCTGAGTTTGATATGAAGGATTTGGGAAAAGCTAAGAAAATCTTGGGTATGATTATTGAAAGAAATAGAAAAGATTGCAGCCTGAGGTTGCATCAAAAACCTTATTTGGAAAAGCTTGTTGAGAAGTTTGGTAATTTGAACTGTAAGAGGGTTGAAATGCCTTTAGCAGGTCATTTTATCCTAAGTAAAAGCCAATGTCCCAAAGATATTTCTGAGAAAGTCAACATGAGCTATGTACCTTACTCAAACGTGATTGGCTCTATAATGTATGCTATGATCAGTACAAGGCCTGATCTATCCTATGCTATATCCTTACTCAGTAGGTTCATGTCAAATCCAGGTCCTGAACATTGGATTGCTTTAAAATAGGTGGTTTCATATATCAGTAGTACTTTAAATGTGGGATTGAGTTATGGACAGTTTAATGTTCCATTTGACCTATGTGGTTTTGTGGATGCTGATTTTGCTGGTGATAGGGATAGTAGAAAATCCACTACTTCTCATTGTTTCTTACTTGGGAAAAATTGTATAACTTGGAAGTCTCAGTTGCAACCTTTAGTTGCTCTATCTACAACTGAGTCTGAATATGTAGCTATTTGTGACTGTTTCAAGGAGGCTATTTGGTTACAAGGGTTAACTAATGAATTACAGTTGACTAAGTCAACTGCTACAATTTTTAGTGACAGTCAAAGTGCTATACATTTGAGCAAGAATCCTGTGTACCATGAAGGACCAAACATGTTGATGTAAAGTTTCATTTTATCAGAACTTGGTTAACATCTGAAAGAATAAAACTTGTAAAAATTGGTACTGAGGACAATCCAGCTGATATGGGAACAAAAGTAGTAACTGTTAGCAAATTTAAGCATTGCTTGAGTTTGTTGAACATTGAATGAGCTTTATAATCCTTAATTATGATAAGTTATTTACTAACTCGTGGTTTTAGTAAATTATTGCAGGTTTTTGAAACAACCAGAAGATGCTTTGCACACTGAACACTTGGAAGACAGCTGATGATGAAGAAGTTGCAGAATATTGACTTTAAGGTGGAGATTGTTATATATTTTCAATCAAATATAAAGTAAAGTCAATTATGCTGATGTGGAGGCTTATGTGGACTATTACTTAAGCTGATGGAGGGTTTTATGCGTGGCTCATTATTCACCCTTGATCTCTTGTTATGTTGGATGGTCCAGATTAAGACTTGCTCATTGTCTCATATAAATACCCCTCATTCACGAGTGGGTCTTCTCTCTCTTCTCTTCACTTCGTTTTCGACGCCTCTCTTTCTCTCATTTCTCTCAGCAACTAAAACTTAGGGTTTTGTAATATTGTTGAATCTATACTATAAAGATAAACAATTAGAATAGTAAATCAAGCATCTGGCTTAATTGATTGAGTAGTATTTCTCGATTGTTAGATTATGGTTTCTGATTGAAGCCTTAGTGGTGTTCTATTCTGATTTGTGCTGTAAGATTTGTACTGAGGTTGTAACCGTGTTCTTTAGTGTGTGAAGTATCTTCTGAAGAAGGGCTTCAACGTGGATGTAGGCATATTTGTGCTGAACCACGATAAATCTTGTGTTTTTCTTTTTCGCTGCTATTTTCTTTTGATCTTGTTTTCTGGGTTTGGAAACTTGTTTTGCCTCAAACGAAAACTATTTCTAAGTGCTATTTTACAACAGTGGTATCAGAGCTTTATCGATTCTTTGTGGAAATCGTTTTCGAAGCTTTGATATTAAATATGCATCCGACATGAGTGGTGATGGTGGTTGTGACTTGCGGTGTTGGAGTGTAGCAATTTTCTTCCATGGCGGGTTGGTTTAAAAAGAGAGAGCAAAGAGAGTGATGATGGTACGTTTAATGAATGAAATTAAAAATGTTGCGGTTTTGTACTATATATGGGTTAGTGTGTAAAATTTATTTCGTGATTAGAGAAGTTTAGCATGTTTTAATTTTTCCGTTTTTGTAGGATTACAATCACTGGGATGTTATCAAACCTTTACCTTCATATGGACGAGGTATCGAACATCCAGGTGGAAGATACCGACGTTTAATCACAGGAAATTATTTACATGATGTGTGATTACAGGTAATCTTCATTTGATATTCTTACAAAGGTATCATTATTATTCTCAATATGCCATAAATGTTTTCAGGTAACATTCGTCCGTCTCTAATTTATATTACAGATTCTTCAGAGAACTTTTGCATAGAACACAGCAATATAAGTACTAGTTACGACTCTATATCGTTAAAAAGTGGTTGGGATGAGTATGGAATAAAGTACAACAAATTTACAACTAACGTTCATATAAGAGGAGCTCACCTGAAAAGTACAGCTGGCTCAGCTATAGCTATCGGTAGTGAAATGCCCGGTGGAATAAGAGCAGCTTATACACACTTACCCATATATAGTAAAAAACCACAACATTTTTATTTTCATTCATTAAACATACCATCACCATACACTCTCTTTTCTCTATCTTCGTAAACCAAACCCTCGTAGAGGAAAATTGACTACACCAAGACATCAGATCTCCAACACCGCAAGTCACAATCACCATCACCACTTGCGCCGGCTGCAAATTTGATATCAAAGCTTGATTCGCGATTCCGGCACCACCACATGCTTTGCTCGCGCCGCTTCAGATCCATTACAACCGGTACTTCGCACATCTTCATCTCCACCGGAACCAACGAACCCTCGCCTCACTGCCTACGCTACCATTAATTTTCCGGCGTTCACAACAGATCCGTCACCGGAGAAACAGATCTGTCGCTTGATCTATGTCTACCGTTTATATTCCACACGATTTACTTCCTAATATACTCTCAAGGTTACCTGTGAAGTCTCTCACGCGATTCAAGTGTGTATCCAAATCATGGTGTCGGATAATTGACAGTCCTGGGTTCATTAAAAAACATCTCGAGAAATCCAAATCTAACATGAAGCTTATTGCTGACGTGTCTAAGACAAAAGGGGTCCACCTATATGATGTAGGTTTTACCTTGTGTGATCTTTCCAACATGAAGGAAATCAACTATCCTGTTATAATGGATGAATATATTGATAATATTACAATTGCAGGCTCTTGCAATGGCCTGATCTGTCTAGTCTATTGGAGTTACCTATCAGAGGAAGAGAAAACAATCGTTTTGTGGAACCATTCAACTCGAAAGCACCTTCAGTTACCAATCCGTCCCGAGAAATACAGAAAGAATTTTACAAAGGACGGTGTCACCTGTCATGGTCTTGGGTATGATGAAAGCACGGATGACTACAAGGTTGTTTTGCTGGAACGTTATTCTGATAATAACAATGATGCTTTCTCTGAACTTTCTATATTTAGTCTAAAATCTAAAAAATGGAAAATTTTGGAGGATATTACATTTGGAGATGGTCTTATTACTAGCCTTGACACAGTTCTTGCTCATGGTGCCCTGCATTGGCTTATCAGCGACAATTCAATTCTTTCTGTTAATCTTGAAACTGATGGGATCCAATTACTACCACCACCCAAGACTTCAACTCCAATTGAGAGTGCCAGTTTGTCAGTAGCTTTTCTGAGTGGTTGTCAATATTTGGTTTTTGAGGATTTAAGTGCGGGCCAGAAGTGGATAACAAAAGATAAGTGTGGGTCTAACTATTTTTGGACTAAGTTAACATTCGATTTCTCCGCTGGTAAACAATTTCTCATTATGAGGATACCATTTTATACTATGGATAATAATATGTACATATACAAAAAGATAGAATTCCCAGTTAAAGTGATATACTTGCAAGCACATTTATGTTTTGAAAGTCTCGCCCAACTCTGATGATACAGGTGGTAAGAATGATGTTAATCTAATGAAGAACAAGTTATGGAAGGAAGAAAATTATAGAAAAGGGATTGCATATCTATTAAAGAAAATTTCCATGACTTGTAAGAAATGATAATAGTCATGTCTGCTTATTCTTAATAGTCTTATTAGAGTTTCATTATTTATCACATGCTTTGGCGGGTACTTCTCCATTCTCTAGTATTGATTTTGTTTAATGGTATTGACTTTATGTCTAAAAAAAGCTTTATGGTTAAACTTACAGTGATTTAATTATCAAGTGTTAATGTTTTTGTTATTGGAGTTATGTCTCTGTTAAAATGTATTTGCTGGATAAAATTACTCTGCTTGTGTTGTCTTTTTTGAACCTCTGTATTTACAAGACAAAGCTGATTTGATAGTAATTTAAAACATATAACAGCAATATTCAAACTAAGTTATCACATGATATTGCTTATATTCAGTCGTTTGTTATGTGCTCCTCTTAATTGTCAAACCTATTTCCAAGTCTCAATGAGTCCTTGACTAGGCAATTTAGATGGGGGTAGAGCTCAAGATTGGGTAGAGACCTCAAGAAAAATGAATATCAAAAAGCCTGACTATATTTGGATTTATGTTGCCCTAAATCATTCAATATCCGATTTAGTATTAGTTCCTATATTAAATGTTAAAAACATCAATATGCTGATCCACCTGTTAGTTCCTATATTAAAGGTTAAAATGATTAATATGTCGATCCACCTTTGTTTGTAAACTAGGGATCAAAGCACTATTTCCGACCCTCCTCAATGTGTACATTTAGGGAGTCAAAGCAAGTTCACACAACAAATCAGAAATTCTTTTACCTCCTCAAGATAAAAAAGGGTAAAGGGAAAAAATCAGTAATCCCTATCTAATTTATATTCTCAAAGTTGAAAAACCCCCTACAATTGGTCAATACCCATGCCACGTCTCTTTCCAGATCAGGCGTAATCTGTAATCTGCCCCAAGGAGGCTGAAATTTATGAGTCAAATGATCTAATCCAACCCACCATACGTATAACTGCCACTCTTCTCGCTCGGAAACATATTTGTATGTCAACCGGAATGTGAGATTATCACCATACGAGAAGCTTTAATGGCGGAGAGTGGCTGGACTGAGAAGGTGATCACCATAAGGTTTCCATGTTATCGTTTAAGTGGTTAATTGATATTTAAATTTGCAACTGAAATGGATCATAATATGTGTTCATATAGAGGAGCATACTATATATTCAGTAGAGATTATGCCCGAAAATTTTGACTTGTGAGATTGATATTCTTACTAGTTTTAAGATGAGGCAATCGATGGCTTTTATTTTGGTTGAAACAATTAGAGGAGTTAGCAGGTTAATGAGGTGGAAGTCATAATGCCTAATGATTGAATTCATGTCCAAAGGATTCGATATTAAAAATATCCATTATTTTGCACGAAATGCAACTGAAGAACAAACAATAAAATTATTTCATAAGAATTATGCACATTATGAGGTACCGTAATTCTGGGGGATCAGGTTCAGGTAGCAGTGTTGGTAGGCGTGGGTTTAAAAACGTGAATCTTTTAGAAAATTATGCAATCGAAGGAACATAATGTTGGAGCAAATCTGCAGGCAAAAGGAATACTGCATTAATCACTGACATTGACGCAAAAAAAGGGATGAAACTATGTGAAAATCTGGGTTTGTGAAACCTATTCGAATCATGTACATAAAGTTTTTCTTTTTCAAAGGTTTTCACTAAAAACAAACTATTAAGGTCACACATTAAAAGTTATTATACGAAGCTGATTCTCGAGATAAAACCACTGTAGCCCTAAAATATCTACATCTTAGACCACCAAAACTGCACAATAAAAATAAGTACAAATAAAATCGATAACCTCCCGGGGCGGAGCCAGAATTTTTTGTAAAGGGGGGCCAAAGGGGTTCGGAGGTAATGCTCCCGAATTTTTTTTCGCCACTATTTGAACTATAAGTTTGAATAACATGCAAAAATTGCAAAATAGATCCCTATATTAGGAGAAATTGCACTAAAGATCCCTATATTGTGTAAAGATTGCAATATAAGTCTCGATATTGTAAAAAATTTATTTATAATTTTTTTTGAGATAGCTATAATTCTTTTTTTTAAAAATCAGGGGGTCATGGACACCCCCCCTACCACATACATAGCTCCGCCCCTGATAACCTCAAGACAACCAGTTGAGAGACACAATATTTAGTAAGTGAAAATACCCCAAAACGAAAAAGACGTAAATAAAATATTATGGTCGATAACAAGAATATATGAGACTATAAGAATACAAAATGTCACAATGTACGAAATTCTTTTGCGAAAAACAATAGTGTAACCGAATAGTTAAAAACTCAAACTATACGACAAACCGGTCAATCAATTGTAAGCTACATGTAGTTCCGGTCAAAAACTATATTCAACCCGTGCATCCGCTGTCAAAACCACATTTAATCCGTGCAATGAGGGAGGTTATTCCATGCGGTAATAGTGATTTAATCACTTTATGAAAATATATCCATTTTTATGAAAAGTTAGCTATATTATATGAGATTATACCTTTTACATGGGTCCCATGTCATTATTAAAAGCTGGCACCTTTTTCATAAGATTTATTTTCATAAAATTTATGTATAGTTTCATAAAAAATAGGTATATTTTTATAACCACTTTATAAGAGCATACATATTACCGCATGGAATAATTTTCTGCGCAATGACTATCAAAAACTGCATTTAGCATAAGCGGTGGTAGGGATAAAAATGGGTTCGAAATTTCCAGTTTCAGCGGATTCCATCCAAACATTCCGAATTAGGAATAGTATTTTCATGTTCTAATTTTCGAAATTCAAATTTCCAAAAAAATAAGATAAGAATTAGAATCAATGATAAAAAAAATCAGAATTTTCGAATTCCGATCTGAATTCCTTTTTCGATGTTCATTTTCTATTTTTATTTCCAAATTCCTTTTTCAAATTTTATTTCTAAATTTATATTCAAAATTTTTTTTTCGAGTAATTTTTTATATTTATTAATTATTATATATACATTAATTTTGATATTAATAGTCTAATAAACAATGTCAAACCCTAAATTATAATAAAATATAATCTTTGATTATCTCCTTTTTCAACTTATAATTTATGCTAATGTTAAAGAAAATAATCCAGTCTCCAATTCTCTATAATTACTATTAAGCGTAAACTTTCCTACATTGATAAGTTGAGATAATAAAAAAAAAATTCAAAGAATTATACGAATATGTTATTGAAAACCAAAGAGATATAGGAAAGGGTAAGAGTATTCTAATCAAAAAGTACAAATTGCACGTTATTGAATCTGATAATGAAACAAGGGGCATTGATCCAAAAGGTTCATTACTAATATAACTTGCTTCATCAAGTCCAGCCTATTTCTGAATTTTTTAGTACCCTTATTACCCTTAACAACTAATAACTCTAGGATTAAATAAATAGACCATCACATTTATTTTAATATTTGAAAAAGAGATGATTGATAATTTTTTTTTTATTCCTCATCGGTACTATCTTCTAAACAAACCCCAAAGAATAAGCATTATATCACTCCAATCAGTCAAAGAAGAGAAACAATCAAGAAAGCTAAACGGCCGGTGAAACCCAATATTTTGAAACGGCAATCACGCAGAAATGAAGAAGGACCTTACAACAACACGGCGGAGCCTAGCACATTGATAACCCAGACGGCGAAACCTTTGAAAAACACGGCGGCGAAAAACAAAACGACGTAGCCCAGTAATAGCAGCAAGCCAAAGCCTAGAACAATTATAACCCAGATGGTGAATTCCAGTAAAACAAACACGACGAAGCCTTCGACTACCACATCGGAGAAATCCAAAAGTTTGAACCCGGCGAATCCCAAAACCAGTAGGGCAAAGAAGGCGAAACCTAAAGATTTGAACCTGGAAAAGCCCATTACAATTAGTATAACGACTCGGTGACGACACCGAATGGCGAAACTGACCAATAGACCGTCTGAGGCAGAAGGAGGTTCAACTTCAATTACAGACATGGAAAGTAGCAGCCCAGAGAAGGATTTGGAAAACAGCAGCCCAAAAAAGGAATCGGAAAATGTGACTCTATGTTTTAGGGTTTCCAAAAGTTTGTTAGGGTTTCTATTAGCTACGCTGGGCTGTACGTGAAAATTTACTGGGCTGCGCAAGTGGGCTGTCGCACCGTCTGTTGGGCTGTGGCTAGTATTTTGGTGGGCTTCGAGCAGAGGCTGTTGGGTTGTGGCTATTAATTTGGTGGGCTGCGCACAGAGTTTATTGGGTGGTGGCTATTAATTTGGTGGGCTGATGCGACATCACGTACATTACAAGGAGTACATTTTTAACTGTGTTACTTAAAGTGTTTACCATCTACTCGTACACCAGACAAAATATACTAAGTAGATACACTTTGTATGTGTTAATTGGTTGTGTCAAAGAACACAATGTTATGAAATTCTCAAAATTAAATCCAGTTGAATAATGTGAACCATTAGGTGTTTATAAACGCTTAGCGTGCCCCTCCAAAATACAACTAAATAATAGATGATGTTAACTATGATATTAAAGTCAGAGCATGTAACAATATGTTTGACACAAAAACTATCAAAATACCAAATCTCTTTATTTGCTTAAAAAGTCAGACAATATTCATACGGTGAAAAAAACAATTCAAAATACTGAATGTCAAGATACGATAATAAATTGAAAAGCTTAACAGGTCGATTCTAAACAAAACTTAATTGAATTTAACGTTGTCACAGGTTGCACGGTTGTGATACTGGTACGAGTGGCAGCCATTGCAGATTCTTTTCTTGGGTATCGAGTACTCGACCTCAGACGGGAAGCGTTTTTTCTTCGGCCTGCCAGGTTGCTTCTTGACGATTGGAGGGTGGACGATTAGAGATTCATCTCTAACTCAAGTACGACACTCCGATCAACCAACCAAGTAACGGTGTCGAAATCACCTTCAGTCACTAACTTGCAGTTTTGGTGCTCCCCAAACGAGTAATAGAAATTCACACGGGTAAGATCAATATCGCTCCATGTTTCTGCAACGTACTTCATTATCGAATCAAACGACTCAAACGAACGGAATAGTTTCAGAGCTTTCTCATCCCGAAAACGAAAAACACAGATTGCATTTGATACCATCGTAACTGCTGCAATACGTAACAAACAAATCAATACAACCCATTGGAAACCATGTTTTTCAAAACCATTGTACACAACAACAAATAGCCCATAAAAAAAAAAATATAAAAACCATTTCATTTCCTAAAAAAAGTGATTGGCTGCATGTGTTATTTTGTTGGGTTATACACCGTGTATCATCATAAGACCTTAACTAATGTTTATACAATGGAAATTTATATAAAGAAACTTAAAAATGAATCTACAGTTGGTATCAAATATTAAAACACTTATTTTATTTAGACTCCAAAATGCCTATTTCAAAGAAAACAAAGATCCATGTCTACATATTTTAATCTTACTAACCCGTATTGTGTAATCAACTTTTGGATTCTAAAATGTAACAGAAAACTATGTTACTTCTATATATGATACAAACAATCTTACATAACATAAAACAAAACATACATACTGATCAAACAAAAAATATTGTTCTAGAAATGTGCTTCTATAAATGATAATAAGAACCTGCAGATGAAAATCCAAATAGATGCAAGAACACGAGCGAGTATTACTCTAACACAGATAATAAATAAATAAACGTGCAACTTGAATCATTTAACCTTAAAAATTGTGTCAAGGATTCCGTGGCTTGAATACATACCTTTGATGCAAAAAAGCTTGAAGATCAGTGGACTTGTTTCTGGAGAGTTGTTTCTACGTTGCTTCGTATGAATCTTTTGTCTGCGGTAATACGTCTTAATTGTGTCCAGAAATTAAGATAATTCGTTATGGTAAGAAATTAGTTCCGTTATATTAGGAACTAATTGATTCTTACATAATGATTTTTTTTTTGTTTGTTTTGCGGCATGTAATTAGGGAAATAGAATACTGATATAATATATAAAAGAAGACTAAGGTTAATTTAGGTATATCAGATGTCTAAAATAAAAATTTGGACCTTATTCATCCAAACTTTTGGGCTGGACTTCTTGAAACACGATTTGTTGGGTTTTGGACCTAATTAGAAATTACCTCTAGAAAATATGAGTTTAACTTCATAGTCCCTGTGGCGAATGACATATATACTTATCACTTTATTATTTGAGACAACCCATACACTTGCGAGTAGTATTACCTGAGTATGGTTATCATATCATGCCTCGAGATACACCAGTAGGCCGACACAATACATAGTGCTCCACCTTATTTTGAATATGTCTACTACTAGATTTGGGACCAAATGTGAGAATCTTAGAGTGAACGGTGCCTTAATTGTATTAAATTTTGCCTTTGATAGATGACTTTTGTGACTAGACTTCTTAGAACCTTCTGAAAATGAACTATTAATGGCCAAGGACACATCCCACCCAAGAAGGTTAGCAATATCCATATTTCTTTGTGTAAGTTTCTCTATTATAAGTCTTGTGGTAATAAAAGAATATTTCTACTCAAATTCATGGTGCTTGAAACCTTGTAAAAGTTGACGATAATTCCGAAAGTCTTTACCATAAATTATGATTGTACAAATGGAGGATCGTTGATCTTCAGCCAGCAAACTATGGACGTCGATAAGAGCAGCTTTTGTACATAGGGGTGTACCTCCCTATCTCTGAAGGATTTTTGACACTTCCCTCTACCTTGATAGCTTTATATCTAGGATTCTCTAATAGGTTGATAATTTGTTGGTAGGTTGATTTTGGAGTGCATTATATATCCCTCATTTGTAATCTTATTTTTTAGGATTATTCTGCCCCACCATATTTTTTTGTGATTAGCGATATATATTATTCATTGGTATTCGTTTGTAATTTCGGACTCAAATTTTGGGTTGAATGTTATCGCTCATTACATTCAAATATACATATAAAACTTACAAAATATGTAATTTGTAAGAATATGATAAGGGTAATGTAAGAAAAAGGGGGAAAATTGTTTTCATGAAAAAAATTGGAAAAATTCACACGAGAGACACGCAAACATTAAAGGGCGATTATGATTAGAGTGGACACTTGTTTCCAAAATCTACAGCCATCCATCTCTTTATTGTGTATCCGTATATGGGAATGGAGGGACATATGAAGCGACATTTTTTGCTTTTTGTCAGGTGAGAGAATGTAAAGTATGGGGTAGAGCAGTAATTACTCCTTACTTGGTTACAATCGAACTAGAGACTAAAGGTCTCTTTACTCACGGGCCTTCAAATAAAAGACTCTATAGTCTTAAGGGCTTTATACATCTTTTACCCTATATTAAATGGAAGAATTCCTTATCGAATATATAATTTTAGGGGCATCGATTCGTTAATATTGTTACATTCATATATTTTTTAGCCCTATTCCTTGTTACTTCTTTTTTTCTTTTTTTCTGTCGGATAAAGTGATTCTAATCATTATAAAAACTTTGTATGGAAGAATAAATATCACAACTAATATAAGTATGAAAGAAATAAAAAATAAATAACAAAATTACATAAAACCCAACAAAATGGATGATTAATCTCTTCCAGCAGTAACTATCGAAGTAATATAACCATTTTTTCGAGTCTGTTATCATTGATTATTAACGAAAATTAACAATATCAGAATTAACAGACAACAACCAGAATCTGTAACAGTGAAGAATATCGTAATTCCTCTAAGATACTTACCATCCTAGTGTATTAGGATCATGGAGGACTCAAGGTATGGAAATATATTCAAAATAACACTAACTTGTAAAATTAACACATTTTGCATTGGACACCTAAAAATAACAAAACAATACTAAAGTGACCCTCATATTTTTATGGGTGATTGACTAGAAGAGTCCAGAGACTATTGTCAGTTGCCCATCAGGTCCATCCACAAAAAATGTCTGGATTGCCTTTTTTCTCCATTAATATTTTTTGACTTACCAAAACTAATTTCTTAATTATATGCAATCAATCAACTAATTGCAAAACAAAAAAGGGAAAATATTAAATTAAAGTACAAAACAAAACTAATAAAATAAATAAATGATTATACATTTTTCTTTAATATTTGCGTAGTATTTACAAAATAAATTGCACCTGTAATTACAAACCACTGATATTAACTAGCACACCACTGATATTAAGTAGCACACCACCGATATTAACTAGCACACCACTGATGTTCCACACGTAACCCATCAGAAATGTGCAGTGGGTCCACACGTAAACCCATCAGTACAAACCACCGATACTAACTAACACACCACTGATATTCCACACGTAACCCATCATAAATGTGCAGTGTCTTCAACCCCACCAACAACACTTCTCCACCACCCAAAAACCGCCGTCATTACATCACACCACCACCTCGCACCATGACCTAGTGTGCTCCTATTTCTGCGCTGTTGCCCACCTGATCTGTCAGGAATGTGCAGTGTTTTCAACCCACCAACAACAATTCTCCACCACCCAAAAACCTCCACCACCACATCGGAAGCCTTTATGATCTAAAATTTATTTTTCGAATGACAAAAAAATTGTGTTAATTTAGGTTTTTGATGGTTGATGTTAAAAATTAATTCTTAACCTTAAATTAATTTTGTAAATTTTCAATAATAAAAATATTTTTTTACCTTAATATGGGTTCTTCGATTGTAGATGGTGTATCCAAGCTGTTGATAATGGCGAAGAACGGTTTCCAAGTAGCGGCGATTTTCTTGTGCAGGATGATGGTGAAAAATGGTTCGTGAGTGGTGGCCAGGTTTTTGTGCATGATAACTTTGTGGGATGGTGATTGAGTGGCCTCTAATTTCTTGTGTATAATAGGTTTATGGAAAGGTGATTGTAAAGAGATTTGTTATGAATAATGTTGTTGTCAAAAAAAAAAATGAATGCCGCTAATATAATAGAGATATTTGTTTATGTTTTAGGTTTGTATGATACATTGGTTTTCAACATTGACTTATTCAATTTTTTGTTTTAAATATTAATTTAAAATTTAACTTTTTATGTTACATTTTTTAGTTAATCAATGATTCCTTACCTTTTATATAATATGTTCATAAAATAATTGGACAGGGGTAATGATGGTACATCAAATAATTCGATGGACTTACTGGGGAGAAAAATAGAGGTTGGACCTGATGGGGGCGGATAATTGGATTGTAGGACATAATGAGCTAATATCTCAATTTTTATTCATACCAAAATCAAATCAGACAATACCAAAATCAGTAATTAATATAGATTTATTTTCAACTAATGAGCTTAAGGATAAGAATAAGAAATTTTAAAAACTTAGTTTTTATACTAATAAAAAAAATTAAAAGATGAAAGGTTGGATAAAATAAAAAATAAATAGATAGAGGTGAAATAAACGGTTTAGAGTGAATATTATTTTTAAGTATTATTTCTAATTACTTGAGTTTTTTTAAATTTATACGATTTTTTTGAACTAAACCATATCAAAAAATATTTGTAAAATTGTGTTTTCGGAACTTACAGTTTCGAAATATGTTCCACAAACTCACGCATGCCACATTCTCCAAGCGAAGCAATATGTCGTTTTTTTAATTAATTATTTATATATTATATATATAGCAATAACATGTCTTTATTTTAAAACTAATTATTTTTATATTAAATATATGATATTTTACTGATATTGTTTTAAGGTATATTTAGGGCTCTAAACGAACCAAATCGATCGCGAGCAATTCGAGTTCGACTCTGAAAAAACTCGTTCAGTACGTCAAAATCCAACTCATCGATTAAACCAAGAGCTTGCTTGCTATTTTTTTTAAAATATTTTTTCTTTTTTCTTTTTGTTGTGCTCAGCAAGAATTTTGGATGTGTTTGTTTTAGCTCATGTAGGAATATGTATAGTTAATTGGGCATTGATAATGCAAGTCAGAGATTAAATTTATAATTATTAAAAGTTGAATTCATGTTATTGCATTTTGACCATGAAATGATAATTTCTTGTTAATTAGTTACTGCTGAGAAATTGCTTTTCTTGGCCTAATACTCTGTTAAAATCCCAAAAATTCAGTACAAGCATGCTCAGTAAAGTTATTGATCATACGAGCATACTCAGTAAATTTACTGAGCAAACGAGCATGCTCAGTAAAATATTATCAGAAAAATATGCTCTGAAAAATATGCTCAGTAATTTTTCTACCGGTGGTCGGTGGTGGTCGATGGTGGTCGGCGGTGGTCGGTGGTTGTGGCCGGAACTTGAAATTATTGATTGTTAAAGAAGGAGGAGAGAAAAAAATGATAAAGGAGGAGAGAGAATAATGGTAATGGAGGAGAGAGAGTAATGTTAATAGAGGAGAGAGAAGAATTTTTTTTTTGTTTTATATACTAGAAGGTAGTAATGTCATTTGTCAATTTTAAGGCTTTAAGTAGGAAGAATCACTTGATTCCTTTGTGACACTAAGATACTTCTTAAAATCTTTTGGGTAATTGACTTTTTATATTTTCTATGTAACATTGTATTTTTCTATATATTTTTTATTATGCTATGTATCTTTTTTTTTAAATTTTTTTTCCTATTATATTTTAATTAGTTTTCTTTATATAATTTTGTAATTTGAGTTGTGTGATTAGGACCTAGTACATTACAATTTTTACAAAAAACTGCAACATATTTTAATTTTCACTTATTAAACCTACTATCGCCATCTCTCTTTTCGAAACAGAACACCGTGAAGTCCTAACCACCGTGGAAGAAAATTGCTACATCAAACATATATCTCCAACACCGCCAGTCACTACCACCACCACTACTCGCGCCAGCTGCATATTTAATATCAAACGCTTGCTTTGCGGACTCCAACACCACCACAACAATCAGATCGCCACATGCTTCGCTCTCGCCGCTTCATATCCATTACAACCTGCTGACCTCTATACCACCATTATACTTCGCACATCTTCATCTCCACCAGAACCAACGGACCTTCGCTGCCATTTATTTTCCGTGGTTAACAACAGATCCGTCATCGGAGAAACAGAAGTCGTTCACTTGAAGAATTACAGGTTTATACGTAGATTTTATAAAGGCAAATAATACGTGATATTTATAGACATACATTTTCGTCTTCTCTTCTACTACTGCAAAGTAACATTAAGAATATTGCTATATCGTGATAAATGTCTAACGTCTTTACTCCACACGATTTAGTTCCTGATATACTCTCAAGATTACCCGTGAAGTCTCTTACACGATTCAAGTGCGTATCCAAATTATGGTGTCGGATGATTGACAGTCCTAGGTTCATTAAAAAACATCTCGAGCAATCCAAATCTAATATGAAGCTTATTACTGAGTTATATACGATGGATAAGGCAAGAGGGGGCCACCTATATGATGTAGGCTTTACATTGAGTGACCTTTTCAACATGAAGAAAATTGATTACCCTATTATAATGGAGGATTCTGTTTACATAATTTCAATTGCAGGGTCTTGCAATGGCCTGATCTGTCTAGTCTATTGGGGTTCACAGGAAGAAGAAACAATTGTTTTGTGGAACCCTTCAACTCGAAAGCATCTTCAGTTACCAATCCGTCCCGAGAAATACAGAAAGAATTTGACAAAGGACGATGTCACGTGTCATGGTCTTGGGTACGATGAAAGCACGAATGACTACAAGGTTGTTTTGTTGGAACGTTATTCTAATTCTAACAATGATGCTTTCCATGAACTTTCTATATTTAGTCTAAAATCTAAAAAATGGAAGAATTTGAAGGATTTTACATTTGGAGATGGTCTTATTAAGAGCGATGACACAGTTCTTGCTAATGGTGCCCTACATTGGCTTATCAGCGACAATTCAATTCTTGCTTTTAATCTTGAAACTGATGATATCCAATTTCTACCACCACCCCAGACTTCAACTCCAATTAAATGTGCCGGCTTGTCAGTAGCTTTTCTGAGTTGTTGCCAGTATCTGGTTTTTGACGATATAAGTGCGGGGCAGAAATGGATAACAAAAGATAAGTGTGGATCTAACTATTCTTGGACTAAGTTAACATCTAATTTCTCGGCTGGTAAACAATTGCTCATTATGAGGATGCCATTTTATACTATGGATAATGATATGTACATGTTCAAAAAGCTAGAAGTTGAATTCCCAGTTAAAGTAAAATACTTGCAAGCACATTTATGTTTTGAAAGTCTCGTCCAACTCTGATGATGCAGGTGGTAAGAATGATGTTACATCTAATGAAGAACAAGTTATGGAAGGAAGAAAAATATAGAAAAGGGATTACATATCTATTAAAGAAAATTGCCATGACTTGTAAGAAATGAAAATAGCCATGTCTGCTGATTCTTAATAGTCTTATTAGAGTTTAATTATTTTGTCACATGCTTTGGTGGGTACTTCTCCATTCTCTAGTATTTCGTTGATTTTGTTTAATGGTATGAACTTTATGTCTAAAAAAGCTTTTATGGTTAAACTTACAGTGATTTAATTATCAAGTGTTAATGTTTTTGTTATTGGAGTTATGTCTCTGTTAAAATGTATTTGCTGAATAAAATTACTCTGCTTGTGTTGTCTTTTTTGAACCTCTGTATTTACAAGACAATGCTGATTTGATAGTAATTTAAAACATATAACAGCAATATTCAAACTAAGTTATCACATGATATTGTTTACATTCAGATGTTTATTATGTGCTCCTCTTGACTGTCTAACCTATTTCCTGGTCTCAATGAGTCCTTGAATAGGCAATTTAGATGGGGTAGTGCTCAAGTTTGGGTAGAGACCTCAAAATAAATGAATATCTATTTGGCAATCACCCTTGGTGATTAGATTACCAAGGCCTGACTATAATTGGATTTATGTTGCCCTTAATCATTTGATATCCGATTTAGTATTAGGTTTATACACAGCCTATGTCTCTTTCTCGACCAGCTGTAATCTGCCCCAAGGAGGTTGTACTTTATGAGGAAAATGTTCTAATCCAACCCTCCATATGTAATAACAGCCACTCTTCTCGCTCGGAAACAAATTTGTATGTCAACCAGAATGTGAGGTTATCACCATACGAGAAGCTTTAATGGTTGAAAATCACAGTGGGTGATAACATCCTTTTTGGAATTTCAGTTGTCAGAGAAGACAGGTTTCAAACAATGGAGAGCACCAGAAATTGTAGCGGAAAAATGTCTGAACCATACAAAAATCACCGAGCAACCCCTGTTTTCGATATTCCATTAGAAGGAGTGGACTTAAATCCTCGTCTGCAGAAAAGAATTTGCTCAATGTGCCTAAAATGAGCACGTGGGACAACAATGGTGTGAAAGTATTTTCATGGGGAACCACCGGTTGCAAGCGCTAATTAGGATGGAGAAGATAGCCTTTCCACTAAAGATTTCCATTGTTATCATTTAAGTGGTTTGTTGATATTTCATTTTTCTAATAAAGGGAATCATAACAATGTGTTTTTATTTTGGTTGAAATAATGAGAGGAGTGAGCAGGTTAACGAGGTAAAAGTCATAATGCCTAATGATTGAATTCATGTACACTACAAGAAATAGTACTATTAGCGGGAACGATTATTGCGGCAACATTAAATTGGCCTCTAATAATACTTTTAGTGGCGATAATATTGCGGCAACATTAAAATGGCCTCTAATGATACTTTTAGCGGCAATATATATTGCGGCAAAAATAAATGGCCTCTAATACTTGCTTTTTAGCGGCAATACTTATTGCGGGAACAATAAATGGTCCCTAATAGTTCTTTTTAGCGGCGATATTTAATGGGGCAACTAGAAATGGCCGCTAATAATATATACTTTAACTGAATCAATGACTCCGAGGCCGGCTCTCCTTTGTAAAAGAAATAGGTTAAAATAGAAAGAAAAACATTATATAAACTACTCGTGCTTTTGACCGAAAGAAAAAAAAAAAAAAAAAAACTATTGAGTGTGCATTTCACTTTAGTCATATTCACTAAAATTTTGACTAAAAAAAAAAATTCACTAAAAATATCTCAATTAGAGCTAACGGGAGAATTTCAGGGTTTAAAGAGGGATGAGCGTGCCTTATAATGCCATTATTTCCATTTGAGAGATTATCATCGCAGCTCCATAAAATCCAGAATAGGAGCTTTAAGAGTAGAGATTTCTGTACAAAATCTAGGTACGATATCTCGCTCAACTTTAATTGCGATTTGATCAGTTTTTTTCTTTCATCATCATCTCTGTCTCTTCATGATTGCAGAAATTTCTTCACCTACCTATCAGTTGGATATTCTCTCAGGTACGAGTTCTAATTTTACTTGCAATTTGATCCATTTTTTTATTTTCATTATCATCTCTGTCTCCTTGTGATTCAGAGTTTTCTTCACCGTTGATATTCTCTCAGGTACAAATTCTTAACCTTATTGCAATTTGATCCTTCTATTTCCGTTCATTAGCGATAGTCTCCTCTCTCTATTTGTTTCAAATCGCGTTATTTTCAAATAATTTGATCCGGTTAGAGATATTGTTACTCCTCCGCCGTTCAGGAGACAGTCAATTGCTTGTCCTGATGTAATTGACTTGACTGACTCACCTATAACTATTTAAAATGTAGTAATATACAGCTTTATAGTGTGGATTAGATAAACGATTATAGTGCCAATTCTGTTGTAAGTGTAACAATAATATATTCTACTTTTTAACGTTTAATTCTAATGATCTGTTTTGATACTTTGCATATAGAATGTAGTCTCATTGCAATAAACTATAAACAATAATTGTAGTAGTTTATTTTCAATTAGAGTTCAATAACTGTAGAAGTAATTATGTGTTATTACAGATATGGAACAAGTGAGAGTGCATCCAGATTGCAGACATGCCTCGAACCCTTACCATGAATTTGTTGACTTTTGCTATCAGATAATTGCTGAAACCATGTATAATAATCAAGAAGGTTGGTTTTCCTTTCAGTTCATCCAATTATGTTTCTAGAATCGTGTCTCTAGTTCAGTTATTTATGACATGAGATTAGTTGATTACTGATGCATTAGATTTTATCCAAAATATACCCTTCAGCAAAATCTTCCCTTAGCAGGGCCTGATTATGCAATTTGTAGAATAACCAATGGGTATATATTTGGTTATTTTGTATAATCTTCAGATTGTATATTTATATTGACGGTTTAATTTAACCCCTTCTTTGTTCTATATTACAGATGAAGATATGGAAGGATATGTTGGTTTTCACGCTTTTGATGATGAGAAGGTGGGTCTCTATTTGAACTTTACATTCATAAGATGATGATGTGATAACTTATATTTATATATTTTATTTGAGTTTATACAGGATGAAAACAAACCTGATTTAAAAGAAGATTTGCTTGAGGAGGGGAGTTTATTTAATTTATTTTGAAAAGTATCATTTTGTTTTTCAAAATTGGCAATTTTGTAGGTTTTTTCAACATGGAGCAAAAGAGACTTTCATGGAGGATTGCGCTTGTTTATCAACAAATCAAGGTATTTTGAGTTATTGCACTATAGGTCCTTATATTTATTTTATTTAACTTTAAAGACATGCAGGATGAGATAGAAATTGGCAATGGACTTCCCGATATTAGGTCCACAAAGAAATGTCTCGATGCTCTTAAACAAGCAGGTTTGATCTACTATATCGTGTTACTAAATGTAATGTTTATTAAATACGAAAAAAACCCTGAACTATCATAAAATACCTGAAACACCCCTAAATTAAATTTTAGGTTGTATGGAAGAAAGATCTTGTGATTGGCTCATGATTACCCACTTTCAATGGGATTACTATACTTAGTCCCGAGGTATGTACTAAAATTTCTGTATAAAATACCATATATACCCCTATGGTTTTAAATGATACAAATACTCACCTGTAGTTTTCCAAGTGTGACAACTCATATCTTGTATACATATATCACTTGTCAAACTGTAGGGTTTTTTTTATCATTTGTCAAACTACAGGGGTAATTAGGTATTTTTCTTCAAATATTTGACACGAGTGTTGTAATCTTGCAGGGGAAGATACAATATTGAACTTCATCTATCATTTTTGCGCCTTTAGCAGGTCATCAAGATCCAGTACAGGTTAAAATTCACCATTTTATGGAAAAAAATATATTTATATATATATATATATATATATATATATTTGATTATATATGTATTGTTCTTTTTTAATAGGAAGAGTATGTTCAAAAGACTGGTCTTATATCATCAGTTTTATCTTTCTCAGATAAACAAAAGAAAGAAGTACGTTAAACTCATTTTTCCCATTTTACCCTTGCATTTTCAAGTATTCTGATATATCCTATAGTTTGAGGACCATTTGTGCAATTTTCACATAATATAGGGACCTATAGTGCAATTTGTGCATAATTTTAGGAACCTATATTGCAATTTTTGCATAATTTAGGGACCTATATTGCAATTTTTGCATAATTTAGGGACCTATATTGCAAGTTTTGCATAATCTAGGGTCCTATATTGAACTAAAACAAAGTTCAAGGACCAATTCTAAAACTTTAAAAGTTCGAGGGACTAAAGTGGTAACCATCCTATAGTTTGAGGACCATTTGTGCATTTAGGGACCTATAGTGCAATTTTTTGCATATTTAGGGTCCTATATTGCAATTTTTGCATAACTTAGGGTCCTATATTACAATTTCTGCATAATTTAGGGTCCTAGATTGCAAATTTCACATAATTTGGGTCCTATATTGCATTTTTTGCATTCTTTGGGTCCTATATTGCAATTTTTGCATAATAAAAGGACCTAATATTGCAAATTTTTCTCAGGGAGTTATTATATTGCGAGATGTATTTGATAATGAACGTGAAATTGGTGGGACCCCATTAAGATTTGAAGGTGTATTTATTTGGCCGTCCAGACAACTTCGTATGGTAGTAAACAGGTAAATTTTAATGTCACAAAAGGGTAAAAAAGTAATTCACATTTTAGTCCTTAAAAGCTTCATTGATTTGCAGTGGAAAGGAAGGTCAATTTGGTCCAGAAGATGAGTATTTATTATCCAATCCATATCACCTGGTAATATATTTGTTAAATTATCAGGGGTAAATTTGACATATACTTGTAATATTGGGGACCATTAATGCGAATTAGCTAGCTGTGTTGTATTATAACAACTTGGAATATTCTCGTCCCAGGTGTTTGATTCTCCAAGGGATAAAATTTGGAAAAGAAAACAGTGTAAGCTATTTATTACATCTTTTGTTAATTGCAATTACATCCCTGAACTATATCAGAATACTTGAAACACCCCCTAGATTCTTATATAGTATAATGACTTCTGATAATATAATGGCTTCTTCATCAGCAGGAGGATTGGAGGATCACCTGACTTGGAACCTGCTAAAGTGACTTGGAACCTGCTAAGGCGGTCACCGCTAGTTTGACCAGTCAAAGGCTAGTCAATTGAAATCATACATCTTGCAATTATTGTAATATATTAATTTTTTTTCTGATTTAAACCTTTATCGGCAACTATCAGTAGAAGCAAAACATATTCCCGCTATTGTTCTTTTAATTATTTTTTTTTAATTTTAACCTTTAGCGGCCACCATCAATAGAAGCAACAAGTGTTCCCGCTATTGCCATACTTAATAGAGGCAAAATTTTAAAGTTGCCGCTAAAGATACCATTAGCGAGAAAGCTATTGTGGCGGCCCATTAGCGGGAACAAGTCACCGCTAATGTTTATTAGCCGCAAAATCGAGACCTTTAGCGGCAAAATATTTTGCCGCTAAAGACGGTATTTCTTGTAGTGGTACAAATGATTTGATATGAAACTTATCCATTATTTTGCACGAAATTTAACTGAAGAACAAACAAAAAATATGACCAACCAACGTTGTTCATAAGAATCATGCACATTTTGAGCTACCAGAATGCTGGGGAATCAGGTTCAGGTAGCAGTGTTGGTAGGCGTGGGTTTAAAATGTGAATTTTTTAGAAAATTATGAAATCAAATGAACATAATTGGAGCAAATCTGCAGGCAAAAGGAACACTGCATTAATCATTGACATTGACGCAAAAAAGGGATGAAACTATGTGAAAATCTGGGTTTATGAAACCTACTGGAATCATGTACATAAAGGTTTTTTTTTTCATTGAAAACAACACTAAAAATCTTAATTTTGCCAATAAAAGACGCTATTTGTTCGTCCCTACAAGTTCATCTCTAAAGATACCTTTAGTAGCAAATTATTTGTTTTTGTCTCTATTGACTTTATCTTTAGCGGCAAATATTACCGCTAAAAATATAATTAGAGACCATTTGGTATTTAAAAATATCATTAAAGGTCATTTTAGTGTTGTCGTAATAACATCGTCCCTAATGATACTATTTCTTGTAGTGCAAACTATTAATCTCTCTCTCTCTCTCTCTCTCTCTCTCTCTCTCTCTCTCTCTCTCTCTCTCTCTCTCTCTCTCTCTCTCTCTCTCTCTCTCCCTCTCCCTCTCCCTCTCTCACTCTCTCTCTCTCTCTCTCTCTCCCCCTATCTCTCTCTCTCCCCCTCCCTCCCTCCCCCCCTCCCCCTCCCTCCCCTCTCTCTCTCTCTCTCTCTCTCTCTCTCTCTCTCTCTCTCTCTCTCTCTCTCTCCTCTCTCTCTCTCTCTCTCTCTCTCTCTCTCTCTCTCTCTCTCTCTCCCTCTCCCTCTCTCCCACTCTCCCTCTCTCCCTCTCCCTCTCTCCCTCTCTCCCTCTCTCTCTCTCTCTCTCTCCTCTCTCTCTCTCTCTCTCTCTCTCTCTCTCTCTCTCTCTCTATCTATCTCTCTCTCTGTGTGTGTGGGATTTGTTCCTATTATGTAATTTTATTTAGATTCTTTACTTATCTCAGATATTATGGTATTTTGGAGTTTTTTTGTGTTAATTGTGTGTAGACTGTGTAGCTTCCTGGTACATGGAAGATACGAGACCCCTAAAGTATGCAAAGAAGTAAAAAAGTCAAGTCCAACCCCAAGTCAAGACGTGAAAAGATAAAAAAGTTACCTTAGAAGGTCAAGTGCAATTACTGATACAACTTTTAAGTCAACTTGAGAGAGTCGTCATGCATATTTGCTGAAGATTCTTAGCAACCCCCTTGAGTTCAAGATATTCCTTCGAGTTGGGAGTGCGTGAGGGGAAATAGTTTGTGAATTAGATTTTAGATTACAAAAATATGCTAATGTTTCATAGTGACTGGAGCTGCCTAGAAATGGAAAAGGGCCTCTTGGGCCACATTTGGCTGATCTAAGTGGGCCCAGGAAGAAGGAAAATATGTTTTACTTAAATATATCAGTTTTACACTTGGAAACGAGAATCATTCAGTTGGGGAAAGAAAAATTAACACCCGGGAAAGAGGAGAAACAAGGGAAAGGTCAACAAAACACCCATATTGATCTTTTTACCATTTCATTATCATTTGAATTGCAACTCTTATCTCTTTCTGATTCTTAACTTGAATATAAGTATTATTATCATTTTATTTAATATTTTTGTTATGAACTAATTCTATTTTGGCTTGAGATGTTTTTGTATGAACCCCGGAATATGATTTGGGCATTATTTTAATGTATTTGATTGAATTATTTAAATGAATTGAGAATGAATTGTTTTGATAATTGTGGAACTCAATTGTGTTGGGCATATGAATGGGTGTGATAGTTACTGAACAACACCCACGAGGGGGTGGGGGTTAATAGTAGACATAGAATAATAGATGTTTGATATTCGTCTAAGAACGTGACGGTCTAAACTAGTATGATAATCACACAGGGTATAAGATTAAAGCGCTAGAATTTTTTGTAGGATCACTCAGGAGAGGTACCTAGAGTCGGATAATAGCACCCAAATTACATGGGAAGGACTTAGGATGATTTTAGAATCCCGATTAGCAACAAATTCCTTTTTTCCCCTTAAATCAATAATAATCTCAAGTCATAATTAGTGGTAAATACGAATGTCTCAACCTACTTTCTCATAATCACATTTTAGTCCTTACTTTCTTATCTTAATATTCTCTTGAATTTACATATTTGCACTTTAATCGCCATCTCATTTTTTAATTATTGCACAAAACACTCCAACTTATTATTTACGTTCTTTTTTACCTCAAAAAATATTTTAAATATAACTTGAAAATACAAACTTAACTTCATAGTCCTTGTGGCGAACGACTTATATACTTATCACTTATAAATTGGGATGACATGTACACTTTCGAGAAGTATTTTACAGAGTATAATTTTTATATTATGCATTGGGGGCACCAGTAGGCCGACACAACACATAGTGCCCTACCATATTTTAAATATAGATGCTAGAGTTAGGACCAAAGGTGAGAATCCTTCGAGTTATGGAGCCTTAACTGTATTAAATTTTTCCTTTTGGTAGAGGATTTTTGTGACTAGACTTCTTGGAACCTTCTATAAAAGAACTATTTATAGCCAAGCACACATCCCACCCAAGAAGGTTAACAATAGCCATATTTCTTTGTGTAAGTTTCTCTTCAAGTCTTGTGATGATAAAGGGATATTTCTACTCATTTTCATGGTGCTTGCAACCTTGGAGACCTTGGAGACCTTGACGAGAATTATGAAAAATATATCTTAATCGTTAATTGCAATAGTACTGTCCTATCTCTGAAGGATTTATGACACTTCCCGCTATCTTGTAGCTCTCTATCTAGAATGTTCTAATATGTTGATATTTTGTTCGTGGATTGAGTTTGGGTAGCATGTTTATATTTTTCTTTGTACTCTTATTTATTTTATTAAGAGTATTTTGCCCCCTATATTTGGCCTTTTGAAGAAAAAAACCATATATATTATAAAAAACTGCAACATTTTTTAATTGTCATCTGATAGGCATAACCTGATTGGTGTGTGCCTTCTCTTCCATCAACCTATACTCCCTCGATGCAACGTCCACGCCTCCCTTGTCTGTGGCCAAAGGCGTCCAGATGCCTTGCGACTTTAATAAGACGCACATCTCGATCCTCCACAAACGAAGTTGTTCCCTCATGTAAACCTATCGATCTTCAAAATAGATCCAGACATTGTTCTTGATGGAATTCACCAACAATTGCTCTGATGCCAGTTTGTTATGAAAAAACACCTCACAAACGATATATTAAAACGAAGAATGCAAGAGATGTTACGTGGTTCGCTAGCGGGGATTCCATTAACTATTTCTACGGCGGAAAAAAACTCTTTATTAATTAAGAGGAATAGTTACAATGTTTTCATACAAATTATGGAATCCAAGAATTCTTTTATGGGGTTATTGTTGATAACATCCTCATTAAGCTCTCTAATTGTTTTTTTAAGCTTTCAATAATCTGTTTTATAAAAAAAATGCCTAATAAAATAATTATTTATAGAAAAAAATCTCCTTTATATTTTGCATACCTTTACTACCCTTATTATTAAATATATTATTTTATTTTAATACAATATTAATTTTTAAATATTAAATAAATAATAGGGTACTTCCACCACCACCACCACCACCATGTATTTAATCGCCACTACAACCACCACAACCACCACCACAGCAAGCACCAACACCACAACAACCATAACCACCACCAGCACCACCACCTACTACCACTACAAATTCCATCACACACGCGCGAGTCCGTGAATTTTTTTTAAAATCGTCATAACTAATTAAAAAAAATCAGAAAATTAAAAAAATTGCATTTATGGATAAAGCAAATTAATAATTACGTCTATGATTTTGTTGGATTTTTTTAGTTTTTTTGGTTTTTTCAATTTTTTTGAATTTTTTGATTCGCAGATACGGTTAAACATGAAATTTACTGTTTTGAAATTTCGTGTCTGCGAAACAAAATTTAAAAAAATTTCAAAAAAATTCAAAAAAAATCATAGACGTAAATATTAATTTGGTTATCCAAATATATAAATTTTTGATTTTTTTGATTTTTTTGATTTTTTTAGAATTAGTTAGAAAGATTTTAAAAAATTTCACGGACTCGCGCGTGTGTTTATTAATTTTTGTTTTGTTATTTTCTAATTTATTTTTTGTTTTTTAATTATTAATTATAGAGGTAGTTTGGGATGTGGCTGTTTTTTATAAAAAAAAAAAATTTATAGGTACTTTTTCTTAAATAAGTGTTTTAATAGAAATTAATCAACAATTGACTCGTCCTTCATATATATAGTAAAAAACTTATCAAATCAATTTGTTTCTATTCGCATCTTACCAAACCAATTTATTTTTTGATCTATATTTAACTTTTACCAAACAAATTTATTTCCTAGTCTATATTTAACTTGTACCATATTTCTTAATATATTAATTTCCTTCTTTTTTCTAGTCTATATTTAACTTGTACTAAATTAATTTGTTTCCTAATATATTAATTGCCTTCTTTTCTTGGACAATCAAGTCATATACAACCGACTATCTTCATGTCATGAATAATTCTATGTTATAGTTATATAAAACTAGTCTTCCTTTTATGAGCCTTTTATAAAACGTTAATATATAGCAGGATAATGATTCTAAAACAATAGAAATATAGGTGAAGTTGATGTTTAGTAGAGTTGTAGTGAAATTCGAATTCTATCACAATATTGAATACGAGATTCTAAAAACCTTCTTTTCCGTGGAAGACGCACAACAAAGTATTTGGACTTTCTTTTTAATCAAACATCCACTCTCTTTTCTGTCTTTCTCTGAACCAAACCACCGTGGAAGAAAATTGCTACACCAAGATATCGGATCTCCAACGCCACCAGTCACAACCACCATCACCGCCAGTCCCAACAACCATCACCACCAGAACAATCAGTGGCCGCTTCATATCCATTATAACAACAAGGATTTCACACAACTTTGTCTCCACCAGAACCAACCGACCTTCGCCTCACTGTCTCTGCCGCCGTTTATTTTCCAGCTTTAATAACAGATCCATCACCGGAGAAACAGATTAGCCGCCTGAAGTCGTTCACCTGTGAAGAAAGACTGTTTATACGTGGATTCTTATATCGTGATCAATGTCCACCGTTTATATTCCATACGATTTAGTTCCTGATATACTTTCAAGGTTACCTGTGAAGTCTCTTACGAGATTCAAGTGCGTATCCAAATTATGGTTTCAGATGATTGACAGTCCTGGGTTCATTAAAACACATCTCGAGAAATCCAAATCTAACATGAAGCTTATTGCTGAGGTGTATAAGACAAAAGGGGTCCACCTATATGATGTAGGTTTTACCTTGTGTGATCTTTCCAACATGAAGGAAATCAACTATCCTGTTATAATGGATGAATATGTTGATAATATTACAGTTGCAGGCTCTTGCAATGGCCTGATCTGTCTAGTCTATTGGAGATACCTATCAGAGGAAGAAAAAACAATTGTTTTGTGGAACCCTTCAACTCGAAAGCATCTTCAGTTACCAACACGTCCAGAGAAATCTAGAAAGAACTTGGCAAAGTATGGCTTCACCAGTCATGGTCTTGGGTACGATGAAAGCACGGATGACTACAAGGTTGTTTGGTTGATATGTTATTCTGATTCTAACAATGATACTTTCATTGAACTTTCTATATTTAGTCTAAAATCTAAAAAATGGAAGTATTTGGAGGGTATTAGATTTCGAGATTGTGTTTTTGTGAGCGTTGACACAGTTTTTGCTAATGGTGCCCTGTATTGTCTTCTCAGCGACAGTTCAATTGTTGCCTTAAATCTTGAAACTGATGATATCCAATTTGTACCACCACCTAAGACTTCAACTCCAATTAACTGTGCCAGCTTGTCAGTTGCTTTTCTTAATGGTTGTCCGCATCTGGTTTTTGAGGATATAAGAGCGAGGCAGATGTGGATTACAAAAGATAAGTGTGGGTCTAACTATTCTTGGACTAAGTTAACATCTGATTTCTCGGCTGGTGAACAATTGCTCATTAAGAGGATGCCATTTTATAGTAAGGATTATGATATGTACATGTTCAAAATGCTAGACGTTGGATTCCCAGTTGAAGTAAATTACTTGCAAGCACATTTATGTTTTGAAAGTCTCGTCCAACTCTGATGATACAGGTGGTAAGAATGATGTTAAATCTAATGAAGAACAACTTATGGAAGGAAGAAAATTATAGAAAAGGGATTGCATATCTAATAAAGAAAACTGCCATGACTTGTAAGAAGTGATAATATAGTCATGTCTGTTGATTCTTAATAGTGTTATTAGAGTTTCATTATTTATCACATGCTTTGGCGGGTACTTCTCCATTCTCTAGTATTTCGTTGATTTTGTTTAATGGTATGGACTTTATGTCTAAAAAAGCTTTTATGGTTAAACTTACAGTGATTTAATTATCAAGTGTTAATGTTTTTGTTATTGGAGTTATGTCTCTGTTAAAATGTATTTGCTGGATAAAATTACTCTGCTTGTGTTGTCTTTTTTGAACCTCTGTATTTACAAGACAAAGCTGATTTGATAGTAATTTAAAACATATAACAGCAATATTCAAACTAAGTTATCACATGATATTGTTTATATTCAGTCGTTTGTTATGTGCTCCTCTTAATTGTCAAACCTATTTCCAAGTCTCAATGAGTCCTTGACTAGGAAATTTAGATGGGGGTAGAGCTCAAGATTGGGTAGAGACCTCAAGAAAAATGAATATCAAAAAGCCTGACTATATTTGGATTTATGTTGCCCTAAATCATTCAATATCCGATTTAGTATTAGTTCCTATATTAAATGTTAAAAACATCAATATGCTGATCCACCTGTTAGTTCCTATATTAAAGGTTAAAATGATTAATATGTCGATCCACCTTTGTTTGTAAACTAGGGATCAAAGCACTATTTCCGACCCTCCTCAATGTGTACATTTAGGGAGTCAAAGCAAGTTCACACAACAAATCAGAAAATCTTTTACCTCCTCAAGATAAAAAAGGGTAAAGGGAAAAAATCAGTAATCCCTATCTAATTTATATTCTCAAAGTTGAAAAACCCCCTACAATTGGTCAATACCCAGCCCACGTCTCTTTCCAGACCAGCTGTAATCTGTAATCTGCCCCAAGGAGGTTGAAATTTATGAGTCAAATGATCTAATCCAACCCTCCATTTGTAATAACCGGAATGTGAGATTATCACCATACGAGAAGCTTTAATGGTGGAGAGTGGCTGGACTGAGAAGGTTATCACCATAAGGTTTCCACGTTATCGTTTAAGTGGTTAATTGATATTTAAATTTGCAACTGAATTGGATCATAATATGTGTTCATATGGAGGATCATACTATATATTCAGTAGAGATTATGCCCGAAAATTTTGACTTGTGATATTGATATTCTTACTAGTTTTAAGATGAGGCAATCGATGACTTTTATTTTGGTTGAAATAATGAGAGGAGTGAGCAGGTTAATGAGGTGGAAGTCGTAATGCCTAATGATTGAATTCATGTCCAAAGGATTCGATATTAAAGTTATCCATTAGTTTGCACGAAATGCAACTGAAGAACAAAGAATAAAATTATTTCATAAGAATTATGCACATTATGAGGTACCGTAATTCTGGGGGATCAGGTTCAGGTAGCAGTGTTGGTAGGCGTGGGTTTAAAAATGTGAATTTTTTAGAAAATTATGCAATCAAAGGAACATAATGTTGAAGCAAATCTGCAGGCAAAAGGAATACTGCATTAATCATTGACATTGACGCAAAAAAATGGGATGAAACTATGTGAAAATCTGGGTTTGTGAAATCTACTGGAATCATGCACATAAAGTTTTTTTCCAAAGGATTTCAGAAAACAAACTATTAATGTCATGTACCAAAAGTTATTATACGAAGCTGATTCTCGAGATGAAACCACTGTAGCCCTAAAATATCTGCATCTTAGACCACCAAAGCTGCACAATAAAAATAAGTACAAATAAAATTGATAACCTTCAGGACGGAGCCAGGATTTTTTGTAAAGGGAGGCTAAGGGGGTTCGGGGGTAACGCCCCCGATTTTTTTTTTCCGTCATTATTTGTATTTGCACTATAAGTCTAAATATCATGCAAAATAGGTCCCTATATTAGGAGTAATCGCACTAAAGGTCCCTATATTGGGTAAAGATTGCAATATAAGTTTCGATATTGATTTTTCTCATTAATTATGCTATAAGGTCCTTTTTTAATACAAAACAACATATATTTTGTTAAAAAAAGTAAAAAAAAATCCTATAAATAAAATAATTTAAAGTCCATGGAATATACACTTTGGGGCGTTAATATGGGTGATCTATATAACGAGGAATGGATGCGTGTTAAAGAGCTGAGGTGTTTCCGAAAGGTGTGACAATCGTTAATAAAGGGAAGTTGGTGGAGATAAATAAGGTTTGGTACGTATTTTAATTTCTGCAATTTTTAGCCGAAAATATCTTTATTAATTACCATTTATTTCTTCCATATTATATAGATTTGCAACCCAGTTTGTACTTCAGGCCGCCTTTACATGCAACGTACAAATTAACACATAATTAATTAACGATGAAAAAAGAACTAATACCTTAAAACTTTGACTTCTACCCTCATTATCAATGTTAAAAAATACCTACCAGATAAAAAAAACTTCTTTCAATAATTTATATTTAAAAAACAGGTAGTTTTTTATTACAATTACAATGAACAAGTACACCATTCTTTAATATCTGATGCATCCTTAAAAAAATTGGACATATTATAATCAAAACGTAATTTAAATATAGGATCAATATCAGGAATTAATCCTGCAATCTCAATTTCACAAAGAGGTTGTTGACACGGACAAGATTTTGGTAGTGTAGATAAATCCTTAATGAAATTATTAATATTGGTATAGTCATGTTTCGGTTTCCTCGATATTTTCGTCCGTAATTTCTTCAATATTGGTGGCCATTTTAGGCTGGTGATGGGCGATTTGTGCAACATGAAATTTTTCCTAAGCTTCGAAGGTTCATGTGTGTGAGAAAGCTGTAAAGATTGTTTGGATTTTATTATCTTCATGTCATGAATAATTCTACGTAATAATTATATGAAACTAGTTTTGTTCTTTTATAAGCCTTTGAAAAACCCTTAATAAAGTAGGATAACGATTTATAAGAATTGGTAATTAAATAGGATAAGTTGATGTTTAGTTGAGTTGTAGGGAAATTAGAATTCTATTACAATGAATACGAAGTGATAGAAATGTAACAAACTTCTTTTCCGTGGAAGACGCACAACAAAGTATTTGGGTTTTCTTTTTAATCAAACATCCACTCTCTTTTTGAACCAAACCACCGTGGAAGAAAATTGCTACACCAAGATATCGGATCTCCAACGCCACCAGTCACAACAACCATCACCACTCGCGCGGGCTGCATATTTAATATCAACAATCAGTGACCAACAAAGTATTTTCCGGCGTTAACAACAGATCCATCGCCAGAGAAACAGATTTGTCGCCTGAAGAAAGTCTGTTTATACGTGGATTCTTATATCGTGATCAATGTCTACAGTTTATATTCCACACGATTTAGTTCCTGATATACTTTCAAGGTTACCTGTGAAGTCTCTTACGCGATTCAAGTGCGTATCCAAATTATGGTGTCAGATGATTGACAGTCCTGGGTTCATTAAAATACATCTCGAGCAATCCAAATTTAACATGAAGCTTATTGCTGAGGTGTCTAAGACAAACGGGGTCCACCTATATGATGTAGGTTTTACCTTGTGTGATCTTTCCAACATGAAGGAAATCAACTATCCTGTTATAATGGATGAATATATTGATAATATTACAATTGCAGGCTCTTGCAATGGCCTGATCTATCTAATCTATTGGGGTTCACAGGAAGAAGAAACAATTGTTTTGTGGAACCCTTCAACTCGAAAGCATCTTCAGTTACCAACACGTCCAGAGAAATCTAGAAAGAACTTGGCAATGCGTGGCTTCACCAGTCATGGTCTTGGGTACGATGAAAGCACGGATGACTACAAGGTTGTTTCGTTGGAACGTTATTCTAATTCTAACAATGATGCTTTCTATGAACTTTCTATATTTAGTCTAAAATCTAAAAAATGGAAGAATTTGGAGGATATTACATTTGGAGATGGTCTTTATGAGAGGGATGACATAGTCTTTGCTAATGGTGCCTTGTATTGGCTTCTAAGCAACAATTCAATTCTTTCTTTTAATCTTGAAACTGATGATATCCAATTTGTACCACCACCTGAGACTTCAACTCCAATTAAATGTGTCAGCTTGTCAGTTGCTTTTCTTAATGGTTGTCAGCATCTGGTTTTTGACGATATAAGTGGATAACAAAAGATAAGTGTGGTTCTAACTATTCTTGGACTAAGTTAGCATCTGATTTCTCGTCTTGTAAACAATTGCTCATTATGAGGATGCCATGTTATAGTAATAATAATGTTATGTTCATTTTCCAAAAACTAGAAGTAGAATTCCCCGTTAAAGTGGAATACTTGCAAGCACATTTATGTTTTGAAAGTCTAGTTCGTCTCGATGATGCAGTTACATCTAATGAAGATCAAGTTATGGAAGGAAGAAAAAGAAAGCAAAGAAAATTGCATTGACTTGTACAAAATGAAAATAATGATGTCTGCTGAATCTTAATAGAGTTTCATTACTTATCATATACTTTGGCGGATACTTCTCCACTCTCTAGTATTTCGTTGATTTTGTTTAATGGTATGAACTTTATGTCTAAAAAATGCTATATGGTTAATCTAACAGTGATTTGATTATCAAGTGTTAATGTTTTTGTTATTGGAGTTATGTTTGTTAAAATGTATTTGCTGGATAAAATTACTCTGCCTGTGCTGTCTTTGAGTAGGGGGTGCGTGAGAGGAAATAGTTTTTTAATTGGAGTTTAGATGACAAAGTTATGCTAATGTTGCCACAATTATTCGAATTTATTAGAATTGCAAAAGGGCCACTTGGGCCACATTTGACCCACCTAAGTGGGACTAACAAGAAGAAAAATAAATTTTTACTTTAATATATCAATTTTACACTTGGATAAGATAAGCATTCAGCTGGGGAGTGGAGAATAATGTCTGTGAAGGAGGAGAAGTAAGGGGAAGTTTGACAACACCCCTATTATTCATCTTTCTATTTTATCATCATTTGTAATGAAACACTTAACTCTTTCTGATTCTTAAATTGAATATGAATATGATTGTATTTTTACTTCATAATTCTGTTATGAACTAATTCTATTTTGGCTTGAGATGCTTTTGTATGAACCCTAGAATATGATTCGGGCATTATTTTGATTGTACTTGGAACTGTTTTTTTTTATTAATTGAGAAATAATTGTTGTGATAATATTTGGAACTCAGTTTGGTTGGGCATATAATTGGGTGTGATATCTATTGAACTACATCCAGGATGGGGGTTTGATAGTGGACATAAAATTATAGACGTTCAATATTCGTCTCAGAACATGGATGTCTAGGCTAGTCGGATAATCACATAGGGTATTACATTAAAGTGTTAGAAAACCTTGTAGGATCACTTAGGAGAGGTCCCCCAGAGTCGGATAATAGCACCCTAATTACCCGTTAGGGACTTAGGGCGAACTTAGAATCCCGATTAGCAACAAATTCCCCTTTTACCCAAGTCGAGAATACTCTCAGGTCATAACTAATGGTAAATACGAGCGTCTCTAGCTACTTTCTCAAAATAACATTTTTGTTCCTTGCTTTCTTATCTTATTGTTCTCTTTAATTTACATATTTTCACTTTAGTCCTCGTCTCATATTTTAATTATTGCCACAAAACACTCCAACTTATATATTGACGTTCTTGTTTACCTAAAAAAATATTTCAAATATAACTTGAAAAAACGAGTTTAACTTCATAGTTAGTGTGGAGAACGACTTATATACTTATCACTTTATTTCTTGGGATGACTCGTACACTTAGAGAAGTATTTCCCTAAGTGTGGGTTTTATATCATACCTCGGGGGACATAGTGCTCCACCTTATTTTTAATATGGTTGCTTCTAGATTTAGGACCAAAGGTGAGAATCCTTGAAGTGATGGGAGCTTTAACTGCATTGAAGTTTGCATTTGGTTGAGGATTTTTGTGACTAGAATTCTTCGATTCTACTGTAAAGGAACTATCAAAAGATGATGATACATCCCACCCAAGAAGGTTAACAATATCCATATTTATTTGTCTAAGTTTCTCTATAAGTCTTGTGGTAATAAATGTATATTACTACTCATATTATCGTGCTTGCAACCTTGGAGACCTTGACGAGAATTCCATAAAATCTGTATTTACCGTTAATTTCAATGGTACAATTGGAGAATAAGTGATCTCCAGTATTACATCGATCTATGGATATAGATAGTGGTGGAAAAGGTGTGATAAAATAACAAATAAATAAAGATAATACTAAAGACAAACATTCACTACTACCACGAGAAACTCAGTGCAAGTGCATGTATCGTTGTCAAGTTATAATTGATAAATAAAATATGTTCTCGGGGATTTATCGGTTAGCTCAGAGTCATGTTTAGATGAGAAGAGTAGTAGAGATTATTTTATAAATTAAAAGACAAATAAGAAGATAAATATTTATTTTGTTTTCTAAGAACTAAATCAAATAATATTAAACTAATGCAAGTAAATACACTACTAAGAATGAAGATGAGAAATATAGCTTAGGTTTGCTCATATGCACCTATCATTCTAAATAGTTATTCTAATTATAAGGGTGAATTGAGTATATATAAGCAGACGGGATTCTATAATTCTTCTATCTCGCGCCAGGGTAGCTTAGAAGGCAATCTCAACACTACCAAAAAACTTGGTTAAGGGGACCTTGCGCAGCAAACAGTGATGGTAATCTAACCTTATTGACAATCTAGATAGACAAGCCAGTCAGGATCAGTACCACGTACTAGACGATCCAACTACTAAGAGTAGTCCTAAGATTGGCCAGATTTAGGGCTAAAATAGTTCAAGCACAAAATACAAATATATGATTAAAATTTTCATTCAATTAACTGTCACTATCCCAAATAACATAGAATAGGAAGATAGAATTCAAGGATTATACATCGTGCAAACCCAAGCTATGGGAAATTTAGTTCATAATTAAAGAAATAAAACTAAAGAATAAATAGATTAGAAACATAGTTAAGCTAGAGATATAATACAAATTATCTTAATGGTAGAGTGGAATGATGGAGAAGAGGAGTGTGTGACCCTCCAGCTTCTTCTCTTCCTCTGCATGTCAACTTGGTTCTTTGGATGATCTCTAAATGTAATATTGATTAGGGATTGAATAAGGACATGTTTGTAAAGGTAAGTAGATATATATATATATATATATATATATATATATATATATATATATATATGTGTGTGTGTGTGGGGGGGGGGGGGTGGTGTGTGTGTGTGTGATTCTAAGTCATGGGTAAAACTTTAGAGTCCCAAATTCAAATCAAAACCGTTTTCCTTAATAATAGGGACTAGTTTACCTTTAGAGTTTGTAAAAATCATAACTCCTTCGCTACAAATCCAAATCCATTAATCTTGGTATCAAGCGACCGCAATTCAAAAACATTTATAGATTTAAAAGGGATCCTTAAAATTCCTTGTCTATATTATCTATAATTGGAAATACTACACAGCTGAATAACAATTTTTGGCAGCTTTTGCACTTTCCTAAAACCAATTTCTTTCCTTTTAGCTCGATTACTCCTTGGATCTTCTTTCTTCAACTCCTTAACATTTATATGGCATCTACTATCATAATTGTGCCTAAGAGCTTCGCAATTAACACACAAATTACACTAAAAACACTCTAAAAGTAACAAACCTCCAAAACAATGAAGAATTGAGAAACTAACAATTGATAGGGAAAAATACCTCAACTAAGGACATAATACACCTGAAATGATGTCTCATGAATAGATTAATTCATCACAAATATAGAGACATCAGTCGACAAAAGCAGCTTTTTACCATATGGGTTTACTTTCCTATCTTTGAAGGATTTGTGACACTTCCCTCTATCTTGGTAGTTCTATATCTAGAATGCTCTAATAGGTTGAAATTTTGTTAGTAGGTCGAGTTTGGAGTGCACCTTTATATCCCTCATTGGTACTCTGATTTATTTTGGATTATTCTCCCCCTATACATGCCTTTTTAAAAGAACATATATATTACAAAATTTGCGATGTTATTTTTTATTTTAATTCAATAAACCTATTATCACCATCCGCTTTTTCTTCTCTCTATTTTTGTGGGATTTATTCATATTATATTTCTTTATTTGGATTCTTTACATATCTCAGATATTATGGTATTAATTGTGTGTTAAGTTTGTAGCTTCCCATTACATGCATGATACGAGACCCATATAGAATGCAAAATAAGTTAAAAAGTCAAGGGTAACCCTAAGCCAAGGCGTGAAAAGATAAAAAATTCACCTTAGAAGGTCAAGTCCAATTACTGGAAAAACTTTTAAATCAACTTGAGAGAGTAGCCATGCACATTTGGTGAAGATCTGAGCATGTTCCTTCAAGCCAGGAGTGAGTGAGAGGAAACAATTTGTGAATTGGATTTGAGATTACAAAGTTATACTAATGTTGCCACGCGATTCAAACTTGTCTAGAATTGCAAAAAGACCTCTTAGGCCACATTTAAACCACATACGTGGGCCCAAAAAGAAGGAAAATATTTATTTACTTTAATATATCAGTGTTGCACTTGGAAAAGAGAATCATTCAGCTGAGGAGAGGAGAATAACGCCTGGGAAGGAGGAAAATTAAGGGGGGAAGTCTAGAACACCCCTATTATTCATATTTCTACCATTTTATTATCATTTGTAATATAACTCTTATCTTTTTTTTATTCTTAACTTAAATATGAATATTATTATCATTTTATTTAATATTTTTGTTATGAAATAATTCTATTTTGTCTGGAGATGTTCTATTTTGATTGTATTTGGGGTTGATTTTAGTTTACATGTATTGAGTAATAATTGTTGTGATAATTCTATAAATTTTTGTTAGGCATATAATTAGGTATGATAGCTACTGAACAACCCCCGAGGGGGAGGGGGTTGATATAGTGGACATAGAATTATAGACATTTGATGTTGGTATAAGAACATATAGGTTTAGGATAGTCGGATTATCACATTTGGTCTACGATTAAAGCCTTAAAAGATTTTGTAGGGTCACTTAGTAGAGGTCCCTAGAGTCGGATAACAACATCCTACTTACACAAGAGGAACTTAGGGTGTACATAGAATCCCTATTAGCAACAAATTCCCTTTCGCGCTTAAGTCAAGAATAATCTCAAGTAATAACTGGCGGTGAACACGAGCGTCTCGAGCTACTTTCTCAAAATTATATTTGTACTCCTTGCTTTCTTATCTTATTATTCTCTTGAATATACATATTTGCACTTTAGTCCTCATCTCATATTTTAATTATTGCACAAAACACTCCAACTTATATATTTAAGTTTTTGTGTATGTCAACAAATATTTTAAATATAGGGACTTAGGGTGAACTTATAATCCCGATTAGTAATAAATTCCCTTTTCTCCCTTAAGTCAAGAATAATGCCAAGTCATGACTAGCGATGAATAAGAGTATATCTGGCTAATCTTCTCAAAATTATAATTTTAGTCCTTGTTTTCTTAATTTATTACTCTCTTGAATTTACATATTTGCACTTAAGTCCTTATCTTATATTTTAATTATTGCACAAAACACTCCAACTCATATATTTACGTTCTTGTTTACGTCAACGAATATTTTAAATACAACTTTAAAACACGAACTTAACTTCGTAGTTCCTGTGGAGAACGACATATATGTTTACCACTTTATTACTTGGGACAACCATTCACTTGCGAGAGGTATTTCCCCGAGTGTGGTTTTTATATCAAGTCTCGGGGAACACCAGTATTCCAACACACTACATAGTACTCCACCTTATTTTGAATATGGTTGCTAAAAGATTCAAGACCAAAGTTAAGAATCCTTGGAGTAATGGAGCCTTAACTGTATTTAGGTTTGTCTTCGGTGGAGGATTTTTGTGAATAGACTTCTTGGAACTTCCGGTGAAAGAACTATTAAAAGCCAAGCACATATCCTAACCAAAGAAGGTCAACAATAGTCATATATCTTTGTAAGTCTAGAGGTAATAAAGGGTTATTGCTACTCATATTCATGGTGCTTACCACCTTGGAGACTTTGACAAGAATTCCAGAAAATTTGTCTTTACCGTTAATTTTAATGGTACAATTGGAGGATCGGACACAAAAAATTGTCCATAGGGGTATACCTCCCTATCTTTGAAGGATTTATGACACTTTCCGCTATTTAGCAGCTCTTTATCTAGAATGCTCTAATATGTTGATATTTTGTTGGTAGATTGAGTTTGGAGTGTCTTGTGCACCTTTGCATACTTTATTTGTACTGGGGATGTAGACGAGTCGAGCTTAAATTTTAATGAATCGAGCCAATCTTTTAAAGCTTGTTTATTAACATATCGAACGAGCTTGTTTCGAGGCAATCTCGAGTTATTAACGAATAATTTTTTATTTTATAGATTTAATAATATATTTATTAGTAACTAAAACGTTAATTTATGAGTAATGCTGGATATCATCCCAACTCATATCACCTCCTACGTGGATTTTAAATGGACCGATCATATAATTTCTCTTTCCTGATTTATCATTTTCTCTCTCTCTTTTATGATTGGTCCATATAAGGGGCGATAAAAAGGTGATGTGGTTTAGGATGATATCAAACATTACTCTTAATTTATAGATAATATATATTAACGTTCGAACTCGTTTCTTTAACGAATGAGTTTGAACAAACTTTTTTTTGTTTGTTTGTATAAAAGAACGAGTTTGAACGAGATTTTTTCCGAGCCGAGTTCGAGCGGCTTTGTTTGTTTACCTCCCTAATTTTTCCTCATATTACTTTAGATAGGACTATTCTGCAAACCAACCCTCTATATTTGCCGCATTTTTTTATTTTCATTCATTCAACCTACTATTTTTTATTTATTTTTGACAAATTAAACCTACTATTTTTTTTTTTTTGGACAAATTAAACCTACTATCACCATCTGCTATCTCTTCTCTCTCTCTTTTTGATACAAAACACCAGAAAGCCCTTACCGCCGTGGAAGAAAATTACTACACGAAGACATCGTATCTCCAACAACCATCACAGACTTCGTCTCCACCAGAACCAACGGACCTTCGCCTCACTGCCGTTTATTTTCCGGCGTTAACAGCGCCGGTGAAACAGATTTGCCGCCTGAGGTCGTTCACCTGAAGAAAGACTGTTTATACGTGGATTCTTATATCGTGATCGATGTCCACCGTTTATATTCCATACGATTTAGTTACTGATATACTTTCAAGGTTACCCGTGAAGTCTCTTACACGATTCAAGTACGTATCCAAATTATGGTGTCGGATGATTGACAGTCCTGGGTTCATTAAAACACATCTCGAGAAATCCAAATCTAACATGAAGCTTATTTTTGAGGTGTATAAGAAAAAAGGGGGCCACCTATATGATGTAGGTTTTACCTTGTGTGATCTTTCCAACATGAAGGAAATCAACTATCCTGTAATAATGGATGAATATATTGAGGAAATTACAATTGCAGGATCTTGCAATGGCCTGATCTGTCTAGTCTATAGGAGTTACCTATCAGAGGAAGAAGAAACAATCGTTTTGTGGAACCCTTCAACTCGAAAGCACCTTCAGTTACCAACACGTCCAGAGAAATCTAGAAAGAACTTGGCAATACATGATGTCACCAGTCATGGTCTTGGGTACGATGAAAGCACGGATGACTACAAGGTTGTTTTGTTGGAACGTTATTCTGATTCTAATTTTGATGCTTTCTATGAACTTTCTATATTTAGTCTAAAATCTAAAAAATGGAAGTATTTGGAGGATTTTACATTTGGAGATGGTCTTCTTTATGAGAGCGATGACACAGTCTTTGCTAATGGTGCCCTGTATTGGCTTCTCAGCAACAATTCAATTCTTGCTTTTAATCTTGAAACTGATGAGATCCAATTTGTACCACCACCTGAGACTTCAACTCCAATTAAATGTGCCGGCTTGTCAGTTGCTTATCTTAATGGTTGTCAGCATCTGGTTTTTGACGAAGATCTAAGAGCGGGACAGAAGTGGATAACAAAAGATAAGTGTGGTTCTAACTATTCTTGGACTAAGTTAACATCTGGTAAACAATTGCTCATTATGAGGACGCCATGTTATTGTATAGATAATGATATTTATAAATTCAAAAAACTAGAAGTAGAATTCCCATTTAAAGTGAAATACTTGCGAGCACATTTATGTTTTGAAAGTCTAGTCCGACTCGATGATGCAGTTACATCTAATGAAGAACAAGTTATGGAAGGAAGAAAAAGAAATCAAAGAAAATTGCATTGACTTGTAAGAAATGAACTGAATTTTAATAGAGTTTCATTACTTATCATATACTTTGGCGGATACTTCTCCACTCTCTAGTATTTCATTGATTTTGTTTAATGGTATGAACTTTATGTCTAAAAAAAGCAATATGGTTAATCTAACAGTGATTTGATTATCAAGTGTTAATGTTTTTGTTATTGGAGTTATGTTTGTTAAAATGTATTTGCTGGATAAAATTACTCTGCATGTGTTGTCTTTTTTGAACCTGTGTATTTACAAAATAAAGCTGATTTGATAGTAATTTAGACCACATAACAGAAATATTCAAACTATGTTATCAGATTATATCGTTTATATTCAGTCATTTATTATGTGCTCTTCCAGGTCTCAATGAGTCCTTGAATAGGCAATTTAGATGGGGTAGAGCTCAAGTTAGGTTAGAGACCTCAAGAAAAATAAATATATTAGATTGGCTATATTCCGACCCTCCTCAATGTGTAAACTTAGGGAGTCAAGAAGGTTCACACAACAAATCAGAAAATCTTTTACCTCCTCAAGTTAAAAAAGGTAAAGACAGCAATTTAGTAACCCCCTATTTAATTCTATTCTCCAAGTTGGAAAACCCCATACAGTTGGTCAATACCCAGCCTACGTCTCTTTCCCGACTAGCTGTAATCTGCCCTAAGGAGGTTGTAATTTATGAGTCAAATGATCTAATCCAACCCTCCATATGTAATAACCGACACTCTTCTCACTCAGAAACAAATTTGTACGTTAACTCGATCCCACAACACCATATGAGAAGCTAACGAAGATGTGATTTCAGTGGAAGATTGGTATTCGTACTAGTTTCAAGATGAGGCAATCGATGGCTTAATGATTGAATTCATGTCCAAAGAATTTGATATGAAAGTTATCCATTATTTTGCACGTAATGTAACTGAAGAACAAACAACAAAATTTGACTCCAATCAACATTGTTCATAAGAATTATGCACATTACAAAGTACCAGAATGCTGGGGGATCAGGTTCAGGTAGTAGTGTTAGTAGGTGTGGGTTTAAAATGTGAAATGTTTAGAAACTTGTGCAATCAAACGAACATAATGTTGGAGCACATCTGAAGGCAAAAGGAAAACTGCATTAATCATTGACTTTGACGCAAAAAAAGGGGATGAAACTATTTGAAAATCTGGGTTTATGAAACCTACCTGGCATCATGTACATAAAGCATTTTTTTTCAAAGGTTTTCATGAAAAACAAACTATTTCAGTCACGCCTCAAAAATTATGAAGCTAACTCTCCGAGACCGCCGCAATCCTAAAATATCTACATTGTAGACGGGCAAGGCTGCACAATAAAAATCGGTATAAATCAAATCGATAGCCTTCACCCAACCAGTTGAGAGGTGAAAATAACCCAAAACGAAGATGACATAAATAAAATTATGGTCAATGATGAAAATAAATGAAATTCTATATGATTATAATGTGTATCACGATCACTACTAAATTCTTGTGTGAAAAACAATGGTGTATGACAATGTATCACGATCACTCTAGTTGAAGAAACTAGGGTTCTGGGTTTTTAACAAGAGCAAAGCACAATTCTGAATCAACCCTAAAAGCCCATAATTGTATGACCATGTCCACTTGAAGATGATTATCTTTTCTAATATTTATTCCACAACTTATTCAACACATATGATATGCTTGCATTCTTATAGGGTCTTTCTTGTGCATATCCCATCTCTTCATGATTACAACATTCCAAATTGTATAACTGCGACCAATCAGTGTTAGCCATTCTTCTTCTTCTTCTTCTTTCTCAAGAAAACTATTCTCGATTTGGCTGGACGGTATTGATAAACGAGCCTGCGAACTTTCTACATCTGTCTGGAAAAGTTTCTTACGTATCACTAACTTTGCTTCGGAGACAGATTTGCCTTGGTTGTTTTGGAGAATGAATTTCTTGGACGCTTCTGGCAATGGCGGGGCTGAGTTAGGGCCATTGTCAACCCTAGAATATTTCTTACTTCCGGAACGCTTACTAGAGCTAGATTCTTGATCATGACTGGGTGATTTCTTGTATGTCTTTTTTGAAGTTTGATAATCATGGTGAGATTTAATAGCCATCTTCCTCTCCATAAAATGGTTAGTATTCACCTTATCCATTGATATCTCCTCGTTGTTGCCTTTCTTCGTGCATACACCTAGCTGTATCTACAACTGCAATCAATATATCGAATAGCTTAAACGAATGGATCTTAGCATCATCATTAACCGACAACATTTTCATCATCTTGATAATAACATTAATGGTGTTTGGAGTTTATGTTAGAAATATATATTAGAGTAATTGGAAATAAAGGTAGTTTAATTAGTACTAAAGTGGCTTTTTTTCATACATCTGAGGCTTAAAAAGCCAAAATTGATTACAAACTAATTAACTAATCCTTTAAGGGTCTAAAACTAGTCTAGAAATTGCAAATCCACTCTTATTCCTAGTTAAACTACACCACAAAAAGTCCAGAGAATTTTCCAGAACACAGGGTCCTTCGCTAAATTCCGTACCGTTTTTAGCCAATTAATCTGCGCATGTGTTAGCTTCACGATATATTGAGTTTATCTCAAAACCCAGGTTACTCCTTAATACCTCACAACAATCTTGCCCAATATGACGATTCCAACTCTTAGAGCTACCACCGCCTTTCACTAGCGCATGTAGCTCTCTCGAATCGGTTTCGACATAAAGCTCTTTAATACCCCGACTTACTACCCATCTCAATCCGTAATGTAGCGCAAGTACCTCCGAGTAGAAAGGAGACTCTACCACACATGGCCCCGAAAAACCGGCAATGAACGCACCTCATTCATCTCTTAATAAGCCTCCTATCCAAGCTTTCTTTTTCCTTACATCGAAGCTTCCATCCACATTTAATTTTAGCTGTCGTCGAAGTTTTGTCCATTTTATTAGTTCGCTCTTTCCGGACTTGATAATTTCTCCATCGCATTCCTTTCGCCACGCGGAGACATACTCACTTGCTAACCTTATTGTATCCCTTTTTAAACCTTCCATACGCACGAGATTATTTTGTTTCTCAAAGAATTTTTCATTTCTCCTTGCCCAAATCACACTAACCGCAACAATAAAGTCTAACTTCCATTCAAGCCCGCCATAACAATATTTCGAACCAAGGTGAGCTGCAAGCCACTGTTTTATCGAATGTTCAGGCTGTACATTGTTTTGCAGCAGCATCTTAGTGTTAGTAACAGTCCCATTCGGATCACAGCACCTAATAAAAGACTGGTGCATCCTAAGCAGCTCCCGCGACAGCACCAGACAGCCTCCAGCAGTTCCAGCACGCAACTCAGCAGCTGTACAGGGGTCCGATGTGCTGATTTCTGCAGAAATTCAACCTACACCAGCATTTTGGTTCTCCTGTAATGTACTTCCAATACTAGCGCTTCTCCAACCGCGTGTCAGGCCCAACTCGCGCCATAAAGTTTTCATGATTTTACATTCCACAAATGCAACATTCCACATTAACTATTATATTCCTTCTGAACAGGTTTGTTGTTGTAGGAATCCGATCTCGTGCTATCATCCACAACATTATACTTAGTTTTTTAGGACACTTCGCCTTCTAAATATCTCCCCAATTGAAGGACAAATCATGCGCTGCTCCCTCAATCTGCGCAAAGGCGGACTTGACCGTGAAATGTCCCGAAGCTTCATGTATCCATTTGTATTTTACTTCGCCTATCTCATCACTTTCAACCACCCCATTTCTTAACACTTTAATCCCACCAAGGATGGCTTTTCACATACCCGAGTCACTCCCTTTTTCTTCCCTGTGGAGTATTTCATTCCTATAATATTTGCTTCTAAGGACGTCTACCCACGCAATCTTTTCATTCTGGAGAAGCTTCCAACCTAGTTTTGCCAAGAGAGTTAGATTAAAAAATTTCGCCCATGTAACGAAAGTCCTCCACTTAATTTTGGCTTACATAAGTGATCCCATGAAACTTAATGTATTTCACTTTTCTCATCCGAAGATCCCCATATTAAATTTCAAACTATCCGATCAATCTCATCACATACATATATTGGAAGTTTCATTACTTGCATTTGATAAGTTTGGATTGCGCATAACACGGATTGAGCAAGAGTGATCCTTCTAGCAAGTGAAAGACTATTCGCCTTCCACGTTGTTAATTTTCCATGCATCCTTTCCATAATTCTTTTGTAAAAGTTTTTTGGTAATCGCCCCGCTTGTATTGGTGCTCCCAAATATTTTCCAAATGACTTGCTTAGACAAAAACCACTTACACACCAGCTAATTCATCTTGCAAATCCATCTGAACATTTTTTGAAAAGTATATGAGTAATTTTTTCCGCGCTTATGGTCTGTCTTGCCTCTTTACAGAATACATCTAGAGTTTCTTGAATTAGATTAATCTGTGACAATGAGGCTTCACCAAACAAGATTTAATCATCAGCAAAAAAGAGATGGGATAATTTTGGACCCCCTCTCCCTATATTAATAGGTTTTCAACTTCCGTTATCACATAATTCTTAAATTAGAATAGATAGCCTTTCCATACAAAGAAAAAAAATATACGGAGAGAGTGGATGCCCTTTGGCGAATTTTCCGAAAGGGCTTGAAAGGAGGAAGAGGAATTCCATTCCATAACACTTTCCTTTCATTTTCTTCCATACTAATCATAATAACCGACACCCAACTAGACTGAAAACCAAAACTCCTTATTATATCTTCAATAAACTCCCAACCTACGCTTTTGCTAAATCTATCTTCACTGTCATAGTACCATACTTTCCATTTACTTGTCGCATTCTATGATCAATTTCTCAAACAAGAACAATATTATCCGTGGTGGACCTTCCGGGAAGAAAGCTACTTTGGCAGGGGCCAATTTTATCGCCGAGCAGGGGTCTAAGACGATTGACCATAACCTTCATGAAAAATTTGCAAGGTGAATTTATGAGACTAATTCGTCTAAAGAGACTTACTCATTCTGGATCCACTACTTTCAGAATGAGATGGATAAATATACCATTAAGATTAGGGGGAAGATGACCCGAGTCAAGGGTTTTCCGAAACATATCCTCTATCGAAGGACCAACTGTTTTCCAACATTACTGATAAAACGCTGCCGACATCCATCTGGTCGAATCCTTTAACGGATTCGATTAAAACACTGCGTCATGTATTTTTCCTTCGAGAAAGTAGCGTTAAGAGCCATGGATGCCTCATCTTCTATTAAATCCACCTTCGGAAGAGAGAAAATTCCAACATCTTCATCTAGCGCATTGACCAAATGCTCGAAATAGTCACGAACTAATATTTTTAACTCTTCTTCTCCCTCAATCCATTCATTATTTTCGTTCAATAATCTAACACATCTCAATTTCTTTTTCCGTATAAATGATAGAACTGCGTATTTCGTTTCCCGTTCTTGATCCAATTTTCCTTTGAATTCTGAAAACACATGGCTTCTTCCTGTTCCAATGCACTCTAATATTCATGTATTAACCTATTACCCAAAAGACGAAGGGATGAGTTATATGAATTTTGAAGGAATTTTTGCATACTTATAATTCAAGCCGCTAAGGATCGCTTTCTCCGATGAATGTTTCTAAAGCTTTCGACTTTCCACTTATTAATATGTTTCCCAATCTATCCAACTCCCTGACCAATCCCAATACTATCGCCACACCACTTTCCGTTGATGAATTCTTGAAAGTCCTTATGTAGAAACCAAGCTGTTTCAAAACAGAATCGTCTCGGATGAGTTTTAGGTTTTTGAAATGGACAGGTTTGTATTAGTATCGGCATATGATCCGAGTGCACCCTGGGAAGGTGTAATACACGTCCCCTCGGAAATAATTCAATCCACTCCGAGTTACTATACTGTCTAGCCTTGTTTATGATGATTGTCTACTTATAGTAAAGAAAAATCCTAATGAGTGGACATTAAAATTAATTACAACAAGCCTATAATGATATTAAAATGAAGATTATAACTTGTGAACTCCTTTTGAAGTGTATGGTGATATGGTGATAAAGTATGACTTCAAAAAGACAGTTAGATGAAGCATAAGGCTATACAAATATATATATATATATATATATATATATATATATATATATATATATATATATATATATGTATATTATATTCCACAAGTCAAAAATCAAAGGACAGTCCAGATTTCACTAGACCAAAAATATGTGACACCCTAAATGGCCAAGATCTATCCACCTGTTTTTTAATTCATTTCTTCAACATCATTTTTTTAACTTCCAACTTCCACTTCTACAAAATCTCAACTCCTCAATACCTTTATTAACCATAAAAATGACGGTTCCTTTTATGATTTCTTCTTAAAAATTAGAGAACCTTCACTTGCACTTCTTCTTCTCTTATGATGAAATTTCATATTTTACTTGAAATGTTTTAAGAAGTTACTCAATTGAGAAGAAATTTGTATAGTTGATGACTTATATTAGGCTATCATCTATTGGATCCTATAATTTCTTTGTAATTTTGTTTTCAGAACTATTTAGTGCTTTAAAATAGTGAATTTTTTGATTTAATATGTTTAGAATTCCCAAAATTTCACATGTGACATTTAAAGGTCATTACTATCAATGATTGACGTATTCTCAATACATGTTCATATGTATTTTAATTGGTACAGTTCACCATGAATATTCACGCAAGTAATTCTTGATTTATTGGGTTCTATAATTTCTTTATAATTTTTTTGGGAATGGTTATAGGGTTAAATTTGTATAGTTGATGACCTATCTTACTAATATTTTTTCCTATGTTTGTTTGATTAGACAGAGGATAAATTTATATAGTTGATGACCTATATTAGGCTATTGATCTATTGGATTCTATCATTTCTTTATAATTTTGTTTCCAAAAATATTTAGTGTTTTTAAAATAATTAATTTTTGGACTTAACTTGTTTGGAACTCCCATATCATTAACATATTCGAGGCCTTGGATAATCATCATGAAAGAGTTAATTTCAATTGAACTCAGTCACCTAATTTTATTTTCAGATTATAATATTCAGTTATATTCAATTCGCTATTATGTTTGTGTTTTATCTGAATTTCAAGTACTGTATACTTCCAAAAGTATTCATATCACTAGATGATGATTCTTGATCTCTTGCAAAACCATTTCATTGGTATTATTTCATATATAATGATTGTAAGTCTGAAAAATATGCAATTTTATTTGAATATTTTACATAATCTCTTGGATGAACAATAACAGATGAGTTTTGTATGTTAGAAAAAATTACTTTTTCAATGCAGAAACCTGTAAATTTCTTATTTAAATTATCTCTTCTCTACTACTTCGATACAATATCACTATGGAAATTACTTATTTCAGATATTGCTTCTTCTATTACTTCGATACAATATCATACCATGGGCAGGTTTGTATCGTTTCCATTTTTATTTCCACTCATATTGGAGTATTAGGGTCGTAAGTTAAGCAGCAAATAAACACTTCTAATGTCTTTCGGCCTTCACGTTAAGAAGAACAACTATCTTGCATATGCTATAGACGTTTATGTACTAAAGAACGTAAAGTATAGGCATAACAACACACATGATGAATGGATTGATATGATAAATTTGGAACCTCGGTGAACAATATCTTATCTTTTTATGGTTGATCTTCCTTACAAGATTTTATGGACAAACCAATTTTTTTTAGAAATATTATTTTTAGTTAATGATTAATTTTTGAATAATTATTTTATATGTATTTATTTTGAGTTATTGTTTTATGTGGTTTCAATCCGATTTTAAGATTTATATTAACAAAATTAGAAAAGAATAATATCTTACAATATCTTTATAGAAAGTGATATGTGAGTTAAAAAGTCTAATCTTAATAACATGTTCTTATTTATATGAATTAAGTTCTGTGTAATTTGACAAAAAATAGCTAGGCTTAATTTCACTTCTTTTCCTTTCATTTTCGCAAGATAATACTTTTCATTTGTTGGCAGTACACTTAAATATGCAAAAGATTAAGAATTTATGTTATTTCTGTTTAAGGTATAAATCTTTATTTTATTCAAGGGTGATTTCCTTATAGAGTCCACAAGTAATCAGTGATTGCCCATCAGGTCCAGCCCACCGCAAATGACAGACTTGCCCCTAGTTACCAATTAATTGGAAATTTGTTACAAAAAAACGCTAAAATCATGCAATCAGTTGAAAATTAAAACAAAGAAAATAAAACAAACAAAAATCGCTGAAATCATGCAATCAATCAAATCAATAACCCAGAAAAATTAAAATCAGTAACTAATAAAAATTCAAATGCAGCAACTGAAGAAAAACTGAAAACTTTTGTTCAAATGGACGATGGTGGGCTGTCCACTAAACTCGATGGGTAATGTTTGTTTCTTGAACGGGTTGCCAGTTAAAGATGGTGGTACATGGAATAATACCAAGTTTGATTTTTGATGGTGTGCATGAGCATATTGATGGGGTACGTTTTTATAATAGGTAGATGTGGTGGGTTACATGTTTTTAGACTCATATACCAGTGGGTTATTAGCTTTGTTTTGATGAGTTCTATGTCAAAATCGATGGTGTGCATCTGCATCACACCGATAGCCATTCATCCCCATCGTTGCGCACGCTTCTTTTTATCTGTTCAATCAAAAGACGAAGAAATGAGGCTCAATTAGTTAGATATGGGATAATGGGTCAGTGGTTTGGGATTAATTAGATAACAATCTACACAAACCTGTTATGTTGATGATGAAAAGAAAGATCAGTGGCTGAGGTTTTTGTTACATATATAATCTGATTTGGGTGAAGGAGTCAGATTTGGATGAAAAGGATTAATTCGTAACCTGTTTTTGTTACGAAGCTTAGCCGTTAATGGATCCAAATCTCTCCGGGAAGGCGACGAAACCCGTTAATGGAGCTCTTATCCTATTCCAAATCCCTTGTCGCCGTTAATGGAGCTCCGACGGGAGCTGTGATTATGCAAAACTGGAGCTCTTCTCCTATTCCAAATGTGAAGCTTCAAACGTTAATGGCTCCAGATCAGAAGAGATAGTTGATTGGAATAGAAAAAATCCGATTGGATTCCATTAAGATATGCTATCTTAATGGAATCAGTTAATTGAGTAAATCATGGGATGATTAGATTTTATCTGATTTCGTGAGAGGGTATTGTTGGGATACTAAAAAATTTGTTGGACCTGCTAGGAAAAAAATCAGGGGTTGGACTTGCTGGGGGTGGATAGTTGGGCTCTAGGACTATATAGGTTAATATCTCTTTATTCAATTATAGATCCATTAATTCAGAAAATTTAATACATAAAGGTGTTCCTTATATTTACTACATTTGCGGGACAATTATGATATGAATCGTGAATAAAGTTTAAAGGACACGAAAGATATGAGTCCTTAATCTTCGGAACATGTTAAAGAATTTCACCAAAAAATTACATTTTCTTATGGTAACTCATATAAGTGACACATTTGTTTTTCATTATGAAATTTTACCTTTTATTTTAATTTTTAGTCGATGTTTGTTTTCATTTATTATGATTGAACTTGGTGTGTCCATGGTTAAAAAAATTAAAATTTGTATTAGAGAAAGTAAATAATTGTTTTAGTGAGTTTTTCTATCAATACTACTTTTTGTACATTATGTAATTTTTTTCAAGTTGTGTAGTTTTCTTGAATACAAATATTCTATATATGATTTTGATGCAAATTTATAAATTTTGAAGTTACAGAGTGCCCTTGGGTATCGGTTATTGTGGAGACTTTCTTAGATTATGTTTATTGTATAGTTTTCCTTAAATTGTATTTGTTTATCTTTATGGTGGATATCTTGATAGATTATGTTTTTTTATTAGAGCCAATTGTTGATTGATGCCTATTAAAAAACTTATTTAGAAAAAGGTGCCTAGGAAAAAATATTTATTGAAAACAGCCCCATCCCAAAATTACCCTTATAATTAACAATTAAAAAATAAGAAAAAAACTAATAATCACACGCGCGCGTCCGTGAATTTTTTTTAAAATCGTTATAACTAATTCAAAAAAAATCAAAAAAATCAAAAAAAATTATATTTGGATAAATCAAATTAATATTTACGTCTATGATTTTTTTCGGAATTTTCTGAATTTTTTTTATTTTTTTTAATTTTTTTTTTCGCAGACACGAAATTACATGTTTTAAACATGGAATTTCATGTTATAAACATGGAATTTTATGTTTTAAACATGGAATTTCATGTTTATTTCACGGTTTAAAACATGGAATTTCATGTTTAAAACATGGAATTCCATGTTTAAAACATGAAAATCCGTGTCTGCGGAAAAAAAATCAAAAAAATTCAAAAAAATCAAAAAAATAAAAAAAATTCAAAAAAATTCATAGACGTAAATATTAATTTGCTTTATTCAAAATACAATTTTTTTAATTTTCTGATTTTTTTTGAATTAGTTATGACGATTTTAAAAAAAAATTCACGGACGCGCGCGTGCGATGGAATTAGTAGTAGTAGGTGGTGGTGGTGGTGGTGGTTGTGGTGGAGGTGGTGATGGTTGTGGTGGATGTAGTAGTGGTTACATACATGGCGGTTGTGGTGGTGGTTGTGGTGGTTGTGGTGGTGGTGGTGGTGGTGGTGGTGGTGGTGGTGGTGGAGGAGGAAAAAGAAGTACCCTATTATTTGTTTAATATTTAAAAATTAATATTGTATTAAAATAAAATAATATATTTAATAATAAGGGTAGTAAAGGTATAGAAAATATAAAGGGGATGTTTTCTATAAATAATTACTTCATTAGGCATTTTTTTATAAATAAGATTATTGAAGGCACAAAAAAACAATTAGAGAGTTTTATGAGGATGTTTTCAACAATAACCCCTTTTTATTATGATGGATGTTTTCTTTGGTTATTAATATTTTTTGGTTTATTATAGAGAGATAATTTAGATTATTGGACTTTATTATAAGTACTAAACCACAGTTGATAGTGTGGATTTTTTAATATCAACTTCTATTGCATGTCATTTACTAAATCATAAGAATGTAATTTTACAAAAAGATTCATATGAAAAATAACAATTTCACTAATTTTAAAAGTAGAGAAATCGAATTCCAAAATATAGTAAACAAAATAATTCTCAATTAAAGAAATACAATTCTATTACAATGAATTGAAAATAGCGAAACTTACACGAAGATTCAAGAAAAGAACAACTACATACTATACAAAATTGCGTTAAAAAGATATTCCGGTCGTACCGGTATCTCTAACAATAATTCTACTCTAATCTATAAATTATTAGAATATGAAAAAAGAAAAGAGTAGAAAGTAAAAAGTAGCTTTTTCAGAATTAAGTTTCTTCTATATACCCTCTAGAATATTATTATTTTTTCTATTCTCTCTAGAATAGTTTTTTTATCCTCTCTATAATTGTTTTTTGTTCTCCTATTCTCTCTAGAATATTTTTTGCTATTCTCTTTGTTTTTCTTCTCTAGAAATGCAAGTGACAAAGTCACTATTTAAAGAAAAAATGGTAAGACAAAAAGCCGTCACTCGAGTGCTCTTCAATGGTTGGTGATAAAGACTCTTTAATGCTCATTAAAGGCATACGTTTTCTTAACCAAGAAATAATAACTTCCGTAACAACATAATTAAAGAGCCATCGATATGTAATAAAAAGCCACTAAAATTCCATCAACTAAAGAAAATCATTTTATATTAAATAATTCCAACAGTTTTTTTCCCAAATTATGAAGTGGGACTATTCTACACAAATAGCATTTTCCACTTCTTCCAAAAACATAAAAGAATTAATAAAATAAGTTGTCTTTATTTAAAAAATTCCAATAGATGTTTCTTTGTTAATTAAATAATCGACCAATTTTTGTATAGTGCCCCTCAGACACGAGCAATATCTAGGAGTTCGTGTGTTTCAAATGGTGTTATTGTTTTCTATGAGTCCTAGAAGAAAATAAATAAGTTTAGAGAAATATATTAATACACGACCCAAATATCTTCATATATATTACATAATTTTTTTAGCACTGGTTTGAAATTCTCAAACTTTTTAATCATCAATTGTTCTTGGCAGTACCTCTAATATATAGTGTCGATCCTTGGAAACTTTAATTTGAATCAATGACGCAAATAGATGATTTTATTACTATCTATCAACTTTATGCTTTTTAAATGACCCACCTAAAGCTATTTTAAAGATTCAACACTATTTAAAAGATAATCGTGAATAACAAAAGTCAAATAATATGTAATTTATTTAGACGAATAAATTACCTTTAACTATTGCATTCCATTTGGTTTTATTTTGTTAAAAAAAAAAATTTAGTGCCCTCGGGCACGGGTTATCCCTAGTATATATATATATATGTATATATATATATATAATGACTCTATTGAGTTGTGCGTAAAATTGATGCAAAACGGGTACCTAGTTGTAGCAAAACGTGTTCTTGTTTTATTCGCCAATGACTTTTTTACATGTGTAAGTTGCTGATTAACGGTAAAAAAATGATGTGGAATTTGATAGACGCCTTCTCTGCTAAAAATGCGTTACAATTTCTGGTTTGAAAATGGGTACTCGTTTTCCCAGACGAGCTCATGTTATGCTATTGACTTTCCGGGTGATTTTTGTGCTACGATGCTGTGGGAAAAGTTTCTTCATAAAACTTACTAAAATAAAGATCTAAAACTTTTCTTAGTTAAGCCCGAGAGCCAATTTCAAACATACACAAAAATATGATAAGAATAATATTGAGGAAATAATCACCAATATGCTCACATTAGTACAGGTTGTGATGTTTAAATGATGATGATATTAACATGGAAGGTGTTCATAATGTATGTGTGAGAAATTATATAGTTAAGATCAAGACCTAATTAGAAACACACACAAAGATATGACCTCTAGAAGTACAAGATAAAATTTAAGTTTTAGAGGATCAAATGTGAAAAATAATAATAATAAAAGGTGGTTTCAAAGGTGTTTGCTTAAAGAGTGATGAACGATATGAATAGTAAAGAGAGATAGCAAACTCACTTAGCTACCTAAGGATTTTTCATACTAAAACAACCTAGAAAGGAGAGTTATATGCCAACATTCTCCTTCTTTTTTTATGATGAAAAAACCTTCACTAAAACACTCCTAGAATGAAATGAAATATGCATTTATAAAGGAGTTAGGCTCCCCTTACAATGTGAATAGAAGATACAAAGTGATAATTTAATAATGGAGTCTAACTCCCCCTCACAACAAAATTATGTCTAAGTAAAGTTTAGGAGACCTAAAGCAAAATGTGTGAATGAATAATGAGAAAGTAAACAAAACCTAGAGTTCACATATTTCTCTCCCTTTGTCTATATCAAAAAGAGGGTAGTACCTAATCAACTAGCTAGAAAATGAATTTTGAAAAGTTGTAGCACAAGCTAGAAACACCTAATCATTTAGAAACATATAAAGCACTAGGAAAAATATGATACATACTCAAATTCAATTAGGAAGATAATGAAAAAGATGAAGGATATAAAATATTTTTACAAACCCCACGTTATTTGGGATTTCTTTTAAAGATATAACAAGTGTTTTACACATGAACCACTATGATATTTCCAGAGTTTAAATACAAAGGATTAGTGCAACAAGATATAATAAAAGTAGAGCACAAAATATGAAGAGTAGAGATAAGTAATACATAAAACACTTAAGCATCCAAACTACACTACAAAACACCATTAATTAAAAAATCAAAATTGATCGGAAAACTGATGGATCATTTGCAGAGTGGCTCATAGACACAATTAAAAACTATACAAATAACATATGGGAGAAAAGGAAAGTTATGGCAATTATTCTCATAACGGCATGGGATATTTGGAAAGAAAGAATTAAGGGCTTGTTTGATAAAAAAAGATGGGCGGTTGCATTAATTAATCAAAATAAACGAGATATGGTGGCTAGATTATTTAATTCAGAAGAAATAAAAAAACAAGAAACTAAGAAAAGACGCATGGGTTACATTTAGTTCAAGATGATAAACCGACTATCATGGACGAAGCTGAAATGGACTGATTTAGTGACGCTTCATTTACAAAGGAATGGGAACCCGCTGCTGTGGTTGCAATAGGGGTTAATAAGTCAGGAAACATAAGTCAAAGGAGAACTGTTCGTTGTCAAATTAGAAATGTTATCAAAGGTGAAGCATGGACACTTCTTCTCGCTTTGAGATTGGCAGGATCTCGGAGCTTTCAGAGTAGTTCTTTCTACTCAGATAACCTTGAACTCATTCAAGGTATTCAGTACCAGGTTCAGCTCCATTGGAGACTAAAACCAATTGTTGATGAGATTAAAGGTTGGTTGAACAAGTTTCCGCTATGGAAAATTTCTTATATTAATAGAGAGTATAACTACGTGGTGGATGCACTAGCTAAATGCGTAAGGAAGAACAGGAATATTTCAGGATAGGAAGACTTATCAGTCATCAGTTCCTTTAATTTCCTTTTGAATATTTGTAATAATTGTCATGTGCAACCACTTTGTTTTTTTTTTCCATTGACAAAAAAAATCTTAATATTGATAAGCATATATGTAAGCAGCTAAATTCTCAGATAAAACAGAATTACATAACATTTACTTTTAACAATGCCACTACATGCATTACCGTACTACTTGCTCTTCCATCATTTCCTTTCCAAAAGTATTAAACCAGCAAAAAGCACTGCTCCTAGTACAATTTCCATCATGAAATGTCCTACTGATAGAAAAAATTAAAATAGAATAAAAATAATCTATTAAAAAACTATCAGCGACTAAATCACTTTGTTATTTGTAAGTTTAAAAATTCTGAACAAAATTTTAGATTTTCCTTCTTATTAAGTGACATAATTTAAATTTAAACATAATAAAAAATTTCAAAAATTATAAAAGAGTTTGGGTTTTTTGTTTAATTTGTATGAAATTATAACTAATATTTCAATATTTATAAAGGTTCAGGAATTACCCATTATTATTTTTGGCTAAAAAAGAAGTCACATGCGATGTTTCAGATCTATCCATAACAAAAAAAACTAAATATTTTCTACAACCTTATATATAAATTACTAAAAAGTAAATATTAAAAAACATTTCCAAAACAAAGAAATTTAAATTTTTTTCTACTACTTTATATATAAATTACTAAAAAAGAAAATATTAAAAAACCCTTTCTAATAAAAAAAAATCCACTAACTCACATTTTCTCAAATTCACCTAACTTTACATTCACCTACCTAAATTCATAAAAACTACAAACCGTCATCCCCACCTAGTTTCATAAACTCTCAACAATGACACCACTGCCTCACCATCTCATCGACTCACCTCCTCACGACCTTAATCCTCACGTCCTCAATGCCTCACCTCTGCACCTCGCCGCAACCTCATAGCCTCATTATCTTACCTAAACTCCCACACATATAACCTGACCTCATCAACTCTCTCAGCACACACCTCACCTCCTCAAACTTTTCCTCGATCTCGTTTGATTCAAAATACCAAAACCATAGCACTGAAGGTGTTCGATCAATGGTCGTTTTGTCTCTCAAACTCCCACTCTAAGTTATTTTTTGAGTTAATATCTAGCACGAGGATATATACTGCAAAATTTGTATATTATAGTGACATATAGTGCAATTGCATGACTTTATCTATTACCGACATTTGTTGTGTTGTATGTATTTCAAGGACGTGTCTAAAAAACATGGTTTGGGAAGAATATTGATACAATAGGATTAAATGTGAAAGCTATTGATAGTGAGGATCAAAAAGTGAGCAAGTGCAAGTTAAAGAAAGCTACTTCAACTTAGCTCAACAAGTTGTTATAGGAGCTAAAACACTACTTTCATTACCTTTGCAACCAAAAATATTATCTAATCGCTTTTTTGCAGGAATAAGTATATATTTTATTTTTTAAATTCAAGCAAATAAAATATCTAAGACTGATCAGTAAATTATTGTCAGGACGGTGTTTCACCTCTTATTTTGTCCAAATAACAGAATTATTTAGGCAAAAAACTTGGTGATGTGATTGATTCATGAGGAAATAAAAAAAAGTAAATTGACGATTATTGGTCAATATTGTGTTGAACCCCTCCAGATACTTAGGAGTGCTGGTCACAAGGTAGTAATAATATATACTTAATCAATTATTTTAGTGTTGAGATCGATTCTAAGAAACCGATTAGGCATGGTGTTTTATGGTTACCTGGTTATGTTCAGTTTACCCAATAAAATATCTACTCCATATATGGTATTTTCACTCCTTAACATTAAAGTTTGATGTTCTACCTCTAAACGTTTTTAGTCCTGAAATGTATTTTGTACACCCTTTCGCTAGGGGTGGAGCTGGGAATTGCCCCTGGTTTTTTTTGAGTTAATTGTAGTATAAGATATGCTGTAAAACTTGGTTTTGCGTCCTAGGATGTCGACCTGAGCTATACGGAATTACACGGGGCCTAGGCGGGATTATGCGGTTTTAAATCCCGCTATATAATTTTATATATTTGTATGAATATAATGTAGTAATTATAATAGTTTCAATTATTTAAGTCATAAAATTAATCTAACAATAGTATAATAAATATAACAATACTAAAGTTGGAGTTATAATATGAATTCTTGAGAGTAAAAAAAATAAAAGTAGGGCCTATTCGCCAATAATCGGTGCCTAGGGGGCTAGGCACCTCTTCCACAACGACTAAGGTGCTATGCAAAAACGACTAGCCTTTTTACTAGGTGTAGGAGGTTGAGGGGGAGTTGTTGCCTAGGAGGAGATTTCAACAACATAGACTATAGGTTCCTATATTATGTAAAATTTCCTTATAGTTCATGTTATTTTTTTATTAATAGGGATATAATGTAATTTTTGCATAATATAAGTACCTATAGTGCAAGTAACTCAAAAATTTGTTACTCTTAATGCATAATGTAATTCAAATTAGTTGTTGCAATCACGATCATGGAGGAATGATTTGACTATAGTTGATCCAATAACATGCATAAATATGATACCCCATGTAGCCTATAATTGGGTGTTAGCTAGTGCCCTTTAGTTTACTTTATTTTACATATTCATCCCTCAAATAAGGTGTGTATTTTAAGACTAGTGTTTTTTATGTCTGTATCTTTACAGATCAAAACTTGCAAGGCTAAATTATCATGGGTTTAACATTGTCGTTTTACAGAAAGATGGTGCAGTGCCTTGTGTTGCATCAATTAGGTAATTATAAGATTACCCCTTACGTTTTATATAACATCAATGCATATGTGTATTTAAATACGTAAGTCCCGATGGGTACGTGAGTTCTAATGCTAAATACATGTGTCAATGCTACTTTCTAAATAACACCAGCCTACTTTATAAACACATTGCAGATCAACAATGAGCGGGATACATTTGTGAGGTCTGATAAAGTTGATATGAAGCCTATAAGTTCTTCTCTTCTACTCTTACCATGTACTCTCTTTTTCTGTATATCTTGAACCTTCATAAACTCAATGATACTCAAAGATTGAAACTTCATAGACTCGAAGTTAAGGATCTATATGGCTACTGCTCAGAACCTTCACGATTGCAAAATTTCATGGCTATCTATCTTCGTGGATGCAAAGTTTCATTAACTCGAAGCTACGGAATCTTGAACATGAAAAGGTTCAAAAAGATTTGTCAGTGGTTGTTTTTGCTTCAAACAGCCACTGTTTTGTGCTTGATCGCCAGAGAGAAGGAAAGAATGTAAATGTAATGTGTAATAAGAATATATTTTTTGTCTTATATATATATATATATAAATATATATATATATATATATATATATATATATATATATATATATATATATATATATATACCTTTAGATGTATTTTTGACTCATAATATCTCAAAGACTCCTTTGAAAAAAGTTATATAGAGTTTTGCTGCGATTTAAGAAAACCAGATGGGAATCAATGTAATTCACCCAAAAATTTAGTACGGAGTCAAATGAAAAATTACTTCACATCTCTGTAAAACATCTAGGATAAACTAATAATAAATAATAATATCAAATACTCACTAGGAACAAGAGACTACTATTCTCCAAGTATAGAAGCCATACCAAATAATATTGTGATGAAAGTAGAAGAATTGTCTAACATAGACTAATTCGTCTGAACCAAAAAAAAAATCCAACCCAAAATACATAAACTAATCGTTGCATTTAATTTATCATGGGCATGGCACATTGTGTATGTTTTAATTTTTACTAAACAAGCTTATATTAACAGGGGAGGACTAGAGTGGTTTAACCCGCTCCAGACAACACAAAAATATTAGAATCATTACACAAGCTTATGTTTTTTTCTCACCTTGTGCATGTGAGATAAAATAAAATTGTAGTAGAATGTTTTTATGCTAACTTAAAACTAAAATAATATAAATGGACCAACGAGGTGTTAAGTTCTGTTAGCGAGATTTCCTTGGGATATCATATAAATAGTAAGTGGACAATTTGTACTATCTAAGATTTTAGAGAACCAATTAAAGGAAAATGTGTGAATGAATAATGAGAAAGTAAACACAACCTAGAGTTAACATATTTATCTCCTTTTGTCTATATCAAAAAGAGGGTAGTACCTAATCAACCATGTGAGCCAACTCAAGTGAACTAGCTAGAAAATGAATTTTGAAAAGTTGTAGCACAAGCTAGAAGCACCTAATCATTTAGAAACATATAAATCACTAGGACAAATATGATACATACTCAAATTCAAGTAGGAAGATAATGAAAAATATGAAGGATAGAATATATTTTTACCAACTCCACGTTATTCGGTAATCTCTCGCATATTCTAGATTTCTTTTAAAGATATAACAAGTGTTTTACACATGAACCACTATGATCTTTCTAGTCTTCAGATATAAAGGATTAGTGCAACAAAATATAATAAAAGTAGAGCACGGAATATGAAGAGTAGATATAAGTAATACATAAAACACTTAGCATCCAAACTACACTACAAAACACCTAAAAATAATCCGGAAATACAACACGTATTACAACCAAACCATAAGTTCAAACAAGAGAATAAAAACTATCATTCAAGTACCAACATAAGATATTAAACCAAAATAAGAGATCATATTGTTAAAAACAATCCCAAAGTGAATCAAGCATTTGGAGAATTAATCATTGACCTTCTTTTCGCCCAGATGCATCATCGTATAGGCATGAAACTTCATTCATGAGATGCTAAATTATTTCTTGAACATTTCCAATCCATCCCTTGATTTACAAGAATCCATCTTTGATCACATTAATAAGAGATGTTTCAACCTTGTTGAGGTCTTATGTGTCATAATTTGAAGGAGGATTATCAGATATCTTGATACGAGGAGTACAAAGACTAGGAGGTGGAAATAAAGGATATTTAAAAGTGTCTCCTATATATATATATATTGCATAACCTAATCAATTTGTTCATTTCATTTTTTCTACCTTAATATACTTTTAGTATTCGACAATATAATATTATAATCCGTTTTCAAGATTATGGGAAGACGCAATCCAAGTCGAATTAGATTCACTTGCAAGACGTGAAGTTTGTAAACATATAGTCTGAATTCCGTAAAATGTAATCCATGTATGCTACAAGCGGTATTCATACAAAAACGAAATGAAAACAATGAGATTATAAGATACAAGGCACGACTTGTAGCACAAGGTTTCTCACAGACACTTGAGATTGATTGTGAAGAAATATATTCTCCTATGGTGGATGCAATTACACCAATATTTTAGCTTTACTTAGAGAGTCGCTGAAAGACTTCATATGCATTCGGTGGATATAGTAACAAATTACCTCTATGGATTACTCAATAGTGACATTTTCATGATAATCCCTCGAGGATTAAAAATACCTAAATCGTTGGCTTTGACCGATAAAAAGGAAAAACAAAGCAATGTCCATGTGCTAACCCACTACTCGACAATGTTTATTTTCTTATTTCTTCATTCATTAATTTTTTTCTTTGTACATTTAATGTAGAATAATTTTTTTATTCTCTCGTGTTCTTATGAATTATATTTTAAATATTATAACTTATTTTTAAAAAAAAAAATATTATAACTAATCTAGGGTATATATCAAATTTATATAGGCATATATACTCGTTATATATGAGAAAAAATATAGGGCATATATACAAGATGTATATGCATCTTATGCATATATCCTCGATTATATCATAATCTATAATGAAAAATAATATACATATAATTTTATATAATTTATGCAAAAATATATGCATAACCTATGAAAAAATGAGTAATTTCAATAATTTTGATATTAAATCGTCTATTTTTTCATGATAAGATCAAGAGATATGTACGACTCTACCAAATTTATTCATTGAATTTGATAGTTACTGATTCAAAGATGAATTGAAGAAGTTACGTAATTTTCCGCTGTCGTGGTTCGAACCAGTCCGCATTCCTCTAAATCGTTTTTGGGTTGACAGTGAGCACTAAAATGGGTCCTACAACTCCAAAAACATTTTGTAAACCCTATATGTCATATTTTTAAGATCAAAACATGGGTGGTATAATTTGGAATGCTTAGGACCTGCCATCAACGCCCGCAGAAGAAGAAAAGAAGCTTTGTCATGCTATTCCACACTCATCGTTCAACATCTTTCAGAAATTATTAGTGTAATCCTATTCTATTTCTTCGAAAATGAATATTACACTTTAATTTTTTTCCAATTATTTATTTATGAACCAAAATACTCGTAGCTTTAGAATCGTATGATGTAAGAACCCTAGATTAATTCTTTACGTTTTATTGAGTTTTGTGATCGGATAATTAAAATAAATAGTTAGTTTATTGACTTGATTATATATTTGTCTTTAAATTCAACCCTTATTCTGGCCAAACAGAGGGTTGGCCTTAGTAATTAGGACTTTCACCCAGGAGGGGGGGGGGGGGGGTTAGCTACGGAAAATAATATATAAATGTCTGTTGTTTGTAAGTGAACCGGGAGGTCTTGAATAACTACATAATGATTTTGGTAAGAACCTTAGGCACCCATAATCATTGTAGAGTTCACTCGGGGGATGTCTCTAGTGGTGTTAGGTAGCGTCCTAAGCTACCCAGAAGGGAGTTAGGAAGATAGTTGAATCCCGACTATGGAAAATTTCCCAATTTTCCCTTAAATAATAGATCATAAAAATCAACTCGTGGAGATTACTAGTGACTCTTAAGCTATATTCTCATTTTATAATCTTCGTATTTGCAATTCTGTCTTTTATTTATATTATTGTTAATCGTACTTTAATTATTTTCACATTAGTCCTTAATTTCAATAAATAAAACAAGTGTTTTTATATTTCCGTTCATCGCAACTCAACCTCTCTACGCTTCTTACAACACAAAAACATTAACCTCATAGTCCATGTGGAGAAAGATAACCCCCTTACGTACATTATAATTACTTGTCAATTATCCGTACAGTTGCGGGTAGTAGCTCCCTCGGGTTTTGATCTATTTATCACACTCTTGGGACGACATCTGTATAATCCTCACAATTTCCGATAATTAGTGGAATCCATGTTCTTATCATTCTTTTTATTAATTATTAACTATCAGTGGATGATAAAGCATGTCTGATAGACACTGTTTGTCCTCTCACACAGGGAACAACCTTTGGCATGAGAGATGCACGAGGATGAGATTGGCTTATGTGAAAGAAGAACCTTTTTGCGAAGTAAACATGAGTTTTGAAAGTCGCCTTAACAAAGTGATAAGATGAGATCACTAGCATGTATATGTATTGTAGTTATTATTTGTGATTTGGGTAGATTCCCACTATTTACTAGTCTATCTTATCAAATGGGAAATTCTTGAATGATTTATGAAAAGTTTGATCAATTGAAGAATTCATTTTAGACAATGAGGATTGTCTAATTATACATATGTACGGTATTTTTTGATAAAATGACGTACACAGTATGAATACCATAATATGTGAGTCATATCACGTCTGTATATGATGCGATAAAAGGAAATGAAGAATTAATCATTACTTCTTCATTGTTTGAGGTCTTTAACCAATACCCTTAATACTTTTGACTGTCTCTTGATGTTTTGATTCAGTGTCTGCTACTTTAGCAGACTATCAATGGTTATGGATGATTCGACCTAAATGAGTATGTCTAGGAAAGCGACTGCATTATTATGGTGAGATACAAGTACGAGTGGAAAACTAAATTGAATATCAAAGATGTGTTCTTGAAGGTGTACCGATCATGTAAGTCAAGTAGGACTAGAATATGGTAGTGAGACACACGAAGTTATGATTGTAGATTCATATTATCACTACAGGAAGTGATAACTTATTTTTCGGGGATCTGATTTACTATATTATTTATGTTACATTTTTAATCTAGGGTCTTATAATAATGCAAGTGGAATAAGTTTTGATGGAGCAACTATCTACCCTAACAGGGTTTATAGCAATTATGCTAGTATATTTGGCAGGTTCCACAAGCTAGTTACCAAGTATGTCATGTTTATCTTGAATTGAGATGAGATTTATTTGCAATGACACGTAATATAGGATGGAGATTTGTCCTTTCATGTATGAGTGGACGAATGTTAAATTTTGGGCCAGGTCAAACACATATGATAGGTTAGCCCATACCACCCATGGGCCATTTAACTTAGATGGTGGGAACAGTTATCTTTTTGTGTCGGTATTATAGATAACGCTAAAAAAAGAATATCAGACAAAAACCTATTTTCTTATCTATCAAATCTTACTTAATTAAACAAAACAAACATTCTGAGATATCATAACTTATGAATTAAATTGATTTCTTTGTGTAAAGATGATGTACTTTGGCAAAACTATTCAAAGATCCGCTTCTGCCATAGAATATAATCCGCAATACTCCTCCCTATATTGTTTATATTTACACACTTCGGTCTAAATACTTCAAAAATGTTTGTGTTTTGTCAAGGTTATACATGTACAAAACACGAACATGTTCAATATATTTATATTTTTTAGAGCCAATTAATGCCTATTAAAAAACTTATTTAAAAAAAGGTGCCTAGAATAAGATTCTTTATAGAAAAATGCCCCATCCCAAACTACCCCTGTAATTAAAAATTAAAAAAAAAAGAAATTAGGAAAAAACAAAAACTAATAAACACACGCGCGCGTCCGTGAAATTTTTTTAAAATCGTCATAACTAATTCTAAAAAAATCAGAAAAATAAAAAATTTATATATTTGGATAAAGCAAATTAATATTTACGTCTATGATTTTTTTCAGAATTTTTTAAATTTTTTGATTTTTTTGAATTTTTTAATTCGCAGAACATGGAATTCCATGTTTTGATATAAGGAATTTGTTTTCCGCAGACACGAAATTCACTGTTTAAAACATGGAATTCCATGTTCTGCGAATTAAAAAATTAAAAAAATCAAAAAAATCAAAAAATTCAGAAAATTCCGAAAAAAATCATAGACGTAAATATTAATTTGATTTATTCAAATATGATTTTTTTTTTCGATTTTTCTGATTTTTTTTGAATTAGTTATGGCAATTTTAAAAAAATTTCACGGACGCGTGTGTGATGAAATTAGTAGTAGTAGGTGGTGGTGGTTGTGGTGGTGGAGGTGGTGATGGTTATGGTGGCTGTAGTGGTGGTGGTGGTGGTTGTGATGGTGGAGGTGGTGATGGTTGTGGTGGTGGTGGTGGTGGTGGTGGTGGGAGTGGTGGAAATACCCTATTATTTGTTTAAGATTTAAAAATAAATATTGTATTAAAAATAAAATAAATATATTTAATAATAAGGATAGTATAGGTATAAAAAATATAAAGGGGATGTTTTCTATAAATAATTATTCTATTAGGCATTTATTTCTAAATAAAAAAATTAGAACCTTAAAAAAATTAAAGACATTATTAAGAAGGCATTTATTTTTAATTACCCTTATTTTTTATACAGGGGTCATTATCGATTTGTACAATGACCCGTCGGTCTACTCAGTGTTGAATTATATTGTTGAGGAAATTACTTTATACAGCCTCTTTTTCAAAATGTTTATATTATACCTCCTAACTAAACAATAATCCTATATACATCCAATTCCTAACTTCATGGTTAGGTTTGTCTCTTTTTTACCCCTCCACGTGATGGGTACGGCCCCGCGTAAGTTACCTATTACATTAACTCATTCCCACACGGTCCAGCCCCATATCGATAATTAACTTCGTGGGTACGGAACTGTGCTACACACAAACAAACACAAAAACTCAACACTGTAAATCGGGCTGGCCCCTCCATGAATTAACGAACTAAAACCAACATATTCAACATCAAAAACCAATACAAACTCAGTATATACACCAACTAAAATCAACATATTCAAATAATTAAGCAAAACAAACCAACACTGTTAATATAGAGTAGAGATCATGATTCATGAAAAAGCTTCCCAGGCTACGAAAAATCTTTTAAAGAAATTGACAGAGAATTAAATACAAGAAAAGTATAAACAAAGTTGTAAAACAAAAACATTACAGAGCTGTGGCATATACAATCTCACTACTTTCATCCGATAACTTATAATCCCCGTATATCTAACCAATCTTCTTGAAGTATATTCCTGTACCCATGGACTGGGTGTGCTGCAGAATTGATTTGGGGCTGGACCCATGTCTCTACGGCTTCATTGGAATGGAACAGAGTCTGTGCCCAGCCAGAGTACATCCAAACTGGGCTGGCCCCAGCAAGCATCAAATTGACCTGTTCTTTTACTTGGACCGGACCCATGAGTCCATCTACCTTCGGGCTGGCCCATCTTCGTCTTAATTCGTACCCATGACAACGGAAGGCGGCGTCAAGACTAGAGTGTCGATGGTGATGGTGGTGGAATACTGGATTTGGGGATTAGGTTGGTGGCGCAGGGGTTCAACATCTTGGGTGGAGATGTCGATGCAGAGGTGTTGACCCATTTACCCGCTGCTGGATGGCGTTGCTGCTGCTGGATGGTGCTGCTGTTGCTGGATGGTGCTGCTGCTGCTGGATGGTTTGCCGACAGCAGATCGGGAAGGGGAGGTGCTGATGTTGGTGTAGATAGGTGTGGTTTAGGGATGGCTAGTAAGAAAGAACGGGGAGAGAGGTGAGGGGAGGGGGAACCGGGTTGGGTATGTTGAGAGAGAAAGGGTCGAATCTCGTTGGTGGTGCTGAGGTCCGATCTTGGTAGGGTTTTAGGTGATATGAATGGTTGGGATGTGGATGGTCTTCGGCCTATGGGTGGCGGTGGTTTGGTGGTGGGTTATCAACTGAAGCAGTTTATTGGTGGTGGTGGACTGGTTCTCCTCTTCGACGGCAGTCTCCTTCTCCAGCACAGCCTCGACGGCGGAGAGGCCATAGATGGTGCTGATGGTGATGCCATGGCTACTGGCGGCAGGTGGTGGTGGATTGCTTTGTTGGGGTTTGGATGGGTCTGATTGTAGGGGCGGCACTGGGTGGGTTGCTTGGTTGGGGTGGGTCTGACTATAGGGGCGGTGGTGGATCTGATTTTAGGGGCGGTGGTGGGTGGGGTTGGTGGGTCTGATTGTAGGGGTGGGTTGCTTGGATCAGAGAGGGAATGGAGGGGAGGGGGGTTCGGGTATGTTTTTGGAGAAGAAAAGGGTGGGTGGGTGGGTTTATATAGAGGGTAGTATGGGCTATTTAGGAATTGTTGGGCTATTAGTTGGAACCCAACTACTAGTTGGGTTTTAGGCTGTTTTTTATAAACTTGACCCAAAACGGGCCTTATATCATTAATGACCCTATATTGTTTCTATGTGAGAATATGTTGACTTCTTTAATTTTCGATCTCTTTAAATTTTAGTAAACAGAAAAATAATATTCAATTATATTTCTTGTAGCATTTGAAACTTTTCCTAACATTTTTATGGGCTAATTACCGATAAAGGGCATATTCGAAGAAAAGTCTAATTGACTTTGTTTCCTGTTTTGGAACGTTCTCCATGATTTGTAACTTTTTCCCCAAAAGGAAACAATCACTCTCCCCCATTTGCTGTCCTTTCCACACTAAATCCCACCACCACAACGCACCGCCTTATCAAAAACCCACAAACCCCAAATCAACTAAATCCACCTCAAAGTCACCACCACCACCACCACACAACTAGTCCTCTACTACCACCATCAACAACATTCAGAAAACTCAGGTATGGCTGCTTCTTATTCTCCAGCTCATGCGTCTATTATTAAGTCTTTACCCACATACTCTACCTTAAAGGGTAGCTCACACACCATACTCAACAAGTGTAACATTGATGTTGAAAAACAAAGCTTCATAGTTTACAATTTGCAGATTAGTCCCTGAATTTTACAAGTGTAACAAAGCTTCTGAAAAGGCAACAACATCCCTCATAGAATCACAAGTTTGCAGATTAGTCCCTGAATTTGAAGACGGCGCAGCACGAATAAAGATCATCGGTTCCTTGAATTTTCAAGCTTGGATTTTCTGGTCCACAAAATATCAAGTCAGGTCTATAATATAAACGAAGTTTAAAGTCTGACCATGAACTGTTGTGGATAAATAAAAAAAAAAACCCAAAAATATCATGAAAATTCGAAACATCCCCAGTATTAAAATTGATCAACCTCGCATACTTTATAAAAGAAACGCCCAAATTTATGAAGAATTGCATTATATTCCCAATGAAATAAGACCACATCGCAGATGTCAAAACATCATGAATAGGTCCTAAATAACAGATAATTGCACAGCTAGCTCCAGTATAAATTTTTTAAAGATTAAATCTGCGATAAACAGTATTTATCTGAAAATACCAATTGGTCCTGAAATTGCGACATCTCGAACACTCAAAACCCAAATTCTCAAACACCCAAGACTCGAAATAACAAACACCTGAAACACGACATCTCGAACACTCAAAACCCGACATCTCGAAAAATCAGAACCCGAATTCTCGAATACCCGAAACACGACATATCGAACAACCGAAACAACTAAACTAACAAATATACCAGAATACTCAACCCCTTTGCGGTGGGAGAGGATAAAAACACCCTCACGGTTGTGGGCCCCGCAAGAACCCTTTATGATTTTTGTTGTATAAATCATTGGGGTGGGGTGGGGTGGGGGGGGGGTGGAGGGGGAGGTTCGCACCCAAATTATTCGTGTAGTTAAATTCTTTCCCCTATTTGCACAACCTTTAAGATAAGCATGAGTTTGAATTGGACAATACTTTATTTAAATCTTTTCATTATAAAAACATGAATAATTTCAGTTTAATTTCAAGTGGGTGGTATTATATCCTTCTTGCAAATCTGTTGAGGAGACTGTCTGATGAAGCATATTGATGTAACACTCAACTTCTGACTTCTTCTCAAAGGCTTACAAGTACGCTTCCAGAAGGTAATTTACTACAACATTCTCAATTAACACATAGGAGAGTTACAAATACTGAGGATGATGTGTATGTATGTATGTATATGTACTAAAAATGACCACTTTGTAACAATAACACATTATTATGTAAATTATATGTGTTGCCTTTCTGTTACTTTATCTATAAAATTAGGTAGTGGAAGGTCCCCCACATGGTGTCCTTTTGCTATGTTGTACACGTCAAAGAGAAAAATCACAGATATGTTTAAATATTTGTAATGAAGTCATAGCTCTCTAATTCTAACAGAATGATCACAAACTCTGTATTGCTTGTAGTGAAATCAAAATAAATATTTAAAATAATTGTATTTGTAATCAAGAAAGTGATTAAAATAACAAAAAACTTTCAACTAATAGAAATTAAACTCTCCTTGTAAGGCATAAAACACTCCTGGAAAAGTCCGTTCCAACCAGTAATTTCAGTCATTTCATGAGTATCAACGGCAATCAAGACAAGTTTTCTACCAGGACACTGAAGAACGATGGCTTCATTTTTCCATAGACAAGTAGGATGGTATTCTTCTGCAAAAGGTCCAATGCTGTCTAGTTTTGTCCAAGATTCTTTAACGTTGTACTCTCTCAATACCCATAAATCAACAAACTGGTGTTTATTGTATACAAAGAAGGCAAGAGAATCCCTGAATACTGTGAGAAACAACTCTGTTAGACTACTGCGCAGGTTATCATTATCATTGGGAATCTCCGTGTTCCAAAACACCTCGGTACTCATATCGAAAGAAAGGATAAATCTAAAATTTTGTTTACTCTCGGCAGCCCAGTGATATGCTCCATTGTATGGTACTCCATTCAAAGAAGCAAAAGACAAATCTGTCAAGTCATGGTCAATTTGTCTCCATGAATTAGTACTCATATTATAGATTCCAGCTTTATAATTTCCCTTAGGACGGACTCTGTTTTCCCCTAACGGTACCAATTCATGGAACAACGCAATAATCTTGTAATTGTTGGTGTTGGAATCGTAGCCTAATCCAATATTATGGATTGCAAATCCCCCAACATTTTGACGGAAACTAGGATAGGGGTGTGCAGGGAGAAGTTTAATTTCCTTCACAGATGGGTTACATAAAAACACATTTACTCCCTCCATTCCTTAATATATAACATTTTAGAGTTTTCCATACGTATTAAGAAACTTAAAAAATAGAAAATATTTAAATAAAAATAACTAATATAATTCTATTTATAAAAGAAAACATTAAATAGTGATTTTGAAAAAAAGGATAAAATAGGATATATAGTATTTATTTTGTATTAAAATTCTAAATATTTGCATTGGAACTCCAGATGTGACATATATTACCGAACAAATTTTTTGACTAAAGTGTTAAATATTAAGGAATAGAGAGAGTAATAATTATTTACCTGTGCAATTTTCGATGAGGTGAGTGCTTCAAGGTTATTTTCATCCTCGAAAACTGAAGAACTTGTTTTAAACCATTGGACTCTGTTCGATCCTCCAGTTACTCCCGTGACTATACCAGTGATAGTTCTTTGCTACCTTCTTTTTATCTTAAAATTTATTAGTTTCAAAATGTTTGTCTACTTTGCCTTTCACACATATTAAAAAAATATAATTATTACATTCCTTATTACAAAAGTACCCCTCATAGAGTGTCTTGATATCTTAAATTTGTATTGGAAACATAAACTTTAATTTTTCTAATGGGGATAATAGTAAAAAAGGGATGAAAAAAGCGTCTTGATATTCGAAGTGGACAAACATTTTTAAACTATATTTTTAGTATGTGGACAAATATTTTAACACGGATGGAGTATTTTATTTTGTATGATTGTATTAGAAAAAAAATGGGTTTATTCCATTTTTAGGCCTAAAACTTATATTCTTTCTAATTATAGGGCTACCAAATTATATATCTCATTATAGGCCTTTGACTAAATTGACCAAAATATAATTAACTTAAATAAACACTTCTTTCGTTTTTAAAAAGTTGTCATATTTGGTTTTACACACAAATTAAGAAATGTTATTTATTATCCATGTGATTACTAAAATACCTTTCATAAAGTGTTTTAATATCTTAAATATTTATTAGAAACATATATTATGATATTTAATTAAGGGTAAAAGTGTATAAATAAATAAAAAAATTTCAGATTTTCTAAAGTGACAAACCTTTTTTTAAAAACTATTTTTAGTATGAGTGACAACCTTGTAGGAACGGAAAGAGTGTCTATATTACTCCATCTGTCCACTTTTATTTGTGTTTTTTTCTAAAAAGAGGTGTCCAATTATATTTGTCCTTTTATATTATTAAGACATTTTTTTCCAATTTTTTTCAACATCACCCCTAATTAATTAGTTATAAACAATGGTGCAATAAATGACCTTATACATAATAAATAAGGGTAATATAGTAAAAATAGGATATATAAATGTCTTTTTTAATCTATGTGCCACAAAAAGTAAGACAAATATAAGTGGACAGAGGGAGTATAAAACAGAGTTTTCATTTATGGTCCAGAATTTTAGTATAAGTGGTTGTCAGGATCATTTTTTGTCCACGTATCATTAAGATCATTAATCATTTATCCTTTAAAAAAACTAATACCCAAACGGGATAAAAAAAAACCTGTATCCCTGACCTAAACACATTTATCGGCCGTTAAGTAAAAAAGTTAAAAAAAGTTAAAAAAATTAACAAAACACATTTTAACCTTAACCCTTCGCTTTCCATTCTCCACCATCACACTCTCCTTTCCACCAAGTCGCTATCCTGCAAAAGAAAACCACCGCCGCTCGATAACCATTCACGATCGTTTTCCTACGCTGTTCGAGGACCATTATCCACCATCACACTCGCCTTTCCACCAAGCCCCTCTCCTGCAAAAGAAAACCGCTACGGCTCGAGGACCATTCACCGCTGCTCTCCTACATCGTTCGAGGAACATTCTCCACCATCGCCGCCACTCGAGGACCATTCTCCACCATCTTTACGCTCGCCTTTCCACCACGCCGCTCTCTTGCAAAAGGAAACCGTCGCCGCTTAGGAACCATTCTCCACCATCTTTCGCCGCCGCTCGAGGACCATTTTCTATTCTACTCCATTTAGTGAGAACATCTATGAGATTAACTTAAACTCTAGGGAGATTTGTTGATGTCTAGTGAGGAGAGAGCCAAAATCTCACTATAAGTTATCTAAATATACGACCATACCGTCCCTAAGAAACATTACAACCTTAAAGACCTTATGATTCTTTGATATGTGATCTAGGATCAATTGAACAAATAGAGAGTAGTTAGATGGATCTCTGGAGACTTTGTTAGGATCGATGAACTATCTATAACCTCCATAGATGAACTGAGTGACAAACCTCTCCTTCTTACATTGCGAAGTTAATCTAATCTTGAACCAACCGTGTTGATTGTTTGTATGATAGGTATATAGGTAATTTAGTTTGTAGATATTATTACATGAAACTTGCTAAGTCGTTGCTTTAGGATTATTACTCATTTGTGCTTAATTGACTTAGGTGTATTTTAGAGACTTCGCTATGTTCTTATTCTTTATTGTATCAGGACAATAACACTTTGAGTTTGAGGTCTTGATATCTCCATATTTGTGATATATTAATCTAGTTTTGATACATCATTTTAGGTGTATGTTGTTAATTGTTAAGGGATTTTCCCCGTTATTTGATAATTTCTTAATTTATGCCTCGATTTGGAGATTTATTACTTTTTTAGCGTTTTTGGTATAATTTTTGTGTCAATGTGAAGCTCTCAGGTAATATGGAATATAATTATATCCCAAATCAATGGAAAGGAGTCAAGTAAATGAGATCCAAGGTGAAATCTAGAGTTACAAAGAAACAAAGTGAATTAGTAAAGGAAAAGCTGCCAAATAAATCTGCCATGCGGACTGTATTGAAGATTACAGAAAATATATCACAAATTTGGAGGAGATATTTTATGAGCAGATAGATCTTTAAATTACGGTTGTTTCCATATAAAGTGCGCGAGAATCCGATAAGTAACGAAAGAGATATGACCTTCACTGAAGCAGTTTTTATCATGTCTTATATTTTAGAAAACAGCTTTGAATTAGAAAAGGACTTCAATTACTTGCCTTGTACTCCAATATTTCTACCTAGGGTTATCTAACACATATAAATACACCTACTTATCATTGTAAACATGTCCTTGCCCAGTCCTTGCTCAGTTATTAATCAATATTACACTTAGAGATCCTTGGAAGCAGGTTGATAGTATGTAACTATCTTTTAGTTTATTTATTTCTAGTATGAACTAATCTCCCACAACTTAGGTTTTGCACATGTATAATCTTTGAATTCTATTTCTTTATTTTATGTTATTTGGGATTAACTTTTAAATTGATTAAGCTTCTTATCTTTCATATATTTGTTTTATGTGGTTTGATGTATTGACCGTAGTTTTTGCTAGTGCACGAGTATATAATTACCCTATTAAATCTATTCTACAACCTTATATATAAATTACTAAAAAATAAATATTAAAAAAACTTTCCAAAACAAAGTAATTTAATTTTTTTTCTACAACTTTATATATAAATTACTAAAAAAGAAAATATTAAAAAACCCTTTCCAATAAAAAAACTCCACTAACTCACATTTTCTCAAACTCACCTAACTTTATATTCACTTACTTAAATTCACACACAAATTACAAACTGTCCTCCCCACCTAGTTTCATAACATCTCAACAATGACACTACCGTCTCACCATCTCATCGGCTCACCTCTTCACGACCTTACCTCCCCACGTCCTCAATGCCTTACCTCTGCACCTCACTTCAAACTCATAGCCTCATTATCTTACCTAAACTCCCACACATCTAACCTGACCTTACCAACTCTCTCAGCACACACCTCACCTCCTCAAACTATCCCTCGATTTTGTTTGATTCAAAATACCAACACCATAGCATTGAAGGTGTTCGATCAATGGTTGTTTCGTCTCTCAAACTCCCGCTCTAAGTTATTTTGTGAGTTAATATCTAGCACGAGGATATATACCGTAAAATTTGTATATTATAGTGACATATAGTGCAATTACATGACTTAATCTATTACCGACATTTGTTGTGTTGTATGTATTTCAAGGACATGGCTAAAAAACATGGGTTGGGAAGAATATTGAGTTAATAGGATTAAATGTGAAAAATATTGATAGTGAGGATCAAAAAGTGAGCAAGTGCAAGTTAAAGAAAGCTACTTCAACTCAGCTCAACAAGTTGGTATATGAGCTAAAACATTACTTTCATTGCCTTTGCAACCCAAAATATTATCTAGTCGCTTTTTGGCAGGAGTAAGTATATATTTCATTTTTTCAGTTCAAGTAAATAAAATATGTAAGACTGGTCTGTAAATTATTGTCAGGACGGTGTTTCACCTCTTATTTTGTCCGAATAAATAGAACTATTTAGACAAAATACGTGGTGATGTGATTGATTCATGAGGATATAAAAAAGGAAATTGACGGTTATTGGCCAGATTGTGTTGAACCCCTCCATACACTTAGGAGTGATGGTCACGAGGTAGTAATAATATCTACTTAATCTAGTATTTTAGTGTTGAGATCAATTATTAAAAACCGATTAGGCATGGTGTTTTATGATTATGTGGTTATGTTCAGTTTACCCAATCACATATCTACTCAATATATGGTATTTTCACTCCTAAACATTAGAGTTTTGATGTTCTACCTCTAAATATTTTTTAGTCCTGAAATGTATTTTGTACACCCTTTCGCTATGGGTGGAGCTGGGAATCACCCCTGATTTTTTTGAGTTAATTGTAGCATATGCTATGATGAAAACTTGGTTTTGCATCCTAGGTTGTCGACCTGAGCCTTTCGCCTATACGGAATTACGCAGGGCCTAGGCGGGATTATGCAGTTTTAAATCCCGCTATATAATTTTATATATTTGTATGAATATATGTAGTAATTATAATAGTTTTAATTATTTAAGTCATAAAATTCATCTAACAATACTATAATATATATAACAATACTAAAATTAGAGATATAGTATGAATTCTCGAGAATAAAAAAAATAAAAATAGTGCCTATTTAACCATTTTTTGTCATTAATCGGTGCCTAGGGGAGGCTAGGTGCCTCTTCCACAACAACTAAGGTGCTATGCAAAAACGACTAGCCTTTTTACTAGGTGTAGGCGGTTGAGGGGGGCGTTGACGTACGCCTAGGAGGAGAATTCTACAACATAGACTATAGGTACCCATATTATGTTAAATTGTCCTATAGGTCATGTTTTTTTTTAGTAATAGGGATATAATATAATTTTTGCATAATATAAGTACCTATAGTGCAAGTAACTTAAAAATTTGTTGCTCTTAATGCAGAATGTAATTCAAAATTAATTGTTGCAATCACAATTATGGAGAAATGATTTGACTATGGTGGATCCAAGAACATGCATAAATATGATACCCCATGTAGTCTATAAATTTAAATGTTAGTTATTGCCTTTTATTTTACTTTATTTTACATATTCAATCTTCAAATGTGGTGTGTATTTTAACACAAATGTTTTTTTTATGTATGTATGTTTACTTATCAAAACTTGCAAGGCTAAATTTTATTATTTTGTGTTGATAATATAGTCTTTAAAGTTTGTGAGTTTTGTTATTTAAGTTAAAACATCTCTTTTAGTAGTTGTTTGTTTTTTTGTCAAACTTTTAGTAATTGAAATGTAAATAAGTTCTATTTTATTTTGTTTCTACTCCGAGTGAGTTGGCCAGCTGGGTCAAAGCTTAAATTTGACCTTTTGTTTCTATTTTTGGTCTCGTTAGTTCTCCATGCATAATCGCGTATACTACTGCGCACTTGCAACTTTTTCCTTAGGCGGAAACTACCACTACTCTCCACCACCACCACCACCACCACCACCATATCACCCAGCCTTCGCCACCCACAAACCCTAAATCAACTAAACCCACTTCAAATCTACCACCACCACTAGTCCACCACTACCACCACCATCAACAATATTCAGAAAACTCAGGTATGGCTGCTTCTTATATTCCACCTCCTGCATCTATTATTAATGCTTCCCTAACTTTACCCACATACTCTACCTTAAAGGGTAGCTCAAACACCATACCTAAGAAGTGTAACATTGATGTTGAAAGACAACAAGCTATAGAAACAAAATTTCAACTTCTAATGGAAAAGCTTAACCCTGTACCTTTTCTCCCCTCAAAGAATCTCGATTTTTCAAAACACAAAAACATATTAAAAATGTTGGGTTTATGGGATTTTGTTCATATTGAGTTTGATACAGGTATTAGGATGGATCTAATTGCTGAGTTATTAACTAGTTATGATCCAAAATTTCAGTGCAGTTACGTAAAAGGAACTAGAATTACGGTCAATAGGGCTGATTTAGCTAGCGCAATGAAATTGCATCTGAAGAAACGTGATGTGATAGGGTTGGATTTAAAGGAAGATTCAGTAGAATTTATAGAGGAATTTGTGTTAAATTGGGTGTTTTTACACGGTGATACATGGTTGTTTCCGAGTGAGGTGTTGAATTGGTTGAGAATGATAAAAAATGGGCAGCCCGAGAAATTGGATTGGGCCGGGCTTCTTTGGTTCATGGTGGAGAATGAGTTAAGTCAAGGGGTTAATTTGGTCAATTGCTATTACGCATCTCATTTACAGCTTTTAATTAAGTCACAATGTGAGGAATTGTTCTTAAAAGGAGAATCCAAGACTTTCCATGAAGAAATTAAGAAAAGGGATAAAAAGATTCTTCAACTTAAGCGTGAGTTATCTGAAAACAGTGAAATTATGGAACATTACAAATCAAAATGTAAGAAAAGAGATGAAGAGATTCTTCATCTTAAGCTTGAGTTGTCTAAATACAAAGAAGCCTTATGTAGGAAATCTCAAGAATCTTTAGATAAAACATATGAGGTACCTGAAGATGGAACGAGTAGTAGTAAAAAGAGGTTAAAGATTGAATCAAAATCTCAAAGAAAAAATAAGTTCATTGGAGTTTATAATACAAGTTCTAGCTGCTCATGGATGAGTACGATATATTCATGGAAATTAAAAAAAATAATATATTTAGGGACATTTTCAAGTGAAGAAGCAGCTGCTAGAGCTTTTGATGCTGCAAGTTTATACCTTAATGGCTCCAATGCAAATTTAAACTTTCCAAAATCGTCCTCTATTCCTTATCTTCCTCCTCCTGGTACAGTTTTTTGTGCTGAGACCATCAAAAAAGTTGCAGTTGCAGCTGCTAAAAATACTTCTTGAAAATGTTGTTTAAATCTCTTCTCTAGTTTCTATTAGTAAGTGATAACTGAAGAATGAAATCAATTGATTATATATTGTATAATCGTGATTTTAAATTTTAATTTTAATTTTAATTTAACCATGGCCAGTAATAGTGTGTGTTTAACTTTATTTCCCGTGTTTCTCATGTGGGCTTGAAATTTGGTCATGTATCAATCAATGTAAAAGGTAGTTTTTTTATAATAATTAATTACGATTCTGATTTAGATACCTTAACATATTCAAAGACATATCCAAAACCTCAACAAAGGTTATTTTCTGTTTCAACTCAACTACATAACTGTAATAATTGAGCATGCTTCACTTATCGATACTAAAACAGTAGATACTACTTTTTGATCCTAATGTACATAACTCATTTTCTGATAGCACGATTTTGCTTGACCACACTTTGTACAATACAAATGTTAGTTGTTTCACTTTACCTTACCATATTATACCCCTATATATGCATATGGTGTTCATGTTGTAAATCAATGTGTTGCTTCTTCTACTATAATTTATTCTCCGTAACATATGTTATCTTTGAAGCACCCTTTTCACATAAAAAGGAAGAAACATTTATAAAAACAATTTTTAATTGAATAGCATTTAGTATTTCAACTCTGACTCAAATTCAAATTTTTCATATAACTACCATACCATTTAGTAAGAGGTTGGGCCGAATTATATTCATTGCATCAAATTTTCGCATCAAAATTTTGGAAAATATTTTTGTTGAATTGCTAGGATATTAATTTTTTTTCTTTATCTTCTTGATGTTGTATCAGGTACCTATGTGTTGGGTTGATAATTTTTTTTTTTTTATTGTAGTTTGCTTTCTTATCAATTTTAAATTTCCCCGATTGATCAAGTTCTTTAATAGTTACTTCTGTTAATTTTCATTTTATGGCGTTTAACTTTTATTTTAATACGTTTATAACTTTAAAACTCTGTAAAATTGTTGTTTGTTGTGTGATTAGGTTTAAATTAATTATATGAACATAATCCACTAAATTTTATCAAACTTAACATATTTGAGAGAGAATAATATTTAAAAAAAAATTGATTTTTCAAGAAATGCTCTCATACGATATTTCTAAATGCAGGATAATAGAAGAGGGAAAAAAAATTTGAAAAATAAACAATGACCAATTACCTTGGGTGATGTGAGGTGATCTTGGGTAATCTTAAAAGATCTTCTTTGTTCTTATTAGGTTTGTGAATCGAGGTAATTAGATTAGGGGTCAGGCCTTTGACCGTGGTGGCATAGATTGCAACCACTTTAGTAAAATTTCCTCCTAGTACCCTTGCAACAACTTTAGTAAAACTTCGTCCAGTTTGAAAAATTTACAAAAAAACTTAAAAAAAATATCTCGTATCTAACATAGTTTTCTGTCGGAGGGTAGGTATTAAAAGGCATAATATTCGTAGAATTAATCGTGAACGGGACTACCTACCTATCAAAAAACACTTATTATCAAAAAAAAAATCCTATTTTAAATCCAGAGATTTCAACTCCAAACCATTTATTTATCATCTTTATTATATATTTATATATAAAGTAGGTAAGGGATATAAAAAGGAGACAAAAATTATTTTAGATTAAAAATATGTCATAAATGATGATCTAGATTTATCCAAAACAAAGAAATTTAATTTTTTTTTACAACTTTATATAAGTTACTAAAAAGAAAAATATTAAGAAACATTTCCAATAAATATATAATATTTTACTAACTCAAACTCTCTCAAACTTACCTAACTTCACGTTCACCTATATAAATTTACACAAATCACAAACCATCCTCCCCACCTAATTTCACCATCTCTCACTGGTGACACCATCGCCTCACAATCTCATCGGCCCACCTCTTCACGACCTTACCTCCCCACGTCCTATACGCCTCACCTTCGCACCTCGTCTTAACCTTATAGCCTCACCATCTCATCTAAACTCCCACACATCTCACCTGACCTAACCAACTCTCTCAACACACACCTGCCCTCCTCAATATATCCCTCGATCTCCCTTGATTCAATATACCAAAACCATAACACTAGAGGTGTTCGATAAATGACCGCTTCTTCTCTCAAACTCTCACTTCAAGTTACTCCGTGAGTTAATGTCTAGCACGTTGATATATACTACAATTTTTATATATTTTGGTGACATATAGTGCAATTACCTTACTTAACCCATTACCGACATATTTGTTGTGTTGTATGTATTTCAGGGTTAGGCTAAAAATGTGGTTTGAGTAGAATATCGAGTCAATAAGATTAGATTTGAAAGATATTGATAATGAGGAAGAAAACTGAGCCAATGCAAGTTACAGAAAGCTACTTCAGCTCAGCCCAACAAGTTGGTACAGGAGTTAAAAACACTAATTTCACGACCTATGCAACCCAGAAGCTTATCTAATCAGTTTTTGGCAAGAATAAGTAAATATTTATTTTTTTAAAATTCAAGAAAATAAAATATCTAAGACATGTCTGTAAATTATTGTCAGACTGGTGTTTTTCCCCTCATTCAGCTTCAAATAATGGGATTATCTAGACAAAAACTTGGTGATGTGATTAATTCATGAAGAAATAAAAGAAGTAGATTGATAGTTATTGGTCAAGACCGTGTTGAACCACTTCATACACTTAGGAGTGTTGGTCACGAGGTAGTAATAATATCTACTTAATCAAATATTTTGGTGTTGAGATGGATTATAAGAATCTGATTAGCATGGTTTCTTGGGGCTACCTGGTTATGTTCACTTTATCCAATCAAATATCTACTAAATATGTGTTATTTCCAATATTAATCATTAAAGCTGTGATGTTCTACCTCTAAACGTTTTTTATAGTTTTGAAATGTATTTTGACACCCTTTCTCTAGGGTGGAGCTGGGATTTTCCCCAGATTTTTTTGAGTTAATTGTAGTATAGGCTATGATGTAGGACTCGGTTTTGCGGCCTGGGCAATCGACCCAGGCCTATCGCCCATGCGGGATTACGTGGATCCTAGGTGGGATTATGCGGTTTTAAATTCTGCTATATATATGTGTGTAGTAATTATAAAATTCATCTAACAATACTATACAAATATAAAAATACTAAAATTAGAGTTATAATATGATTCTAAAGAGTAAAAATAACTGAAAAAATGGCATATTCAACCATTATTTCCACTGAACGGTGCCTAGGCAGGCTAGGCGCCTCTTCCGCGATGACTAAGGTGCTCGGAAAAAATGCCTAGCTATTTCACTAGGCGTAGGCGGCTGAGAGGGGAGTTGATGCCTAGGCGGCGATTTCTACATCATAGAGTATAGGTTTATTATGTAAAATTTCCATGTAGGTCATGTTATGCGTTTTCTAATAGTAGTGATATATTGTGATTATTGCATAATATAAGTACCTATAGTGCAAGTAATTCAAAAATTTGTTGCTCTTAAAGCATAATGTAATTCAAAATTAGCTATTGCAATCACGGTCATGGAAAGAATAACTTTTTTCCTATGATGGATCCAAGAACATGCATAAATATAATACCCCATGTAGTCTATAACTGGGGGTAGTTAGTTCCATTTATTTTACATATTCACCCCTTGAATGTGGTGTGTATTTTAAGACTATTGTTTTTTCATTTTTGTATCTTTACAAATCAAAATTTGCACGACTAATTATAATGGGTTTAACACTGCCGCTTTACATAAAGACGATGTAGTGGCGTGTGGTGCATTAATTAGGTAATTATGGGATTACCCCTATACTTTCTATATAACATCAGCGTATATGTGTATTTAAATACGTGACTTCTAATGGATACATGAGTTCTAACGCTAAATACATGTATCAATGCTACTTTCTGAATAACATCAACGTACTTTTTTAACACATCGCAGATTAACAATGAGAGGGATAGATCTGTGAATTCTGATGGAGTTCATATGAGGCATATAAGTTCTTCTCTTCTACTTTTACCAAGTACTATTTTTTTGTATAAGCTGATTATAATTTATTTATTTTGCTTATTTAACAGGGATTTTATGAGTACTATCATCATGGGTATGATTACATGCCCTTCACTCCATACTCATCGCTTACAAGCTTAGGCATGTTGGTCAAGTGTGTGGTGCACAACACTATCAATATCTAACATCCTATTATCAGCCTTTAAGTAAGTTACGTATAATTATTGGTAGGAGAATAAGTGTGATAAATAAACAAACATAAATGATAATAACATACACCTAATACCACTACGAGAAACTCACTACAAGTGCACAGATCGTTCGCAAGTAATAGTTGATAAACAAGATTCGTTCTCACAGACTTCGAACGTAAGATTGTTAATAGTGTTATTACTAAGTGAACTAGAAGAAGTTATTAAAGTAATATGCAAAGACACTAAAATATTTGTTTGATTTTTAAGACATTAATGTAATTAACAATTAATTAAACTAAGACTCAAATTAAAGTCAGGTAATAAAATACGAAAGAGAGAAACTTATGAGAGTTTAGCTCGAGAACTAGCAAGTAATCCCCACTAGCCTTGTTCTACGTTTATGGTCTAAGGGAGAATTGTGCTATATATAAATAACAACCAGGATTCTAAATTCCTCCTAACTCCCGTCAGGGTAGCTTAGGAAGTAACCTATACACTACCCGGGAACTTGTGTAAAGGGACCCTGCACAATAATCGGTGGTGAAATCTAACCCTATTCACTATTTAGTTAGGCAAGTCCGTCAGGATCACTACCGCAAACTAGACTATGGTGTTGTTTTCTATAAATTGAATCCCCTTTCAAGGTGACAATCCAACTACTAATGGGGTAGCCATATACTTGTGCACCAGAAAGGACTACAAATATATACCAAAAAAATACGTAGCTATCACGAAAAATTTAATTTAAAGTAATTATCAAATTCAAGTAAAGCATAAAACAAGTTTAGGGTTCATACCCATATGTTATTCTCAAGTTAAATAGATTTAATTCATACTACAGAAATAAAAACAAGCAATTAATAAAATCATATTTCTGTTAAAAAAACATAATAAGAATACTATACTAATTGTTGAAAAGTGATAAGCAGAAGATTTGGAATGACATGACAACTTCCCAACTTATTCTGATGTTCTTCTCTCTTGTTCCACGCAACATCTTGGCCTGTTTATGATTAGAGACTGAGGAAAGATGATAATCTTATGGAAAAAGTTGATATATATATGGGTTTTGGACTAGGTCTTAGAGTCCTAATCCAACTCAAACTCGTTTTCCTTAGAAATTGGTCTGGTTGGCCCATAGAGTTTGTAAAAATCATAACTCCTTGGTTACAACTTCAAATCACTCGAAATCAGTTGCTATACGACCGTAATTATAAGACATTTTTGAAATAAAAGGGATACTTTAAATTCTTTGTCTATTTTCTGCATCATTGAAAATACTACACATTTCCAAATCTGGCTAGCTCAACTTTTTCTTTTCAAATGTGCTCAAAGTTTACTTTTTCACCATGACTAAGGGGTTTGCTTGATTTCTTCATGTCTTATCATCATCCAAAGGTTCCAATTACCTAAGTGCTACACAAACAACACACAAATTACATGCAAAAACTCTTAACATACAAAACACGTAAAACTAGACATGAAAGTGTAAAACATGAATAAATAGGAAAAAATCCCATAACTAAGCACTAGATACCCCTGAAATGATTTCTTAACTAGATTATTCTATCACATAAATGAAGATATCAAGATCCCCAACTCAAAGTTGTGTCGTCCCTAGACAATGAAGATAACAGTAGGGTAGTCAACAATAACTATAGATTAGGAGGAAGTAGCTGAAAATAATGAATGATCCTAGAGCAAATATTCTAGCAAATCTCATGTAGTAATGTTAAATAGATAATGCATACATACGCCTAAAATACAAATAATTAACACGTCATAAATTCAAGTTCAGATTAATTTCGAATGTAGAAGGTTCGATTTATCTTATGTTATCTTTGAAGCACCCTTTTCACACTAAAAAGGAAGAAACATTTACTGTAAAAAACAAGTTCAATTGAATAGCATTTAGTATTTCAACTCTGATTCAAATTCAGATTTTTCATATAACTATGACACCATTTAGTAAAAGGTCGGGCCGAACTGTATTTGCTTTAAAGAAATGGAGACACTATCTGTGGGGAACATTTTTTTTTGATAATGATCACAAGAGTTTAAAATACTTATTTTCTCATAAAGAAAGAAATATGAAACAAATAGATGTCTAGGTAGTAGGTAACACTTAGGGATGATTATTCTGTGCATAATTCTGAGGTATCGGTTGCTAGTGAAAGAAAATTTGCAGAATTTGTTGAAGAACCGATAAAAAAACTAATAACTCATACATATTATACACACAGTGATATACAAGATACTCTTGACTTGCTAATATTTTCCTTTCGAACGTCAAAGCTTCCAATTTTAAGTTTTATTTATTTTCATTCATATTTTATTTCCTTAGTTTTAGTTGTAACCTAGAGAGAGGTCAAAGCTTCCATTTTTAAGTTTTATTTATTTTCATTCATATTTTATTTCCTTAGTTTTATTTGTAACCTAGAGAGAGTTAAGGTTTCAAACGAAGACGAGTCATCTTCAAATTTTATCATATTAACATTTCCTTTCCAACTTTTAATTAATCTAATTCATATCTTATTGTTTATTTGTTATGTTCTAATTTAATATTTGAAATACTTTCATGAATTCTAATCTTTCAACATCAACAAGGGTATTTTGGATTAGTAGGTGCTAATAAAATAATATGGATATGAAATTTTGAGTTTTATAAATTGAGATTAATTTACATCTAAGTACAAGGCCTGATATTTATATTTTAGTAAAAATTAGAACCTCAAGAGAGGAATATTGTTTATAACGCTCCCTGTTTTCAGACAAGCCGAAGAATCTCTTCATTCCTTCACGGCAAGTCTTATGCATCACACTCTCCTAATAAGGGTCATTTAGTTTTTAATGCCTAACCCCAACCCAACTTTACAAAATACATCCAACCCATTTAGATCCCAACTAAACTCAACTAAACCCAACTAAATGGATAAAAAGCCCAAAAAAACCCCTGCAACACTATTATATAATCCACCCCCATCCCCTTTTTCTCTATCAGCAACCCAACCCACCTCCCCCTCCTGTAGCTCGCCTTTCCCGTCAGTAACCCAGCAAGCACCACCGCCCCCCTAAAATAATATCACTGAACCACCATAACCATCAAACCTACCACCAATCCACCACCACCTCTACAATATTTGACCAAACCGACACCACCCCACCACCGCCTCCCATCTCCACCACCATCATCATCAAACCCTACAATAATATCACCGAACCACCATAACCATCAACCCTACCACCAATCCACCACCACCTCTACAATCTTTGACCAAACCGACACCACCCCACCACCGCCTCCCATCTCCACCACCATCATCATCAAACCCACCCAATCCCCTTCCATCCCCACCCGTCTCTCCTCTACCCTCTCTGATCAAACCACCACCAACCCACCACCACCTCCATTGCTGTCGGCATCCACAGCTCCACCCCATCAATTGAACAACTGCTCCACCGTCAAACATCCACCAGCAGCCACAGCCCATCGAGACCCTTATCTTCACCACCATTAACACAGGAAACCAACGGCCACAGTGGATAACCCACCACCACCACCACCACCAGTAAGCCGAAGAACACCCACAATCCCACCATTGCTCACCACTATCGACACCGAAAAAACGTCTCTTCACCACCGTCAACACTGAAAAGCATTGATTCACCTCTTCACCTCTTCACCACTGCTCACCACCATCACCACCGAGAAATAACGCTTCCCCTTTATCGGCAACACCACCATGGGTCCATACCTTTGAAGCCCATTCTCTTGATGGGTCCAATCCGATGAGGCCTCTCATCCCGTGATAGGTCCAATCCCCACCATCGAACACAACCTCTTCAACACGATTAGCAAAACCTCTTCATCTTCCCCAACCTCAACATCGTCTTCAACAGTTTGTCTGGTTTTTTTATTGGGTCCTTAATGGCAGGTACAGCCCATTACGTTTGTGTTAATGGGTTTTCTTTTTTTGGTTCTTAATGAGAGGCACAACACCTTAGATTTGTGTTAATGGATTTAGTTCTAAAATGTTTGGTGTTGATGGGGCTGGACTAATTTGGACTTAGTTTGACTAGATGTTAAGTAGTTGGTTATGGGGCCAAGCCCAATTTGGTTGTAGTACATGTTGGGGCCAGAACTGATAATAGAGGTGGACTAGTATTTAGTTTGTTGGTCATGGAAGGTTCAGACCCGTGAGGAATAATGGACAAAAACTAAAAAAGAAATCCTTAGCAGATTTGTACCTGTATTGTTGTAAGAAGATGTAAGTGTAAATAATGAGTTAAAATTTTAATAAACTAAATAGTCCTTGTGAAAAGAACACACTGTTGGGCCGTACCCCATAGATAAATTGGAATGAATGAAAAACAAAGGGTGTGGGTTCAACAGACCCACTACGAGTAAGGGTAAAGAGGTAAAAAATCTAACTAGACACTTAGAAATAGGCTTTATAATGGATGTTTTTGTAACTTGGTGTTACTTTATGAAGTTTTGGGATTTTTAGCTGTATAATGTAATTTCCTCTCCTAATAATTGGCCTATCCATCTAACACCACCTTTAACAATTTGACTTAATTAAAAGATGTAACAATTCCTCCTCGAGTCAACTCCTAATTCAGGGCCGGTCCTGGGGAGAGGCCAAGGAGGCCATGGCCTTGGGCCCCTCCCCAACTCATATAATTTTTGGGGCCCCCTTTGAAGGCCCAATTTTTATTATATAAGTATTAAGTTTTTTTTTATTAAAAAGGCCAAATTTTGGTCTATTTAAAAAAATGTTAGACTGTATTTTTAATTAAAGAAATATTTAAGTAAGTGGTTACTTGTTGATTTTATTTTACGAATTAACTTGTTGACTTGTTGACTAAAAAGAAATTAAGATATTTTTTTCTGTTAAAATTTATTTAAATATTTTTTTATTATATTTTGAATTTATTGATTTTATTTTATATCGTGAAGACTCGTATCTTCTATGCGATTGATAAAATCATAACTTGTACCCCTTTATTAGTTTTCTGCTTGCTATTCCTTGCAACTTTTTTTAAGTTTGCCTTAGGCCCCCGAAATGTCAGGACCGGCCCTGTCCTAATTCTCCAACTTGAACCAAAGAAGCCCGGCCCATTCCAACTTCTCCTGATGCCTACTTATCACCGTGCAAAAGCATCAAGTTTAACAGGAAATACACAATAAATTCACTCAACCCAACTCTACTACATCACTCAATTCTTCAGATGTAACTTCATTGAGCTGGCTAAATCGGCCTTATTGACCCCAATTGTAGTTCCTTTTAAGTAACTACACTGCAATTATGGATCATAACTAGCTACTAACTCTGCAACCAAATCCACCCTAACACCTATATATCAAACTCTATATGAGCAAAGTCCCAAAAACCCAACATTTTCAACATATATTTGTGTTTCGAAATCTTTCTATAACTTGTAATGTTATGAGTATGGTGTGTGAGCTACGATTTAAGGTAGAGTATGTGGGTAACGTTGGGGGAGGATTAATAATAGATGTAGGAGCTGAAAAATAAGAAGCAGACATACCTAAGTTTTCTAAATGTTGATGGTGGTGGTAGTGTAATATTAGTGTGGTGGGGGTGGTGACGGTGGTGGTGGTGAATTTGAAGTGGGTATAGTTGATTTGGAGTGTATGGGTTTTGATCACAGCCGGGTGTTGAAGAATGGAAAAGACAGGAAATTTGGAAAGTGGAGAGTGGAGAAGATTACTTTACAAAACAATTTGTGCAATTAAAAAAAATAGCAACATTATTCTTAATGTTTTTGTAATATTTTAATCAACATTAGCATATTTAATATGTAAATGTATTGTACTCCATTTTAATATCAATATTTCCTAAACAGTAAAAGAATTCAACTAAACTTAATTATCTTCCAAAGCAATAACAAATCCATCTCTTCCTCCAATTGGAACCTAATACACTTTGCAACCATTTTAGTAAAACTTCGTCCTAGTACACTTGCAACCACTTTATTAAAACTTCCTTCTGTTTGAAATTTTACAAAAATAAACCATTTAGATTTTAGATTTTAAAAGGTCGATTACAAACCATTTATTTTATCTTTATTATATAAAATAATGAGGTATAAAAAGGAGACAAAATCTAGTTTTGTCCAAATATATTTCATAATCAATGGTTCAGATTTATGCAAAGAAAAGAAATTTAATTTTTTTATACAATCTTATATATAAGTTACTGAAAGTAAAAATATTGAAAAACTTTTCCAATAAATAATAAAACTCCACTAACTCACATTCTCTTAAATTCATTTAACTTCACATTCACTTACCTAAATTCAAACAAATCAACCATTCTCCCCACCTAGTTTCACCATCTCTCACTGGTGACACTACCGGTTCACCATCTCATTGGCCCACCTCCTCACAACCTTACCTCCCCACGTCCTCAATGCCTCACCTTCTAACCTCTGCACCTCACCGTAGCCATATAACCTTACCATCTCAAGTGAACTCCCACTTCTCACCTAACCTCACCAAATTTCTCAGCACGCACCCGACCCCCTCAATCTGTCGTTCGATCTCGCTTTATTCGATATACCAAAACCGTAGCACTAAAGGTGTTCGATCAATGGCGACTTCTTCTCTCAAACTCCTACTCCAACTTACTTTGTGAGTCAATGTCTATAACAAGGATTTGTAGTGCAATTTTTGTATTTGTAGTGACATATGGTGCAATTACCTGAATTAATCTATTACAGACATTTGTTGTGTTGTATTTTATGATAAGGCTAAAAAACGTGGTTTGAGTAGAATATCGAGTCAATAGAATTCGATTTGAAAGATATTGGTGGCAAAGAAGAAAAATTCAGCCAATGCAAGTTAAAGAAAGCTACTTCCGTTCAGCTCAACAAGTTGGTACAAGAGCTAAAAACACTACTTTCACCGCCTTTGCATAAGCTTACCTAATAGTTTTTGGCAAGAGAAAGTATATATTTATTTTTTTAAATTCCAACAAATAAAATTTCTAAGATTGGTCTGTAAATTATTGTCAAGCTGGTATTTCACTTCTCATTCAACTCCAAATAATGGAATTATCTAGACAAAAAATTGGTGATGAGATTGATTCACGAGGAAATAAAAGAAGAAAAATGATGGCTATTGGTCAAGACTGTGTTGAACCACTCGGGGCACTTAGGAGTGTTGGTCACGAGATACCAATAATATTTACTTAATCAAATATCTTGGTGTTAGAGATGGATTATAAGATTCTGATTAGGCATGGTGTTTTTGGGCTACCTGTTATGTTCAATTTTTCGAATAGAATATATATTAAATATGTGTTATTTGCACTCCTAAACATTAAAGTTGTGATGTTCTACCTCTAAACATTTTTTATAGTTTCAAAATGTATTTTGTACACCCTTTCTCTAGGGATGGAGCCGGGATTTGCCCCTGGTTTTTTTGAGTTAATTGTAGTATAAAATATGATATAGAACTCGCTTTTGCGGCCTGGGCAGTCGACCCAGACCTATGGCCTATACAAGATTACGTGGGCCCTAGCTGGGATTATGCGGTTTTAAATTATGCTATATATTTTTATATATTTAGTAATATATATACAGTAATTATATAATTATTTAAGTCATAAAATTCATCAAACAATATTATAATAAATATGAAAAATATGAAAATTAGAGTTATAATATGAATTCTTGAGAGTAAGAACAAACAAAAGAAGGGCTTATTCAACCATTCTTTTCCATTAATCGGTGCCTCGGCGGGCTAGGAGTCTCTTCCACGGCTACTAAGGGCTAGGCAAAAACGCCAAGACTTTTTACTAGGCGTAGGCGGCTGAAGAGGGAGTTGACGCCTAGAAGGTGATGCATATAGTATAGGTCCCTATACTATGTAAAATTGCCATGTGGGTCATGCTATTCTTTTTTCAATAATAGGATTATAGTGTAATTTTTGCATAATATAAGTACCTATAGTGCAAGTAACTCGAAAAAAAAATTGCTCTTAAAGAAGAATGTAATGCAAAATTAGTTGCTGCAATCACAATCACCGAGAAATGATTTTTTTCCTATGGTGGATCCAAAAACCTGCATAAATATGATAACCCATGTAGTCTATAATTGGGGGTTGGTTAGTGCCCTTTATTTTATTTTATTTTACATATTCACCCCTCAAGTGTGGTGTGTGTATATTAAGACTAAATTATCATGTGTTTAACATAGGGGTGGAAATCGGCCGGATCGGATCAGAAAATGTATTGTTCGGAAATTTCCAAATTTTTTTCGGAAGAGCAAAATCTGATCCAATCCCAATCCAAAAAAATCGGAATTCAAAATTTCGTTCCAATTTCGGAACACCCGGAAATTTTCGGAATTTCGGAAGTTTCGGAAATTCTCTTTATTTATTTTTAAGATACAAAAATAAAAAAGAATATCATTTTTTGCAAAAGTGAAAAGACAAGGCTTGCACTCCTTTACCATGCATTGAGTTAGCAACTATCATTTTATTCCAAGCAATTGTATCCTTTCTTTTTTATTAACGAAAACTTTACAAGATTTACCCAAATCACCACATTTCGCATACATGAACATTGAAGCAGTAAGGGCGGTTATGTCTTCCAAGAATCTCTTTTCCACCCTTTAAACTTTAAATTCGTACAAACGGGTAGAAGATTTAAAAAAAGAGAAGTGAAAAGACAAGTTTTGCTTTTAGTCCATATCACTAGTGGCACCCTTACCTTTTCTGCTAATGGAGTGGAATGCTGATGGCGTGGAATGATGATGGCGTCATTGTGTGTGATAATATGTGTCTTATATAACAAGGGGTCGCCGCCGATAGAGTTTTTTGTATGGGCCCAAAAAAACTTGGGGTTTAGATTTACCTAGGGTTATTGTTATCTATTTTAAAATTTACATATATGTATATATTATATTTATAATATTATATATTAATATATATAAATATTTCAAAATATAAATATTATTTAGGAAAATATTCGGAAAAATAATTGGAAAAAGCCGGAAAAAAACCGAAAATAGAAATCGGATCGGATTTCGGAAATTCCAATTTTGAATATGTAATTCCAATTCCAATCCAAAAAATGTCGAAAAAATCGGAATTCGGAAATTCGGGAATCGGAAGGTAAAAAAACAATTCCAAATACGGAATTTTCGGATTGGAATCGGTCGGATATCGGAAATTTCCGTTCCAATTCCACCCCTAGTTTAACACGGTCGTTTTACAGAAAAATGAGTAATTATAATATTACCCCTCATACTTTCTTGATCTGTTTCAAATTCATATTTTGTAAAAAATATTTATCTACTAAAATTATAATTTCTCTATTTTCATCACAAAATCTCATAATACTTAAACAATATGCAAAGTTTTACAGCTCAGATCAACAAGAAGTGCAAGTAATACCTAATTATCACGCTTTCAAGCGTAGATTGCTACAACAAATTTCATATGGCTTTTGAGCGTACACAAAATAATTTTAACACAAACGAATTTCTAAGGTTTTCTTTGATAAAAAAATGGATTTTTTAAGTCGTTCATTTAATAAATTTAATGTAATGAACACTATCGTATGAAGTAGTCTGAGCACTAAATTTCATTGCGGTCTTGACAGTAAAGACAGTCTCTTGATTTAGCTTGGGTGAGCAATAATGGGCCGCTTTGACGGAGGACTTATTATGAGATATTAAGAAGGGAGATAATATCATTTAATGGTCTAAACACACATCTTTCTTTTGAAATTAGACCAAATATGATCTTAATTCTTTATTAAAGACTCATTTACCATCTTTCTTCTAAATTTAAGCCATTATTAATTTATTTCCCTAAAATACTTTTTTTTAATTTAAATTTATTATAATCAATAAATTAATTATTTATTTTATCACCACCATAACTGCCGGACAGTCAACTCCGACAGTCAATGGTCAACCCGACAAGTTCTTTTTTTACAATTATCAGATAATAATATATGAATGTGATTTTTTTCCAGCTCCGATGGATTTCGTCGAATATCTGTATTGGAACTGCAATTACAATATTGTAATGCAGGTACAAGTACAAAAGTGTAGTTCTGCAACTACAAAAATGTAGTTGCACAACTACAAAGTGTAGTTGTTATACTACAAAAGTGTAATTATTATAATTGCGCAACTATAAAAGTGTAGTTGTGCAACTAAAAAAGTATAGTTGTGCAGCTACAAAAGTGTAGTTGTGCAACTACAAAAGTAAAGTTCTGCAATATTATAATTGTTCAAATACAACATTAGGTAAAATACCAGATACCCACCTATGGTTTGACAAACGGTAAAAAAACCCCATATGGTTTCTAAAAGACAAACACCCTCTTAGATTTGACAAAAAGTGACAAATTACTCATTCTGTCACACTTAACACTAACAATGTTAATTTAATACTTAAAAACCTATTTTACTCTTAATGTATTCATATGTAGAAAAAACAGAAGTTCTGATTATAAGTACTTTTAGCCTAAGTTCTATATTTATTTATTGGTCATACATGCAACTTTTAATAATGTTGCTTAAGATAGAAAAAACACAAAATATTTATCATTTGCTTGATTTCAACTATAATTCTAAAATATTCTTAATTAATTCCAAATATAGGTGCAAACATTCAAAAATATAATAGTTTAACAGCCTTGAATATGATTGATAAATAAATTACAGATAATTAAATGATAATGCTTTGCGTTGGACACCTACGAAACTCCACCTGCTCTCAATGAACTTATTTTCTAGATTACGATTAGATTCCAATAGCAATTTCACCAACAATTAGGATATCTAGTAAAATATTAGTTGGTTTTAATAAAATTATCAGTGGAGAAACATGAGAATAATATAAATAAATAATGAGGCAAGCTTTATAACCTCGATCGATTCCTAAAATTTGAAAGAAGTCTTCAATGGAGAATGTATAGTGCGCATGGCAAGCTATTATATACAAAGAAGAAGGGTGTAATTTACTTAAACAAAATAATTGTTAAAAATAAATAAAAAATTAATCAATTACAAATAACACACGTATAACATATATTGTATAGAAAATATGACAAAACGGATAATCTAACACATTTTATTAAACCACATGGAGTTATTTGTATCTTTTAAAATCATAGAGGAATTTTTGACCATTTATCAAACCATAGGAAGGTATTTGATATTTTACCTACAACATTTTGTCAAGGAAGTCTTACTTAGATAATTTATCCTTAGTTGTAGCGTGCCTTTCCTCTTTTTCTCACTTTGCAAAGATTTTGATATTATAATTGTGTAACTACAATAGTGTAGATACTATTTTATCTTTTCTAAATATTTACAACTACAATATTATGGTAAAGTAACTATAAAATTTTAATTACGTAACTGCAATATTGTAGTTAAATGGTTGTAGTACAACCACAAAATTTTCAAAAAATTAAAAAAGATACCAGAATTAATTAAGAAAAAAAATTAACAAAACCTTACATATTTCAAATTAATATGAACTCAACCGGTGTAACATACAAAATAAAGATAATTAATTCTCTTAATTTTTTTTAAGCAACTCCCTATAACTTGTAGCTCTTGAGATGTTTGAGCACTTCGTTGAGAGAAATACCACCCATCTTATAGTCATTTATAGTCATGCCATAACTCTGTTCATATTAAAATAATAAGTATCAAAGGACAAGAAAATCAACTCAAAATATGCCCAAATCCAAACCTCAGATTCTTCATAAAGCTCATCTGAAGAAAAAATTGAAACATAAAAAAGGAGTAATGTAAAAAGCCAACCAAATAAGATGAAATAATCAGACTACTAACATCAAAGAATCAAGAAAATAGAAGAGAACAGAGCAAGAATGTAGGCTTTAGTATATGCTCCATAATAATAAGAATTTTTTAAATAAAGTAAATAAATGATTGGTGGAACGCGCCTCACGCGCTAAAGGGGTATTTCTCATTTTGTTTGGTAGTTAAGCTTCTCACGCGTTTTTTTTTTCATTTCTGTTTCGAATCTAAAACCAAAAAACCACTGAATTCTATATCTTTTGGGATTCTCTCTCTTCGATTGGTTGTTAATTCCACATTTTCTGGGATCTAACAATTGGTCATACCATCTTCAAGCCAATTTCTTCATAGATTCGAGACTTCTAAGCCTAAACCAAAAACGTCTGCTTCTTCTTTTCATCTAACCTAATCTACTCTTTCTTTCTATGGCTCCAAAAAGGAGAAACGCTAAGGTTGATATTACAAGACAGATGTTCGAGGATGTGCAGTTGAATAATGAAGCGAAATTGAGCAAAGAGGTAAACGAGTTGAAAACTAATGGCAACGAGGCGAGGTCGGTGACGGGCAAATAGGTGACGGGTAAAATAACGGTGGTGAAATCGGTGACGGGTAAGAATACTAATAAGGATAAGATTGTGGTGACGGGTAGAATTGCTGTAACTCCGATCAGAATCAGTGAGAGGAGTCCAAATACGCCGATCAGTAAGGTGGATATTCAGAGTGAAGAAGTAATGAGGAATAAGATTCAAACACCTAATTATCTCAGCGAATCAAGTACTGAGTGAAATACAATGTGAAGTAACTACTGCTAAACCGTGGGTCAATTTGTTTGAAGGTAAAGTTGAAATTAAGCTAGAGTTAAATTTTCATGAACCAATTGATCATGAGGGGAAAATGATAATTAAACCCCCCAAATTGTATTCGATAATGGGGGTAAGGTATGGGAAAACTGTTTGATAGGTCAGTTTATAGGCCAAGCTCCCCAGTTCTATGCTATTACAAACTTTGTGCGCTATCAGTGGAGATAATTTGGGAAGGTGGATGTGAAATCTAAAGGAAATATGTATGTATTCACATTTGAGAACTTAGACAATAAAGGAAAAGCACTGGAACAGATCTGGCACATTAGTGGTAGGCCTTTGTTCTTGAGAGAATGGTCAGCTGACATGAAGTTTGGAAAAATTGAATTGGATAGGGTGCCACTGTGGGTGAGATTGAGAGATGTACCTATGAATCTGTGGACAAAAGATGGACTGAGCTATATATCTAGTGGGGTAGGAGTTCCTATTCAAATGGACTCAATAACTGAGTCTAGATTAAGGTTAGGGTATGCAAGGGTGTGTGTGGAGGTTAACTTGAAGAAGAAATTACAGAGTAAGGTGTATGTGGACACTGGCAAGAGTGAGCTACATGAGGTAGAGGTACTATATGAATGGACACCTAAAAGATGTGAAAAATGCCAGAGTTATGATCATGATGTTTGTAAACCTGAGAAGAAAATATGGGTTCCAAAACAGAATCAAAATATGACTGAGTATGCAGAATTGAGTAAAATAGATAAAGGAAAAGGTACTGTAGTGGAGGAAGTTGTACAGATTGAAGTGGAGAAGGAGGTTAGTCAAAAGGAACAGTGGAATGTAGCTTCAGGGAGGAATAGAGCTGGGAGTAGTCATAGTGTATCTCCTAGTACTAACAACACATTTAGTATATTAAGAAGTCCATTGTCAACTTTGGATGAGGATATTGAAAGGATAGTTGAGAGTGCACAGGTGAAGGAGGTGCACAAACACAAACCCCCTGATCCATGATCATTGGATCATGGAATGTTAGGGGGTTGAACATGACCCTAAGACAATTAGATGTCTTGAATTACATGTTCATAAATAAGGTACAAATTATGTGTCTTCTTGAGACTAAAGTTACATATGAGAATATGATTAAGATAAAGAGGGAAAGATTCAAACAGTACAGTATAATTCACAACTATTCTAAAGATCCAAGGGGCAGAGTGTGGGTTTTATGGAAGGAAGAGGAGTTTAAAGTGGAATTATTGGAGGAAACATATCAAGCAGTGTTATTAAAAATAGTGGAGTGCAATAGTAATATTACTATCTATTTGAGTGTGGTGTATGCAAGTAATAATGAGAAGGAAAGGAGAATATTATGGAGAGATTTAGTGGGATGGAGTCAACTGTATAAAGAAGATTGTTTTGGTTGTGTTGGGGACTTTAATGAAATTTTAAAGATAGAGGATAGATTAAATTGTGAGGAGATTAATGAATATACACAAGAATTCATAGATTGTGTGGAGGAAGCAGAAATGTTTGAACATCAGTCTTGTGGGAATTTTTATACATGGACTAATAGAAGCTTGGTGAATCTAAGGGCTAGTAGAATAGACAGGCTCCTAATAAATGTTAAATGGATTGATTTAGTTTATTCTAATATAATGTACCTTGCTCCATCAACCTCTGACCACTGTGTGGTACATATGGATTGGTAGGGTACAAAGAAGAGGGCCCACCCTATTCAGGTTCTTCAATATATGGTGTAAATATGAGAAGTTTCTTGAGGTGGTAGAGAAAGCTTGGAGGACTGGAGTAGAAGGTTCTGAAATGTTTAAATTGTGCACCAAACAAAGAATTGTAAAGAAAGCTTTGAAAGCTTTTAATATAATATATTTTAAAAAAAACCCACTACATATTACTAACCTGAGATTAACCTTGGGAAAGCTGCATGATCTTATTATGCAGGGGAAGAGTAATGAGGCTATACTTGTTGAAGAAAAATCCACCTTATTCAAGCTTGAAGAAGCTATTTTATAGGAGAATGAAATACTCAAGCAAAAGTCCAGAGCTACTTGGACTAAGGAGAGTGATTCAAGTTCAGCTTACTATTTTAAGCTAATTAAAGGGAGGCAAGCTAAGAATAGAGTTACAACTCTTCTCAATGATAATGGGGTGGTGCTGACTAAGCCTGAAGATATTAAGAATGAGTTTATCAACTTCTATAAGCAGCTGATTGGTACAGAGGACAGTTTTGAAGAAAGCTGTAGTGTTGAGAGTATTCAAAAGCTGTTGAAAGTCAGGCTTACTGATGAACAAAGAGAGAAGTTGAGTAGACCTGTAACCAATGATGAGATAAAGAAGGCCCTGTTCTCTATCAGTGAAGATAAATGCCCAGGACCTGATGGGTTTACCTCAAAATTCTATAAAGTCTGCTGGCATATTGTAGGGAATGAATTTTGTAGAGCAGTTAAAGAGCTATTTGAAAGTAGGAATATGCTTAGAGAGGTTAACACAACAAACATTACTTTAATACCTAAAGTGGCTATCCCTTCAAATGTGAGACTCCTTAGGCCAATTTCTTGTGTAAACACCTCATATAAAACCTTGTCAAGGATAATTACTGAGAGACTCAGAGATGTAATGGATTCAATAGTTTCAAATAGTCAAGCAGCTTTTGTGAAAAGGAGATTCATATGTGATAATATTATAGTTGCTCAGGATGTACTTCATGAGTATGATAGATGTAATATAACTCCCATATGCACTATTAATGTGGATATTCAAAAGACATATGATAGCCTGAACTGGAAATTTATATTCAAGACATTAACTACATTTGGATTTTCAAGTATTTTTATTGATTGGATAGTGATGTGTGTTACAACACCTAGCTATTCTATTGGAGTTAATGGTGAGATGGTGGGTTATTTTCAAGGGAGGAGAGGTTTGAGACAAGGGGACCCAGTGTCCCCTTATCTATTTGTGTTGAGTATGGAAGTTCTGACAGCTATATTCCAAGCTTGTGGTCAAAATGGAAGATTCTCATTACACCCGAGATGTGAGCACCTAAAACTAAATCACATGATGTTTGCTGATGATTTGCTCATTTTCATGAAGGCAGATGTTAGTTCAGCTGAGGTAATTAAGGAGGGTTTGGATGTTTTCTCTAGAATGTCTGGCTTAAGAATAAACCGTAGCAAAAGTGAAGTATATTTTGGTGGAGTCTCTAGTGAGTAAATTGAGAGGATTATGCAGATTTTGGGGATTAAGGAGGGTAGACTTCCATTTAGGTACTTGGGGGTACCACTGAGTACTAAAAAACTAAGTTTGGGAGAGGCAAATAAACTAGTTGAAAGGATTTGTGAAAATATTAATAATTGGAGTAATAAAATGTTGACTTATGCAGGAAGGTTGGAACTTATCAAGGTGGTTTTAGTGAGTAAAATACTCTACTGGTGTAGAGTTTTCTTGCTTCCAAAACAAGTGATTTATAAGCTAAATAAGAAGCTTTCTAGTTTTCGTTGGAAGGGCAATTTGGAAGAGGCTAGAGGTGCTAAGGTTGCTTGGGATAAGGTATGTATTCTTATAGCTGAAGGTGGTTTAAATGTGCCTAACATTGAGTTGCTGAACAAGGTATGCTTGCTCAGTTTATTTTGGAGAATTTATATGAAGAGTGATAATTTGCTTAGTTGTTGGGCTCACAGTAATATATTAAAAGGTAGTTGTATTTGGGGTATGACTGAAAGACAGGACATGGCGTGGATTTGGAAGAAATTATTGAAGGTTAGAGATGTGGCTTATGAGTTTATTACTCATGAAGTTAGAAATGGTGAGAGTACATACTTGTATTGGGATAGATGGATTGGAGGGAAGAATGTGAATGAGGCATTAGAAAGAGTATTGGATTTTAGAAGTGTGTGGGTTAAGAAAACAGTTAATACCTGTTACAATAGAGGGAGATGGCACTTTCCAGGAGAGTTGATAAGATTAGATGGTCTACTAACTGTAAGGGGAAATTTTCTTTTAAGAAAACCTTGCAAACAGTTAGGGGAACAGGTAACATTTTTGAGTGGACAAGAATAGTGTGGTACAAAACTAATGTACCTAAGTGTAAGTTTATCACTTGGCTAGCTTGTCTAGATAGGCTGCCCACAAAATATAGAATGAGTGAGTGGGGTTTGAATCTGAACAGTAAGTGTGATATTTGCTTAAATGCAGTGGAGGATAGGGATCACCTCTTTATTGTTTGTCCTTTTGCGAGGAGGATCTTAATTAGGTGTATTCAGAAGTGTGGAGTAGTATGGCCTGATTGTAAGTCCTGGGATGAGTTACTGGAGTTGGTGATACATAAAGCTCAAACCAAGTTTTTAAACTTTATTCATGGAGGCTGGTTTACAGGTTTTATTAATTATATTTGGTTGAACAGGAATGCTAGGTTGCATAATGGAAAGGTTAAGACTGAAGAAGAGATCTTACATAATATACAAAATCTGTTATATCTTATGTCTTGTGATTGTAGGAAGTATAATAAAACTAGTAATAGCAAAGAGTTAGTAGGAAGCTGGGGATTATGTAATGTTTTTAAATAGTTTTTTTGTAATTGTTCTATTTTGCAGTAAGTAGCTCTTGTAGTTATCTGTATTGCAGCTTAGAGCTGTATAATGATACAATGTTTTGTAATGGTTTGATTAATAAAATGGTTTGTTTATCGAAAAAAAAGAATGTAGGCTTTGGGATTGAAATCAATGATGGGTACTTCTCAAAAAGCGAAAAAGATTAAGTGAAAAGATAAAACGAAAACGAAAACGAAATATTGATCAGGCTTATGAATCTCTTATTCCAGGGATACCGTTACCCAAGAAAAGAGCTGCAAATCAAAAATCTGATGGTTATCCAGATTACCAGATTATGTAGATGATGATAATGCCTTATTATAGGCCATTGCTTTGTCATTACAAGATTCTACAGGGTTTTTAAATATAAAAAACAAAGCTTCTCAAAGCTCAGCTTCACAAGTTAACAGAGTGTTCAAGTCATGAACAATCTCTATGGCGTTCACGAAACCATAAGAATAAACCATTTTGAACAATCTCTAAGAATAAAGTTATGTTTCTAAAAATGGTTATGGGCCCCACATGGCACGATTTTGGAGAAGAAATGTGATTTATGGTGATGCTCGGACCAACTAACTGGGTGCGAACCCCCCCACCCCCTAATGACTTATACAACTTTAATCGTAAGGGGTGCATGCGGGGGCCACACTCGAGAGGGGGTGATTTTCCTCCTCCAGCGCAATGGGGTAAATGTTTTTGTTGTTCTTGAGACCGTAAGTTTTTGTTTGATTGTTTTCCGGGATCGGAGATCAGGTTCTTATTGTTATTTGAGTTGTGCTGCGTTTAGTGTTTTTCGGGTTATTCGAGTTTTTTGGGGTATTTGTGCAGTTTTTGGATATTTTTGGGGTCGTGACTTGAGGTTTTGTAGCCGAGTTTCGAGATTACAGGGTCGAGATTCGAGGTTTCATGATTGAGGTAGTGATTCGGGTTTGCGCAATTCTCGAGGTATTGATTCAGGTTTGCGCGGTTTTCAAGGAACCTGTTGAAAAATTCTGGAATATATCATGGCTGCTAGCTTGATCAACTTTAGTTCAGGGGTTAAATTTAAGATCCAAATTATAAATGGGGTTGAGTTGCACTTTCGTGGAGCTGTTGATGGGATTTTTAATGCAAGGACCAAATTGCAAAGTTTGGATTCCTTGAAAATCCCCGACTTAGAATATATTACTCAAGTTCCCTTTATGCTCCTTAATGATCATCTTTTTTTGATGTATAAATGTTTCGAAAGCTCCTAGGGATAAGTTACTTGTGCCATTTGATCAAATATCAGCTTCGGAAGTTCTCATTGTCTTTAGTGGAGTCCTGATTATTCATATCAAGTATAAAGGAATAATCCTTGGTCAGCAGCTTTTTGGAGCAGAAATACAAGTCCATATTGAGCATTATTTAGCTCTTGAAAGCTTCAACTTAAGGACCAGCGGTGCAATTTTTCTCTATAATACTGATTGTGTTTCTGAGATCTGTGGTCGCATTTCGAAGTTTAGTGGTCGTGATTCGAGGTTTCGTGGTTGTGTTTCGGAGATTCGAAAGTTCGCGATCGTGATTGTGCAGGGGTTAGTTGTTCTATTTATGCAAATATAGGACCTGTTGTTGATGTCTTGCAATCTATAGTGGCTGCTGCTAAGTTCCTCTTTAGCTCAGGGACTTATTTGCACACTTTCTAAAATTTGGGGGCTGGATATGTATATCTCATTATCAATGCTGCTGGTGATATTTCCATAGCTAATCTTCTTAGTTTGGACTTTGCTGGTGGGTTATAATTTATTAAGGACCAAATCGCAAATTCTGGAGGATTTAAGGGGCTAGGAGACAAAAGAAAATGATAGATGTACACATTTACTTTTTTCTGTTTTGGTGCACAAGCGTTGATCCTTACACGCGTTTTTATTTTTATTTTCTTTTCTCTTTCCAGATCATCACTCTAATAACCAAGCAATCAGCATCTTTTGGTTGCCTCTTCTTCTTATTGATCCCATTATTTTTTGGGATCTAACAAAAGATATACACATTTTTCATCCTTTTTTATCCCAATTCGAATTCTATACCTTCATATAGCACTTTTATACCCTTGCGCTTCTTCTCTTTCTTTTACCTTCTTTTCTTTCTCTTTCATCTATGTCACTAATGAAAAAAGCTGTAAAGGTTGATATTACACGGGAAATATTTGCTTCGAAAAGTGCTAGTAATTTTAAAGGGGCTCATTCTAAAATCTGATTATCATTAACCCTCCTTAGAACATACTTGATGATGGTCCTAAAATCTGGGAGAATTGTTTGGTAGGGCAGTTGGCTTTGCGCCTCAATTCTATACGATTACTAACTTTATTAAGTATCAATGGAGGGATTTCGGAAAGGTAAACATCAAATCTGATGGAAATATGTATGTATTTAGCTTTGAGGATAAGGATAAACGAAATGGGACACTTGAGCAGATTTGGCATACAGAGAAGTTGAATTGGGCCGGATTTCTTTGGTTCATGTTGGAAAATGAGTTGAATCAAGGGGTTGAGTTGGAGGTTTGTTATTATGCATAGCTTTTACAGTGTTTGATTAAGTCACAATGTGAGGATATGTTCTTAGAGAGAGATTCCAAGAAGGTGGAGTTAGATGAGTTACATGAGACTCACCGTGAAGAAATGAAGAAAAAGGATGAAGAGATACTTCGACTTGAGATTGAGTTGTCTAAAAACAGGGAACTTGTGAAGCGTTACAGAGGAGCGTTAAAAAGATATGCAAAATGTAGTTAAAGAATGCAAGAAAATGTTTGAGCTTCGTGATGATAAAGAGGTAAAGGATTGAATTGATTCCGGAATGTGAGAAGAGGTTCATATATAGGAGTTAGACACAGAAGCCTGAGATAAGTTCATCAAAACTGAAACTAAAAACAAGAATAAGTTCCCTGTTTTCAAGACAACTAAAGCTCAACCCAAAGAATCTCTTCATCCCTTTTCTTGATTTCTTCATGGCAAGTCATACGTAATTGATTGCTTGTCGGGATGTCTTTGTTTCTAATGCAAATTTTGAGCTGATTTGGAACTTGAGTGAAACTAATAGATATGCAGAATGGATGACTAAGCTAGGTGCGAGTAGGGACATACATGATTTGGAGGCTACTCACTCATGGCCAATGTAGATAGATGATGCCTAAAACACGTATACTTACACAATAATTTGGAAGTTTTTCTTCTCGGCTTTCTTTAAAGCTCTTATATAACAGAAAATAAAACAAGCACATTATCATGTATGTAAAAGTACGACCCAAAAATAGTAAAATTAATTGTATTTTTTTTTAATGCGAGCCATTTTGAATTAGGAGTCATTTTGTCTCCAATGAAATTTAGTATACTAATAATATCTCTTAAATGGTAAAATCATTACTAATAAAAATTTCATTAAAAGAAAACAGGATTCAATAATTACTAATAAAACAATTTCATTAAAATTTAACATATTTCATCAATTACCTTAATATTGATAAGCATTGTACGTAGTTAAATTATTAGAAAAACCAAAATACCAATTTCTTTGTTACTGTGATTTTAAAAATTCTGAATAAAGTTTAAAATTATCCTTCTTATTAACTGAAATAAATTAAATTTAAATTTAAATATGATAAAGACTTCCAAAAAATATAAAATAGTTTGAGTTTGTTTTAACTTGTATAGAATTATAACTAAAATATCAATATTTATTAAGATTCGAGAATTACCTATTATCATTTTTGGCTAATAATATATCATAGCCGATGGTCCAAATTTATCCATAACAAAAAAACTAAAATTTTCTACAACCTTATATATAAATTACTAAAAAAAATATTATAAAACCTTTCCAAAACAAAGAAATTTAAATTTTTTTCTACAACTTTATATATAAATTACTAAAAAAAAAAATATTTAAAAACCCTTTTCAATAAAAAGAACTTCACTAACTCAAATTTTTTCAAACACACCTAACTTTACTTTCACCTACCAAAATTCACACAAATTACAAACTGTCCTTCCCACCTAGTTTCACAACATCTCAACAATGACACCACCGTCTAATCGGCTCACCTCCTCACGACCTTACCTCCCCATGTCCTCAATGCCTTACCTCTGCACCCCGCCGCAACCTCATAGCCTCATTATCTTACCTAAACTCCCACATATTTAACTTGACCTCACCAACTCTCTCAGCACACACCTCACCTCCTCAAACTATCCCTCAATCTCATTTGATTCAAAATACCAAAACCATAGCATTGAAGGTGTTCGATCAATGGTTGTTTCGTCTTTCAAATTCCCACTCCAAGTTATTTTGTGAGTTAATATCTAGCACGAGGATATATACTGCAAAATTTGTATATTATAGTGACATATAGTGCAATTACATGACCTAATCTATTACCGACATTTGTTGTGTTGTATGTATTTCAGGACATGGCTAAAAAACATGGTTTGAGAAGAATATTGAGTCAATAGGACTAAAAGTGAAAGATATTGACAGCGAGGAATCAAAAAGTGAGCAAGTGCAAGTTGAAGAACCGCAATAACGGGTTGAAACCCTAGTTGATTTAATTTATATTTTCTGAATTTAGGATTTTACTATTTAATCTGAGTTGAGTTTTTGATATTGGATATTACTTTGTTCTTGTTTACTATTTCTTTTCGGTACACCTAGAAATATGTTTTAGTAATTGGTCTATTCACTTTAGTGGCAAAAGTGACCATCCGACAGGGTTGTTTGATTACAGACTTAGGTAATACCCGTGTGATGTCCGTTATTGACCTCCAGGCTTGACTAATCACATAGCCAAAGAGGTAAAGAACTTCACATCCGAGAGCACATAATCGCCCGTAGGGGTTTATAGTACTTTAGGATAGCTCCTAGGTCCACCCAACAAAGGGCTAGGAGAAATTAGAGTCCCGAATAATATACTAATACCAACTCTACCCTTAAACAGAAACATTAATTGTATTGACTTAGGTGGATCCCTTGCGAGACTCAAGTACATCTCTCTCCTTGCATCTACTCTTATTCATTTGTATTATTTCATTTGAGTTAAGCATTTTAATATTTCATTTCATTGCATCTTTAGTTCTAATATAAAACCAAAACAAATATATTCACATTTTACTTTTCTGTTCTAAAATTATCTCTACTTATTTGATAAACACTTGAGTTGTAACTATCCGTCCCTAAGAGAAATCTTGATTATCGTTTTATTACTTGAACGACCTGTACACTTGCGGTTAGTGTCCCTCTCTTTAGGGGTGTGATTTTATCATACACCACGAGACACTAGAACTTTACGCAGTGATCATTTTTAAAGTCTCTTACCCTATTAACTATCCAGGTAGTCAAGTCTGTTAGGATCACTAACACACAGTAGACGTTTATGTATTATTTTCCGTAACCCAAACCCCCCGCCAGGGTGACAGTCCTAATTACTAATATAAGTCCTATATTTTTCCAGTGTAAGGGTTGAATTTAAATGGAAGATACATAATAAAAGCATATAATTTTAACAACCCACTAAAATTATTAATCCCAAATTCAATAAACGCAATAAATTTTACTAGGTTTCATACATAAATATGCTCAAGCAATGATAGTTTAGTTCATGATAAAATAGTAAGAACTTGAAACTAATAATGTAATTTTCACGTTCAGAAGGTAAAAACATTAAATTTTCACTAATAGTTGACGACGAATGATGTAGAATAGAGGTGGAAGAGTATAGAATGCTTCCACTCTTCTTCTCCCAACTTTCTTCTCTACTCCAGATGTGTAATTCTGAATAACGAAACTAACAGAAGTACCAGAATACTCAACCCCTATGCGGTGGGAGAGGATAAAAACACCCTCACGGTTGCCGGCCCCGCAAGAACCTCTATGATTTTTGTTGTATAAATCATTGGAGGGTTCGCACCCAAAATCCCAAATTATTCGTGTAGTTAAATTCTACCTTCAATATAAGCATGAGTTTGAATTGGACAATACTTTATTTAAGTTTTTTCATTATAAAAACATGAATAATTTCAACTTAATTTCAGGTGGGTGGTATTATATCCTTCATGCAAATCTGTTGAGGAGACTGTCTGATGAAGCATATGGACGTAACACTCAACTTCTGACTTCTTCTCAAAAGCTTACAAGTAGACTTCCAGAAGCCAGAAGGTGGTTTACTACAACATTCTCAATTAGCACATAGGATAGGAGAGTTACAAATACTGTGATGTGTATATGTACTAAAAATGACCACTTTGTAACAATAAAACATCATTATGTAAATTATATGTGTTGCCTTTTTGTTACTTTTTTTATAAAAATTAGGTAGTTGAAGGTCCCCCACAAGGTGTCCTTTTGCTATGCGGTACACGTCAAAGAGAAAAATCAAAGGTATGTTTAAATATTTGTAATGAAGTCATAGCTCTCTAATTCTAATTTACTGAGGAATTTCACTTTAATAACTTAAATACGTAAATCAAAATAAATATTTAAAAATAATTGTAATTGTAATCAAGAAAGTGATTAAAATAACAAAAAACTTTCAACTAATAGAAATTAAACTCTCCTTGTAAGGCATAAAACACTCCTGGAAAAGTCCGTTCCAACCAGTAATTTCAGTCATTTCATGAGTATCAACGGCAATCAAGACAAGTTTTCTACCAGGACACTGAAGAACGATGGCTTCATTTTTCCATAGACAAGTAGGATGGTATTCTTCTGCAAAAGGTCCAATGCTGTCTAGTTTTGTCCAAGATTCTTTAACGTTGTACTCTCTCAATACCCATAAATCAACAAACTGGTGTTTATTGTATACAAAGAAGGCAAGAGAATCCCTGAATACTGTGAGAAACAACTCTGTTAGACTACTGCGCAGGTTATCATTATCATTGGGAATCTCCGTGTTCCAAAACACCTCGGTACTCATATCGAAAGAAAGGATAAATCTAAAATTTTGTTTACTCTCGGCAGCCCAGTGATATGCTCCATTGTATGGTACTCCATTCAAAGAAGCAAAAGACAAATCTGTCAAGTCATGGTCAATTTGTAATGACCACTTTGACCTTACCTTGATTTCTATTATAATTGTTATCTGGTAGATATATATGTCTATTAATTATTTTAGAGGGACTTAGTAATGCAATTTTTATTAGTTAGAAATAAAAAAAAAAGAAAAAAGAAATATCAAATAGAAGTACACGTGTTACACTTATCATATAAGTAATATAATACCCTTATAAATAAGTTCTGTAAACAATTGTAAGAAAAGTAAACAAACGAAGAAAAAGAAAAAAAAAAAAAAAATACAGAGCTGTGTAACAAATAAAATATAAAAGCAAAGCCTAGAAAGTTTAAGGAAGAAGGAATAGGGTTAATATCTGCAATTAAGAGGGAGAAGGTTGAACAAAATCGCTACGATACCTGAAACTAAGGTAAGATCGTATACGAACTATGATATGATTCGATGTACTTTATGCACAGACTTTCGATATGAAAAGATACTTGTTATTCGCTCGAACAAATCCGCAATATCCGATGAGTTATATATGTATATATGATTAGCTATAGCGTATAATTAGTTATAGTGTATAATTAGTTATATCGTATAATTAGTTATAGTGTATATTTGTTATATCATAACTTGGAATTTCTGTTGGTTAGAGTTGATATATGGAAACTGATTAGTATATTTTAGTGTATAAACTGATCTTGTTGGGGAAATACTTGGAATATACCTCTCGGCCTCGAGGGAAGGGTTTAGTCCTCACATCTTACTGAGTTTAAAACTCATTCGTTTTATTGAATTTTGTGCAGATGAAAGGTATTAGCACCGGAAGGGCTTATAGTAGCTCCATCGTAGTGGTTCTTTTGGATTGGACTATTAGATAAACAAGTCTAAATGTTTTGTTGTAAATATCCATAACTACTCATATACTTTTTGTGATATAACTCATGTGGGATACTATAACTCATGTGGGGTACTGTAACCTTTTAAAGATATGTATTTTGAGTGAAGTCTGTTGATTTAGTCGTGCCACTGTGTATGTTTATATATGTAGATTATTTGGTTAATTGTTCCATGTTTTTATGTCCATTATTTAGTTTATATGTCAAAATATATAGGGAGTTAAAATTGTTAATATATGATGTACTAGGTAAAAAAAAAAAAAATTAAATCAGAAAGTTTGAGGCATGACAGAGTGGTATCAGAGCAATAAATTCCCGATCTCGAGACCTAGGATTTGGGTACTAAGAATTTCTGTTAAGGATCATGTATATATTTTGTATCTTGTTTTGTCCTTGTGAATTGTTATCCTTGTATAATAGTTCGTAATAAATCAGATATTTTATCAAATGTGTATTTTATTTTTTAAATGATACAGGAGATGGAGTACTCTGCAAACCCCCCACAAGAAGTTTTAACGTCTGAAACCGAAAATGTTACTGCACAGGAACCTGAACCACAAATCAATGAGGAGGATCAACCCCCTTTAATGGACCCATCAGTAGTAGCTAATGCAATGTTACAACAAGTTATAGCAACTATCACAAAAGACGTAAACACCTCAAGAAAGGATGAATTGGACGATTTTCAGGTATTAAAAAAATTTATGGAAATGAGACCACCATCATTTAGAGGCGGAGGCGACCCCCAATTGGCGTATGAGTGGCTTAATGACTTGGAGAAAGTGTTCAGGGTTTTAAGGTTTGATGAAGAAAAAAAGGTTCGTCTTGGAACACATATGCTACAGGGTAATGCCGAGACATGGTGGCAGTTAAAAAGGACTCAATTCCAGGGGACATTTACGTGGGCTCAGTTCCGTGAAGTTTTCGAAACCGAGTTCTATCCAGAGTCATATCAAGATCAAAAGCTAGAAGAGTTTATTGACCTTAAGCAGGACGAGATGAGTGTGAATGAGTATGCAAGTAAATTCATTGAACTTTCTAAGTTTGCACAACATATGATAACACCAGAACGAGCCAAAGTTAAGAGGTTTGAAATGGGACTTAAACCATATCTGTTTCAGTTCGTGGGACCTCAAAGGCATCAAACTTTTCGCCACGTGTATGAAGCGTCAGTTATTGCCGAGAAAGGGGAGATCATGATGAATAGACAACAACAAAATTTTATGAAAGCTACTGGAAAGAGGGATAGATCTTGGGAAGAGCAGAATGATAGATTTAGCGGTAACACCTCAAAAAAGCCGGTGATTCAACAACCGACGAATCAGCAGTCTAAGAGTCACACTTCCCAGAATACATCTTATGGTTCACGATCAGTATCACAAAGACCGGCTGTTCTACCGCAATGTATTCACTGTGGCCAAGTTCACCTTTCTAAGAATTGTAGATGGATTACCGGGGGATGTTATCGTTGTGGTTCCACGGAGCACCATATTAAGGATTGCCCTCGAATGACCAACTCCGTAGGGGGGCGAGGAAATGTGCGCCCACCTGGGGTACCTGAACAAGAATCCGAAACGAAAAATCCTCAAACAAGGGCTAGAGTTTTTGCAATGACGCGTGGAGATGCCCAAGCCTCGGATACAGTTGTTACAGGTATCATTCAAATTTCTAACTCCTTAGCCCACGTTTTATTTGATACAGGCTCAAACTACTCTTATGTTTCCCATATTTATGCTTCTATGTTGGATTGTTTACCTGAATCGTTAGATACAATCTTATCTGTGGAAAATCCAATTGGAGTATCGATAAATGCTAATATTATATATCGAAATTGTATAGTTAAGGTGGGTAGCAAAGAATTGTTAGCTAATCTAATAAAAATAGATATGACCTACTTTGATGTTATATTGGGGATGGATTGGTTGGCGGCTTATCATGGTTTTGTCGATTGCTTTTCTAAGAAGGTGGTATTCAAATTACCTGGTGACTCTGAATTTGAATTTCAAGGTAGAGAGCTGCATTCTCCGTGTATCATATCGACACTAAAAACACAAAAGCTACTGAAAAAGGGTTGCATGGGTTATTTGGCATACATAGTAGAGCATGAACGTAAAGAACACGAGGTAAAGGATATTTTAGTAGTTCAAGACTTCCCTGACGTTTTCCCGGAAGATATCACAAGCTTACCCCCAGAACGTGAAATTGATTTCGAGATTAATTTGATTCCAAACACTCAGCCAATATCTAGAGCACCTTATCGAATGGCCCCAGCTGAACTCAAGGAACTCAAAATACAATTACAGGAATTACTCGATAAGGGTCATATCCGCCCAAGTGTATCCCCATGGGGTGCGCCGGTACTATTTGTGAAAAAGAAAGATGGGAGTTTAAGGTTGTGCATCGATTACCGTGAGATAAATAAGGTCACAGTGAAGAATAGATACCCGTTGCCTCGCATTGATGATTTATTCGACCAACTTCAAGGGGCAGAAATATTTTCTAAGATAGATTTGAGGTCTGGTTATCACCAATTGAGAATTCGGACTGATGACATTTCAAAGACAGCTTTTCGGACTAGATATGGACATTATGAATTTGTGGTTATGCCGTTCGGATTAACAAACGCCCCCGCCGCCTTCATGGATTTAATGAATCAAGTATTCAAACTGTATTTAGATCTATTTGTGGTGGTTTTTATAGATGATATTTTAATTTATTCGCGAAGCCGAGAGGAGCACGAGGTACACTTGAGATTAGTTTTACAAACTCTCAGGGAGAAAAAGTTTTATGCCAAGCTTACAAAATGTGAATTTTGGCTGAGCAGTGTGGGATTCTTGGGTCATATTATATCAAAGGAAGGAATCTCGGTTGATCCGCAGAAAGTAGAAGCTGTAAGTAGATGGCCAAGACCAACTTCAGTAAGTGAAATTCGAAGCTTTCTCGGGTTGGCAGGATATTATCGAAAATTTGTAGATGAATTCTCACGACTAGCCTCTCCCCTGACTCAACTCACGCAGAAAAATGCCAAGTTTGAATGGACAGACAAGTGCGAAACTAGTTTTCAAGAATTGAAAAATCGTCTAATTTCGGCTCCAATCTTGGCTCTTCCTTCTGGAACTGATGGTTTTACGATATTCAGTGATGCTTCTCGTAATGGACTAGGTTGTGTGTTGATGCAACATGGAAGAGTGATTGCATATGCTTCCCGACAACTAAAGAATTTTGAGTGTAATTATCCAACACACGACCTTGAATTAGCAGCGGTGATATTTGCACTCAAGATATGGCGTCACTACTTATACGGGGTGACTTGTGATGTGTATACAGATCATCAAAGCCTCAAATATATATTCACCCAGAAAGAACTTAATCTCAGACAAAGAAGATGGCTAGAACTTCTAAAGGATTACGATTTGAATATTCATTATCACCCTGGTAAAGCTAACAAGGTAGCAGATGCATTAAGTCGACGACCCCGAGCAACATTCGCAGCTTTATGGACATCACAACAAGAATTATTAGAAGATTTTGCAAAATTAAAGCTCGAGATTAACACTAGCGATAAGGAAAGAATTTTGGCCCATTTAACATTGCGACCTACACTGGTGGATCGAGTAAGCATCGCGCAGAAAAGTGATTATTTCCTTAAGAAAAAGAGAATGAATATAGGAAAAGAAAAAGATATAGGGTTCCAAATTCATGAAGACGATACCCTTCGTTACAATAACCGACTATGCGTACCAAATGACTCAAATTTGAAGAACGAGATTTTAACTGAAGCACACAATTCTAACTTTGCAATACACCCGGGAGGAACTAAGATGTATAGGGATCTTAGAGAATGTTTCTGGTGGAATAACATGAAGCGTGACATTGGAGATTTTGTAAGTAGATGTCTTACTTGTCAGAAGATAAAGGCTGAACACCAAAAACCCTCTGGACTATTACAGCCTCTTGAAATACCAGAGTGGAAATGGGATGGTGTGTCCATGGATTTTGTCACTGGTCTCCCAAAAACTAAAGAAAAACATGATGCGATTTGGGTGATCATGGATAGGTTAACAAAAACAGCTCACTTCTTACCAATTCGAGTTGATGACGCAAGGGAAAAGCTAGCCAAGCTCTACATGAAGGAGATAGTGCGCTTACATGGTGTTCCAAAGGAAATTGTATCCGACCGAGATCCGAGATTCACGTCCAAATTTTGGCAAGGGATGCAACGAGCCTTAGGTACTGAGTTGAAATTAAGCACTTCCTTCCACCCCCAGTCAGATGGACAAACTGAGAGAACAATTCAAACCTTAGAGGATATGCTCCGATCGTGTGTCATGGATTTGGGAGGCAACTGGGATTCCCATCTACCTTTGGTAGAATTTGCTTATAATAATAGCTATCATTCGAGTATTAAAATGGCTCCGTATGAAGCGTTATATGGCCGAAAATGTCGAACCCCATTGTATTGGGACTTAGGAGAAAGAAAGGTAATTTCCCCACAACTTCTTGAGGACACAGAGGACAAGGTAAAAATTATTAGATCCAGAATTAAAAGAGCACAAGATAGACAAAAGAGCTGGGCAGATAGGAAAAGGAAGGAAATGATATTTCGAGTAGGCGATCATGTATTTCTGAAAATATCACCCACCAAAGGAGTTATCAGAATAGGAAATCGGGGAAAATTAAATGCCCGCTATGTTGGTCCGTTTGAAATTTTAGAAAGAGTCGGGGAGGTAGCTTACAAAGTTGCTTTACCTCCATCGCTATCGGGCATCCATAATGTGTTTCATGTCTCTCAGTTACGAAAATATGTACCAGACCCATCCCATGTATTAGACTATAATCAGATTCAGGTACGAGATGATATGACATACGAAGAGTATCCACTGAGTATTGTAGACCGAAAAGATCAGGTGCTTAGACATCGTATAATACCCTATGTCAAGGTCCAGTGGAGTAACAATCGTACAGTTAGAGAGGCTACTTGGGAATTGGAGTCTAAAATGCGCGAGAATTATCCGTTCTTATTCGATGATCAAGGTAAGTAAGTTTCGGGGACGAAACTTTCCAAGGGGGGAAGAATGTAATGACCACTTTGACCTTACCTTGATTTCTATTATAATTGTTATCTGGTAGATATATATGTCTATTAATTATTTTAGAGGGACTTAGTAATGCAATTTTTATTAGTTAGAAATAAAAAAAAAAGAAAAAAGAAATATCAAATAGAAGTACACGTGTTACACTTATCATATAAGTAATATAATACCCTTATAAATAAGTTCTGTAAACAATTGTAAGAAAAGTAAACAAACGAAGAAAAAGAAAAAAAAAAAAAAAATACAGAGCTGTGTAACAAATAAAATATAAAAGCAAAGCCTAGAAAGTTTAAGGAAGAAGGAATAGGGTTAATATCTGCAATTAAGAGGGAGAAGGTTGAACAAAATCGCTACGATACCTGAAACTAAGGTAAGATCGTATACGAACTATGATATGATTCGATGTACTTTATGCACAGACTTTCGATATGAAAAGATACTTGTTATTCGCTCGAACAAATCCGCAATATCCGATGAGTTATATATGTATATATGATTAGCTATAGCGTATAATTAGTTATAGTGTATAATTAGTTATATCGTATAATTAGTTATAGTGTATATTTGTTATATCATAACTTGGAATTTCTGTTGGTTAGAGTTGATATATGGAAACTGATTAGTATATTTTAGTGTATAAACTGATCTTGTTGGGGAAATACTTGGAATATACCTCTCGGCCTCGAGGGAAGGGTTTAGTCCTCACATCTTACTGAGTTTAAAACTCATTCGTTTTATTGAATTTTGTGCAGATGAAAGGTATTAGCACCGGAAGGGCTTATAGTAGCTCCATCGTAGTGGTTCTTTTGGATTGGACTATTAGATAAACAAGTCTAAATGTTTTGTTGTAAATATCCATAACTACTCATATACTTTTTGTGATATAACTCATGTGGGATACTATAACTCATGTGGGGTACTGTAACCTTTTAAAGATATGTATTTTGAGTGAAGTCTGTTGATTTAGTCGTGCCACTGTGTATGTTTATATATGTAGATTATTTGGTTAATTGTTCCATGTTTTTATGTCCATTATTTAGTTTATATGTCAAAATATATAGGGAGTTAAAATTGTTAATATATGATGTACTAGGTAAAAAAAAAAAAAATTAAATCAGAAAGTTTGAGGCATGACACAATTTGTCTCCATGAATTAGTACTCATATTATAGATTCCAGCTTTATAATTTCCCTTAGGACGGACTCTGTTTTCCCCTACCGGTACCAATTCATGGAACAACGCAATAATCTTGTAATTGTTGGTGTTGGAATCGTAGCCTAATCCAATATTATGGATTGCAAATCCCCCAACATTTTGACGGAAACCAGAATAGGGGTGTGCAGGGAGAAGTTTAATTTCCTTCATAGATGGGTTACATAAAAACACATTTGTTAGATCACTAATACAAACCAATCCATTACAAGATCTAGAAACATCACCCCAAGAAGTAAGCTGAGGGATCTCCCAATCTGGTGATATAAAACTATTCAGGCATTCATAAGAACGAAACGACAATATGTTTGAACGGCTGCGAATTAGGATGCTATCGTAATCATTATTTTTCTTGTATTTCAGATGCATGTCAATGAAATAACGGCTTCTTATCAAACTGTACCAAGATTTACAAACGCACCTGAAAAGTTAACATGTAATTATTATTACTTTTCTTGTTGTCAACAAAATAATAAGGGCCTTTTTACCTGAAACGAATTAATGATTTAACCGGCAATAGCAATAGAATTTCTATTATCACATCTTCGCTTAGACTTGTCTTTTCAATCATAGAGATATGAAACTCTTGAGTCTCTGTGAACAAATAATATATTTGAATTGTATTGATTTTTTATTACTTAAGTATTTTCTTTTGGGTGATAGCATCACTCCACCAAAATATACACATACAGAAGAAAATACACTATTGCAGGGAAGATTATATTAACTGTACTTACTTTCAACTGTTTTACCAGATATTGATAAAGCATAAGCTGGTTCACCAGCCTCACCATCTGGAATCATTGGAGTGAACTTTGCAGCTATATAATACCCAACAGCTCCTAAAGGTATACGAAAGGCCTAAAAAGAGGGTCAAAAAGCTCGAGGTTAATTTATACACATAACCTTACACATATACTCCCTCCCTTCCTTAATATATAACATTTTAGAGTTTTCCATACGTATTAAGAAACTTAAAAAATAGAAAATATTTAAATAAAAATGACTAATATAATTTTATTTATAAAAGAAAACATTAAATAGTGATTTTAAAAAAAAGGATAAAATAGGATATATATATATAGTATTTATTTTGTATTAAAACTCTAAATATTTGTATTGAAACTCCAGATGTGACATATATTTTTTTAACTAAAGTGTTAAATATCAAGGAATGAAGGGAGTAATAATTATTTACATGTGCAATTTTCGATGAGGTGAGTGCTTCAAGGCTATTTTCATCCTCGAAAACTGAAGAACTTGTTTTAAACCATTGGACTCTGTTCGATCCTCCAATTACTCCCGTGACTATACCAGTGATAGTTCTTTGCTACCTTCTTTTTATCTTAAAATTTATTAGTTTCAAAATGTTTGTCTACTTTGCCTTTCACACATATTAAAAAAATATAATTTTTATATTCTTTATTACAAAAGTACCCCTCATAGAGTGTCTTGATATCTTAAATTTGTATTGAAAACATAAATTTTAATATTTCTAATGGGGATAATAGTAAAAAAGGGATGAAAAAAGCGTCTTGATATTCTAAGTGGACAAACATTTTTAAACTATATTTTTAGTATATGGACAAATATTTTAACACGGATGGAGTATTTTATTTTGTATGATTGTATTAGAAAAAAATTGGGTTTATTCCATTTTTAGGCCTAAAACTTATATTCTTTCTAATTATAGGGCTACCAAATTATATATCTCATTATAGGCCTTTGACTAAATTGACCAAAATATAATTAACTTAAATAAACACTTCTTTCGTTTTTAAAAAGTTATCATATTTGGTTTTACACACAAATTAAGAAATGTTATTTATTATCCATGTGATTACTAAAATACCCTTCATAAAGTGTTTTAATATCTTAAATATTTATTAGAAAAATATATTATGATATTTAATTAAGGGTAAAAGTGTATAAATAAATAAAGAAATGTCTGATTTTCTAAAGTGACAAACCTTTTTTAATAAACTATTTTTAGTATAAGTGACAACCTTGTAGGAACGGAAAGAGTGTCTATATTACTCCATCTGTCCACTTTTATTTGTGTTTTTTTTCTAAAAAGAGGTGTCAAATTATATTTGTCCTTTTATATTATCAAGACATTTTTTTCCAAATTTTTTCAACATCACCCCTAATTAATTAGTTATAAACAATGGTGTAATAAATGACTTTATACATAATAAATAAGGGTAATATAGTAAAAATAGGATATATAAATGTTTTTTTTAATCTATGTGCCACAAAAAGTAAGACAAATATAAGTGGACAGAGGGAGTATAAAACAGAGTTTTCATTTATGGTCCAGAATTTTAGCATAAGTGGTTGTCAGGATCATTTTTTGCCCACGTATCATTAATCATTTATCCTTTAAAAAAACTAATACCCAAACGGGATAAAAAAAACCTGTATCCCTGACCTAAACACATTTATCGGTCGTTAAGTAAAAAAGTTAAAAAAAGTTAAAAAAAATTAACAAAACACATTTTAACCTTAACCCTTCGCTTTCCATTCTCCACCATCACACTCTCCTTTCCACCAAGTCACTATCCTGCAAAAGAAAACCACCGCCGCTCGATAACCATTCACGGTCGTTCTCCTACGCTGTTCGAGGACCATTATCCACCATCACACTCACCTTTCCACCAAGCCCCTCTCCTGTAAAAGAAAACCGCTACGGCTCGAGGACCATTCACCGCTGCTCTCCTACATCGTTCGAGGAACATTCTCCACCTTCGCCGCCACTCGAGGACCATTCTCCACCTGCTTTACACTCGTCTTTCCACCACGCCGCTCTCTTGCAAAAGGAAACCGTCGCCGCTTAGGAACCATTCTCCACCATCTTTTTTCGCCGCTCGAGGACCATTTTCTATTCTACTCCATTTAGTGAGAACATCTATGAGAATAACTTAAACTCTAGGGAGATTTGTTGATGTCTAGTGAGGAGAGAGACAAAAGCTCACTCTAAGTTATCTAAATATACGACCATACCGTCCCTAAGAAACATTACAACCTTAAAGACCTTATGATTCTTTGATATGTGATCTAGGATCAATTGAACAAATAGAGAGTATTTAGATGGATCTCTGGAGACTTTGTTAGGATCGACGAACAATCTATAGCCTCCATAGATAAACTGAGTGACAAACCTCTCCGTCTTACATTGCGAAGTTAATCTAATCTTGAACCAACGTGTTGATTGTTTGTATGATAGGTATATAGGTAATTTAGTTTGTAGATATTATTACATGAAACTTGCTAAGTCGTTGCTTTAGGATTATTACTCATTTGTGCTTAATTGACTTAGGTGTATTTTAGAGTCTTCCCTATGTTCTTATTCTTTATTGTATCAGGACAATAACACTTTGAGTTTGAGGTCTTGATATCTCCATATTTGTGATATATTAATCTAGTTTTGATACATCATTTTAGGTGTATGTTGTTAATTGTTAAGGGATTTTCCTCGTTATTTGATAATTTCTTAATTTATGCCTCGATTTGGAGATTTATTACTTTTTTAGCGTTTTTGGTATATTTTATGTGTCAATGTGAAGCTCTTAGGTAATATGGAATATAATTAGATCCCAAATCAATGGAAAGGAGTCAAGTAAAGAAGATCCAAGGTGAAATCTAGAGTTACAAAGAAACAAAGTGAATTAGTAAAGGAAAAGCTGCCAAATAAATCTGCCATGCGGAGTGTATTGAAGATTACAAAAAATATATCACAAATTTGGAGGAGATATTTTATGAGCAGATAGATCTTTAAATTACGGTTGTTTCCATATAAAGTGCGCGAGAATCCGATAAGTAACGAAAGAGATATGACCTTCACTGAAGCAGTTTTTATCATGTCTTATATTTTAGAAAACAGCTTTGAATTAGAAAAGGACTTCAATTACTTGCCTTGTACTCCAATATTTCTACCTAGGGTTAGCTAACACCTATACATACACCTACTTATCATTGTAAACATGTCCTTTGCCCAGTCCTTGCTCAGTTATTAATCAATATTACACTTAGAGATCCTTGGAAGCAGGTTGATAGTATGTAACTATCTTTTAGTTTATTTATTTCTAGTATGAACTAATCTCCCACAGCTTAGGTTTTGCACATGTATAATCTTTGAATTCTATTTCTTTATTTTATGTTATTTGGGATTAACTTTTAAATTGATTAAGCTTCTTATCTTTCATATATTTGTTTTATGTGGTTTGATGTATTGACCGTAGTTCTTGCTAGTGCACGAGTATATAATTACCCTATTAAATCTATTCTACAACCTTATATATAAATTACTAAAAAAGAAATATTAAAAAAAACTTTCCAAAACAAAGTAATTTTTTTTTCTACAACTTTATATATAAATTACTAAAAAAGAAAATATTAAAAAACCCTTTCCAATAAAAAAAACTCCACTAACTCACATTTTCTCAAACTCACCTAACTTTATATTCACTTACCTAAATTCACACACAAATTACAAACTGTCCTCCCCACCTAGTTTCACAACATCTCAACAATGACACTACCGTCTCACCATCTCATCGGCTCACCTCCTCAGGACCTTACCTCCCCACGTCCTCAATGCCTCACCTCTGCACCTCACCTCAAACTCATAGCCTCATTATCTTACCTAATCTCCCACACATCTAACCTGACCTTACCAACTCTCTCAGCACACACCTCACCTCCTCAAACTATCAACACCATAGCATTGAAGGTGTTCGATCAATGGTTGTTTTGTCTCTCAAACTCCCGCTCTAAGTTATTTTGTGAGTTAATATCTAGCACGAGGATATATACCGTAAAATTTGTATATGATAGTGACACATAGTGCAATTACATGACTTAATCTATTACCGACATTTGTTGTGTTGTATGTATTTCAAGGACATGGCTAAAAAACATGGTTAGGGAAGAATATTGAGTCAATAGGATTAAATGTGAAAAATATTGATAGTGAGGATCAAAAAGTGAGCAAGTGCAAGTTAAAGAAAGCTACTTCAACTCAGCTCAACAAGTTGGTATATGAGCTAAACATTACTTTCATTGCCTTTGCAACCCAAAATATTATCTAATCGCTTTTTGGCAGGAGTAAGTATATATTTCATTTTTTCAATTCAAGTAAATAAAATATGTAAGACTGGTCTGTAAATTATTGTCAGAACGGTGTTTCACCTCTTATTTTGTCCGAATAATAGAATTATTTAGACAAAATACGTGGTGATGTGATTGATTCATGAGGATACAAGAAGGAAATTGACGGTTATTGGCCAAGATTGTGTTGAACCCGTCCATACACTTAAGAGTGATGGTCACGAGGTAGTAATAATCTCTACTTAATCTAGTATTTTAGTGTTGAGATCGATTATTAAAAACCGATTAGGCATGGTGTTTTATGGTTATGTGGTTATGTTCAGTTTACCCAATCACATATCTACTCAATATATGGTATTTTCACTCCTAAACATTAGAGTTTTGATGTTCTACCTCTAAATATTTGTTAGTCCTGAAATGTATTTTGTACACCCTTTCGCTATGGGTGGAGCTGGAAATCACCCCTGGTCTTTTTGAGTTAATTGTAGCATAAGTTATGATGAAAACTTGGTTTTGCATCCTAGGTTGTCGACCTGAGCCTTTCGCCTATACGGAATTACGCAGGGCCTAGGCGGGATTATGCAGTTTTAAATCCCGCTATATAATTTTATATATTTGTATGAATATATGTAGTAATTATAATAGTTTTAATTATTTAAGTCATAAAATTCATCTAACAATACTATAATATATATAACAATACTAAAATTAGAGATATATTATGAATTCTCGAGAATAAAAAAAATAAAAGTAGTGCCTATTTAACCATTTTTTGCCATTAATCGGTGCCTAGGGGGGGCTAGGTGCCTCTTCCACAACAACTAAGGTGCTATGCAAAAACGACTAGCCTTTTTACTAGGTGTAGACGGTTGAGGGGGGCGTTGATGCCTAGGAGGAGAATTCTACAACATAGACTATAGGTCTCTATAGTATGTTAAATTGCCCTATAGGTCATGTTATATTTTTAGTAATAGGGATATAATGTAATTTTTGCATAATATAAGTACCTATAGTGCAAGTAACTCAAAAATTTGTTGCTCTTAATGCAGAATGTAATTTAAAATTAGTTGTTGCAATCACGATCATGGAGAAATTATTTGACTATGGTGGATCCAAGAATATGCATAAATATGATACCCTATGTAGTTTATAAAATTAGATGTTAGTTAGTGCCCTTTATTTTACTTTATTTTACATATTCAACCCTCATATGTGGTGTGTATTTTAAGACTAATGTTTTTTTTAGGGTAAAGGCCACGTGTGGCCCTCTATCTATACCCAAAGTGCGCGGTCCGCCCCTAATCTTCAAAATTACCCTTTTACGCCCCATATCTTCACCTTTTGTGACACCGTTAGCCCTTTTTTTTTATTTTTCTGTCAATTGACCGTTAGTCAACGCCACATGGCGCCACGTCAGTGCCAACTCAGAGCCACCTCAACGCCTCTGTCTTCGTCAGCATCGTCCCCAACTTTAAAAAAAAAACTTTGAAGATTTGAAGGTTTGAAGGCTTCAAACCTTCATCAATGGAGGATTCCGAAAAATCAAAAAAGCATTCTACTTCTTTATTATTAATCTGAACACTTAATCAGGTAAACCCAAACGTGTCTGCACGATCCAAAACACCTCTTCATCTATTTTTCAATTTTATAAAACTCCTTAATTCTGATAATATTTCAATTCTTTGGATTAGAAAAATGGAAAAGGAGAAAATTGATGAGATTAAGATGCAAATGTAGCTATGGCTACGCGAAGCAGAGAAATTCGTTCAATTAGTACCACAAGAGCAACTCTACATCGTTATTGGAGTTGTTTTATTCACTATTCTTCTCCTTTTAATCAGTAATTTCACTCTCCTTCAACTCCTCTTTAATCGCCTTGTCTCATCTTTTTATCTTGTTAATTCAATTAATGTATCAAATTAACTAAAACAAAAATTTATCTACATATTCGTTTAAGTTGTACTGAAATTGTACTGAATTATAGAGTTTTAAGTTAGGAATAAGATAGGGTTTTCAAATTCAAATGCCGAGTCAACTCAATTGAATAAGGCTCGATTTCGATTGAATCAATTGGTTCCTTTTGATTATGAACTAATTAGCATAAATTTGCTTCTAATATAGCTCAATTATTCAAGCGTAAATCATCAAACAGCTCAATTATTCAAGCGTAATCATCAAACACTACCAGGTAAATAAATAATTTACCCCAGTAAATATTATAATATTTAGCCAGTAACTAAATATTTTACGCGTTTAATCAGATTAGAGATGGATCATCTCACCAAGGTATCTTAAAGAATGGCTTGGAGGAAAAATTCACAACTCGTGTCTTCATAGATTCCTCCTCCTCAGTTGTTATCTTTAAGCTCATAGATTCCATTTGCAAATGTGGTGGGGCAGGTGATGGTGATGAGGCCGTTAAGCTCGGAATGCTCAAAGTCCTCCTCGCTGCAGTAAGATCTCCTTGCGTATCCATAAGATGGGTATTTACATGGTTAGTATGATCGTTCCCCTTGTAATAACAATGATGATTCAAAATTCAAAGAAGAGAGGGAAACAAAGAGGTGTTCAAATTGATAATCTTGGTGAAGAATCTGGATACTTAATTAGAAACAAAAGGTTCACTTCTCCAATTGAAACATCATGGGAAGGGATTACAACACTTGTTGAGCTTTTCAAATAGTCATGTAGGGACCACTTTAGCAAACCTTTGTTAGGTACTCGAAGGCTAATTTTGAAAGAAATGGAAATGGCAGAAAGTGGAAAATCTTTTTTTTAAGGTTTAATTGATTAGTTAATTAATCAATTGTGTTAAATCAATTGTGGAAGAAATTGATTAGTTAATTAATCAATTGTGTTAAATCAATTGTGGAAGAAATTGATTAGTTAATTAATCAATTGTGTTAAATCAATTGTGGAAGAAATTGATTAGTTAATTAATCAATTGTGTTAAATCAATTGTGGAAGATTTAAAGCTTTTTTCGGAATCCTCCATTGATGAAGGTTTGAAGCCTTCATACCTTCAAAGGTTTTTAAAAAAAAAGTTAGGGACGATGCTGACGAAGACAGAGGCGGTGAGTTGGCGGTGAGTTAGCACTGACGTGGCGCCATGTGGCGTTGACTAACGGTCAACCGACAGAAAAATGAAAAGGGGCTAACGGTGTCACAAAAGGTGAAGATATGGGGCGTAAAAGGGTAATTTTGAAAATCCGGGGCGGACCACGCACTTTGGGTATAGATAGAGAGCCACACGTGGCCTTTACCTTTTTTTTTTATGTATGCATGTTTACTTATCAAAACTTGCAAGGCTAAATTTTATTATTTTGTGTTGATAATATAGTCTTTAAAGTTTGTGAGTTTTGTTATTTAAGTTAAAACATCTCTTTTAGTAGTTGTTTGATTTTTTGTCAAACTTTTAGTAATTGAAATGTAAATAAGTTCTATTTTATTTTGTTTCTACTCCGAGTGGGTTGGCCAGCTGGGTCAAAGTTAAAATTTGACCTTTTGTTTCTATTTTTAGTCTCGTTCGTTCTCCATGCATAATAGCGTATAGTACTGCGCGCTTGCAACTTTTTCCTTAGGCGGAAACTACCACTACTCTCCACCACCACCACCACCATATCACCCAGCCTTCGCCACCCACAAACCCTAAATCAACTAAACCCACTTCAAATCTACCACCACCACTACCACCACCATCAACAACATTCAGAAAACTCAGGTATGGCTGCTTCCTATATTCCACCTCCTGCATCTATTATTAATGCTTCCCTAACTTTACCCACATCCTCTACCTTAAAGGGTAGCTCACACACCATACCTAAGAAGTGTAACATTGATGTTGAAAGACAACAAGCTATAGAAAAAAGATTTCAACTTCTAATGGAAAAATTTAACCCTGTACCTTTTGTGCCCTCAAAGAATCTCGATTTTTCAAAACACAAAAACATATTAAAAATGTTGGGTTTATGGGATTTTGCTCATATTGAGTTTGATACGGATATTAGGATAGATCTGATTGCTGAGTTGTTAGCTAGTTATGATCCAAAATTTCAGTGCAGTTACGTAAAAGGAACTAGAATTACTGTCAATAGGGCAGATTTAGCTAGCGCGATGAAATTGCATCTGACGAAACGTGATGTGGTAGGGTTGGATTTAAAGGAAGATTCAGTAGAATTTATCGAGGATTTTGTGTTAAATTGGATGTTTTTGCACGGTGATACATGGTTGTTTCCGAACGAGGTGTTGAATTGGCTTAGAATGATAAAAAATGGGCATCCCGAGAAATTAGATTGGGCCGGGCTTCTTTGGTTCATGGTGGAAAATGAGTTAAGTCAAGGGGTTAATTTAAAAGAATGTTTTTACGCATCTCATTTACAGCTTTTAATTAAGTCACAATGTGAGGAATTGTTCTTAAAAGGAGAATCCAAGACTTTCCATGAAGAAATTAACAAAAGGGATAAAAAGATTCTTCAACTTGAGCGTGAGTTATCTGAAAACAGTGAAATTATAGAACATTACAAATCAAAATGCAAGAAAAGAGATGAAGAGATTCTTCATCTTAAGCTTGAGCTGTCTGAATACAAAGAAGCCATGTGTGGGAAATCTCAAGAATCTTTAGACAAAACATATGAGATACCTGAAGGTGGAACAAGTAGTAGTAAAAAGAGGTTAAAAATTCAATCAAAATCTCAAAGAAAAAATAAGTTCGTTGGAGTTTATAATACAAGTTCTAGCTGCTCATGGATGAGTACGATATATTCATGGAAATTAAAAAAAATAATATATTTAGGGACATTTTCAAGTGAAGAAGCAGCTGCTAGAGCTTTTGATGCTGCAAGTTTATACCTTAATGGCTCTAATGCAAATTTAAACTTTCCAGAATCGTCCTCTATTCCTTATCTTCCTCCTCCTGGTACAGTTTTTTGTGCTGAAACCATCAAAAAAGTTGCAGTTGCAGCTTCTAAAAACACTTCTTGAAAATGTTGTTTAAATCTCTTCTCTATTTTTTATTATTAAGTGATAACTAAAGAATGAAATCAATTGAATGTTTGTATTATTATTTGGTTTGGGTATTTATATATTGTATAATCTTGATTTTGAATTTTAATTTTAATTTAACCATGGCCAGTAATAGTGTGTGTTTAACTTTATTTCCTGTGTTTCTCATGGGCTTGTAATTTGGTCATGTATTAATCAATATAAAATTAGTTACCATTCTGATTTAGATACCTTAACATATTCAAAGACATATACAAAACCTCAACAAAGGTCTTATTTTCTCTCTCAACTCAACTACATAACTGTAATAATTGAGCATGCTTCACTTATCGATACTAAAACAGTAGTAACTACTTTTTGATCCTAATGTACATAACTCATTTTCTAATAGCACGATTTTGCTTGACCACACTTTGTAGAATACTAATGTTAGTTGTTTCACTTTACCTTACCATATTATACCCCTATATATGCATATGGTGTTCATGTTGTAAATCAATGTGTTGCTTCTCCTACTATAATTTATTCTCCGTAACATATGTTATCTTTGAAGCACCCTTTTCACATAAAAAGGAAGAAACATTTATAAAAACAATTTTTAATTGAATAGCATTTAGTATTTCAACTCTGACTCAAATTCAGATTTTTCATATAAGTACCATACCATTGAGGAAATTACAATTTCCAGCCCAACATTCACAAAACTTTATAAAACAAGACCTCCTTAGTTACTTCTTCTATTAAAGTCCTTAGTTATCTTTTCTGGTTTGCCCAATTACCTATATACCCTTTCTTATTATTTTAAATTATCTATTTATTTATTATTGTTTTTTTATTGGATCCCAAATCCGAAACGGGTAAGTACGAAGTGGGTACAGACCCATTTCCAATCCCACATGTGTTTGCAACCATTTTTTAACTTTTTCAGTTTTTTCGGAACCATTTTTTACATCTTTCAGTGTTGCTCACAAAAAAATTGCTCGAAATAATTTATTGAACAAATTTGCAGGTAAAAAATGTTCTAATTCTGTTACTGAACATGATTTTAACAAATTTACAAGCTAAAAAATATTCTAATTCTGTTTAAATAAATCCCTATAGCTCAAAAGCTGTACCCAGATGGGGCTGGACCCAGTTGGGACTGGACCCAGATGGGGCTCGACCCAGATAGTGTTTGGGTATCCAGATCTGCAGCACCCCACCACGAACAGCACCATCACGAACGGGGCGGCACCACCACGGAAAGCCAACCTCCATTAAAGCTTATCTACTTTACCTGCAAAAGCAAAAACAAAGATATTTTAAAACAAATCACAGATATTTAAAAAAGGTCGATCTGGTTCGCTCGGAGCTTTGTGGATCTGGCAGCGCTGGCTTCGTCGGAGGTATATGGCCAATAACATCGCTGTACGAGATGGTGGTGGTGGGTCAGTGAGAGGTGGATCTTGGGCGGCGACATCTATATCTGCAGCAGAGCGGTGGCTGTTTGTTTGGCTACGGTGGCTGTTCGTTGGCTGTCGAAGGACCCAGCAGTGAGGAGGTGATGATGGCGAAGGTGGGGCGGCGAAGGTGGGGCGGCGAGGGTGTGGTGGTGAGATACGGATTTGGTGGTGGTGCTCGTCACAGCTGGGGGAGGTGGGGCGGCGAGGGTGTGGTGGTGAGATACGGATTTGTTGTGGTGCGAGGTGAAGCAGGGATTTGTTGTGTTGTTCTCGATCTGGTGCGAGGTGGTCCAGCAGCGGTGGTGATGATGTCCAGCAGCGGTGGTGATGAGATCCAGCGGCGGTGCGACGAAATCCAGCGGTGGTGGTCTTCTCTGCCAGCGTCGTGGCTTCGCGCGTTGGTGGTGGTGCTCAAATCTGGCTCTGTCGTGGGTTCGAAACAGTGGTGGGACGATGGTGGCGCGACCACCGTGGAAGCTGTAACATTTATGGACGGGGGTGGGTGAAGGTGAGAGACGATGGTGTGGAGGGAGGGCTGATGGGGGAGGGTGAAGCAGGGGAGAGGGGGCGGTGGGATGAGAGAGAAGAGAGGGCTGGGTTTCAACAGAGAGAGGGGGCGGTGGGGAGGGGTGGGAAACCTAATAGATAATGATAATGGGAATGAGGGTGAGGAGTATATAAGAGAGGGCATTTTGGGCTAGTTGGGGTATATAGTTGGGGTCGAAAGGCTAGTTAGTGGGCAGGACTTTTATTATAAAGTCCAAGTTGCTTGGGCCTTCTTTTATAATTCTCCCCATACCATTTAGTAAGAGGTTGGGCCGAATTGTATTCATTGCATCAAATTTTCGCATCAAAATTTTGGTACATATTTTTGTTGAATTGCTAGGATGTTAATTTTTTTCTTTATCTTCTTGATTTTGTATCAGGTACATGTGTGTTGGGTTGATATAATTTTTTATTGTAGTTTGCTTTCTTATCAATTTTAAATTTTCCTAATTGATCAACTTGTTCTCTAATAGTTATTTTTGTTAATTTTCATTTTATGGCGTTTAACTTTTATTTTAATACGTTTATAACTTTAAAACTCTGTAAAATTGTTGTTTGTTGTGTGATTAGGTTAAAATTAATTATATGAACATAATCTACTAAATTTTATCAAAGTTAACATATTTGAGAGAGAATAATATTAAAAAAAATTGATTTTTCAAGAAATGCTCTCATACGATATTTCTAAATGCAAGTTAATAGAAGAGGGAAAAAAAGTTTGAAAAGTAAACAATGACCAATTACCTTGGGTGATGTTAGCTAATCTTGGGTAATCTTAAAAGATCTTCTTTGTTCTTATTAGGTTTGTGAATCGAGATAATTAGATTAGGGGGCCTGACTAGAATCGAGGTATAGTTCACGAATCGTGAATCGTATCTAGAATCGAAATGTCAGTTTTTCGAATCGTGAATCGTAACGATACGTTTATTAATTTAAAAACTATAATATATTTAATAATACTATATTTTATGGTTTTTTAAACTAAAAATTACTAATAAATATAAAGAAAACTTATCATAATAATAAGTAGGTCTTTATATCAAGTAATAATTATTTAAGTAATAGTTTTCTACGATGTGATAAGATGAAGGTGGTTTTATTTGTAATTAATTTAAAATAGTTATTACATATTTTATTATTTAAAAAAGACATATCGGAATGTAATTAATTTAAAATGATCAAGCAAAGTTATTACCTGAAAACTATTACATATTAAGTACTTTTTTTTTGACGCCATATTAAGTACTTTAGTAAAAGTTTTCTGTGATGTTTATATATAAGGACATGTAATCCCACTAACTAACACTACAGTACACGTGCCATATTTATCGCATTTTGAATTTAAATTTTAAACTATTATCCATTAAACAAAAACAATCTTATATAAAGAAAACAGAAAAACAATCTTATATAAAGAAAACAGAGATATCAGATAAGCATTTTGAATATAAGCCATTATCTTTATCCATTAAAAAAACAACATTCTTATATCAAGGGAGCAGCGCCAGCAGAAGAGAAACATGTATAAGATCAAACGACAAAAGAATAAAAAAGACATACCAGAAGTCTGAAGAATATGAAGTAATGATCGGCCGCTACTTTTCCTTTCTTCCCTATCTCATTCTACAATTACAGTTTTCAAAGCAATGCATATGAAGAGTTGATGTTACCTTTGTTATTAAGGTTTGATTATATAGAGATTTGGGGTTTGGTGTTAGGTTAGACTAATATATGTATTACGGCAGTAATTATGTTAATTTCTAAAAAAAAATCTGAATTGGGCTTGGCTTGGGCTTTTTAATTTGAATCGATCGATTCTGCGAAACGAATCGAATCACAACGTTAAAGAACGATTCTTTCGATTCTCTTACGATTCATTTTTAAAATCGATTCATGATATGATTTGAATCGTTATGGGCTTGTATCGCAATCGTATCGTACGATTCGGATCGTGAATCGTACGATACCGTGAACAATGGTCAGGCCTTTAACGGTGGTGGCATAGATTGCAACCACTTTGGTAAAACTTCCTCCTAGTACCCTTGCAACAACTTTAGTAAAACTTCGTCCAGTTTGAAAAATTTACAAAAAAAATTAAAAACAATATCTCGTATCTAACATAGTTTTCTGTCGGAGGGTAGGTATTAAAAGGCATATTATTCATAGAATTAATCGTGAACGGGACTACCTACCTATCGAAAAACACCTATTATCAAAAAAAAATCCTATTTTAAATTAGGAGATTTCAACTCTAAACCATTTATTTATCATCTTTATTATATATTTATATATAAAGTAGGTAAAGGATATAAAAAGGAGACAAAAATTATTTTAGATTAAAAATATGTCATAAATGATGATCTAGATTTATCCAAAACAAAGAAATTTAATTTTTTTCTACAATTTTATATAAGTTACTAAAAAGAAAAATATTAAGAAACATTTCCAATAAATATATAATATTTTACTAACTCAAACTCTCTCAAACTTACCTAACTTCACGTTCACCTATATAAATTTACACAAATCACAAACCATCCTCCCCACCTAATTTCACCACCTCTCACCGGTGACACCACCGCCTCAAAATCTCATCGGCCCACCTCCTCACGACCTTACCTTCCCACGTCCTATACGCCTCACCTTCGCACCTCGTCTTAACCTTATAGCCTCACCATCTCATCTAAACTCCCACACATCTCACCTGACCTAACTAACTCTCTCAGCACACACCTGCCCTCCTCAATATATCCCTCGATCTCCCTTGATTCAATATACCAAAACCATAACACTAGAGGTGTTCGGTAAATGACCGCTTCTTCTCTCAAACTCTCACTTCAAGTTACTCCGTGAGTTAATGTCTAGCACGATGATATATACTACAATTTTTGTATATTTTGGTGACATATAGTGCAATTACCTTACTTAACCCATTACCGACATATTTGTTGTGTTATATGTATTTCAGGGTTAGGCTAAAAATATGGTTTGAGTAGAATATCGAGTCAATAAGATTAGATTTGAAAGATATTGATAATGAGGAAGAAAACTGAGCCAATGCAAGTTAAAGAAAGCTACTTCAGCTCAGCCCAACAAGTTGGTACAGGAGCTAAAAACACTAATTTCACGACCTATGCAACCCAGAAGCTTATCTAATCAGTTTTTGGCAAGAATAAGTAAATATTTATTTTTTAAAATTCAAGAAAATAAAATATCTAAGACATGTCTGTAAATTATTGTAAGACCGGTGTTTTTCCCCTCATTCAGCTTCAAATAATGGGATTATCTAGACAAAAACTTGGTGATGTGATTAATTCATGAAGAAATAAAAGAAGTAGATTGATAGTTATTGGTCAAGACCGTGTTGAACCACTTCATACACTTAGGAGTGTTGGTCACGAGGTAGTAATAATATCTACTTAATCAAATATTTTGGTGTTGAGATGGATTATAAGAATCCGATTAGGCATGGTTTCTTGGGGCTACCTGGTTATGTTCACTTTATCCAATCAAATATCTACTAAATATGTGTTATTTCCAATTTTAATCATTAAAGTTGTGATGTTCTATCTCTAAACGTTTTTTTATAGTTTTGAAATGTATTTTGACACCCTTTCTCTAGGGTGGAGCTGGGATTTTCCCCAGATTTTTTTGAGTTAATTGTAGTATAGGCTATGATGTAGAACTCGGTTTTGCGGCCTGGACAATCGACCCAAACCTATCGCCCATGCGGGATTACGTGGATCCTAGGTGGGATTATGCGGTTTTAAATTCTGCTATATATGTGTGTGTGTGTGTGTGTGTAGTAATTATAAAATTCATCTAACAATACTAAACAAATATAAAAATACTAAAATTAGAGTTATAATATGATTCTCAAGAGTAAAATTAAATGAAAAAATGGCATATTCAACCATTATTTCCACTGAACGGTGCCTAGGCAGGCTAGGCGCCTCTTCCGAGATGACTAAGGTGCTTGGAAAAAACGCCTAGCTATTTCACTAGGCGTAGGCGGCTGAGAGGGGAGTTGATGCCTAGGCGGCGATTTCTACATCATAGAGTATAGGTTTATTATGTAAAATTTCCATGTAGGTCATGTTATGCGTTTTCTAATAGTAGTGATATATTGTGATTATTGCATAATATAAGTACCTATAGTGCAAGTAATTCAAAAATTTGTTGCTCTTAAAGCATAATGTAATTCAAAATTAGCTATTGTAATCACGGTCATGGAAAGAATAACTTTTTTCCTATGATGGATCCAAGAACATGCATAAATATTATACCCCATGTAGTCTATAACTGGGGGTAGTTAGTTCCATTTATTTTACATATTCACCCCTTAAATGTGGTGTGCATTTTAAGACTATTGTTTTTTCATTTTTGTATCTTTACAAATCAAAATTTGCACGGCTAATTATAATGGGTTTAACACTGCCGCTTTACAGAAAGACGATGTAGTGGCGTGTGGTGCATTAATTAGGTAATTATGGGATTACCCCTATACTTTCTATATAACATCAGCGTATATGTGTATTTAGATACGTGACTTCTAATGGATACATGAGTTCTAACGCTAAATACATGTATCAATGCTACTTTCTGAATAACATCAACGTACTTTTTTAACACATTGCAGATTAACAATGAGAGGGATAGATCTGTGAGTTCTGAAGGAGTTCATATGAGGCATATAAGTTCTTCTCTTCTACTTTTACCAAGTACTCTATTTTTTGGTATAAGCTGATTATAATTTATTTATTTTGCTTATTTAACAGGGATTTTATGAGTACTATCATCATGGGTATGATTACATTCCCTTCACTCCATACTCATCGCTTACAAGCTTAGGCATGTTGGTCAAATGTGTGGTGCACAACACTATCAATATCTAACATCCTATTATCAGCCTTTAAGTAAGTTACGTAGGATTATTGGTAGGAGAATAAGTGTGACAAATAAACAAATATAAATGATAATAACATACACCTAATACCACTATGAGAAACTCACTACAAGTGCACAGATCGTTCGCAAGTAATAGTTGATAAACAAGATTCGTTCTCACAGACTTCGAACGTAAGATTGTAAATAGTGTTATTACTAAGTGAACTAGAAGAAGTTATTAAAGTAATATGCAAAGACACTAAAATATTTGTTTGATTTTTAAGACATTAATGTAATTAACAATTAAATAAACTAAGACTCAAATTAAAGTCGGGTAATAAAATACGAAAGAGAGAAACTTATGAGAGTTTAGCTCGAGAACTAGCAAGTTATCCCAACTAGCCTTGTTCTACGTTTATGGTCTAAGGGAGAATTGTGCTATATATAAATAACAACCAGGATTCTAAATTCCTCCTAACTCCCGTCAGGGTAGCTTAGGAAGTAACCTATACACTACCATGGAACTTGTGTAAAGGGACCCTGCACAATGATCGGTGGTGAAATCTAACCCTATTCACTATTTAGTTAGGCAAGTTCGTCAGGATCACTACCACACACTAGACTATGGTGTGTTGTTTTCTATAAATTGAATCCCCTGTCAAGGTGACAATCCAACTACTAATGGGGTAGCCATATACTTGTGCACCAGAAAGGACTACAAATATATACCAAAAAAATACGTAGCTATCACGAAAAATTAAATTTAAAGTAATTATCAAATTCAAGTAAAGCATAAAACAAGTTTAGGGTTGATACCCATATGTTATTCTCAAGTTAAATAGATTTAATTCATACTATAGAAATAAAAACAAACAATTAATAAAATCATATTTCTGTTAAAAAAACATAATAAGAATACTATATTAATTTTTGAAAAGTGATAAGCAGAAGATTTGGAATGACATGACAACTTCCCAACTTATTCTGCTCTTCTTCTTCTCTCTTGTTCCAGACAACATCTTGGCCTTTTTATGATTAGAGACTGAGGAAAGATGATAATCTTATGGAAAAAGTTGATATATATATATATATGGGTTTTGGACTAGGTCTTAGAGTCCTAATCCAACTCAAACTCGTTTTCCTTAGAAATTGGTCTGGTTGGCCCATAGAGTTTGTAAAAATCATAACTCCTTGGTTACAACTTCAAATCACTCGAAACCAGTGGCTATACGACCGTAATTATAAGACATTTTTGAAATAAAAGGGATACTTTAAATTCTTTGTCTATTTTCTGCAGCATTGAAAATACTACACATTTCCAAATCTGGCTAGCTCAACTTTTTCTTTTCAAATGTGCTCAAAGTTTACTTTTTCACCATGACTAAGGGGTTTGCTTGATTTCTTCATGTCTTATCATCATCCAAAGGTTCCAATTACCTAAGTGCTACACAAACAACACACAAATTACATGCAAAAACTCTTAACATACAAAACACGTAAAACTAGACATGAAAGTGTAAAACATGAATAAATAGGAAAAAATCTCATAACTAAGCACTAGATACCCCTGAAATGATTTCTTGTAACTAGATTATTCTATCACATAAATGAAGATATCAAGATCCCCAACTCAAAGTTGTGTCGTCCCTAGACAATGAAGATAACAGTAGGGTAGTCAACAATAACTATAGATTAGGAGGAAGTAGCTGAAAATAATGAATGATCCTAGAGCAAATATTCTAGCAAATCTCATGTAGTAATGTTAAATAGATAATGCATACATACGCCTAATATACAAATAATTAACACGTAATAAATTCAAGTTCAAATCAATTTCGAATGTAGAAGGTTCGATTTATTTTAACCATGACCAATACTAGTGTTGTTTCCCGTGTTTCTCACGTGTGCTTGAAATCCGGTCATGTATCAATCAATATAAAAGGTAGTTTTTTATAATAATTAACTACCATTCTGATTTAGGTACCATAATCTCTCCCCACCAGATTCTTCAGGCAATAAACCATTTAACATATCCAAAGACATATCCAAAACCTCAACGAAGGTTATCTTCTCCTTCAAATCAACTACATAGTTGTAATTATCGAATGTGCTTGACTAATCGATACTAGAAAATTTGATACTCCTTTTTTATCCTAATGTACATTACTCAACTTCTATAGCACGATTTAGTATCATTTTATACTCCCTTTTTATCCTAATGTACATTACTCATCTTCTAACAGCACGATTTTGCTTGACCACACTTTGTACAGTACTATTGTTGGTTGTTTCAGTTTACCTTACCATATTATACCCCCATATATGTCTAAAATGTTCATGTTGAAAATCAATGTGTTGCTTCTCCTACTAAAATTTATTCTCCATATCTTATGTTATCTTTGAAGCACCCTTTTCACACTAAAAAGGAAGAATCATTTACTGTAAAAAACAAGTTCAATTGAATAGCATTTAGTATTTCAACTCTGATTCAAATTCAGATTTTTCATATAACTATCACACCATTTAGTAAAAGGTCGGGCCGAACTGTATTTGCTTTAAAGAAATGGAGACACTATCTGTGGGGAACATTTGTTTTTTTGATAATGATCACAAGAGTTTAAAATACTCATTTTCTCATAAAGAAAGAAATATGAAACAAATAGATGTCTAGGTAGTAGGTAACACTTAGGGATGATTATTCTGTGCATAATTCTGAGGTATCGGTTGCTAGTGAAAGAAATTTTGCAGAATTTGTTGAAGAACCGATAAAAAAACTAATAACTCATACATATTATACACACAGTGATATACAAGATACTCTTGACTTGCTAATATTTTCCTTTCGAACGTCAAAGCTTTCATTTTTAAGTTTTATTTATTTTTCGTTCATTTATTTCCTTAGTTTTAGTCGTAACCTAGAGAGAGTTAAGGTTTCAAACGAAGACGAGACATCTTCAAATTTTATCATATTAACATTTCCTTTCCAACTTTTAATTAATCTAATTTCATATCTTATTGTTTATCTGTTATGTTCTAATTTAATATTTGAAATATTTTCATGAATCCTAATCTTTAAACATTAACAAGAGTATTTTGGATTAGTAGGTGCTAATTAAATAATATGGATATGAAATTTTGAGTTTTATAAATTGAGATTAATTTGCATCTAAATACAAGTGAGATTAATTTGCATCTAAATAGATAGGGACTAATTTATTTATTTAAAATTTGTGAGGGACTAAATCATGATTTACGAATTTTATAAGTGGGAAATCATTTTTAACCCTTTACCATTTGGTACAAATATTAGTATTTTTTTAAGAGAAAATTACCCAAGGGGTCTTGACCACACCACCCCGGGACCTAACAAGACCCCTTGGATTAACTCTTCTAACTAAAGGCCACACTAAAAAATTAACACTGTAAATCAAAATCTCATTTACCATTTTACCCTCTTTTGTTTTTCTCTACTATATATATACTATTTTTATTTAGAAATATTTTAAAACCCTAATTATTTTCTTATCTCTCCTCTCTCCTTATTTCCTAAACGTTCACGCAGCTTTTCTTTTTCTCCAAGCTTTTGTATTTTCCCGGTGGTGGTTCAAGGTGGTGGTGCAAGGTGGTGGTTTGAGCTCCGTTTGCAAGGACTGGATCGAGCTTGGTGCAGAAGACGAAGCCATGTAAAAAAAATCAACGCTCTCTTCTTCGTCCAAAGCCATGGCTGCTGGAGAAGACTCGTGGTGGAGCTCCGGCCATCCTTTGTGAAGAAGACGAAGCCGCCGAGTGAAGGAGATCGTGGAGCTCGATGTCATGGCTGCTGGAGAAGACTCACGGTGGTGCGAGGCCATGAGTTCCGGTAATGAAGCTGCTGGAGAAGACACACGGTGGTGCGAGTCACGCCGTGGACGGAGGCTTGGTTCGCACAGCTTCGAGATCCGGCCATGAGTTCCGGCAATGAAGCTTCGAGATCTGCTACAAGGTTAGTTTTAAGCTGCTGGAATCCTCACTATATCTCCACGTTTGATATTGAAGTCTTTATGGAAAGCTAAGATCCCAAATGGAAACAACTGTGCCTTCTATGTTAAGTCTTTGTCATAATACAACTCTCCATTCTGCCCACCACATGTTTGATGAAAGGATTGTATTAATAAGTTGATTTTGCTGCAATTCTCTGCAACTTTATTTTTTCATTGTAATAATTTTATTTTTGTAATGTAAAATAGATTTTTGTATTAAACTCTATACTTTTGTCTAAATGCTCAGTACTTTTACTGATTATACTAGAAATGCTCAGCAATTTTACTGATTTATACGAGAAATGCTCAGCACTCTTTTTGATTAAACGAGCATGCTCAGCACTTTTATTGATTAAACGATCATGCTCAGTATATTTACTTAATAAAAAAAATCGAATAATCAGCACTATTTTTTGATAATCAGTAAATTTTTTCACGCTCAGTACTTTATGCTCAGTACTTTTCCATGCTCAGCACTTTTTCCATGCTCAGTACTTTATGCTCATCACTTTTTCCATGCTCAGTACTTTATGCTCAGTACTTTTTCCATGCTCAGTACTTTATGCTCAGTAGTTTTTCCGGCGGTGGTCGGTGGTGGTCGGTGGCCGGAGGTCGGAGCTGGAATTATTAATAGTTAATGACAGAGGAGAGAGAAAAATTAATAAAGGAGGAGAGAGATTAATGGTAATGGAGGAGAGAGAGTAATGGTAATAGAGGAGAGAGAAGAATCTATTTTTTTTGTCTTATATACACTATAAGGGTAGTAAAGGTATTTGTCATTTTTTAGACCTCTAAGTAGAACAGAGAATCCACTTGGTTCCTATATGGCTCTAAGATGGTCTGCAAGACCCCTTGGGTAATTCACCCTTTTTTTAATGACATTTGACTTAAAAAAAAAGAAAAAAAAAAGACAATTCTACCGAAAAAAGAACATCTGCGATCTGATTTTGTAACCAGTTCAGAAAAGAGCATCTCAAGTCGTCCTCTTCACCTAACATCACAGATTCACAATCATTTTACAATATTACCAACAACCATTTCCTTCATGAAGCTGATTGGTTCTTCTTTGTTTAGCTTTAGATCTTCTCTTTCTTCCATCAACACAATCGGTAACCCTTTTTCCCTCTTCTTTTATTCTTCAATTTCATCTTTTGATGATATCAATTGTGTCAAAGATGCTCGTTTTACTGTGAATCAAATGATCCGAACGCGACCCAATCTTACTGTTATAGACTACACTAAGCTATTGGGAACTGTTGTGAAGATGAAAAATTATTCTTATGCTCTTTCTATATTCAGAATAATGCGTATTTTGGGGGCTCCGGTAGATAATTACACAATGACTATAGCTATAAATTGTTACAGCTCTTTAAAAAAAAGTAATATGGGTTTTGCGGTATTAGGATGTCTCTTCAAAAGCGGTCATGTTCCTGATGTGGTTACGTATAACACCCTGATTAAGGGCCTCTTTGGTGAAGATAGAGGTAAAGAGGCTGTAGAATTGTTTGAAAGGTTAACCACAGAAAAACTTTGTGAGCCAAGTGAAGTTACATTAGGGGTCGTGTTGAATGGGCTTTGCAAACATGGACATACACTTAAGGCTCTTGAATGGCTAAGAGTATTTGAAAAAAGGGAAATTTCTAAACCTGACATCCAATCTTATACCACCATTGTTGATTGTCTATGCAAGGATTGCATGGTTGATGATGCTCTTAAATTATTTTCTGAGATGAAAGATAAGGGCATATATCCAACTGTTGTCACTTATAATTCGTTGATCGATGGATTCTGTAAGTTTGACAGGAAGGAAGAGGCTAAGATGTTGTTGATTGAGATGTTAGATTATAAAATTCTTCCAAATGTAGTTACATTTAACATATTGGTGGATTCACATGGAAAAGAAGGTTTAGTAGAAGAAGCACAAGAATTTGTAGAAATTATGATTGAAAGAGGCCTAAAACCCAATGTAGTTACTTATACTGCATTGGTAAATGCATATTGTTTAAGGGGTGAGATGAAGGAAGCTGTGGGGGTGTTAAGTAGAATGGTAGGTAGAGGATTAAAGCCTGATATTCAAACGTATAACAGTATAATCAACGGTTTAGTGAAGAAAGGGTGGGTTGATAAAGCTTTTCAACTTTTTCAATATATTCCTTCAAAGGGACTACAACTTGATACTGTTACATACAGCAGTATGATACAAGGGTTGTTTCAGAAGGGTAGATGTGTCATTGCGCAGGAATTATTTAAGAAGATGAAATCTGAGGGAGTAATTAGTCCTAACTTTGTTACATATAATATAATGTTAAACGGATTGTGCAATAATGGACGTGTTCCCGAGGCTTTGTCTTTATTAGACTCCATGGAAAGTCCTAACATTGTGATATATAATACAATGATAAACGGATTATGCAATAATAGACGTTTTACCGAGGCTATGTCTTTATTAGCCTCCATGGAAAGTAGCAACATAACTCCTGACATTGTGACATATACAATTGTTATTCATGGATTATGTAAAGATGGCCAACTTGAGGCTGCATTAGATGTTTTTTACAAGCTATCAAACAAAGGTTTGAAGCCTGATTTATATACTCATACTACTATTATAGGTGGACTTTGTCAAAGAGGAATGTTGGAAGATGCAAAAGAGTGGGTTTCAAGTATGAAGGAACATGGGTTCTCTCCAGATAGTGTGACCTACAACATTATTATCCAGGGGTTTATGAAGAAAAAAGAGTATGAAGAGGCAATTGAATCAGTCAAGGAAATGAGAAAACATGGTTTCTCAGTAGATGCAGCTACTTATAGAATCATACATGAACATCCTAAGCTACTTAATATGATTCAACGGATCATACATGAACATCCTTAGATTTACAAGTGATAGAGATGGTCATTAATCAGCCTAGGCTGCTCCATTAGTCCTTAATTACTCATGATCTTAAATGCCTAAATTGTTCATTTGTTTAGGCTCCAATTAGTATACTATAAAGTAAGTATATTCTTTAGTCAGGGTAATTACAATTTGTACCACCACCCGAGACTTCAACTCCAATTAAATGTGCCGGCTTGTCAGTTGCTTTTCTAAAGGGTTGTCAGCATCTAGTTTTTGACGATCTAAGAGCGGGGCAGAAATGGATAACAAAAGATAAGTGTGGTTCTAACTATTCTTGGACTAAGTTAACATCTGATTTCTCGTCTGGTAAACAATTACTCATTATGAGGATGTCATGTTATAGTAAAGATAATGATATGTTCTTTTTCCAAAAACTAGAAGTAGATTTCCCAGTTAAAGTGAAATACTTGCAAGCACATTTATGTTTTGAAAGTCTCGTCCGACTCGATGATGCAGTTACATCTAATGAAGATCAAGTTATGGAAGGAAGAAAAAAAAAGCAAAGAAAATTGCATTGACTTGTAAGAAATGAAAATGGTCATCCCTGCTGAATCTTAACAGTCTTATTAATAGAGTTTCATTACTTATCATATACTTTGCGGATACTTCTCCACTCTCTACTATTTCGTTGATTTTGTTTAATGGTATTGACTTTATGTCTAAATATATGGTTAAACTAAGAACGATTTGATTATCAAGTGTTAATGTTTTTGTTATTGGAGTTATGTCTGTTAAAATGTATATGCTGGATAAAATTACTCTGCCTGTGTTGTCTTTTTTGAACCTGTGTATTTACAAGATAAAGCTGATTTGATAGTAATTTAGAACACATAACAGCAATATTCAAACTAAGTTATCACATGATATTGTTTATATTCAGTCGTTTCTTATGTGCTCCTCTTAACTGTCGAACCTATTTCCAGGTCTCAATAAGCCCTTGAATAGGCAATTTAGATGGGGTAGAGAGCTCAAGGTTGGGTAGAGAGACCTCAAGAAAAATGAATATCTTACTATTTTGCAAGCACCCTTGGAGATTAGATTATCAAGGCCTGATTATATTTGGATTTATGTTGCCCCTTAATCATTCGGTATCCAATTTAGTATTAGTTCCTAAATTAAAGGTTAAAAACATCAATATGCCTATCCACCTTTGTTTGTAACTAGGGATTGAAGACATTATTTCCGAATATTTTGAAAAAAAAAAGATATAAATTGGAATAAAAAATAAAATTAGGATTTCCGATGGTACAAATGGAGGATTGGTGATCTTCAGTATCTCAGCAAATTATAGACGTCGACAAGAGCAACTTTTGTACATAGGGGGTGTACATTCCTATCTCTAAAGGATTTGTGACTCTTCCCTCTATACCTTGATAGCTCTCTATCTAGGATTCTCTAATAGGTTGATATTTTGTAGGTAAATCGAGTTTGGAGAACACTATATATCCCTCATCTTCTTTAGGATTATTCTTCCCCCTATATTTCGTCATAAAAAAACATAGATATTACAAACACTGAAATCACCACCCGCTCTCTCTTCTCTCTCTCTTTGAAACAAAACACCGGTAAACCATTACCTACCCCCTGGAAGAAAATTGCTATACATCGTATTTTTTTCCAACACCGCCAGTCACAACCACCATAACTATTCGCGTCAGCGGTATATTTGATATCAAACGCTTGCTTCGCAACTCCGACACTACCAAAACAATCAGTGACCACCAGAACCAACAGACCTTCACCTCACTGCCTCTGCTGCTTCCGTTTATTTTCCATAGTTAACAACAGATCCGTAGCCAGAGAAACAGATCTGTCACCTGAAGTCGTTCACTTGAAGAAAGACAGGTTTTATACGTGGATCCCATAACGGAAAATAAACCGTGATATTTATAGATATTCATTGTTGTTTTCTCTTCTACTACTGCAAAGTAACCTTCCGAATATTGTTATATCATGATCAATGTCTACCGATTTTATTCCATACGATTTAGTTGTTGATATACTCTCAAGGTTAATCGTGAAGACTCTTACGCGATTCAAGTGCGTATCAAAAGCATGGCTTCGGATGATTGATAGCCCTGATTTCATTAAAACACATCTCAAGCAATCCAAATCTAATATGAAGCTTATTGCTAAAGTGGCTAGGACAGGAGGGGCCCACCTATATGATGTAGGCTTTACACTGGATGAACTTTCCAACATGAAGGAAATTAATTACCCGGTTATAATGGATGATTACATTTACAGAATTTCAATTGCAGGCTCTTGTAATGGTCTGATCTGTCTATCCTATTGGGGTATGGAGCGAGAAGAAACAATTGTTTTGTGGAACCCTTCAACTAGAAAGCACATTCAGTTACCTAATCGTCGTGTGAAATATCCTGAGAGGTTGGGAATGTATTATGTCAGCAGTCATGGTCTTGTTTATGATGAAAGAACTGATGACTACAAGGTGGTTCAGTTGACAAACCTTTTCTCTGGTCGCTATGAATTTTCTATATTTAGTCTTAAAGCTAACAAATGGGAGGTTTTGGAGGTTTTAAGATTGAGAGATGGTCTTTTTGAGAGCAATTACACAGTTCTTGCTAATGGTTCCCTGCATTGGTTACTCAATAACAATTTTATTCTTGTTTTTAATTTTGAAACTGAAGGATATCAAATGCTACCACCACCTGAGACTTCAACTTCAATTGAGTGTGCCTGTTTGTCAGTAGCTTTTCTGAGTGGTTGTCAATATTTGGTATTTGAGGATATAAGTGCGGGACAGAAGTGGATAACAAAAGATAAGTGTGGGTCTAACTATTCTTGGACTAAGTTAACATTCGATTTTTCAGCTGGTAAACAATTGCTCATCATGAGGATGCCTTATTATAGTAAATCGTATGAAGTGTTCGAGTTTGAAAAGCTAGAAGTAGAATTCCCAGTTAAAGTGAAATACTTGCAAGCACATTTATGTTTTGAAAGTCTTGTCCGACTCGATGATGCATGTGCAAAAAATGATGTTACATCTTTAGAAGAAAGCAAAGGGATTATATATTTATTGAAGAAAATGGTCATGACTTGTAAGAAAATGGTCACTTTTGCTGATACTTTTCAATTCTTCTATACTATTTAGTTTATTTTGTTTAACGGTATATATTTGCTGTATAAAATCACTCTGTATTTCTTCTCTTGTTTGAACCTCTGTGTATTTAAAGTTGATTTGATTGTAATCTTGAATGCATAACAGCAATATTCGAAACTAAGTTATCACTTGATATTGTTTATATTCAATTTTGATGGGGTAGAGCTCAAGTTTGGGTAGAGATCTCAAGATTGAACCTTATCACCATAAGGTTTCCGTTTGTTATCATATAAGTAAACGGTTAATATTTAAATTTGCTAATGAAAGAAGATAGTAACAATGTGTTATATGGAGGATCATATAAGTCGATTACTATTAACTTGACGGAAATATTTCTTTTTTTCATATGAGGATATTTTTAGAAAATAATAGTTCTAAATTTATATATTTTAAAAGAATGTTTGTCAAATTTGTAAAAGTAATGAACCATTTCAAAAATTTACATTAACTAGTCACGTGTGTCTTTTGTTTTCGATTCTCCATGCATGATGTATTACAAATGTTTTGTATGAAGAGTGAAAAAAGTACCGAGAACTTCAAAAAAACGCTCTTACTTCCACAGTTCATCATTTGAACTTTCACCACAATCAATATCTCCACTCCTCCTTTGTACCACCATTTTGACCTCCACATTTGCTGTCCTTTCCACTCCCCACCACCCCATTCCCAATGATCAAAACGCGCAAAGGCCAAATCAGCAAAACAATTTTCAACTCACGGTTCTCCACCACCACCATTCAGAAAATTCAGTTATAGATTGGCGGCTTCTTAAAGTCCAACTCCTGTTACTGTATCTATTATCTATTACCACTCATTATGCTCAATCAATGAATCCAACCTACATTAGCGTCACCATCCATTCTGGTATACCTTACAAGTCACAAGTTCTATTGAAGAAGCTTAAGCCCATTTCATTCATACCTTCCAAAACTCACGATTTTTCCAAACACCAACACCTCTTGAAGAGATTGGGTTCTTGAAATTTCGTTCACATAGAGTTTGATAGTACCGTTAGGAAGGATTTGATAGCTGAAGTCATTGACAATTACAGTGCAGTCACGTAAATGGGACTAGAATTACCGTCAATAAGGATGATTTAGCTCGGGCAATCAAGCTACCCGTGAGAAAGACGGATCGTGGGGTGAGTTTGGCGAATTCAATCATATTTAGCTCGGGTGATGCAGCCCGAAGTGCTGAATTGGGTGAGGGTGATAATGGATGAGCACCCCGAGAAGGTTGATTGGGCCGGGTTGCTTTGGTCCCTGATTGAGAACGAGTTGACCCAAGGAGCAGATTTAAGGGATTGTCATTATGCATCGCATTTACAGTGTTTGATCAAGTCTCAGTGTGAGGAGGCCAAAAAAGATGGAGTTGGATTGTAAGGTGGGTAATGTAAACGAGGTCCATGAAGAGATGGGTGGACCGGGTAAAAACTCGGGTCATGAACAGGTGAAAGGTTCGGAAATGGCTTTAGTGGAAGATATTCATCATCTTATTGGATCATTAACAGATTTTACTCAAAGAGGTGAAGGAATTGAAGAGTGTGATCGATGAGTTGTGTAAAGCTAACTTTGAAGAAATCAAGAAAAGGAACGAGGAGATTCTTCGCCTTGAAAGTGAGCTCTCGGCAAACAAGAATGTTGTTAAGTTTTACGAAGAAGGCTTAGGTGAAATGCATAAGGTAGTTGCAGAATGCAAACAAATTTGCAGCTTCCCTATGAAGTACTTCCGATAATTAAGGATCTTTTTTCAATAGCTTCTTCAAGTATGTGAGGTGAATTTGCAGTTCTTATGAAATGTAATTGATATATATTGTGTGTATGTGTCTATCCAGGATTTGAAGATTCTGATCTCGATTATTCATTGTATGATTGTTATTTTTGAACTTTAATTCAACTTTTGCCATTTCTAAAGTCTACTCTATGAATTTTTTCGGCGTGCTTGAAATGAGATTAAATAGCCAAAGGTCTTGTAGGGTTTTATTACATTTTGATGGGTTTACAGTTTAGAAGTTTTACTTATGAGATGATTACCAAGCAGTGAACTTGTATGATTGCCGAGTTCTTGAGCTTGGCTGCATTTATATGAGCCTTAAATTACATGTAATTTTTCATTCTCAACGTTTGCGAAATCGTTCGCCTCAAGAAGAAGGTTACATAACATGAAGGACATAATGATAACATTCTCAGTTGCCTTAAAAACAACTAATCTAGATTTGAGAATCTTTGTATTGTGATTAATGAAGGGAAAGTGCGATTAATTTAGATTTGAGAATCTTTGTATTGTGATTAATGAAGGGAAAGTGCGATGAATTTAGATTTGAGAATCTCTACATTGTGATTAATGAAGGGAAGTGCGTCTGATGAGAGTTTGATTATGTGTGTGACTAGTTTGGGTTGCTCGTTGTATTAAAAGTGTTATTCTTGATGAAGATTTTCGATAAATAGAAGATTCAGTTTTAATAGAATTATTTTGGTTGAATATTAGAAACTTGTAATAAAAGAAAAGATAGAAGTACTATAGACGAGTTGAGATAACAACTTTACCAGTCATTAAATTGACTAAGAGGGTAGTAGACACATCTCCTATGTGTTTGTGTTCTGGAGAAGCCTGCATGGCTGCATATCCATGTCAACTTAGTTTCGCAGGTAGACCCTAGAAGAGGTCCTTTTGCATCCTGGATTGATGGTATCCGACTAATCTTGGGCAAGAATGGTTCTTTTGAGATGAAAGCTATCTTTAAGGAAACAAAAGTTTGTGCAAATTGGATGGCTAGTAGAGGTCAGACACATGCTCGTGTCGTGTATAATTACCGTTCTATTTATTTTACATTAAATAGATTTGCAAACCCAGATTGTACTGCAGGCAGCCTGCGACCTTTACATGTAACATACGAATTAACTTATAATTAATTAACAATGGAAAAAAACTAATACCTTAAAACTTAGACTTCTACCCTCATAATATCAATGTTAACAAATTAATAATACCTACCATATAAAAAAAAAACTTCTTTCAATAATTTATATTTAAAGAACAAATAATGTTCTTATTACAATTACAGGAACTACAGAGAACAAGTACACCATTCTTTAATATCCGGTGCATCTTTAAAATAATTAGACATACTATAATCAAAACGTAATTCAATTATAGGATCAATATTAGGAACTAATCCTGGAATCTCAATTTCACAAAGTGGTTCTTTGACAAGGACAAGATTTTGATAGTGTAGATAAATCCTTTATGATATTATTAATATTGGTATAGTCATGTATTGGTTTTCTCGATATTTTTGTCCTTAATTTCTTGAATATTGGTCGCAATATTAGGCTGGCAATGGGTGATTGTTGCAACATGAAATTTTTCCGAAGCTTTGAAGGTTCATGTGTGTGAGAAAGCTGTAAAGATTGTTTGGATTTTATCATCTTCATGTCATGAATAATTCTACGTTATAATTTTATAAAACTAGTCTTGTCCTTTTATAAGCCTTTTAAAAAACCTTAATACAGTAGGATAATGATTATAAAACAATAGAAATATAGGTGAAGTTCATGTTTAGTAGAGTTGTAGTGAAATTCGAATTCTATTACATAATTGAATCTAACAAACTTCTTTTCCGTGGAAGACGCACAACAAAGTATTTGGGCTTTCTTTTTAATCAAACCATCCACTCTCTTTTTGAACCAAACCACCGTCGAACAAAATTGCTACACCAAGTTATCGGATCTCCAACACCGCCAGTCACAACAACCATCACCACCAGAACAATCAGTGGCCGCTTCATATTCATTATAACCAGTGCTTCTTCACACGACTTTGTCTACACCAGAACCAACGGACGTTCGTCTCACTGTCTCTGCAGCCGTTTATTTTCCAGCGTTAAAAACAGATCCGAGAAACAGATTTGCCGCCTGAAGTCGTTCACCTGTGAAGAAAGACTGTTTATACGTGGATTCTTATATCCTGATCAATGTCCACCTTTTATATTCCATACGATTTAGTTCCTGATATACTTTCAAGGTTACCTGTGAAGTCTCTTACGAGATTCAAGTGCGTATCCAAATTATGGTGTCGGATGATTGACAGTCCTGGTTTCATTAAAACACATCTCGACAAATCCAAATCTAACATGAAGCTTATTGCTGAGATGTCTAAGACAAAAGGGGTCCACCTATATGATGTAGGTTTTACCTTGGGTGAACTTTCCAACATGAAGGAAATCAACTATCCTGTTATAATGGATGAATATGTTGATAATATTACAGTTGCAGGCTCTTGCAATGGCCTGATCTGTCTAGTCTATTGGAGATACCTATCAGAGGAAGAAAAAACAATTGTTTTGTGGAACCCTTCAACTCGAAAGCATCTTCAGTTACCAACACGTCCAGAGAAATCTAGAAAGAACTTGGCAAAGCGTGGCTTCACCAGTCATGGTCTTGGGTACGATGAAAGCACGGATGACTACAAGGTTGTTTTGTTGGAACGTTATTATGATTATAACAATGATGCTTTCTATGAACTTTCTATATTTAGTCTAAAATCTAAAAAATGGAAGAATTTGGAGGATATTACATTTAGAGATGGTCTTCTCTATGAGAGCGTTGACACAGTCTTTGCTAATGGTGCCCTGTATTGGCTTCTCAGCAACAATTCAATTCTTGCTTTTAATCTTGAAACTGATGATATCCAATTTGTACCACCACCTGAGACTTCAACTCCAATTAAATGTGCCGGCTTGTCAGTTGCTTTTCTTAATGGTTGTCAGCATCTGGTTTTTGACGATATAAGTGCGGGGCAGAAGTGGATAACAAAAGATAAGTGTGGTTCTAACTATTCTTGGACTAAGTTAACATCTGATTTCTCGTCTGGTAAACAATTACTCATTATGAGGATGTCATGTTATAGTAAAGATAATGATATGTTCTTTTTCCAAAAACTAGAAGTAGATTTCCCAGTTAAAGTGAAATACTTGCAAGCACATTTATGTTTTGAAAGTCTCGTCCGACTCGATGATGCAGTTACATCTAATGAAGATCAAGTTATGGAAGGAAGAAAAAGAAAGCAAAGAAAATTGCATTGACTTGTAAGAAATGAAAATGGTCATCCCTGCTGAATCTTAACAGTCTTATTAATAGAGTTTCATTACTTATCATATACTTTGGCGGATACTTCTCCACTCTATACTATTTCGTTGATTTTGTTTAATGGTATTGACTTTATGTCTAAATATATGGTTAAACTAAGAACGATTTGATTATCAAGTGTTAATGTTTTTGTTATTGGAGTTATGTCTGTTAAAATGTATATGCTGGATAAAATTACTCTGCCTGTGTTGTCTTTTTTGAACCTCTGTATTTACAAGATAAAGCTGATTTGATAGTAATTTAGAACACATAACAGCAATATTCAAACTAAGTTATCACATGATATTGTTTATATTCAGTCGTTTCTTATGTGCTCCTCTTAACTGTCGAACCTATTTCCAGGTCTCAATATGCCCTTGAATAGGCAATTTAGATGGGGTAGAGAGCTCAAGGTTGGGTAGAGAGACCTCAAGAAAAATGAATATCTTACTATTTTGCAAGCACCCTTGGAGATTAGATTATCAAGGCCTGATTATATTTGGATTTATGTTGCCCCTTAATCATTCGGTATCCAATTTAGTATTAGTTCCTAAATTAAAGGTTAAAAACATCAATATGCCTATCCACCTTTGTTTGTAACTAGGGATTAAAGACATTATTTCCGAATATTTTGAAGAAAAAAAAAGATATAAATTGGAATAAAAAATAAAATTAGGATTTCCGATGGTACAAATGGAGGATTGGTGATCTTCAGTATCTCAGCAAATTATAGACGTCGACAAGAGCAACTTTTGTACATAGGGGGTGTACATTCCTATCTCTAAAGGATTTGTGACTCTTCCCTCTATACCTTGATAGCTCTCTATCTAGGATTCTCTAATAGGTTGATATTTTGTAGGTAAATCGAGTTTGGAGAACACTATATATCCCTCATCTGTAATCTTATTTCTTTAGGATTATTCTTCCCCCCTATATTTCGTCATAAAAAAAACATAGATATTACAAACACTGCAACATTTTTTTATTTTCATTCATTAAACCTAAAATCACCACCCGCTCTCTCTTCTCTCTCTTTGAAACAAAACACCGGTAAACCATTACCTACCCCTGGAAGAAAATTGCTATACATCGTATTTTTTTCCAACACCGCCAGTCACAACCACCATAACTATTCGCGTCAGCGGTATATTTGATATCAAACGCTTGCTTCGCAACTCCGACACTACCAAAACAATCAGTGACCACCATATCTTCGTCTCCATCAGAACCAACAGACCTTCACCTCACTGCCTCTGCTGCTTCCGTTTATTTTCCATAGTTAACAGCAGATCCGTAGCCAGAGAAACAGATCTGTCACTTGAAGAAAGACAGGTTTTATACGTGGATCCCATAACGGAAAATAAACCGTGATATTTATAGATATTCATTGTTGTTTTCTCTTCTACGTACTACTGCAAAGTAACCTTCCGAATATTGTTATATCTTGATCAATGTCTACCGATTTTATTCCATACGATTTAGTTGTTGATATACTCTCAAGGTTAATCGTGAAGACTCTTACGCGATTCAAGTGCGTATCAAAAGCATGGCTTCGGATGATTGATAGCCCTGATTTCATTAAAACACATCTCAAGCAATCCAAATCTAATATGAAGCTTATTGCTAAAGTGGCTAGGACAGGAGGGGCCCACCTATATGATGTAGGCTTTACACTGGATGAACTTTCCAACATGAAGGAAATTAATTACCCGGTTATAATGGATGATTACATTTACGGAATTTCAATTACAGGCTCTTGTAATGGTCTGATCTGTCTATCCTATTGGGGTATGGAGCGAGAAGAAACAATTATTGTTTTGTGGAACCCTTCAACTAGAAAGCACATTCAGTTACCTAATCGTCCTGTGAAATATCCTGAGAGGTTGGGAATGTATTATGTCAGCAGTCATGGTCTTGTTTATGATGAAAGAACTGATGATTACAAGGTGGTTCAGTTGACAAACCTTTTTTGTGGTCGCTATGAATTTTCTATATTTAGTCTAAAACTAACAAATGGGAGGTTTTGGAGGATTTTAGATTGAGAGATGGTCTTTTCGAGAGCAATTACACAGTTCTTGCTAATGGTTCCCTTCATTGGTTACTCAATAACAATTTTATTCTTGTTTTTAATCTTGAAACTGAAGGATATCAAATGCTACCACCACCTAAGACTTCAACTTCAATTGAGCGTGCCTGTTTGTCAGTAGCTTTTCTGAGTGGTTGTCAATATTTGGTTTTTGAGGATTTAAGTGCGGGACAGATGTGGATAACAAAAGATAAGTGTGGGTCTAACTATTATTGGACTAAGTTAACATTCGATTTTTCAGCTGGTAAACAATTGCTCATCATGAGGATGCCTTATTATAGTAAATCATATCAAATGTTCAAGTTTGCAAAGCTAGAAGTGGAATTCCCAGTTAAAGTGTAATATCCGAGAATTTTAATTAGGGGTCAAAGTTTATTACTAAAATATTTGTAGGGTCAATTGATAAATCTAGAAAAATTGTAGAGGTCAATTTAGAAACTTCAAGAAAATATTTATTTTTTTAGAAGGGCATTTAGGTAATAAGACAGATTCTTTTTACTTTTCCACGGCCTCATGCATTCCACTATGGGGGAGGAGGTCTTCACCTATTTAGAGCCGATTGTGTATCACTATAGGGGGGGCAGAGATTTATTCAGCTGGAGGAAGGTTTTTCTTTTGAGATAGAGATGAAGGATTGGATAAATAGAGGTAAGTATGACTATTCTTTTCTTTCAATTTAAAGATATATGAATATTTTGGTGATTCTTAATTAAGGTTATAATAGATTATCTTCCTTACCTCTAAACATCTTTTGCAAATCATCCTCTAGTTTATAATAGGCAATTTTATGAACATGTATAAATAAACCTTTCCTATAAACTTTGTTTGCCTAATACGTGCTATGTGGTATGAATTGAAATATGGAATTTGTAAGTCTGGTTGTTATATTCATCTGTTAATTACCATTTCATTTATCCTTTTATTGGATTAGACATTCTTGCTTCTACTGCCATTTTTCTAACTTAGAAATTGTTCGATGACTTTTTTGAAACAAGCCTTCAAAAACACTATATATATGTATGTATGTAGTTAATATTGATTTATTGGAATTTCGGGGAAGTATAATATCCTATACCCTTCGTTGTGTGTTTGATTGATTTTTTGATCAATCATAAGTCGTGTTCGATTAATTTGTTCGAGGGTTTGGTACTCAGTTTCGTTTCTTCGACCGCCACTGCACGGGTTAAATGCAGTTTTTGACCGCCGCTTCACGGGTTAAATGCAGTTTTTGAGCGCCGCTGCACGGGTTAAATGCAGTTTTTGAGCGCCGCTGCACGGGTTAAATGCAGTTTTTGACCGCCGCTGCACGGGTTAAATGCAGTTTTTGACCGCCGCTACACGGGTTAAATGCAGTTTTTGGACCGCCGACCTACAATAAAGGTATAGGACTGGAGCTCGGCTTATGGTTGGTTAAATGTTTTTCCTTTGTTCAAATGTATATTCAGTTTGATTACACTATTCTTCCTTTACATGACCGTGTTATGTTATAAATCATACATTTATTATGTTTTACTTCTATTAGCGTCTTCATTTTGATATCCCCTTCAGGTATTCTGTACTTACGGAGTACATTGCTCATTTGTTATTTATGTTCACTTATTTTGCAGTGCAGAGAAGTACAGTAAATTATTTCTAAAGTAAAAATATTCTTATGCCTAAATTTGTATTGATCATTCCTATATTTGCAGAGGTTGGTAAATTTTGAAAAGTTTAGCTATAGTATTATTATAAAGTATTTGTAAGGATATCACGCAATTTATGGATAAGTTTTAGCTGCTCGAGTGTTTATTTGTAGAGTTTTTTTTTTGGGGCGTGACATAAAGTGAAATACTTAAAAGCACATCTATATTTTGAAAGTCTTGTCCGACTCGATGATGCAGGTGGCAGGGCCGGTCCTAACAAGGCCGATCCTGACATGAGCCCAAAGCGAAATTACAGATTGAGACCTCTATATAAAAAAGTTTATAGGGGCCCTTTATAAACATCAAAAAATCGGGAGCCCTGGAAGGTGGTAAGAATGATGTTACATCTAATGAAGAACAAGTTGGCGAATAGTCTTTTTTAAGAAAATGGTCACGCCTGCTGAATCTTAATAGTCTTATTAGAGTTTCATTACTTATCAAGTGGTATGGATTTAGTTAATGGTATGGAAAGCTATATGGTAAAACTAACAGTTATTTGATTGATTATCAAGTGTTAATGTTTTTGTTATTAGAATGTATTTGCAGAATAAAATCACTCTGCCTGTCTTCTTTTGTTTGAACCTCTGTGTATCTAAGCTGATTTGATAGTAATCTATAACACATAACAACAATATTTGAAACTAAGTTATCACTTGATATCGTTTATATTCAATTTTGATGGGGATAGAGCTCAAGTTTGGGTAGAGACCTCAAGATTGAGCCTTATCACCATAAGGTTACCATTAGTTATCATTTAAGTAATAGGTTAAATTTTAAATTTGCTGATGAAAGAAGATAGCAACAATGTGTTATATGGAGGGCCACACTAATATATCAGTCGATTACTATTCTATCAACTTGACGAAAATATTTCTTTTTATCATATAATGTATATTATTAGGAAATAATAGTTCTAAGTTTATATTTTTTTAAAATTGTTTTGTCAAATTTGTAAAAGTAATGAACCTTTCAAAAAATTTACATTAACTAGTGACGTGTGTCTTTTGTTTTCGATTCTCCATGCATGATGTTTTACAAATGTTTTGTCTGAAGAGTGAAAAAAGAACCGAGAACTTCAAAAAACGCTCTAACTTTCACAGTTCATCATTTGAACTTTCACCACAATCAACATGTCCACTCCTGTTCTGTACCACCATTTTGACCTCCACGTTTGCTGTCCTTTCCACTCCCCACCCCATCCCAAATGATCAAAACGCACAAATGCCAAATCAGCAAAACAATTTTCAGAAAATTCAGCTATGGATTGGCGGCTTATTATAGTCCAACTCCTGTTACTGTATCTATTACCACTCATTATGCTCCATCAATGACTCCAACAGATGTTAGTGTCACCATCCATTCTGATGTACCTTACAAGTCTCAAGTTCTAATGAAGAAGCTTAACCCCATTCGGCTCCTACCTTCCAATCACCAACACCTCTTGAAGAGGTTGGGTTTATGGGATTTCGTTCATATAGAGTTTGACAGTACTGTTAGGAAGGATTTGATTGCTGAAGTCATAGCCAATTTCAATTCAAAATTGCTGAAGTCAAAGATTCGAAAATGACTTTAGGGGAAGATATTCATCATCAATCTTCATTGGATCATCAGCAGGTTTTACTCAAAGAGGTGAAGAAATTGGAGAGTGTGGTCGATGAGTTGCGTAAGGCTAACTTTGAAGAATTCAAGAAAAGGGACGAGGAGACTCTTTGCCTTGAAAGTGAGCTCTCGGAAAACAAGAATGTTATTCAGTTTTATGAAGAAGGCTTAGGTGAAATGCAAAAGGTAGTTGCAGAATGCAAACAAATTTGCAGCTTCCCTGAGAAGTACTGCCGATAAATTGAGGATATTTTTTCAATAGCTTCTTCAAGTATGTGAGGTGAATTTGCAGTTCTTATGAAATGTAATTCATATATTTTGTGTGTGTGTTTATCCAGGATTGCAGATTCTGATCTCGATTATTCATTGTATGATTGTTATTTTTGAACCTTTGTTCAACTTTTACCATTTCTAATGTCTACACTTTGAATTTTTTCCATGTGCTTGAAATGAGATTATATAGCCAAAGGTCTTGTAGGGTTTTTTACATTTTGATGGGTTTACAGTTTAGAAGTTTTACTTATGAGATGATTACCAAGCAGTGAACTTGTATGATTGCCGAGTTCTTGAGCTTGGCTGCATTTATATGAGCCTTAAGTTACATGTAATCTTTCATTCTCAACGTTTGTGAAATCATTCGCCTCAAGAAGAAGGTTACGTACATAACATGAAGGACATAATGATAACATTCTCAGTTGCCTTAAAAACGGCTAATTAAGATTTGAGAATCTTTGTATTGTAATTAATGAAGGGAAAGTGCGATTAATTTAGATTTGAGAATCTCTACATTGTGATTAATGAAGAGAAGTGCGTCTGATGAGAGTTTGATTATGTGTCTGACTAGTTTGGGTTGCTCGTTGTATTAAAGTGTGATTCTTGATGAAGATTTTCGATAAATAGATGATTCAGTTTTAATAGAATTGTTTTGGCTGAATATTGGAAACTTGCATTAAAAGAAAAGATAGAAATACTTTAGACGAGTTGAGATAACAACTTTACCACGTCATTAAATTTGACCAAGAGGGTAGTAGACACATCTCCTATGTGTTTGTGTTCTGGAGAGGCCTGCATATCCACGTCGACTTAGTTTCACAAGTATGCCCTAGAAGAGGTCATTTTGCATCCTGGATTGATGGTATCCGACTAATCTTGGGCAAGAATGGTTTTTTTTAGATGAAAGCTATCTTTAAGGAAACGAAAGTTTGTGCAGATTGGATGGCTCGTAGAGGTTAGACACATGCTCGTGTCGTGTATAATGTTCCACCGGAAGGGATTTGGAAGTTCCTGACAAGAGATAGGTTTGTCTAGAAATCACCGCCGGATGATATACCGTTTGAGTTTGCCTACGGAGTTGGGTGTTGATTAGCATGTTTTGTTACCATGATTTTGATTTTAGGACCTCCATTGTATAAAAGAACAAACAGTTGGAATTTAGCTGATGAACCGAGATGATCCCCCTTAATTAAAACCTAAATCACATTAATTGAACCAAAAATAAAATAGTAGCACAAAGTAATGATGTAGCTAATGTTTACCACAGTAATGATCCATCAATAATGTTATCCTCAAACCTAAAATACATGTTATCAAAAAGGTAATGATGTGGCTAATAATTCACCAAATGTGAGTTTTATTTCTAGGCAAGAAATTTACGTGCTGCTACAACATCAAATTATATACGGCATAATTAGTATCTAAGCCAACACAAAAGGGTAAGGTAGTAAAAAGTTGTATATAATAGTAGACACAAAGATACAAAATCATATGTTTTAATTTTTTTTTAAATTAATCGGTGTTTAAACTAGCTAACACCACGATCCTTTAATCTTAAGTCTCAATTTTCCGGAGAAAAAACCTTAGTTTTCTTTTCATAGATAAGGTTTGGTACATAATTAAATTTCTGTAAGTTTCTGAAATTTTTGGCCGAAATTTTTAATTACCATTCTATTTATTTTACATTAAATAGATTTGCAAACCTAGATTGTACTGCAGGCAGCCTGCGACCTTTACATGAAACATACAAATTAACTAATAATTAGTTAACGATGGAAAAAAACTAATACCTTAAAACTTAGACTTCTGACCTCATAATATCAATGTTAACAAATTAATAATACCTACCATATACAAAAAACTTCTTTCAATAATTTATATTTAAAGAATAAATAATTTCTTTTACAATTACAATTACAGGAATTACAGAGAACAAGTACACCATTCTTTAATATCCGGTGCATCTTTAAAATAATTAGACATACTATAATCAAAACGTAATTCAAATATAGGATCAATATTAGGAACTAATCCTGGAATCTCAATTTCACAAAGTGGTTCTTGACAAGGACAAGATTTTGATAGTGTAGATAAATCCTTTATGATATTATTAATATTGGTATAGTCATGTATTGGTTTTCTCGATATTTTTGTCCTTAATTTCTTGAATATTGGTCGCAATATTTGGCTGGCAATGGGTGATTGTTGCAACTTGAAATTTTTCCGAAGCTTTGAAGGTTCATGTGTGTGAGAAAACTGTAAAGATTGTTTGGATTTTATCATCTTCATGTCATGAATAATTCTCATGAATAATTCTACGTTATAATTTTATAAAACTAGTCTTGTCCTTTTATAAGCCTTTTAAAAAACCTTAATACAGTAGGATAATGATTATAAAACAATAGAAATATAGGTGAAGTTGATGTTTAGTAGAGTTGTAGTGAAATTCGAATTCTATTACATAATTGTAACCTAACAAACTTCTTTTCCGTGGAAGACGCACCACAAAGTATTTGGGCTTTCTTTTTAATCAACCATTCACTCTCTTTTTGAACCAAACCACCGTGGAAGAAATTGCTACACCAAGATATCGGATCTCCAACGCCACCAGTCACAACCACCATCACCACCAGAACAATCAGTGGCCGCTTCATATCCATTATAACCAGTGCTTCACACGACTTTGTCTCCACCAGAACCAACGGACCTTTGCTTCACTGTCTCTGCCGCCCTTTATTTTCCAGCGTTAACAACAGATCCATCGCCGGAGAAACAAATTTGCCGCCTGAAGTCCTTCACCTGAAGAAAGTCTGTTTATACGTGGATTCTTATATCGTGATCAATGTCCACCGTTTATATTCCAAACGATTTAGTTCCTGATATACTTTCAAGGTTACCTGTGAAGTCTCTTACGCGATTCAAGTGCGTATCCAAATTATGGTGTCGGATGATTGACAGTCCTGGGTTCATTAAAATACATCTCGAGAAATCCAAATCTAACATGAAGCTTATTGCTGACGTGTCTAAGACAAAAGGGAGCCACCTATATGATGTAGGTTTTACCTTGTGTGATCTTTCCAACATGAAGGAAATCAACTATCCTGTTATAATGGATGAATATATTGATAATATTACTATTGCAAGCTCTTGCAATGGCCTGATCTGTCTAGTCTATTGGAGTTACCTATCAAAGGAAGAAGAAACAATCGTTTTGTGGAACCCTTCAACTCGAAATCACCTTCAGGTACCTATCCGTCCCGAGAAATCTAGAAAGAACTTGGCAGTTCATGGTGTCACCAGTTATGCTCTTGGATACGATGAAAGCAGGGATGACTACAAGATTGTTCGGTTGGAACGTTATTATGATTATAACAATGATGCTTTCCTTGAACTTTCTATATTTAGTCTAAAATCTAAAAAATGGAAGAATTTGGAGGATATTACATTTGGAGATGGTCTTCTTTATGAGAGCTATGACACAGTCTTTGCTAATGGTGCCCTGCATTGGCTTCTCAGCAACAATTCAATTCTTGCTTTTAATCTTGAAACTGATGAGATCCAATTTGTACCACCACCTGAGACTTCAACTCCAATTAAATGTGCCGGCTTGTCAGTTGCTTTTCTTAATGGTTGTCAGCATCTGGTTTTTGACGATATAAGTGCGGGGCAGAAATGGATAACAAAAGATAAGTGTGGTTCTAACTATTCTTGGACTAAGTTAACATCTGATATCTCGTCTGGTAAACAATTACTCATTATGAGGATATCATGTTATAGTAAAGATAATGTTATGTTCGTTTTCCAAAAACTAGAAGTAGAATTCCCCGTTAAAGTGAAATACTTGCAACCACATTTATGTTTTGAAAGTCTCGTTCGTCTCGATGATGCAGTTACATCTAATGAAGATCAAGTTATGGAAGGAAGAAAAAGAAAGCAAAGAAAATTGCATTGACTTGTACAAAATGAAAATAATGATGTCTGCTGAATCTTAATAGAGTTTCATTACTTATCATATACTTTGGCGGATACTTCTCCACTCTCTAGTATTTCGTTGATTTTGTTTAATGGTATGAACTTTATGTCTAAAAAATGCTATATGGTTAATCTAACAGTGATTTGATTATCAAGTGTTAATGTTTTTGTTATTGGAGTTATGTTTGTTAAAATGTATTTGCTGGATAAAATTACTCTGCCTGTGCTGTCTTCGAGTAGGGGGTGCGTGAGAGGAAATAGTTTTTTAATTGGAGTTTAGATGACAAAGTTATGCTAATGTTGCCACAATTATTCGAATTTATTAGAATTGCAAAAGGGCCACTTGGGCCACATTTGACCCACCTAAGTGGGACTAACAAGAAGAAAAATAATTTTTTACTTTAATATATCAATTTTACACTTGGATAAGATAAGCATTCAGCTGGGGAGTGGAGAATAATGTCTGTGAAGGAGGAGAAGCAAGGGGAAGTTTGACAACACCCCTATTATTCATCTTTCTATTTTATCATCATTTGTAATGAAACACTTATCTCTTTCTGATTCTTAAATTGAATATGAATATGATTGTATTTTTACTTCATAATTCTGTTATGAACTAATTCTATTTTGGCTTGAGATGCTTGGAACTGTTTTTTTTTTATTAATTGAGAAATAATTGTTGTGATAATATTTGGAACTCAGTTTGGTTGGGCATATAATTGGGTGTGATATCTATTGAACTACATCCAGGATGGGGGTTTGATAGCGGACATAAAATTATAGACGTTCAATATTCGTCTCAGAACATGGATGTCTAGGCTAGTCGGATAATCACATAGGGTATTACATTAAAGTGTTAGAAAACCTTGTAGGATCACTTAGGAGAGGTCCCCCAGAGTCGGATAATAGCACCCTAATTACCCGTTAGGGACTTAGGGCGAACTTAGAATCCCGATTAGCAACAAATTCCCCTTTTACCCAAGTCGAGAATACTCTCAGGTCATAACTAATGGTAAATACGAGCGTCTCTAGCTACTTTCTCATAATAACATTTTTGTTCCTTGCTTTCTTATCTTATTATTCTCTTTAATTTACATATTTTCACTTTAGTCCTCGTCTCATATTTTAATTATTGCCACAAAACACTCCAACTTATATATTGACGTTCTTGTTTACCTAAAAAAATATTTCAAATATAACTTGAAAAAACGAGTTTAACTTCATAGTCAGTGTGGAGAACGACTTATATACTTATCACTTTATTTCTTGGGATGACTCGTACACTTAGAGAAGTATTTCCCTAAGTGTGGGTTTTATATCGTACCTCGGGGGACATAGTGCTCCACCTTATTTTTAATATGGTTGCTTCTAGATTTAGGACCAAAGGTGAGAATCCTTGAAGTGATGGGAGCTTTAACTGCATTGAAGTTTGCATTTGGTTGAGGATTTTTGTGACTAGAATTCTTGGATTCTACTGTAAAGGAACTATCAAAAGATGATGATACATCCCACCCAAGAAGGTTAACAATATCCATATTTATTTGTCTAAGTTTCTCTATAAGTCTTGTGGTAATAAATGTATATTACTACTCATATTATCGTGCTTGCAACCTTGGAGACCTTGACGAGAATTCCATAAAATCTGTATTTACCGTTAATTTCAATGGTACAATTGGAGAATAAGTGATCTCCAGTATTACATCGATCTATGGATATAGATAGTGGTGGAAAAGGTGTGATAAAATAACAAATAAATAAAGATAATACTAAAGACAAACATTCACTACTACAACGAGAAACTCAGTGCAAGTGCATGTATCGTTGTCAAGTTATAATTGATAAATAAAATATGTTCTCGGGGATTTATCGGTTAGCTCAGAGTCATGTTTAGATGAGAAGAGTAGTAGAGATTATTTTATAAATTAAAAGACAAATAAGAAGATAAATATTTATTTTGTTTTCTAAGATAAGAACTAAGTCAAATAATATTAAACTAATGCAAGTAAATACACTACTAAGAATGAAGATGAGAAATATAGCTTAGGTTTGCTCATATGCACCTATCATTCTAAATAGTTATTCTAATTATAAGGGTGAATTGAGTATATATAAGCAGACGAGATTCTGTAATTCTTCTATCTCGCGCCAGGGTAGCTTAGAAGGCAATCTCAACACTACCAAAAAACTTGGTTAAGGGGACCTTGCGCAGCAAACAGTGATGGTAATCTAACCTTATTGACAATCTAGATAGACAAGCTAGTCAGGATCAGTACCACGTACTAGACGATCCAACTACTAAGAGTAGTCCTAAGATTGGCCAGATTTAGGGCTAAAATAGTTCAAACACAAAATACAAATATATGATTAAAATTATCATTCAATTAACTGTCACTATCCCAAATAACATAGAATAGGAAGATAGAATTCAAGGATTATACATCGTGCAAACCCAAGCTATGGGAAATTTAGTTCATAATTAAAGAAATAAAACTAAAGAATAAATAGATTAGAAACATAGTTAAGCTAGAGATATAATACAAATTATCTTAATGGTAGAGTGGAATGATGGAGAAGAGGAGTGTGTGACCCTCCAGCTTCTTCTCTTCCTCTGCATGTCAACTTGGTTCTTTGGATGATCTCTAAATGTAATATTGATTAAGGATTGAATAAGGACATGTTTGTAAAGGTAAGTAGATATATATATATATATATATATATATATATATATATATATATATATATGTGTGTGTGTGGGGGGGGGGGGGGTGGTGTGTGTGTGTGTGTGATTCTAAGTCATGGGTAAAACTTTAGAGTCCCAAATTCAAATCAAAACCGTTTTCCTTAATAATAGGGACTAGTTTACCTTTAGAGTTTGTAAAAATCATAACTCCTTCGCTACAAATCCAAATCCATTAATCTTGGTATCAAACGACCGCAATTCAAAAACATTTATAGATTTAAAAGGGATCCTTAAAATACCTTGTCTATATTATCTATAATTGGAAATACTACACAGCTGAATAACAATTTTTGGCAGCTTTTGCACTTTCCTAAAACCAATTTCTTTCCTTTTAGCTCGATTACTCCTTGGATCTTCTTTCTTCAACTCCTTAACATTTATATGGCATCTACTATCATAATTGTGCCTAAGAGCTTCACAATTAACACACAAATTACACTAAAAACACTCTAAAAGTAACAAACCTCCAAAACAAGGAAGAATTGAGAAACTAACAGTTGATAGGGAAAAATACCTCAACTAAGGACATAATACACCTGAAATGATGTCTCATGAATAGATTAATTCATCAAAAATATAGAGACATCAGTCGACAAAAGCAGCTTTTTACCATATGGGTTTACTTTCCTATCTCTGAAGGATTTGTGACACTTCCCTCTATCTTGGTAGTTCTATATCTAGAATGCTCTAATAGGTTGAAATTTTGTTAGTAGGTCGAGTTTGGAGTGCACCTTTATATCCCTCATTGGTACTCAGATTTATTTTGGATTATTCTCCCCCTATACATGCCTTTTTAAAAGAACATATATATTACAAAATTTGCGATGTTATTTTTTATTTTAATTCAATAAACCTATTATCACCATCCGCTTTTTCTTCTCTCTATTTTTGTGGGATTTATTCATATTATATTACTTTATTTGGATTCTTTACATATCTCAGATATTATGGTATTAATTGTGTGTTAAGTTTGTAGCTTCCCATTACATGCATGATACGAGACCCATATAGAATGCAAAATAAGTTAAAAAGTCAAGGGTAACCCTAAGCCAAGGCGTGAAAAGATAAAAAATTCACCTTAGAAGGTCAAGTCCAATTACTGGAAAAACTTTTAAATCAACTTGAGAGAGTAGCCATGCACATTTGGTGAAAATCTGAGCATGTTCCTTCAAGCCAGGAGTGAGTGAGAGGAAACAAATTGTGAATTGGATTTGAGATTACAAAGTTATACTAATGTTGCCAGGCGATTCAAACTTGTCTAGAATTGCAAAAAGACCTCTTAGGCCACATTTAAACCACATATGTGGGTCCAAAAAGAAGGAAAATATTTATTTACTTTAATATATCAGTTTTGCACTTGGAAAAGAGAATCATTCAGCTGAGGAGAGGAGAATAACGCCTGGGAAGGAGGAAAATTAAGGGGGGAAGTCTAGAACACCCCTATTATTCATATTTCTACCATTTTATTATCATTTGTAATATAACTCTTATATTTTTCTTATTCTTAACTTAAATATGAATATTATTATCATTTTATTTAATATTTTTGTTATGAAATAATTGGTGGGGGCAAAGGTGTGATAAATAAATAGATAAATAAAGATAATAATAAAGAGTCACACACCCTTGATAACCACGGAACTCACTGCAAGTATCACAGATCGTTTGCAAGTTTTAATGATAAGTCAAGTTCGTTCGCAGGGATTGTATCCGTTAGATCAATTTATGTTTAACAAGCGTAGATGAATTTAGATGTTTGAATAAAATATGAAAAGATAAATAACTATCTAATGCAAATAAATAAATAAAACCAATAAACAAAACAGATAACTAAATATGAAAGTGAGTCAAATAGATTAGGATTACTACGTCTGTTACTAAATTGTTATTCTAACCTGTCACATTAAGCATTATATATTAACCAGGATTGCAACAAACCTTAGTGGCTATCTAGTCACACTAGACGATTATGTGGTGTGTCAATAACTAAGAATAATCCTAAGATTGATCAGATCTAGGTTATAGGTCAAAACACATAATACAATATACGCCAAGCTTAATCAATTAAAATAACCAAATAGTATTTAAAGATCAAAATAATAATCCAACAATTAAAAGTAAACTTACAGAATAACAGCTTAGAAATATGGTTGAGAATAGATCTATAGCTAATTACTCTAATATAGAGAAGGTGAGATGTAGAAGAGGGGTTGTCAGGCTCCAATCTTCTTCTTCTTGTCTTCTTCTATAGGTCAACTTGCTTCTTGGATGAATAGCTTGATTCTAAGGATGAATATTTAACTAAAGGACTAAGCTATTGTTTAAAACTAAGAAAATATAAGTAAAGACTAAGCCTATACTTTGCAACTGAGCAAGGACATGTTTACAATGATAAGAGGGTGTATTTATAGGTATCTTGGAAGCCCTAATTCGTTTTCTTGAAGGAGAAGTAAGTAGTGGACTCCAAGCCCAACTCAAATTCGTAACCCTAAAAACATGAAATCAGGTCCGATTTTCTTTTGGCTCTAACAGCTTCAATATTCATCCGTTTGACGCGTATGAGTACACCAAATTGATCGTCTCGGAAAGCTCTTCAACTTTGCTCTTGACCGTTTCTCCAAATTCCACACCGTTCTTGAGATATAAGCTGATTTGTGGTCGTAGGTGCAGAAATTCAGGATTAAGGCAGGTTTTCCTTTTCCATATTTTTAGCTTTTATTTCCTTATCTCCAATTACCATGCTTATCTCTTTCCATAAGTTGTAGTCTTTGACTTGGAATCTAATTAATCTCCATAATTATCTTTAAAGCTTCACACTAAATAAATAATTAAACCCAATATGCTCTAAAAATATTATTTTACTAAATCAAGACTCAAAATAGGAAAGTGTAGTATTTCTCAAGAAAATCGACTATAATGACTTCTAAAACACTAAAAATGATGTCTCATCCTAATATAAATCTATCACAAATGAGGAGACATCAAGACCCCCAACTCAAAGTTGTATCGTCCCGATACAATAAAGATAAAAACAAAGGGAAGTCTCTAAATACACACCTAGGTCAATTAAGCACAGAAGACAAAAGATAGAAGAATATGGAGAATAAACTTAAAGCAACTACTCAGAAAATTTCATGTAATAATATTTAAAAACTACATACCTGTACACTTCTCATATCCAGAGTCAACACGGTTTGAATTCAAGAGCAGATTAGTTTCGCAATGTAAGAAGGAGAGGAACTTTACTCAGTTCACCAAGGAAGCTATAGATTGTTCATCGACCTTTACTAGTGTCCAAAGATCCATTTAACTACTCTCTATTGGCTCAATCACTTCTCAATTACATAGCAAAGAATCAAAAGGTCTTTAAGGTTGTAATGTAGGCTTAGGGACGGTATGATAAGTATATTTGGATAATTTATAGTGAGCTTTTGGCTCTCTCCTCACTAGCCATCAACGAATCGCCCTAGAGCTTGAGTTACTCTCATAAAACGTTTCTCACTCAACCCAATGATTTCTTTAATGCACAATTTAGCATCCCCAATAACCCAATTAAAGCATAAGATGTTCACTTAAAAATTCCACTTTGCCGGTCCGAATATATATTTTCTTTTCAAATCAATTTTTTTTTCTTTTGTATAGCCATGACTCTCTTTTTTTAATGATGAGATATCACGCTATTTTCTCATATATATTTTTATTCCCTTATTGGCAAAATTAGCTCGTAGCTTCTTTTTCATTCACTATTACCCCAGCAAAGGGTTACAATACAAATCTGTGAAACATCATCAATATAAACAACAGAGCACAATTAATAAGCTCAAAAATTCCATCCCAGTAACAATTCCCATAATGGTGGACCCTCCACCCCAAACTCAAGCTCTAAAACAACTGTCTATGCATCGCGATTCGAGTGCGGGTCATATGGAAAAGTCCTATAATCTAAAGGGATATGGCTTATAATGTGTTTAAATAAAAAGGCTTTAGAAAGGCTAGAAGGGGCTGAGAAGGATATAGCATATAAATTCAAAAATCACAAGGTGAGAAGGTATAAAAAGGCTTCAAAGGCTTCAAATATGGAAGAACCGCCTTAATCACTTTCTACACTATGTAATTTCGTTATTCTCTTACCTTTAGCACTTTTATCAAATGGGTTTGTCAACTAGCTTGGATCTTACGGCCTACACACTTCTCAAGGTTCCCTGAGATCGAACATACTTTCTATCGCATTGCTCACTAATCTTCTCTTTACTATCAATGTGTGTTTTCCTGCAAATACTTCAAAGCATACAAAATAAAATAGCTCATAAACATACTACTTACTATCATTAATCCACTGAGCTTATGCTTTCAAGATATTAAACACACTCTAAAAACATCTAAACCTTCTCAAAATTTTTAATTTTACCTAAAAACAGAAAAATGGAGATGAGAGACAACGAATCCCCACACCCCCAACTCAAAAATGAGCCGTGTCCCCACGACTCGAAAAGACTCAAAAAATAAAAGAAAATTAAAATTTCACAGATATTGCACATAAAGAAAAGGTAAGGAAGAAAGAAAACATACTCTTCGAGGCTATTTACCTCGCCTGATCAATACCCGGAATAGGGTGCAGTGCTCTCATGTACGTAAATTTCTAGTATCACCAATTTCGCTTTCCCTTACATCTTCTTATGCTCCATACCAATCAATCACACTCTAGAAATCTCTTGTTTATCTTCTTCCAACTTTGCTCTTTGAATTATCTCTCATGTGACAGTTGTTCATCCAGGAATATGTTTTGAACACAGCTACTAGCGTCCAGAAGCTTTTATTCATCTTTGATATAGAGTTCTTTGATTAGAAGAGGTATTGGCATCTTCTGCTCCTAATTACAATTGCTTGCTTTTTAGGATTTGAATCCACCAAAAACCGGTTCCTCTCTAATTGCTTGACTCCAATTATCTTGTAATTATTCCCAAACTAGTATCCATCTCATTTGATTTCATATAGAACTTACCCAATATTTTGCTTTGATTCTTTATATCCCATACACTTGATAATAACTCTATTCTCTTCATCATCTCTTTTGACCCCCAACTCAAAGCTTTAAACACTCTTGAAATTTGTAACTTATGATCATAGGTGGAACAAGCTTTATTTTGGTTATGAAAGGTGTTAGGATGACAATTCTCCATGTGGGTATGATGTAATCAAGCTTTAATGGTGTGGGTTTAAGGATTTTTAGAAAAAGATGTTGAGATTCATGGCTTTGATTCTTGGTTTCTAGGTGTTTTGATATGATTCGGGTGCTTGAATCTTCTTTGTAATGATGCAGGGAAGGATTTGGATGAGAATTCATGGTGATTTGGTGATGTTTTGATGTTAGGTGAAGGTTTGTTGGAGCTTTAATGGAGTTGGGAGAGTTCTGGAGAGGAGAAAGAGGCTAGAGGTTTATGAAATTCGGAATTAATAGCTCTATATCTCTTTTATAAGCTCAACCCGTAACTTTCTCTCTCTGGCGGCGTGGCGCGGTATACCGGGCATATCCTCCGGTATACCGGAACATCTGATGATCAAAAATTTTTAGCTTCTGGATAAAACCCGTGGTAGGGCCCCGTGGTACGGGTTTTTGAGCTACGGACCATGGTCCGGTGTACCGCGGGGGTGCTCCGCGCCTCCTACGTCAAAAAACCCGTGGTAGGACCCCGTGGTACGTGTTTGTGCGGTGCATGGCACGGTATAGGGTCCGGTATACCGGACCCATCAGCTATTTTTTTTTTCGTTTCTGGATAAAACACGTAACTCTACCCCGTGGCACGGGTTTTTACCGTGCGGTGCACCGCGGCTGAGTTCCGGTGTACCGCACCTGGCAAAAACCTCCCCATCAGCTAGATCTCGAAAAGTTATGCAGTTTAGGCTCAAAAATCACCTGATTCCGACATCCGAGCGTAAAGATATGACTTGCCGAAGTTTCGTTCCGAAAATTTTTTCTCGCTTCCCTAACTCGATTTCTCCAATACCTAAACATCAAAAACACTAATACCTTCCTCAAATATGCAATATCAACTAAAAATAACTGAATTAAACATAAATTAAAAACGTAAAAGACATGGAAATTTAAAAAAACTACGGGTTGTCTCCCGTACAGCACTTTTGTTTAACGTCTTTCAAAGTTAGACGTGTTACCTCGATTAAGGCTTGCGTACATAACCTCCCCAATAACGGGTTAGGTCATGCTCATCTACTATCCGAAGTTTGTGACCCTTTTTAGCTTGTATTTCAATCCGTTTTGACGAAATAACTCTTGTAACTACAAACGGACCCATCCACGAATCCTTGAATCCCCGTGGTCTATTCTCTTGTTTGGGGGCTTTCCATGCAACCATGTCACCAACCCCAAACTCACTTTTAATTCTCTTTTTCACGGGTTGACTGTGGACTTTCTTTTTAATTTCTTTTGTCACAACTCGGAGTGTCGGGGCTTCTATACGTGATTCCTCATGCTTTTCATCCACCAAGTGGAATATTTTAGATTCTTTTCCCACTTGGAAAGTCACGGTTCCCCTATGCATATCAATTATACTGTGACTTGTCGCCAAGAATGGGCGTCCAAGTATCAATGGAACATGTTGACCTGCAATGCTATCAAGGATAACAAAATCTGTAGGTATAGTTAAGGTACCTACTTGGACAAGCACGTCTTCGATGACTCCCCATGGCTTTATCGTTGAATTATCTAGGAGCAGCAAATCAATATCTTTTCTTTTGGCATCTCCCATGTCTAACTTCTCAAACAAACTCTTGGGCATGATATTCCTTCCTGAGCCCAAGTCACACATCGCTTTACCTTTGAAATTACCACCTATATTAATTTGGAGATATAAAGCTCCAAATTCTTGCATCTTTTGTGGTAATTTCTTTGGAATGGTCGTCAAGCTTTCTCTAGTATGGTCCCTATTCTCAATTTCAACTTCTACACTTTCACTCTTTTTAGACAGATCTTCCTTGCAGACTATCGGTGGTGTAGGCTCTTTATATGCGATTACGTCCTCTATGCATATCGTGCTTTGTTCTTCTAGCTCATTAAGTGGAACTTGTGGTGATTCCACTTCCTCCTCTTCTTGAAGGCTGAACTCTTCAACAACATCGAACCAAACATCGCTATCGATTTCAATGGCATCATTATCAATTTGTTTACCTAGGCCAGTTTGCATGTATGGGACGTCGAGTATAGGAACAATGATTTCTTCTGGGCTTGACGTTTTAGTTTTAGTATCACCACTAGGATAAGTAATTCTTTGTAGATGAAGTGGTGATAGTAACGGATGTGTAGGTGGTGGTTCCACCTTACTTCCTTCTTTTTGCACCTCTTGTGCGGCTGTCTCTTCTTTATTGGTTTCTTTTTCTTCTTCCACATACTTGAATTCTGGTTCAACCTCCTTTGTAATTTGATCTTTAACAATTACTTCTTCTAAGCTAAGCTTGGTTGGTTCTTCTACGGTTGAAATTTCGAACCCAACATTGCTATAACCCAGTTTCTTATGTAATTCTTGTTGTAACTGTTGATTGATCGTAGTGAGTTCCGTTAATCTTTGCTCCATTGCTTGATATTTTTGGTGCATAGAACGTATTAAGTTTGTATTAGCATCTATCTTTGCCGCGTGTTGCTCTTCCATGTTTTCCAAATAACTTATACTTTCAAAAACTTGATGAGACGAAAGAGCTTGTCGAACCTGTTCTTCTATGATACTTCCGATTAACGGTGGAAACTCTTGTTGGAATTTTAGAGAAGCTTTGGTCACTTGACTGACTTGTGTCTCCAGGGTTTCCACTTTTTCAACTAGATCCTTGGATGTTTTATTGTGGAGCTGCGTAAAATTTTGAACCAGAATCAATAATTTCTCCATCATTTCTGTTGTAGCTTCATTTTGTGGATTATGCATGGGTTGTGGTGGAGCTTGTAATTGATAGCTTGAACCTTCTTGATAAAAATTTTGACTTCGGGCCCCATGCATATTTTGTGCGTAATAATTCTCCATACCTAGTAAACCTGAGAAGAGACTAAAAAGAAAACGCGTAAAACTGAAAACAAATAAAAACTTCTACACTAAATAAACACCAAATAGATTTAACTTAAAGATAAATCCCCGGCAGCGGCGCCAAAAACTTGGTGGGGGCAAAGGTGTGATAAATAAATAGATAAATAAAGATAATAATAAAGAGTCACACACCCTTGATAACCACGGAACTCACTGCAAGTATCACAGATCGTTTGCAAGTTTTAATGATAAGTCAAGTTCGTTCGCAGGGATTGTATCCGTTAGATCAATTTATGTTTAACAAGCGTAGATGAATTTAGATGTTTGAATAAAATATGAAAAGATAAATAACTATCTAATGCAAATAAATAAATAAAACCAATAAACAAAACAGATAACTAAATATGAAAGTGAGTCAAATAGATTAGGATTACTACGTCTGTTACTAAATTGTTATTCTAACCTGTCACATTAAGCATTATATATTAACCAGGATTGCAACAAACCTTAGTGGCTATCTAGTCACACTAGACGATTATGTGGTGTGTCAATAACTAAGAATAATCCTAAGATTGATCAGATCTAGGGAATAGGTCAAAACACATAATACAATATACGCCAAGCTTAATCAATTAAAATAACCAAATAGTATTTAAAGATCAAAATAATAATCCAACAATTAAAAGTAAACTTACAGAATAACAGCTTAGAAATATGGTTGAGAATAGATCTATAGCTAATTACTCTAATATAGAGAAGGTGAGATGTAGAAGAGGGGTTGTCAGGCTCCAATCTTCTTCTTCTTGTCTTCTTCTATAGGTCAACTTGCTTCTTGGATGAATAGCTTGATTCTAAGGATGAATATTTAACTAAAGGACTAAGCTATTGTTTAAAACTAAGAAAATATAAGTAAAGACTAAGCCTATACTTTGCAACTGAGCAAGGACATGTTTACAATGATAAGAGGGTGTATTTATAGGTATCTTGGAAGCCCTAATTCGTTTTCTTGAAGGAGAAGTAAGTAGTGGACTCCAAGCCCAACTCAAATTCGTAACCCTAAAAACATGAAATCAGGTCCGATTTTCTTTTGGCTCTAACAGCTTCAATATTCATCCGTTTGACGCGTATGAGTACACCAAATTGATCGTCTCGGAAAGCTCTTCAACTTTGCTCTTGACCGTTTCTCCAAATTCCACACCGTTCTTGAGATATAAGCTGATTTGTGGTCGTAGGTGCAGAAATTCAGGATTAAGGCAGGTTTTCCTTTTCCATATTTTTAGCTTTTATTTCCTTATCTCCAATTACCATGCTTATCTCTTTCCATAAGTTGTAGTCTTTGACTTGGAATCTAATTAATCTCCATAATTATCTTTAAAGCTTCACACTAAATAAATAATTAAACCCAATATGCTCTAAAAATATTATTTTACTAAATCAAGACTCAAAATAGGAAAGTGTAGTATTTCTCAAGAAAATCGACTATAATGACTTCTAAAACACTAAAAATGATGTCTCATCCTAATATAAATCTATCACAAATGAGGAGACATCAAGACCCCCAACTCAAAGTTGTATCGTCCCGATACAATAAAGATAAAAACAAAGGGAAGTCTCTAAATACACACCTAGGTCAATTAAGCACAGAAGACAAAAGATAGAAGAATAGGAAAGTGTAGTATTTTTTGTTGGTAGATTGAGTTTGGAGTGCCTTGTGCACCTTTGCATACTTTATTTGTACTGGGGATGTAGACGAGTCGAGCTTAAATTTTAATGAATCGAGCCAATCTTTTAAAGCTTGTTTATTAACATATCGAACGAGCTTGTTTCGAGGCAATCTCGAGTTATTAACGAATAATTTTTTATTTTATAGATTTAATAATATATTTATTAGTAACTAAAACGTTAATTTATGAGTAATGCTGGATATCATCCCAACTCATATCACCTCCTACGTGGATTTTAAATGGACCGATCATATAATTTCTCTTTCCTGATTTATCATTTTCTCTCTCTCTTTTATGATTGGTCCATATAAGGAGCGATAAAAAGGTGATGTGGTTTAGGATGATATCAAACATTACTCTTAATTTATAGATAATATATATTAACGTTCGAACTCGTTTCTTTAACGAATGAGTTTGAACAAACTTTTTTTTGTTTGTTTGTATAAAAGAACGAGATTTTTTCCGAGCCGAGTTCGAGCGGCTTTGTTTGTTTACCTCCCTAATTTTTACTCATATTACTTTAGATAGGACTATTCTGCAAACCAACCCTCTATATTTGCCGCATTTTTTTATTTTCATTCATTCAACCTACTATTTTTTATTTATTTTTGACAAATTAAACCTACTATTTTTTTTTTTTTTTGGACAAATTAAACCTACTATCACCATCTGCTATCTCTTCTCTCTCTCTTTTTGATACAAAACACCAGAAAGCCCTTACCGCCGTGGAAGAAAATTACTACACGAAGACATCGTATCTCCAACAACCATCACAGACTTCGTCTCCACCAGAACCAACGGACCTTCGCCTCACTGCCGTTTATTTTCCGGCGTTAACAGCGCCGGTGAAACAGATTTGCCGCCTGAGGTCGTTCACCTGAAGAAAGACTGTTTATACGTGGATTCTTATATCTTGATCGATGTCCAACGTTTATATTCCATACGATTTAGTTACTGATATACTTTCAAGGTTACCCGTGAAGTCTCTTACACGATTCAAGTACGTATCCAAATTATGGTGTCGGATGATTGACAGTCCTGGGTTCATTAAAACACATCTAGAGAAATCCAAATCTAACATGAAGCTTATTTTTGAGGTGTATAAGAAAAAAGGGGGCCACCTATATGATGTAGGTTTTACCTTGTGTGATCTTTCCAACATGAAGGAAATCAACTATCCTGTTATAATGGATGAATATATTGAGGAAATTACAATTGCAGGATCTTGCAATGGCCTGATCTGTCTAGTCTATTGGAGTTACCTATCAGAGGAAGAAGAAACAATCGTTTTGTGGAACCCTTCAACTCGAAAGCATCTTCAGTTACCAACACGTCCAGAGAAATCTAGAAAGAACTTGGCAATACATGATGTCACCAGTCATGGTCTTGGGTACGATGAAAGCACGGATGACTACAAGGTTGTTTTGTTGGAACGTTATTCTGATTCTAATTTTGATGCTTTCTATGAACTTTCTATATTTAGTTTAAAATCTAAAAAATGGAAGTATTTGGAGGATTTTACATTTGGAGATGGTCTTCTTTATGAGAGCGATGACACAGTCTTTGCTAATGGTGCCCTGTATTGGCTTCTCAGCAACAATTCAATTCTTGCTTTTAATCTTGAAACTGATGAGATCCAATTTGTACCACCACCTGAGACTTCAACTCCAATTAAATGTGCCGGCTTGTCAGTTGCTTATCTTAATGGTTGTCAGCATCTGGTTTTTGACGAAGATCTAAGAGCGGGACAGAAGTGGATAACAAAAGATAAGTGTGGTTCTAACTATTCTTGGACTAAGTTAACATCTGGTAAACAATTGCTCATTATGAGGACGCCATGTTATTGTATAGATAATGATATTTATAAATTCAAAAAACTAGAAGTAGAATTCCCAGATAAAGTGAAATACTTGCGAGCACATTTATGTTTTGAAAGTCTAGTCCGACTCGATGATGCAGTTACATCTAATGAAGAACAAGTTATGGAAGGAAGAAAAAGAAATCAAAGAAAATTGCATTGACTTGTAAGAAATGAAAATAGTGATTTGCTGAATTTTAATAGAGTTTCATTACTTATCATATACTTTGGCGGATACTTCTCCACTCTCTAGTATTTCATTGATTTTGTTTAATGGTATGAACTTTATGTCTAAAAAATGCAATATGGTTAATCTAACAGTGTTAATGTTTTTGTTATTGGAGTTATGTCTGTTAAAATGTATTTGCTGGATAAAATTACTCTGCCTATGTTGTCTTTTTTGAACCTGTGTATTTACGAAATAAAGCTGATTTGATAGTAATTTAGACCACATAACAGAAATATTCAAACTATGTTATCAGATTATATCGTTTATATTCAGTCATTTATTATGTGCTCTTCCAGGTCTGAATGAGTCCTTGAATAGGCAATTTAGATGGGGTAGAGCTCAAGTTAGGTTAGAGACCTCAAGAAAAATAAATATATTAGATTGGCAAGCACCTTCGTGATTGACTATATTCCGACCCTCCTCAATGTGTAAACTTAGGGAGTCGAAGATGGTTCACACAACAAATCAGAAAATCTTTTACCTCCTCAAGTTAAAAAAAGGTAAAGACAGAAATTCAGTAACCCCCTATTTAATTCATATTCTCCAAGTTGGAAACCCCATACAATTGGTCAATACCCAGCCTACTTCTCTTTCCCGACTAGCTGTACTCTGCCCTAAGGAGGTTGTAATTTATGAGTCAAATGATCTAATCCAACCCTCCATACGTAATAACCGACACTCTTCTCACTCAGAAACAAATTTGTATGTCAACTCGATCCCACAACACCATATTAGAAGCTAACGAAGAAGGGAGAATGTGAAATTATCACCATTTGAGAAGCTTTAATGGTGGAGAGTGGCTGGACTGATGTGATTTCAGTGGAAGATTGGTATTCGTACTAGTTTCAAGATGAGGCAATTGATGGCTTAATGATTGAATTCATGTCCAAAGAATTTGATATGAAAGTTATCCCGTTATTTTGCACGTAATGTAACTGAAGAACAAACAACAAAATTTGACTCCAATCAACATTGTTCATAAGAATTATGCACATTACGAAAGTACCAGAATGCTGGGGGATCAGGTTCAGGTAGTAGTGTTGGTAGGTGTGGGTTTAAAATGTGAAATGTTTAGAAAATTGTGCAATCAAAGGAGCATAATGTTGGAGCAAATCTGCAGGCAAAAGGAAAACTGCATTAATCATTGACTTTGACGCAAAAAAAGGGGATGAAACTATTTGAAAATCTGGGTTTATGAAACCTACCTGGCATCATGTACATAAAGCATTTTTTTTCAAAGGTTTTCATGAAAAACAAACTATTTCAGTCACGCCTCAAAAATTATGAAGCTAACTCTCCGAGACCGCCGCAATCCTAAAATATCTACATTGTAGACGGGCAAGGCTGCACAATAAAAATCGGTATAAATCAAATCGATAGCCTTCACCCAACCAGTTTAGAGGTGAAAATAACCCAAAACGAAGATGACATAAATAAAATTATGGTCAATGATGACAATAAATGAAATTCTATATGATTATAATGTGTATCACGGTCACTACTAAATTCTTTTGCGAAAAACAATGGTGTATGACAATGTATCACGATCACTCTAGTTGAAGAAACTAGGGTTCTGGGTTTTTAACAAGAGCAAAGCACAATTATGAATCAACCCTAAAAGCCCATAATTGTATGACCATGTCCACTTGAAGATGATTATCTTTTCTAATATTTATTCCACAACTTATTCAACACATATGATATGCTTGCATTCTTATTAGGGTCTTTCTTGTGCATATCCCATCTCTTCATGATTACAACATTCCAAATTGTATAACTGCGATAAATCAGTGTTACCTCCTTGCCATTGCCTGCTCTAAGCCATTCTTCTTCTTCTTTCTCAAGAAAACTATTCTCGATTTGGCTGGACGGTATTGATAAACGAGCCTGCGAACTTTCTACATCTGTCTGGAAAAGTTTCTTGTGTAGCACTAACTTTGCTTCGGAGACAAATTTGCCTTGGTTGTTTTGGAGAATGAATCTCTTGAGCGCTTCTGGCAATGGCGGGGCTGAGTTAGGGCCATTGTCAACCCTATAATATTTCTTACTTCCGGAACGCTTACTAGAGCTAGCCCGGGATGATTCTTGATCATGACTGGGTGATTTCTTGTATGTCGTTCTTGAAGTTTGATAATCATGGTGAGATTTTTCATCAATAGCCATCTTCCTCTCCATAAGATGGTTAGTATTCACCTTCTCCATTGATATCTCCTCTTTGTTTCCAGACTTGTTAACCCTAGAATTTACTTTCAGAACGCTTACTAGAGCTAGGGCTTGGTGATTCTTGATCATGACTGGGTAATTTCTTACATGCCTTTCTTGAAGTTTGATGATCATGGTGAGATTTTTCATCAATAGGCATCTTCCTCTTCATAAGTTGGTTCTGATGGGTAGTATTCACCTTATCCATTGATATCTCCTCGTTGTTGCCTTTCTTCGTGCATACACCTAGCTGTATCTACAACTGCAATCAATATATCGAATAGCTTAAGCGAATGGATCTTAGCATCATCATTAACCGACAACATTTTCATCATCTTGATAATAACATTAATGGTGTTTGGAGTTTATGTTAGAAATATATATTAGAGTAATTGGAAATAAAGGTAGTTTAATTAGTTCTAAAGTGGCTTTTTTTCATACATCTGAGGCTTAAAAAGCCAAAATTGATTACAAACTAATTAACTAATCCTTTAAGGGTCTAAAACTAGTGTAGAAATTGCAAATCCACTCTTATTCCTAGTTAAACTACACCACAAAAAGTCCAGAGAATTTCCAGAACACAAGGTCCTTCGCTCAATTCCGTACCATTTTTAGCCAATAAATCTGCGCATGTGTTAGCTTCACGATATATCGAGCTCATCTCAAAACCCAGGTTACTCCTTAATACCTCACAACAATCTTGCCCAATATGACGATTCCAACTCTTAGAGCTACCACCGCCTTTCACTAGCGCATGTAGCTCTCTCGAATCGGTTTCGACATAAAGCTCTTTAATACCCCGACTTACTACCCATCTCAATCCGTAATGTAGCGCAAGTACCTCCGAGTGGAAAGGAGACTCTACCACACATGGCCCCGAAAAACCGGCAATGAACGCACCTCCTTCATCTCTTAATAAGCCTCCTATCCAAGCTTTCTTTTTCCTTACAACGAAGCTTCCATCCACATTTAATTTTAGCTTTCGTCGAAGTTTAGTCCATTTTATTAGTTCGCTCTTTCCGGACTTGATAATTCCTCCATCGCATTCCTTTCGCCACGCGGAGACATATTCACTTGCTAACCTTATTGTATCCCTTTTTAAACCTTCCATACGCACGAGATTATTTTGTTTCTCAAAGAATTTTTCATTTCTCCTTGCCCAAATCATACTAACCGCAACAATAAAGACTAACTTCCATTCAAGCCCGCCATAACAATATTTCGAACCAAGGTGAGCTGCAAGCCACTGTTTTATCGAATGTTCAGGTTGTACATTGTTTTGCAGCAGCATCTTAGTGTTAGTAACAGTCGCATTCGGATCACAGCGCCTAGTAAAAGACTGGTGCATCCTAAGCAGCTCCCGCGACAGCACCAGACAGCCTCCAGCAGTTCCAGCACGCAACTCAGCAGCTGTACAGGGGTCCGATGTGCTGATTTCTGCAGAAATTCAACCTGCACCAGCATTTTGGTTCTCCTGTAATGTACTTCCAATACTAGCGCTTCTCCAACCGCGTGTCAGGCCCAACTCGCGCCATAAAGTTTTCATGATTTTACATTCCACAAATGCTACATTCCACATTAACTATTATATTCCTTCTGAACAGGTTTGTTGCTGTAGGAAGCCGATCTCGTGCTATCATCCACAACATTATACTTAGTTTTTTAGGACACTTCGCCTTCCAAATATCTCCCCAATTGAAGGACAAATTATGCGCTGCTCCCTCAATCTGCGCAAAGGCGGACTTGACTGTGAAATGTCCCGAAGCTTCATGTATCCATTTGTATTTTACTTCGCCCATCTCATCACTTTCAACCACCCCATTTCTTAACACTTTAATCCCACCAAGGATGGCTTTTCACATACCCGAGTCACTCCCTTTTTCTTCCCTGGGGAGTATTTCATTCCTATAATATTTGCTTCTAAGGACGTCTACCCACGCAATCTTTTCATTCTGGAGAAGCTTCCAACCTAGTTTTGCCAAGAGAGCTAGATTAAAAAATTTCGCCCCACGTAACGAAAGTCCTCCACTTAATTTTGGCTTACATAAGTGATCCCATGAAACTTAATGTACTTCACTTTTCTCATCCGAAGATCCCCATATAAAATTTCAAACTATCCGATCAATCTCATCGCATACATATATTGGAAGTTTCATTACTTGCATTTGATAAGTTTGGATTGCGCATAACACGGATTGAGCAAGAGTGATCCTTCCAGCAAGTGAAAGAGTATTCGCCTTCCACGTTGTTAATTTTCCACGCATCCTTTCCATAATTCTTTTGTAAAAGCCTTTTGGTAATCGCCCCGCTTGTATTGGTGCTCCCAAATATTTTCCAAATGACTTGCTTAGACAAAAACCACTTATACACCAGCTAATTCATCTTGCAAATCCATCTAAACATTTTTTGAAAAGTATATGAGTAATTATTCCGCGCTTATGGTCTGTCTTGCCTCTTTACAGAATACATCTAGAGTTTCTTGAATTAGATTAATCTGTGACAATGAGGCTTCACCGAACAAGATTTAATCATCAGCAAAAAAGAGATGGGATAATTTTGGAACCCCTCTCCCTATATTAATAGGTTTTCAACTTCCGTTATCACATAATTCTTAAATTAGAATAGATAGCCTTTCCATACAAAGAATAAAAATATACGGAGAGAGTGGATGCCCTTTGGCGAATTTTCCAAAAGGGCTTGAAAGGAGGAAGAGGACTTCCATTCCATAACACTTTCATTTCATTTTCTTCCATACTAGTCATAATAGCCGACACCCAACTTTTACTGAAAACCAAAACTCCTTATTATATCTTCAATAAACTCCCAACGTACGCTTTTGCTAAATCTATCTTCACTGTCATAGTACCATACTTTCCCTTTACTTGTCGCATTCTATGATCAATTTCTCAAACAAGAACAATATTATCCGTGGTGGACCTTCCGGGAAGAAAGCTACTTTGGCAGGGGCCAATTTTATCGCCGAGCAGGGGTCTAAGACGATTGACCATAGCCTTCATGAAAAATTTGTAAGGTGAATTTATGAGACTAATTGGTCTAAAGATACTTACTCGTTCTGGATCCACTACTTTCAGAATGAGATGGATAAATATACCATTAAGATTAGGGGGAAGATGACCCAAGTCAAGGGTTTTCCGAAACATATCCTCTATCGAAGGACCAACTGTTTTCCAACATTACTGATAAAACGCTGCCGACATCCATCTGGTCGGAGCCTTTAACGGATTCGATTAAAACACTGCGTCATGTATTTTTCCTTCAAGAAAGTAGCGTTAAGAGACATGGCTGTCTCATCTTCTATGAAATCCACCTTCGGAAGAGAGAAAATTCCAACATCTTCATCTGGCGCATTGTCCAAATGCTCGAAATAGTCACGAACTAATATTTTTAGCTCCTCTTCTCCCTCAATCCATTCATTATTTTCGTTCAATAATCTAACACATCTCGATTTCTTTTTCCGTATAAATGATAAAACCGCGTATTTCGTTTCCCGTTCTTGATCCAATTTTCCTTTGAAATCTTGAAAACACATGGCTTCTTCTTGTTCCAATGCGCTCTAATATTCATGTATTAACCTATTACCCAAAAGACGAAGGGATGAGTTATATGAATTTTCAAGGAATTTTTGTATACCTTTAATTCAAGCCGCTAAGGATCGCTTTCTCCGATGAATGTTTCTAAAGCTTTCGACTTTCCACTTATTAATATGTTTCCGAATCTATCCAGCTCCCTGACCAATCCCAATACTATCGCCACACCACTTTCCGTTGATGAATTCTTGAAAGTCCTTATGTAGAAACCAAGTTGATTCCAAACAGAATCGTCTCAGATGAGTTTTAGGTTTCTGAAATGAACAGGTTTGTATTAGTATCGGCATATGATCCGAGTGCACCCTGGGAAGGTGTATTACACGTGCCCTCGGAAATAATTCAATCCACTCCGAGTTACTATACTGTCTAGCCTTTCCATAATTCGTTGCCATGTATTCCAAGAGTCGCACCATGTAAAGTGTGGCCCTTCGAAACCCAAGTCAACTAGATTGAAACTTTCCTTCCACTCCTCGAACTTTTCAATTCGCCTAGTTACTCCTTCCATTCCACCTTTTTTATCCTCCTCTTACCTTATTTGATTGAAGTGTCTTGCGACTAACCAAGGAGTAGTTAAGTTATGAAATGCTTGGTGTAGTGCATTCCACAACTCTTCTCTCTCTTTATGATTAGTGCAAAACTTGCCTACCCGCTGATATAACCCTAACTGAAATACCCGAATTACCCCAAATAAGCCATATGCCTCCTTTGTAACACTCCGAGTCGACGCGAATTGAGTTATCTTTTTGTAGGGAATTAATAACTAAATCTGCCTTCGATCCACTGATTCTCGGTTCAACTATCACGGTGATCCATACTCTATGATTCACCATCATATCTCTAAATACGCGACAAAACCTTTGATTTGCCGCTCCATAGCAATTCCACACTAGGATATTTAGGGGTTGCTTTGAACCGTCCCACTTATTTTCTGAAACATCTTGTGTACACATATTAAATTAATAATAAAAGGAAAGTAAAGGGGGTACCCGAGCACGCTTTAATTTGGTGACGCGGACATCTCCATGTCACTGTTAAAACGCTCCTTGTAGAAGCACACACTTGATTTTGTAGATCACCAACGTGAACAATATTGACATGAATAAAGACTATAGTGATATCCCCTTCTATCAACCACTTTATTCGGGCGTGGGTTGTCCAGTATACTTATTCTTCCTCCCAAGTCTAATTCTTTTACATACTTAACACTGGATAAGTCAATCTTCTCACTCTGTTTGTAAATTACAAGCTTCTAAACTTCCTTTTGAAATTCTTAAAGATTTTCAAGAATATGTGCCCAAAGTTTGGGATTGATTATTTTAGAGCTAAAAGCGCTTTTTGATTAAAATTTAATATTTGTTAAAAATATTAAAAAAATATTTTGACATCTAAAATTATTTTCAGTTATTTTTTTAACAATCACCTAACTAGTGTTTTTCTTAAAAGTGATTTTAAAGGTTTAAAGTATTGTTAGAAATCTAAAATCACTTGAATGATTATTTTAAAAAGCAATCCCAAACAGACTTTATATATTCCCAAAACTGCATACCCCATGGTTTCTAGTTTAAAACCAAATCGACCTCTCGCTGACCCTATCTTTTTTTTTTTTAAATCCAAAATTGACCATCGACCATGATCCGTCCAGCAGCTGTGATGGTGATAGAATAAATAATTAATATATATTTATTATATATTAATTAAAAAAAGTGTTTTAAAGAAAATTAGTTATGACTTAAATTAATAGAAAATTTATAAATAAAATCTAGAGTAATGATATATACCACCCAATAACGTGGCGTGAATTGGTTGGTTACAAATCGGTAATATATTTATGAGATTATTACCTAAAGGGTCTTGAAAACATCACATCGTGACCTAACAAGACCGGCTCTTTAGCCTCTTCTTACTAAAGGCCACAACAAAAAATTAACACTATAAGCCAAAAATCCAATTACTTTTTTACCCCTTTTTTGTTTTTTATTTCTCTATATATACTTCTTTAATCAGAATTATTTCTAAAACCTAATATTTATTCTTTCTCTCTCATATCTCTCCTTTCATCTCTTTCACGTCAAAGCTTCCAAAACACCTCCAAAGCTTGACAACTCCGACGAACATTCAGTCCACTGCTCAGAATACCTTCGTCATTCAAAGCTCAGATCTGTCGCAGAAGACCACCGGAGTTCATGAATCTTTGGTGAGTTTTTAGATCGGAAAAATACAACAATCTTCCTCCTTGCAGCTGCTTCAGCAGTATCCGACGTGAGCTCCGTCGTCTTCTCTAGCCACGAGATCGGGATCGTTAATGATTTCGTTCTCCATCTTTGCACAATGATCGAATGATTTCGTCCCGTTCGTGGTTCGTTAATGTCCAGATCTGACGCCGTGAAGTATCGTGATATTGAGTTTGAGCGAGCTAAAGATGTTGCGAGCTCCGGCCATGGCGTGAGCAAGCTTCGTGGTTTGTTAATGGCTACCGAGAAGAAGGCAAATCTGTTCGAAGCTGCTGGTTTTTTCTTTAGCTGAGCACGCTCAGCAAGTTACTGATTCCTTCACTGCTGGTCTGTTCGAAGCTGCTGGTTTTTTCTTTAGCTAAGCACGCTCAGCAAGTTACTGATTCCTTCACTGCTGGTTTTTTATATTTTCTTTTTGAATTTTACATGTGTTTGATTTTTGGATTTAAGAGGTGAAATTTCTGTTTAGATTAGGACATTGAGGTATTGTTTATGCAAAGGTGTGATTTGATTTTTTAGGGATGAAGATGAAACTTACTAAGCTTATATTTTAATATTATCAATTTTGTGTTGATAAACTATTGCTGAAAATCACTCAATTTGTTCCGTAAAATCCCGAAAATTCATTGATTTTTTTGCATACTCAGTATTTTTACTGAGCACGCTCAGCAAGTTATTGAGCGCACATAGCAAGTTATTGAGCGCACACAGCAAGTTATTGAGTGCACACAACAAGTAACTGAGCAAACGAGCATGCTCAGTAAAGTAATTCAACAAAAAAAATCGAACACTCAGCAACTTTTTTCGACACTCAGAACTTTTTTCCGATACTCAGCAATTTTTTTCATGCTCAGTAGCCCATACTCAGTACTTTTTCCCATGCCCAATACCCCATTCTCAGAACTATTTTCTACGCTCAGAACTATTTTCCACGCTCAGAACTATTTTTCAGACTCAGAACTTTTTTCCAGACTCAGAACTATTTTTCAGACTCAGAACTTTTTTCCACGCTCAGAACTTTTTCCGGCGGTTGCCATCGGTGGTCGGCGGTGATAAGTGGTTGTGGTCAGAGTTGGAAATTATTTGATAATTAATGAAGAAGGAGAGAGAAAAATGATAATGGAGGAGAGAGATTAATGGTAATGGAGGAGAGTGTGTAATGGTAGTGGAAGAGAGAGAAATCTATTTTTTTTGTCTTATAAACACTATAAGGGTAGTTATGACATTGACCATCTTATTGGCCTCTAAGTAGGAGAAAGGAATCACTTGGTTCCTATTCACTTGGTTCCTATATGGCACACTGATTCTCTTCAAGTCTCTTTGGGTAATTGACCCTATATTTATTTTCTTGATTTGATTAAATATTTGTAACCAACCAATTCACGCCACGTCATTGGGTGGTATTTAGGTGGTATGAATTTGAGTGGTATATATCATTACTCTAAAATCTATAATAAAAAACTGAATTAATATTTGCACCAAATATAACTTTATTGGCCTAATTTTGGAAATAATAGAGAACAATATTTGGCCTAATATTTTTTCTTTTTTTTCTCCTTCTCCATGCATTACCACACTCCACATTTCCCGTCCTTCCCACTCTCCACCACCACAACACCCCAGACTGTGATCAAAATCCACAAACCCTAAATCAACTAAACCCACTTCAAATTCACCATTACCACCACTAATCCACCACTTCCACCACCCACATTCAGAATCCCAGGTATGGCTGCTTCTCATTCTCCATCCCCTGATTCTAATATTTATGCTCCATTAGCCACGCACTCGGTCTTAAAAGGTAGCTCGCATAGCATACCCAAGAAGTGTAACATCGATGTTGAAGAACAACCTATAGAAAGAAAAACCCAACTTCTCATGAAAAAATTTAACCCTGTACCTTTTGTGCCATCAAAGAATCTTGATTTTTGTAAACACGAAAACATGTTAAAAAGTCTGGGTTTGTGGAATTTTGTTCATATAGAGTTTGATACAAGTGTTAGGTCAGATTTAATTGCTAAGTTGATAGCTAATTATGATCCAAAACTTCAATGCAGTTATCTTAACGGGACTAAAATTTTAGTTAATAAGGCCCGCTTAGCTAGCGCAATGAAGTTGAATTTGAATAAGAGTAATGTAATAGAATTGGATTTGAAGAAAGATTCGATGGAATTTATAGTGGATTTTTTGTTTAATTGGGTGCTTTTACACGGTGATACGTGTTTCTTACCTGGTGAGGTGTTGAATTGGGTGAAAGTGATAAAAGATAGACATCCCGAGAAGTTGGATTGGGTCGGGCTTCTTTGGTTTATGGTGGAGAATGAGTTGAGTCAAGGGGTTAATTTGGTCAATTGCTATTACGCATCTCATTTACAGCTTTTAATTAAGTCTCAATATAAGGATGTTTTTTTAGAGAGAGAAGCTAAAAAGATGGAAATGAAGAAAAAGGATGAAAAGATTCTTCAGCTTGAGTTTGATCTGTCTGAAAACAAGAATCTTATAGAGTTTTACGAAGAAACCTTAAAGGAAATGGAAGAACATGTAGAACGTTACAAAGAAACGTTGGTAAAAATGCAAAATGTAGTTTCAGAATGCAAGAAAATATGTGCAATTCCTGAAGTAACCTTAGAGGAAACAAAGACACGTGTAGAGATTCCTGAAGAAGCGATAAAAAAGAAGTTCATTGGATGTTATAAAGGCAGCTTAAGCTCATGGAGAAGTGAGATAGGATCAGTAAAAATAAAGAATAAAAAAATATGCTTAGGGAGTTATCCAAGTGAAGAAGCAGCTGCTAGAGCTTATGATTATGCATTAATGGCTCCAAAGCCAGACTTAACTTTCCAAAATTATCCTCCATTGCATATATTCCTCCTCCAAATACAATTATGACTCCTGAAACCATCAAAAAAATTGCAGCTGAAGCTACAAAAAACACTACTTTTATGGAAAATACAGTCACTAACAATAGAGAATCATCATCTAAGCAAACCTTAGAGGAAAAGGAGACACGTAGTAATAAGAGGTTAAAGATTGAATCGAAATCTGAATGCAAAAATAAGTTTATTGGAGCTTACCGAAGTGGCACGAGCAGTTCATGGAGGAGTCAAATATATTCCGCAAAGTTGAAAAAATTAATATATTTAGGGCGTTATACAAGTGAAGAAGCAGCTGCTAGAGCTTATGATGCTGCAAATCTTTATATTAACGGCTCAAAAGCGATTCTTAACTTTCCACCATTCGTGACACTGCCTGCACCCTCTCCATAAGCGCACTCTGTGAGTCTTGGGATTCTTGCTGGTGACTCTCTATATTTTCAATTGTTTGCATCAGTCGAACCAAACTTGAATTCACACTCGAAGGTTGCTCCTGTATGGTTTGCTGCATTGAATAAGGAGGTGGTTCTTGATAAGCGTTATTATAAATCGGCGCTTCTTGATAGATAGGTTGTGGAGGATAATAAGCTTGTGGTCGTGGTTGATAATAATCATCATGATAATGGTTATCATAATGACACGGCTGTTGATCTCCGACCCAATTGTAACTCTGTGGGGGTTGATAGTCAGCGTAATTTCCTTGAGATTGATAATAACCATCATGATAATGGTTTCTTGGATAAGGCATGAAGGAAATTGAGGCTGGATTGTTCATGCAATGTCCCCACGAGTGATCTCTTGCTCCACAACTAGGACATGAAGGTGGGGCATGTACTAGATTCCTCTGAGCTAGTTGTTGCGATTGTTCTCGTAATTCCTCAAGTTGTCGGCTTAACTCCTTGAGCTTTAGAGAATCCATCTTGAATTAGCTTCTTCAGGATCTAATAACATGAAACCTTTATCTCCTAATAAATCTGCTTCCGCCTAAAAAAATCTGTAAAACAAAAACTAAAAAGAAAAGCGTAAAATAGAACTAACTAAAATAAACGCACAAGATAATTGCACAAGGACTAACGATGTAGTCCCCGGCAGCGGCGCCAAAAACTTGGTGTGGCCTAAGGTGTGATAAATTAATGTATAAAATAAGTGAAAATACACACCCTAAACTAACACGGTACTGCAAGTATTACAGGAAGTATGCAAGTTTTAATGATAAGAAGATTCGTTCCTCAGGGACTGACGAAAGTTAGAGAGAACTTATGCAAATTATCAAGTGCAGATATTAAAGATAGAAAAGATAATACGCAAGTAGAAAGAAGAGATAGATAAATATTTATTTGGTTTTTCAATAAATAAACTAAACTAATAAAGTAAAAGACAGGAAACAAATAAAAGAAAAGAAAAGAAGATAGTATGAAAGTCTAGCTTGAGTTATTAGCATGCAATCCCCACTAGTTTTGCCGTTCTAAACATGTAAGGGTAAATTATGTAGTATTTCCCTAATCGGTCCCAATATGCTATCGGTAGTTTAAAATAGGATTTACCTGTGTCAATAAGGCTTCCTAAGCAAACTTTTCCTGTAATTGGTAAAGAGTCACAAGACTCAACCATAGTGATTATCTAGCTAGGTTGGGTTGTCAGATCAAACCTAAAACTAAACGTTATGTGCTAAACATGCAATTGAACACCGTTGTCAATGGTATCCTAATTACTAGATGGTAATTCTAATGGCCGCGGTTCCACAAGAACACAGAATATAAATCCAAACACATAAACAGAGAATAAAAACTATAATTCAATTTAAAACATTAAGTTCCCAAATTAGATAGATGTCAATCAAAACTAGGGTTCATACATATATGCTAAAACTCAAACTAATAGAATTAGTTCATACAAAGAAGAGAAGAGAAAAGAATTACAAAATAAGAGGTTGAAGGAGACATAATTGTTGCACAGCTCCTTCCAGACCCCTTCTCTTGTGTTGCAGCTTCCTCTTGGCCTTAAGGTCTGGCCAAGGATGATTTTAGAGTGTTAAGAGGCAGTATTTATAGGTTAGAGGTTGACCTAATTCGTTTGGTGGAGATAACTTCAAGTAATGGACTCCTAGCCCAACTCAAATTCGTAAGGAAAACACTGCTGGACCGTTTTGAGTGTATCTTCTTCGTTATTGGTCGGATTTTGCTCCACAAGATACCAAAAGAATCGCAACAGAATTATCTAAGCCCTTTAGAAGGAAATTACCAAAATCGGCCTATTTCTTAGGTAAAAACACCAATCTTCAGACGTGTGTGCAGAATCCCAGATTTAGGCAATTTTTCCTTTTCCATCTTTTTAGCAATTGTTTCCTTATCTCCAATTTCCATGCATATCTTCTTTCCATATCTTGTAGTCTTTGACTTGGACTCTAATTAATCTCCATAATTATCTTTAAAGCTTCACACTAAATAAACAATTAAACCCAATATGCTCTAAAAATAATAATTCTACAAATCAAGACTCAAAATAGGAAAGTACACTAAATTAAGCTAAGATCGACCTATAAACTAATAAATAAGCCTAAAATGATGTCTCTGAAGTATATTATATTATCACAAATGAGGAGACATCAACATATTAAATTAATAATAAAAGGAAAGTAAAGGGGGTACCCGAGCACGCTTTAATTTGGTGACGCGGACATCTCCATGTCACTGTTAAAACGCTCCTTGTAGAAGCACACACTTGATTTTGTAGATCACCAACGTGAACAATATTGACATGAATAAAGACTATAGTGATATCCCCTTCCATCAACCACTTTATTCGGGCGTGGGTTGTCCAGTATACTTATTCTTCCTCCCAAGTCTAATTCTTTTACATACTTAACACTGGATAAGTCAATCTTCTCACTCTGTTTGTAAATTACAAGCTTCTAAACTTCCTTTTGAAATTCTTAAAGATTTTCAAGATTATGTGCCCAAAGTTTGCGATTGATTATTTTAGAGCTAAAAGCACTTTTATTCCATACCACCCAAATACATCTATAATAAAAACTGAATTAATATTTGCACCAAATATAACTTTATTGGCCTAATTTTGGAAATAATAGAGAACAATATTTGGCCTAATATTTTTCTTTTTTTTCTCCTTCTCCATGCATTACCACACTCCACATTTCCCGTCCTTCCCACTCTCCACCACCACAACACCCCGGACTGTGATCAAAATCCACAAACCCTAAATCAACTAAACCCACTTCAAATTCATCATTACCACCACTAATCCACCACTTCCACCACCAACATTCAGAAACCCAGGTATGGCTACTTCTCATTCTCCATCCCCTGATTCTAATATTTATGCTTCATTAGCCACGCACTCGGCTTTAAAGGGTAGCTCGCATAGCATACCGAAGAAGTGTAACATCGATGTTGAAGAACAATCTATAGAAAGAAAAACCCAACTTCTCATGAAAAAATTTAACCCTGTACCTTTTGTGCCTTCAAAGAATCTTGATTTTTATAAACACGAAAACTTGTTAAAAAGTTTGGGTTTGTGGAATTTTGTTCATATAAAGTTCGATACAGGTGTTAGGTCGGATTTAATTGCTAAGTTGATAGCTAATTATGATCCGAACTTTCAATGCAGTTATCTTAGCGGGACTAAAATTTTAGTTAATAAGGCCCATTTAGCTAGCGCAATGAAATTGAATTTGAATAAGAGTGATGTAATAGAGTTGGATTTGAATAAAGATTCGATGGAATTCATAGTGGATTTTTTGTTAAATTGGGTGCTTTTACACGGTGATAAGTGTTACTTGCCTGGTGAGGTGTTGAATTGGGTGAAAGTAATAAAAGATAGACATCCCGAGAAGTTAGATTGGGCCGGGCTTCTTTGGTTTATGGTGGAGAATGAGTTAAGTCAAGGGGTTAATTTGGTCAATTGCTATTACGCATCTCATTTACAGCTTTTAATTAAGTCGCAATGTAAGGATGTTTTTTTAGAGAGAGAAGCTAAAAAGATGGAAATAAAAAAAAAGGATGAAAAGATTCTTCAGCTTGAGTTTGATCTGTCTGAAAACAGGAATCTTATAGAGTGTTACGAAGAAACCTTAAAGGAAATGGAAGAACATGTAGAACGTTACAAAGAAACGTTGGTAAAAATGCAAAATGTAGTTTCAGAATGCAAGAAAATATGTGCAATTCCTGAAGTAACCTTAGAGGAAACAAAGACACGTGTAGAGATTTCTAAAGAAGCGATCAAAAAGAAGTTTATTGGATGTTATAAAGGCAGCTCAAGCTCATGGAGAAGTGAGATAGGATCAGTAAAAATAAAGAATAAAAAAATATGTTTAGGGAGTTATCCAAGTGAAGAAGCAGCTGCTAGAGCTTATGATGCTGCAAATCTTTATATTAACGGCTCGAAAGCTATTCTTAACTTTCCAGTATCGTCCTCTATTGAATATCTTCCTCCTTCTGATACAATTATGTCTATTGAAGCCATTAAAAAAGTTGCAGCTGAAGCTGCGAAAAACACTTCTTTTATCGAACATGTAGTCACTAATGATGGTGAAAGAGAATCATCTAAGCTTGGACAAAAAGAAGTGAAATTGGAAAAAGAGTAGGTGATTACTAACTGATAACTGAAGAAAGAAAAATTAAAGTGTTAGACAGTTAAACGGTTTTTTAGTATCTTGTTCATTCTGTGAGCTGAATTATTCATTAGGTTTTGATCGGTTCAAGTATTCTATCATGTACTTCTCTTTTTTTGAATTTTAATTTAATCGTTAGTATCTAAAAGAAAGTCCAGTTTCCGTTTTAATTGATAAAATGTCCATATACAATTGCATTAAACTCAATCTATTATCATGCATACATTATATACCATTTACAAGCAGAAAATGAGTAATAACAATTGTATAATGGAGATCAATAGTTATTTAAATAGTTGAGAACATTAATATTTCTCAATAATCAAAATCTCATTATGTATGCCTGTTTAGGAGAATCAACGTCCTATATCATTTCTGATGATTAGGGCCCACACCTCACTTTCAACTACTGATTTGGCACCATGTTGTTGATTGCAAAGGATACAATACCCAAATCTTGTGGAACGGAGAGCAGCTGGAGGAGTTCACCCCCCAACGGGGCATTCGGCAGGGAGATCCTCTGTCCCCTTATCTATTTGTGCTTTGTATGGAACGTTTATCTATGCTAATTCAGGGACTTTGCGAGGGAGGTGAATGGGTCCCCATTCGTCTCCACCGTCAAGGTCCCGATATATCTCATGTGTTTTTTGCAGACGATTTAATATTGTTCGCGGAAGCTGGAAGCCGTCAAATTGATCTTATCAAGGAGGTGCTTAGAGTTTTTTGTGATGAGGCGGGACAGACAGTAAGCGAGGAAAAGTCTCTCATATATTTTTCCAGAAATGTAGAGAGTAGCGCGGCTGCGGAGCTTGCGGATAGAAGTGGGTTCGTGCTTAGTGATTCTTTGGGAATGTATCTTGGGACACCAATTAGATCGCAAAGGTTACCGAGAGGCTTTTTCCGTCAAGTCACGAATAGTATGAAGAGTAAACTTCCGAATTGGAGGGCCCAAAATCTTTCGATGGCGGGTAGGATTACAATGGCACAATCAGTCTTATCGGCAATTCCGACGTATTTGATGCAAACAATGAAGTTCCCGGTTTATGTGTGTGAGGAAATTGATAAAATTATTAGGGACTTTATTTGGGGTTCTTCGGAGGAGGGACGGAAGATCCATTGGTTGGCTTGGGATAAACTTTGTTGGCCGAAGAAAAAAGGTGGGTTAGGTCTCCGTAAGGCGAAAGAATATAATGAGGCGCTATTGGCAAAGTTAGGGTGGAAGTTACTTAAAGGAGGTTCGGCTTTGTGGGTGGTAGCTCTTAAACAAAAATATTTTAGGAATGGGATACTCGAGAGAGTGGCTAAACCATCGGACTCAAGAATGTGTAAGAATATACTAGTAGGTTGCGAGGTGTTAAAACATGGTATTGAAGAGGTAGTGGTTGGAATGGATACAATTCATAAGTGGAAGTTGGAGGCGTCCGGGGTTTTTTCGGTCAAGTCGGCGTATAATGCCATGAATGGGGCGGTAGAGAGCTCACAATTTAATTGGGACCTGGTGTGGAAACTTAAATGTCCACAACGAGTTAAAGTGTTCATTTGGAGATGTATTTGGGATAGGCTTCCTACGCGAGGTAACTTGGCTAGTAGGGGGGTGATTGAAGATGGGTCTTGTCCGGGTTGTGGAGCAGGTGTTGAATCGGTTAGACACATGTTCCAAGAATGTGAATTGAACAGGGAAGTTTTTTTAAATTGCACAGGGACTTTTTTGCAATTTGGAGGAACTGATATTTTTTCTTGTCCCTTAGGTGCTACTGATCAGTTGAGGCCTGGTAGCTTGGGAGTGCTGGAGGATAGAAGGAGTGAAGAAACACTCGCTGGAGCAGGGAATGGGCCTGCCGAAGGGAATCTGTCCAGCCCAAGTGAGCAAGGAAGATCCGAGCAGCCTGGTACAGCGCCTCCAGGACACCAGCAGCGGAGGCAGCAGCTAATCCAGGGACATGGAGAGCCTCGGCAGCAGCATATGGAAGCAGATTCAGCAGCCTGGTGGACCCACATGCTGTCACGGAAAGTAGTGTTCAAAGGCATTGAGAGGTGCATTCGTGTAGTGGCTTTGATGTGGGTAATCTGGAAAAACCGTAATGCAGCACTTTTCGACAACGGAAAATGGATCAGCAACATGAAGGAGTTAGCAGCAATTGCAAATAACGCGGCAAGGGATTATATTAGAGCCTGGGGGGTAGAACGAAGTGGCGGACTAGTTATATCTTCGCGAAGTGTTCTAATTAAATGGTCGAAGCCGGAAAAGGGATTAAAACTTAATATCGATGGCGCGTTTGACCCATATAATAAAGCCGCAGGTATCGGAGGAATATTCCGTAATAATGTGGGCGAATATATTTCCGGTTTTGCAGGTAGTTGTAACGCGGACACGCCTCTTGAGGCGGAGGTTTTAGCGCTTCAATTTGGGCTACGTATGGCGGTATCAAGGGGGGATGATTCATTAATCATCGAGACGGACTCGAGTGAGTTGCACGCGCTAGTGAAGGGCGGTGCGAACTCATGGGGAAGTCTTGATGAGGTCCTTGGTGATTGTAAAAGTATATTACATACTAAGGTGCGGTTTGAAGTAATTTGGAACTATCGTGAAGCCAATAGCTGTGCAGATTGGTTAGCCAAGTTTGGATTGCGAAATAAGGAAGGATTGTCTGTTTATGCGGATCCTCCAGATGGTTTATGGAGACTCTTAGCACGCGATCGTTGTGGTTGGACTGTGCCAAGAGTGATGATAGATAATTAGCATTTTATTTCATGTAGAGGATTAATTCTTCAGGGTCTTTTGACCTCATTTGTAACAAAAAAAAAAAATACCCAAATCTTTCCACGCATTTGTGAATGCGTCATTTAACTAATGAGCATCACTTTCTTTGACTTGAAGTTGATCATCTCGTGTCTACCTTTGACTATCATCTTCATCTTCAATATAAGGTTGACTAATAAAGTTGACTAATTTTATTTTTTTCTTAGTGTTATACGAATGTATTCGGTGATTCAAAACAAGAACTGTTTCAATGTTGTGATTTTTGTGATTTTTTTTCACTACTCAGAGTAAGTAGTGCAAAATACTTAGTGACATGGTCGATTTACTTAGGCTTATTTATAAGTAAGGTTGTTTAGTGGCTTTCACTTGTAAAATGTGTTTTGTCTATATTTAAGACTATATTAGATCTTTTGTATTTATGAGCTTTTGTGGATGAAAAAAAAATACCTATATTGTTTTGGATCGAATTCTTTTGTTATATTTATCTGTTATTTTTTAATATATCTATTTAATTTGAGAAAAATAATTGGATTTATTCAAAGAATTTTTCTAATAGTTTAGTTCCAATTTAGTTCCAATTTTTTGTTTTTTGTTTTTTTGGTCCCAGCATAAGAAAAGTCCATTTTCGACCTTGTTGCCTATTTTGTGTCGTTCTTATACGTAATGGTTTGCAAGTTTGTCCACAAAAGGAAACGACCACACTCCATATTATTTGCTGTCCTTTTCATTCTTTACCACCACCACGCACATCCACACCACCCCACTAATCAAAACCCCCAAACCCCTAATCAACTAAACCCATTTTAGATTCACCACCACCACTACCACCACCAACAATTCAGAAAACTTAGTATGGCTGCTTCTTATTTTCCAGCTCCTAAATCTATTATTAATGCTCCCCCGACGTTACCTACATACTCTACCTTAAAAGGTAGCTTACACAGCATATCCAACAAGTATAACACTGATGCTATTAAGAGAAAAATTCAACTTCTATTAGAAAAGTGTAAACCTGTACCTTTTGTGCCTTCAAAGAATCTAGATTTTTCAAAACACGAAAACATGTTGAAAAAGTTGGGTTTGTGGGATTTTGCTCATATGGAGTTTGATACTTGTGTTAGGATGGATTTGATTGCTGAGTTGGTAGCTAATTATAATCCAAAGTTTCAGTGCAGTTACGTTAAAGGGACTAGAATTACCGTAAATAGGGTTGATTTAGTTAGTGCAGTGAAGTTGCATATGAAGAAGAGTGAGGGAGTAGATTTGGATTTGAAGGAAGATTCGATGGAATTTATTGAGGATTTTGTGTTAAATTTTGTACTTTTGCATGGTGATACATGGTTGTTACCGAGTGAGGTGTTGAATTGGGTGAAAGTAATAAAAATGGTCATCCCGATTGGATCGGGCTTCTTTGGTTCATGGTGGAGAATGAGTTGGCTTAAGGGGTTAAATTAGAGGTTTGTTATTATGCATCGCTTTTACAGTGTTTGATTAAATCACAATGTGACGATGTGTTCTCAAAGGACAGTCCAAGAATTGGGAGAGAGTTACTAATGATTTGCGTAAAGAAATGAAGAAAACGGATAAAGAGATCCTTCGACTTGAACGTGAGGTTTCTGAAAACAGGAAAATATACCGTGAAGAAATACTCGGTCTTGAGCATGAAATGTCTTATAACATGCTGAGATACCGTGAAAAGATGAAGAAATAGTGGATCTTGAGCATGAGGTGTTTGAAAACAGGAAAACCTACCTTGAAAAATATGAAGAAATGGGATGAAAAGATGGTTTGTGTTGAGCATGAGTTGTCTAGATATAAGAAACTTGTTGAAGGAAAAAGAGTGCAGGGAAGGTAAGAATAAGAGGTTAAGAATTCCTGAAGAAGCAACATGTAAATATGGTAAGAAGTTAAGAATTGAATGCAAACAGAAGTTTATTGGAATATCCAAACAAATCTCAGGCAAGTCATGGGGGTGTGAAATATCTTCAGCAAAACTAAAAACAAGAATATGGTTAGGGAGTTATACAATTGAAGAAGCAATTGCTAAAGCTTTTGATGCTGCAAGTTTATACCTTAATGGCTCCAAAGCTAATTTAAACTTTCCAACTAACTAGATGGGGCTGGACCCAACAGAAATTACAGGCAAAAAAAACATAAGCCTCGTATTAGGGGATGGCCCTATCACGCATTACAATAAAAAAACGACGAACTGCCCAGATCCAGATTTAACGACGAATAGCGCAACGGAGGAGAATGGTCTGCATCTCGGCGGCTTTTTGTCCTGTATATCGGCGGCGCTGTCTTCTGCATCTTGGTGGCGCTGTTCACAGAGAGCAGCAGGGGTGGTGGTGATGGTGGGTTCGTTGTTTAGATCGAAGCAGCAGAGATCGAGATGGCTCCGTCGTGTTCTTGGTGATGAACGGCGCTGGTGGAGATGGCATCAATGGTGGCGTCCTTCTTGTCCACGCACGGTGCTCGACGGCACTGTGCAGTAGGGTTCATTGGTGGTGATGGTGTGTAGTAGCGGTGATGGTGGTTTCTGTAACGGGAGGAGGGATGGGTTTCTGTGCGATGGTGGTGGTGTTAATGGTGAGGAAGGTGAGGTTTGGGTGGGGGGGTCGGGGGATGGTGATGCAGGTGAGTGGGTAAGTGGGGTGGGTGTGCGGTGATGGTGAGGAAGGTGAGGGGTGGGTGGGTGGGTCGGTGGTGGTGCAGCGATGTAGTGGTGGGGGCTCGGGATAAAGGTGGTGGGGGGTCGGGGTGGGTGTTCGATGATAAAGGTGGAGGTGGGGATGGGTGAGTGGTTAAGTGGTGGTGAAGGTGAGTGGTTAGGTGGTGGTGATATTGGTGGGTAGCAGTGGTTCGTCGGGAATGTTAAGAGAGAGAGAGAGAGAGAGAGAGAGAGAGAGAGAGAGAGAGAGAGAGAGAGAGAATGGGATAGGGGTTTCGGTTCATTAATGGGGTTTTGGGGTGGGATTTTTGTTTTTCATTGTAAGAAGGGGTTATTGTTGATAACATCCTCATTAAACTCTCTAATTGTTTTTTTATGCCTTCAATAATCTTATTTATAAAAAAATGCCTAATGAAGTAATTATTTATATCCCTTTATATTTTCTATACCTTTACTAATTCCATCACTTGCGCGCGTCCGTGAAATTTTTTTAAAATCGTCATAACTAATTAAAAAAAATCAGAAAATTAAAAAAAATATTTTTGAATAAATCTAATTAATATTTACGTCTATGAATTTTTTTGATTTTTTTTGAGTTTTTTGAATTTTTTCGAATTTTTTGAATTTTTTTTCGCAGACACGGAATTCCATGTTTTAAATATGGAATTCCATGTTTTAAACCGTGAAATAAACATGAAATTCCATGTTTTAAACCGTGAAATAAACATGAAATTCCATGTTTTAAACATGAAATTCCATGTTTTAAACATGAAATTTCGTGTCTGCGAAAAAAAAATTAAAAAAATCGAAAAAATTCAGAAAATTCCGAAAAAAATCATAGACGTAAATATTAATTTGATTTATCCAAATATAATTTTTTTTTATTTTTTTGATATTTTTTGAATTAGTTATGACGATTTTAAAAAAATTTCACGGACGCGCACGTGTTTATTAGTTTTTTTCTTATTTTTTAATTGTTAATTATAAAGGTAATTTGGGATGGGGCTGTTTTCAATAAATATTTTTTTCTAGGCACCTTTTTCTAAATAAGTTTTTTAATAGAAATCAATCAACAATTGGGTTAGTTGGAGGTATGATTTAAAATAGGAAATAGGATGTGTTTTGGGCCTTATAAACTAATTTCCCCATATTTTTTTTTTTTAGTATTGAAACTTTTCCTAACATTTTTATGGGCTAATTACTTTTTTTTTTTAATACATGAGAGAGCCACTCTGACTCGGAGTAAATGACTCCAATGAGATTCGATACCAGGACCTCTTGGTCTCTGCGGAGTGACCTAACCACTAGGCCAACTATCTATCTCTTTATGGGCTAATTACCGATAAAGGGCATATTCGAAGAAAAGACTAATTTTGACTTTGTTTCCTGTTTTGGATCGTTCTCCATGCATGATTTGTAACTTTTTCCCCAAAAGAAACAATCACTCTTCCCCATTTGCTGTCCTCTCCACACTAAACCCACCACCACAACGCACCGCCTTATCAAAAACCCACAAACCCCAAATCAACTAAATCCACCTCAAAATCACCACCACCACCACCACCACACAACTAGTTCTCTACTACCACCATCAACAACATTCAGAAAACTCAGGTATGGCTGCTTCTTATCCTCCAGCTCCTGCGTCTATTATTAAGTCTCCTTTGACTTTACCCACATACTCTACCTTAAACTTTAACCCTGTACCATTTGTACCTTCAAAGAATCTCGATTTTTCAAAACACAAAAACATGTTGAAAATGTTGGGGTTGTGGGATTTTACTCAGATAGAGTTTGATACAGGAGTTAGGATGGATTTAATAGCTGAGTTAATAGCTAGTTATGATCCAAAATTTCAGTGCAGTTACGTTCATGGAACTAGAATCACAGTCAATAGAGCAGATTTAGCTAAAGCAATGAAGTTGCATCTGAAGAAAAGTGATGTGGTAAGTTTGGATTTGAAGGAAGATTCGATGGAATTTATTATAGATTTTCTGTTAAATTGGGTTTTGTTGCATGGTGATACATGGTTGTTTCCAAGTGAGGTGTTGAATTGGGTGAAAATGATAAAAGATGGGCACCCAGAGAAATTAGATTGGGCCGGGCTTCTTTGGTTCATGGTGGAGAATGAGTTAAATCAAGGGGTTAAGTTGGAGAATTGTTATTACGCATCTCATTTACAGTGTTTGATTAAATCTCAATGTGAGGATGTGTTCTTAGAGGAAGAGGCTGAGAAAATGGAGTTAAATGATTTGCGTAAGACTCATATTGAAGAAATGAAGAAAAAGGATGAAGAGATTCTTAGGCTTGAGTGTGAATTGTCTGATAATAAGAAACTTGTGGAACGTTACAAAGAAGCCTGGGAAGAAATGCATAATGTAGTTAAAGAATGCAAGAAAATATTTGAGATTCCTAAAGAAGCAAAGTCTGAATGCAAAAAGAAGTTCTTAGGAATTTCCAAACAAAGTTGTGGTCATACATGGAGAAGTCATATACAATCAGCAAAAATAAAAGCAAAACAAATATATTTAGGGAATTATCCAAATGCAGAAGCAGCAGCTAGAGCTTATGATGTCGCAAGCTTATGGATTAATGGCTCCAAAGCAAAACTTAACTTTCCAAAATCGTCCTCCATTGCATATCTTCCTCCTCCTGATACAGTTATGTCTCCTGAAATTATCCAAAGAGTTGCAGCTTCAGCTGCCAAAACACTTCACTAAAAATGGAGAATCATCTAATCTTATAAACTTCTATCTTTGAATTTTGTTTTAATAGCAGCCATCTTTATTTTCTAACCCTAGTATCCAAGATCGTTGTACCAAATTTATCGTACAAAATGAAAGTCCACATCTAGTTTTTTTGTAGGCAGCATTTTTAGTTGATCTATAGTCCGTATACACGTTAATTATTTTGCAAATTGTTCTCAAGTTCTTTTAGACAATTCTGCCTAAAATTGTTTTGGGTAAAATACCAAATACACCCCTAGGTAGAATATTAACAAGTAAAGGAGATACCTTCGTTTATTCTCTTTACCAACTTGGGCAAGTGGAATGGTGCAAAACCCATTATTAATCTGAAGTTTATAATGTAATCGACCATATTTAATTCTCAAGTAAAACCCATGGATTCAAATAAAAACAATAATTTCTGGGATAAAGATAATGTCTGCATTTAAAATCTGTTGTTATAGCAACTAGATATTAGTGTACAAATTTGAAAATGGATTATCTGGTTTTACAAAAATGAAAGGCAAATTCATTCTAAATGAGATAGTGAGAGGATACAAATGATTAAACAGAAAGTCTGAGAGATGGATTATATATAACAGTTTAGTATATGTACACTTACAGAATTAGTAAGTCGTGGAATGTAATACTCATTAAATGTCCATATTTGGAATATGGGAAATCTTGTGCCACTTTGGACCACTTACTCTGGTGCATCTCTTTTCTAAATGGGGACATCTCATGATGTACAAATTATGAAGATTGTTGAGGAGCTGCATTGCATTGGAATAAAGTGTTAGAGAATTTCCGCGGAGGGCATATATGTTAGATTGGCATTGGAATAAAGTGTTAGAGAATTTCCGCGGAGGTTGCGCTTTCGGGATTTCGTGCTCCATGTTTTGGGTATTCGCGAAAGCCCGAATAACGAATTCCCAGGGGCGGAGCCAGGTTTACTTTCGAGGTGTTTGAAATATAAGTCCATATATTATGCAAAAATTGTAATATAAGTCCTTATATTATATAAAACGGTAAAATAAGTCCTTATATTTTACAAAATTGCACTATAAGTCCTATATTAAGTAAAGATTGCACTATAAGTCTTAAAATTTACTTTTTTAAATTAATTATTCTATAAATAAAATAATTATACGATTAATAAAATAAATTTTAAAATTTAGGGGGGGGGGGGGGGGCCAAAAGATGATTTTAAAAAATTTTGGGGTGAAAAATTACTATAATAATTTTTTTTTTTTTAATAAGTAGTAATTTATTTATTTTTTTGAAAATTCAGAGGGGCCATGGACCCCCTTGGGGTAAGGCTAGCTCCGCCCCTGCGAATACCAAAATCCCAAAAGCCAAAAACACGAAGCCCGAAACTCCGAAGCGCAACCTCGAAAACTCAAAACACAAGCATGAAAACCGCACAATTCAGAAACTACGATACTAGTACACCAAGAACATAGAGCAATGGCAGCAATGAAATGAAAAATAGCAGCAGCTTATAAAAGTTAATAGTCGAAGGCGATGAGCTGTTACTTTTTTCAAGGTAAAATGACCATCAGCAAGAATAAAAACCACTCGAATAAGATAGTCCAAAGCTGCAGAACACCTACGAATTATATAGATATCCATTGGCTTAGGAGTTGAAGCGAAATTTAGTGAAAGATAAATAAACCCCAAAGCTTCTGAAAAGGCAACAACATCCCTCATAGAGTCACAAGTTTGCAGATTGGTCCCTGAATTTGAAGACGGCGCAGCACGAATAAAGATCATCGGTTCCTTGAATTTTCAAGCTTGGATTTTCTGGTCCACAAAATATCAAGTCAGGTCTATAATATAAACGAAGTTTAAAGTCTGACCATGAACTGTTGTGGATAAATAAAAAAAAAACCCAAAAATATCATGAAAATTCGAAACATCCCCAGTATTAAAATTGATCAACCTCGCATACTTTATAAAAGAAACGCCCAAATTTATGAAGAATTGCATTATATTCCCAATGAAATAAGACCACATCGCAGATGTCAAAACATCATGAATAGGTCCTAAATAACAGATAATTGCACAGCTAGCTCCAATATAATTTTTTAAAAGATTAAATCTGCGATAAACAGTATTTATCTGAAAATACCAATTGGTCCTGAAATTGCGACATCTCGAACACTCAAAACCCAAATTCTCAAACACCCAAGACTCGAAATAACAAACACCTGAAACACGACATCTCGAACACTCAAAACCCGACATCTTGAAAAATCAGAACCCGAATTCTCGAATACCCGAAACACGACATATCGAACAACCGAAACAACTAAACTAACAAATATACCAGAATACTCAACCCCTTTGCGGTGGGAGAGGATAAAAACACCCTCACGGTTGTGGGCCCCGCAAGAACCCTTTATGATTTTTGTTGTATAAATCATTGGGGGGGGGGGGGGGGGGGGGGGGGGATGGAGGGGGAGGTTCGCACCCAAATTATTCGTGTAGTTAAATTCTTTCCCCTATTTGCACAACCTTTAAGATAAGCATGAGTTTGAATTGGACAATACTTTATTTAAATCTTTTCATTATAAAAACATGAATAATTTCAGTTTAATTTCAAGTGGGTGGTATTATATCCTTCTTGCAAATCTGTTGAGGAGACTGTCTGATGAAGCATATTGACGTAACACTCAACTTCTGACTTCTTCTCAAAGGCTTACAAGTACGCTTCCAGAAGGTGGTTTACTACAACATTCTCAATTAACACATAGGAGAGTTACAAATACTGAGGATGATGTGTATGTATGTATGTATATGTACTAAAAATGTGTTGGTCAAATGAGATTTTTACCTAAGGGATGACCATGTTTACGATGACAGTGGGTGACTCAATTTAAAGAAATGGTTCGAATATTAATTAACGTAATACATTCATCTGGTAAAAAAAAAAATCATTTGAAGTTGAATGAGAAATTGAGTCATAGAATTTAAAAAAATTAAAAGAAAAAAAAAGAGATTAAAATAAATAATAATATATGTTATTTATTTTATTTTTCTATGGGTTATGAAGCAAAGCAAAACAAAGAGAAAAAAAAAAAGTACTGCTGGGCTTTGAATCTGGGCCTCAAAGCTAGTGGGCTTTTGGGCCAGACTTTTATACCATCTGGACCAGCTTATGTTTTGGACTTCTATACTAAACTAAACGTTGTGTCTTTTAATGTAACGTATCTTCAAATGAACCATCACAACTCTTTTGCCAAATCCACCTTTTCATCTTCTATAAATAGTTGGCCAACTCAAACATTTTAATACATTCATTTTTCAAAGCATTAAAATTATAAGAGAGAGATAGAAAGAAGCAGCATTATTAAGTTCGTCGAAATTCTTAAGAATTCGTGTGTCAGTTTCTTTTGAATAGTTTTTTGTCGTTGTATCCTGGAGGTTGAAACCAACAAACGTAAGACACCGGTACGTGGCCTAAATACCTTAAAGACATCGGATCCAATCCGAGCCTCGACAAGTAAAGTTATTTAATTATTGTTATTTAATTATTTACTTTTATTTTATTTCTGCATTAGTTTCTATATTGTTTTACTGGTTTATACAAATAAAACACAACAATTTAAGGTATTTACGTTTCACGTTGTATAAACCAGAAAACGTTTTCTTTTTGTTTTATAAACTTTACTTTTGCAATAATATCTGGGTCTGTGTATACAGAACGAAATTGTTACATTCTATTTCCTTTCTCTTATTCTGATTTCTAGGCTTGTGTATACATACTAGAAAATTACTCACTTACTAACGTCAGATTTCTGCTTCATATAGAATATGGAGAAAAATACTGGACAAAGTGAAAGGCAACCTGAGACGGGTAATAACTCAAGAACAGAAGTTCGTGTACCCGCACCAACACCCATTGGACCAGCCGATAGGCCAGAAAAGTTCAATGGTTCTGACTTTAAGAGGTGGCAGCAAAAGATGTTGTTCTACCTGACCACTCTAAGCTTGGCAAAATTTCTAAAGGAAGATCCACCAGAAATGGGATCCAATCCAAATAGTGAGACATATAATGCAGTAGATGCTTGGCAACATGCTGATTTCCTATGTAAGAATTACATTCTAAACTGTTTGGATAATTCCTTATATAATGTGTATAGCACCATGCCAACTGCCAAGCAATTATGGGAGTCTCTTGAGAAGAAATACAAGACTGAAGATGCCGGCACAAAGAAATTTGTGATCGGTAAGTTCCTTGATTTCAAAATGGTGGATTCAAGATCATTAATGTCTCAAGTACAACAGTACCAGTTGATCCTTCATGAGTTGAGTGCTGAAGGTATGAATCTGGTAGAGCCTTTCCAAGTTGGTGCTCTTGTGGAAAAGCTACCCCCGTTGTATAAAGATTTCAAGAATTACCTCAAGCATAAACGCAAATAGATAAGTCTTGAAGATCTAATTGTAAGATTAAGAATCGAGGAAGACAATCGAATGGCTGAAAAGGCAACTAACCCTCGATCATATGAAGCCAAGGCTAATGTTGTGGAACAAGGGAGGACCAACCAAAACAACAAGCGCAAGAGGCAAGGGCAGTCAAATAATGAAAACAATAAAAAGGTGAAATTCAACGGGGATTGTCACAACTGTGGAAAGCATGGACATCGTGCAAAAGACTGTCGAAACAAAAAGGCACAAGGAAACCAAAAGAAAGTTAAGGGTGGTCAGTCATATGTGACTGAGATATCTCAGGGTATTGACGATTTGGATCTGGCGGCAACAGTCTCAGAAGTCAACCTCTTCAGCAACCCACAAACGTGGTTGATAGACACTGGAGCAACCCGACATGTGTGCTCAGACAAATCTGTGTTCCAAACCTACAAAAAAGCTACAAATGAAGAAATCCTATATATGGGAAACTCCGCCACCTCAAAGGTTCAAGGTACTGGAAAGATTGTACTAAAGATGACCTCCGGGAAAGAGTTGACCTTGAACAATGTCCTCCATGTTCCAGACATTAGCAAGAACTTAGTTTCTGGTTCCTTACTTAGCAAGGCTGGTTTTAAACTTGTATTTGTAGCTGATAAGTTTGTATTAACTAAGAATGAAATGTATGTAGGAAAAGGGTACCTATGTGACGGTCTGTTTAAGATAAATGTAATGACCGTAGTACCTACAAAATTGTAACCGATAAAGAAATGAATGAAAATTCTGATTGTGTTTATATGCTTGACTAACCTAATTTATGGCATGATAGATTAGGACATGTTAATTTCGGTTCAATAAATAAGTTAGTAAACGTTGGGTTATTACCTAATGTGAATTTCAATTCTCAAAAGGAATGTGAAGTATGCGTTGAGTCAAAATTAACAAAAACCTCATTTAAGTCTATAGAAAGGACTTAACCTTTAGAGTTAATTCACAGTGACATATGTGACTTGAAATTTGTGCAAACTAGAAGTGGTAAAAAGTATTTCATAACTTTCATTGACGATTGCACAAGGTATTGTCAAATATACTTGCTTCGAAGTAAGGATGAGGCCTTAGAAGCATTTATGCAATACAAAACTGAAGTTGAGAATCAACTAAATAAAAATATTAAGAATCTTAGAACAGATAGGGGAGGAGAATATGTGTCTCCTTTTGAAGAGTTTTGCGCTAAACATGGAATCATCCATCAAACCACGGCCCCCTACTCGCCTCAACAAAACGGGATTGCTGAACGTCAGAACCGCATGTTGAAGGAAATGATGAATGCCTTGTTGATTAACTCAGGGTTACCACAAAACTTGTGGGGAGAGGCTTTACTCACCGCAAATCACATCCTCAACAAGGTACCACACAAGAAGGTAAATAAAACTCCTTACGGATTATGGAAAGGAAAACCACCTTCCTTCAAATACTTAAAAGTGTGGGGATGCTTGGCAAAGGTAGCAATTCCTGCTCCTAAAATGGTCAAAATAGGACCAAAGACCATTGATTGCGTCTTTATTGGATATGCTCACAACAGTGCTGCATATAGATTCCTTGTACACAAATCTTGTCATGTTGACATTAACGTCAATACGGTGATTGAATCAAGAAATGCACATTTCTTTGAAACAACATTTCCGTACGAGACCACACCAGAATCTGGTTCCTTAAAAAAACACGTGATGCAATTGAAGAAAAGCAAGATCAAGAATCATTGCCAACTGAAAAGCAAGATCAAGAATCATTGCCAAATGAAGGAGAACCAAGAAGAAGTAAGCGGATTAGAACCTCTACGTCTTTTGGTCCTGACTTTCTATCTTACATGCTAGATGACGAACCGCGAACATTCAAGGAGGCTATGTCAAACCCTGACGCCCCATACTGGAAAGAAGCGGTAAATAGCGAGATAGATTCCATTATGCAAAACCATACATGGGAACTAGTGGATCTCCCTCCTGGGAATAAACCACTTGGATGCAAATGGATATTCAAGAAGAAACTAAAGACCGATGGGTCTATTGAAAAATACAAGGCTCGCCTTGTTGTAAAAGGTTATAGTCAAAAAGAAGGACTTGATTATTTTGATACTTATTCTCCAGTCACGAGAATATCATCCATTCGAATGTTAATCGCTATAGCTTCAATATACAAGCTCGAAATACATCAGATGGATGTAAAAACTGCCTTCCTAAATGGAGAACTAAATGAAGAGATATATATGGAACAACCTGAGGGATACCTAGTTCCAGGTAAGGAGAAGCAAGTATGTAAGCTTGTTAAATCTCTATATGGTTTAAAACAGGCACCGAAGCAATGGCATGAAAAATTTGATAGATTCATGATTTCGAATGATTTCAAGATAAATGAATGTGACAAATGCGTTTATGTAAAACAAAATGAGACTGGATATGTCATTGTCTGTTTATATGTGGATGATATGTTAATCATTGGAAGTAACAATGATATGATTAAATTCACCAAAAGGATGCTTTCAAGTAAGTTTGACATGAAAGATTTAGGCCTTGCGGATGTTATTTTGGGTATCAAGATTCTCCGAACATCTGAAGGTATTATACTATCTCAGTCACACTATATTGAGAAAGTATTAAACAAATTTAGTAATGGCGACACAAATATCGCCAAGACACCAGTTGATGTAAATTTACATCTTGCTAAGAACACTGGTGATATGGTCAACCAGTTGGAGTACTCTCGGATTATTGGGAGTCTCATGTACTTAACGAACTGCACTAGGCCAGATATAGCACATGCAGTAAGCAAGCTAAGTAGGTTTACAAATAATCCGGGGAAGAACCACTGGATTGCTATTGTAAGAGTTCTAAGGTATCTTAGATACACTATGAACGAAGGGTTGTTGTACACAGGATATCCAGCTGTACTAGAAGGATACAGTGATGCAAACTGGATATCAGACTCCACCGACTCAAAATCCACAAGTGGATTTGTCTACATGTTAGGAGGAGCAGCTGTGTCTTGGAAATCCACTAAGCAAACGTGCATAGCCAGATCAACTATGGAATCTGAGTTTATAGCTTTAGACAAAGCTGCTGAAGAAGCCGAGTGGCTTCGGAATTTCCTAGAGGATATTCCTAATTGGCCAAAGACTGTGTCAGCTATCTGCATACATTGCGATAGTCAAAGTGCCATTGGTAGGGCACTAAACGAAATGTATAACGGTAAGTCTAGACACATACGTCGTAGACACAATACCGTTAGACAATTGCTCTCAAACGGAATTATCACAATTGATTATGTTCGATCAAAGGATAATATAGCGGATCCACTGACCAAAGGTCTACAAAGAGAGCAAGTGCGAGTGTTGTCAAGGAGAATGGGTCTTAAGCCTACGAAAGGTGAGTTGCCATGATGGGAACCCTACCTAGCAGAGTGGAGATCCCACAATCTAGGTTCAAAGGGAAAACTGAATCATGAAACTGCAATTTGGTGTGACGCACTATGGGGAAACCTCCCTAAACCATTCTTAGGACAAAAACTAAACAGTGCTACATGTAAAATTGAAGGATAAGTTAAACTTTTAATGGTTCTTGTATCTTCTAACATAAGATAGAGTAATGCAGAATACTCTCGACAAGAGACCACCTATATGAATAACATGGGTAGGGCCGCCCTACGAGAATTTGTAATGGCGAAATTCTCTGACGGTTATTCATGAAATACCAGGAGTTGTCCAGGGCCGTAAATGGACACAACCGTGAGAACCAAATAATGTTTCGAAGTATACTATGTAATTTCTATTGTCTTGGTTTACACAAAAGCTGAATAGTTCAAGACAACACGTTCACTAGTTAGCAAGTAAATCCGATAGCTCTTACTACAGAAGGTTCAAGGCCAAAAGCTACCTTTCTCGATGTAGTATTCTTCTACGCTTCTCTCTCGCTCTCTCTCTCGTGTTTAGCATTCTTTTGTATAATTTTGTTTAAGGTGGTTAGTCAATTTCCATTCATGTGGGGATTGTTGGTCAAATGAGATTTTTACCCAAGGGATGACCATGTTTACGATGACAGTGGGTGACTCAATTTAAAGAAATGATTCGAATATTAATTAACGTAATACATTCATCTGGTAAATAAAATCATTTGAAGTTGAATGAGAAATTGAGTCATAGAATTTGAAGAAATTAAAAGAAAAAAAAAGAGATTAAAATAAATAATAATATATGTTATTTATTTTATTTTTCTATTGGTTATGAAGCAAAGCAAAACAAAGAAAAAAAAATAATAAAAAAAAAAAGATACTGCTGGGCTTTGAATCTGGGCCTCAAAGCTAGTGGGCTTTTGGGCCAGACTTTCATACCATCTGGACCAGCTTATGTTTTGGACTTCTATATTAAACTAAACGTTGTGTCTTTTAATGTAACGTATCTTCAAATGAACCATCACAACTCTTTTGCCAAATCCACCTTTTCATCTTCTATAAATAGTTGGCCAACTCAAACATTTTAATACATTCATTTTTCAAAGCATTAAAATTATAAGAGAGAGAGATAGAAAGAAGCAGCATTATTAAGTTTGTCGAAATTCTTAAGAATTCGTGTGTCAGTTTCTTTTGAATAGTTTTTTGTCGTTGTATCCTGGAGGTTGAAGCCAACAAACGTAAGACACCGGTACGTGGCCTAAATACCTTAAAGACATCGGATCCAATCCGAGCCTCGACAAGTAAAGTTATTTAATTATTGTTATTTAATTATTTACTTTTATTTTATTTCTGCATTAGTTTCTATATTGTTTTACTGGTTTATACAAATAAAACACAACAAAATGACCACTTTGTAACAATAACACATTATTATGTAAATTATATGTGTTGCCTTTCTGTTACTTTATCTATAAAATTAGGTAGTGGAAGGTCCCCCACATGGTGTCCTTTTGCTATGTTGTACACGTCAAAGAGAAAAATCACAGATATGTTTAAATATTTGTAATGAAGTCATAGCTCTCTAATTCTAACAGAATGATCACAAACTCTGTATTGCTTGTAGTGATATCAAAATAAATATTTAAAATAATTGTATTTGTAATCAAGAAAATAACAAAAAACTTTCAACTAATAGAAATTAAACTCTCCTTGTAAGGCATAAAACACTCCTGGAAAAGTCCGTTCCAAGCAGTAATTTCAGTCATTTCATGAGTATCAAGGGCAATCAAGACAAGTTTTCTACCAGGACGCTGAAGAACGATGGCTTCATTTTTCCATAGACAAGTAGGATGGTATTCTTCTGCAAAAGGTCCAATGCTGTCTAGTTTTGTCCAAGATTCTTTAACATTGTACTCTCTCAATACCCATAAATCAACAAACTGGTGTTTATTGTATACAAAGAAGGCAAGAGAATCCCTGAATACTGTGAGAAACAACTCTGTTAGACTACTGCGCAGGTTATCATTAACATTGGGAATCTCCGTGTTCCAAAACACCTCGGTACTCATATCGAAAGAAAGGATAAATCTAAAATTTTGTTTACTCTCGGCAGTCCAGTGATATGCTCCATTGTATGATACTCCATTCAAAGAAGCAGAAGACAAATCTGTCAAGTCATGGTCAATTTGTCTCCATGAATTAGTACTCATATTATAGATTCCAGCTCTAAATTGCTCTCCCTGTACGAATTCATGGAACAACGCAATAATCTTGTAATTGTTGGTGTTGGAATCGTAGCCTAATCCAATATTATGGATTGCAAATCCCCCAACATTATGGATTGCAGGGAGAAGTTTAATTTCCTTCATAGATGGGTTACATAAAAACACATTTGTTAGATCACTAATACAAACCAATCCATTACAAGATCTAGAAACATCACCCCAAGAAGTAAGCTGAGGGATCTCCCAATCTGGTGATATAAAATTATTCAGGCATTCATAAGAACGAAACGACAATATGTTTGAACGGCTGCGAATTAGGATGCTATCGTAATCATTATTTTTCTTGTATTTCAGATGCATGTCAATGAAATAACGGCTTCTTATCAAACTGTACCAAGATTTACAAACGCACCTGAAAAGTTAACATGTTATTATTATTACTTTTCTTGTTGTCAACAAAATAATAAGGGCCTTTTTACCTGAAACGAATTAATGATTTAACCGGCAATCGCAATAGAATTTCTATTATCACATCTTTGATTAGACTTGTCTTTTCAATCATAGAGATATGAAACTCTTGAGTCTCTGTGAACAAATAATATATTTGAATTGTATTGATTTTTTATTACTTAAGTATTTTTTTTTTTGGGTGATAGCATCACTCCACCAAAATATACACATACAGAAGAAAATACACTATTGCAGGGAAGATTATATTAACTGTACTTACTTTCAACTGTTTTACCAGATATTGATAAAGCATAAGCTGGTTCACCAGCCTCACCATCTGGAATCATTGGAGTGAACTTTGCAGCTATATAATACCCAACAGCTCCTAAAGGTATACGAAAGGCCTAAAAAGAGGGTCAAAAAGCTCGAGGTTAATTTATACACATAACCTTACACATATACTCCCTCCCTTCCTTAATATATAACATTTTAGAGTTTTCCATACGTATTAAGAGACTTAAAAAATAGAAAATATTTAAATAAAAATGACTAATATAATTTTATTTATAAAAGAAACCATTAAATAGTGATTTAAAAAAAAAGGATAAAATAGGATATATATATATATAGTATTTATTTTGTATTAAAACTCTAAATATTTGTATTGAAACTCCAGATGTGACATATATTTTTTTAACTAAAGTGTTAAATATTAAGGAATGAAGGGAGTAATAATTATTTACATGTGCAATTTTCGATGAGGTGAGTGCTTCAAGGCTATTTTCATCCTCGAAAACTGAAGAACTTGTTTTAAACCATTGGACTCTGTTCGATCCTCCAATTACTCCCGTGACTATACCAGTGATAGTTCTTTGCTACCTTCTTTTTATCTTAAAATTTATTAGTTTCAAAATGTTTGTCTACTTTGCCTTTCATACATATTAAAAAAATATAATTTTTATATTCTTTATTACAAAAGTACCCCTCATAGAGTGTCTTGATATCTTAAATTTGTATTGGAAACATAAATTTTAATATTTCTAATGGGGATAATAGTAAAAAAGGGATGAAAAAAGCGTCTTGATATTCTAAGTGGACAAACATTTTTAAACTATATTTTTAGTATGTGGACAAATATTTTAACACGGATGGAGTATTTTATTTTGTATGATTGTATTAGAAAAAAATTGGGTTTATTCCATTTTTAGGCCTAAAACTTATATTCTTTCTAATTATAGGGCTACCAAATTATATATCTCATTATAGGCCTTTGACTAAATTGACCAAAATATAATTAACTTAAATAAACACTTCTTTCGTTTTTAAAAAGTTGTCATATTTGGTTTTACACACAAATTAAGAAATGTTATTTATTATCCATGTGATTACTAAAATACCCTTCATAAAGTGTTTTAATATCTTAAATATTTATTAGAAACATATATTATGATATTTAATTAAGGGTAAAAGTGTATAAATAAATAAAGAAATGTCTGATTTTCTAAAGTGACAAACCTTTTTTAAAAAACTATTTTTAGTATAAGTGACAACCTTGTAGGAACGGAAAGAGTGTCTATATTACTCCATCTGTCCACTTTTATTTGTGTTTTTTTTCTAAAAAGGGGTGTCAAATTATATTTGTCCTTTTATATTATCAAGACATTTTTTTCCAAATTTTTTCAACATCACCCCTAATTAATTAGTTATAAACAATGGTGCAATAAATGACTTTATACATAATAAATAAGGGTAATATAGTAAAAATAGGATATATAAATATTTTTTTTAATCTATGTGCCACAAAAAGTAAGACAAATATAAGTGGACAGAGGGAGTATAAAACAGAGTTTTCATTTATGGTCCAGAATTTTAGCATAAGTGGTTGTCAGGATCATTTTTTGCCCACGTATCATTAATCATTTATCCTTTAAAAAAACTAATACCCAAACGGGATAAAAAAAACCTGTATCCCTGACCTAAACACATTTATCGGCCGTTAAGTAAAAAAGTTAAAAAAAAGTTAAAAAAAATTAACAAAACACATTTTAACCTTAACCCTTCGCTTTCCATTCTCCACCATCACACTCTCCTTTTCACCAAGTCACTATCCTGCAAAAGAAAACCGCCGCCGCTCGATAACCATTCACGGTCGTTCTCCTACGTTGTTCGAGGACGATTATCCACCATCACACTCACCTTTCCACCAAGCCCCTCTCCTGTAAAAGAAAACCGCTACGGCTCGAGGACCATTCACCACTGCTCTCCTACATCGTTCGAGGAACATTCTCCACCTTCGCCGCCACTCGAGGACCATTCTCCACCTGCTTTACACTCGCCTTTCCACCACGCCGCTCTCTTGCAAAAGGAAACCGTCGCCGCTTAGGAACCATTCTCCACCATCTTTCGCCGCCGCTCGAGGACCATTTTCTATTCTACTCCATTTAGTGAGAACATCTATGAGAATAACTTAAACTCAAGGGAGATTTGTTGATGTCTAGTGAGGAGAGAGACAAAAGCTCACTCTAAGTTATCTAAATATACGACCATACCGTCCCTAAGAAACATTACAACCTTAAAGACCTTATGATTCTTTGATATGTGATCTAGGATCAATTGAACAAATAGAGAGTATTTAGATGGATCTCTGGAGACTTTGTTAGGATCGACGAACAATCTATAGCCTCCATAGATGAACTGAGTGACAAACCTCTCCGTCTTACATTGCGAAGTTAATCTAATCTTGAACCAACGTGTTGATTGTGTGTATGATAGGTATATAGGTAATTTAGTTTGTAGATATTATTACATGAAACTTGCTAAGTCGTTGCTTTAGGATTATTACTCATTTGTGCTTAATTGACTTAGGTGTATTTTAGAGTCTTCCCTATGTTCTTATTCTTTATTGTATCAGGACAATAACACTTTGAGTTTGAGGTCTTGATATCTCCATATGTGTGATATATTAATCTAGTTTTGATACATCATTTTAGGTGTATGATGTTAATTGTTAAGGGATTTTCCTCGTTATTTGATAATTTCTTAATTTATGCCTCGATTTGGAGATTTATTACTTTTTTAGCGTTTTTGGTATATTTTATGTGTCAATGTGAAGCTCTTAGGTAATATGGAATATAATTAGATCCCAAATCAATGGAAATGAGTCAAGTAAAGAAGATCCAAGGTGAAATCTAGAGTTACAAAGAAACAAAGTGAATTAGTAAAGGAAAAGCTGCCAAATAAATCTACCATGCGGAGTGTATTGAAGATTACAAAAAATATATCACAAATTTGGAGGAGATATTTTATGAGCAGATAGATCTTTAAATTACGGTTGTTTCCATATAAAGTGAGCGAGAATCCGATAAGTAACAAAAGAGATATGACCTTCACTGAAGCAGTTTTTATCATGTCTTATATTTTAGAAAACAGCTTTGAATTAGAAAAGGACTTCAATTACTTGCCTTGTACTCCAATATTTCTACCTAGGGTTAGCTAACACCTATAAATACACCTACTTATCATTGTAAACATGTCCTTGCCCAGTCCTTGCTCAGTTATTAATCAATATTACACTTAGAGATCCTTGGAAGCAGGTTGATAGTATGTAACTATCTTTTAGTTTATTTATTTCTAGTATGAACTAATCTCCCACAGCTTAGGTTTTGCACATGTATAATCTTTGAATTATATTTCTTTATTTTATGTTATTTGGGATTAACTTTTAAATTGATTAAGCTTCTTATCTTTCATATATTTGTTTTATGTGGTTTGATGTATTGACCGTAGTTCTTGCTAGTGCACGAGTATATAATTACCCAATTAAATCTATTCTACAACCTTATATATAAATTACTAAAAAAGAAATATTAAAAAAAAACTTTCCAAAACAAAGTAATTTTTTTCTACAACTTTATATATAAATTACTAAAAAAGAAAATATTAAAAAACCTTTTCCAATAAAAAAAACTCCACTAACTCACATTTTCTCAAACTCACCTAACTTTATATTCACTTACCTAAATTTACACACAAATTACAAACTGTCCTCCCCACCTAGTTTCACAACATCTCAACAATGACACTACCGTCTCACCATCTCATCGGCTCACCTCCTCAGGACCTTACCTCCCCCACGTCCTCAATGCCTCACCTCTGCACCTCACCTCAAACTCATAGCCTCATTATCTTACCTAATCTCCCACACATCTAACCTGACCTTACCAACTCTCTCAGCACACACCTCACCTCCTCAAACTATCAACACCATAGCATTGAAGGTGTTCGATCAATGGTTGTTTTGTCTCTCAAACTCCCGCTCTAAGTTATTTTGTGAGTTAATATCTAGCACGAGGATATATACCGTAAAATTTGTATATTATAGTGACATATAGTGCAATTACATGACTTAATCTATTACCGACATTTGTTGTGTTGTATGTATTTCAAGGACATGGCTAAAAAACATGGTTAGGGAAGAATATTGAGTCAATAGGATTAAATGTGAAAAATATTGATAGTGAGGATCAAAAAGTGAGCAAGTGCAAGTTAAAGAAAGCTACTTCAACTCATCTCAACAAGTTGGTATATGAGCTAAAACATTACTTTCATTGCCTTTGCAACCCAAAATATTATCTAATCGCTTTTTGGCAGGAGTAAGTATATATTTCATTTTTTCAATTCAAGTAAATAAAATATGTAAGACTGGTGATGTCTCCCTAATTGTTCTTATTTTAGACCCTTGGGAGACATCATTTTTGGTGTTTATTTAATTAATTTGATAGACTTTTGGACTTAAATTGCAATAATCCGGAATTCCCTTTTTATTTCTAGCATTTTTAATTTATTAAACTTTTGCGCGTAATATTGGTAGTTTTAGTGTAAAGTTTACAGGTTTTAGATGTTAGCTAGGAGAGGAATCCGAGGAGAAAGTCAAAGATCGTGAATTAGAGTCAAGACTTAAAGAATAAATCCCGAAGATATTATTTTTAGAGCTGGAAATCCATTTTCCAAGCCATAGATTGCTGATTTCGAGGTGCTTAAGCGATGATCTAGCTGTTGACCTTTGAAGAGAAATAATTCCTTATCGAGTTACGGAACTTTAGCAACTGGAATGAGGTCAATCGGAGTTGTAACGCAACGGGAAAAGCTGTTTTAGTGAAGGCCTATCATCAGTTACGGGATTTTGGGCTTAGAAAGTGGGCTTGGACATTTAATTAGGCTTTTATTTTCTGGTCCAAGCCCTAGTCCGAATTTATGCTTATAAAAGGAGGTCTGGACTTCTATTTTACACACAATTCACATTCCACAAGATTAAAACACCAGAGAGAAGCAACAGAAGGAAGAAGAAGAAGCTACAAGAGATGGAGAGGGTCTATATCTCCGTTCGTAGTCATTCCTATTCCGGAAATTAGGTTTTTCTTATCTTTAATTTTGTAATCAAATATGAATTCCTTTATTTTTAATTTAGTATTTTTTAATATGAGCTAAACAATTGATAGTGCTTGAGAACAAACAATGGGTGAATCCCAATCTTATTAATTAACGAATGTTGAATTTGGGATTTTATTGAATTAAACTAAATTAGGGCTTTTACTCTTTTCAATAAATTGAGATTATTTTTACTGTTTTTAGAGTAGCTAACTAAGAACAGGTGTTAGTATCTAGGCTATTCCAATTAGTGGCGATTGGATCATCCTGACGGAGGGTTTAGGTACGGAAATATTTATTGAAACTAAAATAGAAGCTATTGATTCTGACGAACTTAGCTAATTCTAGGGCCAATGAGGTAATAAAACTTAAACATCCGAAGGTGGATCATATTTACCCTGACGGGACTAGTGACACTTTAGGATCGCCTTATAGTCCACCCTGACGGGGGTATAAGGATATTAGAATCCCGACCATTGTAATTGACTAATTTAGCCCTTAAACAACATAAGTTCGGAAATAGTATTGGGAGGATCCTTGCGTTCTCAGGTGCTACATCTCATATTGCGTTTTCATTCATTTTACTTGCGTTTTAGCTTTTACTTGCATTTTAATATTTGTCTTTCATTTACTTAGTCTTATAACAAAAACCAAACAAATATATTATTGTCTTTTATTTTCATAAGTGCATCAATCACTATTTGCTAGACATTGTGATCAACCATTCCGTCCTTGGAACGAATCTGTATTATCATACATACTACTTGGGACAACCGTACACTTGCGGTTGTGGTTCGATTAGCATTTGCATTTATTTTTAGAACACACAAAGGACCACCAACTGGTCTGTAAATTATTGTCATAACGGTGTTTCACCTCTTATTTTGTCCGAATAATAGAATTATTTAGACAAAATACGTGGTGATGTGATTGATTCATGAGGATACAAGAAGGAAATTGACGGTTATTGGCCAAGATTGTGTTGAACCCGTCTATACACTTAAGAGTGATGGTCACGAGGTAGTAATAATCTCTACTTAATCTAGTATTTTAGTGTTGAGATCGATTATTAAAAACCGATTAGGCATGGTGTTTTATGGTTATGTGGTTATGTTCAGTTTACCCAATCACATATCTACTCAATATATGGTATTTTCACTCCTAAACATTAGAGTTTTGATGTTCTACCTCTAAATATTTGTTAGTCCTGAAATGTATTTTGTACACCCTTTCGCTATGGGTGGAGCTGGAAATCACCCCTGGTCTTTTTGAGTTAATTGTAGCATAAGTTATGATGAAAACTTGGTTTTGCATCCTAGGTTGTCGACCTGAGCCTTTCGCCTATACGGAATTACGCAGGGCCTAGGCGGGATTATGCAGTTTTAAATCCCGCTATATAATTTTATATATTTGTATGAATATATGTAGTAATTATAATAGTTTTAATTATTTAAGTCATAAAATTCATCTAACAATACTATAATATATATAACAATACTAAAATTAGAGATATATTATGAATTCTCGAGAATAAAAAAATAAAAGTAGTGCCTATTTAACCATTTTTTTCCATTAATCGGTGCCTAGGGGGGGCTAGGTGCCTCTTCCACAACAACTAAGGTGCTATGCAAAAACGACTAGCCTTTTTACTAGGTGTAGACGGTTGAGGGAGGCGTTGATGCCTAGGAGGAGAATTCTACAACATAGACTATAGGTCTCTATAGTATGTTAAATTGCCCTATAGGTCATGTTATATTTTTAGTAATAGGGATATAATGTAATTTTTGCATAATATAAGTACCTATAGTGCAAGTAACTCAAAAATTTGTTGCTCTTAATGCAGAATGTAATTTAAAATTAGTTGTTGCAATCACGATCATGGAGAAATTATTTGACTATGGTGGATCCAAGAATATGCATAAATATGATACCCTATGTAGTTTATAAAATTGGATGTTAGTTAGTGCCCTTTATTTTACATATTCAACCCTCATATGTGGTGTGTATTTTAAGACTAATGTTTTTTTTAGGGTAAAGGCCACGTGTGGCCCTCTATCTATACCCAAAGTGCACGGTCCACCCCTGATCTTCAAAATTACCCTTTTACGCCCCATATCTTCACCTTTTGTGACACCGTTAGCCCTTTTTTTTATTTTTCTGTCAATTGACCGTTAGTCAACGCCACATGGCGCCACGTCAGTGCCAACTCAGAGCCACCTCAACGCCTCTGTCTTCGTCAGCATCCTTCCCAACTTTAAAAAAAAAACTTTGAAGATTTGAAGGTTTGAAGGCTTCAAACCTTCATCAATGGAGGATTCCGAAAAATCAAAAAAGTATTCTACTTCTTTATTATTAATTTGAACACTTAATCAGGTAAACCCAAACGTGTCTGCACGATCCAAAACACCTCTTCATCTATTTTTCAATTTTATAAAACTCCTTAATTCTGATAATATTTCAATTCTTTGGATTAGAAAAATGGAAAAGGAGAAAATTGATGAGATTAAGATGCAAATGTAGCTATGGCTACGCGAAGCAGAGAAATTCGTTCAATTAGTACCACAAGAGCAACTCTACATCGTTATTGGAGTTGTTTTATTCACTATTCTTCTCCTTTTAATCAGTAATTTCACTCTCCTTCAACTCCTCTTTAATCGCCTTGTCTCATCTTTTTATCTTGTTAATTCAATTATTGTATCAAATTAACTAAAACAAAAATTTATCTACATATCCGTTTAAGTTGTACTGAAATTGTACTGAATTATAGAGTTTTAAGTTAGGAATAAGATAGGGTTTTCAAATTCAAATGCCGAGTCAACTCAATTGAATAAGGCTCGATTTCGATTGAATCAATTGGTTCCTTTTGATTATGAACTAATTAGCATAAATTTGCTTCTAATATAGCTCAATTATTCAAGCGTAAATCATCAAACAGCTCAATTATTCAAGCGTAATCATCAAACACTACCAGGTAAATAAATAATTTACCCCAGTAAATATTATAATATTTAGCCAGTAACTAAATATCTTACGTGTTTAATAAGATTAGAGATGGATCATCTCACCAAGGTATCTTAAAGAATGGCTTGGAGGAAAAATTCACAACTCGTGTCTTCATAGATTCCTCCTCCTCAGTTGTTATCTTTAAGCTCATAGATTCCATTTGCAAATGTGGTGGGGCAGGTGATGGTGATGAGGCCGTTAAGCTCGGAATGCTCAAAGTCCTCCTCGCTGCAGTAAGATCTCCTTGCGTATCCATAAGATGGGTATTTACATGGTTAGTATGATCGTTCCCCTTGTAATAACACTGATGATTCAAAATTCAAAGAAGAGAGGGAAACAAAGAGGTGTTCAAATTGATAATCTTGGTGAAGAATCTGGATACTTAATTAGAAACAAAAGGTTCACTTCTCCAATTGAAACATCATGGGAAGGGATTACAACACTTGTTGAGCTTTTCAAATAGTCATGTAGGGACCACTTTAGCAAACCTTTGTTAGGTACTCGAAGGCTAATTTCGAAAGAAATGGAAATGGCAGAAAGTGGAAAATCTTTTTTTTAAGGTTTAATTGATTAGTTAATTAATCAATTGTGTTAAATCAATTGTGGAAGAAATTGATTAGTTAATTAATCAATTGTGTTAAATCAATTGTGGAAGATTTAAAGCTTTTTTCGGAATCCTCCATTGATGAAGGTTTGAAGCCTTCATACCTTCAAAGGTTTTTTAAAAAAAAAGTTAGGGACGATGCTGACGAAGACAGAGGCGGTGAGTTGGCACTGACGTGGCGCCATGTGGCGTTGACTAACGGTCAACTGACAGAAAAATGAAAAGAGGCTAACGGTGTCATAAAAGGTGAAGATATGGGACGTAAAAGGGTAATTTTGAAAATCTGGGGCAGACCACGCACTTTGGGTATAGATAGAGGGCCACACGTGGCCTTTACCTTTTTTTTTTTTTTTTTATGTATGCATGTTTACTTATCAAAACTTGCAAGGCTAAATTTTATTATTTTGTGTTGATAATATAGTCTTTAAAGTTTGTGAGTTTTGTTATTTAAGTTAAAACATCTCTTTTAGTAGTTGTTTGATTTTTTGTCAAACTTTTAGTAATTGAAATGTAAATAAGTTCTATTTTATTTTGTTTCTACTCCGAGTGGGTTGGCCAGCTGGGTCAAAGTTAAAATTTGACCTTTTGTTTCTATTTTTAGTCTCGTTCGTTCTCCATGCATAATCGCGTATAGTACTGCGCGCTTGCAACTTTTTCCTTAGGCGGAAACTACCACTACTCTCCACCACCACCACCACCACCACCATATACCCAGCCTTCCCCCAACCACAAACCCTAAATCAACTAAACCCACTTCAAATCTACCACTACCACCACCATCAACAACATTCAGAAAACTCAGGTATGGCTGCTTCCTATATTAACTCTGCATCTATTATTAGTGCTTCTCCAACGTTACCCACATACTCAAACACCATACCCAAGAATTGTAACATTGATGTTGAAAGACAACAAGCTATAGAAAGAAGATTTCAACTTCTAATGGAAAAGCTTAACCCTGTACCTTTTCTCCCCTCAAAGAATCTCGATTTTTCAAAACACAAAAACATATTAAAAATGTTGGGTTTATGGGATTTTGTTCATATTGAGTTTGATACAGGTATTAGGATGGATCTAATTGCTGAGTTGTTAGCTAGTTATGATCCAAAATTTCAGTGCAGTTACGTAAAAGGAACTAGAATTACGGTCAATAGGGCTGATTTAGCTAGCGCAATGAAATTGCATCTGAAGAAACGTGATGTGATAGGGTTGGATTTAAAGGAAGATTCAGTAGAATTTATAGAGGAATTTGTGTTAAATTGGGTGTTTTTACACGGTGATACATGGTTGTTTCCGAGTGAGGTGTTGAATTGGTTGAGAATGATAAAAAATGGGCAGCCCGAGAAGTTGGATTGGGCCGGGCTTCTTTGGTTCATGGTGGAGAATGAGTTAAGTCAAGGGGTTAATTTAACGGAATGTTTTTACGCATCTCATTTACAGCTTTTAATTAAGTCACAATGTGAGGAATTGTTCTTAAAAGGAGAATCCAAGACTTTCCATGAAGAAATTAAGAAAAGAGATAAAAAGATTCTTCAACTTAAGCGTGAGTTATCTGAAAACAGTGAAATTATAGAGCATTACAAATCAAAATGTAAGAAAAGGGATGAAGAGATTCTTCATCTTAAGCTTGAGTTGTCTAAATACAAAGAAGCCTTGTGTGGTTTAGAAAAAAAATATGAGGTACCTGAAGATGGAACGAGTAGTAGTAAAAAGAGGTTAAAGATTGAATCAAAATCTCAAAGAAAAAATAAGTTCGTTGGAGTTTATAATACAAGTTCTAGCTGCTCATGGATGAGTACGATATATTCATGGAAATTAAAAAAAAAAATATATTTAGGGACATTTTCAAGTGAAGAAGCAGCTGCTAGAGCTTTTGATGCTGCAAGTTTATACCTTAATGGCTCTAATGCTAATTTAAACTTTCCAAAATCGTCCTCTATTCCTTATCTTCCTCCTCCTGGTACAGTTTTCTGTGCTGAAACCATCAAAAAAGTTGCAGTTGCAGCTGCTAAAAATACTTCTTGAAAATGTTGTTTAAATCTCTTCTCTAGTTTCTATTATTAAGTAATAACTGAAGAATGAAATCAATTGATGTTTTTTATTTTATATATTGTATAATCTTGATTTTAAATTTTAATTTAATTTAATTTAACCATGGCTAGTAATAGTGTGTGTTTAACTTTATTTCCCGTGTTTCTCATGTGGGCTTGAAATTTGGTCATGTATCAATCAATGTAAAAGGTAGTTTTTTTATAATAATTAATTACGATTCTGATTTAGATACCTTAACATATTCAAAGACATATCCAAAACCTCAACAAAGGTTATTTTCTCTCTCAACTCAACTACATAACTGTAATAATTGAGCATGCTTCACTTATCGATACTAAAACAGTAGTAACTACTTTTTGATCCTAATGTACATAACTCATTTTCTAATAGCACGATTTTGCTTGACCACACTTTGTAGAATACTAATGTTAGTTGTTTCACTTTACCTTACCATATTATACCCCTATATATGCATATGGTGTTCATGTTGTAAATCAATGTGTTGCTTCTTCTACTATAATTTATTCTCCGTAACATATGTTATCTTTGAAGCACCCTTTTCACATAAAAACGAAGAAACATTTATAAAAACAATTTTTAATTGAATAGCATTTAGTATTTCAACTCTGACTCAAATTCAGATTTTTCATATAAGTACCATACCATTTAGTAAGAGGTTGGGCCGAATTGTATTCATTGCATCAAATTTTCGCATCAAAATTTTGGTACATATTTTTGTTGAATTGCTAGGATATTAATTTTTTTCTTTATCTTCTTGATTTTGTATCAGGTACATGTGTGTTGGGTTGATATAATTTTTTATTGTAGTTTACTTTCTTATCAATTTTAAATTTTCCTAATTGATCAACTTGTTCTCTAATAGTTATTTTTGTTAATTTTCATTTTATGGCGTTTAACTTTTATTTTAATACGTTTATAATTTTAAAACTCTGTAAAATTGTTGTTTGTTGTGTGATTAGGTTAAAATTAATTATATGAACATAATCCACTAAATTTTATCAAAGTTAACATATTTGAGAGAGAATAATATTAAAAAAAAATTGATTTTTCAAGAAATGCTTTCATACGATATTTCTAAATGCAGGTTAATAGAAGAGGGGAAAAAAGTTTGAAAAGTAAACAATGACCAATTAACTTAGGTGATCTTAGGTAATCTTGGGTAATGTTAAAAGATCTTCTTTGTTCTTATTAGGTTTGTGAATCGAGGTAATTAGATTAGGGGTCAGGCCTTTGACGGTGGTAGCATAGATTGCAACCACTTTAGTAAAACCTCCTCCTAGTACCCTTGCAACCACTTTAGTAAAACTTATTAAAAAAAAATTAAAAAAAATATCTCGTATCTAACATAGTTTTCTGTCGGAGGGTAGGTATTAAAAGGCATATTATTTGTAGAATTAATTGTGAACGGGACTACCTACCTATCGAAAAACACTTATTATATAAAAAAAAATCCTATTTTAAATTCTGAAATTTCAACTCCAAACCATTTATTTATCATCTTTATTATATATTTATATATAAAGTAGGTAAGGGATATATAAAAAGGAGACAAATTATTTTAGATTAAAAATATGTCATAAATGATGATCTAGATTTATCCAAAACAAAGAAATTTAATTTTTTCTACAACTTTATATAAGTTACTAAAAAGAAAAATATTAAGAAACATTTCCAATAAATATATAGTATTTACTAACTCAAACTCTCTCAAACTCACCTAACTTCACGTTCACCTATATAAATTTACACAAATCACAAACCATCCTCCCCACCTAATTTCACCAACTCTCACCGGTGACACCACCGCCTCACAATCTCATCGGCCCACCTTCTCACGACCTTACCTCCCCACGTCTTATACGCCTCACCTTCGCACCTCGTCTTAACCTTATAGCCTCACCATCTCATCTAAACTCTGACACATCTCACCTGACCTAACCAACTCTCTCAGCACACACCTGCCCTCCTCAATATATCCCTCGATCTCCCTTGATTCAAAATACCAAAACCATAACACTAGAGGTGTTCGATAAATGACCGCTTCTTCTCTCAAACTCTCACTTCAAGTTACTCCGTGAGTTAATGTCTAGCACGATGATATATACTACAATTTTTGTATATTTTGGTGACATATAGTGCAATTACCTGACTTAACCCATTACCGACATATTTGTTGTGTTGTATGTATTTCAGGGTTAGGCTAAAAATGTGGTTTGAGTAGAATATCTAGTCAATAAGATTAGATTTGAAAGATATTGATAATGAGAAAGAAAACTGAGCCAATGCAAGTTAAAGAAAGCTACTTCAGCTCAGCCCAACAAGTTGGTATAGGAGCTAAAAACACTAATTTCACGACCTATGCAACACAGAAGCTTATCTAATCAGTTTTTGGCAAGAATATGTAAATATTTATTTTTTTAAAATTCAAGAAAATAAAATATCTAAGACATGTCTGTAAATTATTGTTAGACTGGTGTTTTGCCCCTCATTCAGCTTCAAATAATGGGATTATCTAGACAAAAACTTGGTGATGTGATTAATTCATGAAGAAATAAAAGAAGTAGATTGATAGTTATTGGTCAAGACCGTGTCGAACCACTCCATACACTTAGGAGTGTTGGTCACGAGGTAGTAATAATATCTACTTAATCGAATATTTTGGTGTTGAGATGGATTATAAGAATCCGATTAGGCATGGTTTCTTGGGGCTACCTGGTTATGTTCACTTTATCCAATCAAATATCTACTAAATATGTGTTATTTCCAATATTAATCATTAAAGTTGTGATGTTCTACCTCTAAACGTTTTTTAATAGTTTTGAAATGTATTTTGACACCCTTTCTCTAGGGTGGAGCTGGGATTTTCCCCAGATTTTTTTGAGTTAATTGTAGTATAGGCTATGATGTAGAACTCGGTTTTGCGGCCTGGGCAATTGACCCAGACCTATCGCCCATGCGGGATTACGTGGATCCTAGGTGGGATTATGCTGTTTTAAATTCTGATATATATATATATATATATATATATATATATATATATATATATATATATATATATATATATATATATATATGTGTGTGTGTAGTAATTATAAAATTCATCTAACAATACTAAACAAATATAAAAATACTAAAATTAGAGTTATAATATTATTCTCAAGAGTAAAAATAAATGAAAAAATAGCATATTCAACCATTATTTCCACTGAACGGAGCCTGGGAAGGCTAGGCGCCTCTTCCGCGATGACTAAGGTGCTCGGAAAAAACGCCTAGCTATTTCACTAGGCATAGGCGGCTGAGAGGGGAGTTGACGTCTAGGCGGCGATTTCTACATCATAGAGTATAGGTTTATTATGTAAAATTTCCATGTAGGTCATGTTATTCGTTTTCTAATAGTAGTGATATATTGTGATTATTGCATAATATAAGTACCTATAGTGCAAGTAATTCAAAAATTTGTTGCTCTTAAAGCATAATGTAATTCAAAATTAGCTATTGCAATCACGGTGGTCATGGAAAGAATAACTTTTTTCCTATGATGGATCCAAGAACATGCATAAATATAATACCCCATGTAGTCTATAACTGGGGGGTAGTTAGTTCCATTTATTTTACATATTCACCCCTTAAATGTGGTGTGTATTTTAAGACTATTGTTTTTTCATTTTGTATCTTTACAAATCAAAATTTGCACGGCTAATTATAATGGGTTTAACACTGCCGCTTTACAGAAAGATGATGTAGTGGCGTGTGGTGCATTAATTAGGTAATTATGGGATTACCCCTATACTTTCTATATAAATACACGACTTCTAATGGATACATGAGTTCTACCGCTAAATACATGTATCAATGCTACTTTCTAAATAACATCAACGTACTTTTTTAACACATTGCAGATTAACAATGAGAGGGATAGATCTGTGAGTTCTGATGGAGTTGATATGAGGCATATAAGTTCTTCTCTTCTACTTTTACCAAGTACTCTATTTTTTGGTATAAGCTGATTATAATTTATTTATTTTGCTTATTTAACAAGGATTTTATGAGTACTATTATCATGGGTATGATTACATGCCCTTCACCCCATACTCATCGCTTACAAGCTTAGGCATGTTGGTCAAATGTATGGTGTACAACACTATCAATATCCTACATCCTATTATCAACCTTTAAGTAAGTTACGTAGGATTATTGGTAGGAGAATAAGTGTGATAAATAAACAAATATTAATGATAATAACATACACCTAATACCACTACGAGAAACTCACTACAAGTGCACAGATCGTTCACAAGTAATAGTTGATAAACAAGATTCGTTCTCACAGACTTCGAACGTAAGATTGTAAATAGTGTTATTACTAAGTGAACTAGAAGATGTTATTAAAGTAATATGCAAAGACACTAAAATATTTGTTTGATTTTTAAGACACTAATGTAATTAACAATTAAATAAACTAAGACTCAAATTAAATTCAGGTAATAAAATACGAAAGAGAGAAACTTATGAGAGTTTAGCTCGAGAACTAGCAAGTAATCCCCACTAGCCTTGTTCTACGTTTATGGTCTAAGGGAGAATTGTGCTATATATAAATAACAACCAGGATTCTATATTCTAACTAACTCCCGTCAGGGTAGCTTAGGAAGTAACCTATACACTACCAGGGAACTTGTGTAAAGGGACCCTGCACAATGATCGGTGGTGAAATCTAACCCTATTCACTATTTAGTTAGGCAAGTCCGTCAGGATCACTACCGCACACTAGACTATGGTGTGTTGTTTTCTATAAATTGAATCCCCTGTCAAGGTGACAATCCAACTACTAATGGGGTAGCCATATACTTGTGCACCAGAAAGGACTACAAATATATACCAAAAAAATACATAGCTATCACGAAAAATTAGATTTAAAGTAATTGCCAAATTCAAGTAAAGCATAAAACAAGTTTAGGGTTCATACCCATATGTTATTCTCAAGTTAAATAGATTTAATTCATACTACAGAAATAAAAACAAGCAATTAATAAAATCATATTTCTGTTCAAAAAAAACATAATAAGAATACTATACTAATTTTTGAAAAGTGATAAGCAGAAGATTTGGAATGACATGACAACTTCCCAACTTATTCTGCTCTTCTTCTCTCTTGTTCCAGGCAACATCTTGGCCTTTTTATGATTAGAGACTGAGGAAAGATGATAATCTTGTGGAAAAAGTTGATATATATATATATATACATATATGGGTTTTGGACTAGGTCTTAGAGTCCTAATCCAACTCAAACTCGTTTTCCTTAGAAATTGGTCTGGTTGGCCCATAGAGTTTGTAAAAATCATAACTCCTTGGTTACAACTTCAAATCACTCGAAATCAGTGGCCATATGACCGTAATTGTAAGACATTTTTGAAATTAAAGGGATACTTTAAATTCTTTGTCTATTTTCTGCAGCATTGAAAATACTACACATTTCCAAATCTGGCTAGCTCAACTTTTTCTTTTCAAATGTTCTCAAAGTTTACTTTTTCACCATGACTAAGGGGTTTGCTTGATTTCTTCATGTCTTATCATCATCCAAAGGTTCCAATTACCTAAGTGCTACACAAACAACGCACAAATTACATGCAAAAACTCTTAACATACAAAACACGTAAAACTAGACATGAAAGTGTAAAACATGAATAAATAGGAAAAAATCCCATAACTAAGCACTAGATACCCCTGAAATGATTTCTTGTAACTAGATTATTCTACACATAAATGAAGATATCAAGATCCCCAACTCAAAGTTGTGTCGTCCCTAGACAATGAAGATAACAGTAGGGTAGTCAACAATAACTATAGATTAGGAGGAAGTAGTTGAAAATAATGAATGATACTAGAACAAATATTATAGCAAATCTCATGTAGTAATGTTAAATAGATAATGCATACATACCCCTAATATACAAATAATTAACACGTCATAAAATCAAGTTCAGATTAATTTCGAATGTAGAAGGTTCGATTTATTTTAACCATGACCAATACTAGTGTTGTTTCCCGTGTTTCTCACGTGTGCTTGAAATCCGGTCATGTATCAATCAATATAAAAGGTAGTTTTTTATAATAATTAACTACCATTCTGATTTAGGTACCTTAATCTCTCCCCACCAGATTCTTCAGGCAATAAACCATTTAACATATCCAAAGACATATCCAAAACCTCAACAAAGGTTATCTTCTCCTTCAAATCAACTACATAGCTGTAATTATCGAATATGCTTGACTAATCGATGCTAGAAAATTTGATACTCCTTTTTTATCCTAATGTACATTACTCAACTTCTATAGCACGATTTAGTATCATTTTATACTCCTTTTTTTATCCTAATGTACATTACTCATCTTCTAACAACACGATTTTGCTTGACCACACTTTGTACAGTACTATTGTTGGTTGTTTCAGTTTACCTTACCATATTATACCCCCATATATGTCTAAAATGTTCATGTTGAAAATCAATGTGTTGCTTCTCCTACTACAATTTATTCTCCATATCTTATGTTATCTTTGAAGCGCCCTTTTCACACTAAATAGGAAGAAACATTTACAGTAAAAAACAATTTCAATTGAATAGCATTTAGTATTTCAACTCTGATTCAAATTCAGATTTTTCATATAACTATCACACCATTTAGTAAAAGGTCGGGCCATACTGTATTTGCTTTAAAGAAATGGAGACACTGTCTGTGGGGAACAATTTTTTCTCTTTGATAATGATCACAAGAGTTTAAAATACTTATTTTCCCAGAAAGAAAGAAATAGGAAACAAATAGATGTCTAGGTAGTAGGTAACACTTAGGGATGATTATTCTGTGCATAACTCTGAGGTATCGGTTGCTAGTGAAAGAAAATTTGCAGAATTTGTTGAAGAACCGATAGAAAAACTAATAACTCATACATATTATACACACAGTGATATACAAGATACTCTTGACTTGCTAATATTTTCCTTTCGAACGTCAAAGCTTTCATTTTTAAGTTTTATTTATTTTCGTTCATATTTTATTTCCTTAGTTTTAGTTGTAACCTAGAGAGAGTTAAGGTTTCAAACGAAGACGAGACATCTTCAAATTTTATCATATTAACATTTCCTTTCCAACTTTTAATTAATCTAATTCATATCTTATTGTTTATCTGTTATGTTGTAATTTAATATTTGAAATATTTTTATGAATCCTAACTTTCAACATCAACAAGGGTATTTTGGATTAGTAGTTGCTAATTTTTTTTTGCTTGGCATGTAGCAATTTTATATATCATCAAACTTTTCAAGAATACATGGGCCTATTTAGCTATTACACAAGATAACAACTATAATGGGCCTAACTTACTTTCTAACTTAATTGGCCACTTAACCCAAATACATTAAGACAAAAGAACATAATAGGACAAAAACAAATCTAGTCCAGTTAGAAAGTACACCGTACTTTCCTTACATCTCTTCACTTACTCCATCTCCTTATCGTATCTTCCACCGCTTTTCTTTCTTTCTCTCTCTGAAACCTTGTGAGATTCTCTCGGAAAGCTGTAGATATGTTATCAAAGATCGCGTCCTCCGATTGCATCTCTAGCTTGAACACTCTACTGTTCCTCTCAATCCATATCACATATACAGCAACCGATAGAAGGATCTTCAAGATGCTGTCAGAAGAGTGATGTTTGACGAACCAATCAATTAGGGTTTGCCAATCAGTTTCGATGGTTTTAACCCCTTGCTTCATTAAGCATTTACTCCATATTCTCTTGGTTACAGAACACTCCCAATACAGGTGATTTCTATCTTCACTTCTCAATTTACAGAATTCGCATATAGGGTTTGATATAATACCCCACGCTAAAAGTCTCTGTTTAGTAGCAATTCTATCCAGTTGAACCAGCCATAGTATGAATTTGTATCTAGGAAAGCTTTTTGATTTCCATACTATGTTAGTCCATTCTTCCTCCGGTTTCTTAAATCGTATATGTTCGTAAGTCTCACGAAAAGTGAATTTACCTTTTCTTGTGTGTCTCCAAGTAATCTTATCTGCTTCATTACTGTTAAGCTCTATGTCTTTAGTTAATTCATACATGAATCTAAACTTTGCAGGCCATTTCCAGATATTGTTACAGATGAATTGTGAAACTTTACTGTTCTGGAAATACCCTGAAGCCAAGCTGCTTCTTTGTATATCATATAGTCTCTTATGCTCAGGCATCCAATAGTCCTACCATAAAGATACATTCTTGCCATCTCCAATTTTATAAGAGATGAAATTCTTTGCAATGTCCCTCATTTTCAAGATCTTTCTCCATCCCCATGATGTGTCCTGAGGGATTTCAACTTGCCAGAATGATTTGCCCTTAAGAAGAACATGTTGCACCCAGTTTGACCATAATGTATTTCTGGGGAAGCAACAGTTCCAGAGCAATTTGAGAATAGCAGTTTGGTTCTGAACATAAGGGTTCTTTATCCTTAATCCACCTTCACTCATAGGTAAGCAAATTACTTCCCAAGCTACCTTGAAGCCACCTTTAGCCTCACTTGTTCCCTTCCAAAGATAGGTTGTGATCTTACTTTGAATTCCTTTTATTATCTTTTTTGGGATAGCAAATATACTAAACCAGTATGAGGATAGATTACTCAGTACCATTTTGATCAATTGGAGCCTTCCTGCAAATGATAAGCATTTAGAGCTCCAATGTTCTATCTTTTTGACAATTCTTGAAATGAGGGGCTTACAATCTTCTGAGCTCAATCTGCCTGAGATTAATGGGACCCCCAAGTATTTCATGGGAAGAGTTCCCTCAGGTATATGTAAAATATTCCACATCTCTTCTTTTATTCTATCATTACAGCCTCCATAGAAAATATGACTTTTACTTGTACTTATCTGCAGGCCTGAGAGTCTATAGAATATATCAAGGCTCTCTTTTATGAGCTTAGCAGTTCCTCCATTTGGTTTGAAGAAGACCATTAAGTCATTTGCAAACATTAAATTGTTGAGGCTCAGGTTCTTACATTTTGGGTGCCATTTAAAATCTTTCCTTGAACCTATAATTTTCATTAATTGAGTCAGCACTTCCATACAAATTACAAAGAGGTATGGAGAGATGGGGTCCCCCTGCCTTAGCCCCCTTTCTCCATTAAAGAACCCCTTAGGTCTACCATTAATCATCAGGCTGTAAGATGTAATATGGATATGGAATTTTGAGTTTTATAAATTGAGATTAATTTGCATCTAAGTACAAGGCCTGATATTTATATTTTAATAAAAATTGGAACCTCAAGAGAGGAATATTGTTTGTAACGCTCCATAAGCTTCCTGTTTTCAGACAAGCCGAAGAATCTCTTCATCCATTTTCTTCATTCCTTCACGGCAAGTCTTATGCATCACACTCTCCTAATACTTGGCCTCTCCATCTAACAACACCTTTAACATTTTGACTTAATTAAAAGCTGTAACAATCCTCCTCGAAAAGAAGCCCGGACCAATCCAACTTCTCCTGATGCCTACTTATCACCGTGCAAAAGCATCAAGTTTAACAGAAAATACACAATAAATTCACTCGAACCCAACTCTACTACATCACTCTTCTTCAGATGCAACTTCATTGAGCTGGCTAAATCGGCCCTATTGACCCCAATTGTAGTTCCTTTTAAGTAACTACACTGCAATTATGGATCATAACTAGCTACTAACTCAGCAACCAAATCCACGTTAACACCTATATCAAACTCTATATGAGCAAAGTCCCAAAAACCCCAACATTTTCAATATATATTTGTGTTTCGAAATCTTTCTATAACTTGTAATGTTATGAGTATGGTGTGTGAGCTACGATTTAAGGTAGATTATGTGGGTAACATTGGGGGAGGATTAATAATAGATGCAGGAGCTGAAAAATAAGAAGCAGCCATACCTAAGTTTTCTGAATGTTGTTGATGGTCGTGGTAGTGTATAGTGGTGTGGTGGGGGTGGTGATGGTGGTGGTGATGAATTTGAAGTGGGTATAGTTGATTTGGGGTTTATGGGTTTTGATCACAGTAGGGTGTTGAAGAATGGAAAGGATAGGAAATTTGGAAAGTGGAGAGTGGAGAAGATTACTTTACCAAACAATTAATACTAATTTTGATTATTTTACAAATCGTACAAATATACTACTAGTAACTTGTTGCCTTCTTCACCAAAACTTCCAAGCTTAATTCATTGTGCAACTAAAAAAATTAGCAATATTATTCTAAATGTTTTTTTTTAAAGATTTTAATCAACATTAGCATATTTAATATGTAAATGTATTATAATCCATTTTTAGGGTATTTACTTTTTAAAGCCCACAACAATTGTGTGTTTCTAATTTAAATCCCAAACCCAACTATTTTTTAACTAGTTTAACTAGAATGGGTTATAGACCAGACTACCCCCAAACCTATTACCCACATTCAAAACTCAAAAACCCACCCCTAACCCTATTAAGTATTCAGATGAAAAAACCCACCTCATTCTTATTTCTCTCTCACCCGCTCCCCTCTTGCTTCTCTCTCTCTGAACTTTCAAACGCACCACTCATCACCACCGAACCACTCACCACCAACATCACCATCACCGAAACCCCCCACCTTCATCACCATCACCGACTCTCCACCTTCACCACCATCGCTGAAACCCCACTCTCACTGAACCCCCTTTCCCCACCATCTCTGACCTCACCACCATCATCCCACCGTCTTCATCACCCCCACCTTCATCACCATCACCACCGCCCCCTCTGCCCAGATCTCGACTTCACCATCATCAGCGCCCCCTCTCTGACCTTTTCCTCTCTGCTGCTCTCTATCAGCAATTGAAGACCGCTGCCGTGAAGAACGTTGTCGTTTGTGGACAAGAAAACTGCCGTCGTGGACGATCTTCTCCTTCCAGATCCAGCACTACCCTCCCCTCCATCTTCAGCACCCCCCCCCCCCCCTCCACACTCCACCGCCGCCATTCGTGGATAAGAAAACCGCTGCACTCCATCTTCACCGCCTCGCAGGAGCACTGGAAGCCCGCCACCACCACCACCAAGAAAACGAAGACAACCACCTGACATGGTCTTCATCTTCATCATCATTCTCGATACAGTTGCTCGATCTAGTTGTTCGTGAAGGATTTTTTTAATGTGATTCGTAATGGGGCCGGCCCAGGCTAGTTTTTGTTGGTAATGGGGATGGCCCGTTCGTGGATCCATCAAGTTCAGATTTGTTGTTTTTTTATTTTTAATTTCGTTCCTTAGGGCCAACCCCAATATGTTATGTGTATATGATGGGGTCAGCCCAAGTTAGTTGTTGTTGCTAATGGGTACTGCCCTGGATGGGGTTTATCATTTGGAGCCGTGATGTAAATTTGATCGAGATATTTTGTTTGATTATGGTGATTGTTCTGTGAATTTTTTTTTGTTCTTGTTGGGTATAGCCCTATAATGGGTTATTTGAAAATTTGTAGGGCCATAGGTACAGCCCACAGGGGAGTAAAATTTTGTTTTTTGTTCAAGCCTAGATTTGTTCCTTGGGGCTAGCCCGAACTGTTTTGAATTGGTTTTTATTTTTGATGGGACCAGCCCATATGTGTATAAAAGGTTTAACAATAAAGAATAAACAAAGTAATAAAAATTTAAAAAGGGTACGGGTCCGTACACATGACAAACAAAGGTAGAAAAATAAAAAACCAAATCAGAATATTTGAAATATGACTTTAATAGGATTATTTTTCTAATTAGAATTTAAAATAGAAAATTGGAAAGTTTTGGAATTCAATTTGTATTTTCCTTCCATTTTTAATATTAATATCTCCTAAACCGTAAGTGAATTCAATTTTGAGGATTCTACAAAATAGAGCCTAAGTTTCCACTTGCTTAGGTTTTAAGTCCCAACTAAATAATACTTCTTTTTAAAGCCTAATTCCAATTTCTGGTTAGCTTTTCTTACCTTTCTACCCTTTTCATTTTTTTTAATTCTGTTTTTTATTTTTTTATTAATTTTTTATCAGAGTTTTTTGTCTTTAACTTACCAGATATTTTTTTGGTACATTTACAAAGGTACGTACTATATATTTTATCGGTACAGACCTAAGTTTGTACCCATGGGTACGGACCTATGTTCGTTTTTTAGTTTTTTAATTTGTGTGAAGTTATTTTTATTTTGATTGCATTATAAGTCCTTATATCTTCTCGGTATTGTCCATGTCAAGGTATTAAAAGTGTCCGATTTTTGTCCATGTCTAACTTTCGGGAAATAAATTACTCGAAAATCATTAACTTTACTCCAGGGTACAGACTCTCGAATGCTTACACACCCACATTTCCAAATCTTTCACATATGTATAGGAAAAAACCAATTAAACATAACATTTATAGACCCTAGGGGCTGGACCTAGAAGAATATACCAAATGGGCTGGCCCCAATGAACTGGACACAAAAAATAACAGGGTTATTTTTAATAAAACACACCACCAAAGGGCTAGACCAAGTTTTGAAAAGAAAAGAAACAAATTTTTCATAAAAAGAGGAGTCACAAATGGGCTGGACCTTTCTTAACACTCACACGTCAAAACAAAAATAGGCATGGAAATGTAATGAGCTGGACACTGGGCTGGACACTGGCTGAACCTATGGTTGGACCTGGACCTATGGCTGGACATGGACATATGGTTGGACCTGGACCTATGGCTGGAACAACAAATAGAACAAAGATCGAAGGGTTGCTGGACCAGGGGGCGTTGAAGGTGGAGGTAGAACTCGGTGGTGGAGCACCCTTCTCGGTGGTGCTGCTGCGTAAATGAACCCAACAAGATATCAACCCCACCACATCTCCATCGAATTAAAAAAATAAAAAAGAAACCAGCGAAATTGGTCGCGTAAATGAACAATTGGAGAAATTGGTGCAGAACGTAGAGGTGGTGGCGTGACACTATTGGGAAGGTGGTGGTCCTCGTCACAGTGTCGAGATCTGGTCTCCGGTGAATTGCGAACGGTGGTGTGCTGGTGTCTTGTTGTGGAGGGGAGCTGCAGCGGAGGTTCTCTTCTGCTTCTTCTTATGGTGTCTTGTTTACTTTAATTTGTACATATATCTATTTTTTAACTTTCACTCTTTTATTTATATATAATATATTTCTCATTTCCTTTTCCATCCTATATAATCAAATCGAGACGGCAGAAGGTTGGTGGGATTGATGTTTGAAGTTGAAATCTATTTAAGAGGGGATTTTTGTGCATAATTGTAATTTTTTAGTACAAATAACACTAGCTGTGACGAATATGAGGATATAAACTTGCTACTAATTTTTTGTTATAATCTAAACCTGTTATATTCATGTCATTTTGTGCAATACGAATGAAGAAATTTACGAAATTGATTGTAATTGAATGATAAATTTTCTTGTTACCGTAATGATATTTTTTATTGCTTTTATTTTATTTCATACAATTTTTTTTGTTAATAGAGTGATATTTTTAATTTCTCTAATTTAATAATTTTCAAACAGTTTTTCTCATTAAAATTTTAATTTTTTATAAAAGAAGGAGGATTCTAAATTTTGTTGGATTTTTTATTAAAGAAAACTGAATTGATGAAAAAAAAAGATTCTATTTAAAAAAAAGTTGAGAACTTGATTTTAAAAAAAAAGTCAGTTGCAAGATTCCAGAAAAAAAAAAAAAAAAGTTGTAAAGTTGTCTTCTAAAAAAAAAGATTAAGAGATCGATAGTTGGCCTAGTGGTTAGGTTACTCCGCAGAGACCAAGAGGTCTTGGGATCGAATCTCATTAGAGTCAAAATGACTCCGAGTCCAAAGTGGCTCTCTCATGTATTAAAAAAAAAGATTAATGTCAAAGTTAGTTAATATACACGAAGAGAAAAAAACGTAGACAATATTTATTATATTAAAAAAGGTTTAAAAAAATTTAATGGTTGAGATTTACTTTATTTAGTATTTACGATAAATAAACATGTCACATCATCACAGAGACTAGTAGAAGAATTTGCTAGTTGAGGATCCTTACCCAACAAATTTTCCATCTAGTACACTTGCAACTTAGTACACTTTGCAACCACTTTAGTAAAACTTCCTCCTGTTTGAAAATTTACAACAATAAACCATTTAGATTTTAGATTTTAAAATTTCAAATATAAACAATTTGTTTTATCATCTTTATTATATATATATATAAAAAGTAGGTAATGAGTTATAAAAAGGGAACAAATTTTAGTTTTGTCCAAATATTTCATAATCAATGGTATAAATTTATCCAAAACATAAAAATATTTAACATTTTATACAATCTTATACATAAGTTACTAAAACAGAAAATATTAATAAACTTTTCCAATAAATAATAAAACTCCACTAACTCACATTTTTTCATACTTACCTAACTTCACATTCACCTACCTAAATTCACATAGATTACAGTTGTTCTCCCCATCTAGTTTCACCACCTCTAACCGGTGACACCACCGCCTCACCATCTCATCGACCCACCTCCTCACGACCTTACCTCCCTACGTCCTCCATGCCTCACCTCCTAACCTCCGTACCTCACTATAACCATATACCTTACCATCTCAAGTAGACTCCTATACTTCTCACCTGACCTCACCAATTCTTTTAGCACATACCCGACCCCCTCAATCTATCCCTCGATCTCGCTTTATTCAAAATACCAAAACTGTAACACTAAAGGTGTTCGATCAATGGCGGTTTCTTCTCACAAACTCCCACTCCAACTTACTCCGTGAATTAATGTCTATAACGAGGATATATACTGTAATTTTTGTATATTTTAGTGACATATAGTGCAATTACCTGACTTAATCTATTACTAACATTTGTTGTGTTGTATGTATTTTATGATAAGGCTAAGAAATGTGGTTTGAGTAGAATATTGTGTCAATGGGATTAGATTTGAAAGATATTGATAGCAAAGAAGAAAAATTCAGCCAATGCAAGTTAAAGAAAGCTACTTCAGCTCACCTCTACAAGTGGGTACAAGGGCTAAAAACACTCATTTCACTTCCTTTGCAAAAGCTTATTTAATCGTTTTTTGGCAAGAGTAAGTAAATATTTTAATTTTTAATTCAAGCAAATAAAATTTCTAAGATTGGTCAATATGTTATTGTTAGGGCTGGTGTTTCACTTCTCATTCAACTCCAAATAATGGAATTATCTAGACAAAAACTTGGTGATGCGATTGATTCACGAGGAAATAAAAGAAGAAAATTGATGGTTATTGGTCAAGACTGTGTTGAACCACTCGGGGCACTTAGGAGTGTTGGTCACGAGGTAGTAATAATATCTACTTAATCGAATATTTTGGTGTTGAGATGGATTATTAGAATGCGATTAGGCATGGTGTTTTGGGGCTACTTGTTATGTTCAACTTACCCAATAGAATATCTATTAAGAGTAATGATATATGTCACCCCTTTTCATATCACTCTTTTATCACCCTTCTAAATATATGTATTGATTTCCTTGAATAGAAGATAGAGATAAATTAAATAGGATAGAGAAATTCATTCATTGGTACATGTAGGCATACACGTAGGAGGTGATAAAAGAGTGATACAAAAAGGGTGACAAATATCATTACTCATCTATTAAATATGTGTTATTTGCACTCCTAAAAGTTGTGATGTTCTACCTCTAAACATTTTTTATAGTTTTGAAATGTATTTTGTACACCCTTTCTCTAGGGATGAAGCCAGGATTTGCCCTTGATTTTTTTGAGTTAATTGTAGTATAGGCTATGATGTAAAACTCGCTTCTGCGGCATGGAAAGCCGACCCAGACCTATTGCCTATACGGGATTACGTGGGGCCTATGTGGGATTATGCGGTTTTAAGTTCTGCTATATAATGTTATATACTTAGTAATATATATATAGTAATTATAATATTTTAACTATTTAAGTCATAAAATTTGTCTAACAACACTATAATAAATATGAATATATTAAAATTAGATAATAACAATATGAATTATTGAGAGTAAGAACAAACAAAAGAAGGGCTTATTCAACCATTTTTTGCCATTAATCAATGCCTAGACGGGCTAGGCGCCTCTTCCACGACGACTAAGGCGCTAGGCAGAAACGCCAAGCCTTTTTAATAGGCGTAGGCGGCTGAAGGGATAGTTGACGCCTAGTAAGTGATGCATAGAGTATAGGTCCCTATATTATGTAAAATTTCCCTATAGGTCATGCTATTCTTTTTTCAATAATAGGGCTAAATTTTTGCATAATATAAATAACTATAATGCAAGTAACTCAAAAATTTGTTGCTCTTAACGAAGAATGCAATGCGAAATTAGCTGTTGCAATCCCGATCATGGAGGAATGATTTTTTCCTATGGTGGATCATAAAAAACATAAAATGAATTTACGGCCTATTTTCTACTCACTATTTGGAACATATGGAAAGCGAAAATGAAAGGATTTCATGAAAACACACCATGGATTACCAAATACATTTTATTCAAAATTCACTCGGCTATGAACGACCTCTTTACTAATAAGAATACGGAGAAAGGATTTCAAGATGAAAATAATGCAAGAGATAAAGAAAATAAGGAAATTAAGCTAGAGAATAACCCGATATTAACAGATTATTCAGATTATATATTTATGAGTGATACATCTTTTAAAAAAGAATATGAACCCTCGGGACTAGCAGCTATCGCAATTGATAAGGAAGAAAAACTCACTCACAAGGTCATCTCCAGATCTTTCGTTAGAAGCCCTATTGAAGGTGAATGCTGGGCGGTCCTTCTGGCATTGAGAAAGGCCGCTGATTGTAATTTACAGAGTGTTTCCTTTTACTCCGATAACCTTGAACTTGTTCAAGGTATTTCTGAATGCACAGGTATTCGATGTCAAATTTACCCTTTCATTGCCGAAATGAGGAGCTGGCTTTTGAAGTTTCTATCTTGGAAGGTTAACTACGTCAACAGGAAACTTAATAACGTTACGGACCTCGCAACAAAAAGTGCTAGACGTAATATCGATTTCTCCGCATGGAAAAATGGATCTTTAAGCGATTTTTATATTTTCCTTAAGTCTTTGTATAAAAGCTAGTGATTAATATATTTTATTTGACAAAAAAAGATCATTAAAACATGCATAAATATGATAACTCATCTAGTCTATAATTGGGTTTTAGTTATTGCCCTTTATTTTACTTTATTTTACATATTCACCTCTCAAATGTGGTGTGTATATTAAGACTAATTTTTTTAAATTTTTGTATCTTTGTCGATCGAAATTTGCAAGGCTAAATTATCATGGGTTCAACACTGTTGTTTTACAGAAAGTTGATGTAGTAGCGTGTGTTGGATTAATTAGGTAATTATGATATTACCACTCATACTTTCTGTATAACATCAATGTATTCGTGTATTTAAATACATGAACTCTGATGGATACATGAGTTCTAATGAGGTGCGGAGCCAGGATTTTTGTTCCACGAGGGCCAAGGGTGTTCAGGTGCAACGTTCCCAATTTTGTTTGGTTAATTGCACTATACATCCCTATATTTTGCAAAAAGTACGTAAAATGTCCTTATATTTTTTTTTAAAATGATCTAAAAGTCTATATATTTTGCAAAGCACTATATTATTAACTTAGTGGGCTTAAATACGCGAGTCGGTGGTGGATAAATGATTGGCTTTATGTGCTTATAAGACAGTGGTTAAGAAAGTATGGTACTTATGTTTTATAAAAAAAAATTCCAGGAAAATGAAATATTTTATGAGAAGATTATGATATTTTTTAAAAGTTGGGAAGCCAAACAAAAATTTGGAAGCCCATTATATATATATATATATATATATATATATATATATATATATATATATATATATATATATATATATATATATATATATATATATTAATTTTTTAAAGGTTATACAAAAAAAATATTAAAAAACTCAGGGGATCCATGGCCCCCTATCTTGGTTGTGGCTCCGCCCCTGGTTCTAAAGATAATTACATGTATTAATGCTACTTCTTAAATAACATCTGCCTACTTTCTAAACACATTGCAAATCAACAATGAGTGGGATAGATCTGTGAGTTCTAATAGAGTTGATATGAGGCTGTAAATTCTTCACTTCTACTCTTACCATGTACTCTTTTTTTTTTATAAGCTAACTGTAAAGTTATTTTTCCTGCTTATTTAACATGTATTTTATGAGGACTATCATCATGGGTATGGTTACATGCCCTTCATTCCATACTCATCGAGTTCAAGCTTAAGGACATGTTGATCAGATGTATGGTGAACAACACTATCAATATCCTACATCTTATTATCAACCTTCAACTAAGTTACGTTGTATTACTATTGTGTAAGTTTGTTCTAAAATAAAACTAAATTATGTAGCTTGAACTACACAATATTTTAGGGATTTAACTTATAATACTTTTCAAGTGGAGTGAGGACATGGGTAACTTGAAATAAGGGTTTTATGCAAAGCATAATATAAGACTATAAGTAATGCCAATCTTGAAAGTGTGAGATCTTGGAGGTCTCCTATTCTTAGAATTTAAAGAAATAAAGATTCATTTAAATAATCTCACTTCTAATTTTTGTGCTAAAGTTATTTCCTATGATATTATAGTAGTTTCTAAAAGATTTCTTTGTGTTAAGAATTATCTATAGCATACTATTCAAGAAGTATAGTTGATTTACTGTAACTATGTTTGCTTTACTAGAGGTTTAAACATGGCCCTGAGACAGTTGGATGTCTCAAACTTCATGTTTGAAAGGAAAGTGCAAGTGATGTGTCTTATGGAAACTAAGGTTCAAGTGCATAATATGGGTGGTATAATGAAATTTCACTTTAAAAAATATAGTGCCATTCATAATTACATTAATGACCTTAAAGGTAGAGTGTGGATATTGTGGAATAAGGATGAAGTGGAGGTGAAGCTAATTGAAAGTACAACTCAGGCCATACTTGTTGAGGTTAAGGAGCTATCCAGTGAAAAAGTAATTATCCTTTGTGCTGTATATGCTAATAATGATGATAAGCTTAGAGTGTTGCTTTGGAAGGATATAGTTAGATGGTGTAGTTTATATAAGAATGAATTCATGTGTTGTGTAGGTGATTATAATGAGATTCTGAGAGTTGAAGAGAGGTTAAATTGTGATGAGCTAGAGGATAGTTAAAAGCAGTTTATTGATTGTATAGATGATGTCTCCTTAATTGTTCTTATTTTCGACCCTTAGGAGACATCATTTTTGGTGTTTATTTAATCAATCTGACAGACTTTTGGACTAAATATGCAATAATATGATTTTCCTCTTTTATTTCTAGATTTTTAATTTATTAAGCTTTTGCGCGTAATATTGGTATTTTTAGTGTAAATTTTACAGGTTTTAGATGTTAGCTAGAAGAGGAATCCAAGGAGAAAGTCAAAGATCAAGACATAGAGTCAAGACTTGAAGATAAATCCCGAAGATATTATTTTTAGAGCTGAAAATCCATTTTCCAGGCCATAGATTGCTGATTTCGAGGTGCTTAAGCGATGATTTAGCCGCTGACATTTGAAGAGAAAACATTCCTTATCAAGTTACGGAACTTTAGCAACTGGAATGAGGTCAATCGGAGTCATAACGCATCGGGAAAAGCCGTTTTAGTGAAGGCATATCAGCAGTTACGGGATTTTGTGCTAAGTTAGTGGACTTGGCCTTTTATATTTCATTTAATTAAAAGCCTAGGTCCAAGTCCGAATTTGCACTTATAAAAGGAGGTCTGGACTTCTATTTTTCATACAATTCACATTCTACAAGATTAAACACCAGAGAGAAGTCAACGGAAGGAAGAAAGAGAAGCTACAAGAGCTGGAGAGGGTCTATATCTCCGTTCGTAGTTATTCCTATTCCGGAAATTAGGTTTTTCTTATCTTTAATTTTGTAATCAAATATGAATTCCATTTATTTTAATTTAGTTTTTCTTTTTAATATGAGCTAAACAATTCATAGTGCTTGAGAACAATTAATGGGTGAATCCCAGTCTTATTGAATTACGAATGTTGAATTTGGGTTTCTGTTAAATTAAATTAAATTAGGTCTTTTACTCTTTTCAATAAATTGAGATTAATTACTGTTTTTGGAGTAGCTAACTAAGAACAGGTGTTAGTATCTAGGCTATTCCAATTAGTGGCGATTGGATCATCCTGACGGAGGGTTTAGGTACAGAAATATTTATTTAATCTAAAATAGAAGCTATTGATTCTGACGAACTTAGCTAATTTTAGGGCCAATGTGGTAATTAACTTAAACATCTAAAAGTGGATCATATTTACCCTGACGGGACTAGTGACACTCTAGGATAGCCTTATAGTCCACCCTAACGGGGGTATAAGGAATTTAGAATCCCGACCATTGTAATTGACCAATTTAACCCTTAAACAACATAAGTTAGGAAATAAGATTGGGAGGATCCTTGCGTTCTCAAGTGCTACTTTCTCATATTGCGTTTTACATCATTTTACTTGCATCTTAGCTTTTATTTGCATTTTAATAATTGTCTTTCATTTATTTAGCTTTAATACAAAAACCAAACAAACATATTACTTTTATTTGCTTTCATAAGTGCATCAATCATTAATAGATAAGCATTGTAGTCAACCATCCCGTCCTTGGAACGAATCTGTTTTATCAGTTTTACTACTTGGGACAACCGTACACTTGCGGTTGTGGTTCGATTATTCATTGCATTTATTTTAGAACACACAAAGGACCACCAATAGATGAAGCTGAGTTGTTTGAGCATCAAACTAGTGGTAACTTCTACACATGGTCAAATAGAAGTGAGGTGCAACTAAGAGCTAGTAGAATTGATAGAGTTCTAGTGAATGCAAAGTGGCTAGATCAAATTCAATCTAGTGTGCTTAGTTTGGCTCCCTCTAGTTCGGATCGTTGTGCTCTCTTGATCTCAATTGGACCACCACATATTAGAGGACCTTGTTCTTTTAAGTTTTTTAATATTTGGACTGAGCATGAGGGGTTTCTGGACTTAGTTAGAAAAGCTTGGGATATCAATGTTCAAGGTACTGGTATGTTTGTTCTATATACTAAACAAAGAGTTGTTAAAAAAGGTTTGAAGGCATTTAATATCAAATAATTTAAGAAATCTCCTGAGTATATTAATCAGCTGAAGATGAAAGTGGAGGAACTGCAAAATCTCATCATGAGTGGGAAGGGTAATAATATGATTCTTGCTGAAGAAAAGGTTGCTCTTGCAAATCTTGAGGAAGCAGTGTTATATGAGAATGGTGTGTTGAAGCGGAAGGCTAGAGATATGTGGTCTATTAATAGTGATTGTAGCTCTGCCTATTATTATAAGGTGATTAAAGCTAAACAAGCAAGGAGTAAGGTGAGTACACTAATTAATGATGATGGGGAGGTCTTGAGTAGCCCTGAGCTGATTAAAAATGAGTTCTTAAACTTTTATATGAAGCTTATAGGGACAGCTGATTCTGATCAGGAAGCTTGTTCAGTTAGTACATTAAAAGAGTTAATGAATAAGGAGCTTGATGATGAACAAATTGGATGGCTTAGTAAACCTCTCACTGATGAAAACATCAAGGAGGCTCTATTTTCTATTAATGAAGCAAAATGTCCAGGCCCTGATGGATTTACTTCATGTTTCTATAAAAAAGCTTGGAGCATAGTTGGTAATGACTTTTGCAAGGCAGTTAAAGAGACTATGGAGAGTAATAACATGTTAAAAGAAGCTAATGCCACAAACATAGCTTTGATTCCAAAAGTGCAAACTCCTAATAATGTGAGAGAGTTTAGACCTATATTTTGTGTAAATACTCCATACAAGACTCTTTCTAGAATTATAACAAACAGGATTAAAAAGGTGCTCAATTCTCTTATTTCCTTTAATCAATCAGCTTTTGTCTGTGATAGATACATAGGTGATAATATAATGGTCGCCCAAGATATATTGAATGGATATGGGAAGTCTAATATGTCTGAAAGGAGTACTATAAACTTGGACTTGCAGAAGGCATATGATAGCCTAAACTGGGTTTTTTTATTCAATGTATTGCAGGCCTTAAAATTTCCTCAAGTTATGATTAATTGGATTACTATGTGTGTCTCTACTCCTACATATCCATTGTGTATTAGTGGTGAAATGGTTGGATATTTTGAGGGTAAAAGGGGATTGAGACAAGGAGATCCACTATCTCCTTATCTCTTTGTCCTGTGTATGCAAGCTTTTACTGTCTTATTTCAAAGAATTGGAGATAATAAAAAGATTCACTTTCATCCAAAGTGTGAAGGTTTAAAGTTTAACCATGTTATCTTTGCAGATGACTTACTAATTTTCATGAAATCAAATCTAGAATCTGCTCAGATGGTAAAAAAGGGGGATTGATATATTTGCTAGGCTTTCTGGTTTGAGAAATAACACTTCAAAGAGTGAAATTTACTTTAGTAACACCCCTGATCATGTTAAAAGTAGTATTATGGATATATTGAATATTAAAGAAGGCTTCTTACCAGTTAGGTACCTGGGTGTACCTTTGAACTCAGAAAAGATGATACTAGCTGATTCTAATAAGCTGGTGGAAAATATTTGCTCTAGTATATCAGTGTGGAGTAATAGATTATTAACTTATGCAGGTAGATTGGAGCTAATAAAAATTGTGATGATCAGTAAGATTCTTTATTGGTATAGAGTCTTTCTTTTGCCTAAACATGTTATCTATAAAGTTAATCAAAAGCTCTCAAATTTTCTTTGGAAGGGTAATCTTGAGGGAGCTAAGGGTGCTAGAGTAGCCTAGGTCGATATTTGTAAAGGCAAAGATTATGGTGGTCTAAGTTTGCCGAGTATTGAGGCTTTAAATAAGGTGTGCTTATTAAGTGTGTTTTGGAGAATGTATAAGAGGAGTTCAAACTTGCTTAGTCAATGGGCTCATTTGAACATCTTCAAAAATGACTGTATATGGAGGTGTTCTATAAAGCAAGAATTGGCCTGGACCTCCTGGAAGAAAATTTTAAAACTGAGAGATGATGCTTATAATTTCATTACTCATAAAGTTAATAATGGGGTTCATACATTTATATTTTGGGACAGGTGGCTGAGAGGTGGTAATGTCAATGAATTCTGTAAAAGAGATACTCATTACAACTCTATTTGGCTAAACAAAACTGTTCAGAGCTGTTATGTTAGGGGAAGATGGATTTTACCACCTCCATTGAGTGGTTTAGCTGAGGTTATGCCTTCTCTCAATGCAGGTGATGATAAGATTATGTGGAGTGCCAGTATTAAAGGAAAAATTTCTTTCAAAAAAACAATGTGTGAGTTGTTTGATCAAGGGCTGATTTTGGAATGGACTAGAGTAGTATGGAATTCTATGTGCCTTCCAAAAAAATCTTTTTGTGCTTGGTTAGCTTGCTTGAACAGGTTGCCCACTAAGGCCAGGATGTTAGAGTGGGGGGTTTAAAATGATGCTAAGTGTGGTTTTTGTCATGCTCTAATTGAGGACAGAGATCACTTATTTGTGGTGTGCTCTTGGACTAAAAGGGTGTTATATAGATGCCGAATCTCAACACTTGGGATGAGCTGATGGAGTTTATATTGTTGAAAGCTAAAGATAACTTTATGGAGGCAGTTTTTTCAGGGTGGTTTACAGCATATATATCAAATCTGGTGTAACTGAAATGCTACTACACATAAGGGTCAGATTTTGAGTGAAGAGCAGGTTATATACAACATTATGTATTGCCTGTATATAAGGAGTAAGAAGGGTAAAAAGTTCAAAGTTAAAGATGAAAGGCTAAAAGTTGCAACAAATTGGAAAATGCAGAGTATTTTTGTCTGCTTTACTTAATATAGTCGTTTAAGTCAGCCTTTTCACTTAATATTCGTCACAATAGATTTTAAAAGATGGTGTAATAATATAATAATATACTGATTCTGCCTAAAATTACATGCTATCTAGCAAAACTACACATTTTTTGTCCCCAGGTTTTGTATTAATAGGGCTAGGGCTGCAAACGAACCGAGCCGAGCCGAACTTTAGCTTTCTTGAGTTTGTTTGCTAATATTTTAGTGAGCTTGAGCTTGGTTTGAGTTTGAAACGAAACGAGCCGAACCAAGCTTTAGCTTTCTTGAGCTTGGTTTGTTAACTAACGAGCCGAACTCAAACAAGCCCTTAGCGAACTCAAACTCGAGCCCTTGGTGAGAGTATCGGTTCATTTGTAGCCCTAGATACTAGTAGTATATTTATTAGATATAAAAAACAATTACTTATTAGATATAAAATATTTTAGTTATGATTAATTACATAATACAAAAGTTTTACGTAGTTTTGACTTTTTGCATGTATACATATATAATTTTTAATTAAATATATCTACCAAGCCTATTAACGAGCTCTTAAAGAACTCTTACCAAACTGTTCACGAGCTTAACGAATCGAGCTTATATAGGTTTGAGTTTGTCTCGTTTAGTAAACGAGCCTGAATTTAAAGCTTGAGCTTGGCTTGTTTAACTAACGAGCCGAACTCAAACAAACCCTTAACGAACTCAAACTCGAGCCCTTGGTGAGAGTATCAGTTCATTTGCAACCCTAAATAGGGCGAACTTAGTGACTCACTTTCATATGATATATTATCAGCCTCATGTGGGATGCTATGTAAGGACATCAATCTCTCAGGTCATCAAGCTCTGTCAAAAGTCTGATGGCACATTTTCCTTTGATAAATTCTATGAAGGGGGTATTATTTCTGGAATTATTAGACATGTGGAGCCTTTTGGTTTGTTTGTTACGGTTCATGGAACAAACATGGTAAAATTTGTTAGTTGATTCTATTTGTATATGTGATTATAAAAACATATACAAACTTCAAAAGCCTTAAAATACAATATCTAAACGATTGAATCAGCTTTCCTTCCATATCAATTGATACAGATGTTTTGCCAGTATTGATAACACTCATATTAGCCCCGATCATTTCACCATTTGTAGCCAAAAAACTCTCAGCCACACCAAATTGTTCAAAAGGTGTACAGAACTAAACTGTAAAGAAACATCATCTCTACAAACCTTTGAAGGTGAATGTTCACCTTAACCTGATAAAGTGCTTGAACGCTAATTTGAATGTGATGCGGAACCCATGAGATTATCCCATTGAGAAACCTTACCAGGGAAGCTGCAATTATTTCTTCTAACCGCAATGGGGTAAATGTTTTTGTTGTTCTTGAGACCGTAAGTTTTTGTTTGATTGTTATCTGGGATCGGAGATCAGATTCTAATTGTTATTTGAGTTGTGCTGCGTTTAGTGTTTTTCGGGTTATTCGAGTTTTTTGGGGTATTTGTGCAGTTTTTGGATATTTTGGGGTTGTGAGTCGTGACTTGAGGTTTCGTAACCGAGTTTCGAGATTTCAAGGACGTGATTTGAGATCTCGGGGTCGAGATGCGAGGTTTCGTGGTCGAGTTTGAGGTTTCATGATTGAGGTAGTGATTCGTGTTTGTGCGATTTTCGAGGTATTAATTCGGGTTTGCGCGGTTTTCGAGGGACCTGTTGGAAAATTCTGGAGCTGCTAGCTTGATCAACTTTAGTTCAGGGGTCAAATTAAATTCCAAATTATTAATGTGGTTGAATTGCACTTCCGTGGAGCTGTTGATGGGATTTTAATGCAAGGACCAAATTGCAAAGTTTGGATTCTTTGAAAATCCCAGACTTAGAATATATTATTCAAGTTCCCTTTATGCTCCTTAATGATCATCTTTTTTTGATGTATAAATGTTTCGAAAGATCCTAGGGATAAGTTACTTGTGCCATTTGATCAAATATCAGCTTCGGAAGTTCTCATTGTCTTTAGTGGAGTCCTGATTATTCATATCAAGTATAAAGGAATAATCCTTGGTCAGTAGATATTGAGCATTATTTAGCTCTTGAAAGCTTCAACTTAAGGACCAGCGGTGCAATTTTTCTCTATAATACTGATTGTGTTTCTGAGATCTGTGGTCGCATTTCGAAGTTCAGTGGTCGAGATTCGAAGGTTCGTGATTGTGATTGTGCAGGGGTTAGTTGTTCTATTTATGCAAATATAGGACCTGTTGTTGATGTCTTGCTATCTATAGTGGCTGCTGCTAAGTTCCTCTTTAGCTCAACGACTTATTTGCACACTTTCTAAAATTTGGGGGCTGGATATGTATATCTCATTATCAATGCTGCTGGTGATATTTCCATAGCTAATCTTCTTAGTTTGGACTTTGCTGGTGGGTTATAATTTATTAAGGACCAAATCGCAAATTCTGGAGGATTTAAGGGGCTAGGAGACAAAAAAAAATGATAGAAGTTGCTAAAAGAATGCGCTCTACACGCTCCCATTTACTTTTTTCTGTTTTGGTGCTCAAGCGTTGATCCTTACACGCGTTTTTATTTTTATTTTCTTTTCTCTTTCCAGATCATCACTCTAATAACCAAGCAATCAGCATCTTTTGGTTGCCTCGATATACACATTTTTCAGCCTTTTTTATCCCAATTCGAATTCTATACCTTCATATAGCACTTTTTTTACCTTGCGCTTCTTCTCTTTCTTTTACCTTCTTTTCTTTCTTTTTTTCTTCTATAGCACCAATGAAAAAAGATGTAAAGGTTAATATTACACGTCAAATATTTGAAGATGTTCAAATCAACAACAATGCTTCGAAAAGTGCTAGTAATTTTAAAGGGGCTCATTCTACAAAACCAAGTAAGTGTGCAGAAATCTGCAAACGTGAGAGGATCTAATACTAAAGACCAAAAGCAGAGCAACAACAATCTGGGTAACATTGAATAGGAGTTAGACACAGAAGCCTGAGATAAGTTCATCAAAACTAAAACTAGAAACAAGAATAAGTTCCCTGTTTTCAGACAACTAAAGCTCAACCCAAAGAATCTCTTCATCCATTTTCTTGATTTCTTCATGGCAAGTCATACGTAATTAAATCTCTCCCAATTCTTGGCCTCTCCATCTAAGAACACCTCCTAATACCCTGACTTAAATAATAGTTGTAACAATCCTACACTCAACTCCTTCTCAACCATAAACCAAAGAAACCCAAACCAAACCATTGGAACTAGCTCAATGGCCAGGACCTTATCTCTCATCTTTGTCTCTCATCTAGGAGGTATAGAGTTCGAATCCCCTCGTCCTTGTTATTTCTTGAGCCCTTTAAAAGGGGTAAGCAAGAGGTGCAAGGTTCGAGTCCCCTCCCTAAACTTCTGAACATGAGTAACCTAGTTCTGATTAAGTCCATAAGCTGGCCCGACACCCATACATATAAAAAAACCAAACCAATCTAACTTCTCACCCAGCAACAAACACTTATCACCGTGCAAAAGCATCAAATATACAATAGGCTAAATTGGCTCTATTAACCCCAATTTTAGTTCCTTTTAGGTATCTGCATTGCAATTTTGATCATAACTTAGCAATCAAATACACCCTAACACCTATATCAAAATCTATATGAGCAAATCTCACAAACCCAACATTTTCAACATAGTGTTTTGAAATCTTTCTATAGCTTGTAATGTTATGAGTATGGTGTGTGAGCTATACCCTTAAGGTAGAGTAAATGGGTAACGTAAGAAGAGCACTAATAAGAAGCTGGAAAATAAGAAGCTGCTCCATACCTGTGTTTTCTGAATATTGTTGATGGTGGTGGCAGTGTAATAGTGTTGTGGTCGAGGTGGTGGTGGTGGTGGTGGTGAAATTGAAATGGGTTTATAGGTTTTGATCAAAGTGCGTTGTGGTGACGGTAGGGTTGTGGAGAGTGGAAATTTATTGATTTTCTTTTCAGGAAAAACAAGCAAATTATCATGCATGTAAAAGTACGACCCAAATAATTGTACGCGATTACTTTGAATCACTTTATGAGAGACCAAGCGATTATTCGGATAGGTACACCCTGCCACGTATAGGTCCAATTGGAAGAGAAGTGACGAAAGAACTAGAGCAACCTTTTTCAGATAAAGAAATAAGGGATATTGTTTTCCAATCTAATTCGACGAAAGTCCCTGGTCCTAATGGTATGTCAGTTGCGTTTTATCAAAAAAATGTTGATCCACAGTAGGTCCCTTAGTATGTAAGATGGTTCGTGAAGCTATAAACGTTGGTCATTTGCCTTCGGGTCTGAATGGAAATTTATACATCTTATCTCAAAATTGTCAGACCCGAACCGGGTACCTTTATTTCGCCATATTAGTCTTATTAATTCTCCTTTAAAATTTAAAATGAAGGCCATGGTCAATCGAGTAAGGCCCATTCTTGCTAATATTGTTGGTCCTTATCAAAGTAGTTTCTTACTAGGTCGATCCACGATAGATAATGCAGTGCTTGTTCGTGAGGTGGATCACAAAATGCGTTACCTTCAAGGGAAGCTAGGAGTGATGGCAATTAAAATTGACCTTGCAAAAGCTTATGATAGAATTAGATGGGAGTTTATTGAAGACACAATCAGACACTTTGGATTCCCTGATAGTTGGATATCTTTGATTATGTCTAGCATGAAGGAGAATGAAATGCGTGTTTTATGGAATATGGGAACCAATGTTACCTTTTAAACCTCACTGGGGTATCTGACAAGGAGATCCACTCTCCCATATATATTTGTCATGTGTATGGAGAGACTCTCGCTTTTAATCCAAGATCATTGTACCTACGGAAAGTGGAAATGGATCTGATTAGGTCGCCAAGGCCCGAAACTTTCTCACCTATTCTTTGCGGATGATCTAATACTCTTTGGTGAAGCTTCTTTATTGCAGGTAAAACTAGTACAAGAGACGATGGAGATATTCTGTAAAGAGTCTGGGCACACAATTAGTGCCGAGAATTCACTCATCTATTTCTCGAAAAATGTTTCGGAGCATATACAAATTGAACTAGCGGATGCAAGTAGGTTTTGTCACAGTAGCTCTTTTGGTACATATCTGGGGACGCCTATATGTTATGGGAGACTACCTAAAGGCTTTTATAAGAGTATAGTGGAAAAGATGAGAGGAAAGTTAGCTTCGTGGAAGACTAAGACGTTATCTTTAGCTGGTCATGTAACTTTAGCTCAATTAGTATTGACTGTGATTCCGGTCGACCAAATGCAAGTTATGAAGTTGCCCAAGTATTTATACAAGGAAATAGATAGAGTAGCCAGGGACTTCATTTGGGGATCATCGGCTATGGAAAGAAAACTTTATTGGGGTGCGTGGGAACAGATTTGCAAACCAAAGGTGAAAGGTAGTTGGGAATTAGAAGTGCAGAAAAGTGCAATTTGGCCTTGTTTGCAAAACTTGGGTGGAAAATTCTTCAGCAAGAGTAAGCCGTAGCATGGGTAGAAATATCTAGAAACAAATACACTAAGGATGGTCTCTTGAATCGCTATCCGAAAGGGAATGACTCGAATGCATGTAAAGCCATACTAGCGGGAGCAAGGATCCTTCAAGATGGTGTAATTGAACTAAATGATGAGTCAGGGAAAAGAATAGCATGGCAGTTTGAAAATTCGGGCTTGTTTACGGTTAAGTCAGCGTTCGAAAACTTGGAAGAAAGTGTGATAGATGACTCTTTCAATTGGGAACTAATATAGAAATTTAAATGCACCCAAAAAGTATGGATTTTTATATGGAGAGTGGTATTGAATTGGGTTGCTACGGCGGAGAATTTGTACAAAAGTAACGTGGTTGAATCTAGGAGTTGTATCGTGTGTGGAGATGAAGTGGAGGATCAATGCCATGTGTTTTTAAAATGTAAGGTTGCTATATTAGTTTGGATTCACTTAGTTTTGATACATCAACTGGGCGATCAAATGCTGCTGGAATTGGACCTGCTGTTCGCACTGGAATTTGGTTTGCTGCTCGAGATGGACAAGCTGCTAGACAGACGGATTTAGTTGCAGAAACTTGGTTGGATGCTGGACTGATCGCGCCTGAGGATAGGATGCTGGATGATGACCGAGAAGAAATCCAGCTGTTGAACAAACGGTGGCTGCTGCAACGACAAAGAGGACATGTGGCTGCACTCCAAAGTGTTGCGACAGGAGGAAGAACATGGACAGCAGCTCCGGTTAACGTGAAATCATGGGTAAAGGGCCACCTCCGATCCAAAGCTTGTATCTCGGGTATAGAGTGGCCTTACGTATTTGTCGCTGATTTGGATAATCTGGACCAAGAGGAATCATTTGATATTTAAGGAGGTGACAAAAATGCCTCATCTATTTGAGCTTAAGAAAGAAATTTTTACTCTAGCTAGCAACTTTATACTAGCTTGGGGGAAAGAATTTGATGGAGGTCTAGTTAAATTGGCTAGAAATGTAATGGTTAAATGGGTTAAGCCGGTAGAAGGTGTAAAGTTAAACGTGGATGGGTGCTTTGTTGCGGCAAAAGGTGTCGCGGGTATTGGAGGTATATTGAGGGATAAGAATGGCTCTTGCATTGCTGGTTTTGTGGGTTCTTTCTTATTTGTCTCTCCCTTTATTTCGAAGATGTTCACTCTTCATTTTGGCCTAAGATGGGCTATTAGCAAGGGCTATAAAGAGATGTATATTGAAACAGATTCGAAGGAACTCCACGCGCTAGTGAAGGGCGGTGGGAGTTCAAAAGTTTATAATATATACTCGAGGAAGCTCTATGCGCTAGTTAAGGGTGGTGGGAACTTAGGTAGTCAGTATGTTTCGACTGCAAGGGAATGCTACACTATGTTGAGAGATTTTCCCAAGTTTGAGCTTATTCATGTTTTTCGCGAAGCTAATTTTTGTGCAGACAGATTAGCAAAATAAGGATCTATAATGTGCATACAACTGGTGGAATTCATTGACCCTCTAGAGTATTTGTGGAACTTCATTTCATTACGAGATAAAAAAAGTGAGTGTGCAACTGCTAGAGTTGTACTAGAATTCGAATAGGAGCTTTTGTACTTCTTGTAATTTTTATATTCTTAACAAATTTTAAGCCTCTCTCTTGTATGCAAAAAAATAAATACGACCCAAAAATAGTAAAATTATTTGTACTTCTTTTTAATGTAGTATTAGTGCCCGTTTGGAAGTGCTTTTTTAGAGAAGCACTTAAAAGTGCTTTTAACATTTTAAAAGTTTTTTTGACTTTGAAAAGTATTTTTTTGAGAAGCATCAAATAGGTGCTTCTTAAAAAAAGCACTTAAAATAATTTTAGATTTCAAAATTATTTTTAATAATTTTTTTTAATTTTGAATTTTATTCTAAAAGTGCTTTTTTACTCTAAAATAAGCACTTCCAAACGGGCCCTTAATATCTCCTAAACTGTAAAATCATTACTCATAAAAAAACTTAATTAAAATAAAACAGGATTGAATATTATTAATAAAATAACTTTATTAAAATTAAACCGAATTCAACTAATAAAACAACTTCATTAAAATTAAACAGGATTCAATTATCATAATATTGATATTGATAAGCATTGTACATAGCTAATTTTTTAAAAAAACCAAAATACCATAACAAAGTCATCTAATCATAATATTGATAAGCAATATATTGTAAGCAGATAAATTCGTAGAAAAAATCAGAACTACATAACAATCACGTTTAACAACGCCGTCATCATGAAATTTCCTCTTGGATAGATATTAAATAATATAAAAATAATCTATTAAAAATTATCATCGACTTCAAGTTGTTGATTCTGATCAGCTTCTTTAGGTTGCTGATTTTGATCAGTAATAAACAACCAAATTTCTTTGCTAGTGTAAGTTTAAAAATCCTGAACAAAATTTTATATTATCCCTCTTATTAATTGAAATAATTTAACTTTAAAAATAATTAAAGTTTTCAAAAATTATAAAAAAAAATTGAGTTCGTTTAACTTGTATGAAATTATAACAAAAATTTCAATTTATATTAAGGTTTAGAAATTACCTATTATTATTGGATAAAAATATATCACAGACAATGATCTAGATTTATCCATATGATCTAAATTGATCCATAACAAAATAAATTAAATTTTTTCTACAACCTTATATATGTATTACTAAAAAAATATTAAAAAAACCTTTTGAATATAAAGAAATTTAATTTTTTTTCTACAACGTTATATATAATTATTAAAAAAGAAAATATTAAAAAACTCTTTCCAATAAGAAAAAGACTCCACTAACTCGCATATTCTCAAACCCACCTAACTTTACAGTCACCCACCTAAATTCACACAAATTACAAATCGTCCTCCCCATATAGTTTCACAACCTCTCAATAATGACACCACCGCCTCACCATCTCATTGGCTCACCTCCTAACGACCTTACGTCCCCACGTCCTCAATGCCTCACCTCTACACCTCACCACAACCTCATAGCCTCATTATTATATCTAAACTCCCACACATCTAACCTGACCTCACTAACTCTCTCAGCACACACCCCGCCTCCTCAAAATATCCCTCGATTTTGTTTGATTTAAAATGCCAAAACCATAGCATTTAAGGTGTTCAATCAATGGTCGTTTCGCCTATCAAACTCCTACTCCAAGTTATTTTGTGAGTTAATATCTAGCACGAGGATATATATTGCAAAATTTGTATATTATAGTGACATATAGTGCAATTACATGACTTAATCTATTACCGACATTTGTTGTGTTGTATGTATTTTAGGACATGGCTATAAAAACATGGTTTGAGAAGAATATTGAGTCAATGGGATTAGATGTGAAAGATATTGATAGTGAGGAATAAAAAGTGAGCAAGTGCAAGTTAAAGAAAGCTACTTCAACACATCTCAAGAAGTTGGTATAGGAGCTAAAACACTACTTTCGTGGCCTTTGCCAAACAAAATATTATCTAATCGCTTTTTGGCAGGAGTAAGTATATCTTTTATTTTTTAAATTCAAGCAAATAAAATATTAAGACTGGTCTGCAAATTATTGTCAGGCCGCTGTTTCACCTCTTATTCTGTCCAAATAACAGAATTGTCTAGAAAAAACTAGGTGATGTGATTGATTCATGAGGAAATAAAAAAGAAAATTGATGGTTATTGGTCAAGATTGTGTTGAACCCCTCCAAACACTTAGGAGTGCTGGTCACAAGGTAGTAATAATATCTACTTAATCGAGTATTTTAGTATTGAGATCGATTATAAGAAACCAATTAGGCATGGTGTTTTGGCATTTGGTATCTCCTGGTGTGTTATAAAATAACACCCCTAAAATAGAGGGACACGAACCGCAAGTGTACGGGTCATCCAAGTAATTATCCGATAAACGAGAATCGATCTCAGGGACGGATGGATATGACTAATGATGTTATGCAATAAGTGAGGATAGCTGTTATATGACAAGAAAGTAATGCTAAAGTATTTGTTTGGTTTTGTTTATAAACTAAGACGCAAAGAAATGTAATACTAAATTAATGCAAGTAAATGGACGCAAGTAAAATAAATGCAGGTAAAGTAAATATAAGTAGATGCAAGGATGCGAAAGTGTACTTGAGTCTCGCAAGGGATCCGCCTAATCAATTTAATTAACATTTCTGTTTAAGGGTAGAATAGGTATTTTAATACTAGTCAGGATTCTAATATCTCCTAGACCCCTGTCGGGTGGACCTAGGAGCTATCCTAAAGTGCTATAAACACCGATCGGCCGAATATGCCTCTTCGGATGTGAAGGTCTTACCTCATTGGCTATGTAACTAGTCAAGCCTGTCGGTTAATGACGAACATTACACGGTTATTACCTAGTTTTGTATTCGAACCCCCCGTCGGATGATCACTTTTGTCACTTAAAGTGAATAGCCCAAATACTAATACCTAATTCTAGTTGTAGCGAAAAGAATAAGTGAATAACAACAAAGTAACAACCAATATAAAATACCCAATTCAATTTAAATTATGGAAATCCCAAATTCAGAAACAATAAAGAAATTAATTAGGGTTCATCCCTCTTATTGCGATTCTCAAGCACTAATGTATTTAGCTCATAATGTAATTAAAAACTGAAATAAAATATGAAATAGTCATATTCAATTACAGTAATTAAATGGGTAACCTAATTAAAGGATTGATTTTGACTGAACAAAGAATTGGGCGTTCTGAACTCCTGCCGGTGGATCTGGTAATACTGGTGGAACTATTGGGTTTCCGTTTTCATCGAACGGAACCCCTGGCTCTTGACCATTATGAATGTTTAGATCCTCCATTTCTTTTTCTAGCCTTGATTTTTCTCTTGCTTCTCTTTCTCTCTTATTCTTAGATCAAATTAGTCTCTCGGGATTTGAGAGTACACCAGACCTGTAAAACCTGAGAAGAAGCAAAACAAAGAAAAGCGTAAAACCGAAGAAATAAAATAAAATAAAAATAACAACTAAAACACTTACGGATAACACCGTGGTCACACATTACCGTCCCCGGCAGCAGGGCCAAAAAATTGGTGTCTCCTTGTGTGTTCTAAAATAACACACCTAAATAGGCAAGACACGTATCGCAAGTGTACGGGTCGTCCAAGTAATATCCGATAAACGGGAAATCGATCTCAGGGACGGATTGGATATGACTTTAGATGTTATGTAATAAGTGTGAATAGTTGTTATATGATGTGAAAAGTAAAAGGGAATAAATATTTGTTGGGTTTTTGTTTAAGGACTAAAGTGCAAATCAAGTAAAATATTAAATTGACTAATGCAAATAAATGAGACGCAAGTAAATAAAATATGAGTAAACGCAAGGATGAGAAGTAGTACTTGAGTTTCGCAAGGTTTTCACCTAAATCTATTCAATTAATGCTTTCGTTTAAGGGTCGAATTGGTAATTAATACTAGTCGAGATTCTAGTTTCTCCCAACCCCCGTTAGGGTGGACTTAGGAGCTATCCTAGGGTATTACAAACCCCGTCAGGGTGATTATAAGCTACCTTTGAATGTTCAAGTATTTTACCCAATTGACTATAAGATTAACTAAGTCCGTCAGGATCAATAATTTATATCTTACATATATTACCTATTTCTATAATTAAACCCCTCGTCAAGGTGAACATTACGCCACTATAATGAATAACATGACTTTAAAGACAGTAAATAAATTCACGATAATAGAAGATACTAATTTACCCAGTTCAAATTAAATCATTCAATCCCAAATTCAAAAACATTAACTAAATAAATTGGGGCTCAATCCATTAAAGCGATTCTCAAGCACTTAGAGTATTTAGCTCGTAGTAGAAATTAAAACTAAAGAAATAAAAATAAATGAACTCATGTCTAATACAGAATTAAAAGATAAGAAAACCTAATTGAGGAATTGGGTTTGGCTGTGATTTGAAGAAGATAAATTCTCCAGCTCTTAGCTTTTTCCTTTTCCTTGCTTTTGACTTTCTCTCTGTCGTTTCTGACATGTGCAAAGTGAGTTGTGTGTAAAAATAAAGTCAAAAGGTCTATATATACTATTAAAATCGAACTTGGGCTTATTTTAAATGAATTAATTAAATATTAAATGTCCCAAGTCCACTCTTCAAATCCAAATCACGTAACTGGTGTACACCCTCCACTAAAACGACTATAACTTTATCAATTTAACTCCAAATCGACTCATTCAACTTGCTAACTCTTCGTAACTCGATAAGGAACGAATCCTCTTTACAACTCAGAAGCTAAATCCATGATTAAGTCGCTCGAAATAAGCAATTACCATCAGCCTTCCAGATTTGCAGCTCTAACTTGTCAATTCTTCAGGATATTTCTTCTTGCCTTTGACTTCTTTATACGATCTACGACTTTAATCCTTAATTCCTCTCCTTGCTGGCATTAAGAACTTACAAACTTTGCACTAAAACAAACCATTTAACGTGCAAAAACTTAATAAATTAAAAATACTACAATTCAAAGTGGGAAAATGAAATATTACGAGTTAACACTAAAAGTATATCAAATTAATCAAATACTCACCAAAAATGATGTCTCTTAAAGGCATATAATTAGAAAAAAATGGGAGACATCAGAGAGGCCTAGAAATTTAAAAGGGCATCCATATTCTCATTTACAATACTCCCCATAGATGTTTGTTTCTTATGAAATATGCCTAATTAAAACTTTGCCAAGAAAAACCATGTGGGATTAAAAGTTGGTCGAAGGAAAAAGAGTACATATGCATAGGACTAATTACCTTGAAATACTGCATCGTTAAAACATTTTCAAGAAAAACCTAGTGGGATAAAAACTTAGACGAAGGAAAAAGAGTAAATTGTCTTATTCATGTTTCCCCTGATGCTGGCAAGAGATCTCTGAGTTTTTCGCATTCCAATATTGTGGACCAACTTTTTAATTGATGTGGTTGACAATGATTTTGTAAATAAACCTGCAAATTTATTACATGATTGTATCTGTAGATTGTAAATATCCCCAATCTTCTGTTGCTCATGTATGTAGAAAAAAATTGGTGAAATATATATTGTTCAATCGCATTTGATATATGCATTTTAAATTTGTGTGATACAGGCAGCATTATCCTAATACAATATCGTCAGTATGTTTGTTATTGAGGATAACTCATACGTCTTTTAGATATATTGAACTAGGGATTTTAACCATATACATTCCCGACTTGCTTCATGTTGTGTCGATATTACAGAGTGAATAGATGAAGTGACAACTAAATTTTGTTTCACGGATCTCCTTGTTATTGCAAGCCTACCACAAGCAAACACGCACTTTGAGATCTACCTTTGTGAAGGTCTGAAAGATAACCAATATTAACATAGCCTACTATTTATCGTTTTGAATCTTTTGAGTAAAACAAACTCAAATCAGTTGTTCCACGAAGATAAAACAAGACATGTTTAATTCTATTTCAATTTTTTTTGGTGGTTCTGAGTTATACCTTTCCAATAGGTATATTGGGAATGATATGGCAGGTCTTGTACAATTTGGAAGGTATATTAATACTTCGATGACACTAAGATATGGTACTTCCGGACCTAATAATTCTTCTTCTTTTTCTCGTGGACGGAAATGATCATCAAAATTATTTGGACAATCAAGAGAGGGTAATAGTCTTAACCGTTAAATAGTATTATAGAATCATACAGGAGAGGTTCCTAATATTAAATAGCATCCCTTATCTACACAGGGGATATTTAGGGTGAACTTAATATCCCTATTAGCAATCAACATCCCCGATTTGCCCTTAAACTGCAATTAAGTCCAAGTCATAATTAATGGTAAGTACAAGTCTCTCAAGATACGCCTTCTTCATATATCTTCAAAACTTGGTTTATTTACTTTTTAGTTAATCTTTATCTTTTTAAATCATAGTTTAGTATTTAGAAGACAAAACGAAAATATCTTTTCAATTTTATTTTTTGTTAGCAAATATTTCAATTGAAGCTAAAAGTATGTGTTTAACTTCTTACTCCCTGTGGAGACGATAGTTTATCACTTTTACTACTTGTGAAGACTCGTACACTTACGAATTATCCTTCTCTGAGAGCTAAAATTATATCACATCTCTAGAGACCTCAAGTTTTTTGGCTTCGTTGTCAGGGATTAATTAGTTATTTGCAGTTTTAGGTTGGTTTTAGATTTTTGTTATTAAATTTTATGTTAGTTTCTTGTTTTTTTATTTCAAAAGTTTTTGATTGTGCATGATATTGGATCTGAGGATTTGTTTAATCTTAATAAGAATCTAGAGAAGTAGAGGAAAAAGCAAGAAGCAATGGTTCATCAATAATTTTTTGATGCGCATGATAGCCCTATCATGCCACTGGGATTGTGTAAGTTGGTCAAGAAGGCTTCGGCAACCTGGATATAAATAGGAGTCTTGGAAACAATCAAGTTCCACCAATTAATCAAGTACCACCCGTGGTTAATATGAAACAAGGAGTTGAAGGTGTGAATGGAAAAAATGGAAGGCCTCCAATCAACAATCAAGTTGGAGCCCAAAGCCACCCAGGCCAAGGGTTTCAGTTTTGTGTGCAACCACTTTAGATTTACCCATTAGCTATTCAGGCACAAAGATTCAAGCTTGAAGTGGGTACGTTGAACCAGTTCACAAGCTAGGGAAACTATAGTAGAGTAGCTCATGAAATTCTGATACGAGTAGTCTAGAAATTCATACAGATTTGTGACGCTGATATCACGCAAGGCTTTACAAGGGTATATATGTTATATATCATGTCCCCCTTTTTCTTAAATGGAGGTGTAAGTGAGTGGCTTGATTATCAAATGTCCAAGCTAATACCAATATTGGGTAAGCTACAAACCGCATTATTTGACTGGTTTTATCCTCGAAGAATGAGGGTGAAATCTTTAATAGATCTTGCAACTTTCCAACAATAGTCCAACAATCCCTAGACGAGACTTGGACAAGATTTCAAATGAGTTTGAAGAAGAGCTCACTTCACGGGTATACTCCTGATTTACACTTAGAAATATTTTATCAAGGTCTTGAGACAAGTTTTAGAGAAAGGCTAGACGCTATTAGTGGAGGCGGTTTCATGATGATGAACCCAACTCAAGCCTTTATTATTATGGATTATATTGTGAGGATTGAGATGAGTTGGAAACCTTCGTGAGTACCTGTTCAAAAAAATTCAAGATACGTTATGGTTAGATGTTGATACGACATTTAATGTGGAGCTCGCTACTATAGAGAACCAGTTGAAACAACTATATTGGGCTATTAACCAAGGTGTACAAGTTAAAAACACCAAGGTTGATATAGTGCAAGAGTCGTATAGATGTTTGAGTTGTGGGGTTAATGATCATAATTTGTAGGAATGCCAAAGTAACTTAGAGTTGGTCTTCTTTATGGGAGACCGTGTGACTTATTAAGGAAATCAAGGTTATAAATAGGGTGTTGCAACCATCTGGGTTCCAACTGTCAAATCCTAATGGAGCTGCGAACCAGGCTAATACTTATCAAGGAAATTCTTACCAACCTCGTTGCCAAGGAAAAAACTACCAACCAAAACCGCAAAACCAATACGCGACTGGATAAACATATGGGAACCAATATCCTTAGAAACCCGTGTTAAATTCATATGAAGAAAATCTAGCTTAGAAGGCGTTCCCCTCTTATCCACAAGAAGGCTCCACCATCAAGTTGGAGATGACATTCAAAACGTTTATGCTAGTGACGGGTGAAAAAATGATGAAGACCAATATAATGCTAAATTCATATTCAGTGTCCTTGAAGATATTATAGAATCAGGTGTCTCAAATTTCCAACACGCTGCAAATTTGACCCCAAGGTCAACCCCCGAGATAAACTGAGAATTAGATAAACAATAAAGCATGCAAAACAATTGCACTAAGGAGGGTAAAACAACTACCTCCACCTTAAATCATGATAAAGATACCATGAAAGTGATGACCAAAAACAATCATCAAAGTGATGACCAAAAACAAAAAATTCATTCATAAATGCCTCAAGGAATCGATCGATCATATCCTAGAATATTGTCATCATACACCTCTGAAAAGTAGCAGGTGTGTTACATAATCCAAATGGCATCCTTCTATAGGCAAACGAAAAAGACATGTAAAAGTCGTTTTGTGTTGATCTGCAGGGTCTACGCATATTTGATTGTACCCTGAATAACCATCAAGAAAACAATAATACTCTCTTCTGACTAGCTTATCCAATATCTAATCTATGAACGGAAGAGGAAAATGGTCTTTTCTGGTGGCCTTGTTCAACTTGTGATAATCCATTCACACTCTCCAACCAACAACGACTCTCAAGGGTATGGATTTATTCTGATTATATTGGACAGTTATGATACCACCCTTCTTTGGCACGCATTGAACAAACTCGCCCACTCGCTACTAGATATGGGAAAAACGATTCCCGCTAGGGATGGTAATGGTTACGGTTAAAAAACAAAACCGATGATAACCAAACCGATTAAAACCAAATTATATATCGTGGTTATTACCATTAGGTTATGGTTTTGAAAAATATAACTGATGTTTAAACCGTTAGGTTATGGTTTATGATAAAAATAAAGCCGAATAACTGAAAATCGTTTTTTATCATATATATTTTCATATTTTATAATAAGCTAGATTAAATTGGATATATTAAAATTCTAAAACCAAAATCCAAATACTAGATTTAACCAACTAAAATATGAGTAATTATATATACCACCCAAAATCATACCACCCAAAATCATACCACCCAAATACCACCCAATGACGTGGCGTGAGTTGGTTGGTTACAAATCTTTAATCTATTTATTTCTTGATCTAATTAAAGATTTGTAACCAACCAATTCACGCCACGTCATTGGGTGGTATGATTTTGGGTGGTATATATCGTTACTCTAAAAATATATATGCAATTAAATCAAAGATCGACACAATATATTATATACCTCGTAGATTGTTCTTATATGTTTGGTTTTTTTTTATGAAAATTAATATATTTATTAAATTACCTTTTGGTTATGGTTAAAAACCGTAAGATCGTTTAAAAAACCAAAACTGAATAATATTGTTATGGTTTTGAAATATGTAAGTGATGGTTAAAACCATTAGGATATGGTTTTAAATAAAATAAACGGTTATACTTATGGTTTTTAAAAATTTTGCAAAAGAAACGAACCATTGCCATCCCTAATTCCCGCATCTAGTAACATGATTACTTTTTTTTTTACCACCTCCGCATCCGTCTCCTTTGACCTTCAACTGAGCGTGCACCTTCGTCTTCTAGAATGATTTTTTATAGGCAAATGGTGGGACTAATACCATTGATATCATTAATAGTCCACCCAATTGCCTCTTTATTGGATCTTCGTACACGCAACAGTTTATCTTCTTGAGGACCTGTTAAAGTAGTTGAAATAATAACATGTAAAGTATTGTTAGTACCCAAATAAGCATACCTCAAGTGTGACGGAAGCGGTTTCTCCTCTAGTTGCGGAGGAGACGCAATAGATGGTTTCTTTTGAGGTTCGATCTCCTCTGACACTGGCTCATAGGCAAGACGCCTAGGCTTTGTGTTCTCAGAATTTAGAGTTGTCACTGTTTCGGAAAGCTCTTTCATCATCTCTGGTAAGTCAAGTGTTAGGGCAGCCTGCAAGATATCATTAAATACCTCTTGCGTAACATGATCAATGGCATCCAACCGGAAACACTCATCCTTGGAATCCAAAAACTTCATTGCCCCAAACACGTTGAACTTACCCTCCTCGTCTTGGACACGCATTATTAATTATCATTTTCAACATCAATAAGAGTATGTCCCGTGGCTAGGAATGGTCTTCCCAAAATAATGGGGACATTCCTATTCGCGTCGTAGTCAAGTATAATAAAATCACAAGGGAAAATTAAACTACCTGCCTTGACGAGGACATCTACCACCCTTCCCTCTGGATGTGCAAGGGGATCTATCAGCCATTTGCAAGACCATGGTGGTAGGCCTTGTGTTTCCTATCTTCAACTTTTCAAACACCGATCTAGGCATGAGATTAATACTCGCACCCAAATCACACAGAATTCTACCATGCCACTCCTCACCAATAGAAATGGGAATATTAAAACTCCCAGAATCAACCAATTTGGGTGGCAACTTACTCTGACATATCACACTACACTCTTCTGGCAAACCTACCATTTCATTCTCAAGATATGTGCGTTTGTTGGTGATAGCTCTTTTCAAGAATTTCACATATTTGGAATTCCTCGAACAACCTCTAAAAATGGCAAATGGAAAATTGATATTAAGCTTACTCACCACATTCACAAACTTCTAAAATTCATTCGTATCTCCTTTCTTCTGAACTCTCGAGGGAAAATATGGAAAAGGTCGATTCTCTACCACTACTACATCTTTCTTCTTTTGTTTTTTTGAAATTTTCTCAACTTCCACCTTGATTATCTATGGTTCACCTTCTTTCTCCGCCACATATTTTACTGTTTTTGTTTTTATAGTCGTTTCTTTTTCTTTCATAACAGGAAAAGGTGGTAGTAATTGCTTCTTTTTCTGTTCATTTTTTTTTACCGGAAAAAAATTTAAAATTTGAAAAATAAAAACTCAAGGTTTTTTTTTGATAATAAGTATAAATTATATAAACGTTAATATATAAATAGGTTATTTATAAAATGTTTTTAAAATAAATAAAAGCAAAATTTTAAAGAAGAGAAATAAAGAAAAAAATCTTAATTTTTTAGTTAGTAAAAGAATTAGTAAAAACTAAAAAGATATAAAAAATGGCTACCAAAAAAGGTATAAAATATATATAGTATTTTTAAATTTCAAGGCTTAATTTGTAGTAAATTTATTTAGAAAAAAATTATGAAATTCATGATTTTATGTTAGTAAAAAAAGAAAAATGAAAAAAAAAATTAGCACTACAAAACAAAAAAACGGTAACAAAAAAATATAAACATAAAAATTTAGGTTCAATTACCCAAGGGGTATTAAAGATTATTGTAGTGACACATAGGAGATAGTCAATTCCTTTCCTTTTTTTAGAGGTCAATAAGATGTCTAATGTCATAACTACCCTTCTAGTGCATATAGACAAAAAAATAGATTTTTCTCTCTCCTCTACTACCATTACTCTCTCATCTCCATTACCATTAATCTCTCTCCTCCTTTATCATTTTTTCTCTCTCCTCCTTCATTAATAATCAAATAATTTCCAGCTCCGACCACAACCACCGATCACCGTCGATCATGGCCAATCACCGCCGGCCACTGCCGGAAAAAGTTCTGAGCGTGAAAAAAAATTCCGAGCGTAGAAAAAAGTTCTGAGTTTGGGGTACTGAGCATGAAAAAAGTTTCTGAGCATGGAAAAAGTTGTTGAGCAGCGGAAAAAGTTGTTGAGTGTCGAAAAAAGTTGTTGAGTATTCGAACTTTTTCGTTGTGTGACTTTACTGAGCATGCTCAATAACTTACTGAGCATGCAAAAAAAATCAATGTAATCACTTATTGAAGAAATAAAATAACAATTAAAATAGCATTTTTATTGAATATTACACTAAATTCAAAACAAACAAAAAGACAAAAAAAAAATTGCTGAGCTAGCTTTGTATTATCGCGGGAAAAGAGACTCTTAGGATTATGTAGTTGGATCTATAGCAAAATAAAGAATAACCATTGGACAACACAGAATTGGTAATATTAAAATTTATTCTAGCGATATAAAATAGGAACATGTTCACTTATTCCAAACCCACATTATCATATTAATACATTAGCAAAAGGGTAAAATTGCACCATTGGACATTCTATTATGCAAAATTACCAAATTGAATTTTGTGTTTCAATTAATCATGAAAAGTTACATAATTTAATTAAAGCTATCGTAAAGATAGAAAGACTTAAAAAGGATTTTTTTTTTCTCAGCAGATTGAACTTCTTTGTGCAACAAATAAGAACTATCCAGTTTAGTTGGATTAGAAACTCCGACTAGATCTGAAAACTTCGTTGAATGAGCTCCGTCGTTCAAACAGCAGCAAAAGAAAACCGCTATTGCTCTCAGTTCAGATCCAATATTTCGTCCTCCGATAAAGAAGCCTCTCCACACTCACCTTTTTTTCGAAGCCTCTACGATGTAGATCTACTCCGACGAGCCTTAAATCATGGTCTAGTAAAGAGAGAGAAAGAGTTTTGATGTTATCCATGAAAATTTGTGAGATGCTTCAACGGGAATCTTAAGAGAAAAAGAAAGAGAGAAGAGAGAAGAGAAGAGAGAGGAGAGAGTGTTTGGTTTTAATTTTTTTAATAAAAATTAATATATATAGTGGAGAAAAAACAAAAGAGATAAAATAGTAAATGGGATTTTTATGTATAGTGTTAATTTTTTGTTGTGGCCTTTAGTAAGAAGAGGGTAATTCACTGGGTCTTGAGGTGGTTAAGGGTAATAATCTTAAATATTTATTGATCAAAGTTAAAAAAAAGGTGAATTATAGATAGGGTCTTAGAGACACTATTTTTTCTCTAGAGAGTAGTGTCTTGAAAGTTGTTCTTCTTAGAGACCTCATTTTTTACAATTGTCTTTCCTACCCTTACTAACACTAAAAGACAAAAAAGTGTGATGTCACTGTTTCTCTCTCCTCTACCTACCACTACCCACCTACCTCCAACCTCCCACCACCTACCTCCGACCTCCAACCACCGACCACCGACCTTCGACAACCGACCTCCGACCACCAGTCACCGGTCACCGGAAAAACATAGAGTATCGGAAAAAACATAGAGTACTCTATATATTTGTTGAGTACTCTATAAATTTGCGGAGTACTCTCTAAATTTTTTCGAGTGCACGAATAAAATCTCGGGGTACTCTAAGAAAATCTCGGAGTACTCTGAGAAAATCTTGGAGTACTCTAAGAAAATCTCGGAGTACTCTAAGAAAAATCTCGGAGTACTCTTAAAATTAGAGAGTAATTTTAAAAAAGCAATGAGTAATTTAAAAAATAATAATGAGTATTATTTAAAAAATTGTATTATTACACAATTAAGAAAAAAAATTCTAATTGGTTTGACCAGATCTAGATCTGGTCAACTATGACAAACTAAACAAAAAAAAAACTCCTCTTCGGGTGAAACACCATTGCAACTCCGGCGAACAGTAACCACAGCAACACCACTGCAACTCCACAGCAACCACGAACTGCAACTCCGAACTGCAACTGCGGCGAGCACCACGAACAACAACCACAGCAACACCACTGCAACTCCACTGCAACAGATCTGGGGAGAAGGTGTTGCACGAACAGATCTGGAATGAAGTGGGACCATCGGATTCGAGATCTCCGGCGCAGAGCTCCGGCGAGGCTAGGAGCTCGACTGATGACTGCCTTATTCGACAGAGAAGAAGGCAACTACCACCCCTGCGAAGGCAACCACCACCACTGCGAAGGAAACCACCACTGTGCGAAGGCAACCACCACCACTGCGAAGGAAACCACCACCGTGCGAAGGCAACCACCACCACTGCGAAGGAAACCACCATCACTGCGAAGGCAACCACCACCACTGCGAAGGAAACCACCACCGTGCGCCTTCCTGTGGTTGAAGATCCGGAGTTGTTCAAGTGCCTCCAGCGGGCGTGAAGCTTTCTTGCAGCAAATCAGATCCGGATCGAGCTTCATTTCGTGATTTCCTCCATGGATGACGATATGGCCACGAACAGTACTCCGGTGAACTCCTCCAATGTGTTATGTGTTATGGTGGTGGTTTCGTGGATGTGTTATGGTGGTGGTGGTGTTTTGGTGGAACCTCCATGGCTGCCATGAGAGGTTGCGAGAAGGGTGGTTGTGGTGGTGTGTTTTAGTGGTGGTGGTGGTGGTTTTGGAGCTACTCACATCGGAAGGGAGAAATGGGAAGGAGAGGGAGGTGAGAGAAACTGGATCTGGATCTGAAAATGTAGTTTGTGGTATCTAAATTAATATATATAGGAGAAGAAAAAATAAAAAGAGGGTAGAAAAGTAACAGGGGTTCTGGGGTTCATGTGTTAAAAAGTTGCTGAGGTCTTTAGTAAGAAGAAGCTCTAGGCAGGAACCTCATCTTGAAAGGGGGGGAGGGTGTTCAAGACCCTAAGTGGCATTTACTCTAAAAAAAAAATTGTGACAAAAAAAATGTCATGTCATGTCACACTAGTAAAAATTTATAAAAGTTTTTTTTTAGTAGAGAATCCATACGAAAAGAAAAAAAACTTATTTGTTGCATTTAATCTATTTATAATGGCGTGGAACATTTAATTGATAGCAAAGGAGATTTTAGGACTTTTGGATGGATTAGACTTTTGGGCCATATTTATTAGGTTATGGGCTATTTAGGCTAGACCTATTTTAAATTATATAATTTTATGCGTCCAAAAAAAAAAAATTATAAAATTTTATTTTGCTTGTTCCGTAAGGCATCTCTATACACATATATAAAGCTGTAGTTATGTATAGTTTTCTTCTTGTAGTATTCCTTGCAAGTTAGATCCCTGTCGGTCTTCTCTTCTACAACTCTTAAGAAAAAATTAAACATAGCATATAGCGTGACAATGTCTAATATTATTATTCCACAAGATTTAGTTCCTAATATCCTTTCAAGGTTACCTGTGAAGTCTCTTACGCGATTCAAGTGCGTATCCAAATCATGGTGTCAGATGATTGACACTCCTGGGTTCATCAAAACACATCTCGAACAATCCAAATCTAATATAAAGTTTATTTCTGAAGTATCTAAGACAGGAGGGGCCCACCTTTATGATGTAGGTTTTACATTGGATGAACTTCCCAAGGAAGAAATCAAATACCCTGTTGTTATATTGGATGCCAAAATCTACCGAATTACAATTGCAGGCTCTTGCAATGGCCTGGTCTGTCTAGTCTATTATCCTTTACATGAAGAAAAAACAACAATTGTTTTGTGGAACCCTTCAACTCGGAAGCACCTTCAGTTACCTATCTTTCCCATGGAAACCTATCGTGTCCGCAATCATGGTTTTGGTTTTGGGTACGATAAAAGCACTGATGACTACAAGGTGGTTCGATTAGCAACTTATGAAGACTTCTATGATAAATCTTTCGATGAAATTTCTATATTTAGTCTAAAATCTAACAAATGGAAGAATTTGGAGGGTTTTAGATTTGGAAACAATTTTATTATGAACAACGTCTCAGTTCTTGCTAAGGGTACCCTACATTGGCTTCTCCGTAACAATTCAATTCTTGCTTTTAATCTTGAAACTGATGATATCCAATTATTACCACCACCTGATACTTCAACTTCAATTAAATGTGCATGTTTGTCAGTAGCTTTTGTGAATGGTTGTCAGAATCTGGTTTTTGAGGATACAACTCATACAAGGGAGGGGCAAAAGTGGATAACACAAGATAAGTGTGGGTCTAACTATTCTTGGACAAAGTTAACATATGATTTCTTGTCTGGTGAACAATTGCTTATTGTGAGGATGCCATGTTATCGTAACTCATATGATATGATCATGTTTGAAAAGAAGCTAGAAGTGGAATTTCCATTTAGAGTGCAATACTTGCAAGCACATCTATATCTTGAAAGTCTTGTACGACTCGATGATGCATGTGAAAAGAATGATGTTACATTAATTGAAGAACAAGTTGATGAAGGAAGAAAAAGAAAGAAAATGGATGATATGTTTATTGAATCGTATCTCAATATGATTCCAAATTCAAAGCGTTTACTCAAAAGAAGAAATTGGTCATGACTTGTAGGGTTCAAGGTTAATTAGTTAATTTAGTTAATCATGAGTATTTCTTTAATTATATGACTTGTAGAGACCAAGAATATTTCGTTAATTCTTTTGTTTAATTTTATGGATTTTATATTTAACAAACCAAGTATGTGGTAAAACTTTTAGTGATTTGATTATCAAGCCTAATTGTTCTCCGATACCAATTGCTACTCTTTTCATGACACATGCTTTACTATTGATAGATTTTTTAGCATTGGATAATTAGAATAATTTGTTGTAATTTAAATTAGGCTTAACCTACTAATTAATGATGCATCTTGATGAGATAGAATAAAGTCTATATGGAATGGTATATTGTCCTTGTTTTGTTTTAACTGACATGTTATTAGTCTTGTTTGGTAGTATTTTCGTGATTGAAAGAGAATCAACCTTGTTTAATTGACAAGTCTGTTTAATTAAGGTACCCAATAATCTACTACTTGTTAGTGCAAGATGTTCTTATCTTCTCATGTTAATGTTATATTCCTACATCTAATGATAGGTAAATAAATAATCGCAATTTAATTTCCTAGTAGACTTAATAGTCCAATTTTGGATCATAACTCAGCAATCAAATACACCATAACACCTATAACAAACTCTATACGAGCAAAATCCCACAAACCTAACATTTTTAACATATTTTAGTGTTTTGAAATCTTTCTATAGCTTGTTGTTTTTCAACATCCATTAGATTCTACCCTTTAATGCTAAGTCCAACAGCTACCCAATAATTTTGCCAGAATTGGGAGTCAAACGCATATTCTTTATCAAATATTAACCTTATAAAACAACTCTACTCCAACAGCTTCCCAATTTTAACCCCCAATTTCAAAAAACTTTACTTTAATTTTATTTAAAAAAATTCTTAAATAAATAAATAAATAAATTTTTAAATTTTTCATACAATTATTTATTTACTATTTTACTTTTATATTTGTAAAAAATATTTGAAAAAAAAATATAATGTTAATATTTAAATTATAATTCTCAACAGAATAATCAAACGATTTTTTTTCAATTGAAACGAGTTTTTTTCATCATCCAATAAGATTAAAATATTAGTACTATTTAATAAATTATGAAGATATAATTTTTTCAATTAATTTGATTATTAAAATCTTTAAAATCTCTTAATTAATATTTTTTCTAATAATTATAATTTTTTTATTGAATTCTTTTAACTTATAATAAAAATATTTACATACATAATATTGATATTTGAATAATTTATTTTTTAAAACTTAATTATATATATAATAAACATATTTAAATTAAAAGAAAAAATAAAAAAAATGTAGCAAATTTGAATTGGAGTTAGCCACATGGCTAACATTTCTTTAGAATAGGGATCCCCTATTCTGGCTTTAGCCAGAATTAGAAATCTGTTGGAGTTGATTTTTTCATTGTTCAACCCCCAATTGTAGCTTTTTGCTACAATTGGGGCCCTATTGGACTTAGCCTAAGGTAGAGTATGTGGGTAACTTGAAAGAAACATTAATAAATAGGTGGTGGTAGTAGTGGTGAGTTTTTTGAATCGTGGTGGTAGTAGTGGTAGTGGTGGATTAGTGATGGTTGTAGATTTAAAGTCAGTGTGGTGATGGTGGTGATGAAGAAATATAAAAGGACATAAAATTTATGAAGAGTGGAAAAAGTGTTTGTTTCGTAATTCCATTTCAGGAAAAAATTGCAAATCATCATGCATGGAGAACACTGATCCAAAAATTGTAAATAAGTATTTGGACTTTTTTACTCTAATTTAAAAAACATAATTACGATATTAAATATGCTATGATCCAAAAATAGTAAATAAGCATTTGGACTTTTCTACTCTAATTTAAAAAACATAATTACGATATTAAATATGTCTAATTTAAAAAACATATAATCTCACGTAAATGAATAGTACAATGTCAAAAAAAATGAATTGTACGAAAGGAAGTCGATTATCATAACAAAATAGTACGGCGTCCTTATTTGAATGATGGTTGATTCACATCAGTTGGTTCATCCTGTTTTACATTCGGCTCGAGTACTGGTGCATTGAGTAGTTGATTCACATCAGCTTCCATCAGGTTGCTAAATCAGATCAGCTTCTTTAGGTTGCTGATTCGGGATCAGCTTCTTCAGCTTGTAGTAAACCAGCAAGGCCTTGTACAGTCCAAATAGGTAGTTCAACCGGTGGTTCATCTTCTTGATCTTGCTCAACATCTAGTAACGCAGCAACGTCTTGTACGTTATTTGGTTGACACAACAAGAAATCTGTCATCTAGCGACGTTTTTTACCGACGCGTCACAAATGCGTCCTTGAAAAAATTATAATTGTCGACGCAAGTGAAAAAGATTCCTTATATACATGTATGGTGACGCAATTTTTCTTGCGTCACTAAATACTCTTTAGTTGAGGACGTAACGCGTTAAGCGTCGGTGTATAGTTTGTTATGACGACGCATTTAGTGCATGTGTCCCCGTTTCTTGTTTATTCGTACACAATAGGGGACGCTTCTATGCGTCGACAATATTGATAATCAAAGGAGACGCATCCAGATTAGCGTCAGGAATATTGATAATCAATAGGAGACGCTGACGAATCTAGCTACGCGTCGAAAATACTAATAATCGATAGAAGACGGTGAAGCATCTACCTATGCGTCAACAATATTGATAATCAAAGAAGACGCATACAGATTAGCGTCGGGAGTATTGATAATCATAGGAGACGCATCCAGTTTAGCGTCGGTAATAGTGATAATCAATAGGAGACCCTACCATATTAGATTTGGTAATATTTATACTCCAATTGGAGTTGCGTCTTATAATACATTTGTAATATAGAAAAATCAACAGAACATTTGTAATAATAATGTGTTGGTAATAAACAAATACAATGAACTAAAATTAATCAAATTTAAACTACCAACTCCGAAATCTCAAACCCAAACTACCATCCCCAAAACTTCAAACTCCAAAAAAGCCAACAAAAGTACAACCCAACTTGGAAACCTCAGACCTCGAACCCCAGATCTCGAAACATATACCCTAAACTCCGAAGCGCCAAACACCACAAACCAAACTACCAACCCTGAAATCTCAAACTCCAAAAACACCAAACCAAAGCACAACACATCTTGGAAACCTCAGACCCCGAAACCGGATATATTCTAAACCCTGAAACACCAAACACCACACCCTAAAATGACAACCCTGAAACCTCAAACTCTAAAACGCCAAACCAAAACACAAACCAGCTTGGAAACCTCATACCCCGAACCCCATGTCCCAAACCCAAAACCCTGAAACACCGAACACCAATCACGAAACCTCAAATTCCAAAAACCTAAACCTCAAAGCTTAGCCCTTGCTCGAAAACCCGACTCCAAACTCCATACGCATTTCTTACTTATAAAATATATTTATGCACAAAAATTATTTTGTGTAGTATTCACAGTTAGTTTTATTTTATTTTTTAAAAATAATAATTTAAATAAAAATATATAGTTGATTATAAATATAATATGTAGTATATTTAATATCATACAATTTGTTTAAATTTTAAACATAACTATTTATTTATATCTTAATTATAAAATATATTATTATAATTTTTTCAATTAAAACCATAAACATTCAACTAGTAAAGTTTTTAAGTTAAAAATAGTTATAATCGTAAATGTTGTAAAAAAAATCAAATTAAATGTTGTAAAATAATTATATATACAGACCTCACACTTTCTCTATTTTTTTTTCCGATATCCAACCAAATATAAATAAAAATACACTCACCCCAAACACATCTACCAGTCCAGCACAGACCGCCACCACACAGAAACTCATCCCACCCACCCCACTTCGCCAGCTGCTCTCCTGCACAGACCGCCGCCACACGGACCAGTCTTAGCCATTATCAATCCTATTTGCTAACCACTAAATAATCATAATTAAAATAAGAAATTATTTTTACCATTGAAACTCTAAAAAATACAAAACAATTAGATTTAGTTTTAACCCAATCTCATCATTTTTACAATTTTTTAGAATTTTTAGATAAAATTTTATACTTGCATTATATATATATATATATATATATATGTATATATATATATATATATGTGTGTGTGTGTATGTGTGTGTATAAATTTCGCCACGAGAAGATTTTATGCGTTTCATGATTTGCCGTTTGGAGTGAGCAATTTGTTCTTATACTATTTTTTGAATATTTTCAATAGTAAATATCCATTGCAATTGCTGGAGATGGTCTTATAGGTAAATCTCTTTTGTGTATCTATTTAATTAAATCGTATATGAAAGTGGATGTTTAGTTAACTTTTCAATTAATTTGGAATAAAATTCAAGGATTGATCCCAAGTATTCTTTCTTCAAAATTATACTTATGTTTCGATATCCAAAATAATAATTAGTTTATCAATTTATATGAATTTATATGTGTATGTATTGTTGATGTAAAATTGTCTACTAATTAAACCTATGCTATGGTTATCTTTAGGATTATGATTATTAGATATTAACTATTGGTCTATGTCTCATGAGTCAGTTTCTTTACAGGTTTTTCTTTCCATTTCTAGGGGGGTGGCTAAGATCATTTCATTCCAACTTGATTTGGAGCCGTTGGTGCCATCGTAGAGCTAGTGAAAGAAGATTACACATTTAGGGGTTGGAAGTGTAGTGAGGAGGGAAGGATGAAATGGGAAGACTAGTTTCCACTCACGTTTTATAAAAAGAAGTTAGTTCTCAACTGTTTACGTTTTAAAACGGTTAGATTTTTTTGGTATCTTTGTTATGATAAGTTTGAAAATTCTGAACAAAATTTTAGATAAATTAAATTTAAACATAATAAAACTTGTATGAAATTGTAATTAATGGTTCAATATTTAACTAAGGTTTTAAAGATAATTTAAAAAAAAAAATTAATTTACTCCCTAACATGACACAACATTTTTATTTAAAATAAAATTATATGTCCTAAATTCACAACTTAACATAAATCTACATGAAATTAATATAATTATAAATTATCATGGTATATTTGAAGAGGTTATTGCTCAAAATATTATTGTTAAGTTCTCTAATAATTTTTTTGTCTCTAATTATCTAATTATCTACTGATACATAAATATCTTCTTAATTACTTATTTATAGACAACAACCCCTTTCTATTTTTGTTTCCTTTTTTACCCTATATAAATACTATATTAATTTTTAAAAATGCTATTTACTCCCATAAATTCTCTCTCTCTCTCTCTCTCTCTCTCTCTCTCTCTCTCTCTCTCTCTCTCTCTCTCTCTCTCTCTCTCTCTCTCTCTCTCTCTCTCTCTCTCTCTCTCTCTCTCTCTCTCTCTCTCTCTCTCTCTCTCTCTCTCTCTCTCTCTCTCTCTCTCTCTCTCTCTCTCTCTCTCTCTCTCTCTATGACGTGTTGTGATTTGATTGGAAGTAAATCGTTAATCAAATCGAGTAAATAAATGAATTAACGATTTACTTCCAATAAAGGGCCGACCCTTGGGCAAGGCCACCAAGGCTGCCGCCTTAGACCTCATTTTTTTCTTTTATAAAAAAGGGCCCAAATTTTATCAAAATAATTTTTTAATAGTTACAAAAGGCCCCGAAAAATAAATTTTGCTTTAGGTAACTAAGCATATTTTAGTTTCTCCGGCCGGCCCTGTTCCAATCGAATCACAACACGTCTGGGTGGTATGCTGGTGGTATATATCATTACTCATATAGTAAATCGTTAATAAAATCGAGTAAATAAATAAATTAACGATTTCCAATCAAATCACAACACGTCATGGGTGGTATGTTGGGTGGTATATGTCATTACTCAACGATTTACTTCCAATCAAATCGTGCCACGTCATAGGTGGTATGTTAGGTGGTATGAATCTAGATGGTATAATTTAGATGGTATGAATTTGGATGGTATATATCATTACTCATTATTTAGATATATATTATAGGTGATTTGGATTGATAAACGGGTCAAATTTATATTTGGGGTCATTGAACGAATCAATTTTCTTTTACAAATGAAAGTTATAACAAAAATATAAATTAAGATCTCGTAATACACTCAAATAATTTTAGATTTTTTAGAAAATATAACTTGAGATTTTAGGAAAAACGAAGTTTGAATTTTACAAAAGTAGAGATAATATTATAATAGAACACGAATTAGACTTATTAGATGAAATATTAATAAAATGTTAGTTATTTTAAAAGCCGAGGAAGAAAAGATAAATATAGAAAAAGAAAAACATGATTCTAATTTTTTTTTTTCAAATAAAATAAGCAATATGAGTTTTCCTATTTTTTTTATTTAAACGAGCAATTAGATCATGCTGGTTTGCATGTATGATTGAAAAATACAAAATACAATTCACAAGGGAAGGTCATTAATCAAAATTGATCGTGACCCTGAGCATATTGGCGAATCTATATTGTTGAGACAAAAGATGTTGAAGAAGCACACTACTTTGGCATTCACTCTTGCTCTTGGTAATAAGGTGTTGAACTAACACTTATTTTAATCTTGTATTAATATTCGATAAATTGATTCTTAACTAAAATGATTGTTGACTATCTTGAAAATATTATTTTCATATTTAAAAAGTGTTTTAAACCAGGTTTATAATTAATATCACGTTTTGGAGTTGAATAATTTTCGTGAGAGAAGGGTTTCTTGTCACAAAAACAGGGGCACGATATACTGCACCAAAGCACGGTATACCGCAAGGATGATTATCAATAGCTCGACAAAGCACAGTGTATCGCACAATAGTGCTACATGTATTATATTAGTTGGGTATATCAATATATCCATAAGACACACGGCTTGTGATCGTGGGGACTATCATCTGCTATAAATTGAATCTCATTCAAGACAGCAATTACACCTTTCATCTACCGATCTTAAGGGCATTAGTTGTGATCATTCAAGAAGGTGTCACGAGTCATTCAAAATTAAACCCATTCATAGCAAGCTATAAAGTTATATCCACTATTTAGGAGTCCGACACAAAGATTATACCACCATCTAAACACTTATTTGTCCTCTTAATTCTAGTTATTTTAATAGATTAAGAGAGTATGTGAGTATATGGATTATACTTGGTATTCCTTGTTTGCGATAGCAAAAGAGTTTGCTTCTTGGTTACAAAGTGGTTGTAAACACGTATTGTGTTCTCACCCCGATTTAAAGAGACACAGAGCTTAGTGGAGAAGTTTGTAAATCTTAGGTAGTGTAGTAGGGAAACCAAACCACTATATATTCTATTGTATTCTCTTTTTGCATACAATCTTTATTTTTTGCACTCTATATGTTTGATTATATGCTAGTATTAATATCGTATCTTTTATTATATATAGTTTATCAATCAAACTTATGGTCATCTAATCTATTAAGGGAATAGGATTTTAATTAGCTTTTAATTTTATTTAACTAGAAATAAAATTAGCTGATTGTTTTACATAGTCTTATTCAACCCCCCCCCCCCCCCCCCCCTCTACGAATTATATTGAATATCAAGTGGTATCAGAGTCTATCTCTATTTTGAACTTGATCGTTTCTAGAATAAAATGACATGGACTCTAACCATCCAGATGGTTCATGCTCTACTAGACCTCCGCTCTTTTCAGGTACAAACTATTTTTTAATGGGAAAAGAGGATGGAAATTCATATCATATGAGTTAATTATACTCTATATATGATCACCAAAGATTGTCCTTTTATTACTTACCAAGATGAAGAAGACACAATCATCAAAGCTCCAAAGATCTCACTCTTCAAGATATATCCAATCTAACCAAGAACAACAACGCGATGGATACACTCTTTGCAGATTAAGTGTCACGGAATATAGCTAAGTTAGTGAATGTGAATCGGCTCATGAAATTTGGAAGCACTTGGAGCTTTCATATCTATGTACGGTGGATGTCAAAGAAACTAAGGTTGGTCTCTATATCATGAAGTATGAGCTATTTCAAATGGAGCCCGATGAAACCTTAGATGTGTTGCATCAATGATTTTCAAACATCGTTAACAATTTGAAAACTCTTGGTCAAACCTATACAAATAAAGAGCAATACCAAAAACTCCTATATTCTCTTCTATAGAAATACATGTAAAAAATAACCTCCATAAGATACATGAAGGATCTCTCAAAAATGACATTTCATGAGATTATATGCAACCTCATGACGGAGGAGCTAGTACTTGAAGAAGAAAAATTAAGAGAATCTGAAGATAAAATGCAAAGAAATCTATTGTCTTTCATGTTTCAAGTAGAAAAAAAAAAGAAAAAAAAGTATATGTTGAAAAGGTTTATGAAATATAAGTGTTTTTTCAATAGCGGAATGTATCCCAAACCTCATAGAAAGAACGTGAGAGTTATCAAGTAATATGAACTTATCTGCCACCACTGCAAGAAAATAGGGTATATCAAAACCTATTGTCCAAATCTACACAGAGAAATCTAAGAATGTCATGCACGCCAATATCACTTGGGATGATCAATAATCTGATCAATAAGAAAGTGAAAGTGAGCATGTTAACCTAGTCCCATTCATGGTGGATCATAAAAACAATGAGGATGCTAGTTGGGATAAGAACAACTCAACACAAGATATGGGTGATGATGATTCAACTCAATGTGCACTCATAGGAAAAAATGATGAGATAACCTCTAAATCTAGTCTTTCTTTGTCTGACGATGATGCTTGTGAGGAAGATATTCATGATGCATTTAATTCTTTTTATAATAGTTTTGAATTCCATTGAAACAAACAAAGTTCAAACTAAAGATTTGAAAAAAGAACGAAATAGGTGTAAAGATATTTTAAAATCCTAGGATGATTCTCAAAATCTGAATGATGTGTGTAGATGAAAATGAGCAACTTCATCTTAAAAGATATTTTGAACTAAATGTGTTGTTTACCAAAAAGGTTGAGGAGTTAAATGCCTTCATTTTAAAATTTACTAAAAGACAGCCAAAATTTGGATTTAATTTTAAAATCTCAAAAAATGACTTTTAAAAAAGGAGTAAATACATCCAATACCCCCTCAATTATGGCCGAACTGACAGTTTACCCTCCACTATATTTTTTGGTACTCCTTAGTCTTTTTTAACGAAAACAGTTAAATATTGCCGTTAAGTGGTCACGTGCAGGTCATGTGCTCTAATTTTTTTTAATTAAAAAATCATTTTTCTGATTTAATAAATAAAACCCATTTTTTAACAAAGGTATTCTTGGTACTTTAAAATCTTTTAACTTATAAATACACAAAATTAAAACAAAAATAATCCAAACATAATCCAAAAATCATCATCATCAATTGGGGTAAACGAAGAACCCTAATTTCTGGGTTCTTCAAATTAAAATTTCTGGATTCTCAACATTTTCTTTATAAAATCGTTACATAATCGTTTATTTGTGTATATGAAAGAAACATTACATATACACAAAATTAATTCATACATGTGTTAATCCGTGTTGGTAATAAGAATTAGAACTATCCTGTTCCAACCCATACTTTGTTCAAGTTCCAATGAGCAAGAAAGCAATCCCCAGACCCCAAATTTTACAGTTAAGAATGATGTCAATAAACTGAATTCATATTAAGTCATTCAAATTTTCAATAATTTGAAGAAAGAACCTACTGTTGCTTTATCTTTTTGTAAGAAAGTAGCAGAAAACGGGTTTAAACATTATGTTTAATCGGGATGTAAAACTTAGCTTACAATGCACTACAAGGATGGTTAAGCAAAAATATTCGATTAGATTTGTACGCTTGTACTTCTTTAATTCGTGGATTTGTTAAGGAAAAGAAGTTGAGTGAAGCGGAGAAGGGTTTTTTTTTCTTTTGTTCCAACATCTTATATTAAATCAAAACACCACAGTACAAAGTTGCAGAAAAAACCTTACACAAATAAGAACATCACCTAACAGCATAAAGGAAAAACTAACAAAAAACAAAACTACAGACAAACAAAGAACACCACAAGATGAACCCAAACAGCAACACCTTCCCAAAGAACACCAGTAACGAAAATGCCAACAAAGTGGCGGGCTGAGACCACCAAGGGTCAAAGAAACAAGATCTTTAAGAAAGACAAACTCAATCCTCCAGGCGAAGGGGAGAAAGTCGACTACCATTTTAGTGACCAACGTGATTATCAACTCGAAACCGACTATACTCTTAGCCAATGTTGCGGATGCATTAACGAAAGTCTTGATAGCCCTCAGACCAAGAAAGGTATCACTAGCCCAAGTGATAAATAACGAAACTGAAACGGGAAAGGCTGAAAGAGAACACCAACTAAAATACCACTGCTCCTTAATCATCTCTGAAATAAACACACATTCTCGCGCTAGGCCCAACAAAAAGGAAGAATATGAGCATCAAAACTCCTGACTGAACGGCAAACACCCAGGACAGTTGACATCGGAAACTACTGATTTAAAGAGCCAAGCCGACAGTGAACCACCACTGAAGCACATGTGAAAACCCAGAGGACAACAAAGGAAAGCCAAGAGAACCCAACAAATTCGAAATCCCATCTGAACTGGACCGCGAAAAGTGGGCTCCACATTGTCACGCAGAACACGCAAAACAGAAAAAACAAAAACAAATAAGGCAACCATTCCTCCTCCCACATCTCCTAACCATTGAAAAAACACATGAACCACCCAAAGTAACTGATCAGATAACGAAAGCACTCTCAGACCCAAACCCCACAGAACCTCCACGAACAGCCAGTGCAATCCTGGCCTGGAAAAGATCCCCTTCTTCTCCCTTTGTGACCCAATAGGAAACACCAACTGATGCTCACCTAAAAGAAAAGAAGCAGGGGAATACTTACCAGAACAGAATTCTGATTTGCACCACCAGACCAAAGAGGAAATGGAAAGCAAGGGATAAAAGACTCCGGAATTCCAACCCAGCAATAACGAGTGGTCGACCTTTGGTGAATCGAAAGAACCGTGTAAAACCAAGGCAAAAGAGATCACACTGCTACCTTCCCACAACAGATATGAAAACAAAATGGGCCTAAAAAGCCCAAGCCAAACGCTGTGAAGCTCCGAACTCAAAAACAGGAAGAGACGGTACACTAAAGGAAAGGAATAGCAGGATCCTTGAACTACATCACAACACCAGAAATTAAGGCCCAAAAAAAGAAATGTGGTAGAGAAAGAGTCACGAAAACGGAAAGGAAAAGGAAAAAGGGAGGCCGCCATCACCAATCGACCAGCGACGGCGGCCAAGGGAAGGGGGTTAGGGTTTTTAAAAGTTAGAGAGAGAATATCTAAAGAGAGAGATAAAGATAATAGCGGAGAAGGTTTAGTTTGATATAGAAGAACATGGATTTGTACCCAATGCGTTTTGTTATTCACTGATATTTCGAGGCTATTGTGGAAACGCAAAAACGTGTTAAACCGTTATCTGATGTATTAATTAGAAAACTTGCACTACACCTCTCTTATATAACATAGTTCTCATAATCGAATCATAAAAAGCAAAATAAACAAATACTAATCATTAGGGTGAATCCGTAATGTTCTTAAAGCCATAACTGTATCATAAGTGAATACATAAATAAATAGATGTTCTTTATCTTCTCATGTTAATGATATTTCCCAAGATCTAATGATAGGTAAATAAATAATCGCAATTTAATTTCCTAGTACACTTAATAGTCCAATTTTACCGCACAAAAACATGCTCAATTCACTGATACAAGACTTCTCAACAAATTTTACAGTTTCTACTTTAAAATTCTACAATAAATTAATAATAAAAAAAGTAAAACAAAAAAACCACATTTGTATCCAAAATGTAACAGAAATCACAGTTAAGCAAGAAACAAGAGCATAATGTTCCGAAGGCTACTATTTCTAGCACACCATCTAACACAAATATAAAACGTTACATCATAATTTAGTTTAAAACAATAACAAAAAAAAAAAAAAAACCGATTCTTTCAAATTCAATCACTTAAAGCTATACGTCTAAATATAGCTTGAAAAGTTTGTCCTTCATTTCTTGCAACTTTTTGACCTTCTTCAGTAGCACTACTTAAAAGCTTCACAACAGGATCAGATTCAATTTCATCTTCATTAAGAGCTTCAAACAAAGGATGATTTTCCATACAAGTTTTCATCCATTCTCCTAATTCTTCTACATCAGTTATTGTATAAATAATGCCACCTATACCAAGAACAAAAGCATATTCATCTAATAAATGTGGACTAATTACACGGCGCCTATGATTTTTCTCTTTGAAATGAGGATCCGGGAATAAAAAAAACATCTTTGTAAGTTTTCCCTTTTCGAAATAATTCGGAATGTATTTCATTGAATTAGTTCTAACTACTGACACGTTATTGTATTGACCTGGGTTGACTTTTCGTAACCCATCGATTCTTTCTTTTACGTATTCACTTACTTTGTCTCGTAATTCCATTCCTATCATTAGGGTTTCTGGGAAAAGAGATGAAAGACTAACTAATAGACCTCCGAATCCACATCCAATATCTGCAAATTCAATGCTTTTTGAAGTATCGAAGTGTGGGTAATGAAGAGAGTAATCAACATGAGATGGAGATATTGGAACGGGGAAATGTGAATCGCTTAATGGATTGCTATGAGCACGTGCTCGATAAAATCTTTTTCTGGGTAAACCAGTTTTCTTGTTAAGTGTAGTGTTAACCTCATGCTCACCCATTGTCGGAACAGAAACTACATCAGATGGTATAGAAAAATTAAAATATATACTAATTAACCATGAAACCGATGAAATATTAAAGCAGAAAATTAAATCTACAATGGTATGATATAATATCTGTAATTAGACAAGGATGAGATTGCAATAATGTGTTATAAGAGACCAGTAAAACAAATCAAAAGCAAATTATGTATTAGGGTTTCAAAAGAAAGAAAAAATTGCAACTTTACCTTAATTCTTCTTCTTTGTTGTTGGAGGTGGAGAATAAACTCCGTGCGGCGTGACGGAGGTGATTAGGGATATTGGGGGTAGGACAGTGGCCGCGAGGGGTGTGGAAAGAAGAGTTTAAGGTTTTTTTTATCTTTGTATAGGTTAGTGATTTTATTTTTCGGGTAATTTTTGGATAGGCCCTTTAGCTTTGGGAAATGAGTCTTCGATCCCAAATATTTTGAAATATAAGAACTACATCCCTGGGTTTTATCTACTTTTTTATCTACTTAATTATATGGGATCTTTATTTTACGGGTTTTCAAAACTCCTTCTATAGATTCAAGCACTCTTAGCTCGTTCATTCTTCTTACTAAAAGTTATTAATACTATTTTAACCCTGCTCATACCCTTAAAATGATTTTTAATCATTATATATATTAAATCAATACCCAAAACCTTAAATAATATTCCACCTATAATAATTTACTCTGTTTTCCGTACGTAGTTACCTCTTTTCTCTCGTATTTTTCTATTCTTTCTCCTTTCATTCTTGCAGTATTGTATCTCCTCTTTCTTATTCTTTCTTCTCTTTCATTATCTATTTCTTTTAAAGAAACTTAAGCCACCATGGAAACTAAGTGAGATCCATGGAAACTATAGAAGTTGGTTGTATGAAGAAGAGGATTTTCTTCTAGGATTTTGGTACTGTATCTCAGTGTGAAAAAGAAAATTAAATTGGGTGTTTAATTTGTATCTAAATGAATTGACTCAATAAGTTGTGAGGTATAAAGTCTACCTTTTATACTTTAGTCATATGATTCTAATTTCTTATTTTTTTTCATTAAATTTTTGTAATAGGTAATTGTGAGGGGAAAGTTTACAGTTTCACAAGCAAAATCAATGAAATTCAAAGACATGTATATGATCTCATCAAGTCAAACCAGTGAATGAATACATTGAATCAACTGTAAGACATGTCCTCTTAAGACAAGGTGTACTGGGCATCAAAGTGTAGTAGCACAACTCAACATTTTTTTTTCTCGATATGATTTATACTTAGACATAGGCTTTATGTGAGGTGGGTTATACTCCATTTGTGCTTCCATTGTATCTTTCACATCATTTTTGGATTGCTTTAGTTAAGGATTCGTCATCTTCCAAAAGAAGGATAATGTTGGCATATGACCCAGTATCCATGTTACTAAATTTGACGAATTCTTAGGTTTTAGTTGTATATCTGGTGATTACTTGTTATCTCTTTCACATCATATCTTGTATCACTTTAGCAACACTTTCTCAAGCTTTATACGCATCACATAAATTCCCTTTCTTCCTTATCCTCCTAAGCACTTAATTGATATTTACTTCTTTAAATCATAACTTGCTTTGTATTAATATATGACAAAAGAGGTGAACTACAGACTTGGTCGCATACACTTTGATAAAACTTTTCATGTTAATAGTATGTTCATCCAGACATTTATTCTTATTATTAGTGAATTTTGAACTTGATATATCTTAATTTGTGCTCTTACCATATCTTAGTGTGTGTTTGAAATTAGGCTCTTGAGTTAAACTAACAAAAGTTTTAGATTGTAATTTTAAACAACTTTTGTGAAGAAACTTTTTCTATTTGAGAAACAAGGCATAAAAAGTCAAGACAAAGTCAAAGATATTTTGAGATCTTGTTTGATAAATAGCGTGATCCCGTTTTAAACCAGAATCCAAAAATCAAACAAATGACGTATTTGTTACATAGGACATCTTTCAAATTCTATCTCAAATTATAACTGTTGATCAACTTAAGCCACGTGGATAAGAGACGTTGGTGAAATATGCACAAAACAATATGGTCATTGGAACCTCATTGTTGTATACAGAGGCTTTTTTTGTGCATCATACAACTTACCCTCTTGAAGCTACAATTCATCCCATATCATCATACACTTCATGGAGAACTCACAACCCATGTACTTCATATCATTCTCAATGGCTTGTTATATTATTTGTATTATCAACTCACTAGGAGTCATTTAATATTATTGTAATCAAACCCTCATTATAAACAAGATAATATCACTTTCTCTAGAATATTATTGAAGATCTAAGTTAAGAGAAGAGTGTTTGACATCAAACACTAGCTCGTGGAAAATGCTTTGTTTATTATGGTTAAAGGTTGTGACTGAGCCTTTAAAAATCACATTTAGATCTCGTCATGAGCTCGACAAAAATCACAGTAAGGTTTGGTGATTGAGCCCGAAAAAAGTTATCATTGAGGTTGTGACTACACCTGTAAAAAGTCTCGCTATCGGGTTATGATTTAGCTAGAAATATTATTATGTATATTCGGTTTATATCCCACCATTAATGGATATCAAGAAGCTAGTGGGAAAACTTGAAATTCTAAGGTGGAAACCTTAGGGAGTGGAGTAGGCTCTGACGAATGCGAACCACTATAAATGATTGTGTAATTTCTTTCGTTTATCTCTTTACATATCGTATCTTTATCTTGTGTATCTTATTTAACAAATCACGTCATCTCATTATATGATCCCTTAGGTTAGAAAGCATAAGTATCTCTTTTCACTTTAAACTTTGTATTATAGTGTAGGACTTATTTTTTCTTCTTATCACTCTTAGGTGCATGCTTTATCTTTTGATATCTAGGTTAGTATCCTAACTCTCCTATTAAATTGCATCTTTGGTTGAACAAACTCTAAAGACCAATTTATAGTATCATCCCTTGGAGGTTTCCTTATAGCCTTTCGCTATTTTTTACAAAATCTAGTCTTAGGAGTAATTATTTTTCAATTAGGCATTATTAGATTAAGAAACATATTCACCAGCGTCTAGGGACTTACACATCACTCACTCGAAAGTGATACATTATTTACCAATGATTGAAGATGAAGCATGTTCGGTTCCACTTGCTCCAGAATTTTGTGAGCAATTTGAGGATAAAGGGAATACTATCTTCTCAGACAAACTTGAAGTTATTCAAGGTATCCAGCGACAATCATCATCTAGCTAGAGAATTTGGCCCATACTTTGGAGAATCAGTGAACTGGTAGAGCGATACGCCCTTATTTTGGTCTACCATCTTCCACAAAACTTCAACTGTAGGGTCATAACCATTGTTAGGTCCAATAGGCGGCTAGTAACCTCGTAATTTTGATCGTTTGATTTAGGGGAAAGATTTTTTCGCCTCAGAGTAGGTTATTTTGTACATCGATTGTCTTTGATTTTTTTCACTTGTATGTTTTCTCTTTAATACAAATATGCAATTTCTGACAAAAAAAAAACTCAAAACATAGGTTCGATTTGATTTATGAGATTTTCAATTTTTATTTTAATAAAACAACAATGAAAATATGCTTGGATATAAAAAAGTAATTTTCTAAAAGAATTTTTTTATAAAAAAGTAATTTTATAAAAGATTTTTTTATAAAAAAGTGTATTATTAAATATATGAAATATTGTGTCCCCTTATTTTTTTACAAATAGAGAAGAAAAAAAACTGCCACAGTAAATTCCTAGTTTAGAGAACCAGGCCATCAATTAAAATTAGCCTAAACCACTCCTGGTCCTCCGTTTAGCAAAACACGCAGTTTCTATCAGCCAACACGTTGTACGTCTGAGAAAATGTTGGAAAGACAGATTGCCTTGCACTCCTTCGATCTCGCCAATCTTGGTACAATATAGGCAGACTGACCACCATGCAGCTGATAGTGACCCGATACCTTAAATGATTTCAAGGTTGTTCGAAAGATAATGGTCTTGATTTCTAAGGGACCTCACGCGTGTTGCATTCAGCACTCCCCGTGCCTATCCCTTTGTAACAGAAGCCACCAAGTAATTCTTTAAAACAATTTCTTTTATAATATTCCACAAACCAAACACTTTTTAAACTAAATCATTCATTTATTCATTATTTTATAATAAATAATTTTAAATAATATCCTAATAAATTAATGAAAAACAATAGTGTATTTATTTGTAGAATACTTTTCAACTTTTAAATAAATATATTCATATTTTATATAATCATATTCATTATTTTATAATAATTTTTTTTTATAATATCCTAATAAAATAATGAAAAATAATAGTGTATTTATTTTGTAGAATACTATTCAACTTTTAAATAAATATATATTTATATTTTATATAGTAAATAATTTTTAATAATATCCTAATAAAATAATGAAAAATTGTAGTGTATTTATTTTGTAGAATACTTTTCAACTTTTAAATACATGTTTGACCTTACTTAATACTCTTATCATAATGAATTTGGACAACTTTTAAATTAATAACCTATGATTAATAAAACATCACCCTTCCACTACTTTGTGTGTTTCATTACATAACATGAATCTGAGACCCAAACTTAGATCTCCAACACAAACCCCAAAGCTTTTCTCTTCGTCTTCTTCATCTTCTTCGCCTCCATCTAACGATGTCTACAACAAAACCATCCAAAACCCATCACTTCCCCTCTCCATAATTACCAAAATGCCCCGCAAACCTGTCGTTAAACCCACTATTGCCCTCGCCTTATTCTCTTTCATATTCTTTCTCACCCTCTATTGCACCTTCTTCAGTAGCAACGATGACACTATTATTAATGAAACTAAATTTGGGAATTTGGCGTATAATTCACCGAAAGTGAAGATTTTTATGTATGATTTGCCTAGGAAGTTTACATATGGGGTGGTTGAAAGTTACGCCAAGGCCCGAGGAGGCGTGAAACCCGGAGAAGAAGGGAAGTATCCAGGGAATCAACATTCAGCTGAGTGGTATTTGTTTAAGGATTTGAATAGACCTGGACATGAACGAGTTGACTCACCCGTGATTCGGGTTATGGATCCCGAACAGGCTGACCTGTTTTACGTGCCTTTCTTCTCATCTCTTAGTTTAGTGGCTAATCCGAACCGAGCCGGGGCTAATGTGGACGGAAATACTGTTCAGTATAATGATGAGGAGATGCAGGTATAAATTTAATTTCTTGAGGTCTGAATCTATTTAAATCAATTGGTAATTAGTATAATACTTTTTTATTTGAATTTAATCTTGTGCTAAAGAATTTAAATTTTGATGCTTTTCGTATGCTAATCTGTAGAAAATTGATCGTGTTTTTCAAAAAATAATTGTAAATTTTAATTATAGTATTAATTGCATAGTTGGTCCCTGAATTATGTGAATTGGCCAAATATATTGATGAGTTATGTATTATAATTTATATCTACACAGGAGTCATTAATCGAATGGTTAGAGGAGCAAGTATATTGGAAAAGAAATAACGGGTGGGACCATGTAATCATATGTCAAGATCCAAACGCGTTATACAAAGTTATCGATCGAGTAAAAAACGGAGTACTTTTAGTTTCAGATTTCGGAAGGTTAACTAGTGATCAAGCATCTTTAATAAAAGACGTAATTATGCCTTATGGTCACCGTATCAGTACATATAACGGTGAAATCGGGATTGAAAATCGCAAAACTTTACTCTTCTTTATGGGTCAACGTTACCGAAAAGAGGTAATTTTTATTTAATTTAATTTTAATTATGTTATTCTAACATGGGATAAAAACAGGGAGGGAAAATTCGAGATATGTTATTTCAAGTACTTGAAAATGAAGAGGATGTAATAATAAAACATGGTACACAATCACGTGTGAGTAGACGTGAAGCAACACAAGGAATGCATAGTTCGAAATTCTGTTTACATCCAGCTGGCGATACTCCATCAGCTTGTAGATTATTTGATGCGATTGTGAGCTTATGTATACCGGTTATAATTAGCGATTTTATCGAGTTACCTTTTGAAGATGTTATAGACTATAGAAAAATTGCGGTTTTTGTTGATACTAATTCCGCTGTTAAGCAAGGGAATTTAGTTAATTTGCTTAGGAAAGTTGATACCGATCGGTTATTAGACTTTCAAAAGGAGCTTAAAAAGGTACAATCTGTTTTTTCACTCTCTTCATTTTTAAATACGTGTTATTGATTTTAATTGTTTGGTGTAGGTGAAAAGATATTTTGAATATGAGGATGAAAATGGAACGGTGAATGAGATATGGAGACAAATTTCAATGAAGGTTCCGCATATAAAATTGATGATTAATCGTGATAAAAGACTTGTGAAAAGGGAATTAATTAAACCAGATTGTGCGTGTCTTTGTTCAAACAAGACTGGAGGTTATACTACACTTTGAAGGAAGGGTTGTACTCCTAAGTTTGACATAATTATTTATTTATTCAGTTTATAATAAGTTTGAGGTTAATATGTAGAGTAGGAATTACATATATGATTATTTATGTAACAGAGTGACTTGTAAATTATGATCTAGAAAGTTACCCGGTTGTGGTTATATTTATATTTTGTTGTAATGTCTTTAATACCAATGGGTTAACATGAAAATTGAAATTATGCATTGAACAATCAACTTGTCTCATTAAAGTATGATCTGGGTATTTATTTTAGTTCTTCAAAAACCCAATTTAAAGACTAGTTCTTACAATAAGGTCTTCAAAACAAACATCTATACAATAATATAAATTTGAGTTTTTTATATTAAATAAATTAATAAATATATATTACATTGATTGTACAAGTAATTAAATTAAGTTAATAGTGATGCATTATTTTTAACAAAATTACAATTTTGTTTTGGATAGCTTAGTTATAATTTTTTAGTATATGTATATTTGTAGTTAGATTTGACAAAAAAATTAAAATATGTTTCTACATTTAAGTGTGACTAGTTTTAAAATTACTATGTCTCTATATTTAAATTTAACAAGTGTTAAATTATAATGGGTGTTGATTCTATTTATTTATTCTGGTATTGGATCCATCAGTGATGCCCTAAGGAACAGGCAATATGCTATAAACCTTCAAAAGTAACTTCTAAAATTGTGACAAAAATACCATAATTTACATAAAATAACGCTCCAGAAAAATTAAATCTGCAGAAGCCTAAAACTTCATCTTTGATTTAACATCCATTTGTGGCAAATGCCTAAACTTTAACTTCAACCTGGTGGCCATTTCATTTGTCTACCACCTAGAACATGCACATGAAGATGATACACAGATTGACCTATATATTTAAAAAAAGAAAAAGAGATATTCAGTTTTTTGTAGCAAGAAAAATAAATAAAAAATGAAAAATCCTAGTCGAAAAACTTACTTCCCATAGGACCATCATTAATGACAACACGAAACCCATCAGAAAGGCCTTCCTTTTCCGCTACAATTTTAGCAGCATAAAGGAGATGACCCAATATATCTTCGTGTCTTTCTTCAGCCTATGGAGTAACAAAATGTAACTAATTATATTGTCCGGATTATCAGAAAGATTTAAAAAAAAAAAAGGAAAATGACCTTGCTTAGGCGTGTCAATCCATCTCTTAATTTTGGAATGATTAAAACATGAACAGGAGCTTGTGGGTCAATATCACGAAAAGCTAGAACCTTTTCATCCTCGTACACTATAGTGGCTGGGATTTCCTTAGCAATTATCTTGTCAAATCTGAAATTTAACACTTGGATAGTGAATTTAGGACATTATTAATAATGTGAAATCAGACAACTCTTACATAGTTGGTGCTCCACTATCTGCATTAATAGCTGCTTCTTTTGCAGCAGCTTCTTCATTTTTAGCTCCCTTTACATGACACAAGCTTCTGCCAAACAAATTAAATTACAATTAAAAAAGAAATTACTTGTAGAAATCGATTAATTTTTCGGCATCATATAAAAGTGTAATGTTACATACATAACACAATTTTTAACACTTAGTTGTCAGTAAAGAATAAATGGCACAAGAGAATTAATGCAAGTTACAAGTACTCGATTGTATACACATCGCATATATATTAGATATATGATAGTTGTACCTGGAGAAGAAATGAGGAGGTGGACTGAAGATCGGAACTTTATGAAGTGGGTATAAGTTTGATGATCTAATGATACCTAAAGCTCGAATAGTCAATGGCCCACTGTAATTACAAGAAACGTCCATTAATCCATTAGTTTTCTTCAAATTACTTACATTATATATAGATATAAAAAGAGAATGGGGAAGGTGAAAGTTACCGTAATAGAGAAAGGGGGCGCAGGGCAGCCATTGTCGCTCAAGTCTTTAGTGCTCTGCCCAGATAGTACTGTGTTATTAGGGGGACTTCGGTGATAAAATGGGAAGTTTCAGTTGGACACCTTAAGGTTTGAGAATTGGTAGTTTTTCCCCTCGAGGTTTGGAAAATTGGTATTTCATCTTCTAATTATTTTTATTTTTTTTTGGACCTTTTCTAATTATTAACTTTTATATAGTAAAAACCTAGTTAACAGACAATTAGGGCGGTAAATGAGTCGAACCGAGCCGAATACTAGATGTACAGGCTTGTATATTCAACTTCTCGAGCCGAGCCGAGCTCAAATTTAAACGAGCCGAGCTCAAATCTAAACGAGACGAGGCAAGCTTTCAATTATCCAAGATGTTAAAAAACTTGTTTGTTTAACTTATAGAACAATCTTTTTTAGAGTCGAGTTCGAGTTGCTTAGGAACAATTTTTTTATGGTTGAAACATGACTTTCATGAATAATTGGTATTTACACTGTGTGGTAGGAATATAATCCGTGATATTAATGGAAAAAATGTGTAAAGAAAGTAAATATATCCTAGTTGATATTTAAGGTTTATAATATATTTATAAGCTGATAATACATTACTTTAAAATTCATAGATATAAACGGGCCTTTCACGAACGAGTTCGAGCAGGTTTGTTTACTTATCGAACTTAAATTGAAGCTTGAGTTTAAGCTTGTTTATATTCAAGCCGATCTCGAATGAATTTTTCTCTAAGTCGAGTTCGAGTTGTTCGAGCGGTTTAATTCATCTACAGTTTTACGAACAGTAGAAGAAAATACAAGTAATAGGTTAACTACAATATAGTCGAGCCATTTCAGGTTAAATTAGAATTTTGTTCATGATAAATGATTTATTACTTTTATATTTATATATTGGAAGCTAAACTGAACAATTATTATAGAATGGAGTATGGTATCTGTATTTTATGTGATATTTTTTTTTGTTAGGTGGGTGATCTGGATCTGTTCTTTTTTTGTGTATCACGATTAATTTTACGGGAATATACACGTTTCTCTATGTATATTTTCAGGTTAATCAGAACTAGGTTACTCATGTTGAAGGAGAGGTTCAAACCTTGTACCTCACTTCACACCTGTTAGGAAAAGAATTCGAACCTTGTATAAAAAAAAAAAAAAAGTCTGACCAATTGATATGTTATGTGATATTGATGAAAGGAAGGCATAGAGTAATTTATTTGCAGTTTGCTATGTATGAATTGAAAAAAAAATGACGAAATAAAAAAAGTATTAAAAAATAAATGATATTCTATTTACTAATATTTAAATTTTAATAGAAACGGATAGCTTGAAGGTTACTTATAAAAAATAGCAGTTGGGATTTGCTGGCCAGGGCCTTTGTCATCCAATCTAGTGGTGCAGGTTCGAATCGTGTCGACGACACCGAGTCCAAAGTGGCTCTCCCATGTAAAAAAAAAAAAAAATAGCAAAACCATAGGGGCTAAAATGTCATTAAGCCTAGATGATATGATCACTACTTCCCTTCCCCTCTATTATGTGACTCTAAATTATAGCATCTGTGTTTTTGTGGTGAAAAAACATGGCAAATTTTATTCTCCATCTGCCATTGCCAACCACCTCCAGGAACTTCTCCATTTCTGCTTCCTCAAATGGTAATATTCTTTAAACTCTTTCTCTTTCTCTTTCTCTTTCTCTTTCTCTTTACCATTACTTTCTAGTAAACAGATTCTAAGCCAAGACAAATCCATAAACTTTTCACATAACTTTAAGACAAAATCCCATACCAACACAAAGGGGCTAAAGCCCCTTTCTGGCCCTGAATATATTCACTTCTGTTCCTGAGAATCTTTACCAATTAAGGGTGATCAAATATTAGTCCTACGGGATGGATCATTTGCATCACAATTCACACATCTTAAATTGTTATGGCTATGAACTTATGATTTTTTGATTGACTGTATTATTTCAGGGTCAACTCCTAACGTGCCTCAATTAGGAGGGCCAGTGATACTTGAGCTCCCTCTAAATAAAATTCGAAGGCCTATTCTAAGAACAAATGATCCTAAAAAAGTAAACGAACTTATGCAAAGCATACACGAAATTGGACTCCAAGTACCTGTAAGCAAACTACCCTTTTCTTATTCCATATTAATTCACCACTTACTACATCTTGTGTACCTTGTAGTAATGATTATATTTATTAATTTTGTTGCAGATTGATGTGCTTGAAGTTGATGGAGTTTACTATGGTATTTATTTATGCAATTTCATTCTTTTCTTATTCCCAATATTTAATATAAACTTTTTTATGATTTCATAGGTTTCTCCGGTTGTCATAGGTTTGAAGCTCATCAACGCCTCGGACTCCCAACTATCCGTTGCAAAATTAGGCGTGGAACAAAAGAAACTTTGAGGCATCATCTTAGATGAGTTTCGTGCACAATATAGATATAATTGTATATGATAAAGTACCCAATTTACTCTTTGATTACATTAATAAGTAGTCAATTGTGTGAATTGGTGTTAGTTAACAATATATGTAAGCATTTCCTCTCTTTAGAACCTTCAAGAAAATGAATATACAGGTCTTTTTCATTTAATCTATTTAAAGAAATTCACGTTTTTTTCTTTCTTTTTTTTTTGGTCAGGAGAAATTTATGTCTAGCTTCATTTTATTGGTTCAAGGATAATCAAACAAAATAAACATTGAAGTTGATCATGTAAGAAATAGCTCTTCAATGCATAAATATAAAAAAAAATTATTCTTCAACTTCAACTATTACTCATAAAGAAGCAAATATTTGTTGAAAAGCATTATCAAAAATAAAACAGAGTAAAATCGAAACCCAGATTTTCTGGACTTTTCGCTTAGTGATTAGCATCTTCCTCTTCACAAAACTTGGAATATTTTTCAGCATCCATTAAATTACTAATTTCATCACTGTTACTCACATCCACCTTTATGATCCATCCATCTGAATATGGACTTCCATTAACCTAATCATAGAAAAAAAATCGAAATTAATCACAACCCAAATAAATTAATTAAAATTATATGACTCACCAAACCAGGTGAGCTACTGAGCTGATCATTAACTTCAACAACTTTTCCTGTAATGGGAGAATTAATATCACTAGTAGCTTTAACACTTTCAACAGCTCCGAAACTATCTCCTTGTCTGACTGAAGCTCCTATTTCAGGCAATTCAACATACACTACATCTCCTAGATGATCTTGAGCATGATCTGTAATTCCTACTGTAGCTGAATTACCCTCAATCTTTACCCATTCATGAGACTCTGCGTACTTGAGATCCTTGAGAACTGTATAACAAAAAGACCCCATTATTAATAAAGAAGACGAAGATGAATTATATAATCAATTAGATCCAAATCAGAATATATCACTCCAAAATTAGCAAATGTACACACTGTGTTATACATTAACATTGCGAATCTAGTCATTTAGATTTAACATATGGGTATATTTGCTACGTTTTGAAAGACTGTGGTACATTTGGCGATTAGTGGTATTTATAAAACAGCAAATCAAACAATTAAAAGGCATAATAGGACATGAATAGACCCAACCCATGATTTAAGATCGGATCTTTACTAGATCAAACAAGTTTTCATGCACATAAACGTTGAAAATGGTGTATAACAATCAGATCAAATTAAAGAAATAGAAAATAATATATAATATACCGGTGGCGAATCCTCTGTGGAAAGTGGAGATCTTGAGGTAAGAAGCAGCTTTTGAAGCCCATAACCTAGAAGCCATTACGATTAGCTTAGAGAGGAGCGTTACGGAAAAAGATGTAATGCGCACACACACTGAGAGACTGAGTAACACTTGTTATTGTGATTTTGCGTGAAACTTGGAAAATATTGGAAAATAAAGGGGAAGGGAATAATAAATTAATAATAGTATAAAGGAAATTGTATTTGATTAATAGTATTACTATAAGGTGGTGGGTAAAGGTCGATGTGGTGTCAACAAACCCATTATGCTAAAGTTGGTGAGTGTTGGACTTTGATCGGCACGTAAGCTTTGTTTTGTCCTACATCTATGCCATTTTAGGCTAAGTCCAGATCCAATCCCTTTGATTTATTAAAATTTGAAAAATGATTTTATTATTGCCTTTATATTTTAATAATTTAATTAGATTAACTTTATTCGATAATTTTCTATTTTTATTTTAACTTAATTGATAATTTTTTTAATGTATTTTTGTACGAATATATTTAATTATATACTTAATATTCAAAAAGATATCTTTTGACAACTCTAATTCATTATCATTATCATTCCAATATAAAATAAATTATTATAATTAATTAATATTATAAAAATCATGGTGTCTCATTGAGAACATACATTGAATCGGTAATACAATCGTAAGGAATACATCATTTTTATCGGTGAAAATAAAATAAAGTAATAAGAAAATGAAAAATCAAATTATAAGGTGTGAATAATAAATATTATATTAATCATGGTGTCTCATTGAGAACATACATTGAATCGGTAATATAATCGTAAGGAATACGTCATTTTTATTGATGAAAATAATGTAAAGTAATAACAAAATGAAAAATTAAATTATAGGGTGTGAAATTGTTTAGCTACAAAATTCCACTATTTGGACTCTTTATTCAGACTTTTCCTGTAAAAAAAGGTTGTTGATAAGCCTATCTTTCATACTTTCCGAGTTTCTTAACCTCGATCACAACACTCCTTGGTAATACCGAAGAGTCACGTAAGCCTTAAGTACCTAGAGTAGTTGTTTGGTTCGCAAGAAGCATCTTACACGTTCCAACTACCTCCAGCCAGATTTCTTAATCTTACCATCTCAACTGTTTAAAGCCACAATCAGAGATATGCTTACAACGTGGATAAGGCTACCACTTGTACTAGTATGAGACCTAACGGCCTTAACTCTTAGTAAAACAAACATACGTAGTGCAAACTATCAAGCAAATACCTGACAATTTGTAGAATATATAAACTCTTGCTGAAGGCGATTTGGGTAATTGAGTTTATTATATCACTTACACCTGTAATATATCAGCTTTCTTACAACTTATTATCACTAAGTTCTATCCGGGAATGCCTTATAACATTATATAATTGAGCATGAGAGTGTCATTGTGAGTCTTGATCCTATGGATGCTAACACAATTGTCTGCTTTTGATTGCAACTCCTGGTAGATCTAAGAATCGATGTCCAATTGTGATGTGTTTCCATCTTAACACCACATATAGATTAGATGTTTTTTTGTCATGTTAGTTTAGCGTTTCCTATGAGAATATACCAGTTTCATAATTTGACTTGTCGATAGTTCATTATCATATCATTTAGACATATGAAATAGAGTGTGACACACATAGAGATTGGGGTCTCCCTTACCTTATAGCTATGTTGTAGATCTCCCCGACTAGGCGCGCCTAGGCACCGCGTAGGCGTCAACTCCCCCCTCAAGCGCTTACGCCTAGTTAAAACTCTAGGCGTTTTTTCCTAGCGCCTTAGTCGCCGTGGAATAGGCGCCTAGGCCGTCTAGGCACCGATTAATGGCAAAAAATGGCCGCCTAGGCGCCTCTTAATGGCAAAACATGCCCGCATAGGCCTTCTTGTTATTTTTCTTATTCTATTATAACTCAATTTATAGTATTTTTATATATACAATATTGATGTTAGATGAATTGTATGACTTAAATAGTTAAAATTGCTATAATTACTACATATATATTACTAAATATACAAAATTACACAGCGGAATTCAAAACCATATAATTCCGCCTAGGCCCCGTGTAATCCCGCCTAGGCGCTAGGCCTTGGTCGACCGCCTAAGCCTCAAAACCGAGATCTACAGCATAGCCTTATAGTGGAAAAAATATGTGTATTTTATCCATTATGCATACCCACCATTGGAGGTATGAGGATAACTACCTTTACGCCACATCAATTCACAAGTCCAATGCTTAGTTAACTTGTACAAGACGATATATCTGTGATCAAGTTTATCGTGATTAATTTTGTAAGAAATTAATGACACTTATGAAAATATAATTATCTATGGATTTGAGATTCCTCTTGAGCTGTCAAACTTGAGTGACTTGTCTAAGGAGTTCTAAGAGATGTGCAATTCAATAGATGAATAGAGACCATTGATAATTCTATGCTTCTAACCATTTGTTTCCTTGCTTATATCTATATATAAAGTATGATGCAATATAAGATTAATACATGTTATCCTGAACCCATTTGTCACCTTAAGTATGTGCTTACTAATTGAATTAACACAAAATTATTATATTAAACCCATTAATTCGTAGTCTTGGAAAAATATCATGGACAAAATATAAGAAGGTGTTGAAACTACTATACAAAAATTGAATAAGTAATTTATTAATTTAAGATTTTTTTTTTGTCTACAAGGCACCCAACATAAATACTACCTAACACTGTTACACATATTAATTAAAAACATATTAGACGCAATCAGTTAATGTTACACTTGAATATAAAACAAGAAGGTTTATTAGACAAACCTTATACGCAGCGGATTGGAATGAAGAGTCCTGAATTTAGCCTTCTTGTAGTTGATTGAATTGGAATGAAGGAATTGCTTCTCTGGTCGTAAGTTTAATTACTAGAACTAAACCTTTTGTTTTCACCACCTAAATGTCTCAGAATAATCTATGGTGTGATATTGATTTGGAGAGAAAAGAAAGGTACGCTTATTAATAAGCTTTGATTGTGTTGCTGTTGTGTTGTTGTGAGGAAGAGAAGCTCTATTTATAGAGCTGGAGAGTTGGTTTATTAGCTGTTAATAAACCACTCTCCCACTTTCTCCACTCCCTCCACCATCAAAGTGGGAAGTTATCAAAGATAACTTCCCTGTACGCTCATGTCTTTCCCATCATGGGTGACATGGGAATAAAAACCTTTTTTTTATTTCTTTCATTCTCCCACTCGCACATGATGGAGTTACAATCATTCCCTTTAGGAACATGCATTTCAATGCACCATACATCAGTATTTCTCAAATCTTCTCATATACACATTTCTAGAATAATTCATCATACTTGACAAAATAGGTCGTGCGACCGACAAGCATACGAGCATACGTTACTAATAACCTGTTAGGGTACATAGTTGCTCAAATGAAACCTCATTCCTTACGTATCTTGTAGTACCCCAGACTAATAATTTATTGTATCATATTCAATAACTCTGACCCCTTTAAATTTATATCACATCGTTTATGTGATCAAAAGAGTTCACTGACATAACTTCATGTGTCTCACTATCATGTCATAGTCCAAATTGACGTACATGATCGGTACCTGCAAGCACACACTTTGATACAGAATTTTAGTCTTCCCTTTACACTTATATCCTTTTACGTTGATTAGGTTGCTTTCCCAAACATACCCCATTAGACCGAATCATTCATGATCATTAGTAGTATGTTCAAAGTAGCATACACCTAATCAAAATATCAAGACATAGTCAAAAGTAATAAGGGCACAATTTTGAAGGCATCACACAATGAAGAGACAGGGATCGACTCTTCACTTCCTTCTGGTCGAAAGCACACATGGTATGACACACATGTTATGGTATTATTCATATAGCTCCAATTGTATGTCACAATTTTATAAATACCATACAGATATATAATTAGACAAGCCTCGTTGCCTAAGATGAATTCTTCGATTGATCAACCCTTCTATGAAATCAATCAAGCAACTCATATCTGGCTCTTATAGACTAAGTAGATAGTGGGATTCTACTTCGATCATAATATAAGCTTAACATGGTTTATCCATGGTTATGATCTCATCTTAACCCTTAGTTAAGGCGACTATCTTAACTCAAGTTATCTTAAGGGTTCTTCACTACTATGAGTCAGTCTCATCTTTGCGCACTTCTTGTGCCAAAGGCGATTGCCCGTGTGATAGGGCCAATCTCAGTCTATAGGACATACATACTTCAAAAATTACATGCATTATAATATATATCAAGCATGATATTATTAAAATAAACAGTTAAATAAACATACTAATGAAAATATATACATGAATGCACATAAACTCGCAATATTCATACATTATATCTTGCTTAATCATATAGATTTAACATATCCATAAATATATCCCTTGGGATATCCTTTGTGAATGGATCAGCAAGCATATTGCGTGTGTGTATGTATTGCAAATCAACATCCTTTTGTGCAATAATATCTCTAACAACGCTATACTTTATATCAATGTGTTTGGTCATACTGTGATACTTTGGAGCTTTCACACAAGCCTTTTCAGCTTGACTATCACAATGTATAATAACGGGACTCCCACTATCGCCTGAGAATCCTAAATGTTCATAATAACCTTTTTAACCAAACAGACTCTGGAACCACAGCTAAGCATGCTACAAACTCAGCTTCCATTGTGGACAAAAATTATACAGGTTTGTTTCTTGCTACTTCAAGAAATTGCGCAATTATTCAACATGAATACATCACCTGAGGTAGATTTACCCCCATATATATCACTATCCCAAATAGCGTAATATATCCTTCTAGGTGTAATCTATTTCCTCGAAAGCAAAGGCATAATCCATAGTGCCTTTTAGATATCTCAATATCTTTTTCACAACTTTCGGATTTTCTTGTCCTAGGTTCGATTAAAATGACTAACTAAATCTACCACATAACATATGTCTCGCCTAATTCACATCATAACATATATAAGACTATCCATGGAACTAAAATATGACACTGTATACATTTTATATTTCTCTTCTGGAGTACTAGGACACATGTCAAGAGTTAAGTTTATTCCAATTGCTACAGGAGTGTCAATGGAATTTCACTTATTCATACTAAAGCGCTCGATTATATTCATGATTTAAGGTTCTTGAGACAAAGATAATAGTCCTCTAGACCTATCTCTACTAATCTTAACACCAAGAATATAATTTCCTTGTCCCATATATTTCATATAACATTGAGAAGCTAGCTACTCCTTATTAGCTTGAATAAACTCTTTATCATCCCCTACTAATAGGATGTCATCTACATATAGAGATAAGATCACAAAATTTCTTGGAACATTTAACATAAACACAGTGATTTTCACTTATCATCTCAAATCCATTTGATGAAATGACTTCATGAAATCTCAAATTCCACAGTTTCGAGGCTTGATTAAGATCATATATTGATTTTAACAATCTACATACTTTATTCTCTTGATCTTTTGCAACGAAACCCGAGGGTTGTTCCATGAAAATAACCTTTTCTAAATCTCCATTTAGAAATGTAGTTTTAACATCCATTTGGTGCAACTCCAGATCGAGATGCGCCACAATAGCTAAAATTAAGACGTATTGAGGTAAATCTGACAACATGAGAAAAAATTTCCTCAAAAACTATTCCTTCCCATTGAGTAGAGCCTTTCGCTACCAAGCGAGCTTTTTACATGTCAATGTAATTGTCAGGTTATCCTCTTTATTTTTGAGAACCCATTTATTCCCAATTGCCTTACGTCTTTTCGGGAGATTAACCAGTTCCCATACCTGGTTTTTCTTCATCGACTCCATTTCTTCTTCCATTGCTTTTTTCCATTCATTCTTAGCAGGACATGAGAATGCTTCATTAACCGATCGAGGTTCTTCTTCGTCTTGTGGAGTTATCATAAAGACTTCTCCTTCGATTTCAAATCGACGACGAGGAACTAAAACTCTAGCACTTCTCTTAAGTTGAGAATCTTGAGAAATAGGATTACTAGATGATGCAATGGTTTCTTCCGTCTCAAGATTTAGAGAAGTATCCTTCTCTATATCTTTAGTATGTGTTACCTCATCAGGTGTCACATTTGTTTGCATATCATCTTCCTGAATCTCATTTAATTCACATAAAATGAAAATTCTGTCAACTTCACATCCGTTGGGAAAATCATTCTCTAAGAATGTAACATCTCGTAACTCAATTTCCATAAGACCCCCATCGCTATGTTCACCAATAAACACATATCCTTTAGAGTGAGCTGGGTATCTAATAAAGATACACTTCTTACCTCTTGGACCTAACTTCCCATATTTATGAGATAGATCATGAACATAGTCTGTCGACCCTAGGGTCACAAGTAGTTCATAAGGAGTTTGATGGAACAGTCATTGTGGGTATTTGGTTAAGTATATAACTAGCAGTAGGCAAGGCATCTCCACAGATTAGCTTGTGCCATCATAGACTTAACCATTTCTAGGAGAGTTCTCACTTTTTCATCACACAGTTCTTTCAACTGATCCAATAGATATTCACGTGAATAAGGTTTTCATTTTCCTCTCTAACTGATTTTCTACTTCATTGAAATATATTATAAGAAAATTTCAATGCTACAGATGTATGAAAAATCAGGTAGACATAACCAAAACTAGTGAAATTATCTATAAAAGTGATAAAATAAAGCACCCTATGTATATTTTGAACATTCATTGGGTCACAGATATCTACATGAATTACTTGCAATGGGTACTCGACTCGTTTAGCCTTTTAAAAAAAATGGTTTCTCTTTGCTTTATCTGCTAGACAATTTTCATAAGTTGGCAAGTTGACTTTAGTCAATGAACCCAAAAAGTTCGCCTTAGCCAACAAATTTATACGGTCTTGTCCAATATGAACTAGTCTAGCATTCCATACTTTTCTTCTACGTTAAAATTACTAGAAGAAGTATTAGTAGAAAAGCAACTACTCACATAATAACTATTAAATGAGTTATCATCATCTAGTACTACTAAAACATGAGAAATAAAACCAAAAACTTAACACTTAGCGTCATAATGGATGTCTACTTGATTGTTATGAAAATGCATATTAAAACCTAATCCTAGAAGAACAGTGACCAAGACCAAATTCCTTCGAATTTCATGTGCGTAAAGTGCATTATCCAGCTATAAGGTTTTACCACCTTGCAAGTTCAACTTGCAAGTGTCAAATATGTTGGCTTCAACCGTGTTGTTGTCACCTACTTCATATCCATCATGATTCCTCTGGAATTAGATTGTACTCTATATATGCCTCTTGGTCTTAGGCTACATGGTCTGTCACTTCTGAATCCACAATCCACAAAGGATTAGAATCAACTAGCAAACAGTACTGGTAACATATGTAAAGTTATATGAAGTAAATGATATTGCTATCTTTCTCCTCACTCGCGAGCGAAGTGACCTATCTTGTCACAATTATAGCATTTTACTTTACTCTCATCTTTCTTAAAAAACGTTGTTACCACCATTCTTGTTCTTCTTGGAAGCATGCTCATTTTCGTTTCTCTTCCCATTGTTCTTGCACTTAATGCAAGAACCTTTGTGGGAACTTGACTCAGCAATATATAAGTCTGATCCTAAGACTTAACTGCATGAAGACGTTCATCTTCCAACGTCACATTTTGAGTCAAGTTTATCTTCAAATGCTCCCACTTATTTGAAAGAGATTGGATCACAGCTTGAACCTGATGTTCATCAGCAAGGTTATGACCTGCAGTCCAAGTTCCCTAATCATATTAGACATCTCCCAAAGATGCTTGGTTTGATTAGGCTTTCTCTTGTAAGTGTCAAACTTAATGATCAATTGACTCATCTTAGTCATAGTTGTACCCTTTTACTTTTCATTAAGAGCGTCCCACATCTCATGATCAGTGGGGTATTATTGACATTCATGGACAAGATCGTCATACATGGAGCTTATCAAGATGCCTCTTGTAGTGGTATATCTCTTTTTCCACTTCTCATAAGCCTCCATGAGCTGCGATGCCTTCCTTAGGCTGAGCCATGACATTTTTAATAACCTCAAGAATTCTTGTTCCTCTAGAACATAATGTATTTTGAGTTTACCAGGGTATAGTTCTCACCATTCATTATGTCTCCATTGAGATCATCAATGACGGTTGTCATTTTCTTATAAAGTAAGAGATTTTTCATTAGTATACATACAATTATTTAACTACCCAATGCTATTAATGCAAATAGAATGAATAAGAAAGATAACAAAATAAGTGATAAAGAAAGTTCACTATGTTCCCAATCATGAACCATCATATTTTGTTTGTCTTAATGATTCAATCAATTTCATTAACTGCAAAAAAATAAGTTCTCCAAGAACTCCCACTTACTCTAACATAACTAGAGTGAAAATGTATGAATATAAACAACTAATAACAAAAAAAAAAAAAAACAAAGAAACTAGTTGAATTCATACATAAATGAAATACATGTTCAATAAAGAAATCAAAGCAACTAATGCAATTCCTAACAAACAGGGATTAAAAAAATGGAAAAACAAACCACTAAGCAAACTACCTATTACAAGTCCTAACTAGCATACGCCTTTCATATCCAAAACCTTAATTTAGGAATTGACTGCTCAAAGTTCACTTCCTCATAGAGTCTAATTGGAAAATAATTATCAATACTAGTAGTTCGATAATGCATTCCACAGTTGCACTGATCCGACCTAGTGGAACTATTATAGTGCCTCCACAAGTGAGATTCAGTCAAAGCATAGACTAGCCACTCATATGTAGCTTGTCTCCCATGAACATAGTTCTCCGGAAAATCATACTCCCATAAGATTTCGATATCCCTCTTCATCTCTCTTGGTAGAGATTTGTAAAGAACTTCAACCTTATGTTCTTCACATATGATATCACCCCAGTTTATGACATCCTGAATCAATCTATTGACAATTGCCACATGTTGCACTAGGGTGTGATGAGGTTTCTTCTTATAACGGAGTGCTTTGATACTATTTCTCAAAGACTGTTTTTCTTTCGGTGTCCTTGCAACTTTTGGTCTATGAATCCCTGATGATCCATTAGGATTTCTTACGTTCCTATTGAGCCATCTGTACACTGTCAGTTGCTCAAGCCTTGCTGCTCGTGATCCCCTGGATCGTGTCAACACCATTTTTCTACATATAGAAAAAATTAAGAACGGTAAAAAAATAATACACCAAAATTGATATAGGAAACAAGGAAAAATAATAATAGTATCTTTTCAGAAACTCTATTCACTAACAATAACTTAAGGTAGTAAAACTGGTAAGGCTACAAGTCACTTAACAAGGTGGTCTGGGTTCAAATCCCCTCACATGCATTTCAATTTTCTTAAATAAAATTAGGTCCGACAATATTAAATTAAAAAAAAATTTCGGCGGCCCAAAACAAATGTAGAAAGGAAAAAACGGTCCAGCCAAGCTCGGCCCAAAAATTAAACATTTGTGGGCCAAAGGAAAAAAGTTAATCCGTGGGCCAATGGAAAAAATTAATATTTGTGGGCCAAAGGAAAAAAGTTAATTCAAAGAAAAATAAGTCTGCTCACCTACCTTTTAATACATTGAAAAGAATTCTAACAAATCAAACCCTTTTTTCTTTTCTCCTTTCTACTGTACGACAGAGAATTCTCAACAATTTTTCTTTTCTTTTTTTTTTTTAAATCCATTCGACAGAAAAAAAATAATGCAAAAAAAAAAATCTTCATGTATTCAATTGGGTAACATGCTCTGATACCAATTGTTACACTTGAATATAAAACAAGAAGGTTTATTAGACAAACCTTATACGCAGCGGATTGGAATGAAGAGTCCTGAATTTAGCCTTCTTGTAGTTGATTGAATTGGAATGAAGGAATTGCTTCTCTGGTCGTAAGTTTAATTACTAGAACTAAACCTTTTGTTTTCACCACCTAAATGTCTCAGAATAATCTATGGTGTGATATTGATTTGGAGAGAAAAGAAAGGTACGCTTATTAATAAGCTTTGATTGTGTTGCTGTTGTGTTGTTGTGAGGAAGAGAAGCTCTATTTATAGAGCTGGAGAGTTGGTTTATTAGCTGTTAATAAACCACTCTCCCACTTTCTCCACTCCCTCCACCATCAAAGTGGGAAGTTATCAAAGATAACTTCCCTGTACGCTCATGTCTTTCCCATCATGGGTGACATGGGAATAAAAACCTTTTTTTTTATTTCTTTCAGTTAATGATCCTTCCAATTAGATAAATCCAAATTCCTTCTCGTGCATTTTGCCAAAACATCCACTGTAGAATTATATCTTTTATCAATATGGGTGACATTCCATAGGGAACCTTGACCTAACCATTTTCTAACTTCCGAAAGAATAGGTTTAAAACTCCAATGAAGCCTGGTCTTACCCAAAATACCTTGAACTAATTAAAGATAAAAAACTAATTAAAATATTTCTAAAAGTAACACATGACAGATTTTTGTTGGTTGTTAAAGATTCTCTAATCGCAAATGAGTGAGACAATTATCATTTATGGATTGTGTGACTTTTTCATTCTTGATGGTGCAACCATTTACACTAGGGGTTGAAGTAAAAAATGTAGTCCCTTATTTTTTATAACGTGGGTGGTTCAGGCTAATTTGCGAGCACCACGACTAGTTCCTTGGAGAATATACACGCCTCCCCATGCATATCCACGAGGTAAATCAGAAATAGATTGCCTATTTTAAGTGAGAGATTCAAACCTTGAACCTCTTATATACACTCTTAAAGGGTAGAAGAAGTGACAATTAACTGTCAAATTAGACTAACCCAACTTTTAATCACTCATTTGTCTTTTTTTTTTTTGGGTAATAAATCACTCCTATGTCTTAGTATTGTGTGAGCATGTGTGAAAAAGAATTAGACGCCGACTTAATTTTACTCCAAAAGCAAAGCATGATAGTTAGAGCACTTTATTGGTAAAGTTAAATATGAATGTAAGATTTGATATTTGTTCTTCACGAGTTAGTATATGTGGGTTATGTTTATGTCTATAAAAAAGAGGGAGTATATATTTGGCTTCCTGATACTTGTATAATTGATTAGAATTTCATAATGGTGTTAAAACGTATATTATAAATTATCCCTCACAAAATTTATATATATATATATATATATATATATATATATATATATATATGTATATATATATATATATATTTTACTAATTGAGGTAAATTTCTTAGAGTTTAAATTTTTTATTAGATAGAATAGCATAGTGAATGAACACATTGTATGTGGATATATCATGAGTTAAATAGAAAATTATGTGAAAAATTATATATATTGCAAAATTAATTATTAAATAGTTAAATATGATACAATTATAGATGAAGAACTAATATATTATATTAATATTAATAATATTAAGACATTGCTAAAAGAAATTGTAGATTACTAATGGGAGATAAACATATGAGTTATTCTGAATAATATTTCTTTCTGCTTGTATCATCGAAGAAAATCTAATTAAAATGCACACTAAATTTTTTTGTGAAGTGAAATTACCAAAAGATTATTTATTACATTTGGATAAAGTTATAGTTGAGGGTAGCCTTGTACAACTCGAGATCCACAAGGTCTATTTTGCTAATTCCTAGTACATTTCCGACACTTTTTAGCAAACCCAAGGACCATTTAGAATTTTTTTTTAGTCAAAGGACCATTTAGAAGGAGACGAAGAGAGAGCGCGGGAAACAACAAAATCAAGGGATTTTGCAATTAGGTCATCTTACCATTATACCATACTATCACACAATCATTTTCATACCCAAAATCAATGGACGGTCAAGATGGATTAGAGCCTTCCTACACCGTTAATCTTATCCGTTCAGAAAACTCGGCGGCGGATCTCACCGGGACGGTCCATCAACTTCCATGCTGCATCAAGCATACTGGACCTTGCTCTGTCTCTCACTATTTCAAGCCCAAAACCACCGGTATATATACATTTACATATACTTGTTATATAAATATTAGTTAATTATCTTGATTAATTGATTTCATTTTTACATATTTTATATAGGGATAGAGGTGGATGGATTAGTTATGGAGGAAGCTTACTTTAGAGGAAGAAAGTTAGAGGGTACAACTATTCCCATTCCCCAAGGTTATTCTGGTAATTCGCTTACCTATCAGTTATTAGGGAATCGATTTATGCCAAAACTGTTTATTTAAACTCCTCTTGAATAATCAATTTTCTATGAGTGTGTGAATTTTGTTTCCACCTAAATTGGTACTGTTACACATCTTCAATATGATGAGTATATATGAGCCATTAATTAGAATAATGTTTACAGGTTTTGTATTGGGAAAGAAAAGTGATGAGTTGGAAAATAAGTCAAATAGCTGGGAGATAAATGCAGAGTTTAAATCATTAACAATATGGAACCATGATAGCCTTCCCTCAAAAGATGATCCATTTTCCCGGGCTTTTCACTGGTTCCCTGTTGCCAATGCAGTAAGTTTCATATATATATATATATATATATATATATATATATATATATATATATATATACACACACATTAATAATGATGAGTGTGTTTATGTTTATGGATATGCAGTTGCACAAACCAGTCACAATTGAAGACCTACAATCTGCATCAGTTGCTGGAGAACTAGTGTAGGACACATAGGCATTGTCTATGTTTAGTCTTTCAGTGTATAATTTCTCTTGTATTACCTAATTTACATCCGAGCTTTCAGCCATTTATGTAAGAGTTACCACATGTATTGCAGCAGAGATAATACCACTCGATGAAGCTAGATTATGTTTAATTATTCAGTAACATTACATAATAACCAAACTAATCAACATTTATTAATATTAATCATTATCAGTTTCTTATTACAACATAAAATTAACCTCCAGACAAACCTGAAAGTTGATTATCAATCTCCTATAATCTATTGTTTTATGCAATCGATTTGTTACCAACTAATCAAAAATAAATAAAAAATTGCAAAAGAATTTCCGCACCAACAAAATATGTTATTCCCAGATGATGTTATACTTCTCTAACAAAGGCATTATGAATTTTCAAACCTCCTTTCCACTTCTGACTCCAGACTTCATATAAACCAAAGTAAATCTTTTTATCTTTAGCATATGGATCAGCCTCGATTATCTTGCCCTTTATCTCAAAATACTTTTTGTCATTGATCGCATCTAATGAGATTTTTCTCCAGGATTTTGCCTTGTTCCCCCTTGTAGCCATAACATAGAGATTACTTCCACCCCAACCAAATGCATCTGGTGTCAACGACAAGTTGAAGCCTACTTCATAGCGCTTTCCAGGTTCTGCATCCACAGAACCAGTGACTTCAAGCCAACAGACTTGTAATAATTCTAATGGGTCGGATCTGAAATATAATAAAAATAAAGTATTAATGCAAATGTCATCAATACATGAAGCTAAAAGTATGAAAAAGAAGAATACTAACTCGGATTTAGGGAGTTTCCAGTAACGATTATCGTTGCCCCAAACAACAGAGAGTGCTTTAGGAAACACATTTTTTTGCTTCTTATTATCCTGTATGCATAAAAATCATATACTTCACTATCAGAAAATAAATATAATAAATTTTTTTCTAACACCAACGTTACACTTATAATAAGGTATCAAAGATTTATCATCAAAAAAAAAGTTTTAATTTTAACTCTTTTTAACTCTATGTTTGCACATGAATGTGTCGAAGTACATGTCAAAATGCACCCAATATGAACAATATGCGGCATGTTGAAGAAAATAAACATGATACTTGTCTAACGACAATCAAATTTTGATGATTACCTTATCTATCTTAACTGTAACAGCAAGTTCTCCCTGGTAATGTGGAGTTAAAGCCATTTAATACTGATCTGGAATATCAGAAAATAGAGAAACAATGAATGAATATCAAGTCTTTGTTTACCTTCTATGTTCTAAGGAAGCAAGGCTGTATCATATTTATACATATGGTCCAATCCAAAAGGAATTTTATTAGTGGCTGCGTACGGCTAAAGAAGCTTCTACGGAATCTTTGATTTTTATTTATTTTTGGCAGGTGAATTGACATGGATAGGAGTGGAACAATGAACCACGTAAATTTATTCGATACCCATTACGGCTGTGTGGATCATACTCACACGTTTAAGTACCAATCCATTGGATGCTAGCTAGATATCTAGTAACAGTTATCCACTTTTGTGCTTTACTTTGCTGGTTGGTTTTTTGCGGTTGATTTCATGATTTGATTCCCTCTTAAAGCAATATTACGCGTTAATTTTTCTTCGTATTTTTTTCTTTAAAAATAATAAGCATCGTTACTTACTACAATTCTACCACTATTACAATAAGATCCGTTAAGGTGATTACTGATTAGCCTATCTAGTTTAACTAAAGAGTAAATATAGCATCTACACATATATTATATCACGATCACGATATAACGAGACTTATTTTTTCTTGTATTTTAATTTTGTATCTCGTTTCCTAGTTGACGGTTTTCCGTTCAAAACCGCCGTTGTGACTCGTTTACTCTCTATAATTTTAATTTATGTCTCATTATTCCTAATATTTCAATAGGGTAATTGATTGAAAGAGTCCACAAACTATTGTTAGTTGTTTCGAATCCCCTCCCTAATGGGGGTAAAGTGAGAGATACAAGGCTCGAACCCCTCCCTGAACACGGGTAACCTAGTTTTGATTTACCATGAGAATATATATGGGGAGGCATGTATATCTCCGTGGGATTAGTCGGGTGCGCAAGCTATCCCGTAACCCATGTAACCAAAAAAAAAAAACTATTGTTAGTTGTCTATCATGTCTATCCCACTGAAAATGTCTGGATTGCCCTATTACTCCTTTAATATTTTTTTACTTACCAAAACTAATTTTATGATTATATGCAACCAATCAATTAATTACAAACAAAAAAGAAAAAATATTAAAATAAAGTACAAAACAAAACGAATAAAACGAATAGAAATCACTGATGGTATATCTTTCTTTAATATTTGCGTAGTTATTACAAAATAAATTGCACCAGTAATTACAAACCACCGATATTAACTAGCACACCACTGATATTTCACACGTAACCCATCAATACCAACCGCCGATATTAACAAGCACACCACTGATATTCCACACGTAACCCATCAAAAACAGAAAAGTTGAATATTTCATGTGCAGTGTGTCCACACGTAACCATCAGTATAAACCACCGATATTAACTAGCACACCACTGATATTCCACACGTAACCCATCAGAAAACAAAAAATTAAATATTTCATGTGCAGTGTGTATACCTTTTGTTTTTGCCTGTTACACCATCACAAGTTAAAAACAACCCATCAAGATCAGAGTATGAACTATGTCCAACGAAATTCATACACTTTCAACGAAAAAATTTAGATTTTTAGGGAAAATCTCAAAAAAAAATACGGGATTTAATCGTTTGAAGCTAAGGTTTCATTAAAAGATAAAATAGAAAACACTTGGTTATGAATTTTAGGGTTTCAATTGGGAAAAAATTGGATTTTTACCTTAAAAATTGTTTATATTTTGGAGAATATCTTCTAGTCGATGGTGCAGCAGTGTTGGACGGTGGTGGAGAATGTCCTCCAGTGGCAGCGGTCTTGGTCTTATGCTTCCTAGGGTCGAATGGTTATTGGGCCAGCCGATTTGATGATGGTGGAGAATGTCCTTCAGTGGCGGCGGTCTTTTTGTGCAGGAGAGCGGCTTGGTGGGGAGATGAGTGTGATTAATTTTTATGCAGGAGAGCGGCTTGGTAGGGAGATGGTGGAGAATGTCCCCGAGTGGCGGCAGTCTTTTTGTGTAGGGAAGCGGGTTTGTGCAAGATTTTTTTTTTGAAGATGCTATAATTAAAGGATTTATTAGATACACTACCTATATGGAATAAGTTACAATAGATAAAAATGGTAAAAATCAATTAAGATTATTAAAACAGAGGTATAGATGGAAGAGATATTATAAAGCTGGACTTTTAAAAGAGAAATATGATATTGAATTTGATAGGGATGAATTAATAGGTTTGTGGACTTAATTAGAAAATAACTCTTTTTATTAAGGTACTTTCTATTAAAAATTTCTAGGCTACTTCTTATATCATATGGGGCCAAGGGCTAAGGGAGGGCCCTCTAGCCCCTAGCCCTTGGCCAAATTCCCTTCCTGTCATGTGACTCTTTGTTTTAACAAAAAAAAAAATTCCTTATGCCTTAATTACAAAGCTAGAGAAAAGTATTTAAAAAGGAGTTACATAGTTCAAATCTATTTTCTAACAGGTATAAACTAAGAGATACAAGACTCAGACTTTTTCCTAAACGTGGATATTATAGTTTTGATTTACCTGGGAATATACATGGCGTGTATATCTCTGTGAGATAAATCGTGGTGCACGCAATCTGGCACTGATTAACCATGTATAAAAAAAAAAAATCTGGGGAGGGTACAAGGGTTATCACAATTTGGAGCATGCAATGGAGCTTCTGGTTGTAGCTTAGACGTCTTACAATTTTTTTTTTTCATGGTAGCTTTTAATCTTCAAGGAAATACGTAGCTTCCGCCCCACCACACATAGTGAATATTTCGTAGATAAGACAACCGAAAGCATTTTGCTTTTACTAAATCTTGATGGTGTAAAGCAAGATTCTTACGTGTTAAAATGTAACCTTGGTCAAGTTGCATTTTTGGGTTGTACTTTCATTGTACGTTGTGAGTCTTCTCTTTGTACATGAGCATCTTGTCTTGACAAATTATGTCAATAATGATTACGATGTTTTTCTTGATTATATCCGTTAGAAAATTGTAAATTATCATTATATATCTTAAAGATCATGAGTTTCAGTTGTTAATTAGGTCTCGTCACTAAATTCAAAGTACTTTTCAAACGAAGTACGAAATTGGAGCCGTGAAAATGAGTGATCTGGGAAACATAGCTCTTAGCTAAATGGGGAGGCACTACAAAAGAAACGTTATCTTTAGTGGTAAAATTTTTAAGACTAATTCTGCCGCTAATAGCAGTTATTTGTTTACTTCTATAAGTTCGTCTTTAAAAACATTTTTTATAGTAAATTATTTATTTTTGCCTCTATTGACTTTATTTTAGTGGCAAATATTGCCGCTAAAAATATAATTAGAGGCCATTTTGGTGTTGCCGGAATAAACCTTGCCGGTTAAAATATCATTAGAGGTAACTTTTTAGTGTTTGCCGCAATATGTATCGTCTTTAATAATACTATTTATTGTAGTGAGCGGTGTGCGGAGTACAAGAGATATTCGGGAAATATTCGAAAAACAGTACCAATATACAAGTTTTCAGCCATTTATCTGAGAGTTACAACATGTATTGCATGTATTGCAGCAGAGTTAATAGTGCTCTATGAAGCTAGATTATATTGAATCATTCAGTAAATTTCAAAATAACCAATATTAATTATTATCAATCTCTTATTACAGCATAAAATTAACCTGCTGATAAACCTGAAGGTTGATTATCAATCTTATATAATCTATTGTTTTATGCAAGACTTGTTACCAGTTTCCCAAAAATAAATAAAATATTGTTATCAATGTCATGATTCATTGATTAATTACATCTCTGAAATATGTTTGATTTGTTAGGTTGCAAAAGAATTGTTATTCTCAGATGATGTTATACTTCTCTAACAAAGGCATTATGAATTTTCAAACCTCCTTTCCACTTCTGACTCCAGACTTCATATAAACCAAAATAAATCTTTTTATCTTTCGCATACGGATCAGCCTCGATTATCTTACCCTTTAGCTCAAAATACTTTTTGTCATTGATAGCATCTAATGAGATTTTTCTCCAGGATTTTGCCTTGTTCCCCCTTGTAGCCATAACATAAAGATGACTTCCACCCCAACCAAATGCATCTGGTGTCAATGACAAGTTGAAGCCTACTTCATATCGCTTTCCAGGTTCTGCATCCACAGAACCAGTGACTTCAAGCCAACAGACTTGTAACAATTCTAACGGATCGGATCTAAAATAAAATAGAAATAAAGTATTAATGTACATGTCATCAATATATGAAGCAAAAATTATGAAAAAGAAGAATACTAACTCGGATTTCGGGAGTTTCCAGTAACGGTTATCGTTGCCCCAAACAACAGAGAGTGCTTTAGGAAACACATTTTGTTGCTTCTTATTATCCTGTATGCAAAAAAATCATTCTTCACTATCAGAAAATTAAATATAATAAATCTTTTTCTAACAGTAAGTCAGTAACGTTACACTTATAATAAGCTATCAAAGATTTATCATAAAAAAAGACTTTTTATAACTCTATGTTTGCACATGAATGTGTCGAAGTACATGTCAAAATGCACCCAATATGAACATTACGCGACATGTTCAAGAAAATAAATTTTATCATTACCTTATCTGTCTTAACTGTAGCAGCAAGTTCTCCCTGGTAATGTGGAGTTAAAGCCATTTAAAACCAATCTTAGATATCATAAAAATAGATTTTTTTTAATGAATATTAAGTCTTTGGTTACCTTCTATGTTCTAAGGAAGCTAGGCTGGGTCATATTTATACATAGTGTCCAATCCAAAGAATTTTATCACTGGCTGCTTACGGAGAAAGAAGGTTCTATGAAGGACAAAAAGAATCACCCTGTTTATTTTTGGCAGGTAATTTGACATAGATAGGAGTAGAACAATGAACCACGTAAATTTGTTCGATACGCATTACGGCTGTGTGGATCATTCTCACACGTTTAAGTATCAATCCATTGGATGCTAGCTAGATATCTAGTAACAGTTATCCACTTTTGTGCTTTGGTTTGTTGGTTGGTGTGTCCGTTGGTTTTATTCTCTTCTGACTATTTTTAGTATTTCTTTCTTTGGTCAACTACTCCCTCCGTCCATTTTTATTTGTCCATCTTTCTAAAAGGAGGTGTCCAATATTATTTGTCCAATTTACAATATCAAGACACTTTTTCTCTATTTTTTCCAAGAATACCCCTAATTAAATAGTATAAAGAGTGTTGCAATAAATGACCCTATGTATATTAATTATGGGCAATTGTGTAAAATAGAAGAGTATTAAATGCTCTTTTTAATATTTGTGCACCAAAAAGGTGGACAAATAAAAATGGACGGAGGGAGTAGTATTTTTATTCTTTCGAAAAAGAATTAATTAATTGAATAAGCACACTTTTTTTTTAATAAGCATACTTTACTAGAGTAATTATATATATCACCACCTATTCTTCGCAATATTATCCACAAGGCGAATGGGAGTACTTTCTTGAAGTTTAAACACATCAAGAGGAACCTCAACAGTATCGTGGATAGGGTTGCTAAAGAAGTTAGGCACAGGGCATTGAAGGAACGGGAGACGACTACTTGTCATCCCGAGTTATCAAATAAATTATGTAAATTAGGAATCGGATAGACGATTTTATTTTGGTGCTACGGCACCTTCTGATGTCCAAAAAAAAAAAAAATTATATATATCACCACCCAATGACGTGACATGAATTGGTTTGGCGTGAATTGGTTGGTTACAAATTTTTAATCTATTTATTTTCTTGATCTAATTAAAGATTTGTAACCAACCAATTCATACCACGTCATTGGATAGTATTTGAGTGGCATGATTTTGGGTAGTATATATCATTACTCACTATTACAATAAGATTCTTTTATTAAGGAGGTTTTTGGACCGTGGTATACTCGAACACCACTTATAAACTATTAACTCCCTCCAAAATGGGGACTATATACTACTCGCGGGATTTTCCATCCGTATTTATCATGTGTAATATATTACCATAAGATGTACGGAGGAGTAATATGTATATTGCTGGCGCAGTGCAATACTGGTGACGACTTTTGTCGTCAGTAGTGATCACACAATTAGTTGTTAAAGATTAATTTGATCATTTGCGACGATATATCGTCGCTACTATTTGATCGCGGGAATTTCGTCGATAGAGATCATTATTGGCGACTATGTTGTGGTTTGTCTTCGTCAAAAAACGTTGTCAATTACGACGATGAAAGTCGCATTAGTAATAAAATTCTAGCGACTATGAAATCGTTACTTTTTATTTCTTTGTAGTCACTATAGTATTGTATTTTCGACGATAATAGTGTCGTCGCAAATGACTATATTATTCTCGACGACATTGATTTTATCCTTTGCGACTATTTTGTAGTTGCCAATGACGTTAATTTAAAAAAAAATCTTTTGAACTTTTGAAAGTGATAGAAATAATGCATAAAAATAAAAACAATTAATATTAATAAATTAAAGTAAAGTCAATTAAATATAAAATAAAGTCAACATGAATATAAATTAAAGTCAAGATAAATATAAGATAAAGTCAACAAATATAAATCCAACACATCAAGAAACTAGGGATCAGATAAACGATCTTCATCTTCATCTCCCTCATCTACTATATGTCAGCTACCTAAGGGGGAGGGACCTGTTGGAGGGTTAAGTTGTCCTGGTGTGAAGGTAGAAAGTCCCGCATGTATCCTACACTTAATAACAAACCCTATCACAGCAGTAGTGTCGACCATCGTATAAACAGGGGAGTGGGTGCCAGCAGTCGAACTCGTGGATCGATTGCCTGTAGGAATATACGCTGAGCGACCTTGTGAAATAAGAAACTCATTCAAGGCGGGCATCATATTGATCAGCTGCTGATCATGCTCACGAGTTGAAGGAGTAGGTCCCAAAACACGTATTTTCTTTGTAGGCGGTCCCGATTTGGGTGCCCACCTCGTAGTCGATGGGCCCATTAATGCATCTGCGTCTTCCTTGACAACATCTACTTGCTCCTTGAACGTCAAAGATGGAGTAGAGGATGGAGTTTTAGATGACCCGACTAGGTCTAGCCGTCTAGGTGACTTTTTGTTTCATCATGTCCCAACACGCAACCGATTTTTAGATTAAATAAATATATTTTCAATTATAAAACATATAAACATTTATTATTTTAAATAATAAAATTTTATATAGAGAGACTTACATCAGACTTCTGGAATTTCGGGGTCTGCCAACCATTTTTCTTTTTGTCAAAACCGACGTGCTCGAAGAAGCCACCCAATGGTGAAAGTGGAATATATTGCTCGATACCTCATTGGTGACCACCATGGATGATGAGGTAGGTTTCTTTAACTTTCCCTGTTGCATTACAATATATAGTCATTAATCTAAAGAATATAACAAGGCTTATTATCCCTTGTATATTTACTCTGTGACTCGTAATCCTAATTGACGTTTCATATCCAAAAACTCCTTTATTTTTGTGATTTGTTATCCCTAATATCATAATTTTATGACTCGCTACCTCTACTGACATCTCACTTAACGACGAGTTTGGGCGAAAATCGTAAATAGGTGGCAAAGAGTCGTAAAATTAAAGTACATAAAGATAATAAGGATTTTTATAACGTTTGGAGGGAAAGTTGAAAATCATGATATTATGCTGAGAATAAATAGTGAATGAGGGATAATTCTACATTAAGAACTCAGGTATCATAATCCTATTAAAATTAGGCAAAACAAATAATTCTTTCCATCATACACCTTTTGACTACAATATCCTTATATAACAAATAATAAAACAAAACAATATTACTACCATTGTTGCAAGCCAGTCAACGTTGGTCAACTCCTACGAGAATTAATTTTTGAATTTCGGGCCGCCATCAGTTTACTCCGGCAACAACCCTGCAAATCGGCTGTACCATAAATCGTATTTAAGGCAATGGTTCACCGCACTACTACAACCAGGTTCTGTTTCAGTTTTATTAATTAGATTTTATTTTGTTTAAATTCCAGTTAACTCCATTATTGTTTCAGCAAAATGACTTACATCCACGTCGAGCTCCTACGAGAGTAACTCGTTCACTATAAATTTCAAATTACAGATTACAATACATATTCAAAACCACATAACCTACTCAACCTAAAGATTTCACAAAGCTAACCACAAACCTCACTAGTCTACCAATTACGCTAAAAGCTATAAGTAATAATCAAGTAGATTCTTACTATTACAAGATTTTTACTCGCTATATCAGTGAATTTATCAATCTAGAGTGAATATTGCAGAAACCAGAGATTTCAAGCTGCTAGGGTTTTGAAAGAGAGTTTTGATGAAAATCGGAAAAGAGAAAAATACTGCTAAACCAACAAAAATATTATTTATATGAGATATAGCGGAGGGTGAATTAAAGTTATCGATCAACCATGAGATCAAGGTTTCAGATTAAGCCAAGCTCTTCACAGCCTAATTGAGACATCATAGTTTTGATACGAGGTCTAATTCTATGTCAAATAACTTTGGCACAATTTTAACAAAGTAACACTTCCCAAAAAATAATATACAACACAAATATATATATATATATATATATATATATATATTATTTTCAACAATTGTATTCAATAATACATATTTCGATAGATAGAGCACATAGATGCCACATCTAGACCTTGACCTCGGAAATTATATAGGCAACGAAATCACATACCCTTCAAACCAATTATGCAAAAATCACATTCTAACCCTAAGACCCATTGTCCTCACCCCTTGGTCATACAAATCAATGAAGAGAACCTAAACCTTCAAACCTTGATCCACATTTAGAATTTGTCCACGATTTCTTGACCCTTAACCACAAATTTTACGATACCAAAACAATGATCACATTTCTTCTTTTTATCATCTGCAATCTAGTATTTGTTTTTTTAACTTTGATTTTTATTTTAAAAGATAAAAGGTTTGTAGAGAAGTTGTACAAAAGAGAGTGGAGGCTTTAACATTTTAGCTTATGCAAGTGTGTGTAAGCATTTCATAAAACACGAAAAACGATGATTATAATTCAAAGTAGACCAATTTGTTGGAAGCAACCACCGCAATTTGTTAAATATTTTTATTTTCCCAAGCCACTCCATTTCTTTTCATAAAATATGTGAAAAACACCAACTATTTCTAGAGGTATTACTAGGGTCTAGGGGTGAAAATCGGAATGAACGGATCGAAAAAAGTTTTTTTTTTTGAAAATTTCTGATTTTTCATTTTTCGGAATATATTTTTCCCATTTGAATCCGATCCGAAATTTCAGAACTGGAAAAAGAATCCGAATTCGGAATTTCGGCACCGAAATTTCAAGATTTTTGCTTCGAAAATTTCAGAATTTTGGAGTTTTGGAGTTTTGGTTACGAAATTACAGAAATTTTGGATTAAAAATCAGAATTTCAAAATTATTTATCTTAAAATTTATTATTTATTTTTATTATCTTAAGATTACCTATAAGACCAAATGGATGTTTATTGCAAAACAATACAATTTTTTTAGTATAAGACCAAATCGCTCAATCAACCGTCACGACAAATTATGGTATCCACCAAACTCACATCGCATCCCCTCCCCATATACACTATTCATTAGAAGTAGATAAATGGAGATATTTTGTATTATTTCACGTGTTTAAAGATACAATGATTCATGTATATACAATTGTCTATTGCATTCATATTACACACGATAGATACACTAGTATATAAGTATATGTCATAACTATTTTGTTATTCTATTCGTCTCGTTGTGTAACTACTGCAGGTGTAGTGATCTCATGCATTGAGTGTGCATTGTAGCTTATCTTATGTAGCTTATTATACCCCATCAAGTTAAGCATATCCAAGAAGGGAAGCTTGGACACAAGGCAAAGGAACACCGCAGAAGAGGGGCCTTTTATAAATATATCTACAACCTAGAGATTAGATGACACATGAATGAGTGGAAGAAGTTTAGCTTTAACTTGTTCATGCACAAAGTGATAATCAACATCGATGTGGAGTGTGCGAGTATGAAAAACTGGATTTGAAGCTAAGGCAATCGCTGGAATATTGTCACACACACGAATATGAGTAATAAAATCAAAGTGTAAGCTTTTTAAGATAAAGGTAAACCACTTAAATTCCGCAGACACATATGCCATGGCTTGATATTCAGCCTTTGTGGAAGAACGAGAAACATTTGATTGTTTCTTTGATCAAAAGAGAAGATTAGAGCCAAGAAAAATGAAAACCAGTTGTAGAACGACGATCAATAGAACTACTCGCCCAATTAGAGTAAAAAAAAGCTTTAAGAGTAGGTGATGAGTAAGTCACAAAATCGGTTTCATACCAACAATCAACCGCATAATGACCAAATTTATTGCAAAGTTGACAAGTAGGAGCTGTAGATTAAGAAGAAATTGTACCATAAGGCGGCGTAGATGGTGGTGCACCTAAAATTGATGAAGAATTTGAAATGTAGACTCGAGATCGACCGCGTCCATGTCATCAAGAAAAGAAACCATGACCATATCCTTGAGAGTGAGAGTTTTGATTCATAGATGGAGTAAATAGAGCCGTATGAGGCGACGAAGATATGTCACATGAATTTTTCATTTTCATGTGCAATTCCTCATATACAAGTAGACTTCTAAGGGAATGAAAACTGAGCGTTGATTTTGAGCATTAGTTATCCTAATACTCGACTTGAATTGGTTTAATTCAGCTAGCAAACCTTTTAAGGTATACATAATAATATCCTCAAATAGAAGAGAAGAAGTCGTTGTATCTAAACCATCACATATATCTTGTTTCAACAAGATATGCATTCATCATTCTATCGCCTTTTTGAATATTACACAACCTCATTTTAGTTGATGAACATATGTACGACATTGATTAACAAATATATCTTCCAATTTATGCCAAACATCATAAGAACGAGGTAAATTAACTACTTGAGAGAGAGAATAGAAGGAATCATAGAGGAATGAAGTGAAAGTTGATGATCTTCAATAAGCTAAGTAGAGAAACTTGAATCAGAAGAACTAGGAGAAGAGGTCGATCCATTAACATGATCGAGAAAACTATGAGCTTCCAAGACAACTTTGAGTTTAGCACGCCAAAACACATAGTTTGTGAATCCAACTTAATTCGAACAAGTGATTCCTAATTTTGTCTAAGGAGCAGCATCCCACTCAGAACGTAGAACTGGAGGTGATTTTAGGTGTATATAAGGAAGAAGAATCCATGATAGAAGTACGAAAAAATCGATGGGTAGAGAAATCAAAAGCTTAAGTCGCCATTAATGGTGAAAAAGAAACTCATTTGACTTAAAATACCATATTAGAACTAGAGAATATTAAAAATAGAGAAGAGAGATATTTTGTATCATTTTATGTGTAAAGATACAGTGAGTCATGTATATGAGTAATGATATATACTACCCAAATGTCACCCAATGACGTGGCGTGAATTGGTTGGTTGCAAATCGTTAATATATTTATTTTCTTGATTTGATTAAAGATTTGTAACCAATTAATTCACGCCACGTCATTGGGTGACATTTGGGTGGTATGAATTTAGGTGGTATATATCATTACTCCATGTATATATAGCTGTCTATTGCATTTTTTTTGTCCAACTATTGCATTTACATTAGTATATAATTTGTTTTAATTATATACATTAGTATATAATTTGTTTTAACTAATTCGTTATTCTATTTGTCTTATTGTGTAAGATCTCATGCATTAAGTATGCGTTGTAGCTTATCTTGTGTAGTTTATCACTATTTCCAGTTCATTATTTCTCATATGCTTCCAACGCTCATAAAATGACCATTGTAAGATTCGTATAAAAATATGATGAACATCATCATTTCCAATTGTATGTCTTTTTTTTATCTTAAAATTTATTATTTATTAAACATTCGAAATGTAAAATCAGAGATACAAATTAGAAACGAAAAGCGGATCGAAAAACCAAAAATTTCAGAAATTTATATGTAATTCTAATTCCGATTCGATCAGAATCGGTATTTTGAAACATTAAAAATTCATTTGAAATTGTAATTTTCAAATTAAAAAATTTCGGATTCCATTTCTATTCTAGGTATTATGGGATTTTAACAACAGTTTTACATGAAGTTCCATCTAACTTTAAGCTAATTTTAATGGATTAAGATAAAATTTAGTCAATCTGATTCTATAATGAACATAGAACTTTTTTGCAATTCACAAGCCTCCAGAATAGCAGTTGCCTCACTTTCTACTTTCTAGTGCCCAAGAGCATCTGATTTGCTTGGCCGAGCTTGTCAAAATGGACCCGGGTACTTGCAGTATTATAAAAGCACAATACATAACGCTTTCATGGAGAATTAATAAAATCACATATGCAGAGAATAACTTTTTACCTATTAAGTTAGCTAGTGTACCCATTTGATTGATACTTAACGTGTGAAAAATTGAACCATAGCTTGTTGGTCACCGCACAAGTTCTTTTCTGAAATATTCACCACCAATCACTTTTTTATTCTTTAATTTGTTCTTGGAATACTTCCTTTTTCCAGTAAGAAGCTAGATATATAATTCTGTAGAGAGACCCATATATAAATATGTGAACCACCCAAATTATTTTAATGCATAGAAGTTGAACAAAGTATTCATATTTTATTCATTCTTTTTCTACTTCCTTTTGATATTATTCAAGTGCGTTGGAAGAGCAATGAGTTCAAATCCACATTACCAGGGACAAGAACAAGCTCTTGATCCTAAGGTGATAATTATATTTGGTTCCTCTTTTTTTCATCTTACTTAAATAACTTGGTAATCATAGTGATATATGAGTAGAAACTTTAGTTATGTGCATCCAACATACGCTTAATAATCATGAGCGAACAGTATTGATGGCAAGGTAATGCCTAATATGCTCAAAACCTAATGAAATTTAATAATATGTGGTTAAGGTTCCTCGAGTAGCTTGTTACGTGAAAGTTTAAGTTGTTAGGATCATTTTGATATGCACCATGGCATATATATTTAAAGTGGAATTTGTTCTATAATAAATTATATGATGGTACTAATTAGATTATGACAAGTCATGTTAGTAACGGTTATTGTTGGAAGTATAACAAGGAACAGTGAAATTAATATGATCATTTTTATGTCTACAGGAAATAATAGATGGGATAATTAAAGTTAACCCTGTAAACCTATCAGTTGTTTGGGGCAATGATAACCGTTACTGGAAAATACCTAAAAACGAGTTAGTATTTGTTTTTTTTTTATGTATCGTATATCAAGTTTCTCCTGGTTTGTGTTTGGGCTTTAACGTATTTTTTTTCAGCTCGGAACCATTAGAATTGTTACAAGTGTGTTGGCTTGAAGTAACTGGTTCTGTCGATGATTTAGACCTCGAAAAGCGCTATGAAGTAGGCTTCAACTTGTCATTCACACCAGATGCATTCGGTTGGGGTGGCGGTCACCTCTTCGTCATGGCTATGAGAGGGAAGAATGGTAAAAAGACTTGGAAAAAAGTCCCCTTGGACGAGTTTAATAATAAAACTGATCCTTTTGACATAAAGGGGAAAATATTGGAGACTAATTCGGATCAGAAAGATAAAACAATATATTTCGGTTTATATGAAGTATGGACTGGCAAGTGGAAAGGGGGTCTAAAAATTCATCATGCATTTGTTAGAGATGCAGATCATAATAAGATCACTTCAATTCATCTCGCCGAATGATAATTTATGCACTTTTTCTGAGAAATTAAGTAACGAATGAGATCACTAATAAGTACTGCATTACAGATTTACACGCAATAAGACAAACTAGAGTTGTTTAATTCGGTTTGTTGGTTATTTGTACTCATTTAAGATGGTAATCTATACTCACTGCCTGCCCGCTTTGGGCATCAAATTTCAAAGGGACCAAAAAAATTTATGTATGTCAACGCACAAAGCTAATAAAAATTGTGACTTGGTTTGTTGAATAAATGCAGTCTCAAATACTTGAGATGTCACCAGTTCGAACTTTACCATTACTCTAAAAATTTTAACATTGGTTTTTTATTTCCGTAAACCCCATTAATTGTGTTTGTTTTTCTTTGACATCAAGAAAATATTATAGTTTTTATCAAAACACTTTGCACACGGTTCTACTCCAATTTATTTGTTTTTCTTATTTGCCATCAATCCCATTATATTGTGTTTGTTTGTTCCCTAAGCATTGCAAAATTCTAAGTCTATAGAATAAAAATCTGGATCATCTGATTTGGATGAATCCTTTCCATTTCCAGTCAAGCCTACCATTCAACAAGCAATATACTCACCAACTCGGAAGTAAGAAAGATTAAGTGATGCCTAGAGGCTGGTGCCTGATTCTATGCTTGAAGCCTGGAGCTTAGCCTAATTATAAGTTTCATCTAAACTTGAAGTTAGAGCTGGTGTTGTTCTTGCCTGCACGTAGAGCCGTCCCCCATCCCGTGGCAATTATAAATGGCAATAGAACAAACATATGACATGCATAAAAAATTTTTTAGAGAAAAAATATTAAAAATTCTAGTGTGATTTAATTCTCATATGCTTAGGCCCCGTGTGGAAGTGCTTATTTTAGAGTAAAAAAACGTTTTTAGAATAAATTTAAGATTTAAAAAAATTATCAAAAATATTTTGTGAAATCTAAATCATTTTAAATGCTTTTTTCTAGAGGCACATATTTGGTGTTTCTCATAAAAGTATTTTTTAGAGGTAATTTTTAAAAAAAATGCTAGAACCACTTTTAAGTGCATTTCCAAAAAAACACTTCCAAACGGGTACTTAGTCCACCACCTAAACTTCTCGTATCACCATGATCTATCCTTACTTTCTTCCTTATGTGGTCCATCCCAATCATTAAACTCTAGAAATATCTTTTCATTTCCAATTTTCTTTTGTCCTTTCCCACTTCCTTGCCTTGATTCTTCCTCATTTCGCTCACATCATCTAGTGTCTCTGTTCTTCGCGTCATCTTTCTTGAGCTCCAACTTAAAATTCTACCACTTTTATAATTACTCCTGTGTGGGTGGATAAGGTATCTATTTGGAGTAAGAAAGGTGTAAGGATGATGTTATTTTTATGTTGGTGTGATGGGATTGTATTTGGGTGAGAAGGATTTAAGAATTTCGGAATAAGGTTTTGGAAATTTTAGAATTGAATCTTGATTTCTAGGAGTCATGGAATGATTTGGGTGTTCAATTACTGTTTGGAATGATGTAAGGAGGAATTTGGGTATGAAATTTTAGTGATTTGGTGGTGTTTTGATGTTTGGTGAAAGTTCGGTTGAAGCTTCAATGGAATTTGGGTGGTTCGGGAAGAAGAAAGAGGCTAGGGTTTAGAATTGATGTGTAAATAAAGAACATATACCTCTTTCTCGCCAAGCTTCACGTCGTATCACGGTATACCGCCCATAGGCGCGGTATACCGCTCCAAAGTCTTGAGGATTCTGCCTTGTTTGACCGCGGACTTGGAGTAGTGACGCTTTGCTTATGGAGAGATATACCGCGGTATGGCGCCGTATACTGCTCGATCACTTAAACTCTCTGACCTTGTTGACGGTGCTCTTTTCGTAGTGACTTTTTGTCTCGCAGTGGTACCACAGATCTGGACGATATAACACGTGATCCCTTTTTTTACTTTGACTAATTAACACCGTGTCGCTTTTCTCCCCACGGTCAAGATTCGCGTAGCGGTATACCGCTCGAGAAATGAAACTGTTTGACCAATTGACCTGTGGCATACACGTGGTGATGGTGTGACATGGTGCTATATAATGCCGTAGGGCGCGGTATACCGCTCGACCTGATGGTGAGCACGAATTTTGCATTTCTTTCACCCCAAACTCAATTCTTTACTTACCTGCACATCAAAAGGACTTTCTACCTTTCTCGTTTAGTCTAATATACACTAGAACAATTAAGCTAACTAATTTAAAGCTAAAACAAAAAGCAAAAAGACATAAAAAAATGCAGGTTATCTCTCATGGAAAGCACTTTTTCTTAACGTCCTTTAAAGTTTGACGTGTTACCTCTATTATTCCTCAAGCTTCGTATCCAAAACATGGAATGTATCAGACTTTTATTCATTTATGAGGGCCAAGATTTCAAACTCGATATTTATATTTGCACTTTTATTCGTTTCCGAGACAGATTCCATGAATACTTGTTTCGGTGTGAGTCACTCTTCACCAATCTCAAGCATTTGGGTGTATGTTTCATCATCGTTGAACGCCTCTACAAATTCTTAGTAGATGTCACCCTTTGAACGATTATTCTTCATAGGGATGAGCGGTGACATCAATGGAGTACTAGGTGGCGAATCCACCCTACTCTCTTATTCTTCTATCTCTTTTTCAACCAAGGCCTCAATATTATCTTTCTAAACTCGGCTTGGTTGTGTCTTTTATGGCTGTAATATTCACTTTGCTAGGTTCAACTTCATCATAAAAAATTACCTCATCTAGGCTTAGATTGGTTGGTTCTTCTACCGTTGGAATATCCAGTTCACTTGGTGTAACTTGTGATGATTCAACTTCCTTCTCATCTTGAAGGCCAAACTCTTCAAACGTCTCGAACCAAACATCGCTATCACTTGAATGACCTCATCATTAATATTTGTATCGTGGCCAATACACATAGATATTCCTTGTTGTAATTGCTCAATCGTTTCACTGAGTTGCGTCGATTGTTGATCCATTACTTGATGTTGTTGTTGCATACTTTGCACTAATGATGTAGCGGCATCGGATTTTGTCTCATTACTTATAGTATCATTCATCAAAACCTTGATGAAATGATTGAGGGAGTCTTCCAAATTGTTGAACCTCTCTTCATTATCTCTCGCACTCCCTTGCATCATTTCCATGAAAGATTGCATGGTTTATCGTAGTTCAACAAGAGAGTTATCTAAATGACCATACGCGGGATGTGGTGCAGCTTGAACTTGATAACTTGGACCTTTTATATAGGAATTTTATGGTCTCGGTTGATAGATATTACATTGGTTAACAACCACACTCTAATTTGATCGTTGGAAGGAACACTCTTCCCAACAATGCCTAGCTAACCCGCAACCCAAATAACCATACTCATCATTCATATTTATTGGCGCAAGGAAATTCTCTATACCTAAAGAAAAACCTGAAAGAGACTAAAACAAAACACACGTAAAACTGAAAACAAATAAAATTACTATACTAGCTCAAACACAAAATAAGATAACCATAAAATCTCCGGCAGCGGCGCCAAAAACTTGGTGAGTCCGTGGGAGTGATAAAATAATGAATATAATGCACACATCTCGGAAAGCGCGATTAACTCTCCGCAAGTGTACGTGTCGTTACAAGTAAAAATAAGTAAATAAAGTTCGTTCCTCACAGATTTAGATAGATATTTTGATTCGTGTTCAATATTAGAGTAAATAGTTTGAAATGTTTTCATTAAAAGATGAAACTACTAAGCAGTTGTTTTGTTTTATAATAAGTGAATAATTATGCAAAGAAGACATCAGTCAAAATTGCAAGTATACACCTAATCCTATTGACTTAATGGTCCCAAAAATAAATTGGTTGTTCTTATTAACCGAGATTCTAAATTATCTCTACTCCCGCAAGGGTCGCCTTAAAGAGCTATGATACTCAATTTTGAAGAAACAAACCTAACCCTAGTTTCTACTTGGCTAGTAAAGACCTTGGGTTCACGAATGGACACTAATCGTGTAAACGGAAGTTCAATAACTTAAGCTAATCAATATTATTTGTCCAAGATAAGATTAGTAATTAAATCAATATTTATACCCAATAGATGCAAAACACAATTTAATTAAATGTAAGCTCAAATTCAAAAGAACAAATTAAATACTAAAGACTAGGTTCAAATAGTAACAATCTTAAAGCAATTTTGAAATAGTGAAGAAGAATAAGAAATGAAGGGTCACAATCTGAACAAAACCCAACCCGGAGGCCCAACAACATAACATCTCTATTTTCTTTTATTAAAAAAAACAAGTACTAATTAATAACATTTTACCATTTCTTTATCACTATTTTATCCTTTCTTAAACATATATGTACATGATTTAAATAATTAATTATTTTATCATAATTAATATTTCTCTATATTTTATAATATAAAAAGATAATATAAAAAGGAATAACGTCTATAGTTATTCTCAATTTTAAGTAAATGATTGATATAAATATCAATAGCTTATAAATTAAGTAAAGATAAAAGGTTTTTAATACTAATTTACCTAAAAAGTTAGAGACGGAGAAATGTAGAATGGATATAATAAAACTATATTTCTTGATTTTTCCTCTTCTAGATTCTCCTAATTGCATTTGCTTCTGTGATGAACTCTTGATAAAATCTAAGCTATGGGAATGAAGGGATGTTTTTTTGGAATGTTAGGAGTTGATATTATTAGGTAAAAAATGTTCTAGGTTTCATGTAATAAATAACTCAAATAAATTATAAATTATTACGTGGACCAATTTATCACGGATCCTTATTTATAAATTATAATATGATTATTACTAAGTCAACTAGAGTAAGATCAGCATCCATAACATATCAATATCTACTTTTTCATATCAGAAATTGTTTAGTTTTGACCATTTTTTTAACAAATGCAAAAAAATATATCTCCTTTTATTTTATATTTTTTTCGAATACTCTTAAATCACCGAAAGATGCCTAAATAGGGATATGCATCAAGTTAAAAAATTGTATAACCTGACTAATTTGATTATATTATGCTAAAATTATATAGATTAATGTTTTATTATACAGATTGTAGTTTATATTTTTTTATTTATATATTTTGTATGATCATAAATTTTAAAATTAAATTTGTAAACACAATTATCTTATAATATAAATAGTTTAAAAAGTTTATGTAATTTATTTTAGGGTCAATGACCCAAAAAATCAAAATAATATTATACTTGCCCCAAAGAATCATCCATTAACTTACTATTATAAGATTACATGTTTACCCGTCAAGGACGATTCCCGTCAAGGACGATTCCCATCAAGGACGATTCCCGTCAAGGACGATTCCCATCAAGGACGATTCCCGTCAAGGACGATTCCCGTCAAGGACGATTCCCATCAAGGACAAAATTTAGTTAATGATGTTATTGGGAAGAAATTTTATCATTGATGTTATTGGGCTGAAAATAATATTATTTTGATTTTTTGGGTCATTTTCCCTTTATTTTATCTTAATAAAATATTATGTATCATTTGTTTTTCACTCTATACTTTTTTTCTATTGAAAATTTATTTCTCAATATTTCAATAGTATTCTATTTATAAGTCTATTTTTCGTATTCAATTATGATATTATCTTTTTTTTTGTTTAGTTCATTTTGTAAAAATTTTATTGTATATTTTTTAAAACCGAAAATAATTAGAAGTGTATATGAATATCGTAAGTTATATTTTTTTGTTACAAGTTTCACTTGTAATATAAAATTAACTTGCCAAAAAATTTAGATACAAATTCGACCCATTTATTGAAACAAGTCACTTGCAATTCAACCACTACTTGTTTTACCCGAAATTCAATGATTTATATTCTATATTGGACAGATAGAAAAATAATTAACAAGACTCTGACAAGAACGAGGTATCCCTATGTCCAAGAAAAAAAAATCCATCAAGCTAAATAAGAAAAATAAAAATAAACAAATGGTCCAAAATTATAAAATATCCAAACACAACCTATTTTATATTCTTAAATTTGAAACTTACATTTCTTTTTCAATTTAGCGGGACTTTTTTTTAAAGAATTTTGTAACTTTTAAATACAGGGTTATATCTGATAACAACCATGTAAGATCATGAAACAAAATATTATTAATTTTTTTTTTTTAATCTTGAACAATGGTATAAGTGTCTTTTATATAAGATAATACAATACCTACCGTTAAGGTAAGAATAATTATGGCACTAAAAAATAGGAAGTGAAAAAGTTATACATGACATGAGTTGTACATTATGAAATAAAAAATAAAAATTAAAATATTTCATAACACTTCATTTTGAATATTATTTTAAATATGTACTCGACGTTGTCGCGTTAAAACCAATAGTAGTAAAATCAATGAGATGAAACCAAGTTAAGGAAAAAAATAGTGCACAACGTATTATTTTCCCCTCCTGAGTACATGTTATCGGGAAACGTTTGTTCATTAAAATCTTGCTAAGAAAACTCCAATGAAAAAAATTGGACGAAAGAAAAGATTACAATATATTGCTCATGGTCTCCATGATGGTTGCAAGACATCTCTGAATAGACGCAACCCAATATGTGGATCACCTTGTTGAATGCTTTGTTTGGTAATTTTGTTAAGTTGTTACTTGATTGTAACTGATAAATGTTAATATCATCATTCTTCTATATAATTTGATTGATGGAAATTTATTCTATTAGATTAATGTTCAATATGATATGAATATTAAACTATACAAACAAATGTAAGTAGCGGCACAATTACTACCAGATGCATGATTCATCATAAATTACTGCAAGTTATTTTTGACAAGTTGTTACTTTATCGGAACATATCCACATAAATATATACTCCCTCCGTCCACTTTTATTTGTCTTTCTTTCTAAAAAGAGGTGTTCAACAATATTTGTCTTTTTCTATCATCAAGACATTTTTCTCCAATTTTTTACAATATCACCCTTGATTTATTTATTAAAAGAAATGGTGCAATAAATGACATTATACTTGATGAATAGGGGAAATATAGTAAAGAGGGGTGTATTTAATATCTTTTTTAATCTTTGTGGCACAAAAAGTAGGGAAAAAAATAGACGGAGGAAGTATTTCATAACACCTCCTTGAATATTCACTGAAAGGTATGTCTCATTAAAACATTATCAAGAAAATACATCATGACAAAATTTGATGAAGGAAAAAAAGTACAACATTCCTTCGAAGGTATACCACATATTCAACCAGGAATACCTAATGGAAAAAATCAGGGTGAAGAAAAAAGTACAAAATTTCTATATATTTTCCCTCTCAATACAACGTTATGCATTTTCTAATGCATTGAGTACTTGTGGAATTGTAACTTGAATTGTGTCATGATAAAACTTTAATGAGAACAACTTATGGATTTTTACGTGATGGTATTGAGTGTCAGTAACATTATTTGCTTGACCGAGAAAATATTTATATTATTCTTCTGAACAGTGAAATTTGACATGCCTCATTAAAACTTACCAAGAAAATCCAACGAAAAAAACCTTAGTGAAGGAAAATAAGAGTAATATGAACAATTATGAAATATATTTTTTAGTGGCATTTCACCATAATGTGGTACTTCTGGGCTGAGTAATGGTTTGTTGCCTATTCAAGAGTGCTAATAGTCATTTGTCATATCAAATAAAAAATTACCTGTCAAGGTTGTTTAGTGGAGAATCTTTACCCATATAAAATAGATTTAAAATATTCTATTTCTTGGTTTTATCTTTCCGAATTCACAACTCGACCTTGGGGTGTGAGGTGTTGATCGGATTTAGAATAGATGTAGAATATATATGACAACCAGATGGATATTTCAGAAAGCAAATTATCTAGGAGAGTAAAGCGAGAAGTCCATGCTCCGAGTAACATCATAATTATGGTTTATTGTCTTCTGGGCTAGCATACGCGCACCTAACTAATCGCATAGAGGATATGCCCGCCTCCCTAATCATAACCCTAGACAAGTCAGAAATAGGTTACCCATGTTTAAGCTTACGCGCACCCAACTAATCTCGCAGTTGAGCTAACCTAACTAGTTTTTCATTGGAATTTTCAATGGGATAATAATGTAGATTTTTACAAGCATTAAAGAATATTTAATTTTATAATAAGCCGCTTAATACTATAATAATGGAAACAAAGGAAAAGTGAGCTAAGACGACTAAAATTATCAAAGACTTGAATATGATAAATTCAATCAGATTTGGCGCCATGGAATTTGTAGGGATGTTTGGATTATCTAAATAGAAGACGACATATATCCAAGTTTCATCGCTAGTTAATCAAGTAATTAATGTACTTGTTACAAGAGTCTCATATAATTCTTAGAATCTTTCTACAACATATGATAACTCAAAAGCATGGTTTCAAGAGAGAATATGCGATGACCTAGAAGTTGTTGTAGGAGGTATTTGACTGGTTCAGATTATCACTAGATATTTGAACTAAATTGGGTATTTGGAGTATAAGATTGGTAGGAAGAAAAGAACCACGAGACTCATGCTTATGTGTGATAGGTGGATAAATATATGTGTTTTGGATGACTTGAATTTGTAGGGTAAAATATTCATAAGGAGTAACTCTTGGAAAACTTGGGTGTGGGAGTTGGAACATCTGGATAATTAATATGGTAGTTAAACATGGAAGGGGGCATTTAAGAGTACGTGCATCAAACACATCACTCGAACGTACTTGTATCATCTACGATCCTAATAGAACTAGTACGTTCACAATCCAGACTGTGTTATAAAATAGAATTTAGCTTTGAGGTGGCGTAGTTCCTACATGAAGGATTTAGGGGTTTCGTGAAGGGTATATAGAATACTTAGGTAATTGAAATAGGGGAGAATTTGGATATAATGATAAAGGAACTCTAAAAGTAGAAGCATAAAATGTTGGGGACGTCTTTCAAAAACAATTTAGCGTGGCTAACATTCGATACAAAAAGCACTACAGAGTTGGTATAATTAATTGTGTGTGAGACTATAGGTTCGACTCAACAAGGAATATAGTTGTGTCTTGTAACAAGAGAAGTTGCATTAGTTTCACAAGACTAAACAATTTTTTTGGGGATTGAAATGCTCGTTTCTATCAACTATCCACTATATTAAAGAAGGGAAAAGTGGTATGATCCAGGGTCAAAGATAATCATAAGTTGACTGAGGACGCGGATGTGCAGAAAGTCTGGGTGCACAATTTTTTGAGAGTTTGTATATATCTGATGATTCTACTCTAGAGTGGTTTTCATTACTACCTCTTCCATCGTTGGGGTCAACAACCATTTAGATACAATAAAAGAGACTAAGGGATGACGATTGTCGAGTCGCGTTTTTCCATATGCAACCATGCAAGGCGGCAGGTACATATGATATGACAACGAGTCTCTATAAAAAAAATCAAAGACAGTGTGACTAGTGTGTGTGATATGATTTGAAAGGAAATCATGGATTGGATTTCCCCTAAAGTGGTTCTTAGAACTCTTATTAACTTGATCTTGAAGTGAAACTGCCAGAATATATCATGTACTTTTGTCCGATGAGCCTGGTTAATATGTGCTACAATATATGTATGAAGGTCCTTGTCAATAGTTTATTCCACATGCTTTCCAAATTCATTCGGATGCACACGAGCAGTTTCTTCCCCAATTATTCAACAATTGATAGAATTGTCCTTGTAAATGAGGCCGATTATGTCATGTACCATGCCAAAGGGAAGAAGAGGTATATGGATATCAAGATAGACTTAGCCAAAGTCTATGATAGTATTTATTAAAAACTTCAGTTATGGACTCACTGAAATTTTTGGGGATTGATGGCATGGATATCCGTGATATTGGAGGGAATGACAAAGAAAAATTGAGTGTCCTTCGGCAAGAGGAACCATTCCGTCACTTCCGGCCCCATCAGGGTATATGGTATGGAAAGACTGCCATTACTCATACGACAATGTGTGGAGATGAGCGCCTGCCTATCTCTGCATCCGTGCTAAAGGGGCTTACCTATATCTCACATATTTTTTGCTGACGACTTGATTTTGTTTATTGAGGCATCTAATCAATAAATTTATCTTTTACAGTAAATAATGCAAGTGTTTTGTAGAGATGTGTGTCTGAAAATCAGTAAGTAAAAATCACTCATCTATTTCTAGAAGAATATTGATGAAGATCTTGCAGATGATATCACGTGAAGAAAAAGATTTAGTTGCAATATAGGGTCTGGAAAAGTATCTAGGGGTTCAAATCTTTTCAAGGAGGAACCCTAGTAGATTCTATGGTGATATGATTAACAACATGAGAACCAAACTAGCAGTGTAGAAGGGTCAAAACCTTTCATTAGCGGGATGCATTACTCTCACACAGTCATTGCTTAGTGTTATGCCTATATACATCATGCAAACAGAGAAACTACTAGTGTATGTGTGTCAGTAGATCAATATAATTTGACAGACTTCATATGAGGGTCACCAAAAAATCCACTAGTTCATGTGGGATTAGCTATGTCTACCTAAAGTGAGAGGAGGAATAGGGTTCCGGCTAGCGAAAGATTTGAATATATCATTAATGGGTAAGCTGGGATGGGAAGTGATACGTGATTATTCGGTATTTTGATCACTATCCTTGAGACTAAAGTACTTTAAACAACTTGCAATAATATGAGGCTAGGCCGACACACTAACAAATAATAAAGCCATCGTGGAGAGTATTGTCGTGGTAAGACGGGGATCCCGAAAGGTCTTACAGAATGGTATGTGTGATGTTTTGGCTAGACGTATGGGTAGGGGATTTGCCCCCGAGAGAATCAGAGATACAACTGACTGGGAACGAGTTACTTTTTAGGTAAGTTATTTTTTGTGTTAAAGATGTCGAGTCTTGGAAGTATGACCTATTCCAAAATCTAATACCAAATTAAAATTTATTAGAAATTACAGGGCGATGCTAGAAACGGATAGAGATGGGACCAGACTTGATATCTTGGAAAAAATAGGTTAACGAGATATTTTCTTCGAGAAAGGATCGTGTAAGTTAAAAAACATAGAACGGTATAGGTTTGGAAACTGTGTTTCCTAAAGAAAAATAGGATCCTTCTTTGGCGAGCGATTAAAGACACGCTTCCTAGGTCACTAAATTTGGTCAATCTTGGAGTAGATACATTACCAATGCATGTGAAAATGTAGTGGAGTTCAATCGGAGTTTGTAAATCACCTTTTTTTAGAGTCTGGTCAGTACTAGGTAATCTGGGTGGCTATAAACAAGGATCTCGGCTCCATTAGAGATTCTACATGAGGTTATGGGTCGGATAAAGACTATCTAGGAGATGGTAGATGGCCTACATCAGTACTAGCACACCCGGGCTACAACAAATCGTGTAAAAATTGGAGTGGGTCTAATCTAGATGAATGGACTACTGCATCTTCATCTTTTGCGGAAATTGTAAAGGCGCCATTGGTTAGAAATTATAGTAGGTTAGTAACCCTTTACATAGAAGGAAACTGATCCTGACATGCACTAGGATTACAGGCATGCACTTATTCTCAAAATCAGCAGCACACGTCCAGAAGAGGTGCAACAACAGGTTGTACAGTCAAGTTTTGGCTCCCCAACTGTTACCTTCTGACTTTGAGTTGTCCTCCAATGAAGTGGTGGACGTGAAAACTATCACGTAATTTTTGTAGTTTTGGGAATTCCTTGGAAGTGATATTTGGAGGGTTAATTTGGGTAATATAAATTGTGAGGAGAGGTTGTGCGTTTGAGAAGAGGGACTTCTCGAGACTGGCGACAATTTTGAACAAAGAATACATCATATTATGTTTGTGTGTGGGTAAGTCCTTAGGGAAGTTAATGTCCCAGTGAGAAGGAATCAAGTTTGTGGGTTAGCAAAAGCCTATTTAAGGAAAAATCAATACGAATGTGGATCTTAGATATAATTGTGGAGGTTGTGGAGGTGTATTATGAGACTCAGAAGAGAATTGAATATAAGGTTTTCTGCTAAGCTCAAGATCTCTTCGCCATTGATCGTGAATTTTATAGCGTTATATAAGCAATTAACTTTAGCTAAGGAGGGAGAAAATATATTTCAAACAAAGGTGGATTCACAAGAAGTATTTAATGCATAAGAACATGCGACGAGAGGTAGTGATTCTTTTGAGTTCAAGCACATTTCTCGAGATACTAACACCTGCATAAACTGAATGGCTTGTGCTGGAACTTTCCAAAAGGAATATAAAATGACCTAGAGATTTAGGTACGAAATTTAAAAACTCTTAATGCGGAATCACTATAAATGGAAGTCGCCTAAAAATATATTGAGTAATGATATATACCACCCAAAATCATACCATCCAAATATCACCCAAAATGATATATTACTCCATTAAGGGATATGAATAAGGTAATATCTTTGTTAAGGGCATTAGCCCAGAGTTTATTACCCAATTCAGGCCAATAAGTTTGATAAATGTATGTATAAATTTTTTATGAAAATATTAGTGAACAGGATGAGACCTTTGTCAGGGAAGCACATTGCACCTTTTCAAAGCAGTTTCCTCCCTCAAAGGTCTACGATTGATATTGTGGTGCTTGTTAATGAGGTAGATTTTGTTATGAGACATGCTAAAGGGAAGAGGATCTATATGACAGTTAAGGTGGACCTTGCGAAGGCGTATGATAAGATTAGTTGAGATTTCATTAAGCAGTCACTAAAGCTACTTGGTGTACCGGACAAGTGGATTGGAGTGATTATATCGGGGATAGAAGATAATGAGTTGAATGTTCTGTGGAGAGGCACACCTCTACCCGCGATCAAACCGAGGCGGGGATCTGTCAGGGTGATCCCCTATCACCTTATTTGTTTGTAATATGCATGGAAAGACTTTATTTACTCATCCAACAACTTATGGAGAAGGGAAAATGGACACTTATACGTCTTAATGCAGGGGGGTTTCCTATTTCACACATTTTCTTTGCGGATGATTTAATTTTATTTGCAGAAGATTCTATTGATAATTTTATTTTGTTACAGGAGACCTTGGATATGTTTTATCGAGAGGCGGGGCAGACAGTTAACAAAGAGAAATCAAGTATCTATTTTTCAAAAAATATTGACGAAGGAGTGGCTAATAGTATTGTGTCAAAAAGTGGGTATCAAAGAAGTAGGGAATTGGTAAATATTTGGGTATTAACATTTTGAATGAACGGAGACCGAAGGGATTCTTTGGGGAAGTCATTAGTGATCTTCGGAGTAAACTCTCTAAATGGAAGTGTAACATGTTGTCCCTCGCGGGCCGGATAACACTTGCTCAATCAGTTCTCAGTGTGACCCCAATGTATTTAATGCAAGTGGAGAAGCTTCCGATATATGTGTGCAAGGAAATTGATAAGATTCGGCGGGAGTTTATTTGGGGAAGTTCTGCGGATCAGAAGCGAATCACTTGGGTTGCGTGGACGGATATTTGCAAACCTAAAAAGGCTGGTGGCCTTGGCTTCTGTTCAGCAGAAGATATGAACAAGGCTCTTTTAGGAAAGCTAGGGTGGAATTTAATACATAACACATCTATCTTATGGCCTATAGCAATGAGGCAGAAATATCTTAAAGCGTCGCCTCTCCAATATGTAGCGAAGCAAAATGATTCACGGATGTGCGGGGCTATTGTGGAAGGTATTGCGGTTTTGAGACTGGGATCCAGATGGCTTGTGAAGAATGCAAGAGATGTATCCTTTTGGTTTGATTGGTGGGTTGGTGAATCGCCTCTTATTAATAGGTTTTTGGGGGAGTTGGTGAATGGGGATACTTCAATAAGTGTTTGGGAATATTTACGAGAGGATGGGTCGTGGGATTGGGAGGCATTTCAGCACCTTCTTTCACCTCTAAGCTTGATGGAGATTACCAAGATTAGCCCAGAAAGAGGAGGGGAGGAGAGGGACCAGTTATCATGGATTTACGAGATTACTGGGGAATATTTAGCCCGTTCGGTAAAATGGGTAGATGTCCTGAATGAAGATAACATGGACAATAGGTGGGAAAAGCTTTGGAAGCTGAAATGCCCCCAAAAGACTAGAGTTTTATTATGGTGAGCAATTAAGGAACGCGTTACCACAGGTGGTAATTTGGTTAAAAGAGGTGTGGAAGTCTCCGGGTTGTGTCCGTTGTGTAATAGGGTGGAGGAGAGCGCCTCACACATATTATGGGACTGTGTGAAGACCCAGGAAGTTTGGGTGTTGATTAGAAAGGAAATAGTCAAACATGGCGGAGGAATGCGTAGGCAGGAGAGATGGAATGGGATCCGTGGTGGGGTGCTTCAGGGAGAAAATCTGCAGCAACAGGGAGTTTCCATAACAGATCTTTTGAATAATGATGGTTTATGTATAAAAAGAGGTCCTTTTTTGTACAGGTAGATGAGCAGGTCGCGAAGGATTTGGAAGCTGAACAACTGCGTTTGAATTAAGGCAGTTACAGAGACCAGCTGTGCAATTTACAGCTGGGAGAGGGGGCGGTTTATAAGGACATCAGCAGCTCTCGATCGGGTGGAGCTGGACAGTGTGGCTTCGATCACATCTCGCAACAGCAAAATTTTAACGAAAATCAAGCATTGAGTCAGCAGGTAAATCAGCAGGTACTTGGGCGAGCAGCTGGTGTGAATTAAGTGAGTCATAATACAGCAACAGGGGATCCGATCAGCGAAATGGAGAATAAGTCATGGTGGTTCGGTAATATTGGGCCAAACAAGTTGTTTGCGGATGTAAGCTGGAGTGTATTTGTTGGGGCATTGGTGGACACTATTTGAAGAGAAAGAAATCAGGTTGTTTTCAACGGAGGGGAGTTTTCGAGTGGTGCGGCGATATTAAGGAAAGCTAAGTTTGTAGCAACCAATTATAGTCGCGTTTGGGTCAACTTACGGGAACAAGCGTCTCTCGTAACTCAAAGGTAACACTAATAGGATGGAAGAAACTAAGTAGAGGTTGGAAGGTGAATACAGATGGATGCTATAGTGGCTGGCCCAAAGAAGGAGGAGGGGGAGGGATTAATAGGGACTGCAATGGAGAATGGATAAGTGGATTCAGCATGAAAGTAAGACATGACATGCCAGTGGTAGTTGAATTGGTCGCGATTAGCGAGGACCTTCGTTTGGTAGGATTTGGGAGCCAAGGAGGTGGGATTTGAAACCAATTCGTGGGCGGCCATCGAAGCAATCCAAAAGGTGGGGGATGATCGAGGTCCGGGGGCACAGTGGTTACATCTAATTCGTTTGATCTTGGCGAGGAATTCTGGGTTCATCTTGAAAGGAATATATAGAGAGGCTAACGCTTGTGCAAATTGGTTGGCTAAGTTAGGCATGACATGTAGAATTGAGGGGATTACACGCTTTGACGACCCTCCGAATAGTATTTGAAGCCATATCACACATGATAGAATAGGTTGGAAGACACCTCAGGTGGTCTATAGCTCATTGATATATTGTTTTGGGGATTTTCTCATCGATCCTTTTAGGATCTCCTATGTAATAAAAAAATATCTTCCTTATATTTAAAAAAAAATTAATAACGACTAAATGCATGTATATATGTTCTTCAAGCTTGAACTTGTAAAGTGGCTTTAAGCCTCTTTTGATGACCATTACCCCGCCACTCCTCGGGAGTCGGCATCTTCATTTTGATTCTCTTTGTCGTTTACGAACCCTTTCACACGTCATAAGCCATAGTAGAATTCTTTGGGATTGGTCTCTCTATATATATAAATATGTACCAATCTATCGATTCTACAAAATATACAAGTTGAACAATTAAAAACTTGTTATCCCATTCATTGTTTTTTGATTTAAGATGGGTTCAGCTCCACATTACCAGGGAAAAGTAGCCGGTACAGTTATCCAGGATAAGGTAATGATAAAAAATTAAGTTTATAAGTCGTTTATCACATTATTTATTTTCTTTAACACATTGAATACTATATTAACATGCACTTCGACATATTCATATGTGTAACATGAGAGGTCAAATCGATATAACTCCAGTACTACCATATTATATAACGTCATTATAAATGTAACGCGAATGTTAGAGAAAGATTTATTATATTTATCGGATTGAGAAGCAAATGATTTTTATCTATACAGGAAAATAAGAAGCAACAAAATGTGTTCCCTAAAGGCCTCTCTGTTGTTTGGGGCAACGATAACCGTTACTGGAAACTCCCTAAATCCGAGTTAGTACTTCCATAATTTTTGTTTCATGTATAAAATGTCAAGTCTCACCTTGTACTCTTGGACTTATTTCCGTGTTTGATGACATGATGTGCATTAATACTATACTTTCTTTTTTTACAGACGGGACCCATTGGAATTGTTACAAGTCTGTTGGCTTGAAGTCACGGGTTCTGTTGATGCAGAGCCCGGAAAGCGCTATGAAGTGGGCTTCAAATTATCATTGACACCTGATGCGTTTGGTTGGGGTGGAAGTCATCTCTATGTGATGGTTACGAGAGGGAAGAAGGCAAAATCTTGGAGAAAAATCTCGTTAGATGCTATCAATGACAAAAAGAATTTTGAGATAAAGGGGAAAACAATCGAGGCTGATCCACGTGCGACTGATAAAAAGATTTACTTTGGTTTATATGAAGTCTGGAATCGCAAGTGGAAAGGGGGTCTGAAAATTCATAATGCATTTGTTAGAGAAGCATAACATAATGCGGGGAAAACAATTGTTAACCATGGATCATGAGATCGATAACAAGTTGATTTCATCAATAAAACAAGAAGATCATAATAAGTATTGATAAACAACTTTCAATTATATCTTAGATTTCATGTTGCATTTTAATAAAGGTTAAATTCTTGCCTATTTTGTAGTGTTACCAAATAATGAAAAGGAAAATATCAAAGATTATTAGTTATTGGATTGTTTTTTACAGTTTGTGAATATTATTTTTATTTCATGTCAATCCATGATTGGATGGCATGAATGACATGATCGTACAATAGAACTTATCATTGTGAAACTACCTACTATAATGATAGAAGGAATGAAGTAAATGGTTTATCAATTAAGAAACCAATTCTCGCACTACATTCTTATAACACTACTACACGCGGTTTTCTCAGCGACCAAATTTTTAGCGAGGACATTCTTATATATCCTCGCTAAAGATACTAGCTTCTGTGAGAACGAAAATTGGTGAGAACAATTGTTTCTGTGAGAACAATTGTTTTTTTTTATATGGTGGTTAATTTTTGGGGAAAAAAGAAGACAAAAAAGTAATTAAATTCTCACTATAGTATTTATATTCCGTGAGGACATTTATGTAGGACATTTATGTCCTGACCGATTAATATCTTTCGCGAGAACATATCAGGTCTTTCGTGAGAACAAATGTCCTTGCGAAAGAATGACGAATAGAAAGAAGATTGCGGGCAAAAAAACCATTAATGGTGATTTTTAGCTAAAAAAGAAACCTATCTATTCAAATGCTTACATTTTTTTTAATTCGCAACTTGTGACCAGGTCCATCATTAACTAAGTTTTCTACATCGTACACGTGTGGATACCACTTTCAATAAAAAATTCATCGAATTCTCTAAAATTAGGTATTTTTAATTTTTTTTTGATTTTTTGTGCAAATTAAGTAATTGTTTTATTATGTTTTGATTATATAAATTCAATGTGTATTAGTGGGTGTATTTTAGGTGTTATAGTGTATATTTTTGTTGGATATAGTTGTTATTTTTTAGATTTGTTAATTATTTTTATTTGGTATAATTATAATAAAATATTTAATATAATTCAGATATGGATCCGGTTATGGACAAACGTTGGATTAAATCAAATAATTCCGTTACGAGGGAGTATACGTCGGGTAATTTGATTATTATTAATTTTGCGAAACAACACATGAATATATCCAGGATAATATTTTGTCCGTGTAGTCATTGTTTCAATAATAGAATATTTCATATTGACGATGTTAGAGAGGATATATATAAATGGAGGGTTTTGTCATCGTATGGGGTCTGGACGAAATACAGGGAAGAAGAAGTGATCCCCGTGAATGGCCCAATTGTAGATAATAAAATGTTGAATGTGTTGAGACCCACTATTAAAGTTGGGGGCCACTCCGGTGACACTGAGATGGGTGACGAGAATATTGCTGGACGGAGTCGTGGGTGTTTCGATGCGTTGTTCGAGAAAATAGAGCTAGAGTTGTACACCGGTTATACTACGACGGGGTCCTTAAATTTCATAGCCAAGTTAATGCATGTCAAAGTGAAGAACAAGTGGACAAACACATCTTTTACCGCACTTCTTCAGTAATTGGGTCGTGTTTTGCCAAAATGTCATACTTTACCTTCTTCTTATGAGGAGTGCAACAGAAAGCTAAAAAGTTTGGGTATGAGATACATCACGATTGATGTGTGTTTTAATGATTGTGTTTAATATTATAAAGAAAATGAAAAACTGGAGAAGTGTCCAGTATGTGGAGAATCAAGGTGGGGGTCGAAGAAGGGGAAGAAAGTGCCACATAAGCGTTATTTTTCCATTGCGCCAAGATTTCAGAAATATTCGCTTTGAGGCACAATGCCAAAGACATGATTAGGCACAAACTAGAAAAAGTATAGACGAAGATGTGTTACGTCATCCAGTCGATGGTACTAGTTGGAAAACGTTTGACGAGAGGAATTCTGACTCTGCTAGTGAATCACATAATGTACGCCCTGATTTGGGAATTGATGGGGGTTGTCCTTTCTCCATGCAAAACATCTCATATAGAATGTGGTCAATTATATTATCAATCTACAACTTGTTCCTTGTTTATGCATAAAAAATCAACCTTTATGCTTAATTAGGGTCCTCGTTCACCTGAAAAAGATATGGATGTATTTTTCCGTCCATTTATAGATGAGTTGGAGATGTTGTGGGGCATGGGGATCGTTACATACGATGCACATATGAAGGAAGAATTTGTAATGAAGGTTTGTCGTTATTCACGATTAATAATTACCCGACTAGATCATACACTTCAGGATGGCCGGGTCAAGGTTACTGCGCGTATCTAGAATGCATTGATTCTACTCTGTCGATGAAGGTGAATAAAGGAGTTATTTTGATCACAGACGGTGGTTACGTATTAGGCATCGATTTAGAAAAGACGAATCTTCGTACATGAAAGTCGAACATAGAGCCCCACCTAGGAAATATAGTCTTACCGATATTCAGACGCAGTTATATGGGTTGCTGATTGTGTTTCCCAGAAAAAACAAGGATTTTGGTGGAAAAGTAACAAAGAAAATAGGCCCTTGTTAGTTTAATTGGAAGAGAAATAGTATATTTTATCGTTTACCTTATTGGCCGATTTTTTTTTTGAAACATTACATTGATGTGATGCATTCTTAGAAGAATATGTGTGATAGTCTGTTCGGTACAGTGGTTGGTTTAGATGGGAAAATTAAAGAAGATAATGTGAAGGCGAGAAAATACCTGAAAGAGATCGGTATCAGGAAATATTCTTGGTTGTTCGAGGACTAAGGGTAAACGATGGTACCGCGTGCAAAGTATGCGATGATTCTGGAAAAGCAACATGTGCTTCTGGATTGGTTGAAGGCGCAAAAGTTTCCACCTGGTATTGCTTCTAGTTTGCGCAACAACGTTCAGATTAATTTGTGGAAGATCATCGGTATGAAATTCCACGACTGTCATATACATATGTAGTTTCTTTTCGTGGCTAGTATTCCAGGGTTAATTAAAGATAAATCGATTAACGATCCAATTATTGGGTTGTGCAACATGTTCAGAAATGTCTGTAAAAAGGACCTAAGTAAGAAAGAAAATACAGTTTGCTCAATTTTAGAAATAGTTTTTAATAGGAAAAAATGGTTTAATGATTTATAAAGAAAAAGACAAAAAATAAATAAATTTGCTCCTTTGTGAGGACTTGTCCTCGCGGAAGACATAACATGTCCTCGCAGAAGACATAACATGTCCTCGCGAAAGAGTCCATATCTTTCAAGAAGAACTTCTCACAAAAGATAAAGAATCTTTTGCGAGAACATTGTCCTCGCCAAGTCAAATCTTGAAAATTTCGAGACACACGTATTGGCGGTCAATTTTCCCACTATGACTATTCGTTCATCTTTTGCGAGGACACATGTCCTCGCGCAAGCTAAAACCCACTATAAACCCGAATAGTTTCTTCATTTTTCTATCTTCTCCATCTTCTTCACTAAATAATTTTCAAACTCCACGATTTCCGACGAGTACACATGCGATTCCGAGCTCTATAACAACATCAAACAAGGTAATAAACAACATCATAAAAATATAATCTTTCAATGTTCAGTTTTTTTGATCAAACCTAATAATTTTTTTTGGGTATTCTTTCCACTGAATTTCAGCAACAATTAGGTGTATTCATAGCTTGGAATCTATAATTAACAAGGTATGTATTCATAGTTTTTTTTTTTAATTTCATAAATTGTAAATTTTGCATTCCTTTTTTGGGTATTGATATATCATAGATATATACTAGATATTGTGATGTTTATGGTATATTCAATTGTTGTAAATTAGCATGTTAATAATTTTTTTAATTTTTTAATGAATGTTTTTTAAATTTATGTATTAAATTGGTTATATTTTGCAAATTACATGTACACTCTTAATGTTTAGTGTTTGAAATTGAATTTTAGGAAATATTAGGTGTTTTGGAAAATTTTGGTGCAAATTGTGTAATTTTGGATAATCCAGGGTTTAAATTTTATTTGGAGAATAAAGTGTGTATTGCAATTTAGAAAAAAATTTGGGACTAATTTTTATTTTTAGAAAAGATAGTGCGTTAGTGTAATTGAATAAACTTTTAGGGGTATAAAGATAACTTTTAAAATTATTTAGGGGTTTAAAAATGATTTTTAATATTATTTAGGACCTTAATGTATTTTTAGAAAATTTAGGGCCTTTGTATGATTAAATAAATTTTTAGGGGTTTAAAAGTAAAATATTAATTAGGGATTTAAATGAATTTTTAATATTAATTAGGGGTTTGTACCAACTGATTCAAACTGTATGTACATAATAGCTTAGAAACGAATAATCTTTATACCTAAGGCATTTTATCGGTCTAAGAGCGGTTATGGTCGACTGAGCTATTGGTGGAACCACTAAGGTCTTGCGTCAGTGACCCAAGAGATGTTTGATGAGGCCAGGGGCTAGGGACCTAATCTTAAGTCGTAAATAAATAATTAGGTTTTATTATGGTCCCCGGTCCTCTTACCCTTTATGACACTATAAAAGATAGTTATGTCTTTCACATGAGAGATAAATATATTAGTGTAGTGATGTAAAGGTCTTGAGAGGAATGTAATATAATTGAAGAAAATAATGATATATATCTTTTTTTGAGTAAATACATCGTTTACCCCCTGAACTTTACACGTTGTGACAGCTTGCCCCCCAAAGAATTTTTTGCGATTGGACGGTCCTTAAACTATGTTTTTGTGACTTGACGCCCCTTGTTAACGGAAACCGTTAGTTTTCGTCGTTAGTTGGTCACGTGCGCAAATTGTCGTGACATTTTACCCCCTGTACTAAGTTTTTTGTGACATTTTACCCCCTGTACTAAGTTTTCTTGACATTTTACCCTAGGCTCCGAGTCACGAAAAACTTAATACATGGGCAAAAATGTCACAAAAAACTTAGTAAAGGGGGTAAAATGTCATGACAATTTGCGCACGTGACCAACTAACGGCGAAAACTAACGGTTTCCGTTAACAGGGGCATCAAGTCACGAAAACATAGTTTAAGGACCATCCAGTCACATTTTATTCTTTGGGGGGGGGGGGGGGGGGGGGGGGGGGGGGGGCAATCTGTCAAGACGTGTATAGTTTAGGGGGATAAATGAGGCATTTACTTTTATTTTTTTGTTCCATGTTGTAGGTTTTAAACATTTATAAGATTGTTTTTTCTTTTAATTTTTTTTAATTTAATGTCATATAAAGATGACATAAAAGGAATGATAAAAAAAATAAACAAAAATAGATATAATCAGTACTTATTAAAAAATGTGAGTCATTGTATAAATACTTTAATTATTAATTATTAGAATAATTATTGGTGTCCAATTATGCATGATAAGATCTAGTTTTATATATAGTAGAATTTTTCTAAGGACAAGAACTATCTTGATATATAGTAGAATTCTCCTTAAGAAAATCCGCACAACATTCACAATGACTCTACCATGCCCTAAAAAGTTTTATACTTATACTAAGGGAGTAGCCAATTTTTGAAAATAAATAAATAATCTTTAATTTGCGACTTAATTTACATTGTATGTCCTCACATTTTCTTTCAATAACATCACGTGTATAGAATCGATCATGGTCGAAACCATATAATCCAGAAAAAGTTAATGCTTATTGCTTCAAAAGGGAATCAAATCAACCGAAAACATATTCTAGCAAATGAAAACACAAAAGTGAATAACGGTTACTACATATTTAGCTAGCATACATTGCATTGACACTCAAAAGTTTGAAAATAATCTCCGCGTTGATAGGCATCGAATAAAGTTACATGGTTCACTCATATACTCCTATCCATGTCATTTCGATCGCTCAAAATTTAACGGCTAATTCACATAACCTTTTTTCTTTTTGTAAGCAGACAAAGCTACAATGCTCTAGATTGATCCCTATATTATATCATTCACCATATCTTCTGTAAAACGTACTAGTTGATATTCGTTCATTGTTTTTCTAGTTTTTATATATCCAAGATTGTTTTGAGATTGACTTCTCCCTAAAATGATATTTGTTTCTAGCAATCGCTTGGATGATAGTCAGAGTTAACTAAATTGATTGTTAAAAGTAATAGTGTCTGTTTGTGGTTCCCAAATTTTAATCGCTACTACCTGGTTATGGTCGGAAAATGTGAGCTTTTACCCTTTTACAATTGCTAGTTATTCAATTCCTTGAACGATGATCATGGTGATCATTAAACACATTACCAACCAGTGACGATTATTAAATCCAAATAATGTTTAGCGACCACCATTTCGCTCGCTAAAAGTATTAAAATAAAAAAAAGTAAAAAAATATTTAATTTACAAATCGATTACAACAAAATTTTTGGTAAAATAAACGTTTAAATAAAAACTAAAAAATTTGAATTAAAATCAAATAATATTACAAAATTATAGAAAAAATATTATTACAAACCAAAATTAGCTGGAGATTAGGTCGCGTTATCATCATCCTCATCTCTGAATTTCGGATGGTGTGGAGATGATACTCCCGTGCATGAAATACTCAAATGCAGATTACCCGGTTGTGATGGACCGGTGAAAGATATCCAACGAAACCTTACCCTGTTGTAACTTTAGCTGGTTGATTTGTCCAAACAGTTGCAAATAGTTCTCTTGAGTAAATATCAGATCAATCGAGATGGATGCGGTAGTGCCAGTCAACTCATGGTTCAGGGCTCTGAATGAGGCTGCAGTACGGGCACAATCATTCACGGTCGCGACTATATGCAGGAAGGTATCAATCATGTATTTTTGGAGTCAAGATCATATTCAGGTCCTGGCTCTGGGTTTGGGGTTAGGAAGACTGTTCCAACTCAGGGTTTCCAACTCTTTCATGAGAGACCAATACACTTCTATGCCACCTTGATCACACCTTGAATCTAATTTTCCTTGGTCAATGATTGTGTTGGTGTGTTTGAGGACCCGGAGACATAACATGAAGACTCGGAAGCCTGGTCGATTATCGATTACAACTCAACATGTAAGTAGAAAGAAATGTTAGTCGAAAAAATTATAATTATTCAATTGCAAACAAAATTCTAACTTACATCGCACTGATGGAAGTGCTAATCCCTCAAATCTTCTGTCTTCTTCCACCAAATTTTGTTGTAGAATGCAACTATCTTGGGCTTCTTCTTCGACCTCTGAGCTAAGGATGTATGTGTAAGAGTGTCGGAGGCCCATGTCTCTAGTTGAAACTCTGGGCTTTCCTCCTCGAGGTCCTGTAAAACAACAAAGCATGAGTTAATAATATGTATATATATTTTTACAAAGTAAACGATGAAAAAATAAGATAGGTATTACCTCCAGTAGGCGGTGATGGGTATTTGTAAGGGTGTACAAGCCATGACCACTACCCGGTCCCTTCTTATCTCTATTCTTTTTCTCCGCAACTCATCACACATGTTTAAATTAATTTATTTAAAAGATATGTAAAATAACAAAATAATATTCAATATCTTTTTACCTGAAGCTCTTTATTGTCCCACGATTGCAACATGAGTTGGAACTCATCAAGACTCATATCTTATGGAGGATGACATGTATGTAGACAATCCTTGCCTATCGCCCCCTTTTCATCACTGTATCTAGTACCATTTTTTTGGTGGACGGTTAACTCCATGTTTCTTCAATCCAGACTAATTTTTCCAATCATTCATTGTATAATATTGCTACAAAAAAATGGAAATTAATCTAAAAATTTAATCAAAAAATAAAATAAAAAGAAACTTACTTCGTGGTGAGCTAGATCGAATTCCTTTTGCCCTATAAGACGTGATTCTAGTCGAGATAATATTTCAGGATAAGATCCCGAAAGGTATTCCCTTTCACTTAGGCCACGTGGTGTATCGTATCCCCAACAAGGTACACGTGATATCCACCCAGCAAAACTCTACCGACACCAGTCCACCATGCTTTGCCTTAGCCTTCTCCGCCGTTAGGAGAATGCCCTAACCCCTCTTCTTAACAATCTGTTCCCCTGTTTAGTAAAGAAATAACCAATTACATAAACAAATATTCAGGGCTCGTTTGGAAGTGCTTATTTGCGCTTTTTGAATAAAATTTAAAGTTTAAAAAAATTATTAAAAATAATTTTGAAATCTAAAATTATTTTAAGTGTTTTTTCCAAGAAGCACCAATCTGGTGCTTCTCATAAAAGTGCTTTTCAAGATCAAAAGAACTCTTAAAATGCTAAAAGCACTTCCAAACAGGTACTTAGACTAGTTAATTAATTAATAAATAATTGCATTTTTCTTTTAATGTTACAACTTGAGACATGACATGTGGGGACCTCTAGCTGGTCATTATCCTCATTATCAATATTATGTTGTCTAGACAAAACGTCAACCATAATAACCTGCCACCAATTGATTGGACATAGGCTTAATTGAGAAGATTTTTATCCCTAGGGACTTACATATAAATTGTAAGGACTAATTTGTAGATTTTATTACACTTTAGCGGTTTAATTGTGCTTTTAATTATTTTTAATGACTCATGCATCATTTTAATAATTTATAGGGCCTATTTAAGATTATATTAAATTTGAGGAATTATGTTTTATGGACTTACGTATAATTTAGATTTTCTTTTAGAGACCTAAACTTACGAGATATTAAGTTAAAATCCCCCAAAATATATACTTATTAACTACACCATCCCTTTCTCCAAAGTTTATGAAAAAATAGTAAACTATCCATAATCACAAATTAAACCCTAACTTTATCCCCACCAACACTTGCATCACACCCCAAAGTTTTGCAATATTACCTACAAACCTCCCAAATTTTCTCGAAGTACATATAAGCCCCCAAAACTATCCCATATTACATTTAAACCCCTCTTAATTTTAGAAAATAACATGTAACCTCCAAACTTTTACAAATTACATATAACCCTCAAAACTATCCCATATTACATTCAACCCCACCTTGATGTTTCAAAATAACATGTAACCCTCCAAACTTTCATAAATTACATATAACCCCCCAAAACATTCCCAAACTACCTTTAATCCCCCCTTAATGTTTTAAAAATAACATGTAACCCCCAAACATTTGCAAATTATACGTAACCTCCCAAAACTATCCCATATTACCTATAAACCCCCCACCTCCCCCCCCCCCCAAAAAAACCACCCCATATTCCCTTTAATACCCTCCTTCCCCGATGTTTTGAGTTACATGTACCACATAATTTTTTGCAAAATACATATAATTTCCCATAACTATACCATATTACCATTAACCCCCTTGATGTTTTGAAAATTACATGTATTTCCTAAAATTTCGCAAATTACATATAACCCCCCACAAACTATTAAATATTACCTTTAACCCCCTTAATGTTTCAAAAAATATATGTAACCCCCACAAACTTCTATATTTTTACTTATAAATTCCTAAAACTTTACAAATATCATTTAACTTCCCCCTCCCAAAAGTATCACCATTTTCCTTTAACCCCCTATAACATTTAACCACCCCTTCCTCCCCCAAAGTTTCAATTATATACACCAATTACATTTAGATTTCAAACTTATAGTACACTCATATCAAACATTGAAAAAAATTGAATAATGTTACAAATCAAACAGGGCTGAGGAGGCTTTGTCAGAGGATAGTGGCGGTGATAGGGGTTGAGGAGGATTCGTCGTCGGAGAAAAACTCTGTGAGGCTGAATGGAATCGATGAAGGTTAATAATACGTATCCGTGCAATTACATTTTAATTTAACAATTTAATACTAACCTTAGTGGTTGTAGGGTCGGCAACAACATGTGGGGGGCGAACTAATGGTGGCTATCGACGACAGAAATTAACCAGGGATGGTAGGGGGCCTCGTCGGTATTATAAGGAGGTTCCTCGGCAATATTGATAGGCTTTGTGAGCACTTGAATTGTGTTACAGGGGGGAAGAGGAGGGCGGGGTTTAGGGGATTTTGTAAATGATGAATGCATTTTGAAACACGTCGAAGGTTATAATAATAGAAAAATCCTCTAGCGACCACCATGACGGTCTTTAATATTATAAAGAGTGGTTTTCCGAGAATTGATTTTCAAATGGGTGTGCAAAGTTTAACCGCCAAATTTTTTGGGGATCATAAGACCAACCACATAGGTGGTCTATAAAGATAATTTATTTTTAAAACAGAATCTTTAGCGAACAATGGTGGTCACTAATAATCAAGTTCTTGTGACAATTTGTTACGATCGCGGGAAACTTATGACTTTTAGTGACTAAACAAGTGGTAGGCAAAAGTGTTAGACCAATAGTAGTCCTACTATGTAGTCACTTGTTTATTTGATTGGTGAAGGTTCCTTTGTTTTTTTTATTAAGGAATAATCTTTGGCGACCACAAAGCAGTCGCGAAAAGGTTTTTTCTAATGACATTTACACTTATCACTGACAACTTTCTGGTACAATTTAGATTGATAAGGTATTGTGCGTAACATGGAGAGATGTAATTGATCTTTTGGGACGTAAAACTCTGATACAATAGAAAGATTTATTATATATTTTTTTTACTAAAGTATATGATTCTTATGTATACAGGAAAATAAGAAGAAAAAATTTGTGATTCCTAAAGGTCTCTCTATTGTTTGGGGTAACTAAAACAGTTACTGGATGCAGGGGCGGAGCTAGGATTTTTTGTTGGGGGGGCTAAGGGGGTTCGGGGGCAACGTCCCCGAAAAAAATTATTTTGCCGGATTTGCACGATAAGTCTACATATTATGCAAAAATTGCTAAATAGATCCTTATATAATGCTAAATTGCACTATAAATTCCTATATTGTGTAAAGATTGGAATATAAGTCTGGATATTATTTTTTTAAATTAATCATCTGATAAATTTCCTTTTTTTTTTTGAGATAATTACACCTAGGGTCTTGACCACACCCCCCTCTTCAAGATGGGGACCCGGCCTAGAGCCTCTTCTTACTAAAGACCTCAGGAAGTTTTTAACACATGAAGTCTAAAACTCCAATTACTAAACTACCCTCTTTTGTTTTTTTTATTCCTATATATACTAAATTAGAGAATTTTACATTTTCATTCACGTATTATCTCTTTTCTCTCATATCTCTCTCCTCCACTACCTCTCTCATACCCCACCTCCCTCCCAAACCACCACCACCACCATAACACAACCACCACCGTAAATGCAAAAAACCACCACCCCTACCTCTATCTCCTCCCATACTCTATCCATGGATGAAATCACACCACAAAGAAGATTCGAAGCTCGAGATCCGAGCACCACCACCACTCGACGGAGTTCCACCACCACGGACAGGTTGAGATCCGAGCACAACTGGACACCTCAGCTACCTTGAAGCTTCTCCACCTCCGCCGCGACCTCCGTTCGGTTGCTGTTTCGCCGGAGGAGAACCATTGCTGCTGCCGCTGCACTGGATCTCGATCGAAAAATGCAGGAAGGAGCTTCGCCGGATTGGTGCGCCTGGATCTCGATCTAAAACTGCAGGAGGGAGCTTCGCCGGACTGCTGCTTCGCCGGACTGATGGTGGCTCGAGCTTCGTTTGCTGCAGTGGTCGTGCTTCGCCGGGGTGCTGCAGTGGTCGTGCTTCGCCGGAGGTTTGTTGCAGGGTTCGTTCGTCAAGATCCAGGCCGGAGAAGAAGTGGTTTGTTGCAGGGTTTGTTGCAGGGTCTGTTTGGAGCGAGGTGGTGGTGTTACAGTGGTGGTAGTGTGTATGGTGGTGGTGTTTTGGTCGTTTCACGCGTGAAGGCTAAGGATATATTTTTTTTTTGTTTAGTTTAAAATGGTTGACCAGATCTAGATCTGGTCAAACCAAATAGATTTCTATTTTTCTTACCTTGTAATAGAATGTGTATATGTGTTTTTTTTAAATAATACTCAATTTTTATTTTTTTTAAGCATTTCAGATTATACTCTTTGTTTGTTTTAATAGTACCCCAAATTTTAGGAGTACTTCGAGAATTTCTTAGAGTACTCCGAGAATTTCTTAGAGTACTCCGAGAATTTTCTTAGAGTACTCCGAGTTTTTCTTAGAGTACTCGACATTTGTATACGGTACTCTGCATTTTTCTTGCAGCCGGAGGTAGGTGGTCGGATTTTAAGAATATTCATTAAAATATACAGAGTACTCTATGTTTTTCTCAGAGTACTCTACGTTTTTCTCAGAGTACTCTATGTTTTTTCCGGTGACCGGTGACTGGTGGTCGGAGGTCGGTGGCGGAGGTCGGTGGTCGGTGGTCGGAGGTCGGAGGTCGGTGGTAGGTGGTTGGAGGTTGGAGGTAGGTGGGTAGTGGTAGGTAGAGGAGAGAGAAACAGTGACATCACATTTGTTTGTCTTTTAGTGGTAGTAAGGGTAGGAAAGACTATTGTCAAAATTGAGGTCCCTAAGAAGAATGCCATTTAAGAAACTACTTTATAGAGAAGACAATTTGTCTCCAAGACCCTATATATAATTCACCCATTTTTTTTACACAAAATAACATACATTTTGTTGTAAAAAAACAAAAAAAATCCTATAAATAAAATAATTTAAAGTCTAATAAAATAAATTTTAAAATTTAGGGGGCCAAATGAATTTTTTTAAAACATTTAAGAGTCAATTACAAAAAAAATCTATGAAAAAAAATTAAAAAGAACCAAGAAATTGAATATTTAATGGTATTTACGTTCCAATTTCGTTAATAAATTTTATTATTTGATAGAATTAATCTCTAAACTTTAAGTTAAGGAAGACTAATTTTATGTTATAATTCTTTTTAGTTATATTTTTATCTATTTTTTTCCAAAAAAAAAAAAACAGGTTAAATTATAGTAAGCTGGATAGGATGGGGTGGGCTGCAACCCACCTCAGCCTACCCCCACATCCGTCCCTGACTGGATACTCCCTAAATCCGAGCACAGCTGGCCTAGGCTCAAAGTAGTCAAGGTAGTCGCTTTGGACCCCACAATTTTTGAGGGCCCCAAAAGAATATCTCATTGTTTTAATATATATATATATATATATATATATATATGATTAGACGTTACAGAGTATGTATATGTACGAGCTCTAGCCTAATAGAAATACTTGTGGCATTTAGTTCGAAACTCCCATTGTAAAATTATTTTTATATAATTTTATAAATGGTAAATTCGTGAATTTTAGTACGAAATTATTCATGACTCGGGCCGGCCCTAATCCTAGTCAGTACTTCCTTTTTCATCATTTCACTACATGTATCGAATGTCAAGTCTCTCCTGCTTCTGTTAAATTTGTTTCTGAGCTGATACTATATTATTTTTAGATGGGACCCGTTAGAATTGTTACAAGTCTGTTGGCTTGAAGTCACTGGTTCTATTGATACAGAACCTAGAAAACGCTATGCATAGGCTTTCAAGTTGTCATTGACACCCCATGCGATTTGGTTGGGGTGGCAGTCATCTCTGTGTGATGGCTACGAGAGGGAACAAGGCAAAGTCTTGGAGAAATTTTTCATTAGATGTGATCGATGACAAAAAGTATTTTGAAATGAAGGGGAAAATAATAGACACTTATCCTCATTCACAGATAAAACAATATACTTCAGTTTATATGCAATATTTGTTAGAGGTATAATATCATCGGGGTCAAACAGTTTTGTAGACGTGGGAAATTCTTTTGCAACATACCATATTAAAACACATTTTGGCGAAGTGATTAAGGGATGGTACGTGAGACTGATAACCTTTTTTTTCGGGGCCAATTGTTAAGTAATTGAATAAAAATAAGATAATAAAAGAGTCATAATAAATTTTTAGAAATAATTTTCAGGTTTATCTTGAGATTTCATGTTGTGATATGATAAATGTTATATTTTTGTTTAGTCTGTTGGTTGAAAAGAGAACTGAATCAAGGATTAATTATTAGTTATCTAATTTTTCATGTTAATTTCCGTCATTCCATATGTACAGTATCGTATATCATTGAAAAGTACTTCAGTATAAATAAAGTCATCGTTACATAATTTTTATACACGAGACTTAACAACTCAAACTCATTATTTTTACGTAGATAATATAATGAAGAAAATCATCATATCATGAATTGACATAATTTGTCAAGACAAGAGGTTCATGCATAAATACATTTATACTTTCAACGTACAATCAAAGTACAACCGAAAAAGGTAACATGACCAAGATTACTTCACCACAACACGTAGGAATATTGCTTTGTAGTGTATTTGCTAAAGCTACTTCTCTTTTGTGTGAAACGAATCGTTTTGCTAAGGCAAAGATATTTTAAAAATGGTTTACAGAACTTATCCCTTCTCAAGATTTAGTGAAAGCAAAATGCTTCCGGTTGTCGACTTGTCTTTGAAATAAATATTTATACTGTGTGGCGGGTCGGGGATAAAAGCTAAAGGGGAAAAGAACGATTGTAAGATGTCGATATACCACCAAAAGCCGAATTTCAGGTTCAAAAGTTATATCCGATGTACCCTTTATCAGATTTATAATAAAATTCAACGGATTTTTTATTCTTTAGTAAAACGAGGAGTTATGTTGACTCGTAAAAATTTTGATGTGAAGATTTTTTTAATAGTCGGAAAGTATTTCTAACTACTTTTGAAATGGTTGAGAAATAATAGAAAAGACGGGAATAATAAAAGGACAAAATGATGATAAAAAAATAAAAATAAAAGGACATAAATAAGTTCAAAAAACAATAGTAAAATGACTTTGTTTTTTGTCCAAAAAAAAAAATGACGGTCTCGGTCCTGAGCTGATCAGCAGGCGAGCAGCTGCAGATCCTGTAATCCGAGACTGGAAATGAAGACAGCAGCCCTTCGAGCCTCACAGATCGAGCTTGGTGGACTCAGAATATTTCTAATAAATTGCTATATTGCGGAGTCAATTGGAATGTATTTTTTGGAGCACTAATTGACACTATATGGAAGCAACGGAATCAACTAGCATTCAATGGTGAGAGCTTCCCCAACGCAGCGGCGATTGTTAGGAAAGCAAAACATGTAGCTACCTCGATCACCCGAGCATGGAGGCAATTGCCGGGTATGAAAGTAACGAAGAATTCTTCAATATCCATGATTGGATGGTCTAAGCCCACCCGGGGTGTTAAACTAAATACGGATGGTAGTTATAGTAACTGGAGAAAAATAGGTGGCCGTGGTGGGATTATTCGGGATGGTAATGGAGATTGGGTGAGCGGTTTTCGCATGAAAGTTTATAGCGATTCTCCGATTATTGTGGAAATTATAGCACTTTGCGAGGGACTAAGATTGCTAGAGAGGTTGGGCCTTCATGATGCGATGGTTGAAGTAGACTCGAGGGAAGTAATTGACTTAATTAAGAGTGTAAGAGATGGACGAGGACCGGGAGCGCAGTGGATTAGGATTATTCGAGTTATACTAGATAGGAATAAGGGATTTACCGTAAGGGGCATCTATAGAGAGGCAAACGTTTGTGCCGACTGGTTGGCAAAGACAAGTTGGAAGAATAGGGATGATTTTGAGCTTTTGGAGGACCCTCCGGATGGCATATGGACCTTGCTTACCAAGGATCGTATGGGGTTTAAGACCCCAAGAGTACTATATAATCCCGTTCTACTTAATGATGTAATAACCTAGTGTGTTTTCTTTTGTTTGTAACATGACCCATGGGGTCTCCGATGTAATAAAAAAAATGACTTTGTTTTGTAATAGTAGGGTGAACCATGTTTTAAAAAACGATTTGCGATGTGAGTGTTATACGAGGAAATATATAGGAATAAATTTTAGGAGCAAAAAAGTAGAATAGTTAGTAGGGTTAGGGGCAACGATTTCAATTTTTTTTTTTGATAATTTCTAGTTTGGAGAAGATTTGTAGGCTAAAATTATACTTTGGGATGAAAGATTTTTTTTCTTTTTTAATTTTTTCACTAAAAGTAAAATTTTCAGTCATTTTCAATCTGTGTCCTGAGGACCGGGCGGGGAGGGGGGGGGGGGGTGGAGAGGGCCTTAAATCGACGTTGTACAAAACTGTGTTCATCAATCGCTTCCAAATGTATGGCTATTATTTCCCGATTGTGAGTGTACTCTCCAAAAGAGTGTTGGATTATGACTCGAACTGTCTAGAAGAATATTTATAAATGAAAGAGATTTTGGAGAGAATGAGGAGGTTTCGTTTTGACGTGTACCTCAAATGATTTGAGGTGAGAGGTTTATATAGCTACAAAAGAAACCAAACTCGTAAAACCGGCATTAAACCACTTCCAATTCAGAATAACAAAAGTTTGAATCCTCATCAACCCTTTAGAAAAACATAGGGACTATGTAATAACTTTTGAAACCGTAGAGAGGAACAAGGGGAGGATAATCAGTTATGTCAACCAAAATGATTTGCAATAACTCTATAATAATGTTTTAAACCCCTTATTTATTAGTATATATAACCCAACCTATCTTAGTAGCACAAAGTTATTTATTTTCAATCCTCTCCAACTTCTCCCGACTCACAACCATTCCCTACCTTGTTGCATCATTATCGAGTCTGTGACGGGTGATTTGTGATGGTGGTGCATGTGTGGGGATGATTCTGAAGATTCTTCAATACCATGAGTTAACTCATTTAAAAACAGGTAAAGGAATATAGTATAAAAAAATAAAAAATAAAAATTCACCCATTGATGTGGGACTTTAGAATATACTAAAGATCATCAAAAAACCATTATGCAGAAGAGAGCCATGCAAAAATTAAATAATTCAACAATAACCTATAGAGGGCTATCATAGGCAGTATGAGGTTTACAAAAGAGCTCATGTGCAATAAATAGGTTAAAGTGTTCTTAAGCACCAATGTCCAATCACCAAAGATTGGGAATGATACATATTGAAGTGAGGCATCAATCAAATGCCTTCACCAAAGAATTTCTTCGGCTGAGACCTCTCCAACACATACCTAACCCAAGTTTCAATAAAATACTCCAGAAACTGTCTTTCACACGTTTAGAAAGGTCATGCATATACCTTGGTTCTCGTGAATGTTTTAAAGAATCTAGCATGCATTTCATATAGAGGTGCCCCCATCTTTACACTCACATAGGTGATTTTCTCAAAACATGTCTACGTATCATAGAATATCCTTCTTGGACTTTTGAAATCACTAAGAGTAATAACACTAAACCTCGACATGTGTTGGTTAATTCATCGATTTCTTCGGATGTCTCATCTTTTGAGATAAGTTAATCTATTCACGAGACATCTTTTTGGGGATTTATTGGACCTAAATGAGGGATTATTCCCTAGTATTTGACATATCTTACTTTTTCATCTCCTTTTGGACATACTGTTAGAGCTTTTGTGCCTTGATTGTGTGTTAAGTGAGTATCTTTTGAGTACATGGTTAACATAATAATACAAGATGATGATGAGAAGTCAAGAAGTCAAGTCCAAATTCAAACCAAGGCGTAGAAAGAGAGCATTTACCGGCAAAGTCTTGACATCACTTGATTCAGTCACCACGATTAATTGGTCAAATAATTGGACATATTTCCTTTTTATTTGGATATAGCTTGAAGTCAATGATGCTCGGAAGTCAATTCGGTGTTGAGATGAAAAAGTTATGTAATTTAATTCCACCCTGACTCGAATTTGTCCAACACTAGCTAAAAACGGGTTGGACTATCTTTAACCCTTCCAAGTGAGCCCATTAGCCCCCAATACGTTTTTAGCTAGGTATTTTTATCATTTTTCAGAAACAATTCATATCATATCATTTCACACACATGGAGAGGGGAGAGGAGAAGTATAAGGGGGTTTCCACAAAAATCCACCATTCTTCCTTATAGGAGCTCCATTTGCCATCGATATTTAGAGTAAACTTATTCTATTTTGTATTTTAAATATGATTTTTATCAATATTATTCAGTATTTTTTATTATTTAATTATGAACTAAACCTTTATTGCTTGAGGATTGCTTATGTTTGAACTTTTTTAAGTTATTTGATATTCTATTGAATTTGACATTATGTTTAATTAAAGTGGGTATTTATTTCCATTTAATATATGTTTATGATTATTGCTTATTCATATTTTGGACAAATATTGGGTTATATTAGTAATTAGGTTATCGCCCGGGAGGGGGTGTCGAATTACAGATATAGCATATAGACGCTTGATGTGCGTTAGTGAACCAGGATTTCTTGACTAAATAAGTAGTTGTTAGAGTTTAAACCCTTAGAATTTGATATCATTTGTTAGGTCGCTCGGTAAAGGTCTCTAGTGCCGTAGAATAGCTTCCTATCTACCCGAGAGGGATTTGGGAAGAACATTGAATCCCGACTAAGGTGAAATCACCACTTCGCCCATATTACTAGCAATATTAAATTAATTACACTGGAGATTATTAGCAAGACTCAAGCAATTTTCTCATCTACTTCATCTTTCTTTATTAGTTAATTTTATATCATTTTAGTTAATATTTACTTATTTCCATTTTAGTCCTTTAAATCATAAAATCCAACAAACATTTATTATTTTTATTGTCATTTATCTTGCAACTCACCCTAATACACTAAACACATTAATATTAATGTCGATAGTCCTTGTGGAGACGATACTCCCCTTTTACTTACCTTTTTATTACTTATCAACACCCCCGTACACTTGTGGGTAAGTCCTCTACAAGTTTTCTAGGTGTTATGGAATTATTTTGATGGTTTATGTAGTAAAATAATGATTTTGGATGTGATTCGATGGTGTTTTGGCGGTGTTTTGGTGTGTGATGAATCTTCAGTGGTGTTTTGGGTGTTGGAGAAGAAGAATGCTTAAAGAATTGTTCTTTGTGTATAAACCCTTCTTTTCACAGAGCTGGTACAGTATCGATCTGCGATGTACCGCATGTCTTGGCGTGGTATACCGCGACAAACTTCTCACGATACTGTAGCACAGTATGTAGCTTCTCGTTTTCTAGGTGTTATAGAATTATTTTGATGGTTTATGTAGTAAAATAATGATTTTGGATGTGATTCGATGGTGTTTTGGCGGTGTTTTGGTGTGTGATGAATCTTCAGTGGTGTTTTGGGTGTTGGAGAAGAAGAATGCTTAAAGAATTGTTCTTTGTGTATAAACCCTTCTCTTCTCAGAGCTGGTACAGTATCGATCTGCGATGTACCACATGTCTTGGCGTGGTATACCGCGACAAACTTCTCACGATATTGTAGCACGGTATCTAGCTTCTCTTGATATGGTAGCTACCGATACGGTCCCGCGGTATACCACAAGACAAGTCTTTCTCTCACACTTAAAATTGTATTGTTGATTAAATAGCGCAATGTGGTAACGGTCTGGTTGTGCATTATACCACACACCTAGTGCGGTGTACCACGCGGAACAGAACTGGTCTCTTACTCATTAGCGTATTCTGGAATAAATGGCACATAGTCACCACAGTAGGTTGTGTCTCTCTTTTTGTGATGGATTAACCCACTCACGAGACATCTTTTGGGTGTTTATTGACCCTAAATGAGGAATTTTTCTCTAATATTTGATATATTGTAATTTTGTGTCTTATTTTGGTCATATTGCTATGTATAGTGCTTTTATGCCTTAATCTTGTATTAAGTGTATATTTTTAACGTACATGGTTAATACATGATACCAAAATAAATAGAAGAAATAAAAAGGTCAAGATAAAGTCCAAGCCAAGGTGTGAATTAAGTCTAGAGTCATTTTAGAAAGTTAGATCGTTTGTAGGAGAAATTTCGATATCATATTGTTTCAGTCAACATGATTAATTGGTCAGATCTTTGGATTTTATTCATTTCGATTTAGATAAATTGAAGTCATTAACGCGTAAGAAGTGACAGAAGTCAATTTGATGTTAAAATAAAAAAATTTTGAATTTCATTTAAGTATCTCTCGGAGTATTTACAATTTCATTGAAGTCTTTCATGGAAGCACCTATCAAATGAATACTCATTTGATAATAGTCAATTTTTTGAATATAAATAAATCATCTTTAATTTGGTTACCTTATTTACATTGTATGTCCTCACTAAATTCTTTTAAGAATATCTCGTGTTTAGAATTGATCACGGTCTAAACCTCACATTCCATAAAGTTAATGCGTAATGCTTCAAAAGGGAATCAAATCAACCGAAAACATATTCCAGCAAATCACAGCACAAAAGTGAATAACTGTTACTACATATTTAGCTAGCATCCATTGGATTGACACTCAAAACGTTTTTAAAATAATCTACGCATTGATGGGCATCGAATAAAATTACGTGGTTCACTCATCTACTCCTATCCATGTCAATTCGATCGCTAAAAATTCAACGGCTACTTTACATAACCTTTTTTCTGGTAAGCAGCCAGAGATACAACCCTTTGGATTGGTCCTTATATATAATAGAGTAATGCTAGGTATCACCCACCCTATCTTCTTTAAAACATACTAGTCGATATTCATTCGTTGTTTTTCTAGTTATTATATATTCAAGATTGTTTTGAGATGGCTTCAACTCCACATTACCAGGGACAACTTGCTAATACAATTAAGACTGATAAGGTAATGTGCATAACATGGAGAGATGAAATTGAATCTTTCTGACGTTGAAACTCTGATACAATAGAAAGATTTATTAAATTTAATTTTTACTGAAGTATATGATTCTTATTCATACAGGAAAACAAGAAGCAAAAAAATGTGCTTCCTAAAGGCCTTTCTGTTGTTTGGGGCAACGATAATCGTTACTGGAAACTCCCTAAATCCGAGTTAGTACTTTCTTTTTTTGATAATTTTCATTACATGTATAGAATGTCAAGTCTCTCCTGGTTCTCGTAGACTTGTTTCTGAGCTAATATTATATTTTTTGCAGGTGGGACCCGTTAGAATTGTTACAAGTCTGTTGGCTTGAAGTCACTGGTTCCGTGGATGCAGAACCTGGAAAGCGCTATGAAGTAGGCTTCAACTTGTCGTTGACACCAGATGCATTTGGTTGGGGTGGAAGTCATCTCTATGTTATGGCTACAAGGGGGAACAAGGCAAAATCCTGGAAAAAAATCTCATTAGATGCGATCAATGACAAAAAGTATTTTGAGATAAAGGGGAAGATAATTGAGGCTGATCCATATGCGAAAGATAAAAAGATTTATTTTGGTTTATATGAGGTCTGGAGTCAGAAGTGGAAAGGAGGTCTGATTATTCATAATGCCTTTGTTAGAGAAGTATAATATTATTTGGGAATTACAGTTTTGGTCTAGCATGGGAAAACTTTTTGGGACATAACAAGTTAAACACATTTCCGCGAAGTGATTAAGTGATGGATCATGAGACCTATAACATTTTTTTGTCAATTGTTAACAAGTAATTGCCTAAAATTAAGATAAGAAGAGACTCATAATAAATATTGATAAACAATCTTCAGGGTTGTCTACAGGTTTCGTGTTGTAATCTGATACCTGTCTGCAGGTTTTGTTTGTAACGAAAACAAACAAAAATTAAAGATTAATTATTAGTTATTGGATTTATCATGGTTCCATGTTTTCGTACATCATTGAAAAGTACTTCAATATACATAAAGTCTCCTTCTAAGCATTGACTCGGTTCCAAAGTGACTCAGATGTGTTGAAAAACAATTAAGTCATCCTTAAACATTATTACACACGAAACCTAACAACTGAAACTCATGATCATCAAGATATATAATGATAATTTTACAATTATCCAACGGCTTGCAATCTTTAAGTCGAAAATATAATAAAGAAAATCATAGTAATCATGAATTGACATAATTTGTCAAGACAAGATGTTAATGTATAAAGATAGTAATACTCTCAACTTACAATTAAAGTACTAGCAAAAAATGTAACATGCCAAAAGTACTTCACTACAACACGTAGGAATCTTGCTTTGTAGTGTATTTGCTAAATCTACTTCTCTTTTGTGTGAAACGAACCGTTTTGCTAAGGCAAAAATACTTTTAGAAAAGTAAACACAGAAATGATCTTTTCAAGATTTTGTACAAGCAAAATGCTTTCGGTGGCCGACATGAATTTGAAATATTCACCATGTATGGCGAGGCCGGGATTACAGATGTCCTAGAAATATAAACTAACCGTGAAAAGAAAGGTTGTAAGCAGATCCAAGGAGGCTAGCTTGGGGCACGCACGATGCAGTAAATATTTGTCTGAGATTTTGTATTTTTCTAGAAAAACGTCAGTAAAAAAATACATTATTCTCACGAGTCTATGTAATATCTCCAAACTTAAATATTAGCCTCCAAAAATGACTTTATCCTTCTCCGAACTAGAAATTGACCTTAAAAAATTTTGGCGCGCTTCAAATCGAATGACTGTTGTAACCTTTAGCCACTCCCCCGAAAAATCCTGGCTATGTCCCTGGTTGTAAGATGTCTGAGCTACCAGCCAAAATCCCATTTCAGCCTCCAAAGTCATATCATGTTTACCCTCTACCAAATTTGTAATTAAATGAAAAGGATTTTTTAATCTATATTAAAACTGTAAGATTTGATGGGAAGACTTTATAATTGATAGTTAGTAAGTACTTTAAACTAACCTTGCAAACTGAATCATAACAATTTTACAGATAGCAAGTTATACAAGAACAAAATCTAAATTACATTTAGCAAGATAGTGGCTAGACATGCAGGCATCGTGCTAACGAAGAATCAAAAACTTAGTATTAATCAATACAAATAGTTTTAAAATAAACTATTCAAGATTTAATAATGAGTTAAATGTTAATTCAATAATCAAAGTTTTAGATGATAGTTTATACTTATAATTTAGCAGTACTTAGATACACCAAGCTTCATGTGTTCTTACAATAATTAAACATAGAAATAACCAATCCAAACGAAATGAGCGCGCTGCACACGCGTCCCCACGCTTCTTTGTTAATTTTCGAGGTGCTTATTCCAATCACACATTTTAACATTTTGTTTTGATGATTCGGACCATCGTCCATTGTATTATGCTACATTTTGCTTTTTATGTTTCTAATAATACTGTTTTTTGGTTTTCCTCTGGTCAAATCTTTATCAATTTTGACATAAACATTGTCTCATCGCTTCTTTCTAATACCCAAAATTTACTAAATCCTTTTTTAGCTCATCCTTATGTTTCTATCATCTTTGTTTTAATCCAATTTTAGTCATTTTTTTATGTTAAATATCTTGTTTCATTTACTTTCTTTCCGACAATCACAATATCGAGTGCTAAGTACTCTAAGTTTAAACTGTTAACATATTTTGAAGAGCAGAACACGATGGCTATATAAAATATGCAAAATGGAAATCAGAAGGATGTTGCTGATATATAGGCTATTTAAAAAACTAAATTTTACATTTGCCCACTTCCCCCTAAGAATTTGTGCATGTAGATCACAAAATTCTGTTATCATTGTTCTTGTTTTGATAATTTAATCATTGGACATGATGATGGTCTAGTTTCAACCAGGAAAAAGATGTTGAGAAATTGCAACAAAAGGATTATGAAAACCTTAAGGTCTGTTTCTTCACGACCATATGTTTACTGAAGATTTTGAGGAAGTCTGACAAATAAGGTTTGGCGTTGTAACTAAAGAAGTTTGGAAGATGCAAATCTCTTGGGATTTCTAGTTGATATGAGATGTGTGGATGTAAGAAGTGTTCTTATATCCCTTCTGTGATTAAAGTAATCACCGGTTTTGACAAATAAAATTTATGAACCTAGATTTTTTTATAATAAAAGTTATATGTGAAGAATACAAAAAATATGATTTAACATATAAAAGGTTCATTAATCCTTCCAAAGACCTTCATATCATAACATATTACATATTCATTATAAAACAATTACGATTTCTTCCTCAAAATTACAAGTTCGTTCACAAAAGTACTACAAGTCCTTTCTCAATAATTCACAATTTCATTAACAAAAATATAAATTTTCAAATGTTGGGATGTTGAGAGTTAAAATAGTTCCACGTAAAGTATTCCGAGATAATCTGTAACTCACACAATTCCGCACAATTCAAATGTTAGCACTTGTATATTTTAAGCCTCATAAATGTTTAATTTCATCATAGGCTGGAAAAATACATTTTTAATTGGTAGAAATCATCACAAGCCTCGTGTAACATACACTTTCACCGGCCTCCGATATGTTTAGATAAATACAATGATAATGAGGGAAGGTTTACCAAGAATAAGTAGAAATTTTGATTAATATTTATCTAATTAAGACAGACTGATAAGTAAACGGATCAAAATCTCTACTAATAAATCAATGGAGTTCTTTTAATGTGACAATGAATGCAACAAGAGAAAGTAGAGTTAAAGCCAAGAGAATAATAAGGATCGGTGAATTCTTAAGAGCGAAGGAGAATAAAACAAACCATGACTATCTAAACAATATACACACGAAATCTTCTGATTGCACAAAATTCAAGAGAATGTTGTGTGTCAATGGGGTTTTAAAATCTCTCTTATATAGGTGCTAAAAGGGATAATCTCATAAACGTAACATAAATACAAAACGACTGCAATCCTCCACCTTTAAATTCTAAAACACATAAAAAAGTGCATCAGACTATTAATATGAAAGTTATGACTTTTAGACATAAAACTCCACAATGGTTGCACTATTAAGGTCTTTGAAAAGTCATGTAACAAAGTTTCGTTCAGATAATTCTCTTGGCCTCAACACCAAAAGCCATAGCAGCAAAGAATACACCAAAAAAAGTCATTATGAACCACACCAAAAACAAATTTCAATTAAAAAGAAATTAAGAAGAAAACATAATATTGTTTACTTAAGCAAAGAAAATTGGAGAATCGAATAGATTTGGAGAAATGACAATACACAAATCATAAATCAGTATAATAAATCTTACATGTCAAAAGATTCAAAATGGATTTAGATCTAAACAACAAATAATTTAAAAAAATTAAAGCTAAATATAAAGGAGAAATAAAGAAGATTACATATGAAATTGTGAGATATCATATTTAGGATGATATAGTTGTAGAAATAGCACAGATTTAGGATCACGAACCCATTTAAAAAGAAATGATGATATAACCATTTCCATAGAACCCATATATATATAACAAAAAATACAACAGAAATACATAAATTCAAATATAAGTCGACCATCAAAACTTAAATGATCTAAATATACAAACGTAGATCTTAACAAAGGATAAGAGAAGAAAGTAAACCTGGCGGAAATACCACAATTTTCATACACCTCACACATATATACACTACAACAAATACTAGCAACAATATATATTGTGGTAACATTAAAATTGCCTTTAATGATATTTTTAATGACAATATGTATTGCTGCAACACCAAATATCCTCTAATTATATTTTTAGCAGCAATATTTGTTACACAAGAAAAAATCAATACAGACAAAAATAAGTAATTTGTTACAAAAGATGGTTTTAGAGACTTATTGTGTCAGCCAAATAGCGGCGACGTTTACTACAACTGCCTATTAGCGACAACATCGAGATCTTTAGTGACAAATTTTTTATCGCTAAAGATAACTTTTTTTGTAATGATATAGCCACGAATTGGAGAGATAAGCACAACACGACCGAATAGGTTTCGAAACAACAATTTTAGGTCAGAAAAGTAATGAGATTGAATAGGTTTTTTTTAAAGATTTCTAGTAATCACTTAGTCGTACGAGAGAAGAGAGCAAAAGAGGCGTGATATAAAATAAACAAATTTGACTGAAATACCGTGTATATATATTGTACACGGGTTGGCCGGGTTCAGCCCGTGAAATAAAAAAACCGTGTTATTTATGTTGGGTTTTATAATAAAAAGGGAGACCCAAGTTAATTTTGGATCTATGCTATTTTATACCTAAATTATTCAAAGTTTTTATCCCGGTTGGACCGGTTTTAACATCACCAATATTGTTCCTCAGGCCTAGTATTCATTAGTAGGGGAGAGCACGGGTCGGTTTTACCCGGTTTTGAGGTTAGGGTAAACCAAGGGTAATATATGTCGGTTTAAGGAATTTGTCGGGTAACCCAAGGGTAGGGTAAAAAAAAGTTTACCCTCGGGTTAATTCGGGTTACCCTTCGGTTTACCCGCGTTAGTTAAAATTAGTCAAATTTTTTTAACGCATAAAAAAGTTTATAATAATGACAAAATCTGAAAAAACCGGTACTATTATATCTCTTAAGATTAAAGTTACAATTTTAACATTACAAATCAAGATGTAGTGATTCGAATACTTCAAAATAAGTTATGCATGTTTGAAATATTCAAGAAGTCAAATGAAAAGATTCCTCTAATATGCATGTTTTGTATTTCTTTTTATATTATACGGTTTTTCGGTTTGGGTAAACCCAACCCAATAACTTGGGTAATATATAGGTAAAATATATAGACCCGAAAAATATAAGGTAACCCGATGGGTAAGGTTGACCTTGGTAAAATTAACATATATTTTGGATCGGTTTGGTTAAAATTAACTCGATTTTTCGGTTTTGTTAAAATTCTGCTCACCCCTATTCATTAGTTTAGTAGATTGAGATGCACGGTATTCAATGGTTAAGACGCTACGCTGATTAATATATGTACAAATTCAACAAATTTTTCATTAGGAAATACCAATGTTGAACCAAATATTCCGTCTTCTACTTAGACGCGTAAACTATTGGTACAAAATGATAGAGCATCTGATTCTTACGGTGTTAATATCACAAAAATATCGTGTACATGCATGCATTGCACCGCATTCTTAAAAGTTGGGAATAAATGCTTAAACTCGAATGCTCGATGACTGTGTAACAAAGTTAATTAAGTTAGTATTAATTACCCTTCAAGGGTTTGGGTGTCCAAGTTATCACTTATTTAACGGTCTCCCATTTATAAAAAATAATAAAAAGTATCTTTATATATCCAAAACTGGTAAGTTCTCAATAGAAATTTAATTTTCAGGCCGCTTTAAGGGTTCGTCGATAGATGTAGTTGTATGTGCTTTTAGAAAAGTGTAGAAAAGATGCTTAAGATAAGCTTACCCAAAAAGTTTAAGAGAAGAGAAATGCTTCAGAGAAAGATTCTGTGTTCTAACAACTTGATAAAACTTTGCTACATATATACATAGGGAGATATCAAATCATTATTGCTTAACAAAATGGGGTCAAGCTGGTCACAAGAGGAGGCTGCAGTTTCAGGAGGAGGCATTCACCACAATAACATTCAGGAACAAGCACCAGCGAGCAAAAGTAATGTTAATAATTCTGAGGGAGCTGCAACTCAAATTACAAATACTGCAGTAGTACTACAGAAGAAGCCCTTTCCACATAACTATGAAAACATTCTTAAACATATCGAAACAGCTGTGGACAGATCCTCGCCAGATAAGCTTTATGATCATCTATCTGTAGGAGTATACTTGAACCACAAGAGGCAGGCAAGTCGCTCATTAAATTTTCAATACTATTTCACTGTTTGTTTGTTACAACAACATCAAATTTCATTTTTTGGGACAAATATTTTAAAATGGCCATACATCTAAAGTATTTAATATGACTTATTTTGTTTGACTAATATTATCTAAATATAAATATTTTAATTTAAAAATAATTATTTAAAAACGTTTTTATTTACTAAGTACGCATAACTTACAATGATTAAACCGCTTTTTTTTTTTTTTTGGTATTAATCAAATAGTTTAAAAATTGTCATTTTTACCTTTATTTTAAATTGGTTATTCTGAAAGGGTAATACTTTCATCCAATAGTGAATAGTCAAATATTTATATTATAGACATTGATTATTATAACAAAACACATGTCATTAAATTATTAAGTTAGTTACTTTTGTAAGTTTAAAACAAAGAGTATGTGTACTAATATAATTGATATAGGATTATCCTATATTGGATGGAAGAATTTTCCATTCTGAAATTCTGATTTAAAAATAGAATTTGCTCTATAATACTTATTTTTTTTTTCTGTTCCACAAATAATGTCACCTTACTACGAGTGATATTCCAAAAACATTGTCTATTTAAAATTTTAAAATATTTTTTTCTCCAACTTTTTTTTTTATTATTACCTTTATTAAAATATTACCACGTTCATTTGTATTTATCCAACTTTCTAATAGAGGGTGTCTAATGTTTGTCCCTTTTTCAATACTAAATATTTTTTTCTTACTTTTTCCAATATTATTCAACAGTATATAGTAGAAAGAGTATTAGAATAAATAACCTCATATATATATATATAATAAATTAAGGACGGTTGTGTAAAATAGAAAAGTATTAAATGCTTTTTTTAATTTTTGTGTACCAAAATAGACATATAAAAATGAACATAAGGAATATTATTTATATTTCAAATAGTACATATTTAAAAATATCAAAATATTTTTATGAGTAGTACTTTTGTAATGATAAATACAATTATTATATTTCTTAATGCACGTATGGAATAAGAAGAGTATTAAACACTAGTTATTTATCTTATATTATGAATTAAGTGACTATTTTTAAAATGAATATAATTATTTATTGTTAGGTGATTTCTATATCTAACAAAAAGAATTTACTATCATTTTTTATCATTTATTTAGATAGGTAGTATTATCATCAATTATATTTAATAATTAAGTGTTACATATATATATATATATATATATATATATATATATATATATATATATATATATATATATATATATATATCAAAAACAAAAATCTATTAACCAATTTTTAAGCAAGACAATTTTAGGTTTTTATACTTCTTTTAAATTATGTTTATAAATCATTCTACACATTTTTGAATTCTAAATCAGATTGTCTTTAAGAAAATCAATATTTGTGTTTATTAATGGGGAGATAAATAAAGAAAATTGATGTAAAATACAAAATTAATGATTTATCGACTATTATTGATAATTAAAAATATTAACACATATGATGTTTAAAATGATAAAAAATATTAAATTATGTTAAAAATTTATAAAAAAAATATCATAATTAATATCATGTTTGATTTTTTAACTTAATTTTGCTTAAAATTTTATATATCATAATTTTTTTCTAACCTAATATCATGTGTGTTTTTTATATTTCTTTTAAGATTATATGGTTAGGTAATAATTGAATTAAGTAAATGAAACATATAATTAAATGAATTAGATTATAACATATTGGTGTTTATTTTTGAAAAATAAAGATTTCACATACGTCATGATAACAACTTATGAATTATTTGATTGGTGTATTTGAGCGTAATTTTATTTTTGGTAGTATAAGTTATAATTTTAATTTGTGACATAATTTATCTTATTCGTTTTCATTGAATTCATTGAATTTTGTAATTTTGTATTATTTTTAAAAAACATTTGTATATGTTAGATGATTGTCTTTATAAAATATCCAAAAGAGACTTTAATGGTCAAGACCTATAATATTCTTAATTATCATGTATATCAAGACATTTTGTTCAAATTTATTTAATCTACCACTGAAATTTGTAGACATTTCTATTGAAAAATAAGAAATTTGAACACGACTTTATATAAACCCGAATTTATGTTATGTCCGGGAAAGATTATAATAATTATCCTAAAACACTATTTATTTGTACTCATATAAACATAATCAAAGATTCAAAAAAAATTTACTATATCTAGACAAGTATATTGCTTAAAAATCATTTTAGTTTTTTTTGGACTAGTAAATCGTTTCAGTTTAATGTACCTAGAATAAGCTTTCCAAATATAAAAAATCTAACACGCTTAAACTAAATTCACAAACGTACGCCCAAATTTAAAAGAGTAATGTGGATATCACCTCAAACCATATCACTTTTTAATCGCCCCTTATATGAACCAATCATAAAAGAGAGAGAAAATAATAAGTCAGGAAAAAGAAATCATATGATTGGTCCATTTAAAATCCACCTAGAAGGTGATAAAAAGATGATGTAATTTGGGATGATATCCAACATTACTCAATTTAAAGTATAAAATCAACTTTTTTCATCACATATAGAATACAAATAAAAATTTAGATACTCTCTAAGGTGTACACTTTAAATGGTAACTCAAATACTAAATATATGTATTTTAAAATATATTATATATATAGTTTAACAAAAAAATTATATATATTAATATCCATAACACAAAAATGTCTTATAGTACAATAAATAACAAGTTTGAATATTTTTTCTTTCATTTATAATATCAAAAAAGTTACGAATTTTATTTTATTTTGATATAGTAATACTCAATGTTGGTTTAACATTAATACATATATTTTAATGATGTTATGTAATTTTTTTATATAATTGATAAAAATATTAATTTTGTACCTCATTTATTATATTAAATAGTCGATAAGAATAAATATTGTTGTTCCAACCATCTAAATATTCCATTTTAACTCTATTTAATAAGTCTGTCACTTATTATATTCCTTAAATATAATTTTGTACCTCGACTAATCAGAATTATTTTCAATTTGTGTGACCTTTTGTTAATTTTTAATATATACATTATACATAGTAATACATGTGAACCAATTAATTTAAAGTTTCATTCATACACTTTAATTAACTGAACCGGTTTGAAGCACCATCCTAATTAAAAGGTCTTAGTCGTGAGGGTTCGTGACCCATTTCATGGGATGGAAACGACGTGCAAAAGGGATGTGGAGGGTTAGAGGTAGAGTAGGTATGACTTGTTTTTTAAGTGATAAGTACTAAATGATGAATAAACAACTGCATACAACTTATTTTTTAAGAGGTAGTGTCAGAATGAATCGAACTTAAGGAATGTTTATTTATATTTAATGAGATCTTAATTTGCTTCATTACAGTGAATCAATAAGACAATTTGTTATTTCTTGGTAATTCGAATTTGTATGGTTATCAATTAGGTTGTTTAATTAATATTTGAAGTTAAGACTGGTTCATTCAGACATTACCTCTTAACAAGATAAGTTTTATTCGATTATTTATTCAGCATATAATTTAACACCTTAAAAAACAAATGACACATTAGTTTAAAATCTTAATGAAACAGATCATTTAAGAGCCATTCCGATTTGAATTGATCAGCAAAAACAAATTGTTTTATTGATCTAGTGTTTTAATATACCAAATTAAGGTTTTATTAAGTAAAAACAAACACTCATTTAGTAGAGGTTTAGAAGATAGTGATGAGAAAAATGTGGAAGAAAATATTTTTTTCAAATTAATATATCTTGAAAAAGTTATTCAAAAACACTAACGTTAAAAAAAATATAAAATCAATTTCGTTGAGAGAAGAACGGTTTGTAAAACACTTAATTTTATTTTGGGTATAATGATCAAACCTTATAGGTTCTCATTAACTTTAGAATGAATTGAAGTAGAACGATGTCAGATTTTGTTTTATTTAACACATATTAGCAAACATGATTAAAATCAAAAATAATTTAAATAATTGGTGTTGTTTTCATCTTCATTAATTGGTTATAAAGTTTCTTCTCTAATGCAGAAGTACTGGGTTGACATGAACGTGAGGAATTGCTTCATGTTGTTTGCACAAGATCTGTTGATTACTTGGGCAGAGGATAGTCGCTTTTGGCACTGGCCGTTGATGCACGAATCGGGGTAATTTAGATATGTTTTCTTTATTAGTTAATAGAATCCTCTAAATCAAATATCATAAAATTTTAAATCACAAGGTATAGCTCATAATATCACTAAGTCTCTGGGCACCAAACTTTACATCCATGCACGAAAATGGTATTTTTTCCAAAGTAAGGCAGATGTCATATATATGCTATAAGCATCAAACTATAATTATTTATGTAAAGCAATATAACTTAATTTTTCATATATTTGAAAGATAGTTGGCTAACTTAAAGCATACCAATCACAAATGACATGATTAACGTATTTATTTTGTAATGTATGTATATATAATTTAGATAAGAGAAAAAAATATCTTAATGACTAATGAATTATATTTTTGGTTCTCCTATTACTAGGGATGGATCTAAAATGAACAATATGGTGTTCTCATTTACTTTGGGATGTAATAAGAATTTGCCCTTGAAATATTTGAAGGAACTCATAAAAAACAAAAGTCGTTAATGGAGAAATCATTGACCCTAGATTGAAGTAATTTACGTTGTCACTTTTAGTATTGCAGAAACATTTAACTTTTTTCAAGAGAAAATAATTTTTATTATTTTATTTATAGCCTCCATTGAATAATATATATATATATATATATATATATATATATATATATATATATATATATATATATATATATATATATATATATATATATATATATATATATAATATGTGCATCATCTTTTCCATTTAGTCTGTTTTTTATGATTTGTAGGGCACCATAAGGACAAACTGGTTTTTTATTAACAGTGGTATTTCAGACATAAATGTTATAATTTTCATGTTTTTCTATATCAAAATTTTTAGACAAAAATATATCCTTATTTACTATATATTTTTATATAAAAATATATCCTAATTTTTTTGAACGACTCACAGTCCCTAGTGTTTAGGTCTTCATCTTCTAACTTTTAACCTATGTCTTGATAAAAATCTATGTTACCATCCTCACCTCTTACTAATTTTTGTTGCAGGGTTGTGTCTCTTCCAGTTGCTGAATTACTCAACGTGTGTTGGCTAGAAGTTCATGGAAAATTTGATACAACTAATTGTTCTCCAGGAACAATCTATGAGGTTGTATTTGTTGTAATGTTAAAAGATCATGCTTACGGTTTGGAAGTTCCTATAAACCTTAGGCTTATCTTACCAGATGGAACAAAACAAGAGAGCACACATAATTTAATAGAAAATCAAAGAGGACGATGGATAGATATTCAAGTTGGAGAGTTCACAACTTCTTTGATAAAGACTGGAGTACTGGAATTTTCACTTTATGAATATGAAGGTGGGAAATGGAAGAAAGGGGTTGTCATAAAAGGAGTGGTTATTCGACCGAAATCTTGAACTTTAATTTTTTGATAGTTACATGTCACATTTAATATATTACAAACATATCAATATTATGTTACAGAATATTATCTAATAAAATAAATGGTTTTATTGTGGATCTCACTTTCGAAAGTCTAATCATCCACTTAAGGTCTTTAGCCTTAGGATTAGAAAGTTTAAAATAATTTTCCTCTTTCTCTCTTCAAATATAAGTGACATAAAAATATATCACAACCTTCCATATCACACAAAATTAGTGTTATCTCAACACCTAAAGTCCCAATCTAGGATTAAGAGTGTATACAATGGATACTATAAATCAGATTTTACTTTCGGAAATCCCTAAAGAGTATATAATCAATGAAACCTATATTGCAATCATATTTATGATATAATTAAATGTTAAATATTGAAATTATAGGGTGCAATATATATATATATATATATATATGCAAAAGTATTGTCCGAATATAGTCATAGAGATGGTTAAGTGTTCTGCGCAAGGTTGTTGATTTCTTACAATATCACTATCAAGAGAGATTTATTACGTGACACTTATATATTAAATTCTTATTTCTTTTTACCACTAATGTGGTGACAAGGGTCTATCAACTAAATAATGGGTACCTTAGCTATGTTCTTATCTTTTTACTAATACTAAAATAGGATTTTTTGAGTTTTGTTGAGAAAAATCCACTAGGAGTTTTATATGGGTGAGTGTTCAGGGGCGAAACAAGGATTCTCATAATACTTAAACATAATTAAAATAAAAAAATGAATTTAAATGGAAATTTTTTGTGAATATGAGAGATCCTTGAGTGCTAAAGGAGGAAATACACTTGGTACTCAAGTAATTGTCATCAATTATCATATGCCCGAGATGATCCATTAAATTTCTTTCTTGTATATTGCATCATAATTGTGTCCTCAATATAGAAGTTTGATCATTGGTAAAGACCTAGGGCATCATGGTTAGATGCTTCAACTTATCAAATATATACGAGGTGGACTTGAAATCGTTTACGCCACTTTTATTTAGGAGTTCCTCTATATATTCAATTAAATAATTGAAGGAAGATGTTTAGAAAATCATGTAAAGTATTACAGAAAAGATATTTAAATTGAGACTAATGCTTTAATTAATAATGGTAAAAATGTTTACAATAGCCTTATATTTCCACTCTAAATGGTGTAGTTTAGTTGTTCATCCTAGTGATGAAAACAAAAAACCATAATTTGTAATTTCTTGGTTAAGAGTTTGGTTCTTCTTTCCTCTTAAAAAAATAAGTAAAGAAATTGACTAGCAGATGATTCCAAGAAATTCAGATATTAAATATTCTAACTATTTATTTAAATCAAATAATATCGATATGTGGTTCAATGTGAATGAGGGAACTATGACCCTCCGTATCGAATGTGAATCCCAAACATTCTACGTTTTGGAAAAGAAGAAGAGAAAGGAGTTACGAGGAGTCTCGGCAATCATAATTGTGACCAAGAAATCAAATGCTAAGATCCCCCAATGAAAATGTGAGAAATAAAGTAGAAGATGAGTTTGGGGTGGGAGACGAAGAAGAATGGAAAACTCCCAACCCTGAAAACAAACCACACAAGCATAAGAGGTCTTGGATGGGATCATTACTTATCACTCGAGATGTTCCAGCCAAAGTAATCGATTAAGAGCTAACAAGAGTTGCAAACTCAAGTTGGTAGATGTTGATAGCCTCACCCATTACTGGGGAGGCTATATAAAAAAGAAGTAAATGAGGTAACTCGTCGAACTCTGAACGACGTTAAATAAAAATGCCCTTGGGAGACATCCCATTTTTTACATGTTTTAGTAGTTCAAATTTCACTTTTAGTAGTTTGTATTAGCTATTTTTTATATGTTTTAAGTGTTTACTATGTTTAGTGAGAAGTAAATTATGTTTTAATACATATGTGCGGAATTTGAGTTTGGGTGAGTTTTCTAAAGAAAATCGAGCTCACAAGTGCTTCGAGTGGTATCCCGCGCCCTACGAGTGATATACCACATCCCACACCATTATCAGTGTGTGCAAATCATGCACAAGTCAGTGAGCAAGAATTCAGTCGAGCAGTATACTACGCCCAAACCGTATCTAGGAATCACGCCAAGTGTCATCACGATACAAGTCAGAATGTTCATTAGATTTGAGAGGTACACCGTTCCTTGATAAGAGACTGATGATATCAGCTACGGTCAAAGTCATAAAGTTTAAGTCATTCAAACAGTATAGCGCGCCAAACAGGCGGTATACCGCACTAAACACCGTATCGACCCTTTGCGACTATAGTGACACGATAGAAGGCCACAATATCTAATAGTATATCGCGCTTGACCAGCGGTATACCGCAAGGCAAAGATGGAGACTAAAAAAGAAAACATGAGCTTTTGTATTTAACAAGGTTTTTCTTACATGAATATAAAGAAGATAATATGTAATAGGAAGCATCAATCTTTGTCCAGAGCCTTGGAATGTATTATTTTAGATAATGATTACGCTACCCACATCTAGGGTGGATTTCTTAGGTACCTAACAAAGCGGTGTGACGGAAGACTCCTAGGTAGACATTACTACGAATCGAGGTACAAAGTGATGGATAATTTATGAGTGAAAACTTCCCTACCTATGAAGGTATGTAATAAGGTCCAAATGACAATGTAAACTCTAAGCCCTTGTGACCAATGTTTTATGATTTAAATAGGTTCTTGATAATGATAAATTACCACCAACCTCAAGAAGCCTAGGCTATGACCTAAAATCTTCCACGGATGTTAAGAACGATGAAGTTATCATCTCAAGACACCCTTGAGCAGGACCTCGCTCATTCGAGTTCAATATGGAAATCTACCAGCTCCTTGTATATACAACAATTATCCTTCAGAAGCTGGATTCATCTCGAGATGCAAGCAAAGTAAAAAGAATAACAACCCACTACTCATCATCTAGATATCGTGTTTCATTGATAATGGTAGCAATATATCTTCTCCTATAAGCTCTATAAATAGGGTAGAAATGTATATAGAAGATAATTACTGTGATCTAGGAATTCATGCCTTAACCATTTTGCAATAAAGAACCAGCTACTCTTTTGCATTCTTGGTCTTACTCGTATTCTTTCAATTCGTAATTATCTTATTGACGTCTCCATTTATTTGATAGAATAATCTAGTCACGAGACATCATTTTAGGGGTATTTAGTGCCTAGTTGAGGGATTTTCCCCTATTAATTGATGTCTTAAACTATTATCTACTTTAGGTGTGTATGATATCTCTAGATTTTTTTCGCATAAATTATGTGTTATATGTGTATCTCTTAGGTAATTGGAGGCTATATAAACTTGGGACGATTGTAGGAAGTGAATAATTCAATCTAACCCCTTAGTCATGTCGAAAAATGAAGATTCAACCACTTTTAGAAAGTGAAAGCATGTACTGGCCAGATTTGGAAAATAAATTGTTTAAGGTGCCACGCAATATTTACAAGGACTCTGGAGGAGCCCTTCCGTATATAGATAGTATTTTAAGCCAGGAACACGTAAGATTTGACAGTTTGTGATTAAAAGCTAAAAGAGGAAGTTATGTTAATTTCCTCTTTCGTGGTACGAACCAGAAATCTCTTTGTAAAACATTTTTGGGTTGGATTATGTCACAAAAAAGAAGCCCATAACCCATAAAACGTGATGAACCTTACAAATATCAGCTTTTAACATTAGAATATAGTCCCTAATTATAATAAGACCTAGATAAATTGCCTCGAGCAGAGAAGAGAAGAGGAGAAGAAGTTTGGAAGCAGTTCATGTTATTCCAACCCTTCCGTTTAGCAGTTTTCAGCGTTAGTATAACACTATTTTCTGTTTTTTTTCTTTTGAACATGAATATGATATTATTAATCTCTATTTTTAATTCCCTGATATGAACTAAATCTTTTTAAATTGATAATAACATTAGGGTATGAATCCTAGACTTGTTTTATGAATTTATTGAATTTGGGAGTTACCTTTAAATGAGTTATTTTTTATTTCTCTATATTATGTATTTGACCTAGGTTTGTAGTCCTTACTATGTGCAAGTATAGGGTTGCCCCTTTAGTAATTAGTAATGTCACCATGACCGGGGCTTCAATTATAGATAACAACACATAATCGTCTAGTATGCGGTAGTGATCCTAATAGGCTTGCCTAACTAGATAGTCAATAGGGTTAGATATAACCACCTATCATTGCATATGGTCCCCTTATCCAAGTTCCCTAGTAGTGTTGAGATTTCCTCTTAAACTACCTTGATGGGAGTTAGGAGGAATTTAGAATCTCGGCTATTCCTTACATATCACACAATTCTCCCTTAGACAATAAACGTAGAAACAAGGCTAGTGGAGATTATTTGATAATTCTTGATCTAAACTCTCATTTTTTTCTCCTTCATTATTTCCTTACTTATCTTTAATTCGGGTCTTTGTTAATTAATTATTATTTGACTTTGAGTCTTAAAAACCAAAAATATACTTTAGTGTCTTTGCATATTTACTTATTCAACTCATTCTAGTACACTTTTCAAGAACACTATTTACAAATTAACTTTTTAGTCCCTGAGATCGATATCTGTTTTACTTACTTATTACTTGCAAACACTCCGTACACTTGCGGGAAGTCTATCTCCATTTCCCAGAATTGTGTGCACTAGTCTATCATTATATTATCACACCTTCAGAGACGGTACTTATATACAATCTTGCTCAATCTATGTTATGTGTATTTTCTAATCTCTTGTTAATTTAAATCACAAACTCAATAATCAAACACTTTGATCCACTAAGTACAACACATATAGTTCGACTAATTCTATCTGGTAGAATCTGCTCTATCAACCATGTAGGGATATTGAATAAATACGAGTCAAGCATCAATACCACGACTCAACAAGGATAGAGGAAGCAGTAAAAAAATGCTAAACCACTCCACCATATCTCCTAGAAACTAACTCTCAAACGTGAAAGGCATGGATATCGTGCAACTAGTGATCAGTTGCGAACACAGTTAGTTATTAGTCTGTGAACAACTGCAATCAAATTTTCAATAACTATTAATGTCTCATATAAATTTAAGGATAAAATCTAAAATCCATATACCCAATTTTTGCATATAAGAATTATATTTCAATAAAACACGTTTTTTCATTTTTGTTTATTTTATATTATATATCTGGTAGTTTCTATTATATCATCTAGGTAATCTCCCACCACAGTCAAGCAATATCGTGACTACTATGCATCTGTGGAATTGGCATTCTCAAAATAATTTTTTATCAAGGCCATAAACAAAAAATCACATTGAGCCCCCCCACAACAGGCACCCTTATTGAGGGAATAAGCTAAGGGTGAAATAAGAAAACTCAACCAAGTGTAACCCCACCTACATTTACTCATTTCCTCGATGGTTACACTAACATACTTTGTCGTTTCTAATCAAAGATCCCTACCCCTTCATTTAGGCTCAGCTGAACAAAATAGTAGAAGATGATCTAATGGATTAACACAATTAAAAATCCTAATTTTTACTTAAGTATGGGATTAATAAGTTGAGGAGATTATAATCAAAATAATGTGAGCTCGTCTTCGAGGCCGTCAAACAGTCCAAGACGATTTCTATAATGCCTCGAGAGTCATACTCATCTACCTGGTTCGTCATAAACCTATACCTAGACAATGACATTATACAGGAAAATAAGTGAAAGACAAAGAGAAGGAAGATGAAGAGGAAATACCTCAAAAAGAAAAAAAAGGTCAAGGAGGAAGAAGGCGCTCGAGTAGGATAGGAATGAGGAACTATGAGAAGGATTTTGAATAATCTCAAAAGGAAATGGTAAATTGATCTCTTTATATAAGCAAAATTACTTCAAAATTTTTAATCATGCTTCGTTTCGTGTAAAAACTCTACTTTTACTTTTTGTTCTAAAGATCTTAATCGTATCCTTTTTAAAAATTTCTTCTACCAATATTTTAGCTTGTAATAGAAATTAGGGGTACACATGTTTCGGTAGTTGAGCCTAAGGTGTGATGAAATAAAGATAATAAAAGAACACACACCTTGGAAAGAACCACTAGAAACTCTCTGCAAGTGCACAGATCATTCGCAATTCATAGTAAGTAAGTAAAAGTTTGTTCTCAGATATTTAGGTAGGTAGCTCAAACTTGTGTTTAATATAAGCGTAGATGGTTTTAGATGTTTTAATTAAAAGAAAAAAAATCAGATAAATGTTTGTTTTGTTTTTGATAATTAACTAAGAATACAAAGGATAATAGTTTAGGGCTGCAAGGACTCACCTATCTTACTGAGGCGCTATACTAATTATATTGGTGAATTGAGCTAATATAAGTAGTCGGGATTCTATAATCCCTCTAACTCTCGCCAGGGTAGCTTAGAAGGCAACCTCAACACTACTAGGGGACTTGTGTTAGGGGACCCCACGAAATGATTGGTGGTTAAATCTAACCCTAATGACTATCTAGTTAAGCAAGCTCGTCAAGATCACTACCGCACACTAGACTATTATGATGTGTTTTTGTCCCTAAACCCCCCGCCAGGGTGACAGTATATGTAATTTAGGTCAAACTAGAGGTGTACAAGCTCTACCAAGTTTAATTAAAACCATTCGTTATACAATTATAAAATAAATACTCAACTCAATTAATATGAATTCCTAAATAATATCAAATAGCAAAACAATAATCAAGGGTTAAATGAAGTGCCAACCCAAACTATGGGAAATTTAAAGCATAATAAAAGTAAAGAATAATAAGCTTAGAAATATGGTTAAACCAAAAATTTATATCTAATTACCCTAATGATAGAGACAGGGAAATGAAGAATGGATGATGTGATGCTCCAACTATGTTGCTTCCTATCTAGGCCGACTTACTCTCTAATTCTTGTAAAGATTGCGCAATGGAATGGAAAGGATATGTTTCAAAAGTAAAATACTAATATATGTAGGCTCTTGGATGTTTTATCGGTTTTGTGTTAGGTTTAAGAGTCCTAATCCAACCCAAACACGTTTTCCTTAAAAAGTGAACTGGTTTGACCCACAACAGCTGTAACTTTCATAACTTCTTGTTACAAATACAAATCACAAACGGTTAGCTGCCACGCGTTACTAACTTAAAATATTAGTTGTATATAAAAGGACACCTCCATATTCTTTGTCAATATCACACGACATCGAAAACAACTCACTTTCTAGATCTGGCCGACAACTCTTGTACTTTCTAAAAATGGCTTCTTTGGTCCTTTACCCTTTCTTTCCTTATTTGATCTTTATTCCTCAGTTTCGTATCCATGCTTTGGCATCTAACTTCATCCTTGTACCTAAGATTTCCACACTTAACACACAAATTACACCTAAAATGATCTAAAAGTAACAAATCTCCAAAACAAGGCAAGAAACGAGAATATATCAAATAACATGGAAAAATCCCTCAACTAATAACATAATGAACTTAAAATGATGTCTCATAACTAAGTGTCTGTTTGGGATTGCTTTTCAAAATAATCACTTAAAGTGATTTTAGATCCATAACAATATTTTAGACTCTTAAAATCACTTTTAGAAAAAGCACTAGATTAGTGATTAATAAAATAATCACTTTAAGTGATTATTTTTATATAAAAAATACTAGAAAAATGAATACTAGGCTCAATAGATGGATACCATTATTTGTGTGTGTTTAAGCAACGCAAAACTGTAAATGATAAACGCATTGTGTGTCTTACCAACACAAAACCCATACTGTTGTGTGTTACTGTAACACATACTTCCAGCAATTGCGTGTTGCATGAACACATAATCAGCCTACATATACATTATTCTATACCTTTGTGTACAAATATTCTGTCTGACTGATTTTGTGTTCATGTACACAATTTATTATTTATGTGTGTTTAAGCAACTCAATATTATACATATTGGGTGTTCATGCAACACACAACACATATGATTTTGTGTTACTTTAACACACAATTATCATATGTACTAATCTTACATCATGTTATCATGGGGAAAAAAATTCGGGGGAAAAAATCGAAAAAAAAATTCGAAAAAAGAAAATTAAAAAAAAAATCGACAAAAAAAAATTCGAAAAAAAAATGAAACATAAAACATAAAACTAATCTCTTCACCATCGCATTTAGTAATAACATTTTCCATCAAGTCTTGACCGTAGATGCAACATAATGAATGAGCCCAAATTTTTATATGATCTTTCAATTTCGTTTCATTTCCAAAAGCAGGAATTCTCCAATTTCTCAGAGGGTCCTCCAATTTCTTCTTATTATTTTAAACTTCCCAAGATTCTAAAAGACGAGGCCTCAAAACTCCAGATTCATCATCAATGGCCGTTTCCACTTCTTTCCCCATTCTTTACAATCCAAGAATTATAGAAATCGGCTCACCAGAAGGCTCACTAAACATGTGTACATATCCCACCAAACGTGTGTACGGTGCCCACCACATGTGTTTACTGAGCCCACCTATCTCATAACAGTGGCTTGGTTAATGGGATGCCCTATCTCTGCATAAACTATGCCAACTAGGCTCACAGAATGGCCTTCACCGTTGATAGAATTTTGCAGAATCTCATGATAATGGTTTGGTTAATAGGTTGTCTTATCTCCGTCTCTTCTTCATATTGTAGAATGTTTAATCACAAGGATTCTTTGATCACGGTGGACTGGTTTGTGTTTTAAAAATAATAATTTTTTTATTAATGCTTGTCAAAAAATGGGTCGCCACTTAAATGTTAGGGTATTACTGATTATGAATATTATAGAAATGGGTTGGACCTGCTGAAAAAGTTATTTTGGCGGTGGATCTTTTATATTAATCACCTTATACATAATATATATTATAAAAATGAGTCTCATCGCTCTTGCGGTCATTCACAAACTTGTCATACATCAGATGGATGTTAAGACTGCGTTTCTGAATGTATATATTTAGACCTGATGGCTCAATAGAAAAATTCAAAGCTAGGCTTGTCATTAAGGGTTTCACCCAAAAGAAAGGCCTTGATTACTTCGACACTTATTCCCCTGTGACCAAAATCGCCACCATTAGGACCCTCATCGCTCTTGCGGTCATTCACAAACTTGTCATACATCAGATGGATGTTAAGACTGCGTTTCTGAATGGGGACCTAGATGAAGAGATCTATATGGCCCAGCCTGAAGGGTGTGTGGTTCCTGGTCAATGGGATAAGGTGTGCAAGTTAAAGAAGTCTTTGTATGGCTTAAAGCAGACACCCAAAAAATGGTATGAAAAACTCGATAGTACCCTTATCTCCAATGGGTTTGTGGTCAACACTTCTGACTCGTGTGTTTACTCCAAAGTAAGAGGATCAGAGTGTACTATCATCTGCCTGTATGTAGATGACATGCTCATCTTCGGCACTTCTCTTCATACCATAAATGAGACCAAACGCTTCTTGTCTTCTAAGTTTGACATGAAAGACATGGGAGAAGCAGATGTAATTCTTGGGGTAAAAATCATTAGGAGCAGTAATGGTATTTCCCTGAGTCAGTCTCATTACGTAGAAAGGATGTTGAAGAAATTCGACTCCTTTGAGGTGACACCTGTAAATACTCCCTATGATTCTAGTATTCATTTATCTAAAAATTCTGGAGATGCTGTATCCCAAAATGAATATGCCAAAATCATAGGTAGTGTGATGTTCTTAATGAACTACACTCGACCCGATATTGCCTACGCCGTCAGTAGACTTAGTCGCTATACTCATAACCCGAGTAATGACCACTGGGTTGCACTTCGTCGTCTTCTAAAGTACCTGCGAGGTACTATGGACCTAGGACTGCATTACAGCTCTTTCCCTGTAGTTCTTGAGGGATTCTGTGATGCAAACTGGATCTCTGACAATGACGAAGTTAACTCCACCAGTGGTTATGTTTTCTCCTTAGGAGGAGGTGCTATATCGTGGAAGTCCTCTAAACAGACTTGTATAGCACGCTCCACCATGGAGTCTGAGTTTATAGCACTAGAGATGGCTGGACAAGAAGCTGAGTGGTTGAGAAGTCTCTTAGCAGATGTGCCCCTTTGGGAAGGTAAGGCCACACCTGTGTGTATCCATTGTGATTCACAAGCAGCCATTGCAGTTGCTCATCAAAGTGCTGACAATGGAAAGAAGAGACATATACGCATCAGACATGGCTCAGTAAAACAGTTACTGAAGAATGGTGTGATAGCCTTGGAGTATGTACGATCAGAAGAAAATCTCGCTGATCCTTTTACCAAAGGCCTACCCAGGAGAGTAGTTCTGGATACGTCGAGGGGGATGGGGTTGAGACCCATTAATGGGGAACATGTGACTCTTGAGTCAAGATGATCTCCATTCATCCCTATGGCATAAAACTAAAGCAATATGGATTCATAGCCACTTGTGGTGGTCCTTTCGAGAAGGACTTGATGAATCAGAATTCATAGCCTATATGGTGGTCCTTTTGAGAAGGACTTGATGAATTCAAGGGTAGTAGCAAAACCCCAAACCTTTATAAACAAAATGTCAAGGAGACGTCCTTGAACAAATGTAAATAAAGGTATCCACAAAGTTCATAGCCCACAAGGGTGGTTCTTAGAGAAGGACTTGATGAACTAAGCTGAAAGGTGAGGTTCGAGGAGACCATAACTTTCAGCAGGGTAGAGTATGTGTTGTGAGGGCCTCTATCAGAAACCGTTAAAGTTCAAGACTAGGTTCACTTTAAACGGAATTTGGTGGTTGCCTCACTTCACTACGTGACAATTCAAATCGAAAGATATTGGCACTTAAGTACAATTCACCCAAACGCTGAAAGTCATGGAAACCTGATCACTTTCTCTCCAAACCTCTGATGACACTTCAAATGTGTGGGGGATTGTTGGACCATTTAAAGTGGAAGTGGGATTTCTCCCACATCGGTAGAAAGGAATAGGAAAAAAGGCTTTTTAACAAATGTGATGGCATTAGCTTCCAAAGAGCCCAACACCATGAACATGGAAAAGCAATGGAGAAGGCCACACGCGCGCACCACCACCACCACCACCCACCCGCCCGGCCCGGCCCGGCACCGGCACCGGCGGCGGCGTGGTCGTGGTTCGTGGTTCGTGGGGAGTTTGGGGAGTCAAAAAATGAAAAATGAATCAAGTTTTACCATCAGCTATTATAGGGTCGTTAGCAATCAAACAAAGGTAAAACGTAAAATCAAAGATTCCACAAATCACGCGTGCGTTAAAGGCTAATCCATCAGCTGGCCAAGTCAACTAGCAGTTACACATGAATCCAAAACGTGTGGATTAGAGGAGTCAACTAAAACGTGGGATTAAGAGAATCAAATCAGAAAACGGTCAATCAATTAGTAGGAGGGAATCGTGGAATTAATTGGTCTGTTACTTTGGTCAAAGGTTTCAAACTCCCCCTTCCCCTATAAATAGAGTTCACTCCTCAGCAGTATCAACTACGAAAATCACAAAGCTAAAGCAAAAACGTTCTCCCCTACCTACTCACTTCTCAGAGATAAACCGTAGTAGTTGTAGTCCTCTAGTCTTTTCCGTTTGAAGATACCGGCACGCCGGAATATCTTTTAAACGCTAGACTTATTTCCGTGTAACCGTTTTTCGCTTATTTACGTGTAATCGTTGCTTTGTATTCCGTGTAAGTTCTGATTTTCGTTTGTAATAGCTAGTTGACGCTTTAAATCAATTTTTCTATTTTCTGTTTTGAATTGCCTTTAATTTCTTTTCATTTCGAACGGTGAATATTTCACCTACATACATTAATATATACCCTCTACATCAAACACGGCCGGGGATTCAAAAAGTAAATTACCCTTTTCAGAAACCTAACGAACGGAATATAACTTTTCCAAAATAGAAGGGTTAAGAATTAGTATCACATTAGAGGGTAAAAAATTGCTTAGCTAAATGATATATTCAAACCCTCACCCGACACCTGTTGCTATCTATAATTTTATGAATTTGTAGTATTGCAAAAAAAGTAGATTATCTCTTTGCAAACACCACATGCTACTAGATCAAACTCAATCTGATCAACGACTTAAGAAGAGATAAATTGAAAAGTGTGAGACATCGAATCTTATCTTAGCCACCCCTTATAACCGGAAAACAACTATACATTCCCTGCACACCAGCAGATAAGGCCAAAATTTTATTAATTGCTTTGGTAAGAAATTAGAAAATCATTTTATGGACAGCTTTAACTTACAACCCCTTAATCAAATATGAAGATTCAAGTCTCTGAGCTAAATTACAAAAGCAAACCCATGTGACTCTTATCTACTAATTAGAGTGCTAAAAATAAAGAAAAGGTTGTGGTCCTTCCTTTGATTAGAGCCTGTCTCTTCGTATCATTATATATGTCTAACATGCTCAAACAAGAACCACCCAAAGCTAAAGACAAAATTATCCCCTCAATCCATTCAAATCAACTCGGTTTTTTTTTTCGATAATCAACTTGGGAATTGAAGACAAACTTATGATTTATTTTTCATTTTTAACAACTATTGATTTAGTTGATACATTGATAAAGAACCAGTGGCCACTTTTATTTATAGCGACCGGACGTTTGGTTGCCTAATCTACCTATATCCATCACTAAAAAAATTAGCAACTGTTTGTAGTTATCAAATGTTAGTCTTGTTGAGATTATATTATATTGAGTATTAAATTCGTTCATACTCTTCTGGAGAAGTAGAATAGACATTTTATTAACGAAAACGTTGCACATCGGAAGAGAGGTATAAAAAATATTAGAATATAATATCTTACCCTTGCTTCCAAAAGAAGTAAAGGATATGAAAACTAAAAATGAAAAGGCAAAACTCCACCTGCGCACCACCACCCGGCCCGACGACGACGACGGTCGTGGTCTCATGGGCTCGTGGGGGAGTTAGGCAATTCAAAACCTTTCATCCATAAAACAAAACGTCCACCAATTGAATACACATTAAAACTAGGACTTGGTCAATACGGAAATAGATCAAAAGTCAACAAAGCATCCGGGTTCATTGTTGGAATTTGAAAAGATATAACATATGTAATATTCAAAACGTCAACAAAAATGGAGCCATTAAGAGCATTTATTCTAACGATTATGATAGAGTCTCTCTTCACCTGTAAATACAGGTCCTTCCTCACTTACCTTAGCTACCAAACATCAAAAAAAGAACAAAAGAATTACTTTCAACTTCTCTCTCAAAATTATTTTATAATAGTAGAAACACCCTCTGTTAAAGATAACTGGTACGCTGGAATATCGTTTTAACGCCAATATTTTTGTATAACTGTTTGTTTTTCAATTCCGTGTAAGTTGCGTTTTGTATTTCCTTAAATGTAATAGATAGCTTTACTTTAATCGAAATATATTATTTTCGGATTTTTATTTGTATTGTTTTAAAAGCAGCGATAGACTACTTTTTCCCAAAAATTTAAAAAGACATTATTTTATATCACCGGTTTATTTTTTTTGAAATGCATTTCCAATCTCAGCAGTTGCTTCATCTTTGAATGCAAAGGCCTTTTCCGACATGAATAAGTTAAAGCCCCTTAACGTTCCCAGCTACAAGCGTTGGACACAAAAAGATCTTGATATGTCTTGAACAGTACGAACTCGACTTCGCTATAGTCGAAGATCCTCACCTTATGGTGGAAAACGGTAGTCTCACTGAAGAAGAACAGTCTAGATATCATGCCCTCGTAGCCAATTTCAAAAGAACGAATACAATGGCTCGGGGTTGGATGTTGAACAGTGTTGCGAATTCCATTTATATCTCCTTGCTAGAGAAAAGTCGACAAAGGTCAATATGGGAAACTCTCGAGAAGAAATATGGGGCTGATGATTCCGGTAAAAAGAAATACGTCACCGGTAACTGGTATAACTTCATTCTTACTTATCAGAAACTCATGACTGGACAACTTCATGTGTATGAAAACCTATGCGCGAAGGTAATCGCTGAAGGCATGACTATGTGCAATGTTTTTCAAGCCAATATTCTACTTAAGAAAATTTTCTCCATCTTGGAGTGAATACCGTAACCACCTCAAACACAAAAAGAAGGAAATGATTCTCCTAGAACTCATCAGTCACATGCAAGTCGAACAAACCAATTGACTCAAGGATAAGCCTCTCTCTTTCCGTCCCCATTCACCGAAGGCTAAACTTGTTGAAAGTTTTGGGCAAGGTAACAAGGACAGGTTCGAATGAAATGGAAAACATCAAGGCGCTAAGAATTCCAAATCTGTGAGAAACAAGAACCGCAACAACTCCAACAAATAAGGCGGAAGGTTCAAACTTTTGGTAAGATCCAAAAACCTAAAAGTGTCTGTTACTATTGTGGTAAAGAAGGACACAAAGCTTTTGAGCGTACGCTTAGAGTAGTTCCTGATCCAAAACATGTTGCAAACCTAAGCAAAACCGAAGAAATAATCGCCGCGGTAATTGGATGAGGATTACTTGGTGGAAAACATAATCGAGTGGGTCCTTAACATTAGGGCTTCACGACACTTTTGTGCAAACAAAACCACGTTCAAAAAGTTCTAGCTAGTAACCAATGATGAATGCGTGTACCTGGGTGACATCCTGGGGAGGGGGTTTTCAAATAGTGGTTTATGTGGTTGGAACATTGTAACTTTTACTAACGATGCTTCCAATATTGTTTATCTCTTTGAATGTTTTGATGTGTGAAATGGTAGATTGCGCTATTTATATTTTTTCTTCTATTAAATAAACTAAAATCCCTTGAATTAATAAGGTCGATGAATTTGTAAAATACCTGTTATGTGTAGAGTCCAAACTCGTGGGAAAAAACAACCTTTTAATCTGTAACCACGAGATATGCTAATCTACTAGAACTAGTGCATTCGTCTTAACTATTTTTAATAAATTCTGCAAGTAGAGGAGAAAACCTATACAATATAACCTTCATAGGTGACTATTCAAGGTATATGAGAGTATATCTCCTAAGAATGAAAGATGAAACAGAACATGTGTTTATAAAATATAAGTTCGAGGTTGAAAACCAACTAGTTTGCTAAATCAAAAGACTTAGGGTGTGAATATTGTTCTGAATTCCTTAAAATAGCTTTGTGATATTAACGGAATGATTAGATACATATGTTACCCTTGTACTATGGGCCATTTGACAACTTACCCCCCCCCCCCCCACTGATTGTTTTGGTACTGGTTACACCCCCCATTGTTAGTTTTTGTGACTCGTTACCCCTGTTAATGGAAACCTTAAAAAACCGCCATTAGTTGGTCATGTGCGCGGTTTTCATGACATTTTACCCCCTACACTAAGTTTTCGTGACATTTTACCCCCTGCACTAAGTTTTCGTGACATTTTACCCCCTGTACTAAGTGTCTTTTTATGGTTAGTTATTATTCTAGTCTAAGTAGTGTAGTAGTGGATATCATGCACTTTCAGATCCCATTATTTGATCTACCATCAAGCTTACCTCCAAAAAGATAACATGATTACAATCGAATGTCGGACTTGTGACTGTGAGGCCATATTGTTATATTTATTATCAAAAAACATAGTTGGAAAAGATGGTACAAGAAATCTTGCAAACCAGGCTAATACGACTGAGTAATAGTCTATTCTCATCCCCACTTTCATTGGTCAAAAGGGCAGATAAAGCTTAGCGTTTTTGTGTTGATAATTGAACTCTTAAAAACTATCTGTAAATGATAAATATCCTATTCTAATAATAGATGAATTATTGGATGAGCTTCATAGAACACAATTCTATTCCAGACGGGTTTAGGTATCATCAAATTTTAGTATATGAAAATGACATTACTAAAACACTATTTAGAACGCATGAAGGTCATTATAAGTTTCTAGTGATGTTATTTGATCTAACTAATGCACCTGCAACCTTTTAATGTCTCATAAGTGATCTATTAGATCCTCATCTCATAAGATTTATTTTCCACCTCCGCAGCACATATTCTACACTCTTGAGACTCCAATAAACCCCGTTTATTTAAGTTGTAAGACGTGGGTAATCTATCTTTTGCGAGCCTCCAAAGAAACACCCAGATTTTTTGAGAACACTTTAGCTTCCAAATCGAGGGGGTAAAATGTCACAAAAATTTAGTGCAGGGGGTAAAATGTCACGAAAATTTGCCCACATGACCAGCACGTGGCCAACTAACGAATATTTTTGACGGTTTTCGTTAATAGGGGTAAAGATTAACGAAAACTAACAATGGGGGGTAACCAGTACCAAAAAAAACAGTGGGGGTAAGTTGTCAATTGGCCCATAGTATAGGAGGTAAATGAGGTATTTACTCTAACATAATTTTACACGAACTTAGTGCCTTACATAACCCTATGAAATGACATATCTAAAAGCTATGATAATAAGTTCAGGCCCACCAACCTAAATGTGGGGGTGTCTAGCAAAGATTACCTGAGTTTAAAAAATGGTCACGGTTGGACCTAAGACCATAGACTCAATCTTCATGGAATATGGCACGAGTGTATAAATTGTCTTAATGAATTCATAGCCACTCGTGGTGGTCCCACTGAGAAGGACTTGATGATATCACTCATAAGGCGTACCATTCTCGAAAGAACACACAGATGAGTGTTTAACTCATAATGAATTTATAGCCATTGTGGTAGTTCTTTTGAGAAGGAATTGATGAATTTATGGTCAAAGTTGAGACTCAATATTCATGATATAATGTTAAGGAGACGTCCTTAATAATCTCGTATGAATAAGTCCAAAAAGTTCATAGCCCGCCGAAGGGTGATGTTCGAGGGAACTGTAACTTTCAGTAGGATAGAGTATGTGTTGTGAGGGTTAAGAGTAAATATAACAATCGAAAACCGTTAATTTCAAGAGTAACTTCACTTAAACAGAATTTGGTGGTTGCCTCACTTCACTACGTGTCAATTCAAATAGAAAGATATTGACACTTAAGTACAATTCACCTAAATGCTGGTAAGTATGGAAACTTGTTCACCTTCTCTCCCAAAGACACATGGTGGGGGATTTTTGGGATTTATATTAATTTTGAGTATCAATTAAATCTGTTCATGCTCTCTTGGAGAGTGTAAAAGACTTTTTATTGAAGAAAAAGTCTCACATATGAAGTGAGGTAGAAAAATATAAGAATATAATATCTTACCTATCTATTCCTTCCAAAAGAACTAAAGGCTATGAAAGCCAAAAAGAAAAAGGCAAAGCCCCAAATGCGCGCACCACCACCCGCCTGGTCTGACGATGACGACGTGGGCCATGGGCTCATGGCCTCGTGGAGGAGTTTGAGAGTTTGGGGAGTCAAAAAATGATAAATGAAACAAGTTTTTAAAAGTTATTCTGATGGAATATGGCTGGTACTTGTAGTAGTCGATGGAAAATCAAAACCTTTTAGCCAGAAGATGAAACGTCCACCAATTGAAGACACGTTAAAATCAGAATATTCCACATTCAAAGCTCACCTGTTACAGGACTTGGTCAATACGAGAATGAATCAAAAGGAAACAAAGTGTCTAGGTTCATTGCTGGAAATTGAAAAGGTGTAACAGATGTAACATTCAAAACGTCAGCAATAATATAGTCATTTAAGAGCATTTATTAAGACGATCCTGATAGAGCACTCCTCACCTATAAATACAGGTCCTTCCCCACTTGGCTTAACTACAAAAAATCAGAAAAAGAACAAAATAATTACTTTCTACTTCTATCTCAAAATTATGCAGAAGTAGTAGAAACACTCTCTGTTAGAGATAACCGGTACGCCGGAATATCTTTTTAACGCTAATATTTCTGTGTAATTGTTTGTTTTTTCCATACGTGTAAATTTTGTTTTGCATTTCCTTTATTGTAATAAATAGATTTACCTTAATCGAAATACATATTTTTTAGAATTCTATTTCTATTGTTTTAAAACGGTGATTTACTACTTTTTCCCAACAAGTCTCTACAACAAGATAGTTAGAGGTTTACTTTAGCTACCGACCATTATCTATGCTGACCGTGACCCTCCAACGACCACTCTTAGGTGGTTGACAGATAGTAAATCAGTTAGCGGCCCCTGGCCTTTGCTAAGTGTAATGAACCTTTGGTGACCACCTAGCGATCGCTAGAAGTCAAATCACAATATGACTGCTGACGGTCGCTAGAGGTTGTATTCCAATTTATAAGAAATATTTTCCTCGAGACTCGAAAGGAACGTGTATGGAAAGAATTTAAAAACTGTTATTTGACTGGATTAGGCTAATCCAATTGAGTAATAGAATTTATACACTTGTCTCACATCTCCCTTTTTGGTATCTCGGCAAACAGTTTTTATAAATTTGGACATTACCTTATATTAAGTAAAAGTCTAATAAATAAAATTAAACCATACATCAAAACATATCGGAAGCTACATTTGAATATTAATAAAATACTATAATAACGTAATACAATTATCTTATCTACTTTTACCTAATCTGTAATTCTATAACACACGACGAGTGTTCCCTCATCCAATAATCAACATACTCGTGTTGGTGACCTACACACTTCATGCATATCCTGCATTGGTAAACTGCTTGATACCTCGATTTTGGAAATGCTTGGATTGCAACCGGGAACCAAAAATGCCATCACTATCATGGAACAATAAGTAGTGAATCTCTAGTTCGACTCCGCCTTTATCGTAATGGTAAGGAACATGTTCCAAACAGGTCTTACAAGTACCAAGTCCGTGATTTTGTAAATTTATCGCAAATCTCTCGAATAATATTAGTCTATTGGAGATCCTAGTAAAGGTATCAGGTGACCCTGGTGTATCATGTATCTAAGTATTTTGAATAAATTTATTAGAGGCAGTTTGTTACTTTATTATGGTCAATTTTGACTTAATATACAAACAATAGGTCAATTTTACACTATTAAGCCCCTAACTATTATAGTTGCATTTTCTAAAAATATTAAATTCACTATTAAGCCCCTAATTATTATATTTTCACTTTTAGACCCCTAAAAAAATCAATTACACTACTAAGCTCGTAAAATAATGGCACTTTTAAGGCACTAAACAATTTAATTGCACAAATAAGCCCCCCAATTTTTTAATTGGACTTTTAATCCCCCTAAAAGATTTAATTTCACTAATAACCCTATATAATTTAATTGAAAAATTAAACCCCTAAAATTAGAAACTACACAGATAAGCCCCTAAACTCCTAAATACTCTTATAAGCCCCTAAAATTCAAAATTAGCTTAAATTCTCCCCTACAAACAAATTAAACCGATAATAAATCCAACAATATCACAAACACACCTAAAAAAATATATAATTACTAATTTAAAAATAAATTAAAATACATATTGTTAGAGTAACAAAAATATAGGATATCTCGTGGTAGGGCGGAGATGCGGAGGTGTGGAGGCGATCATGGTGGGGAAGAGAATGGGTTGATGTGGTGACAGAAATGGGCGAGGAAGCTCCGAATGATAGTGGTATGGTGGAGGAAGCTCCGGCAATAGGGCGGCGAGAAGCTTCGACAAGTGGAATCGCAAACCTTTGTTGGACGGATTGTGGTGGAAGGATTATTGTTGGAGGAGAAATGAAATGAGTTGTGGCCTACTTTATAAAATGCGCAGACCTATTAGAGATCGCTGGAGTTCGCTAAAATGTGTTATTGGTCGCTAAAACAGCTAGTCCAATAGACGGGATCTATAATACCAAAATGGGAATGTCAATAGGCGGGAAATGAAGGCGGTCAAATTTTTTTGTATACCTTTACCGACCCAAGATGGTTGATAAAGATAATATTTTCTTTAAAAAAAACTCCTACTTCAATCTGGCGAAAATACTATGATTTTTTTAATTCAGTACTTCTTCTAGCGACCAGAGCTAATCGGAATGGTATCCTCTAGTGACAACTTTAACCGGTCGCCAAAAAATTAGACGCTAGAAAAGTAAAACGTGACATTGGGCGGAGTTTTTTTTGTTCCAAATTTCCTTAATAAATTTAAATGAGTTTTAGCCAATACCCGAGGGTATCGATTCTTCATAAAATAAAATTTGCTAGTCCACTAGGGATATTATTTAAGCGTGAGCTAAACACGTTGCCCTCTAGCTTATATTTAGCTAACCAATTTGCTGCCATATTACAATCTCTACTACACCATTTAAACAATGGTTTACAATGTTCCGAGATCATATAAATGCGACTAATAATATTACAAATAGTTGGATTAGAAAATTGCAAACATATCTCAAGGGATTGCATAACAAGAAGGCTATCACTCTCTACTGTCACCCTACAAGGTGCTTCACAGGCTAGTAGGCAAGCTTTGATAACTCTTAATGCCTCCGCCTCGAGAGAAGAATCTACTGAGATGTCCCACGCATTGTAATTCCTAATATTTCCAAAATGGTGCCCCGTTACACAAGAAATAGTAGCTAAGTTATTATTAAAAGAGGCATCACTATTAATTTTAAGCATATTCATAGGTGGTGGTTCCAATTTTTTTCGTTTATTCTCAACTGTCTTATTATTCATGCTACTTCGTGGAGCAGCATTTGTAACATTTCCATCATAAGAGGTATATAATCCCTTCATTACATTAGTATCATCCTTAGGGATGTTACAGTTTTCATATTCACTCCAATTAATAAGAACTTTTTCAATTTTTACCAGAGTGTCCAGCTTTATGAAGTTGTATTTAGAGATTATGACACAAGGGGTCTTGAGACACCCACCCTTTTTCCATCCCAACCCCACTTTCCTTCTCTTCTTACTAAAGACCTCAAATTAGATCTTACACTATAATCCAAAAATCTAATTACATTTTTACCCCCTTTTGTTTTATTTTTCCTATATATTGATTATATTATTTTTTAACCCTAAAATTACACTCATTCTCTCTCTTCTCCCATTTCCCGTCAACGCATCAAATATTTCATCTCTCTTCTCATATTCGTATTCTCTCTGATTTGGTCAAAATTATCAGGCTAAAAATTGCCAACGAAATGCTTAGATCTCCGATGTCGTTCGTCATTCTCGATGTCGCTCGTCTCCACCGATGCATCCTCGAAGCGCTGATTTAGATCTAGGCCCGTTCGAGCGAAGGATCTCCAGTTCGCAGTGAAGCTTCAGATCCGTCGAGCCGTTCAACTAGCAACAAAGGGAAGCTCCGTTCGAAGCCCTACCCTCATCTCCGTTGTGAGTTTGAGTAGAAAAGTCCAGCTCCAGCTTCGTTGAAGGAGCCTTGCCGCTGCCGTGAGCGCTCCGATCTGGAGCTTCTGCTTCAAACGAAGCTTTTGCTTTGCATGTCCATGAACTAGGGTTGCGAAACCACCACTAGCATCCACCATTGGTCCAAGTTGATGCGAGATGGTGTTACTGCTGCAAAGATCCACCGGCGTAGCTTATGGTTCTTCTCTGATCTCGGCGCGCGAAGCTTCCATGGAGATATGTACGAAACTCTCATTGTTTGAAGCCATGAATGGTGCGCGAGCTCTTCGATATCTCATGCGGGTTGAAAGTTTGTTTGTTGATGTTGTTTTGAAGACGAAGTTTCACAAAGTAAAACGATGTTGAGCACTCCACAATCTCTTTTTTTTGTTTATTCGTAAGACTGGTCAAACCAGATATTTGATTCTTTTTTTAACTTTGTAATAATTAATTAGTTAGTTTTGTTTTTAGGTTGTTTTTAGTGTAATCAATTTATTAAATTTTGAATGTAATCTTGATTTTATATGAGTAATCTTTGTTTCTTAACGAGTACTCTTTATTTGTAACGAGTACTCTTTATTTGTAACGAGTACTCTTTATTTGTAATGAGTACTCCATATTTTTTTATGGAGTACTCTGTAACTTTTTGAATAATACTTAGCAATTTTTCCGACACTCGTTGTTTTATTCCGATACTCATTGTATTTATATAGTACTCATAATTTTTTTTCTAGAAACTCATCAATTTTTTTCTGGTGGTCGGAGGTCGGAGGTAGGTTGGTAGTGGAGAGAGATGAACAGTGACATCACTCCTTTTGTTTTTTAGTGTTAGTAAATGTATTTTAGTATTTGTTCATCCTTGAGATCCCTTGGAAGAATTAAATTTTATTCCCCTCCTTATAGAGAATAAAACCTGTCTCCAAGACCCTATGTATCATTCACCTTGTATTTATAATTATTTCTATCTTTCCATAGCTGCCATGCTATATTGCAGAACTTTTCCAGTACTCTTTTCCCTTTGTCTAATTTATTACTCTTTTGTATTTCATAAGTACTAGTCATCCAAGTGTCCATTTTATTAATAGGGCGGAGCTTTCTCTTTAGAAGCTATATTGGTTTAAGTTCACTCTCTATCATTTAAAAAAATAGTATTATATAATTTAATTCATTTTCTAAAAAATAATTTTATCCAATATTGCAATGTATTCTTATCATGTATAACCTAATTATAATTATTTATTAATCCTAGCAAAATTAATTTTTAGATGAATTAATTGCACAAAAAGATAGAAATTTTTTTAAAATTTTTAGTTTTATTCATATCATTTTTCGGACTATCAAAACCGATCAAATAGAAATATGTTGATTTTTTGTGTAATTTTAAGATTGTTTTTCATATAAATCTTGGGAGGTCGTAATGACTAGGAAGGGAACCTTCCTAAACTTTAAAGACTAGACTACTCACACACGAGACACAGCCCATCCGTATCTATTCCTAGTGAGTAGGCGCCAAAGACCACTCGGAGGATCCCTATACGATAACAGTCCCTCCGCCATATAAATCTTTCTAGTTAAAGTGTATTATAATTTTTAACATTAATTTACCTATCACTTTTTCAGGTTTTTTTCCATAAAAGACTAAAAAAAATTAAAAAATTGGAGCACTAGCCCGAACCTCTAATATTTGAAATCTACTTTCGTTTGTAATTTTTTATTCGCCACTCACATAATAGTAAAGAGTAAAGATATATATCACCTTGTTTTACTTCACTCATGTATCACCTCCTATGTGGAGGTTTTAAACACCAATAAAAACATTTTTCTCTCTTAAATGATTATTTTCTCTTTTCTTTGTTTAATGACACATAGAAAATAATAAATAGGTGAAGCAAAAATAGGTGATATATAGCAATGCTTAGTAGTAAAATAAATAACACTGATAAAGAAAAACGATTTAATCTTTAGTCGTAATCAAAAAAGATATGTCTTTTAAATTACAAACTTATGTTTAAATATTAAAAAAGAAACTCGCTTAACACTAAAATCTATAAAATTATTAAAATAAATTTAATTAATTAACAAAAATATCCTAAAATAATTAAATATTGAAGTAAAAAATTTAATCAATAAAAACCAAAAGAAATATTAAACTAATAAAAATTGATTCTGAGATGCTATTTGTTGGACTCAATCTGTACTTACATCAAAAGAATAGAGACGATATTTAACCAGCCAAATGAACGATCCGGGACAAAATTATTAGTTTGTTTATAAATAACTATTGTAACTATTGTAAACTTTCCACTAATTTTTGTCCCATTAACAATTGTAAACCTTCCACTAATCTTGTCCCAAGTTTATATATTTGAGCCTAAAATTACCCAGTACGTACCACCTACCAAATCCAACCCCACGAAAACGGAACCAAACATAGCCACATGAATCATGAGATTGATCAACCTACTTTTTCAATTTAATTATGGACCTAGTGTTTAGTACTTGTAAATTTATTAATTCTAACTACTAGTCAATGGTCCCTCCGCCCACACATAATTTAAATAATAGATTGCTGAATATTGAGGGAGAGAGAGAGAGGCACTGAAAAACTCTATATAGGGCACTGTTGAATAACAGGAAATGTGCATTCGTTTAGATGAGGAGGTATATATATTACATTGCTCTTATTGTGGTATATATATCAGCTGCCTAAACTCAAAATTCTTTTCTTTTCCAATAATAAGAATGTTGGTCTGAGAGGTTGAAGCTGCCAGCATGATCTGCTGAGTACAATCATGTCCAACTTTCATCTGAAGAATTTTTAAGTTTCATCAGGTCATCTAGCAGTTTCAATCACTCACCAACATTACAAAAAATTCATTAGACGTTATTGCTGATCAGCTATATATATTAATAAATTGAGGTAATTCTTTTTAGCATAAATGTTTCCATTGGTTTCTCATATCTATCCGCTGTTTTGATCATCAATTACTTCTTTTATCTCTACAAATTGCACATTTCGGTTCCGTGTTTGTTAAAGTATGAGTTATTGAAAGGCATGTGTTAGACCAACAATCAAGAAGAGGTAGCATAAGAAAATGACGGAAATCAGGAAAACAAAAACTTAGGTAAAGGCTTGCTCACGCAAATTAATATTCTTAAGCTCTAAAATTCAGTAATTATTAGCATATATCATCATTAACGGAAATGGTGCTAAGGACAAACACTGATATCGTCGCTAGAATCTTGTTATTAGAAATGAAATTTCGCGACAAAATTTTGTGACTAATATTGTCAACAACAAATTTCATCGCGGAAGATAGTGTCAGGGGAAACGACAGCCTATCGTCGCCGAAGTGCCCGTCATAGGCAAAGAAAATTTCCGTCGCCTGAGCATATATAATGCGCGAAAATATTTTTAGTCGCTCATTTTTATCAACGACGAAAATCTAGACCGTTTCTCGCGACGATAATATTATCGCCAATAATGATATATTTTTAAAAAAGATTGTTATATTTTTTAAAATATTATTATATTTAAATTTATATTATTTTTATACATTTATCTAATTTGTAAATATAGTTGTATTATTTTGTTAATTAAATTACAACAAATTGCAAAACACATCAATCTAAATGAATAATAATATGATTTAAATATAGTATATTAAAAGTCAATAATATAAATACAAACAACTAAATAAACTTAAAAGTCGAAAAAAAAGTTCGTGAATAAAAATACTATACATCGAGTAAGTGGTAAATAAAATTATAAATTAATCATCGGATAAATATTCATCTTTTTTATCATCAAGATTTCTTTGGCGACGACGGGTGGCTGAAATTCTTGAAGCATTTAGGAGAAGGATAGGAGGAGGACTAGAGGATCTGACAGGATCGAAGATAGGCCCTTGCCTGCCCTGATCTGATTAACCCAATTTAAATTTCCACTCAGCTGCTCGAGATTGTACGTGGAACAGGTGGCAGTTGTAGAGCTCGTACACTTGTCAGCGTCCGGAACGTATGGCTGCTGGACCTTCGAATCAGATTGTCGTTAATGGTCTCCAACATTTCATTCATATCTCACACTATGCGAGTCGATGACTCGACATGTCATGAATATAGCCTTTAGATAATTTCTCCAACACCAAGCGCCCAACTTTGTGTAGTTGGACCCACCCTTTTGCTCTCCGCGGTGAGGACAACCTCGACTTGATCTTTCTGCGTCAAGTTAGTAAAAAGTACCATAAACGTATGGATCATGTCCGAGTCTGTGTTTGCTTGACTCGTTCACGCATAAAGAATATAAACGCGTCATGTTACATGAAATAATACATAACAATTAAAATAATTTCAAACGCAGAATATATAACTGGAATCACATTATTCAAATACTTACATCATATTTTTTGTAGCGTTCTGTCCTTCACTCATATCTCTATTTGTCATACCCGACCTTGTAAAAATGGTCCGACACGCGAGGAAGGGGCACATCCTGCTCATCTCCCTCAACCGATTCCTTGACCATTGGTGGGTTTTTCTCCCCCTCCTGTTTCACTCAAGGGTCAAAGTGTTAGTGCAATTGAATAACAAAAATTTATTACTTAATTTTTCCACCTCAAACATATCCTATCGCGTCCGGGAATAAGTCTTTGACCCAACACCACTTGGGTGTTTTTTCTTAGCCCGGTTAGCCGTGTTAGTTTCAGCATGTTTCTGTTTTTTTAAACAAATATTTTAAAGATTAAAGTGAATTATAAATTATAACATCATACAATATTACCTTCGAAACTCTGTCGTCCCACATAGTAAAACTCTTTGCCCAAATCTTAGGCGTCTGATCATCGGAGATTCTACCTCTGCGGTAGTAATCCCTCTTCATCTAATACTTGAAATCACTAAATCATCCAGCACACGTAAATTCAATTTTTCCATAGATGTTAGCCAGTCTAGCCTCTCCATGCACTCGTCAATACAGAAGAAGTCATGTCCAGAAATATTTCAATTCTTGTTTTTCCTATACAGTGGGTATGATTTAAAAAACGTAGATAGTAAAAGAAAATTATCCATAATCGATTACGCATTTGTTGTTACATCTCCAAGGGTACTTTTGCCCAACTCTTAAAGCATGGCGGGACAATATCCCGCACTGTGAGTCCAATATCCTGGCTGAAATGCTTTCCATATTTCGACTGCGGGTTCAACGTGTTATCAAACACGCAGAATTCTACGAGGTGGTGACTTCCCGCCTCCTGCATCGCCTTGTAGGCTGAGTGCAGGGTTGCCCGACCCCTTGCCTTTCTCGCTTTCCACCTATTATAATACATAATTAATTGTAACATACACTTATAACAAAACAACTAAAATACTTAAAATAGATTATATCAGGTGCATTACAACCCATCCCCTGATAGCTCGATTTGGGTTCCGCGATGAATACTGGCCATCACCGTCTCCATCATATCCCTGGGCATAATTGATGTCATCTGCATTTAAATATTTATATAAGTACACTAAACCCCCTAATATTTTATTTCATTACATTAAGACCCCTCAGATTTTATTTCATTACACTAAGGTCTCTAATATTTTATTTAATTACACTAAGCCCTTTAATAAATTATATAATTACACTGAGGCCCCTAATATTTTATTTTATTACACTAAGACCCTTAATATTTTATTTGATTACATGAAGGACGCTTATATTTTATTTTATTGCTCTACTGATACTAACATATTATTTTATTTGATCCTATGTCTCCTTATCTATTTATTCTTTGTCTTGAATATTTCTCTAGGCTTTTAAAAAAAAATACTTGTAATGGTTTTAATTATCATCCCAAATGTGAGAAGGAAAAAATAACACATTTAGCTTTTGCGGACGATTTAATGTTACTCTCTAAAGGTGATAAAGGTTCGATTAAGATTCTTATGGATAGTTTAAATGAGTTTGGAGATGTTTCGGGGCTTCATTTAAATGTTGAAAAATCTAATATTTATTACATAGGTATCTCAAATGATGATTTGATTAATGGGATTATACCTACGAATTTTGAGAAAGGGATTATGCCTTTTCGTTATTTAGGGGTCCCGCTAGGATCTTCCGTATTATTATCGAGAGACTATAAACCTCTTTTTGATAAATTGGAAGGTTATGTTAGGAGTTGGAGAGCCTCTTCACTCTCATTTGCGGGTAGATTGGAATTGATTAGATCGGTTCTTCAAGGGGTGACATGCTTTTGGTTTACGATTTTCCCGGTTCCGGTTGGTGTTAAAGAGAGAATTATTAGTATTTGCCGTAACTTTTATTGGGATAATAAGCCACCCCAAGTTAGTTGGAAAAATATTTGTATGCCTAAATATGAAGGGGGACTTGGATTAAAAGATTTTGAAGCATGGAATAAAGCTTTACTTCTAAAGATGATTTGGAAAATAGTGGAAAATAAAGAATCACTTTGGATTAGATGGATTCATGGTGAGTATTTTAATAGTAGTGGTTTTTGGGAATGGATTCCTAAAAAAATTAATTCCCCACTTTTGAAAAATATTTGGGAGTTAAAAGAAATTATACGTGGGTCCCTAGGTGAAGTAGGAAGAAAAGAAATATTAGATTTATGGTTTGCTTCCGTTAAGGCGCCCCGATCAACATATGAGGTAAATACAATAGAGTTTTATGATGTATATAAATTCCCTTATGATTTATTTCGTCGTAAAACTTTTATTAAACCTTGGGCAAATATTGTGTGGGATCCGAGTGTATTTCCGAAACATGCAATCATTGTATGGATGGCATTAAAAGAAAGACTCAAAACTAAAAATAGGATTACTTATATGGAACTTGATCCACTTTGTGATTTGTGTAAGGAAGATTTTGAATCGAATAGGCATTTATTTTTTGAATGCTCTTTTGCTAAGGCTATATGGGATGATATTAAAATGTGGCTTGGACTAGACAAGGAAATGAACACTATTCTAAGCGCTTTGAAATGGCTTAAAAAATTAAAAGCTAGAGAGAATTGGAGAAGAAAGGCTTGGAAAGTGGGTTTTGGAGCTACCGTGTATTGCATTTGGACGGCGAGAAATCACCTAGCCATGAGAGGTGCTTCCAAGACTAGAGAAATAGTAACCAAGGAAATTAAATGGTGTGTTTATTCAATCTTATTTTCCTTGTTCCCTCGGCATTCTTTTCTGGATATGAGTGGAAGGCTAGCTTGTATTAGTATAGTATGAGGTAGTTTTTTTTTTTTTTATATTCCTTGTTGCTACCTTAAGCTTTCGAGCCTAGGTAGGTAACACCCATGTATAGTGTACAGTTTTTGATATTTTAATACAACCGTTTACCCGACCCAAAAAAAAAAAAAAAAAAAAAAAAAAAAAAAAAAAAAAAAAAACATATTATTTAAAAGGCCCCTAATATTTTATTAAATTGCTTAAAGGATCCTAATATTATATTTAATTACACGAAGTCCCCTTGATACTTTTATTACACTAAGGCCCCTAATATTTTATTTAATTACATTAAAACCCTAATATTTTATTTAATTATTCTAAGGACCCTAATATTTTATTTAATTACTCTAAGTCCCCTACAATTTTGTTTTATTAGCTAGGGCCCTAATGGTTTTTTAATTACACAAAGTCCCCTAATATTTTATGTCATTACACTAAGACCCTAATATTTTATTCAATTACATTAAGACCCCTAATATGTCATTTCAATACACTAAGGTCCCTAATATTTTATTTCATTACACTAAGGCCCCTAATATTTTATTTAAATATACTAAGGCCCCTAGTATTTTATTTCATTACAGTAAGACCGCTAATATTTTATTTCATTACATTGAGGCCCCTAATCTTTTATTTCATTACACTAAGGCCCCAAATATTTTATGTAATTACACTAAGGCTCGTAATATTTTATTTAATTACATTAAGGTCCTAATATTGTAATTACACTAACACCCCTATATTATATTTTAATATACCTGATACCCTAATTTTTATATTATTACACTTAAGTCCCTAATTTTTATTTTATTACAAAAGATCCCAAATAATTAGTTTGATTTCAACTAAATTACCTTTCTTCAAATTGCACAATAACCCCTAATTTCAACAATTTATAGCACATGTCCTATATATTATTAAAATTGCACAATAACTGCAAAAACCAATATAATTACACATTAGCACTTAGTTGAATAAATTAAACATACCACACACAACTATAACACTACACAATAATTCATAATTACAAAAAGATTAAGAATTGAAAGCAAAAATTATTTTCTGAAAAATTATAAAGAACATAGTTATGATTAAAAAGGTACTTTTTTTTTACCAGTAAATCAAATTTTATTAAAATATGAAGGTCCAACAACCAAAACATTACAAACTAGTACTACTAGTTAAGATAGACCTTTTGGGCCATTGTATTAAACTTAAAACAACATGGTGGGCTTAGACAAACTTAGAAGAAACAAAATATATGTCGGTGAAGTCTACTCCTATTCAGACCATTCCCACTTAAGCGTCTCCCCTCCGAACTTTTGAAAGATCTTCTCTTCAGCTTTATAGGAATTAGTGAATCAATATGATTGCTAATTTGATCAACGTTGAGCTTGCGTCCTCCATGATTGAGTTTATTCCTCTCAACCCAAATACAATAAACAAAGGTTGTTATGCATAAGCCGATAATTAAAGTTTTTTCACTGTTTGAGCAAGAATTGATAGAAAAACTAATCAATTCTTCCCAATTTGCAGGTATAGAAGAGAATTCGCATTGTCAAGCAACTTTAATAAGATCTCGTTGATGAAGGAACAAGAGACCATTAGGTAATTTACATCCTCTGTACCACTCGAGCAAAAATCACAATTAGGTTGGATTGTTGAACCCCATTCTCGCATTCTCGATTTAGTGGAAAGCCTATTTTGACAAGCTAACCAAGTGATGAATGAACATCGTGGTATGCAACATTTTCCCCATACAATTTTTTGCCAAATTACTTCAAGTATATCTTCACTAATCTTGATTATAGTTTTCCTGAAAGAGAAATTACCTTTAATGGATTCACTCCAAATAATTTTGTCTTTTTGGTTGTTGAGTGTAATATTCTTTAGATGTGGCAAAAGATCACCTAATATAGGAGGCAATCTCAAACATGAGTGACCAAAACACCCTGAAACAGTTTTATTGCAGTTTGGACCAAACTGGTGAATCTCTTTACCCAAAACAGTTGAGACGTTCTTAGAATCCAGTCATCTATCCCAAAGAATAAAGGTATCACTTCCACTATTAATTTTGTGATGAATAAAATTGTAAGCCAGGCTCCTAACTTTTAATAGTTGTTTCCATATCCAGGTGCGATTTTGCTTCTGATCAAGACTCCAAATACACCTATTCTGTATGAGATAACAATGAGCCCATTTGCTCCACAAATTATCCTCTTTAGCATACATTCTCCAAAATGTGAAAAGTAAACACACTTTATTAAGGTCTTCAATATTAGGTATACCCAAACCACCTAGTTGTTTTTAGTACAGGTAGTATCCTAAGATACCTTAGCACCCTTTGCTCCATCTAGATTCCTCTTCCAAATAAAACTACTTAGTCTTTGATTAAGTTTATAGATCACCTGTTTAGGTAAAAGAAAAACTCTACACCAGAATATAACTTTGCTAATTAGAATTACTTTAATCAATTCTAACCTTCCAGCATAAGATAAGAGTTTTGAATTCCAAGCAGTCACACTTTGACAAAAAAAATCCACTAAGAGATTTCCATCATAAACACTGAGTTTCTTGGAATTTAGTGGGATTCCAAGATATCTCACAGGTAAATTACCCACTTTAATGTTTAGGATAGAGGATATAGACTGTTGAATGTGAATAGGAGTACCCCCATAATAAATCTCACTCTTAGAGTAGTTAATCCTCAGCCTAAATAATCTAGAGAATAAATCTAATCCTTCTTTAACCAATGAAGCAGATTCAGAATCAGCATTGAAAATTTTAATGAGATCATCAGCAAAGATCATATGGTTTAGACCCAAGCTCTTACACTTAGGATGAAACTTGAACCTTCTATTTATAGCAATATGCTGAAATATTCCAGTAAACACTTGCATACAGATAGTAAAAAGATAGGGAGAGAGGAGGTCTCCCTGTCTTAAGCCCTTTTACCCTTAAAGTAACCATTAACCGTTCCAATTAAACATATAGAGTAAGTTGGAGAGAAAATACACATACTGATCCAATTGATAAATTTTGCTGGGAAATCCATAGCTTCAAAAATATTGATCAGAAAATCCCAATTAACATTATTAAAGGCCTTCAGAAGATCAAGGTTAGTTGTGCATCTAGAAGTTAAGTTTTTTTACAGTATCCAAGCACCAAATCTTGAGCTACCAATATATTATCACAAAGGAATCTACCACTCACATAAGCTGATTGGTTAATTGAGATGATAGTGTTTAGAACCTTCTTAATTCTTCTAGAAAGTAGTTTAGCTAGGACTTTGTAAATTGTGTTAACACAAGCAAAAGGTCAAAAAAATTTGACATTAGAGGCATCTTTCTCCTTTGGAATCAAGACAATGTTTGTTGCATTAATCTGTTGTAAGAGTTCCCCATTTTCAAGACATTGATTAATAGCCGGATAATCATATATGTTGAATTCTTCGTAGTGCTAAGTTTTGGCGTAGAATAATCTCACTTTAGGACTCTAGTAATAGTTATGCAACCTTCTTAGCTACCTTGGCAGGATTTTAAAGGTAGTTAGAATCTCAATTAGCAGAACGACCAAATTCACCCGTCTAACTGGAATCGCCGATTTAGTAAGATATGGGAATACTAGAAAACTTGAGCTATAATCTAATCTATATTCTTTGTATTTTATGTGCTTAGTAGTTTAACTAATTAGTTTAAATTCTTTCATCTTAGTCTTCAAAGTAAAAAATCGTGCAAAATACTATTATTTTATTTTTAACTTTGTCTTTTGATAGTAGCAACTAAATCATTTACACTTCTTAAGAAGAAGAGTTTAGATTAACAAATTTAGTCCTTCTGGAGACGATACTCTTTAATACTTACTTTTATTACATGTCAACTTTATTACACTTGCGATTAGTTAGCTCTCTCAAGGTGTGACTTTGTTAGATTATTTTATCACACTTTAGTAGGCGACACATATATTTCCCAGCTATTGAAGAGAAACACAAATTGTGGTTTTAAATACCACCCCAAATACGAAGAAGTCAAGATTACTCATCTAACTTTTGATGATGATCTTACATTATTAGACAAAAGAGCCTACCTCGGTTAAGATTCTCATGTATGGTTTGAAATAGTTTGGAAAATGCTCGAGTCTTCACTTGAATGTTCTTAAATCTAATATTTACTATGTGGGATTGAAAATGAAACACTTGAGGATATCATGGAAACTATTCAACTCGAAAAAGAAAGCATGTCATTTAGATATTTGGGTGTTCCTCTTGGAGCTTCAATATTTCTTTCTAGAGACCATAAATCTCTAATCAAAAGATTAGAGAGTTATGGCAGTTTTGGAATGCCCCTTCACTTTCATATGCGGGCCGATTAGACTCATTAGATCGGTACTTCAAGGAGTTGTGTTCTTTTGGTTATCTATATTCCCGCTGCTTTGTGTTCGAGAAAGAAATGAGAGTGTTTGTAGAATTTTTTTGGACGGGCAAAGCTCTACAAGTCAAATGGAAGAATATTTATACTCCGAAAGAAGAAGGTGGACTAGGTCTTAAAGACCGAAACAAATTTGGAAAGTAAAAAATAAGCTTGGAGCTTCACTCAGAAACGTGGAAGGTGAGAAAAATTTGCAAGATGATATTCCTCTACCAACGATCTTTCCACCACAAATGATCATCCTAATGGTGAATACTATGATTTATATAAGAAATCTTTTGATGTATTTCGTCGTCGTTGATCTTCAAAAATTGGGCTAATATTGTGTAAGATACGTGTGTTACTTCTAAATATGCAATTATTGTTTGGATGACGTTACAAAAAAGGTAGACCAAAAGATATAATGATTTAAATGGAGTTGGATCCTATGTGTGGATTGTGTGGTAATGAATGATAACTTATTTGTAAATGTGAGTTTGCTAAAAACATTTGGAATGAGGTGCAAAAGTGATTGGACATCAAGAAAAAAATTAATACTATTTTGAGCAAACTGAAATGAGTTAAAAAGTTTTTAACCTGATAAAATTAGAAAAGAAAAACGTAAAAAATTAATATGGTGGCTAAAATATATTTTATTTGGCGAGGTAGAATCATCTAGTTATGAAAGAAACTATACCTTCGAATGAAAACTACAATTAAGAAAATTAAATTGTATAATTATTTTATTTTATTAGTTTTGTGACTTTATTATGCTTTAAAGATGATAGTGGAATTTTGATGGTAATTTTTTAAGACTTTTTTCTAACAAGTAAATATTATCTTTAACTTTTTAAACCAAAATAAATATTGTCGTTTTTCTGTCAATGAAAAATCGTTTAAGAAAAGTAAAAACTATTCATGTTGATTGCTTGGAGTTTTGGAAAATGGATTAGGTCAAAGATTCCTTAACGTCTTATTTTAATCGTGTTCATGTTTTAAACCTTATCTAATCGTGAATTATGTATTAGAAGTAATTAATATATATTTCAATTTTTTTAAATTTTTTTAATGGATTTCCGTTATGTTGTTTTTTGTATTTTTTGTAAGTTTGGTTGGTCAAACTCTTGTATTTTGTAACTCTCTATTTATTTTGGGTAAAAGAGGTTTAGAGGCCCATTACAACCTCAACATTATAAAATAGGGCCCCAATTGGATATCAACTACCTAGTTAGGATCCAACTAAAAAAACAAATAAAAACCCACCCACCCACCCCATTTATCTGTAGACAGAAATCGGAAACCCACCCCTTCCCCATTTTTCTCTCTCCCGACCTCATTCTTTCTCAATAGCCCGCCGCTGCAACAACATGACGCCACCACAACGACGAGCCGTGAAACCAGACCTCATTCGCCGCCACCACGACGCTGCACCTGCTGCACCACCACGACGCCGTGAAACCAGACCTCATTCGCCGCCAGCTCGAGGTCCACCAACACCACCACCATCGAGATCTCGCATTCGCCGCCACCACCATCCTCGAGATCTCGCATTCGCCGCCACCACCATCCTCGAGATCTCGAGTTCCGCCACCACCACCATCCTCAAGATCCACGAAAATCGCGCCCTTCCCACTATAGCCGTCGTCATCACAGCAACACCAGATCGAGCCACCCCATCAACCCTCCAAAACCGCACCACCACCACGCTGCTTCCAGATCCACTCACTCTCAGATCCACTGTTCGAACCACACCCACCCAGCGCACCACCACCAACCATTATAACCACCCCCTCTAGATCCACCACCATCCATTCGAACCACCCCACCCAGCTCACCAGCACCAACCATTCGAACCGCTCGAACCACCCCAAGCCACTAACCACACTCAGATTTGTTTACGGGGGTTGTATTTTAAGTAGTTATTTTTTTTATTTGTTTTTTCAGGGGGTAATTAGAGGAGATTAGGGGGTAAATATGTTATCTGGGGGGCAAACATGGTATTTTAGGGGGTAATGTGGTGGTTTGGAGGGGGTAAGGTGGTAATTTTAGGGGGTAATGTGATATTTTAGGGGGTAAAATGAAAAATTAGTGGGATATATCCCCCCGTTTTGGACTAGCTTGTTATTTTGGACAATATGGACTTAAAGGACTTAACTAAAAAATGGACTTAACTTAAAAAACGGTGGTCATGTACCCCCTAAAAAGTAAAATATGGGGATCTACCCCCAAAAAATTAAAAAACAGCGGGTGCGAACCCCTTAAAACGTGACCCTAACCAGCCAAAAAATCTAGTTAGGCCCTTAAAAAACATAAAAAAGCCGGGCCCTTAAAATTCTCTTTTTTTGAATTTTACGCCTCATAAGGTATATTCCTCATTTATTTTATATTAAGTAATGTTGGGAAAAAAACTAGAAAAAAAAAATGTTACTATCTACTAGTAATTTTAGTTATTAATTGATCTGATAGATGGATGCAAAACACTAAAATACCCCTTGCTGTAGAAAAAACAGTCCATTTCGTTCACACTTTTTCATAATTCACGGGGTATTTTCGACAAAGAATAATAAATAAGTGAGTAAATGTCCTTTTCCAAGAGAAAACACGCCAAACTTCCCTCTCTCCCTGCGACTTTATTAAAATAAAGAACGACGGGGCGGCGGACCCCTCTCAACTTTCCGTCATCTTCACGCTCCCTTTACGTAAATACCCTCCTCCCTGCTCCCTTTCACGCAATCTTATCCTGAAAAATCCCCAAAACATATTCAAGCTTCCATCATTATCTTAATCACAATCAGAATTAACGTTATAATTTAATTAAAAAAATGGCACCGTTGTTGGATGATTTAGTGAAGTCATTGGAGCTTTGGATTAAGATTATTACCAAAGCTAGCAAAGATCAAGCTTATGTGGACCCCACCCTTGATCCTATCCTTTTAGTTCCTGGTATCGCCGGTTCGATTCTCAATGCCGTTGATAACCAAACAGGCGATATCGAACGTGTCTGGGTTCGCATACTCGGCGCCGATCATGAGTTTTGCTCTAAGCTCTGGTCTCGCTTTGACCCTTCAAATGGTATTAACTTCTTATTTTTTTTTCCTTTAATATTTAATTATCTTACTCTAAGACTCATATTACCACATAAATCTATTGACTTTTTTGATAATTGTGTCATAATTGAGCTTGCTGTCTTAATTTTGAATCATAATCAGTATTGAAAAATGCCCAGAGAAATGATTTCATTTGCTAATACTGTTTATTCCTTCTTCCTTATAATTCGATATTATTTAAAAAATTGATTTTCAGTTAAGAGTAATTGATGATCATTGGATAATTCTATTATCTAATATGAACTAAGTAAAGATAAAAAAATAATCAAACCATAGTTTGAAAATGATGTTTTATTTTTGTTTTTGAATAGGTAAAACTGTGAGTTTAAATTCTGATTCGCGTATTGAGGTTCCCGAGGAAAGATCCGGGTTATACGCAATTGATGTATTGGATCCTGATCTGGTCAGCACTTTTTTCTTCAAAGTACATTATTACACACATCAAAATATTAAATATTATATTTTAATCTCAGATTATTGGGCGTGAATCCGTATATTATTTCCATGATATGATTGTGGAAATGCTCAGTTGGGGATACAAAGAAGGAACAACCCTCTTTGGTTTCGGATATGATTTTCGACAGAGTAACAGGTTTATTATATATATAATTTGATGTAATTAATTCCAAAATATATTAAACTTTTACTAATTTGTTTCAGGTTGGAGGACACTTTAGATAAATTAGCTGCAAAGCTAGAAGCAGTATACACTGCTTCAGGGGGTAAAAAGATAAATATAATAAGTCATTCTATGGGGGGCTTACTTGTAAAATGCTTCATGAGCCTACGCAGTGATGTAATATTTACACTTTTCTTTTCCATTTTTTTTATCACTTTTCATTTTAATCTTTTTCGTTTCTATAGATTTTCGAGAAGTACGTAAAGAATTGGATAGCAATAGCTGCTCCATTCAGAGGTAATAATAATCTTAAAAAATTCACAACATTAATAAGTAATTAATTTATTGTAAATTACACAGGTGCCCCTGGATATGTTACATCCACGTTTTTAAACGGAGTTTCTTTTGTTGAGGGGTGGCAACAAAACTTTTTCATTTCAAAATGGAGTTTTCATCAAATGGTATAAAAAACTTCCTTTTTCTTTTTTCTTTTTTTTTTAATTAACAAATAATTTATTATTTACTCAGTTAATCGAATGTCCATCGATATACGAGCTAATGTCATGTAAAGATTTCGAATGGGAACATATTCCACTTTTAGAAATATGGAAAGAGGAAACGGATAATGAAGGAAATAAATCAGTTAAATTGGAATCATATTCACCATCCGATGCTATATCGATTATAACCGAAGCACTTGCGATTAATAAAGTAATTTTTTTTACTTTTTTTAATTTTATGCATTTTATATATAAATAAAAAGAACTAAATTACGAGTATTTCCATATTTAGATTACTTATAACGGAGAAGAGATTCCGTTACCATTTAATATGGAGATATTGAAATGGGCTATGGAGACACAAGATGTTCTATGCAATGCTAAAGTTCCCGATAGTGTTAAATTCTATAATATTTACGGAACGGGTCTCGATACAGCACATACTGTTTGGTACTTTTCTTTTTTACCTTCTGGCTTGATAATTTATGTTCATGTGACTATGTTTTTGGAAATTTGGAAGCCATTAGTAATAAATTAATTAGGTTTAATGCAATTTTATATTTTACATCCCCTTATCTATCCTAAAAAAACCTAAAACACCCCCTAAAGTATTTTAACTACCTGACTTGCACCCTTCAACTATTACTTTGATGCTAAAACACCCCCTAAAATAATAGTTGAAGGGAATATTCAAGTATAGTTAAAATAAGAGAAAATTCTCCACATGGTCCCTGAACTTTAAAAGTTACTGAAATGGTCCTTGGACTTTGTTTTTCTTTCCATTGTTAGTCCCCACTTCAAATTTCATCCATTTCTACCGTTAAGTCCACACGAACACAAAAAATTCCCCAAACGGTCCCTAAACTATCTCCGTTTTTCCAGTTTGGTCCTCGAACATCTTTGCCACGTGGCACTTGAAGTTTAAGAACCATTAAAGTAACATTCAAAATCCAGATCCTCATCCAGTAAATATCCTATAATTTAATAACCATTTTTGAAATTTTCGCTTAAATTACTGAGGGGTGGTTTGGGTATTAAACGATAGTTCAGGGGCGTAATTACATTTATTTAACCCTAAATTAAAAAATTTCTCTTGAATACTAACATTAACTTCCTCTTACAGTTACGGAAGTGAGGAATCACCTCTCTCCAATTTACATCAACTACCTTTCACAGAGGTAAAATAAAATAAACCCTTATTATTTAATTAGTAAAAAGATTTTCTTACATATGAAAAATAAATATCAGGCGAAATACATATGTGTTGACGGAGATGGAACAGTACCAACAGAATCAGCGAAATCAGACGGATTAAACGCGGTCGCAAGAGTCGGTGTACCGGGAGAACATAGAGGAATATTAAACGAAGCTCATGTTTTCAGGATTCTCAAACATTGGTTAAGAGCTGATCACGATCCATTCTATAATCCAGTTAACGATTATGTCATCCTTCCGACATCTTTCGATGTTGCGAAACATCAAGAAAAAGGGTTGGAAGTGACTTCGGTTAAGGAGGAATGGGAAATAGTTTCGGATCATCAAAATGACTGTGACGATAGTATGACGAATGGGAAACCTATTGTGAGTTCGTTTTCGGTTTCGCGTAAGGGAGAGGATAATGTGAGGGAAGAAGCGTATGCTACTGTTGTTGTGCAACCTCAGAGTGAGGGAATGAATCGTGTTGAACTTAATGCTATGGGCGTTAGTTATGAGTAATGTATGAGGTTTTTTTTGTTAGTGGGAATGAATTGTTGTCTCTACTACTACTACTACGCTATAGATTTATTTGTACGTGTATGTATATATATGTAACTAAGGCGTAGTTTGTGTTTCAAGAAGTGTGATGTAATGTAAATAGCATTTGTTGTAATGGGTACATTTGTTTATTACTTTAGCCTTGTTTTTCTATGAAATATAACTTGGCTATCTTGCAATCTAGTTATTATTACAGATAACTGAATTGTTGAATAATTTTATGCTACTAACGAATTATTTGTGGTTGTATGTATTTGCTTGCTATTGAGTTGGTATCTGTATTCAAATTTGTATTATTTCCCTTGGTTTTGCAAGTAGAGATGGTGGACTTAGGTTTGTGAAAATTGCTAAGTATAGACAATGAGAAGCAGATATAGCTAGTTTCTGCAATTCCTTGTACAGTACATTGGTGTGCATTTTGTACAAGAATATGCTCAGCTTGCTTTGACTATAACGCACTTGGTTAAGCATTATGTGTATGTGTATATATACGTGACAGTGGTGTACTTTGAACTTCAAGAAGCGTGGGGATGATGATTTGTATATAGCATTTTTTGATATCATAATTGGCCTTCGGAAACTTGCAGCCTAGTTTGTTCAGGAAATACAAATTGACTATTTTGGCAATCTACCTCTATGCACCTACATCTACTACCACCAGGAGCCATACATCAAATGAAACAACAAATATATCCGTAGATGTTTTTTTCTGATAGATAAATACATATAATAGTTCAAAAGATTACAAAGTAATCTAACCAATCCCGAAAGGAGAATTGTTAGTTACAAGATTTTTGGCCAAATAGGTAGCTATTGCACAATTAGTTTAAGGACAATTATGCAATTACAACTACTTTTGTTCTTCAAAATAAAATACATGTTCATCAAACCAATTACATTTTGTTAATCTATAGAAAGGAATCTATCTCAAATTAAATAAAATAAAATTACAACTTAAAGTAAATTACAACTCGGTACAAAATTCAAAACAATATTAAACATGCAAAAAATAGAATATTCATTCTTTAAATTGGCATTCAATCAAACAAGAAATTTCATCCATGTGTTTTACTATAATCGAACATACAATTTTAGCAATTTTGAACAAGAACAAGTAAAGACATGTTACTTAGGTTTCAAATTATTAAAAATAATCATCATAGGCATTGAATATTTTTGTAATTGGCTTATCATTAATGGTCTCAGATTAAAATCTGGTGGATATTATGTTGGGACTACTAAGAAGCCAATTCAACTTTATTTCAAGTGTTAGGAACAAGTGGGTAACTAAAACAATGCATCATTGCTACCAGCAACATGTTTAATACACTGATATGAAAAAAATGTTTACCTCTCTACCAGATCAACACATCGAATTTCTTGATGGCGGGATCCATTTCATCTAGAATATACTTATCTAGTTCAGGTTTACGCATATTCATTTGATAATTTGGCCCCTTATTTTTCTGCTCGGCCGTTTCTTACCAGTCACAACCTCTGCTCTCTTTGTTCGGATCTATCTCTTCCTTTGGTTGTGACATCGCCCAACTCTTCCACCTATGGTCCAGTGTCAGAACTCTATCAAGCCAAATGGCCCATTTTTGTGGCCCATTTACAAAGGAATTTTCCTCTGATCTTCTTTCGTGCTCTGATTCTTCTTGTCTTTTGGGTATATCTTGGAGCAATGCTACTTGCTGTCCTCATTTTGGATTAACATTTTCAGTGCCTCCATTTTCACCGAGGTATTTTTCTCGTTGATGTTGGACTTTTCCTGGCTGCTTTGTGAAATTGGTAAGGTTGGCTTCCCCCCCCCTCCTTGTTCTTTTTTATCTGGTTTGTTGGATTCGAGGGTGTTTTGGTTTTGGAGGTTGGGTTATTTGTTCGGCAGGTTCTTTATTTGCTTGGGTGGCGTTTGTGGTTGAGTTTTTTTGGCCTCGTTTTTTGCTCTTACTTTCAAAGTCTTGTGGTGATACACTTTGGGTTACATTTGTTTGCTCATGGGATTTCGATAGCGGGAGGTTTGGGTGTTTGCCGTTCACCTGTCCCTTCTTCTACTCGAGGTCTGATGGCTCGAGTCTGACCTGGCCTGGGTTAGTAAGACAAAGAGGGTGGTCTGTTTCGTTCTTGTGTTGTTTCTCCGATCTCCTTTCATTTGCAGATGGAGATTCATCGTTTGCCAAGATGGCCTTTTCAGTTGACTTCAGTATGAGAAATCTCGAGTGTTTGCCGTTCATTTGGGGTTTTTTGGATTCCGATTTCAATTGTTGGACGTTCTTGGGTTGCGGTTGGTTGGTTGGGCTGGAGAAGCTATTTGAGAGGGGAATTGCAGTAGTTGCCGCAGTTTTTCGTAATTGGAAGAGTGAAGTTCTTCAAGATCTTGATCTGATTGACCTCATTTTGTCCAGTTTGTTTGCAGTTACAAAGTTGATTCATAGTGATTTATGTCTCACTCTACTTTTTGCTCCACTTTGCATTTCGTTTGATTCGAATGCCGCAGCCTGTCTTCAGCCTATACGATCTCCAAGCCCGTGCTGCTCTACGAAGAGCTTGCCTATCCTTGTTGATCTTGAGAGTATGGTTAGATCCCACACACATTTCTATTTTGGAATTAGAAGGACGGCTATCATTAAGACTGCTTGGTTTGCGAATGCTTTTCCTCTTTTTTTTTTCTTTGCTTGGTGAATGTATTTCGTTCTTGTTTTTTCTTTCTGTTCTATTTGTTTGTAATGTATTGGGGTTTCCCGCATCAACTGGAGTGGATTTCTTCCCTCTTGGTTGATTGTTCTTTTTAATACAAGCTTGGTTGACTTAAAAAAAATTGTATAACATTATGAAAATTTTGAAATTTTCCAGTCATGAATTTGCGAAAATCAAATGCGGGAGCTGGAGCATTTGGAGCATCGAGGGCAGACGAAGAGGAGGCTTTTGACAAATCAACCACCAACAAGTTAGCTATTTTATTATAACTCGCAAGCACTGGTATAGTGGTATTACAAGAAATGATTGTTCTCATTAGTTGCAAAAACAATAATAATAACAATAATATTTTCTTATCATATTATCATAAAATTAGGAAACACATGCAATTTTGGTAATAGCTTTTTGTGATAAGTATCATAAAATTTTCTTATCATATTATCATAAAATTTTCTTATCATATTATCATAAAATTTAAATTACAAAATTAGGAATCAACTTGAGAAGCAGAAGAGAAATTATAAGTATCCTCTTTCCACATCTCAGTTTTCCAGTGCTATTTATCTCACAAACAATTACTGAGAATACACAAATATATTACTACAGGAACAACACAACGCATATTAGGTTGATCCGAATGAACAAATTCAATTTCACAATCAAGTTGATTTTTCTCAATTCAATTTTCTAAGAAAACAAACATTGCTTTTATAATATTTATTTTGAATAATAATCCACAAAAAATTTACCCGGAAACTAGTGGATGTTTAAGTAAATTAAGTATTCTACTTTTCAAACATATAGTATGATTATAGTTGAATAAGAAGAATGTAACCATGTAAAACAAAATAAAAAGAGAACCATAAAAGGGCCAAAAGAGTGTAGTCAAGATAAAAAAACAGACGAGGCAAGACTTGGAAGGCACTAAGTATTTGCATCACCTCATTCTTTACCGATCATCTCCCATATCATCTCTCATAATGTGTAGTTTCGTGTAAATTGAATAAGGTCTCCGTTTGGATAAGATTTCAGTCAACAACGAGGTCATAATCTACAACATTGTCGGAAGAGTCGAGGCAAGAGGATGAGCGGGTGGGGACGGTGGCGACATTGAGAGAGTTATTACTGATTCTATTAAAATTTAAGTAGGATTATAATTTTAAAAAAACTAATCAGACCTCTTTTATAGATGATATAATAATTAAGGTTTGAGAGGGTTTATGTTAGGGTAAGACTTCAATCCAATGGGTAGAGGATCGGGAGCACATTGGATTAGACAGATTCGCTTGATTTTGGATAGGAATAGAAAATTCACGTTGAGGAACATATTTAGGGAGGCGAATGTTTGTGCGGATTGGTTGGCTAAGCGAGGCAGGATGAGTATAGAAAATTGTGTGTACCTTGAAGACCCCCCCCCCCGGATGGTATTTGGAGTCTTATCACCAAAGATCGAATGGGGGTCAAGACGCCTAGAGTTGTTTATGATTCCGATTTGCTTAATAATGTATTAGATTAGCGTTTTATGAGTTTGTAACACGACCCATGGGGTCTTCGTTGTAATCAAAAAAAAAAAGAAAAAAGACTTCAATCCAATATTGGATGGTTCAATATTCATATCATGGCCGTTGATTATTATAACAAAACTCATGTTATTAGATTAATAAGTTAGTTATTTTTGTAAGTTTAAAACATAGAGTATGTTAATATGAATTTTTATAAAAGTAATGTTAACCACCATTCCAAAAATCATAACCCAAACAATACCCGTGGATCCAATCATATCATTTTTATTTCTTAGATAGTTTTTTTTCTCACTCTACATCTCTTACATTATTGGGATCATTTAGCATTTATATCTTGATATTTGGATAATATTCTTTTGAAATTCTCAACATTACTCTTTTATTAATTACTACTCATCTAAAAGATTAATAATGATATTTGGTTTAGATAAACTTAAAAATTGAAAATAGAGAAAAAGTAACAAAATAATGATGTAATATACATATTATATTATTTTTACATAATATTAAATATTTTTATAATAATAATAGTTAATTTATGAGATTATTACCCAAGAGGTCTTGAATACACCACCTCGTGATCTAAGAAGACCGGCTCTATAACCTCTTCTTACTAAAGGCCACAAACAAAAAATAACACTATAAGCCAAAAAACCAATTACCTTTTTACCTTTTTTTTGTTTTTTATTTTCTCTATAAATACTATTTATTAACAAATAAAAATCAAAACCTAAAATTACTCCCTCTCTCCTCTCTTCTTTCTAAGTCGCTTCTTCTTCTCCTCTCTCATAAGCCCGCTCCGTTTCTTCTCCTCTCTCATCGGCGAAGCAGTTTGTTAATTCTCTCATTGGCGGAGCAAGTTGTGTAATGGAACTCGTTCACCGGAACAAAATCCAATCTGCGAACCAAGGCCGAGGATGTGAACCAAGCGTCTCGCCTATGAACCAAGTCGTCGCGCCGGTGAGTCTGTGGCCATGGCTTCCCTTCGTGAACCAAAATCAAGCCTGTGAACCGCAGTGAGGAGCGGCATCCTTGCTTCATTGAGAAGAACATAGCCGATAATGGCAAGAGATCTCTCGGAGCTTCAATTCAGACCGTGCGTTGCGATGGAAGACTCGCCGGAATTGTGCAGGCGAAGGTTTGCATCTACTTAGCATCTTGTTTTTTTGGATCGATAACTTTCAAGAGTCGTAACTAAAGTAGCAGTAATCAAGCAAGATTTTGGATCGATAAAGCACAAGGAACAATTCCTGGAAGCATAGATATACTGATGATGGCAGTTTCGTGATTTTCACCTCTCTCAGGCCAACACAAACACTTGATTTTTGAGTACTGTTGTTGGTGTTAGACCAACAGGTGAGGACGCATCCAGAGACTATTTTGATGTTTGTATTTTTTTTCTTGTAATTATAATTATGATGTAATGATTTCATTTTTGTAATGTGAAATAGATTTTTGTACTAAACTTAATAACTTTTGTCTAAATGCTCAGCACTTTACTGATTATACGAGAAATGCTTAGTAAATTTACTAATTATAAGAAAGACGCTCAGCAAGTTACTGAGTATGCTCAGTAAAGATATTGAGCAAACGAGCATGCTCAGTAAAGCCATTCAGCAAAAAAATCGAATACTCAACAATTCTTTTCGACACTCAGAACCTTTTTCCAATACTCAGCAATTTTTTTCATGCTCAGTACTTTTTCCATGCTCGGAACCCCAGGCTCAGAATTTTTTTTCCACGCTCAGAACTTTTTCCGGTGGTGGTCGGCGATGATTGGTGGTTGAGGTCGGAGCTGAAAATTATTTGATAATTAATAAGGGAGGAGAGATAAAAAAATGATAAAGGAGGAGAGAGATTAATGGTAATGGGGGGGAGAGAGAGAGAGAGAGAGAGAGAGAGAGAGAGAGAGAGAGAGAGAGAGAGAGAGAGAGAGAGAGAGAGAGAGAGAGAGAGAGAGAGAGAGAGAGAGAGAGAGAGAGAGAGAGAGAGAGAGAGAGAGAGTAATGGTAGTGGAGTAGAGAAAAGAATCTATTTTTTTTGTCTTATATGCACTAGAAGGGTAGTTATGACATTGGACACTTTATTGGTCTCTAAGAAGAAGAAAGAATTGACTAGCTTCTATATGTCACTACAATAAAGTTTAAGACCCTATGAGTAATTAACCCTTAATTTATATATGATTTTTGATATTATCTTGGAAAAGTATACACAATTAATTTTATACCATGACTAATAAACAAAGATTTAAAAATATATTCAAAATATTTAATTTTGAAATAATGTTTTTTGAATATAAATATCTTGAACATGCAAATTTTATATAATAAAAATAAAAATAAAAATAAATAATTCTCAAATAATTTCGAATGAAAAATATTTAACAGTTATAAAGATTTTTTTTACATAAGAGATCTGAAGGATCCTGAAGATAAATCTTCTAAAAGGCTAAATTAATTATTGATAACAACTCTAGGCACTGCCCAACCACAACGGTCGCGTGCTAGATTCCGCCATAATCCATCTGGAGGGTCCATGTAGATGATAGGACCCCCTTATTCCGCAATCCAAACTTCGCCATCCAATCCGCACAGCTATTAGCTTCTCCAAAATTCCACACTAGCTCAAAGTGAGCATTAGCCTCTAACATATCTTGATACTCATGCAAAACATCATTCAAACCTTCCCTTGAGTTCGTGCCGCCTTTCACTAGCGCACACAACTCACTCGAGTCAGTTTCAATGACAAGGTTGGTCTCTCCACGTGACATTGCCAAGCGTAGCCCGAAATGAAGCGCCAAACTCTCTGCCTCAAAGGTCATAGTTGCACTACATCTACCCGCAAAACCACCAAGGTATTCACCTGCATTATCTCGAAATACTCCGCCAATGCCTGCGAAAGCTCCACTAGGCTCACAAGCATCATCAACATTAAGCTTGTACCCAGTAGTCGGCTTGGACCATTTCACAAGAATGCTACGGGAAGATACAATTAATCCCCAATCCCGCTCGACACCCCAAGCTCTAACATAATCTCTTGCCGCGTTTATAACAATATCTACTAATTCATTGTTACCTTTGATCCGCGCCCCACTCTCGAAAATTCGGTTATTTCTATTTGTCCACATAGTCCAAACTAGCGCCGCTAGCCAAATACATCTTTCTATCCCCTTAAAAACATCCTTTCTATATATCATCTTGCTCCACCAAAGCTCAGAATCAAGCTCCCAATCCGGCACCTGGTTTTCTGCAGAATCGAAATGCTGCTATTGTCCAATTCGATGCCGGGTTGTTGAAAGGTTGGCATGCTGCTGTCGCACGGAATTAGGAGTTCGAAATGCTGGATCAGCTTGCAACAAATTGCCCCAGACCATAACTGTACCAGGGGGTCTTCTCGCGCTCTCCCCAAGCTCCCTCCCCACCGAATTAGTTCCTGTACTGGTGCCTGGCGAATTAATCAGCCCATGATCCATATTTTCCAAAAATTGCATCCAGTTCCCTGTACAAGGCTGCAACACCTCCTTGTAAGTCTCACACTCCTGAAATAAATGCTTAGCCGTTTCGATTACTTGCCCACAACACAGACAACTCGAGTCCTCGATCACACCCTTACTCGCCAAATTTCCCCGTGTAGGCAGTCTATCCCATATACTTCTCCAAATCAAGACCTTAATCTTTTGCGGACATTTCAGTTTCCAAACCAAATCCCAATTAAACCGTGAATTACTTTCCACCTTAGTTAGCGCATTATAGGCCTACTTAACCAAAAAAATCCCCGACGCTCAAGACTCCACTTGTATAACATCTCCCCACCTTTCACTATTTCAACAACCCCCTGCCTTAATACCTCGCAACCCACTAATATACTTTTACACATCCTGGAATCCGAAGGTCTAATATCCCTCTCAAGCATCCCATCACGAAAATATTTCTGCCTAAGAGCTACTACCCATAGGGCTAAATCCCCCTTAAGTATCCTCCAACCCAACTTTGCCAACAAAGACTTGTTATAATCACACGCCTTACGAAGACCCAATCCACCTGTTTTTTACGCCAGCAAAGTTTATCCCAAGCCAACCAATGAATCTTCCTCCCTTCCTCCGACGATCCCTAAATAGATCCTGAACGATTTTATCAATCTCATCGCACACATAAATAGGGAATCTCAGCGTTTGCATCATATATGTAGGAATAACAGATAAAACTGATTGCGCTAAAGTAATCCTACCCGCCATCAAAAGAATTTGAGCCTTCCAATTGGGAGCTTACTCTTCATATTGTTTGTAACACGATGAAAGAATACACGAGGTAGCCTTTGTGACCTAATAGGTATCCCAATATAAACCCCAAGCGAGTCACTTAGCGTAAATCCACTTCTACGCGCAAGTTCCTCAGCCGTTTCACTATCCACATTTTTTGAAAAATATATGAGTGATTTCTCCTTGCTCACAGTCTGTCCCGCCTCGTCGTAAAAAACTCGAAGGACTTCCTTGATAAGGTCAATTTGTTGACTTCCAGCTTCCGTGAACAACATTAAATCATCTGCAAAATACACATGAGAAATACCGGGACCTTGACGATGGAGATGAATGGGTAGCCACTCCCCTTCCTCACAAAGTCCCTTAATTAGAATAGATAAACGTTCCATACAAAGAACAAAAAGATACGGGGACAGAGGTTCTCCCTGCCGAATGCCCCGTTGGAGGGGGGGTGAACTCCTCTAGCTGCCCTTCATTCCATAAAACACACATCTTGTTAGTAGCCATGATATGTATAACCACTCTCGTCCAAGTCTCCGGAAAACCAAAATAGGAAATAGTATCCTCAATGATCTCCAGCTTAACTTATCATACGACTTCGCTAGGTCAATCTTAATTTCCATATACCCCACCTTAGACGTAATCTTTTGCATCCTACGATCTATTTCCTACACCAATACCACGTTATCAACCCGAAAGAAAACTGCTTTGGTTGTACCCAATTTTCTCCGCTAATAGTGGTGGAACCTGATTAACCATAGCCTTCATAATAACTTTAACCGGGACATTTATGAGACTGATCGGTCTCAATTGTCCCACCCTAGTCAACTCCGTAACTTTAGGTATCAAATACACAAGTTTCCTATTCAATTTTTCCGAAATTCGACCATCCCGAACCGAACACCTAACCATCTGACAAACTTCTAGGCCTACAATACCCCAGCATTTCTGATAAAACGACGTCGTTATTCCGTCCGGACCCACTGCTTTATTAGGACTAGACTAAAAAACCGCTACTCTAATTTCCTCGTCTGTGAACTCTTCTTCCAATAATTCCCTCTCTACTACCCCCAAATTAACTTCGTGGGGAAGCGCAAAAGGTCCTATGAACTTGCTTGAATCAGTGTAAAGCTCCACATAGAAGTTATGAACCATCTCTCCTAGCTCTACCTCATCTTCAACCCACACCCCATTCGGATTACACAATTTCATATTTTTAGTTGCCTTCTTCTTCTTCATGGTAGCTAGATGATAATATCTTGTATTTCTCTCTCCCGAACGAACCCAATTTTCTTTTGATCTCGAACACCATAAATGCTCCTCCTCGTCAAGAACACTCAAATACTCTCCCCTTAACCGCTTCCCTAATTTAAATAAATATGGATCATAGGTGCGTTGAAGTGATGTTTGAATCCCTTTGAGCCTAGCAAGTAATGTTTTCTTTTTCTTGTTCAAATCCCCAAACACCTCCTTCTTCCAAGTAGTAAGATGCTCCTTTATATTAGTGAGGCGATCCCCCAATTCATCCTGTCTCATGTTACAATTTTCTCTTACCGAGTCCTTGACGTCCTTATGAAGGCACCAAGCCGTCTCGAAAGGGAATCTAGCTGGTGGTCGCTGAATGCCTTGACTAAGTCTTATTAAAATCGGCGCATGATCGGAGTGTCTACGATCTAAGTGAACTACTCGAACGGAAGGAAATAGTTCAAACAATCCTATATTACCATATGCTCTGTCCAATCTCCGAAGAATTTTCTGACCTGTATTCGAAGAATTGCACCAAGTAAACCTTGGTCCCTCGAAACCCAAATCTGTCAAATCGCTACTCTCTCTCCAACTTTCGAATGTTTCCATCCTCCGCGGGATCCAGGCTCCCCTCCTTTCTTGCCCTCTTCCGTTCCTACTTGGTTAAAATCCCTCGCTATCATCCACAGTTCTTTAACTTTGCTGAAGACTTGATAAATCTCCTCCCAAAGGGGCTCTCTATCTTTTGCCACTGGTCGCGCATATACAGCTGAGAAAAACCAGGACACACGGTTAGTTCTTGAAATTTCAATGTTAATTACCTGTTTTCCCGCCGATAAAACTTGAACGTTTATTTCCGAGTCATCCCAGAGGAGCCAGATTCCACCTTTAAAGTTTTCCGCCTCTACCCTCACCGAATTAGCCTTTCCCAATCCGTGTATGATTTCATCTGCTTTAGTTCCGCTAACTCGCGGCTCAACTATCACTGTAAGCCAGACACGATGAACTCGAATAATTTCACAGACTACCCGTTGAAATTTAGATTGTGCCGCGTCATGACAATTCCAGACTAGGATATCAAAAGGAAGGGAAATGTCTTCCCAACTCTCGTGTAAGTTGTTACCTGTACACATAAAACAAATAATTAGTCAAAAAAATAAAACTAGACAGTTACCTGAGCTTCTGGTTCCGCCCCGTCCAGGAGAAGCCCCATTAGATCATCACCATCACCGTCTGCAAACTGTGTTTCCAGTACTGCAGAAACCTCTAGATCCCCTGGGTCCACTATCTCTAGCTCGCCAGGTTTAAATACCTCGCTCCAGCTACTTTTTCCGAACTTAGGAGGAAGCACGAAATGCTCCATCTTCTCAGAACCAGTCGCTGGACCTCTCACCATTGTGACCCACTACGTACCAGCAACTCCACGCTTGGAAATTGCAGGTTCAGCCCCTGCCTTTTCTGCGTTTTTTTATTTTTATTTTTTTCCTCTTTCTCGCCTACAGCAGCTCGCTGTACCATAGGGGCTTCTTCTGCAATCTTTTTTCCCTTCCTCTATAACGCTCCTCCCGCCAACAGTACCAACAAGCTCCCTCGAACCTGTTTTCGTCTCGTCTAGATCATGAATCACTAAGCTCCTATTTCCCGTGCGTCATGTCCGTGATTCCCGCTCTATCACTACTGTTTTTCTCAGATTCACCTTTATTCGCGATTCCAGCTTGAGTCTTGTCGCTATCTTTCATTGCACTAAAGTAAACTATTTCGGGAGACGAATTAAGTTCTCTCATCGCCTCAAAGTCAGGTGTGGCAAACACCTTATGCCCACCTCCTAAACTATTCTTGCTTTTATACGCAAGTCACCCATTATGACCTCAGTTTAATTTGTTCCCTGAACTTGTAGAAGCCTTGTTAGACCCCTCCCATTCTAGCACTATCAAACGGATAAAAAATTTCGCTCTCCTCAACAAATAACGCGTTATAGCGCGAGCCTAAGTCCTTGCTCAACACCCCCTTATTATTATTCGCACTATCCTTATTTCCATTTCTGTTATTCACACGATTATTTCTCTTAACAGTCATCCATTCGCCATAAGTTGGTTCTACTATTACTTCCGCGTTAGACATTTTTTCCGGCTCCGCCACAACCAGCTCTTTACCTAGTTCAGCATTCGCCAAATTTGTCATGACTTTGCCATATTTCTCATTCTGGTGTTTGAATTTTCCACACTAAAAAACAAAATAAATGCAATCCCTCGTACTCAACTAGGCAAATCTCCCCACCAATGTGTATTTTAGGTGTAAGAGGTTTACCTAAATGCAGTTCTATTGCAAGTCTTGCATAGTTCCCTTTCTTCTTGGCCTTGGTTAACAGATCAATTCGAACAGTCCTACCAATTTGATCCCCCATTTTCCGAAGAATTCGTGCTGTATCGTTGTGCATAACCACGTTAGATATCCTAACCCATGTCGTAGTAGTAGTAATAGAGTCCACTTGAGGCCTAAAATCCGGTGTCCACTCCCTAATAATTAGATAATGATCGAATATCATCTAAGGGCCACCAGCTAGTGCAAATTCACAATCAGCCCTATTACCAAACTTAATTAATCATATAATATCCAAACCAACATCCACCAACTCAATTAACCCCTTAGGAGACCAAATCTGTTTGAGTTTAGAGGATAAGTATCTGAAACTCACTTTATAGCCCAACAATCTTACAACCACAGTGTTATTCCACAAATTAATACCTTCTAAAATTTCCTCACTAGTCCTAAGAACTTGAGGGAATTCACAATTAGGCACAGACTCATCATCTTTTATAGAAACAAGAAATTTACCATCTACACCATTAATCTTGTTCAATTTTGTCTCTTCTAAATCAATTATTTCCCATTAAAGCAGAATGCCAACTTGAAACCTTTCTAATTGGAATAGGATTGTCTAACCTTTGCAAGTTCTCCGCCAGCTTTGTCTTTCCATCACCAAGCGGTGCGCCCGGTTCGGCCACCGATTAGGCCCTCTTATTGAACCGCGTGACATTTGAAACCAGCGGTGGAAAGCTATCTGCCTTGCCTACCTCAGTTGCTTCCTCCGCCATAACAATATTCGAGGGGTCCCCACCTTCAGGCGGTGGCAGCGGCCCTAGGCCCATCTTGTCCGGAGGAGCCTCCGGTGTTGGATCAAAGAGAGAAGCTATTTTGGGTGATAACGGCTAGATTTTAGAAAGAATATTATTAACAAATTTTTTTCGTCGTAAAATGTTAGGGTGGTTCGATATAAAGTTTTTATGTAGATTAGAACTATTATTAATTCAATATTAATTTATCTACGTAAAATGTAATAAGTTTTTATTGTTAATATAAATAATATAAGTACAGTGACGTAAAAGAAAAAAGATACTTAGTTTAAAGATATCTCGAAACTCTATAATATTTTCTTAGTTATGTAAAACTCATTATGTTGTGAATTTTGTTACTAATCTAACGTTTATATTAAATGCAATGAGATGTCCCATTAGATAATTTTTTCTATATTTTCCTCTTATTGTATAGGTGAAACGAATCAAACTGCTAATAAAAATATTGTCATTTAGCTCAAACTTTCTAAGGCACATGTCCATGATTACATTCTTAAATATATTACTATTTATAAATTATTTTTGTGATTTTTTTTACAAATGAATTATACTAAAATAAAGGGACCAATTTAAAGTTTTGTCTGAAATCTTTAAATTACTATATTCGAATGTATTCAATATGTGTGGGAAGAAATTTTCTAGATAAAAGTAAAGGTGCCTAATATATACGGAAAGGAATTTCTAATTGGACTTTGAAGAAACGTGAAAGTAGGGTTCCTAATGGCTACTTTTCCAAAGTGGGATCCCGATTTTAAAGCGGGATGCCGTGTTTTAAAAGAGGTTTCCCAAAATACATACAATATTTTTGAATTTAACTTTTGATCTGTTGCTCAAATAAAAAAAACTCTTTCAAGATGTATCTTAGAAATTCAATTATAATAAAGTTTTTAGTTTATCATTTCTTTAGATTACAAACAAAAATAAACTATAGTATAATACATGTTCTTGCATAGAAAATGATGCTCGCATACTCTTGAGATAAACATATGACGTAATCTATTGAATGAACCTTAAAATTTTTGTAGTTAAACGTTTTATAAAATTCAATTTGAAAGTTGTGATCTAAAGATGTTTAACTCAAGCAAATACACACAAAGTCTAACATGTTTACGATAGATAAGATGAAAATGCATGTTTTAGCTATAGAGGTGATATTTATATATTTTAACTCCTAACAAAAATATGTTTTAGATGAGCATCTAAACATGTATATAGTTAATAACTTTACTAAATTCATTATATGTGAATACTTATCTTCTAAAAATTGTTTAAACAATGTGAAAAGCCATGAAACATAATAAATGAAAGTTAGGATACTTGTGCTCTAATCATGTGTTGTGTTTTTAAATGTGGAATCATATAATAATGTAGTATACATATTTACGGTAAAATAATATCAAGGTTTGTTCTCAACTTAACCAAACATTCACATAGTCATAAAGGTGAGCAATATATCAAATAGGTGCACAAAATAGTTCAAGTGTTCATGCTTATGTGATTGATCCAAGAATAGAATGTGTTATGAATGTAAATTCATAGAACAATGAATTTTACAACATTTTAGACACATAAGAAGTTGTTGCATAAAATAGTGCTCATATAATCAAGATGAATTAATATATATTTATGCAAGCAGAGCATGCTTAGCATGTTAAACATGTAAGGATTTGTCGGTTAAGAAACACACGCAAAAAAGACAACATGGCAATAGTGTAGCTACGTACACTCAAAGTGGATAGAAGTTTTGGGTTTGCTAGTGACACAAGGTCATCTGAGATCAGAGGTTTCTTAATGGGCGCTTAAAGAAGAAAGATCAAAGTATATTTGTGGTCGAGATTATCAGAATTTATAAGAGAAATCTTCTCGAACCTCTCGTTTCTTTCTTTAACTATTATTTTTTTAATTTTCGTTGTTTAATTTTATATAATAAGTTCTCTTTCATAATTTTTTTTTGTTACATAGGAAAACCATTTTTAAACTCAGAGTCATTAACTCGGTTCGAACCTGCACCGCTATATTTGGATGACCAAGGTCATAGCCTGTAAGCTAATCCCAACAGGTTCTTTCCTAATTTATATATAAAATATATCTATGTAACCAAAAAAGAGAAAAAGAAAACCCATTAATGTCATGATGACATATTTTTTCCTACCTAAAATAAAATGTTCTAAAAAAGAAAAAGAAAACTTAAATCCAATTAAAACTTCTGACCCAAAAAAAAAATATATATATATGTATGGAAAATTCTTCCATCCAATATTGGATGATCCTACAAAAAAAATAAGATAATTCCACGCGACAAATCCACAACACGTTCCCGCAAGATCATGTCCCAGACGTGTCCACCGGAATGCGATCGCCTCTACCGTGCCTTAACGGTCTGCCACCGCCGGGTACCTGCTGGTCCTTCAAGGCAGGCGGCGTGCAGCCACCTAAATCGCTCGCTTGCGGAGTGCATCGTGTCGGTGTGCTGCCCTGATGAATCGGAAGCAGTGCGTACGCTCTGCTCCAGCGGCGGCACCTCCCTTAAGCGCCGCCAATGTCAACAAGCGAAACTCTCTCTATCCACCTGCATCTCCTCCCATCAAGAGCCCTAAATCGAACGAATATACCCCTTATCCTTAAATTTCACACTAATCAAAGTTTCTATCTTTCACTTTGGTAAGTGCATATTTCTCCTATTTTTGTTTTCGGATCCATAAATTTTACTGGACTGAAGGTGCGACTCGTAGTGGGTGCAAATTTCCCCAAAAAAGAAATAAAAGCCATTAGCCCCCAAATAATTTATTTTATTATGAGTGATCAAGCGCAAATTAGATGTAGTCACCTAAATTTAGCTTTTAAAGAGTTAGCTTATTGTATATCGATTAGTTAAATTCCATCCTCTATGAAACTGAAACCATCTTATTAACCATAAATAATCTACTGTGGATGTTAAGATAATGTAATCTGAAATATGAAAACAGAGCTTAAATACTGGAATCTAACCAAAATTTTAAACAAAATAAAACAAATGAGTTAATAATTAATTAGTTTTGAGCATTATTTCATGCTGCTAACCAATTATTTATCTGTAGTAACGATTTGCTTGCTGATGAGTATTCCACAGCTATTCATCTCTAATGCATTTGTATCCTTTCTTTTGGTTCTGCATGTAGGAATGGTTGTCTTATTTTCGTGGAAAGTATAAACAATGAGAAGCAGAGATTTGATTTTTTGAATCATTAACAGCTAGTTTTCACAATCATCATCCAGTTCTTTTAAGAATTTGTTCAACTGGATCTGAATATAGCGCACTTGAATTACTTTGCAAGCTTTGATTAGTCGAGGATTACTTTTTAACACCTTGACCAACAATTAGAAGTAACAGGTTTTAAAGAAAGCGACCTGAACTGTGTGGCTCGGTTTGGTCTTTCAGTCTATATATTGTAAGTCCAACACATCATTGAAGGCTCCGTGTGGTGTGTAGTCGAAACCAGCATTTATCTTCTCACTATTGTAGTATTGTAAATGTTCTTGATTTTGACGAAATATAAATGTTAATTTTAAAAGATGTGAAATAGGAGAGGGGTGTATACATGTTCATTTTCTAGGAATAAGATTCTTTATTAAAAAATGTTTCAATCTAAAATACCCCTAAAAATAGTAATTAAAAAAAATAAAAATAAAGAAAACAAAACAAAAACTAACACACGCGACGCGTCCGTGAAATTATTTTAAAATCGTCATAACTAATTCTAAAAAAATAAAAAATAAAAAATAAATAAAAAATTTCTATATTTTGATAAATCAAATCAATATTTACCTTTATGATTTTTTTTGGAATTTTTTGAATTTTTTTAAAATTTTTTGAACTTTTTTTTCGCGGACACGGAATTTCATGTTTTGAACATGTTTTAAACATGAAAATTCGTGTCTCAAAAAAAAAATCACTATTTCAAACAGTGAAATTCATGTTTTGAACATGAAAATCAATGTCTACGAAAAAAAATAATTAAAAAAAATCAAAAAATATTATATACGTAAATATTAATGGGGTAATTAGAGATAAATGCCTTCTTAATGATGTCTTAAACCTCTAATTTTCTTATCTAGAGATAAATACTTAATAGAACAATTATTTATAGAAAACATCCCCTTTATATTTTTTATACCTATATTATCCTTATTATTAAATATATTATTTTATTTTTAATACAATATTTATTTTTAAATCTTAAAGAAATAATAAGGTATTTCTACCACCACCACCACCACTACCACCACCACCACAACCATCACCACCTCCACCATCACAACCACCACCACCACCACTACATCCACCACAACCATCACCACCTCCACCACCACAGCCAACACCACCACCACCACCAACACCACCTACTAATAATTTCATCATACGCGCGCGTCCGTGAATTTTTTTTAAAATCGCCATAACTAATTAAAAAAAAATCAGAAAAATCGAAAAAAAATCATATTTGGATAAATCAAATTAATATTTACGTCTATGATTTTTTTCGGAATTTTCTGAATTTTTTGGTTTTTTTGATTTTTTTTAAATTTTTAAATTCGCAAACATGGAATTCCATGTTTTAAACAGTGAATTTCGTGTCTGCGGAAAACAAATTCCTTATATCAAAACATGGAATTCCATGTTTAAAACATGGAATTCCATGTTCTGCGAATTAAAAAATTCAAAAAAAATCAAAAAATTCAAAAAATTCTAGAAAAAATCATAGGCGTAAATATTTATTTGCTTTATCCAAATATATAAATTTTTGATTTTTTTGATTTTTTTAGAATTAGTTATGACGATTTTAAAAAAAATTCACGGACGCGCGCGTGTGTTTATTAGTTTTTGTTTTGTTTTTTTCTAATTTCTTTTTTTTAATTGTTAATTATAAGGGTAGTTTGGGATGAGGCTGTTTTCTATAAAAAAATCTTATTATAGGCACCTTTTTTTAAATAAGTTTTTTAATAGGCATTAATCTCTAATTGGCTCAATATTAATTTGCTTTATCCAAAAATGCAAATTTTTTATTTTTTTGATTTCTTTTTTAATTAGTTATGACGATTTCACGAACGCGTGCGTGTGTGATGAAATTAGTAGTAGTATGTGGTTGTTGTTGTGGTGGTGTTTGCTGTGGTGGTGGTTGTGGTGGCTGTAGTGATGGTTAAATACATGGTGGTGGTGGTGGTGGTGGTTGTGGTAGTGGAAGTACCCTATTATTTGTTTAATATTTTAAAAATTAATATTGTATTAAAATAAAATATAATATATTTAATAATAAGGGTAGTAAAAGTATGAAAAATATAAAGGAGATGTTTTCTGTAAATAATTACTTCATTAGTCATTTTTTATAAAATAAATTATTAAAAACTTTAGAAAAATATTAGATTACTTTATGAGGATGTTTTCTCTAATAACATTTTTTTTCCAAATAAATCTGAGGCAAATTGATTAGAAAGAAAAGCCTTACTACTGAAGGGGTACAAGCTAATGCATAAATAATATCTATGGATATCTAATTCTAGCTCTTATTATATGCCTCCATAAGTCATCCGGTGAGTCTACATATTGAGTTGAACCTGCCATTTGCTTAACGCCTATCTTGACCGTCTAATTCGTACATATATTTGTCTCCGGATATGCACGCATAAGCTCAAAGTTGTCGTGGCTGATCTCCTTCCTATCGTCCATTAACGTGTGTAAACTCTGTGTTCAGCCTCAACGAATATCGTGTCATAGACCTCATGTAAGGTTCACAATTCAGATTGGAAAAACACGACTGGTTTTCGCTTTAGACAAATGATAAACGAAATCTCAATCTTTGTTCAATATTACTCTAGAACTCGGTTTAGTCCATTTGACCATGTGTTCTTTGTCGATAATATGAGATCCAGTCAATCATGCTAGTAGCCCCAAGCGGAAAAAAAGCACATGCCGTTGATGGGTAAAAAGTAACCAAAACCTCTCGAGGTCGGGGATTCACAAAAAACAACTACAACAAACAAGAATAATGAGTTATTAACATAAAGTGCTTTTAAGCGTAACCTCGTTAACATGAGGACAACAATGAAACTGCTCAACCTTATTCGTTTGGCAATTAGTAGTCAAAGGGTTATCGAGCTCAAGTTTGTGATGTAAAGCTAACCACCACATAAATAGTTATTCTGGTATCATAATTTAAGTGGACAATCATAACGTAACAATCTGAATAATCTCTATAAATAAAACAAGAAATGTATATATTATCAATCATTACAATTTGGACATTCATGTCCATATCAATTTTAATAAAAACTATTCATTCTTTTGTATTCTATTTCTTCTTCAAAATCATGATATATATATTCAATTTAGATGCTATTTTTTCATCATTGCGATGAGTTTACATATAATCTTATTATGTTAACCCATATGCAAACCTACTAACCCAACCATCAAACAAATACGAAGTATTTCTATTTGGTAAAATTTGTGCTATCAGATCTATGTCGTTTGTAGAAAATTAAGTTTCCTAATCCATTGAGATGTTAAAATCTGTGCTATCAGATCTGCGCCATTTGTAGAAAATTTAAGTTTCCTAATCCATTGAGATGTCATATACCCTTATTAAAAGCCAACAAAATTCTTATAGAAGAAAATATCACATTGGAAAAATATCAACTCACCCTATTATCAGAAGCAGGTTAACCGAAAGAATGGTGGAAATAACCACCAAACGCCGAATTTCACACTCTTATGAAAAGAACAACAAAGAATCTCACGATGTTGAGCATCCAAGAAATGAATAAATCATACATAGATAACAGATTCTGCAAGGCCATCCTTTAAGTGTGGTAAAGATCCCCACACGAAAAGTTAAGGAATCACGGTAGCGAATAATTTGGAATTTCAAACTTGAAATTTTTACTCGATGAATTAAAGTAACGATGTATACCATAAAAAATCATACAACCACTCATACCACTAATGATGTGGCATGATATATACCATAAAAATCCACTTCTTGCCAGTTTCGATTCTAAATGAACTTAGGCATTTCGCCACTCTACTAATTCAAAGGCCCGCCACACTGTTTCTGTTTCATCCAAGCTCTCATGAATATTCACTGCATCCTTTTATTCTTAATTCTACAAGATTCTTCATCTAATTAGTCATATTTTTCTTCTGAACTCATCTTCCATTACCTAGAAATTATGTTCATCTAACTCTTCAAGCAAATCCTTTTCATCTTTAAGCATATATGCTCGAGCACCCATATTTTATTTAGTTAGAAACTCCTTAGCATCAACTCTCTCAAACTCATATGATATATTCATCACTTCACCTATTGTCTCAATATTCATTGTCATTTTTTTCATGCTTCCCTAACCTGTAAATAAAACTACCAATCTCGTTTTTATCGTAAGAACATTCATATTCAAGCTACATTGTTTTGTCATTGACCATCAATGAAAATAAGACTTTGGGCTAACAGTAATAATATATACCACCAAAAATCATCTCATACCACTAATAAATTGGAACGAGTAGAGTGGAAGTAATCTTTCAATTTATTTACTTTTTAAATATAATTCTAATTTACTTTCAATCAATTCATGACACATTATTGATGATATATATATATATATATATATATATATATATATATATATATATATATATATATATATATATATATATATATATATATATATATATATATATATGGGTGATTGACTGACAGAGTCCATAGACTATTACTAGTTGCCCATCAGGTTTAACCCACCCAAAAAGTCCGAACATTACCCTCTTATACCAATTAATAACTATTGACTTACCAAAATGAATTTTCCTGATTTCATGCAAAAAATCAAATGATTGATTTTTGGTTATTTTAACTTATCTTATATTAGTAGTTAGATCACGGTTGATTTTTGGTTATTTTAACTTGTCTTCTATTTGTTATCAGATCATGTTGTTCCTTGAAATCGTATCTGTATAAAATTGAAGTGTCAGAATACATTTGTATCTGTGATATGAGTGGTGGTGGATACGTGTATAAATGTCGGGTTGAGTGTGTTTAATGGTGAGTTGCAATTTTTGTTATGTTGTGTTAGAATCATGATAGTCGGTGTGTTAGTGTAATTTGGGTGGTGTGTTAGTTAAAATCAATGGCGTAGACTGTTGTTCGTATAGTAATAAATAGTGGCGGGTAATGTTTCCAATTTTGGTGGTGTGAATATTAAAAACAATGGGTTGTGTGTCAACCTGAAATAGCAGAAAACAAGTAGTTGGGCTATACGTGTAATTTAGATGGTGTGACAGTTTAAAATGTTGGTTTGTGTGATAACAAAATGTAACAAACTAAGGGTAGACAAAACTTATTATTAATAAAAAATCACACACTGTTTTTGAGAAATGCAAAACCATATTAAATTGTATCTTGTAACAAGAATCATCTGATTGGGTCGCTCATTCAACATCGAAACTGTTAAACAGATTACTAAACCTTAATCCCAAAAGTTAACTGTGGCTCATTGTAACAACACAGAAGTATTGACAAAAAGAGATTCTAAAATATGGAACACTACTCCAATACTGCAAATCCTCCAGCAGCTTTAATCTTTTCTATAATCTCATTTGCCTCTTCTTTAATCGCTCCTTGCTTAACTAAAACATGTACCTTCTCAACCACCCTGACTTGTAAAAGCTCATACCTCTTTAATCACCTTGATTTTTGCAGCTACATCAAATTTTATTTCATTCATACACGGAAAAGGACTCATATAACATTCTTTTAAACACAAAATAATGATTTATATGTGTATCAAATGATGATTTGTCACTTTGTTAAACTAAAAAACAAGATATTAGATTGGAAACATACATTCTAATCGAATTGCGTTGTAATGTCTGCTACGAAATGGTGGTGTCTCTGTTAGTGTGAATATCTTTGAGCGTGTATGAGTGTAATAAAATTTCCAAAATATTAGTTATGATTAAGGGATTTATTAGATATGATACAAAAATGAGATTCATTAAAAAATGGGATTTTTTAGATAGCAATAAATTGGTAAAAATCAGATAAGATTGTTAAACGCAGGGGTATGACTGGTATACATTTTACAACGTTGGACCCTTTGAGGGAGAAATATCACGTTGGACCTAATGGGGGCGGATTATTGGGTTTGTGGACCTTTTAAACTAATATCTCATATATATATATATATATATATATATATATATATATATATATATATATATTACTCGATAGATTAGAGTACTGATATATATCACCAAAATTTATACCACAAAAAATCATAGCACCAATCATTTTGCTATTGACGTGATTTGATTTGATCTGAAGTAAATTCTCAATATATTTATTTTATAGATCTAATAATTTACTTCGAAATAATTCATGCTACACCATTGGTGGTATATTTGGTGGTATATATCCTTACTTGATGTATTAGAGTAACGATATATTCCACAAAAAATTATAACACTAATCATATAGCCTGATTTGATTGAAAGTATATTGAAATCTATTTATATTCAAGTATAATTCTATTTTGCTTTTAATCAAATCATGTCGCATCATCATTGGTGGTGTGTTTGGTGATATGGGTTTTGGTGGTATATATCATTACTCTAACCCGAGTAATTATATAAACCACCAAAAATTATACCACTAATGATATGCCATAATTTGATTGGAAGTAAATTATTAATCTATCTATTTTCTCAATGTAATTTTAATTATTTTCAATCAAATCATTGCCACATCGGGTGTGGTGTGTTTCGTGGTATGACTTTTGGTGGTATATATATTCGATGAATTCGAGTAATGATATATACCACCGCAAATCATACCACTAACGATATGGTATGATTTGATTGAAGTAAATTGCCAAGCAATTTATTTTATCAGTTTAATTCTAATTTACTTCCAATCAAATCATGCTACATCACTGGTGGCATATCATTACTCGCTAAATTAGGGTAATGATGTGGTATAATTTTATTAGAAGTAAAATTGTCAATCTAATTTAGAATTACTTCCAATCAAATCTAGTCACACCATTGGTGGTATAATTTTTGGTAGTATATATCATAAATCGATGGAATAGAGTAATAGTATATACCATAAAAATCATATAACTAATGATCTGACATGATTTTATTTGAAGTAAATTTTAATTCTATTTTATTTCTAAATATAATTCTAATTACTTTTAATAAAATCTTATTATAGCATTGGAGGTTTGTTTAGTGATATAATTTTTTATGGTATATATCATTAATCTGATCCAAGTTTTCCTTTTAAAATCATGCCAAATAACATCACACCACTAATCATACCACTAATGATGTGGCATGATTTGGATGGAAGTAAATTACAATCGGTTTATGTTCTCAATCCAATTCTAATTTACTTCCAATCAAATCATTATATATCATTGGCGGTATATTTAGTGATATGATTTGTGGTGCTATATATCATTACTCCCATTAGGAATACTGCAAATCAGAACTTATCACACAATTTACATCAACATGAATGACACGATGCCACTATTTCCAAGTTCTTTTTAACCACCAAGCTCTATTTCTTAATCTTAACTCTCTTTTAATAAATCATCAATCATTTTCTACGCTTTATATCATATTATATATATATATATATATATATATATAAAACCAGATTTTTGTGGATCCAGCTGATCAACACAAGACCACTTTCACTTGTCCGTTTGGCACATTTGCTTATCAAAGGATGCATTTTGGTTTATGCAATGCACCAGCCACGTTACAGCGGTGTATGATGTCTATGTTCTGGGATATGATTGACAAATTTGCACCCCCAAACACTACATGGACAGATTTATAAAAATAAGCTCATTCCAAGCTTCAAAACCGTTGCGCAAATGAGAGATCTCATTGGATCTGTAAATCCAAGCTCTCAACTGTTTTGTAACTTCAAAACTCCGAGCTTTCACCTGAACTCCAAGCGCGAAAAAATATCTACTTTCTCATTTATTACAATAGCAGCTTTTTCGGTAGCTGGTGTAAATTTCTCAGTAGTAGTTTTGTTGGATTTCAAGTTTTCAAAATCATTACCAAGGAAGAAATGAGTAGAAAACTAATATAATTTTATCAAATAAAATCAAAATAAGTAACGTTTTTTTATCAATCAAACCATTTTATTAAATCAAACTACACTATCTTTACAACTTTAAGATGTCCAAATCAGAAATCTCAGATCTAAAACTATTACATCAAATTACAAAGAAATTTACTACATTAATCTAATCTTAAAGCTTTTCAACTTTGTCTTAACTCTTGAAAACATATGCAGCTGCCAATTGTTAGCTATCCTCATTCTTCCATCCTTCACCTTGAATCTTTTAATATCTGTTGTCGTAACATACTAGAAAATCCATCTTAATAAAATAAGTAATCTTATTATAGGATAAATATAAATACAATTCTAATAAATAATTATACTTTGAATTGAAAACAACAAATATTATATTGAATATTATATGATCTAGGTTGAATTACTTACCAACATACAATCGCTTTCAGATCCCAAAATAATTTCCTTTCCCTTTGAACCTATGATGAATAATGAAACATTCTCAAAGACTCGTTCAAGAATCAATTATTATGATTCCGCTAATCAGTTTTATGTCGATTAATATTGTAAAAATTTCTTTACTTCAAATAAACAATATATAAAACCTCTTTAATGTATATTTATTGGAAATGCCTTCTCAAGAGTTGAATATTATGCTTATTACAGTTCTTGTTAATTGAATGTTCACTAAAAAGTATCGCTAATAGTATGAAAAGTTACCAGATTTGAGAAAAAAATCCAAGATCTATTTTTTCTTTAACACTAAAATAAAAAATTAATATTCTATAAACTTGAAAAAAGAAACCAAAAACAAGTTATTTTGTAATACATCCCTGGTACAAATATTTTTTTAAAGAATAAATTTTAACTATGAGGTCTTCAAATTAGGGTTCCAAAAATAATTTTGAAAACCTAATTTATAAAAGCTAGTAGTCGTTGTATTAACTACTAATTAACAAATATAAACTTATTCAAGCAACAAACAATTTTTCGCTTAAATCGTATGCTTAATCCTTGGAATGGGGAAAATTTAACAATTTTACATAAGTAGAATATAACAGTTTAAATATATAGTACATAAATATATTTATTTTTAGATACATATTTTGTAAAGATACATAATTATAAAAACAACAATATAATATGTATAATTAACTGCATATGCTTGAAGTTTATACACTCATATTGTTAATTGATTGGACAACTAAAGAAAATCAAAGTTTTTTTTTATGTTAGATAAAATACACATGAAATCTATAGAAGAATATATGATGTATGGGGTAGTATTTAAGCTTATTTCATTATCCATCATGGTTCAAATGAAATTGAAATACTTGATAGCTTTAAAAGTTGAGAAATGTGTGGTGAAACGTTTCTTGAAGGGTGTATTTATAGGGTGGAGCAAATACCATTAGCTGGAATTAAGATAACACGAATTCCATAGAAATTATATAAGTTTAAAATAATTAATGATAATTAATTAAAAGTTTAAAAAAATCAATTATCATTACTTAAATTATCTTTTGCTTTTTCAATCAAAAATAAATATTATTTATTGACATTACAATTAATAATTTTCTTTTTAATAAAATAAAAGAATATTGTCTAAATTAAGAGGTATAAAACTTTATTTGTTTTATTAGGGGTAAATGTGAAATTATTTATGGAAAAAAATTATTTAAAAAGATTTATATTTATAAAAAAAGTGATTTACTCAAGAAGTACATGATACAACAAATCTTGCACAAATGGCCCAATCCAATAAAATGATTAATATACATGTTTCCACCGTAATCAATAACAAAACATTCCATAACTAAAATTAACTTTCCATAATTAATTTTTTTTATAATTAACATATTTTATAACTAAAGTATTTTATAATTACAATGTTTTATCACCAAAATAATTCATTATATTTTCTATTGCATTATGAAAAATAAAACTGATTCTTGAATTAAAAAATCAACAATATTCAAGTATGTGCATAAAACAAGAAAAATAGTTGGATAGACGCAGGACACTAAAAACGTAAGTAAAAAGTAGTATGCTAATTGTACGAAAAACAGTGGGTTGACGGTACAAATAGTAGGTTGCGTAGACATATCAATGGGTTGTACATACATAACAATTGCTTGACAATTCAAAAACAATTGATTACTAATACATTGATTTGAGTTGCCGTTAAAAAATAATTGGTTATTAGTTCAAATTTAGTGCATTTCCGAGATATCTTAACCTGGAAATAAATAAACCACCATGAAGCAAGAATTTAAAACAAATCACCATGAGTAGTATATACAAATATTGTATAACATAATCTAAAATAACATTTGTAAATCAACATGATATGGATGGTAATCAATTGACTAATTATAAGTATACAAAGGATTAATGTTACATTATACAAAACACGAACAATGTTTATAAAGCGTAAAGTTATACAAAGAAAAATAAGAAACACAACAAAAACAAAAATAGTTATACCATGAATTGTAGAACAATAAATTGCATATAGTGTTTCTGATAATCTTTTTTGGAATATCAACGGAGAGATAATGACATAGGATTGAAGTTTACCAATATTTTTGTTTAGATATTCTATAATTTTAAACATTGATTAAGAACGTTTTTCAATAATAATAACATGGTATAGATGAGATCTAAATAACAAATGCATTTATTTTCATAAAATTATTGGCATAAGGGGTAAACTTGTAAAAATCAAATTTAAATATCACATTGTCGGGGGATAAAAAAAATATGAACTTGTTGCGGGGGTTGGGGGGGAGGGGGGTGATTGCGTATTTGTTTTTAAACAATTAACTGGAGAAAAAATCATGTCACATCATTAGGAAAAAATCATGTCATAGGAAAATGTTGGCACCATATAAGAATGTAGTGAAGATTGTATAACTATTTATTCAATAATAATAGTATTATTTAAATTAGAAAATATATTTCCAACTTCAAAAAAAACGCCAAATAACATTACACCACTAATTATACCACTAATGATGTGGCATGATTTGGTTGAAAGTAATTTACAATCAGTTATGTTCTCAATTTACTTATAATTTACTTCCAATCAAATCATTTTGTATCATTGGTGGTAATATGATTTTTGGTGGTATATATCGTTCCTTGTGGATTAAAGTAATGATATATACCACAAAAAATTATACCACATATGATGTGGCATGATTTGATTGGAAGTAAATATCAGTCGATTTAATTTATCAATACATTCTAATAATTCAAATAAAATCATGCTACATCATTGGTGGTATGTTTGGTGGTGTAATTTTTGGCAGTATATATTATTAGTCGATTGATTAGGGTAATGATACATACCATTAAAAATCATAGCATCAATCATATCTCTAATAATGTGTAGCATGATTTGAGTAGAAGTGGATTGTCGATATTCTTATTTTCTCAATCCAAGTATAATTAATATAAATAAAATCATTTCACATTATTGGTGGTGTGTTTGGTGATATGATTATTGATGGTATATAATATTAATCGATAAATTAGAGCAATTATATATTCCACCAAAAAGAATACCATTAATGACGTGGCGTGAGTTGATTGGATGTAAGTTAGCAAGCGATATAATTTATAAATTTAATATTAATTATAGTTCAAATAAATTCATGCCAGTTTTTGTGGTATATATCATTACACTGGATATATACACAAAAAGTCATATCACCAATCACACCACTAATAATGTGGCATAAGTTGATTAGAAGTAAATTGTAAATTATTTATTTTTTCAAGCAAATTTTGTTTTCCTTCCAATCAAATAATAACACGGCATTGATGGTATGTTTGTAGGTAGGGGTGGAAATCGAATCCGAAATTTCCGATTTCCGACTTTTCCGATCCGAAAATTCCGATTAGGAACAGATTTTTAAGGTTCCGAAATTCCGAACTTCCGATTTCCGATTTCCGATTTTTCCGAGAAAATTGGAAAGGAATTGGAACTACATATAAATTTCCGAATTTTCCGAATTTTCCGATCCGATTTTTATTATCTATTTTACATGATGTATATTAAATAAATAATAAAATATGAAGAATAAGATAAATAAAAAAAAGCATACCACAGAAAATGTTTTATTTTTATTTTTGAGAAAAGAAACAGAAAAAAAAAACCATTAAACGTATTAAAACCAAAAACCCATCCTTCACACTCGCATTGGAAAAAAGGGAAATCTCTTCACACTCATCAAATCTATCCACCCTCACGACCATTGAAACTCCAAAAAATTGAATTATTGTTAACCTACATCATCACTTTTACAATTTTCTAAAATCATATAATTTATTATATTTTTATTTTATTGTGATAACTAATATGAAAATTACTGTCCTTAGTTTTGTAATTTCCGAACCCAAACTTCCGAAATTTCCGAACCAAAAGTTCCGAAATTTCCGAATTTCCGTGCCGAAAATTCCGAAATTCCGAATTCGGAATTATTTTTCCCAGTTCCGAAAAATTGGATAGGAATTGGAATGGAAAAAATCTATTCCGAAAAAAATTGGAATTTTTCCGAAAGACTCTTTTTCCGATCCGTTCCTTCCGATTTCCACCCCTATTTGTAGGTATATATCATTAGTCGATGAATTAGAGTAACGATATACCACCAATCACACCACTAATGTTATATAATGATTAGATTGAAAGTATATATTTATTCGAATTATTTTCTCAATCTAAGTCTAATTTACTTCCAATAATATCATGCCACATTATTGGTAATATAATTTTTTACGGTATATTTCATTATGCGATGGATTAGGGTGATGTTATATATACATAAAAGGCATACCATTAATGGTGTGATATAATTTGATTGGAAGTAAAATTGTCAGTTTAGTTTTTTTTTTTTTTTTTTTAATTCTAATCCACTTCCCATCAAATCATGATATATATATGTCAAAAAAAAATCATGATATATCATTGGTAGATTTTTGATGGTATAATTTTTAATTATATATATATATATATATTTAAGTGAAGAATTAGGGTAGTAATATATACAAAAATTAACCATACCACTAATTATGTAGTATATTTTGATTGAGAGTAAATTTTTAATCTATTTTTCTCCTCAATCTTATTTGAATTCCTTTCAATCAAAGCATACCACATTATTGCGATATACTTGGTAGTATTTATCATTACTTGGAAAGATTTGATTAAAATAAATTATTAATCTATATATTTTTCCAATCTAATTCAAATTTATTTTTTATCAAATAATGTCACATCATCGATGTTATAATTGGTAGAATTATTTGATGGATTAAAGTAATGATACTACCAAAAATCATATCACAAATAATACCACTAATAATTTGATTGAAAGTAAATTTATATTCTATTTGTTTTTCAATATAACTTTGTCTACTTTCAATCAAATTATGTCACATTATTAGTGATAATTTTAATGACATAATTTTTGGTGGTGTATATCATTCCTTGATGGATTCTACTGATGATCTATACCACCAAAAATCATAGCACCAATCATACCACTAAGGATGTAGCATAATTTAATTAGGAGTTAATTGTCAAACTATTTATTTCACAATCTACTTTTATTTTACATTCAGTCAATCATGTCACATGATCGGTGTTATGTTTGGCGGTTTGATTTTTGATGGTATATATCATTACTCGGTTATGCTGTAGATCTCCCCACCTAGGCGTCAACTTCTCCCTTAGCCGCTTACGCATAGTTAAAATTCTAGGCGTTTTTCCTAGCGTCTTAGTCGCCGTGGAATAGGCGCCTAACCCATCTAGGAGCTGATTAATGGCAAAAAATGGCCCCTAGGCGCCGATTAATGGCAAAACATGCCCGCGTAGGTCTTCTTGTTATTTTTCTTATTCTCGATAATTCTTTAATTGATATTATAACTCAATTTTTAGTATTATTATACTTATTATAGTGTTGTTAGATGAATTTACTGACATAAATAGTTAAAATTACACATATATTACTAAATGTATAAAATTAAAACCGTATAATTCCGCCTAGGCCCCGCGTAAGCCTGGTTAGGCGCTAGGCCCCGATCGACCGCGTAGGCCACAAAACCGAGTTCTACAGCATAGTTACTAGGTGGAATATAGTAATGATATGTACCACCAAAAATCAAACCACGAATGATATGACTTGATTGGAGTAAATTGTCAATCAATATATTTTATTAATTTAATTCAAATTTATTTCCAATCAAATAACATCATATCATTGAGGGTATAATTTTTGGTATTGTATCATTACTCAATGGACTAGGGTAATGATATATATTATAAAAATCATACCACTAATGATGTGGTATAATTTGATTGGAAGTAAATTTTCAATCTATTTATTGTTTGAATCTAATTCTGAATTACTTCCAATAAAATCATGTCACATCATTGATGCTATTATTTTTTTTATCATATATATGCTTACTCGATGGATTAGACTAGAAACATATACCATAAAAATCATATCACCAATCATACCACTAATGATGTGGCATGATTTGATTCAAAGTAAATTTCAAATCTAGGGTGAATTATACTTAGGGTCTTGGAGACCATATTTATTCTCTATAGCGTATGGTCCAGAAATTCCTTCTTATTAGATACATTTGTTTTGATAATTGTCTTTCCTACCCTTACTAACACTAAAAGACGAAAAAAGTGTGATGTCACTGTTTCTCTCTCCACTACCTACCACTACCCACCTACCTCCGACCACCTACCTCCGACCACCTACCACCGACCTCCGACCTCCGACCACCGACCACCAATCACCGGTCACCGGAAAAACATAGAGTATCGGCACAATTTGTTGAGTACTCCGACAATTTGCTGAGTACTCAGACAATTTGCTGAGTACCTCCGACAATTTTGCAAAGTACTCCAACAATTTTGCTGAGTACTCTGACAATTTCGATGAGTACTCCGACAATTTTGATGAGTACTCCGACAATTTTGATAATTATAATTAAAGATCGAAGAGTAAAAAACCAATTTAATATTTTATTCACATTTCTTTCAATTTTCAAATGAATTACAAAAATAAACAATTCAAATCTGACTTTTACTTTGACCAGATTTGGTCAAACCAGATCTAAAAAAAAATTAAAAAAACCCTACTCCTCAAGAGTACTATGTACGCTAATCCAAAAAAAACAAACAAACATCATCTTCACGTGGGTTATCACCGACTACCACCACCTATGCTTCACAAACGGAGCTCAGGCGAGCTTGCATCTCATCCATGGAGGAACGGCGGTGGGCTCAGACGAGATGGTGGCGGGTGGTGCGAAGAACGTAGCTGTGCCGCTCAAATCCAGATTTGTTTGATGCTGCTGGACTCACGTAACCATAGCTGTCAGCTCCATTGAAGGACTCTTGAACTCACCAAAATGGATAGAGGCCGAATCTGGAAGACGGGGAGAGCTCCGGTGCTGCTGTTGGACTCGCGTAACCTTAGGTGGCAGCTCCATTGAAGGACTCTTGAACTCGCCGGAATGGATAGAGGCCGGATCTGGAAGACGACGAGAGCTCTGGCGAATGCGCGCACTCTCTAGCTCGCCTCCCCCTTCTCACGCTTCGCGAACGGAGCACGCCAGATCTTCAGCAGCAGTGAACAGTGAAGATAGGGATCATCTCTTCTGGGCTTGCCCTAGTACGAAACGGATTTGGGAATTTTGCAAAAAGAAAACAAATTTACAGATTCAGATGAATGATTAGGGAGCTATAATCAAAGCTTTCGAGAAGAAGAATACTAAGAGATTAGAAGATGAAATTACCTATTTGATGTTGCCAATAGCTGTTCATACGGTTTGGGAAGAGAGAAATAATAGAATCTTTAACCAAATCTTCAATACAGAGGAAGCTATTATGGAGAAGATTATTGATCGAGTGATTGAGAATATGGTGAAGTTGAAGAGTTTCGGCAAAGAGGGCATCGAAGCTGCGATGATAAGGTGGAGAGAGAAATAGGGTTTGGATATTTAGATTTACTTTGTACTTCCTAATGTACTAATGGGTTGTAAGAGTAGCTTTTAGTCCGTATTGTGTTTGTTTGTTTTGTTTTATTATATCTAGTCAAAGTTTGACTAGGCTAAGGTGTAAAACTTTATTTGTTTTGATATAAAATTGGAAGGTTATGTTAGGAGCTGGAGAGCCTCTTCACTCTAATTTGCGGGTAGATTGGAATTTATTAGATCGGTTCTTCAAGGGGTGATATGCTTTTGGTTTACGATTTTCCCGGTTCTGGTTGGTGTTAAAGAGAGAATTATTAGTATTTGCCGTAATTTTTATTGGGATAATAAGCCACCCCAAGTTAGTTGGAAAAAGATTTGTATGCCTAAAAATGAAGGGGGACTTGGATTAATAGATTTTGAAGCATGGAATAAAGCTTTACTTCTAAAGATGATTTGGAAAATAGTGGAAAATAAAGAATCACTTTGGATTAGGTGGATTCATGGTGAGTATTTTAATAGTAGTGGTTTTTGGGAATGGATTCCTAAAAAAAGTAATTCCCCACTTTTGAAAAATATTTGGGAGCTAAAAGAAATTATACGTGGGTCCCTAGGTGAAGAAGGAAGAAAAAAATATTAGCTTTATGGTTTGCTTCCGTTAAGGCGCCCCGATCAACATATGAGGTAAATACAATAAAGTTTTATGATGTATATAAATTCCCTTATGATTTATTTCGTCGCAAAGCTTTTATTAAACCTTGGGCAAATATTGTGTGGGATCCGAGCGTATTTCCGAAACATGCAATCATAGTATGGATGGCATTAAAAGAAAGACTTAAAACTAAGAATAGGATTACTTACATGGAACTTGATCCACTCTGTGATTTGTGTAAGGAATATTTTTAATCGAATAGGAATTTATTTTTTGAATGCTCTTTTGCTAAGGCTATATGGGATGATATAAAAATGTCGCTTGGACTAGACAAGGAAATGAACATTATTCAAAGCGCTTTGAAATGGCTTAAAAAATTAAAAGCTAGAGAGAATTGGAGAAGAAAGGCTTGGAAAGTGGGTTTTGGAGCTACCGTGTATTGTATTTGGACGGCGAGAAATCACCTAGCTATGAGAGGTGCTTCCAAGACTAGAGAAATAGTAACCAAAGAAATCAAATGGTGTGTTTATTCAATCTTATTTTCCTTGTTCCCTCGGCATTCTTTTTTGGATGTGAGTGGAAGGCTAGCTTGTATTAGTATAGTATGAGGTAGTTGTTTTTATATTCCTTGTTGTTACCTTAAGCTTTCGAGCCTAGGTAGGTAACACCCTTGTATAGTGTACAGTTTTGATATTTTAATACAACCATTTACCCGACCCAAAAAAAAAAATTATTCTGACGGGCTTAGAAAAAAAAAATTCTATTCATTGGTTTATTTAGACACATAAATACCCATACTTTTAACAGAAAGGATTTCTTTTTTTTAGTCAAAAACCGAAAGGAATTCAAGTAGAAACGGGAAAACAAGGTTGCCATTTATACTTTGTTTTGTTCAACATTTGTTAATTTTTTTTTCACATGCACCACTTGATTAGCCCGCGAGTGTATCCGAAAGTACCATCAATTTGCAAAAACACCTTTACACAAGATCAGTTTGTTTCATGTTTTCCCATATTTCCAAAATTCTCCATAGACATAGATTACAATCAACTAACATTCTCAATAGCATCTTCATCACTCATTCTCACTATGCACTCTTCACTTTCAGACCAATTTGTAACCACACCTATCTTGACGATCCCACAAATCCCAGTTCTTCATCTTCTATTATCAAAAGGGTCACATTTCAAGTATACGAACAATACTTTCAACAACAGGAAAAAACCCATTCAAAAACAACACCTAAGCTTAATTTAGATGTAGATATTGATTCTCTAAGTCAAGAACAAGCTATAACTATCGTCGCTTCACTAGTTGATGAAGCAGGTTCCATGGTCGCTTTAAGTTTCTTTTATTGGGCAATTGGGTATGCAAAGTTCAAGAATTTCATGAGGTTTTACATAGTATTAGCTATGTGTTTAATTAAAAATGAAAACTACTCAAAAGCTGACGAAGTTATGCATTGTATGGTCAGAAATTTCGGTGAGATTGGTAGGTTAAAAGAGGCTATTGATATGCTTTTCGAAATGCAAAATCAAGGCTTAATTTTAGGTGTTGGGAGTTTGAATTGTGTGCTTAGTGTTGCAATTAGGACTGGTTGTGTTCAAATTGGAGAGAATGTGTTTGTTGAAATGTGTGAAAGAAATGTTCACCCAGATGCTACTAGTTTCGAATCAATGATCGTTGGATATTGTAGATTAGGAAAACTTTCAGAAATTGATCGATGGTTAAACACAATGCTGGGTAAGAAATTTCTAATGGATAACGCAACATGTACTATGATTACACGTGTATTTTGTGAAAAAGGGTACGTAAACAAAGCATTAGGAATTTTCAACAGATTAATCGAAATGGGATTTACTCCAAATGTAATAAACTTTACATGTTTAATTAATGGATTATGTAAAAGAGGTAGTATAAAACAAGCGTTTGAATTAATGGAAGAAATGGTTAAAAAAGGTTGTAAACCAAATGTTTATACACATACATCAATAATCCATGGTTTATGTAAAAAAGGATGGACAGATAAAGCATTTAGACTGTTCTTAAAACTTGTAAGAAGTGATTATTATAAGCCAAATGTACATACATATACAGCCATGATTTCAGGGTATTGTAAAGAGGAAAAATTACAAAGAGCAGAAATGTTATTCACTAGAATGCAAGAGCAAGGATTAACACCTAATATTAATACTTACACTACTCTTATACACGCGTATTCCAAAGTAGGAGATTTTAATCGCGCATATCAGTTACTCGATAAAATGACTCAACTAGGTTTAACTCCTAATATCTGTACTTACAATGCAGTAATTGATGGTTTATGGAAAAAAAACAAGTTTCAAGAAGGTTATGAATTATTAAATAAAGCGTTAAAAAACGGATTAACTCCGGATTTAGTAACATACACTATTCTTATTACCAAGAGTTGCAAACAAGAAGATATTAACCAAGGTTTAGCTATGTTTAGTAAGATGATAAAAGTCGGTTTTACCCCTGATATATATACGTATACGACGCTTATTTCCGCCCTTTGCAAGGAGAAAAGAGTAAAGGAAAGTTTGATATTTTATAATGATGCGATAAAACATGGGATGGTACCAAGTAAAGAAACTTTTACATCGATGATTAGTGGTTATTTTAAAAACGGTGAATCGAATTTAGCTTTGAAATTATTAGATGAGATGAGTGAATATAATGTTTCACCTGATTGTTTTACTTACAGTGCGCTTATAAGTGGGTTGTGTAAAGAGTCTAAATTAGATGAAGCTACAAAACTATATGAAACGATGGTAAAAAATGGATTATTACCAAGTGAAGTTACGAGGTTAACTATAGTTTATGAGTATTGTAAGAAGGGTGAAGATTTAATTGCCATGGAATTGTTGGATAAGTTAGATAAGAAGCTATGGATTCGTACGGTTAAAAGTTTGGTTAGAAAGCTTTGTAGTGAAAAGAAAGTGGAAATTGCTGCTTTGTTTTTTCGTAAATTGTTGAATAAAGATAAGGAAATGGATCGTGTTACTCTTGCTGCTTTTATGTCTTCGTGTTATAGTACTAATAATTATGCTCTTGTGGCGGATATTTCTACAAGTATATGTAAATGAAACTGTTTAGACATTGTTATTTACTTATTGTATGGTATTTTTATTTTTTATCAACCATCAATTTTATTGTATTTAACTTTCTTTTTACATTCAAGAGCACTCAAAACCGAGCCTCAATAAGCAGCTATATATTAAAATTACAAGCTATTTATACTAACGGCAGAAAATTACATTAACAAAGCATTCTAACTTCATTTGAGCACATTCTGCAAATTCCATTCTTCTGCAATCTTTTCTCTTCTAGCTTTCAACTTAAACTTTCTTTTATCTTTACTCTTAACAGAAAGACAATACAGTATATTGTGCATAATTTGTTCCTCATTCTGTATCTTTTCTTTGTGTATATGACTTCTATTAGTCTAGATCAAGTACACAAAAGAAGTAAACCACTTAACCGCAAGTGGTTATCCCAAGTAATATATGATAATCGAGTTCGTTTTCAGGGACGGATTAGGTTCTACCCAAATATTAATCAAGTAGTAAGAATGATTGCTAAACAGAAAATAAAAGATAAGAATTTTTGTTTGGTTTTTGTAAATTAAAATTGCAATTAAAATAAAGACTAAAAGTAAATAAACAGAAAGGAAATAAAGCAAATAAACGACTAACTTCAGATAAGAGAGACACTTGAGTCTTGCAAGGAATCCACTTAATCAATATAATCTATGCTATGTTTAAGGGTAGAATTGGAATAATAATATTAGTCGGGACTCTAATATCTCCTAGCCCCCTGTCGGGTGGACCTAGAAGCTATCCTAAAGTACTATAAACCCCTGTATGGGCGAATATGCCTCTTCAGATGATAAGAATTTACCTCTTTGGCTATGTAACTAGTTAAGCCTGTCGGTCAATAACGGAAATTACACGGGTATTACCTAGATCTGTATTCAAACCCCCCCTGTCGGATGATCACTTCGCCACTAAAGTGAATAGCCCAAATACTAAAAGCTATTTCTAATTGTTCCTATAAGAAATAGTAATGAAAACAAAGTAATATCTAATATATAAAACTCAATTCAGTTTAAATCTAAACAATCCCAAATTCAAAACATTGATTAATTAATTAAGGTTCATCCCTTTAATGTGATTCTCAAGTATATGGAAATTTAGCTCATAATTAAATTAAAGACTAACATAAAATAAAAGGAATTCATGTTCAAATACAAAAGATAAATTAATAACCTAAAGGGTAGGATGTCCGTTGATGGAAGAACAGGATTCCTCCAGCACTAGCTTCTCCTTGCCTTCTTGCTCTGACTTGAAAACCTTAAGCCTCTTGTGTAATTCTCTCAAGTGTGTGAAAAGAGGAGGCTAAGGGGTGTATTTATAGGTGTTAGGGAACCCTGGGTCGAATTTACTTGGAGTGGAAGACAAGTTAAGAACTCTTAAATTCGTAGCCCTAAAATCTAGGAAAGGTAAGATTCTGCTGCTGATTTTTTTGGGTCATATCTCATTCAATACTTATCCGTTTGAGGTGTTCCAATATATGAAGTGGTGGAGGTTGTTGATAATTAGCGTAGCTTTCTTGATGATAATCATAACCATTAGAATAATAGTTATTTTGCGGATATGTTACGGAAGCTGAAGCTGGATTATTCGAACACCTTTCCCACACATGATTTTTTGATCCACAACCAGGACACGAAGGTATTGCACGTACTACATTCACCTGAGCAATTGTTCGAGCTTGTTCTTGTAGTTCTTCGAGTTGTTGGGCCAATTCTTTAAGCTTTATAGATTTTGAAGTGTCTTCTTTTTCTGGTTTCTTTGGCCAACTCCTCTCGTTCTCAAGAATTCTCTCCATCCCCAACCCAGCTTCTTCAGGATCTAGTAACACAAAACCTTTGTTTCCTAACAAATCTGCTTTTGCCCTTGATTTTTCATTGAATCCTCCATAAAACAAGGTTAAATAATATTCCAGCGATGATTTATGATATGGACATCTCGCCTTCTTTTCAGTAAATCGTAACCATGTTTCACCCAAACTTTCTCCGTCTTCCTGTATAAACTGTTCAAGCTCCAACATATCTTTTAAACGTCTACTAACCGGATAGAAGCGGTCTAGGAATCTTGCTTGGAGCTTATCCCAATCTGGAATGACATGAGGATATTGGGTATCGTACCAATTGCTTGCACCTCTGGTCAAGAAGAACTGGAACATCACGTAATACACCTGCTCCCTAGTAACTCCTCTTACGATATAAGCATCACAGATTTGCATGAATTTCTGCATATATCGGATCGGATCTTGTTGTGCAGCACCGCTAAATAACCCATGATTTGCAAACTGCGCTAACATCCCTGAATCTGGTCTGAATTTAGCGGCTTGGATTTCTGGAGTGCGAATTCCGCGTGGTTGCACTCTAAATTCGATGGGTAACTCAAGTCTCCTTGGATTCTCCATCTGTACTATCTATAAAACAAAAGCGTAAAATAGAACTAACTGAAATAAAAGCACAAGATATATGCACAAGGACTAATGATGTAGTCCCCGGCAGCGGCGCCAAAAACTTGGTGTGGCCTAGGGTGTGATAAAATATGATATAAATAAAGTGTAGATAAACACCCTAGACTAGCACGGTTCTGCAAGTATACAGATCGTGTGCAAGTTTTAGTAAATAAGTAAGATTCGTTCCGTAGAGACTACGAAGGTTAGGGGAATCTTATGTAATAATCAAGTGCAAATAATTAAAGCTAGAACAAATAAAACGCAAGAAAAGTAAAGACAAATAGATATTTATTTGGTTTTCAATTAAACTAAATTAAACTAAGAATTTAAAGACAGAAATTTAAATGCAAGAGAAGAAGTAGTATGAGAATATAGCTTGAGTAAATAGCATGTAATCCCCACTAGTTTTGCTGTTCTAAACATGTAAGGGTGAATTATGTAGTATTTCATTAATCGGTTCCAATTACGCTAGGTAGTTTTAAATAGGATTTACCTGTGTCAATAAGGGGTCCTAAGCAAACTGTTCCTGTAACTGGTAAGTAGCAATATGTACTAAACCATAGTGATTATCTAGTTAGGCTGATTTGTCAGATCTAGACCGAATACTAGACGTTATGTGCTACACATGTAATTAAACACTGTTGTCAATGGTGACCTAATTACTAGATGGTAATTCTATATGGCCGCGGTTCCACAAGAACACAGAATATAAATCCAAACACATAAACAGAGAATAAAAACAATAGTTCAATTTAAACATAGAATTCCCAAATTAGATAGATGTCAATCAAAACTAGGGTTCATACATATATGCTAAAAACTAAAGCTAATAGAAATTTAGTTCATACTAGAGAAAGAAAAGAAGGAAATTACAAATTCAAAGGTAGAAGAAGACATTGTGATGAACAGCTCCTTCCAGACTTCTTTTCTTGTGTTGTAAGCTTCCTCTTGGTTTAAGGTTTCACCAAGGATGATTTTATAGTGTTAAGAGTCTGTATTTATAGTTTATATGTTGACCTAATAGTTTTCTTGAAGGAAAAGGTAAACATTGGGTTCCTAGCCCAACTCAAATTCGTAGCCCAAAAACATGGAATCAGCCCCGTTTTTGTTTTGGTCCTAACAGTTTCAATACTCATCCGATTAACGCGTATGAGTAGTCGAAATTCATCGTCTTGGAAAGATATTTAACTTTGATCTTGACCGTTTCTCCAGATATCTTACCGATTTTAAGATATAAGCTGATTTGTGGTCGTAGGTGCAGAAATTCAGATTTAAGACAGCTTTTCCTTTTCCATATTATTAGCTTTTACTTCCTTATCTTCAATTTCCATGTTTATCTCTTTCCATATCTCTTAGTCTTTGACTTAATCTAATTAGTCTTCATAATTATCTTTAAAGCTTCACACTGAATAAATAATTAAACCCAATATGCTCTAAAAACATTATTTTACTAAATCAAGACTCAAAATAGGAAAGTGTACTAAATAATGTGAAAATCAACCTATAAACTAATAAATACGTCTAAAATGATGTCTCGGAAATAGATTTTATTATCACAAATGAGGAGACATCAATACTCCACCGAGCGCCTCGTCAAAGTCCGATGATTTTTTCACGAAGATGCTCGAAGGCCTCAACGAATCTCGTGCCAAAAATGGTCTCCCTCCGGTCTCCGATGATGAAGATGAAGATAGTGAAGCTAGTGAAGGCGGTGAAGATAATGAAAATGAAGAAGATTTATCCGGCCCGTGATTGATTTGTTATATTTATGACTTTTATTTTATTACGTTTAAATTTATGACTTTTATTATGATTTTATGTAATATTTTGACTTTTAACTCCGGGAGTTTGACTTTACTCCCGGGGTTTGACTTTATTGCCCGGAATTTGACTACCCGGGTTTATTTATATTTTATGAATATAATTCATGGTTTCTAGTTATATTCTCATGCATTAGTATATTAAATTATAAAAAATAAAAAACCAAATTAAATAAAAATTAAATTTTAAAAAAATAATTTTTTTTAAAAAAATAATAAATAAATTAAATACCGACGACATTCTTCACATGAATGTCGTCGGTAAATAAACAGGAAAATAATAAAAAAATAATGCTTACCGACGACATTCATGTGAAGAATGTCGTCGGTATTTAATTTATATTAAAAAAAAGACGTTTAATTAATACGATACCGACGACCAAGTCGTCGGTAAAATGGTAAATATTACCGGCGACAATAATTGAGGTCGTCGGTAAGCCACGATTTGCCAACGGGTTGGCCTCGTCGGTAAAAAAAGTTGGTTTATCGACGAGTGCCCAAAATCGTCGCCGGCAAGAGCGGATTTACCAACCAATGTCTAGGGACGACAGTTTACCGATGAGTGGTCGTCGGTAAACTCTTTTACCGACGAAATGCAGCTGTTTACTGACGACACGTGTCGTCGGTAAATCAGCGACATGTTGTATTGATTATTTAAAGTTTAATAAATTAAACTCATTATTGTTCAAAGCACATACTTAAAAATTCATATCTAAACATCTAATGAAAATAAATCCGAACATATCCAAACGTAAACTTTAAAGTAGCTCAAACAATTAAACAAAATAAAAATCTATCTAAAAAACTTATCCATGACATGTTGAGGTTTGTAACAATGATTGAGGAATTAGTTCTCTCTTCATGAAAACTCCTACGGTAAATTCTCATCTCTTATTGTATATTCACATTACACCCCTCCATAAAAAAATAAATGTTAGTCCCTTTGAAAAGACAACAAAAATTCAAATTAGTGGTTTACATTTTACTTACTCTCTTCAACATTATTTTAATCGAAGAAAACCATAGATAGAACCCCAAATTATTGAATTTCCTTTTTACCTATTATCTTTCATTGAGTTGACTATGACAGGAGATTCATACCACATGAGTGTTATACTTGCATACTCATGATCTTTCAAGAATTAGTAGATTTTTCATATATACTACATACAGTAATTAGTTATAGTGGCCATTATACACACTACCATACCCTATTTGTGTTATTCATTGGCAACTTTATATCCTTTACTGTATGATAGAAAGAGATTTACATCTTAAATTAAACTCACTTCTATCGCTGAACATCATTCTTAAGTTAAATGTTGGATAAATCAACTCTAACTCAGCCCTAAATTTCCTACATTATTTTCACCCAAATCATCATGTGAACTATCTAGATTGTGTAGTTGATAATCTTCTCTAACAAGAAAATTTAGACATACGTTATTAGTTCTTGCAGTATTTTTGGACATGGAAATTATATAATGGCAATATTTGTTTAATACATAAAGTTAGCTACAAGTTTGTGTAGTTTTTTTGGTATAAGTGCATTAATTAAAAAATAAATAGGTATGATTATAAATTTATGTATTGTAGATTAATATTACAATATTGGCAAATAAAAGAATTTAAATTTTAATATTTGTAAATAGATGGGTATGAATGTAAAATATAAAAAGTTTAGTCTTGTACATATAATGTGCCATATATATTGGACATGTTTTCATTTTTCAGTAAAAACATAATTTTTATTGCAAGTTTAGAATTGTGTGTGTTATATATTGTAAGAAGATTAATATAAATGCACTTATATGTAGTACATGGGTTAAAATGTAATATTTTAAAATACAAGAGTCTGATTGCAAACTATGTACATGATACAAGCATGGTTATGAATGAAAATTTTGTATGACACAGAGGGAATTTCTATGTTAGATAAAGAAGGTTCTAAATATTATCAATAGAGTATAATTACAAATAAAATGTAGATCAACTACAAAATTCCAATTGCGAAGAATAAAGATATAAACATACAATAATATGACATTAGTAGAAGTTTGAATAGTTTATATATACACGATAAACAAATAAATATAATTTACTAATCCTAAATTCTACCTACAAACTCATAATACTTAAATGCATAAAAAACAAAGATACGGAAGATAAATCACCATCTAACAAACAAAATATCCAATCCATCTAACTTAATAACACATAAATAGTAATATACATGTAGTAGTAAAATTAATAGTCTACCAAAATACATAAAAATGTAGTACATGGTCATATGTGTCAATCAACCTCAAGGAGGAGGTAGAATAAGAGAGATAAAATCATTACTCTATGTTGGTATTCATATCTACTACAAATCTCTAGTAATATTGTTTGTTCTTCATTGACCACTTTCTTCTTACTCTTTTCTTATTTTCTCAAGTTATTGAGTGATGAAGGTATTGTGTTTCCCGTATTGATAAAAAATTAGTTAATTTTGTTTCTCGTGTTGTTCAACCATAAAAGAGGTTTGCGTGATAAATTGATGGACTTGTTGTTTGCTAAATGATTTTCCTTTTATTTTCATCCCAAGGGCTTCTTGTTCGTGTTCTTGTTCTTGTTCTTCTTGTTCTTCTAAAAAAATATGATTCTAATAAGATAAGTTCTTCCAAAATAAGTTTCAATTGAAATTGAAATATTGGGACATATGATACAAAAAATCTAAAAAAATAGAGAGATAATTTAACATGATTATCTCTAAATTATTTTAATAATCAATTATTTACTATAATAAAGTAAAATAGAAGGTATTATCAAATAACCATCTTGATGTCATGCAAATAATTTAGAAAATCGAATCTATCCACAAATCTTATTCAAATTTAACAAACATCAAGATGCGAGAAGATAAAAATGTACATTTTGACAAAACACAATGCAGAGATTAAAGAAAGATGAATAAGTTGATGAAAAGATAATGAGGAGAAAGATTGTGTGAATGTATGGTAATGTAATCTAAACCTACTACTTTTTGTGATATGTATATAATGAATAAGACACAGTGTTAGGGATTGATAACAATAATGGACTATATAATGTTATATATATAGTAAGATACGAGAATTATTTTGTAGTTATTATTTCAAATTTTTGTTAAATGAATATCAATATTTTGTTATAATTCAGCTTAGATATTATATAAGATAACATTAAATGTTTGTTTTTAATTGAGTATATTATAGGATAACTTTTCTTAAATTTTCATCATTTTTGCATCGTTATCCCATTTAACTATGCATATTTCATATTTAGTCAATTTAAGCCATCAACTTTATAGGTTCTTTCAATGGTAACCCTAATCCAGAAAATCGAATAGTGAACTACATTTAGACCTGTTTAGGCCAATGTTGAGATTTGAAATTTATCTTTCAATTCTATATTTTAACATAATTTTAATTTTTAATTTTTCATTCTTTTACATTTGAGACCACTACTTATCTTTTAATTTCTCCTATTTAATTAAGGATTTACCTTTTAATTTTTCATTTTAGTCAAAATTATACATGTTAACTTCACATATTTGTTATGTCGATTTTGTCACATTATAAACGTGATATTGTATTTGATATCTGTATCAATTACATATTAATGTTGAACATTTTATATGTCAATTAATCCTAATTATTAATTTTCTTTTGATCAAATTCATTTATATTCGAAGCACATATTTAAACATTTATATCTAAGTATGTAATGGGGTAGTACTTTTGGAACTAGCGATCGGAAGAGAAGCTCATGATTGAGATATGGTTTCATCTTCAGTTGGATAGGCATGTCATTACATTCAAGAAGATAAACATATAAATGAAGCTCTAGACAATGAAATAAAGGAAATTTACTACTTAGAAGAGATAACTAATGTATTCAAACTAGAAATTAAGTGTACTAGTACTTTCCTTTCCTCTAGACCTACAATAAAAGAGGTATTAAATGTTTTGATCCAATGCACACAACAATCGCTATACAAATTCAAAGTTGAACGAAGCGAGTATTATTCTGCTCTGCTTTTCAAGAACTCTAACCGCGATAGAACATTGGAAAACAAAGATGATGATAGTAATTATACATCAAATGTTTGATCATTTTTTATAATTACAGATTCTAGGTAGAGCTGAGGTCAAGCTAAATTAGTCATTTTTCTTCACGTATAATCATCATTTATATATAATATATACGCATGTATATCACACATAGTAGCGGTAACTAAATGTAAAAAATGTTGCAGTAAAAGGGTGTTCCCCACACTTTATTCTTTGTTACAATGTCTGTGGACATTAGTCTACGATGCGACTCAAGCTACACGCGAGCCAGACACCAAGAAGAAGGTAAATACAATGGCTAAGATTATGATTAGTCCTCACGTAAAAGGTAAGAAAATTCGAGGTATTGGGAATTAGAAGCTGCCAAAAGGGCAACTCCAATGCCAGAGCCATCATTAGATAGCTCAATGGAGATATTATGATAAGTCTCACCAAGCAACTCCTCAAGAGTACTCTCCAAAGAGTCTCTAACTTAAGTATAACGCCGGTTTAATCCTTCATCCATTTATATCACAGACTTTTTCTTCTCTCTTCCCTTATCTGCTACATCTCTACCCAATTTTTTCAAGATCCCGAGAATTCCAGCGGCAGCAAGACGAGCACCACGTGTTGCCACAATCTCACATACTAGTACAATTACACTTCTAATTCCCAATAAAGAATTACGTAGCTTTCACAACATTAAAAATAAATAAAATACGATATAAATAATAATATGCTATATTATAGTCCCTTACATCAAGTATTTCTTTCAGTTTTCTACCAACGACTTTGAGATTTGGAGATGTACCTTGATGGATTGCAGATATGTCAGGGGTCCTTAGGAAAAAGATAACATATATAAAAGAAAAGAGAGAGTCTAGTGGCTTATAGTACCCAATTATAAATGGTACTTTCAGATTTGGTCGGATAGTATCACAAAAAATGGAAGCTTCTTCGACCATCCCAAGATAAACTCTACGAACAATTTCTCCAAGATACATCCCAGAAATGAGCTTCTCGTAAATTTGCTCCCCAGGGTTCATACTTTCGACATCTAGATTTTTGTCATATTTTGTTATTGTAAGATGTGATGATTAGAAATTACCCCATTCCATGTTTATTACCTATCATTATGTTTAACAATAATTCAGCTACACTAAAAAGATAAAAAATAAAAATTAAAAACTTGTTTAAGCGAACCATTTCCCCCGACTTAGGTAATAGACCAAGAAACTTTGGAATTATATTAGCTTGCTCCACATATGCTGCGTTACTTCCTGTACCCAAAGTCACATCAGCAATAACATCAGGGTTATAGTATCGACCTTCAGCTAAAGTTCCCACAATATCATTCACCTAACATCACAAATCGTTAGTCCAAAACAAATTAACCAAATATTTAATACAAAGAGAGAAACATACCAAAGCACATATATGCATATCAAGTCCGACTCTTTCCATTGCTTTTGTAAATTCCCAAACCACATCTTGTCCAACCTATTAAAAAAATTACCAATCAATTTTCCCTATTAATTCTTATCAATCGATAAAGATAAAAGACTAACTGTCTCTTCTATTAAGAAACCCTTTGTCCACTTAATAAGAGTCCCTGATGCTACTGATAATTGCTGAATAGGAAACGAGAAGGTAAATCCGGTATCTCTCTGCATACCATGTGGGATATGAAAGTCTTCACCCTCAGTAGCAACAAATTTTGCAAGTGAAGATGCAATAAATCGAACAATTCCTGAAACACATCATAATTTTAATTTGATGAGCACAATAAATAACATTAATATGATATTTCAGAATTGCACACTTAGATCAGATGTTGCAGTCATTAAATGTTGAGGAATTGAAACTTCATCAAATTCTTGTCTAACGACACCGTTCTTACCAAGCTGCACACGCAGGACTCGAAAGTTTGTACCACCAATGTCTAATGCGTAAAATAAGCCTCGTTCATCACTTCATGAACAAAATAAATGAGTTATTGCATAATATAAATTATTAATACACATGCATACAAATTGTATAAGTGAGATATAACCAGTTGGGAGATTGTCAACATAAGTGACGAGCATCATCTCGGCGGTCATAGCATCTGCCACCTGCAACAGCTTCCCAGTAAGTGTCTCACACCCCTACTCTAGCTCCTTTAAAATGTCTATTGCCTTAACCCATCTCCAGAATCTTTTTATTCGCTGTCTCACCAACACCGCCACCACCGCACATGCTGCAGCCGAACCCATCATTGCCGCCCCACCATTGCCTTCCCATGAATAAAGATTAAATATTGTGATTATTATAGTTTGGTGTAGTATAAATTTGCCTATATAGATCAAAGATGGATCAAGATTACGAAGATTTTACAATTAGCTAAAGGGTTGGGCAACACAATATTCAAGCTTATACTTATTACACGGCACTTGAGTTTGTGAACTGTTGGAATTATTCTTAAATATAATTTATTTTAAATAATCCTTTCATGTTCTTGGAATAGTGGAAAATATTATGTGTGCCAATTTGTCACACATTATAATTTGGAGAAAAAAAAAGAAACATTGGAATTATTTAATTCCTTATTCTTGATAAAAGATTAATGGTTCTTTATATATATTAGTTGTTATATGAGTTACAAAAACTTGATAAAGAAAAAAACGGACGACTTTAATGAGCATTGACGAACATTAATGTGACGGTTTTCTTGTCTTGCTTTTTCTTCTATAAATAGTGACTTTGTCACTTTCATTTCAAGAGGAGAAGAAAAAAGATTATTCTTGAGAGAATGGAAAAATATAGAGAGAATAGAAATGAAAAAAATATTCTAGAGAGAATAAAGAATAGAATGTAGAATGAAACTAAGAATTAGAAATACTATTATATTTCTCTCTCAAATATTCTAGTATAATATTTCTTTAGAGTAGAACATCTGTTAGAGATAACTGGCACGACCCGAATATCTTTTTAACACCATTTTACATTCCATGTAATAGTTCTTTTCTCGTATTTTATATAAGTTTCATTATTTTCAATTTATTGTAATAGTGTAGTATTACTTTAATTGAATATTATCTTTTGTTTTACTTTTGGAATTCCATTTCTCTACTTTTAAAACCAGTGGGATTGTTATTTTTCCAACAATTTAAAAAGATATTCTCGTAATACCACTGGTTGTTGTTTTTTTAGAAATGGTTTTTCCTATCTCGGCAGTTGCTTCATAATTGAATGCAAAGGCCTTTCCCCGACGTGACTATGTTGGAGCCTTTCAATGGTTCAAACTACAAACGTTGGGTACAAATCCACTGATATGTCTTGAACAACATAAACTAGACCTTGTCGTTCTCAAGGTACTCCCTGCCATTGAGGCCAATGGGGAATATACCAAAAAACTACATGCTAGGTTTCTGGATTTAAAATTTGGTTCAATAAAGCTAATTCAGTGGTTAGAGTATGGATCTTGGATAATGTGACGAACCCCACATTTTATTTGTGTACCGTTGAGAAGTCAAGAAAGACTATCTGTGAAACGGTTCAGAAAAGGCATGAGGGTGATGATTCTGATGAGAATAAGTACGTCACTGGGAAATGACCCAACAAGATCCATTAGTCTCATACAAGTTGAAAAGTGAATCGACTCATGGATAAGTCCTTAAGTTTCCACGTCTTTATGAGTTTAAGGATTACTTTGGCCCCTTATATTACCACTTTTTAACTCTTGTTGCCCTAAATTTCATTCACAAACATGAATATATATCAATTGGATATTAAATATATGTTTGAATGAAGATCTATGTGAAGAGATCTATGTGGTGCAACATGAAGGGTTGGTGGTTTTGGATTAAGGGAATAAAGTATGAAAACTAAGGAAATTGTTTTGTGTTTTTTTTAACAGGAACCGTGTTAATGAAATAGAATCCTAATAAAAGATGGATCGGTTTGTGCTACACTTTTATCAATATGTGTACGACATGATCCACTTTTGGTACTTTCATTCATGGGACTTACTTATTTTATTCTTCTATTTGTGAATAAAATATGTGGGGAAAGATGAGCCTAAGGGAAAAATTCGTTAGAGTCAATTATAGAATTTACCTTAGTTAGTCTCACTTTGTTGGAAATGTTTGACTCCATTGATATAATATCTAGTAAAAAAAAATCTTTATAATACTAGTATTCATAAATAAGAGAATTGTGGGGGGTGTGTACCCCTTAATGGATATAAAATAATTATAATAATTATGATGCTCTTAATGAATAAAACCCAACTTGGTATTGTCCATATTGTAAAGAGACTCAAGTGGTGACCATTGGGTTATTATTTTTTTATTTAATAAAGTACGAGAGATGTACTATTGATCTATATTATTCACTAACTTATCATCCATATAATGTAAATTGTGCATACATAAGCAAATTAAAACTTAATGGATTCATAGCCATGTGTGGTGGTCCTATTGAGACGGACTTGATGAATTCACCGTATAGGTTGTTATATATTCTTCATACTTAATGAATTCATAGCCATGCGTGGTGGTCCTTTTGAGACGGATTTGATAAATTCACCGTTGAGGTTGTTGTATATTGCTCATAATATGATTACAAGGAGACGTCTTGATGTTCCCAAGGGATGTGTTGTTAGAATCACCACAAATTCATAGCCCATAAGGGTGGTCCTAAAGAGAAAGGACTTGATGAATTAGAGAGACACATAATGAGGCTGAGCTTTATTGCTCTTAATGATCTCGAAATCCGAGAGGGTTGGCTAATGAGGCTAGACGCTCTTGGAGATCACCTATGTGCATGGAAAGGGTGATGTTTTAGGAATCTGTAACTATCAGCCGGGTAGAGTATGTGTTGTGGGGGTCTCGATCGAAAACCGTCAATTTCAAGAGTACGTTCACTTGACAGGAATTTGGTGGTTGCCTCACTTCACTACGTGGCAATTCAAATCGAAAGATATTGCCACTTAAGTACAATTCACCCAAATACTGTTATTTATGGAAACCTGACCACCTTCTTTTCCAAAGAACATGAGTGGGGGATTGTTGGAATCATTCTTAAATATAATTTATTTTAAATAATCCTTTCATGTTCTTGGAATAGTGGAAAATATTATGTGTGCCAATTTGTCACACATTATAATTTGGAGAAAAAAAAAGAAACATTGGAATTATTTAATTCCTTATTCTTGATAAAAGATTAATGGTTCTTTATATATATTAGTTGTTATATGAGTTACAAAAACTTGATAAAGAAAAAAACGGACGACTTTAATGAGCATTGACGAGCATTAATGTGACGGTTTTCTTGTCTTGCGTTTTCTTCTATAAATAGTGACTTTGTCACTTTCATTTCAAGAGGAGAAGAAAAAAGATTATTCGTGAGAGAATGGAAAAATATAGAGAGAATAGAAATGAAAAAAATATTCTAGAGAGAATATCGAATAGAATGTAGAATGAAACTAAGAATTAGAAATACTATTATATTTCTCTCTCAAATATTCTAGTATAATATTTCTTTAGAGTAGAACATCTGTTAGAGATAACTGGCACGACCCGAATATCTTTTTAACACCATTTTACATTCCATGTAATAGTTCTTTTCTCGTATTTTATGTAAGTTTCATTATTTTCAATTTATTGTAATAGTGTAGTATTACTTTAATTGAATATTATCTTTTGTTTTACTTTTGGAATTCCACTTATCTACTTTTAAAACCAGTGAGATTGTTATTTTTCCAACATGAACTTGTATAGTTGTTGTGTTAGTGACAGCTTTTATAATTGTTCGATGTCACTCTTGTTGTAGTTATTCCTCTACCTACTATTCTAGAGCATCCTGCCCATTGTGGAGCCATGTAAGGACTTACAAGATGGTCGACTATCAAGATTTTAATGGAAAAAACATTGTTATTACATTTCCTGGATCCATTGGAAGGAAACATAATTAGGGACGAGTGATCTGACCCCAATTCATGGAAGACGGGCAGACCTGCCCCATGTATTAGGAAGTATAAATATCCACTCAAAGTTAACAAGTGATCTATCTAAAATTTCTTTAATCTATTTGCTCACTCAAATCAACTCATTTATCAATTATATATGTGAGTCAAGTTTCAAAATTTTCTTTACGGTAGAAGCGAGAAGGACCGTCTCCGAGATGGGGCTTGATACTCCCTTTATCAGATTTTTAATCGCTACCAGAGGTGACACTAAGACTAGGTTGCTGTCCACTCCCGTTGTATCAATAGGGAATGGTAGCGAGCTCTCATCAAGTATCCCCAGAGCAAAATAAATGTGTGAGCATAACGAACAAGTGCCTACCAAAAAAGCTGCAAATCTAGAGGCGTTCGAGTCCATCGTATCTTTGATTAGTCAAGGCCTACGATTTTTGATATCACATAAAACTTGTCTGTGAAAATGGAGTCCACATAGTTCTATTTTTCTTCTATCGTGAGAGGCCTAATGTTGCTGTTCTGTTTGGCTTCCAAAAAGGTTTAGAAGTAGTCTTAGGTTTTAGGTTCTCATCATAGCCCATATAAAAAAAGATGTGCTAACTCTCTCTCTCTCTCTCTCTCTCTCTCTCTCTCTCTCTCTCTCTCTCTCTCTCTCTCTCTCTCTCTCTCTCTCTCTCTCTCTCTCCCTCTCTCTCTCTCTCTCTCTCAATAACAAGTACTGTTCAAATTAAAATTCTTTTCTTTCAATTTCATCTTTAATCAAAATCTCCCTTTCTTTCAATTCCATACTAAATCAAAATCCTAATCTTTATTTTCCCCTTATTTCCTTTATTCGATATCTCTCTCGGTATTTCTATTGTTATTTGGCTCCACGGATTTCTTTCTTGCTAACATTACTAGTATTTCTACATGGTGGATTTAGGACCTCTACTTCTTCTTTTGTTCTTTCCCGTTATCAATTGGAGGGGAACTGGTTTTATTACTGTGTTTAATTGGGCTCAAGTGGGATATTGGTTTCGAAGCTTATGGGGTACATTAATATTAAGGAAGACCATCATCTATGTAGATCAAATAACATGCAGACACATGCAATGGATCATACTTATGGCTACTGCAATTCGAGTACTGGGCGTTCTGATGTTGGACCTTGGACTGATCCAACAACGAGAATGGCTCTCAACCTTAATTTGGTGGGATAATAGCCTTGTTAAGAAGCTAATTATGATGTCAATGGGCTATCACATCTTTTGGGCCAATTATAACTATCTGAGGTATGGTATTAATCCTTTCAAAGTTAATGATGCTAGAGACTCTTCATTTTACAGTTCTATTATTACCACGAAACCTATTAAATACATCGGGTGGGTAAAATTGTTTCCTTCAAAACTACGCTATGTGATTACCAAGGAGGCTAAACATAGGTTTGATATGCTGAGTAGAGGGAATATTGAGCCTTCAGGTATTATGTGTGGTATCAAACCGAGAAGAATAATAATTTATGATCTTTTAGCCCCTATTGGAATCTTCATAATATCTTGCATGCCTTATCTCACTAATCTCGATACAAGAATTAAACGTGTGTCAGTTTAGCTGCGATACATGCAATAAAGTTGTTCTGAAGGTATGTGAAGGGACTCTTCGTCTCCTATATATGTGGAGACTGTTAATGAACTGCAGTAAAAACCTTCTTTACCACTTTTTTCTCTCAAAGAAGACCTCACTAAAATGGCGTCAAAGAATAACCACTCCCTACCGATAGCAAAAATCTCCGATGAAAACCTTGAGAAGTTTGTTATCCTTTCCCTTTCAACGAAAGCTACAACGATTAAACCAAAAGAACCTGAATTTACTTTGGTGGCTAGGGTTGTCTCGGAACGAATAATACCATTACCAGTATTTAGGAAAGCTGTTTTAGATGATTGGGACTTACGATGCCGTCTAATCTTTGAAGAACATTCACCAAATGTGTTCAAGATCACGTTGGATGACGAAGAAGAGGCGAATAGGCTCTATTTCATCAGACCTTTCCTTATTCAATCCATGCATGTGGTTATTGCTTGGTTAAGGGAAGGTGAGAAAGTGAATAATCTTGATCTTGTAAACTCATCTGCGTGGGTTCGAGTTTATGGACTTGCTGGTTTTCAGTGTTCTATTGACACTATTGAAACTCTTGGAAACTTCATTGGAGAGGTTACTGAAATTGATCACCCCACTGTTGATAATGATGATCAAGAGGTGATAAGATTTAGAGTTAAGTTTGATACGAGGAAAGCATTGAAGACTGGAGTTTACATTGAGCAATTTGAAGGTCCAACATGGGTGGCATTTATCTATGAGAACATTGGAATGTATTGTTTCAATTGTGGTGTATTAGGGCATAACAAGAACTCGTGCTCTACGTGTATTGTTAAGCCTAGGTGGAATGATAGCTCATTCGAATATACTAACTGGAGTAAGGACTTAACTGTGAAAAGTGAGAACAAACCTTTATATGTTATCAGGAAGTGTGATAGATGGGGGGTGTTTGACGAGATAATAAGGTTCTACCTATTCAGAAGACATGATGGCGATGATGAAGATACAGATGGAGAATCGCGTCATAGAGGTTCAGCTGGTAACTTATCGAGTTTCAAGTTTGGATCATTTCAGGTACCAGTTCATAATACTGAAGACAATGCTAACAAGGAGAAGAAGAATGATGGTTCATAATCTAGCAAAAGAAAGCGAGAGAATACATGGCTGCTTGGGATATAACAAATGGAATTGAGCTTCCAGAAGAACCTTTTGAGATTTCTACAACTCGGTTCCTTGGTCTGTACATGGCTTTCCAAGGTGAGTGGACTGATGTTGGGAAAAGCTTAATTGTGAACAGTGATAGTGTGAAAGAGGTGGTGAACTTAAAGAACAGTAGTATAGAGGAGTTATACAAATATTTTCTAATTGGAACTAAGGAGAACAACACAACAAATAATGGTGGGTGGCTTGGGTTTCAGGAGAAAGGTAAGGCCATTGTGATTGAAACTAGCGCTGAAAGAGAGAGAAGAACAAAGTTTAGATATGATGGGAAGCAATATGGAAAATGATGCTGCAATTGTTCCAGATATATACTTTGGAGGTATTCAGCTATTTAATGGAAATCAAAACATTGTGCAATGGAAAGGAAATGAAGGGTTAAACAAAGTAAATACAACATTGGAAGTACAAGCTGCTGGTGATCTTCTTGACCTGAACAAGACTGGATATGCCAAGAGAAAGACACCTGAGGAGGCAAATGCAGAGATATTTGCAATCAAAAGAAGGAAGCAGGAGGAGTTAGAAAACATGGGAAAGAAGATTGGAGAGATCCAACTCTTCATGGATGATTTATATGATTGTTTGAGTGATGTGAAACACCAATTGATGCTGAGGGAAGGCTTATACCCTCAACCAAAAGGAGGATTGCGAGAGGGCCAGAACCATACAAATAATAAGTTGTATTTCTGTGATGGAATATCATGTGATGGACACTTTGAAGGTGACTCAAATGATGCTGCTGTTTCCGAGGCTAGACCTGTGAGGAATGGCTTCATCAACTATAATAACGAGAATGCTGGTGCTACAAATGTTAATGGATAGTTGTATGGCTTGGAATTGCCAAGGTGTTAGGGCAACCTTGACTCAATCTAGTTTAAAGTCCCTCTTATCCTACTTTAATGTGTCTGTGTTGTGTCTTATTGAGTCTAAGTTAAGAAGTTGTCATGTTAGTGATGTTAAAGCTTTAAACCTATTCAAGTACAACCACATTGTTAATCCCACTGGTTCTTGTTCGAAATCAGGTGGGATTGTTGTGGCTTGGAAAGAAAATATCTGTCTTAGTATTAGATTTTCCTGCAATTATTACGTAATCTGTGAAATTAGTGAAGTATGTAATAGGAGATCATACTTGGTGTTTGTGTATGGACCGTGTGATGATACAGCTAGAAACGAATTGTAGAACGAGCTAACTAATTGGTTGTCATGTCAACAAGAAGCAGTGTTACTAATGGGTGATTTCAATGAGGTGGCTAAGTTCAGCGAGAAAGAAGGTAAAAATACAACAAACTTTGATAGAATTTTAAGGTTCAACCAATTCATTAACGAAAACAGTTTAATCGAATTGAATTCAAAGGGGTGTTTTTATTCATGGAACAATAATAGAAATGGGAAAGATAATATAAGGGAAAAACTCGATAGGGGGCTTTGTAACCTAAAATTCCCTGACCTATTCCCAAACGCCATAATCAAAGTACCACCGGCGGTGGGGTCAGACCACTAGCCGTTGATACTAGTTAAGGAGATTAGGAATACACTAAATAAAAAACAGTTTATCTTCGATTCTAGATGGTTAAAATAAGAAGAATGTATTAACGTGGTAAGGAACTCGTGGAGGGACCAAAATGATGGAAATGGTGGAAATGGTAGAGATGGACTCGAAATGTTTTTGGAAAAGAGAACTAAAACATGCTCATCATTAACAAAATGGAGTAAAAACACCTTTTACAATTGTAGAAAAAAAAATGAACTACAAGATAAACTAGAATCCTTACAAGATTGTGAGAGTAATTTATATGAACACGAGAAAATAAAGGAAATCAAAAGAGAATCGGAAGACCTATGGGACAAAGAAGAAACATATTGGGCTGATAGGGCTAGGGATCAACATATACAATGCGGTGACAAGAATACAACCTATTTTCATAATATAACAAGAACTAGGAGAAATACTAATAGAATTGTAGCAATAAAGGATGATGGAGGAATATGGAAGGAAGACCTAGACGAGATTAAATATATCTTTCAAAATTATTATGTTTCACTTTTTAAAAGAAAAGAAGAAGGGATTAGAGAACCATATGAAGATATTACGCACGTTATACCTTGTAAAGTAACAGAAGAAATGAATGAAAAGCTAACGAAGACGCCAGATATTGAGGAAATTAAAAGTGCAGTTTTCAGTATGTCGGGTGCGAAAGCACCAGGGCCAGATGGTCTAACCGGAAAATTTTACCATGAATTCTAGGAGATTGTTAAGGATGATGTTATTAACATTGTTTTGGACTTCTTTAATCTAAATTGTAATGTGGATGAAATTAATGATACGCTTATAACGCTGGTACCTAAAGGGGATTCACAGGAGAAACCAAAAGATTATCGACCGATTTCGTGTATAAATTTCATCTACAAAATCATTGTTAAAATCTTGGCACCGAGGTTACAACCAATTATGGATACGATCATATCGCCAACGCAATCGGCTTTTATAAAAGGGCGAAGCATTCAAGACAACATTATTATTGCTCAAGAAATTTCCTATTTCCTGAATAGTAAGAGAAAATCAAATAAACATTATGCGGCTATAAAAATTGATATGGCTAAAGCCTATGATAAAGTTGACTGGGATTTCTTGATGAAGGTATTGGAACAAATTGGGTTTTGCGATAAATGGAGGAAATGGATATATTTGTGCATATCTACCACTAGTATGCAAATCAAAATTAACGGGGAGCGACTAGTAAAATTTAAACCTGAGAGAGGAATTAGGCAGGGAGACCCGTTGTCGCCTCTCCTTTTTTCTGTCATGACTGAAGAGCTTGTTAATATTATTCAACATTATGTTGAGGTTGAGAATTTCAAAGGACTAAAAATTTCTAGGAATTGCCCGTCGCTAACGCACTTGCTTTTCGCGGATGATGCATTGTTCTTCATGGAAGCTAATAGAGAGGAATTTGACAAATTCAAGGAGTGTCTTAATAAGTATTGCATGGCTTCAGGACAAGAGGTAAATTTTGAAAAATCTTCAATCCTATTTAGTAGAGGTATCAATGAAAACATAAAAAATACGTTGGTAGAAAAAATGGAAATTTCTAGTACGAACTCATTGGGAAAATATATTGGCCTACCACTTACACTTAAAAGATCTAAAACTGAAAACCTCGACTATATAAAGGACAGATTGATTAGCAAGGCTACTAGTTGGACATCTAAATACTTATCCGAGGGAGGAAAAGAGGTGCTGATTAAGGCTGTAAAGCAGGCTATACCTAATTACGCTATGTCGATTTTTTAATTTCCTAAAGGTTTATGCAAAAAACTATCTAGTATTGTTTGTAATTTTTATTGGGATTCGATGGAAAAGAAAAAAATTCATTGGGTGTCGTGGAAAAAGATGGCTAGGTCAAAAAAGATTGGAGGTCTTGGATTCAGAGACTTTCAGAAGATGAACTTGGCTATGTTAGCAAAACAAGCTTGGAGATTAATCAATAATCCAAATTCACTCGTGGCTCAAGTGGTCAAAGGAATATATCATCCGAACTCGGACATGTGGAATGCAAAGCTTAATAAAAAAAAATCTTGGAGCTGGTATAGTATAATGAAAGGGTTACAATTTTTAAAAAAGAAATGTAGTTGGCAAATAGGGAACGGTCTTACGGCTAATATATGGAATGATAGTTGGGTTGAACCTGGATTGAAAATCGATAAATGTGATTGGCTACCAATTGAGAAAGTGGCGGGACTTTTCAATAACGGATGTACGGGATGGAATGAAAGTTTAATTGACTTAATATGTAATGATAGAGAGAAAAAGGAAATTAATAGGATACCAATTATTAATATAGAGGATGAAGATAAAATTATTTGGCCGTTTACAAAAGAGGGTTGCTACACCACTAAATCAGGGTATCACCTTCTGGTTGATGAGGAGATTACTAAAGAAGAAAGTACATCTACTAAGGTGGCTCAAGAAGGTAATACATCACTATGGTCTATGATATGGTCATCAAACGTCCCTACAAGAATGAGGAACTTTGTACGGAGAGTCATTAAGAATGGTATACCAACTAAGAAAAATTTGAAAAAAAGAAAGTGTGCGGAAGATACGAGATGCGAGTGGTGTGAACAAGACGAGGAAACTACTGAACACCTATTCATACAATGTCCCTTTAGTGCGGCTGTTTAGGCCGAATCCCCGTTACAATTGAAGATTAAGGTGGAAGAGAGGTATGAATTTAAGGAATGGTTTGCGGAAATCATCAAGAGCTACATGGAGGGTGTATGGGAAAAGGAAAAACTAGTTAGTACAATTATAACGATCTTATGGAGCTTATGGAAAGTTAGAATGAAAGGATTTTATGAGCTAAGAAGATGGGATGTTAAAGAAATTATAAACAATGCTAACCAAATCATGGAAAGATTATATAAACCAAGACAGTCACTAGGAGATAGAGGACGTATTCAACAAAGGAACCTAGGAGCTAGGAATAAAGATGAGTAAATACCTGGCACATCTGAAATAATATGGTACAATGATGCTTCTTTTGTGAACAGAAATGAAACGGCCGGAATAGAATCGGTGGGCCTAAATAAAAATGGAAAAATTATCGAGAAACAATATAGAATAGGCTTCTATAAAAACGCTAAAGAAGGGGAAACGTGGGCTATACTAAAAGTAATGAAGAGATCCGAAACATTAAACTTTAATAAGATTTCTTTCCTTACAGATAACCTAGAGATAGTCCAAGGAATTCGGAACGGAAAAGGAATTGATTGGAAGATACGACCGATGATTGAACTTATACGGAAATGCATGGCAAGATTTCCAGAATGGAAGGTGCTTCATATTAAAAGGGATAGAAACTTAATAGCTGATTTAGCTGCAAAATGTATAAAGGAAATCTAGATCAATGGACGTCAACTAATATTGAGGGCAGCATTAATTTTTTAAACCAATTTCTAAAATGGATGTAATAATTTCTACTTTGTACTGTGACAAACAAAAAAGATGTCACTCTTGTTTTTTATTTTTCTTTTATTGTCAATTTTTAAGTTTTTTCTAGCAAATTTCTAATGGGGTATAATTTTGTTTGTCAAATTATTATATTAGACAGATAAATAGATAGGTTACAAGGAGTTTCAAGTAATTTTTCATAGAAAATGTCCAATAAAAAAAAAATAGATAAACCGGTTTATGAATAAACAAGGTAAATAAAGTATATTCATAAACCAGTTGTCGAATAAAGTTTTTGTACATTGTTTGTGATTGTAAAAAAAAATGTTATGAATAAACTAACTGTCAAACGTTATACCTGTACATAGTTTATGAATAAACTAGTTTCCAAACAAAATGTTTGCCCATTGTTTATTATTGGCCAATATATTTAATTTTATTTATTTGTTTAAAATATTTATACTACTCCGTTGAAAATAAATAAGTACATTTATTTGGGAAAAAGATTTAAAACTTTTATAATAATAATTCAGGTTCTTCCACAAAAAGTTTCAATTACAATAAAAATATTAGGATGTAGGATGCAAAAAATCTAAAGACTAGAGAACTTATTAATTATAATAATCAATGATTGATTAGTATACAATAAAATAGAAGATATCGTCAAATAACATTGTAGAAGTCATGCAAATAATTAAAAAAGTCAGATCTTTGCATAAAACTTATTGAAATACAATGACCGTCGAGCTACAAGAAGATAAAGATGCACATTTTGACAAACTAAATTGCAAAAAAACCCAAATTAAGAGAAATAGGTTGATTTAAAAAAAATGAGGACAAAGATTGTGTGAAAGTATGAGACAAATATAATTTAAATCTACTGATTTTTATGATATGTATATAAATATGTAAGCGACATAAAGTTAGGATTTAATAGCAAGAAAGGAATATATTATGTTATATACTATAAGACTACACAAACTATTTTGTAATAATTTTTTCGGTTTTTTTTTTCTAAATGAATATTAATATTTTGTTATACTTCAATTTATAATATTATTTAGAATATTTTTTTAATTGAGTATATTATAGAATAAATTTTCGTGACCATCTTTCATTTTTTCATTGTTTTCTTATTTTACCATCTATTTTTCAAATTAGTCAGTTTAACTCATCATCTTTATAGGTTTTTTCAACCAGTATTTCAAATTCAAACATATGAATACTACACTTAGATATGTTAAGGAAAATGTTTGACATTTGAGTTTTATCTTTCAATTCCATATTTTAGGATAACTTTTATTTTTCACTTTTTCCCACTCTAGACCACTAATTATATTTGTACTTCCCCTAGTTAATCAAGCACTTACCTTTTGTTTTTTAGTTTAGTTTAAATTATACATGTTAACTTTACGTGTTTGTTATGTCTATTTTTTCATATTATAAAAGTGATATTTTAGTTGATATCCGTATCAATAACATATTAATGTTGCATATTTTTTTATGTCAATTAATCTTAATTATTTAAAGTTCAATAAATTAAAATCATTATTTTTCAAAGCACATACTTAAAAATTCATAGCTAAACATCTAATGAAAATAATTCTGAACATATCCAAACGTAAACTTTAAAGTAGCTCAAACAATTAAACAAAAAATATATCGAAAAAACTTATCCATGACATGTTGAGGTTCGTAACAATGATTGAGGAATTAGTTCTCTCTTCATGAAAAATCCTACGGTAAATTCTCATCTCTTATTGTATATTCACATTACACCCCATCATAAAAAAAATAAATGTTAGTCCCTTTGAAAAGACAACAAAAATTGAAATTAATGGTTTACATTTTACTTACTCTCTTCGACATCCTTTTAATCGACGAAAACCATAGATACAACCCCGAATTATTAAATTTTCTTTTTACCCATTTATCTTTAATTGAGTTGACTATGACAGGAGATTCATACCACATGAGTGTTATACTTGCATACTCATGATCTTTCAAAAATTAGTAGATTTTTCATATATAATACATACAGTTATTAGTTATAGTGGCCATTATACACACTACCTTTCCCTATTTGTGTTATTCATTACTGTATGATAGAAAGAGATTTACATGTTAACTTAAACTCACTTCTATCGCTGAACATCATTCTTAAGTTAAATGTTGGATAATTCATCTCTAACTCAGCCCTAAATTTCCTTCATTATTTTCACATAAAATCATCATGTGAACTATCTAGGTTGTGTAGTTTATAATCTTCTCTCACAAGAAAATTTAGACATACGTTATTAGTTTTTGCAGTATTTTTGTACATGGAAATTATATAATGGAAATATTTGTTTAATACATAAAGTTAGCTACAAGTTTGTGTAGTTTTTTGGTATAAGTGCATTAATTGATAAATAAATATGTATGCTTATAATTTTATGTATTGCAGATTAATATTACAATATTGGTAAATAAAAGAATTTAAAATTTTAATATTTGTAAATAGATGGATATGAATGTAAAATATAAAAAGTTTAGTCTTGTACATATAATGTGCCATATATATTGGACATGTTTTCATTTTTCAATAAAACATAATTTTTATTGCAAGTTTGGAATTGTGTGTGTTATATATTGTAAGAAGATGAATATAAATGCACTTATATGTAGTACATGGGTTAAAATGTAATATTTTAAAATACAAGAGTCTGATTGCAGACTATGTACATGATACAAGCATGGTTATGAATGAAAATTTTGTATGACACAAAGGGAATTTCCATGTTAGATAAAGAAGGTTCTAAATATTATTAATAGTGTATAATTACAAATACTGTGTAGATCAACTATAAAATTCTAATTGCGAAGAATAAAGATTTAAACATACAATAATATGACATTGGTAGAAGTTTGAATAGTTTATATATACACGATAAACATATAAATATAATTTACTAATCCTAAATTCTACCTACAAACTCATAATACTTAAATGCATAAAAAACAAAGATACGGAAGATATATCACAATCTAACAAACAAAATATCCAATCCATCTAACTTTATAACACGTAAATAGTAATATAGATGTAGTAGTAAAATTAATATTCTACCAAAATACATAAAAATGTAGTACGTGGTCATATGTGTCACTCAACCTCAAGTAGGAGGTACAATAAGAGAGATAAAATTATTACCCTAAGTTGGTATTCATATCTACTACAAATCTCTAGTAATATTTTTTGTTCTTCATTGACCACTTTCTTCTTACTCCTTTCTTATTTTCTCAAGTTATTGACTGAAGAATGTATTGTGTTTCCCGTATTGATGAAAAATGAGTGAATTTTGATTCTCGTGTTGTTCAACCATGAAGGAGGTTTGCGTGGTAAATTGATAGACTTGTTGTTTGCTAAAGGATTTTCCATTTATTTTCATCCCAAGGGAACCTTCTTCTTCTTCTTCTTCTCACTACTACATTTCGCCTGTTTACCGACGAGAGATCACCGGCGATTCACGGGTCGTCGGCAAACGTATAAGATTACCGACGACGACGTTGTCGCTAATAATTGCCGACAAATGGGCGTCGTTAAAAGTATCGACTTCGTCGGTAATTAGTTGGTTTGTATTTTTATTTTTTTTAACGTAAATTTGTCGTCGCTAATGCGGACGACGACGTTTTTCGCCGTTAATTAGCGGCGAGTTTTTTGAATTACCGGCGAATTTACGTGTCGTCGGTAATTAATTAATGTATTTTTTAAAGGCAGCAGGTTTTTTATCTCATAAAACACCCACACACACCCAAAAACACCTCCGAATTTCTCCCAAAAAATCCCAGAATTTCCCCCCCCTAATTGATTCTCCAATTTGTCTTGCACCATTCCCGGGTCCATAATCAAGGTGGGGCATTATCAATATCCATTTTCATCAAAAAATTTAAGGTAAATTCATGGAATTCCATGTTTTTAAAATTTAATTTTTATTTTAGAATTGTGTTTAATTGTTGATATATGATGCGATTAGGTGTATTAGTACATTGTCTAGGTGGGTTGTGGTTATCAATCCTCTTCTTAACCATCCAATACAAGGTATTTTCAAGAATTTTCATGCTTTTTAATTTTTTTTCAATTGATATGTGTTAGTTGCTATTATTAGACATGATTAGGTTGATGAATTAGATGTGCTTTGGTTTATTTTTTTATTATTATGTTCTGTAGTATGCATGTTTGGTTGTATTTAATTTTTTGTGTTCATATATTTTTATTTGTTTTATTAATTATATGAAATTTATTATCTATATATTGTGTTGTAATTTTATTTATTCAATGGTTTGTATTTCTATTCATTCAATGGTTTGTAATATTTATTCATTCAATTGTTTACTATGTCATTTATTGTGTTGTAATTTTTATTCTTCTTTTTAATTCGGTTGTAATAATTATATAATTTATTTGTCTAGTTGTCTTGTTGTATAAAATTGTTGCCAAGAGATGAATCCGGATTTGGATAAGAGTTGGATCGATACAACTAATTATTATACGAAAGAATATGTATCTGGGGTTCTGCGTTTTATCGAATATGCAGAGAAAAATCATGATTGTACCACTGGTTTCATGTCTTGTCCGTGTACGAAGTGTAATAATTACTCTCGAAAACCCATCGACGAAGTTAGGGCCCACCTTCTAAAACACGGTTTCAACAAATCATATCTTGTTTGGACAAAACACGGCGAGAACGAGGTGGTAATCCGACTTGAAGTCGGACTACTACAACAACGGTCTCGCTCCCCCGGATATTAAACCCGAGTATTCGGCTATTGCGAAGAAGAATTGGGACGATCTGAATGCCCAGGTAACAATTTTTTTTATTTATTACATCTATTTTTCGTTATTTATTAGATTTATAACTCTTTTGTTTATTATTTGTAGGCCCAGGCGGACATTAATCGAAAAAACCGGGAGCAGCAGACTAGTTCGAGTAGGGCTGGGTCTCGGAACCTATCCCAGACTAGGGAGGTTATTATGGAGGTATAATTACATTTAATAAAAATATAACTTAGTATCTTAATAATTTATTTATTTTTAGTTATTTAATATTTGGTATTGAAAATCGTATAGGGGACGCTTTAGACCGTGACGAAGGAGCCGATGATTTTCACGGACGAAGAGACCCAAGAGGAGATGGAGCTTCCTCCATTGAGCGGCTACTTCGATCATCTTGCATACGATTCGGCTAGTGACAGCTATCGGGACGCGCGATTAGAAAAAGCTAGTGTAAGTTTTATTTTCATTACTTAAAAATTTTATTTTTTACTTTACTTTGATATTAATCTAATTTATTTTTAAATTAAATATAATTACAGGCTGTTTTACGGGAGAAGATGCAGAAGAAGGTTGTGGAGGCTGCAGCCGAGGGCACCGAGATTACTACGGAGGAGCAGATGGATGCGATTTTAGAGACCATTATGGAGGTCATGGCCCCACCGAAGTCAAGACATTGGGTGCCTACCATTGGACCGGTCCGGAAGATATCACGGAAACAAACAAAAGCCGATGCTGCGAGCGAGGAGCTACTGAAGGCGATGTTCGCAGGCATGAACGAGCTTCGAGTAAAACAAGGACTTGAGCCTATACCAGATCCATCCTCCACATCGACCAGGCCCACTGCTTCTTCGAGCCAGTCGAGTCAGCCTCCGAGCTTAATGGACACGCTATTGGATACGATAAATGGTATGAGGATGGCTCAAGGACTAGCCCCGGTCGCCCACCCCCAGCCCCCCCCCCCCCCCCCCCCCCGAGAAGGAGTCCCGAGGAACGAGGAGATGAAGAGGATGATGGTGATGATGCTTAGTTTGAGTTGGTATTTGTTTAAGTTTTAGTTGGTTTGTAATAATTTGACTTTCGATTGGGTTTTTTTAGACTTTTTGTTTGGTGTGTTTGAATTCTGTTGACTGCTTATGACTTTTTGTAAGACTTTTTTTACGGTTTTAATTGTGATTCAGTTTTTTCTATTAATTATTTAATTTTATTCGTATTATATTTATAATAAAAACAAAACTCAAATCAAAACAAAACTAAAATAATTAAAACAAAATCAAAATCAAATGTATTTTAAATTTTTTTTTTTTAAAAAAATTGAATTTTAAAATTAAAAAAAAAAAAATTAAATCGCCGACGACATTCAACTAATTAACGACGACATTCATCATTTGAATGTCGTCGTTAATTACTAGAAAAACATAATTATTTAATCCTGAATTAAATAAAAGAAAAACAAAAAAAAAAACATTAGCGACAACGTGTCGTCGCTAATATTTGTCGGTATATTGAATATAAAAAAAAAGAATAAGGAAATTCAATTATCGGCACGGAAAAAAAAAGAAAAACAAAATACATATTACCGGCGAGGCTTGCCGTCGGTAATCTTACCAATCAACGACGACGTCGTTTCGTCGGTAAGATTGCCGACGAACACTGCTTCATTCGCCGGTAAGTCTTGATTTACCGACCAATTTCTAGGAACGACGAGTTAGCGACGAGTCGTCGTCGCTAATCACGTTTAGCGACGAATTATCGGTGTTTACCGACGAGACGTGTCGTCGGTAAACAAGCGAATTCCAGTAGTGTCTTCTTCTTCTTCTTCTTCTTCTTCTTCTTCTTCTTCTTCTTCTTCTTCTTCTTCTTCTTCTTCTTCTTCTTCTTCTTCTTCTTCTTCTAAAAATATATGATTATAAAAAGTTCAGTTCTTCCATAAAAAATTTCAATTTCAATTGAATTATTAGGACATATGATACAAAAAATCTAAAAACTTAGAGAGATAATAATTTAACATGATTATCTCTAAATAATATTAGTAATAATAATCAATGATTAACTAGAATAAAGTAAAATAGAAGGTATTATTAAATAACAGTCTTGATGTCTTGCAAATAATTTAACATGACTAACTCTAAATAGTATTATTTATAATAATCAATGATTGATTACGATACAATAAAATAGAAGATATTGTCAAATAACATTGTAGAAGTCATGCAAATAATTAAAAAAATTAAATCTTTGCATAAAACTTATTGAAATACAATGACCGTCAAGCTACAAGTAAATAAAGATGCACATTTTGACAAACTAAATTGCAAAAAATCCTAAATTAAGAGAAATAGGTCGATTTAAAGAAAATGAGGACAAATATTGTATGAAAGTATGATACAGATATAATTTAAATCTACTACTTTTTACGATATATATATATATATATATATAAATATGGAAGCGACATAAAGTTAGGATTTGATAGCAAGAAAGGAATATATTATGTTATATACTATAAGACTACATAAACTATTTTGTAATAATTTTTTCTGTTTTTTTTTCTAAATGAATATTAATATTTGGTTATACTTCAATTTATAATATTATTTAGAATATATTTTTAATTGAGTATATTATAGAATCAATTTTCGTGACCATCCTTCATTTTTTCATTTTTTTCCTATTTTACCATCTATTTTTCAAATTAGTCAATTTAACTCATCATCTTTATAGGTTTTTTCAACCAGTATTTCAAATTCAGACATATGAATAATGAACTACACTTAGATATGTTAAGGAAAATGTTTGACATTTGAGTTTTATCTTTCAATTCCATATTTTAGGATAACTTTTATTTTTCACTTTTTCCCACTCTAGACCACTAATTATCTTTGTATTTCCCCTAGTTAATCAAGCACTTACCTTTTGTTTTTTAGTTTAGTTTAAATTATACATGTTAACTTTACGTGTTTGTTATGTCTATTTTTTCATATTATAAAAGTGATATTTTAGTTGATATCCGTATCAATAACATATTAATGTTGCATATTTTTTTTTTATGTCATTTAATCCTAATTATTTAAAGTTCAATAAATTAAACTCATTATTGTTCAAAGCACATACTTAAAAATTCAATGCTAAACATCTAATGAAAATAATTCTGAACATATCCAAACATAACTTTAAAGTAGCTCAAACAATTAAACAAAAAATATATCGAAAAAACTTATCCATGACATGTTGAGGTTCGTAACAATGATTGTGGAATTAGTTCTCTCTTCATGAAAACTCCTACGCTAAATTCTCATCTCTTATTGTATATTCACATTACACCCCTCCATAAAAAAATAAATGTTAGTCCTTTTGAAAAGACAACAAAAATTGAAATTAATGGTTTACATTTTACTTACTCTCTTCAACATCCTTTTAATCGAAGAAAACCATAGATAGAACCCCAAATTATTAAATTTTCTTTTTACCCATTTATCTTTCATTGAGTTGACTATGACAGGAGATTCATACCACATGAGTGTTATACTTGCATACTCATGATCTTTCAAAAATTAGTAGATTTTTCATATATAATACATACAGTTATTAGTTATAGTGGCCATTATACACACTACCTTACCCTATTTGTGTTATTCATTACTATATGATAGAAAGAGATTTACATGTTAACTTAAACTCACTTCTATCGCTGAACATCATTTTTAAGTTAAATGTTGGATAATTCATCTCTAACTCAGCCCTAAATTTTCTTCATTATTTTCACATAAAATCATCATGTGAACTATCTAGGTTGTGTAGTTGATAATATTCTCTCACAAGAAAATTTAGACATACGTTATTAGTTCTTGCAGTATTTTTGTACATGGAAATTATATAATGGAAATATTTGGTTAATACATAAAGTTAGCTACAAGTTTTGTGTAGTTTTTTGGTATAAGTGCATTAATTAATAAATAAATAGGTATGATTATAATTTTATGTATTGCAGATTAATATTACAATATTGGTAAATAAAAGAATTTAAAATTTTAATATTTGTAAATAGATGGGTATGAATGTAAAATATAAAAAGTTTAGTCTTGTACATATAATGTGCCATATATATTGGACATGTTTTCATTTTTCAATAAAACATAATTTTTATTGCAAGTTTGGAATTGTGTGTGTTATATATTGTAAGAAGATTAATATAAATGCACTTATATGTAGTACATGGGTTAAAATGTAATATTTTAAAATACAAGAGTCTAAATTGCAGACTATGTACATGATACAAGCATGGTTATGAATGAAAATTTTGTATGACACAAAGGGAATTTCCATGTTAGGTAAAGAAGGTTCTAAATATTATTAATATTGTATAATTACAAATACAGTGTAGATCAACTACAAAATTCTAATTGCGAAGAATAAAGATTTAAACATACAATAATATGACATTGGTAGAAGTTTGAATAGTTTATATATACACGATAAACATATAAATATAATTTACTAATCCTAAATTCTACCTACAAACTCATAATACTTAAATGCATAAAAAACAAAGATACGGAAGATATATCACAATCTAACAAACAAAATATCCAATCTATCTAACTTAATAACACGTAAATAGTAATATAGATGTAGTAGTAAAACTAATATTCTACCAAAATACATAAAAATGTAGTACGTGGTCATATGTGTCACTCAACCTCAAGTAGGAGGTACAATAAGAGAGATAAAATTATTAACCTAAGTTGGTATTCATATCTACTACAAATCTCTAGTACTATTTTTTGTTCTTCATTGACCACTTTCTTCTTACTCCTTTCTTATTTTCTCAAGTTATTGAGTGAAGAATGTATTGTGTTTCCCGTATTGATGAAAAATGAGTGAATTTTGATTCTCGTGTTGTTCAACCATGAAGGAGGTTTGCGTGGTAAATTGATAGACTTGTTGTTCGCTAAAGGATTTTCCATTTATTTTCATCCCAAGGGAACCTTCTTCTTCTTTTTCTTCTTCTTCTTCTTCTTCTTCTTCTTCTAAAAAAATATGATTATAAAAAGTTAAGTTCTTCCATAAAAAATTTCAATTTCAATTGAATTATTAGGACATATGATACAAAAAATCTAAAAAATTAGAGAGATAATAATTTAACATGATTATCTCTAAATAATATTAGTAATAATAATCAATGATTAACTAGAATAAAGTAAAATAGAAGGTATTATTAAATAACAGTCTTGATGTCTTGCAAATAATTTAAAAAATTGAATCCATCCACTAATCTTATTCAAATGTAACATACATCAAGATGCGAGAAGATAAAAATGTACATTTTGACAAAACACAATCCAGAGATTAAAGGAAAAGGAATAGTTGATGCGAAGATAATGAGAAGAAACACACAATGTGAATGTATGGTACTGTAATTTAAACCTACTACTTCTTGTGATATGTATATAATGAATAAGACACAATGGTAGGGATTGATAACAATAATGGACTATATTATGTTATATACTATAAGATACGAGAATTATTTTGTAGTTATTATTTCAACTTTTTGCTAAATGAATATCAATCTTTTGTTATAGTTCAACTTATATATTATATAAGATAATATTAAATGTTTGTTTTTAATTGAGTATATTATAGGATAAATTTTCTTAAATTTCAATCATTTTTGCATCGTTATCCCATTTTACTATGCATATTTCAAATTAGTCAATTTAAGCCATAAACTTTATTGTTTCTTTAATTGGTAATCCAAATCCACAAAATTGAATAGTGAACAACATTTAGAACTTTATTTTGGGAAATGTTGAGATTTGAAACATATCTTTCAATTCTATATTTTAACATAATTTTAATTTTTTTATATTTGATACCACTATTTATCTTTTAATTTCTCCTATTTAATTAAGGATTTACCTTTTGATTTTTCATTTTAGTCTAAATTATACAAGTTAACTTCACGTATTGGTTATGTCGATTTTGTCACATTATAAAAGTGATATTGTATATGATATCCGTATCAATTACATATTAATGTTGAATATTTTATATGTCAATTAATCCTAATTATTAAATTTTCTATTGATTAAATTCATTTATTTTCGAAGCACATATTTAAACATTTATATCTAAGTATGTAATGGAGTAGTACTTTTGGAACTAGCGACCGGAAGAGTAGCTCATGATTGAGATATGTTATTATCTTGAGTTGGATAGGCATGTCATTACATTCAATAAGATAAACCTATAACTGAAGCTCTAGACAATGAAATAAAGGAACTTTACTACTTAGAAGAGATAACTAGTGTATTCAAACTAGAAGTTAAGTGTACTAGTACTTTCCCTTCCTCGAGACCTACCATAAAAGACGTATTGAATGTCTTGACCCAATGCACACAACAATCGCTATACAAATTCAAAGTTGAACGAAGCGAGTATTATTCTGCTATGCTTTTCAAGAACTCTAACCGTGATAGAACATTGGAAAACAACGATGATGGTAGTAATTATACATCAACTGTTTGATCGTTTTTTTATAAGTACAGATTCTATGTAGAGTTGAGGTCAAGCAAAATTAGTCATTTTTCTTCACGTAAAATCATCATATATATATATAAATATAATATAAGCATGTGTATCACACATAGTAGCGGTAACTAAATGTAAAAAAAGTTGCAGCAAAAGGGTGTTCCCCACACTTTATTCTTTATTACAATGTCTGTAGACATTAGTCTACGATGCGACTCAAGCTACACGCGAGCCAGACACCAAGAAGAAGGGTAAATACAAGGGATAAGATTATGATTAGTCCTCACGAAAAAGGTAAGAAAATTCGAGGTATTGGGAATTAGAAGCTGCCAAAAGGGCAGCTCCAATGCCAGAGCCATCATTAGATGGCTCAATGGAGATATTATGATAAGCCTCACCAAGTAACTCCTCAAGAGTACTCTCCAATGAGTCTCTAAAATAAGCATAACGCCGGTATAATCCTTCATCCATTGATATCACAGACTTTTTCTTCTCTCTTCCCTTATCTGCTACATCTCTACCCAATTTTTTCAATATCCCGAGAATTCCAGCGGCAGCAAGACGAGCACCACGTGTTGCCACGATCTCACATACTAGTACAATTACTCTTCTAATTCCCAACGAAGAATTACGTAGCTGTCACAACATTAAAAATAAATAAAATACGATATAAATCATAATATGCTATATTATAGTCCCTTACATTAAGTATTTCTTTCAGTTTTCTACCAACGACTTTGAGATTTGGAGACGTGTCTTGATGCATTGCAGACATGTCGGGGGTCCTGTAAATGTTATATTTCAAGAATTAGGAAAAAATATAACATATATCAAAGACAAGAGAGAGTCTAGTGGCTTATAGTACCCAATTATAAATGGTACTTTCAGATTTGGTGGGATAGTATCACAAAAAATGGAAGCTTCTTCGGCCATCCCAAGCAAAACTCTACGAACAATTTCTCCAAGATACATTCCAGAAATGAGCTTCTCGTAAATTTGCTCCCAAGGGTTCATACTTTCGACATCTAGATTTTTGTCATATTTTGTTATTGAAAGATGTGATGATTGGAAATTACCCCATTCCATGTTTATTACCTTTCATTATGTTTAACAATAATTAGCTACACCAAAAAGATAAGAAATAAAAATAAAAAATAAAAAACTTGTTTAAGCAAACCATTTTCCCCGACTTAGGTAATAGACCATGAAACTTTGGAATTATATGAGCTTGCTCCACATATGCCGCGTTACTTCCTGTACCCAAAGTCACAGCAGCAATAACATCAGGGTTATTGTATCGACCTTCAGCTAAAGTTCCCACAATATCATTCACCTAACATAACAAATCATTAGTCCAAAACAAATGAACCAAATATTTAATACAAAAAGCGAAACATACCAAAGCAGATACATGCATTTCAAGTCCGACTCTTTTCATCGCTTTTGTAAATTCCCAAACCACATCTTGTCCAACCTATTAAAAAAATTACCAATCAATTTTCCTTATTAATTTTAATTAGTCGATAAAGATAAAAGACTAACTGTCTCTTCTATTGAGAAACCCTTGGTCCACTTAATAAGAGTCCCTGATGCGACTGATAATTGCTGAATAGGAAACGAGAAGGTAAATCCGAGCTCTCTCAAAAAACCATGTGGGATATGAAAGTCTTCACCCTCAGTAGCAACAAATTTTGCAAGTGAAGATGCTATAAAATCGAATAATTCCTGAAACGCATCACAATTTTAATTTAATGAGCACGATAAATAACATTAATATGATATTTCAGAATTGCACACTTACATCAGATGTCGAAGTCATTAAATGTTGAGGAATTGAAACTTCATCAAATTCTTGTCTAACGACACCATTCTTACCAAGCTGCACACGCAGGACTCGAAAGCTTGTACCACCAATGTCCAGTGCGTAAAATAAGCCTTGTTCATCACTTCATGAACATAATATATGAGTTATCGTATAATTTAAATTATTAATACACATGCATACAAATTGTATAAGAGAGATATACCCAGTTGGGAGATTGTCAATATGAGTGACGAGCATCTTGATCTTACTGCTGCCTTCAGAGGCGAGTCCAGTGATCATCTCGGCGGTCATAGCATCTGCCACCTGCAACAGCTTCCTAGTAGGTGTCTCACACCCCTCCTCTAGCTCTTTTAAAATATCTATTGCCTTACCCCATCTCCCAAATCTTTTTATTCGCTGTCTCACCAACACCGCCGCCACCGCACATGCTGCAGCCGCACCCATCATTGCCGCCCCCACCATTGCCTTCCCCATGAATAAAGATTAAATATTGATATTATTATAGTTTTAGATTATGGGTGTAGTATAAATATGCCTATATAGATCAAAGATGGAGCAAGATTACGAAGATTTTAGAATTAGCTAAAGGGTTGGGCAACACAATAATCAAGCTTACACTTATTACACGGCACTTGATTTTGTGAACTTGTATAGTTGTTGTGTTAGTGACAGCTTTTATAATTGTTTGATGTCACTCTTGTTTTTTATTTTTCTTTTATTGTCAATTTTTAAGTTTTTTCTAGCAAATTTCTATTGGGGTATAATTTTTTTATCAAATTATTATATTAGACAGATAAATAGATAGGTTACAAGGAGTTTCAAGTAATTTTTCAAATAAAATGTCTAATAAAGATAAAATAGATAAACCGGTTTATGAATAAACAAGGTACGGAATAAAGTATATGCCGCTGGATTATTCGTAAACCAGTTGTCAAATAAAGTTTCTGTACATGGTTTGTGAATAAACCAACTGTCATAGAAAATGTATGTACCTGGTTAAGAATAAACTAGTTGTCACACGAAATACCAGCACCTAGTTTATGAATAAACTTATTTCAAAACAAAATATTTGCCCATTGTTTATTATTGGATAATATATTTAATTTTGTTTATTTGTTTAAAATATTTATACTACTACGTTGAAAATAAATAAGTACATTTATTTGGGAAAAAGAATTAAAACTTTTATAATAATAATTCAGCTTCTTCCACAAAAAGTTTCAATTACAATTAAAATATTGGGATGTAGGATGCAAAAAATCTAAAGAATAGAGAACTAGTAATTTAACATGACTAACTCTAAATAGTATTATTTATAATAATCAATGATTGATTACGATACAATAAAATAGAAGATATTGTCAAATAACATTGTAGAAGTCATGCAAATAATTAAAAAAATTAAATCTTTGCATAAAACTTATTGAAATACAATGACCGTCAAGCTACAAGATGCACATTTTGACAAACTAAATTGCAAAAAATCCTAAATTAAGTGAAATAGGTCGATTTAAAGAAAATGAGGACAAATATTGTATAAAAGTATGATACAGATATAATTTAAATCTACTACTTTTTACGGTATATATATATATAAAAATATGGAAGCGACATAAAGTTAGGATTTGATAGCAAGAAAGGAATATATTATGTTATATACTATAAGACTACACAAACTATTTTGTAATAATTTTTTCGGTTTTTTTTTTCTAAATGAATATTAATATTTGGTTATACTTCAATTTATAATATTATTTAGAATATATTTTTAATTGAGTATATTATAGAATAAATTTTCGTGACCATCCTTCATTTTTTCATTGTTATCCTATTTTACCATCTATTTTTCAAATTAGTCAATTTAACTCATCATCTTTATAGGTTTTTTCAACCAGTATTTCAAATTCAGACATATGAATAATGAACTACACTTAGATATGTTAAGGAAAATGTTTGACATTTGAGTTTTATCTTTCAATTCCATATTTTAGGATAACTTTTATTTTTCACTTTTTCCCACTCTAGACCACTAATTATCTTTGTATTTCCCCTAGTTAATCAAGCACTTACCTTTTGTTTTTTAGTTTAGTTTAAATTATACATGTTAACTTTACGTGTTTGTTATGTCTATTTTTTCATATTATAAAAGTGATACTTTAGTTGATATCCGTATCAATAACATATTAATGTTGCATAATTTTTTTATGTCAATTAATCCTAATTATTTAAAGTTCAATATATTAAACTCATTATTGTTCAAAGCACATACTTAAAAATTCAATGCTAAACATCAAATGAAAATAATTCTGAACATATCCAAACGTAAACTTTAAAGTAGCTCAAACAATTAAACAAAAAATATATCGAAAAAACTTATCCATGACATGTTGAGGTTCGTAACAATGATTGAGGAATTAGTTCTCTCTTCATGAAAACTCCTACGCTAAATTCTCATCTCTTATTGTATATTCACATTACACCCCTCCATAAAAAGTAAATGTTAGTCCTTTTGAAAAGACAACAAAAATTGGAATTAATGGTTTACATTTTACTTACTCTCTTCAACATCCTTTTAATCGACGAAAACCATAGATAGAACCCCAAATTATTAAATTTTCTTTTTACCCATTTATCTTTCATTGAGTTGACTATGACAGGAGATTCATACCAAATGAGTGTTATACTTGCATACTCATGATCTTTCAAAAATTAGTAGATTTTTCATATATTATACATACAGTTACTAGTTATAGTGGCCATTATACACACTACCTTACCCTATTTGTGTTATTCATTACTGTATGATAGAAAGAGATTTACATGTTAACTTAAACTCACTTCTATCGCTGAACATCATTCTTAAGTTAAATGTTGGATAATTCATCTCTAACTCAGTCCTAAATTTTCTTCATTATTTTCACATAAAATCATCATGTGAACTATCTAGGTTGTGTAGTTGATAATATTCTCTCACAAGAAAATTTAGACATACGTTATTAGTTCTTGCAGTATTTTTGTACATGGAAATTATATAATGGAAATATTTGGTTAATACATAAAGTTAGCTACAAGTTTTGTGTAGTTTTTTGGTATAAGTGCATTAATTAATAAATAAATAGGTATGATTATAATTTTATGTATTGCAGATTAATATTACAATATTGGTAAATAAAAGAATTTAAAATTTTAATATTTGTAAATAGATGGGTATGAATGTAAAATATAAAAAGTTTAGTCTTGTACATATAATGTGCCATATATATTGGACATGTTTTCATTTTTCAATAAAACATAATTTTTATTGCAAGTTTGGAATTGTGTGTGTTATATATTGTAAGAAGATTAATATAAATGCACTTATATGTAGTACATGGGTTAAAATGTAATATTTTAAAATACAAGAGTCTAAATTGCAGACTATGTACATGATACAAGCATGGTTATGAATGAAAATTTTGTATGACAGAAAGGGAATTTCCATGTTAGGTAAAGAAGGTTCTAAATATTATTAATAGTGTATAATTACAAATACAATGTAGATCAACTACAAAATTCTAATTGCGAAGAATAAAGATTTAAACATACAATAATATGACATTGGTAGAAGTTTGAATAGTTTATATATACACGATAAACATATAAATATAATTTACTAATCCTAAATTCTACCTACAAACTCATAATACTTAAATGCATAAAAAACAAAGATACGGAAGATATATCACAATCTAACAAACAAAATATCCAATCTATCTAACTTAATAACACGTAAATAGTAATATAGATGTAGTAGTAAAACTAATATTCTACCAAAATACATAAAAATGTAGTACGTGGTCATATGTGTCACTCAACCTCAAGTAGGAGGTACAATAAGAGAGATAAAATTATTAACCTAAGTTGGTATTCATATCTACTACAAATCTCTAGTACTATTTTTTGTTCTTCATTGACCACTTTCTTCTTACTCCTTTCTTATTTTCTCAAGTTATTGAGTGAAGAATGTATTGTGTTTCCCGTATTGATGAAAAATGAGTGAATTTTGATTCTCGTGTTGTTCAACCATGAAGGAGGTTTGCGTGGTAAATTGATAGACTTGTTGTTCGCTAAAGGATTTTCCATTTATTTTCATCCCAAGGGAACCTTCTTCATCTTGTTCTTCTTCTTCTTCTTCTTCTAAAAAAATATGATTATAAAAAGTTAAGTTCTTCCATAAAAAATTTCAATTTCAATTGAATTATTAGGACATATGATACAAAAAATCTAAAAAATTAGAGAGATAATAATTTAACATGATTATCTCTAAATAATATTAGTAATAATAATCAATGATTAACTAGAATAAAGTAAAATAGAAGGTATTATTAAATAACAGTCTTGATGTCTTGCAAATAATTTAAAAAATTGAATCCATCCACTAATCTTATTCAAATGTAACATACATCAAGATGCGAGAAGATAAAAATGTACATTTTGACAAAACACAATCCAGAGATTAAAGGAAAAGGAATAGTTGATGCGAAGATAATGAGGAGAAACACACAATGTGAATGTATGGTACTGTAATTTAAACCTACTACTTCTTGTGATATGTATATAATGAATAAGACACAATGGTAGGGATTGATAACAATAATGGACTATATTATGTTATATACTGTAAGATACGAGAATTATTTTGTAGTTATTATTTCAACTTTTTGCTAAATGAATATCAATCTTTTGTTATAGTTCAACTTATATATTATATAAGATAATATTAAATGTTTGTTTTTAATTGAGTATATTATAGGATAAATTTTCTTAAATTTCAATCATTTTTGCATCGTTATCCCATTTTACTATGCATATTTCAAATTAGTCAATTTAAGCCATAAACTTTATTGTTTCTTTAAATGGTAATCCAAATCCACAAAATTGAATAGTGAACAACATTTAGAACTTTATTTTGGGAAATGTTGAGATTTGAAGCATATCTTTCAATTCTATATTTTAACATAATTTTAATTTTTTTATATTTGATACCACTATTTATCTTTTAATTTCTCCTATTTAATTAAGGATTTACCTTTTGATTTTTCATTTTAGTCTAAATTATACAAGTTAACTTCACGTATTGGTTATGTCGATTTTATCACATTATAAAAGTGATATTGTATATGATATCCGTATCAATTACATATTAATGTTGAATATTTTATATGCCAATTAATCCTAATTATTAAATTTTCTATTGATTAAATTCATTTATTTTCGAAGCACATATTTAAACATTTATATCTAAGTATGTAATGGAGAAGTACTTTTGGAACTAGCGACCGGAAGAGTAGCTCATGATTGAGATATGTTATTATCTTGAGTTGGATAGGCATGTCATTACATTCAATAAGATAAACCTATAACTGAAGCTCTAGACAATGAAATAAAGGAACTTTACTACTTAGAAGAGATAACTAGTGTATTCAAACTAGAAGTTAAGTGTACTAGTACTTTCCCTTCCTTGAGACCTACCATAAAAGACGTATTGAATGTCTTGACCCAATGCACACAACAATCGCTATACAAATTCAAAGTTGAACGAAGCGAGTATTATTCTGCTATGCTTTTCAAGAACTCTAACCGTGATAGAACATTGGAAAACAACGATGATGGTAGTAATTATACATCAACTGTTTGATAGTTTTTTATAATTACAGATTCTATGTAGAGTTGAGGTCAAGCAAAATTAGTCATTTTTCTTCACGTATAATCATCATATATATATAAATATAATATAAGCATGTGTATCACACATAGTAGCGGTAACTAAATGTAAAAAAAGTTGCAGCAAAAGGGTGTTCCCCACACTTTATTCTTTATTACAATGTCTGTAGACATTAGTCTACGATGCGACTCAAGCTACACGCGAGCCAGACACCAAGAAGAAGGGTAAATACAAGGGATAAGATTATGATTAGTCCTCACGAAAAAGGTAAGAAAATTCGAGGTATTGGGAATTAGAAGCTGCCAAAAGGGCAGCTCCAATGCCAGAGCCATCATTAGATGGCTCAATGGAGATATTATGATAAGCCTCACCAAGTAACTCCTCAAGAGTACTCTCCAATGAGTCTCTAAAATAAGCATAACGCCGGTATAATCCTTCATCCATTGATATCACAGACTTTTTCTTCTCTCTTCCCTTATCTGCTACATCTCTACCCAATTTTTTCAAGATCCCGAGAATTCCAGCGGCAGCAAGACGAGCACCACGTGTTGCCACGATCTCACATACTAGTACAATTACTCTTCTAATTCCCAACGAAGAATTACGTAGCTGTCACAACATTAAAAATAAATAAAAAAATTAAAAAAATTAAATCTTTGCATAAAACTTATTGAAATACAATGACCGTCAAGCTACAAGAAAATAAAGATGCACATTTTGACAAACTAAATTGCAAAAAATCCTAAATTAAGTGAAATAGGTCGATTTAAAGAAAATGAGGACAAATATTGTATGAAAGTATGATATAGATATAATTTAAATCTACTACTTTTTACGATATATATATAAATATGGAAGCGACATAAAGTTAGGATTTGATAGCAAGAAAGGAATATATTATGTTATATACTATAAGACTACACAAACTATTTTGTAATAATTTTTTCTGTTTTTTTTTTCTAAATGAATATTAATATTTGGTTATACTTCAAATTATAATATTATTTAGAATATATTTTTAATTGAGTATATTATAGAATAAATTTTCGTGACCATCCTTCATTTTTCATTGTTATACTATTTTACCATCTATTTTTCAAATTAGTCAATTTAACTCATCATCTTTATAGGTTTTTTCAACCAGTATTTCAAATTCAGACATATGAATAATGAACTACACTTAGATATGTTAAGGAAAATGTTTGACATTTGAGTTTTATCTTTCAATTCCATATTTTAGGATAACTTTTATTTTTCACTTTTTCCCACTCTAGACCACTAATTATCTTTGTATTTCCCCTAGTTAATCAAGCACTTACCTTTTGTTTTTTAGTTTAGTTTAAATTATACATGTTAACTTTACGTGTTTGTTATGTCTATTTTTTCATATTATAAAAGTGATATTTTAGTTGATATCCGTATCAATAACATATTAATGTTGCATATTTTTTTTATGTCAATTAATCCTAATTATTTAAAGTTCAATAAATTAAACTCATTATTGTTCAAAGCACATACTTAAAAATTCAATGCTAAACATCTAATGAAAATAATTCTGAACATATCCAAACGTAAACTTTAAAGTAGCTCAAACAATTAAACAAAAAATATATCGAAAAAACTTATCCATGACATGTTGAGGTTCGTAACAATGATTGAGGAATTAGTTCTCTCTTCATGAAAACTCCTACGCTAAATTCTCATCTCTTATTGTATATTCACATTACACCCCTCCATAAAAAAATAAATGTTAGTCCTTTTGAAAAGACAACAAAAATTGAAATTAATGGTTTACATTTTACTTACTCTCTTCAACATCTTTTTAATCGACGAAAACCATAGATAGAACCCCAAATTATTAAATTTTCTATTTACCCATTTATCTTTCATTGAGTTGACTATGACATGAGATTCATACCACATGAGTGTTATACTTGCATACTCATGATCTTTCAAAAATTAGTAGATTTTTCATATATAATACATACAGTTATTAGTTATAGTGGCCATTATACACACTACCTTACCCTATTTGTGTTATTCATTACTGTATGATAGAAAGAGATTTACATGTTAACTTAAACTCACTTCTATCGCTGAACATCATTCTTAAGTTAAATGTTGGATAATTCATCTCTAACTCAGCCCTAAATTTTCTTCATTATTTTCACATAAAATCATCATGTGAACTATCTAGGTTGTGTAGTTGATAATCTTCTCTCACAAGAAAATTTAGACATACGTTATCAGTTCTTGCAGTATTTTTGTACATGGAAATTATATAATGGAAATATTTGGTTAATACATAAAGTTAGCTACAAGTTTTGTGTAGTTTTTTGGTATAAGTGCATTAATTAATAAATAAATAGGTATGATTATAATTTTATGTATTGCAGATTAATATTACAATATTGGTAAATAAAAGAATTTAAAATTTTAATATTTGTAAATAGATGGGTATGAATGTAAAATATAAAAAATTTAGTCTTGTACATATAATGTGCCATATATATTGGACATGTTTTCATTTTTCAATAAAACATAATTTTTATTGCAAGTTTGGAATTGTGTGTGTTATATATTGTAAGAAGATTAATATAAATGCACTTATATGTAGTACATGGGTTAAAATGTAATATTTTAAAATAAAAGAGTCTAAATTGCAGACTATGTACATGATACAAGTATGGTTATGAATGAAAATTTTGTATGACACAAAGGGAATTTCCATGTTAGGTAAAGAAGGTTCTAAATATTATTAATAGTGTATAATTACAAATAGAGTGTAGATCAACTACAAAATTCTAATTGCGAAGAATAAAGATTTAAACATACAATAATATGACATTGGTAGAAGTTTGAATAGTTTATATATACACGATAAACATATAAATATAATTTACTAATCCTAAATTCTACCTACAAACTCATAATACTTAAATGCATAAAAAACAAAGATACGGAAGATATATCACAATCTAACAAACAAAATATCCAATCTATCTAACTTAATAACATGTAAATAGTAATATAGATGTAGTAGTAAAACTAATATACTACCAAAATACATAAAAATGTAGTACGTGGTCATATGTGTCGCTCAACCTCAAGTAGGAGGTACAATAAGAGAGATAAAATTATTAACCTAAGTTGGTATTCATATCTACTACAAATCTCTAGTAATATTTTTTGTTCTTCATTGACCGCTTTCTTCTTACTCCTTTCTTATTTTCTCAAGTTATTGAGTGAAGAATGTATTGTGTTTCCCGTATTGATGAAAAATGAGTGAATTTTGATTTTCGTGTTGTTCAACCATGAAGGAGGTTTGCGTGGTAAATTGATAGACTTGTTGTTCGCTAAAGGATTTTCCATTTATTTTCATCCCAAGGGAACCTTCTTCTTCTTCTTCTTCTTCTTCTTCTAAAAAAATATGATTATAAAAAGTTAAGTTCTTCCATAAAAAATTTCAATTTCAATTGAATTATTAGGACATATGATACAAAAAATCTAAAAAATTAGAGAGATAATAATTTAACATGATTATCTCTAAATAATATTAGTAATAATAATCAATGATTAACTAGAATAATGTAAAATGGAAGGTATTATTAAATAACAGTCTTGATGTCTTGCAAATAATTTAAAAAATTGAATCCATCCACTAATCTTATTCAAATGTAACATACATCAAGATGCGAGATGATAAAAATGTACATTTTGACAAAACACAATCCAGAGATTAAAGGAAAAGGAATAGTTGATGCGAAGATAATGAGGAGAAACACACAATGTGAATGTATGGTACTGTAATTTAAACCTACTACTTCTTGTGATATGTATATAATGAATAAGACACAATGGTAGGGATTGATAACAATAATGGACTATATTATGTTATATACTGTAAGATACGAGAATTATTTTGTAGTTATTATTTCAACTTTTTGCTAAATGAATATCAATCTTTTGTTATAGTTCAACTTATATATTATATAAGATAATATTAAATGTTTGTTTTTAATTGAGTATATTATAGGATAAATTTTCTTAAATTTCAATCATTTTTGCATCGTTATCCCATTTTACTATGCATATTTCAAATTAGTCAATTTAAGCCATAAACTTTATTGTTTCTTTAAATGGTAATCCAAATCCACAAAATTGAATAGTGAACAACATTTAGAACTTTATTTTGGGAAATGTTGAGATTTGAAACATATCTTTCAATTCTATATTTTAACATAATTTTAAATTTTTTATATTTGATACCACTATTTATCTTTTAATTTCTCCTATTTAATTAAGGATTTACCTTTTGATTTTTCATTTTAGTCTGAATTATACAAGTTAACTTCACGTATTGGTTATGTCGATTTTGTCACATTATAAAAGTGATATTGTATATGATATCCGTATCAATTACATATTAATGTTGAATATTTTATATGTCAATTAATTCTAATTATTAAATTTTCTATTGATTAAATTCATTTATTTTCGAAGAACATATTTAAACATTTATATCTAAGTATGTAATGGAGTAGTACTTTTGGAACTAGCGGCCGGAAGAGTAGCTCATGATTGAGATATGTTATTATCTTGAGTTGGATAGGCATGTCATTACATTCAATAAGATAAACCTATAACTGAAGCTCTAGACAATGAAATAAAGGAACTTTACTACTTAGAAGAGATAACTAGTGTATTCAAACTAGAAGTTAAGTGTACTAGTACTTTCCCTTCCTCGAGACCTACCATAAAAGACGTATTGAATGTCTTGACCCAATGCACACAACAATCGCTATACAAATTCAAAGTTGAACGAAGCGAGTATTATTCTGCTATGCTTTTCAAGAACTCTAACCGTGATAGAACATTGGAAAACAACGATGATGGTAGTAATTATACATCAACTGTTTGATCGTTTTTTATAATTACAGATTCTATGTAGAGTTGAGGTCAAGCAAAATTAGTCATTTTTCTTCACGTATAATCATCATATATATATAAATATAATATAAGCATGTGTATCACACATAGTAGCGGTAACTAAATGTAAAAAAAGTTGCAGCAAAAGGGTGTTCCCCACACTTTATTCTTTATTACAATGTCTGTAGACATTAGTCTACGATGCGACTCAAGCTACACGCGAGCCAGACACCAAGAAGAAGGGTAAATACAAGGGATAAGATTATGATTAGTCCTCACGAAAAAGGTAAGAAAATTCGAGGTATTGGGAATTAGAAGCTGCCAAAAGGGCAGCTCCAATGCCAGAGCCATCATTAGATGGCTCAATGGAGATATTATGATAAGCCTCACCAAGTAACTCCTCAAGAGTACTCTCCAATGAGTCTCTAAAATAAGCATAACGCCGGTATAATCCTTCATCCATTGATATCACAGACTTTTTCTTCTCTCTTCCCTTATCTGCTACATCTCTACCCAATTTTTTCAAGATCCCGAGAATTCCAGCGGCAGCAAGACGAGCACCACGTGTTGCCACGATCTCACATACTAGTACAATTACTCTTCTAATTCCCAACGAAGAATTACGTAGCTGTCACAACATTAAAAATAAATAAAATACGATATAAATCATAATATGCTATATTATAGTCCCTTACACCAAGTATTTCTTTCAGTTTTCTACCAACGACTTTGAGATTTGGAGATGTGTCTTGATGCATTGCAGACATGTCGGGGGTCCTGTAAATGTTATATTTCAAGAATTAGGAAAAAATATAACATATATCAAAGACAAGAGAGAGTCTAGTGGCTTATAGTACCCAATTATAAATGGTACTTTCAGATTTGGTGGGATAGTATCACCAAAAATGGAAGCTTCTTCGGCCATCCCAAGCAAAACTCTACGAACAATTTCTCCAAGATACATTCCAGAAATGAGCTTCTCGTAAATTTGCTCCCCAGGGTTCATACTTTCGACATCTAGATTTTTGTCATATTTTGTTATTGGAAGATGTGATGATTGGAAATTACCCCATTCCATGTTTATTACCTTTCATTATGTTTAACAATAATTAGCTACACCAAAAAGATAAGAAATAAAAATAAAAAATAAAAAACTTGTTTAAGCAAACCATTTCCCCCGACTTAGGTAATAGACCATGAAACTTTGGAATTATATTAGCTTGCTCCACATATGCCGCGTTACTTCCTGTACCCAAAGTCACAGCAGCAATAACATCAGGTTTATTGTATCGACCTTCAGCTAAAGTTCCCACAATATCATTCACCTAACATAACAAATCATTAGTCCAAAACAAATGAACCAAATATTTAATACAAAAAGCGAAACATACCAAAGCAGATACATGCATTTCAAGTCCGACTCTTTTCATCGCTTTTGTAAATTCCCAAACCACATCTTGTCCAACCTATTAAAAAAATTACCAATCAATTTTCCCTATTAATTTTAATCAGTCGATAAAGATAAATGACTAACTGTCTCTTCTATTGAGAAACCCTTGGTCCACTTAATAAGAGTCCCTGATGCGACTGATAATTGCTTAATAGGAAACGAGAAGGTAAATCCGAGCTCTCTCCAAAAACCATGTGGGATATGAAAGTCTTCACCCTCAGTAGCAACAAATTTTGCAAGTGAAGATGCTATAAAATCGAATAATTCCTGAAACGCATCACAATTTTAATTTGATGAGCACGATAAATAACATTAATATGATATTTCAGAATTGCACACTTACATCAGATGTCGAAGTCATTAAATGTTGAGGAATTGAAACTTCATCAGATTCTTGTCTAACGACACCATTCTTACCAAGCTGCACACGCAGGACTCGAAAGCTTGTACCACCAATGTCCAGTGCGTAAAATAAGCCTTGTTCATCACTTCATGAACATAATAAATGAGTTATCGTATAATATAAATGATTAATACACATGCATACAAATTGTATAAGAGAGATATACCCAGTTGGGAGATTGTCAATATGAGTGACGAGCATCTTGATCTTACTGCTGCCTTCAGAGGCGAGTCCAGTGATCATCTCGGCGGTCATAGCATCTGCCACCTGCAACAGCTTCCCAGTAGGTGTCTCACACCCCTCCTCTAGCTCTTTTAAAATATCTATTGCCTTAACCCATCTCCCGAATCTTTTTATTCGCTGTCTCACCAACACTGCCGCCACCGCACATGCTGCAGCCGCACCCATCATTGCCGCCCCCACCATTGCCTTCCCCATGAATAAAGATTAAATATTGATATTATTATAGTTTTAGATTATGGGTGTAGTATAAATATGCCTATATAGATCAAAGATGGAGCAAGATTACGAAGATTTTAGAATTAGCTAAAGGGTTGGGCAACACAATAATCAAGCTTACACTTATTACACGGCACTTGAGTTTGTGAACTTGTATAGTTGTTGTGTTAGTGACAACTTTTATAATTGTTCGATGTCACTCTTGTTTTTTATTTTTCTTTTATTGTCAATTTTTAAGTTTGTTTTAGCAACTTCTAGTTGGGTATAATTTTTTTATCAAATTATTATATTAGACAGATAAACAGATAGGTTACAAGGAGTTTCAAGTAATTTTTCATATAAAATGTCTAATAAAGATAAAATAGATAAACCGGTTTATGAATAAACAAGGTGCGGAATAAAGTATATGCCGCTGGTTTATTCGTAATCCAGTTGTCAAATAAAGTTTCTGTACATGGTTTGTGAATAAACCAGCTGTCATAGAAAATGTATGTACCTGGTTAAGAATAATCTAGTTGTCACACGAAATACCAGCACCTAGTTTATGAATAAACTTATTTCAAAACAAAATATTTGCCCATTGTTTATTATTGGATAATATATTTAATTTTGTTTATTTGTTTAAAATATTTATACTACTACGTTGAAAATAAATAAGTACATTTATTTGGGAAAAAGAATTAAAACTTTTATAATAATAATTCAGCTTCTTCCACAAAAAGTTTCAATTACAATTAAAATATTAGGATGTAGGATGCAAAAAATCTAAAGAATAGAGAACTAGTAATTTAACATGACTAACTCTAAATAGTATTATTTATAATAATCAATGATTGATTACGATACAATAAAATAGAAGATATTGTCAAATAACATTGTAGAAGTCATGCAAATAATTAAAAAAATTAAATCTTTGCATAAAACTTATTGAAATATAATGACCGTCAAGCTACAAGAAAATAAAGATGCACATTTTGACAAACTAAATTGCAAAAAATCCTTAATTAAGAGAAATAGGTCGATTTAAAGAAAATGAGGACAAATATTGTATGAAAGTATGATATAGATATAATTTAAATCTACTACTTTTTACGATATATATATAAATATGGAAGCGACATAAAGTTAGGATTTGATAGCAAGAAAGGAATATATTATGTTATATACTATAAGACTACACAAACTATTTTGTAATAATTTTTTCTGTTTTTTTTTCTAAATGAATATTAATATTTGGTTATACTTCAATTTATAATATTATTTAGAATATTGTTTTAATTGAGTATATTATAGAATAAATTTTCGTGACCATCCTTCATTTTTTCATTGTTTTCCTATTTTACCATCTATTTTTCAAATTAGTCAATTTAACTCATCATCTTTATAGGTTTTTTCAACCAGTATTTCAAATTCAGACATATGAATAATGAACTACACTTAGATATGTTAAGGAAAATGTTTGACATTTGAGTTTTATCTTTCAATTCCATATTTTAGGATAACTTTTATTTTTCACTTTTTCCCACTCTAGACCACTAATTATCTTTGTATTTCCCCTAGTTAATCAAGCACTTACCTTTTGTTTTTTAGTTTAGTTTAAATTATACATGTTAACTTTACGTGTTTGTTATGTCTATTTTTTCATATTATAAAAGTGATATTTTAGTTGATATCCGTATCAATAACATATTAATGTTGCATATTTTTTTTATGTCAATTAATCCTAATTATTTAAAGTTCAATAAATTAAACTCATTATTGTTCAAAGCACATACTTAAAAATTCAATGCTAAACATCTAATGAAAATAATTCTGAACATATCCAAACGTAAACTTTAAAGTAGCTCAAACAATTAAACAAAAAATATATCGAAAAAACTTATCCATGACATGTTGAGGTTCGTAACAATGATTGAGGAATTAGTTCTCTCTTCATGAAAACTCCTACGCTAAATTCTCATCTCTTATTGTATATTCACATTACATCCCCCCATAAAAAAATAAATGTTAGTCCTTTTGAAAAGACAACAAAAATTGAAATTAATGGTTTACATATTACTTACTCTCTTCAACATCCTTTTAATCGACGAAAACCATAGATAGAACCTCAAATTATTAAATTTTCTTTTTACCCATTTATCTTTCATTGAGTTGACTATGACAGGAGATTCATACCACATGAGTGTTATACTTGCATACTCATGATCTTTCAAAAATTAGTAGATTTTTCATATATAATAAATACAGTTATTAGTTATAGTGGCCATTATACACACTACCTTACCCTATTTGTGTTATTCATAACTGTATGATAGAAAGAGATTTACATGTTAACTTAAACTCACTTCTATCGCTGAACATCATTCTTAAGTTAAATGTTGGATAATTCATCTCTAACTCAGCCCTAAATTTTCTTCATTATTTTCACATAAAATCATCATGTGAACTATCTAGGTTGTGTAGTTGATAATCTTCTCTCACAAGAAAATTTAGACATACGTTATCAGTTCTTGTAGTATTTTTGTACATGGAAATTATATAATGGAAATATTTGGTTAATACATAAAGTTAGCTACAAGTTTTGTGTAGTTTTTTGGTATAAGTGCATTAATTAATAAATAAATAGGTATGATTATAATTTTATGTATTGCAGATTAATATTACAATATTGGTAAATAAAAGAATTTAAAATTTTAATATTTGTAAATAGATGGGTATGAATGTAAAATATAAAAAGTTTAGTATTGTACATATAATGTACCATATATATTGGACATGTTTTCATTTTTCAATAAAACATAATTTTTATTGCAAGTTTGGAATTGTGTGTGTTATATATTGTAAGAAGATTAATATAAATGCACTTATATGTAGTACATGGGTTAAAATGTAATATTTTAAAATACAAGAGTCTAAATTGCAGACTATGTACATGATACAAGCATGGTTATGAATGAAAATTTTGTATGACACAAAGGGAATTTCCATGTTAGGTAAAGAAGGTTCTAAATATTATTAATAGTGTATAATTACAAATACAGTGTAGATCAACTACAAAATTCTAATTGCGAAGAATAAAGATTTAAACATACAATAATATGACATTGGTAGAAGTTTGAATAGTTTATATATACACGATAAACATATAAATATAATTTACTAATCCTAAATTCTACCTACAAACTCATAATACTTAAATGCATAAAAAACAAAGATACGGAAGATATATCACAATCTAACAAACAAAATATCCAATCTATCTAACTTAATAACACGTAAATAGTAATATAGATGTAGTAGTAAAACTAATATTCTACCAAAATACATACAAATGTAGTACGTGGTCATATGTGTCGCTCAACCTCAAGTAGGAGGTACAATAAGAGAGATAAAATTATTACCCTAAGTTGGTATTCATATCTACTACAAATCTCTAGTAATATTTTTTGTTCTTCATTGACCACTTTCTTCTTACTCCTTTCTTATTTTCTCAAGTTATTGAGTGAAGAATGTATTGTGTTTCCCGTATTGATGAAAAATGAGTGAATTTTGATTCTCGTGTTGTTCAACCATGAAGGAGGTTTGCGTGGTAAATTGATAGACTTGTTGTTCGCTAAAGGATTTTCCATTTATTTTCATCCCAAGGGAACCTTCTTCTTCTTCTTCTTCTTCTTCTTCTTCTTCTTCTTCTAAAAATATATGATTATAAAAAGTTAAGTTCTTCCATAAAAAATTTCAATTTCAATTGAATTATTAGGACATATGATACAAAAAATCTAAAAAATTAGAGAGATAATAATTTAACATGATTATCTTTAATTAATATTAGTAATAATAATTAATGATTAACTAGAATAAAGTAAAATAGAAGGTATTATTAAATAACAGTCTTGATGTCTTGCAAATAATTTAAAAAATTGAATCCATCCACTAACCTTATTCAAATGTAACATACATCAAGATGCGAGAAGATAAAAATGTACATTTTGATAAAACACAATCCAGAGATTAAAGGAAAAGGAATAGTTGATGCGAAGATAATGAGGAGAAACACACAATGTGAATGTATGGTACTGTAATTTAAACCTACTACTTCTTGTGATATGTATATAATGAATAAGACACAATGGTAGGGATTGATAACAATAATGGACTATATTATGTTATATACTGTAAGATACGAGAATTATTTTGTAGTTATTATTTCAACTTTTTGCTAAATGAATATCAATCTTTTGTTATAGTCCAGCTTATATATTATATAAGATAATATTAAATGTTTGTTTTTAATTGAGTATTTTATAGGACAAATTTTCTTAAATTTCAATCATTTTTGCATCGTTATCCCATTTTACTATGCATATTTCAAATTAGTCAATTTAAGCCATAAACTTTATTGTTTCTTTAAATGGTAATCCAAATCCACAAAATTGAATAGTGAACTACATTTAGAACTTTATTTTGGGAAATATTGAGATTTGAAACATATCTTTCAATTCTATATTTTAACATAATTTTAATTTTTTTATATTTGATACCACTATTTATCTTTTAATTTCTCCAATTTAATTAAGGATTTACCTTTTAATTTTTCATTTTAGTCTAAATTATACAAGTTAACTTCACGTATTGGTTATGTCGATTTTGTCACATTATAAAAGTGATATTGTATATGATATCCGTATCAATTACATATTAATGTTGAATATTTTATATGTCAATTAATCCTAATTATTAAATTTTCTATTGATTAAATTCATTTATTTTCGAAGCACATATTTAAATATTTATATCTAAGTATGTAATGGAGTAGTACTTTTGGAACTAGCGGCCGGAAGAGTAGCTCATGATTGAGATATGTTATTATCTTGAGTTGGATAGGCATGTCATTACATTCAATAAGATAAACCTATAACTGAAGCTCTAGACAATGAAATAAAGGAACTTTACTACTTAGAAGAGATAACTAGTGTATTCAAACTAGAAGTTAAGTGTACTAGTACTTTCCCTTCCTCGAGACCTACCATAAAAGACGTATTGAATGTCTTGACCCAATGCACACAACAATCGCTATACAAATTCAAAGTTGAACGAAGCGAGTATTATTCTGCTATGCTTTTCAAGAACTCTAACCGTGATAGAACATTGGAAAACAACGATGATGGTAGTAATTATACATCAACTGTTTGATCGTTTTTTATAATTACAGATTCTATGTAGAGTTGAGGTCAAGCAAAATTAGTCATTTTTCTTCACGTATAATTATCATATATATATAAATATAATATAAGCATGTGTATCACACATAGTAGCGGTAACTAAATGTAAAAAAAGTTGCAGCAAAAGGGTGTTCCCCACACTTTATTCTTTATTACAATGTCTGTAGACATTAGTCTACGATGCGACTCAAGCTACACGCGAGCCAGACACCAAGAAGAAGGGTAAATACAAGGGATAAGATTATGATTAGTCCTCACGAAAAAGGTAAGAAAATTCGAGGTATTGGGAATTAGAAGCTGCCAAAAGGGCAGCTCCAATGCCAGAGCCATCATTAGATGGCTCAATGGAGATATTATGATAAGCCTCACCAAGTAACTCCTCAAGAGTACTCTCCAATGAGTCTCTAAAATAAGCATAACGCCGGTATAATCCTTCATCCATTGATATCACAGACTTTTTCTTCTCTCTTCCCTTATCTGCTACATCTCTACCCAATTTTTTCAAGATCCCGAGAATTCCAGCGGCAGCAAGACGAGCACCACGTGTTGCCACGATCTCACATACTAGTACAATTACTCTTCTAATTCCCAACGAAGAATTACGTAGCTGTCACAACATTAAAAATAAATAAAATACGATATAAATCATAATATGCTATATTATAGTCCCTTACACCAAGTATTTCTTTCAGTTTTCTACCAACGACTTTGAGATTTGGAGATGTGTCTTGATGCATTGCAGACATGTCGGGGGTCCTGTAAATGTTATATTTCAAGAATTAGGAAAAAATATAACATATATCGAAGACAAGAGAGAGTCTAGTGGCTTATAGTACCCAATTATAAATGGTACTTTCAGATTTGGTGGGATAGTATCACCAAAAATGGAAGCTTCTTCGGCCATCCCAAGCAAAACTCTACGAACAATTTCTCCAAGATACATTCCAGAAATGAGCTTCTCGTAAATTTGCTCCCCAGGGTTCATACTTTCGACATCTAGATTTTTGTCATATTTTGTTATTGGAAGATGTGATGATTGGAAATTACCCCATTCCATGTTTATTACCTTTCATTATGTTTAACAATAATTAGCTACACCAAAAAGATAAGAAATAAAAATAAAAAATAAAAAACTTGTTTAAGCAAACCATTTCCCCCGACTTAGGTAATAGACCATGAAACTTTGGAATTATATTAGCTTGCTCCACATATGCCGCGTTACTTCCTGTACCCAAAGTCACAGCAGCAATAACATCAGGTTTATTGTATCGACCTTCAGCTAAAGTTCCCACAATATCATTCACCTAACATAACAAATCATTAGTCCAAAACAAATGAACCAAATATTTAATACAAAAAGCGAAACATACCAAAGCAGATACATGCATTTCAAGTCCGACTCTTTTCATCGCTTTTGTAAATTCCCAAACCACATCTTGTCCAACCTATTAAAAAAATTACCAATCAATTTTCCCTATTAATTTTAATCAGTCGATAAAGATAAATGACTAACTGTCTCTTCTATTGAGAAACCCTTGGTCCACTTAATAAGAGTCCCTGATGCGACTGATAATTGCTTAATAGGAAACGAGAAGGTAAATCCGAGCTCTCTCCAAAAACCATGTGGGATATGAAAGTCTTCACCCTCAGTAGCAACAAATTTTGCAAGTGAAGATGCTATAAAATCGAATAATTCCTGAAACGCATCACAATTTTAATTTGATGAGCACGATAAATAACATTAATATGATATTTCAGAATTGCACACTTACATCAGATGTCGAAGTCATTAAATGTTGAGGAATTGAAACTTCATCAGATTCTTGTCTAACGACACCATTCTTACCAAGCTGCACACGCAGGACTCGAAAGCTTGTACCACCAATGTCCAGTGCGTAAAATAAGCCTTGTTCATCACTTCATGAACATAATAAATGAGTTATCGTATAATATAAATGATTAATACACATGCATACAAATTGTATAAGAGAGATATACCCAGTTGGGAGATTGTCAATATGAGTGACGAGCATCTTGATCTTACTGCTGCCTTCAGAGGCGAGTCCAGTGATCATCTCGGCGGTCATAGCATCTGCCACCTGCAACAGCTTCCCAGTAGGTGTCTCACACCCCTCCTCTAGCTCTTTTAAAATATCTATTGCCTTAACCCATCTCCCGAATCTTTTTATTCGCTGTCTCACCAACACCGCCGCCACCGCACATGCTGCAGCCGCACCCATCATTGCCGCCCCCACCATTGCCTTCCCCATGAATAAAGATTAAATATTGGTATTATTATAGTTTTAGATTATGGGTGTAGTATAAATATGCCTATATAGATCAAAGATGGAGCAAGATTACGAAGATTTTAGAATTAGCTAAAGGGTTGGGCAACACAATAATCAAGCTTACACTTATTACACGGCACTTGAGTTTGTGAACTTGTATAGTTGTTGTGTTAGTGACAGCTTTTATAATTGTTCGATGTCACTCTTGTTTTTTATTTTTCTTTTATTGTCAATTTTTAAGTTTGTTTTAGCAACTTCTAGTTGGGTATAATTTTTTTATCAAATTATTATATTAGACAGATAAACAGATAGGTTACAAGGAGTTTCAAGTAATTTTTCATATAAAATGTCTAATAAAGATAAAATAGATAAACCGGTTTATGAATAAACAAGGTGCGGAATAAAGTATATGCCGCTGGTTTATTCGTAATCCAGTTGTCAAATAAAGTTTCTGTACATGGTTTGTGAATAAACCAGCTGTCATAGAAAATGTATGTACCTGGTTAAGAATAATCTAGTTGTCACACGAAATACCAGCACCTAGTTTATGAATAAACTTATTTCAAAACAAAATATTTGCCCATTGTTTATTATTGGATAATATATTTAATTTTGTTTATTTGTTTAAAATATTTATACTACTACGTTGAAAATAAATAAGTACATTTATTTGGGAAAAAGAATTAAAACTTTTATAATAATAATTCAGCTTCTTCCACAAAAAGTTTCAATTACAATTAAAATATTAGGATGTAGGATGCAAAAAATCTAAAGAATAGAGAACTAGTAATTTAACATGACTAACTCTAAATAGTATTATTTATAATAATCAATGATTGATTACGATACAATAAAATAGAAGATATTGTCAAATAACATTGTAGAAGTCATGCAAATAATTAAAAAAATTAAATCTTTGCATAAAACTTATTGAAATATAATGACCGTCAAGCTACAAGAAAATAAAGATGCACATTTTGACAAACTAAATTGCAAAAAATCCTTAATTAAGAGAAATAGGTCGATTTAAAGAAAATGAGGACAAATATTGTATGAAAGTATGATATAGATATAATTTAAATCTACTACTTTTTACGATATATATATAAATATGGAAGCGACATAAAGTTAGGATTTGATAGCAAGAAAGGAATATATTATGTTATATACTATAAGACTACACAAACTATTTTGTAATAATTTTTTCTGTTTTTTTTCTAAATGAATATTAATATTTGGTTATACTTCAATTTATAATATTATTTAGAATATTGTTTTAATTGAGTATATTATAGAATAAATTTTCGTGACCATCCTTCATTTTTTCATTGTTTTCCTATTTTACCATCTATTTTTCAAATTAGTCAATTTAACTCATCATCTTTATAGGTTTTTTCAACCAGTATTTCAAATTCAGACATATGAATAATGAACTACACTTAGATATGTTAAGGAAAATGTTTGACATTTGAGTTTTATCTTTCAATTCCATATTTTAGGATAACTTTTATTTTTCACTTTTTCCCACTCTAGACCACTAATTATCTTTGTATTTCCCCTAGTTAATCAAGCACTTACCTTTTGTTTTTTAGTTTAGTTTAAATTATACATGTTAACTTTACGTGTTTGTTATGTCTATTTTTTCATATTATAAAAGTGATATTTTAGTTGATATCCGTATCAATAACATATTAATGTTGCATATTTTTTTTATGTCAATTAATCCTAATTATTTAAAGTTCAATAAATTAAACTCATTATTGTTCAAAGCACATACTTAAAAATTCAATGCTAAACATCTAATGAAAATAATTCTGAACATATCCAAACGTAAACTTTAAAGTAGCTCAAACAATTAAACAAAAAATATATCGAAAAAACTTATCCATGACATGTTGAGGTTCGTAACAATGATTGAGGAATTAGTTCTCTCTTCATGAAAACTCCTACGCTAAATTCTCATCTCTTATTGTATATTCACATTACATCCCCCCATAAAAAAATAAATGTTAGTCCTTTTGAAAAGACAACAAAAATTGAAATTAATGGTTTACATATTACTTACTCTCTTCAACATCCTTTTAATCGACGAAAACCATAGATAGAACCTCAAATTATTAAATTTTCTTTTTACCCATTTATCTTTCATTGAGTTGACTATGACAGGAGATTCATACCACATGAGTGTTATACTTGCATACTCATGATCTTTCAAAAATTAGTAGATTTTTCATATATAATAAATACAGTTATTAGTTATAGTGGCCATTATACACACTACCTTACCCTATTTGTGTTATTCATAACTGTATGATAGAAAGAGATTTACATGTTAACTTAAAATCACTTCTATCGCTGAACATCATTCTTAAGTTAAATGTTGGATAATTCATCTCTAACTCAGCCCTAAATTTTCTTCATTATTTTCACATAAAATCATCATGTGAACTATCTAGGTTGTGTAGTTGATAATCTTCTCTCACAAGAAAATTTAGACATACGTTATCAGTTCTTGCAGTATTTTTGTACATGGAAATTATATAATGGAAATATTTGGTTAATACATAAAGTTAGCTACAAGTTTTGTGTAGTTTTTTGGTATAAGTGCATTAATTAATAAATAAATAGGTATGATTATAATTTTATGTATTGCAGATTAATATTACAATATTGGTAAATAAAAGAATTTAAAATTTTAATATTTGTAAATAGATGGGTATGAATGTAAAATATAAAAAGTTTAGTATTGTACATATAATGTACCATATATATTGGACATGTTTTCATTTTTCAATAAAACATAATTTTTATTGCAAGTTTGGAATTGTGTGTGTTAAATATTGTAAGAAGATTAATATAAATGCACTTATATGTAGTACATGGGTTAAAATGTAATATTTTAAAATACAAGAGTCTAAATTGCAGACTATGTACATGATACAAGCATGGTTATGAATGAAAATTTTGTATGACACAAAGGGAATTTCCATGTTAGGTAAAGAAGGTTCTAAATATTATTAATAGTGTATAATTACAAATACAGTGTAGATCAACTACAAAATTCTAATTGCGAAGAATAAAGATTTAAACATACAATAATATGACATTGGTAGAAGTTTGAATAGTTTATATATACACGATAAACATATAAATATAATTTACTAATCCTAAATTCTACCTACAAACTCATAATACTTAAATGCATAAAAAACAAAGATACGGAAGATATATCACAATCTAACAAACAAAATATCCAATCTATCTAACTTAATAACACGTAAATAGTAATATAGATGTAGTAGTAAAACTAATATTCTACCAAAATACATACAAATGTAGTACGTGGTCATATGTGTCGCTCAACCTCAAGTAGGAGGTACAATAAGAGAGATAAAATTATTACCCTAAGTTGGTATTCATATCTACTACAAATCTCTAGTAATATTTTTTGTTCTTCATTGACCACTTTCTTCTTACTCCTTTCTTATTTTCTCAAGTTATTGAGTGAAGAATGTATTGTGTTTCCCGTATTGATGAAAAATGAGTGAATTTTGATTCTCGTGTTGTTCAACCATGAAGGAGGTTTGCGTGGTAAATTGATAGACTTGTTGTTCGCTAAAGGATTTTCCATTTATTTTCATCCCAAGGGAACCTTCTTCTTCTTCTTCTTCTTCTTCTTCTTCTAAAAATATATGATTATAAAAAGTTAAGTTCTTCCATAAAAAATTTCAATTTCAATTGAATTATTAGGACATATGATACAAAAAATCTAAAAAATTAGAGAGATAATAATTTAACATGATTATCTTTAATTAATATTAGTAATAATAATCAATGATTAACTAGAATAAAGTAAAATAGAAGGTATTATTAAATAACAGTCTTGATGTCTTGCAAATAATTTAAAAAATTGAATCCATCCACTAACCTTATTCAAATGTAACATACATCAAGATGCGAGAAGATAAAAATGTACATTTTGATAAAACACAATCCAGAGATTAAAGGAAAAGGAATAGTTGATGCGAAGATAATGAGGAGAAACACACAATGTGAATGTATGGTACTGTAATTTAAACCTACTACTTCTTGTGATATGTATATAATGAATAAGACACAATGGTAGGGATTGATAACAATAATGGACTATATTATGTTATATACTGTAAGATACGAGAATTATTTTGTAGTTATTATTTCAACTTTTTGCTAAATGAATATCAATCTTTTGTTATAGTCCAGCTTATATATTATATAAGATAATATTAAATGTTTGTTTTTAATTGAGTATTTTATAGGACAAATTTTCTTAAATTTCAATCATTTTTGCATCGTTATCCCATTTTACTATGCATATTTCAAATTAGTCAATTTAAGCCATAAACTTTATTGTTTCTTTAAATGGTAATCCAAATCCACAAAATTGAATAGTGAACTACATTTAGAACTTTATTTTGGGAAATATTGAGATTTGAAACATATCTTTCAATTCTATATTTTAACATAATTTTAATTTTTTTATATTTGATACCACTATTTATCTTTTAATTTCTCCAATTTAATTAAGGATTTACCTTTTAATTTTTCATTTTAGTCTAAATTATACAAGTTAACTTCACGTATTGGTTATGTCGATTTTGTCACATTATAAAAGTGATATTGTATATGATATCCGTATCAATTACATATTAATGTTGAATATTTTATATGTCAATTAATCCTAATTATTAAATTTTCTATTGATTAAATTCATTTATTTTCGAAGCACATATTTAAATATTTATATCTAAGTATGTAATGGAGTAGTACTTTTGGAACTAGCGGCCGGAAGAGTAGCTCATGATTGAGATATGTTATTATCTTGAGTTGGATAGGCATGTCATTACATTCAATAAGATAAACCTATAACTGAAGCTCTAGACAATGAAATAAAGGAACTTTACTACTTAGAAGAGATAACTAGTGTATTCAAACTAGAAGTTAAGTGTACTAGTACTTTCCCTTCCTCGAGACCTACCATAAAAGACGTATTGAATGTCTTGACCCAATGCACACAACAATCGCTATACAAATTCAAAGTTGAACGAAGCGAGTATTATTCTGCTATGCTTTTCAAGAACTCTAACCGTGATAGAACATTGGAAAACAACGATGAAGGTAGTAATTATACATCAACTGTTTGATCGTTTTTTATAATTACAGATTCTATGTAGAGTTGAGGTCAAGCAAAATTAGTCATTTTTCTTCACGTATAATTATCATATATATATAAATATAATATAAGCATGTGTATCACACATAGTAGCGGTAACTAAATGTAAAAAAAGTTGCAGCAAAAGGGTGTTCCCCACACTTTATTCTTTATTACAATGTCTGTAGACATTAGTCTACGATGCGACTCAAGCTACACGCGAGCCAGACACCAAGAAGAAGGGTATATACAAGGGATAAGATTATGATTAGTCCTCACGAAAAAGGTAAGAAAATTCGAGGTATTGGGAATTAGAAGCTGCCAAAAGGGCACCTCCAATGCCAGAGCCATCATTAGATGGCTCAATGGAGATATTATGATAAGCCTCACCAAGTAACTCCTCAAGAGTACTCTCCAATGAGTCTCTAAAATAAGCATAACGCCGGTATAATCCTTCATCCATTGATATCACAGACTTTTTCTTCTCTCTTCCCTTATCTGCTATATCTCTACCCAATTTTTTCAAGATCCCGAGAATTCCAGCGGCAGCAAGACGAGCACCACGTGTTGCCACGATCTCACATACTAGTACAATTACTCTTCTAATTCCCAACGAAGAATTACGTAGCTGTCACAACATTAAAAATAAATAAAATACGATATAAATCATAATATGCTATATTATAGTCCCTTACACCAAGTATTTCTTTCAGTTTCTACCAACGACTTTGAGATTTGGAGATGTGTCTTGATGCATTGCAGACATGTCGGGGGTCCTGTAAATGTTATATTTCAAGAATTAGGAAAAAATATAACATATATCAAAGACAAGAGAGAGTCTAGTGGCTTATAGTACCCAATTATAAATGGTACTTTCAGATTTGGTGGGATAGTATCACCAAAAATGGAAGCTTCTTCGGCCATCCCAAGCAAAACTCTACGAACTATTTCTCCAAGATACATTCCAGAAATGAGCTTCTCGTAAATTTGCTCCCCAGGGTTCATACTTTCGACATCTAGATTTTTGTCATATTTTGTTATTGGAAGATGTGATGATTGGAAATTACCCCATTCCATGTTTATTACCTTTCATTATGTTTAACAATAATTAGCTACACCAAAAAGATAAGAAATAAAAATAAAAAATAAAAAACTTGTTTAAGCAAACCATTTCCCCCGACTTAGGTAATAGACCATGAAACTTTGGAATTATATTAGCTTGCTCCACATATGCCGCGTTACTTCCTGTACCCAAAGTCATAGCAGCAATAACATCAGGGTTATTGTATCGACCTTCAGCTAAAGTTCCCACAATATCATTCACCTAACATAACAAATCATTAGTCCAAAACAAATGAACCAAATATTTAATACAAAAAGCGAAACATACCAAAGCAGATACATGCATTTCAAGTCCGACTCTTTTCATCGCTTTTGTAAATTCCCAAACCACATCTTGTCCAACCTATTAAAAAAATTACCAATCAATTTTCCCTATTAATTTTAATCAGTCGATAAAGATAAAAGACTAACCGTCTCTTCTATTGAGAAACCCTTGGTCCACTTAATAAGAGTCCCTGATGCGACTGATAATTGCTTAATAGGAAACGAGAAGGTAAATCCGAGCTCTCTCCAAAAACCATGTGGGATATGAAAGTCTTCACCCTCAGTAGCAACAAATTTTGCAAGTGAAGATGCTATAAAATCGAATAATTCCTGAAACGCATCACAATTTTAATTTGATGAGCACGATAAATAACATTAATATGATATTTCAGAATTGCACACTTACATCAGATGTCGAAGTCATTAAATGTTGAGGAATTGAAACTTCATCAGATTCTTGTCTAACGACACCATTCTTACCAAGCTGCACACGCAGGACTCGAAAGCTTGTACCACCAATGTCCAGTGCGTAAAATAAGCCTTGTTCATCACTTCATGAACATAATAAATGAGTTATCGTATAATATAAATGATTAATACACATGCATACAAATTGTATAAGAGAGATATACCCAGTTGGGAGATTGTCAATATGAGTGACGAGCATCTTGATCTTACTGCTGCCTTCAGAGGCGAGTCCAGTGATCATCTCGGCGGTCATAGCATCTGCCACCTGCAACAGCTTCCCAGTAGGTGTCTCACACCCCTCCTCTAGCTCTTTTAAAATATCTATTGCCTTAACCCATCTCCCGAATCTTTTTATTCGCTGTCTCACCAACACCGCCGCCACCGCACATGCTGCAGCCGCACCCATCATTGCCGCCCCCACCATTGCCTTCCCCATGAATAAAGATTAAATATTGATATTATTATAGTTTTAGATTATGGGTGTAGTATAAATATGCCTATATAGATCAAAGATGGAGCAAGATTACGAAGATTTTAGAATTAGCTAAAGGGTTGGGCAACACAATAATCAAGCTTACACTTATTACACGGCACTTGAGTTTGTGAACTTGTATAGTTGTTGTGTTAGTGACAGCTTTTATAATTGTTCGATGTCACTCTTGTTTTTTATTTTTCTTTTATTGTCAATTTTTAAGTTTGTTTTAGCAACTTCTAGTTGGGTATAATTTTTTTATCAAATTATTATATTAGACAGATAAACAGATAGGTTACAAGGAGTTTCAAGTAATTTTTCATATAAAATGTCTAATAAAGATAAAATAGATAAACCGGTTTATAAATAAACAAGGTGCGGAATAAAGTATATGCCGCTGGTTTATTCGTAATCCAGTTGTCAAATAAAGTTTCTGTACATGGTTTGTGAATAAACCAGCTGTCATAGAAAATGTATGTACCTGGTTAAGAATAATCTAGTTGTCACACGAAATACCAGCACCTAGTTTATGAATAAACTTATTTCAAAACAAAATATTTGCCCATTGTTTATTATTGGATAATATATTTAATTTTGTTTATTTGTTTAAAATATTTATACTACTACGTTGAAAATAAATAAGTACATTTATTTGGGAAAAAGAATTAAAACTTTTATAATAATAATTCAGCTTCTTCCACAAAAAGTTTCAATTACAATAAAAATATTAGGATGTAGGATGCAAAAAATCTAAAGAATAGAGAACTAGTAATTTAACATGACTAACTCTAAATAGTATTATTTATAATAATCAATGATTGATTACGATACAATAAAATAGAAGATATTGTCAAATAACATTGTAGAAGTCATGCAAATAATTAAAAAAATTAAATCTTTGCATAAAACTTATTGAAATACAATGACCGTCAAGCTACAAGAAAATAAAGATGCACATTTTGACAAACTAAATTGCAAAAAATCCTTAATTAAGAGAAATAGGTCGATTTAAAGAAAATGAGGACAAATATTGTATGAAAGTATGATATAGATATAATTTAAATCTACTACTTTTTACGATATATATATAAATATGGAAGCGACATAAAGTTAGGATTTGATAGCAAGAAAGGAATATATTATGTTATATACTATAAGACTACACAAACTATTTTGTAATAATTTTTTCTGTTTTTTTTTCTAAATGAATATTAATATTTGGTTATACTTCAATTTATAATATTATTTAGAATATTGTTTTAATTGAGTATATTATAGAATAAATTTTCGTGACCATCCTTCATTTTTTCATTGTTTTCCTATTTTACCATCTATTTTTCAAATTAGTCAATTTAACTCATCATCTTTATAGGTTTTTTCAACCAGTATTTCAAATTCAGACATATGAATAATGAACTACACTTAGATATGTTAAGGAAAATGTTTGACATTTGAGTTTTATCTTTCAATTCCATATTTTAGGATAACTTTTATTTTTCACTTTTTCCCACTCTAGACCACTAATTATCTTTGTATTTCCCCTAGTTAATCAAGCACTTACCTTTTGTTTTTTAGTTTAGTTTAAATTATACATGTTAACTTTACGTGTTTGTTATGTCTATTTTTTCATATTATAAAAGTGATATTTTAGTTGATATCCGTATCAATAACATATTAATGTTGCATATTTTTTTTATGTCAATTAATCCTAATTATTTAAAGTTCAATAAATTAAACTCATTATTGTTCAAAGCACATACTTAAAAATTCAATGCTAAACATCTAATGAAAATAATTCTGAACATATCCAAACGTAAACTTTAAAGTAGCTCAAACAATTAAACAAAAAATATATCGAAAAAAATTATCCATGACATGTTGAGGTTCGTAACAATGATTGAGGAATTAGTTCTCTCTTCATGAAAACTCCTACGCTAAATTCTCATCTCTTATTGTATATTCACATTACATCCCTCCATAAAAAAATAAATGTTAGTCCTTTTGAAAAGACAACAAAAATTGAAATTAATGGTTTACATATTACTTACTCTCTTCAACATCCTTTTAATCGACGAAAACCATAGATAGAACCTCAAATTATTAAATTTTCTTTTTACCCATTTATCTTTCATTGAGTTGACTATGACAGGAGATTCATACCACATGAGTGTTATACTTGCATACTCATGATCTTTCAAAAATTAGTAGATTTTTCATATATAATAAATACAGTTATTAGTTATAGTGGCCATTATACACACTACCTTACCCTATTTGTGTTATTCATAACTGTATGATAGAAAGAGATTTACATGTTAACTTAAACTCACTTCTATCGCTGAACATCATTCTTAAGTTAAATGTTGGATAATTCATCTCTAACTCAGCCCTAAATTTTCTTCATTATTTTCACATAAAATCATCATGTGAACTATCTAGGTTGTGTAGTTGATAATCTTCTCTCACAAGAAAATTTAGACATACGTTATTAGTTCTTGCAGTATTTTTGTACATGGAAATTATATAATGGAAATATTTGGTTAATACATAAAGTTAGCTACAAGTTTTGTGTAGTTTTTTGGTATAAGTGCATTAATTAATAAATAAATAGGTATGATTATAATTTTATGTATTGCAGATTAATATTACAATATTGGTAAATAAAAGAATTTAAAATTTTAATATTTGTAAATAGATGGGTATGAATGTAAAATATAAAAAGTTTAGTATTGTACATATAATGTACCATATATATTGGACATGTTTTCATTTTTCAATAAAACATAATTTTTATTGCAAGTTTGGAATTGTGTGTGTTATATATTGTAAGAAGATTAATATAAATGCACTTATATGTAGTACATGGGTTAAAATGTAATATTTTAAAATACAAGAGTCTAAATTGCAGACTATGTACATGATACAAGTATGGTTATGAATGAAAATTTTGTATGACACAAAGGGAATTTCCATGTTAGGTAAAGAAGGTTCTAAATATTATTAATAGTGTATAATTACAAATAGAGTGTAGATCAACTACAAAATTCTAATTGCGAAGAATAAAGATTTAAACATACAATAATATGACATTGGTAGAAGTTTGAATAGTTTATATATACACGATAAACATATAAATATAATTTACTAATCCTAAATTCTACCTACAAACTCATAATACTTAAATGCATAAAAAACAAAGATACGGAAGATATATCACAATCTAACAAACAAAATATCCAATCTATCTAACTTAATAACATGTAAATAGTAATATAGATGTAGTAGTAAAACTAATATTCTACCAAAATACATAAAAATGTAGTACGTGGTCATATGTGTCGCTCAACCTCAAGTAGGAGGTACAATAAGAGAGATAAAATTATTACCCTAAGTTGGTATTCATATCTACTACAAATCTCTAGTAATATTTTTTATTCTTCATTGACCACTTTCTTCTTACTCCTTTCTTATTTTCTCAAGTTATTGAGTGAAGAATGTATTGTGTTTCCCGTATTGATGAAAAATGAGTGAATTTTGATTCTCGTGTTGTTCAACCATGAAGGAGGTTTGCGTGGTAAATTGATAGACTTGTTGTTCGCTAAAGGATTTTCCATTTATTTTCATCCCAAGGGAACCTTCTTCTTCTTCTTCTTCTTCTTCTTCTTCTTCTAAAAATATATGATTATAAAAAGTTAAGTTCTTCCATAAAAAAATTCAATTTCAATTGAATTATTAGGACATATGATACAAAAAATCTAAAAAATTAGAGAGATAATAATTTAACATGATTATCTCTAATTAATATTAGTAATAATAATCAATGATTAACTAGAATAAAGTAAAATAGAAGGTATTATTAAATAACAGTCTTGATGTCTTGCAAATAATTTAAAAAATTGAATCCATCCACTAACCTTATTCAAATGTAACATACATCAAGATGCGAGAAGATAAAAATGTACATTTTGATAAAACACAATCCAGAGATTAAAGGAAAAGGAATAGTTGATGCGAAGATAATGAGGAGAAACACACAATGTGAATGTATGGTACTGTAATTTAAACCTACTACTTCTTGTGATATGTATATAATGAATAAGACACAATGGTAGGGATTGATAACAATAATGGACTATATTATGTTATATACTGTAAGATACGAGAATTATTTTGTAGTTATTATTTCAACTTTTTGCTAAATGAATATCAATCTTTTGTTATAGTTCAGCTTATATATTATATAAGATAATATTAAATGTTTGTTTTTAATTGAGTATATTATAGGATAAATTTTCTTAAATTTCAATCATTTTTGCATCGTTATCCCATTTTACTATGCATATTTCAAATTAGTCAATTTAAGCCATAAACTTTATTGTTTCTTTAAATGGTAATCCAAATCCACAAAATTGAATAGTGAACAACATTTAGAACTTTATTTTGGGAAATGTTGAGATTTGAAACATATCTTTCAATTCTATATTTTAACATAATTTTAAATTTTTTATATTTGATACCACTATTTATCTTTTAATTTCTCCTATTTAATTAAGGATTTACCTTTTAATTTTTCATTTTAGTCAAAATTATACATGTTAACTTCACATATTTGTTATGTCGATTTTGTCACATTATAAACGTGATATTGTATTTGATATCTGTATCAATTACATATTAATGTTGAACATTTTATATGTCAATTAATCCTAATTATTAATTTTCTTTTGATCAAATTCATTTATATTCGAAGCACATATTTAAACATTTATATCTAAGTATGTAATGGGGTAGTACTTTTGGAACTAGCGATCGGAAGAGAAGCTCATGATTGAGATATGGTTTCATCTTCAGTTGGATAGGCATGTCATTACATTCAAGAAGATAAACATATAAATGAAGCTCTAGACAATGAAATAAAGGAAATTTACTACTTAGAAGAGATAACTAATGTATTCCAACTAGAAATTAAGTGTACTAGTACTTTCCTTTCCTCTAGACCTACAATAAAAGAGGTATTAAATGTTTTGATCCAATGCACACAACAATCGCTATACAAATTCAAAGTTGAACGAAGCGAGTATTATTCTGCTCTGCTTTTCAAGAACTCTAACCGCGATAGAACATTGGAAAACAAAGATGATGATAGTAATTATACATCAAATGTTTGATCATTTTTTATAATTACAGATTCTAGGTAGAGCTGAGGTCAAGCTAAATTAGTCATTTTTCTTCACGTATAATCATCATTTATATATAATATATACGCATGTATATCACACATAGTAGCGGTAACTAAATGTAAAAAATGTTGCAGTAAAAGGGTGTTCCCCACACTTTATTCTTTGTTACAATGTCTGTAGACATTAGTCTACGATGCGACTCAAGCTACACGCGAGCCAGACACCAAGAAGAAGGTAAATACAATGGCTAAGATTATGATTAGTCCTCACGTAAAAGGTAAGAAAATTCGAGGTATTGGGAATTAGAAGCTGCCAAAAGGGCAACTCCAATGCCAGAGCCATCATTAGATAGCTCAATGGAGATATTATGATAAGTCTCACCAAGCAACTCCTCAAGAGTACTCTCCAAAGAGTCTCTAAATTAAGTATAACGCCGGTTTAATCCTTCATCCATTTATATCACAGTCTTTTTCTTCTCTCTTCCCTTATCTGCTACATCTCTACCCAATTTTTTCAAGATCCCGAGAATTCCAGCGGCAGCAAGACGAGCACCACGTGTTGCCACAATCTCACATACTAGTACAATTACACTTCTAATTCCCAATAAAGAATTACGTAGCTTTCACAACATTAAAAATAAATAAAATACGATATAAATAATAATATGCTATATTATAGTCCCTTACATCAAGTATTTCTTTCAGTTTTCTACCAACGACTTTGAGATTTGGAGATGTACCTTGATGGATTGCAGATATGTCAGGGGTCCTTAGGAAAAAGATAACATATATAAAAGAAAAGAGAGAGTCTAGTGGCTTATAGTACCCAATTATAAATGGTACTTTCAGATTTGGTCGGATAGTATCACAAAAAATGGAAGCTTCTTCGACCATCCCAAGATAAACTCTACGAACAATTTCTCCAAGATACATCCCAGAAATGAGCTTCTCGTAAATTTGCTCCCCAGGGTTCATACTTTCGACATCTAGATTTTTGTCATATTTTGTTATTGTAAGATGTGATGATTAGAAATTACCCCATTCCATGTTTATTACCTATCATTATGTTTAACAATAATTCAGCTACACTAAAAAGATAAAAAATAAAAATTAAAAACTTGTTTAAGCGAACCATTTCCCCCGACTTAGGTAATAGACCAAGAAACTTTGGAATTATATTAGCTTGCTCCACATATGCTGCGTTACTTCCTGTACCCAAAGTCACATCAGCAATAACATCAGGGTTATAGTATCGACCTTCAGCTAAAGTTCCCATAATATCATTCACCTAACATCACAAATCGTTAGTCCAAAACAAATTAACCAAATATTTAATACAAAGAGAGAAACATACCAAAGCACATATATGCATATCAAGTCCGACTCTTTCCATTGCTTTTGTAAATTCCCAAACCACATCTTGTCCAACCTATTAAAAAAATTACCAATCAATTTTCCCTATTAATTCTTATCAATCGATAAAGATAAAAGACTAACTGTCTCTTCTATTAAGAAACCCTTTGTCCACTTAATAAGAGTCCCTGATGCTACTGATAATTGCTGATTAGGAAACGAGAAGGTAAATCCGGTATCTCTCTGCATACCATGTGGGATATGAAAGTCTTCACCCTCAGTAGCAACAAATTTTGCAAGTGAAGATGCAATAAATCGAACAATTCCTGAAACACATCATAATTTTAATTTGATGAGCACAATAAATAACATTAATATGATATTTCAGAATTGCACACTTAGATCAGATGTTGCAGTCATTAAATGTTGAGGAATTGAAACTTCATCAAATTCTTGTCTAACGACACCGTTCTTACCAAGCTGCACACGCAGGACTCGAAAGTTTGTACCACCAATGTCTAATGCGTAAAATAAGCCTCGTTCATCACTTCATGAACAAAATAAATGAGTTATTGTATAATATAAATTATTAATACACATGCATACAAATTGTATAAGTGAGATATAACCAGTTGGGAGATTGTCAACATAAGTGACGAGCATCATCTCGGCGGTCATAGCATCTGCCACCTGCAACAGCTTCCCAGTAAGTGTCTCACACCCCTACTCTAGCTCCTTTAAAATGTCTATTGCCTTAACCCATCTCCAGAATCTTTTTATTCGCTGTCTCACCAACACCGCCACCACCGCACATGCTGCAGCCGAACCCATCATTGCCGCCCCACCATTGCGTTCCCATGAATAAAGATTAAATATTGTGATTATTATAGTTTGGTGTAGTATAAATTTGCCTATATAGATCAAAGATGGATCAAGATTACGAAGATTTTACAATTAGTTAAAGGGTTGGGCAACACAATATTCAAGCTTATACTTATTACACGGCACTTGAGTTTGTGAACTGTTGGAATTATTCTTAAATATAATTTATTTTAAATAATCCTTTCATGTTCTTGGAATAGTGGAAAATATTATGTGTGCCAATTTGTCACACATTATAATTTGGAGAAAAAAAAAGAAACATTGGAATTATTTAATTCCTTATTCTTGATAAAAGATTAATGGTTCTTTATATATATTAGTTGTTATATGAGTTACAAAAACTTGATAAAGAAAAAAACGGACGACTTTAATGAGCATTGACGAACATTAATGTGACGGTTTTCTTGTCTTGCTTTTTCTTCTATAAATAGTGACTTTGTCACTTTCATTTCAAGAGGAGAAGAAAAAAGATTATTCTTGAGAGAATGGAAAAATATAGAGAGAATAGAAATGAAAAAAATATTCTAGAGAGAATAAAGAATAGAATGTAGAATGAAACTAAGAATTAGAAATACTATTATATTTCTCTCTCAAATATTCTAGTATAATATTTATTTAGAGTAGAACATCTGTTAGAGATAACTGGCACGACCCGAATATCTTTTTAACACCATTTTACATTCCATGTAATAGTTCTTTTCTCGTATTTTATATAAGTTTCATTATTTTCAATTTATTGTAATAGTGTAGTATTACTTTAATTGAATATTATCTTTTGTTTTACTTTTGGAATTCCATTTCTCTACTTTTAAAACCAGTGGGATTGTTATTTTTCCAACAATTTAAAAAGATATTCTCGTAATACCACTGGTTGTTTTTTTTTTTAGAAATGGTTTTTCCTATCTCGGCAGTTGCTTCATAATTGAATGCAAAGGCCTTTCCCCGACGTGACTATGTTGGAGCCTTTCAATGGTTCAAACTACAAACGTTGGGTACAAATCCACTGATATGTCTTGAACAACATAAACTAGACCTTGTCGTTCTCAAGGTACTCCCTGCCATTGAGGCCAATGGGGAATATACCAAAAAACTACATGCTAGGTTTCTGTATTTAAAATTTGGTTCAATAAAGCTAATTCAGTGGTTAGAGTATGGATCTTGGATAATGTGACGAACCCCACATTTTATTTGTGTACCGTTGAGAAGTCAAGAAAGACTATCTGTGAAACGGTTCAGAAAAGGCATGAGGGTGATGATTCTGATGAGAATAAGTACGTCACTGGGAAATGACCCAACAAGATCCATTAGTCTCATACAAGTCGAAAAGTGAATCGACTCATGGATAAGTCCTTAAGTTTCCACGTCTTTATGAGTTTAAGGATTACTTTGGCCCCTTATATTACCACTTTTTAACTCTTGTTGCCCTAAATTTCATTCACAAACATGAATATATATCAATTGGATATTAAATATATGTTTGAATGAAGATCTATGTGAAGAGATCTATGTGGTGCAACATGAAGGGTTGGTGGTTTTGGATTAAGGGAATAAAGTATGAAAACTAAGGAAATTGTTTTGTGTTTTTTTTAACAGGAACCGTGTTAATGAAATAGAATCCTAATAAAAGATGGATCGGTTTGTGCTACACTTTTATCAATATGTGTACGACATGATCCACTTTTGGTACTTTCATTCATGGGACTTACTTATTTTATTCTTCTATTTGTGAATAAAATATGTGGGGAAAGATGAGCCTAAGGGAAAAATTCGTTAGAGTCAATTATAGAATTTACCTTAGTTAGTCTCACTTTGTTGGAAATGTTTGACTCCATTGATATAATATCTAGTAAAAAAAAATCTTTATAATACTAGTATTCATAAATAAGAGAATTGTGGGGGGTGTGTACCCCTTAATGGATATAAAATAATTATAATAATTATGATGCTCTTAATGAATAAAACCCAACTTGGTATTGTCCATATTGTAAAGAGACTCAAGTGGTGACCATTGGGTTATTATTTTTTTATTTAATAAAGTATGAGAGATGTACTATTGATCTATATTATTCACTAACTTATCATCCATATAATGTAAATTGTGCATACATAAGCAAATTAAAACTTAATGGATTCATAGCCATGTGTGGTGGTCCTATTGAGACGGACTTGATGAATTCACCGTATAGGTTGTTATATATTCTTCATACTTAATGAATTCATAGCCATGCGTGGTGGTCCTTTTGAGACGGATTTGATAAATTCACCGTTGAGGTTGTTGTATATTGCTCATAATATGATTACAAGGAGACGTCTTGATGTTCCCAAGGGATGTGTTGTTAGAATCACCACAAATTCATAGCCCATAAGGGTGGTCCTAAAGAGAAAGGACTTGATGAATTAGAGAGACACATAATGAGGCTGAGCTTTATTGCTCTTAATGATCTCGAAATCCGAGAGGGTTGGCTAATGAGGCTAGACGCTCTTGGAGATCACCTATGTGCATGGAAAGGGTGATGTTTTAGGAATCTGTAACTATCAGCCGGGTAGAGTATGTGTTGTGGGGGTCTCGATCGAAAACCGTCAATTTCAAGAGTACGTTCACTTGACAGGAATTTGGTGGTTGCCTCACTTCACTACGTGGCAATTCAAATCGAAAGATATTGCCACTTAAGTACAATTCACCCAAATACTGTTATTTATGGAAACCTGACCACCTTCTTTTCCAAAGAACATGAGTGGGGGATTGTTGGAATCATTCTTAAATATAATTTATTTTAAATAATCCTTTCATGTTCTTGGAATAGTGGAAAATATTATGTGTGCCAATTTGTCACACATTATAATTTGGAGAAAAAAAAAGAAACATTGGAATTATTTAATTCCTTATTCTTGATAAAAGATTAATGGTTCTTTATATATATTAGTTGTTATATGAGTTACAAAAACTTGATAAAGAAAAAAACGGACGACTTTAATGAGCATTGACGAGCATTAATGTGACGGTTTTCTTGTCTTGCGTTTTCTTCTATAAATAGTGACTTTGTCACTTTCATTTCAAGAGGAGAAGAAAAAAGATTATTCGTGAGAGAATGGAAAAATATAGAGAGAATAGAAATGAAAAAAATATTCTAGAGAGAATATCGAATAGAATGTAGAATGAAACTAAGAATTAGAAATACTATTATATTTCTCTCTCAAATATTCTAGTATAATATTTCTTTAGAGTAGAACATCTGTTAGAGATAACTGGCACGACCCGAATATCTTTTTAACACCATTTTACATTCCATGTAATAGTTCTTTTCTCGTATTTTATGTAAGTTTCATTATTTTCAATTTATTGTAATAGTGTAGTATTACTTTAATTGAATATTATCTTTTGTTTTACTTTTGGAATTCCACTTATCTACTTTTAAAACCAGTGAGATTGTTATTTTTCCAACATGAACTTGTATAGTTGTTGTGTTAGTGACAGCTTTTATAATTGTTCGATGTCACTCTTGTTGTAGTTATTCCTCTACCTACTATTCTAGAGCATCCTGCCCATTGTGGAGCCATGTAAGGACTTACAAGATGGTCGACTATCAAGATTTTAATGGAAAAAACATTGTTATTACATTTCCTGGATCCATTGGAAGGAAACATAATTAGGGACGAGTGATCTGACCCCAATTCATGGAAGACGGGCAGACCTGCCCCATGTATTAGGAAGTATAAATATCCACTCAAAGTTAACAAGTGATCTATCTAAAATTTCTTTAATCTATTTGCTCACTCAAATCAACTCATTTATCAATTATATATGTGAGTCAAGTTTCAAAATTTTCTTTACGGTAGAAGCGAGAAGGACCGTCTCCGAGATGGGGCTTGATACTCCCTTTATCAGATTTTTAATCGCTACCAGAGGTGACACTAAGACTAGGTTGCTGTCCACTCCCGTTGTATCAATAGGGAATGGTAGCGAGCTCTCATCAAGTATCCCCAGAGCAAAATAAATGTGTGAGCATAACGAACAAGTGCCTACCAAAAAAGCTGCAAATCTAGAGGCGTTCGAGTCCATCGTATCTTTGATTAGTCAAGGCCTACGATTTTTGATATCACATAAAACTTGTCTGTGAAAATGGAGTCCACATAGTTCTATTTTTCTTCTATCGTGAGAGGCCTAATGTTGCTGTTCTGTTTGGCTTCCAAAAAGGTTTAGAAGTAGTCTTAGGTTTTAGGTTCTCATCATAGCCCATATAAAAAAAGATGTGCTAACTCTCTCTCTCTCTCTCTCTCTCTCTCTCTCTCTCTCTCTCTCTCTCTCTCTCTCTCTCTCTCTCTCTCTCTCTCTCTCTCTCTCTCTCAATAACAAGTACTGTTCAAATTAAAATTCTTTTCTTTCAATTTCATCTTTAATCAAAATCTCCCTTTCTTTCAATTCCATACTAAATCAAAATCCTAATCTTTATTTTCCCCTTATTTCCTTTATTCGATATCTCTCTCGGTATTTCTATTGTTATTTGGCTCCACGGATTTCTTTCTTGCTAACATTACTAGTATTTCTACATGGTGGATTTAGGACCTCTACTTCTTCTTTTGTTCTTTCCCGTTATCAATTGGAGGGGAACTGGTTTTATTACTGTGTTTAATTGGGCTCAAGTGGGATATTGGTTTCGAAGCTTATGGGGTACATTAATATTAAGGAAGACCATCATCTATGTAGATCAAATAACATGCAGACACATGCAATGGATCATACTTATGGCTACTGCAATTCGAGTACTGGGCGTTCTGATGTTGGACCTTGGACTGATCCAACAACGAGAATGGCTCTCAACCTTAATTTGGTGGGATAATAGCCTTGTTAAGAAGCTAATTATGATGTCAATGGGCTATCACATCTTTTGGGCCAATTATAACTATCTGAGGTATGGTATTAATCCTTTCAAAGTTAATGATGCTAGAGACTCTTCATTTTACAGTTCTATTATTACCACGAAACCTATTAAATACATCGGGTGGGTAAAATTGTTTCCTTCAAAACTACGCTATGTGATTAGCAAGGAGGCTAAACATAGGTTTGATATGCTGAGTAGAGGGAATATTGAGCCTTCAGGTATTATGTGTGGTATCAAACCGAGAAGAATAATAATTTATGATCTTTTAGCCCCTATTGGAATCTTCATAATATCTTGCATGCCTTATCTCACTAATCTCGATACAAGAATTAAACGTGTGTCAGTTTAGCTGCGATACATGCAATAAAGTTGTTCTGAAGGTATGTGAAGGGACTCTTCGTCTCCTATATATGTGGAGACTGTTAATGAACTGCAGTAAAAACCTTCTTTACCACTTTTTTCTCTCAAAGAAGACCTCACTAAAATGGCGTCAAAGAATAACCACTCCCTACCGATAGCAAAAATCTCCGATGAAAACCTTGAGAAGTTTGTTATCCTTTCCCTTTCAACGAAAGCTACAACGATTAAACCAAAAGAACCTGAATTTACTTTGGTGGCTAGGGTTGTCTCGGAACGAATAATACCATTACCAGTATTTAGGAAAGCTGTTTTAGATGATTGGGACTTACGATGCCGTCTAATCTTTGAAGAACATTCACCAAATGTGTTCAAGATCACGTTGGATGACGAAGAAGAGGCGAATAGGCTCTATTTCATCAGACCTTTCCTTATTCAATCCATGCATGTGGTTATTGCTTGGTTAAGGGAAGGTGAGAAAGTGAATAATCTTGATCTTGTAAACTCATCTGCGTGGGTTCGAGTTTATGGACTTGCTGGTTTTCAGTGTTCTATTGACACTATTGAAACTCTTGGAAACTTCATTGGAGAGGTTACTGAAATTGATCACCCCACTGTTGATAATGATGATCAAGAGGTGATAAGATTTAGAGTTAAGTTTGATACGAGGAAAGCATTGAAGACTGGAGTTTACATTGAGCAATTTGAAGGTCCAACATGGGTGGCATTTATCTATGAGAACATTGGAATGTATTGTTTCAATTGTGGTGTATTAGGGCATAACAAGAACTCGTGCTGTACATGTATTGTTAAGCCTAGGTGGAATGATAGCTCATTCGAATATACTAACTGGAGTAAGGACTTAACTGTGAAAAGTGAGAACAAACCTTTATATGTTATCAGGAAGTGTGATAGATGGGGGGTGTTTGACGAGATAATAAGGTTCTACCTATTCAGAAGACATGATGGCGATGATGAAGATACAGATGGAGAATCGCGTCATAGAGGTTCAGCTGGTAACTTATCGAGTTTCAAGTTTGGATCATTTCATGTACCAGTTCATAATACTGAAGGCAATGCTAACAAGGAGAAGAAGAATGATGGTTCATAATCTAGCAAAAGAAAGCGAGAGAATACATGGCTGCTTGGGATATAACAAATGGAATTGAGCTTCCAGAAGAACCTTTTGAGATTTCTACAACTCGGTTCCTTGGTCTGTACATGGCTTTCCAAGGTGAGTGGACTGATGTTGGGAAAAGCTTAATTGTGAACAGTGATAGTGTGAAAGAGGTGGTGAACTTAAAGAACAGTAGTATAGAGGAGTTATACAAATATTTTCTAATTGGAACTAAGGAGAACAACACAACAAATAATGGTGGGTGGCTTGGGTTTCAGGAGAAAGGTAAGGCCATTGTGATTGAAACTAGCGCTGAAAGAGAGAGAAGAACAAAGTTTAGATATGATGGGAAGCAATATGGAAAATGATGCTGCAATTGTTCCAGATATATACTTTGGAGGTATTCAGCTATTTAATGGAAATCAAAACATTGTGCAATGGAAAGGAAATGAAGGGTTAAACAAAGTAAATACAACATTGGAAGTACAAGCTGCTGGTGATCTTCTTGACCTGAACAAGACTGGATATGCCAAGAGAAAGACACCTGAGGAGGCAAATGCAGAGATATTTGCAATCAAAAGAAGGAAGCAGGAGGAGTTAGAAAACATGGGAAAGAAGATTGGAGAGATCCAACTCTTCATGGATGATTTATATGATTGTTTGAGTGATGTGAAACACCAATTGATGCTGAGGGAAGGCTTATACCCTCAACCAAAAGGAGGATTGCGAGAGGGCCAGAACCATACAAATAATAAGTTGTATTTCTGTGATGGAATATCATGTGATGGACACTTTGAAAAAGAGTATGATAGTGAAGGTGACTCAAATGATGCTGCTGTTTTCGAGGCTAGACCTGTGAGGAATGGCTTCATCAACTATAATAACGAGAATGCTGGTGCTACAAATGTTAATGGATAGTTGTATGGCTTGGAATTGCCAAGGTGTTAGGGCAACCTTGACTCAATCTAGTTTAAAGTCCCTCTTATCCTACTTTAATGTGTCTGTGTTGTGTCTTATTGAGTCTAAGTTAAGAAGTTGTCATGTTAGTGATGTTAAAGCTTTAAACCTATTCAAGTACAACCACATTGTTAATCCCACTGGTTCTTGTTCGAAATCAGGTGGGATTGTTGTGGCTTGGAAAGAAAATATCTGTCTTAGTATTAGATTTTCCTGCAATTATTACGTAATCTGTGAAATTAGTGAAGTATGTAATAGGAGATCATACTTGGTGTTTGTGTATGGACCGTGTGATGATACAGCTAGAAACGAATTGTAGAACGAGCTAACTAATTGGTTGTCATGTCAACAAGAAGCAGTGTTACTAATGGGTGATTTCAATGAGGTGGCTAAGTTCAGCGAGAAAGAAGGTAAAAATACAACAAACTTTGATAGAATTTTAAGGTTCAACCAATTCATTAACGAAAACAGTTTAATCGAATTGAATTCAAAGGGGTGTTTCTATTCATGGAACAATAATAGAAATGGGAAAGATAATATAAGGGAAAAACTCGATAGGGGGCTTTGTAACCTAAAATTCCCTGACCTATTCCCAAACGCCATAATCAAAGTACCACCGGCGGTGGGGTCAGACCACTAGCCGTTGATACTAGTTAAGGAGATTAGGAATACACTAAATAAAAAACAGTTTATCTTCGATTCTAGATGGTTAAAATAAGAAGAATGTATTAACGTGGTAAGGAACTCGTGGAGGGACCAAAATGATGGAAATGGTGGAAATGGTAGAGATGGACTCGAAATGTTTTTGGAAAAGAGAACTAAAACATGCTCATCATTAACAAAATGGAGTAAAAACACCTTTTACAATTGTAGAAAAAAAAATGAACTACAAGATAAACTAGAATCCTTACAAGATTGTGAGAGTAATTTATATGAACACGAGAAAATAAAGGAAATCAAAAGAGAATCGGAAGACCTATGGGACAAAGAAGAAACATATTGGGCTGATAGGGCTAGGGATCAACATATACAATGCGGTGACAAGAATACAACCTATTTTCATAATATAACAAGAACTAGGAGAAATACTAATAGAATTGTAGCAATAAAGGATGATGGAGGAATATGGAAGGAAGACCTAGACGAGATTAAATATATCTTTCAAAATTATTATGTTTCACTTTTTAAAAGAAAAGAAGAAGGGATTAGAGAACCATATGAAGATATTACGCACGTTATACCTTGTAAAGTAACAGAAGAAATGAATGAAAAGCTAACGAAGACGCCAGATATTGAGGAAATTAAAAGTGCAGTTTTCAGTATGTCGGGTGCGAAAGCACCAGGGCCAGATGGTCTAACCGGAAAATTTTACCATGAATTCTAGGAGATTGTTAAGGATGATGTTATTAACATTGTTTTGGACTTCTTTAATCTAAATTGTAATGTGGATGAAATTAATGATACGCTTATAACGCTGGTACCTAAAGGGGATTCACAGGAGAAACCAAAAGATTATCGACCGATTTCGTGTATAAATTTCATCTACAAAATCATTGTTAAAATCTTGGCACCGAGGTTACAACCAATTATGGATACGATCATATCGCCAACGCAATCGGCTTTTATAAAAGGGCGAAGCATTCAAGACAACATTATTATTCCTCAAGAAATTTCCTATTTCCTGAATAGTAAGAGAAAATCAAATAAACATTATGCGGCTATAAAAATTGATATGGCTAAAGCCTATGATAAAGTTGACTGGGATTTCTTGATGAAGGTATTGGAACAAATTGGGTTTTGCGATAAATGGAGGAAATGGATATATTTGTGCATATCTACCACTAGTATGCAAATCAAAATTAACGGGGAGCGACTAGTAAAATTTAAACCTGAGAGAGGAATTAGGCAGGGAGACCCGTTGTCGCCTCTCCTTTTTTCTGTCATGACTGAAGAGCTTGTTAATATTATTCAACATTATGTTGAGGTTGAGAATTTCAAAGGACTAAAAATTTCTAGGAATTGCCCGTCGCTAACGCACTTGCTTTTCGCGGATGATGCATTGTTCTTCATGGAAGCTAATAGAGAGGAATTTGACAAATTCAAGGAGTGTCTTAATAAGTATTGCATGGCTTCAGGACAAGAGGTAAATTTTGAAAAATCTTCAATCCTATTTAGTAGAGGTATCAATGAAAACATAAAAAATACGTTGGTAGAAAAAATGGAAATTTCTAGTACGAACTCATTGGGAAAATATATTGGCCTACCACTTACACTTAAAAGATCTAAAACTGAAAACCTCGACTATATAAAGGACAGATTGATTAGCAAGGCTACTAGTTGGACATCTAAATACTTATCCGAGGGAGGAAAAGAGGTGCTGATTAAGGCTGTAAAGCAGGCTATACCTAATTACGCTATGTCGATTTTTTAATTTCCTAAAGGTTTATGCAAAAAACTATCTAGTATTGTTTGTAATTTTTATTGGGATTCGATGGAAAAGAAAAAAATTCATTGGGTGTCGTGGAAAAAGATGGCTAGGTCAAAAAAGATTGGAGGTCTTGGATTCAGAGACTTTCAGAAGATGAACTTGGCTATGTTAGCAAAACAAGCTTGGAGATTAATCAATAATCCAAATTCACTCGTGGCTCAAGTGGTCAAAGGAATATATCATCCGAACTCGGGCATGTGGAATGCAAAGCTTAATAAAAAAAAATCTTGGAGCTGGTATAGTATAATGAAAGGGTTACAATTTTTAAAAAAGAAATGTAGTTGGCAAATAGGGAACGGTCTTACGGCTAATATATGGAATGATAGTTGGGTTGAACCTGGATTGAAAATCGATAAATGTGATTGGCTACCAATTGAGAAAGTGGCGGGACTTTTCAATAACGGATGTACGGGATGGAATGAAAGTTTAATTGACTTAATATGTAATGATAGAGAGAAAAAGGAAATTAATAGGATACCAATTATTAATATAGAGGATGAAGATAAAATTATTTGGCCGTTTACAAAAGAGGGTTGCTACACCACTAAATCAGGGTATCACCTTCTGGTTGATGAGGAGATTACTAAAGAAGAAAGTACATCTACTAAGGTGGCTCAAGAAGGTAATACATCACTATGGTCTATGATATGGTCATCAAACGTCCCTACAAGAATGAGGAACTTTGTACGGAGAGTCATTAAGAATGGTATACCAACTAAGAAAAATTTGAAAAAAAGAAAGTGTGCGGAAGATACGAGATGCGAGTGGTGTGAACAAGACGAGGAAACTACTGAACACCTATTCATACAATGTCCCTTTAGTGCGGCTGTTTAGGCCGAATCCCCGTTACAATTGAAGATTAAGGTGGAAGAGAGGTATGAATTTAAGGAATGGTTTGCGGAAATCATCAAGAGCTACATGGAGGGTGTATGGGAAAAGGAAAAACTAGTTAGTACAATTATAACGATCTTATGGAGCTTATGGAAAGTTAGAATGAAAGGATTTTATGAGCTAAGAAGATGGGATGTTAAAGAAATTATAAACAATGCTAACCAAATCATGGAAAGATTATATAAACCAAGACAGTCACTAGGAGATAGAGGACGTATTCAACAAAGGAACCTAGGAGCTAGGAATCAAGATGAGTAAATACCTGGCACATCTGAAATAATATGGTACAATGATGCTTCTTTTGTGAACAGAAATGAAACGGCCGGAATAGAATCGGTGGGCCTAAATAAAAATGGAAAAATTATCGAGAAACAATATAGAATAGGCTTCTATAAAAACGCTAAAGAAGGGGAAACGTGGGCTATACTAAAAGTAATGAAGAGATCCGAAACATTAAACTTTAATAAGATTTCTTTCCTTACAGATAACCTAGAGATAGTCCAAGGAATTCGGAACGGAAAAGGAATTGATTGGAAGATACGACCGATGATTGAACTTATACGGAAATGCATGACAAGATTTCCAGAATGGAAGGTGCTTCATATTAAAAGGGATAGAAACTTAATAGCTGATTTAGCTGCAAAATGTATAAAGGAAATCTAGATCAATGGACGTCAACTAATATTGAGGCAGCATTAATTTTTTAAACCAATTTCTAAAATGGATGTAATAATTTCTACTTTGTACTGTGACAAACAAAAAAGATGTCACTCTTGTTTTTTATTTTTCTTTTATTGTCAATTTTTAAGTTTTTTCTAGCAAATTTCTAATGGGGTATAATTTTGTTTGTCAAATTATTATATTAGACAGATAAATAGATAGGTTACAAGGAGTTTCAAGTAATTTTTCATAGAAAATGTCCAATAAAAAAAAAATAGATAAACCGGTTTATGAATAAACAAGGTAAATAAAGTATATTCATAAACCAGTTGTCGAATAAAGTTTTTGTACATTGTTTGTGATTGTAAAAAAAAATGTTATGAATAAACTAACTGTCAAACGTTATACCTGTACATAGTTTATGAATAAACTAGTTTCCAAACAAAATGTTTGCCCATTGTTTATTATTGGCCAATATATTTAATTTTATTTATTTGTTTAAAATATTTATACTACTCCGTTGAAAATAAATAAGTACATTTATTTGGGAAAAAGATTTAAAACTTTTATAATAATAATTCAGGTTCTTCCACAAAAAGTTTCAATTACAATAAAAATATTAGGATGTAGGATGCAAAAAATCTAAAGACTAGAGAACTTATTAATTATAATAATCAATGATTGATTAGTATACAATAAAATAGAAGATATCGTCAAATAACATTGTAGAAGTCATGCAAATAATTAAAAAAGTCAGATCTTTGCATAAAACTTATTGAAATACAATGACCGTCGAGCTACAAGAAGATAAAGATGCACATTTTGACAAACTAAATTGCAAAAAAACCCAAATTAAGAGAAATAGGTTGATTTAAAAAAAATGAGGACAAAGATTGTGTGAAAGTATGAGACAAATATAATTTAAATCTACTGATTTTTATGATATGTATATAAATATGTAAGCGACATAAAGTTAGGATTTAATAGCAAGAAAGGAATATATTATGTTATATACTATAAGACTACACAAACTATTTTGTAATAATTTTTTCGGTTTTTTTTTTTCTAAATGAATATTAATATTTTGTTATACTTCAATTTATAATATTATTTAGAATATTTTTTTAATTGAGTATATTATAGAATAAATTTTCGTGACCATCTTTCATTTTTTCATTGTTTTCTTATTTTACCATCTATTTTTCAAATTAGTCAGTTTAACTCATCATCTTTATAGGTTTTTTCAACCAGTATTTCAAATTCAAACATATGAATACTACACTTAGATATGTTAAGGAAAATGTTTGACATTTGAGTTTTATCTTTCAATTCCATATTTTAGGATAACTTTTATTTTTCACTTTTTCCCACTCTAGACCACTAATTATATTTGTACTTCCCCTAGTTAATCAAGCACTTACCTTTTGTTTTTTAGTTTAGTTTAAATTATACATGTTAACTTTACGTGTTTGTTATGTCTATTTTTTCATATTATAAAAGTGATATTTTAGTTGACATCCGTATCAATAACATATTAATGTTGCATATTTTTTTATGTCAATTAATCTTAATTATTTAAAGTTCAATAAATTAAAATCATTATTTTTCAAAGCACATACTTAAAAATTCATAGCTAAACATCTAATGAAAATAATTCTGAACATATCCAAACGTAAACTTTAAAGTAGCTCAAACAATTAAACAAAAAATATATCGAAAAAACTTATCCATGACATGTTGAGGTTCGTAACAATGATTGAGGAATTAGTTCTCTCTTCATGAAAAATCCTACGGTAAATTCTCATCTCTTATTGTATATTCACATTACACCCCTCCATAAAAAAAATAAATGTTAGTCCCTTTGAAAAGACAACAAAAATTGAAATTAATGGTTTACATTTTACTTACTCTCTTCGACATCCTTTTAATCGACGAAAACCATAGATACAACCCCGAATTATTAAATTTTCTTTTTACCCATTTATCTTTAATTGAGTTGACTATGACAGGAGATTCATACCACATGAGTGTTATACTTGCATACTCATGATCTTTCAAAAATTAGTAGATTTTTCATATATAATACATACAGTTATTAGTTATAGTGGCCATTATACACACTACCTTTCCCTATTTGTGTTATTCATTACTGTATGATAGAAAGAGATTTACATGTTAACTTAAACTCACTTCTATCGCTGAACATCATTCTTAAGTTAAATGTTGGATAATTCATCTCTAACTCAGCCCTAAATTTCCTTCATTATTTTCACATAAAATCATCATGTGAACTATCTAGGTTGTGTAGTTTATAATCTTCTCTCACAAGAAAATTTAGACATACGTTATTAGTTCTTGCAGTATTTTTGTACATGGAAATTATATAATGGAAATATTTGTTTAATACATAAAGTTAGCTACAAGTTTGTGTAGTTTTTTGGTATAAGTGCATTAATTGATAAATAAATATGTATGCTTATAATTTTATGTATTGCAGATTAATATTACAATATTGGTAAATAAAAGAATTTAAAATTTTAATATTTGTAAATAGATGGATATGAATGTAAAATATAAAAAGTTTAGTCTTGTACATATAATGTGCCATATATATTGGACATGTTTTCATTTTTCAATAAAACATAATTTTTATTGCAAGTTTGAAATTGTGTGTGTTATATATTGTAAGAAGATGAATATAAATGCACTTATATGTAGTACATGGGTTAAAATGTAATATTTTAAAATACAAGAGTCTGATTGCAGACTATGTACATGATACAAGCATGGTTATGAATGAAAATTTTGTATGACACAAAGGGAATTTCCATGTTAGATAAAGAAGGTTCTAAATATTATTAATAGTGTATAATTACAAATACTGTGTAGATCAACTATAAAATTCTAATTGCGAAGAATAAAGATTTAAACATACAATAATATGACATTGGTAGAAGTTTGAATAGTTTATATATACACGATAAACATATAAATATAATTTACTAATCCTAAATTCTACCTACAAACTCATAATACTTAAATGCATAAAAAACAAAGATACGGAAGATATATCACAATCTAACAAACAAAATATCCAATCCATCTAACTTTATAACACGTAAATAGTAATATAGATGTAGTAGTAAAATTAATATTCTACCAAAATACATAAAAATGTAGTACGTGGTCATATGTGTCACTCAACCTCAAGTAGGAGGTACAATAAGAGAGATAAAATTATTACCCTAAGTTGGTATTCATATCTACTACAAATCTCTAGTAATATTTTTTTGTTCTTCATTGACCACTTTCTTCTTACTCCTTTCTTATTTTCTCAAGTTATTGACTGAAGAATGTATTGTGTTTCCCGTATTGATGAAAAATGAGTGAATTTTGATTCTCGTGTTGTTCAACCATGAAGGAGGTTTGCGTGGTAAATTGATAGACTTGTTGTTTGCTAAAGGGTTTTCCATTTATTTTCATCCCAAGGGAACCTTCTTCTTCTTCTTCTTCTTCTCACTACTACATTTCGCCTGTTTACCGACGAGAGATCACCGGCGATTCACGGGTCGTCGGCAAACGTATAAGATTACCGACGACGACGTTGTCGCTAATAATTGCCGACAAATGGGCGTCGTTAAAAGTATCGACTTCGTCGGTAATTAGTTGGTTTGTATTTTTATTTTTTTTAACGTAAATTTGTCGTCGCTAATGCGGACGACGACGTTTTTCGCCGTTAATTAGCGGCGAGTTTTTTGAATTACCGGCGAATTTACGTGTCGTCGGTAATTAATTAATGTATTTTTTAAAGGCAGCAGGTTTTTTATCTCATAAAACACCCACACACACCCAAAAACACCTCCGAATTTCTCCCAAAAAATCCCAGAATTTTTTCCCCCCTAATTGATTCTCCAATTTGTCTTGCACCATTCCCGGGTCCATAATCAAGGTGGGGCATTATCAATATCCATTTTCATCAAAAAATTTAAGGTAAATTCATGAAATTCCATGTTTTTAAAATTTAATTTTTATTTTAGAATTGTGTTTAATTGTTGATATATGATGCGATTAGGTGTATTAGTACATTGTCTAGGTGGGTTGTGGTCATCAATCCTCTTCTTAACCATCCAATACAAGGTATTTTCAAGAATTTTCATGCTTTTTAATTTTTTTTCAATTGATATGTGTTAGTTGCTATTATTAGACATGATTAGGTTGATGAATTAGATGTGTTTTGGTTTATTTTTTTATTATTATGTTCTGTAGTATGCATGTTTGGTTGTATTTAATTTTTTGTGTTCATATATTTTTATTTGTTTTATTAATTATATGAAATTTATTATCTATATATTGTGTTGTAATTTTATTTATTCAATGGTTTGTATTTCTATTCATTCAATGGTTTGTAATATTTATTCATTCAATTGTTTACTATGTCATTTATTGTGTTGTAATTTTTATTCTTCTTTTTAATTCGGTTGTAATAATTATATAATTTATTTGTCTAGTTGTCTTGTTGTATAAAATTGTTGCCAAGAGATGAATCCGGATTTGGATAAGAGTTGGATCGATACAACTAATTATTATACGAAAGAATATGTATCTGGGGTTCTGCGTTTTATCGAATATGCAGAGAAAAATCAAGATTGTACCACTAGTTTCATGTCTTGTCCGTGTACGAAGTGTAATAATTACTCTCGAAAACCCATCGACGAAGTTAGGGCCCACCTTCTAAAACACGGTTTCAACAAATCATATCTTGTTTGGACAAAACACGGCGAGAACGAGGTGGTAATCCGACTTGAAGTCGGACTACTACAACAACGGTCTCGCTCCCCCGGATATTAAACCCGAGTATTCGGCTATTGCGAAGAAGAATTGGGACGATCTGAATGCCCAGGTAACAATTTTTTTTATTTATTACATCTATTTTTCGTTATTTATTAGATTTATAACTCTTTTGTTTATTATTTGTAGGCCCAGGCGGACATTAATCGAAAAAACCGGGAGCACCAGACTAGTTCGAGTAGGGCTGGGTCTCGGAACCTATCCCAGACTAGGGAGGTTATTATGGAGGTATAATTACATTTAATAAAAATATAACTTAGTATCTTAATAATTTATTTATTTTTAGTTATTTAATATTTGGTATTGAAAATCGTATAGGGGACGCTTTAGACCGTGACGAAGGAGCCGATGATTTTCACGGACGAAGAGACCCAAGAGGAGATGGAGCTTCCTCCATTGAGCGGCTACTTCGATCATCTTGCATACGATTCGGCTAGTGACAGCTATCGGGACGCGCGATTAGAAAAAGCTAGTGTAAGTTTTTTTTTCATTACTTAAAAATTTTATTTTTTACTTTACTTTGATATTAATCTAATTTATTTTTAAATTAAATATAATTACAGGCTGTTTTACGGGAGAAGATGCAGAAGAAGGTTGTGGAGGCTGCAGCCGAGGGCACCGAGATTACTACGGAGGAGCAGATGGATGCGATTTTAGAGACCATTATGGAGGTCATGGCCCCACCGAAGTCAAGACATTGGGTGCCTACCATTGGACCGGTCCGGAAGATATCACGGAAACAAACAAAAGCCGATGCTGCGAGCGAGGAGCTACTGAAGGCGATGTTCGCAGGCATGAACGAGCTTCGAGTAAAACAAGGACTTGAGCCTATACCAGATCCATCCTCCACATCGACCAGGCCCACTGCTTCTTCGAGCCAGTCGAGTCAGCCTCCGAGCTTAATGGACACGCTATTGGATACGATAAATGGTATGAGGATGGCTCAAGGACTAGCCCCGGTCGCCCACCCCCCCCCCCCCCCCCGAGAAGGAGTCCCGAGGAACGAGGAGATGAAGAGGATGATGGTGATGATGCTTAGTTTGAGTTGGTATTTGTTTAAGTTTTAGTTGGTTTGTAATAATTTGACTTTCGATTGGGTTTTTTTAGACTTTTTGTTTGGTGTGTTTGAATTCTGTTGACTGCTTATGACTTTTTGTAAGACTTTTTTTACGGTTTTAATTGTGATTCAGTTTTTTCTATTAATTATTTAATTTTATTCGTATTATATTTATAATAAAAACAAAACTCAAATCAAAACAAAACTAAAATAATTAAAACAAAATCAAAATCAAATGTATTTTAAATTTTTTTTTTAAAAAAAAATTGAATTTTAAAATTTAAAAAAAAAAAAATTAAATCGCCGACGACATTCAACTAATTAACGACGACATTCATCATTTGAATGTCGTCGTTAATTACTAGAAAAACATAATTATTTAATCCTGAATTAAATAAAAGAAAAACAAAAAAAAAAACGTTAGCGACAACGTGTCGTCGCTAATATTTGTCGGTATATTGAATATAAAAAAAAAGAATAAGGAAATTCAATTATCGGCACGGAAAAAAAAAAGAAAAACAAAATACATATTACCGGCGAGGCTTGCCGTCGGTAATCTTACCAATCAACGACGACGTCGTTTCGTCGGTAAGATTGCCGACGAACACTGCTTCATTCGCCGGTAAGTCTTGATTTACCGACCAATTTCTAGGAACGACGAGTTAGCGACGAGTCGTCGTCGCTAATCACGTTTAGCGACGAATTATCGGTGTTTACCGACGAGACGTGTCGTCGGTAAACAAGCGAATTCCAGTAGTGTCTTCTTCTTCTTCTTCTTCTTCTTCTTCTTCTTCTTCTTCTTCTTCTTCTTATTCTTCTTCTTCTTCTAAAAATATATGATTATAAAAAGTTCAGTTCTTCCATAAAAAATTTCAATTTCAATTGAATTATTAGGACATATGATACAAAAAATCTAAAAACTTAGAGAGATAATAATTTAACATGATTATCTCTAAATAATATTAGTAATAATAATCAATGATTAACTAGAATAAAGTAAAATAGAAGGTATTATTAAATAACAGTCTTGATGTCTTGCAAATAATTTAACATGACTAACTCTAAATAGTATTATTTATAATAATCAATGATTGATTACGATACAATAAAATAGAAGATATTGTCAAATAACATTGTAGAAGTCATGCAAATAATTAAAAAAATTAAATCTTTGCATAAAACTTATTGAAATACAATGACCGTCAAGCTACAAGTAAATAAAGATGCACATTTTGACAAACTAAATTGCAAAAAATCCTAAATTAAGAGAAATAGGTCGATTTAAAGAAAATGAGGACAAATATTGTATGAAAGTATGATACAGATATAATTTAAATCTACTACTTTTTACGATATATATATATATATATATATATATATATATATATATATATAAATATGGAAGCGACATAAAGTTAGGATTTGATAGCAAGAAAGGAATATATTATGTTATATACTATAAGACTACATAAACTATTTTGTAATAATTTTTTCTGTTTTTTTTTCTAAATGAATATTAATATTTGGTTATACTTCAATTTATAATATTATTTAGAATATATTTTTAATTGAGTATATTATAGAATCAATTTTCGTGACCATCCTTCATTTTTTCATTTTTTTCCTATTTTACCATCTATTTTTCAAATTAGTCAATTTAACTCATCATCATTATAGGTTTTTTCAACCAGTATTTCAAATTCAGACATATGAATAATGAACTACACTTAGATATGTTAAGGAAAATGTTTGACATTTGAGTTTTATCTTTCAATTCCATATTTTAGGATAACTTTTATTTTTCACTTTTTCCCACTCTAGACCACTAATTATCTTTGTATTTCCCCTAGTTAATCAAGCACTTACCTTTTGTTTTTTAGTTTAGTTTAAATTATACATGTTAACTTTACGTGTTTGTTATGTCTATTTTTTCATATTATAAAAGTGATATTTTAGTTGATATCCGTATCAATAACATATTAATGTTGCATATTTTTTTTTATGTCATTTAATCCTAATTATTTAAAGTTCAATAAATTAAACTCATTATTGTTCAAAGCACATACTTAAAAATTCAATGCTAAACATCTAATGAAAATAATTCTGAACATATCCAAACATAACTTTAAAGTAGCTCAAACAATTAAACAAAAAATATATCGAAAAAACTTATCCATGACATGTTGAGGTTCGTAACAATGATTGTGGAATTAGTTCTCTCTTCATGAAAACTCCTACGCTAAATTCTCATCTCTTATTGTATATTCACATTACACCCCTCCATAAAAAAATAAATGTTAGTCCTTTTGAAAAGACAACAAAAATTGAAATTAATGGTTTACATTTTACTTACTCTCTTCAACATCCTTTTAATCGAAGAAAACCATAGATAGAACCCCAAATTATTAAATTTTCTTTTTACCCATTTATCTTTCATTGAGTTGACTATGACAGGAGATTCATACCACATGAGTGTTATACTTGCATACTCATGATCTTTCAAAAATTAGTAGATTTTTCATATATAATACATACAGTTATTAGTTATAGTGGCCATTATACACACTACCTTACCCTATTTGTGTTATTCATTACTGTATGATAGAAAGAGATTTACATGTTAACTTAAACTCACTTCTATCGCTGAACATCATTTTTAAGTTAAATGTTGGATAATTCATCTCTAACTCAGCCCTAAATTTTCTTCATTATTTTCACATAAAATCATCATGTGAACTATCTAGGTTGTGTAGTTGATAATATTCTCTCACAAGAAAATTTAGACATACGTTATTAGTTCTTGCAGTATTTTTGTACATGGAAATTATATAATGGAAATATTTGGTTAATACATAAAGTTAGCTACAAGTTTTGTGTAGTTTTTTGGTATAAGTGCATTAATTAATAAATAAATAAGTATGATTATAATTTTATGTATTGCAGATTAATATTACAATATTGGTAAATAAAAGAATTTAAAATTTTAATATTTGTAAATAGATGGGTATGAATGTAAAATATAAAAAGTTTAGTCTTGTACATATAATGTGCCATATATATTGGACATGTTTTCATTTTTCAATAAAACATAATTTTTATTGCAAGTTTGGAATTGTGTGTGTTATATATTGTAAGAAGATTAATATAAATGCACTTATACGTAGTACATGGGTTAAAATGTAATATTTTAAAATACAAGAGTCTGAATTGCAGACTATGTACATGATACAAGCATGGTTATGAATGAAAATTTTGTATGACACAAAGGGAATTTCCATGTTAGGTAAAGAAGGTTCTAAATATTATTAATAGTGTATAATTACAAATACAGTGTAGATCAACTACAAAATTCTAATTGCGAAGAATAAAGATTTAAACATACAATAATATGACATTGGTAGAAGTTTGAATAGTTTATATATACACGATAAACATATAAATATAATTTACTAATCCTAAATTCTACCTACAAACTCATAATACTTAAATGCATAAAAAACAAAGATACGGAAGATATATCACAATCTAACAAACAAAATATCCAATCTATCTAACTTAATAACACGTAAATAGTAATATAGATGTAGTAGTAAAACTAATATTCTACCAAAATACATAAAAATGTAGTACGTGGTCATATGTGTCACTCAACCTCAAGTAGGAGGTACAATAAGGGAGATAAAATTATTAACCTAAGTTGGTATTCATATCTACTACAAATCTCTAGTACTATTTTTTGTTCTTCATTGACCACTTTCTTCTTACTCCTTTCTTATTTTCTCAAGTTATTGAGTGAAGAATGTATTGTGTTTCCCGTATTGATGAAAAATGAGTGAATTTTGATTCTCGTGTTGTTCAACCATGAAGGAGGTTTGCGTGGTAAATTGATAGACTTGTTGTTCGCTAAAGGATTTTCCATTTATTTTCATCCCAAGGGAACCTTCTTCTTCTTTTTCTTCTTCTTCTTCTTCTTCTTCTTCTTCTTCTTCTTCTTCTTCTTCTTCTTCTTCTAAAAAAATATGATTATAAAAAGTTAAGTTCTTCCATAAAAAATTTCAATTTCAATTGAATTATTAGGACATATGATACAAAAAATCTAAAAAATTAGAGAGATAATACTTTAACATGATTATCTCTAAATAATATTAGTAATAATAATCAATGATTAACTAGAATAAAGTAAAATAGAAGGTATTATTAAATAACAGTCTTGATGTCTTGCAAATAATTTAAAAAATTGAATCCATCCACTAATCTTATTCAAATGTAACATACATCAAGATGCGAGAAGATAAAAATGTACATTTTGACAAAACACAATCCAGAGATTAAAGGAAAAGGAATAGTTGATGCGAAGATAATGAGAAGAAACACACAATGTGAATGTATGGTACTGTAATTTAAACCTACTACTTCTTGTGATATGTATATAATGAATAAGACACAATGGTAGGGATTGATAACAATAATGGACTATATTATGTTATATACTATAAGATACGAGAATTATTTTGTAGTTATTATTTCAACTTTTTGCTAAATGAATATCAATCTTTTGTTATAGTTCAACTTATATATTATATAAGATAATATTAAATGTTTGTTTTTAATTGAGTATATTATAGGATAAATTTTCTTAAATTTCAATCATTTTTGCATCGTTATCCCATTTTACTATGCATATTTCAAATTAGTCAATTTAAGCCATAAACTTTATTGTTTCTTTAATTGGTAATCCAAATCCACAAAATTGAATAGTGAACAACATTTAGAACTTTATTTTGGGAAATGTTGAGATTTGAAACATATCTTTCAATTCTATATTTTAACATAATTTTAATTTTTTTATATTTGATACCACTATTTATCTTTTAATTTCTCCTATTTAATTAAGGATTTACCTTTTGATTTTTCATTTTAGTCTAAATTATACAAGTTAACTTCACGTATTGGTTATGTCGATTTTGTCACATTATAAAAGTGATATTGTATATGATATCCGTATCAATTACATATTAATGTTGAATATTTTATATGTCAATTAATCCTAATTATTAAATTTTCTATTGATTAAATTCATTTATTTTCGAAGCACATATTTAAACATTTATATCTAAGTATGTAATGGAGTAGTACTTTTGGAACTAGCGACCGGAAGAGTAGCTCATGATTGAGATATGTTATTATCTTGAGTTGGATAGGCATGTCATTACATTCAATAAGATAAACCTATAACTGAAGCTCTAGACAATGAAATAAAGGAACTTTACTACTTAGAAGAGATAACTAGTGTATTCAAACTAGAAGTTAAGTGTACTAGTACTTTCCCTTCCTCGAGACCTACCATAAAAGACGTATTGAATGTCTTGACCCAATGCACACAACAATCGCTATACAAATTCAAAGTTGAACGAAGCGAGTATTATTCTGCTATGCTTTTCAAGAACTCTAACCGTGATAGAACATTGGAAAACAACGATGATGGTAGTAATTATACATCAACTGTTTGATCGTTTTTTTATAAGTACAGATTCTATGTAGAGTTGAGGTCAAGCAAAATTAGTCATTTTTCTTCACGTAAAATCATCATATATATATATAAATATAATATAAGCATGTGTATCACACATAGTAGCGGTAACTAAATGTAAAAAAAGTTGCAGCAAAAGGGTGTTCCCCACACTTTATTCTTTATTACAATGTCTGTAGACATTAGTCTACGATGCGACTCAAGCTACACGCGAGCCAGACACCAAGAAGAAGGGTAAATACAAGGGATAAGATTATGATTAGTCCTCACGAAAAAGGTAAGAAAATTCGAGGTATTGGGAATTAGAAGCTGCCAAAAGGGCAGCTCCAATGCCAGAGCCATCATTAGATGGCTCAATGGAGATATTATGATAAGCCTCACCAAGTAACTCCTCAAGAGTACTCTCCAATGAGTCTCTAAAATAAGCATAACGCCGGTATAATCCTTCATCCATTGATATCACAGACTTTTTCTTCTCTCTTCCCTTATCTGCTACATCTCTACCCAATTTTTTCAATATCCCGAGAATTCCAGCGGCAGCAAGACGAGCACCACGTGTTGCCACGATCTCACATACTAGTACAATTACTCTTCTAATTCCCAACGAAGAATTACGTAGCTGTCACAACATTAAAAATAAATAAAATACGATATAAATCATAATATGCTATATTATAGTCCCTTACATTAAGTATTTCTTTCAGTTTTCTACCAACGACTTTGAGATTTGGAGACGTGTCTTGATGCATTGCAGACATGTCGGGGGTCCTGTAAATGTTATATTTCAAGAATTAGGAAAAAATATAACATATATCAAAGACAAGAGAGAGTCTACTGGCTTATAGTACCCAATTATAAATGGTACTTTCAGATTTGGTGGGATAGTATCACAAAAAATGGAAGCTTCTTCGGCCATCCCAAGCAAAACTCTACGAACAATTTCTCCAAGATACATTCCAGAAATGAGCTTCTCGTAAATTTGCTCCCAAGGGTTCATACTTTCGACATCTAGATTTTTGTCATATTTTGTTATTGAAAGATGTGATGATTGGAAATTACCCCATTCCATGTTTATTACCTTTCATTATGTTTAACAATAATTAGCTACACCAAAAAGATAAGAAATAAAAATAAAAAATAAAAAACTTGTTTAAGCAAACCATTTTCCCCGACTTAGGTAATAGACCATGAAACTTTGGAATTATATGAGCTTGCTCCACATATGCCGCGTTACTTCCTGTACCCAAAGTCACAGCAGCAATAACATCAGGGTTATTGTATCGACCTTCAGCTAAAGTTCCCACAATATCATTCACCTAACATAACAAATCATTAGTCCAAAACAAATGAACCAAATATTTAATACAAAAAGCGAAACATACCAAAGCAGATACATGCATTTCAAGTCCGACTCTTTTCATCGCTTTTGTAAATTCCCAAACCACATCTTGTCCAACCTATTAAAAAAATTACCAATCAATTTTCCTTATTAATTTTAATTAGTCGATAAAGATAAAAGACTAACTGTCTCTTCTATTGAGAAACCCTTGGTCCACTTAATAAGAGTCCCTGATGCGACTGATAATTGCTGAATAGGAAACGAGAAGGTAAATCCGAGCTCTCTTAAAAAACCATGTGGGATATGAAAGTCTTCACCCTCAGTAGCAACAAATTTTGCAAGTGAAGATGCTATAAAATCGAATAATTCCTGAAACGCATCACAATTTTAATTTAATGAGCACGATAAATAACATTAATATGATATTTCAGAATTGCACACTTACATCAGATGTCGAAGTCATTAAATGTTGAGGAATTGAAACTTCATCAAATTCTTGTCTAACGACACCATTCTTACCAAGCTGCACACGCAGGACTCGAAAGCTTGTACCACCAATGTCCAGTGCGTAAAATAAGCCTTGTTCATCACTTCATGAACATAATAAATGAGTTATCGTATAATTTAAATTATTAATACACATGCATACAAATTGTATAAGAGAGATATACCCAGTTGGGAGATTGTCAATATGAGTGACGAGCATCTTGATCTTACTGCTGCCTTCAGAGGCGAGTCCAGTGATCATCTCGGCGGTCATAGCATCTGCCACCTGCAACAGCTTCCCAGTAGGTGTCTCACACCCCTCCTCTAGCTCTTTTAAAATATCTATTGCCTTACCCCATCTCCCGAATCTTTTTATTCGCTGTCTCACCAACACCGCCGCCACCGCACATGCTGCAGCCGCACCCATCATTGCCGCCCCCACCATTGCCTTCCCCATGAATAAAGATTAAATATTGATATTATTATAGTTTTAGATTATGGGTGTAGTATAAATATGCCTATATAGATCAAAGATGGAGCAAGATTACGAAGATTTTAGAATTAGCTAAAGGGTTGGGCAACACAATAATCAAGCTTACACTTATTACACGGCACTTGATTTTGTGAACTTGTATAGTTGTTGTGTTAGTGACAGCTTTTATAATTGTTTGATGTCACTCTTGTTTTTTATTTTTCTTTTATTGTCAATTTTTAAGTTTTTTCTAGCAAATTTCTATTGGGGTATAATTTTTTTATCAAATTATTATATTAGACAGATAAATAGATAGGTTACAAGGAGTTTCAAGTAATTTTTCAAATAAAATGTCTAATAAAGATAAAATAGATAAACCGGTTTATGAATAATCAAGGTACGGAATAAAGTATATGCCGCTGGATTATTCGTAAACCAGTTGTCAAATAAAGTTTCTGTACATGGTTTGTGAATAAACCAACTGTCATTGAAAATGTATGTACCTGGTTTAGAATAAACTAGTTGTCACACGAAATACCAGCACCTAGTTTATGAATAAACTTATTTCAAAACAAAATATTTGCCCATTGTTTATTATTGGATAATATATTTAATTTTGTTTATTTGTTTAAAATATTTATACTACTACGTTGAAAATAAATAAGTACATTTATTTGGGAAAAAGAATTAAAACTTTTATAATAATAATTCAGCTTCTTCCACAAAAAGTTTCAATTACAATTAAAATATTGGGATGTAGGATGCAAAAAATCTAAAGAATAGAGAACTAGTAATTTAACATGACTAACTCTAAATAGTATTATTTATAATAATCAATGATTGATTACGATACAATAAAATAGAAGATATTGTCAAATAACATTGTAGAAGTCATGCAAATAATTAAAAAAATTAAATCTTTGCATAAAACTTATTGAAATACAATGACCGTCAAGCTACAAGATGCACATTTTGACAAACTAAATTGCAAAAAATCCTAAATTAAGTGAAATAGGTCGATTTAAAGAAAATGAGGACAAATATTGTATGAAAGTATGATACAGATATAATTTAAATCTACTACTTTTTACGGTATATATATATATAAAAATATGGAAGCGACATAAAGTTAGGATTTGATAGCAAGAAAGGAATATATTATGTTATATACTATAAGACTACACAAACTATTTTGTAATAATTTTTTCTGTTTTTTTTTCTTAATGAATATTAATATTTGGTTATACTTCAATTTATAATATTATTTAGAATATATTTTTAATTGAGTATATTATAGAATAAATTTTCGTGACCATCCTTCATTTTTTCATTGTTATCCTATTTTACCATCTATTTTTCAAATTAGTCAATTTAACTCATCATCTTTATAGGTTTTTTCAACCAGTATTTCAAATTCAGACATATGAATAATGAACTACACTTAGATATGTTAAGGAAAATGTTTGACATTTGAGTTTATCTTTCAATTCCATATTTTAGGATAACTTTTATTTTTCACTTTTTCCCACTCTAGACCACTAATTATCTTTGTATTTCCCCTAGTTAATCAAGCACTTACCTTATGTTTTTTAGTTTAGTTTAAATTATACATGTTAACTTTACGTGTTTGTTATGTCTATTTTTTCATATTATAAAAGTGATATTTTAGTTGATATCCGTATCAATAACATATTAATGTTGCATAATTTTTTTATGTCAATTAATCCTAATTATTTAAAGTTCAATATATTAAACTCATTATTGTTCAAAGCACATACTTAAAAATTCAATGCTAAACATCAAATGAAAATAATTCTGAACATATCCAAACGTAAACTTTAAAGTAGCTCAAACAATTAAACAAAAAATATATCGAAAAAACTTATCCATGACATGTTGAGGTTCGTAACAATGATTGAGGAATTAGTTCTCTCTTCATGAAAACTCCTACGCTAAATTCTCATCTCTTATTGTATATTCACATTACACCCCTCCATAAAAAGTAAATGTTAGTCCTTTTGAAAAGACAACAAAAATTGGAATTAATGGTTTACATTTTACTTACTCTCTTCAACATCCTTTTAATCGACGAAAACCATAGATAGAACCCCAAATTATTAAATTTTCTTTTTACCCATTTATCTTTCATTGAGTTGACTATGACAGGAGATTCATACCACATGAGTGTTATACTTGCATACTCATGATCTTTCAAAAATTAGTAGATTTTTCATATATAATACATACAGTTATTAGTTATAGTGGCCATTATACACACTACCTTACCCTATTTGTGTTATTCATTACTGTATGATAGAAAGAGATTTACATGTTAACTTAAACTCACTTCTATCGCTGAACATCATTCTTAAGTTAAATGTTGGATAATTCATCTCTAACTCAGTCCTAAATTTTCTTCATTATTTTCACATAAAATCATCATGTGAACTATCTAGGTTGTGTAGTTGATAATATTCTCTCACAAGAAAATTTAGACATACGTTATTAGTTCTTGCAGTATTTTTGTACATGGAAATTATATAATGGAAATATTTGGTTAATACATAAAGTTAGCTACAAGTTTTGTGTAGTTTTTTGGTATAAGTGCATTAATTAATAAATAAATAGGTATGATTATAATTTTATGTATTGCAGATTAATATTACAATATTGGTAAATAAAAGAATTTAAAATTTTAATATTTGTAAATAGATGGGTATGAATGTAAAATATAAAAAGTTTAGTCTTGTACATATAATGTGCCATATATATTGGACATGTTTTCATTTTTCAATAAAACATAATTTTTATTGCAAGTTTGGAATTGTGTGTGTTATATATTGTAAGAAGATTAATATAAATGCACTTATATGTAGTACATGGGTTAAAATGTAATATTTTTAAAATACAAGAGTCTAAATTGCAGACTATGTACATGATACAAGCATGGTTATGAATGAAAATTTTGTATGACAGAAAGGGAATTTCCATGTTAGGTAAAGAAGGTTCTAAATATTATTAATAGTGTATAATTACAAATACAATGTAGATCAACTACAAAATTCTAATTGCGAAGAATAAAGATTTAAACATACAATAATATGACATTGGTAGAAGTTTGAATAGTTTATATATACACGATAAACATATAAATATAATTTACTAATCCTAAATTCTACCTACAAACTCATAATACTTAAATGCATAAAAAACAAAGATACGGAAGATATATCACAATCTAACAAACAAAATATCCAATCTATCTAACTTAATAACACGTAAATAGTAATATAGATGTAGTAGTAAAACTAATATTCTACCAAAATACATAAAAATGTAGTACGTGGTCATATGTGTCACTCAACCTCAAGTAGGAGGTACAATAAGAGAGATAAAATTATTAACCTAAGTTGGTATTCATATCTACTACAAATCTCTAGTACTATTTTTTGTTCTTCATTGACCACTTTCTTCTTACTCCTTTCTTATTTTCTCAAGTTATTGAGTGAAGAATGTATTGTGTTTCCCGTATTGATGAAAAATGAGTGAATTTTGATTCTCGTGTTGTTCAACCATGAAGGAGGTTTTCGTGGTAAATTGATAGACTTGTTGTTCGCTAAAGGATTTTCCATTTATTTTCATCCCAAGGGAACCTTCTTCATCTTGTTCTTCTTCTTCTTCTTCTTCTAAAAAAATATGATTATAAAAAGTTAAGTTCTTCCATAAAAAATTTCAATTTCAATTGAATTATTAGGACATATGATACAAAAAATCTAAAAAATTAGAGAGATAATAATTTAACATGATTATCTCTAAATAATATTAGTAATAATAATCAATGATTAACTAGAATAAAGTAAAATAGAAGGTATTATTAAATAACAGTCTTGATGTCTTGCAAATAATTTAAAAAATTGAATCCATCCACTAATCTTATTCAAATGTAACATACATCAAGATGCGAGAAGATAAAAATGTACATTTTGACAAAACACAATCCAGAGATTAAAGGAAAAGGAATAGTTGATGCGAAGATAATGAGGAGAAACACACAATGTGAATGTATGGTACTGTAATTTAAACCTACTACTTCTTGTGATATGTATATAATGAATAAGACACAATGGTAGGGATTGATAACAATAATGGACTATATTATGTTATATACTGTAAGATACGAGAATTATTTTGTAGTTATTATTTCAACTTTTTGCTAAATGAATATCAATCTTTTGTTATAGTTCAACTTATATATTATATAAGATAATATTAAATGTTTGTTTTTAATTGAGTATATTATAGGATAAATTTTCTTAAATTTCAATCATTTTTGCATCGTTATCCCATTTTACTATGCATATTTCAAATTAGTCAATTTAAGCCATAAACTTTATTGTTTCTTTAAATGGTAATCCAAATCCACAAAATTGAATAGTGAACAACATTTAGAACTTTATTTTGGGAAATGTTGAGATTTGAAGCATATCTTTCAATTCTATATTTTAACATAATTTTAATTTTTTTATATTTGATACCACTATTTATCTTTTAATTTCTCCTATTTAATTAAGGATTTACCTTTTGATTTTTCATTTTAGTCTAAATTATACAAGTTAACTTCACGTATTGGTTATGTCGATTTTGTCACATTATAAAAGTGATATTGTATATGATATCCGTATCAATTACATATTAATGTTGAATATTTTATATGCCAATTAATCCTAATTATTAAATTTTCTATTGATTAAATTCATTTATTTTCGAAGCACATATTTAAACATTTATATCTAAGTATGTAATGGAGAAGTACTTTTGGAACTAGCGACCGGAAGAGTAGCTCATGATTGAGATATGTTATTATCTTGAGTTGGATAGGCATGTCATTACATTCAATAAGATAAACCTATAACTGAAGCTCTAGACAATGAAATAAAGGAACTTTACTACTTAGAAGAGATAACTAGTGTATTCAAACTAGAAGTTAAGTGTACTAGTACTTTCCCTTCCTTGAGACCTACCATAAAAGACGTATTGAATGTCTTGACCCAATGCACACAACAATCGCTATACAAATTCAAAGTTGAACGAAGCGAGTATTATTCTGCTATGCTTTTCAAGAACTCTAACCGTGATAGAACATTGGAAAACAACGATGATGGTAGTAATTATACATCAACTGTTTGATAGTTTTTTATAATTACAGATTCTATGTAGAGTTGAGGTCAAGCAAAATTAGTCATTTTTCTTCACGTATAATCATCATATATATATATAAATATAATATAAGCATGTGTATCACACATAGTAGCGGTAACTAAATGTAAAAAAAGTTGCAGCAAAAGGGTGTTCCCCACACTTTATTCTTTATTACAATGTCTGTAGACATTAGTCTACGATGCGACTCAAGCTACACGCGAGCCAGACACCAAGAAGAAGGGTAAATACAAGGGATAAGATTATGATTAGTCCTCACGAAAAAGGTAAGAAAATTCGAGGTATTGGGAATTAGAAGCTGCCAAAAGGGCAGCTCCAATGCCAGAGCCATCATTAGATGGCTCAATGGAGATATTATGATAAGCCTCACCAAGTAACTCCTCAAGAGTACTCTCCAATGAGTCTCTAAAATAAGCATAACGCCGGTATAATCCTTCATCCATTGATATCACAGACTTTTTCTTCTCTCTTCCCTTATCTGCTACATCTCTACCCAATTTTTTCAAGATCCCGAGAATTCCAGCGGCAGCAAGACGAGCACCACGTGTTGCCACGATCTCACATACTAGTACAATTACTCTTCTAATTCCCAACGAAGAATTACGTAGCTGTCACAACATTAAAAATAAATAAAATACGATATAAATCATAATATGCTATATTATAATCCCTTACATCAAGTATTTCTTTCAGTTTTCTACCAACGACTTTGAGATTTGGAGACGTGTCTTGATGCATTGCAGACATGTCGGGGGTCCTGTAAATGTTATATTTCAAGAATTAGGAAAAAATATAACATATATCAAAGACAAGAGAGAGTCTAGTGGCTTATAGTACCCAATTATAAATGGTACTTTCAGATTTGGTGGGATAGTATCACCAAAAATGGAAGCTTCTTCGGCCATCCCAAGCAAAACTATACGAACAATTTCTCCAAGATACATTCCAGAAATGAGCTTCTCGTAAATTTGCTCCCCAGGGTTCATACTTTCGACATCTAGATTTTTGTCATATTTTGTTATTGGAAGATGTGATGATTGGAAATTACCCCATTCCATGTTTATTACCTTTCATTATGTTTAACAATAATTAGCTACACCAAAAAGATAAGAAATAAAAATAAAAAATAAAAAACTTGTTTAAGCAAACCATTTCCCCCGACTTAGGTAATAGACCATGAAACTTTGGAATTATATTAGCTTGCTCCACATATGCCGCGTTACTTCCTGTACCCAAAGTCACAGCAGCAATAACATCAGGGTTATTGTATCGACCTTCAGCTAAAGTTCCCACAATATTATTCACCTAACATAACAAATCATTAGTCCAAAACAAATGAACCAAATATTTAATACAAAAAGCGAAACATACCAAAGCAGATACATGCATTTCAAGTCCGACTCTTTTCATCGCTTTTGTAAATTCCCAAACCACATCTTGTCCAACCTATTAAAAAAATTACCAATCAATTTTCCCTATTAATTTTAATCAGTCGATAAAGATAAAAGACTAACTGTCTCTTCTATTGAGAAACCCTTGGTCCACTTAATAAGAGTCCCTGATGCGACTGATAATTGCTGAATAGGAAACGAGAAGGTAAATCCGAGCTCTCTCCAAAAACCATGTGGGATATGAAAGTCTTCACCCTCAGTAGCAACAAATTTTGCAAGTGAAGATGCTATAAAATCGAATAATTCCTGAAACGCATCACAATTTTAATTTGATGAGCACGATAAATAACATTAATATGATATTTCAGAATTGCACACTTACATCAGATGTCGAAGTCATTAAATGTTGAGGAATTGAAACTTCATCAGATTCTTGTCTAACGACACCATTCTTACCAAGCTGCACACGCAGGACTCGAAAGCTTGTACCACCAATGTCCAGTGCGTAAAATAAGCCTTGTTCATCACTTCATGAACATAATAAATGAGTTATCGTATAATATAAATTATTAATACACATGCATACAAATTGTATAAGAGAGATATACCCAGTTGGGAGATTGTCAATATGAGTGACGAGCATCTTGATCTTACTGCTGCCTTCAGAGGCGCGTCCAGTGATCATCTCGGCGGTCATAGCATCTGCCACCTGCAACAGCTTCCCAGTAGGTGTCTCACACCCCTCCTCTAGCTCTTTTAAAATATCTATTGCCTTACCCCATCTCCGGAATCTTTTTATTCGCTGTCTCACCAACACCGCCGCCACCGCACATGCTGCAGCCGCACCCATCATTGCCGCCCCCACCATTGCCTTCCCCATGAATAAAGATTAAATATTGATATTATTATAGTTTTAGATTATGGGTGTAGTATAAATATGCCTATATAGATCAAAGATGGAGCAAGATTACGAAGATTTTAGAATTAGCTAAAGGGTTGGGAAACACAATAATCAAGCTTACACTTATTACACGGCACTTGATTTTGTGAACTTGTATAGTTGTTGTGTTAGTGACGGCTTTTATAATTGTTCGATGTCACTCTTGTTTTTTATTTTTCTTTTATTGTCAATTTTTAAGTTTTTTCTAGCAAATTTCTATTGGGGTATAATTTTTTTATCAAATTTTTATATTAGACAGATAAATAGATAGGTTACAAGGAGTTTCAAGTAATTTTTCAAATAAAATGTCTAATAAAGATAAAATAGATAAACCGGTTTATGAATAAACAAGGTACGGAATAAAGTATATGCCGCTGGTTTATTCGTAAACCAGTTGTCAAATAAAGTTTCTGTACATGGTTTGTGAATAAACCAACTGTCATAGAAAATGTATGTACCTGGTTAAGAATAAACTAGTTGTCACACGAAATACCAGCACCTAGTTTATGAATAAACTTATTTCAAAACAAAATATTTGCCCATTGTTTATTATTGGATAATATATTTAATTTTGTTTATTTGTTTAAAATATTTATACTACTACGTTGAAAATAAATAAGTACATTTATTTGGGAAAAAGAATTAAAACTTTTATAATAATAATTCAGCTTCTTCCACAAAAAGTTTCAATTACAATTAAAATATTGGGATGTAGGATGCAAAAAATCTAAAGAATAGAGAACTAGTAATTTAACATGACTAACTCTAAATAGTATTATTTATAATAATCAATGATTGATTACGATACAATAAAATAGAAGATTTTGTCAAATAACATTGTAGAAGTCATGCAAATAATTAAAAAAATTAAATCTTTGCATAAAACTTATTAAAATACAATGACCGTCAAGCTACAAGATGCACATTTTGACAAACTAAATTGCAAAAAATCCTAAATTAAGTGAAATAGGTCGATTTAAAGAAAATGAGGACAAATATTGTATGAAAGTATGATACAGATATAATTTAAATCTACTACTTTTTACGATATATATATATATATATATATATATATATATATAAATATGGAAGCGACATAAAGTTAGGATTTGATAGCAAGAAAGGAATATATTATGTTATATACTATAAGACTACACAAACTATTTTGTAATAATTTTTTCTGTTTTTTTTTTTCTAAATGAATATTAATATTTGGTTATACTTCAATTTATAATATTATTTAGAATATATTTTTAATTGAGTATATTATAGAATAAATTTTCGTGACCATCCTTCATTTTTTCATTTTTTGCCTATTTTACCATCTATTTTTCAAATTAGTCAATTTAACTCATCATCTTTATAGGTTTTTTCAACCAGTATTTCAAATTCAGACATATGAATAATGAACTACACTTAGATATGTTAAGGAAAATATTTGACATTTGAGTTTTATCTTTCAATTCCATATTTTAGGATAACTTTTATTTTTCACTTTTTCCCACTCTAGACCACTAATTATCTTTGTATTTCCCCTAGTTAATCAAGCACTTACCTTTTGTTTTTTAGTTTAGTTTAAATTATACATGTTAACTTTACGTGTTTGTTATGTCTATTTTTTCATATTATAAAAGTGATATTTTAGTTGATATCCGTATCAATAACATATTAATGTTGCATATTTTTTTTTATGTCATTTAATCCTAATTACTTAAAGTTCAATAAATTAAACTCATTATTGTTCAAAGCACATACTTAAAAATTAAATGCTAAACATCTAATGAAAATAATTCTGAACATATCCAAACGTAAACTTTAAAGTAGCTCAAACAATTAAACAAAAAATATATCGAAAAAACTTATCCATGACATGTTGAGGTTCGTAACAATGATTGAGGAATTAGTTCTCTCTTCATGAAAACTCCTACGCTAAATTCTCATCTCTTATTGTATATTCACATTACACCCCTCCATAAAAAAATAAACGTTAGTCCTTTTGAAAAGACAACAAAAATTGAAATTAATGGTTTACATTTTACTTACTCTCTTCAACATCCTTTTAATCGACGAAAACCATAGATAGAACCCCAAATTATTAAATTTTCTTTTTACCCATTTATCTTTCATTGAGTTGACTATGACAGGAGATTCATACCACATGAGTGTTATACTTGCATACTCATGATCTTTCAAAAATTAGTAGATTTTTCATATATAATACATACAGTTATTAGTTATAGTGGCCATTATACACACTACCTTACCCTATTTGTGTTATTCATTAATGTATGATAGAAAGAGATTTACATGTTAACTTAAACTCACTTCTATCGCTTGACTTCATTCTTAAGTTAAATGTTGGATAATTCATCTCTAACTCAGCCTTAAATTTTCTTCATTATTTTCACATAAAATTATCATGTGAACTATCTAGGTTGTGTAGTTGATAATCTTCTCTCACAAGAAAATTTAGACATACGTTATTAGTTCTTGCAGTATTTTTGTACATGGAAATTATATAATGGAAATATTTGGTTAGTACATAAAGTTAGCTACAAGTTTTGTGTAGTTTTTTGGTATAAGTGCATTAATTAATAAATAAATAGGTATGATTATAATTTTATGTATTGCAGATTAATATTACAATATTGGTAAATAAAAGAATTTAAAATTTTAATATTTGTAAATAGATGGGTATGAATGTAAAATATAAAAAGTTTAGTCTTGTACATATAATGTGCCGTATATATTGGACATGTTTTCATTTTTCAATAAAACATAATTTTTATTGCAAGTTTGGAATTGTGTGTGTTATATATTGTAAGAAGATTAATATAAATGCACTTTTAAAATACAAGAGTCTAAATTGCAGACTATGTACATGATACAAGCATGGTTATGAATGAAAATTTTGTATGACACAAAGGGAATTTCCATGTTAGGTAAAGAAGGTTCTAAATATTATTAATAGTGTATAATTACAAATACAGTGTAGATCAACTACAAAATTCTAATTGCGAAGAATAAAGATTTAAACATACAATAATATGACATTGGTAGAAGTTTGAATAGTTTATATATACACGATAAACATATAAATATAATTTACTAATCCTAAATTCTACCTACAAACTCATAATACTTTAATGCATAAAAAACAAAGATACGGAAGATATATCACAATCTAACAAACAAAATATCCAATCTATCTAACTTAATAACACGTAAATAGTAATATAGATGTAGTAGTAAAACTAATATTCTACCAAAATACATAAAAATGTAGTACGTGGTCATATGTGTCACTCAACCTCAAGTAGGAGGTACCATAAGAGAGATAAAATTATTAACCTAAGTTGGTATTCATATCTACTACAAATCTCTAGTACTATTTTTTGTTCTTCATTGACCACTTTCTTCTTACTCCTTTCTTATTTTCTCAAGTTATTGAGTGAAGAATGTATTGTGTTTCCCGTATTGATGAAAGATGAGTGAATTTTGATTCTCGTGTTGTTCAACCATGAAGGAGGTTTGCGTGGTAAATTGATAGACTTGTTGTTCGCTAAAGGATTTTCCATTTATTTTCATCCCAAGGGAACCTTCTTCTTCTTCTTCTTCTGCTTCTTCTTCTTCTAAAAAAATATGATTATAAAAAGTTAAGTTCTTCCATAAAAAATTTCAATTTCAATTGAATTATTAGGACATATGATACAATAAATCTAAAAAATTAGAGAGATAATATTTTAACATGATTATCTCTAAATAATATTAGTAATAATAATCAATGATTAACTAGAATAAAGTAAAATAGAAGGTATTATTAAATAACAGTCTTGATGTCTTGCAAATAATTTAAAAAATTGAATCCATCCACTAATCTTATTCAAATGTAACATACATCAAGATGCGAGAAGATAAAAATGTACATTTTGACAAAACACAATCCAGAGATTAAAGGAAAAGGAATAGTTGATGCGAAGATAATGAGAAGAAACACACAATGTGAATGTATGGTACTGTAATTTAAACCTACCACTTCTTGTGATATGTATATAATGAATAAGACACAATGGTAGGGATTGATAATAATGGACTATATTAAGTTATATACTGTAAGATACGAGAATTATTTTGTAGTTATTATTTCAACTTTTTGCTAAATGAATATCAATCTTTTGTTATAGTTCAACTTATATATTATATAAGATAATATTAAATGTTTGTTTTTAATTGAGTATATTATAGGATAAATTTTCTTAAATTTCAATCATTTTTGCATCGTTATCCCATTTTACTATGCATATTTCAAATTAGTCAATTTAAGCCATAAACTTTATTGTTTCTTTAAATGGTAATCCAAATCCACAAAATTGAATAGTGAACAACATTTAGAACTTTATTTTGGGAAATGTTGAAATTTGAAACATATCTTTCAATTCTATATTTTAACATAATTTTAATTTTTTTATATTTGATACCACTATTTATCTTTTAATTTCTCCTATTTAATTAAGGATTTACCTTTTGATTTTTCATTTTTGTCTAAATTATACAAGTTAACTTCACGTATTGGTTATGTCGATTTTGTCACATTATAAAAGTGATATTGTATATGATATCCGTATCAATTACATATTAATGTTGAATATTTTATATGTCAATTAATCCTAATTATTAAATTTTCTATTGATTAAATTCATTTATTTTTGAAGCACATATTTAAACATTTATATCTAAGTATGTAATGGAGTAGTACTTTTGGAACTAGCGACCGGAAGAGTAGCTCATGATTGAGATATGTTATTATCTTGAGTTGGATAGGCATGTCATTACATTCAATAAGATAAACCTATAACTGAAGCTCTAGACAATGAAATAAAGGAACTTTACTACATAGAAGAGATAACTAGTGTATTCAAACTAGAAGTTAAGTGTACTAGTACTTTCCCTTCCTCGAGACCTACCATAAAAGACGTATTGAATGTCTTGACCCAATGCACACAACAATCGCTATACAAATTCAAAGTTGAACGAAGCGAGTATTATTCTGCTATGCTTTTCAAGAACTCTAACCGTGATAGAACATTGGAAAACAACGATGATGGTAGTAATTATACATCAACTGTTTGATCATTTTTTATAATTATAGATTTTATGTAGAGTTGAGGTCAAGCAAAATTAGTCATTTTTCTTCACGTATAATCATCATATATATATATAAATATAATATAAGCATGTGTATCACACATAGAAGCGGTAACTAAATGTAAAAAAAGTTGCAGCAAAAGGGTGTTCCGCACACTTTATTCTTTATTACAATGTCTGTAGACATTAGTCTACGATGCGACTCAAGCTACACGCGAGCCAGACACCAAGAAGAAGGGTAAATACAAGGGATAAGATTATGATTAGTCCTCACGAAAAAGGTAAGAAAATTCGAGGTATTGGGAATTAGAAGCTGCCAAAAGGGCAGCTCCAATGCCAGAGCCATCATTAGATGGCTCAATGGAGATATTATGATAAGCCTCACCAAGTAACTCCTCAAGAGTACTCTCCAATGAGTCTCTAAAATAAGCATAACGCCGGTATAATCCTTCATCCATTGATATCACAGACTTTTTCTTCTCTCTTCCCTTATCTGCTACATCTCTACCCAATTTTTTCAAGATCCCGAGAATTCCAGCGGCAGCAAGACGAGCACCACGTGTTGCCACGATCTCACATACTAGTACAATTACTATTCTAATTCCCAACGAAGAATTACGTAGCTGTCACAACATTAAAAATAAATAAAATACGATATAAATCATAATATGCTATATTATAGTCCCTTACATCAAGTATTTCTTTCAGTTTTCTACCAACGACTTTGAGATTTGGAGATGTGTCTTGATGCATTGCAGACATGTCGGGGGTCCTGTAAATGTTATATTTCAAGAATTAGGAAAAAATATAACATATATCAAAGACAAGAGAGAGTCTAGTGGCTTATAGTACCCAATTATAAATGGTACTTTCAGATTTGGTGGGATAGTATCACCAAAAATGGAAGCTTCTTCGGCCATCCCAAGCAAAACTCTACGTACAATTTCTCCAAGATACATTCCAGAAATGAGCTTCTCGTAAATTTGCTCCCCAGGGTTCATATTTTCGACATCTAGATTTTTGTCATATTTTGTTATTGGAAGATGTGATGATTGGAAATTACCCCATTCCATGTTTATTACCTTTCATTATGTTTAACAATAATTAGCTACACCAAAAATATAAGAAATAATAATAAAAAATAAAAAACTTGTTTAAGCAAACCATTTCCCCGGACTTAGGTAATAGACCATGAAACTTTGGAATTATATTAGCTTGCTCCACATATGCCGCGTTACTTCCTGTACCCAAAGTCACAGCAGCAATAACATCAGGGTTATTGTATCGACCTTCAGCTAAAGTTCCCACAATATCATTCACCTAACATAACAAATCATTAGTCCAAAACAAATGAACCAAATATTTAATACAAAAAGCGAAACATACCAAAGCAGATACATGCATTTCAAGTCCGACTCTTTTCATCGCTTTTGTAAATTCCCAAACCACATCTTGTCCAACCTATTAAAAAATTACCAATCAATTTTCCCTATTAATTTTAATCAGTCGATAAAGATAAAAGACTAACTGTCTCTTCTATTGAGAAACCCTTGGTCCACTTAATAAGAGTCCCTGATGCGACTGATAATTGCTGAATAGGAAACGAGAAGGTAAATCCGAGCTCTCTCCAAAAACCATGTGGGATATGAAAGTCTTCACCCTCAGTAGCAACAAATTTTGCTAGTGAAGATGCTATAAAATCGAATAATTCCTGAAACGCATCACAATTTTAATTTGATGAGCACGATAAATAACATTAATATGATATTTCAGAATTGCACACTTACATCAGATGTCGAAGTCATTAAATGTTGAGGAATTGAAACTTCATCAGATTCTTGTCTAACGACACCATTCTTACCAAGCTGCACACGCAGGACTCGAAAGCTTGTACCACCAATGTCCAGTGCGTAAAATAAGCCTTGTTCATCACTTCATGAACATAATAAATGAGTTATCGTATAATATAAATTATTAATACACATGCATACAAATTGTATAAGAGAGATATACCCAGTTGGGAGATTGTCAATATGAGTGACGAGCATCTTGATCTTACTGCTGCCTTCAGAGGCGAGTCCAGTGATCATCTCGGCGGTCATAGCATCTGCCACCTGCAACAGCTTCCCTTCCCAGTAGGTGTCTCACACCCCTCCTCTAGCTCTTTTAAAATATCTATTGCCTTACCCCATCTCCCGAATCTTTTTATTCGCTGTCTCACCAACACCGCCGCCACCGCACATGCTGCAGCCGCACCCATCATTGCCGCCCCCACCATCGCCTTCCCCATGAATAAAGATTAAATATTGATATTATTATAGTTTTAGATTATGGGTGTAGTATAAATATGCCTATATAGATCAAAGATGGAGCAAGATTACGAAGATTTTAGAATTAGCTAAAGGGTTGGGCAACACAATAATCAAGCTTACACTTATTACACGGCACTTGATTTTGTGAACTTGTATAGTTGTTGTGTTAGTGACAGCTTTTATAATTGTTCGATGTCACTCTTGTTTTTTATTTTTCTTTTATTGTCAATTTTTAAGTTTTTTCTAGCAAATTTCTAGTGGGGTATAATTTTTTTATCAAATTATTATATTAGACAGATAAATAGATAGGTTACAAGGAGTTTCAAGTAATTTTTCAAATAAAATGTCTAATAAAGATAAAATAGATAAACCGGTTTATGAATAAACAAGGTACGGAATAAAGTATATGCCGCTGGTTTATTCGTAAACCAGTTTTGAAATAAAGTTTCTGAACATGGTTTGTGAATAAACCAACTGTCATAGAAAATGTATGTACCTGGTTAAGAATAAACTAGTTGTCACACGAAATACCAGCACCTAGTTTATGAATAAACTTATTTCAAAACAAAATATTTGCCCATTGTTTATTATTGGATAATATATTTAATTTTGTTTATTTGTTTAAAATATTTATACTACTACGTTGAAAATAAATAAGTACATTTATTTGGGAAAAAGAATTAAAACTTTTATAATAATAATTCAGCTTGTTCCACAAAAAGTTTCAATTACAATTAAAATATTGGGATGTAGGATGCAAAAAATCTAAACAATAGAGAACTAGTAATTTAACATGACTAACTCTAAATAGTATTATTTATAATAATCAATGATTGATTACGATACAATAAAATAGAAGATATTGTCAAATAACATTGTAGAAGTCATGCAAATAATTAAAAAAATTAAATCTTTGCATAAAACTTATTGAAATACAATGACCGTCAAGCTACAAGAAAATAAAGATGCACATTTTGACAAACTAAATTGCAAAAAATCCTAAATTAAGTGAAATAGGTCGATTTAAAGAAAATGAGGACAAATATTGTATGAAAGTATGATATAGATATAATTTAAATCTACTACTTTTTACGATATATATATAAATATGGAAGCGACATAAAGTTAGGATTTGATAGCAAGAAAGGAATATATTATGTTATATACTATAAGACTACACAAACTATTTTGTAATAATTTTTTCTGTTTTTTTTTTTTCTAAATGAATATTAATATTTGGTTATACTTCAATTTATAATATTATTTAGAATATATTTTTAATTGAGTATATTATAGAATAAATTTTCGTGACCATCCTTCATTTTTCATTGTTATCCTATTTTACCATCTATTTTTCAAATTAGTCAATTTAACTCATCATCTTTATAGGTTTTTTCAACCAGTATTTCAAATTCAGACATATGAATAATGAACTACACTTAGATATGTTAAGGAAAATGTTTGACATTTGAGTTTTATCTTTCAATTCCATATTTTAGGATAACTTTTATTTTTCACTTTTTCCCACTCTAGACCACTAATTATCTTTGTATTTCCCCTAGTTAATCAAGCACTTACCTTTTGTTTTTTAGTTTAGTTTAAATTATACATGTTAACTTTACGTGTTTGTTATGTCTATTTTTTCATATTATAAAAGTGATATTTTAGTTGATATCCGTATCAATAACATATTAATGTTGCATATTTTTTTATGTCAATTAATCCTAATTATTTAAAGTTCAATAAATTAAACTCATTATTGTTCAAAGCACATACTTAAAAATTCAATGCTAAACATCTAATGAAAATAATTCTGAACATATCCAAACGTAAACTTTAAAGTAGCTCAAACAATTAAACAAAAAATATATCGAAAAAACTTATCCATGACATGTTGAGGTTCGTAACAATGATTGAGGAATTAGTTCTCTCTTCATGAAAACTCCTACGCTAAATTCTCATCTCTTATTGTATATTCACATTACACCCCTCCATAAAAAAATAAATGTTAGTCCTTTTGAAAAGACAACAAAAATTGAAATTAATGGTTTACATTTTACTTACTCTCTTCAACATCTTTTTAATCGACGAAAACCATAGATAGAACCCCAAATTATTAAATTTTCTATTTACCCATTTATCTTTCATTGAGTTGACTATGACATGAGATTCATACCACATGAGTGTTATACTTGCATACTCATGATCTTTCAAAAATTAGTAGATTTTTCATATATAATACATACAGTTATTAGTTATAGTGGCCATTATACACACTACCTTACCCTATTTGTGTTATTCATTACTGTATGATAGAAAGAGATTTACATGTTAACTTAAACTCACTTCTATCGCTGAACATCATTCTTAAGTTAAATGTTGGATAATTCATCTCTAACTCAGCCCTAAATTTTCTTCATTATTTTCACATAAAATCATCATGTGAACTATCTAGGTTGTGTAGTTGATAATCTTCTCTCACAAGAAAATTTAGACATACGTTATCAGTTCTTGCAGTATTTTTGTACATGGAAATTATATAATGGAAATATTTGGTTAATACATAAAGTTAGCTACAAGTTTTGTGTAGTTTTTTGGTATAAGTGCATTAATTAATAAATAAATAGGTATGATTATAATTTTATGTATTGCAGATTAATATTACAATATTGGTAAATAAAAGAATTTAAAGTTTTAATATTTGTAAATAGATGGGTATGAATGTAAAATATAAAAAATTTAGTCTTGTACATATAATGTGCCATATATATTGGACATGTTTTCATTTTTCAATAAAACATAATTTTTATTGCAAGTTTGGAATTGTGTGTGTTATATATTGTAAGAAGATTAATATAAATGCACTTATATGTAATACATGGGTTAAAATGTAATATTTTAAAATAAAAGAGTCTAAATTGCAGACTATGTACATGATACAAGTATGGTTATGAATGAAAATTTTGTATGACACAAAGGGAATTTCCATGTTAGGTAAAGAAGGTTCTAAATATTATTAATAGTGTATAATTACAAATAGAGTGTAGATCAACTACAAAATTCTAATTGCGAAGAATAAAGATTTAAACATACAATAATATGACATTGGTAGAAGTTTGAATAGTTTATATATACACGATAAACATATAAATATAATTTACTAATCCTAAATTCTACCTACAAACTCATAATACTTAAATGCATAAAAAACAAAGATACGGAAGATATATCACAATCTAACAAACAAAATATCCAATCTATCTAACTTAATAACATGTAAATAGTAATATAGATGTAGTAGTAAAACTAATATTCTACCAAAATACATAAAAATGTAGTACGTGGTCATATGTGTCGCTCAACCTCAAGTAGGAGGTACAATAAGAGAGATAAAATTATTAACCTAAGTTGGTATTCATATCTACTACAAATCTCTAGTAATATTTTTTGTTCTTCATTGACCACTTTCTTCTTACTCCTTTCTTATTTTCTCAAGTTATTGAGTGAAGAATGTATTGTGTTTCCCGTATTGATGAAAAATGAGTGAATTTTGATTCTCGTGTTGTTCAACCATGAAGGAGGTTTGCGTGGTAAATTGATAGACTTGTTGTTCGCTAAAGGATTTTCCATTTATTTTCATCCCAAGGGAACCTTCTTCTTCTTCTTCTTCTTCTTCTTCTTCTTCTAAAAAAATATGATTATAAAAAGTTAAGTTCTTCCATAAAAAATTTCAATTTCAATTGAATTATTAGGACATATGATACAAAAAATCTAAAAAATTAGAGAGATAATAATTTAACATGATTATCTCTAAATAATATTAGTAATAATAATCAATGATTAACTAGAATAATGTAAAATGGAAGGTATTATTAAATAACAGTCTTGATGTCTTGCAAATAATTTAAAAAATTGAATCCATCCACTAATCTTATTCAAATGTAACATACATCAAGATGCGAGATGATAAAAATGTACATTTTGACAAAACACAATCCAGAGATTAAAGGAAAAGGAATAGTTGATGCGAAGATAATGAGGAGAAACACACAATGTGAATGTATGGTACTGTAATTTAAACCTACTACTTCTTGTGATATGTATATAATGAATAAGACACAATGGTAGGGATTGATAACAATAATGGACTATATTATGTTATATACTGTAAGATACGAGAATTATTTTGTAGTTATTATTTCAACTTTTTGCTAAATGAATATCAATCTTTTGTTATAGTTCAACTTATATATTATATAAGATAATATTAAATGTTTGTTTTTAATTGAGTATATTATAGGATAAATTTTCTTAAATTTCAATCATTTTTGCATCGTTATCCCATTTTACTATGCATATTTCAAATTAGTCAATTTAAGCCATAAACTTTATTGTTTCTTTAAATGGTAATCCAAATCCACAAAATTGAATAGTGAACAACATTTAGAACTTTATTTTGGGAAATGTTGAGATTTGAAACATATCTTTCAATTCTATATTTTAACATAATTTTAAATTTTTTATATTTGATACCACTATTTATCTTTTAATTTCTCCTATTTAATTAAGGATTTACCTTTTGATTTTTCATTTTAGTCTGAATTATACAAGTTAACTTCACGTATTGGTTATGTCGATTTTGTCACATTATAAAAGTGATATTGTATATGATATCCGTATCAATTACATATTAATGTTGAATATTTTATATGTCAATTAATTCTAATTATTAAATTTTCTATTGATTAAATTCATTTATTTTCGAAGAACATATTTAAACATTTATATCTAAGTATGTAATGGAGTAGTACTTTTGGAACTAGCGGCCGGAAGAGTAGCTCATGATTGAGATATGTTATTATCTTGAGTTGGATAGGCATGTCATTACATTCAATAAGATAAACCTATAACTGAAGCTCTAGACAATGAAATAAAGGAACTTTACTACTTAGAAGAGATAACTAGTGTATTCAAACTAGAAGTTAAGTGTACTAGTACTTTCCCTTCCTCGAGACCTACCATAAAAGACGTATTGAATGTCTTGACCCAATGCACACAACAATCGCTATACAAATTCAAAGTTGAACGAAGCGAGTATTATTCTGCTATGCTTTTCAAGAACTCTAACCGTGATAGAACATTGGAAAACAACGATGATGGTAGTAATTATACATCAACTGTTTGATCGTTTTTTATAATTACAGATTCTATGTAGAGTTGAGGTCAAGCAAAATTAGTCATTTTTCTTCAAGTATAATCATCATATATATAAATATAATATAAGCATGTGTATCACACATAGTAGCGGTAACTAAATGTAAAAAAAGTTGCAGCAAAAGGGTGTTCCCCACACTTTATTCTTTATTACAATGTCTGTAGACATTAGTCTACGATGCGACTCAAGCTACACGCGAGCCAGACACCAAGAAGAAGGGTAAATACAAGGGATAAGATTATGATTAGTCCTCACGAAAAAGGTAAGAAAATTCGAGGTATTGGGAATTAGAAGCTGCCAAAAGGGCAGCTCCAATGCCAGAGCCATCATTAGATGGCTCAATGGAGATATTATGATAAGCCTCACCAAGTAACTCCTCAAGAGTACTCTCCAATGAGTCTCTAAAATAAGCATAACGCCGGTATAATCCTTCATCCATTGATATCACAGACTTTTTCTTCTCACTTCCCTTATCTGCTACATCTCTACCCAATTTTTTCAAGATCCCGAGAATTCCAGCGGCAGCAAGACGAGCACCACGTGTTGCCACGATCTCACATACTAGTACAATTACTCTTCTAATTCCCAACGAAGAATTACGTAGCTGTCACAACATTAAAAATAAATAAAATACGATATAAATCATAATATGCTATATTATAGTCCCTTACACCAAGTATTTCTTTCAGTTTTCTACCAACGACTTTGAGATTTGGAGATGTGTCTTGATGCATTGCAGACATGTCGGGGGTCCTGTAAATGTTATATTTCAAGAATTAGGAAAAAATATAACATATATCAAAGACAAGAGAGAGTCTAGTGGCTTATAGTACCCAATTATAAATGGTACTTTCAGATTTGGTGGAATAGTATCACCAAAAATGGAAGCTTCTTCGGCCATCCCAAGCAAAACTCTACGAACAATTTCTCCAAGATACATTCCAGAAATGAGCTTCTCGTAAATTTGCTCCCCAGGGTTCATACTTTCGACATCTAGATTTTTGTCATATTTTGTTATTGGAAGATGTGATGATTGGAAATTACCCCATTCCATGTTTATTACCTTTCATTATGTTTAACAATAATTAGCTACACCAAAAAGATAAGAAATAAAAATAAAAAATAAAAAACTTGTTTAAGCAAACCATTTCCCCCGACTTAGGTAATAGACCATGAAACTTTGGAATTATATTAGCTTGCTCCACATATGCCGCGTTACTTCCTGTACCCAAAGTCACAGCAGCAATAACATCAGGTTTATTGTATCGACCTTCAGCTAAAGTTCCCACAATATCATTCACCTAACATAACAAATCATTAGTCCAAAACAAATGAACCAAATATTTAATACAAAAAGCGAAACATACCAAAGCAGATACATGCATTTCAAGTCCGACTCTTTTCATCGCTTTTGTAAATTCCCAAACCACATCTTGTCCAACCTATTAAAAAAATTACCAATCAATTTTCCCTATTAATTTTAATCAGTCGATAAAGATAAATGACTAACTGTCTCTTCTATTGAGAAACCCTTGGTCCACTTAATAAGAGTCCCTGATGCGACTGATAATTGCTTAATAGGAAACGAGAAGGTAAATCCGAGCTCTCTCCAAAAACCATGTGGGATATGAAAGTCTTCACCCTCAGTAGCAACAAATTTTGCAAGTGAAGATGCTATAAAATCGAATAATTCCTGAAACGCATCACAATTTTAATTTGATGAGCACAATAAATAACATTAATATGATATTTCAGAATTGCACACTTACATCAGATGTCGAAGTCATTAAATGTTGAGGAATTGAAACTTCATCAGATTCTTGTCTAACGACACCATTCTTACCAAGCTGCACACGCAGGACTCGAAAGCTTGTACCACCAATGTCCAGTGCGTAAAATAAGCCTTGTTCATCACTTCATGAACATAATAAATGAGTTATCGTATAATATAAATGATTAATACACATGCATACAAATTGTATAAGAGAGATATACCCAGTTGGGAGATTGTCAATATGAGTGACGAGCATCTTGATCTTACTGCTGCCTTCAGAGGCGAGTCCAGTGATCATCTCGGCGGTCATAGCATCTGCCACCTGCAACAGCTTCCCAGTAGGTGTCTCACACCCCTCCTCTAGCTCTTTTAAAATATCTATTGCCTTAACCCATCTCCCGAATCTTTTTATTCGCTGTCTCACCAACACCGCCGCCACCGCACATGCTGCAGCCCGCACCCATCATTGCCGCCCCCACCATTGCCTTCCCCATGAATAAAGATTAAATATTGATATTATTATAGTTTTAGATTATGGGTGTAGTATAAATATGCCTATATAGATCAAAGATGGAGCAAGATTACGAAGATTTTAGAATTAGCTAAAGGGTTGGGCAACACAATAATCAAGCTTACACTTATTACACGGCACTTGAGTTTGTGAACTTGTATAGTTGTTGTTTTAGTGACAGCTTTTATAATTGTTCGATGTCACTCTTGTTTTTTATTTTTCTTTTATTGTCAATTTTTAAGTTTGTTTTAGCAACTTCTAGTTGGGTATAATTTTTTTATCAAATTATTATATTAGACAGATAAACAGATAGGTTACAAGGAGTTTCAAGTAATTTTTCATATAAAATGTCTAATAAAGATAAAATAGATAAACCGGTTTATGAATAAACAAGGTGCGGAATAAAGTATATGCCGCTGGTTTATTCGTAATCCAGTTGTCAAATAAAGTTTCTGTACATGGTTTGTGAATAAACCAGCTGTCATAGAAAATGTATGTACCTGGTTAAGAATAATCTAGTTGTCACACGAAATACCAGCACCTAGCTTATGAATAAACTTATTTCAAAACAAAATATTTGCCCATTGTTTATTATTGGATAATATATTTAATTTTGTTTATTTGTTTAAAATATTTATACTACTACGTTGAAAATAAATAAGTACATTTATTTGGGAAAAAGAATTAAAACTTTTATAATAATAATTCAGCTTCTTCCACAAAAAGTTTCAATTACAATTAAAATATTAGGATGTAGGATGCAAAAAATCTAAAGAATAGAGAACTAGTAATTTAACATGACTAACTCTAAATAGTATTATTTATAATAATCAATGATTGATTACGATACAATAAAATAGAAGATATTGTCAAATAACATTGTAGAAGTCATGCAAAAAATTAAAAAAATTAAATCTTTGCATAAAACTTATTGAAATACAATGACCGTCAAGCTACAAGAAAATAAAGATGCACATTTTGACAAACTAAATATCTATTGCCTTAACCCATCTCCCGAATCTTTTTATTCGCTGTCTCACCAACACCGCCGCCACCGCACATGCTGCAGCCGCACCCATCATTGCCGCCCCCACCATTGCCTTCCCCATGAATAAAGATTAAATATTGATATTATTATAGTTTTAGATTATGGGTGTAGTATAAATATGCCTATATATATCAAAGATGGAGCAAGATTACGAAGATTTTAGAATTATCTAAAGGGTTGGGCAACACAATAATCAAGCTTACACTTATTACACGGCACTTGAGTTTGTGAACTTGTATAGTTGTTGTGTTAGTGACCGCTTTTATAATTGTTCGATGTCACTCTTGTTTTTTATTTTTCTTTTATTGTCAATTTTTAAGTTTGTTTTAGCAACTTCTAGTTGGGTATAATTTTTTTATCAAATTATTATATTAGACAGATAAACAGATAGGTTACAAGGAGTTTCAAGTAATTTTTCATATAAAATGTCTAATAAAGATAAAATAGATAAACCGGTTTATGAATAAACAAGGTGCGGAATAAAGTATATGCCGCTGGTTTATTCGTAATCCAGTTGTCAAATAAAGTTTCTGTACATGGTTTGTGAATAAACCAGCTGTCATAGAAAATGTATGTACCTGGTTAAGAATAATCTAGTTGTCACACGAAATACCAGCACCTAGTTTATGAATAAACTTATTTCAAAACAAAATATTTGCCCATTGTTTATTATTGGATAATATATTTAATTTTGTTTATTTGTTTAAAATATTTATACTACTACGTTGAAAATAAATAAGTACATTTATTTGGGGAAAAGAATTAAAACTTTTATAATAATAATTCAGCTTCTTCCACAAAAAGTTTCAATTACAATTAAAATATTAGGATGTAGGATGCAAAAAATCTAAAGAATAGAGAACTAGTAATTTAACATGACTAACTCTAAATAGTATTATTTATAATAATCAATGATTGATTACGATACAATAAAATAGAAGATATTGTCAAATAACATTGTAGAAGTCATGCAAATAATTAAAAAAATTAAATCTTTGCATAAAACTTATTGAAATATAATGACCGTCAAGCTACAAGAAAATAAAGATGCACATTTTGACAAACTAAATTGCAAAAAATCCTTAATTAAGAGAAATAGGTCGATTTAAAGAAAATGAGGACAAATATTGTATGAAAGTATGATATAGATATAATTTAAATCTACTACTTTTTACGATATATATATAAATATGGAAGCGACATAAAGTTAGGATTTGATAGAAAGAAAGGAATATATTATGTTATATACTATAAGACTACACAAACTATTTTGTAATAATTTTTTCTGTTTTTTTTTCTAAATGAATATTAATATTTGGTTATACTTCAATTTATAATATTATTTAGAATATTGTTTTAATTGAGTATATTATAGAATAAATTTTCGTGACCATCCTTCATTTTTTCATTGTTTTCCTATTTTACCATCTATTTTTCAAATTAGTCAATTTAACTCATCATCTTTATAGGTTTTTTCAACCAGTATTTCAAATTCAGACATATGAATAATGAACTACACTTAGATATGTTAAGGAAAATGTTTGACATTTGAGTTTTATCTTTCAATTCCATATTTTAGGATAACTTTTATTTTTCACTTTTTCCCACTCTAGACCACTAATTATCTTTGTATTTCCCCTAGTTAATCAAGCACTTACCTTTTGTTTTTTAGTTTAGTTTAAATTATACATGTTAACTTTACGTGTTTGTTATGTCTATTTTTTCATATTATAAAAGTGATATTTTAGTTGATATCCGTATCAATAACATATTAATGTTGCATATTTTTTTTATGTCAATTAATCCTAATTATTTAAAGTTCAATAAATTAAACTCATTATTGTTCAAAGCACATACTTAAAAATTCAAGGCTAAACATCTAATGAAAATAATTCTGAACATATCCAAACGTAAACTTTAAAGTAGCTCAAACAATTAAACAAAAAATATATCGAAAAAACTTATCCATGACATGTTGAGGTTCGTAACAATGATTGAGGAATTAGTTCTCTCTTCATGAAAACTCCTACGCTAAATTCTCATCTCTTATTGTATATTCACATTACATCCCTCCATAAAAAAATAAATGTTAGTCCTTTTGAAAAGACAACAAAAATTGAAATTAATGGTTTACATATTACTTACTCTCTTCAACATCCTTTTAATCGACGAAAACCATAGATAGAACCTCAAATTATTATATTTTCTTTTTACCCATTTATCTTTCATTGAGTTGACTATGACAGGAGATTCATACCACATGAGTGTTATACTTGCATACTCATGATCTTTCAAAAATTAGTAGATTTTTCATATATAATAAATACAGTTATTAGTTATAGTGGCCATTATACACACTACCTTACCCTATTTGTGTTATTCATAACTGTATGATAGAAAGAGATTTACATGTTAACTTAAACTCACTTCTATCGCTGAACATCATTCTTAAGTTAAATGTTGGATAATTCATCTCTAACTCAGCCCTAAATTTTCTTCATTATTTTCACATAAAATCATCATGTGAACTATCTAGGTTGTGTAGTTGATAATCTTCTCTCACAAGAAAATTTAGACATACGTTATTAGTTCTTGCAGTATTTTTGTACATGGAAATTATATAATGGAAATATTTGGTTAATACATAAAGTTAGCTACAAGTTTTGTGTAGTTTTTTGGTATAAGTGCATTAATTAATAAATAAATAGGTATGATTATAATTTTATGTATTGCAGATTAATATTACAATATTGGTAAATAAAAGAATTTAAAATTTTAATATTTGTAAATAGATGGGTATGAATGTAAAATATAAAAAGTTTAGTATTGTACATATAATGTACCATATATATTGAACATGTTTTCATTTTTCAATAAAACATAATTTTTATTGCAAGTTTGGAATTGTGTGTGTTATATATTGTAAGAAGATTAATATAAATGCACTTATATGTAGTACATGGGTTAAAATGTAATATTTTAAAATACAAGAGTCTAAATTGCAGACTATGTACATGATACAAGCATGGTTATGAATGAAAATTTTGTATGACACAAAGGGAATTTCCATGTTAGGTAAAGAAGGTTCTAAATATTATTAATAGTGTATAATTACAAATACAGTGTAGATCAACTACAAAATTCTAATTGCGAAGAATAAAGATTTAAACATACAATAATATGACATTGGTAGAAGTTTGAATAGTTTATATATACACGATAAACATATAAATATAATTTACTAATCCTAAATTCTACCTACAAACTCATAATACTTAAATGCATAAAAAACAAAGATACGGAAGATATATCACAATCTAACAAACAAAATATCCAATCTATCTAACTTAATAACCCGTAAATAGTAATATAGATGTAGTAGTAAAACTAATATTCTACCAAAATACATACAAATGTAGTACGTGGTCATATGTGTCGCTCAACCTCAAGTAGGAGGTACAATAAGAGAGATAAAATTATTATCCTAAGTTGGTATTCATATCTACTACAAATCTCTAGTAATATTTTTTGTTCTTCATTGACCACTTTCTTCTTACTCCTTTCTTATTTTCTCAAGTTATTGAGTGAAGAATGTATTGTGTTTCCCGTATTGATGAAAAATGAGTGAGTTTTGATTCTCGTGTTGTTCAACCATGAAGGAGGTTTGCGTGGTAAATTGATAGACTTGTTGTTCGCTAAAGGATTTTCCATTTATTTTCATCCCAAGGGAACCTTCTTCTTCTTCTTCTTCTTCTTCTTCTTCTTCTTCTAAAAATATATGATTATAAAAAGTTAAGTTCTTCCATAAAAAATTTCAATTTCAATTGAATTATTAGGACATATGATACAAAAAATCTAAAAAATTAGAGAGATAATAATTTAACATGATTATCTTTAATTAATATTAGTAATAATAATCAATGATTAACTAGAATAAAGTAAAATAGAAGGTATTATTAAATAACAGTCTTGATGTCTTGCAAATAATTTAAAAAATTGAATCCATCCACTAACCTTATTCAAATGTAACATACATCAAGATGCGAGAAGATAAAAATGTACATTTTGATAAAACACAATCCAGAGATTAAAGGAAAAGGAATAGTTGATGCGAAGATAATGAGGAGAAACACACAATGTGAATGTATGGTACTGTAATTTAAACCTACTACTTCTTGTGATATGTATATAATGAATAAGACACAATGGTAGGGATTGATAACAATAATGGACTATATTATGTTATATACTGTAAGATACGAGAATTATTTTGTAGTTATTATTTCAACTTTTTGCTAAATGAATATCAATCTTTTGTTATAGTTCAGCTTATATATTATATAAGATAATATTAAATGTTTGTTTTTAATTGAGTATTTTATAGGACAAATTTTCTTAAATTTCAATCATTTTTGCATCGTTATCCCATTTTACTATGCATATTTCAAATTAGTCAATTTAAGCCATAAACTTTATTGTTTCTTTAAATGGTAATCCAAATCCACAAAATTGAATAGTGAACTACATTTAGAACTTTATTTTGGGAAATGTTGAGATTTGAAACATATCTTTCAATTCTATATTTTAACATAATTTTAATTTTTTTATATTTGATACCACTATTTATCTTTTAATTTCTCCAATTTAATTAAGGATTTACCTTTTAATTTTTCATTTTAGTCTAAATTATACAAGTTAAATTCACGTATTGGTTATGTCGATTTTGTCACATTATAAAAGTGATATTGTATATGATATCCGTATCAATTACATATTAATGTTGAATATTTTATATGTCAATTAATCCTAATTATTAAATTTTCTATTGATTAAATTCATTTATTTTCGAAGCACATATTTAAATATTTATATCTAAGTATGTAATGGAGTAGTACTTTTGGAACTAGCGGCCGGAAGAGTAGCTCATGATTGAGATATGTTATTATCTTGAGTTGGATAGGCATGTCATTACATTCAATAAGATAAACCTATAACTGAAGCTCTAGACAATGAAATAAAGGAACTTTACTACTTAGAAGAGATAACTAGTGTATTCAAACTAGAAGTTAAGTGTACTAGTACTTTCCCTTCCTCGAGACCTACCATAAAAGACGTATTGAATGTCTTGACCCAATGCACACAACAATCGCTATACAAATTCAAAGTTGAACGAAGCGAGTATTATTCTGCTATGCTTTTCAAGAACTCTAACCGTGATAGAACATTGGAAAACAACGATGATGGTAGTAATTATACATCAACTGTTTGATCGTTTTTTATAATTACAGATTCTATGTAGAGTTGAGGTCAAGCAAAATTAGTCATTTTTCTTCACGTATAATTATCATATATATATAAATATAATATAAGCATGTGTATCACACATAGTAGCGGTAACTAAATGTAAAAAAAGTTGCAGCAAAAGGGTGTTCCCCACACTTTATTCTTTATTACAATGTCTGTAGACATTAGTCTACGATGCGACTCAAGCTACACGCGAGCCAGACACCAAGAAGAAGGGTAAATACAAGGGATAAGATTATGATTAGTCCTCACGAAAAAGGTAAGAAAATTCGAGGTATTGGGAATTAGAAGCTGCCAAAAGGGCAGCTCCAATGCCAGAGCCATCATTAGATGGCTCAATGGAGATATTATGATAAGCCTCACCAAGTAACTCCTCAAGAGTACTCTCCAATGAGTCTCTAAAATAAGCATAACGCCGGTATAATCCTTCATCCATCCATTGATATCACAGACTTTTTCTTCTCTCTTCCCTTATCTGCTATATCTCTACCCAATTTTTTCAAGATCCCGAGAATTCCAGCGGCAGCAAGACGAGCACCACGTGTTGCCACGATCTCACATACTAGTACAATTACTCTTCTAATTCCCAACGAAGAATTACGTAGCTGTCACAACATTAAAAATAAATAAAATACGATATAAATCATAATATGCTATATTATAGTCCCTTACACCAAGTATTTCTTTCAGTTTTCTACCAACGACTTTGAGATTTGGAGATGTGTCTTGATGCATTGCAGACATGTCGGGGGTCCTGTAAATGTTATATTTCAAGAATTAGGAAAAAATATAACATATATCAAAGACAAGAGAGAGTCTAGTGGCTTATAGTACCCAATTATAAATGGTACTTTCAGATTTGGTGGGATAGTATCACCAAAAATGGAAGCTTCTTCGGCCATCCCAAGCAAAACTCTACGAACAATTTCTCCAAGATACATTCCAGAAATGAGCTTCTCGTAAATTTGCTCCCCAGGGTTCATACTTTCGACATCTAGATTTTTGTCATATTTTGTTATTGGAAGATGTGATGATTGGAAATTACCCCATTCCATGTTTATTACCTTTCATTATGTTTAACAATAATTAGCTACACCAAAAAGACAAGAAATAAAAATAAAAAATAAAAAACTTGTTTAAGCAAACCATTTCCCCCGACTTAGGTAATAGACCATGAAACTTTGGAATTATATTAGCTTGCTCCACATATGCCGCGTTACTTCCTGTACCCAAAGTCATAGCAGCAATAACATCAGGGTTATTGTATCGACCTTCAGCTAAAGTTCCCACAATATCATTCACCTAACATAACAAATCATTAGTCCAAAACAAATGAACCAAATATTTAATACAAAAAGCGAAACATACCAAAGCAGATACATGCATTTCAAGTCCGACTCTTTTCATCGCTTTTGTAAATTCCCAAACCACATCTTGTCCAACCTATTAAAAAAATTACCAATCAATTTTCCCTATTAATTTTAATCAGTCGATAAAGATAAAAGACTAACTGTCTCTTCTATTGAGAAACCCTTGGTCCACTTAATAAGAGTCCCTGATGCGACTGATAATTGCTTAATAGGAAACGAGAAGGTAAATCCGAGCTCTCTCCAAAAACCATGTGGGATATGAAAGTCTTCACCCTCAGTAGCAACAAATTTTGCAAGTGAAGATGCTATAAAATCGAATAATTCCTGAAACGCATCACAATTTTAATTTGATGAGCACGATAAATAACATTAATATGATATTTCAGAATTGCACACTTACATCAGATGTCGAAGTCATTAAATGTTGAGGAATTGAAACTTCATCAGATTCTTGTCTAACGACACCATTCTTACCAAGCTGCACACGCAGGACTCGAAAATTTGTACCACCAATGTCCAGTGCGTAAAATAAGCCTTGTTCATCACTTCATGAACATAATAAATGAGTTATCGTATAATATAAATGATTAATACACATGCATACAAATTGTATAAGAGAGATATACCCAGTTGGGAGATTGTCAATATGAGTGACGAGCATCTTGATCTTACTGCTGCCTTCAGAGGCGAGTCCAGTGATCATCTCGGCGGTCATAGCATCTGCCACCTGCAACAGCTTCCCAGTAGGTGTCTCACACCCCTCCTCTAGCTCTTTTAAAATATCTATTGCCTTAACCCATCTCCCGAATCTTTTTATTCGCTGTCTCACCAACACCGCCGCCACCGCACATGCTGCAGCCGCACCCATCATTGCCGCCCCCACCATTGCCTTCCCCATGAATAAAGATTAAATATTGATATTATTATAGTTTTAGATTATGGGTGTAGTATAAATATGCCTATATAGATCAAAGATGGAGCAAGATTACGAAGATCTTAGAATTAGCTAAAGGGTTGGGCAACACAATAATCAAGCTTACACTTATTACACGGCACTTGAGTTTGTGAACTTGTATAGTTGTTGTGTTAGTGACAGCTTTTATAATTGTTCGATGTCACTCTTGTTTTTTATTTTTCTTTTATTGTCAATTTTTAAGTTTGTTTTAGCAACTTCTAGTTGGGTATAATTTTTTTATCAAATTATTATATTAGACAGATAAACAGATAGGTTACAAGGAGTTTCAAGTAATTTTTCATATAAAATGTCTAATAAAGATAAAATAGATAAACCGGTTTATAAATAAACAAGGTGCGGAATAAAGTATATGCCTGCTGGTTTATTCGTAATCCAGTTGTCAAATAAAGTTTCTGTACATGGTTTGTGAATAAACCAGCTGTCATAGAAAATGTATGTACCTGGTTAAGAATAATCTAGTTGTCACACGAAATACCAGCACCTAGTTTATGAATAAACTTATTTCAAAACAAAATATTTGCCCATTGTTTATTATTGGATAATATATTTAATTTTGTTTATTTGTTTAAAATATTTATACTACTACGTTGAAAATAAATAAGTACATTTATTTGGGAAAAAGAATTAAAACTTTTATAATAATAATTCAGCTTCTTCCACAAAAAGTTTCAATTACAATTAAAATATTAGGATGTAGGATGCAAAAAATCTAAAGAATAGAGAACTAGTAATTTAACATGACTAACTCTAAATAGTATTATTTATAATAATCAATGATTGATTACGATACAATAAAATAGAAGATATTGTCAAATAACATTGTAGAAGTCATGCAAATAATTAAAAAAATTAAATCTTTGCATAAAACTTATTGAAATACAATGACCGTCAAGCTACAAGAAAATAAAGATGCACATTTTGACAAACTAAATTGCAAAAAATCCTTAATTAGGAGAAATAGGTCGATTTAAAGAAAATGAGGACAAATATTGTATGAAAGTATGATATAGATATAATTTAAATCTACTACTTTTTACGATATATATATAAATATGGAAGCGACATAAAGTTAGGATTTGATAGCAAGAAAGGAATATATTATGTTATATACTATAAGACTACACAAACTATTTTGTAATAATTTTTTCTGTTTTTTTTTCTAAATGAATATTAATATTTGGTTATACTTCAATTTATAATATTATTTAGAATATTGTTTTAATTGAGTATATTATAGAATAAATTTTCGTGACCATCCTTCATTTTTTCATTGTTTTCCTATTTTACCATCTATTTTTCAAATTAGTCAATTTAACTCATCATCTTTATAGGTTTTTTCAACCAGTATTTCAAATTCAGACATATGAATAATGAACTACACTTAGATATGTTAAGGAAAATGTTTGACATTTGAGTTTTATCTTTCAATTCCATATTTTAGGATAACTTTTATTTTTCACTTTTTCCCACTCTAGACCACTAATTATCTTTGTATTTCCCCTAGTTAATCAAGCACTTACCTTTTGTTTTTTAGTTTAGTTTAAATTATACATGTTAACTTTACGTGTTTGTTATGTCTATTTTTTCATATTATAAAAGTGATATTTTAGTTGATATCCGTATCAATAACATATTAATGTTGCATATTTTTTTTATGTCAATTAATCCTAATTATTTAAAGTTCAATAAATTAAACTCATTATTGTTCAAAGCACATACTTAAAAATTCAATGCTAAACATCTAATGAAAATAATTCTGAACATATCCAAACGTAAACTTTAAAGTAGCTCAAACAATTAAACAAAAAATATATCGAAAAAACTTATCCATGACATGTTGAGGTTCGTAACAATGATTGAGGAATTAGTTCTCTCTTCATGAAAACTCCTACGCTAAATTCTCATCTCTTATTGTATATTCACATTACATCCCTCCATAAAAAAATAAATGTTAGTCCTTTTGAAAAGACAACAAAAATTGAAATTAATGGTTTACATATTACTTACTCTCTTCAACATCCTTTTAATCGACGAAAACCATAGATAGAACCTCAAATTATTAAATTTTCTTTTTACCCATTTATCTTTCATTGAGTTGACTATGACAGGAGATTCATACCACATGAGTGTTATACTTGCATACTCATGATCTTTCAAAAATTAGTAGATTTTTCATATATAATAAATACAGTTATTAGTTATAGTGGCCATTATACACACTACCTTACCCTATTTGTGTTATTCATAACTGTATGATAGAAAGAGATTTACATGTTAACTTAAACTCACTTCTATCGCTGAACATCATTCTTAAGTTAAATGTTGGATAATTCATCTCTAACTCAGCCCTAAATTTTCTTCATTATTTTCACATAAAATCATCATGTGAACTATCTAGGTTGTGTAGTTGATAATCTTCTCTCACAAGAAAATTTAGACATACGTTATTAGTTCTTGCAGTATTTTTGTACATGGAAATTATATAATGGAAATATTTGGTTAATACATAAAGTTAGCTACAAGTTTTGTGTAGTTTTTTGGTATAAGTGCATTAATTAATAAATAAATAGGTATGATTATAATTTTATGTATTGCAGATTAATATTACAATATTGGTAAATAAAAGAATTTAAAATTTTAATATTTGTAAATAGATGGGTATGAATGTAAAATATAAAAAGTTTAGTATTGTACATATAATGTACCATATATATTGGACATGTTTTCATTTTTCAATAAAACATAATTTTTATTGCAAGTTTGGAATTGTGTGTGTTATATATTGTAAGAAGATTAATATAAATGCACTTATATGTAGTACATGGGTTAAAATGTAATATTTTAAAATACAAGAGTCTAAATTGCAGACTATGTACATGATACAAGTATGGTTATGAATGAAAATTTTGTATGACACAAAGGGAATTTCCATGTTAGGTAAAGAAGGTTCTAAATATTATTAATAGTGTATAATTACAAATAGAGTGTAGATCAACTACAAAATTCTAATTGCGAAGAATAAAGATTTAAACATACAATAATATGACATTGGTAGAAGTTTGAATAGTTTATATATACACGATAAACATATAAATATAATTTACTAATCCTAAATTCTACCTACAAACTCATAATACTTAAATGCATAAAAAACAAAGATACGGAAGATATATCACAATCTAACAAACAAAATATCCAATCTATCTAACTTAATAACATGTAAATAGTAATATAGATGTAGTAGTAAAACTAATATTCTACCAAAATACATAAAAATGTAGTACGTGGTCATATGTGTCGCTCAACCTCAAGTAGGAGGTACAATAAGAGAGATAAAATTATTAACCTAAGTTGGTATTCATATCTACTACAAATCTCTAGTAATATTTTTTGTTCTTCATTGACCACTTTCTTCTTACTCCTTTCTTATTTTCTCAAGTTATTGAGTGAAGAATGTATTGTGTTTCCCGTATTGATGAAAAATGAGTGAATTTTGATTCTCGTGTTGTTCAACCATGAAGGAGGTTTGCGTGGTAAATTGATAGACTTGTTGTTCGCTAAAGGATTTTCCATTTATTTTCATCCCAAGGGAACCTTCTTCTTCTTCTTCTTCTTCTTCTTCTTCTTCTTCTTCTTCTAAAAAAATATGATTATAAAAAGTTAAGTTCTTCCATAAAAAATTTCAATTTCAATTGAATTATTAGGACATATGATACAAAAAATCTAAAAAATTAGAGAGATAATAATTTAACATGATTATCTCTAAATAATATTAGTAATAATAATCAATGATTAACTAGAATAATGTAAAATGGAAGGTATTATTAAATAACAGTCTTGATGTCTTGCAAATAATTTAAAAAATTGAATCCATCCACTAATCTTATTCAAATGTAACATACATCAAGATGCGAGATGATAAAAATGTACATTTTGACAAAACACAATCCAGAGATTAAAGGAAAAGGAATAGTTGATGCGAAGATAATGAGGAGAAACACACAATGTGAATGTATGGTACTGTAATTTAAACCTACTACTTCTTGTGATATGTATATAATGAATAAGACACAATGGTAGGGATTGATAACAATAATGGACTATATTATGTTATATACTGTAAGATACGAGAATTATTTTGTAGTTATTATTTCAACTTTTTGCTAAATGAATATCAATCTTTTGTTATAGTTCAACTTATATATTATATAAGATAATATTAAATGTTTGTTTTTAATTGAGTATATTATAGGATAAATTTTCTTAAATTTCAATCATTTTTGCATCGTTATCCCATTTTACTATGCATATTTCAAATTAGTCAATTTAAGCCATAAACTTTATTGTTTCTTTAAATGGTAATCCAAATCCACAAAATTGAATAGTGAACAACATTTAGAACTTTATTTTGGGAAATGTTGAGATTTGAAACATATCTTTCAATTCTATATTTTAACATAATTTTAAATTTTTTATATTTGATACCACTATTTATCTTTTAATTTCTCCTATTTAATTAAGGATTTACCTTTTGATTTTTCATTTTAGTCTGAATTATACAAGTTAACTTCACGTATTGGTTATGTCGATTTTGTCACATTATAAAAGTGATATTGTATATGATATCCGTATCAATTACATATTAATGTTGAATATTTTATATGTCAATTAATCATAATTATTAAATTTTCTATTGATTAAATTCATTTATTTTCGAAGAACATATTTAAACATTTATATCTAAGTATGTAATGGAGTAGTACTTTTGGAACTAGCGGCCGGAAGAGTAGCTCATGATTGAGATATGTTATTATCTTGAGTTGGATAGGCATGTCATTACATTCAATAAGATAAACCTATAACTGAAGCTCTAGACAATGAAATAAAGGAACTTTACTACTTAGAAGAGATAACTAGTGTATTCAAACTAGAAGTTAAGTGTACTAGTACTTTCCCTTCCTCGAGACCTACCATAAAAGACGTATTGAATGTCTTGACCCAATGCACACAACAATCGCTATACAAATTCAAAGTTGAACGAAGCGAGTATTATTCTGCTATGTTTTTCAAGAACTCTAACCGTGATAGAACATTGGAAAACAACGATGATGGTAGTAATTATACATCAACTGTTTGATCGTTTTTTATAATTACAGATTCTATGTAGAGTTGAGGTCAAGCAAAATTAGTCATTTTTCTTCACGTATAATCATCATATATATATAAATATAATATAAGCATGTGTATCACACATAGTAGCGGTAACTAAATGTAAAAAAAGTTGCAGCAAAAGGGTGTTCCCCACACTTTATTCTTTATTACAATGTCTGTAGACATTAGTCTACGATGCGACTCAAGCTACACGCGAGCCAGACACCAAGAAGAAGGGTAAGTAAATACAAGGGATAAGATTATGATTAGTCCTCACGAAAAAGGTAAGAAAATTCGAGGTATTGGGAATTAGAAGCTGCCAAAAGGGCAGCTCCAATGCCAGAGCCATCATTAGATGGCTCAATGGAGATATTATGATAAGCCTCACCAAGTAACTCCTCAAGAGTACTCTCCAATGAGTCTCTAAAATAAGCATAACGCCGGTATAATCCTTCATCCATTGATATCACAGACTTTTTCTTCTCTCTTCCCTTATCTGCTATATCTCTACCCAATTTTTTCAAGATCCCGAGAATTCCAGCGGCAGCAAGACGAGCACCACGTGTTGCCACGATCTCACATACTAGTACAATTACTCTTCTAATTCCCAACGAAGAATTACGTAGCTGTCACAACATTAAAAATAAATAAAATACGATATAAATCATAATATGCTATATTATAGTCCCTTACACCAAGTATTTCTTTCAGTTTTCTACCAACGACTTTGAGATTTGGAGATGTGTCTTGATGCATTGCAGACATGTCGGGGGTCCTGTAAATGTTATATTTCAAGAATTAGGAAAAAATATAACATATATCAAAGACAAGAGAGAGTCTAGTGGCTTATAGTACCCAATTATAAATGGTACTTTCAGATTTGGTGGGATAGTATCACCAAAAATGGAAGCTTCTTCGGCCATCCCAAGCAAAACTCTACGAACAATTTCTCCAAGATACATTCCAGAAATGAGCTTCTCGTAAATTTGCTCCCCAGGGTTCATACTTTCGACATCTAGATTTTTTTCATATTTTGTTATTGGAAGATGTGATGATTGGAAATTACCCCATTCCATGTTTATTACCTTTCATTATGTTTAACAATAATTAGCTACACCAAAAAGATAAGAAATAAAAACAAAAAATAAAAAACTTGTTTAAGCAAACCATTTCCCCCGACTTAGGTAATAGACCATGAAACTTTGGAATTATATTAGCTTGCTCCACATATGCCGCGTTACTTCCTGTACCCAAAGTCACGGCAGCAATAACATCAGGGTTATTGTATCGACCTTCAGCTAAAGTTCCCACAATATCATTCACCTAACATAACAAATCATTAGTCCAAAACAAATGAACCAAATATTTAATACAAAAAGCGAAACATACCAAAGCAGATACATGCATTTCAAGTCCGACTCTTTTCATCGCTTTTGTAAATTCCCAAACCACATCTTGTCCAACCTATTAAAAAAATTACCAATCAATTTTCCCTATTAATTTTAATCAGTCGATAAAGATAAATGACTAACTGTCTCTTCTATTGAGAAACCCTTGGTCCACTTAATAAGAGTCCCTGATGCGACTGATAATTGCTTAATAGGAAACGAGAAGGTAAATCCGAGCTCTCTCCAAAAACCATGTGGGATATGAAAGTCTTCACCCTCAGTAGCAACAAATTTTGCAAGTGAAGATGCTATAAAATCGAATAATTCCTGAAACGCATCACAATTTTAATTTGATGAGCACGATAAATAACATTAATATGATATTTCAGAATTGCACACTTACATCAGATGTCGAAGTCATTAAATGTTGAGGAATTGAAACTTCATCAGATTCTTGTCTAACGACACCATTCTTACCAAGCTGCACACGCAGGACTCGAAAGCTTGTACCACCAATGTCCAGTGCGTAAAATAAGCCTTGTTCATCACTTCATGAACATAATAAATGAGTTATCGTATAATATAAATGATTAATACACATGCATACAAATTGTATAAGAGAGATATACCCAGTTGGGAGATTGTCAATATGAGTGACGAGCATCTTGATCTTACTGCTGCCTTCAGAGGCGAGTCCAGTGATCATCTCGGCGGTCATAGCATCTGCCACCTGCAACAGCTTCCCAGTAGGTGTCTCACACCCCTCCTCTAGCTCTTTTAAAATATCTATTGCCTTAACCCATCTCCCGAATCTTTTTTTTCGCTGTCTCACCAACACCGCCGCCACCGCACATGCTGCAGCCGCACCCATCATTGCCGCCCCCACCATTGCCTTCCCCATGAATAAAGATTAAATATTGATATTATTATAGTTTTAGATTATGGGTGTAGTATAAATATGCCTATATAGATCAAAGATGGAGCAAGATTACGAAGATTTTAGAATTAGCTAAAGGGTTGGGCAACACAATAATCAAGCTTACACTTATTACACGGCACTTGAGTTTGTGAACTTGTATAGTTGTTGTGTTAGTGACAGCTTTTATAATTGTTCGATGTCACTCTTGTTTTTTATTTTTCTTTTATTGTCAATTTTTAAGTTTGTTTTAGCAACTTCTAGTTGGGTATAATTTTTTTATCAAATTATTATATTAGACAGATAAACAGATAGGTTACAAGGAGTTTCAAGTAATTTTTCATATAAAATGTCTAATAAAGATAAAATAGATAAACCGGTTTATGAATAAACAAGGTGCGGAATAAAGTATATGCCGCTGGTTTATTCGTAATCCAGTTGTCAAATAAAGTTTCTGTACATGGTTTGTGAATAAACCAGCTGTCATAGAAAATGTATGTACCTGGTTAAGAATAATCTAGTTGTCACACGAAATACCAGCACCTAGTTTATGAATAAACTTATTTCAAAACAAAATATTTGCCCATTGTTTATTATTGGATAATATATTTAATTTTGTTTATTTGTTTAAAATATTTATACTACTACGTTGAAAATAAATAAGTACATTTATTTGGGAAAAAGAATTAAAACTTTTATAATAATAATTCAGCTTCTTCCACAAAAAGTTTCAATTACAATTAAAATATTAGGATGTAGGATGCAAAAAATCTAAAGAATAGAGAACTAGTAATTTAACATGACTAACTCTAAATAGTATTATTTATAATAATCAATGATTGATTACGATACAATAAAATAGAAGATATTGTCAAATAACATTGTAGAAGTCATGCAAATAATTAAAAAAATTAAATCTTTGCATAAAACTTATTGAAATACAATGACCGTCAAGCTACAAGAAAATAAAGATGCACATTTTGACAAACTAAATTGCAAAAAATCCTTAATTAAGAGAAATAGGTCGATTTAAAGAAAATGAGGACAAATATTGTATGAAAGTATGATATAGATATAATTTAAATCTACTACTTTTTACGATATATATATAAATATGGAAGCGACATAAAGTTAGGATTTGATAGCAAGAAAGGAATATATTATGTTATATACTATAAGACTACACAAACTATTTTGTAATAATTTTTTCTGTTTTTTTTTCTAAATGAATATTAATATTTGGTTATACTTCAATTTATAATATTATTTAGAATATTGTTTTAATTGAGTATATTATAGAATAAATTTTCGTGACCATCCTTCATTTTTTCATTGTTTTCCTATTTTACCATCTATTTTTCAAATTAGTCAATTTAACTCATCATCTTTATAGGTTTTTTCAACCAGTATTTCAAATTCAGACATATGAATAATGAACTACACTTAGATATGTTAAGGAAAATGTTTGACATTTGAGTTTTATCTTTCAATTCCATATTTTAGGATAACTTTTATTTTTCACTTTTTCCCACTCTAGACCACTAATTATCTTTGTATTTCCCCTAGTTAATCAAGCACTTACCTTTTGTTTTTTAGTTTAGTTTAAATTATACATGTTAACTTTACGTGTTTGTTATGTCTATTTTTTCATATTATAAAAGTGATATTTTAGTTGATATCCGTATCAATAACATATTAATGTTGCATATTTTTTTTATGTCAATTAATCCTAATTATTTAAAGTTCAATAAATTAAACTCATTATTGTTCAAAGCACATACTTAAAAATTCAATGCTAAACATCTAATGAAAATAATTCTGAACATATCCAAACGTAAACTTTAAAGTAGCTCAAACAATTAAACAAAAAATATATCGAAAAAACTTATCCATGACATGTTGAGGTTCGTAACAATGATTGAGGAATTAGTTCTCTCTTCATGAAAACTCCTACGCTAAATTCTCATCTCTTATTGTATATTCACATTACATCCCTCCATAAAAAAATAAATGTTAGTCCTTTTGAAAAGACAACAAAAATTGAAATTAATGGTTTACATATTACTTACTCTCTTCAACATCCTTTTAATCGACGAAAACCATAGATAGAACCTCAAATTATTAAATTTTCTTTTTACCCATTTATCTTTCATTGAGTTGACTATGACAGGAGATTCATACCACATGAGTGTTATACTTGCATACTCATGATCTTTCAAAAATTAGTAGATTTTTCATATATAATAAATACAGTTATTAGTTATAGTGGCCATTATACACACTACCTTACCCTATTTGTGTTATTCATAACTGTATGATAGAAAGAGATTTACATGTTAACTTAAACTCACTTCTATCGCTGAACATCATTCTTAAGTTAAATGTTGGATAATTCATCTCTAACTCAGCCCTAAATTTTCTTCATTATTTTCACATAAAATCATCATGTGAACTATCTAGGTTGTGTAGTTGATAATCTTCTCTCACAAGAAAATTTAGACATACGTTATTAGTTCTTGCAGTATTTTTGTACATGGAAATTATATAATGGAAATATTTGGTTAATACATAAAGTTAGCTACAAGTTTTGTGTAGTTTTTTGGTATAAGTGCATTAATTAATAAATAAATAGGTATGATTATAATTTTATGTATTGCAGATTAATATTACAATATTGGTAAATAAAAGAATTTAAAATTTTAATATTTGTAAATAGATGGGTATGAATGTAAAATATAAAAAGTTTAGTATTGTACATATAATGTACCATATATATTGGACATGTTTTCATTTTTCAATAAAACATAATTTTTATTGCAAGTTTGGAATTGTGTGTGTTATATATTGTAAGAAGATTAATATAAATGCACTTATATGTAGTACATGGGTTAAAATGTAATATTTTAAAATACAAGAGTCTAAATTGCAGACTATGTACATGATACAAGCATGGTTATGAATGAAAATTTTGTATGACACAAAGGGAATTTCCATGTTAGGTAAAGAAGGTTCTAAATATTATTAATAGTGTATAATTACAAATACAGTGTAGATCAACTACAAAATTCTAATTGCGAAGAATAAAGATTTAAACATACAATAATATGACATTGGTAGAAGTTTGAATAGTTTATATATACACGATAAACATATAAATATAATTTACTAATCCTAAATTCTACCTACAAACTCATAATACTTAAATGCATAAAAAACAAAGATACGGAAGATATATCACAATCTAACAAACAAAATATCCAATCTATCTAACTTAATAACACGTAAATAGTAATATAGATGTAGTAGTAAAACTAATATTCTACCAAAATACATACAAATGTAGTACGTGGTCATATGTGTCGCTCAACCTCAAGTAGGAGGTACAATAAGAGAGATAAAATTATTACCCTAAGTTGGTATTCATATCTACTACAAATCTCTAGTAATATTTTTTGTTCTTCATTGACCACTTTCTTCTTACTCCTTTCTTATTTTCTCAAGTTATTGAGTGAAGAATGTATTGTGTTTCCCGTATTGATGAAAAATGAGTGAATTTTGATTCTCGTGTTGTTCAACCATGAAGGAGGTTTGCGTGGTAAATTGATAGACTTGTTGTTCGCTAAAGGATTTTCCATTTATTTTCATCCCAAGGGAACCTTCTTCTTCTTCTTCTTCTTCTTCTTCTTCTTCTTCTAAAAATATATGATTATAAAAAGTTAAGTTCTTTCATAAAAAATTTCAATTTCAATTGAATTATTAGGACATATGATACAAAAAATCTAAAAAATTAGAGAGATAATAATTTAACATGATTATCTCTAATTAATATTAGTAATAATAATCAATGATTAACTAGAATAAAGTAAAATAGAAGGTATTATTAAATAACAGTCTTGATGTCTTGCAAATAATTTAAAAAATTGAATCCATCCACTAACCTTATTCAAATGTAACATACATCAAGATGCGAGAAGATAAAAATGTACATTTTGATAAAACACAATCCAGAGATTAAAGGAAAAGGAATAGTTGATGCGAAGATAATGAGGAGAAACACACAATGTGAATGTATGGTACTGTAATTTAAACCTACTACTTCTTGTGATATGTATATAATGAATAAGACACAATGGTAGGGATTGATAACAATAATGGACTATATTATGTTATATACTGTAAGATACGAGAATTATTTTGTAGTTATTATTTCAACTTTTTGCTAAATGAATATCAATCTTTTGTTATAGTTCAGCTTATATATTATATAAGATAATATTAAATGTTTGTTTTTAATTGAGTATTTTATAGGACAAATTTTCTTAAATTTCAATCATTTTTGCATCGTTATCCCATTTTACTATGCATATTTCAAATTAGTCAATTTAAGCCATAAACTTTATTGTTTCTTTAAATGGTAATCCAAATCCACAAAATTGAATAGTGAACTACATTTAGAACTTTATTTTGGGAAATGTTGAGATTTGAAACATATCTTTCAATTCTATATTTTAACATAATTTTAATTTTTTTATATTTGATACCACTATTTATCTTTTAATTTCTCCAATTTAATTAAGGATTTACCTTTTAATTTTTCATTTTAGTCTAAATTATACAAGTTAACTTCACGTATTGGTTATGTCGATTTTGTCACATTATAAAAGTGATATTGTATATGATATCCGTATCAATTACATATTAATGTTGAATATTTTATATGTCAATTAATCCTAATTATTAAATTTTCTATTGATTAAATTCATTTATTTTCGAAGCACATATTTAAATATTTATATCTAAGTATGTAATGGAGTAGTACTTTTGGAACTAGCGACCGGAAGAGTAGCTCATGATTGAGATATGTTATTATCTTGAGTTGGATAGGCATGTCATTACATTCAATAAGATAAACCTATAACTGAAGCTCTAGACAATGAAATAAAGGAACTTTACTACTTAGAAGAGATAACTAGTGTATTCAAACTAGAAGTTAAGTGTACTAGTACTTTCCCTTCCTCGAGACCTACCATAAAAGACGTATTGAATGTCTTGACCCAATGCACACAACAATCGCTATACAAATTCAAAGTTGAACGAAGCGAGTATTATTCTGCTATGCTTTTCAAGAACTCTAACCGTGATAGAACATTGGAAAACAACGATGATGGTAGTAATTATACATCAACTGTTTGATCGTTTTTTATAATTACAGATTCTATGTAGAGTTGAGGTTAAGCAAAATTAGTCATTTTTCTTCACGTATAATCATCATATATATATATATATATATATATATATATATATATATATATATATATATATATATATATATATATATATATATATATAAATATAATATAAGCATGTGTATCACAAATAGTAGCGGTAACCAAATGTAAAAAAAGTTGCAGCAAAAGGGTGTTCCCCACACTTTATTCTTTATTACAATGTCTGTAGACATTAGTCTACGATGCGACTCAAGCTACACGCGAGCCAGACACCAAGAAGAAGGGTAAATACTAGGGATAAGATTATGATTAGTCCTCACGAAAAAGGTAAGAAAATTCGAGGTATTGGGAATTAGAAGCTGCCAAAAGGGCAGCTCCAATGCTAGAGCCATCATTAGATGGCTCAGTAGAGATATTATGATAAGCCTCACCAAGTAACTCCTCAAGAGTACTCTCCAATGAGTCTCTAAAATAAGCATAACGCCGGTAAAATCCTTCATCCATTGATATCACAGACTTTTTCTTCTCTCTTCCCTTATCTGCTACATCTCTACCCAATTTTTTCAAGATCCTGAGAATTCCAGCGGCAGCAAGACGAGCACCACGTGTTGCCACGATCTCACATACTAGTACAATTACTCTTCTAATTCCCAACGAAGAATTACGTAGCTGTCACAACATTAAAAATAAATAAAATACGATATAAATCATAATATGCTATATTATAGTCCCTTACATCAAGTATTTCTTTCAGTTTTCTACCAACGACTTTGAGATTTGGAGACGTGTCTTGATGCATTGCAGACATGTCGGGGGTCATGTAAATGTTATATTTCAAGAATTAGGAAAAAATATAACATATATCAAAGACAAGAGAGAGTCTAGTGGCTTATAGTACCCAATTATAAATGGTACTTTCAGATTTGGTGGGATAGTATCACCAAAAATGGAAGCTTCTTCGGCCATCCCAAGCAAAACTCTACGAACAATTTCTCCAAGATACATTCCAGAAATGAGCTTCTCGTAAATTTGCTCCCAAGGGTTCATACTTTCGACATCTATATTTTTGTCATATTTTGTTATTGGAAGATGTGATGATTGGAAATTACCCCATTCCATGTTTATTACCTTTCATTATGTTTAACAATAATTAGCTACACCAAAAAGATAAGAAATAAAAATAAAAAATAAAAAACTTGTTTAAGCAAACCATTTCCCCCGACTTAGGTAATAGACCATGAAACTTTGGAATTATATTAGCTTGCTCCACATATGCCGCGTTACTTCCTGTACCCAAAGTCACAGCAGCAATAACATCAGGGTTATTGTATCGACCTTCAGCTAAAGTTCCCACAATATCATTCACCTAAAATAACAAATCATTAGTCCAAAACAAATGAACCAAATATTTAATACAAAAAGCGAAACATACCAAAGCAGATATATGCATATCAAGTCCGACTCTTTTCATCGCTTTTGTAAATTCCCAAACCACATCTTGTCCAACCTATTAAAAAAATTACCAATCAATTTTCCCTATTAATTTTAATCAGTCGATAAAGATAAAAGACTAACTGTCTCTTTTATTGAGAAACCCTTGGTCCACTTAATAAGAGTCCCTGATGCGACTTATAATTGCTGAATAGGAAACGAGAAGGTAAATCCGAGCTCTCTCCAAAAACCATGTGGGGTATGAAAGTCTTCACCCTAAGTAGCAACAAATTTTGCAAGTGAAGATGCTATAAAATCGAATAATTCCTGAAACGCATCACAATTTTAATTTGATGAGCCCGATAAATAACATTAATATGATATTTCAGAATTGCACACTTACATCAGATGTCGAAGTCAGTAAATGTTGAGGAATTGAAACTTCATCAAATTCTTGTCTAACGACACCATTCTTACCAAGCTGCACACGCAGGACTCGAAAGCTTGTACCACCAATGTCCAGTGCGTAAAATAAGCCTTGTTCATCACTTCATGAACATAATAAATGAGTTATCGTATAATATAAATTATTAATACACATGCATACAAATTGTATAAGAGAGATATACCCAGTTGGGAGATTGTCAATATGAGTGACGAGCATCTTGATCTTACTGCTGCCTTCAGAGGCGAGTCTAGTGATCATCTCGGCGGTCATAGCATCTGCCACCTGCAACAGCTCCCAGTAGGTGTCTCACACCCCTCCTCTAGCTCTTTTAAAATATCTATTGCCTTACCCCATCTCCCGAATCTTTTTATTCGCTGTCTCACCAACACCGCCGCCACCGCACATGCTGCAGCCGCACCCACCATTGCCTTTCCCATGAATAAAGATTAAATATTGATATTATTATAGTTTTAGATTATGGGTGTAGTATAAATATGCCTATATAGATCAAATATGGAGCAAGATTACGAAGATTTTAGAATTAACTAAAGAGTTGGGCAACACAATAATCAAGCTTACACTTATTACACGGCACTTGAGTTTGTGAACTTGTATAGTTGTTGTGTTAGTGACAGCTTTTATAATTGTTCGATGTCACTCTTGTTTTTTATTTTTCTTTTATTGTCAATTTTTAAGTTATTTCTAGCAAACTTCTAGTGGGGTATAATTTTTTTATCAAATTATTATATTAGACAGATAAATAGATAGGTTACAAGGAGTTTCAAGTAATTTTTCATATAAAATGTCTAATAAAGATAAAATAGATAAACCGGTTTATGAATAAACAAGGTGCGGAATAAAGTATATGCCGCTGGTTTATTCGTAAACCAGTTGTCAAAAAAGTTTCTGTACATGGTTTGTGAATAAACCAGCTGTCATAGAAAATGTATGTACCTGGTTAAGAATAAACTAGTTGTCACACGAAATACCAGCACCTAGTTTATGAATAAACTTATTTCAAAACAAAATATTTGCCCATTGTTTATTATTGGATAATATATTTAATTTTGTTTATTTGTTTAAAATATTTATACTACTACGTTGAAAATAAATAAGTACATTTATTTGGGAAAAAGAATTAAAACTTTTATAATAATAATTCAGCTTCTTCCACAAAAAGTTTCAATTACAATTAAAATATTGGGATGTAGGATGCAAAAAATCTAAAGAACAGAGAACTTGTAATTTAACATGACTAACTCTAAATAGTATATATAATAATCAATGATTGATTAGGATACAATAAAATAGAAGATATTGTCAAATAACATTGTAGAAGTCATGCAAATAATTAAAAAAAATTAAATCTTTGCATAAAACTTATTGAAATACAATGACAGTCAAGCTACAAGAAAATAAAGATGCACATTTTGACAAACTAAATTGCAAAAAATCCTAAATTAAGAGAAATAGGTCGATTTAAAGAAAATGAGGACAAATATTGTATGAAAGTATGATACATATATAATTTAAATCTACTACTTTTTACGATATATATATATAAATATGGAAGCGACGTAAAGTTAGGATTTGATAGTAAGAATGGAATATATTATGTTATATACTATAAGACTACAAGAACTATTTTGTAATAATAATTTCGGTTTTCTTTCTAAATGAATATTAATCTTTTGTTATACTTCAATTTATAATATTATTTAGAATATTGTTTTTTTTAATTGAGTATATTATAGAATAATTTATTGTGACCATCCTTCATTTTTTCACTATTTTCTTATTTTACCATCTATTTTTCAAATTAGTCTATTTAAGACATCATCTTTATAGGTTTTTTCTACCAGCATTCCAAATTCAGACTTATGGATAGTGAACTACACTTAGATATGTTAAGGAAAATGTTTTACATTTGATTTTTATCTTTCAATTCCACATTTTAGGATACCTATTATTTTTAATTTTCTCCCACTTTAGATCACTACTTATCTTTGTATTTCCCCTAGTTAATCAAGCACTTACCTTTTGTTTTTTAGTTTAGTTTAAATTATACATGTTAACTTTACGTGTTTGTTATGTCTATTTTTTCATATTATAAAAGTGATATTTTATTTGATATCTGTATCATTCACATATTAATGTTGCATATTTTTTTATGTCAATTAATCCTAATTATTTAAAGTTCAATAAATTAAACTCATTATTGTTCAAAGCACATACTTAAAAATTCATATCTAAACATATAATGAAAATAAATCCGAACATATCCAAACGTAAATTTTAAATTAGCTCAACCAATTAAACAAAATAGAGAATCTATCGAAAAAACTTATCCATGACATGTTGAGGTTCGTAACAATTATTGAGGGATTAGTTCTCTCTTCATGAAAATTCCTACGGTAAATTCTCATCTCTTATTGTATATTCACATTACACCCCTCCATAAAAAAATAAATGTTAGTCCCTTTGAAAAGACAACAAAAATTGAAATTAGTGGTTTATATTTTACTTACTCTCTATAACATCATTTTAATCGACGAAAACCATAGATAGAATCCAAAATTATTAAATTTCCTTTTTACCAAATATCTTTCATTGAGTTGACTATGACAGGAGATTCATACCACATGAGTGTTATACTTGCATACTCATGATCTTTAAAAAATTAGTAGATTTTTCATATATACTACATACAGTTATTAGTTATAGTGGCCATTATAAACACTACCTTACCCTATTTGTGTTATTCATTGGCAACTTTATATCTTTTACTGTATGATAGAAAGAGATTTACATGTTAACTTAAACTCACTTCTATCGCTTGTTGGCATATAGCCTCCTTAATAGGTTGTTTTAATATGACAAATCCTCTTATGATTAGTGTGCTAATTACTCTTGCTTTATACATCCTTACTTGCACTATTATTCATCAAAAACACTTTGCATATCATTCTTATTATATCTCATTACATTACTTTTATTCATATCTTTATATACCTTGAGATATAGCCTTAATGATCAAATGCAATGTTTTAAAGAATGATGTTATCTACAACTTTCGTGAATAAGATTTATTAATCCGAGCATCAAAGCAAAGGTCAAATCTATCAAAGATGTTTGGTGCGGTACACCGGACCAATGGCACGGTACACCGGACCAAGAATGCGGACTAGGGAACGGTGCATGGCTAGCCCGTCAGTTAGATAAAATATTAAGTCGAGGAGAATTGCGGTGCACCGGACGATTCCTGCGGTACACCGCAAGGAAGGTTTTTCTGCACAAAGTTAAGTCATAAGAAATATATCTGTTGGGGAAATCAATAGATCCGTTAGACCCAAGCCTTATGACCGTTGGAAGCAATTTTCAGCTATAAATTGAAGCTCTTTGAAGGCTACAACTACACCAACTAATTACAAACATTAAGGGGCTTAATTGTTATCATTCAAGAAGGTGTCAAGAGCTATACATTGTCAAAATCAAACTTAGTGAGCTTATTAGTCCTATCCAACTCATCCAAGGAGTTAATCAAATAAGCCACAAAGTTTTATCTACTCAAGAGGAGTTTACATGCTTATAGTTATATCCACTCTTTAGGAGATTATCTAGCAAAGTAGTTTCACCCCTTAAAACACTTTGTATCTATCCTCTTAAGTCTAGGTCTTGTAATAGATAGATTAAGAGAGAATTCAAGTATAGGGAGTATACTTGGTGTCCTTGTGTTGTGATTACACAAGTGTTTGTCCTTCGTGTTATCGAAGAGGTTGTAAGGGTTATTGTGTTCTCGACCCGGTTAAGAGAGACACGGGAGCTTAGTGAAAAGCTTGAAATCCTAAGGAGGCTTCCTTAGGTAGTGGATGTAGGGAAACCGAACCACTATAAATCGCGTGTATCTTTCTATCCCTACTCTATTTACTTTCCGCACTCTATATGTTTGATAATATGCTAGCATGAATATTGTGATATTGATTATCTAGTTTATCTAACATATTGTCTTCTAGAGTAGTAAGAGATTAGATTGTTGATTTACTTGTCTAACTTATATATCGAACCTTTATCTTATCCTTTGCATGATCATATAAGTGTTTGATATATTTAGTTGACTTAGAAGTTTTCTCTTAAACTTATAATTGTCCAAAAGATTTTTAATTAGGCATTAATCTTATTAAGTAATCCTATTCACCCCCCCTCTAGGACTTTCAATTGGTATCAGAGCCTAACTCTACGTGAATAGCTTAATCGTTAGTAGAGTAAACGATATGGAATTTAATCTTTTGGAAGAGTCGTCTTCTACCCGACCTCCACTTTTTGTAGGAACTTACTATTTTGCTTGGAGAACAAAAATGGAGGAATTTATCAAAACCGAAGATCCCGATCAATGGAGAATCGTTATGGAAGGTCCATTTGTTCCATATAAAGAGGAGTTAAATGAAGCGGGAGTTCTTAAGCAAAATCAAGAAGAAAAAGATTATGATGAACTCACCGTTGAGGATAAGACTAAGCTCACTCAAAATGCAAAACCAATGTACCCTCTAATTCATGGAATTTCCGAATAAATTTTCTCACAAATGTTAGATTGTAAATCCGCAAAAGAGCTTTGGAATCGTTTGGAGTTTCTATATGGAATTGTCGAAAATGACGAAGAAAAAGAAATCTTAATCCATGATGAATCTCATGACAATTCTAAACCAAACCATGAGGTAGCAATCTATCCTAACTCTTTATCTCTTCCTTATTATTATGATGATATTAGGCAAATTTCATCCCTTCTCAAAATTCTTGATTCTCAAATCCATTTGAATAACCTTATGTTAAAAAAGGGTAAAGTTGAGCAAAAGAATTGTTTTAAATGTTGTATCACTTTAGATGATATTCTAGGTAATACTAAAAACCCTTGTTTTGAAAACATTTTTTCTTCTAATAAAAATCAACATCCTATGAAGAAAAATATAGAAGGTTTTAAAAATTTGGATGAAGCTTTTTCCCTCGCTCTTAAAACTTTAGAAAATCATCCCTTCTCAAATGTCACTCCTTTTGATCCAAATGATATTTTTAAAGAAAAATTGTATTTGAGTGATAATTTGGATATTGAAAAGAATGAGGAAAATTCGTGTTCAAAACCCTCACATGATAGTTCTATTCGAAAAAGAAGTTCTTGCAATTATTGTGGTAAACCCGGTCATCATGCTTCCACATGCCATTACCACGAACAACTTGAAAGCGGATCTTTGATACCCTCGTGGGAAAAGCCAATATGGATCGTGACAAATGCTAATAACATTTCTGGATCCATCCCACCTCGGATACCATAGTAATATTCATTGTAGGTGTTGAGCGTCAAGAAAATGGAATTATATGCAAAAAGACGTTCAAACCTCGTAAAAGTAAAATACGGTGAATTCTTTCCTTTCTTATCTTTATTTTTATGTGTGTTACTATGTGTTTATGTGCTTTATCCTCTATGTGCTAATATCTTGTGTATCTTGGTCTTTTCATGCTTTTTATTGCTTTGTTCTTACATTGGGTCTTTTTGTACTTTTAGGAAATATAGGGGTTTTTATGAAATAAACTGTTTTATGTGTTTTCGGGTTTTTCTTGTGGTTTCTTTTCAAAACAAAAGTTATCTTATTAGTTTTATACCATTCCGAATCTTTTGGGGAAGTTTCGTATGTGTTTCGGGTGTTTTTAAAAGAACCAAAAATTTCCATCCTCTTCACTTCGCCGAGCGCTCTTGCGGTGCACCGGACGAATCCGCGGTACACCGCAATCCAGGGTTTCAACCCTTTTATTTTTCTTTATTTTTTCGCCCAGTTTATTTTTCCAGTGCGGTACACCGCACAACTGCCGCGGTACACCGCAGGATAGGTTTTTGTCAGCGTTTTAAACCCGTTTTATCTTCTTTTCTTCTTCATTCCACCCTCAAAAACAAAAACCTCTCCACTGCAGCGAATTCTGGCGATTCCTCCACCATATTCCGCCACCTAGAAACTCTATCTTCTCCACCAAATCACTTCTCTCTCTCTCTCTCCTTCATTACCCACTTCCTTTTCACCATGAGAGAAAAGAAATCTGCTCCAAGGAAGAAAGCCACCACCGGAGCCTCCTCCAGCCGCCGCCGTGCGCCATCTCCGGCGAGGTCACCAACACCTCCTCCACTCCGGCCATTCGATCCTCTCCCGGGAAGAACCATAAGTGCTTCGGCTTTTCCTTCCGGTGATAATTCTCTCTTTGAACTCCTTTCATTTCAAGGTTGTGATCAAATCTTTCTTTTTACGGGTAGTCATTTAGCAAGCGGTTTAATCGAAGAGTTTTACTCTAATTTTGAATATAATTGTGCTACTAATTCGATAAAATCATTAGTTTCGGGTACTCCTTTACGATTAAAGTTAGATGTTTTGTGTGCTCGATATGATATTCCTTCGGATAGTTTTAGTGGCTTTTGGTCAAGTGGTTGGGATGGTTCTAGTCTTGATGTGGTAGCTCAAAACGATGTTATTGAATTCGTTAATAGTAGGATGCTTATTCGTGACGGAAATTGGAATTTACGTAACTTTGATCCGGAGTTCATTGTGGCTCATAAATTTCTTATTTCGGCCGTGATTCCAAAGGATAAGCATGATGCTAAACTAATCCCTTATGAAGCTTATCTATTCACTACTGGAATTCGATTGTTTACCGACGACACGTGTCGTCGGTAAACACCGTCAATTCGTCGCTAAGATGGATTACCGACGACGTCTCGTCGTTAAGACGTCGTTACTAGAAATTGGTCGGTAAATCAAGACTTACCGGCGAATAATGCACAATTCGTCGCTAATCTTGCCGACGAAACGACGTCGTCGTTGATTGCTAAGATTAGCGACGAGTACCTTCGCCGCTAAAATGTAATTTGTTTTTCTTTTTTTTTCGTGGCCGATAATTGAATTTATTTATTCTTTTTTTTATTTTCTAATTGCCGACAACATTTACCGACGACCTGTTGTCGGTAATTTAAGTTTTATGTTTTTTTTTTTTAAATATAAATCCTGATTAAATAATTCTTTTTAATGCAATTAGCGACGACATTCAAAGGATGAATGTCGTCGTCAAGACTGTATGAATGTCGTCGGCATTTTTTTTTTTTTTTTTTTTTTTTAGATTTTAAATTTCATTTTTTTTTTTTTTAATTTGATTTTTTTTTATTATAAATGTAATACGAATAAAATTGATACATATGACAAAAAATTTCAATACTTAATAGAAAAAACCGAATCATAATTAAAATCATAAAAAAAGTCTTACAAAATGTCAAAACAATTCAACATAAGTCAAACACACCAAAAAGAAGTCTAAAAAAACCGAATCAGAATCAACATAAGTCTAGAAAACCAATTAAAAAGTCAAACTATTACAAACCAAATCCAACTCAAATAAAAACCAACTCCAACTATGCATCATCATCATTCCTTTCATCTCCTCGTTCCTCGGGACTCCTTCTCGGGGGGGGCTGGGGGGGCTGGGGGTGGCCGATCGAGCCCATTCCTTGAGCTATCCTCATACCATTTAAGGTATCGAATAGCGTGTCCATTAAGCTCGGCTGACTCGACTGGCTCGAAGAACTCCCGGTCGATGTGGAGGTAGGATCTGGTATAGGCTCAAGACCTTGTTTGACTCGAAGCTCGTTCATGCCTGCGAACATCGCCTTCAGTAGATCCTCGGACGCAGCATCGGCTTTTGCTTGTTTCCGTGATCTCTTCCGCACCCCTCCAATGGTAGGCACCCAATGTCTCGACTTCGGTGGGGCCATGACCTCCATAATAGTCTCTAAAATAGCATCCATCTGCTCCTGCGTAGAAACCTCGGTGCCATTGGCTGCAGCCTCCACTACCTTCGTCTGCATCTTCCCCCGTAAAACAGCCTATAATTAGATTTAATATAAAAATAAATTAGAGTAATATCAAAGTAAAGTAAAAAATAAAATAGTTAAGTAATGAAAAAAAAACTTACACTTGCTTTTTCCAACCGCTCGTCCCGATAGCTGTCACTAGCCGAATCGTATGCAAGATGATCGAAGTAGCCGCTCAATGGAGGAAGCTCCATCTCCTCTGCGGTCTCTTCGTCCGTGAAAATCATCGGCTCCTTCGTCACGGTCTTAAGCGTCCCCTATACAATTTTCAATACCGAATATTAAATAACTAAAAATAAATAAATTATTAAAAACGCATTAAATTAAAATTTTATTAAATGTTATTATACCTCCATAATAACCTCCCTAGTCTGGGATAGGTTCCGAGACCCAGCCCTACTCGCACTAGACTGCTGCTCCCGGTTTTTCCGATTAATCTCCGCCTGAGCCTACAAATAATAAACAAAAATAGTTATAAATCTAATAAATAACGAAAAATAGTTGTAATAAATATTTTTTTTTTGTTACCTGGGCATTCAGATCGTCCCAATTCTTCTTCGCAATAGCCCAATACTCGGGTTTAATATCCGGGGGAGCGAGACCGTTGTTGTAGTAATCCGACTTCAAGTCGGATTTCCATCTCCGATAGCAGGCCGATTGCATACTGGTCAACTTTTCGCAAATATCCTCCCAGTCACCTCTTCTCCTCCACCCCTCCACGTCAAAAAATTCTTGAAGACGGCCGTAAATACCCCCTATCCGACCTTCGGGGACCTCTATCCACTGTTTGTAAATGGGGGGTACAAATTCTCGAACCGCGTGCCCGATGACCTGACCCACGTGTTTATAGTGTGGGCCCACTATATTCCACGTCTTGTCGATGACGGAGAATTCGATCGGTATTGGCCACCCAACTCTTTTCAGCGTCTCTTGGGCGGTCCGGATAGAGGTGATACTTCGGGGTTTCCGAAGTCTTCTCTTCGGATTTCCTGTTACATTGAATAGAATTTATTAGTTATTTAATTAAAAAAAAATCAAACTTATGAAATTGAAATTTATTAAGTATTTTTACCTGAAGGTTGGTCGCAGTCTTGGAGTCCCCGATTCGGACCCCTCGGTGGATCGTTACCGGATCCATCACCGCCATGGGAACGTGCCATCACATCAGCCATCTACAATTTTAGAAATTACTTATTAGTCCCTATACTTTAATTAATTACATTTTAGTCCCTATATTTTCATATATTGCATAAAGGTCCCTATATTTTCAAATATTGCAAAAAAGGTCCCTATAATTTTACATTTTGGTCCTTATATTTTTTATATATTTCAACTTAGTCCTTAAATTTTGGTTTGGTTTCAACTTAGTCCATTTTTCGATTAACCCTACAATTTTAATATATTGCAAAAAGGCCCCTATATCACATTACAAGTCCCTATACTTTCGTATATTGCAAAAAGGCCCCTATATCACATAACAAGTCCTTTAATCTCTAAAAATCATATCTAAAACATAACATTCATATCAAAAAATCCAAAAATCATATCAAAACCCTAGTTTTCTAAAACAAATCATAAATTCATCATTTGGTTGTGTTTTTAATCCCAAAAATATACCAAACAAGCTAAAATAACATCACTATAATTCGGATTACACTAAACATAGCATAACAATCACAAAAAAAAATCAATTAAAAAAAAAAAAAAGGCAAAATAGAATCGAAAATTGTTACCTGTTACGTGGATAATGTGTAGTTTACAACCATGAATCCATGCCAGAAACAAGGAAACAAAAAACAAAACAAACAAAAAAGATATTAGAAATAGAAATTAAAAATTAAGAAAATGAAATTGAATGGTGTTTATGGAAGGATTAAGCTTACCTTGATGTTCGATTGGTGGTTGTACAGCCTCGGAATAGCTTGGAATGGGTTGAAATGGCGTTTTTTGAGAGGATTTTCTGTGGTGAGTGAGGAAGAAATGAGCTCGGTTAGGTCATATAGAAAAAGAAATTACCGACGACGGCGCGTGTCGTCGGTAATTCTAAGTAAGTCGTCGCTAATCAGGGCCACGTGGCCCACTCCGTACACACGAGGCTATCGTGTCCATGATTACCGACGACAGCGTCGTCGCTAATCCAAAAAGTTTGTCGCTAATTTTCATGGGCGGGAAACTTGACCGCCCATGTTGGCCAATGAAAATTTTGGGATTGATTAGCGACGACGGGTTCTAATAATGTAGTCGGTAATAAATTAGCGACGACATTCAAAGGATGAATGTTGTCGGTGAACACTAGGTTGTCGTCGCTAATTTTTTTTTTTTTTTTTTTTTTTTTTTTTAACTTTACTCTTTCTCTTTTATAAATTATCTATGATTCCAATTTTATTTGTTTCTATTTTTTACTTTATTCTTTCACTTTTATACAATATTTCTTTAATGTTAGTGTATGGTTTGATTGGTCAACTGTACGAGTCAAATGTCAGTGTATGGTTTGATTGGTCAACTGTACGAGTCAAATGTCAGTGTATGGTTTGATTGGTCAACTGTACGAGTCAAATGTCAGTGATTGGTTTGATTGGTCAACTGTACGAGTCAAATGTTAGTGTATGGTTTGATTGGTCAACTGTACGAGTCAAATGTCAGTGATTGGTTTGATTGGTCAACTGTACGAGTCAAATGTTAGTGTTTGGTTTGATTGGTCAACTATACGAGTCAAATGTTAGTGTATGGTTTGATTGGTCAACTGTACGAGTCAAATGTCAGTGATTGGTTTGATTGGTCAACTGTACGAGTCAAATGTTAGTGTTTGGTTTGATTGGTCAACTATACGAGTCAAATGTTAGTGTATGGTTTGATTGGTCAACTGTACGAGTCAAATGTCAGTGATTGGTTTGATTGGTCAACTGTACGAGTCAAATGTCAGTGATTGGTTTGATTGGTCAACTGTACGAGTCAAATGTCAGTGTATGGTTTGATTGGTCAACTGTACGAGTCAAATGTTAGTGTTTGGTTTGATTGGTCAACTATACGAGTCAAATGTTAGTGATTGGTTTGATTGGTCAACTGTACGAGTCAAATGTTAGTGTATGGTTTGATTGGTCAACTGTACGAGTCAAATGTTAGTGTATGGTTTGATTGGTCAACTGTACGAGTCAAATGTTAGTGTATGGTTTGATTGGTCAACTGTACGAGTCAAATGTTAGTGTATGGTTTGATTGGTCAACTGTACGAGTCAAATGTCAGTGATTGGTTTGATTGGTCAACTGTACGAGTCAAATGTTAGTGTATGGTTTGATTGGTCAACTGTACGAGTCAAATGTCAGTGATTGGTTTGATTGGTCAACTGTACGAGTCAAATGTTAGTGTATAGTTTGATTGGTCAAATGTTAGTGTATGGAAAACAAAAGAGGGGTTGCAAAATATTTCTTCAAATGCACCACAAATATACGAGTTCAAATTCAAATAACAAAACACCACAAATACGTGTAATAATTAAAAAAACAGATAAACTTTTCAACTAGTCAGATTCATCTCCACTGTGAACTATAGGCTCACCATCACTATCAAACTCAGTAGGTTCTTCGTCTCTATATTCTTCCCACGTGTCATCCTCCAATTCCCCGTTCTCATCAGTAATCATTTCAAAAGGCATTTGAATACGAAAATGAGATGGGTCAATCTCGACCTCCTCCGTACTTGCCAAGTTCATCGGACCGGAATCGGTATCAGGGGTAACCAAAGGTATTGTTATTCTCCCGCCATCCGTAGCTAATGATTCCGAACCCCATAACTCGGGACTCCATCCATGCCGATCGTTTATTTCCCAAACGGCCTTCCATTCTTTAGATGATTTCTTTGCACGAATCTCGTCAATATAAAACACTTTCTTCGCTTGTGATGCTAGAATGTACGGTTCGTTTGGCCAACCAACGCTTGCTGTGTTGATAAAGGTTACCCCGTGTTCTGTCCTTGATTCACTCTCCTTGTACCACTTGCAAACAAATAAAACAACCGAGCACCCTCCACTGTACGTTAGCTCCAATATTTTCAATAATTCGCCGTAACATGGTGACCCATCGTAAATGACACATACACCGTAATCTTGCGTCACTCTTTTTTCTCCTTTGCTCTTTGTTATCCACTTTACACCGTTCACAATACATGAATCGTACATGTGCACTGCACCAAAAGGCATGAATCATTAAATATATAAATATATCATTAAATATATAAATATATCATTAAATATATAAATATATCATTAAATATATAAATATATCATTAAATATATAAATATATCATTAAATATATAAATATATCATTACATATATAAATATATAAATATATAAATATATAAATATTACTTACGTCCTAAATGTCTCGATTTCGTCGCAGTTATTCAAAATATAAAAAATAACGTGCTCCCTATCTTTATACGCTAAAGAACCAGATACTTTCTTGCCAACTGGAGTACACTGGGAGTTGAAAACGGATAACTCTCTATGCACTGGCGGTGGTTCGTTGTATCTACCTGGATCGTTGAACTTTGTTTTTTCTTCACTAAGGTACCTGGATACAAATATAAATGTAAAATATATAAATATAAATATATAAATACAAATAACAACGTTGAACTTGTTTTTTCTTCACTAAAGGTACCTGGATATGAAATTCAACGTCTCTTCCGCCACGTAACCCTCGGCTATTGAACCCTCTGGTCTAGTTGGGTTTCGAATATACTCTTTCAACTTTTTCAAATACCTTTCAAATGGGTACATCCACCGCATTTGAACCGGGCCCCCTAGCAATGCTTCATCGTACAAGTGTATCACCAAGTGGATCATTATGTCAAAAAATGCAGGAGGCAGGATCGTTTCAAGGTTGCACATTACTTCAGCCACTTTTGCCTTACCGGTTAACAACTTTTTCCTACTCAAATTCTTGCTACAAACAACTCTAAACACGTTCGCTAACCCAATTACCGCTTCGCTAATAGGCTTATCCTCTAAAAGACCCGGTAGACAACAAACAAAGAGATACTGCATCATAACGTGGCAATCATGCGATTTCATTCCAATAATCTTTCCCGTATCAACGTGAACATTATTCCTCAAACTAGAGGCAAAACCATCTGGAAACCTTTGTGCCTGTAACCACTCAAGAAAAATCTTCCTCTTCTCCGCTGATAACGTGTACTTTCCACGCTTTAGTGTTGTCTTACCTCCTACGGTTGAGAGCCACAACTCCTTTCTAATTCCCAAATCCTTAAGATCCATTCTCGCCTTCACGTTATCTTTGTTTATTTTACCATCAATTCCTATAACCGTACCAAGCAAACTGTCACACACATTCTTCTCGCAATGCATTACATCGATGTTATGTTTTAACACATTTTCTGACCAATACGGTAAGCGATAAAAAATACTCTTTTTTTTCCAGTTGGACTCACGAGGACCTGTTTTTTTCGTCACCTTGCCACCAAAATCCTTGTGTTTACCGGGAAACACAATGGGAAGCCCATCAAGCTGTGTCTGAATACTAGCGGGACTATGTTTCCTCGGTGGGGCCCGTTTATCCGCTTTCTTGTACGAAACCGTATCATCTCTGAGATTATGATCGAAAGGTAACCAACGTCTATGATCAAAGTAAACAACCTTATTCGTCACCTTCAACGAAGGAGTGGAATCCATGCATTCTGGGCAAGCCATGTAACCTTGACCCGACCATCCTGAAGCGTAAGACCGAGCGGGGTAATCGTTGGTCGTGGACAACACACAAACCTTCATTAAAAACATTAGCTTCGTGTGGGCGTTATACGTATGGATACCTGTTTTCCACAGCATGTCCAACTCGTCTATAACAGGGCGGAGAAAGACATCCATGTCCTTTCCGGGTGAGCGGGGACCCGGAATCAACAAACAAAGCTGAAATGTGGTCTCCTTCATGCATGTCCAAGGTGGCAAGTTGTAGACGGTCAATATAATAGGCCACATACTGTAGGAGTTGTTCTGCATGGAGAACGGACAAAACCCATCGAGCCCCAGGCCCAAATATACATTCCGAGGTTCACTGGCAAACTCAGGATGTAGCGCTGCAAATCTCTTCCAACTATCACCATCAACCGGATGACGCAACACATCTGGATCGGCACTTTTTCCGGTATGGTGCCAAATCATTTCTTCAGCGGTTTGTTTCGAAGCGTATAGTCGCTGCAATCTCGGAGCAATCGGAAAGTAACGAAGCTTCTTATGCGGTACTTTGTTACCCTTCTTCGGGTCATATCTTGATTCACCACATACTGGACAGTTGTCGAGATTTTCATTCTCCTTGTAAAAAATGGCACAATCATTCAAACAAACATCGATAGTAACATACCCCATACCCAAACTTTTAAGTTTCTTGTTGCATGCTTCGTAAGAATCGGGCAAGTTGTGAGGTTTCGGTAAAACACGACCAAGCAACTCTAACAACTCGGTAAATGATGTGTTACTCCACTTGTTCTTTACTTTTATGTGCATAAGCTTGGCAATGAAATTCAAGGAACTCATCGCTGTACAACCAGGATATAATTCTGTCTCCAATTCTTCAAACAACGAATTAAAACTGTTTTCAGTAGGAAGATGTGCGTCTCTCATTTCAATATCTCCCGGATGACCACCAACATAGTAACTTTGTCTCACATCCTCATAAACACGATGCATCTCGCTATCTATGTTTGGTTCTTGAATTGTCTCGGGAATAACCACCTCTTTCTCGCCGTGTTTTGTCCAAACAAGATATGATTTGTTGAAACCTTGTTTTAGAAGGTCGACCCTAACTTCGTCGATGGGTTTTCGAGAGTAATTATTACACTTCGTACACGGACAATACATGTAACCAGTGGTACACTCTTGATTTTTCTCTGCATATTCCATAAAACGAAAAACCCCAGATACATATTGTTTCGTATAATAATTAGTTGTATCGATCCAACTCTTATCCAAATCCGGATTCATCTCTTGGCAACAATTTTATACAACTAGACAAATAAAATATTTAATTATTACAACCCAATTAAAAAGAATAATAAAAATTACAACACAATAAATGACATAATAAAAATTACAAACCATTGAATGAATAAAATTACAAACAATTAAATAAATAAAATTACAACACAATATATCGATAATAAATTTCATATAATTAATAAAACAAATAAAAATATATGAACACAAAAAATTAAATACAACCAAACATGCATACTACAAGACATAATAATAAAAAAATAAACCATATCATATGTAATTCATCAACCTAATCATGTATAATTATAGCAACTAACATATATCAATTACAAAAAAATGAAAAAGCATGAAATTTCTTGAAAATACCTTGAATTGGATGGTTAAGAAGAGGATTGATGACCACAAACCACCTAGACAATGTACTAATTCACCTAATCACATCATATATCAACAATGAAACACAATTAAAAAAAAAAATTATATTTTAAAAACATGAATTTTCATGAATTTACCTTAAATTATGTGATGAAAATGGATATTGATAATGCCCCACCTTGATTATGGACCCGGGAATGGTGCAAGACAAATTGGAGAATCAATTAGGGGGAAAAAAAAATCTGTGATTTTTTGGGAGAAATTCGGAGGTGTTTTAATTTGTGTGGGTGTTTTATGAGATAAAAAAACTGCTGGCTACAAAAATACACACAGACAATTACCGACGACACGTAAATTCGCCGGTAATTTTAAATCGTCGTCGGTAATTACCTTCCAAAACGTTGTCGTCATCTTTTCGCGACGCCACTTTTTCGTTTAAAAAAAATAAAAATTCACACCAATAAATTCGCGACGAAGTCGATACTATTCACGACGACGTTTTGTCGGCAATATTTAGCGACAACTACGTCGTCGGTAATCTTGGCCACTTACCGACGACCCGTGATTCGCCGGTGATCTGTCGTCGGTAAACGACCGAATTGTAGTAGTGATTATATTTGATCTTCGCTAAACAACGGATTAACATTATTGCGATAATGTTTAAATGGATGAACCATGCTAGAGCATCTCGGGATAAAGTCCCATACGGTATTTTTCTAACTAAAATCTTTGATGCAAGTGGAATTTCTTTAGGAGGAACAAATGTGAAACCAATAGATAGAGCTTGGTGTTTCGATTATAGCACGATTAAGAGAATGAAATTTGCTATCTATAATAACACCTATGTTTCGCATTCACATATAAATCGTATTTCGGATGCTTCAATTCGTAATCGTATCTTACAAGCGAAAGAAGGAACTTTCGGTCCGGAGCTTAACTCACTTGAATTATTGGATACCCCGGCCCAACAAAATCCTATCCCAAATGAGCCTACTCAAAACCCACCCATTCATGAGGATCCTCCTAATCCATCTCGTTTTGAAAGCACAATAACTCGGTTTATGGATTATATGGGTAGAAAATTCGAGGCTTTGGAAGAGAAATTAGAAAGGAAATTTGGAGTGTTAGAAGAGAAATTGGGAACTCTTGCTAGTGAGTTAACTTGCGTGAAAAATGATGTCTCGTGCATTAAATATGATTTATGTCATTCTCGCCATCGTTCTAGAAGCCGCTCTCCTCGTGAAAATCGTTAATTGGTCGTGTTGTGTGTTTGCTTTTAAATCTTCATTTTATCCTTCTTGGTGTTTATGTGTTTTATTGTGGTTGTTTTTGGACTAAGTATGTGGTGTTTATGCTTTAATTGTTTGTGGGTCCGTGTTTTGGACTTTTAGGATATTATTGCTACTTATTTGGATAATGGTTTAGGATGTTTTGTGTTTAAACTTGGATAATTGGTTAGTATGTTTTGTTTTTATCTTAAATGTTAGTTGCTATATTTTTATGCTTGGGATATTATTTAAATGTGTTACTAACATTTTCTTTAATGATAGGTACTATTGCATCTCTAATTCTTGATTCTATCATATATTGCTCTTTAGTCCCTAAAGATAAAATTGTTGAAAATTGCAATTAGGTCCCTAAAAAGTTTTTAAAATTGCCTTTTAGTCCTTAAATTCTTTTGAAAAATAATTTGTGTCCCTATACTTTTCAAAAAATACATTTTACCCCTAACTTTCTTAAAATTGATTTCAAATAGTCTTATTAGGGAGAAATTGTTGATCAAATTTTTACAAATTGAAACAAACTCTATGCATTTTGTAAGGGGGAGTTTTTGTTAAATCATATTTAAAAACTCTAATGCTTTGGCTAATCTTTTATCTCATATATTGCTACTAATCGTTTGTGTCATTAGAAAGCATATGAAATGAAAATCTATCGATCAAGAAGTTGGTAAAATGTCACTATCTCTTAGCTCTTACAATTATCTTACTTTATGAATCTCTTGCAACTCTCTTAAAATCATTGTTTGAAATCTATTCACTTGAGTTTTAGCTCTTCTATTCTTAGTTGTTTTTACCCCGTCTTTTTTATGAAGACAAAGGGGGAGAAATATGTGCACTAAAACTTTCAAAAATTGCACTTTTTAAATCTCACAAATGCATCTTGAATCTTATATGCTTTTTGTGAGGGGGAGCTTTATTTCATTAGTGCTTAAACTTTCATATCATTCCTAAGGTGTTTTAGTGAAGGATTTGTCATCATCAAAAAGGGGGAGATTGTTGGCATATAGCCTCCCTTAATAGGTTGTTTTAATATGACAAATACTCTTATGATTAGTGTGCTAATTACTCTTGCTTTATACATCCTTACTTGCACTATTATTCATCAAAAACACTTTGCATATCATTCTTATTATATCTCATTACATTACTTTTATTCATATCTTTATATACCTTGAGATATAGCCTTAATGATCAAATGCAATGTTTTAAAAAATGATGTTATCTACAACTTTCGTGAAGAAGATTTATTAATCCGAGCATCAAAGCAAAGGTCAAATCTATCAAAGATGTTTGGTGCGGTACACCGGACCAATGGCGCGGTACACCGGACCAAGAATGCGGACTAGGGCACGGTGCATGGCTAGCCCGTCAGTTAGATAAAATATTAAGTCGAGGAGAATTGCGGTGCACCGGACGATTCCTGCGGTACACCGCAAGGAAGGTTTTTTTGCACAAAGTTAAGTCATAATAAATATATCCGTTGGGGAAATCAATAGATCCGTTAGACCCAAGCCTTATGACCGTTGGAAGCAATTTTCAGCTATAAATTGAAGCTCTTTGAAGGCTACAACTACACCAACTAATTACAAACATTAAGGGGCTTAATTGTTATCATTCAAGAAGGTGTCAAGAGCTATACATTGTCAAAATCAATCTTAGTGAGCTTATTAGTCCTATCCAACTCATCCAAGGAGTTAATCAAATAAGCCACAAAGTTTTATCTACTCAAGAGGAGTTTACATGCTTATAGTTATATCCACTCTTTAGGAGATTATCTAGCAAAGTAGTTTCACCCCTTAAAACACTTTGTATCTATCCTCTTAAGTCTAGGTCTTGTAATAGATAGATTAAGAGAGAATTCAAGTATAGGGAGTATACTTGGTGTCCTTGTGTTGTGATTACACAAGTGTTTGTCCTTCGTGTTATCGAAGAGGTTGTAAGGGTTATTGTGTTCTCGACCCGGTTAAGAGAGACACGGGAGCTTAGTGAAAAGCTTGAAATCCTAAGGAGGCTTCCTTAGGTAGTGGATGTAGGGAAACCGAACCACTATAAATCGCGTGTATCTTTCTATCCCTACTCTATTTACTTTCCGCACTCTATATGTTTGATAATATGCTAGCATGAATATTGTGATAATGATTATCTAGTTTATCTAACATATTGTCTTCTAGAGTAGTAAGAGATTAGATTGTCGATTTACTTGTCTAACTTATATATCGAACATTTATCTTATCCTTTGCATGATCCTATAAGTGTTTGATATATTTAGTTGACTTAGAAGTTTTCTCTTAAACTTATAATAGTCCAAAAGATTTTTAATTAGGCATTAATCTTATTAAGTAATCCTATTCACCCCCCCCCCCCCCCTCTAGGACTTTCATTGCTGAACATCATTCTTAAGTTAAACGTTGGATAATTCATCTCTAACTCAGCCCTAAATTTCCTACATTATTTTCACCCAAATCATCATGTGAACTATCTAGGTTGTGTAGTTGATAATCTTCTCTAACAAGAAAATTTAGACATAAACTATTAGTTCCTGCACTATTTTTGTACATGGAAATTATATAATGGCAATATTTGTTTAATACATAAAGTTAGCTACAAGTTTGTGTAGTTTTTTGGTATAAGTGCATTAATTAATAAATAAATAGGTATGATTATAAATTTATGTGTTACAGATTAATATTACAATATTGGCAAATAAAATAATTTAAATTTTAATATTTGTAAATAGATGGGTATGAATGTAAAATGTAAAAAGTTTAGTCTTGTACATATAATGTGCCATATATATTGGACATGTTTTCATTTTTCAATAAATACATAATTTTTGTTGCAAGTTTGGAATTGTGTGTGTTATATATTGTAAGAAGATTAATATAAATACACTTATATGTAGTACATGGGTTAAAATGCAATATTTTAAAATACAAGAGTCTGATTGCAGACTATGTACATGATACAAGCATGGTTATGAATGAAAATTTTGTATGACACAGAGGGAATTTCCATGTTAGATAAATAAGGTTCTAAATATTATCAATAGTGTATAATTACAAATAAAATGTAGATCAAAAACAAAATTATAATTGCGAAGAATAAAGATATAAACATACAATAATATGACATTAGTAGGAGTTTGAATAGTTTATATATACACGATAAACAAATAAATATAATTTACTAATCTTAAATTCTACATACAAACTCATAATACTTAAATGCATACAAAACAAAGATACGGAAGATAAATCACTATCTAGCAAACAAAATATCCAATCCATCTAACTTAATAACACGTAAATATTAATATACATGTAGTAGTAAAATTAATAGTCTACCAAAATACATAAAAATGCAGTACATGGTCATATGTGTCAATCAACCTCAAGTAGGAGGTAAAATAAGAGAGAAAAAATCATTACTATATGTTGGTATTCATATCTACTACAAATCTCTAGTAATCTATTTTGTTCTTCATTGATCACTTTTTTCTTACTCCTTTCTTATTATCTCGAGTTATTAAGTGATGAAGGTATTGTGTTTCACGTATTGATAAAAAAATGAGTGAATTTTGTTTCTCGTGTTGTTCAACCATGAAGGAGGTTTGTGTGGTAAATTGATGGACTTGTTGTTCGGTAAATGATTTTCCTTTTATTTTCATCCCAAGGGCACCGTTCTTCTTCTTCTTCTTCTTCTTCTTCTTCTTCCTCCTCTAAAAAAATATGATTCTAATAAGTTAAGTTCTTCCATAATAAGTTTCAATTTAAATTGAAATATTGGGACATATGATACAAAAAATCTAAAAAAGTAGAGAGATAATTTAACATGATTATCTCTAAATTATTCTAATAATAAATTAATTACTATAATAAAGTAAAATAGAAGGTATTATCAAATAACAATCTTGATGTCATGCAAATAATTTAAAAAATCGAATATATCCACAAATCTTATTCAAATGTAACAAACATCAAGAATGCGAGAAGATAAAAATGTACATTTTGACAAAACACAATGCAGAGATTAAAGGAAGAGGAATAAGTTGATGAAAAGATAATGAGGAGAAAGATTGTGTGAATGTATGGTAATGTAATTTAAACCTACTACTTTTTGTGATATGTATATAGTGAATAAGACACAATGTTAGGGATTGATAACAATAATGGACTATATAATGTTATATACTGTAAGATACGAGAATTATGTTGTAGTTATTATTTCAAATTTTTGTTAAATGAATATCAATATTTGTTATAATTCAGCTTACATATTATATAAGATAACATTAAATGTTTGTTTTTAAATGAGTATATTATAGGATAAATTTTTTTAAATTTTCATCATTTTTGCATCGTTATCTCATTTTACTATGCATATTTCATATTTAGTCAATTTAAGCCATCAACTTTATAGTTTCTTTCAATGGTAATCCAAATCCAGAAAATTGAATAGTGAACTACATTTAGACATGTTTAGGTCAATGTTGAGATTTGAAATTTATCTTTTAATTCTATATTTTAACATAATTTTAATTTTTCATTTTTCATTCTTTTACATTTGAGACCACTATTTATCTTGTAATTTATCCTATTTAATTAAGGATTTACCTTTTAATTTTTCATTTTAGTCTAAATTATACATGTTAACTTCTAATATTTGTTATGTCGATTTTGTCACATTATAAAAGTGATATTGTATTTGATATCTGTATCAATTACATATTATTCATGAATATTTTATGTCAATTAATCCTAATTATTAAATTTTCTATTGATTAAATTCATTTATTTTCGAAGCACATATTTAAACATGTATATCTAAGTATGTAATGGAGTAGTACTTTTGGAACTAGCGACCGGAAGAGAAGCTCATGATTGAGATATGGTTTCATCTTCAGTTGGATAGGAATGTCATTACATTCAAGAAGATAAACCTATAACTTAAGCTCTAGACAATGAAATAAAGGAACTTGACTACTTAGAAGAGATAACTAGTGTATTCAAACTAGAAATTAAGTGTACTAGTACTTTCCCTTCCTCTAGACATACCATAAAAGAAGTATGAAATGTCTTGATCCAATGCACACAACAATCGCTATACAAATTCAAAGTTGAACAAAGCGAGTATTATTCTGCTCTGCTTTTCAAGAACTCTAACCGTGATAGAACATTAGAAAACAAAGATGATGATAGTAATTATACATCAATCGTTTTATCGTTTTTTATAATTACAGATTCTAGGTAAAGCAGAGTTCAAGCAAAATTATTCATTTTTCTTCACGTATAATCATCATATATATAATATTTAAGCATGTGTATCACACATAGTAGTGGTAACTAAATGTATAAAAGTTGTAGCAAAAGGGTGTTCCCCACACTTTATTCTTTGTCACAATGTCTGTAGACATTAGTCTACGATGCGACTCAAGCTACACGCGAGCAAGACACCAAGAAGAAGGGTAAATACAAGGGTTAAGATTATGATTAGTCCTCACGTAAAAGGTAAGAAAATTCGAGGTATTGGGAATTAGAAGCTGCCAAAAGGGCAGCTCCAATGCGAGAGCCATCATTAGATAGCTCAATGGCGATATTATGATAAGTCTCACCAAGCAACTCCTCAAGAGTACTCTCCAAAGAGTCTCTAAAATAAGTATAACGCTGGTATAATCCTTCATCCATTGATATCACAGACTTTTTCTTCTCTCTTCCCTTATCTGCTACATCTCTACCTAATTTTTTTAAGATCCTGAGAATTCCAGCGGCAGCAAGACGAGCACCACGTGTTGCCACGATCTCACATACTAGTACAAATACTCTTCTAATTCCCAACGAAGAATTACGTCGCTGTCACAACTTTAAAAATGAATAAATATAAATCATAATATGCTATATTATAGTCCCTTACATCAAGTATTTCTTCCAGTTTTCTACCAACGACTTTGAGATTTGGAGATGTGTCTTGATGCATTGCAGACATGTCGGGGGTCCTGTAAATGTTATATTTCAAGAATTTGAAAAAAAGATAACATATATCAAAGACAAGAGAGAGTCTAGTGGCTTATAGTACCCAAATATAAATGGTACTTTAAGATTTGGTGGGATAGTTTCACCAAAAATGGAAGCTTCTTCGGCCCTCCCAAGCAAAACTCTACAAACAATTTCTCCAAGATACATTCCAGAAATGAGCTACTCGTAAATTTGCTCCCCAGGGTTCATACTTTCGACATCTAGATTTTTGTCATATTTTGTTATTGGAAGATTTGATGATTAGAAATTACCCCATCCCATGTTTATTACCTTTCATTATGTTTAACAATAATTCAGCTACACCAAAAAGATAAAAAATAAAAAATAAAAAACTAGTTTAAGCGAACCATTTCCCCCGAATTAGGTAATAGACCAAGAAACTTTAAAATTATATTAGCTTGCTCCACATATGCTGTGTTACTTCCTGTACCCAAAGTCACAACAGCAATAACATCAGGGTTATTGTTTCGACCTTCAGCTAAAGTTCCCACAATATCATTCACCTAACATCACAAATCATTAGTCCAAAACAAATGAACCAAATATTTAATACAAAAAGCGAAACATACCAAAGAAGATATATGCATATCAAGCCCGACTCTTTCCATCGCTTTTGTAAATTCGCAAACCACATCTTGTCCAACCTATTAAAAAAATTACCAATCAATTTTCCCTATTAATTCTAATCAATCGATTAAGATAAAAGACTAAATGTCTCTTCTATTGATAAACCCTTTGTCCACTTAATAAGAGTCCCTAATGCGACTTAGAATTGTTGAACAGGAAATGATAAGGTATATGCGAGCTCTCTCTGCATACCATGTGGGATATGAAAGTCTTCACCCTCAGTAGCAACAAATTTTGCAAGTGAAGATGTAATAAAATCGAATAATTCCTTAAATGCATCACAATTTTGATTTGATGAGAACATAAATAACATTAATATGATATTTCAGAATTACACACTTACATAAGATGTCGCAGTCATTAAATGTTGTGGAATTGAAACTTCATCAAATTCTTGTCTAACGACACTGTTCTTACCAAGCTGCACACGCAGGACTCGAAAGTTTGTACCACCAAAGTCCAATGCGTAAAATAAGCCTTGTTCATCACTTCATGAACATAATAAATGAGTTATTGTATAATATATTATTAATACAAATGCATACAAATTGTATAAGAGAGATATACCCAGTTGGGAGATTGTCAACATGGGTGACGAGTATCTTGACCTTACTGCTGCCTTCAGAGGCGAGTCCAGTGATCATCTCGGCGGTCATAGCATCTGCCACCTGCAGTATGTGTCTCACACTCCTCTAGCTCCTTTAAAATATCTATTGCCTTAACACATCTCCCAAATCTTTTTATTCGCTGTCTCACCAACACAGTCGCTGCCTTCCCATGAATAAAGATTAAATATTGTGATTATTATAGTTTTAGATTATGGGTGTAGTATAAATATGCTTATATAGATCAAAGATTGAGCAAGATTACGAAGATTTTAGAATTAGCTAAAGGGTTGGGCAACACAATAATCAAGCTTACACTTATTACACGGCACTTGAGTTTGTGAACTTGTATAGTTGTTGTGTTAGTGACAGCTTTTATAATTGTTCGATGTCACTCTTGTTTTTTATTTTTCTTTTATTGTTAATTTTTAAGTTTTTTCTAGCAAATTTCTAGTGGGGTATAATTTTGTTTATCAAATTATTATATTAGACAGATAAATAGATAGGTTACAAGGAGTTTCAAGTAATTTATAATAGAAAATGTCCAATAAAAATAAATAGATAAACCGGTTTATGAATTAAAAAAAGTGTGAAATAAAGTATATGCCCCTGGTTTATTCATACACCAGTTGTCAAATAAAGTTTATGTATATGGTTTGTGAATAAGCCAGCTGTCAAAGAAAATGTTTATACCTGGTTATGAATAAACTAGTTGTCACACAAAATACATGCACCTAGTTTATCAATAAACTAGTTTCCAAACAAAATGTTTGCCCATTTTTTATTATTGGCCAATATATTTAATTTTGTTTATTTGTTTAAAATATTTATACTACTACGTTGAAAATAAATAAGTACATTTATTTGGGAAAAAGAATTAAAACTTTTATAATAATAATTCAGGTTCTTCCACAAAAAGTTTCAATTACAATTAAAATATTGGGATGTAGGATGCAAAAAATCTAAAGAATAGAGAACTAGTAATTTAACATGAGCAACTCTAAATAGTATTAATTAAAATAATCAATGATTGATTAGGATACAATAAAATAGAAGATGTTGTCAAATAACATTGTAGAAGTCATGCAAATAATTAAAAAAAAAAATCTTTGCATAAAACTTATTGAAATACAATGACCGTCAAGCTACAAGAAAAAAAAAGATGCACATTTTGACAAACTAAATTGCAAAAAAACCTAAATTAAGAAAAATAGGTTGATTTAAAGAAAATGAGGACAAAGATTGTGTAAAAGTATGATACAGACATAATTTAAATCTACTACTTTTTATGATATGTATATAAATATGGAAGCGACATAAAGTTAGGATTTGATAGCAAGAATGAAATATATTATGTTATATACTATAAGACTACAAGAACTATTTTGTAATAATTTTTTCGGTTTTTTATTCTAAATTAATATTATCTTTTGTTATACTTCAATTTGTAATATTATTTAGAATTTTGTTTTTTTATTGAGTATATTATAGAATAATTTTCCATGACCATCCTTCATTTTTTTCATTGTTTTCCTATTTTACCATCTATTTTTCAAATTAGTTGATTTAAGTCATCATCTTTATAGGTTTTTTCAACCAGTATTCCAAATTCAGACTTATGGATAGTGAACTACACTTAGATATGTTAAGGAAAATGTTTGACATTTGAGTTTTATCTTTCAATTCCACATTTTAGGATAACCTTTATTTTTCATTTTCTCCCACTTTAGACCACTACTTATCTTTGTATTTCCCCTAGTTAATCAAGCACTTACGTTTTTCTTTTCGTTTAGTTTAGATTATACATGTTAACTTTAGGTGTTTGTTATGTCCTTTTTTCATATTATAAAAGTGATATTTTATTTGATATCCGTATCAATCAGATATTAATATTGCATATTTTTTATGTCAATTAATCCTAATTATTTAAAGTTCAATAAATTAAACTCATTATTGTTCAAAGCACATACTTAAAAATTCATATCTAAACATATAATGAAAATAAATCCGAATATATCCAAACGTAAACTTTAAAGTAGCTCAAACAATTAACAAAAAAAAATCTATCGAAAAAACTTATCCATGACATGTTGAGGTTCGTATCAATGATTGAGGAATTAGTTCTCTCTTCATGAAAACTCTTGCGGTAAATTTTCATCTGTTATTGTATATTCACATTACACCCCTCCATAAAAAAATAAATGTTAGTCCCTTTGAAAAGACAACAAAAACTGAAATTAGTGGTTTATATTTTACTTACTCTCTATAACATCATTTTAATCGACGAAAACCATAGATAGAATCCCAAATTATTAAATTTCCTTTTTACCAAATATCTTTCATTGAGTTGACTATGACAGGAGATTCATACCACATGAGTGTTATACTTGCATACTCATGATCTTTCAAAAATTAGTAGATTTTTCATATATACAACATACTGTAATTAGTTATAGTGGTCATTATACACACTACCTTACCCTATTTGTGTTATTCATTGGCAACTTTATATCTTTTACAGTATGATAAAAAGAGATTTACATGTTAACTTAAACTCACTTCTATCGCTGAACATCATTCTTAAGTTAAACGTTGGATAATTTATCTCTAACTCAGCCCTAAATTTCCTACATTATTTTCACCCAAATCATCATGTGAACTATCTAGGTTGTGTAGTTGATAATCTTCTCTCACAAGAAAATTTTGACATACATTATTAGTTCTTTTATTATTTTTGTACATGGAAATTATATAATGGAAATATTTGTTTAATACATAAAGTTAGCTACAAGTTTGTGTATTTTTTTCGTATAACTGCATTAATTGATAAATAAATAGGTATGATTATAAATTTATGTATTGCAGATTAATATTACAATATTGGCAAATAAAAGAATTTAAATTTTAATATTTGTAAATAGATGGGTATGAATGTAAAATGTAACAAGTTTAGTCTTGTACATATAATGTGCCATATATATTGGACATGTTTTCATTTTTCAGTAAAAACATAATTTTTATTGCAAGTTTGGAATTGTGTGTGTTATATATTGTAAGAAGATTAATATAAAAGCACTTATATGTAGTACATGGGTTAAAATGTAATAATTTAAAATACAAGAGTCTGATAGCAAACTATGTATATGATACAAGCATGGTTATGAATGAAAATTTTGTATGACACAGAGGGAATTTCCATGTTAGATAAAGAAGGTTCAAAATATTATCAATAGTGTATAATTACAAATACAATGTAGATCAACTACAAAATTCTAATTGCGAAGAATAAAGATATAAACATACAATAATATGACATTAGTATAAGTTTGAATAGTTTATATATACACGATAAACAAATAAATATAATTTGCTAATCCTAATTTCTATCTACAAACTCATAATACTTAATGCATAAAAAACAAAGATACGGAAGATAAATCACCATCTAACAAACAAAATATCCAATCTATCTAACTTAATTACACATAAATAGTAATATACATGTAGTAGTAAAATTAATAGTCTACCAAAATACATAAAAATGTAGTACATGGTCATATGTGTCAATCAACCTCAAGTAGGAGGTACAATAAGAGAGATAAAATCATTACTCTGTGTTGGTATTCATATCTACTACAAATCTCTAGTAATATTTTTTGTTCTTCATTGACCACTTTCTTTTTACTCATTTCTTATTATCTCAAGTTATTGACTAATGAAGGTATTGTGGCTCCCGTATTGATAAAAAATGAGTGAATTTTGTTTCTCGTGTTGTTCAACCATGATGGAGGTTTGCGTGGTAAATTGATGGACTTGTTGTTCGCTAAATGATTTTCCTTATATTTTCATCCCAAGGGCACTTTCTTCTTCTTCTTCTTCTTCTTCTAAAAAATATGATTCTAATAATTTAAGTTTTTCCATAATAAGCTTCAATTGAAATTGAAATATTGGGACATATGATACAAAAAATCTAAAAAATCAGAGAGATAATTTAACATGATTATCTCTAAATTATTATAATAATCAATGATTTACTAGAATAAATTAAAATAGAAGGTATTATCAAATAACAATCTTGATGTCATGCAAATAATTTAAAAAATAGAATCTATCCACAAATCTTATTCAAATGTAACAAACATCAAGATGCGAGAAGATAAAAATGTACATTTTGACAAAACACAATGCAGAGATTAAAGGAAGAGGAATAAGTTGATGCAAAGATAACGAGGAGAAACATTGTGTAAATGTATGGTAATGTAATTTAAACCTACTACTTTTTGTGATATGTATATAAGGAATAAGACACAATGTTAGGGATTTATAACAATAATGGACTATATTATGTTTATACTATAGGATACGAGAATTATTTTGTAGTCATTATTTCAATTTTTTGTTAAATGAATATCAATATTTTGTTATAGTTCAGCTTATATATTATATAAGATAATATTAAATGTTTGTTTTTAATTGAGTATATTATAGGATAAATTTTCTTAAATTTTCATCATTTTTGGATCGTTATCCCATTTTACTATGCATATTTCAAATTAGTCAATTTAAGCCATCATCTTTATGGTTTCTTTCAATGGTAATCCAAATCCAAAAAATTGAATAATGAACTACATTTAGACCTGTTTAGGGCAATGTTGAGATTTGAAATTTATCTTTTAATTCTATATTTTAACATAATTTTAATTTTTCATTTTTTATTTTTTTACATTTGAGACCACTATTTATCTTTTAATTTCTCTTATTTAATTAAGGATTTACCTTTTAATTTTTCATTTTAGTCTAAATTATATATGTTAACTTCACATATTTGTTATGTCGATTTTGTCGCATTATAAAAGTGATATTGTATTTAATAACGGTATCAATTACATATTATTCATGAATATTTATATATGTCAATTAATCCTAATTATTAAATTTTCTATTGATTAAATTCATTTATTTTTGGAACACATATTTAAACATGTATATCTAAGTATGTAATGGAGTAGTACTTTTAGAACTAGGGACCGTAAGAGAAGCTCATGATTGAGATATGGTTTCATCTTCAGTTGGATAGGCATGTCATTACATTCAAGAAGATAAACCTATAACTGAAGATCTAGACAATGAAATAAAAGAACTTTACTACTTAGAAGAGATAACTAGTGTATTCAAACTAGAAATTATGTGTACTAGTACTTTCCCTTCCTCTAGACCTACCATAAAAGAGGTATTAAATGACTTGATCCAATGCACACAACAATCGCTATACAAATTCAAAGTTGAACGAAGCGAGTATTATTCTGCTCTGCTTTTCAAGAACTCTAATTGTGATAGAACATTGGAAAACAAAGATGAAGATAGTAATTATAAATAAATCGTTTGATCGTTTTTTATAATTTCAGATTCTAGGTAGAGTTGAGGTCAAGCAAAAATAGTCATTTTTCTTCACGTATAATCTTCATATATATATATATATAATATATAAGCATGTGTATCACACATAATAGCGGTAACTAAATGTAAAAAAAGTTGCAGCAAAAGGGTGTTCCCCACACTTTATTCTTTGTTATAATATCTGTAGACATTAGTCTACGATGCAACTCAAGCTACACGCGAGCCAGACACCAAGAAGAAGGGTAAATACAAGGGCTAAGATTATGATTAGTCCTCACGTAAAAGGTAAGAAAATTCGAGGTACTGGAAATTAGAAGTTGTCAAAAGGGCAGCTCCAGAGCCAAAATTAGATAGCTCAATGGAGATATTATTATAAGTCTCACCAAGCAACTCCTCAAGAGTACTCTCCAAAGAGTCTCTAAAATAAGTATAACGCTGGTATAATCCTTCATCCATTGATATCACAAAAAATTTCTTCTCTCTTCCCTTATTAGATACATCTCTACCCAATTTTTTCAAGATCCCGAGGATTCCAGCGGCAGCAAGACAATCACCACGTGTTGCCACGATCTCATATACTAGTATAATTACTCTTCTAATTCCCAACAAAGAATTACGTAGCTGTCACAACATTAAAAATAAATACAATACGATATAAATCATAATATGCTATTTTATAGTCCATTACATCAAGTATTTTATTCACTTTTCTACCAACGACTTTGAGATTTTGAGATGTGTCTTGATGCATTGCAGACATGTCGGGGGTCCTGTAAATCTTATATTTCAAGAATTAGGAAAAATGATAACATATATCAAAGACAAGAGAGAGTCTAGATGCTTATAGTACCCAATTATAAATGGTACTTTCAGATTTGGTGGGATAGTATCACAAAAACTGGAAGCTTCTTCGGCCATCGCAAGCAAAACTCTACGAACAATTTCTCCAAGATACATTCCAGAAATGAGCTTTTCGTAAATTTTCTCCCTAGGGTTCAAACTTTCGACATCTAGATTTTTGTCATATTTTGTTATTGGAAGATGTGATGATTGGAAATTACCCCATTCCATGTTTATTACCTTTAATTATGTTTAAAAATAATTCAGCTACACCAAAAAGATAAAAAATAAAAAGTAAAAAACTTGTTTAAGCGAACCATTTCCCCCGACTTAGGTAATAGACCAAGAAACTTTGGAATTATATTAGATTGCTCCACATATGTCGCGTTACTTCATGTACCCAAAGTCACAGCAGCAATAACTTTTTTTTTGTCAATTACAACCGAATATAACCCGACTAAATTTTACAAAGATTGTTCAAGGTCCTATCGAATACACTTAGCTAGTGCGTCTGCCGTTGTGTTATAGCATCTATTAATATGTTTCACCTCCCATCCTGGGTACCGACCAATCCAACTTTCGATCTCCGAAAGAATGGGTTTAAGGCTCCAGTGAAGCCCGGTCTTCTTTTTAATTCATTGAATCAATTCAAGGTTGTCAGAGTAGAATGAAACTCTCTGACTAGTGAGATCATAGGATGATCTCATAGCTAACAAAATCGCCCACGCTTCTCCTTCGATGACTTTTTTTGATTTTGCATCTCACATTTATCTTTCGTTCAATACGTCCACTAGTATTTATTCCAATGCCCGCAATACATGAATGACTATTCCTGTTAATAAAAGATGTGTCGCACATCCAAATCATATCAGCCGTATCCTCAATCGCTGGGTTATCTATATTCGAGGTTCTTTCGATTCTTTCATCCGTTTCCTTATGCCACGAATTAATTTTTTCTCCAAATAGCCTCTGCATCGAGTCTTTAACCCTATAAAAAATATCTTCAATTGACCATATTTTCCTTTCATGAAAGCACCTCATTCTTTCCTTCCAAATATTCCACATAATGGATAAAATATACGCTGTTGCTATTTTTTATCCCACCCATTGTTCGAAAAGCTTTGAATCATTTTAAGTAACCATTCCGCTATGTTATCTTGACTTGATACCTCAATTCTAATCTGCAAAGGTGACTTAGCCCACACCTCTCTACTAAACGGGCATCTAAGAACGAGATGTGTCACATTTTCCCCTTCCATCTCACACCATTCGCACACATCTTCCTTTAAACATCTTTTCCTCACCAAATTTTTTTTCGTAGGGACCACATTATTGCAAATTTTCCATCCAAAATTTTTAACTTTCGATTGAACATTAGCTCCCCATATGCTATTCCACAATTCACTTTTCAAAATCTCGCCATTTCTCGACGTTTGAGCCTCATTAATAATCTCTTCATTAATAATAGTGTGGTATCCGGACTTAGTACAGTACTCACCATTCTTTGAGAAAGGCCAGATGATTTTATCAACCTTATTATCTTTGAAAATTGGAATTTCTTGAATAAATGAAACCACCTCATCAGAGAATAATGATCTGAGTTTATCAAAATCCCATTCATATTCGTGCTGACTAAACAGTTCACTAACCTTTTCGACTGGACAATTATCTGGTTTTGGTGCATAAAATCCTTCTTTAATCCAGTAGTGTTTCCAAATATTAATTTGTGTTCCATTCCCTACTTGCCAGATACAATATTTTTTAAGAAATTGAAGTCCCTTAAAGAGACTACACCAACTCCACGATCTTTTCTTATGAAGTTTAGCATCCCACATCTCGCATTCTGAAAAATAAATAGCTTTTAAAACTCTTGATACAAATGACTCCGGCTTATGTAAAATCCTCCAAGCTTGCGCAGCCAACATTGCTACATTCATTTTATGAAAATCTCTAAAACCTAGGCCACCAATTTTCTTTGATCTCGCTATTCTATTCCATGCAACCCAGTGAATTCTTTTCTCATCAGGGTTATTGTATCGACCTTCAGCAAAAGTTCCCACAATATCATTCACCTAACATCACAAATCATTAGTCCAAAACAAATGAACCAAATATTTAATACAAAAAGCGAAACATACCAAAGCAGATATATGCATATCAAGTCCGACTCTTTCCATCGCTTTTGTAAATTCCCAAACCACATCTTGTCCAACCTATTAAAAAAAATTACCAATCAATTTTCCCTATTAATTCTAATCAATCGATAAAGATAAAAGACTAACTGTCTCTTCTATTGAGAAGCCCTTTCTCCACTTAATAAGAGACCCTGATGCGACTAATAATTGCTGAACAAGAAACAAGAAGGTAAATCCGAGCTCTCTTTGCCTACCATGTGGGATATAAAAGTCTTCACCCTCAGTAGTAACAAATTTTGCAAGTGAAGATGCAATAAAATCGAATAATTCCTAAACCGCATCACAATTTTAATTTGATGAGCACGATAAATAACATTAATATGATATTTTGGAATTGCACACTTACATCAGATGTCGCAGTCATTAAATGTTGAGGAATTGAAACTTCATCAAATTCTTGTCTAACGACACTGTTCACACCAAGCTGCACATGCAAGACTCGAAAGTTTGTACCACCAATGTCCAATGCGTAAAATAAGCCTTGTCCATCACTTAATGAACAAAATAAATGAGTTATTGTATAATATAAATTATTAATACACATGCATAAAAACTGTATAAGAGAGATATATCTAGTTGGGAGATTGTCAACATGAGTGACCACATCCTCAAGAAGATATCATTGAGTTAAAAGAGACTATTAATCAATTCATAAACTTCTCGAAGGACAGTATGAGTAGACTTGAGTCAAAGATCGATGCATCAGTAGTGCCAAGCTTGCAACAACAAAATCAAGATCTGAAACAACATAATCAACTTTTAGAGAAAAATTTGATGCGACACACTATAGTCATAGAACAAATGCAAAGTCAACTCGTACAATTGACCCAAAATAAAAATTCTAACATGAAGAAGATCCAGTAAGTTGAGGAAAGGGTTAAGACTATTTGTCTTCAAGCTGAAAAGATGAAAGAAACGCCACCATCTCCATCAAAAGGGGATGTTTAACCAACCAAGTCAAACGAAAATTGGATGAACTTAGATGAAATAATTTTTCAAGATTGGGTTGAAGAGGATGAATACGATGAAAGTAAAAAGCAAAGAGTGGTTGACGAACCAAGAATTAAAGAGAAAAGTAGAGTAAGACGACCACCCCTACATTGCTATTATCCTGTAGAACCCGTTTATCCAAAGGAGCAACAAGAGAGGTGTATGGAGACGTTAAAACAAGTGAAAATTAATGTCCCTTTACTCTAAGCCATGAAAGGAAGGCGAGACTATGATCGATTCTTTATGGAGGCACTCTCCAATAAAGAAAGGTTCATAAGATCCAAGTTCAGCGAAGATTACTACCGAACCTTAAACATCCTGGAGATTTTAACCTCCCAATCAAAATAGGTTGTATATTTTATGGATACAAATGTGTGATTTAGGGGCAAGTGTGAATATTATGCCCAAAAGTATATACAAGAAGATTGGTATGAGCGATGCAAAATCGACATCCGTAATCTTACAACTTGCGGAAAAATCAACAGCAAATCCGTGGGGAGTAATCGAGGACGTGCTCGTCCAAGTAGGTAACCTTGTTAAAACCCCATAAATGAACGCTCTTAGGATGTCAATTGAAGAAGGTTAGTGAACTTTTCAGTGAACAAAATGATGGATGGCACGAGAAAGCATTTGATGAGATTTTTCCAAAGCCAGTGAGGCGGAGCATTAGAAACATTAGACTTCTCTAGGAAACAGAGAAATATCATTTTATATGGCCACTAATAAAGAACGAAAACTACACTATGAGGTCAAGACTATGCTGTAATAATCATCGTCTAAGGGTACCGCCTAGGCGTCAACTACTCTCTCAGCCGCTTACGCCTAATAAATATGCTACGCATTTTTTCCTAATGCCTTAGTCGTCGTAGAAGAGGCGCCTAGAATGGCAAAAAATGGTTGCCTAGACCTTTTTTTATTTTTCTTATTCTCAAAAATTCTTGAATTGATATTATAACTCAAATTTTTGTATTTTTATATTTACTATAGTGTTGTTAGATGAATTTATTGACTTAAATAGTTAATATTGGTATAATTACTACGTATATATTATTAAATATACAAAGTTACACAGCAGGATTAAAAAATGTCTAATCCCGCCTACGCCCCGTATAATAACGCCTAGGCGCTAGGCCCTAGTCGACCGCCTAGGCAGCGAAGCTAAGATCTACAACATCAGCCAGGATATCACGCTTTGGTAGCAGATCAAGTTATAATTAAACCAAAGACTTCAAGAGAAAGAAGATACAACATCATCCGAGGTTTAGAAAAACTATTTGGAACACTAATATTCCAAACAAAAGTTAGGATTTTTGCTTGAGAATGATGTACGAACACATTTCCCACTATGAGAAATTTGACAATCAGGATATTTTCAAAATCTAAAAATCGTATAGTATGAACAAATTAGGATGAAACAATAGAACACATGTTGTTAACATGTATTGAGAGTAATTATGTTTGAGCAATACATGTATTAACATGTATGAGGTTCATGGTGAATATTCTGTTAGATCGGCCAATTGGTATTATGATATTAGCGTGGTTAACTCATGGGTCAGTTGGACTAATCTTTGGAAACTTAGGTGTCCACAATGAATAAGTGTTATGTTGTGGAGAGAGGTAATGGATCGGCTGGCGACTAGAGGGAATCTTTGTTTAAGAGGAATGGAAATATTCGAGGCTTGCCCATGGTGCGGTGTTCGTGGGGAGACATGAATACACCTTTTTCGTGATTGTATTAAAGTGAAGGATGTACGGATTGTGATTCGTAGGGAGGCAATGAGTAGCAGGTCCAACTCGTGTGGTTATTGAGGAGCTTCAACAGTCTGCGGTTTCAAGTGAGGAGCACCTGCAGCAGTTTGGTCAAGCTCTTGGACAGCTACAGTTTTCAGATCGATCTGGGGGTACTCAGCAGCTGAATCATGGCGTCAGGCAACAGCAGCACTGGGGTTCGCGCCTCGTTCAGCAGCAGCAGCTAGGTGACAATTCACAGCAGCAACCTTTCTTCCGTCCAGGTTGCTTGCGAGCTTTACAATTCAGGGTAACGACTTCAGCGGCTACAGCTTGAGTGGTGATCAAGGCAGCTTGAACGACGAGACATATAGGGTAGGATTGGCTCTCTTTTCAGACCTGAAATAAAAGTGTTTCCAAGCGATAGTGAGGCGCGCCAAGAGGAATCAAACGACAGATGGTGGTCCAAGCATATGAACAGTAACAGTTTCTTCGCGGGGGTTCGATGGAACGTATTTTTTGGTGGTCTTGTAGAGGTAATTTGGAAAGAAAGGAATAATGTAGTCTTCAATGGTGCCGAGTTCTCAACTGGTATGGTTATAGAGAAAAAAACACAAAGCTTGGAGGTATCTTATAGTAGGGTGTGGAGTCGTATACCTGCCATGAACATCTCTAGTTAGGACATGGTGAATATGGTAGGGTGGTACAAACCGGTTCGAGAGGCTAAACTAAATTCTGATGGGAGCTATAATAGGAGACGCCAAGCAGGAGGGAGTGGGGGTGTTCTTAGGGACAAGAATGGAGATTGGATTCAGGGATTTACTATGCAAATTATACATGATTTACCTGTTGTTATTGAATTGATAGCTCTATGTGAAGGGCTGAAAATGGTGGAAGCGCTAGGGATTCACGAGGTGGATGTGGAGGTTGACTCTTGGGAAGCAATTGAAGCAGTTTGGAAGGTGGAATTCGGTAGAGGTTCAGTGGCCCTATGGATTCAACAAATTCGAGCACTTCTAGAGAGAAATAGTGGCTTTACACTAAAGGGCATTTTCCGAGAGGCGAACTCTTGCGCGGACTGGCTAGCTCGCACAGGGCTGTCGCAAAGCGATCCTTTTTGTATCCACAATGATCGTTTTGATGGAGTATGGAAGTTTCTTACACGTGATCAGATGGAATAGAAAACACCGCGTATTATTTATAGTTCAAAGTTGTTTAATGATGTATTAGTCTAATATTTCACGATCCAATTAGATCTCGTCTATAACCAAAAAATAAGGATTAAAGAACTAACAAGCATATTAAACTTTAAAGTCTAAGAAAACGTCCATTTAAATCATGATTAGGAAAGTCTATGCCCAAAAGTTGACATGTTGTTATTTTTTCCCAATTAAGTTATCCAGTTTCCCATTTAAATCAAGTTCTAATACCATTTTACTTTCTTACCCTTTTTATTGTTACTAATTAAAAATAAAGGTATTTGTTAAAAGAAACCTAATAAAATTACTTAATTGTTAAATTAAACCTTCAATAATTTATTTTATAAAAAAAATCCTAATAAAATAATTATTTATAGAAAACATCTCTTTTATATTTTTTTATACATTTACTACCTTTATTATTAAATATTTTTTTTTCAATACAATATTTATTTTTAAATATCAAACAAATAATTGGGTACCGCCACCACCTACACCTCCACCACCACCTACCACTAATTCCATTACACACGCATGTATCTGTGAATTTTTTTTAAAATCGTCATAACAAATTCAAAAAAAATCAGAAAAATAAAAATTTGTATTTTTGGATAAAGCAAATTAATATTTACGTCTATAATTTTTTTGATTTTTTTAATTTTTTTATATTTTCGCAAACACGGAATTCACTGTATAAAAACATGAAATTTACTGTTTCTTTTTACAAACAAAGAATTCACTGCGAAAAATAAAATTAAAAAATTGAAATAATTCGAAAAAATTCAAAAAATTCAAAAACAATCATAGATGTAAATATTAATTTGCTTTATCCAAAAATGCAAATTTTTTTTTTTGTGATTTTTTTTAGAATTAGTTATGACGGTTTTAAAAAAAATTCACGGACGCGCGCGTGTGTAATGAAATTAGTTTTAAGTAAGGGTGGTGGGGATAGGGTGATGGTGGTGTTGGGGTGGTGGTGGTGGTGGTGGTGGTGGAAGATTTTAATCGCAAATGGGATAGATCCATCTTAGTTTACAATAGATATGGGACAAATCCCATCTCAGTATTAAATGGGTCCTTTTTTGTTTTAGTGTTTAATAATGTTGATGACTCGTACAATTTGATTTTGATTGTTATATAATGAACTAGAAACATTAATTTTTTTTCATTTCGACTAATTATTGCTTCTCAAGTCATCAATATTCAAAGTAAATCAGTTATTTTTTATATAAACGTAAATTGTAGGGAATGGATAAGAAGAATAAGCAGCTAATAGCCTTAGGTTTCGAAGGCTCTGCAAACAAAATCGGAGTGGAATAGTAAAACTAGACGGAACAATCATATCAATCCCTCGACATACATACATAACCTTACCAGGTAAATTCTTTTTACCTTGCGAAACAACACAGCATAATCTCCAACACATTATACCTTTAATTAGTTTTACAATAGAGATAGGACAAATCTCATCTTATTTATACAATAGAGATGGGACAAGTCTCATCTCAGTATTAGAATGGAGATGAGACAAATTCATCCTAATCTTAAAATTATAGATGTGACAAAATCCCATTTAAAAAAAATCAAAAAAAAAATTATAAAAGAAAAATCATAGACGTAAATAATAATTTGTATTTTTTTATTTTTTTATTTTTTTTATTTTTTAGAATTAGTTATTACGATTTAAAAAAAAAATCTCGGACTTGCGCGTGCCATGAAATTAGTATTAGGTAGATTTTCACAATGATAATGTTTGATTTAAATGGGAACATGGTCAAAGACTACAACTATAATAAAAGTACTATAGTAATCTTTTTATCTAAATTATTATACTCTCTTAGTCCACTTTTATTTGTCCTTCTTTCTAAAAAGAGTTGTCCAACAATATTTGTCCTTTTTATATTATCAAGACATTTTTTCTCCTATTTTTTCAATATCACCCCTAGTTAATTAGTTAAAAGTAATGGTACATTAAATGACATTATACTCAATAAATAAGGGCAATATAGTAAAAAGGAAATGTATTTGATGTATTTTTTAATCCTTATGTTACAAAAAGTATGACAAATAGAAATAAACATAAAAAATATAATTTAAATAGGAATTTGATTTATTATTTTGATTTAAGAGACTCACGATTAGTAAAAAAGAATCATTATTTTTATAAGTCTAACATTTGAACTAAAAGAAAAGAAAGAAAAAGAATTAGAAAAAGTCAAAAGGAAAAATGTAGGAAATGAGACCCAACAAGTCACTTTTTTTTTTTCAACAATATGTCCCTTTTTTTTTTTTGTTCAAAAACAATAAGTCACTTTTCGATATTCTCTAAGTTTTTGATTTTTTGCAATTGGAAATAGTTTATCTTGCATATAAGTCAATTAACTCAATCTCTACAGTCCAGCAGAAAGACATCACCTCACCCCTATTTTCTTCCCCAAGTTAAACACACCCGCCTGATGTAATCCACCACCACCACCACCACTACCACCACCACCTAGTTTCTTTATTTCCCGGCCACATCCTTAAATGGAAAAAGAACCTCTCCTTTCTTATTCCGGCGCCACCACAACCACCAAAAGGCCACCACCTATTTCTCTCTGCCCTTTACCAGAAGAAAATGAAATCTCCATCCCACCTTCCACCACCACCCCCATGTCTTCATCTCTCACCCCATCAGAATTCAAAGACTACCTCATCTTTGGCTCTTCACCTCTTTCTGATTCACTAACCTTAAACATAGATGATAACAATACCAATTTACAAGGTAGTAAAAGTCTAAATCCTCCACTTGCATCTTCATCTTCAACTCCAACTCCCACTATTGATCAACAATGGTTAGTTGACCCAAATATTCCATGGAACAAAAACCATCTTCATAGATCAAGAACCGCACCAGCATTAGCTGCAATGAATGGTATACATACACACCCGGATGAAGATAAACCAGAACAATTTAGTTCTCAAGCAGTTATAAGACAAGCGATTGGGTTATTAATTATCTATTTAACCCTTGGAGTTGTTATATATTATTTTTTCCAAGACCATTTCACTGCTACAGATACACACCCAGTTGTAGATGCTGTATATTTCTGTATTGTAACCATGTGTACTATAGGTTACGGTGATATTACACCCGCTAGTACACCTACAAAACTCTTTTCAATCCTATTTGTCCTCGTAGGTTTCGGATTCATCGATATTTTACTTAGTGGAATGGTTAGTTATATGCTTGATTTACAAGAGAGCTATATTCTTAAGACTATGAAGAACGGGGGTACACATGATCACCGAAGCATCATAGTTGATATTAAAAAAGGAAGAATGAGAATTCGAATTAAAGTCGGATTGGCTTTAGGAGTTGTTGTTTTATGTATCGGAATTGGAGTTGGATTTATGCATTTTGTCGAACACCTTAGTTGGGTTGATTCGCTTTATTTATCAGTTATGTCGGTTACAACCGTTGGATATGGTGATCGGGCTTTTAAATCTATGACGGGCCGGATTTTCGCGTCTATTTGGTTGCTTGTTTCGACTGTAGCAGTTGCTCGGGCTTTTCTTTATTTAGCCGAGGCAAGAGTGGATAAAAGACAAAGAAGAATGGCTAAATGGGTACTTGGTAAGGATATGACTGTCTCACAGTTTTATGCAGCTGATATGGATAACCATGGATTTGTCAGGTAATAATATTGTTATTACCTTAAAATTGAAAAATAGTTGAGTTTCTCTGTTTATAGCTTTATCAATTAGAGAGTGTAAGTAATCATTAAAATATTAAATAAAAAATAAAATCATATTTTTTGTATGTGCAGTAAATCAGAGTATGTTATATATAAGTTGAAGGAGATGCAGAAAGTGTCGGAGAAAGATATTATGTTAATCTGTAAACAGTTTGAAAGGCTTGATACTGGGAACTGTGGAAAGATAACACTTGCTGATCTTATGGAAACTCATCATGAATAGTTCACTGGGAAAACAAAACATGAGATTAAGCTTGTTTGTTATGAAGATGTTGAAATATAACTGTATATTAGATTTTGTTGGGAGGTTTCTGTTTTATTTTGTGTATATTGGGTTTATTCTTTGGTATGTACATGGTGATAGATACTTGGTTTAGTGTTCTTGTATTGATGCGTTTTGCAAGCTACTTATTAATGATGGTAATTGTATATAGATCTATTATATATGATATTAGATAAATAATTTTAGTGTTAGTGAACTATATATTTATTCATGTATTAACCATTAAAAAAGACCATTGTTTGCTCAAAATAGTTGCAGCATTAGAATCTCTGTTTTAGAGATGCTGAAAAAGTTGAGATTTGGGAGCTGATGGAGTCGAGTTATGACTTTGTCGGTCTTCTTAGGATTAATTTTTTTTTTTTTTGCCGGATATTGTTGTCCTACTCTATCTATCATTGCCACACTTGTTATATGATCCTTGATCATGAAAACAAGTATGTGCTACATGTTGCAGAAGCTTGGAATTTGTCTCATTGTCTAGCGAACCTGGCAATGGTATATTAAACGAAAATAGGAGAAAAATATTGATAATCATGATCTAGAGTTTATATACTTCTGTTTTTCTAGTTAAAACATTTTTTTATATCCCTATGAAATATTTTATTTCAACTAAGCCAACACTGAAGTGAGTAAAAAATAGCTTAATCGACTTTTCTAGGCGTGTAATTTCTAAGAACTATATTATATATTTTCATTTTAGAAACCGCACTACTAGAACATGACTCTTTAGAGACGACATGGATGTCGTCTCTAAAGATTACCACTACCGATACCGATGCATCAATCGTTTTGTTGGTAGTTGCGTCATTTGAAAATAACAATTATAACCTTTTTTTGAGACAAAAACGTTTCGTCTCTAAAGAGAAATATTATTAATGACAAAAAAATTGTCTCGAATGATATCTTTAGTAACAAATTATTGTCAATTAAAAATTAAAACAAAAATGTGTTGTCTTTATAGATATTGATTACTAGAGATGAAAGTTGTCGTCTCTAATAAAGTAATTTGCAACGACTTGTAAGGTCTATAGAGATGTCACGAGATCGTCTCTATAGATGTATTTTTTTCCCACGACGACAGATGAGATCTTTACAGACGATATTTTTTTGTCTCTAAAGATAAACACGCAGTGTTCTAAAACAAGGCCGCCTAGCCGACTAGGCGCTCCGACTAGGCGTTCTAAAGTGCGTTCCGCCTAGAATTTCTCTCGAAGGTTAGTCTACGAATAATATATTTAATAAACTACCCAATCGGATATATGGGTCCCCCAAACCGAATTATTCCTAGCATGATAGCCAATAAATAACTACTTCAATCTAATCCAACTCAACGCATAAGCAAAAAATAAAGAAAAAACTACTTAGTTTAAAGTTTGAACGCGCGAGAAAAAAAGAAGGTATGATTTTTCAAAATTTCAAGTCTAATTTCTCGAATTGGTCATTTTTTAGGTTAAAAATAATAAATTATTGTAACTATATAATTAAATATTTACTATTTATGTTAAATTGATCTACTTTAAATATACTATAATGTAAATAATAGTCAATTCAATGTTTTAGTAATATATATTTAATGTAAAATAATATAAAAACCGCCGCCTAAATTCCGATTAATAGGCCGCCTAGCCATCTAGGCGCTCGAAGGTGGTCGACCGCCCTAGTAGCGCCTAGCGCCTTTTAGAACCATGTAAACACGTAATAAAGGCAGTAGCTAGGCATATTGAGTCATTAATACAATTTTTCCCAATTTAACTCCCTAATCCAAAACCCTACTCTAAGTGTGTACCACCGGATCACTTTCAACCGCCAACCGTTCTTCAACACATCATCACTGGAAGATAATAACCTCCCCATCCACGTGTAGGATCCACTCCAACATCAAATTATCTGTTAATTTATCTGAAATCAGTTATTTTCTAAATTTTTCCATTTTATATCCGTATTTGGTTAGGCTTAGAATATATATTTATTGTGTAATAATATGTGAAATTGTAGGTAAATTTAGATAATCGCTAAATTTTTATATATCGTTATTATACCCGAATTTGGTTATAATAATTTATAATTTTATTATAGACGATGAATCCGGTTAATAAGAGATCTTGTATTAAATCAAATAATATATTACACGAGAATGTGTGTTGGGTGTGAGGGATTTTATAACATATGAGAAAAATCACATAGGTAAAACAACTCGCATTTTTGTCCATGTAGTCGTTGTTTGAATAATCGAAAAAATTGTATAGATTTTGTACAAATCGATATTTTAAAGTTTGGGTTTTAGTTAGGGTATGAGGTTTGGAAAAAACATGGTGAAATAGTACAAATCTATGTGAATACCTCTACCCGTATTGTAAATGATTAAATGATGGACATATTAGAGGATTTGAGATCGGGTATTAATATCAAGATGGGTGACGAGAATATTCAAAGGATAAAGCATGGTTGCTTCAGCGCTTTGTTTGAAGAAATGGAGACTGATTTATACATTGGTTCCACGGAAATAGGTTTGTTGAATTTCATTGCTAAGTTGATGCACATCAAGGTCAAGAACAAGTGGACGAACACCTCTTTCACCGAACTTCTTCAATTATTATGTCGTGTTTTGCCAGAAGGTCATACTTTGACTTCTTTGTATGAGGAGTACAACAAAAAGTTGAATAGTTTGGGTATGGGATACATTATGATCGATGTGTGTTTTAATGATTTAGTTTTGTATTATAATTAGAATGAAAAAATCGAGAATTGTCAAGTATGCGGTGAATCTGGGTGGGATCCGAAAAAGGGGAAGAAAGTGTCACATAAGAATCTGCCTTATTTTCCCAATGCACCAAGATTATAGAGAATGTATGCTTTGAGGAAAACCGCCAAAGACATGATTCGGAACCATAACAGAAAGATTTCAGAGGAAGATGCGATACGCCATCCAGTTGACGGTACCAGTTGAAAAAAGTTTGACGAGCGGAATTTTTGAGTTTGCTAGTGAACCGTGTAATGTACGATTGGGTTTGGGTATTGATGAGATTTGTCCTTTCTCCATACAAAACAACTCATATAGAATGTGGACATATATACTTACGATCTACAATTTTCAGTCGTGGTTATGCATGAAATAATCCAGATTTATACTTACTTTGTTGATTCCGGGTCGGCGTTCACCAAGTACAGATATGGATGTTTTTCTCCGTCCTATTATAGATGAGTTGGAAGTCTTGTAGGATACGAAGATACTTACGTATGATGCTCTTACTAAGGAAGAACTCGTAATGAAAGTTTGTGTGTTTTCACGATTAATGATTACTAGCTAGGTCATGCACATCGAGATGGTCGGGTCAAGGTTACAAAGCTTTCCTCGTATGCATGGATTTTACGCCGTCCTTGCGGATGAGTAAAGGTGTTGTGTATTTTGATCACAGATGGTGGTTACCTATTTGGCATCCGTTTAGAAAAGATGTATTCTCGTATTTTAGTTCAAAGTTCATAGCCCCGCCTAGAAAACATCGTCCCACAGATATTCAGACGCAGTTGGATTGGTTGTCTATTGTTTGGTAAACACAAAGACTTTGTGGCAAGGCTAGAAAGCAAGCAAGTCTTTGTGAGTTTAGCTGGAATAAAAAGAGATAGTTTAACATATTGGACAAAAAACTTATTAAAATATGATATTGACTTTATGCATTTTGAGAATAATGTATGTGTTAGTATACTCAGTTATTTTTGTCGGATTAGATGAAAAAATTAACAAAGATAGTGTGGAAGCGAGAAATGATCAGAAAAGAGTTATGGTTATTCGAGGACCGGGGCAAAGTGATAATATCATGTGCAAAGTATGCAATACCCCTAGACAAGCGACATATGTTTCTGGATTGGTTGAAGGCGTATAAGTTTCCCAATAGATTTGCGTCTAGTTAGAGGAATGACGTTAAGATTGATATGGGAAAATTAATTTGTATAAAATCCCAATATTGTCACATCATGATGTAATATATTTTCATGTCTAGTATCCATGGACTTATCGACGATAAATAGGTTTAGAGATCCTATCTTTGGCTAATGCAACATGTTCATGAATGTTTGTAAAAAGAATCTAAGTATACGAGAACTAGAAAAAGGAAAATATGAAGTGGTGGTTCTTATATGCAAGCTTGAGATGATGTTTCCTCCAGCTTTTTTTGACATAATGGCCCATCTTGTCATACATTTATACGAGGAATCCAAATTAGGAGGGTTGGTTCAAGTGAGTTGGATGTACCCATTTCAGAGGTACTTGAAGAAACTAAAAACTATGTTTGGAAACCGGCTAGGCCTGATGATTCAATTGTCGAGGGATACGTTGTAGAGAAGACATTGACTTTTATTTCACGGTATAAAAAAGATGAAAGAACCAAGTTCAACAAACCAGATAAATATGGTGAGGCACTCCTGAAACCCAAATAACTTTCAGTGTTATAAGAGCCAGTGTCAGATAGTGGTTAAAATGGAGTTTTGTACTTTACCACACAAAGAAAATGAGAGAATTAATTGATACATCCTCCACAATTGTGGCGAGGTCGAACCGTATATATTGTAAGTAATATTATACATGGATATGTATTAACACAAGTAAGCGTATATTTAACTCGAATGCTTATGTATAGTGAATACAAGTCTTCATTATCGGTCACCGGTATCGAAAAAAGTCACTGAGAAAGGTTTTGTGGATGGTTCTTATAGAATATATACAAATTGGTTAAAGATTTTGAGGTAATTCCTTTTGAATAAGATACATCTTGAAGTCAGTTTCATGTGAGAGGTTACGGAAGTCAATTCGGAGATGAGACGAGAAAGTTATGTCATTTTCGCCACCGTGACTCTAACCTGGACAACATTGGTAAAAAACGGGTCGGGTTATTTTTAATAAGGGAGCCCATAAGGACCCAAACGAATTTTGGCCAAGTATATAAGCATATTAATGCTTATATTTCATCACACTTCATCTTTTATCGAATATTTTTGGCAAAGAGGAGCTAAAACACCTAGAGGAGAAGGAAGGAGGGTTTCCACCCAAGTTCATCATTCTCCACCATTCCACAACCAAATGATTTCGAATTTTAGGTTAATTTCATTTTGTGTTATATTCCTAATATAATTTTTTTATTAGTTTTAATTTATTTCCATTCGTTTAGTATGAACTAAACATATTTTGCTTGAGACTTGCAATGAGTATGAACCCTAATTAATTATTACACTTGTTTTGAATATTTGGGATATTATACTATTCAAATGAATTTAGGTTTTGTTAATTCCTTTAAATTATATATTTATGCTTGTTGACTATCCATGCCTTAATCACGTATTGGGTAGTTTGAGACTTTCGTCTATCACCCGAGAGGGGGGGGGGAGTAAGATTTTTGACATAGTATATAAACACCAAGTGTGCGGTAGTGAACTGAGAGTTCGTGCCTAACTAGGTAATCAATATGGTTAGAATCTAACTCATCAGAAACTATGGCTAGGGTCAACTGGAAGGGGTGTTGATGTCTCATCTTTTGTGGTGTATTAATCTATTTGATGTCTCTCTTTTTGTGATGGATTAATCCATTCACGAGACATTATTTTGGAATTATATTGGGCCTAAGTGAGGGACATTTCTTTATTATTTGATATATTTTACTTTTGCTTCTTGTTTTGGACATATTACTGTTTATAGAGCTTTTGTGCCTAAATTGTATGTTAAATGTGTAGCTTTTAGGTACATGTTTGATACGAGGTTCCAAGACTAGAAGAAGAAGAACTAAAAAAGTCAAGATAAACCTCAAGCCAAAGCGAAATTTGAGCCTAGAGTAACTTTGGGAAGCTGGAGCGTTTGCTAGAGAAATCTTTGCGCCTTAGTGTTTCAATCACTATGACATATAGGTGAGATATTTGGACATGATTCATTTTGATTTAGAGAGAGCTTGAATTCACTGTCATGTGAAAAGTGACGGAAGTTAATCCGAAGTTACGATGAAGAAGTTATGTCATTTGCTTCCACCGTGGCTTGAACTAGAATTATGTTCAGTAAAACGGAATGTACCCCTCTAAACGTATTAAAGAAAGTCTAAAGGGGGCCCAAACGTTTTTAGTTTATATATAAGTCATTTCTCATCCCCCATTTCATTATATAGAGAACTATCCATCAGTTTCATCAGTACGTTCAATAGGGGAGCTGATGTCTCCCGATTTGTTCTAATTATTAGCCCCTTGGAGACATCCTTTTAGGTGAATAAATGGCTTATTTGATAGACTTTTAGGCTTAATTGATCATATTGCACTTTCTCCCCTTGGAAATTAACTATCTGCAGAATCTGAGCTTTTGTGCGTAAATTTGATTGTTTTTAATGCAAAGTTAATCGGTTCTTGAAATTCATGAAAGACCAATCCAAGGAGAAGAAGTGAGTACAAAGTCTTAGTGTATTTTAGAGTGTTAGGAAAGGAATTTTACTCGAGTTTCTATTTTTAGAGTGCACTTTCCTATTTCGTTTTCTTGATTTATTGATTTATTCTTTTTAAGCATATGCGGTTTAATTATTTATTTAATGTGAAACTTTAAAAGATATATGGTAATTACTTAGAGACCAAGTCAAGATAAAGATGAAAGGAAAGAAGATTGACATGGAAATAAGAAGATTTAGGAAAGATTTATTCAAAGAAGGAAAAGATAAAGCTGCCTTGTGAATCTGAAATTCCAGCCACGTTTTAAAGATAATTCCATAACTAAAGATTGGCATGAATTCTGTACGAGTGGTCTGCACCAATAGAAAGCTCTTTCCAAGACAAGCAGTTTCATATATTGGATTTTCTCAAACAGATAAGTATTGAAAAAGATATGACCAAATCAAATCAGCAGCAAAAATCTTACCTTTCCTAGAATTTAGGACTACGAATTTAAGAGTCTTTAACTTGTCTTCCACTCCAAGTAAATTCGACCTAGGGTCCTCCAACACCTATAAATACACCCATTAACCTCCTACTTTCACACACTTCAGAGAATTACACAAGAGGCTTAAGGTTTTCAAGTCAGAGCACGAAGGAGAGAAGAAGCTAGAAGCTGGAGGAATCCTGTTCTTCCAACAATAGTCATTCAACCCTTTAGGTTATTTATTTCTTTCTTGTAATTGAACATGAATTCCTTTTCTTTTATGTTAGTCTTTAATTTCATTATGAGCTAAATTTCTTTAAACTTGAGAATCGCATAAAAGGGATGAACCTTAATTAATTAATCTATGTTTTGAATTTGGGATTGTTTAGATTTAAATAGGATTGAGTTTTATATATTGGTTATTACTTTGTTTTCATTACTAATTCTTTTCCGCGCAACTAGAATTAGCTGTTAGTATTTGGGTTATTCACTTTAGTGGCGAAGTGATCATCCGACATGGGGGTTTGAATACAGATCTAGGTAATACCCGTGTAATGTCCGTCATTGACCGACAGGCTTAACTAGTTACATAGCCAAAGAGGTAAATTCATATCATCCGAAGAGGCATATTCGACCATACAGGTGTTTATGATACTTTAGGATAGCTTCTAGGTCCACCCGATAGGGGGCTAGGAGATATTAGAGTCCTGACTAATATTATAATTCCAATTCTACCCTTAAACATAGCATAGAGTATATTGATTAGGTGGATTCCTTTGCGAGACTCAAGTATCTCTATTATCTGAAGTCAGTCTTTTATTTGCTTTTAGTTAATTTAATTTAGTCTTTATTTATTAGCATCGTAGTTTTAAGAAAACCAAACGAAAATCATATTATTTTACTTTTCTATTAAACAATTATTCTTACTATCGGATTAATACTGGAGTTGAACCTAATCCGTCCCTGAGAACGAAACTCGATTTATCGAATATTACTTGGACAACTGTACACTTGCGGTAATTGTGGTTCCTTTATTTTTGCACTTAATTTTATAACACACCAGGACCCACCAGGAGCAAAATAGAAGAGAAGGAGAGAAGAAAAGAAGGGTTTGTATATGAACCCAACGATTCTTCCTCAACTACTCATCATTTCCCTTCATCATTAAGAGTAAATCATCTTTATTTTTTATTTTTAACATGATTATTCCATTACTTTAATTAGGTTTTCTTATTTTATTATGAACTAAACCCTCATTGCTTGAGGATTTTTATGTAAGTGTTTGTGATTAGATTTTTAATGGATTTAATTGATTTAGGATACTAAAATATTTAAATGAGTTTGGTTTGATTAATTATTTTGTTGCTTAATATGTTTGTTTTAAAACTACTTGTGCTCTGGCAAAGTAGTGGGTGGCTTTAGTAATTGAGCTGCACCTTAAGTAGGTGGGTTTGGTTACAAAAATAACATATAAACGTCTAGTGCGATGCATTGAACCGGAAGGTCTTGTCCACTATGTAGTCCAGTGGGTGGGAATTTAGTTCATCTGAAAACCAAATTTGCAGGTAGGATTGTGCTCTAAGTCTACCTTAAAGGGAGTTAGAGAAACCTTTGAATCCCGACTAATGAGAAACATCACCACTCGCCCTTATTGATAAAACTATTAACTTACATCATAAATGTTACTAGCAATGCCTCAAGCAACTCTCTTATATTAGTTCATCTCTTTTATTTATTTACGTGTTTTTTCATCATTAGTTTAATACTATTACCATTAATGTCTTAGTTGACAATCATTTTATTATGTGAAGTCTTTAGTATTTCTCAATTTCCATAGCAAGCTTTACACATTTACAATAATTTAAGCATAATTATTCTCACTAATAATCCATGTGGAGAACGATATAACCCTACTTATCAATTATACTTGTCACTTATCCGTACATTGCAGAGTGTCACCCTTTTTTCGGTGTTGATTTGTTATATCACACATGGGGAAACAAGTAAATGGTGCCGCTGTCGGGGATTATAGTGAAGGTCTTTATGTTTTTTATAGTGTAGAAGTGTCTAGTTTGTTTTCTATTTTAACTTTGTTTTCGTGTTTTTGTCTCTTCTCAGACTTACATGTTTTGTGTATGCACTTGGATCCCGAGAAGTTGCTTCGAGACCAAAGAAAGAGAAGAAGAGAAAGCAAAGCACAAGTTGTAATGGCTAATATTGACCTACCTCCTAGTTTTGAGGTCAATGAGAATCAAGTGAACCAAAATTTATGAGAAAATCCACTTGAAGGTATTCACAAAAATGTTCAACAAGGAGCAATATTGAATGGAGACAATCCTCCAAACAGAGCTAATTTTCAAATGCAAGGCATCCTTGAGTCGTGAGTGCCTTTTTGTGTTCAACCTTTGGGGATTCACCCTCTAGCTATTCAAACCGTGCGTTTTAAGACCGATATGTGTATGTAAAATCAATTATGTAACTCTGAAAATCATAGTGGAACCGCCCACCACGATCTAGTATGTGATATATAGAAGTTCACGCAGGCCTATTTTACTCAAGGTGTTACAAGGGAACATATGTACTGCTTCATGTTCCAATTTTTCTTGACTGGAGGTGCGAGTGAGTGGCTAGATATATAACCATCTGAGTTTATCCATGATCGTGATTCACTTCGATTAAGGTTTTTTATGAGACATTTGGGGAGACATGTACTAGATTTTAGCAACAGTTAGCAAAGTTCCCTGTTCATGGGTATACTCCTTTAATGTCGCTCTCTATGTTGTATAAGGGGATTGATGGGAGTTCAAGGTTACAAGTTGATAATCTCGGTGGTGGTGGTTTTGTGTTGATGGATCCAACTTAGGCCGCACAAGCAATGCAAAAAATTATTGATTTTGAAAGAAGTTGGCCAGTCCGCGAGCACAAAGAGGTATGTTACATGTTAACAGAGAAACCGTGATAGATGCTAAATTTCCTTCATTGGAGAATCAAATGAAACAATTGGCTATGGTTGTGAAGGAATGACTTCAAAATAAACAAAGAGAAGTGAAAGTTGTTCAAGAATCCTTTGGGTGTTCTAATTGTGGTGACAATGATCATGTTTGGGTGGAATGTCAAGGTAATCTAGAATTGTGGCTTTCATATCTAATCGAGGTAACCACTATGTTGGTGGTCATGGCTATATGCAACCTAATCGTAATCATCCCAAATTCAACTGGTCGAATCCTAATGGGGCGGAATTCAAGGAAATTATCAACAATGCCCCCAAGGACAAAATTTGTAACCACGAACTCAGAATCAATAAGGACAAAATCCCGTTTAAGATGCTTATTTTGAGAGTCTTGCTCAAAAATCACTTCTTGAATATCCACAAGAAGGAACCTCAAATTCTCTTGTACAATATTTAAGCTCGTTGATGACAATGACTCAATAGAATTTGAATTTCATTCAAGAGTTGTGGAAGTCCAACAATGAGAGAATGAATGAATACTCCACGATGTGACAATGCTTGAAAATCAGGTATCTCAGATTTCTAACCATCTAAATACGAGGCCACATGTTCAATTAGCAAGAAACACTGAGAACCCGCAAAAAAACGTGGAGTGTGACACGATTGCCTTGAGAATCGGGAAGCAATTGCCCCATCTTTTTCAGTGATGAAAGAGAAAGAGTCAACCTCTAAGCCTAAAGAAGTATAAAAAGTTATGGAAAAGGTTGAAGAAGAAGTTATTGTGTTGGTGATAATTACAGAAAATGTTGAAAAGATACCGTTAGCTCAGAAGAAAGAAGATGTTAGTGAGAATCATCCTCCCCCACCTTTTCCTTCACATGTCCTAGATATGAACAATGAAAAATAGTACAAGAAGTTCATGGACATGGTGAAGAGGTTGCACATCAATTTGTCGTTTGTAGAAGTCATCCAAGGTATGCCAAAATATTTAAAATTTATGAAGGATGTGCTTTCCAACAAACACAAATATTTTGAGGGAGAGATGATCAGTTTACTAGAGAAATATAGCCTAATATGCCAAACTAAATTGCCTCCGAAGTTGAAGGATCCCGAAAGTTTTAACATTACGATTTCCCTTGGTGAAAAATAGACCGCGAAGGCCTTGTGTGATTTAGGCCCAAGTATTAATATTATTCCAAAGAATATTGGGGAAGAAAGAGCCACAATGATGACTTTGCAAATGGCTGATAGGCCGCTTTCCCATCCTGAAGGAAAAATCGAAGATGTACTCGTCAAAGCAAGTAACCTTATATTCCCGTGTGATTTTAGTATTCTTGACTACAACGCGGATAAGAATTTGCCAATCATTTTGGGGTGTCCATTCTTAGCCACAGGGCGTACTTTAATTGATGTAGAAAGCGTAGAATTGATCATGCGAGTACAAGGTGAGGAAGAGAAGTTAAGTGTGTTTAAGGCTATGAAAAATCATGATCCACCAGAAGATTGTTTTTGCATGGACACACTCAATCATGTAAAGAGAAATCCAATCAATGGTGTGGAAACCTTAGGGTTGGAGGAGAAGAATCTCAGAAAAAGCCACCATTCAAAGCTCTTCCTGACCTCAAGGGTGACCCATTCATCTATTAATTGAAGAAAACCAAGAAGAGGGATAGAAAGGTTCCATGGGAACCCAAGAGAAAGTGGAAAGATGGTGAGTTTTGGGTAGGAGATATAGTAGCAATGAAAGATCCTGATCCTCCAAACAGACCACAAAAGCGCAATAGTTCTTGGCGTGGCCCTTTCGAGGTCACAAGAGTTGTTTCCAAAAGGTTAGTTAAAGTTGAGACCAAGAAGGGTCGCAAACCTCTCCTTGGTAGAATTTGATTCCCTCACATACTGTTAGGGAGGCTATGTGAGAAAGAAGTAGCCTTAAGGTAAAACGTCGAACTTCAACGACGTCAAACAAAAGTGCTTCTTAGGAGACAACCCATATTTTAAATGCTTTAGTAGTTTTATGCTTATATTTTTATTGTATATAAGTATATTTTATTGATGTATATTACGTAATGAGAAGGGTATTTAGTGTTTCTGATGTGTCTATGAGCAACCCACTGAGTTAGGAGTGACAACTTAGGAAATTCGTGAACCCAACAACAGTAATCTACGGTAAACCGCACCATATACGCGCGGTGCACCACAGGTCACCAATCCGTATCCATGATTTCGCCATGCTAGAATGATCAAAATTATTGGAGCTATAGCATGGAGTTTGCGGTACACCATATCACACTTGCGGTACACCGCAAGATGAGAAAATCAAATGTGGTGAGATTGCGACACGATACATATATGGAGAAGGAAGACGTCAGAGGCGTGGTACACTCCACCCCATCTCCGGTACACTGTAACACGAAATCTGTGTCCACGAATATTACACGCTTTGAAGGTTAGAGAGACGGAGTTGTAACCGGGAGTTGCGGTACACCGCACCTTACCCACGATGCACCATACCACGATGTAACGAAGTGACGAGAGTAAAACCTCAGCCTCTCTTTTGACCGAATCTCAAAGCTTTTTCTTCCCCAAGCCTTCAACCACCATTAGATCTTCGACCAAAGCTTCACAAACCATAAAAAAACACCCAAATAACCCAACTTTCACACCTTAAATCATCCCTGCATCATTCCTAACAACAATTACCATCCTAAATGATTCCAACATCACAAGAAATCAAGAATCAAACCAAAAAAATTTAGAATCCTTTTTCCTAAATTCTTTATTTCCTTCTTATCCCACCACTAGTCCTTCATACCCACATAACAAAATACTTTCCTTACATCTTTTACACTCTAATATTACTTCATTCAACCATTCAAGGGTAACTTCAAAGCTTGGTAAATTTTTTAGTTGAGGGTATAGAAAGATGACACGAAGAACAAAAACACTTGCTCATGCAAGGGAGATGAATAAGAGTTCAAGCACGGATTTGGGTGATAATAAGAGGAAAATAATTGAGGTTTATGAGAGTAAATCAAAAAAGAAAAGGGTATTGCGAGTCATGTGACTAGAGAGAAACCGGTTTTTGTGGAGTCGAGTGCTAAAGAACAAGCGTTAGAGATTTCAAAAAGAAGACACCACAACCTCTACAAGTCAAGATGCCTCTACCCAATGGAATAGGCAATTCTAGGGCCCTAGGAACCAGTGAAATTCAAATTAGGCCTACTTTTTCACTCACAATTGAGCGAATATTCGCAGAGGAAGTGGAAAAAGGTGAGTGTAAGAGATTTCTTGAGAAAGGTGAAAGATTGGGTTGGAAGACATTCATGATGGAGCCTTCGAGTTTGAATATTGAGCTAGTAAGATATTTCTATCTTAGACTCTTTAGCCGAGATAGCAAAGGAAGAGTTCCCATTCTGGGCAAGTTAGTTCTTTTCACAGTTGAAGAAATTTGTAGCCACTTCAAGTTGAAAAAGTTAGTTGAGCCATGCAGGTATTAAGCGGTGAAGAAAACCGTGACCTTCAATTGGAACCAACTACATGAACATGTATTTGGTGAGGATTTGGTATTAGTTCATGGAAAAAAAGAAAATGGGTTGAAGATATTTTGTCCTTACAAGTTCCTTTAGCCTGATGCAAAAATCTGGTACCATTTCCTTTCACACTCAGCCTTGGGAACGCTCGAATCGCGGAATACTTTGGAAATCTGCCATCTTGTTGGATTGTGTTATGAGAGAGGAAGAAGTAGATGTGGCACAAGTGATTTTTGATGAGGTCATGCGATTCATAGTGAAACCAAAGAGTTTCTTTAACTTGAAGTACCCATCAATGATTACTAGCCTGCTGATGAAGGCAGATGTGAAAATTGGAGACAAAGAGAATCTTGTTAGAAAATCGAGTTCCATCTCAGATGATTCTTGGATCAAGAATATTTTGAGAGGAGTATAGTCGAATTGGTCTTCTTGGCAAGAGAAGGTGAGTAGAAACTTAAGCAAATCAAATTTGCCCAAATCTTCCCCGCCAATGATGTGGCACTAATCAAAGTTAATCAAGTGCACATCATGACACTCCTGGAACGGATAAGACACAACATCATAAAGGATATACCGCATCCCACCTTGGATGGTGACCACGCGAGGCAATAGCCTTGAAAGTATGTTTCTCTCTTCTCTACTCATTTCTCTATTTGTATTTTAGGTGTTTATCTTTAATTTTATTGAGTCTATTTTAAGTTTTGGATGTTACGGCTCAACTTTGAGTTGAGGGTGAAAATTCGTTGTTTCCATCTCCACTTTTGTGTGTTTTAATTTCTCTCAGTAAGTGTGAATGTTGGTGTATAATCTAGTGAATATATTAAGCATAGTTTTAATGATTTAATGAGTTAATTATAGTAGGTTTATAAACTTGTCTTGTATATGCTTAAATGATTTACATGAAATGCAAATTGAAAGTAAAGGAGAGAGTGGTGAGCAATGCACATAAGTTAGTTTTATTTTAGGGATCATGAGTGGTGTGTAGAACGTGAGATCTAAACTAGCTGGTAAACCATTTTATGGAAGTGCTAGAATTAAAAAAAAACTAATTTGTATGGGATAAGACATGATTAAGGCGGTTCTATGTTATCCCCTTCTTCCTTTTATCTTGATGTCCATGTATTATTGATATATTATCCATCTCAGCCTAATCTATGCCTTTCTAATCCTTTTCTTTAGCCGCATTAAAAGCATTATCCCTTATATTTTTAGGATTGTACCTTATGACCCGCACTCAAATCGCGATGCTTTGACACTCGTCTAGAGCTTGAGTTTGGAGTGGTGGTTTTATGGGAACTATTATTGGTTAGGTTTTATGCTATGCAATTGCACTTCTTGATAAAAAATTGGAAAAGAATTGAAAAAGAAAATAAATATATATATATATATATATGAGAAAGAAAAAGAAACATAGCGATATGGCTTCTCATATCGAAAAGGGAGTCATTGCCACTTACAAAAGAAAAGTATATACATTTTAGACCGGTAAAGTGGGTTTTCTTTAGGTGATCATGAACAGGTTTCATTTGGGTTAATGGGGATATGAATAAGTGCATCAATTGGGTTGAGTGAGAACATCTTTTAGAGTAACTCAAACTCTAGGGAGACTTGTTGATGGCTAGTGAGAAGAGAGCCAAAATCTCACTCTAAATTATCCAAATATACGTATCACACCCACCCTAATCTTACATTACAGCCTTAAAGACCTTAGGATTCCTGACTATACAATTTAGGAGCTTTCGAATTATAGAGAGGGTAGTTAGATGGACCTTAGAAACTATGTGAGGATTGAGGAACCCCCTATAGCCACCGTTTTGAACTAAGAAAGAACGTCACTTTGCGCATTGCAAACCTACTTTGATCTCGAAATTAATTTGTGTGAATTGTATATTTGATAGGTATATATTTGACTTAGTTTGTAAATTATACTATATGAGACTTGTAAAAATTTATGCTTTAGTGTCATTCATTACTTTTCTACTATTTCTCTCTTCTTAGACTTATTGGACTTAGACCCTTCTAAACTCTATTTTCTTTTCTATTTTGTCGGGACGACAAAACCATAAGTTGGGGATCTTGATGTCTTTTTTTTTTGGATTAATCCATTCATGAGATATTATTTTGGGAGTTTATTAGGCCTAAGTGAGGTATTTTCCCCTCCTATTTGCTATATTGTACTTTTGCTTCTTGTTTTGGACATAATAATGTTTATAGAGCTTTTGTGCCTTAATTGAGTGGTAAGTATGTAGATTTTAGGTAAATGCTTGATGCAAGGTTCCAAGATGAGAAGATAAAATCAAAAAGTCAAGATAACCCCAAGCCAAAACAGAATTTGAGCCTAGAGTCACTTTGAAAAGTTGGAGCGTTTGTTGGAGAAATCCTTGCGACTTAATGTTTCAGTCACTACGACATATTGGTTAGATATATTGACCTGATTCATTTATATTTATAGAGATCTTGAAGTCAGTTTCGCGTGGGAAGTGACGCAAGTCAATTTGGAGTTAGATGGAAAGTTATGTCATTTGCTTCCAACGTGACTCAAACTAAAATTATGTTTAATAAAACAGGATGAACCCTTTTTAAACATAATTAAACAACCCTAAAGGGGGTCCAAACGTTTTTAGCTTATATATAAGTCATTTCTCAGCCCCAATTTCATTATCTAGAGAATTATCCATCAGTTTCATTTGTACGTTCAAGTGGGGTAAAACATAAGAGAAGGAGAGAAGAAAAGAAGGGGTTGTCTATGAATCCAACGATTCTTCCTCAACTACTCATCATTTTCCTTCATCATTAAGAGTAACTCATATTTATTTATTCTTTTGAACATTATTCTTCCATTAATTAGTTAGTTTTTCTTATTTTATTATGAATAAACCATCATTGCTTGAGGATTCTTATGTAAGAGTTTATGCTTAGCTTTTTAATGGATTTATTGTATATAAGATATTACGATATTTGATTGAGTTTGTTTTGATTAATTATTCCATTGCTTTATATGTGCTCGTGCCAAGTAGTGGGTGGCTGTAGTAACTGAGTTGCACCTTAAGTGGTGGGTTTGGTTACCAAAATAGCATATAAACGCCTAGTGCGAGGCATTGAAGAAGAAGATCTTGTCCACTAGGTAGTCAAGTGGGTGGGAATTTAATTCATCTGAAAACCAATTTGGTGTGTAGGACTGCGCTCTTAGTCTATCCTGACGGGAGTTAAAGAAACCTTTGAATCTCAGCTAATGCAAAATTCACCAACTCGTTCATATCAATAGAACTATTAACTAGCAGCATAGATAATTACTAGCAAAAACCTCAAGCAACTTTCTCATATTCAGTTAACCTTTCAATTCATTTACTTGTTTGTCTTTTATTATTGGTTTAATCTTATCTCCTTTATTATCTTAGTTGTTAATCATTCGAAAACCAAATAAACATTTTACTATTTACAGTCTTTACTATTTCTTATTTCCTATTGCAAGTTTTACACGTTTACACTGTTAGAAGCATGCTTACTTCCACTAATAATCCTTGTGGAGAACGATATAATCCTACTTATCAATTATACTTGTCACCGATCTGTACTCTACGGAGTGTCACCCTTTTTTCAGTGTTGATTTATTATATCACACCTGGGGGATGAATAAAAATTGAAAAGATTTTATATCTATAACATGTTAACATATGAATGTATAAAGGAATGAATCTAGAAAGAAAAGAGACAATATTATAAAGAAATATCTCGGTATTCACTAATAAATATCAATAATATCCTTACCGCCATCATGAGAGAAAATATCAAAAACTTAACAAAACGAATAGAAATGACATCTATCATTAGGGTAACCCCGCTCACCGCTAAAATTGATTATACTAGTCATGTTAAAGTTGAATGACATTCGAATATAAAAGATGTAAGAAATATTGATACAACGATTTACACATAAGAATGAGGTATTCTACTATAAACCCCAATCGGTTAAAAGATAACGTACTAGGATTTAAAGAGGTATTTGATAGGGAGAAATTTCCTTGACCTCTTATTTTCGAGGATGTAGTATACGCCTAATAAAGATAAGAAAACGAAGTGGTAAACACCAACTAGGAGGAACCTGAATGCCATTCTGAAGCCACGAGGATAACAAAATATGTCTTTCCTTACCCATAAAATAACTAAAGTGGAAGTTGCAACCGATAATGGGCTCGTGTCATTCGCCCAAGAAGTAATGTTCAAATGTGTTGAGCTACAAATTAATACAAGGAACCAATCCATAAGTAACATCTAGTTATATAAATAGAATTATTGTGTCAAGGACCAAGGGTTTGCCAATTTTCGTATTACACCGCAATACATTAATCAATTTGACATAAAGCTTGCCTTTTGCATTTAACTTTATTAGATTTTATTTAGTTTACTTTATCTAGTATAATATGTTCTAGCATAGACGAGACCACTTTACTCGCCGCTCACTCCCTAACTCAACGAATACTAGGAGATGAACTCAGTAGAACAAATGCAATTTTTTGGGATTTGCAATAATGTCTCATCTTTATTCTATTTTATGTGGGATTAGACATATTTTTAATAGTGTAGTACCTTTATAAATCATTTATTACATATGAAGTCTTACTAAGATTTCAATTCTTGTCACACCATTTATCATTTCTCTACAATTTTCTACATGCGAGGTATTTTTATCTCGCCTACTATTTAGGTTTCTTAGATAAATCACCCAAGATATATGACTTGACACAATATTAGGATGACCTATTCTTATAGACTGGGGATTATACTGTGAACCCGCATTGTCTATTTCGCTTAGGTAGTTTTTAATGAAGTTTGTTTATTGGAGATAATTGGGTAAGGTCATTTGTTATGGTAACACTTAACTGTGTGGTGTGACACCTATATATATTTTTGAGTTTATTGAATTGACACCTGAGTCACCAAATAATCCAGAATAGTTACCCGATTCCTTATCATAGATCATATATGCTTAAAACCATTAAATTATATAACTTATGTTTCATGCATGTTCATGTATTGTTTTAAACTACACTTAACTTAAAATTATCTGATAGAATTGGTATCTTAGTACTCAGTACAAGTTAGCGAGTTGTGAGGATAATATGGAAAGGGAATATCACAATTTAGTGGAAAATAGTTAGCAGTCATACTTCTTATCCAGTTGGGAGATGTATCTCCTATGATAGGTTCTATTCTAGAACATTATTGAAAACTACAATTGGTCAGTTAATGTCCAGGTTACATATGAAGTGATTAGTATTCAATCTGCCTTGTCTTAAGATTAAATTGTACTGAAGAAACCTGGTTGATAAATATTTCATGTTACACCTCTTTAACGCTTGTACTTTTAGAACTACCTGGATAGCAAAATAACAGATAGGGGATTGTATGAACTCCTATTCTTTCATCTATACCTATTTATCAAATCTCTTTATTTCATATTTTTATACTAAATTTAGTAGATCACTTCCTTAAACAATTTAATTTATTGATTGCGGCCCAATAATTATCTATCTAAACTTTTTTAATTTTTATAAAGTTATCTGCAACTCTGAGAGAGAATGATAATATTAGTTGGAACGGATAATATGCACTTTTATGATAGTTTTAATAACCCTTCTTCTGGATAGTGGTGCAGAATAACTCTTCTCATATATACCCTATCTAGAGAGGTACCATTCTCTATACTTCCCCAAGCAAACATACTTTATTTGATATAATTGAGGCGGTGAAAAAAAACTCCACCATGAAAGCATTCTAAAAAACATGCAATAACACCAAAGACGTCGAATCCAAACTAATACTATCCATTACATTGTTTAGGTCATAGAGTTTGAGGAGAAATAATGCATAAGTTGAATGGATTATTAGCCAAATAAGCTTAGTGACGTGTGACATTTCCTTTTTGATTTCCTTAATACAAACTTCACATATCATTCTTAAGCCAAAATTTGTCAGAAGCTTATTAGTGGGAACAAAAGTTGATATCATAGCAACTTAATTTGAACATGTAAGTAAAGTAAGGTGAAGAATCTTCCAAGTTGAGTTGATCCTACATGTAATGGGTGAGATTGTTTAATAACTATATGTATAACACAAAACTTAGATAAAACATTTAAAAAAAGTCTTTTAATTTGAGTGTATCTTACATGTAATTTTTGAAATCAGACAAATAACATACATGTCAACTGAAATCTTAATTAATTTTCAGATAAATGAAAATAATAATAATAGCAATATGAAGAATTTTGAAAGAAAAACAAAACAAAAAGAGGTTATAAAGAAAGAAATAGAAATTCTCACATTTATCTCTCGTATTTTCTCTATTTTTCATAAAATTAATTTTTAATAAAGATTTTTATTATGTGTAACTCCCTAACTCGTGTAGGGCAAAATGGTCAAACATAAACTCACAGATTTTATTTGATACAATTAATTAGGCAATAGTGTTCTTAGCGTTTTATCGCCCTTTATTTGTTTCTTCCGTGTTATCTTTTCCTTGCTAATAATACTATAATCTAACCATTTTACCATGAAGTTGGCCTATGATCTTATTTACCATGAAGTTGAAAATGGTGAGTTAACCTTTATAATGTGGGATAAGTGGTTAAATAAATATAGTGTTCAGTAATTACTTAGTATATCATGTGATGAAAATAATCTTAGCTGTAATAAGAAAGTTAAAGACTGTTTTGGTAGGGGAAGGTGGAGAATTCCTCCTTGTATAGGGAAGATTTTTCCTCAGATACAGGGGTATAACCTTAACTGATAAAGTAGACATGATTATGTGGAGTGAAACTGTAAAAACCAGTTTTCATATAAGAAAACTATGTTAAGAATCACTGAACATAAGACTGAAGTGAAATGGTATGAAATGTATGGTCTAAAGCTTGTATTCCGAGGTGTTCTTTTGTTTCTTGGCAAGTTGCAATGAATAGATTACCTACTAAGGATAGAATGAATGAATGGGGCTTGAATGTTGATCCTATATGTCACTTGTGTAGGGTTGATAATGAAGATAGTAATCATTTATTTATTAAATGTCAATTTTCTAACAGTATTCTTAATAGAGTACTTGGTGACTGTGGTATTAGTGCAAGATTTGGTTCAATACAGGGGCTATTAGAGGATATAAAGAATCTATGTGGTCACTCGGATATGTTGATGATAGTAGGGGTAAGTATTACTACTTATATCTACTTAATTTGGTGTGAGAGAAATATGCGAGTACATGGAGATAAAGAAATGAATGAAGATAGAGTTTACAATATGATTAATACTTATGTGTCTATCAAGTTGAAGAAAAGAAGTTTCAAGAGTTTAAAGGCCAAAGATGCAGTTGAAAACATTTGTAATAGATAGTTGGTTCCTTTAATTGTTATAATGTGTTTGGGCTTTATAAATCTTTGTAATAGTTAGTGATAATGTGGTAGTAATGTAATAGGCCCAATAGTTAGTGGGCTTAAGTTGTAAGGTGTTGACAGTTTTGAGTTTCATTTAATAAAAGTTTGATTTAGCGATAAAAAAAAAAGAATCTAACCATTTTTTCATATCACATTGAAAAATCCGTTTTATTGAATATGCAATATATTATATCACTGATTGAGTTAATTTAGTGTCCGTCTGGGTTTTTTTTTTATGTGTGTACCTTCATGACCGACAAAGTCTTGACCAGCTACGCTAACTCAAACTAGTTAATTGTTTTTTTTAAATATTTTTAAATTTTTAAAAATGTTTTAAGGGATAATGCCCATTTAAATCATGATTCACATTGTCTATGCCCAAATGTTGACAGGTGAATATTTCTTCCCAAATAAATTAGGCTGTTTCCCATTTAAATCAAATTCACATTGCACAATTACTTTGTAGCCCTTCTAGTCAAAGTCAATTTTTTTTTATTTTGAAGCCGACGGATATAAAGACCTGTTTTTCTCACTTTTCTTCATTAATTATAAACCCACTTTCAATGATTTATTTTCCAAGTGAAACCGATCTTCCATGAAGCAGATTTATTAACCGGAGAAGCTGATGAAACTGATGAAGATGAAGCTGCGTCATGGCTTTTGATTAACCGAGATAGAAATAACAATCAACAGAATCCATTTGTTGAATTTGAAATTAGTCTATTGTTGAAATGGAGATGGCGGAGAGAGGAAGAGTAACGTCGGTAGCGATAGAGATTCCGGTAAGCAAAGGAGCGACGTTGTGCTCGCCGCCGAGGATGCCACAGCATCTCCGCCGTAGGCTTTCTGAGTCCAAAATCTCGTCGCCTTCTTCTATTGAAGAAATTGAAGCCAAGTTTCGTGACGCCGATCTTCGACGACAGGTCTCTCTCTCTCTCTGTCTACAAAAATTATATTTTCAGCCTTTTGGATTGAATTACTTCAAAAATTCTTGGATCAAAATTTGCATCTTTTTAGTAGCTTTAATCGTTGAGTTGATAGGAAGTGAATTGTAACTTTTCAAGATGATTTACTGTGTCTCTAATTATGGTTGAGAATTAGATTATGATCAATGAAGCTAATTATTTTGTATTTTAACATTTTTGTTTGTTATTTGGGCGTGCTTATTGTAAAGTAAAGAGCTTTTGTTGTTATATGTTACTTTCATCATTTTTTGAATTATTTGAGTTATTCTTGGAGTTATGTAAGGGGTAGGTAAAATCTTGGTATTGAAATTTTGTTAGTAGGTAAAATCTTGTTATTGAAATCTGTTTTCTTGATTATTATATACTGTCATAAGTTATTTGCTTTGCAAGTTTTTCCCCAAGTAGTTACAATTGATTTTTTATTTATTTTTTCTTTTCAAACCTACTTTTATACCTGAATTTACTCATATATAATTTTATGAATTGCAGAAGTTTTACGAGACTTTGTCAAGCTAGGCTCGCCCAAAGCCAAGAAGCCTCTCACAGTCTTCATTTAATGAAGTAGATTTAGGTCAACGCCTTGAGGCAAAACTTCAAGCTGCTGAACAGAAAAGGTACGTTCATAACTATAACAAGTTAATTGCATCATTAGTCCCTGTATTATGCTAAATACCCAAATATAATACTGTGTATAGGTTAAGAATTCTTGCGAAAGCTCAGATGGATTATTTAAAGATGGAAAGCTTCGAATCGCAAAAGACCTTTTTAACGGCCTATTATCTAAGCACTTCAAACACTGTTTTAATAACTTATCATTTAAGAACTTTAAATTTGAGTCTTCAGTGAAGAAACAAATCCCATCTAAAACTGAAAATAGAGATGGGACAAATCCCATCTTAAATTTTTATTGATTTTATTGTTTGTCAGGATTGTCGGTTGAATTAATTTTTTTGCACAAAGAAGAATATGATTTGAGTTGAATTAGAATATATATATAGATGATTAAAATTGTGCTTCTATGAAGTCTAGTGTGTTGAACTCTAACAAAGAAAATGAAATGGAAAAGTGCGAGGAAGAGATAGTTGAGACTGGGGAAATGATAGATGAAGATCTTAGTTTGATTTCAGAGGTTAATGTGGAGCTTGTGGATGTTGCTGTAAGTTAAAGATATTTTTGTTATACTTTGATGTTTTGATTTAATTATGAGTATGCGTTGTTTATGCGTTGTTTTTTTACCTTGTTTAGAGAGAGTTAGTAAGGGGAAGAAACAGTCTAAGATTGATCTCACTCCTTTCACCGATTAGAGGAGTCAAGACATATCTAAAGTAAAGAAGCGTTATTATTTTTGTTATGTGAGTTAGAAGGTTATACAACTTGATACTATGTTAACAAGTTCTGTTTTCTCAAAAAGATTATAATATTTCATAATTCATATATAGCTTATTGGAGAATTCATATTATATAACAGATACACACTAAGATGGTCAGAATGTAGTGGTTGCGCAGACTAAATTTTGGCCTCCTCAACTAAAATGGTGCATTTTATGACATTCATTTTGTTCATTTGTATAACAAAAAGAAGTTTATTTGGAATGTTTTTATACATACTTGGATAACTCATTACTTCTTTATATAATTAAGCCACGTAGGATTACTCAAGATAAACTCAATAATAGGTGGTTTGATAATGGGTAGAGTAAAGTTGTGTTTCAGTTTTACAATTACTATTTTCACCTACTAAAATTCAAAAACTCATTTTCTGCTAAACAAAATGCATTGATAGTTCTAAATGATTCTAAATGATCAATTTAATAGTTCACTTTTGTACTAAAAAATGGCTAGACTATAAATATTCTTTCAAAAAGTTGACCAAAACAATTTTAATAGTAAATGGGATAAATCTCATCTTAGTTTTATAATAGAGACGGGAAAAATCCTATTTGAAAAAATCAAAAAAATTTATCATATAAACGTAAATATTAATTTGCCTCGTCTAAAAATAAATTTTTTTATTTTTTGGTTTTTCTAAAATTAGTTATGACGATTTTAAGTGGTAGAGGTGGGGTAGAGGTGGGCTAGTGGTGTAAGGTTTTAATTGTAAATGGGATAAATCCCATCTTAGTTTTACAATAGAGATGGGACAAATCCCATCTCAATATTAGAATGGAGATGAAACAAATTCATCCCAATCTTAAAATTAGAGATGGGACAAATCCCATTTGAAAAAAAAAAGTAAAAAAAAAAACCAAAAAAAACAAAAATTTAAAAAAAAAACGAAAAAAAAATCATAGTCGTAAATATTAATCTGTCTCGTCCAAAAATGCAATTGTTTTATTTTTTTTATTTTTTTAGAATTAGTTATGACGATCGCGCGTGTGATGGAATTAGTAGTAGTAGATGGTGGTGGTATAGGCGGGGTGGTAGGGGTGTGGGTGGGGGTGGGGTGGTGGTGGGGGTGGTGGGGTGGTGGTGGGGGGGTGGTGGGGGGGTGGTGGGTGGGGGTGGGGGTGGGGTGGTGGTGGTGGGTGGGGGTGGGGTGGTGAGGGGTGGTGGTGGTGGTGGTGGGTTGTGGGGGGTGGTGGGTGGGGGTGATGGGTGGGGGTGGGTGGTGGTGGTGGTAGGTGGGGTGGGGTGGTGGTGGTGGTAGGAGTAAGGTTGGGGTAGTGAGGATGGTGGTGGTGGTTGTGATAGTTTTTAATTAATGTTTCTTATTATTTAAAAATATAGATGAACTTTCATGTTTAGATAATGTTTGATTTAAATGGGAATAACAACTACAATAAGGGTATTTTTTAATGTTTGAACCTAAAATATTGTGTAATCTAAATGGGAAGGTAATTTGTTATTTTGATTTAAGAGGGCATTGACCCATGTTTTAAACCCTGAAAAAAACTTTTATAATAAGTACCAAATATATGTTTAATAAGAAAAACATCAAAATTGATTCTAGATTTGAAAATTATTTTTAATAATTTTCAAATATTTTAATTTTAGACTAAAAATATTATTTTACTCTAAATAAAGGGAAAATGACCCAAAAAATCAAAATAATATTATTTTCAGCCCAATAACATCAATGACAAAATTTCTTCCCAATAACATCATTAACTAAATTTTGTCCTTGATGGGAATCGTCCTTGACGGGAATCGTCCTTGACGGGAATCGTCCTTGATGGGAATCGTCCTTGACGGGAATCGTCCTTGATGGGAATCGTCCTTGACGGGAATCGTCCTTGACAGGTAAACATGTAATCTTATAATAGTAATTAATGGATGATTCTTTGGGGCAAGTATAATATTATTTTGATTTTTTGGGTCATTGACCCCTAAATAAAAGCACTTTTACAAAAATCTTTTAAAAAACAAATGATTGTGACAATTTATTTTTCCAGAAGATTGTAGCAATTGGAAACTTATATAAATCAATCAACATGTTTATTCAACTCGTTATATACCATACGACCAATTCGATATTCAGTGTAACGTCAAAAATAGTTAGTCACTTAGTCAGCAATTTGGGCATACGTATAATGACAAACTACTAGCTCCCACTATATCGTTGCAAATTAAAGCTTTTGATCAAGTTTGAACAAGTCTTGCATGACTTCATCATGAAACTTTTGAGCATAGACTACACACCATGATTTCAAATGTTGCATAATTAACTCGCAAAGTTGCTTTTTAATGCTTTAGACTAGATTGTATTATCCGGGACCGGTTGACCCAGTTATATTTATCTAATTTTATAGATAATGGTGATATTATCTAAAAATATATCAATTAAATATTATATATAGTACAAATTAAAAATAATTTAATCATACTGTTTTTTATATGAAAAAAAAAAAATCATATTGTTTCTAAGTTTTTACATAATCAAATTTTTTTAATATTTAAATAATATATTTTTAAAGTGACAATTAGTATTACTTAATTTTTATATATAAATTAACTTATACTTTTTTTTTATTTGTTAATATCACGTATAAGAAGTTGAATTATTTCTTCAACATTTAAAGGGTATAAAGAAAGAGGTGCAAGATTCGAACCTCTCTCTTAACATAAGTAACCTAATTCTGATTTACCTGAGATATGCATAAGGAGAGTTGTATATTCGTGTCGGATTAATCGTGGTGCAACCAAGCTGGCCTAGACAACCCACATACCAAAAAAAAAACCAGTATCACTTGACTATAACTAAGTAAATCTTCTAATTAGAGTATTAGCACTTTGATATTATATTATTCTCATTTCTTTTATTTTGTAAAAAAAAAAATCCTACTTAATACTATAATAAATAATTTTATTTTTCTTAAAAGTTAAAGTCTTATTTCATAGCATAATGGTCGTTCTTTTAATATATATATATATATATATATATATAATAACTTTTAATACTCCGCATCTTCACGGAGAATTCAATTTCACCGGGTCCATGTCGGAGACAGCGGGGCAGTCGTTACACCATTCGTGCAGGTCGCTATTTATGCGACAAGGCGCCGGAAATGAAATATAGGGTGTTAAGCGGTACACCAGGGGCAAGAGTTTGACCCCTCCGAACGCATGGACCGACAGTAAGCGCTTGGTCACCGATGAGGAACCCTAGGTTAGTCTTTTGGTATATATATATATATATATATATATATATATATATATATATATATATATATATATATATATATATATATATATATATATAACTTTTAATATTATCATTTGTGATGAGTCAATTTTAACCCTCAATTGTGACAAGGGAACTCGAATAATTTCTCTAAACATTGAATATGTACATAATTTATTAAATTTTTTAAATTAAATAAATAATTTTTTTAATAGTTTTACACTTCTTTGATCAATATCTACCATATAATTTTTTTTTCATTTTGTAAATTTTTTAATACTTTAGCAAAATATTGCCATAGATCTGATAATATCTAAAAGTATAAATTGATGATCATAAAATAATAAATTTGTTATTTGAGATCACAAATTTGTAGTTTTTTATACTCACTATTTTATTGTTCCAAACCTAACAACAAAAAATCAAAACACAAAAAAAAAACTTGATAACAACGAAAAAGATCACATTTAACTCTATTCATGTTCCGATAAAAATGAATACCGTTTTTACAATCTTTAGCAACGATATGTGTTGTTGCTAAAGGCTCATTAGCTTGTCGATGTTGACCTTGGTTAGCCTTTAACGATGATATTTTATTGCTAAAGGTATGTCACTAATAATTTGCTAATAATGACTAAATGTAGCGATAAGGGTTAAATATTGTGTCGCCATTTTGTAGCAACCAATTAGCGACACATCAATAACATTTAGCGACAAAATTATCGTCGCTAAAGGTTTAATCTGTTTTGAATTAATTTAATGAACAAATCTTTTAGCGACTAAAGTTGATGGTCTTTAGCAACAAAATTACACTGTTAAAGGACATTTAAAAAATAATTTTTTTTTTAAAAATTTCCCCACTTTCTGATATCTTAAAAATAAAAATATTATTAAAAAATTTAATATCTATTTCAATTTCTTAGCAAAAAATTAAAAATTATTAATATACGTGATTATTACTGGCACATAATTGACAGTCAAAGTTGGGGAGAAATAATACAATATCAATATAGTATAAATACCACAATTAAAGTCGGTCGTAAATCAACTATCTATAATCATCATCAAAGATACCTCAATCTTCGCACTCTGGAGGAGCGGGGCCCTGGGAGGGTTGTCTAGGAGGGATCGTAACCCGATCAACCATCATGTTTCTGGTGCTCGTTAAACTATACAATAAAGTGCCAGATTTTCTCATGTCCAAAAGTCTTTTACGAGGTAGACGTAGAGCTGGTGGATTGGTCAATGTTACTCAAGTACGGTTGGTGGCCCTGTACAAGTATGTAGTTGTTAACCTGGTACAGCATGAACTATAAATCACGAGTAGATCTAGATGGAAGATTGACATTCAGATGACAAAGATTGCGTGAATTGAGCGGGTGGATACTCTCTCGATCTAGCTTGTTACAAGAAATAAACACATATATGCTAGTCAACTTTAATATATGGTATCACCAATTGAAACAAATTAGTAGAAACTTACATTAGAGGCAACAAAGTGCTCGACCATCCTTATGAGCATTCTTATTATATTTATCTTCCTAAAGAAACACGCTAAATAAGGAGGTATAGGTCATACATCTGGTCCAACTACAACTTGTTCATCGGCATCTTCTTCTTTATCTTTCTCTGGATTAATACATTTGTTAATGGTCTAGAACATCATAAATAAAACTAATAACAATTCAACATATAGCTGAAGTAGCACTTCTCGTCATTAAGAGTAAGTGAGTGCAGATGTCCACTAGGCTCTCCCTGCTTCCTCTACAATATAGTTAAATATTCACACGAAATGAATTCTAAAATACAAAAAAAGGTGTAGTTGGAATTCCTCAGACTCCCTATATTCACCATATTTTGCTTAGTCCTCGTTGATAATACGATATGTCACTAGGCTCTTGTCATAGAAGTTTCTTTTGGTGTTGTATTTGTCGTCCTTAAAGTGGAGAGTGCAAATTTTGTCAAGTGGATTAATATACATGTCCAATAATCCCTAGCCAGCCAGTCCCAGATATCAATATAAGTCTGCATCCAAGGTCCAACCAATTAATTTGTTACAACCCTATACACTCCTTTGAAAAATTTAAACATCGTCTAAAAAATAGGTAATTACATGTAATTGATCAAAGATAAATTTTTTATAAGAGCCTTGAACATCACTCCACGACTAATAAAATGAAGGCACATACTCGCATATTGTAGAGCATATGCCTTACTCGAATACTTTACCGAAATACGATTCCAAGTCTAAGCGAGGATGTAATAATTGATGGGAATCTGAACCATGTGTGCTGCCTTTGCCTTCTCGACCAATGTTAGGGTTGCTCTGCCATGTTTCTTTCTGATTGCTTTACATGCATAAAACAAAGTCAATGAATCAAATATATAGAGATAATTAAATGATATAATTTATATAACAAGGATATATAGTAATTTTCTTATTAATATAAGGACCTATAATTTAATTTTATGTACTAAAGAGTTAAGGGAATAAATTGTCAAAAATATAAATATAAGGGACTAAACTGTCAAATATAACAAGATAAGAGTCTAAATCATAAAATATATAAAGATAAGGGAGTAAGTTGTCAATATAGTAACATAAGGGACTAACTGTCAAGTATACAAAGTTTGGGACTAAAATTTCAAATATACAAAGATAGGACACCAAACTATAATTTTATGTTTTAAATGTTAAAATTTAAGTAAATTTCATTATAAGTCTCTTGACGAGGTGAAATACCCTTTATTTTACCATATAAACAACACACTTTTTACACAGACAAATTACACTATCAATCCATATATTAGATGGTAAAATTTTACTATAGCTCCCTAATTTAAATCGAATTCAAAGTACCTATATTGAAATTTTCACTATTAGTCCTATATTATGCAAAATATTAATAGGTCCCTATTTCGAATGCTAAAAAATTATATTATTTGTCCCTATATTACTTTTATTAAGTAAATTGCAGTATAAGTCCATAGACCATGTGAAATAATCTATATTTTATTATTTAAACAATATACTTTCCACACAAACAAATTGCAAAACTACCCAAGCCTCTATTTGATATGGGAAACCGGTTTCTTAGAATTAGGAATCAGCAGACCATGTGGTATCGTTGTTCCTTTTACTTTGTCAAAAAAATCACAAACAAATTGCATATTAGTCCATATATTAAATTCTAAAGTTTGGCTATAAGTCTAAATTTTAAATCGGCTCCTAAGTACCTATATAAAGAATTGCACTATTAGTCCTTATTTTACTTTATAATTGACTAAATTGAACTGTAAGACCTAATAATATGCGATATAACCTTTAGTCCCCTATTTTGAATGCTAAAATTGCACTATGAAACCCTATATTAATCGAAATAACATATATTTTATCAATGAAGCAACAACATTTTTCATATATAATAAATATTTTATCAAAAAATTGCATTTTAGCCCTACAATTTTTCAGATGTGCCGAATAAGGGACTATTGTTTTGAAAATTTTACAATAAGGGCCTTTAGTTTCAAAAAAATTATAATAAGAGACTATATTTTTGAAATTATACAATAATGCATATAGTTTTTATATACATAAACACAAAACATATAAATTAAATAAACTAAAAACATATGTTTTCCCAGTTTAGTTGACTAGGAAGGCTTGGAAGGTGGGATGGCGTAGTTGGGGGCAGGATATCGTAGTTGGAAGCGAAGGAACACGACATATACATGATGGTGAGGGAAGGGTTGAAAGGTGGTTGGTGGGTCCTGGTGTGTTATAAAATTAAGTACGAAAATAAAGGAACCACTTAACCGCAAGTGTACGGTTGTCCAAGTAATATTCGATAAATCGAGTTCGTTCGCAGGGACGGATTAGGCACAACTCAGGTATTAATCGAAAAGTAAGAATAATTGCTTGAGAGAAAAATAAAGTAAAGATTTTTGTTTGGTTTTTATAAATTAAAAGATGCAATAAAATAAACTACGAAAATAAAAGAAAGCAAATAAAGGAGACTTGAAACTTCAGATGAGAAAGAGTACTTGATCCTCGCAAGGGTTTCACCTAACCTATCTAATTCACGCTTCTGTTTAAGGGCTAAACTGGTATTATTGTGCTAGTCGGGACTCTAATATCCCCTAACCCCCGTCAAGGTGGACTTAGGAGCTATCCTACGGTATTACAAACCCCGTCAGGGTAAATATAAACTACTTTCAGATGAATACTAATCTACCTCATTGGCTGCATGGCTATTTAAGCCCGTCAGGGTCAATAACGGATACTATGCGTCTATTATCTAAGTCTGTAATTAAACCCCCCGTCAAGGTGATCCATACGCCACTATAGGGAATAGCCTAATTACTATGAGCTAAGTTTGATTCATGACTTCAAAATTAGTAATTAAAACAAAATAATAGTCAACACAAAATACCTAGTCTAATTTAAACCAATAAATCCCAAATTCAGAAAACATAAATTAAACAGAATTAAGTTCAACCCATATAGCGATTCTCAAGTACTAAAGAAATTAGTTCATAACGGAATGGAAAACTAAAATTAAAATAAAGGAATTCATAGTTTTGAATTACAGAAAGAAAATAAAGAACCTAAAGGGTAAGATGACTGATGATGGAAGAACATGACTCCTCCAGCATTAGCTTCTCTTTGCCTTCTTGCTCTGACTTGAAAACCTTAAGCCTCTTGTGTAATTCTCTGAAGTGTGTGAAAAGAGGAGGCTAAGTGGTGTATTTATAGGTGTTAGGGAACCCTAGGTCGAATTTACTTAGATTGGAAGACAAGTCAAGAACTCTCAAATTCGTAACCCTAAATTCTAGGAAAGGTAAGATTCTGCTGCTGATTTTGATTTGGTCATATCTCATTCAATACTTATCCGTTTGAGGAGTTACAATATATGAAACTGCTTGTCTTGGAAAGATCTTTCTATTGGTGCAGACCACTCGTCCAGATTCCTAGCCAATCTTTAGTTATGGATTTATCTTTGAAACATGGCTGGAATTTCATATTCATAAGACAGCTTTATCTTTTCCTTCTTTGCATATATCTTTCCTAAATCTTCTTATTTCCATGAAAATATCTTTCCTTTACTCCTTTATCTTGACTTGGTCTCTAAGTAATTACCATATATCTTTTAAAGCTTCACATTAAATAAATAATTAAACCGCATATGCTTAAAAAGAATTAATCAAGAAATAGAAATAGGAAAGCACACTCTAAAAATAGAAAATCGAGTAAAAGTACTTCCTAACACACTAAAATACACTAGGACTTTATTCTCACTTCTTCTCCTCGGATTGGTCTTTCATGAAATTCAAGAACCGATTAACTTTGCACTAAAAATAGTCAAATTTACGCACAAAAGCTCAGATTCTGCAAATAGTTAATTTCCAAGGGGAGGAAGTGCAATATGATCAAATAAGCCTAAAAGTCTATCAATTAAGTCATTTATTCACCTAAAAGGATGTCTCCAAGGGGCTAATAATTAGAACAAATAGGGAGACATCAGTGGTATGTGAAAAACATTGGTGATGGTTAGAAAGAAAGAGGAAATTGTTCATAACTATTTTATCATCATATATCATTAGCGAAGACATGGGTCGTCGCTGACAATATTAGTGTTGTCGTTAATTCATACTGTAATTAATTTCTTTGAATAAGTTGACATCAGAGCCGAAAGTTACGCATGCCATATTAATATCCTTTATTTATTTTTACCACCAACAACAACCATTGAAGCTTGTCGCTGAAGGATCTTTAATAGTGAGAACTTCAGTTTTTTGATGATAATGTCGTCGCTAATAAACTGCGATGTAGTAGTGGAACTAGATTATTAGATCAAAAACTATTTCATCATACAAAAATAATAATTTAAAGGCTCAAACTCATATTCTTCACACAACACCCATCTCGTTGTACTACCCTTATGCATAAAAAAATCTCAAACTCATCTTCTTCACACAACACCAATTACATTATATACTACCCACACATAAGTAAACAATAACCTATATGTATCTTCCTCTCACAACACCATGTCAACGAACTTCTTGAATTCCAGGTTATTGTCCTTTCTGACATGTGAAGGGAATGGTGGAGGAGGACATGTATTGGTTACCACTGGGCTCTCTTTTTTCTCTGGTGTCTTCTCTTGGACACGTTCTTGTTCAACTACCTCTTCGACCTTATCTTCTGTTGCTTCTTCCCTCCTCTGATCTGGAATAGGGACTGATTCTGGTTCTGGTCTTGGTGGAGATAGTTGTTTTCCACTTCCTAATTCAACTGCATGACAAACTTTGTTTTCTGGAGCAGTAGTATCACTTCGGAGTTGCCTTTCTGCAAGGATTTTAGTTTTTTCCACCATTTGTGACATTGTCTGTACCAGCTTGTCAATCGCATCATCTGAGTTTTGGATTCTTTGCTGGTTATTCTCCATCTTTTCAATTAGGTTCATCATCTTAGCCATGCTTGAATTCAAACTCGGAGGTTGTTCTTGTATGGTTTGCTGCATTGAATAAGGATGTGGTTCTTGATAAGCTTCATTATAAATCGGCGCTTCTTGATAGATAGGTTGTGGAGGATAGTAGGATTGTGGTCGTGGTTGATAATAATCATCATAATAATGATTACTATGATTATAATTCTGTTGATCTCCGACCCAATTGTAACTCTGTGGGGTTTGATAGTCAGCGTAATTTCCTTGAGATTGATAATAACCATCATAATAATGGTCCCTTTGATAAGGCATGAAGGAAATTGAGGCTGGATTGTTCATGCAACGTCCCCACGAGTGATCTCTTGCTCCACAACTAGGACATGAAGGTGATGTAAGTACTAGATTCCTCTGAGCTAGTTTTCGCGATTGTTCTCGTAATTCCTCAAGTTGTTGGGTTAACTCCTTGAGCTTTAGAGATTCCATTTTGAATTAGCTTCTTCAGGATCTAATAACACGAAACCTTTATCTCCTAATAAATATGCTTTCGCCTAAAAAAATCTGTAAAACAAAAACTAAAAAGAAAAGCGTAAAATAGAACTAACTAAAATAAAAGCACAAGATAATTGCACAAGGACTAACGATGTAGTCCCCGGCAGCGGCGCCAAAAACTTGGTGTAGCCTAAGGTGTGATAAAAAGATGTATAAAATAAGTGCAAATACACACCCTAAACTAACACTGTACTGCAAGTATTACAGGACGTATGCAAGTTTTAATGATAAGTTAAGTTCGTTCGCAGGGACTGACGAAAGTTAGAGAGAACTTATGCAAATTATCAAGTGCAGATATTAAAGATAGATAATAATACGCAAGGAGAAAGAATAGAAAGATAGATATTTATTTGGTTTTTGATAAGAAAACTAAACTACTAAATTAAAGACAATAAAATAAATAACAGAAAAGAAAAGAAGATAGTATGAAAGATATAACTTAGGTTTTACTAGTATGCACTAATCCTTCTAATTCTATCTATTAGATCTAATTTATAAGGGAGAATATTAGCTCTTGGTATACTTAGTCAGGATTCTAAATTCCACTACCTTAGACCTTGAGAGCGACTAAGGGGGCAACGGCACAACCAAGAAGTGATTTAAAATAGGGTTATCAAACGCCACTAAGGCCCTAAGCAAATACTGCAATCTTGGTGATATGGTGGTTAAAACAAACCTTAATGACTATCTAGTTAGAAGTATGTTTTGTCAGAACTGCTATCGACACTAGACGTTATGTGGTGGTTCAATAGTTAAACACCCTTACAAGGTGACCATCTAACTACTATTAAGGTAATCCTATACTCGTGCACTAGCAAGGAAAACAATCATTAAATCAAAACACATAATCAAATATAAAGGTAAGTAGCTAATATCAGATTAAAACATATAATTCCCAAAGAACTTAGATAGAAGAACTAGAATTCATAGTTTATACATTATGCAAAACCTAAGCTAAGATAATTAGTTCATACAAAGAAAAGAAGAAGAAAAAATTACAAAATAAGAGGTTGAAGGAGACATAGTTGTTGCACAGCTCCCTCCAGACTTCTTCTCTTGTGTTGCAGCTTCCTCTTGGCCTTAGGGTCTGGCCAAGGATGATTTAAGAGTGTTAAGAGGCTGTATTTATAGGTTAGAGGTTGACCTAATTCGTTTCTTGGAGATAACTTCAAGTAATGGGCTCCTGACCCAACCCAAATTCGTAAGATAAACACTGCTGCGTTGTTTTGGTCATAACTTCTTTGTTATTGGTCGGATTTTGCTCCACAAGATACCAAAAGAATCGCAACAGAATTATCTAGGACCTTTAGAAGGAAATTACCAAATTCGGCCTATTTCTTAGGTAAAAACACCAATCTTTAGACGTGTTCTGCAGAATCCCAGATTTAGGCAGCTTTTCCTTTTCCTAATTGAACTCAGTTTCCTTTATCTCCAATTTCCATGCATATCTTTTTCCATAAGTTGTAATCTTTGACTTGGACTCTAATTAATCTCCATAATTATCTTTAAAGCTTCACACTAAATAAACAATTAAACCCAATATGCTCTAAAAATAATAATTCTACAAATCAAGACCCAAAATAGGAAAGTGCACTAAATTAAGCTAAAATCAACCTATAGACTAATAAATAAGCCTAAAATGATGTCTCATGAGTGTATTTTACTATCACAAATGAGGAGACATCAAGACCCCCAACTCAAAGTTGTATCGTCCCGATACAATAAAAGTAAAGAACAGTAGGGCAGTCAAGAAGAAGAAGTAGGAGGAGAATAGGAACAGAACACAATGAATGATCCTAGAGCAAAATATCTAAAAAGTCTCATGTAGTAATGCTCAAGAAATAATGCACAAATATGCTTAATATTCATGTAATCAACAATCCATAAATTCAAGTTAAGATTAATTTCGCAATGCCAGAAGGAGAGGATGATAACTTAGTTCAGGATAATGGCTATAGGTTGTTCATAGGTCCCAAATACAGCATCCAATGGTCCACTTACCTATTACCTAATAGCTCAATTGTTTCTCCATCTAGTAGTTAGAAATCCTAAGGTCTTGGTTATAACTTGGCTTAAGGACGGGTGTGGTATATTTGGATAATGAAAAGTGAGCTTTTGGCTCTCTCCTCACTAGCCATCAACGAATCGCCCTAGAGCTTGAGTTGTTCACTCAAAGATGTTCTCACTCAACCCAATTTATTGATGCTTTTTAATGTGCATCCCCAATAATCCCAATTAAAACCTTTGATGATATAAAATCCACTTTGCCGGTCCGAATATATATTTTCTCTTTTCAAATCATTTTTTTTTCTTTTGTATAGCTATGACTCTCTTTTGGTGTTGAGATATCACACTATTTTCTTTTTTTCATATATATATATTCTTTTTCTTTTTATGCCCTTGTTGGCAAAATTAGCTCGTAGCTTCTTTTTCATTCACTATTACCCCGGCAAAGGGTTACAATAATAACAATTTCATCATCAATAATTTCACAATTACAATTCCAAATCCCAATGTTCCCAAAATGATGAAACCCACCACCCCAAACTCAAGCTCTAAAACGAGTTTGTCTCAGGTTTTGCGATTCGAGTGCGGGTCATATAGATAAGTCCTAAAAACTAGGGTAAGGATTATAATGTGTTTCAATAAAGGCTTTAGAAAGGCTCGGAGGGGCTAAGACGGATAATAATAACAAATAACAGGGTGAGAAAGTATAAAAGGCTTCAAGTGTTTTATCATGAAAGAACTGCCTTATTCATTTTTCTAACTACCTGATTTTGTTACTTTTTCACTATTAGTTCATAGACAAGTGGGTTCTCAACTAATTTTTAACCTCACGTTCTACACACCAAATAACTATTCCTAAGTTTCAACATACTTCTTAGCATTGCTCATTAACTTTTCTATCTTTTATTTCCTGTTTTCATACATGCATCTAGACAATTTTGCAACATCTTTCAAAAACATACTACCTACTATCATTAACTTAATTAAATCATGCTCACATAGGTACATTCAAAGATATTCCATGCCTAATTCAACCCAAAAATTTTAAATTTTATGAAAAAAACAAAAAGGAAGATGAGGACAACGAATCCCCACCCCCAACTCAAAAATGAGCCGTGTCCCCACGACTCGAAAAAGACTCAAGAAAGAATAAAATTTAAAATTAGCATACCTATTGCACATAAAGAAATGGTAGGGAAGAAAGAAAACATACTCTTCGAGGCTATTACCTCGCCTTGTTGATACTCGGATTAAATCTAATGTATCTTCTTCACCCAACTTCTTATTCGCTTTTCGTTCAAGACACTTGATCATAGTAGGATATTGCATTATATAACGTTATGGGAGAGATCGAAAATCCGTATCACCTCCTCATAGATCAACTGTGCCACATCTCCTTCTTCTCCTCACACATTACAATTCACAAACAACCCAAGCATTCCAAATCTCCATGAACCTTCATGTATTCACCTTCAACTTCTTCTTCAAATACTTTCTTATAAGAAAAAGGTAGTTCCTTTAATTGTTACTTCGGAGAAGCTATCATGGCCATTGAAGCTTTCTCTATTTCTTCTGGGTATAAGGTCTTTGATTTGTAGAGGTTGTGTTGTTTTCTTCACTAAAGTTAGAATATTTTTGCTCTTTGAATCAAACACAGCTAGCTAACCTCTCTTCTCTTGACTTGTTTTACCCATTGAATTGGAACTAGGACTTGTCTCACTTGATTTCTTCTCAATTAGATCCAATACCTTGATTTCTTCATCACCCTTTCAGTAGATAATGTTCATGTTCTCTTAATCATCTCAATTGACCCCCAACTCAAAGCTTTAACCACTCTTGAAATTTGAAACTCTTGATTATTGGTTGTACAAGCTTAATTTGGGTTAGGAAAGGTGATTTGATGATGATTCTCTATGTGGGTAAGATGGATTTTCATGGATTAGCTTGGATCTAAGAAACTGTAGGATGAATTTCTGAAATTTTAAGCTTTTGATCTTGGATTCAAGGTGTTTTGGGATGATATAGGTGGTTGAATCTTCCTTGTAATGATGTGGAGAATGAATTGGATGTGTTTTCATGGTAATTGGGTAGTGTTTTGATGATTGGTGAAGGTTTTGATGAGCTTCAATGGAGTTAGGAGAGTTTTGGGGAAGAAGGAGAAGCTTAAGGATTAAAAAATTCGTAATAGAGCAACCTCCTCACCCTTATAACCTAAAAAATGCGTTTTTTCTCTCTCTCCAGCAGTTCCGGGCGGTATACCGGCCGTGGGGCCCGGTATACCGGAGTTCTGGCTTCGAATTTTTTCACTTTCTGCATAAAACCCGCGGTGGCAACCCGTGGTACGGGTTTTGACCTTGCGGTGCACCGCGGCTGAGGTCCGGTGTACCGCACGTGGAAAAAACATCCCCAGCAGCTAGATCTCGAAAAGTTATGCAGTTTAGGCTAAAAAATCACCTGATTCCGATATCCGAGCGCAAAGATATGGCTTGCCGAAGTTTATGTCCAAAAAAAATTTTGCTCGCTTCCCTAACTCGATTTCTCCAATACCTAATCATCAAAAACACTAATACCTTTCTCAAATATGCAATATCAACTAAAATTAACTAAACTAAACATAAATTAAAAACTAAAAACGTAAAAACATAAAAGAAATTACGGGTTGTCTCCCGTACAGCACTTTTGTTTAACGTCTTTCAAAGTTAGACGTGTTACCTCGATTAAGGATGACGAAATTTCCACCCTTTGCCTTTAATTCCCACGAACTTTTCAGCTCGATTCTTAATGATCATGGATGGTTCCATCCAAGATGTCGTGGGAATAGGTGGTAACTCAATTCCAAGTGTAGCATTACACTCCTCTAGTAATCCATTCATCTCTTTAACTTCGAATCTTCGTTTGTTAGAAAGAATGTCCTTCATGAATTGACCGTATCTTGACATTCTTGTGAGAGCTTCTACAAACGGGCTGCTGATCTTTAACTTGTTCACCATGTCAACGAACTTCTTGAATTCCAGGTTATTGTCCTTTCTGACATGTGAAGGGAATGGTGGAGGAGGACATGTATTGGTTACCACTGGGCTCTCTTTTTTCTCTGGTGTCTTCTCTTGGACACGTTCTTGTTCAACTACCTCTTCGACCTTATCTTCTGTTGCTTCTTCCCTCCTCTGATCTGGAATAGGGACTGATTCTGGTTCTGGTCTTGGTGGAGATAGTTGTTTTCCACTTCCTAATTCAACTGCATGACAAACTTTGTTTTCTGGAGCAGTAGTATCACTTCGGAGTTGCCTTTCTGCAAGGATTTTAGTTTTTTCCACCATTTGTGACATTGTCTGTACCAGCTTGTCAATCGCATCATCTGAGTTTTGGATTCTTTGCTGGTTATTCTCCATCTTTTCAATTAGGTTCATCATCTTAGCCATGCTTGAATTCAAACTCGGAGGTTGTTCTTGTATGGTTTGCTGCATTGAATAAGGATGTGGTTCTTGATAAGCTTCATTATAAATCGGCGCTTCTTGATAGATAGGTTGTGGAGGATAGTAGGATTGTGGTCGTGGTTGATAATAATCATCATAATAATGATTACTATGATTATAATTCTGTTGATCTCCGACCCAATTGTAACTCTGTGGGGTTTGATAGTCAGCGTAATTTCCTTGAGATTGATAATAACCATCATAATAATGGTCCCTTTGATAAGGCATGAAGGAAATTGAGGCTGGATTGTTCATGCAACGTCCCCACGAGTGATCTCTTGCTCCACAACTAGGACATGAAGGTGATGTAAGTACTAGATTCCTCTGAGCTAGTTTTCGCGATTGTTCTCGTAATTCCTCAAGTTGTTGGGTTAACTCCTTGAGCTTTAGAGATTCCATTTTGAATTAGCTTCTTCAGGATCTAATAACACGAAACCTTTATCTCCTAATAAATATGCTTTCGCCTAAAAAAATCTGTAAAACAAAAACTAAAAAGAAAAGCGTAAAATAGAACTAACTAAAATAAAAGCACAAGATAATTGCACAAGGACTAACGATGTAGTCCCCGGCAGCGGCGCCAAAAACTTGGTGTAGCCTAAGGTGTGATAAAAAGATGTATAAAATAAGTGCAAATACACACCCTAAACTAACACTGTACTGCAAGTATTACAGGACGTATGCAAGTTTTAATGATAAGTTAAGTTCGTTCGCAGGGACTGACGAAAGTTAGAGAGAACTTATGCAAATTATCAAGTGCAGATATTAAAGATAGATAATAATACGCAAGGAGAAAGAATAGAAAGATAGATATTTATTTGGTTTTTGATAAGAAAACTAAACTACTAAATTAAAGACAATAAAATAAATAACAGAAAAGAAAAGAAGATAGTATGAAAGATATAACTTAGGTTTTACTAGTATGCACTAATCCTTCTAATTCTATCTATTAGATCTAATTTATAAGGGAGAATATTAGCTCTTGGTATACTTAGTCAGGATTCTAAATTCCACTACCTTAGACCTTGAGAGCGACTAAGGGGGCAACGGCACAACCAAGAAGTGATTTAAAATAGGGTTATCAAACGCCACTAAGGCCCTAAGCAAATACTGCAATCTTGGTGATATGGTGGTTAAAACAAACCTTAATGACTATCTAGTTAGAAGTATGTTTTGTCAGAACTGCTATCGACACTAGACGTTATGTGGTGGTTCAATAGTTAAACACCCTTACAAGGTGACCATCTAACTACTATTAAGGTAATCCTATACTCGTGCACTAGCAAGGAAAACAATCATTAAATCAAAACACATAATCAAATATAAAGGTAAGTAGCTAATATCAGATTAAAACATATAATTCCCAAAGAACTTAGATAGAAGAACTAGAATTCATAGTTTATACATTATGCAAAACCTAAGCTAAGAGAATTAGTTCATACAAAGAAAAGAAGAAGAAAAAATTACAAAATAAGAGGTTGAAGGAGACATAGTTGTTGCACAGCTCCCTCCAGACTTCTTCTCTTGTGTTGCAGCTTCCTCTTGGCCTTAGGGTCTGGCCAAGGATGATTTAAGAGTGTTAAGAGGCTGTATTTATAGGTTAGAGGTTGACCTAATTCGTTTCTTGGAGATAACTTCAAGTAATGGGCTCCTGGCCCAACCCAAATTCGTAAGATAAACACTGCTGCGTTGTTTTGGTCATAACTTCTTTGTTATTGGTCGGATTTTGCTCCACAAGATACCAAAAGAATCGCAACAGAATTATCTAGGACCTTTAGAAGGAAATTACCAAATTCGGCCTATTTCTTAGGTAAAAACACCAATCTTTAGACGTGTTCTGCAGAATCCCAGATTTAGGCAGCTTTTCCTTTTCCTAATTGAACTCAGTTTCCTTTATCTCCAATTTCCATGCATATCTTTTTCCATAAGTTGTAATCTTTGACTTGGACTCTAATTAATCTCCATAATTATCTTTAAAGCTTCACACTAAATAAACAATTAAACCCAATATGCTCTAAAAATAATAATTCTACAAATCAAGACCCAAAATAGGAAAGTGCACTAAATTAAGCTAAAATTAACCTATAGACTAATAAATAAGCCTAAAATGATGTCTCATGAGTGTATTTTACTATCACAAATGAGGAGACATCAACACCCATCACTGCCACTATTATATTCCACACAGTTATAACCATAGACCTATGAAACCGCATATCAAAGAACTAGTGTTTTGAAGCTCCACAATTCTCAATGTAATACCTCACACTATACCCATCCGGTGAGTGAAGATCTAAAGGCGCACTAGCAAATCATCATTAGTATTTTAAATCTTTGAAACCACCATCAGACACATCAAGAATAAACAATATGTCATAAGTCGACTCATTCTTCATTATAGGGGAATACAAACATATGTTTGTATACCTGGGCTTACGTGACGGTTTCTGATAATGTGGTAGAGTGATAGTTTTTGTTATTGTGGTGGAGTGGCAACAATATCTATTGTTGTTGTTGAGCGACCATGTTTAATGGAGAGAAAAAGTGGGGGAGGGGAAAGGTAGAATGACCGAGTAGATTTGAAAAAAAATGAAATTTAATAGAAGTTAGGTATATATCAAGGGTGTTTAAGTCATTTGTCCATAAGATAAACCAAATAAACTATGGACTAATAATAGGCACATATAAGGATATATCCAGTCTATTTAAAATGGAGGTTATTATCCACCTGTTAGCTAAAACTTTCCCTCTCTAACGTTTTGCTCTCACTTCACTCTTCTTTTCTCTTCTTCGTCTTCTTCAACCTTCTCCATAAAATCTTCTTCTCAATCCTCTTCTAATAAAAGATTGTGATATTAAAAGTTCCTATTCTTGGTTTCAAGATCAGACCTTTTGGTCGTAGATTAGCCCATGTCAAAATCTAGTCTTGACTTTTGTCCGATTAGGTTTGGTGTGGACTCAAATATGCGACCTTATGTTATGTTGTTATGTTTTAGGGGTTTGAAAGTACCAGAGATTATTTTTCTAAAAGTTTGTGTTATTTGGGTATATTTCCACTTTTTAAGTTTTCCATGGTCCTAAGAAACTTGGTTATTCGGAATGTTGGAGAAATTGTGGTGTCGTTCACTACTGCAGGTCATGGTTGTAGTTTATTAATCGTGATTAAGAGCCTTTGCACGGTGCTGAGATCTTTAATATCCATTGGCTTCTCAACGGTGGAGGACCTAAATGCATGGTTATATTACTTGGATAGTTACTGGTGGCAAGAGATTTATCCTATGTGTTTTTGGTTTTTTATGCAACTTTGTTGTTAATGATATGTCCTTTTATCTATTTTTAGTCAACTCTGATAGTTATCCTACCGTGTAATGTTAGTTGTTATGAATAAAATCAACTTTCTGAAATAATAATAATTATTATGTCTGTTTAACACTAAGGAGCACCATTGTATAATTTAAATTAAATTTCTACTAAATATAACTCTTGAAATTATTTGATATTCATCGAACATGTTTCTACGATAATCAAGCTAATAATGACTATCTACAAGCACATTCTATGGATATAAAAATCTAACGAATGTCAGATAATTGTAAAGATATTTTTTACCAATCGCTTGCACTTCAGGTCAAAAAGAACTGGAACATAATGTAATACATCTTCTCCTTTGTAACGCCTCTGATGATATAAGCGTCACAGATCTGCATAAATTTCTGAACATACCGGACCGAATCTTGTTGTGCAGCACCACTAAATTGTCCATGACTCGCAAATTGCGCTATCATGCCTGGATCTTGTCGGAATTTAGTAGCTTGGATTTATGGAGTGTTGATTCCTCTGGGTTGCACTCTGAATGAGATGGGAAGATCAAGTTTACTCGGGCTTGCCATCTGTAAAAACCTGTAAAGACAAAACTAAAAACAAAAGAGTAAAATAGAAATAACTAAAATAAAAGCACTAAATAAATGCACAAGGACTAACGATGTAGTCCCCGACAGCGGCACCAAAAACTTGGTATCGACTAGGGTGTGATAAAAATATGATATAAATAAGTGTGAAAATAGACACCCTAGTCTAGCACAGTACTACAAGTATTACAGGACGTATGCAAGTTTTAATGATAAATGAGATTCGTTTCTCAGAGACTACGAAACTTAGAGAGAACTTATGCAAATAATCAAGTGCAAAAATAAAAGTTAGATTAAATAATACGCAAGAAAGTAAAAGACTAAAGAGATTTTTGTTGGTTTTTTGTAATAGAAAATTAAACTAAATAAATAAATTAAAGACATAAAATTAAATATGAAGAGAAGATAGTATGAGAGTTTAGCTCGAGAAACTAGCAAGTAATCCCGACTAGCCTTGTTTATTATAAACATGTAAGGGTGAATTTTGTAGAATTGCAATAAACAGGATTCTAAATTCCTCCCTATCCCCAGAGAGTGAACTAGGGTGGCGACCTCACAATCACGAGGGGACTTAATTAGGGTGTTCCTACGCCACTAGGTTCCTAAGTAAGACTGGCCTTCTAATGATGATTGGTGATTAAATCAAACCCTAATGATTATCTAGTTAGGCTAATATTGTCAGGATTGCTACCGTACACTATACGTTTATGTGGTGTTTCAATAATTAGACACCTCTTCCGGGGGACCATCTAACTACTATTAAGGTAATCCTATACGCGGGCCCTCGTAAGGAGAACAGACAATAAATCAAAGCACATAAAACAGAGAATAAAACATGAATTCAATTTAAATACGAAGGTATCCCAAATTAGATAGATGTAAAACAAGTCCAGGGTTCATACATATATGCTAAATCTCAAGCTAAAAGTAAATTAGTTCATACTAAAGAGAGAAAAGAAAACAATTACAAATTCGAAGGCTTGTGAAGACATAATATGATGTCCAGCTCCTTCCAGACTTCTCTTCTCGTGTTGTAAGTTTCTTCTTGGCTTAAGGATTGGCCAAGGATATGTTTCTACTGATAAAATGGTGTATTTATAGGGTATAGGAAACTCTAAAACGTTTTCTTGGAGTGGAAGACAACTATTGGACTTCTAGCCCAACTCAAATTCGTAGCCCTAAAATATAAAAAAGGTAATAAACTATTGTTGTTTTGTTTTGGCTGTAACTTCTTCGATACATCTCCGATTTACACGTTCTTTATATCGAAACTGATCGCCTCTGAAAGTTCTATAACTTTGCTTTAGACCATTCTTCCAAATTCCCAGATATTTTTCAGTTATGATCACTTTTGTGGACGTAGCTGATGGAATTTAGATTTATTTGGAAACTTTATCTTTCCATACTTATCTTTTATTCATTTATTTCCAATTTTCATGTATATCTTCTTTTCCTTATCTCTTAGAATTGATTTGGCATCTAATTGATTGTTATATATCTTTAAAGCGTCACACTAAATAAACAAATTAAACCCAATTTGCTCTAAAAAATCAAGACAAGAAATAGGAAAATGCAATAATATAAGTGAAAATCGTCTATTAACCTAATAAATACACCTAAAATGATGTCTCCAAACTAAATTAATTCATCACAAATAGGGAGACATCACATTCACCTACGAAAAATATTAGGGGAGAGCATGGGTCGGTTTTACCCGGTTTTGAGGCTAGGGTAAAGCGAAGGTAATATATTTCGGTTTAAGGAATTGTTTAGGTAACCCAAGGGTAGGGTAAAAAAAAGTTTACCCACGGGTTAATTCGGGTTACCCTTCGGGTACCTTCGGTTTACCCTCGGGGTCAACTATAGTCAAACTTTTTTGTAACATAAAATTGCTATCATTAAAAATCAAACTCGAATTGCACCTATCTCAAACGAATAACTTTGCAAAACAGACTTTTGATAATTCAGGAGTCTAAATAGTTTGTTAATTATAGACTATGTTAGATTTTTTTTTTTTTAAATGTTTTCACCTTAAATGTAAACAATATTATTTAAAATCATTAATTTACGGTTTTTCGGTTTGGATTTACCCAACCCAATGATTTGGGTAATTTATGGGTAAAATAGTTGGACCCGAAAAATTAATAGGTAACCTAAAAGGTAAAGTTGGCTAGATAAAATTACCCTTGTTTTTAGTTCAGTTTAACTAAAATTCGGATTGGTTTTCGGTTTTGTTAAAATTATGCTCAGCCCTAAAAAAATATCATAGAATTAGTTTTTTGACATTTCGTAATATCACTGTAATAGCTCCCATAAAACCTATTTGGAAAGTGACCTGAAGGTGACACTAGTAGATTGAAATTCTTTTTGAATAATTTCCACCACCATCAGAAACATTGAGAATAACAACACGTCGTTCATTTGATTTAATTATCAGAGAGTGAGGCAATGAGTATACGAATAACTTTTATTTGCTCTAGTCGTGCGATGTTTTCTAGTGTTGTGGTAGAACAATGATTTATTTTGTTGTGGTAGAGCGACGATGACATTTGTTGTGGTGGTAGAGCGACGCGGTTTGATATAAAGAAAAAACAAGGGGGAGGGACATGTGATAATTATGCAAAAATGAAATGGAATAGAAATTATGTATGTAATGTAGGTATTTGAATGAAGTCATTACAAGGTAGGCGTAAGGGAAACTGTGGCTGGGTTGAATCCTTCACGGTCATTTGTGCCTAAAAACTACTAAATATACTATGGACTAACATCTGGTATTAATAGAAACTAATGGTGTCTATTTGATATTAAATAATCGTTCCCTTCTAAATTTTTGATCATATAATTATTATGCACTCCTACTAGATATACCTCCTGAAATCAACCCATACTCATCGAACCCATTACACACACTTTATACATTAATCAAGCTAATAAAGACTATCTGAAAGCATGTTCTATTATCAGCGACCTTGTTGCACACACTTGCTAGGACAATTAAGCTAATGGTGGCTATCTGAAAATGGATTCTATTGGTCTGAAAGTCAGATAAACGTATGTTACTAATAACAATATCTTTATTATAATATTGATATTATGAGTTATATTTTATTTCTTATTTCTGCGCACTAATACGAGTATGATTACAAGTAGTCAACACCTGTGGCAACCTCCCACCCCATATTCCCTCCCCCTTCTTTGTAATTATATCAAATTAGATATTATTTAGATTCAATTCCTATAATAAAGGGACATGGTTCTTGTGCAGTTAAGAATGCAAATCAGGACCTGATTTGTAATGCAGTTATTTCTTTCGAATATTTATCAATGATAGACATTTAGACTCGTGTATTCACTTGACATACATGATATATAGTAGAAAACTCCCTCAAAAGGATCATCAACAACTCGTTAAGATAATGCATAATCTAATTAATAGTTTTTTATATCTAATATTTTGAAGGTTCTTGCAAGTTATGTTGTAGATCTCGGTTTCGCAGCCTAGGCGGTCGACTAGGACGCCTAGCGCCTAGGCAGAATTATACGGGGCCTTGGGGGGATTAGGCGGTTTTAAATCGCGTTGTGTAATTTTGTATGTTTAGTAATATTATACGTAATAATTATAACAACTTTAACTATTTAAGTCATAAAATTCATTTAACAACACTATAGTATATTTAAAAATATCAAAATTTGATTTATAATATCAATTCAAGAATTTTTTAAAAATAAGAAAAATAAAGAATTTTTACATCATAGCTTACATGTTAATGTTCTTCTATATTTGATAGATTGATAATTTATAATTGTGTGAGTAATTAAATAGTAGTTTTGCGATATTGATGCATATTTTTTCTAGACCTAATTAGTAAAAAATTTATATGATGGTGGTAATTAGCAAAATAAGATATGATTTATTAATAAATTATCTTAAAAGTAATAAAAGGAGTAAGATGATTTGGATAATATCCCACATTACCTTTTTCTTCATACATAGTTTTTATTTGATGACAAAAAGAAAGACTGAATTTTACATATCATACAAAATTTCAATAATTGCAAGTTTTGTTTTCCAGTAAACACACCTAACAAATGACCTGCCCTGTTTTGATACATGACTTCCATCTACATAGACAAATTACACCACACTTTATGTCACATAAATGGACACAACTGAGGTCAACAATTTCATGCTTATTTTATTCTCAGAATCATCTATATTACGCAACCCCATCCGTTTGTACCTTAATTCATCCATCTAGTCTTCAAGAATCTGTGTAACCAGATTCTGTTTTACTGGGTTAGTGGCGTTTCCTCTTCTTTTTATATACATATGGGAGCCATTTTGAATTTGAAGTCGGATATCTAGGTTTTTACAGAGTAGTTTAACCGCTAGATTAATTATCGGTCTTACCTTAGTAGCGTATTATTGATATTTAGTTTGATATTTGTTCTATTTTGAGTTTTAATTCATATTTATTTAATTGAATCTCAGAGTCATTTTCTATAAATTAATGCCTAATTAACAGAATCAATTATCGTTCAAATTTTATTATATATTTAAAAATTAAATTTGAAAACCTTTATTCGTTTACAAATAGTTTGTTAAGAAAGATCATGAATTAAGAAAACAACCCACACATATATGACATATATAACTCGGTGCTTTGATTCTTAATTTAGAAGATTTCGAACTTGTAATTTTCTTTTTCTACCAAAAGAATGCCTATCTTTTGGTAGCTACCAATTACTTTACTAAATGGGCCTTTAAGTGAATCTCCACTCCACCTCATTCCCTTAGCTGTCGAGTCCCTAGAAGGCCTAAGCATGTAGAGACAACTAAAGTAATGAGTGATACAAAGTTGAGTAATGATACATACCACCCATATATCATCTATGACGTGACATGATTTGATTGAAACGTAAACCATTACTCAAATTGAAATAAAAAAAAAAGTAACGATTTACTCCCAATCAAATTACGCCCCGTCATAGGTGATAAGTTGGATGATCTAAATTTCGGTGCTATATACCATTACTCTACAAAGTTATAAAGAGGTTGGATTTTTTTTTTCTTTTCCAATACTTAAAGTCCTGTTTGGTTTGTTAAAATATTTTTAATTTTTGTATTCAGATTAAATTTTCAAAAATATGATTTGAAAAATATTGAAAACAGTCGATACTACGTTCTCAAATTTATTTCATATAATTTTCAAGAAAATTGTTTTCATTTTCTCTAGACAAACACGTTTTTATTAGTATTTCGAAAAATATAAAGAATGAAAACAGAAAATACCCGTTATTTTCACGTCAAACGGGGTCTTAGCGTCTCTTTCATCTCATTTTCTTCATAAATACCTCCTACATGATTTTCCGATCCAAATCTTTCAATCTAGGGATAATTCACCAAAGGATTTGGATCCGGAGACACCTCTATCCTTCAATTTAAAGCCGCTAGAGAAAAATCTTTGGACTCCTATAAACACACGTCACAAATAAAACGAGAGCTCCATTCATCTTCGACCAGGGATAGCCTTGCGCTATTCCACGAATCGTAGAGTGGTTTTTTATAGCTTTGTCTTGCATTCAAGGAGAGGGAAATAATAACCCTACTTTAATCCAAACGAAATTGGACTCAGTGGAACATCCACGTCGCTTTGCTATAGCCACCCTTTTGTGGAGTTTCTCCCATAACATTGGAAATATCCCAAGCAACTGCATTATCTCATGAAGCAGGTGTAGCAGCTAGTTTTCACAAAGATGATTTAATAGGCTATTCTCGGCTGGGAAATGTAGCAGATATTTTAAGTTTTAAAGTCACATGCACAAAACTTTGCTGGAGATGAATCTGCAGAACCAAGCACCTCAATTTTGCATCAGTGGAACAAAAATTTGCAGAATAAAACTTATTTGCAGGAATGCAATGGTGTGTGGTATTTTCAGCTATGATCTGGTCTCTTTTGACTAGCATAAATGATGTAAGCTTCAATGGCGTGACCAATTTAAATGTGCATAAAATTATTATAAAGGTCAAGTATCTCGCTAAAGATTATACTCAGACCTTGGGGGGAGTCCCAAACGGGAGGGTTAACAGCCCAAATATAGCGGAATTGGTTAGATGGGAGAAGCCTAGTAGCGGTTTGAAAATTAATGTGGTTGGATTGGTTAATCCGTCCAAGAGGACTGCGGGGACGGGTAGTTTGATGAGAGAAGGGGATGGCGAATGGGTTGGTGGGTTCGCGAGAAGTTTAGGGTATATGTTCTTCCCATTTTAGAGGAATTGATATCGATCCACGAGGGATTCACGTGGACCGAACAATTAGGGATAAAAGATTTATGTATTGAAGTTGATTTTAGACATGCAGTGTCTATGGTGAAGATTATTTAACGGCTCTAGGAAATTCTTGATTTGATGGGTCGTAATTCTTTTTTTGAGTTAGTTTTGATATTTAGAGAAGCTAATTTTTAATCCGGTTAATTAGCAAGGTTAGCCGTACATTAAGATAATTGTAGTATTTTGTATGTGGAAGCACTAGAAGAGTTAGAGTAATGATATATACCACCCAAATTCATACCACTCAAGTATACCACCATGACGTGGCGTGAATTGGTTGGTTATAAATTGTTGATCTTTTTATTTTCTTGTTTGATTAAAGATTTAATGCCAACCAATTCACGCCACGTCATGGGTGGTAATAGGGTGGTATGATTTTGGGTGCTATATATCATTACTCGAAGAGTTAAGGAGTTTTTTTCGTGATGAATGTGGTTGGACAAATCCTAAAAAATTAAATACCGTCTAGTTCATGAAAGATTGATTATAAGCGTTTACATAACTGGTCTTACAACCTATCTAAATAAAATTTAAAATTCATTTGTAATTGTGTGATAAAATGGTTTTTTTGGACGACGTAAAATAAAGTACAGTCTACGTCTGGTTAACCAATCCTGAGCCTGTTGAACTGATATGTTAGGGTAAGCTACCCTTCTTCCATTCTTGTCGTCTGCCTAGCTTTTCGCGCGGTATGATCCGCCATCCCGTTATGCCTTCGCAGTAAGTTTTTGAAGAATATGTTACCAAGCTGTTCAGCAATTCTTTTTGGATCCGCTTGACAAACAGATTGACTTTCCACCATGCAAATGGAAGTGACTTGATACCTTGAATAAGATCAAGGTTATCCGAGCATATAATCGTTTTCTTGTCTGTTCCTGTAGCCCCATTTGAGCAGCTTCAAGTACGTTATGGGTTTATGTGTTCTTATATATTCCATATGCATGACTTGATTTAGATAAAAGAAGAAAATTTATATAGGTCACTGGTGGTCCTTTGTTTGTTCTAAAAATAAATGCAAATGCTAATCGAACCACAACCGCAAGTGTACGGTTGTCCCAAGTAGTATAACTGATAAATCAGATTCGTTCCAAGGACGGAATGGTTGATCACAATGTCTAGCAAATAGTGATTGATGCACTTATGAAAATAAAAGATAATAATATGTTTGTTTGGTTTTTGTGATTAAAGCTAATGAATGAAAGACAAAAAATTAAATGCAAATAAAAGTTAAGACGCAAGTAAAATGATGTAAAACGCAATATGAGAAGTAGTACTTGAGAACGCAAGGATCCTCCTAATCTTACTTCCTAACTTATGTTGTTTAAGGGCTAAATTGGTCAATTACAATGGTCGGGATTCTAAATTCCTTATACCCCCGTCAGGGTGGACTATAAGGCGATCCTAAAGTGTCACTAGTCCCGTCAGGGTAAATATGATCCACCGTTGGATGTTTAAGTTTTATTACCTCATAGGCCCTAGGATTAGCTAAGTTCGTCAGAATCAATAGCTTCTATCCTAGATTGAATAAATGGTTCTGTATCTAAACCCTCCGTCAGGATGATCCAATTGCCACTAATTGGAATAGCCTAAATACTAACACCTGTTCCTAGTTCATGACGCTAAAAACAGTAAAATAAGCTCAATTTATTGAAAAGAGTAAAAGCCCTAATTTAGTTTAATTCAATAAAAACCCAAATTCAACATTCGTTATTTCATAAAATTAGGATTCACCCATTGTTTGTTCTCAAGCACTATGAATTGTTTAGCTCATATTAAAAAGAAATACTAAATTAAAACAGAAAGAATTCATGTTCTTCAATTACAGAAATAAAAGATAGAACCTAATTAAGAATCGGGTTTGGCTGTGATTTGGAGGAGATGACTTTCTCCAGCTCTAAGCTTTCTCCTTTTCCTTGCTTCTGACTTTCTCTCTGGACGCTCTCTTCTAATGATGATTTAATTTGAAGAATAAAATGAGAGGTACTGAATAATGAGGTCTAAAGACCTATTTATAATCATAAAATCGGATTAGGGCTTTTACTTAAGGATTAAGTAAAAATTAGAAAAGCCCAAGTCCACTAATTAAGCCCAAATCCCGTAACTGCTGATACACCTTCACTAAAACGGCTTTTCCTGCTTCGTTATGACCCCGATTGACCTCATTCCAGTTGCTAAAGTTCCGTAACTCGATAAGGAACGTAATCTCTTCAAGGGTCAGCGGCTAAATCATCTCTTAAGCACCTCGAAATCAGCAATCTATGGCCTGGAAAATAGATTTTCAGCTCTAAAAATAATATCTTCGGGATTTATCTTTAAGTCTTGACTCCATATCATGATCTTTGACTTTCTCCTCGGATTCCTCTTCTAGCTAACATCTAAAACCTGTAAACTTTACACTAAAAATACCAATATTACGCGCAAAAGTTTAATAAATCAAAATTACTAGAAATAAAATGGAAATTCCGGATTATTGCATATTAGCACCAAAAGTCTATCTAAATAATCAAATAAACACAAAAAATGATGTCTCCCAATGGCATAAAATTAGAACATTTAGGGAGACATCAGTCACATGTTATATTATTATTGCAACTAAATTTTTTTAAGCTTACTCGTATCTATATGTGCCTGAATTTATATATGTCAAACTTGATATATTTTATTGCTTCTTTCATCAACTCATTACGTATACATATATCATCGTTCTAAAAGGCGCTAGGCGGTATTAGGGCGGTTGGCCACCTTCGAGCGCATAGATGGCTAGGCGGCCTATTAATCGGAATTTAAGATGTTCTTACCTACGCGGTTTTTATATTATTTTATATTAAATATATATTACTGATATATTGATTTGAATAATATTTACATCCTAATATACTTTTAGTAGATCAATTTAAGATAAATAACATATATTTTACTATAAAATAATAATAATTCATTATTATCACACTAAAAAATGACCAATTCAAGAAATATAGACTTGAAATTTGAAAAATCCTACCTTCTTCTTTTTTACCCGCGTTTAAACTTTAACCTAAGTATTTATTTTTCTTTATATTTTGCGTATGTTTTAGGTTCTATTAGATTAATTAGTTATTAATGGGCTAGCATGTTAGGTAGTATATGGGTTGGGAAACCCATTAAACTGATTGGGTAGTTTATTAATTAGATTATGCGTAGACGAACCTTCGAGCCACCTTTGCGAGAAATTTTAGGCGGGTTGCACTTTGGAACACCTAGGCGGAGCGCCTAGTTGGCTAGGCGGGCTTGTTTTAGAACACTGACATGAATACCCTAAGTTACAATTTTGCTACGGGAAAGACGATAGTCACATACTTCTTTTTTTAACAGAAAAACCAGTTCAGTTAGTTTATCCCAAATTTCAAGAAAAATATATCTACGTTCACTTGCATCAATCTATCACCGGTTGTCCATTTAACAATTTTTGCAATACGATTTACTTGTCCATTGAAATGTTTAGGGAGATAATGGAACGAACTTGATCTCATTTGTTCCACCAACTCCACTATCTTCTTAACTATCAATTACACCGACCACTTTGCTGCTGACGGTAGCCTAATAATTGGACTACTTCAAGGTTATCGAAGAAAGTATCCTTTTCCGTATCAGGTAGATCCTTACACAACACCACAGAGTCCAAAACCGTGTATGCTTCACCCTCAATAATATAAGAACTTAAAAAAGACCAAGAATGAACCATTTTATCTCCTGTTTGTTGTCATACTTAACAATCCTTATGTCTGTCAAACCCCACTTATTTGTAAATGACGCTTACATGATATAAGCATATCACAATCTTGATCTTCCCTCATAAAACACATGTGTTCGTCTCCCATATAATTTTCCGTGAACCTGGACAATTCAGCCCACTCCAGTCCAAACATTTTAGTCATAACTTTCCTCGTTGTCCATATCACACCACTTATCTCAATATTCCCATGTTCCTGTAGCACCTTCATTTTTTCCTTCCGTATGTTCCATAGCATGATCATGACATAAGTTGTAACAATTTGTTTAGGACACCCTGTTGTCCTGTATGCTTCTGTAATGTTAACAATCCAATTCCTAAGATACCCTATGCATCCAACGTTAATTCGGATTTGGAAAGAATATCCTGCCCAATTTTGCAAACACAAAGTAACAAGTTTATAACAGATCCCGAATTATCTTGGCACCAATAAAAGTCAACGCACTTTGAACATCTCCGTTGTCTAAGGTTCTTTCTGATGGTTTATGCACTCCTACAACCGTTCCTTGTAAATATCCGGATCTTTGTTGGATCATTTGACTTCCATATTTTGGACCAGACATCCGGATTGTCAATTCCCGTTGCCTGTGACGATTACAGAGTCGGTCTAATAATATTGTTTCTGAAAACCTAATATCCGGTTTTAATTATGTATTCTCCAGATTTAGAATGGGGCCAAATAATCCGGTCCGGTTCAAAACGTTGAAAATTGGAATTCAAGAAATTTCTATAACAACTGGTCTTGGAAAGACAGCATCAAGGATCTCTGAATCCCAAGACTCCATATCCACCCTCATGAGATGTGACAACATTTTAATGTCTTCGTTCTTTGGATCTTCCAGTGCCTAATCTGACATAAGTCATTCGTGGTTCCAAATATTCGTTGAAGTACCATCACCAATTTGCATTATGCCCTCATGTTTCATCAAACCACGTCCTTCCAAAATACTTACCCATAAATAAATCCTATTCTGACATCATTTTATTTCGAGAAAATCACATTTCATAAAATAAATACCTTTTAGTGTACATGGCACTTAAAAATAACGGCTTTTGAAAGATTCTCCAGGCCTGAGCTACCAGTAGCTGTATTCATTCTTTTGAAGTCCCGGAACCCTAGCCCCCCCCCTAATACTCTGGTCACAACCATCTTTTCCTGCACCACCAATGAATCTTCCTCTTCTCTGATGTATTCCACCAAAAGTTTGCGATTATCGATGACAATTACTTGCAAAACGTCAATGCGAAAGAAAATACAAACATACCATAATCTTAAATTGATTGCAAGTTTATTTAGAACTTCTTTACCACCTTCCGAGAGTAATTTGGCTTTCCAACCCTGAAATTTTGAAAACACATTGTCAGCAATCCATGTCAACATTTCAATTTTATATCTTTTGTGACACAAAAGTTTTCAAAAATATTTCCTAAGATCTTGAGTATCCGGGATATGCAGAAACTCCACAGTATCCTATAATGTTATATGGAGTGTCCTTACTAAAACAAGTTGAAAATTTATCAAGATTAACACGTTGGCCAAATGTTGCACTATAAATCTCAATATATTAGTGAAAGTCCAAGATCTCCCAACCTTCCAACTTAAGATAAATAGAGAATTACCTACAAAAAACAAGTGTAGTAACGTCGAGAAATTTTGGTTAATTTGAATTCTTTTTATGCACTTAACTGCTACCCAAAACTCAATCAAACTTATAAGATCTAGTCATAAGAGAAAATAATAATGGGGACAACGGGTCTCCTTAACTTAATCCCAATTAGGTACAAATTTAGGGAGTCTTTCACCGTTGAGATTTATTTGAAAATATACTTTTGAGATACAATTTCGGATCCCTTGGTTCTATTTATTGTGAAAACCACAACTTCTTAAAATTTCAATAATAAAATCCTATTTAACTTGGTCGTAAGCTTTGGCCATATGATGTTCAATTGCTTCCAAATGACTAGATGGTGGGTCCTAGGGTGTTAGAAAATAATAAAGATAAAACAGAGGAACCACAAACTGCAAGTGTACAGTTGTCCCAAGTAATATATGAGAATCAAGTTTGTTCTCAGGGACGGATTAGGTTCAACCCAAATATTAATCAAGTAGTAAGAATAATTGCTTAACAGAAAAATAAAATAAAGGATTTTTTTTTGGTTTTCTAAATTAAAACGATGCAAATAAAATAAAGACTAAAAGTAAATTAACTAGAAAGAAATGAAGCAAGTAAATTGACTAACTTCATATAAGAGAGATACTTGAGTCTCGCAAGGAATCCACTTAGTCAATATAATCCATAATATGTTTAAGGGTAGAAGTGGAATTATAATATTAGTTGGGACTCTAATGTCTCATAGCCTCCTGTCGGGTGGACCTAGGAGCTATCCTAAAGTACTATAAACCCCTATATGGGCGAATATGCCTCTTCGGATGATATGTATTTACCTCTTTGGCTATGTAATTAGTTAAGTCTGACGGTCAATAACGGACATTACACGGGTATTACCTAAGTCTGTATTCAAACCCCACTGTCGGATGATCACTTCGCCACTAAAGGGAATAGCCCAAATACTAAAACCTATTTCTAGTTGTACCGAAAAGAAATAGTGATTAAGAACAAAGTAATATCCAATATATAAGACTCAATTCAATTTAAATCATAACAATCCCAAATTCAAAACATAGATTAAATTAATTAAGGTTCATCCCTTTGATGTGATTCTCAAGTATATGGAAATTTAGCTCATGATGAAATTAAAGACTGAAAATAAATAAAAGGAATTCATGTTCAAATACAAAAGATAAATTGATGACCTAAAGGGTAGGATGACTGTTGATGGAAGAACAGGATTCTCCCAGCTCTAATTTCTCCTTGCCTTCTTGCTACGACTTGAAAACCATAAGCCTCTTGTATAATTCTCTAAATTGTTTGACTCTCTCTCTCTCTCTCTCTCTCTCTATAAGGATGTTATAAATTGAATAAAATATGAGAGGTACTGAATAATGAGGTCTAAGGGGTGTATTTATAGGTGCTAGGAAGCTCTAATTCGTTTTACTTGGAGTGTAAGACAAGTAAAAGAGTCCAAGCCCAACTCAAATTCGTAAGTAGATAAGGATAATTACTGCTGACTTGTTTTTACCATATCTTCTTCGTTACTGGACCGTTTTTGGCCCGTAAGATATCAAAAGAATCCTCACGGAATTATCTATCTACCTGCGAAAGGGATCTTCCAGAATCGTCCCGTATTTGGAGTTATCAGCACTTATTTAAACGTGGTTGCAGAAATTCAGATTCATTTGGCAACTTTTCATTTTCCTAATTGAACTATGTTTCCTTCTATCTCCAGATTCTTTCAAGATTTTATTTCCTTATTTCCTTAGAATTGACTTGGCCTCTAATTAATTACCATGTATCTTTAAAACTTCACAATAAATAAATAATTAAACCGCATATGCTTTAAAAATTAATAAATCATTGATTCAAGACTAGAAATAAGAAACTGCACTCTAAAATTAGAAACTCGAATAAAATACTTCCTAACACACTAAAAATAATCTAATACTTTAATTCTCACTTCTCCTCCTTGTATTGGTTTTCCATGAAATTCAAGAACCTACTAACTTTGCATTATAAATAACCAAATTAACGCACAAAAGCTCTAAAAATGCAAATAGTCTATTTCCAAAGGGAGAAAGTGTAATATGATGAAATAAGCATAAAAGTCTATCAAATAAGTCAATTATTCACCTAAAAGGATGTCTTCAAAGGGCTAATAATTAGAACAAATAGGGAGACATCACTAGATCACTTCTTCTTCTTTTTCATAAAAAAAGCTACTTCTTGTGCAATAATAATATTATCTTTAATAGCCCGTCCTTTAATAAATGTTGCTTGAGTGGGTGAAACTAGTTCTCCCATGAGATCTGTTAGCCAAGATCTATAAAATAATTTTATATTTAAAATTCGCACATGATACATGTGTATAATCGCCAACACCTTCTTCTATTTCATCTTTAGGAACTAATGTGATTAACATCTCATTAAATTTAGCCAAAGATATGTTAATTAAAGAAATCCTTAACCATCAGAAACACATCTCGCTTAACAATTTCCTAGAAATGCTGATAAAATTATCATTTTGTCCATCGGGTCCCAGAACTTTGGATGGATACATATTAAATACTGCTTTTTATACTTCCTCCATTGTTCATTTCTAAGTTAAGATGTCATTCATATTATTTATGACCCTTCTCCGAATAAATTTGTTGCATCTGATACGTCAGATCCACCATCTTCCTTGAACAAGTTATTGTCATAACTAGCAAAACTGTCTTTTATTCCCGATAGTGTTTCCATACAATTATCTTCTGCCTCGTTGAGACGTAAAATCCGGTTGAAATTCCTCCATTTACCATAATTGCATGGAAAAAATTAGTGTTCCTATCACCACGATTTATACACAATTTCCTGGATCTATCAGCTCACTATTTTTCCCTATTTGCCCAAACCACGTCTAGTTGTGCCCTAATGTTCTTTTCTATCTCTTGAGCATGTTGAGATCTTGATTCATTCTTAATCCCAGTGAGTTCCTTTTCTGATTCTTGAATTTTCTTTTTATTATTTAGGAATGTCCTCTTACTTTATTGGTTTAACGCTTTAGTTGTATTTCCCATTTATCTTTAAAACATTCCAATGATTATTCATTACCTGGGTCCCCAAGCTTTTTGTACCACTTCTCAACAATCCTGACGATCAATCCAAAAAAATCAAATTTGAAAAATTTCTCTGCTGGTCTAGTTCTCCTATTTAAGTGTAAGATGAGCGGTGAAGGAACTGATCCAATGGACGGTGAAATATAAACCATATAATTAGGAAAACTGTTTATCCTTTCAATGCATGCAAATGCCCGATCAAGTTTTATGTTGACGAGATCAGAGTCAGATCTACGTTTAGACCAAGTATAATAACACCCATACAGTTGAATCTCGGATAAATTATTCGTAGATATATAAAATGAATAAATTTAAGCACATCTTGAGAATTTATCGGGTTATGACTATATTTTTCATTGGCATTTAACACATCATTGAATTATCCTATAATAATCCAAGGTTCATTGTGATTCTCTTTCCACTAAGTCAAATCGTTCTATATATCAAGTTGATCGTTATAAACAGAAGGGGTATGCAAACACACAATATAGTATGAAAAACTATTATAATTTATATGACATATTATAAAATTATTATTAGTATTAACAATACTAAAGTTCATAGAATTATGCCATAGCAACGAAATTCACCCAGAATGAAAAAACAAGTCACGTAGGGTCTTGAACAAAATTATTATCATATTGTAAACTATCTATAACATAAGTAGCATGATTAGAAGTTAACAAAGTTTCAAATAGACAAAAAAAATTAAGGACGGTGTGCATTAGTTAATGATCTAAATATTTGTGTTAAGGGTGTACGCACACCTTGACAGTTCCAAACTAGCATATTCAATGAACATGGCTTGACATCTGATGTCTCCCTAATTGTTCTTATTTTCAACCCTTGGGAGACATCATTTTTGGTGTTTATTCAATTAATATGATAGACTTTTGGACTAAATTTGCAATAATCCGGAATTACCTTTTTATTTCTAGCATTTTTAACTTATTAAACTTTTGCGCGTAATATTGGTATTTTTAGTGTAAAGTTTACAGGTTTTAGATGTTAGCTAGGAGAGGAATCCGAGGAGAAAGTCAAAGATCGTGTAATGAAGTCAAAGCTTGAAGATAAATCCCGTAGATATTATTTTTAGAGCTGAAAATCCATTTTCCAGGCCATAGATTGCTGATTTCGAGGTGCTTAAGCGATGATTTAGCCGCTGACCTTTGAAGAGAAATCATTCCTTATCGAGTTACGGAACTTTAGCAACTAGAATGAGGTCAATCGGAGTTATAACGCATCGGTAAAAGCCGTTTTAGTGAAGGTGTATCAGCAGTTACGGGATTTTGGGCTTAGAAATTGGGCTTGGACATTTAATTATTGATTTATTCTTAAGTCCAAGCCCTAATCCGTTTTTAAGCTTATAAAAGGAGCTTTTGACCTCATTATTTCTCACCTCTCAATTTGTTCTTCAAATCAACTCATCCTTAGAAGAGAGTGTCAATACAATTCACATTCTACAAGATTAAACACCAGAGAGAAGCAACAGAAGGAAGAAAGAAGAAGCTACAAGAGCTGGAGTGGGTCTATAGCTCCGTTCGTAGTCATTCCAATTCCGGAAATTAGGTTCTTTCGATTTTAATTTTGTAATCAAATATGAATTCCATTTCTTTTAATTTAGTTTTTGCATTTAATATGAGCTAAGCTTTACATAGTGCTTGAGAACGCATAATGGGTTAATCCCAATTTGATTTCGTTTTATACATTTGGATTTGGGATTATTATTATTTAAATCAAATTGGGTAAATTGTATTTTTCTTTAATTTGCACTTTAATTACTATTTTTGACCTGATCAATCAATGATAGGACTTAGTATCTAAGCTATTCCAATTAGTGGCGATTGGATCACCTTGACGGGGGGTTTAGGTACCGAACTAGTTAATGAATGTAGGTTAGAAATTATTTGACTCTGACGAGCTTAATTAAACCTATGGCCTATTGGGTAAATTGAATTTAAGCACTTGAGAGTGGACTATAATCACCCTGACGGGGTTTGTAGCATTTGAGAGTTGCTCCTTAGTCCACCCTGACGGGGGTAAGGAGATTATTGAATCCCGACCAATACAAATTTACCGATTTTGTCCCTTAAACAATGTATGAAATGAATGATAGTTAGGAAAACCCTTGCGTCTCTCAAATACTACATCTCATATTGCGTTTTCACTTATTTTACTTGCGTCTTAGCTTTTACTTGCATTTTAATATTTGTCTTCCATCCATTAGTTCTAATAACAAAACCAAACAAACATTTTACTTTTATTTGTTTACACAAGTGCATCAATCATTAATAGGTAAGCATTGTGATCAACCATTCCGTCCTTGGAACGAATCTGATTTATCAGTTATAATACTTGGGACAACCGTACACTTGCGGTTGTGGTTCGATTTACATTTGCATTTATTTTAGAACACACAAAGGACCACCAAGTTTTTGGCGCCGCTGCCGGGGACGGTAGCGTGTGACCACGGTGTTTATCCTTTAGTGATAGTGCATTTATTTTTATTTTTGTTTTTATCAGTTTTACGCTTTTTGCTTGTTTAGTTTTCTCAGGTTTTTAGGTTTGGTGTATGCGAAGGAGACTCTTTAAGGATCTAGAGCCAACACCTCCGATCCTTAATAATCCAGAATCATTAATCAGACTTGCTAACAAGAGAAGGAAAGAACAAGAATCCTTAGAAGTAGAAGAATTAATTCACCAAATGGAAAACGTTAATATTCAGAACAATAACGGACAAGCTCAAATCGTGATGAATCAAGATCCTTGGTTTACTAATGGCCCACCAGAAGTCCCATTCCGTGCCCCTGCTATAGGAGTAGGTGCTCCAGATATAAATGTTCCGAAGTTTCGTCCAGATCCGGGTATGTTAGCTCAATTCCAAAACTTTGGAAATTTTCGTGGTAGAGTTGGAGAAGATCCTCTTAGAGCGATACAGAAATTCAAACAGATATGTGATTCTTACATCACACAAGGAGTTTCAAAAGAACAGATGTACTACGATGTGTTTAAATTTTTTGTTATTGATGGAGCAAGTGAATGGCACGATACGCAAGATCCGACGAAAATTACTAATTGGGATCAATTAGAGATTGCTTTCTTTGATAGGTATTACCCAAGTAACATGAGGTTAGATGCTGAATTAGAGTTGACGCAGTTCCGTCAAGAATATGATGAAACTTTGGGTAGGAGTTGGACAAGATTTCAGATGTGCTTACGTAGAGTCCCTAATCATGGCTTTTCAGAACAACAACAATTAAAAATATTCTATAGAGGCCTTGATGGGACTTCAAGAGAGAAATTGGATATGTTATGTGGTGCAGGTTTTCTTCAAGTTCAACCGGCTCATGCTAAAATCATCCTAGAAAGAACAGTCAAGAATGAAGTTGGGTGGAATTCAGTAAGAACACCAGTTAGAGGAGGAGTCAATAATGTTAATATGGAAGAGAAATTTGCTACGCTTGAGAATAAGATTCAAACCACATTAGAACAACAATTGAAACAACTCACTTTAGCCGTGAAAGAAGGTTTTTCGAATAAAAGAGGTGAGGTAAAGGTTGCACAAGAGGTATATGGATGTGAGTATTGCGGTGTTAATGATCATAGTTGGGAAAATTGTCAAAATAACCAAGAATCCGTGATGTTTGTCTCCAACAGAGGTAACTTTAATTCAAGTGGTAATGGATATCAGCCTAACAGGAACCATCCTGGGTTTCAATACTCAAATCCTAATGGGGCAGCCAATCCTATATATGCGTATCAGCCGCGTCCCCAAGGTAACAATTACAATCCAAGACCACAAAATAATTATCAAGAAGGACAGAATCAGGGAAATTATGTTCAGAGACAAGCTCCTCAAGACAATTACGATGACACAATGAATCAGAAAGCCTTACCTGCCCATCCACAAGAAGGAGTTACCCTTCAGAAAACAGTTGAAAGTTTGATTGCTCTTCAGACACAAGCTTTGGAATGTCAAAATGCAGTCGAAGCAAATATGAAGTTGTTACAGAATCAGCTGAGTCAAATTAATAAACAACTGAATCAACGTCCACAAGGGCAACTCCCTAGCGATACTGAGAATCCAATCCAAATCGAAGATTGTAAGGCTATTACTCTCAGAAGTGGTAAGAACCTTCCTCCACCTCCTTTTCCCGTTATGAAAGAGAAAGAAGTCCCAAGAAAAGAAAAGGAAGTGGGTGAAAAAGAGAAAGAGAAAGAGAATGAGAAAGATAGTGAGGTTGAAGAAATAGTGAGGCCAAGTGAGATTCTAAAGAAGAAAGATGATACTATGATTAATCGTCCTCCTCCACCATTTCCATCGAGAGTTCAAAAGAAGGGCGATATGGCTGATTATCAAAAATTATTTAATAAGGTACGAGGTCTTAGCATAAATATTCCGCTACTAGAAGCTATTAGAGATATACCCAAGTATGCTAAGTTTCTGAAAAGAGCCCTCACTAACAAAAGGCCGTATTGTGATAATGAGATGATTGGTCTCCCTGAGGAATGTAGTGCTATTTGTCAAGGTAAATTACCTCCAAAGTTAGTTGATCCTGGAAGCTTTACGATTCCGATATCTATTGGTAATGAGTGGAAGGGGAAAGCGCTATGCGATTTGGGTGCAAGCATAAATCTAATGCCCAAATCGATCTTTGATAAGCTTAATATTGAAGCAAGACCCACTTCTATGGTCTTGCAAATGGCGGATCGATCTCTTGCTCATCCAGAAGGCCGAATCGAAGATGTCCTCGTTAAGGCAGGTACATTAATTTTTCCCGCTGATTTCATTATACTTGATTACGACGCGGATAGGAATGTCCCCATTATTTTGGGAAGACCATTCCTAGCCACGGGGCGTACCTTGATTGATGTAGAAAACGGCGAAATGATTATGAGAATCCAAGACGAGGAGATGAAGTTTAATGTGTTTAGACCTATGAAGTTTCCGGATTCCAAGGAAGAATGTTTTCGTATAGATGTAAGGGAACCGGTAAGAAAAGAGCCAAGTAATGTTGTGGACACTTTAGGGGTGGAGGAGAAAGAGCTACGAAAGAAACCACCAATTAAAGCTCCTCCATATCCTAAAAATCCACAACTCAATCATGCAAAGAAGAAAGAGAAAGCACGTACCACGAAAGTTCCGAAGGAACCTGAGAAAGAAAGAAAGAAAAAGGGGTTCAAAGTAGGTGAAGAAGTAGCTATGAAGAAACCGAACCCCCATCCAAAGGTACGTGAACCCAAAAGTTCTTGGATAGGACCATTCATGGTCGCGAAAGTTATCTCAGATAAACTAGTGGGAATAAAAGCAAAGGGATGCAAATTTCGAGTTGCGAATATTGACAACCTCACTCACTGCTGGGGAGGTTATGTCAATGACTAATGAATGAGGTAACACGTCGAGCTTAACGACGTTAAACAAAAGCCAATTCTTTGTATATTAGCTGAGTTTTTAAATTTTTGCAATTTAGATTAGTTTGATTTTTGTAATTTTAGTGTTTATTATTAAGAAATGAGGAAGGGTAGTTGTTTTTGATGATTTCAGGGATAAAAAGGTCATGAGTTTGGGGTCGAAAGGGCGAAAATAGGAGAAAAATTTGTGGTGTTCCAGGGGCCAAACCGGGTCCCTGCATTTGCAAATGCGGGTACCCGGTTTCGAAAGCTAAAAATTCCAACATTCTGACCCTGCGTCTTGGGTCCCGCGTTTTGCTGCGTCACCACTTCGTTTTGCTGCATTTTGCTGCGTTTTGGATTCGCGCCATCGACACAAACCGGGTCCCCGCATTTGCAAATGCGGGTACCCGGTTTCGGAGCTGTACTTTTCCAAATTCTCTGACCCGGCGTCTTGGGAGGTTGCGTTTTGGTGCGTCTTGGCTCGCGCCATCGACGAAAATGCGGGAACCCGGTTTCGAAGGGCAATTCTCTGACCCCGCGTTTTGGGTCCCGCGTTTTGGCTGCGTTTTGAGGTAAAAAAAAAAAAAAAAAAATTATTGCGTCATTTATTGTCAGACGCTTAAAAAAAAAAAAAAAATCGCGTCGACACAGCGACGCAAAACTGGGGCCCCGCATTTGCAAATGCGGGTACCCGGTTTCTTCTGTGACAGGTCAATTTTAAGCTTTTTAGCCCTAGATTTTTACCTCTTTCTTCAAACCAGCCTCCAAACACACTCCCAAAAAACCCAGAATTTCCTGCACATCATCATCTACAACTACACAATCATCAAATCCTACCCTCTTCCACCACAATATCATACAATCAATTCATCTCGTATCCAAATCACCATGAAATTCCCACTTTTCTCCACTTGTTCTTCATCCAAGCTTCAAATAAAATCCAATTCCCTCTTCCCACACATCAATTAGCCTTTACCCATCTCATATTCCACCATAATCTTCAAGTCTTAAGCCTCAAAACATCAAAGTTCTAAGCCTTAGCTTCTCACTATTTGAAGTTTTGAGTTTGGGGTGGAAAGAGATGCCTATCAAAACCATTTTCATGTGTACTTATCGAAGGAATTCTCCAAGTAACAGAAACACTTTTGGTGCTATTCAAGAACAAGCTATTGAGATTCCTATTTCACGTTTCAAACACAAGACTGAAGAGGTTCAAATTAAGGCTAATCCGAAGAAGAGGAAAGTGATTGAGGAACCTGAAAGTGAGGAAGAAAATGATCCGATGATGAATTGAAATCGAAAATCAAGGTGTTGGTAGAGAATCAGGATACGAGATGCGCTATTTTGGGAAACGTTACAAACAAGTAGAACTTTATTCGTTCAAAGCACAACTTACGATATCTATACGCGAGATAAAGTTCATGGACGCAACACCAAAAACCAGCCTCGCGCTGGTTAAGATACGTTTTCTAATCCTTCTCATTTAGTGTATATTATTTTATTGCTTTGAGTCTTTTCGAGTCGTGGGGACACGACTCATTTTTGAGTTTGGGGTGGGGTTCGTTGCCTCATCCCAGTTTTTATGTGTTATATGTTTTATTTGCTTTCAATAAAAGAATTTTCGGAGTTGCGTTTGACTGTAGAAATTTTTAAATATCCCTTTAAGCATACTTTTGATGAATCTATGATAGTAAATAGCGGACTTTAGGGATTGATATAAAACGCACTTACAATTGCATGCGAACATAGGTAATTGATAGGAAAAATTAATGAACAATGCAAATGAAGTAAGCTTGTACTCAAGGAATATGTTTGGTGTGTAGAACGTGAAATCTTAATTAGTAGAGAACCCACCTAGATATGAACTAAAGACAAGCTATGTACTTAGGAAAATGATAGGGGCAGTTCTTTGTTAGCCATTTGTGCCTTTTTAGCCTTCTATCCCTTATGTTAATTATTATCCGTCTTAGCCCACTTTGAGCCTTAGCCTTTTATTTGTAGCCACGATATAAGCCATTATCCCTTAGATTATTAGGCATGACCATATGACCCGCACTTGAATCACAATCCTGAGACATGTCTCGAGCTTGAGTTTGGGGTGGTGGGACCACATATGGGAAATTAAATGGGTTGGGATTGATGTGCTTTGTATTGTAGCACAATTGCAGATGATTTATAATTGTAACCCTTTGCCGGGAATGAGAAAAAAAGTGAAAAAGAAAGAAAAAAATGAAAAAAAAAATGAAAAAATCCATACAGTAGAAACCGGGAACCCGGTTTGCTTCTCTACAAAAAAAAAGAAAAAACAGAGAAAAGAAAAGAAAAAGAAAAATACATATGAATAAAACATCCGGCAAAGTGGAATTTTCTGAAAATCATCTTGTTAATAGTGGGTAGACATGGGACGCTAAATTGTTGCGTATATGGGTGAGTGAGAACATCTTATGAGCGTTAACTCAAGCTCGAGGACAATGTTGATGGTAAGTGAGGAGAGAGCCAAAAGCTCACTTCAAATTTACCAAATATACATCCACACCCGTCCTTAAGCCAATATTATAACCGTAAAGACCTCGTGATTCCTAAGTGCATAGTGAATTTATGATTCTGTTGATAGGGAATATACTAGGTGGAGCGTTCAAAGCGAGTTAGGATTAATGACCACCCTATAGCCATCATACAGATATGAGTACAAGTGTACCCTTCAAGCATTGCGACTTTAATTTTATGATTGAGATTATTTAGGTTTGATGTTGCATGATTAGTGTATGTGTATATTAGTTTCTAGAGTTTGCTATATGAGATTTATTTTGAGAATTGCTTTAGGGTTTATTTGCTAGCTTCTACTTGTTTATACGCTTATTTCTACCCCTTTGTTTTGTTTTACTTTGTCGGGACGACAAAGGTTTGAGTTGGGGGTCTTGATGTCTCCCTAATTGTTCTTATTTTCGACCCTTGGGAGACATCATTTTTGGTGTTTATTCAATTAATATGATAGACTTTTGGACTAAATTTGCAATAATCCGGAATTACCTTTTTATTTCTAGCATTTTTAACTTATTAAACTTTTGCGCATAATATTGGTATTTTTAGTGTAAAGTTTACAGGTTTTAGATGTTAGCTAGGAGAGGAATCCGAGGAGAAAGTCAAAGATCGTGTAATGAAGTCAAAGCTGGAAGATAAATCCGGAAGATATTATTTTTAGAGCTGAAAATCCATTTTCCAGGCCATAGATTGCTGATTTCGAGGTGCTTAAGCGATGATTTAGCCGCTGACCTTTGAAGAGAAATCATTCCTTATCGAGTTACGGAACTTTAGCAACTGGAATGAGGTCAATCGGAGTTATAACGCATCGGGAAAAGCCGTTTTAGTGAAGGTGTATCAGCAGTTACGGGATTTTGGGCTTAGAAATTGGGCTTGGACATTTAATTATTGATTTATTCTTAAGTCCAAGCCCTAATCCGTTTTTAAGCTTATAAAAGGAGCTTTTGACCTCATTATTTCTCACCTCTCAATTTGTTCTTCAAATCAACTCATCCTTAGAAGAGAGTGTCAATACAATTCACATTCTACAAGATTAAACACCAGAGAGAAGCAACAGAAGGAAGAAAGAAGAAGCTACAAGAGCTGGAGTGGGTCTATAGCTCCGTTCGTAGTCATTCCAATTCCGGAAATTAGGTTCTTTCGATTTTAATTTTGTAATCAAATATGAATTCCATTTCTTTTAATTTAGTTTTTGCATTTAATATGAGCTAAGCTTTACATAGTGCTTGAGAACGCATAATGGGTTAATCCCAATTTGATTTCGTTTTATACATTTGGATTTGGGATTATTATTATTTAAATCAAATTGGGTAAATTGTATTTTTCTTTAATTTGCACTTTAATTACTATTTTTGACCTGATCAATCAATGATAGGACTTAGTATCTAAGCTATTCCAATTAGTGGCGATTGGATCACCTTGACGGGGGGTTTAGGTACCGAACTAGTTAATGAATGTAGGTTAGAAATTATTTGACTCTGACGAGCTTAATTAAACCTATGGCCTATTGGGTAAATTGAATTTAAGCACTTGAGAGTGGACTATAATCACCCTGACGGGGTTTGTAGCATTTGAGAGTTGCTCCTTAGTCCACCCTGACGGGGGTAAGGAGATTATTGAATCCCGACCAATACAAATTTACCGATTTGTCCCTTAAACAATGTATGAAATGAATGATAGTTAGGAAAACCCTTGCGTCTCTCAAGTACTACATCTCATATTGCGTTTTCACTTATTTTACTTGCGTCTTAGCTTTTACTTGCATTTTAATATTTGTCTTCCATCCATTAGTTCTAATAACAAAACCAAACAAACATTTTACTTTTATTTGTTTACACAAGTGCATCAATCATTAATAGGTAAGCATTGTGATCAACCATTCCGTCCTTGGAACGAATCTGATTTATCAGTTATAATACTTTGGACAACCGTACACTTGCGGTTGTGGTTCGATTTACATTTGCATTTATTTTAGAACACACAAAGGACCACCAACATCTTAGGGTCAGTCCAGATATTCATCACTAAACTAGTCTCACCTTGCTAATCAAACATAACAATAACACATTCAATATAACCCATAAGTAATCCCATATTGAACTAATTCCATTATTTCCTATGCTCCCCTCCCCTATCCATTCTATTAGTCCAATTGGCACTTATAATGCTCCAAATAAAACCATTCCAAAAAAATCCTGCATAACATATTCCAATATCTGGCCAATAGCCCAAAACTTAACCAAATTATATATTATTGTCTTCATCCTCGCCCTTCCAATCACTAATATCTGCAATTTCTCCAAAACCGTAAGGCATAGTGCTGGGCCATATCACATTAAGTCTCCTATCATTAAAATATAGTTTATGCATCCATTCTCTTCTTTCTGACCTTCCATAAACGTCCTCCTTCGCTTTCCTTTACAATTATACCATTCTCTTTCATAATATCATCCCCAATCATCTCCCATGTCAAACCCAAATCAACTATTCATAGTTTACCGATTTTTAAACAACTACCATCAGCGATCAATTCCAATTGATTACCATATATCCCTCCAGTAACTGGTGTCTCCTAGGGTATGATAAGAATAAGATAATAAAATAGAATAATCAATGCACTAACACCCTAGACTAAACACGGTACTCACTGCAAGTCGTACGCAAGTCTTAATGATAAGTAAGAATTCGTTCTTAGGGACTTAGTGTGTTATACGAATGGATTTAACAGAATAGCGTAGTAATAAATAGTTAAAGACAAGAAAAATAAGTAATAATGATTGATGAGTAGATAAGATTAACTAAATTAAACTAAGACAATAAAATAAATATGAGAGAATAAGATGAGAAAGTATAACTCAGGTTTTGCTAGTATGCACTAATCTTTCTATTTCTTCTACTAGTTAATAAGGGTGATTAAAACTCTTAGATAAGTAGACAGGATTCTATATTCCTCCTAACCCCCATCCGAGTGGACTTAAGAGGCGACCTAACAATTACCAAGGGACTTGGGTAAGGGGACCCTGCAAATAATGATCGGTGATTAAAACTCAAACCTTAATGACTATCTAGTTAGGCAAGCCCTTCCGGATCACTACCACACACTATACGCTTATGTGACGTTTCAATAATTAGATACCCCTTCCGGGTGACCATCTAACTACTATTCGCACAAACCTAATTTGATCAGGATTAAGACAGACAATCAATCAAAGCACATAAAACAAATATTAGGTTAAGATTCTAGAATCAATTTAAAATAGTTTTCCTAAACAAACTTAGATAGAATAAAATATAATTCAAAGATATACATATGCAAACCCCAGGATATGGGAAAATTAGTTCATACTAGAAACAATAAAACTATAATGCTTCTCTTGAACGACTTCTATAAAATTTAAGGTTTATAACAAAGCAATGACATGTTTACAATGATTAAAGGGTATATTTATAGGTGTTTAGGAAGCCCTAGGTCGAAATCTTGGAGTAGAAGGCAAGTAATTGGACTCTTTTCCAAACCAAATTCGTTTCCTAAAATATAGGAGATAGGATAAACAACCGCTGTCTTATTTTGGTCATAATTTCTTCAATATTGCTCCGATTTTCGCCTACTTTATATCGAAACGACCGCGTCCAAAAGATATACACTTTTCCTTTTAATTGTTCATATAAATTCCTATCCAATTTTGAGTTATCTTCACTTTAGTGGACGTGGCTGCAGAAATTCAGATTTACTTGCCAACTTTTCCTTTCCTATTTAATCTCTACTTCCTTTTATCTCCAATTTCCATCCATATCTTATTTCCTTATCTATTTATAATTAATTTGGCATATAATTAATTTCCATATATCTTTAAATCTTCACATTAACACGCAAATTAAACCAACTATGCTCCAAAAATAATAATTCATCAAATCAAGACAGGAAATGGGAAAATATCGAAATATGACTAAAAATCTAATATTAATTGACCATAAACACCTAAAATGACGTCTCCAACCTAGATTAATTCATCACAAATAGGGAGGCATCAGTAACCTATAAGTTTTTCCTAATCTTAATTCTAGAGTAGCCCGATCCTGTTAGGTAAACATCAAAACTCCTTCTCACAATAATATCCTTTGTTTCCTTAATTTTTCCACCATTTTCATTTCCCTTCTCGTGGTCATCTATTGAAACTCCATCAGTCTTATGTCAGCTAACTCTAAAATTTCCCCATTTCCAGGTCTTATCTAATATAAACTTATCTAAATTGTAATAATTACTATGCTCATCCTTTCTGTTCCTATTGATTTCACTTTCATATTCAAAGTTCTTGTTGTTTATATAGCTAAGGTTAAAGCCATCGTATGGCCCTCTAACTTTCCCCAAAGTGCACGAACCGCCCCCGATCTTACGTTTTTTCCCTTTTAGGCCCCTGATGAACCCATTTTGAGACACTGTTAGCCCTTTTTCCATTTTTTTGTCAGTTGACCGTTAGTCAATGCCACTTGGCACCACGTCAGCGCCACCACACCGCCACCTCACCGCGGTACTCTTCGTCAACTTCATCTCTAACTTAAAAAAACTTTGAATGTTTGAATGCTTCAAACCTTCAACAATGGAGGAAAACTAAAATCGAAACATCTTAAAATTAATATACTTTCAGGTGCGATTTGAGGATATTGAGTGATGCAAATGTGCTATTTATTGAAACAATTTTGGAGCATCTTGGTATAAAAGATTGTTCCTCGGAAATCAACACTAACCCAAGCTTTGTTTTTGGTGTCTCTTTTCATTTACAACTTGTTGTTCCATACTTCCTGGTGTCACCTAAGGTGTGATAAAATACTGAATAAAATAAGTGCAAATAAACACCCTAGGCTGAGCACGGTTATGCAAGTATACATGACGTATGCAAGTTTTAATGATAAATAGAATTCGTTCCTCAGAGACTATGAAAGTTAGGAAGAACTTAAGCAATAATCTAGTGCAGATATGAAAGCTAGAATTAAATGTGCGCGAGAAAATAAAGACAAAAGAGATTTTTATTTGGTTTTTATTAAGAGAAAATTAAAACTAATAAAGTAAAGACAAGAAAAGTAAATAAAAGAAAAGAAGATAGTATGATAGTTTAGCATGAGAAATTAGCAAGTAATCCCCACTTCTTGTGTATTCTAACATGTAAGGGTGAATCATGTAATATGCAATAATCAGGCTTCTAAATTCCCATTCCTTAGACCTTGAGAGATACTAAGGGGGCTACGATACAACCACGAGGCAGTCTAAACTTAGGGTTATCAAGCGCTACCAAGGCCCTAAGAAATACAATTCCTTCAATTGGTGATATGGTGGTGAAAACATACCCTAACGACTATCGAGTTAGAATCGGTGTTGTCAGGACCAATATCGGACACTAGACGTTATGTGGTGTTTCAATAGTTAAACAACCCTTTCGGGCGACCATCTAACTACTATTAAGGTAATCTATACGCATGCATTCGCAAGGAAAACAGACAATAAATCATAACACATAAACAGAGAATAAAACATGAATTCAAATTAAATACGAAGCATCCCAAATCAGATAGAAAGAACTAGGGTTCATACATATATGCTAAATCTCAAGCCAAAATTATTTAATTCATACTAATGAAAGAAAAGAAAACAATTACAGATTTGAGGGTTGAAGATGACATAATATGGTGTTCAACTCTTTCCGGACTTCTCTTCTTGTGTTGTAAGCTTCTTCCTGGCTTAAGGAGTATCCAAGGATGTGTTTCTTATGATAAGAGGGTGTATTTATAGGGTATGGGAAACCCTAAAAATTTTCTTGGAGTAGACGATAGGTATTGGACTTCTAGCCCAACTCAAATTCGTAACCCTAAAATATAGAAAAGGTAAGATTATAATGCTGTTTTGTTTTGGCCGTAACTGCTTCAATACTTATCCGTTTGACGCGTTCCAATAGTCTAAACTGATTGTCTCGGAAAGCTTCTTTAACTTTGATTCATACCATTCTTCCAAATGCCTAGCCAATATTGAGTTATGATCACTTTTATGTTAGTATGTGCTGGAATTCAGATTTATTTGGCAACTTTATCTTTTCCTTTGTCATATTTCTTTCCTGTATCTCTAATTTCCATGTTTATCCTTTTTCCCTTATCTCTTAGAATTAGGGGTGGAAATCGGAAGGAACGGATCGGAAAAAGGGTCTTTCGGAAAAATTCCTATTTTTTTCGGAATAGATTTTTTCTGTTCCAATTCCTATCCAATTTTTCGGAACTGGGAAAAATAATTCCGAATTCGGAATTTCGGAATTTGCCGGAAATTCGGAAATTTCGGCACGGAAATTTCGGAAATTTTTGTTCGGAAATTTCGGAATTTTGGGTTCGGAATTTCGGAACTTTTGTTTCGGAAATTGCAGGACTAAGGGTTGAAAATCGGTGCAATAATTTATCACTTACATGAAGATAATTAAAAATAAAACTTATAAAACTTTTCATGTAACAGTAGTTAAAAAGTTTAACTTATAAATTTCATGAACAATAACAGAAAAATAACATAAGTAACAAAAAGTAAAGGAACAGTAATCTTTTCAAATTACTTTTCAAATTACATAAAAAGCGGATATTAGGCTTCGTGGGAAGGTAATGTAAAATGTGAAGAAATGGGTTAGCCTTATCCTTTAGGTTTTATCAGATTTATTGTTTTTCTTTATTTTCGTGATATAAAAAAAATGTATCATTGTGTTTCACTTTTTCAACGTTTAGATTTTCTTTTCTTCTTTTGTTATGAAAATTTTCAACATTTCTGATTGTATATTTTTTTCCTATATCAATATTTATTATTTATTTAATATAGGAAATGTAAAATCGAAAATACAATTCGAAAATAAAAATTGGAAATAAAAATCGGAAATATATTTCGGAAATAAAATCGGATCGGAAAACCCGGAAATCTCAGAAATTTATATGTAGTTCCAATTCCGATCCTATTTTTTCGGAAAAATCGGAAATCGGAATTTCGAAATTTCGGAACCGTAAAAAGTTGTTTCGAAATCGGAATTTTCGGATCGGAAAAGTCGGAAATCGGAAATCTCGGATCCGATTTCCACCCCTACTTAGAATTATCTTGACATCTAATTAATTACCATATATCTTTAAAGCTTCACAATTAACAAACAATAAAACCCAATATGCTCTAAAAATAATAAATAATTAAATTAAGACACGAAATAGGAAAGTGTACTAAATCATGAGAAATCAACCTATAACCTGATAAATACACCTAGAATGATGTCTCTAACTAATAATAAATCATCACAAATAGGGAGACATCACTTCGTTTTTACGGCGCATCAAAAAAAATTATGTGCATAGGTCCTAATATAGGTTGTGAATGTCCAAAAGTTATGTTACCTTGTGGTACAAAACTGATACAATTGACAAATTATGATTTTAGTAAATCCGGAAGAATTTAGCTAATTCAAAGATATTCATAAAAATGAACATTTTGTATAAACCACGAGTGTCCTTACCAATATATGTCTTTTCATTACTTCCTAAAAATCATACCAAAAATGTGTATTAGAAAAGGTGCATACTCTTTGTTTGGGGTAGTATCATACACAAATACGTGCAGTTGAAACATACCTTGTGCAAAATGAAAAATATCACGGTCCAAATAACTTTGTATTATGACATAATCTACTTGGTCATTGGGGGAATTAATGTTACATCAAATATTAGAGAATTCACTTGAACTATTGATGTATTTATATTTGTGATAGATTAATCTAGTCAAGAGACATCATTTTAGGTTCATATTATGCTTAGTTGAGGGATTTATTCCTTTTATTTTATGTATTCTCGTTTTTTGTCTAGTTTTGGAGAATTGTCACCTTTAGAGCTATTTGTGCGTAATTTATGTGTTGAGTGTGAAACTCTTAGGTACGTGGAGGATATTAGATCCCATATCATGTATAAGAAGTCGAGAAAGAAGATCAAACTTGAAGAAATGACAAAGAAGCCGTTTTTGGAAAGTGAAAGAGTTGTCAATCAGATTTAGAAGGTGAATTGCTCGAGGTTCCATACAAGATTGAAAAAAAATTTGGGGGATACCTTTGATATACAACTAGTACTTTGAGTTGAAAATGTGTAGAATTTGGTGATTCATGATTTGGAGCTGAAACAAATAAGTTATTGAAATTGCAGCTGCCGTGGCTCAAACTAGTCCACTCTTGGAGGAATTTTATTTTTGGGTTGGGTTAGGTCACTTACAAAAATACCATGATCCATAAAATGTTTTTGGACCTATAAATATAATAATTTAACATTATAGAAGATTTCTTTCTTTGTTTTCATGCAAATTTTTGGCGAGAGAGAGGAGCAAATCGATAGAAGAGGAGGAAGCAACAGAATCTAGAGCATCCCATCATCACTTCTGCATCGTTTGACCACTACAATTAGGGTAAAATGTATTAGTTTCTCGTCTTAATCATGTTTCTAAGATTTTTATTCTAGTTTTATTTCTTTAGCTATGCACTAAATTCACCTAGATTGGGTTTGCTTAATTGTATAAATCTTGACTATAGCTTTTAATATTTTATGTTATTTGGGAATTAGTTTTAATTGAATTGAGTAATTTTGTTATAGATGAGTATAATTAATGATTTATAGAACTTTTAGACCTCTAGATTGACCTAATTCCTTAAACTATCACCTTGGCGGTGGTTTATGTCGTTTCCCAAAGTTTGATAAATAAATCGACATAAAGGGATGACTTAATAACTCGCAAGTGTACAAAATTCGTTGACAAGTAATAAAGAGGGTATGTAAAAGGGATTTTGTTCTCAAGGATTATTAAAGTTATTATAAATGTGTTTATTAATACCGTAGTTTAGTTGCGAAGACTATAAGAAAGGTAAATGTTTGTTGGATTTTCTTAAGATAAAACTAATGCAATCAAAATATAAATTTAAATGATTAAGTAACTAAAAAGTAAAGACTAAAAGTAATTGCAAAACAACTATGAAGAGTTTGGAATATGAGAGAGGTATGTTTGATCATTTCTAGAAATTCCCTAAGTTAGTCAATTTTGATGTTTCTAGACGTAAGGGTAAGTTGGTAATTTTACGAAAGTCGGGTTCAGTTCTCTTCCCAATCCTTCCCGGGTAAATAGGAAGCTATCAAACTATACTAGGGACCTCTCCGGAGTGACCTTACGATATTTTTGGACGCTAATTGGTTCACACCTGTTGAATTTACGATTAGTCAAGATCCATCGGCTCAATAACGCACACCGAGCGCTTATATCCTAAGTCCGTACTTAGACCCCCCCCCCCTCCCGGACGATAGTCCAAATACTATTACCACCCTATAATTGATCAATGTATGAAATGACCATAAGAACAAAGATATAATCAACGAAAATAAATTCAGTTTAATTAAATATAAATTAGCCCCAATGTCATAAAACATCAAATTAACTAATCAAAGGTGCATACTTTAAGCAATTCTCAAGCACAAAAGTGTTCAGATCATATTCACTTACTGGAAATTAAGAATTGGAAGTATGAAATCCATTCTTAAAACTAAAAACGCAATAAAACTACTCTAATAGTAATGATATAACAGACTTCGGATGATGAAGAATGGTGAATTAATTAGCTGTTGAATGCCCTTCTCCTTTCTTCTCTTCTAGCTCCAGGTATGTTTAACTTTTATGTAATATGAATTATGTTCCTTTTCAACTTCCAAAGGGTATTTATATAAGTCTAAAAACATTTTGGGTCCAAATGGGCCCCGTTTGGAGGGTTCAAATGGCCCAACCCGTTTTCACTCTATGTTGGCTAAGTGTGAGTCATTGTGGGAGAATTAGCATAACTTCTTCGTCTCAACTCCAAATCGACTTCCATAACTTCTCACGCGTCACTGACTTCAATATATATCCATATACAAAATATTTATGTAAATATTTACGTCAATACTTTGCTGGTAAATGCTCAAGTTCTTCCAAAGTGACTTTTTGCTATCTTTACACCTTGGATTGGGTAGGGATTTGACTGGTTGACTTATTTTTATCATATTGGGTTCTCATTTCAACCATGTACCTAAAATTTACACACACTTAACACATGATTAATGCATAAAAGACTCCAAAAATAGAAATAAGAACAAAATGAGATAAGAAAGCAAGAAACATCAAATACTAGGGAATAATATCTCACTTAGGTCCATTAATCCCCCAAAAATATGTTTCGTGAGACGATTATTCTATCACATTATCAACCGGCACCCCAAGGAACAAATTTCAACAAATACTTTAAAATCACTATCAAGGAGTTTTAGGCCATGGATCCTACGCCCCCTAAAATCCCGGATATGATGCTTATGCAGATAGTATTGCTCAAAAGACACTCCCTTACCATCCACAAGAATAGACAATCACAACGAATGGATTGGATGCTAATTTTAATAAATTTATGATGTCATCAGTTGAGAAGTCGCTAAAGACTGAGGCGACGTTTGAATTCACAATCATTCTCATTAAAAAATCTTGAAAATCAAGTATCACAAATCGCCAACGCATTAAATGTTTGCGGGCAATGTCAACTCCCAAGAAATACTGAAAAACTTGGGAGTAATGAGGTGTGTAAATCGATCGTAGTAATATCAATAAGACTCCAAAAATAGCAATAAGAACAAAATGAGATAAGAAGGCAAGAAACATCAAATACTAGGGAATAATATTTCACTTAGGTCCATTAATCCCCCAAAAATATTCTCGTGAGACGATTATTCTATCACGTTATCAAATGATACACCAAGTGACAAATTTCAACAAATACTAAAAAATCACTATCATGTTGTTCCGAGCCATGGATCCCAAGCTCCCCAAAATCTCGGATATGATGCTTATGTGAATAGTCTTGCTCAAAAGACACTCCCTTACCATCTACAAGAAGGTACAATCACAATGAATGGATTGGATGCTAATTATAATAAATGTATGATGTCATCAGTTCAAAAGTCTCTTAAGATTGAGGCGGCGGTTGAATTCATAATCATTCTCACTGAAAATTCTTGAAAATCAAGTATCTCAAATCGCCAACACATTGAATGTTTAAGGTCAAGGCCAACTCCCACGAAATACTGAAAATCTTGGGAGTAATGAGGTGTGTAAATCGATCATAGTAAAGAGTGGAAAACAACTATCCCCTGCCTAATTGGTTGAGAAGGACAAATGTTGAAAATGAAAAGGAGCCAAAAATTAAAAAAGTAGATGAGGTCACCACTGAAGACTTGGTTGATGATGTGAGTTAAGAAGTAGTCGAAGAGCCTACCAATGAACAAAAGAGGAAAGAGTTAGTTGTTAATGAAAATGGCCCTCTAATGTCTCCATATTTTTGATATATTCATATATATTTGAGACATCATTTTAGGTGTATTTCGTTAATTGTTTAGGGAAGTTTCCCCGTTATTAGATAAATTCTTAATTCATGCCTTGATTTGGTTTATTACTTTTGTAAAATTTTAAGTATAATTTGTTTGTTAATGTGAAGCTCTTAAGTAATACGAAATATTTAGAGGCCAAATCAATGTTAAGGAGTTAAGGAAAGAAGATCCAAGGCGAAATCTAGAGGAAACAAAGTTGAATTAGGAAAAGAAAAATTGTCAAGTAAATCTGCCATGCTGAAAAGTCGTCCAGTGTTTTGAAGACTGCAGAAAATCTTTTACGAATTTGGATGAGATATATAACTGTTAGATAGATCTTGAATAGCGGTCGTTTTGACTAGTCGTACACTAAATTTTACCAAGTAACAAAGGAGATATGACCAAATCATTGAAGCAGTGTTTTTCTAGTCCTATATTTTAGGAAACGAATTTGAATTGGACTTGGACTCCAATTACTTGCCTTCCGCTCCAAGATTTCGACCTAGGGTTAGAAAACACCTATAAATACACCGTCTTATCATTGTAAACATGTCCTTGCTCAGCCTTTAATGAATATTACTCTTAGAAGTCATCCATAGGAGCAAGTTGATAATATGTTTTTTTATTTTAGTTTATTTCTTATTAGCACAAACTAAATTTCCCATAGCTTGGGTTTTGCATATGTATAATCTTTAAATTCTATTTTTCTTCTATCTAAGTTTGTTTGGGAAAAACCTTTTTTAAAACGATTGAGCTTCTTAACCTTTATATTTGTTTTATGTGCTTTGATGTATTGACTGTAGTTCTTGCTAGTGCACGAGTATAGGATTACCATAGAAGTTGGATGGTCACCCAGAAGGGGTGTCGAATTGTTGAAACAACAGATAAATTTCTAGTGTGTGGTAGTGATCCTGACGGGCTTGCCTAACTAGATAGTCAATAGGGTTTGAGATTAACCACCGATCATTGTGTAAGGTCCTCTTACCCAAGTCCACTCGTAATTGTTAGTTTGCCACCTAAGTCCACCCAGAAGGGGGTTAGGAGGAATATAGAATCTTGACTACTTACTCTAAGAGCTTTAATTACCCTTATAACTAGAAGAAGAAATAGAAGGATAAGTGCATACTAGCAAACCTAAGATATATCTCTTATATCATTCTCTGGTATTAACTTTATTGCATTAGTTATTAGTCTAATTATTATCTCTCCAAATTATTCATCTCTATTTACAGTCTTTTATTGTCAAGCAACTATTCTCTATAGCGCTTTCTCTTCTAACCATACTTCTAACATACTAAGTCCATGCGAACAAATCTTACTTATTAACTAAACTTGCAAACGATCTGTGATACTTGTAGTGGGTTTCCGTGACTTGTTAGGGTGTTAGTTCTTTTAAATTATATCATTATGTTATCACACTCCAGACACCACCAACCTCCTCCTCCATTTACATCATGTGTGCAATATTAGGGTGATGAGAAATATTATGAGAAGTTTGTTGACATGGTGAGAAAGATAATATAAACTTGTCGTTTGTCAAAGCAATCAAAAGGATCCCAAAATACGTGAAGTTCATGAAAGATGTGCTCACCAACAAATTCAAGTACTTAGAGTGGGAGATAGTTTGTTTTCAAGAGGAATATAATGTGATATGTCAAAGAAAGTTCCCTCTGAAATTGAAGGATCCCGAAAGTTTTAACATCACAATCTCCATTGGTGAAGAGTGGATAGGGAAATCCTTATGTAATTTAGGAGCGAGTATCAATCTCATGCCGATTTATTATTTTAGAATTTGAGCATTGGGAGACTGAGGTATACTATCGTGACCTTGCAAATGTAGGACAGGTCTATCTCCCAACCTGAAGGAAAGATAGAAGATGTATCCGTTAGGCAAGTAACTTTATACTTTTGTGTGGTTTCATTATACTTGACTACGAAGGGGATAAGAATGTGCCCATCATCTTGGGGTTTCCATTCTTAGCATCGGGGCGTACTTTAATTGATGTAGAGAATGGTGAGAAAATCACGCGAGTGCAAGACGAGGAGGTCAAATTCAATATATTCAAAGCGATGAAGTTCCCTGATACTCGGGATGATTGTCTCTGCGTGGATGTCCTCGATCAAGTCATGTGAGACGTATATAATGAAATATGTTTTGACGATATTTTGCAGGCTACTTTAACAATTGATTTGTCCGAGTTACACGGGGAGCTAACCGAAGTAGTGGCAGCTCTAAATTCTTAAGCACTCGACCTAAGACTAAATTCTATGAACAAGTCTGAGGTCCGGGAGATATTGACAATGAAAAAACCATCCCTTGAATCTCCCCCAGAACTTAACAGAATCCATTTCCATCTCACTTGTGGTGTGCTTATTTGGGTGCTAATAATACATTACTTGTTATTGTTTCCACTCACTTGACACTTCCTCAAGAAGATAAGTTATTGTGAGTGCTCAAACCTAACAAAGAGGCAATTGTATGGACTACTGCTGATATCAAAGGTATTAGTTCAACCATTTTCCAACACAAGATCATCATTGAAGATGAAAATGCGAGTTCTATTGAGGGTCAACATAAACTTATGCCAGTTATGAAAGAAATGGTATGAAAGAAGGTGATCTAATTGTTAGATGCGGAGATCATCATCTCGATTTTGAATAGTAAATGGGCAAGTCTCGTTCAATATGTACCAAAGAAAGGAAGAATCACAACAATCGTCAACTCAGATAATGAAGGTATCCCATCTAGAACAGTTGTAGGGTGGAGAGTTTAAATGGATAACCTTAAGCTTAACAAAGTGACAAAAAAAATCACTTTCCTTTAACGTTCATCAATCAAAGTTTAGACAATATTGCAAGAAAAGCTTATTATAGCGTCCTTGATGGATATTCGGGTTACAATAATATACGTGTTGATCTCTGATCAGCACAACACTATATTTACATGTTCATTTGACACGTTCCTGTTTCGGAGGATACCGTTTGGGTTGTGTGCGCCAACTACATTTCAGCGATGTATGACGGAAATATTTTGGGATATTATAGAAAAAAAATTAGAAGAGTTGATAGACGATTTATCGGTATTTGGTGACAACTTTGATGAGTGTCTTGACAACCTTGAGAAGGTACTAATACGATGTAAGGAGACCCGTCTTGTTTTAAATTGGGAGAAGTGTCACTTTATGGTTTGAGAAGGGATTGTGCTAGGGGACAAGGTTTTGAGTAAGGCTATGGAGGTTGATCGTGCGAAGATTGAAGTTAATACAACTCTACCACCTTCAATTTCCGTTAAGGGTGTTAGGAGTTTCTTGGGACATGCTGGATTCTACCGTCGTTTCATTAAGTATTTTTCAAATATTGCCAAGACGTTGTGTAATTTACTTGAGAATGATACTACTTTTTGTTTCAATGATTCATGCATGGCGGCATTTTGGGATTCTAAGAAGAATCTCATTTCTCTATCATGATACCTCTTGATTGGGATCTTCCATTTGAGGTAATGTTCGATGCTAATTATTTAGCTATGAGTGTCGTGTTAGGACAACACAAATACAAGGTTTTACATGTTATCAATTATGCGAGTACGACTTTCTTAGGGTCTCAACTGAACTATACCGTGACCGAGAAAGAGTTGTTAGTTGTGGTGCATGCATTTGATAAATTTTGTTCCCAACTCCTTGGAGCGAAATTTGTAGTTTATACAGATCATTCGGCGCTTAAGTACCTCATAGAGAAGAAGGATGCAAAGTCGCGTCTTATTAGGTGGGTAATTTTGTTACAAGAATTTGATTTAGAGATTAAAGACTGAAAGGGGAGCGAGAATCAAGTTGTTGATCATCTATCTCGCCATGAAGGCTCTAATGTCAATAGTGGACCAGATTTGGTCAAAGAGATATTTTCTTATGAAAACTTATTTATGATGATCTTGAAAATTACTCCTTGGTATGTAGATATAGCAAATCTTATTGTGGACCATGGAGAGAAATTCATAAGAGAAGAAGAGGCTAGCTCATTCTACGAAAAAAAATTATTTTGGGAAGATCCGTTCCTACTCAAGGTATGCAGCGATCAATTGATTAGAAGATGTATACCCGAGAATGAAATTCGTGTTGTGGTTGCAAGTTGTCACAATTGACCTTATGGAGGACACTTAAACGGTGATCGTACGGTCGCTAAGGTACTTCAATATAGTCATGAATATGTCAAGCAATGTCCATGACGCCAATTCACCAGAAATATTCCAAAGAGGGATGAGATTTCACTTAACAACGTACTCGAAGTGGAGATTTTTTATATGTGGGGTATTGATTTCATGAGACCCTTTGTCTCATCCCATGTAAATCAATATATATTAGTAGTTGTGGATTATGTGTCAAAATGGGTTGAAGTAGTAGCGTTACAAACAAATGATGCAAGTGAGGTAATCATGTTCTTAAAGTCACATATATTCACAAGACATGGAACACCGGGAGTGATAATTAGTGATGGAGGTACATATTTAGTGAACAAATACTTGAGGGCGGTGTTAGCAAAGTATGGAGTGAGACATAGAGTATCTACCGCATATCATCCATAAACAAATGGTTACAATGAAGTTTTAAACCGAGAGATAAAGTCGATTCTTGATAAGACCATGTGACCAACAAGGAAGGATTGGCCAACGCAATAATATGACGCATTATGGGCTTATCGGACGATATTCAAAACGCATGTAGGTGCATCCTCTTATCAAATCATGTATGGTAAGGCGTGCTACTTGTTACTTGAGCTTGAAATTCGTGTTGTGGTTGCAAGTTGTCACGATTGACCTTATGGAGGACACTTAAACGGTGATCGTACGGTCGCTAAGGTACTTCAATATAGTCATGAATATGTCAAGCAATGTCCATGACGCCAATTCACCAGAAATATTCCAAAGAGGGATGAGATTTCACTTAACAACGTACTCGAAGTGGAGATTTTTTATATGTGGGGTATTGATTTCATGAGACCCTTTGTCTCATCCCATGTAAATCAATATATATTAGTAGTTGTGGATTATGTGTCAAAATGGGTTGAAGTAGTAGCGTTACAAACAAATGATGCAAGTGAGGTAATCATGTTCTTAAAGTCACATATATTCACAAGACATGGAACACCGGGAGTGATAATTAGTGATGGAGGTACATATTTAGTGAACAAATACTTGAGGGCGGTGTTAGCAAAGTATGGAGTGAGACATAGAGTATCTACCGCATATCATCCATAAACAAATGGTCACAATGAAGTTTTAAACCGAGAGATAAAGTCGATTCTTAATAAGACCATGTGACCAACAAGGAAGGATTGGCCAACGCAATAATATGACGCATTATTGGCTTATCGGACGATATTCAAAACGCATGTAGGTGCATCCTCTTATCAAATCATGTATGGTAAGGCGTGCTACTTGTTACTTGAGCTTGAGCTATGAGCTTATTGGGCGATAAAAGAACTTAAATTGGATCAACAATTAGCTGGTGATCAATGAATGATGCAACTTAATTAACTTGATGAACTTGATGAATTTTGTTTCCATGACTATTAGAATGCAAAATTTTACAAGGAGAAAACCAAGAAATGGTCTGACAAGCGGCTTCACAAGAAGAACTTTGAAGTGGGACAAAAGGTCCTCAAGTACAACTACAAGTTCAACAATTATCCAGGATAGTTGAGGTCTAAGTGGTCGGTCCCATTCATTGTTACTAAGGTTACACCTCATGGAGCCATTGACGTGGAGCACCCAACCGAGAACCATACTTTCATGGTGAACGGTCATCGGTTGAAGATATACCATGGAGGCAAGGAATTTGATAAAGGGGAGGTCATGTACCTTCTCGAGGCCAATTGATTCTTGAGGTAACCCGTCGAGCTTAACGATGTTAAACAAAAGACAAATAAGTGTTAAAACCCATGTATAGATTAGTTTCATGCATTTTTAGTTAATGGTAGTGTATAAATCGTTTAAAATTAGTTGTGAATTAGTGTATAATTATAAAGTAATGAGAAAGGTTGGAGTTTTTGTGAATTCACAAGTGTTAAACCCATGAGTTTGGGGGTTGGGTACACATTGTCCTCCTCCCGTTCTTGTGCTTTTATTTTATTTCGATAAAAAACATAAAATTAAAAAAAAAATTAGCATAAGGATTGATGTTGAATGTAGTGAATATACCTATTAAGCATAGTTATAGTAAGTTACTAATAGTAAATAGTGTGGTCTTTAATAATGTCACGGTGCGTTTAATACAATTACATGAAAACATTAAGTAAATTTTACAAAAGATTAATGAGCAATACATAGAAGAAATTTTGAATCTTAGGGAGCCTTGAGTGGTATTTAGAACGTGGGGTCTGAACTAGTTGATAAACCTGCCTAGTCTAGGAACTAAAAGTGGAAACATAACGAGACCTAGTAGTTAGTAAAATCAATAAGATAGTTCTTTGATAAGCCACTTGAATCCTTTAGCTTGGTAACCTGGTTCGAATTGAATAATTATCCGCCTTAGCCCCCTTTTAGCATGTAGCCTTCTTTATCGCTACTTTATAAGCCATATCCCTTATTTATAGGACTTTCCTGTATGACCTACACTTGAATCACAAACCTAAGACTAGTCGTCTTTAGAGCTTGAGTTTGGGGTGATGGGATTCATCATTGGGAGACACATCTGGTGGCAGTTTAATAAGTTTATATTCTGCAATATTGATGATGTACTTTTTGTAACCCTTTTCCAAGGTCTTTGTAAAAAAATAGTTGTAAAAAGAAATGAAAACGACATGAAAATAAGGAGCATGGTATTTCCCACCAAAACAAGTGTCATGGCTATCTTACAAAACAACTAAAATAAAAAACATTGAAAAGAAGCAAAAGAAAGTAACCGAAAAAGTGGGATGTTTTGAAATCATCGTGAAATGTTATTGGTTTTATTGGGGATGCTAATCAAAAGCATCAAATTGGGTTGAGCGAGAATATCTTCGAGTGTAAACTCAAGCTCTAGTCGCTTTCTATTTTTTAAACCACTCGTGTTGCTTTATATGTAGAAATTAAAAAGTTAGACGATAGTGAACCTAGATAGTTATCTACACATGTTATATATCTCACCTCCTATACACTCGGTGGTTTTTTAAAGTTAGCTAACTCAAAATGCATTAGTTTCCATAGTTTGGGATTTTTAGTGATCATGGATTAAAAGGGTTTTAACATGATTGGACTATACATATATTATACATTTAACAAAATTGTTAATATTGTGAAACAGTGTTAATCCAAGAATCTATAACCTTTTAATAGATTAAACATTGAGAGGTCCGATTTTCCATGCCACACCTCTAACGATTCAATATTATACATTAAAGTTTGTGCATTCATATTCACAGTTATGGTGTTTAATATTAATAGAATCCCATTAAGGTCCCCTTATCCAACAGAGTCATCATTTAAAGTAATAACTATTTTTCCCACACAGATAAACAAGTTTAAGGCCACTTTGTTGAGACGAGCTCAGGAAACTAGGTTACTACGGATCAAGAGACCGAAGAGAACAACAATTAACTCTAAGGTATTACCATAAGTATGTTCTAAAAGAACATGTTCTTTTTCCAAGGATGGCAACAATGGTCGAATTTTACACATAAACACCTTCTCTATCAACCATTTGGTGGGTCCTTGGGTGTTATAAAATAAAGTGCAAAATAGAGGAACCACTTAACCGCAAGTGTACGGTTGTCCAAGTAATACTCCGACAAGTCGGATTCGTTCTCAGGGATTGAAATGGTATAACCCAAGTGTTCAATAGATAAATAGTAATAATTGCAATTACAGAAAATAAAAGATGAGAAATATTTATTTGGTTTTTATATTAATCCTAAGAATGCATGAAAATAAATAACTGAAAATAAATACTAAAGGACTAGATGCAGATATGAGCTATACTTGAGTCTCGCAAGGAATCCACTTAATCAATATAATCTATGCTATGTTTAAGGGTAGAATTGGAATTATAATATTAGTCGGGACTCTAATATCTCCTAGCCCCCTGTCGGGTGGACCTAGAAGCTATCCTAAAGTATCATAAACACCTGCATGGTCGAATATGGCTTTTCGGATGATAAGATTTTACCTCTTTGGCTATGTAACTAGTTAAGCTTGTCGGTCAATAAACGGACATTACACGGGTATTACCTAGATCTGTATTCAAACCCCCCTGTCGGATGATCACTTCGCCACTAAAGTGAATAGCCCAAATACTAATAGCTAATTCTAGTTGCGCGGAAAAGAATTAGTAATAAAAACAAAGTAATAACCAATATATAAAACTCAATCCTATTTAAATCATGCAATCCCAAATTCAAAACATAAATTAAATTAATAGGGTTCATCCCTTTATTGCGATTCTCAAGTAATTAAGGTTTAGCTCATATTGAAAGTAAAAACAATAAAGAAATTAATAATATACATGTTCCTAATAACAGAAATAAAATAAGAACCTAGATAGAGGAATTGTCTTGAACTGTTGTTGGAGATATAGACAGTCTCCAGCTTCTGCTCTTGCTTCCGCCTCTTGACGCTCTCTCTAAGGATGTATATATTGAATGAATTGTGAGAGGTCTTTGACTCTCTCTCTAAGGATATTGAATAAATTGTGAGAGGTCTTTGACTCTCTCTCTAAGGATATTGATTAAATTGTGAGAGGTACTGAATTATGAGGTCTAAGGGGTGTATTTATAGGTGTTAGCAAGCCCTAGGTCGAATTACTTGGAGTGGAAGACAAGGCAAAGACTCTTAAATTCGTAGCTCTAAAAGATAAGATTCTGCTGATTTGATTTGGTCATATCTTTTTCAATACTTATCCGTTTGAGAAGTTCCAATATATGAAACTGCTTGTCTTGGAAAGCTCTTTCTATTGGTGCAGACCATTTATCCAGAATCCATGCCAATCTTTTATTATGATTTTATCTCTATAACGTGGCTGAATTTCAGATTTCAAAAGGCAGCTTTATCTTTTCCTCCTTTGAATAAATCTTTCCTAAATCTTCTTATTTCCATGTAAATCTTCTTTCCTTTCATCTTTATCTTGACTTGGTCTCTAAGTAATTACCATTTATCTTTTAAAGCTTCATATTAAATAAATAATTAAACCGCATATGCATAAAAAGAATAAATCAAGAAATCAAGAAATCAAAATAGGAAAGTGTACTCTAAAAATAGAAACTCGGCTAGAAATCATTTCCTAACACTCTAAAATACACTAAGACTCTATTCCCACTTTCTCTCCTTGGATTGGTCTTTCATGAGATTTCAAGAACCAATTAACTTTGCATTAAAAATAGTCAAATTTAGGCACAAAAGCTCAGATTCTGCAAATAGTTAATTTCCAAGGGGAGGAAGTGCAATATGATCAAATAAGCCTAAAAGTCTATCCAATAAATCATTTATTCACCTAAAAGGATGTCTCCAATGGGCTAAGAATTAGAACAAATAGGGAGACATCACCATTTCCTCGAACTTCTTGAACACGTTTTTATTGAGCAAAAGTGTCTAGATGATCTAGTGTCGAGAATCCATTTGCTTTTTGTTCTACATTAGATTTGCCTCAACCATCACAGCAGAGTTTACCTCGTCATTCTCAGTCAGGTCAATGATGGGATTTTGAGCTTGATCCTTTTTCTGGTCACACATATAGGCCTTGTGGTCTTCTTTCCAACATCGGTAGGGCGTGCCTTTGGACTTGTATTTATTTGACTAGAATTTATAGCTAGGTTAGTATTTGAAGTATTAGAAATAAATGATAAATACTTGTCCTTTATGTGATTTTCCTCTTTGACTTGCAAATGACTAACCTGTCTTTAAAGGATAATTTCCTTCTTCTGAAATGTCTTCCAAATGACCTTTATGGACCCCTTTTTAGTGAATAGATTGAGAAACGGGTTCTTCATGTTATTCATTATCCACCCTCTAGATACCAAGTAACTATTCTTCAAATTGGCCTCGAGGGCGAGATGCCTTACCAATTCTTCTCGAATACAACTGAATCAAGATCACACTAGTCGAGATAGATTAAAAAAATTTGTTCCCAATGTTAAGAGTTTGAATCATTCACGGATTCCAACTTAAACACGCCATAAAATGCTTTTATATTAAAAATGAAGCAGCAACCGAAAATTGGAAAACATTTCCAATCAGTGAATTTAATAAAATTCTTTTTAAATTCTTGGTGAAAATAACAAGAACACAGATCGGAACAATTGTAACCACACATATCTTTTAAATATGAAAGAAAACTTCGTAGAAAGTAAGCTAATCATAAATAAAATATGTACATAACATACAAATGAAAGCACCAGAATTCTAAGTAATAACTACAAATACTTGTGTTAAAAATAATTTATGGGTAAAACCGTATCCTCAAACAAATTGCTAATAATACTCTAATCTATACTCTGAACTTTCAAGCAGATGAAGAGTTAAGAGCATCTTTCGTGTGGGTGTGTGTAATTCTGCTTGGTGTGTCTTTATATATGATTCAAGTCCTCTTTATTTATTACTATAAGACTTAAAAAATATTCATAGTAACTACAACCATAAAAAGTCCACCATAAAACCAAAAAATATTTTCATCATAAAGCAAAGACCGTTTTTTCCATCTTCTTTAATTCCTGACATAACCTTAGACTCTACTTTTCAGCAAAGGAATAGGAGAGAATGTATTTGGATAGGGCTTGTAACTCATATAACAATTGATCCAAAAATATTAGGAGTTTCAAACCATTGAGGAGGGGTGTAGGATTTTTAGACCGTTGGAAATGAGATCTTTGAAGAAGACCGACAACTATTAACAGGTACAGGTAGTCCGCAGTCCCAACTCGATAAATACTCGCTCCTAAAACGTGTTTTAATTTTTAATTTTGCATGACTTCTCTACTCTCCACAACCAATCCATGTTGTCGGTGTTGCCATCGCCGTCGCCGATGCCGGGCGGGAATGGGTTGGTGGTGGTGCACTGTATGGGGTATATCTCTTGCTTTTAAGTTCTATATTATTATTTCCTTTATTTTGTTTTTGCGTGGAACAAAATAAATTTATGATATTTTTTTATTCACGAACATTAAACATAAATTAAAAACTCCAAGAGCATGAAACTTAAATTAAAAGAATTTGAGATTTTTTGCAATGTCCGTTACTTTTCAATTTATACCCATGAAACATGAACAGCTATTACATTTAGTTTAGACTTGTATAGTAGAAGAGAAAATGACCAAAATTGTGATTAAGGATTAACGTGATCTAACTGAAATTGATTGAAAACAAAACTATTTATGTTAAATACAACAAATTCACTTGTTAAAATGAGTAATTAATGGAAGAGAAAAATAGAAGGCATATATAATAATAACTGTACATGCATTATAGATTGTATGTCTAATTCCAAATCTTACATTCATGAAATATGTTGTATGTAAGTGATATATATAAATACTTGCAATTTTTTAACAAACAAAATTTATGAGTCATTTAGATATACTTATAAATCAGCAGTTAGAATGATTTACAATGCATCAGTACGTAAATAATTTCTTAATTATATTACATAATAGTCAAATTTTATATATTAATTATTGCCTTTGTTTGGTAGGATGGCTAAATTTGGTTGATGTCTATTACTACTTATGTGACATTTGATCTATCCCATTTTGTTTGGTAAACATGCAAATTGGTTTGCAAAGCCTAATCAAAATATGTTATTAAAATAAATAAAATATATATCCCTAATAATTTTATCATCTATCATATGATCAATCACAATATTGATATTTTTTTAAAAGTAAAAACTAATTTTTCTATTTTTAATCTAATACTAATTCAGATTTAATCAAATTTTATCACCTCATACATAATATTATATAATAATACTTTCAATAGTATACATCATTACAATGTTGTTATATGAACTAACAACTTTGAATACTCCCTCTTAACGTAAAAGGTTGTTGCATTATCTTTCACACACAATTTAAGAATTTCATTATTTGATTCTATGTTAAATGAAATTTACTTCATAAATTTTAATATTAAAATAATGGTAAAATTTGTATAAAATGAAAAAATATCTTTTTTTTTAAATGGACAGCTAATTTTATGAATAGTGGTTTCTCTTGTGGATGGAAAGAGTATATAGACTAAGTCTTGTGATCAGATTTTAAATATTTTTTTCTCTTTCGTTTTTTCTCTTTTTTATGTAAAGTGAACTTTTAAGAAAAGAAAATTAAACAAGAAAGACCGAAGGCTCTTTAGAATTGAGACGTAAGCCGAATAATTGATTAAATCGACCGCCTGAATGTATAGCGGTTGTAGAAGAGGTTTTGATCAAGATCTAAAGCTCAGTATGCTAGTTCAAGTCGCAAGTCAAGTAGTAGAGATCCAGACATACCAGAAAGGAGAGTAGTCGGTTTTGAGCCCATTTCCAGTCTAAGAAATTATACCTTATTTAGGCTTCCGAATGTGTTCTCCCTGTTCCAGCAGAACTACAATGAAGCTGTCCCAGTCGAGGCTCATCCATGCCCAATCCCGATGGACAAACCTTTGATTTACCCCTAGCTCTATAATCCACCCGTCTTCCCCAGTCCCTGAAAGCCCTCTCGGGGGCCTAGCCCTCTTTCTCAACTCAGAGTCTTACTTTTACAAATTAAATTAAGAGTAAATAGCACTTTTGCCCCCTGCGTTTATACCCGATTGACAGGTTGCCCCCTAAGTTTTAAAATGCGACTCGTTGCCCCTTAACTTTTACTCTTGTGTCCCGTTACCCCCTGGTCGTGTTTTCCGTCCATTTTTTCCGTTAACTATGATGTAGCATTTCCATGTCAGTTTTTTTTTTAATTCTAATTAATCATTTAATTAAATTAAAGTAAGGGCAAAATAGGTTTTTTATTAATAGTTTTTATACTATTAAATATAAATAATAAATAACCCCTCCCTCTACCACACCGCACCCCTACCCCCCTCCCCTTCTTCTTCTTCCCCATTCTTCTTCTTCCCCGACCTGCAACTCTTCTTTAAAAAAATCAAGCAAACTCAACCTATATATGGACTATGGCATGGTATATTGGTCCAAGTTCTAATTTAAGGCAAATAGTTGCAGTCTTGTGTCTCCTTTCGTAGATTTTTGCCGCCCTTTAAGCTAATTAAATTTTCCTTCTTTTTCAATTGTCAAATGTCAACCATATAGCTTATCATTTTGACCATCTTAATTTCTTCTTTTCCATTCTTGTACCTTTGGTTCAATCTATGTCAGAGAAATTATGGATCTATGGGATCGCATTTGCACGAATCTTCAGACTCGGTAATGTTTCACTTCCAGATTTTAGGAGTAATTAATTTCCATAAATCCGATTTTAGTTTCTTCAAAACAGAGTAGGATTATACATTTATACTGCTTATACATAATGCAAAATATTGAGTTCTTAATCTGCAATTTTACAGGAAAATCACAGTAGGAGATTTGGTAGATGGGGATACAAATTCTGCCATGGAAGCTTCGGAGTATCGCAATCTACTTACAATAAAGCAATCGAGATTTTAACCGCTTTGGGCCATAAACTGATGTCTCAGCAACTTTTTATTTAGGCCTGGATATTTCTTGTGATCCAGATTCACACGGTCGTCGGACTTCAGAGCAGATCGGATCGGAGTATAACATGGATTTTGAGCCAAGGAGTTGGGTTTTATTGCAGCGACAACTTGATTTTTTTTTTTTAAGAAGAGTTGCAGGTCGGGGAAGAAGAAGAAGGGGAGGGGGTAGGGGGTGCGGTGGGGTGGGGCGTTATTTTATTATTTATATTTAATAGTATAAAAACTATTGATAAAAAACTATTTTACCCTTACTTTAATTTAATTAAATGATTAATTAGGATTAAGATTTTAAAAAAAAGGTGACATGGAAATGTCACGTCATAGTTAACGGAAAAAATGGACGGAAAACACGACCAGGGGGTAACGGGGCACAAAAGTAAAAGTTAAGGGGTAACGAGTCGCATTTTAAAACTTAAGGGGCAACCTGTCAATCGGGTATAAACGCAGGGGGCAAAAGTGCTATTTACTCTTACATTAAACAATGGCAATATCTAATAAAAAATAGAATAAACGAATTTAGCTAGCATCTACATAAGTATCACATTACTCTATCCATGTTTTAGTCATTACTACGTCGAGGTACTCTATTAAAGATGTGACTAAATAGAGACTTTACTAGATAAAATTATAAGCGTTTAGCATGCTTTAACTCGATCTTGGTGTGAGTACATGACTAGTTACTGACTATTTTTCCTAGTTGCGGGATAGATTACACTATGAACCTGTAAAACAAACTGTTTAGGTCAATAAAGAATTGCCTCTCTTGAGATAGATAGTTGGCCTAGTGGTTAGGCTACTCCGCAGAGACCAAGAGGTCCTGGGATCGAATCTCATTGGAGTCGTTTCGACTCCGAGTCCAAAGTGGCTCTCTCATGTACTCAAAAAAAAGAAGAATTGCCTCTCTATGACATTTTAACATTTAAGTTACTGAATTGAACATGGAGGTTGACCATCATTGATGTGGAAATTATTGAACTATGAAGGTGTGTGAGGTGTTCGTCAAAGGTTATAAGCGACTATGTGAGTATACCTTTACAGTATGATATCATTACAACCAACAGTCCGAACCGTTAGGAGGAGGCATTATATTAGTGAGATTTTATATTTCAACACGCCTCACGTGCAAGCTTAGTAGAGAAGAGTGCCCATAGAAGGCTTAGAAGAAGTGCCCATAGAAGGCTTAGGAGAAGAGCTAAGCTTGCACGTGCTGAATAAAGTGGGTGGCGGTCGAGAGACTCGAACCCAGGATCTCAAGGTCCGTGGAGCTCTGATACCATGTTAAATTGCCAACTCAACTAAAAGTCCGAACCGTTAGGAGGAGGCATTATATTAGTGAGATTTTATATCTCAACACGCCCCCTCACGTGCAAGCTTAGTAGAGAAGAGTGCCCATAGAAGGCTTAGGAGAAGAGCTAAGCTTGCACGTGCAGAATAAAGTGGGTGGCGGTCGAGAGACTCGAACCCAGGACCTCAAGGTCCGTGGAGCTCTGATACCATGTTAAATTGCCAACTCAACCAACAGTCCGAACCGTTAGGAGGAGGCATTATATTAGTGAGATTTTATATTTCAACAATATATAATATATGTGATATACTTGATTGTTGAGGACCTCTCCTTAGGGTAGAGTCCTTACGATAGTGTATTCCCTTTTTCAACTTATCTTGTCGAGAATCTTGATCATATGCTATACAAGGGCAAAATTGTAGGTATTGTATAAGTATCTTCTCATTTTCAAGCTTAATTTCTTAATCCTTAAATATCTCTTTGAATTATAAGTCATAGTAATTATTTATCCTTGAAAATCAAACCCACCACTTTATATAACCGACTGATGCGATGGTGTAAAATACTAGCTAGTCAACGTGTCCACCTGACCTTTTCTTTTACAATTTCACTAGTCTTTTGCAAGTTTTGTTAACCAAGGTCATGTTGGAATTCTTTTGTATTTTATCGAGTAGGAATATCATCCACGGTATTAGTCATTTACTCTATATGGTAATACTACCTCCATTTCATAATAATAAATTCTTTAAAGTTTTTCACACATATTAAAAAACTTAAAAAATATACAAAAATTAGTTTAGAATGACTAATATATCCCTAATTATAAAAGAGATAAAATTAAATATCATTTAGTTTATATTGAAACTTTAAAAGTAGCATATATTGTGGAATAACGTTTTTTTAGCTAAAAAAACTATTATTATGGAATCGAGGCAGTATTTGACCTTGCAACTACCCCATTGGATCTTGATGGTACGTCGAGGTTGTGTTAATGAGTTCGAGGGTGTGAGTTAGAAGTCATCCCTTGATTGTTGTTGAAGCATTTTTATTTTCCATATCTTGTGTTGTCTAATATTGTAGGATACCATGATTCTCGCCTTCTCAATTTTTTACCATGCGTTTATTTATGTAATATTGTACCTCTAGTTTATTACCTATGATGCGTAATCACCTAGGTTAATTATGACATAGGAAATTAAGGTCTCCTTTTTAGATGCCTTTCAAGCAACCTTATCTCCTACTCAGAACTCACCTTCAATTCGAGCCTCCACGGGTTTGATGTGGGCCTTTCCTTGACCTCCTTTGTCATGTTAGTAAAACTAACAAACATTGATCGTAAATTGGTAATCTCAAAGATTATATATTTACTTATCTACGTATACTTACAACAAGTTATACGTAGATAAATAAACATTACAACAAAAAACATAAAATATATTCCAAAACCACCGAGTAATAGCGTGACATCTAACATCACTTCATTAAAAAATGATTTTTCGGGTATGGCCGGTATCCTCGAAAGGATTACTATTACTACTTAATTCTAAGCTTGAAAACATTTAAAGAGGAGAAGAGAGTTTTTCTATTATGGATGTTGAAGATAAATTTTTTTTGTCTTAAACAATATGACTTCGACCTCTTTATATAGTAGTCTTGTGAGTTTAAATGGCGTCATAAAGAGTCCATCATACAACCAAAACCGGATTCTTTTTTCTTGGAAATTAGCATGAACCTAGACATATTCTTTGACAAGGGGGAGAACGGATCTGGTCAGCCTTTGTAAATACTGAGCCATAAGTGCGAGAGTTACCATTGGGAGCATTTATGTTAACATTTGGAACCTTTGAGCTAAGAATGTTGGAGTTATCGTTGGGGATGGGAGCAATCATAACGGTCTTTTAATACGGGAGTTTCTGACCGTTACGAATAAATGCTATGAAGATGGCCGACAACTCTTCAGGGAGTATGATAGGACTTAGTTTCGACTCAATAAATACCAACTACCAAAATATATTTTATTCTCCAAGACTTCCCGACACCCACACGACCACGCTGTGCCACCTCCCATTTAATGGGTAAAACTTTTTGTTGGGTAGTAAAACGAAACTCATCATCGAAATAATATTCAAAGGGGTTTGAACACTAGTTGGCTAGATTTCATGGAACCTATCTTCCCATCTAGGCTAAGACCTTAATGTTTTAAGCCTTTGAGATGTATAGAAAGAGAACATAATATAAATAAATATTTTTTCAATCCCCATATCCGATGTTAGGACTTTTCAAGGACAAAACTCTTAGTGTTATCTTTCTCCAAAAGAATGAAAATTATAAAAGTCTTTTTAATTTTCAACAATCTCCCACTCAGGTTTCAGGAGAAAATTGGAACAGGTTGTTGTGCATACCAGCATTGGGTGTATTGTATTTAAGTGCCAATATCTTTCGATTTGAACTGTCAGGTAGTGAAGTGAGGCAACCACAAAATCCCGTCAAGTGAACGTACTCTTGAACTTGACCTTCTTCGATCGAGACTCTCACATCACATACTCTACCCACTAGTATCTACAAGTTCCTCAATCATCACCCTTGTTTTTACACATAAGTGATCTCCAATAATGTCTACCCATATTAGACGATCCCTCTCAGATCTAGATATCATTAAGAGCAATAAAGCCGTGTCTTATCATGTGTATCTCAAATTCATCAAGTCCTTCTTAAAAGGACCACCACAACAGACTATGAATTCAAAGTGGATTTATAGACTTATCGTAATAGGACCATCAAGTATGTCTCCTTGTAGTCATATTGTGAATAGTGTATCTCAATCTAATCGGTGAGTTAATCAAGTCCTTCTCAAATAGGACCATGATTTAATGGCTATAAATTTGTTTTCCCTTAAGCTCTTTTTAGAGCAACAAGCCTCAACCTTATTACTGAATCCATCAAGTCCTTCTCAACAGGAACACCGATGATAGTTATGAATTCATTAAGTAGGAGCAATATATAAAAAAATGAACGGTAAATTCATCAAGTCCTTCTTAATAGTACCACAACTCATGGCTATGAATCATTAAGAGTTAATATTATCATGTATGCATAACTTACGCCATAGGGATTGAAAGATAATGCATCATATAAACTCATAAGTCATATGTTCCCCATAAATGGGTTTTAGTCCCATCCTCCTCGACATGAGACTACTCTCATGGTTAAACCTTAGAGAATGTGCTATTTAACAGGCAAAGAGGTTTATTAAATGATCCAATTTTCTAAGGAAATAAAAATTTAGCATATTCACACATTAAATTATCATCTAGCAATATAAATTCATATGCTTCACGCATCTTAATATTTTTCATGAAACTTGAATCTAAGGTCTCGTGCCCGGTGTTGACTTCTAAGAAGTCAGGTAGCACTATCTTGTCCAAACACCCCCATATTTTTAATTATTTCAGGTTAAGTGCAAAACCTCTTCTCGTGACCCATAATGGGTTTTGTATAAGTTTTCACTGGTACCTTATTAAAAACTAAACACATATTCATTTGGGTAAGCCTGAACTAATTAAAAAAGCATTCATCATTTCTTTAAGGGTTCCATGATTGTGCCATTTTCTTGGGGATTAAATACTGGGAACTGAGTTCATGATTTATTTCGTCAATTTCACAAAATTATTAGGGGAATATGAACTATATTTATTACCCTCATCAGACATACAAATATTGATAACTACCAACTATATTTAGTCCGTCAATTTCAAATTCTTTTTTGGTACGGAGGATCACTATTCCCTCATAAAGATCTATTATGCTTCAACTCGTGTCAAAGAATGGCCTTCTGAGTATGATAGGAACCTTCTTATCTGTATCATATTCAAGAATAACAAAGTTATTAGGGATAGAAAATTACAAACTTGGACAAGCACATCCTCTATTCTCCCCTATGTCTTTGCCATTGAGTTGTCCGCTAAATGTAGCTTGATGGACATCTTCTTTTCCTTCTTGAACAATAACTTGGGCATAAGGTTCACACTCGAACCTAAGTCGCACATAACTTTTACATCAATCTTTCCACCAATTCGGATTGGGAGGTTGAAACCTCCAGGATCATGAAGCCTAGGTGGTGGTGACTCCTAGAGTGTGATAATAATCAACACTAAATAAGAGGGGTAACTAACCGGTAGTGTATGGGTCGTTCCAAGTAATAGCTAAATAAATACAGGAAATTCGTCTCCACAGGAATTACTAGGTTATGAATAAGTTTTTAATATGAATAGTAGAAGTAGTTGCAATAAAAGCAATAGATATTTGTTTGGTATTTAAATAATTAAGACTAACTCAAGAATTTAAATATAACGAATATTAAAACTAAATTGAACTAAAGAAGATTACTTAAGTATAAAATATATACTTGAGTCTCGCTAGGGAATTACCAAATTTAGCAATCTAAAACATTTGTGTAAGGGAAAAGTCGATAATTGATACTAGTCAGGATCCAAATGTCTCCCTAAATCCTATAAGGATAGATAACAAACTATTATACGGTAGTAATAACCTCTTCAGAGTGACACTAAAGGCACTTTCAAATGATTATAATATAAACCCAATTGGCTTCGTGGTTAGTTAAGATCGTCAGGTTCAGTAACGCACACCACGTGTCTATATTCTATTTCTAGTTCTGTATTTAAACCCCCCCCCCCTTCTGGATGATCGCTCTCACAACGAATAACCTTAATACTAAAACCTATAACTAATTGACCAAATCACTAATAGTGAACAAGCATAAGAATATAGTCAATATTAAATACTCGAATTAATTAAAATTGAAACAATTCCAAATTCAAAAGACTTTAAATTAGAAAACTAGGGTTCATCCTATAAATGTGATTCTCAAATAATAAATGTTGAGCTCATAATTAGAGAAATCAAATAAAAATAATTAATTAAAGATATGATTACTAAAAGATAAAATAAACTAAAAAGAACCTAAAGGGTGGAATGGTTGAGCTGTTGTTGGGGAGGAGTGGTCTTCTCCAGCTTTTGCTCCTTTGCTTCCAAACGTTTGGGCTTTTTCCTCTCTCAAAATAATGATATAATGTGAAGTGTAATGAGAAGTCCTGATTAATGAGTTCAAAATATGCTTAAATAGATGTTTAAAATGGATTAGACCCACATGGGCTTAATTAAGTGATTAAAGGGGCCGAAATCCGTTTTAGTACATTCGCACTGCACTACACCACTTCAGTAAATAGGTCGTAACTTTTGCATAGTAAGTCCAAATCCACATACCACTTCTAAAATTTTGCTAACTCAAAGGCCCATATTTTTCATTTGAACCATAAAGTTTGAATCCTAACTATTTGGACGCCGGAAGTGAAACAAGTGACGACTTGACTCAATCTAGATCTCCTTCACCTTCATTAAAGTGATTTCTTTTGCTCCTTTAATAATTGTTCTTGGTATTAGACTTGAATCTTCACTTATTATCTTCATCTTGCTGCCTCCTAGCATCCATATACCTAAGAACTTCACACTAAACACGCAAATTAACGCACAAAATCTCTAAAAGTAACAATAAGTCTAAAACAAAGGAAGAAAGTGCATTATAGCAAAATATGACTATTAATCTATTGACTACGGCCAATTTACACCTAAAATGATGTCTCCTAAGGGGATTTTTATATCGCAAAAAGGGAGACATCAGGTGGTATATTCTTTTCAAGATTGTTTGAGAGTCTCTTAGTATGAGCCACAATATCGATATCGTCCTCTACACTGGCACTCTTATTCTTTATAGGGATAGTCTCCGTGAGCACTTTTTTGCAGTGTAAGCCCTTTCTCAACAATATTAAGCACTTGTGTGTTGATTCTTTATTTGATATACGCCTCTACAAATGACTTGATCTTGATGACACCCTTTTGATATGTCATCTTAATAAGAATGGGAGGTGATATCACTGGAATAATAGGTTGCGGTTCCAACTTTCTCTCTTATTCTTCTTGCACCTTAGTTGAAACTTCCTCTTCCTTCTTCTCTGCTGAGACTTTGACCTTCTCGGCCTCTAGCTCAAGTACCTATTTGGTCCATTTCTCAATCTCTTTTACTAGAATCTCAACATTCATCTCTTCCAAGATAGGCTTGGTTGGTTCTTCAACTATTTTTGGAATCTCCATGGCAATCTCTGAAGCAGGTGGCAATTCCACTATTTCCTCAGCTTGAAGTTTAATAGCCTCATATGATTTAAACCCAAAACTGTCATTCCTATTCTTTATGGCCTTCACGTTATATTTGGTATCTCAGCCTATCTGTGGAAAAGCTTGTCAAAACTTCTCAAAAGCATCGGCTATTTGGGTGACTTGCGTCCCGTTATCTTCAACATAATAGATTTATTGTTAAATCTCTCATTTTTAGCCCTCATATTGTCATGTGTCAAATTCCAGAAAGCTTGCTTGATTTATTGATATCGATATCAAATACTTTCCATGTATGTAACGGTATAGCTTTCTGAGCTAGATTCTCGGCATAAGCATCATAGATTGGTTGCGCAGGTATGCTAGCTTGACCTAACCTTGGTATCCTTGATAAGGACCTTCAAATCTTTGCTGGAAATTGTTGTTTTGATGTCGTGGTTGGTAGGTATTACCGTTATTTTACGACTCTATTCGTATTAGACCATTGAAGGCCCGGATGATTGTGATTCGCTTGCTGAAACCCACTATTACCTGGTTGGTAATTCCCACAATTCGACATGAAACACACTGATTCTGGGTTTCCTTCACGCTCTTCACATACATGCTCGTTGTACGCACAACGCGGGCAACCTTGTGCTTCTTGCACTACTTTCATCTCAACTGGGTATTTTTGGAAACCTTATTCTAGAGTAAATGCCAACTTCTTCAATTGATTTTTCATCGAAGAGATCTTAGCTTCTACAACAATTCCACTATTTAAATGCAGTGTATCTTTGGTATTTGTAATGGGAGCTCGCAGATGTGGCCAAGTCCTTTCTGTTTCTACGGCCTTCTCCATACCAAGAGAAGCCTATGTAGAATCCATAGTAGGAAACCTCATCTTCCAAGGTTATATAGCCTCAGTCTTGACCTTGAATTGGTGTTGTGAAAGAACATTGCAAATTGAAGTGCTGGGGTATAACTATGAAGTGGACATTTGTCTAACTTCTGTTGAAATATTTTTCATTCTTCTCCTACACTCTATCAATTGTCTTGGGAAAAACTCCCAAGTTCCCTTTGATCCTTCATTCTCATGCTTTATGGATGTTACGATCAAAGAACTTGACTTTCAACTCATCCCATGGTGTAATCGAATCTGATGGTTGACTATCCAACCCATCACTAGCATCCCCGGTCAAGAAAAACAGAAACATGAAGTAATACATCTACTCGCGTGTAATGTTTTGAGTAATGTAAGTAGCACAAATCTGCATAGACTTCTGAATCGACCTCACTGGATATTGTTGTCCAGCATCATTGTAGTTCCCAAAACTCATGAATTGAATTAACTTACCCCGATCGGGCTTGAATCTCACAGCTTGGATCACTGGAGTGCGAATCCCTAATGGTTGAACTCGAAAAGGAGCTTCCTGACTAGGAAGACCTTGTTCGATGCGTTGATTAATCTGTGGATTCCCTCCTTGTGGCAAGACTTGTGGTGGTACTGCTTAGGGGATCGGATTTTTTTTATTTATGTTCCCCCCAAGTGGTACCTCATCTTCTCGAGGGTTCACACGCTCACCCTCTTCTATCACCAATAGATCTACTACTCCAGACACTACCTCGTTCTTCCTTTCCTCCCTTTTTTGTTTTCTATGAGCTCGGAATAACTTCTTGGGACCCGAGAGTATACACCAATACCTAAAGAACCTAAAAGAGACAATAACAAAGAAACAAGCGTAAAACTGAAACAAATAAAAAATCTACACTAAACTAAACATAATAACTAACTGGAAAATCCCAGGCAGCGGCGCCAAAAACTTGGTGTGTCCAAGTGCATATATCGTTCACAAGTAATAGTTTAATAAGTAAAAGTTCGTTCTTAGGAATTTGACGCTAAGCTCAAACTCGTGTTCAAATATTAAAGTAGATGAGATTATGTGTTAACTAGAAACATAAATACTTTTTTTTTTGGTTTTCCAGATCAGAATTAAATGCAAGAAAATAAGATTAAACTAAGGATGCAAATTGATATAAATAAGGAGAATGGAGATGATATATAGCTTAGATTTGTGAGTATGCACCTATCTTCCTAAATCACTATCATAATTATAAGGGAGAATTGAGCATATATAAGTAGTCGAGATTCTATAGTCCCTCTGACTCCCGTCAGGGCAGCTTAGAAGGTAACCTCAACATTACCAGGGTACTTAGGTAAGGGTACCCTGCACAATGATCAGTGGTTAAATCAACCCATAATATCTAGTTAGGCAAGCCCGTCATGATCACTACCGCATACTAGACGATTATATGTCGTTTCAAGCAATTGAATCGCCGCCCAGGTTACTAAGGGAATTTTTAAACTTGGCCAGAGTTAGGGCTAGAATAAATGATAAAAACATTATACAATTATATAAAATAAAATCTCAACTCAATTAAATTAAATTCAATCCAAAATAATAATAAAATAGAAAAATAGAATTCAAGGGTTATACATATTGCATACCCAAGGTATATGAAAATTAGTTGATAATAAAAGAAATAAACTAAAGAGTAAATAAACTAGAAACTTGGTTGAGCCAAGAATCTATTAATAATTACCTAATGGTAGGTGTAGAAGGATGGAGAAGAGGAATTATGATGCTCCAGCTTCTCTCTTCTCTCTCTCTCTCTCTCTCTCTCTCTCTCTCTCTCTCTCTCTCTCTCTCTCTCTCTCTCTCTCTCTCTCTCTCTCTCTCTCTCTCTCATGATTTTTTTATATATTATGGAGGCTAGGAAGGAAAGGACTACTCTCTCATGTAAAATATTGATATATAGGTACTTTCATGTTTTTTAGGTCATGGTCTAGATTTTAGCGTCCTAATTTAACCCAAATACGTTTTTCTTAGAAAGTGGACTAGTCTGGCCCATAGAAGTTGTAACCCTGATAACTTCTTTATGACAACTCCAAATCATGAACCGTCAGTGGACACGTGTTCCTAGTTCAAAACCCTAGTTGGTTATAAGAGGGATCTTTCAAATTCTTTTTCATTTTTACGTGGCATAAAAAATAATTCACTTTTCAAATCTGGCCGCCAGCTCTTGCACATTCTAAAAATGGCTTCTTTAGTATTTTAACTCTTGATTTTGATCTTCTTTCCTTGAACACAAAAATTACATCTAAAATGCTCTAAAAGTAACAAATCTCCAAAACTAGGAAAGAAACGAGAAACTATCAAATAATAGGGAAAGTCCCTCAGCTAAGCACATAATGGACCTAAAATGATGTCTCGTGATTAGATTGTCCTGTCACAAATATGGAGACATCAATATATATATATATATATATATATATATATATATATATATATATATAAGGCATTTCCAACTTAAGTGAGTAAAAAATGGCCCAATTGACTCTTTACAATGTTGGACAGCTTTGGATTTTTATAAAACGCCCATAACTTCTTCAATTCAACTCTAATTTGCGAACCGTTTCTTGTAACTCGATATAGGCTCCAAGATATATTTTTAGAGAGAGTTTCGAAACCCTCACTATTTATTTTTCGTGAATTTTCAAAGTTGATGAAGACATTTTGCTAGTAATTTTTGTTGAGCTTCTAGTGGACTTTTTGGCTTCTTTGTTAGTTGACTCAGGATTTTACTTAGACTTTAGATTTATTGGCATCATGGTCCTTGGAGTTTCAAACTTAACACACAAATCATCTTAAATTTCTTTTCCAAGACAAGTATAAATTCCAAGAATAAGCCAATAACTCAAAACATGTAAATAAATCCCATATTATATATTTAAATCCTCTAGATATTATGACTCAATATTCTATCAATATATCAAAAATATGATATATTAGGCCTTTTGACTCATTCAAGAAAACAAAAACTCTATGGTCCACCATTTGGGAGTTGAAAACACCACCTAAAGATAAGGATTGTATTTGAATGACTTGTAAAAGGGCACGTGCAACAGAATACAACAATTTTAAAAGACATGGTCGTGTAGAGAGTGAGACCACTAAACACCTTATTTTTATAATATAGTTGGGCAAGAGGTGCATGATATGAACATCCTATGGGAATAATGACTATGAATAATATTTCTACTAGAATGATGTATTCTCATATTTGGAAAAAAAAGAATGAATTTTCTTTCAACAATAGGAAAAATTATCCTATGCATATTGCATATTAATTAAAACTTGCATATGATGAGTTCTTTGCAAATTATAGGCCAAAATCCAAGGCAAGTAAATCACTTGTCATATGGGATACTACTTAAATCTCTAAATTTTGTACAACAAGATCATACATAATAGTAAATATTTGATAATAATAAATATTGATGCATCTTATACTGAAAATACTAAACAACCAAGTGTTGAGTGTATTTTCACATATGTGCAGGGATATCTGATTAGTGGATATGTTTGGAGATTTTGGGCAGATTCCACATCATAAGCTGAGAAAGTATGAGTCAGAAATGCAGTTTTCCATGATTAGTCATTTCATAACTTTAGTATTAAGATTATTTATGATTGTAATGATGTTATTAATCCTCTTGCCTATAATATTATTTCTACAAACAAAAGATTAGTTAATTTGGTTAAATATGTTGTAGCATTATGTAGTAAAAAGAACATGGTATTCTCCTTTAGCCTAATAAAGATGAATAGTGCACACTAATGGGTGGTCAAACAATAGCTTAGTGGCATATTATTTGGCAACTGGGTATATAACACACCCTCCTAATTAGGCATTTTGATAACTTATGACTGTAAGCCAAGGGGAATATGGTGATGGAATTTCTTTCATGTTGATTTGTTAATATAATTTCTATGTAAGACTAAAATAATTAACTCTTCACGTAAGATAATTTGGGTGAATTAAATATGACCCCCATGTCGTCTATCATAATTTCACAAAAAAAACTGTGTAGTCTATATATAAAACGAAATTCACATGTGATCTCTATAAATATGCACAAAACCCCATGCTATCCAAAAATTTAGTTAAAAATGTACTTCTCACGCATTAATACAAGTATTTATTGTATATTTTAGATTTTTAAAATATTATCTAAAACCGTTAATATTGAACATGTGTTGGTCATTATGTACCTTAAAAAGGTAAAATATTCAGTAAATAATCATAAAATATATCCTAAACCATAAAGTATAATGTATTTCAACATTTTGATACCTTGAAAACTCATAATATGAGATACATAATCACAATTATCCACGTGAAGTATACTTTTAATAGTAATTTTATTGGAATGGGGTTTTGTGCCTATTATATAAGAGCATAAGAAATGTTTGTGCAATTTTTAGACCATATAAGATGTTAGCCCTAATGCTTATTTAACTGATAATCGGTGACAAAAAAGTGTATCTTGAACATGCCTGATCTTACAAAAAGTGTTAAATAAGAGAGGAAAGAGAGTACAAGATGGGTCTTTTAAAGTTTTTTAGTTGTCTAATCGAGTCGAGTTCCTCCTATCTATCTCATTTTCATATCATGTGTATGTTTTCTCTTTTGCTTATATTGTCGATATCCTTCTATTTTGCTTAATTGAATCATATATCGTGTCTCCTTTATATGATATATTTTTATATTGAGACAAGGAGGAGAAATATGTATCAAATAATTATAAGGAAGTGGTTAAATATGGGGGAAAACTAGGTTAGGCTTTGCAATGATTAGATTGTGTATGCTTATGTAGATTAATTATATGGTTATGGGGGAGTTTTGCTCTTTAATATAGTTTATCAAACTTGTATAGAAATCCATGGATTGTTTTTTCATTATCAAAATTAGGGAGAGGTAGCCTAAAGGATTATTTTTATTGATAAATGGTGACAAAATAATATATTTTGAGCATACCTGATCTTAAAATTAAGACAAAAGTAGTTCTATGATATTTGCTGATTCAAGGAAGCATAAAAGTATTAATATAATGGCATTTAAGGAGAGAGAGAGAGAGAGAGAGAGAGAGAGAGAGAGGGGGGGGTAAAGAAGATATAATAGATAGAGATTGAGTGATGGACTTGAAAAGATGATGGAGATTGAGACAATCAAGCTACAATGAGTTATATAAAGATTGATGGAAATGAGTCCTTAAACGTAAAGGGGGTGCTTGGAGATGATTGAAGAGAAGATGGTCATGAATATGGGTCCTTAAAAGAATAAGCTTGAAAATACATGGGTAAGTAGTTGATACGAAGATGAAGATAGAGCTTGAGATGAATACGAGGATGTGAAACAGGGGAAACCGGACCTCCAAAATAGAAACTAGGTGGAGTACCAAAATCTATTGAGAACGAGGTTGAGACAGAGTTAAGACCCGTACCTCTGAGCCTAAGACAAGGAGGAATATGCTTAAACCCATTCGAGATTGGAATTGTTAATAATTTAATATCGTACCTCCGAGAAGCATACTAGGTTGAATGCCTAAACACATTGGAGATTGGAGTTGCGCAAAAACATAGTTTGGACCTTCGAAGCTAGAAATAGTCGGAATGCCTAAACATGTCAAAGAATAAGGTGAGAAGAATAAGACTGGATATCCAAGCTAAAGAAGACCGAATCCCCGAGCACTTTATGATCAAACTTTGGAACTTGACCTGAAGTGCTAACCAGTCAATCAAAGGTAGGATATTCAAGCATTTACATAATGACTATATAATACAATCAAAAAGTTGATAGTTTACTAGTCGGTAAAGAGTCGTTAGAGAGGGTATCCGGCTCAGAAAACACGGACATCCAAGGAATTCAAAATGTAGCTAACCGGTGAGTTCCACATAGCCACAAACGTTGGAAGAAATTTTCCTATAAATAGAGGCGCCATGTAATTCCATTATTTGACTTGTTTTTTACATACTCAAAGGTTTTTTAAAAGCTACATTTTGGAGTATCTCAAAGAAATATTCCTCAAGTATTGATTATCCTCACTAGTCCCATACATATTTGTATCCAATTCATATAGGATTTAGTGGCTAGTATAGGTAGATAAGGGGTAATCATAAAACCTAGGGTTAGTTCTTTGTCTAGTAAAGAGGGTGTTCTTCATATACAAGACTAGATAGCGTGAGATCTAGTGTAGGAGAGACACTTAGCTTGAAGGTTTCACGGACAGTGAAATGGAAGATTGGGTAGATATTGTCAACTAGTCTTGTGTGGTGATACACAAGAGAAGGTTTCACAGGCTTGTGATATGATATATCGAGAGTAGAGATTGTCCGCTTTCTTTCCTAGTGTTGGAGATAACATTACTGTTTCTCCAAAGGGTAATTTCGAAGAGGGTGTAAAGGTTTTTTCTCTCATTTAAAGAGACACAAAGCGTTCTAGTGGAGGAGTTGAAATTCTAAGGATGTCCATACCTTATTTAGTGAATGTGAGAAATTAAACCAATAAAATCTTGTTTTTGATCTTTTTGCCTTAACTTTTTATTTTGTACATGCATATAGTTTTATATTAGGCTTTACTTTGCATATATTGTTAGGTTTAGAATCTTGAATGCTAGATGTTTGTTAAATTCATTCACTTGATTCTTGACTAGTGTTCATGATAGAACATATTCGCTTCGAATTAGATTGAGTATTCTTAATACATATCTTATCTCGAAGTGTAACTCTAGTCTATTATTTGAAATATTACCAAATCTTGATTTTTTTAGATAAAATTAAACATTTTGATTTTGAATAAAATATACTTATAATTTTAAATTATTCTATCCTTTTAGTCTTTTAGAACACTTATTGAGTTACATAATATTTTAAAAAATTAGAATAGACAATATATTAGGGTTTAGGTACACTTTCCCCTAAATTTATAGCATATTTCTTATCAATTTTATGTTCCCATTGTTAAATGAAAAAGGTTAAGTAGATTAAGCATATCATATGATATGATAGCCTTATATTCCAACTAATTAAGGTAATATTCCACCTATAATATATGCCAAGACTCGGTTTTTGTCTACCTTAATGTAGACCAATTATCGTCGTACAATACGAATTGTGCCTAACTTAGGATTTATCTACTTAGACCTACACATAGTCAAACTTAAATCATACAAATCACGTGTTGGTCAAAGAAACTACATAGTGTTCAGAGACAAAGAAGCTATATCTGTTCATAATGCTTGCCGTAATTTGAGCCTTGATCCAAACGGACATTGACAAATGAGTAAAGACCCAACTTGATCCCCAGCGAGAGGCACACAAATTTTGAATGTTTTGTGGAATACTAGGTAATTAAACAAGTTCCGACCAAAACAAAAGGTAATTTACAAGCTTAGAGCGATACGGGAACCATACAAAAAAGAATGAAGCTATTTGAATATCCATTCTTTTAAAATATATTTGAACTGTTTTTACATTTTTTTTAAATGCCTCTCCACTCTTTAGTGCCTCACCATTTATTTACTTATAACTCATTTAAATGCCTCTTCATATTTTTGTAGAAAAAATCGAAGAAAATTAATAAAAAACCATAAAATAGAGATTACATTTGTACAGGTTTAATTAATATGGCTATTCTTATACAAATTTGAGAGCAAAGTAAAACTACATGAAAGAGATTTATCATCCAAAAAATATAAATTTATATTTTTTCTGCCATATTTTGTGAAAATATCAAAATATTTCCATCCACCGACGCATCTCATGGATGATAAGCTGTTACTCTAATTAGTACACGACACATTGCAAATATCTTGAACAAGTTCAAGGTTATTAGAGTAAAATAAATTATTGTTAAGGGTGTTCTATACTGCCTCCTACGTAATATTCAGAAGGGTCTATGTTTTCCCTTCAACGGCTACTTCGGTTTTGATAGTTTTGGATCCATTATGAATAATGATTTCTTGACTATTGGTAGCGCCAGTTGCAATACACATGTGTTCCCATCTATTCTAAAATGATGCATCATTCAAACATAAAATTTCTACACCTTACTGTTGGATATGATCATGCAGAGATTGTGTAGTAAGAGGGTTTTGAATATCACTTGTTGTTCGTCCAACTGTCATATCAATATCGCCAAAAACCTTTGATAGGCATGTTCGTTTTGATTTTGATCTCTCCCGTGTTTCATTTTCTTTGTCAAATATACATTATATCTTTGTTTTCCATATGTTTCAAAGAGTAAAAAGGATGAAAGTTGTTTTTTTATCACATCCATTATTCATGTAACCATGAATGGTCCTAGTAATCCATTCGTCGATCTTCATTTGTTGGTCAGGTTCATTTTTTATCAGGGTATCTGAAGAAGCCTAGACAACAGTGATAAACAATGATAGGGCTGAAGATGTTCAATTAAATCCAAATCATGGTTCACCAATCTCAACTTGTATTATTTTCACATTTCCTTCTAAGAAGGGACTTCATTGTTGGTAGAGCTCCTTTGCTACATTTCTACCCAAATACTCTGAGTTTTTTTTAAATATTTGTGTGACAGACGATATCCTAAATCTTTAGATTGCACTAGTTTGTATTCTTTGAGGATTGGTTTGACATAGAAATTTTGTCTTAAACAATGGCGTAAAAGCTGATTTCGTTAATTAGGTCCCATTTTTATGTGGAGCCTTATAATCTTGTCATCTTGATCCAATTGTAAAAGTGGCATTCTAAGGATCATATTCCTAATAGGTGTTGGAAAGATTTTATTAATGAGTTCAATGTTCCAGCCTGAGATACTTAATTAAAAGTTGAGCCACCGTGTTAAGGATATTTTCAACCGGCTTTTCCAAGGAAAACTTTTACAAATCCATGTGTGATCCCAAATTTTTGTATTGAGTCCTTGCCAATGTGTACGATACGTTCCTTTTTTAGTAGTTGCGGACCTTTAAAAAATGATTGACCAGCTCCATGATCTCTTCAGTTTATGTCTTGATTCCCATAATGACGAATTGGGTAAGTAGTTTCCTTTAAGAACTTTCACGACTAACGAATTCGGCTGTGAAGCATTTTATAAGCTTAATTTACAAGCAATGCCCAATTAACTTTTTGAAAATCTCGGACAACGATTTCACCAATAACTTTAGAAATAGTGATCTTTTTCCATGTGATCCAGTGTAACCTTTTCTTGTGTTGAGCGTCCCACCAGAAGTTTTCAATTAGACTTTCAAGTTTTTGTATAATAATTTTAGGAACTAAAAAATTGACATCGCATAATTCAGTATAGATTAAAAACCGCTTTGATTTAAACTTTCTTACCACCCTCATTAGAAGAGCTGAGACCCAAGTGGAAAAGTTTTCACAAAATGTGATCTTTGATCTAATTCAAGTTTTTTGCCTAAGATATATTAATATCGAGTGGAACTCCTAAGTATTTCCCCCAAAGACTCGACTTTTTCAATATTGAGGTAATTAGTAACTTGTGAAATAAGATCCTTTGGCATGCCATTGCTAAAGTAGATAGAAGATTTTTTTTTTAAAGTTGATCTTTTGACCATAAGCATTATCGTAGTTCAGAATTGTATCTTTGAACGCTTAAATTTCCTTATTATTGATCTTGATTAAGAAAAGAGCATCATCTGCAGCCAAAATGTGACTGACACAAAGGCAAGCCCTTGTAAGGGAAATATATTTGATATTTCTTTCCTTACAATGTTGATTAATTACACTGCTGAGGCCTTCTGTCATAAGCAAGATCAAGAGTGGATAAAGTATCTACTTGTCGGATGCATTCTTGTAGTTATAACTTTTTTAAGACTTTCACCATTAAACTTGATTTGAAATGATTCGAATGAGACTTAATTATGGATCAAGTTTGTCCATTTCTTATATAAATCCAATTTTGATGTGATAGAGATGATAAACTCTTAATTTACTTGATTGTGAGATTTTTCATATCCAGCTTGGCTGCAGTGTAACCTTTTTTTTATTTTCTCTTTTGTTTCAGGAAATTTGCAACCTTTTGAGCAATAAGAATATCATCTTAAATACAACTTTCTCTAATAAATGTTGCATGGAATCTTGGCAATTATTTTGTAGCAAAAGTTGACACATGAAATTGGCCTGAAATCTTTGACTCCTTCTTCGGTCTCACCCTTCAATATAAGGATGATAATAGTATCGTTAATCTACCGGAGCAAAGTATTGTTAATGGAAAACTCAAGACCCAAAGAGAAAAATTCATCATTAAGAATACCTCAAAATTCCTAATAGAGGTACCCAATAGACCGTCGGGCCCTAAAGCTTTAGTGCCTGACATCTTGAAGACTATATTTTCAACATCTTCCATATATAGAGTGCATGTAATCATATAATCTGATGCATTAGAAATTTTACAAGGATTAATATTGGATACAGTCACCAAACCCATTAAGGGTTTGTAAACATTTGTGTCTATAAGATGACAAATAAAGTTGATGCTTTTCTCATAAGATTCATGGTGCGTAAGGTATTTGTATGGTGGGTAATAGTGATGGTAGGATATTTGTATGGTATGTAGTATTGGTGGTTGTGCGTGAATGTGTACTTGTGAAAGTGTATGCATATATGTGTATATATATTTTTGTTTATAGGTGTATGAAAATATGTTTGTGGTGTGTGGTGGTGGGTTGGTGGTGGTGAATGTGTGTCGGTTGGGTGGTGTGTATATGGTGATGGTGGGATAAGGTGTGATGTGGGGGTGGTATGGAATTATGTATGGTGGTGGTGTTTGTGGATGTCTATGGGTAGTTGGTGTATGTAATATGTTAGTAGGGTAGTGGTATGTGTGGTGGTGATTAGATAGTGGTGTAATTGGTAGTGATTTGTGTACTTGTGTATGTTATGTTCATAAAATATGGTGGATGTGGTAGTAGTGGTGGTGTGGTGGCGATGAATATGTGTATAGGTAGGGGTGATGATGTTGCTTGCTCATAAAAACATATTGGTTTATTATGAATAAAATATCATTCCCGATGTAACAGGAATGGCTAATACCATGGGGAATGGACGGAATGGGTATTACCATGTTCGTGGGATTAAAATTCCTATTGTAATAAGATTGTCAATTATTCTATGTCATACCAAGAACGGGAATGAAATTCAGCAAAGATTGGCATTTCATTACTTAGTCCATTACCATGTACCAGTTACACCTTTAAGTGTTTAGGAATTTTTCATATGACCCCCTCTCGAGTCTCAATTCCATACGGTTAGTCATCTTGAACTTGAGTTTGGGGTGGTGGGTGTTCGTGGTAATAGGGATACATTTTGGGTAGGTGTTATGCTTGTATGGTGCTATATATTTAATGCACTTTGTTTTTAAATTTGACGAGATTAAAGAAAATAAAAAGAGATAAAAAAATGAAAAGAGTGCAACATGAGTTCTTAAATCAAAACAGGACTCGTGTTTGACTTGTAAAGAGAAAGAGAACAAAAAAGTGTGAAAAATGAAAAGAAACCGACAAGTGAGTTATATGAATATAAAAGGAAATAAAATTGTGGTAGGAGTTGGTAATGCTAATATTGCATCAAAAAGTGTACGAGTAGTACATCTATGAGCGTAAATCAATTTCTTAGGCGGATGAATGTTCGGTTAGTGAGTAAAGGGCAAAAGCTCACTTTATATTTCCCAAATATATTTATCATACCAACCCAAGCCTACGCTATAACTGACCTAATATTTGTAGTTATGTTATGGAATGACAAATGAGAGGAAAAGAAGTAAGTAAGTAGTACACTACACGTCATGGAAGGAACAATGATTACTTTATAGCCACCACTGCATGATAACTATTCTAGCTCCCCTTTGTGCATTGCCAAGCTAATATTTCTTGAAATTTTAACATGTTGATTATATGTATGCTAGTACATAATGTGGATTGTTCTAGAGTAAGACCTTATGAAAATTGTTTAATTGTTTTCTTGGGATTATTACATGCTTTACCTTATAGATTTTCTAGGATTTTGGACTCTCTGTTGTGTTTATTTTATCGGGACGATATAAGCTTGAGTAAGGGTCTTGATATCTCTACTTTTGTGATAGATTTATAGACTTAAGATACATCATTTTCATTATTTTTTATGGTTTAATTGGGGGAGTACCCCTTTATTTAACGTTAGTTAAGTTGGAATTATTTCTTGGATGATATATGTAATTTAAAGAAATTTGATATAATATGTGTGTTAAGTGTGAAGCTCCTAGTTACATGGATGATCTTAGACCCCAAGATGATGCCAAGAAGTAAAAAGTAACAAAAAAAACCAAAACACGCCGCAAAAGTAGCAAAAAAGTTAGATTGTGTGAGAAGAAATGGTTTTCTATTTGGAGTTATATTGAAAATGGTATGGGTGTTATACTGACAAGACCCAAAGGAGTCCAAATTTAGAAGAGTCTATTGTGCCACTTTTGACTCACTTAGGGTGACCCAATTGAGCTAAAGTATTTTATGGGGCTATAAATTCATGTTATAATAAGAAAACCATGACCATTTATCATATTGAAGAGATAGAAACGTTGGGAGCAAGGGCAAGAAGCAATGATTTGAAGAACGACACTTTATTTCCTTAATTAGGGTAATTCTTTCTTAAATTATGTCATTTATTTATTTTGTTTCCTTTTTTCTATTATGGCTTAAATTTTTATTAACTTGAGATACTTAGACATGAGCCATAACTATTACTTATTTGTATGAATTTTGGATATCATATTTAAATAAAGCATGGATTGTTGTTGTAATTATCTTTGTATGTTATAAAATTTGTGTACATTATTTTCTTTGGATTATTACATGCTTTACTCTGTGGATATACTTGGTTTCAGGACCTTCTGTTGTATTTATTTTATTGGGACAACAAAACCTTGAGTGAAGGCCTTGATATCTCTCTTCTTGTGATAGATTTACAGACTTAAGATACATTATTTGGGTTATTTTTTGTAGGTTAACGGTACGATGTATCCCTTTATTAGAAGTTATTTGAGTTGTAGTTATTTATTTAGCACTTAAAGGGGGAAAGCAAGAGGTGCAAGGTTCGAATCCCCTCCCTAAACATGGGTAACCTAGTTCTGATTAATCTGAAAATATGCATAGAAAGACGTGTAAACATCCATGATATAAAAAAAAATCTTACACGAGGTGTCGATACTTTATCCTTTTCTTCGTGGAGTAAAATTAACTATTTATAAACCTATGAAAACGATAATTTCTGGATTTTGAATTAGAGTTAATTGTATGACCATTTTTGTTAACTTGATTAAGATATGTACAATAAAGTCAATGTTATGAAGAGTTTACATTTTACACCGCCTTTTACCTGTACCTAGGGTTGAGCAGAATAGTGGTAAATGGTAAACCGACCCGTTAAGGTAATAAAAACCGACCTAAAACAGGGTAAAAATTACCCTAGCCCATTTTATAACATACCTTACCCTTCAATTTTGGGCATGTTAATTTTTTTACCACGGGTTTACCTTCTATACATTACCACACGGGTTGGACCCGTCCAACCCGTATACTGTTCATTTAATATATATATATATATATATATATATATATATATATATATATATATATATATATATATATATATATATATATATATATATATATATATATATATATATATATATGTGTGTACATATGTGTGTGTGTATATGGTCAAGACCTGGCCATTTGACACATTTGGCTACTTCGTTCACCGAAATCTTATCCTCGTCTCTTCTTTGAATTTTACCTAATATGTACTTTATTTTGAAGAACAAAAATTCTTTTAATTGAATAGTAGCATTTAAAATTTATTTGGTTTTATGTTTTTTATTGTGATTAAATTATGAATTTTACCAAGGATAAAACCCGGGTAACCCGTTAGTTAACTCGTCTTAACCCGTGGTAATTTTTATTTTACAATTAACACGGGTTTACCCTCCAACATTTACCACTTTCCAATATTACCCTATCCTTACCCTAGACCCCAACCCGGGTAAACCCGACCCGTGCTCACCCCTGTACCTGTTCCATGCAGTGCACAATAGCCACAAAACAAGTACTAAGATGCTCCATAAATCAAATAACAGAGGGTCAAAACCAAAACTGGTGAACATTTAAATATTTTTTTTGGACGGAGAACTTTATTCACAGTTAAAAAAATATCGGCGTTAAACAAAATTAAGGAAGGATATAATAGAATATTCTCGAGGTCAAGAATATTGAATGTTTTACGTCCATATTTACCTATTTATAAGTTTCCATTATCAAAAACAAAAAACGTTCAGACTCCCAACCAACAAGACAACTAAAGCAATATATCGGTTGTGGTCAAATGCCGGTGCCAAGTTGGGGTATACGTGTTCATTCCCAAGCTGCAATTCTCCTCTCTTATAAAAGCAAAGTTTCAAAGATTGACTCTCCTCAATATTGGAATTTGAAGGCTATATTAACCTCATCCTCATCGTTGACTTTTAGGTCTCAAACAAACAAAACATCTTTAGAATTTCACGCATATTATACATAAGTCCATAATTAATTGAGGTTTAACTTATTCATTTATTAATGATATCTCTTAAGAAAATGTTGTGCTTTGCAAATGGTAATTATATTAATATTTACTCAGTGTATTTAGTTAAATATTAAAAGACGCTTTAGCTAGTTGTAATATTTTACTACCATCATCATAGAATTATTGGTCTACTAGGTATCTAAATGGAATATATACTATGTTTTTAATCGTTTAACATTTTGTTAGTTGAATTTGACAAACCATTGCAAATAATTTTTTAATTATACTCTAATTATTTTGAATGGTCTGATATCTTTTTGGTAATTAAATTAAAGGCTAGCTAGCATAACTCTGGACTATAAAATTTACAATATTGAGATGAGTTTAATGCAATGTGATTGAAGGTTGGAAGGTTTAATCGTAAAAGAAAATAAAGCCACGGAAAGATACTTAATAATAGTGACAAATGAGATGACTATAATAGCGAACTCAAGCTTTGTCAAACTTTCTTTACATAGTGGGGTCAGCAATTGCGGATAAATTCTTCCCTCACCATCTTTTGACTCGCTCCATAGTCCCCATAATTTTAATTAATAAACAAATAAACTGTTTTTATAACATAATTCAATTTAAAATCAAATGTAAAGCTTTTGTAATTGTTATATTGATCATTTATACGGTAAAAGAATTAAAAAGTTGGAAAATATATTTTATATGAATATAATTAATTAAATTAATCATATCATAACAATTTTTAATATTGATTAATCAATATATTTATTTTCTATCTTTTATAAAGATATGATAGAAACCTCTGTGGTGTGGGTACCACTATTTTAATAAACAAATAGACCCTCATGAGAAATCTTCTTGTCAATGCTTAAATAAAGACATAATAGAGGAACCTCTCGTCAAACCTCTCACCATCTTCTTTCTTCTTCTTCATTGTTCATATTATTTTTCTAAATAATATTATAATTATTCTTCCATGTCTCAAGATTTCAGAGATCTTTACTACTACTCACCGTTGAACAACAACAACAACAATAATAATCGACAATATGGCTCTAATAGTAGTGCAACTAGCACTTTTCCCTATCTCAACAATAATTCATTCACATACAATAACAACAACACTAAATCTACCTCTATAGATGGATCTTCAGTAGTTGAAGATATTCAAATGCTCGATCCGTCGTATATGAGATTCGGTGAGTGTTTACAAGAATCTACTGATTATAACACACTTGAAGGAGCTTTTTCTGATCCATTTGGAGTAGTTAAAGATGAGCCAAAGCTTTTAATGGACGGTGGCCATGAAATAACGACGATCACAACTCCGGTTACACCAAACTCTTCGATTTCTTCTTCATCTACCGAAGCTGGAGGTGTTGGTGATGAAGATACACTCAAGGATAAGAAAGATAAGCATGAAAAAGAAAGTGTTGTTGTAGATGATGGTGGAGAAAGCCCTAAAAAAGAGTGAGTTGATCATGAGTTTATATATAAAATCTCTTTATGATATTATTTCAAGATTTATAATTATTTTTTTGTTTTTTAATAATGTTTTCATGGATATAATATTAATTAATAGGAACAAGCAAAAGAAGAAAGGTGAGAAGAAACAACAACAACCAAGATTTGCTTTCATGACTAAGACTGAGGTTGATCATCTTGAAGATGGATATAGATGGAGAAAATATGGACAAAAAGCTGTCAAGAATAGTCCTTACCCAAGGTAAATTATATATTTCCATAATTTCTTTTATTTGTAAATCTTAATGAATACAAACAAACTAGTAGTGTAATTCACTTGATTTCTGTATCATTATATATGCTAAGTATCAAGGATATCCAAGATTGGCTGATAAAAACAATCTGAACAATTGTAAAGTTGCTAATTAATCTTCTTCCTTTGTTGGATATGAGGATAGACAATGCAGTGTATATTTATTATGAAATTTCGTGCAAGGCCATACTCTAATTTAGTTTTATGTAATCGATAGTTTCAATATATTTGAACCTTGTAGTAATTAGATTACTTTGTAGAGCAAAGTAACTTGTAGAAAAGATTCCTTAATTGAACCTTCTCCTAGTCAAATAGATTTCCAATATAAGGAAATTACATTTGTTTTATATAATAAACGGGGAAAATGCCTCCATTTCTAAGGAATGGAAAAAATACCAAAAAAGATTTATGTAACTGATTATAGAAAAAATTTATATCATACAGTTGATCAAACTATTTATTGTTCAACTTGCACCTATGTGAATATAATGCAAATGCAAAGTCAAAGGACATAATAGAGTTTTGTAATACAAGTAAAAGCTCAATGCATATTTGATTATGACTTGTGAGCTACAATCCAGAACCATAGTATCTGTAAAGTAATCCATGCATCTTAATAATAACATTCTTTATTGAGAATCTTAATAATAATATTATTTATTGAGAAAAATAATATTACGGTTATGTCAGTTCACATTTCACGTTCATCCTTTAAAAAAATAAACGTTTAGAGATAATATGATTTATAAAACTTTTAATCTGATGAAATTAAATTATGATATTCAATTATTAATTCACAGTGATATTATTTTCATTTACAGAAGCTACTATAGATGCACAACTCAGAAATGTTCAGTGAAGAAACGTGTGGAGAGATCATTTCAAGATCCTACAATTGTCATTACAACATATGAAGGACAACATAATCATCACGTCCCAACAAATCTTAGAGGAAATGTTGCTGGAATGTTATCACCTTCGTTGTTAGCACCATCACCATTAATGGCGGCACCGAGCTTTCATCAAGATTTAATGCTTCAAATGCCTCAATACATGTACAACAATGGTGGTGGTGGCACTACCAATACTATGTCTATGTATCAGCAGCAAACTCTAAACCCTCTTCCACAGCAAACCCTAATCCCTCTTCAGCAACAAACCCTAATCCCTCCTCAGCAGCATCAGCAGCTTCAGTTTAATGATTATGGACTCCTTCAAGATGTTATTCCTTCAATGTTCCGTAAAGAAGAGAAGCCATAGTTATATAGCTAGTCCTCCAGCTAGCAAGGATCCCTTTCACTACAAAACCCTAACCATGCCGTAGCTTATCAACATTTTCACGAGTTGCTTCAAGTGAATTTTGAACCCCTGTTGTTACATTTGTAGGTAAAGTTCATTCACTTTGATAACTCATTCACATTAGCTCATCTTTATTACTTCATATTTTTTTTCTTTTGAGATACTTATGCATATGAACGGCAGACCCTTGTGAGATATTGACACACCATGGATCTCTAGCTAGTGGTCTTTATCGATTACATATCACATGTACTTTTATTGCTTTTTATGAATCAATAAAATCTATGTATAATATGTTCACTTTTTCTTCACATTCATATGTTTTCATCTTTATTTTCGAACAAAACTATAAAATTAATGTTTTCATCTTTAGGGAGATGATGATATAGAGAGCACTATTCTTACAAAAAATAAAAAGAAAGATAGAGAGCATACTATTGAATTATATATTTGGACCATGTAATTGTGTTTCTTTCAGCCGATATTATCTATGAGTGTGAAATAGGAGTATATGTCCAATAATATAAAGAATCTAATATTTGAAAGAGTAAGTTCAATTTATTTTTAATAAGCAAATGTATGTGAATGGTGAAATTAAGTGTTTAAATTGGTCATAAATTAATAGGTTCAAAGTATGAAATTATGAAATAATATTAAAAACAACCAAAAAAATATTTAAATAATTTTCAAAACACAAAACTAGTTGATTAACCGCAGTCTACCATGATAATCACTGACACTTAATATTTAAGACCAGGTTGAATAGTTATATTGCTATAATATTGGCCTTTAACGACCGCCAAAGTGGTCGTTAGAGGTGTATTAAACGAACGATAATCAATCGTTTTTACTTTAGCGACTGACATTGGTCGCTAGTGTTTGGTCGTTAAAAGATCCAAACTGCAACGGTTGGGGTATGAGCGGTCGTCAAAGAGTTAAACCTTTACCGACTACATGCGTGTTCAGTGAAGAGTTTCACACAATAGAGTCCGATCTTCGATTGGTAATGACACTGAATCTTCTAGCGACCATTTTAGCAGTCGCTATTCAGTGTACTTCTTTAACAACCGCTAGTGCAGTCGTTAAAGTTTTATTAATCAAAAAAATATAAACAAATTAATGTACACATAGACTATAAAACGAGATAAATATTTGTCTTGATTTACAAACAAAATAGATTATAAAAATAAATTACAACGCATGGAGATTATACAATAGATCGGGGACTAAATCAGTGGGAGATCGATTGAGGGGTTGAGTTGCATCATCATGAGCCTCATCTCTGAAAGATCGACTCATAGATGGTCGTCTTCTATGTGGAGGACTCAGCTGATGTGTAGAATTTGGTTGTGGTGGACCCGGGTAGAAGATATCTAACCTCCTCATCTGAACTGGCTGGCCTAGCTGATTGAGTTTCTTAATCATATGCATAAACCTTTGAGGGTAAATTATGCATTTAATGGAATGGGCGTAGTAGTACTCGAGTTCTTTTCGCCAATCGTCAACTATCTATTTGGTTATGCTCTAGATTTCGCCGCCTAGGCGCCGTCTAGGCATCAACTCCCCCGTCAACCGCTTACGCCTAGTAAAAATGCTATGCATTTTTGCCCAACGCCTTAGTCGCCGTGGAAGAGGCGCCTAGCCCGCCTAGGCACCGATTAATGCTAAAAACTTGCCGCCTAGGCCCTCCATTAAATTTATTTTACTCTCGGAAATTCTTGAATTGAGATTATAACTCTAATTTTAGTATTTTTCATATTCAATATAGTGGTGTTAGATGAATTTTATGACTTAAATAGATAAAATTATCATAATTATACACGTATATTACTAAATATATAAAATTACATAGCAGGATTCAAAACCGCGTAATCCCGCCTAAGCCCCGCGTAGTCCCTCCTAGGCGCTAGGCCCCAGTCGACCGCCTATGCCGCGGAACCGAAATCAACAGCATAGCTATTTGGTTGCACAATTTCTGGTTCTAGGCTTGGCTCTGTATGTGGCTAGGAATCGAGTGGTCCAACTCTTGGGTTCCTACGCTTTCACGCGGGGTGGTCTATTATCACCTTGATCACTGTCTGGGTTTTATCTTGTCGTGGCAATGACGCAGATGGTGTGGCAGAAGACCTAACACATCTACATGAGTCTATTTCGAAAGATTCAACCTTGCCCTCAAATTAATTTGCTATAAAAATGAGATATAAATGTAAGTAAAAAATAATATTTATTGAATTTAATTATATTTAAACATACATCACACACGTGGAAGCGATTATCACTCCAATATCCTGTCTTGCTCGACCCCCCAACTTTGTTGTAATATTTCACTATTTGGGGTGTCTTCTTCTTTGACAAGGATGTAGGCATAGAACGAGCGTCATCTACCCATGCCTCCGGGACAAAAGTGTTTGAGTCCTCCATGACATCCTGTAAAACAACAAATTTGAATATATCCTCAGGAATATTTTTTTGCAAATTAAACAATGAAACATAAAAGAAACGTTACTTGTTCTATCCTTTGATGGGGATGCGATAGGGGTTTCAAGCCATTCCCATTTCTCAGTGCCTGTTTCTCCCTAATTTCTTCCCGATAACTAATTTTCTTTCTTTAAAATAAATTTATTAGACTTTATTTACATTATCCCCGTGGTTTTGGTATATAGATTTTTCATGAGCATGTGGAATCTCTTCCTCTGGTTAAACAATAGTTTTTCCATTAGCATCTAAGTAATATAAAGAGTAAGTAAATCGTATCCATAGGATTGTACTATATGCTTTAAACTAGAAATAAGATAATTATTGTGCTAAAAATAAAAAGTAGGAAATCTAGCTTGGAATGCCATTGCTCATTGAATCAAAAAGTTATAATTACTTGATTAACGACAATTTGGTAATTTTCATAATAACCAATATTTAAAAACCTAAGTCCCATCAGGGTAAATAAGAGCTGGTTTCTAAATATATAAAAAATTTCTGAGTGATCCTACTATTTATAGACTAATTAAGATCAAAACCCCTAATTTGGTTATGTAAATTATTTAGGCATTCTAGTTCTTAAGATTAATTCTCACGATTATTATCTACATCCACCTATCAATCCCCCATCAAGGTGAAACTAATAAGCTAAGTAATTTAATTCATAAGGTCATTTATAAATAAATCAAATTTTCCTCAAGATAATAATCAACGAAAAAACACAACTATATCAATCTAAAAAGGTCCCAATTGTTATATATAATGGAATATTAATGGATGTCCTAATTATTAAAGGGTTACAAACCCTTCATATTCTCTCATTTATGACACATTTATTATATCAAATGAAGGGTCATATATTACTTATAAATATATGACCCTCCTATCACTATATTGTACCAAAAGTTGAATGAAAGAAATTAGTTTATACTTACTTTTTTGTTTGTCTTATCTTAGTTTATAACACTTTATCAACACGAATTCTCTACACGTTAAATGAAAATTATTATACAAATATTCTCAACCAAAAAGGTCACCGATTTTTGTTGTAACATTAAAGAAAACGATAAAAAAATGGATGTTTATTGTTTCGACATCAATTAAAAGGAAAAATGCAGAATGATAAAGAAAGAGATAATATGAGACTATGAATTAAGTAGCTTCATATTAAGGTGTCGCTTGTTTTTTTAAAGTAGTAAGTGTTGAATTGTGAATGAACATCTTAATAGAACTTATTCTGTTAAGAGCATGTGTTTGAATGATTCAGACTTAGTTTGAAATCTTAATGAAACAGATTAATTAAGAGCCATTTAGATCTGAATTGGTCAAGAAAAACAAACGGTCTTATTGATCAAGTGTTTTAATAAACCAGATTAAGATCTCATTAAGTGCAAACAAGCACCCCCTAAATGTATTGGTAAGTCTGCTGTGATTTTCTTAGTTAGTATTTACATGGAAAAGCTTTGAAGCTTAAACAGATATATGTCTTATATATTCGATTACTTGCATAAATTGTCATAACATCATGTCATATATATATTTGATATTTCAAAACTTTTACATGAATTGTATAAATCATATTGATCCATAATAGTTTTTAATACAATCTTTGAAAACAGTTATTGGAATAGTGATTGAATTTTGAGTTTTAAATTATTAATAAAAAGTTGTAACCCATTTCCCATTCTAAATTATTGAAAAGAAATTCATGAGATGCTCGTTACATCTTGTTATTCATTTGATTACTTAAGTGAGAATAGAAAAAAAACAATTTTGCGGCAAAGGAGTTTTCTTTATGATCACAAGGTTTATGACCAAATGTCTTAAAAGAACATTTCATTCAAATATCAAGATGTGGATCAATAAGGATAACAAGTAAATTGACCCATAAGCTTATAAATTTATTTGCTTGAACAGTTTAGATAATCTTATTTTTATTGGATAATTTTTCGATTCAGTACTATATGGAACAAGTATTATAGATAAATACGTATTATAGTCTTTAGTTTTTAATGTTTAATGTCACGAAAATATTCCTAAAGTAATAATACTGTGAACTAAAAGTTTATGAAACATTATGGGTTAATATTTTATTTTCTCGTAATTGAAAAAATAAATTCTGAATTTAAATTATAAGAGTCATGTTCTATTGTACTTTTTTCGTTCCCCGAAACGAATGAAATCGCATTTCTTGAAGTGAATGCAACTGGTTTTATATCTATGAAAATTGATCTGGTGGTGTTGGCAATAAGCGAGTGGCTTAAACATTGTATTCCCTATCTATAATCATTTCCTGAAGTAAATGAAAATGCATTTCTGAAAGAAAATACAAATTTTTCAATATATAAGAGAAAGGATCAAAATTTAATTTAACCATAAAAAAATAGAAGTTACGCCGCTGGATTTAATCAGGTTTCTTTAATTAATTTAAAATTATAAAATTATATATTGATAATATTTTAGAACTCGATTTGGTATTGTAATTTCATGATTTATATTCTTTTGACTACATTTTATTTCCTAAAGTGAATAAAATTATATTCCCTAAAGTAAATGAACGGTTTTTAAATTCTAATCATTTCCTGAAATAAAACTATATTTGTTGAAGAAAATGCAATATTTTTTATATGTTTAGAATTGAAATTCTGGTGAGCTGGACTCTGGAAGAGACTAAAGCCGTGAAAAGAATAATTTGTAGTCCCTTAGTAGTCATAATACGACTAAGAAAAATAACTATAGACACCAGAAGTGGAAAAATGTTAATAGAAATGAACTAAAAGAAAGTAGTCACAAAATGATAACACTGAATGTTATCGGTGTAGTGGAGCTGGATTGGGTGCATACCAGACGTACGCCAAAATATATGGTTTATCTCTATCGAGTAGAAATAGAATCAAAGAAAAAGATATCAATGACTTATGTGATGATGAAGGAAATCTTGAATACCTGGTCGAATATGGGACCCGAGATAATTTAATGAATATATTTTATGTAAGTTCATATGTAACTATTGGACTATTTTGTACTATTCAATTATGTATATGTACCAGAGCCATGTAGATGTCATGTATAACTAGTAGTCCATGTATAATATCTCTATATTTTGTAAAATATGCTCTCTATCTTTGCTTATCCATTAAAATTTTACGTTATAAATATTCAAATAAATAAAGTATTCCAGATAAATACATGTTGGAGAATTTCGTCTCAAACTTTCTAAGCCACGATTATATTCCTGGAATAATAATATCGTGAGTAAAGGTTTATTTTATTCCAATATTATATATTAGAATTATATTTTCTTGTAAGTGAGAAAATAATGAACTGTTGATTTAAAATCACAATTCGCGTTCCACTGGTTAAGTTTCATTTTTCGAAGTGAATGGAGTTACATTCCCTGAAGTGAATATAATGTCTTTTTAATATCTATGAAAATAGATTTGATGGTCACAAAAATCGAATGAATTAAATATAACTAAAACTATTCCCTGAAGTGAATGAAATTGTGTTTTCTGAAGAAAATACAACATCTTCCAATTTGAATGGATTTGACATCATGATAATCCAAACTTTAGTCGAGATTGGGGTTATTAAAGAATCAATCCTTAATTCATTAGTAGTATGAATACTATAAAGAATACTTTTCATAACACTAGAAGTGGAACAATAAGAAATTTAAAAAAAGGAAAAATCACGAAAAAACAAGTCATCACGAAATGATGATGATAGATATTATCGTTATAGTGGAACTATATATTGGTCGCGTACTTGTCTTATGTTAAACAATTTGGTCGATCTAATTAAAAGTTTTGGATGTCGAAAAGTTATGTTACCTTATGGTACAAAAATGAAATAAACTTCCAGATTATGTTTTTAAGTAAACCTTGGATAAATTTGCAAAAGTTAAGGATATTCAACGAAATGAATATTTTGTATAAACCACAAGTATATATAACAATATATATTTGCATTGTTTCCTAAGTCATACCAGAAGTGTGTATTAAAAAAAGTTTCCTACTATTTCTTTGGGGTAGTATATACAGATTCGAGTCGTTTAAACGCACACTGTGCAAAAGCAAAGACATCACAATCCAAAGAATTTCGCATTTTGACATGTTCGACTTGGTCACCCAGGAAAACTAATTATATATCGAATAATAGAGATTTCACTTGGATTATACTTAAAAGAACCATAAGTTTCTTTTACCAAGTGACTACCCAATGTTTAATGTTCTTTAGTAAAATTGACTATGAGACTATCTCAATGGGAAGTTGAGATTTGTGTTGATTTTGATATTCTATTATTATTCAATATCTTGAATTCACGAGAGGTGATATCTATAAAAACACGTTTTGTAGAGTGTTATTTTGATGATATGGTTTATCCCTTAATAGGGGAGAAACACCGCAACCTGAAGTATTGTGTGACATATCGTGGAATATAATTTATTGTCTCATCTCAATCCACGAACTAAAGAAACAGAACTTAAAGTTCAAGTGAGGAGTCATTTGCTAAATGTTGCAAATAATATACCTAATGCATTCACATAACATATAGAATTTTGTAAAATCCCATAAGTATACCGTTAATGCTCCAGTATAGATGATTGTCCTAGAAGGACATATAACAAATGTATCAGCGAATGCATTTAAATAACGCTTAAAGTGTGATGAGCTTAGAAATAATACTAATCAGCGCATGAAGCGTGGTAAACTTGTAACACAGCTAACCAACACATGAAGCTTGGTAAACTTGTAACACAGCTAACCAACGCATGAAGCGTGGTAGACCTGTAATGCATATAACCAACGCATGAAGCCTGGTTGATTTGTCGATTTGATATAAAATTCCCTGAAGAAGGAAATCTCATGAGTATATGATGAAATGGTAAAAACTATGGAATGTGCACATCCACGTAATACGTGGGGAAATTATTGAGCTAGTTAATGTTGGCACATGCATTACTCTTAAAAGGAAGTAATAATTCCCTAAGAGACCAACGTACTAAACCTGAATATAGAAAAGCCATGTAAATTATTTATGTAGTGAAAATATTAAATATGTAAATTTAATAGTCCTTATGGAGACAATAATACATAATACTTATCTTTATTACTTGTCAACACCCCCGTACACTTGTGGGTAAGCAAGTATTCACGTGTATTGATTTACTTATCATGCTTGGGAGGCGTACAATGACCCTTATATATTGCCCTACTTTGCCTTTAGATGACTCAAGGGATCTACCTAGAGAAAATCTTCGTGATTCTCTCACTCAGATTACCATGTTACTTCTTCAAATTGTACCTATATACCATAAGCTCAGATTGTCGGGTCCTCTTTGGGAATGACCATGTATCAGTGTTATATGTTGTCTTATCGATAACCGAGGAAACCTAATCTTATCATGACGCTCAAAATTACCTGGTATTTGAATAATTGATGGCTCTTTTACCAGTTGTGTTGGTGGAGTCCTCCATTGACTCGTAGTTCATTGTAACAACTGATTATATATAGTGATATCCTCAGTGAAATCTCATTATCATCTGCCAATGCCGGCCTAGCCTAAATATACTACTCATCTTGCTCGATTTATTCTGGTATAACTAAAATACATGACTCGTTTGCCTGAGGCCGATTGCTTACAACATTGATTTGCAGAGTTACATTAATTATCTTGCAGTGGATCATTTCTCATTATTATGGGAGATCTTTTCCTATCCACTGAGTCAGCATTTGTTACTTTATCCTCAATCTGTCGCGACAAACTACTCGTCGATTGTTCAAATACATGTGGAAACTCAATGGACATCGAAACTTGTTCCCAAAACTTGCGTCAAATGATAGAGTAGAAATAATCCGCTTATCAACCTTTCAATCTTAAAGATCAATCCAGAACACTTACATAAGGGGGGAAAGATAAGTCTTGACGATACCATGAGGATGTGAACTATTTCCCAAGTATCATTACGTACCTTGATATTTCTCTTTTCAGCTATGTCTCTTTTATGTAGTTGTGGCTTCTTGAAACTAGATACTAGATCAGGACCTAAAGGAGTTCTGCTCTCGATGGCACTCTAACGCTCAACATTAGTATAATTAATGTATATCCTTTTATTATAAATTTTGAGACTTAAGTTACATTATTTGGGCTGGTTACCGAGGTTTAATAATAGGATTTATCCTTTTAATTGATGTTATATGAGTTTGGCTAATCTTGGATAATATACGTATTTTTGGAGAAATTTTAGATAATTTTTGTGTTATATGTGTAGATCCTGAGTACATGGAATATCTGAGACCCCAAGATGAAACTATGAAGTCAACAAGAAACCCAAGTCAAGTTGCGAAAGGAGCCAAAAAATCCATTAGAAGCTTAACAATAATTGTTGGTAAAATGCTTTCATCGACTTTAGAAGATAACATCCCATAAATGGTGACGAGTATTCTCATGAAACTTACAAACAATATAGACCTTGGAATGTAGATCGCAATAGAAGAAACGGTTCTAAATATGAAGTTGAATTGAAAAAGTTATGAGTATTTTTTTGAATAGAACCAAGATGTCTAAAATAAAGGGAAACAGTTTTGGGGTCTATATATACTAGTTTTTAGCCTAAAAACAAAACAGGTGTCATACTTTGAAGCTAAAACATTGGGAACAAGAGAAATAAGAAAGGATTTCATCTCCAACACCTTATTTCACATCCTTGTCATCACAATTAGTTTAAATCTTCTTATTTTTCCATTCTTAGCTTAATTATGAAAATTTCTTACTTTGTTTTCCTTTATTCCACCATGAACTAAAATCATTAGTAGATTGAGATGCTTAGGTATGGACCCTTGCTGTCGATTTGGATTTATTTGGATGAATTTTGGATTTCAAATTTAAATAAAGCATATAATTACTGTTGTTGTAATTATCCTTGTGTTTATGCTTAAATTAGTGTTTTGCGGCCACATGAATAGGGTTCTATATCTAGTATGTTTTGCCAGGGAAGTGGTTTTAGGGGGTGTTTGTTTGCAGAATATGAGATCTTAATATGGTTCATTAAGATGCTAGATTAATAAAACCTTTTATTTTTCCTGGCCAATTCAAATCTGAATGGCTCATAACTGGTCTATTTCATTAAGATTTCAAACTTAGGTGTCATTTTTTTTAAAGTTACGAGTGCGGGATGTTGAATGAACAACTGAAATAGAACTTATTCTGTTAAGAGACAGTATTTGAATGATTCATACTTAGGGGGTGTTGTTTGCACTTAATGACATCTTAATCTGGTTCATTAAGACACTGAATTAATAAGGCAATTTGTTATTTCAGACCAATTTAGATCTGAATCACTCTTAAATGGTTTGTTTCATTAATATGTCAAACTGAGTTTGAATCATTTAGACATTGCCTCTTAACAGAATACGTTCTATTCAGATGTTCATTCACCATTTAGCACTTATTACTTAAAAATGAAATCTTAATTAAACAGGTCAGTTATTAGGCATTCAGATCTGAATTGTTCAGGAAAAATAAACTATCTTATTGATCCAGTGTCTTAATGAACCAAATTAAGATCTCATTAAGTGCAAACAAACACCCATGTTTGATTCATTCAGCCACTGCCTCTTAACATAATAAGTTCTATTCAGATGTTTATTCAACATTCAGTACTTATCACCTAAAAAATGACGCCTTAGTAGTGGATCTAGGATAATTATACCTAATTGAGTTGAAGAATTGCAAGATCTGAACGAATTAGGTAACCTTGAGAGGGTAATATAGTCTTAATTATAACATAATATTATAATGCAATCTGGAGAGGCTCATAATATTAAATAGCACCGCCTACTTACTCAGAAGAGGATTAGGGTGTATCTTTGAATTCAATAATAAACAACGTCCTGTCCCCTTATAATGCAATTAAATTCTTGTCATTTTTAGTGGCGGTTAATAATGTCTCGAGCTACGCTTCTCTCCATCGTTCCACGACCTTAGTCAATTTTATTTATAGTTAATTTTAGTTTCTTAATTCATAGTATCAGTAGTTAATTATTAATCTAAAAAACAAAACATTTTTTTTACTTTTTAGTCTTTTACCTCAACAAATATCTAATCTAGAATCAAACCTATGTGTTAACTCTATATTCCCTGTGGAGACGAACTTAAGTATCAACTTTATTACTTGTGACTTTGTATGAGCTATGGAATGTAAGGCTTCCTAACATCTCATATTTATTTGTGTTTGGCTGTAAGTGTTTTATCTTAAACATAAGGGACTACTTGGGAAAGTTCGATGAAAAAGGAAAGTATATCGAGTGTTCAATGAACGAACAAATATAACCGAGGAATCCATGTATGTTGACTTCGATGACCGAATAGTTGTCCAGACATCTGATCATGAGAATACTGGACATGTTGGTGGTGGTGGCAGGGATGGTCAAAGGTGATGTCGGCCTAAAAAAATTGGTCGGAGGTGGTTATAGTGTATGTGGTCGTGGTGACTGCTGCGGCGGTCGATGATGGTGGCCGCAAAAAAATTGTTGGAGATGGTGGTGCTGGCGGTGGAGGCTGCAATGGTAGTCGGTGGTGATTGCTGCATATTTTTTTTTGAAGCAAGAATTTTCTTTTCTTGCTAGATAGTGATGTTCGTTGGTAGTTGTAACCGAAGGTGGTGATAGTGATCTAGGTTTTTTTTGTTCCAAACATAATATATTAAATAAAATCGGTATCAAAACAATTCAACCTATCCCGGAAGGATAGGCTTCATTTCTAGTAATTAAACCTAGCCTACTTGGGTTTACACACAAGTGTGAGCCTAGAGTGTTGCTAAGAAGCTTACTTTTGGCTATCCTATCGGCTAAAACATTCATATCTCTACTAATCCATTTGAAGATAGGCTTACAAATTTCAGAAAAAAAATAAATACTTTTAATAATATTACAAATCTTAGGAATATGAATAAAATTGTTCACCTCTAAAGGAAGCATCACTCTTTGGCAGTCGCTTTCTATAATTGTCCTTGAATCTTTCAAATCACGAGCAACTATACAAGCCTTAAGTATACCAAGGGTTTCAGCTCCAATCGGAGACTCTGTGCATATATCCCAAGCTTTGCATTCCAAAACATTGCCAAGATAGTCCCTGCTAACACAAGAAATTGCAGCTTTATTATTAATAAAAGCTGCATCACAGTTGAGTTTCATAAAAAAAAAATTGGTGGAGGAATCCAATTCTTATCGCAATTCAAGGTATTGATATTGTCACTCTCATATCCAGTTTCACGGGAGATGAGAAGCTTATTCTTTTTATCCTTCAGTATATTACTAACACATCATTAGGACAATTAATAATATTGTATTCATACCACTCAATATTAGCCTTTCTTATAACAGATAAAGGGTCCAGTTTGATAAATCTCTACTTAAAGTCATTTCTGGCTTTCCAAATTTGCCATAGTAGTACACATAATATTTCCATAGTGTAATTATTACCAGCCTTTTGATTTTTCATGCCTTCATATATACTTGCCATCCAAGAGTTCATTCTAGATGAATTCTGGTTGCAAGTTTGGATATTAAAATCAGAGGCAAGCCAAATGGCCCTCGTCCATTCACAATTCAAAAGTAAATGTTCTGTATTATCAACCTCAATATTACAGATATCACATAAAGGAGATTTAATTGCCTTTGTCTTATAAACATTTTCATTTGTGGGTAAAAGATTTTTGAGGGCCCTCCACATAAAATTCTTAATTTTTTGTGCTATTTTTAAGTTCCACATCATCTTCCATATATCAGAATATATATGGTGAGATGATGAGGGTTTTATCGTATTTTAGTATTGACTTTTATATCTTCCGCTTCTTTAAGAGTTTGATAGCTCTTTTTAACAGTATATATTCTGTTGGCATATTGCCCCCTTCGATTAAGTGTTTTAATGTGACAAATCCTCTATTGCTTAGTGTGCCAATCTAACTTTATTATCTTGCACTCTAATTCATCAAAAAGCACAATTAACATCATTTTGATCATAGCCTTATTTTCATATCCTTAGTAGCTAATTTTCATACTATTACTTTTAACCTTATCTTATGTGTACATTGAGAATTAGCTTTCATGATCAACAACAAAGTTTCTTAAAATGATGTTTACAACAACTCTCGTGAAGAAAACTTTTCCATCCGAGCAACGAATCAAAAAATCATAATCTCCAAGTCAGTAGAAACCGGGTACCCGCATTTGGGAAAACCGGGAACCCGGTTTGGTGAAGCTCAAGTCAACATCAAGTTAATATAGCAGTTTTATAGCCGTTACAATTGAAAACCGGGTACCCGCATTTGGGAAACCGGGAACCCGGTTTGGAACAAAGTTCACCATCAACTTTATATCCGTTGGGGACTTTCTTGTGCTATAAATATGAGCTCTTTGAAGGAGAAACTTACCTCTAACACTTCAACTATCTTACATATCATTCTCCTACAAAGTTAGAGGTCACAAGCTATCAAAGTTAATTATCCAAGCTTGATCAAGAGCTTAAACCAATAAGCTTCAAAGTTATCATCTACTCTAGAGGAGTTTACAAGCTTATAGTCATATCTACTCTTTAGGAGATTATCTAGCAAAGTTGTTTGCACCCCTTTAAACACTTTGTATCCATCCTCTTAAGTCTAGGTCTTGTAATAGATAGATTAAGAGAGAATTCAAGTATAGGGAGTATACTTGGTATCCTTGTGTTGAGATAGCATAAGTGTTTGAGTATCGGGAGTATACTTGGTGTCCTTGTGTTGCGATAGCACAAGTGTTTGTCCTTCGTGTTATCGAAGAGGTTGTAAGGGTTATTGTGTTCTCGACCCGGTTAAGAGAGACACGGGAGCTTAGTGAAAAGCTTGAAATCCTAAGGAGGCTTCCTTAGGTAGTGGATGTAGGGAAACCGAACCACTATAAATCATGTGTATCTTTCTATCCCTACTCTATTTACTTTCCGCTCATTATATGTTTGATTACTTGCTAGCATTAATATCGTAATAATATTCATCTAGTTAATCAACCAATTGCCATCTAGAGTAGTAAGGAAATAGAAACTCGTTTTACATGTTAAACTTATATATCGAACCTCTAGCTTATCCTATGCATGATCCCATAAGTGTTTGATATATTAGTTGACTTAGAAGTTTCTTTCTTAAACTTATAATTGTCCAAAAGATTTTTAATTAGGCATTAATCTTATTAGTAATCCTATTCACCCCCCCTCTAGGACTTTCATATTCCATCTTGATCCTTAATCCAGTAGGGTGTATCATTCCTTCCGGAATAAAGGATAAAAGTGTTTAATATTCTCGTAGCTATATCAGAATTAAATTCTTCATTAATAGTATTTTCATCTCATTTTCTATCATTGTTTTTCATAAGATCTTTCACCTTATAGCAACTCCCTTTTTTGGTTTAATAATTTCATTTGTATTGTATATCCATATGTCTTTATGGATATTAATAATATTACCATCCCCAATTTTCCACCTTATGTTATCTTTAATAATGTCTCGTCCACTCAATAGACTTCTCCAACCCCAAGAGAGCGAGTATCCTAATTGAGCTTCAAGAAAGAAGACCGTGGGAAAATATTTCCTTTTTAGTACCGTGAATAATAGCGAAACTTTTTATAGTGATCTAGGTTATTGTAAGGTTATGTCAGATTTATATAGTTTTTTCATATATCGTTAAATTGATAAATAAATAATTTAAAGAATTAAATAATATTATTACTATATATTATTTGACTTAAAACATATTTTTCTGTATTCTTTTTTTAGGGTAATTAGAGATAAATGTCTCCTTAATTAAGCTTCTAATTTTTTTATTTAGTGATAAATGCCTAATAGAACAATTATTTATAGAAAACATCCCCTTTACATTTTTTTATACCTATACTATCCTTATTATTAAATATATTATTTTATTTTTAATACAATATTTATTTATAAATATTAAACAAATAATAGAGTACTTCTACCACCACCACACCACAACATTATCACAACCACCACCACCACTACAGCCACCACAACCACCACCACAACAACCACCACCACCACCTACTACTAATTTCATCACACGCGCGCGTCCGTGAAATTTTTTTAAAATCGTCATAACTAATTCAAAAAAATCAGAAAATTTAAAAAATTGCATTTTTGGATAAAGCAAATTAATATTTACGTCTATGATTTTTTTTTTTTGAATTTTTTGATTTTTTTTTCCGCAAACACAAAATACCATGTTTTAAACATGAAATTCTATGTTTTAAACAATGAATTCAGTATTTCAAAACATGGAATTTCATGTTTAAAACATGGAATTCCGTATCTGTGAATTAAAAAATTCAAAAAAAATCAAAAATTTCAAAATATTCCGAAAAAAAATCATAGACGTAAATATTAATTTGTTTTATCCAAATATATAATTTTTTTTATTTTTTTTGAATTAGTTATGACGATTTTAAAAAAATTTCACGGACGTGCGCGCGTATTTATTAGTTTTTGTTTTATTTTTTTATAATTTTTTTAATTGTTAATTATAAAGGTAGTTTGTGATGGGGCTGTTTTTTATAAAGTATTTTATTCTAGGCACCTTTTTTTTTAAATAAGTTTTTTAATAAACATTAATTTATAATTAGCTCTTGTTTTTAATTAGTAAATTTTAAAACTTATATTTAATAACTAATTTTTTTAATACTCGTATGCAATTTATTTGGTTTTATATTTCTTCTTACTTTAACACCATTCATTTGATATCATTTCTTAATTAACAAAGACATAATTTTTTTCTTATTGTACAACAATAGTATTTTGGGTGAATTATCTATAGGGTCTTAGGAGCACTATTTTTTCTCTATAGAGTAGTGTCTTGAAAGTTGTTATTCTTAGGGACCTCATTTTTGACAATAGTCTTTCCTACCCTTACTAACACTAAAAGACAAAATAGTATGATGTCACTGTTTCTCTCTCCTCTATCACTACCCACCTACCACCTACCACCCATCTCCGACCTCCGACCATCTACCACCGACCTCCGACCACCGACCACCGACCTCCGACCACCGACCACCGACCACCTCAGGCCACCAGTCACCGGAAAAAACATAGAGTATCTGAAAAAACTAAGAGTACTCTCAGTTTTTCCCGACACCAGTCACCGGAAAAAACATAGAGTATCGGAAAAAACTGAGAGTACTCTATGAAAAAGAGAGAGTACTCTAAGTTTTTCCCGATACTCTATGAAAATAGAGAGAGTACTCCGAGAATTAAAAGAATACTCTAACAATTTAACCGAATACTCTGTAAAAAAGTCGGAGTACTCTATAAAATAGATGGAGTACTCTTAGAAATTACATAAATACTCTATAAAAACAAGGCATAAAAATAGTCCAAAAAAAGCTTTTATTCACATTTATTACACTTTTTTAAACAATTACAAAAAGATATACAATTAAAAAAAAATAAAAAATAAAAACATTAAGTGGTTTGACCAGATCTAGATCTGGTCAACCATTTCAAACTAAACAAAAAAAAAAAAAAGCCTAAACCTTCACGCGTTAACGCAGCAACCAAAATCTTCTCCGGCACGAACGAACCCCACAACCCTCCGGCGAAGCACGACCAGTGCAGCACCCCGGCGAAGCAAGACCATTGCAGCAAACGAAGCTTGAGCCACCATCAGCAAACTTCTCAGGCGAAACAGCAAACCTCCGCAGTGCTTCTCCAGATCCCATGAAGTACGCCGCTGCACTGGTTCTCCTCCGGCGAAACAGCAACAGAATGGAGGTCGCAGCGGAATTGGAGAAGCTTCAATGAAAACCAGATCTCGTCACTGCCATGGAAATGAATTGCTCCGGCGAGCTCGAACGAGGAGGAGAACCCATGGCTGTGGATCTCATTTAGCTCGCGAAGAAGGAGAAGCTCGAACGAGGGGTGCGAGGAGTGGTGGCGCGAGGGGTGCGAGGAGGCCTCCACTTGCTCCGGCGAGCTCGAACGAGGAGGAGAAGCTCGGTGTGGTGGTGCGTACTCTTCTTTGTGGTGTGATTTCATCCATGGATAGAGTATGGGAGGAGATAGAGGTAGGGGTGGTGGTTTTCTGCATTTACGGTGGTGGTTGTGTTATGGTGGTGGTGGTGGCGGTTTGGGAGGGAGGTGGGGTATGAGAGAGGTAGTGGAGGAGAGAGGTATGAGAGAAGTGAGATAATACGTGAATGGAAATGTAAAATTCTATAATTTAGTATATATAGGAATTAAAAAAACAAAAGAGGGTAGAAACGTAATAGGGATTTTGGGGTTCATGTGTTAAAAAGTTTAAAAGGTCTTTAGTAAGAAGAGGCTCTAGGCCAGGTCCCCAACTCGAAGAGGGGTGTGTCTTCAAGACCCCTAGTGTAATTATCTCTAGTATTTTTTATACAATCTAAGGCGTCTACCTACCAAAATAAAAATAAAAATGAATCTAAGGCGGATGATTATTTCCAAAAACATTTGATCTAAGCTTTTATTCCAAAACAATAAAATAGCACCAAATTAATTTCTCTTGTAACGGAAGTAAAAACAATAGATCACCTGAAAAGTCAGATCAAATACCAGAAAAAAGTTTAAAAAAATAATAAAAAAGGAGACCAATAAGAAGAAGAAACAAAGGCGCAACTAACCAACCACCATCAACCGTTGGACAAGCTAAAGCAATCCAAACGACGACGTTCTCATCCCGCCAAATACACTTGCTTCAGATCTCTCCTTCTTCTCTATATCACCATTCCTACTTAGTGTTATATATATATATGTATAAATTCATATCTTTATAGATACATCACTCTTAAAATGATTTGTATAACTGATCATCTCACATTTGATTTCTGCTAATTGGATCGTCCGGTCCGGTCTGGTCCAGCCGGTTGGGCATTTAAAATTCTCTCCCCTGAGAAAGATCCGGCGAAATGGCGGTAGTTTCTGAACCTGTAACGCCTGGTCAGGTACATTTCTACACATACACATATATGTGTGTGTTTATCTCTTTCATTAGAATTTAAAGCTCGATTATTAAGATTCAGATGCATTCTTATTAGCTTATTCCATTGTGTGTGTTTGCATATCTATAAGAGACCCATGCAGTTTCGTATATAATAGAATATTCCATGACCAGCGATCATTGTTAAAATGTACATTACTTAAATATTGATTATAAAACAAGCAGGTTAAACTAGCTGACTATAATTTTACAATTTTCCCCAATTTTTCTTCTCTAGAACTCGATGTATCATGATTATGAAGGATTAATTGCAAACCTGGTCCCTAAATTCTATTAAATAGCCAAAATCTCCCTCGTATTTTCAAAAAACAGCATATATACCCCTGTGTTATTCCAAAGAGTTGCACCATTGGTCCATGGGGGCAAAATTGCTACTTACAAAACAGCATTATATGTTTCTAATTCACATTACACAGGGATCAATATGTAATTAACATTAACAAATCAATAAAACACCTAAAATATATAATGAAATATCTAATTTATCTCAGGTCTCATTTATACTCGGAATAGTTCCAGTTATTATTGGATGGTTATATGCAGAATGGTTAGAATATAATAAATCATCATCCTTAACCAAAGTGTAAGTATTTTACTTTTCACTATCATAACTGTAATTATGTTACATCATAATTAAATTTCATACTCAACAGTAATTCAGACAATAACTTAGCTGAATCAGAAAACCCTACAATCAAAGAAGATGAACGTGTCTTAATAGAAGGAAGTATTCCAAAATCATCTACTACAAACTTATCCACCTCATCAATCAAAACAAATCTAATAAGGTCAATATTTCTCTCATTTCTCAATAAAAACCTTTAATCAATTTCATATAATCTTATATTATTACCTCCTAGGTTTATAACAATGGACGATACTTTTCTTCTCGAAAATCGAACAACCTTAAGAGCAATGTCTGAATTTGGAGGAATTTTATTTTATTTCTATATATGTGACAGAACAAATTTCTTTGCAGATTCTACCAAGGTATGTATATATGTTAGTTACTTAGTTAGTTAATTAAACAAATAACAATTAATTTTAATTTTTTTTAAACAGAGTTATAGTAGAGATCTATTCATATTTCTATACATAATTCTAATAATAGTGTCAATAATGACATCATTAAAGAATCATCAAGACAAATCAGCATTTTCAAAAACAATACTTTATTTAAATCGTCATCAAACTGAAGAATGGAAAGGATGGATGCAAGTAAGTAAATATTAATATTAATATTTTAATTATTAATTTTAATATTTTTTTATTTTTGTATTAAACAGGTTTTATTTTTAATGTATCATTATTTTGCTGCAACTGAATTATACAATGCAATACGTATGTTTATAGCTGCTTATGTATGGATGACTGGTTTTGGAAATTTCTCTTATTATTATATACGTAAAGATTTTAGTGTTGGTCGATTTGCTCAGGTAAATTTAATTTAATTTAATTTAATTTTAATTAAATTAAAAATACTTACTTTAATTTAAAAAAAATTGCAGATGATGTGGAGGCTAAATTTTTTTGTGGTATTTTGTTGTATAGTATTAAACAATGATTACATGTTGTATTATATTTGTCCAATGCATACCCTTTTTACCCTTATGGTATATGGAGCACTTGGTATTGGATATAACTATAATGAAAATAAATCAGTTATGGGTTTAAAGTTTTTACTAAGCTTTGTGGTGGTAATTTTAGTATGGGAAATACCTGGAGTATTTGAATTCATTTGGAGTCCTTTCACCTTTTTATTAGGTTAGTAAATTTGTAAATTCTCCATTTTTAATATTTTTAAATTTTTTTTAATGAATTAAATTTTGCAGGATATACTGATCCTGCAAAACCTGAACTTTCGAGAATGCATGAATGGCATTTTAGATCTGGGCTTGATCGTTATATATGGATTATTGGAATGATTTATGCTTATTTTCATCCTAATGTAAATTTTTTATTTTTTTTTGGAGTAATTTTTTTTTTTTTTTGGATTTTGATTTTTTTTTTTTTTTTAGGTTGAGAGATGGATGGAGAAATTGGAGGATTCAAAAAGTAAGCCTAGGCGTGTAATTAAAGGCTCAATTGTCACAATTTCTTTGATTGTAAGTTGTAATTTAATTAAATTTAAAACAAAAACAAAAACAAAAACTAGTTAGATTGTTAATATTTTATTATATATTTTGTAGGTTGGGTATTTTTGGTATGAGTATATATACAAGCTGGATAAAGTTACATACAATAAGTATCATCCATACACATCATGGATTCCCATAACGTGAGTTTTACTATGTGAAATGACTAAAATACCCCTTAGACTTGTTTGAGGACTGATATTTGTTTTTTTTTTTGAAATTCAGTGTTTACATTTGCTTACGAAATTTTACACAAGAGCTTAGGAATTTCTCATTGACTCTCTTTGCGTAAGTTTTTGTTCACATATTTAATTAAAGTAATTTTTAATTTTTTTAATTAATCGGTTATATTTAATTGTTTAGATGGCTTGGAAAAGTTACTCTGGAAACTTATATCTCACAGTTTCATATTTGGCTAAGGTCTGTTTTTAAACTACACAATTTTAATATTGTTTTATTTATTTTTTTATTTTTATTTTTTTTATTTTAATATTAACAAAATTTAATGTTTTAATACAGATCAAACATGCCTAATGGACAGCCAAAGTGGTTACTTTCGTTTATACCTGATTATCCAATGCTTAACTTCATGTTAACAACTACAATTTATATTCTGGTAAAAATACGAAATAACCTCAATAGTTTGATAAAAGGTTAAAAAAGACCCTGTTATGGATTTTATGTTTTTATTTTTATTTTTTTATTTGCAGATATCATACAGATTATTTGAACTAACTAACAAGCTTAAGACAGTGTTTGTACATACAAGAGACAATCAAAAGCTGTTGAACAATTTTATAGCTGGAGCTGCTATTTCTGTTTCTTTATATTTTCTTTCATTTATTTTTCTTCGTGTTCCTCAATAAATAGTAAGCTTTATCATTTAATTCTTTAAATGGACAAAATATATCAAGTATAAAGGGAATTAGATTTTCAGTGAGATTTTGCAAAGGTTTACACGTGTCTTGTTTTTTTTTATTCCATTATGTTCTTGTTGTTAATTAATATATGCAAAATTTGTAGTTACAATTGTTGTAAATGTATTTTTAATATACTCTAGTTACTTGTGAATGCAAGTCTTTGTTCCATTTAAGTTCTTATGTTTGAGATTTTTTTTTTTTTTTTGTTCAAATGTTCTTATGTTTGAGATTGGTTAGTTGCTTATTTCTTGATATAAAATAAACAAATATAAAAAATTTGAAATTCCATGTTTAAAGCGCTATAAAGTGGTCAACTGCCCAAGGGATGACCTAGAAGACACTGGCTAGCGAACATGGGCCTTTTATATTTAGAATGTTTGTATAACAATTCTTTTTTCTGCAAAGCCAGTCCTATATTAGTATAAACAAACATTTGTTTGTCCCTATCTATTCTAATATATTGATATATAACAAAGAGAAATCAACTACTCTATGACTTCTTGTCAAAAGGTAAATTGTTGGAAAAATGTTATGGTTGAATGTTTGTAAGCCTAAAACTAAGGGTGGACTTAATATTACAAACCTGGAGAATATGAACAAATCTTGTCTTCTTGGTATTTTCTAGAAGATTTACGACAAAAAAAAATAAGAATCTTTTATTTTAGATATGTGGACTTATACTACTATCATTTAAGGAAATTGTATATGGGGAATGAAAGTCAGACAAGATATTAGATGGATTTGGAAGAAGATATTAAAGTTTAAGGATCTTGCTTATCAGTTCATATCACACAAGATAAAAGGTGGGCTAACACATTTATTTTTTGGGACAATTGGATTGAAAGATGTAATATTAGTACTATTTTGAATAGAATACTTTAAGTAATCAAGATATGGAGTAATAAAACTGTTAATAGCTGCTTTGTGAGTGACATATGGTATTTTTGAAAAACAACTTCAAGACTTGAGTGAATTACTACCTAATCAAATCAGTCAAGGCCAAAACAAAGTATATTGGAGTGCAAGCAACAAGAACAAATTGTCTTTTAAGAAGACATTAGATCAAATCAGAAGTAGTAGCCAGATTTTGGAGTGGACAAAATTGTTTGGCATAAAAAATTATATGCCTAAATGTTGGTGATGTGCTTGGCTTGCTTGCTTTGATAGATTTCTAACCAAAAATCGCATGAGTAAGTGGGGCAATCAAATTAACACAGTATGTGAGATGTGTTATAATGAAGTGGAAGTTAGGGATCATCTCTACCTTGGATGTTCTTTCTCGAGAAGGATTATCAAGAAGTGTTTTAATAAATGTGAGGTAGATATGCCTGACTTAGATAGCTGGGATGAGTTAACTAGCTTCATTCTTGATAAAGCTAAAGACATATTTCTTGAAATTGTCTAAACTGGATGGTTTACTGCAGGTCCGGTCCTGACATTTTGGAGGTCCAAAGCAAACTTTTAAAAAATGGGCCCTTCAAAAAATTTTATATAGTATTATATAGGATAATTTTTTTAACTTTAACTTAATTAAATAATGTTTTTAAAAACAAAAAAGAAAATTAGAATTTTTGTTTAGAGTTGGGACAAAATTGGACCTTTTTTAAATAGAAAAAACTATATTATATATGAATTTTTGTTTTAAGTTAGACCAAAATTGGGCTTTTTTTTTAATAAAAAAACTATATTATGTATGAAAAAAAGTTAAGATGTCCTAAAAGTTGTAAGAATTTGAAGGGCCCAAGGCCATGGCCTCCTTGGCCTCTCCTCAGAGCCGGCACTAGTTTACTGCATATGTAAATCTTATGTGGATCAATCAAAATGCATCTTCACAATTGTAAGAGAGACAATGAGGATCAACTAATGCATAACATTAAGTTATTTTTCACACCAAACTGGATAAATGCAAGAAATTCAAGGAAAAAAGATAATCGATGGCAACTTTGTATATCTTTAAAGACTAAATGAATTTCAAGTAATGTAATGGTTTAGCTATATAGGTTGTTATTTCCATGTGACCTGAAAGTATGTAAACTGAAGTTTGATCATAAATAGTTGTTGATTAAAAAAAAGAGATAATCAAAGTAAATCATATGCAAAGTTTAGAGTTGAGCTTCAAATCTTTATTTTCTAAAACAAATATTATTTATGACTTTGAACATTTTTGACATAAGTCTTATGATCGTATTTTGCAGCACAGTGAAAATAAAGATGCAAATGTATGAAAATTCTGCAGCTTGTTGACAAATTTTGCCACTTGATCAAATTCTTTTGCTACCACAGAAGAGTAATGTCTGGACCAAAATTTTCCCATGTTGTAATTTAAACAATTCTGTCTTCTTATTTAAGTTAGGTTTCTATGTGAATTTATAGGCAAAATTTCTCCCATAAGTTAATGTTCCATGCCACTTATACTTAAGGGTTTGTTTGGATTGAGGGATTAGAAGGGATAGGATAATATTAAAGGATAATACTAATCCCCTCCTTTGTTTGGATTGGAAATAAAAAGAAAGGAAAGTTTATTAAAGGATTGTTTTAATCCCTTCTTATACAATATATCCAATCCCTCCAATTTGGTGTCATTAGAAGGGATTAATTTTTTATTATGTCATAATGTCTAAATTATCCTTATTCTTTATATATAAAATATATTTACTAAGGCTATAAGAGTCATTTAGTTATAAAAATAATCCCTTCCTTTCATTATCCTTCTAATCCAAACACCAAATATATGTAATCCTTTAATAAAATTATCCCCTCTATTTTTTTCTAATCCAAACAAGATTTAATACTCTCCTTTCCAATCCTTTACTAAACTTTCCTTTCCTATCCTTTACTATACTATCCCTAAGTGATTAATTTATATATATTTTTTTTATTTCTATGGTAAGATATATATTGTTGGAACAAGAGATTTGAGACGGAAAAAGATCTAGCTGCAACTAGTACCTACAAGTTTGTGGTTGAAGTTTGGTCTAGTTCCCATAGAGCTATCTGCCAAAGCCGAAAAAATAAAAAAATTGAAAAAGAACACAAAAAATAATTTTAATACACAAAATGTAAAAAAAATGTTGGAGTTGACTGGAAGTTGGGAAAGAAACTTGACGGAAATGACCATTGATTGTCGGAGTTGGGTGACTAGCAATAGTGCAATAATGGTGGTGGTAAAATAAATACTTAATACTAATTTTATAATAAAAGTAAATAAAAAAGATACTAAGGTTATTAGAGGAAGATAAAAGATTATAAATAATTTCAAATATTTTAGGTCATTTACAATCCTTTCTTTCAACCTTTTTTCTGGTTTTCATCTCCTTTTCTCAAGAACGTGGTATCAGATTTATACATGTAATTAGTTTCTCTCTTTTATTAATCATTTTTTATTTTGTTCAAATGTCTCATTTAACAATCAAATTGTAAAATCATAAACAAAGAAATGAGAAGCCATTAATGGCGAGAGAAAAACGATCAGGAAGAAGAAGCGGATTGAAGAAGAAGAAGAAGAAGAAGAAGAGGATTAGAGTAGTAAAGGTTTTTCTTATTGATTTGAGTCTAAGTACATGAATATATATATATACATATTATACACATATTTCAGCTCACAAATGAGTACACTACAGCTGGAATTACAATTGGACTTCTAACTAATTCTCTAACTAACTAAGAAGTTATATAATATGAGTCCTCTATCTTCTTTTTCTTTTTCTTTATCAATGAGCTCCATTTGTTTTAACTCTAGTATTGAGTTCTTGTTCCAAGATCCCCCACAAGTGGAAGATGGATGTTAGTAAGATTCAGCTTACTATATTATAATCAAACGCAAGAGAACCCAAAGGCTTTGTGAAGATGTCAGCTAGTTGTAAGGATGAAGAGATGTAAAACAATTTTATGGTACCTGCTTGAATTTTTTCTCTTGTAATTTTGCAGTCTATATCAACATGTTTTGTTCTTTCATGTTGAATAGGATTAGTGGACATCGCAATAGCAGACTTGCTATATGAGTATATATGAGCTGGTGAAGGATGCGAGATCCATAATATTTCAACGCATACAACAACCATTGAATTTCGCATGTAGTAGCTGCTAAAGCTCTGTATTCAGCTTCAGCAGAGGATTGACTAATAGTCGATAGTTTATTGCTTTTCCATGAGATTCTCCTAAGAAAATACAAAATCCTGTAATGCTTCTTCTAGTATCTAAGCAACCAGCCCAGTCACTATCACAATAAGATTTTAGTTTAATCTCTGAAGATGAGGGAAAGAAAATCCCTTGACCTACAGTTAGCTTTATATAACGCAAGACTCTTTGAGCTACATTCCAGTTATTTTTGGATGGTTTGGAGAGAAACTGACTCAAACAAGTAATAGAATAGGTCAAACTACCAAACTCATGTAAGAAGAAGGATCTTCCAATAAATCTGTATCATCCTGTATTAGCTTGAGTGTAGATTCCATAGGAAAGTCTACAGGTTTTGAACCAAGAACACCACATTCATGTAGGATGTCAAGATCAAATTTTCTTTGGCAAAGTGAGATTCCCTTTGAACTTCTTGCAACTTTAATACCAAGAAATAACTTTAATTCACCTAAGTCTTTAATGGTGAATTCTGTATGAAGAAATAGTTAGAGCTGAGTAATTTCTGAGAGTGAGCTACTTGTGATGATAATATCATCCACATAGACAAGTAGTGCAATAAAAGATGAAAGGAACCTTTTGTGAAGAGACTATAATCACTATTGGAATGTTGGAATCCATATACAAGTAGTGCAAATGATAGTTTAGCAAACCATTACCTAGAATCTTGTTTCAAACCATATAATCTTTTGTTTAACTTGCAGACTGAATTTGGTGGTGCAGTAAGACCATGAGGATTTTTCATATAAACTTCCTCATGTAGACCACCATGAAGAAAAGTATTATTGACATCTTGTTGATGCAAATTCCACTTGTTGTGAGAAGCTAGTGCAATCATCAATCTGATAGAAGTTAGTTTAGCAACAGGAGAGAAAGTATCAAAAAAATCCAAACCTTCTTGTTGTTTATAACCTTTAGAAACAAGCCTTGCTTTATGCTTTCAAGACTACCATCACCTTGTATTTGAGTTTAAAAACCCATTTACTCCGAATAGACTTAATATTTTATGTGATAGGAACAATAGTTCAAGTTTGACTATCTTTGAGAGCTGATAATTCATTTTGAATTGCTTTCATCCATTAAGGAGATGTGGATGCTTGTTTATAAGTTTATGGTTTAGTTTGAACACTTATAGAAGCTATGAAATGACTATACTTTGATGATAATTGTTTTGTGCTTAAGAAATCTTGAATATGATAGCGGTTAGGATGTTTGTCTTGAGTATTTGATTGGGTTGAGTGTAGGGAAGTACAAATAGCTTTTGTATGACACATATAGTCCTTAAGATATGCAGGATCTTGTCTATTTCTTGTAGGTTTTTGTTGGTGTGTAGTGTTATTTGAGGTAGTATTTTGTGGTGGAGAAGAAGGAGTATTTTGTATGGGAATAGTAGAGCTTTTGGTTGGTAACTCAAGGTGAGAAGAAGTAGAAGGCGAAAAAAGAAAGGTATGAAGGTTTTGTGATGTAGGCGTAGTTGAGAAAGGGAATAATGTTTCATGAAAAACAACATTTCTTGAAATGAAAGTTGTATTAGTTTCAATGTTCAAGAGTTTATAACCCTTTGTAGCAGCTGGATAACTAAAAAAAAATGCATTTTATGGCTTTTTGATCAAATTTGGTTCTTCCTTGATTTTAAGTAGAGGCAAAACATAGGCAACCAAAGACTTTTAGGTGACTGGGAGTAGAAGGTTTGTTGTATAACACTTGATAGGGTGATAAATTGTTTAGAAGAGGAGTAAGTAACCTTTTAATGATATGAGTTGAAGTGATTATAGCTTCAGACCAAAATTGAATAGGTAGTTTTGAGTGGAACATTAGAGCTCTAGCTGTTAATAGGTGTTGATGCTTTCTTTCAACTAGGCCATTCTGCTGAGGAGTTTCAACACAAGACTTCTGGTGTATAATTCTATAATTTGAATAGAAGAATGAAGATTAAATTCTACACCATTATCTGTCCTTATCTTCTTGATCTTTACTTTGAATTGATTATGACTTAGATTGTAAAAGGAAAACAAATGAGAGTCAACTTCAGATTTATTAAACATCATATAAACCTAAATGCATCTTGAGAAATCATCTACAATAGTAAGGAAGTATCTATGTCTTGAATGAGGAGTTTCTTTAAAAGGACCCCATATATCACAATGTACTAATTCAAAACAAGAAGAAGATTTAGACTGAGATACATGAAATACTAATCTTTTTTTCTTTAGCAAAGTGACAAGTCTCACAAACATTAAAAGGTAAAAAAGAAATAGAAGAAACTACTGTCTTCAAGGCTTGAATCTTTGCCTTTGATGGATGTCCAAGCCTAGCATGCCATATGTCAAACTTCTGAGTAGTAATTGAGATATAAGAAGGTGTTTGTAGTGGTGTGTGTAGGTAATATAGGCCATTGAGTTCATACGCAATCCCAATCGTCTTCTTACTCTTTGATTCCTGCAATAGACAATGTGAGGGAAAGAAAGAAACTGAGATGTTTAATTCTTTAGTTAGTTTGGAAATCGATAACAAATTGTGCTTAAATAATGGAACACATAATACATTCTTCAATATAATGTTGTTATTGAGATGTATATGCCATGTATAAGCAGGTGACACCATTTGGCCATTAGGAAGAGAGACATAAATTCTTGTAGAGAAATAGTCTTTTGTATAAAATGATAAAGAGAATATAAGATAACCAGTAGCCCCAGTGTCTATATCCATGAGGAGTTAAGAGATATACCTTCTTGTGTAGAAACTTGATGAACAGCAGGAATATTTGTTGACGAAGTAAGAGCTAGTGCAATGAGTTTGCTTATTTCTTCAGGAGTAAACTCATAAGAGTTCATAAGTTTTGGTTTAATATAAGATTCTTCAGATATAGCAACACATTGAGCCTTTGGATTAGAAGTATTGTTGTTGAAATTTCTTTTCCCTTTAGGACCATTCCAACCTATAGGATAACCATGAAGTTGGAAACATTTCTCAATCGTGTGCCCTGTATATCCACAATGTGTACAGGGTATCTTCTTTCTTTCACCATAGAAGTTTTGTTTCTGTACATTTTTCACATAAAAAACTTGTGTAGATTCAATAGTATTAGTCAATTGTCTTTGACTCTCTTATTGAATTAACATTGCAAAGACAGAGTTTATTTTGGGTAAAGGATCCATTAGAAGAATCTGACTTCTTGCAGCTGAATAAGACTCGTTTAGTCTTATCAAAAACTTGATAACAAAATCATTTTGCTGTCTTTCAATTAATGTATCAAGTAATTTGCAAGCACATTGGTTCATATAACCACAAGAGCAAGTCAGATTTAGAGGAAAATGAACATACTCATCCCAAAGAGATTTGAATTTCGCAAAGTACTCAGAAATTGAGTTTGATGACGGAGTAATATAGCTTAACGATTTTTCCAGATGAAAAACTCTAGTTCCATTAGATTTACATAACCTAGTTTTGATTTTGTTATACAAATCATATGCGGAATTCACATATAGCAAGCTACTCCTAATTTATTTTGAAATTGAGTTAAGAATCCAAGAAAGTACTAAATTATTTACGCGATTCCAAGCAAAAAAAAGATTAAGTCTGTTAAAGAAGGTTGAGAGATGTCGTCATTGATGAACCCCAGCTTGTTCTTGACGGAAAGTGAAATCTCGATAGCTCTTGCCCAAGGGAGGTAGTTTTCTCCGGTAAAAGCTTCAGAGACAAGTGAAACACCAGTATTTTCACTTGGATGCAAGTAGTAAAGGCTCGAAAAATCTTCAGAAATTGGAGTATTAGAAGCCACATTTGGTTCGAGAAGTTAAGAGGAATTTGTATATAGAGTATATGTGTAAGGGAGAAGAGATTGTAGTGTGGAAATGAAGAATTACATCTGATACCATGTAAGATCATGAACAAAAAAAAATGAGAAGCCATTAATGGAAAGAGAAAAACGAACAGAAAGAAGAAGAAAAAAGAAGAAGAAGATTAGAGTAGTAAAGGTTTTTCTTATTGATTTGAGTCTAAGTACATGAATATATATATATATATATATATATATATATATATATATATATATATATATATATATATATATATATATATATATATATTTCAGCTCACAAATGAGTAGACTAAGGCTGGAATTACAGCTGGACTTCTAACTAATTCTCTAACTAACTAAGAAGTTATTTACATATAAGTCCTCTATCTTATTTTCCTTTATCAATGAGCTCCATTTGTTTCTATTTTTTTCCAGCTTTCCGTTGTTCGTTTAACCAAAGAAATCCCGCTTGTATCACCACCCCACTCTTCAAACACGACTAATAAATTCCCGGTCGGTTTTATCCATGAACGAGGAACATGGTACCATCTTTGGGAAGGTTCTCCACAATTACTTAAGCATTTTTTCTCATCGAATGTTCCAGCATAGTTGCATTCCCCACAATATCCATTTGCTTTGTACCCGGCCCAGTGACGACCAATGTTTTCCCCGTTGACCCATATTTGACCCTTTCCCATCCAACTCATGTCTATCGCTAACGGGTCATTTCCTTCTGGTGCATCGAAAGTTGTCTAGAACAAACAAACAATACTTTTAGACGGTCTACAATCTAATACATTCTAAGAAGAAAGAAAAAACAATGGAATTTACCTTGTACCATGTGAGTGGTTGTGATCGAGCGAGTAGCGAACCTCCCACCCATTCAACGGAGGAACTTCCAGTGTCCGTATAGAGACTTGACCATTCGCCTTTTACACCAACTTTGTAAGACCATCTCTGGGTTGTCAAGTCTCTTGTCCCCTCGTTTAGACCCGTCAAGGTGACCGGACCAAGAACTCCAACATTCCATGTCTCAAAGTATGTATTTATATTCTAAAACACGTTATATACAATAAGAATTAAGAATAACCGGATCCAAATTAATGTAACTCGTACGAGGAGTTAGAAACTCACTTGAAGACCCACTGTCACACTGAGTAAAGAAATCTTGTTGACGCCAGCTCTTAAGTTTACATATTTTTTAAAGGTTAGTCCCGGATTGTCCAATCCTCCATACGCAATTCCTAGAACATGACCAGAAACGTATTAGCTTAGTGGAGATAAACATAAACATTCGAGGATAAATTCATAAATTACCTGAGAATTCACCATTAATAAAGACCTGCAAGGCGTGACCGGCCGACATAACTTTGAGAAGAGGGTATTGTCCTTTTGTTAAGAACACTTCATCGGATCCTATGTTAACTCTGGAGGGAACAACAAATGTTAGACAAATCGTACTTTAATTGATAAGTTATTGTCAGAAAGAAACAATTTTATATACTCACTCTGTCATGTACCACAAATAGTCTGAGGCATCTCTAGTAAGATTTAATTGCTCCCACAAACCATATCCAGAGAGGGAATCTGTTTCACTAAAGGAGGGTGTTTCATCAATGTATGATTGCCAAGATAATCCATCGATTACGGAAACCATCTTCATTTGTGAGCTTTGAGAGCTAATCTGTACCCATTTTCGAATGATAATTTACTAAATTGGACACCATGTAATGAACTATGATAAGTTGAAGTATAAGATCGTTTTTTCTTACTCTTGCCGTGTTATAAACCTCGGTTTTGCAATCAGGAAGGATGCTAATGGACCATGGAGGCAAATCATACTGTGTATTTTGAAAAGTCACTTTTGCTGAATACTTTGGGTCGTAATTCGAAAGGAATGAAGCACAAGCGCCGGATTCCGATCTAAAAACATACGACTGGTAAAAATATACAACGAAATGTTAAAAAATCAAGCATACTGCAATATAAGGACAAATGGAATCGACTTAACTGTTTGATTATAGCCGAGCCAAGTGATGGTAGGATTCGATGAGACCAAGGCCGGTTCACATAGCTTCACGGCTTTATGTAAGTCTCGTAAGTGTCCCCACTTGGGTTCGTTCAGCAGCCCTATCACAATATGTGTTATAATTATTTCAAAAAAGTTGGAAATAATTAGTTCACAAAACTCACTATTCAGATCATACCATATTCATCAATAGGAGCATCATAATCATAACTAGTAGCGACGAAACGACCAGCGGAATTCCTCCCAAAATTTGTCCCTCCATGGTACTGAAAATTAATAAAACGCGAGCTTTCAAAAAGAATAAAATATGATATTTTCTCGTGGTAAAATGGATTGTTTAATCGACTAACCATATAGTAATTAAAGAATGAACCATTGTTTTGGACGAATCTAGCTACTGCAAATGCCAAATCTTCCGCAGGTCTACGAGGAACTGGACCACCAAATTGTGTAAACCTAGTGTAATAGTACACAAAAGCAAGGGACTAAATAATAAATACAAGAAAAAATCCAAGTACGAAATTGAAACTTACCAACCAGTCCAAATTTCTGTCCACAGTTTTGGTTTATACGGTTTATTGGGCTGCGAACCTTCGCAGTAGAAGCCATTGCAAGCATTTATCTGTAGCAAAATATTCATACATTATAAAGAATTTACAATGGATAAAATTGATTTTGAGACGCATAAGTGTTGCTTACAATTGGATCAGGAGCATCTTCTTGTTTGCACATAATCCACGGCACACCTGTATCAAGAGTCACAGCTAATTCTGCTGCCCATTTTGTATAAGCTATACCAGCTGCACCATATGCTGGCTCTTCTGGTCCATACTCATTCTCTATCTGCAATATTCCATTCACAACATTAATTAAAAAAAAAAAATCATTACCAAAATGTAGAAACAATAAAGAAGCATATTAACCGACCTGTGACATAATAATAGGTCCTCCTTGAGGCTCAAACAAATTTTCTGACTTCATCATCTCAACAATCTTTGCGACAAATCCATGCATCGCCACCTGTATAAATCAACCATTAAACATGGAATATATATTTTTTGTCTGGTCGAAACTAACCTTGAAAGGCTGATTATCTGTTCTAAATTTTATCCCGGGGACATATTTCAACCAAACAGGGAATCCCCTGGAACGAAGAAAAATAAAAAGATGAAATTAATATTTTCCCTGTATAAAGGAGATTATATAAAAGTATTGAAAGTACCCAAAGTTCCATTCTGCACAAATATAGGGGCCGATTCGCAGATGAACATAAAGTCCTGCTTGTTGCACCACTTTGATGAACTGAACAAGATCATATCTTCCCTCAAAATTATACTGAAATTATAAAAAAAAAAAAAGAATGAGCAAATAATAGTATGTTTAAATACAATTAATAAACCAAATAATGCAATTTTAACAAAGAAAATTACCACTCCAGGAGATGGTTCATGAGCATTCCAAAAAACATATGTTTGTATAACATCCAAGCCTCCATCTTTAGCCTTTTGTATAAGATCAGGCCACATCTACATTCGCATACCATAACAATCCTAGGTTGATCATATAGCTTATGGAAGTAATGAGAAAAGTATTTCTAGATAATAATAAAGCAACAAGGTACCTGAGGAGTGCTTCTGGGGTAATGAATGGAACCAGAAACAAGAATTTTTCTTACACCATTAATAATAATGGCTTTGCCATCATATGAAACAGTAGCATTAACATACGAACTAGCCAATGACAAAAACACCAACACCACGAACACTAACACGTTGTTTTTAGGGGTTATTGTTGAAAACATCCTCATTAAACTACCTAATTGTTTTTTTATGCCTTCAATAATCTTATTTATAAAAAAATGCCTAATAAAGTAATTATTTATAGAAAACATCCCTTTTATATTTTCTATACCTTTACTACCCTTATTATTAAATATATTATTTTATTTTAATACAATATTAATTTTTAAATATTAAACAAATAATAGGGTACTTCTTTTTTCTCCTCCACCACCACCACCACCACCACCACCACCACCACCACAACCACCACAACCACCACCACAACCACCATGTATGTAACCACTACTACATCCACCACAACCTCACCACCTCCACCACAACCACCACCACCACCACCACCACCACCTACTACTACTAATTCCATCGCACGCGCGCGTCCGTGAATTTTTTTTTAAAATCGTCATAACTAATTCAAAAAAAATCAGAAAATTTAAAAAAATTTATTTTTGAATAAAGCAAATTAATATTTACGTCTATGAATTTTTTTGATTTTTTTTGAATTTTTTGATTTTTTTGAATTTTTTTGATTTTTTTTTCGCAGACACGGATTTCCATGTTTTAAACATGGAATTCCATGTTTTAAACATGAAATTCCATGTTTTAAACATGAAATTCCATGTTTTAAACCGTGAAATAAACATGAAATTCCATGTTTAAAACATGAAATTTCGTGTCTGCGAAAAAAAAAATTAAAAAAAATCAAAAAATTCAAAAAAATCAGAAAATTCCGAAAAAAATCATAGACGTAAATATTAATTTGATTTATCCAAATATAATTTTTTTTTATTTTTTTGATTTTTTTTGAATTAGTTATGACGATTTTAAAAAAAATTCACGGACGCGCGCGTGTGATTATTAGTTTTTTTCTTATTTTTTAATTGTTAATTATAAGGGTAATTTTGGGATGGGGCTGTTTTCAATAAATATTTTTTCCTAGGCACCTTTTTCTAAATAAGTTTTTTAATAGGCATCAATCAACAATTGGCTCTTGTTTTTACACATTGAACAACCCATAATGATCTTGTCTCTACGTAATACTTCACGTTATTTTTATATATATATATATATTTTTTTTTATTTTTTTTGATAGAACAAATTTAGGTAATGTACTATAAACAATTCCTTTTTTCCTCTCGTCTTAATTAATCCTTACTTCTTTGAATCGAAAGAAAATAATATGTGTATAAATTTGGTATAATTACAAACTCCCTCTTTTTCTAAATAATTGTTCACTTACTTTATCTTAAAATATCAAAGATACATTTTCTTAATTTTAAATTCTATTATTCTTATTAAAACATTAGAGTTTATTTTTTTAATACATATTTTTATGATTTCAAAACCCTTTATATAGAGTATTCATTTTCAATCATATTGGGCCACATCAATGATGATAAATTAAATAATATTATATCATTACTCAAAATTAAGAGAATTTGATTCTCAACCATACAAAATTACTGTGATGACACGTAGAAATATTCTAATTTAAATGTATTTATAATAAAGGTTAAAATATCATTTATTATATGAATTAAAAAATTTCTCTAATATACATAAGTTAAGTATATCAATTAATTATTAGATTTGAATTATTTACGAAAATAGAAAAAGAAAAGAAATTAAACTTAGGGTTTGTTTGGATTGAAAGAATTGGAAAAAAAAGAAAGGAATATAAATGAATTTTTATTTTTTACATTATTTGTATTAGAAAATTTTATAAAATAAAGAAGGGGTTATTGTTGAAAACATCCTCCTTAAACTCTCTAATTGTTTTTTTATGCCTTCAATAATCTTATTTATAAAAAAATGCCTAATGAAATAATTATTTATAGAAAACATCCCCTTTATATTTTCTATACCTTTATTAATTTCATCACATGCGCGCGTCCGTGAAATTTTTTTAAAATCGTCATAACTAATTCAAAAAAAATCAGAAAATTAAAAAAAAAATATTTTTGAATAAATCTAATTAATATTTACGTCTATGAATTTTTTTGATTTTTTTTGAATTTTTTTAATTTTTTCGAATTTTTTTAATTTTTTTTTCGCAGACACGGAATTCCATGTTTTAAACATGGAATTCCATGTTTTAAACCGTGAAATAAACATGGAATTCCATGTTTCAAACATGAAATTCCATGTTTTAAACATGGAATTTCGTGTCTGCAAAAAAAAAATTAAAAAAATCAAAAAAAATCAAAAAAAATTAAAAAATTCAGAAAATTCCGAAAAAAATCATAGACGTAAATATTAATTTGATTTATCCAAATATAATTTTTTTTGATTTTTTTGATTTTTTTTGAATTAGTTATGACGATTTTAAAAAAATTTCACGGACGCGCGCGCGTGTTTATTAGTTTTTTTCTTATTTTTTAATTGTTAATTATAAGGGGGCTGTTTTCAATAAATATTTTTTTCTAGGCACCTTTTTCTAAATAAGTTTTTTAATAGGCATCAATCAACAATTGGCTCAATAAAGAAAGGGAATCATCCCAAAAAACACTCATGTAACCATTTTTATAATCATTCCAAATCGGAGTCAAATAGAGAAAAATGAATTTTATTAAAGATTAGAGGCTAAAATTAATCTTTTATTTTCTTTCCTTTTGTATTTTTTTCATTTCAAACAATAAATATCCAAAATCATTTATGAAATCTTCTTTTATAAAAATTTCTAATCTAAACAAAAAAAATTCTTTCTTTGCTTTTCTTTTATAATTTTTCTTTTCTTTTCCTTTATTACTTTTTTTCCTTCCAAATACAATTGGATTGAAAGAAATGGAAAGAAAGGAAAAGAATAAAAATATTTTTTTTAATTTTTACATTATTTGTATTAGAAAATTTTATGAAAGAAAAGCAAAGAAGTCATTTTAAAAATCACTCCTATATTTATTTTTATATCACTTCATATTGAAGTCAAATGGAAAGAAAGGAATTATATTAATGATTATAGACCAAACTTAACTCTTTTTTTTTTTTATTCCTTTTGTATTTTTGTCAATACAGACAAAATATATCTAAAATTATTTATGAAATCTTTTTTTATAAATTTTTTTAATCCAAACAAAAAAATTCCTTTCCTTTCCTTTCTTTTATAATTTTTCTTTTCTTTCTTTTTTAATAATTTTTTCCCTTCTAAATACAAACTGACCCTTAATTTTTAACCTTTATACCATACGCAATCCCTTATATTCTTAATATTTTATTCTTGTTCTCTCTTTTTTGTGCCTTATATTTTTTTTTACGAGTACAGAAAAGGAAATAAAACAAGAAAAGCGAAAAAACTTAACCTATGCCAAACTTCGAGAAGTGGTGAAGAAGACCATCTGAAGAGACGTGTTCGTCTTGTGCCCTGTGTCTGGCCTTTTTTGCTAGTAGATCTGCTCGAGCATTGAGTCGCCGTGTAATATGCTTGAAGTAAACTGGGCCCACTTCTCCGGACAGTTTGTGTATGTGTCTAATCCACGGTCCGAGCTCCCATCTAGCTGTCGACACTTGCTGGATACCTTGAATAAGGTCAAGGTTGTCAGAGAAGATTGTCTTCTCCTTGTTTGTCCATTGTTTCCCAATCTCGAGGGCCGTGATGATGGCCTGCGCTTCCCCGGCAGTACTGTTATTGCTGTTGGCGGTCATCGTGTGTTCGATTTGTGATCCGTCATTTATGTTGAATTGAACAATCCCAATTCCAGTGGGAAGGTGTGCTTGTGTAAATGAGGCATCACAGATGAAAGCGAACGTAGTATTAAAATCGAGATCGCGATTCTGGATATTTCAGTGCTTTCTAGGTATGTGGTTTCGTTTGCATACCAGTCGTTACCAAAATGTTCCTGAATATTTTTGTTTGTAACCCGAAGAATCTCATCAGTGTCAATGTCTGAGTTGTTATGCCAACTTTTCATCTTTGCTTTCCATAAGTTCCAAATCAGCAGTAGCATATAGGATATAACAACTTCCTTTTTCCAACCTCTCGCGGTATATAAGTCTACCATTATTAAAAATTATTCCCCTATATTCGTTACTACATGTTTCACACGTACATGTAATGTCGAGCCTGCCCATATGATCTTTGAGACCCCGCAGGTAAGCAACAAATGTTCTACCGTTTCTCGTTCTGCACAACACCATCTACAGTTGCTTTGTACTTCACATTTTCGGTTTTCAAGATTCCTACCTGTCAGAATTGCATTATTACATTCTTTCCAAGTAATTATTCTGACCTTAGTTGGAACATTTGATTTCCAAATGGTTTTGCCAAAGTGGACCCCCAGTGGGTATACCCGTGAATTGGTGAGGTTCCATAAAAGTTTCATTATCTGTAAGGACCTTATACCCCGTTTTTATCACATATTCATCATTGTTTGCATATGGCCAGATAAATCTATCGGGAACGTCGAGAAATTTTTTCCCTCATTATAACAGGGATGATTGGACGTGAAAAAGATCATTAAGCATATCAGTATTCCAGTTTGTAGTATTTGTGTCCCATAATTCATGATTTTTTTCCACGAGACATCCTTGTGGTATATCTAGGGTCCATTGTGTATCTAACCATTTATCATTCCAGATATTAATTGATTTTCCATTACCAATTTGAAATATTCCATATTTTTTCAGCATATCGCGCCCCTTAATTAAATTAGCGCATGACCAAGTTCGAGACTGTCTTAACTTTACATCGAGAAAACTAGTTTTCGAGAAGTAAATACCTTTTAGCAATCGTGCGGCCAACGTGTCTGGATTATGTAAAATTCTGCATGCCCGTGCCACCAAAAGAGCCGTGTTCATTCGTTTGATGTCCTTGAAACCCATGTCGCCAATGAGTTTGCTGACAGTCAGTTTTTTCCATGCGAGCCAGTGTATTCTTGATTTTTCACCTGAATTCCACCAAAACTTTGATATAGCCGATATTAATTTGTTACAAAAGGTAACTGGAAAGGAAAAGATAGACATAGAGTAAGTGGGTAACGCCTGGAAGACAGCTTTAATGAGGACTTCTTTGCCCGCATCTGATAGTAGATGCGCTTTCCATCCCTCGGTTTTGTTGAAATATTTTTCAGCGATCCACTGAAGGGCCTCGACCTTTGATTGTTTGTGGCAAAGTGGGATTCCCAAATACTTTCCCAGATCCTCTTTTTCTTGTATTGCCAATCTTGTGGACATCTGTCATCGTTGTGCTTCAAGTGTATCCCTGCTGAAGTAAATTGAAGATTTTGTATAATTTATCCTTTGTCCTGAATACATTCGTCAAAGTGCTCCACTTCATCATTGTCTAGTGTAAAAAAGAATAACGAATCGTCTGCAAATAACAAGTGAGAGACAACCTGACAGTTTCTAGTTATCTGTATACCTGTCATTACCTTCTACCTTGGACTCAATTAAACTGAAGAGTGATTCAGTCATTAAGGAGACTAAGAATGGAGATAAGGGGTCGCTTTGTATTAAACCTCTTTGTGGCTTGAATTTTCGTAGTTTTTCACCATAAAATTCAATTGAAACGTAACCAATGATAGACAATTCGAGATCCACGTAATCCATTTTTCATGAAATCCTAATTTATGAAGAACAAGTAGGATGAAATCCCAACGTACCTGGTCATATGCTTTAGCCATATTTAGTTTTATTGCTTCCATGGGCTTAGCATTTTCTCTTTTCTTCATATAGAAGGATATCTCTTGGTCCACTAGAACATTATCCTGGATTGCTCAACCTTTAATGAAAGCCTCCTGAGTTGGAGAGACTATGTCATTCATGAATTCATGTAACCTATTTGCTAAAAAATTTGGTCTATAGTAGCCAACTCCTTCTTGTATTTCCCCTTTTGGTATCAAAGTAATCAACGTTTCATTTAAAGTATCGAGAGATATGTTGTTGTTAAAAAAATCTTGGACCGTTAAAAGAACATCATATTGAATAATATGTCAGTATTCTTGATAAAACTTACCGTTTAGGCCATCAGGCCCAGGCGCTTTACTAGGGGACATGTCAAAGACAGCTTTCTTTGTTTCTTCCATTGTCGGTTGTCTAACCAGATTATCGTCCATTTCTTGGGTGACCTTCATCGGTATTCCTTGTAGTGCGTCGGTCATTTGGTTGTGGTTACGCTCTTTTAATAGGTCAGAGTAAAAGTTTTGAAGACCGTTCCAAACATCGGAGACTTCTTCCATCCATTTTCTGTGACTGTTTTTTATTCAATGTATTCGGTTCATATTCCGTCGACGTATAGTTTCTAGAAAAAGAATTTTGTGTTCTTATCCCCATATTTGAGCCATCCTTTCTTGGCTTGGTCGTACCAGTATTTTTACTCTGCTTCGTATGTCTTGGTGATCTCTTCCTTAGTTGCTTGTGGGTCCTTATGTGTTATAAAATAAAGTTCTAAAGTTGAGGACTCACAAACCGCAAGTGTACGGTTGTCCAAGTAATAAACCAATAAATCGGATTCGTTTGCAGGGACGGAATAGGTACAACTCTAGTGTGAATCAAATAGTGATTTAATTGCAAGTACAGAAAAATAAATGATATAATGTTTGTTTTGGTTTTCTAGGATGAAAGTGCAAATAAGTTAAATACTAAAATAATTAAATTGAAATGGAAACAATGAAAATAAGTAGGATAGACGCAAGGGAGAGAGTAGTACTTGAGTCACGCAAGGGTTTCACCACAAACTTTCTTAATTAATGATTTATGTTAAGGGGTGAATTGCTATAATTGTGCTAGTAGGGACTCTAAAGTCTCCTTACCCTTGTCAGGGTGGACTAAGGAGCTCTCCTACGGTATTCTAAACTCTGTCAGGATGATTAAAACTACCTTCAGATGGTTCAAGTTCTTACCACTTTGGATATTGGTTAGTCAAGTCTGTCAAGGTCATTGACGAATACCAACGACAATTACCTAGTTCTGTATCTACCCCCCCCCCCCCCCCCCCCGCGTCGAGGTGATCAATACGCCACTATATTGAATAGCCTAGATACTAATAATTATCCCTAGTTCGCGACTCTAAATATAATAATTCAAGCGTAAAATAAAAGCCAACACAAATAGCGAATTTAATTTTAATACTTAAATTCCAAATCAGAAAAACATGAATTAGACTAGTTTGGGTTCAACCCAATATGCGATTCTCAAGTACAATGTAATTTAGTTCATAACTGGATTAAAAATGAAAGAAATTAAATAAAAAGCATTCATTGTCAATTATAGAAATAAAATTAAGAACCTAATTGAAGGATTGATATGACTGTTGTTGGAAGAATTGATTCTCCAGCTTCAGCTTTTTCTCTCCTTTTTACTTCTTTGACTTCTCTCTGGCGTGTTTCTCCTTTGTAATATGAGTTGTCTGTTAAAAAATAAAGTCTAAGGTTTTTTTATAGTGGAAAAAACGGATTGGGCTTTACTCTAAGGAGGAAATAGGTTAAATGAAATAAAAGCCCAATCCTTAAATGCAATCCAGTGACTGGTGTGTAGCTGTTACTAAAACAACTTTAACTTTTGCGTCCAGACTCGGAATCGCTTCGTTAAACTTGTAAAATCTTCCTGAATTCAAGCTCTATAGTTCTTATTTTATGCTCCAAGGCTGAATCAGTGTCTAAGACGTTCAAAAACAGTGATTTGTAACAGCATTCCAGATTTTCTTCACATCTACTAATTTCTTCGTATCAACTTTTCCCTCCTTTGACTTTTACACTCAATCCAAGACTTTTATTTCCGTTTCTTCTCCTTGTCTTGATACTCCATCAAATCATAAACCTAAGAACTTTACACAAAAGACAAACAAATTAACGCGCAAAAGCTCTAAAACACAAATAGTATAAATCCAAGGGAAGAAATCGCAATATAACCAAATAAGCTTAAAAGTCTAACACATATGTCAATTAATCACCTAAAATGATGTCTCCTAAGGGAATATAATTAGAACAAAAAGGGAGACATCAAGACCACAAACTCAAACCTTTGTCGTCCCGACAAAGTAAAATTAAAACAGGGCTCTAGGTGATATGCAAAAAAGGTAGAGTCTAGTAAATAACACCCAAAGCATAACTTAAAAAAAAATCTCATATAGTATGATCCTAGGAATTAATATGCACATACAAATATCATGCAAAATCAAACACAAATAATTAATTAAAAATTAACTTCACAATGCTAGAAGGTTACGCTTGTACTTATCTCAAGATGATGGTTATAGTATGTTCATTGATCCTCACTAGCTTTGAACGCTCCACTTAGCATACTCCCTATTATCTAAATTACAAATCTACTATATATCTAGGAATCACGAGGACTTTATGGTTATAGCGTAGGCTTAGGGACGGTATGTAATGTATATTTGGTAAATTTGAAGTGAGCTTTTGGCTCTCTCCTCACTTACCATCAACAAACTGTCCTTGAGCTTGAGTTTACACTCTAATATTGATCTCACTCAACCCATTTGATGCGCTAGTTAGAGTCCCAAGAATTACCCAATAAGATGATTTCTCAAAACTTTCCACTTTGCCGGTTACTTTATTTGTTTCTTTTTGTTTTCTTTTTCGTATTTTTCTCTTTTTTTTTTGTTTTTTTGTATAAGATACCCATGACCATCGTTTTGATGTGAATATTCATGTCTCATATAATAATAATTATTTTTTCAAAGACCCGGCAAAGGGTTACAAATAATACATCATCAAAAAAATTGCGCATAAACACAAACGCATACAAATCCCCTCCCAATGTAATCTCCCAATAATGAAACCCACCACCTCAAAGTCAAGCTCAAGACAGAAAGTCTCAAGATTGTGATTCAAGTGCAGGTCATATGGTAATGCCTAATAATCTAAAGGGATGTGGGCTCATATTATGGCAACAAAAGAAAGGCTTAAAGGCTAAAAATGGGGCTAAGGCGGATAATATTATATTAAGGGATAGAAAGCTAAAAAGTTTCAAAAGGCTAACAAGAACTGCCTCTATCATTTTCCTAGTTATATGGCTCGCTTCTAGTTCATACCTAAGTGGGTTCTCTACTAATTTAGACCTCACGTTCTACAAACCAAACATTTTCCTTAAGTACAACTTTACTTCTTTTGCATTGTTCATTAATTCTACCTCTCAATTACCTATGTTTGCATGCAATCTAAATGCGTTTTATACTGAATCCTAAAGTCTACTATTTTCTATCATAAATTCATAAAAAGTTTGCTTAATGGGGACATTTAAAATGCTCTACAATCAAACGTAACCCTAAAATTAATATTATTGAAAGCACTTAAAACAAATAACACATAAAAATTGGGATGAGGCAACGAACCCCACCCCAAAATCATAAATGAGTCGTGTCCCCACGACTCGAAAAGACTCGATAAAGCAATTAAACTATTATACACTACTAAATGAGAAGGTTAGGAAAACGTATCTCAACCAGCACTAGGCAGGTTTTCAGTGCTGCTTCCAGGTTGGGTCATCTTCTTAAGCATTGTGTAAACAACATGTTGGGAATCACCCAACCTATCCAATCTGTTTTTCATAAAGACTAACTCTCTTGTGACGCTTCCTATAGCTTTCAACACCTTTTCATGTTTCTCCTCTAAAGCTTTCATTCTTTCAATAACCTCATGATATTTGGAAACTTTAACTTTGCGTTTAGGAGGTCGCGCTTTAGTCTCTTCTCCAAAAGGCTTGTCTAACTCAATCCCATTCTTCTTGGATTCACTATAAATATTTGCAATTGAAATCGATGTGAGATTTGTACCTTTTTCGACCAGTGTATCCTCAATGTTCCGAAGTGGCACCCTTGCGACAAAACAGATTTTTGTGATGGTGCATGGGAACTTAAGGTTGCGTGCACTAATGGGATTCTTCATATAAGACATGATGGAATTATAAATTATTCGAGCTACATCAATCTCCTTCTTCTCAATAAAACATTTAATGAAGATTAGTTGCTCGCCTGTTACCTCGGATATGTGATTGTTACCAAAGAATGTAGGAATAATTAAACGGGACCATGCTCTCGCACGCAGCAATAAATCACTACTAAAAGCTTGACATTCATACCTAACACCTTTGGGAATGGGCGGAGTCCCATGAATCTAAACACCTTGATAAAACGATTCCCATTCGAATGTCGGATTGTTAAGCTCCTATTGGTATTGGCATGGACCTCTTAAATTTGGTAGGTTAAATACCTTACGAATATGCTCAACTGAGAAAGGAATAATCTTCTTACGGAGTTCAATAGCGTTACCATTCGCAAAGACTAAGTCTGCATAAAATTCTCGAACCAAAGTCGGAATATAGCTCAAATCTCTTTCTCTCAGTTCTTTCCACCCAAATTCATCACATGCAACCGCGTAATATTTGAATTCACCATCCATTATATTCAACGGAAACCCTTTCTCAACACCAAAAGCAATACTATTAAACCTCTTATGAACTTGGTCTTTCCAAGGAACTAATGGCTTATTAGGCTTAGGTTTCATAGCCATTGTTTTTCTTCTCACAGAACGTGGAAGGATAATTGGATCACTTACCTCTTTTTCTTCATCTTTGTCTTCATTCATGATAGGTTCTTCAAGAACAACAGTACTTGGGTTCTCTTTCCTCTTCATAGTCTTCTCAACCGCCTCACTAGGAACCTTAGAACGTGAATCCGGAATTTCAATGGCATTAGCTGGACTAGCTCCAATAGTGTTAGGATTAACTCTTCCTCTTCGGTTATATCACAAATAATCAGTCTTGTTCGTCATCTAATTGAACCCCAAACTCAAAACTTCAAAAAATTCAAAAACTAGAGAAAAGTTTTGAACTTTGATGTTTTAAGGATTAAGAAAGATGGTTGAAGGTGTTATATGATATGGGTAATGAATATCTAATGGAGGGGAAGAAGTTTAATGGGTGATCTTGAAGGTTTGATGAAGGAAAAGGAAGGATTGAAGTGAAGAATTTTGGTGTTTGGTGGAAGGATTTGATACCGAGTATGTGTTAGGAGTGGTTTAGAGGGAAAGATTTGATGTGTTGTGGTGTTTTGATGATGTTTAGCAGGTATTTTCTGAAGTTTGGTTCGTCAATAATGGAGTTGTGTGTGAGAGGTTGTGTCCAAGAGAAGAGAACATGGTAATATAGGTATTAGGGTTTTGAGTCGGCGGCCGCACCGATATACCGGTGGATCGATCGGCATACCAGCCCCAATAACTTGAAAAAATCTCGTTCATCTCATGGAAGCAAATCATAGTTGCGTGAAAGGTGTCGAGTTACCGTGAGTTGACCGGCATACCAGTCAGAAGGCCGGCTAGCCGGTCGCAAATGGATTTTTTCGACACGATTTTTTTTAGCGACGCAATATATAGTTGCGTGGAATGGCCTCCAAGACAGTAGCTCGCGCTGTAACAAAATTCTTGACCAGCATACCGGTCAGCTGACCGGCTAGCCGGTCGCATTCCTTGAAAATTCGGCGACGCACTTTATAGCTGCGTGGAATGGCCTCCAAGACAGTAGCTCGTGTTGTGATGTAATTTCTCGACTGGTATACCGGTCAGATGACCGGCTAGCCGGTCGTGCGAATGACTTTTTCGGCGACGCAAATAATAGTTGCGTGTGATTGGTCCTCTGACAGATTGTTTGATCCTAGTTGATCGGCATTACCGGTCAGCTGACCGGCTAGCCGGTGCGAGTGATCAACTTTTTGACCAAAAACACGCTTTATCCTGCGTCTCACACTTGTTAACCCTAAACTCATGGATTAAGTACATGCATTCATCAAAACACTAGACCTTTCTCATTTCTTTTTAAGAGTATACACTAATACACAACATTGTAGCTAATTTGTACTACCGAATTGAAAGACTTTTGACTGAATTAAACTAATATACATACAAAATGGCTTTTGTTTAACGTTGTTAAGCTCGACGGGTTACCTCTCGCTTCTAGGGAGCTTCGAGAAGGTACATGACCTCTCCAGGATGTGGATCTTCTGAGCGATTGATATCCTCGCCCCCACGATAAATTTTCAAGCGATACCATTCACCATAAAGGTGTGGTGCTCGATTGCATGTTCGATCTCTATATCTCCATGAGGCGTGACATTGGTCACAATATAAGGACCAGACCATTTCGATCTCAACTTACCTGGATAATTACTGAACTTGGAGTTGTATTTCAGCACCCTTTGTCCAACTTCAAATCTTTTCACACGCATACGATTTTCATGCCATCTCTTGGTATTCTCTTTGTACAGTTTAGCATTCTCATAAGCATGTAATCGAAACTCATCAAGTTCATTCAATTTCATTATACGATTCTCACTGACTAAAGTAGGATCTAGATTCATCTGCGCTATAGCCCAATATGCACCTACTTCAAGTTCAAGAGGTAAGTGACAAGCCTTAACATATACCATACGATACGGAGATGCACCAACTGGAGTTTTGAACGCAGTACGATAAGCCCACAATGCATCATCTAACTTCATCGACCAATCTTTTCTTGTGGGGCCAACAAACTTCTCTAGGATGGATTTGACCTCTCAATTAGAGACCTCAACTTGACCATTGGCTTGTGGATGATAAGCGGTAGATACGCGATGTCTTATCCCATGCTTCTCTAGAATTGTCTTCAAGTATTTGTTCACAAAGTGCGAACCTCCATCATTGATAACAACTCTAGATGTGCCATGTCTAGTGAAGATATGTGACTTCAAAAATTTAATCACGACTCGTGAATCATTAGTTGGTAGAGCTACAACTTCTACCCATATGGAAACGTAATCCACATCTAATAGGATGTATTGATTTCCATTGAATGGTACAAAGGGGCCATGAAATCAATACCCCAATCATCAAATATTTCTACTTCAAGAACATTATTACATGGAATCTCATCCCTCTTGGATATGTTACCAGTAAATTGGCATCTATGACATTTATTAATGTACTCATGACAATCCTTATGTAAAGTAGGCAAATAAAAACCAGACTGTAATACCTTAGAAGTTGTGCGGTCACCTTTGAAATGTCCTCCATAGGGTGAGTCGTGACAACCTGCAACTACTGACAAAATCTCATTCTCAGGTATACATCTTCTTACCATTTGGTCACCACATACTTTTTAGAGGAAAGGATCCTCCCAAAAGAACTGTTTAGCACGGCTTATTAGTCTATTCTTATCTTGTGAAGTAGCTCCTTCAGGAAAAGAACCACTCACAATAAGATTAGCGATGTCTGCATACCAAGGAGCACCATCATAAATAGCAAATAAACTCTCATCTGGAAACTCCTCTCTAACTAACTCAGGACCACTATTTGATTTGGAACCTTCAAGACGAGACAAATGATCCGCAACTTGATTATCACACCCCTTTCGATCTCGAATATCTAAATCAAACTCTTGCAACAACAAAACCCATATGATTAAACACGGCTTAGCATCTTTATTCTCCATAAGGTACTTAACAGCAGAATGATCGGTAAATACAACAATTTTTGCCCCAAGGAGGTAGGAACGAAACTTAACAAATGCATAAACAACAGCTAAAAGTTCCTTCTCAGTCACTGTATAATTTACCTGAGCACTAGTGAAGGTCTTACTTGCATAGTAGATAGAATGGAATACTTTACCTTTTCTCTGACCCAACACAACACCCATAGCTAAATCACTAGCATCACACATAACTTCAAACAGAATCTTCCAATCAGGAGGTAACACAATAGGCGTAGTAATAAGCTTTTCCTTAATCTCTTGAAATGCCTTCATGCAAGCTTCATCAAAAAGGAATTTGGAGTCCTTCTCGAGTAAGTTACACCACGGCTTGTCGATCTTGGAAAAATCGTTGGTAAAACGGCGATAGAAACCAGCATGGCCCAAATGTTGGGAAAAAAGGTCAGATTTCCTGTTCGAGAATCGTGCACAGAAGAAAGTGAAAAGACAAGAACAACAAGTTTTACGTGGTTCAGCCGAAGATGCCCACCTCCACGGAGTAATTCAATATAATCACTCACACTATTACAATTTAGTTTTTGTACGAAAAACTCAAAACCCTCTCATAAAAGAAAGAACAAAGATCTCTCACACTAACCCAAGACTCTAATCACTATAGGATCGTTACACACTCACAGTTAACTAACCTATATGATTCTTGCTCTTGGATATTTCGTGTCTCTCTTCTTTTCTCTCTTTCTTTCTCCTTATCTTTAACCATCAACATATGGTACCTAATTATAGGATTTTACAACTGATCCAAACAAATAAATCTATTCATCTTGAAACCTTCAACCCTCTTAAGTTTCCAAGACAACTCATTAATCTTTGAAGACTATCACTTGGTTTCTCAAGACACCAATTAATATCTAAGACTTCCACTTAGTTTCTCAAGACACCAATTAATATCTTAGACTTCCACTTAGTTTTCTAAGACACCAATTAATATCTAAGACTTCCACTTAGTTTTCCAAAACACCATTTAGTCTTCCAATGCAATGGTTCATGGATGTGAGTCAAATCTCAATAATTCCTCCCTTGACGAGCATCACCAAAAACCTCGACAATATCGGGAATACATACTTGAAGACAAGGCATGACTAAAAGGGAATACATGATTTTGTGTGTTGATGTAATACATAAATGACTATTTTGTGTATTAGATCAACACACAAAATAACAAAAAGAGACTGGACAAAAAGATTTTACAACAAGATAGTAAAAAACAAGTAAAAATAGGGTATATGTAATTAATAAAGTTAAAAAAAATAATCTTTACTCGTTTTTAACTATCTTGATGTATTAACTTTTTGTCCAACCATTTTTTGTTATTTTGTGTGCTGTTATAATACACACAACAGTCATTTGTGTATTACGATAACACACAAATTCATTTTTTCACTTCTAGTCAATCTGACCGGTTTGTGTGTTCATGTGATACACAAAATCATAGACTGAAAAGGGAATACATGATTTTGTGTGCTGCTGTAATACACAAATGACTGTTCTGTGTATTAGATCAACACACAAAATAACAAAAAGAGGTTGGACAGAAAGATAATACATCAAAATAGTAAAAAAAAACAAGTAAAATTAGGGTTTATGCAATTAATAAAGAGAAAAAATGATTTTGTTAAGGAAATTAATATGTTAGATTGATTCTATGATTTTATGTGTTACAGAAATCACGGACGCGCGCATATTGTATAATTTGAGAAACTTTTTTTGTGTGTTATAATAACACATAAAACGGATTATCGAAATTTAAAAATAATTTTTTTTAAAGAATCAAAAAATCCATAGACGTAAATATTAATTTGTCTCGTCTAAAAATGTAATTTGTCTATTTTTACGATTTTTTAAAATTAGTAGTGAATTTTTTATAAAATTTAACGGACGCGCGCGTGTGATGAAATTAGTTGGTGGTAATTGGTGGTGACGAAACTAGCCGGTGGTAGTTATAGGCGCAGGTGGTGGTCAACGGAGAATAATAGTGGTGATGATGGTAGGGTGAGGTGGTGTGTGGAGGTGGGGTGAGGGTGGGGTGGTAGGTGGTGGTGGTTGAGGTGGATGGTGGTGGTGGGTGGTGATGGTTGGGGTGGATGGTGGTGGGATTTGTGGTGGGTGGAAAATGTATAAGGTGGTGGTGATAGTTGATAATAGTGGTAGTCGGTGGTAATTGTACGAGGTGGTGGTGGTCACTGGTGGTGGCCAGATTTTATAATAAAAATATGTATTATTAGTATTATATAATATAATAAAAAAATTAATTTTTTAAACTATAAGTAGGAATGATTATTTTTCCATTTTTAAGAATAGAAATTGACAATTCGTAACTAATGAGAAATTACCTCTTTAATAAACAACTACCAAAACTCACGTTTATAGATTTGATTCTCGATGTATAGTACTAGTAGTTCATTAATTGTCTTTTTTATGGGATAATGCGTCATACCATATGACATATGTCACATGCATTCGTCAGTTATCACATAAAAAAAATGTCCTCAATGCATCAACTGTCAAGATAATTTATACTTAAATAGCTTACTGGTCACCATAGTGCGATAATAAATCTTCAAGAGAGTTCAATACGAGCCACCAAAAGAAAGAAAAATGGAGATTTCAGTCAGCTACTTATTTGCAGCATTTTGTGTTGTTCTTGTGATTTTGTCATGGAAAATACTGAACTGGGTATGGTTTGAGCCTAAGAAACTAGAAAAAATCCTTAAAAATCAAGGTTTAAATGGAAATTCTTATAAGCTATTCTATGGAGACATGAAAGAGATTATTGAGGTATTTAAAGAAGCCATGTCCAAGCCAATTAACCTTTCTGGTGATATTTTGACTAGAGCACAGCCCTTTTTCGTCAAGACTATCAACACTTATGGTATGTTTCCGATGATCTTTGTTTATGGTAGTTCTTAATTTGAACCCTGTGTGTCTGGTTTTATGATCCGAACACTTTTTCTCCACTGGTTTATGCAAAGACTATAAATTGGTATTTATGATGAATTCAATTAATCGATCAGGTAAAAACTCTTTCACATGGCTGGGACCAAGACCATCCGTGCTCATCATGGATCCTGAACTTATCCAAGAAGTCTTGGTTAAGAGTTATGAATTTCAGAAGCCTGGATCTAATCCACTTTTGAGATATCTTGTTCAAGGATTAGTTAATTACGAGGATGATAAATGGGCAAAACATAGAAAAATCATAAATCCAGCTTTCCATCTAGAGAAACTCAAGGTACTTTTTGATAACAAATTAAAAAAAAATCGTATTGTTGTTAATTTTTTCTGTTACAGCAAATGATCCCTGCATTTTCGTTAAGTTGTGTTGAGATGTTAAGCAAATGGGAAGAAGTTGCATCACCAAGTGGATCGTGTGAGCTAGATGTGTGGCCTTATCTTCAAACATTTACTAGTGATGTAATTTCACGTACAGCTTTTGGTAGTAACTACGAAGAAGGACGAAAGATTTTTGAACTACAAAGGGAACAAACCGAGCATGCTATGCTCGCTATAAGGTCAATATATATCCCCGGTTTGAGGTAAATCTTTTTTGTTAAATAAAATATTAAAGTTCATGGTTTTTGAGATTTTTCATTATTTTGTCAGGTTTTTACCAACTAAGAGGAATAGAAGAATGAAGGAAATTGCAAACAAAGTTCAATTTGTGATTGAAGGTATTATTGATAAAAGAGTCAAGGCCATGAAAAAAGGGGAAGACATAAATGATGATTTATTAGGGATTTTATTGGAATCTAATTTTAAAGAAATTGAAGAAAATGGAGGAACAAAAAGTAGTGGGATGAGTGTAGAAGAAGTCATACAAGAGTGTAAACTTTTCTATTTTGCTGGACAAGAAACTACCTCGGTTTTGCTTTTATGGACATTGATTTTATTGTGTAAACATCCTGAATGGCAGACACGTGCTAGAGAAGAGGTTTTGCAAGAATTTGGAGATGAAAAACCTGTTTATGATCAGTTAAATCACCTCAAAATCGTGAGTTATTTTCCAACATGTTTTTATATTCATATTAAATGTTTCTTATGAGATATTTTATTCACCTCAGGTAAATATGATTTTGTACGAAGTGCTGAGGTTATACCCACCTGTTACTGTACTTGGGCGAAAAATTACTAAAGAAATAAAGTTGGGAAAAATGTTTTTACCTGTTGGAGTGAATATTCAAATCCCAATAATTTTGTTACATTATGATGAGGAGATATGGGGTGCGGATGCGAAAGAGTTTAGGCCAGAGAGATTTGGCGAAGGATTATTGAAAGCAACCAAAGGCAAAGTTACCTATATTCCATTTGGTTGGGGACCTAGAATATGCATTGGTCAAAACTTCGCAATGTTAGAAGCAAAATTAGCATTATCATTGATTCTACAAAGATTTGTAATTGATCTTTCTCCATCTTATGCTCATGCTCCTATCTCGAAAATTACTCTTCAGCCTCAATTTGGTGCTCACTTGATCCTACGGAAGATATAGATTTGGCAATTTGTCAGGTGAGTTATGTGAAGACGAAAGATGATGGTTAATCTATGACAAAGAGAAGCTTATGACATTTGATTAGCCGGATTAAGCACAGCATATGAGTCCTCGAAGACAAAGTACAGAAATATACTTTCATTTGGTTATAGTCTATTTAGAAATAATTTTGAACATTTTGATTTGTTTAACTTTAAATTAATAAATAGTGCTATTGTTCTTGGATATGGAGTTTCTATTGAAGCATATATAGAAGAAGAAGGTAAACAAAAAAATCTATAGACTTTGACAATGGGAGGCAACTGTCCTTCCACAAAAATCCAATCTATTTGCTAGTTCCATTCTTATTTGAAATAAAAAGATTATTTTTGAAATCCATCAAGTTTAAATTTGGAGGATAATAGAAGAGGTATTTTGTTTCATCAGCACTTTTGGACTGCAGATCAGTGGCCTGTGTCACTAAGTATTATGCAGCTCACAAAGCAGGTCCACATTACAGGTACAGGGGTGCAACCTCAAGGGAGGCGAAACCAGGGGCATAACTGCGAAGCTGTCCACCAGGGACCACTTTTTTTAAGAATGATATAAGGCTTGACTTGATTGCTGTAAGAGAAAAGACGTGGCATATGAAGGCCCAAATTAGACGTGGGAAGATATAAAAGAAGAAATGAAAAACAATATATATATATAACAGTCCACCTCAGCATTCCACTAAAACTCTTAACCCAACCACACAACCATATTGACCTCACTTACCTTGGTTCAAATGAAACCCCGGTTATCTTAACCTCTAAACACTACCATCCTATCAATAACACAATCAAAAACCTAAATCAAACACTCTCCTCTGAAAACAAAAACATTTCCACTTAACATAATCAAACCACACTGAATCATCAACCACCTCTAAGATCCAATCTCATTCTCTCTCTCTCTATGAAGACACTGGAACTCCTATCCACCACCGAATCCACGATTAATAAGCTCAAACGAAGAACAAAAGCGCAAGTAACTAGGTGGAAGGTAAGTAAACCATTAAACAACACTACTACTAACTACATCACAGAAGAAAGATAACCAAAATATAGAAGACACAAACATGGAAATCAAAGATATTGAGGCTGAAAAAGAGCGGGATTGTCCTTGAACAAACCCACAGAGGTAATTAATACAATTCGGTTGGAACTGTCAAGGGATTGGTAACCCCTTAGCAATTTAATACTTAAAGATATGGTCAAAACCCATTATCCTGAGGTAATTTTTCTTATTGAAACTCTTAACTGTAAAGCTAAAACCGATGCCCTTATTAATATTCTAAATATGAAATTATTTACACTATTGAACCAGAAGGTAAATCAGGCGGTTTAGTTCTATTAGCCACAAATGAACTTAACATTAAAGTTCTGAACTACTCTAAAAACTATATTTGTTGTCACTAGGGGCGTATTTAGCTTGGGCTAGGGGGGCTCAAGCCTTTTTGCCCAAAAAATAATTAGCCCTCTATGAACGTTTAGATTATACATTCTTGTTATAAAGTGGACAAAAGATGTTGTAGCTCAGTGGATGCTTTGCTAAGTTTGTTAGATTTAGAATAGAGGTTGTGTGTTCGGAACATAGCAATTACTTTATTTTTTTCTTAAATGCACATAGAATATAAAATCAATCTTACTTAAATAGACTTAAAAATAGAAAATCTTATATTTTTCATAACTATTTAATAAAATTTTGTAACTATTTATAAGGCTTTCCTTTATTCCTATATCTTAATAATTTTATTGTTTGTTTAATATACTAAATTTAAGTCATAACTTTGTCAAATTTCACCGACTTATAAGAATATTGTAATTCATTATACTGGTCTTTATTTAGGTATCATTGCTTTTATACATTACTTAATAAGATTATAATATTTATCCTTTTAGATTTTAGAATATGGATATAGCATTATAAAATACTATTAATATAATTTTAGCGATACTATGTAAAATAGGCGCGGTGTTATTTTTTCCTCAAAATGTAACGTTAATGGTGTTATTTTGCATCATTTTTAGGTAAATACTAACTTGTAAGTTTATTTTGTTGAACGGACGAGAATCACAATAGTATTTCATGTCCATATCTATATTTTGACATTTTTAATCATAAATTTATGTTTTTTATATTTACCTTAAAAAACTAGAAACACTAACCCCCGAAACCCCATATATATCAAGCCCCCTATTTTATCTCCTGTATCCGCCCCTGGTTGTCACGTAAGCGATGACATGAGAATTAAAGCTTTCTATAATTACATTTATATCTCATCTTATGATAATGAAAAGGAAAAAAATGTTACTGAGATAAACAATCTTATGATAAATCACACTTATGCACCTTGGTTTTTTATTGCTGACCTTAACATGATTATATTCAACTATGAAAAGTTAGGAGTCAATGAGAACCAAGACATCAACAATAATTTGTTTAATTTCTTCATTGAACACAACTTAATTGAAACATCAAACAAAGCGTGTTTCTTAACCTAGAGTAATAGAAGTGGGGATAAATTAATTAAACTAAAAAAGGACAGAGGTATGGAAAACCATGCTTGGATATTCTCTAGCCTAAAGTATGGATTGCTACCTACCAACTATAGGCTCTGATCACAGCCTTCTCATCCTTCATTGTTATAAACCTAATCATACAAGATTTGATAGGTTTATATATCAAAACAGTTGGAACAATGAAGAGGAAGTGGAATAAATGATAAAAACTCATTGTAATTCTTATACTTAAAATATATACAGAGGTATCATTAAGTTTGGCAACAAGTTAAATCATATATCCCATGTTATAACAAATTGTAATAAAACTTATAATTAAAGTAAAAACACCTGCAACTATTGGTCAACTGAGACCAATTAGCTGCTCAAACTTCTCTTACGAAATAATTGATGCTATATTAGTTAAGAGACTCAAAGCATTCATGATAACTATATCTTATGAGCAATCAACGTTTATAAGTAATATGAATATAACTGATAACCTCATTATTGCTCATGAAACTATCCCCTATTTGAAAAATAAAAGGGTCTCAAAAATTACTCTATTGCTATTAAAGCAGATATCTCAAAACCTTTTGAGAGTATTGAATCGTACTTTCTATTTGATACCATGAAAGCACTTGGATTCTCAAAAACTTGGATAAAGTGGGTTGAAAATTTTGTAAAAACGGTTTCTTACCCTATCTTACTCAATGGAAGCCTAATTGAAATACCTAAACACATTAAAGGGACTAGGCAAGGAGACACATTATCTCCTTCGTTGTTATGTATTGTCACTCAGGCCCTAACTGCTATGATAAAGTCAACAAAGGGCTGATACTAGTATTAAACTTAGCAGAAATTGCCTAAACTTAACTCATATTCTATTCGTAGATGATAACTTATTATTTTTAAAAGCCAATCATCATGAATTCTATCATTTTAATGATTTTATGAACATGTATAGCTATGCATCCGGACAAACAAAAAACTTAAACAAGTGTGCAGTTATATGTAACAAAAATACTACCATAAATATTGATTATGAACTTACTAATATTCTTCAAATAAACCATCTAACCAGCCTGGGTAATTACTTTGGTCTACCTTGACTAGGGTAAATAAAAAACCAAGGCACTTGAATGGCTTATAGAAAGAATTATTACAAAACTTGATAACTGGAATTGTAAACTAATTTCTGAATTTGGGAAAGAAACTCTTATAAAAGCTGTAATTCAATCCATCCCTGTCTATATCATGTCTATATTCCATAACCCTGAATCTATATGTAACAAGTTAACGTCTCTTATTCCCTCTTATTGGTGGGGTAATAATGGAAAAACTAGAATACACTAGAAATTTTGGAAATATATGGAAACGCCTAAAACTGAAGATGGTATGAAGTATGAACTTCAAAAAATTTATACATTTTAACATATCTCTCTTTGCCTCTTCTACATGGAAATATAACAACAACAAAGAATCCATTGCCTATAAAGTTATCAAAAGAGTCTATTTTCCTAATGAAAACTTTGATTCAGCAAAAACAGGGTATATCCTCTTGGGCCCGGAGAAGCTTGATTTTATGAAGAAACACATATATAAAATACACTGCAATGATCGTTGGTAATGGGGATACCATTCAGGTTGGAATGATGATTGGATTCTCCAATATGACAAACCATTAAATATAACTAATTTCCCTATCATTAAAGTGTCTGAGATGATAAATCATGATAATACATGGAATAATGAAACTCTTATAAATGCACTGAGATATGAAAAAGCTTAAAGATTGCAAAATCAACATTAGCATTACAAATGCGTCAGATATCCAAATATGGAAACCATCCAAAAATGGAAACTTAACTACAAAAGTAGTATATAACAATATATCTCAAAAACTATCTAAGGAAAAATAAAAAATTGTTAAAAACCTACCATTTACCTCTTTTAAACTCAATGCAGACTTTTGGGATATCATTTAGAAGGTAAGACTCCCACAAAAACTGAAAAACTTTACATGGAGGGTAATATCAAATGCGATCCCAAATGAGGATATAACAGATATCACTGAAAATGTGCTTTTAACAACATTTGTAAAGTTTGTGGAACTAAAATTGAAACCAATGAACATCTATTCTTTTATTGCTCAAGCTCTAGAGCCACATGGTTTGCAACTCCCAGTGGTCTATACTCTTCAAATGATAACACAAAAAAAATGGAAAAGTGGCTACAATGGCTTATTAAAAGTAAAATTCCAAATGATGAAAAGGATAGACCACAAATTGAGATGCAATCCATCTGGAAGGCTAGAAATTTAAAAATCTTTGAAAATCATACTATATGTCCCTTGATGAATGTGAAAAAAACTCTTATAATGCCTATGATGAGTTCATCAGGTTTACTAACCTAAAGTATGAGGCATTTTCAAATGCAAATAGAAAAAATGTGGAAAAATTAACAACAACAATGTATAACAGGGAGTTACTTAATAACCTTATCACTCATATAAACGTAGACGCTTCTTATCTTAAAACTACTAATAATATATGATGCACCTGCTAGTGTTTTTAGTGATATTAAGGGCAACTTTTTGGGAGGAAGATCATGGAATTTTACTGCACATTCTCCAAAAGAAGCTGATGCAAAAGGTATAAGAAATGCTCTATAAAAGCTTCATCACAACCAACTAGGAATTTTGTTCTGCAAAATGATTGTCTTAGCCTTATGAAGCCCCTCATGATTGGCGCAAAATTTGAAAATCGTAATCTCTTCTACATTTTTGAAGATATTCAAAGTTTGGCACACAAATCAACATAAATTTTCTATATGTTTCTCAAAAATCAAATCAAGCGGTGGATTTAATTGTAAAGAAGGAAGTTTCTTCCAACTTTCTTAACAATTAGGCTTCTTGCCCACCTCCACAATTTTTAAAACTTCTTATACTTGATTTCGTTGTATCGGAAATAGGCTAAGAACACAAACTCCTAACTTATCATATTTAAGTGTTCTATTTTAATTTAATTTATGTTTTAACGTTAAGGAAAATTCTAACTCATTTTTTTGTTTCATGGGCCACTCTTTCCTGCTTTCTTGATTTTTCGATCATGTTATGATAAGTTGTTATTTTTTTCAAAAATATATTTTACATTTGAACTAATGAATAATAGAAATCCAATTACTATTCGTTAACTATTATATATTCTAATTTTTTTCTAAATATATATACAGATCATGCCAATTATGAATATTAAGTAAAATTTTAGTTTGGAGAATTTTTTTTTATTATCAATTTTAGTTTTGTATAACTTGGTTATAACTTTCATCTATTTTAAATTTAGGTCATTTTTTCCCAATTTTAACCATAAATATTTTATGTTTTGTTTAATGTGTACATTTTTATATGAATATGAAAAGAAAATAAGCAATAAATTAAAGGGATAGGAAAATAAATGTATAGTTAATCTTTGATTAATATAATAAAAAAGATAAATATTGAAGAAGAAATTGTGATTAAAATTGAAAAAACTAAAAAAAACATGGTTTAAATTAAAGAAAAAACAAATATATGATTAAAAATTAAAAAATTACTAAAAATATAATTTTTCTGGGACAAATATAAAAAATAATAATCTAAAATAAAACCTTACCAAAGATAAATGTTTGATCTTTTTGGACAGGATTGGACGCTGACTCAGAATACTCATAGGCCATCCACAACCCCTCATCCACAATCAACTACAACTCGTGGCATACCACAAGATACGCAGATTCTTTACACATGTGATGCTTCCTTCAAAGAAATATCGGCTCAAAGTGGGATTGTCATTGTCCGTAGGGACATTAACACTGACTCAAGACAGGTTTTTTCAGCACCTATTTGGACTGACTCGGTCATGGAAGCGGAAATGTCCGCGGTATATGAGACAACAAAAATCGCATCCAGAGAGATGTCTCAAACGATTACTATCTGTTCAGACAACCTTGAGGTCATTCAAGGTATCTCCAAGTTGTCAGCAGCCTGGTGGAAGATCAGACCATCACTTCAGCTTGTGCAGCAATTGGCCGAAAGACACAGACATCTGTCTTTTCAGCATGTCCCCCGAAGTCAGAATGGATGGGCTGATAGAGCCGCGCGTATTGCTAGACAACGGCATGTCGAGAGGTCACTCAACGCCTCTATGACACAGGATTTCAGGAAACTGGGTATCGGCTAATTTAGTCCTCACTTTTTACCTTACCGTTCGACCAAAAAAAAAGTATAGTATTTACTTTCTTTTTAAATCAAAGTTTTTTTTAAAATACAGCTGAGGTTAAAAAAAAGCGTAGCTAATAATAAAAACTAACTACAGCCTCACGGGAAATCTAGAATAAGTCTAGAGGTCGCATAACTACTCCGTCCTTTGAGATACTGCTCCAGAAGTAGTCTGGAGGTTCCTCAAATAAGCAAGTTTCTTCCATCAATGTTGGAATATAAATTTCTTATAATGTGTTTTTTGTCTTTTTTCTAATTGTTTAAACATTTAGTTGAGTTGACAAATTAATATAGTATCAAAGTTTAGTTTCGACTTTTTAATTAAATTGACAAATTAACAATCAAATTTACATATTTTTCGGTTAGCAAATCTGCGTATGTATTCGTCTATCAATAGATAAAATTAAATTCAAATTCAGAATGACCCTACACGTTTACTATCTATTGTATGAGATTTGGTTTATTAGGTTCCTATCATCCTACTAATAAATTACTATATTTTAGGGCCAATGACCCAAAAAATCAAACTAATATTATACTTGCCCCAAACAATCATCCATTAACTTACTATTATAAGATTACATGTTTACCCTTACACCATAAGAACTATTCCCATCACGGACGATTCCCGTCACGGACGATTCCCGTCAAGGACGATTCCCGTCACGGACGATTCCCGTCAAGGACGATTCCCGTCATGGACGATTCCCGTCAAGGACGATTCCCGTCAAGGACGATTCCCGTCAAGGACGATTCCCGTCACGGACGATTCCCGTCACGGACGATTCCCGTCACGGACGATTCCCGTCACGGACGATTCCCGTCACGGACGATTCCCGTCAAGGACGATTCCCGTCACGGACGATTCCCGTCACCGACGAATCCCGTCATTACGCATATAAATCCCATCACTAGTTGTATTGAATTCCACCAATATCTTGACCAAAAAAATCCCACCAATACAACTATATCCCATCAACTAACGTATAAAATCCCATGACGTATATAAATCCCATCACTAATTGTATTGAATTCCACCAATATTTTGACAAAATATATAATCAAATCTATTAATAAACATTTCCTACACAAGTATGAAATCATTCGCATTATCTTGACCATTTTCTATAGGGTTAATTGCACCATTGGTCCCTCCAATACCTGCAAAACACATGAAACATAAGTTTCCCTTCCTTTCCTTATGCAGTGCAAAGATAAGATAATATAAGAAAAAAGAGGTACCTAAACGAAATTTGAAAGGGGCCTTGTTGATATTAGAATCAAATATCTTCCCATTGCTCTTCAACTTCCCAATATCTTCCTATTGCTCTTCTAGAGAGACAACCACCGTTTCACAAAATTTCAATCTCTCTGCTGCCTCACTAAAAAAGGAAAAGGAAAAGACTGTTTTCATATGTGTATGTATAGATGAGAAGGGTTGTAAATTATTTTGGTTGAAACAGAGAAATCATAGAGGACAGAGAGAGGCAAAAATTCAAAAAATGCAGTATAGAAGCAAATAGCTCACTCCAACTGGTCTTCCCAGGTACGCTACACTCAGCACATCACTGTTCATAGGTTCAAAGTTTTCAATTGCAAAAAATTGATTTTGTTTTACCTATGTCGATAATAACGAGGAACACCTAGGAAAGAACGTCCATCTGGAATATCAGCGTACTGAACATCTGAGATAACACCAAATGAGAAAAGAGGTTGCTTTCCAAGCCCGTTTAGTGATCCCATTGAACAGAAGCTGTAATTAATTTGAAGAAAATTATAATAAGCACCTAATGATTCAGAAATTCTAAACTTCTAATAAACTTAAATCATCGGCTAAACATAATTAAATAACTTGCTCAAGTTACAATATTTTGGTTTGATGTGGCACAAATGTAGAACAGTAATATAAATTGGAATATCCCTCAACAAATTGTTATCTTACAACATAAAGAAGAGAATATGTTGTACGTTGGAGAATAACTTTAAACAATGTTCCATACAAATTCAATTCAAATGGCAGAGAATGAAAACGAGACAGCTCAATTATCCTATTTATATATAAGCATATTTAGGATAATTTGATATTATAATCAGCTATAATTCTGAATTAAATGTAAATATTATTCAATCTAGAATTCTCAATTAAATAATATAAATTTATAGGAATGCTAATTTCATGGTCAATTAATAAATGATTAATGACAATTTATTGAAAAAAGAGATAGATGATCCTTCACCTATACCATAAGCGTTTGAAACACCTAATTCTCGTAATGCTAATACAGCTGAAGATGATCCTTCACCTACACAAAATGCTTTTGCGTTTCTTTAGTAAATTCTTTTCTAGCATCTCTTTGAACACATTTTTGCTTAAGTTTTTACTTACTTCACACTGGATTTCATCACCTCCGAAAGATTGAAGGAGAAATCAGACATGGATTTTAGTAATCCAGTGAAGTTTATATACGTTTCAAGCCTGCGCATTCATTTGTATTTGACATTAATGGCTCGATTGATCTTTGCATCGTGGGCTATGTTTATATATCAAACAACAATCATAGCCAAAGTAAACATGAATGCTTTGAGGAGCAATCGATTCATCAAGGATCCACGGATCATTTGCCATTTTATGGCCTTTAGATCCATTTTTTCACCAGATTTTAAACTCGATTCAAGATCTGTGTTCTTAGCACCACCGGCTAAGAAGGTGAAGAGTGGATTTGTGTTCTTAGATGGAGAAGAATAGAGTTTTGATGGGATGGGTTGTGGTGGATTGCTGATTTGGGGCTTTGAACGAGAAGAAGAAAAGAAATTGGTATATATATTAAATAGTTTGTAATATAGAAAATAAGTAGGGATAGTTTAGTCAAATAATGTATAAAATAATTCAATTGATGATTTTATTGGGCAGAAATTTTATCATTGAGGTTATTGGACAGAAAATAATATTATTTTGATTTTTTGGGTCATTTTCCCTATATTTTATGTTATTTATTTACAATATTTTAAAAATACTGCCAAACTCACGTTTATACATTTGATTCTCGATGTATAGAATAATGCTATCTATCATCTCCACGTGTCATATATCTTATGTGGAATTTTATATATATCTTATGTGGAATCAAATTAAAAAAAGAAAAAATTAATAATTAAAAGAGAAACCATTATATATAAAGGTGAAAGGTGATAAATATCTTTCCTCTTTCATTTATAGCCTTCCTTATGGGATAAATGTCCTCACTGCATTAATGGTCAAGATAACATATATTTAAATAGCTTACATTTGATTCTCGATATAGTAGTTCATTCAGAATAATGCTATCTATCATCTCCACGTGTCATATATCTTATGTGGAATTTTATATATATCTTATGTGGAATCAAATTAAAAAAAAGAAAAAATTAATAATTAAAAGAGAAACAATCATATATTTTTTGTAAAATTTATTTATTTAAATGTATGATAATGTGGTATAATTATTAGATAAGCATGTCGACTTAATTTTTCTTTTTAACAAAATTTCTCTATATATAAAGGTGAAAGGTGATATATATCTTTCCTCTTTCATTTATAGCCTTGTTTATGGGATAAATGTCCTCACTGCATTAATTGTCAAGATAATATATATTTAAATAGCTTACTACTCTAGAAAGTTCAATACGAGCCACCAAAAGAAAACTAAAATGGAGATTTCAGTCAGCTACTTAATTGCATCATTTTGTGTTGTTCTCGTGATTTTATCATGGAAAATACTGAACTGGGTATGGTTTGAGCCTAAGAAACTAGAAAAAATCCTTAGAAATCAAGGTTTAAATGGAAATTCCTATAAGATATTGTATGGAGACATGAAAGAGATTGTTGAGATATTTAAAGAAGCCATGTCCAAGCCAATTAACCTCTCTGGTGATATTTTGACAAGAGCGCAGCCCTTCTTCGTTAAGACTATCAACACTTATGGTATGTTTCCTATGATCTTTGCTTATGGTAGTTCTTAATTTAAACCCTTTGTGTTTGGTTTTATGATCCGAACACTTTTCCTCTATTGTTTCATGCAAAGACGATTAATTGGTATTTATGATGAATTTAACTAATCGATCAGGTAAAAACTCCTTCACATGGTTGGGACCAAGACCATCCGTGTTCATCATGGATCCTGAACTAATCCAAGAAGTCTTGGTCAAGAGTTATGATTTTCAAAAGCCTAGATCTAATCCACTTGCGAAATTTCTTGTTCAAGGACTAGTAAATTACGAGGATGATAAATGGGCAAAACATAGAAAAATCCTAAATCCAGCTTTCCATCTAAAGAAACTCAAGGTACTTTTTGATATCGCTTTTTGTTATTAAATTTAAAGATTTAGTATTGTTGTTAATTTTTTCTGGTACAGCAAATGATCCCTGCATTTTCGTTAAGTTGTGTTGAGATGTTGAGCAAATGGGAAGAAATTGCATCAGCAAGTGGATCATGTGAGTTAGATGTGTGGCCATATCTTCAAACATTCACTAGTGATGTAATTTCACGTACAGCTTTTGGTAGTAACTATGAAGAAGGAAGAAAGATTTTTGAGTTGCAAAGAGAACAAACTGAGCTTTTTATGCTAGCTATAAGGTCAATATATATCCCCGGGCTGAGGTAAATCATTCGTTAATTAAAATATTAAAGTTAATTGTTTTTGAGATTTTTCATTGTTTTGTCAGGTTTTTACCAACTAAGAGGAATAGAAGAATGAAGGAAATCTCAGACGAAGTTGAAGTTACGATTGAAAGTATTATTGATAAAAGAATCAAGGCCATGAAAAAAGGGGGAGACATAAATGATGATTTATTAGGGATTTTATTGGAATCTAATTTTAAAGAAATTGAAGAAAATGGAGGAAAAAAAAGTAGTGGGATGAGTGTAGAAGAAGTCATACAAGAGTGCAAACTTTTCTATTTTGCTGGACAAGAAACTACCTCAGTTTTGCTTTTATGGACAATGGTTTTATTATCTAAACATCCAGAATGGCAGACACGTGCTAGAGAAGAGGTTTTACAAGAATTTGGAGATGAAAAGCCTGTTTATGATCGATTAAATCACCTCAAAATTGTGAGTATTAATTTCCAACCTTATGAATATTAAACAATATTATGATCTTACATTTAAATTCTTTCACTTCAGGTGACAATGATTTTATATGAAGTTCTGAGATTATACCCACCTGCTACTGTACTTGTGCGAAGAATTACTAAAGAAATAAAGTTGGGAAAAATGTGTTTACCTGTTGGAGCGAGTATTCAAATCCCAATAATTTTGTTACATTATGATGAGGAGATATGGGGTGCGGATGCAAAAGAGTTTAGGCCAGAGAGATTTAGTGAAGGACTATTGAAGGCAACCAAAGGCAAAGTTACCTATATTCCATTCGGTTGGGGACCTAGAATATGCATAGGGCAAAATTTCGCAATGTTAGAAGCAAAATTAGCATTAGCAATGATTTTACAAAGCTTTGTATTTGATCTTTCGCCATCTTATGCTCATGCTCCTGTCTCTAAAGTTACTCTTCAGCCTCAGTTTGGTGCTCACTTAATCTTGCGGAAGATATAGATTTGGCAATTTGATTTTTCAGGGGAGTTATGCGAAGACGAAAGATGATGGTTATTGGTTGGAATTTTCAAGGGTGGGTGCCTTTATCAAAGAGAAGCTTACATATTGTGTCCTCGAAGACAAAATATAGAAATATACTTCTGTTTGTAATAGTCTATTTAGAAATAATTCTGAACATTTTGATTTGTTTAACTTTGAATATTGAGATTCAATAGAAGTTCCAAAAAAATATTTTAAATAAATAAATAGTGTTATTGTTCTTCAATATGGAGTTTCTATTGAAGCATAGAAGAAGAAGGTAAAAAAAAATCTATAGGCTTTGACAATGGGAGGGCAACAGTCCTTCCACAAAAATCCAATCTATTTGCTGGTCACTAAGTATTATGCAGCGCACAATTCAGGTCCATATTGCAGCCTCAAGCAAGGCGAAACCAGGGGCATAATAGCAGGCGTGTACTGCGAAGCTGTCCACTGATCAGGTCCTTAATTCAAACAAGTGGTGGAATAAACAGTTGACAGGTACCTGGATATATGCGGGCATCGAATGGAATGTGTTCTTCGGCGCTCTTATAGGCGTTATTTGGTCGGGACGAAATGATGTTATCTTCAACAAGGCGGCATTTTCCAGCAGTAGTGTTTTGATCCGAAAAGCAAAACCTATAGAGGTCTTATGTGAAGTTCATTGGATGGTGTAAACCAAATAGAGGTCTTAAACTTAATACGGATGAAAGTTGTAGCAGTAGAGTTGGTACTGGTGGAGCAGGTGGTGTCATTAGAAATGAAGAAGGCAACTGGGCCTGTGGTTTTTCAGCTAAATTTCAGTGTAATTCTCCGGAGATAGCTAAACTTATTGCCCTTTCTAGGGGTCTACACTTGGCGGAGGAGCTAGGGGCTGTGGAACTAGAAGTAGAGGTCGATTGTAAGGCGATCATGGACATATTAGCACAGGTGTAGACAAACAACGGGCCGGCTGCCGTTTGGTTTACGGATATTTGGGATACCATGAGGCGAAACAAGTATTTTGCTATCAAGAGTATATCTAAGGAGGCGAACATGTATGCGGATTGGCTAGCGCGTATAGGGGCACGGCAAGATCATGCTTACACGAGTATATAGACCCATCGGATGGGATATGGAGCCTTCTCACACGAAATAGATATAGGTAGAACACACCAAGAACGGTATATACTTTGATATTGGTATCGACCCATAGATAGATAGGGTGATTGTTACCCGGCTTGAACCTCCCTTGTATAAAACAGAACTGTTTAAGTATGAGTTAATTGCAAATCTCTTCACATTTTTAGTCTAAGACATTATAAAAATAATTAATAATTCACTAATAATTAAACCTTTCACTTAAAAATTAGAAAAGAAAATTTTAATTTGGACTTAGCTTGAAACTTAATGAAATTTTACAATTAGACCTTTCACTTAAAGCTTTGATTTGGAATTTGATGGGAATATTCATAGAAAGTTTTGAAGATAATTTTCTTTTTAATATAATTTTTTCATTCTATGCAAAACACGACTTTTAATTTTTTACTTCTTTACCTATTATATAATTTTTATTTGTTAAAGTATGAGGCAAATTTTGGTATATATAAATTTTTAGAAAAAAAGATAATTATAGGTTTTAATTTAATTTATGTAACCTAATAGCAAATAAAAGGTATCCGGGAGGTGTCAGTGGCATGATGGACAATTCAGCCGATTATCTGTCAGATTCGGCGAAAAACGGAAGAAGCAGGACCAATATCCTTCAGTTTCATCCCAGGAGGATCAACGGTCAGGCAGGCCATCTTGCGAAACAAGCTAGACACGGATCCAAACAATTTCACGATGATACGAGACGATTGACGGAACGACCGGAAAGGATGGGAATCGGCTGAAGATCTAAGGGTTTTTACGATCTCTTACTGCTTTATCTCGACAAAAAAAAAACCTAATAGCAACTTCTGACTATTTTTTTTTCCAAGGGCCCTGTTTTCTTGATTTTCCAACATTTTAAGACAAATAGTTAATTTAAAAAAAAAAAAAATTTGAAATAATTAAATAATAGAAATTCAAGTACTGTTCTTTAATCAATATATACACTAATTTTTTTCTAAATATATATACTAATCCTGTCAACTTATATATTAATATTCAGCGTGGTTAACGTTAGGGGTGTGCATCGGGTTAGAGAACCCACATAACCCGACCAACCCGATTACACTAACCCGGAATAATACGGGTTAGTTTTCTATTGGGTGGGTTGCGGTTTACATTTTAGAAAAAGTATACACTTTTTGCGGGTTACGGATTTTAAACTTGAAACCCGCAAACCCACATACCACCATGTAATATAAATTATTAGAAAAAAATTGTATTGCTCATTTTATTCAAATAAATTTGTATGGTCATGTGATTCTCACAGTCATGTGATTCTCACGGTCATGTGATTCTCACTTTATATTTATTTTTTTATTCCTTCCTTTTTAAATTTTTTAGATCCCTCGGTATTTCAAATATATTTTTTCAAATGAATCTGTTTTTATTTCAGTTATGATATTATCTCAATCTTTTGTTTAATTCATATTTTTATATTTCTAAAATCTCATTTTATATTTTTTAAAATCAGAGATGATTTAAAACGTATATAAGCATCATAAACTATATTTTTTGTTGCAACATGCATTTGTAATATAATCCTACCGAATGATTATGGATACAATTTCAGCTCATTTATTAAACTAAATCACCCGCAACCCGCTCAACCCGAAATTCAATGGTTTATATAATGGATTGGGCGGGTGCGGGTCTCATTTTTCAAAACCCGCACAACAACGGGGGGTTTGTGGATTGAGTATTTTTCATCCGAAACCGACCCGCGCACACCCCTAGTTAACGTGCGTACCGGTCTGGTTTCGGACCGGTTTTTATCGTGTACCCGCACTATCAGACCGGACCGGTCTAACGGACCTCCACTATCGGTCCCGGTCCGGACCGATTTTTCGGTCCTAGAAATCAAAAAACCGACCGATAACAGGGGACCAGTTTATCGGTTTTGGTTTCGGTCCCGGACCGGTCCCACTATCGGTTTATCGGTTTTTTTTAATTAGAGTTGTAAGTTATTGAAATTGTATTTAAATAAAGTTGTAATATTTTTGAATTAATGTTGTAATAATTTTTTGTTCTAGTTAAAGTTGTAATATTACTAAATTGAATAAATTACTTTTTTTAACAGTTAATTTGTTGGTTTATTGATTTTTTAATCACTTAATTATAAAATATGTATCATTTATTGATTCAGACATCCAAATACATTTTAGACAAAAGAAATGTAATAATAAATAAAACTAGAAGGTATAATAAATGTAATTGTTACAAATTATAATTGATAGAGTACATAAGTTACATTGCAACAACACCAAAGTAGATTGACCTGTGAGGAAAATATGAGGGGGTGGGGGGGGGGGGGGGGGTTGGTGGCTGTGCCCATAGAATTTAGGCTGTCTACGTACCTAATCTGTAAGTAGCGTGGAATGCATACTCAGAAAAGGATCAAGCCACCACGTAGTTCTTTAAACCCCCTTGGTAAAACTGTTAGTAAATTTTTCGATAAATAATTCAAAAAAATTAAATAAAAGAGAGAGAACTCACCACGCGTCTTCATCGTCCTGGTAAGACCCAGAAGGACCTCAACCGTCACTTGATCTAGTCAGGTTGATTGTTAAATCCTCGTCCTCAGACATAGTATCTAATTCGTTCTGTGTACGGATGTCTGCCTTCCACCAGTCCGCAAGCTCCACCACCTTCTCCAATGTATCCCCGATCATACTCTGGCGCTGATTTGAAAGTTGTTTCTTACCTTCGCTGAAAGCGGTCTCTGGTGGAACTGACACGTGCCATGATTTGCAAAACAGGTCCGCTAACATATTTTTTCCAATACTCGATAATATCGAAGTCTTCCACGTGCGGCTCATGTGCAGACTTGAGATAATAGGTTAAATCATTAATCGTGTCTTGGTTTGAGGTTGGTGTCGCTGCGTTTGTTGCCTCTATCATCCTTCCGGCTCTGGATCTCATAATACCCACCTTTACAGGCTGTGGGAGACGGGGTGGTCTACCGTCTTTATCAAAGTTCTCGTGATAAGTCTTGTACAAGTCAACCATAATCGCTTCTACGTTTCTCATGTAGGTATCTACCCGAGCATCTCGGTAACCAAGCGCTGCATAAATTTGTTTGATAAACTCTGCAGTAAACGACATCTTGTATCGTGGATCGAGGACACAACATATCACAAAAACGTATGGAAAAGGGTCGTAGTATTTCAAGAACTTGTCCGTCATCGGTTTAATTATATCTATGATTCCGGTAGTTGACTCAAAATCCTTCATATGTAAAGCCATCTCGTACACCATTTCTAACACCCGATGACTTTTCAGAGAGTATGTTGCAGATAATACCGTGGTTGTGTAGGAAAATAGATGAAGAAATTCGTTTAGCTTACTAATAATGTCCCAATCTTGCATTTGAATAAAATTATCGACCAAGTTCTCGTTGTTGAGGCTCGTAACAATTTCCTTGTACTCCATATCACGTTCTAACATCAAGTGTGTCGAATTCCATCTTGTAGGATAAACTAATCGTAATTTCTTAATCGGTAACCCTGCCTCCTTACATTTATGTCTAAAGGACCTCATTAATTGGGGACTGTTTCTAATACTCTTGCACGCTTTCTTGACCTTCTTAACTATGTTGGGTTCGAAAACCATTTCACCGCTGATCATGTCATAATGTACACCAATACCCCCTATACCATCGGTAACAATTAAATTAATGATACGACAGTTACACCGGATGTGAAACAGTTTGTTGTAAAAACTTGACCCATCGGTGAAGAATTGAATTAGGTCGGTTATAGCGGCAACCATATTAGCGCCGTTGTCAAACGTACACGTTTGGACTCGATTAGAAATCTGAAAGGCTACCGCGTACTGAGTTATTAATTCGTTTAAGTTGGTGCTAGTAGGACGTTCAGTGGCTACACAGAAACATATAATTCGTTTCTGTAGTAACCAATTCGTGTCAATCCAGTGACATGTCATTCCAAGTATCTTCAAGCCATTTTTTGATTCCCACATGTTGGCGGTTAAGGAACACCTGGTGGTTAGTTTTTTAAACTCGTCCACAACGCTACGCCTTCGCTCTTTGTATAGTTTTTTCAAACAGGCCATTAGGGTAGCTCTGGGAATAGCTTCGTAAAGGGGGTTCTGGGAGTTTTGTATGAACCTAGCTAAGTGAGGACTCAAGGCGTGGTTAAACGATTGGGCATAACTACAAATGTAGATAACCATTTCTCTACGGGTCAGGTCGATGTTAGGGATAAAGTGTCTACCGGTTTGGGGGTTTATTGTGGATTGTTTTAGTTTGTTCAATTCCGCATGGACCGATTTAATATGTCTAGAAAATTTGCCTGTAGATCTATCAGCAGGTATTACGTAAGAGAGTTTGCATAACTTACATTCCGCATATCCCGGTTTTGGTTGGCCCTTAACAAACACATACCACACCGCTGATCTCGTTGCTCGTGTAAGTTTTGTTGGTGGTTGTTCTTCTTCTGGTGTCTCGGATTCTTCCATACAGGTGGATGTGTCCTCCGAGGTTGGGTTTCCCTGGGTTTGAGTTTGACTACCCATCTCCGATCTAGTGCCATCTAGATACGTTTCGGCGTCCTCAACTGTTTATTGATAAGTTATGTATTGAATGATTAGTTTTTAATTATTCTTGAGTTGTTAGTTAAGGTTCATACCTTCTACGTCGTTATAGACGGCATTTTCCCTTAGAATTTCTTGTTGTCGAGAAACCATCGCATCAATTTCCACTTGTATAAGGGCATCCTGTTGATCACCAGCAGCTCTGGCACCAGAACCTCTCCCACCAGATCTTGATGAAGACGTAATTTCTAAATACACGAGGTATATTTTTAGTCTAATATCTCATATCTTAAATATAGTTTGAAAGTTTGGTTTGAAAATAATTGGTTTTGTTTCAAAAGTGTTGGGTTTTGTTTGAAAATGGTTGAGTATTGTTCGTAAAGGGTTGGTTTTGTTTGAAAGTAATTGGTTTTATTTTGAAAATGTTGAGTTTTTGTTTGAAAAGAGTTATATTGGGTAGTTTGATTATAAAAAAAATCATTAGTTGAGTTTATTTTTATTTAAAAATGGTATAGTTTGTTTGAAAATTGGTTGGTTGAGTTTATTTTTATTTAAAAATGGTTGAGTTTGATTGAAAATTAGTTGGTTGACTATATTTTTATTTAAAAATGGTTGAGTTTGGTTGAAAATTGATTGGTTGAGTTTGGTTTGAACAAGTATAGTCAAGTTTGATTATAAAAAAACATATGTTGAGTTAAGTTTAGTTTAAAAATGGTATATTTTTGTTGAAAATTAGGTGGTTAAGTTTTTTTTGAACAAGTTTGATTATTGAAAGTTTAGTTGAATTTTAGTTAAGTTTAGTTTGAAAATAGTTGAGTTTTGATTACTTTAAAATAGAAGTTGAGTTTTGATTAATTGAAAATTGTTAAGTTTGGTTTGAAAATTATTAAGTTTGGTTTGAAAATTATTAAGTTTGGTTTGAAAATATTTGAGATTTTGATCAATTTAGAATATAAGTTGAGTTTAATTTTAAAATTGTTAAGTTTAGTTTGAAAATTATTAACTTTAGTTTGAAAACATTTGAGATTTTGATTAATTTAGAATAGAAGTTGAGTTTAATTTTAAAATTGTTAAGTTTGGTTTGAAAATTATTAACTTTAGTTTGAAAATGGTTGATTTTTGATTTATTTAAAATAGAACTTGAGTTTTATTTGAAAATTGTTAAGTTTGGTTTAAAAATTATTAACTTTAGTTTGAAAATGGTTGTTTTTTGATTAATTTAAAATAGAAGTTGAGTTTTATTTGAAAATTGTTAAGTTTTGTTTGAAAATTATTAACTTTAGTTTGAAAATGGTTGTTTTTTGATTAATTTAAAATAAAAGTTGAGTTTTATTTGAAAATTGTTAGGGTTGGTTTGAAAACATTTGAGATTTTGATTAATTTAGAATACAAGTTGATTTTGATTAATTTTAAGAATGATAATCAGTGACGTTGTTCCCTCTCATGTCAAAGGAACCGTTGGTGTACAAACGAAGACTGGAACGAGGCTCTTGGGAGATGTGCTTCATGTTCCCGCGCTAAAATTTTTTTTGTTAAGTATTGGTCAAATGGTGGAGCATGGATATGGTCTATACTTTGGAAACGGTGGTTGCACAATTCTCGACAAAGGACACAAGAAACCAGTATTTAAGAATCCAAAACAGTTCATCGCAAAACTAGTTACGGAGAGGAGAAATTTTCCATTTACTATGAAATACGTGGGAGATACCGCAATGAAGGCAGGGGTTGTCGATAATTCATGGCTTTGGCATAAAATATTAGGTCATTTGAATTCCAATAGACTAAAATTATTACATCAAAAGAATATGGTTCAAGGTATTCTAGAAATTCAAGATAAAGATGGTGCATGTGAAGGTTGTGCGCTTGGAAAACACTATCGTCAATCGTTTCCAAAAGGAGTAGCCTAAAGAGCAACTCAAATTCTCGAGCTTGTTCATACCAACGCTTGTGGTTCAATGAGTATTCCATCTCACAGTAAAAATCGTTACTTTAGTCTTTTCATTGATGACTTTTTAAGAATGACATGGCTTTATTTTATGAGAGAAAAATTAGAAGTTTTCACAATATTTAAACAATATAAAAATTTTGTGGAAAAACAAAGTGGTCATACCATAAAAATTTTGAGAAGCGATAATGGAGAAGAATATACTTCGCGGGCATTTGATAAATTATTTGAAGAAGAAGGCACTGATAGACAACTCACTACAATTTATACTCCACAACAAAAAATATTTTGTGAAAGGAAAAATCAAACTGTAATGCAAATGGAAAAAGCAATGATCCATGCAAAAGGTTTGCCAAAATCATTTTGGGGTGAAGCTGTTTATACATCCATGTATCTTCACAATAGATCTTCAACAAAAGCACTTCAAAATCAAACGCCACTCGAAGCATGGAATGGAAGAAAACCATTAGTGAAGCATTTGAGAGTATTTGGGAGCATTTGTTATGCACAAGTACCGAAGGTGAAAAGACAAAAACTTGATGAGTCTAGTGAAAAATGCATTTTTGTGAGATATAGCTCAAAGTCAAAAGCATATAGACTCTATAATTTGAATACTCACAAAATTATAATTAGTCGAGATGTGATCTTTGACGAGAATGCTTCGTGGGATTGGAAGAAAAAGAAGATTGAGAGAAAAGAAATCATTTCATTGAAGCACAATCAAGACTCAAGTGATGATAATAAATCACCCCAACTACACCAAGGTCAGATTCTTCATCATCATCGACTAGTCAATCAAGCGACAATACAAGTTCAGGTTCATCTTCTACAAACTTAAGTCCAAATTCTACTTTAAACTCAACTCCAAGAAAAATGAGAATTTTGAGTGACATTTATGCAAGCTGAAACTTTTGTATGGTTGAACCAAATTCATTTGAGGAGGCAGTGAAAGAAGAGTCATGGAAAAAAGCCATGGATGAAGAAATCAAAATGATTGAGAAAAACAAAACTTGGGATCTTGTCGAGAAACCAAATGAAAAATAAATAATTGGTGTAAAGTGGTTCTACAAGGTAAAGTATAATCCCGATGGCACTATGCAGAAGAACAAGGCAAGGCTTGTCGTCAAAGGTTATTCTCAAGAACCTGGAGTCGACTACAACGAAACTTTTGCACCAGTTGAAAGGCTTGACACAAATAGAGCCTTGATTTCTTTTGCGGCACACAAAGATTGGAGTCTTTACCTATTGGATGTTAAATAAGCATTTTTCAATAAGGAATTAAACGAAGAAGTTTATGTTGAACAAACGTCAGTCTATGTTGTTCAAGGAAATGAAGAAAAAGTGTACAAGCTAAAAAAGGCGTTGTACGGGTTGAAGCAAGCACCAAGAGCTTGGTATAGTCAAATTGATGGCTATTTCAATACAAATGGGTTCGAAAAAAGCAAAAGTGAGCTAACATTGTATGTAAAAAAAAGGTAACTCTAGCATTCTCATTGTTTCTTTATACGTTGATGACATAGTGTTTACCGGCAACGATAATAACTTGGTGGAAGAGTTTAAGCAACACATGATGAAAAAATATGAAATGACTGACATAGGATTGCTTAGATATTTTCTTGATCAAGATGAAAATGGATTTTTCATTTCACAAAAGAAATATGCCAAAAATGTCTTGAAAAAATTCAGAATGTTTGGATGCAAGTCTGTTGACACGCCTATCGTTGTGAACGAGAACTTCAAAAAAGAAGACGACGCCGAAAAAGTTGAAAGAACTCTTAATCGAAGTATGGTGAGCAATTTGCTTTATCTTAAATCAACAAGGCCAGATATCATGTTTGCTAAAAGCTTGCTATCTAGATTCACGAATAATCCAAGTCAAATTAATTTCAGAGCCGGGAAAAGAATTCTCCGTTATCTACAAGGGACTCTAAACTACGGAATCAAATATGTAATAACAAAGCATGTCGACTGTTGGTTATTGCGATAGTGATTGGGGAGGTTGTGTTGATGATATGAGAAGTATCTCCGGATATTCCTTTTCTTTTGGGAGTGGAATATTTTCTTGGTCATCCAAGAAACAAAAAAGTGTAGCTCAATCCTTTGCTGAACCTGAATATATTTCAGCAGGTCAAGCAACATCTCAAGCCATTTGATTAAGAAGGATTCTTGAAAATATAGGTGGTAAAGAAGACAAAGGAACTGAGTTATATTGCGACTACAAATCCGTGATTGTTATGGCAAATAATCTCATCTTTCATAGTCGTACTTGACACATTGGAATCAAGTATCACTTCATTCGAGACGCTATACTTCTGTAAATTCGAAGAACGGCAAGCTGACATTTTTACAAAGGATCTTCCAAGAGATAAATTTCAATATTTAAGAGGACTTCTTGGAATTCAAGAATTTTCACATTAAGAGAAAGAATGTTAAGTAATGTTCAATTAACCAAAAACAAGTGAACAAACCTACCTTCGATGTCTTGAAATAGTAAGACATCTAGTGATAAGGAAAGGTCTACACTTTTGATAGGTAATTCATGTATCCACATTAATAACTATCTGATTCATGTATTTACATTCAAAAGTTAGAGTACAAAATGTTCGCCCACTAGTATAAATAGTGGAGTTGTTTATCTCGTTTGTAACAAATCAATTTACAATAAGAAGTTAATAGTAAACAAAACTATTTTTTTATCTCTCTTATTCCGTCATTCTATACTAAATAATGTTCGAACACCTAACAAATTCAAAGATTCGTATTATTGTTAATTTTTTTTTCTAATACCGCAAATGCTCCCTGCATTTCGTTAAGTTGTGTTGAGATGTTGGGCAAAGGGGAAGAAATTGTATCAGCAAGTGGATCATGTGAGTTAGATGTGTGGCCTTATCTTCAAAAATTCACTAGTGATGTAATTTCACGTGCAGCTTTTGGTAGTAACTACGAAGAAGGAAGAAAGAGTTTTGAGCTGCAAGGGGAACAAACTGAGCATGTTATGCTCGCTATAAGGTCAATATATGTTCCCGGGTTGAGGTAAATCATTTGTTAATTAAAATGTTAAAGTTCATGTTTTTTGGGTTTTTTGATTTGTTTTGGCAGGTTTTTACCAACTAAGAGGAAAAGAAGAATGAAGGAAATCGAAAACTAAGTTCAACTTGTGATTGAAAGTATTATTGATGAAAGAGTCAAGGCCATGAAAAAAGGGGAAGACATAAATAATGATTTACTGGAGATTTTATTGGAACCCAATTTTGAAAAAATTAAAGAAAACGGAGGAACAAAAAGTAGTGGAATGAGTGTAGAAGAAGTCATACAAGAGTGCAAACTTTACTATTTTGCTGGACAAGAAACTAACTCGGTTTTACTGGACAATGGTTTTATTATGTAAACATCCAGAATGGCAGACACGTGCTAGAGAAGAAGTTTTGCAAGAATTTGGAGATTAAAACCCTGTTTTTGATCGATTAAATCACCTTAAAATCGTGAGTTAGTTTCCACCATGTTTTTTTATTTATACTTAGATTTTACGGTTGCTGAATATCAGATATTTTATTCACCTCAGTTCACTATGGTTTTATATAAAGTTCTGAGATATACCCACAGATTACTGTACTTGGGCGAAGAATAACTAAAGAAATAAAGTTGGGAAAAATCTGTTTACCCTGTTGGATTGAACATTCAAATCCCAATAACTTTGTTACATTATGATGAGGAGATATGGGGTGCGGATGCAAAAGAGTTTAGATCAGAGAGATTTAGTGAAGGAGATCATTAGTATCAAATAAAGATAAATGTGTGGTAAATATATCTAACAATGTATGATAAGGTACCTTATATAAAGTACAAGAAAGTCCTAAAAAAACCCTTAAGAAACGTCAGTTATAGTTGATGATCAAACCGCTTCACTAATGAAAGAAATTATCGCTAATCTTAATGCATAAAAAAACCATTACTCAACCTAGAAACACCTTTACCCAACCTTAGAAGCTCATCAAATATCTCAGATTTTGATACGTATCATGACGTAGACCCTATATATCATGCTTGTAGATTTATTAATTGTAACATTAAACTAGATTAAAACACTTTGAAACTTGATCCTTTTGATGAAGTACGTACACATATTTTCTTGGAGATAAAAATTATTCTGTATTCATTGCTTAGTAAAATAGCAAACTCAAATTTGAATATATATAAATATATAAAAAAGAAACCTAAAAGATCAATAACACAAATAAAACAGCATTACTGAAAAAACCAAGATTGCCTATTTTGTTGGCTTGAGAACCAATCTCATAGGAATTTTCAAACAAAAGATAGATATACAATATATTAATAAAAAAGAGTGTGAAAAGTACAAATATAAAAATAAAAAGTTCTTGGAGTTTGAATCTAATTAACCAAATAAAAGACAATCTCTTATACTAATTAATTAAGGAGAAACCCTAAATCGAGCATCATTATATAATTAATCTCTAATCTTTAAAGTATTTAAATTTGCACCTAAAAGGTTCCTTTAACATTGTCCCGTTGCTTATAGCCTCCTGAGTGAACACAATCTTCACATTATTGCACTTTACAACCATATTACTTTCTTCCCGATCATTAATAATGGTACCCCTTCCTTGCACCGTCACATTAAAACACAGTAACTGATCATTTGCAATCTTATCTTCCACAGTCATTGATGAGGGTAACAAGTTCACCTGCACGTATGCACCGAGAATGCACGGAGATGCTTTATATTAATACATAGCGCTTTAAACTAAAAACATAGCGAAAATATGCAAAAAAATTTAAAAGAAAGTACTACATAGTCATATCATATCGTACCTGGAAAGAAGTATTATTTGTCCCTTGTAAATATAAAGGCGTGGATTCGGTAACAAACTCTTGTTTGTAAAAGACTAATACTAAAAGATTATTATAATTGTAGGTGTAGTCTTGGTAAGGTTTAGGAGTTTCAGTAGAGAAAGTTATGTTGAAAAATCGAGAAGAAGAGGAAGAGATGTTAAATGGAGAAAAGTTGATAGATTCAATTTTCCAAATAGGAGCATCAGAACCTTTAGGTTCATAATGGTACAAAACCATTAATCCTGTGAAACCTAATATGATGCCCGTACATAATATATATAATATAATCTTATGATTTTCGACCAAAAACATATTCATGATCTTTTTTTAGCCTTTAGGTAGGTTGTTTCGCCTGTAAGGAAAGAAAGAGACTTGATTTAATTATATACTAACTTTGAGATCATAGAGTCTTTATTTATTACATTATTTCTTGTGTTTAAATTCTTATCAAACTCTATCTCTTGTTAAACAATCTATATTTTGAATATACTGTTCGACCAAAAAATAAAACTAACGCTGATTTTTTTTTTAGATAAATACTTTTTATACTTATCATCAACATCAAATAGAAATAAATCAGATAAATCTTAAATAGACATATGTTACCATATTTCTTCTAATTACAAATTAATTAAATTTCTTTAACTGTAATTTTTTTTTTTAAAGTTTTAATCCTAAAATAATAAAAAAAAATTATTTAAAAAAAAAGTAATGATAGCTGAAGTCACTTTTCATGTCATCTTTTATCAAACCTACATTACTACATGCGGTTTTTTGAGCGACCAATATTTTAGCGCGGACATTATTGTCCTTGTTAAAGATACCTTCTTATGCAAGGACAGAAATTGGTGACGACAATTATATAGCTTGTGAAGGGGAGAATCGAGCTAGATTAGCAGCGAGGGAGTAAGTGAAAGAGTGGTGAGGCAGGCAACGGCCTATTGGCAGCGATGTTTGTTGCGTAGCAGAGGATTATTTCTCAGCAGAAGCAGAAGCAATCTGTGAAGAATAATATGAGAGGTCATATATATCACGCATCTCACAGTACCAATTACAAGTGCCTCAGCGAAAAGGAGAGTTCAGATCTTCGACAATCAGATTCCTGTCTCCCTTCCGATTCAGGTCAGAATTGAGACAAATGTGTTTACCTGCTGGAGTAGATATCCAAATCTCAGTAATCTTGTAACATCATGATGAGGAGATATGGGGTGCAGATCAAAAGAGTTTAGGCCAGAGAGATTTAGTGAAGGATTATTTAAAGCAACCAAAGGCAAAGTTACCTATATTCCATTTGGTTGGGGACCTAGAATATGCATTGGTCAAAACTTTGCTGGAAGCAAAATTAGCATTAGGAATGATTCTACAAAGCTTTGAAATTGACCTTTTGTCACGCCTCAAAAATTTGCCAGGTTAAATCTTGGGATGAGGCTTCCACAAGCCTCAAGTAATACTCATAAGCCTACAAGGTCAGTTTTCCATTTCAAAAATTCTAAATCGCTTTTATCACATAAGATTGGAGTAACAATTATTATGATTTTGACATCCTTTTTAACTCATAATAAGAATAGAAAGTACAAGCAAATTAAACAATTAAACCCCCGCACAAACTATCACTTCAAACCTATAATCATGTATCAACCATTCTTTCATAATATTTTTATAGTCGAGATCTTACTCTTCACACTGCAAAAGAAAATAAGGTAACAGACAAACAAAATAAATAAACGAAAGACAAATTGTTGAGGAAATAAGAGCACCCGAAGGAAAAAAAATAGTAATATGAATAAAAGATAACCGACTTGTCATAAAAATACCAAACGCTGATCAATCTAGTTTTGTTAAAGGTGTAGCTAAATACAACTTGTATAATTCGAAAACTTACATACGTCAATCATTAGAACGCTTAGATAATTATCAGTACGATTAGTCGATAGTAACTTACACTTGCGCAGCTTACTCGTACAATTTTGGTCAAAACGCGCATTTAACCTTTATAGCGGGAGTCAAAAACTGCATTTAACCCGTATAGCGACGGTCAAAAACTGCATTTAACCCGTGCAGTGCCGGTCAAACCCTCATTAGAATTATTCACCGATAGGTGCACCGCTCTCATAACATATATATATTATTCACAACTTACAATTACAAATCCAAGAAATGTTTGGACAAAGACAAACATATTATTCAACAAATGAATGAATTACAGTACACTTTCATGAAGAAAAGGGGGGGGGGGGGGGGGGGGGTGGGGGTGGTGAAGATGAACTAACCAAGATGTCTAGAAAGGATAATTAAACATAAATTATTAAGCTATAATCTGTGTATAATGAAACTTTGAATAAACGAAAAATATTGATATCTTGTGCACCCTCAAGAATACTTATATAATTTCACAAAATTAATTTTATGCCACAAAAAGCAAAACCAAGATATACCATAAATTAGCCGAGGATATAATTACATAAATGCTCTTTAAAGGAAATATAAGGTTATTTTATCTAAATTTAATTTTCAATATTATAAGAATTCATGAATTATACCATGAGGATAGTACTTTAAACTTAATTTCACTCACAACTCCAAAATTCATGAACTCAACCTTATTCGAAATTATTAACAAGTCTAGATAATTATCCAATAAACTATTACACAACTAACCAAATCTATGGTATTAAAACAAACTATAACATCAATAAATCATATAAAGATGTTCTAACTTCAAATTTGACAGACAAACTACCTTAACCTTCATTAATATGTTATGTAATTCTTTTATCATAAATTTTCTTCAATTCCTCCATAATACCTTGAGAGGAATAAAGATTATCTCCTTTTCATATGAGTCCCTTCTTTCTTTTTCTTTCTTTTTCGTTTCTCCACGATAGATGATGCTCTCCCCACCCCAACAATAAAGGTATATGTATATAAGTGAAGTTTCTAGATGGGTGACTTTTTTTTTCAAAATTACAAAATTGACCCTCTTAAAGTTCTTTTAAGTAATAAAGTTTGACCAACCCATTATCCTATTATTTTTATTTTGACCCAAATAAAATTTGGAGATATTACACCTTTCACCATCTTATGTTCATGCTTCTGTCTTGAAAATTACTTTTCAGCCTAATCAGTTGATCTTGCGGAAGCTCTAGATTTGTCAATTTGATTTTTCATGTGAAGACGAAAGATTATGGTTAATCTATGATATTACGCAAAAAAGATTTATGACCGATTATTGGTTGGAATTTTCAAGGGTGGAGTTTTCCTTTGACAACGAGAAGCTTATGACATTTGATTAGCCGGATTAAGCACAACATATTGTATCCTCGACGACAAAATAAAGAAATTGATGTCTCTTCATTTATGATAATAAAATCTATTTCTGAGACATTATTTTAGGCGTATTTAATAGTTTATAGGTCGAAATTAGCTTGATTTAGTACACTAACCTATTTTGGGTCTTGAATTAATTAATTATTATTTTTAGAGCATATTGGGTTTAATTATTTATTTAGTGTGAAACTTTAGAGATAAATGGTAATTAATTAGAGTCCAAGTTGGTAAAGAGAGCTAAAGGAAAGAAGATAAACATGGGAATTGAAGATAAAGAAGTAAAAGTTAAAAACATGGAAAAGTAAAACCTGCCTTAAATCTGAATTTCTACACCTACAACCATAAATCAGCTTATATCTTAAAAACGGTGAGGAATTTGGAGAACCAGTCAAGAGCAAAGTTAAAGATCTTTCCGAGACGATGAATTTGGTGTACTCATACGCATCAATCGGAGAAATATTGAAGCTGTTAGGACCAAAAGAAAAACGGGACTGATTGCATGTTTTTGGGCTACGAATTGGAGTTGGGCTTGGAGCCCATATTTACCTTTTCCTTCAAGAAAACGAATTAGGTCAACCTATATACTATAAATACAGCCTCTTAACATTAGAAAATCATCTTTGGTGAAACCCTAAACCAAGAGGAAGCTTACAACACAAGAAAAGAAGTCTGGAAGGAGCTGTTCATCAACAATGTCTTCTTCTACCCTTGAATTTGTAATTTCTTTCTTTTCTTTAATTAGTATGAACTAAATTTCTATTAGCTTGAGTTTTAGCATATATGTATGAACCCTAGTTTTGGTTGACATCTATCTAATTTGGGAATTCTATGTTTTAAATTGAATTATTGTTTTTATTCTCTGTTTATGTGTTTGGATTTATATTCTGTGTTCTTGTGGATCGCGACCATATAGAATTACCATCTAGTAGTTAGGTCACCATTGACAACGGTGTTTAATTACATGTTTAGCATATAACGTCTAGTATTCGGTTTAGATCTGACAAATCAACCTAACTAGATAATCACTATGGTTTAGTATATATTGCTATTTACCGATTGCAGGAACAGTTTGCTTAGGACTCCTTATTGACACAGGTAAACCCTATTTAAAACTACCTAGTGCAATTGGAACCGATTATTGAAATCTACATAATTCACCCTTACATGTTTAGAACGGCAAAACTAGTGGGGATTACATGCTAGTTACTCAAGCTATATTCTCATACTACTTCTTCTCTTGCATTTAATTTTGTATCTTTAATTTCTTAAGTTTAATTTAGTTTAATTGAAAACCAAATAAATATCTATTTGTCTTTATTTTTCCTACGTTTCTTTGTTCTATCTTTAAATATTTGCACTTGATTATTGCATAAGATTCCCCTAACCTTCGTAGTCTCTGCGGAACGAATCTTACTTAATCATTAAAACTTGCATACGATCTGTATACTTGCAGAACCGTGCTCAGTCTAGGGTGTTTATTTGCACTTAATTTATATCATATTTTATCACACCCTAGGCCACACCAGAAATGTACTTCCATTTGTAATAGTCAATTTAAAAATAATTTTGAACATTTTGATTTGTTTAACTTTGAATATTGAGATTTAATGGAAGTTTTTAAAAAAAAAAAATATACAAATAGTGTTATTGTTGTTGGAGAAAAAAAAATAATCACTGGTCTTAAAATAGAAAAATAGAATTCTAAAAAATTGCAAACAAAATAATTCACAAGTAAAAGTAACACTACAATATTACAATAAATTTAAAATAACGAAACTTACACGGAAATTCAAGAAAAGAACTACTACATTGTATACAAATTTTTGTTAAAAAAATATTCCGGTCGTACCGGTAGCTCTAACAAAGTATCTATTCTAGTCTAGAAAATATCATAATATAAGGAAAAAAGAGAGTAGATAGTAGTTTGTTCTTAATTAAGCTTCGTCTATATTCTATTCAATATATCATCTAGAATAATTTTATCATTCTCTCAAGTATAGGTTTTTCTCTTCTATAGAAATGCAAGTGACAAAGTCACTATTTATAGAAAAAATGGCAAGACAAAAAACCGCCAAATTAATGCTCGTCAATGCTCATTGAAGTCATCTGCTTTGTTGACGAAGCCTGATAACTTCCGTAACATCTAAATAAAGAGTCATTAATCTGCAATTAAAAGTCATTAAGTTGTCATCAAGTAAAAGAAAATTATTTAAATTATATAACTCCAATGGTTTTTTTCTCAAATTATAATGTAGGACTATTAAACACTAACAGTATTTTCCACTTCTCCCAAGAGCATGAAAGAATTTAAAAAAATTAATTGTCTTTTATTTAATAATTCCAATTGTTCATCAATATGGAGTTTCTATTGAAGCATAGAAGAAGGTAAACAAAAAAATATATATAGGCTTTCACAATGGGAGGCAACTGTCGTTCCACAAAAATCCAATCTATTTACTGGTTCCATTCTTATCAGAAAAAAATTAAATTTGAAATCCATCAAGTTTAAATTTGGAGGTGGTGTCGCCTAGGGTGTGATAAAAATAAGATCAAATTAAGTATGGAAAACTATGCACTCTCACCCTAGACAGACACAGTACTGCAAGTATTACAGGACGTATGCAAGTTTTAATGATAAGTAGAGTTCGTTCTCAGGGACTTAAGTGTGTTAATCGCGTAGGAAACAATAACGAGTAGAAGTAAATAATTAAAAGACAGAAAATAAAGCAAGTAATTTTCGAGATTAAGAATTAAAACTAAGGAAAATAAAGACAATAAAGTAAAAGATTAAGAATATGAGATGAGAGATATAGCTTAGGTTTTGCTAGTATGCACTAATCCTTCTAATTCTATCTATAAATCTAGTTCATAAGGGAGAATATTAGCTCTTGGTAATACTTAGTCAGGATTCTAAATTCCCCAAGCTTAGACCTTGAGCGCGACTAAGGGGGCTGCGTCACAACCAAGAAGTGATTTCAAATAGGGTTATCAAACGCCACTAAGGCCCTAAGCAAATACTGCAATCATGGTGATACGGTATTTAAAACAAACCCTAATGACTATCTAGTTAGAAGTATGTTTTGTCAGAGCTGCTATCGACACTAGACATTATGTGGTGGTTCAATAGTTAAACACCCTGTCAAGGAGACCATCTAACTACTCTTAAAACAATCCTAAAGTGATCAGTTCTAGGAAAGACATTAAATCAAAACACATAAGCAAATATAAAGTAAGTAGCTAATATCAGATTAAAACATATAATTCCCAAAGAAACTTAGATAGAAGAATTAGAATTCATAGATTATACATTTGCAAAACCCAAGCTATGGGGAGTTTAGTTCATACCTGAAGGGAATAAACTAAAAGAAATTACAAAAGACATCATCTTGCTCTCTACAATAAACTGGAAGAATAAAACCTTAAGAACTAATTACTATGAGGCAAGGATTAAAGGGTTGTAGAATTACAAGTGATATAAGGGTGTATTTATAGGTGTTTAGAAGCCCTAATTCGTTTTCTTGAGGAAGAGGTAAGTTATTGGACTTCTAGCCCAACTCAAATTCGTATGTAACCGTTTTGAGCATATCTTCTTCGTTATTGGTCCGTTTGAGGTCCATAAGATACCAAAAGAATAGCAACAGAATTATCTAGCCACTAAAGAAGGAAATCTCCAAATTCGGCCTATTTCTTAGGTAAAAACCCACATCTTTGGACGTGTATGCAGAATCCCAACTTTAGGTAGCTTTTCCTTTTCCATCTTTTTAGCTTTTATTTCCTTTTCTCCAATTACCATGCAAATCTCTTTCCATAAGTTGTTGTCTTTGACTTGGACTCTAATTAATCTCCATAATTATCTTTAAAGCTTCACACTAAATAAACAATTAAACCCAATATGCTCTAAAAATAATAATTCTACAAATCAAGACTCAAAATAGGAAAGTGCACTAAAACTCAAGAAAATCGACATTATTGACTTCTAAATCACTTAAAATGATGTCTCATCCTAACATAAATCTATCACAAATGAGGAGACATCAAGACCCCCAACTCAAAGTTGTATCGTCCCGATACAATAAAAGATAAAAACATAGGGAAGACTATAAATACACACTTATAAAAATCTCAACACAAGGGAAAAAGCATAGTAGAATATATAGAATAAACCTAAAGCACATAACACAGAAAATTTCATGCAATAATATTCATAAACTACATACCTGTACACTTCTCATATCCACAGTCAACACGGCTTGAATTCAAGATCAGATTAGTTTCGCAATGTAAGAAGGATTGAGACTTTACTCAGTTCCCCAAGAGAGCTATAGATTGTTCATCAAACCTCACTAGTATCCAAGGATCCACTTAACTAATCTCTAATGGCTCAATCACTTCTCAATTACATAGCAAAGAATCAAAAGGTCTTTAAGGTTGTAATTTAGGCTTAGGGACGGTAGGATAGTATATTTGGATAATTTGGAGTGAGCTTTTGGCTCTCTCCTCACTCGCCATCAACAAATCGCCCTAGAGCTTGAGTTACTCTCATAAAACGTTTCTCACTCAACCCAATGAATTCCTTGATGCATAATTAAGCATCCCCAATAACCCAATTAAAGCTTTAGATGTTCACATAAAAATCCACTTTGCCGGTCCGAATATATATATTTTCTTTCCTTTTCAAATCAATTTTCTCTTCTATAGCTATGATTCTCTTTTAATGTTGAGATATCACGCTATTTTCTCATATATATATATATTCTCTTTTAATGCCCTTGTTGGCAATTTTAGCTCGAAGCTTCTTTTTCATTCACTATTACCCCGGCAAAGGGTTACATTAAAAATCTGTGAAACATCATCAATATAAAGCATAAAGCACAATAATAAGCTCAACAATCCCAACAAAATAACAATTCCCATAATGGTGGACCCACCACCCCAAACTCAAGCTCTAAAACAACTGTCTATGCATCGCGATTCGAGTGCGGGTCATATGGAAAAGTCCCATAATCTAAAGGATATGGCTTATAACGTGTTTCAATAAAAAGGCTTTAGAAAGGCTAGAAGGGGCTGAGAAGGATATAACATATAAAATTAAAATCACAAGGTGAGAAGGTATAAAAAGGCTTCAAAGGCTTAAAAATATGAAGAACCGCCTTGATCACTTTCTACACTATGTAATTTAGTTATTTTCTTACCTTTAGCACTTTCATCAAATGGTTTTTCAACTAGCTTGGATCTCACGGCCTACACACTTTCAAGGTTCCCTGAGATCGAACATACTTTCTATCGCATTGCTCACTAATCTTTTCTTTACTATCAACGTGTGTTTTCCTGCAAATACTCAAAGCATACAAATACCTAGCTCATAAACATATCACTTACTATCATCAATCTACTGAGCTTATGCTTTCAAGCTATTAAACAACACTCTACATCTAATTCCCATGTATCAAAAATTTTAATTTCTACCCAAAAACAGAAAAAATGGAGATGAGAGACAACGAATCCCCACACCCCCAACTCAAAAATGAGCCGTGTCCCCACGACTCGAAAAAAGACTCGAAAACAGAAATTAAAATTAGCAGATAGGCATATTTACAGAAATGGTAAGGAAGAAAGAGAACATACTCTCGAGGCTATTGCCTCGCATCATTGATATCCAAGGTTGGAATTGCTGGACCTTTCGTTAATTGCTCAAGGAGTTTCATGATGTGCACTTGATTAGCATTGATTTGTGCCACATCATTGACTAAGGAAGTTTGTGCTGCTTCGAATTTTGTTAAACGCTCCTCCATCTTCTCTTGCCAAGTTTGCTCCTTTTCTTCTTTCAAGACTTGAGTAGAACTCGCTCTTCGAAAGATATCCTTGATCCAAGCATTATCAATTTTACTCATCTTAAATTCCAGTTTCTCTTCTTCACCCAATACTACATTCGCTTTTCGCACAAGACACGTGATCATAGTTGGAAATTTCACATTATAAACTGATTTAGGAGAGACCGAGAATCGTATCACCTCCTCATAGATCAACTGTGCCACATCAACTTCTTCTCCTCTCAAAATACAGTCCAACAGTAGAGCGTACTTCATAGTCACATCCAAAGTTCGTGTGTCTCCGAAGATGTTAGGGACAAGGAAATTGTGCCAAATTCTTGCATCTGCTTGAAGATATTTGTAAGGCCAAGGTGCCTTCAATTCTCCCTTATGTGATTGCACTTTATCTTTGTCTAAAACATGCTCAAAAAGTAATTCCTCATCAAAGATTTTTCGTTTAGCCACTGCTTCTTCAAATTTGCAAAAACCTTTCAATTTCTTAAACTTGAAGTGGTTTCTAATCTCCTCAACTGTGAAAGGAACTAACTTTCCTCTAATCGGAACACAATTACTATTTCGGCTAAAGAGGCCTAGATAGAACTCCAAAACTAATTCATGACATAGTTCGGAACGTCTTACCATGAACGTAGACTAACCCAATTTCTCACCAAGTTCTAAGAATCTCTTGTATTCACCATCTCTAATTTCTTCCTTGAATACTTTCTCATAAGCAAAAGGTAGTTCTTTTAATTGTTTCTCTGCAGAAATCTTCAGAGCTCTTGAAGTATCCACTTTCTTTATAGGTATAAGATATTGTTGAGTTTGTGTTTTCTCCTTTGCATAATAATAAAGCTTTTTACCATTACGATCAAACAAAGGTATTCCACTCTTCTCAATCTTCTCTTTACCCTTTGATTTAGAACTAGCACCTTTGTCAATTGATTTCTTCTTGTTTAAATCCAATCCCTTGTTACTCTTCCCCTCCCTCTTGTTAGATAAAATTGTTGTTCTATTAGTCATCTTCAATTAACCCCCAACTCAAAGCTTTAGCAACCCTTGAAATTTAAACTCTTGATTTAATGGATGAACAAGCTTGATTTGGCCTAGGATGGGTGAATTGGTGATGAATCTCTATGTGGGTAAGGTGGATTTGTAATGGGTAGGCTTGGATTTTAGAAATTATAGGATGAATTTTGAAATTTGGCTCTTTGATTCTTCAATTTGAATGGATTTGGTGATGATTGGTAGCTTGAATCTCTCTTGTAATGATGTGGAGAGAAGATTCGATGTGTTTTCCTTGATGATTGGGTAGTGTTTTGGTGATTGGTGAAGGTTTTGATGAGCTTCAATGGAGTTAGGAGAGTTGTGGAGAAGAAAAAGAGGGTTTGGGTTTATAAAATTCGGAACTAAATGCTTAATACCTTCTTTATACACAAATCCCGTAACTTTCTCTCTCTCTGGCGGCGCTGCGGACTACCCCTGCGGACCATGGGGTGCACCGCAGGGTAGTCCGCGACATCTGATGCTCGAAAAATTTTGCTCTCTGGTTTAGACCCGTGGTAGGACCCGTGGCACGTGTTTCTTCCTCGCGGACCAGGGTCTGGTGTACCGGAGGGTACCCCGCGCCTTCTGTAGTTAACTCCGTCAAAATACCCGTGGTACCTACCCCGTGGCACGCGTTTTTGGGGCGCGGACCATGGTGCGGTATAGGGGGTAGTCCGCGGGTCATATTTTTCGGGTTTCTGGATCAGACCCGTGGCTCCACCCGTGGTACGGGTTTTGACCTCGCGGACCAGGGCTGGGGACCATGGGTTGTCCGCAGGGGTAGTCCGCGGGGTGCATTCCTTTGCTCCAAAATTTTTCCTCGCGTTCCCTAACTCGATTTCTCCATTCCTACACACCAAAAACACTAATACCTTTCTCAAATATGCATTACCAACTAAAAACAACTATAATAAACTTAAACTAAAAACATAAAAGACATGAAAACATAAAAAAACTACGGGTTATCTCCCGTACAGTACTTTTGTTTAACGTCTTTCAAAGTTAGACGTGTTACCTCTGTCAAGATTTGCGAATATAGCCTCCCCAAAAACGAGTAAGGCTATGAACGTCAACTAATCTGCGCTTGACCCCAGTTTTGGGGCGAATTTCTATCACTTTGGCTGAAACAACCTTAGTGACAATGAATGGTCCCATCCACGAGTCTTTGAAACTTCGTGGCCTATTCTCGCGTTTGTGAGCTTTCCATAAAACTTCATGGCCAACCCCAAACTCAATGTCTGGCTCAGTATCCACAGGCTTTAAGTGGATCTTCTCAGGAGGGACTTTGTGATGTGAAAGGTTGTGGATGATAGGCACGGTTGGATCCAACTTCCTCGGTTTCTTACCCAAGACATAGAAGGTCTCGGATACATTTTTAGCATGAAGGGTGATTGTCCCATCTTGGAAGTTGATCACACTTTGACTTGTGGCCATGAAGGGCCGTCCAAGTATGATCGGAACCTGCTTATCTGCATCAAACTCAAGAATAACAAAGTCAGTAGGGATGGCGATATTACCTGCACGGACTAAGACGTCCTCCACTGTTCCCCATGTCCTTTTATCTGAGTTGTCAGCAAACTGCAACTTCACTGGAGTTTTCTCTGATTTCTGAAGTCCAAGTCTCTCGAACACGGACTTAGGCATAAGATTCACACCAGAACCCACATCGTACATTGCTTTCACCTTGAGCATACCATGTAATTGAATAGGAAGTTTGAAACTTCCCGGATCTTTAAGCTTTGTAGGTAGCTCTCTCTCACTTCTTCTTGAAACCCTCAGGTTCTCTCTCGGGATCTCTACACTCGCCTCTTTCTCAGGAATAACTTGTGTGAACACTTGTTGCGGTGTAAGTCCTTTCTTCGCAATCTCAAGCATTTGGGCGTTGATATTTTCGGGTTGATACGCCTCTACAAATGTCTTGAGAACAGTGTCATCTTTAGGATTTGTATCAGGAATAGTTGATGACACTGGTTGAACAATAGGTGGCGATTCCACCTTCTCTTCTTCTTTCTCTTCTAGCACAGCAGGTGCCACCTCATCTTTCGATTCCTCTCTTGAGGCTTCTTCCTCTTTCTCTTTAGCCAACTCAGCTGCATATTCCACTACCGATCGAATCTCCTCTTGCACCTTCCTTAGTAGCTCTATGAACTCGTCTTTCTCTTGATCGTCCTCCGCACACACTTCAGAATAGTCGGAATCCATGGGGCTAGACTTTGTTGGTTCATCTTCAGTACTTGGAACTTCCACGACACTAATGGCAGCATGTGGTGCTTCCTTTTTCGCTTTTTCAATCTCAAGACATATAGCCTTGCAAGCTTCGAACTCATCCTTGTCTTCACCTCCTTCGATTGCCTTTACTTCCTTTTGTTCTACAACACTTGTTAACACTTTGTTTAACTGTGTTACTTGAGTAGTTAGCATCTGAAGTATGGCATCATGTCCTCTGACCTTCTCGTCTTGAGCGTTTATAGTTGTGTTCAAACGGTCTAGAGCTTGTACTATCTGTGTATTGTCCATAGATCCTTCTTGCGGATACTGAGGTAAAGCTTTCTGATCTAATGAATCGGTATAGGCATCTTGAGCAGGTTGTTGTGGAGGAGCAGGTCTATTCTGATATTGATTTTGGTACTGACCTCTCTGTTGGTAAGAGTTGTTCTGGGGACGCGGTTGATAATGACCAGGATTGGCGGCCCCTTGCGGATTTGAATACTGCATACCCGGATGGTTGCGATTGCCCCATCGGTTGGATATAAAGTAAACAGATTGCGGATTTGATTCGCACTCTTCCCATGAATGATCGTTAACTCCACATTGTTGACAACCTTGTGCTTCTTGTACTACCTTTGTTGCGGCTATATTCTTCTCCATCGCAATTCTCAGCTCCTTGATTTGATTTTCTGCATCTAAACGAAGCGTTCCTCGGGTCTTTGCTATAGAAGCTCGCGTTGAAGGCCAACTTCTTTCTTGTTCCATGATATTTTCCAACACCTCAGAAGCTTCATTGTGATTCATGGACACAAAATTACCCTTTCCAATGTTATCCACCTTTTCTCTACCTTTATCATTAAGGCCTCCATAGAACATAGCAAGTTGTAGAGCAGGTGTATAACCATGGAGCGGACATCTAGTTAACTTTTGTTGAAACCTTGTCCATGCTTCTCCCACTGTTTCTCCATCTTCTTGGAAAAATCTTGCAAGCTCAGTTTGATCTTTAAGTCTCATGCTCTTCGGATAAAATCGGTTAAAGAACGCGGCTTGAAGTTCTCTCCAAGAATGAATGGTTCCATGTGGTTGTCTTTCTAGCCAATCGCTAGCTCTTCCGGTCAAGAAAAACGAAAACATATGACAATACAGTTGCTCGCGTGTAATGCCAGGAGTAATGTAGGCATCACAAATCTGCATGAACTTCTGAATCGCTTTTACCGGATCTTGAATTGCTATACCAGTATAGAGTCCGAAACTTTGAAATTGACTGAGCATACCCGGATCGGGTCTAAATTTGATATTCGGAATCTCAGGAGGGCGGTAACCGATGGGTTGAACATGGAATGGTACATTAAGGCCAGGTAGATCTTGTTCAACTCGGTTCTGTTGATTATTAAGGTTATTCGGCCCATTACCTCCTCCTACTGGTAGTTGTACTCCTTCTTGTCCACCAGGTGGTAGCTCTTGTTGTTGTCCACCTTGTTGGTTATTCTGCACTCCACCAAGTGGTGGTCCAAGTGGTGGATCTAGTTGGGATGCCATAACTCTTCTCAAGGCTCTTTCCTCACGAGCTCGTTTGTTGTAAGGTCTGAAGCTCCTCTCAGGCTCCGATAAGGGAGGCCAAGAATTAAACACTGTGAAACCTGAAAAAGACTAAAGCAAACCCAAGCGTAAATCTGGAAAAATAAAGACTAAAACTAAACTAAAAACTGAAAAGTAAAACTAATTAAAAACTAAAACTCGAAATAGATAACCCACACGCTAACGAGACACAAGTCCCCGGCAGCGGCGCCAAAAACTTGGTGTCGCCTAGGGTGTGATAAAAATAAGATCAAATTAAGTATGGAAAACTATGCACTCTCACCCTGGACACACACAGTAATGCAAGTATTACAGGACGTATGCAAGTTTTAATGATAAGTAGAGTTCGTTCTCAGGGACTTAAGTGTGTTAATCGCGTAAGGAACAATAACGAGTAGAAGTAAATAATTAAAAGACAGAAAATAAAGCAAGTAATTTTCGAGATTAAGAATTAAAACTAAGGAAAATAAAGACAATAAAGTAAAAGATTAAGAATATGAGATGAGAGACATAGCTTAGGTTTTGCTAGTATGCACTAATCCTTCTAATTCTATCTATAAATCTAGTTCATAAGGGATAATATTAGCTCTTGGTAATACTTAGTCAGGATTCTAAATTCCCCAAGCTTAGACCTTGAGCGCGACTAAGGGGGCTACGTCACAACCAAGAAGTGATTTCAAATAGGGTTATCAAACGCCACTAAGGCCCTAAGCAAATACTGCAATCTTGGTGATACGGTGATTAAAACAAACCCTAATGACTATCTAGTTAGAAGTATGTTTTGTCAGAACTGCTATCGACACTAGACATTATGTGGTGGTTCAATAGTTAAACACCCTGTCAAGAAGACCATCTAACTACTCTTAAAACAATCCTAAAGTGATCAGTTCTAGGAAAGACGTTAAATCAAAACACATAAGCAAATATAAAGTAAGTAGCTAATATCAGATTAAAACATATAATTCCCAAAGAAACTTAGATAGAAGAATTAGAATTCATAGATTATACATATGCAAAACCCATGCTATGTGGAGTTTAGTTCATACCTGAAGGGAATAAACTAAAAGAAATTACAAAAGACATCATCTTGCTCTCTACAATAAACTGGAAGAATAAAACCTTAAGAACTAATTACTATGAGGCAAGGATTAAAGGGTTGTAGAATTACAAGTGATGTAAGGGTGTATTTATAGGTGTTTAGAAGTCCTAATTCGTTTTCTTGAGGAAGAGGTAAGTTATTGGACTTCTAGCCCAACTCAAATTCGTATGGAAATAAAGATAAACACTGCTGCACCGTTTTGAACATATCTTCTTCGTTATTGGTCCGTTTGAGCTCCATAAGATACCAAAAGAATCGCAACAGAATTATCTGGCCACTAAAGAAGGAAATCTCCAAATTCGGCCTATTTCTTAGGTAAAAACCCACATATTTGGACGTGTATGCAGAATCTCAGCTTTAGGCAGCTTTTCTTTTTCCATCTTTTTAGCTTTTATTTCCTTTTCTCCAATTACCATGCAAATCTCTTTCCATAAGTTGTTGTCTTTGACTTGGACTCTAATTAATCTCCATAATTATCTTTAAAGCTTCACACTAAATAAACAATTAAACCCAATATGCTCTAAAAATAATAATTCTACAAATCAAGACTCAAAATAGGAAAGTGCACTAAAACTCAAGAAAATCGACATTATTGACTTCTAAATCACTTAAAATGATATCTCATCCTAACATAAATCTATCACAAATGAGGAGACATCAGGAGGATGGTAGAAAAGGATAGTAGAAGCGGTATTTTGTTCAACAGACTCGTCATTATCACTTCTGGAATGCCGGTCAGTGGTCTTGGTCACTAAATATTATGTAGCGCACAATGCAGATCCACATTACAGGAACAGGGGTGCAACCTCAAGCGAGGCGAAACCAGGGGCATAATAGCAGGCGTGTACTGCGAAACTGTCCACCAAGGACTACTGGTGCAAAATCTATTAACTGGTTCTTGGATATATACGGGCATCAAATGAAATGTGTTCTTCAACGCTCTTATAGGAATTATATGGTCGGGACGAAATGATGCTATCCTCAACAAGACGGCATTCTCCAGCAGTAGTGTTTTAATCCGAAAAGCAAAACATATAGCTAATGATTACACAAGGGCATGGAATGGACAGGTGTCCGGAGTAACAAGCCGAAGGCGTTATGTGAAGTTCATTGGATGGTGTAAACCAAATAGAGGTCTTACACTTAATACATTCGCAAGTTGTAGCAGTAGAGGCGGTACCAGTGGAGCGGGTAGTGTCATTCAAAATGAAGAAGGCAATCACGCTCGTGGTTTTAAGCTAAATTTCAGTGTAATTCTTCGGAGATAGCTGAAAACTCATTGCCCTTTAGAGGGGCCTGCACTTGGCAGAGGAGCTAGGGGTTGTGGAACTAGAAGTAGTGGTCGATTGTAGAGCGATCATAGACATATTAGCAAACAGGTGTAGACGAACAACGGGCCGACTACCATTTTGGTTGCGGATATTCAAGGTACCATGAGGCGAAACATGTATTTTGCTATCAAGAGTATATTCAGAGAGACGAACATGTGTACAGATTGGCTAGCTCGCAGTGGCAATCCAGGAATAAAAATGAGAGTAGGCTTAAAATATAAAGAAACTTTAAGAACGATAATTACAATTCGTATCATATAAAAAATGAAATGAGACAAAAATATTGTGAATTATAATTAAATATAAAAATAGATAATTCTCCAAAGGTCTTGAAAACACCCTCTTATAAGCCACCTACACCTCATATATTGCTTCTTCTTACTAAAGGCCAAATCTAAAATTGAACACTACATGCCAGATTTTTAAAAAATATCCATACCCACTATGCCTTTTTTATTTTTCTATATATACTAATTTAGTCTTATTTTTTAAACCCTAAAATAATTTTCTCCCTTCTCCTACTTCTTCCTCTCTCCTCTTTCTTTCAAATCTTCACCCGTAAAGTCCCCATTAAAGTCACGGCTCTGTTTTTTAAATCAATCTCTACACAAAAAAACCACCTCGAAGCTACCATGGAAGGCGGAAGCTTAGGTTATTTTTTCGAGATGGTACATAGCTCCGACATTTGAGCTTCATTTTTTTGATGGTGAAAAGCTCCTCCGTTCGAGCTTGAAGGATCTGTTGGCCATGAAAGATTGGTTGTTCAAACCGTCGCCACTCTCACCCGCTCTCCTGCACAAGAAAACTGCCGCCACCACGAAAGAGTTTCGGCAAATCTACTCATAAATCCGGCGTTAATGAACATTTGGAGGTTCTAGCGAAGTTCGAAGATCTGGTGTTGCAAAGATGTTCGGGGTTCGTTAGCGGTGAAGAACAATATCGCTGCCATGGTTCGCGTAGCTGCTCCAGGAGTTTAATATCTCACTTTTTTCATTTTTCTTTTTCATTTGTTAGAAAGCTCTAGCCAAGCTGATAGCCTTTTTTCTTTCTTTTGTTCGCAGGCGTGATGTGTCCATATTTGTTCTAAATATAAGCCCTTAGGAGATATCATTTTAGGTGGATATTTGACTTATTTGATAGACTTTTAGGCTTATTTCGTCATATGGCACTTTCTCCCCTTGGAATTAGACTATTTGCATTTTGTGCGTTCATTTGTTTGTTTTAGTGCAAATTTAGTAGGTTTATGAATTCATGAAGAACCACTACAAGGAGGGGATGTGAGAATTAAATTCTTAGATCGAGTGGAGGAGTTAAAGGCAAGAAAAGAATTTCCAAGAACTTAATTAAAGAAGTTTTAGATCTGAAAAGTTGTTAAAGATTGCTGTTTTTGGGCTATTTAGGAGCGGATTTCGCCTTGGGCCGTGAAACATGGTTTGATACCTTATTGAGTTAGGAAGATTCTCCAAGTTGAATCAGCCCATTTGGAGTTCAGATGCAAAAGTTAAAGCCGGTTTACTAAAGGCTGCACACCAGTTACGGGAATTAAAAGTAAAGATGGGCTTGGACTTTTTATAATTTGACCTAATCCTCTAAACCTATGCCCTAATCCATTTTTACAAGTATAAATAGACCCTTTAGCCTCCTTTTTACATACACTTGAGTGAATTACACAGAGGCTTCATATTTTCAAGTCAGAGCAAGAAGGCAGAGGAAAAGCTAGAGCTGGAGGAATTCTATTCTTCTAACAACAGCCAACCAAACCTTCAGGTTATCTATTTATTTTGTGTAATTGAATTATAAATTATTTATATTTAATTTCAGTCTTTATTATATTATGAGCTAAACTTTCATATACTTGAGAATCGCAATACAGGGATGAACCCTACTTAATTTATTCTATCTTTTGAATTTGGGATTGTTATGATTTAAACTGAATTGAGTCTTATATATTGGATATTACTTTCTTCTTAATCATTATTTCTTTTCGGTACAACTAGAAATAGCTTTTAGTATTTGGGCTATTCACTTTAGTGGCGAAGTGATCATCCGACAGGGCTTTGAATACAGACTTAGGTAATACTCGTGTAACGTCCGTTATTGACCGACAGGCTTAACTAATTACATAGCCAAAGAGGTAAATACATATCATTCAAAGAGGCATATTCGCCCATAAAAGGGTTTATAGTACTTTAGGATAGCTCCTAAGTTCAGCCTGACGGGGGCTAGGAGACATTAGAATCTCGACGGATATAATAATACCAATTCTACCCTTAAACAAAACATTGATTACGTTAATAAGGTGGATTCCTTGCGAGACTCAAGTATCTCCCATCTCTGAAGTTAGTCCTTTTACTTTATTATTTCTTTTCAGTTAATTAATTTAGTATTTATTTTATTGCATCTTTTAAATTTAGAAAGCCAAACAAAAATCTTTTATTTTTTATTTTTTTGTTAAACAATTATTCTTACTACTTGATTAATACTTGAGTTGAACCTAATCCGTACCTGAGAACGAAACCCGATTTATCGGATATTACTTGGACAACCGTGCACTTGCGGTATTGTGGTTCCTTTGTTTTCAGTACTTAATTTTATAACACCCCAGGACCCACCAAGGTGTTAGATAGTTTAGGTTAGGATACAATGAATACTTTCTTATAAACACTTTTTTATGAGCAAATGTGAAATGTGGTGAAGGTTTGAGTGGCAGCGGATTGTGCAGCGAAGATGGGTTTTTTTCAACCATTGGGACTAGCTCAATGGCCAGGATGCCTGTCTCTCATCTAGGAGAGATACAGGGTTCGAATCCCCTCAGTCTTGTTATTTCTTGAGCCCTTATATGGGGTAAGCAAGAGGTGCAAGGTTCGAGTCCCCTCCCTGGACATGGGTAACCTGTTCTGATTAAATGGGAGTATGCATGAGGAGGCGTGTATATTTCCTATGGGAATAGTCGTGGTGCGCGTAAGCTGGCCCGGACACCCATACATCTAAAAAAGAAAGGTTCTCTTCAATTTTTTTAACTCACACTTTCTAAGTATATATTTTTTGTTAGAATAGTTGGTTTAATTTTTTTTGGTGGGGTAATAATGGATAAACTAGAATACATTGGAAATATTGGAAATATACTGAAATGCCTAAAACTGAAGGTGGTATGAAGTATGAAATTCAAAAAAAATTCCCAACTTAACATATCTCTCTTTGCTTCTTCTGCATGGAAATTTAACAACAAAGAATCCATTTCCTATAAAGTTATCAAAGGAATCTATTTTCCTATCGAAAACTTTGATTCAACAAAAATAAGATATAATCGTTCTTTGTCCCGGAGAAGCTTGATTTTATGAAGAAACACATATACAAAAGACACTGCAATGATAGTTGGTAATGGTGATAACAATCAGGTTGGAATGACGATTGGATCCCCAATCTGACAAACCTTTAAAAATAACTAATTTCTCTATCATTAAAGTGTCTGAGATAATATATCATGATAATACATGGAATAAAGAAACTCTTATAAATGCACCAGGATATGGAAAAAGCTGAAAAGCTTGTAAAATCAACATTAGCATTACAAATTCTTCAGGTATCCAAATTTTGAAACCATCCAAAAATGGAGACTTAACTGCAAAAGAAGTATATAACAATATATCTCATAAACTATCTAAGAGACAACAAAGAATTGATAAAAACTACCATATACCTCTTTTAAACTCAATGCAGATTTTTGGGATATCATTTGGAAGGTAAAACTCCCACCAAAACTGAAAAACTTTACATGGAGGGTAATATCAAATGCAATCCCAAATACGGATAGCAAATTTCACTGGAAATATGTCCTAAACAACATTTGTAAAGTTTGTGAACTGAAAGTGACACCAATGAACATATATTCTTTTATTTCTCAAACTCTAGAGACACATGGTTTGCAACTCCCAGTGGTCTATACTCTTTAAATGATAACACAAATAAAATGGAGCAGCGGCTACAATGGCTTAATATAAGTAAAATCCCAAATGATGAAAAGGATAGACCATAAATTGAGATGCAATTTTGACCCTTTGGTTCATCTGGAAAGCTAGAAATAAAAAAGTCTTTGAGAGTCATACTATATTTCCCTTGATAAAAAATAAAAAACGCTTATAATGCCTATGATGAGTTCATCGGGTATACAAAACTAGAGTCTGAGGTGTTTTCAAATGCGACTAGAAAAAATATGGACAAATTAACAACAACAAAGTATAGAAGGGAATTACTTAATAACCCTGTCACTTATATAAACGTAGACGCTTCTTCTCTAAAAACTACTAATAATGCTGCATCTTTTTGTGTTTTTAGTGATAAAAAGGGCCACTTTTTCGGAGAAAGATCATGAAATTTTACTGCACATCCTCCAGAAGAAGCTGAAGCAATAGGTATAATGAACGCTCTACAAGAAGGTTCATCATAACCAACTACGAATTTTGTTTTGCAAAATGATTGTATTAGCCCCCTCATGACTGGCGCAAAATAAAATTGAAAATCGTAAGCTTTTCCATAATTTTTGAAGATATTCAGAGTTTTGCACGCAACATCAAAATAAAATTCCTATATGTTTCTCGAAAATTAATTTGAGCGGTGGATTTAATTGCAAAGAAGGAAGTTTCATCCAACTTTCGTAACAATTGGCTTCTTGTCCACTTCCAGAAGATTTAAAACTTCTTATACTTGATTTCGCTGTATTGGAAATAGACTAAGAACACAAACTCTTAACTAATCATATTTGAGTATTTTATTTTAATTTAATTATATTTTAACCTCAAAAAAGGGAATTTCTGACTCATTTTTCTTGTTTCATGGCCACTCCTTCCTGTTTTCTTGATTTTTGAACATGTTAAGATAAGTAATTAATTTTCTTAATTATATTTTACATCTGAACTAATTGAATAATAGAAATCAAATTACTATTCTTTAATCAATATATACACTTTACTAAATATATATACTAATCCGTCCATAAAAATAATAAATATATATATTGATCATGTCAACCATGAATATTAAGTAAAATTTTATTTTGGAGAATTTTTTATCAGTTTTAGTTTTGTATAACTTGGCTATAGCTTTCATTTATTTTTAACTTGGGTGATATCTTTTTGGTTTTTTTTTGGGTTAATGCCCATTAAACACCTGCCACCTTACACCTTTGACCATAAAAGGCACCTTGCTACAAAATACAAAAATACCCTTGTCCCTTATTTGCTCTTCTTCAACAGCGCTGCCGGCCGATTCTCCCACTCACCACAAATTTGCTTTTCTTTAACAGCGTTGTGGCCAACGATCTCTTCTACAAGTCTGCTGTTGCTATGTCTACAAATCCTGTACATCACGAGCGCATGTTTACTAATTGCTGATATGTTTACTAAACCATTGGCCTCATTCATTTTTCATAACAATTTGTCCAAGCTGAACATTTCTAACATTCATGCTCAGCTTGAGGGGGGCTCTTGGAGTACAAGACTTGATAAAATACAGCTGGAAAAGATAGAAAAGAAGAACTCAGGGACTAAATTGCAAATAGACGAATTAATTAGTTAGTTTGTTATACTTTAGCCTTTGATCATTATCGTGTATATATATAACACGAGAGTTGTAACTCAAAACTAACAAGAAAAGATTCTTTCTCTTTTACTCTCTCTCTTTCTTTATTTCCTTCTCTCTTCTTCTGCAAACTTTTATTCTTGTTCAAAGCTTTATATTCTTGTGAATGTTGATGATCAATTGAGATTGATCACTAATAGTTTAAGAACTATTAGATTTATCAGGGAAAGTTTGTATAACATAAGTTGATTAACGTGCAAAAACTGGACAAAAAATCCAATGACAAATGAGTAATGGGATTTTTTCCCAGAACTGAGAAAAACTAAGCAAGTGCAGTTTTGGACTTGTGCAAGTGCAGTTTTGGACTTGTGCACTTTTGTACTTGTGCAAGTGCACTTTTGTACTTGTGCAAGTGCACTTTTGGACTTGTGGCAAATGTTGAGTACTTGGAAAAATTCTCAGAACTCAGAAAATGCTAAGCAAGTACACTTTTGTACTTGTGGACTAAATGTTGAGTTCTGGGATAGATTCCCATTACTCAGAAATCGGAAAAGGCTAAGCAAGTCCACTTTTGTACTTGTGGACTAAATGTTGAGTTCTGGGATAGATTCCCATTACTCAGAACTCGGATTGTACTTGTGCAAGCCCACTTTTGTACTTGTGCAAGTGCACTTTTGGACTTGTGGCAAATGTTGAGTACTGGGATAAATTCCCAGAACTCAGAAAACGCTAAGCAAGTACACTTTTGTACTTGTGGACTAAATATTGAGTTCTGGGAGACATTCCCATTACTCATTTGAATTGTTTTTTTCTTCTAGTTTTTCAACGTTAATCAATCAACTTATTCTATACAAACTTTCGCACAATTCAATCATAATTTCTTACTTTCCCAATACTCAAATATCATGTTTCAGTGGAGATGTCAATCTATCTTTGAATACAGCAAATGAATTGGATAAAAAGAAATAATGCAGGGACCAAAATGCAAATTGTTTCTTCTACATAAAAATTAGTTAGATTACAGCTATATCTAGTTAGACATGATTGTATATAAACTAGTTTTGTACATTGTAACTGTAACAAGAAATAAAACATCTCTTCTACCTCTCTTATTCATTCTTCTTCTTATTCTTCTCTCTGTTTCTTTATTTTTCTTGCTAAATTCGTCATTAATGGGTGCTCTCATAATTCATAGTGTTTGTGTATATGCTGATGATTTAAACGAAAGAGAAAGAGCGGCTATCATAGTTATTTGTTTATGAACTCGTGGAGAGAGAGAGAGAGAGCGGCGGCGGTAGAAAGGGGTAAAATAGGATAAAAATTAAAAGAGGTGCCTTTTATGGGCAAAAGGAGAGCGGCAGGGGTGAGGGGACATTAAATTTGATTTGAGGTGTTTCTTGGGCATTAATCCTTTTTTTTTTCAGTTTTAAACATAATTTTTTTTTGTTTAATGGGTACTTCTTTTTATGAATATCAAACGAAAATGAGCAATAAATTAAAGAGATAGGAAAGTAAATGTATAGCTAATCTTTGATTAACCTAATAAAAAAGATAAATATTTAAAAAGAAATTGTGATTAAAATTGAAAAATATGAAAAACATGGTTTAAATGAAAGAAAAGTTTATATAATTTTAAAAACTAAAAAATTACTAAATTATAATTTTTTCTGAAACAAATATATAAAAAATGAAACTTTATTATTGTATAATATAGTATATACTATCTTTTTCTTCTTCTTCTTTTTTTATCAATTTTTTTTTTCATACAACTGAGGTTAAAAAAACATACTAATAATAAAAACTAAATACACTCTTAGGGAAATCTAGAACAAGTCTAGAGGTCGCATAACTACTCTATCCTTTGAGATACTGCTACGGAAGTAGTCCAGGGGTTCCTTAAATAAGCAAGGTCCTTCGATCAATGTTGGAGTATAAATCTCATATAATGTGTTCTCTGTCGTTTTCTAATTGTCCAAACTTTTAGTTGAGTTGACAAATTAATATAGTCAGAGTTTCAGATACTTGAGATCTTGGGTTCGAATTTTTAGTTGAATTGGCAAATTAACAATCAAATTCGCATATTTTTTCTGCTAGCAAGTCTGCGCATTTATTCATTTCTCGATAGATAAAATTAAATTCATATTCGGAATTACTGCACAATTACTATCGTATAGTATGAGATTTGGTTTGTTAGGTTCCTATCATCCTACTAATAAATGACTATATTAATTTTATATTATTTATTTACTCAAAAATATAATCTAATTGGCCAAGCTCACGTTTGTACATTTGATTCTCGACGTATTGTAGTCCATTTAGAGTAATGCTTAGGGGTGAGCATGGTTCAGTTCGTCCCGATTTTCGGCCAAAACCGGAACCGAACCAATGATTCAGTTTTATATAATTTAAAAACCAAACCGGACGGTTCGCATTTGGTTACACATTCGATTTTTGTTCCCGGATTGGTTCGGTTCGGTTTGGAATACAGTTCGTTTTGAATTTGAATGCTTAGCCAATAATATTTGTCAACCTATTTCTTGAAAATACATTATCCAATAATGACTAATATTCCAATACAATTAAAATAGTTACATAATTGGGGTATTAATATATCAATTTAAATAAAAACTTATAATATAACAACGATTATTTTAATTTTTTTTTTGCATACATCGGAGGCTTTAAAGCCGTTAAGAAAAAATTATTACAAGAAGAACTATAGTTCTTATTCAGAAACTAAAACAACTCTAGGTGTTGCTCGCTCACTTCTATCTCTCATAATCAATTTCATTAAGTAACTAGGAGGCCCTTCAAAGTCCATTGGTTGTGTGTTCGTAGACGCACCCACTTTAGCTAACTTATCCGCGCAAAAATTCGCTTCCCTGAATATATGGTTCACTTCAAAACAGGGGTAGCGCCTTAGTAATGCGCAACATTCATTAACAATTGAAACAGTGTGACTACCTAAGTTTCCACCGCCCTTCACTAGCGCATGAAACTTCCCCGAGTCCATCTCATAATGAGTTGAGCTCCCACCGCCCTTCACTAGCGCGTGGAGCTCCTCCGAATCTGTTTCAATACTTAGCGAGGTAAAGCCCTTATTGATAGCCCATTTAAGTCCAAAATATAAAGCAAATAATTCCAAATAGAATGAAGAATCTGCCTCACAATTACCAATAAATCCAGCAATACATGAGCCATGTTTATCCCTTAATATACCACCAATTCCGGCGGTCCCATTAGCGGGAAAAAAGCTACCATCAACATTCAATTTAAACCCAATGGAAGGCTTGATCCATTTGACCATTATATTTTTCGCCACCTTTATTACACCCCCGTCAAAACTTTTTCCCCATGCTAGAACAAAATTCTTAGCTAAGGAAAAAATTCCGCGCTTGAGTTCCAATATATGGGGGACATTAACCAATACTTTGTAAAGAAGAGAGTTTCGCGTTACCCATATGGTCCACAATGTTGCCACAAAAACTAAAGTCCAATCAAGGCCTCCAATCTGTGCTTTAGTTTTCAGGTGAGCCTCGATCCAATGCTCCTTTGCTGCAGAAATTCACAAGTCAATTCCAGTAGCTTCACTTGGTGGTAACAGTGAAGCATTTTGCATTCCAGGATGGCCCCTGGACAGCTCACGGTTTTTAGCAGCAATTTGCGCTGAATGCTGCTGTTTCCATCCACGGTTCAGCTCCAGCAGGTCTTCACGGTCCAGCTCCAGCAGCGGTCCAACTCTCACATGCTGCAGGTCCTCGTCCAGGCGCAGCAGGTCTTCATCGGCGGCAGGTCTAGCCCACATGGAAGCGACAGCAGCATCACGCGAGTCTCCCCTCCACGCCGCATCCGAAAAGGAGTGTCTTGACCCTGCATGTAAACCAAGTAAGTCCCATACTTTAACAACAACTTTACGATTATTTTAACTTTAAATAATATATATAAAAAAAAATTAAAACTATTACTTCAATATTCATACAATCATGATTAATAATATCAATCAAGTAATTGATACTTACTAATATAATCTTAAGTAAAATATAAAAAAATCTCACTAATAACACCACCGAATAGTAAAACAAAAATTTCACGTAGATGATAAATTCTCACAAAAAGTTTCTCCAACAACATAGGTATAAAAAAATTCTCATATTTCTTATTTTTTTTCCTTCCTCGATTCGGTTTTTTTGGTTTAATTTTTTCATAATAAACCGAACCGAACCAAAAAAACTGGTTTTTGAAAAATTGAAAACCGAACCATTTGGTTTTTCGGTTTTCGGTATTTTTGGTTCGATTTTTTTTGGTTTTTTGGTCGGTTTGGTTTTTTAGTTCGCATTTGCTCGGCCGTAGTAATTCTATCTATCATCTCCACGTGTCACATATCTTATGTGAAATTTTTATATATATTAAATAAAAAGAAAAAAATAATAATTAAAAGAGAAACAATTATATATAAAGGTCAAAGGTGATATATATCCTTAATCTTTCATTTATTGCCTTTTGTATGGGTAATGAGTCATAGCATTTCTCACCTGCATTGCTCTTCAGTTATCACATAAGAATAAATGTCCTAGGCATCAATTGTCAAGATCATTTATACTTACATAGCTTACTACTCAACATAGTGCGATAATAAATTAAGAGAGTTCAATACGAGCCACCAAAAGAAAATTAAAAAAATGAAAATTTCAGTCAGCTACTTAATTGCAGCATTTTGTGCTGTTCTTGTGATATTATCATGGATTATTCTAAACTGGGTATGGTTTGAGCCTAAGAAACTAGAAAAATTCCTTAAAAATCAAGGTTTCAAGGGAAATTCCTATAGGCTATTGTATGGAGACATGAAAGAGATTGGTGAGATATTTAAAGAAGTCATGTCCAAGCCAATTAACCTGTCTTGTGATATTTTGACAAGAGCACAGCCCTTCTTCGTCAAGACTATCAACACTTATGGTATGTTTCCGATGATCTTTGCTTACTAATATTTTCTCGGTTTATGTTTAAATTGTATTTTTTAATATGAACTGTGGGTTCGGTTCTATGCACCGAACACTTTTCCTCCACCGTTTCATGCAAAGATGATTAACTGGTATTTATGATGAATTTAATTAATTAATCAATCAGGTAAAAACTCCTTCACATGGCTGGGACCAAGACCATCCGTGATCATCATGGATCCTGAACTAATCCAGGAAGTCTTGGTCAAGTGTTATGAGTTTCAGAAGCCTAGATCTAATCCACTTGTGAAATTTCTTGTTCAAGGACTAGTAAGTTACGAGGACAATAAGTGGGCAAAACATAGAAAAATCATAAATCCAGCTTTCCATCTGGAGAAACTCAAGGTATTTTTTGATATTCTTCTTTCTTGTTATCAAATTCAAAGAATCGTATTGTTGTTAATTATTTCTGATACAGCGCATGCTACCTGCATTTTCGTTAAGTTGTGTTGAGATGTTGAGAAAATGGGAAGAGATAACATTACCAAGTGGATCATGTGAGTTAGATGTGTGGCCATATCTTCAAACATTCACTAGTGATGTAATTTCACGTACAGCTTTTGGTAGTAACTATAAAGAAGGAAGAAAGATTTTTGAGTTGCAAAGGGAACAAACTGAGCATTTTATGCTCGCTATAAGGTCAATATATATCCCCGGTTTGAGGTAAATCTTTTTTGTTAATTAAAATATTAAAGTTCATTGTTTTTGAGATTTTTCATTGTTTTGTCAGGTTTTTACCAACTAAGAGGAATAGAAGAATGAAGGAAATCTCAGACGAAGTTGAAGTTGCGATTGAAAGTATTATTGATAAAAGAATGAAGGCCATGAAAAAAGGGGAAGACATAAATGATGATTTATTGGGGATTTTATTAAAATCCAACTTTAAAGAAATTGAAGAAAATGGAGGAACAAAAATTAGTGGGATGAGTGTAGCAGAAGTCATACAAGAGTGCAAACTTTTCTATTTTGCTGGACAAGAAACTACCTCGGTTTTACTTTTATGGACAATGGTTTTATTATGTAAACATCCAGAATGGCAAGCACGTGCTAGAGAAGAGATTTTGCAAGAATTTGGAGATGAAAAACCTGTTTATGATCGTTTAAATCACCTCAAAATCGTGAGTTATTTTCCATATTTTTGTATTTATATTTTACGTTTTCTTACTAAATATTTCACCTCAGGTGACTATGATTTTGTACGAAGTTATGAGATTATACCCACCCGTTACTGCACTTGGGCGAAGAATTACTAAAGAAATAAAGTTGGGAAAAATGCGTTTACCTGTTGGAGTGAATATTCAAATCCCAATAATTTTGTTACATTATGATGAGGAGATATGGGGTGCGGATGCGAAAGAGTTTAGGCCAGAGAGATTTAGCGAAGGATTATTGAAAGCAACCAAAGGCAAAGTTACCTATATTCCATTTGGTTGGGGACCTAGAATATGCATTGGTCAAAACTTCGCAATGTTAGAAGCAAAATTAGCATTAGCGATGATTCTACAAAGATTTGTAATTGATCTTTCACCATCTTATGCTCATGCTCCTGTCTCGAAGATTACTCTTCAGCCTCAGTTTGGTGCTCACTTGATCTTACGGAAGATATAGACTTGGCAATTTGTCAGGTTAATCTATAAGGCTTATGACGTTTGATTAGCCGGATTAAGCACATCATATGTGTCCTCGAAGACAAAATAAAGAAATATACTTTCATTTGTAATAGTCTATTTAGAAATAATTTTGAACATTTCGATTTGTTTAACTTTGAATATTGAGATTCAATGGAAGTTCCAAAAAAAAAATTAAATTAATAAATAATGCTATTGTTCTTCGATATGGAGTTTCTATTGAAGCATAGAAGAAAGTTAAATAAAAAAAATCTATAGGCTTTGACAATGGGAGGCAACTGTCCTTCCACAAAAATCTATCGGAAATAAAAAGATTAAATTTGAAATCCATCAAGTTTAAATTTGTAGGATAGTAGAAGAGGTATTTTGTTTTAACAGACTCGTCATTAACACGTAATGCAGATCAGTGGCCTGGGTCATTAAGTATTATGTAGCGCACAATTCAGGTCCACATCACAGGTTCAGGGGTGCAGCCTCAAGCGCGGCAAAACCAGGGGCATAATAACAGGTGTGTACTGCGAAGCTTTCCACCAGGGACTACTGGTGCAATTTCCGTTAACTCTCAGGTCCTTAATTCAAACAAGTGGTGGAATAAACAGTTAACATGTATCTGGATATATGCGGGCATCGAAGGGAATATGTTCTATAGCGCTCTTTTAGGCGTTATTTGGTAGGGACGAAATGATTCTATCTTCAACAAGGCGGCATTCTCCAGTAGTAGTGTATTGATCTGAAAAGCAAAACATATAGTTAATGATTACACCTGGGCATGGAATGGACAGTTTGCCGGAGTAACAAGTCGAAGGCGTTATGTGGAGTTCATTGGATGTTACAAACCAAATAGAGGTCTTCAACTTAATATGGACGGAAGTTGTCCTACAAATGTTTTTAGGCTATAACTAATAGGTTAAAAATCAAATTTGCTATTTAATAAACGCCAAACTGGCTTTATACATTTTGATTCTCAACGTCTATTAGTTTATTAGAGTAATGCTATATATCATCTCTATATGTCATATCTTATGTGAAATAAAATAAAAAAAGAAAAAAGTATAAATTAGAGAAAAACGATTTGGTTAGTCTTCAAAATACGTGATATAAAGGTGTTGGTTGTTTGTAATATATATTTGGAAGAATAAAAAATTAATTTGTAAAAGATGGATGGACGTTGGTTTATAAAAGAAGGAAAGTAGTTTTTTTTTGTTTTTTTGGACAAGAGGAAAGTAGTTAATAGCTTAATTTACAAAGGCTTTTGGCTAACTCAAGTTTCTTTATTGCACAAGACCAATGCCTCTATCTATACACCTCTTAAGTCGGTCTAAATATTTCTAGACTATTCTACTTAAAACATTTGTACTACTAATCAGTTTTTTCTAAAGTTTCGTGATAATTTTTTAGTAAGAAGTTTTTAGATTAATATGAAAAATAAAATTAATTTTAACACTCCTCTTTAGTATTTATTTTCCAAATTCTAAACATTTCTCGTAGTATTTCGAATTTTGATCGTGAAAATGCTTTGGTAAAATTATCTGCGAGTTGTTTTTCAATTCTTATGTATTGAAACTCAACTTGATAATCATTTACCGTCTCTCGCAGAAAATGATATTTGATAGCAATGTGCTTAGTCCTACTACGATGGACGAAATTCTTTGCATTGTTATGTCTGACTTTATATCGTAGTATATTTTTGTTGGTCTTTCTTGTTGCTCTCCCATGTCTTCAAGTATTTGTCTAAGCCATATTGTCTGACATGTTGTTAGTGTTGCTGCCACATATTTCGTTTCCACTGAAGATTGTGCCACACAGTCTTGTTTTTTTATGACCATGAGAATATCCTTGAGCCGAGTGAGGATGTATAGCCCGAGGTACTCTTCATATCATCTATTGATCCTGCCAAATCGTTGTTTGTGTAGTCAATCAATATTGAGTCAGTGTTATGCTCATACCATATGTCATAGTCCTTTGTACCTTACAAGTATCTTAATATTCTTTTTCCTTCTCCATAGTGGACCTGGCTTAGACTTTGCATGAATCTTGATAGTAAACTAGTCACGTACATAATGTCTGGTCTCGTAGCTGTAAGATATAGAAAAGTTCCAATAAGACTTTTGTATGTTACTGATTTGTCTTAGTTGAGCCGTCTTCTTTCGTTAGTTTTTCGTTGGTGACCAGTGGAGTAGCAATAGTCTTGCATCCATACAGATTGAACTTCTTTAGTAACGACAATGTATACTTCTTTTGTGAGATGAATATTCCTCACGTATCTTGTCTCACCTAAATCCGTCATCTCAAAGGTTTTCATCATGTTTTCTCTGAACTTTTTGATCATTTGGTCATTGTTTCCTGTATAGATGAGATCATCAACATAGAGAGAGACGATAAATCTTCTATTATTACCTTGGATTTTAATGTAGAGAGTAGGATCGTTTTGACTTCTCTTGAATCCTCGTCCAATAAAGTAGTTGTCAATTCGACTGTACCACAACCGAAGAGTTTGATTGAGTCCATATAGTGCTTTTTGTAGTCTTAGTTTTCAATCTTCATGGCCTTTCTCCATGATATATTTCTTCTTCTAGGTAGCCGTTGAGGAATGCTGACTTCACATCTAGTTGATAGGTCCTCCATTGCTTTTGAGAAGGTAATGCAATAAGTGATGGAATAGTGTCTAAGCGTGCAACTGGAGAAAATGTCTCGTTGTATTCAATACCTGGTAGTTGTGAGTAGCCTTTAGCAACTAGTCTTGCCTTACGTTTTTGAATTGAGCCATTTGGGTTGATCTTCGTCTTGTAGACCCACTTGACTCTGATGACTTCTTTGTTGGTTGGTCAATCTACCAACTCCCACGTTTTTTTCTCTCAATCATTTTGATCTCTTCATCCATTAAATTTACCCATTCCTTTTGTTTTGATGTTGATTCAAAACTTTCGGGTTCTAAAGTCACAAAATTGCATGTTTGATATATATCTCTAAGTGACCTTGTCTTCCCTGGTGGTGTTGGTGGAGTTGACTCGTCATAGCTGGATACAGATGATCTTGGAGTTCTTTGTGATGTAGGTCCTGAGTATTATGTGGTCCTTCTTCTGTAGTGTTATCCATGTTGTGCACCTTTGGTACCATGATACTTTGTTGTTCCACCTTTCCTTCATCCTAATTCCATGTTGCATTTTCGTCGAACTCGACATCATGGCTAACAATAATTTTCTTTGTTTTGATATTGTAGATTCTACAGCCTTTTGATTCTGAGTTATACCCGAGAAATTTTTTTCTCTCTATCTTCTCTTCTAATTTGTGTCGTTTTTCTTTTGAAATATGTACATAACAGATGTTTCCGAAGTCTCTAAGGTGTTGTGCTGACGGCTTCCTTCCACTCCATGCTTCAATTGGTGTTTTATTTTGAACAACCTTTGTTGGACATATGTTGAGAAGGTAGAGACTGCAGTGTATACGGCTTCTACCCAGAACTCTTTTGGCATTCTTTTCTCAGCTAACATAGTCCTTGCCATCTTTGTGACTGTTCTGTCCTTTCTTTCTGACACGCTATTTTGCTCTGGAGCGTAGCCGATACTTAGTTGGTGTTTGACTCCTTCATCATCCCAGATTGAACTTCTTTGAGGTATACTACTTTCCCCGATCACTTCAAATTAATTTAATTCGTCGACCACTTCGATTCACGACAAGGTTTTTGATTTTTTTTGAAGATACCGAATACTTCTGACTTTTCATGAAGTAGACCCAAGTCATTCTGTTTTAGTCATCACAAAAAGGGATGTAATACCTGTTATTCTCAAATGTTGGAGTCCTCCTTAGTCTGCATACGTGTGTATGGATCAACTCTAGCACATGTTTGGCTCTCCATACTTTGCCTGAAGGAAATGATTTTCTGTGTTGTTTTCTTTCTAGAAATCTCTCGCACATGTTGTTATTAACGTGGATGACTGGTAGATCTTTCATCATATTTTTCTGATCGAGAATCTTTATCCCGTGAAAGTTGAAGTGCCTGAACCTTCGGTGCCATAGCCATGATTGATCTTCCTGATCTTTCATGGTCGTTTCAACGTGATTATATCCTCTTTCCATCATTTGACCCACACTTAGTAGATTTGTATCTAGTTTGGGGACCAAAAGTACATCATGAATTAGTTGCGTACCTTTTTGCGTGTTGACAGTGATTGTACCTTTGCCTTCGACCTCCACTAGGTCTCCATTTCCAAGCTTGACTTGAGATTTGACCGATTTGTCTATGTCTCGAAAGATTTTCTAGTCACCGGACATGTGGTTGCTGCAATTGCTATCAATATATGATGTCTCCTTAATTGTTCGTATTTTCGACCCTTAGGAGACATCATTTTTGGTGTTTATTTGACTATTTAGATAGACTTTTGGACTAAATATGCAATAATATGATTTTCCTCTTTTATTTCTAGCATTTTTGATTTATTAAGCTTTTGTGCGTAATATTGGTATTTTTAGTGAAGATTTTACAGGTTTTAGATGTTAGCTAGAAGAGGAATCCAAGGAGAAAGTCAAAGATCGCGATATAGAGGCAAGACTTGAAGATAAATCCCGAAGATATTATTTTTAGAGCTGAAAATCCATTTTCCAGGCTATAGATTGCTGATTTCGAGGTGCTTAAGAGATTATTTAGCCGCTGACCTTTGAAGAGAAAACATTCCTTATCGAGTTACGGAACTTTATCAACTGGAATGAGGTCAATCGGAGTTGTAACGCATCGGGAAAATCCGTTTTAGTGAAGGTGTATCAGCAGTTACGGGATTTTGGGCTTAGAATTTGGGCTTGGACATTTAATTATTGATTTATTCCTAAGTCCAAGCCCTAATCCGTTTTTAACATTATAAAAGGGCTTTAGACCTCTATTTTCACACACTCTTCATATCTTTTTCATAATACAACATACGCTTAAGAGTCAGACACCAGAGAAGAAGCTAGAGGCAGGAAGAGAAGAAGCAAGAGCTGGAGACGGTCTATATCTCCACTTCTCAGCCAATTCAATTCCGTAATTAGGTTCTTCTATTTTATTCTGTAAAACATGTTGAACCTATTTATTTCTTTAGTTTTTATCTTTTCAATTATTATGAGCTAAACTAATTTAGTGCTTGAGAACGCATAATGGGTTAATCCCAATTTGATTTCGTTTTATACATTTGGATTTGGGATTATTATTATTTAAATCAAATTGGGTGAATTGTATTTTTCTTTAATTTGCGCTTTATCTACTATAATTGACGTAATTAACCAATCATAGGTCTTAGTATCTAGGCTATTCCAATTAGTGGCGATTGGATCACCTTGACGGGGGGTTTAGGTACCGAACTAGTTAATGAATGTAGGTTAGAAATTATTGACTCTGACGAGCTTAATTAAACCTATGGCCTATTGGGTAATTTGAACTTAAACACTTGAGAGTGGACTATAATCACCCTGACGGGGTTTGTAGCATTTGAGAGTTGCTCCTTAGTCCACCCTGACGGGGGTAAGGAGATTTTAGAATCCCGACCAATACAAATTTACCGATTTGTCCCTTAAACAATGTATGAAATGAATGATAGTTAGGTAAACCCTTGCGCCTCTCAAGTACTACTTGCTCTTACTTGCGTATCACTTTTATTTACTTGCGTCTTAGTTATTTATTTACATTTTCGCATTAGTCTTTCATTCCTTAGGATTAATACAAAACCAAATAAACATATTATTGTCTTTATTTGCTTTCATAAGTGCATCAATCATTAATAGATAAGCATTGTAGTCAACCATCCCGTCCTTGGAACGAATCTGATTTATCAGTTATACTACTTGGGACAACCGTACACTTGCGGTTGTGGTTCGATTATCTTTTGCATTTATTTTAGAATCCCGACCAATACAAATTTACCGATTTGTCCCTTAAACAATGTATGAAATGAATGATAGTTAGGTAAACCCTTGCGCCTCTCAAGTACTACTTGCTCTTACTTGCGTATCACTTTTATTTACTTGCGTCTTAGTTATTTATTTACATTTTCGCATTAGTCTTTCATTCCTTAGGATTAATACAAAACCAAATAAACATATTATTGTCTTTATTTGCTTTCATAAGTGCATCAATCATTAATAGATAAGCATTGTAGTCAACCATCCCGTCCTTGGAACGAATCTGATTTATCAGTTATACTACTTGGGACAACCGTACACTTGCGGTTGTGGTTCGATTATCTTTTGCATTTATTTTAGAACACACAAAGGACCACCAAGTTTTTGGCGCCGCTGCCGGGGACGGTAGCGTGTGACCACGGTGTTTATCCTTTAGTGATAGTTGCATTTATTTTTATTTTTGTTTTTATCAGTTTTACGCTTTTTGCTTGTTTAGTTTCTCAGGTTTTTAGGTTTGGTGTATGCGAAGGAGACTCTTTAAGGATCTAGAGCCAACACCTCCGATCCTTAATAATCCAGAATCATTAATCAGACTTGCTAACAAGAGAAGAAAAGAACAAGAATCCTTAGAAGTAGAAGAATTAATTCACCAAATGGAGAACGTTAATATTCAGAACAATAACGGACAAGCTCAAATCGTGATGAATCAAGATCCTTGGTTTACTAATGGCCCACCAGAAGTCCCATTCCGTGCCCCTGCTATAGGAGTAGGTGCTCCAGATATAAATGTTCCGAAGTTTCGTCCAGATCCGGGTATGATAGCTCAATTCCAAAACTTTGGAAATTTTCGTGGTAGAGTTGGAGAAGATCCTCTTAGAGCGATACAGAAATTCAAACAGATATGTGATTCCTACATCACACAAGGAGTTTCAAAAGAACAGATGTACTACGCTGTGTTTAAATTTTTTGTTATTGATGGAGCAAGTGAATGGCACGATACGCAAGATCCAACGAAAATTACTAATTGGGATCAATTAGAGATTGCTTTCTTTGACAGGTATTACCCGAGTAATATGAGATTAGATGCTGAATTAGAGTTGACTAATTTCCGTCAAGAATACGATGAAACTGTGGGTAAGAGTTGGACAAGATTTCAGATGTGCTTACGTAGAGTCCCCAATCATGGCTTTTCAGAACAACAACAATTAAAAATATTTTATAGAGGCCTTGATGGGACTTCAAGAGAGAAATTGGATATGCTATGTGGTGCAGGTTTTCTTCAAGTTCAACCCGCTCATGCAAAGATCATCTTAGAGAGAACAGTCAAGAATGAAGTTGGGTGGAGTTCAGTAAGAACACCAGTTAGAGGAGGAGTCAATAATGTTGATATGGAAGAAAAGTTTGCTACGCTAGAGACAAAGCTTCAGACCACACTAGAACAACAATTGAGACAACTTACTCTAGCCGTGAAAGAAGGTTTTTCGAATAAAAGAGTTGAGGTAAAGGTTGCACAAGAGATATATGGATGTGAGTATTGCGGTGTCAATGATCATAGTTGGGAAAATTGTCAAAATAATCAAGAATCCGTGATGTTCGTGTCCAATAGAGGTAACTTTAATTCAAGTGGTAATGGATATCAGCCTAACAGAAACCATCCGGGGTTTCAATACTCAAATCCTGATGGGGCAGCAAATCCTACTTATGCGTATCAACCGCGTCCCCAAGGTAACAACTACAATCCAAGACCACACAACAATTATCAAGGAGGACAGAATCAAAATTATGTTCAGAGACAAGCTCCTCAAGACAATTATGATGACACGATGAATCAGAAAGCCTTACCTGCCCATCCACAAGAAGGAGTTACCCTTCAGAAAACAGTTGAAAGTTTAATCGCTCTTCAGACACAAGCTATGGAACGTCAAAACGCAGCATGGGAACGTCAAAACGTAGTTGAAGCAAATATGAAGATATTCCAGGATCAGCTAAGTCAAATTAATAAACTGTTGAATCAACGTCCACAAGGACAACTTCCTAGCGATACTGAGAATCCAATCCAAATCGAAGATTGTAAAGCTATTACTCTCAGAAGTGGTAAGAACCTTCCTCCACCTCCTTTTCCGATTATGAAAGAAAAAGAAGTTAGAAAAGAAAAAGAGGTGGTGACTGAAGATAAAGAAGTTGAAGTAGAAGAAGTGGAGAGGCCTAATGAAATTCCGAAGAAGAAAGATGATACTATAATAAGCCGTCCTCCTCCACCATTTCCATCAAGAGTTCAGAAGAAGGGTGATATGGCTGATTATCAAAAATTCTTTAACAAGGTAAGAGGTCTTAGCATAAATATTCCGTTGTTAGAAGCTATTAGAGATGTACCCAAGTATGCTAAGTTTCTGAAAAGAGCCCTCACCAACAAAAGGCCGTATTGTGATAATGAGATGATTGGTCTTCCTGAAGAATGTAGTGCTATTTGTCAAGGTAAATTACCTCCAAAGTTAGTTGATCCTGGGAGCTTTACAATTCCGATATCTATTGGTAATGAGTGGAGAGGTAAGGCACTATGTGATTTGGGTGCAAGCATCAACCTTATGCCCAAATCAATCTTTGATAAGCTTAATATTAAAGCAAGACCCATTTCTATGGTCTTGCAAATGGCGGATCGATCTCTTGCACATCCGGAAGGCCGAATTGAAGATGTCCTCGTTAAGGCAGGTACGTTAATTTTTCCCGCTGATTTCGTTATACTTGATTACGACGCGGATAGGAATGTCCCCATTATTTTGGGAAGACCATTCCTAGCCACGGGGCGTACTTTGATTGATGTAGAAAACGGCAAAATGATCATGAGAATCCAAGACGAGGAGATGAAGTTTAATGTGTTTAGACCTATGAAGCTTCCGGATTCCAATGAAGAATGTTTTCGTGTAGATGTAATGGAACCGGTAGGAAAAGAGCCAATTAATGCTGTGGAAACTTTAGGGGTGGAAGAGAAAGAGTTACGAAAGAAACCACCGATCAAAGTTCCGCCAAATCCTAAGAGAAATCCACTACTCAATCATGCAAAGAAGAAAGAGAAAACACGTGTCACGAAGGTTCCGAAAGAACCTAAGAAGGAAAGGAAGAAAAAGGAGTTTAAAGTAGGCGAAGAAGTTGCTATGAAAAAGCCTAAACCTCCTCCAAAGACATGTGAATCAAAAAGTTCTTGGCTCGGACCATTCGTGGTTGCAAAAGTTATCTCAGATAAGTTAGTTGGAATAAAAGCTAAGGGATGCAAATTTCGAGTTGCAACTATTGACAACCTCACTCACTGCTGGGGAGGTTATGTAAATGACTAGAGAATGAGGTAACCCGTCGAGCTTAACGACGTTAAACAAAAGCCATTTCTTGTATATTAGTTTAAGTATTTCAATTTCGTAGTTTAGTTTAGTTTGATTTTCGTTAATTCAGTGTTTATTATTAAGAAATGAGGAAGGGTAGTTGTTTTTGATGATTTCAGGGGTATAATGGTCATGAGTTTGGGGTCAAACGATGGAAAAACGGAGAAAAATTGAAGTCCACAGCAGGTTTAACCGGCTAGCCGGCGAGCTAGCCGGCATACCGGCCAAACGAGCAGGTAGACCCCAACTCCCTGACCACTGCGTCAGCGACAACGCAGCAATGCTGCGTCTTCATTCGCGCCAGCGAGAAAGCACCGGCATGCCGGCGAATCCGCCGGCTAGCCGGCCAACGAGGAAGAATGTTCTGGTCCTTGCGTCAGCGATGACGCAAGGTTGCTGCGCCATCGAGATTTCACAGGCATACCGGCGAATCCGCCGGCTAGCCGGTCAAGGATTTCAAATTCCCTGACCATTGCGTCAGCGACGACGCAATGCACTTGCGTTTTGAGGGTGGAAAAAAAAAAAAAAAAAAAAAAAAAAAAAAAAAGTACATCATTTGACCCACACTTAGTAGATTTGTATCTAGTTTGGGGACCAAAAGTACATCATGAATTAGTTGCGTACCTTTTTGCGTGTTGACAGTGATTGTACCTTTGCCTTCGACCTCCACTAGGTCTCCATTTCCAAGCTTGACTTGAGATTTGACCGATTTGTCTATGTCTCGAAAGATTTTCTAGTCACCGGACATGTGGTTGCTGCAATTGCTATCAATATATGATGTCTCCTTAATTGTTCGTATTTTCGACCCTTAGGAGACATCATTTTTGGTGTTTATTTGACTATTTAGATAGACTTTTGGACTAAATATGCAATAATATGATTTTCCTCTTTTATTTCTAGCATTTTTGATTTATTAAGCTTTTGTGCGTAATATTGGTATTTTTAGTGAAGATTTTACAGGTTTTAGATGTTAGCTAGAAGAGGAATCCAAGGAGAAAGTCAAAGATCGCGATATAGAGGCAAGACTTGAAGATAAATCCCGAAGATATTATTTTTAGAGCTGAAAATCCATTTTCCAGGCTATAGATTGCTGATTTCGAGGTGCTTAAGAGATTATTTAGCCGCTGACCTTTGAAGAGAAAACATTCCTTATCGAGTTACGGAACTTTATCAACTGGAATGAGGTCAATCGGAGTTGTAACGCATCGGGAAAATCCGTTTTAGTGAAGGTGTATCAGCAGTTACGGGATTTTGGGCTTAGAATTTGGGCTTGGACATTTAATTATTGATTTATTCCTAAGTCCAAGCCCTAATCCGTTTTTAACATTATAAAAGGGCTTTAGACCTCTATTTTCACACACTCTTCATATCTTTTTCATAATACAACATACGCTTAAGAGTCAGACACCAGAGAAGAAGCTAGAGGCAGGAAGAGAAGAAGCAAGAGCTGGAGACGGTCTATATCTCCACTTCTCAGCCAATTCAATTCCGTAATTAGGTTCTTCTATTTTATTCTGTAAAACATGTTGAACCTATTTATTTCTTTAGTTTTTATCTTTTCAATTATTATGAGCTAAACTAATTTAGTGCTTGAGAACGCATAATGGGTTAATCCCAATTTGATTTCGTTTTATACATTTGGATTTGGGATTATTATTATTTAAATCAAATTGGGTGAATTGTATTTTTCTTTAATTTGCGCTTTATCTACTATAATTGACGTAATTAACCAATCATAGGTCTTAGTATCTAGGCTATTCCAATTAGTGGCGATTGGATCACCTTGACGGGGGGTTTAGGTACCGAACTAGTTAATGAATGTAGGTTAGAAATTATTGACTCTGACGAGCTTAATTAAACCTATGGCCTATTGGGTAATTTGAACTTAAACACTTGAGAGTGGACTATAATCACCCTGACGGGGTTTGTAGCATTTGAGAGTTGCTCCTTAGTCCACCCTGACGGGGGTAAGGAGATTTTAGAATCCCGACCAATACAAATTTACCGATTTGTCCCTTAAACAATGTATGAAATGAATGATAGTTAGGTAAACCCTTGCGCCTCTCAAGTACTACTTGCTCTTACTTGCGTATCACTTTTATTTACTTGCGTCTTAGTTATTTATTTACATTTTCGCATTAGTCTTTCATTCCTTAGGATTAATACAAAACCAAATAAACATATTATTGTCTTTATTTGCTTTCATAAGTGCATCAATCATTAATAGATAAGCATTGTAGTCAACCATCCCGTCCTTGGAACGAATCTGATTTATCAGTTATACTACTTGGGACAACCGTACACTTGCGGTTGTGGTTCGATTATCTTTTGCATTTATTTTAGAATCCCGACCAATACAAATTTACCGATTTGTCCCTTAAACAATGTATGAAATGAATGATAGTTAGGTAAACCCTTGCGCCTCTCAAGTACTACTTGCTCTTACTTGCGTATCACTTTTATTTACTTGCGTCTTAGTTATTTATTTACATTTTCGCATTAGTCTTTCATTCCTTAGGATTAATACAAAACCAAATAAACATATTATTGTCTTTATTTGCTTTCATAAGTGCATCAATCATTAATAGATAAGCATTGTAGTCAACCATCCCGTCCTTGGAACGAATCTGATTTATCAGTTATACTACTTGGGACAACCGTACACTTGCGGTTGTGGTTCGATTATCTTTTGCATTTATTTTAGAACACACAAAGGACCACCAATATACCATGTGTCATTTTTTACTTTTGAAGCAGCGTGATATACGTAGAATAGGTTGTCTTCATTTTTATTTTCTTCGGAAAAGTTAGCCTGGTGCTTTTGTTTGGACCCACAATTTTTCTCCAAGTGACCAAATTTTTCATAACTCTTGCATTGTGGTTTTCCACGAAACCAACAATCTTTTTCAAGATGATTTGTTTTCTTACAAATACGACATGGTGAATATTGTACCGATCATTGATTAGACTCATCATTTTCTCTATTTCTAGAATTTTCTCCTCCAATTTTTAGAATTTTGAGACCTTATGTTGAGTTTAGACTGAAATGCGTTTTCCATGGATTCAGTTTCACGCGTACTTAGTCTTTTCTCATAAGCTTCTAGAGACCCTACCAACTCTGTTACTTACAGAGTAGCTATATCCTTAGTTTCTTTGGCAGTAGTTACTACCGGATCGTATTTAGCACGAAGAGTAATTAATATTTTTTGTCACGACTCTTTTATCGGTTATATCATCTCCATAACGTCTCAACTGATTGACTATCACTCATAATTTAGTGTAGTAATTTTTTATGGTCTCAGATTCTTTCATTTTAATATTCTCTAATTCCCGTCTTAGTGTTTGAAATTTAATACTATGTACCTTTTTGTTTTCCTGAAACTCATCTTTCAATGTATCCCGAGCTTTGCCGTCGTAGCACTGCTAATCCCTGAGAATAGTGACTCCGTCATAACCATTTGTATGTTGTAAAGTGTCAAATTATCCTTCTCTATCTCCTTGGTTATCTTTTCTTTCTCCACTACAAATAAAGTTGATATATTTCAGAAATGGTACGTCCCTTACCAACAATATCCTATAAATTCTGGAACATGAAATATGTCCTCATCTTGATAGCCCAACTGTCATAATTTTCTCTCAAAAAAATCAGGATCGAAATTTGGGTATTTCTTAGAAAAGTGGCCATGATAATATATTAAGTAGTAGATATATTTTTGTGGAAACTAGTTATCGCCTAATTGGTAATCGAACTTGGCTCTGATACCACTTGTTGATTGTTTGTAATATATTTGGAAGGATAAAATATAATTTGTAAAAGATGGTTTGACGTTGGTTTATAAAAGAAGGAAAATAATAGCTAGAGCAAATTCTATTTTTAGGCCAAACGTTCCAAAAGTTACATTTTTAGGCCAGACGTATTCAAAACGTCCATTTTTGGGCTATTTCACTAATTTCGTGAGATATTTCATTGATTCTAAAGATAATTTAGGCAGTTCAAATAAACTATATGTTTTTTTGGCCGCATCACAAACTAGGAACTCTATCTAAAGTGTTCAATTGTTCTTAAAATCTATGAAATATTTCACGAAATTAGTAAAATGACCTAAAATAGATGTTTTGAATACGTTTAGCTTAAAAATATGACTTTTGAAACGTTTGGTTTAAAAATATTTTTAGGCCATACATAATGGCTTAAAAATAGAATTTTTAGTAATAGCTAATTAGTTTCTTACAAAGGCTTTTGGGTGACTCAAGATACTTTACTACACAAGACTAATGCCTTTATTTATACACTACTTAAGTCGGTGTAAAAAAAATTTAGTCTATTCTACTTAAATTTCTACTATAAATAAGATTTTTCTAAAATTATGAGTTTTTAGTAAGAAATTTCTAGATTAATTTGGAAAATAACATTAATTTTAACAAAATGTGATATATATCTTTTCGAGTTATGATATATAGCATTCAAATTCATACCATTTAAATTTATACCATCTAATGAACTATTTATGATATGGTGCGGTTTGAGTGAAAGTAATTATTAATATATTTATATACTTGTTTTAATCAGTGAATTATTACTAATTAAATCATACCACGTATGGTATATTGAATGATATGAATTAGGTGGTAATGTATAATATATTGAGTAATATGAATTAGGTGTTATATATAATTACTCATATGTCACCTGCATTGCTCTTCAGTTATCACATAAGAATAAAAGTCCTCAAAGCGTCAATTGTCAAGATAATTTATACTTAAATAGCTAACTACTCAACATAGTGCGGTAATTTGAACAAAAAAAAACATAGTGCCGTAATAAATCTTCAACGAAGTTCAATACGAGCCAACAGAAATAACAAAAATGGAGATTTCAGTCAGCTACATAATTGCAGCAATTTGTGCTGTTCTTGTGATATTATCATGGAAAATACTGAACTGGGTATGGTTTGAGCCTAAGAAACTAGAAAAAATTCTTAGAAATCAGGTTTCAATGGAAATTCCTATAAGATATTGTATGGAGACATGAAAGAGATTGTTGAGATATGTAAAGAAGCCATGTCCAAGCCAATTAACCTCTCTGGTGATATTTTGACAAGAGCGCAGCCCTTCTTCGTTAAGACTATCAACACTTATGGTATGTTTCCTATGATCTTTGCTTACTGATATTTTCTCGGTTTAAAGTTAAATTGTATTTTTTACTCGGAACACTTTTACTCCACTGTTTCATGCAAAGACGATAAATTAGTATTTATGATGAATTTTATTAATCGATCAGGTAAAAACTCTTTCACATGGATAGGACCAAGACCATCCCTGCTCATCATGGATCCTGAGCTAATCCAGGAAGTCTTGGTTAAGAGTTATGAGTTTCAGAAGCCTAAATTTAATCCACTTCCGAGATTTCTTGTTCAAGGACTAGTAAATTACGAGGATGATAAATGGGCAAAACATAGAAACATACTAAATCAATCTTTCCATTTAGAGAAACTCAAGGTATTTTTTGATATTGCTTATTTTTTGTAATCAAATTCAAAGAATCGTATTGTTGTTAATTATTTCTGATACAGCGCATGCTACCTGCATTTTCGTTAAGTTGTGTTGAGATGTTGAGAAAATGGGAAGAGATAACATTACCACGTGGATCATGTGAGTTAGATGTGTGGCCTTATCTTCAAACATTCACTAGTGATGTAATTTCACGTACAGCTTTCGGTAGTAATTATGAAGAAGGAAGAAAGATTTTTGAGTTGCAAAGGGAATAAACTGAGCATGTTATGCTCGCTTTTAGATCAATATATATCCTCGGTTTGAGGTAAATCATTTGTTAATTGAAGTTCATACCAATTAAATGGGGGTTTTGAGTTTTTTCATTGTTTTGTCAGGTTTGTACCAACTAAGAAGAATAGAAGAATGAAGGAAATCGCAAACGAAGTTCAAGTTGTGATTGAAAGTATTATTAATAAAAGAATCAAGGCCATGAAAAAAGGGGAAGACATAAATGATGATTTATTGGGGATTTTATTGGAATCCAATTTTAAAGAAATTGAAAAACATGGAGGAACAAAAAGTAGTGGCATGAGTATAGAAGAAGTCATACAAGAATGCAAACTTTTCTATTTTGCTGGACAAGAAACTACCTCGGTTTTACTTTTATGGACATTGGTTTTATTATCTAAACATCCAGAATGGCAGACACGTGCTAGAGAAGAAATTTTGCAAGAATTTGGAAATGAAAAACCTGTTTATGATCGTTTAAATCGCCTCAAAAACGTGAGTTAATTTTCAATATTTTTTTATATTTATGTTAAATGAGATTTTAAGTTTTCTTATGAGATATTTCGCTTCAGGTAAATATGATTTTGTATGAAGTGCTGAGGTTATATCCACCGGTTACTGTACTTGGGCGAAGAACTACTAAAGAAATAAAGTTGGGACAAGTGTGTTTACCTGCTGAAGTAGATATCCAAATTTCAGTAATCTTGTTACATCATGATGAGGAGATATGGGGTGCAGATGCAAAAGAGTTTAGGCCAGAGAGATTTAGTGAAGGAATATTGAAAGCAACCAAAAGCAAAGTTACCTATATTCCATTTGGTTGGGGACCTAGAATATGCATTGGTCAAAACTTCGCCATGTTGGAAGCAAAATTAGCATTAGCGATGATTTTACAAAGATTTGTAATTGACCTTTCACCATCTTATGTTCATGCTCCCGTCTTGAAAATTACTCTTCAGCCTGAGTTTGGTGCTCACTTGATCTTGCGGAAGCTCTAGATTTGCCAATTTGATTTTTAAGGTGATTTATGTGAAGACGATAGATGAATTGTTAATCTATGCTATTACGCAGAAAAGATTTATGACCGATTATTTGTTGGAATTTTCAGGGGTGGGGTTTGCCTTTGACAAATAGAAGCTTATGACATTTGATTAGCCGGATTAAGCACAACAAATTGTATCTTCGGCGACAAAATACAGAAATATACTTCCATTTGTAATAGTCTATTTAGAAATAATTTTGAACATTTTGATTTGTTTAACTTTGAATATTGAGATTCAATGGAAGTTCCAAAACATATTTTAATACATAAATAATGTTATTGTTCATCGATATGGAGTTTCTTTTGAAGCACAGAAGAAGAATATAAAAAATAAAAAAAAAACCACGGGCTTTGACAATTGGGGGCAACTACCCTTCCGAAAAAATCCAATCTATCGGCTAGCTCCATTCTTATGCCCAAGGTTCATCATACTGTATCGGAAATAAAGAGACTAAATTTGAATTCTATCAAGTTTAACTGTTTAAATATAAGTTAATTGCGTGATTCTCTCTAGTAGTATTTATTTTCAGGCCCCTCATTTAAGACTTTTTTCTTTTTATTTCCTTTTTTTTTCTTTCCTTTCTTAGCATTTATTTCCTTCTTGGAGGCCAACGGCCACCTTCATGGAGAAAACTGGGCGGCTAGTCGAAAACCCGACTTTCACTACCGAATTGATGCAGCTGGAAGGGATGGTTTCACCGAACACAACGGTGCCTTCTTCGCAAGAGTTGTTACAGTTAAATACACAGGAAAGCTGTCCAGGACGCTAACAGTTCAGGTAATACATGTGTCAATTTAAATAACTCACTTGGAGGGAAATTTTTGGGTACGGGTCCAGGATGCGAGGAGCAGATGGAGATTCCCACGAAGCCTGTCTAACTAGAGTTTATGTTTATCCTAGATATTGATTTTATGTTTCTCTATTCAAACTGGGATTTTGGATTAAAATTCATTTGTGTTATTTCCATTGAATATAAATTTGTTAAGCGTGTAAGGACCTGTTTGGAAGCGTTTATTTTAGAATAAAAAAACGCTTTTAAAATAAAATTTAAAATTTAAAAAAATTATTATTAATTTTGAAATCTAAAATTATTTTAAGTGTTTTTTTTAAGAAGATAAAAGTTCTTTTCAAAGTTAAAAAAACTCTTAAAATACTAAAAGTACTTTTAAGTGCTTATCCAAAAAAACACTCCCAAACGACACTAAATCTATTCTTTAGCCAATAAATAGGGAGGAAAATACAAATTGAAGCCTATTTTTGGCTACAATTATATTTTAAAGCTTAGTTACCAAAACTTATTTTTTAAAGTCTTTTTTTAAATTTCTGGTTGGACTTTTGACCATTTTACCCTCGTTCATCGTGGGTACGGACCCATCTCGTTTTGATATTTTCATTCTTTTTTTTAATTAAATTCAACTAAGTTTTATGTGTTTTTTTCCTAGTTATAGAGTTACATGGGGCTGGCCCCATAATGAACAAAACTAAATAGGGCTGGCCCCATATTGAACAAAACCAACTCAGGGGCTGGCCCCATAAACAACAAAAACTAAATCTGGACCATAACATAGAAATAAAGCTTCAAGGGGCTGGCCCATTAATAAATTAAATAAAATTCTCAATTACACCTTCATGGGGCTGGCCCATAATACAACAACAACTCAATGGGGCCAGCCCATAATACACAAAAACCCAATGGGGCTGGCCCGTTAAGCCTAACAGTAAAAAAAAAAAAAAAAAACAGACCCACGAACTGCTGGATCGAGGTGGTGGCGGTTTCGAGCACGGGTCCAAGAACTGGAGCGGGGGTGATGGTGAGCAGCGGAGGTCTGGTAATGGAGGGATTTTTCTGGTAGCAGAGGTGGGTGGGGATGGTGATCAGAGAGGTGGTGTCCATCGGGGTTTTCTGGTCACAGCGAGGTGTGGTGGTGGATCTCTCACAGCCTGAACCTGGGGCTGGACCTCCACGGCAGCAGCAGCGGCGCTGGGTCTCGACGGCAGCAGCAGCACCTACCCTGGAACTCGACGGCAGCAGAAGGATGACGACGGCGATGGCGGTTCGCTGCAGTGATGACGAGGTCGGCAGAGGTGAGATCTCAGATCTGACACGAAGCTTTGAGAGGGGGGGTGGATCGGCGCTGCGGAGATGAAGGGGGAGAGGGAGGGGGTCAGCAGTGGTGGTGGATCTCGACAGCAGCAGCAGCAACACCATCTTCACGGCAGCGGGGTTGGTGGTGGTGGTGAGACTAAGATCAGATCAAGGTGGTTTGGGGGGGAGGATAGTGGTGGGGAGCTCTGTGATGAAGCTCTGATCGAGGTGGGCTGGTGGGCTCGTCCATGGTGGGGGTGGTGAGAGCGCAGAGAGAGTGAGAGAGAGAATGAGTGAGAGAGAGAGAATAGGGTGGGATGGGTTTGGTTTGTATAATGGGGATGGGTTTTGGGTTTTTTGTGTTTCACTGATAGGGTTAGAGTATGGGGGTAGTTTGGGCTTTTTATCAATACCAATTGGATTCTAACTAGTAGCTAACTTGGTGGACTTATACTATAAACCTATATGGCATTTAGGCTTTATAAAGTTAATACCCCATAAATAGGTTCTTATACCAACTTGACTATCTTCCGACAAGGGAATTGTGCTTTTTCTTTAAAAATTAGCCCCCTCTTCAGACCTTAGTTCTAATTCATTCTCCATCTTAATCGATTCAGTTTCCTTTACTATAAATTTTTTTTTCTTTTGATTTGGAAGAAAGATGAATTCATTCTCAGATGGATTTATTCTCCTAAATCTTGTCTCTATTATTCTTTTCCAAAAACTTTTGATAATAGAGAAAACAGTAAGTCTTACAAAATCTATTCGAAAAGAAGGAAGTGTATAGCAAACGATGAAATCGGAGTATCACATAAGTTTAGATTCAAGATAAATTCTCAACACTCAAGTTTGCCATTTGAAGTCTTTTGGGATGTAAAACCTAGCTGTAATCAGGATGAAGAAAGCATGTGCTGTATCACGGAACTGAACTTTCACAGCAAACGATATAGCAATCAAACCTATCTCCTGTTATAATTATATAAATAAGAATTATGATTTTGTTTTATGGGTTACTAAGAGTATCGATATGTTGATAAGCGTTAAAGCTGCTCTATATAATGGGAAGCATGTCCTAGAGTCGGACACAAGAAGGCGTTTCAACTTACCTAGTTAGCCAACAATTAGAAGGTATTTAACTTAACTGTTGATTGTACACAGGAAAATAATCATAATTGTACAGTTTCAGACAATCAGTATTTTGCTTTTAGTAATGTTCATATCTTTTATACCTCTGTTAGTTTTCAGATGTTTTCAGATGGCCAACGATCTTATCAAAATGTTATTTTTAATGGCCAACTATTTTATCATATTACTGTTTTTAATGATCAAAATACTAATTTTAATGATTAAGTTGCTGTATAAGGAATCTATTTTACATATTAAGTTTGTTACTTATATTCACACGTTGATTTGGTTTAAACAAGGTCGCAATGATAAATACAGGGTAGTGAGTTATAGTGAACATACAGTAATGGGAAGAGACTTTACCTGCAGATTTAAATGGTGTAGAAGGCATTGCAAAGCGGGTGAAATATTTTCTGATATATACTATTGTTTCACTCCCTCTCCTATTTATAAGAAATCTAATAAATTTAATTATGAACTCAGTTTATCTAATGTTTAACTCTTAATTCTTCGCAAATCACCTTTTATAAATACAAGAAAAAACTAAAGATCGGTCCTCTAAATACAAAAAATATCATTATTACTTACAGCGTGAGTAAGAATTCTATTAGCATTATAATTAATATACCTCATATAAACAGTCTCAATATTATACGAAGGGATATCCGAACTGTCCCCAAGACGTATAACGACCCCCAATGGCTACACTTTTTTGGAACTGTCAGGGAATACGAGCACCCCTAAGAGTCTCGAATATAAGACCGGTCCTTACTAGCTTTAAACCTGGGATAGCTGTTTTCTGCAAAACTATGTTAAGGGAGGTTGACTCCCATGACATAGTCCGCCTTTTTGGATTTGGTAATAGTTTTGTAGTTGACCGTATCAGAAAAACTTTTCATTCTGGTGGGTTTCTCCTTTTGTGGCACAAGTTTGTGTGTCTTGATGTCATCACCTTCTGCCAGGATTTTGTAATTTTGCGTATTAATGATATTTTTGGTTCTTATTATATGGTTTATATACATGCACCTAATGATTTTGATGACAAGAAAAAAATATGGGATGAGATCACCAACTGGAGCAAAGATATAAGAGAACCATGGATGATCATCGATTACTTCACTGATATCCTTAATATAAATGTAAAATGTAGTTTGAATCCAGCCAATCATGATCATATTAACAAGTTTAAAAAATTACAGATACAAAATTCTCTTATTGATATTGATTCTAAAGGGTGTTACTACACCTGGTCTAATAGAAGAGCAGGTGATAAGCTTGTTAAAATAAAATTGGATAGAGTACTAGCTAATTACGATTGAATAAAAATATTTTCGAGAGTTCAAGTATTTATACCCCCCGGTAATAGGGTCAGATCATTCACCACTCATTTTACATTATGACATTAATATGAAGCATAATGCTAAACAATTTAGGTTTGAATCATTCTGGCTTAATGATATTAATTGCAGGAACACTGTGGAGAAAGCTTGTAACATTCCAAGAATTACCCCCCCCCCTCCATTAACGAACTTTATATCTGAAAGAAATAATACAATACAAGTTCTAAAGAGATAGATTAGAAACACCTTTAAAAATTATGAAATGCAAATAAAACTGTTGCAAGAGAGACTTACAACAATAAATAACTTTACGCCTAATTATGCATTCATACAAGAAGAAAAAGATATCAAAGCCCAAATTAAGTTCGAGTTTGAATGTGAAGAGAAACATTGGCAGATAGATCGAGACACAACTGGTTAACCTTCGGGGATAAAAACACGGAATTTTTTCACATGACAACTATCCAACAAAGGAACTTTAACTGAGTTAGTAGGATTAGAGATGAACAAGGTATAAGGAAAGAAGACATGGAAGAAGTGAAATATTGTTTCCAAGAATTCTATACATCCTTATTTAAAGAACAAGAAGCCACTCTTGAAGAAATGGAAAAATCTACGCGATTCATCAGACCCAAAGTAAGTAAAGATATGAATAACAAGTTGACACGTCCTCCCGATATGGAGGAAGTTGAAACAGCGGTAAAAGAACTTTCAACCTCTAAATCTCCCGGTCCTGGTGGACTTAACGGGAAATTTTATAAAGAATTTTGGGACATCATTAAGGAGTATGTATTTAGGATGGTATAGGATTTCTTTCTCAACAATATATCAATGGAGAGTCTTAACGATACTCTAATCTCGCTTATACCAAAGGGCGGCACTCGAGAAAAATTGGGGGACTTCCGTCCAATATCTTGTGTTAACTTTGGATATAAAATTATTGCTAAATATTATCTAATTGATTACATGGGCTAATGAATGACATAGTTTCACCCAGTCAATCGGCTTTCATTAAAGGCACAACAATACAAGATAATATCCTTATTGAAAAGGAGATATATTTTTTTATGAGCAGGAAAAGGAAAAATAAGAAACATATGGCTGCAATAAAGATAGACATGGAAAAAGAATATGATCGGGTAAGATGGGAACATCTTTTACTAGTTCTAAAAAAGTTGGGTTTTAGTAATAGAAGGCAGTACTTGAGAAACGCAAGGGATCCTCCTAACTCTATTTCATATCATATGTTGTTTAAGGGTCAAATTGGTCAATTGACATTGGTCGGGATTCAATAATCCTTATACCCCCGTCAGGGTGGACTACAAGGCTATTCTAGAGTGTCACTAGTCCCGTCAGGGTAAATATGATCCACTTTCGAATGATTAAGCTAAATTACCTCATTGGCCCTAAGATTAATTACGCTCGTCAGAGTCAAATAATTTATATCTTATATTGAGTAATTAAGTCCATACCTAAACCCTCCGTCAGGATGATCCACACGCCACATATGTGGAATAGCTTAGATACTAACACCTGTTCTTAGTTAGCTACTCCAAAACAGTAAATATTCACCAATTACAGAATAATGTAAAAGACCCAATTCGATTTAATTAATTAAAACTCAAATTCAAACATATGAAATTCAATAGAATAGGGATTCACCCGTTATGCATTCTCAAGTACTAAAAGGAATTAGCTCATGCTAATTGAAAATAAAACTAAATTAAAAGAAATAAGACTCATAGTGTTTTAAAGAAATAAAAATAAGAAAAACCTAATTTCCGGAATTAGATTCGGCTGTGAATGGAGATATAGACACTCTCCAGCTCTTCGACTTTCTTCTTCTTCCTTCGTTGACTTCTCTCTGATGTTTTTTCTTCTGAATAGTGAGTTGTCTGAAAAATAGAAGTCAAAAGCTCATTTTATAATTATAAGGTCCAAAACGGATTAGGCTTTTACTTAAGATTTAAGTTAGAAATTAAAAGCCCAAGTCCATTTTCTAAGCCCAAAATCCCGTAATTGCTGCACCACCTCCACCAAAACAGCTCTAGCCGATTCGTTATAACTCCGATTGACCTGAAATCACTTGCTAAATTTCCGTAACTCGGTAAGGAACATAATCTATTTAAAGGTCAGCGGCTAAATCAACTCGTAAGAGCCTCGAAATCAGCAATCTTTGGCCTGTTTTCCAGATTTGTAGCTTCAAAATATAATTTTTTCGGGATTTATCTTCAAACTTTGACTTCATATCACGATCTTTGACTTTCTTCTCGGATTCCTCTCCTAGCTAATATTCAAAACCTACAAACTTTTCACTAAAATACACAAGATTACGCGCAAAAGTTTAATAAATTAAAAATACTAGAAAATAAAGAGGAAATTCGGAATATTGCATATTTAGCCCAAAAGTCTATCAAAATATTCAATTAAACATAAAAAATGATGTCTCTCAAGGGTCTAAGATAAGAACAATTAGGGAGACATCAAGACCCCCAACTCAAATCTTTGTCGTCTCGACAAAGTAAAACAAAACAAAACAAGGGGTAGAAGTAAACGCAAGAACAAATAGAATCTATCAAATACACCTAAAGCAATTCTCAAGATAAATCTCATATAGCAAACTCTAGAAATTAATATACACATACATCTATAATGAAAAATCAAACACAAGTAATCTCAATCATAAAATTAAATTCGCAATGCTTGAAGGTTACACTTGTACTCCTCTCTGTATGATGGCTATAGGGTGTTCCTCAATCCTAAATCGCTTTGAACGCTCCACCTAGTATATTCCCTATCAACGGAATCATAAATTCACTATGCACTTAGGACTCACGAGGTCTTTATGGTTTTAATATTGGCTTAAGGACGGTGTGGATGTATATTTGGTAAATTTGAAGTGAGCTTTTGGCTCTCTCCTCACTTACCATCAACAAATGTCCTCGAGCTTGAGTTTACGCTAAAAAATGTTCTCACTCACCCATTTACGCAACAATTTAGCGTCCCATGTCTACCCATTACAAATAAGATGATTTTTCAGAAAAATTCCACTTTACCGGATGTTTTATTCTTTCATATTTCTCTTTTTTTTTGTACAGTTGCAAACCGGGTTCCCGGTTTTTGCGAACCGGGTTCCCGGTTCCTACTGTAATGGATTTTCGATTTTTTTATTTTTTTCTTTCTTTTTCATTTTTTCTCATTCTCGGCAAAGGGTTACAAGTATATATCATCTGCAATTGTGCTACAATACAAAGCACATCAATCCCTACCCAATAAATTCCCATAAGTGGACCCACCACCCCAAACTCAAGCTCGAGACATGTCTCAGGATCGTGATTCAAGTGCGGGTCATATGGTCATGCCTAATAATCTAAGGGATAATGGGCTTATATCGTGGCTACAAAAGAAAAGGCTAAAGGCTCAAAGTGGGCTAAGACGGATAAAATTAATATAAGGGATAGAAGGCTAAAAAGGTCACAAATGGCTAACAAAGAAATGCCCCTATCATTTTCCTAAGTACATAGCTCGTCTTTAGTTCATATCTAGGTGGGTTCTCTACTAATTAGGATTTCACGTTCTACACACCAAACATATTCCTTAAGTACAAGCTTACTTCATTTGTATTGTTCATTAGTTTTTCCTATCAATTACCTACGTTTGCATGCAATTCCAAATGCTTTTTATATCAATCCCTAAACTCCACTATTTACTATCATAGATTTATCAAACGTATGCTTAAAGGGATATTTAAGATCTTCTACAGTCAAACGCAACTCCGAAAATTATTTTATTGAAAGCACATAACACATAAAAACTGGGATGAGGCAACGAACCCCACCCCAAACTCAAAAATGAGCCGTGTCCCCACGACTCGAAAAAGACTCAAAGCAAATAAACTAATCTACACTAAAAAGGAAGGATTAGAAAACGTATCTTAACCAGCGCGTGGCTGGTTACCGGTGTTGCGTTCTGGACCCTTATCTCGCGTAAGAACATCAAAAATAGCGTTTTGAAGTGTGTTCACGCCAAGTACTAAATTTCGGATAAGGTCCAGCTCTCTTGTAACGTTTCCTAAAGTACCAATCATCTTCTCTTGATTCTCTTCCAACACCCTAATTTTGGATTCCAACTCAGGATCATTCTTTGTCTTCTTCTTTGGTGGAGGAGCTCTAGGAGTCTTCGCAGCTCGTGTTGCTTCATCATGGATATTCTGAATGTACTCAATGCCATGCTTACTCCAACTGTAACACCATCAATATTTGCGTTCCTACGCGGGATTTTTGCGTCTAGGCACAAAGTAGTGATAGTACAAGGAAACTAGAGATTTTGTTGTTTCATTGGAGCTTTCGCGAATTCCATGATGGTGTCATAAATAATTTTAGCAACATTCATCGGTTTATCCTCAATAACACACTTGATAAAAATTATATGTTCCTTATTTAACTCGGATGTGTGTTTAATTCCAAAGAAAGTAGGGATTATGAAATGAGACCAAACCTTTGCACGAGGTGTTAAATTACTGCTGTAAAACTGTCCAGGATACCTTTCTCCTTCCGGAATTGGGCTAGCCCCATTAATAAGCACAATTCCCCAAAGGGGTTCATAATCAAAGGATGGATCATTAAGGGATTCTTGGAACGGACAAAGCCCAGAAAAGTTGGGTAACTTCAAAGATTTCCGAATAAGTTCAATAGAGAAAGGAACTACCTTTTTGCGAATTTCAATTGCCTCACAGGAAAGGGCTAAGCCTTCATAGAATTATCACACAAAAGTAGGAATAAACTCAAGCTTCCTTTCTCTCAATTCTTTCCAACCAAACTTGTCACAAGCAACAACATATTCTTTATGAGCACTACTCATAATACCCTTAGGAAGATCCATCTCCTCACCAAACTTCAAAAATTCAATTCTTTCACGAACCTGATCATTCCAAGAAGTGTAAACCCTCTTTGGCTTATGGACACACATCTTTCTTCGCGGGGGTTACTGTTGAACTGGTACTTCCGGAACTTCTTGTTCGCTCTCATCCTCAATTTCTTTCTCAATCTCATCTTCATGTTCTTCCTCACTTTCTGGTTCATCAATTAATCTTCTCTTCTGACCTGTGATTTCTTTCCTCTTGGGAGCAAGCTTAACCTCTTCAGTCTTGCGTTTAGGACGCGAATCAGGAATATCAATAGCTTGTTCTTGAGTACCACCAATAGTGGTTTTCTTTCTAGGAGCACTTCTTCGGAAATCACCGGTTCTGTTAGTCATCTCTTTCCACCCCAAACTCAAAACTTCAAATAGTGAGAAGCTAGATAAAAGCTTAGATCTTTTATGTTTTGAGGCTTAGGAATTGAAGATTAAGGTGTAATATGAGATGGGTAATGGTTAATTTGTGTGGGAAAAGAAAGAATTGGGTTTAATTTAAGAATTGGTGAAGAACAATCTTGGTGAAAAAATAAGGATTTGATGATATTGTGGAGAGGAGGTGAGTTGATTTTGTGTTTATGTGGTGAAAGAGGGTAGGAATTGATGGTTTTTATAGGTATGGATGATGATTTTTGGAGGTGGGAAGGTTATGAGAGTGTTTTTGGTAAAAACTTGCAGAAGAGGCTAAAAACACTAGGTCAAAAAGCATGAAAACCGCCTCATCACAGTGGAAACCGGGTTCCCGGTTTACGAAAACTGGGTTCCCAGTTTCGCGTCGCTGTGTCGGTGCGAAAACAATTACTAAATTGTTTTTTTTCAAAACGACGCCGGGTCAGAGAATCGCCCTTCGAAACCGGGTTCCCGGTTTGCGTCGCTGGCGCGAGTGGACACGCAGGTGGTGACGCAGCAAACGGCGGGACCCAGAACGCTGGGTCAGAAATTTCGAAAATCACAGCTCCAAAACCGGGTTCCCGGTTTTCGTCGATGGCGCGAGTTGACACGCAGCAAAAGGCGGGTCTTCAAAACGCTGGGTCAGAAACTTTGAGAATTCCAGCTCTTGAAACCGGGTACCCGGTTTGTGAAAACCAGGGCCCCGGTTCTTGTCGATTTCGCGAACCAAGACGCCAGCCTTTGCGTGTGGAAGGTTGGTAACAGCGTCGAAACCGGGTTCCCGGTTTGCCCTGGACAACCAACCTCTTTTTCTTCTGTTTTCGCCCTTTCGACCACAAACTCACGACCTTTTTACCCCTGAAATCATCAAAAACAACTACCCTTCCTCATTTCATACTAATAAACACTAAAATTATGAAAATCGAAATAATTGACACTACGAAAATTAAAAACTCAAACTAATATACAATGAATTGGCTTTTGTTTAACGTCGTTAAGCTCGACGGGTTACCTCACGCTTCTAAGGAGTTTCGAGGAGATACATGACCTCCCCGGGATGTGGATCTTCCAAGCGGTTGGTTTCTTCACCTCCATGGTGATATATGTTTTGTTTAGGTGATATATGTTTTGTTTTGTCTACTTTGATGTAGCCAATTTGAATTTGTGAGATACAAGCAACAATATCCTCATACAATTCTGTTAGTATATCCATTATTGAAGATAAATCACACTTCTCTCTGACATGTTAAAATAACCACTTAAATAAATATTGCATACCACTACCCCTCGGATAATAACTAAAGGATATGTCTCATTTAAACCTTATCAAGAAACATCATTGGAACATAACTTGATGGAGGAAAAAAACATCATTCATTTGGGGTATGACACATATTCACCTGTCTCGTTACAACCTTACCAAGAAAACACAATGGGAAAAACCGTGGCGAAAGAAAAAGAGTGCAAAATTTTAATATATATTCCCTACATTACGATTGTATTTATATCTTATACTTTTGAAATTGTACCTTGATTTTTGTTGTTTTTTTTATATATGGGTGTATACGCGCACCACGACTATTCCCATAGGAAGTATACATGCCTAGAGGGGACTCGAACCTTGCACCTCTTGCTTACCCCCTTTAGGGTGTGTTTGTATTCACAAGGGAAAAAAATAATAAAAGAAAGGAAGAGAAAAATTATAAAAAGAAAAGAAAGGGAGTGAAAAATGTTGTTTGCATTAGATAATTTTAACAAATAAAAAATTCATAAAAAATTTGAGTATCTTTTTTATTTGGATTAGAAAAAAATCAGGAAATTATTTTTTTTATCAACATATTTCCATTTTTATCATTGTTTGTAAGGTGTCAATGCTATTTTTTTCTCTTGCTTATTTAATAAAATTCTTTCCTTTCATTTGACCCCGATTTGAAGTGATTATATAGGGGTTTATAGGTGATTTTAATAATCACCTAAATTACTTTCCTTCAAAAAAAATTCCAATCCAAACGATTGAATATATCAAATATCATTTCTTTTCCTTTCTTTTCTTCTCAATACCTTCAATCCAAACATACCCTTAAGGGCTTAAGAAATAACAAAGCTGAGGGGATTCGAACCCTGTACCTCCTAGATGAGAGACAAGGTCCTGGTCATTGAGCTAGTCCCAATGGTTTTGATTTTTGTTGTTAATAAACCTTTAATTATAAAATCTTCTAAATATTCACTTGAGGGCATCGAATTTTAATAACATTATTTTCTTAATCAAGAATAAGAGTATATAATTATTTTGACAATGAAAAGTAGGCATGCCTTGTTCAAACCTTACCAGAAAAACCAAGAGAAAAAAGATCCAGTGAAGGAAAAAGAGTACAACACACAAATATCGCATCCTCCTCATTGACATATATTGTGAAAACAATTATTCTAGGTATCCTTTCATAATTCGGACACTTGTCTCTCGTACTTTAAATAAATTAAGTTCTTTGGGACCTTTATGCTACATGGTCTTCTAGATCTATGAGAACTTAAAATTTAGACGCTCTAAATACTTCAGGCGCCTATTGTTATTCATGCACTTGTTGTGCTTCATACACCTTTCGTGCTTGGGCACCTATCAAGCTTCAGGAAATTATGGTCATTCAAGCACCTATTGTGTTTGTCAAAAACTTAATATCCATCTAATCATCACTACACTGTATTATTAATATAAGAATAAAGGCTGCTTCCGTTATTAATTATAGGTTTCTACATGAACCTCCGTGATACAAATAGTATTTTAGATTTCAAAATTTAATATTATCATTTCTATCACTGTCATTATATTTCACCATTTTGTGGGTAAGGATCCTTATTATTTATTTCAGGAACTATAGTAAATGAAAATATATTAATCTCATAAACTGACTCATGATTATATATATTTTCAGTAGACAAATAATCTATATAACTTTCCTCGTATTCAGGTACCTAAGTCTATTCAATGACAATTATTTCCTGTAAGTGTAATGCATGTGTCAACATTAGTTGGATCAATAATTCTTGTCATACTACGTGGATGTGCAAATTCACAAATTATAGCAATTTTTTATTTACAAAAGAGATTTCCTTCTTCGGTGCATGGTACATTCTGAACTAACTGACTTACCACGCTTCATGTGTTGGTTATATGCATTACAGATGTACCACGCTTCATGAGATGGTTAGGATCATTACATGTATACCACACTTCATGTGTTGGTTGGATGTATTTGATGAACTATTTATTATATGCCCATCTAGGAATATTATTGAGTGTTTACAACCGATGGGATTTCACAATATTTTATATGTCTACAAATGCACTTTGTATATTATTTGCAATATTTTACAAATAAATCATCTTTTAAACTTCAATTCTAATTCTAATAATTTCAAGGAATAGTACTGAGTCAATGTAACATGAATTTGTGAATTTTATATCAACAATTCATTATTTTACTTCTTCACGAGACAAATAATTTCATAATATTTCGTAAAACCTTTATTCAAAATAGAGCTACTTTATATTATATTTGCTCGTTCAGGACACTTGATTAAGTTATTAGTACCTAAACTTGTATTAACACTTTTTTTTGTCCAATTTACTAACAAATGATTAAATTGTTCAAATAGTAAGACTCAAACATCAAAAGGGAGGTTGTAGGTTTGAAACCTTTATCGGGCAAACTTTACACAAATCTTTTAAAAAGGGTGTACTTCATAAGATTATACAGTTTTCCAACTTATCCACTACTTTTATTATGAATAAAATCATTTTGTTACTAAAATAAATTTTCCAACATTCAGGAAATATTTATCTAATGATATGAAACCCCTACCAACAAATTTCTGGTACATAATATTGTATCAGAAACTAAATATATAAACAAAATTTTAGTTTGTGAGAATAATCACCATTAATATGTATATCAACGAACCTCGGTTTTGTAAAAATTCGTAAGCATGTTTATATCATCAGGATCTTAAAATGATAGTAATGAAATCGTACCAATATTTTAATATAGTATTTTAGTGGCATATTAATTAATATTCTCCACAATGCACATAAAATATATTTTAATTCCATTTAGACTTTAATCCACTACTTTAATATGATATTTTAATATCACATAAATTTTTTTATTTAACAAAATACAATTCTTAGATATTCATAAAATTCATATAAATTCTTCATCATATAACTATTTTTTCTTCAAACCTATAAATATTCTTTTGTAATTCTTTTAAAATTCTGTCCCGCTAAAATCTAATCAAGGTTTCAAACTTTTAAAAATTCATATAGGTTTCGAACCTTTGAACTTTGGTCGATGTTTCAGAGATATAAATTTGTTGTAGGTTTCGAACCTACAAAATTTGTTATATGCTTCAGGCATATAAAATTTATGGTAGGTTTTGTGTTTATAAATTTGTTATATACTTACGGCATATAAAATTTGTTGTAAGTTTCCGACCTAGAAATTTTCTTATATGCTTTCCGCATATAGAATTTGTTGTAAGTTTCGTTTCTATAAATATTTTCGAAGGTACTTACTATATATACTCCAAACCATTTGAACAAGTTTAAGTAATTCACATTAACAAAATTATTGTTTCATACTTGCAAAATAATATTAGTATATATACAAAGATAACATAATATAAGGGGAGGTACATGATTCGAATTTCCTCCCTAACGGGTGTAAAGTAAGAAGAACAAGACTCAAACCTCTCCCCGAACATAGGTAACCTAGTTATGATTTACTTGGGAATATACATGGGGAGGCGTGTATATGCAAGTGGGATTAGTCGTGGTGCGCGCAAATACGCCCGCATCACCTCCTTACCCAAACTAGAAAAATAAAAGCATAAGAATAAGAATTACATAAAATTTCTCAAATTACTTTATTTTTTACAAGATCAAAAGAGTAAATTTGTGCCGATAACGTGTTGTAAACTACTATTTTTCTTTTTATTCAAATTGCAGTCAACAATGGTAAAAAAGCTACATATATATTGATAATATATAATTTTTCATATAATATAATTATTGTGTTATAAAAAAGTGTGAAAATATTGTAATTCATGATTTTTTTAAGACATTTATTGATAATATTTTGTTATTTATGATAATTATTTGATTTATTGATAAAAGAGTTATTTGCTTAAAAAGTCCACAAACCCAATAACCCACCCCCAAAGAGTCCAACCAATTATTTTACCCCAAGAAGGTCCAGCGTTTTATTTGATATACCATCTTTACCCCTAGTAATTGATTTTATCAGATTTTTCCATAATTATCTTAATCAATTAATATCTTTTGTAATTGATTTCTATTTTAAATCATATCTAAATAATGTCAAAATAAAAAAAAGAAATCAATTCATATGAAACCTAAAAGAAAAAGTAAACGCTGGAGAACAGCCGACCACCACTCCATTCACGCCGCCCTCTTCGTCGCTCCACAACCGCCTCCATCTCCATCGTGCAACACCGCTTGTAACAATCTCCCACGGTTGTGAAGCACAACGCCACCAATCCTTCTTAGGCTCCCTAATCTATTTATAACATTATCCTCCGCCACCACCAGATGCTTCGAACAAGAACTCCGATCCACCACCGCCATTTCCGGCCATCTACAACGACCTCCGAGCAGCAGACCCCACTCATCTCACTCCTCCTCTTCGAACCACGAACAGCAATGAAGGCCACCATCCCGACGCCGCTCTCAGCCGCCCCTCTGCTAGTCCGTGACCCCGATCAACACACCCAACTCCGGCCACATCAATCACAACACTGTTATGATGGTTTGTGTTGAATTGATGGGTGGGTTATTGGCTTTGTTATGATGGTGTGTTAATTTAATCTCGGTGGGTTATTCATTTGGTCAGCCACTGTTCTTTATATTCTTCATCAACGTATCAGGTCTGTGTTGAATTGATGGGTGGGTTATTGGCTTCGTTACGATGGTATGTTAGTTTAATCTGGTGGGTTATTCATTTGGTTTGGTTGACTGACAGGTCGGAAGGGTGGGTTATTCGCTTTATTATGGAAGTGTGATAGTTTATATCAACGGGTTATTCATGTAGTTTTTTTTGTATTTTCCTATGGAAGGAGACGATGAATTGTGAAATGATTTTATGAATTTAATTAATTAATTTAAATTTGATTAGCATTGAATCAGAAAAGTGTGGAATTGTTTAGTTTTTTTAATTAATTTAATTTGATTAGCATTGAATCAGGGAAATTGTTTATGGTAACAAATCTGCCATCAATTGGTTAGTAAGGGTATTTCGGTATTTGTAAGTGGGTTGGACCTGATGGGCAATCATGGATTTTGTGTGGACTCTCCAAGTCAAAAACCCTTGATAAAAATATTAGGTGGAAGCATTTATTCAACAAAGAAAGCGGAAATTTGATAATTTGTAATCCAATTTTTTTTGTATTAGGAGAAGTGGAAATTTGATAGCGAATTGGGTTTATAAAAAATTATTTCTTGACGAGTCTAGTGACTTTTGCATAAATTCAATCTCTACTATTTTAGGTAACTTGTTAAGCCTTGATTTATCTCTTAGTTGGGATAGACTAACAAAACTTGGTAATATTTTGATTTTCTTAATATAAGCGTTTAGAAGATTAAAAAGAAAAACTCATATGAAAACAAAATTACAGTCCACTAACCTCACAATATAGTAAGTTTTAATAATACATATATATTTATCGTCGTGAAAGACATTTAGCCAAAATAAGTTTTTTTTTTCTTTTTTGTTCGAAAAGGCCAAAATAAGTCAAAGAAAAACGAAAGAGATGTTTTAAATGCATGTGGACTAAACTGTCACAGAATAATATCCTTTGAAAAGGCTGGCCCCACTTGATGAACCTATCAGACAATACCAATACTGTATAATAAAATGGCACGACCCTCGATGAATATATTTTATATAGGAAGGCGAAAAAAATAATTTCAATATATTACCATGCGGATCTTATTTTATTTATTTTATTTTGGGTTAATTATTTATAGGGTCTTAGGAAGCATTAGTGCTATAGAGGAATCAAATGATTTCTCTCTCCTACTTACAAGTCTTAAAATTGACAAATATTAAGACTACCCTTATAGTGTATATAAGAAAAAAAAGATATATTATTATCTCACCTCCATTACCATTAATCTCGCACTCCCTTTATCATTTTCTCTCTCTCCTCCTTCATTAACAATCAATAATTTCCAGTTCCGGCCACAACCACCACCGACCACCGCCGGAAAAAGTACTGAGCATATATTACTTAACATATTTTTTGAGCATATTTTACTGAGTATATTTTTCTGATAATATTTTACTGAGCATATTATACTAAGCATGCTCCTTTGCTTAGTAAATTTACTGAGCATGCTCGTATGCTCAGTAACTAATTAACAAGAAATTATCATTTCATGGTCAAAATGAAGTAACATGAATTCAACTTTTAATAGTTATAAATTTAATCTCTGACTTGCCTTATCAAGACCCAACTATTTATACATATTCCTACAAGAACTAAAACAAACACATACAAAATTCTTGCTGAGCACAACAGAAAGAAAAAAGAAAAAATATAAAAAAAAACAATAAGCAAGCTCTTGGTTCAATCGATGAGCTGGATTTTGACGTACTGAGCATAGCTGTAAAGTACAGAGTATAGCTGTAAAGTACTGAGCATAGTTGTAGAGTACTGAGCATAGCTTTACAGTATTAAGTCTTCACCATGGAAGATCCATGAAGCTTGAACACCTACGAAGTTTGAACATGAACAAAACCAAATCCATGGCATATCTAAGCTCCAACTTCACGAAGCTTGAAACGCCGATCGAAGCAGCACCACATATTTCCATGGCCATTATCGCACAGCTCGATTTCTTCAGATCTAGAACAACTCGAATGGCGGCATTAGTGGTGTGACCTCTGGCGGTGGCTCTCTAACGAGCTTCGAGTGGAACGGTGGCTAATGGTGGCGGCTCTCCGGAGATCTAAGATTTAGTTTTGTGGTGGAGTTGCCATGGCTGGAATGTGGTGGAAGAAAAAGTAACGTGGTTTTAGAGAGAGAATAGAGAGAAAAGATAGAGGAGGTTTAGGGTTTTAAAATATTTCTGACCAAATTAATATATATGGGAAAAACAAAAAAATGGTAAGAAGATAATTGAAATTTTGGACTCTAGTGTTAAATTTAGTTTGTGGCCTTTAGTAAGAAGAGGATATAGAGTCGGTCTTGTTAGGTTCCGGGGTGGTGCCTTCAAGACCCCTTGGGGAATAATCTCTTTTATTTTTTATATTTAAATAGATTATTAAAATTTCTTGAAGAAAGTATTTATTATTAATAATAAACTGTTAAAAAAATTCTCAACAAAACCATTTTATTAAAAAGTCGTGATGTATCTTTACAACTTAAAGCTAAAAGATGAGCTGAATTTAACTAAAAAAAATGAGCTGAATCTAAACATAAAGATAAAGAACATTGTTAAGTTTTAAACACGTTTTCAAACTTTCAAACAGCAACAGTAATAATTCTATCGCCTTTGAAGCTGAACTTTTAACAATTTCTTAATTATGTTGAGAGGAGATATTGAATATTCTTCATGATATCATCCTCAAAGCATTTGGAGTTGTGTACATGCACATTTCTATTCCTCCAAATCATATATACATACATAGTGAATCACCCTCCATAAATAGCATCATTAAACTTGATATTGGCTTGAGAAAGTAAGAACTCCATAATGTCATCCCAAGTTTGCACATTAGGCATAGTACCCCTACCATTTTTGTTAATGCAATTTGATAGAATTTTTCTTGAAAAAGAACAATTAAAATAAATATGGTCCTATCTTCCATACATTGTGACATATATCACATAGTGTTTGAGACTAGGCTCAATTCAATTATTCGATCTTTAGTAGGCAGCCTGTTCTTACTAGCAAACCAAATACATATGCTACATCTTTGAATGTTAGTTTTACTCCACAAAATTCGAGTCTATCCTAAGATTGGACCTTGACCTTTAATTTTTGCATAGTTTTTTTTACAAAAAAACTAATTTTTTTATGCTCTCAGACCAAGTGATTAAATCATTACCAGCACTAAGATAAGGATCAACTATATTAATAAGTCCATTAAGTAATGAAGGAAAGTGCCACATACCTCTTATAAGGCAATTTTGAACAGTTTTTTTTGTCCATGAGCTATTGCATTGTTATTTCTATTGAGTCCAGCGCTGACATTTTAACCATCAATCCAGTTGTCCTAGTAGAGATATGTATTAGCACCATTTCTTACTTTTGTGTGTAATGAACAGATAAGCTTCACTTCTCAACTTAAATTTTTTTTTCCAAATACAAGCATCATCATGTTTGATATTCCTACTTTAAATGCATATTTTCTTAATACTGTTTGTATGAGACATGAACTCAGAAAATTACCATCATTTTGATAGATTCTCCCATACAAATTAAGTAAGCAAACCGTATTGATAAATTCAAGGCCAGGTACATTGAGACCTTCTCCAGTTTTATCTTTGGACACATCCACCCGAACAACTCTAGCACCTCTGGATCATTCAAGATTTTTATTTCAAAGAAAGATAGAAAACTCTTAATTAAATTTATATATAACATTCATTTAAAATATAAAAACTCTACACCAATATACTATCTTAGTAATAAGTACAACTTAAAATTACTCAAGCCTTTATACATAAGAAAACAACTTGTTAGTCCCATGACTAATACAATCATTAACTTTCTCAACAAGTTTATTTGATTCCTCTATACCCAATTTCTTTAAGTTAAAAGACACACTAAAGATATCTCATACGTAAAAAAAAAAATTCTTTAATATTAAGAATATTAGTGATACAATCAATTAATTGAGTAGAGGTATCACCAAATAAGAATTTACTTTAAGATCGTTAGTTAGCCTAAGTGGCTCTCTCATGTATTAAAAATAAGAATTTACTTTTGCTAGTATTATATATTTTATATTTATCTATCTTGAATTCTTTTACGTAACTAAAAGATCCATATGTTTAATTTTTTTTTTTTTAACGAGTACAAACGGAATGTAATATTCTGATCACACGATTTTCTTAGAACAAAAAAAAAAGAATCACACGATTTTCCCTACTGGTGACCACTCTCTTTTAGGATTGGATCTGCAATTCCTTCATTTATGACACTAGCTTGCAAGCTCCAAGGCTGTGGCCTGTGGATCAGTTAGTTATTCGACATCACGAATTAAAAATGATAATCCTCGAACCATAAAATTGTTAATAATAGGTAAGGAAAAATGATAATAGGTAAGAAAAAATGATAATGGAAAAAATGTTGATATCTATTATTATTATTATTATTATTATTTTCTTTGGACGGAATTATTATTATTATTATTATTATTCAAATAATTAAAATATATGGTAGTGATTATAATAAGTTCATGTGATTTCGACTACCATTTGATTTCGACTTACAAAGTTGGTCATGTGGTTGTGTTGGTTTGGCGTACTCGGTGTTTGTTGTTCATTTGTCTGGAATTTTCGTTTGACTAGTTTATTAGTTGGTGTTGCTTTGGTGGTGCTTAGTGGTTTGGAAGATCGACAGCAGAAGTTGTTCCTGGGGTTAGTCTTGTAGGCTCTTGTATTAGTTTGTTTGTGTCCTTGTTAGAGCTGAGCAAATGAGAATCAGAAAACCAAACCGAACTAAAAAACCAAAAACAGATAAACAAAATGGTTTGGTTTCAACTTTTCAAAAAACTGGAATTTTCTGGTTTGGTTCAGTTTACAACGCAAATACCGAATCAATAAAACCGAACAAATTATTTAGTATTGTAAATAAAATTAATTGTTGTTAGATTATATTTTTTTTTTTATAATTGATATATTAATAGACCACCGTGGACATGTATTAGTAGCATAATTGTATTATAATATTAGTCGTTATTAGACAATGTTTTTCAAAAAATAGGCTGGCAAATATTATTGACTAAACATCTGAATTCAAAGCGAACCGAAAACCAAACCGAAACGAACCAATTCGGAACCGAAAACCGAATGTGGAACCAAATGTGAATTGTCCGATTTGGTTTTTTAATTATAAAAAAATTGAAACATCTGATTCGGTTTCGATTTTGGCCAAAAAACCGTGCCATGCTCACCCCTAGTCCTAATGAATGTGTGTTATCATTTGTCATGGCTGGTTTCTCATTATTACCCGATATTGTCGAATGGTAGTGGTTCGAGTGGGAGCTAGGTGTAGGTGGCTTTAGTGTATTTGTTATGGATACGGTTGGCGCGCTAGTTTGGGCTCTTATATTTAAAAAACTATGTACATACATAAATTGTATATAATAACATAAGATCTTTCAATCGCTTATATATGTGACCAAAATATACTGAGAATTATAACAAATTTTTTTATTATTTCTCACATACCCACCAATTGAATCACTTTTCGCGACCCAGGATAAATCATGAATCAACATATTCATCAAAATATTAACATGAAATTACAATTTTAATTAAATTAATAAAATATTACTTCTCTATAACAATTAAACAAGTTATCTAATCAATAATTAACTAATTGAATTCTATATTACATCAATCGTACTACTATCATACATTCTCAATAAAAGGTAAAATCGAAATGTATAAATGTAAGACGTATCGAAATATATATACAAATCATTTGAAAGTATTAAAATAATTTATTTTTTAGATTCTATTTTATTAAAATTATTATATCTTATAATAATTAAATGATTACCTTGTAACCTAAATAATTTATTTACAATCTTATCTAATTATACTAGTTATTAGCACAAGGTTGAAATCAACCAGGCCATTACATCCCCATTCATATAGCATACCAAACATTGTATAATGATTACAAAGTTCATTACATTCCCAACCTCATTACATTCCTGAACTCATGACATTCCTGAACTTGTTACATTCCTGCCTAAATCTGTTACAGCATAGCAATCACTACCTAAGAGAACAAAATGATAATTGTTAGAAAAGGTGAAAAGTTTGTTATTCACTTCTCGAATCCCTAAACATGTTTGGGTGAGACACTTTTAACTTCTACTTACTTTATTAACAGAAACAAGAATAGGTCATTAAATTTGAATGTCCTATGAAATTTTTGGGGTAGGAGGTAACCAAATTTTTCGTACCCGAGGGTGTTTGTGTGTGCAGCTTATGCTCACACAAATTATGGGAAACTAGATCACATATCCCTTAAGCGTGTTGCTTGGATATCAAACACAAAATAAGGTTAACGTTTACAAATTGTGAAAAAAATGCAAGGGACATCATTTATTGTTAGTTGAGATGTTATATCATACACATATTCTTTTCTTGTAAGACATAAGATAATATAGGTTATGATGTGTTAACTGGGTGAACAATAGATCCAAACACTATGAGTGTTTATTTAGAGGTGGAGCCTCAAAGTGAAGGTTATAGAAACCCAACTAGAGACCTTCATGATTATCCACCTCTGGATCGGGAGCTTGATAAGGAAGGTGAAGAAATGGTGCATACTTGGAAGGCTTAACACTTGACTGAGTCACCACAAGGGGAGTTGCAAGATTGTCAATTTGATATATGAATAAAAAGGAAGGAATTAATATATTTTAATTGGTATTTGTATGCGAACCTTGTTTATACAGATTTGAATGCTTCAAATGATAAGGACATTGAGTCTTGTGATTACATTGATGCTTTAGAGTCTAAAGATAGTAAAAAGCAGCTTAATGTTATGCATGATGAAATGAAATCTATAAACCTGAATAAAACTTGGGGTTTGGTAACAAAACCAAATAATCATAAATTTATTGAGCGTAGATGGTTATATAAACTAAAAGAAGACAGTTAAGAAACTGAACCACCCAAGTATAATTCTAGGCTTGTTGATATAGGGTATACACATAGGGAGGCATATATTTTCATGAATTTCTTCTCTCATGTGGTTAAATTAAAACCATTAGAGTAATATTGTATTTGGCTGCTTGTTTTAATCTGGATCTGAACAACTTGAAGTTAAAACTTCTTTCCTTCATGGTGAATTAGATAATACATTTTTTTAGACAATTAGAAGGTTTTGTTAGTGATAAATTGCTTGATTATGTTTGTTTGTTTGTTTAAGAAATCTCTTTATGGGAAAAAAATTCTCTTAGAAAATGGTAAACCATTTATGATACTATTCTTAAGCATTGGGTTCAAAAAATCTAATCATGATACTTGATATTACTATGCCTCTAAAGATGTATGCATTATATTTAGGGTAAAACCTTGCTAAGGCCCTTTATCTTTAAGGCAGATTTCCCTCATGGTAAGGCTGCAAATGAACCGATACTCTAACCAAGGGCTCGAGTTTGAGTTCGTTAAGGGTTTGTTTGAGTTCGGCTCGTTAGTTAAACAAGCCAAGCTCAAGCTTTAAATTCAGGCTCGTTTACTAAACGAGACAAACTCAAACATATATAAGCTCGATTCGTTAAGCTCATGAACAGTTTGGTAAGGGTTCTTTAAGAGCTCGTTAATAGGCTTGATAGATATATTCAATTAAAAATTATATATGTATACATACAAAAAGTCAAAACTTTTGTATTATGTAATTAATCATAACTAAAATATTTTATATCTATTAAGTATATCTAATAAATATACTACTAGTATCTAGGGCTACAAATGAACCGATACTCTCACCAAGGGCTCGAGTTTGAGTTCGCTAAGGGCTTGTTTGAGTTCGACTCGTTAGTTAACAAACCAAGCTCAAGAAAGCTAAAGCTTGGTTCGGCTCGTTTCGTTTCAAGCTCAAACCAAGCTCAAGCTCACTAAAATATTAGCAAACAAACTCAAGAAAGCTAAAGTTCGGCTCGGTTCGGTTCGTTTGCAGCCCTACCTCATGGACCCTGATCTTTCGAAAGACCCCAAATGACCATTATCTTTGAGTTTTTGTGACACTGTTGACCATGTGTTCCATTCCAGTTAGTTGTCTGTTTGTCAAATCCACTTGGATTCCATGTCCGTTCCATATAGTGAATGTTTCCACATCAACAAATCTGACTATATTTTTTTATAAAGACAATTTACAAAAAGAATGAAAAAAACTCAAACTCACCTTCTTGACCATCATTGTGGTTAACTAATCTTCTTTATCGTCAAGAATGAACCATCCAAGAACCCACAATACTAAACCAAAAAAAATCAGTTACAATATATACTTCGATCCTTTCCATAAATCATAATACAAACTAGAAATACACTTAGGGAACTCTAATTTAATCAACAGTTTAATCATTAATTTTATATAACTCCAACTTCAATAATATATCATTAAAAATCTAATGTAGTAATAAGGATCTTCGAGTTTATAATAGTGAGTATCAAAGATAAGGACAAATTTGTTAGTATTTTCCATATCACATATGATTAAAAGAAGACAGAAACCATGCACCCACAAAGAGACTAGTACCATAGTTGTAATTAATATTCAAGTGATAAGAAAACCATTCTGGTTTTCAGATATACCTTTTGTAATAAAGCTGATGGAGACATAATAGGTATATATTTTTAAAAAAAGGTGCCATATTTCCAAAGATAACATGGGATAGGATGGTATTGATGGAAACCCTAAAAATTCAAACCCTGATTGATGGTAGAATGGGAGAATTATGGGTATTGATTTAATCCACTCCAAATGGTATAACAACTACATGTTGGGTTTGATTTCGTGTATGATTTAACAAACAGAAGATTGTGTGTGTTGATTTGGCTTTGATACGTGGGTGTTGATTTAATCAATCAACAAGGTTGTTGAGGCTTGGTGTTGATCAAAGTCACCGTGGCTATGGTTGAATCAGAATGTTGATGATGATGGGGTGGGTGGAATTTTGACGAGGGGAAGGAATTTGATCATCGAAGCCATACAAATTGTTCAAGCACTCAAGCGTGTTGTTGTTAACAAAAGTGACTCTCACTTATTTTCACACCAATGATAATAAGTTTAGGAATTTGCTCAAGCTTGATTAGATTGTTGTTCTTCGTAAACTACTTTGTCAGAATCAATGTCATTTGGCCTTTCAAATTTTTCTACTCATCATCTTATTTTACTAATTATCCTCTACTCTTCACTATTACCTAAATGTTGTGAAATTTAGGTGTTTGAGGATGTTCAAAAGGAGTACTGGTATAAACCTCAGCTCTATGTATATGCTGAAATAATCTCAGTTCGTGGAAGCAATGGATTGCATGAAATGGTAGACAATCTTTTACAAATTTGAAAATGAAAATAGTCTCAGGCTAATGATATTAAGGGATTTAATGTGCTTTTGAAGACTTTGATGAGTCTTAATCTCACAGTCCGTAGAATGATATATTTTATATGATGAAATCCATAAAAGTATGTTGAATTTGTTTGAAAGGTAATGGGCATGGGGGAGTTTTTTTTGTAATTTGATTTTTTTTACATTCCAAGTTATTATGTTTGACGTGGAAAAATTAACCATGTGGCACTGAGGTAGAGGTGACGTGGCACCATGTGGCGTTGATTGATGATTAACTAACATAAAATAGAAAAAAGGGCCAATAGTGTCACAAAAAGTAAAAGATAAGACCCATTTGGGATCTTTTGAAAGATCTGGGCCTGTCAAGGCAATCTGCCTTGAAGATAAAGCAACTTAGTAGTGTTTTACCCTTATATTTATTCTTCTTTATGTTGATGATATGCTTCTTATTAGTAGTTACTTGAATATGATAAACAAGCTTAAAAATGAACTTAATAGTTATTTTAATATGAAAGACTTAGAAATGGTATAAGAATTTTAGGCATGGTCATTTAAAGAGGTATAAATGTTTTTTTTTTATAGTTTCATCAAAATCCATATTTGAAAAAAAATCATGTCACAAATGGAAACTTTATTTGCAAACATAATCTGATTCCACTGGTTGGTCATTTTGTGTTAAGTGGACAACTATGCCCTAGGTTTTAATATGATTATTCAAGGTGGAAGATATCCTTACTCAAATGACAATGGTTCTATGGTGTATTGCTATGATTAGCACTACATAAGGTCTTTCATTTTCCATATCTTTATTGGGTAGATATATGTTTAATCTTGGATATGATCATTTGATTGCATTATAGGTTGTGTTAGATTATATTAGCAGCTTACTGGATGTTGGTTTTTGAAATGTAAATCCTAATGGTCCCTTTGAGTTGGTGGGATATGTGGATTAAAATTTTATACGTGATAGAAACTCGATAAAAAAACTATTGATACATATTGTTTAGGTAAACAATATTAATCTTGGAAGACTCAATTACAACCACGTGTAACCTTGTCCACTACTGAATCTGAGTTGGTATATATAACAACATTTAAAAAAGAGACAATTTGGCTACAAAAATTGCTTATTGAAACAGCGTTGGTAAAAAGGTAAGGTTGTTTTATACTTTGATAGTCAGAGTGATATTTCATTTGAGAAAAAAGTCATGTTTATTATGAGAGAACTAAACATATTGATGTAAAGTTTCATTTAATTAGATATATTATTGTTTTTGATAACATGAAGTTATTGAGAATAGCCCATGAAAATAATCCTACAGATATTGGTACATAATTAGTTAGTAACATCGAGTTTAAGCATTACTTAGACTTGTTGTTTGTTGGTTAAATATTCATCCATGTATATTGAGATATGAAAATGATTGAGTGGACCTCCAACTAGTGGTAAAGATGCTACTGTAGATTCTTGGAATGTACACTTCAAGGTGGATAGTTGTTATAAATGTGAAGAAGGGTGATATTGAATTGTTGTGATCATTTGCTAAGCATGTTTTTTGACATCTTAATTGGACCTAGTACTTGGCTATACAATTTTATTTTATATAAGTTGTTAAAGGACGTGGCATCTTGATGTCCCTTGATTTAATAATGGCGAACGAATTTAACTGGAACCCTACTCGTGCCATATAAAAGTCTCCCACTCATGCGATAAGACTCATTCTTTAATCTTCTCGTATCTCTCATCTTTAGAGCAATTTATATTTTTTCTCTAGACTTGAGAAACTAAGGTTTTTTATAAAGTGGTTTTTTTGATAGAAAAATATGTGATAGTGATAGTAAATCACATTGTTTATGGAATCATCTTGATTTTATAATAGAATTGTCAGCCTAGTTGGCTAGGGATTGATGATTTACAGTTATCTTGGATTATTTTCGGAATGGATGGTGCTTTGATACATTGTGGTTGTAACCTTATAATTTGAAACGTTTAATAACGGAGAAACCTTGTAAAAACTCAACGTGAATATAGATTTAGGCGAACACGATATATTTATGATATTTACTTTTCTACCCTTTATCATATTAAACGTTCTATTAGGTGATAAAAAGGAAAAAATACACATGTGGGCACCCAGCATTTCAAATTTTGACTTATGAGTGTCCAAAGTTTTAAAAGTGATCAATCAGTGCCCGAGGTTTTATTTTTGTGACTTCGTTACTACCTAGGGGTGAGCACGGCTCGGTTCGGCTCGGTTTTTAGCCGTAACCGAAACCGAATGATTCGGTTTTTAAATGTGTCGGTACCGAACCGAACGGTTTTTATCGGTTCGGTTTTCGGTTTGCTATATGTTCGGTTTGGTTTTTTTCGGTTTTGGTATGTGTTTAATTTGATAGTTAGATAGATTTTAAAGGCGTTTACATGAGATAATTTATCTTCTATATATGAAGTGTTTGATTTTCATGTTATTGACCCATGTAGGAAATTGCATTTTTGGAACTCAAATATTATATATTAGTTCTAAACATATAATTTCAAAGGAATATTTATAAAAGTTAACGTGTATTTTTTACCTTCAACAAAATTAATAAACGGAGAAATTTTTAAAATATATCGACTAATAACTTATGTAAAAATATGTTGTATATTATGACATTTTTGTTTTCAACATTTACTCTATTTTCTATCACATTGTCATAATATATTCAAGAATATAAATTAGATTCAAGAACGTCTTAGTTTTTGTATTTTTTTCGGTTCGGTTTTTCGGTTCGGTTTTTCGGTTCGGTTTAGCATAGAAAAACCGTACCGAACCGAACTTTTTTGGTTTTTTAAAAAGCTTATACCGAACCGAACGGTTTTGACGGTTTTTGGTTTTTTCGGTTCGGTTTTTTTCGGTTTTTTGGATCGGTTCGGTTTTTCGGTTTCGTTTTGCTCGCCCCTATTACTACCCGCCGTCAATTTCTCAGTTAAGTGTCATGTGGTGCCTACGTGGCACTTGCATGGCGCGTGTGTGGCAGATTTTCCACTCGCCACGTGGGCACCACATGGGCGCTACGTAGGTGCCCCATGGAATTTAACAGAGAAAATGATGGTGGGTACTAAAGGAGTCACGAAAATGAAACTTTGGGTACTGATTTGTCACTTTTAAAACCTTGGACACCCAAAGTAAAAAACCGGATCCGGTGGGTACCTCCCGAGGAGTTGTCCCTGATAAAAACTTTACAACAAAATAAGAGGGAGAAAAATATTAATTCAAAGTGAAAACTCGTAATCCCTCCGTCTATTTTTATTTGTCCATCTTTTTGGTGCACAAAGATTAAAAAGAGCATTTAAAACTCTCCCTCTTTACCCAAATTATCTTAATTAATATACATGAGATACTTTATTATTCTATTTTTCTACTATTTAATTAAAGGTAATATTAAAAAAAGTATCTTGATATTGAAAAAGGGACAAATATTATTAGACACCTTCACTAGATAGTTGAAAAAAGAGAAATCTACATATTAGAGCTCAATTCCCACAATCCTTAGGTTTTAAAACCCAGTTAGAAAATACTTCTATCTAAAGCCTAATTTAAATTTCTAGTTAGCTTTTTTTTTACTTTTCTACCCTTTTCAATTTTTTTATTCCTTTTTTTATGTTTTTTATTAATTTCATTTCTGAGTTTTTATTATTTTAACTTACCCGATATACATTTTCGGTACATTCACGGGGGTACATACCTACATCTTTTATGAGGTACGTAGCCACATTTTTTGTTTGGGTACGCACCTATTTTTCACGGGTGTACATACCTATGACTTTTTTGTCCATGTCTAAGTCTAGAAATACGGTTCTTATCGGGGTTTATCCATGTCAATATTTACTAGTGGTACCCTATGGGATGTACCCAAGGGGATATGCCATACAAAATCCATTTCACACTTGCATAGGAACAAGAAGCAACAAAAAATCAACTGGCCAGAGCCTTGCTATTTCTTCAGCACTTAAAGGGGAGGTCCATGGTTCGAATCTCCTCCCTAACGGGTGTAAAGTAAGAGGTACCAGGCTCGAACCCCTCCCTGAACATGGGCAACCTAGTTCTGATTTACCATGAGAATATATATGGGGAGGCATGTATATCTCCGTGGGATTAGTCGGGTGCGCGCAAGCTAGCCCGGAACCCATGTAACAAAAAAAAGCAACAAAAAATAGGATTAATAGGTTTTATTTAGGTTTCTTTTAGATTAGTGTGAGTTAATATTGTCAAAAACAAAAGTCACAATGCATTTAATCAGAAGTAATTAGTTGTCCATTTCTCATCCCAATTTTTACTTTATTTTTTAGAATCTGATAACAAGCTTATAATTGATGGACCCAACATGATGGACCCTAAGGGCTGGACCCAACTCATTTCTCACCTGCAAAACAAAAAGTAATGGTTAATGGACCTAAACACATTTTAAAACTCATTTAAAGATCATTTAAAAATAAGGGCTGGACTCATGGGCTGTGTACATGGACCCAAACATGTTTTAAATTAAATGAGTTTTTACCCACGATTTTTTTTGGTCTAAATGGTTGAATCCAAGTTAGATCTGGACCCAAACAAGCTGGACCCAAACTACCTAGAACGAGCGTTGGACCAAAACACGTTTTACAAAAAAAAACGCTGGTTTGGGTTCAGATCTGTGATGGTGAAGGAACGAGCGCTGATGGATAACGTCGGCGAGGAGCGCTAGAGCGGAAGCGGTGGAGAAACGCTGGAGGAACGGGAGCGCCCGAGCGGTATTGTTCTAGTGGCGAAGCTTATGGATCTGGTGGAGCGATAATTATGGATCTGGCCTCCATGGAGATCTAGTGCAAGGGCGTCGATGGTGGTTGGCCGGCGAGAAGGGTGACGGCGGAAGAACGACGCGAGTGACAGTGGCGGAGCAGATCTCGAACGGCGCAAAGAAGACGAGATTGTGTAGCAGATCCGCGGTGCAACCTCACACCAGCGAGATAAGGACGAACGGAGGCTTGTGCAGAAAATGGAGGCTTCACAACGTCGGTTTTGTGCAGAAGAGACGAGGCGTCGTTTTTGTGCAGAAGAGATGGTGGGAGATGATGATGGGAGATGATGGTGGTGAAAGTGGAAGGTGGTGGTGGAAGGTAGTGGTGGAAGGCTAGGGGTGGGCTGCGATTCAAAAGCACAGAAAAAGAGGAGGGCCAAAAGCACAGAGAAAGAGAGAGATAATGGATCGAACCCTATATGGGTATTTTGTTTTGGTTTGGATTGTTTTACTGTGTATAAGAGGATTGGGGTGGATTTTTGGTTTTTTTCTTTTTTAATTGCTTTTAATTGAATAGTTAAAGTATATTTGAGATTGGACCTTTGTTTATTAAAATTGAAATCATGGGTTCTAATACATAATTTCCCTTAGAAAAAATAAAAATGGACAAACGGAGTATATGATTAGAGTCACCTTCCATTTGAACAAAAAAAAAAAAGAGTCACCTTCACGTGGACCTTCTATGAGATTATTTAAATATTTTAAAATGAAACGGTAATAAGAGAACTTTTTTTCTTTATCTTTGTTGGCCAAATAAGACTTGAATTCAGGCGTACTATATTTACTTAGTTACCAATTTATTTAAAATTCATTAGAGAAAGACTTATCCGTCTAATGCACTGTTACAGAATAGTGTTACATACATTAAGAATGCCTCATTATAAGACAGTCCTACGCTAAAGAACATGCAATTGTCTAGAGTAGTTTGCCTTCCCTAATAGAGTTCCATTTCTCTATCTCCTCCTTGTTTGTTTAAGTTTCAGAAGCTGAGATGAAAGAAGCTAAAGCTTTGCCATCTTACATCAATGGTAAGTCAAATTTTTACCTTGTTAATCAATACAATATATATCCATCTTTTGCTCTTTCAATATTTCTATCGTTCACTACCCTGTTGTTAGATAATTAGTATACAATTTTCATCTGTTTAGTTTTTTTCTTTTTCTTTTAGATAATCTTCATCTATTTAGCTTAAGTAGGAAGATCTTTGAACTATATTTGATTCTTAGAGTTGTTGTATCCTATTTTCTTTAAAATTTCGCCACAAGAATTCACGATCCTCTTACAACTATAGTCACAAATCTTAATATATTAGTGAAATACTACAAAACTCTAAGGAAATAATCTTGGTTTTTCTACAGGTGATGAGAAAACCGAAGGTGAAAGGTTGTCTGAAAATGGCGATTTTAACAATCAAACACCATCTCCTCATCCTCAGATACAAAGATACAGATGGTGGATACAAGTGACGATCTATACATTCTTCATAATATCAGGCAGTTCAGTAGGTACAATTTTGGGTAAGTTATACTATGAAAAAGGTGGAAAAAGTAACTGGTTGGCAACTTTTGTTCAAAATGCTGGTTTTATAGTTATGCTTCCCTTCTTTTTCACCCCAACTAAAGAAGATCACAAAAAAGAAACACAAACAAAAAGCTCTTCAAAGATTCTCGCTTTAATTTATACTTTCCTCGGTTTATTCCTAGCTGCAGATTGTATGTTATACACAATTGGTGTAAAGTATCTTCCAGTTTCAACTTATACTGTGATATGTGCTAGCCAATTAGGATTCAACGCTCTCTTTTCGTTTCTCCTTAATAAACAAAAACTTACACCTTTTATTATTAACTCTCTAGTACTTCTTACAATCTCCGCTACACTTTTGATCTTCGAAACCGATACAGAGGAGTCAACAAAAGTCTCTAAAAAGAACTACGCGATAGGATTTATATGCACAGTTGCTGCTTCGGCGGGTTACGCATTAATGCTATGTGTAACACAGTTGACTTTTCAGAAGATTATTAAGAAAGAAAGTTACAAAGAAATTATAAGTATGTCGTTTTATCAATGTTTAGTTGCAACAATTGTTATATCAATAGGGCTATTTGCAAGTGGAGATTGGAAGAATTTGCATACAGAGATGGAAGGGTTTGAATTAGGGAAAGCTTCGTATATATTGAACTTGTTTTTCACATCTGTGGCTTGGCAAATTTTTACTGTTGGATCGGTTGGGTTAATTTTTAAAGTTTCTTCGTTGTTCTCGAATGTGATTAGTATGTTAGGTATGCCTACAGCTCCGATTCTTTCGGTAATTGTTTTTAATGATAAAATGACTGGGATTAAGATAGTTTCTATGATATTGGCTATGTGGGGATTTGTATCGTATATATATCAGCATTATCTTGATGATTTAAAGAGCAAAAAGGAAAAAAATTACCCTCAAGAAGTTGGTCAAGTTTCTCTAGTCCAACAAGATTCAATGTTAGTTACTGCAAAATAGTTATATGTATAGACTAGATGAAAGAGTAGAAAGTTTAAGCAGCTAGTGCGAAATTCCTTTAAGCATTTTCACAAACATAAAATGGGTAAGAATTTTATTTTAATTAGATTCAGTGCTGTTTGTCCGAATATGAAATGTGAAAATATCTTGTTATGATTATTATTCGGAAATTTATGTTAACTTGTGTTTTGGCTGGTTCATAACCTTACGTTTATAATTGGACAAGATCCCTGAAATGGATGGGTACACCAATGATTTCTTACACAAAATTTAATTGCTCTCTTCTATGTCTAGAAATTTTCTGATAAATTCCTTATCAAGGTCCTACTCTGCAGCTGGGGTATTAATTAACCATTTTTTTTTTGTTTGAACCATCTCTTTTGTCTTTCCTTTTCATTTACCTACCCTTTTTTTTTTTGTTCAAAGATTTACCTACCCTCATTAATATCCCACCTATCACATTTCTTCTACATTTATCATAAATTCTCTATCTGATTCCATATTTTTAAACGGAATTCTACTCAAAAGATCACCCAACAAGTAAGGATGATGCTCTCCTTCTTACTATTGATTTTTTTTTTCCAAACGATTATATTTAACAATAGGAAATCTACAATTACTAAAAAAAAATAGAACTCTAATTACCCTAATACCTAATCGAAGAAAAACTATTAAGGGGACATCATTGTATAAGGCCCAATAAGCATAAGTCTCTCTATATAAAGTCTCAACTTCTAATTAATAGTTGAATCCCAACTAATAAGTGTAAAAACCCCAAAATGTCCCATCCCTTTCCTTATTAACTACTGAAAAATCCCAAAACTAAAAACTAAAAACTAAAAACTAAAAACAAATCTCCTAATAAACTGCCAAAAACAAATCCCTACCTATTCTTTTCTCTCTTCTCACACTTCCATCACCCTCACCCTCTTTGTGAAGAAACAAATTCCTACCCAAATAAACCGTCGCTTCTTGGGTCTATACCATCTCGTCTCACCTTCCCTCCCCCCCATCACCATCTTCATCATCATCACAATCTCTTCACCTTCCCGTAGGCACAACCAGCGACTCCCCTACTTACCATCATCACCATCTCTTCACCTCCCCTCTCAAGAAACCCTACTGCCATCACCACCTTGGTCTCACCTTCCCGGCGCCTTGCAGAAGAAAACCACCGACCATCATGGCCCCTCACCACCATCTTCACCACCCCCATCTTCATCACCATCAGCTCTCACCATCTCACCATCTTCATCACCAGAAAAATGCCATCGCCTTGCACCAGAAACCGCCGTTCCCACTTAGATCTCACCATACCGTCAAGAAATCCGCCGCTGCATGGCCCATTCTCCACCATAAAACGACAAAACCGCCAGATCTGGCCTTCTCCATCTCTCATCATTCTCCAGCACACGAAAATTGCCACCGCTGTGACACAACAACGTCGCCTTCACGCCCCCTCCTCCTGCACCTGAAAAAAGACCATCCCCCGCCGTTCGTGGACCCATTCTCTTCACTGTTCGTAAACCTATTCTCTTTAGCGTTCGTGGATCCATTCTCAAGCGTTGTTCCTGATGGGGCCAGCCCATTGTCCTTTGTTCATGATGGGCTAGCCCACTATGGTTTTCAAATGTTTTGTGTTGTTTACAGATGCGTCAATTGTGGTTTCAAATTTTTGTGTCTTTGATCCAAAAAATGCAAGTGTGAATAGTCTGTTGAATGGATTACTTTTTTGTTTTGTGCCTAATAGGTACAACCCCAAGAACGTTAATCGAGATGGGTCCGGACCCATCTAGCTATTTGTCGAGGTGGGTCCGTACCCATATGACTATGAAGGACTTAATTAAAAAATAAAACGGACTAATAAAATATTACAAACAATATGGGTCCGTACCCATCACGAAGAAGTGAAAAAAAAGTAAAAATCCAAACCAGAAAAATCAAGGAGTTAATAAAAACAAAAAAAAACAAAGTGATAAAAAATTACAAACGCCCTGGGTCTGTACCCATCACGAACAAAGGGTAAAAATATAAAAATCCAAAATATCAAATTGGATTTGGGACTTTTATATAACAAATTATTAGTTGGGATTTAAATTATAAAGTTGGGGCTTTTTAGGCCCCAGTTTGTATTTGCCTCAACTGTTAATTGTTACTGAAGTCGTGAGTGTGATTTTAAGGTAAGACTTCCATCCTATATTGGATAGTCCAATATTCACATCCATGCCGGTCCTGGACATAGGCCCGGGAAGCAACGGCCTTGTGCCCCCAATAATTTGGTATTTTTAAGGGCCCCTTTTCGGGAGAATTAAATATTTATATGTATATAGTTATATATTTGAATTCAATAAAATAACATGAATCATAAATTAGCTCATTCGTAAAATGTTATATTTTCTTATGAGAGGTTCAAGGTTTGAGTCTCATCCTAAAATAATTGTTTCATAAAAAAGTTTTTAAATTTTTTTTATAATTATTTTTAATGTATATATGTAGGAGCCCCTAATATGAAAGGCGCTTTGAGCCCAAATTTGTCAGGACCAGCCCCGTTCACATCATAACCATTAGTTATATAAACAAAATATATGTCATTAGATTAATTAGCTAGTTATTTTAATTAGTTTTTACATGTTTAAAACATGGGGTATGTGTCATAATACGATTGGTATTGGATGACATGTTTAAAACATATGTCATCCAATGATAGATAGAAGTGTTTTCTATGATTTTAACCCGATGTCTAGTCATCCTACCTATAATATAAGCTATTATATTGACGTTTCTTAGGATATGGGTAAAGACGATGAGATCATTCTTTTTTGCCATATCACCAATCTTTTAAGCAATGGGTTTGATCACCCATCTAATATCGATAATTTGATATCTTGATTTATTTCAAAATTCTTAGAATAATTTTTTTACTCAATCGATTATTTTGATCACCCATTTTCGTTGCTTAAAAATCACCATCTCTTTTTCCTCTGCTAGTGAGGAGTAGAGAAATTTCTACCCATATGTGTGAATTTTGCTATCTTTTTTGTGTTTCTCAACATACCAATGCGTGTGGTTTCCCAATGTATGGTAAAAGATGTATCACAAAAGAAGAAAAAACTCCTCAATTTGTATCACTTTGTTGCCCATTGTTATATATCTTTGTTTTATCCTTGAACTTCTATCTGATCGTTGTTTCAAGAGAAGTTCTTCCATAACATGATCATATTTTTGTATAATATCTTTAACATTGAACCATGTGTGAATAGAACTCTATATATCGTTACTTTCCAAATATTCCATAAGATGAGTAAAATATGTGCCATGATAGTTCTGTTGTCCCGTCCTTCTTCTTCGTATGCTTGAGTGACCTAGCATATCACACACATTATCGTTAATATGGTTTATGCTACAGATGTGTTCAAAAGGAACATGTTAATATAAGGTGCTCAACTGTTTCCTCACACTTGGATCATAACATACATACTTTTGTCTTCACACACTTTTCTTTTCGCCAATTTTTTAGCTATTGGTAATGCATTTCGACATCCTTTCTATGTAAAGACCCTTTCTTTAGTTGGAACATTAGTACTCCTATCAGTCTTCCGAATCATTTCATCCAGTACTTCATTTTGAGTTGATGACTATGTAGCTTCTCGTAACTCATTGTTTCTGGTGTGTGATATCCTGACTTTATTGTATATTATATGTGACCAAATGAACCAATTTAGCTTGTTTACGTGGATATTGTTGATTTGCTTGATACTATGCTTGACTGCTTCTGAAATAATATTGTCCAGAACTTTTAAATTCTGTCCATCCTTATTGTCCTTAAATAACTCGATGATTGTTTGTACATGATATTGTTTAGGTTTTCCCAATTGAAAATGTGTGCTTATCCACGTGTGCTACCATATAGACGTTGTTTCCTTGTTTCCAATGACAAATAAACCTTTGTGCAATAACAATTCTCTTCCTCTGATAATACCTTCCCATAAACATGATCTATTTTCATCTAGTTTTGCTTCCTCGAATGTTGAATTTGGATAGTAAATACCTTTAAGAGCCCTTGGTGCTATAAATTGTTGATTGTGAAGTAACCTCCAATATTTTATTGCAAAATGACATATTCATTTTTGAAAAGTCCCTAAATTCTAATCCTCCATTCATTTTTCCCATTGCCAGTTTCTCCCAAGCTAACCAATTATCTGATTTCTATCGTTCCCCACTAAAATTTTGCAATCATGCTCGATAACTGTTTACAGATTTCTTTGAAAATTGAAAAATAGACAGCGCATATGTCGGAATTATTTGAAGAATCCGTTTTTATAAGAACATATTTCCCCCTTTCATAAGTAATTGTGTCTTTCATCCTTGCATGTGTCTAAATTAGTTTCTTTTTGTGTTGATTTTCCTTTAGTTATTGTTACATCATTATCCTGGTGTTAGTTTCTTTTTTTTGTCCTAACCCCAACTTTTTGAGTCTTGTGGTATATTCTTCCTATCAGGAAAAATATTTAATTAATGAAGGATATAAAACTCCTAATCTATAATAATAAAAATTTGAATTCTCTTATTTATAAGAGAAAACCATGTTGTTATTTGGATTACAAAACAAAAACTTGGTGGATGTTTGAATTTTGGAACCTTCTTCTAAGTCAACTATTTTGTTAGTTGTTGATATAACCTATAAAGATTCGGTGATTCCTCTATATGGCTTTTAGTTGTTTAAAAAGTAATGCTATACGTACTTTTTTTATATTATTCCTAATAAATATAAGAGTAATGATATTTGTCACCCCTTTTTAGTTCACCCTTATATTACCCTTATGTGGCATTAAATCAGAGAGAGAGAGAGAGAGAGCGAAGTAATTAGGAAAAAAAACACTCTAATTGGTGTTTAAAACCTCCATGTAGGAGGTGATATAGGGGTGAACCAAAAAAAAGATGACAAATATCATTACTCTAAATACAATTTTTTTTAATGTCAATCAAATTACATTATATTAAATAATATTAAAATAAATAAGAATATATAATTACACTTGTTTTAATATATATTTTTTTCTTTACAAAAGATAGAGGAGTGAGAGAGTCCTGGTTTCTCCATTTACTCTCTTTTCTCTAGTGGATTTCATTGATTTCAGGTTTCTTTCATTCGATTTCTCATAATCTAATAGATCTAGTGTGAAATCTTCTCCTTTTGATAATAAAAATATCGATGGTCCACTTAGTTGATCTATTGTCGAAGATGATACTGGTGGTTTTTTTACTCTTGGTTGTACTAAGTAAAGGGAAATTTTTTACCTAAACTATGACCCATGTCCCTACATATGGTCATATCTATTGAATTTTTGACATGTCATCTAAAGAATTAAATATTATATAAATATTGATTCTTCTCACCATGGTTAGTAACAAATTAATAAAAATAAAACAATACATATAACCAATAAAAGGAGAGAGAAATATAAGAAAAATTAGACGTGAAATTGAAAGGTCGTCTTCTTCTTCATCTTAAGTAAGAAATCTTCAATGGGTGTTGCATGATCCGTTTCAACACTAGATTTTGATATTTTGGATTGTCATAAATTGATGTTCAAATTCAATGGAAAAAAAATTCAAAACTCATACTTGAACCTACATTATCTTTTTCTGACAAAAAAAACTAAAACTTCTTTTATAATTCATGTAAGGCAAGGCCATTAAGGGGAAAAAAACCAATACACATCGATTTTGATGGATTAGTAGTCCATTGAACATCAATGCATTATTTGGATTCAAATTATCAAAGGAAAGGAAATGATAGGAATATAGAAATATTAAAGAAATTGAAAGGAAAGTGATAACCGTGTTTGGATTATGAAAATTTTAATAAAGAAAAAGAAAGCAATTGATTAAGAAATCACTTATTTGGATTCACATTATTAAAGGAAAGGAAAAGATTATTTTACATAAAAATACCTTTATACCCTTTTTGTGTTTTGTAAAAATATTATTATATTAAAATTATAAGGTTAGTTGTGACATTTAAAAAAAAATCATTTCCTTTCTTCTGAAATGACTCTAAATTGGGAGGATTAAATAATTGGCGTTTTAAAGGATAAGAAAGGATTCTGAAATCCATTGAATAATTTCCTTTAATTAAAAATCGAACTCAAACAAAGAAAAGAAATTTTTTATTTCTATCATTTCTTTTCCTTTAAGAAACCGAATCCAAACAATACACAAGTGAATTTCAATACAAAGAGACAAATTAAAGAAAAAGTAGAAACATGAAAATATTATTGGATCTCATATCTTATAATTTCTCTATATAAATATGAGAAAATGTCACTTAGGGTCTTGAACACACACCCCTCTTCTAAATCCAAACCCCACTTTCCTTCTCTTCTTACTAAAGACCTCAATAAGAATTTAACACATGAGACCTAATATCCCAATTACCTTACTACCCTCTTTTGTTTTTTCCCCTATATGTACTATATATAGCATTTCTGAAATAGAAAACAAAATCTTATAAAACTCACTAATTTTCTCTCCTCTCAATACCCACCGGCACCACTACCAAGATTTCTCTCTCCTCTCAACGGCCACCCCACCACCACCACCGAGCCCAAATCTCTATATAGCCACCACCACCGAAATGGCCATCCCACCACCACCACCACAGAGCTCACCTCTCTCCTTCCATGGAGGTTGAAGCTCCTTCTTCTTCTTGAAGCTCCGGCGAGCACCAATACTCCAGCAAAATCAGAGTACTCTCTATAATACTCCTTCTTCTTCTTGAAGCTCCGGCGAGCACCAATACTCCACCAGAGACGAAAGCGGCAACAACAACCAAAGAACCACTGCAGCCATTAAAGATCTGCTCGTCAAAAGCTCGAACCACTGTAGTGCTCGCCGGCCTGGATCTCGAACGGAGGGGGCTGCGCGAATGCTCGAATGGAGGAGATTGTTGGAGAAGAAGAAGCAGCTCGCCGGATCTTCTGCTTCGTGAATGCTTGTTGGATCTCGAACAAGGAAACATGAAACTGTTCATCTTCTTTTTGTTCCTTTTAGCTCAGTGGTGGTGGTACTTGTTGGAGAAGAAGAAGTAGCTCACCGGCGCTTGGCCATGGAAAGCGTCGTGAGAAGCTGGAGAATGGTGGTGTACATGGTACGCAGCAGATTCGCTGGAGGAATGTAGCAGTTGTGGCTGGGTTGCAGTGGTGGCTGACGGCGGTGGTGGCTTGTTCGTGCCATTGCAACACAGTCAAGGAGAAGAACCTCCTGATTCGCCGGCGAAGTTAGTTGGTGATGGTGGCGTACATGGTACGCAGGAGGAGGATTTTTTTTTCAGATTTAGATCTGCTTTGACCAGATCTGGTCAAACAAAATAGTAGCTAGGTTAATTTATTTATTTTTAATTGTATATTGTTTTGTAATTTATTTAAAAATGTGTAATAAAAATGAATAAAGAATTTTTTTTGACTATTTATGCTTTATTTTTTAATAATACTCATCAATTTGACTGAGTACTCATCAAATTTACGGAGTACTCATCACATGTATCAGATACTCATCAAAATTATCCGGAGTACTCGGCAAAATTATCCGGAGCACTCATCAAAATATATAGAGTACTCATTAAATTACATAGAGTACTCATTAAAATATATAGAGTACTCACCAATTTTATAGAGTACTCTCAGTTTTTCCGATACTCATCAATTTTATCCGATACTTTATGTTTTTTCCAGTGACCGGTGACTGGTGGTCGGTGGTCGGAGGTCGATGATCGGAGGTCGGAGGTAGATGGGTAGTGGTAGTGGAGAGAGAAATAGTGACATCACGATTTATTTGTCTTTTAGTGTTAGTAAAGATAGGAAAGACAATTGTCAAAACAGAGGTCTTTATTAAGAAGGAATTCCTAAACCATACTTTAAAGAAAAAATATGGTTTTCAAGACCTTTTTGTATAATTCACCCTATAAATATATATATCACTATATGAAATAATTTTCTTTTGAGAAACAAAAAATGTAAAAACGATGTAGATGTTAAACGCAATAGTATTTTGGCTTTAAGCCTCTCATGTAGATAAAAAAACGCAATAGTATTTTCTTATGTCCTCACATCTTCTTCTTACCTATTATTTCTTAGATTTTCAGCATTTTGATTAAAGAAAGCATATTTCATATGTCTTTATTTTTTACCATAGTATCCTTTTTTTCCTCAAATAATTATTAATCTAATCAAGGTTTTAAAAAATAATGTCTGAGTTCACTTTTCTTTGGATATTTAAGAATATTTGGTAAGATTTGTTGGAGTCTTTTATTCTTCAGGCTTGAAATTTTTTTTATGATAATTCAAAATGTTAAAATGTAATTAATTGATCGACAATAGTGATACGGCAACCATTGAATATTACCTGCGTAAGATATTTCAAACCCAGATTCTTTTATATGTTTTATTTCTCTCTCCTTTTTATTAATTAACTCAAATGGATGGTTGTATTGTTTTATGTTTATTAATCTATTACTAATCATGGTTAGAAGAATCAATTTAATTCATATTAAATGACATGTTAAAAAATTAGTGGACTATGACTATATGTAGGGACATGTCATAGTCTACGTAAGAATTTCCCGAATTTAGGGCAGTGGCGGAACCACATTGTAGATGGGAGGGGCATGGCCCCCCTATTTTTTCAAAAGAAAAAATTTACTTTAAATAAAAATAAACTATCTTTAATAAAAATAGATTAATTATAATATATTTGGTTTCCTAAACTTTTAAGATATTCATTTTAACCTACCAAATTTTTAAAATTTATTTATTAGACTTATAATTATTTTAAATATATAGATACTTTATTTTTTAATAGTAAAATAAATTTTATTTTGTATATTATACGATAAACAATTTTAAAAAATTTATATGAATGTGTATAGTGCAATTTTTATATAATATAAGGACATATAGTGCAATTTTGTATACGACAAGGACTTATTTTGCAATTTTTGCATAATATATGGACCTATGTTGTAAATAAGTCAAAAAAAATTGGGAGCGATGCCCCTAAACCCCCTTGGCCCCCTAACAACGAATCCTGGCTCCGCCCCTGGTCTCGGGGGAGTCTGGAGGCGATAAGAAGGGCAGCGCCTGGGGATGGTTTGGCATTTGTGTGATGGGATGGGTAATGTTTGGTAAAGGATAAGCGGCAGAGAAGGCCATGACCGAGATCTTAGTTGGAACAGAGAGTCAGAGTTGTTCGTTGGTAGGGAGGGACAAGTGGTAGAGCTACGTTGTAGGTTGGGGGGCATGGCCCCTCCTGGTTTTCCAAAAAAAAAAAATACTTTAAATAAAAATAAACTATCCTTTATAAAAAAAGGTCAATTATAATATATTTGGCCCTTTAAACTTGTAAAATTCATTTTAACCCACCAAATTTTTAAATTTATTTATAAGATTTATAATTATTTTAGATATATATAGATATTTTATTTTTTAATAGTAAAATAAATTTTATTTTGTATATTATAGGATAAATCATTTTTAAAAATTTATACGAATGCTTATAGTGTATTTTTTACATAATATAGGGACCTATAGTGCAATTTTGTATAAGATAAGGATTATTTTTGCAATTTTTGCATAATATATGGACCTATAGTATAATAAGTCAAAAAAAATCGGGAGCGCTGCCCTCGAACCCCCTTGGCCCCCCTAACAACAAATCCTGGCGCTGCCCCTGGAAGAGACCTATCAAACGATAAGGATAGGGCAACCGATGGCTGATGGTGGTCGAAGCGGTTCAGTCACTAAGTTTTGATGGGGATTGTGGACGAGATGGATGGAATATGGTGTTCTTATGACGGGATGAAGATGACAGTTTTGGATTGGTGTTTGGCAACGATGATGGCCTCAATTTGATATAAAAGACCACACATGCTATATTGTTCTATGTGAACAATAGATTGGGATGAGACGAGGAGTGCTACTCCGACCAGTGTGAGTTTGGATAGGGTTTTGGATGGTGGGCCTTAGGCAATTGGGGTGTTGGGCTTTGTGAAAATTTGTGGATTTTATATGATGTGGTTTGGAATTAGAAAAATTGATTTGGTGGGCCGGTTAGGGAATTGGTTAATTTACTTTCGATAAATCAATTTGGTACTGGGAGTTTTTTCAAGGGTTTGGTTTTAGAAGGTGGTTTTTTCTTCAAGTTGACCGACTACAGACATGGTTTAGGCTAAGTCCAACAGCTATCCAATTGAAAAGTCATAATTGGGAGTCAAACGATTTTACTCAAACAACTCCCCAATTTCAACCTCCCAATCTTATTTTAAATTTATTTCAACAATTTTTCTATTTTTATGAATATGTTTTCAATTTATACACAAATGTTTGAAATTAAAATTAATATATTTAATATTATTTTTTAATTAAATATTACTAAAAATAATTAAACATAGTTATTATTTATCGTAATATTTTTATAATAATATGTCTACTATTTATTTCTATACGAGAATCTTAAAAGTATTAGTTTTTCAATTTTTATATAAAAAATATGTCCGAAGTCATTAATATTCAAATAATAAAGTAAATTAATAATATAAGTAGATTAATATGATGTTTTATTGGAAATATGTGTTAAATTAATAAAATAGATTGTTGAGAATAAATTATTTTGGTTAATGAAAATGATATAAAATATTAAAAAATTAAATTTGGGATGAGATTAGGGTAGTCACATGTAGCTAACATTTTTTAAAAATCAAGTTCTCGTTTTCGGCTTTAGTCAGAATTGAAAACGTGTTAGGACTTATTTTTTCATTGTTCAACCCTCATTTATAATTTTTTTTTGCTACAATTAAGGTTCTATTAGACTTTGCCTTAGTAGAAAAATTTAAAGATGATATGAGATTTTGTTAAGATTAAAATTATGTATATTGTATGAAATTGAGATTTTCTTATATTATGAATGGATTCAGTTGAAAATATTCCCTCACAATGGTAAAGTTAACCGTGACTTGATATTTTCAAGTTATTTCGGAGTTCTTGTTTGTTGTTGTAGTTGGAGGTGTTGTTTCTTTGATGGATCAGATGGGTATTAGGAACTCGTTAACTATTGACGAATCGTGATATTATGAATTAGAAGAAAATCGATATTGTATGATTTTATTTTGTATAGATAGTGTTTATTGTATTTTCCCTAAAATCAATAAAACGTTACTTTGAGGGGAAAAAAGATATCACATATATTTTGCTTCGACTAAACAAAATATGAAAGATTTAACAATTTAGTATTTCTTCCACTATTTTGCCGCCTTTTACCTCCAGTATTTTTTTCTGTCGTATGTAAGAAACACAAACATCCATTGATCTTAGAAACAAAACATCAAACAACTAACATGCAGCCACCATTCCCACCCTCATCGCACACCAACTTCTTCTTCTCCTCACTCAAACAAGTCGAGAAAAGACTCGAACATGATACTTCATCATCTCAACAACAAAAACAACAAAATTCTAGTGAGACACAAACTCAAACACTTGGCAGCCCTTTATACCTTAACCACCCCACCCCCACCCCCACCCCTTCTTCTACCCTCAACCCCACTTCAAACTTCCAAGAAAGTGAACCCCCTCAGGAATTTCTCTCAAACTCTATTGATTTCTCACCAACCCAACAACCCATTTCGCGCAAACCATGCTCAAAGCCAATAAAGGGTCCTTAGAAATGATATCTATCAGGGGTTGATCCTGGTGTTAGTGCTTTCAGGAGGTATTGTTCATCGTGACATTTCTTTTTGTGTTGATTTTGCTTCAGTTATCGATACATCAAAAGCATTGTGTATTTTCTATCTCGGAGTTGTATGTGAATCCGATTTTAGTATATTTTTCTTATTAATGCTATGGTTTCTCTTGTAACCAAAAAGATGAGAAGCCACTCTAAGAGTGTTTTCTTTGAGTCACTTCAATACCTAAATAATTTTGGTAATTTCTTATGCAATATCTGAAAATATCATTTATTGAGCATGAAATCTGCAAAATATTTTCATCGAAATCACAATCTAGTGTTGTCTGTTCACGCCATTTTTCGAAGTTTTACAAGTGAAGTTAGAGCTTCCTCCATATTAGGTCGTTCATCAGGGTTTGGAGATGCACATGACAAGGCTAAATTCAGAAGCCCTTCAAATACCTCTTGTTTCTTTGAGACTTGTGAAGTTAAACAAGGATCAACAACTTGAACTACTCCATTAATTCCACTTGCAAGAGCTTTCTGCACAACTTGAGGTAAAGTAATCGACATTTTATCTTCATCAACAAGTCCTGTTGGTCTCCTTTTTGTAATGAACTCCATCACAACTATACCAAAGCTAAATACATCTACCTTTGTAGTTAAACTCCTCATATATGCAAATTATAATACACATAAACAAGTAAAAAATGTTAAATAATAAACTCTTTATTTTACGTAAAAACTAAAAGTGCTAATTCAAAAAAATTTATTACCTGGTGCTAAGTACCCGATTGTTCCTTCAAATGTTGATGTTCCATTATCGAAATTTATACCAAGAATTCTCGCTGTTCCAAAATCACTTACATGAGCTTCCAAATTTTCATCCAAAAGAATGTTGGAAGGTTTCAAATCACAATGCACGATTGGAAAATCATATCCCGTGTGCAAGTACACCAGAGCATTCGCGACAGACACCAAAACATCGATTCTCTCAGCTAAAATTCATCTCGAGTTATTCTCTTCTGTTTTATGTATAATCGTGTCTAAATTCCCACTCTCCATGTATTCAAGAACTAACGCCTTGAGCTTTAAGCTTTCCCATGCATAACCTAACACTTTCACCGAATTTTTATGTCTCAGCTTACTCAAAGTCTTGGCTTCCCTATCAAAGATTTTATCAGTCTTGGATGTTGGCTTGGCCGCTCTTTTGGCTTTTTCTTCTTGTTCTGCTCCATTGGGTCTTTCTCTTGTATACATTTCATCAGCTTTCATTTCTGTTATTGTCTTTTCAAGACCTTCTCCAGAGATAAGTCCTTATTCTACATTTACTCATATATCTGCTAATGTTCTGCTTGTTTGTTTCAGGTGGCATTTTAAATTGTTGGACTATTAATATCTTCTTGGGTTGTCTCTTAATCTATTTGATTAAATTATTTGAGTGTTTCTTCTCAAGGCCCTTTTGGAGTTATAATATAATTGGGCTTTTCTTCATATTAATCCGAGCTTATCTGGCTTTATTTCACTTATTCGGTACTTAAGATTTACTACTTTGTCTTGTCTGATTCTTTTTATGTGGGGCTATATTATATATGTAGCAGCTATTTATCTCTCATTCTATTGGTTGCTTTTTATTCCCAATACTCGGGGATACAATGTAGGGGTTTCATTTGGCTTAATCTATCTTTTCTTATTTACAAATCTAGCTTAACCAGGTTGAGACACTTCATATCTCTTCACAAAAATTCGTTTATATTATCAAGAGATAAGCGTGCGCTGTTACAATGCTTCTTGAGGATTCCCAAGAGCATATTCCTTCCTACCGCTCTTGTTGTTAGACATCTGTCAATTTTCTTCTGCAATAATACTTCTCACGCAAAAGATTGCAGCAATTTTCTTCTGGGGATGCTTTCTCCTATTTATATGGAACCTAATTTCACTATCATACTTATTCATTCTTGACTTTACATCTTTACTCTCCTTTATTGCCTATACATCTCCCTTTCAATCATGGTTAACAATAACAAACATGATCTTCCTCTCGCCAAAACCAGAATTGATACGCTAAAGAAATTTGTTGTACTTTCACTCGCTACCAAAACTGCTGTCGTTTGAACTAGACTTGAAGAATTTAACTTTGTTGCTAAGGTGGTCTCTGTGAGAGTTTTCCCTTTGGGAGTGTTCCGTAAAGCTGTCATCGATTCGTGGGGTATTAGTTGCCGTGTGCTTTTTGAAGAGCTTTGTACCAACACTTTTAAGCTTACTCTTAAGGAGGCTGAAGAAGCTGAAAGGCTGTAGTTTTTCCGCGTGACCCAAATCCAATCAATGTATCTTATTCTATGCAAGTGGGAGAATCAAACTAATATGTCTCTATTTGATTTGGTTAACTCATATGCTTGGATGGGGATCTATGGCTTAGCAAAGTGTTAGAACACTATTGATACTATGGAAACCTTTGGAAATTATATTGGGAGCTTGGAAGAAATTGATCACCCTGTGAACGACAACGATACATCAGAATTCATTAGGTTTAGGGTGAAATTTAACACCTTAACCCTATTAAGACATGAGTCTTTGTTGAACAAACTGAAGGGGCTGCTTGGGTTGCTTTTCGCTGTGAAAGTCTTGGGCTTTTCTGCTACAAATGTGGTTTTTAGGTCACAATAAGGGTGTATGTACTATTGGTATGGTCAGGCCTCGTTGGAGTGATGATTCTTATATGTATTTCAACTGGAAAACGGACACTTCGATTCGTAATGAAGACAAAGTTTATTCATTTGATTCGACGAAGGGATAGATTTGGTGTTTTCGATGAAGTGCTTAGGTGCTTTCCCTTTGCAAGAAATGCTGGTGATGGCGACGATGGTGGTTATTCCAATCCTGGTAACGGCAGAGGGGGTAATGTTTCTACTGCTCCTAACACGATTACTACACAGAATCTTGGTAATAATCAAGGGGTTAAGGAAGTTGGTGAATCTAGTAAAAGGGAGGGAAGTGAATCTTCAAAGAGCAAGAGGGGAAATACAATGGCTTTTGCGGAGCTTTTTGGAATTAGCGCATACATTGACGACGCCACAGAAGTTAATCACTTGAATTTCCCTGCTTTGTTCAAATTTTACAAGATGAAATAGATGATTTTGGATACACAATTGTTATAAGAAATCAAACTATTTTCGAAATCCTTAATGCTAGAGAGACTGATATTCAGCGATATTATGAGAATTTTTTGTTGCAAAGTAACTTGGGTTTACTGAGAACTTCATTGCTTGGAATTTAAATGTTAGAAACAAAGTCGTGGTGATCACAGAACTAGGTGGGACCATACGAAAAGATGTAGTTCAACAAGTTACTTGTAGTATTCCTGGAGTTGAGTTTGGTAATGCTTTAAACACACCACACACTTGAGATTTAAGAGTCAAGGGATAAACCCAAGAATAACGAGTAAAATCATCAATAAAAACAATATAATAGCGATAAGAAGAAGACTCAACTGGGGAGGGTCCCCAGACATCTGTGTGTATTAAGTCAAAAGCTTTACAAGAACGGGTAATTGACAAATTAAAAGGTAACTTGTGAGCTTTTGATACAGAACAAGCTTTACATTGCAAACCATGATAGTCAAGCTTAATACCTATCACACTAGATAATGGAATGGCTGACTGAGAAGAAGGATGACCAAGCATGTAATGCCAGACTTGAGCAGAAGAAATATCTGACTTTGAAGATGAAACAACAGTTGAAGACAAACAAAGAGTAGCTGAAGACTGTGAGGAAGATGACTTATTAGAAACGAGTGGATATACCCCATCTTTACAAGGGCCGTGAAATAGAACACGCTTAGAGTTTGAGTCCATAATGACATAGAATTAGCAGTGAAATAATAGAGCAGGTATTGTCTTGAGTAAGGCAATAAATAGAGAGTAAATTTGACTTTATACAGGGAACATGAAGTATGGATTTGAGAAATAAAGATGCAGATGGAGAGGATATCTTACTGTTACCAATGTTTGCAATATTCAATGGTTGACCATTACCTACTGCAACAAAATTTGAGCCACTATAGGGAGTTGAAGCTTGAATCAATGATGCATCATGAGTCACATGACTATTAGCTCCAAAGTCAAGATACCACAACTCAGGATCATATGAGGTTGATTGAGAAGTTTGAGCAGTTAAAGCCACACGACTTTGTGCTTTTGGAGAAGGAAAAGTGTTGAAGTCTGCTCTAAACCAACAATCCAACGCAATATGCCCAAAACGAGAACAGATTTGACAAGTAGGAGAGGAATTCATACCAAAAGAAGATTGAGATGGAGGAGCTCCTAAAATGGATGAAGGAGGTCCTCGACCACGACCTCGATGATTATAACCTCGATTATAATTACCTCTGCCTTGATTCGAATTTCCTCGAGTATAATATCCATGACCTTGATGTGATGAACTAGAAGGTTGAGAACCAACAGATGTAAAAAGTGCAGAGTGAGATGTATTAGTATTATCAGTAGAATCACTCATCTTCATGTGATGTTCTTCAGAAACTAGTAAGCTACCCAATGAATGAAACGTAAGTGTTGAAGTTTGAGCATTCGTAATACGAATACTTGATTTAAACTGATTATATTCAGAAGGTAGACCTTTATGTGCATACATTATAATATCTTCAAGTGGAATAGAAGCATCTACAGTAGCTAAACCATCACACAACTCTTGTATTTCATTTAGATAAATAGTCATTGATCGATCACTAATCTGAATGTTACACAACCGCATTTTCAAACCATGAACGTGTGTGCGACATTGAGTAATAAAGATTTCTTCTAATTTTGACCATACATCATGAGCATGAACCAATCGAACAACTTGAGACAAAATTGAAGGTATCATTGAAGAATTGAGGGATACCTTAAGCTGTTGATCGACAATTAACCAAGTAGAGTAAGATAAAGATGACGACGCAAGAGGAAATGAAGTTCCATTAACGTGAGCGAGATACCCATGGGCTTCAATAACCGACTCCATCTAAGCACGCCATAGTACATAATTGGTTGAATCGAGTTTGATTTGAACTAGAGATGCCCAATTTTGGCAAAGAAGATGTAATCCAGCTGGAATTTCCGAGCTAGATTGAATATTTGGTGTAGTATTGATATGAGATGAAGACGCCATTGACGCGTGAAGTGGAAGATCGAGCAGAGGTCAGAAAAGCTTTAGAAGGCCATTAATGGCGAACAATATTTTTAAGCTATACCTCCTAAGCTCTGATACCATAATAGAAGTAGAAGAAGAAGAGGTTTTATTATTGATATGTAGTGTATTACAGAGAGAGTTTAGAAGCCTTTATATATAGGAGATTACAGCTATCTATACATACATCTATATACACTTCTAACTTATTCTAACTGTGTTGACTCTTGTGTTGACTCTGTTATAACAGCTTTGACAGCTGTGTTTGTTTGTTGCTCAGCTATACACTTCTTTATCTTATCATATATGACATCACCTCATCAATTACATTGAAGGAGATTACCGTTGGCTCCATATTCACTTTCACCAGCCAATGGAGAGATCCATTCAAGGGGATTTCTTGCACCAGTGGCGAATCCAGAAACATAAATGAGGGTGGGCTTGAACAATAAGGTGGTTCAGGGGTGTCGCCCCCGATTTTTTTTGGGTATTTAATAAAAAGAATATGATAGATATGAATCTATAGATTAAATAAATCATATAAAGATAAAAAAAATTACATTTGCGCTCTACGAGTTTTATACTATTTTATAATCTAATATTATTTTTATACTATATATGTAATTTTGTTTGATTTTTTTTATTAAAAATTAAGAAATATATTAACATAAAGTTAAAAAATTGATAATAAAATTAAATGTTTGACTACTTTATGTCGAATAGAAAAAAACCTAGAAACCTACTACCACTCCATCGAAAAAAAAGGAAAAGTAAACCTACTCTAATTCTAATGTTTGTTCTATCGAACAAAAAGAAAAAAGTAAACCTATTCGAATTCTAATGTCAAACAAAAACAATTCACTAAAACTAATAAATAAATTAAAATTAAAAAGGTAAAATTGAAAAAATCAAGTTATTAAGTTACGATTAATGTAAAATAGTTTAATTAGTTAAGAAATAATTTTAATGACATAAAATAAATATATTTACTAATTAATATTTATTATATTATTGAAAAAGTTATACAAAATACCTGATAATTTTTTTTAATAATATACTGAAAAATTAACAAAAATTTAAAAAAAATCTGATGATGGAGGATAAATTGAATAATGGTTGTAATTTAATTTGTTAAAAATTGTACTGAGTGTAAAATAAGTTATTAGGGTTAAAATATATAAGTAAAATTAATTGGGCTTAAAACTAAAATTAAATGGACTAAATTTTTTTTTTTTTAAGAATTTGAGGGTGGGTTATCCCGAAATTGTGCGACAAGGTCAATATTAAACACTTGAAAAACCACATCAAGGTTTTCTATTCCAACATTAACTTGCCTCCATATATTGAGCTTAAAACTATAAATCGAACACTCTTTTACGTACCTTGATAATATATTATCATATCGTTCGTAGAAGATTAACACTTTATAATCTTCATTAACCTCAATGGCAAGAAGGCATTTAGAGTCTCGCGTTGCTGGATTATGTAATGCAAATATATTCTTCCCATTAGACCTATATTCTAGCAACACGTCAACTGGCTAGGATATACTAATACCTGATGGTTTAATTTCATTAAATAGCTGTAGTTCATTATAGTTCCATAATATTTGGACTGCTTCAGTAGAATAACATGATACCAAACTATCCCAACCACGCATGTCCCTCTTAATTAAGAGTAATTCTGAATTCTTCCTTTTGGTTACCGTCATATGCATACTAATGAATTCGGGACTTCTGATTATATTATTCCATGCCTGACACACTGATTTAAAACGAAGTACTGCTTTTGCAAGAAGACAAGATAAAACCTGAGGAAACAGATCATCTGGGACATTTCGCTTGTTATTCACCACGAGGAACCCTGAATTTTGTTCTTTGTTGCACATGCTAACACCATCTTCATTCTTCATCTGAACACCAGTGGCAGATCTACATTGAGCATGGGGTGGGCTTAAGCCCACCCTCAAATTCTTAAAAAATTAATTATGGAATAAATATTAATTAAATATTAATTAGTAAATATATTTATTTTATGTCATTAAAATTATTTTTTAACTAATTAAATTATTTTACATTAATCGTAACTTAATAACTTGGATTTTTCAATTTTACCTTTTTAGTTTTAATTGATTCATTAGTTTTAGTGAATTGTTTTAGTTCGACATTAGAATTAGAATAGGTTTACTTTTTCTTTTTGTTCGATGGAGGTAGTAGGTTTCTAGGGTTTTTTTTTTCTATTCGACATAAAGTAGTCAAATATTTAATTTTATTTTCAATTTTTTAACTTTATGTTAATATATTTCTTAATTTTTAATAAAAAAATCAAACAAAATTACATATATAATATAAAAATAATATTAGATTATAAAATAGTATAAAACTCGTAGAGCACAATTGTAATTTTTTTTATCTTTATATGATTTATTTAATCTATAGATTCATATCTTTCATATTCTTTTTATTAAATACCCAAAAAATAAAAATCGGGGGAGACACCCCCGAACCACCTTATTGTTCAAGCCCACCCTCATTTATGTTTCTGGATTCGCCACTGCTGAACACCATCTTCATTCATCATCTAGACACCATCTTCATTCTTCATCTGGACACAATCTTCTTCTTCATCTGGACACCATCTTCATTCTTCATCTGGACACCATCTTTGTTAAACTCGGTAATGATCACCATAGTTTCTTGAATCGATAGTGATATTAAGATAAATTAATTTCAAATTGAACTGAGAGCAACTGTGAATTTGAGTTTGAATCCGTAGAGGAAATTATACTGTATTTATAAAGAATTGGCGGTGACTTAAAAAGATGAAAGTTTACATTTTAATCCATTTAAAGAATTGGCGGTGACTTTCATCTTTTTAAGTCACCGCCATTTCTTTATAAATACAGTATAATTTCCTCTACAGATTCAAACTCAAATTCACAGTTGCTCTCAGTTCAATTCTGAAATTAATTTTAAAGGTAATTTGTATTTTTAGGAAAAATTAATAAAAAATAATTGCTCAAAATTATTCCAGATATAACAATTGAGAATTTTTTGACGCTGTTATACCTTCATATAAAAAACAAAGGCATCCATTGATCTTAGAAACAAAAGATCAAAAAACAAACATGTTGTTATATTTATGTAGACTTATTGGGTAGGGACCAAGTAACTTTGGTTACAAGAAACTTTGTTACCTAATTTAGTTTTTCTTAGGCTCCAAGTTGTCTTGGACACCAAGTTTTCTCCCCTATATATATGTAGTATGTGTATAGGAATTATATAGAGTTGTGAGAGACCAGCAAAGTGAGTGTGAGCGATACACTTGTGAGAAAACATAAGAGTGGTTCTTGTAGAACATAGAAGAGGGTTGTTCTTCTTGTTCAAGGTTTTCCATATTATATTGAAACGGTGTGAACCTCCGTGGATGTAGGCGATTTGCTGAACCACGTAAATCTTGTGTCTCTTTTATGATTATGTCCTTCTTTTATCTCCGTGTTTTTTTTTCTTCCCAACAACTGGTATCAGAGCTTCGGTTCAAGTGGGAGTAATAGAAGACGAAGGGAAGGTCAAGAATGAGAAATTCAATGGTCTAAATTTTGGTTTCTGTCAGATGCAAATAGAAGACTATATGTATCAAAAGGATCTTTTTATACCTCTTGGCCGAAAGAAGAAAAAACCACCAACGATGAGCGATTCAGATTGGAAGATCATGGACAGAAAGGGATTGGGGACAATACGTTTATCCCTAATGCTACCAGTTGCTTTCAACATTAAAAATGAGAAGACCACAGAAGACATAATCTCGACTATAAAGAGGATGTACGAGAGACCATCAGTATCAAACAAATTCTATTTAATGAAGCGCTTGTTCAACATGAAGATGGGTGAAAGTGTAGATGTTGCTGAATATCTGAAGAGGTAAATAATGTGACTAGTCAGTTGTCTTCCGTAGTTATTAATTTTGACGATATAGTTAATTTTGTCTTCTTTGCCGGATTCGTGGAACGGTATGGTTATGGCCTTAAGTAATTCACAAGGTTTAATCGAATTGCGAGCTGCAGATGTTATTGATGTCGTTCTCAATGAGGAAATGCGAAGAAGAATATCTGGTGAATCTTCTGGAGCGGTTCTTAATGTTGAGAGTAGATGAAGGTCAAATTGGACATAACAACAAGGGTCAAGGTTTTGCACGAGGAAAATCATATATTGTAGGAGCAATTCCAAACATCGCCAAGATGGAAAGGCTAATGAAAAAGACAAGGGTTGTTGACATTGTGGCAAGATGGGACATTACAAGTGAAATTGTTTTGCCCTGAATAAACAATGATACAATCAAGGTGAGAAAGTTAATGCCTTCAATATTACTGAATAATTACATGATGCATTGATTTTATCATTTGACACACATAGCGGGTCTTGGGTTATAGATCTTGGTGCTTCGTTTCATGCAACTGGTCAAAAGGGGATTCTCTCAAGCTTTGTGCAAGGAGACCTTAGAAAGGTATACCTAGATGATGATGCGAGTTTCAGCATTATCAGAAAAGGAGATGTACAAATAAAGTTGATGAATGGGTCAACGTTCCAATTGAAAGATGACAGATTTGTGTCGGATTTGAGAAGAAAACTTATTTCAGTTGGACAGCTAGTTGATGGTGGATATTCTACATCATTCACTGCAGACTCGTGGAGAATCACTAAAGGAGCTCTCGTAGTATCTCGAGGAAAGAAAGAAGGCAGCTTATATCTTACACCCTGTAAGAACAATCATATTTTGGTCACAATCGATGATATGGATTCAAAATTATGGCACTGCAGGCTTGAACATATGGGCGAGAAGGGTATAAAAATACTCCACTCAAAAGGTAAGCTTCCTGGTCTAAAATCTGTTGAATTTTATCTTTGTGAAGATTGTATTTATGAGAAGCAGAAACGAGTTAGTTTCACAAAGGTTGGAAGAACGTAAAAGTCTTACAGACTTGAATTGGTGCACCTGATATTTGCGGTCCTACTCATGTACCTTCTCTTGGAGGCTCTGTTTATTTTGTTACCTTCATTGATGATTGTACAAGAAAGTTATGTGTTCATTTCATGAAAAATAAATCTGACGTATTTGAAATATTTAAAAAGTGGAGAGCTCTTGTTGAGAATGAGACAGGGATTAAATTAAAATGTTTGAGGTCAGATAATGGAGGAGAATACTGCAGCAAGGAGTTTGAAGATTACTGCTCAAAAATGATATTAGAAGGGAGAAAACTATTCCACGTACTCCCCAAAAAAAAGGGCATTGCCGAACTCATGAACAAGACCATTATGGAGAGAGCTAGAAGTAAGAGAATTGCCAAAACAATTTTGGGTAGATGCAGTTAGTACCGCGACATATTTGATTAATAAAGGGCCTTCAGTACCTTTGGATGGGGAAAATCCTGAGGAAGTTTGGACCAGAAAAGAGGTAAACTTTTCTCATTTAATTTTTTTTGGTTGTACCTCTTACATTCATATTGATCCTGAGAACAGAAATTAACTTGATTCTAAATCTAGAAAATGCACTTTCATTGGTTATGGTATCGATGAGTTTGGGTAGCGCTTTTGGGATAAAGATAATCGGAAAATTATTAAAAGCAATGATGTTATTTTTAATGAGAATAATCTATACAAGGATATAGACAAATGTAAATTAGTGCAAGAGTCTGAAAAAGAGTATATTGAGATTGATAAAATTCATGTTCTTAAAACTCAAGATACAAACATTGGTGGGGAACCCACTACACCTCCTACCAAGGTTTGGACGTCTACTAGAGTTCGTAGAGTACCGTTTTCCCCATGTTTTCATTATCTATTGTAGACTGACAATGGTGAACCCGAAAGTTTTGAGGAAGCTTTGCAGGCTGAAGCCAAAAGCAAGTGGAAGGAAGCAATGGACGAGGAAATACGGTCTTTACACTCTAATCAGACTTGGGATCTAGTGGAACTGCCAAAGGAAAAGAAGCCACTTCACAACAAATGGGTATACAGGCTAAAAAAGGAACATGGTGGTTCACAACGTTACAAATCCAGGTTAGTGGTGAAAGGTTTCGAGCAAAAAGAAGGTATTGACTATACTGAAATATTTGCGTCGATTGTGAAGATGACTACTATTAGAGTTGTTTTAAATATTGTTTTTTTTAAGGATTTACATTTAGAACAAGTAGACGTCATCTTGACGAAGATATTTACATGCATCAACCAGAAGGGTATATACAAGTGGGTACTGAGAAGTTGGTGTGTAAGCTTGTATGGACTAAAACAAGCTCCGGGGTAGTGGTATTTAGAGTTTGAAAACTTCATGAGTCAGAATGGCTACATGAAATGTGAATCGGATCATTGTTGCTTATACAAGAAGTTTAATAATTCATTTATTATACTACTCTTGTATGTAGATGACATGCTGGTTGCAGTATATGAAAGAAATTGAAAAACTAAATATGGATCTATCCAACGAATTTTCAATGAAAGATTTGGGTTCAGCTAAAGAAATACTTGGGATGAATATATGTAGAAATATATATAAAAGAGAGCTTCGGATATCTCAAGCTGACTATGTGGACAAAATCTTGAAGAGATTAAATATGGAAGATTCCAAACCTGTTAGCACCCCATTGGCAACTCATTTCAAGTTATCGAGAGGGAAGAAGATCCTGTAACAGTTGAAGACAATGATTATATATCTAAAGTCCCTTATTCTTCAGCAATAGGAAGTTTGATGTATGTTATGGTTTGCACGAGACCAGACATTGCACACGCGGTGGGAGTAGTCAGTAGATTTATGAGTAATCCAGGGAAAGCTCATTGGCAAGCAGTTAGTGGATTTTCAGATACTTGAAAGCTACATCAGATTGCGCATTATGTTATGGAGGACTAGAGGTTTGTCTTCGCGGTTATTTTGATTCATATTTGGCTGGGGACTTAGATGGAAGAAGGCGCACTACAGGATATGTGTTAACCCTTGGTAGTGCAGCAATCAGTTGGATTTCTCAGTTACAAAAGGTAGTTTCTCTTTCTACCACAGAGGCAGAGTATATTGCAGCTACATAAGCTAGCAATGAAATGATTTGGCTCAAAGGCTTGATGGAGGAAATAGACATGCATCAAGGAAATAGCAAGTTGTACAGTGATAGTCAAAGTGCAATTCAACTTGATAAGATTTCTATATTTTACAAGAGGACTAAGCATATCGGAAAGAATTATCATTTCATTTGATCTCCTCTTGAGGATGGGTTATTGAGTCTAGAGAAGATCCGTACAAGTGAGAATCCAACAGACATGTTCACTAAGGTGGTTATGGTCCAGAAATTAAACTACTATTCGGTTTCGATTGGCCTTCAAGGATAGAAGGTGATTTGAGGTTCATACCGTATTCATATGATGGTCAAGCACAATTGGTTAATGGATAAGTCTCCAAGTGGGAGAATGTTATATTTATGGAGACTTATTGGGTGGGGACCAAGTAACTTTGGTTACAAGAAACTTTGTTACCTAATTTAGTTTTTCTTAGACTTCAAGTTGTCTTGGACACCAAGTAATTTTTGGCTCCAAGTTGTCTTTGACTCTAAGTTTTCTCTCCTATATATATGTAGTATATGTATAGGACTTGTATAGAGTTGTGAGAGATTAACAAAGTGAGTAGGAGCGATACACTTGTGAGAAAACATAAGAGTGATTCTTGTAGAATATAGAAGAGGGTTGTTCTTCTTGTTCAAGGTTTTTCATATTATAGTGGAACATTGTGAACCTTCGTGGATGTAGGCAATTTGCTGAACCACGTAAATCTTGTGTCTTTTTTATTATTCTGTAATTATTTTAACTCCGTGTTTTTTTTTTCTTCCCAACACATGCCGCCACCATCCCCACACTCATCGCACACTAACTTTTTCTTCTCCTCACTAAAACAAGTCGAGAAAAGACTCGAAAATGATACTTCATCATCTCAACAAAAACAACAACAACAACAAAACCTTAATGAGACACAAACTCAAACCCTTCCAGCCCTTTATCCCTTAACCACCCCACCCCACTCCCACCCCTTCTTTTACCCTTGACCCCACTTCAAACTTCCAAAAAAGTGAAACCCCTTTGGAATTTATCTCAAACTCTATAGATTTCTCACCAACTCAACAACCTATTCCGCTCAAACCATGCACAAAGCCATTAAAGGGTCCTTACAAATGATATTTATCAGGGACGGATCCTGGTGTTAGTTCTTTCCATAGGTACTGTGATTTCGCTTCACTTATTGTTAGATCATTATCATTGTGTATTTTCTTTCTCGGACTTGGTATGTCACGCCGATGTTAGTATTTTATTTTATATTTAAATTAATGGTATGGTTACTCTTGTCACCAAAATGATGAGAAGCGAATCCAAGATTGTTTTTTCGAGACACTTTCAAATTTCAATATCTACTTTTAATGATTTCTTATGCAATGTATTAAACTTCATGGTCTGAAATCATATCTAATTGAGCACGAAAATCTGCAATATATAATGATATACTTTAAAGGTTACATTTGATATACACTTTCCCATATCATGATATCAATAAGTGGCAATCCTTTATGAACCAAATCACTTTCTAAAGTTGTCTAATCACGCCATTTTTCTGAGCTTTACAAGTGAAGTTACAGCTTCCTCCATATTAGGTCGTTCATCAGGATTCGGAGATGCACATGACAAGGCTAAATTCAGAAGCCCTTCAAATACCTCTTGTTTCTTCGAGACTTGTGAAGTTAAAAAAGGATCAACAACTTGAACTACTCCATTAATTCCACTTGCAAGAGCTTTCTGCACAACTTGAGGTAAAGTAATCGACATTTTATCTTCATCAACAAGTCCTGTTGGTCGCCTTTTTGTAATGAACTCCATCACAACTATACCAAAGCTAAATACATCTACCTTTGTAGTTAAACTCCTCATATAAGCAAATTATGATACACATAAACAAGTAAAATGTTATATAATGAGCTCTTTATTTTTAAGTAAAAACTCAAAGTGCCAGTTGAAAAAAATATATTACCTGGTGCTAAGTACCCAATGGTTCCTTCAAATGTTGACGATGAGTTAAAACTGCTTCGACTATCAAAATTTATACCAAGAATTCTTGCTGTTCCAAAATCACTCACATGAGCTTCCAAATCTTCATCCAAAAGAATGTTTGAAGGTTTCAAATCACAATGCACGATTGGAAAATCATATCCCGTGTGCAAGTACACCAATGCATTCGCAACAGACACCAAAACATCGATTCTCTCAGCTAAAAACCATTTTGGATTATTCTCTTCTGCTTCATGTATGATCGTATCTAAATTCCCACTCTCCATGTATTCAAGAACTAACGCCTTGAGCCTCAAGCTTTCCCATGCATAACCTAGCACTTTCACCAAATTTTTATGTCTCAGCTTACTCAAAGTCTTGGCTTCCCTATCAAAGATTTTATCAGTCTTGGAGGTTGGCTTGGCCGCTCTTTTGGCTTTTTCTTCTTGTTCTGCTCCATTGGGTCTTTCTCTTTATTTGAGAATTGTATTCACTCTTCTCCGGTTCGGAGATACGTTTGGGTCTTCGCCCACATGGTGTTTTATATTATGACGATTAAAGACGACTCTTCTCGGTTTCCTGATGTTTCTTATATACATTTCATCAGCTTTCATTTCTGTTATTGTCTTTTCAAGACCTTCTCCAGAGATAAGTCCTTATTATCTGCTAATGTTCTGCTTGTTTGTTTCAGGTGGCATTTTAAATTGTTGGACTATTAATATCCTCTTGGGTTGTCTCTTAATCTATTTGATTAAATTATTTGAGTGTTTCTTCTCAAGGCCCTTTTGGAGTTATAATATAATTGGGCTTTTCTCCATATTAATCCGAGCTTATCTAGCTTTATTTCACTTATTCGGTACTTAAGATTTACTACTTTGTCTTGTCTGATTCTTTTTATGTGGGGCTATATTATATATGTAGCAGCTATTTATCTCTCATTCTATTGGTTGCTTTTTATTCCCAATATTCGGGGATACGATGTAGGGGTTTCATTTGGCTTAATCTATTTTTTCTTAGTAGTAAAAAATGTTTTCTCTCTCAAGCCCTCACCTCCCTCCTCTCAACTTTTAAATTTTTTTACAGCTTTTCAAACAAAAAAACATCAAATATTACAACTAATCTTCACTGAAAACCCCCTCTTGAGTAGTTTTTGCTGCTCAATCCTTGTTTCTTCCTGTTTTTCCTTCCAAGCTGTACTCTTTTCCAAATCATACCCTGTTCCAGTAGCATCTTTAATACTGTCCTTTTCTTCATTTATACCTTGTCCGAGGTTCTATTTAACACTCTTCTCATCATTGGCATTTATTTCACCTACAAAATGAATGTTTATGCCTTTAAACACCCTGATGCAAAAAATGAAGTATCACTTTCTATGGAAAGTGCTAAGTACTATCATGAAATGGAAGAACAAAGGCTTATTGCTAAGGTTCTCAACAAGGAGCTTATGAACTTTGGATTTATGAGAAACCATATCCAAAGAAACTGGGGAATCAAAGGCAAGGTCCAAACCGAGAGGCTAAGCCACAATGAATGCATACTCAAGTTTGATAATGAAGAAGATAAAGAAAGAATCTGGAAAATGAGGCCATGGACTATCATGAGCAAACATTGTGCTTTGAAAGAATATGAAGCTAATACAAGGGTCACTCATACTACTATATGGATTAGGCTTTATGGCCTCCCTCCTACAGTGCTTAATAACAAGAGTATAGGTGAAATGCTTCATGACATTGGTCCAGTTCATGAGGTACAACTGCCTAAAGAGCAAAAGGTCAAGGATCACACTTTCACAAGGGTCAAGATAGATTGGGAAATCACAAGGCCTATAGTAGCAGGGTTTAACTTTTGGTTAGACATTCACACATCAAAATGGATAAGAATGAAATATGAGGACATAGGCCAAATATGCTACAGATGTGGCCATTTTGATCATGAGGATAAAACTTGTGAAGATCCTTACCGGGTTACACCACACCTTGGAGGATATGTTAAAATCCTTACCAGAAATTACCAAGCTTCCATGGATGAACACACCACCAGAAAAGCTGGAAAAGGAAGACCTACTCCCTATGCTAGAGCTGACCAAGGACCTGTCAATAGAAGGTCAAATCAGCCACATTTTCAGGCTGAAACAGTAAAAAGCAATAAAGGTAAAGAGATATTTTCTGACAAAAATATCTTCACCTTTAATGCAACTAAATCTCCTAATAGTTCCACGGTTAACTCAACTAAAGAGAGGGGAAAGGAAAAAGAATTACCTGCTACCAAAAGTATGGGGTCCACTATGGACACTACTAATCCAACTCAGCAAAATCCAGGTCAGCAAAGTCCACTCCAGCTCAGCTCAAGTCAACATATTCAGCCTAATGAGATGGACTTCACAATGTCTGAACATACACAAACACAACAACATGAAGAGGAGATTAATAATCAAGTCAACATAAATCAAAACAATGGGGAAGTTTTTAAATCAACAAATATCACAGCTTCAGCTACCACTACCAAACCCTCAGGTATATCTCCAACCAAAACATCCTATGCTGATATGCTTCTTACACCTATCCCTAAGCCTTCAAATTCGGAAACCAAATCAACTAACACCATCTCCACAACCCCCTCCACTTCAAACAATCCAAAAAATACCACCACCCCCAAAATACCTACACCAAACCAAATATCTGTTACACCCTTCAACCCCTTATTTAAACCAAAACCTTCTTCATCACAAACACCTCCAAATCCTATCACCAAACCCAAACCACCTATTGAAAACACCCCTACTGACCTTACCTCCCCTTTACTTACAACTACTGATATCCCCTCATCCCCTTTCACACCCACACCCACAAAAACTACTTTCCACTGTACACCTATTGTCCAAAACAATATTTTAACCACTGAACTTCAGCACCATATAACTCAGAACAATCCTACCATCCCTGAGCAAGTGATACCTACAGAAAACAACAATCAAAACCTTATTAATGGAGAAAACACACAAAACTCTGGCTTATTTCAATATAGCATGGAGAAGTTTACCTCACTATCTGATTCAGCAAAAATCCATTATGCCAATCGTGTGAAAGAAAGAATTGATCAAGACAGTTGGTCCTTACAAATGTCTATGGCTCATAGCTTTCGAATTGAGGATCAAACCACCCAATCTGACAAAATGAGACACAAAACGATTTGGGAAAAGAGGAAAATTGCGAAAAAATTAGAAGAATCTTCAAACGCTAAAAGCTTGGATAGAAAAGAGAAAGAGAGTGCGGAAAAAAGCAAGAAAATTGGAAAAAAGAAAACTGAACAAATCAAAAACAAAGAAGAATGCTTACCCATAAAAAATGCGGAAGAAGAAAAGAATGGCGATGGTGAAATTGGGGGAAATCAATTCGAACCAATTGAAATTGAAGAGGAAAAGGTAATTGCTGATGAACGAAGGCCTTCTGGAGTTGAGCCCGATCAACTCCATCTTCCTCAATGATTCAAATCGCCTGGAACTGTCAGGGAATCGGCAACCCACTGACAGTCCAGGCGGCGAAGGACCTCTGCTCCAAACACCGGCCGGAGGTACTATTTTTATCCGAAACTAAGAATGGTTTCCATGTTCTTCATAATTTAGCTACTGATTTTGATATGGATTTGATTCACACCGTAGAACCTATTGGGGTTAGGGGTGGGTTAGCTTTGTTCGTGAAAAAGGGTTTGAAAATGAAAATCATTAAAAGTAACGAATACTATATTCACAAAACTTTACTTAATGATAAAAACACCCCTATTTTTTATACTTATGTTTACTTAAGCCCTTATGATAATAAAAAAGAGCTTAGTCTAAATTTTTTATATAAACTAAACCCCCAAAATTTTGCTTGGTCTATTTTAGGGGATTTTAATGTCATTAGATTTCTTAAAGAGAAATTAGGTGGAAAAATTTGCCTAAAGAAATCTATTAAGAATTTTAATAATTTTATTAATTTTCATAAATTAGAAGAAACCACTTCCTATGGGTGTAAGTTCACCTGGACCAATAAAAGATCCAATAATAAAACTATTAAGGCTATTCTTGATAGGTCTCTTCATAATAATCTTTGGGATAATTTATTCCCTAATGCTTGGACAGCTGTTATACCTGCTATTGGCTCAGACCATTGCCCCCTTGTCCTACATCATGATAAGAATATGAATCACAAGAAAAGAAGATTCTATTTTGAAAACTTCTGGACAACTGATACTGATTGTCTTAATATCATTAAAAAAGTCTGGTATGACTACAAAACCCTCAGGGGTAACCCTAATAGTGTCATTAACTACAAATTCAAAAAATGTAGTCTTGCACTAAGGAACTGGAACAGGAATAAATTTGGCAATAATAAAGTCCAAATAGAAAAACTTATCAAAAAATTAGAAATTATTTCTAATTACAATACACCCAATTTCAATTGGGATGAGTATAACTCAATCACAAAAGAAATAGGAGAAACTTGGAAAAGAGAAGAAGCATATTGGAAAATTAGATCTAGAAATTTATGGCTAGAAAAAGGGGAGAAAAATACTAAATACTACCATGCTTGTACTAAAGAGAGAAGAAGCAGAAATAAAATCACTTATATAACCAAAGAAAATGGGGAATGGATAGATAACAAAGATGATATTGATAATGAAATCACAACTTATTTCAATATTTTCACTACTGTAGGACCTAGAGACTACAAGAGTACAATTGATCTTATATCCACTAAGCTGGAGGAAAAAGTTGCTAATAACCTTAATAAACCCATAAATGAGGAAGAAGTAAAAAAAGCAGTCTGGGAATTGGGACCTAATAAGGCACCAGGACCTGATGGTTATAATGGAAATATCTTCAGAAAATATTGGGATATTATTAAACTTGATATCATGAGAGTTATTAATAACTTCTGGAACAATCAAGGGAATTTAGAGGAAATAAATCAAACCTTAGTCACACTAATCCCAAAAATTAGTAAACCTACTAATATTAAACATTTTAGACCTATCAGCTGCTCTAATTTCATTTATAAAATTATTGCTAGAATCCTAGTGAATAGATTACAACCCTATATGAACTATCTAGTAGGTGAAAATCAAAGTGCTTTCATGCCTGATAGAGCTATTCAAGAGAACACCATGATAGCACATGAAGTAATAACACATATTAAAAGAAGGAAAAAAACAAAAAAATATATGATTGCTATTAAAGCTGACATTCAAAAAGCTTATGAATATGTAGAATGGGATTTTCTACAAGATCTCATGATTAAAATGGGTTTTAATAAAGATTGGGTAAGAAAACTTATGATCTGTATAACCTCTGTAACCTACTCTATCATGATTAATGGTGAAACCCACCAATTGGATAAGCCCACTAGAGGAATAAGACAAGGAGACCCCCTCTCCCCCCTGATCTTTTGCCTCATATCCCAAACCCTAAATGATCTTGTTAGGGACAAAAAAGAGAAACAACTACTTAATGGAATAAAAATTGGTAACAACTGCCCTGAAATAACTCATCTCCTCTTTGCTGATGATAGCCTATTCTTTCTAAATGCTGAGGACATTCAAATACAATCTTTCATTGAAATCATGAACATTTATAAAAATGGGACAGGTCTTTGCCTAAACCTTAATAAATGTGGGGTTATCTTTAGCCCAAATACACCTGTCTATCTTCAAAATGTAATGGCCAAAAGGTTAAACATGAAGAAAACCCATAACCTAGGTAATTACTTAGGACTCCCTACAGAATGGAGCAGATCAAAATCAAAAGACCTTCAATTTCTTATAGACAAAGTACTACAAAGACTTGAAAATTGGAAAACTCTTTTCCTTTCTGAAGGTGGTAAAGAAATCCTCATTAAAGCCATCATCCAAAGCCTCCCTAACTATATGATGTCTAACTTCATATTCCCTAAAAATGTTATAAACCAAATTCACTCTATTATTGCACAATTTTGGTGGGGTGACAAAGGTAAAAAAAGAATTCACTGGGCCAAGTGGGATACACTTACTTTATCTAAATTTGAAGGTGGACTGGGCTTTAGAGACCTACACCTTATGAATAAAGCTTTACTTGGCAAACAAGCCTGGAACATAGCAAATAAAAAGGAATCACTACTTTACAAACTTTTAAAAGGAAAATATTTTAATAAATGCGATTTCCTTGAAGCAAAACTAGGTTGCTCACCCTCTTGGGGTTGGAGAAGCATACTAATAGGCAGAGAGACCTTTCAAAATAATATAAAATGGAAAATAGGCAATGGAACAAATATAAAATTACATGAACATAATTGGATTAATAATAATAATAGTGTTATTAAACCAAATGATAATGAAATAACAAAGGTTTCACACCTTATGAATGAGGACAAAAGTTGGAATACCACCCTTATTAGGAAGATTTACCAAAAAGCTATCAGTGATAAGATTGAAAATATGGTTACCCCAAAGATAAATTGTGAAGACTTTATTTGCATTAACTTTTGCAAAAATGGAAAATTTACTGTTAAAGAAACCTATCACAAGTTAAAACAAGATGATATTCAAAAAGATATTATTAAAAACCAAAACTTACCTTCTATCTCTACAACTAGAAGTAAAGACCTTTGGAACCTTATTTGGCATATGGAAACACCCACCAAGATTAGAAACTTCATATGGAGAGCTATTAAAAACCTCCTCCCTACAGAAGAAAATCTCTTTAATAGAAAATGTAGTGACACCAACATGTGCAAAATTTGCAACAATGACATTGAAACTGTTGAACACATGTTATTCAAATGCCCTTGGGCCAAGGCACTTTGGTTCACTAGCCCCCTCAATATAAAATCAGAGAATGGTACCACTAATAGAATTGATCAATGGATTTTAACCCATGTACAACAAATTGCAAGCCATTTCAAAAAAGAAGATAGAATTCTAGAACTTATTTGCACTATTATTTGGCATATTTGGAAAAATAGAAATAACTTCATCTATAATGGGAAGCTTTGTGACCCTCTCAAAGCTATTAATAACTCTATTGAAAATTGGAAAGAATATTTTAAAATTTCAAACCCAAATGATATTAACTTCTTGGATAAATTAAATGGAGAAGATACCTCTAACCAAATAGAAACACATAGGAATAATAACAATGGTCAACCTAACATTAAATTCAAAGAAAAATGGAAGAAACCTCCACCTAATAAATTTAAAATAAACTGTGATGCGGCTTTTTCTGATAAAGGAGCAGCAATAGCATGTTTAGTTAGAAACTCTAATGGCGAACTTGTAACAGGTAAAAGTTGGAATATAGAGATTGATTCAGTGTTAGAAGCAGAGGCCACGGGGATCCTTAAAGCAGCAGAAATGGCACTTGATTACCCTTTTGGAAGCACGATTATTGAGAATGATGCGGAGCTTATCATGAAGCCCCTATCTTCAGGATTGCCCATCTCCAATCATTCAATTAAGAACATTATTTGTAATATTTATTTTTTGGCGGAACTTTCGAATCCTTCTTTTACTCTTATTTCTAGGAGTAAGAATCTTGCAGCTGACTGGGTTGCCAAACAACAACTTTTAAGCAGCTTGTTTGGGAACTGGGATGTGTGTATCCCTCCCCAGTTAGCCTCTATCCTTTATGATAACATTGACCCTATAGGGGTAGGGTAACTTTGTAATCTCTTTTATCTATCAATATATTATGCTTTGAACAAAAAAAAAATTTACAAATCTAGCTTAACCAGGTTGAGACGTTTCATATCTCTTCACAAAAATTCGTTTATATTATTAAGGGATAAGCGTGCGCCGTTACAATGCTTCTTGAGGATTCCCAAGAGCATATTCCTTCCTACCGCTCTTGTTGTTAGACATCTGTCAATTTTCTTCTGCAATAATACTTCTCACGCAAAAGATTGCAGCAATTTTCTTCTGGGGATGCTTTCTCCTATTTATATGGAACCTAATTTTACTATCATACTTATTCATTCTTGACTTTACATCTTTACTCTCCTTCATTGCCTATACATCTCCCTTTCAATCATGGTTAACAATAACAAACATGATCTTCCTCTCGCCAAAACCAGAATTGATACGCTAAAGAAATTTGTTGTACTTTCACTCGCTACCAAAACTGCTGTCGTTCGAACTAGACTTAAAGAATTTAACTTTGTTGCTAAGGTGGTCTCTGCGAGAGTTTTCCCTTTGGGAGTGTTCCGTAAAGCTGTCATCGATTCGTGGGGTATTAGTTGCCGTGTGCTTTTTGAAGAGCTTTGTACCAACACTTTTAAGCTTACTCTTAAGGAGGCTGAAGAAGCTGAAAGGCTGTAGTTTTTCCGCGTGACCCAAATCCAATCAATGTATCTTATTCTATGCAAGTGGGAGAATCAAACTAATATGTCTCTATTTGATTTGGTTAACTCATATGCTTGGATGGGGATCTATGGCTTAGCAAAGTGTTAGAACACTATTGATACTATGGAAACCTTTGGAAATTATATTGGGAGCTTGGAAGAAATTGATCACCCTGTGAACGACAACGATACATCAGAATTCATTAGGTTTAGGGTGAAATTTAACACCTTAACCCTATTAAGACATGAGTCTTTGTTGAACAAACTGAAGGGGCTGCTTGGGTTGCTTTTCGCTGTGAAAGTCTTGGGCTTTTCTGCTACAAATGTGGTTTTTAGGTCACAATAAGGGTGTATGTACTATTGGTATGGTCAGGCCTCGTTGGAGTGATGATTCTTATATGTATTTCAACTGGAAAACGGACACTTCGATTCGTAATGAAGACAAAGTTTTTTCATTTGATTCGACGAAGGGATAGATTTGGTGTTTTCGATGAAGTGCTTAGGTGCTTTCCCTTTGCAAGAAATGCTGGTGATGGCGACGATGGTGGTTATTCCAATCCTGGTAACGGCAGAGGGGGTAATGTTTCTACTGCTCCTAACACGATTACTACACAGAATCTTGGTAATAATCAAGGGGTTAAGGAAGTTGGTGAATCTAGTAAAAGGGAGGGAAGTGAATCTTCAAAGAGCAAGAGGGGAAATACAATGGCTTTTGCGGAGCTTTTTGGAATTAGCGCATACATTGACGACGCCACAGAAGTTAATCACTTGAATTTCCCTGCTTTGTTCAAATTTTACAAGATGAAATAGATGATTTTGGATACACAATTGTTATAAGAAATCAAACTATTTTCGAAATCCTTAATGCTAGAGAGACTGATATTCAGCGATATTATGAGAATTTTTTGTTGCAAAGTAACTTGGGTTTACTGAGAACTTCATTGCTTGGAATTTAAATGTTAGAAACAAAGTCGTGGTGATCACAGAACTAGGTGGGACCATACGAAAAGATGTAGTTCAACAAGTTACTTGTAGTATTCCTGGAGTTGAGTTTGGTAATGCTTTAAACACACCACACACTTGAGATTTAAGAGTCAAGGGATAAACCCAAGAATAACGAGTAAAATCATCAATAAAAACAATATAATAGCGATAAGAAGAAGACTCAACTGGGGAGGGTCCCCAGACATCTGTGTGTATTAAGTCAAAAGCTTTACAAGAACGGGTAATTGACAAATTAAAAGGTAACTTGTGAGCTTTTGATACAGAACAAGCTTTACATTGCAAACCATGATAGTCAAGCTTAATACCTATCACACTAGATAATGGAATGGCTGTCTGAGAAGAAGGATGACCAAGCATGTAATGCCAGACTTGAGCAGAAGAAATATCTGACTTTGAAGATGAAACAACAGTTGAAGACAAACAAAGAGTAGCTGAAGACTGTGAGGAAGATGACTTATTAGAAACGAGTGGATATACCCCATCTTTACAAGGGCCCTGAAATAGAACACGCTTAGAGTTTGAGTCCATAATTGACATAGAATTAGCAGTGAAATAATAGAGCAGGTATTGTCTTGAGTAAGGCAATAAATAGAGAGTAAATTTGACTTTATACAGGGAACATGAAGTATGGATTTGAGAAATAAAGATGCAGATGGAGAGGATATCTTACTGTTACCAATGTTTGCAATATTCAATGGTTGACCATTACCTACTGCAACAAAATTTGAGCCACTATAGGGAGTTGAAGCTTGAATCAATGATGCATCATGAGTCACATGACTATTAGCTCCAAAGTCAAGATACCACAACTCAGGATCATATGAGGTTGATTGAGAAGTTTGAGCAGTTAAAGCCACACGACTTTGTGCTTTTGGAGAAGGAAAAGTGTTGAAGTCTGCTCTAAACCAACAATCCAACGCAATATGCCCAAAACGAGAACAGATTTGACAAGTAGGAGAGGAATTCATACCAAAAGAAGATTGAGATGGAGGAGCTCCTAAAATGGATGAAGGAGGTCCTCGACCACGACCTCGATGATTATAACCTCGATTATAATTACCTCTGCCTTGATTCGAATTTCCTCGAGTATAATATCCATGACCTTGATGTGATGAACTAGAAGGTTGAGAACCAACAGATGTAAAAAGTGCAGAGTGAGATGTATTAGTATTATCAGTAGAATCACTCATCTTCATGTGATGTTCTTCAGAAACTAGTAAGCTACCCAATGAATGAAACGTAAGTGTTGAAGTTTGAGCATTCGTAATACGAATACTTGATTTAAACTGATTATATTCAGAAGGTAGACCTTTATGTGCATACATTATAATATCTTCAAGTGGAATAGAAGCATCTACAGTAGCTAAACCATCACACAACTCTTGTATTTCATTTAGATAAATAGTCATTGATCGATCACTAATCTGAATGTTACACAACCGCATTTTCAAACCATGAACGTGTGTGCGACATTGAGTAATAAAGATTTCTTCTAATTTTGACCATACATCATGAGCATGAACCAATCGAACAACTTGAGACAAAATTGAAGGTATCATTGAAGAATTGAGGGATACCTTAAGCTGTTGATCGACAATTAACCAAGTAGAGTAAGATAAAGATGACGACGCAAGAGGAAATGAAGTTCCATTAACGTGAGCGAGATACCCATGGGCTTCAATAACCGACTCCATCTAAGCACGCCATAGTACATAATTGGTTGAATCGAGTTTGATTTGAACTAGAGATGCCCAATTTTGGCAAAGAAGATGTAATCCAGCTGGAATTTCCGAGCTAGATTGAATATTTGGTGTAGTATTGATATGAGATGAAGACGCCATTGACGCGTGAAGTGGAAGATCGAGCAGAGGTCAGAAAAGCTTTAGAAGGCCATTAATGGCGAACAATATTTTTAAGCTATACCTCCTAAGCTCTGATACCATAATAGAAGTAGAAGAAGAAGAGGTTTTATTATTGATATGTAGTGTATTACAGAGAGAGTTTAGAAGCCTTTATATATAGGAGATTACAGCTATCTATACATACATCTATATACACTTCTAACTTATTCTAACTGTGTTGACTCTTGTGTTGACTCTGTTATAACAGCTTTGACAGCTGTGTTTGTTTGTTGCTCAGCTATACACTTCTTTATCTTATCATATATGACATCACCTCATCAATTACATTGAAGGAGATTACCGTTGGCTCCATATTCACTTTCACCAGCCAATGGAGAGATCCATTCAAGGGGATTTCTTGCACCAGTGGCGAATCCAGAAACATAAATGAGGGTGGGCTTGAACAATAAGGTGGTTCAGGGGTGTCGCCCCCGATTTTTTTTGGGTATTTAATAAAAAGAATATGATAGATATGAATCTATAGATTAAATAAATCATATAAAGATAAAAAAAATTACATTTTCGCTCTACGAGTTTTATACTATTTTATAATCTAATATTATTTTTATACTATATATGTAATTTTGTTTGATTTTTTTTATTAAAAATTAAGAAATATATTAACATAAAGTTAAAAAATTGATAATAAAATTAAATGTTTGACTACTTTATGTCGAATAGAAAAAAACCTAGAAACCTACTACCACTCCATCGAAAAAAAAGGAAAAGTAAACCTACTCTAATTCTAATGTTTGTTCTATCGAACAAAAAGAAAAAAGTAAACCTATTCGAATTCTAATGTCAAACAAAAACAATTCACTAAAACTAATAAATAAATTAAAATTAAAAAGGTAAAATTGAAAAAATCAAGTTATTAAGTTACGATTAATGTAAAATAGTTTAATTAGTTAAGAAATAATTTTAATGACATAAAATAAATATATTTACTAATTAATATTTATTATATTATTGAAAAAGTTATACAAAATACCTGATAATTTTTTTAATAATATACTGAAAAATTAACAAAAATTTAAAAAAAATCTGATGATGGAGGATAAATTGAATAATGGTTGTAATTTAATTTGTTAAAAATTGTACTGAGTGTAAAATAAGTTATTAGGGTTAAAATATATAAGTAAAATTAATTGGGCTTAAAACTAAAATTAAATGGACTAAATTTTTTTTTTTAAGAATTTGAGGGTGGGTTATCCCGAAATTGTGCGACAAGGTCAATATTAAACACTTGAAAAACCACATCAAGGTTTTCTATTCCAACATTAACTTGCCTCCATATATTGAGCTTAAAACTATAAATCGAACACTCTTTTACGTACCTTGATAATATATTATCATATCGTTCGTAGAAGATTAACACTTTATAATCTTCATTAACCTCAATGGCAAGAAGGCATTTAGAGTCTCGCGTTGCTGGATTATGTAATGCAAATATATTCTTCCCATTAGACCTATATTCTAGCAACACGTCAACTGGCTAGGATATACTAATACCTGATGGTTTAATTTCATTAAATAGCTGTAGTTCATTATAGCTCCATAATATTTGGAGTGCTTCAGTAGAATAACATGATACCAAACTATCCCAACCACGCATGTCCCTCTTAATTAAGAGTAATTCTGAATTCTTCCTTTTGGTTACCGTCATATGCATACTAATGAATTCGGGACTTCTGATTATATTATTCCATGCCTGACACACTGATTTAAAACGAAGTACTGCTTTTGCAAGAAGACAAGATAAAACCTGAGGAAACAGATCATCTGGGACATTTCGCTTGTTATTCACCACGAGGAACCCTGAATTTTGTTCTTTGTTGCAGATGCTAACACCATCTTCATTCTTCATCTGAACACCAGTGGCAGATCTACATTGAGCATGGGGTGGGCTTAAGCCCACCCTCAAATTCTTAAAAAAAAATTAATTTAGTCCATTTAATTTTAGTTTTAAGCCCAATTAATTTTACTTATATAATTTAACCCTAATAACTTATTTTACACCCAGTACAATTTTTAACAAAGTAAATTACAACCACTATTCAATATAATTTATCCTCCATCATCAGATATTTTTTTAAATTTTTGTTAATATTTCAGTATATTATTAAATTTTTTTATCAGGTATTTTGTATAACTTTTTCAATAATATAATAAATATTAATTAGTAAATATATTTATGTTATGTCATTAAAATTATTTTTTAACTAATTAAACTATTTTACATTAATCGTAACTTAATAACTTGGATTTTTAAATTTTACCTTTTTAGTTTTAATTGATTCATTAATTTTAGTGAATTTTTTTTGTTCGACATTAGAATTAGAATAGGTTTAATTTTTTCTTTTTGTTCGATGGAGGTAGTAGGTTTTTAGGTTTTTTTTTTCTATTTTCGACATAAAGTAGTCAAACATTTAATTTTATTTTCAATTTTTTAACTTTATGTTATTATATTTCTTAATTTTTAATAAAAAAATCAAATAAATTTACATATATAATATAAAAATAATATTAGATTATAAAATAGTATAAAACTCGTAGAGCACAATTGTAATTTTTTTATCTTTATATATTTATTTAATCTATAGATTCATATCTTTCATATTCTTTTTATTAAATACCCAAAAAAAAAATCGGGGGAGACACCCCCGAACCACCTTATTGTTCAAGCCCACCCTCATTTATGTTTCTGGATTCGCCACTGCTGAACACCATCTTCATTCATCATCTAGACACCATCTTCATTCTTCATCTGGACACCATCTTCATTCTTCATCTGGACACCATCTTCATTCTTCATCTGGACCCATCTTCATTCTTTATCTGGACACCATCTTCATTCTTCATCTGGACACCATCTTTGTTGAACTCGGTAATGATCACCATAGTTTCTTGAATCGATAGTGATATTGAGAAAAATTAATTTCAAATTGAACTGAGAGCAACTGTGAATTAGAGTTTGAATCCGTAGAGGAAATTATGCTGTATTTATAAAGAATTGGCGGTGACTTAAAATATGAAAGTTTACATTTTAATCCATTTAAAGAATTGGCGGTGACATTCATATTTTTAAGTCACCGCCAATTCTTTATAAATACAGTATAATTTCCTCTACGGATTCAAACTCAAATTCACAGTTGCTCTCAGTTCAATTTGAAATTAATTTTTCTCAATATCACTATCGATTCAAGAAACTATGGTGATCATTACCGAGTTTAACAAAGATGGTGTCCAGATGAAGAATGAAGATGGTGTCCAGATGAAGAATGAAGATGGTGTCCAAATGATGAATGAAGATGGTGTTCAGCAGTCACGAATTCAGAAACATAAATGAGGGTGGACTTGAATAATAAGGTGGTTCGGGGGCGTCGCCCCCGAATTTTTTTTGGGTATTTAATAAATAGAATATGAAAGATATGACTCTATAGATTAAATAAATCATATAAAGATATAAAAAATTACAACTGTGCTCTACAAGTTTTATACTATTTTATAATCTAATATTATTTTAATATTATATATGTAATTTTGTTTAAATTTTTTATTAAAAATTAAGAAATATAATAACATAAAATTAAAAATTGAAAATAAAATTAAATGTTTGACTACTTTAGGTCGAATAGAAAAAAAACCTATAAACCTACTACCACTCCATTAAAAAAAGGAAAAGTAAATCTACTCTAATTCTAATGTTTGTTCTATCGAACAAAAATAAAAAAGTAAACATATTCTAATTCTAATGTCGAACAAAAACAATTCACTAAAACTAATGAATCAATTAAAACTAAAAAGATAAAATTGAAAAAATCAAGTTATTAAGTTACGATTAATGTAAAATAGTTTAATTAGTTAAGAAATAATTTTAATGACATAAAATAAATATATTTACTAATTAATATTTATTATATTATTGAAAAAGTTATACAAAATACCTGATAAAAAAATTTAATAATATACTGAAAAATTAACAAAAATTTAAAAAAATATCTGATGATGGAGGATAAATTGAATAGTGGTTGTAATTTAATTTGTTAAAAATTGTACCGAGTGTAAAATAAGTTATTAGGGTTAAAATATATAAGTAAAATTAATTGGGCTTAAAACTAAAATTAAATGGACTAAATTAATTTTTTTTAAGAATTTGAGGGTGGGCTTAAGCCCACCCTATGCTCAATGTAGATCCGCCACTGCCTTGCACCAACTCTGGGTTATCCCGAAATTGTGCGACAAGGTCAATATTAAACACTTGAAAAACCACATCAAGTTTTTCTATTCCAACATTAACTTGCCTCCATATATTGAGCTTAAAACTATAAATCGAACACTCTTTTATGTACCTTGATAATATATTATCATATCGTTCGTAGAAGATTAACACTTTATAATCTTCATTAACCTCAATGGCAAGAAGGCGTTCAGAGTCTCGCGTTGCTGGATTATGTAATGCAAATATATTCTTCCCATTAGACCTATATTCTAGCAATCCGTCAACTGGCCAGGATATACTAATACCTGATAGTTCAATTTCATTAAATAGCTGTAGTTCATTATAGTTCCATAATATTTGGAGTGCTTCAGTAGAATAACATGATACCAAACTATCCCAACCACGCCTGTCCTTCTTAATTAAGAGTAATCCTGAATTCTTCCTTTTGGTTACCGTTATATGCATACTAATGAATTCGGGACTGCTGATTATATTATTCCATGCCTGACACACTGATTTAAAACGAAGTACTGCTTTTGCAAGAAGACAAGATAAAACCTGAGGAAACATATCATCTGGGACATTTGGGACATTTTGCTTGTTATTCACCCCGAGGAACCCTGAATTTTGTTCTTTGTTGCACATGCTAACACCATCTTCATTCTTCATCTGATCACCAAACACCAGTGGCAGATCTACATTGAGCATGGGGTGGGCTTAAGCCCACCCTCAAATTCTTAAAAAAAATTAATTTAGTCCATTTAATTTTAGTTTTAAGCCCAATTAATTTTACTTATATATTTTAACCAGTAGCAGATCTACATTGAACATAGGGTGGGCTTAAGCCCACCCTCAAATTCTTAAAAAAAATTAATTTAATCCATTTAATTTTGGTTTTAAGCCCAATTAATTTCACTTATATATTTTAACCCTAATAACTTATTTTACACTCAGTACAATTTTTAACAAATTAAATTACAACCACTATTCAATTTATCCTCCATCATCAGATATTTTTTTTAAATTTTTGTTAATTTTTCAGTATATTATTAAATTTTTTTATCAGGTATTTTGTATAACTTTTTTAATAATATAATAAATATTAATTAGTAAATATATTTATTTTATGTCATTAAAATTAATTCTTAACTAATTAAACTATTTTACATTAATCGTAACTTAATAACTTGATTTTTTCAATTTTATCTTTTTAGTTTTAATTGATTCATTAGTTTTAGTGAATTGTTTTTGTTCGACATTAGAATTAGAATTGGTTTACTTTTTTATTTTTGTTCGATAGAACAAACATTAGAATTAGAGTAGATTTACTTTTCCATTTTTTTTGATGGAGTGGTAGTAGGTTTCTAGGTTTTTTTTTTCTATTCGACCTAAAGTAGTCAAACATTTAATTTTATTTTCAATTTTTAATTTTTTGTTAATATATTTCTTAATTTTTAATAAAAAATTCAAACAAAATTACATATATAATATAAAAATAATATTAGATTATAAAATAGTATAAAACTTGTAGAGCACAGTTGTAATTTTTTATAACTTTATATGATTTATTTAATCTATAGAGTCATATCTTTCATATTCTTTTTATTAAATACCCAAAAAAAAATTCGAGGGCGACGCCCCCGAACCACCTTATTGTTCAAGCCCACCCTTACTTATGTTTTTGGATTCGCCACTGCTGAACACCATCTTCATTCATCATCTGGACACCATCTTCATTCTTCATCTGGACACCATCTTTGTTAAACTCGGTAATGATTACTATAGTTTCTTGAATCGATAGTGATATTGAGAAAAATTAATTTCAAATTGAACTAAGAGCAACTGTGAATTTGAGTTTGAATCCGTAGAGGAAATTATACTGTATTTATAAAGAATTGGCGGTGACTTAAAAAGATGAAAGTCACTGCCAATTCTTTAAATGGATTAAAATGTAAACTTTCATCTTTTTAAGTCACCGCCAATTCTTTATAAATACAGTATAATTTCCTCTACAGATTCAAACTCAAATTCACAGTTGCTCTCAGTTCAATTTGAAATTAATTTTTCTCAATATCACTATCGATTCAAGAAACTATGGTGATCATTACCGAGTTTAACAAAGATGGTGCCCAGATGAAGAATGAAGATGGTGTCTAGATGATGAATGAAAATGGTGTTCAGCAGTGGCGAATCCAGAAACATAAATGAGGGTGGTTTGAACAATAAGGTGGTTCGGGGGTGTCTCCCCCGATTTTTTTTTTTTGGTATTTAATAAAAAGAATATGAAAGATATGAATCTATAGATTAAATAAATCATATAAAGATAAAAAAATTACAATTGTGCTATACGAGTTTTATACTATTTTATAGAGTAAATAACACTTTTGCCCCCTGTGTTTATACCCGATTGACAGGTTGCCCCCTAACTCTTAAAATGCGCCTAGATGCCCCCAAGATTTGTTTTTGTGACCCGTTACCCCCTACTGCGTGTTCCGTCCATTTATCACCGTTAAAAGTGACGTGGCAATTCCACGTCACATTTTTTTTTTTTTAAATCCAGGTGTTAATTGCGTTTTTAATTAACTTAACCCTTATTTTAACAAGGGCAAGATGGGGAATTCACTAAAGGCTATCCTATATATACCCCAAAAACACTTTAACATCTTAACTTAACCAAAAACGAAAATCAAAAGGAGAAAGAGGGTTCGGTTTGGGGAAGAACTCGAAGAACACCAAAACCCTAGCTTTCTACAGTAATTCGCGTCGGATCCTCCCAATACCTTCAACGTTGATGCCGATGTCGCCCCTTAAAGCCGATAGCGCTGGTTCTTCTTCGCACTACACTTCTCAAGTCCCCTATTGCAGATGCAAGAAATTAGCAAGGCTTCACACCTCTTGGACAGATACGAATCCTTGCAGGAGGTTTTACAGGTGCATGTATTGGGGGTGTTCAATGGATTGCAAGTTCTTCATGTGGTTGGATGAGCCATTACCGGAGGCTACTAGTTCGATAATTCGAGGGCTTCTATTTAAAGATTCCAATCACTGTCTTGAGAAAGATGCAATGGAGACGAAGATGAACTTGTTGGTCTCTGATTACGGAGATATGATGCTGTTAGAGAAAAAAGCTTTTGCAGATTGGAAGCTTGAACATGAGAAAGTGAATGAACTGAACACACAGTTGGTTGAATTGCAAGAAAAAGAACAAGTTGCCTCAAAAGATTTGAAATTTGAGCGTGTGAAAGTAACTGTCTTGGAGAATGAGGTGCAACGTCTTAACATATCGATGGATACTATATCTCGGGAAAACAAGTTTCTGAAATGGACCTGCTTCATGATTATATTCCTCTTCCTCTCCATTTTGTCTTGTATTAGTGTGTCAAAGAATTAGAATGTTGTTGGAGTTGTATTTTGATGTAGTCAGAGTGATGCAGCAGGTGGTTGCAACTGATGGTGTTTTGTGTTTGATTGATCATTTTGTTGAAGTTTGCAGCTGTTGGTGTTTTGTGTTTGTTTTATCAGTTTGTTGAAGTTCTAAATCTGGTGTAATGTGTTAGTTTTCAGCTTTGTTTGTAATTGACTGTTTAACTAAAGTTTTTGGTTTTAGTTGAATTGGATTATGAAGTTATTGCGGTTTGTTTAAGTTGTGTTTTACTGTGCAATGAATATAGTATGTTAAAGAAACACTTAATGGACAATAGAATCTAATGCAATCTAAAAAAAGTAGATAAAGATAACAATAAAGTGCTGGCATTACATAGACCATAGCAAAAAAAATATTCAAAGCATCCACTTGTGCACTAGCATACAAAACACCACAGACCTGCAATAAAGGCCTTACCAACAAAAAAACAGTATTTAAATACCACCTACACCTCATACTAGAAACCCTTAAAAACCACATCCTTGCTGCGTGAAGATCTACTTTTACACAAAATAAAAGTCACAAAACACAGAAATATAAAACACTCAAATCTGCAGAATTCTTCAATCTTTAGCTTCTTTCCTAGTTTTTACTGAAGAACTGGTGGCTGCCTTCCTCAAGCGAAGTGCTTCAGCAACAGTTACATACTTTGGATCACCCTCTCGCATTACCACCCCCTGTTTATGCTGGATTACGCGCCGCTTTTTCTCTGGTAGTCTTGTGTCTCCTTCCTGGTAGAATGATAAAGAAGAAGTTAAGCATTCTGTAGTATGTAATGGTGTAAAAAAAATCAACACATGGCTAACCTCAGGTAAACTCCTTTTTGATCCTGATTCTGCTGGTGGTTTATCATGTTTGAACCTCACCTACATGGTAAACAAATAAAAGCATTCAATAAAGGTATCTGCAGAAGGTCTTTTTTGCACAATTTTGTAGATCCAGGGGGCATTTAGTCACTGAAATAAAAGTCTAAGGGGTAGTTAGTCAAATCATTATATACTTACCCCTGGGATGTTCCTTAATGAATTCTTCTTTTTTTGCTTAGGGGGGGATTTCTCCTTTGTTTTGTCTATGCTAATCTGCTCACTTGTTTTCTCATTCTCATTTGTTTGTGCATCCCCAGCATTTTTATGCTTTGCTTTTTCCAATAGTTCTGTTAACTTCTCCATCTTTACCTTCTGCATAAACAAAGTAAGTTATAGGGGGTAAGTAGTCAAGACATAAACAATTATAGGGGGTAAGTTGACAAAACATAATAAGGTATAGGGGGTAAGTAGTCATAAACCATAACTTTAAAGGGGGTATTAGTACAAACCTTTAAAATTGATTTAGGAGGATTATTTGTAGTCTTCTGTTTTTGTTTCCCAGATTCATCAACCTGTAATCATTATTCACATAATACAATGTCTTATAAACAATACCTAATGCAAAAAATAGTTTCTATTTCAATAATAATGACCTCTAATGGTGATGTAGGAGCAACAGAAGTATTTCCCTTTTGTGTCCCTGGTTCATCTTCCTCTAAAGATATAGGCATTGTGCTTGAACCTCCTGAAACTGTCTTCAATCCTTGATCCTTAATTCTACTGCTTTGGCGTATTGGTTTTTCCACTGCTTTGTCTGGTATGCGCATCTTTGGTCTGGACTTAGGTGGACTATCAACTACTGGCTCAACTGATCTGTGTACTGGAAAGCGCATCTTTGGTCTGGATCTGTGTGTTGAATTATCACCTGCCTCCTGTGATGTTTGTCCTGGTAAGCGCATCCTTGGTCTGGATCTAGGGGGTGAGTTAACTCCTGAATCCTTTTCCTGAGGTAAGCGCATCTTTGGTTTTGATCCTCTGGTTGTCTTAGCAATTGTTTTTTTCTCTTTGTCTTTCTCACCAATTGTATCTTTTTTTGTCACATTAAAATTTTCAGGCTCAGATGGAGTAGATTGTGGGTTAGAAGGAGCAGAGGGTTGGACTTCTAACTCATCAAACATTTTGTTAATCATCTCATCTGGGGTCTCATCCACATCTGCATTAACACCAACACCCCTACCATCAGCTACACCATCTTCCATAACTTCATTGTCACCAACACCCCTACCATCAGCTACACCATCTCCCATAACTTCATTATCACCTTGAATATCCTCCAATCCTACTGTTTCCTGTTCTGTAGTACTTAAATTTGCCTTACATGACCTTTTGTTATGGCCTTCTCCCTTGCAAATTGCACATTTATGTGAAGTACCTTTCAGTAACATCTTTTGAACACCTTCAGATGTTCTTTCTTTCCTCCACTTTTTAACCTAGTCCTCATCTGCCTCCTTAGTTCTTGCCCTTTTGGGTCTGCCAACCAACTTAAAAGCTACTGGAGGTTCTACACTTACAGGCCTTGTACTAGGCCACATCTTTGGTCCATTTATAGGGTATATCATTGGTGTATAAGCCTTCATATACGTCACCTTTGAGTAGCATTCGTGGACATAGTTTTCTGGGTCTTTACCTATGTATTGAATACTCGCTATCGCATGAAAGCAAGGTATCCCAGATAGCTCCCACCTCCTGCAGGGACAGCTATTTGTATCTAAATCTACAGCATACGAATCTGTTCCAAGGTTCCTTACTTCAAATTTCATTTCACCGCAAAACACTGCATGCCACTTTCCACTGTTTGTTTTACCTTTATTCACCAACTTCCTAACCTTAGGACATAGATCACCTTCGTATTTTGTCATCCATGCTCTTTTAGACTGAAGCCTTTTCAAACTATACATCCTGAGACCCTCTAGTATGAGGATGATAGACTTGTCCCTGAGCAAAAAAAACCTTTACTGTCAGTTGTGTAGGGGGTAGGAAGTAGTAATTATCTAAAACTAAGTAGGGGGGAAGTGGTCATTAAATAAAACTTTATAGGGGGTAAGTAGTCATTATGTAAAACTAAGTAGGGGGTAAGTAGTCATTAAATAAAACTTTATAGGGGGTAAGTAGTCATTAAATAAAACTTTATAGGGGGTACGTAGTCATAAATTAGCACTTTATAGGGGGTAAGTAGTCATAATACCTGACTTTTTTTATGGCATTGTTATAGCTTTCACAGATGTTGTTAAGTAGAAGATCACATTTTGTAACAGTACTAAAGTGAGACCTTGTCCATGTCTTGGGATCTAAACTAGATAGCCAATTGAATGCCTCCTCATTCATGTTTTTAATCTCAGCCATGACCTCATTAAATATGTATTCTGTGGGGGCCCTAGCAGCTTCCCAAACTTTGTCTTTTAAGGCCATTCCAGGATGTTTGATTTTGAAATTATTGTAGAGATGCCTTACACAATGTCTATGTTCAATATCTGGAAGCATGTCACTCATCACTTGAAGCAAACCCTATACACACATACATTTAGAAATAAATTCAGTGTTCTAAAGAAAACAATTTAATTAAGCCAGTGAAGGATAACCAACCTTTTGTCTATCTGATATGAAAGTCCATTCTTCTTGATTAGTAATACCAAGATCTTGTATCAACAGATTAAAAAACCATCTCCAAGAATTGCTATCTTCTTTCTCAGCTACACAATACAAAATTGGGAATATACAATTGTTCCCATCAATACCAACTGCTGTCAAAATTACACCAGGATGTGGACCTTTCAAGTGACATCCATCAACCCCAACAACCTTTCTACAACCCTCTAAAAATCCCCTTCTGCAACCCTCTAAGCAAACATAAATTCTTTGAAATCTTTCTACTCCAGTTACCTCATCAGTAGTTGTTTCAATTGCTACAGTACTTCCAGGGTTACTTCTTATTATTTCTGCTGCATAATCAAAAAGCTTTTTGTATTGATCCTTGTATTCAGCCTCAATCATGCTTTTTGCAGACTTATATGCCCTGTAGCATGTTCTGGTACTAACATTAACTGAATAATCCCGATGCACTAACTGTTGAAAGTCACTCACATTACTGTAGAGGTTCAATCTTATCATATCTTTAAAAGTATTTGCCAAGAACTTTGCAGTAACATGCTTATGGTTAAGGTTTTTACCACAACTATGTTTATTACATAAACTCATTATCACCAGCCCACCAACCTTTTCTTTATGCGATGCATATAAAAACCACCCACATCCTGCTCCTTTGCAAACAACTCTAATCCGATTCCAATCGTTCTTCACAAACTTAATGTTGACCACCTTTCTTATGGCATGTGTTCTTACTGCTTGTCTAAGATCAGAGGCATTCGCAAATGTCAATCCTAAAACAAATCTAGGCTTCTGCATATCTATACTCGCCTTAAATAGGGGGTATTTCATCTTTTTCTTGCGCAACTTTTTATTTTTTCCATCTTCATCTGTACCAGAAGAAGAACTAGCTGTACTCAGATCTTCAGAATCATGTATATATTCATCCGAATCTGTCCCACCACCAACATCATCACTATCGCCTTCAGAAGCATCTGCATCATCATTTTCCACATTCATTCTATCCACTTCCACATCCGAGTCAATGAATGTATTATAATCCTGGTCGTCATCACCCTCACTCAAATCGATGTCGCTATCTATTATATAATCTTCATCAGTTGTGGATTCTTCATCCACATCTTCATCAGGTTCAGACAACTTCTTTTTCTTTTGAGAACTATCTTTCCTACAACCTTTATTGTAACTCTCTCGTTTGGTACCACTAGGGCCCACTCCTTCTACTCTTGTTCTTTTTATACTAGCCCTCGTACGTTTCTTGTTACCTACTGTTTCTGTTTTCTTTACTTGTGAACTGGTTTGTTTCTTCTGTTGTTGTATAACCAACTTCTTCTTCTTTATGACATTAGCAAGTAACTCATTATCACTGAACTCCTCATCCACATCTTCTTCACCATCAGCTTTGTTAATGACATTATCCGAGTCATCTGTTAGGTCTTCATCTATAAGCCGGAAAGGCCTCAATGGAGATTTATGTTTGGAACTCCTCGTAGTCACATTATCTTCAGTGTTCAAAGCTTTCAACACTTTATCCAACATATCATTAACAGACTTCTCCTTCTCTCCTATATCAGAGAGTTGTTCTTCCAAACTGTCATCCCCTTCCTTCTCATTAATTTGTGTGCTTTGTTCTTCAGAAACAACCTGAAACAAAGAATGAAATATTTAGGGGGTAATTTGTCAAGCATACGAAATAGTAAGGGGTAAACTGTCACACAACCTTTGTCCCGTCTTTGCAATTCTGGTGTTCTTCTTCAACATTACTATCATCCACTTTATTATGGACTTCATCAGCAGTCTGAGATACTTCTTCACCATTAACTCCTTCCTCCTTTTCACCTTCATTGTTATCACAAGTCTGAGCTCCTTCTTCAGAAACAACCTGAAACAAAGAATGAAATATTTAGGGGGTAATTTGTCAAGCATACGAAATAGTAAGGGGTAAACTGTCACACAACCTTTGTCCCGTCTTTGCAATTCTGGTGTTCTTCTTCAACATTACTATCATCCACTTTATTATGGACTTCATCAGCAGTCTGAGATACTTCTTCACCATTAACTCCTTCCTCCTTTTCACCTTCATTGTTATCACAGGTATGAGCTCCTTCTTCAGAAACAACCTGAAACAAAGAATGAAATATTTAGGGGGTAATTTGTCAAGCATACGAAATAGTAAGGGGTAAACTGTCACACAACCTTTGTCCCGTCTTTGCAATTCTGGTGTTCTTCTTCAACATTACTATCATCCACTTTATTATGGACTTCATCAGCAGTCTGAGATACTTCTTCACCATTAACTCCTTCCTCCTTTTCACCTTCATTGTTATCACAGGTATGAGCTCCTTCTTCAGAAACAACCTGAAACAAAGAATGAAATATAAGTTAAAGAACTGAAAGGGGTAAACTGTCAAATGACTTTCTACCTTTAAACCTTCTTCTACAAGCTTGTTTTCCTCTAAGCTTTTCACTTCATTACAGTTTTGAACTAATTCTTGTTCATCTACTTCTACTTCATTAACATTGACTTCTTCTCGCTGGTTAACTGTTTCTTCATCCTGTTTCCACTTTAGTAACAAAGGCATGAAGATGGGAGATTGAAGAACTTGGTCATCAGGGCCTATGGGATTATTCACAACGTAAAGGTCCACAGTTACGTTGTTGTCTGCGATTCTACACATCTCCATGCCTTTGTCCTCGCTATCTAAACATACTAACCCATCAGGTAGATTTGAACCCACTTTCAAATAATAAACATCAGAGTAACAAATTACACCCAATTTCGAAAGAATTTTCCTAAGAACTGGTATACTAAACTTGTCATAATGACAACCGTCAACGTACTCTATGCTCACTTCATGATAGCAACTCTTATCTTCATTAAAGAACCCACCGAAGTGAATCCTTAGTGCGAATTTATCTGTTAAACAAGCAAATTTTAATTGAATATATTAGTTACCAAATACATTAAGAATCACAAAATGGAAAAACAATAATCAAACTACGGGTATGGTAACCGAATCCCGTAAAATCTGCTATTATTACTAAGAAAATCCCTCAATCCACGCGTGATATCTATGTATGTAATAAATTTAGTACAAAACCCTATATTTTGGGGTTAAAGGATCTTAGCCAATGAGCAAGGATTTAGGGTTAATAAATAAACCCACTTACTCCATTGATTTGCCTGCGCCATTGATCTTCTTCAAAGCACATGAACTTTGCTTTTCTGGGTTTGGATTTGGTGTTCGTCGAGTTCTTCAAAAATCCCGCGCTCCTTCAGTTTTCTCCTTTTGATTTTCGTTTTTGGTTAAGTTAAGATGTTAAAGTGTTTTTGGGGTATATATAGGATAGCCTTTAGTGAATTCCCCATCTTGCCCTTGTTAAAATAAGGGTTAAGTTAATTAAAAACGCAATTAACACCTGGATTTAAAAAAAAAAAAAATGTGACGTGGAATTGCCACGTCACTTTTAACGGTGATAAATGGACGGAACACGCAGTAGGGGGTAACGGGTCACAAAAACAAATCTTGGGGGGCATCTAGGCGCATTTTAAGAGTTAGGGGGCAACCTGTCAATCGGGTATAAACACAGGGGGCAAAAGTGTCATTTACTCCTATTTTATAATATAATATTATTTTTATATTATATATGTAATTTTGTTTGATTTTTTTATTAAAAATTGAGAAATATATTAACATAAAGTTAAAAAATTGAAAATAAAATTAAATGTTTGAATACTTTATGTCGAATAGAAAAAAAAACCTAGAAACCTACTACCTCCATCGAACAAAAAGAAAAAAGTAAACCTATTCTAATTCTAATGTCGAATAAAAACAATTCACTAAAACTAATGAATCAATTAAAACTAAAAAGGTAAAATTGAAAGAACCAAGTAATTAAGTTACGATTAATGTAAAATAGTTTAATTAGTTAAAAAATAATTTTAATGACATAAAATAAATATATTTACTAATTAATATTTATTATATTATTGAAAAAGTTATACAAAATACCTATAAAAAAATTTAATAATATACTGAAAAATTAACAAAAATTTAAAAAAATATCTGATGATGGAGGATATATTGAATAGTGGTTGAAATTTAATTTGTTAAAAATTGTACAGAGTGTAAAATAAGTTATTAGGGTTAAAATATATAAGTAAAATTAATTGGGCTTAAAACTAAAATTAAATGGACTAAATTAATTTTTTTTTAAGAATTTGAGGGTGGGCTTCCATGCTCAATGTAGATCCGCCACTGCCTTGCACCAACTCTGAGTTATCCCGAAATTGTGCGACAAGGTCAATATTAAACACTTGAAAAACCATATCAAGGTTTTCAATTCCAACATTAACTTGCCTCCATATATTGAGCTTAAAACTATAAATTACGTACCTTGATAATATATTATCATATCGTTCGCAGAAGATAAACACTTTATAATCTTCATTAACCTCAATGGCAAGAAGGCGTTCAGAGTCTCGCGTTGCTGGATTATGTAATACAAATATATTCTTCCCATTAGACCTATATTCTAGCAATCCCTCAACTGGCCAGGATATACTAATACCTGATGGTTCAATTTCATTAAATAGCTGTAGTTCATTATAGTTCCATAATATTTGGAGTGCTTCAGTAGAATAACATGATACCAAACTATCCGAACCACGCATGTCCCTCTTAATTAAGAGTAATTCTGAATTCTTCCTTTTGGTTACCGTCATATGCATACTAATGAATTCGGGACTGCTGATTATATTATTCCATGCCCGACACACTGATTTAAAACGAAGTACTACTTTTGCAAGAAGACAAGATAAAACCTGAGGAAACAGATCATCTGGGACATTTCGCTTGTTATTCACCACGAGGAACCCTGAATTTTGTTCTTTGTTGCAGATGCTAACACCATCTTCATTCTTCATCTGAACACCAGTGGTAGATCTACATTGAGCATGGGGTGGGCTTAAGCCCACCCTCAAATTCTTAAAAAAAAAATTAATTAATTTAGTCCATTTAATTTTAGTTTTAAGCCCAATTAATTTTACTTATATATTTTAACCCTAATAACTTATTTTACACTCAGTACAATTTTTAACAAATTAAATTACAACCACTATTCAATATAATTTATCCTCTATCATCAGATATTTTTTTAAATTTTTGTTAATTTTTCAGAATATTATTAAATTTTTTATCAGGTATTTTGTATAACTTTTTCAATAATATAATAAATATTAATTAGTAAATATATTTATTTTATGTCATTAAAATTATTTTTTAACTAATTAAATTATTTTACATTAATCGTAACTTAATAACTTGGATTTTTCAATTTTACCTTTTTAGTTTTAATTGATTCATTAGTTTTAGTGAATTGTTTTTGTTCGACATTAGAATTAGAATAGATTTACTTTTTCTTTTTGTTCGATGGAGGTAGTAGGTTTCTAGGGTTTTTTTCTATTCGACATAAAGTAGTCAAATATTTAATTTTATTTTCAATTTTTTAACTTTATGTTAATATATTTCTTAATTTTTAATAAAAAAATCAAACAAAATTACATATATAATATAAAAATAATATTAGATTATAAAATAGTATAAAACTCGTAGAGCACAATTGTAATTTTTTTTATCTTTATATGATTTATTTAATCTATAGATTCATATCTTTCATATTCTTTTTATTAAATACCCAAAAAATAAAAATCGGGGGAGACACCCCCGAACCACCTTATTGTTCGAGCCCACCCTCATTTATGTTTCTGGATTCGCCACTGCTGAACACCATCTTCATTCATCATCTAGACACCATCTTCATTCTTCATCTGGACACAATCTTCTTCTTCATCTGGACACCATCTTCATTCTTCATCTGGACACCATCTTTGTTAAACTCGGTAATGATCACCATAGTATCTTGAATCGATAGTGATATTAAGAAAAATTAATTTCAAATTGAACTGAGAGCAACTGTGAATTTGAGTTTGAATCCGTAGAGGAAATTATACTGTATTTATAAAGAATTGGCGGTGACTTAAAAAGATGAAAGTTTACATTTTAATCCATTTAAAGAATTGGCGGTGACTTTCATCTTTTTAAGTCACCGCCAATTCTTTATAAATACAGTATAATTTCTTCTACAGATTCAAACTCAAATTCACAGTTGCTCTCAGTTCAATTCTGAAATTAATTTTAAAGGTAATTTGTATTTTTAGGAAAAATTAATAAAAAATAATTGCTCAAAATTATTCCAGATATAACAATTGAGAATTTTTTGACGCTGTTATACCTTCATATAAAAAACAAAGGCATCCATTGATCTTAGAAACAAAAGATCAAAAAACAAACATGTTGTTATATTTATGTAGACTTATTGGGTAGGGACCAAGTAACTTTGGTTACAAGAAACTTTGTTACCTAATTTATTTTTTCTTAGGCTCCAAGTTGTCTTGGACACCAAGTTATCTTTGACTCCAAGTTTTCTCCCCTATATATATGTAGTATGTGTATAGGAATTATATAGAGTTGTGAGAGACCAGCAAAGTGAGTGTGAGCGATACACTTGTGAGAAAACATAAGAGTGGTTCTTGTAGAACATAGAAGAGGGTTGTTCTTCTTGTTCAAGGTTTTCCATATTATATTGAAACGGTGTGAACCTCCGTGGATGTAGGCGATTTGCTGAACCACGTAAATCTTGTGTCTCTTTTATGATTATGTCCTTCTTTTATCTCCGTGTTTTTTTTTCTTCCCAACAACTGGTATCAGAGCTTCGGTTCAAGTGGGAGTAATGGAAGACGAAGGGAAGGTCAAGAATGAGAAATTCAATGGTCTAAATTTTGGTTTCTGTCAGATGCAAATAGAAGACTATATGTATCAAAAGGATCTTTTTATACCTCTTGGCGGAAAGAAGAAAAAACCACCAACGATGAGCGATTCAGATTGGAAGATCATGGACAGAAAGGGATTGGGGACAATACGTTTATCCCTAATGCTACCAGTTGCTTTCAACATTAAAAATGAGAAGACCACAGAAGACATAATCTCGACTATAAAGAGGATGTACGAGAGACCATCAGTATCAAACAAATTCTATTTAATGAAGCGCTTGTTCAACATGAAGATGGGTGAAAGTGTAGATGTTGCTGAATATCTGAAGAGGTAAATAATGTGACTAGTCAGTTGTCTTCCGTAGTTATTAATTTTGACGATATAGTTAAGGCCCTCTGAATTTTGTCTTCTTTGCCGGATTCGTGGAACGGTATGGTTATGGCCTTAAGTAATTCACAAGGTTTAATCGAATTGCGAGCTGCAGATGTTATTGATGTCGTTCTCAATGAGGAAATGCGAAGAAGAATATCTGGTGAATCTTCTGGAGCGGTTCTTAATGTTGAGAGTAGATGAAGGTCAAATTGGACATAACAACAAGGGTCAGGGTTTTGCACGAGGAAAATCATATATTGTAGGAGCAATTCCAAACATCGCCAAGATGGAAAGGCTAATGAAAAAGACAAGGGTTGTTGACATTGTGGCAAGATGGGACATTACAAGTGAAATTGTTTTGCCCTGAATAAACAATGATACAATCAAGGTGAGAAAGTTAATGCCTTCAATATTACTGAATAATTACATGATGCATTGATTTTATCATTAGACACACATAGCGGGTCTTGGGTTATAGATCTTGGTGCTTCGTTTCATGCAACTGGTCAAAAGGGGATTCTCTCAAGCTTTGTGCAAGGAGACCTTAGAAAGGTATACCTAGGTGATGATGCGAGTTTCAGCATTATCAGAAAAGGAGATGTACAAATAAAGTTGATGAATGGGTCAACGTTCCAATTGAAAGATGACAGATTTGTGTCGGATTTGAGAAGAAAACTTATTTCAGTTGGACAGCTAGTTGATGGTGGATATTCTACATCATTCACTGCAGACTCGTGGAGAATCACTAAAGGAGCTCTCGTAGTATCTCGAGGAAAGAAAGAAGGCAGCTTATATCTTACACCCTGTAAGAACAATCATATTTTGGTCACAATCGATGGTATGGATTCAAAATTATGGCACTGCAGGCTTGAACATATGGGCGAGAAGGGTATAAAAATACTCCACTCAAAAGGTAAGCTTCCTGGTCTAAAATCTGTTGAATTTTATCTTTGTGAAGATTGTATTTATGAGAAGCAGAAACGAGTTAGTTTCACAAAGGTTGGAAGAATGTAAAAGTCTTACAGACTTGAATTGGTGCACCTGATATTTGCGGTCCTACTCATGTACCTTCTCTTGGAGGCTCTGTTTATTTTGTTACCTTCATTGATGATTGTACAAGAAAGTTATGTGTTCATTTCATGAAAAATAAATCTGACGTATTTGAAATATTTAAAAAGTGGAGAGCTCTTGTTGAGAATGAGACAGGGATTAAATTAAAATGTTTGAGGTCAGATAATGGAGGAGAATACTGCAGCAAGGATTTTGAAGATTACTGCTCAAAAATGATATTAGAAGGGAGAAAACTATTCCACGTACTCCCCAAAAAAAATGGCATTGCCGAACTCATGAACAAGACCATTATGGAGAGAGCTAGAAGTAAGAGAATTGCCAAAACAATTTTGGGTAGATGCAGTTAGTACCGCGACATATTTGATTAATAGAGGGCCTTCAGTACCTTTGGATGGGGGAAATCCTGAGGAAGTTTGGACCAGAAAAGAGGTAAACTTTTCTCATTTAATTTTTTTTGGTTGTACCTATTACATTCATATTGATCCTGAGAACAGAAATTAACTTGATTCTAAATCTAGAAAATGCACTTTCATTGGTTATGGTATCGATGAGTTTGGGTAGCGCTTTTGGGATAAAGATAATCGGAAAATTATTAAAAGCAATGATGTTATTTTTAATGAGAATAATCTATACAAGGATATAGACAAATGTAAATTAGTGCAAGAGTCTGAAAAAGAGTATATTGAGATTGATAAAATTCATGTTCTTAAAACTCAAGATACAAACATTGGTGGGGAACCCACTACACCTCCTACCAAGGTTTGGACGTCTACTAGAGTTCGTAGAGTACCGTTTTCCCCATGTTTTCATTATCTATTGTAGACTGACAATGGTGAACCCGAAAGTTTTGAGGAAGCTTTGCAGGCTGAAGCCAAAAGCAAGTGGAAGGAAGCAATGGACGAGGAAATACGGTCTTTACACTCTAATCAGACTTGGGATCTAGTGGAACTGCCAAAGGAAAAGAAGCCACTTCACAACAAATGGGTATACAGGCTAAAAAAGGAACATGGTGGTTCACAACGTTACAAATCCAGGTTAGTGGTGAAAGGTTTCGAGCAAAAAGAAGGTATTGACTATACTGAAATATTTGCGTCGATTGTGAAGATGACTACTATTAGAGTTGTTTTAAATATTGTTTTTTTTAAGGATTTACATTTAGAACAAGTAGACGTCATCTTGACGAAGATATTTACATGCATCAACCAGAAGGGTATATACAAGTGGGTACTGAGAAGTTGGTGTGTAAGCTTGTATGGACTAAAACAAGCTCCGGGGTAGTGGTATTTAGAGTTTGAAAACTTCATGAGTCAGAATGGCTACATGAAATGTGAATCGGATCATTGTTGCTTATACAAGAAGTTTAATAATTCATTTATTATACTACTCTTGTATGTAGATGACGTGTTGGTTGCAGTATCAAATATGAAAGAAATTGAAAAACTAAATATGGATCTATCCAACGAATTTTCAATGAAAGATTTGGGTTCAGCTAAAGAAATACTTGGGATGAATATATGTAGAAATATATATAAAAGAGAGCTTCGGATATCTCAAGCTGACTATGTGGACAAAATCTTGAAGAGATTAAATATGGAAGATTCCAAACCTGTTAGCACCCCATTGGCAACTCATTTCAAGTTATCGAGAGGGAAAAAGATCCTGTAACAGTTGAAGACAATGATTATATATCTAAAGTCCCTTATTCTTCAGCAATAGGAAGTTTGATGTATGTTATGGTTTGCACGAGACCAGACATTGCACACGCGGTGGGAGTAGTCAGTAGATTTATGAGTAATCCAGGGAAAGCTCATTGGCAAGCAGTTAAGTGGATTTTCAGATACTTGAAAGCTACATCAGATTGCGCATTATGTTATGGAGGACTAGAGGTTTGTCTTCGCGGTTATTCTGATTCATATTTGGCTGGGGACTTAGATGGAAGAAGGCGCACTACAGGATATGTGTTAACCCTTGGTAGTGCAGCAATCAGTTGGATTTCTCAGTTACAAAAGGTAGTTTCTCTTTCTACCACAGAGGCAGAGTATATTGCAGCTACATAATCTAGCAATGAAATGATTTGGCTCAAAGGCTTGATGGAGGAAATAGACATGCATCAAGGAAATAGCAAGTTGTACAGTGATAGTCAAAGTGCAATTCAACTTGATAAGATTTCTACATTTTACAAGAGGACTAAGCATATCGGAAAGAATTATCATTTCATTTGATCTCCTCTTGAGGATGGGTTATTGAGTCTAGAGAAGATCCGTACAAGTGAGAATCCAACAGACATGTTCACTAAGGTGGTTATGGTCCAGAAATTAAACTACTATTCGGTTTCGATTGGCCTTCAAGGATAGAAGGTGATTTGAGGTTCATACCGTATTCATATGATGGTCAAGCACAATTGGTTAATGGATAAGTCTCCAAGTGGGAGAATGTTATATTTATGGAGACTTATTGGGTGGGGACCAAGTAACTTTGGTTACAAGAAACTTTGTTACCTAATTTAGTTTTTCTTAGACTTCAAGTTGTCTTGGACACCAAGTAATTTTTGGCTCCAAGTTGTCTTTGACTCTAAGTTTTCTCTCCTATATATATGTAGTATATGTATAGGACTTGTATAGAGTTGTGAGAGATTAACAAAGTGAGTAGGAGCGATACACTTGTGAGAAAACATAAGAGTGATTCTTGTAGAATATAGAAGAGGGTTGTTCTTCTTGTTCAAGGTTTTTCATATTATAGTGGAACATTGTGAACCTTCGTGGATGTAGGCAATTTGCTGAACCACGTAAATCTTGTGTCTTTTTTATTATTCTGTAATTATTTTAACTCCGTGTTTTTTTTTTCTTCCCAACACATGCCGCCACCATCCCCACACTCATCGCACACTAACTTTTTCTTCTCCTCACTAAAACAAGTCGAGAAAAGACTCGAAAATGATACTTCATCATCTCAACAACAACAACAACAACAACAAAACCTTAATGAGACACAAACTCAAACCCTTGCAGCCCTTTATACCTTAACCACCCCACCCCACTCCCACCCCTTCTTTTACCCTTGACCCCACTTCAAACTTCCAAAAAAGTGAAACCCCTTTGGAATTTATCTCAAACTCTATAGATTTCTCACCAACTCAACAACCTATTCCGCTCAAACCATGCACAAAGCCATTAAAGGGTCCTTACAAATGATATTTATCAGGGACGGATCCTGGTGTTAGTTCTTTCCATAGGTACTGTGATTTCGCTTCACTTATTGTTAGATCATTATCATTGTGTATTTTCTTTCTCGGACTTGGTATGTCACGCCGATGTTAGTATTTTATTTTATATTTAAATTAATGGTATGGTTACTCTTGTCACCAAAATGATGAGAAGCGAATCCAAGATTGTTTTTTCGAGACACTTTCAAATTTCAATATCTACTTTTAATGATTTCTTATGCAATGTATTAAACTTCATGGTCTGAAATCATATCTAATTGAGCACGAAAATCTGCAATATATAATGATATACTTTAAAGGTTACATTTGATATACACTTTCCCATATCATGATATCAATAAGTGGCAATCCTTTATGAACCAAATCACTTTCTAAAGTTGTCTAATCACGCCATTTTTCTGAGCTTTACAAGTGAAGTTACAGCTTCCTCCATATTAGGTCGTTCATCAGGATTCGGAGATGCACATGACAAGGCTAAATTCAGAAGCCCTTCAAATACCTCTTGTTTCTTCGAGACTTGTGAAGTTAAAAAAGGATCAACAACTTGAACTACTCCATTAATTCCACTTGCAAGAGCTTTCTGCACAACTTGAGGTAAAGTAATCGACATTTTATCTTCATCAACAAGTCCTGTTGGTCTCCTTTTTGTAATGAACTCCATCACAACTATACCAAAGCTAAATACATCTACCTTTGTAGTTAAACTCCTCATATAAGCAAATTCTGATACACATAAACAAGTAAAATGTTATATAATGAGCTCTTTATTTGTACGTAAAAACTCAAAGTGCCAGTTGAAAAAAAATATATTACCTGGTGCTAAGTACCCAATGGTTCCTTCAAATGTTGACGATGAGTTAAAACTGCTTCGACTATCAAAATTTATACCAAGAATTCTAGCTGTTCCAAAATCACTCACATGAGCTTCCAAATCTTCATCCAAAAGAATGTTTGAAGGTTTCAAATCACAATGCACGATTGGAAAATCATATCCCGTGTGCAAGTACACCAATGCATTCGCAACAGACACCAAAACATCGATTCTCTCAGCTAAAAACCATTTTGGATTATTCTCTTCTGCTTCATGTATGATCGTATCTAAATTCCCACTCTCCATGTATTCAAGAACTAACGCCTTGAGCCTCAAGCTTTCCCATGCATAACCTAACACTTTCACCAAATTTTTATGTCTCAGCTTACTTAAAGTCTTAGCTTCCCTATCAAAGATTTTATCAGTCTCGGTTGAAAACATGCTTTGATTCAACTTCTTAATGGCTACGATTTGTTGATCTTCTAGCTCACCCTTGTACACAGTACTTAAACTACTAGCACCAATTATATTATCTTGATTGAAAAAATCTGTAGCAGCTTCGATTTCCTTGTAACTAAACCTTCTTAGAGTCACATGTTTAGAGTGGACACTCTCCAATTCATTACCTTTCGGTTTTTTGGATTTCTTGCACAGCATTAAGATAGCTATCATGAGGATCATGAGTATAATAAAAAATACAATAGCTACAAGAATCAATACATATTTCTTCTTAAAATGTTTAGAAATTCCCTCACTTTTGCATGATTTTCCAAGTTCGAATCCGCATAGTCCTGGATTACCTAACAAATCGGTTGAATTTATGTTTTTGAATATACCCGTCTCTGGAACATGACCTTCGAGTTGATTGAATGAAATATTTAGGTGTTGCAAAGTTGAAATGTTGACAATTTCACTTGGAATTTCACCCGAGAGTTTATTTCCAGATAGGTCTAAAGAAAGCAAGTTTTTACATCCTTTAAATGATCTAGGAATACTCCCGGAGAAATTATTATTCGACAAATCAATCTCTTGTACCATTTCTAACCCGTTAAACTCATCCGGGATTTTCCCCTCCAAGAAATTATGCGAAAAATTCAAGTAAAGTTGGATATTTTTCATACTTGTAATCATAGCATTTGGAATAGAACCCGTGAGTTTATTATGTGAGATATCAAACATCATCATTTGACTAAGTGGTGTAAAGCTTTTAGAGATAGTCCCATTAAGCATGTTCCCACTAAGATCCAAGTAAGAAATCGACCCAAGATTCGAAACTTCGAAAGGAATTTCACCAACAAATTTATTCCTTTGCAAACGAAGATCAATGATCCGTTTCATTTCGAATATTTCAACTGGAATAACCCCTTCGAGTTGATTATCAAACAGAGCAAGCCCTTGAAGATTTGAAAGTTTCGAGAGTTCAATAGGAAGTTTACCCGAAAAACTATTAGTTTGAAGCGTTAAATCCATCAATAGACTTAAATTACCAATCTCTCGTGGGATTGTCCCAGAAAAGAAGTTATCTCGCGCGTGAAAAAGTTTAAGATTAGACAATTTTCCTATACCTGGTTTAAGCATTCCAGTGAAATTATTCTGAGACAAATCAATCATTTCAAGCATTGTACAGTTGAAAAGATCATCAGGAATTTCTCCACTTAACTTATTATTCGCGAGGAACAAATCTGTAAGATTCGACATTTTGCTCAAGTTTATAGGTATACTTCCCGTAAGCTTATTTTGTGTTAAGTCTATGACAAGAAGATTTGTACAATTTGTAATACTATCTGGAATAGACCCCTCTAGAAAATTAAAATTCAGACTTAGATTTTTCAAATTGTGTAACAACCCTATATTCAACGGAATTGACCCTGTTAATGAATTTAAACCTATCGACAAATAGGTTAGATTAGTCAAACTTGTTATGGTCAAAGGGATCTCTCCTGTGAACTTATTGGAATGAAGCGTAAGTACTTCGAGTGATCTTAAAGACTTAATGCTTGTGGGAATGACACCTGTCAACTCATTATTGGACAACCCTAAATGAGTTAACGATTTCATATTGAATAACTCGAGTGGAATTGTGGAATTTAACTTGTTTTTATACACGCGAAAAGCTTGTAAGTTCACTAAATTTCCTATCTCATGAGGAATATTTCCAGTGAATTGATTTGTATACATGTCTAATTCAACAAGATTGCTACAAAGACTTAGTTCAGATGGAATATGACCAGAAAGGGTGTTTATATACAATTGAAGAGATTCTAAGTTTGACAAGTTACTGATTTCTCGAGGTATTATTCCTGATAACTTGTTTTCACTTAAATCCAAAATTTTTAACGCTTTTAAATTACCAATAGAAGAAGGTATATGACCTACGAAGTTATTTTTAAAAGCCATGAAAATTTGAAGGTTAACTAATTTACCAATAGAAGAAGGTATAGGACCGGTGATATTATTTGTGTCAAAACCGAGTTGTAACAATTCAGTACAATTAAATAAGCTATCAGGGAGGGTTTCATTAAAAGAATTACTTCCTAAATCTAGTGACTCAAGATTCTTAAGGTATCCAAGTTCTGAAGGAACAGGACCAGATAACAAGTTTTGATAAAGAGTAAGTTGAATAAGGTGTGAACAGAATCTTAATTGAGGTGGAATATTTCCATGAAAAGAGTTTGAAGAGAGATCAAGAACCTGGAGATATGAAAGGTTGCCTATATGTGGAGATATTTTGCCTTCAAGGTGCTTTTCCACCATGGAAATGGATATGACACGCATTGACAAAGGATCACAAGTGATTCCAGACCAGTTGCAATGATTGTTTGTGTTATTCCAATCGAGAAGAGAGTTTAAAGGGTCATTGGTTATTGACTTTTTGATTGACTTTAATGCTTCAAGTTCTACAGAGCTTGGTTCTACAGATAAGGCTACTACTAAGAAAGAAGAAAAAAGTAGGACTTCGAGAAAAGCTATTTGATTTATCATTGTTTGTTGAGAAATAAAAGATTTAGAATGAAGAATATTACATTGATAGTCATACATATATATATAGAAGCAGAATCGAGTGAATGAGCTTTGTGAATTCTATCTTTAATGAGTAGCTAGCTGACGAGTCAACTCGTATTGATTAAACAGTCAGCTTAACAAAGTAACAAACAGTGATGGTAGACACGTGAGCCAAACAGTGTTAGTCTCACATGTGTGGTTTTTACGTAAGAGCATCCCTGGCAATGAAGTGATGAACCTCTTTTCACAACACAACCCCCGATTCTGCATTTTGCAAAGAGAATCTTTATTCTGTTTTTTTTTTTTTTTCAAGAAACAAGGTTAATTAATTATCACGATCGTTTATACAGAAATTTAAGGAAAGAATCTTTATTTTGTTGAATTTAACCAAATTAAGCAACGGAATATTGTGTAAAGTAGAGGATGAATGTGTAAATGTGATCTTTATAAAAAATACAGAAAAAAATACAGAAAAAAATAATGACTTGTGAAAATAAAATCTCAAATTACACTTCATGTCGAGACTTAGACGGGGTTCACTGTCTTAATGTTAAGCGTAACATTAAATCTAACTAATATATACCATCCAATATATCACCCATGACGAGTCGTAATTTGAATAAAAATAATTCGTCATTCAAATCGAAATATTAAATAAGTTAACGATTTACTTCCACTTCAACTTAAATTTGTCATATCATATATCATGTAAGTATATTTGATGATATAAATTTAGATAGTATATATCATTATTTCTAATAATTAAATAATCAATTATCAAATAAATAAATAATATAACTCAAGAGCAAAAACTAATGGAGTCGACCAAGTAGACAAGCTTACGTGTGATGACACAAGATGTACCAACTAATTAGTTTAACTCAACTAGTCGAAGTTTTTTTATTTCTTCAGCCTTTAAATGATATAAAATAAGAGGTATATGGTTCGAATCTCCTCCCTAAACGATTATTCTGGGGCGTGTAAACTGACCCGTATCACCTACACCTTCAGATTTGAACCCAGATTAAGGTAAACAAAAGTTTTATTGTTTTATGACGTTCACTTTTTCTTTTGTTTTTCTGTTTTTCAACCTAGACCGGTCTCACGTTTCAAGATTTTTTTAACATACACAAATGTTTAATTGATCTGCATGGTACAACCCTTTGTGTATATCAACCTAAATTTAGCCCCTATCTGTTTTGTGATGTGTACAACCTTCTTTGTTCATATGTGAGTGTAGGGTGAAGAGATTGTTTTTCTTTTTTAGTGTCTATATGAGTGTGAGGTAAAGGGATTTTCTTTTTGTTCTTCTTTTGTTCGTGCGGGAATTGTGGCGCTGGACTTGGGTATAGGCCCAATGGGACTGACTAGTTTTTTTTGTTTTTCAGTTCCTATGAGAGTGTAAGGTGAAGCGGGTGTGAGGTGAAAAGGATTTTCTTTTTGTTTTCTTTGTTCGTGTGCGAATTGGGGCGCTGGACTTGGGTACATCCCATTGGGCCTGACTAGTTTTTTTTTTGTTCCTATGTGAGGGTGAAGTGATTTCTTTTTTGTATGGTACAACCCTTTGGGTATGCGAGTGTGAGTGTGAGGTTTTATCATGTTACATCGTTCCTATGCGAGTGTAGGTGGGTATGGTTATGGGGACGGGGAGGGGGTGGTGGTGGGGGGGGGGTGTGGTGGTGGGGTGAATAAAATAAATAAATAAATATTATATAATATATTGCTTTATATATAAGAATTAAATGATATATATAATTAAAGTAATAATTAATAGGGTTATGGGTATTTTTGTAATCTTCCAACTTTTAACTTGAAGTTGTAGGTAATTAGGAATAATTTAACTCTCCGTGTAATTAATCTGGTGTTACCCCATATATATTCTATATAAAATAATATAACTAGAACTATTTTAAAAAGAAAATTATTCATATTTTACTTCATAAGTATATTTTATAATATAAGTGATAATATTTTAAATATAAAAAGATCAAATTTATGCCTACATAATTTTTCAAGAAAATAGGTGGTAAAATCATCATTTCTCAAATTAAGAAAATATTTTACTTTTACATGAGAATAGATGACCCTAAATATTGTAATATGACAACGTACTAATCCATAAGATTTTTCAATAAAAAAAAAATTGATGGTCCAATGTAATTCTCTCCTTATCCTTGATTTATGCAAACCTTAAAATCTGCAAAAGAGAATTAATTAAACTTATTGCCCATATGTTCAGTTAATCTACTCTTATACTTTGTTTCGAAGCATTAAATCTGAAATTTTAGCAAATGGCAGTGCTGCATCATCCATATTTGTCCTATCTCTTGTATGAAACCCTACAATATACACAACAACCAGAGACTAAGAAGCAAAAATCTTATGAATAGTAGAGTCTTTAAAGGAGAACCATACACACATCTTTATCGATAAGGAAAAAAGTGAAGACCACAATTCTTGACATAGCTTGCAAGACCATCTTAAGAACACCAGACCTTGCACTATAAGGCCATAGAAAAGAATAAGTTAATAAATATAGAATATATATATAATTAAAAATTTATAGCATGTTTACACACCACCTTCCAGCTCCAACTACAACCATCTTTTCATTTGCAAAATCAATTAAAGGATGACATGTGCTCTAACAGTTTCAAGTAATCCTACTAGTGCTACACCAGTTATTCCCTATAAACCAACAACACACAATATCCTTGCCAAATTGAATAGAAAAGAATTACCCGTGTCACCAGAATGTCATTAGCACCTAGAAATTAACAAAGAGATCAATTTAAGTAAACAATATAGTAAATACCTTTGCTTTCTTCAGGTTGCTTGAACACCATAACGATGACGTGTTTCAAAAGCCCACTTCATATGAAAATTCTTAAATTGACAATTCTAAAAATTGTAAAAGTAATGTAATTAGGTTAATAATTAAATCGATTTTTTAGACTTTCAATGGTAAGTTACCTTAATTTGGGTTCTTCACCAAGTCGGGTTGATGATGGTGGAGAATTGTCCCCGAGTGGCGGCGAGCATCTCCTGCCCATATAAGCTATTTTCAGCTTATCTGGTAAAAGGTTTCTGACTATCATAAAATGTCCATGGTAGGATTTGTATAAAGATATTATAAACATAACGACTGTACTTATACTTAAATCAGATAATTATGAAAAATTGTAAAAGTGATAAAAATAGACCATCTCCGCGAGTTGGGCCAAATGGATATTTACTGCAAAACAATTCAAAAAATGCAGTTTAAGACCAAATTGCTCACTCCAACTAAAAAAGGCTATTCTCAGCCATCCTCTCACTCCCCATTTAGCGGATCACTTATCATAAGGTGAAAGGCTTCCAACTTTCATAAAATTACCATCACGATGACTGTAATTATACTTAAAATAGATAATTTTGAAAAATTCCAAAAAGTATTGAGATTAGGTTAAAAATAATTCATTTTTCAATGATAAACAATAATTTTTTTATTACCTTAATTTAGGTTTTTCGCCAAGTCGTATGATGATGGTGGAAATCGGTCCCCAAGTGGCAGTGATTTTCTTTTTCAAAAGAGCGGATTGGTGGGAAGATGAGTGTAACTTCTTTTTGTTTTTTGTTTGCGCTTCCCATACGGGTAGAGGCTTCCAATGGTCATAAAATGACCATTGTAGGATTTGTATAAATAGGTTTAAAATAATTCAATTTTTAGAATTTCAATGGTAAAAATTAATTTTTTACCTTAATTTGGGTTTCGATTGTTGATGGTCCATCAATAACAATAATCTTTGTGTAGAGACCTGCAAAGCATTTTTGGATTTCATTAGAAATTGCACTACTGTCTTGATTTCTTGTCAGGATTGGTTATGAGGGCCGAATCTCTTTGGTGTCTGCAAAATCAAAAGTTCCGCAAATGTGAAAAACATCGAGTAAATAAATTACGCGATAATATCACACTTATATTTCTTTATGTATAGTGGATTTGACGTGAGAGAAGTATGAGACTGAAAGAAGATGAGTTTAATGTGATATATGATACAATAGAAATAGAGATTTGGATGGGTTTTGAATACTCAGGGGAGTTAGCTATGATATTTCAGGATTTTTAATATTAACTAATTTCATCCTCATGGTAACAAAAAAGTGAGATATTTAGCCCTCGTTTGGTCTGTGAAAATAATGGGTATTTTTTGTTTTCATTTTCTATATTTTTCAAATTACTAATAAAAACGTGTTTGGGAAGAAAAAATGAAAACACTTTTTAGAAAAATTAAATGAAACACTGCTATATTAGAGAACGTGAAATCGAAGTTTCCCATATTTTCTGAAAATATTGAAAAGGAAAACAAAAATTATTTTCTGAAAGTATATTCCGAAAAGGAAAATAGAAAATATTTTCACAAACGAAACAGGGCCTTAGGGTTTGAAAAAGGAAGAATACGGAACAAAAAAAGAGAAAATGACTTGGATTTTGGAGAGTTTTAAGGATTAAGTGGTATTTATTTTTAAATGATAGTAGACTTTTAAAATAATGAAAAATAAAATGGGCCCACACACAATTAATCTAACGGCTAAAAAATATGGAGAGAAATCAAGATATTTCATGCAGTCGATCTAATTTGAACAATTTGAACCATTAACTAAAACTGATCTAAAGGTAAAAAATGATATAAAATAAATATAACGGTTAGAAAATATGGAGAAAAATAGAAGACATTTTAGACCATTGGTCCTTCTCCCATATTATATATATATATATATATATATATATATATATATATATATATATATATATATATATATATAAGATTTTTACTTAAGAGGCCTTGAAGACACCCCCTTATTTTCATTCCCAACCTCACTTACCTTCTCTTCTTACTAAAGACCTCAAACTTTTTTTTTTGGTTACATGGATGATCCGGGCTAGCTTGCGCGCACCCGACTAATCCCATGGAGATATACATGTCTTCCCATATATATTCTCATGGTAAGTCAGAACCAGGCTACCCATGTTAAGGGAGGGGTTCGAGCCTTGTACCTCTCACTTTACACCCGTAGGGAGGGGATTCGAACCATGGACCTCCTCTTTAAGTGTTGGAGAAGTAGCAAGGCTCTGGCAAGTTGAGTTAACCCAACTGGTTTCCTCAAACCTATTTTAACACTATAGAAAAAAAATCTTATTTACAATTTTACCCTCTTTTGTTTTTTATTCCTATATATAGTATTTATTTTCTTTCTAAACTCTAAAACACATTCTCTTACCTCATATTCCATTTCCATTCCATTTCTCGTTCAATTCTCTTTCCAGCGGGTCTCTTGCTGCCGGAGAAGGAGATCTCCGTCCATGGCTTGTTCGTGAACCCTGCGCCGATAGTGAACTCCGTCCAGCAAGTTTTTTTTTTTGTTCAGATGTGGTCAAACTAGTGTAGTTAGTTTTTTCCTTTTTTTGTTCTAATTAATTTGTTTTGTTTTGTCTTTTGTAATTAGTTTGAAATGTAATAAAATACTCAACTGATTTTATTGAATACTCATTTAATTTTATAGAGTACTCGTTATTTTTTTATGGAGTATTCACTAGTTTTTTTGGAGTACTCACTATTTTTTATGGAGTACTCATCAAAAAATAGTGAGTACTCCACATCGACGGTAGGTGGTGGCCGGAGGCCGGCGGTGGTGGCATGAGTCGGAGGTAGGTGGTGGTGGCCGGAGGTCAATGGGTTGTGGTCAGAATGAATAGTTGATGTCTCCCTTTTTGGTCTAACTATATTCCCCTAGGAGACATCGTTTTAGGTGAATATTCGACTTATTTGATAGACTTTTAGGTTTATTTTTGCTATATTTCATTTTCTCTCCTTGAATTTATAATATTTCATTTTTAGAGCTTTTGGTACGTTAATTCGTTTTTTTAGTGAAAAGTTCTTAGGTCCATGGATGCTAGGGAGAACCAATACAAGGAGAGGAATCGAGAATTAAAGTCATAGATCGCGTGTAGAAATCAAAGGCAAGAAAGGATAATCCGAAGAATTTATTAGAGGAGAATGAAATATGGAAGGTTGTTACAAATCACTTTTTTTGAGCCACTTAGCCACTTATTCAGCCTTAGAGTAGTGAATAGGGAATCTGCATCTCTGAGTCAGGAAGATTTTGCAAGTTGAACGGAGTGATTTCAATTCCGGACGCAAAAGTTACAGCTATTTTAGTAACAGCTGTACATCAGTTACGAGATTTCAATTTTGGATTGGCCTTTTTATTTTATTTGACCTATTTCCTTTAAGTAAAAGCCCAATCCGGATTCTCCACTATATAAAGGCCTTTAGACTTCATTTTTTATACACAAGTCAGAGAACGCCAGAGACTAGTCAGAAGCAAAAGGAGAGAAGAAACTGAAGCTGGGGAATCCTAATTCCTCCATCAACAGTCAATTCCTTCCCTACAATTAGGTTTTCTTATTCTTTTCTGTAATTGAATATGACTACCTTTTATCTTAATTTATTTTTTATCCTCCTGTACTTGGGAATCACTATATGGGTTGAATTCTAACTTGATTGATCAATGTTTTTCCGACTTGGGATTTAATAAATACAAATTGAATTCGTTATTTTGTGTTGGATTTTACTTTATTCTTCATTACTATCTTTGAATTCATGACCCAAGGGTAGTTTTCAGTAGTTAGGCTATTCATTATAGTGGTGTAATAATCACCTTGACGGGGGTTTAAATATAAACCTAGGTAATTGCCGTTGGTATTCGCTAGTGAACTTGGAGGCTTGACTAACCAATAGCTGAAGAGGTAAGAACTTAACCATTCGAAAGTAGTTGTAATCACCCTGACGGGGTCTATAATACCGTAGAAGAGCTCCTAAGTTCACCCTGACGGGGGTTAGGAGACTTGAGAATCCCGACTAGCACAAATATAACAGTTCAACTCTTAACAAAAAGCATTAATTAGGAAGGTTTAGGTGAAACCCTTGCGAAACTCAAGTACTACTTCTCTTCTTGCGTCCAACTCTTTTACTTGCTTTATTTTCATTTCACTTTAATTAATTTATCTTTTACTTTAATTTATTTTCATCTTAGTCCTTAAACAAAAAGCAAACAAACTCTATATCATTTACTTTTTTGTACTTGCAATTATTCCACTAGTTGATTCACACTTGAGTTGTACCTAATCCGTCCTTGAGAACGAATCCAATTTATCGGTTTATTACTTGGACAACCGTACACTTGCGGTCTGTGAGTCCTTGACCTTTATCGCATTATTTTATAACACACAAGGACCTACCAATTGTGTCAACACTCAATATTATTTTTTTGTCTTTTAGTGTTTTTTGTATTATATAAGGATATTTTAGTATTTGGTCATCCTTAAGATCTCTTGGAAGAATTAAGATTTATTCCATCCTTTATAAAGCAAAAAATCAGTCTCCAATACTCTATGTCTCATTCATCCTTTATATATATATATATATATATATATATGGTCTTCTATCATTAAAAAAGTTATAAGTTGACAGCAGGGGACCGACCACTGATACAAAACTGGACATGTGGCAGAAGTTTGTCCATATTGCCGAAACAGATGGGACAATTGTCTCTTTGCAACCTAGAAAGAAGTCGAATGTGCTGCAAAATGCAAGAAGTAACATTGTTACTGATGGGCTTCAAGGAGTTTCTTCGAATATGTAGCACATGGACATAAGTAATAATGCTACTGATACATTTTATGTGGAGCAGATGTTAGGACTTAGTGACAACGAATGGTGTGCCAAAGAAATCTCAAACAGTAAATTAGTCAAAGGGGTGGAGAGCAGGTTTGTTTTTGCAGCATATGTATCGTATGTTTGGACTAATAAGAACATAAGGCTATTTGATCAAGGTGCAAGGAGTAAGTCGAATAAGGAGCTAAAGGCGATAATTTATAATGAGGCAATAAATTATATGCGTGTTTGGGGAATAGAAAGAGACGGTGCATTAATTACTTCAGCTAAAAAATAACTAGTGAAATGGGATAAACTGGTGAATGGGATCAAAATAAATGTAGACGCGTTGTTTGATGTAGAGAAAACGGTGACTTTTTGGGAGGATTTGAGGGTAGATGCGTCGCACGAATGCCTTTCGAAACCGAACTTCTCGCGCATCATTTCGAGTTGAATATGGCGGTAGATCGGGGCTTCACCACTCTCACCATCTAAAAAGAATCGAGTGAGCTACACGCGCTAGTGAAGGACGGTTTGAGCTCAATAGGAAATCATAAAGGCTTGTCGATATCTACTAAACTCCAATGAGCAATTCGAGTTGATTTGGATGTACCGCGAAGCAAACAGATGCGCAGATTAGTTAGCTAAATCTGGTACAACTACCGAGGAGGGACCCATCCCGTACAGAGATTCGCCGAAGGGTTTGTGGCGCTTATTAGCCAAAGATTGGTACGGTTGGACGCTGCCTCGTGCACATCTAATATAGAAATAATCGTTATCTTTCCGATATTTTGACCTCTCTGGTAAAAAAATAAATAATAATAATTATAAGTTAGAATAAGAAAAAAGCAAAAATAGTCTATTTTTGCTCCTAATTTATCTTATATATTAGTTTACAACAATAATTACTATCTTTTTAATAAAACCTAAAGAGATTATTGAATCGGTAATTTCAAAGTCATTATTTTTTAAGGAAAACGACCCATAACAAAAGGGTCGTTGCATTGACTTGTAACTCCAGCATCAGTTAGAAGGATTTGATACCTAGGAGTATAACATTAACATGTAACCAAACGTGTGCCATCTCAATCCTCCAAGCGCCAACCCACCGCGTTGACTCAAAAGTCAAAGTAAATTGAAATGTAACTAACATCATGGTTTTAGACTTTTAGTTGGCCGCAAAAAATATGCGACAATTGACTTGATAGTTGAATTCCTATCCTTTTTTCTTTTATTAATATATTGATCATCCTCTACTCAATATTGGATCAATAACTAATTATGAGCCCGTTTGGGATTGATTATTTTGGAGCTAAAAGCGTTTTTTGATTAAAATTTAAATATTTGTAAAAAATAATAAAAAATATCTTGACATCTAAAATCACTTTAAGTGATTATTTTAATAATCACTAATTTAGTGCTTTTCTTAAAAGTTATTTTTAGAGTCTAAAATATTACTATGGATCTAAAATCATTTTAAGTGATTATTTTAAAAAACAATCCAAAACGGACACTATATTTATCACATGTCTTGTACAGTTGTACTCTTGAGGAGAGCATGACTTTAATTAATTTATTAAGAGGGAATAGTGTCATCATTTACTAAAAGATTATTAAGTAGTTTAATTGGAGTAAAACTATTGGTGGAAAAGAAATAGTGTATGAACAGTTAAAACTTTATAAGTACACTACAGACTACAGAGTGTGCCAAACGCGGTTTGACTATTAAATAAATAATAATATGTGGTCACTAATTTCAAATGCATGCGAAATAGCAAGTTGGCCAGAATACATATCTATGTGCGCTAGAACTTTTGTTTTGTAAATACAAATGCAATGAGAGATATGTGACTCGATCTAAAAGAGATTCATGTAGAAGACAGATAAAGATAAAATAAATATTTTCCAGATTCTTTGCATTAAATTGAGGGATTGTGGGATTGTGGGATTGAGGCATCGACTAGTAATTTTTTAATTAGGGGAAGGGCGGTCTGTGAGAGACCGCTCCTAGTGCGATAATTAAAAAAATTAATTTTAAATAAGGGTGGTCTCCCGCTGACCCCCCTTAGTGCAAATGTTGACCGCTAGAGGGCGGTAGGGGGATACCACCCCTATTTCAATTTTAAAAAAAAAAGAAGGGCGGTCTCCCTCTGATCGCCCTTAACCCATTAAAAGCTTTTTCCCCAAATCGAAATCTCATTCTGGAAAATTAATAAACCCTCCTACCACTGCCCCTTGCCACCATTTGCCGTGCCGCCGCCGTCAAATGCTCCTATTCTTGGCGATTCAACTTGTTTTCTCAAGCCCATTGGTGTCGCCTAAGGTGTGATAAAATAATGCTATAAATAAGTACAAATAAACACCCTAGGCTGAGTACGGTTCTGCAAGTATTACAGGACGTATGCAAGTTTTAATGATAAGAAGATTTGTTCCTCAGAGACTACGAAAGTTAGGAAGAACTTATGCAAATTATCAAGTACAGATATGAGAGATAGAACAGATAATACGCGAAGGAAGAAAAGGAAAATAGATTTTTATTTGGTTTTTGAATAATAAAAAATAAACTAATAAATTAAAGACAGAAAAGTAAATAAAAGAAAAGAAGATAGTATGATAGTTTAGCCTGAGTAATTAGCAAGTAATCCCCACTAGTTTTGCCGTTCTAACACATGTAAGGGTGAATCATGTAGTATTTCAATGTTTGGTTTCAATTGCGCTAGGTAGATAATTTTAGGGTTTACCTGTGTCAATAAGAACCTAAGTAATCTTTTCCTGCAATTGATTAAAAATCAATACGCTAAACCATAGTGACAATCTAGTTAGGTTGATTTGTCAGGTCTAAACCTTGTTCTAGACGCTATGTGTTGTTCCTATAATTAAATATGCCTTAGCTAATGACTTATCTAACTACTATGAAGGTAATCCTATACGGTTGCAATCCGCAAAGAAAACAGATTATAATTCAAACACATAGACAGAGAAATAAACATGAATTCAGTTTAAAACATATAATTTTCAAATTAGATATATGTCAATCAAAACTAGGGTTCATACATATATGCTAAAACTCAAGCTAAATTTATTTAATTCATACTAAGAAAAGAAAAGAAAAGAATTACAGAATTAAAGGTTGAAGAAGACATGATTGATGCACAACTGCTTCCAGACTTCTCTTCTTGTGTGATAGCTTCTTCCTGACCTTAAGGTTTGGCCAAGGATGACTTTCTAATGATAAGAGGCTGTATTTATAGTGTATAGGAAGAACTAATTCGTTTTCTTGAAGGAGAAGGTAAGTAGTGGACTCCAAGCCCTACTCAAATTCGTAACCCTAAAATATGAAATCAGTCCTGTTTTTGTTATGGTCTTAACAGCTTCAATTCTTATCCGTTTGACGCGTATGAGTAGTCAAAATTCATCGTCTAAGAAAGATCTTTAACTTTGCTCTTGATTGTTTTTCCAAATTCCTCACCTATTTTGAGATATATGGCAGCTTTTCCTTTTTCATATTTTTAGCTTTTACTTCCTTATCTTCAATTTCCATGTTTATCCTCTTCTCTTATCTCTTAGTCTTTGACTTGGACTCTAATTAATTACCATATATCTCTAAAACTTCACACTAAATAAATAATTAAACCCAATATGCTCTAAAAATAATAAATAATTAATTCAAGACACAAAATAGGAAAGTGTACTAAACCATGATAAAATCGACCTATAAACTAATAAATACGCCTAAACTGATGTCTCAGAGATAGATTTTATTATCACAAATGAGGAGACATTAAGACCCAGAACAGAACACAATGAATGATCCTAGAGCATAGTATCTAAAAAGTCTCATGTAGTAATGCTCAAGAAATAATGCACACGTATGCTTAATATACACATAATCAACTATCCATGAATTCAATTCAAGATTAATTTCGCAATGCCAGAAGGAGAGGTTGATAACTTAGTTCATGCTAATGGCTATAGGTTGTTCATAGGTCCTCATATAGCATTCAATGGTCCACTTACCTACTACCTAATAGCTCAATTGTTTCTCCACCAAGCAGTTAGAAATCCTAAGGTCTTTGGTTATAACGTGGCTTAGGAACGGTGTGGTATATTTGGATAATGAAAAGTGAGCTTTTGGCTCTCTCCTCACATTTCATCAACGAATCGCCCTAGAGCTTGAGTTTTCACTCGAAGATGTTCTCACTCAACCCAATTGTTGATGCTTTTGATGTGCATCCCCAATAATCCCAAATAAAACCTTTCCGTGATGATATACAAATTCCACTTTGCCGGTCTGAATATATATTCTTTTCATATCAATTTTTTCTTTTGTATAACTATGACTCTCGTTTTAATGTTCGAGATATCACGCTATTTTTTATATATTATGCCTTTTCATAACTTTAGCTCGTAGCTTCTTGTTCATTCACTATTACCCCGACAAAGGGTTACAATATTAACTTTTTCATCGTCAATAAAATCACAATTACAATTTCCCAAACCCAATGTCCATAATGATGAAACCCACCACCCCAAACTCAAGCTCTAAAAATGACTTGTCTCAAGTTTTGCGATTCGAGTATGGGTCATATAGATAATTCCTACCAACTAAGGGTATGGATTATAATGTGGTTAAATAAAAGGCTTTAGAAAGGCTCAGAGGGGCTAATACAGATAAATAATAACAAATATCAAATAAAAAGGGTGAGAAGGTATAAAAGGCTTCAAGTGGCTTCAATATGAAAGAACTGCCTTATTCATTTTTCTAACTACCTGATTTTGTTACTTTTTCACTAATAGTTCATAGATAAGCGAGTTTTCAACTAATTTCAAACCTCACGTTCTATACACCAAATAACTATCCCTAAGTTTCAACGTAACTTTTTAGCATTGCTCATTAACTTTTGAGTGAGAGAAAGAAGAATTATGAGAAGAAGAAATATAGGCATAGTTAATTATGTTTTCTTTTTCTTTATATACTGTTGTGTGCTAGCTTATTTTTAAGCTGCCATCTTTTCTCTCCCGCACCTAAATATATATATATATAACCTTAACTTTCATCTCATTATCAATAACTATGTAAAAGTTTTAAAATATTATAATCGTATAATATTTTTTTAAATTTCTTTTCCCTTTTTTTATTTAATAATGCATTGATTTTCACATAGAAAACCATATAAGAATGAAGCAATTAAATTGATATAAAATAACGTTTTTTTAAGCATCTTGATACGGGAGATATATAATGTGTCTTTCAGTTTATAAACATAAATATTTATGTTATTCAAATCTTGAGGGTGGCAAGCTTCTCCTTTAATGTCGCCTCGTTATCTGAACTCAAGGTATCGTTTGTCAATTTCTGGACAAGAGTTATAGAAGGGTTCAAACACATCTCATTTTTCACAACTCAATCCATTAAACCAAAAGTATGATTAGCGTTTACCATCATGAAACCTCCTCCACATAAAGTATCTATCTTTTCTTTGGAGACACCATCTAAACTTCTATAGAGCATGCCCAATTAAAACTACGGTGTATATCCATGAAGTGGATATTTTTTCCAAACATGATTGAAATCGAGTCCATGTTGCTCCTAACGTTTCACCTTGTTCTTATTGAAATCTTCCAAGTATAGTTGAGCAATCAATCGTACACTCTGAGGATACTACTTTTCGAAGAACGCGGTTTGCAATTGATCTCATGTACTAATGAACTCTCGCAGTTGTTGATCATACCATTCACTCGCATCTTCGTTTAAAAAAGAACGAGAACATAATGAGGTACACCATATCTTAAGTGTCACCTTCAGTGATATATGCATCACATATTTTCATAAATTTTTTCATAGCTCTAACGGGATCTTCACGGACATCCCCATTATAATGAACGTAGCTAGAAATTTGATTTTTCTTATACCCGTAATGGGCTTGAATCTCACGGCTTGAATAGAAGGTGGGCGAATCCCAAGTGGTGGAAAGCGGAATGGTTATTGCTTGTGAGGTTGCATAAACCAAGGCACGACCTTTGGTTGGACTTGTGCACGTTGATTATCATTTGGTGGTGGCTGATCTCTAGAAGGGGCTTGATTTCGGTTGACACCCTCATTCTCTGGTGGAACAACCCTTGTGGTGGAACTACAAGTTTCCCATTAGTATCCAAATTCAGCTGAGCATTCACATTCACGATGACCATCTCTTATTTTTCTATTATTTCTCTCTCTCTCTCTCTCTCTCTCTCTCTCTCTCTCTCTCTCTCTCTCTCTCTCTCTCTCTCTCTATCTCTCTCTCTCTCTCTCTCTTCCTTTGGGCTCAAAGCAACCTCTCAGGGTTCGAGAGCGCATACACCGAACCTAATAAGCTAGAGAGACAAAAACACGAGTAAAAGCAAAAACAACTAAACTCTACTATACTAAATGACACTAGAAATTACTTACTACCTGCAAGTGTACAAGATGTTGACAAGTAATAATTGATAAGTATGGGGGTATCGTCTCCACATGTCCTAATAAGGTTAAGATAATTGTGTTTACAAGTATGGTAGCGTAAGTTGCGAATATAAGGAACTAAACGAAAGATATTTATTGGGTTTTTTAATTATAAAACTAAAATGCGATAAATAAAGAGTAACTAGAACGATTGATAAAAGTGGAATGGTTAAGACTAAAATAAAATGCAAATTAAACTACTAACGAGGTAGAAATATATGAGATATATGAGATATATGATTGAGTCTTTCTAGTAATTATAAAAGTTAACTATTTAGATGTTTCTAGATATAAGGGCGAATTGATCTTTCACACTATTCGGTATTCAATGTTCTTCCTAAATCCCTTCCGGGTAGATAAGAAACTATCCCACGACATTAGAGACCCCTCATGGGTGACCTTACAGTGTTTTCAAACACTATATGATTTAAACCTTATTGACTACTTGGCTAGTCAATACCTTCTGGTTCATTAACGAATACCAAGCGTCTATATGTTATGTAATCTGACCCTTCTTCTGAGCGATGGTCTAATTACTAAAGTACCCAATACTTGTCTAAGGAAATGATAGCAGTCAAGCATACACATATAATTAAAAGTGTAAGAATTATATTCAAAATGAAAAACCAAATAAAAGTACTATAATGTTTGATGAGAAATAGATTTGGATTGGTGAAGAATGGTGAAACCCTTCTTCTCCTTCTTCTTACTTCTTGATGCTGACTCCAGACGTGTTTATTAGCACTCAAAATAGTGTGTTCCAATGTTATGAGCTTCTAAAATGACTTTATAGCTGATATAAAATGTTTTGGGCACACTTGGGCCTACTTGGGTAGGTTTAAAATAGCTTAAAGCCATGGTGGAAACATTAGCATAAATTCTTCAACTGAACTCTGAATTGACTTCCATCACTTTTCACGCGTCACTGACTTCAAGCTCCATACAAATCATAAAGAAAATTATCCATAATTCTGACCATTAAATCATGGTGACTGAATCAAGTGGTTTCAAGTTTTTCTCGATAAAAGCTCTAATTTCTCTAAAGTGACTTTTTGCTCTTTCTACGTCTTGGCTTGGGTTTTAACCGAATTCTTGACTTCTCCTTATCATCTTGGCATCTTGTATCATCCGTGTGCCTAAAAACTGCACACTTAAAGCACAATTAATTCACAAAAGCTCTAAGAGTAGCAATATCTCCAAAATAAGACAAGAATGGAAGATATGTCAGATAATATGGAATAATCCCTCAAATTGGTCCAATAAACCCCTAAAAAGATGTCCCGTGATACGGTTATTCTATCATAAAAGACGAGATATCAATAGTATAACACCACTTCGCTTTACTACCTATGTTGTAGAAATAAAGGCAGCGTCCATATATTCTGGCCATATCTTGATCAATATTTTGTGATATTTATTGAAGATATCCTTGTTTATTCGAAAATCAAAGCTAAACATTAACAACATTTACATCAAATTTTGCAATTACTAAGACACCTTCAACTATATGCATAGTTTAGTAAATGCAAATTTTGGTTAGAAAAATTATCTTTATTGGGTCATGTAATCTCATACCAAGGTATAACAATGGATACCACAAAAATAAACTCCATCTTGGCCTAGAAACAACCCAAATATGTCACTTGAGTTCATAGCTTCCTCGGATTGGTCGGATATTATCGTTGATTTGTGAAGAACTTTTCAAAGATAGCATGGTCTCTCACAAAACTCACTCGAAAGAAAACAATTTTTATTTTGGGATGATCAGTGTGAAGATAGCTTTCAAGAATTGAAAAACCATTTGACTAAAGCTTGGATTCTCTCTCTGCCACAAGGAATGTAAAAAATTGTGGTATGTAATGACACATTGAAGGAAGAGGTGGGATGTGTACTGATGCAGACCGGACATGAAACTGCTTACACCTCACGAAATCTGAAACCTTATGAACAAAAATACCCTACACATGACATGGAATTAGCTACCATTGTGCTTGCTATTAATAAATGGAGGCACTATCTTTGGTGAAATACGTTTAAATTTTGCACTAATCACAAGAGTTTTAAATACTTATTCTCGCAAAAAGAATTGAACATGAGGCTGAGGCGATGGATGGAAGTTTTGAGTAATTATAATTTCACCATCAACTATGTTTCGATGAAGGCAATATTGTCGTAGATTCCTTAAGTCAAAAAACAAATATTTCTAAACTAGCCATCAAGGAATATGAGTTACTTGAAGAAATTAGTTGTTGGAAACCTAAGCCGGCTACAACTGGGATCTTGTTTGCAAATATACAAGTTTCAATCTATGATATTACTTCAGATTCGAGAAGCCCAAGAAAAAGATCAGTATATTCAAAAGATGAAAAACCAATTGGAAGGAGGAAAATTAGATTTTAAATTAGGAGTGAATGAGTTTTTCTCTTCCGAGATAGAATATGTGTACTCGACGATCCATAGTTGAGAAGTGAGATTCTTGAGGAAACACACGAACTATGTATACCATCTATCCGGGGAGTAACAAAGTATATAGAGACTCAAAGAAAACCTTTTGGTGGAATAATATTAAGTGTGAGATTGCAAAATTTGTGTCAAAGTGCCTCACTTGCCAACTGATTAAAGTTGAGCACGAATATTCATTGGGTTGCTACAACCCTTACCAATACCTGAATGGAACTAGGAACTTATTACCATGGATTTTATTACCAATTTTCCAAGGACTCCTCACAAATTTGATGTGATATGGGTGGCTGTGGATAGATTGACCAAAACAAGCCATTTTATGCGTAGTAATGAGCAAGATTCTCTTAAAAAACTAGTGGATAAATACATTACCGATATTGTAAGGATCCGTAGAATACCTACAAGTATTATATCAGATAGAGATCCTCGTTTCATATCTCTCTTTTGGAGCTGATTAAAAAATCACTTGGCACCTGGTTAAATTTTAGCACAACGACACATCCTCAAACCTATGCGCAATCTGAAAGAGCTTTTCATATTTTGGAAGATATGTTTTTTTTTATTGCGATCATGTATATTATATTTCGGAGGGAGTTGTGAAAATAATTACAGTTTGCTGAATTAGCTTACAACAATAGTTACCAATCAACCATTAGTATGGCTCCATATGAAGCACTATATGGTCGTAAATGTTAATCTCCTTTGTACTGGGATAGAGTAGGAAAAATAAAAATCAGTGATTCGTAAATGTTGCTGGAGTTTTTAGAAAAGATGGAAAAGGTGCACATCACTCGTAAGAATATGCTTACTGCAAAATGTCAAAAAAATGGTATGTAGATAAACATAGAAGGAATCTTGAGTTTTAATGGGGTTTATGTGTTTTACATATTTCTCCACATTATGGCGTCATACTATATGGTAAAGTAGGAAAACTAAGTTTGAGGTATGCATGGCCATTTGAAATCACAGAAAGAATTGGACAGGTAGCTCACCGTTTTTCCTTTCCACCTAATCTCGCCAAAATGCATGATATTTTCCATGTACCAGTGTTAAAGAAATATCATCCGCGCCTATCACACATATTGGGTCTGAAACCTCTACGGCTCAGGGAGAATTTATCGTACGATGATCAACCAATCTGAATAATAGATTACAAGGTACAAGAGTTACGCACGGAAAAAATCCCTTAGTGAAAGTAATTGGGGTCGCCGTGGATTTGAAGAAGCTACTTCAAAACGAATTGATGAGATCCAAAGAGACTACCCTGAACTGTTTTATCCAGAGACATGTAGAAATATCAAGGCCATTGTTTTTAAAATGGCGGAAGAGTGTGGAACCTGAGATTTTATTTTTAATTATAAGCATTATATCTTAAATAAAAAATGGAGTTCATGTTACCTTATAAGATTAGATCATAAGTTATTAGTGTAAAAAATATACATTTCATTATTTTATATTCTTTGAGGCCTTCATAGTGAATACCCTATAATTGTTTTAGTAGATAAACTTACAATTGTTGAGCAGGTGCTGGAAATTGGATAAGAAAACACATTATATCTGATTAGTATTAAGGATATATCAAGTCTTAAAACAAGATACCAACCCACACAAAAAAAGGGAAAAAAGAGAAAAAGGTAAAGACAAACTTATGTCACTTGACAAGAAACGGAAGAAGAAAACTAAATTTGGGAAGCTAATTTCTTACAATTTAGGTGAGAATTATGTGTTTATATATATATGCGTGTTATATGTATGATTATTTATGCGTATATCTATGTGCCTGTGAATATTCAAATGGTATAAATTTCATTAGCTAGTGCAACTATGTGTAAATTGTGTACTAATTTCAATTGTGGGAAAATTAAAGTTATATTGAGGGTGTTCTAAGGCTCTAAACTTATTGTGTAGTAAAAAATTATTTGATTATGATGTTGGTTAAAGAATAACAACCTACTTTTGTCGTTTCTCTATAATTTTTGAGACTCCATGTTCTTATCAATAGTTTGTGATAATTCATGTGCCAATATATTACTATGATTGCTTCACTATGGGAGCATTATGTCACCATAGGCAGTATTGAACTCGACGGACGATGGCATGGACTACCATATGCTATTCCAACCTAGCGGATGGACGGAGAGCTTCATGGCTAGTTGGTCGTAGGATTTTGTGTTTCCAAGATACAACCATGTGGATGTTATAAGTGGAAGCATTCATGGAAGGGGTTATAAGACGTCATCAAATGAGTATCGTATCCTTACTATGTAATTAGTTGTGTGGAATTATATGCGATCTAATGTTACACTGGATTATTTGTACCCGCTCATGTTATGCGCATTGATTAATATTACTTATATTAATAAGGAACTATATTTAAAAACTCAGACACTTCACTTAATCACTGAGCTTTATAGCTCACCATATTATTTTAAACGTCATAGGTGGAGACTTTGAGGGGTAAGGCTGATTGAAGCTTGGTTCCGAATAGGAGCTAGCATGATTTGTGCTAGGAGTCCTTGTAGTATTACTTTTTAGGACTTATTGTATAGTACCAAAAGAGGTATTTGCTCCTTTTCATGATATCATTGTACATAGTGATCCTGTTTAGATAATTTGTCTGGGGGGGGGGGGAGGTTTTGTGTAAAACTCATGTACTTATAAACTTATTGGCAATCTTGATGATCGTCTTTTGTGTAAATATTTGAGTTCTACTGTTATATAATAATATTGTTAGTGCATTTCTTGTCTCGAAATCCCTTTTGGTGTAATACATTTCTTCGTGTTTTGTGAAGATTGATTTTTAGTTAAGTATTGATAGTTCACTTAGGGTTGTGCTTTGTATAACTATATCACAACGACTAACATGTAATTAATCTTTTGATGATTTAGACACTGTGAGTTATAAGTTTGGTGTCCTTTAATCATAAAATTATTATTTTACCTATTTAGCTCCATCTAAGCCTATCCTTCCTATATAAAGTTTCATGGATCGAACTTAAAGAATAAAATACGAACACTTAAATGTTATATAATTTTTTCTTAATCAGACGCATTTGTTTCTAATTTAATCGTTTGAACTTTTTTTTTCATGCGCGAATGATAAAGGAATAATGAAATGTATCATATCGTGTTTCAGACAGTCTTTTGTCTTCATTATTTGATTAATGAAATTGTGTAAGAAATCACATATTAACATAATCATTCATTTGTCATATGGCAACTAAAGAAAAGCCAAAATTGGTAGGCTACATAGAATTAGTAGAATTTACATATTGATAATTTTCTCTAAATTATAACTTAAATGCTCTTCTAGACTAAGTTTCAAAAATATACATATAAGCATTAATATTAGAGAATATCTTGTTCTTTCCGTTCTTATTCTTGTTTTTAACAGTAGGATTTACTGTAGTTAAATTATTATTTTAACCTGATTATTGTATACTAATTCGTTACGGGCATGCTAAAGTAAAATAAAAGTTTATCTCGAACCGAGCGTTACATAGCGATTCGTGAACGAATTGGTTCATGTATAGCTGTAATCATACCTCTAATAAAAACAATGATAAAGTGGACGACTTGGAAGCAGAAATATTAAATTATAAACACATTAAATTTATCTTTGATTTATTCAAATCCAACAAATTTGATTAAAAATATATGCCCGCCTATTTAGCAAATTATATTAGCTATGTATAGTAGAAGATTCCCCTTAATTTTAAGAGACATGTGGAGACTAAGGGGGTGTTTGTTTGCACTTAATGAGATCTTAATCTGGTTCATTAAGACACTGGATTAATAAGACTGTTTGTTTTTACTGTCCAATTCAGATCTGAATGGCTCTTAACGGGTCTGTTTCATTAAGATTTCAAACCAAGTCTGAATCATTCAGACACTGCCTCTTAACAGAATAAGTCCTATTCAGTTGTTCATTCAGCATTCAGCACTTATTACTTTAAAAAACAAACGCCACCTAAATGAAGTGAACGCAATAATTTTTTGTAAAACATCAAGTTTTTTAGATAACTTAATTATGAATATAATATTCAAAAAAATTCGTTCGAATTTGTTTCAATAAATTAAATATGAGACATGTTTGACTCGGCTTGAGAAACTAAACAAACAAATTCACATTTTGTATTCGATTTGCCTCAGTTCATTTACAAACCTAAGCAGGATACAAAAAATTAAATTATTTACGAATAATGTAAATCGAAGAAACTAAATGAGTTGAGTAAATATATTGCCTTTTTCATATCACCCTCATGTCACCCCGTTATTAGTGGCAGACTCATGCTTTGTCATAAGGGGCTTAAGCCCACTTAGATTTTATAAAAACTATATCAGTATATTTTAACTGAAAATAATAACTTGGTCTAAACTTTATTTGAAATTAATGGGTAAAATTTAATAAACACTAAATAAAGTTCACTGTCCAACACTAAAAAATTCACAAAATAATTTTATAGTTAGAATTATTTATTGTTTTCTTCAATAAAGATCTATATTAAAATTTATAATGAAAAATTTCACCAAACTTAATTAAAAAAAAAAATTCTACTCTAAATCTTATATAAAAATATTTCTTATACCCTACTCAAATAAATTTAAATTAAACTCACGGAAAATTTAAATATTAAATATAACTAAGAAAATAGTTATTTCTTAACTTTCATCTCTATGAAAGCATGTTCGATACTTCTTCCTTGTATCGTGACTTATATTGTGTTATTTCAATTTTTTCAATAAACTATATAATTAAGTCCCTTTATATATAAGCTCCCTTGATTCAATCGTTTAAGTCCACAACTGCCATTTATGTCATATGATTTGATTGTGAATAAAATGAAGTTAGATTGAAAAAAGTAAAGGAATCAATAATTCTTATACATTCAAATCACGTCACATACTGGGGTGGTATGAGATTGGTATGAAAAAGAGTGGTATTTACATTACTCGAAAAGCATATATTATGGTTGATTATTCAAATAGTAATATCAATATTAACTATGTGATGAAGTAGATTTTATTCTTTCATTTATCAACATGTAAAAACAGTGAACATAATAATTATTTTTTACTAATTTACTTTGTTGATAATTTAATTGTACAATATAATATTGAATATAAATAATTAAACATTGAGATTTAGTATAATTAAATTAATATATTTTTTCAATATAAAAATAGATCAATATCTTAAGTATATTTCAGTTTATGTATCACTATTTTTGCTTAACAATTTTTGTTATGACATAAAGTGGTTATAGTTATTAATTAATATATGCAATTGAAATTTTTTTTTTGGAAAAATTATATAATGAAGATTTTGTAAGTTTTTTTATTAGGAAGGATTTATTAAAATATAAAACATCATATTAAAAAAATATATGTGTAAATACGAAAATAAATATGTGCATAGAATTGTTGGTAAAGAAGGGAGAAGAGTCAAATGAGGAGTCGAGGGAATTCAAAGATCCGCCGAACTACTTGTGGACCTACATTACAAGCGATAAGGGTGGTTGATTTATGCGTAGACTTGTTCTAGATATCCCTTAAGAGTTTGTAAGTTGATTTAACGTATAGCTTTTATTTGTAAGCCACATATGTATGCACAAAAAGAAGTTGTTTTGCTTATGTATAACATAAAATGGAAAATACATAATTATAGTTTTATAAGTATGTATGATTAATATTGGGCTGCTTTATTATTAATTTGAAATGGGCCTAATGTAATGGAATAAATGTAATAGACTAATAGACTAGGCGTGTCTTAGTTTTAGTTTTGTTTTAAAGTTTGTAATGTTACATTTTGTGTTGAGCTTTATTAATAAAAGTTTTGATTTACCGATCAAAAAAAAAAGTATGTATGATTAATATTAGTTTTTTGTTTAATAGTAATTTCTCTTTTGAATATTTTTTTAATAAACCATTACAATAACTTATCGTGGTGGGGCTGTGGCAAATTTCCACTAATTGTTAAATGTCTTAATTAATTTTTATAACACTTTAATGATGTGGCAATAGTTTAATATACTACAGTCATATGTAGACATGTTTTTTTTTTGTCTAAGAAAGAATTATGTGTCATGTGATACTATCCTCCCAAACCACAAACTTTGAAGAACAACCATTAGCTAGAATTTCTCAATCCAAACAGTCTTAATTATTGATATTTTTTGTGTATGATAATTTAAAAGTATAAGGCTATATATGATGAAAAACATATCCAACAAACCTTATTTTATTGAGTTACTCCTTCTATCCATCTTTCTATGCTCATCTTTTTGTGGCAAACAGATTAAATAAAGTATTTAATACTCTTCATATTTACAAAATTATCATTAATTAATATGAATGAGGTTATTTATTTCAATACTTTATCTTCTATTTAATTATGGATAATATTGAAAAAATATAGAGAAAAAATGTCTTGATATTGAAAGGGGGATAAATTTACGAAGTTGAACAAATAAAACTAAGCACTTAGAGTAACTTCCATTTTAAAGTAAGAAAAATGGTTCAATCATATTAGTAATAAAATAAGTACTTTTCATTTAAAGAGAATAGTACTTGAAACGACTAACAATTACAAAGAATCTATTTTTTAGTGTTGTGTTATAGGTGGTATATAATAAATTTGGCATTTGTTACAAGTGGTGGTCAGCAAATTAAATGATTTGTTCTAGTATTATACTCAACTATTCTTTTTGTTTCTAAATAATAATATAAATTTGACATTTGATACAAGTTTTGTTCGGTTGATTGAATGATTTATTCTAGTATTATACTCAATTATTTCTTTTATTTCTAAATTATTTCCCACTTATTATAAATGTAGTTCTAAAATAATTGTTCACGTATAATATAAGACAATTTTCTCAAATTTTTTCACTATTATCCTTATTAAAATATTATAATTAATATTTTAATAAACATTTATGATTTCAATACACATTATGAAATTTATTTTAGTAATACAGAATTAAATGAATACATTTATTAATATATGTGAAAAACTATGTGGACATTTATTTAGGAACCGAAGAAGTATTTTTTGAGTTATTTATTTGTTATTACTAAATATCTTGTTCACTAAGTCTTGTATTCGGTTTCTGTTTTATTCTTATCATTATCAATGGAGTTACTATATCATTTACCGGTTTATAAACACTTTATAGTCAATAAAAACTATCATAACTACTCGATCACAACTTTGTAACAACTTAGAAAACCAAATACAACCCAACTTTTAATCACATGATTCTTAAGATTTAATGCAAGAATATCATGAACTTTGGAAGTACTAACAACTGAAACAACTTTTAATATTTCACTAATTATTACAAGCACATACACTTTTTGTATGAAATACATGCTCTTTATCTATGCAGGAGAGGGAGAGGGTGAGGGGGAGGGGGAGAGTTGAGCATACTCGAATGTACAATTTTCATAACCTGAAAAAAGTAAAGCAAAAACAAGTTTTAATAACTATGATACTTGACTATAAATATGTATCAATCTTTGACCATTTTGAAGTATCAAACTTACTTGGGTTAGTAACAACAATGACTGCAGTATTGGTGAAATTACAAGCATTGAATTGTCTTCCTTGACTCTGGTAATAAAGGTTCATGACTTGAGAGGCATGGTTCATTATATTATCTGGATTGAAGCATCCAGGTTGATTAAATAGTGGGCTGCAATCCAATCTATAACACACGTCAAAAATATTCTTTGTAAGTGCTATATTTGATGTTGAAGGCTTTGCAATGCACCATGATGCCTGCATAACATTTTATTTTTTTGTTAGAAAAAATACATATTAGTTTACATTATACCTTTTTATAGGGATGAGCAAATGAAAACCCAGAAACCAAACCGAACCAAAAAACCAGAAAAAAACCATTTGGTTAGGTTTTAAATTTTTCAAACCGAAAATCTCACTTCGGTTAGGTATAATATAGAAAAATTTAACCAGACCTATTATATAAAGTTGTTAAAGTATCTTAAGTTGTAACCAAAGAATAAAAGAGAAGTTATATATATATATATATATATATATATATATATATATATTATTTTTATTTGCGTCCAAAAAAAAAATCCATAAAAGGGTTATTCTACTCCAATAGGTTATTTGTTTTACTTCAAATAAAAAAGTTTTTAATCATTTTTTATCATATTACATTCTTGAAAAAAGGATATGGTGTAATGTACATTAGCTGAGTAGTACATTAATACTACTTGATAGTTTTTCCATTTATGTGAAAAGAAATGGACTTATTTTTTTTAGTAACTGTTGTAAATATAATACAATATAAGCATATGTATACCCTATTAGTTAACTGATTCAATATATTTAAACAACAAATTAAATATGCTAATGGCTAATTATCTCAATTTTTTACTACATAATATATATAATGAAATCTTGATCTAGTTAGACCTTTACTTGTTCGAATCGCATGCCAAAACCAAAAAAAATGTCATGATATTGAGTAAACCGATCCAAACACCGATTTTCCGAATAGAAAATGAACCGCCGGTTCGGTTTTTAACTTATAAAAAACCGAATCATTCGGTTTGGTTCCGGTTTCAGCCAATAACCGTGACGAACTGAACCATACTCACCTCTACCTTTTTACATCAACATATAGAGTAATTTCACTAAAAAATATTATGAAACTTGTGGGCCTAACGTACCTGGCCAGGCAATTGTCCATTTGCAAGCTTAATTTCACCTAAACATACAAAAATAAAGTTAAATAATTTAAGACATTTATCTTTAATAAATTAAATATGATTAACATTTAATTATATTAATTAATTATGAAAGTTGAAATATAAAAAAATATTAAAATAAAAACTCTCATGAGTTTAAAATTAGTGAATGAGCATATATACATATATATGAATTTTATTTTAAAGTTTATTAGAGAATCACATACTAGTATAATATATATTTTTATAATAATTGAAACTACTTCAACCACACTACACAAACATTATCAACCACAAGGAGCATATATGGGTCATGGGTATTTAAAATAAATCTCATTTAGCAAAATTAATATACATGGACATTATATGTTATTTATCTCGAAAGAATGCTGAATTTGCAAGAAAAAATTAAGTTTTTGGATAAATATTTTGATTTCTTGTAAAGGACTAGGTAGAGATAGCTAATCGATTATACTAATAAGAAACAAAATGAAGATCTTAAAAACATAATGAGGTTTAAAACTTATAATTTACCTGAATCGAAGAATGTGAGAAAAAGAAATATGATGAGAATTGAGATAGATAAAAATAAGTAATTAGCCATGGATGCTAAACTAATGTGATATCTATGAGAAACTGAAAAAGTGAGTGATGCAATTTTTATAAGAAAGAGCTTGATTATATAGTATTGTCTGAAGTTGGTACACGATATAAACATTCATATTAGTCCAAATATATTAATGTAATTATTATTTTATATACAACTTTTTATTTCTATTTTTAATAAATTTGTAGAACATTCTATTTCAAACAAACAATTAGACAAGGTTAATTAATGTTTGGTTCATATTATACTCTAAATACACCGCGGCATAATCTAAATCAATAACGAAACATTATCAATTCTTCGAATCAACCCGTCAATATGCTCCCGATATATGAATTTATCGGGTAGTCTATCAAAAAATAGATGTTCAACATTATTATCTATTTATGATATCAAGATATTATTTTCTAATACATTCTATTATTAATTAATCCTATTTATATTTAATATTTATTTATATTTTCTATACAAATGAACTATATTAAATAATCATGTGACTTAATATATGAATAATTTTGTAAATATAAGACTACTTTTCTAAATATATGTGCACCAAAAAGGTAATAAAAAAACTTGGACGCGAAGAGTATTATTTTGTAATTGTGGGACCACGATTAAAGGTAAGATAAATACTGAAAATTGTATAATATAATTATCGAAAACGAGCATGTTGAGTTCATACATTTTTTTCAAGATTAAACATGAGTAATGCACTATAACAATCATGAGTATCACACATAAAGATGCCAAAAACAAGACATATCTCGTTCATGTTGATTGGAGGTTTATTCTTAATGCAAATAGAGACAAATATATTATCCCTATATGTTTATTATAATTTTTTTAGATATATAAAATTAACTTATTATTTATTAATAGAAACAATATAAAAAATTATTCTTATAAGTCACTAAGCGATTGGGACAACTTATCAACTTCTTTATTATTTAATATTTTTATATAAAAAAAATTCCCTCTCTCTCTCTCTCTCTCTCTCTCTCTCTCTCTCTCTCTCTCTATATATATATATATATATATATATATATATATATATATATATATATATATATATATATATATATATATATATATATATATTAATAATTACGTCACTACTTGTATTCTTTTTGTAATTATTTAAAAATGCAAAGGAAGGTTTTTTCCCATCTTAGTAGTATTAGATATATTATCCTATAAATTATCATATCTATCATTTTCTATTCCAATTAATATTCAAAATTTGAAAAAAACAATATCGGTTATTGATGAATAACTTCCTATGATAATTACATATTGTATATCATCCCCCTATTTATTTTAGCGAAAATAACATTACTAAACTTTAACAAATAATTAATACCAATCTTCTCGAACACGCTCTTGGGCATGGGATTCACACTCGCACCAGAATCACACATCTATTTTCCTTCCAATGTACCATATATTTTGATTGGGAAGTTTAAACCTCCAGGATCATTAAGCTTTGGTGTTGATTTTAAATGAACTTGCTTCGATATCCACTTGGGTAGGGCCACAATCTTACACTTTGTAAATTTATTCTTCTTGAAGAGTATCTCTTGAAGAATCATTAATAGTTTCGATTCTTATCAATGGCTTTGGTAAAGGGACATTTGTTTTCACTTGATTTAGCGTCTCTATGAAATTCTTGTACTCACAATCACACTCTGGATAAGTAATTCGTAATGAAAATGGTGGTGAAAAACATATGTGTAGGGGCAGCGGTCCCTGCCTACTCTTCTCTTGGACCCTCGGTGCATCAACTACCTCTCTTGGATTCTCAACCTCTTCAACTTAATCTTCGGCTGTTACCTCGTATAAGCTCAACTCGTTTTGTTCTATCTCTTTTGAGATCTCCACTTCATTAGATGTAGGGGTTGATTCCGCTATACTCTTACCTTGAAGGCAAACATCCTTACACGCTTCGTGACAAACCTTGTCATCAACATTTTGGATTAACTTGACATCTGTATTTGTACCTTGGGTTGATTGCAAGGGATGAATTTGTTTCATTTTTTAATGGTTGATGTGAGTTGCGTCAATCATTGCTCCAGAATTTGATTATGTTGCATATTCTACACCAATGATGCAGTGGCATCGATCTTCACCTCACTTTTGATCATATAATCCATTGAGATTTTGATGAATTTGTCAAAAGTATCTTTCAACCCAATTGTGCCTTCTTGTGAATGTGATGGGAGTGCCATCGGAGCTTGATTCTCGTTTTAAAAACTTGGTGGCTGAAAGGCTTGATTCTCATAGGCTTGTCCACTCATATATAAATGTTGAGGTGTCGTTTTATAAATATTCTCTTGACGTCGAGTTTGATTTGAATTGCTTTGATAAAAGGCCCCACTTGGAATTAATCGTTGGAACTGATTACCTTGGTGATAACTCTGAACAATTCCTCGATTTCCCATGGAATAACCATGGGTTTTGTTCACGACATTCACCTCGTAATTTCTTCCTTGGTTGATTTCTCTAACAATCATAGTAAGTTGCTTCAATTGATATTCTAAGCTAGAAAACTTAGCATCCACAAAATTATTACCATCTACTCGTGATTTACCTCTCATGGTATTAGAAATAGAAGCTCTCGACTGTGGCTAACTTCTCTCAGATTCTACTATCTTCTCCGTACCAATCGATGCTTCATTCAGGTCCATGGAAACAAAACCACCCTTACCAAGATTATGCACTATCAATCTTGAACTCGTGTCGAGACCTTTATAAAGCATAGGTAGTTGAAACTTGGGCACATACCCATGTAATGGACACCTTGCCAACTTCTCCTGGAACCTTGTCCATACTTTGCCAACACTCTCGCAGGCTCCTTGTAAGAAATTTGCAAGCTCTGCTTGGTCTTTCAATCGCAAACCCTTAGTATAGAAACGGTCAAGGAATCTCGCTTGAAGCTTTTTCCAACTTGATATTAGATAGGGGTTGACTATCTAACCAATCGCTCTCACTTCTAGTAAAAAAGAACTGAAACATGAAATAGTACATATGGATCTCGTGTGACACCCTTAGTATTGTAAGCATCACATGTTTGCATGAATTTCTGAACAGGGCAAACTGGATCTTGATGTGTAGATCCACTATAATTTCCGTAGCTTGAGAATTAACTAAGAATTCCCCGACCGGGCTTGAATCGCACGACTTGAATAGCTAGAGGGAGAACCCTTATGGGTTGCACCCAAAATGGCCCTGGGAGGCCTATATTTTTACATTGATTATTTGGATTAGCCATATAAGAATCTGAAAAATATAAAAACAAAAAGGAAATTGTAAAACAAAACAACTAAAACTACTACACTAAGCAAACACATAAAACTAACGATGTAGTCCCGCGAAGCAGCGCAAAAAATGGTTCGTCTCCAAAGGTGTGATAAAATAATGCAAGAAAAGTGCACACCGCTAAAGAACGAGATTAAATATCCGTAAGTGTACGAATCTTAAAAGTAATAAGTAAGTAAAATGAGTATTTCTCAGGGAATACAAAGTTTATAGTGTTCTTATAAAGTGTAATAGAAGGAGTTGCTAAATTAAATACGCTGGAAATAAACAGGTACTTATTTGGTTATTGATTATATGACTCAAATGCAAAGAAATATAGGAACTTGGAAATAAAGTAAAGACAAGTGAATAAAGTAAGGAGAGTGAATGAGAGTATATCTCGAGAACTTGAAAGTAATCCTCACTAGTATATATCTTACATTTTATTGTTAAAGGGTGATTGTGTAACATGTAATAGACGCGATTCTAAATTCCTCCTACCTCTTGTAAGGGTAGCTCAGGAGGCTACTTCAACACTAATAGGTGACTTGGTTAAGGGGCCCCTATACAATTATCAGTTGTTAAATCAAACCATGTTAACTATCTAGCTAGGCAAGCCCTCCAGGATCACTATCGATACTAGACGACTATGTATCGTTCTCAATAACTGAATCCCCAGTCATGGTGACAATCCTAATTACTAACGGTAGTCCTATACTTGGCCAGAGAAAGGGCTAAAATATATGACAAATACATCACACAAAGCAATTGAAATAACAATTCAAATTAAATTTTAAGTCTCCCAATTCAATAAAAGCATTAAATAAAACTAACGTTTATACATCATTGTTATTCTCAAGCTATGATTATTTATTTCATACAAAGGAAAATAAAAATAGCAATTAAAAGTACAATATTCATGTTCAGGAGATAAAACATAATAAGTTAACTATGATAACTCCAGATGAACGATGAACAGAAGATTTAGATTGGCATGAACCACTTCCATGCTCCTTCTTCTCTTCTCTTCTCTGCTCCAGGAATTTTTATCTAGTGTGATTATGATTAGGGACTCTTTTCTAATGTTAAAAAATATAGATTACATCACGTTTTATAGGTTGTGGGCTTCTTTCAAGTGACCTATCCAACCCAAAAACGTTTTACTAAAGAAGGGACTATATAGAAACACGGCGGTGGCAAATTATATAATTTCTCCAGTTTAGCTCCGAATCACAAATAGTCTAATACTATACGCTCCTAACTCCAAATAACATTGATACATGAGAGGTATCCTCCAAAATCCTTGTCAAACTCATGTGGCAACTCGAACAATCCACTTTCTAAATCTGGCCGACACATGCTTTCACTTTCTAAAAGTGGTTGAATCTTTCTTTTTCTCCATAAGTAAGGGGTAATATTGATTTCTTCACTTCTTATCCTCGTCTCGGAGTGTCCTTTTATCCAAGTATCTGAGAGATGCATACTTAACACATATTTACGCACAAAATCTCTAGAAATAGCATAAAGACCTAAACTGGACAAGAAAGTGTAAAACATCAAATAATGGGAAAAAATTCCTCAACTAAGTCCTAAATACCCCAATAATAATGTCTGGTGACTAGATTAATCTATTGCATAAATGGAGATATCAACTTCATTACCCACATTAAGGTTTAGAATGAAGTTAACATTATCACGGGGTCAATTTGGTTGCGCATGCGACATTTTGAGAATAGTTCTAGGTCCATGAGCATATGTTCATTCCATTTAAATAAAACTCTTCTTATATACCCCCACAGTGGACATGTCGTAGGATATCACATCTATAGCAAACAAGCGCTATATTTTCATATCTAGATTATCCTTAAGCTATTGATGTACCCAGATAATATTGTGTCTTTACCTATTATCTTGGAAAAATTTATGTCTATTTTATATCTTTATTTGGTGTTACTGTGGTATTTACAAGTATAAGACTAATTTCATCCACTTTTGAGAAAACGATGCTAAAATGGAGATATTGTACCCATATTAGGAAAATTCTATTTTTAGCAATTGCCAAAAAAGAGTTGCTAGGTGAATATACCAAGTATAGCAGTTAGGAAAATCAATTTTAGAATTTATTCAGAGATAGAAGAGTCCAGGAATATGTATTTGCTTAAGAGATCAATACACAATATAATCCTTATTGTTTATTCTTTAACTATTAAATGAGGGAAAACTAGGAAGATACTATAATTTATCTTTTTCCATTCTTTACATTCAGTCAATAACTTTAACTTGGATGAACAACTAAACGATGACGCTTAGTGTGGCAATCTAGGATCATTGTAATCATATTTTGGTGACTAAATAAAGCTCTAGTTTCCCTATATACTTTAAAAAAATTCCCTCAAGTCACTGACTAACTGTATCGTCATTGAAGATGAAGTTGTGCATTACCAGGATTTTCTTTGTCAAACTATTACTAGGATTGAGATAAATTGTAATGACCAATTAAATTTCCAAAAATCTATGTACTTAAGGATTCAATTTGTTTATGATGGCAAAAACAAAACTGTAACTAGTCATAGAATGTGATATCTGACGACTTACCTTATATCAAGTGAAGACAATTCTGATTCATTAAGTTAGTATTTCTAATTTTTATATTCTTTCCATAACTATGATTACTTTATCCAACACTCGCTCCCTATGCTTTTATTCATTCATTGTATTGATAAACACATTATCATAACTCAACTAAAGCAAAACATACTAAACATAGTATAATTAGGTATACAATTTAGCTAATATACACTAATTTTTAATAGATCGATTCTTGGAACCACGTAATGATAAATAAGAATGATAGTTTCTCTTAATTAATCTTGATTGATTCGTACAAAAGATATCAACTACCTCATCCACTTGTCCAATGTAAGGTAGGTACGATACTCATACGCTAGTCATACGATAGTCAGTCGAGAGGGAAAATCAATCTCCACAACTTCACCTATGATGGTATATCATAATTAGGGTACGATTGGTACGTCGTAATGCATTTAATCAGGAGTGAATTATATCGTAATGAAATTACTGTGGAAATAAAATTACCTTGGTAATTATTATACCATGCTTGTTAGGTTATAGGAAGAGAAGTGAGAAAATATTAATTGATTTTGATTCATACTTGAAAAAATATGATATCGTATTAGGATCTGAAATAACTTATATAAGATTACCAAATTACTCTTATACATAACACCATATATTCATTAAGTATAAAAAAGCAAGGAAAAAATTACAATTTTAAATGTTTTCACTAGTAATCAAGTGATTATTATATTTATATATATAAATTAATGAATCCAATTAAATCGCACATCAAATTTAATTTTTACAAATTAAAATTATGAGAAGTAATACTATTATACTTATAAATTTTGATTTATTTAAACAAAATTCAATATAATCTATTTCGATAAAAAATATGTATGGGTGTGTTTATGTATGTGTGAAATATATATATATGTGTACGTATGTGTATATGTGTGTGAAAGTGTATATATGTATATTTATAAAAAAATGTATGTGTATGTGAAATAGTATGTGTGTGTGTGTGAAAGAGAATGCATGAGTATGTGTGAGAGTATGGTTTTGCGTGGTATGTGTGTTTGTGTGTTGTACGTGAAATAGTATGTGTGTGTGAAAGAGAATGCATGAGTATGTGTGAGAGTATTTGCGTGGTATGTGTGTATATGTGTGTGCATTTTTTGTGTGTGTGTGTGTGTATATCGATGAGAATCTATGGTGGTGGTTGTGGTATTCTTATGTGCATGGGTGGTGGTAAGGGTGGTGACGTCGTCTGTGTGTGGGTTGAGTAGGATGTGTCTATGGGTGGGTGGTAAGGGTGGTGACTGTGTCTATGTGTGTATGGTAATGGTGGGATGGTGTGTATGTGTGTGTGTGGTTGAGGTTTTTTATGTTTGGTGTGTATATGTGGTGGTTGTGTGTATTGTGGTGATGGTTGGGTGTTTGTGTATAGGTGTATGAAAATATGTTTGTGGTATGTGTGGTAGTGGGTTGGTAATGGTGGTGGTGAATGTGTGTCAGTTGGATGGTGTGTGTATGGTTATAGTCGAGTGAGGTGTATATGGTGGTGGCGTGAAGGGGGGTGTGTGTGGTGGTGGCGTTGGTGGTTGTCTATGGTTAGGTGGTGTATGTATAGTATTAGTAGGATAGTGGTTTGTGTATTTTGTGTATATATGTGCGTAAAATATGGTAGAATGGTGGTGGTGTGGTAGCAATGATGCATGTATGGGTGGATGATGATGGTAGTGCTTGCTTGTAAAATAGATTGATTTATTTTGAATAAAACCTCAATTCTAATGTAACAGGAATGAGTACTACCATGGAGGTAGATGGAATGGATATCACCATATTTTTAAGATTTAGATTTATATGGTAATAAGATTCCTAATTATTTTAAATAATACTAAACGCAAAAATAAAATTCAATAAGAATTGACATTTCAATCCCTAAATCTATTATCGCGTACAAATCATACCCTTAGATTATTTGATAAAAGCTAGACCTCCAAACTTGGAGTCAATTTTTTTTTATAACAACATGAAGGCCTTTGATTATACCTAGTCTAGAAACTCACAATTAGGGGTAGAAATCGTACGGATCGGATCGGAAAAGGGCTTGATCGGAAATTTCTAATTTTTTTCGAAAGAGCAAAATTCAATCCAATTTCAATAAAAAAAAACCAGAACTCAAAATTTCATTTCGATTTCGGAACACTCAGGAATTTATCGGAATTTCGGAATTTTCGGAAATCCTATATTTTATTAGTATAATTTTTTTTTTAAAATCTTTGGTACATTTATTTTCATAAATATAGAAAAGTTCGAAATTTTATATCGATTACCATTCATAAAAGTTAAGATTTGATAATTTGTAAAAGTTAAAAAAATAAAGTAAAAATATACAAGTGAAACTTTTAGACATGGAAAACATTATTCTAAATTTTCATTGAACCTTCAAATTCAATATGATGTAAATTATTGAGTTATATTGTTAAACATGAAATTCCAACAATACTAAATCGTTAGATACTCAATTCTTCATTAGGTAAGATTCAGAATTTTTATTTTAAACAATTTACTAGCAAAAAGTTCATTTTCTACAATAAAATCTAAACACTACCTGCAAAATAAAAAGATAGTTGTACATATTACAAAAATACATAAATTTCAAAATATAGTATAAATTACATTACAAAATTCTCAAAATATGATATATATAATTTTTTTTAATTACAAGAGAGGTCCATACGATATATATTATAGCACCTTAACAAAAAAATAATCATAGCACGAAATTTTCGCTCACACATGATAATACCTAAATGTACCAATAATCGAGAATTTTTTCACTAGTGTGGAAGACTTGCATGCAAGATTCTATAAGAAAAATAAATTAAATTTATGTTATTACAAAATATTGAATTCATTGATATAAAAGAAAAAATCATTAAATATATATATTCCATAAAAAAAAAAATTCTTAAACACTTTTTAGTAATGTGGAACCTGGTTTTCAATCCCATCTATTTAAACAAATATCTATAATTATGAGTAATATTGGATATTGATGAAATATCTATGTGTATTTTAGGTAGTTCAATCATATTGTTTTTCTTTTCTAACTATTTTTCTCCCCTCCTTTACGTTATTGGACCACTGTACTCAAGATATACATCATAAGGGATACTTTACCCATTACTCAATAATCATTATACTGAAAGATTTCTTTCATAGTTAGAAGGCAATAACGGTAAACAAAAATAGACAATGAAGAGCAAATGAGCATATATTTTGTTAACTATATGTTTATTAAAGAAATTATAAAAAGCATTTAACTCAAACGTCTAACCACTAACGCCTTAGCTATTAACAAGCTTTTCCAGGAGAAGTAAGAAAAGTCCCCAGAACCTGTATTCTATTTCTATATATACAAACATCCCAAATCATCAAATCGCCTCGTAACTTACTCTAAATAGAAAAATATACTCCATTTCTATCTCATCTACAAATCGCATACAAAACACTCTTCTTCATATAGGACTTGCTCTAGAAACTTGATTCTGTAAAGTAGTAGCTACAGCCCATCTTTGAGGATTTAAAGTCACTGAGTCATCACTTATAAAAGTTATAGTTTCAGATTCTTCTTGTCTATTCATTATTATACGAGGTGGCAATTCCCTCATTTCCCACAATACAAATGCCGAAGGTATTGACGAACCTAAAAAATTAAAAATTAAAAATTAAAAATCATAAATTTTCTAAAACATATAAACAAACTTGAAGTTTAATTTACCAATAAAGTAATAAACAACCAGAAGAAGCGGAGTATAAAGTCCATCAATACTTTGTTGATCCCAATGATAAAGAAGCTACAACAATTATCAATTATATCATATAAAAATCACAATTTATTCAAAAAATAAAATTATAATATTATTTTAGAAACAGAAAAAATTACCGGAATGTCCGTAAATATTGCAACAGCAGAACTTGAAGCAAAACATACAACAGAGACTATAGCTAATCCTGCAACCTATTAAAATCACATTAATTAATTTTTTTTTCCAAGAAATTCGAAAATTAAATAATTTTTTTTGTTACTTAAATACCTTCCACATTTCTGAATAGGCTCTTTCGGATCTAACTTTTTTCATTTTCAAGAATAATACTAGTCCTGAACAACAATTTTTATTATAAAATAAAAAAAAAATCTATCGAGATATAATATAGTATATGAGTACTCACCATAACAAGCTAATGCACCACCAATAAAAATAACTGCTATAGCGAAAAGATCGACATATACACGAGCAACTATTAATGAATCATCATCAATATGATTTCTTCCTCGACCAATCCATATAAGTAAAGCAAATGATATCATTAAAATGAAAATCAATAATGTAACCTAATCAAAACAATACGAAATTTTATAAATTAAAAGAATTTTAATTAAACTAATTAATAATATAAAAAATTATCGTACCAAAATCACTACTTTTTGGCGACTACCGATATGAATTTTTCTAAGTGAGCAACATTTTCGATGAGTTTTTGTATCTAAAAATGGTTTATTTGTTTTTTCTAATAAAGATTCTCGTGGAGAATATTCTTCATCTTCATCTTCATCATTTGACTCATGACAAAGATCAACCCTATTAAAAAAAAATATAAATTAATAAATTATATTGATTTGATGCCAATTGTTATATTTATTACTTACCAAAATGAAAGAAGTAGTAGAAACGCTGCAAGGAAGAGTATTTTCGGGCAAGCTGTAAAAAAAAAAAAATTAAAGAAATTATTAAGATTAAATTCTGTTTTGGTTAGAGGTATGAATGAGTAAAAGACGTAAATACCCATGAGAACAAAACCACAAGTGCGTGACCAACAAAGCCAACCCTTACAAGCAGCAAAAAGAGTTGAGATAAAATATATGACGTAACCTGTAAATACAAAATTTTTATTATAGCTATATCAAGAAAAAATATTTAGTTATAAAGATGAAGTTTTTTACCTAAATTAGAGGACCCAATCATCAAATGAAATACCTGATTAGAATCAATTGGAATTTAAATGATAAGAAATTATTGCATAATTTGAGTAAATTTGAGTAAATTTTTAATTTTTACAGTAATTTCTTACTTTCTGACGTGTCCATCCAAAACTTCTTGAATGAATCCTGATTAACTGGTGAACAGAGAAAGTGTAACAAAAATTAAAAAAAAATAAAAAAATCATAAAACTAGTATCAAAACCAGCTCACAAGAATTAAAATTTACAGAATCAGTAAGGAATTCGAAAATATACGCACAGATTTCACCAAATTTATAAGAAATTCGAAACAAATTCATATAAATCTCAACAAACCCAATTTTTTAAATTACATGAAATCACATTATACATGTACGCATTGTACCTGGAAGAAAGCAAGAACAGCAATAATACCATCTGCAAAAGCAAGGCCAGTATTTACTCCTACCAATACCTTAGGATAACAAGTTCCTTCTCTCAATTCAAACATCATCTTCTTTGTCTCGTTTTTTTTTCCGTCTACATATATATGATGAAATAAGAGTTTACAATAATAATTATTGATTTAAGTGAATTGGTGTATTAAGAACGGATGATACAGTATCAAAGATTGAATCTTTTCTTTCTATTATTCTTTGATGGGTATCTTCCAATTTGACGTAGATCTGCTTGGATTGATTCCACCTAATACCACTTTCTCTCTCTATAAAAGTGTGTATGTATGTATATATGTATGTGTGTGCGCGTGTGTAATATGTGAGTGTAGTGATTCTTCTAAAGAGAGAAAGAGTAGTTTTGTAAAGACATTATGTCTTAAAGTTTGACGTAAGGATGAGCTTTTCTCGTACAATTTTAATTAATCTTATGAGGCAACAAATTCCTAATGGTTCTAGGAACTAGGAAGTTGAACTTGTCACAAATACAAACTCTAGATAAAATGTGGGGAGATGACAAAAAAAAAAAAAAAGATAAAATGTGGGGAGACCACCAATGTTGACAATGATAAAGAAAAAGAAGATGATAAATTAAGGATTTATTAAGTGGGCACAAAAATAAGTAATACTTCAATAAAAATAGAAAGAAACCTTATCTTATCTCTCAAGAATTTCTCTATAGAATTTCTACCAATCAAACAAAATTATATCAAATTTTCACTAAATCAGCCAATTTTACGTCTAATGGTTTCTTCAAGGGTGAAGCCTCCGTGAAACCCCTGATCTTTCGCCAAAGTGCAAAAACCGTCCCTTATCTTTTTTTCCCCAAAAAACGCCCTTTAAGAAACTTTTTTTGTCACCGTTAGCCTTTTTTTCCATTTTCTGTTAGTTGACCGTTAGTCAATGCCATTTGGCGCCACATCACCGCCACGTATGATCCATGTCACTGACATTTACACCTCTTTTTTTTACCCATCTTCTTCTTCTTCTTTCTCCGTTACTCCATTAACACTATTGAAGAACCCAAATCAAACAAATACAGTTTTCCAGTTAATTCGGTCTTCTTCTTCCTTCACTTGCCCAAATCTGCAATCACCGTTCACAGTTACTCCATTAACACTATCGAAGAAGGTCCTTATATTTTTCCTAACACAACATGGGGTGTACTAGTTCCTCCTCGTATCGAAGATGATCACTCGCCTTTACCAGGATGGATTATTGAATCACTTAAAGCGGTGAAATACATTGATTCAATTCACTTTGCTGTTCCATTAGGGAAACGAGCGATAGAACTTGTTGCAGGGAGAGAAAGTGCGATAGCGCAAGTAGTGAAAACAATTCCAGAGAAATTCTTTGATCTCATATTCTCCATTGGTGATGCTAAGAACGCTTGTGAAGGATCAATGGTGGTTGAAGCAAGCGATGAACATTCCTCATTTAGAACGATGGCCGTTCAAAGCAAGCGAGGGCCAAATCAAATTAATCAAAAGTTATCTTTATTACTGATTCGAAACCAACTCCATCATCTCCGGTACGCCCGCATACCACGTCACCAAATTCCACACCTCACTGATACACACACACACACACACACACACACACACATACATATATATATATATATATATATATATATATATATATATATATATATATAGATATATAACTGTTCTCACCTTTCTCCACAAATGTCCACCGCTTCACCACCATCACCACCACAACTCACTTCATCTCCCACAAAACACATCTACAAATCCACCAATTCTTCTCATATCCTTCGATGTGAGGTAAAAAGCTTCGAGAAAGATTCTGAGAAGTGCACTATTGATTGTGTATCTGGAAGTGATAATAAGAACTTATAATCCAATAATTGACATTCAGATCTAAATTCCTTTTTTTATATATATAATCAAGTTAATCTTTACATTTTTAATCAGAATAATGATTGAAGTACAATAGATGGACATATATATATATATATTAACATAATCATGAAAGTACCGATTGGGACGAAAGGATTTTTGACGCGTTTTTTGCCCTCGAACAAATGCTCAAGTTTTGGATCAACAACTCCCATTTTCTCCATACACTATATGTATCTTATAAATATTAATTATATAAACTATGAATATATATTAATTATTGTGTATGTTACATGAATAACTATAAAACGAGCACGTCAACATTTGGGGAGTTTGGGGAAGTGTTTCATAAGTTGATTAGAATCTGTGCCTTTGTATATATTCTGGGGATGCTCGATTAGGGATTAAGAATTGGAAGAATATGATTGAGAATTATGATGTAATTATTCTCGGTTCATCATTACTCTCTTTCCATCTCCATGTCTAGTAGTATATTAGATATGTCAGAAGTTGAAGATAGTGAAATGATGATAGATATGGGATTAATTTGTTTAGTAAAGTGAGAAATTTGTTCTTTAACTGGAAAACTGTATTTGTTTGATTAGGGTTCTTCAATAGTGTTAATGGAGTAACAGAGAAAGAAGAAGAAGAAGATAGGTAAAAAAAAGGTGTAAATGTCGGCGACGTGGATCATACGTGGCGATGATATGGCGATGAGGTGGCGCCAAATGGCATTGACTAACGGTCAACTAGCAGAAAATGGAAAAAAGGGCTAACGGTGACAAACAAAGTTTCCTAAAGGGCGTTTTTTGGAAAAAAGAAAGATAAGGGGCGGTTTCTGCACTTTGGTGAAAGATCAGGGGCTTCACGGGGGCTTCACCCTTTCTTCAATAATCTAATCAACAAAACGGTTTCATATTCCTACAAATGAATTAAGGGGGTTTTACCTGGGTCGATTCTGGGGAGAGGCAAAGGAGGCCATAGCCGACTCTTATAATAATTAGGGCCTTTTTGGAACATAATTTTTTTTAGCCAATTATAGATTAATGACTATTAAAAAACTTATTTAGAAAAACATATTTACAATAAGATATTTTATAGAAAATAGCCTCATCCCAAACTACCTATATAATTAATAATTAAAAAAAAGAAAAAAGAAAAAAGAAAAAAGAAATTAGAAAAAAAACAAAACAAAAACTAATAAATACGCGCGCGCTTCCGTGAAATTTTTTTAAAATCGTCATAACTAATTCTAAAAAATCAAAAAAATCAAAAATTTATATATTTGGATAAATCAAATTAATATTTACGTCTATGATATTTTTGGGAATTTTTTGAGTTTTTTGAATTTTTTTGAGTTTTTTTGAATTTTTTTGAGCAGACACGGAATTCAATGTTTCAAACATGAAATTCCATGTTTTAGACACGGAATTCCGTGTTTGCGAAAAAAATCACTATTTCAAACAGTGAATTCATGTTTTGAACATGGAATTACATGTCTGCGAAAAAAATAATTAAAACAAAAAAATAAAAAAAATCTAAAAAAATCATAGACGTAAATATTAATTTGCTTTATCTAAAAATGCAAATATTTAATTTTATGATTTTTTTTTGAATTAGTTATGACGATTTTAGAAAAAATTCACGGACGCGCGCGTGTGTGATGGAATTAGTAGTAGTAGGTGGTGGTTGTGGTTGTTGTGGTGGTGGTGCTTGCTGTGGTGGTGGTTGTAGTTAGGGCTGCACACGGGTCGGTTATCCGACCCGAAGTGCTAAACCCTTCACCCAATCCGAGGTGTGCGGGTTTGGAATTTCGAGACCCTAACCCTATTTTAATTTATCAAATCTGAACGGGTTGGGTACCCGCGGGTTGGGTGCGGTTTGGCTCGGGTGCGGGTTTGGTCAATGAAAGCACTTGATTGAGTTGGAGTATACATGAAGTTAAAGTAGCAAGTTAAATATTGTAATTTTTTTCTTGGATCCAACACAACTGCAACATATAACAATATATTGATACTTTGTATTCCCCAGTATTTAAGGAATTTGCCCTTCATTTTAATAGCCATTGCCTTCAAAACCTCACAATCTGATCCACAAAGTTCCTCAATCTTTTCCCATATTATAACAATTTCATCAAAGAACAGGTTTGAAGTAACAAACAATGTTCCTGAAAATTTCTTTGTTGAGTTGTAAAATAATCTCAGAAACTCAACAAAAGATGAAGCATTTTGCCAATCAATAAAATTGGGAGATGGTCTTTCACATTCAGTAGCAAAGAAATCCTTATAGTTGTCATCATGTTCATTCATTGTAGTAAACACTGTTTCAAACTTAATTGCAGATTCTAGCATTTTATAAGTTGAATTCCATCTAGTTGGGACATCAAGACTTAGTAAAGCCTTTGATTCAATAGAACAATTAGCCATAGACTCTTTAAATGAAGTAGAACGAGAAGGAGAGGACCTTACATATCTTACGGCCTCGCGAATATTTTTAATAGAAGCATCAATTTCAGAAAGTCCTTCTCTTACAATAAGATTCAAGATATGTGCGCAACACCTTACATGAAGCAACTCGTGATTTAATAAGGTTTTTGGTTTGTGTCCAGCGTTTTTCACCAAATATTTAATAGTGACAGTATTTGAAGAGGCATTGTCAACTGTTAAACAAAGATATGACTCAATCTCCCACTCCTTAAGTATTGCTTCAACAACTATGCCGATTGTTTCCCCTTTATGGTCCTCAACCATACAAAAACCGATGATTCTTTTTTGAAGTACCCATTCACAATCAATATAATGGGCTGTGAGACACATATAAGATAGATTTTGATTAGAAGTCCAACAATCTGTTGTCATACTTATGCGCATCCCCTTCAATTTTTTTAAGCTCATTCTTTTCCTCACCATATATTGACATACATTTCCTCATTATAGTCATCCTTGATGGAATCTTAACATACTTGGGTTGCATCACATTACAGAATTTCTTAAAGCCAACACCCTCCACAAATCTGAAAGATAACTCATCCAAGTTAACCATTTCAGCCAAACCTTTAGTACAGGCCTCAGCTGAGAACACATAAGTAGCTACTCCACCACCAAACTCTTCTTTGTTTAACACTAACTGAGTTTGTCCACCTTCTAGAGGGGGGTAGAATGGATACTTTTTGCATCTCCTATGATTAATATGGTTGAGCATATTAGAAGTACCATGTCTCCTTGAATCAGCTGCATAAGAAGTTTCACAATACTTACACACACCTCTCCTTACATTGTTCTCATCTATTATTGGATCAAAAACTGTCCAACAATCATCAATTATCTTAAGCTTCTTAGAATCAGGTTGTTTTGCACCTACTGGAGGTGTATGTTTAGTTGAAGTAGTAGCATCATCAGGAGTTGATTTAACTCCCTCAGTTTGTGTTGAAGAGCTAAGATCAGTTGATGACTCATTTACAATAACCCTCACACAATTTATATATGCAATTAACATATAAACACTTAGTCAAAAACTTGTGATATACATTCTACAATAGCTAAAAAATATGTTAGAATAAAATCTTGAGAAATAATTACCTTATCTGACATTGGAAAAACACACAGATGATTAATAATCCAAAATCCAATCCAACATTGCGAGAGTAGTACATGCAAAAATAATGTATGAACACATTAGAAATTATACAACATCATCTATTATTCCATTAATCTCTTCATTCAAGAACAATGAAGCTTCTATTAAACTGTTTTTGTCAATTGCTCAAAACATAATCAATTTCAAAATCAGAGAATGAAGAGTTACTGTATTATTACCTTATATGAAATTTGAAAAACAATCAAAGTATTAAGCATCCAAAACCCAAGCATTTGCGAGAGATAAACATGAAAATATACAACAGAAAAACATCATAAATCATCAATATAACTTCAACCATCATAAATCATCATCATAACAAAGCTATAACAATTACAAAACCAATCTTAAACTCATTTCCTTTTCAAAACAGATAATTTCCTTTTCAATTTCTCAAAATCAGTTAGGGTTTTTCATTTCAAAGACAACAATACTACTAAATCAATTCATTAACACCACAAATGAATAAGGAGAAACAAGGATTAGATTTAGGCGCGTAATACCTGATTTAATCGGCAATAGATTTAAGAAATCCCAAATCGAGCCGTTAAAGCTTTTATAGGCTTCAACTAATCCGTTATCCTCTAGTAACCAAGCATATAAACTCTCAAACACCTTAACCATGGTCAGAAAACACAACCACGGTGGTGATTAAAGACATGGTGATTAAATACATGGTGGTGGTGGTTGAAGTACCTTATTATTTGTTTAATATTTAAAAAATAATATTGTATTAAAATAAAATAATATATTTAATAATAAAGGTAGTAAAGGTATGAAAAATATAAAGGGGATGTTTTCTATAAATAATTACTTGATTAGGCATTTTTTTATAAAATAAATTATTGAAGGCTTAAAAAAATAATTAGAGAGCTTAATGAGGATGTTATCAACAATAACCCTTTTTTTTATTAAAAAGCCTAAATTTAACCCACCTGAAATAAAAGAATAAGACTTTATGTTTTAGTTAAAAATATTTAATTAAGTTATTACTTGTTAACTTTTTTACGGGTATAATTTGTTGACTTAAAAAAAGACTAAGATATTTTTTTCCTGTAAAATTTATTTGATTATTTTTTTTTATTATATTTTGAATATTTTTATTTTATTTTATATAACTTGAAACTTTCTTTAGGGGCCTATTTTTTAAAATTTGCCTTAAGCCCCCAAAATGCCAAGACCTGCCCTGGGTTTTACTTTCTAAGACCCAGAGGTATAGGATCTTTTTATTATAAATTATAAGTTCTCAATCTAACTATATTCTAACTAATCCAACTAGAATAAGTAAAATACCAAACTACCTCAAGTCCTTTTATCCAGAGTGAAAATCATAAATTTCACCCCAACCCTATCAATCAACCAGCTGCAAAACCCAATCCCACTCTATCTACTCTCTCGCTCTCTCTGAACAACCGCACCCCAACCCACCCCCCTCTAATACACCCCGCTCAGATCTCAACCTCACCTCCGTCATATAATGCTCAGATATCAACCTCACCACCATCATCTCCAGCATCATCACCTTCACCACCATCATCGCCACCACTGTCTTCATCTCTGGAGCACGCGAAAACCATCGTTCATCTTTGGAGCACGCCAGATTCACACCATCACCATCCCCACCATCTTCATCCTCGTCATCACTGCCACTATTGCTCACCATCATCACCATCTCTTCACCACCTACTCTCAAGAAAACCCACTGCCATCACCACCCACCTGCCCTCTCACCTTCCCGGCGCCTTGCAGAAGAAACCCACCAACCCCTCTTCATCACCATCCCCATTATCACTCACCTTCCCACCGACACTAAACCCAATCACCTGCCATCCATCTTCGCCGCCTCGCTGGAGCACTGGAAGACCGCCACCACCACCACCAAGAAATCGAAGACAACCACCAATAACTTTTGATCTCGGTTCATCTCCAGTATCTTCACCCCCATCCTTCTATGTTCAGCGACGCCGCTGTAGTGGACCATTCTTGACCGTCTTAAGATCTAGTTCGTCGATCCAATATGTTCGTGAAGGTTTTTTTTTTGTGTCATTCTTAATAAGGCCAGCCCCAAGATGTTAGTTGTTGCTGATGGGGCCAGCCCCATCTAGTTTTTCTTGGTAACGGGGTTGGCCCATTATGGGTTTCAATTTTGTTGTGTGGTTTTTTTGTTCATAATGGGTACATCTCTGAATTTCAATTTTTCGGCCCATTTCGAGTGTGAATAGTTAAGTTTGTTTTTTGTTTATTGATGGCCCAGCATTGTTCCTTCTGGGGCCAGCCCGTTATTTTTTTTAATCCTTAAGGGGTTAGCCCGTACTGGTTTTTGTTCCTGATACGGCCAGCCCATGTGACCATGACAGACTTAACAAAAAAAATAACAAATTAATTAAAAAACTGAAAAATTGGTCTGGGTCCATACCCAGCAAGAACAAGGATAAAAACGTCAAAATCAAAACCAGAACATTACATTTAGGACCTTAATAGGAATATTTTTTGGTTGGGATTTGAAAAGAAAAGTTAGAAAATTTTGGGCCTTGAATTGTATTTTCCTCTAAATTCAACATCAGATGGAATTTTTCGTTTGAACTTCGGTAGCAAAAGTCTCTCTTATATATCTAGTAATATAACTAAATTTTACTGCAAAAGTATCATATATGAAGCAAAAATAATTGTTATTAATACCATGTATAGATTCAAAATGATAATTAGATTAAAGTTTGATTCAAAAGATACTAAAAACAAAAAAAAAACAAAAAAAACAAGCTTGGCATTATATCTGATAGTAGTATTTGTTTCTACTGTATGTTAAATATCATTTAGTTTTTGATGTCTGTAGTATTTTTAAAACTAGTATATATAGCCCTAACCATGATTTGGATCAATTGGTCCAATTTAAGTGAGTCAAAAGTAAGCCAATGAGTTTTTCTAAATCTGGATATTTTTTGATCTTGTTAGTAAAACGCCTATAACTTTTTCTATTCAACTCTAAATTGTGAATCGTTTTTTCTCACACGATATAATCTCGAAAGTATATCTTGATATTAAACTTCATGATCAGAATCCTTCTCACCAATTATGAGTTATGACCGTAAAAAGTCGATGGAAGCATTTTGCTGACAATTCTTGTTGAATATTAAATGGACTTCTTGAATCCTTTTCGACATGTCTTGGATTTTATTTAAACTTATTTGACTTTTTAGATTCATCTTGGGGAATTAAATCATCCATGTACCTAAGATCTTCACACTTAACACGCAGATTATCTCAATTTTCTCAAAAAATGCATATATCATCCAAGAGTAGCTAAAACTCAAATAACTTTAGAAATCCCACGATTAAATCTCAAAAATTAACCCAAAAGTTGTATCTTAATTCTATAACTATATGGCAAAAGGAGAGACATAAAAAAACAAATCCTCATAAGGAGGGTGTGGATCATTCACCAATGATGGAAATCCAGTGTTGATGAAACCCCACAAAAATTTATGATGAATTTTGTAAATTTCACGGTGCAACTGGGAAGCGCTGAAGGCTTCGATGTGTGATTTCTCTAGAATATTTCTCAAACTCAACTTTTTCCTTTTTATTTCCTTTGAAGTCTTAGCCAACTCATCCCTCAACTTGTGGATGGTCTCATCTTTCTTTTCCGCTTCCTCATAAAGTAAGCCCAACTCTTTAATCCTTCATCATTCACTGCATAGAGCATTTTTCGGATTGAAAATGAGGGATAGATAAGGCGCATGCCTTTTCCATTGCCTCGGCCACTATCCTATATGACATGAATATCGCATTGAATTTAGTGATAACATTACAAAAAACTCGATGATACGGTTTGGAGCATGAGATATGGTCACAAGGAAGAGAAAGTAACAAAGGAGTGTGTTTGAAACCCATGATACAATTACATGGTTTTACACAACCTAAATATGTGATAAGAAGAAATAGGTTTATACAAATATATAATCCTTTGAGAGTCAAAGAGGCGTAAAAATGTTCATCGATACAAAAGATCTATCATATGGGATTACCAAGGAAAATGAATGATTATATTTCTAGGAAGATGAAAAAATGACACACATATGTCGATCATGAAGAGTTAGTGTGAAATATAAAGCTTATCGAGTACTCAACAATAAAGTCAAATTATCCAAGAAAAGGAAAAAAATAATAAAATAAAATAAATAAGATGATAATTCAGTTGCACGTGAGGAGAACATGAAGGCAAAACAAAAACATAATACGCCAATAGAAGCAAGGGTTCACAAGATCAACCTCAGATGCAATATACAAAGGAATAAACAAATCCTGACACTCTCCATAAAAGGGAAGTCTCTAAATTCGACGGGGTATTCAGTAGGGATAAGCAATCTCGTCAAGATTCGGACAAAGAGAATAAAACCTATTGGGCGAGGTAGATGTGATCCGGAAACATTATAACCGTGATAAGAAAAGTTTAGGTCTCTTTACCTCGTGAAAACCAAACTACGAGGGCCAAAATCAAAGAAGACCATTATCTAAAGACATGCATAAAAGGTAACTTGGAAACGTGGCACACCAAGCCCACCATGCATCCCGTTAACGCAGCACGTAACCATATTGTCATAGTGGATAGATTATATGAGCTACTCAACCCCATTATCAAGGGAGCAATATAAGTAACATGATTCCCTCAATAAGAAAGAGGAACTTAGAAGTAAATAAGAAAGAAAGGTTCTTTTCTAGAATCTTTTCTTTTTCATTTAATCACAAGGCGCATTAACGCCACACATGTTAAAATAGATATCACTATACTCTTATTTGCAACTTTACTTTAACAACAACTATTCATTCTTTTTAACTCAAGCAAACACAAACACATATGTTCACCAAATTTCATCCATATAGTTTGATTATTTTTATCTTGTACTCCCTCCGTTCCACTGAAATTGTCCACTTACTAAAAATAATGTTCCAAATATATTGTCCACTTAGGAGTTCAAGACACTTTTTTTCCTACTTTTTCCACTATTACCCTTATTAAAATATTAAAATTTATGTTTCCAATAAACATTTAAGATATCAAGATACTTTATTAGGGGTATTTTTGTAATGGTGAATGCATTTATTATGTTTCTTAATATACGTGAAAAGCTAAGTGGACAAATTAAGTGGAACGGAGGGAGTAAAATTTGTTTAATCAGCTACGTCTACTACCTCTTGGGTTTCCCATAATTTTTCTTAAGACAAAGGTTTAGACGTTGTATACTACCTCCACTAGGCCTCACACAAATATAGAATGTAATTAAATCTTGGACATCACTTCTATTAATTTTAGAGCAATCAACAAATACACATGCATTAAGCATAATGACATAATCATATGATATTGATAGACGAAAAAGGGTTTATATAGGTATGTGGAAATTATCCAAATTTCAAAATTCAGTATCTTGTAAAGTGGATTGAATAGAAATATATGTAGTCGCTAATAAATACGTGTTGTGCGTCACTATAACTAAATTACGCAAGACTTCTAATAGTTATTGCAAACAAATCGCGATAACCATAATATAAATAACTACCTAAAAAGTACAAGCTTGGATTCACAATATTACCCCTGTTTTGTGGAGTGATAAGCGTGTCCTAAGAATATGACAAGAAACAATTCTTAGATTTATCTATTGAAAAAGAAATAAAACAAAGAAAAAGAGCACCTTAGAATTATCTTTCTTGTAAAAATTGTAAAGTGAATTATGATTTATGTGCCATTAAATAATGTTAACAAAGTCTCTATGTATATTATAGGAGTTCTAATTATCCTAAGTTACTCAAAATAAGTCTTTGCCACATGAATTTGAATAAAAATGAGATATAATAGCCAAAAATCCTGCATCTTTCTCTGCATTTGGGTAGCATAGAAGTCGTCGAGCTAATAGGTAGATTAAGGGTAGGCAACACCCAAGTTTTCTATATTGTTCATTACCTTGTCGACCTACCATCGAGTTGGAGGTATGTGGTGTCGCCTACGGTGTGATAAAAATATGATAATAAAATATGGATAAACGATGCACTAACACCCTACACTAAACACGTTACTTACTGCAAGTATCACATATTGTATGCAAGTTTTACTAGTAAGTAAGATTCATTCCACAGAGACTTAATGTGTTATGTTTATGGGTGAATAAATTAGAGTAGCAGATATAGTTAAAAGACAGGAAAGACAATTAAATATGATGATTGAGGAGATCAGATTAATGACTAAATAAAAAAAAGACAAGTAAATAAATATGAAAGAAATAAGATGAGAAAATATAGCTAAGGTTTTGCAAGTATGCACTAATCCTTTTATTTCTTCTACTAGTTAATAAGTGTGATAATAGCTCTTAGATAAGTAGTCAGGATTCTAAATTCCTCCCTACCCCCTTCTGAGTGGACTAGGGTGGCGACCTCACAATTACGAGGGGGCTAAACTAAGGTGCTCCTACGCCATTAGGTTCTTAGATGAGACTGACCTTCTAATGATGATTGGTGATTAAATTAAACCCTAATGGCTATCTAGTTAGGCAAGCCCTTCCGGATCACTACCGCACACTAGACGTGTATATGGTGTTTCAATAATTAGACAACCCTTCCGGGTGACCATCTAACTACTATTAGCACAACCCTAAATTGATCAGGTTTAAGACAGACAATAAATCAAAGCACATAAAACAAATATATGGTTAAGCAGCTAGAATAAATTTAAAATAGTTCTCCCAAAGAAACATAGATAGAAGAAAATGGAATTCATAGATTATACATATGCAAAACCCAAGCTATGAGAAAACTAGTTCATACTAGAAAGAAATAACTAAAAGAAAGATACATTACTGTCAACTTGCTTCTCTTGAATGACTAAGGATTGGACTAAGGTTTAGAACTAAGAAAGAACATGTTTACAATAGTTGAAGGGTGTATTTATAGGAGTCTATGAAGTCCTAATTCGGATTTCTTGGAGTATAGGGCAAGTAATATGACTCTTTTCCAAATCAAATTCGTAGCCCTAAAATATAGAAAAGGTAATAAATTGTTGTTGTCTTGTTTTGGTCGTAACTTCTTCAATATTGCTCCGATTGACGCGTTCTTTATATCAAAACTGATCATCTCGGAAATCTCTACACTTTTTCTACAGACCATTCTTCCAAATTCCCATCCAATCTTGAGTTATGATCACTTTTGTGGACGTGACTGCTGAAATTCAGATTTATTTGACAACTTTTCTTTTTCAATTTTATCTTTTCCTTCATTTATCTCCAATTTCATCCATATCTTCTTTCCTTTATCTCTTGGAATTGATTTGGCATCTAATTAATTAACATATATCTTTAAAACTTCACAATTAACAAAAAATTAGACCAAATATGCTCTAAAAATAATAAATCATCAAATCAAGAAAGAAATAAGAATATACCAATATACTAATATTCTAATAAAAGTCGACTAATTACTTCCTAAATATTCCTAAAATTATTTCTCCAACCTAGATTTTATCATCACAAATAGGGAGACATCAGTAGGCGACAACCTCATACTCTTTCTCTATCCATAGGGTCGTTTATCTATCACCGAGTCGGAGGTAGGCGACGAGTAGAAGACACTCCCTCTGCATGTCTTCAGTGCATAGTGTTGGCATATAGCCTCCCTTATTAGGTTGTTTTAATGTGACAAATCCTCTTGTGTTTAGTGTGCTATTTTCTATTGTTATTGACATTCTATCTTGCACTCTATTTCATCAAAAAGCTCTTTCTTTATCATGTTGATCAACCTTATTGTTTTATCTCAAGAAACTAATTCTCATACAAATGTTATTAACCTTATCTTTATGTATATTGAGAATTAGCTTTAGTGTTCAACTTCAAAGATTCTTAGAATGATGTTTCCAACAACTTTCGTGAAGAAGATTTATTGATCCAAGTCATTATCCTTCAAAGTTACTTGGCGCGGTACACCGGTGCGGTACACCGGACCAAGGTTGCGGACCAGGGCGCGGTGCAGTGGCTAGCCCGTCAGTATGCTAGAAAATCAAACCATTGAAGCGCGGTACACCGCACGAATCTTGCGGTACACCGCAAGAAAGGGTTTTCTGCACAAAAGACAAGTCATAAGAAATATATCCGTTGGGAGATTAATAGATCCGTTGGACTCAAGTCTTATGACCGTTGGAAGCCATTTTCTACTATAAATTGAAGCTCTTTGAAGGCTACAACTACACCAACTAATTACAAACATTAAGGGGATTAATTGCTATCATTCAAGAAGGTGTCAAGTGTTATACATAGTCAAATTCAATCTTAGTGTGCTTATAAATCCTTTCAAGGAGTTAATCAATTAAGCCACAAGGTTCTATCCACTCAAGAGGAGTAAACAAGCTTATAGTCATGTCTACTCTTTTAGGAGTCTTAGTTACAAGCTTTAATTAGCAAACCTTTAAACACTTTGTTGCTATCCTCTTTAGTCTAGGTCTTGTAATAGATAGATTAAGAGAGAATTCAAGTATAGGGAGTATACTTGGTGTCCTTGTGTTGTGATTACACAAGTGGTTTGTCCTTCGTGTTATCGAAGAGTTTGTAAAGGTTATTGTGTTCTCGACCCGGTTAAGAGAGACACGGAAGCTTAGTGAAAAGCTTGAAATCCTAAGGAGGCTTCCTTAGGTAGTGGATGTAGGGAAACCGAACCACTATAAATCGTGTGTATCTTTCTATCCCTACTCTATTTACTTTCCGCACTTTACATGTTTGATAATATGCTTGCATGAATTCTATGATATTGTTTATCTAGGATATCTAACATATAGTCTTCTAGAGTAGTTTAAGATATTGGTTTTACGATTTACTAGTTGTACTTTTATATCAAACCTCTAACTTACTATTGCATGATTCTATAAGAGTTTGATTTAATTAGTTGACTTAGGAGTTTTCTCTTAAACTTATTATTGTCCAAAAGATTTTTAATTAGGCATTAATCTTATTAGTAATCCTATTCACCCCCCCTCTAGGACTTTCAATTGGTATCAGAGCCTAACTCTACGTGAATAGCTTAATCGTTAGTAGAGTAAACGATATGGAATTTAATCTTTTGGAAAGTTCGTCTTCTACTCGACCTCCACTTTTTGTAGGAACTTACTATTTTGCTTGGAGAACAAAAATGGAGGAATTTATCAAAGCCGAAGATCCCGATCAATGGAGAATCGTAAAGGAAGGTCCATTTGTCCCTTATAAAGAGGAGTTAAATGAAGCGGGAGTTCTTAAGCAAAATCAAGAAGAAAAAGAGTTTGATGAACTTACCATTGAGGAAAAGGCTAAGCTCACTCAAAATGCAAAACCAATGTACACTCTCATTCGTGGAATTTCCGAAGAAATTTTCTCACAAATGTTAGATTGTAAATCCGCAAAAGAGCTTTGGAATCGTTTGGAGTTTTTATATGGAATTGTCAAAAATGACGAAGAAGAAGAAGTCTCATTCCATGATGAATCCCATAACGATTTTAAACCAAATCATGAGGTAGCACTTTATCCTAACTCTTTATCTCTTCCTTATAATTATTGTGATATTAGGCAAATTTCATCCCTTCTCAAAATTCTTGATTCTCAAATCCATTTGAATAATCTTATGTTAAAAAAGGGTAAAATTGAGCTAAAGAATTGTTTTAAATGTTGTATTACCTTGGATGATATTCTTGGCAATACTAAAAACCCTTGTTTTGAAAACATTTTTTCTTTAAATAAATGGAAACATCCTATGAAGAAAAATATAGAAGGTTTTAGAAAATTGGATGAAGCTTTTTCCCTTGCTCTTGATACTTTAAAAAATCATCCTCTTTCAAATATCACTCCTTTTGATCCAAATGGCTTTTTCAAAGAAAAATTATATTTAAGTGATAATTTGGATATTGGAAAGAATGTGGAAACTTCTTGTTCAAAACCTTTACATGGTAACTCTATTCGAAAAAGAAGTTCTTGCAACTATTGTGGTAAACCCGGTCATCATGCTTCTACGTGCCATTACCATGAACAACTTAATAGTGGATCTTTGATACCTTCATGGGAAAAACCAATATGGATCGTGACAAATGCTAACAACATTTCCGGATCCATTCCACCTCGGTTACCATAGTAATATGTATTGAAGGTGTTGAGCGTCAAGAAAATGGAATTTTATGCAAAAGGACGTTCAAACCTCATAAAAAGAAAATACGGTGAAATTCTTTCCTCTCTTCTTTTTATGTTTATGTTTTTATATTGTGTTTTATGTGATTTATCAAATTGTGCTACTATCTTGAAGTTCTTGACCTTTTACATGCTTAAGTGTTGCTTTATTCTTGCATTGGGTCTTTTTGCACTTTTAGAAAACTTAGGGACTTTTGTGAAATTAACTGTTGTATGAGTTTTTAGGTTCTCCTTGGCTTTTCTTTTCAAAACAAAGATGCTCAAAATTATTTTATACCATTCCGAGTTATTTGGGGAAGTTTCGAATGTGTTTCGGGTGTTTTTAAAAGAATCAAAAATCTCATTTTTTGTGTCCAAACCGAACACTCTTGCGGTGCACCGGACGATTCCCGCGGTACACCGCAGGTAAGGGTTTTAACAGCTTTTGAAGGCCGTTTTTCATTCTATTCTCTTCATTCCTTCATTAGAACTTCTCCTCTCCTCCTCCTTGGCGATTTCCGGCCACCCACACTCCGTCTCCACCACCAAAACACCCTTCTTCACCCTTTAAATCACTCCTCCTTCTCTATCCTTCATTACCCATCTCGTTTTCCACCATGGTTCGAACCAAAACCGCTGCTAACAAGAAGAAAGCCTCCACCGGAGCCTCCTCCAGCCGCCACCGTGCACCATCTCCGGCGAGGTCACCAACACCACCTCCACTCCGGCCATTCGATGCTCTTCCGGGTAGAACAATTAGTGCTTCGGCCTTTCCCTCCGGTGAAAATTCTCTCTTTGATCTCCTTTCATTTCAAAAATGTCATAGAATCTTTGCTTTTACGGGTAGTCATTTGGCAATCGGGTTAATCGAAGAATTTTATACTAATTTTGAATATAATCATGCTACTACTTCGATTAAATCAACTGTTTCGGGTACCGTTTTACGTTTAAAGTCAAATACTTTGTGTACTCAATTTAACATTCCTTCGGATGGTTTTAGCGGCTTTTGGTCTAGTGGTTGGGATAACTCTAATATTGATATTATTGCTCAAAATGAGGTTAATGATTTTGTTAATGGAAGAATGGTTGTTCCCGATGGAAATTGGAATATTCGTAACTTTGACCCGGAATTCATTGTGGCTCACAAGTTTCTTATCTCGGCCGTGATTCCGAAAGATAAGCATGATGCAAAACTTATCCCTTATGAAGCTTATCTTTTATATTTGATCTTCACCAAACAACCGATTAACATTATTGCGATAATGTTCAAATAGATGAATCACGCTAGAGCCTCTCGGGATAAAGTCCCTTACGGTATTTTTCTTTCCAAAATCTTTGAAGCTAATGATATTTCTTTTGGAGGGACAAATGTGAAACCAATCAATAAGTCATGGAGTTTCGATTATCTCACGATTCTAAGAATGAAATTTGTTATTTATAACAACACCTATGTTTCGGTTTCCACTATTAATCGTATCTCGGATGCTACTATTCGTAATCGGATCCTTGAAGCAAAAAGTAAAACCGATGGTCCGGAGCTTGACACTCTTCAATTATTAGATAACCCAGCCCAACAAAACCCTATTCCAAATGAGCCCACTCCAAGCCAACCCACCAATATAAACCCTCCTAATCCATCCGGTTTTGAAAGCGCTATGTCTCGTTTCATGGATTATATAGGTAGTAAATTTGTAGCTTTGGAAGACAAAATAGAAAGGAAATTTGGAGTTTTGGAAGAAAAAATAGGGCATCTTGCGAATGAGCTTTCTTGTATGAAAAATGATGTCTCTTGTATTCGTGATGATATTGGGAATGGAAGAAGGTCTAGGAGCCGCTCTCCTCGTGATAATCGTTAATTCTTCTTGCTTTGGTGTTTGGTGTTTGGTGTTTAAAATCATCTTTTTATCCTTCTTGGTGGTTTATGGGTTTATGTGCTTACGTGGTTATTTTAGAACTTGTTTTGTGGTGTTTTTTATGCGTTTTAATTATGTTTGGGTCCGTGTTTTGGACATCTGGGATATTGCTACTTTGGATTATTTGGATATTATGTTAGGATGCTATGTGTTTTTTTTGGAGTATTGGTTAATTTTGGTATGTTTTTATCGTTTTTTGTTAGATGCGTATAATCTTTGGTTTAGATTGTTATGTTGCTAACATTTTCCTTGATGGTATAGGAACTACTACATCTAATCCTTGATATTGCTCCTTAGTCCCTATAGTTTGTGCTCTCTATCTTTGCTCTCAAAATGTTTTCAAAATTACATTTAGTCCCCAAAATTTTGAAAAATACATCTTGACCCCTTGTTTTTCAAAAATTATGCTTTTACCCCTAAATTTCTTCAAAATGATTTCAAGTATTCTTTTTAAAGGGAAAATTGTCAATCAAACTTTTACAAAATTAAAACAAACTCTATGCATTATGTAAGGGGGAGACTTTGTTTAAATTTTTTTTAAAAAAAAAAAAAAAAACTCAAATGCTTAACTAATCTTTTATTTCATATATTGCAACTAATCGTTTGTGTCATTTGAAAGCATATGAAATGAAAATGTATCGATCAAGGAGTTGGTAAATATCTCTATCCTTAGCTCTTGCTTTACAAATATCTATCTTTGTGCATCTCCTTCTAAAAATCGTTTTTATCCTAAACTCTTGCACACTCTCTAAATCATTGTTTAAAATCTATTCACTCGAGTTTTTGCTCTTCTATTCTTTGTTGTTTTTACCCCGTCTTTTTGATGAAGACAAAGGGGGAGAAATATTATGTGCACTAAAACTTTCAAAACTTGCACGTTTTAAAAAACTCACAAATGCATCTCAAATCTTATGCTTATTGTGAGGGGGAGCTTTATTTCATTAGTTCTTAAACTTTCATATCATTCCTAAGGTGTTTTAGTAAAGGATTTGTCATCATCAAAAAGGGGGAGATTGTTGGCATATAGCCTCCCTTATTAGGTTGTTTTAATGTGACAAATCCTCTTGTGTTTAGTGTGCTATTTTCTATTGTTATTGACATTCTATCTTGCACTCTATTTCATCAAAAAGCTCTTTCTTTATCATGTTGATCAACCTTATTGTTTTATCTCAAGAAACTAATTCTCATACAAATGTTATTAACCTTATCTTTATGTATATTGAGAATTAGCTTTAGTGTTCAACTTCAAAGATTCTTAGAATGATGTTTCCAACAACTTTCGTGAAGAAGATTTATTGATCCAAGTCATTATCCTTCAAAGTTACTTGGCGCGGTACACCGGTGCGGTACACCGGACCAAGGTTGCGGACCAGGGCGCGGTGCAGTGGCTAGCCCGTCAGTATGCTAGAAAATCAAACCATTGAAGCGCGGTACACCGCACGAATCTTGCGGTACACCGCAAGAAAGGGTTTTCTGCACAAAAGACAAGTCATAAGAAATATATCCGTTGGGAGATTAATAGATCCGTTGGACTCAAGTCTTATGACCGTTGGAAGCCATTTTCTACTATAAATTGAAGCTCTTTGAAGGCTACAACTACACCAACTAATTACAAACATTAAGGGGATTAATTGCTATCATTCAAGAAGGTGTCAAGTGTTATACATAGTCAAATTCAATCTTAGTGTGCTTATAAATCCTTTCAAGGAGTTAATCAATTAAGCCACAAGGTTCTATCCACTCAAGAGGAGTAAACAAGCTTATAGTCATGTCTACTCTTTTAGGAGTCTTAGTTACAAGCTTTAATTAGCAAACCTTTAAACACTTTGTTGCTATCCTCTTTAGTCTAGGTCTTGTAATAGATAGATTAAGAGAGAATTCAAGTATAGGGAGTATACTTGGTGTCCTTGTGTTGTGATTACACAAGTGGTTTGTCCTTCGTGTTATCGAAGAGTTTGTAAAGGTTATTGTGTTCTCGACCCGGTTAAGAGAGACACGGAAGCTTAGTGAAAAGCTTGAAATCCTAAGGAGGCTTCCTTAGGTAGTGGATGTAGGGAAACCGAACCACTATAAATCGTGTGTATCTTTCTATCCCTACTCTATTTACTTTCCGCACTTTACATGTTTGATAATATGCTTGCATGAATTCTATGATATTGTTTATCTAGGATATCTAACATATAGTCTTCTAGAGTAGTTTAAGATATTGGTTTTACGATTTACTAGTTGTACTTTTATATCAAACCTCTAACTTACTATTGCATGATTCTATAAGAGTTTGATTTAATTAGTTGACTTAGGAGTTTTCTCTTAAACTTATTATTGTCCAAAAGATTTTTAATTAGGCATTAATCTTATTAGTAATCCTATTCACCCCCCCTCTAGGACTTTCACATAGGGTCGCTGATATAGCTATGAGTTGAAGGTAGGGAACGCACAAGCGATATTAGTAGAGTGTTACCCATATTTCTCCTTCTTCTTATAGAGTTGAGTGTCCTTTGATATGATATTATATGGATATTTATTGTGTGTTTTATCTTGATGTTTCCACTCCTACTTCCATGACTTGTATCCTTTTAAGTCTATCATCTTTAAATGCTCAATATATATGAAATAAAATACTTATATAACGACTTGATATATTATAAAATCATAACGAAGCGTATTTCTTCTAAAATAGCACATCAATAACCTAAAATACATGATAAATGATTTCTCAAGTACATGATAATTCACTCCACATAGGGATACCTTAAAGTACCCTTAACTTAAACCATTGTTATTCGACAATGTAAGTACAAACTTTGAATATAAAATCTAACAAGTCAACCATCAATCATAGTATTCAAGAGCCAGAAATTGTAGACTAATGGTGAAGATCATGTTATAGATACTATCATCTGAATTTACATGTATCACGCTAACAACATCAAATAATCTCAAGAGTCCGTTAGTTTCACGATGTAAAAGGATCATAAGAAATTGAGTCTAGAAGATGAATCTATAGGGTGGTCATCAATATAAATATATTTATCCATAACCACTGTTGTCCACCGAGGTGTAATATTAAAACAACACTCAGAGAATAATAACTCAAAATTGTATGATTCGTCACAAGTCATAAAGTAATAAGAAAAGTATCGTCTCCACATGGAGTAAAGAATTAAGTGGTGTAATTTTAGTTCTAATCTAGATATTCGTTGGGTAAAAACTAAAACTAAAAGAAAAGAAATATTTAAATAGTTTTTGGTTTACTTAACTACTAAAACTATAAAGTAAAGGAGTAAAAAGTAAATGCGAGATATGATGGAGAGAGATTTAGCTCATGATTGTGTACTCGACACTAGCATGACAACAGACTATTTGTGATATAAAGGGTAAATTAGGAATTGTACTTGATCACCAGGATTCTAAAGTCACGCTAAGTTCCATTCAGATAAGTAGGGGGATGATATTTAATCCTTGGACCCTATTCTCAGCGAATCCTACATAAATATCTAACGCCTAAGAATCTAACCCTAATTGGTTATCTAGATTTCTTAGATCTTCAGATTCTTAAACTCAACAAAACAATTATAATTCTATTTCATTAAACCCCCTCCCCTCCAGAGCATATTTAACCCCCAACACAACTCAATATGTGATCAAGATAAAGAATTTCAATAAGTAGAAGAATTATAATAAACAAGTAATCCACAATCAGATTAAATTAGCATGTAATCCCAAATGTCATAGATAAGTAATCCCATAACATATTTCGTACATGTGAAATCTCTAGCTAAAATATTTTTCTTTCATGCTTGAATAATATGAAAAAACAATAATTAAATACCTAATATGGAGTATAAAAGAAGAAAAAATTACAAAGATATAGATCTTGTGTTGTTTTTCTTGCTCACGTTGCTTCTCTCATGCTCCCTAAACTAATAATGATTAAAGTGTAATGAGGTGTGGTTCAAAAGATTTGAAACTAATAATATATATTAGTAAATACAGAGGTTTGAGCGACGACCCCAAAAAATTAGTCAAAAGTGGCATGTGGACTTTTTTGTTAAATCTGGGCTGCTCAAGTTAGAAAAACAAAACGTCCATAACTTTTTTGGTCTAAACATAGAATTGATCTGTGTGTCTTGTCAACCATACTAGACTCCAAGAGATACGTTGAGCCAAAATATCATGATCAAATTCGTTACCAATTAATTGTTGTGTTTTTTACAAGTTGGTGAATTTGTTTTTCCATATTTGGTGTTTTGACTTCTAGTGATATTTTTGACTTCTTAGTTAATTTGTTTCAATCTTGTTTCCTATCATATTGGATGTTTATTTAGATTTTTTACTTCTTAGCTTGGCATTTCATCCTTGGATCCTCCATGTTTAAAAACTACACAACAAAAACAGAAAACTACTTTAAATTGCTCTAAAATACGTATAATCTCATATATTAGCTAAGAATTCAATATATGCTTTATAAAGGGATAAATCCTATATTTTAATCACAAAACAACACAAAATGATGTCTTGTGAGTACTAAATTATATCACAATATACGATACATCAGCCACCTCATATCTAATCTCTATACTAGTTGTAACTCTAATAAGCTCTGGACCGTAAAGGCTTTTTTATAACACATTGTTAGACTTTGGTTAAGGTATGATAACTAGAATATGTAAATAAGTTATAAGACTTTAAAATAATATTATATAATCAACACGTTTAATGAGCTTAAGCTTAATTTAAATTTCATTGACTACCCCATCCAAAAAGATAGCCCGAAATTCCCATTGTCTATTAAACTTCTCTACTTTCTAATCGTGACAATTATTTATATCTTAGTGTGTTTTGGGTTTTTCATCTCTGTAACACATTTATCTAGTCTCATTATATTTTCCATATACTTTTAATATTCATAATTCTCTTATTTTAAAGGATTCTTACGAATAATTTGTCCTTCAACACCAATTAAAATATATATATATTTGAGCATACATCACGATCTAGAAATAATTTTCACAAACACTATCATCTTATGAAAAATAAACTAAATGATTTCCTATCCATATTACCTTAAACTTAAGCTCATAAACTTGTACGCGAGGACATATATATCTGGGGGATATCCCATCGACTAAGCCATAACGCTTTGTAATGTGGGTAAAAGAGGAAGCGACACAAGTTAGACAGGGGAACTCAGACAAATAATACACATAGACTAGCTAAATGTCTCAAATGGCTCATGAAAGATAGATTTATTCATTTCCCTAACACTGGGGTTCTTTACATATTTTTCCTCAAAATATTTTCTTCAATGGTTCTATAACTAACTCTTATATCTCTCTTTACAAACTCTAACTCTATTGACATACTTGGCCTTTATAGTATCTCTTTGTAATGACTAGTTCAAAACAAAAATTTACTAAAACTGTATATAAATGATCAAATTCTAGCGATACTTGCATATATGAATCAATTAAGCATATACAATCCCAAAGCAAGCTCTATTTAACTATTTTTTTTAGTTTTTCTAATTATTTTTCGTATTTTTATTTTATGAAACATAAACACAATAAAAATGATGAGGGACAAAGAACCTTATCACACCATTCTTAAAAATGTTTATTGTCATGTGACTCAAAATATATAAAAAGAAAAAACAATGACAAGTATTTTATGAAAATATTGTAGTACAATTACTTCATGTATGACCATAACCCAGGTCAGTGGATGGGGTATCAACTATCTCATTTTGATGGTATTTTGTTGAATCATGTGTGATTAAGCGGAAGCATATTGCTAAATTGACTTATAAACTACAAAATTTTGCTTTTGTCACAGGGAAATCTCAAAAAAAACTTTGTCTTTTGCTTATTGTCATCGCATACATGTCGCCACTTCTAAGTAGCCAGCAATAAGTTAGCGAGGTGGTGTCTAGACCCTTCGGTGGAGGGTTACCTACCTGGTTGTCTACATATATAGTTGGTGAAATGTCGATGAGCATATTGCATTGTCGTCCATTTTTTTTCTAGCTCATCTTTGTTTTTATCCATCTCTAACTTTTTAGAGGAACCCCAAACTTGTCTTTTTGACATATTTCATTAATTTTAACAAGTTCGGGTATCACATTTACTTGTAATACATGTTCCGATATTGTTTATGTAAATACCATCTACCATGTAAAAAGTTCTCCCTGTGTACTTGAACATTCCATGAAACATATAATCCTACTCTATGAAAGCATATAACTTGGGTAGTCTCACAATGTTTATAGTCATTAAAGTTTGACTTTGTTACCTAAAGACTCAACTGGCTAGAATGTGGGGTGTGATCATCCACTTTAGTTCATATTATTTCAAGCAACATTTGAGTTCTTGTAGTATCACAATATGTGAGCCTCCTCTGTGGGAGATATGAATCTACAAGATATCCTAGTGTATAAAAATTGTTACACTGTCAGGTCCCCACGACTCTTTGTATGACTTCTGATCTTCATGTCTTGGGATTGGGTTTCTTTTGGATAACAATGTATCCTACACTAAATTTATTCTCTCTTAGGTTATCAGATTTTACTCATGTTACTTGGACAAATACGTCTACCAAAACTCTATACTATATATATTCTATAAATCAAGCTATTAATGAAGAAAATATACCAGTCATGGTTTTGAGTAAGTAAATAAGCTCCCCACCATTCCATGTAGTTTCGATGCTTCTTATTTAATCGATTTGAATTATATCTTAGCAAAAATTTTCCTACTACTATAAGCTCTTTATCAGAGTAGTCATCTTCTTTTTGTTCTGTCTGGGATGTGTCATCTTCTTTTTCTACAAATCATCCTATTCATATCAACTCCTTGTCTACAACAACCTCATCTTCATGGATTTCCTTCTTTTGTTGCTTTACAGTGTGAGACATCTCACCCTCCTTTACTTTTACAACCTCGACATCTTGGGGCTCCACCGGGTTAAGATGGAGTCAAAGGCCTTATAAGTTCTTCCTTCAAAGCAACAAAAACCATGATGTAAATAAAAATAACTCAAACTTCTTGGAGAAGTTTAATTTTATTCTTCTCATCTGAGATGTGCATGGTAAACTCTCATGTAGAAATATCAATACAAGATTTACCAGTAGCTAAGAATGGTCTGCCATTGATTATAAGGGCATATATGTCATCATGATAATCTACTATGATGAAATTCTACAAGATAAGCTATATTTAATTCCTTTACCAATACATCTTCAACTATTCCTTATGGAAAGGCTTGCGATCCATTGGCTAAATACAGAACTATTGTAGATAGATTGGAGTCAACAACATTTAGAAATCAAACACAGATTTTGGCTACATATTTATTCATGCTCCTAAACCACATAACACCCTTCCGAGCAATAATTACCAATAACACAAGGTATGCTAGAACTTCTTTGTCAACAAAACATATTCAAACTCCTAAAATTATTTGTTTTTTGTAACAAAGTCCTTCATAAATTTTATGTGCATCAAAACATTTTATAAGGATTCCATAAAACAAACAATTGATGTGGAGTTGGAGCAACACGAGTAGAAAATTGTTGATTTCAGCCTCCTCTACAATTTTCTTCTTTTCATTTCATTCTTCTTATTTTCTCACATGTGGATCACAACATGTGATCATGTTTTAGTTTTAAATTTTGGTTGTTATAGGAATTATTTCTGGCTCGGGAAACTCCCTAAAGCTCATAAATAAAGCGGTGTGCCAATTTTCCCAACTTGGGTAAAAAAATGTTGATTCGTTATTCATGGTTATTTCCATCTAATATTTACTTTCTGCATAAATATAGATTCTATTTATTCTAGAAGATTCAAATGAGGGTCTTGTTTATGAATCATATTGAATTTATTAGACCTTTGATGAACAAAGATCTATTGAGATTTTCAAAGATTAGACATGGATGTTATTGTCCATCCTTATATAGCCTAACCTAAAATATGCTTAGTTGTAGCTATGGTGTTATTCAATTTCTTGAGACCTTTTTCAGAATATTCTTAATTTTGTCTAAATAAGCACTCAAATATTCCTCTCCTCGTGCCAAAATGGTTTAACTTCAAGTCGATTCCAGTCGATCTTTCTAGGAGGGAAATATTTTTCTAAAATTCAATATAAAGTTGGTTCCAAGTAGTAACCGTTTATGGCTCCAATCTTTGTACCCATTGTACTAATCACTTTGCAAGGAAGAATGGAACCATTATCAAATTTATCGTATCTCTATCAATTACTGAATAAATAAATAAATCGTAGACATGTGTGAAATTTATTGAATCATCATATTCAAGGTAAACCTTCCCGCTGAAGACTCTATTGGTGTGAAAAGCTTCTAACATTGTCGAGCTCGGATAAAAATTATAAAGTCTGTACATTGAATGTCAAATCTAGGTAATGGAACATCTAGATAAGGTTCACTAGTTTCCTTTGCTTCTTAATTGTGTCTAAACCTATTTGTGGGTGTGAAATGTGGGAATTTATGCAATCCATATTGTGGAGGTGCCATATATGGTAGTTCTGCAGTAGTTAGCCCATGGAGAGATTCTAGAGTCGACCACTCGAATATGTGGGTCCACTACGTTGAATTTCCTAAGAGCACAATCTCATTCTCATTTTGAAACTCTCCTACATTATTGTATTAAATTACGTATATGATATTTCCATAAACGTAAAATTTATGTGGAATAACTTTAGTGTTCATGTTATTTTGTAGTTGTTATAGGTCTTTATTCCGGTTATCAGTCATTATTACTCTCTCTCTTGATTAAGATAATTTTCTATCTTAGTGATTGGAGAATACCACAATATATCGTAGTAAATGAAAAAGTAAGAAACTCAAGAAACAAATGTTTGTAGAAAAACCATTGTCCTCTACAAAACTTAAAAAGGGTATTAGGTAATCAATGTTTGGAAACGGTTCAAAAAACTTGGCACCTCCGTAGATAAAGTATGCAAGGAGGTGATTTACACCACTGCTATATTCGGAAAGAATATATGAGACTTCCTACAAGTTTACATTTAGGGGCCAATTAATATAAGATAAGTGAGTATCATTTTCCATGGGGATTGATGAGAGTTATCAAAATCAAGTTTAGGTGTCTAGATATAATTATTGTGAATTAATGACTAAAGTAAAAAATGGTTTAAGTGATATATAACTACTAAAATATAAAAGCACAAATAATATAAACGTGTAAATAATGGACAGAAGGATGTCTAGATATTCATATGGCCCCTACTATCTTGCTCTACTAAAAATATAATCTAAATAATTATGCTAAAGGGGTGTCAAATGAAATATTTATAAGTTGGGATTCTAAGGTTTTAAATCTTGTTAATCTAGGACTAAAGAGGCAACAAACTAGTTTTAAGGCAATACTCTCACGATGACCTAAATTAGACTAGATTGATGATCAAACATAATCTGACAAAGTTAGTAAATCCCATAAAATATATATAAATGATGATTGATTTCCACTACATTTACTAACTCTAAGGATGTCCTAGAATCTTCCTTAAGGCAAAGGTTTATTCATTGTGATATTTCCGCAGCTAGGCCTCACACAAAGCTAAGATATAATTAAATCTTAGGTGAAACTTCTATTAATTATTGCTTAAGATATATAAATAAATCATAAACATGCATGTAGCATGATTGCATAATCTTATGGTTTTGATAATAGTCAAAATGTTGTTATTGGTATTTGGTAATTATATAGATATTATAAAGCCAGCAAACCTTAACATTTATGTGTCAGTATAACCAAATTACCCATGGCTTCTAGCAATTATTATAAGCAAATCACCATTATCCGAAAAATAAAAATTTAAAATACCTAAGAAAAAAAAACATGGTGGATTTACATTATGATCCATATATTGGGAGGTGATTAGCTATTTCGTAGTCTATGACAAGCCATAACTCTTAGGTTGATGTATAAGAAAATATAATAAACAAAAGTAAAGAAATACCTAAGATTTGTGTTGCTTGTGAAAAGGGTGTCGTAAATTGTAAATTATACGTCATAAAATAAACCTACCTAAGCCTAATTTAACATATTGAGTCCTAATTATCCTAAACTAGTTAGAATAGACTCCTCCCACTGAAACTGGATAAAAGTGAAATTTAAAATTTTTGCACCGTTCTCTGTATGTGGGTCTACTACTTGTCTCTAAGTTGATAGATAGGCGATGGTCAATAATTCTCTACCGATGATGTACCACTCAACCTCAAATCCTCTTGATGTTTCTCTTTCCACAAGTTCACATACCTCTCATCGAGTTAAAGGTAGGAAAAGAGTAATCGACACTCCCAAAATGTCTATGACTTGAAGGTATGTGACACTATTAGAGTGATCTCTTATTTTCTATGCTTTCTCATTTGAGTTGATTGTGCTTTGACTAGAGCTTCTAGCAACCTTGCTTGGGTGTTTTCTCTCAACCTTTCTTCTCTCGCTCCCATACCTTGTGTCCTTTTAAGACTATAATTGTTTTGTTATTATTTATACTAAATACATATTATATAACCCAAAAACATATAAGACGACTTGATATATAACAAAATAATAACTAAGCGTACATGTCCAAAATAAAGTAATCCAAAAAGAATGATAAATGATATCTCAAGGGCATGATTCTTCAGCCCAAATACAGAGACATTGGTAACTTGCTCAAAACACCTAATTAAGTTCCCTCCGTAATTTATAATTTCCTTTTTGGAATGTGTAGTTCACTTTTTGGAATTCGAAGTTAGCTCATTTAATGTTTGAAATTTAGTGCTTTAGATTTTGAAGTTCCTTCTTTTAGAGTTTATAATTCTCCCCTTTAGAGTTGTAGCTTACTCATTTTGAATTCATAGTTTTCTCTTTTAAAGTTTGTAGTTTTTCCTTTTAGAATTTTGAGTTTCATTAGAATTTGTACTCAGTTTTATAAATTTTGAGGTCTCTATTTGAGAGTCTGTAGTTCGCTACATTAGAGTTTTTAATTCTCTCTTTTAGAGTTTGTAGTTCACTTATTTGGAATTAGTAGTTTGTTTCTTTAGAGTTAGAGTTTGTAGCTCGCTCTTTTAGAAATTGTAGTTTGCTCTTTTGAATTCGTGGTTTGCTCCTGTAGAAGTTGTATATTTCTCATTTTAAGGTTGTAACTCCCGGATTTAGAGTTTGCAATGACCTCTTTTAAAGGGTGTAGTTTAATTTTTAGAGTTTCTAATTTGCAATTTTAAAGTTTGTAGTTTGCCCTATTAAAGTTTGTAGTTCACTCATTTGAAATTTGAAATTTTCTCTTTTAAAGTCGTAGTTCACTTTCTTAAGAATTGTAGCTTGTTCTTTTAATGTTCGTGTTTCTAAGTTAGAGGGTGTATCTTACTTTGTAGTTTGGTCATGTAATGGTTGTTGTTTGCTTCTTTGAAAGTAGTAGTTTGTTTATTTGCAATTTTTAATTCATTTATTTATAATATGCACGTCATTCTTTTAGATTTTGTAATTTCCTTTAGAGTTTATAATTTGCTCCTTTAGATCCCGTTGTTTGCTATTTTAGAATTTGTAGTTTTGGACAATAATTTTGTGCTCTTGTTCTCTTGCGTGTTGAATTTTGGTGTGATTTAACGAGGATTTGAAAAAAAATTAATTAGGTATATAACTTAACAAATCATACTTTAAAGAATCCAACCTAAAAGTATGGGTAGTCTTGTTTTTATTTTAAGAGTAATGCTGAGTATCACCCAAAAAATTAGAGCAATCAATACCCGTGATGTGTAGTGGAGGTGAAATAAGGTGTTCAAGCCATAACTATTCCGTAGTCTATGACAAGCCATAACTCTTAGGTTGATTTTTAAGAACATATAATAAACAAAAGTAAAGAAATACCTAATATTTGTGTTGCTTGTGAAAACGATGTCGTAAATTGTAAATTATACGTCATAAAATAATGCTACCTAAGCCTAATCTAACATACTTAGTCCTAATTATCCTAAACTAGATGGAATAGACTCTTCCCACTTGAAATCGGATAAAATTGAAATTTAAAAATTCTGCACCTTTCTCTGTATGTGGGTCTACTACTTGTCTCTAAGTTGATAGATAGGTGATGGTCAATAATTCTCAACCGATGATGTACCCCTCAACCTCAAATCCTCTTGATGTTTCTCTTTCCACAAGTTCACATACCTCTCATCGAGTTAAAGGTAGGAAACGAGTAATCCACACTCCCAAAATGTCTATGACTTAAAGGTATGTGACACTCTTAGAGTGATCTCTTCTTTTCTATGCTTTCTCATTGAGTTGATTGTGCTTTGACTAGAGCTTCTAGAAACCTTGCTTGGGTGTTTTCTCTCAACCTTTCTTCTCACTCTCCCATACCTTGTGTTCTTTTAAGACTATAATTGTTTTGTTATTATTTATACTAAATACATATTATATAACCCAAAAACATATAAGATGACTTGATATATAACAAAAGAATAACTAAGCGTACATGTCCAAAATAAAGTAATCCAAAAAGAATGATAAATGATATCTCAAGGGCATGATTCTTTAGCCCAAATAAAGAGACATTGGTAACTCGCTCAAAACACCTAATTAAGTTCCCTCCATAATTTATAATTCCCTTTTTGGAATGTGTAGTTCACTTTTTGGAGTTCGGAGTTAGCTCATTTAATGTTTGAAATTTAGTGCTTTAGATTTTGAAGTTCCTTCTTTTAGAGTTTATAATTCTCTCGTTTAGAGTTCTAGCTTACTCATTTAGAATTCATAGTTTTCTCTTTTAAAGTTTGTAGTTTTTCCTTTTAGAATTTTGAGTTCCCTTTAGAATTTGTACTCGCTTTTATAAATTTTGAGTTCTCTCTTTGAGAGTCTGTAGTTCGCTACATTAGAGTTTTTAATTCTCTCTTTTAGAGTTTGTAGTTCACTTCTTTGGAATTTGTAGTTTGTTTCTCTAGAGTTAGAGTTTGTAGCTCGCTCTTTTAGTGATTGTATTTTGCTCTTTTCAATTTGTGGTTTGCTCCTGTAGAAGTTGCATATTTCTCATTTGGAGGTTGTAACTCCCGGATTTAGAGTTTGAAATGACCTCTTTTAAAGGGCGTGGTTTAATTTTTAGAGTTTCTAATTTGCAATTTGAAAGTTTGTAGTTTGCCCTATTAAAGTTTGTAGTTCACTCATTTGAAATTTGGAATTTTCTCTTTTAAAGCTTGCTTAAGAATTGTAGCTTGTTCTTTTAAAATTCGTGTTTCTAAGTTAGAGGGTGTATCTTACTTTGTAGGTTGGTCATGTAGTGGTTGTTGTTTGCTTCTTTGAAAGTAGTAGTTTGTTTATTTGGAATTTTCAATTCATTTATTTATAATATGCAGGTCATTCTTTTAGATTTTGTAATTTTCTTTAGAGTTTATAATTTGCTCCTTTAGATCCTGTAGCTTGCTATTTTAGAATTTGTAGTTTTCGACAATAATTTTGCGCTTTTTTTCTCTTGCGTGTTGAATTTTGGTGTGATTTAACGAGGATTTGAAAAAAATAAAATTTAATTAGATATATATCTTAACAAATCATACTTTAAAGAATCCAACCTAAAAGTATGGGTAGTCTTGTTTTTATTTTAAGAGTAATGCTGAGTATCACCCAAAAAGGTATCACCTAAACATCACCTATGATGTGACAGTTAAAGTGGTCCAATCATGGAAGAGAGAAAAAAAAAGTAAATCTAGAAAAAGAAAATCCATAATTTGACCACTTAAACGTCATACATAGGTGGTGTTTAGGTGATACCTTTTTAGGTGATACCCAACATTACTCTTATTTTAAATGTAATAGAATTTAATTTGGTAAATGTACTTTAAGTCTATTAATTGTTTTTATCTTAATTAAAAAGAATAATATATATTTAGCTAATATGGTAAAGTCATTGCCTATTTTATATAGAGTAATGAGATTTTTCACCCTTTTTGTATCACTCTTTTATCACCTCCTACGTGTATGCCTATGTGTACCAATGAATGGATTTCTCTATCCTATTTAATTTTTCTCTATCTTCTATTAGAGGAAATCAATACATATATATAGAAGGGTGATAAAAGGGTGATATGAAAAGGGGTGACATATATCATTACTCTTTTATATATTGTTAATTATAAAATTAATACAAAATGTATAAAAGGAAATGTATAATATAGTATATAGATAAAGATAAAAAAGCACACGTAAATATATTACCGAAAACATAAATGTGCAATTAGAGAAAACATGATTACATTTCCATTAATAAAACCTTTCCATATCTCATCAGATTTCATTTAAACATTTACCTATTTCACACATTTTCTCATAGGTAACATAATAAATTATGTAAAATGTTTAATTTGATTTATTTCCATAAATAGAAAAGGAAAAAAAGTAACAATAAAATGAGTGTATTTATATACTCATAGTAATAGTCTAATAGGCTCAATATTTCCAAGCTAGTTTTGCAAAACAATGTGTCTAATGGATCCTTCACCTTCGATTAGGAAAAATACTCAAGGTCGAAAGAAGATTACTATGCAAATGATTGCCGATGAGAATGCCAGAAGAGTTACGCTTTCAAAGCGTAAAAAGGGGATTTTCAAGAAAGCAAATGAGCTTTCAACTCTTTGTGGGGTTGAAATTGCTATACTTATCTTCTCCGTTGGAGGGAAACCCTTCACATTTGGTCATCCAAATGTGAATTCAGTCATAAACCAATTTCTGGAAGGAGACAAGCAAGAAGATCATATCAGTTCACATCTTATGAAACATAAAGAGGATAAGTTGAATGAACTTAAGCAAAGGCTTAAAGAGCTGCTAGAGGAAATTGAAGAGAAGAAAAGTCAAAGAAAAGATATGGAAAAATCGCTAAACATAAGTTTTGAAGAAAGTTTTAAAGGACTTGATTTGCATGGACTTGAGAAGTTCAAAGAAAAATTGGAAAACCTGAAGGAAAGGGTAGCTGGGTTAAAGAAACAATTTGAAGATGGTTTCCCTATTCCAAAGGATTGGCTAAGATTATGAGTGTTCGGAAAGCGGAATCAATATAGGATCAGTGGAGGCTCGCAAAGTTTATTTTATGTATGTCTTTTTCTTGAAAATTAATTAGTTTCTAGTAAGAATGTTATTTGTATGTTCATCATATTATGTTTGTCCATCCGTTAAGAAACAAAAACAAAATCTCGTTGGAGACGAGTAGTGAGCTCCAATCGTCCGATGTGATGAAAGTGCAATATAAGAACGAGGTAATAGAGTTTAAATACCTTTCATTTGATATCAGTAAACATACTAAACTCTATCTTTTTTGGATTATAAAAATTTGAAGTATGCTCTTTGAATTTTATTATTGTCAAGCAATTCTTATATTTTATTTAAGTCAAAAAACAATTCTATTTAAAGAGTTAATTGACTAAAAGGTCTAAAATTCGTTTTTTTAATATCGATAAATTCATCATTTTTTTCTTTTTTAAAGAATCCAATCATTAATGGTTAATTTTGTTTTTTTAATGGATTGCGAGTTTGTTTAATAAATTATATACTTTTTATGGGTTATATGTATTTTTTAATAAGTTATATATATTTTTAATAAACTGCATGTGTGAAATTCGTGTAGATTTTATTAATATCTAATTTGTTGTATGAATTTTTTGCATCAATCACCCCTTTCTAAAAGAACCTTTTATCCTTCTCATACCTACAATTGATAGATAGAACTCCTGAATAAGTTCTTGAAAACTACAACAACTAGACTCTTTTAGTTGTATTTTTCTTTGCTAAGCTTCTTTAGTTGTATTTTTTAGCTGTATAGAACAATTTCACTCCAGTTCTGCAATTATTAAAAATATTACATAAATTTAATAACTCGTTGTTAAATTTTAGTTGAACATCTACATAAAAGAACATATATTCACTACAAGAAAAATTAGATATAAAGACAACAAAAACCGTCATAGTAGAACCAAAAATTGTCATTGTAAATGTGCAATAAGGATGGACAATAGGTACCTAAAGTAACGATTTTTTATTTGTTGTCAATGATGAGTGGAAAACTATAGTTACGACTGATGTCGTTACTATACACGTCATCGCTGTAGCGTGACAAGCTACAGTTACAAAAAATATTGTCCCTATCAATATTGTCAATATCGTTACTAACCCAGTGACTTCCTCTCCTTAATAGTCGAGTCTCTATCGAGTGTGACTACATGTTTGCGCCTCTAGGTACTTATTGTAACGATTGTTATTTGTTGTTACTATAGCGTGGAAAGCTATAGTTACAACCAATATCGTTACTATACATGTCGTTGTTGTAGTGTGGCAAGCTATAGAGACAAAAATATAGTTACTATCAACGTTATCGCAATAAATTTACGGTGACAACATATGCCGCCCAAGGCCCAAGGCAACCAAGGCGGTCGTTTTGGGCCTAATATTCGAGAAGGTCCCGAAAAAGATAATAACTGCATATAAGCTTATATGTAAGAGTTTTGAGAATATTAAACTAAGATTGATGTTTAGCTTGTTAAAATTACCATCATCCTTACACAACTAATGCCAAAGTTCAAACCGCAAGAACTTCATTTTTTATATGTCGTGGCTCTTACCTTTTTTTCGCCTTTTCTTTTTCAAAAGTCCTTCTATAGATTTTTACTTCTATTCTCTATATATCGTTTTTTAATTCTATTTTTCTTTATAGATTTCTATATGATCTACTAGAATATAATGCATCATTTATTAAAATATTTGAGCTACCAAGAAGCACAATACAAGTTTTCCAAACCCTTCTATTATGTTGGATGTACTATATATGGTATTAACATTTACTTTATAAGTTCGAAGGTCGGAGATATATATTTTATTTCCTAGAATTGTGTGCATTGTTGCACTACCCGATAACTATTTTCATTTTTTTTATTAATTAAATCCAAATCTCTTTAAAAAGAAACACATAGCAATAAGACAATATAGTAAAATAAACAACATCTTAAATATATAAGTAAAATAAACGAAATCAAATTTCAAAGCAATAAAATAAACAATCAAACCAACGATAGTCTAAAATTCAATTTACAAGGACTTTAAATAAAGAAAATAAAATAAAACAAAGTAATAAAAGTATCAATCTCGGCGAACAGTTCATCATCAATCAAGTGAGAGATATCTCCACTTAGATCCTAAAAAAAATCAGAGCAATCAATACCCGTGATATCTAGTGGAGGTGAAATGGGGTGTTCAAGCCATAACTATTCTGTAGTCTATGACAAGCCATAACTCTTAGGGTATGTTTGGATTGAGGGATTAGAAGGGGAGGGAAGGGATTATAAAGGATAATAGTTATCCTTCCTTTGTTTGTATTATAAATTTTTGAAGGGATAAGTTATTAAAGGATTAAAGTTATACCTTCTAATCCTTTATATCCTCTCCCTCCAATTTGAAGTCATTAGAAAGAAGGGATTGGCTTTAATAGTAAAATATCTTTATTACCCTTATGTTCTATTTAAAATATATTTTATTAGGGGTATAAAAATAATTTAGTTATAAAATAATCCTTTCCTTTCATTTACTTATACAATCCAAACACAACATTCAAATAATCCTTTACTAATATTTTCCTTTCTTTTTCTACTCAATCCAAACAAGATTAATACTCTCCCCTCCTTTCCTTTAATATACTATCCTTTCTTATCCTTTAATAATTAATCTCCTCTATATCCAAACAAACCCTTAGGTTGATGTATAAGAAAATATAATAAACAAAAGTAAATAAATACCTAAGGTTTGTGTTGCTTGTGAAAAGGGTGTCGTAAATTGTAAATTATACGTCATAAAATAAAGCTACCTGAGCCTAATTTAACGTATTGAGTCCTAATTATCCTAAACTAGTTAGAATAGACTTCTCCCACTTAATACCACCTTTCTCTGTATGTGGGTCTACTACTTGTCTCTAAGGTTATAGATAGGCGATGGTCAATAATTCTCTACCGATGATGTACCCCTCAACCTCAAATACTCTTGATGTTTCTCTTTCCACAGGTTCACAAACCTCTCATCGAGTTAAAGGTAGGAAACGAGTAATCGACACTCCCAAAATGTCTCTGACTTGAAGGTATGTGACACTCTTAGAGTGATCTCTTATTTTCTATTCTTTCTCATTGAGTTGATTGTGCTTTGACTAGAGCTTCTAGCAACCTTGCTTGGGTGTTTTCTCTCAACCTTTCTTATCTCGCTCCCATACCTTGTGTCCTTTTTAGACTATAATTGTTTTGTTATTAATTATACTAAATACATATTATATAACCCAAAAACATATAAGACGACTTGATATATAACAAAATAATAACTAAGCGTACATGTCCAAAATAAAGTAATCCAAAAAGAATTATAAATGATATCTCAAGGGCATGATTCTTCAGCTCAAATAAAGAGACATTGGTAACTCGCTCAAAACACCTATTTAAGTTCCCTCCATAATTTATAATTCCCTTTTTGGAATGTGTAGTTCACTTTTTGGAGTTCGGAGTTAGCTCATTTAATGTTTGAAATTTAGTGTTTTAGATTTTGAAGTTCCTTCTTTTAGAGTTTATAATTCTCTCGTTTAGAATTGTAGCTTACTCATTTAGAATTCATAGTTTTCTCTTTTAAAGTTTGTAGTTTTTCTTTTAGAATTTTGAGTTCCCTTTAGCATTTGTACTCCCTTTTATAAATTTTGACTTCTCTATTTAAGAGTCTGTAGTTCGCTACATTATAGTTTTTAATTCTCTCTTTTAGAGTTTGTAGTTCATTTCTTTGGAATTTGTAGTTTGTTTATTTAGAGTTTGAGTCTATAGCTCGCTCTTTTAGTGATTGTAATTTGCTCTTTTGAATTTGTGGTTTGCTCCTATAGAAGTTGTATATTACTCATTTGGAGGTTGTAACTCCCGGATTTAGAGTTTGCAATGACCTCTTTTAAAGGGCGTAGTTGAATTTTTAGAGTTTCTAATTTGCAATTTTAGAGTTTGTAGTTCACTCATTTGAAATTTGCAATTTTCTCTTTTATAGTCGTAGTTCACTTGATTAATAATTGTAGCTTGTTCTTTTAAAATTCGTGTTTCTAAGTTAGAGGGTGTATCTTACTTTGTAGTTTGGTCATGTAGTGGATGTTGTTTGCTTCGTTGAAAGTAGTAGTTTGTTTATTTGGAATTTTTAATTCATTTATTTATAATATGCAAATCATTCTTTTAGATTTTATAATTTTCTTTTAAGATCCCGTAGTTTGCTATTTTAGAATTTGTAGTTTCGACAATAATTTTGTTCTCTTGTTCTCTTGCGTGTTGAATTTTGGTGTGATTTAACGAGTATTTGAAAAAAATAATAATTTAATTAGGTATATAACTTAACAAATCATACTTTAAAGAATCCAACCTAAAAGTATGGGTAGTCTTGTTTTTATTTTAAGAGTAATGCTGAGTATAACCCAAAAAATCAGAGCAATCAATACCCGTGATGTGTAGTGGAGGTGAAATAAGGTGTTCAAGCCATAACTATTCCGTAGTCTATGACAAGCCATAACTCTTAGGTTGATTTTTAAGAAAATATAATAAACAAAAGTAAAGAAATACCTAATATTTGTGTTGCTTGTGAAAACGATGTCGTAAATTGTAAATTATACGTCATAAAATAATGCTACCTAAGCCTAATCTAACATACTGAGTCCTAATTATCCTAAACTAGATGGAATAGACTTTTCCCACTTGAAATCGGATAAAATTGAAATTTAAAAATTCTGCACCTTTCTCTGTATGTGGGTCTACTACTTGTCTCTAAGTTGATAGATAGGTGATGGTCAATAATTCTCAACCGATGATGTACCCCTCAACCTCAAATCCTCTTGATGTTTCTCTTTCCACAATTTCACATACCTCTCATTGAGTTAAAGGTATGAAACGAGTAATCCACACTCCCAAAATGTCTATGACTTAAAGGTATGTGACACTCTTAGAGTGATATCTTCTTTTCTATGCTTTCTCATTGAGTTGATTGTGCTTTGACTAGAGCTTCTAGAAACCTTGCTTGGGTGTTTTCTCTCAACCTTTCTTCTCACTCTCCCATACCTTGTGTCCTTTTAAGACTATAATTGTTTTGTTATTATTTATACTAAATACATAATATATAACCCAAAAACATATAAGATGACTTGATATATAACAAAAGAATAACTAAGCGTACATGTCCAAAATAAAGTAATCCAAAAAGAATGATAAATGATATCTCAAGGGCATGATTCTTCAGCCCAAATAAAGTGACATTGGTAACTCGCTCAAAACACCTAATTAAGTTCCCTCCATAATTTATAATTCCCTTTTTAGAATGTGTAATTCACTTTTTGGAGTTCGGAGTTAGCTCATTTAATGTTTGAAATTTAGTGCTTTAGATTTTGAAGTTCCTTCTTTTAGAGTTTATAATTCTCTTGTTTAGAGTTGTAGATTACTCATTTAGAATTCATAGTTTTCTCTTTTAAAGTTTGTAGTTTTTCCTTTTAGAATTTTGAGTTCCCTTTAGAATTTGTACTCGCTTTTATAAATTTTGAGTTCTCTCTTTGAGAGTCTGTAGTTCGCTACATTAGAGTTTTTAATTCTCTCTTTTAGAGTTTGTAGTTCACTTCCTTGGAATTTGTAGTTTGTTTCTCTAGAGTTAGAGTTTGTAGCTCGCTCTTTTAGTGATTGTATTTTGCTCTTTTCAATTTGTGGTTTGCTCCTGTAGAAGTTGCATATTTCTCATTTGGAGGTTGTAACTCCTGGATTTAGAGTTTGAAATGACCTCTTTTAAAGGGCGTGGTTTAATTTTTAGAGTTTCTAATTTGTAATTTTAAAGTTTGTAGTTTGCCCTATTAAAGTTTGTAGTTCACTCATTTGAAATTTGCAATTTTCTCTTTTAAAGCTTGCTTAAGAATTGTAGCTTGTTCTTTTAAAATTCGTGTTTCTAAGTTAGAGGGTGTATCTTACTTTGTAGTTTGGTCATGTAGTGGTTGTTGTTTGCTTCTTTGAAAGTAGTAGTTTGTTTATTTTGAATTTTTAATTCATTTATTTATAATATGCAGGTCATTCTTTTATATTTTGTAATTTTCTTAAGAGTTTATAATTTGCTCCTTTAGATCCCGTAGTTTGCTATTTTAGAATTTGTAGTTTTCGCCAATAATTTTGTGCTCTTGTTCTCTTGCGTGTTGAATTTTGGTGTGATTTAACGAGGATTTGAAAAAAATAATAATTTAATTAGGTATATAACTTAACAAATCATACTTTAAAGAATCCAACCTAAAAGTATGGGTAGTCTTGTTTTTATTTTAAGAGTAATGCTGAGTATCACCCAAAAAGGTATCACCTAAACATCACCTATGATGTGACAGTTAAAGTGGTCCAATCATGGAAGAGAAAAAAAAAAGTAAATCTAGAAAAAGAAAATCCATAATTGGACCACTTAAACGTCATATCATAGGTGGTGTTTAGGTGATACCTTTTTAGGTGATACCCAACATTACTCTTATTTTAAATGTAATAGAATTTAATTTGGTAAATGTACTTTAAGTCTATTAATTGTTTTTATCTTAATTAAAAAGATTAATATATATTTAGCTAATATGGTAAAGTCATTGCCTATTTTATATAGAGTAATGAGATTTGTCACCCTTTTTGTATCACTCTTTTATCACCTCCTACGTGTATGCCTATGTGTACCAATGAATGGATTTCTCTATCCTATTTAATTTTTCTCTATCTTCTATTAGAGGAAATCAATACATATATATATAGAAGGGTGATAAAAGGGTGATATGAAAAGGGGTGACATATATCATTACTCTTTTATATATTGTTAATTATAAAATTAATACAAAATGTATAAAAGGAAATGTATAATATAGTATATAGATAAAGATAAAAAAGCACACGTAAATATATTACCGAAAACATAAATGTGCAATTAGAGAAAACATGATTACATTTCCATTAATAAAACCTTTCCATATCTCATCAGATTTCATTTAAACATTTACCTATTTCACACATTTTCTCATAGGTAACATAATAAATTATGTAAAATGTTTAATTTGATTTATTTCCATAAATAGAAAAGGAAAAAAAGTAACAATAAAATGAGTGTATTTATATACTCATAGTAATAGTCTAATAGGCTCAATATTTCCAAGCTAGTTTTGCAAAACAATGTGTCTAATGGATCCTTCACCTTCGATTAGGAAAAATACTCAAGGTCGAAAGAAGATTCCTATGCAAATGATTGCCGATGAGAATGCCAGAAGAGTTACGCTTTCAAAGCGTAAAAAGGGGATTTTCAAGAAAGCAAATGAGCTTTCAACTCTTTGTGGGGTTGAAATTGCTATACTTATCTTCTCCGTTGGAGGGAAACCCTTCACATTTGGTCATCCAAATGTGAATTCAGTCATAAACCAATTTCTGGAAGGAGACAAGCAAGAAGATCATATCAGTTCACATCTTATGAAACATAAAGAGGATAAGTTGAATGAACTTAAGCAAAGGCTTAAAGAGCTGCTAGAGGAAATTGAAGAGAAGAAAAGTCAAAGAAAAGATATGGAAAAATCGCTAAACATAAGTTTTGAAGAAAGTTTTAAAGGACTTGATTTGCATGGACTTGAGAAGTTCAAAGAAAAATTGGAAAACCTGAAGGAAAGGGTAGCTGGGTTAAAGAAACAATTTGAAGATGGTTTCCCTATTCCAAAGGATTGGCTAAGATTATGAGTGTTCGGAAAGCGGAATCAATATAGGATCAGTGGAGGCTCGCAAAGTTTATTTTATGTATGTCTTTTTCTTGAAAATTAATTAGTTTCTAGTAAGAATGTTATTTGTATGTTCATCATATTATGTTTGTCCATCCGTTAAGAAACAAAAACAAAATCTCGTTGGAGACGAGTAGTGAGCTCCAGTCGTCCGATGTGATGAAAGAGCAATATAAGAACGAGGTAATAGAGTTTAAATACCTTTCATTTGATATCAGTAAACATACTAAACTCTATCTTTTTTGGATTATAAAAATTTGAAGTATGCTCTTTGAATTTTATTATTGTCAAGCAATTCTTATATTTTATTTAAGTCAAAAAACAATTATATTTAAAGAGTTAATTGACTAAAAGGTCTAAAATTCGTTTTTTTAATATCGATAAATTCATTATTTTTTTCTTTTTTAAAGAATCCAATCATTAATGGTTAATTTTGTTTTTTTAATGGATTGCGAGTTTGTTTAATAAATTATATACTTTTTATGGGTTATATGTATTTTTTAATAAGTTATATATATTTTTAATAAACTGCATGTGTGAAATTCGTGTAGATTTTATTAATATCTAATTTGTTGTATGAATTTTTTGCATCAATCACCCCTTTCTAAAAGAACCTTTTATCCTTCTCATACCTACAATTGATAGATAGAACTCCTGAATAAGTTCTTGAAAACTACAACAACTAGACTCTTTTAGTTGTATTTTTCTTTGATAAGCTTCTTTAGTTGTATTTTTTAGCTCTATAGAACAATTTCACTCCAGTTCTGCAATTATTAAAAATATTACATAAATTTAATCACTCGTTGTTAAATTTTAGTTGAACATCTACATAAAAGAACATATATTCACTACAAGAAAAATTAGATATAAAGACAACAAAAACCGTCATAGTAGAACCAAAAATTGTCATTGTAAATGTGCAATAAGGATGGACAATAGGTACCTAAAGTAACAATTTTTTATTTGTTGTCAATGATGAGTGGAAAACTATAGTTACGACTGATGTCGTTACTATACACGTCATCGCTGTAGCATGACAAGCTACAGTTACAAAAAATATTGTCCCTATCAATATTGTCAATATCGTTACTAACCCAGTGACTTCCTCTCCTTAACAGTCGAGTCTCTATCGAGTGTGACTACATGTTTGCGCCTCTAGGTACCTATTGTAACGATTGTTATTTGTTGTTACTATAGCGTGGAAAGCTATAGTTACAACCAATATCGTTACTATACATGTCGTTGTTGTAGTGTGGCAAGCTATAGAGACAAAAAATATAGTTACTATCAACGCTGTCGCAATAAATTTACGGTGTCAACATATGCCGCCCAAGGCCCAAGGCAACCAAGGCGGTCGTTTTGGGCCTAATATTCGAGAGGGTCCCAAAAAAGATAATAACTGCATATAAGCTTATATGTAAGAGTTTTGAGAATATTAAACTAAGACTGATGTTTAGCTTGTTGAAATTACCATCATCCTTACACAACTAATGCCAAAGTTCAAACCGCAAGAACTTCATTTTTTATATGTCGTGGCTCTTACTTTTTTTTTTTTGCTTTTTCTTTTTCTAAAGTCCTTCTATATATTTTTACTTCTATTCTCTATATATCGTTTTTTAATTCTATTTTTCTTTATAGATTTCTAAATGATCCACTAGAATATAATACATCCTTTATTAAAATATTTGAGCTACCAAGAAGCACAATACAAGTTTTCCAAACCCTTCTATTATGTTGGATGTACTATATATGGTATTAACATTTACTTTATAAGTTCGAAGGTCGGAGAAATATATTTTATTTACTAGAATTGTGTGTATTGTTGCACTACCCGATAACTATTTTCATTTTTTTTAATTAAATCCAAATCTCTTTACAAAACACATAGCAATAAGACAATATAGTAAAATAAACAACATCTTAAATAAATAAGTAAAATAAACGAAATCAAATTTCAAAGCAATAAAATAAACAATCAAACCAACGATAGTCTAAAATTCAATTTACAAGGACTTTAAATAAAGCAAATAAAATAAAACAAAGTAATATAAGTATCAATCTCGGAAAATAGTTCATCATCAATCAAGTGACAGATATCTCCACTTAGATCCTAAAAAAAATCAGAGCAATCAATTCCCGTGATGTCTAGTGGAGGTGAAATGGGGTGTTCAAGCCATACTATTCTGTAGTCTATGACAAGCCATAACTCTTAGGTTGATGTATAAGAAAATATAATAAACAAAAGTAAAGAAATACCTAAGATTTGTGTTGCTTGTGAAAAGGGTGTCGTAAATTATAAATTATATGTCATAAAATAAAGCTACCTAAGCCTAATTTAATGTATTGAGTCCAAATTATCCTAAACTAGTTAGAATAGACTCCTCCCACTTGAAACCACCTTTCTCTGTATATGGGTCTACTATTTGTCTCTAAGGTTATAGATAGGCGATGGTCAATAATTCTCTACCGATGATGTACCCCTCAACCTCAAATCCTCTTGATGTTTCTCTTTCCACAAGTTCACATACCTTTCATCGAGTTAAAGGTAGGAAACGAGTAATCGACACTCCCAAAATGTCTATGACTTGAAGGTATGTGACACTCTTAGAGTGATCTCTTATTTTCTATGCTTTCTCATTGAGTTGATTGTGCTTTGACTAGAGCTTCTAGCAACCTTGCTTGGGTGTTTTCTCTCAACCTTTCTTATCTCGCTCCCATACCTTGTGTCCTTTTAAGACTATAATTGTTTGTTATTATTTATACTAAATACATATTATATAACCCAAAAACATATAAGACGACTTGACATATAACAAAATAATAACTAAGCGTACATGTCCAAAATAAAGTAATCCAAAAAGAATTATAAATGATATCTCAAGGGCATGATTCTTCAGCTCAAATAAAGAGACATTGGTAACTCGCTCAAAACACCTAATTAAGTTCCCTCCAAAATTTATAATTCCCTTTTTGGAATGTGTAGTTCACTTTTTGGAGTTCGGAGTTAACTCATTTAATGTTTGAAATTTAGTGTTTTAGATTTTGAAGTTCCTTCTTTTAGAGTTTATAATTCTCTCGTTTAGAATTGTAGCTTACTCATTTAGAATTCATAGTTTTCTCTTTTAAAGTTTGTAGTTTTTCTTTTAGAATTTTGAGTTCCCTTTAGAATTTGTACTCCCTTTTATAAATTTTGACTTCTCTATTTGAGAGTTTGTTGTTCGCTACATTAGAGTTTTTAATTCTCTCTTTTAGATTTTGTAGTTCACTTCTTTGGAATTTGTAGTTTGTTTCTTTAGAGTTTGAGTTTGTAGCTCGCTCTTTTAGTGATTGTAGTTTGCTCTTTTGAATTTGTGGTTTGCTCCTGTAGAAGTTGTATATTACTCAATTGGAGGTTGTAACTCCCGGATTTAGAGTTTGCAATGACCTCTTTTAAAGGGCGTAGTTGAATTTTTAGAGTTTCTAATTTGCAATTTTAGAGTTTGTAGTTCACTCATTTGAAATTTGCAATTTTCTCTTTTATAGTCGTAGTTCACTTGATTAATAATTGTAGCTTGTTCTTTTAAAATTCGTGTTTCTAAGTTAGAGGGTGTATCTTACTTTGTAGTTTGGTCATGTAGTGGATGTTGTTTGCTTCGTTGAAAGTAGTAGTTTGTTTATTTGGAATTTTTAATTCATTTATTTATAATATGCAGATCATTCTTTTAGATTTTGTAATTTTCTTTAGAGTTTATAATTTGCTCCTTTAGATCCCGTAGTTTGCTATTTTAGAATTTGTAGTTTTCGACAATAATTTTGTGCTCTTGTTCTCTTGCGTGTTGAATTTTGGTGTGATTTAACGAGGATTTGAAAAAAATAATAATTTAATTAGGTATATAACTTAACAAATCATACTTTAAAGAATCCAACCTAAAGGTATGGGTAGTCTTGTTTTTATTTTAAGAGTAATGCTGAGTATCACCCAAAAAATCAGAGCAATCAATACCCGTGATGTGTAGTGGAGGTGAAATAGGGTGTTCAAGCCATAACTATTCCGTAGTCTATGACAAGCCATAACTCTTAGGTTGATTTTTAAGAAAATATAATAAACAAAAGTAAAGAAATACCTAATATTTGTGTTGCTATTGAAAAGGGTGTTGTAAATTGTAAATTATACGTCATAAAATAAAGCTACCTAACCCTAATTTAACGTACTGAGTCCTAATTATCCTAAACTAGTTGGAATAGACTGTTCCCACTTGAAATCGGATAAAATTGAAATTTAAAGATTCTGCACCTTTCTCTGTATGTGGGTCTACTACTTGTCTCTAAGTTTATTGATAGGTGATGGTCAATAATTCTCAACCGATGATGTACCCCTCAACCTCAAATCCTCTTGATGTTTCTCTTTCCACAAGTTCACATACCTCTCATCGAGTTAAAGGTAGGAAACGAGTAATCCACACTCCCAAAATGTCTATGACTTAAAGGTATGTGATACTCTTAGAGTGATCTCTTATTTTCTATGCTTTCTTATTGAGTTGATTGTGCTTTGACTAGAGCTTCTAGCAACCTTGCTTGGGTGTTTTCTCTAAACCTTTTTTCTCACTCTCCCATACCTTGTGTCCTTTTAAGACTATGATTGTTTTGTTATTATTTATACTAAATACATATTATATAAGCCAAAAACATATAAGATGGCTTAATATATAACAAAAGAATAACCAAGCGTACATGTCCAAAATAAAGTAATCCAAAAAGAATGATAAATGATATCTCACGGGCATGATTCTTCAGCCCAAATAAAGAGACATTGGTAACTCGCTCAAAACACCTAATTAAGTTCCCTCCATAATTTATAATTCCCTTTTTGGAATGTGTAGTTCACTTTTTGGAGTTCGGAGTTAGCTCATTTAATGTTTGAAATTTAGTGCTTTAGATTTTGAAGTTTCTTCTTTTAGAGTTTATAATTCTCTCGTTTAGAGGTCTAGCTTACTCATTTAGAATTCATAGTTTTCTCTTTTAAAGTTTGTAGTTTTTCCTTTTAGAATTTTGAGTTCCCTTTAGAATTTGTATTCCCTTTTATAAATTTTGAGTTCTCTCTTTGAGAGTCTGTAGTTCGCTACATTAGAGTTTTTAATTCTCTCTTTTAGAGTTTGTAGTTCACTTCTTTGGAATTTGTAGTTTGTTTCTCTAGAGTTAGAGTTTTAGCTCGCTCTTTTCGTGATTGTAGTTTGCTCTTTTGAATTTGTGGTTTGCTCCTATAGAAGTTGTATATTTCTCATTTGGAGGTTGTAACTCCCGGATTTAGAGTTTGCAATGAACTCTTTTAAAGGGCGTGGTTTAATTTTTAGAGTTACTAATTTGCAATTTGAAAGTTTGTAGTTTGCCCTATTAAAGTTTGTAGTTCACTCATTTAAAATTTGGAATTTTCTCTTTTAAAGCTTGCTTAAGAATTGTAGCTTGTTCTTTTAAAATTCGTGTTTCTAAGTTAGAGGGTGTATCTTACTTTGTAGGTTGGTCATGTAGTGGTTGTTGTTTGCTTCTTTGAAAGTAGTAGTTTGTTTATTTGGAATTTTTAATTCATTTATTTATACTATGCAGGTCATTCTTTTAGATTTTGTAATTTTCTTTAGAGTTTATAATTTGCTCCTTTAGATCCTGTAGTTTGCTATTTTAGAATTTGTAGTTTTCGACAATAATTTTGTGCTCTTGTTCTCTTGCGTGTTGAATTTTGGTGTGATTTAACGAGGATTTGAAAAAATAAAATTTAATTAGATATATAACTTAACAAATCATACTTTAAAGAATCCAACCTAAAAGTATGGGTAGTCTTGTTTTTATTTTAAGAGTAATGCTGAGTATCACCCAAAAAATCAGAGCAATCAATACCCGTGATGTGTAGTGGAGGTGAAATAGGGTGTTCAAGCCATAACTATTCCGTAGTCTATGACAAGCCATAACTCTTAGGTTGATGTATAAGAAAATATAATAAACAAAAGTAAAGAAATACCTAATATTTGTGTTGCTTGTGAAAAGGGTGTCGTAAATTGTAAATTATACGTCATAAAATAAAGATACCTAAGCCAAATTTAACGTACTGAGTCCTAATTATCCTAAACTAGTTGGAATAAACTCTTCCCAATTGAAATCGGATAAAATCGAAATTTAAAAATTCTGCACCTTTCTCTGTATGTGGGTCTACTACTTTTCTCTAAGTTGATAGATAGGTGATGGTCAATAATTCTCAACCGATGATGTACCCCTCAACCTCAAATCCTCTTGATGTTTCTCTTTCCACAAGTTCACATACCTCTCATCGAGTTAAAGGTTGGAAACGAGTAATCAACACTCCCAAAATGTCTATGACTTAAAGGTATGTGACACTCTTAGAGACATTGGTAACTCGCTCAAAACACCTAATTAAGTTCCCTCCATAATTTATAATTCCCTTTTTGGAATGTGTAGTTCACTTTTTGGAGTTCAGAGTTAGCTCATTTAATGTTTGAAATTTAGTGCTTTAGATTTTGAAGTTCCTTCTTTTAGAGTTTATAATTCTCTCGTTGAGAGTTGTAGCTTACTCATTTAGATTTCATAGTTTTCTCTTTTAAAGTTTGTAGTTTTCCTTTTAGAATTTTGAGTTCCCTTTAGAATTTGTACTCGCTTTTATAAATTTTGAGTTCTCTCTTTGAGAGTCTGTAGTTCGCTACATTAGAGTTTTTAATTCTCTCTTTTAGAGTTTGTAGTTCACTTCTTTGGAATTTGTAGTTTGTTTCTCTAGAGTTAGAGTTTGTAGCTCGCTCTTTTAGTGATTGTATTTTGCTCTTTTCAATTTGTGGTTTGTTCTTGTAGAAGTTGCATATTTCTCATTTGGAGGTTGTAACTCCCAGATTTAGAGTTTGAAATGACCTCTTTTTAAGGGCGTGGTTTAATTTTTAGATTTTCTAATTTGCAATTTTAAAGTTTGTAGTTTGCCCTATTAAAGTTTGTAGTTCACTCATTTGAAATTTGCAATTTTCTCTTTTAAAGCTTGCTTAAGAATTGTAGCTTGTTCTTTTAAAATTCGTGTTTCTAAGTTAGAGGGTGTATCTTACTTTGTAGTTTGGTCATGTAGTGGTTGTTGTTTGCTTCTTTGAAAGTAGTAGTTTGTTTATTTTGAATTTTTAATTCATTTATTTATAATATGCAGGTCATTCTTTTATATTTTGCAATTTTCTTTATAGTTTATAATTTGCTCCTTTAGATCCCGTAGTTTGCTATTTTAGAATTTGTAGTTTTCGACAATAATTTTGTGCTCTTGTTCTCTTGCGTGTTGAATTTTGGAGTGATTTAACGAGGATTTGAAAAAAATAATAATTTAATTAGGTATATAACTTAACAAATCATACTTTAAAGAATCCAACCTAAAAGTATGGGTAGTCTTGTTTTTATTTTAAGAGTAATGCTGAGTATCACCCAAAAAGGTATCACCTAAACATCACCTATGATGTGACAGTTAAAGTGGTCCAATCATGGAAGAGAGAAAAAAAAAGTAAATCTAGAAAAAGAAAATCCATAATTGGACCACTTAAACGTCATATCATAGGTGGTGTTTAGGTGATACCTTTTTAGGTGATACCCAACATTACTCTTATTTTAAATGTAATAGAATTTAATTTGGTAAATGTACTTTAAGTCTATTAATTGTTTTTATCTTAATTAAAAAGAATAATATATATTTAGCTAATATGGTAAAGTCATTGCCTATTTTATATAGATTAATGAGATTTGTCACCCTTTTTGTATCACTCTTTTATCACCTCCTACCTGTATGCCTATGTGTACCGATGAATGGATTTCTCTATCCTATTTAATTTTTCTCTATCTACTATTCAAGGAAATCAATACATATATATAGAAAGGTGATAAAAGGATGATATGAAAAGGGTGACATATATCATTACTCTTTTATATATTGTTAATTATAAAATTAATACAAAATGTATAAAAGGAAATGTATAATATAGTATATAGATAAAGATAAAAAAGCACACGTAAATATATTACCGAAAACATAAATGTGCAATTAGAGAAAACATGATTACATTTCCATTAATAAAACCTTTCCATATCTCATCAGATTTCATTTAAACATTTACCTATTTCACACATTTTCTCATAGGTAACATAATAAATTATGTAAAATGTTTAATTTGATTTATTTCCATAAATAGAAAAGGAAAAAAAGTAACAATAAAATGAGTATATATATATACTCATAGTAATAGTCTAATAGGCTCAATATTTCCAAGCTAGTTTTGCAAAACAATGTGTCTAATGGATCCTTCACCTTCGATTAGGAAAAATACTCAAGGTCGAAAGAAGATTCCTATGCAAATGATTGCCGATGAGAATGCCAGAAGAGTTACGCTTTCAAAGCGTAAAAAGGGGATTTTCAAGAAAGCAAATGAGCTTTCAACTCTTTGTGGGGTTGAAATTGCTATACTTATCTTCTCCGTTGGAGGGAAACCCTTCACATTTGGTCATCCAAATGTGAATTCAGTCATAAACCAATTTCTGGAAGGAGACAAGCAAGAAGATCATATCAGTTCACATCTTATGAAACATAAAGAGGATAAGTTGAATGAACTTAAGCAAAGGCTTAAAGAGCTGCTAGAGGAAATTGAAGAGAAGAAAAGTCAAAGAAAAGATATGGAAAAATCGCTAAACATAAGTTTTGAAGAAAGTTTTAAAGGACTTGATTTGCATGGACTTGAGAAGTTCAAAGAAAAATTGGAAAACCTGAAGGAAAGGGTAGATGGGTTAAAGAAACAATTTGAAGATGGTTTCCCTATTCCAAAGGATTGGCTAAGATTATGAGTCTTCGGAAAGCGGAATCAATATAGGATCAGTGGAGGCTCGCAAAGTTTATTTTATGTATGTCTTTTTCTTGAAAATTAATTAGTTTCTAGTAAGAATGTTATTTGTATGTTCATCATATTATGTTTGTCCATCCGTTAAGAAACAAAAACAAAATCTCGTTGGAGACGAGTAGTGAGCTCCAGTCGTCCGATGTGATGAAAGAGCAATATAAGAACGAGGTAATAGAGTTTAAATACCTTTCATTTGATATCAATAAACATACTAAACTCTATCTTTTTTGGATTATAAAAATTTGAAGTATGCTCTTTGAATTTTATTATTGTCAAGCAATTCTTATATTTTATTTAAGTCAAAAAACAATTACATTTAAAGAGTTAATTGACTAAAAGGTCTAAAATTCGTTTTTTTAATATCGATAAATTCATCATTTTTTTCTTTTTTAAAGAATACAATCATTAATAATTAATTTTTTTTAATGGATTGCGAGTTTGTTTAATATATTATATATTTGTTAGGGGTTATATGTATTTTTTAATAAGTTATATATATTTTTAATAAACTGCATGTGTGAAATTAGTGTAGATTTTATTAATATCTAATTTGTTGTATGAATTTTTTGCATCAACACCCCTTTCTAAAAGAACCTTTTATTCTTCTCATACCTACAATTGATAGATAAAACTCCTGAATAAGTTCTTGAAAACTACAACAACTAGACTTTTTTAGTTGTATTTTTCTTTGCTAAGCTTCTTTAGTTGTATTTTTTGAGCTCTATAGAACAATTTCACTCCAGTTCTGCAATTATTAAAAATATTACATAAATTTAATCACTCGTTGTTAAATTTTAGTTGAACATCTACATAAAAGAATAAATATTCACTACATGAAAAGTTAGATATAAAGACAACAAAAATCGTCATAGTAGAACCAAAAATTGTCATTGTAAATGTGCAATAAGGATGGACAATAGGTACCTAAAGTAACAATTTTTTTTTGTTGTCAATGTTGAGTGGAAAACTATAGTTACGACTGATGTCGTTACTATACACGTCATCGATGTAGCGTGACAAGCTACAGTTACAAAAAATATTGTCCCTATCAATATTGTCAATATCGTTACTAACCCAGTGACTTCCTCTCCTTAATAGTCGAGTCTCTATCGAGTGTGACTACATGTTTGCGCCTCTAGGTACTTATTGTAACGATTGTTATTTGTTGTTACTATAGCGTGGAAAGCTATAGTTACAACCAATATCGTTACTATACATGTGGTTGTTGTAGTGTGGCAAGCTATAGAGACAAAAATATAGTTACTATCAACGTTGTCGCAATAAATTTACGGTGACAACATATGCCGCCCAAGGCCCAAGGCAACCAAGGCGGTCGTTTTGGGCCTAATATTCGAGAGGGTCCCGAAAAAGATAATAACTGCATATAAGCTTATATGTAAGAGTTTTGAGAATATTAAACTAAGATTGATGTTTAGCTTGTTAAAATTACCATCATCCTTACACAACTAATGCCAAAGTTCAAACCGCAAGAACTTCATTTTTTATATGTCGTGGCTCTTACCTTTTTTTCGCCTTTTCTTTTTCAAAAGTCCTTCTATAGATTTTTACTTCTATTCTCTATATATCGTTTTTTAATTCTATTTTTCTTTATAGATTTCTATATGATCTACTAGAATATAATGCATCATTTATTAAAATATTTGAGCTACCAAGAAGCACAATACAAGTTTTCCAAACCCTTCTATTATGTTGGATGTACTATATATGGTATTACCATTTACTTTATAAGTTCGAAGGTCGGAGATATATATTTTATTTCCTAGAATTGTGTGCATTGTTGCACTACCCGATAACTATTTCATTTTTTTTATTAATTAAATCCAAATCTCTTTACAAAGAAACACATAGCAATAAGACAATATAGTAAAATAAACAACATCTTAAATATATAAGTAAAATAAACGAAATCAAATTTCAAAGCAATAAAATAAACAATCAAACCAACGATAGTCTAAAATTCAATTTACAAGGACTTTAAATAAAGAAAATAAAATAAAACAAAGTAATAAAAGTATCAAACTCGGCGAACAGTTCATCATCAATCAAGTGAGAGATATCTCCACTTAGATCCTAAAAAAAATCAGAGCAATCAATACCCGTGATGTCTAGTGGAGGTGAAATGGGGTGTTCAAGCCATAACTATTCCGTAGTCTATGACAAGCCATAACTCTTAGGGTATGTTTGGATTGAGGGATTAGAAGGGGAGGGAAGGGATTATAAAGGATTATAGTTATCCTTCCTTTGTTTGTATTATAAATTTTTGAAGGGATAAGTTAATAAAGGATTAAAGTTATACCTTCTAATCCTTTATATCCTCTCCCTCCAATTTGAAGTCATTAGAAAGAAGGGATTGGCTTTAATAGTAAAATATCTTTATTACCCTTATGTTCTATTTAGAATATATTTTATTAGGGGTATAAAAGTAATTTAGTTATAAAATAATCCTTTCCTTTCCTTTACTTATACAATCCAAACACAACATTCAAATAATCCTTTACTAATATTTTCCTTTCTTTTTCTACTCAATCCAAACAAGATTAATACTCTCCCCTCCTTTCCTTTAATATACTATCCTTTCTTATCCTTTAATAATTAATCTCCTCTATATCCAAACAAACCCTTAGGTTGATGTATAAGAAAATATAATAAACAAAAGTAAATAAATACCTAAGGTTTGTGTTGCTTGTGAAAAGGGTGTCGTAAATTGTAAAATTATACGTCATAAAATAAAGCTACCTAAGCCTAATTTAACGTATTGAGTCCTAATTATCCTAAACTAGTTAGAATAGACTTCTCCCACTTAATACCACCTTTCTCTGTATGTGGGTCTACTACTTGTCTCTAAGGTTATAGATAGGCGATGGTCAATAATTCTCTACCGATGATGTACCCCTCAACCTCAAATCCTCTTGATGTTTCTCTTTCCACAGGTTCACAAACCTCTCATCGAGTTAAAGGTAGGAAATGAGTAATCGACACTCCCAAAATGTCTCTGACTTGAAGGTATGTGACACTCTTAGAGTGATCTCTTATTTTCTATTCTTTCTCATTGAGTTGATTGTGCTTTGACTAGAGCTTCTAGCAACCTTGCTTGGGTGTTTTCTCTCAACCTTTCTTATCTCGCTCCCATACCTTGTGTCCTTTTTAGACTATAATTGTTTTGTTATTAATTATACTAAATACATATTATATAACCCAAAAACATATAAGACGACTTGATATATAACAAAATAATAACTAAGCGTACATGTCCAAAATAAAGTAATCCAAAAAGAATTATAAATGATATCTCAAGGGCATGATTCTTCAGCTCAAATAAAGAGACATTGGTAACTCGCTCAAAACACCTAATTAAGTTCCCTCCATAATTTATAATTCCCTTTTTGGAATGTGTAGTTCACTTTTTGGAGTTCGGAGTTAGCTCATTTAATGTTTGAAATTTAGTGTTTTAGATTTTGAAGTTCCTTCTTTTAGAGTTTATAATTCTCTCGTTTAGAATTGTAGCTTACTCATTTAGAATTCATAGTTTTCTCTTTTAAAGTTTGTAGTTTTTCTTTTAGAATTTTGAGTTCCCTTTAGCATTTGTACTCCCTTTTATAAATTTTGACTTCTCTATTTAAGAGTCTGTAGTTCGCTACATTATAGTTTTTAATTATCTCTTTTAGAGTTTGTAGTTCATTTCTTTGGAATTTGTAGTTTGTTTATTTAGAGTTTGAGTCTGTAGCTCGCTCTTTTAGTGATTGTAATTTGCTCTTTTGAATTTGTGGTTTGCTCCTATAGAAATTGTATATTACTCATTTGGAGGTTGTATCTCCCGGATTTAGAGTTTGCAATGACCTCTTTTAAAGGGCGTAGTTGAATTTTTGGAGTTTCTAATTTACAATTTTAGAGTTTGTAGTTCACTCATTTGAAATTTGCAATTTTCTCTTTTATAGTCGTAGTTCACTTGATTAATAATTGTAGCTTGTTCTTTTAAAATTCGTGTTTCTAAGTTAGAGGGTGTATCTTACTTTGTAGTTTGGTCATGTAGTGGATGTTGTTTGCTTCGTTGAAAGTAGTAGTTTGTTTATTTGGAATTTTTAATTCATTTATTTATAATATGCAAATCATTATTTTAGATTTTATAATTTTCTTTTAAGATCCCGTAGTTTGCTATTTTAGAATTTGTAGTTTTTGACAATAATTTTGTGCTCTTGTTCTCTTGCGTGTTGAATTTTGGTGTGATTTAACGAGGATTTGAAAAAAAAAAAAAATTTAATTAGGTATATAACTTAACAAATCATACTTTAAAGAATCCAACCTAAAAGTATGGGTAGTCTTTTTTTATTTTAAGAGTAATGCTGAGTATCACCCAAAAAATCAGAGCAATCAATACCCGTGATGTGTAGTGGAGGTGAAATAAGGTGTTCAAGCCATAACTATTCCGTAGTCTATGACAAGCCATAACTCTTAGGTTGATTTTTAAGAAAATATAATAAACAAAAGTAAAGAAATACCTAATATTTGTGTTGCTTGTGAAAACGATGTCGTAAATTGTAAATTATACGTCATAAAATAATGCTACCTAAGCCTAATCTAACATACTGAGTCTTAATTATCCTAAACTAGATGGAATAGACTCTTCCCACTTGAAATCGGATAAAATTGAAATTTAAAAATTCTGCACCTTTCTCTGTATGTGGGTCTACTACTTGTCTCTAAGTTGATAGATAGGTGATGGTCAATAATTCTCAACCGATGATGTACCCCTCAACCTCAAATCCTCTTGATGTTTCTCTTTCCACAATTTCACATACCTCTCATTGAGTTAAAGGTAGGAAACGAGTAATCCACACTCCCAAAATGTCTATGACTTAAAGGTATGTGACACTCTTAGAGTGATCTCTTCTTTTCTATGCTTTCTCATTGAGTTGATTGTGCTTTGACTAGAGCTTCTAGAAACCTTGCTTGGGTGTTTTCTCTCAACCTTTCTTCTCACTCTCCCATACCTTGTGTCCTTTTAAGACTATAATTGTTTTGTTATTATTTATACTAAATACATATTATATAACCCAAAAACATATAAGATGACTTGATATATAACAAAAGAATAACTAAGCGTACATGTCCAAAATAATGTAATCCAAAAAGAATGATAAATGATATCTCAAGGGCATGATTCTTCAGCCCAAATAAAGTGACATTGGTAACTCGCTCAAAACACCTAATTAAGTTCCCTCCATAATTTATAATTCCCATTTTGGAATGTGTAATTCACTTTTTGGCGTTCGGAGTTAGCTCATTTAATGTTTGAAATTTAGTGCTTTATATTTTGAAGTTCCTTCTTTTAGAGTTTATAATTCTCTCGTTTAGAGTTGTAGATTACTCATTTAGAATTCATAGTTTTCTCTTTTAAAGTTTGTAGTTTTTCCTTTTAGAATTTTGAGTTCCCTTTAGAATTTGTACTCGCTTTTATAAATTTTGAGTTCTCTCTTTGAGAGTCTGTAGTTAGCTACATTAGAGTTTTTAATTCTCTCTTTTAGAGTTTGTAGTTCACTTCTTTGGAATTTGTAGTTTGTTTCTCTAGAGTTAGAGTTTGTAGCTCGCTCTTTTAGTGATTGTATTTTGCTCTTTTCAATTTGTGGTTTGCTCCTGTAGAAGTTGCATATTTCTCATTTGGAGGTTGTAACTCCCGGATTTAGAGTTTGAAATGACCTCTTTTAAAGGGCGTGGTTTAATTTTTAGAGTTTCTAATTTGTAATTTTAAAGTTTGTAGTTTGCCCTATTAAAGTTTGTAGTTCACTCATTTGAAATTTGCAATTTTCTCTTTTAAAGCTTGCTTAAGAATTGTAGCTTGTTCTTTTAAAATTCGTGTTTCTAAGTTAGAGGGTGTATCTTACTTTGTAGTTTGGTCATGTAGTGGTTGTTGTTTGCTTCTTTGAAAGTAGTAGTTTGTTTATTTTGAATTTTTAATTCATTTATTTATAATATTCAGGTCATTCTTTTATATTTTGTAATTTTCTTTAGAGTTTATAATTTGCTCCTTTAGATCCCGTAGTTTGCTATTTTAGAATTTGTAGTTTTCGACAATAATTTTGTGCTCTTGTTCTCTTGCGTGTTGAATTTTGGTGTGATTTAACAAGGATTTGAAAAAAATAATAATTTAATTAGGTATATAACTTAACAAATCATACTTTAAAGAATCCAACCTAAAAGTATGGGTAGTCTTGTTTTTATTTTAAGAGTAATGCTGAGTATCACCCAAAAAGGTATCACCTAAACATCACCTATGATGTGACAGTTAAAGTGGTCCAATCATGGAAGAGAGAAAAAAAAAAGTAAATCTAGAAAAAGAAAATCCATAATTGGACCACTTAAACGTCATATCATAGGTGGTGTTTAGGTGATACCTTTTTAGGTGATACCCATCATTACTCTTATTTTAAATGTAATAGAATTTAATTTGGTAAATGTACTTTAAGTCTATTAATTGTTTTTATCTTAATTAAAAAGATTAATATATATTTAGCTAATATGGTAAAGTCATTGCCTATTTTATATAGAGTAATGAGATTTGTCACCCTTTTTGTATCACTCTTTTATCACCTCCTACGTGTATGCCTATGTGTACCAATGAATGGATTTCTCTATCCTATTTAATTTTTCTCTATCTTCTATTAGAGGAAATCAATACATATATATATATAGAAGGGTGATAAAAGGGTGATATGAAAAGGGGTGACATATATCATTACTCTTTTAAATATTGTTAATTATAAAATTAATACAAAATGTATAAAAGGAAATGTATAATATAGTATATAGATAAAGATAAAAAAGCACACGTAAATATATTACCGAAAACATAAATGTGCAATTAGAGAAACCATGATTACATTTCCATTAATAAAACCTTTCCATATCTCATCAGATTTCATTTAAACATTTACCTATTTCACACATTTTCTCATAGGTAACATAATAAATTATGTAAAATGTTTAATTTGATTTATTTCTATAAATAGAAAAGGAAAAAAAGTAACAATAAAATGAGTGTATTTATATACTCATAGTAATAGTCTAATAGGCTCAATATTTCCAAGCTAGTTTTGCAAAACAATGTGTCTAATGGATCCTTCACCTTCGATTAGGAAAAATACTCAAGGTCGAAAGAAGATTCCTATGCAAATGATTGCCGATGAGAATGCCAGAAGAGTTACGCTTTCAAAGCGTAAAAAGGGGATTTTCAAGAAAGCAAATGAGCTTTCAACTCTTTGTGGGGTTGAAATTGCTATACTTATCTTCTCCGTTGGAGGGAAACCCTTCACATTTGGTCATCCAAATGTGAATTCAGTCATAAACCAATTTCTGGAAGGAGACAAGCAAGAAGATCATATCAGTTCACATCTTATGAAACATAAAGAGGATAAGTTGAATGAACTTAAGCAAAGGCTTAAAGAGCTGCTAGAGGAAATTGAAGAGAAGAAAAGTCAAAGAAAAGATATGGAAAAATCGCTAAACATAAGTTTTGAAGAAAGTTTTAAAGGACTTGATTTGCATGGACTTGAGAAGTTCAAAGAAAAATTGGAAAACCTGAAGGAAAGGGTAGCTGGGTTAAAGAAACAATTTGAAGATGGTTTCCCTATTCCAAAGGATTGGCTAAGATTATGAGTGTTCGGAAAGCGGAATCAATATAGGATCAGTGGAGGCTCGCAAAGTTTATTTTATGTATGTCTTTTTCTTGAAAATTAATTAGTTTCTAGTAAGAATGTTATTTGTATGTTCATCATATTATGTTTGTCCATCCGTTAAGAAACAAAAACAAAATCTCGTTGGAGACGAGTAGTGAGCTCCAGTCGTCCGATGTGATGAAAGTGCAATATAAGAACGAGGTAATAGAGTTTAAATACCTTTCATTTGATATCAGTAAACATACTAAACTCTATCTTTTTTGGATTATAAAAATTTGAAGTATGCTCTTTGAATTTTATTATTGTCAAGCAATTCTTATATTTTATTTAAGTCAAAAAACAATTATATTTAAAGAGTTAATTGACTAAAAGGTCTAAAATTCGTTTTTTTAATATCGATAAATTCATCATTTTTTTCTTTTTTAAAGAATCCAATCATTAATGGTTAATTTTGTTTTTTTAATGGATTGCGAGTTTGTTTAATAAATTATATACTTTTTATAGGTTATATGTATTTTTTAATAAGTTATATATATTTTTAATAAACTGCATGTGTGAAATTCGTGTAGATTTTATTAATATCTAATTTGTTGTATGAATTTTTTGCATCAATCACCCCTTTCTAAAAGAACCTATTATCCTTCTCATACCTACAATTGATAGATAGAACTCCTGAATAAGTTCTTGAAAACTACAACAACTAGACTCTTTTAGTTGTATTTTTCTTTGCTAAGCTTCTTTAGTTGTATTTTTTTAGCTCTATATAACAATTTCACTCCAGTTCTGCAATTATTAAAAATATTACATAAATTTAATCACTCGTTGTTAAATTTTAGTTGAACATCTACATAAAAGAACATATATTCACTACAAGAAAAATTAGATATAAAGACAACAAAAACCGTCATAGTAGAACCAAAAATTGTCATTGTAAATGTGCAATAAGGATGGACAATAGGTACCTAAAGTAACAATTTTTTATTTGTTGTCAATGATGAGTGGAAAACTATAGTTACGACTGATGTCGTTACTATACACGTCATCGCTGTAGCATGACAAGCTACAGTTACAAAAATATTGTCCCTATCAATATTGTCAATATCGTTACTAACCCAGTGACTTCCTCTCCTTAACAGTCGAGTCTCTATCGAGTGTGACTACATGTTTGCGCCTCTAGGTACCTATTGTAACGATTGTTATTTGTTGTTACTATAGCGTGGAAAGCTATAGTTACAACGAATATCGTTACTATACATGTCGTTGTTGTAGTGTGGCAAGCTATAGAGACAAAAAATATAGTTACTATCAACGCTGTCGCAATAAATTTACGGTGTCAACATATGCCGCCCAAGGCCCAAGGCAACCAAGGCGGTCGTTTTGGGCCTAATATTCGAGAGGGTCCCAAAAAAGATAATAACTGCATATAAGCTTATATGTAAGAGTTTTGAGAATATTAAACTAAGACTGATGTTTAGCTTGTTGAAATTACCATCATCCTTACACAACTAATGCCAAAGTTCAAACCGCAAGAACTTCATTTTTTATATGTCGTGGCTCTTACTTTTTTTTTTTTTGCTTTTTATTTTTCTAAAGTCCTTCTATAGATTTTTACTTCTATTATCTATATATCGTTTTTTAATTCTATTTTTCTTTATAGATTTCTAAATGATCCACTAGAATATAATACATCATTTATTAATATATTTGAGCTACCAAGAAGCACAATACAAGTTTTCCAAACCCTTCTATTATGTTGGATGTACTATATATGGTATTAACATTTACTTTATAAGTTCGAAGGTCGGAGAAATATATTTTATTTACTAGAATTGTGTGTATTGTTGCACTACCCGATAACTATTTTCATTTTTTTTATTAATTAAATCCAAATCTCTTTACAAAACACATAGCAATAAGACAATATAGTAAAATAAACAACATCTTAAATAAATAAGTAAAATAAACGAAATCAAATTTCAAAGCAATAAAATAAACAATCAAACCAACAATAGTCTAAAATTCAATTTACAAGGACTTTAAATAAAGCATATAAAATAAAACAAAGTAATATAAGTATCAATCTCGGAAAATAGTTCATCATCAATCAAGTGACAGATATCTCCACTTAGATCCTAAAAAAAATCAGAGCAATCAATTCCCGTGATGTCTAGTGGAGGTGAAATGGGGTGTTCAAGCCATAACTATTCCGTAGTCTATGACAAGCCATAACTCTTAGGTTGATTTTTAAGAAAATATAATAAACAAAAGTAAAGAAATACCTAATATTTGTGTTGCTTGTGAAAACGATGTCGTAAATTGTAAATTATACGTCATAAAATAATGCTACCTAAGCCTAATCTAACATACTGAGTCCTAATTATCCTAAACTAGATGGAATAGACTCTTCCCACTTGAAATCGGATAAAATTGAAATTTAAAAATTCTGCACTTTTCTCTGTATGTGGGTCTACTACTTGTCTCTAAGTTGATAGATAGGTGATGGTCAATAATTTTCAACCGATGATGTACCCCACAACCTCAAATCCTCTTGATGTTTCTCTTTCCACAATTTCACATACCTCTCATTGAGTTAAAGGTAGGAAACGAGTAATCCACACTCCCAAAATGTCTATGACTTAAAGGTATGTGACACTCTTAGAGTGATCTCTTCTTTTCTATGCTTTCTCATTGAGTTGATTGTGCTTTGACTAGAGCTTCTAGAAACCTTGCTTGGGTGTTTTCTCTCAACCTTTCTTCTCACTCTCCCATACCTTGTGTCCTTTTAAGACTATAATTGTTTTGTTATTATTTATACTAAATACATATTATATAACCCAAAAACATATAAGATGACTTGATATATAACAAAAGAATAACTAAGCGTACATGTCCAAAATAAAGTAATCCAAAAAGAATGATAAATGATATCTCAAGGGCATGATTCTTCAGCCCCAAATAAAGAGACATTGGTAACTCGCTCAAAACACCTAATTAAGTTCCCTCCATAATTTATAATTCCCATTTTGGAATGTGTAATTCACTTTTTGGAGTTCGGAGTTAGCTCATTTAATGTTTGAAATTTAGTGCTTTAGATTTTGAAGTTCCTTCTTTTAGAGTTTATAATTCTCTCGTTTAGAGTTGTAGATTACTCATTTAGAATTCATAGTTTTCTCTTTTAAAGTTTGTAGTTTTTCCTTTTAGAATTTTGAGTTCCCTTTAGAATTTGTACTCGCTTTTATAAATTTTGAGTTCTCTCTTTGAGAGTCTGTAGTTAGCTACATTAGAGTTTTTAATTCTCTCTTTTAGAGTTTGTAGTTCACTTCTTTGGAATTTGTAGTTTGTTTCTCTAGAGTTAGAGTTTGTAGCTCGCTCTTTTAGTGATTGTATTTTGCTCTTTTCAATTTGTGGTTTGCTCCTGTAGAAGTTGCATATTTCTCATTTGGAGGTTGTAACTCCCGGATTTAGAGTTTGAAATGACCTCTTTTAAAGGGCGTGGTTTAATTTTTAGAGTTTCTAATTTGTAATTTTAAAGTTTGTAGTTTGCCCTATTAAAGTTTGTAGTTCACTCATTTGAAATTTGCAATTTTCTCTTTTAAAGCTTGCTTAAGAATTGTAGCTTGTTCTTTTAAAATTCGTGTTTCTAAGTTAGAGGGTGTATCTTACTTTGTAGTTTGGTCATGTAGTGGTTGTTGTTTGCTTCTTTGAAAGTAGTAGTTTGTTTATTTTGAATTTTTAATTCATTTATTTATAATATGCAGGTCATTCTTTTATATTTTGTAATTTTCTTAAGAGTTTATAATTTGCTCCTTTAGATCCCGTAGTTTGCTATTTTAGAATTTGTAGTTTTCGACAATAATTTTGTGCTCTTGTTCTCTTGCGTGTTGAATTTTGGTGTGATTTAACAAGGATTTGAAAAAAATAATAATTTAATTAGGTATATAACTTAACAAATTATACTTTAAAGAATCCAACCTAAAAGTATGGGTAGTCTTGTTTTTATTTTAAGAGTAATGCTGAGTATCACCCAAAAAGGTATCACCTAAACATCACCTATGATGTGACAGTTAAAGTGGTCCAATCATGGAAGAGAGAAAAAAAAAAAGTAAATCTAGAAAAAGAAAATCCATAATTGGACCACTTAAACGTCATATCATAGGTGGTGTTTAGGTGATACCTTTTTAGGTGATACCCAACATTACTCTTATTTTAAATGTAATAGAATTTAATTTGGTAAATGTACTTTAAGTCTATTAATTGTTTTTATCTTAATTAAAAAGATTAATATATATTTAGCTAATATGGTAAAGTCATTGCCTATTTTATATGAGTAATGATATATGTCACCCTTTTTCATGTCACCCTTTTATCACCCTTCTATATATATGTTTTGATTTCCTTGAATAGAAGATAGAGAAAAATTAAATAAGATAGAGAAATCCATTCATTGGTACATATAGGCATACACGTAGGAGGTGATAAAAGGGTGATACAAAAAGGGTGACAAATATCATTACTCATTTTATATAGAGTAATGAGATTTGTCACCCTTTTAGTATCACTCTTTTATCACCTCCTACGTGTATGCCTATGTGTACCAATGAATGGATTTCTCTATCCTATTTAATTTTTCTCTATCTTCTATTAGAGGAAATCAATACATATATATAGAAGGGTGATAAAAGGGTGATATGAAAAGGGGTGACATATATCATTACTCTTTTATATATTGTTAATTATAAAATTAATACAAAATGTATAAAAGGAAATGTATAATATAGTATATAGATAAAGATAAAAAAGCACACGTAAATATATTACCGAAAACATAAATGTGCATTTAGAGAAAACATGATTACATTTCCATTAATAAAACCTTTCCATATCTCATCAGATTTCATTTAAACATTTACCTATTTCACACATTTTCTCATAGGTAACATAATAAATTATGTAAAATGTTTAATTTGATTTATTTCTATAAATAGAAAAGGAAAAAAAGTAACAATAAAATGAGTGTATTTATATACTCATAGTAATAGTCTAATAGGCTCAATATTTCCAAGCTAGTTTTGCAAAACAATGTGTCTAATGGATCCTTCACCTTCGATTAGGAAAAATACTCAAGGTCGAAAGAAGATTCCTATGCAAATGATTGCCGATGAGAATGCCAGAAGAGTTACGCTTTCAAAGCGTAAAAAGGGGATTTTCAAGAAAGCAAATGAGCTTTCAACTCTTTGTGGGGTTGAAATTGCTATACTTATCTTCTCCGTTGGAGGGAAACCCTTCACATTTGGTCATCCAAATGTGAATTCAGTCATAAACCAATTTCTGGAAGGAGACAAGCAAGAAGATCATATCAGTTCACATCTTATGAAACATAAAGAGGATAAGTTGAATGAACTTAAGCAAAGGCTTAAAGAGCTGCTAGAGGAAATTGAAGAGAAGAAAAGTCAAAGAAAAGATATGGAAAAATCGCTAAACATAAGTTTTGAAGAAAGTTTTAAAGGACTTGATTTGCATGGACTTGAGAAGTTCAAAGAAAAATTGGAAAACCTGAAGGAAAGGGTAGCTGGGTTAAAGAAACAATTTGAAGATGGTTTCCCTATTCCAAAGGATTGGCTAAGATTATGAGTGTTCGGAAAGCGGAATCAATATAGGATCAGTGGAGGCTCGCAAAGTTTATTTTATGTATGTCTTTTTCTTGAAAATTAATTAGTTTCTAGTAAGAATGTTATTTGTATGTTCATCATATTATGTTTGTCCATCCGTTAAGAAACAAAAACAAAATCTCGTTGGAGACGAGTAGTGAGCTCCAGTCGTCCGATGTGATGAAAGTGCAATATAAGAACGAGGTAATAGAGTTTAAATACCTTTCATTTGATATCAGTAAACATACTAAACTCTATCTTTTTTGGATTATAAAAATTTGAAGTATGCTCTTTGAATTTTATTATTGTCAAGCAATTCTTATATTTTATTTAAGTCAAAAAACAATTATATTTAAAGAGTTAATTGACTAAAAGGTCTAAAATTCGTTTTTTTAATATCGATAAATTCATCATTTTTTTCTTTTTTAAAGAATCCAATCATTAATGGTTAATTTTGTTTTTTTAATGGATTGCGAGTTTGTTTAATAAATTATATACTTTTTATGGGTTATATGTATTTTTTAATAAGTTATATATATTTTTAATAAACTGCATGTGTGAAATTCGTGTAGATTTTATTAATATCTAATTTGTTGTATGAATTTTTTGCATCAATCACCCCTTTCTAAAAGAACCTTTTATCCTTCTCATACCTACAATTGATAGATAGAACTCCTGAATAAGTTCTTGAAAACTACAACAACTAGACTCTTTTAGTTGTATTTTTCTTTGCTAAGCTTCTTTAGTTGTATTTTTTTAGCTCTATAGAACAATTTCACTCCAGTTCTGCAATTATTAAAAATATTACATAAATTTAATCACTCGTTGTTAAATTTTACTTGAACATCTACATAAAAGAACATATATTCACTACAAGAAAAATTAGATATAAAGACAACAAAAACCGTCATAGTAGAACCAAAAATTGTCATTGTAAATGTGCAATAAGGATGGACAATAGGTACCTAAAGTAACAATTTTTTATTTGTTGTCAATGATGAGTGGAAAACTATAGTTACGACTGATGTCGTTACTATACACGTCATCGCTGTAGCATGACAAGCTATAGTTACAAAAATATTGTCCCTATCAATATTGTCAATATCGTTACTAACCCAGTGACTTCCTCTCCTTAACAGTCGAGTCTCTATCGAGTGTGACTACATGTTTGCGCCTCTAGGTACCTATTGTAACGATTGTTATTTGTTGTTACTATAGCGTGGAAAGCTATAGTTACAACGAATATCGTTACTATACATGTCGTTGTTGTAGTGTGGCAAGCTATAGAGACAAAAAATATAGTTACTATCAACGCTGTCGCAATAAATTTACGGTCGTTTTGGGCCTAATATTCGAGAGGGTCCCAAAAAAGATAATAACTGCATATAAGCTTATATGTAAGAGTTTTGAGAATATTAAACTAAGACTAATGTTTAGCTTGTTGAAATTATCATCATCCTTACACAACTAATGCCAAAGTTCAAACCGCAAGAACTTCATTTTTTATATGTCGTGGCTCTTACTTTTTTTTTTTTTGCTTTTTCTTTTTCTAAAGTCCTTCTATAGATTTTTACTTCTATTATCTATATATCGTTTTTTAATTCTATTTTTCTTTATAGATTTCTAAATGATCCACTAGAATATAATACATCATTTATTAAAATATTTGAGCTACCAAGAAGCACAATACAAGTTTTCCAAACCCTTCTATTATGTTGGATGTACTATATATGGTATTAACATTTACTTTATAAGTTCGAAGGTCGGAGAAATATATTTTATTTACTAGAATTGTGTGTATTGTTGCACTACCCGATAACTATTTTCATTTTTTTTATTAATTAAATCCAAATCTCTTTACAAAACACATAGCAATAAGACAATATAGTAAAATAAACAACATCTTAAATAAATAAGTAAAATAAACGAAATCAAATTTCAAAGCAATAAAATAAACAATCAAACCAACAATAGTCTAAAATTCAATTTACAAGGACTTTAAATAAAGCGAATAAAATAAAACAAAGTAATATAAGTATCAATCTCGGAAAATAGTTCATCATCAATCAAGTGACAGATATCTCCACTTAGATCCTAAAAAAAATCAGAGCAATCAATTCCCGTGATGTCTAGTGGAGGTGAAATGGGGTGTTCAAGCCATAACTATTCCGTAGTCTATGACAAGCCATAACTCTTAGGTTGATGTATAAGAAAATATAATAAACAAAAGTAAAGAAATACCTAAGATTTGTGTTGCTTGTGAAAAGGGTGTCGTAAATTGTAAATTATACGTCATAAAATAAAGCTACCTAAGCCTAATTTAACGTATTGAGTCCAAATTATCCTAAACTAGTTAGAATAGACTCCTCCCACTTGAAACCACCTTTCTCTGTATATGGGTCTACTATTTGTCTCTAAGGTTATAGATAGGCGATGGTCAATAATTCTCTACCGATGATGTACCCCTCAACCTCAAATCCTCTTGATGTTTCTCTTTCCACAAGTTCACATACCTTTCATCGAGTTAAAGGTAGGAAACGAGTAATCGACACTCCCAAAATGTCTATGACTTGAAGGTATGTGACACTCTTAGAGTGATCTCTTATTTTCTATGCTTTCTCATTGAGTTGATTGTGCTTTGACTAGAGCTTCTAGCAACCTTGCTTGGGTGTTTTCTCTCAACCTTTCTTATCTCGCTCCCATACCTTGTGTCCTTTTAAGACTATAATTGTTTGTTATTATTTATACTAAATACATATTATATAACCCAAAAACATATAAGACGACTTGACATATAACAATATAATAACTAAGCGTACATGTCCAAAATAAAGTAATCCAAAAAGAATTATAAATGATATCTCAAGGGCATGATTCTTCAGCTCAAATAAAGAGACATTGGTAACTCGCTCAAAACACCTAATTAAGTTCCCTCCAAAATTTATAATCCCCTTTTTGGAATGTGTAGTTCACTTTTTGGAGTTCGGAGTTAACTCATTTAATGTTTGAAATTTAGTGTTTTAGATTTTGAAGTTCCTTCTTTTAGAGTTTATAATTCTCTCGTTTAGAATTGTAGCTTACTCATTTAGAATTCATAGTTTTCTCTTTTAAAGTTTGTAGTTTTTCTTTTAGAATTTTGAGTTCCCTTTAGAATTTGTACTCCCTTTTATAAATTTTGACTTCTCTATTTGAGAGTTTGTTGTTCGCTACATTAGAGTTTTTAATTCTCTCTTTTAGATTTTGTAGTTCACTTCTTTGGAATTTGTAGTTTGTTTCTTTAGAGTTTGAGTTTGTAGCTCGCTCTTTTAGTGATTGTAGTTTGCTCTTTTGAATTTGTGGTTTGCTCCTGTAGAAGTTGTATATTACTCAATTGGAGGTTGTAACTCCCGGATATAGAGTTTGCAATGACCTCTTTTAAAGGGCGTAATTGAATTTTTAGAGTTTCTAATTTGCAATTTTAGAGTTTGTAGTTCACTCATTTGAAATTTTCAATTTTCTCTTTTATAGTCGTAGTTCACTTGATTAATAATTGTAGCTTGTTCTTTTAAAATTCGTGTTTCTAAGTTAGAGGGTGTATCTTACTTTGTAGTTTGGTCATGTAGTGGATGTTGTTTGCTTCGTTGAAAGTAGTAGTTTGTTTATTTGGAATTTTTAATTCATTTATTTATAATATGCAGATCATTCTTTTAGATTTTGTAATTTTCTTTAGAGTTTATAATTTGCTCCTTTAGATCCCGTAGTTTGCTATTTTAGAATTTGTAGTTTTCGACAATAATTTTGTGCTCTTGTTCTCTTGCGTGTTGAATTTTGGTGTGATTTAACGAGGATTTGAAAAAAATAATAATTTAATTAGGTATATAACTTAACAAATCATACTTTAAAGAATCCAACCTAAAAGTATGGGTAGTCTTGTTTTTATTTTAAGAGTAATGCTGAGTATCACCCAAAAAATCAGAGCAATCAATACTCGTGATGTGTAGTTAGGTGAAATAGGGTGTTCAAGCCATAACTATTCCGTAGTCTATGACAAGCCATAACTCTTAGGTTGATTTTTAAGAAAATATAATAAACAAAAGTAAAGAAATGCTTAATATTTGTGTTGCTTGTGAAAAGGGTGTTGTAAATTGTAAATTATACGTCATAAAATAAAGCTACCTAACCCTAATTTAATGTACTGAGTCCTAATTATCCTAAACTAGTTAGAATAGACTCTTCCCACTTGAAATCGGATAAAAATGAAATTTAAAGATTCTGCACCTTTCTCTGTATGTGGGTCTACTACTTGTCTCTAAGTTGATTGATAGGTGATGGTCAATAATTCTCAACCAATGATGTACCCCTCAACCTCAAATCCTCTTGATGTTTCTCTTTCCACAAGTTCACATACCTCTCATCGAGTTAAAGGTAGGAAACGAGTAATCCACACTCCCAAAATGTCTATGACTTAAAGGTATGTGATACTCTTAGAGTGATCTCTTATTTTCTATGCTTTCTTATTGAGTTGATTGTGCTTTGACTAGAGCTTCTAGCAACCTTGCTTGGGTGTTTTCTCTAAACCTTTTTTCTCACTCTCCCATACCTTGTGTCCTTTTAAGACTATAATTGTTTTGTTATTATTTATACTAAATACATATTATATAACCCAAAAACATATAAGATGACTTGATATATAACAAAAGAATAACTAAGCGTACATGTCCAAAATAAAGTAATCCAAAAAGAATGATAAATGATATCTCACGGGCATGATTCTTCAGCCCAAATAAAGAGACATTGGTAACTCGCTCAAAACACCTAATTAAGTTCCCTCCATAATTTATAATTCCCTTTTTGGAATGTGTAGTTCACTTTTTGGAGTTCGGAGGTAGCTCATTTAATGTTTGAAATTTAGTGCTTTAGATTTTGAAGTTTCTTCTTTTAGAGTTTATAATTCTCTCGTTTAGAGTTCTAGCTTACTCATTTAGAATTCATAGTTTTCTCTTTTAAAGTTTGTAGTTTTTCCTTTTAGAATTTTGAGTTCCCTTTAGAATTTGTATTCCCTTTTATAAATTTTGAGTTCTCTCTTTGAGAGTCTGTAGTTCGCTACATTAGAGTTTTTAATTCTCTCTTTTAGAGTTTGTTGTTCACTTCTTTGGAATTTGTAGTTTGTTTCTCTAGAGTTAGAGTTTTAGCTCGCTCTTTTCGTGATTGTAGTTTGCTCTTTTGAATTTGTGGTTTGCTCCTATAGAAGTTGTATATTTCTCATTTGGAGGTTGTAACTCCCGGATTTGGAGTTTGCAATGAACTCTTTTAAAGGGCGTGGTTTAATTTTTAGAGTTTCTAATTTGCAATTTGAAAGTTTGTAGTTTGCCCTATTAAAGTTTGTAGTTCAGTCATTTAAAATTTGGAATTTTCTCTTTTAAAGCTTGCTTAAGAATTGTAGCTTGTTCTTTTAAAATTCGTGTTTCTAAGTTAGAGGGTGTATCTTACTTTGTAGGTTGGTCATGTAGTGGTTGTTGTTTGCTTCTTTGAAAGTAGTAGTTTGTTTATTTGGAATTTTTAATTCATTTATTTATACTATGCAGGTCATCCTTTTAGATTTTGTAATTTTCTTTAGAGTTTATAATTTGCTCCTTTAGATCCTGTAGTTTGCTATTTTAGAATTTGTAGTTTTCGACAATAATTTTGTGCTCTTGTTCTCTTGCGTGTTGGATTTTGGTGTGATTTAACGAGGACTTGAAAAAAATAAAATTTAATTAGATATATAACTTAACAAATCATACTTTAAAGAATCCAACCTAAAAGTATGGGTAGTCTTGTTTTTATTTTAAGAGTAATGCTGAGTATCACCCAAAAAATCAGAGCAATCAATACCCGTGATGTGTAGTGGAGGTGAAATAGGGTGTTCAAGCCATAACTATTCCGTAGTCTATGACAAGCCATAACTCTTAGGTTGATGTATAAGAAAATATAATAAACAAAAGTAAAGAAATACCTAATATTTGAGTTGCTTGTGAAAAGGGTGTCGTAACTTGTAAATTATACGTCATAAAATAAAGATACCTAAGCCTAATTTAACGTACTGAGTCCTAATTATCCTAAACTAGTTGGAATAGACTCTTCCCAATTGAAATCGGATAAAATCGAAATTTAAAAATTCTGCACCTTTCTCTGTATGTGGGTCTACTACTTTTCTCTAAGTTGATAGATAGGTGATGGTCAATAATTCTCAACCGATGATGTACCCCTCAACCTCAAATCCTCTTGTTGTTTCTCTTTCCACAAGTTCACATACCTCTCATCGAGTTAAAGGTTGGAAACGAGTAATCAACACTCCCAAAATGTCTATGACTTAAAGGTATGTGACACTCTTAGAGACATTGGTAACTCGCTCAAAACACCTAATTAAGTTCCCTCCATAATTTATAATTCCCTTTTTGGAATGTGTAGTTCACTTTTTGGAGTTCAGAGTTAGCTCATTTAATGTTTGAAATTTAGTGCTTTAGATTTTGAAGTTCCTTCTTTTAGAGTTTATAATTCTCTCGTTGAGAGTTGTAGCTTACTCATTTAGAATACATAGTTTTCTCTTTTAAAGTTTGTAGTTTTTCCTTTTAGAATTTTGAGTTCCCTTTAGAATTTGTATTCTCTTTTATAAATTTTGAGTTCTCTCTTTGAGAGTCTGTAGTTCGCTACATTAGAGTTTTTAATTCTCTCTTTTAGAGTTTGTTGTTCACTTCTTTGGAATTTGTAGTTTGTTTCTCTAGAGTTAGAGTTTTAGCTCGCTCTTTTCGTGATTGTAGTTTGCTCTTTTGAATTTGTGGTTTGCTCCTATAGAAGTTGTATATTTCTCATTTGGAGGTTGTAACTCCCGGATTTAGAGTTTGCAATGAACTCTTTTAAAGGGCGTGGTTTAATTTTTAGAGTTTCTAATTTGCAATTTGAAAGTTTGTAGTTTGCCCTATTAAAGTTTGTAGTTCAGTCATTTAAAATTTGGAATTTTCTCTTTTAAAGCATGCTTAAGAATTGTAGCTTGTTCTTTTAAAATTCGTGTTTCTAAGTTAGAGGGTGTATCTTACTTTGTAGGTTGGTCATGTAGTGGTTGTTGTTTGCTTCTTTGAAAGTATTAGTTTGTTAATTTGGAATTTTTAATTCATTTATTTATACTATGCAGGTCATTCTTTTAGATTTTGTAATTTTCTTTAGAGTTTATAATTTGCTCCTTTAGATCCTGTAGTTTGCTATTTTAGAATTTGTAGTTTTCGACAATAATTTTGTGCTCTTGTTCTCTTGCGTGTTGGATTTTGGTGTGATTTAACGAGGACTTGAAAAAAATAAAATTTAATTAGATATATAACTTAACAAATCATACTTTAAAGAATCCAACCTAAAAGTATGGGTAGTCTTGTTTTTATTTTAAGAGTAATGCTGAGTATCACCCAAAAAATCAGAGCAATCAATACCCGTGATGTGTAGTGGAGGTGAAATAGGGTGTTCAAGCCATAACTATTCCGTAGTCTATGACAAGCCATAACTCTTAGGTTGATGTATAAGAAAATATAATAAACAAAAGTAAAGAAATACCTAATATTTGAGTTGCTTGTGAAAAGGGTGTCGTAACTTGTAAATTATACGTCATAAAATAAAGATACCTAAGCCCAATTTAACATACTGAGTCCTAATTATCCTAAACTAGTTGGAATAGACTCTTCCCAATTGAAATCGGATAAAATCGAAATTTAAAAATTCTGCACCTTTCTCTGTATGTGGGTCTACTACTTTTCTCTAAGTTGATAGATAGGTGATGGTCAATAATTCTCAACCGATGATGTACCCCTCAACCTCAAATCCTCTTGTTGTTTCTCTTTCCACAAGTTCACATACCTCTCATCGAGTTAAAGGTTGGAAACGAGTAATCAACACTCCCAAAATGTCTATGACTTAAAGGTATGTGACACTCTTAGAGACATTGGTAACTCGCTCAAAACACCTAATTAAGTTCCCTCCATAATTTATAATTCCCTTTTTGGAATGTGTAGTTCACTTTTTGGAGTTCAGAGTTAGCTCATTTAATGTTTGAAATTTAGTGCTTTAGATTTTGAAGTTCCTTCTTTTAGAGTTTATAATTCTCTCGTTGAGAGTTGTTGCTTACTCATTTAGAATACATAGTTTTCTCTTTTAAAGTTTGTAGTTTTTCCTTTTAGAATTTTGAGTTCCCTTTAGAATTTGTACTCGTTTTTATAAATTTTGAGTTCTCTCTTTGAGAGTCTGTAGTTCGCTACATTAGAGTTTTTAATTCTCTCTTTTAGAGTTTGTAGTTCACTTCTTTGGAATTTGTAGTTTGTTTCTCTAGAGTTAGAGTTTGTAGCTCGCTCTTTTAGTGATTGTAGTTTGCTCTTTTGAATTTGTGGTTTGCTCCTGTAGAAGTTGCATATTTCTCATTTGGAGGTTGTAACTCCCGGATTTAGAGTTTGAAATGACCTCTTTTAAAGGGCGTGGTTTAATTTTTAGAGTTTCTAATTTTCAATTTTAAAGTTTGTAGTTTGCCCTATTAAAGTTTGTAGTTCACTCATTTGAAATTTGCAATTTTCTCTTTTAAAGCTTGCTTAAGAATTGTAGCTTGTTCTTTTAAAATTCGTTTTTCTAAGTTAGAGGGTGTATCTTACTTTGTAGTTTGGTCATGTAGTGGTTGTTGTTTGCTTCTTTGAAAGTAGTAGTTTGTTTATTTGGAATTTTTAATTCATTTATTTATAATATGCAGGTCATTCTTTTATATTTTGTAATTTTCTTTAGAGTTTATAATTTGCTCCTTTAGATCACAAAGTTTTCTATTTTAGAATTTGTAGTTTTCGACAATAATTTTGTGCTCTTTTTCTCTTGCGTGTTGAATTTTGGTGTGATTTAACGAGGATTTGAAAAAAAAAAATTAATTAATTAGGTATATAACTTAACAAATCATACTTTAAAGAATCCAACATAAAAGTATGGGTAGTCTTGTTTTTATTTTAAGAGTAATGCTGAGTATCACCCAAAAAATCAGAGCAATCAATACCCGTGATGTGTAGTGGAGGTGAAATAGGGTGTTCAAGCCATAACTATTTCGTAGTCTATGATAAGCCATAACTATTAGGTTGATGTATAAGAAAATATAATAAACAAAAGTAAAGAAATACCTAATATTTGAGTTGCTTGTGAAAAGGGTGTCGTAAATTGTAAATTATACGTCATAAAATAAAGATACCTAAGCCTAATTTAACGTACTGAGTCCTAATTATCCTAAACTAGTTGGAATAGACTCTTCCCACTTGAAATCGGAAAAAATTGAAATTTAAAGATTCTGCACCTTTCTCTGTATGTGGGTCTACTACTTGTCTCTAAGTTGATAGATAGGTGATGGTCAATAATTCTCAACCGATGATGTACCCCTCAACCTCAAATCCTCTTGATGTTTCTCTTTCCACAAGTTCACATACCTCTCATCGAGTTAAAGGTAGGAAACGAGTAATCCACACTCCCAAAATGTCTATGACTTAAAGGTATGTGATACTCTTAGAGGGATCTCTTATTTTTTATGCTTTCTCATTGATATGATTGTGCTTTGACTAGAGCTTCTAGCAACCTTGCTTGGGTGTTTTCTCTCAACCTTTCTTCTCACTCTCCCATACCTTGTGTCCTTTTAAGACTATAATTGTTTTGTTATTATTTATACTAAATACATATTATATAACCCAAAAACATATTAGATGACTTGATATATAACAAAAGAATAACTAAGCGTACATGTCCAAAATAAAGTAATCCAAAAAGAATGATAAATGATATCTCAAGGGCATGATTCTTCAGCCCAAATAAAGAGACATTGGTAACTCGCTCAAAACACCTAATTAAGTTCCCTCCATAATTTATAATTCCCTTTTTGGAATGTGTAGTTCACTTTTTGGAGTTCGGAGTTAGCTCATTTAATGTTTGAAATTTAGTGCTTTAGATTTTGAAGTTCCTTCTTTTAGAGTTTATAATTCTCTCGTTTAGAGTTCTAGCTTACTCATTTAGAATTCATAGTTTTCTCTTTTAAAGTTTGTAGTTTTTCCTTTTAGAATTTTTAGTTCCCTTTAGAATTTGTACTCCCTTTTATAAATTTTGAGTTCTCCCTTTGAGAGTCTGTAGTTCGCTACATTAGAGTTTTTAATTCTCTCTTTTAGAGTTTGTAGTTCACTTCTTTGGAATTTGTAGTTTGTTTCTCTAGAGTTAGAGTTTTAGCTCGCTCTTTTCGTGATTGTAGTTTGCTCTTTTGAATTTGTGGTTTCCTCCTATAGAAGTTGTATATTTCTCATTTGGAGGTTGTAACTCCCGGATTTAGAGTTTGCAATGACCTCTTTTAAAGGGTGTGGTTTAATTTTTAGAGTTTCTAATTTGCAATTTTAAAGTTTGTAGTTTGCCCTATTAAAGTTTGTAGTTCACTCATTTGAAATTTGGAATTTTCTCTTTTAAAGCTTGCTTAAGAATTGTAGCTTGTTCTTTTAAAATTCGTGTTTCTAAGTTAGAGGGTGTATCTTACTTTGTAGGTTGGTCATGTAGTGGTTGTTGTTTGCTTCTTTGAAAGTAGTAGTTTGTTTATTTGGAATTTTTAATTCATTTATTTATAATATGCAGGTCATTCTTATAGATTTTGTAATTTTCTTTAGAGTTTATAATTTGCTCCTTTAGATCCCGTAGTTTGCTATTTTAGAATTTGTAGTTTTCGACAATAATTTTGTGCTCTTGTTCTCTTGCATGTTGAATTTTGGTGTGATTTAACGAGGATTTGAAAAAAAAAATTAATTAGATATGTAACTTAACAAATCATACTTTAAAGAATCCAACCTAAAAGTATGGGTAGTCTTGTTTTTATTTTAAGAGTAATGCTGAGTATCACCCAAAAATCAGAGCAATCAATACCCGTGATGTGTAGTGGAGGTGAAATAGGGTGTTCAAGCCATAACTATTCCGTAGTCTATGACAAGCCATAACTCTTAGGTTGATGTATAAGAAAATATAATAAACAAAAGTAAAGAAATACCTAATATTTGTGTTGCTTGTGAAAAGGGTGTCGTAAATTGTAAATTATACGTCATAAAATAAAGATACCTAAGCCTAATTTAACGTACTGAGTCCTAATTATCCTAAACTAGTTGGAATAGACTCTTCCCAATTGAAATCGGATAAAATCAAAATTTAATAATTCTGCACCTTTCTCTGTATGTGGGTCTACTACTTGTCTCTAAGTTGATAGATTGGTGATGGTCAATAATTCTCAACCGATGATGTACCCCTCAACCTCAAATCCTCTTGATGTTTCTCTTTCCACAAGTTCACATACCTCTCATCGAGTTAAAGGTAGGAAACGAGTTATCGACACTCCCAAAATGTCTATGACTTGAAGGTATGTGACACTCTTAGAGTGATCTCTTATTTTCTATGCTTTCTCATTGAGTTGATTGTGCTTTGACTAGAGCTTCTAGCAACCTTGCTTGGGTGTTTTCTCTCAACCTTTCTTATCTCGCTCCCATACCTTGTGTCCTTTTAAGACTATAATTGTTTTGTTATTATTTATACTAAATACATATTATATAACCCAAAAACATATAATACGACTTGACATATAACAAAATAATAACTAAGCGAACATGTCGAAAATAAAGTAATCCAAAAAGAATGATAAATGATATCTCAAGGGCATGATTCTTCAGCTCAAATAAAGAGACATTGGGACCTCGCCCAAAACACCTAATTAAGTTCCCTCCATAATTTATAATTCCCTTTTTGGAATGTGTAGTTCACTTTTTGGAGTTCGGAGTTAGCTCATTTAATGTTTGAAATTTAGTGCTTTAGATTTTGAAGAACATTCTTTTAGAGTTTATAATTCTCTCGTTTAGAGTTGTAGCTTACTCATTTAGAATTCATAGTTTTCTCTTTTAAAGTTTGTAGTTTTTCCTTTTAGAATTTTGAGTTCCCTTTAGAATTTGTACTCACTTTTATAAATTTTGAGTTCTCTCTTTGAGAGTCTATAGTTTGCTACATTAGAGTTTTTAATTCTTTCTTTTAGAGTTTGTAGTTCACTTTTTTGGAATTTGTAGTTTGTTTCTCTAGAGTTGAGTTTGTAGCTCGCTCTTTTAGTGATTGTAGTTTGCTCTTTTGAATTTGTGGTTTGCTCCTGTAGAAGTTGTATATTACTCATTTGGAGCTTGTAACTCTCGGATTTAGAGTTTGAAATGACCTCTTTTAAAGGGAGTGGTTTAATTTTTAGAGTTTCTAATTTGCAATTTTAAAGTTTGTAGTTTGCCCTATTAAAGTTTGTAGTTCACTCATTTGAAATTTGAAATTTTCTCTTTTATAGCTTGCTTAAGAATTGTAGCTTGTTCTTTTAAAATTCGTGTTTCTAAGTTAGAGGGTGTATCTTACTTTGTAGTTTTGTCATGTAGTGGTTGTTGTTTGCTTCTTTGAAAGTAGTAGTTTGTTTATTTGGAATTTTTAATTCATTTATTTATAATATGCAGGTCATTCTTTTATATTTCGTAATTTTCTTTAGAGTTTATAATTTGCTCCTTTAGATCCCGTAGTTTGCTATTTTAGAATTTGTAGTTTTCGACAATAATTTTGTGCTCTTGTTCTCTTGCGTGTTGAATTTTGGTGTGATTTAACGAGGATTTGAAAAAAAATTAATTAATTAGGTATATAACTTAACAAATTATACTTTAAAGAATCCAACCTAAAAGTATGGGTAGTCTTGTTTTTATTTTAAGAGTAATGCTGAGTATCACCCAAAAAATCAGAGCAATCAATACCCGTGATGTGTAGTGGAGGTGAAATAGGGTGTTCACGCCATAACTATTCTGTAGTCTATGATAAGCCATAACTCTTAGGTTGATGTATAAGAAAATATAATAAAAAAAAGTAAAGAAATACCTAATATATGAGTTGCTTGTGAAAAGGGTGTCGTAAATTGTAAATTATACGTCATAAAATAAAGATACATAAGCCTAATTTAACGTATTGAGTCCTAATTATCCTAAACTAGTTGGAATAGACTCTTCCCAATTGAAATCAGATAAAATCGAAATTTAAAAATTCTGCACCTTTCTCTGTATGTGGGTCTACTACTTGTCTCTAAGTTGATAGATATGTGATGGTCAATAATTCTCAACCGATGATGTACCCCTCAACCTCAAATTCTCTTGATGTTTCTCTTTCCACAAGTTCACATACCTCTCATCGAGTTAAAGGTAGGAAACGAGTAATCGACACTCCCAAAATGTCTATGACTTGAAGGTATGTGACACTCTTAGAGTGATCTCTTATTTTCTATGCTTTCTCATTGATTTGATTGTGCTTTGGCTAGAGCTTCTAGCAACCTTGCTTGGGTGTTTACTCTCAACCTTTCTTATCTCGCTCCCATACCTTGTGTCCTTTTAAGACTATAATTGCTTTGTTATTATTTATACTAAATACATATTATATAACCCAAAAACATATAAGACGACTTGACATATAACAAAATAATAACTAAGCGTACATGTCCAAAATAAAGTAATCCAAATAGAATGATAAATGATATCTCAAGGGCATGATTCTTCAGCTCAAATAAAGAGACATTGGTAACTCGCTCAAAACACCTAATTAAGTTCCCTCCATAATTTATAATTCCCTTTTTGGAATGTGTAGTTCACTTTTTGGAGTTCGGAGTTAGCTCATTTAATGTTTGAAATTTAGTGCTTTAGATTTTGAAGTTCCTTCTTTTAGAGTTTATAATTCTCTCGCTTAGAGTTGTAGCTATCTCATTTAGAATTCATAGTTTTCTCTTTTAAAGTTTGTAGTTATTCCTTTTAGAATTTTGAGTTCCCTTTAGAATTTGTACTCACTTTTATAAATTTTGAGTTCTCTCTTTGAGAGTCTGTAGTTCTCTACATTAGAGTTTTCAATTCTCTCTTTTAGAGTTTGTAGTTCACTTCTTTGGAATTTGTAGTTTGTTTCTCTAGAGTTAGAGTTTGTAGCTCGCTCTTTTAGTGATTGTAGTTTGCTCTTTTGAATTTGTGGTTTGCTCCTGTAGAAGTTGCATATTTCTCATTTGGAGGTTGTAACTCCCGGATTTAGAGTTTGAAATGACCTCTTTTAAAGGGAGTGGTTTAATTTTTAGAGTTTCTAATTTGCAATTTTAAAGTTTGTAGTTTGCCCTATTAAAGTTTGTAGTTCACTCATTTGAAATTTGCAATTTTCTCTTTTAAAGCTTGCTTAAGAATTGTAGCTTGTTCTTTTAAAATTCGTGTTTCTAAGTTAGAGGGTATATCTTACTTTGTAGTTTGGTCATGTAGTGGTTGTTGTTTGCTTCTTTGAAAGTAGTAGTTTGTTTATTTGGAATTTTTAATTCATTTATTTATAATATGCAGGTCATTCTTTTATATTTTGTAATTTTCTTTAGAGTTTATAATTTGCTCCTTTAGATCCCGTAGTTTGCTATTTTAGAATTTGTAGTTTTCGACAATAATTTTGAGCTCTTGTTCTCTTGCGTGTTGAATTTTGGTGTGATTTAACGAGGAATTGAAAAAAAAAATTTAATTAGGTATATAACTTAACAAATCATACTTTAAAGAATCCAACCTAAAAGTATGGGTAGTCTTGTTTTTATTTTAAGAGTAATGCTGAGTATCACACAAAAAGGTATCACCTAAACATCACCTATGATGTGACAGTTAAAGTGGTCCAATCATGGAAGAGAGAAAAAAAAGTAAATCTAGAAAAAGAAAATCCATAATTGGACCACTTAAACATCATATCATAGGTGGTGTTTAGGTGATACCTTTTTAGGTGATACCCAACATTACTCTTATTTTAAATGTAATAGAATTTAATTTGGTAAATGTACTTTAAGTCTATTAATTGTTTTTATCTTAATTAAGAATAATATATATTTAGCTAATATGGTAAAGTTATTGCCTATTTTATATATTGTTAATTATAAAATTAATACAAAATGTATAAAAGGAAATGTATAATATAGTATATAGATAAAGATAAAAAAGCACACGTAAATATATTACCGAAAACATAAATGTGCAATTAGAGCAAACATGAATACATTTCCATTAATAAAACCTTTCCATATCTCATCAGATTTCATTTAAACATTTACCTATTTCACACATTTTCTCATAGGTAACATAATAAATTATGTAAAATGTTTAATTTGATTTATTTCCATAAATAGAAAAGGAAAAAAAGTAACAATAAAATGAGTGTATTTATATACTCATAGTAATAGTCTATAGGCTCAATATTTCCAAGCTAGTTTTGCAAAACAATGTGTCTAATGGATCCTTCACCTTCGATTAGGAAAAATACTCAAGGTCGAAAGAAGATTCCTATGCAAATGATTGCCGATGAGAATGCCAGAAGAGTTACGCTTTCAAAGCGTAAAAAGGGGATTTTCAAGAAAGCAAATGAGCTTTCAACTCTTTGCGGGGTTGAAATTGCTATACTTATCTTCTCCATTGGAGGGAAACCCTTCACATTTGGTCATCCAAATGTGAATTCAGTCATAAACCAATTTCTGGAAGGAGACAAGCAAGAAGATCATATCAGTTAACATCTTATGAAACATAAAGAGGATAAGTTGAATGAGCTTAAGCAAAGGCTTAAAGAGCTGCTAGAGGAAATTGAAGAGAAGAAAAAACAAAGAAAAGATATGGAAAAATCGCTAAACATAAGTTTTGAAGAAAGTTTTAAAGGACTTGATTTGCATGGACATGAGAAGTTCAAAGAAAAAATGGAAAACCTGAAGGAAAGGGTAGCTGAGTTAAAGAAACAATTTGAAGAAAACAAATTTGTTGGTGATGTGAAAAATACTGAAATCAAAGCACTGGATGGTTTCCCTATTCCAAAGGATTGGCTAAGATTATGAGTGTTCAGAAAGCGGATTCAATATAGGATCAGTGGAGGCTCGCAAAGTTTATTTTATGTATGTCTTTTTCTTGAAAATTAATTAGTTTCTAGTAAGAATGTTATTTGTATGTTCATCATATTATGTTTGTCCATCCGTTAAGAAACAAAAACAAAATCTCGTTGGAGACGAGTAGTGAGCTCCAGTCGTCCGATGTGATGAAAGAGCAATAAGAACGAGGTAATAGAGTTTAAATACCTTTCATTTGATATCAATAAACATACTAAACTCTATCTATTTTGGATTATAAAAATTTGAAGTATGCTCTTTGAATTTTATTATTTTTAAGCAATTCTTATATTTTATTTAAGTCGAAAAACAATTACATTTAAAGAGTTAATTGACTAAAAAGTCTAAAAATTTGTTTTTTTAATATCGATAAATTCATCATTTTTTTCTTTTTTAAAGAATCCAATCATTAATGGTTAATTTTGTTTTTTTAAATGGATTGCGAGTTTGTTTAATAAATTATATACTTTTTTATGGGTTATATGTATTTATTAATAAGTTTAATAAACTGCATGTGTGAAATTCGTGTAGATTTTATTAATATCTAATTTGTTGTATGAATTTTTTGCATCAATCACCCCTTTCTAAAAGAACCTTTTATTCTTCTCATACCTACAATTGGTAGATAGAACTCCTAAATAAGTTCTTGAAAACTACAACAACTAGACTCTTTTAGTTGTATTTTTCTTTGCTAAGCTTCTTTAGTTGTATTTTTTAGCTCTATAGAACAATTTCACTCCAGTTCTGCAATTATTAAAAATATTACATAAATTTAATCACTCGTTGTTAAATTTTAGTTGAACATCTACATAAAAGAACATATATTCACTACAAGAAAAATTAGATATAAAAACAACAAAAATCGTCATAGTAGAACCAAAAAATTTCATTGTAAATGCGCAATACGGATGTGACAATAGGTACCTAAAGTAACAATTTTTTATTTGTTGTCAATGTTGAGTGGAAAACTATAGTTACGACTGATGTCGTTACTATACACGTCATCAATGTAGCGTGACAAGCTACAGTTACAAAAAATATTGTCCCTATCAATATTGTCAATATCGTTACTAACCCAGTGACTTCCTCTCCTTAACAGTCGAGTCTCTATCGAGTGTGACTACATGTTTGCGCCTCTAGGTACCTATTGTAACGATTGTTATTTGTTGTTACTATAGCGTGGAAAGCTATAGTTACAACCAATATCGTTACTATACATGTCGTTGTTGTAGTGTGGCAAGCTATAGAGACAAAAAATATAGTTACTATCAACGCTGTCGCAATAAATTTATGGTGACAACATATGCCGCCCAAGGCCCAAGGCAACCAAGGCGGTCGTTTTGGGCCTAATATTCGATAGGGTCCCAGAAAAGATAATAACTACATATAAGCTTATATGTAAGAGTTTTGAGAATATTAAACTAAGATTGATGTTTAGCTTGTTGAAATTACCATCATCCTTACACAACTAATGCCAAAGTTCAAACCGCAAGAACTTCATTTTTTATATGTCGTGGCTCTTACTTTTTTTTTTTGCTTTTTCTTTTTCTAATGTCCTTCTATAGATTTTTACTTCTATTCTCTATATATCGTTTTTTAATTCTATTTTTCTTTATAGATTTCTATATGATCCACTAGAATATAATACATCATTTATTAAAATATTTGAGCTACCAAGAAGCACAATACAAGTTTTCCAAACCCTTCTATTATGTTGGATGTACTATATATGGTATTAACATTTACTTTATAAGTTCGAAGGTCGGAGAAATATATTTTATTTCCTAGAATTGTGTGCATTGTTGCACTACCCGATAACTATTTTCATTTTTTTTTTAATTAAATCCAAATTGCTTTACAAAAAAACACATAGCAATAAGACAATATAGTAAAATAAACAACATCTTAAATAAATAAGTAAAATAAACGAAATCAAATTTCAAAGCAATAAAATAAACAATCAAACCAACGATAGTCTAAAATTCAATTTACAAGGACTTTAAATAAAGCAAATAAAATAAAACAAAGTAATATAAGTATCAATCTCGGCGAACAGTTCATCATCAATCAAGTGAGAGATATCTCCACTTAGATCCTAAAAAAATCAGAGCAATCAATACCCGTGATGTCTAGTGGAGGTGAAATGGGGTGTTCAAGCCATAACTATTCCGTAGTCTATGACAAGCCATAACTCTTAGGTTGATGTATAGAAAATATAATAAACAAAAGTAAAGAAATACCTAAGATTTGTGTTGCTTGTGAAAAGGGTGTCGTAAATTATAAATTATACGTCATAAAATAAAGCTACCTAAGCCTAATTTAACGTATTGAGTCCTAATTATCCTAAACTAGTTAGAATAGACTCCTCCCACTTGAAACCACCTTTCTCTGTATATGGGTCTACTACTTGTCTCTAAGGTTATAGATAGGCGATGGTCAATAATTCTCTACCGATGATGTACCCATCAACCTCAAATCCTCTTGATGTTTCTCTTTCCACAAGTTCACATACCTCTCATCGAGTTAAAGGTAGAAACGAGTAATCGACACTCCCAAAATGTCTATGACTTGAAGGTGTGTGACACTCTTAGAGTGATCTCTTATTTTCTATGCTTTCTCATTGAGTTGATTGTGCTTTGACTAGAGCTTCTAGCAACCTTGCTTGGGTGTTTTCTCTCAACCTTTCTTATCTCGCTCCCATACCTTGTGTCCTTTTAAGAGTATAATTGTTTTGTTATTATTTATACTAAATACATATTATATAACCCAAAAACATATAAGACGACTTGACATATAAAAAAATAATAACTAAGCGTACATGTCCAAAATAAAGTAATCCAAAAAGAATGATAAATGATATCTCAAGGGCATGATTCTTCAGCTCAAATAAAGAGACATTGGTAAGTCGCGCAAAACACCTAATTAAGTTCCCTCCATAATTTATAATTCCCTTTTTGGAATGTGTAGTTCACTTTTTGGAGTTCGGAGTTAGCTCTTTTAATGTTCGAAATTTAGTGTCTTAGATTTTGAAGTTCCTTCTTTTAGAGTTTATAATTCTCTCGTTCAGAGTTGTAGCTTACTCATTTATAATTCATAGTTTTCTCTTTTAAAGTTTGTAGTTTTTCCTTTTAGAATTTTTAGTTCCCTTTAGAATTTGTACTCCCTTTTTTAAATTTTGACTTCTCTAATTGAGAGTCTGTAGTTCGCTACATTAGAGTTTTTAATTCTCTCTTTTAGAGTTTGTAATTCACTTCTTTGGAATTTGTAATTTATTTCTTTAGAGTTAGAGTTTATAGCTCGCTCTTTTAGTGATTGTAGTTTGCTCTTTTGAATTTGTGGTTTGCTCCTGTAGAAGTTGTATATTACTCATTTAGAGGTTGTAACTCCCGGATTTAGAGTTTGCAATGACCTCTTTTAAAGGGCGTAGTTTAATTTTTAGAGTTTCTAATTTGCAATTTTAGAGTTTGTAGTTTTCCCTATTAAAGTTTGTAGTTCACTCATTTGAAATTTGCAATTTTCTCTTTTATAGTCGTAGTTCACTTGATTAATAATTGTAGCTTGTTCTTTCAAAATTCGTGCTTCTAAGTTAGAGGGTGTATCTTACTTTGTAGTTTGGTCATGTAGTGGATGTTGTTTGCTTCGTTGAAACTAGTAGTTTGTTTATTTGTAATTTTTAATTCATTTATTTATAATATGCAGGTCATTCTTTTAGATTTTGTAATTTTCTTTAGAGTTTATAATTTGCTCCTTTAGATCCCGTAGTTTGCTATTTTAGAATTTGTAGTTTTCGACAATAATTTTGTGCTCTTGTTCTCTTGCGTGTTGAATTTTGGTGTGATTTAACGAGGATTTGAAAAAAAAAATTAAAATTTAATTAGATATATAACTTAACCAATCATACTATAAAGAATCCAACCTAAAAGTATAGGTAGTCTTGATTTTATTTTAAAAGTAATGTTGAGTATCACCCAAAAGGTATCACCTAAACATCACCTATGATGTGACCGTTAAAGTGGTCCAATTAATGAAGAGAAAAAAAAAGTAAATCTAGAAAAAGAAAATCCATAATTGGACCACTTAAATGTCATATCATAGGTGGTGTTTAGGTGATACCCAACATTACTCTTATTTTAAATGTAATAGAATTTAATTTGGTAAATGTACTTTATGTCTATTAATTATTTTTATCTTAAAAAAAAGGAAAATATATATTTAGCTAATATGGTAAAGTCATTGCTTATTTTATATATTGTTAATTATAAAGTTAATACAAAATGTATAAAAGGAAATGTATAATATAGTATATAGATAATGATAAAAAAGCACACGTAAATATATTACCGAAAACATAAATGTGCAATTAGAGCAAACATGAATACATTTCCATTAATAAAACCTTTCCATATCTCATCAGATTTCATTTAAACATTTACCGATTTCACACATTTTCTCATAGGTAACATAATAAATTATGTAAAATGTTTAATTTGATTTATTTCCATAAATAGAAAAGGAAAAAAAAGTAACAATGAAATGAGTGTATTTATATACTCATGGTAATAGTCTAATAGGCTCAATATTTCCATGCTAGTTTTACAAAACAATGTCTCTAATGGATCCTTCACCTTCGATTAGGAAAAAAACTCAAGGTCGAAAGAAGATTCCTATGAAATTGATTGCCGATGAGAATGCTAGAAGAATTACGCTTTCAAAGCGTAAAAAGGGGATTTTCAAGAAAGCAAATGAGCTTTCAAGTCTTTGTGGGGTTGAAATTGCTATAGTTATCTTCTCTGTTGGAGGGAAACCCTTCACATTTGGTTATCCAAATGTGAATTCAGTCATAAACCGATTTCTGGAAGGAGACAAGCAAGAAGATCATATTAGTTCACATCTTATGAAACATAAAGAGGATAAGTTAAATGAGCTTAAGCAAAGGCTTAAAGAGCTGCTAGAGGAAACTGAAGAGAAGAAAAAACAAAGAAAAGATATGGAAAAATCGCTAAACATAAGTTTTGAAGAAAGTGTTATAGGACTTGATTTGCATGGACTTGAGGAGTTCAAAGAAAAAATGAAAAACCTGAAGAAAAGGGTAGCTGAGTTAAAGAAACAACTTGAAGAAAACAAATTTGTTGCTGATGTGAAAAATACTGAAATCAAAACACTGGATGGTTTCCCTATTCCAAAGGATTGGCTAAGATTATGAGTGTTCGGAAAGCGGATTCAATATAGAATAAGTGGAGGCTCGCAAAGTTTATTTATGTATGTCTTTTTCTTGAAAATTAATTAGTTTCTCGTAAGAATGTTATTTGTATGTTCATCATATTATGTCTGTCCATCCGTTAAAAAACAAAAATAAAATCTCGTTGGAGATGAGTAGTGAGCTCCAATCGTCCGATGTGATGAAAGAGCAATATAAGAACAAGGTAATAGAGTTTAAATACCTTTCATTTAATATCAATAAACATCCTAAACTCTATCTTTTTTGGATTATAAAAATTGTAAGTATGCTCTTTGAATTTTATTATTGTCAAGCAATTCTTATATTTTATTTAAGTCAAAAATCAATTACATTTAAAGAGTTCATTGACTAAAAAGTCTAAAAATTCGTTTTTTTAATATCAATAAATTCATCATTTTTTTCTTTTTTAAAGAATCCAATCATTAATGGTTAATTTTGTTTTTTTAATGGATTGCGAGTTTGTTTAATAAATTATATACTTTTTTTTATGGGTTATATGTATTTTTTAATAAGTTATATATATTTTTAATAAACTGCATGTGTGAAATTAGTGTAGATTTTATTAATATCTAATTTGTTGTATGAATTTTTTGCATCAATCACCCCTTTCTATTTATTCTTCTCATACCTACAATAGATAGATAGAACTCCTAAATAAGTTCTTGAAAACTACAACAAATAGACTCTTTTAGTTGTATTTTTCTTTTCTAAGCTTCTTTAGTTGTATTTTTTTTTAGCTCTATAGAACAATTTCACTCCAATTATGCAATTATTGAAAATATTACATAAATTTAATAACTTGTTGTTAAATTTTAGTTGAACATCTACATAAAAGAACATATATTCACTTCAAGAAAAATTAGATATATAGACAACAAAAATCGTCATAGTAGAACCAAAAATTGTCATTGTAAATGTGCAATAAGGATGTGACAATAGATACCTAAAGTAACAATTTTTTATTTGTTCTCAATGTTGCGTGGAAAACTATAGTTACGACTAATGTCGTTACTATACACGTCATCACTGTAGCGTGACAAGCTACATTTATAAAAAAATATTGTCCCTATCAATATTGTCAATATCGTTACTAACCCAGTGACTTCCTCTCCTTAACAGTCGAGTCGAGTCTCTATCGAGTGTGACTACATGTTTGCGCCTCTAGGTACCTATTGTAACGATTATTATTAGTTGTTACTATAGCGTGGAAAGCTATAGTTACAACCAATATCGTTACCGTACATGTCGTTGTTGTAGTGTGGCAAGCTATAGAGACAAAAAATATAGTTACTATCAACGTTGTCGCAATAAATTTACGGTGACAACATATGCCGCCCAAGGCCCAAGGCCCAAGGCAACCAAGGCGGTCGTTTTGGGCCTAAAATTCGAGAGGGTCCCAAAAAAGATGATAACTGCATATAAGCTTATATTTAAGAGTTTTGAGAATATTAAATTAGGATTGATGTTTAGCTTGTTGAAATTACCATTATCCTTACACAACTAATGCCAAAGTTTAAACCGCAAGAACTTCATTTTTAATATGTCGTGGCTCTTACTTTTTTTTCTTTTCCTTTTTCAAAAGTCCTTCTATAGATTTTTACTTCTATTCATTATATATCGTTTTTTAATTCTATTTTTCTTTATAGATTTATGTATGATCTACTAGAATATAATACATCATTTATTAAAATATTTGTGCTACCAAGAAGCACAATACAAGTTTTCCAAAATCTTCTATTATGTTGGATGTACTATATATGGTATTAACATTTACTTTATAAGTTTGAAGGTCCGAGAAAAATATTTTATTATCTTGAATTGTGTGCATTGTTGCACTACCCGATAACTATATTTTTTCATTGTTTTTATTAATTAAATCAAAATCTCTTTATAGGAAAACACATAGCAATAAGAAAATATAGTAAAGTAAACAACATCTTAAATAAATAAGTAAAAGAAATAAGTAAAATAAACGAAATCAAATTTCAAAGCAATAAAATAAACAATCAAACCAACGATAGTCTAAAATTCAAATTACAAGGACTTTAAATAAAGCAAACAAAATAAACAAAGTAATAAAAGTATCAATCTCGGAGAACAGTTCATCAGCAATCAAGTAAGAGATATCTCCACTTAGATCCTCAAAAAAAATCAGAGCCATCAATACCTGTGATGTCTAGTGGATGTGAAATGGGGTGTTCAACCTTATTTGATTCTGAATTATTTTGAATCAGTGAGGCTTGACAGATATCAACAAGGTGTTTAGGGATACGACAAGTACGTTCCCAATGACCATTCATGCCACGTCTGATACAACTTTGATCAAAAAAATTGATAGATTAATTGTAAGTCTCTTTTGTCTTGGATTTATGGCTTTTTGACTTGTTGTATGTTGCCCGGTGTAATCGTGATTGTCTCGCTTTAAATTACATCTAATCAGCTGGCAGGGACCAGACATTAATATAAATCCCTATAATATTTTTTTTAAGTAATTGCATTGTAAGATTCTATATTATAAAAAATATGCTATATATATTACATAGAGATAATAAAACATATATTCAAAAAATCAAAGCCTAAAGGTAATATTTTAAAAATTTGGGGGCCATGTATAGTTTTGACAACACGGGGCAGTAAGGTCTATATATAGTATTTTTAATGGGGTAAAACATTTAAAAAACCTTAGGGAACTAAAGTTTTGATAAAATTCACTTAGCCCCTAAATATGAAAAATGTTGATATTACTTCTTAAATAAAGTTTATGGCACCCTAAAAGGAGGTCCTATAAAAATACAAAAACTTGCACACATTCACAGCTTGTATGTATATGCACAAAAATTACTATAATATAAGATATGTGTTGTAGAAAACCAAAATACTTACTGTATTTATTACCTTATTTTTTAAATAAGATGGTCATCGATCTTTTCATTTCCTCTATATCACATTTACATCTCCATACGAACCTGTTTGAGAATTTATATTGTAAATATACATTTATTTTCTTTTTGATAAAAGTAACTTAATATTTATACGAGAAAAATTTACATTCCTTATTATTTATCTGCAAATCTCGTGGGACCTAAGCATATGACATAGATCTCAACAATTCGTTCTCGTATCTTTTGTGTATATAATATAAGAAGTCATCAATATGTGTATATATTATGTGGTATTATACAAATATTATTTGTTCGTCTAGTAAAAAAAATATTATTTGTCCTTTTTGAGACAATTCGAAGTAGTATTAGTATACAACGAGTGAAGTATCAAATATGGGTTAATTTCTCTCATTATCGCATATATGAATTGAAAAATTTGCAAAGGGAATCGGGACAAATCCACCTCTACTATCAAGAGGCCATGGTCCCCAATTTTTTTTTAAAAATCACGTCCTTTAAAAAATATATATTCTTAGGTTATATCCCTCCCCACTCCCAATTTCAAATCTTCACTTAGCCTCGCTAACTATCAAGATTTATTTGCAACTCCTTTGGGACCTAAATATAATACATAACAATTTTTTCTCGTATCTTTTGTGTATATGCAATAAAAATATAAATTGTGATCATATGTGTATGTATTTGTTGTATAGTACAATATTATATGTCCATTTTGAGACAACTATAAGTAGTCGTAGTATGCATCGAGTGAAAGTATTAAATATGGGTTTATTCTCCTCATCTGCGAAAATAGTAAATATACATATTTATGAATGAAAAAAGGTGCAAAGAGAATCGGGACAAAGCCACATCTACTTTAGGGAGGCCATGACCCTCTGATATTCTGAAAAAAACTTATTTATTAAAATTTCTATATTGTCAGATTATATCCCTCTTACACCCCCCCCCCCTTCCCTGGGAATTTCAGATCTTCACTTGGCCTTGCTAACTATCAAAGCAAGACTTTAAAGAAAAAACTTACCATACAAATCTAAAACTAGAGATGGTACAAGTGACGCGCATCTGTTGTGTAATTCAGATCTTCCTTATTAATAATACATATTGCAGAGTTTAAAACTATAAAATTGTTGGTGTGAGTGGGTGAAGATAAAGTTGATGGCCAAGGAAGGGAATTAATTAGGGGTTTGATGGTGTGAATGGGTGAATATAAAGATGGTAGCCGGGGAAAGGAAGCAATTTAGGGGTTTGATGGTGTGAATGGGTAAATATAAAGCTAGTGGCTGGGGAAGTGAAGCATTTTAAAGGTTTGGTGGGCAGAGTGTGAACTAATCATGCTCTATTTATAGTGGCACACTTAGGTTAGAGTCACTATGTTTAAGTGCAGGGTTGGACTGGGCCCAAGGCAATCAAGGCGGTCTCTTTAGGCCCCAAATTTTAGAGGGCCCATATAAAAAATTGTCCATTTTATAATAAAATTTGTATGCACCGTTTATGAAACACTAAAAGCACTTGGTTTGGTGGAAACTTTGGGGTGTGAAAGCTAAGTATTAGATTTGAGGTTCTATGTTCAATTCTTTGTAGTTATTGAAATTTTTTAAGGAATAAATATGTTATTTAACAATCTATTTTTTTAATATAAACTTTTTATGATAGTAATTACTTTTTAATCCACATGATATAGGTTTTAAAATTACGAATAAAATTATCGATTTTGAAATAATTTATATAGAACATAATGAATTTTTTGTTATAAACTAAAAAAAAAAGATAAAGATAAATAAAGAATTTGTTTCTTATATTCATAATATCAACTAGTCTCATTACAAATAAATGACCCTATATTTATAGGGAAAATGTGACCTTCACTTGCCACAATAAATAGAAAGATTAAACTAATCCTTTTGAACATCCATCATAGTTTAAGTAATTTATACATAATACTCCACCTTGGATGTCCATCCATTAGGAAAATATGTCTTGTTAAAACCTTTCTAAGAAGAACCATGTGAGATAAAAACTTGTTCGAAGGAAAAAGAGTACATGTAGATGGAACTAATCATCTTGAAACACTGCCTCGTTAAAACCATGCCAAGAAACTCATTGGGACAAAACTTGGACGAAGGAAAAAGAGTACAGTCTTGTTTACGCTCCCCTGATGTTGGCAAGAGATCTCTTAATTGTCGCATATCAGTATTGTGTATCTACTTCTTGAATGTTTTGGTTGACAATGATTTCGTAAGAAACATCTACAAAATTCTTACATGATTGTATTTGTCGAGTGTTAATATCCACATTCTTCTGTAACTCATGTGTGTAGGAGGCTTTGGTGAAATATGTTTGTTTTGTCTCCTTTGATGTAGTCATTCTAATTATATATGGTACAAGCAACATTATCCTCATACAATACCAGCAGTATATTCTTATTGAAGATAGACCACACATCTTTTAGGTATGTTGAATACTCCATATAAATAAATATTTCATACCACTTCCCTTGGATATTAACTAAAGGATATGCCTCTCTAAAACCTTATCAAGAAAACTCATTGGGACAAAATTTGAGGAAGGAAAAAGAGTACATCAATTGTTAGGGGGGGTTATAACCTATATTCACATTGTCTTGTTAAAACCTTATCATGAACCATAGCTAAGGAAAAAGAAAAATAATAATAATAAAGAATTTCAATATACACTACTGAAAATGCGGTGTTTACCCACGACAAATTAGCGACGACCCGTAATTCGTCGTTTAGAGGGCGAAATTAGCGACGACTATAAATTAGCGGCGAAAATTAAAGCGTCGTTAATTAGCGACAACTAAATTTGACGCTATTCCTTGGATTTTCGTCGCTGAATTTATTTTATTACTTGTTGAATTTTTTTTAATAGCCGAAATGTCGTCGCTATCTTAGCGACATAACAATTCGTCGCTGTTTTGAAGATTAGCGACAACTATGTGTGTTTAACCACGACCCGTAATTCGTCGCTAATTGTGGATCCTATTTTATGGATACAGCAGGTTTTTTAACCCACATAACACACAAAACACCCAAAAAAATCCTCCGATTTTCTCCCAAAAACTCAACTAAATTCCATTTTTTTTGTAATTGCTTCTCCACTTCATCTTGCATCATTCTTGGTTCAATAATCAAAGTGGGGCTCCATTAATATCATCTTTTATCACACAATTGAAGGTAATAATTGCATGAAATTCACCTTTTAATTTATTTATTTTTTTTGAATGCTAATTGTGTTTTATTCTTTCTATATGGTTTGATTAGGTGAATTAATACAACTTTCTTGGTGGGGAATTAACATCACTCTTCAATTTATCCATACAATTCAAGGTATTTCCATTAAATTTCATGCTTTTTAAATTTTGTATTTATTTGATTATATTAGCAAGTTGATATACCATATGATTAGGATTAGGTTAATGAATTAAATATTTGTTGGTTGATTATGCATGTGTTGTGTGAATTTATATTTTGTGCTCATATATTTTTACTTGTTATTTTAATTCTTTGTTCTTTTTTTTATATATTCATTCATTTAATGCTATGTAATATTTATTCATTTAATGGTTTGTAATTTTTATTCATTAAATGGTTTGTAATATTTATTCATTCAATGAGTTTGTAAGTTTTTTTATTTCGGTTATTGTGTTGTAATTTTTATTTATTTTATTCATTGGGTTGTAATAATTATGTATTTTATTTTATTTTATTCATGTAGTCGCATAGTTTACTCAACTTGTTGTTAAGAGATGGCATCGAGTTCGGACATGAGTATCGATAAGAGTTTGGATCGAATTGACGAATGTGTTAGATGGTGAATATATTTTTGGGGTTTATAAATTTATCGATTTTGCTAAGAAAAGTAGAGGTTATACCGGTTACTTGTCTTGTCCGTGTAAGAAGTGTAATCATTTTTGTCGATTAAAAACCGAAGCTGTTATGGCCCACCTTCTAAGAGAGGATTTAACCATGATTATAAGGTTTGGACAAAACACGGTGAGAAAGAGATACAAACAAATACACCCCCTGCAAGTAAAGATCCAATTATAGTAAATGAAATCCAGCATGTTTATGACTATGTGAGACAGAGTTACGATGTTGGTGGTCATCCGGGAGACACCGAGATAAGAGATGCACATATTCCAAGTCGAAGCAGTTTTGACACATTGTTCGAAGAATTGGAGACAGAATTATTTCCTGGTTGTGAATCGATGAGTTCGTTGAATTTCATTGCCAAGCTAATGCATGTAAAAGTAAAGAACAAATGGACTAACACCTCATTCACCGAGCTACTGGAGTTGTTGGGTCGTATTTTGCCTAAACCTCACAATTTGCCCGATTCTTATGAAGCATGCAACAAGAAGTTAAAAAGTTTGGGTATGGGGTATGTTACCATCGACGTTTGTTTGAGCGATTGTGTTATTTATTACAAAGAAAACAAATAACTTGATAAGTGTCCAGTTTGTAGCGAGTCTAGATGGGACCCAAAGAAGGGTATCAAAGTACCGCATAAGAAGCTTCGATACTTTCCGATTGCTCCTAGATTACAGCGACTATACGCTTCAAAGCACACCGCTGAAGACATGATTTGGCACCATACCGGTAACAGTGCCGATCTGGATGTGTTGCGTCACCTGGTTGACAGTGATAGTTGGAAGAAACTTGTAACGCTACACCCTGAGTTTGCTTGTGAACCTCGTAACGTATATCTGGGTCTTGGAATCGATGGGTTTTGTCCTTTCTCTATGCAGAACAACTCGTATAGCATGTGGCCAGTCATATTAACCGTATATAACTTGCCCCCGTGGGTATGCATGAAGGAAACCACATTCCAGCTTTGTTTGTTGATTCCAGGACCCCGTTCACCCGGTAAGGACATGGATGTCTTTCTGCGTCCTGTTATAGATGAGTTGGAAGAGTTGTGGGATAAAGGGATCGTTACGTATGATGCCCACAAGAAAGAAGAGTTTACGATGAAGGTTTGTTTGTTGTCTACCACTAATGATTTCCCCGCTAGGTCATACACTTCGGGATGGTCGGGTCAAGGTTACAAAGCTTGTCCCGAATGCATGGATCATACTCCGTCATTGAGTGTGAACAAAGGGATTGTTTACTTTGACCATAGGCGTTGGTTACCTGCCGGTCATCGATTTAGAAGCGAATGTGTTTTGTACAAGGAACCCGATGATAGGCGCCCACCGAAGAAATATAGTCCTGCAAGTATTCAGACACAGCTAGATGGGCTTCCCATTGTGTTTCCTGGTAAACACAAGGATTTCGGGGGAAAGATCGTGAAGCAAGATGTTAATCGACAATTCAATTGGAAGAAAAAGAGTATTTTCTATCGTTTACCTTATTGGTCTGAAAACATGTTGAAACATAACATTGACGTTATGCATTGCGAGAAAAACGTGTGTGATGCTCTGCTCGGTACAGTTATAGGTCTTGATGGGAAAGTTAACAAAGATAACGTGAAAGCGAGACTGGATCTTGAGAAATTGATTATTAGAAAAGAATTGTGGTTGACTGAGAGAAATGGTAAAAAAATATTGAAACGGGGAAAGTACACTCTAACACCGGAAAAACGGACTATTTTTCTTGACTGGCTGAAGGCACAGAAGTTTCCCGACGGTTTTGCATCTAGTATGAGAAACAATGTTCAAAGTGATACGGGTAAGATTATCGGCATGAAATCTCACGACTGTCACGTGATGATGCAATATCTTTTCGTGGCTAGTCTCCCCGGGCTTATTGAAGACAAAGCGATCAGTGATGTGTTTATTGGGTTAGCGAACGTGTTTAGAGTCGTTTGCAATAAAAATCTAAGCAGGAAACAGTTAGTATCGGGAAAGAAGAAAGTGGTTGAACTTATGTGTAGGCTAGAAATGATTTTACCTCCCGCGTTTTTTGATATAATGATCCACTTGGTGATACACTTATACGATGAAGCATTGCTTGGTGGCCCGGTCCAAATGCGGTGGATGTACCCATTTGAAAGGTATTTGAAAAAGTTGAAAGAGTATATCCGAAATCCGGCTAGACCAGAGGGTTCAATAGCCGAGGGGTACATTGTGGAAGAGACATTGAATTTCATATCAAGATATCTTAGTGAAGAAAAAACAAGGTTCAACGATCCAGGCAGATACAACGAAGCACCGCTGGTCCCAAAAGAGCTATCCGTTTTCAATTCCCAATGCACTCCAGTTGGCAAGATAGAGTATGTTTCTTTACCGTATAAGGAGAAGGAGCACATAAGTTGGTATATTTTGCATAACTGCGACGAACTCGAAACATACATGACGTAAGTAAATATTATTATCTTATATAAATATATATTATATATTTATATATTTATATATATTTATATATTTATATATTTATATATAAATATATATATTTATATATTTATATATTTATATATATTATATATTATATATTTATATATTTATATATTTATATTAGTTTATTTATACTCATTTACAATTATAGTGAACACAAATCAACACTTACGGGAACGAGTGGTGAAATAGATATTATGCATCGTCGAACGTTTAAGAATGGTTTTTGGAAAAGGTATGTAATTTTAGGCATTGGTTTAAAACTTTTATATTTATTATCAAATTAAGTACTAACTATTATTGTTGTATATTAGATTCATGGAATGCATTCACGTGGAGATCCATTAGCTACCACCGAGATGGTGTCCTTGGCAAACATGTCTTATGGTTCGGTGCATAAATATGATTCATGTGTTGTGAACGGTGTCAAGTGGGTAACTAAGTCCAAAGGAGAGAAAAGAGTGACGCAGGATTACGGAGTGTGTACCATTTACAATGAAGAACCCTATTACGGGGAATTAATCAAAATCTTGGAGGTTATGTACACTGGAGGGTGCTCGGTTGTGTTATTTGTCTGTAAGTGGTATAAAAAGTCTGAATCGAGGCAAGAACATGGGGTAACATTTATCAACACAACAAACTTTGAGTGGGCCGACGAACCATACATTTTAGCATCGCAGGCCAAGAAAGTGTTTTACATCGACGAGATTAGTTCAAAGAAATCAATGAAAGGGTGGAAAGCCGTTTGGGAAATAAACGATCGACACGGATGGAGTCCTGAGTTATGGGGTTCGGAATCACTCCCTACTGGAAATGAGAGCATCAGCATACCATTGGATAGCACGGGGAACGAGAACATCGGCATGCCATTGGCATCCACCGAGGAGATCGAGATTGATCCTGCTCATTTTTTTTATTGATTTGTCTTTTGATACGGTTATTGATGAGAATGAGGAAATTCATGATGACACCTTAGATGAATACGGTGATGAAGAAAAACCTATAGAGGTTGATAGCGATGACGAACCCATAGTTATTAGTGGATATGATAGTGATTAGGTTTTTTTATTTTGGTTTATTTGTATTAACACTCAACTTTGACCATAAACACTTAACTTTGACTCCAAACAATTAACTTTGACTCTAAACACTCAACTTTGACTCTAAACACTCAACTTTGACTCTAAACACTCAATTTTGACTCTAAACACTTAACTTTGACTCTAAACACTCAACTTTGACTCTAAACACTCAACTTTGACTCTAAACACTCAACTTTGACTCTAAACACTCAACTTTGACCATAAACACTTAACTTTGACTCTAAACACTCAACTTTGACTCTAAACACTCAACTTTGACCATAAACACTTAACTTTGACTCTAAACACTCAACTTTGACCATAAACACTTAACTTTGACTCCAAACACTTAACTTTGACTCTAAACACTCAACTTTGACTCTAAACACTCAACTTTGACTCTAAGCACTCAACTTTGACTCTAAACACTCAACTTTGACTCTAAACACTCAACTTTGACTCTAAACACTCAACTTTGACTCTAAACACTCAACTTTGACTCTAAACACTCAACTTTGACCATAAACACTTAACTTTGACTCTAAACACTCAACTTTGACTCTAAAACTCAACTTTGACCATAAACACTCAACTTTGACCATAAACACTCAACTAAACACCCCGAACACCCAACTTTGACCATAAACACCTTATTTTGACTCCAAACACTTAACTTTGACCATAAACACTTAACTTTGACTCTAAACACTTAACTTTGACCATAAACACTTAACTTTGACTCTAAACACTCAACTTTGACTCTAAACACTCAACTTTGACTCTAAACACTCAACTTTGACCATAAACAGTTGACTGAACACCCCGAACACCAAGTTTGACCTTAAACACTTGACTAAACAACCCGAACACCCAAGTTTGACCATAAACACTTGACTAAACAACCCGAACACCCCAGTTTGACCATAAACAGTTGACTAAACACCCCGAACACCCAATTCTGACTCTAACTGTTGACTAAACACCCCGAACACCCAATTTTGACCATAAACACTTGACTAAACAACCCGAACACCCAAGTTTGACCATAAACACTTGACTAAACAACCCAAACACCCCAGTTTGACCATAAACAGTTGACTAAACACCCCGAACACCCAATTCTGACTCTAACTGTTGACTAAACACCCCGAACACCCAAGTTTGACCATAAACACTTGACTAAACAACCCGAACACCCAATTAAGAATGTGAAAAGGAACCAAAAAAAACAAAAAAAAAACATGCAAGAAAGGGTAAGCATCTTAAACCCAAAAAAAAAATAGCGACGACATTCAAAGGGTTTAGCAACGACATTCAACCTTTGAATGTCGTCGCTAATTATTCGCGAGGATATTCAAAGGGTTTGTCGTCGCTAATAAATAATAAAAAATTTGATTGGTCATCGTGGCCGGTCAACTTTCCCGCCCACGAAAATTAGCGACGACAAACCAAAATTTCGCGACGGGTAGTTATCGCTAAACCATGACACGCAAGGGGCGTGTGTACGTGGGGCGACACGTGTCCCAAATTCGCGACGAAATCCTTAGTTTAGCGACGACCTGCGTGTCGTCTCTAATCTTTTATTCTATAAAGCCCTAACCGAGCTCATTTCTGCCATACACAAACACCCAAAACACACCCAAAAGCTCCATTTCCGCCATAGACAAGCTATTCCGAGGAGAAACAACACCAAATCCAACGTCAAGGTAATGATTCTAGTCCAAATACACATTCTAATCTTTACTTCTTTTTTTCTTTTTTTTAATTTCAAATATTTTGTCTTGTGTTTTTTTGTATGATTCCTTCTTCTTGGCATGGATTCATGGACGAAATCTACACCATTTCTACGTAACAGGTTCCAATTTCCGGATCAAACTTGCAATTTTTTTATTTTTAATTTTTTTTTCTTGTAAAAATTCATGAATGTTTTTAGATGTTTGATGAAATCCGAGAATTATGTGTATGTTTGTGGGTTGTTTGGTAATTTTTTGGTGTTAAATAACAACATGTAATTGGATTTTGATAAAAATTAGGGTTTTGGTATGATTTTTGTAATTTTAATTTAATAATTAGAGTGTTATTGATCTTTGATTGTGTTTTAAGATATAGGGACCTATTTGCAATATGTTTGATTTGTATGATTAAGGACTAAAATGCAATTTTGTATGTTTAAGGACTAAAATGCAATTTTATAAAAAATAGGACTAAAATGCAACTTTATAAAAAATAGGAGTAAAATGCAATTTTATAAAAAAATAGGACTAAAATGCAATTTTATAAAAAATAGGACTAAAATGCTATTTTATAAAAATAGGACTAAAATGCAATTTTATAAAAAATAGGACTAAAATGCAATTTTATAAAAATAGGACTAAAATCATTTTTTAGGACTTGATTGCAAATTTTAAAACAAAAGGGACTTATTTGCAAATTTTAGAAAAATTTGGACTAATTTGCAAATTTTAGAAAAATTTGGACTTATTTGCAAATTTAAAAAAAATTTAGACTTATTTGCAAATTTTAAAAAAATTTAGACTTCTTTGCAAATTTTAAAAAAATTTAGACTTATTTGCAAATTTTAAAAAAAATTTGGACTTATTTGCAAATTTTAAAAAAGTTTGGACTTATTTGCAAATTTTAAAAAAATTTGGACTCATTTGCAAATTTAAAAAAAAAATTGGACTTATTTGCAAATTTATGATTTTTTATAGATGGCTGCTGTCATGGGTAGGAGTCACGGAGGAGACGGGAGGGGTAACGATCCCCCGAGGGGTCCACCTCGTTCGAATGCTGATTGTGCCCAACCATCCGGTATTAAAAAATTCAATTAGTGTTTATTTAGTAAATAAGAAAATATATAATTAATAAAATATTTTTCACTAAAACAGGTCAACGTAAAAGAAGGAGACCGAAAGCTGCCACCTCTATCCGGACAGCTGAGGAGACCCTGAAGAGAGTCGGCTGGCCCATTCCAGTTGACTTTTCTGTCATAGACGGCACCTGGAACTTCGTGGGCGAGTATAGCAAACACGTGGGTCAGGTGGCTGGTAATGCTGTTCGAGAGGCTGTTCCCCCGTGCTACAAATCATGGTCAGATGTTCCCGACCATAACAAAGGGGTAATCATGCAGCGACTGCAACAGTTTTTTGATCTGGAGGGGTGGAGGAGGCGAGACGATTGGGAAGAGATAATTAAGAGATTGAATTCGATGACTGGAGGAGCCTACAGGCGATACAAATCTGATTTGAAGAACGACTATTATTACACGGGTGAAAATCCACCAGATGTTGACCCGGTGGTTTGGGAGGCGACTAAGAAGATGTTTGATGATTTGGCGAAACAGGTAGAAAAAAAATAACTTTTTAATTATTTTATACATTTTTTTAATTAATTTTATAACTACTTTTTTATTTGTAACAGAGTCAGGCTGATATAAACAAGAAGAATCGAGAGCAGCAGACAGTTCCGAGCAAGGCGGGGTCAAGGAACTGGTCACAGACTCGGGAGGTGATTATTGAGGTATAAAATTAAAACATTAAAACTTAAATTAGTATTTTATTTAATTTAACTGATAACTAATTAATATTTGTTATTGTATACTGTCCATGGGAAGCTGAAGACGGTGACGAAAGAGCCGTTGACTTTTACGGATGATGAGACCCAGGAGGAGATGGAGCTTCCTCCTTTAAGCGGCTATTTCGACCACCTATCGTATGATGCAGCTACAGATAGCTGGCGTGACCAGCGTTTGGAGAAAGCTAGTGTAAGTCTTTTTAAAAAAATTGATTTAAATTAATTTTTTATTTTAAAACTTTTTTTATTAATCTAATTATTTTTTAAATTGAAATCTAATTACATGGTGTTCTTCGGAGAAGATGAAGAAGAAGGTTGTCCAGGCCGGAGCTGAAGGTGCCGAAGTTAGCATCCAGGAGCAGTTGGATGCCATGCTCGAGACAATTATGGAGGTCCTACACCCACCCAAGACTAAATACTTGGTGCCTACCATTGGTCCGGTCCGGAAACGATCCACGACTCCTACACAGCCGGACAGGGAGAACGAGGAGCTGCTTAAGGCGATTCTGGCTGGGATGAACGAGCTTCGCGCGGCTCAAAATCTTGCACCTATACCGGATCTATCCTCCGCATCACCCGGGCCCACAGCTTCTTCTAGTCGGCCGAGTCAACCCCTGAGCATGGCAGACACTCTCTTCGAGGCACTTAACGGGATGAGAATCGCCCAAGGAATGCAGCCGATCAGCAAACCCGGGCCCACTAGGGAAGAGAGACGAGATGAAGAGAGAGAAGATGAGGAGAGAGGAGAAGATGAAGAAGATCTCGGTGACGATTGAGATTTTTATTTATTTATTTGGTTGGTTTGGTTTGTAATTTTAAGACTTTTACGTTTATTTCGTATGTTTGACTTGCTTTTTGACTTTGACTACATTTGACTTTATTTCACGTTTAGTATTTGAATCGAATTATCGTATTCTATATGTATTTTTGGATTTTTATTTATTTATATTTTTGCATTATATTTAAAATCAAAATAATAATAAAGAATACAATTTAAATAATAAAAAATAAAATTTAATTAATAAACAATAAAATTTAATTAAAAATTAATATTAAAAATTAAAATTAAAATTATATAAAAAATTAAAAATAATGAATGATTTTCGACAAAAAAAAAAATGAAAAACATATTAACGACGACAACTTTGTCGCTAATACGTTGTAGTTAAAGAATAAAAAAAGGAAAATTCAATTAATAAAATTTTGATTAAAAATAAAGAAAAACTAATTAATATTTTAGCGACGACCTGTCGTCTCTATTAAGTCGTCGCTATCTGTATTTTCGCGACGCACGGTCCTCGTGGTTAAAACTCTGAGTAATTAGGGACGAAATCACAATTATTCGTCGCTAATCTCAAATTAGCGACGCCAGGATAGAGACGACAGTTTAGCGACGAAATTTCGTAGCTAAACCTAAATAGCGACGAATTCTCCCAGATTAGCGACGACCCGTGTCGTCGCGAAATCAGGCGAATCTAGTAGTGATATTCCCCCCCCCCCCCTCGTTCGACATTACATGTTTCCAAATACATTAGATACTTGCGGACTTGTACCTTGATGTCGTAGTTAATGAAACTTTAATTAGTAAATCTTCTGGATTTTCACTTGATGGTATAGAGTGTTAATCATTTCAGTTTCTTGATCGAGAAAAAGACTATATACTTCTTTTAACAATGAATATTTGGTATTCCTTGTTAAAACCTTACTAGGAAAAACCCAGTGGGAAAAAACCTTAGTGAAGGAAAAAAAGTACAATACACAAATATCACATCCTTCTTATTATGACACTGATTATGACAACAATTATTCTGAGTATCTCTTATAATTCAGATGCTTGTCTCTTGTGCTTTAATTAAATTTTGTTCTTCAGAACCTTTTATGCTCCATATACTTCTCAATCTTGGAGAAATTCATATTTAGACGCTCTAAGTACTTCAGGCACCTATCGTGCTTCAGGAACCTATTGTGCTCCAGGCTCTTGTTGTGCTTTCAAACACCTTTTATGCTTGGGAACCTGTCATGCTTCAGGCACCTACGGTTCTTCTAGCACCTATTTTGTTCATCAAAAACTTTTATATCAATCTAATCACCACTACACCGTATCAATAACATGATAATGAGGATGTCTCCCTATATTTAATTCTAGGTTTTTGCAGGATCCTCCGTGATACATCTAGTGTTTTAGATTTCAAAATTCACTATTTATACTTTCTATTATTGTGTACATATTTCACCACTTTCTGGTTTAGGATCCGTATCATTTATTTCAAGCGCTACATTAATTTGAAATATATTAATCCCATCAACTGTTTAACAAATTTAAATATTTTTAGTAGACAAATAATCTACATAAATTTTCTCGTATTCAGGTACCTAGGTCTTTTCATGATCATTAATTATTTTAAGAGCAATGCATATGTCAACATTAGTTGGCTTAATAATTCTTGTCGTATCATGTGGAGTGCATATTCCACAATATTTACCATTTCATCATTTACTCATGAGATTTTCTTCTTTGGGGCATGGAATACTTTGAACCGACATGTTTACCACACTTCATGCGTTAGTTATATACATTACAGATCTACCAAACTTCATGTGTTGGTTTGATACATTCACTGAAATATTTGTTATGTGTCTATATGAGACAATAACCTATGTTGGAGCGTTTACAACATACTTTGGGATTTTTAAATATTCTACATACTTAAAAATGTATTACTTATATTATTTGCAATACTTTGCATATGGATACTCCTTTTATCTCCAAGTTCCTTTTATTTAGTTTGTCGATAGAAATGATATAATAAATTGTATTCAGTGATATGTCACGCAACTTCAGGTTGCCTTGTCTATATGTCACACAACTTCAAGTTGCCTTGTCTCTCCCCCTAATAAGGGGGTAGTCACTTGGTAAAAGAATCTTTTAGTTCTTTTAAGTAGATACCAAGTGAGTTATCTATTATTTGGCATATCAGTATTGTCACTAGGTGACCAAGTCGATAATTTAATAATACAAAGTTACTTGGATTGTGACATCTCTTATTTTGCAAAATGTGTGTTTCAACTGCTCGAATTTATATGTTATACCACCCCAAAGAAATAGAAAACTTTATTTTCATACACACTTCTGGTGAAACTTTTAGGAAATAATGCAAAGATGTACATTGTTACGGATACTTGTGGTTTATACAAAATATTAATTTTAGAAAATATCCTTTAAATTTAGTAAATTTCTTCAGGATTTACTTAAAAAATAATGCACCAATTATGTTAATTTTTTATCACAAGGTGACATTATATTTGGTAATCCAAAAACTTTTAATTAGATAAAGGTCTTAGTATCCCACGGGTACGCGGACACTATATGGTTCCACTTTAATATTCATAATTATCATTTCATGATGGCTTATTTACCGTGAATTTTTACTTTCAAGATATTCCTTATTATTCCATTTCTGGTGGTAAGGATTTTTTTTTCTTACCTTAACCTCGTCTAGAGTTTAGTTCAGCAAGATGTCAGTTACAGACACATTAAAAAACATTGCATTTTCTTCCAGAAACGCACTTCCATTTACTTAAAGGAATGGTTTTTAGCTAGGAAAAATAGTATCTAAGTCACTCAATTATTTCTATTACCGGGACAATGTTATATAAGTTGGAAATAATACATTTGCTTTAGAGAATGTGACCTTATTTTCTATAGGGAATAATTTCTAATTAGAGAATACAACATTAACCCACTTGCTTTGTCATCCACACGTCTATTTATGTAGATAATGAAAACAGTTACATTCACTTTAGAGAATGTAGCTCCATTCACTTATAGGAATGAGACGTTATAGTTTACAATAAAATATAATGTTAAACCCTAATATTGGGATAAAACTCTACTTACGATATTACTACTTCAGGATTACTTTCATGACATGAAATCTATAAAAGGTCTTAACATTATATTTTTTTATCAAAATACTTCTAGCTACAATAATATCTACTTCTGAAGAATAATTATGTAACCTTGAAGTTTAGAAGTATAGCGATGGTATTCCATTTTTCCTTTGTATTCTCATGAATAATTAACCTCGTCTTTTTCCGGTTTGCTTTGCTTCTAATCTTTTGTTTCACGATAAATCTTGTTGTCATTACCTCCTTTTTTTATTAAACAACAATTGTAGTAAAAACAATCATATATATATAAATTATATATACTTTACGAAAAAACATACCCGCAAAGCACACATTGCAACACTATCATGATTTTCCACCTCATGTGGAGTTATGATCACTACCACGCTGATTCCAATACACATTAGAAGAAGTAGCATTTTCTTCAGGAAATGCAGTTTTATTCACTATAATGAACAATTTTAGCAAGAGAATACAATATTTAATTTTATTTAACCCTACCAGTTTTGTTTAAGAGATTGAAAAATTCTACAATTGTTACAAGAAATGAATTCCATCCATTACATGGAATGGTTTTGAGCCAGAGTCGGTGTTTTTATTCAATCAAATTTTGTCACCACAATGTTTATTTTAATACTCATTTGAAAGTTATTGTATTCTTTTAGGGAATTTAATTATAATCACTTCAAGGAATAGTATTATGTAAATGGAATACGCATTACGATTTTTATATTAATAATTCATTACTTTTCTTGCTTACGAGACAAACAATCTCATAGTATTTTGTAAAACCTTTATTCGCGATATAGCTACTTTGGGAGTATATGCGTGATCAAATATAAGGAGACATATATTTGTTCCACCTGGTAATATTACATTTTCCCGTTTGAAATCCTCACTTAATTTAGTAGTACCTGAAATCGTACTAACATTTTCTTTTATCCAATTTGCTAACAAATTATTAGACTGTCCAAATGGTAAGACTATAAACATTTACAAGGGTTGTTACAAGTTCAAAACCTTTATCGTGCAAGATCTGCACAAATTATGCTAAAAGATTGTGCTCTTCATAAAATTATTTAGTCCAACTTATCTCCCCCTAATTTTATGTACTTTTTATGAATGAAATTATTGTGTTACATATGACACAGTTCAATTCTTGAATATCCATGATATCCGTAGAGTTTTTTTTTTATCATATATCACTTTTTTTTCTTCAAACCCATGAATTTGAATTAAGACTTTAAGTCTTTGCAATAATTTAGATTTCGAGTCATTAAAAATTAATTTAGCCTTCAAACCTTTAAAAATTTATAGAGGTTTCGAGTGTTTAAAATTTAATCTAGTCTTCACCTTTTAAAAATCCGACCTAAGCTTTGAGCCTTAGAAAAAATTGTTATATGCTTCAGGCATACAAAATCTGTTAAAGGCTTCAAGCATTTTTTTTTTTTTAAATTATGTAGGTCTCAAGCCAATTAATTTTTTATTATACTTTTGGCATATAAATTTTGTATATATTTCGATGTAGGCTTCAGGCCTATACAATTTCTCTTATACTTCCGACTTATAAATTTGTTGTAGGTTTCGGGCATATAAATTTCCATATATGCTTCTGGCATGTAGAATTCGTTGTAGGCTTCGTGCCTACAAATTTTATTCACTTCAAAAAGTACAATTATTTAATAATTCAATATAATTCACTTCAGTGAATTGAGAGTAATAATTTATATTCAGTAAAGTTATGTTTAGGAGATAAATGAACCTTTTTTTTAGAAGTTAAATTTTATTCCTCGGTTCATTTGTGGAAATTATAACAAAATTTATATAGGTTTTAAACCTTTAAAATTTAATCTAGGCTTCAAGCCTTTAAATAATTTTTTTTCTATGTTTCGGGCATATAAATTGTATTCTAGGCTTCGAGCTTATGATATTTGTTTTATTTTTCAGGCGTATAAATTTGTGATAGGTTTCCTGCCTATAAAGTTTATTACATACTTTTGGCATATAAAATTATTTGTTGGCTTCGACCTATAAAATCTAGTATATGCTCCCAATAATATAAATTTATATGTAGGCTTCGGGCCTATAAATTGTAGAATGCGAATAATATATAACAAAATGTAGAATTGTAGAGTATAACGTAAAATAAATGTATAGCCTAGCGGTTGTACGACAAATACTCTGCTACCTAAAGTCTCAAGTTCAAATCCCCCATGCTACTCAAAGTTATACCGTATCTATTTTTTATTTCGGGATGATAAATAATCTACGTATAGCATTAATCGAAATTAAGACTTCGAGTCTACAACATTAATCTTAGCTTCGGTCTTTTGAATTTTATTACGGGTTTGAACCCTTTAAAATTAATAATTAGTTTCATGCCTTCTAAAAATACATATAGGTTTCAGGCCTTAAAAAATTACATATAGGCTTCCGGCCATTGAAATACATAATCTCCAATATCTCAAACACCAAATTTAACACAATAAGAATAAAATGATTAATAAAAAACATTAGACATAAAGGAAGATGAGTACAATGAATCCCCACCCCCCAACTCAAAAGTGAGTCGTGTCCCCACGACTCGAAAAAGACTCAATACAGAAATAAAATTTAAAATTAGCACACATATTTCATATAAAGAAATGGCAGGGAAGAAAGAAAACATACTCTTCGAGGCTATTGCCTCGCCTTATCGAGGTTTCAAGTGTTTCTTCTTCACCCAAAATCATATTTGCTTTCCGAACAAGACACGTGATCATAGTAGGATATTGCATTAAATAGTGACATGGGAGAGACTAACAATCGCATCACCTCCTCATAGATCACCTGTGCCACATCTTCTTCTTCTCCTCACAAAATACATTTTTACAAAAAGAACGTTTTCTAGAACGTCTTACCATTAACGTAGACCAACCCAATCTTTCCAAATCTCCAAGAATCTTCTTGTATTCTCCGTTACCAACTTCTTCTTCAAATACTTTCTTATAAGAAAAAGGTAGTTCCTGTAATTGTTTCTTCGGAGAAGTTATCAGGGCCCTTGAAACTTTCTCTTTTTTTCGGGTGTAGGACCTTCGATCTGTAGAGGTTGTGTTGTTTTCTTCGCTGAGGCTGAAACCTTTTTGCCCATTGAATCAAACACAGCTAGCTGACCTCTCTTTTCGTGACCTGTTTTACCCTTGGTTGGAACTAGAACTTTTCTCACTTGATTTCTTCTCAATAGAACCCAATACCTTGCTTTTCTTCATCTCCCTTACAGTAGATAATGTTTATGTTCTCTTAATCATCTCAATTGACCCCCAGCTCAAAGCTTTAACCACTCTTGAAATTTGAAACTCTTGATTATTGGTTGAACAAGCTTTGTTTGGGTTAGGAAAGGTGTTTTGATGATGACCCTCTATATGGTTAAGATGGATTCTTCATGGATTGGTATGGATTTAAGAAATTGTTGGATGAATTTCTAAAATTTAAGCTTTTGATTCTTGGATTAAATGTGTTTTGGTATGATATGGGTGGTTGAATCTTCTTTGTAATGATGTGGAGAGAAGATTTGATGCGTTTTTATGGTGATTGGGTAGTGTTTTGATGTTTATTGAAGGTTTGATGAAGCTTCAATGGAGTTGGGAGAGGTTTGGAGAAGAAAGAGAGGCTTAAGGATTGTAAAATTTGTGATAGATCAACCTCTTCTTCCTTATAACCAGAAAAACGTAATTTTTTTCTCTCTCCAGCGGCGCTGGGCGGTATACCGGTCGTAGGGCCCGGTATACCGGTGCTGGATCTCCTTGAAACCCATGTTACGAAAAATACACGTGTTGCGAACACGTGGGCTTGGGTTTTTGGTCTGTCCGGTATACCGGAGGAATGGCCCGGTATACCGGTGTTGTCATCCTTCAAAAATCAACTTTCTGTAATGAACACGTGAATAGTACCCTTGGGCTCGTGTTTCTGACCCGCGGTATACCGCCGGTAAGGTCCGGTATACCGGTGGCAGGTCAGAACATGCCAAAAAAAAAAATTCTTTTTTCTCCCAGACTCGATTTCTTTAATTCCTGGACATCAAAAACACTAATACCTTTCTCAAATATGCAATATCAACTAAAAATAACTAAACTAATCATGAATTAAAAACATAAAAACGTAAAAATTACGGGTTGTCTCCCGTATAGCACTTTTATTTAACGTCTTTTAAAGTTAGACGTGTTACCTCGGTCATGGTTTGCGAAATTTAAATCCCTTGCCTCTAACTCCCACGAAATTTTCAGATCTATTCTTTATAGCCATGGATGGTTTCATCCAAAAGTTCTGGGGTGTAGGTAACTCTATTTCATTTGTAGCCTTGCACTCCTTTGGCAACCCATTCATCTCTTCAGTTTCTATACTTCGTTTGTTAGAAAGAATGTCCTTCATGAATTTAAGATATTACGGCATTCTTATGAGAGCTTCTACAAACAGGATATTGATATTTAACTTGTTCACTATGTCAAGGAACTTCTTGAATTCTTTTACATTGTTCTGCTTTTTGACACGTGATGGGAATGGTGGAGGAGGACGTGTGTCGGTTACCACTGGGCTCTCTTTCTTTTCTGGTGTCTTCTCTGGGACACTCTCTTGTTCAATTACCTCTTCCACCTTATCTTCAATTGTTTCTTCAACCACGTTTTCAGGAATAGAGGTTGGTTCTGGCTCTACTCTAGGCGGAGGTAATTGTTTTCCACTTCTTAATTCAACTACATGACAAGCATCGTCTTCTGGAGCAATAGTATCACTTGGGAGTTGCCCTTTTGGCCTGTTTTGAAGTGTACTCGCTATGTGTGATATAGTATGCTCGATATTCTTGATTACCTTGGACTGGGTTTGGATTCTTTGCTGGCTCATCTTCGTATTTTCTTCAACTACTTTTATCATTGCAACCATACTTGAATTCAAACTCGAAGGTTGCTTTTGTGTAGCTTGTTGCATTGAATATTGATGTGGTTCTTGATAAGTTTCTTTATAAACTGGCGCTTCTTGGTAAATTTCTTTATAGATCGGCGCTTCTTGACAGATAGGTTGTGGTGGATAGTAAGATTGAGGTCGAGGTTGATAATAGGCCTCTTGATTTCCGACCCAATGTTGATTCTGTGGGGACTGATAATTAGCGTAACCTCCTTGAGGATGATAATAACCATTAGAACAATGGTTTCTTTGATGAGATACGAAGGAAATTGAAGCTAGATTATTCATATAATTCTCCCACGAATGGTTTCTTGCTCCACAACCTTGACATAAAGGTAAAGTATGTACTAGATTTACTTGAGTTATTGTTCGCGCTTGTTCTCGTAATTCCTTGAGTTGTTGTTTTAACACTTTGAGCCTTAGAGATTCTATGGTCTCTTCTTGTTTTTCTGATTCAATTGGCCAACTTCTCTCGGTTTCAAGAACATTCTCCATAATAGTTTCGGCTTCTTCAGGATCTAATAATACGAAACCTTTATCTCCTAACAAATCTGCTCTTCTTCTGGACTCGTTATTGAGTCCTCCATAGAACATGGTTAATGAATATTCTGGCGATGATACATGGAATGGACATCTCGCCTTCATCTCGTTAAAACGTAACCATGCTTCACCAATACTCTCTCCGTCTTCCTGCATATATTGTTCAAGCCCCAAGATATCTTTTAATCGTCTACTAACCGGGTAAAATCAGTCTAGGAATTTGGATTGAAGCTTGTCCCAATCTGGAATAACATCAGGGTGTTGGGTATCATGCCAATCGCTTGCACCTCCGGTGAAAAAGAACTGGAACATAATGTAATACATCTGCTCCTTTGTAATGCCTTTTACGATATAAGCGTCACTGATCTACATGAATTTCGGAATATACCAGACCAAATCTTGTTGTGCAACACCGCTAAATTGTCCATGATTTGCAAACTACGCTATCATCCTTGGATCTGGTCTAAATTTAGCGGCTTGGATTTCTAGAGTGCGGATTCCGCGTGGTTGCACTCTGAATGTGATGGAAAGATCAAGTCTCCTTGGGCTCTCCATCTGTAAAATCTGTAAAACGAAAACTTAAAAGAAAAGCGTAAAATAGAACTAACTAAAATAAAAGCACTAAATAATTGCACAGGGACTAATGATGTAGTCCCCGGCAGCGGCGCCAAAAACTTGGTGTCGCCTAAGGTGTGATAAAATAATGTATAAAATAAGTGCAAATAAACACCCTAGGCTAAGCACGGTTCTGCAAGTATTACAGGACGTATGCAAGTTTTAATGATAAGAAGATCCGTTCCTCAGAGACTACGAAGATTAGGAAGAACTTATGCAAATTATCAAGTGCAGATATGGGAGCTAGAACAGATAATACGCAAGAGTAAAGAAGAAAAAGATAGATTTTTATTTGGTTTTTAAATAGAAAATCAAACTACTAAATTAAAAGACAGAAAATTAAATAAGCTAAGAACAAATAGTATGATAGTTTTCTGTTCTAAACATGTAAGGGTGAATCATGTAGTATTTCAATGTTCGGTTTCAATTGCGCTAGGTAGTTTCAAATAGGGTTTACCTGTGTCAATAAGAACCTAAGCAAACTTCTCATGCAATTGATTAAATGGCAATACACCAAACCATAGTGACAATCTAGTTAGGTTGATTTGTTAGGTCTAAACCTTACACTAGACGCTATGTGTTGTTTCCAATAATTAAATATGTCTTAGCTATTGACTATCTAACTATTATTAAAGTAGTCCTCTACGTTGTACACCGCAAAGAAAACAGATTATAATTCAAACACACAAACAGAGAAATAAAACATGAATTCAATTTAAAACATATAATTCCCAAATTAGATAGATGTCAACCAAAACTAGGGTTCATACATATATTCTAAAACTCAAGCTAAATTTATTTAATTCATACTAAATAAAGAAAAAAAAAAAATTACAGATTTGAAGGTTGAAGAAGACATAATTGATGCACAGCTCCTTCCAGACTTCTCTTCTTGTGTTGTAGCTTCTTCCTGGCCTAAGGTTTGGCGAAGGATGATTTTCTAATGATAAGAGGTTGTATTTATAGGGTGTAGGAAGACCTAATTCGTTTTCTTGGAGGAGAAGGTAAGTAATGGACTCCTAACCCAACTCAAATTCGTAACACTAAAATATGGAATCAGCCCCGTTTTTTTTTGTCCTAACAATTTCAATACTTATCCGTTTGACGCGTATGAGTAGTCGAAATTCATTGTTACGGAAAGATCTTTAACTTTGCTCTTGACCATTCTTCCAAATTTCTCACCGATTCTGAGATATAAGCCCATTTTTGGTCGTGGGTGGTGAATTCAGATTTATTTGGCAACTTTATCTTTCCATATTTTAGCTTTTGTTTCCTTATCTCCAATTTCCATGTTTACCCTCTTTCCTTTAGCTCTTATAATTAACTTGAACTCTATTTTATTACCATATATCTCTAAAGCTTCACATTAAATAAATAATTAAACCCAATATGCTCTAAAAATAATAAATAATTAATTCAAGACACAAAATAGGAAAGTGTACTAAATCATGAAAAAACGACCTATACTCTAATATAACACCTAAAATGATGTCTCCAACTAATAATAAATCATCACAAATGGGGATACATCAGCATGTTCTCGGCAGGAAAACTGGTTTCAAAAACAGTAGCACGGTTTCTTCACCAGTATACTGGTGAATCTGCCGGCTAGCCGGTCAGGAAATCAGATTTTCCCTATTTTTCTCCTTTTGACCCGAAACTCGTTTCCTGCATAATTAACACACTACCTTTCTCTCCTATTAGCTTGTAAACACATTATAACGTACACTAACTTAAGAATATACACTACAAGACATAAAACTAAATAAAAATCACTTAAATCAAGGGGTGTCTCCCAAGAGCACTTTTGTTTAACGTCTTTTAGTTAGACGTGTTACCTCGGTGATCATGTATGAACATCATGTCCCCAACAATAAGTAATTTTATTAATATTTGGTACGTGAAATTTAAATCCCTTGTCTTTCACTCCCTCGAACTTCTCAGATCTATTCTTTGTAGCCATTAACGAACCCATCCAAGAGTTCTTGGGTGTATAAGCGTCTTGTGGTAACTTGATTTATTATATAGCACTACACTCCTCTGATAATCCATTCATCTCCTTAGTTTCTAAACTTTGTTTGTTAAAAAGAATGTCCTTCATGAATTTAAGATATTTTTGCATTCTATTAAAAGCTTCTACAAACTGAATGTTGATATCTATCTTGCTCACCATGTCAAGGAACTGCTTGAATTCTTTTTTGTTGTTCTTTTTTTTTGACATGTGATGGGAACGGTGGAGGAGGACGTGTATTGTTTACCACTGAACTTTTTTCTTTTTATGGTGTCTTCTTTGGGATACTTGTTGGTTCAATTACCTCTTCTACCTTATCTTCAACTGTTTCTTCAACCACTTTTGCAGGAATAGAGGTTGGTTTTGTTTCTTCTACTCTAGGTGGAGTAATTTTTTTCCACTTCTTAATTCAACTGCATGACAAGCATCGTCGTTGGGAGAAATAGTATCACTTGGGAGTTGCCCTTTTGGCCTATTCTGTAATGTACTCTCCATCTGTGAAAGAGTATGCTCGATATTCTTGATTACCTTTGAATGGGTTTAGAATCTTTGCTGACTTATCTTCATGTTTTCTTCAAATAATCCCATAAGTTCAACTATACTTGGATCCAAACTCGAAGGTTGTTCTTGTGGAGCTTGCTGCATTGGATATGGAGGTGGTTCTTGATAGTATTCTTCATATTTTGGCACTTCTTGATAGATAAGTTGTGGTTGATAATAGGATTGAGGTTGAGTTTGATAATAATTACCTTGATTTTCGACCCAATTTTGATTCTTTGGGGAATGATAATTAGCATAACTTCCTTAAGGCTGATAAGAATAACGGTTTCTTTGATGAGATACGAAGGAAATCAAAGCTGGATTATTCATACAATTCTCCCACGAATGATTTCTTGCTCCAAAACCAGGACATGAAGGTAAAGTGTGTACTAGATTTACCGGAGCCTCTGAATTTGCTTGTTCTTGTAATTCCTTGAGTTGGTTGCTTAACTTCTCAATCCTTAGAGATTATAAGGTATCTTCTTCTTTCTTTGATTCAATCGGCCAATTTATCTCGGTATCAAGAACTCTTTACATAATAGTATTTGCTTCTTCAGGATCTAATAACATGAAACTTCCATCTCCTAACAAATCTGCTTTTGCCTTGGACTCGTTATTGAGTCCTCCATAGAAAATGGTTAAATGATATTCGGGTTAGGCGACATGGAATGGATACCTTGCTTTCTTCTCGTTAAAACGTAACCATGCTTCACCAATACTTCCCCTTCTTCTTGCATAAATTGTTCAAACTCTAACATATCTTTTATACGTCTACTAACCGGATAGAATCGGTCTAGGAATTTGGCTTGGAGCTTGTCCCAATCTGTAATAAAATCGGGGTGTTGGGAATCATACCAATCACTTACACTTCTGGTTTAAAAGAATTGGAACATGACATAGTACATCTGTTCCTGTGTAACGCCTTTGATGATGTAGGCGTCACAAATCTGCATGAATTTCTGGACATAACGAACCGGATCTTGATGTGCAACACCGCTAAATTCACCATGACTCACAAATCGCTATCATGCCTGGACCAGGTCAAAATTTAGAGGCTTGGATTTCTGGAGTGCGGATTCCTCTAGGTTGCACTCTGAATGAGATGGGAAGATAAAGTTTCCTCGGACTCTCCATCCGTGAAAATCTGAAAATACAAAACTAAAAACAAAAGCTTAAAATAGAACTAACTAAAATAAAAGCACTAAATAAATACACAAGGACTAACGATGTAGTCCTCGGCAGCGGCGCCAAAAACTTGGTGTCGCCTAGGGTGTGATAAAATAATATAATAAATAGATGCAAATAAACACCCTAGGCTGAGCATGGTTCTGCGAGTATTACAGGATGTATGCAAGTTTTAATGATAAGTGAATTCGTTCCTCAGAGACTACGAAAGTGCAAATTATCAAGTGCAAATAAGAAAGCTAGAAGAATTATACACAAATAAAGAAAAGACAAGTAATTTTTGTTTGGTTTTTGTAATTAGAAAATTAACTAAATAAAACTAAATATAGGAAATTAAATAAGAAGAAGAAGATAGTATGAGAGTTTAGCTTGAGATATAGCAAGTAATCCCCACTAGCCTTGTTTATTCTAATCGTGTAAAGGAGAATTATGTAGAATTGCAATAACCAGGGTTCTAAATTTCTCCCTACCCCCGTTAGGGTGGACTAGGATGGAGACCTCACAGTCACGAGGGGACTTAAATAGGGTGCTCCTACGCCACTAGGTTCCTAAATGAGACTGGCCTTCTAATGATGATCGGTGGTTAAATTATACCCTAATGGTTATCTAGTTAGGTGGTGTCGCCTAGGGTGTGATAAAAATAAGATAAAAATAAGTCAAGAAACTACGCACTCTCACCCTAGACGGGCACAGTACTGCAAGTATTACAGGACGTATGCAAGTTTTAGTTAGTAAGTTGAGTTCGTTCTCAGGGACTTAAGTGTGTTACACGCGTAGGTAGGAATAACAAGTAGAAGTAAATAATTAAAAGACAGAAAATAAAAAGATATGAATTTTCGAGATTAAGAATTAAAACTAAGAAAATTAAAGACAATAAAGTAAAAGATAAGAAATATGAGATGAGAAGTATAGCTTAGGTTTTGCTAGTATGCACTAATCCTTCTAATTCTATCTATAGATCTAGTTAATAAGGGAGAATATTAGCTCTTGGTATACTTAGTCAGGATTCTAAATTCCCATACCTTAGACCTTGAGAGCGACTAAGGGGGCTACGGCACAACCAAGACGAGGTCTCAAATAGGGTTATCAAACGCCACTAAGGCCCTAAACAGAACACTACAATCATTGGTGATATGGTGATTAAAACAAACCCTAATGACTATCTAGTTAGAATCATGTTTTGTCAGAACTAATATCGACACTAGACATTATGTGGTGGTTCAATAGTTAAACACCCTGTCAAGGAGACCATCTAACTACTATTAAAACAATCCTAAAGTGATCAGTTCTAGGAAAGACATTAAATCAAAACACATAAACAAATATAAAGTAAGTAGCTAATATCAGATTAAAACAGATAATTCCCAAAAAAACTTAGATAGAAGAATTAGAATTCATAGTTTATACATTATGAAAAAACCCAAGCTATGGGAGGTTTAGTTCATACCTGAAGGAAATAAACTAAAAGAAATTACAAAAGACATCATCTTGCTCTCTACAATGACTAAGGAATAATTATAAGGTTTTTCTAAGCAAGGATGATTTTACAAGTGATATAAGGGTGTATTTATAGGTGTTTAGAAGACCTAATTCGTTTTCTTGAGGAAGAGGTAAGGTATTGGACTTCTAGCCCAACTCAAATTCGTATGGAAATAAAGATAAACACTGCTGGACCGTTTTGAGCATATCTTCTTCGTTATTGGTCGGTTTGAGCTCCATAAGATACCAAAAGAATCGTTATAGAATTATATTTGTCCTTATGAAAGGAAATTACCAAAATCGGCCTATTTCTTGGGTAAAATAGCACATCTTTAGGTGTGTACTGCAGAATCCTAGATTAGGCAGCTTTTCCTTTTCCATCTTTTTAGCTTTTGTTTCCTTATCTCCAATTACCATGCAAATCTCTTTCCCTAAGTTGTTGTCTTTGACTTGGACTCTAATTAAGCTCCATAATTATCTTTAAAGCTACATACTAAATAAACAATTAAACCCAATATGCTCTAAAAATATTATTTTACTAATCAAGACTCAAAATAGGAAAGTGCACTATTTCTCAAGAAAATCGACATTAATGACTTCTAAATCACTAAAAATGATATCTCATCCTAACGTTAATCTATCACAAATGAGGAGACATCATTAGGCAAGCCCGTTAGGATCACTACCGCACACTAGACGTTTATGTGGTGTTTCAATAATTAAACACCCTTTCGGGTGACCATCTAACTACTATTAAGGTAATCCTATACGTTTACAACCGCAAGGAAAACAGACAATAAGTCAAAGCACATAAAACAGAGAATAAAACAGTCATTCATTTAAATTAATAAGATCCCAAATTAAAATAAATATAAAACAACTCTAGCGTTCATAATCATATGCTAAATCTCAAGCTAAAATAAATTAGTTCATACTAGAGAAAGAAAGGAAAACAATTACAAATTTGAAGTCTTGTAAAGACATAATTTGGTGCTCAGCTCCTTCCAGACTTCTCTTCTCTTGTTGTAAGCTTCCTATTGGCTTAAGGATTGGCCAAGGATATGTTTACTGAATAGATGGTGTATTTATAGGGTATCTAAACCCTAGGTCGAAATCTTGGAGTAGGAGGTAAGTAATAGGACTCTTTTCCAAATCAAATTCGTAACCCTAAAATATAGGAAAAGTAATAAACTGTTGCTATTTTGTTTGGTCATAACTCCTTCAATACGTTCTTTATATCAAAACTGATCGTCTCGGAAATCTCTACATTTTTGCTTCCTACCATTCTTCCAAATTTTCCATCCAATCTTGAGTTATGGTCACTTTTGTGGTTGTAGTTGTTGGAATTCACATATTTTTGGCAACTTTATCTTTCCATACTTATCTTTTACTTCCTTTATCTCCAACTTCCATCATTATCTTCTTTCTTTTATCTCTTGAAATTGATTTGGCATATAATTAATTAACATATCTTTAAAGATTCACTGTTAACAAACAATTAAACCAAATATGCTCATAAATCATCAAATCAAGACAAGAAATGGGAAAATATAAAAATATGATTAAAAATCAACAATTAAATTCCTAAATACACCTAAAATTATGTCTCCAACCTAGATTAATTCATCACAAAGAGGGAGACATCATTAGGAACAAAGAGAACCCCTAGGTTTGGTTTAGGAATGAACTAAATTCAGTTTGCTTAATTGTAGGAACCTGCAAATTTAAAGGTAAATTAGTGTAAAAGTTTATGTTAGATGTTTTAATTGTTTTATGAGTAGGAAGTCAAGGTCAAGAGCTGTTATTTAGGGAGTAAGAGACTTTCCCTGACCATGAGATTTTTGTATACAATCTAAACCAAACTCTCCAATAAGTTATAAAAGTAAACCAAGAAAGTTGTCCCATTTAATGTAACCTTAATTAAGATCATCTTACAGGTATCAGTATCTTCGGGGTCTACATATATGAAAATTAAGGTGAATTAGCCTGGGTACTTCGAGAAACATGATACATGTATAGTTATGTGATCAAATTTTACTAGTTACAATACTATGCATTGTAATATATATATATATATATATGAAAATTTATTGGCAAGATCAATAGTTGGTCTAGTAGTTAGACTACGACATAGAGACCAAAAGGTCCCGAAGATTACCCTGCTTTTCTTGGTTTTTCCCACCCTCGTTATTGCTTCCTCCTCTCTCTCTCTCTCTCTCTCTCTCTCTCTCTCTCTCTCTCTCTCTCTCTCTCTCTCTCTCTCTCTCTCTCTCTCTCTCTCTCTCTCTCTCTCTCTCTCTCTCTCTCTCTCTCTCTCTCTCTCTCTCTCTGTAAAGGTCAAAGAAAAAATTTGGGGGTGTTTGGTCTGTTGGTTTTTGTGCCGGAAATGACAAGTGAAACCTCGTTCGGGAAAAGGGTACCATATGGCACATGAGATAGGAAACAACATTAGGGATTATATTCCCAAACATTAATTTACGTTGTCATTTTCTTTTTTAGCTTTGGAAAAATAGTATTTAATATATATATATATATATATATATATATATATATATATATATATATATATATTAAATAAACACACACACTGACACACTCTGTATCTAAAAATAATTTATCAAAATTCAAACATATCATTATGGAAAAATAAAATAATTCACAATTTAGAGGATGCGTATTAAGCTTATTCTAAAATTTTCTCATGAATTTTTATAAATTAATAATATAAAGACCTATAGTAAGATTTTTTTGCATAATTTTCCACATAATGTCTGCAATACCGTTAGAATAGAATAGACAACAACATATTAGAATAAACAACAAAATTAAAACATATTATTAAGAAAATATAAAAAACATTGAAATTTAGAGGATTAATTTTGAACTTATAATTTAATTCTTTTGTGGAATTTAAAAATTAATAATATGAATACCTATAGTAAAAAAATGCATAATTATTCACATAAAGTTTGCACCACATAAAGAATAGAATAGACAACACCATATTAGAATACAAACTACTAATGGAATCAAACCTTTTAATAACTTACTAGTTAAAAATTCCTTCCCTTTATATTCACATTGCTCTATTATCCATATCCTAAACTCATTTTCCCTTTTACATTCACATTGTTCTTTCATCCATATCCTAAAACAGTTAAACAACAATATCAAGGAAGTTAACTCACACATCCAAAAACTGCATCCATTTAAGGAATTGTGAAGAAGAGCATTTTACATGAACTAAAAAACGTTGAATGGATCTCATTGTGGCAGTAAATTTACTGATAATACCACTTTAAGTAAAACATGCAAGGCATTCGAATGATTTAAAAGTTTACAAGAGAAGCAAACTAAATTACTTGTGGTAACTCAGAGTAGTACAAACCTTTGCTTCAGAACAAAGAGTTTGTATAGTTCTTGTAGCTTTCTAAAGCTCTATAACATGAGAAAATGACATACATAACATCTTCCTGACACCAGAGTTTCCTCATATTAAGAAAATAATGTTTGAACGCATTCGTCTTTAAAAACTCTGCACCGTTATCAAATCAACAAAACAGAAATGACAAACATTTTAGTCAAAAATCATATTTAGCACTATAATCCGTCAAATATTCACATGATGTCTCCCTATTTGTGATTATTTAATCTAGGTTGGAGACATAATTTTAGGAATATTTAGGAAGAAATTAGTCGATTTTTATTTATATTTTAGTATTTTTTATTTCTTGTCTTGATTTGATGATTTAATATTTTTAGAGCATAATTGGTTTAATTGTTTGTTAATTGTGAAGTTTTAGAGACATATGGTAATTAATTAGATGTCAAATCAATTCTAAGAGATAAATGAAATAAGATAAGGATGAAAATGGGAGATAAAGGAAGTAAAAGATAAAATAGGAAAAGAGAACTTGCCAAGTAAATCTGAATTTCAACAGCTACGTCCACTAAAGTGATCATAACTCAAGATTGGCTGGGAATTTGGAAGAATTGTCTAAAGCAAAGTGTAGATATTTCCGAGAAGATCGGTTTCGATATAAATAACGCGTCAATCGGAGCAATATTGAAGAAGTTACGGCCAAAACAAGACAGCAACAGTTTATTACCTTTTCTATATTTTAGGCCACGAATTTGATTTGGAAAAGAAGTCCATTGTGTTGGCATATTGCCCCCATCGATTAGGTGTTTTAATGTGACAAATCCTCTATTGTTTAGTGTGCTATTATCACTTTATTTTCTTGCACTCTAAGTTCATCAAAAAGCACAATTAACATCATTTTGATCTAAGCCTTATTTTCATATCCTTAGTAGCTAATTTTCATACCATTACTTTTAACCTTATCTTATGTGTACATTGAGAATTAGCTTTCATGATCAACAACAAAGTTTCTTAAAATGATGTTTACAACAACTCTCGTGAAGAAAACTTTTCCATCCGAGCAACGAATCAAAATATCATAATCTCCAAGTCAGTAAGAACCGGGTACCCGCATTTGGGAAAACCGGGCACCCGCATTTGGTGAAGCTCAAGTCAACATCAAGTCTTTATAGCCGTTTTATAGCCGTTGCAATTGAAACCGGGTACCCGCATTTGGGAAACCGGGAACCCGGTTTGGAACAAAGTCTACCACAAACTTTATATCCGTTGGGGACTTTCTTGTGCTATAAATATGACCTCTTTGAAGGAGAAACTTACCTCTAACACTTTAACTATCATACATATCATTCTCCTACAAAGTTAGAGGTCACAAGCTATCAAAGTTATTATCCAAGCTTGATCAAGAACTTAAACCAATAAGCTTCAAAGTTATTATCTACTCAAGAGGAGTTTACATGCTTATAGTCATATCTACTCTTTAGGAGATTATCTAGCAAAGTTGTTTGCACCCCTTTAAACACTTTGTATCTATCCTCTTAAGTCTAGGTCTTGTAATAGATAGATTAAGAGAGAATTCAAGTATAGGGAGTATACTTGGTATCCTTGTGTTGAGATAGCACAAGTGTTTGAGTATCGGGAGTATACTCGGTGTCCTTGTGTTGTGATTACACAAGAGTTTGTCCTTCGTGTTATCGAAGAGGTTGTAAGGGTTATTGTGTTCTCGACCCGGTTAAGAGAGACATGGGAGCTTAGTGAAAAGCTTGAAATCCTAAGGAGGCTTCCTTAGGTAGTGGATGTAGGGAAACCGAACCACTATAAATCATGTGTATCTTTCTATCCCTACTCTATTTACTTTCCGCACTTTATATGTTTGATTACTTGCTAGTATAAATATCGTAATAATGTTTATCTAGTTAATCAACCTATTGCCATCTAGAGTAGTAAGAAAATAGAAACTAGTTTTACATGTTAAACTTATATATCGAACCTCTAGCTTATCCTATGCATGATCCCATAAGTGTTTGATATATTAGTTGTCTTAGAAGTTTCTTTCATAAACTTATATTATTGTCCAAAAGATTTTTAATTAGGCATTAATCTTTTTAGTAATCCTATTCACCCCCCCCCCTCTAGGACTTTCAATGGGTATCAGAGCCTAACTCTACGTGAATAGCTTAATCATTAGTAGAGTAAACGATATGGAATTTAATCTTTTGGAAAAGTCGTCTTCTACCCGACCTCCACTTTTTGTAGGAACTTACTATCTTACTTGGAGAACAAAAATGGAGAAATTTATCAAAGCCGAAGATCCCGATCATTGGAAAATCGTTATGAAAGGTCCATTCGTTCCATATAAAAAGGAATCAAATGAAGCGGGAGTTCTTAAGTCAAATCAAGAAGAAATTGATTATGATGAACTCACCAATGAGGAGCTCACTCAAAATGAAAAACCGACATGGATCGTGAAAAGTACTAATCGTATTCCCGGATCCATTCCACCTCGGTTACCATAGTAATATTCATTAAAGGTGTTGAGCGTCAAGAAAATTGAATTATATGCAAAAGGACGTTCAAACCTCGTAAAAGGAAAATACGGTGAATTCTCTCCTTTCTTCCTTTTTATCTTTATGTTTACTATGTGTTTATGTGTTTTATCCTCTATGTGCTATATCTTGCAAGTCTTGACCTTTTCATGCTTTAAATTGCTTAGTTTTCACATTGGGTCTTTTTGTACTTTTTAGAAAATATAGGGGTCTTTTTGCAATAAACAGTTTTCTCTATTTTCGTGTTTTCTTTTTCTTAAATTTTCATAACAAAAATGTTTTTGGTAGTTTTATAACATGTCTAAACTATTGGGGAGCTTTCGTTTTGGTTTCGGGTGATTTTGCAAAATTATTTTATTTCATTTATACCCCTCTAAGTCGAGGCCTACGAAAGGAAACCGGGTACCCGGTTTTGGTGAATGCTGGAACCCGGTTCCGGATCTGTGTACAAACCGACTTGGTCAAAACCCTTGGTCTCTCACTCATTTCCTCACTTCTCAAAACGGTTTTCATCTCCTCTCTCTCTCAAAAACGAAAACCCCCCTTTCAAACCCTAACTCCTCCATTAAACCTTCATCTCCTTGGCCATGGCTTCATCATCCAAACCTTCTAGAGCTTCAAGGGCTTCCAAAAACAAAAGAATAATTGATGAAGAAGATGAAGATATAGAAATAGACCTAATCTATGAAGATGAAGAAGATGATTTAGAGCTTGAAGAAGAACCCACAAGACAAAGAATGGTGAGGAAAAATATCAAGATCCTTTGGGGAAGATCAATTTCATCTCCTTCACTAAGTGCTTCCATCTCTTCGGTAAATGGCTCAAATTCTAATCTCTTCCATTTATTTCAATTCCAAGGATTAGATTTTTTCCTATCTCTAGAAAATAATTCTTATGAATCCCTTGTTAATGATTTTTACAAAAATATCCATCCTCTAGATTGTGATTCTTGCACTTTAAAATCAATGGTGTCAAACAAAAATCTTTCCATTACTCCAAAAACCATTGAAAAAGCTTTTAAACTTCAAAATAGTGGATATGAGAATTTTATTGTTTCGGGTTGGAATAGAAGTAAAGAATTGATTGATATTCCTTTGAAAAACGAGGTTGAGGCTTTTATGTCATCGAAAATGATTCAAACCCATACTCACCTTGGCTATCGAGTTTATTTACTCCGGATCTTCGTTTGGCACACAAAATTATCTTGTTTTGTCTTTTAGGAAAAGATAGGAAAGATGGTACAATTGCTCCTTATGAAGCAATCCTTCTATTTCATCTTTATTCAAAAAGGCCTATCAATTTTTGCAAAATTTTCATTCGTAACTTGGATTATCGTGCTCATTCGAATTCTACTCTACCTTATGGTATTGCTCTTAGTTATCTCTTGGTCAATGTTAAGAAAATATCTCCCTCTCTTGACCCTCGTGATTTTGAACCAATTTGGAGGTTTGATATTCCTTTTTTGAAAACTATGAAAATCTTCGTTTACAATGGAGAATATATTGATAAGCATGTTTTTGATCATCTTCCCGAAAATCTTCGAAAAAATATCTTGAAAAATGTTGGGCAAAATATCACTTCCTCCGGTCCCACTATTGAGTCTCTTAACATTCCTTCCCGTGAGGTTATGCCTAGTGATCCTCCTCCATCTTATCGCACTTCCCGTTCTAAATCTTCCATTGGTTCTTCCTCAAATGTTGCTACTAAAGATGATCTTGATAGAGTTGAATCTACTTTGTTAAATGTTATTAAAGAGGGTTTTGCGGAAATCAAAGGATGGTTTGAAAATATGAATAATCGAATTGAGGGGTTGAAAAATGAAGTTTCATGTCTTTGTGATGATGTTGGAAATGGAAGAAGGTCTAGGAGCCGCTCTCCTCGTGATAATCGCTAAATCATTCTTGTTTGGGTGTTTTTAATCTTCATTTTATCTTACTTGGCTTTTATGTGTTTTATCGTTGTTTTGGACTAAGTTTGTGATGTTTATGCTTTAATTGCTTTTGGGTCCGTGTTTTGGACATTTAGGATGTTATTGCTTTATGTTTTATTTGGACAATGTTTTAAAATGCTATGTGTTTAATTTGGATATTTGGTTTAGGATGCTTTATATTTAACTTGGATAATTGGTTTAGTTTATTATGTTTTATCTTGAATGTTAGATGCTTCAATTTTTATGCTTTGGATGTTATATAAGTGTGTTGTTATTGCTAACATTTTCCTTGATGATATAGGTACTATTGCTCTCTTATCCTTGATCTTATTCTAAATTGCCTTTTAGTCCCTATAGTTTGTTCAAATTTGTCTTTGTTCTTAAAATGGTTGAAAAATGCACTTAGGTCCCTAAAAGATTTTTCAAATTGCTTTTAAGTCCCTAAAACTTTTTGAAAAATAATTTTTATCACCTATGCTTTTCAAAAAATACACTTTACCCCTAAATTTCTTAAAAATGATTTCAAATATTTTTTTAGGGAGAAATTGTAGATCAAATTTTTACAAAATTGAAACAAACTCTATGCATTGTGTAAGGGGGAGTTTTTTTTTTTTTTTTTTTTTGCTAAATCACATTTAAAAACTCAAATGCTTAGGCTAATCATTTATCTCAATACATTGCAACTAATCGTTTGTGTTATTAGAAAGCATATGAAATGAAAATCTATCGATCAAGGAGTTGGTAAAAAGTCTCTATCTCTTAGCTCTTACAATTATCTATCTTTGTGCTTCTCTTTCTAAAAATTGTTTTATTCTCTAAACTCTTGCACACTCTTAGAATCTTTGTTTAAAATCTATTCACTTGAGTTTTAGCTCTTCTTCCTTAGTTATGGATTATACATTTATTTCGTCTTTTTGATGAAGACAAAGGGGGAGAAATATGTGCACTAAAACTTTCAAAACTTGCACTTTACAAAACTCACAAATGCATGTCTTTTTCATAAAAATACACTTTGACTTAATGCCTTTTGTGAGGGGGAGTTAGACTCCATATGTGTTTTAGTGATTGATTTGTCATCATCAAAAAGGGGGAGATTGTTGGCATATTGCCCCCATCGATTAGGTGTTTTAATGTGACAAATCCTCTATTGTTTAGTGTGCTATTATCACTTTATTTTCTTGCACTCTAAGTTCATCAAAAAGCACAATTAACATCATTTTGATCTAAGCCTTATTTTCATATCCTTAGTAGCTAATTTTCATACCATTACTTTTAACCTTATCTTATGTGTACATTGAGAATTAGCTTTCATGATCAACAACAACGTTTCTTAAAATGATGTTTACAACAACTCTCGTGAAGAAAACTTTTCCATCCGAGCAACGAATCAAAATATCATAATCTCCAAGTCAGTAAGAACCGGGTACCCGCATTTGGTGAAGCTCAAGTCAACATCAAGTCTTTATAGCCGTTTTATAGCCGTTGCAATTGAAACCGGGTACCCGCATTTGGGAAACCGGGAACCCGGTTTGGAACAAAGTCTACCACAAACTTTATATCCGTTGGGGACTTTCTTGTGCTATAAATATGACCTCTTTGAAGGAGAAACTTACCTCTAACACTTTAACTATCATACATATCATTCTCCTACAAAGTTAGAGGTCACAAGCTATCAAAATTATTATCCAAGCTTGATCAAGAACTTAAACCAATAAGCTTCAAAGTTATTATCTACTCAAGAGGAGTTTACATGCTTATAGTCATATCTACTCTTTAGGAGATTATCTAGCAAAGTTGTTTGCACCCCTTTAAACACTTTGTATCTATCCTCTTAAGTCTAGGTCTTGTAATAGATAGATTAAGAGAGAATTCAAGTATAGGGAGTATACTTGGTATCCTTGTGTTGAGATAGCACAAGTGTTTGAGTATCGGGAGTATACTCGGTGTCCTTGTGTTGTGATTACACAAGAGTTTGTCCTTCGTGTTATCGAAGAGGTTGTAAGGGTTATTGTGTTCTCGACCCGGTTAAGAGAGACATGGGAGCTTAGTGAAAAGCTTGAAATCCTAAGGAGGCTTCCTTAGGTAGTGGATGTAGGGAAACCGAACCACTATAAATCATGTGTATCTTTCTATCCCTACTCTATTTACTTTCCTCACTTTATATGTTTGATTACTTGCTAGTATAAATATCGTAATAATGTTTATCTAGTTAATCAACCTATTGCCATCTAGAGTAGTAAGAAAATAGAAACTAGTTTTACATGTTAAACTTATATATCGAACCTCTATCTTATCCTATGCATGATCCCATAAGTGTTTGATATATTAGTTGTCTTAGAAGTTTCTTTCATAAACTTATATTATTGTCCAAAATATTTTTAATTAGGCATTAATCTTTTTAGTAATCCTATTCACCCCCCCTCTAGGACTTTCACATTGCTTGCCTCCTACTCCAAGAAATCTGAATTAGGGCTTCCTGGACTCATATAAATACACAACTTAACTATTGTAAACATGTCCTTGCTTAGTTCTAAGCCATATATTAGTCTTTGCTTGAATATTAATCCTTAGTATCAAGTTTATCATCCAAGAAGCAAGCTGACCTGTAGAGGAAGACAAGAAGCACGAAGTTGGAGAGTGACAAACTTCTCTTCTACATCTATCATTCTCTATATTTATGGTAATGAGCTATATATTTGCGCATTCACCATATTTATAAGCTTTTATTATGTAAGTTTTACTCTTAATTGTTGGGTTATTACTTTAATCTATTTGAGCTTGGCGTATATTGGTATTGTGCGCTTTGACTTATTGTTCCAGCCCTAGATTTGGTCAATATTAGGACTATCCTTAGTAATTAAGTTAACACCCGGAAAGGGGATATAATTATTGACAAACCACATAATCGTCTAGTGTACGGTAGTGATCCTGATGGGCTTGCCTAACTAGATGGTCATAAAGGTTTGATTCAATCACCAATCATTACTCATGGTCCCCTTACCCAAGTCCCCTGGTATTGGAGAGGTTGCTTCTAAGTCCACCCTGACAGGGGTTAGGTAGAATTTAGAATCCTGGTTAATATATAATGCTCAATTCACCCTTAAGATTAGAATAACAACTTAGTAAGATAGGCTCATATCGGTAACCTTAATTTATCTGACTTACATTCATATTTATTTATCTGCATTCTTATTTATTATTTCATATCAGATAATTGATTCATATTATCTCTATTTTTATCTAAACATCTAAATTCGTCTACGCTTATTTAATACAAGTAAATCTAACGGATTAAATCCCTGCGAACGAACTTTTTTTATCAACTAAACTTGCAAACGATCTGTAATACTTGCAGTGAGTTTCTCGTGGTAGTCAAGGGTGTGTCCTTTATTATTATCTTTATTTATCTGTTTATATATCACACCTTTGCCCCCACCAACACACTAAACCAATAATTTTTTTTAAGAGTATTAACTTCATTTTCTTTCATAACTCAAAGAAGGAGTGGCATTAAAATTTAATAATAAATTATATTAAACTTACTTCTACCATTGGTCGATCTCTTCTCCTCAACAACAACCTATTGTCCATCCAATTAAATTGGAGAAGTCTGAAACTTTAAACATTAAAATCATCAACTCAATAAAAAAACCTACTTATAAAACAAATTAATGTTTTAATTAATACTTCCAATGTTTTTCCACAACGCTTGGAATCTTAAACTCTATAAACCGAAAGCAAAGTCCAGTTGTTATACACCAACATATCCTCTAAATGAAAGATCCGTGGTTTCAATTCCTCCTGCTTTATTGTAAAAGAAATATGTATAATGTAGGGACATGTAATGCTTTTGCAGTGCAATCATAATAAAAACTTCTTCTTTCCATTAGTAGTTTCCCAAAGTTTCCAACTCAGAATAAAAAATTCCTATCGTGTACGGATACATGACACCACACTAAGCCAATAATGCTCACATACCAACAACGAAAAAACATGTCAAAGTATTAATATTATACTAAATCCCGCATGTTAAGTATTCTTATACAAAATCATGTATTTAATTGATTCTATGGTCATGTACATAAAGACTTGAAATACTGATTTGGAAATGTTATATTATGATCCACATTTTGTCCACCTTAAAATAGTTTTACAATATCCTAAACATGTATACATATCAGTCATTACCAACATCATAAATTGAACACATATTAGTAGATTGACAGTTGTTTCCAAGAACACAACTGAGAAACTATAATTTAATTTATTGATAGTTCAACAAGGTTTTTTGATATCTTTAAAACACAGATTAATTTGGATATTTCGATAACACATGAACCAATGGTGTAATTTACTTTTTCTTAAAGATTCTTATTGAACCAGAAAGATACACAACTAACCTGGAGTGAGATGTGCAAGTTGGTTAAAACTTCTCCATAATATCTTCATCAGTGAAACATGAAAAAACACATATCATTTTCCACACGTGAATTTTGCTTTTATGGATATGTCAAACGATACCGATTACAAAATATTTAGATATATAACATCTTAGACCTAAACTTTAGATGCCGGAAAATAAAAATATATAAATAATATGAAATCCCGTTCCAGTTCTAGTTAAGCTTTCGATACGGATAAAACAATTACACTTGCTTACTACTCAAGGAGTAAACACTTACAGGATACTTATTGTCATATATGGACTTAAAGAGATATACAATAAAATATGGCGTCATTAATAACATAAATGATAGGAAATGGTGCAACAAAATGAAGAAGATCTAGAAAAAAAATTCCCCTAAGTCATTTGTTGATCCCTCCTCTATATCACACATATCTTCGAGCTTGTAGAACAACACTGCATGGATATGCACGTCTCACTATTAACATCTTTGTCTTCTTTTGTCTCTCGGCCATATGATCAAACTGTTAGCGTGATATGGTTTGTAATTAAAGTTTTTTCTGTTACATTTTCAGTTTGGGTTGATCATCACAACAACATCGTACCAATGGGAATAGGGCTTGAAAGGTTTGTGTTTTCAAAAAACTATTTGTGATGACAATATCCCAAATGTTTTGATTCATGAAGGTTTATTGGGATCATTTCCTTCCATTTCACAACAAGTTAATTGAAAACAGTAAATCCATGGTGTCGGTTGGGGTATGATAAAATAATGATATAAAAGATAAGAACTAGCATCCTAACTAAACACGTTACTCACCTCAAGTATCACAGGTCGTATGCAAGTTTTAATGATAAGTTAGATTCGTTCTCAAAGACTTAGTGTATTATACGAATGGATCACAAGAAAGCATAGTAAGAATTTAGTTGCAACGAATTAAAGATAATAAAATAGATATGAATAATTATAGAGAGAATAATGATTAAACTAAAGACTAATGCATTAAATTAAAGATGTAAGAATGAGATGGAGATATAGCTCAGGTTTGCTTGTATGCACTTATCCTTCTATATCTTATACTAGTTATAAGGGTGACTAAAGCTCTTAAATTAAGTAGCCAAGATTCTATATTCCTCCTAACCCCTTCCGGGTGGACTTAGGTGGCTACCTAACAATTACCAGAGGACTTGGATAAGGGGACCCTGCGCAATGATTGGTGGTTAAATCTCAAACCCTAATGACTATCTAGTTAGGCAAGCCCTTCTGGATCACTACCGCAAACTAGATATTTATGTGGTGTTTCAACTATTAGACACCCCTTCCAGGTGACCATCCAACTGCTATTAATGGGGTAGTCTATACTTGTGCACTAGCAAGAACTACAGTCAATACATCAAAGCACATAAAACAAATATAAAGGTTAAGAAGCTCAATTGATTTAAAAGGTTTTTCTCAAACAAACTTAGATAGAAGAAAATAGAATTCAAAGATTAAACGTATGCAAAACCCAAACTATGGGAAAATTAGTTCATGCTAATAAGGAATAAACTAAAAGAAAGATACATATTGTCAACTTGCTTCTCTTGATGACTTCTAAGAGTAATATTGATTAAGGACTAGGCAAGGACATGTTTACAATGATAAGAGGGTGTATTTATAGGTGTTTAGAAGATCTTAGATCAAAATATTAGAGTAGATGGAAAGTAATTTGAGTCTAAGTCCAACTCAAATTCGTTTTCTAAAATATAGGATTAGATAAACACTGCTCACTGTTTTGATCATATCTCATTCGTTATTAGGCCGATTTTTACCCACTTTATATCAAAACAACTGCAACAGAAAGATCTATCTCACATGTTAAAGGCTCGTCCAAATTCACAACCAATTTGAAGTTATCTTCACTTTAGTAGACGTAGGTGTAGAATTTCAGATTTATTTGGCAGTTTTTCCTTTCCTAATTCAACTTTACTTCATTTTATCTCTTAATTCCTTTCATATCTTTATTCCTTAACTCATTAGAATTTATTTGGCATCTAATTATATTCCATAAACCTTAAGAGCTTCACATTAACACACATTTTAAACCAAATATGCTCTATAACTATAAGTAATAAATTAACAAATCAAGACATGAATTAAGAAAATATCAAATAATGAGTAAAAAATCCTAACTAATTAATAAATTAAACCTAAAATGATGTCTCTAACCTACACTAATATATCACAAATAGGGAGACATCAATCCATTTATTAATGATCATCAATCTTGAAAAGAGGTTGATTTTTTATTTTGAGCCGTCCACCGAACACCTTCACTGCGATAGGGTTTTGGTGTTTTGAAGCTAAGTGAGGTCGAAGGATAAATTGAGCGGGAGAGAAGGTTTGAATTTATTTGGGATATTTTTTTAGTTTGTTAAGTTTTTAGGAAAAGTGAGAATGTAGATTGATCTAAACGGTTCGTTACGTCATATTTTAGTCTAAATTAAATATTGTTCACACTTTATACCCCTTATATATGGACAATTTAAAACACGCAAAAACGTAGCTTTAGTTAGTCAATTCCTAGTCGAGAAAACTGGGACACAAACAACTCCTGCCGCTCTTACCACATGGCCCTCCGCCTATCATGACCCATAATCCAGTTTGCCATCCCATATTGTAAAGCATCACGGAATATGTTTGAGTGCATGTTCCCATGCTCTTCAGCAATAACCTTAATTCGCTTCGTAAATGGTTTGACACGCTACCAAGCTACTGATAACAACCTGATACCGTGAATAATACCCAGGTTATTTGAACATATATAGTTTTTCTACTAGTCTCCTATCTGCACATAATTGCTTCTTCCGGAACTACAGTAGCTTTTCCTTCGCCAGCTGATTCCACTTGAATTGATTTTGAGAATATACTTCTATTTCCAGACATTGTTTCCCATGTGATGATTCCGACCCCGCTTGAATATGTCTTATTTTTGAAAGATACATCGCATGTAATGATGGTATGTGTGCCAGACAATTCACCTACTATCCATGGGTTCCTTGAGGGTAGGGTTTGAGTTCCCATGGTTGCATTTGGTGTCGCGTCCCAGTCATTGCCAAAAAGATCTTGCATACTTGCATGTACTGTTTTGATAACATTATATGGGTCAAGATGAGAGTTTTCATGTATCGCCTTTATATTTTGGTTCTATATGTTCCACATTGTCATCATGATGTACGCTGGAATCAGTCTTTTTCCCAGCATGTCGTATTTTCCCCTTCATATATTTTGGTTATCCAGTCTCCTAAATTATCGTCAGAATTCTCTTGAATGCGAATATAGAGGGACGATCTTGCTCAGACCTGTTTATAAAAAGAATATGGCAGAATAAATGTGTTACAATTTCAACATGTTCATCACACCAGTAGCACTAGTTTTCAGTAGCACAGTGTCTGAGTTTTAAATTTTTCCTTATAGGTAAGATATTTGTACAAGATTACCACGTAAATGCACAAACTTTATTTGGAACGTTCGCTTTCCACACCAAATTTAAATCTTTGAGTCTTTAAGATGGCCTTGTGTCGATGACTACACCGCCATGTTTTCTGTTGTCACGGTGAGGGTGCGGTTTCCATTATTTGGTAGTGTATTCCCCTAAATGGGTGATAGACCATGTAAATGTATTCTGATCTTTCCTATTTAAAATTTATATTCTCTTGATTTCCAGGTTTAGGGGTCACTGAGTCAAATATTTCCTAGTCCCATTCGTTAATTTAATTTTTCATAAGACGGTCAACTGTTTCCAGATTCGTTTCAGATGGTTTGTCTTTTATGATTCCTGAAGATAGCCAACGTTGTCCCCAGATATTCGTACTTTCTCCATTTTCAATTTGGATAATGCCTTCTTGAATTATATATATATAGGTTGATTAATCTAAAAGGTCCACAGCCCAACAAACTTTTTCATAAAGTCCATCCCAATTTACTAACAATTCAAGTCCATAATACCCTTCACTGGGTTGTGCGGCACAATTCACTAGGTTGTGCAGCACAATTCATTAGGTTATGCGGCGGACTGTATGTCACAATTCACTGGGTTGTGTGACACAATTTAGTGGGATATGCAACAACCCAGTTGGAAACTTCCCATTAAAACTGAGTTATACAACATAATTTTAACAGGGTATGCGACCAACTTCATCTGTTGCATCAAATGAATATTTACTACAAAATAATATAAAAAAATACACTATAAGTCAAGTGAATATCTACTGCAAAACAATTCAAAAAATATTGTATAAGACCAAATTGCTCACACCAAAATCATGAGACTCACAAAAACTCACACATCATCCCCTCCTCATATACACTATTCTTAGCACATCAGTTGTCTTATACAGTAAAAGGCTTCCAATTGACATAAACTAGTCATTGTAGAAATAATAAACAACACGACTACAATTATACTTCAATCAGATAATCCTAAAAAATTATAAGTTGATGAGATTAGGTTAAAAATTAAATCAATATTTTTTAATATTTTATTGGTAAAAATTGATTTTTTTAATTTAATTTGGGTTCTCAATTATTGATGGCGCACCCAAGATGGGTTGATGTTGATGGTGGAAAATGGTCCTCGAATGGCGGCAGTTTTCTTTTGCAGGAAAACAGCTTGGTGGGAAGGTGAGTGAAGAGATTTCTTTTCTACCTTTTTGTTCAAATGCGAGTGTGAATAAATGATTTTTAGGTTTTATGTTTCATTGTTTTTCAATATTTACTTTATTCTGTTTTGAAATTTTTCAATGTGTATATATTTCTTTTGTAAGATTATATAATGTATATTAAGCTCAAAATAATATATTGGATCCTATTTATTCAAACTTTTTTGTTGGATTTCTTTTTTAAAAAGGATAACTTATTTATTTTTCCATTACAACAAAAGGATCACGGGGCTATTCAACTAGCACCTTATTTAACAAGTCTGGACTAAAAATAGCACGCGATGTCTTCCATCCGATTCTGTCACGAACAAGTATGCTCCAAATTCCATCCGGGGGATCAGTGTGGGTGAAAAAAATATCTCTTTGCGTTAACCCGACATGATCTAACCAATCAGCACACGCGTTACCTTCTCTATAAACACCCTTCAATGTGACCCCCTATTGCTTGCCAAAATTGCACGAATTTGTTGAATCCACTTCCGTGCTGGCCCTCTAACAAATTCCACTTTCTGTATTATATCAACGGCTTCCCATGAATTTACTTCCACTTCCACCTCTTGCAACTTCAAATCCTCTACCATTTTGAGACCTTCACATAGTGCAATAAACTCGATGACAACCAGTATAACATGATCAACGTGCATAGAGAAACCCCTGATCCAATCACCATTCATGTCTCTAATTACTCTTCCTCCTCCTAACCTACTTCTCTTGTTGAAACTACCCTCGGTATTGCCCCACGTTTAGGTTTGCACCACCCGACGAGAGTTACCATGTTCTTACCCGTAAAGATCTTTCCCGGACTATTGCCCCACACTCTACTATAAGAGGACGCCATGTATATCGCTTTTTTAACAATTCCTATTCTGCTCAAGAACTCGCCGCCATTAAACACAACATTATTCCGTTCTTTCCTAATAATCTCAATAGTATTCCAAAAAATACGGTCCATCTTACCCCCGCGAAAACGCTATTACTTGAGGTATGACTGGACCACCAAGCGCCATCGTCCATCACCCTATTCGGATCCCTGTTCTCCCCTCTCCCTACCGCTACTGCAGCTGAACCCATCACCTCTGTGCTCACCCCAAAATTACAAGCCTGATATGTGTTACTTGTTAGAACACAAACCTGATCTGTACAACTCCCTCCGTCCCAAAAATAATGTCCACTTTGCTTTTTACACAAATTAAGAAACACAATTATTATCTTCCCTATTACTAAAATACCTCTAATAAAGTGTCTTGATCTTTTAAATATTAATTGGAAACATAAATTTAAATATTTTAATAAGGGTAATAATAGAAAAAGATGAAATAAAGTGTTTTGAAATTCTAAGTGGACATTATTTTTGGGACACCATTTTTAATAAGGTGGACATTATTTTTGGGACGGAAGGATTATATATGACCTGGCGCAATCAGCATCTGCAAAGCTGACTTTCAGTCTCCTGTCGCTGTTGTAGAAGAACAGCTTCTCGCGGCTGTTGAAGAAGAACATCACCTTGTGGCTGCTGCAACCTAAAAAGGATAATTTGTTAGGGTGTAGACTAATTAGCAATTAATTTTTATATTTATTAGCATAATTTTTTCTTCCCATTAATGGATTGAAAGAGTGAAAGAATGAACGACAATGCTTGAGTTCAATTATGGACATGACATAGCTCTTTGTTTTTAGATTATGTCGTGATTCTTGATTTTGCAATTTATTTAGCTTTTGATTAGTGTTTTTTGCTGATTTTGATTGGTGTTGAAACTTGAAAGTACATGGTATGATTCTCTTCTCAAACATTCCCCCCCGAAGATAGTGCAATTGGACCACAAGTCGACACTTTTCTAAACTCTTTATCACTGAAATCAAAATATTCCAGCATACCTTTCATCATAAATGAGCTACCGTATAAATATTACGGTCCATTATTTAAAACCTTGTTACGATCATCTTTCTCGCAATGAAATATCAATCATCCACTGGAATGAAAAGTCACATTCCAATTCTTACTAAGCTGATAAAAAAAATTTCGAACAAAAAAAAAAACTGATAAATCTCGTCGGGAAATTTCCAGCAACACACTAATTAAATAAAAATCTGTACACATTTTGCAAGGTATATAGTTTATATGGACTTGTCTTTAGTTGAAATGTATAAACATGAAATTGAGTGAAAAACTTGTTAATATACAAGTAATGTTCAATCCTTATACAAAGTTTGGGAATACAATAATGAAGAAAAAAAAAAAAACTAGAAAAACTAAATAATCTAACACATGAGCATGACTTAACGATCATAATCATTCTTAAAACTACCGAATGATCCACTATTTGACATGAATATTGGATCTGTACTTTCCGGATGAAATGAAGAAGGCATTGTCATACCCACTGAGCCACCATCTCCACCCATTACATTAATATATTGTTGCACCACCAACACTGAAAAGTGAGAGCTAAATTCTGAGTTAACTAAAAGATCTCCTATAGACCCAAGCTCAGGGCAATCACACCAATCAGCTAGCCCTGCTGTTAATGGAGACAAAAATCCTCTTCCTTTTCCAACTATAAAAAGATCATAATCTTGACTATCCATTGATTTTATTGCTCTAACAGCTTCTTCTTCATCATTCAACACTAACTCAGTATACGATATTGATTCATCATCTTGTATTATGTTATGAAATTTTCTCAAGAAATCTTCATCCAACATTGCCTCCTTTTCCATGTCTATGTATAGTGACACATGTCCAGTATCACCAAAATCCGTATTATCAACTTGCATTGCTTCTTCACCAGGAACAAATCTTACTACTGATAAGCTTACATCTGGACTTTCAGCCATTCTCTTAGCATATGTCAATGATTCCCTATCATCAGGTCCCCCAAAATAAAGCATAGCGACTTTTTGCGAAGCGTTTGGATTCATATCAGAAAATCCTCCACGATCAATAAATATGCCAACTGAACAAGCTGCATTTGCCAAAACACTTTCGTTGACCGATTGAATCGCGGGGTCAATTTCTTCCATAGTACCATCCATGATTGGAAACTTATGAAACGGAAGAATAATAATCGCTGCACGTTTATCATTTGCTACATTGCAAATAACTTCATCCATAGTTTGATAAGCAGACTTGGCGGTTATTATTTGAGTAGTGACACCTTCTAAACTATCCTCAAATTTATCAAACGCATCAATTATTTCATCTACTTGTGCATCAGAGAAAATATCGCTAGTCCCAGAGCTTGATTTACGTGATATATGGACAACTAATGTTGCAGCGGCACGTCCAATTAGTTCAAGAAGTTGGACAACAAATACAGAAATCGGGGAATCGATTGAGGGTTTGGATAATGTAAGAAGCCTTATGAGTGGAGATATATGCCTGTTGTTATGGAGACATGCAAGGACACGAAGTTCTTCATGTGGTTTTGCTTTTTGTATCGATCTTCGAGTATAAGGTTCTGAATCTTTGGAGGGTCGAAAGAAAATCGCGATTGGGGTGACAAGAGAGGTTGTGAGTAGAACTATAAGTACCATGAGTGAGTAAGAGGGAGTGGTAATGACCTGCATTTTCAGATTACAAAAACATTAATACAGCTAGAGGCAGATTTGGAATTGAGTGAAAATACATATATACCCCCACAAAACCTCCATCTGGCTTACAAATAACAGAAAACTCCCATATGGTCTCACATAATAGGTATCAAAATCAAACCCCTTTCTTTTGATTTTTTTTGTTAAAACTGTACTTCACGATGCATTAATATGAAACATTAAAATTTAGGGTTATAGAAGGTATTTAGTAATCATTTATTGTATATTAAGGCATTTAATGACCAAAAGTCCAAAATACATTTAATATTAACACTTTTAGAGAACATTTTGACCTTCAATACATTAAAAAGTCAACTGGCCAGAGCCTAGGTTATCTTTTTAGGTGGTACAGGTTCGAACAGTGTCACCAAGTCCAAAAGTGGCTCTCCTAGGTAACAAAAAAGAAAAACACACTTTTAATAGTAAACCTGGAGGTTTCATGCCTATTTCATGTTATATGGTTTGTAAAAAAGTAAAGTTGTAAAACCTCATTTGTATACAAGTAAATTAATAAAATTGAAAAGATTGGTACCTGTTGAGTTAGAGAAACTTCAAGAGCAACCAAGACCATGACACCTTTAGTGCTAGTCAAGACACCAACAGCGAGTGCCTCTTTAGGTGTGATCTCATGATTGTAAAACGCGGTAAAAGTACTCAAAACCTTAGATGAACATGCTAAAGGCACAGCTATTGCAACCAAAAACCAAGAAATTTCCAAACTTATTGAAAATAAATCAGTCCTAAGCCCAACAAGAATATAAAACAAAGGCATAAAAACTCCCATTACTAAATCTTCCATCTTATCCGTCAAAGTAGCTACAAGAACTTTATTAGGTATAGAAGTTCCATAAATAAATCCACCAATTACAGGATGTGTACCAAAAATATCGGTAATAAATCCAAAAACCAAAACCCCAGAAAGAACAACAAAGATATATGTCTCACTATAGGTTTGATCTTCCGGTGTTTCTCCCATATACGATATTAAGAATGGACGAACACAATAAATATAAAGGAAAACTAATGCAACATTGCTTATAAACGCCGATTTAACACTAGAGTCTGAACCTCTTAATGTTAAACCTAACCCTAGGAAGAACCATGAACTCAAATCACTAATAACTCCAGCAGCCATAGCAGTTTTTCCAACCTCAGTATGAATTAGTCTTTGTTTATCAAGAATTTTATGAAGTACTGGTACACCAGTAGAAGAAAGAGCAGCACCATAGAAAATGAAACCCATTGAATCTTGGGGTCCCACTTTTTTCATCATGAGATGTAAAAGTGAACCTATTGCAAAAGGAATAATAATACCAGAAATTGCTATATCCATAGCTTTTTTTCCTGCTCTAAATGGAGCTCTTATATCCGTTTGTAGTCCCAAAAGGAATGCATAATAGGTTAAGAACAAATGTGTCATCGGTTCTAAGCTCCTGAAGGAAGAAAATGCGACGTACTCGGTACCTACAAATATTTTCCCCCAACCTGTAGGACCCAAAAGTATACCACTCTGCATTTACATCATTGTTTCATTTGTTAGTAATCATTTTTATGGGTATTTACTATTTAGATAGTACAATGAGAGTCAATCTAATATATATATAAAAGAAAACTACGTACATACAATGATTAGATCATATATCTTTAAGAAAATCCTCTTTAATTTTAATTTTAGTACATTCACAAATCATGGATTTAATTGATTCTAGTTATATTATATAGTATTATGTTACAATCTTTTTTAATACCAAGAAACGAAAACTTACAAGTATTTCTCCAACGAAAGACGGTTGATTGAATTGTTTAAGGGCATGGACAATGAAGCGACTAAAAATTATAGAAATGACTAGCTGATTAAATAAGAGAGGTAAGAGTGGAATAAAAGGACTAGGGCCATCCCAAATACCATTGGTCCTGAATATACCATTTCCAAAACACTCAACGGTTTCCTTCAAAGGTTGAAATTCTACAGTGTCCATTATGCGTAATTTGTTTGTTGAATCCTTCACATTTTCTCTTCTTATTATTCTCTTTTAATCTCCAGGATTTTACAACAAAGCTGGAAATATGTTAAGTTTGTGCAGGATAGAAAAATTGTATTGAAAACAAGAAATTAGGAGGAGAAATTTCACTAAATAGAAATGTTTGGTTCTCCACTCTATATGGCGGTACATTTTCTCTTGAAGCGGTTATATAGTATCATTTATAAAAAGTTATGAAAAGATCAACGACTTTTTTTTTCTTTCTTTATAATTTGGTTTAACTCAGTGTGAATGTGTCACTTTCTTGTCAAAAAGATAAAAAAAGAATGTGTCACTTATATTTAGGAACAAGACTTATCTCCTAATCCAATTTTTTCAACTTTCTAACTTGGATTCTTAATCAACAATTATAATTTTATATAATATAATTTCAAAATAATATTTCTTTTCCCAATCACTACTCACGTATTTTTAGAGGCGAGATCATTAAAATCGATATGTTTTTCATCTCTAAAGATCATCTATTGCTGAGGCGCCACTCGGCTCGTCGGCGCTGACGTGTTTTTTTTTTAAATGATTTGCGGGTTTTTATAGAATATATTTTCTTCTCTAAAGATAACTTCTTGTAAAGACTATATTTTTTCGTCGCAAAAGATATCTTTCGAGAGGAAATATTTTTAATTTAAATTAATTAAAAATATATGTCATATTTATTGCTTTGTTTATTTAGAGAAGACTTAATGATATCAATTCGGACGACTTTCAGTTTCACTGCTGCGTATTTCAGCTTTTGTAACGACAATTGTCGTCGCAAAAGACATGATATGTCGTCGCAAGAGACTCTGTTTGATCTTTAGTGAGGAGATGTTCTCCAAAAGGTTTCTTGCTAAAAATTTGTCACAAAAAACCAGTTACGCGAGAAGTTAGGTGCGTCATCGCGGAAGGAAAGCTATCTTGAGCAAGGACAAATTTCCTCGTGGATGATATAGTCTTTAGCGAGGACATATGTCCTCACAGCTGACCAAGTCATTCGCGAGAGCATTTGTCCTTAGTAAAATCCTATTTTGCAAGGACATTATCTAGCTTTTTTACGAGGACATTGTCTTCGCAAATTTCTTGTTTTTAATTAATTTTTTGTTTATTAATTTTTTGTTTTTGTATTAATTTTTTATTTTGTAATTATAAATTTTTTATTTTTTAAATAAATCCGATAAACTGCTAAAATAATAACGATTCTAATAAATTTATTTGGAAACGTTTAAAAAGTCAATATACAATAAAAGTTGATATGATTTTACCATAAAAGTCAATATGAGACACTAAAAGTCAACAAAAGTAATTAAAAGTCAAATATTATATAATAAAATCAAAGTCGGGTCTCGTCTTCTTCATAATCAAGGTTCTCGTCCATGAGCATTAGTTGCTAGTTGGGCTGGCTGGCTGAAGAGCCTGTAGACGAGGATCAGAATGAGGAGGCTCGAAAGCAGAAGGATCGAAGTGAGGAGGATCGGTAGTGGAAGGAGTCACCTGAATAGACATCCCCTGTTTTTCCGTACACCGATTAAGAAAGTCGAGAGCTCCAGTCAACCGAGACTCAAGTGTGTGGCTCTGGGTCAGATGGAAGCTGTGGACCTTGTGGATCGAGATACTTCTTCAACCCTGAACGAATATATCCTTTCCCACGAAGATAAGATACTCGTTGATGGCCCTCATCAGCGCGTCAAAGACACAGACCATCTTCTCGAATGTTTCATTAGAACCACTACTCCTCGTATGTTGCCCCTACGAAGCGGTCCAACTCCAGAGATCCAACTCCGGGTCCCTTCACCCATACCTTTGCGGGTCGCCTCCATTACCGCTTCAACGTTATCCTTCTGCGTGAGGAATGGTGTAGATGACGTGGCAAATTGAGTATGGGATTCCCGAACTCTGTCACGCATAATGTCTCTCAGTAAGCCCTATTACACGAAATAAATAAACAATATATAATTAAATTTCAAAATCAAAATATATAATTAAAATCGTATTTAAATACTTACATCCGATTGTTGATACTCTTCAGTCCTCCACTCTTCCTTCTCTTTGTCATAGCACTGGTGCTCAAAGAATCACCAGGTTCTTCTCCATCTCATGTTAAAGTCAATAAGTCAAGTAAGCAAGTATTAGTAGGTTTAGTGAATGTTATAAAGTATTTATTTTTGTTACATACCAAAAACAACCCCTCCCATTTCCGAGGGTGAGTCTTCAAACCTGCCATACTTGGGTGTTTTTGCTTCTCCCGGTTTTTCTTATTCGCGGCAGCCCGGTTCTATTTTTTTTAACAAAACAAAACAATAATATAATAAAGTATATATATATATCTATAATTTATTAAGTAAAGGTTAGAATATGACCTGATTCTTCTCCGACTCCCACATCTTACAAGTTTCTGCCTTATTCTTCGAGGTCTGGTCAGCCGACTTTTTACCCAGTCGATAATATTTTGACTGCAAGACGTATTTAAAAAGGTTCAGCACAAGTGTCATTTATGGTTTTAGAGATCCTTGGCCAATTTGATCTATTCATCCAATGGTCTATCCGGAAAAATTATGTTCACAAAAAACTTTAATGATTACAGTTGTATATATACAGTGGTAATTAAAAATATTAAATGTTAAGGTTAGACAAATTACCCCTAATCGACTCCAGACCCTGCGCTACATCTCGGTGGGGACCCCCGCCCAGCTCTCGTAACAAGGAGGACCGTTTCTCGGATCGTGAGATCAATCACCTGTGCCACGTTGTGCCCATACTTGCTCTCCAGATTCCACGTCTTATTGAAGGAGCGAAAATCAACGGGGAGTAATCCCCCCACCTCTTGCATAGTCTTAACGGCTGATGCTAGTGTAGTAGGGCCCCAAGGCTTCTGGTCCTTTTTCCTTGTTAAATCAACCGATTAACAAAAAAACAAAAAAAACACTAAATTAATACAAAAATCATACCTAGTGGTGCGCTGCAACCTGATATAGGGATATTCGGATTCCGAGAAGGATCTTTCCCGATATTATCTCCGCTATGACCAGTAGGCATAATATCATTGATCTATAAATTAAATTTTAAACCCTAAAGTTTTGCCCTATATTTTATAAAAGTCCACTAAGGTCCTAAATAATATTTAAAATTAAATTTTAAACCCTAAAATTTTAAATAATTACAAATAGGCCCTATATTTTATAAAAAGTCCATTAAGGTCCCAAATAATGCTTTAATTAAATTTTAAACCCTAGAATTCTAAATAATTACATCTGGGCCCTATATTTTATTAAAAGTCCACTAAGGTCCTAAATAATATTTTAAACAATTACATTTAGGCCCTATATTTTATAAAAAGTCCATTAAGGCCTTAAAATAATATTTAAAATTAATTTTTAAACCCTAGAATTTTAAATAATTATATCTAGGCCCTGTATTTTATAAAAATTCCACCAAGGCCCTAAATAATATTTAAAATTAAATTTTAAACCCTAGAATTGTATATAATTACGTGTAGGCCCTATATTATAAAACGTCCACGCTAAGTAACCTTGACCCGACCATCCTGAAGTGTACGATCTAACTCAATAATCACTAATCGTGAACAACAAACAAACCTTCATTACGAATTCCTAGTTCATATATGCATCGTCAGTAACGGTCATCGGGCCCCATAAAATTTTTAACTCATCAATAAGAGGACTGAGATATACATCCATATCCTTTCCAGGTCAACGAGGACCCGATATCAACAAAGTAAGTATAAAAGTGTATTCTTTCATGCATAACCAAGACGGTAAGTTATAGATTGTCAATATAACCAGCCATTTTCTATATGAGCTGTTTTGAATGGAAAAAGGACAAAAATCATCAATGTCCAACCCAAGGCGTAAATGTCTTGGTTCACTAGCAAACTCATGATTTCTCTCGTCAAATGTTTTCCAACTAGTACCATCAATTGGATGACGCAAAACATCTTCGTTTGTACTCTTTTCTGTATGGTGTCAAATCATATCTTTGGTGGTGTGCCTCCAATCAAATATTCTTAGCAATCTTGGCGCAATCAGAAAATAACGCAGTTTCTTATGTGGCATTTTCTTCTCCTTTTTCAGATCCCACCTTGATTCATCGCATACTGGACATTTCTCCAGGTTTTCATTATCCTTATAATACAAAACACAATCATTCAAACGCACATTGACTGTGATGTATCTCATGCCCAAACTTTTCAGGTTTCTGTTGCACTTCACATAAGAAGAAGGTAAAGTATGAACTTCTGGCAAAACACGAACCAACCATTAACGAAGTTCGGTAATAGAGGTGTTTTTCCACTTGTTCTTCACTTTAACATGCATTAACTTGGTTATGAAATCCAAGGAACCCATCATAGTAGAACGGTGGTACATATCTTTCTCCATTTCCTTGAACAACACATCGAAACACCCATGACCCTGTCTAGTAAGATTCTCGTCACCCATATCGGTGCCACTGGAGTGTCCTCCAACTTCAGTAATGGATCTCAAATCATCCAACACATTCGACATTTCATTATCTATAATTGGGTCATTCATGGTAATTACTTCTTTTTTCCCGTGTTTCGTCCAAACCTCATACGATGACCAAAACCCAAATTTAAAAAGCCTTGCTCTAACATCGTTAGTATGAATTTTCGATTATTGAAACAATGATTACACAGACAAAATATTTTACCGTATATATCCACGTGGTCTTTCGCAATATTAATAAAGAGGCAATTACCAATACCACCCTAGAAAGAGGTGATATTGCCCATAAAAGTCATGTCTAATATAAAAAAACATAATTAGACAATAATACCCTTGACTAAATATTCCCACCAAACTGAATTTTCCCACCAAAAATTTTTCGACCAACTTTTCCGGCCAAATTATTTTCCCGCCAAAATTTTCCGGCCACATTTTTTTCCCACCAAATTTTTCCGGCCAATTTTTTTTCCCACCAAATTTTCCCGGCCAATTTTTTTTCCACCAAATTTTTTTGACAATTTTTTTCCCACCAAATTTTTATTTTGTTATTTGGTGGGAAAAATCCCACCAAATAAACCTTCACATTCTTGCTAATTCTTTTTGCTCTTCGTACACTAATGTAAATATAACGACTACCACCTTAAATGAATAAGTCAGAAACCAGAAGGTTAAAGGAACAAATATATACAAAAAATAAGTATGATATGAAAATAATTGAAGCAGCTGGATTTTTCTTTAGCAAAGTAACACAAGAATTCATCAAGATGTTAGCAGCATTGATTCCAAGATTTGAATATCTTTTGTGTCAAGAATTCATCAAGGCATTTGCTGAAGAAATGAGTTGTTATTGTATATGTACTAGTTTTTAATTTTTAATACGTTTTGGGTTTAATTAAACAAAAAATTTGCAACCTGAGAATAAAAACATAAAAAAAAATTAATAGATAAATACATATTGATAACACTTCATAATAATGCCTTTAATTTGCCAACATGAAAACTGAAAATTGGCCAACGTGAAATGATAGAGCATTGCTTGTTCAGTGCAACAACACAAACTGATCCGAAATTGACTAAACTAATTGTGGATGCCAACTAAGAAAATAATCACAATCAAACCCAGGGCCGGTCCTGGTAATTTGGTGGCCCTGGGCAAAATTTAAAATTGGGCCCTAAGACGACTAATTTAGAAAAAGTTTTAAGGTACAAAATTTTTCAAAAAATTCGACACTTCTAATTTATTTAATACATATTCCGTAATAAATTTTTGATTTGAGCAAAATGACTACATATAAATTAATCTTTTCATTTATTACGTGAATAACATTCAAATATAAAAAAAATCTTAGTATATGACATATTCATAGTGCACCTCGGGGGCAATGTTGATCGTAATTCTCATACCCTTTATTTTTATTAGAGTCCGATCCAGGATTTTCAAGGCACCGCCCCAGAAAAAAATTAGGCTAATATCTAGATCAGATGGGTTTGAGGAGGGCGAAACTCTATTTTTTGTATGTTTTTTGCTAAAAAATTCAGGTAAAATTTGTATTGCGTCCCAAGACTGGGGTGGCAGGCGCCAGAACCCCCTAGATCTGCCACTGCTCCTAATCCAATCAAGATTTTGACCCTTATAATAGTGAAATAAAAATTAAACTTAAAATAATAATAAAAATCACAATATGATAACCTTATCTCGGTGAATAATGAAAATATAAGCTTAAAATGATATGAATTGCGTATGTTTAGGCAGATTCTAATGCAGTTAGCATATATAATGAAATATAAAATATATTAACTAATATCAAAACTTATATAACGGATGCACAAATGTAATATTTTTTAACTAATAATTCTTATTCTATTGAGATCTTTTGATTCATACTTATTGTAATTAATATAATTAAACAATAAAAATATTTTATTTCTTTAAATGGCAAAAAGAATAAGAGCAGCTAGATTTTTAAATGGAAAATAAAAATTTAAATTTTGAGTTTTTTTATAAAATCATACACAAAAATATTAGATTAAAATGTAATTTTTTAATTGTAAACAAATAAATGACTAATTAATTTAAAAAATTAAATTAATATTGCTCTTTTAATATCTAGATCAGATGGGTTTGAGGAGGGCGAAACTCTATTTTTTGTATGTTTTTTGCTAAAAAAATCAGGTAAAATTTGTATTGCGTCCCAAGACTGGGGTGGCAGGCGCCAGAACCCCCTAGATCTGCCACTGCTCCTAATCCAATCAAGATTTTGACCCTTATAATAGTGAAATAAAAATTAAACTTAAAATAATAATAAAAATCACAATATGATAACCTTATCTCGGTGAATAATGAAAATATAAGCTTAAAATGATATGAATTGCGTATGTTTAGGCAGATTCTAATGCAGTTAGCATATATAATGAAATATAAAATATATTAACTAATATCAAAACTTATATAACGGATGCACAAATGTAATATTTTTTAACTAATAATTCTTATTCTATTGAGATCTTTTGATTCATACTTATTGTAATTAATATAATTAAACAATAAAAATATTTTATTTCTTTAAATGGCAAAAAGAATAAGAGCAGCTAGATTTTTAAATGGAAAATAAAAATTTAAATTTTGAGTTTTTTTATAAAATCATACACAAAAATATTAGATTAAAATGTAATTTTTTAATTGTAAACAAATAAATGACTAATTAATTTAAAAATTTAAATTAATATTGCTCTTTTAAAATATTAATAGCTTGTTAAGGGGATTCGAAACTGGGTCACACACAAGGAAATACAACAACTTACTAGTGAGGCTGGTACCAAACTTTGTTTTAAGACATAATTTATTCGTACATATATCAACGACGTACATATACATATATATAAATAATTAAATATAGCAAATTTGGGCCCCCTTTTTAGCTCGGGCCCTGGGCGGTCGCCCGGTCCGCCCATACCCTGGGCCGGGCCTGAGCAAACCTCATTAGCTTATACACTATAACACTTTCCCTTGACTAAACTAAACTGTTAATGCTCTCCTTAAATTCCTGATCCTTATTTTCATGCAAAGCATTTTCATTCTCAAGATAGCTCACGTTAAAAACAATCGCTTACTCAAAATTGAATGTTACCAGAAAATTAACTATTATCTACAAATTAATTAATGCCCCATTTATTCTCCAAATCAATTCCTTGCATATTGAAATTGTAATATCCCTAATTTAAGTTGTGGGGTCAAGGTAAAATATTTAGATAAGAAATACTTCTATATAATTAGTCAAAGTCTAATTTGGTAAAAGGAGGGCATATTTGTAATTTACGCATTTAATATCTTTCCACTTACTTGAGGGAAGGTTCATTCCATTCGGCAGAAAGAAAGGGAAAGGGAAAAACATTTTAAAAGAGATCTCTGGAAGAATTCGCTGCTAAAAAAAAAAAAGGGAACAAATATCGTGACGGAGAAAAAGTAAATGAAGGGGAAGATTTTGATCAAGCTACCAAGTGACATAGCAGGTGATAAGTTATATTTTCGGGCTTCTTAAGGTTAGTATTGTGTATTGTTTTATTCTGGGTGTTAGATTCCCCAATTAAGAGTATTATTTTGACAAGGTAATTATATGATATAAACTTGAATTGGGTAGCATAGTATTTAAGAAATTCAATGTTTGTTAGTGTAGGATGGGTTATAAGGTTTAATCTTAGATATTTGTGATTTTTATTATGAAGTGAAAATAAGAAAACAATTAGATTCTTTGGTTTTAGTTTAATGATATAGGTTGCAATTTCTTTTCAATGTGAATAAACAATAGTTTGAGAAGCTGAAACAAAGGTTTTCCAAAGGGGGAATATTATTCTACAGCCCCATAACTATGATAGTTCCGTTATAAAGCCTAATAGTTACTCGGTCGGTTTTAGTGTAAAGGTTGTATGTGTAAAGACTAAAAAGCCCTCATGTTAACGTTCTCTCTCTAGTCACGTGGGGAAGTCCAATCGTTCTGACTTTTGGTAGACCCATACAGTGAGAAGTATTTGAACAAAACATGCTCATAATATAGGTATTGGTTTTGTTCGTGTGAAACCTCACTGTGGAAAGAGACGAAACCCTCTCTACCAGACCGTGTAGACGAGAGACAACGAAGAAGACGATCATTTGTCCCAGCAATTGCAAATCAAAAACTCAAGATCTATAATAAGGTAAGACGGAAAATGTTTATAGTATGTGTTTAGGATGCTCGTACTCCTTGATGTGCAACTTGGAAGGACGTAGGTGTCTGTTAGGTGTTTTGTCTAGACATATGTGTCTATACATTTGTATGACTAATAGAACCCTAGCGTCACCCAGTTAGTACAGACCATTATTCACATAGTAATGTATGAACACCTGTGTGTATGTAAATATGTTCTGGTTGTTCGTCATTTGGGGTTAGATTAAAGATCGGGGTGTCAATATAGTGTGGGTTGGTTACGAATATAGGTCTAATTTTCCAACGGGTGTATGTACATATGTGCGCGTGTACGAAAAATTTAGCAACCCATTGAGTGTCATTGATGATTTAAAGTATGTTGAGGAATGTATATATGTAAAAATAAAGTAAAACATGCGGTTGTGTCTGTACTAATAAATGGAAATTGTAGTATGAATGCACATGAACAGTAGATAAGGCAGTTAGATTCTCGTGTATTTTAATTTTTGTAACTAAAGTATGTACTTTAGTGAACAGACTGTTGAGTACAGACATGAATGGAATATAGAATTGATCGTGTATGTGTTTGGTTGTTGCATGGCAGGGCTATGAGGATCCACAAGGGAACACTTCAGACACTAGCAACCGTATTTTCGGACAACAAGGTGCCAAGAAAATTCATGGAGGAACTTAAATGCTCACCTTTCTACCAGTTGTTCTTAGGCTTGTACAATATGGAAGGGGATCGAAGTATATCGAAGCATGAAAGTCATATTTGCGACATACTCGATACATACGATCGGGCAAAAGGTGCTTTTATTCTAGGAGGAGAGGAACTAAGGATAACAGGAAATGATGTGCGTGTAATCATGGGTGTTGAAGGAGGTAGTCTGAAGTCCCGAAGTACAAAAAAGGGGAGTTTGAACCGTCGAGGTGGTTTAGGAAACATTTCCCAAACACGACCACGGGGAGGCTTGAGATGAAGGTTATAAAGACAACTATAAGCAAGTGTATTGCGAAGAAGAAGAAGCCTGAATACGTCCGTACCTTTATCAAGTTGATGAATATTCTGGCACTTTCAACACTATTTTACCCAACGACCTCTGCCAGAGCTGTGCAATGGCATGTTTATATAGCAGAGGACACAGAAAAGATGAAGGAGTACAACTGGGCAGAACACATTGCCGCATATTTAATGCAAGCACCTGTCGGAGAAGTTACCGGATGCTGCATAATGTTGTTGGTAAGTATTGAATATGTAAATCTATCTATCTTTTTCGGAGTGAAGTGTAATGTTAATTTTTTGTTTAATGACAGCCCTGGTTTTGTGAGCATGTTAAAAGGTCGGGGATGAAACCAGCTGTGGGCGATGCCATCCCAAAGTTGTTTAAGTGGATTAATGTATCACCACCTGTCCATTTCCGTGCGGAAGTTCTAGCCAGAATAAGGAGTAAAAGGGTAAGCTGAACAGCTGTTAAGTAAGAATATTTGAACAAATGCATACGTAACCAAGCAATTTGTCCGTGATGACAGGTCCGGACATTCGATCTCGAGCCTACTAGCGCAGAAGTTGAAGCTTTGGGCCTGGATTTGAGCACTTTCACACGGCGACCTGTTGAAGTTAGTGCAGTGAATGTGCCGAATGATGATGCTGGTGAGTCGACAACAGCTTTGTGTTCAAGTTTTAAGGAAGACTTAGAAAAGGAAAGGAAGGAGAGTGCTGATCTGAGGAAGAAGGTTGAAGAGTTGGACAGAGAAAATAGGCGTCTAAGGGACGAGATTGCTATTATTAGTGTGAAGGGCAGTAAAGAGGCTAAGGGGAAACAGATAGGTGGGCGAGAGGATGGGAACGTAATGGTTGGGCTTAGTAGTGGGGGTAATAATGTCTACGCAAATGAGGGTAGTTCAACTGTACCTGGTGGTGTTGATACGGAAGTACGGAGAGAGGAAGCAGTTGTATCTGATAAAATGGGTGTCGAAGAGAACGTAAGTGTGGGTAGGGGAACCAAAGTGATGTCGGGAAACAGGACATCAGAAAGTGGTGGGTTGGATACGAACTTGTGGATTAACGATGGGCCAGACGATGAAGAGTGCAATGCGGGAAAGGGTATGTTGGATAGCGAAAACGAAGCCGGTACGGGGGACCATGAAATGGGGAGCGAAGACTATGAGGTGCCGTTGACACAGCTAGTAAATAAAATAGTTGAACAACACCTTGAGTTTGAACCCTGTGCTTTGTCTGGGAGAAAATGTATGGACATAAACACGACTACTGATAAGGTTGGAGCGAACATTGAAGGGTCACATAGTCGGAAGGGTTGTGTGGAAGTGGGTGATGGGTTTCCAAAAGACAGAACTGAGCATGCTGAGTACGGAATTGAAACTGCTGTGGATCAGAGCGGGGCAGTTACTGATGGATGTGAAGATTTAATAAACAGTGAGGACGAGGAAGTTCCGCTAAATCAGCTGGTGAAGAAGATGTCTGGCTCCTCCGCGACCGGATTTGGAGAGAAAAAGCGTAGTTCTATGGTGGAACGTGTGAAAGTCGCTGACAGAGAGAAAAGGAAGAAGACAATTGGTGAGGAATTCATCACAGGCCAGACTCCGAAACGTCGAAAATTCAGGCCACTGTCAGTGGATGGCGGTGAGAGTAATCAAAATGAGGATGAACTAATGGAGGATGGTGAAACCAATAACGACAGAGAATTTGAGACGAACGCCATAGTATCTGAGGTAACGGGGCGAGAGGTCGGTTACAACTGTGAGAACGTGGTTGTTGAAGGTGGTATTACAGACGAAAATTGTAGCATGGACTGTGACATACAGAAGGGTAATGTTGGTGACGAGCATGTTATAGTGGACGAAGGTGTAAAGATGGCAGGTAAAATTGTGGATGAGCCTGTGGAAGACTATGTGGTAGACATTATTAGTGTGAGCTGACATGTCTGGACATGGTCGTCTAAACCATACTATGTCTGGACATGTTGAACTTACACAACGAATATAACACACACGTGGGCATGTAAACATAACAATAAATCAGAACAGGTACAAAAACATATTGTGCGCAATTATTAGCTACGTGTCAGGACATGTCTGGACATGATGGTTTAGACCATACTATGTCTGGACATGTTGAACCTACAGAATGAATGTAATACACACGTGGACATGTAAAACATAACAATAAATCAGCGCAGGTACAAAAACATATTGTGCACCATTATTAGTTTGAGCTGACATGTCTGGACATGTTGAACTTACACAACGAATATAACACACACGTGGACATGTAAAACATAACAATAAATCAGAACAGGTACAAAAACATATTGTGCGCCATTATTAGCTATGTGTCAGGACATGTCTGGACATAATGGTCTAACATATACTATGTCTGGACATGTTGAACCTACAGAATGAATGCAATACACACGTGGACATGTAAAACATAACAATAAATCAGAACAGGGTACAAAAACATATTGTGAATCAGTATTAGTATGAGCTGATCTGTCAGAATCACAGCTGAATATCTATTAGATTGTCTGTACCAATATGTCTATATCTCATGCATGTATTTATTACAACCATTGTTAATCATCAACAACTTTTAGTTGTGCAAATCAAACATACATACGACAGCCCTACAAAACGGCATATATAACAGATCATGATCATAATCGTAACGAATTAAGCATCAAGTTAGATGACATGACTAAGATAAGGAAATAGTTGTTTTTATATTGTAAACAAATAACCAAACTATAGTAACAACGTAGAAGATGAACGATAAACATACCTGCTCAGCTGATGATCTTGGATTAATTCTGCAGATTTCAAATTTCAAATATAATAAGAAGGAGGGAGAGAACTATCTGTATGAGAGACCGTGTGCATTACAGAATATTATGGAATTAATATCTTTCTAAAATATATGTTATGCTGCATGTGTGTCAGATAAAGCATGAGAGAGCCGATCATATGGTAAGTTGTAGAGTAAGGGTATAAAGGTAATAGACGAAGGGAGTGTCATCCGGTTAGGCTTTTAAAAGAACAAAATTCAAATTGGGCTTTAAATCGGGGTTGGGATGGAAATTGGGCTGTTAATCGAAGTTTCCTCTTTTCCAAAACATTTTTTGTTCATGCCTTAAAACAGCAGCAGTGTTCTAGCGTTTAATATCTTTACTAAAGTATAGGACCTGTATAATGATTTTACTCCTTTATGACTTTGATCAAGTAAAGAAAGATAATAAATCTAAGACTTATGCATATTTGCGTTTATAATGACTTTTAAAAAAAAACAAAGAAAAGTAATGGTTATACAAGATCTTAATTCTTAAATATTAAAACTAGGAATTTTGGTTGAACGAAGATAAAAAGACATGTCTGGTGAGGGTATTTGTACTCAGTTTTTGACCGTTTGTTGCACGGGTTAAATGCAATTTTTGACCGCCGCTGCACGAGTTAAATGCAGTTTTTGAAATTTTTGATTTGGTTATATGAATTCTTCTGATATGAAAGGAAAATCTTTTCGGAAATGAAATATTTGCAAATTCTTTCGAAATTGGGAATATATCTAAATTTATATTTCTATTAATTTTATTGATTTTGAATCATTAGTATGGTTTTAAAAGGGTGTAATATTTTCCGATTCCTCATATACTCACTATAAGAGGTTCTGTTTGTTTTGCAGATAAATTTTAGGGTAGGTTCTTAGTAGACGAGATGAACGTACATGGTTTTGCTAAAAATCCTTTAGTAGATTTTGAAGAGCTTCAGTAACAAATCTCTTTTCCTTAAGTAGTATATTTTGTTTCGGCTAGGATAAAGAAGTATTGAAATTGATGACTTAGGTGTGGGGTTCATTTGAATTCTTTTGTTGATGGTTTGTAAATACATAAGGTGAATTGTGTTTGATATCTAGTGTTTGGTACTGGAACTCAAGTTTTCATTTATTATTTTGCTTTGAGATCGAATTTTGTTTCAAGCTTGGTTTAAGGACCGTCACAACCTCGTATTTTCTTTGGTAGAGAAATTTGGGAGCGTGACAGAAATAATTTAGACAAAACAGCTAACAAATGTTATCTTTTAGCCATATGATTCCCAAAATCAACATGAGGCTTTTTATCTTTCGTGATCATCACCAAATTATAAATTTGTAACGGAAGAACTTGACAAAAATTTCTAGTGAATCACAAAGATTAACCTGACCATGAATACCACCTTCAACTAAAAACTGAATGATTTCCATAAACGAGCAAATCTGGTCTAGAAATTTTTGTTTTGCAGCTTCTTCAATGCATTCCGAAACATCAGATCAAAGAATCTCCATTCGAAAGAATATCTGTAATTAATTCATATCTAGGGGGTAATTAAGGAATATATTTGCAAATAAAACTAAAATATGATCAGTTATAAGTTTCAAAGGATACTCTCTAACTATACTATCTGGAATAGTGTTTGATTCAGATGACTTGGAAGAACAATTACGTTCACGCAACTCTTTCATTTCCTTGGATTCCTTTGAATCGTAACCAAGATCACGTTTATTTGGTGGGAAAAATCCCTCATAATTATACATATCCATATATAAATACCTGGAAGTGAGATGGAGGAAAGAGAAGGCGGAGGCGGACGGAGGCGGAGGCGAAGAGATCCACTAGAAGAATCAATCGGCTTATGGAGAGAGCAAAAGAATTATAACAGCCAAAATCTCCATCCTAGAAGCCGTCCATGGCTGGTGGCCGTGTCGCCGGAGCAAATTTATACATGAATATTTATGGCAGCAGCGCCGGAGCCAATACGGTGGAGGGGAGGTTCAGAAAGAGAGAAGATAGACGCGTGTGAGGAGAGAGAGAAAGAGATTAGAGATTAAAGAAATAGAAAAAGGAAATAAAATAATAAAAGGGTAAAAATGGAAATAATGTTTTGGTAGGTGACTTTTATAGACAATTTAAAATGGAAGATGTTGCAGGGCTATTATTATTAAATTGGTGACTTAGATGGTAATTATTCCATTAATAAATTCCATTATACCTGATATATATTCCCTCATAACGTAATTATTTGATTTAATCCAACTCTTGTCTATAACCGCATCCATTATCTAAATTAAGTTAAACATTTAATTATAATTATAACCAAAAAAATAATTAAACAAATTTCAATAATAACAATTATATCCTAAAAATATATATTATAATACCTAATATACACCCATTAATACACATTGAGTTTATATAATCAAAGCATAATACAACAATTACATATTTTAAACAAAAAATACTAAAGTGTAGAAAATTCCTAATTTTGGAGAATTTGATGGATAATTTTGATTGATAGTGAGACCCACGCATGTACGAGGTAGTAGAGAAGTTTTGTTAATGATGCACCTGATCAATATTTGAGGATGGGAAAAAATTGGGAGCATTTACGAGCTTTGGTTTTTTTGGGTAAAAATCACCATTAATTGTGTTTAGCCTGCAGACTTCTTTACACTTATCAATTTCTAGCGAGGAAATTGTCCTCGCTAAGACTAGGTATGTCCTTGCTAAAGACATTCATTGGCGAGGACAAACAGACGTCGTGAAAGAGTCTATCTTTTGTGTTGACATAATTATTTTTTAATTTCTTTTTCTTTCCCGATAAACCGACACCATATAGGTGAGGACAAATGTCCTCCTCTATTGATATCCTCGCGAAAAAGTATGTCTTCAGCGAGGACATCCATGTCCTCTCTAAAGATATCCTCGGGAGAAGAGGCACGCGTAGTATTCTCTCATTACCAATGACATTTTTCGTTTCTAAAGATATGTGGTTATTTGAGACGAAATGTCTGATCATTAGAGACAAATAAAGTCGTCTCTAATGGTAAACGCGTATAAATGCAGTTGTTGGGCGGATTTAGCCATTACAACACTTTCCCCTTCTTTAACTCCCCAACCCAAAACCCTAGTCAAAAGGGTGCCAACCAAGCTCTTTCTACCGCCACCCGGTCTTTGACTCATCATCCTCGAAGGATTGCAAGGACCACCTAGATGTGTGGGTCCACTTAAACAAAAAGTTATCAACTAATTTTTCCGAAATTAAGTATTTTCTAAATTAAATCTTTTTAAATTCCTTCCTGTTTATTATCTCGTATTAGTTTTGGTTTGGAATATAGTTATTTATCGTGTAATAATGTGTTAAATTTAGATATTCAATAAAAAATTTATATATCAGTTAAAATCTCAAATTTGCTTATCATTAAAGTATAATTGTACTATATCTGATAAATACGTTCAGTAAGAGTGATTGGATTAAATCTGTTAATTATTGTACTTGAGGATTTGTGTTGGGTGTGAGGGATTTTATTACATTTGCGGAAAATCACATCGATGGTTCGGGACGAATTTTTTGTCCGTGCAGTCGGTGTTTGAATAATCGTATAAATTGTATAACTTTTGGACAAGCCGATATTTTAAAGTATGGGTTTTTGTCTACCTATGAAGTATGGAAAAACATGGTGAAATAGAACAAATCCCCGTGAATACCTCTACACGTATAGTAGATAATGAAATGATGGATGTTTTACACATATCGTAAATGATGAAATGATGGACGTTTTACATGATTTGAGGATGAGTATTTCTATCGAGATGACTGAAGAGAATAATCAAAGGACTTTTCGTGGTTAGTATCCCGCTTCCGACTTGGTCGTCCCTCTTATGGTCCTACTGCCGATGTTATAGCCACTTTTGGACTCAGAATCATTTGAATTCCAATAAGATTCGATCCCAGGACCTCTTGGTCTCTGCGGAGTAGTCTAACCACTAGACCAACTATCGATCTTACTTTAATATTTTAAACAGTTGTGTAACATTTTAATTTTTATTAGTATTTCCCACTTTTATCTTTTATTCGGGATTGTAATAATTCTATTTTTGTCTGTATTTCGGACTTTTAATCCCATCTAATTGTGACAGTGTAATATATAAATCGTTAATCGGTTTCACGATGTCAATTCTATATAATAATAGTTATTTGTTTGTTAAAATTAAATAATAAAATAATTTTTTTAATGAATCTGTTTTTTTTTAAAACACAAAAAAAGTCCAACGACATTGTCGTCGGTTTGACATAGTCTGTAAAGACAGTCCTCTTTTTTTACAATAATCAATGGAGACGAATTTTGTTCTCTCTATTAACACAACTACATTATCGACGAAATTGATCAGTTGGTATTGAAAAATTGTCAAAACTGACGACTACAATTCCCCAATATAGACAAACTATCAATATCGACGATATCAATAAGGACGATTTATGTCGTCTCAAATAATACGTGTTCAATTTCGATGACAGGTAATGGTTCGTCTTAATGATGTCTTTACCTACTAAACTTTATCGACTATTTATTCCTGATGAAAATTCCTCGCTAATGATTAAACGTATCTTTAGCATAAAAAAAAATTACGGTCATTAAAGACGAAAAATGTATTTTCTAATAAACAATACTGTAATAGGGAATTCCTATCTAACGTTTATGCATACACTATATTTTCCTTCTTTTCTTACCAAAAATCATATAAATGTAATTTTATTTTATTATACTATGAGAATACTTGAATATATATATATAGGGGATTTAATTGTTTAAGGCCCTTTGCCTTCCCACTTTATAATATAAGTCCCACCCTCTAAACACCCAATGAAACCTAACTAGAAGGCAAGTAAAAGGCTAAAATATCCTCAACCCCTATCACACAATGAAACACACAAATCCCACCCCCAAACCCTATATGAACCGAATCCCCCCACCCCATCCCATTCTCTCTATCTCACTGTTCTCCTCTCTCTCTCTCTCTCTCTCTCTCTCTCTCTCTCTCTCTCTCTCTCTCTCTCTCTCTCTCTCTCTCTCTCTCTCTTCTCTCTTCTTTGTACATTCACCAACCCACCAAATCACTCACCGCCAACAACACCAGCGCCCTCCTCCACCATCTCTGGCCTCACCGCCACTACCCAAGAGACTCCACAATCACCACCACACCACCATATAGACCCCACCATCACCACCAAACAACCACAAATACCCAACCATCTTTGCTCCTTCATCTCAGAGACCCCACCATCACCACCACACCATTAATCACCAAAATCCGGCACCACCGCGACCCATGGAAGACCACCTCTGATCTGCCTTCATCTCGGAGCCCCACTTTCGCCACTACCACGCCAGATTCGCGCCACCATCACCACGCCAGATTCGCATCCTGTAGCAGCGGAGGAAAACCTTCTGGTAGCAGAAGAAGAATGCCACCCCTGTAGCAGAAGAAGAACGCCACTGCTGCGCACCACCACCATCAACAGTCTTCACCAGATCTTCGTCGTCGCTGCTGCAAACCATCGTTGTGTCCCTGCTGCTTGACCATCGAAGCCATCGACGCCGTGCAGGTTCACCATCACCAAGCAGCACTCCTGGGCAACTGTTCATCACCATCGCGTTCGTGGACCATCGTTCATCACAGTCGTCACTCCTCAACTCGGTGCTCCTCCATCTCTGCTGCAGTTCTTCGTCGTCGATCCCGATTTGATTTTTTTTGGTAATACGTACTGGGTCCAGCCCCATGTCTATGTTTTGGTCGTAATGGGGCTGGCCCAATGTGGATTTTAGTTTGCTGTATTTTTTTTATATATTATGGGTACAACCCATTTAAAAAATGAATAATGTTTGTGTTCTATATGGGTCAGCCCTTATTGTTTTTCTTCATTATAGGGCCTCCCTAACTGGAGTTGAGCTAATTTTTGTTCTTAATGGGGCCAACCCATATATTAATGAAAGATTGACAAATACAGAATAAAGTAGAACAAAAGCAAATAACGTGCAGGGTACATCCTCATAAAGAATTTGAATGATATGGGTCTGGCCCCATATCTTTAGACTTAATAAAAAAGACTAAAAAAGCATTGCAAAAATGTATTGGTACCCATCATGTTATAGCGTAGCCTGTGATAGTTAGTCTTTATGGGTCCGTATCTATAATGAAGAGGGATAAAAAAGAAAAGTTTCAAACCATTAAGTTAGAAATAGGACTTAAAAAAAGTTTTGGTAACCAGGATTTTAATTACAAAGTTATCCACTTTTTGGACGTATTTTATACTTTCCTTTTATATATATATATATATATATATATATATATATATATATATATATATATATATATATATATATATATATATATATATATATATAGAGAGAGAGAGAGAGAGGAAACGGGAGGAGTGGTGGCACCTCACTTTTAAAAGTGAGGTAGCGCTATTAAATATATAAAGAAAAAAAAACAAAAATTCTTTTACAAAACAAACAAATTAATTTTGAAAAAAAAAAAAGAAGACAGCTGCTCACAGTACTGATCAAAGCGACCGCCATAATCACTATCTCCATCCTCACACTCATTGTCCACGGCCATATTCACGCCCAGCCATCTCCATCATCAGTAAGTGTTTTTCTTTTTCACTTTATTCTGTTGTGTCTTTTTTTATTTACTGTATGACATACAGTGTAGGGTTTATAATAATTAACCTTTAGAAATAGGAAAAACCCATCTTGTTAACGAAAGGATGGGGCCAGATGAACCAACAGTTTGTGATTAATTATAAAGGCATTCATCAGTTGCTTCAGTTTTCTTTTTTTTGTTCTAAAAGCTTTCATTTGCTTCAGTTTGTTTAAAATTGGACAATTCTGTAATTTGGATCATACTTAATTGGAATGTAGCGTTGGAAAAAAAATGTAGCAACTTATTAATTGGGACATGGAAGTTTGGGAACTGATCAGTCCCCAAGCATTCACATACAAACATTCATATTTGTCTCCACCGATCAATCAATTGTATACTCGCCAATAATATTTTTTTTCGGACGGAGGCTGTCTTCGTTGTGAAAATATTGGAGTTGTATATATTTTGTTCCGACTACAATGTACCGGCTGAACAGAGAAGACTAGACTCCTAGAAGCAGATTGAGATACAATCTAAGGGACACAATATCTTCTACTACAATCCAGGTTCATGCTGGGATAATCAAAAAAATATCAAGTGTCTAAATTTGTTTAACTTCATATCTATTCCTAATTTTCTAAATGTTAATATATGCAGTAATCAATTTGAAGATGAAAATTAGATATTTGTAATATTTGCAGGTGTATCCGAAGTCCTGGACACAATTTACATGCCATTGGAAAATGTGGGAAAAGGAATATAGGCTCCAAAAATTGGGCTTGTCGGTACCTTTGAAAACAGTTTTATCTACGTGTATACTCGCCAATAATATTTTACTATATTGATCTCATATTTTGAATCTAATAATGTAATAATATGAAGTATCTAAAGGAGTGGTCTCCGAAATACTTGGCTGCATAGGACAAGCGGGAAGGAATTACCTCAAGCTCCGTGTCTTATTCTTTTTATCTCATCAGTTCACTAAATTTACAATCAGTGATTTTTTTATCTGGTAATTTTGGTCTTACTTGAACTTATCAATCAATTCAATTGAGTGGCTCATGTTGTGAATATTAATTTAAGGACTAAAAATTTGAAGTGTTCATATTTATTAAATCTAGAGATTATTTTTAATATATGGATATATCAGGCCTATAAAGTAAAATATTTAAGCTTAAAAACAATATATTATTGGTCTGATATTTTTTGTCTCAGATTCAGATTTGGTCATTATTACATGCGAGGAAGATTGACATATGGGAACATTTGGTGTATTTGCATCTGTATTGGAAACCCGATATATGTTCTTCATGTCCGTCGAAAGCAGATGCAATCATACCTCTTTCCAGAGGGTTATCCGAAGAAAATGGCGGGTCTTCATCTTTCGAGAGACGTAAATTATGGTTGTGATTACACTATATCATTATTAGACGAGCTTATTGTCTATCTAATATCACAGTGTAAAAGCAAGTTTCTATCTGATATTCACGGAGGTTGGTTTACATGTACATATATGTTATCTGGAGTGAGATAAACTCAAGTGCACATGGTGGAAAGTCTTTAATATAATCAAATTTTGCATAAAATTTAAAGCATTATTAGTTTAAAGATTGATGGTTGTACAAGGTTTGTGATGTGCAGTTCAAACAGTAAAATTGCTGAGAATTGGGATTTGCTTATGGTGATGAAGTGAATCATACTGAGATAGTTATGTTAGAAAGTTTGTGATAAATTGCAGTTAGAGTTTTTACTTTACATTCTAGTCCCTCTAGTTTTGTAAATCTCCTTTTCTACGATCTTTGAGATTCCTGTATTATAAAGGGATGCTCTTGAGTTGTAACGGTTTTGTGTTGATCATTAATATACTGAAGCAAAATAAAGTATTCAACTCTGAAAAATGTTTTCACTTTCACAATCAAATTGTAATCTTGTGTGAATAAGACATAAAAACAGATAAATTTAACATCAGATTCTTTTGCAGATTATTTCATCCAAATGAACAGGTCACAAGTTTGAAATAACTGAGATGAAGAATAATTAATTAAAAGCATAGTTGAATATCAGCAATAGTAAGGGAATACAATGTGATCGTATATACTAAACTAATAAAATATAAGCAATACACTGTCATATATAAAACAACAACCCTTACAAACTAGTAATTTTTGATATATAGCACCCAAATTATGGGTTTTTGCTTATGTTTGTAACTCTATTCAATGATTTTGACAGATGTGATATACACTGCAGATTCTCTTGTTGATGGAAAGAGTGTTAATCGTAGCTGATGTGAATGTTAATACTTTGAGTATTGAGTTACGTATCAGATAGCAGTGTATAGCTAAAGACCACTGAGATGATCCATGTTTTGTTCGGGCTGTCTTCTTGTACACCTAGAAGGCACTCATTTGACTTGCACAAACTAGCAGAGGAGATGCAGTTTACCGGGAGACAACCTTTAATCCAATTATGGACCATTATAGGCCCATTGAGGGAAAATGGTCGCTCACTCGGGTCGATTTGTGGTGACCCTTTTCTGATTTGGTGAAACAGCAATGTCACAACTAAGACAAGGATGGAAGAAGCATGGACCTCTTTAACTGCAAAAGAGCCAAATGCTTCCACCTATGCCGAAGGCTGTGACCGAAAATACGTGAATCTAGAAGGCTAAAATAATCCAATGAAACGGTAACCAAATAAAAGTAACAGATATAGATAAATATTCATGTAAAGTTTACAGTAACTCAGGCTATTTATGTCCTTACCCTTTTCTGAAGACAGATTAACCATTTTCTGCAATGCAAGCTATAAGCTATAAGTTGCCTGAAGACATATAAGAGATCATGGAAACAAAACATTTGTGATGGAGACCCGGGTTACTAGCCTGCTGCCTGACCACATAGACGAGCAAAATAAAGTATTGAACTCCAATATTTTCACAACGAAGAAAAAATAAATAGATATACCTGCCTCCGTCCGAAAAAAAAATAAGGAAAAACAGTGCAATTTAACTATTGAACCAATTATAATATAGTAATTCTAGAGCTCTTACTGCAACAAGTTCTGAGTTTTGAAAATTTTGGTAGACAAACTAGGCATCTGGAATGGCTGTGGAGAATGAATTTAAGTTAAAATTATTGGAGTTAAAAGCTAAACGAAACTATCGCTCATAACATTCAGAATTATCACATCAATTTATCCACCAAAACCATTTAGATTAGGGTACCGCACCTTATACAATTGATCGACCGACGGAGACGAATATGAATGCTTGGGGACTGATCGATGGCCATGGAAGTTTGGGAACTGATTAATGAATGGCCATGAATATGAATGTTTGGGCTTGATCGATAGCCATGTTTAGGGATGCTTGAGAGCTGATCTCGATGGCCATGGATATGAATGTTGGGCTTAATCGATGGCCATGAATAGGGATGCTTGGGTTTCATGGCCAGTGAATATGAACGCTTGGACGAATACAGTGTAGATTATATTTTTAATTAATAATTTTTTTTCTTTATATATTTAATAGCGTGAGGTGCCACCACTCCTCCTGTTTCCTCTATATATGAGGATACGAGAGGAGAGATGACATCCTACTTTTAAAACTAGACTAGCGGATACTAATATATAAACAAAAAATTAAAACAAAATTTTGAGCGACTCTCTCCTTCTTACCCAGCCGCTCTCTTAGCAAAAGAAATCCGCCGCTACTTCTGGACTATTCTCCATCTACTTAGAGAAGAATTCAAATTAAAAGGTACAAAAATTGAATTATTTTTAACACAATTTCATCACTTTTACAATTTTTCAGAATTACCTGATTTAAGTATAATTGTTTTTATTTTATTTCTATACAGATCCTAGAACGGCCATTTTTTGACCGTTTGAAGCCTTATACCGTATGAAAAGTGATGTGCTGAGAATAGCGTACATAAGATTTGTGGGTCCCATGATTTACCGTGTTGTTGGAGTGAGAAATTTGGTTTTATACTGCATTTTTTTGAATTTTCTTTGTTAAGCTGCATTTTTTGAATTATTTTGTATTAAATATAAATTTGAAGCTACTGGAGATGTCTAATTCCTTTTTCTTCTTCTCCTTTTCTACTTTCCATCTAATGCAGCAGCCCACGGCCATCATGGTAATTCCTTCCTCTTCTCTCGTTTTTTTCTTCTGTTTTTCTTTTTTTGCTTTCAAAATTAAGTGGGGCAAATGAAGCTCTCTTATCTCCTATGTGTTTTTCACAATTAAAACTAATCGAAAATGTTTCTCTTAGGATGGTTAATTAAATAGTTATCCATGTGTTAGCTTTCCTCGTTCACTTGTAATCGGATTATTATTATTATTTCTTTCAAATGGTTAATGTATTCAGTTTAAATCTTTTCCTGGAAACAGGCTGTGGATCAAGAAAGTATACAACTCACGGAAGTGATCAATAAACCTAATTTTTTTATGTAGTTGTCGTGTTTAGAAATGTTAGGCTGCTTGATAACATGGATTTCAATGCATAGAAGCATATGTTTATTCCCACAAATTTTCAAAAAGAATATGTACAAGTTACAACATCAGGATATGCTATTAAGAAGCTTTTAGAGTTTCATGTACGGATTACATTGCACTTATGTATTCAATTTTGTTAAAATATATAGTGAGTAGCATTATATAAATTCAATTTGTGAAATGCAATACTCGGAAGAATGTAGTATTAAAGTTCCAAATGGGCACTCTTATATTGTTAAGTTGTCATATTTATTTAATGAAAACTGTAAACATGAAAAAATTTCAGTAAAAACCTGCTCACTATTGTATATACCAAAGCAAGGCTAATAAGCCAGGCCCTATACAAATTGAACTAATACATGATTTGAGTTATTCATACCCATAAATAACCTGCTACACACTCCTCTCTCGTACTTATCTCTCTCTTCGAATCAATAAATAAGATCAAATGTGTATGTCACATAGAAATTATAAAACAGCATTGTTGGCCTAAGAAACTTATATGAAATTTGTTTAGTGTCTGAAAATTTGTAATTTATATAATGTATAAAAATTGTACTGCAAATCGGTCCCCATACTAGTGGTGGCATAATTCAAAGTCCCCGAACTATATTTCGTAGCAACTCCAAAAGGTTCTCCAACAATCATATCATTTTACAAATCAGTCTCGAGACTCCTTGTTTTAGCAACCTGTTCTGCCCCATCATTCTCATCATTCCCTTATACCTTCAGTTCAGTACAAGTAAATCTCACATTCAGTTTCCTATACCTGAACTCAAATTCTTTTCCATTATCATCGATATAAAGATCACCTTCAGCTTCTTGTCAATTGTTTAGAGCTATAACCTGTAAATCAAAACAAGGGGGTATAAGGTGTTATTTTACCATACCATAGGGACGTGAATTTCAATATAATATTTTTGAAGCAAATACACATAAATATCGAAAAAGAAGTTGGGCTTTATATATATCGAGATTCTTAGTTTATATATATCGACACAACAAATTAGTCAAATGTATATTTACTGCAAAAAAATCAAAAAAAAATGCAGTATAAAACCAAATTGCTCACTCCAACAACACGGTAAATCATGGGACCCAACGATGAGATAGGATTACCTTCTAAAAATAGAATGTAAGCAGTGGTAGAAAACACTGCCTCGTGTCACAACTAACTGATTAACATAAGTAAATAGTAAATAAATATGATTGGCTTATAAAGAAGGGAGGTTATATTTACTGAGACATGTTCCATAGCAAAAGTTTGTTTACATTCTAGAGAAACGAAGACATAGTTTTCATGGCCACAATTAAAGCGAGTATCAACATTTGAGCCAAAAAGATACATTAATGCATATAAAAGTCGTGTTTTCTGGTCCAAAAGAGTGAAATGTTAAAGCATTCAACCCCACAGAAGATCTGGATCCTTCTCGGGTAAGGTTTGATTGATCCCAGGAGGACCTCACAATCATATACAGGTGCTTGTACAAGCTTGTCAATTGTATTACCATCTCTTTTAGTGGCCTCTCAATTTAGTTTTTAAACCTATTATGATTTTGTTTGAATTGGGAGCTACGATCTTGCGATGCTAATCCATCTTTATCAGTGTTGAATCCACAATATTGTTGCACAACTAACACAGAAGCAGATGCTGAAAAATCTGAAGTTACTAGAAGATCACCGATAGTTCCTAGCTCCGGGCATTCACTCCAATCATCTAAACCAGCTTTGAGTGGTGATAACATCCCTTTACTTCTTCCTACTATGAAAAGATCAAATCTCTCACTTGCTGCTTTTATAACTGCAACTGTTTCTGCACCATTATTTGAAACTTGCTCTAAATATACAACTGAGTTGTAATGAGCGGCTCTTCGTCTAAATTCAATTATATGACCTTCATCAAGCTTCTTTTCAGATTCCGTATCTATTTTTAGTGGTACAAAACCTTCTCCATTTTCGACATAGTCATCAGGCTGAATATCTACTACATCTTTACCAGGCACAAACCTTAAAACTGTTAAGGTAACATTTGGATGACCTACCATTCTCCATGCATACGCTAATGCCTCCCGATCATCAGGTCCGCCTATATAAATAACCGCAACATGATGATGCATTTCTGAATCTTCTTCTAATGCTAATGGTGTACCGATTCCACGGTCAACAAGAATACCAACAGAACAAGGAGCGTTTGCTAATACATTATCGTTTACATCTTTGTAAGCAGGGTTCATATCTTCCAATTTGTTGTGGATGGTCATTCTTTTGTGGAACGGTAAAATAATAAACGTGGCACCCTTATCTTCGGCTATACTCCATACATCTTCGTGCATTGTAGCGTAAGGAGACATAGTGGATAATGTTCGGATAGAAAGTAAAGGGTTTTCTATGGTTAATTGGTCGAACATGGATATCATTTGATCGGTTTGTCCGTTAACTCTTCGGTTACTTTGTGAGCCAGACCCGGAAGGACCGTGGACTACTAGTAAAGCACTTGTGTGCTTAGTTAGCTGGATTAGCTGAAGGGCGAAAACTGAAATAGGTGATCGTCTAGTTGCATTGGAAAGCCTGAGGATCGTGCTTATACCCGGAACTGTTTGTAGCTCGTGTACACAAGTGAGGATTCGCATCTCAGCGTCTTGTTTTAATTTCTGTAGACTTCTGGTTCTTCCAGGGAGGAAATGTTTTGTTTTAGTATGAAGACTGTTCATCATAGGTGATGTTGTGATGGTCATAACTAGAATAGCAATTATCATTGACCCGTAATCTTGTGCACTAAGTATGTTTTGGTCACGCGCCAAGGTGAGAACAACCACCGAAAAAAGACCCTTGGTTTTCATGAGAACGGCAAGTGAAATCCCCTCGCGAACGGGAGATTTGAAGTAAAGGGAAACCGCGATGGTGCTCATAAGCTTCGGCACGATAGACACGACAACAACGGTGATCAAGAAAAAAACATCGAGTCCATCTTGGATTATGACATCGAATTGCATTCTCAATCCAACACTTGCGTAATAAAGAGGCATGAGAAAATCAGTCACGAAGCCTTGAAGAACCATCGTGAATCTATGCCCGAGGACATCTTGTGGTATAACTAGACCAAGTACGAATGGACCAACCACCGCGCTAATACCAATTGTGTCCGTAATTAGACCACAACCCAACACCATGGTCAGAATAACACATATGGAAGTCTCGCTAAGATCTTCCCCGTCTCTCGTTCTTTTAACCATCCAAAGAATTGTTGGGCGAAAAACACAAAAGGCGAGCAATAAAAATACTAACCCACAAATCAACGCGTAGTAAAATTTCTCATGGCTACCCGTGATTGAAGAAACTATTGCTAGAAGAATCCAAGATATTAATTTATTGACAAGACCAGAAGACATTGCAAGTCTTCCTAATTCAGAATGAAGAAGCTTTAGCCTCCCTAGCGTATCAGCCATGGCTGGTAAACCTGACATTGAAAGAGCTACACCCCAATACATGCTTCCTAGTGACGGAGTTCTTGAGACTACAAAAGCATAGAAAACGGAGCCAAAGATGAAAGGGAAGATAGCTCCAGTTATCCCAAAGCTTACGGCTTTGCTACCGATTTTTCTTGATATTGTTCGTAAATCAATCTCTAAACCCAGTAAGAATAAATGATAGGCAAGGCCTAAGTTACCGACTGTCTCTAATATCATTAGATGATTGATTCTGAAAATGTTCTTCGACATAAGACCTCCAAATAATGATGGACTAATCAATATTCCGGCAAGCAATTCCCCGACAAAAGGTGGCTGGCGGAGCTTTTTTCTGCAGAGGAAGATAAGAATGTGGGTTAAAGCAGTCACAATAATGAGCTGCATGATGAAGATAGGTACTTTTTCATCTAAAACATCAGGGTCTCGCCAGACTCCATTGTTTTCTACGGTTTTCGTCACGTAGCATATAGTTTCATCACCTTCCGCTTCCTTTTTATATATTGGTATGTCTTTCGGTTCCTGTAAAAAATCTATATTCACCATCTTTGCCTGATCGAGGTGTCAGCGCCCTAGGTCAAAGGTGTCACCGCCTTAGGTCAAAGGTGTCACCGCCCCTAGGTCAAAGGTGTCACCTCACCTCTTGCCGGTTTAGTTCACCTCTTGCCTAATCGGATCGGACAATAATGACAATGATAGAGAGAAAAAAAGGTTTTGGTATAGGTTTCTCTATAATTTGTGACAAATGTATGACATATATATAAGACCCCGCTTCATAAGGGTGCAGTCTGACTTTAACATTGATACACACGGTCATGATGAATAGTCAAAGTGCCAATGACTTGTAATTAAGTCAACAACGATAATATACAATTTCAACCCCATTTTCGTTAGTTGTTATAATCCTTTTCGTTAGTTGTACTAGATATTCAATAAGAACTCTGGTTCTTTATGTAAACTTTATTTCTTAACGGCTTTTATGCCTCTCATGTATGAAAAAAAAAAAAAAAAAAAAGACAATTAAATAGACATTTCTCTATATATTTTGGTCAAATTACTATTTTTATAGCTAATTGTAAAATGACAATGACCGAGCTCCATATTCAACATAGTTTTTTTTTGGGACATGAACATCAATTTTTTCTATATAACCAAATTCAATTAAAATTCAAGGTGGGGCGGAAGCAAATATATTTTCAAAAAACAAGTTTATAATTGAAAATTGTGAAATACAATTTTATGAAAAAAAGAAAAAAAATTAGTACTCTTTAGAAGCAACACTAGACGACTTTTAAAAAGAACACTAATATACTTTAACATTTTTACAAAATCCCGTGCAAGAGTAAAAGAAACAAAAAATTGTTTTTACCGTGTCTAAAAAATTATCACTTATATTAAAATAATTATTTACAAAAAATTATAACTCTAAAAAATCAAGATATCTTTTCACTCAACATACAACTTTTACCCCTAATTAAATATTATAATTTATATTTTCGATAGACATTCAAGATATCAATATATTTATATAATATATTTTAGTAATCACATTTATAATAAATGATTTTTTTTAGTTTGTATGCAAAAGTAAGTGAGACAACCTTTTAGAAACGGAGAGAGTATTGTCAAAGCTATCTCAGATTAAATTTAGTGTAGAAGAGTATTTGATGAAGATTATATTTCAAGAATCAACATGGAAACTTTTAACATTCTCAAAATACTTGAAGATTTCCATCCTATGAATTACACCCAAGAGTTCTCATCACAAATAATTTGTCATACAATGATTGCAAGATTTTGATTAGTAACTTCAAAAAAACATGAGATTGCTAAATTCTTATCGTATGGAGGAAGACTTCGACTCATTAGAACTATTCTTACCAATCTAGCAATATACTTGGAGTATGCACAATCTAAAAATAGTTATAAGTGAGATAAATAGCAAGGTGTGTGTATTCTTATGTAAAGGGACAAGTTCATACACTTGGGACTTGGAAAGATATATGTCTCCCATATGATGAAGGGGGTTGGGTATAAAATACATCTTTATCCAAAACAAAGTTGACATATTAAAACAATATTGGCTTAGAAAACGAGTTGGGTTAGCTCAATTGTCCATGACCTTGCTATTGGCTTAGATATCCTACAAGATGTGTCATGGTGCTGGCTGGAGAAAAAAAATACAGAGATGAAGTTTTCAAACTAATCAAACACCACATCGGAAACGGGGTTTATACCATTGTAGCTTAGAAGGAAGCCTCAACACTACCAGGGGACTTGGTTAAGGGAACCCTGCGCAATGATCGGTGAATAATTTCTAACCCTAATGACTATCTAGTCAGGCAAGTCTGTTAGTATCACTACTACCCACTCAAAAATTATGTGTCGTTATAAGCAATTGAACACCCTGTCTGGGTGACAGTCCTAATTACTAAGGGAGGTCCTAAACTTGGCCAGAGTTAGGAATATAATAAATAGCAAACACATAATACAATCATAAAATAAAGTGCTCAACCCAATTAAATCTACTCCTAAACAATATAAAATAGAAAAATAAAATTCAAGGTTTATACATAGTGTAAATCCAAACTATGGAAAAATTAGTTCATAATTAAAGTTTAAGAGTAAAGAGATTAGAAATATAGTTTAGCTAAGTATCTAATACAATTTACCTTAAAAGTAGCGGTGGAATGATGTAGAAGTGTTGTCGTGATACCCCAGCTTCTGTTGTCTTCCTTCTCTATCGACTTGATCTCTCTCTCTCTCTCTCTCTCTCTCTCTCTCTCTCTCTCTCTCTCTCTCTCTCTCTCTCTCCCTCTCTCTCTCTCTGGTGAATTTCTGAATAAAATTAAGGCAAGGACATATTTGAAAACATTTTGTGGGTCATGGACTAGGTTTAAATAACCTAATCCAACCCAAACATGCTTTCCTTAAAAAATGAACTGGTTTGATCCACAAAAACTGTAACTTTAATAAATTATTCATTACATCTTCAAATCACAAACCGTCAGCAGCCACACATTCCTAACTCAGAGTCGTATATGGATATAAAAGTAATCCTCCAAATTCTTTGTCAATCTCACGTGGAATTAAAAACAATCCAGTTTCTAAATCTGGCTGACATGTCTTGCACTTTCTAAAACTGGCTTCTTTATCCTTTAACTCTTGGTTTCCTATTTGATCTCCTCCCATCGACTTCATATCCAAGCTTTGTCATCTAACATCATCCTTGCACCTAAGAGTTTCAGACTTCACACATAAATTACACCTAAAATGATCTAAACATAACAAATCTCCAAAACTAGACAAGAAACGAGAATATATCAATAAATAGGGAAAAAAATTCATCTAAGCACATAATGAACCTGAAATGATGTCTCATGACTAGATTATTATATCACAAATATGGAGACATTAAGGCCACCATGTCTGTTTATCACTCATCTTACCAGAATAAGTTTTGCCCGACCTCAACTCTTGATTAAGCTTTTTAATTCAAGCCAAGTGCTCGACCAACTCCTCGTCCTAGGTAGCTTCTGCTTGAGCTTGATCGGATTTGTCGAGAACCATGTCTGCCATGTTTGATGCATCCTAAAGGTTCATATTTATACCCTTGTAAAGAGTGGCTAGTCGAGTCATTTCCCTTTGAATATTCATCCTTAACTTGAAAACCTCTTCCCGATCGTCGATCCTCTCCTTTCTAATGTGGTTGACCGAAGTATGTTTAACAGGAATGCTAACAAAGAAACCTCAGATGTAGGTTGCCTACCATAAAGCAAATAAATTAATAAAAGAATGGTTAAAAGAACAAAAATAACACCTTCAAAATAATTTATAGAAATAATGGTTTATATCATTAAGGATCACGTCATATTAATATTGATCATATGCGTGGATCTGAGCGTAAGTTCAAAAGGCCTATCAACCAAGTCAACCCCCAAAAAATAAGGGCCAATGCAAACCGAGGGGACCTCAATACGGACTAAAGCCCTGGGGTTGTAAAGAAACATTCTGAAAGAATCTTTGTCTGTTTCCTTCAAAGAGGGATCACTACATCGACTTCCCATCCATCAATAAGTTTCACCTCAATTAGCTGATGGAGGGATATGAAGTTGAACATGACGAGGTATTTCTCAAGGTGGAAGAGGACCAAACTTGTTACCCTTTGACTCTCCTATGTAAAGATGACTTTTTGCATCAAACAAGTTTTTCATATCCATGCAAAAAATAAGAGGAAGAAAGAGTGTCTTGAGGGTTGTGATACAAGAAAACAACAAGGAATAACACGCTCCGAAGGAAATTGATAGAAATGGAAGTTTAGTGACAAAGGCATCATGTATATAAAGAAAATAACAATGGTTCACCTCTCTAAGGCAGTGCACACATTTTCCTTGAAAAGGTCTAAGTAATCATAATTAACCAACCAATATTAAGTTGTCACGTGTCTCACAATTGTACCAAAATAACCACTTATAACTACCATGCACAATCACCCCAAATGGATCAGATGAATTCCTTAGTCGGGCCATTATAATATCATCGAGATCGTCCATCAAATTTCAAGAGGATGTTGATGGGATCGTCCATGTTTCGTCAAGTGTGACAATCTGATTTAATCCTCGTCCAGTTTGGCTATTGGTGCCTCCCTCAACAGTCGAGCCCAACAAGATCTATGAATAGAGCTCGAGGAAGTAGGTCCTACTTTGCTATGCGATTGGGGATAGAGTCTCCCGAACATCCCATAGTAGAATAAGACAAAAGGCCCAACCAGGTAGACTGTACTTTCCTTATCTATAAATATCCATGAAATATACCGAAAAAGGTATCACTCGTATTTTTACGGTTCATATTACAGTCTGATTTAGATCCATATACTCTCTTCAGCCCTCTGTCACAATACTAACCGAACAGTTCGAGTGCCATCGGGAGGTACACCTCTCCGTGGTCATGACTTTTCTCTGATTCCAAGTCACTCGGCTCAATCGAAGGCAATTTCAGCTTAAGCACCACCAACAACATCATCTGGATTTCTATTTTTTGTGTACTTCTATCATTTTTGCATTTCACGTTCTATTAGATGTCATGATCATATTCTGAATGGAATTTTTTTGTAGAATATGATGTAGGCTAATGTATTTGAAACCGCCAACAGTGTATAATGCGTTAATAAAAATTTGAAAATACTTTTTAACCATATTTTTATAGTTAAGAAAAATAATTTAAACATCTAACTGTAATCTGATGGGAATAACTATATATAACGCGTAAATTGGTCAACAAAAATAATTGAAAAAAAAATAAAATGATTCAAGTGGGGTTGGACCCAAACATCCAAAAATATCACATCAAAATGACCCTTATGCAGGTCCGGTCCTTGGCATAGGCCCTGGAAGCAACCACCTCGTGCCCCAAAAAATTTAGTATTTTTAAGGGCCCCTTTTCGGGAGAATTAAATATATATATATATATATATATATATATATATATATATATATATATATATATATATATATATATATATATATATATATATATTTGAATTCAGTATAGTAGCATGAATCATAAGTTTTTTTTTATTACATAGGAGGTCCAGGGACCATTGGGCAATAACCCATGAAACAAATAAAAGACTAGTCTAGAACATCATAAATCAAACCCGAGTTATAAATGACCCTCGGTGTTTTCATCTCCATTCGATCCTTTGCGAGAATACTCCATATTCCTGATGTCTCCCTAAATGTTCTAATTTTATGCCATTGGGAGACATCATTTTTGGTGTTTATTTGATTATTTAGATAGACTTTTGGTGCTAATATGCAATAATCCGGAATTTCCATTTTATTTCTAGTAATTTTGATTTATTAAACTTTTGCGCGTAATATTGGTATTTTTAGTGTAAAGTTTACAGGTTTTAGATGTTAGCTAGAAGAGGAATCCGAGGAGAAAGTCAAAGATCATGATATGGAGTCAAGACTTAAAGATAAATCCCGAAGATATTATTTTTAGAGCTGAAAATCTATTTTCCAGGCCATAGATTGCTGATTTCGAGGTGCTTAAGAGATGATTTAGCCGCTGACCCTTGAAGAGATTATGTTCCTTATCGAGTTACGGAACTTTAGCAACTGGAATGAGGTCAATCGGGGTCATAACGAAGCGGGAAAAGCCGTTTTAGTGAAGGTGTATCAGCAGTTACGGGATTTGGGCTTAATTAGTGGACTTGGGCTTTTCTAATTTTTACTTAATCCTTAAGTAAAAGCCCTAATCCGATTTTATGATTATAAATAGGTCTTTAGACCTCATTATTCAGTACCTCTCATTATATTCTTCAAATTAAAACATCATTAGAAGAGAGCGTCAAGAAGAAAAGAAGCTTGGAGCTGGAGACTGTCTATATCTCCACGTTGCAGCCAATTCATCTTCCTAATTAGGTTTCTATTTTCCTTTCTGTAAAACAATTATGAATTCCTTTTTATTTATTTTCTTAGTTTTTCCAATTATGAGCTAATTTTAATTAGTGCTTGAGATCGCATTATGGATTGATTTTGATTCTATTTTATTCTATGCTTTTGTATTTGGGATTTTTTACAATTGAAATCAAATTGGGTATTATGTATTTTTCATTAATTTGTTCTTAATAACTATAATTGACGTAATTAACCAATCATAGGTCTTAGTATCTAGGCTATTCCAATTAGTGGCGATTGGATCACCTTGACGGGGGGTTTAGGTACAGAAATAATTAATGAATGTAGGATAGAAATTATTTGACTCTGACGAGCGTAATTAATCCTATGGCCAATTGGGTAAAATAAACTTAATCACTTAAGAATGGACTATAATCACCCTGACGGGGTTTGTAGCATTTAAGAGTAGCTCCTTAGTCCACCCTGACGGGGGTAAGGATGACCTTAGAATCCCGACCATTACTTTTTACCAATTTGTCCCTTAAACGAAACATGGAATAAATAAGAGTTAGATGAAATCCTTGCGTATCTCAAGTGCTACTTTCTCATACTTGCGTTTTACTTTTATTTACTTGCGTCTTAGTTAATTATTTGCATTTTCCATTTAGTCTTTCATTACTTAGAATAATAAAAACAAACAAACAATCATTATATCTTTTACTTGCTTTCATAAGTGCAACCAATCATTACTTGATAAGCATTGTAGTCAACCATCCCGTCCTTGGAACGAATCTGTTTTATCAACTATATTACTTGGGACAACCGTACACTTGCGGTTGTGGTTCGATTATTTATTGCATTTATTTAGAACACACAAAGGACCACCAAGTTTTTGGCGCCGCTGCCGGGGACGGTAGCGTGTGACCACTGTGTTTATCCTTTAGTGATAGTTGCATTTATTTTTATTTTTCAGTTTTACGCTTGTGTTTGCTTGTTTTGTTTTTACAGGTGCTTTATTCAGGTAATGATCAAGAAATTTAATTAAAGATGTATAGAGGACATTACCCAGATCCCGATCCATATGACTATTGGGAAGACTCTTCGGGACAACAACAATGGGGTAGTAACTTCTACCAACAACCTTATCAATACCCGCAAGAGCAAGGATGGAACAATCAATGGATCGGGAGTACTCAACAACAAACACCATATCACTATCAACACGAGCAAGAATGGAACAACCATTGGGTTGAAAACATTCAACAACCTTCACCTCAACACTATCAGCAATAGACACTACTAGAGAGAGTTAATCGCCTACGCGAGGAATTTCAAGCAGGAGAACCAGAGCGTAAGGCAAGAGATGAGGAATTCAAAGCCACCCATGCACTCATACAACAGAGCCTAGATGAAATGGCTGCCCGAAACAACCCTCCTAACTTAGTTGAAACTGGTAGTATGTCTTATGAAGATTCCACTCCCCCGAGGGATGGAAGAGATCAACTGGAAGAAGTAGTTGAGGAGGAGGTGTTGAAGGAAGATACTATTGATAGTGATATGACCATCATGCTGGTTATAAATGAAGACCACCATGTGGTTAACAATCCTATTAGCATGGTGGAAGAAGGAGTAGCAACAAAAATCCTAGAAATTGAAGCTGAGATTGCTATTCCTATGGTGCGTGCACATGATCCAGATACTGAACGCAAACAAGAAGAAGAGGTGATCGAGATTCAGATTCCACATCGAGAATATGATGAAGTAATAGTGGAAGATTGGATTGAAAGCGAAGACGAATGTGAAGTGGTTGAGAAACCAATTGAAGAGTTAAAGCTTCATAATAAAAGAGAAATCGAATTCCCACCACAAAAAGTTCACCAATCCCTATCTCCACCACTAGTCATCATTAGAGATAAAATATCGGAATCACCTCTATTATTAAAAATGATCAAAAGGTGCTACGCAAGAAAGGTGCTACACCGCGAGAGTAAAGCGGCAAGGAGAAGCACCTACCCACTACACTTTAAAGAGGAACGCGAGATTAAAGAAAATACAAATGAGCTTATACCGTCGAGAACGGTTATCTACTATCGTGTGGTGAAGAACGAGTTTCGCCATGAAAGCAAGGAGGCGAAACGGAGATACTACCCTCCCCCTTTCAGAGATCGATTGAATAAAATTTTAAGGGGGAAGGTTTCAAAGCTTACATGCCAAGGACGAGGCGAATTCAAGCGGAGGAGAACCGCAAAGGCCTCAATACCATCTTCATGGAAGGTAACGCGTCGAACTTAAAGACGTAATAAACAAAAGTGCTTCTTGGGAGACAACCCATGTTTTAAATTGCTTTCATGTCTTTTAAATTCTTAGTGTGAATTAGAGTAATGGTTATTTATTTAGTGTTTATTTTTAAGAAATGAGAAAGGTTGGTGTTTTTGATGATTACAGGAGTAAAGGTCACGAGTTTGGGATACCTAGAACGAAAAAGAATAAAAATTTTGGGTTCCAATACAGTAGAAACCGGGTACCCGGTTTGTAGAATGCGGGTACCCGTTTTCGGTGCTGTACCCCAGGTATCAAAACTTCGGAAGATCATAACTTGACGCTCGGAGGTCGGAATTAACTTTTTCTTTAGCCTAAACCGCATAACTTTTCGAGCTCTATCCAATGGTGAAGTCGAAAATTTCGTATGAACAGCTAAAAGTTTCTGACCCAGCGTTTTGAGGCCCGGCATTAGTTGCGTCTCGTGGTTGCGTCTCCACTTAGCACCATTGATGACGAACCAAAGCTCCAAAAACACTTAAATTCCATCATCAAAACACCAATATATCACCAATCCTTACCTCTAAACATCATCCCAACACATAATCAATCACAAATCTTTCCAAAAACACCAAGAAATTCAAGTTTTAACCCAAAAATTTCTTCACCAAAGCTTAAATTATATCCTTTAAACCTTTCCAACACCATAGATATTAAATACCCATCTCAACTAAATCACAAATTCCACTACTGTGCCACTTTCAACAATATCAAGAGACACAAATTTCATCAAAAGCTTTGGTAATTTGATGGTTGGAGATTGCAAGTGCAAGGTATCAAATCATCATAAATTCCATGGCCAATCCGGTAAAATAGCTAGAACTATTCTTTTATTTCTATTACCAGTTGGGAATTAAGATTTATTTTAGTTATTTAGCGGAGGAATTGTGAATTGTTTGAGCATATTAATATTATATATTTTGCAAGTAATCTTTAAGTAGGTGAAAAATTGAGTTTGGGGTCATCAAAGATGGCCATGAAGGTTGGAAAAGGTACGAAGAACATGATGAAGATAAAAAGTTGGATGTTGAGGAAAGATTTTCGTAGAAGAGATGATGATTTAGAGGGTTAGGAAAAGATGAAGACTTGGAAAATATGACATGAGAGTTCGAAGTATTCAAAACTTCAACATGAGACTACACGTAATCGGCCTAGTGCCGATACAGATATGTTTTCCTATCCTTTCTCATTTAGTGTATATTAGTTTAATTGCTTTATTGAGTCTTTTCGAGTCGTGGGGACACGACTCATTTTTGAGTTTGGGGTGGGGTTCGTTGCCTCATCCCAGTTTTTATGTGTTTATTTGTTTTAATTGCTTTCAATAAAATAATTAGGAGTTGCGTTTGACTGTAGAAGATTTTAAATGTCCCTTTTAAGCATACTTTTGATGAATCCATGATAGTAAATAGTGGACTTTAGGGATTGATATAAAACGCACTTACAATTGCATGCGAACATAGGTAATTGATAGGAAAAATTAATTAACAATGCAAATGAAGTAAGCTTGTACTCAAGGAATATGTTTGGTGTGTAGAACGTGAAATCCTAATTAGTAGAGAACCCACCTAGATATGAACTAAAGACAAGCTATGTACTTAGGAAAATGATAGGGGCAGTTCTTTGTTAGCGATTTGAAGCCTTTTAGCTTGCTATCCCTTATTATAATTTTATCCGTCTTAGCCCAATTTTGAGCCTTAAGCCTTTTCTTTTGCAGCCACGATACAAGCCCATTATCCTTTAGATTATTAGGCATGACCAAATGACCCGCACTTGAATCACAACCCTGAGACTTGTCTCGAGCTTGAGTTTGGGGTGGAGGGTCCACATTTGGGAAATTACATTGGGAAGGGATTATATGTGTTTGTATTGAGGCACAAAAAGGTAGATGATATTATTATTTGTAACCCTTTGGCGGGATTTGAAAAGAAAATAGAGAAAAAAAGAAAAGAAAAAAAAAGAGAAAAAGAAAATTATAAGAGACATGACTTTTCACATCAAAACGAGGGTCATGGGTATCTTGTACAAAAAAATGAAAAAAAAAGGAAATAAAAAGAAAGAAAGAATAAAATAAACCGGCAAAGTGGAATATTTTTGGAAATCATCTTAGTTTTCATTGGGTTGACATGGGGACGCAACATTAGTGCGTCAATTGGGTGAGTGAGAACATTTTTTAGCGTAAACTCAAGCTCGAGGACATTGTTGATGGTAAGTGAGGAGAGAGCCAAAAGCTCACTTCAAATTTACCAAATATACATCCACACCGTCCTTAAGCCATTATTAAAACCATAAAGACCTCGTGATTCCTAAGTGCATAGTGAATTTATGATTCTGTTGATAGGGAATACGCTAGGTGGAGCGTTCAAAAGTAGTTAGGATTAATGACCACCCTATAGCCATCATACAGATATGAGTACAAGTGTAACCTTCAAGCATTGCGACTTTAATTTTATGATTGAGATTATTTATATTTGATGTTGCATGATTAGTGTATGTATATGTTAGTTCTTAATGTTTGCTATATGAGATTTATCTTTAGCATTGCTTTAGGGTTTATTTGCTAGCTTCTATTTTCTCTTGCATCTACTTCATTCCCCTTGTTTTATTTAGTTTTGCTTTGTCGGGACGACAAAGGTTTGAGTTGGGGGTCTTGATGTCTCCCTAAATGTTCTAATTTTATGCCATTGGGAGACATCATTTTTGGTGTTTATTTGATTATTTAGATAGACTTTTGGTGCTAATATGCAATAATCCGGAATTTCCATTTTATTTCTAGTAATTTTGATTTATTAAACTTTTGCGCGTAATATTGGTATTTTTAGTGTAAAGTTTACAGGTTTTAGATGTTAGCTAGAAGAGGAATCCGAGGAGAAAGTCAAAGATCATGATATGGAGTCAAGACTTAAAGATAAATCCCGAAGATATTATTTTTAGAGCTGAAAATCTATTTTCCAGGCCATAGATTGCTGATTTCGAGGTGCTTAAGAGATGATTTAGCCGCTGACCCTTGAAGAGATTATGTTCCTTATCGAGTTACGGAACTTTAGCAACTGGAATGAGGTCAATCGGGGTCATAACGAAGCGGGAAAAGCCGTTTTAGTGAAGGTGTATCAGCAGTTACGGGATTTGGGCTTAATTAGTGGACTTGGGCTTTTCTAATTTTTACTTAATCCTTAAGTAAAAGCCCTAATCCGATTTTATGATTATAAATAGGTCTTTAGACCTCATTATTCAGTACCTCTCATTATATTCTTCAAATTAAAACATCATTAGAAGAGAGCGTCAAGAAGAAAAGAAGCTTGGAGCTGGAGACTGTCTATATCTCCACGTTGCAGCCAATTCATCTTCCTAATTAGGTTTCTATTTTCCTTTCTGTAAAACAATTATGAATTCCTTTTTATTTATTTTCTTAGTTTTTCCAATTATGAGCTAATTTTAATTAGTGCTTGAGATCGCATTATGGATTGATTTTGATTCTATTTTATTCTATGCTTTTGTATTTGGGATTTTTTACAATTGAAATCAAATTGGGTATTATGTATTTTTCATTAATTTGTTCTTAATAACTATAATTGACGTAATTAACCAATCATAGGTCTTAGTATCTAGGCTATTCCAATTAGTGGCGATTGGATCACCTTGACGGGGGGTTTAGGTACAGAAATAATTAATGAATGTAGGATAGAAATTATTTGACTCTGACGAGCGTAATTAATCCTATGGCCAATTGGGTAAAATAAACTTAATCACTTAAGAATGGACTATAATCACCCTGACGGGGTTTGTAGCATTTAAGAGTAGCTCCTTAGTCCACCCTGACGGGGGTAAGGATGACCTTAGAATCCCGACCATTACTTTTTACCAATTTGTCCCTTAAACGAAACATGGAATAAATAAGAGTTAGATGAAATCCTTGCGTATCTCAAGTGCTACTTTCTCATACTTGCGTTTTACTTTTATTTACTTGCGTCTTAGTTAATTATTTGCATTTTCCATTTAGTCTTTCATTACTTAGAATAATAAAAACAAACAAACAATCATTATATCTTTTACTTGCTTTCATAAGTGCAACCAATCATTACTTGATAAGCATTGTAGTCAACCATCCCGTCCTTGGAACGAATCTGTTTTATCAACTATATTACTTGGGACAACCGTACACTTGCGGTTGTGGTTCGATTATTTATTGCATTTATTTAGAACACACAAAGGACCACCAATTCCGTCTGGTGGGTCTTCAAGTAGTGTGAAGTCCTCATCTCCATTAAGACCAACTCGAGCCAACCAATCGGCGCAATAATTCGCTTCCCTATAAATATTCTTCAAAGCAAAACCCGAATTTCGCGCCATTATCGAACGAATGCGGTGAATCCAGAACGCTCCGGAGCCTCTACCCTCTCCTATAGTCAGAATTGCATCCAAAGCTTCCCGTGAATCCGTCTCCACTACCACTTCTCTAGCGCCCATCTCCTCTAGTAGACGGAGCCCTTCGCACAACGCAGCTAACTCCACAAGAATCATAAGTTAACTCATTGGTAAAATGATATGTTTTTTCATGAGAGATTCAAGGTTCAAGTCTCATCCCAAAATAATTTTTCTATAAAAAAAGTTTCTCGATTTTTTTATAATTATTTTTAATGTATATATAGAGGGGCCTTTATTATGAAATTTGCTTTGAACCCCAAAAATTTCAGGACCGTCCCTACCCTTATGGGTGATTGTGGAGTCTTCACAAGGGAGACAATGTCCTTCTATTGAAAACATGAATTACAATGACGAAAAGTAGAGGACGATAAAGGTAGATTGAATTGAGATACAAAAGTGCAAAGTGCGTGTTCATTGTGATGTCCCAAGTGTTTACGCTATGATTGTAAGGACTCGGTAATGTGTAAGGCTTGTGGTGATGATGTTGAAGATCATATATATAATTGATCATTATTTCAGCATTTGACTAGCGTTGTCCTTTCTTCAAGTCTTTCACAACAATATAAGATGGAAAAAATTCAATAGATGTTCGCTCTCTAGTATAAAATTTCGAGACATAAAATAGATATTTTTAATAACTGAGAACAATGGATATTATTGAGTAAAAAAATTAGATTTTCAAAATGAAACGGTAGATGAACTAGTATAGGTAAATTGATAGATTAGATCTATCACCGATGAAAATTCTGTCACCGCCCTTATAAGAGGAGCAAGTGATGAGTAGGTTGGGAATGGAAGTGACATTACAAGAAGTGCCTGAGTTTATAACCCAAGAAACGTTTGAAAGAGACGTGAAGCGATTCATGAATAAATCTTCCGCGTTAATGTGAGAATGTGAATGAGATCGATGAACTTTGGTAATATGACTAAATTTGTCACATAAATAATATTGTAATTTTGTGATAATGTTTGATACGTTGTATTGTGTATTTATAGAAAACGAATAATCGGAAAAAAGTATGATAAAAGATATTTAATTGATGATATTAATTTTTTTTTAAAGGTAAGGTAATTGTAGTTTTTTTTACTGGGAAACAAAACAAAGATTAACTGATTTCTGTCTTATGAAATTCCTTCATGATAGACGTCACATTGGTGATCCCATGTAACCGGTTGATGACCCTGTGTCCAATATTTTTTACGAGATTGTCTGTTTAACCATTCCACCTTCTTGAGGCATGCTTGAAGGTGATAGGGTCAAACTCTCCAGGTTTAATTTTCAGATGATCAGTTGGATTTTCAAGTATTATTAATAATTCATATATTATTATTAAATAGGATAAATCCAATTATATAATTATTTTACGTAAATGAAATGATGAATAATATAGTGAAGAATATAACGAAAATTGAGATTGTAATAGCTAAAAATTCAAAAGGATGTTATATTGTCTTGTGTGATTTGTTAAATTTGATGGTTGTTAACTTATTTTGTCAAATAATATCTAAAAATTGAGTATTGTTCTACAGTGAATTAATTTACCAGTGTAAAATGGTTTTTCTTAGATGTATTGGAAAATACTCTCTTATCTGTTTCTGTTTGGCGATATAAAAGAAATATTATTTTGAAAAAGGAAATAGGAGTATCTACTTGTCTTATCTCTTTGATAATAATGCACACTTGACACTCTTACAGTCTTACTAGAAAGATAAAGAAATAGATGAGTTCCTCCTCTTGTATCTACTCACAAATGGCATCTAACATTGCTCCTCACACCCTCTTAAAACCCAACCACAATTCCCTTCTTTTCAATGATTCTTCTCTTCCTAAACGCCTTTCATCTTCTAAAATTATCAGAAAAAGGATTTCTTTTACTGCAACAAAAGCCTTGCTTTCCACTACAACTACTAGAGAGACAGTGTTGAAGGACTTCCATGAGAGAAGAGCCCTTAAGGTATCCTCCACCAACTCTTCTCTTTATTTCTAAACGTTTTCACTATAATAACAGAGTTTTATGTATCAAGTGATAATTATATTCAGTTCTGCTTTTGTTTTATATCATAAGCCTTGAAAGAGTTGTACTAATATGTCTACAAAAGATAAACCTATAAATTTAATGACATCTAATGTTATGAATTGAACTTGTAGATCATCTCTGGCTTGCATAATTTGGACAGAGAGAATGTTGCTTCTGTAGTTACAGCTGCAGATAAGGTTAACTTTCCTACTCAAAAGCAAACCTTGCATTTAATATTTTATTAGTTCTGCATAGTTACTTAGTTTTTGGTCTGTTACTTAACATGTTTAATTAGTATGCGTTACATTGCACACTTGTATATAAGTAACAAACTTTGTTTCTACCTCATCACACAGGGCGGAGCAACTCATGTTGATATAGCCTGTGACCCTGATCTAGTGAAACTTGCATCAAGCTTAACTTCACTTCCGGTAAATATTTTCAATGCAGCTGAATTTTTTTTTATTAATTAAATCTTTTTAATAATGTTGGTAATATTTTACTTTTGTAGATTTGTGTTTCTTCAGTTGATCCGTCAGCTTTTCCTGCTGCTGTTGAAGCAGGAGCTCTAATGGTTAGAATATATATGTTTTCATCCTAAGAAATTTAAAAAATTAAATTAAGCAAATATCGCGCAACACTAATGTTTGTGTCTTTTTCCAGGTTGAAATTGGAAATTATGATTCATTTTACGAGATGGGTGTAATATTTTCCGCGGAAGAGGTATTGAGATTTGACAATCACGATTCTTGTTCCCCTTCCATTTTGATAACTCCATGTTCTTAGTCATCTTAATCATCTTATGTAGATTTTGAATTTAACAAAGGAGACAAAGAGGATTCTTCCATCCATTGTATTATCAGTGACTGTGCCTCACACCCTAAGCCTTCCCGATCAGGTTTTAACCATAGATAATAAAATCGGCTTTTTGACCCAAAAAAAAAAATAGAATCGGCTTGAAGCTTGTGCGTAACTTTTCCTATCTTGACCAACAGGTTAAGCTTGCTGAGCAGTTGGAACTATTAGGTGTTGACATCATACAAACCGAAGGGGGAAAATGCTCTACTCCCTCAAAAGCCGGTGTTCTTGGCTTGATTGAAAAGGTACTACTAAGTGCACATTTTATTTTTCTTATATATTACAAGGTCTTTTTGTTTCCGCAATTCACCCCCTTAAAATTTACAAAATTTGCCTTCTACCCTCCTATGGTTTTAAACTCGCGTTCTAATCCCAAGATTTAGTTTTATGTGCACGCTATGAATTGACGTTTTTGTTTAAGGGGTGCACATAAAATTAAATCTCAGGGGGACAGAACGTGAATTACTAACCTTTTTGGGGGGTAAAATACTAAAAAAACCATTAATTCATGCTAATTTCGTCCTTTTCATCTATTTCCTATATAAGGCAACCCCTACACTAGCGGCAGCATATTCCATTTCACGGGCGGTAAATATACCTGTGATGTGTTCTTCTGGACTAAGTTCAGTGACATCACCAATGGCAATTACAGCAGGAGCAGCTGGTGTGGTATGAATTTAGACAACGTGACCGTACATATATATAGGTTTGCAAGAAGGACGGAATGTACTAATTTTGTATCTTATTTAAATTCAGGGTGTTGGCTCGGCAGTGAACAAGCTAAATGATGTGGTAGCTATGATTGCAGAGGTTAGAAGTATAGCGGATTCTCTGGGATTAGCTTCCAAGAAGAAAAATGTGTATGAAGAAAGCTCACTGAGAATATAATGTAGTATGATCTTTGAAATGTAAAACTATTTTGAATCTGAACTCTATTTTATTTTAGAATCATTTTTTACAAAAGTATTAGCCTCATTACACTTCGAGTTAAGTGATATGTGTTTTGTATATTCTCATGGAAATTATGTTTTTAGCGATGAGAAAAGGCATCACATGTTTTTTGGTTCCTAAACCTCACATAGAAGCCCACTATAGGCTTTAGTCATTAGGCGATAATTGACTTTTGGGTACAGCCAATTCTTGAGTCTCTTTAGCTCTATACCTACATATAAATCTCCACACACATCAATGGTCATATACTTACTTTGGGTAACTTGCTTTATCTTGGGCTTGTATTATTACATATGCATAAATTAGACATCTAAGGAACAGGGATGGGGTCTAGGGTCAGAAGATGAAGTGGAGATTATGACCGGTATACAAAGCTCTTCATCAGTAACACGTAAATTGCTGATTATGCTCGGTATATGTCAATCTATATGCTATATCCACTGGCTAGTAAAGTTCTTATCTTTATCTAAGCCTAGTATTTGGCCTAGCAGTTCTCTTGGGACTTCTTTTTCTTTGAAATTTGACTACTCTCTTCCTCTATTAATTTTTATTTCCCTATAACGTCTTTCATGGGGATATCCTTCTTCATATATAGTCCGATTTGTAAGGAGATACAAGAGAAGGAAATATGTGTAAAAAGACTAATAAATAGATTTTCTTTGTTTGAAGCAAAATAAGTCGGATGGAGTTCTCTCTATCATGAATATGAATGATGGTTAAATTCTCGAAACCATCAATATTCAAAGAAAACGTCTAGAACTTATGTTGATTTTATCTAAAAACTTATTTTGACATTTTAAAATGGAGGAATGTACCTTTTAGGGCCCAAATTTTAGAAATGAAATTTTTTAGGGCCTAGTTATTTTTTATGTTTTTTAAGGGGCTAACTAGAAATTTTCTGGTTAGGTTTACGATTTTAGGGGGTACGGACCCCCCTTTTTTTTTTGGAAGTAGATTTTCCCGAGTTTTAATTTTTGGGGGTACACGCCCACCGTTTTTTAAGTTAAGTCCATATTGTTCAAAGTCCGTATTGTCCAAGACAGTCCAAATTAGTCCAAAACAGGGGGATATACCCCCTAATTTTTCAGTTTGCCCCCTAAAAGTATCTGAATACCCCCTAAAATATCAATTTACCCCCTAAAATATCACAATACCCTCTAAAATATCACAATACCCCCTAAACACCCCCTAAAAATCCTGTTTACACCCTAAATTAAATGGTTACCCCCTAAATTAGCAAACCGGGGGTATTACTCCCTAAATATCTAAATCTGCCAAAAGCTCCCCTGTAAAAAAAAAATTAAAAAAATAAATAAAAACCTAATGAAAAAAACAGATCTGATGTCCATGGGGTCGATGGGGGTGTTGAGTGGTGTTTGGATCGTCGTGGAGGGTGGTGGTGGTGGGGCTCGGAGTGAAGACAAGTAGGTGGTGGAGGTGGGAAAAGTGAGACCTGGTGGTTCGTGGATCGTGGTGGCCTGGTGGGGTCTCAGTTCGCAGTGGTGGCGCCTCTGCTTGGTGATTTGGTTCGTGCGGGTGCAGTTGACACGTGCGGTGGTGCAGTGTTCACGCGTGGTGGCCTGAACGTTGGTGGATCTCGAAAGTCGAAGGTCCCAGGGAGAGAAGCAGACGGGGGGGGGGGGGGGGCTGCGACGGTGGATCTGGAGGTGGGGCTGCGAACGGAGGTGGGGGCGGCGACGGGCTCGTGGATCTCGACGGTGGTGCAAGGTGGATCTCGTCGTCGCTGCAGTTGTGGTGGTGGTGGATCGCGTCGTCGCTGCAGTGTGGTGGTGGTGGCTCGTGGATCTCGTCGCTGCAGTGTGGTGGCTCGTCGTCGCTGCTTTGATGACGGCGTAAAGAAGGCGGTGGTGTTGTTGCTGTGATGAAGGTTGGTGCTGGTGGCTTGGAGCAGTGAGGCGGGGGGTTGTGTGGGTGGGTTTCACAGGGGTGCTCGACAATGAATGGGGTGGGTGGGTGGGGTTTTATTAGTTTTTTTAGTTATATCCTAACAGAGTAGTTGGTATCTAAGTGAGACCCTTTTTCAGAAAACAGATGTTACAAGGGCCTCAAAAACTCTTTTACCCTTTAAAATGGACCCATATTTGAACCGTCTTAGTAGGTGGTAAGATGACATGGACAATTTATAACCATTATTCGCAATATTATACAAACAATTGAGATCTTCTATGAAAGTTGTATCTTTCTTCAATTAATTTTCTTTCTCTTTTACAAACCTCTCATCACTAAGTTACCTTAAAACTAGAAGTTCACATGTGAAATTTTTTGTAATAGCATAGTAAATCATACTTGTATAAAATATCCTTAATTCTATATTTATATTGGTCATTGTAATTGGTTAGAATTTAGTGATTTAAAGTTAGAGTTCTTCTAGTTTGATTCAAATTTGAAATACTTTGAGAATATTGTTATTTATATTTTGGAGGGTTAGCTAGTTTTATATTATTTACAAACTGTCTAGATTGGTAACCATTTTGTTATATAAGAAATTTATTTTTGTTACAATTCCAACCTCACCATTTTTATTAATACGTGGATGATTTAGATCTTGATAGCATCCGTGCTTCTCACTTCATATTGTTATTAAAAAATGGAATTAGTTGATTATTCGAACCTCATTTTAGTATTATGTAATTCTATACTTTATCTTTGCCAATTAATTATATAGTAGGGTCTAATGTGGAGTATTTTATAGATAATCTAGCAAAAAAGGGGCAAAATAATCTTGTGGCGGGTATTCCATTTTTTATCTCTTTTGGTCAACTTGTAGTCAACTGGAATCCAAGATTGTGCGAACAAGACTCGAAGACTGATTAATCTAAATAGTCAAGTAGTGTATAATGGCCACTGCTTCTGCTCTCTTCTTTAGAACCTCTATCTTCCACATCAAACCCTTTTCTCCAATCCACACCAACTCTTTTCATCTCAAAGCAACCATGGTAAACCTCTCTCTATAACCTTATAATTCTCACATCAATTCATTTCAATTATCCTTAAAATTCTCTGTAACGGGACGGATTTAGAAATTGATATTTAAGCTCTTTTTTTGTGGTTGGTTATATATAGATGGAAGGGAGTGAGATCAAGGAGGAGAAAACTGGGAAGAAGATAATATTTGTTGCAGGTGCAACTGGAAATACTGGAAAAAGGATCGTTGAGCAATTGTTAGCTAACGGTTTTGCTGTCAAAGCTGGTGTGCGTGACATTGAAAAAGCTAAAGCAACCTTCTCCAAAACCAACCCTGATCTTCATTTTGTAATTATTCTACCTCATATTATCGATTCGTAATTTGTTTCCGTTCATAGTATTATATTTTCCTATTCGTAGGTTAAAGCTGATGTAACTGAAGGATCAACAAAGCTAGCTGAAGCCATTGGTGACGATTCAGATGCAGTTATTTGTGCAACAGGTTTTAGCCGTTCATGGGACTTAACAGCTCCATGGAAGGTTAGTTCATGATTTTGCAGAAACTTGTCACGTTCAAAGAAAAAGATTCGTTTAACATAGTTTTTCGATTAAACAGGTTGATAATTTTGGCACAGTAAACCTTGTAGAAGCATGTCGTACACAAAAAGTTAACCGATTCATCCTCATTAGTTCAATCCTAGTTAATGGGGCAGCAATGGGTCAACTATTTAACCCAGCATACATATTCTTAAATGTTTTAGGACTTACTTTAGTAGCAAAGCTTCAAGCCGAGCAACATATCCGTAAATCCGGTATTAACTACACTATTATACGGCCTGGTGGTTTAAAAAACGATCCACCTACTGGAAATATTGTAATGGAGCCCGAGGTAATATAATTTGAACTTTTTAATTTTTTTTTTTCGTGTAGTGTAATTGACACTCTTTTGTCATGTTAGGATACTCTTTCGGGAGAAGCTATATCTAGAGATCAAGTTGCTGAAGTTGCGGTTAAAGCTTTGCTTCTACCAGAGTCTCATTATAAAGTAGTGGAGATAGTTGCTCGTAATGATGCACCGAAACGCTCATTTGAGGAATTATTTGGTGCAATCAAGCAACGTTAGCTTGTTTGCTTCTTTGACATACTTGCCTCAACTTATAGCTATACATATAATAACTCTTTCTTAAGATGGTTATATTACAAAGAAATGGGACTTGTGATATGCAATTTGGTTTCTTATGTTAATATAAGCATATCCAGTATAAGAAATCTGTTCAAATTTTCCTAAGAAGTATTTATATTCGGTTAGGAAGTCACATTGTTTTTAAGGGTAACTGGGGCTCGTACCCCCCCCCCCCCCCCCCCCCCCCTCCTCAGTTAGTTAAATTGTTGTGTCTCCTTCTTGTGGAATCGGGTGATTGGTTTTGTAAACTCTTTATTTTCTATTTATATTAGAGTAAATAGCACTTTTGCCCCCTGGGTTTATACGCGATAGACAAGTTGCCCCCTAAGTTTTAAAATGTGCCTGGTTGCCCCCTAAGAGTTACTTTTGTGACCCGTTACCCCCTGGGTGCATTTTCCGTCCATTTTCTCCGTTAAATCCGACGTGGCAATTCCATGTCACATTTTTTTTTTAATCCAAATACTAATTAAGTGTTTAATTAAGTTAAAACAAGGGTAAAAAAGAAATTTTATAAATAGTTTTTATAATATTAAATATAAATAATAAAATAACCTCCCCACCCCCACACCCCACCCCTTCTTCTTCTTCCCCATTCTTCTTCTTCGCCCCCGACTACACCTCTGGTTCTTAAAAAAAAAAATCACGAGGGAAATAACCGTGACTACACCTTCGTCCCCGACTACACCTCCGTGAGTAACCCAGGCTCTTCTGGTAAATAGCCAGCTATATCACCATGGTTAAGGTCCATAAAGTTGACTCTGTGAAGTCAAAATCAAGGGACAAAAGTATGGAAGGAAATGATCTAAGATATTAACTCCAGCTAATAAAGATTTGATAGCTGACTGATTTAAACTGGTATTTGTCCGACAAATTGTAGTTAGAATGCAGAGATCTGCATAATAGCAATTTGAGAGTTTTCAATAAAAAAATTATTATGATCTAAGATATTAAAATGAAGCATCTTGTTGTCATAAAATCTAGCTATTAAATTTAGAAGTAAAAAAAATACAGGCATTGAACGGAGAAAAGAAGAAATAGAGCACATTCTTATAAAAACACTAGCTACTGTAGAGATCCTATTGAGTTACTTGATTTTGGAAGTATGGAAGGATGCTTCATGGCAGAATCCTTGTTGGTTGTAGCTTCACTGGTCTTTTAATAAATTCGACATTTGAACATTGCTAGTTCCATAATCCCGTTTTTTCTGGTAGTTTTTTTATCAGTGTAGATGACATTTGTTAGTGATTTTTGCTCTTTCATATTTATGATTATCAAATGGTTAATTGCACTATTGGTCCTTCAATGTTTCGAAATAGCTATATACCCCCTGTGTTTAAAAAGATAGTGAATATTAAGTTTTCCAACCTTAATCCCGGGGAAAATTTGCTTATATTTGACATCTATTGGAACACTGGGTGTATCTGGCTATTTCGCATAACACAAGGACTAATAATGCAAAAAAATAACAATTGAAATCCAGCAAAGCCTCATGATATTATTAGATTGTTATGGATTTGACATTCTTGTTTTGAAGCAGTGGTTCGAGAAAAAGATGTCTGCTGGGAGTATGCTGAAAAGTTAGATGGAAACAAGGTGAAATGTAAGTTTTGTCTTAGAATTTTGAACGGTGGGATTAGTAGAGATTAAAGCATCATTTGTCTAGACTTCCAAGTAAAGGTGTGAACCCATGTGCCAAAGTAAGAGATGATGTAAGTGAAAGAGTTCGAGATATAATATCATCTAAAGACGAAATTAAAGAAGTTCCTCATTCCAAACGTCAAAAGCTTATCGAACCCAAATCACCTCTTAATCATTCAGTAACCAAACTACCCCTTATGACTCTTGAATCACCATCTCCAATCGCTAAAAAAATCCTTTACCCTTCAAACGACCAAGAAAATGCAGAGCGAAGCATTGCTTTGTTCTTCTACGGAAATAAATTGGACTTTCGTGTGGCTCGTTCTCATCTTATCAATCTATGATCGACACGTTAGGGAAATGCCGAAGTGTAATTGTACCACCCTCAGCTGAGAGTTTAAAAACTACACGGTTGGATCGGATCAAATCGGAACTTAGTTTAGAATCGAAAGATGTTGAGAAAGAATGGAACATGACTGGTTGTAATCGTGATTTTTTTTTTTTTAAGAACCAGAGGTGTAGTCGGGGACGAAGAAGAAGAATGGGGAAGAAGAAGAAGAAGGGGTGGGGTGGGGGTGGGGGGGGTGCGGGGTGTGGGGGGTGGGGGAGGTTATTTTATTATTTATATTTAATATTATAAAAACTATTTATAAAATTTCTTTTTTACCCTTGTTTTAACTTAATTAAACACTTAATTAGTATTTGGATTAAAAAAAATTGTGCCATAGAATTGCCACGTCGGATTTAATGGAGAAAATGGACGGAAAATGCACCTAGGGGGTAACGGGTCACAAAAGTAACTCTTAGGGGGCAACGAGGCGCATTTTAAGACTTAGAGGGCAACCTGTCAATCGCGTATAAATCCAGGGGGTAAAAGTGCTATTTACTCTTTATATTATAAGCATTTGACAAAAAAACTGGATATTTTCACTAATCTCTTTTTTTTTTTTTTTTAATTCTTTCCATCTTCATTCACTCGTTCCCTGACTTGGCACATTTAAAGTTTAAAATTTTAAAATGTTTGACCACTTTGTTATTTATTAAAAAAATACGTTCTTCATTACAAAGTTGAGATAATTCCTTAAACATCATTTCATTCTTTAAGTCACTCAAAAAGTCTATGTTTTCTTTTTCACTAATAAGACCAGATAAAATCTGATATACTTATTATATCCTTATATCACAAAAATAGATTTATTGATTACATGTAGGGATGGCAATGGTTACGGTTAAAAACCGAAACCGATGATAACCGAATCGATTAAAAACCGAATTATATAACTGTGGTTAAAACCATTAGGTTATGGTTTCGAAAAGTGTAACCGATGGTTAAAACCGTTAGGTTATGGTTTTTGATAAAAATAAAACTGAAAAACCGAAAACCGTTTATTTTCATATATATTTTCAAATTTTATAATAACTAAGGTTAAATTAGATATATTGAAATTCTAAAATCAAAATCAAATTATTCGATTTAACCAAATAAATAATAAATATGCAATTTAATCAAATGTCAACACAATTTTTTATAAACCTTGTAGTTTCTTTAATATGTGTAGCTTTATTTTATGAAATTTAATATATTTAGAGATAATGACACTTAGGGTCTTGACCACACACCCCTCTTCGAGTTAGCACCCCCACCTAGAGCCTCTTCTTACTAAAGACCTCAGCAACTTTTTAACACATGAACCCCAAAACCCCAATTACTAGACTACCCCTCTTTTGTTTTTTCTATTCCTATATATGCTAATTTGCTGATCTAATTTCATTTACATTCTAAATTCAATACCTCACCTCACTGCTTCTCTCCCCTCTCTCCTCACAACCACCACCGACACCACCTAAATGGCCACCACCACCGCCACCACCGAAATGGCCACCACCACCACCATCTCCCTCCTCCCCCCAGCCCCTAAACCGCCTCGTTACAGATCCAGATCCGCGAGCTCCGGTCCTTCCTCCTTCCTCCATATCCGCGAGCTCGTGACCACCACCACTCTCCTCCTGCGCAGAGCTCGAGATCCATCTGTTTGCTGCCATGGTGGTGCAGCATCTGGAAGCTCCGATAGGTTTCGATGAAGACTGGAGCTGCTGGAGAAGGAGCTTTCGCGAGCTCGTGACCACCGGAGGTTGTGTTCGTGGCTGCTGCCTCCTCGCAACAATGGCAGATCCGGTGAGGTTGCTGGCAGATTCGCGAGCTGCTGTTCGAGTGTTGCAGTGGTGTTGTTGTGCTTGTCTTCATCGGCTTGTTGAAGCTTGTTCCATGGTGATGATGGAGAAGACTGGAGCTGCTGGAGAAGCAGCTTTCGCGAGCTCGTGACCACCGGAGGTTGTGTTCGTCGCTGCTGCTTGCTTCGTGCTTCGCCGGACTCCTTTTTTTTTACTCGCGTACACAGTACGCTTTAGCTTAGGTTTTTTTTTTCAGATCTGGTTTGACCAGATCTGGTCAACTTGTAATTAGTTTAGGTTTTTTTTTTTTTATTTATCTATTGTAATTGGTTTTAAATTTTGAATAGAAAGGTATTTAAATAGATACACATGATTTTGTAGAGTATTTATGTAATTTCAAAGAGTACTCTCTCTATTTCATAGAGTACTCTCTATATTTTATAGAGTACTCCGACTTTTTATATAGAGTATTTGTTTAAATTGTTGGAGTATTATTTTAATTCTCTGAGTACTCTCTCTATTTTATAGAGTATCGGAAAAAACTGAGAGTACTCTCTCTATTTCATAGAGTACTCTCAGTTTTTTCCGATACTCTATGTTTTTTCCGGTGACTGGTGGCCTGAGGTCAGTGGTCGGAGATCGGTGGTCGGTGGTCGGTGGTCGGTTGTCGGTGGTCGGAGTTCGGTGGTAGGTGGTGGGAAGTTGGAGGTAGGTGGGTAGTGGTAGGTAGAGGAGAGAGAAATAGTGACATCATTTTTTTTTGTCTTTTAGTGATAGTAAGGGTAGGAAAGACTATTGTAAAAAATGAGGTCCCTAAGAATAACAACTTTCAAGACACTACTCTATAGAGAAAAAATAGTGCTTCTAAGACCCTATATATAATTCACCCATATATTTATTAAATTATCATTTGAATATGGTTAAAACCCGCAAAACCGTTCAAAAAACCGAAACCGAACAATACGGTTATGGTTTTAAAAAATGAAACCGATGGTTAAAACCGTTAGGATATGGTTTTTAATTATAAAAATGGTTATGGTTATGGTTTTTGGAAATTTTGCAAAAAACCGATCCGTTGCCATCCCTAATTACATGTAATAAATATATACAAAAATATCTTATCACTCTAAATACAACAAACTTTTCATAACGATAATTAAGTTACCTTAAATAAAGGGTCATTTATCTTGTACAGCCAACCCATCCTCCCTAAAATACATCTACCCCCTAACCACTAGTTAGAAACCAATTAATATTGATAAAACCCCCAAAAAGACCCTACAATTACCATCAGGGGCGGATCCAGACACTAGATTGAGGGGGGCTTGAAATATATAGAAGTCTGGGTCAATTTTCTAAAATTTTTATGGTAAAAATATGATATATAAATATATAACTACCAATGTCAAATTGCAAATATAAAAATCTAACACCATTACATTTCTCGCATCTTTAGTTGTTGAACTTAGCGGTTAGTATTTATCCAAAAACATATACAAAAACTAAACATTGAATCAAACCATATTTAAATTTAATTTTGAAATGATTTTCCAATTATGTGTGTGTTCGGGGAAAAAGATAAAACAAATGCTAAGGTTTGAACACTTGACCTCCATTTTATAGTCTAATATGTAAAGATACTAAACCACTAAGCCACAATAGCTTATATGTTTTTAGAACATGCATGTTTTACATAAACGTTTAGAAGAAACTAATTATTTTTCGAGACAAAATTATATTTACGGATCATAAAATTTTACGAGTTCAGGGGGGGCTTGAGCCCCCTCTGTTCACATTAGGGATCCGCCCCTGATTACCATTATATAATCCATCCACCATCCCCTTTTCTCTCTCAGTATACCCAATTCCCCTCCCGTCCTGTCCCCTCCCCTCTTTTTCTTGCCACCACCGCCCCCTACAATCAACATCACCGCCCACCAGCATCTTCTCTACCCTATCTGATCAAACCACCACTTCCCATCCCCACCAGCATCAGCATCGGATCCACCACCCCTCCCCTCACCTCTTTTTCTTGTCACCACCGCCCCCTAAAATCAACACTGAACCGCTACCATCATTATCAAGCCCCCCACCACCTCACCTTCCCCCTCGGCAGAACCACACCACATCAGCATCAGATCTACTACCGCAACACCCACCACCACCTCCCCTACCAACATCACCAGCAGCATCATCACTCACCTCCACACCATCTTCATCTTCATTAACCAAAGCGAGTGATAGCAAGAGTACAGTTCGTCATTTGAAAAACAATGTTCAATAAGATATTTATTCAATCCAGGTATATGTCTAAACTGGACATTAAATTTATGTTGTAGAACAATTCAAGGGAAAATCTAAGTTGGGTAACTGGCTTGCCTGCATGGGATAACGAAAATAAGATAAGGTTTAAAAGTGTTGGGTTTCGTGTGTTATTACTGTCCGTTGCTAGAAAATTATAGTACTCCTAGGTTTCAAGGGTTATTTTAATTGGTTACTATGCCTTTTTCAGTGGGTTACATGTTGTTTATGAATAAGTTTGTCTTCTCCAATCACATAACTCATATATATATAGAACACGCACATCACACACCTATTAACCATCATCTACTTCAATCAAGCTCACTACCAACACCCATTATGTATCCACAATCACCTTAGGAAGAATTTTTTTCATAAATAATCATACGGTTCATAGTCATGAAATTTTGCTTCATTTTTTACAGAAAAAAAGCAGTTACACATGGTATATATTAACCTACTGAGAAACAAATTGCCAAGAAATAACTACAATCCATTGAATAAAAAACATTCAATTTTAAACCAGTAGGGTGAGTTTAATTGGACACACATTTGCTATTTCTTTAGTACTTAAAAGGAGAGATTTTTTTGCCTTTAGCTTTTGTTTTGAAAGTAATTGGCAATTAAGCACATTTTAAAAAATATTTACGAGTTTAGCACCTGGGCGGAGGTCAAATTTCCGCCCCTATAAGATGGGCGGAGTCAACGATTCAGCCCTTAGTTAAAATTCGGATTAAGGATAGGGGCGGACTCCCGTTTTCCGCCCCTAGTATAAAATGTAAAAAAAATTAATTTTAAGCAAGGGCGGACAGTTGACGTCCGCCCCTAGTTCATTTAGCTGCCGCCACGAGGGCGGTAAGTAACTCTCCGCCCTTAGCACAAAAAAAAACTGAAATTTTTTTACCCCCTTTTATCCTCCTTTATCTTCCCCAACCCTAACCAAATACCCATTTCTGAAATTTTCAACCCACCCACCCCCTCCATTGATCTTCTACAATCACAACAATCACAAATTCTTAAAGTATTTCATCAAAGAGTTGAACATCTCATATTAGAGGTAATGATTCTACCCTTTTTTCATTATTATTTACATGTATTATTAGTTAAAAAAGTTAGGTTTTTGATTTATGTAAGAGTAATTAATTATAGGAGTTTGCTACTTAAATTGAATAATTTAGATTTACTATTATTTATTGTGTATGATTTTGTATTGATTATGTGATGTTTATTGGGTTTTTAGGTGAAAATGAATTTCATGTGGTTATGTTTTAATGGTGGAGATATTGTTCGAAGTGGAAATGGCGTTGTTGAGTATAATGGGGGAGATTGTAATGCTTTTATGACCGGAGGTGATATTGGTCTACTTGGTTTAAAAAAAGCCGTTTGTGCGAAATGCAAGTGGAACGAAAACGAGGTTATATTCGATTTGATATGGCGATGTCCGATTTCGTCAAACCCTCCACGGTTTCATGCTTTAGTAGTAGGGGAGGACACGATAAATGCGATGATAGGTGGGGCGAAGAACGGGCAATACCATGCTATCGAGATTTATGTCGACATTAAAGAAATTCGTAAATCTCAAGCATCCACTTCTCGTGAGAAGCTTCAAAAGAAAACTTATGAGCGCTGTAATACATCCACACCTCTTGAGCCGATTCGCGAGACAATTCGCGGATATGATGGTGAAAGTGGAAGCGATAGTGAGACCGAATCGGAGGCATCCGATGAAGAGGGTTATCATATTTCTAGCGATGAGAATGAGCAAAGTGGTAAAGACGACGATGACGATGAAGATGAAGATTGTTCTAATCCAACAAAATACAATTTTGGTCCTCTTGATATGAGCGAAAATGTTGAATGTCATGATTGGGAAAAGAGTCAACCATCTTCCATGGTGAAAGGACTTAATCTTACGTTGGGTTAGCGATACGTTTCTAGGCGTGCTCTATTGTTGGATGTTAGTAGGTGGCACCTAAAAAATCACAAGGAGTGTAAAACGGAAAGGACGAATAATAAATACGTTACACGCGTTTGTGTACATGCTAAAGATGGGTGTGGATTTTATAGTCGAAAAAATCCCTAAAGAAAGATGGTCTCTTGCACACGACGGGGGGTACCGATATGGTAATATGACAACAAACTTGTCAGAGATATTTAACAATGTCTTAAAGGGAGTTAGGGGGTTGCCTGTGACGGCTATTGTACTATTGACATTCTCAAAAAGTGCTAGTTACTTTGTGAAAAGGAAACAACTAGGTAGAGATGCAATATTAGACGGGTTGGTATTCCCACCAAAGGTCACCCTTGAAGTACATAAAAGTGAGGAGTATGCGACTGGTTATGATGCTGATCTTTACGACGCAGATGACGATCTTTGGTTAGTTACCGCAAAGGATCGTAGGAGATCGGATAGCGATAGAACAACTTTCATTGTAAACGTAAACGAACAACGATGTACGTGTGGGAGGTGGCAAATGTTGCACCGTCCATGTGGCCATTTTATTTGTGTTACTCAAAAGCACGACGTAAATAAATCATACTATGCGTACGTCGACGAGTGTTTATCGCTTTCGAAGTACATGGATTCGTATGGAGGAAAGTTCCGTCCCCTTATGGATGTCCTCGATTTCCCACCATATGACGGATATGAGGTTGTGGCATGTAAGAAGCGAATGATTACGAGGAGTGGTCGAAGGAGATCTTCCCGAATTCACAACGAAATGGATGTTAGAGAAGATCGAACAACAAATCGGTGCGGTACTTGCAAACAATACGGACACAACAAAAAGACTTGCGGTAGGCCCCGGAAAAATAAAAAGTAGTGTCTTTCATGTTTTATGTACTACTTTGTTGTAATATTGTTGAATTATACGTGTTTATTGTATAATCAAACAAAACGAGTGTAATTCGATTTTAATTTATGTTTGTTTGAATTATTGTGGTTGATTTTTAATTTTAGGTTTGATTGAGTTATTTTGGTTAATGGATATTGTGTATAAAGTTATCTAAAAAAAAAAAAAAAAATAGGGGCGGATTTCTTGTTGCCGCCCCTTAAGTCAACATTTTAAAAAAGCTCTCGACAAATGGGTGCGGCAAACGGGAATCCGCTTTTATTATAGGGGCGGATTTCTTGTTGCCGCCCCTTAAGTCAGTAAGTTTTTTTTTTCTTTCTTAAACTCTTGAATAAAGTAAACTAGTTTACTAATATAAGGACCAAAAGTGCAATTTTAGTATTGTTGGGGCCTTAAAGTAAACTTTTTTACTAATAGAAGGACCTAAAGTGCAATTTTTATAAATATAAGGACCAAAAGTGCAATAACACGGAAATAACGTAATAACACGGAATACCTAAATAACACGGAATTAGTTAGATAACCCGGAAATATCTAAATAACACGGAAATATCTAAATAACACGGAATACCTAAATAACACGGAAATATCTAAATAACACGGAAATATCTAAATAACATGGAAATATCTAAATAACACGGAAATATCTAAATAAAACAGAAATGACTAATCACGAGTATTCCCACGTCTCCTTCTAGATGGTCGCCTCGTGGCACGATCTTCAGTTTCTGGTTCTGGTTCGGGTTGAATTTGCAAGCCGGCTATTTGTCCAATCAGTTCTTGCTCCCCTGCATATTCAAGCATAAGTGACATGTGTGCTCTCATATCGTTAAGAGTGACTCCCGGCTCGGCGACAAGATATGCCCCGTTAATAGTGGCTTGACGCTGTCATTATACGAACAAATCAATACATACCAAAAAAACAATTACGAAAAAATATATTAAGATTTTTACCAGTTTGTTAAGCTGCGATCCTCGAGGATGGTACTCTCCTTCTTCACCAGCTAAGTTTCGAGTTATTGGAGAGGCAATATATATTCGACTATGTTCACGATACCATCCTTCGTAATCCGGACTACACGCAACTCCCTCGACTAAATCTTGAAGCCTAAACTGTAGTCTATTAGTCCATAGTCGAATTTCCGCATCGTACTTAACTCTCCAATTCTCGCCCGATCTCCCTGTTCGATCCATTGTCGTATGATACTTATCTTGATCTTGATCGATAGGTTCGGGAATACCTTGAACATACCCGAATTGCCTCAAGACTCGATCGGGTCGGTACCACTCAATGTTGTTAAAATGGATGAGAGGCACAACACATAAGTACTCCTCGCACCATTCTAGACATCTTTCGGTGACAAAATCCTGACGAACACCCTCGTAGGGCCTCCAATCAACCTAGTTGTATTAAACATAATTATTATACGTATGTAGCTATGCAACTAATACCAAAATACCAACCTGATTTGGTTCTTGAGCGTCCAATTCGTCTCGGTAAATTCTCAAGGTCCTACCGCAACTATTCGCCCACGATTTAGCTCCGTTCCAACTACCAAAAAAAAAATTAGTAACACATTAACATTACCAATAACTATAAACAGGTAACCTACTGTCTCGTGGTGGGCCCATATTCGTCAAGTATATGATAGTGTCTTAGTCGAGGTCTACAATGTAAGTAATCCCAACACCATATCTATTTAATGAATAAAAAGTCAATTAATAATATAAAACATTACGAGAATTAAAATTAAAATAAATACCTGTAAAAGTAGACCACACCCCTTTAGTGTTCCAAAATCTCCCTCACAAGCATGACAAAGACCACTGTATAAATATGAAAGTGTGGCCGAACCCCAACTATATTTCCCAGTCTCCTTTAAATCAGTCGTCAGTGGGAGATAGATACGCGGCACGCTATTTTGTTTCCCAGATGGAAAAAGAAAAGTCCCTATTACGTACATAATATAACCACACGCGTAGTGTCGAAAATCATCGTCAGTTGGGTTTTCTGGAAGAGCTTTGCCGAAAGTATCCCTTAACCATACGGTACTGATCACTTGACGCCCACTTGCTTCAGGTGGTGGAACGACCCCAAATACAGTCGTACAAGTCGTGTCAAAGTCAAAGTTTGATGAATCCGTAACTGCAAAACCTCGAATCGGAAGACCCAAAATCAAAGCCACGTCTCGTAATGTGATGGTCATCTCACCTACGGGCATATGAAAGGTATGCGTCTCGCGTCTCCACCTTTCAACCATCGCGGATATTAAATTGTGGTCCAACACAATCCGATCGATTTTCCTAATCTCCCTAAACCCGGCTGTTTCTACAAAGGGAACCACCCGGGGGTCCAATTTCCACGGAAAAGTGGTCATGGGTCTTATAGCGGCACCTGAATTTCGCCCCTACAATCATAAAGTTAAATAAGTATTAACAACAAAGGTTAAAATATATATGTTTACAAAACTAAACTTACACTTGGATCATCCCACACCGGTTGACTTTTATGGCGATGTCTCGTCTGTCTCCATAAAAGCTCGGACTGGTTACTCGAAGAAGAAGCCATTAACCCCTATATTATGAAAATTGCACTTTAGGTCCCTATATAAATAAAATTGCATTATGGGTCCCTATTTTATGCAAATAGGACTATTTGCCCCTTATTTTAAACAAATTGAACTTTAGGTACTACATTACACAAATTGCATCATAGGTCCCTAATTTTAAAGTAAATTGTACATTTGGTCCCTAATTTGTACGCAATTTGCACTATAGGTCCCTAATTAATCACAAATTGCACTATAAGTCCCTAAATTTAGCAAATTGCATTATATGCCCCTACACAAATAAAATTACAAAAAATGTCCCTATATTAGCCAATTGCACTATGGTCCCTATAATTTAAACAAAATGCAATAAAACCCCTAACTTTAGATAATTAAATTTTCCAATAGGTCCTTCAAAAATCCGAATTGCACTATAGATTAGACTGGAAAAATTGCACTATAGGTCCTTATATTCAGCAAAATTGGAAACACAAAATAAAAAAACACAAAATAAAAAATTGGAAACCCTAACCTTTGAAGATTGGATTTTTTTAATGATGGATAGAGATGTAGAGAAGGTGGAGATGCTTCCACTTTATGGAGGCGGCGGCAGCGGCAGCGCAGGAGGGCGGAGGAGGGCGGAGGAGGAGAGGGTTTGGTTAATTTCTGAAATGGGTTTAATAAGTAACTGTGTTAAACATATAAACAAAAGGGGCGGAAGCCCGATATCCGCCCCCGTATTTAATATATTTTGTGCTAAGGGCGGAGAGTTACGTAACGCCCTCGTGGCGGCAGCTAAATGAACTAGGGGCGAACGTCAACTGTCCGCCCTTGCTTAAAATTAATTTTTTTTTACAATTTATACTAGGGGCGGAAAACGGGAGTCCGCCCCTATCCTTAATCAGAATTTTAACTAAGGGCTGAATCGTTGACTCCGCCCATCTTATAAGGGCGGAAATTTGACCTCCGCCCAGGTGCTAAACTCGTAAATATATTTTAAAGTGTGCTTAATTGCCAATTACTTTCAAAACAAAAGCTAAAGGCAAAAAAAACTCTTAAAAGGAAGATAAAGGGTTCGAATTTCTTTTCTAACAGGTATAATAGGTATAATGCGAGGTACAATACTCGAACCCCTCCCTGAACTAGGGTAACCTAGTTCTGATTTAATTGAGAATATAAATGCTGAAGAGTGTATATCCCGTAGGATTAGTCGTGGTGCGAGCAAGCTAACCCGGGTTACCCATATATCCAAAAAATACAATTTTAGACGGCTAATGCATACCTTTCTTCTCCTGTTTCAAATGGTCTATACCTTTTTTTGGTGCTATTCTGTAACCATTTTACCACCTCGAAATGATTTCGGGTCGTAATATGGATTTGATCAATTTAGTTGCAGAGTATAACGTGATTCTTGGATTGGAAATCAAAGATTGCGGCGTGATTATAGAAATACTTTTTATATATTGGAGTTTATGTGCCCGTTTGGGATTGATTATTTTCTAGCCAAAAGCACTTTTAAATGAATAAAATCACTTTTAAACAAAAAATATTGTGTTTGGTAATATTTTTAAAAGTGCTTTTATTAGGCCTAAAATCACTTTAAGTGATTTTTTATAAAAGCACATGGGAGATGCTTTTCCTTAAAAGTGCTTTTTTTTACAGAAGCGGGAGTCACTTTTTTTTTTTAGCGGGCTTTAATAATAAAACCTATCTTTACTGTATATAACGTGAAATAACAATAAGAAAAATATACAACAGCTCAAAGATACTAATCACCAGCTGAAAAAGAGAAATATTATCACAAGCAGGTATGCCTCTTTGTATGGTTTGACGATGGGACACGTGGATATTAGAGAAGGGTATTTTAGTCTAAATCATGGGTTGGATCTTCATGGACATAAAAGGTGGGTTGTGGTGTGGGGTTATTCACCATATGAAATTATCTTTCACGAAATGCGTTTATATTAAAAACATAAATTATAATATTTTAATAGAAATAAAAGTGGAATAAGGAAATAAGGAAATGAAGTGGAACGCGCCTAACCACGCGCGGGAGTAGTACGACTTTAGTTTTGATGGCTTTTGGGTTTCTCTCTCTTCGCAACAACTTTTCAAAACTGAATTTTAGCAAAAAACCAATAGAATCACACATTTTTTGGATTCTCTTTTTCTGAATTCTATGTTTTTCCCCCAATTCTGAGATCTAACATAGAATTCAAAACCCTTTTCAGTTTTTTTCTTTTATTTTTTAGTTCTTTTTCTTTTCTAGCCTAACCTAATTCCTTTCGCTTCTTCTCTTTCACCTTCTAATCCAACTATGCCGCCAACAAAATGCGCTACTCGTAGGAACATCACAAAAGAAATATTTGAGGATACGCAAATAGAGATGAACAAGATAGAATCGAGGCCTAATAGTAGTACAAAGTTTAATAGCAACAACAATAAGAAGACAGGGTCTAATGCTATGGTGAATACTGTGAAAAATAGTTCGAATGTGAAGATTGATAAAGTGGGCGATGAAAATTGTTCGATGATAAGGACATCAATGACTAAGGAGAAGACGCCGGTAAAAATATCAATAACACCAATTGCGCATACAGAGACAATTAGACAAGAGGTGGTTAATAATGAAGAACCTCCGAAAGCCAAATGGTCTGCGCTCCTTAAGGATAAGATCTAGCCTAATCTAAAACTGGATTTCCACAATGCGCAGAAGAAAGAGGAAGGAGTGATGATTATCAAACCACCACAGGATGTATTTGCAGAAGGGGCTGAAGTGTGGGTGAATTGTCTAATTGGTCAATTCATTGGTGACCCGCCTCCATTTTATATGATAACTAATTTTGTGCGCTATCAATGGATGGAGCTGGGAAGAGTTAGAATCAAATCAAATGGTAATTGCTTGTCTTTGAATTTGAGAATGAGATAAATGTTGGAATTTTTTAAATAAAGACAATTTATTTTATTAATTCTTTCATGTTTTTGGAAGAAATGGAAAATACCATTTGTGTATAATAGTCCCATTTTATTATTTGGGGGAAAAACCCATTGGAATTATTTAATTTCAAGTAATTCCTTATTCTTCATGAAGGATTAATGGTTCTTTATGTATTACTCCCTCCGTTTCAAAATGTTTGTCCACTTACTAAAATTGGTGTTTCAAAATGTTTGTCCACTTAGTATTTCAAGACACTTTTTCCTAATTTTTTCCATTACTACCCCTATTAAAAAATTAAAATTTATATTTCCAATACACATTTAAGATATCAAGACACTTTATGAAGGGTAATTTTGTAATAGTGAATGTAATCATTGATTTTCTTAATTCGTGTGAAAAACAAAGTGGACAAACATTTTGAAACAAAGGGAGTAGTTGTTATGGGAGTTACAAAAACTTGATAAAGAAAAAAACGGACGACTTAAATGAGCATTGACGAGCATTAATGTGATGGTTTTCTTGTCTTGCCTTTTCTTCTATAAATAGTGACTTTGTCAATTTCATTTTAAGAGAAGAGGAAAAAAGGTATTCTTGAGAGAATGGAAAAAATATTCTAGAGAGAATAGGAAAAAAACACTTCTAGAAAGAAAGAAAAGAAACTATTCTAGAGAATTTATAGAAGGGTAATTAATCCATATAGTCCACAACCAATAGACCATTGCCGATCAGGTCCAACCCATCATGAAAGTCAAAATTTCCCTTATGATCCATTTAATGACGTTTGGGTTACCAAAACTGAATCCCTGATTTCAAGCAAGTCAACATTTACCAAAAAGGAAAATTTGAGCCGCCAAAAAATTATTTGGAAACTCAATCAACAACCCATTGTCTCTTTCCCAGAATCCAGTCCCAAAATTATTTGAAAATTCAGTCAACAACCCATCGTCTCTTTCCCAGAATCCAGACCCAAACCCTACCCATAAAGTGGTGTGAAATTGTTATGTGTTGGTGTGACTTTGTTAAACGATGGTGTGACAATGTCAATCAATGGCGTGTTATTTGTAAACGGAGGTGTGTCAAGATCCGATGGTATGACAGTTAAAGTCGATGGGTTGACAGTTAAAGTCGATGGTTTGACAGATAAACTTGATGGTGTAACAATGTAAAACAGTGATGTGCACCACCACCTTGCACAATGACCTAGAAACACCACTTCGCAACACCAAGTCGAACCACCACCACGCAGCCAGGTCCTTTGAGAAGCTTGTTCGCTGCTGGATCTTCGCCGCCTTTCGCCACCACGCCATGGACGCTCTTCGACAGATATTCGACGGGATCTTCACTCATTATGTAAGATAGAGATGTGCACCACCACATTGCACAATGACCTAGAATCACCACTTCGCAACACCAAGTCGAACCACCACCACGCAGCCAGCTCCGTTGAAAAGCTTGTTCGCTGCTGGATCTTCGCCGCTGTTCGCCACCACGCCATAGACGCTCTTCGACGGATATTCGACGGGATCTTCACCCTTAATAAGATCTTCTCACCGGATCTACGCGAACGGAATATGGCTCGCCTGAGCTTCGTGAAAGGCGCCTGAGAAAAGGATGTCGGAGCTTCAATAATGGAGGTTGTTCAAGAGAGGCGTAGATAGAGAGTAAAGAGAGAGAGAAAATAAAAAACTAATAATTAGGGTATTTAAAATATTAGGATATCGATAAATATGGAAAAGATTGGATATGATATCTAGTAGTAGGGATATGTATAGTATTAGCTAAAAAACGTTGGACTCTATAAGGCAGAAATCTAGAGTTGGACTTGTTGGGGGTGGGTTATTGGGTCTAAGGACTTTTTAAGCTAATAACTCTTTATAGAATAGCATGTAGAACGAAACTAAGAATCAGAAAAGACTTTTCTACTTCTCTCTCAATTATTCTAATATAATATTTCTATAGAGTAGAATTTTTGTAGAGATAACTGGCACGACCGGAATATCTTTTTAACACCATTCTACACTCCATGTAATAGTTCTTTTCTTGTATTTTCCATGTAAGTTTCGTTATTTTCAATTTATTGTAATAGTGTAGTATTACTTTAATTGAATATTATCTTTTGTTTTACTTTTGGAATTCCATTCTCTATTTTAAAACCAGTAATATTTTTATTTTTCCAACAATTTAAAAAGATATTCTTGTAATATCACTAGGTGTTTTTTTAGAAATGGTTTTTCCTATCTCGGCAGTTGCTTCATAATTGAACGCAAAGGCCTTTTCCCGACGTGACTATGTTGGAGCCTTTCAATGGTTCCAACTACAAACGTTGGGCACAAAAGCCACTGATATGCCTTGAACAACATGAACTAGACCTTGCCGTTCTCGAGGTACTCCCTGCCATTGAGGCCAATGGGGAATATACCAATGAACTACATGCTAGGTTTCTGGCTCTAAAAGTTGGGTTCAAGAAAGCTAATTCAGTGGTTAGGGGATGGATCTTGGATATTGTGATGAACCCCACCTAGTATGTGTGTGTCGTTGAGAAGTAAATAAAGACTATCCGTGAAACGGTTTAGAAAAAACACGAGGGTGATGATTTCGATGAGAATAAGTACGTCACCGGGAAATGACCTGACAAGATCTAATTAGTCCCATATAAGTCGAAAAGTGAATCGACTCAAGGATAAGACCTTATTTTTCCATATTTATATAAGTTTTAGGATTACTTTGACCCCTACTCACTTATACAACCACCCTCCAACTCTTGTTATGCTAACTATCATTCATAAACATGATTATACACCAGTTGGATGTTAAATCTATATGTGAATGAACATGTAGATGAAGATATCTATATAGTGCAACTTGAAGGGTTGGTGGTTTTTGGTCAAGGGGGTAAAGTATGAAAACTTAGGAAATTGTTTTGGGTTTTTAAACGAACACCTTGCTAATGAAATAGTACCTTAATAAAAGATGGATCAGTTTGTGTTACACTTTTGATAATAGGTGTATGACATGATCCACTTTTGTTACTTTCACAAATGGGACTTACTTCTTTTATTTTTATTTGTGAATAAAAGAGGTGGGGGAAGCGGATCCTAAGAAAAAAATTCATTTAAGTCAATAATGGAATTTACCTTAGTCAATCGCACTTTGTTGGAAAGGTTTGACTCCTTTGATATTATGTTTTGTAAAACTCCTTATAATACTAGCTTTCATGCATAAGAGAATTGTGGGGGGGGGGGGTGTCCCTTAATGAATATGCAATGATTATAAGGAGTGTGACATTGGTAATGAGTATTCTCAACCTGGTATAATTTATATTTTAAAGAAATCAAGTGATGACCACTAGGTTAATTTTTTTCATTTGATAAAGGTCGAGAGAGGCACTATCGATCTAGATTTGCGTTTTAAAACGACTCATGTAATTCTTGAAGGATTTTTTGTTAAGCAAACTAGGTCCCTTATAAATAATTAAATAAATGGTTGATTTATTTACTAAAAGACTTAACCGGGAGAGTAATCCTAGAAATGTTGAGTGAAAGGACTGGAACCCATTAATGGGAAACCTATGATTAATAATTATATATGATGCACTGACTTCCTATCTATATAGTGTAAATTGTGCATACATGAGAAAACCAAAACTTAACGAATTCATAGCCATGCGTGGTGGTCCTATTGAGACGGACTTGATGAATCACCATTGAAGTTGTTGTATATTTCTTATACTTAATGAATTCATAGCCATGTGTGGTGGTCCTATTGAGACGGACTTGATGAATTCACCGTTGAGGTTTTTGTATATTGATCATAATATGACTTCAAGGAGACATCCTTGATGTTCCCAAGGGATCATTTTTAGACTCATCATAAATTCATTGCCCGTAAGGGTGGTCCTAAAAAGAAAGGACTTGATGAATTCGCGAGACACATAATAAGGCTGAGCTTTATTGCTCTTAATGATCTCGAAATCCGAGAGGGGTCGGCTAAAGCGACCAGACGCTCTTGGAGATCACCTATGTGTAAGGAAATGGTGATGTTTGAGGAATCTATAACTATTAGCCGGGTAGAGTATGTGCTGTGAGGGTATCGATCGAAAACTATCAAGTTCTAGAATACGTTCACTTGATATGTTTTTGGTGGTTGCCTCACTTCACTACGTTTCAATTGAAATCGAAAGATATTGCCACTTAAGTACAATTCACCCAAATGTTGGTATTTATGGAAACCTATTCACATTCTCTCCCAAAGAACATGAGTGGGGGATTGTTGGAATTTTTTAAATAAAGATAATTTATTTTATTAATTCTTTCATGTTTTTGGAAGAAATGGAAAATACCATTTGTGTATAATAGTCCCATTTTATTATTTGGGGAAAAAACCACTGGAATTATTTAATTTCAAATAATTCCTTATTCTTCATGAAGGATTAATGGTTCTTTATATATTAGTTGTTATGGAAGTTACAAAAACTTGATAAAGAAAAAAACGGACGACTTTAATGAGCATTGACGAGCATTAATGTGACGGTTTTCTTGTCTTGCCTTTTCTTCTATAAATAGTGACTTTGTCACTTTCATTTTAAGATAAGAGGAAAATTAATTATTCTTGTGAGAATGGAAAAAATATTCTAGAGAGAATATGAAAAAAAAAAAGCACTTCTAGAAAGAAAGAAAAGAAACTATTCTAGAGAATTTATAGAATAACATGTAGAACGAAACTAAGAATTAGAAAAGACTTTTCTACTTCTCTCTCAAATATTCTGATATAATATTTCTATAGAGTAGAATTTTTGTTAGAGATAACCGGCACGACCGGAATATCTTTTTGACACCATTTTACATTCCATGTAATAGTTCTTTTCTCGTATTTTCCATGTAAGTTTCGTTATTTTCAATTTGTTGTAATAGTGTAGTATTACTTTTATTGAATATTATCTTTTGTTTTACTTTTGGAATTCCGTTTCTCTATTTTAAAACCAGTGATATTTTTATTTTTCCAACAATAAATTGCAGGAAGGCTTTGGAACATATATTGAATGTTGGAGGTAAGCCTTTATTTCTTCGTGAGTGGTGTAATGATATGAAATTTGGTCAAGTTGATTATGAGAGTGTACCTCTATGGGTTAAATTGAGGAATGTTCCTATGAACTTGTGGACTAGGAATGGCTTAAGCTACATAGCTAGTGGGGTTGGGAAACCTATCCAAATGGATTCCATCACAGAGTATAGGTCCCGGTTGGGTTATGTGAGGGTGTGTATTGAGGTTAATTTGAAGGAGAAACTATTGGATAAGGTTTATGTTGACACAGGAGGTAATGAGTTACATGAAGTAGGTGTTGATTATGACTGGAGGCCTGTGCAATATGTTGTATGTAAGAGCTTTGAGCATAAAGTATGCAGGACTGAGAAGAAGGTTTGGGTTAAAAAACAGAACAAAAATGTTCCTGATAAAGAGATTAATCAAGGAAAAAGGAAGGAATTAGCAATAGAAGATGGTAAAAACCAGAAAGAAGTTGATGAGGATGGATGGAAAACTGTAACCAGAAGTAATAAAAACCAGGAGAAAGCTGAGTGTAGTTATGTCTCACCACAATATAATGGTAACTCATTTAATGTTTTAAATATTCCCTTGTCTGCACTTGATAAAGATGTGATGAAAATAATCAGAAGTGCAGAGATGAGAGCTAGAAATAAGCCTCCTGATCCATGATCTTAGGATCATGGAATGTTAGGGACTTAAACATGGTCCTTAGGCAAGTGGATGTCTTAAATTTTATGTTTGAAAAAAGAGTTCGAGTGATGTGTTTATTGGAAACTAAGGTACAATATGATAGCATGAAGATGATTATGAAAGAATAGTTTAGTGGATACATGATAACTCATAATTATAGTATGGATCCAAGGGGTAGAGTTTGGATTTTATGGAAGGAAGAGGAGGTTAGGATTACTTTACTGGAAGAAACTTCTCAGGCTATACTAGGGAAGGTTGTTAATGTGATAGACAATAGTAAAATCATATTGTGTGCTGTTTATGCGAATAATAGTGATAAAACTAGAGTTCAGTTATGGACTGATATGATTAAGTGGAGTATGAAGTATAAGAATGAAATTTGATGTGTAGGTGATTATAATGAGGTTTTAAGAATTCAAGATAGAATGAATTGTGATGAACTTGTTGAGTGTGCGCAACAATTTATAGACTGTCTTGAAGATGTTGAACTTTATGAACATCAAACATGTGGCAATTTTTATACATGGACTAATAGAATCTCTACTCAACTTAAAGCTAGTAGAATTGATAGAAAAACTGATTAATGCACATTGGTTGGATAATGTTCAATCTAATGTGTTATGTCTTGCTCCATCTACCTCAGACCATTGTGCATTACTTATTACTATAAGGGGTGCACAAACTAGAGGTCCCTGTTCATTTAAATATTTTAATATTTGGTCTAACCATACTGAGTTTCAGGGTGTTGTGAAGGAAGCTTGGGATATTGAGGTGCAGGGGTCTTCCATGTATATCTTATATGCTAAACAGAGATCGGTGAAAAGAGCCTTGAAGACCTTTAATAACAAGTATTTCAAGAAAACTCCTAAGTATATTAGTCATATGAAGAGTAAACTTGAGGAGCTTTAGAATTTAATATGAATGGTAAGGGTACTGAGGTAATTATGGCTGAGGAAAAATTGTCTTACATAGTCTGGAAGAAGCAATGTTACATGAGCAGCAAATATTAAAACAAAAAACGAGAGATACTTGGTCCAAAGAAAGTGATTGTAGTTCTGGATATTATTATCGAATTATTAAGGCTAGACAATCTAAGAATAAGGTAACTACCCTTGTTGATGAGACTGGGATTATATTAACTACTCTAGCTCAGATACATGAATAATTTCTGAAGTTTTATATCTCTTTAATTGGCACTGAGGACCCTACTCAAAAGGTATGCTCTACTGCTACACTAAAACAACTCTTGAATATTACACTTAGTGAAGAACAGGTTCAATATCTTAATAGTCGTGTAACTGATAAGGAGATAAAGGATGCACTTTTTTCTATTGATGAAACCAAGTGTCCTGGGCCAAATGGCTTCACATGTGGTTTTTATAAGGATGCTTGGGATATTGTTGGAGGTGATTTTTATAAAGATATAAGGGAGACCATGGAAACTAAGACAATGTTGAAGGAGGCAAATGCTACTAATATTTCACTTATACCTAAAACCCAGGTCCCTACTAGTGTGAGGTAGTTCAGGACTATATCATGTGTTAATACACCTTATAAAACACTATCAAGGTTCATCACTACTAGGATAAAAAAGGTACTAAGCTCTTTAATCAACTATAATCAGGCTGCTTTTGTATGTGATAAGCATATTGGAGACAATATTATAGTGGCTCAAGAGATCCTTAATGGATATGATAGGAATAATATAACTGCCAGGAGTACTATTAATGTTGATTTGTAGAAAGCTTATGACAACTTGAACTGGAAGTTTCTAATTAATGTGTTACATGCCTTTAATTTTCCCACCTTGATGATTTAATGGATTGAGATGTGTATATCTACTCCTACTTATTCACTATGTATAAATGGTGAACTTGTGGGTTATTTTGAAGGTAAAAGAGGGCTAAGACAAGGGGACCCACTGTCCCCTTATCTATTTGTGTTATGTATGCAGGTTTTCACTTCACTTTTCCAAATGATTGGTAGGAGCAGAGAGTTTGAATTTCACCCTAAGTGTGAAGCTCTGCAACTTAACCATATAATATTTGCAGATGACCTGCTTATATTCATGAAACCTACTGCTAAATCTGCAATAATGGTAAGAGATGGTCTTGATATCTTTGCTAGACTATCTAGGTTAAAAATGAATAAGGAGAAGAGTGAAATTTATTTTGGTAATACACCTATTGAAGTAAGGAATGAGGTTATGAATACTCTGAATATTAAAGAAGGTTTCTTACCTGAAAGATATCTTGGAGTGCCTTTAAACTCCAAGAAGCTGAGCTTATCTGATTTAAACAGACTAATAGAGGGGATATGTGATAATATTAATATATGGAGTCACAAATTGCTTACATATGTGGGTAGGCTAGAGTTAATTAGAGTAGTTCTCATGAGAAAAATTCTTTACTGGTGCATAGTTTTCTTATTACCTAAAAATGTGATATATAAGTTGAATCAGAGGTTAGCTAGCTTTCTTTGGAAAGGAAATTTGGAGGGGGCTAAGGGTGCTAAGGTCTCATGGGTGGAGGTTTGTAAAGGTCAAGCTCATGGTGGGTTGAATATACCGAATATTGAGCATAAATAAGGTTTGTCTCCTTAGTGTGTTTTGGAGAATGTATAAGAGGGGTGATAATCTCCCCAGCCTTTGGGCTTATAATAATATATTTAATGGGTTGTGTGTATTGAATTACTCCATTAAACAAGATTTATCTTGAATTTGGCGTAAAATTCTGAAGTTGAGAGGGATGGCTTACTCTTTTATAACACATAAAGTTAACAATGGAAATATGACTTATATATTTTGGGACAATTGGGGTGAAGGGTGATAATGTAAATTCTTATCTGCATAGAGATACACACAATTTCCCCTCATGGCTTAACAAGACAGTTAGTAGCTGTTTCATTAGAGGGAGATGGCATTTGCCTCCCTCACTCTATGGTTTGAGGGATGTTTTACCTGTATTGAATGAAGCTGAAGATAAAGTATCATGGTGAGCTATTTTTAAAGGAAAATTCTCCTTTAAAAAAAACAATGGGGTAAATTTCTGAGCAAGGACAAGTTTTGGAGGGAACAAGAGTTGTTTGGAATAAAATGAATATTCCAAAAAATTCTTTCTTCTCTTGGCTAGCTAGCCTGGATAGATTGCCTACTAAATCTCATATGATGCAATGGGGATTATAAACAAATGGACTTTGCGAGATATGTCACAGTTGTATAGAGGATAGGGGTCATATCTTTGTCCTGTGTCGTTTCTCTGTTAGGATATTGCAAAACTGTTTCTTCAAGTGTGGTGTTAATATGCCTATTATGCAGGATTGGGACGCTCTGTTAGAGTTTATCTTAACTCGGGCTAGTGGTAAATTCCTAGAGGTTATATACTCAGGATGGTTTACTTCATTTATCTACTATATATGGCATAATAGGAATGCTCATTTACATGGTGGTAAGGCAAGCAATGAGGAGGAAATTAATCGTAAAATACAATACTGCCTCTATGTAAAAGCCTGTGGGAAGAAGACCTTAACATCCACAACTTCTTCACACTCAAACACCTTTTTTTTTGAGTACTACTAGTCCTACCACCTTTGTTGTAACTCTCTGTCTTGGTACCACTAGGACCTATACCATCTTCTTTTGTTCTTTTTATACTAGCCCTAGTCCTTTTCTGTAAGTGTGGCACACCCTTTCGATTTTTTTTATCTACTCCTTTCGTTGTCTTCATTTGTAAACTAGTACATGACTTTTGATGTAGTATACCTTTCTTATTCTTCTTTATTACATTAGCAAGTACCTCATTATCACTGAAGTCATCATCCACATCCTCCTCACCATCACGTATCATAAAATCACTGTCTGATTCCTCAATATCACTGATGTCACCATCAAAATCCTCTTCACCATCAGGTTTCGTAAAAACACTGTCTGATTCATCGGTTAGGTCTTCATCGATAAGCCTGAAAGGCCTCAATGGTGATTTACTTTTGGAACTCCTCTTACTCACATTACCGTCGGACTTCAAAGCCTTCAACACTTTATCCAAAATATCATTAACAGACTTCTCATTCTCTCCAATATCAGAGAGTTGTTCTTCCAAAATGTCATTAACTTCTTTCTCATTAACAGGTGTGCTTTGATCTTTGCAGACATCCTGAAACATTACATAAAATATTAAGGGGGTGATTCGTCAATCATCTAAAACATTAAGGGGTAAACTGTCACATGACTGTGTACCTTTGTCGTTTCTTCTTCAAAAATGTCTTCCTCCACGATGTTATCCTCATGCGTTTCATCATTATTATCTTCCACGTTCAAACCATGCCCTTCCTCATAAGTCTGAACTACTTCTTCAACATCCCGTACTTCGTCGGTTTTACTTTCAGTTACTTTTACAACAAGTGTGCTTTGATCTTCCAAAACAACCTGAAACATTATATGAAATATTAAGGGGGGTGATTTGTAAATCATATGAAACATTAAGGGGCAAACTGCCAAATGACTGTGTACCTTTGTAGTTTCCTCTTCACCAATGTCCTCTTCCAAGATGTTATCCTCATGCGTTTCATCATTTTTATCTTCCACGTTCATATCAGGCCCTTCATCACAAGTCTGAACTACTTCTTCGACATCACGTACTTCATCGTTTTCACCTTCAGTTACTTTTACAATATGTGTGCTTTGATCTTCGCAAACAACCTGAAATGTTGAAAGAAATATAGAGTTAAATAAATGTAAATCAGGGGGGTGATTTGTCAGTTATCTGAAATGATAAGGGCTAAACTGTCAAATGACTATCTACCTTTAAACTTTCTTCTTCAACTTTGTTTCTTCTACGCTTTCCACATCATGCCTTTTATTACAGGTCTGAACTACTTCTTGTTCCTCAACTTCTATTAGATTAACATCATTTTTTTGTTGATCATCACCAATCACTGTGTTTTGATCATCACAGGTGTCATTTTTTTGTTGATCATCACCAACCTCTGTGTTTTGATCATCACGGTTCTCTTCCAGCATACGCTCATCTCGTACTTCATTACAGTTCTGACCTTCATTATCTTATCTCGCTGCTGAACTATTTCTTCAACCTTGTTCCACGTTAACAACAAAGGCATGAATATAGGAGTTTTAATTTCTTGGTCATCATGTACTTCGGGATTACTAACAACAAACATGTCAACAGTTACGTTGTTCTCTCCAATGCTACACATCTCCATACATTTATCCTCACTATCCAAAATACTAGACCATCAGGTAGTTTTTTCCTCAATTTCAAATAGTAATACTCCGATATACCTTTTATACCCAGTTTCGAAAGAACCTTCTTAAGTCCAGGAATACTAAACTTGTCATATTGACAACCATCTACATACTCAATGTTTACTTCATGATAATAACTCTTGTCTTCATTAAAGAACCCACAAAAGTGAATCCTCAGTGCAAATTTCTCTATTACACAATCAAATTTGAATAAATTAGTTACCAATTAGGTTACGAACCACATAATGGAAAAATAATTATCACACTATGACTATGGTAACCAAATCCCGTAAAATCTACTCCCATTACTAAGAAAATCCCGCACTCCACGCGTGATATCTAAATATGTAATAAATTTAATACAAAACCCTACATTTTCGGGTCAAAAGATCTTAACCAACGAGCAAGGATTTAGGGATAATAAATAAACAGACTTACTCCATTGAGTGAACGGCGCCATTGATTATCTTCAGAGCATAAGAACTTTGCTTATCTAGGTTCGGTGTTCTTCGTGTTCTTCCCAAAACTCGCACTCCTTGGTCTTCTTCTTTTGATTTTTGATTTTGTTTAATTAATTTGTTTTGTTTTTGGGGTATATATAGGGTAGGCATTTAGGAATTACCCATCTTGCCCTTTTAAAAAAGAGGGGTTAACTTAATTAAATGATTAATTAGAATTAGGATTAAAAAAAAATCTGACATGGAAATGCCACGTCAGAGTTAACGGCAAAAATGGACGGAAAACATGACCAGGGGGTAACGAGGCACAAGAGCAAAAATTAGGGGGCAAGCAGTCGCATTTTATTGATTAGGGGGCAACCTGTCAATTGGGTCAAAACTCAGGGGGAAAAAATGCTATTTACTCTATCTAATGTAATTTGTTCACGCAGCCCTCCCTCCCTATTTGTGAAAATTAATCTATCTTTGAGAAATCATTTTAGGTGTATTATGTGCTTAATTGGGGGATTTTCCCTATTATTTGATATATTCCTATTTCTTGTCTTGATTTGATGAGTTATTATTTTTAGAGCATATTTGGTTTAATTTGTGTGTTAATGTGAAGTTTTAAAGATATATGGAAATAAATTAGATGCCAAATCAATTTTAAGAAGATAAGGAAAGAAGATCTTGAATATACAGGAGATAAAAAGAAACAGAGTTCAATTAGGATAAGAAAAGCTGCCAAATAAATCTGAATTTCTACAGGTACGTCCAAATTAGTGAACATAACTACAAATCGGTGACGATTTTGGAAGAGCCGTTTAAGATTTAGATATATATTTCTTTGAGGATTCTTTTGATATTATACGGGCAAAAAACAGCCCAGTAACGAAGGAGATATGGGCAAAACAGTTCATCAATAATTATCATTACCTACTTACGAATCTGAGTTGGGCTTGGACTCTTTTACTTGGTCCCTACTCCAAGATTTCGACCTAACACCTATATATCAGTTCCTAACCTTAAAAAATCACCCCTTGCTTACATAAGCTTAATATACATACATAAATCATCATAGAAGAAATCAAGAGGATCTAGAGGAGGAAGAAGCAAGAACTAGAGCTTAACTACATTAATTCCACACGTCTCCATCTCTATTTTTTGGGCAAATTAGTATTAGATCTATTTTTTCTATGAGGTATTTCTAAGCTATTTATTCAAGAGTTTTATTATGCATAATTTCTCTTTAGGATTGTAATTATATGAACCATTAATTATTGTTTTTTCTGTTTTAATTTGAATCTGGGATTTTAGTATTTAATTGATTTGGTTCTTAATTTCCATTCACTATATTCTTGTGCTTGTTAACTATCATTGACGTCGCGAATCAAGGGTATGTTTTAGATAATTAGGACATTCCCTTAGTAGCGACTGATCATCGGACAAGGGGGTTTAATTACAGAACTAGAATATAGACGTGTGGTGTCCGTTATTGACTGACAGACTTAACTAACCATGTAGCAATTGGGTATAGATCTTAATTATCTGAACGTAGCTTATAATCTCCTTGACGGGGATTGTAATACGGTAGGATAGCTCCTAAGTCCACCCTGACGGGGGTTACGAGATTATAGAGTCTTGACTATTGTGAAATTTCCCATTCATCCTTATTCTTAGGAATCATAAATCCAATAGGATAGAATCATACTTGCATCTCCTTATCTTGTTTGCATAATTATTTGTTATTAACTATTTATTATTTATTTTATTATTTAGTTAATTAGAAAACAAACTCCATTGCTGCTTATCTTCGTAACTAAGACAGTTAAAACTATCTATTCTAATATTGAACACGAAGTTAGAATAACTACTTAAATCCTTGTAGAAACGATAATCCCGATTTTACTTATCTATTACTTGGAACAACCCGTACACTTGCGGTCTGTGGATCCTCTATTCCTTTACTTTTATTGCATTCTTTTATAACACCCCAGGACCCACCAAATTTTTGGCGCCACTGCCGGGGATTTATTATAGTTATTTTATTGTGCTTTTCATTGATTTTAAAATCCCTGCAGCTCCACCAAGTTTTTGACGCCGCTGCCGGGGATTTATTGTAGTTATTTTCTTGTGCTTTTCATTGATTTTAAAATCCCATCAACTCCACCAAGTTTTCCAGTGCCGCTGCCGGTGAATTATTATTTATTTTATTTTGTGTTTAAGTCAGTTTAGTAGTTTTATTTGTTTTCAGTTTTACATTTGTTTTGTTTTAGTCTCTTTTCAGGTTTTTCTTTAGGTATGGAGAATTCCCTCTATCAAGAGAAAAATGCACCACATGCCTGGTATATTCAAGTACAAAACTTCATTGATAAAGCACACATTTTCATGGATCTGACACGAGGGAGCTTTAGAGATCATGAAGAGAGGCTCAGGAAGTTGGAAGACTCCCTCAATCGTTTCATTAAGGTTCCAATGGATAATGTAGTAAAGAGTGAGCCGAAAAGCGGTGATGGTATATCATTAGTGCAAAATATGCAACAATAACATCAATTGATGGATCAACTATTGCCGCAACTCAGTGAAACAATTGAGCAATTACAACAAAGACTATCGGTGCAAATTGACCAAGATACAAATAGTAATCTTAAGCCCTGTCAAGATAGCAATGTTCGGGTCGATGTGGTTGAAGAGTTTAGCCTTTAAGAAGAGAAGAAGGTGGAATCGCCACAAGTTACACCTAGTGAAATAGAGATTCCAACAATATAAGAACCAACCACCTTAAGCATAGATGATCCAATAGTTGATAATCGAGTCAAAGTTGAAATTAAACCTTGTAAACGGAAGATTTCATCCATGGAAAACCCAGCCAAGCCGCGTTTAGAGGAATCAAATATTGAGATCTTGGTTAGAAAAGAGATAAAAGAAGATGATACTAGGATGGATTCTCCACCTAGTACTCCATTGATGTCACCGCCTAAACCGATGAAGACGAATCATTTAAATGGTGACATCGATAAAGCATTTGTAGAGGCGTGCAAAGAAGACAAAACCTACACCCAAATGCTTGAAAATGATACAAAAGAACTCACACCGTAACAAGTATTCACAAAAGCTATTCTGAAAACAAATGAGAATGCAAGTGTAGAGATCGAGGTTGAAAACGTGGCCCTCATAACAAAAGAAAAGTCTGAAACATCACTTGTTTCGGACAAAAAGCTTGAGGAGGTGCCACTTGAGTTCCCCATTGTACCAAAAGTATCTAAAGAGGTTAAAGAGAAGGAACACCACCATGAACCCGTGAAGAATAGAGATAAAGATGAGTTTGGGGTTGGAACCACGGTTGCTTGGAAGGCCTCTAAACAAGAAAATAGGCCACAAGGTTTCCAAAATGCATGGACGGGGCCATTTGTTGTTACTCGAATGGTGACATCAAAATTAATAGAGATACAACCTTTGAGAGGTCAAAGGCTACAAATTGTAGATATTCATAGCCTCGCCCAGTGCTGGGGAGGCTACATACTCAAGGGATAATGGAGGTAACACGTTAAACTTTAAATGACGTTAAATAAAAGTGCTCTTGGGAGACACCCCAAGTTTTAAACGCTTTATTAGTTTAGTTTTTTTAGTGTGTATTAGTTAGTTTACATGTTTTTAAGTTAATATTTCATTATTGAGGAAGGTATTAGTGTTTTTGATGTTCAGATACCTAAAAGAATCGAGTTAGGGAGCAAAAGAAAAAAATTTGAGGAAAATTCCGACCCTCCCGCCGGCTAGCCGGTAAGATGTCTGGTATGCCGGTGGGGTCAAAACCGTTACAACGGTCTCGAAATCAGGTCGAATGCCGAGACGAGGAAGAATTCGAAAAGTCGGACCGGTATACCGGTGAGCAAGAAACTATCGCCACGGTGTGCAAAATCAGGTACAATCCCGAGAGTTCGAAGGCAAAACCGTGGGCGCAAAATCTCGACACGGTCTGGGCTGGTATGCCGGCCGAATCCACCGGTATGCTGGCGGCTGCCGCTGGAAAGGGGAAACGAAATTTTTTTAAGGTTTTAAGGAGGAGGAGGTTAGTATTTTTTAAGCCTCCTTTCTTCTCCAAACCTCTCCTAACTCCATTAAATATTCATCAAACTTTCAACCAACATCAAAACACTACTTAATCACCATAAATTCACATCCAAATCCTTCCCTACATCATTACAAAGAATATTTATCCACCCAAATCATAACAAAACACCTAGAATCGAAGAATCAAAACAAAAATTTCCAAAACATTTTTTTCTAAACTTCTTAAATCCTTCTCATCCAAGCAAGAAAAATCAAAGAAAGAAATTAGGTGAGAGCAAGAGGAAAACAATCGAAGCTTCCAAGGTCCCTAGTAGCTATCACAACACGGATTCGAGAAAGAAAAGTTAGAAATAGGTAAACACAAAATATTTCTAGAAGTGTGATTGATTGGGATGGAGCATAAGATAATGTAGGGGAAAGCAAAAATGGTGATACTAGAAGGTTACATACAAGAAAAGCATTGCACCCTATTATGGGTATTGATTATGTGAGGCAATAGCCTCGAAGAGTATGTTTTCTTTCTTCCCTACCATTTCTCTATTTGCAATATATGTGTTAGTATTTTTTTATCGAGTCTGTTTTGAGTCGTGGGGACACAACTCATTTTCGAGTTGGAGGTGTGGGGATTTGTTGTCCCTCATCTCCAATATGTGATTTATTTATCTTTAGGAGAAATTTAAAAAATTTAGGAGATGGAATAAGATGTAGAATATGTTTGATGGCCTAAAAGCATAAACCTTAGTGAGTTAATGATATAGAAGTAATATGTCTATGAGCTAGTTGCATTTATGTTTTGAAGTATTGGTGGGGGAAAAGGTGTGATAAAATAATAGATAAATAAAGATAATAATAAAGAGCACACACCCTTGAGAACCACGGAACTCACTGCAAGTATCACAGATCGTTTGCAAGTTTTAATGATAAGTCAAGTTCGTTCGCAGGGATTGTATTCATTAGATCTACTTATATTTAACAAGTGTAGATGAATTTATATGTTTAGAATAAAATATAAAAAGATGAATAATTATCTAACGCGAATAAATAAATAATACAAATAAATAAATATCAATGTAAGTCAAATAAATTAGGATTAATATTATGAGTCTACTTTACTAAGTTGTTATTCTAACCTGTCACAGATTAAGCATTATATATTAACCAGGATTCTAAATTCTACCTAGCCTCTATTAGGCTTAGGAGCAACCTCTCCACTACTAGGGATTCCTGAGTAATGATTGGTGATTAAATCAAACCTTTATTGCTATCTAGTTAGGCGAAGAATCAAAACTAGACGATTATGTGGTGTTGTCAAAAACTAAGAATAGTCCTAAGATTGGCCAAATCTAGGGTTGTAACAATAAGTCAAAACACATAATAACAATATACGCCAAGCTCAATCAATTAAAATAACAAATAGTATTATGGAATCTAAGACAAAATAATAACCCAACAATTAAAAGTAAAACTTACAGAATAAAAGCTTAGAGATATGATTGAGCATAAATCTATAGCTAATTACCCTAAATATAGAGAAGGTGGGATGTAGAAGAAGAGTTTGTCACTCTCCAACTTCTTGCCTTCCTCTATAGGTCAGCTTGCTTCTTGAATGAATAGATTGATTCTAAGGATGAATATTAATTAAATGGCTACGCTATTATTTAAAAGTGAGAAAATACAAGTAAGGACTAAGCCTAAGCTTGAAACTGAGCAAGGACATGTTTACAATGGTTTAAGGGTGTATTTATAGGTGTTTAGGAAGACCTGATTCGTTTTCTTGAAGGAGAAGTAAGTGGTGGACTCCAAGCCCAACTCTAATTCGTATGGAAATAAAGATAATTACCGCTGACTTGTTTTAATCATATCTTCTTCGTTATTGGTCGGTTTTTAGCCCATAAGATACCAAAAGAATCCTAACGGAATTATCTACGTCCCTATGAAAGGAATCTTCCAAAATCGGCTTGGTTTTGGAGTTACTTTAGACGTAGCAGCAGAAATTCAGATTTAAGGCAGCTTTTCATTTTCCATGATTTTAGCTTTTCTTTACTTATCTCCAATTACCATGCTTATCTCTTTCTATATCTTGTAGTCTTTGACTTGGACTCTAATTAATCTCCATAATTATCTTTAAAGATTCACACTAAATAAATAATTAAACCCAATATGCTCTAAAAACATTATTTACTAAATCAAGACTCAAAATAGGAAAGTGCACTATTTCTTAAGAAATTTGACTAAATGACTTCCTAAATCACTAAAAATGATGTATCATCTTAACATAAATCTATCACAAATGAGGAGACATCAAGACCCCCAACTCAAATTTGTATCGCCCCGATACAATAAAGATAAAAACAAAGGGAAGTCTCTAAATACACACCTAGGTCAATTAAGCATAGAGGGACAGAAGATAGCAAAATATGGAGAATAGACTCAAAGCAACTACTCAGAAAATTTCATGTACTAATATTTAAAAACTACATACCTACACACTTTTCATATCTACAATCAACACGGTTTGAATTCAAGATTAGATTAGCTTCGCAATGTAAGAAGGAGAGGAACTTTACTCAGTTCACCAAGGAAGCTATAGATTGTTCATCGAACTTCACTAGTATCCAAAGATCCATTTAACTACTCTCTATTGGCTCAATCACTTCTCGATTACATAGCAAAGAATCAAAAGGTCTTTAAGGTTGTAATGTAGGCTTAGGGACGGTATGATAAGTATATTTGGATAATTTAGAGTGAGCTTTTGGCTCTCTCCTCACTAGCCATCAACGAATCGCCCTAGAGCTTGAGTTACTCTCATAAAACGTTCTCACTCAACCCAATGATTTCTTTGATGCACAATTTAGCATCCCCTATAACCCAATTAAAGCATAAGATGTTCACATAAAAATTCCACTTTGCCGGTCCGAATATATATATATTTTCTTTTCAAATCAATTTCTTCAGCTATGACTCTCTTTTTAATGTTGAGATATCACGCTCTTTTTCTCATATATATATATATATATATTTATCTTTTAATGCCCTTGTTGGCAAATTTAGCTCGTAGCTTCTTTTTCATTCACTATTACCCCGGCAAAGGGTTACAATAAAAATCTGTGAATCATCATCAATATAGAACGAGCACAATTAATAAGCTCAAAAATCCCATCCCAATAATAATTCCCATAATGGTGTACCCACCACCCCAAACTCAAGCTCTAAAACAATTGTCTATGCATCGCGATTCGAGTGCGGGTCATATGGGAAAGTCCTAAAATCTAAAGGGATATGGCTTATAATGTGTTTAAATAAAATGGCTTTAGAAAGGCTAGAAGGGGCTGAGAAGGATATAAAATATTAAGTCAAATAACAGGGTGAGAAGGTATAAAAAGGCTTCAAGTGGCTTCAATATGAAAGAACTGCCTTAATCACTTTCTACACCATGTAATTTCGTTATTTTCTTACCTTTAGCACTTTCATCAAATGGGTTTGTCAACTAGCTTGGATCTCACGGTCTACAAACCACTCAAGGTTCCCTGAGATCGAACATACTTTCTATCGCATTTCTAACTAACCTTTTCTTTACTATCAATGTGTGTTTTCCTGCAAATACTTCAAAGCATACCAAATAAAATAGCTCATAAACATACTACTTACTATCATTAACTTACTGAGCTTATGCTTTTAAGCTATTAAACACACTCTACATACATCTAAACCTTCTAATAAAAATTTTAATTTTACTTAAAAAACAATAAAACAAATAAAAAAATGGAGATGAGGGACAACAAATCCCCACACCCCAAACTCAAAAATGAGTCGTGTCCCCACGACTCAAAAAGACTCAAAAATAAAATAAAAGAAAATTAAAATTTTACAGATATTGCACATATAGAAAAGGTAAGGAAGAAAGAAAACATACTCTTCGAGGCTATTTACCTCGCCTGATTATTACCCAGAATAGGGTGCAGTGCTTTCATGTATGAAAACTTCTAATATCACCAATTTCGCTTTCCCTTATATCTTTTTATGCTCCATCCAAATCAATCACACTCTAGAAATCTCTTGTTTATCTTCTTCCAACTCTCGAATACTCTTTCATGTGACGGTGTTCATCCAGGAATATGTTCTGAACCCAACTACTAGCGTCCCAGAAGCTTTGTTCATCTCTGATATAGGAATCTTTGATTAGAAGAGGTATTGGCATCTTCTGCTCCCTAATCACAATTGCTTGCTTTTTAGGATTTGAATCTACCAAAAACCGGCTCCTCTCTAATTGCTTGACTCCAATTATCTTGTAATATATTCCCAAACTAGTACCCATCTCAATTGAATCTTCTAGAACTTACCCAATACCTTGATTTGATTCTTCATATCCCATAACACTTGATAATTTCTCTATTCAATTCATCATCTCTTTTGACCCCCAACTCAAAGCTTTGAACACTATTGAAATTTGTAACTCTTGATCATAGGTGGAGCAAGCTTTATTTGGGTTAGGAAAGGTGTTAGGATGACAAATCTCCATGTGGGTGTGATGGAATCAAGCTTTGATGATGTGGGTTTAAGGAATTTGAGAAGAAGATTTTGAAATTCATGGCTTTGATTCTTGATTTCTAGGTGTTTTGATATGATTTGGGTGCTTGAATCTTCTTTGTAATGATTTAGGGAAGGATTTGGATATGAATTCATGGTGATTTGGTAGTGTTTTGATGTTTGGGGAAGGTTTGTTGAAGCTTTAATGGAGTTGGGAGAGGTTTGGAGAAAAAAGAGAGGCTTAAGGATTAATAAATTCGGATTTATACCAACCTCCTCCTTTTAAAACCTTAAAACACAACCTTTTCTCTCTCCAGCGGTTACCTGCGGTATACCGGGGCTATGGTCCGGTATACCGGACCTTCTGCTCTTCGAAATTTTTAATCCTCGGCAAAAAACCCGAATCTCCTACCCGTGTCACGGGTTTTTGGTCCCGCGGTATACTAGGGCTAAGGCGCGGTATACCGGACTGATGGTCCTGATTTATTTTTCTTCTCGGCCAAAAACCCGAGTCAATACCCCGTGTTACGGGTTTTCTCCTCTGCGGTATACCGGGGCTGAGGCGCGGTATACCGGACTAATGGTCTGAATTTTCCGAAAATTTTTGTTTTCTCCTCCCGAACTCGATTTCTCCAATACCTAAGCATCAAAAACACTAATACCTTTCTCAAATATGCAATATCAATTAAAAAAGACTAAACTAAAACTAAAAACATAAAAACATAAAAACATAAAAACATAAAAAATTACTATGGGATGTCTCCCAAATGGCACTTTTGTTTAAAGTCTTTCAAAGTTAGACGAGTTACCTCGGTTATTTCTTTTTATAGCCTCCCCAGCAGTTAGTGAGATGATTAACACTTACCAATCTGAGCTTGCAACCTTCGATAGCCTTGATTCCGACCACTCCTTCTGAGATGCTTTGCGTGATAATATATGGTCCCTTCCAAGAACTGTTATGTTTTGGATTGGGAGGTTTCCATGCCACCTCGTCTCCTACCCCAAACTTAATCTTTTTCTTCATGGTTTCTTGGGGGCTTACAGGTTCTGGCTTCTTAGTTACAACTCTTATTGGATATAGTTCTTTTGACTCATTTTTCTTTTTCTTCTTCCCATAAACATAGAATGTTTCAGAGTTGTCTTCAATACGGAGAGTCACGGTTCCTTTATTCACATTCACTATAGTATCACTAGTGGCTAGGAATGGACGCCCAAGAATGAACGGGACGTTCTTATCTGCTTTATAGTCAAGAATAATAAAGTCTGTGGGAATAACAAGGTTACCTACTTGAACGAGTACATCCTCAATTACTCCCCACGGCTTTGCTGTTGATTGATCCGCAAGTTGTAAGGTTACGGATGCCGGTTTTGCATCACTAATACCAATCTTCTTGAATATACTTTTGGGCATGATATTCACACTTGCCCCTAAATCACACATGGCTTTTCCATGAAATATCCCACCTAGTTTGATTGGGAGGTTGAAACTTCCAGGATCTTTAAGCTTTGGTGGTAATCTTTGTTGAACTTGTGCTGATATCCCTTCATTGAGTGTCACAGATTTGGATCTTGTGAACCTTTCTTTATTGGAGAGTGCTTCCAAAAAGAATCGATCATAGTTTCGCCTTCCTTCCATAGCTTCGAGTAAAGGTACATTAATTTTCACTTGTTTTAATGCCTTTATACACTTCTGTTGTTGCTCCTTTGGATAAGCGGGATAATGGAAATGTATGTGTGGCTGTCTTGCTCTATTTCTCTCTTCAATTCTTGGTTCCTCAACCACTCTTGGCTTCTTAATCTCACCTTGTTCAACTTCTTCAACCCAATCTTCAACAATTATCTCATCTAAGTTCATCCGAATTACGTTTGACTTGTTTGGTAGAACATCCCCTTTTGAGGGAGATGGTAGCGCTTCACCGATTATCTCGTTGTGTCCTTTAATCTTTTGAGCTTGAAGACTGATAGTCTTAACCTTGTCGTCAACGTATTAGATCTTCTTCATGTTAGATGTTGTATCTTGGGTCAATTGTAGGAGTTGACTTTGCATTTGTTCTATGATTGTAGTGAGCCGCATCACATTCTTCTCTAAAAGTTGATTATGTTGTTTTAAATCTTGATTCTGTTGTTGCAGGCTTTGCACTACTGATGCATCGATCTTTGATTCAAGTCTGCTCATATTATCCTTTGAGAAGTTGATGAATTGACTAATAGTCTCTTTTAACTCAGTGATTTCTTCTTGAGGACGTGATGGAGCTTGACTTACATTATGCACATTGTAGCCTGGTGGATGATTAGCTTGGTTTTCATAGGCTTGTTCTTGCAGGTATAACTGTTGAGGTGGATTTGGGATGCTTTCCTCAACTGTTATAGCGAGTTGTTCTATTTGATCTTGCAAGCTTGAAATCCTCGCTTCTTCTTCTTTGTTAGTGGTAGGAGTTTGTTCTTGTGGCCAACTCATGTTGTTCTAAATGATTGTTTCCATACCACTCTTTGCTTCTTTTAGATCCATAGAGACAAAATTTCCAAGACCCATATTATCTGCTCTCAGCCTTGACTCTCTATCGAGTCCATTATAAAACATGGATAATTGTAATTGTGGCGTGTATCCATGTAGTGGACATCTTGCCAACATCTTTTGAAATCTCGTCCATGCTTCGCCAACACTCTCTTCGGCTTCTTGTAAAAAAGTCATAGGCTCCAATAGTTCCTTCAGGCGCATACTTGTAGGATAATATTTATCGAGGAATCTTTCTTGAAGCTTGTCCCAATTGGTTATTAGCTCGGGAGGTTGATCATCGAACCAATCGCTTGCTTTCCCGGTCAAGAAAAATTGAAACATTAAATAGTACATCTGTTCTTGGGTAACACCTTCATTAATGTAGGCATCACAAAATTGCATGAATTTTTTAACAGATCTGACCGTATCTTGATTTGTATCACCATTAAATTTCCCATAGCTCGTGAATTGATTAATTAAATCAGGACCAGGCTTGAATCTAACGGCTTGAATGGCTGGGACGCAAATCCCAATGCGTTGAACTCGAAATTTACTAGGGAAACCAAGCTCTAACCGTTGATTATCCATCTACAATCCTGAGAAAGATTAAAACAAAAAGAAAGCGTAAAATTGAAAACAAATAAAAACTTCTACACTAAATAAACACAAAATAGATTTAACTTAAAGATAAATCCCCGGCAGCGGCGCCAAAAACTTGGTGGGCGCAAAGGTGTGATAAAATAATAGATAAATAAAGATAATAATAAAGATCACACACCCTTGAGAACCACGGAACTCACTGCAAGTATCACAGATCGTTTGCAAGTTTTAATGATAAGTCAAGTTCGTTCGCAAGGATTGTATCCATTAGATCTACTTATATTTAACAAGCCTAGATGAATTTATATGTTTAGAATAAAATATAAAAAGATGAATAATTATCTAACGCGAATAAATAAATAATACAAATAAATAAATATCAATGTAAGTCAAATAAATTAGGATTAATATTATGAGTCTACTAGACTAAGTTGTTATTCTAACCTGTCACAGATTAAGCATTATATACTAACCAGGATTCTAAATTCTACCTGGCCTCTATTAGGCTTAGGAGCAACCTCTCCACTACTAGGGATTCCTGAGTAATGATTGGTGATTAAATCAAACCTTTATGGCTATCTAGTTAGGCGAAGAATCAAAACTAGATGATTATGTGGTGTTGTCAATAACTAAGAATAGTCCTAATATTGGCCAAATCTAGGGTTGTAACAATAAGTCAAAACACATAATAACAATATAAGCCAAGCTCAATCAATTAAGATAACAAATAGTATTACGGAATTTAAGACAAAATAATAACCCAACAATTAAAAGTAAAACTTACAGAATATAGAGATATGGTTGAGCATAAATCTATAGCTAATTACCCTAAATATAGAGAAGGTGAGATGTAGAAGAAGAGTTTGTCACTCTCCAACTTCTTGCTTCTTGTCTTCCTCTATAGGTCAGCTTGCTTCTTGAATGAATAGCTTGATTCTAAGGATGAATATTAATTAAAGGACTACGCTATTATTTAAAAGTGAGAAAATACAAGTAAGGACTAAGCCTAAGCTTGAAACTGAGCAAGGACATGTTTACAATGGTTTAACGGTGTATTTATAGGTGTTTAGGAAGACCTAATTCGTTTTATTGAAGGAGAAGTAAGTGGTGGGCTCCAAGCCCAACTCTAATTCGTATGGAAATAAAGATAATTACTGCTGATTTGTTTTAATCATATCTTCTTCGTTATTGGTCGGTTTTTAGCCCATAAGATACTAAAAGAACACTAACGGAATTATCTACGTCCCTATGAAAGGAATCTTCCAAAATCGGCTCAGTTTTGGAGTTATCACCACTTCTTTAGACGTAGCTGCAGAAATTCAGATTTAAGGCAGCTTTTCATTTTCCATGATTTTAGCTTTTCTTTCCTTATCTCCAATTACCATGCTTATCTCTTTCCATATCTTGTAGTCTTTGATCTGGACTCTAATTAATCTCCATAATTATCTTTAAAGCTTCACACTAAATAAATAATTAATACCAATATGCTCTAAAAATATTATTTACTAAATCAAGACTCAAAATAGGAAAGTGCACTATTTCTCAAGAAATTCGACTAAATGACTTCCTAAATCACTAAAAATGATGTCTCATCTTAACATAAATCTATCACAAATGAGGAGACATCAAGTATGAACATGAAAAGACACATTAAAAGTAAAGAAATGATTCGTAAGCAATGCAGTAGGATCATGTTTGATCTTCGGGCGCCTTGAGGGGTGTGTAGGCCATGAGATCTAAGATAGTTGATACACCCATTTAATGAACGTGCTAGAGGTCAGAAAGTAACGAAATTTCATAGTTATGAAAGTGATTAAGGCGGTTCTTTGATAAGCCATTTGTTGCCTTTTTAACTTGTTGTCCAAATTTAATTAATTATTATCCGTCTCATCCCCTTCTACCCTTTCTAAAGCCTTTTTATTAGCCACATTACAAGCCATACCCCTTAGATTTTAGGACTTTTCCATATGACCCGCACTCGAATCGCGATGTATAGACAATCGTGTTAGAGCTTGAGTTTGGGGTGGTGGGTTCACATTATGGGATAAATCATTGGGTTGGGTATTTTCCGAGCTATGTAATTGTGCTCTTGATGTTTCATTTATTTATATTGTAACCCTTCGCTGGGGTAAAATAAAAAAAAAGAGTATTGGGAAGAAAATAAATATGTTGAAAAACAATAGCATGACATCTTATATCAAAAGAAAAAGTCATAGCTAACTTACAAAAGAAAGAAAAAATGAATTGAAAAAGATTATATGATTTGGACTGGCAAATTGATTTTTTTATGTGATCATCTTAAAGCTTTATTTTGGGTTATTTGGGATGCAAATTAAGTGCAACAAATCTTGGGTTGAGTGAGAAACATATATGAGAGTAACTCAAGCTCTAGGGCGATTCGTTGATGGCTAGTGAGGAGAGAGCCAAAAGCTCACTCTAAATTATCCAAATATACGATCATAGTGTCCCTATGCCTACATTACAACCTTAAAGACCTTATGATTCTTAGCTTTGTGATCTAGACATGATTGAACCAATAGAGAGTAGTTAGATGGACCATTAGAAACTATGTTAGGATCGATGAACGTTCTATAGCCTTCATATCAAACTAAGTGAAGAACCTCTCCTTCGTGCATTGCAAAGCTAATCTGATCTTGAAATTAAACCGTGTTGATTATTTGTATGATAAGTATATCAACATTAATTAGTTTGTAAATATTATTACATGAAACTTACTAAATAGTTGTTTTAGGATTATTCTTTACATTCTCTTCTCTCATGCTTAATTGACTTAGCTAATATTTTAGAGACTTCCCTATGTTCTTATTTCTTATTATATCGGGACGATACAACTTTGAGTTGGGGGTCTTGATGTCTCCCTATTTGTGAGAAATTAATCTATCTTTGAGACTTCATTTTAGGTGTATTATGTGCTTAATTTAGGGATTTTCCCTATTATTTTATATATTCCTATTTCTTGTCTTGATTTGATGAATTATAATTTTTAGAGCATGTTTGGTTTAATTTGTGTGTTAATGTGAAACTTTAAACATATATGAAAATAAATTAGATTCCAAATCATTTTTAAGGAGATAAGGAAAGAAGATCTTGAAGAAATCAGGAGATAAAAGGAAACAGAGTTCAATTAGGAAAAGAAAAGCTGCCAAAAAATCTGAATTTCTGCAGCTACGTCCAAATAAGTGAAGATAACTACAAATCGACGATGATTTTGGAAGATCCATTTAAGATTTAGACAGATCTTTCTGTGAGGATTCTTTTGATATCTTACGGGCCAAAAACGTCCCAGTAACGAAGGAGATATGGTCAACAGTTCAACAGTAATTATCATTATCTACATATGAATTTGAGTTGGGCTTAGACTCTTTTACTTGGTCCCTACTCCAAGATTTCGACCTAACACCTATATATCAGTTTCTAACCTTAGAAAATCATCCCTTGGCTGCATAAGCTTAATATACATACATAAATCATCATGTAAGCAATCAAGAGGATCTAGAGGAGGAGGAAGCAAGAGCTAGAGCTTAACTACATCAATTCCACACTTCTCCATCTCTATTTTTTGGTTAAATTAGTATTAGGTCTATTTTGTCTATGAGGTTTTTCTAAGATATTTATTCAAGAGTTTTATTATGCATAATATCTCTTTAGAATTGTAATTATTTGAACCATTGATTATTGTTTTTCTGTTTTAATCTGAATATGGGATTTTAGTATTTAATTGATTTGGTTCTTAATTTCCATTGACTATATTCTTGTGCTTGTTTACTATCATTGACATCGCGAATCAAGGGTAGGTTTTAGTAATTAGGCTATTCACTTAGTGGTCAGTGATCATCCGACAAGGGAGTTTAATTACAGAACTAGAATATAGACGCGTGGTGTTCTTGATTGACCGACAGGCTTAACTAACCATGTATCCAGTTGGGTATAGATCTTAATCATCTAAAAGTAGCTTATAATCGCCCTACCGGGGTTTGTAATATGGTAGGGTAGCTCCTAAATCCATCCTAACGGGGATTAGGAGATTATAGAGTCCTGACTATTGTGAGATTTCGCATTCACCCTTATTCTTCGGAATCATAAATTCAATAGGATAAATTCATACTTTTATCTCCTTATCTTATTTGCATAATTATTTTTTATTAATTATTAATTATTTATTTTATTATTTAGTTAATTAGAAAACAAACTCCTTTTCTGCTTATCTTTGTAATTAAGACAATTAAAACTATATATTCTAATATTGAACACGAAGTTAGAATAACTACTTAAAATCCTATCGAGACGATAATCCCAATTTTACTTATCTATTACTTGGAACAACTTGTACACTTGCGGTCTGTGGATCCTTTATTCCTTTACTTTCATTGCATTAATTTAAAACACCCCAAGACCCACCACTTACTCAATGGATCAACTTGTTCACTCCATTCTTTCTTTATTTTATTGAGTTACTTTTTCTATTGTCAATCATTCTTAAATTAATAGGAATAAATAAAATGAGACCCAACATCTCTTTGGCAACTTGATGTCTCCCTATTTGTTCTAAATATTAGCCCTCTGGAGACATCATTTTAGGTGAATAATTGACTTATTAGATAGACTTTTATGCATATTTCATCATATTGCACTTTCTCCCATTGGAATTAGACTATTTGCATTTTTAGAGCTTTTATGCGTTAATTTGATTATTTTTAGTGCAAAGTTAGTAGGTCCTTGATTTTCATACAAGGAGGAGAAGTGAGAATTAGAGTCTTAGAGTGTTTTTAGTGTGTTAGGAGGTGTTTTATTCGAGTTTCTGATTTTAGAGTGCACTTTCTTATTTCTAGTCTTGAATTATGGATTTATTATTTTTTAAAAGCATATGCGGTTTAATTATTTATTTATTGTGAAGCTTTAAAAGATATATGATAATTAATTAGAGACCAAGTCAAGTCTAAGAAGTAAAGGAAAGAGATTTACATGTAAATAAGAAGATTAAGGAAGGATATATGCAAAGAAGGAAAAGATAAAACTGCCAAATAAATCTGAAGTTCCAGCCACGTTTCAAAGACGAGTTTGTAACTTGAGATTGGCTAGTAATTTGGGAGAATGGTCTGGACCAATGGATAGAGATTTCCGAGACAAGCAATTTTGACTATTGGAACGCGTCAAACGGATAAGTATTGAAAGGGATATGACCAAAACAAACCAGCAGCAGAATCTAACATTTCCTAGATTTTAGGGCTGCGAATTAAAGAGTTTTTTACTTGTATTCCATTCCAAGTAAAAACGAATTAGGACTACCTAGCACCTATAAATACACCCTTTAGCCTCCTATTTTACCTACACTTCATATAATTATCAAAGAGACTTAAGGATTTAAGTCAGAGCAAGTAGGAAGGAAGAAAGCTAAGAGCTGGAGAGAGTCATCTTCTCCAATTCGCAGCCAAACCCAACCTCTTAATTAGGTTTTATTTATTTTATTTTTGGTAAACATTATGTCTTTTAATTTTATTGTCTTAGTTTTATTTTCCATTATGAGCTAAACTTCTTAAGTGCTTGAGAATCTCTATATGGGTTGAACCTTAATTTATTTAATTGATGTTTTTTGGTTTGAGATTTTTATAATTTAATTCGAATTGAGTAATTTAGTATTGTTTATTATTTTATATTAATTTCACTATCAATGGATTAGCTAATCAGAGATAGGTTTGAGTAATTAAGCTATTCACTTTGGTGGGGAAGTGATCGCCTTGACGGGGAGTTTAATTAGACATAGGTAATAAACGTAAGATAGAAATTATTGATCCTGACGGACTTAGTTTATCTTATAGCCAATTGGGTAGAGAACCTGACATTCGAAGGTGGATTATGATCGCCCTGGAGGGGTTTGTAACATCTGAGAATAGCTCCTAAGTCCACCCTGACGGGGGTTAGGAGTATCTAGAATCCCGACTATTACTAGTTACTAATTTGTCCCTTAAAAGAAGCATTAATTAAGTTTGTTTCGGTGAAACCCTAGCGTGACTCAAGTACTATCTCTCATCCTTGCGTCTCTTCATATTTTATTTTCTTGCATTAGTTTTAAATTAGCTTAATATTTTACTTTATTTGCACTTCAGTTCTTAAACAAAAACAAAACAAAAGTTTATTTATTTACTTTTAATTGTCATTCAAGCAACTATTTCCATTTATTGCATAACACCTTAGTCTTACCTAATCCGCCCCTGAGATTGATATCCCGTTTACCGGATATTACTTGGACGACCCGTACACTTGTGGTACGTGTCTTGCCTTTTTAGGTGTGTTTATTTAGAACACACAAGGAGACACCACAAATCCACAAATATCGTGCAAGACAGATTACAATTAAACCACTTAATTTTTTGATGTTTAATCTTGGACTGGTAGGAGCTTGCAGAAGGCTTTGAGCCACCTCAATGAATTTTGTCTATTTTTTTTTTTTTTTTGATAAGGTAACAATTTTATAAGCTTAAACTTTGAAAACGTTACATAGTTTATACACCAATAGGCAATAGCTACGGATCACTCATGGTGATATAAACTATTAGAGGAAAGAAACAATTCTACACTATAAACCATTACAAGTTTAATCATTTAAAACATTCTTCAGCTACCAGAAATCAACTAACTCTATATTGTTCTTTGAGCAAATAAACTTTCTGCAATCATTCAATCTCAGCTGCACCAGGTTTTGAATTCTATTAAACATCTGCTTCTCGGTGAGGGCATGAACATTATGAATCCGATTGTTCCTTTTAGTCCAAATCAAGTAGATATAAGCAGTAAAACAACTCCTTATCACATCTTTTCGCAAAGGACTATGACTTTGAGCCAAGATAGTGTCATTAACATCATTCCAGGACCCATTATTAGAAGCATTGAAAGCGTAGTAACACCAACACTTGACATAAATTTTGTTTGTAAAGGAGCAAAGAGTGAAGAGATGATCTTTATCCTCTATCTGATTCTTACAGAATTCACACAAAGTATCTTGAAAAATGTCCCATTCCTGCATTCTAGATTTAGTAGAAAGCCTATCAAGACAATATATCCATGTAATGAAGCTGCATCTGGGTAAATTATACTTATTCCAAACATAGTTGCACCAATTAATTTCAGGAAGCTACATCTTGATTCCCTCCATTGTTTTCTTAAATGAGAAACAACCTTTAGTATGAAACTTCCATTTAATTATATCTTTTTTATCATTAAAAACAGGTGGCTCATTAATATGTAAACTAATCTCTCTTATATATGGAGGTTAGTGCCATCTCCCTCTGTTAAAACAAGCTGCAACACTTTTATTGATCCACAGACCTTCCAATTGAATTTATTTACTAAGGACGCCCTGAATACACTTATTATTTATCCAGTTGTCCCACATAATGTAAGTATTAAGACCATTTCCCATACTATGTGTGACATAGCTATGAATTTTAGGCCTTATTCAGAGAATTTTCTTCCATATCCAAGTATCATCTTGCTTTTCAGTTATGCTCCAAATGCACCTGTTTTTTATGTATTTAAGTGAATCCGGAAACTAAAAACTAATTCTACTATAATAAAGTCTCCAAAATATACTCATAAGACAAACTTTATTAATGAGAGCAATATCAGGAATGTTTAACCCAATTTGATTCTTAGACTTGCAGCATTTTTCCAATGCTACTCGTGCTTCTTTAGCACTTTCAATGTTGCCTCTCCAAAGGAAATTGGACATATAGTGATTAAGATTATAAATCACATTTTTGGGTAGGATAAAAACCCTGCACCAATACAATATCTTACTAATAAGAACAACTCGATTGAGTTCAAACCTCCCAGCATAAGAAAGTGATTTGTTACTCCACTGATTGATACTTGAGAAAATGTTATCGACAAGTTTGTTTACATCAGATGTGCTAAGTTTCTTGGAGTTTAAAGGCTCTCAAAGATACCTAACTGGCAAAAACCCTTCTTTTATCTGTAGTATTCTACAAATTTCTTCCTTAATGATAACAAAAGTGCCTTTAAAGTAGGCTTTACTCTTGTGAACATTGATATGAAGACCAGATAATCTTGAGAAAATCTTTAAACCATCATTAATGAGCTTAGATACACTAGGGTCAACCTTGAAAAATATCAACAGATTGTCAGCAAAGATCATATGGTTTATCTTCATGATATTGCACCTAGGATGATTTTTAAAAGCCTTGTAATCACCAAACCTGTTGAATAAAGCTGTGATTACCATTCAAATGACAAACAAGTAGGGTGACAATGGATCACCCTGCCTCAACCCTTTCTTTCCTTCAAAAAAACCAACTTTCTCACTATTATTAATAAGAGAATAAGAGGGAGTAGATACACACATTTTGATCAAATGAACAAATTTCTGAGGATATTCCAAAAGCATATAAGACATTAAAGAGAAAATCCTAGTTTATACTGTCATAAGCCTTTTGCATTTCAATGTTTAGTGTGAACCTAGAAGAGATATTATATTTCTCATATCCATGAACTATGTTATGAGCAACAAATATGTTGTCACATATAAACCTGCCAGGACTGTATGCAGCTTTGTTCTTAGAAATAATATTACAAAACACCATTTTAAGTCTATCAGCAATAAGTTTAGACATCACCTTATAATCATTGTTAACACAAGAAATAAGTCTAAATTGCTTAACACTAGTAGGTACCTTTACTTTAGGAATGAGAACCACATTTGTAGCATTGATTTCTTTAAGCATGCTTCCAAAATTGAGAGTTTGTTTGATGGATTTGCAAATATCATCCCCAACAACACTCCAAGATGATTTATAGAACCTTGAAGTAAGTCCATCATGACCAGGATATTTATTATCTTCAATAGAAAAAAAGCAAACTTTATTTCCTCATCAGTGACAGGGGCTGAAAGAGTATTAATGTCACTATCTTGAAGTTTCTTATCCACTAAATAGATAATAGTTGAGATGGAACAACTTTCTTGATTAGAAACAGCTTTACCAAATAAATGATACAAATTAGTATTTACGTCTATGATTTTTTTGATTTTTTTTGAATTTTAATTTTTTTTGATTCTGATATTTTGATTTATTTTAAATGGGATTTTGTCCCATCTGTATTTTTAAGATTGGGATGAATTTGTCTTATCTCCATTCTAATAATGAGATGACATTTGTCCCATCTCTGTTGTATAACTAAGATGTGATTGGTCCCATCTCTATTGTAAAACTAATTAAAAAGGTATAATGTGTTGGAGATGATGACGTGTTATTTCGCGAGGTAAAAAGCTTTGACCTGGTGGAGTTATGTATGTATGTTGGGGGATTGATAAGATTGTTCCGTCCAGTTTCACTATTCCTACTCCGATTTTGTTTGCAAAGCCTTCGAAACCTAAGGCTATTAGCTGCTTATTCTCCTGATCCATTCCCTACAATTTACGTTTATATGAAAAATAACTTATTTATTTTGAATATTGATGACTTGAGAAGTAATAACTAGTTGAAATGAAGAAAGTTTTTGTTTCTAGTTCATTATATAACATTCAAAATCAAATTGTACGAGTCATCAACATTATTAAACACTAAAACAAAAAAAACCCATTTAATACTGGGATTTGTCTCATCTCTATTGTAAACTAAGATGGATCTATCCCATTTACGATTAAAATCTTCCACCACCACCACCACCACCCCCCAACACCACCATCACCCTACCACCACCTTTACCTACTACTACTTTCATTACACACGCGCGCGTCCGTGAATTTTTTTCAAATCCTCATAACTAATTCTAAAAAAATCAAAAAAAAAATCGTATTTTTGAATAAAGCAAATAATATGTACGTCTCTGATTTTTTTTGAATTTTTTTGAAATTTTAAATTTTTTTTTTTCGCAATGAATTTCATGTTTGCGGAAAGAAAATTCACTGTTTCGAACAGTGAATTTCGTATCTGCGAAAAAAATTAAATAAAAAAATTATAAACGTAAATATTAATTAGCTTTATCCAAAAATACAAATTTTTTATTTTTCTGATTTTTTTAGAATTAGTTATGACGAATTAAAAAAAAATCACGGACATGCGCGTGTATAATCGAATTAGTAGTAGGTGATAGTGGTGGTGGTGGTGGTGGTTGTGGTTGTGGTAGTTATAATGGTGGTTAAATACATAGTAGTAGTGGTGGTGGTGGTGGTGGTGGTGGTGGTGGTGGTGGTAGTGGTACCCTATTATCTGTTTAATATTTAAAAATAAATATTGTATTGAAAATAATATATTTAATAATAAGGGTAGTAAAAGTATACCAAATAGAGGTATTAACTTATATAGTCCTAGAACCCAACTTCCCACCCCCATTAGGTCCAACCCTTGATATTTCCCCTAGCAGGTCCAACAAAATTTTTAGTATCCCAACAATACCCTCTCACGAAATCAGATAAAATCATATCACCCCATGATTTACGCAATTAACTGATTCCATTAAGATAGCATATCTTAATGGAATCCAATCGAATTTATTCTCTTCCAATCAACCATCTCTTCCGATCTGGAGCCATTAACGTTTGAAGCTTCGCATTTGAGGAGAAAGACGAAGCTGAGAGGAGGAAGACGAAGACTAGTTCAGGCGTTCGTGAGAAGACAATCTAAACGACAATGGTGAAACCGTTTTTTAGGTGTTCCTGATGCGAGCTCCGGTATTGCATAATAATAGCTCCCGTCGGAACTCCATTAACGGCGACAAGGGATTTGAAATAGGAGAAGAGCTCCATTAACGGGTTTGTGTAGATTGTATCTGTAACAAAAACCTCAGCCACTGATCTTTCTTTTCATCATCAACATAACAGGTTTGTGCAGATTGTTATCTAATTAATCCCAAACCACTGACCCATTATCCCATATCTAACTAACTGAGCCTCATTTCTTCGTCTTTTGATTGAACAGATAACAAGAAGAGTGCGTCAACGATGGAGATGAATGGCTGTCGGTGTGATGCATGCAGATGCACACCATCGATTTTGACAGAGAACCCATCAAAACAAAGCTAATAACCCACCATAAACCATTAGTTTTAAAACGCAACCCATCAATATCATACACATAACCCATTACCAATAGACGACAGCACTAAAGGCTAACCCACCGAACTCAACATTCACACCATTGATATTACAAACATTACTCATCATCTTCATTCCCACCTTCATAGTCTGCACCAGTTTTTGCTAACCCAACTACTTCAACATTCACACCATCGATATTACAAAGCATTACCCATCGAGTTTAGTGGACAACCCACCATCGTCCATTTGAACAAAAGTTTCAAGTTTTTCATCAGTTACTGCATTTGGATTTTATTAGTTACTGATTGTAATTTTTCTGGGTTATCGATTTGATTGGTTGCATGATTTTAGCGATTTTTGTTTGTTTTAATTTCCTTGTTTTAATTTTTAACTGATTGCATGATTTTAGTGTTTTAGTTTTGGTAACAAATCTCCAATTAATGGGTAACTAGGGGCAAGTCTGTCATTTGCGGTGGGCTGGACCTGATGGGCAATCACTGATTGCTTGTGGACTCTATAAGGAAATCACCCTAAAAAATATAGCGAAGATATTTTCTATAAATAATTATTTTATTAGGCATTTGTTTATAAAAATAAATTATTAAAGGCTTAATTTAACGATAATGTAATTTTATTAGGTTTCTTTTGAAAAATACCTCTATTTTTAATTAATAATAATAAAAAGGTAAGAAAGTAAAATGGTAATAAATTTTTGATTTAAATGCAAAACTGGATAATCTAATTGGAAAGAAATAATAACATGTCAACTTTTGGCATAAACTTTCCTAATCATGATTTAAATAGGCATTTTCTCTTTTTATTTTTATACGATTAATTATATTTAATATTTATATATATGATTTAACTTAAGGTTAAATTATATTTGTTTAATATATCACATGTTTAATTGAACCTATTTCAAATCATAAACAAATATTATTAACAAAACACAAACCGAATAATTATTAAGGAATTTGTCAAATACAGGTTCAATTATTCTATTATTATTTTATCAATGATCATGGTCCACAACTAAGAATTTAGGCATGCTAAAAAATAAAAAGGGAAAAAACTGATGAATTTATTAATTCTTAAAAATAATTTTTTTATAAATTTATTTTAGGGTCAATGACCCAAAAAATCAAAATAATATTATACTTGCCCAAAAGAATCATCCATTAACTTACTATTATAAGATTACATGTTTACCCGTCAAGAACGATTCCCGTCAAGGACGATTCCCATCAAGGATGATTCCCGTCAAGGACGATTCCCATCAAGGACGATTCCCGTCAAGGACGATTCCCATCAAGGACGATTCCCATCAAGGACAAAATTTAGTTAATGATGTTATTGGGAAGAAATTTTGTCATTGATGTTATTGGGCTGAAAATAATATTATTTTGATTTTTTGGGTCATTTTCCCTTTATTTTAAACCCAAACAATCAAAGTATCGAAATATAAAAATTATTAATGAAGATATTGGTAGTGTATACAGTAATAGTGATACTGAGTATATGAATATTCATGTGTAATGTGATACAATAATTTATCTCAATAAATTTTAATAAATGTTAATATCCTAAACTTTAATATGAAACTATTTATATATAATTTGTTTTGTTAAAAAGATTTTTTAAATTAAAGTATAAAATGCCCCATTTTCGATTCTCGTCTTAGGTAATCGAGACGCTCGGGCCGGCCCTGTTTGTATGGGTATAGAATTTCCAGATGTTTGATGCTCAAATAAAGAAGCATTATCAAGACAGTCAATGAGGTTTTGAGCTCCAACATCCAAATTATCACAATTAGGTCTATCTTCAGTACCTAGTATCTCATTTAAATCACCCATACATGCAATCTTATCAATAATATATATGTCTTGCTCCATTTGCACATATCATCGCATAAAAACACCCTCTCCTTGAAGTCATTACTAGCATATATGAAAGCAATATATACCTTAGTACAGCTGAATAAATCAATCACTTCACAGAGCATACTTTGAAAGGTACTCTCAATTAACTTGACTTGAACTTTGTTATCTCACCATAGAATCCAAATCCTACCACTGTCATCCTTATTATACTTAAACGGATAGAAATGAGTGTTTACAATAGCATCCACTCTATTATTCTTGACCTTAGTCTCAAGGAGACACATAAGATCAACCATATTATTCTGCATGAAATTAACTACATCTACCTGCCTACGAAGTTTATTAAAACCTCTCACATTCCATGAACTGATAATCATAGATCATGAGGCATGTCCACCCCACACACATTGGCTTGATTTTCATGAATGAGATAAAGAACATCCTTATCAAGAGTCGATGTTTTATCCTTAAATTATTGAAAGAATTAGTAATAGCAACTTGACTGCTACTAGCAATATTTGAGATTCTATCCTTGGATATTTGAGTGACAAATTTCCAAGAACGTGAATCATCATTAGAATTATTATTTGAAGGCACTTGATTTTTTTAAACCCAAATTTTCTAATCCTTCACTTTGTCTCTGTTTTTATTTGATCTTATTCTTAGTTGGACACTTGAAGCATGATGTCCACACTTTTTTATAGGATTTACAAAGATTTGGCTTCCAGTCATATATTACTTTGACCTCTTGCAAATCTATGGTGCCAACATCTACAAAAACGCTATCAGGTAGATCGTTCTCCATATTGACTTCAACACATATGCGAGCATAACCAAGCCTAGAATGTGATTATGTTATGGAATACATTTGTAAAGGATTGCCAATGCCACTAGCAACGTAACTGAGCCCCTTCTGAGTCTATGATGCCATTGTAATATTCTTTAACTTTATCCGTAAAGGAATCTTAGAACAATCAATAGATTCAAATTGCATACCTAATTCCCAAGGCCTGAGAAATAACGGCTTGCCACTTATATGCCAGAGTTGTTAAAGAGCCTTAGTACAGTGTTTCTCATCAGCAAATTTAAACACAAACATTCCATCACTAGATTTAACTTGAACTTTTCCAAAACCACTCCATTGATATTTAACAAAATTGCTAATAGCATAGAAAGGAGGAGCAATATCAATAAATTGGACCACTAAACAATTAACCCATAATTTTGCACCCTCTTCAAAGACATCAATATGTGTATTAATTATGGCTTTACCTTGATGCTTAATCGGTTGATGAAAATCATGTTGAAGACTCTATTTAATCTTGACCTCAAGCAAACACTTCCATTGATGTTTCTTAACCTGAATCTCATTATCCACTACAACCGGGGATATATCTACCGTGTTCACACCTTGTTGAACAAGATCTGTGATTTTATTAGGTTTAAAGTTCCCAAAATTTGGAGAATTGGGCAGAACAGAGCATTTACTAGACTCATTTGACAACACAGAACTCTGACTCGACACTTTGGACAAATTGGGAACATATCTGTTAATGCCTGACAAAGGAGAGCCCGTACTAAAGATTTCATGAGTGATATCTCTTGATTTTCTCGGAGCCATTTGACTAAAAAGAGTAACAAAGGAAGAGGAAAGAAAAGACAGAGATCGCCGGTGAAATCTGAGGAAAAGAAAGCGAAAAAGAAGAAAATAAAATCTGAAGATGAAAAAGATTTGAAGAAAAGTTGGTGTAGGAGAAAAGAAAAATGTTGTTTATTCAAAATTATATTAGAACAAACAGCGGATTTTGAAAAAGGAAAGCTAAAAAAAATAAGTAAGAGAAATAACGAAAAAAAAAAGTTTAAAAATAAACTATTACAAAATAAATGACAAAAAACTAACAAAAATTTTGTAGGAGCGTTTCTCTTTTCTCACTACTCTTATGAAGGAACTGGAAAAGTTAACAAACTCAAAAAATCTCACTGATTATGAAAGAGACTGATTATGAAAGAGATAATTATAACTTTATTGTTAAAGAGATTGAAATTATTTGGAAAAGAAAGGAAGACTTTTGGGCATCTAGATTTAGAATAATGTGGCTTAAATGTGGGGATAAAAACACAGCTTTCTTTTATGCCTCTACAAAAGAAAAAAGGAAAATTAATAAAATTAATAGAATCCAAAATAATGAAGGCAGTGACTTTCTAAGAATTATGAGGTTAATGAGAATATTTTAACCTACTTTAATAATATCTTCTCCTTTATTGGACATAGAGAGATAAATAATGTTATAGATATTATTAAACCTACAATCACACAGGTTATGAATGATAATTTACTTAAACCCATCACTATTTTGGAAATTGAGAATTCTATAAATGAACTTGGTGCTAGTAAAGCACCAGGTCCTGATGGCTACCCGGGTTTTTTCTATAAAAAATACTGGCATATTATTAAGTTAGAGGTTATAAAACTTGTAAACAATTTTTGGTATAACAACCAATCCTTGGAAATTATTAACCACACTTTTATATCCCTTATACCTAAAATCAACAATCCAGCTACTATCAAACACTTTAGACCTATTAGTGTCTCTAATTTTATATACAAAATCATTGCAAGAATCTTAGTAAATCGTTTGCAACCTTTTATGAACATCATTATAGATGATCATCAATCTGCCTTCATCCCAGGAAGGCATATTCAAGAAAATTCCATGATAGTTCATGAAACTTGCACCTTTATTAAAAATAAAAAGAATACCATGAAATACTATATGATTGTTAAGGCAGATATCCAAAAGGCCTATGAATTTGTTGAATGGGACTTTTTGTATAATACTATGACTAAATTGGGTTTTTGCAAAAAGTGGTGTGACCTTATTATGAACTGTGTGACTTCAGTGACATACTCGGTTCTAATAAATGGCAAACCCCACCCAATTAAAAAACCTACTAGGGGTATAAGGCAGGGTGATCCCTTATCCCCTCTATTGTTCTGTATTATCACCCAAGCTTTAACTGACCTTATCAAAAACAAAGTGGATATTGGCTTATATGAAGGTATAGCTCTATCTAAAAATTGTCCCAAACTGTCTCACCTTCTCTTTGCTGATGATACTGTGTTTTTCCTAAGGGCTACAATTGAAAATACAAATAGTCTTAATGATGTTATAAATAGGTATGGTAAAGCTACTGGTTTGACTTTAAACCTCAACAAATGTGGGGTGAAATTCAGTAGCAATACCCCTCGCAATTTTCAAAAAAAATTTGCAAAAAAAATAAATATGAAAATAACAAAGAATTTGGGAACTTACCTAGGATTACCCACTGAGTGGGGAGATCTAAGGTTAAGGACCTTAATCTCCTGGTAGAAAAAGTTATTAAAAGAATTGACAATTGGAAAAACCTTTTTCTAAATGATGCTGGAAAAGAAACAGTAATAAAAGCTGTTTTACAAAGTATTCCAAATTACTTTATGGCCTCTTACCTACTTCCAAAAAAAATATGTGACCTAATTTCATCACAAATTGCTAAATTTTGGTGGGGCTCTAAAGGTGAAAAGAAAATACACTGGGGAAATTGGAATTCCCTTACAAATAGTAAATTTGTTGGAGGCCTCGGTTTTAGGAATTTACATTTTATGAACCTAGCTATGCTAGGTAAATTGGCTTGGAATTTTATGTCTAATACCTCCTCTCTACTGTATAAAGTTATTAAAGGTAAATACTTCCCAAATTCAAATTTTTTCCAAGCTAAAATTGGATACTCTCCCTCTTGGGGATGGAGAAGTCTTTTAGCAGGAAGAGATTTCATTGTTAAACATATTAAATGGAGAATTGGAAATGGTACAAGTATAAATTTACACTCTCATAAATGGATACAAAATTGTGATGATTTAATCACTCCATCTTCTGATTCTATAGAATGGGTGAGTGATCTAATAGTACAAAATTCTAGACATTGGAATATAGAACTTATTAAGCACATTTACCCTGAAAATATAACTTGCAAAATACTTGATATGTTTATTCCCCTTATACCTCTTAAAGACAGTTGTTTTTGGGAGCTTAGCCCTGATGGTAACTATAGTGTAAAAATTGCCTATCACTTCTTGAAAGAAAATCAAGAAAAAATTGATAGCAAAATTAAAAATGCTAAACCTTCTACCGCGCATAATATCAATTCAAAAACATGGAAAATCATTTGGAACTTGAAAGTTCCCCAAAAAATAAAAATAAATTATGTGGAGAGCTACAAAAAATCTTTTACCAACTTATGAAAACCTTTTTGTAAGAAAAGTTAAAAAGTCAAGTGTTTGTCATATTTGCTATGAGAAAGCTGAATCTGTTGAGCATCTATTATTTGACTGCCACTATGCTAGAGCTACCTGGCTTACATCTAATCTTACTATAAGAACAAGCAACCAGTGTCTCAATAAACTGGACACTTGGATGGCTGAAATTATGAGTAAGAATGAATCAAATGAAATTAAAGTTCCTTTCCTAGGGGAGCAAATTGCTATCTTATGTTGGCAATTATGGAAAAGTAGAAATGCTTTTCTTTTTAAAAATACCAAGCTTTGTCCCTTGAATATAAGTAACAGTGCACAGGTTTTTTGGAAGGAACAATATGAATTAATTAAATCCGAGGATGTTAACAAAAAACTGAGGATAAATGGAAATGTAAATACTATCTTTAAAGATTGGGATTGTGAGCTAAGTGATAAAACACCTGATGATGATCATTATGATCTGAAGGCTGATGATAATCCAAGTAAGGCACAAAAGAGGCTAAATGTTACATCTTCTAGTGTCATTAGAAACTCAAACACTACTAAGGCCAATGAAATTCAAAGTAAATTGGAACCCCCCCCCCCCAAAAAAAAAAAAATTGGTACAAAATTAATTGTGACGCATCTTATAAAAATTCTAACTCCTCTATTGCGTGTATTGCTAGGGACTCTTTTGGTAATATTATTAAATGTGGTGCTTGGAGAATAGGTGCAGAAAATTCCATGGAAGCCGAAGCTTTGGGGATCTTGAAGGCTACCTTGTGGGCTAGAGACTTTAAAGACACAAGGTGCATTATTGAGAACGATTGCAAGGAAGTCATGGACCCACTAGCATCTAATCAACAACTTGTATCTAGTTTAAGAATAGCTAATATCATTCGTAGTATTTACTTTATTAGTGAAAATTGTAATCCCTTATTCTCTTTCATTTCTAGAAAGAAAAATTTAGTTGCGGATTGGTTAGCTAAAAACTCGCCTCTTGGCAATAGTTTTAGCTTAGGTAGGGCTTTGCCCCCCCAACTTGCGAAACTTATTTTGAACGAATCCTCTCCCATGGGAGTTGGATAATCTTATTTGTAATAGTTTACTAGGTCTTTAAACGAAAGAAGCGTTTAGAACAAAAAAAAAATTCTACTTTGTACTCTAATTTTGTCTATGATAATCTTGATTGTAGTTCTTTTATCTTATAGTTTAACAAAATTTATTTTTCAATTGGTAGCAAATATAATTGATGAGCTTTTCCTTTCCATACTCTAGCTTTTTTTTCCTTATTTCCAATTTCCATGCATATCTTCTTTCCTTATCTCTTAGAATTGACTTGGTAATTAATTAATCTCCATCTATATCTTTAAAGCTTCACACTAAATAAATAATTAAACCCAATATGTTCTAAAAATAATAATTCATTAAATCAAGACAACAATAAAAAAGTGTAATAATTCATGAGAAAATTGGCTAGAAAGATTTCTAAAACACTAAAAATGATGTCTCTACTTAATATTAATTTATCACAAATGGGGAGACATCACCCACGTATGGTTGGTTAAGGATTTTCTCTGATCCTTTTTGTCCTTAAACGGTTGCTTTAAAGCCAAAAAATGTGAAGGTCTAAGCTCACTACCTTCTCTTGATGGAGGAAACAATCCATCCAACTGAACCAAGCTATCACTGGGGTGAAATCCTTCAATCTCTCTAGAGAACTTAAAATCATTGACAAAATTCATCCAAAGATCCTCAAGGATTTGAGGGTAGTGACAAATTTCTTCATCTAACACCAGTAGTTGGGGAATAATACTGATACATGTCCTTCTCTAAAGCCTTGTGAACCTCTTTACCATTGGCAACCTGCGATTCTAGAAGCTGCGTAGCTCTCCCAAAAAATTCTCGGTTGACGACCACATGGTCTTTAAGATATTGGACGAAGTCTTTAAGTGAATACAAAGCGTATTAAAAAGTGTTACCAAATCAAAAAGATTTAATAGTTCAATAAAAAAGTGAACAAGGATGATTGGCATTAAAACCCTTAAGTGTCAATGATATCCCCAATTCAAATTTAGTGATCAATTTCTTATGATCCAGAAAGTTTATTCCGCTGCTAATATATAACCTAAAATCAAACACAAAACTCACACAAACATTAAGAGAGAAAGAAATTAAGAATTTAAGATGAACAATTATTTCATATGTGTAAGTTAGGGGTGTGCGTGAGAAAACACGACCAACTCAAACAACCTGCATAAACTAACCTAAAACTAGAGGAATGATTGTTCTATTGGACGGGTTGTGATTTAAATCTTTAAAAATAATCATACCCAAACCCACATCACACATAGCTTTCACCTTGAGCGTACCATTTATTTAACTATGAAGATTAAAGCTTCCTGGATCTTTGAGCTTTCAAATGTTGGATTTTGAAATATAACACATTTTCCAATTCATTCATTATAAAAAGTTGTATTTTAAGAAATATTTAACTCATATTTTATGCCTAAATATGACAAGTAGTGTATTGGGCTTAGTGATAGGTGTTTATGCAAATGAATGTTATACAAATGATTCAGTACAATGTTGCGAGTATGATCATACAAGATTGTTCAATTAATACTAAACACCAACTCATTTGTCACGTTAAAACAACTTAGAAAATGAGTTATATGCAACAATGTGTTAGTTGAGCTAAATCAAATTGTCAACGTCATCCGCATTTACCATTTTCTTACGGAAATTCACCTTTGCAGCGGGGTTTTTTTTTTAAATAATCGACACTTCATCCTTCGATGTTGTTTTCTTCAAATATCATTGGTGCAATGGGCTCCTCTCAAACATGAAAGTTGAATTCATCAATGTTGAGTTTTTGGTAGCCTCTCTTACGATAACCTTGATTTTAACCTGGGATTTTGCCGTTATCGGTTGAGAAAGACTTGCAAGGGTTAGGGTTTGAAGAAGAGCCAGATTTTTTAGGGTTAATCATGATGTTTGGAGATTTTGGTTGGCATATGTTATGAAAAAGGAGTTTATGTATGAAATATTTAAGATTTGTTATGGAAATAAGTGATTTACCGTATAACAATATGAAGTTACAATAAACAAATATCGTATTTAGAGGTTAAAGTGAAAATGGTAGGAGTTATGCAGGCAAAGTGGTAGATTCGAGCGAGGATAAGATTTTTGGTGTGATAGATTCGAACGCGGACAAAAATTTTGGTGTTTCTGGTCATTCGTTCAATTGACTATTAAATCAAACATTTCACTTGAAAACAAAATACGCATAAGAAAATGAAAATGAGATGGATTAAAGTATCCAAGAGAATGATATTTTTTCAATTATTCAGAGTTAAAAATTTTATGACTTGCCTAGCCGTGTTTATGTCATGAAGTAATAAAGACTCTAAATAAATCTAACCAAAAAATAAAATACTAAACATGGAATTGTGATTTATTTTGCACATAAATAAAAATAGGTTTAGGAGTAATGATTTATACCATCCAAAATTATATCACCTATGACGTGATGTGAATTGATTAGCAATAAATTGTTAATCAGAAAAAAAAATTAATGATTTATAACCAACCAATTCAAGCTACGTCGTAAACAGTATAAATAAGTAATATAATTTTAGATGGTATTTATCATTATTCTAGGATTAGAATTATTCTCACCGATGGTTAAACAATGACGGTGGAAAAGAGGGAGAGTGATGGTTGTGGGGATTTAGGGTAAGTGAGGGATGGTTTGTGGTGATTAAATGATCCTCACATTGAAGGGCGGTGGGAGTTCTACTCACTTTGAGTTGGACTTGGGGAAGTTCCATACGCTAGTGAAGGGCGGTGGGAACTTAGGTAGTCGGTATGTTTCGATAGTAAATAAATGTTGTGATTTGATGCGCAAATTCCCGAAAATTGAGCTGCTTCAGATTTATCGCGAAGCTAATTTTTGCGCAGATAGACTAGCAAGAGAAGGGGCATCATCACATTCTCAACCGGTGGTGCTCAATGATCCTCCTGATTATCTTTGGAAATTGATTACTAGGGATAGAAGTGAGCGTGCAACTAATAGAGTTGTACTTGATAGCTAATAAACTTTTGTGCTCTTGATGTAATCTTTTATTCTTAACGGCTTTATAAGCCTCTCGTATATGCAAAAAAAACTTGGTAAACCTACCCTATTTGTGGGTTTGTATATCCTACAAGAAAGAGAAGAAGCCTATGTTAGTTAATTCGGTCCATCTCGGTTGAAAAAAACAAGTTAATTATGTCCATCAATTATTTTGTCTTGCTTTTCTTTTTTTAAGTCCGTTCATCATACTTTTTTTGCATGTAATACTATTTCGGTAGTTATAAAAAAATAATTTTGTTAAAATAAAAAGGTATATAAAAATTGTAGAAAAAAATCGATACAAAATTAAAACTTTAAATTTTTTTTATAAAAGGTATAAGAGTGAAGGAATATTTATAAAGATAAATTTCTAAATTAAATTAAATATTATACGGATGGTATAGAAATAGATCATAATTTTTAAATATAGTCAAACTAGATGACACGTTTTACTTTGTACTAGGGATGTAAACAAACCGAGCCTAATACTAGATGTGTAAGTTTGTTTGCTTAATATCTCGAGCTGAGTCGAATAATAAACGTGTAAGTTTGTTTGTTTAACTTCTCAAACGAGTTTTTTGGAGTCGAATTCGAGTTGTTAACGAAAATTTGATTGATCGATATTGAATGAAGTGTACGGTATCAAGTAGGAAATGTGCTATTGTTGGGATTTTTTTTTAAAAATTAAGAATGTCTTAGTTAATATTAAACTTTTATAATTTATTTACAAGTTTATATATGAATATATAACAATTCAAGAATATAAACGAACAATTAATGAAACAATTCGAAGATCTCGTTTTATAATTGAGTTTAAATTTAAGTTTGAACTCTTTTTTTTTTATAAATAAACGTTTTTTCTCGAGTCGAGTTACAACTACTCTCGAATGGGTCGAAAATGAATCAAGCCATTCTAGAGTAGTTGTAGTTAGACTCGAGAAAAAACGTTCATTTATAAACAAGTTCAAACTTAAACATTAGGCTCGGTTTGTTTACATTCTTAGTACAAACTAAAACATGTCATCGAGTTTGACTATATTTAAGAATTAGGCTCGGTGAGACGGGGTAACAAAATGAATGGAAAAAACATCTCGTCTAAAGCTCCGAAAGCCAACACTAGTAATAATATCGGAAACCGTTTTGATGCGCTTAGAGGGGAGGATTTTTCTAGTGATATGAGGTTTAATGCACAAATAATTATGAATAAAGGACAATCATCGGGATCGAAATCGGGCTCTAATAAAGGTAAAGCTATTTCGGGGTCTAATGTGAGCAATAAAAAAGTTGGGGTTCTAAAGGGAATGGGATAATTACTTCCCCTGATTTTGAACAAAGGCGGGTATTGATTGATGACATAGAGGTGAGCGAGGTGGGACTTGAGTTGGGGCAAGGTGAAGCAAGTACAATGGGCAAGAAAGTGGGCAAGAAAGGATTAAATGGGGTTAAGTCAAGGCTGGGATTAAATAAGGTTACTGATGTGAATAAATTGGCTTTGGTGGAAGGTAATGGGGCCACGGAAGGGGCTGATAGGGGTAGTAATATGGAGTGTCTTGTTGATGTTGACATCAGGTTAGGAGAAAACTATCACAGGGACCAAAATGCAATTACCCCAAACTTTGGGGCCTTCGATACAGGCCCTCCAACCCCACAGCACAAGGCGCCTGCCGAGCTGCTGAATTCCGATGAGGACCCCACCTGTCCTGCCGAGAAGAGGGTGGACAACACTAATGTAGCAATGCCGCCTGACCCCTTGTGGGATGAGTCAGGTTACGGCGATAAAGACGATCTAACATGGCTGGACAGCCAAGTACCGGATTCTGGGACAGAAGCTGGTCGTGATCAGGTGCAAGTCTCCGGGAATTCGGATGATGAAATGGAAACAGAAGCTCGCGCTTAAAAGTGCCATGAGGTATTCGTAATTTATTATTTATTTTTATTAATGAATTTAGTTAATGTTTCAGAAAACTCTTGGGAAAGAACTAAAAATCCCATTAATATCCTGGTATGGAATTGCTACGGAGCGGCTAAGCCTCGTTTTAGACAAGTGCTACGTGAGATGATGATTAATAACAACGCGTGGCTTACTGTGATTGTTGAACCTCGGATCAGTGGGGTAACAGCGAATACGGTAATAAATTCTTTGCAAATGGACAATTCGGTTAGCGTATATTCGGAGTGTTATAGTGGCGGAATTTGGTTAATTTGGAATGATTCGTCTATAAATATTAAAGTTCTATCTGCCGGTCGCCAAGTTATAAACATTGAGGTAAGCCAACAAGGGTGTAGATCGTGGATATTCTCGGCTATTTATGCTAACCCGGACTATAAACGGAGAGAGGTATTGTGGGATGCGCTCTACCATGCGTTTCATAACATACAATCTCCGTGGCTAGTGATGTCTCCTCATTTGTGATAGATTTATATTAGGATGAGACATCATTTTTAGTGATTTAGAAGTCATTAGAGTCGATTTTCTTGAGAAATGCTACACTTTCCTATTTTGAGTCTTAATTTAGTAAAATAATATTTTTAGAGCATATTGGGTTTAATTATTTATTTAGTATGAAGCTTTAAAGATAATTATGGAGATTAATTAGAGTCCAAGTCAAAGACTACAAGATATGGAAAGAGATAGACATGGTAATTGGAGATAAGGAAATAAAAGCTAAAAATATGGAAAAGGAAAAGCTGCCTTAATCCTGAATTTTTGCACCTACGACCACAAATCAGCTTATATCTAAAATACGGTGTGGAATTTGGAGAAACGGTCAAGAGCAAAGTTGAAGAGCTTTCCGAGACGATCAATTTGGTATATTCATACGCGTCAAACGGATGAATATTGAAGCTGTTAGAGCCAAAAGAAAATCGGACCTGGTTTCATGTTTTTAGGGTTACGAATTTGAGTTGGGCTTGGAGTCCACTACTTACTTCTCCTTCAAGAAAACGAATTAGGGCTTCCAAGACACCTATAAATACACCCTTATACCATTGTAAACATGTCCTTGCTCAGTTTCAAGCTTAGGCTTACTCCTTACTTGTATTTTCTCACTTTTAATAATAGCTTAGTCATTTAATTTAATATTCATCCTTAGAATCAAGCTATTCATCCAAGAAGCAAGCTGACCTATAGAGGAAGACAAGAAGAAGAAGATTGGAGACTGACAAACTCCTCTTCTACATCTCACCTTCTCTATATTTAGAGTAATTAGCTATAGATCTATTCTCAACCATATTTCTAAGCTTTTATTCTGTAAGTTTTACTTTTAATTGTTAGATTATTATTTTGTCTATAAATACTATTTGTTTATTTTAATTGATTGAGCTTGGCATATATTGTTATTATGTGTTTTGACTTATTGTTACACCTTAGATTTGGCCAATCTTAGGATTATTCTTAGTTATTGACAACACCACATAATCGTCTAGTTTTGATCCCTTGCCTAACTAGATAGCCATAAAGGTTTGATTTAATCACCAATCATTACTTAGGAATCCTTAGTAGTGGAGAGGTTGCTCCTAAGCCTAGAGAAAGCTAGGTAGAATTTAGAATCCTGGTTAATATATAATGCTTAATCAGTGACAGGTTAGAATAACGATTTAGTAATAGACTCATATTAGTAATCCTAATCCATTTGACTTATATTCATATTTAGTTATTTGTTTTGTTTATTTGTTTTAATTATTTAATTGCGTAGATTGTTATTTCATCTTTTTATATTTTTATCTAAAACATCTAAATTCATCTACGCTTGTTAAACATAAATTGATCTAACGGATACAATCCCTGCGAACGAACTTGACTTATCATTAAAACTTGCAAACGATCTGTGATACTTGCAGTGAGTTCCGTGGTTCTCAAGGGTGTGTGCTCTTTATTATTATTCTTATTTATCTATTTATTGATCACACTTTTGCCCCCACCAGCTAGTCGCTGGTGATTTTAATCAAGTGGGTTTGGAAATAGACAAAAGAGGTGGGGTTTCGGGTGTCACTAGAAGAATGGAAAGATTTGAGGAATGGAGAAATAATTGCGGTTTGATAGACCTCAGGTTTGAGGGGCCAAGATACACTTGGAGTGACTCTTGGAATTCAGGCCAGAGAATCATGGAACAGCTTGATAGAGCATATGGTAATGTGGAATGGCAAGAACTCTTTCCGAAAACGCAGATTATTCACTTGGCAAGGGTCCACTCGGATCACATGTCAATTCTAATTCAAGTTTGCCCAAATCAGAGACCGAAAGCTAATCCTCGCCGCTTTAGATTTGAATCGGCTTGGTGTCTTCATAAAGGGTTCCTTGATTTCGTTAGCAAGAATTGGGAAGGAAATAACACGAGTATAGGAGAAGGTATTGTTGCTATTCAGAACCAGATAAATAAATGGAAAATGGAAGTCTTTGGGGATATTAATCGAAAGAAAAGGGAACTAAGTGCAAGAATTTGAGGTATTCAGAAATCACTTCAGGTTTCGTATAATTCTTCGCTTCGTCAAATGGGAATACAACTTACGAAGGAATATTAAAGTGTTTTAGAACAAGAAGAAGTGATTTATTTTCAGAAATCGAGAGATAAGTGGGTGGAATCGGGTGATAGGAATACAAAATTTTACCAAATTGCAGCGTCAATTAGGAAGAAGAAGGCATTTTGCACGAGGCTCCTAGATGAAGCGGGTAATTGGGTAGAAGAGGAAGTGACCTTAAAAAAGTTAGTTCGTGATTATTTTGAATCCTTATATGCGTTTCCGGAAGATCAAATGGTGGGGTGTAACCTTCCTAGTGTTGGACCTCTCGATACGTTAGCTAAGGGTGATCTCGAGTTACCTTTCTCAGACGAAGAGATTCGAATTGTGGTCTTCCAATCTAATGCGACTAAAGCCCCTGGTCCGGATGGTATGTCAGCAGCGTTTTATCAGAAATGATGATCCATTGTGGGTCCCTCGGTATGCAAGATGGTTCGCGAAGCAATTCAGTCGGGTCATTTACCTTTGGGTCTCAACGGTACTCTTATTCACCTTATTCCCAAAGTACCAGACCCGAACCGGGTACGCCTTTTTCGTCCTATTAGTCTTATTAATTCTCCAGTTAAATTTATTATGAAGGCTATGGTCAATCGACTAAGGCCTATCCTATCTAACATTATTGGGCCTTGCTAAAGTAGTTTTTTGCCAGGTCGATCAACAATGGATAATGTGGTTCTTGTTCGAGAGGTAGATCATAAGATGAGACATTTAGTGGGGAATAAAGAAATCATGGCTGTGAAGATTGATCTCGCGAAAGCTTACGATAAGATTAGATGGGAGTTCATTGAAGAAACAGTTAGGATGTTCGGCTTTCCTGAAAGTTGGATTAAAATCATTATGTCTAGCATGAAGGAGAACGAAATGAAAGTCCTTTGGAATGGAGAACCTCTTGCTCCGTTTACTCCCCACCGTGGTATCCGTCAAGGGGACCCTCTCTCGCCTTACATCTTTGTTATGTGCATGGAGAGGTTATCCTTGTTAATTCAGGAGTTTTGCAATTCGGGGAAGTGGAAAGAGATTTAGATTGGTCGTCAAGGTCCTAAGCTATCACACCTATTTTTTGCTGATGATCTAATTTTGTTTGGTGAGGCTTCTTTTTTGCAGGTACAAATAATTCAGGAAGTGATGGATAGATTCTGTAAAGAGGCCGGACAAACAATTAGCGTGGAGAAGTCCTTAATTTATTTCTCAAAAAATGTTCCGGAACAAATGCAGAAAGAGCTTGCGTTGGCAAGTGGTTTTTGCCATAGCTATTCCTTTGGTACCTATCTGGGAGTTCCATATTCTCTCGGGAAGGCTACCTAAGGGGTTCTATAAGGGGATAATAGAGAAAATGAGAAATAAATTAGTTGCGTGGAAGTCCAAGACTCTCACTTTAGCGGGTCGGATTACGTTAGCTCAATCAGTATTGAATGCGATGCCGGTATACCAGATGCAAGTCATGAAATTACCTAAGTATGTGTGCAATGAGGTTGATAAAGTGGTTAGGGATTTCATTTGGGGCTGGTCAAGTTCGGAGAGAAAGTTGTATTGGGTTGCGTGGGATCAGGTTTGCAAGTCAAAGATGAACGGCGGGCTTGGGATACGGAGCGCCGAGAGATATAATTTATCCTTGTTAGCAAAGTTAGGGTGGAAAGTTATTCAAGATGAGCAGTCGGTTGCATGGGTGGAAGTTTTTAAAAATAAGTATTTCAGGAATGGCATCTTAAATTGAACCCAAAATGGAAACGAATCCGGTATTTGCAAAGATATCCTAGCGGGTGTGGATGAGTTTAGAGATGGGTTCATTGTTCAGAATGAGGAAGATGGATCAAGAATAACGTGGAAATTTGGAAATTCGGGTATTTTTACGGTAAAATCGGCTTTCATGAGCTCGAAGGAAGGGAATTTAGACGAATCTTTCAAGTGGGATTTGATATGGAAGCTTAAGTGCTCCCAAAAGATCCGAATCTTTCTTTAGAGGATTGTACTTAATCGAGTTGCTACATCGGATAACCTGTACAAAATGAACATTATTGATTCTAGAGCATGTGTTATATGTAGAGCGGAAAGGGAAGACTCTTTACATGTCTTTATTAAATGTAAAATTGCGGTTATAGCTTGGAAATTGTTTGGTTTATCTCCTGATTTTGCAGGTGCTGCTGGTGTGAATCTGGTGGGACCGGATGAAGCTGCTGCGGCTGGAGGATATGTACCTGCTGCTGCCGGAAGTGGAGGGATGGGCTCGCGAGTTCCTGCTGCAGGTTTGTTGAAGACCAAGGACGCGGTTAACTTGAAGATTTTGAACCGCCAATGGACTCGAACCAGGAGTAGCGCTGTTGCTGATTTCCGTGAGCAAGGAATGGCGCTGCAGAGGGACGAACATGGAGCTGCTGTGAACCTTTTTTCTGCTGCAGAATTTATGACAGCCCCATCAGGGGGCGTTAAAGAATGGATGACAGGTCACCTACAATCTAAGGCACGATTTGAGGGGCTAGATTGGCCTTTTATATTCATAGCTATGCTATGGTTAATTTGGACTAAACGAAACGCTATTATTTTCAATGAGGGGCAAGAAATACCACATGCATTTGAACTTAAACGAGACATTATATCGTTAGCTAATAGCTTCGTTCTTGCATGGGGAAAATCACTGGATGGAGGACTAATTAAATTAGCTAGGAATATCATGGTAAAGTGGGCCAAACCGGATAGGGGCTTCAAGTTAAATATTGATGGAAGCTTCAACAAAGTTAAAAAAATAGCTGGAATTGGCGGATTACTAAGAGATAGACATGGTACATATATTGCGGGTTTCATGGGGTATTGTGATGTTATTTCTCCTTTAATCTCGGAATTACTTGCACTACACTTTGGTCTAACATGGGCTTGCACAAATGGCTTTAATGAATTAATTGTCGAAACAGATTCGGAGGAACTCCACGCGCTAGTGAAGGGCGGTGGGAGTTCTACTCACTTTGAGTTGGACTTGGGGAAGTTCCATGCGCTAGTGAAGGGCGGTGGGAACTTAGGTAGTCGGTATGTTTCGATAGTAAATAAATGTTGTGATTTGATGCGCAAATTCCCGAAAATTGAGCTGCTTCAGATTTATCGCGAAGCTAATTTTTGCGCAGATAGACTAGCAAGAGAAGGGGCATCATCACATTCTCAACCTGGGTGCTCAATGATCCTCCTGATTATCTTTGGAAATTGATTACTAGGGATAGAAGTGAGCGTGCAACTAATAGAGTTGTACTTGATAGCTAATAAACTTTTGTGCTCTTGATGTAATCTTTTATTCTTAACGGCTTTATAAGCCTCTCGTATATGCAAAAAAAAACTTGGTAAACCTACCCTATTTGTGGGTTTGTATATCCTACAAGAAAGAGAAGAAGCCTATGTTAGTTAATTCGGTCCATCTCGGTTGAAAAAAAAAAGTTAATTATGTCCATCAATTATTTTGTCTTGCTTTTCTTTTTTTAAGTCCGTTCATCATACTTTTTTTGCATGTGATATTAAGGGGGGTGTCATCAAATTAGACTCTATGAGATTTTTTTAGATTTTAAAAGTAATGGGGTTTTCAATTAGGATTTTAAAGAATCATTTAAAATCTGGATGTTTTCAATTAGGAGTTTAAAGAATCAATAAAAATCCGGCTGTTTTCAATCAAGAGTTTTTAAAATACTTTAAAATCTTATGATTTTATAAAGTTTTGGATTTTTAAAACTCATTAGACTTTATAGGATTCTTGGGCTTGGATATTGAAAGAAATAAAAATAAAGTTTTTATTCCCATGTCACCCATGATGGGAAGACATGAGCGTACAGGGAAGTTATCTTTGATAACTTCCCACTTAGATGGTGGAGGAGATGGAGAAAGTGGGAGAGTGGTTTATTTACAAGCAATAAACCAACTCTCCAACTCTATAAATAGAGCTTCTCTTTCTCACAAAATCACAAAAAAAAACAACACAGACAATCAAAGCTAACAAGCGTACCTTTTCTTTTCTCTCTAAATCAAGAATACAACACAAGACATTTAGGTTGTGAAAACAAAAGGTTTAGTTCTAGTAATTAAACTTACGACCAGACAGCAGAAGCGATTCATTCCAATTCAATCAATTACAAGAAGGCTAAAGTCAGGACTTTTCATTCCAATCCGCTGCGTATAAGGTTTGTCTAAAACCTTCTTGTTTATATTTGTAACAATTGGTATCAGAGCATGTTACCCATTTATATATATGAATTGAAAAAAAAAAAAATTTGAGCAATTTTTGTGTCGAACAAAAAAAAAAAAAAAATAGGAATTGAGATTTTTTTTGTTCTGTAGAAGGAAAAAGAAAAAAAAAGGGGTTTTGATTTTACGTTAGAATTTTTTTTTGCTCAATGTATATATATAGCCTATATATATGAGTAGGTAGGTCAGCCCACCATCTAATCTTTTATTCTAGATTAATATAGATAGGCCGTGAGGATTTAAATTTTTTTTGGGCTTTGTATTATTTTCTAGATTAATTTTTTGGGCCGGCCTTTGGGAATTTTTTATCAAATATTTTCATGGGCCGTATTATTTTTTAGGCTTTGCTGGACCGATTTTTTTTAAAATATTTTCGGACCTATTTTTTTTAAGAAAATTGAAATGCATGTGAGGGGATTCGAACCCAGACCACCTAGTTAAGTGACTAATAGCATTACCACTTTTACTACCTTAAGTTATTGTTAATGAATAGAGTTTCTGGAAAGATACTATCATTATTTTTTTCTTGTTTCCTATATCAATTTTGGTGTATTATTTTTTACCGTTCTTAATTTTTTCTATATGTAGAAAAATGGTGTTGACACGATCCAGGGGATCACGAGCAGCAAGGCTTGAGCAACTGACAGTGTACAGATGGCTCAATAGGAACGTAAGAAATCCTAATGGATCATCAGGGATCCATAGACCAAAAGTTGCAAGGACACCGAAAGAAAAACAGTCTTTGAGAAATAGTATCAAAGCACTCCGTAGTGCAACATGTGGCAATTGTCAACAGATTGATTCAGGATGTCATAAATTGGGGTGATATCATATGTGAAGGACATAAGGTTGAAGTTCTTTACAAATCTCTACCAAGAGAGATGAAGAGGGATATCGAAATATTATGGGAGTATAATTTTCCGGAGAACTATGTTCATGGGAGACAAGCTACATATGAGTGGCTAGTCTATGCTTTGACTGAATCTCACTTGTGGAGGCACAATAATAGTTCTACTAGATCGGATCAGTGCAACTGTGGAATGCATTATCGAACTACTAGTATTGATAACTATTTTCCAATTAGACTCTATGAGGAAGTGAACTTTGAGCAGTCAATTCCTAAATTAAGGTTTTGGATATGAAAGGAGTATGCTAGTTAGGACTTGCAATAGGTAGTTTGCTTAGTGGTTTATTTTCCAAATTTTTTTTATCCCTGTTTGTTAGGAATTGCATTAGTTGCTTTGATTTAGTTATTTCTTTATTGAACATGTATTTCATTTATGTATGAATTCAACTAGTTTCTTTATTTTTATGTTATTAGTTGTTTATACATTTTCGCTCTATTTATGTTAGAGTAAGTGGGAGTTCTTGGAGAACTTGATTTTTGCAGTTAATGAAATTGATTGAATCATTAAGACAAATAAAATATGGTGGTTCATGATTGGGAACATAGTGAACTTTCTTTATCACTTATTTTGTTATCTTTCTTATTCATTCTATTTGCATTAATAGCATTGGGTAGTTAAATAATTGTATGTATACTAATGAAAAATCTCTTACTTTATAAGAAAATGACAACCGTCATTGATGATCTCAATGGAGACATAATGAATGGTGAGAACTATACCCTGGTAAACTCAAAATACATTATGTTCTAGAGGAACAAGAATTCTTGAGGTTATTAACAATGTCATGGCTCAGCCTAAGGAAGGCATCACAGCTCAAAACTAAAGGGACATGGAGGCTTATGAGAAGTGGAAAAAGAGATATTCCACTGCAAGAGGCATCTTGATAAGCTCCATGTATGACGATCTTGTTCATGAATGTCAATAATACCCCACTGCTCACGAGATGTGGGACGCTCTTAATGAAAAGTACAAGGGTACAACTATGACTAAGTTGAGTCAATTGATCATTAAGTTTGACACTTACAAGAGGAAGCCTAATCAAACCAAGCATATTTGGGAGATGTCTAAAATGATTAGGGAACTTGGACTGCAGGTCATAACCTTGCTGATGAACATCAGGTTCAAGCTGTGATCCAATCTCTTTCAAATAAGTGGGAGCATTTGAAGATAAACTTGACTCAAAATGTGACGTTGGAAGATGAACGTCTTGATGCAATTAAGTCTTAGGATCAGACTTATATATTGCTGAGTCAAGTTCCCACAAAGGTTCTTGCATGAAGTGCAAGAACAATGGGAAGAGAAACGAAAATGAGCATGCTTCCAAGAAGAACAAGAATGGTGGTAACAACGTTTTTTTTAAGAAAGACGAGAGTAAAGTAAAATGCTATAATTGTGACAAGATAGGTCACTTCGCTCGCGAGTGAGGATAATGATAACAATATCATTTACTTCATATAACTTTACATATGTTACCAGTACTGGTTGCTAGTTGATTCTAATCCTTTGTGGACTATGGATTCAGAAGCGACAGACCACGTAGCCTAAGACCAAGAGGCATATGTAGAGTACCATCTATTTCCAGAGGAAATGTGATGAATATAAGTTAGGAGACAACAACAAGGTTGAAGTCAACAGATTTGACACTTGCAAGTTGAACTTGCGAGGTGGTCAAACCTTATAACTACATAATGCACTTTACGCACATGAAATTCGAAGGAATTTGGTCTTGGTCACTGTTCTTCTAGGATTAGGTTTTAATATGCATTTTCATAACAATCAAGTAGACATCTATTATGACGCTAAGTGTTAAGTTTTTGGTTTTATTTCTCATGTTTTAGTAGTACTAGATGATGATAACTCATTTAATAGTTATTATGTAAGTAGTTGCTTTTCTACTAATACTTCTTCTAGTAATTTTAACGTAGAAGAAAAGTATGGAATGCTAGACTAGTTCATATTGGACAAGACCGTATGAATTTGTTGGCTAAGGCGAACTTTTTGGGTTCATTGACTAGAGTCAACTTGCCAAATGAAAATTGTCTAGCAGATAAAGCAAAGGGAAACCATTTTTGAAAAGGCTAAACGAGTCGAGTACCCATTGCAAGTAATTCATGTAGACATCTGTGACCCAATGAATGTTCAAAATATACAGGGGGGACTTTATTTTATCGCTTTTATAGGTAATTTCACTAGTTTTGGTTATGTCTACCTGATTTTTCATACATCTGTAGCATTGAAATTTTCTTATGATATATTTCAATGAAGTAGAAAATCAGTTAGAGAGGAAAATGAAAACCTTAATCACATGAATAACTATTGGATCAGTTGAAAGAACTGTGTGATGAAAAAGTGAGAACTCTCCTAGAAATGGTTAAGTCTATGATGGCACAAGCTAATCTGTGGAGATGCCTTGCCTACTGCTAGTTATATACTTAACCAAATACCCACAATGACTGTTCCATCAAACTCCTTATGAACTACTTGTGACCCTAGGGTCGGCAGACTATGTTCATGATCTATCTCATAAATATGGGAAGTTAGGTCTAAGAGGTAAGAAGTGTATCTTTATTAGACACTCAGCTCACTCTAAAGGATATATGTGTTTATTGGTGAACATAACGATGGGGGTCTTACTGAAATTGAGTCACGAGATGTTACATTCTTAGAGAATGATTTTCCTAGCAAAGGTGAGGTTGACATAAATTCTATTTTATGTGAATTAAATGAGATTCAGGAAGATGATATGCAAACAAATGTGACACCTGATGAGGTAACACATACTAAAGAAATTGAGAAGGATACTCCTCTAAATCTTGAGACGGAAGAAACCATTGCATCATCTAGTAATCCTATTTCTCAAGATTCTAAACTTAAGAGAAGTGCTAGAGTTTTAGTTCCTCGTCGTCGATTTGAAATCGAAGGAGAAGTCTTTACGATAACTCCACAAGACGAAGATGAACCTCGATCAGTTAATGAAGCATTCTCATGTCCTACTAAGAATGAGTGGAAGAAAGCAATGGAAGAAGAAATGGAGTCGATGAAGAAAAACCAGGTATGGGAACTGGTTAATCTCCCGAAAAGACGTAAGGCGATTGGGAATAAATGGGTTCTCAAAATAAAGAGGAAAACCTGACAATTCCATTGATAGGTGTAAAGCTCGCTTGGTAGCGAAAGGCTCTACTCAATGGGAAGGAATAGTTTTTGAAGAAATTTTTTCTCCTATTGTTAGATTTACCTCAATACGTCTTAATTTTAGCTATTGTGGCGCATCTCGATCTGGAGTTGCACCAAATGGATGTTAAAACTACATTTCTAAATGGAGATTTAGAAAAAGTTATTTTCATGGAACAACCCTCGGGTTTCGTTGCAAAAGATCAAGAGAATAAAGTATGTAGATTGTTAAAATCAATATATGATCTTAATCAAGCCTCGAGACAGTGGAATTTGAGATTTCATGAAGTCATTTCATCAAATGGATTTGACATGATAAGTGAAAATCACTGTGTTTATGTTCCAAGAAATGTTGTGATCTTATCTCTATATGTAGATGACATCTTATTAGCAGGGGGTGATAAAGAGTTTATTCAAGCTAATAAGGAGTAGCTAGCTTCTCAATGTTATATAAAATATATGGGAGAAGCAAATTATATTCTTGGTGTTAAGATTAGTAGAGATAGGTCTAGAGGACTATTATCTTTGTCTCAAGAACCTTAAATCATGAATATAATTGAGCGCTTTAGTATGAATAAGTGCAATTCCATTGACACTCCTGTAGCAATTGGAATAAACTTAACTCTCGACATGTGTCCTAGTACTCTAGAAGAGAAACATAAAATGTATACAATGTCATATTTTAGTTCATGGATAGTCTTATATATGTTATGATGTGAATTAGGCCAGACATATGTTATGTGGTAGATTTAGTTAGTCATTTTAATTGAACCCAGGACAAGAAAATCCGAAAGTTGTGAAAAAGATATTGAGATATCGAAAAGGCACTATGGATTATGCCTTTGCTTTCGAGGAAATAGATTACACCTAGAAGGATATATTACGCTATTTGGGATAGTGATATATATGGGGGTAAATCTACCTCAGGTGATGTATTCATGTTGAATAATTGCGCAATTTCTTGAAGTAGCAAGAAACAAACCTGTATAATTTTTGTCCACAATGGAAGCTGAGTTTGTAGCATGCTTAGCTGTGGTTCCAGAGGCTGTTTGGTTAAAAAGGCTATTATGAACATTTAGGATTCTCAGGCGATAGTGGGAGTCCCGTTATTATACATTGTGATAGTCAAGCTGAAAAGGCTTGTGTGAAAGCTCCTAAGTATCACAGTATGACCAAACACATTGATATAAAGTATAACGTTGTTAGAGATATTATTGCACAAAAGGATGTTGATTTGCAATACATACACACACGCAATATGCTTGCTGATCCATTCACAAAGGATATCCCAATGGATATATTTATGGATATGTTAAATCTATATGATTAAGCAAGATATAATGTATGAATATTGCGAGTTTATGTGCATTCATGTATATATTTTTATTAGTATATTTATTTAACTGTTTATTTTAATAATATCATGTTTGATATATATTATAATGCGTGTAATTTTTGAAGTATGTATGTCCTATAGACTGAGATTGGCCTTATCACACGGGCAATCGCCTTTGGCACAAGAAGTGCGCAAAGATGAGACTGACTAATAGTAGTGAAGAACCCTTAAGATAACTTGAGTTAAGATAGTCGCCTTAACTAAGTGTTAAGATGAGATCATAAACATGGATAAACCATGTTAAGCTTATATTATGATCGAAGTAGAATCCCACTATCTACTTAGTCTATAAGAGCCAGATATGAGTTGCTTGATTGATTTCATAGAAGGGTTGATCAATCGAAGAATTCATCTTAGGCAACGAGGCTTGTCTAATTATATATCTGTATGGTATTTATAAAATTGTGATATACAATTGGAGCTATATGAATAATACCATAACACGTGTGTCATACCACGTGTGCTTTCGACCAGAAGGAAGTGAAGAGTCGATCCCTGTCTCTTCATTGTGTGATGCCTTCAAAATTGTGCCCTTATTACTTTTGACTATGTCTTGATATTTTGATTAGGTGTATGCTACTTTGAACATACTATCAATGATCATGAATGATTCGGTCTAATGGGGTATGTTTGGGAAAGCAACCTAATCAACGTAAAAGGATATAAGTGTAAAGGGAAGACTAAAATTCTGTATCAAAGTGTGTGCTTGCAGGTACCGATCATGTAAGTCAATTTGGACGATAACATGATAGTGAGACACATGAAGATATGTCAGTGAACTCTTTTGATCACATAAACGATGTGATATAAATTTAAAGGGGTCAGAGTTACTGAATATGATACAATAAATTATTAGTCTGGGTACTACAAGATACGTAAGGAATGAAGTTTCATTTGAGCAACTATGTACCCTAACAGGTTATTAGTAACGTATGCTCGTATGCTTGTCGGTCGCACGACCTATTTTGTCAAGTATGATGAATTATTCTAGAAATGTGTATATGAGAAGATTTGAGAAATATTTATGTATGGTGCATTGAAATGCATGTACCCTAAAGGAAATGATTGTAACTCCATCATGTGCGAGTGGGAGAATGAAAGAAATAAAAATAAAGTTTTTATTCCCATGTCACCCATGATGGGAAGACATGAGCGTACAGGGAAGTTATCTTTGATAACTTCCCACTTAGATGGTGGAGGAGATGGAGAAAGTGGGAGAGTGGTTTATTTACAAGCAATAAACCAACTCTCCAACTCTATAAATAGAGCTTCTCTTTCTCACAAAATCACAAAAAAAAACAACACAGACAATCAAAGCTAACAAGCGTACCTTTTCTTTTCTCTCTAAATCAAGAATACAACACAAGACATTTAGGTTGTGAAAACAAAAGGTTTAGTTCTAGTAATTAAACTTACGACCAGACAGCAGAAGCGATTCATTCCAATTCAATCAATTACAAGAAGGCTAAAGTCAGGACTTTTCATTCCAATCCGCTGCGTATAAGGTTTGTCTAAAACCTTCTTGTTTATATTTGTAACAGATATATATAAAAAACCACTCTACAAATCTCAAGACAGAAGAGAAGATTTCATAAAGTTTTTAAGAAAAAAAAAATCCCCAAACGGTCACTCAGGTAAGAAAAAAAATCTTTTATGCATTAAAATTTATTATTTTGAATGTTAATTATCTGTATTTTTTTTTTTTTGGACAAAAGAAACAGCTAAAATAAGGAGAGGAATCACCCGATTCCAAGCTTGTTAAAGTTCTCTGTTATCCTCCGGACTAAGTCTTCATTTTCCATGGCTCCATGTCTAGCAGTTTTTGCAAGATGGTCTGCAAGACTGTTCATTCTTCTTGAAATATGTTTGAAGGAGAACTTCAAAATTCACAATCACGTGATAGATTAAAAATTCACAATTTTTGTTGCTTTAATTTTTTGTTTCAAAAAGGTACTGGAATTTGCTTTATTACTTGTGTACACTTATTTGGGTAAGCTGTTTTTACGTCAGTACATGATAAGAATGGAATACTACATAAATTATTGTGAGAGCTACTTCAATTTCAAAGTCAAACTACTACTTTTTGTTATATAAATTCTATTAATTTTTGTTTCCTAACCTTTTCCATTCCTTCTTTTTTGTTATGCGTTAAAAGAAGACCGAGCTTTACCATAGATCTTTTTTTTCTCTATTACTGTTCATCCATATTTTCAATTTTTTTTTTTTTAACGATAGTAGAGTGCAAGAGCACCCAAAACAAACAACAAAATTAGCCTATTCCTAATTTACAAAACAGATAAGATAGATCGAAAATACTAGACATATTCCGATTGATATGGGTCGCCTCGTGCCTAGCTTTTCTTCGCAAGTTTATCCGCTTCCCGGTTGAGCTTCCTGTTGATATGTTTAAATGAAATTTGCCCTAGCTCTTCGGACTTGTGGATAATTTTTTGAAGTGTGGGTTGGATATCCCAACGCGCTGCTGACACCTGCTTTATACCTTGAATGATCTCAAGGTTATCCGAGTTAATTGTAATCCTTTTCCCCAGGAAAAGGGCTCCAACTTTAATTGCTTCACTAACTGCCATTGCCTCACCTTCCAAAGATGAATGGCAAAAAATGTGGGAACTTGTGCTGAAGGATCTGGTTTGTCCCCTTTGTCTACCGATAACTGCTATCCCTGTAGGTTCTGTTTTGTTTGAGAAAGAAGTATCACAAAATAACGTAATCTCCTGATCCTAGGAATCTTGAAATATTTCGCTATCGTGATCAGAGTTCCTATTTGGTCCTATGTTGGTTATCTTGGCCCAGTTTATTCCATGTATCTCCTCCATTAGTTTTTTTGAAGCATAATTTATTCTCGTTCCATCAATTACTGTACCTTCGTGTATAGCTTTCATTTTTGCTTTCCAAATATTCCATAAGTTTATCATTAAGAAATCCCGTATGATATTTTCTTCCCATCCTCCTTCTTTGAACGCTTTAATGACTTTAAGAAACCAATCTTCCAATTTATCCCTGTTATCTTCATGTATCCTAATTTGTAAGAATGAACCTGCCCATATATCCTTACACATATTACAATGAAGGAGCAGGTGTTCAATATCTTCTTTATCATGGTTACACCATAAACAATTAGTTGCATCCGAGCATTTCCTATTATAAAGATTTTGTCTAGTGGGGATCGCATTATTTACCACTCGCCACATGAACATCTTTATTTTCTTTGGTATGTTAGAGTTCCATATAGTTTTCCATAATTCAGAATCCTTTATATCCTTTGTATCAGTTGTTGTTGCTTTATTTTTTAATTGTTCGTTAATCAGAACCTTGTATCCTGTTTTTGTATCGTATTTCCCATCTCTAGAAAACGGCCAAATGAATTTATCTTTAGTACCTAGTTCTCCAATCTTTGTTCTTTTGATGAGTTGGATAATCGGTTCTGGAAAGTGGAAAGAGATTATCTAAGGTTTCCAGGTCCCATTCGTTTTTTTCCTTCTTCATTAATTCACTTACCCTGTTAATAGAAGATACTTTAGGCTTCTCTACATCCCAATTTGTGTCAATCCATTTGTCATTCCAAATGTTAGTATCCTTTCCATCTCCAATTATTTTTATTCCATGTTTTTTGATAAAGTCTCTTCCTTCTATTATGCTCGCCCAGCTCCAAGTCCTGCTTTGTTTTAATTTGCAGCATAAAAAATTAGAGATGTCTTTTATTATGTTACAAAGTCAGCCCCTTTTTTTCACATTAGTTAGGGATACCATACTGTGAGGAAAACTTTATCTTTCATCGTGCAGTGGTGGAAAAAAAAATAGTAGGGACTCAGTATATAGCAACCGAATATTATTAATATTTTATTTTATTTTATTTTTAAATTAAAAACAATCGGTCAAAATCTACATAGGATTTAAAAAAATCAATCAAACTCTATTCAAGAATTAAAAGAATCCGTTAAAATCTATTTAGATTTGAAACAATCCACGGAATTTTCAAAGTCTATGGAGTTTCTAAAAGCTAAAAAAATCCCATAAACTCTAAATTGATAACACCCCCCTAATACTATTTCGGTAGTTATAAAAAAATAATTTTGTTAAAATAAAAAGGTATATAAAAATTGTAGAAAAAAATCGATACAAAATTAAAACTTTAAATTTTTTTTATAAAAGGTATAAGAGTGAAGGAAAATTTATAAAGATAAATTTCTAAATTAAATTAAATATTATACGGATGGTATAGAAATAGATCATAATTTTTAAATATAGTCAAACTAGATGACACGTTTTACTTTGTACTAGGGATGTAAACAAACCGAGCCTAATACTAGATGTGTAAGTTTGTTTGCTTAATATCTCGAGCTGAGTCGAATAATAAACGTGTAAGTTTGTTTGTTTAACTTCTCAAACGAGTTTTTTGGAGTCGAATTCGAGTTGTTAACAAAAATTTGATTGATCGATATTGAATGAAGTGTACGGTATCAAGTAGGAAATGTGCTATTGTTGGGATTTTTTTTTTAAAATTAAGAATGTCTTAGTTAATATTAAACTTTAATAATTTATTTACAAGTTTATACATGAATATATAACAATTCAAGAATATAAACGAACAATTAATGAAACAATTCGAAGATCTCGTTTTATAATTGAGTTTAAATTTAAGTTTGAACTCTTTTTTTTTTATAAATAAACGTTTTTTCTCGAGTCGAGTTACAACTACTCTCGAATGGGTCGAAAATGAATCAGGCCATTCTAGAGTAGTTGTAGTTAGACTCGAGAAAAAACGTTCATTTATAAACAAGTTCAAACTCAAACATTAGGCTCGGTTTGTTTACATTCTTAGTACAAACTAAAACATGTCATCGAGTTTGACTATATTTAAGAATTATGATTTCTTTTTATACAATCTAATTTAAAAAATTTATCTTTATAAAATTTCCTTCAATCTTAAATCTTTTATAAAAAAATTTAAAGTTAAAATTTTGTATCAATTATTTTTCTAAATTTTTTTATAGCTTTTTTTTATGACAAAATTATTTCTTATAACTACCTAGTAGTATTAATGATCACATGAAAAAGAATATGATAGACGGACTAAAAAAGGAAAAGCAAAACAGAAGAATTGATGGACAAATAACATATGCTTCTTCTCTCTCTTCTATGATATACAAATATATTGATTTTTTAATACAAAACTACCGACTCACAAATATGATAGGTTTACCTAAGCTTTCCCGTTTTTGTGTCCAATGGAACCAAAGTTTGCTAGTGGATAATAGGGGATTGCTCCTATTTTTGGTACCAAAGTTTCCTTCTCTCTTGTTTAATTAGATAGCTTTCCTTTTTCATGAATCATTGTTTTTCAACACTTGCTTTTTCTTTTTAGTTCCAAAATGTGAAAGATTTCTATTTATCATGTTTCATTGTTTCATATATGTTCAACATATTTTTTTTTTCTTTTTAGTTCTAATTTCGAGGGTAAAGAGAATTCCTTTTTATTTTTGTTGTTTCATTGTTTTTTTAAATTTCTATTTAACAAGAATTTCTTTTTTCTTTTTAGTTCCGAATTCGAGGGTAAAGAGATTTCTTTTTATGTTTTTGTTTCATAGTGAATAGATTTCTGTTTATTTTTGTTTAGATCTAGATCTAGATATGTTTGGTACGTACCAAACAGATCGATTTGGTACATACTAATTGGGTTTTATCGTGAAAAGGTTTCCTTTTTTGGAATTGTTAGAAAAATTTGTTTGACATGTATCGATTGTTTTTTTTTCTAAACGGTACAGATTCAAACCAAGTCAATTATTCCGAATCTAAAATGACTCTCCAATGTAATAAAAAAAATGTCCAAGAATTTAAGCAAAATTGAAATTTTTGGATGGATTTTAGGTTTGTACGGGTTTAGTTTCGGATATAGAAAGGTAAATATGAAGAGGGGTGTTTTTTTTTTTTCAAATGCTTATAAATTGAAGGATTCGCAATCACGGATATATCAAATATACGTAGCGGAAAAATATTGCAATCCTAAGCCAATCTAGTTGCAATTTAAAAATTTAAACAGAAACAAAGAATTCGATTACATACCTTAATCCGTTGTATGAGAATCGAATTGCCCAGTGACTAACTTAGCTTCAAAATCTTGAAGCCTCCACGCTTTGCACACCGAGTTTTGATCCTTGCTTTCAGAATCAAAATTCTGACTTGGAAACCAAAAAAAACCTTTTTCTTTCTTGTGGAGTTTTCTTGGAAGAAAACTGATGAGAAGTTATTTCCATATAATGATTTCTCATTATATTTGTAATAACACTAGAAGAGAATATGAAAAGGTAGGAAGTGAAAAGTCAAAAGTCAGGAACGTATAATGAAAATTAATTATCTTAATAATTTGGTCCACTATCCACTTCGGAAGTGGACTTGGACCTTTTTACATTATACAAAATGACTTGACTAGCCTAGCGGTTAGTGACATATTTCACACTACTAGAGGTACGTGATTCGATCCACGAACCTATCACATTTTTCCTTTTTTCTCTTTTTTCTCAATTTGGTCTCATATTAGAATATTAATTTGTGCTAGCAAATTAATATACTAATATTCCAAGTATATAATTAATTAAAATCTAGTATCCGATAATAAAATCAATTAATAACATGAAACAAGATCAATGCACTCGTTAGTGTGCGACTACGTGGGTTCATCGTTAAACCGGTAGTAGTTAACTTAGTTAACTACTAATCGAGGTTGGCGTCTAACAACACTCCCCAACGACCGGATAACGTGAAGTAACTCTGTACAAAGAACCCGGTGAAGGATCATACATGTATTCCTTCTATCTTTACAGCTCCGGATTATCCTGGGATATGGTACAACTGTCAAATCCCATTTAGAAAATCAACTACGTTACACGTCGATTATCAACGATTGACGAATGACCTAAGAAACACATTTCTTCATTCATTCGATCACCTTGGCCAAGGATTTGATACAATCGTTATAATCTTATGACATCGTAGAGCTCAAACTCTTTACCTAGAGTTGATAGATTCCATCTTGACTCATCCCTAGGAGCAGATATACTTAGTTGTATCCAATATCTTTTCGACTAGCATTATGACATACTAGTAGTCCAGTATCAAAACACAACAAGCATATACACAACAATAGTGATGATCTCAGGTCAAAGGATTACATGCATAAAATTCCTTCTAGAGATTAACCTACTTGACAGTTCAAGGTAATTAACCATTAGGAATCTCTATTTTTTTTAGTCGTTTCGATAATCACATCTCTATGTGCATTATCTATGCACCTAACTCGGTAAACGAGAACTACCGATATTTATCCAATAAATACTTGTTAGCTACATATTAATCTAACTGGATCATTGAGGTCCTTACTCGATGATCCTACGATTAAGAACAAGTTTAGATTAAGTCCTATAAGCTAGATTCTCATTATCATAACACCTTATGATATCTAGTTCGTAACTTAATCAAGGATTTTGCCTTTATATTATGTAGATTAATACCATAATCATAAAGGCTTGCCATAGATTCAAGGAAACAATTTCTTTAATCAAAACTGTAGGGATAACTATTATCGTGTACAGTAAACACTTGTGTTCAATTCATTACAAGACGATCGGGGGTAGGGCATAATTCCAACAATCTCCCACTTGGCCTAGACCCAATCATTCAAGTACCATAATTCATAAACAGATTGTTCTCATCAGACTCTTCTGATAGACAACTTAGATGAATAGATATACACCGTGTTCCTTCTTCTACCTATTGAATGTGAACATCTTCATGTTCAATTATATCTCGAATCAAGCGGTACTATTGCAGAATTTGTTTGGATCTATAGTTTATTCTAGGTTTCTTTAATCATACAATATCTCAAATATTGTCATTGTATAAAGAAACAATGTCTACATTGTGAAACCATACTATGTATATATAAAGAACTATTTTATCCAAACCACTGGCATAGTTGCATCTTATGCTGCTATGCATTCTACTTCTAGTAACCGAAATCTGCTACAGTGTCTTGATTGGAACTATTCCAATTTATTTCTCCTCTATATAGACACAACCATATCTTGATTTACTATCATCCAATTTTGAAGCAAAACAAGCATCTATGTACCCAATTAGCTTCAACTTATATTCTCCACATATGAGGAATGTGTCCTTAATACTTCTTAAGTACTTAAGGATAGTCTTTACTACTTTCCAACATTTCTCATCAAGGTTACCTTCATACCTACTCGCTAATCCTAGCGTGTAGTGTATTTTAGCCCTTATAGATTTTCATGGTATGCTGGATAGATCCTTATTGTTTAAACAAATAGGACTATACACATTCATTCTCTTACTTTTAGGGTCCTAGGACGAACCCTTCCACTAAGAGTAATTCCAAAGCCTATTGTTAAATAGCTCATCTTGGAATTTCCATGTAATACTTCAAAAATAGTATAAATGTACTAAGATTGATATAGGTCAAGTAGCTTCTTTAATCTATCTCTATAGATCTCAATACAAAGAATATAAGCTACTTTTCCTAAATCTTTCATGGAGAACTATTAGACTAAAAACTTGATTTATCTTCTTGGTTGGTATATCATATCCTTATGTGATAATATGTCATCTACATATAACACTAGGAAGATGAGTGTACTCCCACTAGTCCTTTGTACTCTTATGACTCTTACTCTAAAATCATAAAATCAAACTATTTGATTGTATAAAAATAGAATAATCCAACTTAGTGACATTTGCTGAATCCATTTAATAGATTTTTGTAACTTACATATTTTATTATGAATAAATGGTAATATGAGACCTTTAGGATTGGTCTTAAGGACGTCATAGACTCCCATTTAGTGAAAACTGTTTTCACATGATATTACCATATCTTATAATAATAGTATGTAGTTACCAATAGTAGATTCTGAAATAAACTAAGCATTGTTATGAGAAAAGGAATTCACCACAATTAATGTTTTCCTTTTGATTTAAACGCTTAGCAATTAGAAGGACGTTATAGGTCTCTACCTTACCGTCTACTCCAATCATTTCCCTAGCACCCATTTACTATAAATGGATCTTATATCTATTGAATATTCAACCAAAGTACTATACTTTGTTGATTCTTATAGATATTAATTCAGAATCTATGGTTCTTAACCACTTGTCACTATCTAGACTAGTCATAGCCTCTTCATAGGGATTTAGGATCATCACTTGATGGGGTTTTCATCTATATGATTTCCTCATCAAACTATCACCATTATTACAATTGATTTTGGTGTATGATGATATCAATATAACCTATAGGAGGCTTGTGTACAATAAATTCTTCTTTCTCTTGATTTGTTAACTTCCTTTTTCCAAGAAAGGTTCATTAATCGTCCCTAATTCCTCAAAGTGTGAGACTTAAACCTTAAATGAATCTATTAACTCCTCAAGGAAAGAAAGATTGGCATGCATCAGATGCTCTTTAGCTTGAATAAATAACTCTGAAATCTTTATTTCATTATGATCTATTTCCACATTATGAATTCCTTCACTATGGAATTCCAATCTATAAAGGTTGTCTCCCTTACCACAAACCCTTTGTGTTCAGAATGGTATGGAAATATTACCTCGTTATTTTCTTTGGGTATCCAACAAATCTATATTTGAAAGATATCAACTCAAGCTAAGCCATTATAAGTCGTTTAGTATAAATCAAACATGTCAAATTCTACATTTTAAGGTTTGATTTATATCATCTCCATACCACATATGGATTTCATCGACTGTTTAGTGGGACCTAAGAGTCCATTAAATATGCAATTGACTTTAAAACATAACTCCATAAGAATCTTCGAAAACCAGTGAATCTTATCATGGATTGCACTATATCCAATAAATGCAATTTCTTTTTTTCGGACACACCATTAACCTTGGTATTCCAGGATATGTTCACTGAGACGAAATCTAATTTTGTCATAGATAATCTATAATGCATTGCTAAGATTTTTCACCTCTACAGGTTGATATCTTACTTCCTTCATACTCTTATATACTTGCTTTCAACTTCACCCAATAGTAATTTGAACATTTCAAATCATTTATATTGGTGTTACATTTGGTAAACACATCTATATCTGTTATATAGTTAGTGAAGGAGATGAAGTAAGAATATTTATCTTTGGCTAAAGTTCGGACTAACCATATACATCAATATGTAGTGGACATAAGAACTCATTAACATTGTCTCCATTTTCATCAAAATGAGATTTAGTCATATTTCATTGAGATAAGTCTCACAAGTTTCATATGATTCAAAGTCATATTATTCAAGGAAATCTTCCTTGTGAAACTAGCATACTTTTTCTCACAATTTATGACTTAGTCTATAACACCAAAGATAAGGTTTGATTAGTACGATTATCTATTTTGATTTATGACCAAAAACACTGTTACGTAGGTACTTTAGGCAACTATAATCACCATATTGTAAGTATCCAATAGGGTGTAATTCATCACTATGAAAAAACTCCATTGGTCATTTTATATTACATTAATACACCATAACTATCTTATGATCAAATGACCATTTTTTCGAAAACAAGTTTACGAACAAAAACAGTTTTCTTACAATATGTTTTGCCATATGCATCTTTAAAGAATTAGTTATTACAATTGTGGTTGCAACAATTGCTCCATTACCGAAATCATAATTTAACTTCTCTTATTCTTATTCGTCTATTAATCTTTAGAGTATGCAACATTTTGCATATTCCTAAACTACTAGGAGTATCCAATACCCTTTTCGTGTAATTAATAGAAGTTCAAGAAATTACGGAAACAATTTCCATTAATGCCCTTACCTAGTTTCTTGATATTAGATAACTGGTATCTAAAGGTCATACTAAGTTACTTATACATCTTCTAAAGATATTTAAGGATTCATGGGAATATCATGCTTAATATATCTTTTGGAGTTCATAACTCATGGATACAAGAATATAAACTTAGTACCATTACTAAGTTCTTATTACTTTAGACATGCATCACATACATTCTATGCATCCTCGAGAGATAATTTAATCAATAGCTCATTTAACATATCAATGAGTTTCATGTGCATAAGAAAGACTCTCAAGTTGCAGTCATAATCCTTGAGATTACCCAACCAACTTGTGACGATTTGAGAAGAGATTTAGCAGAAATATCGAGAAATGTAATCAAGGGAAGAAATAGGAAACAATGCTTTAAGAACACTATTATATAACCGTCAAAGATATGGACTATTATCTAAGAGATATATAATTGGAAACTTTAAAACATGAATGAGCCCCCTGGTAGTCAGGTCGTTTCTCATGCATAATTAAAGTGAATAATGAAAACTTTAAAACATGAATGAGCCCCCTGGTAGTCAGGTCGTTTCTCATTCATAATTAAAGTGTGGTACATTACCAATTTTATCATATAAAATAAGAGACTCAAAACTATTTAGCCCCCTGGTAGTCAGGTCGTTTCTATTTAGTTTTGTTGCGTTAATCCATCCTATAATAGAATATTATCAATCTCACATCCTCTGGGTAGTTCAGACTAAAAACGTGAATTAATAATTTAATCCTATTATCAACAATCTATAGTGTTTATAGTCTGTATTCGAACTACAAGTCTACCTGGTAGTCAGATCAAAACTTGTAAACTTAACAAACTAGAAACTCTATTTGTGATAGACAAGTCTCACGAAATATCTTATATATTGTTTTTATAAATTCAATAATTTATAAATATGAATTGAGAATATAAAGATTCATAATCTTAAATTTTTGAATAAAACGGTGTTCCAAATTATACGAAAAATAATTATCACATGAAAGCAGAAAATATATTATATCAAATATAATATATTCAATACAAAAGTAGGTTTTTTTTTTTAAACCTTTTACAGAATAAAAAGAAAATTCTTATTATAAAAAAATCCTTTATGTCCAAAACTATTTTAGTAAAAGGATCCTGAAAATAAGAACAACCACTAATATAGGCATGTCATCACTTTCATTAAATATAATGACTATATTACAAAAGAAAAAAAAAATGAAATAGTGCTTAAAAACACTTACAGTCAACAGCAAGTGACATTTTATTGTTACTTTAACAACCCATTTTACTACCAAATACTGTCAACAACAGATCAATATTTTTTTCTTTTTAATATATCAAACAAAACAAAAAGAGGAAAAAGAATCACGTGCTTCCAAATACTTGGTTGAAAAAACAACACAACAAGTATTTTCAATTAACCTTTAATCAGAAGACCCACAAAGTTCCTTTTCCTTTTGTTCCAAAAACAGACAAGCGATTACACGCAAGTCTATTAAAAAGAATTTATGATGTAATCTTATTACACCAGATAACCAAAGCCAAAAGTAATATAACGTTTATACTTAAATTGTAAACTATTTACGGGAAAAAGAATAATTAACCGGACAATAAAACAATATCACCACAGAATACAGCCCAGAGCATCCTCTTCCTTAATCATTCTTTTCCGTCCGAACGTAATTAACATTACAAAGAAACGTCTTATCGCCTCAAAAATATAATCTCATTATAAAAATAAATATTATCTAATAATATTTATATCAGAAACTCTAAAACAAAACCCTAAAATTATCAAATAATAATTATGTTTAAATTCATAAATCGAAACAAGCTGGCTCTGATACCAATTGAAGGATTTGCAATCACGGATATATCAAATATACGCAGCGGAAAAATATTGCAATCCTAAGCCAATCTAGTTGCAATTTAAAAATTTAACCGGAAACAAAGAATTCGATTACATACCTTAATCCGTTGTATGAGAATCGAATTGCCCAGTGACTAACTTAGCTTCAAAATCTTGAAGCCTCCACGCTTTGCACACCGAGCTTTGATCCTTACTTTCAGAATCAAAATTCTGACTTGGAAACCAAAAAAAACCTTTTTCTTTCTTGTGGAGTTTTCTTGGAAGAAAACTGATGAGAAGTTATTTCCATATAATGATTTCTCATTATATTTGTAATAACACTAGAAGAGAATATGAAAAGGTAGGAAGTGAAAAGTCAAAAGTCAGGAACGTATAATGAAAATTAATTATCTTAATAATTTGGTCCACTATCCACTTCGGACGTGGACTTGGACCTTTTTACATTATACAAAATGACTTGACTAGCCTAGCGGTTAGTGACATATTTCACACTACTAGATGTACGTGATTCGATCCACGAACCTATCACGTTTTTCCTTTTTTCTCTTTTTTCTCAATTTGGTCTCATATTAGAATATTAATTTGTGCTAGCAAATTAATATACTAATATTCCAAGTATATAATTAATTAAAATCTATTATCCGATAATAAAATCAATTAATAACATGAAACAAGACCAATGCACTCGTTAGTGTGCGACTACGTGGGTTCATCGTTAAACCGGTAGTAGTTAACTTAGTTAACTACTAATCGAGGTTGGCGTCTAACAACACTCCCCAACGACCGGATAACGTGAAGTAACTCTGTACAAAGAACCCGGTGAAGGATCATACATGTATTCCTTCTATCTTTACAGCTCCGGATTATCCTGGGATATGGTACAACTGTCAAATCCCATTTAGAAAATCAACTACGTTACACGTCGATTATCAACGATTGACGAATGACCTAAGAAACACATTTCTTCATTCATTCGATCACCTTGGCCAAGGATTTGATACAATCGTTATAATCTTATGACATCGTAGAGCTCAAACTCTTTACCTAGAGTTGATAGATTCCAGCTTGACTCATCCCTAGGAGCAGATATACTTAGTTGTATCCAATATCTTTTCGACTAGCATTATGACATACTAGTAGTCCAGTATCAAAACACAACAAGCATATACACAACAATAGTGATGATCTCAGGTCAAAGGATTACATGCATAAAATTCCTTCTAGAGATTAACCTACTTGACAGTTCAAGGTAATTAACCATTAGGAATCTCTATTTTTTTTAGTCGTTTCGATAATCACATCTCTATGTGCATTATCTATGCACCTAACTCGGTAAACGAGAACTACCGATATTTATCCAATAAATACTTGTTAGCTACATATTAATCTAACTGGATCATCGAGGTCCTTACTCGATGATCCTACGATTAAGAACAAGTTTAGATTAAGTCCTATAAGCTAGATTCTCATTATCATAACACCTTATGATATCTAGTTCGTAACTTAATCAAGGATTTTGCCTTTATATTATGTAGATTAATACCATAATCATAAAGGCTTGCCATAGATTCAAGGAAACAATTTCTTTAATCAAAACTGTAGGGATAACTATTATCGTGTACAGTAAACACTTGTGTTCAATTCATTACAAGACGATCGGGGCTAGGGCATAATTCCAACATATAAGAGGGGTGCTATTTTAACCAGGCGGTCATAGAAGACCGTCTTAATTATTTTTTTGAACTCGTGGGTAAGACGACAGAATGATTGTCTTTCGTTTAAAACGGGAGATTAAATATAGGCCGTAGTTGGATCACAGCGTTTCGGTAGAGACGGTCACGAACTGTAACCAGAGTAGTGGAAGTCCAATTTATTTCCTATGCATACAAAAACAAAAAGAACTCTGAGTGAGGTTGGAGTATACAGAATCTTTTTGTTTTATAAAGGTGAAGGGGACAAGCTCAGTTTCATGAACTTACACCAAACCAAAGAAAAAGGTGATAACTCCTCATAAACCTCTCCTAATCCTTCTTCAAACTCTCCAATGGCAGACAATCTCTTTGGGCCTGCAAACAGAGCCCATGGACAACACCATGAAGAATCAAGACAGCAATCTCCGGCAGACACATTATTCGACCGTCGAAGCTCAACCACCAATAGACAACACTCGCGAGAACAAAGACCACAATCTCCCGCAGACACATTATTCGACCGTCGAAGCTCACCCACCAATGGACAACACTCGGGAGAACAAAGACCACAATTTCCCGCAGACACACTCATTGGCAATGGAAGCTCAACCCAACCGACATCAATTCCAACAAGAAAGGGTAAACCTCCTGCGAATCATCTGTTTGGATAGACTACTGTCAAAAGGAGGTAACGTCATTAATCTCATCTTAACTTTGAGAGCCATAACTCTTGGCATTTCTTAGCCACCTTGGTTACTCTTGCTCTAGCTGATGTCCAATTCATTATAGATGTCCATTGTTATATATATACACCATAAATATGATTTTCTTATAACTGAATCTGATTAAAAACTGTAAAAAATCAAATCACCACTCCACCTGAGAGCATCACAAGACCACTTACTAGTCAATGACATCCTAAAACTAGTCGGAGACCCATTTGTCGGAGACCCGTTTGGGGAAATCCAAACAACTCATATGGGCAATATAACCATGTTGCTTCAACAGAGGTGTAATGGTGATAGTTCTTGAATCTTAATTAATGGAGGGATTGATAGCCAGAAACTATAAAATCATGGCTGAAAAAGTAAATATATTTTTTAAAAGAAACAGTGTTTATCTTTGATATTTTTGCATTACCTTTGGCTACTTTTTATATTCTTTAGTTTATGGGTCTCGTTGGTAATTTTTTTTTAATACATTTGATTATCATTTTAGTTAGTATAAAATTTAATGTCATATCCGAAATAATATAAAGGTTATTTTTTAAATCTTGAATAAAGTAAATAGACATGGTTTTTAATAAATTGAGTAATATATTGATTCTGATGAAATTAGATCATAATTTCATAATTATTGTATAAATACTTTAACTTGGTTAAAGATGTTTGTAGCTGTTTTTGGTTAATTTACATTTGTATTATTTTGGTGTAGTAGTTAGTTAAACTTGAGGAGTTTTCTGTAATTACAGACAACATTTTTTTGCTCTGCAATAGCGGGGTCCAGGCAGTGGCGGATATGAGTATGGCCAAGGTGGGATTGAGCCCACCCTCAACATTTAAAAAAAAATTAATACTTTTAAAAAAACTAATCTAACTAAATTACTTATATTATATTATATATACAAAAAAATTATTAAATATATTTTTAACCTAAAAAAAGATAAAATTTACTTAATATTTATTAATTTTTGATGACTTCTCCTTAAATTCAAAATAATTTATTTTTTAATTTCAATATATAATTTAAGTTTATATAATTTTTATTTTTATTTATGAATCTTTTGATTAAAATTAAAAAAAATTATGAATAATATTATTGTTTATTTAATTTTTTTTCTTGTTGATTAGAAATAATTTAATTATTATATTAATTAAAAGTGAAAAAAGTAAAAATTTATTTATTATTAATTACATTTCGAAATCGAATGAATGATGAATGATGTTTTACTTATTTTATTAAGAAAGACATTTCTAAGAAAATTGAAAATACCATTATTATGGATATTTTAAAAAATGAAAACTCGTAAAAGACGATTGTAATTTTTTTTAAATTTTTTATATGGTATTACTTATTATATTGTATTAAACTATATTATATTTTAAAATTAATTATTTAATTTATATATATATTTCTTGTTTTATGTATTTTTTTAGTTAAACATCCAACAATAAAAATTCGGGTTTGTTGCCCCCGAATCCCCTCCAACCATAAGTCCGCCCTGGTTTGTAATCCTGGATTCGCCACTGAGTCCAGGGTCCTTTTTTGAGATTCTCTGAATATCTAGCTACCTATTCGTTTGACTAATTTAATTTGATGCTCTATTTTTTTGTCATTATTTAGTGCTCTATTGAGGTGCATGTATATCATTTTCTCTTAAGGACATTCTTGAATGCATATCAAATTCCTTCATGTTTCCATTTGTTGAATCTACAGTTTATATATATATAATATTGGTGAATGTCTCAGGTGTACGGCTGGATTTTCTCGATGATCGTTTGAATAATTGGAGAGTTTAGCAAAGGCTTCACTTTTATTTTCTAAACTAAGGTGTTTAAAACATTTTGTTTATCAAAAGTTGTAGTAGTGGTTATAGCTCTTGACCTCTGATTTATGTGTCTTTGTTATCCTAAATTACTTTTGATTTTCTAAGTTGTAATATGCAAATGTTTCTTTATTGGGGTTTAAAAAAAGAGGTTAGTTTCATATTTCTCATTAAGAGAATTTTTAATAGAGTGGCTGACAAATTGGCAAAATGCATTAGACTTGATGTTGATATTTCTAATTGCCTATGTGGATCAATTGTCGACTTTTCTAGTAGTCTTAATTTCTTTTGTGAAAGTAGAGGTATCGGTTAACTATCGTATGTTTTGTTTTTTCACCTTCCGTTAACAAAAAAATGGATTTCTCTTTTAAAATTAGCTAAAAATTTATGCCTCTTTTGAGCCTTTTTAACTTTATTACCCCCTTGAATAAAAAAAACCGTCCATTTTTTTAATTATACCAACAAAAAAAACGATCTTCTCTCTTTTACAAAACTCTACGCGACGTTACTATACTAGCCACCACCATCTTAACCTCACCCACCACCCCTACACCTCGCTAACAACCATAACCAATAAGCAAGACATAAAACTGCATCAATTGAGGGCCTTTTGTTTTCCTTAAGAAAATAAACCACATTCGCGTGAAGTAATGGAATTAGAGTTGAAAGCAGTAACGAGTTTATAATTGAGAATAACCCAATTCTTTCGGACGATTCAGACTATGTTTTCATGAGTGATGCATCATTCAAAAAGAAATATGAACCTACAGGTATTGCAACAATTGCAATTGACAAAGAGGGTAAAGTCGCTCAAAGGATTGTCTCTAGATCTATTATTAGAAGCCCTATCGAAGGTGAATGTTGGACGGTCCTTCTTGCTATAAGGAGGACTGCTAGTTGTGATTTACGGAGTGTCTCCTTTTACTCCGACAACCTTGAATTGATTCAAGGTATTTCCAGGGGCACAGGTCTTCGATGACAAATCTACCCATTCATTGCCGAAATGAGGAGCTGGTTGGCGAAGTTTCTTTACTGGAAGGTCAACTTCGTTAACAGGAAGTTTAATAGCGTCACAGATCTCGCAGCTAAAAGTGCAAGACGTAACATTGATACCTCAGCTTGGAAGAACGGCTCATTAAGTGACTTTTATATCTTTCTTAAATTTTTGTATAAACGATCTTGATTCTTCTTGTTTTTCTTGGAGGAAAAAAAATATTCGTATAAAAGACAAAATCATGCGTGGCCTTTATTTTTAAATTTAATATTATATTAGTTCCATAGATTCACGTATTACTTTTTCTTTGATCAAAAGAAGGGAAAAAAATGGTGAGTTATTTAGATTCACGTGAAAAGAAAGAATTTTTTTTTATTGACGAACTATAAATATTTCAGATTATAAAATTACCTATTTGGAGGGTAGAGACTATCGTGTTGATAACGTGTTGTGAACGGTAGAGAAATAAATAGAAGAGTTCTGTTTATTATCAGAGAGTGTAGAATTACATAGTATACACTCCTATATATAGAGAATATGAAACCCTAAACCCTAGTTTTTATGGGCTTGACTACAAGGTAATGGGCTAGACTGACTATCCACATATGGGTTTATAACAATATTGTACTTATGTAGAGTTATTCACACTTTTTAAATTAAAACTATATTTTTTAATTTATATTATGATTTTTATTGAACGAAAAAAATGATAATAAAAAATATAGGTAATATACTTTCTATTGAGCTTAAGATATGTATAACAAAATAGTTACAATGATTTTTAAATAATTACATTTTTAATTAAAATATATTTAATATTAATAGATAGATATGTCATAAGTCTAAACGATTAATTTGACAATTTTTAATGAAAGACATTAGACAAAAAAAAATTTGACAATTTTTAACTCAATTTGTTAAATTTATAAATGTCAAAAAAAAGATTGGGCCCATGCGATCTTGCTGATGGTCGAGTCGGATAGAATACAAAAGGAGCTGCCAGTATTATCCTCAGATACTGCCAATATTATCTGGATACTGCCAATTATCTGGATACTGCCAATATTATGTGGATACTGCCAATATTCCACCGCCTCTCTAGTTTTTCTCTTCCGGAATCCGTCTCCAGTTTGACCGAAGAAACTACAAGATATAGAAACATGTGGGGGCCTTTGGCGGCAACAGAATATAACGAAAAATTCTTCCATACAAAAAGTCTTTATTATTTATTATCCTTAATTTATTTAATTTGAATTTTTTAATTTTGACATTTGTTAATTAAATTAAGTGAATTTTTTTAAATGAAAATTGATTTTAATAAACATATATGTCTTGGAAATTAAAATCCATCAAAAAAAGAAAAATATAACAAAAAGCTTGTCCGTCCAAAAGAAAAAGAAAAACAAAAAGTCAAAAAGAAAATACAAAACGGTAGCTAGTTTATAGGGGACAAGACACACTTCTGTCCGCTTTAAGGATCCTCATCTTGCCTATTACTATCTTCTAAGTAAGACGTGGCAATTTTTAGCCACAAACTTTACAATATATTGTTTATTTTTCTTTTGTTCAAATTATATATATTGTTTATTCTTTAACACAATAATTTGCATCTCTCGTCCAACAAAAATAATTTTTTTTTTTTGGACGGCAACAAAAATAATTCATATGCTTCTTTCTTTTGTTTTTTGGGTTGCTTTTTTTTTTTTTTTAATTCTTTTAGATTGGATATTTTCTTTTTAATATATGTTATCAATTTTTTAGACTTTCATTAATGTTTTGCTAACTAAATAGCAAGAATTTTTTTGTTTATTTCTCTTTTTCTTTATTTGACTTTTATTTTATAAAAATAAAATATACAATAATCTATTTACAGATTAACCTTTAAACAATTTGTATTTTTAATCAAGATTTTTTTTATGAATTCTATTTTTTGAATATAAAATAATTAAAAATATAAAATGTTTAAAATAATATATATATATATATATATATATATATATATATATATATATATATATATATATATATATATATATATAAAAGGAAAGAGGAAATTACTTCCTACTTACTCACAAATTTTCAACTTAATTCTCAATTAAGCACATGGTCATATTTACCTTTCATTATTTCCCTTATATGGTTTTTTATTTTATTATATATTTATATTTAATATCTGAATTTATTTTTTCATTTTTTTAAATAATTTTTTTTCATTTTTTTTCGAATATTTTTTTTAGAAATTATTATTTTTTCGAATTTTTTTTTTCGGAAATTTTTTTCCAAATTTTTTTCCCCGAATTTTTTTTTTTGGAATTTTTTTTTTCGAAATTCTTTTTCCCGATTTTTTTTTCAAAGATCTTTTCATTAACACACAAGTCCATACTGTTTTGTGTTACTGTAACTCACACATCAAGCAATTGTGTGTTACATTGACACACAATCAGATGTTCAGACTATCTGTACACTATTATCTATTACTGTGTACAAATATTTTGTATATCTTATTTTGTGTTCCTGCAACACACAATTGTTATTTGTTTGTTTAAGTAACGCAAAACTGTAAATGATAAACGCAATGTGTGTCTTACCAACACAAAACCCATACTGTTGTGTGTTACTGTAACACATACTTCCAGCAATTGCGTGTTGCATTACACATAATCAGCCTACATATACATTATTCTATAACTTTGTGTACAAATATTCTGTCTGTCTGATTTTTGTGTTCATGTATCACACAATATGTTATTTATGAGTGTTTAAGCAACTCAATATTATACATATTGGGTGTTCATGCAACACACAACACATATGATTTTGTGTTACTTTAACACACAATTATCATATGTACTAATCCTACATCATGTTATCATGGAAAAAAAATCTTGAAAAAAAAAATTCCAAAAAAAAAAAATTCGAAAAAAAAAATATTTTTCGTAAAAAAAAATTCGGAAAAAAAAATTTCCAAAAAAAAAATTTTAAAAAAAAATTTCGAAAAAAAATATATTTAAAAAAAAAATCTGAAAAAAATAAACAGACATTAAACTATAATTAATAAAATATATAATTAAAGTAATTAATAATAGGTGGAAGGATATTTTGGTAATTGGGTAATATTTTGTGCTTAATTGGGAATTAAGTTGAAGTTGTAATTAATAGGGAATACTTACCTTCTTCGCGTAATTAATTGGGCGTTGCCCCATATATATATATATATATATATACTAGGTATGAGCCCGTGCCTGAAGGCACTCTTAAAATATTGATTTAGAAAAAATAATTTACACGGAATAAACAAATAATTCTTGAGATAAAAATAAACTGATAAAAATTCAACTACGTACAAAAAGTAGGATGCAGTTTTCACAATCAATTAACCAAGATATACTCTTATAAAAATTATGTGATTGTATTCCCATCCAGCCAAAACCTGTGTAATGGTAACAATATCGTATATTAGTTATTATATATTAACAAAAATTGAATATAATGCAATTGTTAATATTGTATGCATACCATAAGTAGTCACACTATATCAAACCCTCTGGGTACACTATATTTGTTGTGGTTTGATTATCTTCGTCGGAAAGAAGTAGACTTATGCGAGCATAACTTGTGCATCTAGATAATGCGACATACAATTGTCCATAACTAAATACAGGTGTTCGTAAATCGATTCCAACGAACTTCACGGATTGTCCTTGAGATTTATTGATGGTCATGGCGTAGGCTAAACAGATAGAAAATTGTCTCCTTGTCATTACAAATGGTACTTCTGCCGAGGAAGGTATTAAAGATATTCTTGGAATGAATACCAGATCGTGGGTATAACCTGTGCCTTAAGGCACTATGAAAAAATTAATTACATAATAGTAGAAGAGATCAATTGCAGTGATTGTATACCATGTTTAAAAAATAATAAAAACATACTTAAGGACATTATAAAAATTAAACAGAGAAATTTAAAATTTCATCATAAATTAAAATATATTAAAAATGTATAAAACGAAAAAATACTAATCAATTTTGTAACTTTGTTCATATATTATGCAATATATCCAGTTATGAAAACAGTTATCAAGAAAAAGAAATAAAAAATGTTGACAAAAAAAACGTTAGCTTAAGAAATGAAAATAAAAGATTGATCATTGGTTATAACTTCAACTCCAACTCTTCCAAAAAGCTTTGTTTTACAAAATATTGTATCTTACAAAAATCTTTCGAACAGAAAAAAATATTACAAAAATCCAATCCAATATAAAAAAAATTAGATAAAATTTAATTTTGAAATTGATTTTTCCACGTAATAATTTGTTTTTTATATACACATGGACATTATTAAACCATAACAAAAAAAAGCTAAATAAGAGAAATTCAATTTTACGTTCTCCTCTCTTTTTGGTATAAGTTCTTTCTGGGCCAACTTATTTTATTATAAAAATGAGACATATTGCATGAAACTGTAGAATTAAAAAGGTATCATTTTCGGGTTTAAAAGAACTGTTCAATTAGATAAGGCGGAACATGACAAACGTCTAGTATCACATAATTAATAATCATGTGAAATAAAGCCTATATTTAATTTATTGCAAAAAATGTAATGCCAATACCAATTTAAAAAATTGAATAGACCACTCAGTATTTGGAGCAATAAATATAATCTGCTATTAATTAGTTCAATACTTTGGTAACTGGTGCAACAATTCCAAAACGCTGATGATCCAAAATAAATGTTAACACAATATTTTCAAACCTCAACACAACGTCCAATATAAAAAAATGACCTGAGTGTGTGAAAATGCTTCCAAGCCATTGTATGATTTGCATAAAAAAAAGAAAAAAAAGTGCAGTCACAACCTCTTTTGACTCGGATCTTCACTTCCTAATTATTGAGGAAGAACTGGAGTAGCAATTGCTGAAGAAGCAGCACCAAAGATGAATCTCCTTGGAAAATCTTTGGTTATGTATATATCGCCTCAGCTACATCTTCCATTTCAATCTCGGAATCCTATATTATACACACATCATTTAATCTCAACCGTTCATTATAATACCAAATGTTGTATTTATGATTTAAATAAATACCATTCGATCAATCTCTTCCATCATAGCTTCTGTGTGCTGCACAAACATTGGAACAGGTTCATCACAATCCTCTGCATCTACCAAAATACAATCTTTAGATTCCCATTTGCTTGGAACTGATTCAGGCTTTGTTTTCTTTATAGAAAAGGAATTTAGTTTAGTTAATTCTTCTAAATTTCATCAAACACATAGTAAATACACTACTTTGAATCATTTAATACCTGGAGCATCAGTTTTGGTTGTTTATTAGCCATTTGTGCAGAAAGTTTCCTAAAGGGTATCAATATAAGATTTAATTATAGCATATAAATCAAACATCACATACTAAAAAGGCAAAAACCAATAAAGATTTATGAGAACAAAAAACGAACCTAGTGACAGGTCGATGAACAGGAACATAAGCTTTCTTGTCAGCAAAAGCTCAATTATTTCTGAAATTAGCCCAAGAATACAAACATATGTATGGTGAAACATATTTAATCTTTTTTGACATTTCAGACATCTTAGCAAATTAAATCTAAACTCATACAAAATCTCAAACTTAACTTAAATATCATTCAAAAAAGAGTATAATTTTTTTTTCTTTTTCAAATAAAGTCAGAAAAGAGTAATAATAATAATATCACGCAAAAGTTACACCTTAAAAAAGACGCACACACACAATTTTTAAAAACAACTCTACCACGTCTCTGTATTTGTTTTAGTTTGTTTGTTTTTCTGTACAAAGAAAGAGATGAGTTTCGCATTAGCAGAGTTGATCCTCACACTCTAATAAAACGCTTTATAATCTCTTCACAACTTGGTCTTTCATTTGCCTCCTTCCAACAATCTAAAAATGAAAATACAAATAATAAGTTTCCAGATATTATTAATAAATTTATTTACTTTAGACAACTACCTGTAATTATACTCTGATGTCTCCTCATTTGTGATAGATTTATGTTAAGATGAGACATCATTTTTAGTGTTTTAGGAGTCAATAATGTCGATTTTCTTGAGTTTTAGTGCACTTTCCTATTTTGTGTCTTGATTTGTAGAATTATTGTTTTTAGAGCATATTGGGTTTAATTGTTTATTTAGTGTGTAGCTTTAAAGATAATTATGGAGATTAATTAGAGTCCAAGTCAAAGACAACAACTTATGGAAGGAGATATGCATGGTAATTGGAGATAAGGAAAGAATTGCTAAAAAGATGGACAAGGAAAAGCTGCCTAAACAAAGATAGGCGTTTTTACCTAATAAAGAGGCCGAATTTGGTAAATTACTCCTGAAGGGTCTAGATAATTCTGTTGCGATTCTTTTGGTATCTTGTGGAGCAAAATCGGACCAATAATAAAGAAGTTATGACCAAAACAACGCAGCAGTGTTTATCTTTATTTCCATACGAATTTGAGTTGGGCTAGAAGTCCATTACCTTAACTCTTCCTCAAGAAAACGAATTAGGTCTTCTAAACACCTATAAATACACCCTTATATCACTTGTAAATCATCCTTGCCTCATAGTAGTTCTTAAGGTTTTATTCTTCCAGTTTATTGTAGAGAGCAAGATGATGTCTTTTATTATTTCTTTTAGTTTATTTCCTTCAGGTATGAACTAAACCTCCCATAGCTTGGGTTTTGCATATGTATAATCTATGAATTCTAATTCTTCTATCTAAGTTTCTTTGGGAATTATATGTTTTAATCTGATATTAGCTTCTTACTTTATATTTGTTTATGTGTTTTGATTTAATGTCTTTCCTAGAACTGATCACTTTAGGATTGTTTTAAGAGTAGTTAGATGGTCACCTTGACAGGGTGTTTAACTATTGAACCACCACATAATGTCTAGTGTCGATAGCAATTCTGACAAAACATACTTCTAACTAGATAGTCATTAAGGTTTGTTTTAACCACCGTATCACCAAGACTTGCAGTATTTGCTTAGGGCCTTAGTGGCGTTTGATAACCCTATTTTAAATCACTTCTTGGTTGTGACGTAGCCCCCTTAGTCGCTCTCAAGTTCTAAGGTAGTGGAATTTAGAATCCTGACTAAGTATTACCAAGAGCTAAAATTCTCCCTTATGAACTAGATCTATAGATAGAATTAGAAGGATTAGTGCATACTAGCAAAACCTAAGCTATACTTCTCATCTCATATTCTTAATCTTTTACTTTATTGTCTTTATTTTCTTAGTTTTAATTAGTTTTAATTGTTAATCTCGAAATTATTTGCTTTAATTTTCTGTCTTCTAATTATTTACTTTTACTCGTTATCTGTTCCTACGCGATTAACACACTTAAGTCCCTGAGAACGAACTCTACTTATCATTAAAACTTGCATACGTCCTGTAATACTTGCAGTACTGTGCCTGTCTAGGGTGAGAGTGCGTAGTTTTCCATACTTAAATTGATCTTATTTTTATCACACCCTAGGCGACACCATACTCCCTAAAGGTCCTTCAGGTATCTCTAATCTTGACCCTTCATTAGCAATACTATAAACAACCTAACAAAAAAAAATATATTAATATAAAAATAATATTTAGAATTTGAAGAAATAAAACAAAACATACCCGCTCAGGTGGTACACCTTCCCAAGGTCTACGAAGAGTAGAAAGCTCCCAAATGATAACACCAAGGCTAAAAATGTCACATTCATCCGTAAAAGGTTCATTACGTATAAGTTCAGGCGCCATCCACTCAGGTGTCCCAGCCGATGACGTATCATTCGAGGACGATTCCATCATTATTCTCGATAGTCCAAAATCACAAAGCTCCAGTGTTTCACCTTTTTCTAGCCTAAAAGCTTCAAATCCAGGATTAAATCATTTGAAATCACCATCTAAAGCTGAGGATAATGAATATTCTGAAGATGAAAAGACACTTAGTACTAAAGTAAAGGGTAGATCTAGTAATAACTCATATCTATTGGACAAGGACCAATTTTTGCACATTATAGGGACCTATAGTGCAAATCACTCGGAAACAATTTTCAATCAAAAAAGGACATAAAGTGCATTTTTGCATACTATAGGGATCTGTAGTGTGATTAACTTCAGGAAAGAACTTATAGTGCAATTTTTGCACATTATAGGGACTTGTGGTGCAATTAGCTCAGGTTATAGGGACCTATAGTGCAATGAATTCGGATCAGAAAACTAACTTATTGTATTGCGGAAAAAAGTAAATACAATTACTCCAGATTTTGAAGTGCTGGAACCTCTCCTTTTTACTCCTTTGCTCCACTACAATTTCTGCATTCTCTTGCCATTTGTTCTTGACTTTCTGGAAAATTTAGTATAGCATTTTAGATAAGGTACACCAAATGTCTCGCCTGGTTATATATTGATGTATAAATAATTAAATTATTGTTAAACTTACTCAGTTGCATAGCCTAAACGTTTGGCTAAGTAGTAATTCCGACTAAGCTGAAGAAAAATACCAAATCCTGTAACATAATTTTAATCAAAATTACTAATTTATCAAAGTTTGTAATGAGAAAATAGTGTGAAGAATCGATATTCTTACATGTTTTCCGGTGATATAGTGTAGGAGTATAGCTAATGGACCAAAGGGGAGTAAGATATTGATCTTTTCTTTGATTAACATGATATAAATACTTCGGAAAAAGCTGATTTGATTCTCATCTCCACCCTCCATTTCCAATTCAGATTCAGGCCCATTCGAGTTATTAAAAGTAAACGTAAATTCATCGTTTTTAACTTCTTCATTCACTTGTTCTTCATCATTTTTAGCTGGCAAAGATTCTTCTTCAACCTCTTCTTTCTCCACAAAGGCATGAAAAGGTAGGTTTACTTCAGATATTATCTTCTCCAGTTTTATTTGTTCTGCTTCCTATAAATCACATTATAAATTAATCTTCATATTTAAAAAAAAAGAAGATTAAACTCGCTCACTTTATTACTATTATCCGATTGAAACTTTCTCTTAGCTGAATTTCCAAGTAAAGCCCCAATTTTTGCTCCATGTTGTTTGAAGAAAGCTTGTGCTCGATTATTTCCACCGAATATCATTCTTTTAATTGCTCAGGTATCCATGAATCTAGATTTGTACCTGGGGTTACAATAATAATAATAAATCATCAAATTTTTATAATAAATGATTGAATTTATCATGCATTACCTAACGAAACTGATATGAACACCGAGGGTTCGAGTTGATACATCATGTGCTATCCACTAAAAGCAGGTTTTTGACCAAATGCAGTTGTACCTGTACATTACATTACATTACATTACATTACACGAATCCTATAAACTATATATTATTACGAAAATGTGCAAGTTAATTACCGAAAGCAGGAGTAGATGAAGCACCAAAAGCAGGAGATGAATTAGCACCAAACACAGGAGTAGAACCTAAAGGTGAAGAAGATTGTGTAGCACCAAATACACCTGTTGAAGTACCACCAAAGGGGGACCCACCTGTTTGTGCTCCAAAAGGAGTTGTTGGACTTCCGAATGGTTTTGGAGCAAATGGATTGTTATTTGCATTACTATTCTGCCCGAAAACCGATTGTGTACCGAAAGGGCTTGTATTTGACTGCCCAAAAGCTGTTAAAACATAGCAAACAGTTATATAAAATCACTCTCAATCAATACATACATGATAAACACATCTATTTTACAAATCTAAACTGTGGAAGGTACATTTGATTATTCAGCGTAAGACTGTGACTAAAGCGAAATTAACTACATAATAAAACATGAAGCAATTCAAGAGAACTTACGGCTTGAACCAAACATCGTGTCTCGTTATAAGGAGGTATAGTGCAATCAAGTAGAAAAAATGAATATAAGGATGTAAAGAGCAGTTTTAACGTGAAGCATTGATCTGAGACCCAAATATTAATCTATCGTCCATTTTACCGAACAACTTGAGTGCAATTTGGTTTATTCAATCAAAACCCAAAAAATCAGTATCGTCACAGTTAAGAGTAAAGAAAACATGGAAAACTCACCTAGCTTAGATATTTATTAGATTAGAACGGTGATTTTGCAGAAAATGGCCTCTTAAAGTGCTTCACCCTCTTCTTCACAATCTTCTTAGTGAGCAAAGGAACGGCCATCGTCTCTGGTTTGGTGAGCTTGCTCTTGTGCAGCTGAGGAGGAAGTGTGAAGGAGAAATATGAGATTAGGTTAAATAACATATTATAAGTAATCCAAGGGCTGAAAAATATAGAGGAGACATCAAGATATTTTAAACCGTGGATTGAATTTAGACAATCTAGACCATTAATTGAAATCGATCTAAAGGCCGAAAATGATAGAAATTTGATCTGAAGGCTAGAAAATGTGGAGAAAAACTGGAGACATTTCGGGCCGTTGGCCCTTCTCCATATATATATAATTGTATAACTTAATCTTTTGAAAATAAAAATAAAATTAAAGAGAAAGGAAATAAACAAAAATTCTTGCTTTTTATTTAGGAAAGAAAAGAATTAGTAAAATGATATGTAATAAATGAAAAAAAAACGACCACTCCAAAAGAATTATAGAAAACAACAAGCAAAAAAAAAAGTGAAATAATTTAAAGATTTAATGCAGTTATTGTATTTGTTAAAAACAAAAAAAAGAATATTATAAAATTTGTGGTTAAAAATTTGTTTATTTCCTTTTTCTTTAATTTTATTTGTAATTTATAAAAATCAACTTATACAATAATATATATATATACTAGGTATAGACCCGTGCCTGAAGGCACTCGAACAGTTTTAATTCTAAAAAAATAAATAAATAATTCTTAAGTAATGAATTTTTTTTTATTTATATATAAAATGGTAACAACGGAAACACCACTTTCATGGTAATTTTTTTATATTTATACTTAATTTATTCAGAAGCCTAATTCCAAATCATCCATAATAAATTAGGGAGCATTTTCTCTAGAGAATATTGGGACCCCGTTGCCAAAACTACCCTGATATTGTTATTCCTATTTTAAATACCACTGTGGCAATGAGAGATGCTGCAACTTTACATGAATTCGCCATACCTATCATCCATTTCCCTTCGTATGTAACCACGTCCCGGTGCTCATCATTTGACATCATTAGTGGTGCAAGCATAATTCTTTCAACTATCTGCAACAAATGCAATGATAATTGATAACTTCATGATTTCAGAGTCTAAGAAATAGAATATATGAAAATGTAATTGAGAAATAGAATATATGAAAATATAATTGATATTTCAAGTTGATCCTGTTGTGTCTTAAAACTTGCCAAATGTAAGATGTTATTCACTTCTTATTAAGTATTTACGATAGCAATTTATGATCCACTTTCCTTATGGATGATCTTGAAACTCTTCATGGCAGTACATAATTGCAAGGTGTAGTCTGTATGATTTTCTTCATCCATAAAAGTAAGTAATTGCATGAGGAAAACACTCGAGGGTCTCTTTCACATTTTCATGAATTTCATTCGATGATTCTAGCATAAATAACCCTCTGAGTGCAGTAGAAGCTCTTTAATTATCCAAATTATTGTTTTCAATGCAAGTTGAAGAGGTTGATTAGTCATCTAACTTTGAGGTGGATCTATTTGTTGGTCCATAAAGGACGATTAAGTTTATATAAGATTTTTTCATATTCATTAATGTAAGTGCTTAAGATTTTTGGAAGCAATATACACAATTCTAGTTATCTTGCATACAAACTCTAAATAAAACTGCCAAGAATGGAGTTGAAAATGTAAAGCTGAATAGAAATTTTTGAAACATGCCTCATGAAATCTGAAGAGGGAAGCACATATGCCATCGAAGTCCAAAACTATAAGCTGAGTTCACCATAATTTAAAATACAAAGCTTTCTGGTACTCCACAAATTTCAGAGGCACACATAAAAATAACAAAGAAAAAGGTAGATGGAACACTTAATCTTGAAACTAAATAAACACGTGAAGGATATGATCAGTAACTTTCGAAGCAAGAGAGAACCATACCTGAACATGAAAAGGTTACTTGGACCACTTTCAAATGTCTGAGATATCCAAAAAAACTGGAATTTCCATGTTTGAATGTTACAAAAAAGATTGAATGAAAAAACTAATACAGATATATTAACACTTGGCATATATTCACCTCCGTCAGGTATGGAAAGGCAGAAATTTATTGAATCAACAATTATAAGGGAGAAAGTTGTTCTTACACCAATTTTGGATTTTGTGGAAATAATTAGAAAACAAAATAAAAGGAGAGCCAAATCCCAAATAGGTGAATTTACACTGCAATTAATAGAGCAATTAATAGAAATAAAATTCCTTGTTCTTCATTGGTCTCTAATGTTTGAATGATTTGCACTATTAGTCCCTGAGTAGGTACAAAAACACAATAGAAGAAAGAAATTTCAGCTATAATTTTGACCTCTTCATAAGGAGCTTTCGGAGTCTCGTTCTTCCTCCATTCTTCACCCATTGACTTTTCTACCTATCAAAAGTAATCAAAATCAACAATTTTTATTCATTAGAGTCAAAGTATCAGTTTCAATACTTATCTCATCTGCAGCAGCTCTAGTAGTTCCAATAATTACCTCATCTGCAGCAGCAAAAAGGAATATTGCACCGCTGGTTCTTATATTGAAGCTTTCTAAACTTAATTATATCCCCAAACTTAATTAATCGTACAGAACGGGTGAACTATGACTACTGCTACAATCTCTGTTCACAATGAGCTGATCATCTCTAGGAACAGCCTTCTTTCTTTGGGAGGGTAAAAGTGAGTAAAAGATAATATTAAATACCTTAATACATGTGAGTATAGCTGCAACATCATATAAGGAACTCCATTGCATATACTTCCATCAGCATAAACTAATTATATTTACAGAATCAATTCAAGAAACAAATAAATAAATCTACGGTAAAATAATGTAAATTTAATGGAAAATAGAGTTTGAAAGACTTACTCTTGGAATGCTAATGCACAATTAGATAAAATGAAGATAGAAGAAATAGCAAGAAAGAATAATGCAGGGACTAAATAGCAAATATATTAGAATAAGATGTTTAGCTGCAATAAGTTTGTTACGATTGTGTATATAAACACTTGATGTAATTGTAAAACAACTTAACTAATAAAGATTCCTTTTTTCTATCTCCTAAACTACACTCTCTCTAAATTCTGTTATCTTCTTCTTCTTCTTCTTCATGTTCTGCTTCTTCTTCAAGCTATCACAATTGCAGAGCATGAATCTCTACATGGTATCAGATGTGATTCTCGTTCTCTTCCGCACTTCTACTCACTAAAAGCTTTCTACTATCTTCATCAATGGCGACAGCTCAGTCCTTCTCCGAAGACTTCTCGAGTCCATATTACCTTCATCCAAGTGAAAATACCGGCATATCACTTGTCTCCGATGTTCTTACCGGCGATAACTTTCTTTCTTGGTCAAGATCCATTGAGATTGCACTTTCAGTCAAGAACAAACTCGGTTTCGTTAATGGTGAGATTCTTCAACCTCCATTAACTGATTTAGTGTTGTTTACGGCTTGGAATAGAGCCAATAATTTGGTGTTATCTTGGCTACTAAATTCTATATCTAAAGAAATCCGAGGTAGCTTGTTATACGTTAATTCAGCCTATGAATTGTTCAAAGAACTAAAAACTCGATTTACACAGAGCAATGGTACTCGAGTGTTCTATCTTGAAAAAGCTCTTAGTTCAATTTCTCAAAATTCAGATTCTATTTCTGAATATTTTGCTCGTTTCAAAACAATTTGGGACGAACACGTGCATTTTAGGCCACTTCCGAGCTGTAATTGTGGTCATATGAATCTCTGCACCTGCAAAATACTTGAAACTCTAACTGAGAGACAACAACATGATTTTGTCATAAAATTCCTAATAGGCTTAAACGAATCTTATGCTGCAGTTCGAAGTCAAATCTTGTTGATGGATCCTATTCCTAGTGTAAATTCTGTATTCTCTATGCTAAATCAAGAAGAAAGTCAGAGAAAACTGACTAATTTTACTCAAGATTCTTCTGCTACTGCTTTTTACTCAAAAATAGCTCCTAAACACACTTCATTTCTTGAAAGAAAACGTGTTATTTGCACACACTGTGGATATACAGGGCATACAATTGAGACTTGTTTTCAGATTCATGGTTATCCCACTGGATGGGACGGTCCTAAAGGCAGAAGACTCTATCTCAACAACTTAAAGAATCATAATACTAAAGCAAATTATGTAGCTGCAGATGAATCTTGTCCTCAAGAATCAAGAATTTCATCCTCTCCTTATGAGTTTACTCCTGAAGAAATTAGCAAGTTAATGGCATTAGTACACTCCTCTTCAAATGATTCTTCAACTCCTGCTTCAGCTGTACACCAAGTTTCAACCAAAGAAGGTAAACTTGATTCTTCTTCTTGGATTCTTGATACAGGTGCTACTGATCACCTTGTTTTTTCCTCTTCTTTATATACTAGTAATGTTAAAATCGATCATACACCTGTTACTCTCCCAAATGGTGAGCTAATTACTGCTACACACAAAGGAAGCATATGGATTAATAAGCACATAACACTACACAATGTCTTATGTGTTCCACAGTTCAAATATAATCTACTATCAATATCTAAACTAACTAAGGACTCAGAAATATCTATTATCTTCTTTCCTTCTCACTGTATTCTTCAGGACAAATCCCAGAAGATGACTGGGATTGCTTATGAACATCAAGGTCTTTACTACATACATTCAGCTACTCAAAGCATCTCAGAACACTCTTCATTCTCAGCTACCACTGATGGTTTTGATCTATGGCACTCAAGGTTGGGACATCCTTCTCAAGCTAAGCTACAAGTACTTAAAAAGCTTTGTAGTTCTATTAATTTTCTAGCTTCAAATGTTTGCAATTCTTGTCATTTTGCAAAACAAAAACGGCTTGTTTTTCCTCTGTCTGTATCAAAAACAACTTCTTGTTTTGAACTCATTCATTGTGATATTTGGGGGCCTTTCAAACAAACATCTTACTCAGGATTTAGATACTTTTTGACAATTGTTGATGATTGTTCAAGATCTACTTGGGTATATTTGATGAGTGTGAAGTCTGAAGTAAGTTCACATCTCATCACTTTCTACAATATGGTGCTAACTCAGTTTGATACTAAGATCAAGATCATAAGGACTGATAATGGTCCTGAGTTTCTAATGAATGAATTTTATAAAGAAAAAGGTATTATACACCAGCTATCCTGTGTTGAAACACCTCAGCAGAATGGATTGGTTGAAAGAAAGCATCAACACCTCCTTACTACTGCTAGGGCATTGATGTTTCAAGCCAATCTTCCTCTTCAATATTGGAGTGAATCTATCCTCACAGCTACTCATATCATCAATAGATTACCTACACCATTGCTTAATAATCTAACTCCTTATCAAATTCTATATAATAAACCTCCTGACTTTGAACATCTAAGAGTATTTGGATGTCTTTGTTATGCATCTACTCTACAAAGCCATAGAACCAAATTTGATCCAAGAGCCACAAAGTGTATTTTTCTAAGCTATCCACCAACAACCAAAGGTTACAAGTTACTTGATCTTTCAAATCACAATGTTTTTATCTCCAGAAATGTTGTGTTTCATGAACAAATTTTCCCATTCTCTATAGCTACACCACCTACCCCTTTACATACCTTCTTGTTTCCTCCATCTTCTACCCCTATAATAGAACCATTATCAAACCAAATAGCACAAATTCACACCCATCCTCAACCTCAAAATCAGACAAACACTCAAAACTCCTCTCCAACTCAGCAAAACCAACCTCAAAGAACTACCCGGATAAGGAACCCTCCCACCTACCTAAAAGACTACATATGCCCACACTCTTTATCTTGTTGTATTTCTGATCAAACCTCCTCTACACCTTATCCCATACAACAATTCTTGAGCTCTGAAAAACTATCTTCACCTTACAAACATTATGTGAACTCTATATCAACCCTCACTGAACCAACATCTTTCAAACAAGCTTCATCATCTCCAGAATGGATGGAAGCTATAAACAAAGAACTCAAAGCCTTACAAGATAATAATACTTGGTCAGTCATTTCAACACCACCAAACATACATCCTATTGGCTCAAAATGGGTGTTCAAACTCAAATTTCTAGCTGATGGAACATTGGAAAGAAGAAAAGCTCGACTTGTTGCTAAAGGATATAATCAACAAGAGGGTTTAGATTTCTTTGACACATTCTCACCAGTTGCAAAATTGGTGTCAATACGGCTAATTCTTGCACTTGCTTCAATAAATAATTGGCATCTTCACCAATTAGATGTGAATAATGCTTTCTTACATGGTGAATTGAATGAAGATGTCTACATGACTGTTCCTCAAGGCTTGAACACACCACCCAACTCAGTTTGTAAACTCAATAAAAGCTTGTATGGTCTTAAACAAGCTTCAAGACAATGGTTTGCCAAGTTATCTTCTGCTTTGTTGTCTTATGGTTTTTCGCATTCAGAAAGTGATTTCAGCTTGTTTATAAAGAAGAGCTCTACTTCATTCATCGCACTACTTGTTTATGTTGATGATATCATCTTAACAAGTAACTCTTTAGCTGAGATATCTGCGCTTAAACGTTTTCTTCATGATCAATTCACAATTAAGGACCTTGGTAATCTGAAATACTTTCTTGGAATTGAGGTTGCTCGTTCATCCAAAGGTATTTCTTTTTGTCAACGAAAATTTGCTTTAGACATTCTATCTGAATGTGGTGTTCTTGGTGCAAAGCCAATAAATTTTCCAATGGAATCTACTCTTCGTCTTTCATCTAATGATGATCAACTGATGGATAATCCATCTTCTTATCGTCGCTTAATTGGAAGATTATTGTATCTCACCATTACACGTCCTGACTTGTCCTACTCAGTGAATTGTCTTAGTCAATTCTTGTCAAAACCATCTGTCAATCATTGGAATGCTGCGCAGCGTGTGCTTCGATATATTAAGCTCACACCAGGTCAAGGATTGTTTTTCTCATCTTCATCAAATGTCAAGCTCAAAGCTTTTTGTGACAGTGATTGGGCGAGCTGTGTTGATTCACGTCGGAGTATCACAGGGTTTTGTGTTATCTAGGTGATTCTCTCATATCTTGGAAGAGCAAGAAACAATCTACCATTAGTCGATCCTCAGCTGAAGCTGAATTTCGTGCCTTAGCCGCTACTACTTGTGAACTACAATGGCTTGTTTATGCTCTTCATGATTATGGTTTTGCTCATGATTATCCAGCTCTGGTTTATTCAGACAGCAAATCTGCGATTGCTATGTCTACTAATCCAGTTCAACACGAGAGAACCAAGCACGTTGATATTGATTGTAAGATTACTCGTGAAAAGCTAGCAGCTGGAGTAATAAAACTATTCTATATCCCATCATCATTACAGCTAGCCGATATTTTCACTAAGCCTCTAGCTAATCTACCATTTCATAGCATCCTTTCCAAGCTCAACATTATTAACATACATGTTCCGCTTGTGGGGGGATCTTGGAATGCTAATGCACAATTAGATAAAATGAAGATAGAAGAAATAGCAAGAAAGAATAATGCAGGGACTAAATAGCAAATATATTAGAATAAGATGTTTAGCTGCAATAAGTTTGTTACGATTGTGTATATAAACACTTGATGTAATTGTAAAACAACTTAACTAATAAAGATTCCTTTTTTCTATCTCCTAAACTACTCTCTCTCTAAATTCTGTTATCTTCTTCTTCTTCTTCATGTTCTGCTTCTTCTTCAAGCTATCACAATTGCAGAGCATGAATCTCTACACTTACTGTTTGCATGGAACATTATAGAAACAAATCTCACTGTTGGTGGTTTGTTTGGATAGTCCTCCGAAAATTGAAGTGTCAACTGCCTGATGTATATAATTTGTTAATGGATCATGGAAAATGATTTTTTTAATAAGATAATTTGGAAAGAATTCCAGAATTTATTACCCAAATTGCTGAAACATTTTCTTTTCGGAACTTAAATTGCAGAAACATGCGACTTCATAAGTGATGTATAATAAACTTCATATTCTTTACCATAATAATTATAATTAAAAATAAACGATAAATAACTCACCAGCATCGCATGGTGTATCATCAGGACTGCAAACAAAAGAAAATAGGAAATGCTTACACAACCATACGAAAAAAAAATTCACAGAAAGAAGGAAAATTACAAAATATCTTGTGGTATGACAAAAGGTAAAAAAGACCCTATAGTTTTAGAAAAGGGACAAATACCCAAAAATGACGGAATTCCAAATCATTATTGTTAAAGTAAAAGCAATACATTCTATTATACATAGGATATTAGTATAGAGCTATAGGCTATTACCCATTAGGTAGTTTAGTCTATTACGTATCGTGTAATATCCATTGTGTATTGAAATGTATTGTATCTATCTATATATATGATGGACTAGTGTCTTAATACACTAAGTCATTCTAACCTATTAAGAAAACATGGTATCAGAGCAAATTTTCGTTTTTTAGTTTTAGCAAAAAAAAAAAAAAGAAAAAAAAAAAAAAATCAGTTCAGGTCATCTTCTTCCTCACGCTGCAAAAGAAAAACCCAAACAGTAAACCCTAACCCTAGTTTGTCGATTACTAGTCCAACTTTTTCGGGTACCCCAGTTATTACTACTACTAAGCTTACTAGTAGTAATTATTATCGTTGGTATTCTTCGGTTAGATTGTGGTTTCGTGGGCATGGGTTTATTCGTTATTTAACAGAAGATTGTCCTAATACCGCTTCTGTCGATGAAAGTGCACTTTGGGAAACTGTTGATTGTCAACTTGCTAGCTATTTGTTACAGTCTATTGACCCGGAACTTCATGATATGTTTGATTATGAGTCGTGTAAACTTATGTGGTCTATGGCTAAAAGTTTATATAGCAGTAATGTGACTCGAGTTTATGATGTGGTTTCCGATTTGATGCAAATTCAACTCGACGGGAAGGGACTTTAAGGGTGGTACGGTCGTTATCAGCGCTCCCTTACCGAGTTTCGTTCTATTTTTCCGCCTACAACTGATATAGCGGTTTCTCGTGAACAGCAAGAACAATTGTTTGTCGTACTCATGCTTCGTAGTCTCCCTACCCAATATGATGCTGTTCGTTCTCAACTATTATCTAGCAAGACACTGCCCGCTATGTCAGAGGTTTATTCTACACTTGATCGTGCTTGTCTCACTCCTAGTGCATCTGAGCCTTCTGTTGATCGTTCTGCCCTACTCTCTCAGCCCGACATTGGTAGAGATAGTATAACTCGTGATGGTATTTCGAGTGGTTATCGTGGTCGTGGTCGTGGTCGTGGCTATAGTCGGGGTAGTGGTAGAGGTAGCTACACTAATCGATCTCAGTGTTCTTATTGCCATAGAGTAGGACACCTTCAAGATAAGTGTTGGGACTTGCATGGTCGTCCGTCAGGTGTTGCCCATGCCGCTCAGACAGATCCATTAGAGGTATCTTCATCAGGTGTTGATCCTTCAGAGCGTGTTCTTACAGTTCCAGAGGATCGGTACTCTCAGCTTCTTCGATTAGAGGCATCTTTGCAGGCATCTCAACCTTCTCATGCTCACGCCAACTCATCCACTGCTTGTCTTTCTCACACTCAATCTGCCTTAGGTCCATGGGTAATCGATTCTGGTGCTTCTGATCACATGACCGGTAATGTCCACTTACTTTCTAAAATTCGTTCGGGTCCTTCTCATAATGTTACACTTGCTGATGGCTCTTCCACCTCCGTCTGTGGGGTTGGATCTGCTCATCTCTCTTCTACTATCTCTTAAGAGTCTGTTTTATATCTCCCTAAATTTTCGTTCAATCTTATGTCAGTCAGTCAACTTACCAAGCGTCTAAATTGTTCTGTGATATTTACCCCCGACTCTGTGGTTGTACAGGATCTCCAGACCCAAGAGCAGATTGGTACAGGGCGTGAGGAGCGGGGTCTTTACTATATGGATGTTACCTCTTCTACTGCTTGTCTTGTTGATCTTCCACCAGAGCAGATTCATTGTCGTCTTGGTCATCCATCGCTTCCTGCCCTAAAGAAAATGGTTTTTGGTCTTCATCATGTTCGTGAACTCTCTTGTGAGTCGTGTCAGTTAGGGAAACATGTCCGTAGTTCTTTTGTTAGTCGTGTCAATAAACGAGCTAGTTCTCCTTTTGCTTTAGTTCACTCTGATGTTTGGGGTCCTTGTCGTACTACATCTCGAACCGGTTTTCGGTATTTTGTCACCTTTATTGATGATTACTCTCGTATGACTTGGTTATATCTAATGAAAGACCGTTCAGAGTTGTTATCTATTTTCTCATCTTTTTGCGCCGAAATTCATACCCAATTTGGTGTTCCAGATCGTATATTGCGTAGTGATAATGCTAGAGAATATTTTTCGTCATCCTTTCACTCTTTTATGTCTGAGCGTGGGATCATACACCAGTCTTCATGTGCCCACACTCCACAACAAAATGGGGTGGCCGAAAGAAAGAATAGACACCTTGTAGATACGGCTCGTACTCTACTCCTTCATAAAAATGTCCCGTCTCGTTTTTGGGATGATGCGGTTCTTACGTCTTGTTATCTCATTAACCGCATGCCATCCTCTGTCTTACATGATCAAGTTCCATTTTCTATACTTTTCCCTAGAGATTCTCTCTACATATTACCACCTCGAGTCTTTGGTTGTGTCTCCTTTGTTCATAATCTTTCTCCTGGCACCGATAAATTAGGTCCCCGATCGATTAAGTGTATCTTTCTTGGGTATTCTCGCTTTCAGAAGGGGTATCGCTGTTATTCTCCTTCTCTGAATAGAGTGTTTGTTTGTGCGGATGTTACTTTTATTGAGTCCTCATCATACTATCCATCTAACATATCTGATATTGCTATCGAGTCATTGTCTCCTCCAGCCCCTACATTTATTTCCCCACCTCTTGTCCCTATCCCTGATTCCTCACCGGTACCTACAGTCCCTCCAGACACATCTCGGTTAGATCGACCCGATTTACAGGTTTATACTCGTCGACTTCCTCCGCCATCGCCACTCTCACCAACTGTACCACTTTGCTTGCAGTCTGTCGATCCGGTGTCCTCTGATTTAGATGTTCCTATCGCTCTTCGGAAAGGTATTCGAAATTGCACCACAATACATCCTATTTCTTCTTTTGTGTCTTATGATCATTTATCACCTTCTTATGCGTCCTTTGTTACTTCACTATCTTCTATGTCTGTCCCTACTTCTCATACAGATGCTCTTGCACATTCTGGTTGGCGTGATGCTATGGTTGAAGAGATGTCTGCGTTACACTCTAATGGTACTTGGGATTTAGTTGATCTTCCAAGTGGAAAATCTTCAGTTGGTTGTCGATGGGTGTTTACAGTGAAAGTATCTCCAGATGGTAAAGTAGATCGCTTAAAGGCTCGTCTTGTGGCTAAAGGTTATTCTCAAGTTTATGGTGTCGATTATGGTGATACATTTTCACCTGTTGCTAAGATGTCCTCCGTTCGTATTTTTCTCTCTTTGGCTGCTATGCGTAATTGGTTCCTTCATCAATTAGATATTAAGAATGCTTTCCTCAACGGAGATCTTGAGGAGGAGGTGTATATGGAGCAACCTCCAGGGTTTGTTGCTCAGGGGGAGTCTCGTAAGGTGTGTCGTCTGAAGAAATCTTTGTATGGATTAAAACAGTCTCCCAGGGCATGGTTCGGACGGTTTAGTGAATCCTTACTTGAGTTTGGTTTGACACGTTGTGGAGTTGATCACTCAGTGTTCTATAGACATTCTGCTGGTCGGAGTCTATTATTGATTGTGTATGTAGATGATATTATCATTACAGGAGATGATACATCAGGAATTCGGGACTTGAAGACATTTCTTCAAAAACAGTTTCAAACGAAGGATTTGGGACAATTACGCTACTTCCTTGGTATTGAAGTGGCACAGTCGGATAAAGGAGTATTCATATCACAACGAAAGTATGCCTTGGATACACTAGAAGAGGCCGGGATGCTTGGTGCACGACCATGTGACTCCCCAATGGATCCAAATGTGAAACTTATACGCAATGAGGGAGATTTATTCACTGACCCAGGGAGGTATAGAAGATTAGTCGGGAAGCTTAATTATCTCTGTCACACACGACCAGATATCTCATTTGCTGTTAGTGTTGTTAGTCGTTTTATGGATTCACCACGTGAGAGTCATTGGGAGGCAGTTGTACGTATTCTTAGATATATCAAAGGCGCTCCCGGAAAAGGGATATTATATGGTGATCGAGGTCATACAGAAATTGTTGGTTATTCTGATGCTGATTGGGCAGGATGTCCAGATGATCGACGCTCAACCACTGGATATTGTGTCTTCATTGGTGGAAATCTAGTCTCATGGAAAAGCAAGAAACAAGATGTGGTAGCAAGATCAAGTGCTGAATCTGAATATCGTGCTATGTGTTTGACTACTTGTGAGTTGATATGGGTTAGAAATTTACTTGCAGAAATCAAAGTCGATTGCCCTAATCCTATGAAGCTTATGTGTGATAATCAGGCCGCCATACACATTGCTTCAAATCCGGTATTTCACGAGCGTACCAAGCATATCGAGACTGATTGTCATTTCACCAGAGACAAGATTATATCAAAAGAAATTGTAACGTCTTATGTTAGTTCCAGTGATCAGTTAGCCGACTTATTTACAAAGTCTCTCAGAGGATCTAGAGTTGATTATATATGTAACAAGCTAGGCACATATAACATATATGCTCCAGCTTGAGGGGGAGTGTTAAAGTAAAAGCAATACATTCTATTATACATAGGATATTAGTATAGAGCTATAGGCTATTACCCATTAGGTAGTTTAGTCTATTACGTATCGTGTAATATCCATTGTGTATTGAAATGTATTGTATCTATCTATATATATGATGGACTAGTGTCTTAATACACTAAGTCATTCTAACCTATTAAGAAAACAATTATATTGTTGTCTTGAGCGGAACCATTAATTCTAGCAGGTTGTCCTTGTTGAAGCCTCTTGAAATCTCTCAGCAGCCTTTTCCTAGCTAGAGTTGGCATCTTATCCAATTATTTAACAAACACCCAAAATAAAAGTATCACAAAATTGCACCGTTGGTCCCTGTGTTCATAAAATTAAAACCCGATTCATCATCTTTTTTTTGTCTCGTCTGATTCAGCTTTAGCAGGGTCATAATCGACATCTTCAGAATCATCCGATGGAAATCCGGCACTGATGTCTCCTCATTTGTGATAGTAAAATACACTCTTGAGACATCATTTTAGGCTTATTTATTAGTTTATAGGTTGATTTTAGCTTAGTTTAGTGCACTTTCCTATTTTGGGTCTTGATTTGTAGAATTATTATTTTTAGAGCATATTGGGTTTAATTGTTTATTTAGTGTGAAGCTTTAAAGATAATTATGGATATTAATTAGAGTCCAAGTCAAAGACTACAACTTATGGAAAGAGATATGCATGGGAAATTGGAGATAGAAGGAAACTGAGTTCAAATAGGAAAAGGAAAAGCTGCCTAAATCTGGGATTCTGCAGTACACGTCTAAAGATTGGTGTTTTTACCTAAGAAATAGGCCGAATTTGGTAATTTCCTTCTAAAGGTCCTAGATAATTCTGTTGCGATTCTTTTGGTATCTTGTGGAGCCGACCAATAACAAAGAAGTTATGACCAAAACAACGCAGCAGTGTTTATCTTACGAATTTGGGTTGGGCCAGGAGCCCATTACTTGAAGTTATCTCCAAGAAACGAATTAGGTCAACCTATACCCTATAAATACAGCCTCTTAACACTCTTAAATCATCCTTGGCCAGACCTTAAGGCCAAGAGGAAGCTGCAACACAAGAGAAGAAGTCTGGAAGGAGCTGTGCAACAACTATGTCTCCTTCAACCTCTTATTTTGTAATTCTTTTCTCTTCCCTTCTTAGTATGAATTAATTCCTTTTAGTTTGAGTGTTTAGCATATATGTATGAACCCTAGTTTTGATTGACATCTATCTAATTTGGGAACTTAATGTTTTAAATTGAATTATAGTTTTTATTCTCTGTTTATGTGTTTGGATTTATATTCTGTGTTCTTGTGGATGCGCGCCCATATAGAATTACCATCTAGTAATTAGGTCACCATTGACAACGGTGTTTAATTGCATGTTTAGCACATAACGTCTAGTATTAGGTCTGATCTGACAACCCAACCTAGCTAGATAATCACTATGGTTTAGTTCTTGTGACTATTTACCAATTACAGGAAAAGTTTGCTTAGGAAGCCTTATTGACACAGGTAAATCCTATTTTAAACTACCGATAGCATATTGGGACCGATTAGGGAAATACTACATAATTTACCCTTACATGTTTAGAACGGCAAAACTAGTGGGGATTGCATGCTAATAACTCAAGCTAGACTTTCATACTATCTTCTTTTCTTTTCTTTTATTTGTTTCCTGTCTTTTACTTTATTAGTTTAGTTTATTTATTGAAAAACCAAATAAATATTTATCTATCCCTTCCTTCTATTTGCGTATTATCTTTTCTATCTTTAATATCTGCACTTGATAATTTGCATAAGTTCTCTCTAACTTTCGTCAGTCCCTGAGGAACGAATCTTCTTATCATTAAAACTTGCATACGTCCTGTAATACTTGCAGTACCGTGTTAGTTTAGGGTGTGTATTTGCACTTATTTTATACATCTTTTTATCACACCTTAGGCCACACCAAGTTTTTGGCGCCGCTGCCGGGGACTACATCGTTAGTCCTTGTGCAATTATCTTGTGCTTTTATTTTAGTTAGTTCTATTTTACGCTTTTCTTTTTAGTTTTTGTTTTACAGATTTTTTTCTAGGCGAGAGCAGACTTATTAGGAGATAAAGGTTTCGTGTTATTAGATCCTGAAGAAGCTAATTCAAAATGGATTCTCTAAAGCTCAAGGAGTTAAGCCGACAACTTGAGGAATTACGAGAACAATCGCAACAACTAGCTCAGAGGAATCTAGTACATGCCTCACCTTCATGTCCTAGTTGTGGAGCAAGAGATCACTCGTGGGGACATTGCATGAACAATCCAGCCTCAATTTCCTTCATGCCATATCAAAGAGACCATTATTATGATGGTTATTATCAATCTCAAGGAAATTACGCTGACTATCAACCCCCACAGAGCTACAATTGGGTCGGAAATCAACAGACGTATCATCATGATAACCATTATTATGATGATTATTATCAACCACGACCACAATCTTACTATCTTCCACAACCTATCTATCAAGAAGCGCCTATTTATAATGAAGCTTATCAAGAACCACCTCCTTATTCAATGCAGCAAACTACACAAGAACAACCTCCGAGTTTGAATTCAAGTTTGGCTCGACTGATGCAAACACTTGACAATATAGAGAAGAGCCAGCAAGAATCTCAAAACTCGCAGAAGGCGCTTATGGAGAGGGTGCAAGCAGTGTCACGAATGGTGGAGAAAACTAAAATCCTTGTAGAAAGGCAACTCCGAAGTGATACTACTGCTCCAGAAAACAAAGTCTGTCATGCAGTTGAATTAGGAAGTGGAAAACAACTACCTCCAACAAGACCAGAACCAGAACCAGTCCCTATTCCAGATCAGAGGGGGGAAGAAGCAATAGAAGATAAGGTCGAAGAGGTAGTTGAACAAGAACGTGTCCAAGAGAAGACACCAGAAAAGAAAGAGAGCCCGGTGGTAACCAATACATGTCCTCCTCCACCATTCCCTTCACGTGTCAGAAAAGACAATGACCTGGAATTCAAGAAGTTCGTTGACATGGTGAACAAGTTAAAGATCAGCATTCCGTTTGCAGAAGCTCTCACAAGAATGTCAAAATATGGCCAATTCATGAAGGACATTCTTTCTAACAAACAAAGATTCGAAGCTAAAGAGATGAATGGATTGCTAGAGGAGTGTAGTGCTACAAATGAAATCGAGTTACCACCTATTCCCACGAAATCTTGGATGGCACCATCCATGATTATAAAGAATCAAGCTGAAAAGTTCGTGGGAATTAAAGGCAAAGGGTGGAAATTTCGTCATCCTTAATCGAGGTAACACGTCTAACTTTGAAAGACGTTAAACAAAAGTGATGTACGGGAGACAACCCGTAATTTCTTTTATGTTTTTACGTTTTTAGTTTTTAATTTATATTTAGTTTCGTCAATTTTAGTTGATATTGCATATTTGAGAAAGGTATTAGTGTTTTTGATGATAGGGTATTGGAGAAATCGAGTTAGGGAAGCGAGCAAAAATTTTTTTTGGACAGAAACTTCGGCAAGCCATATCTTTGCGCTCGGATATCGGAATCAGGTGATTTTTGAGCCTAAACTGCATAACTTTTCGAGATCTAGCTGCTGGGGAGGTTTTTGCCACGTGCGGTACACTGGACCTCAGCCGCGGTGCACCGCGTGGGTAAAAACCCGTACTACGGGTTGCTACCGCGGGTTTTATCCAGAAACGAAAAAAAAATAGCTGATGGGTCCGGTATACCGGGCCCTATACCGCGCCATGCACCACACAAACACGTGCCACGGGGTCCTACCACGGGTTTTTTGACGTAGGAGGCGCGGTATACCCCGCGGTACACCCCATGGTCCGCAGGGGTAGTCCGCAGCGCCGCAAGGGAGAGAAAAACCTACGGGATTTGATTATAAAGGAGGTATTAAGCTTTTAGTTCCGAATTTTATAAACCCAAACCCTCTTTTTCTTCTCCACAACTCTCCTAACTCCATTGAAGCTCATCAAAACCTTCACCAATCATCAAAACACTACCCAATCACCATGAAAACACATCCAATTCATTCTCCACATCATTACAAGGAAGATTCAACCACCTATATCATCCCAAAACACCTTGAATCCAAGAATCAAAAGCTTAAATTTCAGAAATTCATCCTACAATTTCTTAAATCCAAGCCAATCCATGAAGAATCCATCTTACCCACATAGAGAATCATCATCCAATCACCTTTCCTAACCCAAATTAAGCTTGTACAACCAATAATCAAGAGTTTCAAATTTCAAGAGTGGTTAAAGCTTTGAGTTGGGGGTCAATTGAGATGATTAAGAGAACATGAACATTATTTACTGTATGGGAGACGAAGAAATCAAGGTGTTGGATTTAATTGAGAAGAAATCAAGTGAGAAAAGTCCTAGTTCCAATTCAATGGGTAAAACAAGTCAAGAGAAGAGAGGTTAGCTAGCTGTGTTTGATTCAATGAGCAAAAAGATTCCAACTTTAGTGAAGAAGACAACACGACCTCTTTAGATCAAAGACCTTATACCCAAAAGAAAAAGAGAAAGCTTCAATGGCCATGATAGCTTCTCCGAAGTAACAATTAAAGGAACTACCTTTTTCTTATAAGATAATATTTGAAGAAGAAGTTGAAGGTGAATACATGAAGGTTCATGGAGATTTGGAATGCTTGGGTTGTTTGTGAATTGTATTATGTGAGGAGAAGAAGAAGATGTGGCACAGTTGATCTATGAGGAGGTGATACGAATTTTCGATCTCTCCCATGTCGTTATATAATGCAATATCCTATTATGATCACGTGTCCTAAACAAAAAGCGAATAAGAAGTTGGGTGAATAAGAGACATTAGAGTTAATCCGAGTATCGTCTAGGCGAGGTAAAGGCCTCGAAGAGTATGTTTTCTTTCTTCCCTACCATTTCTTTATGTGCAATATGTGTGCTAATTTTAAATTTTATTTTTCTTGAGTCTTTTTCGAGTCGTGGGGACACGGCTCATTTTTGAGTTGGGGGTGGGGATTCGTTGTCCTCATCTTCCTTTTTGTGTTTTCCATAAAATTTAAAATTTTTTGGGTTGAAATAGGCATAGAATATCTTTGACTGTACCTATTTGAGCATGATTTAATTAAGTTAATGATAGTAGGTAGTATGTTTTTGAAAGATGCAACAAAATTGTTTAGATGCATGTATGAAAACAGGAAATAAAAGATAGAAAAGTTAATGAGCAATGCTAAGAAGTATGTTGAAACTTAGGAATAGTTATTTGGTGTGTAGAACGTGAGGTTTAAAATTAGTTGAAAACCCACTTGTCTATGAACTATTAGTGAAAAAGTAACAAAATCCGGTAGTTAGAAAAATGAATAAGGCAGTTCTTTCATGATTAAAACACTTGAAGCCTTTTATACTTTCTCACCCTTTTATTTAATTATTGTTATTTATCCGTCTTAGCCCCTCTGAGCCTTTCTAAAGCCTTTATTGAAACACATTATAATCCATACCCTTAGTTTTTAGGACTTATCTATATGACCCGCACTCGAATCGCAAAACCTGAGACAACTCGTTTTAGAGCTTGAGTTTGGGGTGGTGGGTTTCATAATTAGGGAACTTTGGGAAATTGGGAATTATCTTTGTGAGTTTATTGTTGATGAATTGTTATTATTGTAACCCTTTGTCGGGGTAATAGTGAATGGAAAAGAAGCTACAAGCTAAATTTTCCAACAGGGGCATTAAAAAGAGAGAATATATATATATATATATATATATATATATATATATATATATATGAAAAATAGCGTGATATCTCGAACATCAAAAAGAGAATCATAGCTATACAAAAAAATTGATATGAAAAGAATATATATTCGGACCGGCAAAGTGGATTTTAAATCATAAAAGGTTTTAATTGGGATTTATTGGGGATGCACATAAAAGCATCAATAAATTGGGTTGAGTGAGAAACATCTTCGAGTGACAACTCAAGCTCTAGGGCGATTCGTTGATGGCTAGTTAGGAGAGAGCCAAAAGCTCACTTTTCATTATCCAAATATACCACACCCGTCCTTAAGCCAAGTTATAACCAAGACCTTAGGATTTCTAACTACTAGATGGAGAAACAATTGAGCTATTAGGTAGTAGGTAAGTGGACCATTGGATGCTGTATTTGGGACCTATGAACAACCTATAGCCATTAACCTGAACTAAGTTATCATCCTCTCCTTCTGGCATTGCGAAATTAATCTGGACTTGAATTTATGGATTATTGATTACATGTATATTAAGCATATTTGTGCATTATTTCTTAAGCATTACTACATGAGACTTTTTAGATATTTTGCTCTAGGATCATTCATTGTGTTCTGTTCTTATTCTCCTCCTACTTCTTCTTCTTGACTACCCTACTGTTCTTTACTTTTATTGTATCGGGACGATACAACTTTGAGTTGGGGGTCTTGATGTCTCCTCATTTGTGATAGTAAAATACACTCTTGAGACATCATTTTAGGCTTATTTATTAGTTTATAGGTTGATTTTAGCTTAGTTTAGTGCACTTTCCTATTTTGGGTCTTGATTTGTAGAATTATTATTTTTAGAGCATATTGGGTTTAATTGTTTATTTAGTGTGAAGCTTTAAAGATAATTATGGAGATTAATTAGAGTCCAAGTCAAAGACTACAACTTATGGAAAGAGATATGCATGGGAAATTGGAGATAGAAGGAAACTGAGTTCAAATAGGAAAAGGAAAAGCTGCCTAAATCTGGGATTCTGCAGTACACGTCTAAAGATTGGTGTTTTTACCTAAGAAATAGGCCGAATTTGGTAATTTCCTTCTAAAGGTCCTAGATAATTCTGTTGCGATTCTTTTGGTATCTTGTGGAGCAAAATCCGACCAATAACAAAGAAGTTATGACCAAAACAACGCAGTAGTGTTTATCTTACGAATTTGGGTTGGGCCAGGAGCCCATTACTTGAAGTTATCTCCAAGAAACGAATTAGGTCAACCTATACCCTATAAATACAGCCTCTTAACACTCTTAAATCATCCTTGGCCAGACCTTAAGGCCAAGAGGAAGCTGCAACACAAGAGAAGAAGTCTGGAAGGAGCTGTGCAACAACTATGTCTCCTTCAACCTCTTATTTTGTAATTCTTTTCTCTTCCCTTCTTAGTATGAATTAATTCCTTTTAGTTTGAGTGTTTAGCATATATGTATGAACCCTAGTTTTGATTGACATCTATCTAATTTGTGAACTTAATGTTTTAAATTGAATTATAGTTTTTATTCTCTGTTTATGTGTTTGGATTTATATTCTGTGTTCTTGTGGATGCGCGCCCATATAGAATTACCATCTAGTAATTAGGTCACCATTGACAACGGTGTTTAATTGCATGTTTAGCACATAACGTCTAGTATTAGGTCTGATCTGACAACCCAACCTAGCTAGATAATCACTATGGTTTAGTTCTTGTGACTATTTACCAATTACAGGAAAAGTTTGCTTAGGAAGCCTTATTGACACAGGTAAATCCTATTTTAAACTACCGATAGCATATTGGGACCGATTAGGGAAATACTATATAATTTACCCTTACATGTTTAGAACGGCAAAACTAGTGGGGATTGCATGCTAATAACTCAAGCTAGACTTTCATACTATCTTCTTTTCTTTTCTTTTATTTGTTTCCTGTCTTTTACTTTATTAGTTTAGTTTATTTATTGAAAAACCAAATAAATATTTATCTATCCCTTCCTTCTATTTGCGTATTATCTTTTCTATCTTTAATATCTGCACTTGATAATTTGCATAAGTTCTCTCTAACTTTCGTCAGTCCCTGAGGAACGAATCTTCTTATCATTAAAACTTGCATACGTCCTGTAATACTTGCAGTACCGTGTTAGTTTAGGGTGTGTATTTGCACTTATTTTATACATCTTTTTATCACACCTTAGGCCACACCAGGCACTATCAAGTATCATCCAGTGTCCACTATCATCATGTGAAGATGTTTGTGTGTAACTGGTGAATTTACACAAATTCATGGATGGTAATCGCCTCAACTGAAAAGAACTAACGATAAGAAAATTGAAATAAATGGGTAATAAATCAATAAAATTAAACAATTACCTGTTGCATTGCCACGGGTAATGTGGCTTTTTCAGCCCAAGAGATAGCAAGGTCTACATTTTTTTTGAGAGATGAAGTAAGATGCTTTAATTCTGCAGCAAAATAAATTTTAGAACAATCAACAAATCTTACTTTTCCATTAACTACTGTATCAATCACTTTCAAATCATCTTTTACCGTAGATTTACATTTGTTAAGCATATGCTGATGATTTGAAAGTAAAATAAATAAATAACGTAAAGTAAAAAACTGAAAATAAAAGAATTAAAGCATCTTACTTTTCTTCCATCCATAAGAAGATTAACAGCCTTTAATCTCTGTGTATAATGAATAACATTTGAAGATGACCTGTCATATGCATAAGTATGGAGGTTTAGTGCATGTGCCAATGAATTGCACCACTTTTTTATGTCTAACCTTTCTGTAAATACCAAATTTATATAATCATATAAAATAATTATTTGAAACAAACACTATAGAGAGAATTGAGTCCGGAAATATCTCATGATATGTACTTCCTCAGCAAACTCTTTCTGCATATCGGTAGTATTTATACGATCAGTTTTGAGAATATATATACTGAGAGAATATTCAAAATATATCAGTGGAAAAGGTTTTTAAATTTACATCAATTGCATATCTTCAATCTGCCAGATAAAAGGCCTTAATCATTGATTCTCATATTAACATTATAATTTGTAATACATACATTTTCATAGCTAGTATATACATTTTATCCAGCTTCTACTATTATTCTCACTCAATTCCATATTAACATTATGAAATGTGTTGCTGCTTCTTATTAGAGTATACGTTATATATGTATATATATAGAAAAAAAAGGTACCGAGTAGGGAGGCAGGTGATTACAGTGAGACCAACGCTGATCGTCAAAACCAAGCTCTATGTGTTTCGATATTGTTTGATTCCTTAAGCCTTAATTAAGCCTCTGTAGTACCTCATTGTACACCTCAAGCTTTTTCCGTGGATGATTCTACGACTCTATTGTTACAACTCCCCTCGGTGAAAATGGGAATCATCTCTGGAGTGTGATGGCTGCAATTGAGAAATCAGAGAAGATGAGTTTATCTCCTTGGAGTTTGATGGTTGCTATTGAGGGATTGTAGAAGATGGGTAAAGAGTTTAGGAATCAAAGTGTGATTTGGAAAGAATGGGTGAGTGATTATAAAAAATTGTAATTCGGCTAAAATTTAATCAATGGTAAAAATTAATTATTTACCATAATTTGGGTTCTTCGATTGTTGATGGCGTAGCCAAGCCGGGGTTGGTGATGGTAGAGAATGGTCCCTGAGTGGCGACGCTGGAATAAAACAATTCAAAAGATACAGTATAAGACAAAAGTGTTCACTCACCGTTACGTTGCGAATCACTTCTTGGTGAAAGGTTTCTATCGGCCATAAAATGGCCATTGTAGGATTTGTATAGAAGAGTAATGATATATGTCGCCCCGTCACCCTTTTATCACCCGTCTATATATATGTGTTGATTTCCTTGAATAGAAGATAGAGAAAAATTAAATAGGATAGAGAAATCAATTCATTGGTCCATGTAGGCATACACGTAGGAGGTGATAAAAGGGTAACAAATATCATTACTCTGTATAGAAATAGTCTGAAAATTGTAAAAGTGATAAGGACATCTGAAAATTGTAAAACTGATGAAAACAGGTTAAATATAATTCAATTTTTTACAGTTTCAATAGTAAAATAAATTTTTTTACCTTACTTTGGTTCAAGCTGATGGTGGTGGAGAATGGTCCCGGAGTTGCGGTGGTTTTCTTGTGCAGGAGAGCGGCTGGGTGTGAAGGTGTGAATTTTTATGTTTTTTTAATTCCCAAGTGTGAAGATCAAATTCCTTCTTTTACTTGAGGAGCAAAAAAGTACTTTTATTAAAGATTTTTTTTTTTTTTTTGCATACATGAGAGGCTATAAAGCCGTTAAGAACAGTTGATTACATATAGAACAAAAATTCTTTATTGACTATCTAGTACAACTCTACTAGTTGCACACCCACTTCTGTCTCGTGTAATCACCTTCCAAAGATAATCAGGCGGATCCTTGAACACTTCCGGTTGAGTTCGAAGCAAGGCTCCTTCTCTTGCAAGTCTATCGGCACAAAAGTTAGCTTCGCGATATACATGAACAAGCTCAATCTTCGGGAATCTACGAAGTAACGCGCAACACTCATTCGCAATTGAAACATACCGACTACCTAAGCTCCCACCGCCCTTCACTAGCGCATGGAGCTTCCCCGAGTCCATCTCATAACGAGTAGAGCTCCCACCGCCCTTCACTAGCGCATGAAACTCCTCCGAATCAGTTTCAATCACCGTCTCAATATAGCCATTATTGCAAGCCCATCTAAGACCAAATTGTAACGCAAGTAATTCCGAAATAAAGGGGGATACAAATTCACACGAGCCCATAAAACAAGAAACACATGTTCCATACCTATCCCGTAAGATTCCCCCAATACCGGCAAGATGTTTCGCTTTAATGAAGCTTCCATCTATGTTTAACTTTGTGCCCTTTTTCATACAAAAGTATAAAACATTTAATCACGGTATCTTAAATACAAACTTGATTAAACCCAACTACGAAATATCAATCACTAAATTCTAAATTCAAAATGTTGCTAATCAATTTTTTTTTTTTTTTTTTTTGGTCAATCTGCTAATCAAATTAAATTACGTAGAATATTTCATACATCTATTAAAAATCAACTCAAATCAAAATGATATCATACAAAAGTCCCACATTTATTATGGCCACACAACAAACTGGGGAGACCCTTCACGGACAACCGATAAATTGGAACGATACAGAGAAGATTAGTATGGCCTTGTGGACACGCACAAATCGAGAAATGGTCCAAACTTTTTGCCGATAAAAAAAACAAACTGAGGACGATCATGAAGAACTTAGTATTTATAATATTACATAGATATTTGAGAACTCTTATATTATTCATATAAGTGTGCCATTCATGTATCGAACAATCGTCCACACGATCGGAATAGATATGTTGAACCATATGCTGAATTAAAAATATCAACCAAAAGGGGATATTTGACCCACAAAAACATCAATGGCACCAAAGCAATAAAACCAAGTAGAGTGGGAAAATTTGCTAAACCATGTTTGTCACATACAAGTAATGTTGTGCAGGAAGCTATCAGCATGGCCGCTAATGAGACAATAAGTGCAATGATTCCAGTTAGTAGCCAAAATGGTAATGAATAAAGAAAGTCATGTTCTGCATAACGGGATGTGAAGATGCACAAGAACATTATAATTGAAGTGGATGAAGAAATCATAGCTATGATCTCAGATATCATAAAAATCTTGTAGTATTTCCCCTCTTCTAAAATAGGCATATGGCTCTGGCCGTTATTATTATAAGCACCTGCATGGATTGTGAAGGCCGTAGTGTACACCACAATGGCAATAAGTGTTGCCACAACCATACCTGCCTGAGCAGTTCCTTTCATCCATTTCTCTCCGCCCCTCTTCAGAGGAGTATGCTCCTCCTGAAACACATCGTGTGGTGTTTTTTCCTCCCCATTTTTCAAGTCTTTATATGAAAGTGGAACAATTTTCTCTACTTCCTGTTTATCAAAGTTAACCAAGAAAAAAGATCAACATCTCATGATAATTTTCCTTAGCAACTAATATAATTATAAGGGAGTAATTTATTTTATTATAGTATTAAAACCTCCATAAACTTTTTTTTCTTTTACTCAACTAGCAAGAATCTTCTTATATTTTATGTACTTAGAGTTGAATGAAAAGTATAGGGTTCAAATCCATTCTTGTACATGAACAATCTAGTTCTAATTACTTCAAACTTCAAAATAAGCATGAAAAGCGTATCTATTCTCTGTGAGGACTAGTAGTAATATTCGTAAACTGCGTCTGGAAGTTAAAAAAAAAAAAAACTCCATTTATTTTGAAATGATTTCAAGATCTTATATTAGCTCACACTTTTGGAACCATAATGCAGAAGTAACAAATATATTTTTAACAAATAACTACTGAAATTGAGCGATAAAATAAGTAATAAAAGTATATGTTTACCTTATACCACAATATCTCTCTTTGCATTTGGAGAGCTGCCCCAGGGATACATTCAAGCTGAGATGAAGGTGCTAATCGTGCAACTAAATGCAACAAATTAGTTTCATCATCTTGCCTATAGGTTGCAATCAAACGTTTAAGTTCTCCAATTTCATAAATCAAATTGAAGATGGATTTGTTGCGATTCAAAACAGCAATATGGAAAATGGTGTGATTAGAGTCATTAACTTTATACAAGATATCAGGATATCGACGAAGAAGATGAACTAGAAATTCAAAATTTCCAGCATTTGCTGCGGCAAATAGAAGGCCTAAAATGTCTTCTTGACCGTCAGCAACAGACCATATTCGATCAATTAGTAGTTGATAAACATTAGATGTTGGTGAATATTCATTTCTTGTAACTTTCTTCCAAAAACCTGTTTGTGAACTATATATGTTAATATTGTTGGAATTTTTTAAATAAAGATAATTTATTTTATTAATTCTTTCATGTTTTTGGAAGAAGTGGAAAATACCATTTGTGTTTAATAGTCCCATTTTATTATTTGGGAAAAAAAACCATTAGAATTATTCCTTATTCTTCATTATGGATTAATGGTTCTTTATGTATTAGTTGTTATAGGAGTTACAAAAACTTGATAAAGAAAAAAACGGACGACTTTAATGAGCATTGACGAGCATTAATGTGACGGTTTTCTTGTCTTGCTATTTCTTCTATAAATAGTGACTTTGTCACTTTTATTTCAAGAGAAGAAGAAAAAAGATTATTCTTGAGAGAATGGAAAAATATAGAGAGAATAGAAAGGAAAAAATATTCTAGAGAGAATAAAGAATAGAATGTAAAATGAAACTAAGAATTAGAAATACTATTATATTTCTCTCTCAAATATTCTAGTATAATATTTCTATAGAATAGAACTTTTGTTAGAGATAACCGGTACGACCGGAATATCTTTTTAACGCCATTTACATTCCGTGTAATAGTTCTTTTCTCATATTTTCGGTGTAAGTTTCATTATTTTCAATTCATTGTAATAGAGTAGTATTACTTTAATTGAGAATTATTTTGTTTTTCTTTTGGGATTCCATTTCTTCATTTATTAAAACCAATGATTGTTATTTTTCCAACAATTTAAAAAGATATTACTTTTATATCACTGGTTGTTGTTTTTTTGAAATGGTTTTCCTATCTTGGCAGTTGCTTCATTATTGAATGCAAATGCCTTTCCGACGTGACTATGTTGGAGCCTTTCAATGGTTCCAACTACAAACGTTTGGCACAAAAGCCACTGATATGTCTTGAACAACATGATCTAGACCTTGCCGTTCTCAAGGTACTCCCTGCCATTGAGGCCAATGGGGAATATACCAAAGAACTACATGCTAGGTTTGTGGCTCTAAAATTGGGTTCAAGAAAGCTAATTCAGTGGTTAGAGGATGGATCTTGGATAATGTGACGAAACCCTCCTTTTATTTGTGTACCGTTGAGAAGTCAACAAAGACTATCTGTGAAACGGTTTAGAAAAGGCATGAGGGTGATGATTCTGATGAGAATAAGTACGTCACCGGGAAATGACCTAACAAGATCTAATTAGTCTCATACAAGTCGAAAAGTGAACCGACTCATGGATAAGTCCTTAGGTTTCCTCGTTTTTATGAGTTTAAGGATTACTTTGGCCCCTTATATTATCACTTTTTAACTCTTGTTGCCCTAAATTTCATTCACAAACATGAATATATATCAATTGGATATTAAATATATGTGTGAATGAAGATCTATGTGAAGAGATCTATATGGTGCAATATGAAGGGTTGGTGGTTTTGGATTAAGGGGATAAAGTATGAAAACTAAGGCAATTGTTTTGTGTTTTTTATAATGGGCACCGTGTTAATGAAATAGAATCCTAATAAAAGATGGATCAGTTTGTGCTACACTTTTATCAATATGTGTACGACATGATCCACTTTTGGTACTTTCATTCATGGGACTTACTTCTTTTATTCTTCTATTTGTGAATAAAATATGTGGGGAAAGATGAGCCTAAGGGAAAAATTCGTTAGAGTCAATTATAGAATTTACCTTAGTTAGTCTCACTTTGTTGGAAAGGTTTGACTCCATTGATATAATATCTAGTAAAAAAGAAATTCCTTATAATACTAGTATTCATAAATAAGAGAATTGTGGGGGGTGTGTACCCCTTAATGGATATAAAATAATTATAATGATTATGATGCTCTTAATGAATAAAACCCAACTTGGTATTGTCCATATTGTAAAGAGACTAAAGTGGTGACCATTGGGTTATTATTATTTTTTATTTAATAAAGTACGAGAGATGTACTATTGATCTATATGATTCACTAACTTCTCATCCATATAATGTAAATTGTGCATACATGAGCAAATTAAAACTTAATGAATTCATAGCCATGTGTGGTGGTCCTATTGAGACGGACTTGATGAATTCACCGTTTAGGTTGTTATATATTCCTCGTACTTAATGAATTCATAGTCATGCGTGGTGGTCCTTTTGAGATGGATTTGATGAATTCACCGTTGAGGTTGTTGTATATTGCTCATAATATGATTACAAGGAGACGTCATTGATGTTCCCAAGGGATGAGTTGTTAGAATCACCACAAATTCATAGCCCTTAAGGTTGGTCCTAAAGAGAAGGGACTTGATGAATTAGAGAGACACATAATGAGGATGAGCTTTATTGCTCTTAATGATCTCGAAATCCGAGAGGGTCGGCTAATGAGGCTAGACGCTCTTGGAGATCACCTATGTGCATGGAAAGGGTGATGTTTGAGGAATCTGTAACTATCAGTCGGGTAGAGTATGTGCTGTGAGGGTCTCGATCGAAAACTATCAAGTTCAAGAGTACGTTCACTTGATATGTTTTTGGTGGTTGCCTCACTTCACTACGTGTCAATTCAAATCGAAAGATATTGACACTTAAGTACAATTCACCCAAATGCTGATATTTATGGAAACCTGTTCACCTTCTTTCCCAAAGAACATGAGTGGGGGATTGTTGGAATTTTTTAAATAAAGATAATTTATTTTATTAATTCTTTCATGTTTTTGGAAGAAGTGGAAAATACCATTTGTGTTTAATAGTCCCACTTTATTATTTGGGAAAAAAAACCATTAGAATTATTCCTTATTCTTCATTATGGATTAATGGTTCTTTATGTATTAGTTGTTATAGGAGTTACAAAAACTTGATAAAGAAAAAAACGGACGACTTTAATGAGCATTGACGAGCATTAATGTGACGGTTTTCTTGTCTTGCTATTTCTTCTATAAATAGTGACTTTGTCACTTTCATTTCAAGAGAAGAAGAAAAAAGATTATTCTTGAGAGAATGGAAAAATATAGAGAGAATAGAAAGGAAAAAATATTCTAGAGAGAATAAAGAATAGAATGTAAAATGAAACTAAGAATTAGAAATACTATTATATTTCTCTCTCAAATATTCTAGTATAATATTTCTATAGAATAGAACTTTTGTTAGAGATAACCGGTACGACCGGAATATCTTTTTAACGCCATTTACATTCCGTGTAATAGTTCTTTTCTCATATTTTCGGTGTAAGTTTCATTATTTTCAATTCATTGTAATAGAGTAGTATTACTTTAATTGAGAATTATTTTGTTTTTCTTTTGGGATTCCATTTCTTCATTTATTAAAACCAATGATTGTTATTTTTCCAACAAATATAGTGCATAAGATAACAATTTACTAATAAATTTTATTGTAGTAATTAACTTGCAAATGTTGATTTTATAGTGAAATTATATTTATCAGTACTATATATTGGCTGATTGATCCAAAAAATCTAGGAGATAATGAATTAATTCTAACACTTTGATCTCCACATAAATTAATTCGAATTCAGATGGACACTAAAATAATTTTTTGATTTTTTTAATCTTTATTTAGTTCTACGATTTTTTTTTAAATGGCATCTATGTTATATATTGTTAAATGTATTTTATCTTAATCTTAGGAAATCATAATATAAGACTCCTAAATGTGACTTCAAAATAAATGAGTTAAAACCAAAAAAAGAGTTTGTTTTTGGACAAGATAAAAAAGAAACAACCATTAGCTATTAGTCAATTTTAAGTCGATTGAAGTGGACACCAAGAAGGCCATCCATCTCTACTACAGTCCTTCATCTAGCCAAACACGCTAATTTGTCAGCCAAATCATTAAGACAACAAGTAATATATTTGAAGATGTTCTACTAATTCTTTAATGAGTAATGATATTTATCACCACTTTTTGATTTATCCTTGTATCACTTTATATGTCACTAAATTAAGAAGAGAGAGAAAAAATAATTAAAAAAAAGATTGGTGTTTAAAACCTCCACATAGGAGGTGATATAAGAGTGAATAAAAAAAAAGTGACAAATATCATTACTCTTCTTCAATATGCAATGTATACAGCTTTGACTCATCGCCACGCAAAATTGATGGTGACTGAATATCTTAAATGATATCAACATTGTCTAAACAATTAAAATATCGTGAATATGTTTGAACTATATGTTGCCATGTAATTCTATTAATTCTCCAATCCGCAACACATACAACTCAATACGCCACCACGTAATTGACGTTGATTTAATATCTTAAATGATAGTAAGGTTATCTAAACATATAAAAGTAGGCAAAGTTTTAAGAAAAAATTAAAACTTGAAAACCCATTAAAACCTTTTAATGGCAGATTTTTTTTTTCCCAAGGCTAGGAGTCCAACAATGTCCAACGATATCCAGATAATTTTGAATCAAATACTCTCTTTTTCACAAATATTAACTTTCATACACGGGTTTTATTCTTATAATTTTATCAATTTTATTTCCACTATCCAAATTTAGAGTTTATATTTTAAGTTTATTTTAATAAACTTTTTATTTTAATAGATTAATTATTTCTTTTTAAACTTTTTATATTTTTTTAGACAGGTATTAAAATACACATATCACGGCAACTCAGTCGATCCCAAGTCTAGAGAAACGGATTTCCGAAAGTGGTTGTCCAACCATCCCCTTGGCCCTCCGCCTAACGTAACGTGCAATTCTGTCGGCCAGATCATTCATACGTCTCAACGCATATAGTCTGACCTGCCACCACGCAATTGACGGTGACCTAATACCTTGAATAATATAAGGTTATCGAAACAAATAACACCGTTGACACCAATATCATCTTCACAACTCAACCTAGCTTCCAGCATGGCCTTAGCCTCTCTTTCAGCGGCAGAGCCGGACATCGTTGCTAGTAATATAACTTGTTGTCATTCTGAACTTGTATCATGCTTTACAATTCCAATCGTTGTTGGTTCTGCTTGATTTATGAATGATGCATCACATGTTACAATGGTTTGAGCTCTTATGAATTTTGCGTGTGACCATTCCAGATTGTTTTCTTGAGTCCTTATATCTGACCGAATTCCTATGTATGATATCCCACTCATTTCCAAACAAATCATTCATGCCCATATTTGTTGCCCGTATAATGTTATTCGGTTCTAGGTTTGAGTTCTCATAAATTGCCTCATTTTTTGTTTTCATATGTTATATAGCATAAACAAGATGTATTATGTAACCATTCGTTTCTTCCATATTAAGAAAAAAATATTAAAAAGAAAATTAAAATTAAGTCTAAAAACTAAGGTTTCGTCGATGTATATGCCAAGTAAATCTTCTTTTCCAGTATAGATTTTTTAAGTACAATGGACAAAAATACCCCTTAGAAAAACATTCCCTGAAATTAAACATTATCCCATTATCTTTATGGTCACACTATAATAATTTATTATATTAGACACATTATAATCATTTATTATATTAGATTAGGTTAATCAAGTAATAATTATAATTAGTTAAAACATGGAGGTATGTCTCCTAACACTAGGGGTGGAAATTTGATCTGAAATTTCCGATTTCCGACTTTTCTGATTTTCGACTTTTCCGATTTGAAAATTCCGATTTCGGAACAGTTTTTAAGGTTCCGAAATTTCGAATTCTGATTTTTCCGGAAAAACCGGATCGGAATTGGAACTACATATAAATTTCCGAGATTTCCGATCCGATTTTATTTTCGAATATATTACCGAATTACAAATTTATTTTAAATAATATTGCGTGGAGTATTTGAAACATGAAAATCAATCGCCTGTTTTTTTAGACCTTGACATGTAATATTGCATGATCATTTTCCAAGATATTTTTGTAATATTTGTTTTTTCATGTAACTGGAAAAAGTAACAGTGGTTACTCTTCGTGTAAGTTTTATAAGTTTAGTATTTACTACGGTTACTCTTCGGGTAAGTATTAAACTACTGTTCCGATTTATAACCCTTAGTTCCGTAATTTCCGAACAAAAAGTTCAGACCAAAAGTTCCAAAATTTCCGTGCCGAAATTTCTGAATTTCCGGTAAATTCCGAAGTTCCGAATTAGGAATTGTTTTTCCCAATTCCGAAAAAATGGATAGGAATTGGAATGAAAAACATCTATTCCGAAAAAAATTGAAACTTTTCTAAAATACCCTTTTTCCGATCCGTTCCCTCCGATTTCCACCCCTACCTGACAAGATTGTATTGGACTGGTAATATTTTCCTATCTTTATTTCATTGATTCCTTCCGTATTTTTAAATATATTTAAGAGCTATTTTTGACTCGGAGCTATTTTGACTCCAGAATTAATATTATACTTAGATTTAATTTTAGAAAAAAGAGTAGTATCAAAATATTAAAATAGAATTATTGCAATTAAAAATAATAACAAAGCAAAGGCTATAGGTGCATATCAAAAGAAATTTAAAATAAAAATGTGGTTAAGGAATTTTATGATAAGATATGGCTAAAAATAGGAAAAATTAAATATCAAAAATTGGATTTCATTCTATTAAAGTTACAGTTGTTGGAATTTTAAACTTGAGTATTTAAATCTCCATTCTAATTTATTTTTAAAATATAAGACTATGTTAGACCAGCTAATATGGATGATATGGAAAATGGACTAGATATATATTCAAGGATTTTTGTATTAGAATAATATGTCTTGTGTCATTTTATATATTATATTTAGTTTTTTTTTGGCTTATTTGTTGGTCTAAATTATTTTTCTTTTTCAGAATACTTATCAAAGTATATGTTTGGAAATATTTTTATAAAAGCATTAACAAAATTAATGGTCTAGAATCCTTAAAAGAGTTTTAAACCTTAAAAGCATTCTTAGAAAAAATATTAATTTTTTTAAAAATATCTAAATATTTTTTAAATTTTAATTCATTTATAATGAATTCAAAAAAAATTTAGCTCTACAATAAGCAAATTTCAAATGGACTTTATATGGTTACGAGTAAAAACGACTCTAAGAAATATTAAAAAAATAAAAAATAGAAACTTAAATTAAAACAATATACATTAATAAATTTAAATTAAAGTTAAATAGATATTTTGTTAATATTGATAGATATGAAAGTATTTAATATAGAGTTAATTGGTTAAAATGTTAAAAATGTTTTTTTTTTCATTATCGTTTTGTTATACAATCAACTCTGGTAATTAACTCCCTAACCATATATAATAATGATATATAACTCCTAGAGTATTGTTGGGTATCGTCTAAAAATGTATCACCTAAACATTACTCAACATGTGGCGGTTAGGTAGTCCAATCATGGAGGAGAGAAAAAAAAGTAAATCTGGAAAGAGGAAATCCATGATTAGACCACCTAACCGCCACGTCATAGGTGATGTTTAGGTGATACCTTTTTAGGTGATATTTTTTTAGGTGATACCCAACATTACTCTAACTCCTATATATATAAGTGAGTTGTCATTTTTCTTCCAGTATTATATATATTTGGTATAATTTTAAATGATACATATTATTATTTTTAACTAAGTCTTAAAAAATGAAAATCTCACTTGTATAAATGGTTTTGTACCAAACTCTGATTTGATCTTCAGCCATTAACGGTGATGGATTTCGAGCTAGCACAACCAATGGTCCCTCATTATTCTCATCTTTACTCTTGGCCAAAAATGGACACCTTTCTACCATTTGCAATGCTATACCTACAAAAGTTCACAAGCTTAAAGCTAATAAGATTTACACATTAACGTAGATTATGTAAAAGTGATTACCATATAATCCGGTGGAGATGCATGTGTTAAGAATTTTACAGCCATAGGTAGCATCTTGAAGCAGGTCACACTCACTTAATGGAAAAAGATAATCAGCCATGTCACTATGACCAAATAGTACAGCCATGTACAGTGGAGTCACTCTTGCAGCATTAGCAATGCTTGGTAGTCTCGAATTCTTTTCAACCAGTAAACGTGCAATCTCTAGATTTCCAGATGAAGCAGCAAAATGTAAGGCAGTAATTCCATTACTGTTAGTAATTTCTAAGTCTCTCGTATTCATTCTCTCCAGCAATTTTATAAGAAAATACTTGTGTTTCTTTTGAGCTGCTCCGGAAAGTACATGTACAACAGTTTCTCTGGTAGATGTATTAATAGGAGCTCTTACTACGTTGATGTCTTGTAGAATAATTTCCTCAGCAGCACTCCAGTTACCGGTCATTGCAGCTAGAACAAACTTGCTGGATAGCGGATGAGTATCTGTTTTCTCACAACAAGAAATTCAGAAACATGGACAATAGATTCACTTAATGAACATATAAATCAGTGTTTTAAAATAAGGCTGCCTAGCTGCCTAGGCGGATATATATATATATATATATATATATATATATATATGAGTGTTTTAAAACAAAGCTGCCTAGCCGCTTAGGCGTTCCAAAGTGCGATCCGCCTAAAATTTCTCTCGAAGGTGGCTCGAAGGTTCGTGTACGCATAATCTAATTAATAAACTATCCAATCAGATTAATGGGTCGTTCCATTCGAATACTATCGAAAACTAATTCAATCTAATGCAACCCAACATATAAGAAAAATATAAAGAAAATTATTTAGGTTAGAGTTTGAATGCGCAAGAAAAAGAAGGTAGAATTTTTCAAATTTCAGTTCTAGATTTCTTGAATTTATCATTCTTTAGGTGAATAATAATGAATTATTAGTATTTAATAGTAGAATATATGTTATTTATGTTAAATTTATCTACTTTAAGTATACTAGGATGTAAATATTATTCAAATCAATATATTAGTAAAATATATTTGATATGAAATAATATAAATAACCACTTTGATAAAAAACCGCCTAAATTCTGATTACTGGGCTGTCTAGCCATCTAGGCGCTCGAAGGTGGTCGACCGTCCTAATACCGCCTAGCGCCTTTTAGAACCGTGATAAATATTAACTCTTTGCCAATTACCACTACTAGCGCGCGACAACGGCATTAGGGGATACATACGAGTCGTCGCTAGAGATAACCCTTTCGCAACCAAACAGTATCCTAAACGACTAAAGTCGTTACCTATCTCAATTGTCACTAGTGGCAAATATGTGTCGTCGCTTATAAAATCAGAGTCGTCGAAGAAATATAAAAATAAAAATATATTTTGTATTGCCGAACATTTAGTCGCTATTGACCAATGTAACTGGCGACGAAATATTGTCGTCGCGGATGACCTTTTGTAGCGACTACTTGACTGTCATTGGCGATGACAATATGTTGTCGCTGATGAAAATGACGTATTAAAGACAATAATTGGGCAGAATCTAACACAAAAGAATTTCTCACTTTTTTTGGAACCTTAACCTATATTAGATCTATTATTTCATCAATTATTTTGTCACTTAATAAATTAGTTTTTCCTAGACCATCTTATATTTGTGGAACTCACTTATACTTCAATTTCTCCATATACTTTTTCTAAAATTAGGTATTTTTTTAAAATTTAAACTTTTTGTAATTTGTTTTATGTAAGTTTGTTTGTTTTGAACATATTATATGGCATGATTAGGTGATTGATTTTTATTTTACGATTGTAATTTGAATAATTTATAATATAAATCTGAATATATATATATATATGGGAGAAGGGCCAAGATCTAAATGTCACTTATTTTTCTCTATATTTTTAAACCGCCAGAATTTTTTTCTATGATTTTTGGCTTTAGATCGATTTCATTTAATAGTTTAAATTATTTAAATTAGACTGACAACTTAAAATGTTTTGATCTTCTTCTATATTATTTAATAGTCTAAATTATTTAAATTAGACTGACAACTTAAAATATTTTGATCTTCTTCTATATTATTTAACCGTCTGATCTATCTTATATTTTTCTATTTATCTTAAATTATTTGATAGATTTTTTAAATCCTACAATGGCCATATGACTATTTGAAGCCTATTTACCGTATGAGAAAAGTTGTTTTATATTATTAAAACTTTAAAGAATTAAATTATTTTTAATCTAATCTCAGTTTACAATTTCTTATAATTATCTAATTTAAATATAATTACTACCGTGGTGTTTGTTATATTTTTATACATATTCTACAATGGTCAATTTTTTACATAATTATCAAATTTAAGTATAATTAAAAAAACTTAAAATGTTTTGATTTTCGTCTATATTTTTCAGTCAAGTTAGAATTAATTCTCTCTCATCTTAACTATCATTTTTTTGCCTATAAAAGATCACATATATTTTGTTTTTTTCTTTTCTTTTTCATAAAAAGAGTTGTTTGAGTTATGGGAAGATTCACATTACTCAAACTTTGAGTAATGGGAAACTTTCCATTACTCACTGTTCTTTAAAATAGACGGTGCCTTTTATAGGCAATGGTGTAAGGTGACAGATGCCTATTGGGTATTAACCTTTTTTTAAATTAAATTTATTTGATTGGTTTTTCTTTATACAAATTCTATAATGGCCATATAAATATTTGAAGCTTTTTTTACGGTACGAGAAGTGATGCACTGACCACCCTTAACAATGAAGAACCCAAATTAAGATTATTATTTTAAGTAATTTATCTATTCTTTTTAATTATTTAATTGATTTGTTTATTATTTTTTGTGATCATTTGAAGTCTGATTGGCCATTAACCATCGAAGAACACAAATTAAGGTTATTTTTTAATTAGTTTATCTAATTTTTTACTTATTTGATCGATTTTTTTATACAAATTCTACCATGGCCATTTTATGACCAACTGAAATATTTTACCGTATGAGAAGTGATGCGTTGACCATCATCAACCGGCTTGGCCATCAGCAATTGAAGAACTCAAATTAAGGTTATTTTTATAATTAATTTATCTATTTTTTTAATTATTTGATTAATCATTATTTTTTTAAACAAATCCTACCATAGCCTTTTATGACTGTTTGAAGCCTTTTACCATATGAGAAGTGATGCATTGAGAATAGCTTACATAGGAGTGGATGTTGTGTGATAGTTTTTTTTCTTAGTACTATTTTCTAAAATTAATGTATCTATCTTGTTTAATTATTTGATTGATTGTGATATTAATCGAAACAATTTTACTATTGGATTTGACTATATTGCTTTTGCTGAATATAGTTTTGATTTGAAATTTAATCGTGTGAATCATATTTAGTTATTTGATCAAAAAAATTGACTTTTACGGATTTTTTTTATATGTGGTGTTTTCATGAGCCTTTCTTTCTTCAGACATGTACATATATTTATTGTTCAATATGTAGGAAGTTCATTTTATTAACTAGGTATATTCAAAATTCTTGCATAAATTTGACCCGCGATTGATTTTGTGTTGATTTCAGGTTGATTTTTTAACCTAGGGTCCTTTATGAATGTATTAGAGGGATAATGGTAATCTTCAACTTCCTATTGTTCTCCCTATTCTGCAGATGTTGATAGTTTTTAATTTCTATTTGTGTCTGGATATGGGTTAATTCCTATTTGTGTTCGTATATGGGTTAATTGCATTATTTTTTTGGACGAAAGTTAATTGCATTATTAGTCTTGCATTACTAAGTTATCATACCAGTGTTTCAAAGTTACTTAGCAAATATGTCATGACAGACAATGTTTTTTTTTTGATGACGAGGGTACATTTGTAAATTAATTGTATTGATGGCTATACTTTTGCAGATTTAGAAGTTGAATTGTGGTTGATAGCATGTTTCAACATTCGGAAAAATTTAATGGACAAGAATATATGCTCTTTATTTTGATGTTGTTGATTTTAATTTTATTAATTTCTTTTCAGATTATTTATTGGATTTTGACAAGATTTCAATGTAATTCATTAATAATTAAACGAATGTGTAGAATTAAAGAAAATGATTGAAAAATAATGTAGCATTAAAATTTGCTTTGTTACTTAAATGATTTTTTCTTTGTTTATTTTGATCTTTTAGCATTTTTTTATACATGAATTAATAATTAACAAGGATTTTTGGTCAAGATATTATATACAAAACTAAAAATAATAAATGTTTTTACAAACCAAATGAAGATTCATCACACTAATATTCGACTTTAAACTTTATATCTTATTAAAACTTAATCTCAACCTTAAATTAACCTTAACCATATCCTTAAATATTAAACGTTAAACTTATGTTAACCTTGAACGTCGACCTTAGTCTTGATCTTCACATTTACCTTTATCTTAAATTTTTTAACCTTAAACTTTAACCTTAATCTAACCTCCACATTTACCTTTATCTTAAATTTATTAACTTTAACCTTAAAATTAGACATTAGTTTTGACCCTTAAACCTTACCTTAAACCTTAAACCTTAACTTTAACCTTAAACCTTGAACTTTAAACCTTAACCTTACCTTTCATCTTAACCTTAACCTCAACCTTAACCAAATGAAAATTCATCACATGAATATTTGACCTTAAACTTTATGTCTTATTAAACTTTAATATTAATATTAACTTTAACCTTGATCTTAACCTTCACCTTTACCTTCATCTTAAATTTTTAACATTAACCTTAAAGTTAAAACTTAACTTAAAACTTAAAATTAAGCCTTAATATTCACCCTTGAACCTTAAACCTTAAACCTTAAATTTTAAAATTTAACTTTAACCATAACCTGAACCTTAAAATTTAACCTTAAAATTTAAACCTTAAACCTTAAACCTTAAATTTTAAAATTTAACTTTAACCATAACCTTAACCTTAAAATTTAACCTTAAAGTTTAAACCTTAACCCTAAAATTTAACCTTAAAGTTTAAACCTTAACCTTAACTTTCATCTTAACCCTAACCTCAACCTTAACAAAATGAAACTCCATCACATGAATATTTGACCTTAAACATTATATCATATTAAACCTTAACCTTAACATTAAACTTAACCTTAACTTAAACCATAACCTTAACCTAAACCTTATCCTCAACTTCAAACTCAACCTTAATCTTAATCTTAACCTTAACCTTAACACCTCATCCTTAATCTTAACCTTAACCTCAACCTTGACTGTAGCCTTAGCCTTAATTGTAGCCTTAGTCGTAGCCTTAGCTTAGCCTTAACGTTAAACTTAACATCATCCTTATTATTAACCTTAACCTTAACCTTAATATTGACCTTAGCCTTAACCTTAACCTTAATATTAACCTTAACATTAACCTTAATCAATACCTTAAACTTAACCTCAACCATTAATTAACCTTAACTAAAAATATTTTTCTTGAGTGTCTTCAGACACGGGCTATACCTAGTACATATATATATACATGTATGTGTATATATGTATATATATATTGTTATAGATTTATGCTTATATCAAAATAGATGATGGATCCGGATATCGATAAGAGGTGAATTAAATCAAATCGTTGGGTTACCGTTGAATACATTGATGGTTTGGAAGAATTTACCGGTTTTGTAGAAAAATAAGTGGGTTCAAATGGTTTATTGTTTTTTCAGTGTTCATTGTTTGAATAATCAATTACTTTGCATCCATGAGTTTATGGAACAGGTTCTAAAATACGGTTTTTTATCCACGTATAATATTTGGACAAATCACGGTGAAAACTTAGAAATTTCCGTGAATAATCCTAACCAAAATGTAGAAGATGGAATTATGAAGAAATCCAGTTTCGAAATGAGACCCAATTACGATGTTGGGGGTCTTTCGAGTGACCCCGAGATGAGAGACGAGAATCATAAAAGTCGTGCCAGTTTTGAAACTTTGTTCGAGGAAATGGAGAGCGAGTTACACCCTAGTTTTAAGGCAATTGGTTCTTTGGATTTTTATGTCAAGATAATGCACATGAAGGTGAATAACAAGTGGACGAACACCTCATTCACCGAACTCCTACAATATTTGCGTCGTGTTTTTCCCAAAGGTCATACGTTGACTTCTTATGAGAATTGCAACAAAAAGTTGAAAAGTATGGGTATTTGATATAGTCCGATCGATGTTTTCCTGAACGACTATGATTTGTATTAAAGAATAAATAACTCGATCATTGTCCAATATGTGGTGAATCTAGATTGGATCCGAAAAAGGCTAAGAAAGTACTGCATAAGAAACTTCGTTATTTTCCAATTGCGCCAAGATTGTAGTGACTATACACTTCGAGGCACACCGCCAAACATATGATTTGACACCATACCAAAAAAATGTACCGTCTCAGATGTGCTACACCATCCTGTTTGCGATTGAAGCTCGAAATTTGTTCTTGGGCCTGGGTATCAATGTTGTTGTCCATTCTCTAAGAAAAACAACTCACACGACATGTGGCCAGTTATAGTGACTGTCTACAACTTCTTCTCGTGGTTATGCATGAAAGAATCCACATTTCAACTTTGTTTGTGAATTCCGGATCCGCGATCATCCGGTAATGATATGGATTTCCTTCTCCACCTTGTTATAGATGAGTTGGATATGTTGTGGGATACATGGATATCTACGTATGATACTCAAACTAAGGAAGAGTTTACTATGAAGGTTTGTTTGCTGTCCATGACTACTGACTATTCGTCTAGGTCATACAAATCAGGTAGTCAAGGTTACTTAGCATATGCCCAAAATGCATGGGTTCCACTCCGCCGAAGAAGGTGAATAAAGGGGTAGTTTATTTTGATCACAGACGGTGGTTACCTATGAGGCATCGGTTTAGAAAAGATACATTACAAAAACACCGAGTAGAAGATCCCCTAGGAAACATAGTCCAACTGATATTCAGATGCAGTTAGATGGGTTGTCTATTGTATTTTCTTGTAAACAGAAGAATTTTGGTGGCAAGGCGACAAAGAAAACAGGTCATCGTGAGTTTAATTGGAAGAAAAAGAGTATTTTTTTATCGTTTAACATATTAATCTGAAAATTTGTTGAAACATAACATTGATCTTATGCATTTTTTAGAAGAAAGATAACGTGAAAGCGAGAAAAGGTCTCAAAGATAGGGGTATCAGGATAGAGTTGTGGTTATTCGAGACCCGATGTACAATGATGCAACTGCAAGCAAAGTATGCGATGACACCAGAAAAGCGACGTGTCTTTTGTATTGGTTGAAAGCGCGGAAGTTATCCGATGGTTTCGCATTTAGTTTGAGAAAAAACTTTTAGAGTGATACGGGAAAGACCACCGGGAGGAATTCCCATCAAAGTCACATAACGATACAGTTTCTTTTTGTGGCTAGTATCCCAGACTTATAGACTATAAATGGGTTATCTTACGTGTTCAGAGTTGTTTGTAGACTGAATCTAATCAGGACCGAGTGGTCGAAATTATGTGCAAGCTAGAGATGATTTTGCCTCCCGCCTTCTTGACATAATGATCCATCTAGTCATACACTTATATGACGAAGCATTGTTATGTGGTCCGGTTCTGATGCGGTGGATGTACCCATTTGAAAGGTATCTGAAGAAGTTAAAAGAGTATATTAAGAACCGGATTAGGCCGGAGGGTTCAACCACCGAGGGCATGTAGTGGAAGAGATATTGATATTCATATCGCGTTATCTCCAAGAAGAAAGAACAAAGTTCAACAATCCAGGTAGATACAGTGAGACGGTCTCTGAGCCTAAAAAAAATTTTATGTTCAAGAGTCCGTGTAATCTAGTGGGTAAAAAAGAGTTTCGTGATTTGCCACATAAAGAGAAAGAGAAAATAGATTAATACACCCTCCTTAATTGCGACGAGATATGATGTAAGTAACAATTAAATTTTCTATTATCTTTTGTAAAAATGTTTAACACTATTCTTAATTTGTAGTGAACAAAAGTCCACGCTTTTGGTCCATGATATTGATATATAAAGGATTCACCAAGAAAGTTTCGGCAGTGGTTCATGGATAGGGATGGCAACGGATCGGTTTTTTGCAAAAATTCCAAAAACCATAAACATAACCGTTTTATAATTAAAAACCATATCCTAACGGTTTTAACCATCGGTTTCGGTTTTTTAAACGGTTTTGCGGGTTTTAACCATATTCAAATGATAATATAATAAATATATTTAAATTCACAAAATAAAACCACACATATAAAAGTAATCTACAAAGTTTATAAAAAATTGTGTTGGTATTTGATTAAATTGCATATTTATTATTTAATTGGTTAAATGTAGTATTTTGATTTTTCTTTTAGAATTTCAATATATCTAATTTAACCTAAATTATTATAAAAGTTGAAAATACATATGATATAAACGGTTTTCTGTTTTTCGGTTTTATTTTTATCAAAAAACATAACCTAACGGTTTTAACCATCGGTTACACTTTTCAAAACCATAACCTAATGGTTTTAACGACGGTTATATAATTCGGTTTTCAATCGCTTCGGTTATCATCGGTTTCGGTTTTTAATCGTAACCATTGCCATCCCTATAAATGGAGAAGTGGTCTTGTTGGTAGATTTATTTAACAAACATGGTTGGTGATGCATTAGCTACTCCTAAGATGATTTCATTGGCGAACATGTCTCATGGACTGGTTTATAGATACGATTCATGTGTTATGAACGGTGTCAAATGGATTACTCGTGAAAAGAGAGAAAAAATGGTGACTCAGGATTACGGAGTATGTACCATCACAAATGGAGTACCTTATTACGGTGAGTTAGTTAAGATTGTGGAGGTTACATTTGATGGTGGTTGTTCAATTGTGTTGTTCGAGTATAAGTGGTATAACACGAAAAAGATGAAGAAATACCATAAGGAAACCATTATCAACACCACTTATTTTTGGTGGAGCCAAGAGCCTAACATTTTAGCCAAAAAAGTGTTTTATATCGACAAATTAATGCAAGAAAAACGCAAAAATGATGGAAAGTCGTGTGGGAAGCTAATGATCGGCATGAATGGAGTCCCGAGTTATGGGGTGCAGAATCAGTATCTACTGGTACATATTCGATCACTATTCCTTTGGTAAACACGAATTAAGTTTGACAACTACTGAAAAGACCGAAGTTGATCAATCTCTGTTGGAAACTGATTTATTGATTGAAGATGATGAGAAGATATACGACAACACATAGGATGCGTACGCAGATGTTCCATTGGAGGAACTTATAAACATTGATAGTGATGATGAAATTGTAGACTAGTGGTTATGAGACAGATTCTGATATCTCCATATTTGTGATGATTTAATATTAGTTGGAGACATCATTTTTAGTGTTTTAGGAAAGCTTATACTCGATTTTTACATGATTTATTATATTTTCTCATTTCTTGTATGGATTTGATGATTTATTATTTTAGAGCATATTTGGTTTAACTGTTTGTTAATTGTGAAATTTTAAAGATATATGGTAATTAATTAGATGCCAAAAAATTCTAAGAGATAAAGGAAAGAAGATAATCATGAAAATTGGAGATAAAGGCAAGAAAAGATAGATATGGAAAGATAAAGTTGTCAATTAAATCTGAATTCCAGCAACTACGACCATAAAAGTGCTCATAACTCAAGATTGACTAAGAATTTGGAAGAATGGTCTGAAGCAAAAGTGTAGAGCTTTCTGAGACGATTGGTTTCGACATATGGAAAGCGTAAATCGGAGCTATATCGAAGAAGTTACAGCCAAAACAAAACAACGGCAATTTATTACCTTTTCTATATTTTAGGGTTACGAAATTGAGTTGGACTAGGAGTCCAATTACCTGTCTTCCACTCCAAGAAAACGTGTTAGGGCTTCCTAGACCCCTATAAATACACCCTTAAACCATTGTAAACATGTCCTTGCTCAGTTCCAAGTATAGGCTTAGTCCTTGTATTTTCTTAGTCTTAAATATTAGCTTAGTTTTTAATTTAATATTCATCCTTAGTATCAAGCTATTCATCCAAGAAGCAAGCTGACCTGTAGAGGAAGACAAGAAGCAAGAAGTTGGAGAGTGACAAACTCCTCTTCTACATCTATCCTTCTCTATATTTAGGGTAATTAGCTCTAGATTTCTGGTTTCACCATATTTCTAAGTTTTTATTCTGTAAGTTTTACTTTTAATTGTTGGGTTATTATTTTGTCTTAAAGTTCATATTACTATCTGTCATTTTAATATATTGTTATTATGTGTTTTGCCTTATTGTTCCAGCCCTAGATGTGGCCAATCTTAGGAATATCCTTAGTATTTGAGTTAACACCCGGAAGAGGGATTCAATTATTGACAACAACACATAATCTTCTAGTAATGATCCTAACAGGTGTGCCTAACTAGATAGCCATAAAGGTTTGATTTCATCATCAATCATTACTCAGGGTTCCCTGGTAATGGAGAGGTTGCTCCTAAGTCCACCCTGACGGGGGTTAGGTAGAATTTAGAATCCTAGTTAATATATAATGCTCAATTCACCTTAAGATTAGAATAACTACTTAGTAAGATAGACTCATATTAATGACCCTAATTTATATTTATTTATTTTCATTCTTATTTATTTATTCATATCATATTTGATTCACATTATTATATTTTTATCTCAACATCTAAATTCATCTACGCTTATTGAATACAAATAGATCTAACAGATTAAATCCCTGCGAACGAACTTTTCTTATCAACTAAACTTGCAAACGATTTGTAATACTTGCAGTGAGTTTCTCGTGGTAGACAAGGTTGTGTGTCCTTTATTATTATTTTATTTATCTGTTTATTTATCACACCTTTGCCCCCACTAGATTCGAAGTACCTATCGTCTTGTTTTGTATTGAAACTGAAGGGTTTTTATTGGAATGTTTATAGTGTCAGATAATTTGGTTACAATGTTGTGTTATTTGATATTGAAAACTATTTTATAACAGATTTAAAAATAAACTGAACATTATTATTCAAAAAAAAGGCCAAAAAACTAGTTTATTAGTATTCGCGACGACTATGTCGTTGTGAAAAATTTATAAAATCAACGCTAATGGTACGGGTCTCTCGCGACGAGTTCTTGTTGAAGAACTCATCTTTGGAATCATTTAGTTACTCACGACGACAATTGTCGTTGCTAAGTACCATTAACAATATCAATTAATTGGATTGGGCGGACCTTACCACCGACTACATTCATGTCTAGCAACGACAATTGTCGTCGTGAGTGACGAAATTCCAAAAGTCAAGGTAACTGATACCTGTAGAACTTCCCACGTGGGTTAGTTAGACTCGTCATTAGCGACGACAATAGGGGTCATCACCGATGACAAAAATGTCTTCGATAATAACAAGTCCCTTTATATACTTGGCGAGCTCATTTGTGCCATAATCAAACACTCCCCACCTCAAAAAATTAAGAGCATGATAAAAAATGCGTCCACTCCGAGCCAATTCGAGCGCATTCCAGCATCATTAACACACTTTAGGTAAGTATTCAACCATTTATTTTTATATTTTTAATTCTGAAAATTAACCAATAATTTTTATTTTGTGATTGTGATTGGCATGACTTGTACCGAAATCAAACACCAATATCCAAGTGAAAGGTATGTCTTTATCCAAGTTTGTTATTTTTATTTTATTTTCCATTTTTTGCTATTAAAATTTTATGTTTATTTTTTATATATTATGTAATCAAAATTGTGTATGTACTTTTTTTAGTAGTGTTTTGATTTTTATTACATTAAGTTACTAAGTGATTATTGTATAGATCAATTAAATTGTTAGAAAATTAAAATATAGAGGAAAATTAGGCTTTAAAATAGTTTTATAAGTATATTTAATTTAATTTTAGTGTATTAAATTTTTAAGAATGGATGCTTGATAATACTAAAAAAAAGTGGCCTAGATATTTTTTAATAATATAGGGAGTACTTTGTAATTTGTAGTAAAGTAGGGACTAATTTGTAGTAAACCAAGGACTAATTTATATTCTTTTGTAAAATAAGGACTGAATTGTTATTTTAAATAATATAAGGACTAAATTGAATTTTTTAGTAAAATAGGGACTAATTTTAATTTTTATATAGAAAAGGACTAAATTTTTAGTTTTTTTAAAATAAGGTTTAAATTGTTATTTTTATTAAAATAAAAATTAAATTGATATTATTTATAATATAAGACTTAAATTGTTATATTTAATAATAAGGATTAAATTGTTATTGTTAATAATATAAGGATTAAATTATAATTTTTAATTATATAAGGATTAAGTTGTTACTTTTAATAATATAAGGATTAAATTGTTATTTTTAATAATATAGGGACAAATTTGTAACTTTTAGTAAAATACGAACTAATTTGAGATTTTTAGTAAAAAAGGGACTAGTTTGTAGTAAAATATTGACTAATTTAAAAAATTTAGTAAAATAGGGACCAATTTGTAAATTTTAATAATATTAGACTAAATTGAAATTTTAGTAAAATATGGACTAATTGTAATTTCTAATATTATGGGGACATGAATGTCATATTTATTAATATATGGACTAAATTGTAATTTTAATATTTGAATATACTTTTTATTAATTTGAATGTAATATTTATTAATATAGAGACTTTAATGTACTTTTTAAAACATTTGTATATTGATTGTAATATCTATTAAAATAGAGACGTGAATGTAATATTTAGTAATATAGGGACTGAATGAAATATTTCATAATATAGAGACTTAAATGTAATTTTAATAGTTTTAGGGCCTTAATTGTCACTAATTGTCTTTAGATTTTCCACGTACCAAGGACCCCAGATACTCCCACTATGGTCGGTGATAGGAGGGAATTTACCGAAGGGTTTGTCATTTATCTCACAAACCATGGATTAGGCACGTGTAAAATTTGTTTGGAATCTTACCACTACGATCGGGGCAGATCTAAACTCGAAGCACACTATTCTCTATTCCACGACAGTTCTGTAAACCAATTGACTCCACGTGTTCAAATGCAATATTTTAATAAAATAAGACACTGAGTAGTATACTCGTGTAGCATTTGTATGCAGTACATAAGTCAGCACCGTGAATATGTTGGTTTTTGGGTGAGAAATCATCTAAGAACGTGTCATGGTGTAACCTATTAGTGACTATTAAGATTAACGTTTTGTTCAATGTAAACCGACATTAGTTTTAATTCAAATTTTTTTGCGATATATGTTTTATTATTCTTATTTAACATTTTGGATTACTATATAGGATTACTTATATAATATACAAATGGCTAATGTACTTGCGAGATCACATAGTGGAGATAATGATGGACGCGATTATACCCATAACCCTCCTCTGTCATTAACCATTTGTAACGCACCTACTAATATATGATATTCGTAGGTAGAATACTTGCTATATTTTTTTTTATCAATTACATTATTATTCAATGTGTTTAAAAATAGAAAAGAGGAAGAGAAGGCTCAGGGGTAACGCCACCCTACAATCTGCGCTGCAGGCATTACGTGACTTAGGTGATAAATTACCAGTGGACTTATGTATATTAGACAACACCTTGAATGCGGCGGGGGAGTACGGAAAGCACGTTGCTCATGTCGTTGGGATCACGTTTGGGGAACGAGTCCATCCATGTTACAAAAAATGGAAAGACATCCCTAATACGTTGAAGCAAGCCCTCATTAGTCGCTAATTTGTAATATTAATTCCAATTTCATTTTTAAATCATTCATTAATGTTTAATTTAGGTGATGGTTGACTTGTTTTTTGTTGAAGACACGGATTCTTTGATATCTAGGGTTGGAGGAGAAAGGGTGACTGGGACAATGTAGCATAGAACCTGAATAAAAATATGTCTGGGAGGTACAGAGATTTCAAATACATCGTCAAGAGGGACTACTATCTGAAGGGGAAGAAAACCCGATGACATGAGTGTCGAGAATTGGAGAAAGAGTTGTGTGAACTGGAATGCCGAGGAGAGTAAGGTAATAAGGTTTTAATTTATAATACGTAATTTTACTGTATGTTATTAATTTTTTTAAATTGATCTAAAACCAGGCTAAGGCTAACGCAGAGAACCGGAGCAAACAAAAACGCCCCAATGGTGCAGGATCAAGAAATTATTGCCAGACTCGGGATATTATATAGGAGGTATATATTTAATTAATAAAATAAATATTTAACTATTAAAATTCTTTAGATTAATGACTACACATTGGAATGCAACTAGGAAAGATACAAAAACCCACATTGGGATTGATGGTGGTCACGGATGAGCATATCCCACTTCTACCATTGGGTGGCTTCTTTGAGCGCGCCGGTTGAACCGATAAAAACAAATGAATGGCAGATTTAGAAATACCAGAAGGCTGGTGTAAATCTTTCAATATAAAAACTTATTAATTAAAATAATAAATATTTTGATGTTTTGTAATTTGAAATGTTTTTTATTTAACGTAGCAGGATGTGCTTCGGGACTTGAGGAAACAGAAAATCACCTAGACCCAGTCTGGGTCATATGAAACTCCATCCTCCACTCCATCTTTGACGCTTAAGGAACAAATAGACACTGTCAATGAAGCCGCGAAGGCATGGATGGTCCCATCAACAAAGAGTTGGGCACCCAGAGTAGGACCACCTACAATAAAAAGACACATTTCCGGACCTGCTCCTTTGATACATGAGCATGATTAGGAGTTGAGCGATATGCTGGCCGCCTTGAATGAGTTTCTAGTTTCACAAGGTCGTTCGACGTACAATCCTCCAGTCAATCGATCCACGAGATGACTGCTTGCACCCTCCCTGTTTACACGATGACCGATATTACTGCTGCAATGAGGTTCGTTAATGAGAGTGTAGGATTGCGAGACTTTCGGCTTTCACACCAGGCTAACCTAACCCTCCAACATGTCCCTTCCCTCTGGTAGACGACACGACATATAGTAGATGAGGAAGGTGAAGATAAAGAACGTGAAGAAAATGAAGAACACGTATATGATCCTTAGTTTCTTGATGTGTTGGATTTATGTTTGTTGACTTACGTTTTATTTATGTTGACTTTAATTTGTATTCCCTTTAGCTTTATTTTATGTTCGATGTTGATTTTATTATAATCTTTAAAATTAGTTTTTTTTATTAATTTATGCATTATTTATATCAGTTTCAAAAATTAAAAAGTAAAAAAAATTAAATATATTTTTTTTAAAAAGGTCATTTTTTTTTATCAACTGAAAAAATATTAAGAGTTAATACAACGTTGTTCTAGATGGTTAATAATTCCTATTCTATCAAAAATACAATTTAATTTCAGATTATCTATGTTTCCAGTTTTCCTACACCATTTCGCTGCTTTATTCGCAATAGTATTATGCTCTCTTTTTATATAGATGACTTTCCATTCCGAAAATCTTCTAGTCCATGTCCAGATTAACTCTATAATTGGCTGGATCCTCCAGTCGCTTCTTTTATTCTCGTAGATTCCTTGTACAATACTAATATTATCCGTGTAGAAATTGATTCTATTGACCTTTAGTTTTTCCGAGTTGTTCATTGCCTGTAGTATTGCCCATGCTTCGCCTTCCAATGCATTTTTTATTAATGACTACAAAATAGTCGCAAATGATAGATTCAACGTAGTAGCAAGTAATATAGACATTCGCGATGACAACAGTGTCCCCGACAAATACAATACTATAGCGGTTACGTGCGTATTCCTAAAAAATGAAAATAACGACTACAATTTCGTAATCGTTACTAATTTATTACTTGCGACAACTTTCATCGTCGTAATTCCTACGTGTTTTGGCGAAGACAAACCACGATATAGTCGCCAATAATGATCTCTTTCAATGAAATTCTTGCAACCAAATTACAATGACGACATGTAGTTATAAATGATCAAATTGGTTTTTCACGACTAATTCTTTGATAATGGCGGCGACAAATGTCGTCGCCACTAGAGTTGCACGCAGCAGTACAATTACTTTATGAGTTTCAACTCTTTATAACTGTGTTAAAGTCTGGTTTGTTATAAATTCTTAAGATAGAAGATGCTTTAAATCAGTTTGATAGGATTAGGTTTTATAAAATTTTAGTAGATATTTACAAAATCGTAAACAACGGTCTTAGAGCATTCGAACAAATTTTTTACACATTCAAAACTATATATGTACTACGTTTTCTTTTTTCTTTTTAAAATACAAAACAGAAAAGTATAATTTTCCACTAAAATACAATTCACACCATAAATATGATGTAATGTGTGACATGTTTAGATCAAAATATAAGTTCTAATATTACGACTTTAATGACCTTGATACCAAAGGCTCGACTTGTTAAAATCTCTCTCAAGCAGTTTAGATGTGGATCTATCGACTTAAAAAATTCAATTTAGAATGAGATGCATATGTTTTAAATTACCTATTATGAAGTCTCTGTCATGAATCTGGAGCGAGGACAGCTCACTACACTCTTTGAATACTATAGTGGTGGAGCCACATTTTGTTGAGGGGTCATGTATACCTCTCATTTTCCAAAAAAAAAAAAAACTATCAAAAGAATTTTGATTATGAGTTTAATTTTATTTTTCAAAATCTTCATTTAATTTTTTAAATTTTTTAAATTTATATTATTAAGCCTATATTTTTTATAATAAAATATATATTATTTTGTATAATATAGAATAAAATAAAATAATTAATATTAAAAGTTATAAAATAATCTTTACATAAAATAAGAATTTATAGTACAATTTTATATAATATAGTGATCTATTTTACTGGGCATATAATGCAAATAAGTATGAAAAAAAACTTGGGAGCTCTGGCTGCCGTCTGAATGCTATTGAAAAATAAATTCACAACTTTGATGAGATCTTTTTCTATGATCAATAGATGGGACACTTGAAACTAGTTATAATAAATATAAGCATGGAAGTTTATTGTAATAGCTATACTTTTGACCAAAAAGAAAGTAATAGCTATGCTTGATGAGTGTAATTTAGATAGTTTCTTCTAAATTACCAAATGACAATAACAACCAAAAACCAAATCGTACCGTATGGTGTTTCTTCTTGTTGTACTATGCCGTCACCGTTGACGGTTATCGTTATAGATTGCAGCATAGGTGCCATTAACGCCTCAATATACTTAACATCCAATTTAAGTGTGATGAATAGTTTGAGATCTTACCCTTTATATTAGAAGACACCCACAGAAGAAATCATAATAAGCAATCTAGAAAGTTGTAAAGTTGGAAGATACATGGAAATTATGTTGGATGAAAACCTTTTTTAGTGCGCCCTGCAACTCACGTGGACTACCGTCAACTTTCTTCGTCAAGTCTTAAAAAAAGACTGTGCTTGGATTTGACAGGATATTACGAGGAAAATTCTCCCAATGGTATATAAAATGATAAAGTGATTTGATGGCTAACCCACTAAACAAACGACATATGGCAAAGAAAATGTTATTTTCATTTCATTTATATCTTGTTTTTTAGTTAATTACCATACTATCCTTATACTTATAATCTTGATATATCATATATTATATATGTATAATAATATAAAGTTACGATATAAGATAAAATATTTGCACTTACTATCGAATATTTGTGTATCAAAAATAATTTTTTTTAAACCTAAACATTTATAATTTTAATTAGAAATAAAATTAAATTATTATAAAAAAATTATAAAAAGAAAATATATATACAAAAATATATTTACTATTATAAATATATATAATTAAGTTTTTATTTTGTTCCAAAATATATATAATTAAGATAATATATACTTAATAATAATTTTTTATTTTTAATTAGTATGGATGAATTTTTTTACATCATAAGTTACGAAATATATTTTTTATTTAGCATCAAAAGTAAAAAATATAACACAAATACAATTATCCTTATTGTTATTTTAAATTTTTTAAAGGTTTATTTATATATTTATAATAAATAGTTTATTTTTATTTTAAAATTAGGCCACCGCTACCACCACTACCTACCACCACCACCACCATCATTTCTTTCAGCATTCTCCGCTGACCACCACCACCACCTCTAGCATTCTCTGCCAACCATCGTCACCTTCGCTCACAACCACCACCGACTAGGTATAATACACAAATTTCTGTTTTGATTTATTACTACATATTATTTTTGCAAAATTCTAATTTATAAACTAAGAAATAAAGATGGAAACCTATAGAGCAATTAATAGAAAAAATACAAATTCCAAAGATATAGAGATATGTATTGGAAATAACTTAAATATAAAAACTAATATAGGTATATAGTGCATTTTTTCATAATATAAGAACTTATTTTATTATCAGCTCGTATTAGAGGATGCTATGCAAATTAGAAAAAAAGCGTATAAATGTATAAACAAATTGGCAAACGGCTCTTCTTATCGGCAAAAAAGGGAAAAAATAAAATGTATGATGCCTCATATAAGCAAAAAGATGATGGTTATAATGAGAGCGAATTAATTAACCCCCTATGAACATTTATGTAAACCGTGGAGGCTTTAAATGATACATACGTTCATCTAGCTTGGTGGTTTAATACCTATAATATTTTAGGATATAATAAAATTCAAGGGTTCGAATCTTGGCATTTGATTTATTTATTTTTTAAATATAATAGAATTTTTTTACAAAATATATTAAACATGATTTAGTGTTATAAAAAAAATCTTTTATTCTTTGATATAGTAAAATTTTTTTATAAAAATATAATTATAATAAAATATATGTCTCACTTGAAAACAAAAATTTAAAATTTAATCCAAAAAAAAGGAAATTAAAATCCATAAAAAAAAAAATATGAAAGGATCATCCATCCAAAAGAAAAACAAAAGAAAAGTCAAATGACAAAACTCAAAGAAATAAGATACGTGGCGAGTTAAAATGTAATTAATAAACAAAAGAAAAAATCTGTAGCTAGTTTATAAGGCTAGTTTATAGGGTCAGATGGCATGCAGTGTCAGAAATTAATCAGCTTTATTATTAGATACCTACTTTATGATAACAAACCTCTACTTTATTATATCATACTTAAAAAGGGTATTTTCGACTTTTACTAATTAAATAAAAAAAATGTTTATTGTATGGAAGACTTTCCCATATTACGATCATCTTTATCTTTTTTTCTTTTGGACAGAAAGCATCTTTATCTTTAGAAAGAGTAATGATATATACCACCCAAATTCTATCCAATGACGTGACGTGAATTAGTTGGTTAAAAACCTTTAATCAAATCAAGAAAATAAATACATTTACGATTTGTAACCATCCAATTCACGCCACGTCATTGGGTGGTATTTGGGTGGTATATAGCATTTTGGTAAAATAGAGAATTAAAAAATAAATTTGCAAAAATATTATATTTTTACAGATAGTAATTTTAGTGAGTTTTTTTTAATAATATACCAAATTTATAAAAAATTGTAAATATATACTAAAAAAATTGCAAAAATGTATTAAATCGGCAACTCAGTTGCCGATTCAAAATTGAATTCGGCATCTGGATTGTCGAGTTGGTTTTCCTCCAAGATCCGCGTTGAATTTTGTCGATCCACGTCAATATCTTATTCCCACTCACCTTTTTTATTCCCATCTATCTATTTTTGTCCCAAATTACTTTTTTTATATCCTATAAATAATACTACCAAATTCACTAAGTGCCCGTTTAGGATTGCTTTTCAAAATAATCACTTAAAGTGATTTTAGATCCATAAAAATATTTTTTACTCTTAAAATCACTAGATTGGTGATTATTAAAATAATCACTTAAAGTGATTTTGGATGTCAAAATATTAATTCCATAACTAGGGACACTTGATCAATCTCTCTCTCTAGGTTGAAACGCTCTCCCCTCTCTCATCTTTTCAGTCCGTTCGGTGTTTAACATCTCTAGGTATTGATCTATCAAGAAGACGCCTCATCTTCATCTGATCTCATTCGCACACGCGGATCTATCCAATTCTAAACCTTTTCTTCCATCTCGAACCATGGGACTCGAGTCTGATGCTAAGAGGGAGACAAAAAAGGGGCTAGATGAGATCGAGAATCAATCTCCGAATTGGCTTCTTCTGAACAACGAAATTACTCAAAACAGTGCAGAAAAGATCGTTGGCAACTGGGTCATCTTTAATCCAAGTATTAGGATGTTAATTAACCCTAGAATCCACAATAAACATCACTACAAGCTTCGCAAACACCATCGCATGTCAGACCCTAATATAGATTCTATGAGGATAACTAATGATAGATCCAACAGTAAGGGGATTAAATCTCTTCCAAAACCATCAAGATTACAGCCGATGGATGCTGAAAAAATTGAACGGCTTTGTAACAGTACTGGTCTGGAACAAAAATGGAAAACTAATATTCTAACGCAATCTAATGGAAACTGCTATTGGAGAGATCAATCTTACCGTGACTTATATGTGCGAATCTACTTTCTTAAAGATTGGGTCAAGTGCAATAGCGTACTGTTGAATGTCTCCAAGAAAGTGATGTTTTGGGTTGAAAATGGAGGAATTCAAAGGATGAATGCTGGAACTGGTTTGTGTAATAGATGTAACGATTCAGGCTTGGACAAAGTTTGGAAAAGGAATGAGAAAAAGAGCGATAATAGATTGGTAAACAAATTTGATGTGGACAGTCAATGGCTTTCTTGGTCGAATATACAAGCACTGGAAAGTGAAAGGGAAATGGAGTAAGTGGGTAGCTGGAAATAATAACGTGGAATCTGGAATTCGATGTTGTTTGGAATGTGAAAAAAAAAATTAATGTAACAAGTAAATTGGATAAAAAGGAGGAAAAGAAAGTACAAAAATATTTCCAATATAATAGAATGTGGAGGGAAGAATGTAAGGGAGCGATGCAAGAATATGGTAGTAACGAAATGAACTATAGCTATGTAGATGGATACATGCTGCAAGAGGTGGAGGGTTACTGGAGGTATGAAGTGGAAGGGATCAGACACTTTCAATTGAATTACTATATTCTGCGCACTCAGTTTGAGCAGAATGGAAGGGTCAAGAAGCTTAAGAGAGGAATACATGACTTGGTGAGGTTTGTGGGAAAGGTTTAACGAGACAATGGGACGGTGGATTTGGTGATTGGATGGGAAAAGGCTCAAGAACATAAAAGCTCTCGGATTATTTATTGGAATGAATTTGGGTTATTACATGGATTATATCTTAATGTAAATGGAGACTTTATTAACTATCAATATACTAACAATACTGTTAAGAATGCAGGTCATATCTACAAAGGCACAAGTCTAGTTAGTGGTACTATCATTAACGAAGGTGAGGAAAATATATTAAACAGGTATAACTACACGAAGAAAGGAGACGACTACTCCATGAAAGCCGCAATGATTAAATGACGACCCTTTTCTGGAATGTTCAGGGTATTCGGGCGCCCTTAACATTATCCAGAATTAGCTCGATGTTGGCTCAATATCGTCCAGGGGTGGTGGCTTTCTGTGAAACAATATTGATAGAGGTTGACTCAAAAGACATCGTGGCACGCTTTGGCTTTAATAACTGTTTTTTTGTGGAACCCACTGGAACTTCTTTCCATTCTGGGGGGTTCATGGTTTTGTGGCACTCTAATGTGCATCTTTTTGTTGTCTTTAGCTGTAATTCCTATGTTATTGCGTTAGTTAATGAACTGTCCTTTTCGTACTATATGGTATTCTTACATGCCCCTAATGATTTCAACCTAAGATTAGGAATATGGAATGAAATTACAAAATGGAGTAAGGAAATAAGGAACCATGGATGATTTTAGGTGACTTTAACGAGATACTTAACACCACGGAAAAACAAAGCAAGAACCAAGCTAACATAAACCATATAAATGCTTTTTTAGACTTTACTCATAAAAATTCATTAGCAGAGATAAATTCTAACGGTTGTTTCTTCACTTGGTCTAACAGGATGGAAGGCGAAAAGAATGTCAAGACAAGGATCGATCGAGGAATGGCAACTTATGAATGGATGGAAAAATTCCCGAGATCGCAAATTTATATACCTCCTGCAATAGGGTCGGATCACTCCCCCTTACTTCTCCATTTTAATATGAATATGAAAATAGGGAAAAAATATTTTAAATTTGAGAGTAGATGGTTAGATAGTAATAATTGCAAAGATGTTATAGATACTAGTTGGAAAATTCCCTATGACATGATCCCCGTACCAAATTTTATAAAGAAAAGGGAATTTACAAAAAAAGAATTAACTAAGTAGAGCTCGAAAAACTTTAGGAACCATGAAAAAAAAATAAGGCCCTTCAAGATAGACTTATAAAAATTAATAATACAAAAGAAGATAGAGATACTTCTAAAGAAGAAAATGATATTAAAGAACAAATAAAGATAGAATACGATAAAGAAGTAAAATATTGGAGCGATAGAGCAGACAGAACTGGCTCACTTACGGTGATAAAAATACAAAAAATTTCCATTTAGCTACTATTAAGCGTAGAAAACAGCACCGTATAACCAGAATAAAAAACGGGAATGGCGAATGGACAGATGATTCAGAGGACATCAAAATTTGTTTTCAAAACTTTTATAAGCACCTGTTTAAAGAAAACATAGGAATAGAGGATAATATGCAAAAAGCTATTGAATTCATTAAGCCACGAGTTACGAGTAACATGAATGTTGAATTAAGAAAAAAACCAACGATGGAAGAAATAGAAAGAGCTATTACAGAACTGTCGGCCTCAAAAGCACCTGGACCAGACAGACTCAATGGTAAGTTTTATAAAGAATTTTGGGATATCATTAAGATGGATGTGTTACATATTATTGAGGATTTCTTTGAGAATAACTGTTCAGTTGAAACGATAAACGACACACTTATCACACTGATCCCGAAAGGAACTATACAAGAAAATTTAGGAGACTTTAGACCGATATCTTGTGTCAACTTTATTTATAAAATTATCACTAAAATTCTATCTAATCGTTTAAGAGAAATTATGAACAATATAATTTCTCCTACGCAATCGGCTTTCATTAAAGGTAGGGCAATTCAGGATAACATTATCATAGCGCAAGAGATATCGTTTTTTATGAGCAGGAAACGGAAGAACAAAAAACATATGGCAGCTATAAAAATATATATGGCAAAAGCATACGATCAGATAAGATGGGATTTTCTTTTTAAAGTTTTGGATAAACTTGGATTTTGTGAAACTTGGATTAACTGGATGAGAAATTGTATCACCTCAGTATCGTTTAATATTAATTTAAATGGAGAAAGACTCGAGAATTTTAAACCTGGTAGAGGTCTCAGACAAGGTGACCCCCTCTCACCTTTTCTTTTCTCTATTATGACCGAATCCCTTATTAGAATTATTGACCATTATATTGACAATGATCTGATCAAAGGTATTAAAATTAATAGAAACTGCCCGACGATCTCTCACCTTCTATTTGCAGATGATTCTCTTTTTTTCTAGAACTGGAAGACATAAATATCGAACATTTCAAGGAATGCTTGGATATCTATTGTGCGGGGTCGGGACAACAAATTAATTTACATAAATCAGCCATTCTCTTCAGCAAAGAAACACCAAATGATATTAAAAATGAAATAACTACAATAATGGAAATCACAGAGACAGAGGATTTGGGATACTATATAGGGATACCACTATGCCACAAAAGATCAAAGGTAGAATCACTGGAATGTATAGCAAAAAAAGTGTTCAAAAATACGGAAGGATGGAAAGCGAAATTACTTTCAGAAGGCGGCAAAGAAGTACTTATTAAAGCTATTTTTCAAGCCATACCGAATTACTACATCTCTATTTTCTCTTTTCCAGTTAGTTTTTGTAATAAACTTGTCTCAGCCATCTCTAATTTTTGGTGGAGCTCAGGTGAAAGAAACAGGATACATTGGGTCGCTTGGGAAAAGATCGCAGTAAGCAAATTAATAGGAGGATTGGGATTCAAAGATTTCAAAAAAATGAACACTGTACTACTAGCAGCTCAAGCTTGGAGACTAATGAACAGCCCAAATAATCTAGCATCGAGATTGCTCAAAGGTATTTATTTCAATAAATCTAACTTTATGACATGTAAACTCAGACAAAGTAGGACATGGAGCTGGGCAAGTATTATAGAAGGTAGAGACTTTATTAAGAAACATGGTATAAAGATGATAGGAGATGGCAGAGATACCAATATATGGAACGAAAAGTGGATAGATACTGAATGGAAATTAGAAAAACCAGAAGGAACTACTTTCACAAAAGTCAATGAACTAATGAAAGACAACAAGGATGAATGGGACTTTGAGAAATTGGATGATCTATTTCCTGAACCTATCATACATCTTATAAAGAAAACAAAGATTAAAGAAATCGACACTAAAGATAAGCTTATCTGGCCGTTCTCAAAAGATGGCACTTTTAATACAAAGACGGGATATAAGATTATAACAGAAGAGCAAATTGTTAATAAAGCAACAATAACAGGAACTAAGGCAATGCAGGACTCACCAATCTGGAAAACGATATGGAGTTCTAACATCCCAAAAAAATCAAGTTATTTATGTGGAGATTAATAAACAACGCAATCCCGACCAGAGACAATTTATATAAAAGGAAATGTGCGGACGATACGAACTGTTTATGGTGTAACCATAGTAGTGAGGATGTAGAACACCTACTCCTCCACTGCACCATGTGTAAGGACATCTGGGCTGGATCAATCTTGCAAATAAAAATCCAAGACACATGGAATGATAAAATAGAGGATTGGTTCTTGAAGATCATTCAGACTTTTTCTAAGGGAGGATGGGAAGAAAATGTAGTACGAGACTTTATCATGATCAACCTTTGGAACATTTGGAAAGCAAAAATGAAAGCTATACACGAGGGTATTACTGTATGTGGTACGGGAATCAATATCGCTTCAAAAAAGTTAATGCAAGAAATTCACGGAATCAATTGGACCACGGAAAATTACAAAGGTTTCAAGAAAACAGGGGAGGGAAGCGCAAACACAAACAGAAACGAACAAAATCAAGACCTGTCTTTCTTCTGTGATGCGTCATTCAATAACAAATGGGAACCTACGGGGGTAGCAATTATAGGAGTACACAACAATAGTAATACATCCTTTGAACACAGCTACAACCTGGACTGTAATTCTGCCTTGGAAGGAGAAGCAAATGCGGTTCTATAAGCTACGCAACTAGGCGCAAACTTTCCAAGAAAGAAAACCGTGATCTACTCAGACAACCTTGAGGTTATTCAAGGTACGAAGCAGGTGTCAGCAGCACGTTGGAATATCCAACCCATCCTGCGTAAGATTATCCACAATGCTGAGGAGCTCGGGAAAATCTCGTTCCACCACATCAATAGGAAGCTCAACAGCAAAGCGGACAAACTTGCAAAGGAAGCTAGGCACGGGGCAACACTTTTACGTCGGAATTCGTTTAGCTTTTTCGACTTGTCCTGTAGGTTTTGCAAGTTAGGAATAGGATGATAGCTTTTTTACACTTTGGTGCCTAGGCACCTTCCAATGTCCAAAAAAAAAAGATGTCAAAATATTAATATTTTTTACAAATGTTTTAATTTTAATCAAAAGCCGCTTTTAGCTCCAAAATAATCAATCCCAAACGGGCTCTCACACCATTCTATTATCTTCTTCTCTTTACATACTTATTCTCTATCAAATAATTTTCTTAATCCTCTATTAGTCTAATTAGCAATTTAGTAAGTCATCTTTAGCTAATCTAGTTTTATTGTTAATTATATTATTATTTATAATAGATAAATATTAAATATTATATTGTTATATTAAATATTATATTGTTATATTAAATATATAAAGTTTAGTTTAGTAAAAATATATTTTGTTCATAAGATTTTTTTAATGTAATTATTTAAAATTAATTATTATAATGTTTTACATAAATTCTAATATTATGTTTTTTTAATTTTGTAGGTAATATGACATTTTATTTGCAGTGTTATCACGGTGGTAATAGTTATCGTCATTTAAACGGGGATGTCAGTTATGTTGGTGGAAATAATACTTTTGTTCTAGTTGAAGAAAATACAACAATTATCGAGTTTAAAAAAGCGATATGTCAACATTGCGAAAGTAATTTTCAAGAGTTTGATGCTCAAATACAGTGGAGGATGTTAATAAATAATGATCCTCCAATGTACGATTTTCTACCGGTAAATGAGTCCCCAATAATTCAGTTCATGTTTAGTCGACAATGGAAAATATTATGTGGATATATCGAGCTTTACGTAGATTTTATACGATGACCAGATATTGTTCAAACACAAGGGGTCATTAGTAGATCACAAGGCGTAGCAGACACTTTAACACCCTATGAAGAACTCTTTCGATTGGATACAACCACTCTGGATGAAATCTATAATCCCGATAAGGATGATAAGAGGTTTTCCAGCGATGGGGAATATTCGGCTCCCAAAGATGATACGTCAACCGATGAGGAGGCTCCTCCATCTATCATGGAGCCACCTGCTCCGGTTATAGATGTCTCTTCGGCTGATCAAATTGTTTGTAACGATTGGTCGAACTTCATGAGAGATTCATTTAGACAGGCAGGTGATATTCGTAATGGGATGATATATTACTCAAAGGAAGAGTTTATCGAGGCAATCAATTCATGGCATGTAGCCAACCACCGTAATTTGATGTGAAAAGGTCTGCTATTGATCATGTTAACCTTGTATGTAAATTGAAAGATAGTGGTTGTCCATGGAGGTGCCGATGTTCGTTAATGAAATCTAATCGGTTGTGGGAAGTATCAAAATTAAACGACCTACACTCATGTCGTTACGAGGTGGTGTTCAACAATCATCCCAACGTTACATCCGAGTTTGTGGTTGAAAAGGTGTTCCATTTAGTCCGAGTTGGTTTAGAAATACCCATCGCAGTTTTAATGGAAAGTATCTATCAAGAACTCAAGTACAATATTTAGTATCCAAAGGAGTGGAGAGCGAAGCAAAAAGTATTGGAAAAAATGTTTGGAACCCATGAAGAAGCGTTTCCAAAATTACCATGACTTTTCAACAAGATCATACGCTCAAAATTACCACGACTTTTCCAAAATTTCTCCATCGTTACGCCGAGCGATCTACTAATACTGCAACTTTCGGCATGGTCTTTTGGGCATTCAGAGCCGCTATTGAAGGTTTCAGTATTGTAAGCCTTTGGTAAGTATTGAAAGAACTCATTTATACGGAAAATACAATGGTAAATTACTCATTGGTGTCGCATATGATGCTACAAATCAATTGTATCTTTTATGCTTTGCCATAGCCGATAAGGAGTCGAATAAAACGTGAGGGTTTTTCTGTAGGTGTTTGAGAACACTCGTCACAAAAAGACAATTTTGTATTTTTTCTGATCGTCACCCAGCCATTTTTCATGCTGTGAAGGAAGAATTGCCGAATTCTAAACATCGCTTTTGTGCGCGTCACATTGCAAGCAATTTCAACCACAAATTACACGATACTGCGATGAAGAAGTTCTTTTACATAATGGCGATTAATACTTGTAAGTGAAAATTCTTAGAAGACTATAATCATTTTTGTAAATTAGGTAAAAATGGAAACTACAAGAAGTGGATCGACGATATTCCTCTCGAACAATGGGCGCTCGTGCACGATGGAGGTCACCGGTATGGTGTTATGAATACAATCTTGTCTGAGATTTTCAACAACGTGTTGAAAGGATCTAGAGGGTTGCCCATGATTGCAGTCGTATTGCTAACATTCTATCGGTCCAACTCTTATTTCTCAACCAGGCGTACGGAGACGGGTAGACCAGAAGTATTACATCACACATTTCCATTGAAGGTGCATACATTGATCGATATGAGCGCAACGAAGTCCAGATGTTGTCAATACTTACAATTTAACCATGAGGAAGGTGTATTCGAAGTTGAGGCATTTAAAGGTCGAACTCCGGCAAGAAAAGTAGCTCCAAGTCGTTTCAAGATAGATATTGCAAGGCGCCATTGCGATTGTGGAGAATCGAAATTATTACACATACCATGTCCACATGTCACGACAGTTTCATCGAAATTAAGAATGAAAATTCAAGATTTGGTGTCAGAGTTTTATACTAGCGAAATCAACCACAAACAGTGATACCGTCGTTTAACGTCATGAATGACCCCTATTATTGGCCAGATTATATGGGACATGAGGTTGTGGCCGACCCTAGTAGATTGATCACTAAACCTGGTCGTAAAAAGTCGACACGTATTCATAATGAAATGGATGAAAGAGAAAGATGTGGTACCATTAGATGTACTAGATGTAAGAAAACTGGTCACAACAGAAAACGTGCAACACGTAATTATTTTTGTGACGTTGTATGTAATCTTAAGTATAGTTTTAATGAGAACCTTTATATTTTTGTAACAATTAGTATTTAACAATCAATTCAAATATAAACATATATATATATATATATATATATATATATATATATATATATATATATATATATATATATCTGAATGTCATTGTTAAACATTAAAGATAAATGAATACATATTAATCATCACCCCTTCTAAATCGCCATATACGTGGAGCAACTTCTCGTGATGGTGGTGGTGGTGACACATCATCTGGTAGAATTGTAAGTCCCTCGAAATCATTTAATATGTCATCCACTACACTATCCAATACTAGTGTCCTAAGTTGTCTAGCGGCTTTCCTTAACCACTTTTATCCACTTTGATCACCGTAACGCGTGACTAGTTCAGCTGCCAATCGTGCATTATTAATAGAGAAGTCTTGTAATAATTGATTCTACAAAGAAGGTACATTATTTGTTAAAAAAAGATCCATATATACACAATCTAAGCAATATAGTCGTACCTGGTATATAATTTGACTGCCTCGTGCACGAAACTTAGTCGTTTGCATGTAATTTGATGGTTCGACATCTTCCTCTAAAATTGCAACGGTTTGTCGTTATGTAGGACGAGTGACAATTTTACAGGTCACACCAGCATACCAATATGTATAATCCTCCACGCTACAAAAAATCTGGCTGAAATTGTCGATCTTCTCGTTTTGCCCATTGTTGAAGCATAAGTGGAAGCATGGTTGTGCGTATATGGCCAGACACTTTATCTAATTTGTCGAATTTACGATCAACGTTCGGCTATATAGTTAACCCAAAACCGATTTGGTGTATTACCCTTTTTGGATGATAATACTCAATCAAATCAAAAAGGAATAGGGGAACCTGTGATGCGTAAATGTCAGCCCCTCTCTAGCATATCGGTGACACTAGTGAACATTGATGACTATCATACGACAACCAAATGACCAGTGGTGATTATGAATACACTAATTATTATGATATCCCAATACATAATTTGATTACTAAATTTATACATGGGTATGCTCATGAACATCAAATTCATCTCTATATAACTTTAATTGGGAACTTCTCAAACCTTCAATAAACCTTTTATGTTTGTTCCAACTACAATATTAAACATGTCAAACGATATAACTAACAAAAACTATGTAAAAAATCACACATACTAATATTCACCTACAATGAAGCGAACCAAACTTCGTCCACAACAAAAGGGTTATCCACTATTGGATGGCCGACATAAAAATGTTCCCATGACCAAATTTGTAAAATATAAACATTTTAAATTCACAGCTTATATTTTAATTATCGTAGATATAATTCACACCAGCATACCAAAAACGAGCAATGATAGATGACTGTTACCTGCAAAAACCAATAGGAAAAGAAAAGATAGACATCGCATAACAAGGAATAGCCTGCAAAACAGCTTTGATAAGTATTTCTTTGCCGCCTTCCGAAAGAAGCTTAGTTATCCATCCTTGGGCTTTGTTAAATACCCTTTCAACGATCCAGTTTAAAGTTTCCATTCGTGATCTTTTGTGACAGAGTGGTATGCCTAGGTATTTCCCCAGGTCCCGTGTCTCCGTAATATGCAGTGTTGCTACTACTTGTTGACGTACATCTTCCGGGGTCTGTTTACTAAAGCACACCGACGATTTATGATTGTTAATCTTTTGCCCTGAACAGCGGCAGTACGTATCAATACATTCCTGAAATTCCTGCAGGTCTTGCCCATCCAAAGATATAAAAAACAAAGAATCGTCTGCAAAGAGTAGGTGGGATATAGTCGGACAATTACGCGTCATCTGAATACCGGTAATCGTCCCCTGTTCTACCTTGGTTTCCAATAGAGAGATAAGTGATTCAGTAAGTAAAGCAAATAACAGTGGTGATAAAGGATCCCCTTGTCGAATGCCCTGTCCAGGCTTAAAAGGTGGTTGGCGTTCTCCGTTTATATTAATTTGAAAAGTAACCGTCGAGATACAATTCCAAATCCATTGTACTCATTTGGGCGCGAAACCCAATTTCTCGAGTAAAAGGCGAAGAAACTCCCACCGTACCTGATTATATGCCTTCGCCATATCGAGTTTAATAGCTACAAAATTAGCTTTATTCTTCAATTTGCGTTTCATAAAGTAAGAAACTTCTTGTGCAATAAGGATATTGTCTTGAATTGCCCGTCCTTTAATAAAAGCAGATTGGGTAGGTGATGTAATATCATTGATTAAAGCTTGTAACCTATTAGCCAGTATTTTTGCAATTACCTTGTACACAAAGTTAACACATGAGATAGGACGGTAATCTCCCACCCCTATCTGACAGTCACCTTTAGGAATTAGAGTAATAAGCGTTTCATTCAAAAGAGTTAAAAGGTATTATTAGTAAAGAAGTCTACCACCAGATTAACCAGATCAAGCCCAATAATATCCCAGTACTCCTGAAAGAATTTACCGTTCAAGCCATCAGGGCCTGGAGCTTTGTTAGGGCTCATATCAAAAGTAGCTTGCCTAATCTCTATCTCATCTGGTATCTTGGTCAAAGTATCATTCATGTCAGAAGTCACCTTTGGGAGTATATCACGTAACGCTTCAATTAGTTCTGTAGGTTCCTTTTCGTGTAAAATATTAGCATAGAAAGTATTAAATTGTTGTTTAATTTCGTCCTCCGTTTGAATCCAATCACCATTAGTGTTCTGAATTCCTGCAATTCGGTTACAGTTGCGTCTTTGAGATGTAAGGGCGAAGAAGTATTTAGTATTTTTATCTCCATAATGAATCCATCGATCTCTGGCTCTACCAGACCAGTAAATCTCCTCCCTTTTCCAGTAGAGAAGTAGTTGTTCTCGAATTAAAAGTTCCTCCCCTTGTTGTTGTGGGGTAAAGGGGGGCATTAGAGGTATCGATTAGTTGCCGTTCGAGTTCTTTAATCTTTGTTTTGTTATTAGGGAATGTGATTTTTCCCCATGTTGCCAGCGCGTTTGAAGTAGTTTCTCGTTTCTGAAGCACCACTTGTAAGGCAGAACTATCCACAGGGTTAGTCCAAGCATTATCAACAATATCCCTGCATTGTGGGTGAAGGTACCAGTTTGTTTCAAAACGAAAGTGTCTCATTTGTCTTCTCCCTTTACCGTTAGGGAAGAGGATGAGGGGAGAGTGGTCAGACCCCACGGCAGGGGGAATAAACACAGTTGCATTGGGGAATTTGTCTATCCATTCCGTAGAAGCGAAAACCTTGTTAATCTTGGATTTGACCACATTCAAGTCATCTTGCCTATTGGTCCAAGTAAAATAGCTATCATAATTATGAATTTCTGTTAGCATATTGTTAGAAATAGAAAGATTAAAGTTTAAAATAAATTGCTGATTTGGTGGGGATGAGCTAAGTCTTTGATTACTGTTGGAGATGTCATTGAAGTCCCCCATAATAATAATAGGATCAGTGTGCCGTGATCTCCAATCTGTAATAGTATGATACAAAATTTGCCGTTCAAGATAAGTATTAGGGGTGTGGACAAACATATAATAATAAGAACTTAAACTATCATTAATACGAGCAGTAATATAGTAGGGGCAGGAGTCCAAAATACAAACAGAGACCTTCGAGTCCCACATCAACAAGAAACCCCCAGAGTGATTCAAGCTGCCCTGGGGGTTGACCACAAAATAATTCTCAAAATTTAAGTTCCTAACAAATAGTTTAGCATCACAATCCAACAACATTGTTTCACAAAAACAAGCCATAGCTGGTTTATACTCCCCAGCCATGGCCTTCAAAACCTGAACTGTCAAGGGTGCCCTGATGCCTTGACAGTTCCAAAATAACACGATCATTCAGGGTTCGCAGCCAACACCGGGTGGCTGGTACCTCGTCTTCCTTTCCCTCCACGCCTCTGCCTCCCACGAACCCTAGCACCACCTCTGCCACGATTCCTTGCCAACTCCTCCTCTAACCCACTCTCCATAGCAAGTCCAGAACTACCCACAGCAAAACCACCAGCAGTATTCATCTCATTACCAACTAAACCACCCATAACCTCATTACCAACCTCTATATCTGGAACCTTATCTTCATCCTTTTCAGGTTCTGTGTCACCATTTTTCACCCCATATAATTCTTCGAAATCACTATTACTGAGGTCCTTAATACCCTTAGCATTGTTCCTTCCCTGTACCATATCCGGAGCATCATCCACCAGCGCGTCACTAAGCTCAAGCCTCTCTTCTAAAGTTAACTGACGTAATTTACTCCCTTCCACACTATAAATGTTAGACTGAATCTTCTGCCTTTTGTTTTGAGTAGAAAATTGTCTTTTATACACCATCCTCCTTTTCTTAGCACTAGAGTTACTTCCAAATTTGAAACGTGTTGTACTATCCTCATCAGAATCAGTGGTATCTGTATTGGATGTAAGATTCTGAAATGCAGTCATATTAGAAGTATCATTAGAATTTCGTTTGTTCTCTTTAGACTGACTCTTCTTATCATTATCATCATCACTTATAAACACTGTTCGAACAGCTTGTTGAGTAAACGTACCTCTCCGAACAGCTTCACCAAGAACTTCCTCCAGCGTGTTCCTATTTCTGCCACGAGTTTCTCCACCCATATCCACATCACCTCTGGTTTCTGAAGTCTCATCAGTTTCCTCTCTACGCTTAGAATTACCCCTATCATTTCTCCTCTTAGACCGCTTCTCCCTAGAACGCTCATCCTGTTGACCAGAAGGAGCACCTTCATCATCACGATCCCATTTAAACACCCTTCCATGAGAAGTAAAGTTATCCCCCACGCGTCGTCGAATACCATATAAAGGCTGACTTAAAGTCTCCTTAATAACGTTCACCATATTCCATGTAATTAACCTGAGTTTCACAGCTGAGACCCCTTCTCTATCAATAGGATCTCCGCAGTTGTCTCTCTTATGACCGAGCTTACCACATTCAAAGCAGAACAGTCCCACATTTTCGTATTTAAAGGTAACCCACCCAACTCCATTCTCCTGACGGAGGTACACGCCTGGAGGGAGTGGGTCAATCACTCGAAAAGCAGCCCTAAACCTGAGGATGGGCACTATAGCACTATCATCTTCTTGGAAATCGATTTCTTCCAAGTCAGTAAAAGTCCTCGTGATCTGTTTGACAGTTTTAATGGTATTTTGAATATGCGCTAACCCTCCAACTTGAATCCAAGCAGCAGAATAGTTGGAGGTGGTGAAAGTACCATTAAAACTACCATTACCTTTCGTAAAACCAGCATGAAAACCAATCATATTTCCAGGTCGAAGGCCCCAAAGTCTGTCCCTCTCTCGTTGATCATCAATTTCAAGCTTAAAGTAGTTATGACTTACCTCATATACTATCACGTTGCCTCAAACATGCCACCTATCGAAAACCCATCTCCTAAAACCAGCAAGATTAACACGTTCATCTCCCATAATACGAACCATGAGTACCCTTCCTTTGTCAAGATTTTCCACTCTCCTGACCTTAATATCTAACTCAATAACCCCAATCTCTTCCTCTTCCACCGGGTCCAGGAAAGTAACCGGTAGCGCATGACGAGAATGAGTAGCCATTGGGTGGATGATGTAGTAAGCAGTAGAAAGTAAGTAAAGAGAATGAAGGGACAGAGAAAAGAGAAGGTTAGTTGTACAAGGATGTAAGTAAAAAATGAGAAGAACGAACGACGTTACCTTATATACCGTAGTCTGAGCCATAGAGTTGAAGCGGTGGGTGAGAATCTCGAAATGTACCGAGTGGAAATGAGCCGCGTAATTAACCTGGATCATACTTGGTTTTTGTTCCACGTGTACCCCACTAAGTAATATGAACCGATAAACTCTCCTAGTAAATCTCAAATAAAAATCATTAGACCTGTCACTAACCCTGCATGCGTGCCACCTAACCCAACCATTATCCTTGTAAGCCCATCCCATTAATGTAATCCAATCCACTAAGTGGACAGAAAAATCCAAACCCATAGCCCACTCCTCTCGACTCCAAAAATTATCTAGTAGTCTCACAAGGCCCAATTTCAAAGAAACGATTCCTGTTTGGCCCTCAAAGCTAGAACCACCCTTGACCACCGTATCTCCACCTCCCCTACAAAAGTTAGACGACTGAACCTTCCGACATCCCAGCCTCTAAATACAAAGAAAGCTAAGAGTAACCTCTCCATGAGAAATCGTATACCCAAAATAGTGCATCCTTACCCTAATCAAGCTATGTTCCATAGCAATCCCCAAAGAGTCCCAACTCGTCGCCGCCATCCCTCGAAGGAAGACCTTCCGATGGACAACCCAAAACTCCATGCCGCCAGTATCATCGTACTCCATAAGCCTTATATCCTCCAATTTGTCACCCAACCCCACCAGGTCATGGAACTTCAAAATTAACCCGTTCTTCATAACCCTACCCAGTTTCCCATGAACCCTTTTCCGATTACTCAGTCAGTAACCCAATAACCCTTCCTTACCTTTAGGCCTGTAATGTTTTATGCAAAGAATACTCCTCTCCGAGCTATGACACCTTTTCAGACCCTCCACTTCAAAACCCCAAATTCCAAAAGGTAGAGGAAGAGAGATATCCAAGAAAGCCCTAACCAGTTTTGATGGAGATAAGTGTTTAGACCAATTCTTCCGATTGTAAACCTTTTATAGGTCGAAATAGTTGATTATCTGTAGTGGATATCCATTAATTCGAAATTCGAAGGTTGAACAAGAAATCCCTCGAATTATCCACTGACCATCCGTAGATAGGCCCATCACGGCACTTCCATCACAAGTATTAGCTTTTAGACGGAGTCGATCACAGAGAAACAAGTGCACCTAAAAATATCTAATGAAAAGATGAATAATAAAGCTTGAGGAAACCCTAGAAAGTTGACTAGAAAGTCGCCTCTATCGCCTTATTTCGCACCTAGTGAGAGTGTAGTATGTGTCTACTTTTTTGGATGTACTCAACTGGAAATAGAAAGATAGAGTTCAAAGTGTGAAAATGTTATTTTTAATAGACTATATATAGTAAGGTATTTTAGAAAAGTTTTAAATGTCTTAATAATGGATCGAGCGTTCCTTGTAATATTTTTAGCTAAAAACAAATTTGAACTCCCCGTTGTACCCCTTAAGGGCCTTTAACCCTTTATCTATATTATATTTCAGAGTTTTTTCTACGATTCAAATTTACCTGTATAAGTGGTGACCAGGATTAAATCTGGTCAAACATAAGTGGTGGCCAGGATTGATTTTGTCCAAACATAAGTGGTGGTCAAGATCGTTTCTGGCTCACTTATCATTAATTGTATTCTTTATTTCATTTATTTTAATTAAAAAAAATAAAAGAACTATTTAGTAAACGTTCTCAGACCCTAATCTTATCCCATTTACTCTTAAACCTAATATTTATTACATTTTTTACCGCTCTCTCCTACTCTGAGGACCATTCTACACCATCAAGAAAACCGCCTCCTTTCCACCATGCCGCCTTTCTGCTAAAGAAAGTCCCATCTTCACACTCAACTTTCCACCACCAAGCCGCTCTGTTGCCATTTCACACAAGAAAAACGCTCGCCGCTCAAGGCCCATTTTCAACCATCATCCACCGTTAGCATTAATCGGACGGGTCGAAAGAATACACATATATATAGGTAGAGATAGAGTAAAAAGTTGTGAGTGTGTGCTGTACGTTGTTTATCTCCGGTCATATTTCGCCGGCGTGAATGGTGGAAAATTGGCCGTGAATTTAGGTAAATCAAAGATTAATTTCGAAATTTTGGAGATTAATTCCAAAGCTGGGTTGGAAGTCAATTTGAGGAAGAGATTCATTGGGGTGACCTAGGCTAGGCCACCATTGCCAAAGGGTGCTGTTGTTGGCTGAGTAAAAAGCCTCCAATTTGGTTATCTCGATAATGTCGAATTTATATGGGCTATAATTGGTGTCGAATTCCAAACAAAAACTCTTTTAATTGATAATAAGACCGTTAAATCACAGATTTGGGATACTGCTGGCCAAGAAAGTTATGTTGTTAAAAATTAATCAACAAAATTCTAATTATACAAAATAATAAAATAATATTTTGTGAATTTGGTTGGATACTAAGAAGCGAAAATGAATAAATTAGAAATATTGATTAATTCGAACGAATGAATAATTTGCTGACCATTTTAATTTTTTACAAATTTCTAAAGAAAAAAGTAGGGTTTTGAATCAATTTTTTATTTCACCCAGGTATATATAGAGTAGTAACAAGCGTATACTATCGTGGTGCTGTTGGTGCAATGTTAGTCTACGACTTAACAAAACGTCAATCATTTAACCATATGGCAAGGTGGCTTGAGAAATTACGAGGCCATGCAGATAAAAACATGTCATAATGCTAATTGGTGATAAATGTGATTTTAGGAAGTCTAAGAGCAGTACCAACTAAAGATGCATAAGAATTTGCAGAAAGAGAGAATCTATATTTTATGGAAACATCGGCACTTGAATCCACGAATGTTGAAAACGCATTCATGAGAGTCTTAACAGAAATATATAGGATTATAAGTAAGAAATCACTGAATGCTAATGAACCTATCAACTATGGATCAGTATCATCTTTGAAAGGGACAAGGATTATTGTTCCAGACCAGGATTCAGATTCTGGGGGAAGACAAGGTGGTTGTTGCATGTCTCAGTGATATATTCGCATAATCAAATACAACTCAGTTCCTTTCTTTTTTCAGTTTTCTCGAATTTATTCAATTTATTTCTGGTTTTTATATATACAGATGGAGATCGAGAAGTGTTAAACGAGATTCACTTGGTTCGCATAATCAAATACAGACTATGAAGGTGCTGACGTGGACAGTGTCGACGAAGAAGATAACCGGAGAATTTCGCCGGCTAATTCTTCAATTTCAAGTCATGGTAACCGCCGTCCGGCTAGAGGATCTGTCCGGTCACCTTGAGCGTCAAGAATTATCGATGCAACAACAATCAGAGCTCCGATACCCAGAAAAGGAGCGGAACAGATGCGATCTCAAGCTTCGGGGTCATCTCAACAAATTATGGAAAATATAGGGACTTTAACTACCTATTTGAAGCGTAATCGATTCGTAAGTGCAGATATTAATTTCATGGAGGCAAAATTGCAAAATAGTTCTTCTAAAAAAGTTTTAGGGACCTTATTGAAAGTATTAGAAACTTCTGGGGTAAATTCGAATTTACCTTTAAATCAGGTGGTCAATTCGCTTATTCAAGATATTTTTGGGTCAAATTCGAACTTAATAGAAAATATTGGGACTAATTCGAATATACCAAAAACATTTGAGGCAAATTCGAAAATAACAGTAAATTCAGGGCCAAATTCGAATATAATATAAATTTCAAGTGCAAATTCTAAGCTACGAGATAGTCAAGAGCCTAACTCACAAATTCCAACAACTGTAGGGCTGATTTGACTATTCCAGCAAACTTAGGGGCTGATTCGTTAGAGTCTAATTCTGCAGTGATCAACATGAAAAATTCTACTTCTTCGAGGACTTTTTTGCAATCTTTGGATAATAAAGAGACTTCTAAGGCAAACAAAAAAGCATCAGCGCCTGATTCTTTTATTAATGAATCTGCTGTTGCAGATTTGAGTCATAACAGGTCAGGTAACACTCCTTTAGCTGCTCCTATTTTCTCTTTGATAGATATAGCTGCTGCAAATGAAGTTGTTGGCCCGAAAAAACATAGTATTTACACCGAAAGAATTTTGGGACAAGAGCTTTTAATTGGCGAATTTTGTTCCGAAAATACTAGCTTGGAGGAGCCTATTTCAAACCCGATTCTTTGCCGCCAACTATAGCTTGGGAAAATCAACAAGACACATCCATTTATGATTAGTACAACCACAAATTCAAGAGTTCGATTTGAAGCCTGGGATCTTGCTTCTTTGTACTCCAAAGAAATTAAACAGTTTTTTCTTTTATTGAGTAGGCTTGCATGCCATGATTTGTGCCCTCATCTCCTCTTTATGAGAGTTAGTGGGTTTACTTTTGATGTTCATTGATTTTACTTGAAATTTCTAGATGAGGATAGTACTACTTTTAGTTTAGTTACTAGAGTAGTATTTTTTGATTGTACCGGTTTCACCAGGTTGCACAGTTTACCGTCGTTTATGACTGTCTTTTTCATATTACCTATTTACCCGACCCAAAAAAAAAGAATTTAGTTGACGAATGAAGTAAGTGTTGGAAAAGCAAAAGAGGTGCCAGCTCATGGAGATATATATGAAGCTCATAAAAATATATATGAAGAGTCTGGAAAAGCAAAGGATTAATATCCACTTCTTTAGATCACGGACTCGATACTTGGCACCTTTTGTATTATGTTTACTCCGAAATTGTATGTGTATGGCTGATTAACTTGCTATTCAGGTGTCGGTCCCACATTTTTCAATTTATAAAATAATATGATAAGTTTTCTGATACGGGTCCCATCTTTTTTTAGGCGCCACTTTTAGCGAAATATCCTGCGAGTATTTTAGTAACAGTTTTTTTGTATAATTTTGTTGTTTCGTTTATGGTGTTAATCTCAAACCTATGACTGACTTTAGAAGAAACATAAGACATTATATTTTAGTCATACACGTAGGTATATAGAATTCGCTGGTATATCCTTCAATTATAGAAGTGTTCGTTTTTTCTTGAATAAAATGTAACATGCTCATATTTTATTGTCTTTGAAACATGTATATACTTGACCAAAAAAGTTGTTACAAAAATAGAATATTTACTTTGTTCATGAAAAGTGCAATTACTTATTTTATGAAAAAGGCAAGATCACTCAGAGAATTAACGCAGGGCCACCACTAGCAACTTCATTTATCTCATACACATATAACTCTTGAATTTTTCCTACAATACCAATTATTTAAAACAAGTAAAATATAGAATAACTACCCTTATGATTAAAAAAATAATAACTATATATTTAGATAACTTATATTAATAAATTCTTGCCGAAATTAACAATTCTGGCCTCTTATTACTTAGTTTTGTGACAAAACACTTTGTGTTGTTTTCATATTGAATAGGTATAATAATCTTATTGAGGTTTATGCTATATTAATATGTTTTCTTCAATTCTTGGCTCAAAAGTAAGTTTAATTGTATATTAAGTAAGATTTATGAATTTTAGCAGAATTTTAATTTTTCATAGTGTCTTCAGACACGGGCTATACCTAGTATTTATATATATACACTCACTAGGGAATGCCCTAAAGGTACTTAGACAAAATTTAATTTAAAAAACCATAATTGATTGTACAAAATTCATAATTTAGTTTATATTAATACTTGAATGGAAAACTAGTCTGGATCCAAAGTGTGCTTTCGATTATCTTTGTACCTTCCAAAGGTAATTTCTTAGCTATATAAACATGGGTAGTTGTAAAACTTGTTAATTATTTGCTTTGCTATTCCATGTTCTTCGTATTGTATATCTTGATTTCTTCGAGAATCAAGATCTCAAGTATTGATAATGATACTATAATTGACCGGTAGGATTAATATATTTCACATCAATGTCCTTACAGGGGAGTTACACATTTTGCTATGGTCATGAAAAATATTAGGTGGGTAAAAAATATCAACATCTCACTTCTCTATGAGTCTTGCCAACCTGGGGTAATTTTAACGGCCCCCCTAAACTGAGCTCTTATAACGTTTGATCACATGTCGTTTCTTGCAAACCAGTTCAGTCACGGTTGAATGATGATAATGTTGTTGGTCCCAATATAATGAAGAACAAGAAAGCAAGATTAATATACCTTAAATACTATACTTATACTTCTTAATATAAATTTTACAGGCTACAACCTTTTACAAAGTAAATTCACACTTTTCTCTCTTGTTTTTTTCACTCTTCTAATATGAAAATTACAAATGGATGCTTGCTATTTATACTACTAAATAGGCGATGTAAATTAAATACTATCTAAAACTATAAAAAGACAAATGACTAAATTTATTGCAATCCAAAGGTTCATCATGTATGTTCATTTGGACCATCGATCTTCCAGATTCATTATCCGTTGATCTGTCAGATTTATGAATTTGTCTTGGTTGTTGAAGAGTTACATGAATCTAGAATTATTTTGATTTGTGTATTTCAACACACCCTTCAACCCAAAATAATCTTCATACCGAGCAATGATCTTAACTTATTGAAAGTAACCGTTGGTAACGCCTTTGTGAAAATATCAGCAACTTGTTCTGAAGTATTACACTGCTTCAACTATCGTCTTCTCTTTCACCTGATCTCTTAAAAGTGAAACTTAAGATCAATATGCTTGCTTCTTCCATGTTGTACCAGATTTTTAGACAACTCGATCGCTGACTTGTTATCCACATAAATAGTAGTCAGATGTTCTTGTTCATGATTTAAATCTTTCAATAAATTTCTCAACCAAATTGCTTCACAAACTGCTGGAGATAGTGCAAAATATTACGTCTCACACGAAGACAACGCAACCACACTTTGTTTCTTTGAATTCCACGTAAGACCCAAGAAAAAATATATACCCACTGGTGCTTTTCCTTTCATCTTGATCACCTCCCCAATCACTATCAGAATATCCATACAATATAGCATCTTCCTGATAAGGATAATTGGTGGTCCTTTGCGTGTTCTAAAATAAATGCAAAAGTAATCGAACCACAACCGCAAGTGTACGGTTGTCCCAAGTAGTAATAAGTGATTCTAGGATCGTTCGCATGGACGGTTTGGTCAACTACAATGCTTATCGAACAACGAATGGTTGCACTTAGGAAAGCAAATAAAGATAATATGTTTGATTGTTTGTTTTTATTATTTCTAAGTAATGAAAGACTAAATGGAAAATGCAATTAACTACTAAGACGCAAGCAAATAAATGTGAAATGCAAATATGAGAAGGTAGCACTTGAGAACGCAAGGGATCCTCCTAATTCTATTTCATAACCTATTCTGTTTAAGGGCTAAATTGGTCAGTTACAATGGTCGGGATAATAAATTCCTTATACCCCCGTCAGGGTGGACTATAAGGCTATCCTAGAGTGTCACTAGTCCCGTCAGGGTAAATATGATCCACTTTTAGATGATTAAGCAATTTACCACATTGGCCCTAAAATTAGCTAAGTTCATCAGAATCAATAGCTTCTATTTTAGATTTAATAATTAATTCTGTACCTAAATCCTCCGTCAGGATGATCCACACTGAAAGTCCTAGAGGGGGGGTGAATAGGATTACTAATAAGATTAATGCCTAATTAAAATCTTTTGGACAATAATAAGTTTAAGAGAAAACTTCTAAGTCAACTAATATAAATCAAACACTTAAAGGATCATGCAATGTAAAGAGTAAGGTTTGATATAAAAGTATAACTAGTGAAAAGCTAATCCAATATCTTAAACTACTCTAGAAGACTATATGTTAGAAATACTAGATAAACAATTCAAGCAAGCATATAATCAAACATATAGAATGCGGAAAGTAAATAGAGTAGGGATAGAAAGATACACACGATTTATAGTGGTTCGGTTTCCCTACATCCACTACCTAAGGAAGCCTCCTTAGGATTTCAAGCTTTTCACTAAGCTTCCGTGTCTCTCTTAACCGGGTCGAGAACACAATAACCTTTACAAACTCTTCGATAACACGAAGGACACACCACTTGCGTAATCACAACACAAGGACACCAAGTATACTCCCTATACTTGAATTCTCTCTTAATCTATCTATTACAAGACCTAGACTTAAGAGGATAGCAACAAAGTGTTTAAAGGTTTGCTAATTAAAGCTTGTATCTAAAACTCCTAAAGAGTGGATATGACTATAAGCTTGTATACTCCTTCTTGAGTGGATAGAACCTTGTGGCTTAATTGATTAACTCCTTGAAAGGATTAATAAGCACACTAAGATTGAATTTGACTATGTATAGCTCTTGACACCTTCTTGAATGATAGCAATTAAGCCCCTTAATGTTTGTAATTAGTTGGTGTAGTTGTAGCCTTGAAATAGCTTCAATTTATAGAAGAAAATGGCTCCCAACGGTCATAAGGTTTGAGTCTAACGGATCTATTAATCTCCCAACGGATATATTTCTTATGACTTGGCTTTTGTGCAGAAAACCCTTCTTTGCGGTATACCGCAGCGGTGTACCGCGCTTCAGTGTTTAATTTTCTTGCTTACTGGTCGGGCTAGTCCTCTATACCGCGCCCTGGTCCGCGCTTGGTCCGGTATACCGTAGCGGTGTACCGCGCCTAGTAAACTTTGAAGGAAAAGACTTGGATCAATAATTTTTCTTCACGAAAGTTGTTGTAAACATTATTCTAAGAATCCTTGAAGTTGAACACTAAGGCAAATTCTCAATAAACATAAAGAAACGGTTAATAGCATTTGTAAGAGAATAAGATTCTTAAGATAATTAAGTTTAAACAACATGATAATGAAGGAGCTTTTTGATGAAAAGAGTGCAAGAAAGAATGTTAATAACAAGAGAAAATAGCACACTAATCACAAGAGGATTTGTCACATTAAAACACCTAATTAGGGAGGCTATATGCCAACAATCTCCCCCTTTTTGATGATGACAAATCCTTCACTAAAACACCTTAGGAAGGATATAAAAGATTAAGCATTTATGAAATAAAGCTCCCCCTCACAATAAGCATGCATTTGTGAGTTTTAAAAACGTGCAAGTTTTTGAAAGTTTTAGTGCACATAAAATTTCTCCCCCTTTGTCTTCATCAAAAAGACGGGGTAAAAAAAAAAACAACTAAGAGTAGAAGAGCAAAGACAACTCGAGTGAATAGATTTTTAAACAATGATAGAGAGAGTGTGCAAGAGTTTTAGATAAGAAAACGATTTTAAGAAGGTGATGCACAAAGATAGATAAGAGTAAAGGATAGAGATATTTACCAACTCCTTGATTGATACATGTTCATTTCAAATGCTTTCTAATGACACAAACAATTAGTAGCAATATAAGAAATAAAAGATTAGTAAGCATTTGAGTTTTTTAAAAATTTAAACAAAGTCTCCCCCTTACAAAGTGCATAGATTTTGTTTTAATTTTGAAAAAGTTTGATTGACAATTTTACCCTAAAAAGAACACTTGAAAACATTTTGAAGAAAGTTTAGGGGTAAAATGTATTTTTTGAAAAACAAGGGGTCAAGATGTATTTTTCAAAACTTTGGGGTCTAAACGCAATTTTGAAAAAATCTATTTGGGACCACAATGCAAATTTCAAACTTGTTAGGAACAATGCTATAGAGAGCAAACTATAGGGACTAAGAAGCAATATCAAGAAGTACCTATAACATCAAAGATCATGTTAGCAACATAAAGATCAAATCAACAAAGATAGGCAACTAACAATCAAGATAAAAGCAAGTACCAATTATCCAAATAAAACATTTAGCATCCTAACAAATAAAGCAACGTAGCAAAATCCTAGATGTCCAAAACACGGACCCATAAAAACTTAAAAGCATAAACATCCATAAAACAAGTTCTAATAAAAAACCACATAAGCAATTAACGACTCATAAACCACCAAGAAAGATTAAAAACATGAATTCAACCACCAAACACCAAGCACCAAATACCAAACCACGATGAATCAACGGTTATCACGAGGAGATCGACTCCTAGATCTTCTACCATTCCCAATATCATCACGAATGCACGAAACATCACCTTTTATACATGAGAGCTCATTCGCAAGATTCCCAATCTTTTCTTCCAAAACCCCAAATTTTCTTTCTATTTTATCTTCCAAAGCCACAAATTTACTACCTATATAATCCATAAAACGAGACATAGCACTTTCGAAACCGGATGGATTAGGAGGGTTAACATTGATGGGTTGGCTAGGAGTGGGCTCATTTGGATTTGGGTGTTCTTGATCCGGGTTTTCTACTAAAATTAGAGTCTCAAGCATTGGACCATCGTTGCGCTTTCTAGCTTCAAGAATACGATTACGAATAGTGACATCCGAGATACGATTAATAGTGGAGATCGGAACATAAGTGTTGTTATAAATAACAAATTTCATTCTAAGAATCGTGAGATAATCGAAATTCCAAGACTTATTCATAGGTTTTACATTAGTCCCTCCAAAAGAAATATCATTAGCTTCAAAGACTTTGGATAGAAAAATACCGTAAGGGACTTTATCCCGAGAGGCACGAGCGTGATTCATCCATTTGAACATAATTGCAATGATGTTTATCGGTTGTTTGGAGAAGATCAAGAATAAAAGATAAGCTTCATACGGGATAAGTTTAGCATCATGCTTATCTTTCGGAATAACGGCCGAGATAAGAAACTTGTGGGCCACGATAAATTCCGGGTCAAAGTTACGAATATTCCAATTTCCATCCTCAACAACCATTCTACTATTAACGAACTCATTCACTTCATTTTGAGCAACAATATCTATATTTGAATTATCCCAACCACTCGACCAAAACCCGCTAAAACCATCCGAAGGTATATCAAATTTAGTGCACAAAGTATTTGATTTCAAACGTAAAATGTTACCCGAAACAATTGATTTAACCGAAGTAGTAGCATGATTAAATTCAAAATTCGTATAAAAATCTTCGATTAACCCGATTGCCAAATGACTACCCGAAAAAGCAAATATCTTATGAAATTTTTGAATTGAAAAGAGAATATAGAGAGAGTTTTCACCGGAGGGAAAAGCCGAGGGGCAAATCGTTCTTCCCGGTAGAGCATCGAAAGGCCGGAGTGGTGGTGGTGGTGGTGATGGTGACTTCGCCGGAGATGGTTCACGGTGGCGGCTTGAGGAGGCTCCGGTGGAAGCTTTTTTCTTGTTAGCAATTGATTTTGTTCTAACCATGGTGGAAATTGAAGTGGGTAATGGAGTAGGAAGAGAGAGGAGTTATTTAGGTGGTGAAAGAGGGTGTTTTTGGTGGTGGAATCGGAGTGATGGTGGCCGGATTTCGCCAAGGAGGAGGAGTGAAGAAGATGAAATGAAGAAGTGAAGAAAAAATGCAGAAAAACGGGTTCTTAAAACCTGTCAAACCCTTACGTGCGGTGTACCGCGGGATTCGTCCGGTGCACCGCACGAGTCCTCGATTTGCACAATAAAAAATCGCCCGAAACACACTCGAAACTTCCCCAAAAGACTCGGAATGATATAAAATAATTTTGAGCATCTTTGTTTTGAAAAGAAGAGCCAAGGGGAACCTAAAAACTCATGTAACAGTTATTTTCACAAAAGACCCTAAGTTTTCTAAAAGTGCAAAAAGACCCTATGCAAGAATAAAGCAAAACTAAAGCATGAAAAAGGACAAGAACTACAAGATAGCATCACAAGTTGATAAAACACATAAAACACAATAAACACATAATTAAAAAACACAAGAGAGGAAAGAATATCACCGTATTTTCCTTTTATGAGGTTTGAACGTCCTTTTGCATAAAATTCCATTTTCTTGACGCTCAACACCTTCAATGCAAATTACTATGGTAACCGAGGTGGAATGGATCCGGAAATGTTGTTAGCATTTGTCTCGATCCATATTGGTTTTTCCCTTGTAGGTATTAAAGATCCACTAATAAGTTGTTCATGGTAATGGCACGTAGAATCATGATGGCCGGTTTTACCACAATCATTGCAATAACTTCTTTTTCGAGTTAAGCTATCGTGTGAGGGATTTGAACAATAGGTTTGACCATTCTTCTCAATATCCAAATAGTAAGTTCCTACAAAAAGTGGAGGTCGTGTAGAAGACGAACTTTCCAAAAGATTAAATTCCATATCGTTTACTCTACTAACGATTAAGCTATTCACGTAGAGTTAGGCTCTGATACCAATTGAAAGTCCTAGAGGGGGGGTGAATAGGATTACTAATAAGATTAATGCCTAATTAAAATCTTTTGGACAATAATAAGTTTAAGAGAAAACTTCTAAGTCAACTAATATAAATCAAACACTTAAAGGATCATGCAATGTAAAGAGTAAGGTTTGATATAAAAGTATAACTAGTGAAAAGCTAATCCAATATCTTAAACTACTCTAGAAGACTATATGTTAGAAATACTAGATAAACAATTCAAGCAAGCATATAATCAAACATATAGAATGCGGAAAGTAAATAGAGTAGGGATAGAAAGATACACACGATTTATAGTGGTTCGGTTTCCCTACATCCACTACCTAAGGAAGCCTCCTTAGGATTTCAAGCTTTTCACTAAGCTTCCGTGTCTCTCTTAACCGGGTCGAGAACACAATAACCTTTACAAACTCTTCGATAACACGAAGGACACACCACTTGCGTAATCACAACACAAGGACACCAAGTATACTCCCTATACTTGAATTCTCTCTTAATCTATCTATTACAAGACCTAGACTTAAGAGGATAGCAACAAAGTGTTTAAAGGTTTGCTAATTAAAGCTTGTATCTAAAACTCCTAAAGAGTGGATATGACTATAAGCTTGTATACTCCTTCTTGAGTGGATAGAACCTTGTGGCTTAATTGATTAACTCCTTGAAAGGATTAATAAGCACACTAAGATTGAATTTGACTATGTATAGCTCTTGACACCTTCTTGAATGATAGCAATTAAGCCCCTTAATGTTTGTAATTAGTTGGTGTAGTTGTAGCCTTGAAATAGCTTCAATTTATAGAAGAAAATGGCTCCCAACGGTCATAAGGTTTGAGTCTAACGGATCTATTAATCTCCCAACGGATATATTTCTTATGACTTGGCTTTTGTGCAGAAAACCCTTCTTTGCGGTATACCGCAGCGGTGTACCGCGCTTCAGTGTTTAATTTTCTTGCTTACTGGTCGGGCTAGTCCTCTATACCGCGCCCTGGTCCGCGCTTGGTCCGGTATACCGTAGCGGTGTACCGCGCCTAGTAAACTTTGAAGGAAAAGACTTGGATCAATAATTTTTCTTCACGAAAGTTGTTGTAAACATTATTCTAAGAATCCTTGAAGTTGAACACTAAGGCAAATTCTCAATAAACATAAAGAAACGGTTAATAGCATTTGTAAGAGAATAAGATTCTTAAGATAATTAAGTTTAAACAACATGATAATGAAGGAGCTTTTTGATGAAAAGAGTGCAAGAAAGAATGTTAATAACAAGAGAAAATAGCACACTAATCACAAGAGGATTTGTCACATTAAAACACCTAATTAGGGAGGCTATATGCCAACACACACGCCACAAATCTGGAATAGCCTAGATACTAATACCTGTTCTTAGTTCGCGACTCTAAAAACAGTAAATAATCTCAAATTATCAAAAAGAGTAAAAGACCCAATTTAATTTAATTTAATTTAACAGAAACCCAAATTCAGGACATGAAATTCAATAAAATTGGGATTCACCCATAAAGCATTCTCAAGTACTATAATGGAATTAGCTCATAATAATTGAAAAGAAAACTAAATTAAAAGTAATAAGACTCATATTGTTTTACAGAAATAAAATACAGAGAAACCTAATTTCGGAATTGGTTTGGCTATGAATTGGAGATATAGACAGTCTCCAGCTCCAAGCTTCTTCTTTTCCTTGTTTCTGCTTCTTCTCTGGACACTCTCTTCAAAGGATGAATTGAATTGAAGAATAAAATGAGAGGTCTTTGACTCTCTCTAAGGATTTGTAAATTGAAGAAAAATATGAGAGGTGAGAAATAATGAGGTCAAAAGCTCCTTTTATAAGTTCAAATTCGGAATGGGCTTTTAATTAGGGATTAAGTGAATAATAAAAAGTCCAAGTCCACTAATCAAGCCCAAATCCCGTAACTACTGCACCACCTTCACTAAAACGGCTTTTCCCGCTTCGTTATAACTCTGATTGACCTGAAATCACTTGCTAAAGTTCCGTAACTCGATAAGGAATGTTTCTCTTCAAAGGTCAGCGGCTAAATCATATCTTAAACGCCTTGAAATCAACAATCTTTGGCCTGTTTTCCAGATTTGCAGCTCTAAAATCAAATTCTTTCGGGATTTATCTTCAAGTCTTGACTCCATATCACGATCTTTGACTTTATTCTCGGATTCCTCTCCTAGCTAATATTCAAAACCTACAAAATTTTCACTAAAATACACAAGATTACGCGCAAAAGTTTAATAAATCAAAAATACTAGAAATAAAAGAGGAAATTCGGATTATTGCATATTTAGCCCAAAAGTCTATCAAATTAATCAAATAAAAACCAAAAATGATGTCTCCCAAGGGCATAAAATTAGAACATTTAGGGAGACATCAAGACCCCCAACTCAAACCTTTGTCGTCCTGACAAAGCAAAACTAAAAACAAGGGGAATGAAGTAGATGCAAGAGAAAATAGAAGCTAGTAAATAAACCCAAAAACAATTCTAAAGATAAATCTCATATAGCAAACATTAAGAACTAACATACACATACACTAATCATGCAACATCAAACATAAATAACTTCAATCATAAAATTAACTTTGCAATGCTAGAAGGTTACACTTGTACTTATCTCATTATGATGGCTATAGTTTGTTCCTCGATCCTTACTCGCTTTGAACGCTCCACTTAGTATACAACCTATTAACTTACCATGAACCTAGGAATCACGAGGACTTTACGATTTTAGCATAGGCTTAGGGACGGTGTGGTATGTATATTTGGTAAATTTGAAGTGAGCTTTTGGCTCTCTCCTCACTTACCATCAACAACTGTCCACGAGCTTGAGTTTACACTCATATAATGTTCTCACTCAACCCATTTGACGCGCTAATGTTGCGTCCCCAATGTCAACCCAATTAATCTAAGATGATTTTTCGAAATATTCCACTTTGCTGGTTTATTTTATTCTTTCTTTCTTTTTATTTTCTTTTCCATTTCTTTTCTTATTTTTTTTGTACAAGATACCCATGACCATCATTTTGATGTGAAAGGTCATGTCTCTTATAATTTTTTTCTTCTTTTCTCTTTTTCAAATCCCGACAAAGGGTTACAAATAATAATATCATCTTAATTTTGTGCCTCAATATAAACACATAAATCCCACCCCAATGTAATTTCCCAAATGTGGACCCTCCACCCCAAACTCAAGCTCGAGACATGTCTCAGGATCGTGATTCAAGTGCGGGTCATTTGGTCATGCCTAATAATCTAAGGGATAATGGGCTTATATCGTGGCTACAAAATAAAAGGCTTAAGGCTCAAAATTGGGCTAAGACGGATAAAATTATTATAAGGGATATCAAGCTAAAAGGCTACAAATGCCTAACAAAGAACTGCCCCTATCATTTTCCTAGCTACATGGTTCGTCTCTAGTTCATATCTAAGTGGGTTCTCTACTAATTTAGATCTCACGTTCTACAAACCAAACATTTTCCTTAAGTATAAGCTTACTTCTTTTGCATTGTTCATTAATTTTTCCTATTCATTATCTATGTTTGCATGCAATTAAAGCGCGTTTTATGTTATTCCCTAAAGTCCACTATCTACTATCATAGATTCATCAAAAGTATGCTTAAAAGGGACATTTAAAATCTTCTACAGTCAAACGCAACTCCTAATTGATTTATTGAAAGCAATTAAAAACAAATAAACACATAAAACCTGGGATGAGGCAACGAACCCCACCCCAAACTCAAAAATGATTCGTGTCCCCACGACTCAAAAAGACTCAATACAGCAATTAAACTAATATACACTAAATGAGAAAAGAATCGGGAAACATATCTGGATCGACACTAGGCCGATTACGTGTAGTCTCATGTTAGGGTTTTGAATACTACTTCATCAAGCTTTAAAGATCATTTAATTGTTGCATCCATCTTGAATAGAGTGTTCTTCATTACCTCGAACTCTTTGGCCATATTTTCCAAATCTTCATCATTTCCTATCTCTCTAAATCATCATTTCTTCTACGAAAATCTTTCCTCAACACCCAACTTTCCATCTTCATCATGTTCTTCGTACCTTTTCCAACATTCATGGTCATCTGTGATGACCCCAAACTCAATTTTTCACCTACTTAAAGATTACTTGCAAAATATATAATATTAATAGGCTCAAACAATTCACAATTCCTCCGCTAAATAACTAAAATAAATCTTAATTCCCAACTGGTAATAGAAAGAAAAGAAGAGTTCTAGCTATTTTACCGGATTGGCCATGGAATTTATGATGATTTGATACCTTGCACTTGCAATCTCCAACCTTCAAAGTACCAAAGCTATTGATGAAACTTGTGTCTCTTAATATTGTTGAAAGTGGCACAGTAATGGGATTGGTGATTTATTTGAGATGGGTATTTAATATCTATGGTGTTGGAGAGGTTTAAAGGATATAATTTAAGCTTTGGTGAAGAAATTTTTGGGTTAAAACTTGAATTTCTTGGTGTTTTTGGAAAGATTTGTGATTGTTAATGTGTTGGGATGATGTTTAGAGGTAAGGATTGGTGATATATTGGTGTTTTGATGATGGATTTTGAGTGTTTTTGGAGCTTTGGTTCGTCATCAATGGTGTTTCATGTGTTGGAGGCCAAAGGAGAGGGAAAAATAAGGTTTCTTAAGCTTTAGGTCTGTTTTTGTCGAGACCACGACCGGCATGCCGGTCAGATGACCGGCTAGCCGGTCGCGAACGACGACCTCCCCAACAGCTAGGTCTCGAAAAGTTATGCAGTTTAGGCTCAAAGATCATCTGATTTGGACACCCGAGCGCAAAGATATCGCTTGCCGAACTTTTCTCTGATTGTTTTTTTTTAACCTCTGACGCAAGCCTCTTGCGTCGTTGCTGACGCAGTGACCAGAAACTTCCTTCTTCCCTGGCCGGCTAGCCGGTCGCTGACCCGTATGCCGGCGGCACGTCGCTGGCGCGAATGAAGACGCAGTCATGCTGCGTCATTGCTGACGCAGTGGTCAGAAACTTTTAGCTGCTTATCTGAACTTTTCGACTTCACCATTGGATAGAGCTCAAAAAGTTATGCGGTTTAGGCTCAAGAAAAAGTTAATTCCGACCTCCGAGCGTCACGTTATGATCTTTCGAAATTGCTGATAACCTAACTACCCCCAACTCATGACCTTTACTCCTGTAATCATCAAAAACACCAACCTTTCTCATTTCTTAAAAATAAACACTAAATAAATAAACATTACTCTAATTTACACTAAGAATTTTAAAATACATGAAAGCAATTTAAAACATGGGTTGTCTCCCAAGAAGCACTTTTGTTTATTACGTCTTTAAGTTCGACGCGTTACCTTCCATGAAGATGGTATTGAAGCCCTTGCGGTGTTCCTCCGCTTAAACTCGCCTCTTCCTTGATGTAAAATTTTTAGATACTTCTCCCTTAGAATATTATTCAATCGATCTCTAAAAGGGGGTGGGTAAGTACTTCGTTTCGCCTTCTTACTTTCACGGCGAAACTCATTCTCGTCCACATGGTATATTGGGATTGCTTTTGTTGGATTAATTACCTGTTTATCTTCAATAAATTTAGCTCGAATCCATTTCTTATCAAGAAGACATTCCTCTATACATGCTTCTATCTCGGGTAATCCAACCTCTCCAATTACATATTTATTATTTCTAGAATTCACGAACTCCTTCCAATCTATGCTTTGTTGGACTTGTGGGGCTGCAAGGTGAGCGTACAATGTATGCATGATTATATTATGTGTGGGTAAAACTAAGGGAAACCCCCAATCTAGCATCATATCTAGGAGGGTCGAGACATGATCATCTCGTATTCGCTTAAGTCTAGTCTCTTGAATTTTTCCTAAATTTTCTACTTCCATACTAGACTCCATTATCAAATCCACATGTACCTCTTGCATCAAATTCAGTTCGTAACCTTAAAATTCATTCACATTTAATCCAGAGAGAGTTAGTTGTGGAGGTCGTTGGACATGCCCGGTCCATTGATTGTTCGATTCTTGCTCTTCCGTGTATTGATAGGATGGTTGGTAGAAGTTACTACCCCATTGTTGATATTCCGAAGAGTCTTCCCTATAGTCGAATGGACCGGAGTCTGGATAATATCCTCCATACATATTTAGTGGAATGTCTTGATCATTACCCTAAATATAAGAACCTGTAAAAGAAAACAAACAAAAACCAGCGTAAAACCGAAAAATAAAAATGCAACTAACACTAAAAGATAAACACCGTGGTCACACGCTACCGTCCCCGGCAGCGGCGCCAAAAACTTGGTGGTCCTTTGTGTGTTCTAAAATAAATGAAAAAGTAATCGAACCACAACCGCAAGTGTACGGTTGTCCCAAGTAGTAAGAAGTGATTCTAGGATCGTTCGCAGGGACAGTTTGGTCAACTACAATGCTTATCGAATAATGAATGGTTGCACTTAGGAAAGCAAATAAAGATAATATGTTTGATTGTTTGTTTTTATTATTTCTAAGTAATGAAAGACTAAATGGAAAATGCAATTAACTACTAAGACGCAAGTAAATAAATGTGAAACGCAAATATGAGAAGGTAGCACTTGAGAACGCAAGGGATCCTCCTAATTCTATTTCATAACCTATTCTGTTTAAGGGCTAAATTGGTCAGTTACAATGGTCGGGATTCTAAATTCCTTATACCCCCGTCAGGGTGGACTATAAGGATATCCTAGAGTGTCATTAGTCCCGTCAGGGTAAATATGATCCACTTTTAGATGATTAAGCAATTTACCACATTGGCCCTAAAATTAGCTAAGTTCGTCAGAATCAATAGCTTCTATTTTAGATTTAATAACTAATTTCGTACCTAAACCCTCCGTCAGGATGATCCACACGCCACAAATGTGGAATAGCCTAAATACTAATACCTGTTCTTAGTTCGCGACTCTAAAAACAGTAAATAATCTCAAATTATCAAAAAGAGTAAAAGACCCAATTTAATTTAATTTAACAGAAACCCAAATTCAGGACATGAAATTCAATAGAATTGGGATTCACCCATAAAGCATTCTCAAGTACTATAATGGAATTAGCTCATAATAATTGAAAAGAAAACTAAATTAAAAGTAATAAGACTCATATTGTTTTACAGAAATAAAATACAGAGAAACCTAATTTCGGAATTGGTTTGGCTATGAATTGGAGATATAGACAGTTTCCAGATCCAAGCTTCTTCTTTTCCTTGTTTCTGCTTCTTTTCTGGACACTCTCTTCAAAGGATGAATTGAATTGAAGAATAAAATGAGAGGTCTTTGACTCTCTCTCTAAGGATTTGTAAATTGAAGAAAAATTTGAGAGGTGAGAAATAATGAGGTCAAAAGCTCCTTTTATAAGCTCAAATTCGGAATGGGCTTTTAATTAGGGATTAAGTGAATAATAAAAAGTCCAAGTCCACTAATCAAACACAAATCCCGTAACTGCTGCACCACCTTCACTAAAACGGCTTTTCCCGCTTCGTTATAACTCCGATTGATCTGAAATCACTTGCTAAAGTTCCGTAACTCGATAAGGAATGTTTTCTCTTCAAAGGTCAGCGGCTAAATCATCTCTTAAACGCCTTGAAATCAACCATCTTTGGCCTGTTTTCCAGATTTGCAGCTCTAAAATCAAATTCTTTCGGGATTTATCTTCAAGTCTTGACTCCATATCACGATCTTTGACTTCCTTCTTGGATTCCTCTCCTAGCTAATATTCAAAATCTACAAACTTTTCACTAAAATACACAAGATGACGCGCAAAAGTTTAATAAATAAAAAATACTAGAAATAAAAGAGGAAATTCGGATTATTGCATATTTAGCCCAAAAGTCTATCAAATTAATCAAATAAACACCAAAAATGATGTCTCCCAAGGGCATAAAATTAGAACATTTAGGGAGACATCAATAATCCAGACCAAAATTCATAGTACCTTTGATGTACCTTAGAATTCTTTTTGCTGCAAGCCAATGACACTCTTTCAGATTTTCCATATAATGACTCAATAACTAACATGATAAACAATATCTGGCCTTGTGATAGTGAGGTATCGTAAACTTCCAATTAAACTTTTAAAAATTGTGGAATTCACACATTTTCCTTCTCCTTCTTTTGTCATTTTCAGACCACGTGACCTCGGAGTTTCTATAGGATTGGAGTTCGCCTTTTTAAATTTCTCAAGTAATTTTGAGGTAATACCGTTTTTGTGAAATACAAATTCCACCTTCTTGTTGATGTAATTCGATGCCAAGATAAAATGACATACGCCCAGAATTTGTCATTTCGAATTCCTTGAACATGGCTTGTTTGAACTGAACAAATATTTCTTCACAATTTCCTATAAAAAGCAAGTCATCGACATAAATACATGAAATTAACACTTTACCTTGATGTTGTTCGAAGAAAGTGCATGCTCAAATGGACATTTGACAAAACCATTCTTAATAAGATAATTATCGATGCGAAAATTCCACGCTCGGGGAGCTTGCTTTAATTCATACAAAGCCTTTTTCAATCGATACATTTTATCTTCTTTACCATCTATGGTAAAACCTCCTGGTTGTTCGATGTAAACTTCTTATTCAAGTATACCATTCAGAAATGCAGATTGGACATCTAATTGGTGTATCTTCCATTTATGATGAGCTGCAACTGATATCAACATTCTCAAAGTGTCTAGCCGAGCAACAGGGACAAACACTTCATCATAATCAATTCCATATTTTTGTTTGTATCCTTTTTCAACAAGCCTTGCCTTGTAGGGATCAATTTCTCCATTTGTCGTCATATTTACTTTATAGACCCATTTGACTCTAGTAGGTCTATATCCTTTTAGAAGAGACGTCAATTTCCAAGTATTATTTTTTCAATTGAACGAATTTCTTCAATCATTGCTTTCTTCCAAGAATCTTCTTTCACGGCTTCCTTCTTTGAAAATGGCTCATTATTGGCATAAAGACATACCAAATTCATCTCTTCAGTTTCTTCATATATTTTCGTCAACTACCTGGACCTTCATTCTCTTGAAGATTTATGACTTGTCGAGGTTTCATGAAAAGTGGTTCTTGATGTTGATGGTTTGTTTCTTCTTCTTCAACTTCAGTTTTATTCTCTTTAATAGAATCTTCTTCATTCCACCTCCAAATTTCTTCTTCGCTAAAAACAACATCTCTACTCACCACTAATTTGTTTGTTAGTGGATTGTAAAGTTTGTATGCTTTTGAATCCTCGCTATAACCAGTAAAAATGCACATTTCACCTCGATCTTCCAGCTTTTTTCTTTTTGTATCTAGAACAAGGGCATAAGAAATGCAACCAAAAACTCGGATATGACTAATATTTGTATTATAGTTGCTCCAAGTTTCTTGTGGTGTCATATATCTCACACTCTTTGTTGGACAAGAATTTAGCAAATAAGCAGTACATGCCACTACTTCAGCTCAAAATTTCTTTGACAAATTTTTATCCTTTAACATCGTTCCCGTCATGTCAAGGATGGTGCATTTTTTCCTTTCTGCAACACCGTCTTGTTGTGGGGTGTATGATGTAGTAAATTGTTTCTTGATGCCCGATCTCTACAAAAATATCAAAATTCATTTAAGGTATACTAACCACCTCTGTTAGATCTCATGATTTTTATTTTGTAGCCGCTTTCCATCTCGGCGGATGCTTTAAACTTTTTGAAAGTAGTAAATGCAGCTGGCTTCTCCTTGATCAAATACACCTATAAATTTCTACTAAAATCGTCAATAAAATAAAGTAAATATCTGCTTCCTCCAAGAGATTTAATTTCAAATGGTCCACATATATCAGTATGAACCAAATGCAATGGTGTTTGGGCTCGCCATGATATTCCACTTTGAAAAATATTTCTTTGTTGTTTTCCAAGAGTACACATCTCGCACAAAAATTCAGGTATCTCAATCGATGGTAATCAACTTACCATATTTGCATTTGACAAGAGTTTCAAGCCACTAAAATGTAAATGACCAAATCGAAGATGCCATTTCCATGACTCATATTTTATCATCCCATGTCAGAAGTTGTGTTTTTCAATCGAAACATTTGATTGCTTGCCCTTTTGACTTTGATGATAAGTCGTCCTTGTGCATCTTTCAAGTAAAGACAAATATCTTCTATGTTTATTACATAACCCTTTTCAAGTAATTTCCGGAGGCTTACAATATTACTTTTCATGACGGGTACATAATACACATTTGAAATATATTATGAAACACCATTATTTTAATAAATTTCAATGTCACCTTTGTATTTCACCGGAATCTTGGAGGAATCTCCCATACTTACATTTCCATGAAAATACTCTTGAAGATCTTCAAAAATATCCTTCTTACCACACATAAAATTACTTTCTTCAAAATAAAACCATACACCTTGCTCTTTGTTGGAGTCCTTTTGTGCATAAAGTAGTGTGACATCTTCATTTTCTTGCTTTTGAGCAAAATTTGATTGATCATCTTGGTCAGGATATTTTTTCCAATATTCAGATGCATAGTGTCCATATTTGTGACAATTGTCACATTCAATATTTTTTCAGTTATCTTGTCCACGACCTCCTCTTCCACGAGCTCTTCCTCCTCCCCGCAAAAAATTATTTGTGTTATTTTGCTGATTTTGATTTTTGGTTGTCAAAGTTTCCTTGACCTCGACCTTGACTTTGACCTCGACCTCGAAAACTATTTCATCTACCACCACGTTGAATATTAAGCTTTAATTTTAAAGCTTGCTCAATCGGGACAGTATTAGAATCCCTTTTCATTCTTTGCTCGTGCACTTGTAAGGAGCCCATCAACTCGTCTATTGTGAGTTCATCCGAATATTTTGACTCTTCAATTGCCACGACAATATGCTCAAATGTTTTGGTGAGTGATCGTAGTATATTTCTACCACTCGAATTTCATCCATTTCTTCTCCATTTTTTTCATTTGGTTTATTATAGATAATAAACGAGAACAAGACTCAGAAACTGATTCACCTTCTTTCATTTTGGCACTTTCAAAATCACCACATAGTGATTGTAACCAAACACGTTTAACACAATATACTCTTTTAAATTGAGTTGCAAGTTTATTCCATGCTTCTTTACTCTTTGTTGCTTCAACAATTTTCTCGAACAAGAATTCACCAACACTTTGATAAAGAAAATATAAACTTTACTTATCTTTCTTTGTCGTTTCTCTTAAAGAATTTGCTTGTTGTGCATTAGTATCAACTCCTGCTGCTTCATCTGGTTCATTGTATCCATTTGTAACAATCTCTTAAAAATCATATGATCAAAATAGATCCTTCATTTGAATGCTCTATTTGTCATAATTGTCCAAAATAAGTTTTGGTAATTGTGTTTGAACAAAACCATTAGACATGTACCTTGGCTCTGATACCACTATGTTGGTCCCAATATAATGAAGAACAAGAAACCAAGATTAATAAAAGGGTTAATACTCAATAAACACATGCAGCCTTGTCCACTATCCCGTAGAAGACACTGTCTTTTTTACCCTTTTAAGATATCTTGAGTTCGCTCTCAAACTCAAAATCCGAGTTCTGGGAATTTTCCCATAGCTCAAAATTTGAGTTTTGGAAAACTTCCCATAACTCAAACTGTTTTTTTATGGGCAAAAAATAAAAAAAATAAAATGTATAGTGCCTTTTATGGGCAAAAATATAATAGTTGTGATGAGAGTTAATTCTAACTTGAAGGATTTCTTGAACATAAATTCTTAATATAATAACTCAAAATCTATACTTATAGTTCTTAAAATAACTTTTAAAAAATTACAAATGGATGCTTGCTTTATACTACTAAATAAGCAATGTAAATCAAATGTTATCTAAAAATATAAATAAATAAATAACTAAATTCATTGCAATTTAATCATTCATCATGTATGTTCATTTAAGCTATCGATCTTTCAATTCATGAATTTGTCTTAGTTGTTAAAAAATTACAGAATAAACTTATTTTGATTTATGTACTTCAACAAATGTACCGTGAAGTGGCGGTTCCTTTAGAGGAACCTCTAGCTAGTCCCTTATTCTTTGATAATGCACGTTAGATCTTGCATTATGTGAATATCATCTCAAACAACCATTTATTCTGTTGATCGGAAAATTGTTGAAAGAGGTAGTATATCATCTGATGTGAAGTTTTTCACATCAGGAAACACCTCATCTAAATTGCATAACGATAAAAAGACAGAATTTCTAACTCTTGAGATCGGAAAAATGAAATTCGCCATGTGGACCTCGTGATTTAGACAATGAGCTTTCTCAACAACAAATCCCTGACAATTTCAAAACAGTTTTTCCTTAGCATTATTTCATGTATAACTTTCATGAAATTGAAGAATAAATTAAACTAATTTAAATGTTGTATTTTAGAACTTCACCTTTCCGTGTTAAATACTTAAATATTTTGAAAAATTAAATTTCTATCTATTTTTTCAGAGTTACGTACAAGAGCTTACATGGTAGTTTATCTTTCCTAATAAAAAATAAAAACGTAATTAGGAATGTATACATAAATTTTGTTTGTCTTTGGTTCTTTAACAGATAAAATGCATTAATGCAACTAGATAAAAATATATATATATTGAATACTCCCTCCGGCCTAAAAATAATGTTCACATTACTAAAGATAGTGTCCAAAAAATAATGTCTACTTACCATTTTAAGACAATTTTTTCTACCTTTTTCCTTTATTACCCTTACTTTTCTTTTAATTTATAATTATTTGAATTATTATTTTATACTTGATTGCATTTTTCTAAGCATAGGAATAGGTGTGCATTATCATTGATGATGATATTTATTAGGGGTATTTTTGTACATATAGGGTTCAATAATGACATTTCTTAATCTGTGTGAAAATGCTAAGTAGACATTATTTTTGGGACGGAGAGAATAGAAAATACCCCAAATGGTCCCTGAACTATAGGCCATTTATTAGTTTGGTATACTAACTTTTAAAGTTACCTAAACAGTCCTCGAACTTTGCTTTTTACCACCGTTTGTCCCCTCATCAAGGAAGGAAAAATTCCCCAAACGGTCCCTGAACTTCATATTTTACAGGTTTGGTCCTCAAATGTCTTTGCCACATGGCAATTAGCGGTAAAAATAATTTGACAAGGACCAACAAGGGGCCAAAAATGAATTTGAGGAATTTCATAAAGTTGGTATACCAAACTGGTAAATGGAGATAGTTCAAGGACCATTTAAGAAATTTCCCCTACATTCAGTAAAGATAAGGAACAATTCCCCAAATGGTCCCTCAACTACAAGCTAGTTACCCGACTGATCCCCGAGCTTTGAAAGTTAACCAAATAGTCCTCAGACTTTGTTTTTTTACCGCCATTAGTCCGTGCATCAAATTCCATCCATTTTTAACATTAAGTCCACATGGCAATATATATTTTCATTACCCAAATAGTCAAACTTTCAAGATTTCCCAAAAAACGGTCCCTAAACTATCCCCTTTTTACCCATTTGGTCCTCAAACTTGTGAAACTCTGACAGTGTTAGACATGGGGACTGACGGTGGTTAAAAACAAGGTTTGAGAACTATTTGGGTAACTTTGAAAGTTTGAGGATATATAGTCAGGGACCAGTTAGGTAATTTATAACAAGAACAAATGCATAGAACTGAACCCTACCTCAGTTCTTGTAATACAGCTGAATTTATATAGTCCTTTGATGAGAATTTTAAAAAGTTGCGGGTATTCCAAACTTAGAGTTTAGCTTAACAATTTGATCTTGAATTAAAGAAGGTTATGGAGATATTATAATCGTGACACCTGACAGTAGAATAGCAGGATGTTGCACAAAAAATAATCAAATTAATACATTGTGGGTCCCTATATTGTGCAAAAATTTCAACGTAGGTCCTGTGTTATGCAGAAATTGCATTATAGGTCCCAGGCAGCTGCAAAATGATGAAGAATATGGCGACAAATTAATTGCACTAATTGTCCATACTTTATGCAAAAATTGCCACATAGTTCCTTGTATTATGCAAAAGCAAACAATCTCACCAGGTAACAAAAACTTTTACCACCTCCGGTAGGCATTAAAATGAAGCAATCATGTTTATCTATAGATGGACAAAATTTGGTTCCCAAATACCATTACATTAGCTAACTATATATTATTTAATAAATTCAACTCTTCGAAACTCAATGTTTCTATTTTATTATTATCTGATTCAGTTTTCCTTTTATTTGAAACTTATCGAGCTGAAAAGCCTTGAGTCACGCTACTCTTACACTTCAATATAAAAAAACAAATAGTCAGTAACTAACATAGGGTACATTTGCGTATTTTGAATGGTTCAGGGACTAGTCGTGCAAAACAAAATACGTACCTCGGATACAAATTATATACACACAAATTATACATGGATAGATTTTGAAAAATTTGAGATTATAGGAAGATATTTTTTTTCTTTTTTTCTAAGCAAGCCACCTTTTATATTTCATTTCAAATCAAACAATTTTTTACAATGTTAAAGCCCAGAGACACAATTTAGTACTTAGTACAAAAACTCAGCCCAAATACTAGCCCAAACCTATCTACATGGGATAAATCCCTTAACATAATAACTAAAAAACAAAAACAATAACAATTTTGCTCCAAAATTATCTCAACCCTAAAAACTTAATTTTTATCTTCTTTGTCTTCTTCTTACTCCAACAAGCTTATCTACTAGCTCCGTCATTGTTCTGCTATTTCTCTTACTTTTTCCATCCCCAAAGTTTTGAACTTTACCAAGTTCTCAATCATCAGCAAGGTAATTTTATCAAATATTTCTTCTTCGCTGCAATACTGCTGTTTAAATACCCGATTATTTCTTTCTATCCAGATAACGTAAACTGGAATCACTAGTATAACTTTACATAGCTCATGTTCCAGCTTCTTCGATTGCTTATCAATCAACCAGTTCATTATATCATTCCACTTTGAAGGTATTTTCTTTTCCATTTTGTTAATACACTTGGTCCATATACGCTTTGTGAAAGAACAATTCCAATACAGGTGGTCTCGATCCTCAGTAGCCATATTGCAGTACTCACATATCGGGTTTAATAAAATACCCCAATTTACCAATCTTTGCTTAGTTGCAATCCTATTAATATGGGTAAGCCAGAGTAGAAATTTGTATTTTGGTGGTGATTTTTCTTTCCAAATACATTTATACCAACTGACCTCCTTATCTTTTTGTCTCAGGGCCTCATATACTTGTGCTGAGATAAAACTCCCTTTTTTCGTGTACAGGCATTTTATTTTATCCTTGTTACCAGAAATTTCTATCCTTTTAGTTATACCAGTCATGAAACTAAGCTTTGCTGGCCACCTTCATCTACCTTTATATAAAATTGGCAAGTTTACTACTTGTATAATAGCCTGATGCCAGATTACTCATATTTATCTCACTTATATGTTCTTTCCATCACCCACATAATATTTAACCATGCCCTTGGCTACTTTTCTCAATTTTAAATTTTTTCTCCATCCCTAAGAGCAATCTTGTGGTATCTCTACTTGCCAGAAAGATTTTTTTTAAAAAGATTCATTTGTACCCATTGTGACCATAGGTTTTCCTAGGAAGATAGAATCCACACAGTAGCTTTATTGCTGCTACTTGATTTTGAATGTATAGATCTTTTACACCCAATCCTCCTTCTTTTAAGGGTTTACAGTCTGTTTCCCATGAGACTTTTGCCCCGCCTATATATTTGCGTTTCCCTCTGAAAGTCCTAGAGAGGGGGGGGGGGGGGGGGTGAATAGGATTACTAATAAGATTAATGCCTAATTAAAAATCTTTTGGAAAATTATAAGTATTAGAGAGAAACTACTAAGTCAACTAAATATATCAAACTCTTAAGGGATCATACAATGGATAAGCTAGAGGTTCGATATATAAGTGATACAAGTAAAACGAGTTTCTAATCTCTTACTACTATAGATGACAATATGTTTGATTAACTAGGTAAAGATTATTACGATATTTATACTAGCATGTAATCAAACATATAAAGTGCGGAAAGTAAATAGAATAGGGATAGAAAGTACACAACGATGTATAGTGGTTCGGTTATTCCTACATCTACTACCTAAGGAAGCCTCCTTAGGATTTCAAGCTTTTCACTAAGCTCCCGTGTCTCTCTTAATCTGGTCGAGAACACAATAACCCTTACAACCTCTTCGATACCACGAAGGACAAACTCTTGTGCTATCGCAACACAAGGACACCGAGTATACTCCCGATACTCTAATTCTCTCTTAATCTATCTATTACAAGAACTAGACTTAAGAGGATAAATGTAAGTGTTTGAAAGGTGAAACAACTTTGCTAATAAACTCCTAAAGAGATGATATAACTCTAAGCTTAAAACTTCTCTTGAGTTGATTGAACTTTGAAGCTTCTTTGATTAACTCCTTGATTGAGTAGATATGACACGTTGATTGATCAAGCTTGGATTGATTCTATGTTGGCTTGAGACCTCTAATTGATGTGTAAGAATGATTAGAATTGGATTGGTAAGAGGTGGTTCCTTGAATGTGATAAAGCTCCCTTTTATAAGCATTTCTGACCCTTGAGCGGTATACCGGTGATATGGGCGGTATACCGGCCATGCTTGTCTTCTAGTCAACGGGAAAAACTACGTGGCTTGTGACCGTTGGGCAACGGCTCTTTCCCGGCGGTATACCGGTCCTGGGGGAGGTATGCCGGCCCACCTAATCAAATTCCTTGTAAAATAAAGTTAAAACCAAGGAGAAATAGTGTAAAGTTAGGGCAAGTATAAAGCACTATTTCGGGGGTAATTAAAACACGATTTGGCAAATATTAAAACCAGATTAAAAGGACGTTAGGCCAACAATCTCCCCTTTTTTGATGTTTGACAAATCGAAAACACAAGTTTGCCAATAAAGAGTTTTTAACAATGAATTCTTTCAATCGAGTTATCGATCGGTAAATGGAGTGACTCCCCCTTACTCTATGCATAATAAATATGTTTTGTAAATCAATTCATTTAAAAACTCCCCCATACATAAGGCATAATAACAATGCAAATTTGTGTTCAAAGATACTTTATGGTTTATAAAACATTTAAGTTCGTATCTTTGATCTTTCTCCCCCTTTGTCAACAACAAAAAGAATTAGTGAACAATTTAGAATAAAAGAAAAATTCTTTTAGGGGTGAAAGCGTAATTTTTCAAAATTTGAGGGATTTATTGTAAAAGTCTATATTTTGAGACACATAAGTACCATTTTTCAATTTTGAAAGAGTTTTTAAAAGATTAAGTCTTTAAAAAGGAAATTTGATCATTATTTTTTAGAGAAAAGATATTGAGGTCAAATTAAATATCAAGGGACCATTGTGCCATTTAAACAATTAGAAACTTAAAATTACCTACATCACCAAGAGAATATTAGCAATATAAATATCACAATACAATATCCAAGAAATAATATGGAGGAGCATTTATCCAACAAGGAGGATTAATTTAGCAAAGTTTCCTATAAGAGGTAAGCAAGATTAGTGACGAGTAATAAGTAGCATAACTTATGGGAATAGCAAAATGAAAATTACAATATTACAAGATATAATGAACACATTTTTAATCAAAGATCCACCTTCAACCTAAGCATTTGAGTTTTAAGATAATTACAATGAAAACTCCCCTTTTCAAAATGCATAGGGTTTTTGTTCCTATTTGAAATAGTTTAACTAAGATTTTCTCCCCCTTTGTTAATAACAAAAAGAACCTAAGACAAGGTTTAAAAATACAAGGGGTAAATACCAATTTTGAAAAGTAAAGGGACTAAGATGTATTTTTCCCAAACTGTAGGGTTCAAAAACCAATTTTAGAATTATAGGGACCTAAATGCAATAGTTCAAATTTTTAGGGACCTAAAAGTAAAATCCAAATTTTAAAGAAATTTATGAAAACTAAGAACATAGAGGGGATTTTGTAAATAAAAGAATCAAGACACATTTTTCAAAAGTTAAGGATTAAGGTGCACTTTGCAAACGTTTGGGACCTAAAGGCAATAGTTCAAACAATAGGGACTATGATGATAATTTTTGAAAGACTTAGGGTCTTAAAAACAATTTTTTCAATACTCTAGGGGCCTAAGTGCAATTTGTATAAATGAAAGGGATGAAGATGCAATTAGTAACGATTTGAAGAATAATAACACCTAAATCATCAAGACAAACGTTAGCAACAATATCTCAATAAGATAATATCCGAAATACATAACATCTAAATATTCATAACAAGATTAAAGACATCCAAAACAACTATTTATCCAAATATTCAAACAACTAATTATCCAAATATTCAAACAACTAATTATCCAAAAAACATTCATAACATTCAACCAACTAATTAAGACTAGATAGATCATAAAAACCAAAAGCAATAAGCATAATTTAAAAAACAACCAAAACTTCAAATATCCAAAACATAGTGAAAGATATCCAAATATTCCAATATCCAACAATTACACAAACTAAAGGATAACAAACGATAGTTCAAACTTAAAACCAACTAGATAAAATCATAATCAACTAGAAACCAACAACCTAAAAACTAAAGGAGTTCATCAATTTAACCAAAGTAAAAACGAAACTAAATGAAATAACATGAAAATTAAAAACACCCAACATAAAAAATCTCAATCTATCGCTCCTCACGAAGAACCGCAACATCGATTCTCAAGCATGAAACTTCATCTATAATATTTTCAATCTTAGTCTCCAAAGATGTAAGCTTGCTTTGCACAAAGTTAACAAAACAGTCAATAGTAGCTTCGATACGTGATAAACGGGAAGAATCATCATTTCTAGGAGGATTGGGAATGGGTTCAACTTGGATAGGAGAGTTAGGAATAGGTGGACCCGTGAGACGCGAAGAAGATGAAAGGATATTAGAGATAGTCTCTTGATCCCCAAAGTTATTAACATGACTTTCCGGAATATATTCATCATTTAGATCACAAACTTCATTTTTCTAACGGCTTTGTAATTGATGACCCAATTTGGGTTGAAACTTTTTAAAAGCGAATTTTCGAGATTGAAACCAAGGTGATTGAAAATAACGGAAAGAGCTAAACCATATGGAACACTAGTGGTGTAAAGAAAAGCATGGTTCATCATTTTGATCATGATAGTCGGAAAATTGATTTGCTCATTGTGATAAATACGATAGAGAATGTAAGCTTCATAAGGGGATATAGTAGCATCGTGTTTATTTTTGCAAAATAACCCATTTAAAACAATTTTATAAGCTATTTGAAAATCGGGTGTGAAATCATACGATCTCCAGTGTATAGAATCAGAATTAATTGAGGCCGGATTAATTAAATGTGATTCTATAAAGGCTTCAACAAGAGGCATAGTATTTTCATCAAGAAAACCCCAACCAATATTCCAAAAATAGCTAAAACCCGAAGTTTTGAGATTAAAAATGGTGTTAAGAAGAGATTCATAAATTTTTACAATTTTCCCATTGATTTTTGAAGAAATGAAGTTCCTATCACTATTATAATGGAATTTTTTGTAGAATTCTTGGAAAAAACTAGTAGCTATATTTGATTCAATTGAAAGAAAAGGAATAAGCCCTTGAGAATCAAGAAGAGTGAAAAAGCTATTACCGGATGGGAAAGCGGAGGATTCAACCTTTCTACCCGGTTGAATATCGAATGACTTTGAAGGTGGAGGAGGATTTGAAGAGCTTCCGGTCTTCTTTCGTTTGGAGGATGAAGGAGCTTCTTTTATTGGACCCATAGCAAGAGATGGTGAAGATGATTGAAGGATATGGGTTTTTGAGAAGATTAATGGATGAAGAAGACGAATAGGGGCCGATTTTGCAGAGAGAATCGCGAATGAGATGATGTTAGGGTTTTAAGAGTGAAGGAAATGGGTCTAAAAGCTGAATAAAACGATTTTCGTAGCTGCAGAAAACCCCGATCGGTATGCCGCTGATGGGCCCGGTATGCCGGCCCAGTGAAAACAATAAACAACTCTAGCCGCGCCGGTATGCCGGTGGAAAGCCCGGTATGCCGCTCAAGCCTCGGTAATTGGGATAAAAATATGCTCGAAATCAACCCAAAACCTCCCCAATAGTTAGATAATGTAAAAATATAAGTGGGACAATTTTTGTTTTTGGAAATTAGCAAGTAGAAAGGGTTAAAACAATAAAAACAGATAATTTCCTAAGAATCCTATACTTTCTAAAAAGTACAAAAAGACCCAAAGTAAAAGCTAAATAATTTCAAGCAAGGAAGGGTGTAAAAATCTAAAAAATAATATCACTTATAAAAATAAACATATACACACATAATAACGCACAAGTAAATAAGAGATAAAGAAAGAAATAACCAGATTTTTCTTTTACGAGATTTAAGCGCCCTTTTGAATGTTATTCCATTTTTTTTACGCTCAACACCTACAATAAATATTACTATTGTATCCGAGGTGGAGTGGATCTGGAAATATGATTAGTACTTTTTACGATTTATGTCGGTTTTTCCCACGAGGGTATTATAGACCCGTACTCAAGTTGTTTGTGGCAATGACACGTAGAAACACGATGACCGGGTTTACCACAATAATTACAAGTACTTATTTTTCGAATAGAAATATCACGAGAATGTTTTGAACACGAATTTTTCTCATTCTTTTGTAAAATCAAATTTTCACTCAAAAATAATTTTTCTTTAAAAAGATAATTTTCATCAAATGGAGTGACATTTAGATAGGGATGATTTTCTAATGTTTTAAGAGCAAGGGAAAATGCTTCATCCACTTTTTCAAAACCTTCTATATTTTTCTTTATAAGATGTTTATTTTTATTTGAAGAGAAAATATTTTCAAAACAAGGGTTTTTAGTATTTACCAAAATATCATCTAAAGTGATACAACAATTAAAACAATTCTTTTGCTCAACTTTAGCCTTATAAAAATATTCAAATGGATTTGAGAGTCAAGAATATTTAGAAGGAATGAAATGTGTCTAATATCATCATAATTATATGGAGGTGACAAAGAGTTAGGATAGATTGCTACATCATGGTTTGGTTTAGGATTGTCATGAGATTCATCATGGATTAAGCTTTCTTTTTCTTCGTCATTCTCGACAATCCCATATAGAAACTCCAAACGATCCCAAAGCTCTTTTGCCGAATTACAATAAAACATTTTTCAGAAAATCTCTTCGGATAGTCCACATATTAGAATGTACATCGGTTTTGCATTTTGAGTGAGTTTAGCATTATCCTCATCGGTGAGTTCATCATAATCTTTTTCTTCTTGATTTAACTTAAGAACTCCCGCTTCATTTAACTCCTCTTTATATGGAACGAATGGACCTTCCATAACTATTCTCCATTGATCGGGATCTTCGGCTTTGATGAATTCCTCCATAGTTGTTCTCCAAGCAAGATAGTAAGTGCCTACAAAAAGTGGAGGTCGGGTAGAAGACGACTCTTCCAAAAGATTAACTTCCATATAGTTTACTCTACTAACGATTAAGCTATTCACGTAGAGTTAGGCTCTGATACCAATTGAAAGTCCTAGAGGGGGGTGAATAAGATTACTAATAAGATTAATGCCTAACTAATAATCTTTTGGACAATTATAAGTATTAGAGAGAAACTACTAAGTTAACTAAATATATCAAACTCTTAAGGGATCATACAATGGATAAGCTAGAGGTTCGATATATAAGTGATACAAGTAAAACGAGTCTCTAATCTCTTACTACTCTAGATGACAATAGGTTTGATTAACTAGGTAAAGATTATTACGATATTTATACTAGCATATAATCAAACATATAAAGTGCGGAAAGCAAATAGAGTAGGGATAGAAAGTACACAACGATGTATAGTGGTTCGGTTATCCCTACATCCACTACCTAAGGAAGCCTCCTTAGGATTTCAAGCTTTTCACTAAGCTCCCGTGTCTCTCTTAATCGGGTCGAGAACACAATAAACCTTACAACCTCTTCGATACCACGAAGGACAAACTCTTGTGCTATCGCAACACAAGGACACCGAGTATCCTCCCGATACTCTAATTCTCTCTTAATCTATCTATTACAAGAACTAGACTTAGAGTATAAATGTAAGTGTTTGAAAGGTGAAACAACTTTGCTAATAAACTCCTAAAGAGATGATATAACTCTAAGCTTAAAACTTCTCTTGAGTTGATTGAACTTTGAAGCTCCTTTGATTAACTCCTTGATTGAGTAGATATGACACGTTGATTGATCAAGCTTGGATTGATTCTATGTTGGCTTGAGACCTCTAATTGATGTGTAAGAATGATTAGAATTGGATTGGTAAGAGGTGGTTCCTTGAATGTGATAAAGCTCCCTTTTATAAGCATTTCTGACCCTTGAGCGGTATACCGGCCATGCTTGTCTTCTAGTCAACGGGAAAAACTACGTGGCTTGTGACCGTTGGGCAACAGCTTTTTCTCGGCGGTATACCGGTCCTGGGGGAGGTTTGCCAGCCCACCTAATCAAATTCCTTGAAAGATAAAGTTAAAACCAAGGAGAAATAGTGTAAAGTTAGGGCAAGTATAAAGCACTATTTTGGGGGTAATTAAAACACGATTTGACAAATATTAAAACAAGATTAAAAGGACGTTAGGCCAACACCCTCCCCAAAGAAAAGACATGATTCTGCTTTGTAGTAGCTTAATTATCTTCTTTGGTAGGGTACCAATGGCTGGATATACCATTTAGTACTGATTTTATGAGTTGTATCCTCCCAGCGTATGAAAGGTGTCTTGTACACTAATGATCAATTCTAGTGGTCATTTTATCCACTAAAGGCTTACAGTCTGTGATGCTTAATCTTCCTATAATCAAGGGTAAACCCAGATATTTTATGGTAAGGTTTCCCTCAGGTATATTGAGAATACTGTTAATTTCATCCTTGATCTCTCTGTTACATCCTCCAAAAAAGATGTTGCTCTTACTATCACTGATTTTGAAGCCAGATAGTTTATCAAAAAGCAACTGACCTCTTTTTATCAGGGCAGCTGTTTCATGAGAAGGCTTGAAAAACACTAGTAAGTCATCTGCAAACATTAAATTATTTACCTTTAATTTTCCACACTTTGGATGCCAGCTAACCTCTTTCTTATTCCCAGTGTATTGCAGGATTTGTGTGAGGACTCCCATCCCTATCACAAATAGATATCGTGATAGGGGGTCCCCTTGTCTCAGGCCCCTCTCACATTTAAAAAACCTTGTGGGGCACCATTGATCATTATAACATAAGTTGTACATGTAAGACACATATTCACCCATCTTATTACTTTATCAGGGTATCTAAAGGCTTTCATGGTTGTTATAATGAAACTCCACTCCACTGAATCATAAGCTTTCATGAGGTCAAGTTTCAGTGTACATTTCTCAGAAATGTTACCTTTAGAGTAGCCCCTTACTATCTCCTGAGCAATAAGAATATTTTCTCCAATGATCCTCCAAGGGACAAAAGCTGATTGATTTTGTGATATCAGATTTTTTAGGGTGATTTTAGTTTTGTTTGCTATAATTTTTATATGATTTATAAACCACATTACAACAAGCTATTGGTATGTATTCTTTGGGGTACCTTGGGTTCTTTATCTTTGGGATAAGACAAATGTTTGTTGAATTGATCTCTTTAAGTATTTGGCAATCCTTCATTGTACTCTTGACTGCAAGACATATTTCCTCTTTAATGATATCCCACATTTTTTTGAAAAAACTTGAAGGAAATCCATCAGGACCCAGGCTTTTGAGATCAATGATTGACCAACGAGCTTTCTTAATCTCATCCTCAGTAATAGGCATTATTAGCTCTTCACTTTCTTCATTTGTTATTGTTTTATTGCAGATACTGTTGATGAGCTCATGAGAGTATTCTTTCTCATTTACTCTTTTGGTTCCCAGGATCTGGGTAAAATGATTTACAAAGGTTTGAGCAATATTGGTCTCATCATATGTGGTGTTGTTTTGATCATCTGTTCTTACATTAATCGTGTTTTGGGTTTTCCTCCCTCTCATTACTTTTTGAAAATAAGTTGTGTTAAGATCCTCTTGATCTACTGACAATTCTCTGGACCTTTGCTTGGCAATAGATTTTTCTTTAAGAAGTTAGAGAGCAACATTTTTTTATTCAAATGATGCTTTTTTTAGATGATGGCCTTTGGTTTTTTTCGGTTTTGAACGATCGCTGGATTGGGTAGGAAAAGGTTTTTTTCTATTTTAATTAATGAATATATTTTATTTTATTTTTTATTTAATAGTAAAAGGTGAAGACTCAATTTTAAAGATAAAACTACGACTCACCCCATATTTATTACTCGTTTCTAAGAATACAATATCTGAAGAACCACGACAAAGTTGGTTTAATGTTTTAAAATTACAGAATAATAGTATTTTAACACATGACAAATATAAAAGTTAACAGGTAAAAGTACAGGGATCAATGGAAATGTTAACCGTTAGAAAATATGCATATATAACTATTTCACAAAATGTAAAGGCTAAATTTTTTCCAACAATTATACCTATTTCACATTATACGAACCATATGTAAAAGAACATAAATTGATAATATGAAGATAACAACCAGCAACACAGCTGTCAATACAGCTGCTAGTAGTGCTGAACAAACAAACGCTGTTAGACAGTTAGAGAGTTAGTTAGATGTATGTATTGTGTATGTATAGATTAGCTAGAGCTGTGAATTATATATAACACAACTCTATTATGCAAACACAATAAATCAGTATAATAAAACACAAACTTTCTCTCTTCTCTCTCTCGTTCAATATGGTATCAGAGCTGTAGGAGATTGAAGCTCAAACACTCGCCATTAATGGCGACATAACAAGCTTCTCAGATCTCCGCCCGATCTTCCGCTTCCATGGCGTCGTCTTCACACACGTCTACAACACTTAATATTCATTCCAGCTCAGAAATTACAGTTGGACTTCTTCTTCTTCGACAAAATTGGTCCTCGTTAGTTCAAATAAAATTGGACTCTACAAACTATGTTCTATGGCGAGCACAAATGGAATCCGTACTTGAAGCACATGGATATCTATCTCATGTCAATGGCTCATCATCACCTCCTTCTCAATCCACTTCTGCATATTCTACTTGGTTGATAGTAGATCAACAACTCAAGGTCTCGCTCAACTCCTCCATGATTCTTTCTATTCTTACTCAAGTTGTTCGATTAAATCATGCTCATGATGTGTGGGAAAAATTGGAAGAAATTTTTATTAATCAATGTCGAACACATGTTAATGGCCTCAAAATGCGACTGTGTAACATCAATAAGAATGATAAATATATGCAGAGTTATCTTAATGAGATACAAGAGATATGTGATGGTTTAGACACTGCAGATGCATCTCTCCCACTTGAAGATGTGATAATGTATACACTCAAAGGCTTATGATGTCTCCTCATTTGTGATAATAAATATACTTCTAAGACATCATTTTAGGCTTATTTATTAGTTTATAGGTTGATTTTAGCTTAGTTTAGTGCACTTTCCTATTTTGAGTCTTGATTTAGCAACATAATATTTTTAGAGCATATTGGGTTTAATTGTTTATTTAGTGTGAACCTTTAAAGATAATTATGGAGAGTAATTAGAGTCCAAGTCAAAGACTACAACTTATGGAAAGAGATTTGCATGGGAATTAGAGATAAAGGAAACAAAGGCTAAAAACATGGAAAAAGAAAAGCTGCCTAAATCTGAATTTCTGCAGCAACGCCTAAAGAAGTGGTGATAACTCCTACAAGGAAGCCGATTTTGGTAAATCCCTTTCATAGGAACGTAGATAATTCTCTGAGAATTCTTTTGGCATATTATGGAGCAAAAACCGACCAATAACGAAGGAGATATACTCAAAACAGTTCAGCAGTAATTATCCATACGAATTTGAGTTGGGCTTGGAGTCCATTACTTAACCTTATCTCCAAGAAACGAATTAGGTCAACCTATACACTATAAATACAGTCTCTTAACACTCTTAAATCATCCTTGGTGAAACCTTAAACCAAGAGGAAGCTTAAAACACAAGAAAAGAAGTCTGGAAGGAGCTGTTCATCACAATGTCTTCTTCTATCTTTAAATTTGTAATTTCTTTCTTTTCTTGCATGAACTAAATTTCTTTAGCTTGAGTTTTAGCATATATGTATGAACCCTAATTTTGATTGACATCTATCTAATTTGGGAATTTTATATTTTAAATTGAATTATAGTTTTTATTCTCTGTTTATGTGCTTGGATTTATATTCTGTGTTCTTGTGGACTGCAGCCATATAGAATTACCATCTAGTAGTTAGGTCACCATTGACAATGGTGTTTAATTGCATGTTTAGCACATAACGTCTAGTATTCGGTTTAGATCTGACAAATCAACCTAACTAGATAATCACTATGGTTTAGTTCTTGTGACTATTTACCAATTACAGGAAAAGTTTGCTTAGGAAGCCTTACTGACACAGGTAAATCCTATTTTAAACTACCGATAGCGAATTGGAACCGATTATTGAAATACTACATAATTCACCCTTACATGTTTAGAACGACAAAACTAGTGGGGATTACATGCTAGTGACTCAAGCTATATTCTCATCTCACTTCTCTTTCATATTTATTTTTTTGTCTTTAAATTCTTAGTTTAATTTATTCTAATTAGAAAAACAAACAAATATCTATTTGTCTTTACTTTTATTTGCGTTTAGTTGTTCTAGATTTAGTTTATTGCACTTGATAATTGCATAAGATTCCCCTAACCTTCGTAGTCTCTACGGAACGAATCTTACTTATTTTCTAAAACTAGCATACGATCTGTAATACTTTGTGTAGCTTTAGGGTATTATTTGCACTTTATTTATATCTTATTTTATCACACCCTAGGCCCCACCAAGTTTTTGGCGCCGCTGCCGGGTACTACATCGTTAGTCCTTGTGCATAAATCTTGTGCTTTTATTTTTAGTTAGTTCTATTTTACGCTTTTGCCTTTTAGTTTTTGTTTTTCAGATTTAGATACTACTGGAGAACCCAAGGAGACTTGAGCTACCCATCGAGTTTAGAGTGGAGCCACGAGGAATTCGCGCTTTAGAAATCCAAGCCGCTAAATTTAAACCTGTTCCAGGGATGCTAACTCAGTTTGCAACTCATGGACTATTCAGCGGTGCTGCACATCAAGATCCGATCCGATATATTCAGAAATTCATGCAAATATGTGATGCTTATATCGTAAGAGGAGTTACTAGGTAACAAGTGTATTACCTGATGTTCCAGTTCTTCTTGACCGGATGTGCAAGCGATTGGTATGATACCCAATACCCTCATGTCATTCCAGATTGGGACAAGCTTCAAGCAAGATTCCTAGACCGCTTCTATCCGGTTAGTAGACGTTTAAAAGATATGTTGGAGCTTGAGCAGTTTATACAGGAAGACAGAGAGAGTTTGGGTGAAGCATGGTTGCGATTTACAGAAAAGAAGGCGAGATGTCCATATCATAGATCCTCGCCGGAATATTATTTAACCTTGTTTTATGGAGGCCTTAATGACAAATCAAGAGAGAAAGCAGATTCGTTAGGAAACGCAGGTTTTGTGTTACTAGACCCTGAAGAAGCTGAGTTGGGGATGGAAAGAATTCTTGAGAACGAGAGAAGTTGGCCAAAGAAACCAGTAAAAGAAAACACTTCAGAATCTCTGAAGCTTAAAGAATTGGCTAAGCAACTCGAAGAACTACAAGAACAAGCCCGAACAATTGCTCAGGTGAATGTAGTACGTGCAATTCCTTCGTGTCCTGGTTGTGGATCAAGAAATCATGTGTGGGAAGGGTGTATGAATAATCCAGCAGTAGCTTCCGTTACATATCCTCAAGATAATTATTATTCTAACGGTTATACTGATCCTCAAGAAAGCTACACTAATTATTAACAACCTCCACAAAGAAGTTGGGTCAGGATGCAAGAAACTTATCAACAACCCCAACCTCAATCTTATAATCCACCACAACCTATTCAGACAGAGGCACCCATTGTTAAGAGAATTTGTCAAGAAACGAATAAAGATCCACCTAAACAATCAATGCAACTGGCAAAACAAGAACAACTCCAGAGCTTAAATACAAGTATGGCTAAATTAATGCAAACAGTTGAGAATAGTATGAGTCGTAGCCAACAGAAGATTCAAGCCCAACAGAAGATTATCAAGCAACTAGAGCATACTTTATCACATATGGCGAGTACATTACAAAATCGGCCGAAAGGGAAACTTCCAAGTGATACTATTGCTCCTAGAGATGATTCTTGCCATGCATTTGAATTACGAAGTGGAAAACAACTACCTCCACCAAGACCAGAAACAAAACCAATCCCTATTCCAGAAACCAGGGGGAAGAAACAGTCAAAGATACAGTAGAGGAGGTAGTTAAACCAAAGAGTGTCCAAGCCGAGACACCTGAAAAGACGAGAAAACCAGTGGAACTTAATACACGCCCTCCACCACCATACCCTTCACGTGTCAGAAAGAAGGACAATGGCATGGAATTCAAGAAGTTCGTTGACATGTTGAAGAAATTAGAAGTTAATATACCTCTCGTTGAAGCTCTCAAGAGAATGCCGACCTAACTCAAATTCATGAAAGACATTCTCTCCAAAAAGCGAAGTATAGAAACTGGGGAAACAATTGGATTACCCATGGAGTGTAGTGCTATTCAAAGTAAGTTGCCACCAAAGTTAGAAGATCCCGGAAGTTTTACAATTCCTATCGGCATTGGAGATAATTGGACCGGGAAAGCATTATGTGATCTGGGTGCGAGCATTAATCTCATGCCTAGATCTCTATTCGAGAAGCTAAATATTGGAGAAGTAGTACCCACATCTGTGGTATTCCAAATGGCGGATCGCTCCCTCTCACGACCAATAGGTAAAATTGAAGATGTTTTAGTTAAAGCTGGCTCTTTTATTTTTCCTTGTGATTTTATTATTCTTGACTACGACGCGGATAAGAATGTCCCCATCATCTTGGGTAGACCATTCTTAGCCACGGGGCGTACACTAATTGATGTTGAGAATGGTGAGTTGATCATGAGAGTACAAGACGAACAGATACGATTCAATGTGTTTAAGGCTATGAAGTTACCAATGTCAAAAGATGAATGTTTCAAATTAGATGTCATCGGAAAAATTGCGCAAGAAGTCTTCAATGAAGCAAGCTTAGATGATGATCTTGACGAAGCCTTAGCACTTGAATCATTACTGAAGAATGTCTTCAAGCGTTTATGACGATTAAGGAAAAACTAATCTCTACACCTATTGTTATACCTCCCGATTGGAAAGCTCCGTTTGAACTTATGTGCGATGCTAGTGATCACGCTATGGGTGTTGTGTTGGGACAGAGGAAAGACAAAATTTTCAACACGATTTATTATGCAAGTAAGACTTTCAACGCTGCCCAGATGAATTATACAGAGACGGAGAAAGAGATGTTGGTCGTGGTTTATGCTTTTGATAAATTCCGTTCTTATTTGATTGGGAAGAAAACGGTTGTCTACACGGACCATTCAGCTATCAGGTACCTTATGGAGAAAAATGACGCTAAGCCGCGTCTTATTAGATGGGTACTTGGTGGTCCTTTGTGTGTTCTAAATAAATGCAAATAATAATCGAACCACAACCGCAAGTGTACGGTTGTCCCAAGTAGTATGTATGATAAAACAGATTCGTTCCAAGGACGGGATGGTTGACTACAATGCTTATCTATTAATGATGGATGCACTTATGAAAGCAAGTAAAGATATAATGATTGTTTGTTTGTTTTTATTATTCTAAGTAATGAAAGACTAAATGGAAAATGCAACTAAAAACTAAGACGCAAGTAAACGCAAATATGAGCAGGTAGTACTTGAGAGACGCAAGGGTTTTCCTAACTATCATTCATTTCATACATTGTTTAAGGGACAAATTGGTAAGTTTGTATTGGTCGGGATTCTAAAATCTCCTTACCCCCGTCAGGGTGGACTAAGGAGCAACTTTCAAGTGTTACAAACCCCGTCAGGGTGATTATAGTCCACTCTCAAGTGTTTAAGTTTAAATTACCCAATAGGCCATAGGTTTAATTAAGCTCGTCAGAGTCAAATAATTTCTAAGCTACATTCGTTAATTATTTCTGTACCTAAACCCCCCGTCAAGGTGATCCAATCGCCACTAATTGGAATAGCCTAGATACTAAGTCCTATCATTGGTTAATTACGTCAATAATAGTAATTAAAATGAAAATTAAAGAATAATACAATTTACCCAATTTGATTTAAATAATAAATATCCCAAATTGAAATGTATAGAATGAAATCAAATTGGGATTAACCCATTATGCGTTTTCAAGCACTAATTAGGTTTAGCTCATAATAATTAAAAAGAAAACTAAATTAAAAGAAATAAGACTCATATCGTTTTACAGAAATAAAAATACAGAGAACCTAATTATGGAGTTGAATTGGCTGAGAATCGCAGATATAGACCGTCTCCAGCTCTTGCTTCTTCTTTTCCTTGTTTTGTGCTTCTTCTCTAGACGCTCTCTTCTAAGGATGTTTTAATTTGAAGAATAAATTGAGAGGTGAGAAATAATGAGGTCAAAAGCTCCTTTTATAAGCTTAAAAACGGATTAGGGCTTGGACTTAAGAATAAATCAATAATTAAATGTTCAAGCCCAATTTCTAAGCCCAAAATCCCGTAACTGCTGATACACCTTCACTAAAACGAATTTTTCCGCTTCGTTACAACTCCGATTGACCTGAAATCAGTTGCTAAATTTCCGTAACTCGATAAGGAATGTTTTCTCTTCAAAGGTCAGCGGTTAAATCATCTCTTAAGCACCTTGAAATCAGCAATCTATGGCCTGGAAAACAGATTTTCAGCTCTAAAAATAATATCTTCGGGATTTATCTTCAAGTCTTGACTTCATCTCGTAATCTTTGACTCTTATTTCGGATTCCATTCCTAGCTAATATTCAAAACCTACAAACTTTTCACTAAAATACACAAGATTACGCGCAAAAGTTTAATAAATCAAAAATACTAGAAATAAAATAGGAATTCCGGATTATTGCATTTTTAGCTCAAAAGTCTATCAAAATATTCAATTAAATATCAAAAATGATGTCTCCCAAGGGTCGAAAATAAGAACATTTAGGGAGACATCAAGACCCCCAACTCAAACCTTTGTCGTCCCGACAAAGCAAAACTAAAAACAAGGGGAATGAAGTAGATGCAAGAGAAAATAGAAGCTAGCAAATAAACCCTAAAACAATGCTAAAGATAAATCTCATATATCAAACATCAAGAATTAACATACACATACACTAATCATGCAACATCAAACATAAATAACTTCAATCATAAAATTAACTTTGCAATGCTAGAAGGTTACACTTGTACTTATCTCATTATGATGGCTATAGCTTGTTCCTCGATCCTTACTCGCTTTGAACGCTCCACTTAGTATACAAACTATTAACTTAACATGTACCTAGGAATCACGAGGACTTTACGGTTTTAGCGTAGGCTTAGGGACGGTGTGGTATGTATATTTGGTAATTTTGAAGTGAGCTTTTGGCTCTCTCCTCACTTACCATCAACAACTGTCCACGAGCTTGAGTCTACACTCATATAATGTTCTCACTCAACCCATTTGACGCGCTAATGTTGCGTCCCCATGTCAACCCAATATAAACTAAGATGATTTTTCAAAATATTCCACCTTGCCGGTTTATTTTTTTTTTTTTGTACAAGATACCCATGACCATCATTTTGATGTGAAAGGTCATGTCTCTTATAATTTTTTTCTTTTCTCTTTTTTTCTTTTCTTTTTATCTATTTTCTTTTCAAATCCCGGCAAAGGGTTACAAATAATACTATCATATACATTTTTGTGCCTCAATACAAACACATATAATCCCTTCCCAATGTATCTTACCAAATGTGGACCCTCCACCCCAAACTCAAGCTCGAGACAGGTCTCAGGATCGTGATTAAAGTGCGGATCATTTGGTCATGCCTAATAATCTAAGGGATAATGGGCTTATATCGTGGCTACAAAAGAAAGGCTTAAGGCTCAAAATTGGGCTAAGACGGATAAAATTATAATAAGGGATAGCAAGCTAAAAGGCTTCAAATGGCTAACAAAGAACTGCCCCTATCATTTTCCTAACTACATGGTTCGTCTCTAGTTCATATCTAAGTGGGTTCTCTACTAATTTAGATCTCACGTTCTACAAACCAAACATTTTCCTTAAGTACAAGCTTACTTCTTTTGCATTGTTCATTAATTTTTCCTATTCATTATCTATGTTCGCATGCAATTGTAAGTGCGTTTTATGTTATTCCCTAAGGTCCACTATTTACTATCATTAATTCATCAAAAGTATGCTTAAAGGGATATTTAAAATCTTCTACAGTCAAACGCAACTCCGAAAATTATTTTATTGAAAGCAAATAAAGCAAATAAACACATAAAAACTGGGATGAGGCAACGAACCCCACCCCAAACTCAAAGATGAGTCGTGTCCCCACGACTCGAAAAGACTCAAAGCAATAAAATAATTTACACTAAATGAGAAGGGAAAGAAAACGTATCTGAACCAGCGCGAGGCTGGTTTCTGTGTTGCGTCCAAGTTGAGGTTTTGATGTCTTTCATCAATGGTTGCGTTTAAAGTGTTCTTCATCACCTCGAACTTCTTCAAATTTTCCCACGTTTTCATTTATTACTTGCCCTCTAAGCATCATCTCTTCTATCAAAATCTTCCTCAATACCCAATTCTCTTTCTTCACCATGTTCTTCGTACCTTTCCTAACCTTCATGGTCATCTCCGATGACCCCAAACTCAAAGCTTCAAGACCCTCAAAAGGTTTAAATAAAATTGTGATTTTAGTGTTCTTGAAGGTTTGGGTTTGAATAAGGATTGTTTCAAGGTTTGGGAAAGGTTTAATGGATAAACTTTAGCTTTGGTGAAAGAAAACTTCGGATTAAAGTGTGAAGCTTTGGTATTTTGGAAGTTTTGTTGTATGCTTGTGAGCTTGGATGATGTTTAGAGGGAAGGATTGGTGGTATAATGTTGTTTTGATGATGATTTTCGGAGTGGTAGGAGGCTACGATCCGTCAATGGAGGCTAGCATGAGGATGAGGCTAAAAATATAGGGTTTTAGCCCTTGAATTCGCCTCTCGTAACAGTTCGCCGGCATGCCGGCGAAAAATTATTTGCAGAATTGAAAATTCCTTTTTTTTACCTCTGCAGCCTGCCTTCTTCCTCTTCGGCCGGCTAGCCGGTCATCTGACCGGCATTGCCGGCGAAATCTCGCTGGCGCAAATGGTGACGCAGCGTCTTTGCGTCGTCGCTGACGCAGTGGTCAGAGAGTTGGGGTTCTTCAGCTCTTTTAGCCGGTATGCCGGCCAGCTCGCCGGCTAGCCGGTCAAACCTGCTGTTGACTCCATAATTTTTCGTTTTCTCCTCGTTTTGACCCCAAACTCATGACCCTTTTACCCCTGAAATCATCAAAAACAATTACCCTTCCTCATTTCTTAATAATAAACACTTAATTAATGAAAATTAAACTAATTTAAACTACGAATCTAAGTGCCCGTTTGGAAGTGCTTTTTTAGAGAAGCACTTAAAAGTGCTTTTAGCATTTTAAGAGTTTTTTTGACTTTGAAAAGCACTTTTTTGAGAAGCACCAAGTGGGTGCTTCTTAAAAAAAGTACTTAAAATAATTTTAGATTTCAAGATTATTTTTAATAATTTTTTTAAAATTTGAATTTTATTCTAAAAGCGCTTTTTAACTCTAAAATAAGCACTTCCAAACGGGCCCTAAAAGACATGAAAGCAATTTAAAACATGGGTTGTCTCCCAAGAAGCACTTTTGTTTATTACGTCTTTAAGTTCGACGCGTTACCTTCCACGAAGATGGTGTTGAGGCCCTTGCGGTGTTCCTTCGCTTAAACTCGCCTCTTCCTTGATGTAAAAGCTTTAGAACCTTCCCCCTTAGAATATTATTCAATCGATCTCTAAAAGGGGGTGGGTAAGTACTTCGTTCCGCCTTCTTACTTTCACGACGAAACTCATTTTCCACCACATTATAGTAGATAACCGTTCTCAACGGTATAAGCTTATTTTTATTCCTTGTTTCAATCTCAAATTCATCTATAAAATGTGGTGGGTAGGTGCTCCTCCTTGCCTTTTTGCTCTCGCGGTGTGGCACCTTGCTTGTATAACACATATTGATCATTTGTGGTAGTGGAGGTGATTCTGATTTTTCATCTCTAATAATGATTCGTGGTAGAGATGGTGATTGGTGAACTTTTTGTGGCGGATATTCAATTTCTATTTTATCTTTAACCTTTAATTCTTCAATTGATTCTCCAACCATTTCACATTCGTCTTCACTTTCAACCCAATCTTCCACTATTACCTCATAATATTCTTTCTTTGGATTTTCTGCCTCGATCTTCACTTCTTCTTGTTTGTGTTCTATATCTTGATCATGTGTATACACCTTAGGAATAGCAATCTCTGTGTTCACTTCTAGGATTTGCGTTGCTACTCCTTCTTCCACCATGCTAACAAGATCCTCAACCACATGGTGGTCTTCATTTATAATTGGCACGGTGTTCATATCACTAGAACTAATACCTTCTTTCAACACCTCCTCCTCAATTATTTCTTCCGGTTGATCTCTTCCATCTTCATAAGACTTGATACTATTGGCAGAATGCTGAGAATTAATTATGGATTCCATTTCGTCTAGCTCCTTTTGCAGTCTTTGCAAACGGGAATCTCTTTCATCTGCTAACTTCTGCGATTGTTCATATAAGCGCATGAGTTCTGTAACTGATCTATATTATTGGGAAATTTGTGGTGAAGGTGGAGGTTGTTGAATGTTTTCAACCCACTGGTTATTCCATTCATGTTCGTGTTGATAGTGATATAGTGTTTGTTGTTGATTATTCCTGATCCATTGATTGTTCCATCCTTGCTCTTGCGGGAATTGATAAGGTTGTTGGTAAGAATTTATACCCCATTGTTGTTGTCCCGAAGAGTCTTCCCAATAGTCAAATGGACCAGGATTTGGGTAATGTTCTCTATACATCTTTAATTAAATTTCTTGATCATTACCTGAATAAAGCACCTGCAGAAACAAAGCAAAGCAAACACAAGCGTAAAACTGAAAATAAAAAATAAAAAATAAATGTAACTATCACTAAAGGATAAACACCGTGGTCACACACTACCGTCTCCGGCAGCGGCGCCAAAAACTTGGTGGTCCTTTGTGTGTTCTAAATAAATGAAAATAATAATCGAACCACAACCGCAAGTGTACGGTTGTCCCAAGTAGTATGTATGATAAAACAGATTCGTTCCAAGGACGGGATTGTTGACTACAATGCTTATCTATTAATGATGGATGCACTTATGAAAGCAAGTAAAGATATAATGATTGTTTGTTTGTTTTTATTATTCTAAGTAATGAAAGACTAAATGGAAAATGCAACTAAAAACTAAGACGCAAGTAAACGCAAATATGAGCAGGTAGTACTTGAGAGACGCAAGGGTTTTCCTAACTATCATTCATTTCATACATTGTTTAAGGGACAAATTGGTAAGTTTGTATTGGTCGGGATTCTAAAATCTCCTTACCCCCGTCAGGGTGGACTAAGGAGCAACTTTCAAGTGCTACAAACCCCGTCAGGGTGATTATAGTCCACTCTCAAGTGTTTAAGTTTAAATTACCCAATAGGCCATAGGTTTAATTAAGCTCGTCAGAGTCAAATAATTTCTAACCTACATTCGTTAATTATTTCTGTACCTAAACCCCCCCGTCAAGGTGATCCAATCGCCACTAATTGGAATAGCCTAGATACTAAGTCCTATCATTGGTTAATTACGTCAATAATAGTAATTGAAATGCAAATTAAAGAAAAATACAATTTACCCAATTTGATTTAAATAATAAATATCCCAAATTGAAATGTATAGAATGAAATCAAATTGGGATTAACCCATTATGCGTTCTCAAGCACTAATTAGGTTTAGCTCATAATAATTAAAAAGAAAACTAAATTAAAAGAAATAAGACTCATATCGTTTTACAGAAATAAAAATACAGAGAACCTAATTATGGAGTTGAATTGGCTGAGAATCGCAGAGAACCTAATTATGGAGTTGAATTGGCTGAGAATCGCAGATATAGACCGTCTCCAGCTCTTGCTTCTTCTTTTCCTTGTTTGTGCTTCTTCTCTGGACGCTCTCTTCTAAGGATGTTTTAATTTGAAGAATAAACTGAGAGGTGAGAAATAATGAGGTCAAAAGCTCCTTTTATAAGCTTAAAAACGGATTAGGGCTTGGACTTAAGAATAAATCAATAATTAAATGTTCAAGCCCAATTTCTAAGCCCAAAATCCCGTAACTGCTGATACACCTTCACTAAAACGGCTTTTCCCGCTTCGTTACAACTCCGATTGACCTGAAATCAGTTGCTAAATTTCCGTAACTCGATAAGGAATGTTTTCTCTTCAAAGGTCAGCGGCTAAATCATCTCTTAAGCACCTTGAAATCAGCAATCTATGGCCTGGAAAACAGATTTTCAGCTCTAAAAATAATATCTTCGGGATTTATCTTCAAGTCTTGACTTCATCTCGTGATCTTTGACTCTTATTTCGGATTCCATTCTTAGCTAATATTCAAAACCTACAAACTTTTCACTAAAATACACAAGATTACGCGCAAAACTTTAATAAATCAAAAATACTAGAAATAAAATAGGAATTCCGGATTATTGCATTTTTAGCTCAAAAGTCTATCAAAATATTCAATTAAACATAAAAATGATGTCTCCCAAGGGTCGAAAATAAGAACATTTAGGGAGACATCAGTACTGTTGCTTCAAGAATTCGACATAGATATTCGAGACCGAAAGGGATGCGAAAATCAAGTTGCTGATCATTTATCAAGGCTCGAAGGATCTGATGCGAACAAAGAACCACTGTTGGTTAAAGAGGTATTCCCTGATGAACAACTTTTTGCTATTAAACATGTGTTTGTGCCATGGTATGCAGATCTAGTCAACCTCATTGTGAGTGGTGTCTTTCCCAAAGATATCCACCCACAACAAAGACAAAAATTAACTCACCAGGCCAAACAATATTATTGGGATGAACCATACCTCTGGAAGATTTGTAGTGACCAAGTGGTTAGAGGATGTGTACATGAAGGTGAAATGGAAATGATCATTGAAGGGTGTCATAGTTCACCTTACGGAGGTCACTTTAAAGGCGATAGAACCGCATCTAAAATTCTTCAATCCGGATTCTATTGGCCTACCATACACAAAGATTGTCATCGTTTTGTCCAGTCATGTCAAAGATGCCAGTTAACTGGTAATATATCAAAAAGAGACGCGATGCCGCTTAACAATATCCTAGAAGTTGAAATCTTTGATGTATGGGGAATAGAATTTATGGGACCTCTCATCACTTCCCATGGAAATCTTTATATTTTGCTTGCGGTAGACTATATATCAAAATGGGTAGAAGCAGTGGCAACACCAAAGAACGATGCTCATACAGTGATTAAATTCTTAAAAACAAACATCTTTTCAAGACATGGTACGCCACGTGTTCTCATCAGTGATAAAGGTACCCATTTTATTAATGCTCCTCTGAGAAATTATCTTCGTAAGTTTGGAGTGAGACACCGTACTTCAACCGGTTATCACCCGCAAACTAACGGTCAAGCTGAAGTTTCCAACCGGGAAATCAAATCTATTCTTGAGAAGGCCGTGAATAAATCGAGGAAAGATTGGTCTTTTAAGCTAGATGATGCTCTCTGGGCTTACAGAACAGCATTTAAAACACCAGTTGGGGCATCTCCATATCGCATGGTTTACGGCAAAGCGCGTCATCTACCGATTGAACTTGAAGCTCGAGCCTACTGGCTATTAAAACTCTGAATCTAGACCCAGAATTGGCCGGGAAACAAAGGATGATGCAATTGAACGAGTTGGAGGAGTTTCGTTATCTTGCCTATGAAAATTCACGCCTCTACAAGGAGAAAACAAAGAGATGGCATGATAAACGGCTCCGTCCAAAGCATTTCGAGAGAGGACAAAAGGTTTTATTATACAACTCTCGATTTTCGAACTACCCAGGAAAGCTTAAATCCCGTTGGGGAGGACCTTACATTGTTACGAAAGTCACACCTCATGGAGCGATTGAAATTGAACATCCAACCGAACAGAGGACATTCATGGTGAATGGCCAGCGTTTGAAAAGATACCATGACAGTGAGGACTTTGGGCGAGAGGAGACAATCCATCTCGTGGAATACGCTTAGCCTGAGGTACACGTCTAACTCAAAGACGTTAAACAAAAGTGCTCTTGGGAGACACCCCTTGTTTTAATTGTTTTTTAGATTAGTTGTTTTTACTTTGTAGTGTATAATTTTAAGTTAGTGTATATTTTTAATTGTGTTTACAAGCTAATAGGAGAGAAAGGTAGTGTGCTATTGTGCAGGAAATGAGTTTGGGGTCAAAAGAAAATTCTTGGAAAAATTCGAAGGCTGGCGCGGTATACCCATGCGGTACACCCATATACCGCAGGGATGTACCGCGCGTGAGAAACCCCTACCACGGGTTTTATACCAAGACGAGAAAAAGAAAGGCTGATAGGTGCGGTGCACCGCACCCCTATACCGCACGCCCAAAACGCGTGCCACGGGGTGATGTACCGCGGGTTTTTTCACGGAGTTGGCGCGGAGTACCCATGCACCGCACCCCTATACCTCACGCCCAAAACGTGTGCCACGGGGTGCTACCACGGGTGTGTTGCCGAGGCCAAAATTTAAACAGCTACAGCGCGCGGTGTACCCATACGGTACAGCCATATACCGCAGGGATGTACCGCGCCTGGCGGTTTGTGAAGAATTCAAAGCCCATTCAACTTCTTACCTTACAAGATAAACCCTAGCCTCTCCCATACGAATTTTTCAGACCCAAACACTATATATACACCTTAAATCTTGTGCAAACCTTCACAATTAACACAACAACAACACAAATTCTCTCCTCCATCCTCCCCAAACACAATCTCTTCATCAAATTCATCACACTACACCATTAAAACACCATCAAATTCAACAAGCTTTAGAGAATTCTTCCAAGATCCATCAAGAAACCTTTCTCTTTCATCAATTCCAAGAAATAACCTCAAGCTAAACCAAATTATCTTAAACTTTCAATCCATCCTTGGTATAACTTGAGTTGTAGGTAAATCAAGCATGACTAACAGATCTGAAGCTATGGAATACAAGAGAAAGTGCTCTATCCTTGGGAAGAATAAGAAATTGCCTGGAGCCACCATTGAATAGCCTATCACCATTGATGCGGCTACTGAAGAATCAAAAGAAAAGGCACCAGCTTAACCACTACCAAAGAAGTTAACTGCTAGAATGCCCATACCATCAAGGAGGCCCTTGAAGAAGATAAAAATTCAAGACCAAGGTTCTTCTACTTCTTCCTCTGAAATTGTTCATGATCTTCCTCCTTGGGCCCTCAAATTACAAAACGAAATCAAAAGATTACAAGAAGATAACAGAGAACTTTGGACGGAAGTCATACAGATGCAATCACAGTTGGACTATTTTACCTTGGAACGGGATATTGATAGTTATACTGACCCCTCAGCTTCGGAAGAGGATGAAGATATAATGGATCTCTATGGTCAGCCAGGTAGGTCATTCTAATTTTTCTTAATAGCTTGTATGCATTAGGTAGTTTAGTTAGTTTTAATTTTAAATTTTATTCCAAACCTGAGTCTTTTTCGAGTCGTGGGGACACGGCTCACTTTTGAGTTGGGGGTGGGGATTCGTTGTCCTCATCTTCTTTTCGTTTTTGCATAAAATTTAAATTTTTTAGGTTGAATTAAGGCATAGAATATTTTGAATGTACCTATTTGAGCATGATTTTATTAGGTCAATGATAGTAAGTAGTATGTTTTTTGAAAGATGCAACAAATTTGTTTAGGATGCATGTATGAAAACAGGAAATAAAGGATAGAAAAGTTAATGAGCAATGCTAAGAATTCAAGTTGAAACTTAGGGAGATTTATTTGGTGTGTAGAACGTGAGGTTTGAAATTAGTTGAAAACCCGCTTGTCTAACTAATAATGAAAACGTAACGAAATCCGGTAGTTAGAAAAATGAATAAGGCAGTTCTTTCATGATTAAAACGCTTGAAGCCTTTTATACTTTCTCACCCTTTTATTTGATTATTGTTATTATTTATTCGTCTTAGCCCCTCTGAGCCTTTCTAAAGCCTTTTTATTTAAACACATTATAATCCACACCCTTAGTTTGTAGGACTTATCTATATGACCCGTACTCAAATCACAAAACCTGAGACAACTCGTTTTAGAGCTTGAGTTTGGGGTGGTGGGTTTCATCATTAGGGAACATTGGGTTTTGGGATTTATATTTGTGATTTTATTGATGATGAAATTGGTATTATTGTAACCCTTTGCCGGGGTAATAGTGAATGAAAAAGAAGCTACGAGCTAAAATTGCCAACAAGGGCATAAAAAGAATATATATACATGAGAAAAATAGCATGATATCTCGAACATCAAAAAGAGAATCATAGCTATACAAAAGAAAAAATTGATTTGAAAAGAAAATATATATTCGGACCGGCAAAGTGGAGTTGATATCATCAAAGGTTTTAATTGGGATTTATTGGGGATACACATTAAAAAGCATCAATAAATTGGGTTGAGTGAGAACATCTTCGAGTGAAAACTCAAGCTCTAGGGCGATTCGTTGATGGCTAGTGAGGAGAGAGCCAAAAGCTCACTTTTCATTATCCAAATATATCACACCCGTCCTTAAGCCAAGTTATAACCAAAGACCTTAGGATTTCTAACTACTAGATGGAGAAACAATTGAGCTATTAGGTAATAGGTAAGTGGACCATTGGATGCTATATTAGGACCTATGAACAACCTATAGCCATTAACCTGAATTAAGTTATCATCCTCTCCTTCTGGCATTGCGAAATTAATCTTAACTTGAATTTATGGATTGTTGATTACATGTATATTAAGTATATTTGTGCATTATTTCTTGAGCATGACTACATGAGACTGTTTAGATATTTTACTCTAGGATCATTCATTATATTCTGTTCTTATTCTCCTCCGACTTCTTCTTGTTTATTAGACTACCCTACTGTTCTTTACTTTTATTGTATCGGGATGATACAACTTTGAGTTGGGGGTCTTGATGTCTCCTCATTTGTGATAATAAAATATACTTCTGAGACATCATTTTAGGCTTATTTATTAGTTTATAGGTTGATTTTAGCTTAGTTTAGTGCACTTTCCTATTTTGAGTCTTGATTTAGCAACATAATATTTTTAGAGCATATTGGGTTTAATTGTTTATTTAGTGTGAAGCTTTAAAGATAATTATGGAGAGTAATTAGAGTCCAAGTCAAAGACTACAACTTATGGAAAGAGATTTGCATGGGAATTAGAGATAAAGGAAACAAAGGTTAAAAACATGGAAAAGGAAAAGCTGCCTAAATCTGAATTTTTGCAGCAACGCCTAAAGAAGTGGTGATAACTCCTACAAGGAAGCCGATTTTGGTAAATCCCTTTCATAGGGACGTAGATAATTCTCTGAGGATTCTTTTGGTATATTATGGAGCAAAAACCGACCAATAACGAAGGAGATATACTCAAAACAGTTCAGCAGTAATTATCCATACGAATTTGAGTTGGGCTTGGAGTCCATTACTTAACCTTATCTCCAAAAAACGAATTAAGTCAACCTATACACTATAAATACAACCTCTTAACACTCTTAAATCATCCTTGGTGAAAACTTAATCCAAGAGGAAGTTTACAACACAAGAAAAGAAGTCTGGAAGGAGCTGTTCATCACAATGTCTTCTTCTACCTTTAAATTTGTAATTTCTTTCTTTTCTTGCATGAACTAAATTTCTTTAGCTTGAGTTTTAGCATATATGTATGAACCCTAGTTTTGATTGACATCTATCTAATTTGGGAATATTATATTTTAAATTGAATTATAGTTTTTATTCTCTGTTTATGTGCTTGGATTTATATTCTGTGTTCTTGTGGACTGCAGCCATATAGAATTACCATCTAGTAGTTAGGCCACCATTGACAACGGTGTTTAATTGCATGTTTAGCACATAACGTCTAGTATTCGGTTTAGATCTGACAAATCAACCTAACTAGATAATCACTATGGTTTAGTTCTTGTGACTATTTACCAATTACAGGAAAAGTTTGCTTAGGAAGCCTTATTGACACAGGTAAATCCTATTTTAAACTACCGATAGCGAATTGGATTTGATTATTGAAATACTACATAATTCATCCTTACATGTTTAGAACGGCAAAACTAGTGACGATTACATGCTAGTGACTCAAGCTATATTCTCATCTCACTTCTCTTTCATATTTACTATTCTGTCTTTAAATTCTTAATTAATTTAGTTTAATTAGAAAATCAAACAAATATCTATTTGTCTTTACTTTTATTTGCGTTTAGTTGTTCTAGCTTTAATTTATTGCACTTGATAATTGCATAAGATTCCCCTAACCTTCGTAGTCTCTGCGGAACGAATCTTACTTATTTTCTAAAACTTGCATACGATCTGTAATACTTGCAAAACCGTGTAGCTTCAGGATATTATTTGCACTTTATTTATATCTTATTTTATCACACCTTAGGCCCCACCAGCTTACCTGCAGAATTCAATCAATTCAAGTCGAGTATTCGAATCACCAATTCTCAAACATCAACCTTGAGTTTTCACTCGCTTGGGAGTTTACTTGTGTCTGAAGAGTTACACATGAAGATGAATGATTCACTCGAAATCTCACAATCTTCACACTCTGCGCTGCTTACATCAACTGGTAATCATTCTTCTAATCTGAACAATTTAAATCAAGGTCGTGGTAATAATAATCAATATAGAGGTCGTGGTAATGGTAATCATGGTCGTGGTTACTCAAATCGAGGACGAGGATGTAATAATAACTCATCTTCATCAATCTTAGGTGCTCCTCCGTCGCCTAATCTGCAATATGGTATGGCTTCATCACCTACTTGTCAAATCTGTACTCGTTTTGGACACATTGCGCTAGATTGTTAGTATAGAAAAGATTTTGTTGCTTATCCTTCTCCAAAAGAACATAATCGTGTAGCAATGGCCGCTCAAACAACTCAGTAAAACTCATATGATCCCGAGCAATGGTATCTCGACTCAGGCGCCAACAATCATGTTACTCATGATGCTTCTTTGCTACAAACTTCTACACCTTATAATGGTTCCAATTCTGTTGCAGTTGGGAATGGACATCCATTAAACATAGGACATATTGGTGATAGTAAGCTTTTCTCATCCTCTTCATCTCTTCAGTTGAAATATATACTTCATGTACCTTGTATAAAGTCAAATTTGCTGTCTATTTCTCGTCTTACAAGTGATAATAATTCCTCTATTATCTTCACCTCTTCATCTGTGTCTACTATTGATTCAACCACCAAATGCGTCTTATTTTAGGGCCCTTGTAAATATGGGCTTTATCCTCTTCAATTTGGCTCTTCACCTAAAGTTTCTACACAAAAATCTGTAGCTAATGTGTGCTTATCCTCTACTGTTGTGCCTTCTCAATCATCAAATAATCTCAATGCTCAAGTGTGGCATTATAGACTTGGTCATCCCTCTACACAGGCTTCATCTCCTATTTCAAGTGTAATAGATGTTAAACTTGATTATCATGGGATTAAATGTAAAGCTTGTTGTGAGTCTAAAGCTCACAAGTTACCTTTTACCTTGTCTATTACTAGAGCTTGTAAACCTTTTGAATTGATACACACAGATGTATGGGGTCCAACACCTGTTAACTCTATTTCAGCTTCTTTTAGATATTACATTGTGTTTGTTGATGACTTTACAAGATTTTCTTGGGTTTATCCTTGAATCTTAAGTCTCAAGCTGCAGAAGTTTTCAAATCATTTTATACCATGGTGTTAACACAATTTCAAGTTAAAATTCAGGTGCTCAGATCAGACAATAGTGGAAAGTTCTTAAGCAATGCTTTCAAGTTATTTCTCCAAGATAATGGTGTGGTTCATCAAACTTCTTACCATCACACACCTGAGCAAAATGGTGTTTCAGAAAGAAAGCACAAACACCTTATTGAAACAACGCTTTCCCTACTTTCTAACAGTCATTTGCCTCCTACCTTTTGGATTGAGGCTCTTTCCACATCTGTTTATCTTATTAACTTGCTACCCACACCTAATATCTCAAATTTATCTCCTTATTAGCTTCTATACAATCCCCCACCCTCTTATGCACATCTTAGAGCTTTTGGTTGCTTATGCTATCCATGGCTCAAGCCTTATGCACCTCATAAACTGTCCTCTAAGTCTAAAGCGTGTATTTTCTTGGGATATTGTAATTTCTCCAAAGGGTATAAATGTTACTCCTTAACTTCTCATAAAACATTTATATCTCGTCATGTCAGGTTTGATGAGTCTACTTTTCCCTTTCAAAACCACTCTCCCTTTACCTCAAATAATACACTTGAACCATCACCATCTGAATACACAGATTTATTTTCTACCTCTATTAATCTTGATTCAGTTTCAAATCCTTTTTCACTTTCAACCCAACCTACTTCTCACCAAACTTCAGAAATATCTCAAACCATACCTCAAAATTCTCAGACTTACCTACATCAGCTCATTCAAATCCTCAAACTTCTCAACCTATTACTCAATCTTCTCATCATATGGTTACTCGGCGCCAAACTGGCTCTCTAAAACCTTCTTACAAATGCCAATATTTAGTTATGACTGCTTCACTTCATGAACCTTCTTCATTCAAAGAAGCTTCAATATATCAGTGTTGGTACAAGGCTATGCTTGAAGAATATAATGCTCTCATGAAGCAACAAATATGGGAGTTATTGACTCCACCTATTGGTAGGAATTTTATTATGTGTAAATGGATTTATAAGATTAAACACAATGCAAATGGTGATATTGCTCGTTATAAGGCTCGACTTGTGGCACGTGGTTTCTTATAAGAATCTGGCTTAGATTACACTGGAACGTTTAATCCTGTTATCAAGCATCAAACCATTCGAGTTGTTTTATCATTGGCTGTTTCAAATGATTGGATAATATGCCAACTTGATGTCTCAAATGCTTTCCTTCATGGAGTGCTTGATGAAGAGGTTTATATGGTGCAACCATCGGGTATTGTTAATTCATCTTATCCTAATCATGTTTTCAAATTAAAACGCTCTCTCTATGGCCTTAAGAAAGCACCTAGAGCATGGTACCAACTTCTTGCCAATTTTCTTTTAAGTCATAACGTCATTGTTTGTCAAGCTGATACTTCTATTTTATTAGAGGTTCTGGTTCTTCTCTAACCATAATCTTGGTATATGTTGATGATATTTTAATAACTGGAGCTGATTCAGCCTCCATATCTTCTATAATAGCTGAGTTGAAAATGCGTTTTGAAATGAAGGACTTAGGAGTTTTGTCCTACTTTCTTGGATTGGAAATTATTAAAACAAATTAACATACAATCATTACACAAGGAAATTATGCTCGTTCTCTATTACAAAAGGCAGGTTTAAGTGATTGCAAAGCCTCTCCTACTCCTAATCTAAATAAATATTCTGTTACTTCAGCTCATGGTCTTCAACCTTTTGAAGATCCGTTTTTGTTTCGAAGTATAGTTGGTGGTCTTCAATATTTGACTATCTCTAGACCTGATATAGCATACGCAGTAAATCAATTATGTCAGTCGATGCATCGTCCTACAAATGCTGATTATGAAGCTTTGAAAATAATGCTTAGATATATTAAAGGAACAGCTCACCATGGACTATATTTTACACCTTCACCACTCCATCTCAGGGCCTTTTCTGACTCGGATTGGGCTAGCTACTCTGTTGATAGAAGATCAGTTTACTGGATATTGTATCTGCTTAGGGAATAATCTAGTCTCATGGGGCTCAAAGAAGCAATCTACAGTTTCAAGATCATCAACTGAAGCAGAGTATAGGGCATAAGCTTATGTTGCAGCTGTACTGAAATGGTTCACCTTTTTGTTAAAAAGTCTGCACATTCCTGTTCAAACACCTACAATTGCTTGTGATAATCTCTCAGCCTTGGAACTTGCATCAAATCCTGTGTTTCACACAAGAACTAGACATATTGATGTTGATTTTCACTTTGTATGTAAACAAGTAAAGTCAAAATCCCTTCAGCTATAGCATGTGCCTTCTTCTGATCAACTAGCTATCATTCTTACTAATGGTCTTGCTCGTTCCCCATTTTCTATGATTTTTTCCAAGCTTCCACTCATCACCGTGATCAGCTTGAGCGGGATGATAATATGAAGATAACAACCAACAACATAGCTGTCAATACAGCTGCTAGTAGTGCTGAACAAACAAAAGTTGTTAGACAGTTTGAGAGTTAGTTAGATGTATGTATTGTGTATGTATAGATTAGCTAGAGTTGTGAACTATATATAACACAACTCTATTCTATAAACACAATAAATCAATATAATAAAACACAAACTTTCTCTCTTCTCTCTCTCGTTCAATATAAAATACCTAACCATATATAGTTAAACATATGAATATTATCTCGCGAGAGACCTGCGATAAGAATATATTCAATGGATATTTTCTTCGGACAATCTATTATAAACTTTTTTTTGATAAATCTGAGTTGGAAAAATTTAATAGACGGAGATCAAAGACTAGAAATATGTTATCCATGATAACATTGTAAAACTACATGTCACAAACACGTTAGAATATCATAAAACAAAAATGTTCATACGGAAGCATCTAATAATAAATAAAAATAAGAGCATTTTGAATTATTCTCTTGAAGGGAACAGATAAGTTCTATATACAAATACCACATGATCAACCATGTAATTAAGGGTTCTAGTGTCACCTAGGGGTGTGATAAAAATAAAATAAGATAAAATAAGCCAAAAAACAATACATCAATCAACCTAGACAAGCACGATACTGCAAGTATTACAGGACGTATGCAAGTTTTAATGATAAGAAGAATTCATTCTCAGGGACTTAGTGTGTTACACGAATGAGCAAATAATTAGAGTAGCAATTAATAATTAAAAGAAACAGGAAATAAAGATGATTAATTGAGAGATTAATAATTAAACTAAGTAAAATAAAAGACAATAAAGTAAATATGAGAAAATATGAGATAAGAGAGTATAGCTTAGATTCCGCTAGTATGCACTAATCCTTCTAATTCTTTCTATCAATTTCAGTTAATAAGGGAGACAATAGCTCTTAGATACTTGGTCAGGATTCTAAATTCCTACATATACCCGAAGAGCGTATAGGTAGGCTACAACACAACCACGAGGTAGTTTCAAATAGGGCTATCCTGCACTACTAGGTTCCTAAGCAAACTTTTCATTCAATTGGTGATATGGTGATTAAAACAAACCCTAATGACTATCTAGTTAGGCTGGTGTTGTTAGGACCAATTCCTTATTCAAGACGTTTATGTGGTGTTTCAATAATTAGACACCCCTTCCAGGCGACCATCTATCTACTATTAGCACAACCCTAATTTGATAAGGTTTAAGACAGACAATAAATAAAAACACATAAACAAATATATGGTTAAGTAGCTAATATCAGATTAAAACATATAATTCCCAAAGAAACTTAGATAGAAAGAAAATAGAATTCATAGATTACATAATGCAAAACTCAAACTATGGGAAAATTAGTTCTTACCTGAAAGAAATAATCTAAAAGATTGATACAAACTATTCATCTTGCTCTCTTCAATAACTCTAATGATATAAAACCTAAGGACTAATTAATGCGAGGCAGGGATTATTTTACAAAGGTTTAAGGGTGTATTTATAGGTGTTTAGAAGACCTAATTTGTTTTCTTGGAGTGGAAGACAAGTAACTTGGACTCCAAGCCCAACTCAAATTTGTAACCCTAAAATGTAGAAAAGGTAATAATATGCCGCTGTTTTGTTTTGGCCGTAACTCCTTCAATACTTATCCGTTTGATGCGTTTGAATAGTCAAAACTGATCGTCTCAGAAAGCTCTTTAACTTTGCTTCCAAATTCATTGCCAATCTTGAGTTATGATCACTTCTATGGTCGTAGGTGCTGGAATTCAGATTTATTTGGTAACTTTATATTTCCATATCTTAGCTTTTATTTCCTTCTCTCTAATTTCCATGCATATCTTCTTTCCTTTATCTCTTAGAATTGATTTGACATCTAATTAATCACCATATATATCGTTAAAGCTTCACAATTAACAAACAATTAAATCAAATATGCTCTAAAAATAATAAAATATTAAATCAAGACAAGAAATAGGAAAGTGTACTAATACATAGGAAAATCGAGTATTTAGACTTCTAAAACACTAAAAAAGATGTCTCCAACTAAAATTAAATCATCAAAAATGGGGAGACATCAAGAACTCCAACTCAAAGTTGAATCGTCCCGATACAATAAAGATAAAAACAAAGGGAAGTCTCTAAATACACACCCAGGGCAATTAAGCACAGTGGGAAAGAAAGATAGCTAAATATATAGAATAAACATAAAGCAACTACTCAGAAAATTTCATTTAATAATATTTACAAACTACATACGTGCACAATATCCATATCCACAATCAACACGGCTTGAATTCAAGATTAGATTAGCTTCGTAATGTAAGAAGGAGAGGAACTTTACCCAGTTCACCAAGGAGGCTATAGATTGTTCATCGAACTTCACTAGTATCCAAAGATCCACTTAACTACTCTCATTTGGCTCAATCACTTCTAGATACATAGCAAAGAATCAAAAGATCTTTAAGGTTGTAATGTTGGCTTAGGGACGGTATGATAAGTATATTTGGATAATTTTGAGTGAGTTTTTGGCTCTCTCCTCACTAGCCATCAACGAATCGCCCTAGAGCTTGAGTTACTCTCATAAAACGTTTCTCACTCAACCCAATGATTACTTGATGCACAAAGTAGCATCCCTAATAACCCAATAAAAGCATAAAGATGTTCACATAAAAATTCCTCTTTGCCGGTCCAAATATATATTCTTTTTAAATCAATTTTTTCTTTTGTATAGCTATGACTCTCTTTTTGATGTTGAGATATCACGCTATTTTTCTCATAAATTTTTTTCTTTTATTTTCTTTTCATGCTTTTTATCTTTTTTCATTTACTATTACCCCGGCAAAGGGTTACGTTATAAACCTGTGAATCATCATCAATATATAGAACATAGCACAATTAATAAGCTCAAAAAAATCCCAAGCCAATAACAATTCCCATAATGGTGGACCCACCACCCCAAACTCAAGCTCTAAAACAACTGTCTATGCATCGCGATTCGAGTGCAGGTCATATGGAAAAGTCCTAAAATCTAAAAGGATATGGCTAATAATGTGTCTTAATAATAAGGCTTAAGACAGGCTAGAAGGGGCTGAGAAGGATATAAAATATAATAAATGGACAGCAGGCTAAAAGGCAACAAGGGGCTTATGAAAGAACCGCCTTAATCCCTTTCTAAACTATGCAATTTCGTTATTCTCTTACCTTTAGCACGTTCATCAAATGGGTTTATCAACTAGCTTGGATCTCACGGCCTACAACCCGCTCATGGCTCCCTGAGATCGAACATACTTTCTATCGCATTGCTAACTAATCTCTTCTTTACTACCAATGTGTGTTTTCCTGAAAATACTCAAAGCATACAAAATAAAATAGCTCATAAAAATACTACTTTCTATCATTAACTTACTGAGCTTATGCTTTTAAGCTATTAAACACATTCTACATCTAATTCCCATGTATCAAAAATTTTAATTTCTACCTAAAAACAGAAAAATGGAGATGAGAGACAACGAATCTCCATACCCCTAACTCAAAAATGAGACTTGTCCCCACGACTAAAAAAAGACTCCAAAAAGAAATTAAAATTAGCAGATAAAGCATTTACAGAAATGGTAAGGAATAAAGAGAACATACTCTTGAGGCTATTGCCTCGCATTATCGACATCCAAGATAAGATTTACTGGATCTTTCCTTAATTACTCAAGGAGTGTCATGATGTGCACTTGATTGGCTTTGATTTGTGCCACATCTTCAGTTAAGGAAGTTTGAGCTGCTTCGACTTTGTTTAATCGCTCCTCTACCTTCTCTTGCCAAATACGATCCTTTTTTTCTTCCTTTGAGACTTGCGTAACTCATGCTCCTCTCAAAATTGTCTTGATCCCGTTGTTATCAATATTATTCATCATGTTAAAATGCAGCTTCTCTTCTTTACCCAGAATCACATCCATCTTCCGACAAGGCACGTGATCATAGTAGGATATATCAAACTAAAGAACGAATTAGGAGAGACCGAAAATCGCATCACCGCCTCAAAGATCATTCTTGCTACATCCACTTCTTCTCCTCTTAAAATACAATTCAACAAAATTGCGTTTTTCTTAGTTACCTCCGAGTTTCTTAGAGTTCCAAAGACATTTGCTGTAAGGAAATTGTGCCAAACTTTTGTATCTCCTTGGAGGTATTTGTAAGGCCAAGGTGCCTTCAATACTCCCTTATTTGCTTGCACTTTATACTTGTCCAATACATGCTCAAAAAGTAGATTCCAGTCAAAAGTCTTAATATTTTCCACCGCTTCTCTATACTTACATGGTCCAACCAATTTCTTAAACCGGAAGTGGTTTCGAATCTCTTCAACTGTGAAAGGAACTATCTTGCCTCTAACTGGAACATCACCATTACTATCTCGGCTCAAGAGGCCTAAATAGAAATCAGAAACTAACTCTCTACATAAGTTAGATCTTCGCAACATGAATGTATACCAACCCAATCTATCACCCATCTCTATGAATCTCTTGTATTCACCCTCTTCAACTTCTTTTTCAAATACTCTCTTATAAGTCAAAGGAAGTTCCGTTAAATGTTTCTCTGCTGAAGCTAACATGGCCTTGGAAGCTTTGTTGATCTTGGTCACAGGATTCTTGATTTGTAAAGGTTTTAGTATCTTCCTTATTAAAGTTGAAACCTTTTGGCTCTTTGAATTTACCACAGCTAGCTTCCCTTTATTTTCTGAACCTGTTTTACCTTTCGAATTGGAACTTGGACTTTTCTCAATTGATTTCTTCTCACTAGGACTGGTGGGGGCAAAGGTGTGATAAATAAATAGATAAATAAAGATAATAATAAAGAGTCACACACCCTTGATAACCACGGAATTCACTGCAAGTATCACAGATCGTATGCAAGTTTTAATGATAAGTCAAGTTCGTTCGCAGGGATTGTATCCGTTAGATCAATTTATGTTTAACAAGCGTAGATGAATTTAGATGTTTGAATAAAATATGAAAAGGTAAATAACTATCTAATGCAAATAAATAAATAAAACAAATAAACAAAACAAATAACTAAATATGAATGTAAGTCAAATAGATTAGGATTACTACGTCTATTACTAAATTGTTATTCTAACCTGTCACATTAAGCATTATATATTAACCAGGATTGCAACAAACCTTAGTGGCTATCTAGTTAAACTAGACGATTATGTGGTGTTGTCAATAACTAAGATTAATCCTAAGATTGATCAGATCTAGGGGAATAAGTCAAAACACATAATACAATATACGCCAAGCTTAACCAATTAAAATAATCAAATAGTATTTAAAGATCAAAATAATAATCCAACAATTAAGAGTAAACTTACAGAATAACAGCTTAGAAATATGGTTGAGAACAGATCTATAGCTAATTACTCTAGGTATAGAGAAGGTGAGATGTAGAAGAGGGGTTGTCAGGCTCCAATCTTCTTCTTCTTGTCTTCTTCTATAGGTCAACTTGCTTCTTGGATGAATAGCTTGATTCTAAGGATGAATATCTATCTAAAGGACTAAGCTATTGTTTAAAACTAAGAAAATATAAGTAAAGACTAAGCCTATACTTTGCAATTGAGCAAGGACATGTTTACAATGATAAGAGGGTGTATTTATAGGTATCTTGGAAGCCCTAATTCGTTTTCTTGAAGGAGAAGTAAGTAGTGGACTCCAAGCCCAACTCAAATTCGTAACCCTAAAAACACCAAATCAGGTCCGATTTTCTTTTGGCTCTAACAGCTTCGATATTCATCCGTTTGACGCGTATGAGTACACCAAATTGATCGTCTCGGAAAGCTCTTCAACTTTGCTCTTGACCTTTTCTCCAAATTCCACACCGTTCTTGAGATATAAGCTGATTTGTGGTCGTAGGTGCAGAAATTCAGGATTAAGGCAGGTTTTCCTTTTCCATGTTTTTAGCTTTTATTTCCTTATCTCCAATTACCATGTCTATCTCTTTCCATATCTTGTAGTCTTTGACTTGGAATCTAATTAATCTCCATAATTATCTTTAAAGCTTCACACTAAATAAATAATTAAACCCAATATGCTCTAAAAATATTATTTTACTAAATCAAGACTCAAAATAGGAAAGTGCAATATTTCTCAAGAAAATCGACTATAATGACTTCTAAATCACTAAAAATGATGTCTCATCCTAATATAAATCTATCACAAATGAGGAGACATCAAGGACCCAACACTTCACTTTGATTCTTCTTCATCTCCTAGACATTAGATAATGTTTATGTTCTTTTCGTCATCACAATTGACCTCCAACTCAAAGCTTTAACCACTCTTGAAATTTGAAACTCTTGATTATAGGTTGTACAAGATTTATTTGGGTTAGGAAAGGTGTTTTGAAGACGATTCTATATTTGGGTAGGATGAATTCTTCTTTGATTGGTACGAATCTAAGAAATTGTTGGATGAATTTTGAAAATTTAGGCTTTTGATTCTTGGATTCAAGGTGTTTTGATATGATTTGGGTGGTTGAATCTTCTCTAGAATGATGTGGAGAAAGGTTTGGATGTGTTATTATGGTGATTGGGTAGTGTTTTGATGTTTGGTGAAGGTTTGATGAAGCTTTAATGGAGTTGGGAGAGGTTTGGGGAAGAAAGAGAGGCTTAAGGATTGAAAATTTCGTGTAAAAACTAACCTCTTCTTTTGTTCCCGTAATATACCCTTTCTTTTTGGATCTGTCAGCACCGTGCGGTGCACCGGACTTGAGTTGTGGTGTACCGGACCCGAGGGTTTGGAAACCGTGTTCGTGAGTTGTCGACACAGTTTTGAATAGCTTATTCGGCAATACACCGTGGTGGAAACTGTGGTCACGGTTCTTGATGGTGCGGTGTACTGCACCTGATTGTTGTTCATACCGTGGTGAGGCTACGAGCCACGGTTTGTGGCTTCTCTTCTCGGAAATGTACCGTGGCCTATACCGTAGTCACAGTTTTCTTCTGCGGTATACCAGACCTGTCCTGCAGTGTACCGCAAGGATGGTCAGATTTTCGCTGAATTTTGCGTTTTTCTTCTCCTAACTCGATTTCTTACGTACCTGAACATAAAAAACACTCATACCTTTCTCAAATATGCAATATCAACTAAAAACAACTAAACTAAACATGAATTAAACACATAAAAACATAAAAAAAATTGCGGGTTGTCTCCCGTAAAACACTTTTATTTAGCGTCTTTTAGAGTTAGACGCGTTACCTCTATCAAGATTTGCAAATATAGCCTCCCCAGCAACGAGCAAGGCTATGAACATCCACTAATATCTGCTTAAAGCCCTTATTGGGCCGATCTCTATCACCTTAGCTGAAACAACTCTAGTGACTATAAATGGTCCCATCCACGAGTCTTGGTAACATCGTGGCATATTCTCTGGTTTGTGGGCTTTCCATAGAACTTCATGGCCGACCCCAAACTCAATCTTTGGTTCAGTATTGATGTCTCCCTAATTGTTCTTATTTTCGACCCTTGGGAGACATCATTTTTTGTGTTTATTTAATTAATTTGATAGACTTTTGGACTAAATATGCAATATTATGATTTTCCTCTTTTATTTCTAGCATTTTTTATTTATTAAACTTTTGCGCGTAATATTGGTATTTTTAGTGAAAAGTTTACAGGTTTTAGATGTTAGCTAGGAGAGGAAATCCGAGGAGAAAGTCAAAAATCGTGAATTAGAGTCAAGACTTGAAGATAAATCCCGAAGATATTATTTTTAGAGCTGAAAATCCATTTTCCAGGCCATAGATTGCTGATTTCGAGGTGCTTGAGCGATGATTTAGCCGCTGACCTTTGAAGAGAAAACATTCCTTATCGAGTTACGTAACTTCAGCAACTGGAATGAGGTCAATCGGAGTTATAACGCATCGGGAAAAGCCGTTTTAGTGAAGGTGTATCAGCAGTTACGAGATTTTGGGCTTAGAATTTGGGCTTGGACATTTAATTAGTCTTTTATTTTCTGGTCCAAGCCCTAGTACGAATTTATGCTTATAAAAGGAGGTCTGGACTTCTATTTTTCACACAATTCATTCTTTACAATTAAAAACATCAGAGAGAAGCAACAGAAGGAAGGAAGAAGAAGCTGCTAGAGCTGGAGTGGGTCTATAGCTCCGTTCTCAGTCATTCCAATTCCGGAAATTAGGTTTCTTTTATCTTTTATTTGTAATCAGTTATGAATTCCATTTATTTTATTTTAGTATTTCTTTTTAATATGAGCTAAACAATTCATAGTGCTTGAGAACAAACAATGGGTGAATCCCAATTTTATTGAATAACGAATGTTGAATTTGGGTTTTTATTGAATTAAACTAAATTAGGGCTTTTACTCTTTTCAATAAATTGAGATTATTTTACTGTTTTTAGCGTCATGAACTAGGAACAGGTGTTAGTATTTAGGCTATTCCAATTAGTGGCAATTGGATCATCCTGACGGAGGGTTTAAATACAGAACCATTTATTCAATCTAGGATATAAGCTATTGATTCTGACGAACTTAGCTAATTCTAGGGCCAATGAGGTAATAAAACTTAAACATCCAACGGTGGATCATATTTACCCTGACGGGACTAGTGACACTTTAGGATTGCCTTATAGTCCACCCTGACGGGGGTATAAGGAATTTAGAATCCCGACCATTGTAATTGACCAATTTAGCCCTTAAACAACATAAGTTAGGAAATAAGATTGGGAGGATCCTTGCGTTCTCAAGTGCTACTTCTCATATTGCGTTTTCACTCATTTTACTTGCGTCTTAGCTTTTATTTACATTTTAATATTTGTCTTTTATTCATTAGCTTTAATCAACAAAACCAAACAAACATTTTATTATCTTTTACTTTCATAAGTGCATCAATCACTACTTGCTAGACATTGTGATCAACCATCCGTCCTTGGAACGAATCTGTATTATCAGATATACTACTTGGGACAACCGTACACTTGCGGTTGTGGTTCGATTTACATTTGCATTTATTTTAGAACACACAAAGGACCACCAAGTTTTTGGCGCCGCTGCCGGGGACGGTAGCGTGTGACCACGGTGTTTATCCTTTAGTGATAGTTGCATTTATTTTTATTTTTGTTTTTATCAGTTTTACGCTTTTTGCTTGTTTAGTCTTTTCAGGTTTTTAGGTTTGGTGTATGCGAAGAAGGCTCAGATTTGAACCACCAGTTCAAATCCTTGATAATCCGGATTCGTTAATCAGACTTGCAAATAAGAAAAGAAGAGAACAAGAGGAAAGAGAAATGGCGAATATTCAAGATCCATGGTTTACTAATGGTCCACCAGAAGTTCCATTCCGTGCTCCTGCTATAGGAGTAGGTGCTCCAGATATTAATGTTCCACGATTCCGTCCAGATTCGGGTATGCTAACACAATTCCAAAACTTTGGAAATTTTCGTGGTAGACCATCAGAAGATCCTCTTAGAGTAGTACAGAAATTTAAGCAGATATGTGATTCGTATATCACACAAGGAGTTTCAAGAGAACAGATGTATTTTGCTGCGTTTAAATTTTTTGTTATTGATGGAGCAAGTGAATGGCACGATACGCAAGATCCTACGAAGATAACCAACTGGGACCAATTAGAGATTGCTTTCTTTGACAGGTATTACCCAAGTAATATGAGATTAGATGCTGAATTAGAATTGACGCATTTCCGTCAAGAATATGATGAAACTGTGGGTAGGAGTTGGACAAGATTTCAGATGTGTTTGCGTAAAGTTCCCAATCATGGCTTTTCAGAACAACAGCAGTTAAAGATCTTTTATAGAGGCCTTGATGGACCTTCGAGAGAGAAATTGGATACGCTATGTGGTGCAGGTTTTCTTCAAGTTCAACCCGCTCATGCTAAGATCATTTTAGAAAGAACCGTCAAGAATGAAGTTGGGTGGAATTCAGTAAGAACACCTGTTAAAGGAGTGAATAATGTTGATATGGAAGAGAAATTTGCTACGCTTGAGAATAAGATTCAGAATACTATAGAGCAACCATTGAAGCAGCTTACTCTAGCTGTAAAAGAAGGATTTTCGGGTAAGAAGGTAGCTGTGCATGCTGCACAAGAGGTGTATATGTGTTCGATTTGTAAGGTAGATGATCATGATGAGGAAAGTTGTCCGAATAACCAAGAGTCCGTGATGTTTATGTCCAATAGAGGTAACTTCAATTCAAGTGGTAATGGATATCAGCCTAACAGAAACCATCCTGGGTTTCAATACTCAAATCCTAATGGGGCAGCCAATCCTACCTATGCGTATCAGCCACATCCCCAAGGTAACAACTACAATCCAATACCACACAACAATTATCAAGGAGGACAGAATCAAAATTATGTTCAGAGACAAGCTCCTCAAGACAATTATGATGACACAATGAACCAGAAAGCCTTACCTGCCCATCCACAAGAAGGAGCAGTTACCCTTCAGAAAACAGTTGAGAGTTTAATTGCTCTTCAAACACAAGCTATGGAACGTCAAAACGCAGTTGAAGCAAATATGAAGTTGTTTCAGAATCAGCTAAGTCAAATTAATAAACAACTGAATCAGCGTCCACAAGGGCAACTCCCTAGCGATACTGAGAATCCAATCCAAATCGAAGACTGTAAAGCTATTACTCTCAAAAGTGGTAAGAACCTTCCTCCACCTCCTTTTCCGGTTATGAAAGAAAAAGAAGTTAGAAAAGAAAAAGAGGTGGTGGATAAAGATAAAGAAGTTGAAGTAGAAGAAGTGGAGGGGTCCATTGAGATTCCGAAAAAGAAAAATGATATTATAATCAATCGTCCACCTCCACCATTTCCATCAAGAGTTCAAAAGAAGGGTGATATGGCTGAGTATCAAAAATTCTTTAACAAGGTAAGAGGTCTTAGCATAAACATTCCATTGCTAGAAGCTATTCGAGATGTGCCCAAGTATGCTAAGTTTCTGAAAAGAGCCCTCACCAACAAACGGCCATATTGTGATAATGAGATGATTGGTCTTCCTGAAGAATGTAGTGCTATTTGTCAAGGTAAATTACCTCCAAAGTTAGTTGATCCTGGGAGCTTTACAATTCCGATATCTATTGGTAATGAGTGGAGAGGAAAAGCACTATGTGATTTGGGTGCAAGCATAAATCTTATGCCCAAATCGATCTTTGATAAGCTTAATATCGAAGCAAGACCCACTTCTATGGTCTTGCAAATGGAAGATAGATCTCTTGCACATCCAGAAGGCCGAATCGAAGATGTCCTCGTTAAGGCAGGTACGTTAATTTTTCCCGCTGATTTCATTATACTTGATTACGACGCGGATAGGAATGTCCCCATTATTTTGGGAAGACCATTCCTAGCCACGGGGCGTACCTTGATTGATGTAGAGAACGGAGAAATGATTATGAGAATCCAAGACGAGGAGATGAAGTTTAATGTGTTTAGACCTATGAAGTTTCCGGATTCCAAGGAAGAATTTTTTCGTATAGATGTAAGGGAACCGGTAAGAAAAGAGCCGATTAATGTTGTGGAAACTTTAGGGGTAGAGGAGAAAGAGCTACGAAAGAAACCACCAATTAAAGCTCCTCCATACTCTAAAGATCCACAACTAAATCATGCGAAAAAGAAAGAGAAAGCACGTGCCACGAAGGTTCCGAAGGAACCTAAGAAAGAAAGAATGAAAAAGGGGTTCAAAGTAGGTGAAGAAGTAGCTATGAAAAATCCTAAACCCCCTCCAAAGGTACGTGAATCAAAAAGTTCTTGGATAGGACCATTCATGGTCGCGAAGGTTATCTCAGATAAACTAGTGGGAATAAAAGCTAAAGGATGCAAATTTCGAGTTGCAAATATTGACAACCTCACTCACTGCTGGGGAGGTTATGTCAATGACTAATGAATGAGGTAACCCGTCGAGCTTAACGACGTTAAACAAAAGCCAATTCTTTGTATATTAGCTGAGTTTTTAATTTTTCGCAATTTAGATTAGTTTGAGTTTCGTAATTTTAGTGTTTATTATTAAGAAATGAGGAAGGGTAGTTGTTTTTGATGATTTCTGGGATAAAAAGGTCATGAGTTTGGGGTCGAAAGGGCGAAAATAGGAGAAAAATTTCTGGTGTTCCAGGGGCCAAACCGGGTCCCCGCATTTGCAAATGCGGGTACCCAGTTTCGAAAGATAAAAATTCTAACTTTCTTACCCAGCGTCTTGGGTCCCGCGTTTTGCTGCGTCACCACTGCGTTTTGGATTCGCGCCATCGACACAAACCGGGTCCCCGCATTTGCAAATGCGGGTACCCGGTTTCGGAGCTGTAATTTTCCAAATTCTCTGACCCGGCGTCTTGGGAGGTCGCGTTTTGGTGAGTCTTGGCTCGCGCCATCGACGAAAATCCGGGTACCCGCATTTACAAATGCGGGAACCCGGTTTCGAAGGGCAATTCTCAGACCCCGCGTTTTGGCTGCGTTTTGAGGTTAAAAAAAAGAATTAAAAAAAAATTGCGTCATTTATTGTCAGACGCCCCAAAAAAAATCGCGTCGACACAGCGACGCGAAACTGGGGCCCCGCATTTCCAAATGCGGGTACCCGGTTTCATCTGTGACAGGGACATTTGAAGCTTTTTAGCCCTAGATTTTTACTTCTTTCTTCAAACCAGCCCCCAAAACACTCCCAAAAACCCAGAATTTCCTAAACATCATCATCTACAACTACACAATCATCGAATCCTACCCTCTTCCACCAAAATATCATACAATCAATTCATCTCCTATCCAAATCACCATGAAATTCCCACTTTTCTCCACTTGTTCTTCATCCAAGCTTCAAATAAAATCCAATTCCCTCTTCCCACACATCAATTAGCCTTTACCCATCTCATATTCCACCATAATCTTCAAGTCTTAAGCCTCAAAACATCAAAGTTCTAAGCCTTAGCTTCTCACTATTTGAAGTTTTGAGTTTGGGGTGGAAAGAGATGCCTATCAAAACCATTTTCATGTGTACTTATCGAAGGAATTCTCCAAGAAACAGAAACGCTTTTGGTGCTATTCAAGAACAAGCTATTGAGATTCCTATTTCACGTTTCAAACACAAGACTGAAGAGGTTCAAATTAAGGCTAATCCGAAGAAGAGGAAAGTGATTGAGGAACCTGAAAGTGAGGAAGAAAATGATCCGTTGATGAGTTGGAATCGAAAATCAAGGTGTTGGAAGAGAATCAGGATACGAGGTGCGCTATTTTGGGAAACGTTACAAACAAGTTGAACTTTACTTGTTCAAAGCACAACTTACGATGTCTAGACGCAAGATAAAGTTCATGGACGCAACACCGACAACCAGCCTCGCGCTGGTTCAGATACGTTTTCTATCCCTTCTCATTTAGTGTGTATTATTTTATTGCTTTGAGTCTTTTCGAGTCGTGGGGACACGACTCATTTTTGAGTTTGGGGTGGGGTTCGTTGCCTCATCCCAGTTTTTATGTGTTATATGTTTGCTTTCAATAACATAATTTTCGGAGTTGCGTTTGACTGTAGAAGATTTTAAATGTCCCTTTAAGCATACTTTTGATGAATCAATGATAGTAAATAGTGGACTTTAGGGATTGATATAAAACGCACTTACAATTGCATGCGAACATAGGTAATTGATAGGAAAAATTAATGAACAATGCAAATGAAGTAAGCTTGTACTCAAGGAATATGTTTGGTGTGTAGAACGTGAAATCCTAATTAGTAGAGAACCCACCTAGATATGAACTAAAGACAAGCTATGTACTTAGGAAAATGATAGGGGCAGTTCTTTGTTAGCCATTTGTGCCTTTTTAGCCTTCTATCCCTTGTATTAATTATTATCCGTCTTAGCCCACTTTGAGCCTTTAGCCTTTTCTTTGTAGCCACGATATAAGCCATTATCCCTTAGATTATTAGGCATGACCATATGACCCGCACTTGAATCACAATCCTGAGACGTGTCTCGAGCTTGAGTTTGGGGTGGTGGGACCACATATGGGGAATTTAATGGTATGGGATTGATGTACTTTGTATTGCAGCACAATTGCAGATGATTTATACTTGTAACCCTTTGCCGAGAATGAGAAAAAGTGAAAAAGAAAGAAAAAAATGAAAAAATGAAAAATCCATACAGTAGGAACCGGGAACCCGGATACATCAAAACCGGGAACCCGGTTTGCTTCTGTACAAAAAAAAAGAAAAAAAATATGAATGAATAAAACATCTGGCAAAGTGGAATTTTCTGAAAATCATCTTGTTTATAGTGGGTAGACATGGGACGCTAAATTTTTGCGTATATGGGTGAGTGAGAACATCTTTTTGAGCGTTAACTCAAGCTCGAGGACACTGTTGATGGTAAGTGAGGAGAGAGCCAAAAGCTCACTTCAAATTTACCAAATATACATCCACACCCGTCCTTAAGCCAATATTATAACCATAAAGACCTCGTGATTCCTAAGTGCATAGTGAATATATGATTCTGTTGATAGGGAATGTACTAGGTGGAGCGTTCAAAGCGATTTAGGATTAATGACCACCCTATAGCCATCATACAGAGATGAGTACAAGTGTAACCTTCAAGCATTGCAACTTTAATTTTATGATTGAGATTATTTATGTTTGATGTTGCATGATTAGTGTATGTGTATATTAGTTTCTAGAGTTTGCTATATGAGATTTATTTTGAGAATTGCTTTAGGGTTTATTTGCTAGCTTCTACTTGTTTATAAGCTTACTTCTACCCCTATTGTTTTGTTTTGCTTTGTCGGGACGACAAAGGTTTGAGTTGGGGGTCTTGATGTCTCCCTAATTGTTCTTATTTTCGACCCTTGGGAGACATCATTTTTTGTGTTTATTTAATTAATTTGATAGACTTTTGGACTAAATATGCAATAATATGATTTTCCTCTTTTATTTCTAGCATTTTTTATTTATAAAACTTTTGCGCGTAATATTGGTATTTTTAGTGAAAAGTTTACAGGTTTTAGATGTTAGCTAGGAGAGGAATCCGAGGAGAAAGTCAAAAATCGTGAATTAGAGTCAAGACTTGAAGATAAATCCCGAAGATATTATTTTTAGAGCTGAAAATCCATTTTTCAAGCCATAGATTGCTGATTTCGAGGTGCTTGAGCGATGATTTAGCCGCTGACCTTTGAAGAGAAAACATTCCTTATCGAGTTACGGAACTTTAGCAACTGGAATGAGGTCAATCGGACGCATCGGGAAAAGCCGTTTTAGTGAAGGTGTATCAGCAGTTACGAGATTTTGGGCTTAGAATTTGGGCTTGGACATTTAATTAGTCTTTTATTTTCTGGTCCAAGCCCTAGTACGAATTTATGCTTATAAAAGGAGGTCTGGACTTCTATTTTTCACACAATTCATTCTTTACAATTAAAAACATCAGAGAGAAGCAACAGAAGGAAGGAAGAAGAAGCTGCTAGAGCTGGAGTGGGTCTATAGCTCCGTTCTCAGTCATTCCAATTCCGGAAATTAGGTTTCTTTTATCTTTTATTTGTAATCAGTTATGAATTCCATTTATTTTAATTTAGTATTTCTTTTTAATATGAGCTAAACAATTCATAGTGCTTGAGAACAAACAATGGGTGAATCCCAATTTTATTGAATAACGAATGTTGAATTTGGGTTTTTATTGAATTAAACTAAATTAGGGCTTTTACTCTTTTCAATAAATTGAGATTATTTTACTGTTTTTAGCGTCATGAACTAGGAACAGGTGTTAGTATTTAGGCTATTCCAATTAGTGGCAATTGGATCATCCTGACGGAGGGTTTAAATACAGAACCATTTATTCAATCTAGGATATAAGCTATTGATTCTGACGAACTTAGCTAATTCTAGGACCAATGAGGTAATAAAACTTAAACATCCAACGGTGGATCATATTTACCCTGACGGGACTAGTGACACTTTAGGATTGCCTTATAGTCCACCCTGACGGGGGTATAAGGAATTTAGAATCCCGACCATTGTAATTGACCAATTTAGCCCTTAAACAACATAAGTTAGGAAATAAGATTGGGAGGATCCTTGCGTTCTCAAGTGCTACTTCTCATATTGCGTTTTCACTCATTTTACTTGCGTCTTAGCTTTTATTTACATTTTAATATTTGTCTTTTATTCATTAGCTTTAATCAACAAAACCAAACAAACATTTTATTATCTTTTACTTTCATAAGTGCATCAATCACTACTTGCTAGACATTGTTATCAACCATCCGTCCTTGGAACGAATCTGTATTATCAGATATACTACTTGGGACAACCGTACACTTGCGGTTGTGGTTCGATTTACATTTGCATTTATTTTAGAACACACAAAGGACCACCAAGTATCCACAGGTTTTTCGTGGATCTTCGCTTTAGGGACTTTGTGATGTGAAAGGTTGTGCATGATAGGAACGGTGGGATCTGACTTCCTTGGTTTCTTACCCCAAACATAGAATGTCTCGGATACATTTTTGGCATGAAGGGTAATCGCCCCTTCTTGGAAGTTTATTATGCTCTGACTTGTGGCCATGAAAGGCCTTCCAAGTATGATTGGAACCTGCTTATCTGCATCGAAAGCAAGTATAACAAAGTCAGTAGGGATGGTGATATTACCTGATCGGACAATAACGTACTCCACTGTTCCCCATGTCTTGGTAACTGAGTTGTCAGCAAACTGCAACTTCTCTGGAGCTTTCTCTGATTTCTGAAGTCCAAGTCTCTCGAACACGGACTTTGGCATAAGATTCACACCTGAACCCACATCACTCATAGCTTTTACCTTGAGCATATCATTTAGTTGAATAGGAAGATTAAAGCTTCCAAGATCTTTGAGCTTCAATGGTAACTCTTTCTCAATTCTTCTCGAGACTCTCACAATCACTTTCTTGGCTTCTACACTCGCTTCTTTCTTAGGAATAACTTGCATAAAAACTTGTTGTGGTGTAAGCCCTTTCTTCGCAATCTCAAGCATTTGGGCGTTGATAGTTTCAGGAGAATACGCCTCTACAAATGTCTTGAGTTCAATGTCACCCTTTGGATTTGTATCAGGAATGGTTGATGACACTGTTGAACAACTGGTGGCGATTCAACCTTCTCTTCTTCTTTCTTTTCTTGCACAACAAATGCAAATTCTGATTTCTCTTTTGAGGCTTCTTTCTCTTTCTCTTTAGCTCTCTCAGCTTGTAACTCCATAACCAATCTAATCTCGTCTTGCATATCTCTCAGAAGCTTATAAATTCAGATTTTTTTGAATCTTTATCCTCATCTTTAGAACAGTCAGAGTCCACGGGGCTAGACTTGGTTGGTTCTTCTTCGGTACTAGGAACTTCCATGGCACTTTCGGCAATATGCGGTACTTCCTTATTTTCTTCGATTTCAAGGCAAATAGCCTTACAAGCTTCGAACCCAACATTGGCATCACCTCATATGATAGCCTTCAATTCTTTTGCTTCCATAATATTAGTAAGAACTTTGTTCATTTGTTCTACTTGCGTACCTAAAATCTGTATTGAAGCTTCTTGTTCTCTTAAAATCTCGTTCTGGGAATGCATATTAGTGGTCATAAGATCCATAAAATTATTCAATTGTTGATCACCCACAGCTCCTTCTTGAGGATATTGTGGTAGAGCCTTCTGAGCTAAAGCATCGGTATATGTGTCATTGACAGATTGTTGTAGTGGAGCAGGCCGATTATAATTCTGATTTCCTGATATAGAGCTTGACCTCTTGGTTGGAAAGAGTTATTCTGGGGACGAGGTTGATAATGACCTGGACTAGCGGCCCCCTATGGATTTGAATACTGCATACCCGGATGATTCCTATTACCAAATTGATAATTTCCTCGGTTGGATATGAAATAAACAGATGCTGGATTTCCTTCACACTCTTCCCATGTATGATTTGTGACCCCACACTGTTGACAACCTTGTGCTTCTTGCACTACGTTTGCTACGGCAAAATTATTCTGCATCTCAAGCTTAATCTCTTTGATTTGATTTTCTAATGCGGACAATTGAGCTGAGTTTGCAGTTTCTGCATCTAATCGAAGCGTACCTTTGGTATTTGTGACAGGAGCTCGCGACAATGGCCAACTCCTTTATGTTTCTATAATGATTTCCATACCTTTGGCGGCTTCTGTAGGATTCAAGGACACACAATTTCCTTTTCCAAGATTATCTACCCTCAGTCTACTCTCTCCATTGATACCTTGATAAAATATAGCTAACTGTAAGGATGGGGTGTAACCATGGAGTGAACATCTAGCTAACTTCAGCTGAAACCTTGTCCATGCGTCTCTTACTTCTTCTCCATTCTCTTGACAAAACTTTGCAAGCTCGATTTGGTCTTTGAGTCTCATACTCTTCGGATAAAAATGGTTAAAGAATGCAGCTTGAAATTCTGTCCATGTATTTATTGTACCTGGTGGATGTCTATCTAACCAATCACCAGCTTTACCGGTTAGGAAGAACGAAAACATGTGACAATACAGTTGCTCGCGCGTAATGCCTGGAGTAACATAGGCATCACAAATCTGCATGAACTTCTGAATCGCTCTTACCGGATCTTGAACTGCTGCACCATTATAGAGTCCAAAATTTTGAAATTGACTGCGCATGCCCTGATCGGGCCTAAATTTGATATTCTGGATCTCTGGAGGATGATAACCTAATGGTTGAACATGAAACGGTGCTCCCAAGCCTGGGAGATCTTGTCATTTCTGTTCTGATTATTGTTATTGTTTCTATTATCTCCTGGTGGTAGTTGTTGTTGGCCTACAGGTCCAAGTGGTGGAACTATAGGAATAATTGGTGGATCTACGTCTTACTGTTGAAATTCTGCCATAGCTCTTCTTTGGTTTCTTTCTTCTCGGATACGTCTGTTATAAGTTGTGAAGATCCTTTCGGGCTCCGGGTAAGGAGGCCAAAGATGCATTGTTAAAACCTGAAAAAGACTAAAGCAAACCAACAAGTGTAAATCTGGAAAAACTAAAAATAAAAACTGAAAAATAAAAATTAACTAAAAACTACTACTCGAAATAGATAACCCACACGCTAACAAGACACAAGTCCCCGGTAGCGGCGCCAAAAACTTGGTGTCACCTAGGGTGTGATAAAAATAAGATTAAATAAGCCAAAAAACAATGCACTAATCACGTTAGACAGGCATGGTACTGCAAGTATTACAGGACGTATGCAAGTTTTAATGATAAGAAAAATTCGTTCTCAGGGACTTAGTGTGTTACACGAATGAGAAAATAATTAGAGTAGCAATTAATAATTAAAAGAAACGGGAAATAAAGAGGATTTATTGAGAGATTAATAATTAAACTAAGTAAAATAAAAGATAATAAAGTAAATATGAGAAAATATGAGATGAGAGAGTATAGCTTAGGTTCTGCTAGTATGCACTAATCCTTCTAATTATTTTGATCAATTTCAGTTAATAAGGGAGACAATAACTCTTAGATACTTAGTCAGGGGTCTAAATTCCTACATATACCCGGAGCGTATAGGTAGGCTACGGCACAACCACGAGGTAGTTTCAAATAGGGTTATCCTGCGCTACTAGGTTCGTAAGCAAACTTTTCCTTCAATTGGTGATATGGTGATTAAAACAAACCCTAATGACTATCTAGTTAGGCTGGTGTTGTCAGGACCGATTCCTTATTCTAGACGTTTATGTGGTGTTTCAATAATTAGACACCCCTTCTGGACGACCATCTAGCTACTATTAGCACAACCCTAATTTGATCAGGTTTAAGACAGACAATAAATAAAAACACATAAACAGATATATGGTTAAGTAGCTAATATCAGATTAAAACATATAATTCCCAAAGAAACTTAGATAGAAAGAAAATAGAATTCATAGATTATACATAATGCGAAACCCAAATTATAGGAAAATTAGTTCATACCTGAAAGAAATAAACTAAAAGATTGATACAAAGAATTCATCTTACTCTCTTCAATAACTCTAAAGATATAAAACCTAAGGACTAATTAATGGGAGAGAAGGATTATTTTACAAAGGTTTAGGGGTATATTTGTAGGTGTTTAGAAGACCTAATTTGTTTTCTTGGAGTGGAAGACAAGTAACTTTGACTCCAAGCCCAACTCAAATTCGTAACCCTAGAATATATAAAAGATAATAATCTGCCTCTGTCTTGTTTTGGCCGTAACTCCTTCAATACTTATCCATTTTATGCGTTCCAATAGTCAAAACTGATTGTCTCGGAAAGATCTATAACTTATCTTCAGACCATTCTTCCAAATTTCTAGTCAATATTGAGTTATGATCACTTCTATGGTCGTAGGTGCTGGAATTCAGATTTATTTGGCAACTTTATCTTTCCATATCTTAGCTTTTCTTTCCTTATCTCCAATTTCCATGCATATCTTCTTTCCTATATCTCTTAGAATTGATTTGGCATCTAATTAAAATATATCTTTAAAGCTTCACAATTTACAAACAATCAAACCAAATATGCTCTAAAAATAATAAATCATTAAATCAAGACAAGAAATAGGAAAGTGTACTAATACATAGGAAAATCGAGTATTTAGACTTCTAAAACACTAAAAATGATGTCTCCAACTAATTTTAAATCATCACAAATGGGGAGACATCAGGTTCGAAATCGTTAAATTTTAGATTTTTTCATGGGGTCAATAAAGAGTTAGATAATGTTCTAACAAGGGTTTAGATACATGGGGGTCCTTTGTGTGTTCTAAAAATAATGCAATAAATAATCGAACCACAACCGCAAGTGTACGGTTGTCCCAAGTAATATAGTTGATAAAACAGATTCGTTCCAAGGACGGGATGGTTGACTACAATATTTAACAAGTAATGAATGGTTGCACTTATGAAAACAAGTAAAGAAAATATGTTTGATTGGTTTTTGTATTAATGCTAAGTGATAAAAGATTAAATGGAAAATGCAATTAAAAGCTAAGACGCAAGTAAAATGATGTAAAACGCAGTATGAGAAAGTAGCACTTGAGAACGCAAGGGGTCATCCTAATCCTATTTCATAACTTATGCTGTTTAAGGGTTAAATTGGTCAGTTACAATGGTCGGGATTCTAAATTCCTTATACCCCCGTCAGGGTGGACTATAAGGCGATCCTAGAGTGTCACTAGTCCCGTCAGGGTAAATATGATCCACTTTTGGATGTTTAAGTTTAATTACCTCATTGGCCCTAGAATTAGCTAAGTTCGTCAGAATCAATAGCTTCTATTCTAGATTGAATAAATGGTTCTGTACCTAAACCCTTCGTCAGGATGATCCAATTGCCACTAATTGGAATAGCCTAGTTACTAACACCTGTTCCTAGTTCATGACGCTAAAAACAGTAAATATTCTCAATTTATCGAAAAGGTTAAAAGACACAATCTAATTTAATTTAACAGAAACCCAAATTCAACATATGAAATTCAATAAGATTTGGGAATTACCCATATAGCATTCTCAAGCACTAATAAATGTTTAGCCCATACTAATTAAAAGAAAAACTAAATTAATTGAAATGGAATTCATACTTGATTACAAAATTAAAATTGAAAGAAACCTAATTTCCGGAGTTGGAATGACTGAGAACGGAGATATAGACCCTCTCCAGTTCTTGCAGCTTCTTCTTTGTTCCTTCTGTTGCTTCTCTCTGATGTTTAATCTTGTGGAATGTGAATTGTGTGAAAAAATAGAAGTCAAAGGCTCCTTTTATAAGTGTAAAAACGGATTAGGGCTTGGACCTAAGAATAAAACACTAATTAAATGTCCAAGCCCAAATTCTAAGCCCAAAATCCCGTAACTGTTGATACACCTTCACTAAAACGGTTTTTCCCGCTTCGTTATGACTCCGATTGACCTGAAATCAGTTGCTAAATTTCCGTAACTTGATAAGGATTGTTTTCTCTTCAAAGTTCAGCGGCTAAATCAGCTCTTAAGCACCTCGAAATCAGAAATCTATGGCCTGGAAAACAGATTTTCAGCTCAAAAAATAATATCTTCGGGATTTATCTTCAAGTCTTGACTCCATATCACGATCTTTGACTCTCTTCTCGGATTCCATTCCTAGCTAATAATCAAAACCTACAAACTTTCCACTAAGATATACAAGATTACGCGCAAAAGTTTAATAAATCAAAATTACTAGAAATAAAATGGAAATTCCGGATTATTGTATTTTTAACTCAAAAGTCTATTAAAATATTCAAATAAACATAAAAAATGATGTCTCCCAAGGGTCGAAAATAAGAACAATTAGGGAGACATCAAGACCCCCAACTCAAACCTTTGTCGTCCCGACAAAGTAAAACAAAACAAAGGGGTATAAGTAAGCGTATAAACAAGTAGAAGCTAACAAATAAACCCTAAAACAATTCTTAAGATAAATCTCATATAGCAAATTCTAGAAACTAATATACACATACATCTAAAATGCAACATCAAACATAAATAATCTCAATCATAAAATTAAAGTTGCAATGCTTGAAGGTTACACTTGTACTCATCTCTGTATGATGGCTATAGGGTGGTCATTAATCCTAAATCGCTTTGAACGCTCCACCTAGTACATTCCCTATCAACAGAATCATATATTCACTATGCACTTAGGAATCACGAGGTCTTTATGGTTATAATATTGGCTTAAGGACGGGTGTGGATGTATATTTGGTATATTTGAAGTGAGCTTTTGACTCTCTCCTCACTTACCATCAACAATGTCCTCGAGCTTGAGTTAACACTCAAAAGATGTTCTCACTCACCCATATACGCAACAATTTAGCGTCCCATGTCTACCCACTATAACCAAGATGATTTTCAGAAAAATTCCACTTTGCCGGATGTTTTATTCATTCATATTTTTTTTTTGTACAGACGCAAACCGGGTTCCCGGTTTCTACTGTATGATTTTTCGAAATTTTTCATTTTTTCTTTCTTTTTCATTTTTCTTCATTCCCGGCAAAGGGTTACAAGTATATATCATCTGCAATCGTGCTACAATACAATGCACATCGATCCCAACCCATTAAATTTCCCATAAGTGGTCCCACCACCCCAAACTCAAGCTCGAGACATGTCTCAGGATTGTGATTCAAGTGCGGGTCATATGGTCATGCCTAATAATCTAAGGGATAATGGCTTATATCGTGGCTACAAAGAAAAGGCTAAAGGCTCAAAGTGGGCTAAGATGGATAATAATTAACATAAGGGATAGAAGGCTAAAAAGGCACAAATGGCTAACAAAGAACTGCCCCTATCATTTTCCTAAGTACATAGCTTGTCTTTAGTTCATATCTAGGTGGGTTCTCTACTAATTAGGATTTCACTTTCTACACACCAAACATATTCCTTAAGTACAAGCTTACTTCATTTGCATTGTTCATTAATTTTTCCTATTAATTACCTATGTTTGCATGCAATTCTAAATGCGTTTTATATCAGAGCCTAAAGTACACTATTTACTATCATAGATTCATCAAAAGTATGCTTAAAGGGATATTTAAAAATTTCTACAGTCAAACGCAACTCCGAAAATTCTTTTATTGAAAGCAAATAAAACAAATAACACATAAAAACTGGGATGAGGCAACAAACCCACCCCAAACTCAAAAATGAGTTGTGCCCCCACGACTCGAAAAGACTCAATAAATCATTTAAACTAATCTACACTAAGAGGAAGGTTTAGAAAACGTATCTTAACCAGCGCGTGGCTGGTTACCGGTGTTGCGTTCTGGACCTTTATCTCGCGTAACAGCATCATAAATCGCGTTTTGAAGTGTATTTACGCCTAAGATCAAATTTCGAAGCATGTCCAATTCTTTTGTAACGTTTCCCAAGGTACCAATCATCTTCTCTTGATTCTCTTCCAACACCTGAATCTTCGATTCCAACTCAGGAACAGTCTTCACTTTCTTTGATAGAGGAGTTCTAGGACTTTTGGTAGCTCGTGTTGCTTCCTCATGGATATTCTTGATCGTGCTCAAAGCTATACTCACACCAACTGAAACAACGTCAATATCTGCGTTCTTACGCGGAATCTTTGCGTCTAGACACAACTGAGTAATAGTGCAAGGGAACTTCAGATTTTGTTGTTTCATTGGGGATTTCGCGAACTCCATGATTGTATCATAAATAATCTTAGCAACATCAAATGGTTTCTCCTCCAAAATACACTTAATAACAATTACGTGCTCTTTCTTCAACTCGGAAGTGTGTTTAATACCAAAGAAAGTGGGTATTACGAAACGAGACCAAACCTTCGCACGAGGTGTCAAACTACTACTATAAAACTGTCCAGGATATCTTTCTCCTTCAGGAATTGGGCTAGCCCCATTGACAAGCACGGTCCCCCAAAGGGATTCAAAATCGAAAGAAGGGTCATTAAGAGTTTCTTGGAAAGGAAATGTTCCAGAAAAGTTGGGTAATTTTAAGGATTTTCGAATACGTTCAACAGAGAAAGGAACTACCTTTTTGCGAATATCAATTGCATCACGGGAGGTAGCTAGACCTTCATAAAATTCTCGCACAAAAGTAGGAATAAACTCAAGCTTCCTTTCTTGTAATTCTTTCCAACCAAATTTGTTACATGTCACAGCATATTCCTTGTGTTCACTACTCATAATACCCTTCGGAAAATTTGTCTCCTCGCCAAACTTCAAAAATTCAATTCTTTCACGAACCTGAGTATTCCAACAAGTATAAACCCTCTAAGCCTTGTGGGCCCACATCTTCATACGCGGAGGTTTCTGTTGAACTGGTACTTCCGGAACCTCTTGTTCAGTTTCCTTCTCAATGTTCTTCGCAATTTCCTCTTCTTGTACCTTCTCACTTTCGGGTTCATCAATTAATCTTCTCTTTTGACCAGTGATTTCTATTCTGTTGGAATCAAGCTTAACTTCATCAATTTTTCGCTTAGGACGCGAATCAGGAATCTCAATAGCTTGGTCTTGGGAACCACCAATGGTGGTTTTCCTTCTAGGAGCAGTTCTTCGGAAATCACCGGTTCTGTTAGTCATCTCTTTCCACCCCAAACTCAAAACTTCAAATAGTGATAAACTTAGAGAAAAAGTTTAGAATTTTGATGTTTTGAGGCTTAGGAATTGAAGAACTAGGTGGAATATGAGATGGGTCTTGTTTAATTTGGATGGGAGAAGAAAGAATTGGGTTTAATTTTAGGATTTGATGAAGAAGAATCTTAGGAAAAACTAAGGATTTGATGTTATTTTGGAGAGGAGGTGAGTTGATTTTATGTTTTTGTTGTGAAAGAGGGTAGGATTTGATGATATACAGTGTTTTTGTTGATGAATTTCGGAGGTGGGGAGGCTATTGGTGCGTTTTAGGAAGAAACTTGCAGAAGAGGCTAAGAAAACTAGGTTAAAAACCTAAAAACCGACATCACAGCTTCAAATCCGGGTTCCCGGTTCCGCGTCGCTGTGACGGTGCGGAAAATTACTTAATTTTTTTTTCCTTGAGACGCACCAAAACGCCGGACCCCAAGACGCAGGGTCAGAGATTTTACTCACCGAAACCGGGTTCCCGGTTTTGTAGAATGCGGGTACCCGGATTTTGTCGATGGCGCGAGTCAAAACGCGCCAAAACGCAACTGCTCAAAACGCCGGGTCAGAGAATTCGGAAGATTACAGCTCCGAAACCGGGTACCCAGTTTTGCCAAATGCGGGTTCCCGGTTTTGTGTCGATGGCGCGAATCAAAACGCAGCAAAACGCAAGCCACCAAGACGCTGGGTCAGAGATTTTCACAAGTTACAGCACCGAAACCGGGTTCCTGGTTTCGAAAATCCGGGTACCCGGTTCCGACGCTGTGTCGTGAACCAAGACGCCAAGTGTTGCGTGTATAAGGTTGGTACCAGATCCAAAACCGGGTTCCCGGTTTTTGCGAAACCGGGTTCCCGGTTTTTGCGAAACCGGGTTCCTGGTTTCTCCAGGATATCCAACCTATTTTTCTCCTATTTTCGCCTTATCGACCCCAAACTCATGACCTTTTTACCCCTGAAATCATCAAAAACAACTACCCTTCCTCATTTCTTAATAATAAACACTAAAATTACGAAAATCAAACTATTCTACATTGCAAAAATTTAAAAACTCAACTAATATACAAAGAATTGGCTTTTGTTTAACGTCGTTAAGCTCGACGGGTTACCTCACGCTTCTAAGGAGTCTCGAAGAGATACATGACCTCTCCGGGATGTGGATCTTCCGAGCGATTGGTATCTTCACCTCCATGGTATATCTTCAATCTGTGACCGTTTACCATAAAGGTACGGTTCTCTAGCGGATGTTCTATTTCTATTGCTCCATGAGGTGTAACTTTGGTCACAATGTATGGACCTGACCACTTAGATCTTAACTTACCCGGATAATTGCTGAACTTTGAATTATACTTCAATACTCTTTGCCCCACTTCAAAGTTCTTTGTACGAATCCGATTGTCATGCCATTTCTTCGTGTTTTATTTGTACAGTTTGGCATTTTCATAAGCATGCAATCGGAATTCGTCAAGTTCATTAAGCTTCATCATACGATTCTTTCCGGCTAAGACAAGATCTAAGTTCAACTGCGCAATCGCCCAATAGGCACCCATTTCAAGCTCTAAAGGTAAGTGACAAGCCTTACCATACACCATACGATAAGGAGATGCACCAATTGGAGTTTTGAACACAGTACGATAGGCCCACAACGCATCATCTAACTTCATAGACCAATCTTTTCTTGTAGGACCAACGGTTTTCTCTAGAATTGACTTGATTTCACGATTCGAAACTTCAGCTTGACCATTGGATTGTGGATGATATGCAGTAGATACACGGTGTCTTACTCCATACTTCTCTAGAACAGTCTTCAGATATTTATTAACGAAATGAGATCCTCCATCGCTAATAATCACTCTAGGTGTGCCATGTCTAGTGAAAATATGTGATTTCAAGAACTTAATCACCACTCGTGAATCATTGGTAGGTAAAGCCACCGCTTCTACCCACTTAGACACATAATCAACAGCTAATAAGATGTAGAGGTTAACATTTGAAGGAACGAAAGGACCCATAAAGTCTATACCCCAAACATCGAATATTTCAACTTCTAACACATTATTACGTGGCATCTCATCCCTCTTGGATATGTTTCCGGTAAACTGGAATCTCGTGCATTTCTTAACATATTCATGACAATCTTTAACAAGAGAAGGCCAGTAAAAACCTGATTGGAATACCTTCGCAGCAGTTCTATCTCCCTTGAAATGTCCTCCATATAGTGAATCATGGCATCCAGCTATAATGGATTCAGTTTCCTACCTTGCTACACATCTTCGTATCATTTGTTCAGCACAAACTTTGTAGAGGAAAGGATCCTCCCAAAAGAACTGTCTAGCACGATGAGCTAACCTCTTTCTTTCTTGATAAGTAGAACCTTCAGGAAAAACACCACTCACCACTAAATTCGCAATATCTGCATACCACGGAGCTTCATAATCTCGAACAACAAATAAACTCTCATCAGGAAATTCTTCTCGAACTGCTTCAGTACCACTATTCATCTCTGAACCCTCTAAACGCGATAGATGATCTGCAACCTGATTCTCACAACCCTTTCTATCTTTGATTTCTAAATCGAACTCTTGAAGTAATAACACCCATCTGATTAACCTTGGTTTCGCATCTTTCTTTTCCATAAGATATCTGATTGCGGAATGATCTGTATAAACAATAACTTTCGCTCCAAGAAGATAAGAGCGAAATTTATCAAATGAATATACAACTACTAGCAACTCCTTTTCTGTAACTGTGTAATTGATCTGAGCACCACTAAAAGTTTTACTAGCATTGAAAAACCTTCTCTTTTCTCTGTCCCAATACAGCTCCCATACACAAATCACTCGCATCACACATAACCTCAAACGGTAAATTCCAATCTGGAGGTAACACTATAGGAGCAGAAATAAGCTTTTACTTAATTGCTTGGAAGGCCGCTAAACAAGCTTCATCAAAAAGGAATTTGGAGTCCTTTTCGAGTAAGTTGCATAACGGTTTAGCAATCTTAGAAAAATCCTTAATAAAACGCCTATAAAAGCCAGCATGGCCAAGAAAACTCCTTACCCCTTTAACAGAAACAAGAGGGGGGAGAGTTTTAATTACCTCTATCTTCGCTCTATCAACCTCTAATCCAGCACTCGAAACTTTGTGACCCTAAACAATACCTTCGCGAACCATGAAATGACACTTCTCCCAGTTTAGCACCAAGTCTGTTTCCTTACATCTTACCAACACTTTCTCCAAGTTATCTAAACATTTATCAAAATCATCACCAAACACGGAGAAATCGTCCATAAACACTTCAAGGAAATTATCGATCATATCCCAGAAGATGGCCATCATACACCTTTGAAAAGTAGCGGGAGCGTTATACAACCCAAATGGCATTCTGTGATATGCAAAAGTACCAAATGGGCATGTAAAGGTAGTCTTATGTTGATCTTCTGGAGCCACGTAAATCTGATTGTACCCGGAGTAGCCGTCCAAGAAACAGTAGTATTCTCTTCCGGCTAATTTATCTAACATTTGATCGATGAAGGACAAAGGGAAATGATCTTTTCTGGTGGCTTTGTTCAGCTTTCTGTAATCAATGCAAACTCTCCAACCAACTACCGTTCTTGAAGGAATCGCTTCATTTTTATCATTCAGAACTGTTGTCATTCCTCCTTTCTTCGGTACACACTGAACTGGGCTCACCCATTCACTACTCGAAATGGGATAGATAATCCCCACATCTAAAAGCTTGATCACCTCTTTCTTCACTACATCCTTCATAACTGGCATTAATCTCCTTTGACCTTCAACTGAGCATGCGCTGTCATCTTCAAGTATAATTTTATGTTGACAATAGGATGAACTAATGCCTTTGATGTCAGCAATTGTCCAACCTATTGCTTCTTTGTTGGCTCTCAACACACGCAACAGTTTATCTTCTTGAGGACTTGTTAAATTAGATGAAACAATAACAGGTAGAGTTTCATTAGTACCTAAATATGCGTACCTTAAGTGTGCTGGTAATGGTTTTTCTTCCAATTCCGGAGGAGATTCAATTGAAGGCTTCTTTTTAGGAACAATCTCCCCCGGTTCTCTCACAGGTTCATAGGCAAGACGCCTATACTTCGGATTTTCAGAATTAAGAGCTGCCACTGTTTCGGCAAGCTCTTCCATCATCTCAAGCAAGTCTAATGTTAAAGCAGCCTGCAAAATATCATCAAAATTTAAGCAAATTAAATACCTCTTGCGATGCTTGCTCAACTACATCCATTCTGAAGCAATCTTCTTGAGAATCTGGAAATTTCATAACTCGAAATACATTGAATTTGACTTCCTCGTCTTGTATCCTCATCGTTAATTCGCCGTTCTCTACATCGATTAATGTACGCCCTGTGGCTAGAAATGGTCTACCCAAGATAATGGGGACATTTCTATCTGCATCGTACTCAAGTATTAGAAAATCAACGGGAAATATAAGTGTACCTGCCTTAACGAGGACATCCTCAATTCGGCTTTCAGGATGTGCAAGAGACCTGTCCGCCATTTGCAAGACCATAGAAGTGGGTCTTGCTTCTCCAATTTTTAGCTTATCAAAGATCGATTTGGGCATCAAATTGATGCTTGCACCCAAATCACATAGCGCTTTTCCTTTCCATTCTTCTCCAATCGATATCGGAATCGTGAAACTACCAGGATCAACTAACTTTTGAGGTAATTTACTCTGGCAAATCGCACTACACTCTTCAGGAAGACCAATCATCTCATTATCACAATAAGGTCTTTTGTTAGTGAGGGCCCTCTTCAAAAACTTCGTATACTTAGGAATATCTCGAATAGTCTCTAGTAACGGAATATTAATACTTAGACCCTTCACTCTATTAAAGAATTTCTGAAAATCACCCAAATCACCCTTTTTCTGAACTCGAGATGGAAACGGTGGTGGAGGGCGGTTGATCACAATATCATCTTTCTTTTTCGGAACTTCTCTTGGTCTCTCTATTTCTTCAACCTCACTATCTTTCTCATTCTCTTTCTCTTTCTCACCCACTTTCTTTTCTTTTCTTTTGGAACTTCTTTCTCTTTCATAACGGGAAAAGGAGGTGGAGGAAGGTTCTTACCACTTCTTAATGTAACAGCTTTGCAATCTTTATGGTGTCTCGGATTTTCTGTGTCACTAGGGAGTTGCCCTTGTGGACGCTGATTAAGCTGTTTTGCAAATTGCTCCATTTGATTCTGTATTAATTTCATATTTGCTTCAGACGCTTGTTGACGTTCCATAGCTTGTGTTTGAAGAGCAATTAAACTTTCAACTGTTTTCTGAAGGGTAACTACTCCTTCTTGTGGATGGTCAGGTAAGGCTTTTTGGTTCATGGTTTCATCATAAGTATTTTGAGGAGCTTGTATTTGTACATAATTACCCTGATTCTGTCCTCCTTGATAATTGTTGTGTGGTCTTGGATTGTAGTTGTTACCTTGGGGACGCGGCTGATATGCAAATGTAGGATTGGCTGCCCCATTAGGATTTGAGTATTGAAACCCATGATGGTTTCTGTTAGGCTGATATCCGTTACCACTTGAATTAAAGTTACCTCTATTGGACACAAACATCACAGGCTCTTGATTATTCGGACAACTTTCCTCATCATGATCATCTACCCTGCCAATCGAACACATATAAACCTCTTGTGCAGCTTGAACAGCTACCTTCTTACCCGAAAATCCCTATTTTACAGCTAGTGTAAGCTGTTTCAATTGTTGCTCTATAGTAGTTTGAATCTTATTCTCAAGCGTAGCAAATTTTTCTTCGATATTAACATTACTCACTCCTTTAACCGGTGTTCTTACTGAAGTCCACCCAACTTAATTCTTGACTGTTCTTTCCAAAATGATTTTAGCATACATGGGTTGAACTTGAAGAAAACCTGCACCACATAACAAATCCAATTTCTCTCTCGAAGCCCCATCAAGGCCTTTGTAAAATATTTTTAGTTGTTGTTCTGTAAAGCCATGATCGGGAACCCTTCGTAAACACATCTGAAATCTTGTCCAAATCTTACCCAAAGTTTCATCATACTCTTGACGGAAATGTGTTAACTCAAGTTGATCATCTAACCTCATGTTACTTGGGTAAAACCTGTCAAAGAAAGCAGTTTCTAATTGGTCCCAGTTTGTTATCTTCGTAGGATCTTGTGTATCGTGCCTTTCACTTGCTCCATCAATGACGAAAAATCGAAACGCAGCATAATACAATTGTTCTCTTGAAACTCCTTGTGTGATGTAAGAATCACATATCTGCTTAAATTTCTGAACGGCTCGGATAAGATCTTCTCCTGGTCTACCACGAAAATTTCCAAAATTTTGGAATTGAGCTAACATACCCAAATCTGGACGAAATATTGGAACATTAATATTTGGTGGTCCTACTCCTAGAGCAGGAGCACGGAATGGAGCTTCTGGTGGACCATTAACAAACCATGGATCTTGATTCATCACTATCTGAACTTGAGGATTAGGATTTAATGGTTGAACTTGAGGAATAATGCCTGGAGGTGCTAATGGTTGGCCATTTGCGTCTAGCTGACCTTGTCCATTATTTTGTTGATTCTGAAGATTTATCTCCTCCATTCTGTTAATTAATTCTTCTACCTCTAAAGCTTCTTGTTCTCTCCTTCTCTTGTTAGCAAGTCTGATCAACGATTCTGGAGTACTAATGATCGGAGGTGTTGGCTCTAGATCCTTAAATAGTCTTCTTCGCATACACCAAACCTAAGAACCTGAAAAGAAATGAACAAACAAAAAGCGTAAAACTGATAAAATAAAATAAATGCAACTATCACTAAAGGTAAACACCGTGGTCACACGCTACCGTCCCCGGCAGCGGCGCCAAAAAATTGGTGGTCCTTTGTGTGTTCTAAAAATAATGCAATAAATAATCGAACCACAACCGCAAGTGTACGGTTGTCCCAAGTAATATAGTTGATAGAACAGATTCGTTCCAAGGACGGGATGGTTGACTACAATGTTTAACAAGTAATGAATGGTTGCACTTATGAAAACAAGTAAAGAAAATATGTTTGATTGGTTTTTGTATTAATGCTAAGTGATAAAAGATTAAATGGAATATGCAATTAAAAGTTAAGACGCAAGTAAAATGATGTAAAACGCAGTATGAGAAAGTAGCACTTGAGAACGCAAGGGGTCATCCTAATCCTATTTCATAACTTATGCTGTTTAAGGGTTAAATTGGTCAATTACAATGGTCGGGATTCTAAATTCCTTATACCCCCGTCAGGGTGGACTATAAGGCGATCCTAGAGTGTCAATAGTCCCGTCAGGGTAAATATGATCCACTTTTGGATGTTTAAGTTTAATTACCTCATTGGCCCTAGAATTAGCTAAGTTCGTCAGAATCAATAGTTCTATTCTAGATTGAATAAATGGTTCTGTACCTAAACCCTCCGTCAGGATGATCCAATTGTCACTAATTGGAATAGCCTAAATACTAACACCTGTTCCTAGTTCATGACGCTAAAAACAGTAAATATTCTCAATTTATCGAAAAGGGTAAAAGACACAATCTAATTTAATTTAACAGAAACCCAAATTCAACATATGAAATTCAATAAGATTTGGGAATTACCCATATAGCATTCTCAAGCACTAATAAATGTTTAGCCCATACTAATTAAAAGAAAAACTAAATTAATTGAAATGGAATTCATACTTGATTACAAAATTAAAATTGAAAGAAACCTAATTTCCGGAGTTGGAATGACTGAGAACGGAGATATAGACCCTCTCCAGTTCTTGCAGCTTCTTCTTTGTTCCTTCTGTTGCTTCTCTCTGATGTTTAATCTTGTGGAATGTGAATTGTGTGAAAAATAGAAGTCAAAGGCTCCTTTTATAAGTGTAAAAACGGATTAGGGCTTGGACCTAAGAATAAAACACTAATTAAATGTCCAAGCCCAAATTCTAAGCCCAAAATCCCGTAACTGTTGATACACCTTCACTAAAACGGTGTTTCCCGCTTCGTTATGACTCCGATTGACCTGAAATCAGTTGCTAAATTTCCGTAACTCGATAAGGATTGTTTTCTCTTCAAAGTTCAGCGGCTAAATCAGCTCTTAAGCACCTCGAAATCAGAAATCTATGGCCTGGAAAACAGATTTTCAGCTCAAAAAATAATATCTTCGGGATTTATCTTCAAGTCTTGACTCCATATCACGATCTTTGACTCTCTTCTCGGATTCCATTCCTAGCTAATAATCAAAACCTACAAACTTTCCACTAAAATATACAAGATTACGCGCAAAAGTTTAATAAATCAAAATTACTAGAAATAAAATGGAAATTCCGGATTATTGTATTTTTAACTCAAAAGTCTATTAAAATATTCAAATAAACATAAAAAATGATGTCTCCCAAGGGTCGAAAATAAGAACAATTAGGGAGACATCAATACATTATAAAAAATAGAGGGATATCAACCGTACAAGTCAGTCTGGCAATCGGACCGGCTTTTAGCGGTTCCCAGACCGGACCGCTCTATCGGCTCCAGAACCAGATCCAGACCGGAGCTACAGTGTGTGCAAGAACTGGACCGGACCGGTCTTATAGCTATCAATTCAGTTTCCTTAAAAAAAACCTGCCTAAGGACCGGTCCGAACCGGACAGCTATTTTTTTTTATTTTAATGTTATATATGATATTATACACCAACCCACCGCCCCACTATTACTTTTTTAATCCCATCGTATTCACTTCACTATCCACTCCAAAAATGTTCTCCATCGACTTAATAGTTCTTCACCAATTCCTTGATACACCTTCTTCGACCATACTATTTGGATAGATTACTAAGGATTTTTACAAGTTAAGCGGATCTCTTCTTATATTCTCTATGTGATCAACATTATATTATTCAAACTGATTGGGTATTCTCTATGTGATTCTTTTTCATGTGCATTTCATGGATTTGATATAGGAAAGAGTTTTCTGGGAACATATGATGGGTTAGTAATCAATTATGTCTTGGATTAAGTTGATATAACTCACTATGTTATAAGAATTTGTTGTGTAAGTTACTCTGGTATTCGAAATTGTTGCTTAAGGTTATGGCCAAAGTAATTGCTTGTTTTAAGCCCCTTTGTTGTTCGAAAATTCCATAATGAATATGTCGATGGTTGGAAAATCAAGTTTTGACATGAAAAAATTACTGAAATTGTGGATGGATTTTTGGTATTACGAAAATGTTGTTTATAATCCCGGTGATATTTGAAATTTACAAAAAGGCTTTTGAGATGGCTTTGTTTGCATTTAAATCCATCTGTAAATTGAAAAGTTGTAGATATAAGTCCTTGTGTAATTTGGAAAATTGCATATATGTTCCTATGTTACTCAAAAATTGCAAATATGTCCCTGTGTTACTCGAAAATTTCAAATATAAGTTCCTATAATGCAATTTTTGCATAATATAGGGACCTGTGAAATTACTCAACAACTTTACTCAATCTAAATAGGATAAAATAATTTAGAGGATGTGAGTCGTATCTTGGCGGGACATCCACACAAATTATAGTGGCTGCAGCCATTGCAATTAAAATTATTCTCTAATTTATGAGATCAGATCTGAGCCTCATTTTGCTAAGAGCTTATAGCAGTTGTGGCAACTAGATATTTCTTGCAAAAAAATATAAAAACAGCAGTATAAGTGTAAATTGCTAACTCAAAGCAGTTCTGATTATGCTGGAGAATGATCTCTGTGTAGAGGCGGTTTTCTGTGCAGGAGAGTGGCTTGGTGACTGTGAAGAGATGAGTTTCACTTTTTATGTTTCATTTTTTTCAACCTCTCAGGAAAAAGAAGGAAGAGGCTGTGATGATTCTTTCTAGTCTTTGAGTTATAATGAATCTTTGAGCATTGAGAAAAAAGTGAGTTGATCTTACACCCTTTCTTATTAACTCTATTCTTTTTTATTCTCAATTCTGGTAGGTTGTTTGTGTTGTTTGCAAAACATAACAAGAGGTAAAGAGTTATGAATTCTCATGCTACTTGATTATATACAATCTAATTCCATTTATTTTAATGCTTTAATCATATTGAGATGAGCTAAAATTGACGTTCAATTTGGGGAGTACTTCTACAAAATTTGTAAATTTAATGATGATGATGTAATGCTGGTTTATATATTACTTAAACTCTCTTTGAGAGATGGAAGTGAAGCCATTTATGTTGATCCAGTAATAATAGTATTTGATTATTAACTTTACAGATCTTAGATTTAAATAAATGGATCTTATAAGTAAAAAAATTAAAATTATATGAGAGAACCGGTCCGGAACCGGTTCGAATCGATTAAAACGGTCCTTTATAACGGTCCGGTCTTGCATTTTAGTTATACAAAAAACGGACCAGACCGGGCCGGTAAAAATAGGACAGGCAGATGATGTCTCCTTATTTGTGATGAATTAATATTAGTTGGAGACATCATTTTTAGTGTTTTAGGAACTCTTTTAGTCTATTTTCTTATGATATATTGCACTTTCCTATTTCTAGTATTGATTTAATGAATTATTAGTTTTAGAGCATATTTGGTTAATTTATGTGTTAATGTGAAGCTTTAAAGATAATATGAAAATAAATTAGATTCTAAGTCAATTCTAAGGAAATAAGGAAAGAAGATCTTGAGGAAATCTGGAGATAGAAGGAAACAGAGTTCAATCAGGAAAAGGAAAAGCTGCCAAATAAATCTGAATTTCTGCAGCTACGTCTAAAGAAGTGATGATAACTCCATAACCGAGCCGATTCTGGAAGATCCTTTTGATAGGGAGATAGATAATTCCGTGTGGATTCTTTTGATATCTTATGGGTAAAAAACGGTTCAGTAACGAAGAAGATATGGTAAAAACAAGTCAGCAGTAATTATCCTTATCTACCTACGAATTTGAGTTGGGATAAGAGTCCATTACTTACCTTCTCCTTCAAGAAAACGAATTAGGTCTTCCTAAACACCTATAAATACACCCTTATAACATTGTAAACATGTCTTTGCTTAGTTCCAAGTATAGGCTTAGTCCTTGCTTGTATTTTCTCAGTTTTAAATAATAGCTTAGTCTTTATATTTATTATTCATCCTTAATATCAAGCTATTCATCCAAGGAGCAAGCTGACCTATAGAGGAAGACAAGAAGCAAGAAGTTGGAGAGTGACAAACTCCTCTTCTACATCTCACCTTCTCTATATTTAGGGTTATTAGCTATAGATTTATGCCCAACCATATTTCTAAGCTTTTATTCTGTAAGTTGTACTTTTGATTGTTGGGTTATTATTTTGTCTTAAATTTCATAATACTATTTGTTATTTTAATTGATTTGAGCTTGGCGTATATTGTTATTATGTGTTTTGACTTATTGTCACAACCCTAGATTTGACCAATCTTAGGATTATTCTTAGTTATTGACAACACCACATAATCGTCTAGTTTTGATCCTTTGCTTAACTAGATAGCCATAAAGGTTTGATTTAACCACCAATCATTACTCAAGGTTTCTTTACCCACGATCCTTGGTAGTGGGGAGGTTGCTCCTAAGCCTAGTAAAGGCTAGGTAGAATTTAGAATCCTGGTTAATATATAATGCTCAATGTGACAGGTTAGAATACAACTTAGTAAAATAGACTCATATTAGTAATCCTAATTATTTGACTTACATTCATATTTATTTATTTGCATTATTTATTTATTCGCGTTAGACAATTATTCATCTTATCTTATATTTTATTCTAAACATCTAAATTCATCTACGCTTGTTAAATATAAATAGATCTAACGGATCAAATCCCTGCGAACGAACTTGACTTATCATTAAAACTTGCAAACGATCTGTGATACTTGCAGTGAGTTCCGTGGTTCTCAAGGGTGTGTGCTCTTTATTATTATCTTTATTTATCTATTATTTTATCACACCTTTGCCCCCACCAAGTTTTTGGCGCCGCTGCCGGGGATTTATCTTTAAGTTAAATCTCTTTTGTGTTTATTTAGTGTTAAAGTTTTTATTTGTTTTCAGTTTTACGCAGTCTTTTTGTTTTAGTCTTTTTCAGGTTTTAGATGGCTAATCAACGGTTAGAGCTAGATTTTCCTAGTAAATTTCGAGTACAACCCATTGGGATTCACATCACAACTATCCAAGCCGTTAGATTCAAGCCTGATCCTGATTTAATTAATCAATTCGCGAGCTATGGGAAATTTAGTGGTGATACACATCAAGATCCGGTTAGATGTGTTCAGAAATTCATGCAATTTTGTGATGCCTACATTAATGAAGGTGTTACGCAAGAACATATGTATTATTTAATGTTTCAATTTTTTTGACCGGGAAAACAAGCGATTGGTTCGATGATCAACCTCCCGAGCTAATAACCAATTGGGACCAGCTTCAAGAAAGATTCCTCGATAAATTTTATCCTACAAGTATGCGAGTGAAGGAACTATTGGAGCCTATGAATTTCTTATAAGAAGCCGGAGAGAGTGTTGGCGAAGCATGGACGAGATTTCAAAAGATGTTGGCAAGATGTCCACTCATGGATACACGCCAAAATTACAATTATCCATGTTCTATAATGGACTCGATAGGGAGTCAAGGCTGAGAGAAGATGGTATGGGTCATGGTAATTTTGTCTCTATGGATCCAAAAGAAGCAAAAAGTGGTATGGAAACACTCATTGAGACCGACATAAGTTGGCCACAAGAACAAAATCCTACCATTAACGAAGAAGAAGAAGCGAGGATTTCAAGCTTGCAAGATCAAATACAAAAACTCTCTATAACAGTTAAGGAAAACATCCCAAAGCCACCTCAACAGTTATACCTGCAAGAACAAGCCTATGAAAACCAAGCTAATCATACACCAGGCTGCAATGTGCATAATGTAAGTCAAGCTCATTCACGTCCTCAAGAAGAAATATCTGAGTTAAAAGAGACTATTAGTCAATTCATCAACTTCTCGAAGGAAAATATGAGCATACTTGAATCAAAGATCGATGCATCAGTAGTGCAAAGCCTGCAACAACGGAATCAAGATTTAAAACAACATATTCAACTTTTAGAGAAGAATGTGATACGGCTCACTACAATCATAGAACAAATGCAAAGTCAACTCCTACAATTGACCCAAGATATAACTTCTAAAATGAAGAAGAACCAATACGTTGACGACAAGGTGAAGATATTATTCTTCAAGCTAAAAAGATGAAGGAAACACTACCATCTCCATCAAAATGGGATGTTCTACCAAACACGTCAAACATAGATAGGATGAACTTAGATGAGATAATTGTTGAAGATTGGGTTGAAGAAGTTGAAAAATGTGAGATTAAGAAGCCAAGAGTGGTTGATGAACCAAGAATTAAAGAGAGAAGTAGAGTAAGACAACCACCCTTACATTGCCACTATCCCGCTTATCCAAAGGAGCAACAACAGAAGTGTATAGAGGTGTTAAAACAAGTGAAAATTAACGTCCCTTTACTCGAAGCTATGGAAGGAAGGAGAAACTATGATAGTTTCTTTATGGAGGCACTCTCCAATAAAGAAAGGTTCACAAGATCCAAATCTATGACACTCAATGAAGCGATATCAGCACAAGTTCAGCAAAGATTACCACCGAAGTTTAAAGATCCTGGAGGTTTCAACCTCCCAGTCAAAATAGGTGGCATATTTCATGTAAAAGTCATGTGTGATTTAGGGGCAAGTGTGAATATCATGCCCAAAAATATATTCAAGAAGATTGGTATTAGTGATGCGAAACTGAGATCCGTAATCTTACAACTTGCGGATCAATCAACAGCAAAGCCGTGGGGAGTAATCGAGGACGTTCTCGTCCAAGTAGGTAACCTTGTTATTCCCACAAACTTTATTATTCTTGACTATGAAGCAGATAAGAACGTCCCATTCATTCTTGGGCGTCCATTCCTAACCACCAGCGATACTATAGTGAATGTGAATGAGGGAACCGTGACTCTCTGTATTGAAGATAACTCTGAAACATTCTATGTTTCAGGGAAGAAGAAAAAGAAAAATGATTCAAAAGAACTATATCCAATCAGAGTTGTAACCAAGAAGCCAAAACCTGTAAGCCCCCAAGAAACCATGGAGAAAAAAAATTGAGTTTGGGGTTGGAGACAAGGTGGCATGGAAATCTACCAACCCCAAACATAACAGTTCTTGGAAAGGGCCATATATTATCACGGAAATCATCTCAGAAGGAGTGGTCGAAATAAAATCTATCGAAGGTTGCAAGCTCGATTTGGCAAGTGTTAATCACCTCAATTACTGTTGGGGAGGCTATAAAAAGAAATAACCGAGATAACTCGTCTAACTTTGAAAGACGTTAAACAAAAGTGCCCTTTGGGTGACATCCCATAGTAATTTATATTGTTATATTTTAGTTTAGTTGTTTTTAGTTGATATTGCATATTTGAGAAAGGTATTAGTGTTTTTGGATGTCAGGTAGCAAAGAAATCGAGTTTGGGAAGCAAAAAACGAAATTTTTTGGGAGTATTCTGACCTGCCACCGGTATACCGGGCCCTACCGGCGGTATACCGCAGGTCAGAAAACCCGAGGCCACGGGTACTAGCCACGTGTTCAAGGCAGAAAGTTGAATTTCAAAGAGCAACAGCTCCGGTATACCGGGTCATACTTCCGGTATACCGGACATAGCAGAAACCCGTGCCCACGTGTGCACGCCTCGGGTATTTTGATGAAGCATGAATCTGGAAGAACATTAGCTCCGGTATATCGGGCCCTACGGCCGGTATACTGCCCGATGCCGCTGGAGAATTTTTTTTCGCGTTTTAAGGTTATAAAGAAGAGGAGGTGAGTTCTAGTTCGAATTTCTCAATCCTTAAGCCTCACTTTCTTCTCCAAACCTTTCCCAACTCCATTAAAGCATCAACAAACCTTCACCTAACATCAAAACACTACCAAATCACCATGAATTTATATCCAAATCCTTCCCTACATCATTACAAAGAAAATTCAAGCACCCAAATCATATCAAAACACCTAGAAACCAAGAATCAAAACCATGAATTTCAAAATTCATCCAAAATTATCATACCCACATAGAAAATTATCATCCTAACACCTTTCCTAACCCAAATAAAGCTTGTTCCACCTATGATCAAGAGTTACAAATTTCAAGAGTGTTCAAAGCTTTGAGTTGGGGGTCAAAAGAGATGATGAAAAGAACAGAGATATTATCAAGTGTTATGGGAGATGAAGTATCAATGCAAGGTATTGGGTAAATTCTAGAAGAAATCAATTGAGATGGGTACTAGTTCGGGAATAAGTTACAAGATAATTCGAGTTAAGCAATTAGAGAGGAACCGGTTTTTGGTGGATTAAAATCCTAAAAATCAAGCAATTGTGATTAGGGAGCAGAAGATGCCAATACCTCTTCTAATCAAAGATTCCTATATCAGAGATGAACAAAGCTTCTGGGACGTTAGTAGTTGTGTTCAAAACATATTCCTGGATGAACACCGTCACACGAGAAAGTATTCGAAAGCAAAGTTGGAAGAAGATAAACAAGAGAGTTCTAGAGTGTGATTGATTGGGGTGGAGCATAAGAGGATGTAAGGGAAAGCGAAATTGGTGATACATGAAATTTACATACATGGAAAGCACTGCACCCTATTCCGGGTAATAATCAGGCGAGGTAAATAGCCTCGAAGAGTATGTTTTCTTTCTTCCCTACCATTTCTATATGTGCAATATCTGTAAATTTTAATTTTTCTTTTTTATTTTAGTTTTTAGTCTTTTCGAGTCATGGGGACATGCCTCATTTTTGAGTTTGGGGTGTGGGTATTTGTTGTCTCTCATCTCCATTTTTATGTCTTTTATTGTTTTTTTAGGTAAAATTAAATTTTTTTGAAGGAGTAGATGTATGTAGAGTGTGTTTAATAGCTTGAAAGCATAATCTTAGTAAGTTAATGATAGAAAGTAGTATGTTTATGAGCTATTTTATTTTGAATGCTTTGAGTATTTGTAGGAAAACACACATTGGTAGTAAAGAAAAGATTAGTTAGCAATGCGATAGAAAGTATGTTCGATCTCAGGGAGCCATGAGTGGTGTGTAGGCCGTGAGATCCAAGCTAGTTGACAAAATCATTTGATGAACGTGCTAAAGGTAAGAGAAACGAAATTGCATGGTGTACAAAATGATTAAGGCAGCTCTTTCATATTGAAGCCATTTGAAGCCTTTTAACTTTCTCACCCTGTTATTTTGATTATTTTATATCCTTCTCAGCCCCCTCTAGCCTTTCTAAAGCCTTTTTATTTAACCACATTATAAGCCATATCCCTTTAGATTATAAGACTTTTCCATATGACTCGTACTCGAATCGCGATGCATAGACAATTGTTTTAGAGCTTGAGTTTGGAGTGGTGGGTCCACCATTATGGGAATTATTATTGGGTTGGGATTTTTGAGCTTATTAATTGTGTTCGTTTTATATATTGATGATGATTCACAGGATTATATTGTAACCCTTTGTCGGGGTAATAGTGAATGAAAAAGAAGCTACGAGCTAAGATTGAAAAGAATATATATATATATATATATATATATATATATATATATATATATATATATATATATATATATATATATATATATATATATATGAAAAAATAGCATGATATCTCGAACATCAAAAAGACAGTCATAGCTATAAAAAAAAAAATTAATTTGAAAAGAATATATATATTCGGACCGGCAAAGAGGAATTTTATGTGAACATCTTTATGCTTTAATTGGGTTATTGGGGATGCTACTTTGTGCATCAAGAAATCATTAGGTTGAGTGAGAAACGTTTAATGAGAGTAACTCAAGCTCTAGGGCGATTCGTTGATGGCTAGTGAGGAGAGAGCCAAATACTCACTCTAAATTATCCAAAAATACTTATCATACTGTCCCTAAGCCTAAATTACAACCTTAAAGACCTTTTGATTCTTTGCCATGTAATAGAGAAGTGATTGAGCCAATAGAAAGTATTTAAGTGGATCTTTAGATACTAGTGAAGGTCGATGAACAATCTATAGCCTCCTTGGCGAACTGAGTAAAGTTCCTCTCCTTCTTACATTGTGAAGCTAATCTAATCTTGAATTCAAGCCGTGTTGACTGTGGATATGAGAAGTGTACATTTATGTAGTTTGTAAATATTATTACATGAAATTTTCTGAGTAGTTGCTTTGAGTCTATTCTCCATATTTTGCTATATTCTTCCCTCTATGCTTAATTAACCTTGGCGTGTATTTAGAGACTTCCCTTTGTTTTTATCTTTATTGCATCGGGACGATACAACTTTGAGTTGGGGGTCTTGATGTCTCCTTATTTGTGATGAATTAATATAAGTTGGAGACATCATTTTTAGTGTTTTAGGAAGTCTTTTAGTTGATTTTCTTATGATATATTGCACTTTCCTATTTCTAGTCTAGATTTAATAAATTATTATTTTTAGAGCATATTTGGTTTAATTTGTGTGTTAATGTTAAGCTTTAAATATAATATGGAAATAAATTAGATTCCAAGTCAATTCTAAGGAAATAAGGAAAGAAGATCTTGAGGAAATCTGGGGATAGAAGGAAACAGAGTTCAATTAGGAAAAGGAAAAGCTGTCAAATAAATCTGAATTTCTGCAACTACGTCTAAATAAGTGATGATAACTCCAAAACCGAGCCTATTCTGGAAGATCCTTTCATAGGGAGATAGATAATTCTGTGAGAATTCTTTTGATATCTTATGGGTCAAAAACGGTCCGGTAACGAAGAAGATATGGTAAAAACAAGTCAGCAATAATTATTCTTATCTACCTAAGAATTTGAGTTGGGCTAGGAGTCCATTACTTACCTTCTCCTTCAAGAAAACGAATTAGGTCTTCCTAAACACCTATAAATACACCCTTATACCATTGTAAACATGTCCTTGCTCAGTTCCAAGTATAGGCTTAGTCCTTGCTTGTATTTTCTCAGTTTTAAATAATAGCTTAGTCTTTATATTTATTATTCATCCTTAGTATCAAGCTATTCATCCAAGGAGAAAGCTGGCCTATAGAGGAAGACAAGAAGCAAGAAGTTGGAGAATGACAAACTCCTCTTCTACATCTCACCTTCTCTATATTTAGGGTAATTAGCTATAGATTTATGCTCAACCATATTTCTAAGCTTTTATTCTGTAAGTTCTATTTTTAATTGTTGGGTTATTATATTGTCTTAAATTTCGTATATTGTTATTATGTGTTTTGACTTATTGTTACAACCCTAGATTTGGCCAATCTTTATTCTTAGTTATTGACAACACCACATAATCGTCTACTTTGATCCTTTGCGTAACTAGATAGCCGTGAAGGTTTGATTTAACCACCAATCATTACTCAAAGTTTCTTTACCCACGATACTTGGTAGTGGAGAGGTTTCTCCTAAGCCTAGTAAAGGCTAGGTAGAATTTAGAATCATGGTTAATATATAATGCTTGTGGGTCCTAGGGTGTTAGAAAATAAAGCGATAAATACAGAGGAACCACAAACTGCAAATGTACACTTGTCCCAAGTAATATATGATAATCAAGTTCGTTCTCAGGGACGGATTAGGTTCAACCCAAATATTAATCAAGTAGTAGGAATAATTGCTAAACAGAAAATAAAAGATAAGAATTTTTGTTTGGTTTTTGTAAATTAAAGATGCAAATAAAGTAAAGACTAAAAGTAAATAAACAGAAAGGAAATAAAGCAAATAAACGACTAACTTCATATAAGAGAGATACTTGAGTCTCGCAAGGAATCCACTTAATCAATATAATCTATGCTATGTTTAAGGGTAGAATTGGAATTATTATATTAGTCGGGACTCTAATATCTCCTAGCCCCCTGTCGGGTGGACTTAGGAGCTATCCTAAAGTACTATAAACACCTGTATGGTCGAATATGCCTCTTCGGATGATATGATTTTACCTCATTGGCTATGTAACTAGTTAAGTCTGTCGGTCAATAACGGACATTACACGGGTATTACCTAGATCTGTATTCAAACCCCCCTGTCGGATGATCACTTCTCCACTAAAGTGAATAGCCCAAATACTAACAGCTAATTCTAGTTGTTCCAAAAAGAATTAGTAATGAAAACAAAGTAATATCCAATATTTAAAACTCAATTCAGTTTTAATCTAAACAATCCCAAATTCAAAACTTAGATTAATTAATTAAGGTTCATCCCTTTAATGCGATTCTCAAGTATAAAGAAATTTAGCTCATAAGAAAATTAAAGACTAACATTAAATAAAAGGAATTCATGTTCAAATACAAAAGATACATTAATAACCTAAAGGGTAGGATGATTGTTGATGGAAGAACAGGATTCCTCCAGCACTAGCTTCTCCTTGCCTTCTTGCTCTGACTTGAAAACCTTAAGCCTCTTGTGTAATTTTCTGAAGTGTGTGAAAAGAGGAGGCTAAGGGGTGTATTTATAGGTGTTAGGGAACCCTAGGTTGAATTTACTTGGAGTGGAAGACAAGTCAAGAACTCTTAAATTCGTAGCCCTAAAATCTAGGAAAGGTAAGATTCTGCTGCTGATTTGTTTTGGTCATATCTCATTCAATACTTATCCGTTTGAGGTGTTCCAATATATGAAACCGCTTGTCTCGGAAAGATATTTCTATTGCTTCAGACCACTCGCCCAAATTCATAGCCAATCTTAAGTTATGAACTCGTCTTTGAAACGTGGCTGGAATTTCAAATTCATAAGGTAGCTTTATCTTTTCCTTCTTTGCATATATCTTCCCTTAATCTTCTTATTTCCATGTAAATCTTCTTTCCTTTACTTCTTTATCTCGACTTGGTCTCTAAGTAATACCATATATCTTTTAAAGCTTCACAATAAACAAATAATTAAACGGCATATGCTTAAAAAGAATAAATCAATAATTCAAGAAATAGAAATAGGCTAGTGCACTCTAAAAATAGAAACTCGAACCAAAGTACTTCCTAACACACTAAAATACCCTAAGACTTTAATTCTCACTTCTCCTCCTCGGATTGGTCTTTCATGAAATTCAAGAACCTACTAACTTTGCACTAAAAACATCAAATTTACGCACAAAAGCTCATAAAACGCAAATAGTCAATTTCCAAGGGGAGAAAGTGCAATATGATCAAATAAGCATAAAAGTCTATCAAATAAGTCTTTAATTCACCTAAAAGGATGTCTCCAAGGGGATAATAATTAGAACAAATAGGGAGACATCAAATTCTCAATGTGACAGGTTAGAATACAACTTAGTAAAATAGACTCATATTAGTAATCCTAATTTATTTGACTTACATTCATATTTATTTATTTGCATTATTTATTTATTCGCGTTAGACAATTATTCATCTTATCATATATTTTATTCTAAACATCTAAATTCATCTACGCTTGTTAAATATAAATAGATCTAACGGATCAAATCCCTGCGAACGAACTTGACTTATCATTAAAACTTGCAAACGATCTGTGATACTTGCAGTGAGTTCAGTGGTTCTCAAGGGTGTGTGATCTTTATTATTATCTTTATTTATCTATTATTTTATCACACCATTGCCCCCACCAGCAGACCGGACCGAAACATTAAGCAATAAAACTGTTAAGAACCGGTCCAAACCGGACTGGTCCGACGGTTAGCCAAGCTGACATACAAGTTTAGGAGGTTGAGATTTTTACAGGATAAAAATTTATGTCCTCATTATAAATAAAAATTATTAGGCACTATTTTATCCTTTGAATTTTAGAATTCATGAGGTAATATAATAATTCAGAAATTGCAAGGCAAAAAAGAATGTTTAACGACGCAAAATGGCAATAACAATCAACTAAAATATCTACAATTACTTTTTTCTATTAAAATTAGAGTAAATACATTTGTTACCCCCTGTACTATGGGCAGTTTGACCACTTACCCCTAACTGTTTTTTTGTGTATGGTTACCCCCCATTGTTTCGTGACTTGTTACCCCTGTTAACGGAAACCGTCAAAAATTGTCTTTAGTTGGTTACGTGCTGGTCATGTGCACGGTTTTCGTGACATTTTACCCCCAGCACTAAGTTTTCGTGACATTTTACCCCCTGTACTAAGTGTCTTCTTTATATTTAGTTAATATTCTAGTCTTAGTAGTGTAGTAATGGATATTATGCACTTTCAGATCCAATTATTTGATCTACCATCAAGCTTACCTCCAAAAAAGATAACATGGTTACAATCGAATGTTGGACTTGTGACTGTGAGGCCATATCGTTATATTTATTATCAAAAAATAGAGTTGGAAAAGATGGTACACGAACTCTTGCAAACTAGGCTAATATGACTGAGTAATATTCTATTCTCATCCCCACTTTTGTTGGTAAAAGGCAAATCAAGCTTAGCGTTTATGTATTGATAATCGAACTCTTAAAGACTAACTGTAAATGACAAATATCATATTCCAATAATAGATGAATTATTGGATGAGCTTCATGAAATGCAATTCTATTCCAGAGTGGTTTAGGTATCATCAAATTCTAGTATATGAAAATTACATTACTAAAACACTATTTAGAACGCATGAAGGTCATTATGAGTTTCTGGTGATGCTACTTGATCTAACTAATGCACTTGCAACCTTTTAATGTATCATAATTGATCTATTATGTCCTTATCTCATAAGATTTATTTTCCACCTCCGCAACGCATATTCCACACTCTTGAGACTCCAATAAACCCAGTTTGTTTAAGTTGTAAGCCGTGGGTAATTTATATTTTGTGAGCCTCCAATGAAACACCCAGATTTTTTGAGAACACTTTAGCTTCCAAATCGAGGGGGTTAAAATGGGATAGAATGTCACGAAAAACTTAGTACAGGGGGTAAAATGTCACGAAAATTTGCCCACATGACCAGCACGTGACCAACTAACGACGATTTTTTACGGTTTCTATTAACAGGGGCAACGAGTCACAAAAACTAACAATGGGGGGTAACCAGTATCAAAAAAACAGTGGGGGAGCTAAGTTGTCAAACAACCCATAGTACAAGGGGTAAACGAGGTATTTACTCTTTAAATTATAAACCATTCTTTAGATAATAAGGAAGAAAAAAATAGCATTTGAAGAAAAAAATGCAGTAATAAATTAAAATAGCTTGATGAAAAATCTTGAAAGCACGGACAAGTTGGACGTATAAAGCATTTTGTTGACAAAAATCCCAACCCAAAGACAAAAAATTTCAACAACTTAAATAGAAAAATTATTTTAAAGCCAGGAAAGTTTTGATTATGAAATTGCAGGCAATTTTTTTTCTTTTGCTATTTATGAAATATTCAGTGAATTTCTTGTTTACGTGTTGATGGTAGGTCTTAAGACTTCGTCTGTTTTAGCTTGTAAGGGAAAACATATGAATAATGATACCTATTTCTTTGGAGTGATCAAAAGAAGGTCAATCAAAACAACAACATTTATCTAATGTCAAATCTGTTGAAAGAATCAATCAAGAAGACTCCATTAATTCATCTGTTGCTTCGTGGATCCGTGCCTAACATTTTTCGCAAGTAAATCCGCTTGACAGTTCAATTTTCTTGGAATGTGTTGGAAGTGGATGGGACCAAACTTACCGATCATTAGGTTGATCTCCTTGATGATCAGCTGGATCTTTCAACTTGTTGCTGACACCTATCAAGATTATCGGAAAAAATCATTTTATCTTCTTTTGGAAAACTTGCGCATTCTTTGGTTGCTTTGAGATCTACTAATGATTCTCATTCAAGGATATTGTCACAGAGAGTTGTTTCTTTGATTCCAACTTTACTTTTAGTATGATTGTAAAACTGAACAATCCCGATTCCCGTTTTTTCATAAGGATATCAAAAGAGGCATTACAATGAAAAGTGATAGAAGGTACATAATTAAAGATTTCAGAATCATGATTTCTTCATCTTGATTTCTATAACTTTGTGGTATTATTCATGGGACAACTCAACTTACTACTGTTGATCGACTTAAGCCACGTGGGAAAAGAGTTGTTAGCAAGCAAACCAGTATCCTATTTTCAACACCAAAACGGTGTCCCATTTCAACATATTCAGGCACAAATATATATTCCCTTTGGAATTTCATTGTCTACATATAGGCTATTTGTGCACCATACAACTTACCTTTTGAAGCAACCATCTATCACTATATCATCCTATACTTCAAGAAGAGTTCACAAGCCATTTACTTCACTTTTATATCATTATCATAGGCATATTGTACTTAATTGTATTATTTACTCATTAGGAGTTATTTACTATTATTATAATGAAACACTTATAAAAAACAAGGTATAATCTCTTGCTATAGAAAAGTGTTAAAGATCCAAGTCAAGAGAAGAGTGTTTAGACATCGAAAACAAGCTTGTTAAGAAGGCTTTGTGTCTCGATATTAAGGTTGTGAATAAGCCTTCAAAAATTACACTTAGGTTTCGTGATTGATCCCATAAAAAACCACGATAAAGTTTGGTGATTGAGCGCATAAAAATCATCATTGAGGTTGTGACTATGCCTGTCAAAAGTCTCGTTAATGGTCGAGTGATTAAGCCATCAAAAATCATGTAGAGGTTGTGATTTAACCTTGATAAAATTGTCATAAATCGGTTTATATCTATCAAGAATCTAGTGGAAGTTTGAAAATCCTAATATAGCTATCTTAGATAGTGGTTGTTGGCTTTAACGAATACGCACCACTATACACAAATACGTGCTTTTTCTTTTTCTTTTATAGCTTTACATATTGCTTTTCTTGCTTATATAACTAATCATTAGTGATCATTTACATGATCCTTAATTGTGTGATAGAAAACATAAAGGCCCTGTTTGGTTCGTGAAAATAATGAGTGTTTTTTGTTTTCATTTTCTATATTTTTGATAATACTAATAAAAACGTGTTTGGCTACAGAAAATGAAAACAGTTTTCTGGAAAATTTAATGAAAACAGTGCTGTATTGGAGAGTTTTCCATATTTTCTGAAAATTTAAAAAAAAAAACAAAAATCATTTCTGAAAATATATTTTGAAAACAAAAATAAAAAATATTTTCACAGACCAAACAGGACCTAAGAATTTCGTTATCTATGGCTGTTGTATTATTGCTTAGGACTTATATTTACTAAAATTTACTTTTACTAAAGATTTTAAAAAAAAAAAGTGAAAAGAATTCAATCATTTTTTCACAGAATAGGGCGGCCAGATCCGGGTCAAACTAGATTAAACCCAAAGATGAAATACTATCACATAAATCCCAAATATTGATAATCAAATTAAATTACATAAAATATTTCATACATCTGTTAAAAATCATTTCACTCAAATCAAAATGAAATCATACAAAAGTCTCAAACATTATGGCCACACAACAAACGGAAGACGATCCATGAAGAGATTAGTATTTATAATACTATATGGATACTTGAGAACTCTTATTCTTATTCTTATTCATATAAGTGTGCCATTCATGTATCGAACAAACATCCACATGATCGGAATAGATATCTTGAACCATATGTTGAATAAAAAATATCAACCAAAAGGGGATATTTGAACCACAAAAACATCAGTGGCACCAAAGAAAATAAACCAAGTAGAGTAGGAATATTATCTACATCATGCTCGTTGCTTATAAGGAATGTCGTGCAGAAAGCTGTCATCATGGCCGCTAATGAGACAATAAGTGTAGTGATTCCAGTTAGTAGCCAAAATGGTAATGACTTAAGAAAGTTTTGTTCTGCATAACGGGATGTGAGGATGCACAAGAAAATTATGATTGAAAGACATGAAGAAATCATAGCTAAGATCTCAGATGTCATAAAAATCTTGTAGTATTTCCCCTCTTCTAAAATAGGCATATGGCTTTGGCCATTATTATTATTAGCACCTGCAGGAATTGTGATGGCCGTAGGTAACACCACAGTGGCAATAAGTGTTGCCACAACCATGCCCGCGGTAGCAGTTCCTTTCATCCATGTCTCTCCGTCCCTCTTCAGAGGAGCATGCTCCTTCTGAAATACTTCGTGTGGTGTTTTACCATCCCCATTTTTCATGTCTTTATATGAAAGCGGAACAATTTTCTCTACTTCCTGTTTATCAAAGTTAACCAATAAAAAAAAATCAACTTCTCATAATAAAGTCACTTAGCAACTAAAATAATCATAAGGAGGGTAAATTACTTTACTATAGTATTAAAACCTCCATATACTATTTCTTTTTTAACTAGGAAGTGTTTTGTTATTTTTTCTAGATGTGAATGAAAATTATAGGGTTTAAATCCATTCTTGAGCACCAACAATCTAGTTCTAATTTACTTCGAACTTCAAAATATGCATGGAAAACTTAAGTATCTCCCGTGGAACTAATCGTGATATTCGTAAACTGACCGGTACCATCCAAGTTATAGAAAAGAAAAACCTCAAACACTTTGAAATGATTTTAAGGTCTTATATTAGTTCACGACACCATAATGCAGAAGTAGCAAATATATTTTTATTTTGTAGTACTTTATCATTTAGCTTAATTAAGCAATAGCAATATAAAATAAGTAATAAAAGTATATGTTTACCTTATACCACAATATCTCTCTTTGCATTTGGAGAGCTGCCCCAGGGATACATTCAAGCTGAGATGAAGGTGCTAATCGTGCAACTAAATGCAACAAATTAGTGTCATCATCTTGCCTATAGGTTGCAATCAAACGTTTAAGTTCTCCAATTTCATAAATCAAATTGAAGATGGATTTGTTGCGATTCAAAACAGCAATATGGAAGATGGTGTGATTAGAGTCATTAACTCTATACAAGAGATCAGGATATCGACGGAGAAGATCAACTAGAAAGTCAAAGTTTCCAGCATTTGCTGCAACAAATAGAAGGCATAAAATATCTTCCTGACCTTCACGAACGGACCATATTCGATCAATTAGTAGCTGATAAAAATTAGATGTTGGTGAATATTCATTTCCTGTCACTTTCTTCCAAAAACCTGTTTGTGAACTATATATGTCAATATAGTGAATACAGATAACAATTTACTAAGTAATAAATTTTATTCAGAAATTAACTTGTAATAAATATTCCTAAAAATGCTTTTTGCTCATGGTTAGCTAATTTGGATAGACTTCCTACAAAGTCTCGTATGTTAAAATGGGGAATACAAACTAATGGGTTGTGTGAGATTAGCCATGGGTGTATTGAAGATAGGGACCATGTATTTTTATTATGTCCTTTATCTGGAAGAATATTGGAAGATTGTTTTATGAAGTGTGGAGTAAATATGCCAAACCTGCAATGCTGGTGGGATGAGCTGATGGGATTTGTATTATTGCAGGCAGATGGGCAGTTTATGGAAGTGATATATTCTGGATGGTTTACTGTGTTTATATATTATATATGGCAAAACAGAAATGCTAATCTACACGGTGGAAAAGTTAGCACGGAGGAAGAGATAGCTAAGAGAATTCAATATTGTCTAGCTGTGAAGATCAATGGTAAGAGAAAGTTTAAATGCAAAAATGAGAGGATGCAAATTGCAGTAAAATGGGAACTGAAAGATATTTTTAGGGAGTAAAGGAACTGTTAATGTTTTTTTTTTTATTTGTAATAGTTAGAATTGTATTTACATTTGATGTTTTTTTTTTTTTCGATGTATGGGTGTCCGGGCCAGCTTACGCGCACCACGACTAATCCCATAGAAAATATACACGCCTCCTTATGCATACTCCCACTTAATCAGAACTAGGTTACCCATGTTCAGGGAAGAGACTCGAACCATGCACCCCTTGCTTACCCCCTTTAAGGGCTCAAGAAATAACACGACTGAGGGGATTCGAACCCTGTACCTCCTAGTTGATGTTTTATTTCTTGCTATTACTAGAAGGCTCTAATTGGAGTGCTCGTAAAATGTATGAACAATTGGTGGAGCTATAAATTTTTTTGGCAGTTGATCAAAAAAAAACTTGTAAATTAATGTAGATAATATAATGAAATTATATTTATCAATACTATATTGGGTGATGTATCCAAATGAATTTAAAAGATAATGAATGGATGACCAAAAAAATCTCCACATATAATTAATGCGATTTCTTATGGACGTTAAATTAATTTTATTTTTTATTTTTTTGTTCTTTATTTAGTTCAATAATTCTTTTTATAATGACATCTATGTTATATATATTGTTTTCTTTTTCATTAACCTTAGGATAGCATAATATTTTCTTTTGTCAGCGAAAAACATAACAAACAGGGTCATATGTATTACATAAGCTAACTAGAAAATCATTCAAAGCTATAAAAGATGAGAAAATGTCACTTAGGGTTTTGAACACACACCCTTCCCCCTCTCCCCCCCCCCCCCTCCCTCCCCTCTTCGCAATTCAAACCTCTCTTTCTTTCTCTTCTTACTAAAAACCTCAAATCTAATTTTACACTAAAATCCAAAAGACCAATTACATTTATACCCCTTTTTTGTTTTATTTTTCCTATATATAATAAATATTTTATTTCTAAACCTAATTCTCATTCATTTTACGTGAATCATTTATCTCTCTTCCCAAAAGCTCTCTCCTCTCTCATAAACCTCCACCATAGCACCACCACCACCTCCCTCCTCCCTCATGAACCTCTGATCGCGCCTCCATCCATGTCCATGAAGAACTCGCCTGAAGATTCAGCTCAGCTCCAGAACTCGCCTGAAGATTCAGCTCCAGATCTCCAGTGGTGTTGCTGTTGTGACTCCGGTGGTGGTGGTAGTGGTGTGGTATTTAAACCGCCGTTTGAGCTCGCCGGAGGATGCTAGGTGAGTTCAGATCTGTTCCAGCTTCTCATGTTGCTCGATGATGGTGCATCAATGGAGCTTCTCACGCTGCTCGCTAGAGGAGGATGCTTCTGGTTCTGGAGCTCCAGTGTGGTGTTGGTGTGGTTGTCAGTGGTGGTTGCAGCTTCGTTCGTGATTCTCTGCAACACTGCTCCGACGAGAAGAAGGGAATGCTGCTCTGACGAGAAGGAGAACAGGTTGCAGTGGAGCTTCACCTCAGAAACTGCTGGATTCCATGGCTGTTTTCTTCGTAGATCCATGAAACGCCATGGCAAGCACCGTGAGCTGTGGGGGGACGAAGATGGAGACTAATGGTGGTGGTGCTTGGTCTTTTATTGAAATCCACGTGGTGGTGCTCGGGTTTTAAGATGTTGCGGTGGTGCTCGAGCAGATCTGCTCGTCCATGGCAGGTGGTGGTGCTCGATGAGAAGAAGAAGCTGTGATTTCATTCCTTTTTTTCAGATCTAGATCTGGTTTGACCAGATCTGGTCAAACAAAAAAATAGCTAGGTTAATTTTATTATTTTTAATTGTATATTGATTTGTAATTTATTTAAAAATGTGTAATAAAGATGAATAAAGGTTTTTTTTACTATTTATGCTTTGTTTTTTAATAATACTCATCAATTTGACTGAGTACTCATCAAATTTACGGAGTACTCATCAAATTTACGGAGTACTCATCACATTTATCAGAGTACTCATCAAAATTATCCGGAGTACTCATCAAAATTATCCGGAGTACTCATTAAAAATATATAGAGTACTCATTAAATTATATAGAGTACTCATTAAAATATGTAGAGTACTTATCAAATTTATAGAGTACTCTCAGTTTTTCCGATACTCATCAAATTTATCCGATACTCTATATTTTTTTCGGTGACTGGTGGTCGGAGATCGGAGGTTGGTGGTCAGTGGTCGGTGGTCGGTGGTCGGTGGTTGGTGGTCGGTGGTAGGTGGTCGGAGGTCGGAGGTAGGTGGGTAGTGGTAGGTAGTGGAGAGAGAAACAGTGACATCACACTTTTTTTGTCTTTTAGTGTTAGTAAGGGTAGGAAAGACAATTGTCAAAACGGAGGTCTCCAATAAGAAGAAATTCCTGGACCATACTCTATAGAGAAGAAAAATGGTCTCCAAGACCCTATCTCTCATTCACCCATAAACGATAAATCCTTCTATTTGGATAGGTCAATACCCCTCCTTGTACACTTAGGATATCATAATATAAGAATACTAAAAGTAACTTAAAAATAAACGAGTTAAAATCGGAAAATAAAGAGTTAACATGATGAGTACGCAAAGTTTTTTAGAAAAAATTAAAACTTGAAAACCCATAAAAAATAATCCGGAAGATTTTTTTCCAAGACTAACTCGAACCATGTCCAAGTATATTCAAATGATTTACTTAAAATTGGGATCAGAAATTTTATTTTAATAACTTTATTTTTATTGGTTAATTAAGTTTTTTAAATTTTATATACAACTTCTTAATTTTATATAGTTTACAAAAATATTAAAAATCATTTTTAATATCTAAAAAGATAATTCTTCAAAAGAGTTTGAAGAAACCCACTAAAACCTAACCAACCTCACTTATCTTCTCTTCTTACTAAAGATCATAAACAAATTTTAACACTATAAGACAAAATCTTAATTATCTTTTTACCCTTTTCTGTTTCCTATATATACTATTATTTGTAAACCCTAAAATATCTCCAACCTCTTTTCTCTCTTTCTTTTCTTCCGTAAATACACACACTCTCTCTCCTCCTTTTCTTTTCTTTTCTTTAGCAGCAAAAACACATGCAAGCTGCCTGAAGCTCAGGAAAAAGTTGCCATGGCTGTTAGACCTGCCATGAAAACCGCTGCGCATCCTCACACCTGCGGCGTCTGTTCGCGAGTTCACTGAGTACAAGAAGATGGCTCGTGCTCCAACGAAAAAGAAGTTGTCACCTCCTTCATAGTGCACCAGATCTGCTCATTTGTTCGACTCCAACAAAGATCTGGTCTACATTTGAATATTCTGTTAGACAACCGATTCTTCCAAAAGTTAAGCTTTCAAAAGGGGGTAATCTTATACATTATATTTGAGTTTTACATGCTCATTACGCTTCTCACGTGCAAGCTATGCTACGTGAACATTTAAATTGGGTGACGTTGGCAAGACTCGAACATGCGACCTCTTATGGATCTGGGCTCTGATACCATGTTAGATAACCAATTCTCCCAAAAGCTTAAGCTATCAAAAGGAGTTATCTTATACATTATATATGAGTTTTACATGCTCATTACGCCCCCTCACGTGCAAGCTGGATTCATGTCTTTTTTTGCATGTCTAGTCTTTACTACGTGAATTTTGTAAATTGGGTGACGGCAAGACTCGAACCCATGACATCTTTGGATTTATGGGCTCTGATACCATGTTAAATTGCCAACTCAACCAAAAGTCTAAAATGATAGGAGAAGGCATTATATTAATGAGATTTTTATATCTCCAACACGCCCCCTCACGTGCAAGTTTAGTAGAGTTTAGGGAGTTGTCATAGAAGGCTTTAGAGGGAGAGCTAAGCTTGCACGTGTAGAATTTAAAGTGGGTGGCGGTGGAGAGACTCAAACCCGGGACCTCAAGTACCGTGGAGCTCTTTTTTCTTAATCCCAAATTGAAATACATGAATTAAATAAATTAGGGTTCATCCCATTACGATTCTCAAGTAATTAAAGTTTAGCTCATATTTGAAATAAGAAGAATAAAGAAATTAATAATACACATGTTCCTAATAACAGAAATAAAATAAGAACCTAGATAGAAGAATTGACTTGAGCTGTTGTTGGAGGAAAAGGATTCTCCAGCTTCTGCTCTTGCTTCCGCCTCTTGACTCTCTCTCTCTCTCTAAGGATGATTTAATATGAAGGTTCAATGAGAGGTGGTTCTGACTCTCTCTCTCTCTCTCTCTCTCTCTCTCTCTCTCTCTCTAAAGATGTTATAAATTTAAGAATTGTTAGATAACCAATCCTCCCAAAAGCTTAAGCTGTCAGGAGGGGTTATCTTATACATTATATTTTATATTTTGAGTATTACATGATCAATACGCCCCCTTACGTGCTAGCTAGATTCATGTCATTTTTTTGCATGTCTATTCTTTGGTACGTGGATTTTTAAATTGGGTGACGACGGCAAGATTCGAACTTGCGACTTCTTATGGATCTAGGCTCTGATACCATGTTTGATAACCAATTCTCCCAAAAGCTGAAGCTTTTGGGAGAATCGGTTGTCTATCAGAGCTCCACGGTACTTGAGATCACGGGTTCGAGTCTCTCCACCGCCACCCACTTTAAATTCTACACGTGCAAGCTTAGCTCTCTCTTTAAAGCCTTCTATGACAACTCTCTAAACTCTACTAAACTTGCACGTGAGGGGGCGTGTTGGAGATATAAAAATCTCATTAATATAATGCCTTCTCCTATCGGTTTGGACTTTTGGTTTAGTTGGCAATTTAACATATTCTAGTTCTCGAATAGGAGAAGGGAGGCCATTCTCTGCTTAGTGCTCATCTTTAAGAAAACGAGGAGAGATCTTCATGTTCCTCACATGGAAGGACGTATTATAGAAAAATGTACCCATTGTGAAGCCACGCCGGAGTTGTGAAGACTCGCCGGGAATTCTGTTGGCTTGACGGAGCTCTATTGCCTTGTCGAATCTTCGCTAGAGCTTCGAGATCTGATGTTTTGAGCTGCTTTACTCCGTGGATCTCTTCTCGGTGCAGCTCGGTGGTCACGAATGAACTCGTAAATCACCATCTGGCGGAAGCAGCAGCATGAAACGAAGCTCATATGTTCGTTCGTAAGATGATATTCAAACAAATTATTTCCTTTTCTTTTTTTCTTCTTATTTCCGACACAATCAAGTGTTTTTTTCTTTTGATTTGTAATACTCAATTGTTTTTTTGTAATACTTAGTAAGTCGACTTTTTTTATTGTAATGTAATTAATATTTAAATTATGTTGTAATTTTATTTAATCTGTTGTTTAATTTCAAGACTACTTAACAGTTTTGCACTAATACTCATCAAGTTTTCTCTGAATGCTTAGTCTAAATCCTAAAACCTAAATGAATTTTTTCCAATACTTAGTAAAGTTACTGAGCATTACTCAGAAATTTCCCAGATACTCAGTAAAGTCCACAAATACTCAAAAACTTTTTCCGCCGACTCAGTAATTTTCTCTGATACTCAACACTTTTTCCGATACTCAATACTTTTTCAGGCAACTCGGTACTTTTTCTAGTGGCACTGGCGGTGGTTGGTGGTTGTGGTCGAAGTTGGAAAGTATTGATACTTAATGAAGAAGGAAAGAAAAAATGATAAGGGAGAAACGAGAAAATGGTAATGGAGGAGAAAGAATAATCTATTTTTTTCTTATGTACACTAAATATAAGGATAGTCATGACATTGTAAATATTTGAGACTCCTTTAAAAGTCAGAGTAATAGGATGTTCATTTTGTGGTACTAGGATAATCTCCAAGACTTTATAGGTAATTCATTCATATTTAAATATTGTTGGACACCTCCTTTTAGAAAGAAGGACAAATAAAAGTGGACGGAGGGAGTATAAAAAACTGGACTTCTCGTTCTAGCTATCAAATAAGAGTGGTTGGAATTTCAAAATTGAGTATTTAATTTATTTCTAAAATCTTTACAAAATAATAATAATAATAATAAATTTATCGCTAAAATAAATGACTATGTTAGATAATATGGATGACGTGGATATATATTGATATAATTTAAGGATTTTGTATTATATATGTCTTGTGAAATATTAAATTATATAACTGGAGTCAAGTTAAATATGGATGGTTCGTACAGTGGGGATAGGAATATAGCGGGAGTGAGAGGTTTGTTTAGGGACTCAAAGGGGAATTTATACTTGGTTTTGCAGGTAAATGCGTTGCGAGGACCCCGTTTGAAGCAGAAATTCTTGCGCTTCATTTTGGTTTAATTACACATGGCTGTTCGTAAAGGGTTTTCATCTCTTATCATCGAAACTGACTCGTGTGAGTTTCACGCGCTAGTGAAGGGTGGTGTGAACTCAAGGGGATTTTTGAATGATATTATAAGAGCTTGTCGTGATATTTTAGCGCCAAGAGAGAATTTTGAGCTAGTATGGTGCTATAGGGAAGCAAATAGTTGCGCAGATCGGTTGGCAAAACTGGGCGCATCTAGTGAGACGAGTCCTACTCCATATCATTATCTTCCAGATGGGCTTTGGCGTCTTTTAACTTAGGATAGGTGTGGTTGGGCTTTACCTAGAATTGTTTTAGATAGTTAGTGCGTTTTAGGAAGTTGTTTTTTTCCTGGTCTTTTTGACCTCTTATGTAACAAAAAAATATATTACTTATGAAATTTATAAGTCAATATTTCGAGTAAAACAAGTTTAATTTAAATAAATAACTAAAATATTTCTTGCCACCATAATTAATACAAAAATCTTCTATAACTAAAATCTATCTTCTTTAATTAAATTATTCTATAACTAAAATATTACATAACTACACTATCTAGAATATTCTATAACCAGGATATTCTATATCTACACACTTTTGCACTTAAAATATTCCATAACATTTTTTATTCTATCTTGGAAAATCAAATCGTTTTCTTGAACCGCTAATGTAATGTTTGAATACATATTTTTAAAAGAAGGGAAATAATTGATAGGAATACAAGTTCTTTTTCTTAATTCAAATTAGATTTTTTATGAAGAGAAAATAACTCAATTGATTGCGCAATTCTTTGGATTCCTTTACTAATGTCAATTTTTTAATTTTCCCGTTTTGGAGTCATTTCAAAAGAAAGGAAACGATTATTATATAACATCTTACATAAAATTAAAAGGGCATAAAAATTTTTTTTAATGCAAAATTAACCTCTCTTTTCCTTTAATAATATGTATTCAAACAAGCGATTTCATAATCAACCATTTTCTATTCCTTTAGTATTATATTTATAATTCAAACACGATTATCACTTTCCTTTCTATTCCTTTATTATCTTTATATTTCTATCGTTTTATTTACTTTAATAATTTGAATCCAACTATGCTTAAATTAGGAATCAAAGATGCAGTAACAAGTAGTGGGGCGACACTACAAAAAATAGTTGGTTAACAACACAAAATTATGGTTACACAGACATATCAATGGGTTATACGCATAATAACAATTTGTTCTCTTAATCGTTTGTACATGTAAATATCAATGAGTTATATGTGCATAGGGGTGTTTTTGGGAATGATTCGACTGGTAGTGGTTTCGACGGTGACTGAAAAAATATATTCATTACCAAGTGTTATTCTTTACATATTAGTAAAAGAATTTTTCAAATCGAAATGTTAATAAAAAAATTTGTTATTTAGTAACCCACAATTTAATTTTAGTTTAAAAAAGAAAGTTTGTTAATAAAAGAAGTTTTTAAAATATTAATAAAGGAACTTCATTATATATTAACTTACAATTTAAGATTAGTAAGGGCAAAGTAGGCATATTATAAAAAACTTGGATCTTTTGAATGTGAAAAAAATAGTGAACTTGTTTAGGATAAGAAACCGTATTTTTTTTGTCCTTTTAAGCAAATATCTCTTATTATTACATAGTTTTGGTGGATTATTTATTGGTAATAATTTTTGAAAAGGTAATATTCTAGTGTTTTTACAGATTTATAATAATTATGTGTCTTAGTGATTTTTTTTTTAAATTTTTTTTAAATTTTTTAAAGTTTTTAAAACTTTTAAATACACCTTTATAAGAATTACCAAATATGTATTCTTTTAAAAATGAGATTATTACCCAAAGGGTCTTGAAAACACCACCTCAAGACCTAACAAGACCAGGTCTATCGTCTCTTCTTACTAAAGACCACAAACTAATTTTAATACTATAAGCCAAAAATCCAATTACTTTTTTACCCTTTTTTTTGTTTTTTATTTGCTTACATAATAATATTTCAGCTATTATTTTTAAAATACTAAATCTCATCTCTCCTCTCCTCTATCTTTAATCCTCTCTCCTCTCTAATCTCACGGTAACAGCTTTTTCATGGCTTCATCCTAAGCCATCTTTCCCAGCAAAGATCTGAGCACAAATCTCCAACACAGATCGAGCTCCGTTAGCCAAAGACTTTTGCTGCTTCGAACGGAGTTTCATTCTCCGTTAGACTCCGGCGCGTTATTTATTCTCCGAAAATCCGGCGGTTGCTAGAAGATTCCGGCAAGAAGGTCGAGCGGCGCGGTGGTTTCTTCGAGCTCTCGCTGCGTGCAGCCATGGTGGATCCATTGAGGAGGCTCTCCTGTAGCGTGATTTCCGACGACGAGGCTCACAAGATTCACCATAGCTTCATCTCAGCCTTAGATCTGATTGTGTGTTCGGCTCAGAGCCCATTAATGGCAGCGGTGCATCGATTTGTGTTTATGGGTCATTTTGCTACTTCTCACACCGTAATTGCACTTCTACGGCAGAGCTATGGCATGATTTAGCATGGACAGGTGCTAGAATTCCTAGACATGTGTTTATTACATGGTTTAGTCTGCTCAGATAGGCTTATGGGATGGGAAGTTATTTATTACTTAAATTATGTAAACTACAAAACCGTCGTTTGTGTAATTGATGAAGAAGACAGTTTTATCAGAGTATGGGCCTACTCATTAGGCAAATAGTAGTGGGAGGTTCATGGACCAAAATTACCTTGGTCATGGTGTGAAGTTGGAACAGCCTAGAGTGAAATTGATAATTATGCGTCTTAGTAGCTTTTATACTCGGAACAACATGCTGCAATATTAGTAGAATAGACTTTGTTCCATTTTTACTCATTAGATCTCAATTAAGAAACACTTTTCCACATATCATGGAGTAGTAAAAAGTCTAGCAACACAATGAAAGTTGCTATTAATTATTATATTTTTCTTTTGCAATTTTTTATTCTTTTTCATTGTAATATTGCTATTAATTGTTAATAGATAATGATCTAAAATTATTCAACTGTTTTGGTAAAATACTTCGTAAAAATCTCAGAAACTTATTGATTTTTTTCATACTCAGTATAATTACTGAGCACGATCAGCAAGTTACCGAGCACGCTCAGTAAAGTTACTGAGCGAACGAGCGTGCCCAGTAAAGTCACTCAACAAAAAAAATCGAATACTCAAAACTTTTTTCGATACTCAACAATTTTTTTCATGGTCAGTAGCCCATGCTTAGTACCCTAGGCTCAGAATTTTTTTTCACGCTCAGAACTTTATTCTACGCTCAGAACTTTATTCTACGCTCAAAACTTTATTCCACGCTCAGAACTTTTTCCGGCGGTGGACGGAGGTGGCCGGCGGTGATCGGTGGTTGTGGTCGGAGCTGGAAATTATTTGATAATTAATGAAAGAGAGAGAAAAAATGATAAAGGAGGAGAGAGATTAATGGTAATGGAGGAGAGAGAGTAATGATAGTGGAGGAGAGAGAAATAATCTATTTTTTTTGTCTTTTATGCACTAGAAGGGTAGTTATGACATTTGACATCTTATTAGCCGTTAAGAAGGAGAGAGGAATTAGCTAACTTCTATTTGACACTATAATATTCTTTAACACCCTTTAGGTAATTGACCCTTTAAAAATACCTAAAGTGATTGTACATTGTAATTTTTATCATAATTTTTGTAAATATTCTAATTTATTTGAAAAATAATTTTAACTCTTAACTAACTTGTTCAAATTGGGCCCTATATGTATTAGGAAAATAGAAAATAAATAAAATTAAATTGAAAAAGAATATAACAATAATGATATTAATTACATTGAATTGTATTATCAATAATATTTTGTTGATATTTTTGTAATATATATAATTACTTATATTTCATTTAAATGTGAGAGAGATGGAGAAATAAAAGTAAAAGAAGTAAAATACATGATGGATATGAAAGTATTTAATATAAGAGTAATGATATATGTCACCCCTTTTCATGTCACCCTTTTATCACCTGTCTATATATATGTGTTGATTTCCTTGAATAGAAGATAGAGAAAAATTAAATAGGATAGAGAAATCAATTCATTGGTCCATGTAGGCATACACGTAGGAGGTGATAAAAGGGTTATACAAAAAGGGTGACAAATATCATTACTCTTAATATAAAATACATGAGGTTAGAAAACGTGTTTTTTTTTTTCATTTTATCAAGTTTAGTTTTTCTTTTTCAAAAAAAAAGTCTAGTTATTAATGAGTTAATGTTTTTTTTAGATTACGATTTTGTTCAATTATTAGGTTGATTTTTAAAAGATCACGTATATTTTTAGTAGCTTCTATACTAACTATATTTGGATCCTCTCCTAACTAGCTTCTATACTAACTATCCTAACAACCAATTATATCATTGCTGTTAAAATTATAAATAATAAGATTTGAAAATATATTATAAATGGTTGGTAAATCAATTAAAAGATTATAATAGGAGTTTTATAATAGATGTAAATTGTGTAGTATTTTAGGAATTAAAAAATTAATTATAGATAAATATAATAAAATATAATTTTCTTAATTATGATTGGTTGTTAGGATAGTTAGTATAGAAGGTAGTTAGGAGAGAATCAAAATCCGGTTCTGTGTACTATTTTTTAACGAGTTATATATGTATATGTGTACGTTAATACTTATTGGATAACAATTTTTGTAAATTTCTTTGATATATATTGTAAATTTCCAGTTTCCTAAGAATGCGTAAGATGATTTTACAAAGAATGAGCAGTAATTTTAATTCAATTAACAATAAATATGACAAAATTAAAGCTAAAAAGAAAACTAATTGAATATTAGCACCAGGCTAGTTAGTCATCCTTAACAAAAGTGTAATTGGAGGAAGATTAACGATATATATATATACCTTTTAAAATTAAATTATTTATTATACTACTTATTCGTATGGGATTAATTATTTTTTAGTTAAAAGTGTTTTTTTGATTAAAATTGAATTATTTGTAAAAAATATTAAAAAATATTTAGACATCTAAAATCACTTTAAGTGATTATTTTAATAATCACTAATCTAGTGCTTTTCTAAAAGTGGTTTTTAGAGTCTAAAATATTGCTATGGATCTAAAATCACTTTAAGTGATTATTTTTAAAACCAATCCCAAACGGGCACACAATTCCTAATTAATTACACTTTCTTATTTTTCATTCTTAAAAAAAAGAAAAAAAAATTACTTCCTACTTACTCACAAATTTTCAACTTAATTCCCAATTAAACATATTGTCATATTTACCTTCTAATTTTACCCTTATGTGTTTTTTTATATTTTTTTTATTGTTTTTTATTTTATTATTTAATATTTATTTTCAGATTTTTTTTCGATGTTTTTAAAAATGTTTTTTTCGAACTTTTTTTTTAAATTATTTTTTTTTCGAAATTTATTTTTAAAATTCTTTTTTCAATTTTTTTTTTTCAAATTTTTTTTTTAGAAATTTTTTCCCAGATTTTTTTTTTTAAACTCGAAACTTCAGGTTATGTGTTGTTGTAACACACAAATATAGATTTATGTGTTCCTGTAACACACAAAGTCATAAAATCGATCTAAATGATTCTCTTCATTAACAGTATTATTTTTTTATATTTATTAATCGCGTATACCTTATTTTTATTCGTCTTTAACTATCTTGATATATTATATTTTTGTCCAACTCTTTTTTGTTATTTTTGTGTTTATGTTTTAAGGTTTTGTGTTATTTCAATTCTGTGTATTCCTAGAACACACCAATCTCAGAATTGTGTATTCTTAGAACGCACAAATATAAGATTTATGTATTCATGGAACACACAAATTGCAATTTTGTGTATTCATAGAACACATAAAAATTGAATATATGTATTACAAGAATACACAAAACTTGATTTTGTTTGTTCCAATTCTGTGTATTCTTGGAACACACAATTCTCAGATTTGTGTGTTCCTGGAACACACAAGTCTCAGATTTGTGCGTTCTTGGAACACACAAGTCTCTGATATGTGTGTTCCTGAAACACACAAGTCTCTGATTTGTGCGTTCTTGGAACACACAAGTCTCTGATTTGTGCGTTCTTGGAACACACAAGTCTCTGATTTGTGCGTTCTTGGAACACACAAGTCTCTGATTTGTGCTTGGAACACACAAGTCTCTGATTTGTGCTTGGACCACACAAGTCTCGTATTTGTGCCTAGAACACACAAGTCTCTGATTTGTGCGTTCATGGAACACACAAGTCTCAGGTTTGTGCGTTCCTGGAGCACACAAGTCTCTGATTTGTGTATTGATGGAACACATATAAATGAAATTTACAAGACTTGATTTTGTTTGTTCCAATTTTGTGTATTCCTGAACACACAAATCGCAAAATTGTGTATTACTGCAACACACAAATCTAAGATTTGTGTATTCATTGAACACATATAACTCAAATTTATGTATTTTTTAATACAAAAAAATGTTCCAATTTTGTGTGTTCCTGCAACACACAAATCTCAGAATCATAAAAAAAAATTCGGGAAAAAAAAATTTGGAAAATTTTTTTTCGTAATTTTTTTTTTAAAAAAAAAAATACGAAAAAAATTTTCGAAAAAAAAAATAAAAAAAATTCCAAAAAAAATTTTAAAAAAAAAATCTGAAAAAAAAAATTAAGAAAAAATTACGAAAAAAAAAATTAATAATTTTTTTTCATGTTATAGGTAGTATACTTCGAGGTATGATTTAGGAGGGTATATATCATTACTCGTATAAATTTAGATTATATTATTTATTACTCTTAATTTAGGCTTAAAAAAAAAAAATCTCACTTGTATAAATAGTTTTGTACCAAACTCTAATTTGACCTTCCGCCATTAACGATGATGGTTTTTGAGCTAGCACAACCAATGGTCCCTCGTCATTCTCATCTTTACTGTTGGCCAATAATGGAATCTTATCTACCATTTTCAATGCTATATCTACAAAAGTTACACAAGCTTATAAGCTACTACACACATTAACGTAGATTATGTAAAAGTGATTACCATATAATCCGGTGGAGATGCATGTGTTAAGAATTTTACAGCCATAGGTAGCATCTTGAAGCAGGTCACACTCACTTAATGGAAAAAGATAATCAGCCATGTCACTATGACCAAATAGTACAGCCATGTACAGTGAAGTCACTCTTGCAGCATTAGCAATGCTTGGTAGTCTCGAATTCTTTTCAACCAGTAAACGTGCAATCTCTTGATTTCCAGATGAAGCGGCAAAATGTAAGGCAGTAATTCCATTACTGTTAGTAATTTCTAAGTCTTTCGTATTCATTCTCTCCAGCAATTTAATAAGAAAATACTTGTGTTTCTTTTGAGCTGCTCCGGAAAGTACATGTACAACAGTTTCTCTGGTAGATGTATTAATAGGAGCTCTTACTACGTTGCTGTCTTGTAGAATAATTTCCTCAGCAGCACTCCAGTTACCGGTCATTGCAGCTAGAACAAACTTGCCGGATAGCGGATGAGTATCTGTTTTCTCACAACATGAAATTCAGAAACATGGACAATAGATTCACTTAATGAATAATAACAATGTAATAAATATAAACTCTCTGCCAATTCCACAGTAACTTTAAGAGTATTCAACTTTTTATTAGTGTTAAAAATTATTTTATTTTAATTTTTAAGATAGAAGAGGTTTTAAATTTGTTTGATAAGATTAGAGTTTATAAAACTGTAGATGTTTTTTGGGTATATATATACTACTAGGTATAGCCCGTGCCTTAAGGCACTTCAAAACATAAAAATTGAGACAAATTAAGGTTAAGGTTAAGGTTAGGTTTAAGGTTAAGTTTAAGGTTAAGTTAAACTTAAGGTTAAGGTCAAGGTTAAGGTTAAGATAAAGGTTAAGATTAAAGTTAAGGTTAAGATTAAGTTTAATATTAGGTTAAGGTTAATGATAAGGTTAAGGATATGGTTAAGGTTAATAGTTAAGGGGTTAAGGTTAAGTTAAGGGGTAAGGTTAGAATTAAGGTTAAAGTTAAGGTAAAGGTTATTTTAATTTTAAGGTTAAGGATAAGGTTAATGTTAAGGTTAAGGTTAAGGTTAAGGCTTTGGCTAAGGCTACGACTAAGGATACAGTGAAGGCTAAGGCCAGGGACGGATCCACGTTGTGGAATTTGGGGCCTGGCCCCCCCAAATTTTCCAAAAACCTTATTTTTACCCTTATAAAAAAATGAAAAAAAAATTTGTTAACCTTCGGCCCCCCCGAATTTTCCGAAACCCTTCTTTTGGCCCCCCCAAATATTAAATCCTGGTTCCGTCACTGGCTAAGGCTATGGTTAAATTTCAAGTTAAGGTTAAGTTTAAGGTTGAGGTTGATGTTGAGGTTAAGGTAAGAGTTAAGGTTAATATTAAGGTTAAGGTTTAAGTTTATGGGTTAAGGGTTAAAATCAAGCTTTTGGTCAAGGGTAAGGTAAGGTTAAGGTTAATTTTAAGGTTGAGAAATTTGGGAAGTTTTGTAAGGAATGGTTTTATATTATAAATTTAAGGTAAATGTTAATATTCCGATATATAATATTAATTTTAAAAAAATGTTTGATTAGTTCATATAATATAAACGGTCTTGTAATAAAAATAAATAAGAAAATATGCAATTAAGTTGTGATACTCATTTGGTCATATTTTAATATTGATAAAAAATTAAAAGTTAGGTGTATCCTATTTTATATAGATATCTTATTTTGGTTAAGGTAAATTTGAAAATTAAATAAGTATTAATTTTTTTTTTATGATTTAAATATAAAATGCAAAACTTGGTCTTTTAATAGCAAAAAATGTTTTTCTAATTTATACATGATAGATATTATATAACATATAATACTACGTTGAGTATAGAATGACACATACTTTATTAAAAATAGAATGCTTAAACGTGTCTTTCATGAGTAATCATCTTTCAATTTAATTTATCCGAATGTTTGCTACATATATGACTTTATATTTAGATATATTTATTATTAAAACAGCACTATTTTTTGAATACTATAAAATCCGAGATTGAAGGAAATAAATTTGTTACTTACTTGAGTAAAATATGAGGTAAAACGTAAGTATATATATGTTTTTATTTTATATTAATTAATTATGAGAAGAATATGGAAATTATGAGAAGAATAAGGGGTTCTTAAGTATTAAGGTTAAGGTTTAAGGTTTAAACTTTAAGGTTCGTGGTTCAAGTTAAGATTAATTTTATAATTAAGGTTAAAGTTAAGTTTTAACTTTAAGGTTAAGATAAAGGTTAAAAAAGTAAAGATGAAGGTGAAAGTTAAAATTAAGGTTTAAGGTTTACGGTTAAGGTAAAGGTTAAGGTTTGAGGTTCAAGGTTTGAGGTTCAAGGTTCAAGGTTTAAGGTTTAAGGTTAAGGTTAATTTTAATGTAAATTTTTAAGCTTTAAGTTAAAAGTTAAGGTTGAGGTTAAGGTGAAGGTGAAGATGAAGATTAGGTTTATGGTTTAAAGTTTAAGGTTTAGGTTTAAGGTGTAATATCTAAGGTTATGGTTAAGTTTAAGGTTAAAGCTGAGGTTAATATTATTGTTAAGGTTAAGGGTAAGGGTGAGGGTAAGGGCGAGGGTAAGGTTAACGTTAACAATAAGGTTAAGTTTAAGTTTAAGTTTATGTTTAAGTTTAAATTTAAGTGTAAGTTGAAGTTTAAGTTTAAGTTTAAGTTTAAATTTAAGTTTAAGGTTAAGGTTAAGGTTAATGTTAGGTTAGGGTTAAGGTTATTATTTAAAAAGTTAAGGTTGGGGTTAAGGTTAAGGTTAAGGGGTTAAGGGGTTAAGGATTAAGTTTAAGGTTAATGTTAAGTTTATGGTTATGGTTAAGGCTAAGGTAAGACCAAGGCTATGACTAAGGCTAGGGATAAGTTTAATGCTAAGGCTAAGGCTAAGGTTAAGGCTAAGGCTAAGGCTAAGGCTAAGGCTAAGGCTAAGGCTAAGGCTAAGGCTAAGGCTAAGACTAAGGCTAAGGCTACGACTAAGACTAAGGCTAAGGCTAAGGCTACGGCTAAGACTAAGGCTAAGGCTAAGGGTAAGGCCAAGGCTAAGGCTAAGACTAAGACTAAGGCTAACGCTAAGGCTAAGGCTAGGTCGAGGGCTAGGGCCAGGGCTAGGGTTAAGGAGAAGGTTAGGGTCAAGTTTAAGGTTAATGTTAAGGTTAAATTTAAGTTAGAGGTTGATGTTAAGTTTAATTCAAGGTTGAGGTTGAGGTTGAGTTTTAGGTTAAGGTGAAAGTTAAGGCTAAATTTAAGTTAGAGGATGATGTTAAGTTTAATTCAAAGGTTGAGGTTGAGGTTCAGGTTGACTTTGAGGTTAAGGTTAAAGTTAAGGTTTAGGTTAAGGTTAGAGGTTTGCGGTCAGCGTGGATCAAATATGAAACTTTTAGATGTCTAATGGAGTGGGATAAGGGACAATTAAGTTTTTATTAGAAAAAAAATTAATGCAATTAATGTGAAGAAATTAATTAACGAACCAAAGACGATCATGCTCGTCTTGTTTGTAGAGGGTCCAACCCGTTTAAAAAAGTACTTTATTATATAGATATAGAGATATAATGAATAATGAATGTTAATGGTCAATTATCAGATTATTTTAATTATTAATTATCCTTTAAGTGTTTATTAATTTTAAATTTTTATATGATAAACACATATATATATTTATTATCCTATGAATTCCATCTTGACTTTGTAATATTCTATAATTTTTTATTGGATGAAACAATATATTTCCTATCTTGAAAAATTTATTTTTATAAAGTTGAAATGATTTCTTTCTAAATTATACATGTTTTGACAAAGAAAATAAAAGAAATAAAATTATTTAAATATTGTAATGTAAAGTGATTTTTTTTTTAATTTTATATTATATCTAGTTGAACTTTTCTTATAATAAATTTTGAAAAAATTCTTAAATTTTTTAGTACTTTGTAAATTTTAATAAAAAGGAATAAATTTTATTTATATGAAAGTTAATTTGAATACTTATAATTTTATTTATATGAAGGTTAAATAGATTTCATATTATTTAATATTTTCATGCGTATGTGTATATAATAAATGAAAGAATTAGAAGAATAAGGGAATTATGAGATAAATGGGGGAATTATGAGATGAATGGGGAAATTTGAGGATAAATAGAGAGAGTTAGGTTTCATTCTGCTTTATTATATAGATATATATAGAATTCAAAACTTATTTAGAACGAGATGCATATGTTTTTAGTGACTTATTATCAAGGAAGTATGAGAGTGGATCGAATTATTGAAAAAAATATAAAACTATATTTATAACCATTTAATTTATCAAAAATTAAATTCTAACGGATTTAATCGTAAGATTTATTTTTCAAAAACCATAATAAACCGAAAAATCAGATTCGTTTCATAAACGATTTTTTGGATTTTAACCATAACCACGCTATAACTTTTTAAATCTATTAAAAAAATTAAAACAAAATCACAAATAAAAAAAAAATCTTAAAAATATATAAAATATTATGTTATTCTTGATTGAATAACATATTTGTTATTTTCTTTTTGTTAAGTTTAGTATTTAGATTTTAGTTTTGAGATATGAAATTCTTTTTTATCTATATTATTATAAAATATACAAAAGTAGATGATAATAAACGGATTTTCGGTTATTCGGTTTTATTTTTATCTAAAACTAAAACCAAATGGATTTAACCATCGGTTATACTTTTTAAAACTATAACCCAACGGTTTATTCATGATTGTATAATCAGTTTTTCATTGGTTTGAATTTTCATCTGTTCCGATTTTAAACCATAACCATTGTCATCCATACTTATTATTAATTCTCCGCCATGAATCTATTAGTGGTGGAGTCACATTTTGTCGAGGGGGCCGATTTTTCAAAAGAAAAAAACTATCTTTGGAAATAAATTAATAAGTTATTATTCGTTTTAATTTTTTTGATTATCATACTAATTTTTAAAATTAAAAATAGTAGACATATAATTATTTTATATATAAATATTTTTTATTTAATAAAATATATGTAATAAACTATAAGATAGAAACTTATAAAGTGACTAATAAAAAATTAATATTAAAACTTATAGTACCATTCTTACATAAAATAGAAACCTATGGCACAATTTTATATGATATAATAAGGATCTATTTTGCATAATCTATAACCTATAATCACTACTACAGATCGGGGATTTACCCACGACAGTTTACCGACGACAGGTAAAGTCGTCGGTAAACTTTTCAAATTACCGACGACAGGTCATTACCCACGAGAAACCTTTCGCCGGTAATTTACCGACGACAAGTTTCGTGGGTAAATGACAAAACGCCGTCGTTATTTCTTTTATTTTTTTCTTATTTTTTTTCTTGAAATTGTCGTCGGCAAGTTACCGACAAATAGGAATATCGTCGGTAAAGTGTAGATTTTAACGACGAGTCTTTACGTTTACCGACGACTTTACGTGTCGTCGGTAAATTTGACGTGCATATATGGACAGTCTGTATTTTTATCTCCTTAAACCCCAAAAACCCCATTTTTTTCTCCCAATTTCTCCCCAAAACATCAATCAAACTCATTCAAATTTTTTGCAATACCTTCTCCAATTCATCTCTAACCATTTGCAAGCTTATAATCAAGGTGGGGCATCATCAATACACAATTTCATCTACAAATATTAGGTAAATTCTTGAATTTTTTTTTATTATGATCATATTTGGTGTAATTCTTGCAATGTTATGGGTTTAGGTTTATTATTACATTATCAAGGTTGGGACTTCATCATCAATATCCAATTTCTTCCACCAATTCAAGGTATTTTCTTAAAATTTCAAACTTTTTAATTTATTTTTTTATGCATGAATTTTGAATTGTGTATTAGTTGCTATATATAGGTTATTATTTTGTATATTTTTTGATTGTCTTGTTATATATTGTGTATAAATCATGCATACATTCATTTATTTCATATATTATGTTTCATATATTTTTGTATTTGTGTATTTATTTATGTGTAATTGTTTATATATTTATTGTGTTGTAATTTTATTTATTTATTTATTTATTATGATGTAATTTTATTTATTTATTTGTGATGTAATTTTATTTATTTATTGGTTTGTAATTATATTCATTGTGTTGTAATTTTTTTTTTCATTTTATCAATTGGGTTGTAATAATTATTTATTTTATTTTCATATGAATGTAGTTGTCTAGTTATCTAAGATTGTTGTAAAGAGATGGCTTTGGATAAGAGTTGGATGGATGCTACGGATTTATTCGATCCAAACTATCTTGTTGGGGTTTTGGGTTTTATCGCATATGCAAAACAACATTCGCAATATGGAGATCTTATTTATTGCCCGTGTAACTATTGTAAGAATAATCGTCGATTAGCCTCTCGGACGGTTACGAACCACCTTTATAATGAAGGGATTATGAAGTCGTATCGGGTTTGGATAAAACACGGTGAGTAGCTGGTCGTTCCCGAAGAAATCCCTATTCCGAATAGAGTTAATGAAATTGCCGAGGTTTATGACGATGTGAGACACAGTTACGATGTTGGCGGTCATCAGGGTGACACCGAGATGAGAGACGCAGAAATTCCAAGTAGTTTCGAAAAACTGTTTAACGAATTGGAGACAGAATTATATCCGGGTTGTAAAGCGATGAGTTCATTGAACTTCATTGCCAAGCTTATGCACGTAAAAGTAAAGAACAAGTGGACTAACACGTCATTCACCGAGCTATTGGAGTTGATTGGTCGTATTTTGCCCAAACCTCACACTTTGCCCGATTCGTATGATTCATGCAACAAGAAGTTGAAAAGCTTGGGTATGGGGTATATTACCATCGATGTTTGTTTGAACGATTGTGCCATATTTTATAAAGAGTATAAAGACCTCGATAAGTGTCCAGTTTGTAGCGAGTCTAGATGGGACCCAAAGAAGGGTATCAAAGTACCACATAAGAAGCTCCGCTATTTTCCGATTGCTCCCAGGTTACAGCGACTATACGCTTCAAAGCACACCGCTGAAGACATGATTTGGCACCATACCGGTAAGAGTGCCGATCCGAATGTGTTGCGTCATCCTGTTGATGGTGATAGTTGGAAGAGATTTGCAGCGCTACACCCTGAGTTTGCTAGCGAACCTCGTAATGTATTTTTGGGTCTCGGTATCGACGGGTTTTGTCCTTTCTCTATGCAAAACAACTCGTATAGCATGTGGCCTGTTATATTAACCGTCTATAACTTGCCACCGTGGGTATGCATGAAGAAAACTACTTTTCAGCTTTGTTTGTTGATTCCGGGTCCTCGTTCGCCCGGTAAGGACATGGATGTTTACCTCCGCCCTATGATAGATGAGTTGGATGAGTTGTGGAGTAAAGGGATCCTTACGTATGATGCCCATACAAAACAAGAGTTTATTATGAAGGTTTGTCTGTTGTCCACCACCAATGATTTCCCCGCTCGGTCATACACTTCAGGATGGTCGGGTCAAGGTTACATGGCTTGCCCGGAATGCATGGATTCCACACCGTCATTGGGTGTGACAAAAGGTGTGGTTTACTTTGACCATAGACGTTGGTTACCCTTCAGACATCGGTTTAGAAAAGATTATGTTTCGTACCCGGCAACCAATTTTACTAAGCGACCGAAGAAATATAGTCCAGCTAGTATTCAGACACATTTAGATGGTCTTCCCATTGTGTTTCCCGGCAAACACAAGGATTTTGGAGGCAAGGTGACGAAGACTACAGGTCCTCGCCAGACGAATTGGAAGAAAAAGAGTATTTTCTATCGTTTACCTTATTGGTCCGAAAATTTGTTGAAACATAACATTGATGTCATGCACTGCAAGAAAAACGTGTGTGATGCTCTTCTCGATACAGTTATAGCAGTCGATGGGAAACCAAACAAAGATAACGTTAAGGCGCGGGAAGATCTTAAGAAAATGAAATTCAGGAAAGAATTGTGGTTAGCAACAGTAGGAAATAAAACGATTCTAAAACGTGGAAAGTATACGTTGTCAGCGGAGAAGAGGAAGTTGTTTCTTGAGTGGTTACAGGTACAGAGGTTTCCCGATGGATTCGCGTCTAGTATGAGGAATAACGTTCACGCCGATACGGGGAAGATCATTGGAATGAAATCTCATGATTGTCATGTTATGATGCAGTACCTTTTTGTTTGTTGTCTCCCTGGGCTTCTAGATGATAAATCGATTAGCGACGCAATTATTGGGTTAGTTAACGTGTTTAGAGTCGTTTGTAACAAGAACCTGAGTAGGAAAGAGTTGGTGGATGGTAAGGCGAAAGTGGTTGAAGTGATGTGCAAGTTAGAAATGATCTTACCTCCCGCGTTTTTTGATATCATGATCCACTTAGTGATTCACTTATATGATGAAGCGTTGTTAGGGGGCCCGGTCAAATGCGGTGGATGTACCCATTTGAAAGGTATTTGAAGAAGTTGAAAGAGTATATTCGAAACCCGGCTAGGCCTGAGGGTTCCATAGCCGAGGGTTACGTGGCGGAAGAGACGTTGACTTTCATATCGCGGTATCTTAGTGAAAAAAAAGCAAAGTTCAACGATCCAGGGAGATACAACGAACAACAGCCAGAACCAAAAGAGATATCCGTTTTCAATTCATAGTGTACTCCTATTGGCAAGAAAGAGTTAGTTGCTTTACCAGCTCTTCAGAAGGAACACGTCAGTTGGTATATTTTGAATAACTGCGACGAGCTCGAACCATATAGGACGTAAGTAACGTTTCTTTATATATATATATATATATATATTTATATATTTATATTTATATTTATATACTTATATATATATATATATTTTTATATATATATATAAATATATAAATATAAAAATATAAATATATATATATATATATATATATATATATATATATATATATATATAAATATATTCATTAACTTATTTACATTAACTTATTTATATTCATTTATGATTTTAGTGAACACAAATCCACACTTACGGGAACGGGTGACGAAATAGAGATTATGCATCGTCAACGGTTTAAGAGTTGGTTTTTGGAAAAGGTATGTACTGTAGACGTTGGTTTAAACATAATCTACTTATGTCCGAGGTTCTTAGTATTATTTATGTATGACAGGTTCATGGGATGAAAGAGTCAGGTGATGTATTAGCTACCACGGAGATGGTATCCTTGGCCAGCATGTCTTTTGGTGCGGTGGACAGATACGATTCATGTGTCGTGAATGGTGTCAAGGGGTAACTAAGGGTAAAGGAGAAAAAAGAGTGACGCAGGATTACGGAGTTTGTACCACGTACGAAGATAGACCATGTTATGGAGAATTAGTGAAAATATTGGAGGTTAATTACACTAAAGGGTGTTCAGTTGTCTTATTCGTTTGTAAATGGTACAAAATGGCTGAATCAAGGACTAAACATGGGGTAACCTTTATTAACACGACAAACTTTGAGTGGGAAGACGAACCATACATTTTAGCATCGCAAGCCAAGAAAGTATTCTACATTGACGAGATTAGTGCGAAGAAATCAATGAATGGTTGGAAAGCCGTTTGGGAAATAAATGATCGTCACGGATGGAGTCCCGAGTTATGGGGTTCGGAATCACTATCTACAAACAACGAGAGCATTAGTATACCTTTGGGTAACACTGAGACGGTTTCCGAACCGGAGAACTTGGCAACTACCGAGGAGATCGAGATTGACCCAACTCATTTTCGTATTGAGATGGCTTTTGAAATGGTTATTGATGAAAACCAGGAAATCGAAGACGACACGTGGGAGGAATATGGTGATGAAGAAGAACCTATAGAGGTTAATAGCGATGATGAACCTATTGATATTAGTGGATATGAAACTGATTAGGATATTTTGTATTTGTTTTTTAGTCTTAGTGCATTTTGATATTGTTTGACGCTTAACTATTGACCAAACACCCCTAACACTCAAGTTTGACCCTAACTATTGACCAAACACCCCTAACACTCAAGTTTGACCCTAACTGTTGACCAAACACCCCTAACACTCAAGTTTGACCCTAACTGTTGACCAAACACCCCAAACACTCAAGTTTGACCCTAACTGTTGACCAAACACCCCTAACACTCAAGTTTGGCCCTAACTGTTGACCAAACACCCCTAACACTCAAGTTTGACCCTAACTGTTGACCAAACACCCCGAACACTCAAGTTTGACCCTAACTGTTGACCAAACACCCCTAACACTCAAGTTTGACCCTAACTGTTGACCAAACACCCCGAACACTCAAGTTTGACCCTAACTGTTGACCAAACACCCCTAACACTCAAGTTTGACCCTAACTGTTGACCAAACACCCCTAACACTCAAGTTTGACCCTAACTGTTGACCAAACACCTCGAACACTCAAGTTTGACCCTAATTGTTGACCAAACACCCCTAACACTCAAGTTTGACCCTAACTGTTGACCAAACACCCCTAACACTCAAGTTTGACCCTAACTGTTGACCAAACACCCCTAACACTCAAGTTTGACCCTAACTGTTGACCAAACACCCCTAACACTCAAGTTTGACCCTAACTGTTGACCAAACACCCCGAACACTTAAGTTTGACCCTAATTGTTGACCAAACACCCCTAACACTCAAGTCTGACCCTAACTGTTGACCAAACACCCCGAACACTCAAGTTTGACCCTTAACTGTTGTGTGTGTATTTCTTAATCCCAAAAAAAAAAAATAAGGAAAAAAAATAAATTTAAAAAAAAAAAAGAGTTACCGACGAACATTAAAGATTTACCGACGACATTCTTGAATTGAATGTCGTCGTTAAAGATTTACCGACGACATTCTATTCAAGAATGTTGTCGGTAAATCTTTACCGACGACATTCAAAACCCCAAGTCGTCGGTAAACGAAATTCTAAATTTTATTGGCCAGAATGGGCGGTTCATTTTTTCCGCCCAAGGGTTTACCGACGACTTTTGAAAATGTCTCGTCGGTAAACCAGGACACGCAACAGTCGTGCGTACGACTGTTTGACGCGTGGCGTGTTTAGCGACGACTTTGACCTGTTTACCGACGACTATCGTGTCGTCGGTAAACAATTTATCTATTAAACCCTACCGAGCTCATTTCTGAAACACAAAAACATCAAAACACTCTCAAAAAAGTCGATTTCGAGGAAGAAGGAGCTGTTCCGAGCCATTCCAACACCCCTATAACATCAAATGTAAGTGATTCCATGCTAAAACTTAATCATTTCTTCAAATTTTTTTCAATTTTCTAAATCAAATCCTAACTTTTTTTTGTTTTTGTTTTTCCTCTACTCTTGCTCGGCATGGATTGCTGGACATGTTCAACATAATCTCCACGTAACAGGTACCACAAATCCGTGACTAAACCTTTTTTTTTTTTTAATTTTCGAATTGATTTTTTTTTTTTTAATGTTGTATTGGATTTCTTGTTAATTCCGTGATTGTGTGATAGATTTTAGATTCTGAATATGTATTTTGTTGTTAAATATACCATGTAACATGATTTTTTGGTTGATTTTTAGAAAAATTAGGGTTTGTATTTAGATGTGTTTTGATGTAATGATTTTTGATGTTTAGAAGTTTTAGGATTATTTGTTAATTTGTGTATGTTAATTTTTGATGTGTTTTGAAGTTTTTATGCAAATATGAAAAATCTAGGGACTAAAAATGCAATTTAGGGAATAAAATGCAATTTAAAAAACTTTATATTTTTAAAGAATTTAGGGTATTTTATGCAAATATGAAAACTCTAGGGACTAAAAATGCAATTTAGGGACTAAATGACAAATTAGGGTATTTTATGTAAATATATATGATATAAGGACTAAGTGACAAATTAAAAAACTTTTTAAAAAATATTATGGACTTTAGGGTATTTTAGTAATTTTTGAAAATACGAGGACTAAAACGCAATTTATAATATACAATTTTAAAACTATGAAAAATATATTTTTTTTAAAATTTATATGTGTGTTTTTTATAATTTTTAATAAAAAAAAGTCTAAAAAACAATTTATTGATTTTATTACAGTTATAGATGGCCGCAGTAATGCCTAACTACCACCGGGGTGACCGGAACGGTGAAGATCCGAACACGAATCAACCCCCGAACTTGAACGATTGTACTCAGCCGCATGGTAAATATAGATTAATTTATACAATTCAATTAATATAAATTACTATATTAATTAATATACTTTTCTTAAACAGTTAAGCGAAAGAGGAGACCCCGAAATGTCTCGACTCTCAAAACCGCCAACGATGCCAAGGAGAAGCTAGGTGGGCCCCTTCCGGTAGATTTTTGTATTCTCGATGACACGTGGAACCCATTCGGTGAATATGGGAAACACGTGGCCCAAGTGGTGGGTCTCGCGGTTCGAGAAACAGTCCTTCCCTCCTACCCCTCGTGGAGTGATGTGCCGAGGGGATTAAAGACCACGATCCTCGGAAAACTCGAGGAGTTCTTCAACCTCGAGGAGTGGAGGGCCCGCCGAGATTGGAACTTTATTAGTCAGAAGCTAACGCAGTCTCAGTCCGCTGCTTACAGACGGTGGAAGCATGACTTGAAGGTCGATTATGGCGATTCGGATGAGTGTCCCCCGGATGTGCTTCCCGAGGATTGGAAGCTGACCCTTGAGATGATGAATGACCCTCAGAAGAAGGTAAAATCTTAAATTAATTATTTTATTATTAAATTAGTGTTTAATTAATTTTTTATCTTGAATCGTAACAGGCTCAGGCGGCGATTAATAAGCAGAATCGGCAGAACCAGAAGAAGCCGAACAAGTCAGGTTCTCGGAACCAAACCCAGACCCGCCACGAGATTATCGAGGTATAATTTATTAAAGTAAAAATAAAAGTTATTAGTTATTTAATTTAATTTTTTAATAATTATAATTTTTTATGTATATTTTATAGGGTAAGCTGAAGATTGACACGAAGGAGCCCCTGAGCTTTATCGACGAGCAGACCCAAGAGGAGGTCCCACTTCCACCGATGGGCAGATACTTCGAGTACTTGGGCTATGACGGGGCGAAGGGCAAATGGGTCGATGATAGATGGGAGCAGGCTAGTGTAAGTACTATATTTTACTTTTTATTGTTTAAAATTAATTATTTAACTTTAAATTTATTTCTTTGTTATTTTTATTAATTATTTATTTGAAATTTTATTACAGGGAGTTTATCGGGAGAAGCTTAAGGAGCGGGTTATCGAGACGGGGACCCAATCGGCTGAGGATGTTCCAGTGGAGGAGCAGATAGGAGCGTTGAAGGAGACAGTTCAGGAGGTGATGAAGACGGATATGAGCAGACACTGGATCCCGTCAATCGGAGCTGTGTTCAAGAAAAAGCAGGACCCGAAGCCGCCTGTTTCGGACGAGACCGCAAAGAAGAACGCGAGAAAGATCCAGCGGATATTCGATGGGATGAACGAGCTCCGCGCAGTTCAAGGATTACCTCCTATGCCGGATGACGATGCTCCACCAAGCTCCTCCTCTAGGTCCGATGATTTTTTCGCGAAGATGCTCAAAGGCCTCAACGAATCTCGTGAAAAAAATGGTCTCGCTCCGGTCTCCGATGAAGATGAAGATGAAGAAGAAGATAGTAGTGAAGCTAGTGATCGAGGAGAAGATCTATCGGGCCCGTGATTGATTTTTATTTTCCTATGTTTATTTACGACTTTGATTTTATTTACGTTTATATTCATGACTTTTATTTAAGTTTTTATGTAATATTTTGACTTTTAACTCCGGGAGTTTGACTTTATTCCCGGGGTTTGACTTTATTGACCGGGTTTTGACTACCCGGGTTTATTTATATTTTATGAATATAATTCCAGTTTTCACGTTATATTCATTACATTATTTTTTTTAAAAACGAAAAACCAAATTAAATAAAAAAAAATTAAAAAAAAAAATTTAAGAAAAAAAAAAATAATAAGCATACCGACGACATTCATCACATGAATGTCGTCGGTAAAGTTTTTAAAAAAAATAAAAAAAAGTATAACGACGACATTCATGTGATGAATGTCGTCGGTAAAGATTTTAAAAAAATAAAATATTAAAGTATACCGACGACTTCCGTGTGAGGAATGTCGTCGGTAAACTATTTAGAATTAAAATAAAAAAAATTTATTTACTAGGATACCGACAACGCGGTCGTCGGTAAAGTATTTATTTACCGACAACACACGTCGTCGGTAACCAAATGCATTTTACCGGCGACCGAACAAAAAGTCGTCGGTAAGAGGTAGTTTACCGACAAAATGGTTTTCGTCGGTAAAATATGTTGTTTATCGACGAGAAGCCAAATGCGCTGTCGGTAAGCTTGATTTTACCGACAAACTTCTAGGGACGACAGGATACCGACAAGCTGTCGTCGGTAAACAGTTTTACCGACGAAATTGTACTTTTTACCGACGACAGTTGTCGTCGGTAAATCCTCGACCTGCTGTAGTGAATGTAGATATATCTGAAAAAAACCCGAGGACGATGTCTTTCAATTTCTTTGGGTCTCTAACAAAAATTCTCTGCAATTCCCCTGAATGCTATTGAAAAAAAAACACACAACTGTGATGAGATCTTTTACACTGATCAATAGATGGGAGACAGATAGTAGCTATATACATATATGTATGGTAGTTGTAAGTACGTATTGCTATGATTGATGAGTGAAATACAGTTAGTTTCTTTTTCATTACCAAATGACAATAACAAAATCATACCATATGGTGTTTCTTCTTGTTGAATGCCGTCACCGTTTACCGGTACCAATATCATTACAGATGGCACAGATGCCATTAACGCCTCAATGTACTCAACGTCCAATTTAACTGTAATGAAGAGTTTTTTATCTTAACATTTATATAAAGGGCACCCAAAGAAGAAATCATCATAAGCAATCTAAAGTACATAGTCAAGTGGAAATTACATGGAAAATCATAACTCTACTCTAGCTTTCGTATAGTCGTCAAGTGGAAATTATCTTTGTCTAAAAACAAAAAAAACTTTGTCTAAACAAAAGTGGAAATTACATGGAAATTAAGACTATTGTCATCTTTCTTCGTCAAGTCTACGAATTTTTCTTTTTGTCCATGACCATAGGAATTTTAAAGTACATAAAATATCATAACTCTACTCTCGCTTTCGTATAGCCTCTTGGGCAGATTTAGAAAAGGGTATAATAAGGAAAATATCTATGATATACTACTAGGTTAATCAATGTTAGTCTTATAAAATATGATCTTAACAAAAGGATTGATGGCATTATTTTTCTTCATATATCTGTGCTTAAAATTATATGTGGACCAAAATATGAAAAAATATGATTTTTTTTTTTCTTCTAACACCAATATATACTTTTTTTTGTCATTAAAAAGAAACGTTATTCATTACACATTTGGTTAAGAATATTAAAATCGCCTAACTTAGTAACGTCTATCCACTGATGACAAATGATGTTTCTTCTCGTGTTTTTAGCAAGAGCATCCGCTGTTCCATTGAATTTCCTATTGAAGTGAAAAACCTTCCATTCTTTAAACTTGTGAAGCCAGTTCTTCATTTCGGCAATAAGGGGATAGATTTGCCATCGAAGAGCTGAATTATGATTAATTCCTTGAACTAGTTCAAGGTTGTCGGAGTAGAAACAGACACTCCGATGATTGAGGACGGCTGATTTCCTCATAGCTAGGAGAAGAGCCCAAGATTCACCAATAATCGGACTTTCAATGCGGCATCTCTTAGTTATTTTCTCAGTAACAATGCCCTCCTTATTTACGCCAATAGATGCAATACCGGCTGGCTCCCATGCTTTAGTATAAGAAGCATCACAGTTCCATAAAAAATCGCAATCATTAGTTGTATAAGGATTAGGTTTCTCCACCTCCGGATTAGGATTCCTTCTGTTAACATCTTTAGGTAATGCTTCTTTAATCCTAGGTTGGAAATAATCGTTAAGCATATTTGAGGTCTTAAATTTAACTTCTTTGATATTCCATTCAACTTTGTCAAATAAACCCTTCATCTTAGCTTTCCAGATAAACCAACATGTTAAAAGTATTGAAGCTGTGATCTCTTTTTTGTTCCACCTATTTCTAGTGTAAGCCTCAATAGTGTCAAGAAGCCATGAAGAAAAGTTACCTTCATATTTGTTGTCAATTTTAATTTGCATAGATGAATTTGCCGAAACGACCATACTAAAGGGACATTTAAGGAAGAGGTGTTCCATGTCTTCTTTACCTTCCTCACACCATCCACACGTCTCATCTTTAATGCATTTCCTGGATTTTAAGTTCTTCCTAGTTGGGAGAGCTCCGTTACAAATTTTTCATTCAAAATTTCGAACTTTTGTTGGAACACATGAATTCCAAGTAGTATTCCAAATAGGGCTATTAATGAGAAAATTGGAGGAAATTGGAGAAAAATTTTAAAAAAAAATCTAAAACAACAAATTACATACTATTAATGAGATAAGAAAAATAAAGTTGTATGAATAATATGTTTATCGCTTTTGTAGTAGTCTTTTAGGACAAATAGCCGATGGATACAAAAGTATATTTGTCACTTGTTGAGAGTACACACTGATTGGTTATATACTATTTTCTCTGTAATTCATAATATTTATATATTTATCAAATTATTTCTTTTTTCACTGTTGTTACCATTTTTTTTTTTTTTGGATGCAGAAGAAATTTCTAAAATTACATAGCATATTAGCCGACACCAAGTCTCGAGAATCTTTCCTTCAACGTTGTCAATGAGTCGTATTCCGTGGTTGCCCTGTGTCTGACATCTTTAGCTAATCTGTCTGCTCGACCATTGATTCTTCGCGGGATATGTTGAAAGAAAACTGGTCCAATCTCCATAGCCCGTCTCTCGATGTGCCTGATCCATGGCCTGAGCCGCCAATCAGCAGCCGACACTTGCTGTATACCTTGAATAATTTCAAGGTTGTCCGAGAAGATGGTTACCCCCTCGTGTGTATCTTGACTTGCCCTGTCTAAAGCATAAATAATCGCTTGCGCTTCCCCTTGAACGCTCGAGTTACATTTAGTGACCATTGAAAAGTCGGGTTCGATGTCCTGTATCTTTATCTGTTGTTACCATTGATATATTAGTTTTTTTTAGTCGAAAACATAATTAAATAAATCAAAAGTCATTACATTGGTATTAATATATTGAATTCATATTCTAACACACATTTAAGAATATCAAAACATTTTATGAAATTTTGTAATTGAAAATATAACAATCATATTTTTATTTTTTTTTTCATACAAACAATCATATTTTTTAATATATATGAAAAGTAAAATGGATAAAGATTTTTAAAAATATTAAAAAAAGAACTATTTTAATGTATTATTTCTGATATTACGTGTAAACACCACATATTGAGTTCTTTACCTAAATAAAATAAGTTTAACTCAATATTTATTCTTTTACAACTATATATTATATTTAGTTTTTGGTCGAAATTATTATTTTTATTAGAGATAATTCTCAATTAATTACATTTCCTCACTTTTTATTCTCAAAAAAAAGGAAGGAGGAAATTACTTCCTACTTACTCATAAATTTCAACTTAATTCCCAATTGAACACATTGTCATATTTACTTTCCAATGTTACCCTTATGTGATTTTTTAAATTTTTTTATTGTTTTTTATTTTATTATTTAATATTTTTTTTAATATTTTTTTTCAGATTTTTCTTTTCGAATTTTTTTAAAAAAAAATTTTCCGAAATTTTTTTTCGAATTTTTTTTAAATTTTTTTTTCGAATTATTTTTTTTTTTTCGAATTTTTTTTAAATTTTTTTTCAGAAACTTTTTTTTTTAGATATTTTTTCCCGGATTTTGTTTTAAAAAAATCAAAAATTCAGGTTATGTGTTGTTGTAACACACAAATATAGATTTGTATGTTGCTGCAACACACAAATATAGATTTGTGTGTTGCTGCAACACACAAATATAGATTTATGTGTTCCTGTAACCTATGCTGTAGATCTCCCCGTCTAGGCGCGCCTAGGCACCGCCTACGCGTCAACTCCCCCCTCAGACGCTTACGCCTAGTTAAAACTCTAGGCATTTTTTCCTAGCGCCTTAGTCGCCGTGGAATAGGCGCCTAGCCCGTCTAGCCGCCGATTAATGGCAAAAAAAGGCCGCCTAGGCCCCGATTAATAGAAAAACATGCCCGCATAGGACTTCTTGTAATTTTTCTTATTCTTGAGAATTCTTTAATAGATGTTATAACTCAATTTTTAGTATTTTTATATTTAATAGAGTGTTGTTAGATGAATTTTTTGGCTTAAATATTTAAAATTTCTATAATTACTACATAATATATTACTAAATATACGAAATTGCACATCGAGATTCAAACCGTATAATTCCGCCTAGGCCCCGTCTTATCGCGCCTAGGCGCTAGGCCCGGGTGGACCGCCTAGTGCGCAAAACCGAGATCTACAACATAGCCTGTAACACACAAAGTCATATAATCGATCTAAATGATTCCTTTCTTTAACAATATTGTTTTTTATATTTATTAATCGCATATACCTTATTTTTATTCGTCTTTAACTATCTTGATATATTATATTTTTGTCCAACTCTTTTTTGTTATTTTTGTGTTTATGTTATAGGGTTTTGTATTATTCCAATTCTGTGTATTCCTGGAACACACAAATCTCAGAATTGTGTATTCTTAGAACGCACAAATATAAGATTTGTGTATTCATGGAACACACAAATCTTAATTTTGTGTATTCATAGAACACATAAAAATTGAATTTATGTATTACTAGAATACACAAAACTTGATTTTGTGTGTTCCAATTCTGTGTATTCTTGGAACACACAACACACAAGTCTCTGATTTGTGCGTTCTTAGAACACACAAATCTATGATTTGTGCCTGGACCACACAAGTCTCTGATTTGTGCCTGGAACACACAAGTCTCTGATTTGTGCGTTCCTGAAACACACAAGTCTCTGATTTGTGCGTTCTTGGAACACACAAGTCTCTGATTTGTGCGTTCTTAAAATACACAAGTCTCTGATTTGTGCCTGGACCACACAAGCCTATGATTCGTGCGTTCCTGGAACACACAAGTCTCAGGGTTGTGCGTTCCTCGAACACAAAATTCTCTGATTTGTGCGTTCTTGGAACACACAAGTCTCTGATTTGTGCGTTTTAGAACACACAAGTCTCTGATTTGTGCCTGGACCACACAAGTCTCTGATTTGTGCCTGGAACACGCAAGTCTCAGGGTTGTGCGTTCCTGGAACACACAAGTCTCAGGTAGGGATGTCAATGGGGCGGGTTTGGGGCGGGTTTACCTATCCCCGCACCCCGCCCCACGAAAAAATAGAAGCCCCACGCCCCGCCCCGCCCCCGCGTTGTTCTTCCCCACACCCCGCCCCGCCCCACTCATTTATTCCCCGCGGGGTGTGGGTTCTACCCGCGGGTTTCAAATTGACGTTCAATTTTTTTTATTACTATAAATTTTATTATTTTTAAACTCTCAAATATTCCATTCTTCAGAATTTGCATTTGTATTTTGATTTTTAAACAAATTCTGCCCTTGGAGTTGCACTTTGATTTGAACAATTTAAATTTTGTGTGTTGTAATAGACGCACACAAACTTTGATTTGAATAATTATAGAAATTTAAATATACATTATAAATGAAATATATTAATTATATATTATATACATGCGGGGAGGGTTTGCGGGGTGGGGAATACTTATCCCCACAACCCGCCCCGTCTCGTGCGGGTTTTGAAAATCCACCCCCACAACCCGCCCCAAGCCCCATTTAGTACCTTAAAACCCGTCCCGTTTAAAGTGAGGTGGGGCGGGTACCCGCAAACCCGCGCCCCATTGACATCTCTAGTCTCAGGGTTGTGCGTTCCTGGAACACACAAGTCTCTGATTTGTGTATTGATGGAACACATATAAACCAAATTCACAAAACTTGATTTTGTTTGTTCCAATTTTGTGTATTCCTGAACACACAAATCGCAAAATTGTGTATTACTGCAACACATAAATTTGAGATTTGTGTATTCATTGAACACATAAAACTCAAATTTATGTATTTTTTGAATACAAAAAATTGATTTTGGTTATTCCAATTTTGTGTGTTCAATGAATTGTGTAACACTGCAACATACAAATCTCAAAAATAATTCTGGAAAAAAAAATTACCGAAAAAAAAAATTTCAGGAAAAAAAATTTTAAAAAAAATATCCGAAAAAAAAATTTTAAAAAATTTTCGAAAAAAATTTTAAAAAAAAAATTTCCGAAAAAAAAATTTAAAAAAAAAATTTAAAAAATATTTCAGAAAAAAATAAAGAATATAAGTAAATAATATTCTAATTAAAGTAATTAATTAATTGTCTATGGGTATTTTTGTAATTTTTCATTTTTTTTTGCTTAAGTAGGAATTAAGTTGAATTTGTAATTAATTGAGGATTATTACACTCTTGTGTAATTAATTGGGCATTGCCCTCTTTTATTATACTATTAGTGTTTTTATTATTATTATTATTATTATTGTTATTATTGTTATTATTATTATTATTATTATTATTATTATTATTATTATTATTATTATTATTATTATTATTATTATTATTATTATTATTATTATTATTATTATTATTATTATTATTATTATTATTATTATTTATCCCATGAATTAGGAATACAATAAGGGTCTGATTGGTATGATGTAATGGCGTCCGTAATGTAATGGCATTACTGATGTATAGTTGATTACTGTGATTGGTATACAGTAATTAATGTCGTAATATCATTCCTTTCGTAATCCCATTACAACAAATAGGAGGTTTTTCATTACATAGTACCCACCTGTGAATAGCCCATTACATTACTGTTCGTAATGAACTTTTTAAATAAACGGACTAAAATATCCCTCTAATCAACGTTTCTACTGGACTTTTTTTTTAACCTAGCCCATGAACAATCAATTATATTAACCTCAAACCCTGCAAAATATTTTTCAAGCAATCGTGAGTTTTCATCCCAAAAGTTTAACAGCAGACGATCGAGCTATAAGGTAAACACATACTTTTTTCTTAATTCTTAATTTTTAAAGGTATGCAGCAAGGCAGCGGACAATATTTTTTTTAATTTAATTTTTTTTCCATCATAATTCATCCTGTTTTTCTTGATGAATATATAAATTAACTCTATTTTTACTATAATTTTGCTTCTTTGTTGGGTAAAATGTATGTGTTATTATAGCTTTACTAAATTTAATGATAATTCCTCAATATGACGTAATTTTTCTATTAGGCCACCGATCTTATGAAATAGTCAGGTGTATATTTGAATATTTTAGAACCGATTAAGTAACAATATTTACAATTTTAGCATGGATATTCATTAATTTTTCTAAATATGGATATTTTAATTGTTTGTCCATAACATATTACAGCATATGAAATTATACAATCTTGCAGGTTGATGGCAAGGTTAAGTTTAGCCACAAGAAAATTAATTAGGAAAAAAAATAACCTCACAATGTTATCTCAGTGGTTGAGTATAGTCCAACTTATAAAGTTGTTTTTTTTCATAATGACTAAGATTATAGAAAATGTTACTAAATCTATTTGTTTAAGATCAAGATATAACTATGATTTTTATCAAAGAAGAAAGTATATTGAAAAAACAATTTATGCAAGTGATACAAAGTGTGTAGATCTTTATAGAATGAATAGACAAGCGTTTGTATCTTTGTGCTCTAGACTTAAATCAACTGGTAAATTATCTGCTACGAAAAATATGGCAGTTGATGAACAAGTAGCTATAACTTTACATATTCTAGCACATGATCAAAAGCAGAGAGTTATAAATACCAACTTTGAAAGATCTGGTGAAACAATCAGTAGGTGCTTTAATAAAGTAATAAACTCTATCATTAGGCTTCAAGGTGAGTTGCTTAAGAAACCAGAACCAATACTTGAAAATTCTACTGAGGAGAGATGGAAATGGTTTAAGGTAAATGGATTTGTTTATAAATATATTTCTTATTTTTAAGCGGAAAAAACATTAACTGTTATAGATAACCAAGAATTAATATACTTCATTTATATTTGACAGGGGTGTTTAGGAGCTCTTGATGGCACACATATAAAAATTTGTGTACCTCTAAGTGACAAGCCAAAGTATCGGACACGGAAAAATGAAATTGCTACCAATGTTTTAGGTGTGTGCTCACAAGACATGCAATTTATATATGTCTTGCCGGGTTGGGAAGGGTCGGCTGCAGATGGTAGAGTGTTACGCGATGCATTGAATAGAAGAAATGGGTTAGTAGTGCCTCGTGGTAAGATTATTTAACAAAAAATATATAAGGTTTTTAATTGTAACACTAACAATTAACTTTTTCATTTTGTTAAGGTTATTACTATCTAGTTGATGCGGGGTATACAAATGGTGAGGGATTTCTTGCGCCATATCGAGGCCAAAGATATCATTTAAATGAGTGGAGAAATGGGAATCAACCTAACAATGCTAAGGAATACTTTAACATGAAGCATTCATCGGCAAGAAATGTCATAGAGAGATGTTTTGGCGTTTTAAAGAAACGTTGGGCAATTCTTAGAAGTCAGTCATTTTACCCTCCCAAAATTCACACTCGTATAATATTAGCGTGTTGCCTTCTGCACAATTTTATACGACAAGAGATGACTATTGATCCATTTGAGAATTGTAATGTAGAGGAACATGAAGAGTTAGATGAGAATATTAATTGGGACGATGAAATGGATGTTGTAACTTCAATTGACACATCTGATGAATGGACTACTTTTAGAAATAATCTTTCAGTGAACATGTTTGATGCTTGGAGGGCTACAAGAAATAACGGATAATAACATGTTTGATATTTGAAGGGCTTCTAAAGACAATAAATAATATTGTACTTCTATGATTTACTGATATTTTTTAATATTATATTGAGTACTTTTTCATACATTGTTGTGTTTCTTGACTCTAATAAGTTTCTTTAATTATCTACTTGGATATATAACTGGGTTCATATTTGAAATGAATGCTAGATAATTTTATTTTTATTACTATTTCATAGTGATGACAGTTTACAATGTTTATATGCAGGTAGATAAATGGAGAGGGAAATTCAGGATACCAGAGGGCCTGGTAAGAATAAAAGGAAATGGAGTAACAATGAGGACTCGGCGCTTGTGGCTGCACTTATTGAAATGGTTAACAGTGGATTGTACAAAGCTGAAAATGGTTTTAAACCAGGTTATTTGAAGTATCTTGAGGACAAATTACACGTTTCTCTACCTAATGCATATTTGAAAGCTAAACCACACATTGAGTCAAGAATTAGAGTTTTAAAAAGGGATTTTTTTACAGTATTTGATATGGTTTGTGGCCAACATACTAGTGGTTTTGGCTATGATCCAGATACAAAATGTCTTACCGCTGACAAAGCTGTATGGGATGCATATCTACAGGTTTACTATTTAATAGTTATTGATTCTTAATTACAATATTGGTTATACATATGGTTCTAGTAATGTGATGTTTCATTTTTGTTTGATATTTGTATAGAGCAATCTCAAGGCTGCACCCTGGAAAGTCAAAGCCTTTCCTTTTTGGGAAGAATTGCTTGATGTTTTTGGAAAAGATCGTGCTTCAGGAGATCATGCTGGAGGAGCTACTGAGATATTAGAAGAAATAGAAAGAGAGGATACTGAAAATGAATTAAACAATAATGTTGAAGGTGATAATGAACAGCATATACATGCCTCGGCCGATGTCCAGTCCCCAGGAAGCGAAGAAGTTCATAACCGAAAGAAAAAAAAGAGAAGCAAAAGCGAAGATCAGGTGACATCTATGATGGATGGGATACAAAATGCAGCTCTTGTAATTGGGAATGAAATATCAAAAGCAACTGAAATTTTTAGCAAAGCAATTGGGGTTGACGCTATGATTTCAGAAAAAAGACAACAGATTTATTCAGAGGTAGAAAAAATGCCAAATCTTACTTCTCGTGATGTCATCAAAGTTACCTATCGTATCGCCCGTGACCATGAGTTAACTGATGTGTTCTTCACCATGACTGAGAATGCTCGAGAGCAGTTGGCTAAAGCAATCATAGACGGAGAATTGGAGTAATATGAGTCTTCAAAGTTTTGCAGTCATAGTTCATGCAATTAGTTTAGTGAATTTTTGGATGATACATTATTTTTTATGAGTTCTTGCATTTTTTATTCATTTTTGGATGGTATTGTTCATTTTATGTGACAATGATTGTTTTTCAGATATTATAATGTTTTAATCAGGATTTTTTCTTAAGTTTATAATTCTTGCCTTTTTTTATTATATAGATCTATTTGTTGAAGTTGTTTCTGTAATGAAACAAAAAATGTTAGCTGATTCGGGATATGAAATAGACTTTCTAAAGTATATTTCTGTAAAGAAACACAAATACGTTGTTAGCTGATTCGAAATATGAAATAGATTTCTGAAGTAAGTTTCTGTAATGAAATACAAATATGTTGTTAACTGATTCGGAGGACGAAATAGATTTTCTAAAGTAGATTTCTGTAATGAAACACAAATATGTTGTTAGCTGATTCGGAATATGAAATAGACTTTTGGAAGTATGTTTCTGTAATGAAACACGGATATGTTGTTAGCTGATTCGGAATATGAAATAGATTTTCTAAAGTAAGTTACTGTAATGAAACACAAATTTGTTGTTAGCTGATTCGGAAGACGAAATATATTTTCTGAAGTATGTTTCTGGTAGCTAATTCAAAATATGAAATAGATTTTGCAGATTAAATAATGAGATATATTGGTCATCGGTCAATCTATTCGCTTGTTGGTGTTAGATTAGTTTAAAGTTCACGTGTTAATTAATTTTCCAATAGCTGAAGGAGAAAATGCAATACACGTTCTCTTAGAAAATGTTAATTACACTATTGGTCCTCGTGTTATGTAATGTTAATTGCACTATTTTAGATAGCGTAGTTCCATCGTTCTTGTATTCACTGCCTTCATTTTTACTTCAACTCTCACATATAAGTGTGCTTAAACCTCCCTATTGGATATGGCTTAGCGGGTCATCAATTGTATGTAAGTTTTTGGCTTCAAAGACGGTATCTTTATAATATCTTAATGGAGAACGTTTAAATCTTTTTTAACCGAGTATAGTTAAAAACAGAAATTAGCACGTTTACTATTTTGGTGAGTTAGATATAATTGAAAGACATCGTGTTTATTGTTTATTGAAATTATAAGCTTTGGTAGCTTTTGAGAATAGACTTTAGTTAGTCAGGTGTTAAAGTTGAATTTCAACTTTAAACACTACCGTGGCCAATAATGCAATTAACTATGGATTGATGCTGCAACTTTTTTTTGTCAAAGATGCTGCAACTAAATATAGATAATACGGCGGTCAATAGTGCAATTAACTATGGATTGTTTTCCCAAAAATTGCAATTGGTGGATTTACAAAAAGAAAAAAAGAAAAAGATATATTGAAATATATAAGAATTGTGAAAAATGAATGAGTCTGCATTATTTATCTTTGTGAAATTTGTTTATTGTTTATGTATTTATTAAATATATTAATTTATTAAAATTATAATCTTAGTTATTTTAATAGAAGGATAATATTGTCATTATGTATAAGTCGATTCCGAATCTTATCCTTAAAAAATTGTTACCAAGCACGGGTTTGGAATGAGTAAATTCATTCCCGTCCCCATTCATATATTATACCAAGCAGAGTATAGTGATTACTGTTTTCATTACATTCCAATCATTATTACATTCCTGAATTCATTACATTACTGACTAAATCCATTACAGCATACCAATCACTACCTAAGAACATGCCAATGATATTATCATGACCTCCTGGTTTCATGATCACCTTAAAATTCTCCTGACGAAATACTGATGCGTCAGCGAAACTTTTTTTTTTTGGTCAGCCTGCCAGCGTATCTAGAACTGGCAATTTTTGTTTTGGTCGACTAGTGCTAGCAATGTCACTCCTTACGTGTGAAAACAAAATTTAAAATAAAAATAAAAATTATACTATCTTTATTCTATTTTAACTGAAGTTTAAAATTTGTTACACATTAAAAAACCTAAAATTTAGAAGAAAATAAAAACTTCGTTAATAATAACCTAATCCCTATTTACTATTCCAAGAGAAAGAAAACTAGTAAATATTAAAGAGTTATGTGTTATAAATCTATATAATGAATATTTATTTCAATGGGTTTTTAGATAAGCCTATGCACTAGGGTTTAGGTTATATATTACCTATGAACTTTTACTATGTAATCTTTACCTTTTGTGATAATAAACCAAATGATATTTTTTCTTTCTCTATCGTTCATAACACGTTATTTCAGCCTGATAATCTCTACTTCTACCTTTTAAACACTAGCATCTTAGTATGATTTTTGTTCAGTAGTATTCTTTTTAACTTTTCAGTGTGTATTTAATCTTTCTTTAACCTTATTTAATCAAAGATAAAGGAGGACCATGAACCGATGTTATTAATGTTAATATTGAAAAAAAAAATGCATACACTAATTTTGCCTTCACAACTGCGAAGTGCTTGAAAAAAAATAGAAAAGGTCAAACGTGTTATTTCAATAACACTTAATGAGCTTCATCAATTGTGAAGCAATAATTTCATCGCTATGATAAAAAAAAAACCAATTGTTTACTACTGTGAACCTATTTGCTCATTAAAGAAAAAGTCTTTGATAAAAGAAAAAAAAGGTCACACATAGATTCATTCAAGCTATTATATAACTAATGTGAATTTTTTTGTTTTGCTTTTTAATTTAAATTTCATACGAGAATTTTTTTTAGCTGTAATTTAGTTATTTTCTTATATTAAAAATAAATATTAATAAATGATATATTAAATAAGATATATCCTCTAATATAACATAACTTATGAAAACAATTAGATATATACAGGGGTGGACCCCTTTGAGGCCCAGGGGGGCTCAAGCCCCCCTTGAACCCAGAAATTTAATAATACGTCACTGTAATTTTGTCCCGAAAGATAATTAGCCCCTTCTGAACATTTATGTAAAACGTGTATGCTCTAAAGAACATAAAAGGTATTATGGCTTATTGGTTTAAGAACTTTAAATTTTAGAATTTAAAAAGGAGGTTAGGTGTTCGAATCTTAGTAATTACTTTATCATTTTTTCAAATAGAGATTTATGTTATAAATTTGTCAATTTTCAAAAAACTTATTTATTTATTATTTGTATTATTCCAATAAAATTATAGTGTTTATTTTTTTTATAAATGATTTATTTCTTATATTATAAATTAAAATATTAGTATAACATATATTATATTAATATAATAGTAATGATGTTATATAAGTTAAGTGTATATAATGATGTTGGTTTATATATTTTTGGGGTAACTAGGAACGGGTAAACTCATCAATTTGAAAAAAAAAACGTAATGACGTTGGAATCTCATGGTTACATTTTGACATTGCTAATTATATGTTTATGTGTTACCTTAAAAAATTCCGGGAAGCTTAGACTCTCGAACTTCCATATATTTCAAGCCCCCCTCAAATTAGCACCTGGATCCGCCCCTGGATATATACACAAATTGTTTACGTATTTTCTGCATATAAGTGGACTAATCTTCCACGAGATTATGATAAAAGATAATTCATTTTATAAATTAATCAATATCTAATATTAGAGAAAACTAAATTCTCTTAATTAATTCACTATTTATGATATTTCTTTTACACATATTGATAAACATGACATATACACTAATTCTATATGTATTTTATGTTTATATCCCTCGATATAACATAAACTATTGGAAAAATAGGGCGAATACACAAGTTAAATACATATTTTATGCATATCTGATGATATAGCATAACCTATAACGAAATATACTAGGCATAACTTTATGTATCTACTGTGAACGCATAACCTATTGATAGAAACAAATGAAACAAAAAATTATGCGTATATATCGCATAAACTATAAATTAACTCGTTTTTCATTCGCATAACCTAAGAAATAAATATTTTTTATCTTCAAACTTCTAAAGCAAATGTCAATACCATATCTGATACATCCAAGCTAATAGAAAGATTTGGAAAACCTTGTAATGTGGTTCCAAGATTTACATTTATCCAAAATTCATATGATATTCTATGAACAAATGTATGATGATGTGAATTATATACACTACTACAGATCGGCTTTTTTGGGACGACAAAATTAGCGACGACCCGCATTCGTCGCTAGTTTTCATAGATTAGTGACGACGGCGCGATTTCGTCGCTAATCAATTAAAAATTCGTCGCTAATAAAAATCCTTATTAACGACGACGAGCTTTCGTCGTTAGAGAATACGAATTTCGCCGTTAATATTTTAATTTTTTTTGATTAGTTTTTTAATAAAGAGGTCGTCGCTAATTGTGGGTTGTAATTAGTGACGAGTAATGTCGTCGCTATGTTTACTTACTAGCGACGAAAACGCGAGTCGCCGTAAAAAAATCTTAAAATAAAACGCAAGCAGTTTTTTCTACACAGAAATTACCCCATTATTAATATTTTCTCCCACTTTCTTTCAAAAACCTAACTCCTATTTTCTCAAATCTGTACTACTTGATTCTCTAGGTCATCTAACACCATTCTTAGGTCCATATTTGAGTTTGGGAAAGGTCAATCTACATACTCTTCATCGAATTCAAGGTATTTTTCCAATAATTCAATTTTCTATTATTATTATTTTGGTTAAATTTGATGGAGAATTGCATGATTTGATGTTTGATTAGGTTAATAAATAATTGTTACACCATTAACGGGTCCACATTCAAGGTGGTGTATGGTCAATCTTCAATCTTCCCATCCAATTCAAGGTCTTTTTCTAAAAATACAATTTTTTTTGTTGAATTTGATGATGAATTGCATGATTTGATCTTTGATTAGGTTAATAAATAATTGTTACACCATTCACGGGTCCATATTCAAGGTGGGGTATGGTCAATCTTCAATTTTCCATCCAATTCAAGGTATTTTCAATAAAATTCATATTTTTTATAATTTGATTGTTTTGATTATAATTGTTAATAAATATGTGATCACATTGTATATAATGTGATTAGGCTAATAAATACTTGTTTTATGATTTTATTTTTTATTGATATGTTGTAATTCATGCAATTGCTTATTATTTTCTTATATATATATATGTATTTTTTTAATTAGTTATATATAAAATTATTTTTCTATTTAATAGATTGTAATTTTAATTCATTCAATGTGTTGTAATTTTAATTTATTTTATTCATTTGGGCTGTAGTTTTTAATTTATTTATCATTTAGGTTGTAATAATTATTTATTTTATTTTTTTGTACGCTTGTAGCTGCTTAGCTAAATCAAATTGTTATTAAAAGATGTCTTCGGGTCTTGATAAGAGTTGGATCACAGCCACTGACCTTTTGTCAGAAGAATATATATATATATATATATATATATATATTTTAATGGTGTAACAGATTTTGTCGAGTTTTAATGACTAGATTTTTTGCCCATGTACTCGTTGTTCGAATAATAGTCGCTATCCATCACAAACGGTCCAGGCTCACCTTTTAATTAATGGGGTTATGTCCACGTATGTGTTTTGGAAAAAATACGGTGAAACACGAGACATTCCCGAAGAAACCGTGCCAAATCCAGAAAATGAAATGTTAAATGCGTATGACGATTTGAGAACCAGTTACGATGTTGGTGGACATTCGGGTGATACCGTGATGACAGAAGCACATCAACTAAGTCGTGGCCTTTTTGAAGCTATGTTCGAGGAAATGGAGACCAAATTATATCCTAGACTACAATGATGAGTTCCTTGAATTTCCTTGCAAAGCTTATGCACATAAAGGTAAAAACAAGTGGTCTAACACATCTTTCACTGAGTTATTGGAATTGGTTGGGAATGTTTTGCCCAAACCTCACAATTTGCCTGGGTCTTACGAGGAATGCAACAAGAAGTTGAAAAGTATGGGTATGAGTTACACTACTATTGATGTTTGCTTGAATGATTATGCCATTTTTTACAAGGAGAATGGATTTCTCGAAAAGTGTCCAGTATGCAGTGAGTCTAGATGGGATCCGAAAAAGGTTAAGAAAGTACCCCATGAAAAGATTCGTTATTTTCCGATTACCCCGAGGTTGCAGCGTCTATACGCATCGAAACACACAGCCGAAGACATGATATGACACCATACCAGAAAGATTACCGATCAAGATGTGTTGCATCATCCGGTTGATGGTGATAGTTGGAAGAGATTTGCAGCGCTACATCCTGAGTTTGCTAGTGAACCTCGTAATGTATATTTGGGTCTCGGTATCGATGGGTTTTGTCCTTTCTTTATGCAGAATAACTCGTACAACATGTGGTCAGTTATATTGACTGTACACAACTTGCCACCGTGTGTATGCATGAAGGAAACCACATTTCAGCTTTGTTTGTTGATTCTGGGTCCTCGTTCACCCGGTAAGGACATGTATGTCTACCTCCGCCCTATGATAATTGAGTTGGGCATGTTGTGGGAAACAGGGATCTCTACGTATGATGCTCATACGAAGCAAGTGTTTACGATGAAAGTTTTTTTGTTGTCCACCACAAATGACTACCCCGCTAGTTCATACACATCAGGTTGGCAGGGTTAAGGTTACTTAGCATGTCCAGAATGCATGGATTCTACTCTGTCGTTGACGGTGAAAAAAGGTGTAATATATTTTGATCAAAGACGATGGTTATATACGAGACATCGTCTTAGAAAAGACAAAACTTTGTATCCCGGTGAAGAAATGAGCCCCCCCCCCCCGAGGAAATATAGTCTGGAAGATATTCAAACACAGCTAGATGGGTTGCTGATGTCTCCTTATTTGTCATGAATTAATATTAGTTAGAGACATCATTTTTAGTGTTTTAGAAGTCTTTCTAGTCGATTTTCTCATGAATTATTACACTTTCCTATTTCTAGTCTTGATTTAATAAATTATTATTTTTAGAGCATATTGGGTTTAATTATTTATTTAGTGTGAAGATTTAAAGATAATTATGGATATTAATTAAAGTCCAAGTCAAAGACTAAGAGATAAGGAAAGAAGATAAGCATGGAAATTGAAGATAAGGAAACAAAAGCTAAAGTATGAAAAGTAAAAACTGCCAAATAAATCTGAATTTCACCACCCACGGCCACAAATCAGCTTATATATCAAAATCGGTGAGGAAGTTGGAAGAACGTTAAAGAGCAAAGTTAGAGATATTTCTAAGACGATGAATTTCGATTACTCATACGCGTAAAACGGATAAGAATTGAAATTGTTTGGACCAAAACAAAAATGAGGCTGATTACATATTTTCGGGGTTACGAATTTGAGTTGGGCTTGAAGTCCACTACTTACCTTCTCCTTCAAGAAAACGAATTAGATCTTCTAAACACCTATAAATACATCCTTGCCTCATAGTGTCTTTAGGTTTATTATCATCAGAATTATTGTAGAGAGCAAGATGAAGTCTTTTATTCAATCTTTTAGTTCGTTTCCTTCAGGTATGAACTAATTTTCTCATAGCTTGGGTTTTGCATCATGTATAATCTATGAATTATATTTTCTTTCTATCTAAGTTTCTTTGGGAATTATATGTTTTAATCTGATATTAGCTGCTTACCTATATATTTGTTTATGTGTTTTGAATTATTGTCTGTCCTAGAACTGATCACTTTAGGCTTTCTTAATAGTAGTTAGATGGTCGCCCGAAAGGGGTGTCTAATTATTGAAACACCACATAACGTCTAGTGTCCGATATTGGTCTTGACAACTCCGATTCTAGCTAGATAGTCATTAGGGTTTGTTTTAATCACTATCACCATGTTTGTAATTGTTTGCTTAGGGCCTTGGTGGCGCTTGATAACCCTATTTTAAACTGCCTCGTGGTTGTTCCGTAGCCCCCTAGTCGCTCTCAAGGTCTTAATATGATATTAGCTAATTACCCATATATTTGTTTATGTGTTTTGAATTATTGCCTGTCCTAGAACTGATCACTTTAGGCTTTCTTAATAGTAGTTAGATGTTCACCTTAACTGGGTGTCTAATTATTGAAATACCACATAAGGTCTAGTGTCGATATTGGTCTTGACAACACTAATTCTAGCTAGATAGTCATTAGGGTATATTCTAATCACTATCACCATGTTTGGAATTGAATTGCTTAGGGCCTTGGTAGCGCTTGATAACCCTAAGTTTAGGCTGCCTCGTGGTGTGTCCGTAGCTCCCTTAGTCGCTCTCCAGGTCTAAGAGAGGGAATTTAGAATCCTGACTAAGTATCTAAGAGATAATTATTTCCCTTATTAACTAGAATTTGATAGAAAGAATTAGAAGGATTAGTGCATACTAGCAAAACCTAAGCTTAGAAATATAGCTTAGGTTTTGCTAGTATACACTAATCCTTCTAATTCTTTCTATTAGATCTAGTTAATAAGGGAGAATATTAGCTCTTGTATACTTAGTCAGGATTCTAAATTCCCATTCCTTAGACCTTGAGAGCGACTAAGGGGGCTACGGCACAACTAAGAAGCTGTTTCAAATAGGGTTATCAAACGCTACTAGGGCCCTAAGCAATCAATTTCCATACATGGCGATAGTGATTAATTCATACACTAATGACTATCTAGTTAGAATCAGTTTTTTCAGGACTAATATCGACACTAGACGTTATGTGGTGTTTCAATAATTAGACACCCAACTAAGGTGATCATCTAACTACTATTAAGGTAATCCTATACTCGTGCACTAGCAAGGATAACAGTCATTAAATCAAAACACATAAACAAATATAATGGTAAGCAACTAATATTAGATTAAAACATGTAATTCCCAAAGAAACTTAGATAGAAAGAAATTAGAATTCATAGATTATACATGATGCAAAACCCAAGCTATGGGGAGTTTAGTTCATACCTGAAGGAAATAAACTAAAAGAAATAACTAAAGACATCATCTTGCTCTCTACAATAACTTGGAAGAATAAAACCTTAAGAACTAATTACTATGAGGCAAGGATGATTTACCAGTGATATAAGGGTGTATTTATAGGTGTTTAGAAGACCTAATTCGTTTTATTGAAGGAAAAGGTAAGTAATGGACTCCAAGCCCAACTCAAATTCGTAACCCTAAAAACATGAAATCAGGCCCGTTTTTCTTTTGGTCCTAGCAGCTTCAATACTCATCCGTTTGACGCGTACGAGTACACCAAATTCATCGTCTCGGAAAGATATTCAACTTTGTTCTTGACCGTTTCTCCAAATTCCACACCGGTTTTTAGATATAAGCTGATTTGTGGTCGTAAGTGCAGAAATTCAGGATTAAGGCAGCTTTTCCTTTTCCATGTTTTTAGCTTTTTTTTCCTTATCTCGAATTTCCATGCTTATCTCTTTCCATATCTTGTAGTATTTGACTTGGACTCTAATTAATCTCCATAATTATCTTTAAAACTTCACACTAAATAAATAATTAAACCCAATATGCTCTAAAAATATTATTTTACTAAATCAAGACTCAAAATAGGAAAGTGCACTATTTCTCAAGAAAAACGATTAGAAAGACTTCTAAATCACTAAAAATGATGTCTCATCCTAACATAAATCTATCACAAATGAGGAGACATCAGCTGGTGAGTCGCTAGATAGGCAATCACCAGGTACAATAAATACACAGACAAAATTTCAAGCCGCTTTCTTTAACCGTGTTTTTATCCGAAAAGTATGAGACTCAAAGACCAAAGCGAGCTTGCAAAGTTTTGTCAAGAGAATGGAGAAGAAGTAGGAGAAGCATGGACAAGGTTTCAACAAAGTTAGCTAGATGTCCCCTCCATGGTTACAACCCATCTCTAAAGTTAGCTATATTTTTATGAAGGTATTAATAAAGAAAGTAGATTATAGAAAGATAATCTCGGAAAGGGAAATTTTGTGTCCATGGATCCTGCTAAAGCCACCGCAGGGTTAGAAAATATTATAGAACAAGAAAGGAGTTGGCCATCATCGCGAGCTCCTATTACAAATGCCCGAGGTACGCTTCGATTAGACGTAGAAACTGCAAACTCAGCTCAATTATCCGCATTAGAGAATCAAATCAAAGAACTTAAGCTTGAGATGCAGAGAAATTTAGCCACAACAAATGTAGTGCAAGAAGCACAAGGTTGTCCACAGTGTGGGGTTATGAATCATACATGGGAAGAGTGCGAAGGAAATCCACAATATGTTTATTTTATATCCAACCGAGGAGGTTATCAATTTGGTAACAGGAATCATCCGGGTATGCAGTATTCAAATCTACAGGGGGCCTCTAATCCTAGTCATTATCAACCACGTCCCCAAAATAACTCTTTCCAACCAAGAGGTCAATATCAAAATCAATATCAAAATAGACCTGCTCCTCCACAACAACCTGTTCAAGATGCCTATACCGAGTCTTTAGCTCAGAAAGCTTTACCACATTATCCTCAAGAGGGAGCTGTGGAAAATCAACAATTAACGAAATTTATGGATCTTATGACCACTAATATGCATTCCCAGAGTGAGAAGTTAAGAGAACAAAAAGCTTCAATTCAGATTTTAGGTACTCAAGTAGAACAAATGAATAAAGTTCTTACAAACATTATGGAACAAAAAGAACTGAAGGCTATCGAAGGAGGTAATGCCAATGTTGGGTTCGAAGCTTGCAAGGCAATTTGCCTTGAGATTGAAGAAAATAAGGAAGTACCACATGCTGTCGAAAGTGCCGTGGAAGTTGGTGGGTCCTAGGAAATTAATGCAAAAATAAAAGGAACCACTTAACCGCAAGTGTACGGTTGTCCCAAGTAATATATGATAATCAAGTTCGTTCTCAGGGACAGATTAGGTTCAACCCAAATATTAATAAAATAATAAGAATAATTTCTAAACAGAAAATAAAAGATAATAATTTTTTTGTTTGGTTTTTGTAAATTAAAAGATGCAAATAAAGTAAAGACTAAAATAAAATAAACAGAAAGGAAACAAAGCAAATAAACGACTAACTTCAGATAAGAGAGATACTTGAGTCTCGCAAGGAATCCACTTAATCAATATAATATATGCTATGTTTAAGGGTAGAATTGGAATTATAATATTAGTCGGGACTCTAATATCTCCTAGCCCCCTGTCGGGTGGACCTAGAAGCTATCCTAAAGTATCATAAACACATGTATGGTCGAATATGCCTCTTCGGATGATATGATTTTACCTCTTTGGCTATGTAACTATTTAAGCATGCCGGTCAATAACGGACATTACACAAGTATTACCTAGATTTGTATTCAAACCCCCCCTGTCGGATGATCACTTCGCCACTAAAGTGAATAGCCCAAATACTAACAGCTAATTCTAGTTGTTCCTAAAAGAATTAGTAATGAAAACAAAGTAATATCCAATATGTAAAACTCAATCCTATTTAAATCTAAACAATCCCAAATTCAAAACATAGATTAATTAATTAAGGTTCATCCCTTTAATGCGATTCTCAAGTATAAAGAAATTTAGCTCATAAAATTAAAGACTAACATAAATTAAAAGGAATTCATGTTCAAATACAAAAGATAAATTGATAACCTAAAGGGTAGGATGACTGTTGTTGGAAGAACAGGATTCCTCCAGCACTAGCTTCTCCTTGCCTTCTTGCTCTGACTAGAAAACCTTAAGCCTCTTGTGTAATTCTCTAAAGTGTGTGAAAAGAGGAGGTTAAGGGGTGTATTTATAGGTGTTAGGGAACCCTAGGTCGAATTTACTTGGAGTGGAAGACAAGTTAAGAACTCTTAAATTCGTAACCCTAAATTCTAGGAAAGGTAAGATTCTGCTGATGATTTGATTTGGTCATATCTTTTTCAATACTTATCCGTTTGAGGAGTTCCAATATATGAACTGCTTGTCTTGGAAAGAGCTTTCTATTGGTGCAGACCACTCGTCCAGATTCCTAGCCAATCGTGAGTTATGGATTAATCTTTAAAACGTGGTTAGAATTTCAGATTCATAAGCCAGCTTTATCTTTTCCTTCTTTGCATATATCTTTCCTTAATCTTCTTATTTCCATGTAAATCTTCTTTACTTTACTCCTTTATCTTGACTTGGTCTCTAAGTAATTACCATTTATCTTTTAAAGTTTCACATTAAATAAATAATTAAACCGCATATGCTTAAAAAAAATAAATCAATAAATCAAGAAAACGAAATAGGAAAGTGCACTCTAAAAATAGAAACTCTAGTAAAAATCATTTCCTCACACTCTAAAATACACTAAGACTTTATTCTCACTTCTTCTCCTTGGATTGGTCTTTTATTAAATTCAAGAAGCGATTAACTTTGCATTTAAAATAGACAAATTTACGCACAAAAGCTCAGAATCTGCAAATAGTTAATTTCCAAGGGGAGGAAGTGCAATATGATCAATTAAACCTATAAGTCTATAAAATAAGTCATTGATTCACCTAAAATGATATCTCCAAAGGGCTAATAATTAGAACAAATAGGGAGACATCAAGACCCCAAACTCAAACCTTTGTCGTCCCGACAAAGTAAAATAAAAACAAAGGATCTTTTAGGTGAACGCAGAAGGTAGAATCTAGAAAATATTCCCAAATCAAAACTTAAAACAATTCTCATATAGTATAATCTAGGAATTAATATACACCTACACTTATCATGCAAAATCAAACACAAAATAGTATCAATCCAAAATTAAATTCACAATGCTAGAAGGTTACGCTTATTACTTATCTCAAGATGGTGGCTATAGGGTGTTCCTCGGTCTTTACTTGCTTTGAACGCTCCACTTAGCATAATCCCTATTAACTCACTGTGCATCTAGGAATCACGAGGTCTTTACGGTTTTAGCATAGGCTGGAGGACGGTATGGTATGTATATTTGGTAAATTTGAAGTGAGCTTTTGGCTCTCTCCTCACTGACCATCAACAAACTATCCAAGAGCTTGAGTTTACACTCGAATAACGTTCTCACTCAACCCAATTGACGCGCTTAATTAGCGTCCCCAAATTAACCCAATAAGCACTAAGGATGATTCACATAAAAATTTCCACTTTGCCGGTTTGAATATATTTTCTTTTCAAATCATTCATTTTTTCTTTTTATTTTGTATAGCTATGACTCTCTTTTTAATGTTGAGATATCATGCTATTTTTCATAGTTATGCCTATTCATATCTTTGGGTCGTAGCTTCTTTTCCATTCACTATTACCCCGACAAAGGGTTACAATATAATAAACCTGTGAATCATCATCATGTATAGCACAAAGCAAAATTGATAAGCTCAAAAATCCCAAACCAATGTAAATTCCCATATAGTGGACCCACCACCCCAAACTCAAGCTCAAGACATGAAGTCTCAGGATCGTGATTCAAGTGCGGGTCATATGGTCATGCCTAACAATCTAAAGGGATATTGGATTATAATGTGGCGACAAAAGAAAGGCTTAAAGGCTAAAAATTTGTCTAAGAAGGATAAAATTAATTCAGGGATAGAAATCCAAAAAGGATTCAAAGGGCTAACAAAGAACTGCCTCTATCATCTTCCTATTTACACAACTTGTCTTTAGTTCATACCTAAGTGGGTTCTCTACTCATTTAGATCTCACGTTCTACAAACCACCTATTATCCTTAAGCATCAGTTTACTTCTTTTGCATTGCTCATTAATTTTTTCCTATCAATTATCTCATATTTGCATGCAATCAAAGTACAGTTTACATTAACTCCTAAAGTCAACTATTTTCTATCATTAATTCATAAAAAGCATGCTTGATGGGGGCATTTAAAATTCTCTACAGTCAACGCAACCCTAAGATTAATTTTATTGAAAGCATGTAAATCACAAAAAAATTGGGATGAGGCAACGAACCCCACCCCAAACTCAAAAGTGAGTCGTGTCCCCACGACTCGAAAAAAAACTCAATAAAGCAATAAAATTAAACTAAACTACCTAACTAGTGCCTACCATCAATTAAGAAGAAGAATTAGAACGGGGTACCTGGCCATAAAGATCCATCATGTCCTCTTCCGAAGAAGAAGAATTATTATCAATATCCATGTTCAAAGTTACCTTATCCCTTGTTGAATTCATCTTGGCAATTTCCTCCCAAAGTGCTATGTTTTGTTTCCTTAGATGATCGATTTGTTGTTGAAATTTGATAGCCCATGGAGGTGTGTAAGAATTATTCTGAGAAGAGGAAGAAGAACCTTGATCTTAGATTGGTGTCTTTTCTTTAGGCTTTGATTGTACCTTAATCCTTGCTGTGAATTTCTTGTGTAGTGGTGGTGCAGGTGCCTTTTCTTCTTGTTTTTCTTCAGTAGGCTCATCAAGATTGATGGCCTTTTCAATTGTAGAACCAGGCAAATTCTTGTTCTTCCCTAGGATACAACACTTCCTCCTATAATCCATAGCATCTGTTCTGTTTGTCATGGTTGATTTGACCCCAAACTCAAGTTATACCAAGGATAGAATAAAGTTAAGAAAACTTGGTGTAGCTTGATTTTCTTGCTTGGATCAGATGAAGGAAGGTGTTTTCTTGATGAATCTTGGAAGAATTCTTGAAAGCTTGATGATCTTGATGGTGTTTAATGGTGTTTTGTGATGAATTTGATGAAGAGGATGTGTTTATGGAGGATGGAGGAGAGAATTATTGATGTTAATGTGTTTGTTGTAGAGGTTTAATCAAGCTTCAAGGTGTTTTTATAAGGTTGGGAGCTGGAAAATTCGTATGGAAGAGGCTAGGGTTTGATCTTGACAAGGTAAGAAGCTTATAAGGTGAAGACTCTTCAAAACCGACATAGCGCGGTATACCGTACCTATCGTGCGGTATACCGGAACGCGCATCGACAAATTTTTCTCCTTTCGGCAATAAACCCGAGTCTCATACCCGTTTCACAGGTTTTTTCTCCTGCGGTATACCGAACCAGAGGCGCGGTATACTGGACCTGGCATGCTTCGATTTTCGACCTCTCGGCAATAAAACCGAATCACATACCCGTGTTACGGGTTTTCCATGGCGCGGTTTACCGGACCAGAGACGCGGTATACCGGACCTGCCTACAAATTTTTCCCAGTTTTTTCTTCCTTCGTTTCCTAGCACCCCAAACTCAAATCCTGCACCATTAACACACTACCTTTCTCATTTCTTTTAAAAGTAGACACTAAAACTCGACACTAACTTAGAATTATACACTAGGAATTGAAAAACTTAAAGCAATAAACTAATATACAATGAATTGGCTTTTGTTTAACGTCGTTAAGCTCGACGGGTTACCTCTCGAATCATGTTTTCACATAACCTCCCCAGCAGTGAGTGAGGTTATCAACGTTTGCTACACGGAATTTGCATCCCTTAGCTTTTATCACCACCAGTTGATTCAAAATAACCTTTGTGACCATGAACGGTCCTTGCCAAGAACTCTTGGCTTCGCGCGTTTTTGGAGGAGGACCAGACTTCTTCATTGCAACCTCTTCGCCTACACTGAACCCCCTTTTCTTTCTCTCTTTCTTAGGTTCTTTTGGAACCTTCACGTTATGCCCTTTTTCTTTCTTCTTCGCATGGTCAAGGTGTGGATTTTCCTTAGGATATGGAGGATTTTTATTAGGTGGTTTCTTTCTGAGATCTCTTTCCTCCATTCCTAAGGTTTCCACAACCTTAGTTGGCTTCTGTTCAATCACATCAATCCGGAAACAACCCTCCTTGGAATCCGGAAACTTCATTGGCTTAAACACGTTAAATTTTTCCTCCTCGTTTTGAATGCACATAATCAAGTCGCCATTTTCTACATCGATCAAAGTACGCCCCGTGGCTAGGAATGGTCTTCCCAAAATAATAGGGACATTCCTATCCGCGTCGTAATCAAGTATAACAAAATCAACAGGAAAGATTAACGTACCAGCCTTGACGAGGACATCTTCTAGTCTTCCCTCTGGATGTAAGAGGGATCTATCAGCCATTTGCAAAACCATAAAGGTGGGTTTTGCGTTTCCTATCTTCAACTTTTCAAACACGGATTTGGGCATGAGATTAATACTTGCTCCTAAATCACACAGAGCACCAGTGGAAATCGGGATCGTAAAACTTCCAGGATCAAGTAATTTAGGTGGCAATTTGCTCTGGCAGATGGCACTACACTCTTCTGGAAAACCCACCATTTCATTCTCAAGATACTGACGCTTGCTGGTGATAGCTCTTTTCAAGAATTTCATGTATTTTGGTACACCTTTGATAGCTTCTAAGAAAGGTATATTAATGTTGAGCTTACTCACCATAGTCATAAAACTCTGATATTCCGTAGTATCTCCTTTCTTCTGAACTCTTGAAGGGAATGGTGGAGGAGGACGGGTTTCGATAACATCCTTGGATTTTGGCTTTTCTGGAATCTTCTCCACTTCAATTATTTCAGGTTCATCTTCTTTCTCTTCCACATCTTTTACCGGTTTCTCTTTCACAGTTGTTTCTTTTTCTTTCATAACGGGGAAAGGTGGGGGTGGAAGATTCTTACCACTTCTAAGAGAGATCGCGTTACATTCTTCATAGGGTTTAGGTTCTTCAGTATCACTGGGTAATTGTCCCTGTGGACGCTGATTTAATTGCTTTGCCATCTGAGCTATCTGAGTTTCCATCAATTAAGTGTTGCGGCTGTAGATTGTTGAATGTTGATTAGTCTTGTCAAGGTTTGCTGAACATCTAATGCACCTTCTTGAGGATGAGCAGGTAGAGCTTTCTGGTTCATGGTCTCGGTATAAGCATCTTGAGGAGGTTGTCCCTGAGCTTGATTTCCGTATGCTTGTCCACCTTGGTAGTTGTTTTGAGGTCTTGGTTGATAGTTATTGCCTTGGGGATGCGGTTGATATGCATGTTGCGGATTAGCGACCCCATTTGGATTCGAATATTGGAAACCCGGATGGTTTCTGTTTGGTTGATAACCTTGACCACTTGAGTTATAATTTCCACGGTTGGAAACGAACATTACGGATTCTGTATTGTGTTGACATTGCTCCCATTCATGATCTTGTGTACCGCAATTAGAACACCCATAAACTTCTTGTGTAACATTAACTTTTGCTCTTTTACCTGCAACACTCTTTGTAACAGCGAGAGTAAGCTGTTTTAATTGTTGCTCAAGTTTATTTTCCATGGCGGTGATTTTTTCTTCAATTAACGCACTATTTCCACCTCGAATAGGTGTTCTTACAGTATTCCAACCCAGTTCATTCGTAACTGTTATGTTTAAAATAATCTTAGCATGGACTGGTTGTACTTGTAGAAATCCGCCACCACATAGCAAATCTAGATCCTTTCTTGAAGAGCCATCAAGTCCTCGGTAGAATATCTTCATCTGTTGAATTTCTGTGAGGCCATGATCAGGGACTCTTCTTAAGAAAATCTGAAATCTCTTCCAACTTCTACCCAAAGTCTCGGCTTGATCTTGTTTGAATGAAGTTAGTTCAACTTGCGCATCTAATCTCATATTCGTGGGGTAGTATCTATCGAAGAACGCGGTTTGTAATGCGCCCCATGTTGTAATTGTTCCGGGTTCTTGAGAATCATGCCACTCACTTGCTCCATCAATAACGAAGTATCTAAAATTATCAAAATACATTTGCTCTTTAGTTACTCCTTGCGTAATATAAGAATCGCAAATTTGCATGAACTTCTGTACAGCACGGATTGGATCTTTGCTAGGTGCTCCTCGGTAATTGCCATAACTTTGAAACTGAGATAACATACCAGAATCGGGTCTGAATCTCTCAACATTAATATTTTCAGGGCCAATACCGAGGGCAGGAGCTCGAAACGGAGCTTCTTCAGGGCCATTGATGAACCACAGATCATTTTTTTGAGCTTGGGGAACAACAGGAACAAGAGGAGGTTTGATTTGATCTTCATCCATCGTTTCTCTTGCTAATTGCTCCTCTATCTCTTTTTCTTTAGCTCCTCTCTTTCTTTTATTTGCTACTCGAACTAGGTTTTCAGGATTTGCAAGAATCACGATATCTTCACGCATAAACCAAAACCTGTAAACCTGAGAAAGAAAGACAACCCAAAGCGTAAAACTGAAAAATAAAACTAAAACTAAACTAACAATTAAACTACTAAAAGATTAACACCGGGGTCACACGCTACCGTCCCCGGCAGCGGCGCCAAAAACTTGGTGGGTCCTAGGGTGTTATAAAATTAGTGCAAAAATAAAAGGAACCACTTAACCGCAAGTGTACGGTTGTCTCAAGTAATATATGATAATCAAGTTCGTTCTCAGGGACGGATTAGGTTCAACCCAAATATTAATCAAATAATAAGAATAATTGCTAAACAGAAAATAAAAGATAATAATTTTTTGTCTGGTTTTTGTAAATTAAAAGATGCAAATAAAGTAAAGACTAAAATTAAATAAACAGAAAGGAAATAAAGCAAATAAACGACTAACTTCAGATAAGAGAGATACTTGAGTCTTGCAAGGAATCCACTTAATCAATATAATCTATGCTATGTTTAAGGGTAGAATTGGAATTATAATATTAGCCAGGACTCTAATATCTCCAAGCCCCCTGTCGGGTGGACCTAGAATCTATCCTAAAGTATCATAAACACCTATATGGTCGAATATGCCTCTTTGGATGATATGATTTTACCTCTTTGGCTATGTAACTAGTGAAGCCTGTCGGTCAATAACGGACATTACACGGGTATTACCTAGATCTGTATTCAAACCCCCCTGTCGGATGATCACTTCTCCAGTAAAGTGAATAGCCCAAATACTAACAGCTAATTCTAGTTGTTCCTAAAAGAATTAGTAATGAAAACAAAGTAATATCCAATATATAAAAGTCAATCCTATTTAAATCTAAACAATCCCAAATTCAAAACATAGATTAATTAATTAAGGTTCATCCCTTTAATGCGATTCTCAAGTATAAAGAAATTTAGCTCATAAAATTAAAGACTAACATAAAATAAAAGGAATTCATGTTCAAATACAAAAGATAAATTGATAACCTAAAGGGTAGGATGACTGTTGATGGAAGAACAGGATTCCTCCAGCACTAGCTTCTCCTTGCCTTCTTGCTCTGACTTGAAAACCTTAAGCCTCTTGTGTAATTCTCTGAAGTTTGTGAAAAGGGGAGGTTAAGGGTGTATTTATAGGTGTTACGGAACCGTAGGTCGAATTTACTTGGAGTGGAAGACAAGTTAAGAACTCTTAAATTCGTAACCCTAAATTCTAGGAAAGGTAAGATTCTGCTGCTGATTGATTTGGTCATATATTTTTCAATACTTATCCGTTTGAGGAGTTCCAATATATGAAACTGCTTATCTTGGAAAGAGCCTTCTATTGGTGCAGACCACTCGTCCAGATTCCTAGCCAATCGTGAGTTATGGATTAATCTTTAAAACGTGGCTGGAATTTCATATTCATAAGGCAGCTTTATCTTTTCCTTCTTTGCATATATCTTTCCTTAATCTTCTTATTTCCATGTAAATCTTCTTTCCTTTACTACTTTATCTTGACTTGGTCTCTAAGTAATTAACATTTATCTTTTAAAGCTTCACATTAAATAAATAATTAAACCGCATATGCTTAAAATAAATAAATCAATAAATCAAGAAAACGAAATAGAAAAGTGCACTCTAAAAATAGAAACTCGAGTAAAAATCATTTCCTCACACTCTAAAATACACTAAGACTTTATTCTCACTTCTTCTCCTTGGATTGGTCTTTTATGAAATTCAAGAACCGATTAACTTTGCATTAAAAATAGTCAAATTTACGCACAAAAGCTCAGAATCTGCAAATAGTTAATTTCCAAGGGGAGGAAGTGCAATATGATCAATTAAACCTAGAAGTCTATCAAATAAGTCATTTTTTCACCTAAAAGGATGTCTCCAAAGGGATAATAACTAGAAAAATAGGGATACATCAGAAGTTCCGAGTACCGAAGAAGAACCAACCAAGTCTAGCCCCGTGGACTCTAACTGCTCTGAGGATGATGTGGAGGAAGATTCAGAAAAATCCGAATTTATACAGCTTCTGAAAGATATGCAAGAAGAAATTAGATCGGTAATGGAGTTCCAAGCTGAGCGAGCTAAAGAGAAAGAGGAAGGAGCCTCAAAAGAACCAAGAGTTGAAGTTGCACCTGCTATGCAAGAAAAGAAAGAAGAAGAGAAGGTGGAATTGCCACCAGTTGTTTAAACAGTGTCATCAACCATTCCTGATACAAATCCAAAGGGTGACACTGAACTCAAGACATATGTAGAGGCATACACTCCTGAGAATATCAACGCCCAAATGCTTGAGATTGCGAAGAAAGGGCTTACACCGCAACAAGTTTTCACGCAAGTTATTCCTAAGAAAGAAGCGAGTGTAAAAGCCAAGAGAGAGACTGTGAGAGTCTCAAGAAGAACAGAAAAAGAGTTACCATTGAAGCTCAAAGATCCCAGAAGATTTAATCTTCCTATTCAAATAAATGGTATGCTCAAGGTGAAAGCCATGTACGATGTGGGTTCAGGTGTGAATATTATGCCTAAGTCCGTGTTCGAGAGACTTGGACTTCAGAAATCAGAGAAAGCTCCAGTGAAGTTTCAGTTTGCTGACAACTCAATTACCAAGACATGGGGAACAGTGGAGGACGTCCTTGTCCGATCAGGTAATATCACCATCCCTACTGACTTTGTTATACTTGATTTCGATGTAGATAAGCAGGTTCCAATCATACTTGGGAGGCCCTTCGTGACCACAAGTCAGAGTGTAATCAACTTCCAAGAAGGGACCATTACCCTTCATGCTAAGAACGTATCTGAGACATTCTATGTCTTGGGTAAGAAACCAAGGAAGTTAGATCCCACCGTTCCTATCATCCACAACCTTTCACATCACAAATTCCCTAAAGAGAAGATCCATGAAAAGCCCGTGGATACTGATCCAAACGTTGAGTTTGGGGTTGGCCATGAAGTTCTATGGAAAGCCCACAAACCAGAAAATAGGTCACGAAGTTACAAAGACTCGTGGATGGGACCATTCATCGTCACTAAGGTTGTTTCAGCTAAGGTGATAAAGACCAGACCCAAAAAGGGGATCAAGCGTAGACTAGTTGACATTCATAACCTTACTCGTTGTTGGGGAGGCTATATTCGCAAATCTTGATAGAGGTAACACGTCTAACTTTAAAAGACGTCAAATAAAAGTGTTGTATGGGAGACAACCCGCAAATTTTTATGTTTATGTGTTTTTAGTTAGTGTTTAGTTTAGTTGTTTTTAGTTGATATTGCATATTTAAGAAAGGTATTAGTGTTTTTGATGTTCAGGTGTTAGAGAAATCGAGTTTTGGGAGAAAAACGATTTTTTTTTTGGGAATTTTCAGATCAGACCACCGGTATGCCGGTCCTTATGGCCGGTAAGCCAGCGGTCAGAAAACCCGTGCCCACGGGTGTCGTCACGTGTTCAATGCCGAGAGTCAGCTTTCGAAGGATGCCAGCACCGGTATGCCGGCCAGAACAAAAACCCGTGCCCACGTTTGCAAGCCTCAGGTATGTTGACGTAACATGGATTCCGGTATACCGCCCAGCGCCGCTGGAGAGAGAAAAAAGCTGTGTTTTTAGGTTAAAAAGAAGAGGAAGGCTAGTCTATTGCGAATTTTAAAATTCTTAAAGCCTCTCTTTCTTCTCCAAACCTCTCCCAACTCCATTGAAGCTTCATCAGACCTTCCCTAAACATCAAAACACTACCGAATTACCATAAAAATACATCAAATCTTCTCTCCACATCATTACAAAGAAGATTCAACCACCCAAATCTTACCAAACACATTGAATTGAAGAATCAAAAGCTTAAATTTTCAAAATTCATCCTACAATTTCTTAGATCCATACCAATTCATCAAGAATTCATCTTACCCACATAGAGATTCATCATCAAAACACCTTTCCTAAGCCAAATAAAGCTTGTTCAACCTATAATCAAGAGTTTCAATTTTCAAGAGTGTTTAAAGCTTTGAGTTGGAGGTAAATTGAGATGACTAAGAGAACATATACATTATCTAATAAGAGTGAGATGGAGAAAAGCAAGGTATTGGGTCCAATTGAGAAGAAATCAAGTGAGAAAAGTTCTAGTTCCAATCCAAAGGGTAAAATAGACTATGTGAAGAGAGGCGAGATAGCTTCGTTTAATTCTATGGGGGAAAGGGTTCCACTTTTTACCAAGAATAAAACACTACCTCTTCCATTCAAAGGTCCTACACCCGAAGATAAAGAGAAAGCTTCAAAGGACTTGATAGCTTCTGCAGAGAAACAATTAAAGGAACTACCTTTTGCTTATGAGAAAGTATTTGATGAAGAAGTTGGTACAGGAAAGTATAAGAGATTCTTGAAGCTTGGTGAAAGATTGGGTTGGTCTGCATTCATGGTAAGACATTCTGATTTATGTCATGAGTTAGTTTTAGATTTCTATTTAGGCCTCTTTAGCCGAGATAGTGAAGGTTGTGTTCCAGTTAGAGGAAAGTTAGTTCCTTTCACAGTTAAAGAGATTAGAAACCACTTCCAGTTTAAAAAATTGGTTGGACCATGCAAGTATAGTGAAGCGGTGGCTAAACAAAGAATCTTTGATTGGGACTTACTTTTTGAGCATGTTTTAGACAAGTATAAAGTGCAATCACATAAGGGAGAATTGAAGGCACCTTGGCCTTACAAATATCTTCAACCAGATGCTAGAATATGGCACAATTTCTTTATCCCTAACGTCTTTGGAAACACAAGAATTTTGGATGTAACTAAAAGAACGCTCTACTTTTGGATTGTATTTTGAGAGGAGAAGAAGTAGATGTGGCACAGTTGATCTTTGAGGAGGTGATGCGATTTCTGGTCTCTCCTAAATCGGTTTATAATGTTAAATATCCTACGATGATCACGTGTCTTGTGCAAGAAGCGAATGTAATTTTGGGTGAAGAAGAGAAATTTGAATTTAAAAAGAGTAATATTGATAATGCTTGGATCGTGAAAGTCTTGAGAGGAGCGGGTTCTACGGAAGTCTCAAAAGAAGAAAAGGAGCAAAGTTGGCAAGAGAAGAAGGAGGAGCGTTTCAGCAAAGTCGAAGAAGCTCAAACTTCCTTAGCCAATGATGTGGCACAAATCAAAGCCAATCAAGTGCACATCATGACACTCCTTGAGAAATTAAAGAAAGATCAAGCAAATCCTATCTTGGATGTCGATAATGCGAGGCAATAGCCTCGAGAGTATGTTCTCTTTCTTCCTTACCAATTCTGTAAATGCTTTATATGCTAATTTTAATTTCTTTTTCGATTCTTTTTTGAGTCGTGGGGACACGGCTCATTTTTGAGTTGGGGGTGTGGGGATTTGTTGTCTCTCATCTCCATTTTATTCTGTTTTTAGGTAGAAATTAAAATTTTTGATACATGGGAATTAGATGTAGAGTGTGTTTAATAGCTTAAAAGCATAAGCTCAGTGAGTTAATGATAGTAAGTATATTCTTTTAAGTAGTATGTTTATGAGGTATTTTATTTTGTATGCTTTGAAGTATTTGCAGGAAAACACACATTGATAATAAAGAAAAGATTAGTAAGCAATGCGATAGAAAGTATGTTCGATCTCAGGGAGCCTTGAGTGGTTTGTAGGCCGTGAGATCCAATATAGTTGACAAACCCATTTGATGAACGTGCTAAAGGTAAGAGAATAACGAAATTGCATGGTGTAGAAAATGATTAAGGCCGTTCTTTCATATTGAAGTCACTTGAAGCCTTTTTATACTTTCTCACCCTGTTATTTGATTTAATATTCTATATCCTTCTCAGCCCCTTCTAGCCTTTCTAAAGCCTTTTTATTTAAACACATTATAAGCCATATCCCTTTAGATTTTAGGACTTTTCCATATGACCCGCACTCGAATCACGATGCATAGACAGTTGTTTTAGAGCTTGAGTTTGGGGTGGTGGGTCCACCATTATGGGAATTGTTATTGGGTTGGGATTTTTGAGCTTATTAATTGTGCTCTGTTATTATATTTATGATGATTCACAGGTTTATATTGTAACCCTTTGCCGGGGTAATAGTGAATGAAAAAGAAGCTACGAGCTAGAATTGAAAAAGAAAAGAATATATATATATATATGTATATATATGAAAAAAATAGTGTGATATCTCGAACATCAAAAAGAGAGTCATAGCTATACAAAAGAAAAAATATTTGATTTGAATAGAATATATATGCGGACCAGCAAAGAGGAATTTTTATGTGAACATCTTTATGCTTTAATTGGGTTATTGGGGATGCTACTTTGTGCATCAAGAATTCACTGGGTTGAGTGAGAAACGTTTTATGAGAGTAACTCAAGCTCTAGGGCGATTCGTTGATGGCTAGTGAGATGAGAGCCAAAAGCTCACTTTAAATTATCCAAATATGCTATCATACCGTCCATAAGCCTAAATTACAACCTTAAAGACTGATGTCTCCTCATTTGTGATAATAAAATTTATTTCTGAAACATCATTTTAGGCGCATTTATTAGTTTATAGGTCGAATTTTGCATGAATTAGTACATTTTCCTATTTTGGGTCTTGAATTAATTAATTATTATTTTTAGAGCATATTGGGTTTAATTATTTATTTAGTGTGAAACTTTAGAGATATATGGTAATTAATTAGAGTCCAAGTTGGTAAAGAGAGCTAAAGGAAAGAAGATAAACATGGGAATTGAAGATAAGGAAGTAAAAGCTAAAAACATGGAAAAGGAAAACCTGCCTTAAATATGAATTTCTGCACCTACGACCATAAATCAGCTCATATCTTAAAAACGGTGACGAATTTGGAGAAACGGTCAAGAGAAAAGTTGAAGATCTTTCCGAGACGATGAATTTCGACTACTTATACGCGTCAATCGGATAAGTATTGAAACTTCTAGGACCAAAACAAAAACGGGGCTGATTGCATGTTTTTGGGCTACGAATTTGAGTTGGGCTAGGAGCCCAGATTTACCTTTTCCTTCAAGAAAACGAATTAGGTCAACCTATACACTATAAATACAGCCTCTTAACATTATAAAATCATCCTTGGTGAAACCTTAAGCCAAGAGGAAGCTTTCAACACAAGAAAAGAAGTCTGGAAGGAGCTGTTCATCAAAATGTCTTCTTCAACTTTTGAATTTGTAATTTCTTTCTTTTCCTCCATTAGTATGAACTAAATTTTCATTAGCTTGAGTTTTAGCATATATGTATGAACCCTAGTTTTGGTTGACATCTATCTAATTTGAGAATTTTATGTTTTAAATTGAATTATTGTTTTTATTCTCTGTTTATGTGTTTGGATTTATATTTTGTGTTCTTGTGGAAGCGCGCCCATATAGAATTACCATCTAATAGTTAGGTCACCATTGATAACGGTGTTTAGTTACATGTTTAGCACATAACATCTAGTATTCAGTTTAGATCTGACAAATCAACCTAACTAGATAATCACCATGGTTTAGTGTATTGCTATTTACCAATTGCAGGAACAGTTTGCTTAGGACTCCTTATTGATACAGGTAAATCCTATTTAAAAGTACCTAGCGAAATTGGAACCGATATTTGAAATACTACATAATTCACCCTTACATGTTTAGAGTGACAAAACTAGTGGGGATTACATGCTATTGACTCAAGCTATATTCTAATACTACTTCTTCTCTCGCATTTAATTTTCTCTTTTATTTTCTTAGTTTAATTTAGTTAATTAAAAAACCAGATAAAAATCTATTTGTCTTTACTTTTTCTGCGTTTTATTTGTTCTAGCTTTTAATATTTGCACTTGATTATTGCATAAGATTCCCCTAACCTTCGTAGTCTCTGCAAAACGAATCTTACTTAATCATTAAAACTTGCATACGATCTGTATACTTGCATAACCATGCTCAATTTAGGGTGTTTATTTGCATCTAATTATTATATCTTTTTATCACACCCTAGGCCACACCAAGTTTTTGGCGCCGCTGCCGCGGACTACATCGTTGGTCCTTGTGCATATATCTTTTGCTTCTATTTCAGTTAGTTCTATTTTACGCTTTTGTCTTTTTAGTTTTTGTTTTATAGATAGTTACAGATGGAGAATCCAAGGAGACGTGAGTTACACATCAAATTTAGAGTGCAACCATGCGGAATCCGCGCTCCAGAAATCCAAGCCGAAAAATTTAGACCTGATCCAGGGATGTTAACTCAGTTTGCAACTCATGGACTATTTAGCGGCGCTGCACAAAAAGATCTGATCTGATATATTCAGAAATTCATGCAAATCTGTGATGCTTATATCGTAAGAGGAGTTACTAGGGAGCAGGTGTATTATGTAATGTTCCAGTTCTTCTTGACCGGAGGTGCAAGCAATTGGTACGATACCCAATATCCTTATGTTATTCCAGATTGGGACAAGCTGCAATCAAGATTCCTAGACCAATTCTATCCGGTTAGTAGATGATTAAAAGATATGTTGGAGCTTGAACAGTTTATACAGGCAGACAAAGAGAGTTTGGGTGAAGCCTGGTTACGATTTAATGAAAAGAAGGCGAGATGTCCATACCATAAATCATCGCCGGAATATTATTTAACCTTGTTCTATGGAGGATTTAATAGCAAGTCAAGGGCAAAAGCAGATTCGTTAGGAAACAAAGGTTTTGTGTTACTAGATCTAGAAGAAGCCGAAATTTGTATGGAGAGAATTCTTGAGAACGAGAGAAGCTGGCCAAGGAAACCAGAAAAAGAAGACACTTCAGAATCTCTGAAGCTCAAGGAATTGGCCCAACAACTCGAAGAACTACAAGAACAAGCTCGAACAATTGCTCAGGTAAATGTAGTACGTGCAATACCTTCGTGTCCTGGTTGTGGATCAAGAAATCATGTGTGGGAAAGGTGTATGAATAATCCAGCCTCAGCTTCCGTAACATATCCTCAAGATAACTCTTATTCAAATGGTTATGATTATCCGCAAGAAAGCTACGCTAATTATCAACAACCTACACAACAAAGAAGTTGGGTCAGAAATCAAGAGACTTATCATCAACCCCAACCTCAACCTTACTATCCACCACAACCTATTCATAAAAAGGCGCCCGTTGTTGAAAAAGCTTATCAAGAACCACCAAAACAATCAATGCAACTGGCAAAGAAAGAACAAACCTTGAGCTTGAATTCGAGTATGGCTAAATTAATGTAAGCAATTGAAAACAATATGAGTCGTAGCCAACAGAAAATTCAAGCCCAGCAAAAGGTAATTAAGAAACTCGAGCATACTCTATCACACATGGCGAGTACATTACAAAACAGGCCGAAAGGGCAACTTCCAAGTGATACTATTGCTCCTCGAGATGATTCTTGTCATGCAGTTGAATTGAGAAGTGGAAAACAACTACCTCTACCAAGACCAGAAACAGAACCAATCCCTATTCCAGAAAAGGAGGGAGAAGAAACAACAGAAGATACATTAGAAGAGGTAGTTAAACCAAAGAGTGTCCAAGCCGAGACATCCCCTCCACCACCATACCCTTCACGTGTCAGAAAGAAGGACAATGACCTGGAATTCAAGAAGTTCGTTGACATGTTGAGCAAGTTAGAAATTAATATGCCGTTTGTTGAAGCTCTCAAGAGAATGCCGAAATATCTAAAATTCATGAAGGACATTCTTTCGAACAAACAAAGTATAGAAACTGGGGAAACAATTGGATTTCCTGTGGAGTGTACTGCTATATGTCAAAATAAGTTACCACCGAAGCTAGAAGATCCCGGAAGTTTTACAATTCCCATTGGCATTTGGAGATAATTGGACCGGGAAAGCATTATGTGATTTAGGCGCGAGTATCAATCTCATGCCAAGATCCCTGTTCGAGAAGCTTAACATAGGAGAGGTAGTACCCACATCCGTGGTATTGCAAATGGCGGATCGCTCTCTCTCCCGACCAGTAGGTAAAATTGAAGATGTTTTAGTTAAAGCCGGTTCTTTTATTTTTCCTTGTGATTTTATTATTCTTGACTACGACGTGGATAAGAATGTCCCCATCATCTTGGGTAGACCATTCTTAGCCACGGGGCGTACACTAATAGATGTTGAGAATGGTGAGTTGATCATGAGGGTACAAGACGAACATGTACGATTCAATGTGTTTAAGGCTATGAAGTTACCAAATTCGAAAGACGAATGTTTCAAAATAGATGTCATCGGAAAAATTACACAAGAAGTCTTCAATGAAGCAAGCTTAGATGATGATCTTGACGAAGCCTTAGCTCTTGAATCACAAGAGGAAATCGAGATTCCCCCTGAAGAAGTTGCTGCATTAGGATCAGATATACGAGATCTACTTCGATAATCAGGTGACATTGAACCTATAAAGCAACCATCCATAATATGTACACCTGTTCTCGAAGAGAAACCTCTTCCAGATCATCTACGCTATGCATATTTAGGTACGAACATAACTTTTCCTGTTATTATTTCTGCTAACATTTCAGGTCCTCAAGAAGAGAAGCTACTTCATGTACTTCACGCTAACAAAGAAGCAATCGGATGGACTATTGCCGACATCAAGGGAATTAGTCCTTCCGTTTTCAAACACAAAATCATTTTTGAGAACGAAGGTGGGCGATCTATAGAGGGACAAAGAAGACTCATGCCAGCTATGAAAGAAGTGGTGAGGAAGGAGGTAATCAAGTTGTTAGACGCAGGAATTATCTATCCGATTGCTAGCAGTGATTGGGTCAGTCCAGTGCAATGTGTTCCAAAGAAAGGAGGTATCACTACCATCCTTAATGATCAAGGTGAAGCCATACCATCAAGAGCAGTTGTGGGGTGGCGAGTATGCATGGACTACCGAAGAATCAACAAAGATACAAAGAAAGATCACTTCCCGCTACCATTCATTGATCAGATGCTAGACAAACTTGCAGGGAGAGAGTATTATTGTTTCCTTGACGGATATTCGGGTTATAATCAGATTTGTGTGGGTCCCTTGATCAACACAAAACAACTTTTACTTGTCCGTTTGGCACCTTTGCTTATAGAAGGATCCCGTTTGGTTTATGTAATGCACCTGCCACGTTCCAGAGGTGCATGATGGCTATATTTTGGGACATGATTGATAAATATTTGGAGGTTTTTATGGATGATTTTTCGGTATTCGGAGATAGTTTTGATGATTGTTTGAATAATCTTGAGAAAGTCCTTGTGAGATGTAGAGAAAAAGATCTTGTACTTAATTGGGAAAAATGCCACTTCATGGTTCAAGAGGGAATTGTGTTAGGACATAAAAATTCGAAGGCAGGAATGAAGGTTGATCGTGCTAAAATTGAAGTTATCAAAACATTACCACCTCCAGTTTCTGTAAAAGGAGTGAGAAGTTTCTTTGGTCACGCAGGATTTTATCGAAGATTTATTAAAGATTTATCCAAGATCGCCAAACCGCTTTGTTCTTTACTTGAAAAGGATACTCCTTTTAACTTTACTAACAAGTGTCTTCAAGCGTTTTTGACGATTAAGGAGAAACTGATCTCCACACCTATTGTCATACCTCCTGATTGGAAAGCTCCGTTTGAACTTATGTGCGATGCTAGTGATCACGCTATGGGTTTTGTGTTGGGACAGAGGAAAGACAAGATCTTCCACACAATTTATTATGCAAGTAAGACTTTCAACGCTGCCTAGATGAATTATATAGTAACAGAGAAAGAAATGTTGGCCGTAGTATATGCTTTTGATAAATTTCGTTCCTATCTGATTGGGAAGAAAACTGTTGTATACACGGATCATTCAGCTATCACACGGATCATTCAGCTATCAGATACCTTATGGAGAAAAAGGACGCCAAGCCGCGACTTATTAGATGGGTACTGTTGTTTCAAGAGTTCGACATAGATATTCGAGACTGAAAGGGATGCGAGAATCAAGTTGCTGATCATTATCAAGGCTCGAAGGATCTGATGCGAACAAGGAACCATTATTGGTTAAAGAGGTATTCCCTGATGAACAACTTTTTGCTATTAAAGATGCGTTTGTGCCATGGTATGCAGATCTAGTCAACCTCATTGTGAGTGGTGTATTCCCCAAGGATTACCACCCACAACAAAGACAAAGATGATCTCACCAGGCTAAACAATACTATTGGGATGAACCGTAATTCTGGAAAAATTGTAGTGACCAAGTAGTTAGAAGATGTGTTCATGAGGGCGAAGTTGATAAGATTATAGCAAGCTGTCATAGTTCACCATATGGAGGTCACTTTAAAGGCGATAGAACTGCATCTAAAATTCTTCAATCCGGTTTCTATTGGCCTACCCTACACAAAGATTGTCATCGTTTTGTCTAGTCATGTCAAAGATGCCAGTTCACTGGTAATATATCAAAAAGGGACGCGATGCCGCTTAACAATATCCTAGAAGTTGAAATTTTTGATGTATGGGGAATAGATTTCATGGGACCTTTCATAACTTCCCATGGAAATCTTTATATTTTGCTTGCGGTAGATTATGTATCAAAATGGGTAGAAGCAGTGGAAACCCCAAAGAATGATGCTCAAACAGTGATTAAATTCCTAAAAACAAACATCTTTTCAAGACATGGTACACCACGTGTTCTCATCAGTGAAAAAGGTACCCATTTCATTAATGCTCAACTGAGAAACCTCCTTCGTAAGTTTGGAGTGAGACACCACATTTCAACCGGTTATCACCCGCAAACTAACGGTCAAGCTGAAGTTTCCAACCGGGAAATAAAATCTATTCTTGAGAAGACCGTGAACAAAACGAGGAAAGGTTGGTCGTTAAAGCTAGATGATGCTCTCTAGGCTTACATAACAGCATTTAAAACACCAGTTCGGGCATCTCCATATCGCATGGTCTACGGAAAAACGTGTCATCTACCTATTTAACTTGAAGCTCAAGCCTTCTGGGATATTAAAACTCTGAATCTAGACCCAGAATTGGCCAGGAAACAAAGGTTGATGCAATTGAACGAGTTGGAGGAGTTTCGCTATCTTGCCTATGAAAATTCACGCCTCTACAAGGAGAAAACAAAGAGATGGCATGATAGGCGACTCCGTCCAAAGCATTTCGAGAGAGGACAAAAGGTTTTATTATACAAATCTCGATTTTCGAACTACCCTGGAAAGCTTAAATCCCGTTGGGGAGGACCTTACATTGTTACGAAAGTCACACCTCATGGAGCGATTGAAATTGAACATCCAACCGAGCAAAGGACATTCATGGTGAATGGCCAGCGTTTGAAAAGATACCATGACAGTGAGGACTTTGGGCGAGAGGAGACCATCCATCTCGTAGAAAACGATTAGCCTGAGGTACACGTCTAACTCAAAGATGTTAAAAAAAAGTGCTCTTGGGAGACACCCCTTGTTTTAATTGCTTTTTAGATTAGTTTATTTCTTTGTAGTGTATAATTTTAAGTTAGTATATATTTTTAATTGTGTTTACAAGCTAATAGGAGAGAAAGGTAGTGTGTTATTGTGTAGGAAATGAGTTTGGGGTCAAAAGGAAAATTCTTGGAAAAATTCGCAGGCCAGTCCGGTATACCGCGCCTGGAAAAACCCGTAACAGGGGTACACGAACTCGGGTTTTGTGCCGAGAGTTCAAAAAATGGAGCATGACAGGTCCGGTATACCGTAGGTGGAAAACCCCGTGACACGGGTAAGGAGACTCGGGTTTTTTGACGAGGAGTAAAAATTGGAACAACAGTAGTTTCAGTATACCGCGCCAGGGGTCCGGTATACCGCGCTATGGCGGTTTTGAAGAGTTTTATTCCTAATCCAATTCTTACCTTATCAAACTTAACCCTAGCCCCTCCCACACGAAATTTTCAGACCCAAACATTATATATAGAACTTGAAGCTTGTACAAACCTCCACAATTAACACAACAACATCAACTATTCTCTCCTCCATCCTCCATAAACACAAATTCTTCATCAAATTCATCACACTACACCATTAAACACCATCAAGAACATCAAGCTTTCAAGAATTCTTCCAAGATTCATCAAGAAACCTTTTTCTTTCATAAATTCCAAGCAACAACCTCAAGCTACACCAATTTCTCTTAAACTTTATTCATCTTTGGGTATAACTTGAGTTGTGGGTAAATCAAACATGACTAATAGATCTGATGCTATGGAATACAAGAGAAAGTGCACCATCCTTGGGAAGAATAAGAAATTGCCTGGAGCCACCATTGAAAAGCCTATCAACCTTGATGAGGCTACTGAAGAATCAAAAGAAAAGGCACCAGCACAACCACTACCAAAGAAATCAACTGCTAGAATGTCTGTACCAGCAAGGCCTTTGAAAAAGATAAAGATCCATGACCAAGGTTCTTCTACTTCTTCCTCTAAAGTTGATCATGATATTCACCCATGGGCTCTTAAATTACAACATGATGTTGAACGATTACTAGAAGAAAACAGAGAACTTTGGGTGGAAATTACACAGATTAATTCACAGCTGGAAGATATAACCATGGACAGGGATATTGATAATTATTCTTCTCCATCTTCTTCGGAGGAGGACATAATGGATCTCTATGGCCAGCCAGGTAAGCCACTCTAACCCTCTTTCTTAATAGTTAGTTTTAATTTTAAATTTTATTTCTTTCTTGAGTCTTTTTCGAGTCGTGGGGACACGACTCACTTTTGAGTTGGGGGTGGGGATTTGTTGTCCTCATCTTCCTTTTGTTTTTGCATAAAATTTAGAAATTTTAGGTTGAATTAAGGCATAGAATATTTTGAATGAACCTATTTGAGCATGATTTAATTAGGTCAATGATAATAAGTAGTATGTTTTTGAAGGATGTTACAAAATTGTTTAGGATGCATGTACGAAAACAGGAAATAAATGATAGAAAAGTTAATGAGCAATGCTAAGAAATCACGTTGAAACTTAGGGAGAGTTATTTGGTGTGTAGAACGTGAGGTTTGAAATTAGTTGAAAACCCGCTTATCTATGAACTAATAATGAAAAAGTAACAAAATCCGGTAGTTAGAAAAATGAATAAGGCAGTTCTTTCATATTTGAAGCCACTTGAAGCCTTTTATACCTTCTCACCCTTTTTTTTGATTATTGTAATTATTTATCCGTCTTAGCCCCTCTGAGCCTTTCTAAAAGCCTATTGAAACACATTATAATCCATACCCTTAGTTTGTAGGACTTATCCATATGACCCGCACTCGAATCGCAAAACCTGAAACAAGTCGTTTTTAGAGCTTGAGTTTGGGGTGGTGGGTTTCATCATTAGGGAACATTGGGTTTGGGAATTATAATTGTGATTTTATTGATGATGAAAAAGTTAATATTGTAACCCTTTGCCGGGGTAATAGTGAATGAAAAAGAAGCTACGAGCTAAATTTGCCAACAAGGGCATAAAAAGAAAAATATATATATGAAAAAAAGCGTGATATCTCAACATTAAAAAGAGAGTCATAGCTATACAAAAGAAAAAATTTGATATGAAAAGAACATATATTCGGACCGGCAAAGTGGAATTTATATATCATCACAAAGGGTTTTAATTGGGATTAGTGGGAATGCACATCAAAAGCATCAATAAATTGGGTTGAGTGAGAACATCTTCGAGTGAAAACTCAAGTTCTAGGCCGATTCATTGATGGCTAGTGAGGAGAGATCCAAAAGCTCACTTTTCATTATCCAAATATACCACACCATCCCTAAGCCACGTTATAACCTAAGACCTTAGGATTTCTAACTGCTTGGTGGAGAAACAATTGAGTTATTAGGTAGTAGGTAAGTGGACCATTGGATGCTACATTAGGACCTATGAACAACATATAGCCATTAACATGAACTAAAGTTATCAACCTCTCCTTCTGGCATTGCAAAAATTAATCTAGACTTGAATTTATGGATTGTTGATTATGTGTATATTAAGCATACTTGTGCATTATTTCTTGAGCATTACTACATGAGACTTTTTAGATATTTATGCTCTAGGATCATTCATTATGTTCTGTTCTTATTCTCCTCCGACTTCTTCTTCTTGTTTATTTGACTACCATACTGTTCTTTCTTTTTATTGTATCGGGACGATACAACTTTGAGTTGGGGGTCTTGATGTATCCTCATTTGTGATAATAAAATCTATTTCTGAGACATCATTTTAGGCGTATTTATTAGTTTATAGGTCGAATTTTGCATGAATTAGTACACTTTCCTATTTTGGGTCTTGAATTAATTAATTATTATTTTTAGAGCATATTGGGTTTAATTATTTATTTAGTGTGAAACTTTAGAGATATATGGTAATTAATTATAGTCCAAGTTGGTAAAGAGAGCTAAAGGAAAGAAGATAAACATGAGAATTGAAGATAATGAAGTAAAATCTAAAAACATGGAAAATGAAAACCTGCCTTAAATTTGAATTTCAGCACCTACGACCACAAATCAGATCATATTGTAAAAACAGTGAATAATTTGGAGAAACGGTCAGAAGCAAAGTTGAAGATCTTTCCGAGTCGATAAATTTAGACTACTCATACGCGTCAATCGGATAAGTATTGAAGCTGCTAGGACCAAAACAAAAACGGGACTGATTGCATGTTTTTGGGCAGAAAGTAAAGATGATTAATTGGGAGATAATTAATTAAACTAATGAAAAGTAAGACAACATATAAATACGAAGAAATATGAGATGAGAGATATAGCTTAGGTTATGCTAGTATGCACTAATCCTTTTAATTCTTTCTATCAAATTCTAGTTAATAAGGGAGATAATAGTTCTTAGATACTTAGTCAGGATTCTAAATTCCCATACCCTAGACCTTGAGAGCGACTAGGGGGGCTACGGCACAACCACGAGGCAGTTTAAAATAGGGTTATCAAGCGCCACCAAGGCCCTAATCAAACAATTCCAAACATGGTGATAGTGATTAAAACAAACCCTAATGACTATCTAGCTAGAATCGGAGTTGTCAAGACCAATATCGGACACTAGACGTTATGTGGTTTTTCAATAATTAGACACCCTTTTCGGGCGACCATTTAACTACTATTAAGAAAGCCTAAAGTGATCAGGTTTAGGACATGCAATAATTCAAAACACATAAGAAAATATATGGGTAAGCAGCTAATATTAAATTAAAACATAAAATTCCCAAAGAAACTTAGATAGAAAGAAACTAGAATTCATAGATTATACATAATGCAAAACCGAAGCTATGGGAAAATTAGTTCATACCTGAAGGAAATAAACTAAAAGATTGAATAAAAGACTCCATCTTGCTCTCTACAATAACTCTAATGATATAAACCCTGAGGACTAATTTATGAAAGGCAAGGATGATTTACAAGTGAAATAAGGGTGTATTTATACGTGTTTAGAAGACCTAATTCGTTTTCTTGGAGCAGAACACAAGTAATGGACTCCAAGCCCAACTCAAATTCGTAACCCTAAAATATAGAAAAGGTAACAATCAACCACGTTTTTGTTTTGGTCATAACTGCTTCAATACTTATCAGTTTGATGCTTTCCGATAGTCGAAACCGATTTTCTCGGAAATCTCTTTAACTTTTATTCATAACGTTCTTCCAAATTCCTAACTAATCTTGAGATATGAGCTCTTTTGTGGTCGTGGGTGCTGGAATTCAGATTTATTTGGCAACTTTATCTTTCCATATCCTAGCTTTTCCTTTCTTTTCTCCAATTTCTATGTATATCTTCTTTCCTTTATCTCTTAGAATTTACTTGGCATATAATTAATTTCCATATAAATCATTAAAGCTTCACACTAAATAAATAATTAAACCCAATATGCTCTAAAAATAATAATTCATTAAATCAAGACTAGAAAGAGGAAAGTGCAATATATCATGTGAAAATCGAGTAGTTAGACTCCTCATTTGTCATGAATTAATATTAGTTAGAGACATCATTTTTAGTGTTTTAGAAGTCTAAATACTCGATTTTCCCATGAATTATTACACTTTCCTATTTCTAGTCTTGATTTAATACATTATTATTTTTAGAGCATATTGGGTTTAATTATTTATTTAGTGTGAAGATTTAAAGATATATGGAGATTAATTAGATTCCAAGTCAATTCTAAGAGATAAAGGAAAGAAGATATACATGGAAATTGGAGAAAAGAAAGGAAAAGCTAGGATATGGAAAGATAAAGTTGTCAAATAAATCTGAATTTCAGCCCCACGACCACAAATGGGCTTATATCTCAAGATTGGTGAGAAATTTGGAAGAATGGTCAAGAGAAAAGTTAAAGAGCTTTCCGAGACGATTAATTTCGACTATTGGAACGCATCAAACGGATAAGTATTAAAGCTGTTATGACCAAAACAAAAACGGGGCTGATTGTTACCTTTTCTATATTTTAGGGTTACGAATTTGAGTTGGGCTAGGAGTCAATTACTTGTTTTCTACTCCAAGAAAACGTATTAGGGCTTCTCTACACCTATAAATACACCCTTATATCACTTGTAAATCATCATTTCCTTCCATTAATTAGTCCTTAGGTTTATTATCATTAGAATTATTGAAGAGAGCAAGATGAATTCTTTGTATCAATCTTTTAGTTTATTTCCTTCAGGTATGAACTAATTTTCCCATAACTTGGGTTTTGCATTATATATTATATGAATTCTATTTTCTTTCTATCTAAGTTTCTTTGGGAATTATATGTTTTAATCTGATATTAGCTGCTTACCCATATATTTGTTTATGTGTTTTGAATTATTGCTTGTCCTAAACCTGATCACTTTAGGCTTTCTTAATAGTAGTTAGATGGTCACCCAGAAGGGGTGTCTAATTATTGAAACACCACATAACGTCTAGTGTCCGATATTGGTCCTGACAACACCGATTCTAACTAGATAGTCATTAGAGTATGTTTTCACCACTATCACCATGTTTGGAATTGAATTGCTTAAGGTCTTGGTAGCGTTTGATAACCCTTTGTGTATACTACCTCATGGTTGTGCCGTAGCCCCCTTAGTCGCTCTCAAGGTCTAAGGTGTGGGAATTTAGAATCTTGACTAAGTATTTAAGAGCTATTATCTCCCTTATTAACTAGAAATTGATAAAAAGAATTAGAAGGATTGGTGCATACTAGCAAAACCTAAGTTATATCTCTCATCTCATATTTCTCTTATTTATTTTATTGTCTTTACTTTTATTTATTTTAATTAATCCTCTCCCAATTTATTCATCTTTATTTTCTGTATTTTAATTAATTACTTGATACTCTTATTTATTGCTCATTCATGTAGCACACTAAGTCCCTGAGAACGAATTATTCTTATCATTAAAACTTACATACGTCCTGTAATACTTGCACTACCGTGCTAGTCTAGGGTGAATTGTGTATCGTTTATCTATCTTTTATTATATAATTTTATCACACCCTAGGCTACACCAAGTTTTGGGCGCCGCTGCCGGTGACTTGTGTCTCGTTAACATGTGGGTAATCTATTTCGAGTAATAGCTTTTAGTTAATTTTTATTTTTCAGTTTTTTTATTTTTGTTTTTCCAAATTTATGCTTGTGGTTTGCTTAGCCGTTTCCAGGTTTCAACAGTGTTTCATCTTTGGCCTCCTCTCCCAGAGCCCGAAAGGAGCTACACAGATTATAACAAACGTATCCGAAAAGAATGAATCCAAAGAAGAGCTATGGCAGAATAACAAGATCCAGTAGATCCAAGAGTACTTGGTCCGTTAGGACATATACCACCACCACCGGTAGGAGATAACAGAAATAACAATAATAATTAGAACAAAATTGAGCAAGACCTCCCAAGCTTGGGAGCACCGTTTCATGTTCAACCATTAGGTTATCGTCCTCCAGAGATCCAAAATATCAAATTTAGACCCGATCCGGGCATGCTCAGTTAATTTCAGAATTTCAGACTCTATAGTGGTGCAGCAGACAGCAGTTCAAGATCCGGTAATAGCGAATCAAAAGTTCATGCAGATTTGTGATGCCTATGTTACTTTAGGCATTACATGCGAGCAACTGTACTGTCACATGTTTTCGTTCTTTCTGACCGGTAATGCTGGTGAGTGGCTAGATAAACAACCACCAGGTACTATTAATACATGGGCAGAACTTCAAGCCGCATTCATTAATCGTTTTTATCCGAAGAGTATGAGACTCAAAGACGAAAGCGAGCTTGCAAAGTTTTGTCAAAAGAATGGAGAAGAAGTAGGTTATGCATGGACAAGGTTTCAACAGAAGTTAGCTAGATGTCCAATCCATGGTTACACCCCGTCTTTACAGTTAGCTATATTTTATCAAGGAATCAGTAGAGAAAGTAGACTGAGGGTAGATAATCTTGGAAAAGGAAATTTTGTGTCCATGGATCCTGCAGAAGCCGCCGAAGGTTTAGAAAATATTATTGAAACCAAAAGGATCTGCAAACTCATCTTAATTGTCCGCATTAGAAAATCAAATCAAAGAACTTAAGCTTGAGATGCATAGAATTTTAGCCGCAGCAAATGTAGTGCAAGAAGCACAAGGTTGTCAACAGTGTGGGGTCAAAAATCATACATGGGAAGAGTGCGAAGGAAATCCAGCATCTGTTTATTTCATATTCAACCGAGGATATTATCAATTTGGTAACATGAATCATCTGGGTATGCAGTACTCAAATCCACATGGGGCCGCTAATCCAGGTCATTATCAACCTCGTCCCCAGAATAACTCTTTCCAACCAAGAGGTCAAGTTCCATATCAAGGAAACAAGAATTATAATCGACCTGCTCCTCCACAACAACCTGTGAATGACGCATATACCTATACTTTAGCTCCAAAGGCTCTACCAGAGTATCATCAAGAAGGAGCTGTGGGTGATCAACAATTGAAGAATTTTATGGATCTTATGACCACTAATATGCACTCGCAGAACGAGAAGTTAAGAGAACAAGAAGCTTCAATTCAGATTTTAGGTACGCAAGTAGAATAAATGAATAAAGTTCTTACGAATATTATGGAAGCAAAAGAATTGAAGGCTATCGAAGGAGGTGATGCCAATGTTGGGTTCGAAGCTTGCAAGGCTATTTGCCTTGAGATTGAAGAAAATAAGGAAGTACCGCATGCTGCCGGAAGTGCCGTGGAAGTTCCTAGTACCAAAGAAGAACCAACCAAGTCTAGCCCTGTGGACTCTAACTGTTTTGAAGATGATGAGGACAAAGATTTAGAAAAATCCGACTTTATACAACTTCTAAAAGATATGCAAGAAGAGATTAGATCGGTTATGGAGTTACAAGCTGAGAGAGCTAAAGAGAAAGAGGAAGAAGCCTCAAAAGAACCAAGAGTTGAAGTTGCACCTGTTGTGAAAGAAAAGAAAGAAGAAGAGAAGGTGGAATCACCACCAGTTGTTCAAACAGTGTCATCAACCATTTCTGATACAAATCCGAAGGGTGACATTGAACTCAACACATCTGTAGAGGCGTACACTCCTGAAAATATCAACGCCCAAATGCGTGAGATTGCGAAGAAAGGGCTTACACCGCAACAAGTTTTTACGCAAGTCATTCCAGAGAAAGAAGCGAGTGTAGAAGCCGAGAGAGAGACTGTGAGAGTCTCAAGAAGAATTGAGAAAGAGTTACCATTGAAGCTAAAAGATTTGGGAAGCTTTAATCTTCCTATACAAATAAATGGTATGCTCAAAGTGAAAGCTATGTATGATGTGGGTTCAGGTGTGAATCTTATGCCAAAGTCCGTGTTCGATAGACTTGGTATTAACCAAGATTCCAAATAATGATTGATGGTTAAATCAAACCTTTATGTCTATCTAGTTAGGCAAAGGATCAAAACTAGACGATTATGTGGTGTTGTCAATAACTAAGAATAGTCCTAAGATTGGCCAAATCTAGGGTTGTAACAATAAGTCAAAACACATAATAACAATATACGCCAAGCTCAAATAAATTAAAATAACAAATAGTATTATGGAATTTAACACAAAATAATAACCCAACAATTAAAAGCAAAACTTACAAAATAAAAGTTTAGAAATATGGTGGATTTACAAATCTATAGCTAATTACCCTAAATATAGAGAAGGTGAGATGTAGAAGAGGAGTTTGTCACTCTCCAACTTCGTCTTCTTGTCTTCCTCTACAGGTCAGCTTGCTTCTTGGATGAATAGCTTGATACTAAGGATGAATAATAAATATAAGGACTAAGATATTATTTAAAACTGAGAAAATACAAGCAAGGACTAAGCCTATACTTGGAACTAAGCAAGGACATGTTTACAATGGTTTAAGGGTGTATTTATAGGTGTTTAGGAATACCTAATTCGTTTTCTTGAAGGATAAGGTAAGTAATGGACTCCTAGCCCAACTCAAATTCGTATGTAGATAAGGATAATTACTGCTGACTTGTTTTTACCATATCTTCTTCGTTACTGGACTGTTTTTGGCCCATGAGATATCAAAAGAATCCTCACGAAATTATCTATCTACCTATGAAAGGGATCTTCCAGAATCGTCTCGGATTTGGAGTTATTGGTGTCTCCTAGTGAGTTCTAAATAAACACACCTAAAAAGGCAAGACACGTACCGCAAGTGTACAGGTCGTCCAAGTAATATCCGGTAAACGGGATTTCGATCTCAGGGACGGATTAGGGAAGACTAAGGTGTTATGCAATAAATGGAAATAGTTGCTTGAATGACAATTAAGAATAAAAGAAATAATTTTTTGTTTTGTTTTTGTTAAAGGACTAAAGTGCAAATAAAGTAAATATGAAACTAAATTAAAACTAATGCAAGAAAACAAATATGAAGAGACGCAAGGATGAGAGAATAGTACTTGAGTCACGCCAGGGTTTCACCAAAATAAACTTAATCAATGCTTCTTTTAAATGACAAATTAGTAACTAGTAATAGTTGGGATTCTAGATTCTCTTAACCCCCGTCAGGGTGTACTTAGGAGCTATTCTTAGATGTTACAAACTCCGACAGGGCGATCATAATCCACCTTCGAATGTCAGGTTCTCTACCCAATTGGCTATAAGATTAACTAAGTCCGTCAGGATCAATAATTTCTATCTTACGTTTATTACCTTTATCCGTAATTAAACCTCCCGTCAAGATGATCACAACCACTAGTGAATAGCCTAATTACTCAAACCTATCTTCGATTAGCTAATTCATTGATAGTGAAATTAAATTACGATAATAAACAATACTAAATTACTCAATTCGAATTAAATTATAAAAATCCCAAATCAGTAAACATCAATTAAATAAATTAAGGTTCAACCCATATATCGATTCTCAAGCACTTAAGAAGTTTAGCTCATAACGGAAAATATAACTAAGACAATAAAATTAAAAGACATAGTGTTTAACAGAAAGAAAATAAATAAAACCTAATGAAGAGGTTGGGTTTGGCTTCGAATTGGGAAGATGACTGCTCTAGCTCTTAGCTTTCTTCCTTCGTGCTTGCTCTGACTTGAATCCTTAAGCCTCTTGAATAATTATATGAAGTGTATGTAAAAGAGGAGGCTAAGGGGTGCATTAATAGGTGTTAGAAAGACCTAGGTCGAATTTACTTGGAGTGGAAGACAAGTCAAGAACTCTTTAATTCGTAACCCTAAAATCTAGGAAATGTAAGATTCTACTGCTGATTTGTTTTGGTCATATCTCTCTCAATAACTATCTGTTTGATGCGTTCCAATAGTCAAAACCGCTTGTCTCGGAAAGCTCTATCCGTTTATGCAGACCATTCTGCCAAATTCCTAGCCAATCTTAAGTTATGGACTCGTATTTGAAACGTGACTGAAATTTCAGATTTAATTGGCAGCTTTATCTTTTCCTTCTTTGCATATATCCTTCCTTAATCTTCTTAGTTCCATGTAAATCTCTTTCCTTTCCTTTTTAGACTTGAATTGGTCTCTAATTAATTACCATATATATTTTAAAGCTTCACATTAAATAAATAATTAAACCGCATATGCTTTAAAAAATAATAAATCAATAATTCAAGACTAGAAATAGGAAAGTGCACTCTAAAATTAGAAACTCGAATGAAATATTTCCTAACACACTAAAAATAAGCTAAGACTCTAATTCTCACTTCTCCTCCTTGCATTGAAATTTAAGAACATACTAACTTTGCACTAAAAATAATCAAATTAACGCACAAAACCTCTAAAATTGCAAATAGTCTAATTTCAAAGAGAGAAAGTGAAATATGACGAAATAAGCATAAAAGTCTAGCTAATAAGTCAATAATTCAACTAAAATGATGTCTCTAGAGGGCTAATATTTAGAACAAATAGGGAGACATCAAGACCCCCAACTTAAACCTTTGTCGTCCCGACAAAGTAAATTAAAACAAAGGCCTCTTTTAGGTGAACACAGAAGGTAGAATCTAGAAAATATTCCCAAAGCACAATTTAAAACAAATCTCATATAGTCTAATCTAGGAATTAATATACACATACAAATATCATGCAAAATCAAACACAAAATAATATCAATCCAAAATTAATTTCACAATGCTAGAAGGTTACGCTTATTACTTATCTCAAGATGGTGCCTATAGGGTGTTCCTCGATCCTTACTTTCTTTGAACGCTCCACTTAGCATACTCCCTATTAACTCACTGTGCATCTAGGAATCACGAGGTCTTAACGGTTTTAGCGTAGGCTTAGGGACGGTATGGTATGTATATTTGGTAAATTTGAAGTGAGATTTTGGCTCTCTCCTCAATAACCATCAACAAACTGTCCAAGAGCTTGAGTTTACACTCGAATATTGTTCTCACTCAACCCATTTGACGCACTAATGTAGCGTCCCCAAATTAACCCAATAAGCACTAACGACGATTCACTTAAAAATTCCTCTTTTCCGGTCCTAATATATTTTTTTTAAAATCATTTTTTCTTTCATTTCTTTTGTGTAGCTATAACTCTCTTTTTTGATGTTCGAGATATCATGCTATTTTTTCATATATATATTTTTATTTTCTAGCTCGTAGCTTCTTTTTCATTCACTATTACCCCGGCAAAGGGTTACAATATAAACCTATGAATCGTTATCAATATGTATAGATCAAGCACAATTAATAGGCTAAAAAATCCCAACCCAATGTAAATTCCCATAATAGTGGACCCACCACCCCAAACTGAAGCTCAAGACATGAAGTCTCAGGATCGTGATTCAAGTGCGGGTCATATGGTCATGCCTAACAGTCTAAAGGGATATTGGCTTATAATGTGGCGACAAAAGAAAGGCTTAAAGGTTAAAAATTTGGCTAAGAAGGATATAACTAATTCAGGGATAGAAGGCCAAAAAGGATTCAAAGGCTAACAAAGAACTGTCTCTATCATCTTCCTATTTACACAACTTGCCTCTAGTTCATAACTAAGTGGGTTCTCTACTCATTCAGATCTCATGTTCTACAAACCACTCATTATCCTTAAGCACAAGTTTACTTCTTTTGCATTGTTCATTAATTCTTCCTATCAATTACCTCATATTTGCATGCAATCTAAGTGCGTTTTATACTAACTCCTAAAGTCAACTATTTTCTATCATAAATTCATGAAAAGCATGCTTGATGGGGGCATTTAAAATACTCTACAGTCAACCGCAACCCTAAAAAAAATTTCTTTCTGAAAAGCATGTAAAACACAAAAAAATTGGGATGAGGCAACGAACCCCATCCAAAACTCAAAAGTGGGTCGTGTCCCCACGACTCGAAAAAGACTCAATAAAGCAATAAAAATAAAAACTAAACTACCTAGTGCCTACCATCAGTTAAGAAGAAGAATTAGAACGGGGTACCTGGCCATAAAGATCCATCATGTCCTCCTCCGAAGAAGAATAATTATCAATATCCATGATCGTAGTTACCTGGTGTTGCCTAGGGTGTGATAAAATAAGATAGATAATAAGTCAGAAAACAATGCACTCTCACTCTAGACAGGCATAGTATTGCAAGTATTACAGGACGAATGCAAGTTTTAATGATAAGTTGAGTTCGTTCTCTGGGACTTAGTGTGTTAATCGAATGGGTAGCAATAAAGAGTAAGAAGTAATTAATTAAAAGACAGGAAAATAAAGAGAGAATAATTCGAAATAATTAATTAAACTAAGAAATTAAAAGACATTAAATTAAATACGAAGAAATATGAGATGAGAAGTATAGCTTAGGTTTTGCTAGTATGCACTAATCCTCCTAATTCTTTCTATCAAATCTAGTTAATAAGGGAGATAATTAGCTCTTAGATACTTAGTCAGGATTCTAAATTCCCATACCTTAGACCTTGAGAGCGACTAAGGGGGCTACGGACACACCACGACAAATAGGGTTTACAAGCGCTACCAAGGCCCTAAGCAATCAATTTCCATACATGGTGATAGTGATTAAATTATACCCTAATGACTATCTAGTTAGAATTAGTGTTGTCAAGACCAATATCGACACTAGACGTTATGTGGTGTTTCAATAATTAGACACCCAGCTAAGGTGATCATCTAACTACTATTAAGGTAATCCTATACTCGTACACTAGCAAGGAAAACATACATTAAATCTAAACACATAAACAAATATATAGGTAACCAGCTAATATCAGATTAAAACATATAATTCCCAAAGAAACTTAGATAGAAAGAAATTAGAATTCGTAGTTTATACATGATGCAAATCCCAAGCTATGGGAAGTTTAGTTTATACCTGAAGGAAATAAACTAAAAGAAATAATAAAAGACATCATCTTGCTCTCTACAATAACTCTGATGAATAAAACCTTAAGGACTAATTACTATGAGGCAAGGATGATTTACAAGTGATATAAGGGTGTATTTATAGGTGTTTAGAAGACCTAATTCGTTTTCTTGAAGGAGAAGGTAAGTAGTGGACTCCAAGCCCAACTCAAATTCGTAACCCTAAAACATGAAATCAGGCCCGTTTTTGTTTTGGTCCTAGCAGCTTCAATACTCATCCGTTTGACGTGTATGAGTAGTCGAAATTCAACGTCTCAGAAAGATCTCCAACTTTTCTCTTGACCGTTTCTTCAATTCCACACCGATCTTGAGATATAAGCTGATTTGTGATTGTAGGTGGTGAAATTCAGGATTAAGGCATCTTTTCCTTTTCCATGTTTTTAGATTTTCTTTCCTTATCTCCAATTATCATGCTTATCTCTTTCCATATCTCTTAGTCTTTGACTTGGAATCTACTTAATCTCCATAATTATTTTTAAAGCTTCACACTAAATAAATAATTAAACCCAATATGCTCTAAAAATAATAATTTACTAAATCAAGACTCAAAATAGGAAAGTGTAACAATTCTCAAGAAAATCGATTAGAAAGGCTTCTAAATCACTAAAAATGATGTCTCATCTTAACATTAATCTATCACAAATGAGTAGACATCAAGACCCCCAACTCAAAGTTGTATCGTCCCGATACAATAAAGATAAAAACAAATGGAAGTCTATAAGTACACACCTAGGTAATTTCAACACAATGGGAAGAACATAGAATAAAGCAACTACTTAGAAAATTTCATGCAGTAATATTCATAAACTACTTACCTGTACACTTCTCATATTCATTGTCAACACAGTTCAAATTCAAGATCAGATTAGTTTCGCAATGTAAGAAGGATTGGGACTTTACTCAGTTCACCAAGGAAGCTATAGATTGTTCATCGAACTTCACTAGTATTCAAAGATCCACTTAACTACTATCTAATGGCTCAATCACTTCTTGATTACATAGCAAAGAATCAAAAGGTCTTTAAGGTTGTAATGTAGGCTTAGGGACGGTATGGTAGTATATTTGGATAATTTAGAGTGAGCTTTTGGCTCTCTCCTCACTAGCCATCAACAAATCTCCCTAGAGCTTGAGTTACTCTCATAACACTTTTCTCACTCAACATGAATTCTTTGATGCACAATTTAGCATCCCCAATAACCCAATTAAAGCATAAGATGTTCACATAAAAATTCCACTTTGCCGGTCCGAATATATATTTTCTTTTTCAAATCTTTTCTACAGCTATGACTCCCTTTTTTAATGTTGAGATATCACGCTATTTTTTCTCATATATATATTTTTTCTTTTCTTTTTATGCCCTTGTTGGCAAAATTTAGCTCGTAGCTTCTTTTTCATTCACTATTACCCCGACAAAGGGTTACAATATAATCCTGTGAATCATCATCAATATAAAGAATAAATCACAATTAATAAGCTCAAAAATCCCATCCCAATATCAATTCCCATAATGGTGGACCCACCACCCCAAACTCAAGCTCTATAACAACTGTATATGCATCGCGATTCGAGTGCGGGTCATATGGAAAAGTCCTATAATCTAAAGGGATATGGCTTATAATGTGTTTCAATAAAAAGAATTAGAAAGGCTAGAAGGGGCTGAGAAGGATATAGCATATAAAATCAAATAACAAGGTGAGAAGGTATAAAAAGGCTTCAAGTGGCTTCAATATGAAAGAACTGCCTTAATCATTTTCTACACCATGCAATTTTGTTATTTTCTTACCTTTAGAACTTTCATCAAATGGGTTTGTCAACTAGCTTGGATCTCACGGCCTACACGCTTCTCCAGGCTCCCTGAGATCGAACATACTTTTTATCGCATTACTCACTAATCTTTTCTTTACTATCAATGTGTGTTTTCCTGTAAATACTTCAAGGCATCCAAATAACATAGCTCATAGACATACTACTTTATATCATTAACTCACTTAGCTTATGCTTTCAAGCTATTAAACACACTCTACATCTAATTACCATGTATCAAAAAAATTTAATTTCTACCTAAAAACAGAAAAATGGAGATGTGAGACAACGAATCCCCACACCCCCAACTCAAAAATGGGCCGTGTCCCCACGACTCAAAAAATACTCGAAACAGATATTAAAATTAGCAGATAAAGGCATTTACAGAAATGGTAAGGAAGAAAGAGAACATACTCTCGAGGCTATTGCCTCGCATTATCGACATCCAATATTGGATTTTCTTGATCTTTCTTTAATTTCTCAAGGAGTGTCATGATATGCACTTGATTAGCTTTGATTTGTGCCACGTCATTGGCTAAGGAAGTTTGAGCTGCTTCAAAATTATTTAAACGCTCCTCCATCTTCTCTTGCCAACTTTGCTCCTTTTCTTCTTTCGAGACTTGCGTAGAAATCGCTCCTCTTAAGACTTTCATGATCCAAGCATTATCAATATAACTCTTCTTAAATTCGATTTTCTCTTCTACACCCAATATTACATTCGCTTTTTGCACAAGACACGTGATCATAGTAGGATATTTAATATTATAAACCGATTTAGGAGAGACCGAAAATCGCATCACCTCCTCAAAGATCAATTGTGCCACATCCACTTCTTCTCCTCTCAAAATACAATCCAAAAGTATAGCGTTCTTTTTAGTCACATCCAAAGTTCGTGTGTTTCCAAAGACATTAGGAATAAGGAAATTGTGCCAAATTCTCGCATCCAGTTGAAGATATTTATAAGGCAAAGGTGCCTTCAATTCTCCCTTATGCAATTGCACTTTCTCCTTGTCTAAAATATGCTCAAAAAGTAGTTCCTCATCAAAGATTTTTCGTTTAGCAACCGCTTCACTGTACTTGCAAGGTCCAATTAATTTCTTAAACTGGAAGTGGTTTCTAATCTCCTTAACTGTGAAAGGAACTAACTTTCCTCTAATTGGAATACAACCTTCACTATCTCAGCTAAAGAGGCGTAAATAGAAATTTAAAACTAACTCATGACATAATCCAAAACGTCTTACCATGAACGTAGACCAACCCAATCTTTCACCAAGCTCCAAGAATCTCTTATATTCTCCTGTACCAACTTCTTCAGCGAATACTTTCTCATAAGCAAAAGGTAGTTACTTTAATTGTTTTTCTGCAGAAGCTATCAAGGCCTTTGAAGCTTCCTCTTTATCTATGGGTGTAGGACATTTGAAAAGAAGAGGTCGTGTTCTCTTTTTGGAATAAAGTGAAACTCTTTTTCCCATTAAATAAAAAATAGTCGGCTTACCTCCTTCCTCAACATCGATTTTACCCTTTGAATTGGAACTAGAACCTTTGTTACTTGATTTCTTCTCAATTGAACCCAATACCTTACTTTTCTTCACCTCCCTTTTGTTAGATAATGTTTCTGTTCTTTTAGTCATCTCAATTGACCCCCAACTCAAAGCTTTAACAACTCTTGAAGTTTGAAATTTTGAATATATGTTGAACAAGCTTGATTTGGTTTAGGAAAGGTGAATTGATGATGAATCTCTATGTGGGTAAGATGAATTCTTGATGGATTGGTATGGATTTAAGAAATTGTAGGATGAATTTTGGAAATTTAAGCTTTTGATTCTTCAATCTAATGTGTTTGGTGAGAATTGGGTGCTTGAATCTTCTTTTAATGATGTGGAGAAAAGATTTGATGTGTTTTTATGATGATTGGGTAGTGTTTTGATGTTTGGGGAAGGTTTGAATGAGATTCAATGGAGTTGGGAGAGGTTTGGAGAAGAAAGAGAGGCTTAAGGATTAATAATTTCGGAATAGTACCAACCTCTTTCTTTTATAACCTAAAAACTAAGCTTTTTTCTCTCTCCAGCGGCGTTGGGCGGTATACGGGTCGTATGGCCCGGTATACCGGTGCTGGAGCTTTGTATTTCTTGAGTTACGTCAAAATACCCGAGGCCTCGACACGTGGGCACGGGTTTTCTTCTGGTCGGCTTACTAGAAAAATCATGGTATACCAGTGCTTCTGTTGTTCGACTTTGGACCTCTCGGCAATGAATACGTGATGATACCCGTGGGCACGGGTTTTGACCTGGTCGGTATACCGGCGCTAGGGCCCGGCATACCGGTGGTGACATCTCTCGATTCTGGACCTCTCGACATAAAACACGTGGCTTACCCCGTAGGCTTGGGTTTTCTGCTCGCCGGTGTACTGGAAAAATCGGCCGGTATTGCCGGTGAGGCAGTCTGAATATTCCATAAACTCGCGTTTTTCCTCCCGAACTCGATTTTTCTAACATCTAAACATCAAAAACACTAATACCTTTCTCAAATATGCAATATCAACTAAAAACAACTAAACTAAACTCAAACTAAAAACGTAAAAAGCATAAAAACATTAAAAAAAATTGCGGGTTGTCTCCCGTACATCACTTTTATTTAACGTCTTTTAAAGTTAGACGCGTTACCTCTATCAAGATTTGTGAATACAGCCTCCCCAACAACGAGTTAGGCTATGAACGTCAACTAATTTGCGCTTGCTCCCCTTCTTGGGTCGGATTTCTATCACCTTGGCTGAAACAACCTTAGTGACAATGAATGGTCCCATCCATGAGTCTTTGAAACCTCGTGCCTATTTTTGCGCTTGTGAGCTTTCCATATAACTTCATGGCCAACCCCAAACTCAATGTTCGGCTCAGTATCCACAGGTTTTAAGTGGATCTTCTCTGTATGGACTTTGTGGTGTGTAGGTTGTGGATGACAGGAACGGTGGGATCTAACTTCCTCGGTTTCTTACCCAAGACATAGAAGGTCTCAGATACGTTCTTAGCATGATGGGTAATGGTCCCTTCTTGGAAGTTAATGACACTTTGACTTGTGGCCATGAAAGACCGTCCAAGTATGATTGGAATCTGCTTATCTGCATCAAACTCAAGTATAACAAATTCAGTAGGGATGGCGATACTACCTGCTCGGACAAGAACGTCCTCCACTGCTCCCCATGTCTTGGTAACTGAGTTGTCAGCGAACTGCAACTTCACTAGAGCTTTCTCTGATTTCTGAAGTCCAAGTCTTTCGAACACGGACTTAGGCATAAGATTCACACCAGAACCCACATCGTACATAGCTTTCACCTTGAGCATACCATTTATTTGAATAGGAAGGTTAAAACTTCCTGGATCTTTTAGTTTCATTGGTAGCTCTCTTTCACTTCTTCTTGAGACTCTCAGGTTCTCTCTTGGGGCTTCTACACTTGCTTCTTTCTCAGGAATAACTTGCGTAAAAACTTGTTGCGGTGTAAGCCCTTTCTTTGCAATCTCAAGCATTTGGGCGTTGATATTTTCAGGAGTGTACGCCTCTACAAATGTCTTGAGTTCAGTGTCATCCTTCGGATTTGTATTAGGATTAGTTGATGACACTGTTTGAACTACAAGTGGCGAGTCCACCTTCTCTTCTTCTTTCTTTTGTTGCACAGCAAGTGCAACTTCAACTTTAACTCTTGGTTCCTCCCTTGAGGCTTCTTCCTCTTTCTCTTTAGCCAGCTCAGCTTGAAAATCCATAACCAATCTAATCTCCTCTTGCATATCCTTCAGAAGCTGCATAAATTTGGATTTTTCTGAATCTTCCTCCATATCACTCTCAGAACAGTTAGAGTCCACGGGGCTATACTTGGTTGGTTCGTCTTCGGTACTCGGAACCTCTACGACACTAACGGCAGCATGTGGTATTTCCTTCTCTTATTCAATTTCAAGGCAAATTGCCTTACAAGCTTCGAACCCAACATTGTCATCACCTCCTTCGATAGCCTCAATTCTTTTTGTTCCATAATGTTTGTTAGAACTTTGTTCATTTGTTCGACTTGAGTACTGGTGGTCCTTTGTGCGTTCGAGAAAATATGCAATAAGGATAAGAGAACCACAACCGCAAGTGTACGGTTGTCCCAAGTAATATAAGTGATAATACAGATTCATTATCAGGGACGGAATGACTGACTCTAATGCTTATCAAAAAGTGGTTAATTGCACGTGAAAACAAGTAAATGATTTTAAGATTTGTTTGTTTGGTTTTTTAATGCTAAGACAATAAAGTAAAATACTAAATTAATGCAAGTAAATAACTAGACGCAAGAAACTAAAGTGTTTACGCAAGATGAGAAGGCAGTATTTGAGAGACGCAAGAGTTTCACCTAATTATCATTCATTTCATACATTGTTTAAGGGACAAATTGGTAAATTGATATTGGTCGGGATTCAGAATTCTCCTTACCCCCGTCAGGGTGGGCTAAGGAGCAACATTCAAGTGCTACAAACCCCGTCAGGGTAATTATAGTCCACTCTCAAGTGATTAAGTCTAAATTACCCAATAGGCCATAGGTTTAATTAAGCTCGTCAGAGTCAAATAATTTCTAACCTATATTTGTTAATTAGTTCTGTACCCAAACCCCCCGTCAAGGTGATCCAATCGCCACTAATTAGAATAGCCTAGATACTAAGTCCTATTATCAATTGGTCAGGTCAATAATAGTAATTAAATACAAATTCAAGAAAAATATAATTTACCCAATTTGATTTAAATAATAATTATCCCAAATACAAACATATGAAAAGGAATCAAATTGGGATTAACCCATTATGCGTTCTCAAACACTTAATTAAATTAGCTCATACTAATGCGGAAAACTAAATTAAAAGAAATAAAATTGTTCATATTGTTTTACAGAAAGAAATAAAAGAAAAACCTAATTGCGGAATTAGTTTAGCTGTGATTTGGAGATATAGACCGTCTCCAGCTCTCTAGCTTTCCTGCTTCCTTGCCTTGACCTCTCTCTAATGTTTTTTTTTGTAAAAAGTGAATTGTCTGTAAAATAGAAGTCAAAACCCTTATTTATACTTAGAAATTCGGACTTGGACCTTAGGCTAAAGTTTAAATGAAATAATAAAGGTCCAATTCCATTATCTTAACCCAAAATCCCGTAACTGATGCACCACCTCCACTAAAACAGCTCTAGACGACTCGTTTCAACTCGGATTGACCTCATTCTAGTTGCTAAAGTTCCGTAACTCAATGGGGCACGTTTTCTCTTCACAAGTCAGCGGCTAAATCTACTCTTAGGTGGCTCGAAATCAGCAATCTTTGGCAACTTTCCAGATTTGCAGCTCTAAAATATCAATTCTTTCGGGATTTGTCTTCTTACTTTGACTCCATATCACGATATTTGACTTTATTCTCGGATTCCTCTTCTAGCTAATATTCAAAACCTACAAACTTTTCACTAAAATACCCAATATTACGCGCAAAAGCTTAATAAATTAAAAATGCTAGAAATAAAAGAGGAAATACGGATTATTGCATATTTAGTCCAAAAGTCTATCAAAATAAATGAATAAACACCAAAAATGATGTCTCCCAAGGGAATAAAATTATAACATTTAGGGAGACATCAAGTACCTAAAATCTGAATTGAAGCTTCTTGTCCTCGTAACTTCTCGCCCTGAGCGTTCTTCTTCGTGGTCAAAAGATCCAAGATTTTTGTTAATTGTTGATTATCTGCAGTTCCCTCTTGAGGATACTGTGGTAAGGCTTTCTGATCTAATGATACGACATAGGCATCTTGAACATGCTGTTGTGGAGGAGCATGTCTATTTTGATATTGATTTTGATACAGACCTCTTGGTTGGAAAAAGTTGTTCTGGGGACGTGGTTGATAATGACCAGGATTAGCGCCCCCTAAGGATTTGAATATTGCATACCCGGATGGTTTTGGTTACCAAATTGATAACCTCCTTGATTAGATATGAAATAAACAGATTGTGGATTTCCTTCGCATTCTTCCCAAGTATGATTATTAACCCCATTGTTGATACCATTGTGCTTCTTGCACTACGTTTGCTGCGACTAAATTTTTCTGTATCTCAAGCTTAAGTTCTTTGATTTGATTTTTTAATGCGGCTATTTGAGCTGAGTTTGCAGTTTCCGCGTCTAAACAAAGCGTACCTCGGGTCTTTGCAACAGGAGCTCGCGAAGATGGCCAACTCCTTTCTTGTTCAATAATGTTTTCCAAAACCTCGGTAGCTTCAGCAGGATCCATGGACACGAAATTCCCTTTCCCAATGTTATCCACCTTCTATCTACCTTCTCTGTTGATAGCTTCATGGAATATAGCTAACTTTTTTATACTTGATTTTGATTTAGATAAGCAAGTTCCAATCATACTTGGAAGGCCTTTCATGGCCACTAGTCAGAGCATAATCAACTTCCAAGAAGGGACGATTACCCTTCATGCTAAAAATGTATCCGAAATATTCTATGTCTGGGGGTAAGAAACCAAGGAAGATAGATCCCACCGTTCCTATCATCCACAACCTTTCACATCACAAAGTCCCTAAAGAGAAGATCCATTAAAAACCTGTGGATACTGAGCCAAACATTGAGTTTGGGTTCGGCCATGAAGTTCTATGGAAAGCCTACAAACCAGAAAATAGGCCACGGGGTTACCAAGACTCGTGGATGGGACCATTCATAGTCACTAAAGTTGTTTCAGCTAAGGTGATAGAGATTAGGCCCAAGAAGGGCATTAAGCGGAGATTAGTAGACGTTCATAGCCTTGCTCGTTGTTGGGGAGGCTATATTCGCAAATCTTGATAGAGGTAACGCGTCTAACTTTAAAAGACGTTAAATAAAAGTGTTGTACGGGAGACAACCCACAATTTTTTTTATGTTTTTATGTTTTTAATTTATGTTTAGTTTAGTTGTTATTAGTTGATATTGCATATTTGAGAAAGGTATTAGTGTTTTTGATGTTCAGGTATTAAAGATATCGAGTTTAAGAGGAAAAACGATTTTTTTTAGGCATATTTAGACCTGCCCACCAGTAAGTCGGTCATACGACCGGTAAGCCAGCGGGTCAAAAAGGGGTGCCCACAGGTACACGCCATAGGTTCTTTTCCGAGAGGTGTATGTTCGAAAAATTGAGCACCGGTATGCCGGTCAGACAAAAAGGGGTGGCCTCGGGTTCGCGAATCAGGTTTTTTGCCAAAGGAAGATTTTTTTAAAGAGCAGCTCACCGGTATGCCGGCCCATACCGCCGGTATGCCGGCCCATACCGCCGGTAAGCCGGTCCGCGCCGCTGGAGAGAGAAAAAAATCGAATTTTAGGGTATAAAGAAGAGGAAGGTTAGTCTATTACGAATTTCACAATCCTTAAGCCTCTCTTTCTTCTCCAAACTTCTCCCAACTCTATTAAAGCTTCATCAAACCTTCCCCAAACATCAAAACACTACCCAATCACCATAAAAACGCATCAAATTTTCTCTCCACATCATTATAAAGAAGATTCAACCACCCAAATCTCACCAAAACACATTGAATCCAAGAATCAAAAGCCTAAATTTCAAAAATTCATCCTACAATTTCTTAGATCCATACCAGTCCATCAAGAATCCATCTTACCCATATAGAGAATCATCATCAAAACACCTTTCCTAAACCAAATAAATCTTGTTCAACCAATAATCAAGAGTTTCAAATTTCAAGAGTGGTTAAAGCTTTGAGTTGGAGGTTAATTGAGATGACTAAGAGAACAGAAACATTATCTACTAAGAGGGAGATGAAGAAAAGCAAGGTATTGGGTTCTATTGCGAATAAATCAAGTGAGAAAAGTTCTAGTTCCAACACAAAGGGTAAAATAGATATTGTAAAGAGAGGTGAGCTAGATGCGTTTAATTCAATGTGCAAAAAGGTTCCAGTTTTTGTAAAGAAGACAGCACAACTCTCGAATTCAAAGGTCCTACACCCGAAGAGAAAGAGAAAGCTTCAAATTCCATGATAGCTTATGCAGAGAAGCAATTAAAGGAACTACCTTTTACTTATGAGAGAGTATTCGATGAAGAAATTGGTAAAGGAGAGTACAAGAGATTCTTGGAGATTGGTGAAAGATTGGGTTGGTCTACATTCATGGTAAGGCGTTTTGATTTATGTCATGAGTTAGTTTCAGAATTTTATTTAGGCCTCTTTAGCCGAGATAGTGAAGGTTGTGTTCCAGTTAGAGGAAAGTTAGTTCCTTTCACAGTTGAAGAGATTAGAAACCACTTCCAGTTTAAGAAATTGGTTGGACCATGCAAGTATAGAGAAGCGGTGGATAGACAAAGAATCCTCGATTGGAATTTACTTTTTGAGCATGTTTTAGACAAGGAGAAAGTGCAATCACATAAGGGAGAATTAAAGGCACCTTGGCCTTACATATATGTTCAACCGGATGCTAGAAGTTGGCACGATTTCCTTATCCCTAACGTCTTTGGAAACACAAGAATTTGGGACGTAAGTAAAAAGAACGCTATCTTGTTGAATTGTATTTTGAGAGGATAAGAAGTGGATGTGGAATAGTTGATCTTTGAGGAGGTGATGCGATTTTTGGTCTCGCCTACCTCGGTTTTTAATGTGAAATATCCTACTATGATCACGTGTCTTGTGCGAAAAGAAAATGTAATTTTGGGTGAAGAAGAGAATCTGGAGTTTAAAACGAGTAACAATATTGACGATGCTTGGATCAGGAAAGTCTTGTGAGGAGCGGGTTTTACGCAAGTCTCAAAAGAAGAAAAGGAGCATAGTTGGCAAGAGAAGATTGAGGAGAGTTTAAATAAAGTCGAAGCAGCTCAAGCTTCCTTAGCCAATGATGTGGCACAAATCAAAGCCAATCAAGTACACATAATAACACTCCTTGAGCAACTAAAGAAAGATCCAGCAAATCCTATCTTGGATGTCAATAATGCGAGGCAATAGCCTCGAGAGTATGCTCTCTTTTTTCCTTACCATTTCTGTAAATGCTTTATCTGCTAATTTTAATTTCTTTTTCGAGTCGTGGAGACACGGCTCATTTTTGAGTTGGGGGTGTGGGGATTCGTTGTCTCTCATCTCCATTTTTCTGTTTTTTGGTAGAAATTAAATTTTTTGATACATGGGACTTAGATGTAGAGTGTGTTTAATAGCTTAAAAGCATAAGCTCAGCAAGTTAATGATAGAAAGTTGTATGTTTATGAGCTATTTTATTTTGTATGCTTTGAGTAATTCCAGGAAAACACACATTGATAGTAAAGAAAAGATTAGTTAGCAATGCGATAAAAAGTATGTTCAATCTCAGGGAGCCTTGAGTGGTGTGTAGGCCGTGAGATCCAAGCTAGTTGATAAACCCATTTGATGAACGTGCTAAAGGTAAGAGAATGACGAAATTGCATGGTTTAGAAAGTGATTAAGGCGGTTCTTTCATAAGCCCCTTGTTGCCTTTTAGCTTGCTGTCCATTTATTATTTTATATCCTTCTCAGCCCCTTCTAGCCTTTCTAAAGTCTTTTTATTTAACCACATTATAAGCCATATTCCTTTAGATTTAAGACTTTTCTATATGAGCTGCACTCGAATCGCGATGCATAGACAGTTGTTTTAGAGCTTGAGTTTGGGGTGGTGGGTCCACCACTATGGGAATTGTTACTGGGTTGGGATTTTTGCGCTTATTAATTGTGCTCGTTCTATATATTAATGATGATTCACAGGTTTATATTGTAACCCTTTGTCGGGGTAAGAGTGAATGAAAAATCTTATAAGCATGAAAAGAAAAGAAAAAAATCTATGAAAAAAATAGCGTGATATCTCAACATTAAAAAGAGAGTCATAGCTATACAAAAGAGAAAAAAATTGATTTGAAAAGAATATATATTCGGACCGGAAAAGTGTAATTTTTATGTGAACATCTTTATGCTTTAATTGGGTTATTGGGGATGCTACTTTGTGCATCAAGAAAATTCATTGGGTTGAGTGAGAAACGTTTTATGAGCGTAACTCAAGCTCTAGGGCGATTCGTTGATGGCTAGTGAGGAGAGAGCCAAAAGCTCACTCTAAATTATCCAAATATACTTATCATACCGTCCCTGAGCCAACATTACAACCTTAAAGACCTTTTGATTCTTTGCTATGTAATCTAGAAGTGATTGAGCCAATAGAGAGTAGTTAAGTGGATCTTTGGATACTAGTAAAGTTCGATGAACAATCTATAGCTTAATCGGTGAACTGAGTAAAGTTCCTCTCCTTCTTACATTGCGAAGCTAATCTGATCTTAAATTCAAGCCGTGTTGACTGTGGATATGAGAAGTGTACATGTATGTAGTTTGTAAATACTATTACATGAAATTTTCTGAGTAGTTGCTTTATGTCTATTCTATATATTCTGCTATCTCCTTTCCCATTGTGTTTAATTGACTTAGGCGTGTATTTAGAGACTTCCTTTTGTTTTTATCTTTATTGTATCGGGACGATACAACTTTGAGTTGCGGGTCTTGATGTCTCCCCATTTGTGATGATTTAATATTAAGAGGAGACATCATTTTTAGTGTTTTAGAAGTCTAAATACTCGATTTTCACATGATATATTGCACCTTCCTATTTCTAGTCTTGATTTAATGAATTATTATTTTTAGAGCATATTGGGTTTAATTATTTATTTAGTGTGAAGCTTTAAAGATATATATGGAGATTAATTATATGCCAAGTCAATTATAAGAGATAAAGGAAAGAAGATATACATGGAAATTGGAGAAAAGAAAGGAAACGCTAGGATATGGAAAGATTAAGTTGTCAAATAAATCTGAATTCCAGCACCCACGACCACAAAAGGGCTCATAACTAAAGATTGATTAGGAATTTGGAAAAATGGTCTGAAGCAAAGTTAAAGAACTTTCCGAGCCGATCGGTTTCGACTATTGGAACACATCAAACAGATAATTATTGAAACAGTTATGACCAAAACAAAACAGTGGCAGATTATTACCTTTTCTATATTTTAGGGTTACGAATTTGAGTTGGGCTTGGAGTCCAAGTTACTTGTCTTCCACTCCAAGAAAACGAATCAGGTCTTCTAAACACCTATAAATACACCCTTATAACTCTTTTAAATCACCATTGCCTCCCATTAATTAGTCCTTAGGTTTATTATCATTAGAGTAATTGTAGAGAGCAAGATGAAGTCTTTTATTCAATCTTTTAGTTTATTTTCTTCATGTATGAACTAATTTTCCCATAGCTTGGGTTTTGCATTATGTATAATCTATGAATTCTATTTTCTTTCTATCTAAGTTTCTTTGGGAATTACATGTTTTAATTTGATATTAGCTGCTTACCCATATATTTGTATATGTGTTTTGAATTATTGCCTGTCCTAAACCTTATCACTTTAGGCTTTCTTAATAGTAGTTAGATGGTCGCCTGGAAGGGGTGTCTAATTATTGAAACACCACATAACGTATAGTGTTCGATATTGGTCCTGACAACACCGATTCTAACTAGATAGTCATTAGGGTTTGTTTTAATCACCATATCACCAATTGAAGAAATTGTATTTCTTAGGGCCTTGGTAGCGCTTGATAACCCTAAGTTTAGACTGCCTCGTGGTTGTGCCGTAGCCCCCTTAGTCCCTCTCAAGGTCTAAGGTATGGGAATTTAGAATCCTGACTAAGTATTTAAGAGCTATTATCTCCCTTATTAACTAGAATTTGATAGAAAGAATTATAAGGATTAGTGCATACTAGCAAAACCTAAGTTATATCTCTCATCTCAAATTTCTCTTATTTATTTTATTGTCTTTACTTTTATTTAGTTTAATAATCATCTCCCAATTTATTCATCTTTATTTTCTGTCTTTTAATTAATTACTTGCTACTCTTAATTATTGCTCATTCGTGTAACACACTAATTCCCCGAGAACGAATTCTTATTATCATTAAAACTTGCATACGTCCTGTAATACTTGCAGTACCGTGCTAGTCTAGGGTGAATTGTGTATCGTTTATCTATATTTTATTATATCAATTTATCACACCCTAGGGTACACCACTCTTCAACTACAACATTTGCCCTTTCTTTTTGAACCACAACCTTTACCTCCTCTGGCTTGACATTTGTCTCTTTCTCCTTCATGATCGGGAAAAGTAGGTGGTGGGAGTTGCTTCCCACTCTTAAAGAGAAATTGTCTTACAATCTTCAATCTGACGAGGAATCTTCGTGTCACTGGGTAGTTTTCCTTATGGACATTGGTTTAGCTATTTTTTTCATTTACGATATTTGATTTTTGATGTCTCCTCATTTGTGATAGTAAAATATACTCATGAGACATCATTTTAGGCTTATTTATTAGTTTATAGGTTGATTTTAGCTTAATTTAGTGCACTTTCCTATTTTGGGTCTTGATTTGTAGAATTATTATTTTTAGAGCATATTGGGTTTAATTGTTTATTTAGTGTGAAGCTTTAAAGATAATTATGGAGATTAATTAGAGTCCAAGTCAAAGACAACAACTTATGGAAGGAGATATGCATGGAAATTGGAGATAAGGAAATAATTGCTAAAAAGATGGAAAAGGAAAAGCTGCCTAAATCTGGGATTCTACAAAGATAGGCGTTTTTACCTAATAAAGAGGCCGAATTTGGTAAATTACTCCTAAAGGGTGTAGATAATTCTGTTGCGATTCTTTTGGTATCTTGTGGAGCAAAATCGGACCAATAATAAAGAAGTTATGACCAAAACAACGCAGCAGTGTTTATTTTTATTTCCATACGAATTTGAGTTGGGCTAGGAGTCCATTACTTAACTTATCTCTAAAGAAACGAATTAGGTCAACCTCTAACCTATAAATACAGCCTCTTAACAATCTTAAATCATCCTTGGTGAAACCTAAAACCAAGAGGAAGCTTACAACACAAGAGAGAAGTCTGGAAGGAGCTGTCATCAACAATGTCTTCTTCTACCTTTAGATTTGTAATTTCTTTCTTTTCTTTCATGAACTAAATTTCTTTAGCTTAAGTTTTAGCATATATGTATGAACCCTAGTTTTGATTGACATCTATCTAATTTGGGAATTTAATGTTTTAAATAGAATTATAGTTTTTATTCTCTGTTTATGTGTTTGAATTTATATTCTGTGTTCTTGTGGACGGCCGTCATTAGAATTACCATCTAGTAATTAGGATACCATTGACAACGGTGTTTAATTACATGTTTAGCACATAACGTTTAGTTTTAGGTTTGATCTGACAACCCAACCTAGCTAGATAATCACTATGGTTGAGTCTTGTGACTCTTTACCAATTACAGGAAAAGTTTGCTTAGGAAGCCTTATTGACACAGGTAAATCCTATTTTAAACTACCGATAGCATATTGGGACCGATTAGGGAAATACTACATAATTCACCCTTACATGTTTAGAACGGCAAAACTAGTGGGGATTACATGCTAATAACTTAAGCTATATTCTCATATCACTTCTCTTTCATATTTATTTTTCTGTCTTTAATTTCTTAGTTTACTTTAATTTATTAGAAAACCAAACAAAAATCTATTTATCTTTACTTTTCATTGCGTTTAGTTGTTCTAGCTTTAATTATTTACACTTGGTATTTGCATAAGATTCTCCTAACCTCTGTAGTCTCTGCGGAACGAATCTTTATCTAAAACTTGCATACGATCTGTATACTTGCAGAACCGTGTAGTTTAGGGTGTTATTTGCACGTTAATTACATCTTATTTTATCACACCCTAGGCACCACCAAGTTTTTGGCGCCGCTGCCGGGGACTACATCGTTAGTCCTTGTGCATATATCTTGTGCTTTTATTTTTAGTTAGTTCTATTTTACGCTTTTTGTTTTTAGTTTTTGTTTTTCAGATTTAGTTACAGATGGAGAACCCAAGGAGACTTGAGCTACCCATCGAGTTTAGAGTGGAGCCACGAGGAATTCGCGCTCCAGAAATCCAAGCCGCTAAATTTAAACCTGATCCAGGGATGCTAACTCAATTTGTATCTCATGGATTATTCAGCGGAGATGCACATCAAGATCCGATCCGATATATTCAGAAGTTCATGCAGATCTGTGATGCTTATATCATAAGAGGAGTTACTAGGGAGCAAGTATATTACTTGATGTTCCAGTTCTTCTTGACCGGATGTGCAAGCGATTGGTACGATACCCAACACCCTCATGTTATTCCAGATTGGGACAAGCTCCAAACAAGATTCCTAGACCGTTTTTATCCGGTTAGTAGACGTTTAAAAGATATGTTGGAACTTGAACAATTTATACAGAAAGAGGAAGAGAGTTTGGGTGAAGCATGGTTACGATTTACAGATAAGAAGGCGAGATGTCCATATCATAGATCCTCGCCAGAATATTATTTAACCTTGTTTTATGGAGGCCTTAATGATAAATCAAGAGAGAAAGCAGATTCGGTAGGAAACGCAGGTTTTGTGTTGCTAGATCCTGTAGAAGCTGAGTTGGGGATGGAAAGAATTCTTGAAAACGAGAGAAGTTGGCCAAAGAAATCAGTAAAGGAGAACAATTCAGAATCTCTAAAGCTTAAGGAATTGGCTAAACAACTCGAAGAGCTGACAGAACAAGCCCGAACAATTGCTCAAGTAAATATGGTACGCACAATTCCTTCGTGTCTTGGTTGTGGATCAAGAAATCATGTGTGGGCAGGATGTATGAATAATCCAGCAGTAGCTTCCGTTCAATATCCTCAAGATAACTATTACTCTAATGGTTATAATTATCCTCAAGAAAGCTACACTAATTATCAACAACCTCCACAACAAAAGAGTTGGGACAGAAAACAAGAAACTAGTCAGCAACCCCAACTTCAACCTTATAATCCTCCACAACCTATTCAGAAAAAGGCACCCATTGTTAAGAAAACTTGTCAAGAACCGAAGAAAGATCCACCTAAACAATCAATGCAATTGGAAAAACAAGAACAACTCCAGAGTTTGACTTCAAGTATGACTAAATTAATGCAAAACGTTGAGAAGAAAATAAATTATAGCCAACAGAGAGTTCGAACTCAGGAGAAGGTTATAAAGCAACTAGAGCATACTATATCACAGATGGCGAGTACATTACAAACTAGGCCGAAAGGGCAACTCCCAAGTGATACTATTGCTCCTAGAGACGATTCTTGCCATGCAGTTGAATTGCGAAGTGGGAAGCAACTGCCTCCACCAAGACCAGAACCAGAGCCTATCCCTATTCCAGAACAAAGGGGGGAAGAAATAATCAAAGATACAGTCAAGGAGGTAGTTCAACCAAAAAGTGTCCAAGCCGAGACACCTGATAAGACAAGACAACCCGTGGAACTTAATACACGCCCTCCACCACCATACCCTTCACGTGTCAGAAAGAAGGACAATGACCTGGAATTCAAGAAGTTCATTGACATATTGAAGAAACTGGAAATCAATATACCCCTTGTTGAAGCTCTTAAGAGGATGCCAAGCTACATGAAATTTATGAAAGACATTCTCTCCAACAAGCGAAGTATAGAGACTGGGGAACCAATTGGATTACCTAGGGAGTGCAGTGCTATATGTCAAAATGAGTTGCCACCAAAACTAGAAGATCCCGGAAGTTTCACAATACCTATCGGCATTGGAGAAAATTGGACCGGGAAAGCATTATGTGATTTAGGTGCGAGCATCAATCTCATGCCTAAATCCCTATTCGAGAAGCTTAATATCGGAGAAGTGGTGCCTACATCTGTGGTACTACAAATGGCGGATCGCTCCCTCTCACGACCAATAGGTAAAATTGAAGATGTTTTAGTTAACGCGGGCTCTTTTATTTTTCCTTGCGATTTTATTATCCTTGACTACGACGCGGATAAGAATGTCCCCATCATTTTGGGTAGACCATTCTTAGCCACGGGGCGTACACTAATTGATGTTGAGAATGGTGAGTTGATCATGAGAGTACAAGACGAACATATACGATTCAATGTGTTTCAGGTTATGAAATATCCTAAAGCGAAAGACGAATGCTTCAAGGTAGATGTCATCGAAAATATTACGCAAGAAGTCTTCAATGAAGAGAACTTAAATGATGATCTTGACAAAGCCTTAGCACCTGAAACACCAGAACTCGAGACTCCCCCGGAAGATGTTGCTGCATTAGAATTAAACGTACGAGAATTACTTCGAGAGCCAGGTGACATTGAACCAATGAAACAACCATCTATAATATGTCCACCTGTTCTCGAAGAAAAACCACTTCCAGATCACCTACGCTATGCATATCTAGGTACGAACAAAACTTTGCCTGTTATTATTTCTGCTAACCTTTCAGGTCCTCAAGAGGAGAAGCTACTTCAAGTACTTCGTGCAAACAAAGAAGCAATTGGATGGACTATTGCCGATATCAAGGGAATTAGCCCTTCCGTTTGCAAACACAAAATCATTCTTGAGAACGAAGGTGGGCGATCTATAGAAGGACAGAGAAGACTCATGCCAGCTATGAAAGAAGTAGTGAGGAAGGAAGTAATCAAGTTATTAGACGCAGGAATTATCTATCTGATTGCTAGCAGTGATTGGGTTAGTCCAGTGCAGTGTGTTCCTAAGAAAGGAGGTTTCACTACCATCCTTAATGAGCAAGGCGAAGCCATACCATCAAGACCAGTTGTAGGGTGGCGCGTGTGCATGGACTACCGAAGACTGAACAAAGCAACTAAGAAAGATCACTTCCCGCTACCATTCATTGATCAGATGCTAGACAAACTTGCAGGGAGAGAATATTACTGTTTCCTAGACGGATATTCGGGTTATAATCAGATTTGTGTGGATCCCCTTGATCAACACAAAACAACTTTTACATGTCCGTTTGGTACTTTTTCTTATAGAAGAATGTCGTTTGGTTTATGCAATGCACCTGCCACGTTCCAGAGGTGCATGATGGCTATATTTTGGGACATGATTGATAAATATTTGGAGGTTTTTATGGATGATTTTTCGGTGTTTGGAGACAGTTTTGATGATTGTTTAAGAAATCTTGAGAAAGTCCTTGTGAGATGTAGGGAAAAAGATCTCGTGCTTAATTGGGAAAAATGCCACTTCATGGTTCAAGAGGGAATTGTGTTGGGACATAAAGTTTCGAAGGCAGGGATGGAGGTTGATCGTGCTAAAATTGAAGTTATCAAAACACTACCACCTCCGGTTTCTGTTAAAGGAGTGAGAAGTTTCTTGGGTCACGCAGGATTTTATCGACGATTTATTAAAGATTTCTCCAAGATCGCCAAACCGCTCTCCTCTTTACTTGAAAAGGATACTCCTTTTAATTTTACTGAAGAATGTCTTCAAGCGTTTTTGACGATTAAGGAAAAACTGATCTCTACACCTATTGTTATACCTCCCGATTGGAAAGCTCCGTTTGAACTTATGTGCGATGCTAGTGATCACGCTATGGGTGTTGTGTTGGGACAGAGGAAAGACAAGATTTTCCACACGATTTATTATGCAAGTAAGACTTTCAACGCTGCCCAGATGAATTATACAGTAACGGAGAAAGAGATGTTGGCCGTGGTTTATGCTTTCGATAAATTTCGTCCCTATCTTGTTGGGAAGAAAACTATTGTATACACGGACCATTCAGCTATTAGGTACCTTATGGAGAAAAAGGACGCTAAGCCGCGTCTCATTAGATGGGTACTATTGCTTCAAGAATTCGACATAGATATTCGAGACCGAAAAGGATGCGATAATCAAGTTGCTGATCACTTATCAAGGCTCGAAGGATCTAATGCGAACAAAGAACCATTATTGGTTAAAGAGGTATTCCCTGATGAACAACTTTTTGCTATTAAACGTGCTTTTGTGCCATGGTATGCAGATCTAGTCAACCTCATTGTGAGTGGTGTCTTCCCCAAAGATTTCCACCCACAACAAAGACAAAGATTGAATCACCAGGCCAAACAGTACTATTGGGATGAACCATACCTCTGGAAGATATGTAGTGACCAAGTGGTTAGAAGATGTGTACATGAAGGTGAGATGGAGAAAATTATTGAAAGTTGTCATAGTTCACCTTATGGAGGTCACTTTAAGGGCGATAGAACCGCAGCTAAAATTCTTCAATCCGGGTTCTATTGGCCCACCATACACAAAGATTGTCATCGTTTCGTCCAGGCATGTGACAGATGCCAGCACACTGGCAATATATCAAAGAGAGACGCAATGCCGCTTAATAATATTCTTGAAGTTGAAATCTTTGATGTATGGGGAATAGATTTCATGGGACCTTTCATCACTTCCTATGGAAATCTTTATATTTTGCTTGCAGTAGACTATGTATCGAAATGGGTAGAAGCAGTGGCAACACCAAAGAACGATGCTCAAACAGTGATTAAATTCTTAAAATCAAACATCTTTTCAAGACATGGTACGCCACGTGTTCTCATCAGTGATAAAGGTACCCATTTTCTTAATGCTCCCGTGAGACATTTTCTTAAAAAGTTTGGAGTGAAACACCGTACTTCAACCGGTTATCACCCACAAACTAACGGTCAAGCTGAAGTTTCCAATCGGGAAATTAAATCTATTCTGGAGAAGACCGTGAACAAATCAAGGAAAGACTGGTCTCTAAAGCTAGACGATGCTCTCTGGGCATACAGAACAGCATTTAAAACACCAGTTGGGGCATCTCCATATCGCATGGTCTACGGCAAAGCGTGTCATCTACCGATTGAACTAGAAGCTCGAGCCTACTGGGCTATTAAAACTCTGAATCTAGACCCAGACTTGGCCGGGAGGCAAAGGATGATGCAGTTGAACGAATTGGAGGAGCTTCGCTATCATGCCTATGAAAATTCACGTCTCTATAAGGAGAAAACAAAGCGATGGCATGATAAACGGCTCCGTCCAAAGAATTTCGAGATTGGACAGAAGGTTTTATTATACAACTCTCGATTTTCGAACTACCCAGGAAAGCTTAAATCCCGTTGGGAAGGACCTTACATTGTTACCAAAGTCACACCGCATGGAGCAATTGAGATTGAAAATCCAGCCGAGCAACGGACATTCATGGTGAATGGCCAGCGTTTGAAGAGATACTATGACAGTGAGGACTTTGAGCAAGGAGAGAAAATCTACCTTGTCGAATGCGATTAGCCTGAGGTACACGTCTAACTCAAAGACGTTAAACAAAAGTGCTCTTGGGAGACACCCCTTGTTTAAATTGCTTTTTAGATTAGTTGGTTTTGCTTTGTAGTGTTTAATTTTAAGTTAGTGTATATTTTTAATTGTGTTTTCAAGCTAATGGGAGAGAAAGGTAGTGTGTTATTGTGCAGGAAACGAGTTTGGGGTCAAAAGGAAATATCTGGAGGAACTTCAAGTCTGGCGCGGACTACCCCGCGGACTACCCCATGGTCCGCAGGGATGCACCGCGCCCCAAAAACCCGTACCACGGGTTGGCTAGCTCGGGTTTTATCCAGAAGGTCGAAAAAAATCGCGGGGAATGGCGCGGTACACCGGACCCTAGTCCGCACAGTAAAAACCCGTACCACGGGTTGAGTACCTCGGGTTTTTTGACGGACATGCTGCGGACTACCCCCTGCACCGCACCCCTGGTCCGCGACCCAAAAACCCGTACCACGGGGTGCTAGCTCGGGTATTATCCAGTAGGTAAAAATTTTGGAGCAACAGAAGCTGCGGTACACCGCGGGATATGTCCGGTGCACCGCAAGAGGCGGTTCAAGAAGGAATTATTTTCCTAATCAAACTCTTACCTTATGAGATTAACCATAGCCTTCCACCCACGAATTTTTCAGACCCAAACCCTATATAAACATCTTAAAGCTTGTGCAAACCTTCACAATTAACACAAACAACTCATCAAATCCTCTCCATCATCTTCCATAAACACAATCCTTCATCAAATTCATCACACTACACCATCAAAACACCATCAGATTCAACAAGCTTTAAAGAGTTCTTCCAAGATCAATCCAATAACCTTTCTCTTCCATCAATTCCAAGCAACAACATCAAGCTAAACCAACTTTCCTTAAAACTTTTAATCCATCCTTGGTATAACTTGAGTTGTGGGTGAATCAAGCATGACTAATAGATCTGAAGCTATGGAATACAAGAGAAAGTGTTCAATCCTTGGGAAGAATAAGAAATTGCCTGGAGCCACCATTGAAAAACCCATCAACCTTGATGAGGTTTCTGAAGAATCAAAAGAACAGGCACCTGAACAACCACTACCAAAGAAGAGATTAACTGCTAGAATGTCCACACCATCAAGGAGGCCTTTAGACAAGATAAAAATCCAAGACCAAGGTTCTTCTACCTCTTCTTCCAAAATTGCTTATGATCTTCCTCCTTGGGCGATTCAGTTACCAGAACGAAGTTGAAAGATTACGTGAAGATAACAAAGACCTTTGGGTAGAAATCATGCAATTGGAAACAAGGGTAGATAATTCGACCTTGTACAAGGATATAGATGATTACACCGATCCCTCAGCTTCAGAAGATGAGGATGATATGATGGATCTCTATGGCCAGCCAGGTAAGTCATTCTAATTTTTCTCAATAGCTTGGATGCATTAGGTAGTTTAGTTAGTTTTATTTTAAATTTTATTTCATGCTTGAGTCTTTTTCGAGTCGTGGGGACACGGCTCACTTTTGAGTTGGGGGTGGGGATTCGTTGTCCTCATCTTCTTTTCGTTGTCCTATTTGAGCATGATTTTATTAGGTCAATGATAGTAAGTAGTATGCTTTTGAAAGATGCAACAAAATTGTTTAGCATGCATGTATGAAAACAGGAAATAAAGGATAGAAAAGTTAATGAGCAATGCTAAGAAGTCACGTTGAAACTTAGGAATAGTTATTTGGTGTGTAGAACGTGAGGTTTAAAATTAGTGGAAAACCCACTTGTCTATGAACTATTAGTGAAAAAGTAACGAAATCCGGTAGTTAGAAAAATGAATAAGGCAGTTCTTTCATGATAAAACACTTGAAGCCTTTAACTTTCTCACCCTTTTGTTTGATATTATTGTATTTATCCGTCTTAGCCCCTCTGAGCCTTTCTAAAGCCTTTTTATTTGAAACACATTATAATCCTTACCCTAGTTTTTAGGACTTATCTATATGACCCGCACTCGAATCGCAAAACCTGAGACACTCGTTTTAGAGCTTGAGTTTGGGGTGGTGGGTTTTATCATCAGGGAACTTTGGGAATTTGGGAATTATCTTTGTGATTTTATTGATGATGAATTGTTATTATTGTAACCCTTTGCCGGGGTAATAGTGAATGAAAAAGAAGCTACGAGCTAATTTTGCCAACAAGGGCATTAAAAAGAAAGAATATATATATGAAAAAATAGTGTGATATCTCAACATCAAAAGAGAATCATAGCTATACAAAAAAAAAATTTGATTTGAAAAGAGAATACATATTCGGACCGGCAAAGTGGATTTTATATCATCAAAGGTCTTAATTGGGATTATTGGGGATGCACATTAAAAAGCATCAATAAATTGGGTTGAGTGAGAACATCTTCGAGTGAACAACTCAAGCTCTAGGGCGATTCGTTGATGGCTAGTGAGGAGAGAGCCAAAAGCTCACTTTTCATTATCCAAATATACCACACCCGTCCTTAAGCCAAGTTATAACCAAGACCTTAGGATTTCTAACTACTAGATGGATAAACAATTGAGCTATTAGGTAGTAGGTAAGTGGACCATTGGATGCTGTATTTGGGACCTATGAACAACCTATAGCCATTAACCTGAACTAAGTTATCATCCTCTCCTTCTGGCATTGCGAAATTAATCTTAACTTGAATTTATGGATTGTTGATTACATGTATATTAGGCATATTTGTGCATTATTTCGTGAGCATTACTACATGAGATTTTTTGGATTTTATGCTCTAGGATCATTCATTATATTTTTGTTCTTGTTCTCCTCCGACTTCTTCTTGTTTATTTTGACTACCCTACTGTTCTTTACTTTTATTGTATCGGGACGATACAATTTTGAGTTGGGGGTCTTGATGTCTCCTCATTTGTGATAGTAAAATATACTCATGAGACATCATTTTAGGCTTATTTATTAGTTTATAGGTTGATTTTAGCTTAATTTAGTGCACTTTCCTATTTTGGGTCTTGATTTGTAGAATTATTATTTTTAGAGCATATTGGGTTTAATTGTTTATTTAGTGTGAAGCTTTAAAGATAATTATGGAGATTAATTAGAGTCCAAGTCAAAGACAACAACTTATGGAAGGAGATATGCATGGAAAATGGAGATAAGGAAATAATTGCTAAAAAGATGGAAAAGGAAAAGCTGCCTAAATCTGGGATTCTGCAAAGATAGGCGTTTTTACCTAATAAAGAGGCCGAATTTGGTAAATTACTCTTGAAGGGTGTAGATAATTCTGTTGCGATTCTTTTGGTATCTTGTGGAGCAAAATCGGACCAATAATAAAGAAGTTATGACCAAAACAACGCAGCAGTGTTTATCTTTATTTCCATACGAATTTGAGTTGGGCTAGGAGTCCATTACTTAACTTATCTCTAAAGAAACGAATTAGGTCAACCTCTAACCTATAAATACAGCCTCTTAACAATCTTAAATCATCCTTGGTGAAACCTAAAACCAAGAGGAAGCTTACAACACAAGAGAGAAGTCTGGAAGGAGCTGCCATCAACAATGTCTTCTTCTACCTTTAGATTTGTAATTTCTTTCTTTTCTTTCATGAACTAAATTTCTTTAGCTTAAGTTTTAGCATATATGTATGAACCCTAGTTTTGATTGACATCTATCTAATTTGGGAATTTAATGTTTTAAATAGAATTATAGTTTTTATTCTCTGTTTATGTGTTTGAATTTATATTCTGTGTTCTTGTGGACGGCCGCCATTAGAATTACCATCTAGTAATTAGGATACCATTGACAACGGTGTTTAATTACATGTTTAGCACATAACGTTTAGTTTTAGGTTTAATCTGACAACCCAACCTAGCTAGATAATCACTATGGTTGAGTCTTGTGACTCTTTACCAATTACAGGAAAAGTTTGCTTAGGAAGCCTTATTGACACAGGTAAATCCTATTTTAAACTACCGATAGCATATTGGGACCGATTAGGGAAATACTACATAATTCACCCTTACATGTTTAGAACGGCAAAACTAGTGGGGATTACATGCTAATAACTTAAGCTATATTCTCATATCACTTCTCTTTCATATTTATTTTTCTAGTCTTTAATTTCTTAGTTTACTTTAGTTTATTAGAAAACCAAACAAAAATCTATTTATCTTTACTTTTCATTGCGTTTAGTTGTTCTAGCTTTAATTATTTACACTTGGTATTTGCATAAGATTCTCCTAACCTCTGTAGTCTCTGCGGAACGAATCTTTATCTAAAACTTGCATACGATCTGTATACTTGCAGAACCGTGTAGTTTAGGGTGTTATTTGCACGTTAATTACATCTTATTTTATCACACCCTAGGCACCACCAATTTTCAAGGATTATTAATGAAACTGATTTTTCATTCATCTTTGCATTGGAAGCTTGTTGCTCTAAATGATTCTTTTGTGTCATGTAAAGAGATAAGCATGGTAATTGGAGATAAGGAAAGAAAAGCTAAAATCGTGGTAAAGGACAAGCTGCCATAATCCTGAATTTCACCACCCACGACCATAAATCAGCTTATATCTCAAAATAGGTGAGGAATCTGGAGAAACGGTCAAGAGAAAAGTTAAATATCCTTCCGAAACGATGAATTTCGACTACTCATACGCGTCAAACGGATAATTACTGAAGATGTTAGGACCAAAACAAACACGGGCCTGATTTCATATTTTAGGGTTACGAATTTGAGTTGGGCTTGGAGTCCAATACTTACCTTCTCCTTCAAGAAAACGAATTAGGGTTCCTAAACACCTATAAATACACCCTTATACCATTGTAAACATGTCCTTGCTCAGTTTCAAGCTTAGGCTTAGTCCTTACTTGTATTTTCTCAGTTTTAAATACTAGCTTAGTCCTCATATTTAATATTCATCCTTAGTATCAAGCTATTCATCCAAGAAGCAGGCTGACATTTAGAGGAAGACAACAAGACGAAGTTGGAGAGTGACAAACTCCTCTTCTACATCTCACCTTCTCTATATATAGGGTAATTAGCTATAGATTTGTGGTTTCACCATATTTCTAAGCTTTTATTCTGTAAGTTTTACTTTTAATTGTTTGGTTATTATTTTGTCTTTAAATTCATTAATAATATTTTTTATTTTAATTGATTTGAGCTTGGCGTATATTGTTATTATGTGTTTTGACTTATTGTTACATCCCTAGATTTGGCCAATCTTAGGATTATTCTTAGTTATTGACAACACCACATAATCGTCTAGTTTTGATCCTTTGCCTAACTAGATAGCCATAAAGGTTTGATTTAATCACCAATCATTACGCAGGAATCCTTAGTAGTGGAGAGGTTGCTCCTAAGCCTAATAGAGGCTAGGTAGAATTTAGAATCCTGGTTAATATATAATGCTTAATATGTGACAGGTTAGAATAACAACTTAGTAATATAAGACTCATATTAGTGACCCTAATCTATTAGACTTACATCCATATTTATTTATCTGCATTCTTATTTATTGTTTCTCATCAGATAGTTATTCCTCTTATCCTATATTTTATTCTAAACATATAAATTCATCTACGCTTGTTAAATATAAGTAGATCTAATGGATTAAATCCCTGCAAACGAATTTGACTTATCATTAAAACTTGCAAACGATCTGTGATACTTGCAGTGAATTCCGTGGTTCTCAAGGGTGTGTGCTCTTTATTATTGTCTTTATTTATCTATTATTTTATCACACCTTTGCCCCACCACCCATACTAAAAATGTTTGCCTCCAAGAGGGGACTACTTCGAGTCACGCCAGTTGTAAAAGTCACAACTTCTTTGTTACAGCTCTGAATTGAAATTTGTAAATGGCCTCGCGTTACTATTTAGAGCTCCATCTAGAATAAAATGCTCATCCAAATTATTTATAAATATCACGTGGCATAGAAAACAATTCACTTTCTAATCTTCGTAGACAACTCTTTCACTTTCTAAAAACGACTTCTTTGTCCCTTAACGCTTGATTTCCTACTTTGATCTCCTTTACTCGACTTCTCATCCATGCTTTTGCATCTATCATCCTTGTACCAAAGAGTGTCACATTTAACACATAAATTATGCACAAATAGCTCTAAAGTGACAAATCTCCAAGACAAGGCAAGATATGAGAATAGATCAAATAATATGGAAAAAGCCCTCAGCTGAGCACAAAAGGAACCTAAAAAGATGTCCCACAATTGGATTTATTTATCACAAAAAGGGAGACATCAGTTAGATCTTTGTATTCGACCTATCATATTGAAATGACCAAAATACACATCTATGTCTATAACCCAATAAACCAAGTTTACATCGTCTAGGATTATCTGGTTAATATTTTTTTCTTATCTTTATGATGTATCATCTCGATCTCTGGGAGCGATCCTTGACAATATTCATCAAATGTGCATCAGACACATCGCTTCGTTAGGTTTAAGATAATCAATGTAACTATTAATAGAAGGTAACATCTTATAGATCTTTATATGCATATGCTTATCATAACAAATTAATTCATATACCCAATATACAGAAATATAGGGTTGTGATTGTCCCATACTCATGGTACCTAAAAGGTTTAGGGTCCTTTTGTGCGTCAAACAAACTTGAATTCTGCATTGCATCCATGTACACTCAAGATTTAGAGTAGTTGATCCCAAGTAGTAGTAATACATTCAAAGAATATTCCTTTTAAGTCCTTCTACACATATCCAAATGTATCAGTGAGGTTTGATCACATATAAAGACTACTCCGATAACCGTAAGAAAATAACCTACAGAGATAATCACTTTCACCATGACCTCCTTTCAATCAAAGTTCCAAGATATGATTACTTGGTCAAGAAGACTTTATGATGTGAGTATCACGAGGTATTAGGACACGACATATGCCAATACAATATACGTGTCGATTCAATAACCCTTCATGTCCTTACACTCAATCATCACTTTACCTTATAAGAGTTTTATAATATGAGTAATATTATATGCAAATAAAGATACTAATATATATAATCTAAATCTCAAATGTCAAAATGTCAAAATGTAATCAATCAGAAATAAATGTCTACTGGGTGTTGTTTAGGACATAAAACCTAACAATATTTGTACTAACAAACACCTAACTACTATATAAAAACCTAATCCCCATATACTCTACATGAGTAGTGAAAAATTTCTCAGGAAGAGCCTTGGTGAAAGGGTATGCAAGATTTTGGGTTTACGTGTATCCGCTCCACCACGACTTTCTTGTCATTGACGAATTGTTGTATGAGGTGTTACTTGCGCTTTATGTGCTTGCATCTCTTGTGATTCCTAAGTTCCTTGAAATTTTTTAAATCTCCTCTATTTTCACGGGACATGACAAGAGGCTTCTCAACATCACATACAAATCCTAGTTCCAAATAGAACTTGTGTAACAATACAATCTCCTTAGATGCATGTGAAGCTGCCACATACTTAGATATTTATGGGCCCGTGGGTGTGATAAAATAATGATGTAAAAAGCGCACATGCCTAAAAAACCAGTATTAACTCTCCACAAGTGTATGGGTTGTTACAAGTAATAAGAAAGTAAATTAAGTTCGTCCCTTAGGGATTTAGGTAGTTATTTTGATTCCTGTTCAATATTAGAGTACATTGTTTTAGTTGTTATTATTTGATGTATCCATATTGGTGATATATTAATATAGGTGTGTTTCGTTAATTGTTAAGGGATATTTCCCATTATTTGACAATTTCTTAATTTATTCCTTGATTTGGAAGATTATTACTTGTAGAGCATATTTGGTATAAATTGTGTGTTAATGTGAATCTCTTAAGGTTTATGGAATATAATTAGATACCAAATCAATTTCAAGGAGTTAAGAAAAGCAGATTCGGGAGGAATCATGAGATAAAAGAAACAAAGTTGAATTAGGAACGGAAAAGTTGCTAAATAATTCTGTCAATTCTGCAACTACGTTCACTACAGTGAAGATAACTATAAATCAGCGGAAGAGCCTTTACAGGGTTAGATAGATCTTTTTGATGTGTTCCTTTTAATATAATGAAATTTGGCCCAGTAACGAAGGAGATATGATCAAAAGAGTGAGCAGTGTTTATCCTGTCCTATATTTTAGGAAACAAATTTCAATTGGACTTGGACTCTAATTACTTGCCTTCCACTCCAAGATTTCGACTCAGGGTTAGAAAGCACCTTTAAATACAAACTACCTAGAGAGAAAGACAAGTAGTGGGAGAGTTGCAAACTCCTCTTCTCCATCCAATCCCTCTATCACTAGGGTAATTTGTATTAGATTCTTTAGCTTATCTTTGTTTCTAATTAATTTTATCCTTAGTTTATTTATTTGTCTTGAGTTATGAACTAATTATCCCATAGCTTGGGTTTGCATATGTATAATCTTTGAATTTTAATTCTTTAGTTGTTTTCACGTTATTTTGGATCACCCTTTAAATTGATTTAGCTACTTAGTTACTTTATATATCTACTTTATGTGATTTGACTAAAATACTGTAGTTCTTGCGGTGTACAACGTATATGATTACCATAGTAGTTAGATGGTTACCCGGAAGGGGTGTCAAATTATTGAAACACCACATAAACGTCGAGTGTGTGGTAGTGATCCTGATGGGCTTGCCTAACTAGATAATCACTAGGGTTTGATTTAACCACCTATCATTGCGCAGGGTCCCCTTACCCAAGTCCCCTAATAATTGTTAGGTTGCCACCTAGGTCCGCCCGTAAGGGGGTTAGGAGGAATACAAAATCCTGACTATTTACTCTAAGAGCTTTAATCACCCTTATAACTAGAATATTAATTAGAAGGATAAGTGCATACTAGCAATCCTAAGCTATGTGTCTCATCTCCATTCTAATATTATTTATTTGCATTATTAACTTTTGAATCCAAAACCAAATAAATATTAGTTCTTTTATTGTCTTTCTATTTAATAAGTAATTTCTCCTACACTTTCCTATATACACAAGTAGGTCTTACAGGTTAAATACCCTGTGAACGAACTTTGCTTACTAACTCTGTAATACTTTCAGTGAGTTTCTCGTGGTTGTTAAGTGTGTGTGTGTCCTTTATTCTTATCTTATTTATTCATTGTTGTATCACACGTTTGCCCCCACCAAGTTTTTGGCGCCGCTGCTGTGGATTTATCTTTAAGTTAGTTTATTTGTGTTTATTTAGTGAAGAAGTTTTTTTATTTGTTTTTAGTTTTATGCATTTTGTTTTAGTCTCTTCTCAGGTTTCTTAGGTATGGAGAATAATTACGCACTAAATATGCATGGGGTCCGAAGTGAAAATTTCTATCAAGAAGGTTCGAGCTACCAAATACAAGCTCCACCATAGCCCATGTATAATCCGCAAGAAGGCTCCAACAATGAGGTGTTACAAGACGTGCAAAAGGCCACGAACTTAAAGCTAGCCATCATGCAGATCCATAATATCAGATTACAGAAGGACAAAGAAAGAGTTCAAACCCTACACGATCTCAAAGGACGAACAGTAACCAACTTGAAACAAAATACTGAAAAAGTCATAGAGCACTCCGCGGAATTAATTACTTCAAATGATTCTCTTGCACAATTCATTAAAGATTCAACTGATAAAAGGAGATAAAGTGACACAAAGCTCAATGCTACCATATCAACAGTGCAACTCATGCACCAACAAATTCAAAAAATGGAGCAAAGACTAACCCAACTCACTACAATCAATCAACAGTTACAATAAGATTTAAATATGAAATTGGGGGATAGAAATATTGGGTTCAAGGATCAACCATAAGAACCAACCAAGCTTAGATTAGAAGAAGTAATTTTTAAGGATCAGAATGCACAAGAGGTTGAGAAAAATTTCAAGCATGTGGTTAGAGAAATGCAACAAGAGACTAAGGAAGAAGAGACAACTGCACAAAAGGTGCAAGAAGAAGAAAGTAAGGTGGACCCACCACCAACACAACCATCATCACCAATCAAATTGTGATAATTGAAGATTGGGAAAGTGAGGATGAGGTTGAAAGTACAACTGTAAGGAGTGCAGTAATTCCAACACTAGAAGAACCCACGAAGCTTAAATTAGACAAAGTGACAATCAAAGATAGGGGACAAGAGGTTGGAAAAGAAAAGAACAAGGCGGAGATACCGCCTACACATTCTCTCCTATCACCACCATATCTACAAAAAATTACATATCCTAGTGGTGATACTAAATCTGAAACATCAAGCCTAGAAAAAATCATTGTTCTTGTACTCGAAGTAATTGATAAAGCGCCTACAACACCAAAAGAGATTCCTTCTGAATATGGTAAGATTTTTGAGGCTGAGATCGAGACTGTGGACCTTACTAAAGAAAGATTAACAACAATCCCAAAGAAGCTACCACAAAAGATGCAAGATCTAGGAGCTTTATACTCCAAATCAATATAGGTGGTAAATTTGAGGCTAAAGTGATGTGTGACTTTGATTTAGGAAGGAATTTCATGCCCAAGAATATGTTTGAGAAGTTAGGCATGGGAGATGCCAAAAGAAAAGACATCAATTTGCTGCTCCTAGATAACTCCACGATAAAGCCATAGGGAGGCATTGAGGACATGCTTGTACATGTAGGTACTTTATCTATACCTATAGATTTTGTTATTCTTGATTGCATTGCAGGTCAACACTTTCCATTAATACTTGGACGCCCATTCTTGGCGACAAGTCGCAACATAATTGATGTTCATGAGGGAACCGTGACTCTCTGAACTGGGAAAGAATCCAAAACATTCCAATTTGTGGATAAGAAGCTTGAGGAGTCACGTAAGGTCCCAACATGCCGAGTTGTGACCAAGGAAGTTAAAAATAAAGTTCACAATAAACCCGTGAAGAAGAGAATCAAAAGTGAGTTTAGGGTTGGTGATGAGGTTGCATGGAAATCCCCCAAGAGAGAAAATAGACAACGGGGATTCAAAAATTCATGGATGGGTTTGTTTGTTGTTACAAGACTTGTTTCAGCAAAACATATTGAAAAACAAGCTAAAAAGGGTCACAAGCTTCGAATAGTAGATGTGCATAGCCTAGACCTCTGTTGGGGAGGCTATATAATCAAGAAATAATCCAAATATAACGTCTAAATTTGAAAGACCTTAAACAAAAGTGCTTTCCGGGGGAACATCCCACAATCTTTTATATTTTTATGTTTTTATGTTTTTTTAGATTAGTTAGTTTATGTGTTTTAGTGCATATTGCACTAATTAAGAAGGTATACGTGTTTTTGATGTGTAGGTATGCAAAGGTTTGAGTTTGGTGTGAAAAAATAGAAATTTTTTGGAGTTAAAAAGAGCTGGACATAAGCATTTTGCGGTATACCGCAGGTATTCGCGGTGTACCGCACCTATCACCGGTAGATATTGACCAAAACTTTGAACTTGCATAACTTTGCGCTCGGGTACCGGAATTCACTTGTTCTCGAGCCTAAATCTGATATTTTTTCGAGATTCAATGAATTAGAGAACACTTGGTTTGGAGATAAAATGAAAAATCGAAATCCAGCAGTGTCATGCGGTAAACCACACCATCCCCGTGGTGCACCGCACCAAAAGAAAACCGTCGCCACTGTTGAGGAATCAGGTTACATGTCGCGAGCAAGAGGTACCCTGCGGAAAACATACCTCACCCTCGGTGAACCGCACGATGAGAAACGTCACCACGGTATGAGTATTAGGTTCGATTATGAGATGAAGCACATATCATGCGGTACACCGCAACCTATCTGCGGTGCACCGCACCCCAAAACTGTATTGACCTTCGCGCAAGACCGTGACACGTGGGGAAAATAGTGCAGAGTCGTGGTACACCATACCCTTACCACGGTGCACCGCAAGACGCCGCCAGAGGAAGAAGAAAAGAGGTTAGCTTATATAAACTACGAAATTCTTAAACCTTATACCTCTTTCTACCCAAGCTTCCCAAACTCAATTAAAGCTTTTTACCAAAGCTTCACCGCACATCAAGACACTATCAAATCACAATAAATTCATATCCAAATCCTTCCCCACATCCTTCTAATTAGGATTGTAAATGAACCAAGCTGATCGCGAGCAGTTCGAGCTCGGCTCGGAAAAAGCTTGACTCGAGATTGTTCGTTAAACTAAACGAGCCGAGCTCGAGCCTAAAAACGAGCTCGTTTATTAAACGAGCCGAGCCGAGCCTGTTCGCGAGCTTTTCTGAAAAGGTCGTGAAAAATATAATTAAATTATAAATATCTATTACATATTGATATTTGACAATTTAAAAATTTAAAACCAATTATTATGACAAAAAAAACTTATCTTATCCAAACACTTACATGTCACTCTCCCCCTCTACCTGCCTAATTATAAAAGACCATTCAAAATTTAACAATCCAAAGAACGAATACGTGATTGTATTTAATGATAGATTACAATAGTCAAATTACGTTCTAATTAAATATTTATATAATTAAAAGATTTGCAACAATCTATCTTATAATTAATCCATAAAATCCCAAGATAAAAGAAGTGCTTTCGAACTCGAAATAGATTTAAACAAGCTTTTGAGCTCGAGCTCGAAACACTTTTAAACCGAGCTTTCGAGCTCGAGCTCAAACACTAACTTCAAAGCTCAGCTCGTTCAAATTTATAAATAAATAAACAAGCATGTACATCTACTATTCGGCTCGACTCGGCTTGTTTACTGCCCTACTTCTAATAAAAAATCAAACACCCAAATCATTCCAAAACACCTAGAATCCATGAAACATAATCATAAAAATCTTTTTCCAAAATTCCTTAAATTGATATCATCAAAGCTTGATTCCATCACACCCACATAGAAAATCATCATCCTCACATTTTTCCTAACCCATTCAACACCTTAATTATCCATAATCAGAAGATAGTTCAAGAGTGTTTAAACCTATGAGATGGGGATCAAAAGAGAGGATGAATAGAACAAATATATTATCTAGTGTAAGGAAGATGAAGAATCAAATCAAGGTATTGGGTGAGATCAAGAAGAAATCAATCGACATTGGTAGTAGTTTGGGAACAAACAAAAAGGTAAATTGGGTCAAGTGATTAGAGAGGGGCTAGCAGTGGTGAATCAAAGAGAAAAGGAGTTACATATTTTAAGGAGAATACCACAACCTCTCCATATCGAGATCCCAATACCAAGATGAACACAACTTTCAAAGGTTTAATTAGTTGTTGCCACAATATAAATTTCTTGGATGAACACCTTCACACGAGAGAGTAATAAAAAATATTGGAGAAGGTAAGAACAAGAGATTTCTATAGTTGTATGATTGATTGGGATAAATCGCAAAAAGATGTAAGGGAATGCAAAATTGGTGATACAAGAAGTTTACATACAAGAAAAGAACTAAACCCTATCTTGGGGATTGATCATGTGAGGCAATAGCCTCGAAGAGTATGTTTTCTTTCTTCCCTACCATTTTTTGTACTTGCAATATATGTTTTAAATTTTAATTTCTTTATCGAGTCTTTTCGAGTCGTGGGGACATGACTCATTTTCTGAGTTGGGGGTGTGGGGATTTGTTGTCCCTCATCTCCACTTTTTGTGTTTTATTTCTTTTTAGGAATAAATTAAAAAATTGATAGAAGGTATTAGATTTAGAGTGTGTTTAATAGCTTTAAAGCATAAGCTTAGTGAGTTAATGATAGTAAGTAACATGTTTATGAGCTGATTATTTTATATGCTTTGAGTATGAATAGGAAACACACATTCATAGTAAAGAAAAGATTAGTAAGCAATGTGGTAGAAGTATGTTTGATCTTAGGGTGCCTTGAGGGGTGTGTAGACCGTGAGATCCGAGCTAGTTGATAAACCCAATTAATGAACGTGCTAAAGGTGACAAAGTAACGAAATTACATAGTTTAGAAAATGATTAAGGCGGTTCTTTGATAAGCCTTTGTTTCCTTTTAGCTTGTTATCCATTTATTATATTTATATCCTTCTCATCCCCTTCTAGCCTTTCTAAAGCCTTTCTATTTAGCCATATTACAAATCATACCCTTTAGATTTTAGGACTTTTCCATATGACCCGTACTTGAATCGCGGTGCATAGACAGTCGTTTTAGAGCTTGAGTTTGGGGTGGTGGGTTCACCATTATGTAAAATATTACTGGGTTGGGTTTTTGAGCTTATGTATTTGTGCTCTATATTTGATGATGATTCACGGTTTTATATTGTAACCCTTTGATGGGGTAAACGTGAATGAGAAAAGAATTAAAAAGAAATATGTTGAAGAAGTAGCATGATATCTCACATAAAAAATAGAGTCATATCTAAAATTAGAAAAGACAAATTGATATGAAAAGATTATATTATTTGGACCGGCAAAGTGGAATTTTTACGTGGTCATCTCAAAGCTTTATTGTTGGGTTATTGGGGATGCTAATTATTGCATCAATTGAGTGAGAACATCTTATGAGAGTAACTCAAGCTCTAGGGCGATTTGTTGATGGCTAGTGAGGAGAGAGCCAAAAGCTCACTCTGATTATCCAAATATATGATCATATTGTCCCTAAGTCAATATTACAACCTTGAAGACCTTATGATTCTTTTCTATGTGATCTAGAAATAATTGAACCATTAAAGAGTAGTTAGATGGATCATTGGATACTAGATAGGCTCGATGAACAATATATATCATCCATGTTAAACTAAGTGCAGAACCTCTCCTTCGTGCATTGCAAAGCTAATCTGATCTTGAATTTGAACCGTGTTGAATGTTTGTATGACAAGTATATAGGTAATTTAGCTTGTAAATATTATTAAATGAAATTTCTAAGTAGTTGTTTTGATTTTTTATTCATATTCTTCAATCTCCTTTCAATTGTGCTTAATTGTAGTAGGTGTATTCAGAGACTTCCATATGTTCTTATTCTTTATTGTATCGGGACGATACAACGTTGAGTTGAGGGTCTTGATATCTCCATATTTTTAATATATTAATATAGGTTTGAGACACCATTTCAGGTGTATTTCTTTCATTAAAAAGGGATTTTTCACATTATTTGATAATTTCTTAATTCATGCCTTGATTAGGAAGATTATTACTTTTAGAGCATATTTGGTATAATTTGTGTGTTAATGTGAAGCTCTTAAGGTTTATGGAATATACTTAGATTCCAAATTAATTCCAAGGAGTTAAGGAAAGAATATCAAATAGGAATCAGGAGATAAAAGGAAACAAAGTTGAATTAGGAAAGGGAAAGATGCCAAATAAATCTGCCAATTTTGTAGCTATGTCCACTAAAGTGAAGATAACTATAAATCAGCTGCGATTTTGGAAGAGCCATTACAAGGTTAGATAGATCTTTTCGCTGCGGTCGTTTTTATATAAATTACTTAAAATTTGGCCCAGTAACGAAGAAGATGTGATCAAAACAATGAACAATGTTTATCTTGTCCTATATTTTAGGAAACGAATTTGAATTGAACTTGGACTCCAATTACTTCCCTTCCACTACAAGTGATGTCTCCTCATTTGTGATGGATTTATGTTAAGATGAGACGTCATTTTTAGTGATTTAGAAGTCTTTCTAATTGATTTTCTTGAGAAATAGTGCACTTTCCTATTTTGAGTCTTGATTTAGTGAAATAATATTTTTAGAGCATGTTGGGTTTAATTGTTTATTTAGTGTGTAGCTTTAAAGATAATTATGGAGATTAATTAGAGTCCAAGTCAAAGACTACAACTTATGGAAAGAGATTAGCATGGTAATTGGAGATAAGGAAACAAAAGCTAAAAATATGGAAAAGGAAAAGCTGCCTAAATCTGAGATTCTGCAGCACACGCCTAAACAAGTGGTGATTACTCCTACAAGGAAGCCGATTTTGGTAATTTCCTTTCATAGGGACGTAGATAATTCTGTGAGGATTCTTTTGGAGCAAAACCGACCAATAACGAAGAAGATATGCTCAAAACGGTCCGTCAGTGTTTATCTTTATTTCCATACGAATTTGAGTTGGGCTGGGAGTCCAATACTTTATCTCTTCCTCAAGAAAACGAATTAGGTCTTCTAAATACCTATAAATACACCCTTATATCACTTGTAAAATCACCCTTGCTTAGTCCAAACCTTATAATTATTTCTTAGTTTATTGTAGAGAGCAAGATGATGTCTTTTGTAATTTCTTTTAGTTTATTTCCATCAGGTATGAACTAAACTCCCCATCGCTTGGGTTTTGCATCATGTATAATCTATGAATTCTAATTCTTCTATCTAAGTTTCTTTGGGAATTACATGTTTTAATCTGATATTAGCTACTTACCTTTATATTTGTTTATGTGTTTTGATTTATTGTCTTTCCTAGAACTGATCACTTTAGGATTGTTTTAATAGTAGTTAGATGGTCTCCTTAACTGGGTGTTTAACTATTGAATCACCACATAACGTCTAGTGTCGATATTAGTTCTGACAAAACATGATTCTAACTAGATAGTCATTAGGGTTTGTTTTAATCACCATATCACCAATGATTGAAGTGTTTTCTTAGGGCCTTGGTAGCGCTTGATAACCCTATTTGAAACCACGTCTTGGTTGTGCCGTAGCCCCCTTAGTCGCTCTCAAGGTCTAAGGTATGGGAATTTAGAATCCTGACTAAGTACACAAGAGCTAATATTCTCCCTTATAAACTAGATCTAATAGAAAGAATTAGAAGGATTAGTGCATACTAGCAAAACCTAAGCTATATCTCTCATCTCATATTCTTAGTTATTTTATTGTCTTTATTTTCTTAGTTTAAATAATTAATTTCTAAAATCTATTTGCTTTTACTTTCTGTCTTTAATTATTTACTCTTACTCGTTATTTCTACCCACGTGATTAACACACTTAAGTCCCTGAGAACGAACTCAACTTACTAACTAAAACTTGCATACGTCCTGTAATACTTGCAGTAATGTGCCTGTCTAGGGTGAGAGTGCGTAGTTTTCTAGACTTTATTTATCATATTTTTATCACACCCTAGGCGACGCTAACAAGATTTCGACATAGGGTTAGAAAACACTGATAAATACACCCTCTTATCATTGTAAACATGTCCTTGTTCATATTAAGATCTAGAATTACACTTATAATCATCTAGAAAAGCAAGATGACCTAGAGAGGAAGACAAGAAGTTGGAGAGTTGCAAACTCCTCTTTTCCATCCTATCCCTCTATCATTAGGGTAATTTGTATTCGATTATTTAGCTTATCTTTGTTTCGAATTACTTTTATTCTTATTTTATTTTTATGTCTTTAGTTATGAACCAACTTTCCCATAGCTTGGGTTTGCATATGTTTAATCTTTAAATTCTAATTCTTTATTTGTTTTCACGTTATTTGAGATTAACCTTTAAATTGATTGAGCTACTTAGTTACTTTATATATTTGTCTTATGTGCTTTGACTGAATGACTGTAGTTTTTGCGGTGTACAGTGTATAGGATTACCATAGTAGTTAGATGGTCACCTAGAAGAGGTGTCTATAATTGAAACACCACATAAACGTCTAGTGTGCGGCAGTGATCCTGACAGGCTAGCCTAACTAGATAGTCACTAGGGTTTGATTTAACCACCGATCATTGCGCATGGTGCCCTTACCCAAGTCCCCTGGTAATTGTTAGGTTGTCACCTAAGTCCACCCGAAAGGGGGTTAGGAGGAATATAGAATTCTGACTATTTACTCTAAGAGCTTTAAACCCTTATAACTAGAATATTGATTAGAAGGATAAGTGCATACTAGCAATCCTTAGCTATACTTCTCATCTCCATTTTGTATTATATTATTTATTTGCATTATTATCTTTTAAATCCAAAAGCAAATAAATATTATTTCTTTTATTGTCTTTCTATCAAACAAGTGATTTCTCCTACACTTCTCTATATCCACAAGTAGATCTAACAGATTAAATCCCTACAAACGAACTTTAATAACTAACTAAACCTGCAAACAATTTGTAGTACTTGTAGTGAATTTTTCGTGGTTGTTAAGGGGGTGTGTCCTTTATTCGTATCTTATCTATTCATTATTTTATCACACCTTTTCCCCCACCATTATTAAAAGATAAAAATATGATGAACGTATTTTTTTTGTATTACAATAAATAAATAATTATCCAACGAAGATAATAACACAAGGCCATGCACCTAATCTATTGATGTAATAGTTCTAAAAATAAATTGGTTGTTCTTATTAACTGGGATCCTAAAGTCTCTCTGACTCCCATAAGGGTCGACTTAGAAAGATCGCGTACTCGGATTCTGAGAGATCAAAGCTTAAACCCTAGAGGCTACTTGGCTAGTCAAGATCAATCGCCTTACTAATGCACACCAAGCGTGTATACACTAATCTGTAACTGTAATTCCTTTCCGGACGCAACCTCAATTTCTTAGGCTAATCACTATTCGGCCAAGATACTATTAGTATTTACCTCAAGTTGTATACCCAGTAGATGCAAAACTAAATTTAAATGAAATACCAAAAGAACAAATTAAACAATAAAACTCGGTTCATGTAACTGAACTTGGAATGCAAAGCTTAGAGATAAATTAAAGACAAAAGATATATCTAGCGCTAATTACCATAAGTATTGAGATGCAGAGGTGGAGAACTGATGTTGTGAAACTCCAACTCTTGATTCTTCCTTATCTAAATCCTCTTGGTCTCTTCTATGATGAATTCTTGATGAAAGGTAAACTCTAGTGGCCAAGGGATGCTTTTCTAATGTTGAAAGCTAATATTTATAAGTGGGAAAATGTTTTAGGGTTTCCATCTGTCATGAGCTAGGTTTAAATGACCTAGCAAATCCCAAAAAATGTTTTCCTCCAAGAGGGGGCTGGTTTGTGTCATGCTTACTGCAAAATTCCTAACTTTTTCGTGACAACTCTGAATTGCAAAATCTCAGTGGCCATGTGCTCCTTATTTAGGGCCCTATATTGATTTAAAAGGGATCATCCAAATTCTTTGTAAATATTACATGACATAATAAACAATTCACTTTCTAATTATGTCCGACAACTTTTCACTTTCTAAAAATAGTTTCTTTAGTCATTTACTCTTGGTTTCCTTATTTGATATCCTTTACTCGACTTTTCATCCATGCTTTGGCATCTTATTAATCAAACCTCTCAGCTTCTTAATATTTGTGCCACAAAGTCTTTCGGGAAATATCTTGGCATCCCACTCTCACTTAAAAGAGCTAAAAGTGGAAACTTAAACTATATCAAAGATAGATTAATTTCTAAATCCACAAGCTAGGTACACAAACTATTATCTGATGGAGGTAAAGAAGTGCTCATCAAAGCTGTGATACAATTGTGATGTCAATATTCGAGTTCCCCACTTCATTATGCAAGAAACTAAGCAGGCTCATTGCCAATTTCTGGTGGAACTCTGGTTTCAAAAAGAGAATTCATTTGGTTTCATGGAAAAAGATTTCTTAAGGAAAAACTATGGGTGGAATCGGTTTTAGAGATTTTCGGAAAATGAATCCTACACTTCTTGCAAATTAAGCTTTGAGAATCGTCAACAATCCTAATTCACTGAGATCACCAACAAATGGGAACCCGCTAGCGTTGTCTCGGTGGCAGTCGATAAAGAAGGAGAAAGTAATCACAGAATAATAAAATGCTATGAAAATAACTGTATTGCGGAAGGCGAAATCTGGGCCATCCTTTTGGTCATAAGATTTGCAGCAGATCTCTCTCTTCAGTGTATCTCGTTCTACTCTGATAACCTTACAATTGTTCAAGACACTAACAAAAATGTGGGAATCAATCGAAGGGTCCAACCAGTGACTACTGAGTTCTGAAGGTGGATGGAAAAATTCTCGGCATGGAAGGTACTGTATATCAAAAGAGAACTCAACGGAATAGCGGATACACTTTCTAAATGTGTGAGACAAAATTTGAACTTATCCGAATAGAATGACAAATCGTTATTCGACTCATTTATTTATCTTTTCAATCAATGTAGGGGAAAAAGTTGGTTAATCATCCTTTTGCAATCTTTTTCTTTAAAAAAAAAAAAAGAATGCTTGTAAAATAGACAATGAACAGTTCAGTTATAAGGATCATGAAAGAAAAAGAATAAAAGAAAAAGAAAGAAGAGAATGTGGCTAAGGTTTATGGCTAGCCAGACTAAGGAAAAATAAAAAATTGAATTTTAAATTGTGATCTTTTATTTTAAAGGAGTTGTTGAAGTAATTAAATTGGTTATTTAATTTTAAATTTTAACTTTCTGCAAGAATTTGAAACTGATTCAACTACTTTAAAATCTTTTAAATAAATTTGTTCAATTTTTTAATATTTTTAATAGCAATATAGTTTTATTAGACTAGTTGAGTTAGGTCAATTGTTGAAAATCGTGCTATTTTTATAACTGGTATTTATAAAATTAGTCATAATACGATTAAGCGTAAGCTCGTTCGAACCATCCATATAATAAACAATATAGTTTTTCCTTTTATCTTACTAAGTTCATGTATTACGTGTCAATAAATCCTCATAAAGAAAATTATATAATAATTATTCATTTATTTGTAAAAAATATCAAACTTAAAGTTAAAAATATACATAGGTGATGGTTTAAATTATCTAACCCATCCCAAAAACATTTAACTAGTTAACGTTATTTCAACGGACAAGAGTCTTGATTCTCTTTTTAAACACTACATGTCGAAACCGAATCAATTACTCCGAATCCAAATGACTCTAGGATGTATTGAAAAAAGAGGTTGAAAATATACACAACACAACAAGACAACATAGATAAGCCATTCACAAAATGTTGGCAAGTTTGCCAACATATTACATACGACATATGACAAACACAAATCCTCTTCTTAGTTAGTTATATATATTGATATGAGATTCATGGTTAGAACAGCCTCTGACGTGATCTGAATAGAAAAGTTGAACCATATGTTGAAGATAAGATTTCAACAAAAAGTGGATATTTGAACCACATAAACATCAATGGCACCAAAGAAAACAACCCGAGTAAAGTAGGAACATTTGCTAACCCATGCTGGTTGCATATAAGGAATGTAGTGCAGAAAGCTATCATCATGGCTGCTAATGAGACAATAAGTGTCGTGATTCCAGTTAGTAGCCAAAATGGTAATGACTCGTGAAAGTCTTCTTCTGCATACCGGGAAGTAAGGATACACAAGAACATTATTATTGAAGTAGAAGAAGAAAGCATCGCTACTATCTCTGATATCATAAAAACCACGAAGAATCTCTCCCCTAATAAAATTGGCATACCACTTTGGCTGTTATTACCACCTGGGATTGTGAAGGCTGTAGTGAAAACCACAGTGGTAATAAGTGTTGCCACAACCATACATGCATGAGCAGATTTCTTCATCCATTTCTCCCCATTCTGCATTAGTTCATTATGCTCCTCTATAAACACATCATGTGGTGTTTTCTTGTTCGAATTTTCCATGTTTCTGTATGAAGTTGGAACAATCTTTTCTACTTCCTGTTCATCCATATCAAGGACAAAAAATTACATTCTCAATATATAAATATAGTAACTATCAAAAGTATTAATACCTTATACCACAATAGCTCTCTTTGCATTTGGAGTGCTGCCCCAGGGAGAACATTAAGTTGACATGAAGGTGGTAAAAGTGCAGCTAGATGAAGCATATTATTGCCGTCATCTTGTTGATAACTTGCGATCAAACCTTTAAGTGCTCCAATTTCATATATCAAACTAAAGATGTTTTCATACCGATTCAAAACAGCAATATGAAATATGGTGTGTTTTGACCTATTAACTTTGTATAACAGATCAGGATGTCGACGAAGAAGATCAACTAGAAACTCAAAGTTCCCTAAAGTTGCTGCGACAAATAGAAGGCCTACTATATCTTCTGCTATTGAGTTCTCAATGCTTCTCTGATGATCAATTACACACCATATTTGATTAAGTAGATAATGAACTTTAGCTATCCGTGAATATTCATCTCTTCTTGATTTCTTCCAAAAGCCTGGATATGAGTTTATGTTAATGATGAGATAATCCCTTTCATTACTAAATCTTCCCAAATTTATCTTGGTCATTGACTTGTAAATTACAGTGCCACTAGATTGATCTAAGTATGTATTCATTTCTTGTAAAAAATAAAACTTAAGTTATATTAAATATCTTAGAGAATGAGTAATGATATATACCACCTAAAATTATACTATCCAAGTATACCATCCATGACATGGCATGAATTGGTTGGTTATAAATCGTTGATCTATTTATTTTTCTGATCTAATTAACGATTTATTACCAACCAATTCATACCAGGTTATGGGGGGTAATTAGGTGGTATATTGGATGGTATATATATACGTTGATATGGAAAATCAAAATTGTAAATATACCCCTTATATTGCCCATGATTGGATATAATTAGAACTAAATGATATTTTTTTTAAATAGTTATTAATGAAAAGAATAATACTTCAGCAACTTTGATGGACAATTATACAAGTTTTCAGTAGCAAATACCAAGATTAAGATCTTAAAAAATGAGAACTCACTTGGATAGATGATTTTGTACCAAGATCTCATTTGATCTTCAACAACAAATGCAGCTGGTTTTCGAGCTAGCATCACCAATGGTCCTTCACTGTTATCATCCTTACTCACCGCCAATAAATGACAGTGTTCCACCATTTGCGATGCTATACAAATGTTACAAGTGCCTATCATGCAAGCAACTAAATATGCTTTAATTGTCCGTATTCAAAAATAGCATAGTGTGACAATAGAAGAGTATTACCATATAATCCAGTGGAGATGCATGTGTTGAGAATTGTACAACCATAAGTAGCATTCTCAGGCCCAAATCCAATAAAACGAAGAAGATAATCAGCCATATCACTATGCCCTGATAGTACAGCCATGAAAAGTGGTATCACACTCGCATGATTATGAATGTTAGGAAGTCGCTCATTTTTTTCAACCAATAAAGATGCAATCTCTCGATTTCCAGCTGAAGCAGCAAAATGAAGGGCAGTACTTCCATAACTGTTAGTGATTTCTAAGTCTTCCATATTCATTCTCTCCAGCAACTTCACAACAAAATCCATGTGTTTTTCTTCACCAGCTCCTGCTAGTATATGTAAAACAGTCTCTTTAGTAGACGTATTAATATGAGCTCTTACTAAGTTGTTGTCTTCTCCAAGAATTTCCTCAGCAGCATTCCAGTTACCCGTCATTGCAGCATGAAGAAACTTCCCCGAACGAAGGAGATTCATTTCTATAATTGAATTAGACATTTAATTAACATAATTATCACAGGACTTAGGGTATATATATATATATATATATATATATATATATATATATATATATATATATATATATATACACAAAGAGAAAACCTAATACAAAATTACAATCATACCGTATGGACTAGTCTCTTCTTGTGGTACCGTGTTGACGTTTAATGTTACCATTTGAGCTGTTTCCATTAATGCCTCGACAGATTACCTGATTGAAAGAAGAATTACAAAGTGTAACTAACAACTAGAAACACTCTTATCTAGGGCTTTATATAGAGGCCAAAAAGGTAAATAAATTAGTGGTATAGGAAGTAGAGAATACATGCATGGAAACTACATGATGAAATAATTATTGTTAGTGCGCAATGCACTGTAAAATGCTAATGTTAATGTGAAATTTCTGGTGGAAGACTCAGACTTTATCACTTTTTCTACCAAAAAGATATAACCAATGCAATTAGAAATTGTCATTAGTGTTTGATGACTATTGTTGGGTTCGTCACATTATGCTTTATGTGACGAAGTAATGAGATTAATCTTAATCAAAAAGCTCCAAACTAAATACAAGTTTATTAATTACATTCAATTCATCCAAATAAAGTTCAAAAATTAAAATAAATACAAGTCGATAAATTACAGTTTTGTTAATCAAACTAAAGTATTAATCGTGCCAAACAATTATACTCAAACTTATTGGACCAGTAATAAATTTGTGGATATTTATATGCCATATTTGTTACTTAATTTAGACCCAATTTACTCACCCTTGATACCGAATTTTAAACCCAACCCAAAAATGCTCAAATTGTAGTAAGTTGATATATAAGTTTCTAAAGTGTTATTGGATAAGCTGAGTTGGAAAGTAATGCACGATGATACAACCTTGTGGAGTGTTATTATGAAACAAAAGTACTTCAAGTCCAACTCGCTTCACTACGTATCGAAGGCTACGGATTCTAGGATGAGTAGGTCCATCGTGGAAGGTATTGTCGTAGTTAGGCGGGGATCCTGATGGCTCTTGTTTAATGCGATGGAGGTGAGTTTTTGGTTAGATAATTGGGTGGGGGATCGACCCCTTATTGAGTACGCCATCTCGGCTGTTGAGGTTGGTGATAAGTTTAAAAAAGTCAAGGAATATACGCTTGGGGATGGTTCGTGGGATTGGGACAGATTCCAATACCTTTTACCAGCCTCGAAACTTTTAGAGATCACGGAATTGCGGTTACATATTGACACGGAGAGTAGTGATAAACTCTCTTGAACAAGGGATATACATGGGATTTACACTACGAAATCTGCTTCATGGGATCATGAGACAAGTGTTACGCGGTCTATAATCAAGTGGGATAAAATTTGGAAGCATAAGTGTTTTTAACGGATTAGGGTCTTGATATGGAGAGCAATACACGAGAGGCTAGCGACGTGTGGGAATTTGTATAAAAGGGAAGTTATAGAATCGGGATTCTGCCCGTGTTATAGGGATGCGGAAGAGAGTGCGAGTCACTTATTCATCGATTGTGTTAAGACTAGAGAAATCTGAATTTAGTGAGGGAGGAAGCGCTTCGCTGTAATATTAGTAGTGATACAGGGGTATCCAACTGGTCCTTGGAAGATTTAAATGTTGCAGGGAGCTCATATGCAATTTCTGAAAATCATATTGTTTTGAGGGTGGATAATATTGATGGTCTTGAACAGGTATAAAGGGTTACTCCAATCAGCTTCGCGTCTGGCTTGTAACCTCCAGGAGCGCACTAGCTACATCGCATGGACTCAGCGTTTAGTGGCGCGAGCTTAGGGGCGTCTAGAGTGGAGCACGGTACAGCTACTAATGTGATATCAGAAATAGGGGTGTTAGTGCGGAATTCTCAGTTGGAAGCGGTTCAGGCTCTTAGTGATTCGAACTTAAATCTCACCAGTAACGCGAACAACCAGAAATCTACTAATCTAGCAGTAGGTTCCCCTGGTACAGCTGTGTCGACTATAAAGCAGGTCCCAATGGTAGGATAAGAATCTTTCTAGCAAGAATTACTACTCGGGTATTCAGTGGAGTGTCTTCTTTGGTATGCTAATCGATTTAATTTGGAAAGAACGAAACAATACTGTGTTTAAGGGTGGAACATTTTCTATAGCTAAAGTGTTGATTCGAAAGGCCAAATTTGTAGCTGCGAACTATTCGCGACTATCGGGAATTATACTTGGTAGAGTATCGGCGGGCCTTTAGCGACTTCATTTCGTGGGGTGGACAAAGCCGAGCCGCGGCTTCAAGCTTAACAGGGATGGGAGTTTCAATAAATGGTGGAAGAACGGAGGTGGTGGAGGTGTCATTAGGGACGGAGGGTTTTCGATGAAAATTAATCAAGAATTGACAACTCTAACTGAGTTTGCTGCTCTTAGTCATGGACTTTGTATGGCGGAGAAGTTGGGCTTGAAGGAAATGGTAGCTGAAGTAGATTCTTGGGAAGCTTTGGATATTATTAGACAGGGAAATCATGACAGAAGTCCGGCTGCGATATGGGTTCAAAGGATTCGTCAATCGTTTCGCAACAATAGGTCCTTTAGTGTTCGAGGTATTTTTAGAGAGAGTAACTTGTGTGCAGACTGGCTTGCTAAGATTGGAGTGTCACAAGAGGCGCTGTACTATAGACACGATAATCCACCTAGATGTGCTTGGAGCATTCTTACGCGAGACAGAATGGGATGGAAGGCTCCACGTTTGATTCATAGTCCACGATTAATTAATGATGTTCTAGACTAGCGCTTGTTCTTGTTTAGTACTATTCCACGATCCTTTGAGGGATCTCCTTTGTAACAAAAAAACACATTTTGCCGATTCGTGGCATTTTTTTTAAATTGTGATATAAAAAGTAAGGTATTTGTTAAAAAATAATATAATATAAGGTAAAGTTATAAGATAAATATAGATTATTCTTTCTTCAACTAGTGTAAAATACAATGGGATGAACGTCAGATATTTATAAGAGATATATAACCATTCATTTCATACAATATTTGTCCTACATAAAGAGAAAATAGGAAAACGGTGTAGAATGCAAAATGACATCCATTCAATGCTAATTAATTGTATTATTTACAAAACTCCCACTTGGATATCCGTTTCTTATGAAATTTGGCTCATTAAAACATTTCCAAGAAAAACCATGTGGGTTTAAAACTTGGACGAAGAAAAAAGAGTACATATGCGTAGGTTATCTTCAAATATTGTCTCGTTAAATTCTTGCCAAGAAAAACATAGTGGGATAAAAACTTTGTCGAAGGAAAAAGAGTAGAATGTCTTGTTCATACTCCCCCTGTGTTGGCAATGATTTCGTAAATAAATCTGTAAATTGTAACATGATTGTATCTGTCGAATGTCAATATCCTCATTCTTATGTAGCTCGTGTGTGTATAAACTTTGGTGAAATATGTTCCTTTTAGTAGCCTTTGATATATCTATTTCGAATTTGTGTGAACAGGTAACTCAGGGTGGCTATCGGTTCCGGTCCATCGGTCCGCTGGACCGGACCAAACTAGACGGTTCTGGAACCGGGACCAAACCAAAGCAATAGTAAACCACCGAACCGCTCCAGACCATAGTTCCCATAACGGTCCGGTTCCTATTTAGAAAAACCCTGTTTGGACCGGTCCGGAACGGACTGGACCGATAAGTTAATTTTTTTTATTAATACAATACACAACCCATTCCCACTTGCCCCATTTACTTCACCCCATTACACGCGTATAATCTATCTCACCCAAACCCACCTCCCCTATTTACTCCACCCTCTCCATCAACTTAATTCCTTGCACCAAACCCACATCCCCCATTCGATTCCCATTTGAAATACGTCTCTTATCTTCACTATTGAAAAATTAATTGGTGGTGGCTTGATTAATTGGTGGATATGGTGGTGGTGGTGGGTGGTTTGACTAATTCGTGGCTATGGTGGTTTGTCTAGTTCTTGTTGATGGTTTCAAAAAGTGTAAGTTTTCTATTGATATTTGTGTATATATATATACTCTGGTGTAGATTGAGATGTTAATTGATTTATCTTTTGCATGGTGAATTACTGGAATATTATGATGTTTCAGGACGTGGGTAGAAGGATGATGAAAGAGTTATTGGTAATCTTCTTTTTAGTCCCTTGGTTTTGTGAAAATTATTGATTTAGTCCCTGTGTTAACCTGATTTCCGAATTGTTACTACTAGTCCTTCTGTTGTGCTAAATTGTTTCATATCTTGGTTAAAATGTGTGATTTTATTATGGGAATTAAAGAATTATTTCGAAAATGATATAAAAATCCCTTTTTTGGTGTGACATTGCTATGGAAAATCCTTCTATTGTGCTATATTGCTTCATATCTTGGCTAAAATGTGTGATTTTGTTGTGGGAATTAAAGAATTATTTCGATAATGAGATAGAAAGTCCTTTTGTTGTGTGAAATTGTTAAGGAAAGTCCTTTTGTTGTGTGAAATTGTTAAGGAAAGTCCTTTTGTTGTGAGTAATTGCTTCATATCTTGACTAAAATGTGTGATTTTGTTGTGGGAATTAAAACATATTTTCGAATGATTATTTAGACCTTTCGTTGTGTGAAATTGCTATGGAAAGTCCTTGCGTTGTGTTAAATTGCTCCATATCTTTCCTAAAATATGTGATTTTGTTGTGGGAAATAAAGTGTGTCAAATAGTTGGTATTTTCGAATTACAGTTTGTAATTGAAATTGTTTAATGGTTTTGAGTTGCTAAGACTCTATACCTCCCCCATATGGTTTTGATAGTAAAGCTTATGGTTTTTGTGAATTACAGGTTGTAAGTGAAAGTGTTGAATGTATTTCTTTTAATTTGCAAATGTTGATTCCATTTGTTTAGTGATTTTGCAAGTTTGATCCCTATGTTTTCTTAATTTGCGAATTGAGGAAACTTTGAAAATTGCGAAGTAAGGTCCCTATGGTATTTGGTTATGTGAAATAAGGACCTTATGTTTTATAATAATTTGCAAATTGATGTCCCTATGTTTTATTGATTTGCGAATTGAAGTTGGTAAGATCAAGGAGTTGAAATGTATTTTGAATTGACAAGATTTTTAGAATTGACGGGTTTAAGGTTTTGAAAAAAACATTTATAGAAGATAACTATCTTCATGAATTTGCCCCAAAATTTTCTAAAATGGTTCAATTAGACCAAAATACCTTTAAAACATCTTCTTTAAGTGTTTGAAATGATGATTATAATTCTGAAAATTTACAAAGTAGACGCTAAACTTTTAGGAGATGTTTTTTTGGTCCAAAATGCCCTTGGGCGGTTTTATGATGACATTACATTATTATTTGCAAAGTAACATTTAATTATCAATGTGTTATATTTGAAATTTTTGCAAAGGAATGGGAAAGATGAACTTAATGTGTACATTGGCTTAATGTGACTCTGGGTTTTTCAGGCGGCAACTTAGTTGTGATTATTTATTTCAAAAGCTGATAAAGAGATTTGGTGTTGAGATATTCTGATAAAAAGCTAATAATTTATTTATTTCAATTGTTATGTTTGTCTATTTATTTCAATTTAAATGGGTTGTAATAATTTATTTACTTGTCTAGTTTTTTATTTTTGTATTTTACTCCTATAGTTTGGCTAGTTTCGATTTTTGAACCTCAAATATTAGGTTAAAAAGCAAACAACTATTTAAATGAAAACTATGATTTAAAATTCAAACTCAAAAAAATAAGTTTTAAAAATTGAATATGTTTTTATAATCTATTTATATATAATAATAAAATATTTTTCTTATAAATGTACAACTAAATAACAAAGTATAAAAAAAACTATGTACAAATAAAAATCAAAGTATTCATTTATATTGTATAAGCATTTAAATTGTGTTATTAAAAAAACAAAATAAAAAAAAAACCGGTTAGAACCGTCCGGAACCGGTTTACCTGATTCTTCTTACCAGTTCGGACCACAAGATTTACCAAAGTGGAACCAGACCGGACCGAACCGGTCCGGAAAAAAGAGGACCGATAGACCGGACCGGTAAGGCCCAGATCCACTAAGGACCGAACCGGTCCGTTAGCCACCCCAACAGGCAACATTATCGTCATACAATATTGTTGGTATTTTCTTATTGAGGATAAATAACACGTTTCTCGGATATATTGAACTAGAGATCTTAACCATATACATTCTCAACTTGCTTCATGTAGTGCCAGTATTTCAGAGTGATTAGATGAAGTGGCAACTAAAGTTTGTTGCACGGATCCCCATGATATTGCACCACCACCAAAGTCAACACGTAAGCACTTTAAAATCTGCCTTTGTGAGGGTCTGAAAGATAATCAGTATCAGCATAACCTATTTGTCGTCTGAATCTTTTGAGTAAAACAAAACCAAATCTGTTGTTCAATGAAGATAATGCAAGACATGTTTAATTCCATTCCAATGCCTTTTTGTTGGTTATGGGCTAATTCTTGCCAATAGATTAAATGGGAATACTATGTCAGGTCTTGTACAATTTGCAAGGTACAATATTGATCAAATGGAACTAAGATATGGTACTTCCGAACCTAGTAATTCTTCTTTTTTTTCTCGTGAACGTAACCGACCTTTATTTATATCCAGTGATCGAACAACCATAGGTCTACTTCACGGATGAGCCTTATCCATATAAAAATGTTTCAAATTTTTTTAGGTATATGTTGATTGATAAATAAAGATCTCGGATGACAAGTGTTCGATCTGCATGTCGAGACAAAATTTTGTCTTTCCAAGGTTTTTCATCTCAAATTCTCTCATTAGATAACTAGCAGTCGTGATAAGCTCTTTGGAGTACCCACGAGATTTAAGTCATCCACATATACTGCTTTATGGAAAATCCATTTATATATTTCTTGATAAAAACACAAGGACAAATTAGATTGTTGATGTATCCTTCCCTATAAGGTATGCATTGAGGCGGTTATACCACATTCTCTCATATTGTTTTTAATCCATACAAGGATCTTTGTAAGTTAATTGAGTATAAACCAGATGGTTTTTTGATTATATGTATCATTTCTTTTATATCATTCATGGATCTTCATATAAACATCACTATCGAATAACCCATACAAATATGTAGATGTGGTCTATTGTTGGTTTTGTATTCAATAAAACACTAGTTCCCGACAAAAAAAATCTTAGAATTCTCAATAGTTTAATTTATCTATTTTGTTTATATTTTTACCCACCAGGTTTTGGAGACTCTTCCTATAGACCCAAGCACGATGTCCAATCCACTCTTCTTACTAAAGGATACAATAAGATTTAGCACTATAGGCCTATTTTTTGATATTTTTTCACTGTCGAATATAACCTCATTTAATTTTACCTACTATACATACTACATTATACACACAAAACTAAAAACGCTTAAAAACTCTCTCCTCTCTTATCTCTTCTCTCCTCTCTTCATTGTAACCGTAACCTTAACACAACAACTTTTTCTTTTTGTTCAAAGACCCACTAACTTTTGTCATTTAGGCTCTTCAATAAGCTAGTGAGTGATACAAAAGCTAGTACTTGAAGGTTGTAGATAGACATAGTCCTTTTTTTCCTTTCCTTTTTTCCTTTTTTGTATACGACTGAAGATTCTTTTTTTATATAATTTTTCTTTATCTATAATAAAATCAAGGTTGTAAGTTTTATTTATCTATTTTAGTTAGTATTGTTAATTTTAGGTGTAGTATTATTTTACTGATAATATATATAAATGAATTTTTATACTTTTTTTAATTTTACTCAGTGTTTTTACTAAGTATGCTCGGTATCTTACTATAACTAGTCAATAATTTTTGTATCACACTCAAATAATCCGCTGAGCATACTCAGAGAATTTTTTCATACTCAGTAAATTCGTGTGAGTACTTACTAAATTCTCCAAACACTCAGTAAAATCTACGATGACTCCCCAGGTAGCGGTGCCAGCGGTGGTGGTTTGGGTTGAAAAGTGTCGATACTCAGTGAGTTGATACACAATAAGTTGATACTTAGAGCCTGTTTGAGATTGATTATTTTAGAGCTAAAAGTGCTTTTGGATTAAAAATAAAATATTTGTAAAAAATATTAAAAAATATTTTGACATCTAAAATCACTTTAAGTGATTATTTTAATAATCACTTATCTAGTGTTTTTCGTAAAAGTGATTTTAAAAGTTTAAAATATTTTGAAGGAGCTAAAATCACTTTAGGTGATTTTTCTAAAAAGCAATCCCAAACGGGCACTTAGTGACTCACTGATTTGGTGATTCATTCTTATTGTCACTTGTTTTTTGTCTTTATGTGGTTTATCTTGTATTTGAGGCTATTTTAGTATTTGATCACTCATAATAGTGGGTGTTGGACTCTCTAAAAAATAACCTATCTTCTTGTTCCCTTATAACCCACTAAGTATGTTTTTAAAACCCCATAGGTCAATCACCCATATTTTAATTGTATGATGTAAGCTTTTACTTACTATATTTTCTTATTAAAGGTTGTTCACTTAATTTTTTTTACAAATTAAAAAACATTATACTTAAATTTTATATTATAAAAGTATAAAATGTATTGATTAGTTAAATACTAAATTATTAGAATATAAAATTTAGTATATTAATTTTAGAAAATGAAAAAAAAATATAGCAAATTTCATTTTTAGGCCATCACCTATGGCCTAAAAATATTTTTAGGCCAAACGTATCAAAAGTATTATTTTTAGGCCAAACGTATTCAAAACAAATATTTTTAGGTCATTTTACTAATTTCATGAGATATTTCATAAATTTTAAGGATAATTGAACACTTTAAATAGAGTTCCTAATTTGTGATACGGCCAAATAAAGATATAGTTTATTTGAAATGTCTAAATTATCTTTAGAAAATATTTTACAAAATTAGTGAAATGACCTAAAAATGGTCGTTTTCGATACATTCAGCCGAAAAATGATAATTTTAAAACAGTTGGCCTAAAAATGAAATTTGCTCAAAAAATTAATTGACATTTTCAATAAAAAATGTCGAACCATATTTTTTAGTAAGCCAATAAATTATTAAAATCCAAAAATATTATAATTCTGATTTTTAAAAAAACAATTATTTTTTTGTCTAGAATTGTATCACTTTATTAACCACACAAAACTATTACAACAACCACTGAATAGAAAAAAGGGTTAATGCCCAATAGGCACCTGCCACCTTATACCCTTACCCATAAAAGACACTGTCTTTTTTAAAGAACAACGTGTAATGTGAAACTTCTCATTACTCAAAGTTTGAGTAGTGGGAAGCTTCCCATTACTCAAAGTTTGAGTAGTGGGAAGCTTCCCATTACTCAAAGTTTGAGTAGTGGGAAGCTTCCCATTACTCAACGTTTGAGTAGTGGGAAGCTTTCCATAACTCAAACGACTCTTCTATTGGAAAATAAAATGAAAAAGTTAAAATATGTGTGTCTTTTATGGGCAAAAAAAATGATAGTTGAGGTGAAAGGGAAATAATTCTAACTTAAAGGTGTTTTTTGGGCAATAATCCTAGAAAAAACATGACTAATAGACATACTAAAATAAAAATTATCTCGACAACACAGTTCTGAAAATATCAGAATTTAAAAATATCGACACCGAATAAAAGATATCAATTATGAATAATAGTTGTCAACAATGGCATCTATAATCTATGACCACATAAATTGTTATCATTTCTTCAACATATCTACCACCAACAAAGGAGGTTTGGACTTGGAAGATAAAAGAAACAAGATATTTATTTAATTATAAAAATATCTGATATCCAGAGAAACTAAAAATAATAGATTTGGCCTGAACGATTATTGATATAGATCAAAAAAATCAAAACTGATGTCGGCTATGATCGGATTTGAGTCGAAATAAATCTAAATTAAGCTTGACAAATACTAATAGGGGCAATTAGTATATAGAGTCCCACAACATATGAAACTACAAAATAAAGCCCACCCCAAAAGTTCCATTAAACACTAACTAGAAAGAGAGAAAAGGACCAAAAACACCCCCCCTCTCTCTCTCCCACCTTCCCACCGATGCCCTCCTTCATCACCACCTTCCCACCGATGCCCTACTTCATCACCACCTTCCCACCGATGCCCTCCTTCATCACCGACCCAGATCTGCCCTCCTTCATCACCACCGATGCCCTCCTTTATCACCACCGGAGAAGAAGCCCACTGGTGCTGCTCTAAACCGCCGCCTCCTCCGCTGCTCTAAACTCAAGAGAACCGTGGCTGCAAACTGCTGCACAACAAGAAGACCATGGCTGCAACGTTGCTGCACAGCAAGAAGACCATGGTTACAACACTGCTGCACAGCAAGAAGACCATGGCTGCAACACTGCTGCACAGCAAGAAACGCGCCTCCCACCAACCACCATAGCAGATCTGATCCACTCGCTGCTCTAAACCGCCCAAGAGATGAAGAATCGACCACCATTACCGATCCAGTTCTGCTGCCTAACACCACCACAACGAATCAGTTCTGCTGCCTTACACCACCACAACGAGCGCAGATGTCTTTGGGTTTAGATCTGCTTCTCCGTTGCCTAACACCACCAGTAAAACACCATGACGGACTACACCATCATCACCTCCACCGTTCTTCTTCCCACAACCTCCACCCCGTTCTGCTTCGCGACCCGCGCCCACGCCTTTGCGTCGCCATTCTCGCCGCTGCAACAGCTGTAGACTCCTGCCGTCGTGAACCAAGCCACCATCGCGATCTCTTCCCCGTTCGCGAGCCCAAATCTGTTTTTTTTTTTTTTGGCCGTGTGTGTCCAGACATAATGGGCTCAAGGTCCCTTCGTTTTTTTTCCAAATAACTTGATTTTGGTTCAGACTTGTTGGGTCTGGACACAATGTGTCCAGACCTGATGGGCTCAGCCACTTAACTTTTTTTTTAATAAACGTGTCTTTGTTCTTTTTTAATCTTTGTATGGATCCAAATTGTTTGGATCCAGATTTTTTTCTTTTTCCAAATGATTTACTGTTTTTTAAATCTAAAAATCCTTTTTTAAGTGTTAAACTGTTTCAATATTTATCCTTTCTAGTCTATTATGGTCTAGATATCATGGTCTAGACATTATGGTCTAGAAAGTATGTTTTTTTGTTTTAGATTAAAAAAAATAAACTCTAATCTATTTTGTTAATTTTGCAGGTGAAAACTAAACACTAATTACACACTTAGCTTGAGGAATCTGTATAAATATGGACACTAATTACAGCCCTTCCAATATATTGATGGACACATTAGCATAAATATGGACAAAAAATGACTTGTGTACGGACCATTGGGTACACATACTTGGACATACCTGAAAAATTGAACATATACAAAAAATAAGAATTGGAACAAACACACCTTAAAAACGTTAAAAAATATATAGGTCTGTACCAATAAAAACGTAGGTTTGTACGAAAACAAAACAAAATGTACGTACCTTCGTGAACGTACCGTAAAAACTATCTGGTAAGTTATAGTAAAAAATTCAGAAAATAAAAATTAATAAAAAAAATAAGAAAACGAATAAAAAAAAAGGTAAAAGAGTAAAAAAAGTAAACAAAAAAATAACTAAAACTTCAAAAAATAGTATTTTCTAATTAAACTTTAAAACCTACCCTTTAAAATTGGGTTCCTATTTATAGATCCCTCGTACTAATATAATGTTATTGAAAAGGTCTAATTTAGTCAGGTCAAAAAGTAGCGAAAATGGGAAACTAAAGCGAGTTGGAGTGGAAATAATAGAAAGAAAGAATAAAAATGACAAAGGGGTTTAACATTCCATTAAAAAAACCTTAAACTTATTATAATGAGACGAGAAGGAACCATACGAGTCTACTAGCATAGTCTTTTGCAAAGAAAAAACAGAAATACTAGTCTACCAGTCTAGTCTTTTGCCTAGAAAAGAAGAAATACTAGTCTTAGTCAATTCACCTAAATGCACCGACCAAAAAAAAAAAAAAAAAACACCTAAATGCAACTTAAAAGTATTTCTATGATAAATAAAAGAGATTTTTTTCCTCCTAATATAGGCTGATTTTCTAAATGGTCTTTGAAATTTTGATATGATCTCCTTTAATTTTATTTTTATCCTTTACTTTTCTTTTATTTAAATTTCAATAGTTAAAAATAGGGTTAATACCCAATAGGCACCTGCCACCTTACACCCTTGCCCATAAAAGGCACCGTCTTTTTTAAAGAACAACGAGTAATGGGAAACTTCCCATTACTCAAAGTTTGAGTAGTGGGAAGCTTCTCATTACTCAACGTTTGAGTAGTGGGAAGTTTCTCATAACTCAAACGACTCTTCTATTGGAAAAGAAAATCAAAAATCAAAAATATGTATGACTTTTATGGGAAAAAAATGATGGTTAAGGTGAGAGGGAATTAATTCTAACTTAAGGTGTTTCTTAGGCAATAATCCTTAAAAATAATGTGACAAATATTTTTAAGAATAATTTTAAAAGTTTGAAAATCATTTAAAAATCTGACTTATATTTGATAAACCAAAAAAGAAAATTTCTTTTTATAAAAATACTTCACATCACACTTAATTAGTGGAATTTGGGTAAAGGAATAATGATGATAAATATAAAATTACAGAATCAATTCACTGCTACAGTTTTTATTTTTGACGACGACATATGTCGTCGCTAATGATAAACTATTTATTCGCTAATAGCCTTTAGTAATCATTCGCGACGACTTTTTATCGCAAATGAGACATCGCTATTTTATCATCGTTAGAGATCTCCAATAGCGACGATATATGTATGTTCCGCAAGTGACAAATTATCTTTAACGACAAAACCTGGCGCTGCCGAAGATAAGTTCATCAACGAAGCCACAATATGTCGCTAGGTTGAATCTTCTGCGACGAAATTTTTGTCAACAATAATATTATCATTAGCGACGAAAAAATCGTCGCCAATGATTTTATTTGTTTAGTAATTTTTTTTAAATAGATTTTTTTAAACCATTATTTTGTTTTTTTGTATTTTCCTATTTTTTATCCACCAATCATTGTAACCTTACTAACGAAAATGACATAATATGACAAATATATACATCGAACCGAATAAAATTTGGGGTTACGAGTGGAATCGTGCCTATCGTCATCCTCGTCATGTCCCCCGAACATAACATCTTCCACCTACACTTAAAGTTAATAATCTAATAACAAATCAAATAACTACTTAATATTTAAACAATTTTTAAATTGATATTTAAAAAAATTAGTAACATAATGATGAATTACAATTAAAATAATTAATGTTTCTACTCCTAACTAATCGGTTACACCATGACACGTGGATAGTTGATCTCTCGACCAGTAATTGAAGTATTCATAGTGGTGACCTTCGTAATGCATACTAATCCTACACTGATATACCATTTGGTGCCTAGTATTTTAAAAATGTTGCCTTTAGATTCGTGGAACTAAAAGGGTGGCAGGTCGTGGAAAAGATAGTAGTAAACGTCAAGTTCATACCTTCCCTTATCGTAATGGTAAGGGACTTGCTCCAAACAAGTCATTCATATGCCTAGTTCGTGGTTTGTGGGATGTATAACAAACCTTTCTACTAGTGCTCGTCTATTTGCGACCCTAGCTAGTAGGGGTATCCGAGGAACTAGGGCTATCAGCCATCCACTCATTTAAAGTGTCGTGAGTTTTTAGAATAATAATTATTTAAAATATACTAGGTGTGAATTTGCATTGCCACTAAATTTTTTTTATTAAATTATACTTTAACCCCTTAATTTTTTTAATAGCACTAATGTCCCTTTTTGTTTGAAATTTCCATTAAATTCCCAAATATTAACACTAAGAACCCTTAATTTAATTTTTCCTATATATTTTTAACTCCCAAAGTATTGTTTTATTTTTAAAAACCCCTAATTCTTAGTAAAATAAATTATGTATCCCTATATATTTTTTATTTAAACAATTACCCTAATTTTATTTATTTATATTAGAAACTCTATTTTTAGAAAAATAAATTTACATTCCCTATAATTTTTTTAGTAACACAATATCCCTAATTTTTTGTTAATGAAATTAAAACTCTATTTTTAAAAAAAAATTGAAAATTCCTTAAAATTTCTATTCATGTTTAGTCTCTCTCAAGCCCTAATATTAAATAAAAATGCATGTTTGTCCCTACAGTTTTTATTAATTACAATAAACTTCCTATATAAATATATTAAATACATTAAATAAAGCCATAATCCTACCCAATCATACATAATTTAACACAAAATAAAAAGATCACAATTTTAATTTAAAAAAAAAAAATTAAAGTTAAATATTTAAATCGTACATTTTAGAAGGGAATTGAAACTTGAATCTGCCACAAAACATGCAAAGAATACGATGACAATACAACATTGATGTTATTCACTATTTTTTGTGAAAGAAAATTAAATAAATTATGAAGTTAAAATATATGTATTGAAATGAATACCTTTGTGATGATTATGTTGTTTGTTATCTCTTAGAATCGCTTGCTCCCGCTACCCTTCTACCTATTTTTTCTATTTTTGTGAGTGTGGCTATGACTAAAATAAAACCAAATGACTGGTTTTATTGTTAGGTATCATTCACGATGAATTTTTGTCCCTAATAATGATGGACTTTATTCGCGAATAACCAAACTAAACAGTACGTGGAAAATCTAACCGCCAAATATATTTCATTGAAACTTGAAAAACATTACTAGCAATGACTTATTTCGTAGCTAGGCATAATTTTTATTAAAAAATGAATATTATAAAAAGGCTAATCTGCGATGAAATTGTTTCGTCGCAAATGATGTAGGTCCTTAGCAACGAGTTCTTCTATATAAACTTGTCGCAATTGATGCGTGTCTTGTGTGACAAGTTCTTCACTCACTAGCGTCGACTTATCCTACCAGAAATGAGCGCTATTTCGTCGCGAATGTTGAAAACAACAACATCTTTCGTCGCAAATGAAATTCATCAACAACGACGAAGTTTTTAAATTATATTTTGAATTCCAATTTTTATTACGTGTTTTTTTAATATTCGTCGCCAATTATTAGCGACAAATAACGATAGTTGAATCTAGTGACGACGTTTTCCGTCACGAAAGATTTCTCATTGCAATTAAATACCCATTAGCGACGATATTTGTGTCGTCTCTAATGATCCAGTCACAAAAAATCACAGATGTAATGATGATTAGGTAACTTTACAAGTTCTGAACTATTCGGAAAAGTGAGCTATACTTGAAACGGAAAAATTCTCTAAATAAATAATAATATAAGTTTTTTTTGTTAGTTGTTTCATGAGTAATGCTGGATATCACCCCAAATTGCATCACCTTTATATCGTCTCTTATGTGGACCAATCATAAAAGAGAGAGAAAATGATAAATCAGGAAAGAAAAATTACATAATTGGTCCATTTAAAATCCACTTAGGAGGCGATATAAAGGCGATGCAATTTGGGGTGATATCCAGCATTACTCTTGTTTCATATAAACTCAAAACTCATCTAAAATAGGATGATGTGATAAAGAAAATTGTCACCTATATTTTATAAATCCAGTCGTAAATATAAGATAGTCATATATTATATTCTAATTTTAACTAATTGACCGTTATTATAATTATATTCTAAGTTTTATTAATTAAGTTAAGTTTTTTTTAATACATAAGAGAGTTATTTGAATTCGAAATTATTTTGACTCTAATAAAAATTTATCCAAAACCTTTTGTTATATTCTTAGACTTCTTTGTTCATTCATTGAGTTGGAGAATCCGGCTTTTTATATGAAGATTCAAAAGGGAAAAAGAAATCATATCTTACCAAATAATTTTAGTGAATGAAGAAGAGCTCTTTATGTGGTCTCACTTTACTACCATTTAAAATTGCGCGAAGAGTAGTCTAATGATGATCAACTATCGATTTTTTAATTAAGTTAGGCTTTAAGAACAAAATACTAGTCTTTATAACATTTGTGTCAACAATAAACTTTTTAAATTTTTTTACAAGGTTTTATTTAATCATATATATTGAGTGAAACTAGTTTTTTTAATCTTTTTAGAGATAAACTTTTTAAATTTTTTTACAAGGTTTTATTTAATCATATATATTGAGCGAAACTAGTTTTTTTAATCTTTTTAGAGATATATGGACTAAGGTATTTTCCAGTGAATCATGAACATAGTAATGTGAGAATTTTTTTAATGATCCTTAAAGAGAAAGATACAAATGTATAAGACAGATGGTAGAACCCAAATTGATATTAACTGCAATTAGTTTTTGCAAAAGCTTTCCCATGTAAAAGAGAGGATTAGCCGTTACGAAACTTGTTATTCAAATTGAACACGTGGATAGTATGTGAAAGAAAATTTCGAACTTATGATGCAAATTAAAGATCTTATTCATAACACATCAGGTTGGGATAGGTAGCTTTGATCTCAATGAATCATTTAAACCAAGACTTGAAGAAATTTTTATTGAAAATACAACGTTTTGCTTGGTTTCGCAGTGCCCATCTTCGCAACCAATGTCTCTTTGAAAGATTCATGCTTCACCTCCCAAGTGCTCACTTCAATAATCCGGGCTTCCTCAAAGGCAGCCAATGTATCTCCATGAGCGCCATGTCCTCGATATCCCACTCACTATTTTCTGCCACCAAGTATTCTACTTATCTTTTGATCCTCTTACCTTAGTCAAGACTCAAGAGTACAGGGGTAGACCGAAGAACGTGGGACTTAATCTTGGTCTACATGACATAACACAATATTATTTCATGCATGTGTGTGGAAAAGTTCAAATTTGGAAAGACAACAGAAGTTACAAAGATACATTTTACTTGATCAGTCCAAAAATCCAGAATAATATCCACCACACTCTTGATAAGATAAAGAAGAATCACAGCTCATGACAGCTGCCAAGTTGTTAGTTTGTTATAGAGTTTGTTATAACAGATATGTATGTATAGTGTATGTAATGAATGTGTATGTATAGTGTATGTAATGACTAGTATATAAACATCACACATACATGAATGTAAATGATCAATCTAATAAAATCTTCTCTTTACATATCTCTCTTTCTTCTCTCTTCTATATGGTATCAGAGCAAATGAAAGAACAAGCTCTTTTCTTCTGCCATTAATGGCGTCTTAAGGATCAATATATAACCTTTTCTCTTGAGCTTTGCTTTCTTTCGCTCTTCGATCTTCCGCGCTTTCCTTACTCTATTCCTTTCTTACTCTTAATGGCTGAATCATCTTCTTCCACACCTCTCATCTCATCCAGCTCTGAAATTCCAGCTGGTTTACTTTTGCTTCGACAAAACTGGTCCTCGCTTGTTCAAATCAAGCTTGATTCCACAAATTACGTGGTTTGGAAGGCTCAGCTTGAAGCTGTGTTAGAAGCCCATGGATATCTTGATCATGTCACGCGATCAGGAGCTCCTCCTTCATCAAGTAATCCGACATATTCAACTTGGATAATCGAAGATCATCAACTGAAGGTATCTCTTTTATCATCAATGATTCCTTCTGTCTTTTCGCAAGTTGTACGATCTTCTACTGCACATGACGTTTGGGTAAAACTTGAGGAATTGTTCGTTAATCAATGTCGCACACATGTGCATCAACTGAAAATGAAATTGTGCAACATAAAGAAAGGAGACAAATCAATGACTGAGTATTTAGCTAATATACAAGACATATGTGATGGATTAGATACTGCTGCATCTTCATTACCTCTTGAAGATGTTATTATGTATACATTGAAAGGCTTACCCTCTGAATACAATCAGTTTAAGTCCAGCATTCGAATTACTAATGCTCAAACATCAACGCTAAGTTTTCATTCACTTGGTAGTTTGCTTGTATCTGAAGAGCTGCATATGAAGATGTCTGAATCAAACGATTCATCAGTGCCTCATACTGCACTTTTTACTCCTTCTACGATGAATTTCTCATCTAATAATTCAACTCGTGGACGGGGAAACTCAAATCGTGGTAGAGGCTATGCTAATAGAGGCCGTGGTAGGCAATTTTCATCACAAAATAACTCTGTATTGGGACCTCATCCATCACAAAATTCTGGTATGCTTCCTAATGCTCCAACATGTCAGATATGCACTCGTATAGGTCACATAGCACTTGATTGTTGGTATAGATCAGACTTTGTGAATTACCCTTCACCTAAGGCTCAAAATCGTGTCATATTAGCAGCACATTCTAATTACACACCTAATCAGTCTACTCAACATCAAGTTTATGATCCTGAAATGTGGTATTTGGATAGTGGAGCTAATAGTCATGTTACAAATGACTCTCACTTGATTGATCAATCACAGCCTTATCATGGTGCTCATTCAGTCTCAGTTGGCAATGGTCAGAATCTTGACATTGCAAGTGTTGGTCATAGTAAGCTACACACCTCTAATTCTTCATTTCTTTTGAACTCAGTCCTTCATGTTCCCTCTATTTCTTCTAATTTGTTATCCATCTCAAAATTCACTAAGGATAATCATTGTATTATTTCATTCAGTTCTACCTCAGTGTCTATACATGATTGCATCTCACATAAATTGCTCTTTCAGGGCCCTTGTAGGGATGGCTTATACCCTATCTCATCTGGTACAAGCTCATTATCTACACAGGGTAGTGCTTATTCCAAACAACAATTACAATGTTTGTCTTCAAGGGTTGAAAATTCTTCAGCTATCTTGTGGCATTTGCGCTTGGGTCATCCTTCTTCTCAAGCTTTAATTCCTTTAAGTTCTATTTTAAAAAGTAAACTAGATCACTATGGTGTTCAATGTAACTCTTGTGCATTGTCTAAAGCACATAAGCTTCCATTTTCTTTGTCTACCTCTAAATCAAACAATCCATTTGAAATTGTTCATTCAGATGTGTGGGGCCCAGCTCCAATTTCTTCTTGTTCCTCTTTCACATACTATGTTGTGTTTATAGATGATTATAGCAGGTTCAGTTGGGTGTATCCTTTGAAGCTAAAGTCAGAAGTTTGTGAAGTATTCAAAGCATTCAATACCATGGTTCAAACTCAGTTTAATGCTCAGATCAAGTGCTTAAGATCAGATAATGGTGGGGAATATACCAGTAATGCTTTCAAGTGTTTTCTTCAATCATTGGGCATTACTCATCAAACTTCTTGCCCTCATACTCCTGAACAAAATGGAGTTTCTGAGCGTAAACACAGGCACCTAATTGAGACTACATTAGCTTTACTCACTCATGCCTCTCTTCCAATGAAATTTTGGTGTGAAGCTCTGGCTGCTTCTGTGTATTTAGTTAATATACTACCAAGTCCTTCACTTCAAAATCAAAGTCCTTATGAACTCCTCTTTACCAAACCTCCAACATACAATCATTTAAAAGTGTTTGGATGCCTATGTTACCCCTGGACAAAGCCATATAATCAACATAAGTTTGCTCTCAAATCTGAACCTTGTGTGTTTTTGGGATATTGTTCTCATTCAAAAGGATACAAGTGTTTCTCTACAACTTCTTCTCGAATGTTTATTTCAAGACATGTTCAATTTAATGAACACTCTTTTCCATTTGCCACTAAACCTTCAGAAACACTTCCTTCTCCTCCAACAAATTCTACATATACTGACTTGTTTCAAACAATAAATCTATCATCTCTTTCTCAACCCTTTACTCTTTTGAATTCCACAAATCCCTCTCCTTTAACTCAAGACTCTGTCTCTAGTCAAAATAATCCGACTTCTCCTTCACCAACTCCTATTATACCTACACCACAACCCCCTCCTCATCATCATATGGTGACTAGAAGACAAACAGGTTCTCTTAGACCTTCCTACAAGTGTCAAACTCTCATTCAAACACCAACATTACTTGAACCTTCCTCATTTAAAGAGGCTGAAAAATTTCAGTGTTGGCAAGACGCAATGCAAGATGAATATAATGCATTGATTAACCAAAACACGTGGACTCTTGTTCCTACACCTCATGGTCGAAATCCGATTACCTGTAGATGGATATACAAAGTTAAAAGACATGCTGATGGGTCTATAGCTCGTTATAAAGCGAGACTTGTTGCTAGAGGCTTTCTACAGGAGTTTGGCTTGGATTACACTGAAACCTTCAGCCCGGTGGTTAAACACCAAACTATACGAGTTGTGTTAGCTTTAGCAGTGTCGAGTGATTGGACTATTAGACAATTGGATGTGTCTAATGCGTTTCTTCATGGTGCACTTGATGAGGAGGTATATATGACACAACCACAAGGATTTGTGGACTCTACTAAACCTTCACATGTATGCAAGTTAAACAGGTCGCTTTATGGCTTAAAACAAGCTCCTCGAGCTTGGTATTCTTTACTTCAATCTTTCCTTATTCTACAAGGATTCAAAGTAAGTGCTGCTGACTCATCTATGTTTGTTAAGGGTATCTCATCAACCTTAACTATCATATTAGTATATGTAGACGACATATTGGTAACTGGTGCAAATGCTGAAGAGGTATCAAAGATAATTACTGCCTTAAAAACTAGATTTCAAATGAAGGATTTAGGCCATCTAGCTTACTTTCTTGGTCTTGAAGTGTCCAAAACCAATGAAACCACGATTGTTTCTCAGGCCAATTATGCTCTCTCTATTCTTAAGAAGGCTGGCTTAAGTGAGTGTAAACCTTCTACAACTCCTACACTCACCAAAAATGGTGTTATATCAAATTTTCATAAAGAATTATATGAAGATCCTTTTCTGTTTAGAAGTCTAACTGGTGCCTTGCAATACTTAACCATTACAAGACCAGACATTTCGTTTGCAGTTAATCAAGTATGTCAAGCTATGCATAAGCCAACCAATGCAGACTTTGAAGCTTTAAAGAAAATATTAAGATATCTCAAAGGTACTTATCATTATAGTTTACAATTCTCAGCTTCTTCTCCTACTCTTTATGCCTTTTCTGATTCGGATTGGGCTAGTAATATTCAAGATAGAAAATCTACAACTGGCTACTGCATTTTCTTAGGAACAAACTTAGTTTCTTGGGGTTCAAAGAAGCAAAATACAGTCTCAAGATCCTCCACTGAAGCTGAATATAGAGCTCTTGCTCATGTTTCAGCTGAACTTAAGTGGTTCACATACTTGCTCCAGAGTCTTCATATACCTATTATAACTCCAACATTGTCTTGTGATAACATGTCAGCTTTGGCTTTGGCCACTAATCCTGTATTCCATACCCGGACTAGACACATTGATGTGGATTTCCACTTTGTCAGAGAACAAGTAAAAGCTAAGGTACTCAATCTCAGACATGTTTCCTCCTCAAATCAATTGGCTGATATTTTGACTAAGGGTCTTGGAGTTACTCAATTCACTTCTCTACTATCCAAGCTGCCCATGATCAACATGCTTAGCTTGAGGGGGGATGATAAGATAAAGAAGAATCACAGCTCATGACAGCTGCCAAGTTGTTAGTTTGTTATAGAGTTTGTTATAACAGATATGTATGTATAGTGTATGTAATGAATGTGTATGTATAGTGTATGTAATGACTAGTATATAAACATCACACATACATGAATGTAAATGATCAATCTAATAAAATCTTCTCTTTACATATCTCTCTTTCTTCTCTCTTCTATAACTCTATGATGGGCCTCTTGCATGTTCCTTGCATTGATGGCTTTAGGAGAAGATAATTCCCATCCTTAGGTGTTTATCTAGTAGATTTTGTCTTCAAAGACTTGCCAAAAGTCCGATATCAGACATGTGGAGAACCTTCAGCTAAACTGGTTCTAGTATCATTTTTCCTTCCTGGAAATGGTGAAGGAGGGGGAGGAGTGGGGTCAGCATTACTCGAAGTGGCAACTTGAGTTTCATCAAATCTGGGATCAACTTACGTACTGAGGCTCGATGTAAGAAACACATTCACCGACATCTTTAGGGCTACCCATCTTCTTGAGGGTTCCAAATCATCTGCATCGCTAGCTTTGGGAGTTTAATTCCCAGACTTCTATTGCAAAAGCATCACGAGAAACTCATAAGCGTCATCAATTGTGATTGACTTCGACATTCCTGACAACCACAAGAGAAAAAGCAATTCGGGTACATGACCGATATTTACGTGTTCAAATATGTAAGTGGGTTTTTTTTAATCTTTAACATTTTTTTAATAAATAATTGGCAATTTGTGATAAAAAAAGAAAATAATTACGGATTTGGCAGAAGGGGGCGGTGGTTGAGTGACTGTCCTTAACAGAAATACAATTTTGCCTAAGGACGGTGTTCGGGATACCGCCCTTGTGCCAAATCTGTAAAAAAAATTCTTCCCATGCCAAATCGCGAATTATTTATATAAAAAAATGTTAGCTTTAAAAAATACTCTATGTAAGACCAATCGAGTACACCACAGGAGAGTATGTCTTTTTAATACATCGCAAGAGAGTATGTCTTTTTAATACTTCTATAGGCAAGTCTTTCTTCTTGGATCTATATCTCTCTGTCTTTACTATGAATAACTATTAATAGTTAAACATCATATGACATGGGATATAATCAATGGATATGATAATCATTTTCTTCTAAGTAAACTTATTTATGTATTTTTAGGCATTTATTATGCGATATAATTGTATTGCATAAATCTTGAACGTTTTAATAAGCATGAGACGTGACACGTCTTTTTTGTAGAGTTAGCTATTCGTGTTTATAATAGTCTTAGGTTACATATGTGTGACCTAAGAAATCGTATATTTATTAGGCACTAGATAATTGTATAATTCAGAGCTGAACCACACTTGTAAATGATTGAATGTAATGTCATAGGCCACACACTATTGGAGTTAGCCAAGTAATTGAAGTAATGTAATTAGAGGAATTGGACGATGGTAGGTTCATAATATAATTGCAAATGTATCACTATTAGCTATCCACTATCCACTTCACCTTTCAATTCAGTCACTCCTTTAATAAGGTCATAGTGGCCTATAAAAATTTCAAGTCACTAGTAAATGCGCCTTGAATTGAACAAACATGAAATTCATAAGTAGACAGATAATTGGCTAAACAGATAATTGGCTAAAGTATTACAATCTCCTATAGCATCGACTATTAGTCTCTCTATTATATAAACTCCATATTGATAGTCAGTTTAGTTTTTAGTAATCCCGCAAGAGTTAAATAACATATTGCAACAATTTCACAACGTTGGAAAGTCTAAATACCATAGTTTGCCCAGATTACCCCTAATTCTCGGTGGTTTGACCCTTGCAATCATGTAATGTTAAATAGGAATGATAAATTCATAAAATTGATAGTGTTACATAATAATCTTATCTTGATTGTATTCTAGTAAGAAGGCAAAGAACTTGCGAAAAGCATCAGTCGTAGTAAGTAAATTATGCCCCTTGTATTTGCTCCTCAAAAAAAATTCATCAAGAAACAATAGAGAGCGACAAGGTCGAAAAAAACTGATATTATGCAATAATATATATAATGGAAATCACATGTGAGAAGGCAAAAGGTAACTCAACAGATGATATGTGTGATGTAAAATTTGGATTCTTCAAAAAGAAACTTAGGTGCGTATAATATGTGTCAATTATTTTTGACTTAAGGGTTAAAAGTCTTATATTTTGACTTGAGGGGTTTCGTGCCTATTATTTTAGACCCAGATATTTATTAGCCCCCTCAAATCTAAAATAATAGGCACGAATTCCCCTCAAGTCTACCTATAAGACTATTAACCCTCTCCAGTGGTGGACTTTTGAAGGGATTCGGGTAGGCTCAATCCCACCTGGATTCCAAGAATTTTTTAATATGTGTAATTTTTAACAAAATATATAACTAGTCCCTTTGAGTATCAAGTAATATTCTACATTCATGTAACATAAATAAGTTTATAAGTGGAGTCGTAAGTCTCTAGTATAAATTGTTGAGTAATTTAAATTCAAGTTTTGGTGTAAGCAATTCTTTATAGGTCTAGATTAAATAAATCCCTCTTAAATTAAACTTTTAGACTTGCCATTGGCCCTCCCAAAATTATATATTAACCCTAAAAAATGTTATATACTTTTATACAATGTTTATGGTTTCTTAAAATAACAAAAAAAAAATTAAGTTTTAACATCAAGTGGACAAGCATGTATGTGCATCATTGTTTTGTGATAAACCTTTCAACTTCCACCCATATCGGGTGGATAGGAAAAAATCATTTATTTATATTTAAAATCTTTTTTCTACCTTTCAAATAACTACTCCTCATACTAGTGAGAAATTTTAGTTTTATCCCACCACGCGCTAAACCATTGCCCATCCCGACTGTGGCGGGGCAAGGAAGTAGGAGTGGGAGTTGTGAGTTAGGAGAATTAAAAATAATAATAGAACTTCTTTTGATACAGAAAAGTTTTCTTTTATAATTGAAGTTCAAAGATCAAAATATTTGAAGTCTTAACTCTAAAACGTTTCCAGACAATGACGACGAAGAAGAAGATGATGACTATGCGGGCCTTATGTCCGTCAAGAGCTAGAAGAGGGTGATTGGTTGCGTCACGATATGAATGACAATTTGTTTAATGATTTTGTGCACCAAACTTTTTAAATATAGTCTAAAAATAATTTTACAAATAATTTAATACATGGTTATTTGTTTCTCGTAAGAATTTGTGATGTCCATTTTTATAGAGAAATCCTTATTAGTTTTATTTTTCCAAGTTCGTTTTTATCAAACAATATTTTAGGTAATATTCAAACTTATAAATTTGGATTGTGATTTAATTTTTAAGTACATTACAAGATTGTCATGTTTATTCTCAAATTTATTGATATTTTAACTTTTTCAAATTTATTACGTTACTCTACTTGTACTAATATTGTGGTTAATTGTACTAATCTATGGTAATTTTTTGAGAGTTGTACTTTGTTGTTTACCAACATTCCCAACGCAACTCCATAAGCGTCCCTATGTTCTAAGTATAACTGACGCTCATGTAACTGCGTCCCTAATAAGTGTGCAAATAACGACACAAAACGAAAAGCGTCCCCTATGAGCTATCAGTATTACCAACGCTCATGTAACGCGTCCCAAATTAGCGTGTCAGCATTGACGCTTGTGTGGCTACGTCCCTAATTAGTATGTCACTACCGATCTCATGTAGCTGCTTCCCTAAGTATTGCGTTAATACCGACTCTCATGTAGATGTTTCCCTAATTAGTGTGTCAATACCGACACTCATGTAGATGCGTCCTTAATTAGTGTGTCAATAACGTCGCTTATATATATAGCGTCTAGAAAAGTACAAAAGGACGCGTCAAGCAGCAGCGTCCCTATAACAAAATAAACGCCGACGATATAAAAGATGCGCCCCCTATTAATGGGTTTTAGGGACGCGTCAAAAATAGTGTTGCCATACATAACAATTAAGGAAGCGTTTACTTTTGCGTCGTTGTTTATAATTTTCTAGGGAAGCTATCGCGACGCGTCGTTAAAAAACCGTCGCTAAATGATCATTTTCTTTTAGTGATTCCTACGTTTGGAAAACGTTTACCAGGTCTTAATTGTCTGTGTTACATCCTCTTTGCTGCATTAGCTTGTACTTTTATTGTTTGGTTTCTAGACTTTCATAATGGTGGGGGCAAAGGTGTGATAAATAAACAGATAAATAAGATAATAATAAAGGACACACCCTTGACTACCACGAGAAACTCTATGCAAGTATTACAGATCGTTTGCAAGTTTAGTTGATAAAAAAAGTTCGTTCGTAGGGATTTAATCTGTTAGATCTACTTGTATTAAATAAGAATAGATGAATTTAGATGTTTAGATAAATATAGGATAAGATGAATAATTATCTAACGCGAATAAAAAAGTAACAAAAACAAATAAATAAATATGAATCTAAGTCAAATAAATTAGGGTTGCTAATATGGGTCTAGCTTACTAAGTTGTTATTCTAACCTTAAGGGTGAATTGAGCATTATATATTAACCGGGATTCTAAATTCTACCTAACCCCTGTCAGGGTGGACTTAGGAGCAACCTCTCCACTACCAGGGGACTTGGGTAAGGGGACCCTGCGTAATGATTCGTGGTTAAATCAAACCTTTATGACTATCTAGTTAGGCAAGCCCGTCAGGATCACAACCGCACACTAGACGATTATGTTGTGTTGTCAATAATTGAATCCCTCTTCCAGGTGTTAACTCAATTACTAAGGATAGTCCTAAGATTGACCAAATCTAGGGCTGAAAATAAGTCAAAGCATACAATACCAATATACACCAATCTCAAATCAATTAAAATAACAAATAGTATTATGTAATTTAAGACAAAATAATAACCCAGCAATTAAGAGTAAAATTACAGAGAAAAGCTTAGAAATATGGTGAAGCCATGAATCTATAGCTAATTACTCTAAATATAGAGAATGGGAGATGTAGAATAGGAGTTTGTCACTCTCCAACTTCTTGCTTCTTGTCTTCCTCTACAGGCCAGCTTGCTTCTTTGATGATATGCTTGATATCAAGGATTAATATACGTGTAAGGTCTAAGCTAATGTTTAGAACTGAGCAAGGACATGTTTACAATAGTTAAAGGATGTATTTATAGGAGTCTAGGAAGCCCTAATTCGGATTTCTTGGAGTAGGATGCAAGCAATGGAGTTCTTTTCCAAATCAAATTCGTAGCCCTAAATATATAAAAGGTAATAAACTATTGCTGTCTTGTTTTGGCCATAACTTCTTCAATATTGCTCCGATTGACGTGTTCTTTATATTGAAACTGATTGTCTCGGAAAGCTCTACACTTTTTCTTCATACCATTCTTCCAAATACCCAGCAAATCTTGAGCTATGATCACTTCAATGGACGTAGCTGCTAAAATTCAGATTTACTTGGTAACTTTTATTTTCCTATTTTATCTTTTCCTTCCCTTATCTCCAATTTTCATCCTTATATTCTTTCCATTATCTCTTGGAATTGCTTTGGCATCTAAGTAATTACCATATATCTTTAAAACTTCACAATTATCAAATAATTAGACCAAATATGCTCTAAAAATAATAAATTATCAAATCAAGACAAGAAATAAGAAAATACTAAAATATAAGTATAAATCGAGTATTGACTATCCTAATACACCTAAAATGATGTCTTCAATATAGATTAAATCGTCACAAATAGGGAAATATTACAAAACATTTATTTAGTGTCTGATTCTCAGTCTTGTTGTCACCATATTTCTGATATGGATTCAAAGGGTGTAAACTACTGAAATGTCTGTATTAATTTTTGTGTTTATAAGTTTGTTTGTCTTAGTGTCTATATAATAGATTTTGAAGAGTTCATTTTGAGAACACGCAGCCTAGGAATTTCAAAGCAACACAAAAAATATTTCTTTCATCTTTCTCAGCGAGTACTGATAAGCTATACTCTACAACTACCTCACAAGAACACACACATATAGTACACCATACTCTAGCATAGCCAATACACTACAAGACAAAAGTAGTTAGAAGGAATATTTTGTATAGTGCAGATAGTTGCAACACACTTAGTGTGATTGTTCTTCTATATAAAGAACATGATTGTAACTCATTTATTATTATCAAATATAAAAAATACTCTTCTTTCTCGTATCTAATATATATGGTATCAGAGCCTATGAGATATTTTTCTTTTAAAGCTCAAAATTTCCTCCATTAAAGGCAAGTTTTGAAGCTTGTTAACATCTCCGCTCTCTTAACCCTTCGCTTCCGCATCCCTTATGGCGTCATCTTCCTCTTCTACACCTCACTTTAGCTCCAGTTCTTCTATTCTGTCTGGGCTTTCGTTGCTTCAACAAAATTGGAGCAACTTGGTTCAAAGCAGGCTCGATTCCACAAATTATATCTTATGGCGTGCTCAACTTGAAGCGGTCTTAAAAGCTCATGGCTACTTGGGTCATGTCGATGGTTCTCTACTTCCACCTCTATCCTCCCATCCGGCGTTTACAACTTGGGTAATTGAAGATCAATAGTTGAAGGTATCGCATCTCTTTTTTTACGATACCATCTATCCTTTCTCAAGTTGTGAAACTCTCACACGCTTATGATGTATGGAATAAACTCGAGGAAAATTTTGTTTCTCAATGTCGTACATACATACATCAATTGAAAATGAAATTATGCAATATTAAGAAAGGTGATCGGTGTATGACAACCTATTTAGCTGAAATTCAAGTCATTTGTGATAGTCTTGATACTGCATCATCATCGCTTCCTCTTGAGGACGTAATTATGTATATATTAAAAGGCTTACACATGATTATAATTAGTTTAAGTCTAGTATACATAATACTAAGATGTGTGACTCTAGTTTTCATTCTCTTGGCAGCTTATTAGTTTACAACTATTAGTTTTCATTCTCTTGGCAGCTTATTAGTTTCAGAAGAATTACATATGAAGATGTGTGACTCTAGTGAGAACTCTAGATCATCACATACAGCTTTGTTCTCCTCTGCACAATCCTCTGCTTCGTCCTCTTCTCATGGTCGTGGTTATATGATCGAGGTCGTGGACGAGGTCGTTCATGTGGATCTTACTCAAACTCACCTTCATCATCGAATTATGGTATGGTTTCTCCTAATTCTAATGTACCTACTTGTCAAATTTGTGCTCACTATGGACACTTTGCTCTTGATTGTTGGTTTTGATCGGATTTTGTTGTGTTTCCATCTCCTCATGCTCAGGATAGGGTGGCTCCTACAACTCAAACACATAATAACATGTCTTATAATCCTGAACTTTGGCACCTTGATTTCGGAGCTAATAGCCATGTCATTCCTTATCTATCCATGATTCAACAAGCCCTACCTTATAGTGGTCATAATGATGTAGCTGTTGGTAGTGGCCAGTCATTGAATATTTCCAATATTTGACATAGTAAGCTTCACTGTCCTTCTTCTTCTTTTCATCTAAATTCAATTCTTCATGTTCCCTCTATTTCGTAGAATCTATTGTCTATATCTCAGTTTATCAATGATAATAGGTGTTATGTGGTTCTTTCTTCTAATTTTGTGTCTATATATGATTCGACTACTCATTCTCTCATGTTTAAGGGTCCTTGTAAGAATAGTTTGTATCCCATATCATTTGCTTCAACTCAGCCATGTTCCAAGTCATCTAATTCTGCTCTTAAGTTTCGATGTCTTTCTTCTTCTTTGGTGCTTTCCTCAGCTCAGCGTTGGCATTATCGCCTGCGCCATACCTCTTCCAATGCCTCTGCACCTCTATCTCGTCTTTTAAATACCAAATTAGATTTATATGGTGTTAGTTGTAATGCCTATGCAACATCTAAGGCACATAAATTGCCCTTTGGTTTTCTGTAACACAATTTTAGGGATGGCAGTGGTTACAATTTTAATCCGAAACCGACGGATTACCGAACCGAATTAAAACCGATTATGTAATCGTGGTTAAATCCGTTAGGGTTTGGTTTCAAAAAGTGAAACCGATGGTTAAAACCGGTAGGTTATGGTTTTAGATTTAAAAAAACCCGAAAAACCGAAAACCCGTTATATATATATGATTTTATTTTACCTATTAAAGGCTAAAATCCATGTATTTTTATATTTTGAAGTCCATCTTTCTTATATATATATATATATATATATATATATATATATATATATATATATATATATATTTTAATTACCAAAAGGCCAAAAGTCTCAACCCAACTATAGATAAGGATGGAAATGGTTATGGTTTAAAATCGAAATCGATGAAAATTTGAACCAATTAAAAATCGATTATGCAACCATGGATAAAACCGTTAGGTTAACGTTCTGAAAAATGTAACCGATGGTTAAATCCTTTACGTTAAAATTTTAGATAAAAATAAAACCGAATAACCGAAAACCCGTTCATTATCATCTATTTTTGTATATTTTATAGTAATATAGATAAAAAAAAGTATTTTCATATCTCAAAACTAAATTTAAATATTAGAATTAACAAAAACGTTATTTAATTAAAGATCAACATAATATTTTATATATTGGAGATTTTTCATGTATTTGTGATCTTGTTTCAATATTTTCAATATATTTATAGAGTTATAGTTTGGCATGTCACAAGAGTGAGGTGAGGTTAGGAATCCTACTGCAAGAGGGACGCCTCGCGAGCCGGGTTATGGTTAAAATCTGAAAAACCGTCAAAAAAACCGAATCCAAATTATTCGGATATGGTTTTGAAAAGTAAGTCCGATGGTTAAATTCGTTAGGGTTTGGTTTTTGATAAATTATATGGATATGGACATGGTTTTGGAAATTTTTGCAATAATCGGATCCGTTGTCATCCCTACACAATCTTCTTCACCATTTGATTTGATACATACAGATGTTTGGGGACCACCTTCTGTTCTCTCTTGTTCTTCATTTAAATATTATCTTGTTCTTATAGATTATTTTAGTCGCTTTATGTGTGTTTACCCTCTTCATCTTAAGTCAGATGTTTCTTCCGTGTTTCAAACTTTACACAATATGATCCTTACACAATTTAATAATAAAATTAAGACCCTGCGTTTTGATAATGGTGGTGAGTATACAAGTCATTTGTTTAAATATTTTCTCTCTAACAATGGTATTGTGCACCAAACTACTTGTCCTCACACACCTGAGCAAATGGTGTTGCAGAACGCAAACATCGTCATTTGATTGAAACTACTCGTTCTGTTTTAACTCATAGTCATGCTCCAACTCTTTTTTGGTTGGAAGCTCTTGCTACAACTGTCTATTTGATCAATATTTTATCTACTCCTACTTTATCTAATGTCTCGCCTTCTCAAGCTCTTTACAAATCTGTTCCTTCTTATGATCATCTACCAATTTTTGGGTGTTTGTGTTACCCATGGCTCAAGCCATATAGTCCTAACAAACCTTCATCTCTTTCTAAGTCATGCGTTTCTTGGGACATTGTAACTACACTAAAGGATATAAATGCTACTCTGTGTCATCTCATAAAGTGTTTGTCTCACATCGTGTTGTGTTTAATGAGATTGTGTTTCCACTTCAGTCTACAATTCCTATCTCTAAACTTCTACACAGGGACACACATACTCATCCTTTGTTGATTTATTTGATCACACTATTAATCTTAATTCTTTATCTACTCCGTTTGTACATCAACTATCTTTTGCTAATGATAGTACTACTACTTCAGACTCAAAACACTCAACTGAACCTACTCTATCTAATTCATTTTCTCTATCACCTCCACCTCCACCTCCACCACCTAGACACCATATGATTACCAGGTGCCAGACTGGCTCCCTTAAACCCACCTATAAGTGTCAATCGACTATCTTACAATCTCCTATCTTGAACCTTCTTCATTAAAGAAGCTATTAAGTTTCCATGTCAAAAATTAGCAATGACTGAAGAATATACTGCTCTTCAACATCAACAGACTTGGGATTTAGTACCACCACCTTTAGGTCGTGATCCCATTACTTGTAAGTAGATTTATAAGATCAAAAGGAATAGTGATGGTTCTATTGATCGTTATAAAGCATGGTTTGTTGCTTGTGGGTTTTTTAAAGAATATTGTATTGATTATACTGAGACTTTTAGTCCAATTTTTAAACATCAAACAATTAGAGTTGTATTGTCACTAGCTATTACTTCTGATGGCCTATTCATCAGTAGATGTATCAAATGCGTTTTACATGGTGAAATACATGAAGATGTATATATGGTCCAACCAGTTGGATTTGTTGACAAAGATCATCCTTCGTATGTTTGTAAACTAAAACGTTCATTATATGGCCTCAAACAAGCGCCTAGAGCATGGAGCAATTTACTTACATCTTTTCTTTAATCCCATGGCTTTGTGGTTTGTGCTGAGGATACTTCTATGTTCATCCATACCTCTAATTTTCAATTAACAATTGTCTTGGTTTATGTGGATGATCTTATTATTACAGGTGGTGATTCTTATAGCATTACCTCGATTATTTTTTAGTCAAATAATCGTTTTGATATGAAAGATATTGGGTTTTTATCTTACTTTTTGGGACTTGAAATTACTAGTTCATCTGATACTATTCTTGTTTCTCAATCTACCTATGCTTCTAATATATTACACAAAGCTAGAATAAGTGATTGTAAATCTTCACCCACTCTTTCATTAAATAAGTATTCAGTTAAAACTGAGCATGGATTACAGCTTTATGAAGATCCATTTTTATTTAGAAGAATTACAGGTGCTTTACAGTATCTTACAATCTCTAGACCAGATATTGCTTCTAATGTAAATCCAATTTGTTAGGCAATGCATCACCCTGCTAATGTTGACTTTGAATCTTTAAAGAAACTTCTCAGATACATTAAAGTTACTTTGCATTATGGTTTAGTTTTCACATCTTCTACTCCTTGTCTTCGAGCGTAATCTGACTCAGACTAGGCTAGTAATTCTCTTGATCATCGCTCTACAACGGGCTATTGTATCTTCCTTGGAAACAATCTTATTTTGTGGGGCTCGAAGAAACAAACTACTTTTTCTCGCTCATCCACAGAAGCTGCATATAGAGTCATGACTTACGTATCTGCTGAGTTAAAATGACTCACTTATCTTCTGAAAAGTCTACATGTTCCTTTTGTTCCTCCTTCTCTGGCGTGTGATAACATCTCTGCCATTGCTCTAGCTACAAATTCGGTCTTCCATTCCCGAACAAGTTACATTGACGTGGATTTTCAGCTTGTTCGTGGATAAGTCAAGGCTAAATTGTTGGTTCTTCATTATGTTCCTTCACAACTTCAAGTAGTTGATATTTTTACTAAAGGACTTGTTGTAGAGGTTTTCTCTGCGCTAATTACCAAGCTTTCTCTCTTACGTGCACTCAGCTTGAGGAGGGATGATAAGCTATACTCTACAACTACCTCACAGGAACACACATATACTACACCACACTCTAGCATAGCCTATACACTATAAGACAAAAGTAGTTAGAAGAAATATTTTGTATAGTGCAGATAGTTGCAACACACTTAGTGTAATTGTTCTTCTATATAAAGAACATGATTATAACTCATTCATTATTATCAAATAACAAACACTCTTCTTTCTCTTATCTAATAAGTACTTTATAGCAATTTCTAATCATTCCTTTTAGAGTGTACTTAAACACAGAATATAGCGGTTATACCTTGGGGAACGTACAAACGATTAAATAGTAAGTATTTCGATTGTATTGTAGTTCTTAAGGTAGTGGAACTTCCATGTCATTATAATCTTTCGGGTTAATTTGTTTTATTTTCTGTTTCTATTTAATATTTTAATAATAATATTCCGGCCATTACATTTCAATTTTTCCTTTAATATAAAAAAAATTGGAACAATATCTCACAAATTATTCTAATTTTTTGTACTCCGTAACAAAAAAAATGATGAATTCATCTTGTTCAAAACTAATTATATAGTCGTACGCCAAATTCAGGGGAATCTAGTAAAATGCATGTACATAGAATGGGTAAATCATAAATCTTTTAGTAGAATCTTTTTTTATTTTTTATTTTTGAATACATGAAAGAACCACTTTGGACTTGGAATAAATGACTCCAATGAGATTCGATCTCATAATCTCTTGGTTTCTGCGGAGTAACCTAACCACTAGGCCAACTATCGATCTCCAATTTATTTATTTTTTTTGTTATATAAAAAAACTACTTTAAATTGACTTTGGTCGAACCTACATCACTAGATTAAATAACCAAGGCGTAGTAGAATTTATTCAACTAACCATAAGTTCTATTACGCGGTTAACACGTAACTCTTAAAGAGTATTAATTGCTGCGCTTCTGGCCAAATGATAAGTGGACAAACTTATAGAAGGTTTGTGTGAAGGATTGACTTGAAATCATCATTTGCGTCACTTCATGCATGACCAAGACTCGGTTATGCAAGAACTCTCTAGAATTCAAAATGATAAAATTGACAAAATTGAAAAAGAGGTTAATATATCATATGCGACAGATAATATACATTTAAAAAGAGGTCAAAAGATGAGATCATATGTTGATTCTAACACAAAAGCCAAATTTCTGTTTCTGGTAAAAATGTCTAGCCTTAGCTTTTTAGAGAAGAAAAACTACCAAAGAAAAAAGAGGTGTTTATACATCTGTAACCAAATTTACATTAAAAAAAAGTTAAATATTTAAATGTCTTACGTAAACAGCATTCGTAATGAAGGTTGTTAATTCACAAAGATTTACATTCCAATTGTTTAATAAAATCAAATTAAAAGAATTTAAAATAAGATAATTTCTTTTTTGTCATTGGAAAAACAAGAAAAAACACAAACATCAGGATCTTTAAAGAAAAAAAAACAGATTCAACCTATTCTGTTACATTTACACATGTTACAAAATAACAAAAAATTTAGATTGACGTAAACTTTTAATGTGAAAGGTCGATATTTTTTCTCACATTTAGTCAGTGCTTTAGTGAACCTGTTAAAATTTCTTCTGATGTAGATTAATTTCCAATTCATGAATTTGTTCATCTATTTTCAAATTTTTGCCAATAATTAACGGAATTTTTTCGATTAATTCCCTACAACTTCTGAATTTGGTGAACGATTTCAATGTTATCCGAGTAGAAAAAACTACTCTTGATAAATAGTTGGGTCACAGATCTCATAGCAAAGAGGATGGCCCAATTTTCGCCTTCGGCACATGATTTAACTCTACCTCTTTACACAATTTTATGAGTAATTTAACCTTCATTATTCATAGTCAACGGCATTATTCTTCCATCATCTCATTCCTTGGTATATGAAGTGTCATTGAGCCAAATAATTTCTGACGCATCTTGGATAAAGTTGAATTCATTGCGATCCACATCCGCATGCGCCTTGACCACCTCATTATTTTGTGAAAGCCCATCAATAGTATCTTCAAACAAGTCCTTTATAATCTCTTTTGTCTTGTTATTAATTTCATTCACATTTCATTTTTTATTTTCATGAAAACCTTGCATACTTGCCTTCCAAATGATATAAACTGTGTATAAAATATATGCTCCGAAGATTCTCCTATCAATTTGTTGTTATTTGCATCCCCTGAATAATCTAATAAAACATTTTTTGATAGTTACAAAATAAAATTCCTCTTTGTCAGTCCAATTTGTATATTCTTTTCCATGTCATTTTTTCTTTTGATAGCTAGCCATGACTCTCTTTTTAATGTGAGATATCATGCTACTTTTTCATATATTTTTTTCTTTTCAGTACTTTCTCTTTTACCCTGGAAAAGGTTTACAATAACACTCATCATCACATCACAATTACAATTCACGATTTCCCAAACCTAATGTTTCCCTATGATGAAACCCACCGCCCCAAACTCAAGCTCTAAAACGACTTGCCTCAGGGTTGCGATTCAAGTTCGGGTCATATGAATAAGTCCTATAAACTAAGGGGTATGTCTTGTAATGTGGCTAATAAAAGGCTTTAGAAAGGCTCAGAGGGTGCTAAGACGGATAATAACAAATTCAAATAAATGGGTGAGAAAGTTAAAGGCTTCAAGGGGCTTATATGAAAGAACTGCCTTATTCATTTTTCTAACTTACTAGATCTCGTCACTTTTTCACTTTTAGTTCATAGATTAAGCGGGTTATCAACTCATTTCAGACCTCACGTTCTACACACCGCTCAAGGCTCCCTAAGATTCAATTGACACTTCATACGCATTTCTTATTAATCTTACCTATCATTTACTTAATGTATTCATGCATGCATACTAAAGCGCATTGTGACGTTGTTCAAAAACATACTACTTAGTCTCATTGACTTAACCAGAAACATGCTCAAACAGGGACATCATTTTTATGCCAATTCTTTAACCTAAATTTTTTAAACTTTATGCTAAAACAAAAAAAGAAGACGAGGACAACGAATCTCCACCCCCAACTCAAAAATAAGTCATGTCCCCATGACTCGAAAACAACTCGATAGAGAAAATATAATTTAAGCAAACACAAATATTGCACACACGGAAATGGTAGGGAAGAAAAAAACATACTCTCGAGGCTTATTGCCTCGCCTTATCGATACCCAAGATAGGGTGTAGTACTTATATTGTATGCAAACATCTCGTAACACCAAATTTGCATTCCCTTACCTCCTAATATGCTCCATCCCTTTGATCATACAATTATAGAAATTATGGAGATTAATTAGAGTCCAAGTTAAAGACTACAAGATATGGAAAGAGATTAGCATGGAAATTGGAGATAAGGAAACAAAAGCTAAATAGATGGAAAAGGAAAAGCTGCCTAAATCTGGGATTCTGCAGTACACGCCTAAAGAAGTTGCGATTACTCCTAGAAGGAAGCCAATTTTGGTGATTTTCTCTCACAGAGACATAGATAATTCTGTGAGGATTCTTTTGGTATCTTATGGAGCAAAATCCGACCAATAACGAAGAAGATATGCTCAAAACGGTCCAGTAGTGTTTATCTTTATTTCCATACGAGTTTGAGTTGGGCTAGGAGTCCAATACTTTATCTCTTCCTCAAGAAAACGAATTAGGTCTTCTAAACACCTATAAATACACCCTTGTATCACTTTTAAATCATCCTTGCCTCATAGTAATTAGTTCTTAAGGTTTTATTCTTCCAGTTTATTGTAAAGAGCAAGATGATGTCTTTTGTAATTTCTTTTAGTTTATTTCCATCAGGTATGAACTAAACTCCCCATAGCTTGGGTTTTGCATAATGTATAATCTATGAATTCTAATTCTTCTATCTAATTTTCTTTAGGAATTACATGTTTTAATCTGATATTAGCTACTTACCTTTATATTTGTTTATGTGTTTTGATTTATTGTCTTTACAAGAACTGATCACTTTAAGATTGTTTTAATAGTAGTTAGATGGTCTCCGTAACTGGGTGTTTAACTATTGAACCACCACATAATGTCTAGTGTCGATATTAGTTTTGACAAAACATGATTCTAACTAGATATTCATTAGGGTTTGTTTTAATCACCATATCACCAATTGATTGTTGCGTTTGCTTAGAGCCTTGGTAGCGGTTGATAACTCTAATAGTGTAACCACGTCTTGGTTGTGCCGTAGCCCCCTTAGTCGCTCTCAAGGTCTAAGGTATGGGAATTTAGAATCCTGACTAAGTATACCAAGAGCTAATATTCTCCCTTATTAACTAGACCTATAGATAGAATTAGAAGGATTAGTGCATACTAGCAAAACCTAAGCTATATTTCTCATCTCATATTCTTAATCTTTTACTTTATTGTCTTTTATTTTCTTAGTTCAATTAATTATTCTCGAAATTCAATCTCTTTATTTTCTGTCTTTTAATTATTTACTTTTACTCGTTATTTCTACTCACGCGATTAACACACTTAAGTCCCTGAGAACGAACTCAACTTACTAACTAAAACTTGCATATGTCCTGTAATACTTGCAGTACTGTGCCTGTCTAGGGTGAGAGTGTGTAGTTTCTTGACTTAATTTTATCTTATTTTTATCACACCCTAGGCGACACCAGATGATATGGGTTTAAGGAATTTCAGAAGAAGATTTTTGAAATTTTGGTTTTGATTCTTGGATTCTAGGTGTTTTGGAATGATTTGGATGGTTGAATTTTTATTGTAGGAACGTAGGGAAGGATTTGGACATATATGGTGAATTGGCTGTGTTTTGATGTGAGGTGTAGGTTATGTAAAGCTTCAATGGTGTTTCATAGAGTTTGGGTATTTTGGGAAAGAAGGAGGCTTAAGGTTCGTAAAATATAAAGTAAAAGTTGAACAAACCTCCTTTTCAAGGATATCTGTCGTGGAGTGCACCGGCTAGCCGGCCAGGGGACCGGTATATGCTGGGTCTGGATCTTCAATGCTTCTGACCTCGAACCGTCACGACCCTTGTTTTGCGAATCTCGATACGGATAGGGGCCGGTAGGCCGGTCATGGGATCGGTATGCCAGTCCTAGGCTTTCATAAGTCTGCTATGAACCATAGCCAAACCGTCGTGACCCTTCTTCATGGACCGGTAGGCCGGTATGTCAATCAGTCGCCGTCGCGACCCTTGTGTCACGAATGATGATACGGGCTGGGGACCGGCTAGCTACTCGGATGGGCCGGCATGCCAGTCATAGCTTAAAAACTTCTTACTTAGACCGTATTATTGACCGTCGTGACCCTTGGAGCGGGACCGGTAGGCCAGTGGTGTGGCCGGTAGGCTGGTCCGCTGTGCGTGACTTCGGTTTTTCGCGAATTTATTCACCCCAAACTCATTTCTTACTTAACCTGCACATCAAAAACACTTCTACCTTCCTTATTACTGCAATACTTATTAAAATCAACTAATCTAATCTAAAACTAAAACATAAAAACATTAAAAAACTCGCGGTTGTCTCCTAGAAAGCACTTTTGTTTAACGTCTTTGAATGTTCGACGTGTTACCTCTGTTATTTCTTTTTGATATAGCCTCCCCAGCAGTGAGTGAGGTTACCAACGTCTACCAATCTGCTTTATCAACTCTCTTTAGCTTTTATTTCGATCACTATTGCTGAAACAACTCGAGTGATGAAATATGGCCCTATCCAAGAACTTTTGCGCTAGGGGTTGGGAGATTTCCATGCTAATCTGTCTCCCACCCCAAACACAACTTTTTCTTTCTTTCTCACAGTGTCTCGGGGGCTTATAGCTTCTGGCTTCTTGGTCACAACTCTGATTGTCGATAGTTCTCGTGACTCCTTTTTCTTCTTCTTTCTCGAAATATACAATGTTTCAGATTCATCTTCAATACGGAGAGTCACGGTTCCTTCATTCACATTGAATATGGTGTCTCTTGTGGATAAGAATAGACTCCCAAGTATGAATGGGACGTTCTTATCTGCTATATACTCAAGAATAATAAAATATGTGGGAATAACAAGGTTACCTACTTAGACGAGTACGTCCTCGGTTACCCCCCATAACTTGTTTGTTGATTGATTCACAAATTGTAACATTACGGATGTTGGTTTTGCATATCCAATACCAGTCTTCTCGAATACACCTTTAGGCATGAGATTCAGACTCGCACCCAAATCACACATCGCTTTTCCTTCAAATACACCACCTATTTTGATTGGGAGATTAAAACCTCCAGGATCATTAAGCTTTGGTGGTAACTTCCACTGAAATTTTACTAATATCCCTTTGTTTAGTACCACAGTCTTGGATCCTGTGAACTTATTCTTATTGGACAGTGTCTCCATAAAGAGTCGATGATAGTTTCACTTTTCCTTCATATCTTCGAGTAAAGGGACGTTGATTTTCACTTGATTTAACGTCTCCATAAACTTATTATATGCGTGATCATCCTTCGGACAAAAGATTTGTGATGGATAATAGCAATATGAGGGTGGTGGTATTACCCTTCTTTTCTCTTCCATTCTTGGTGCATAAACTACCTCTCTTGGCTTCTCAATCTCATTCTTCTCAACCCAACCTTCACCAATTATCTCATCTAAGTTCATCTTATTTACGTTTGACTTGGCCAGCTTAGCTTCTTTCGGAACCTCCACTTCACTAGATGTAAATGGTGGGGATTCGTTTATCTTTTCATCTTGAAGACTACTAGTCTTAACCTTGTTGTCAACGTACTGGATCTTCTTCATGATAGAATTTGTATTTTGGGTTAATTTCAAGAGTTGAATTTGCATTTGTTCTATGATTATAGTGAGTTGCATCACATTTTGCTCTAAAAGCTGATTATGTTGTTGTAGACCATGATTCTGTTGTTGCATACCTTGTACTACTGATGCATTGGAATCGATCTTTGCCTCAATTCTGAACATAATGTCCTTTGATAAATTGATGAACTGAATGAGATTGTCACTCATCTTGTTGACATCTTCTTGCGTATATATGGAAGTGCCATTTGGGCTTGACTCTCATTGTACGTATGGTAGTCTAGTGATTGATTAGCTTGATTTTCATAGGCTTGTTGGCGCAGATATAGTTGTTGAAGTGGCACTTGATAAACAGTTACTTGTGGTAGAGTTTGATATGAATAGTTTTGAATAGTGACCCTACTTGGAATTGATTACCTTGGTGACAATTCTGAAAAATTTCCTAATGTCCTATGGAATATCCACGGGTTGCGTTCACTCTCAACAATCATAGAAAGTTGTTGTAATTGATCTTGCAAGATTGAAAACCCTGCCTCTATATCAATATTAGTATTAGGTGCTTGTGATTGTGGATTACATCATCTCGGTTTTGATGATTCTCTCAATACCACTCTTTGCTTCATTCGTATCCATGGAGACAAAACCACCACGATCCAGATCATCTACCATTAATCTTGACTCTGAACTGAGTCCTTTACAAATCATGGATAACTATAATTATGGTATGTATCCGTGTAGTGTACATCTTGCCAACTTCTTGTGAAATTTCGTCCATGCCTCTCCAACACCCTCTCCGGCTTCTTTAAGAAATTCATAACCTCTAAGTGGTCCTTCACTCGTATACTTGTAGGACAGAATTGATCAAGGAATCTTGCTTGAAGCTTGTCTCAATTTGTTATTAGCTCGGTAGGTTGATCATCTAACTAATCACTCGAACTTCTAACTAAGAAGAATTGAAACATAAAATAATACATCTATTCTCGCGTGACACCCTCGGTAACGTAGGCATCATAGGTTTGCATAAATTTTTATCAGAACAGATCGGTTGTTGATGTGTAGCACCACTGTAATTCCCATAGCTCGCAAACAGATTAAGCATGCCCTGATCGGGCTTGAATCGACCATCTTGAATAGCTGGAGGGAGAATCCCTATGGGTTGCACTCAGAATGGGCCAGGAATACCTAGCTCTAACCATTGATTCTCCATCTAAAAATATGAAAAAAGACATAAACAAAAAGAAAAGCATAAAATAGAACAACAAAAACTAAAACACTAAGTAAAAACACAAATTAGCGATGTAGTCCCCGACGGTTACGCCAACTACTTGGTGGTGGCAATGGTGTGATAAAGTAATAATATAAATAAGAGAACTAACACCTTATACAACCACGATAAACTCTCCGCAAGTGAACAGATCGTTTGCAAGTAATAAGCAAGTAAAACAAATATCGATCTCAGGGACTACGAAAGTAAGTTTGTAAATAGTGCAATTACTAAGTGGACTAGAAATAGTTGGTAAAATAATACGCAAAGACACTAAAATATTAATTTGTTTTTTATGTCTCTAAACAACTAAGCCTTAAATTAAAGACAAGAAAATAAAATAGGATAGATAGAAGCTTATGAAATTTTAGCTAGAGAACTAGCAAGTAATCCCCACTAGCCTTGTTTTATGTATATTATCAACGGGAGAATTGTGTGATATACAATAGTCGGGATTCTAAATTCTTCCTATCCCCCGTAAGAGTGGGCTTAGGAGGAAACCTCTCCACTACCAGGGGACTTGGGTAAGGGGACCCTGCGCAATTATTGGTGGTTAAATTAAACCCTATTGACTATCTAGCTAGGCAAGCCCGTCGAGATCACTACTGCACACTAGACGATTATGTGGTGTTTTCTACAATTGAATCCCCTTTCCGGGTGTCAACTCAATTACTATGGTTATCCTATATGTGCGCATCGTAAGAACTTCAGACATTAATTCAAAGCACAAAATATAAAGCTATCACTACTAAATTCAATTAAATGTAAAAGGATATCCCAAATTAAATAACATATAAAACAAGTATAGGGTTCATACCCATATTCTAATCTCAAGATAAATAGAATTAGTTCATAAGAAATCAATAATAATAAATAATTACAAATGGGAAGGGTTTAAATGGCATGAACAACTTCCAACTCCTTTTTCTCTTCTTCTCCCTTGATCTAGGCTTCCTCTTGGTCTTTAGATGATTAGGGACTGACCAAGGATCCAAGCATTCAAGGATGATTTTCTTAAGGTACAAGAGATTTATTTATAGGTATTAGGTCAAAATATTGGAATGGAAGTCAAGTTATTGGAATTATAATCCTTTTCAAATTCGTTTCCTAAAATATAGGACATGATAAACACTTCTCAATGATTTGGTCATACCTCCTTCGTTACTTATCGGAATTTTGTACACTTTATATGGAAACGACCATAATTCAAAGATTTATCTTCTCATAAAATATCTCCTCCAGATTCGTAATAGATTTTCTGCAGTTCTCAAAACATTGGGCGTCATTACGGCATGGTAGATTTATTTGGCAGTTTTTCCTTCCCTAACTCAACTTTGTTTCCTTTTAACTCTATATTTCGCCTTAGATCTTCTTTACTTAACTCCTTGATAGTGATCTGGCATCTAATTATATTTCATATTACCTAAGAGTTTAACATTAACACACAAATTATACCAAATATGTTCTAAAAGTAATAAATCTCCAATTTAAGGCATGGATTAAGAAATTATAAAATATAGGGAAAACCCCCTTAACCATTAATGTAATGCACCTAAAATGATGTCTCATGAGTGGATTAATTCATCACAAATATGGCAGTTTAGATCCAACCTCCAGTTTTGCAGAAACCAAGATTGTTGACAATTTGCATCAAAAAATCTCAGATGACTTAATTATACGCTTTGGCCATATCCAGTCTGACTGTCGCAAAATGTATATTAGATTTCTTTTTTGCTCTCAGAAAAAATAGACCTCTTGAGCGATAAGAATATTACCTTGAATACATCTTCCTTTAAATTATGAATCGTTTTATTCTGCCTAAGTTCAATTGGCCCTACTATATATCCTTTCATATGTGTATAACACACATTATATTAATTTCAATACTATAGATATGATAGCAATTCACTTGATTTATTATAATCAAATCAAGGATAGTTTATTTATAAAGTTTATAATCCCATAATTCAGGTCAAACAAGTCAAATTCAATGACAAAACCAAATTAACATTTGTCACCTTAATTAATAACAAAATAATGCATAACTAAAATTAATTTTTCATAACTGAAAACTTATATAACTAAAAATTCCATAACGCTTCAAATTACATAACAAAAAATAAAATCGCTTCCTTGAATCTCCAAATCAACAGCATTCAAAGTCAAGCATGTTTATGCATAAAACTTTATAACACGAGTTAGAATTAGGAACATAAAAACATAAGTAAAAGATAGTGGGTTGGCTGTATAAAAAACAGTGGGTTGACAGTAAAACATAATGGGTTACTCAGATATATTAATTGTGTGTACGTGTAATAGCAAATTCTTGTAATGGATTGTGTGTGTGATACCAATGAGATGTACATGTCATAATAATGGGTTGTACGTGTAAATCAATGGGTTGTACATGTAATATCGGCTGTGTGTACTATTTACCATTAACAAGTAAATTTGTGAACATATAAAACTCTTATAAGCAGCTACAACACTATAACAGAATTATCAAAAAAAAATGGAAAGCAAAAAATATAAGAACACATCTTAATTCAGAAAATCCAACACTAAAAATGATTAAACGAAGTACATCTATGTAATAAACGTACACAAAAATACAAAACTTGGTGAATACAACACATGCTAGTGGATAAATACATAAATGTCGAATAATGATGGAGAATATACCTGGAAAAGTTCAACTATACCTTCGTACTAATTTTTGTATGAATATTATAATCTCTAATGGAAGAAATGATGTGAGATAGATCGAACTAGAAGAGAGTCACGCCAAACATATGAGAAGAATGTCATTCTGATCTCTCTACATTATGGGCTTTGAATCCAAAAATTTGTTATGAATGGAAATAGATATACATTTCAATCTCTATAATAAAGGAAAGTTAAAGTTGATCAAAGGTGAATACGGTAGATCGCCAAAAATTTGGATGTTTTCGGGGGTGAAAAAAAAGGTGAGCTTTATGGGGTGAGAAAATAAGTTTATTGGCGTTTAGGAAAATAACTCTATAATCGATTCATTAGCAATTTGTATTTATTCTTGTTGTAATTTTAAATTTATTTTCGATCATTAAGTTAAATAGACTTGGAAGGCATTTCAACTATACGTACAAATATTGTTTGTTTGTATTCTAAATGTGGAAATTCATTCGAAATCTAAATATGTGGCAACTAAAATCATAATTTTCATTTGGAAGACTAGTAAGTATAGGCTCTTTACAAATAAAAATAAATCCAAAAGGAAAAATACTAATAACTTGTTATGATCTTTATGTGATAAAACTCATGAAATAATAGACCAACTTTTGTTTGATTGCAATTGGGCTAGGGAGGTTTAGTTGGCTTGCCCCTTGACTCTTATCCAATAATTTCTCTACTAGTAGAGTTGATGAGTGGATATTGTTAGTAAAATTTAGAACATTGGTAGGTAATAAAAATCATAATTTCATTATTGAAAAATAATAAAGTGAAACTTACAACAAGTTTATAATATTGAAATACAAGAAACCAACAAATCAGAAAATGTGTAATAGCATGAACACATTCACTTCTTTGATAAGGAGTTATAGGTTTAGTCAGGGTGATAAATTGTATGTCGGTCGATCTTTAAGGTGTTACTATTACTTCTTTTAGAAGTTTTAACTCAAAATATAACAGAAAAGGAATCGATCTATCTGCTCAAAATGTTTAGAGAGAACATATTATTTTGTTGTTGTAGTGAACAAAGTCCCAAGACTCCCTTAATACAATAGTATGGGCAGACAAAAGTGCAATGCACACATGTTGTTGAATGAATGGAATGTTAACTGACATGTTATGCAAGTAATTTGGGTAGTGCATCATGGGATCATGTCTAATAGCACAACTATGTGGGACTTTCTTCACGGTTAACCAGACCATTAAGGATGAGTATCCAAAGTATTGATGGTGTATGTTTATCTAAGCGCCAGCTCCTATAATTACTTACTCCCAAAATTAGTTTTATTTTTTTATAATTCCACAAGTCTCCCAAACTCCTCAGGGCTCATGACCATGCCACACCACGTCTTGACTCGCCATTTCCGTTGCTGGTGTCAGGGACGGGTCGGGCAGGTGGTGGTAGTGGTGTGCGTGTGTGGGGTATTATCCATACTCCAAATAATAAATATATTTTAAAAGGTTACTAAGAAAATTATAATTAAATTGATAAAAAGTAATTCCCTTTGACCGATATGTGAACCAAGCTAAAGAAAAAACTTTTGTACTTCTCCTTTTCATTTTCCCATTCGAACTTCTTATGACAAAAGCTATCAAATGATAAAAAATTGTCCTTCTCTCCTTATGTGCTTGAGTACCATCAATCCCCCACTCAGGCACTAGGAGAAAGTGAAAAGACTTCTAAGCAAACAAGTGATGGGTGAATTGTACTTTAGTGTCAATATCTTTCTATTTGAATTTACACGTAGTAAAGTGAAGCATCTTTCAAATCTCATCAAGTGAGCGTATACTTGAACTTGAAATTATTCTGTCAAGACCCCCACATCAAATAATTTACCTCCTGGTTTTAACATACTTTGTAATACTCACGTTGCGCTTTATAACGGCCAAGCGCATACCTTGGTTCTCATGTGTGTGCTCTAAAGAAACAACATATGTTTCATATTGAAGGCAAACAACACCTTCACACTCACATAGGTGATCTTCAAGAATGTTTATCCAATCTAGACTACTCGTCTAGGGCCTTGAGATCATTAAGAGCAATATAGGTCAACCTTGACGTGTTGGTGAATTTCATCAAATCCTTCTTCATATGACCATCACTAATTTCTACATATACATTAAGAGTCATAAAATAAACCTTATATGCAATGTGTACGCCATATGTATGGAAAGATAGTGCACCATATGGACCCGCTCTCCATCAATAGGCTTTAGCCCCATCCCCTCGATATTTCCAGAATTACCCTCCTAGTTAAATGGATCAGCCTGATTCTTCTCTGATCGTACATACTCTAGGGTTATCACCCTATTCTTAAATAAATGTATTATTGAACCATGCCTGATGCAAATACGCTTTCTTTTTCCATTGTAGATGTTATTACGAGCGACGCTAATTATTGCATGTGAATCACGATGAAGACACACTAGTGTGGCATTTCCATACCATAATGGCGCATCCGCTAGGAGCCTTCTCAACTATTCAGCTTTTACCCCTGCCAACTCTAGCTTTATAAACTCAGAGTCCAAGTTGGATCATGATATACAAGTCTATTTAGAGGTCTTCCACAATATATCACCTTCTTCTAAGGAGAACACATAAACAATGGTGTAACTTACTTCATCATTATTATATATCCATTTTGAATCACAAAATCCATCAAGTATTGTAGGATACTTATTGAAGTACAAACCTATATCAGTAACGATAAGACAAAATATGTCTCTGATCCAACTCGGTCCCACAAAGGTTTATCAAGCCAAATCTGAGGAAATCACCCACCAAGCCAAGAATAAAGTATATATACCAAGGGGGAGGAAAGCCAAAGTCTCCCAAGTTAAAATACACCAAGGAAGTCATAGTCATTCATGGATTAATCCGAGGGTAGCTACTCACTATTTGGTAGGAGGTTGCTACGGTTTGGGCCCTACCTTAACCTAAACTGAAAGCTCGTTCATATCTAAATCTACGCACCACGCTCACTCTCCGTGCATAGCTACGATGCCTACAAATTTCATATTCCATAGCAAAATTTGGTACACTCTATCTCATTCGTAGATTGGTTATTATACAAATGAGATAAATCTCCACAGCTCCTAGGGTCATAAGAATATTCTTCAATAACAATGTTAATGGTGAGTGTCGAAGTGCCATCAAGAGTGCATATCCTTTGTACTTGGCTTAGTATATGGTTTCAAGAAGCCTCGACACGCAACTAAAGCATAGGGAAGGCCCATAAAGATATCCTCGGCATTACTCAAGAGTAAGTTACGTAGTTATTATTTATTTTTACCATCTTGATCCTTACTTCGATTACTTCTCCCCTTCTACAAATACTTCTACTTCTCTGGAAATACGTTGGTGGCCTCTGATAGATCCATTAGGTTAATGGATCTGTTAGTGTTACATGTTATGTTCTATAAATTGGCTTCATCTATAGGAACAATTTTTTATCTTATTTATATCCCATGATGAATGTCCAGAATAGTTTTGAAGAATGTAGTTAATGCGAGAATAAGACGTGGCCACAAATACTTCTTCTAGAACTCCCTCTGATGTCTCTCCTTTGTGATAGATTAATAGACTCTTGAGACAAAATTTTTAGGGGTTTTAATGCTAAATTCAATATTTATCCCTTTGTTTCACATGTTTTAAGTTATTGGCTTATTTTTAGGTTTATACTTGTTTTGGAGCATTTTGAGGTGATTTGTATGTTAAGTGTGTAGCTCCCAGGACCATGGATGATATGGTATCCCAAGATTATCCCAAGAAGACAAAAATTTAAGAAGAAACCTGAGTCAAGTCACAAAGGATTTAAAAAACTCACTAGAAGCCTAACAAAAAGTGTTAGCAAAATGATTACATCACTATTTGAAAAACTACAACAATAATGAAATGTTCCCTCAAGGTACCCTTGGTGAAAAGAGTGTGCAAGAAGAAATAGAGAGCGATTTGGAGTTGATATGAATGAGTTATATGTGATTTTCAGTGAAGACGCAAAGTTGGCTAGATCTACAAAGAGATCATAGACCCAACTTGTTCCAAACGTTCTATGGGGCTATATATACTAGTTTTCAGCATCGAACATACCACGTATCATATTATGAAGCTGGAAACTTTGAGTGAAAGGAAAAGAGACAAAGACTTCACCTACAACGCCATATTTCATACATTTGTCATCACCATATTTTGAAGTGAGTCTGAAGTGGCCCATTGGACTCCTCTAAATCTGGACAACTTAAGTGAGTCTTAAGGTAAGAAGAAAATCCTTACCACCAGAACTGGAATAATACGGAATGAGCTGAAAGTAAAAGGTCACGGTAAATAAGCCATCACAAATTGATAAGCATGAATATTATCGATAAAGTGGAACTAAATTGTGTCCGCATACCCGTAGAATACTAAGACATTTAGTCGATCTAATTAAAAGTTTTTGGATGCCCAAAGTTATGATACCTTGTGGTACAAAATTGATATAATTGGCTAATTATGTTTTAAGTAAATCCCGAAGAAATTTACTAAATGTAAATGATATTTTCTGAAATTAGTATTTTGTATAAATCACAAGTGTTAGTAACAATGTATATTTTTGCATTATTTACTAAAAATCTCACCAAAGTGTGTATAAAAATAAAATTTGCTATTTCTTTGGGGTTGTATTATATACAGATTCGATCAGTTGAAACGCACATTGTGCAAAAGAAAAGATGTTACAATTCAAAAAACTTTGTATTATTAAATGATCGAATTGGTCACCTAGTGACAATATTGATATGTCGAATAATAGATTTCTCACTTGGTCTCTTCTTAAAAGAACCAGAAGATTTTGTTACAAAGTGACTACCCCCTTATTAGGGGGAAAGACAAGGCAGGTAGAAGTTGTGTGACGTATAGACAAAGAAACCCGAAGTTGCATGACGTATCTTGGAACATAATTTATTATATCAATTCTATCCACGAACTAAAGAATAGGAATTTGAAGTTAAAAGGAATATCCATTGGCAAAGTATTGCAAATAATATACCTAATAAATTTGCAAGTAGAATATTTCAAAATCCCAAAATATGTTGTAAACGCTCCAACATAGGTTATTGTCCCATATAGTCATATAAGAAATATTCCAGTAAATGTATCAAACTGACACATGAAGTGTGGTAAACCTGTAATGCATCTAACTAACGCATGAAGCGTGGTAAACATGTAATGCATCTAACCAACGCATGAATGTTGGTAAATTTGTAATGCATATAACCAACATGAAGCGTGGTAAACCTGTCGGTTCAAATTATATCATGCCCCAAAGAAGAAATTCTCACGAGTAAATGATGAAATGGTAAAAATTGTGGAATATGCACTCCACGTGATACGATAGGATTTATTAAGTCAACTAATGTTGGTACATGCATTGCTCCTAAATAAAGTTGTGGTTTTTGAAAATACCTAGGTACCTAAACACGAGAATAGTTATGTAGATTATTTGTCTACTGAAAATATTTAAAACTATTAGACAGTTTATGGGATTAATATATTTTTATTTAATATAGGCTTGAAATAAATAATAAGGATCCTAAACCACAAAGTGGTGAAATATATCGACAATGAAAGAGAGATAATAGTGAATTTTGAAATCTAAAGTCCTACATGTATCAAGGAGGTTCTTACAGAAACCTAGAACTAATTATGGAGAGACGTCCTCATTATTATGTTATTGATACGGTGTAGTGGTGATTAGATTGATATTAAAGTTTTTGATAAATAAAATAGGTGCTAGAAGCATGACAGGTGCCCAAGCACGATAGGTGTTTAAAAGCACAACAAGTGTCTGAAGTATGATAGGTGCCTGAAGTACTCAGCGCATCTAAATATGAAATTCTCGAAGATTGAGAAATTCCTAGAGTATAAAAGTTTCCAAAGAACATAATTTATTTAAATCACAAGAGAAAAGTGTCTGAATTATGAAAGGATAATTGGAATAACAGTTGTCACAATTAATGTCATAATGAAAAGGATGTGATATTTGTGTATTGTACTCTTTTTTCTTCACTAGGATTTTTTTCCACTGGGTTTTTCCTAGTAAGGTTTTAACGAGGCATACCAAATATTCATTGTCAAAGAAGTATATACTCTTTTTCTCGATCAAGAAATGATATTATAACACTTCATACCCTCAAGTAAAAATTCAGAAGATTTACTAATTAAAGTTTCATTAACGACGATATCAAGGTACAAGTCCGTAAGTATCTGATGTATTTAAAAATATTTAATGTCGTAATGAAGGAGTGAATATATTGAAATTCTGTATTTTTTCCTTCACCACAGTTTTTCCCATTGGGTTTTTCTGGCAAGATGTTAACAAGACGGATTGAATTTGTGTCATTACCCCCAAGGAATGATGTACTCTTTTCCCGTCATCAAGTTTTGTCCCAATGACTTTTCTTGATAAGGTTTTAATGAGGGATATTCTTTAGTGAATATCCAAGGGGGTGGTATGAAATATTTATTTAAGTGGATTATTTAACAACCCAAAACTAGATAGTGTGATCTATCTTCAACAAGAATATAATGATGGTATTGTATGAGGATAATGTTGTTTGTACCACACATAATTAAAAGGCTACATCAAAGGAGACAAAACAAAACATATTTCACCAAAGTCTCCTACACACATGAGCAACAAAAGAATGTGGATATTGACACTCGATAGATACTATCACGTAAGAATTTTAGAGATTTTCCTTACAAAATTATTGTCAACCACAACATTTAAGAAGTAGGTCCACAATATTAAAATACGACAACTCAAAGATACCTTGCCAACAACAGATGAGCGTAAACAAAAATGTACTCTTATCTCTTCGTCCAATTTTTGTCCCAATGAATTTTCTTCGCAAGGTTTTTACGAAGCGGTGTTTCAAGAGGATTAGTTCCATTTATATGTACTCTTTTCCCTTCGACCAAGTTTTTATCCCACTGGGTTTTTCTTGGCAAAGTTTTGACGAGGCACATGTCCTAATAGATTCCAGGGAGAGTATTATGAATAAATTGTACTTAATTTATGATGGATGTTCAAAGAGCTTAGTTTAATCTTTTTATTTATTGTGGTAAGTGAAGGTCGCTTTTTCTTATAAATATATGATCATTTTTTTGTAATAAAACTAAATGTTGGAATACAAAAATACAATTTTTTTTATCTTTATCTTTTTCTTCTTTAGTTTATAACACCTATCTTTATAATATTGGATAATAGAAAATGTAGAACCATAGGAAGAATTTTTCAATTAGTAATATTTGCATAACTCCTCTTATTATTATTATTAAAATAAAGTCCAAATTACCTAACTCCTTCGAAACCCTATATTCTTTGTAAATTTAATTTTCTCAAAACGGGTGAATTTTTTTGTTCCAATCAAAACGGGTGAAGACCGCGTTTGGAAATTTGTGTTACACTACAGATAATGACGTACTTATCTAATTTATTTATCTAATAGTCAAATTGAAATGAAATCGACCAACAAAAAAAAATGAAAATAACCTACCAAAATGATACATGCAAAAACTATATATATTATAACTCATATTCATTGTTCTTCATTCTCACCATAATCACGCAAAATATACATACAAACCCAACCCATAAAGAGAAAATTCCATGGAATATTTGAATAAAAAGATACATACAACAGTAAAAAAGAATAAGAAATCATCATATACCACTGCTCGCAGCAGCTCTCAAGATGTAAAATATCCTGAAAATGCTAAGCTTCCTTATCCATCTACTGCAGACTTGGTGATAGATCCTAAAAAGAAGTACGATGAAAGTGAGAAATCATCAAAAATGGCGAGCTCTTTCAATTCCAGTAGCGCAAGTGTTACTTTTGGTCCTAAAAATGAAGTTGATAAACCCTTTAGGTTAAGTACCAAGCATAAATCTGCAGCAAATCTTGCAATTGGCTCAGAGATATCCACAAGTCATGAATATTCCACATCAGCTCCGTCAAAGGGTAAAGCAAAACTTTTGATTGCAAGTTAATCCAGAGTAAGAAACCCAAAAAGTAATATGAGCTCGAGTACCTTTTTGTTTTTGTGTTGTTTGTTTTTACTCCTTTACTCTTACTCGGATGAGACTATCTCTTGTTCTAGTGACTGAGAAAACTTACTATCTAGTAATCGATTTTCCTGTATATGTAGTTAATTATGTTCGTGTGGTGTGTTATTTTGATGTTTATTTCGGCTTTAGCCAGATGTATCTTTCATCTTTGTATCGATGGATATATATAGATGAAGCTTAATAATTTTTGTTAATTATACTAATGCAAACTTGTTGTTATACTATTCTGTCAAGCTGTCAAGAACTTACTTCTTCTGGTTCATCTGCTTAACTTGAATCAAGGAAACCCTCCTGATTTTACAGAAAACATCGTTAAATAAATCTTTGATCTCATCAATTTAGACTTTTGAGGGTCTCCAATGTATAGTTTCTAACAAATACTACATGTTGGTTTTGAATCTTCCAAAGTTTTCCTTCATGAGATCAGAACCCTTTTATTTTTATGATCCTTTTCTTTTAAAATATCATTTTCTTCACAAAAGAAATAAGACCTCATTCAGTAATGTGTTTGATCATATTAGGATGCGTTCATCATTTTGATATAAGAGAGTATTAGAATGTGTTCATTAGTTCTTTGTATTTTACAAGTTGTTGTATCTAACTAGCCAGCCCTAAGTAAACTTTGTGGTTTACTGTTTCATAACATAAATAACAGTTTGTGTTCCTTTTGTGGTTCTAGATATAATATTACTTATTATTTAACTAACTATGAGATGTACAATATGCATCACATCTGAATGTCTTACCTTCAACTTGTTAAACTTCGAGATCGATATTTGGCCTAGTGGTTAGGTTACTCCGCAAACACCAAGAGGTCCTGGAATCGAATTTTATTGGAATCAAAATGACTCCGAGCCCAAAATGGTTCTCCCATGTATTAAAAAAAAACTTGTTAAACTTCTAATTTGATTATCTAGCGCATCAAAAACTTATAATTTTATCTCATTTTAGTATTCAACATATAAAGATAGATTAATATTAAATGTTGAATTATAATTGAAATGATTTATACTCGTGAATCAACATACATAAAATAAGGAAAACTAGTTTTTAAATACACAAATAACAAAAAAATGCTCCAGGCAAATGTTTTAATAAACCCTAGCTCCGCCTTTTTTCCCCATCTTCGATGGCTCCTCTTCCCCTTCTCAGTTTCAGATCAGTAACAACCACCCCTTTCCAGTCAACTGAACTGCCGTCTCTTCCTTCTTCATTAGATATCCTTCCAGTACCGCCACACCCTACCCTTTTCCGTTGGATTTTCCTACAGCCGTCTCCGCCTCCCTGCCGTACCGCCGCTTTCATCCACCCTACTTGCTGCTCTCCCCCTCCCCTTCCTACATTCCTTCGCCACTTTCCTCGATCCACCAAAAAGCCTCCTGCCCTCCTACACCTGTTCGCCTCCTATTTACATCTAAACATATCTTTTCTTGCCTTTTGCCTACTGTTAATGCGTTTCAGGCCTTTCTGTTTGTTAGGCCCAAAATTATGTCAAGCCCAATACCCAGATCCAGGCCGGTATCTCCTTCCTGGGCGCTTTTCAAAACCAGAACCAAGGTAGGCCGATCTGCTTGGCCTTTGCATCAATTCGCTGGAACGCTTAGGCCGCTAATTCCGAACATTATACACTGCCTTGCGCGTGTATAAGCTTCTCTGTCCAGTCAGGTACATCCCTGTACCTTGTTCTATTTTATTACTATGATTGAGAAAAAGCAGATGAGTTTTGTTTTTAAGAACTTAATAGCTATTTCAATTAATAAGAAAACTTTTTGTAAAGTGAATAAGAAGGTGCCCACTGACACTATTATTTACTTTGTTAATTTGGTTTTAAAACCCGATTGTTTAGACTCCAAAAACAGAATTTTTGAAGAAATTTTCTGTGATGTTAATAATGGTGTTATCAAAGCTTCAGATTTTTTGGGCTTAATTGCGCTCCCTTGGTTTCGGTTTTTGGGCTAAATTTTATATTTTTTTGGTAAAACAGAGATATAGTTTTCACCTTTCTTCACACTTAGGTGAGTTTATTGGTGTTCACTACTCTTTAGTCGGATACACTTCTTCTTTGTTATGGTTAATTTTTGGAAAAGATTACCAGATTAACAACAATTGGTGAAATCCTATTTCAGAATTTCAAAACTTCTATTTTTGGATGCTTTTACTTGGCTTGTTGTGTTAAATTTCAAAGGTTTTACGTTGAAACCTTTTATTCTGTCTGCGACATAGGTACAATTATTAAAATCAATTTTGGTTTGATTTGGAACACATTGAAATGAGGTTATTTTTCTAATTCAAAAGAACAAATGCAGTATTGTATTGCTTTAAGTTGGAATATGGTCAAATTAATATTTATTGTTGCATTAATTATTTACATTGGTGCATGACTTTATTGTCTTATTAAGACAGAGGTTTGTATTTTCTATCTTTATGAACACTGTATTGGATTTACAGATTATGAGGGTTGGTTTATTGCAATGATGAATCTTGTCTTTCCTCCCCAAAGAAACTTCCAATGTTTGGTTGCTTGTTATGTTAGGGATTCAGCAAGAAGAATGGTAGAAGGCTATGCAAAGAATTGAAAGTCAATTCAGAAATCAAAGCAGAGGCTAGAGGAATGTATGCATCTTGTGCTATGGTTTCAAACTATCCTATTGGCAATGTGGAAATTGAGAACGTATGCAACAACTTAAGTATCCAAACTAGCGCTAATTGGTATTTTTGTTGTAATGTTAGAGTGTTATTTAAGAATTCTAGTAAGTGTAAGGTTTCGTATTACTTGAAAATCTCTTCTGTTAAGAGATCCAAAAACTTGACTGTTGATGGAGTGGCTAAACAAAAGCCTAGAGCCTCTTTGTTTAGCCTTTGGAGTTTCACTCCTCTTCTCCTATCAGCAAAACTTCTTTCTAGTGACTTTCGTCCAATAGGGATTGGCTAAGGTGTAAGAATATTTTGATTAATGTATTTCATTTTCGACTAAAAAAAGAGTACATAAAATAAAGTAATAATATATATATATTTGACTATTTTGTTATGTTTTCACGTACCCAAGTTGAAGTTTTTAACAAAAAATTAATTACATATGTAAAATCATTTTAATCATCGATATGGGTAGATTAATTAAGACAACAAAAAAATACATGAATTTTTTCTTTTCACTGAAAAATCCTTAACAAAAATAAACTTTCGCGGCAAAATTGAAATCTCTAAGATACAAACCGTTCCAATGAAATTTTTAGAGGATAAACCATAATCTAACACACTCCCTATACTTTTATCAGTTAAGTCACACCCCGTTAAATTTGTACAAGTTCATTTTTAACCTGTGAAACTCCCTCTTTTTTTAATATAGAGAAAAAGTAATACCTTATGGATGATTAATATTACAATCAATTAAATGTGCTCCTTAGTAAGTTAATATTACAAGATGTATAGATTGTTGACTCCTTAAGATTTGATATAGGTTGAAGATTGAGGATGATATCCTTATTGGGTAGATATGAAATAAGGCTTCACGAATCAAAGGCTTGACTCCTATATAATTTGAATAACAAAATTAGTTGCATCGAGATTGATTTAATGATATGAGAGTGAGAAACAAGATTGAGATTCTTTTTTGAAGTGTATGATAGTATGATGGTGAATTGGTGCTTCAATAGATGGGTTATGTGATGCAAGGGAGCTTTCTATATAGTAGATCAAGTTCCAACTACTCTATATAGTGGATCGGGATGCCGATTTAGGAGTGTGTGAAGGTCGCCGATAACAGGGTTCCTAAATATAAAAGTAGGGATTGAAGGTCCAAGATTTTGCGAGTGTCAAGAGAAATCTATTTCTTGACCTTTTCCATAACAATATTTCGTAGACGCGATACTTCATGGTTGAGATTCTCAATACTTTCTTGCAAGTTTCCAAGCCATCCTTTGATTTCTAAGAATCCATCTTTTAAAGAATTCAAGAGAGATGTTTCAACAAGGTTAAGGTTTTATTTCGTGACAAAGTTTGAAAGAGGATCTTAAAAGATATTAGTATAAGGAGCATAAAGACTTGGAAATGACGAGAATGGGATTATTGGACGAAGAGGAATATTAAAGGAAGGTCTAGTGGAAGTTTTGTTAGAAAAACGTCTTTTGCTAAACTATTTTCGATATAAACTGAAAGATTCGAGAAGATGTGTTGATCAATATATTCATTTTTGTAGATAAAGACATTCATGGTTTTGATGAATCATATATCAATTCTCCAAGAAGATTCAAAATCACGATGGTTAGGCAGGGGAAAATTATTCAATATTAATTAAGAGATAGCTAAGAGTGACTCTATAAGAAAGAATGAAAGCAAATAAACTCCTATAAATCACATTTTTAATGAAAGTATATAGGATTTTTGGAGTAAAGATGAAATAAAAGAATGGCATCATAAGGAGCAATAGATCTGACGTTCTTGTTTTTACGAAGAAGAGAATGATTTAGAATTTTATGAGCAAGTCTAATATCGGGGGTGAAAAGACTAGAATGCCAAGGTTGGATATGACCGCAAATCATTTTACATGAAAAGTTCAATCGTGTTTTTCAAAATAACATCAATTGGTTTCTTTTGCCCTATGCCAACATGAGAATAAAAATTTAAAACCACTATTGTCAAGACCAAAAGTTATAGTGCTAGGATTGACAGATATAGTTGTGTTTGAAACTTTTGTAGAGAATGACTATTTTTTGCAATCAAAATTTTCAGCATTGCTGTAGAAATCACAAAGTAAGAAGAGATGGAGAAAGTGTTCAAGAAAAAGAAACTCAATAAGACATTGAAATTGTAAGAGTTCAAAAATATTATATATAGGAGTATTTACCAAATGAATATTGACACTTAGAGATAGTTGAGCGATGGATTTTTAGGAGGAACTTTGGTTTTACGAAACTCTTTTGTGTTAGGCCTTCATTTAAAAAGGCTTTTTACATTTCTTCATTTTCAAGGAATGGTTCAAACTCAATTCATCATCTTTGATATCTCTTAGTTTTCTTTTGTTGGAAGCCTTAGGTTTTAGACATGATGAAGAAACTACTTTTTTTAGGATACATAAGTGAATAAGAAGGGGGAGAGGCAAGATTTTGGTAGATGAATTCAAGTAATGAGGATGAAAAGAAAAGGTTTGAAGAAGATAAAAGTTTGTAGGGTTTTCGGAGATGGGTCAAATGAAAAGAAATAAAATAGAACAGACGGACAAAAAATGACTAACCGTTTCGATGAAGAACGAGATACTGTTATATAAGGTCCGAATTTAAAAAAAATGCATAAAGGTACTATAGATTATAAAGTATAAACAAACTATCCCATACGTCTAATAAAGACAATAGAAGAAATGAACAAGGAAGTAGAGAAATACGAGACACCCACACAATAAATAACTAAAAACACACAAAAAAGTACCCCAGTGAGCTTTTAATCTTTCTTTAATGATGATTTGGACTTTAAGAATTTGACGTGTTTTTCTTCTTCAAGTATCGTCATTAACACACTAAGGGTGAACTCACCACTTTTGATATCAAATTTGTCAGTGGTGTAAATCCCATAAAGTTATTCAAGATGCTTTGAAATATCATGAGTCGATTCACATTTATCTTTTTTATCATGTTCTTCTCTTAATATCTCACATATTAAAATATTCATGACTATGACATCTTGTGCAAGTTTATGTTTTTCTTCTGTGGTACTCCCAAGTGATGTTTGAGTTCTTGGGTTAATACTCCATATTCATTTATGAAAATATTGTATGGTACAAAAGGTCCCTCAACAACGATTCTCAAAAGGTTGGGATCTTTGGTTTTTACCTTTAGATAAGTAAAATCCACCTTCAAACAATGAAGGACAATCAATCGCATTTGACATGACAAGATATAAAAGATTGATAATTCTACCAATGGTTAAGCTATTCATGTATAGTTAGGCTCTGATACCACATGTAAAGTCCTAATACACCTCCTACAAAAAAGAAGATGAGGTAAAATAGAAATATGTTGACTAATGCAGTTGGTCTTAGCAGATTAGGTGTTGGTGATTAGATTGATTGACTTGTGATCTATCACCTAGGAGAAATTATAGATAGGAAAAACATAATCCTTGTAAAATACTAGATTAGCTCACTCGATAATTACAACTTCTATTTTATTTGCTTCATTATAAAATTTTAAATATATTAGATTTAAGTAGTTTTACTCAACCTCCTATAGAACTTTAGTTAACTTATCATAAATATCATATTTCTTTATAGTTTGGCCATTGACACAATTCATGGTGAAAATGAATATAAAATTAAATTTGAGCAGCGGTCATAGAATAATATACATCTTGAATCATTTTACGATAAAGCGACATTACACTACCTTCATCATGCAGTTGCACATAATTAACCATAACAAGGTAACAATTGTTTTGCACATACTCACTACCACCTTTGATAGATTCATGATTCATGATTCAATCATCCACCTTGGTTTATAAATAGGTGACCATGTTTAATTTATTTCAGTAATTGATATCTTTATTATCTTTACTCTTACACTTATGCGGCTCCAGTTATATGACTATTAGAGCAATCAGAGTACCTTCAAGATTTTTACTTCCTAGCGTACTAGCAATCATGTTTGTTATATAGGATTTTGTAACATGTAGAAAATAAGTTCTCCAAGCAATAAAAGAGGCCACACTCAAACACATTCTCTGAAAAATGTTGTTTTGCATCATTAATAAGTACATATGAAGAGTTATAACTTCATTCACACTCTATTATACTCTACATGATGGTGAGATTAGTGAAAGGTCAATTAAATTAGTGAAGTATTCATGAGATTATCCTATATAAAGGATATTTTGTTATTATATATATATATATATATATACAAAATGAATAAAATCGATAGTTGATTTATAAGATCGATAATTAATCTAGTGATTAAAGTACTTATAATGTGACTAGAAGGTTTTTATATTAGATCTTACTTGAGTCAAATGGCTCTCTGATGTATATAGAATATAGATTATCTTTTAGCTTGTTTTCTTGTTTTCTTTTACAACACCAATACAAAGGTGGTCCTAACACTGTGGTAATTGATAACTATGAAGCAACATCACCCCCAAATTGGAACTATAACCCTGTTTGGTTTATGAAAATATTTTCTGTTTTTGTTTTCAAAATATATTTTCAGAAAATGATTTTTGTTTTCAGTTTCAATATTTTTAGAAAATATGGAAAACGTCGATTTCACGTTCTCTAATATAGCACTCTTTTCATTTTCTTTAGCCAAACACGTATTCATTAGCATTTTAGAAAATATAGAAAATGAAAACAGAAAATACCTATTATTTTTACAAACCAAACGGGGCCTAAATAACTCTCAGCATTTTCTATCTACGTCTATCCCATGTGATATATTTCCATATCCCCATTTGAAAAATCAATAAATGTCAAGTGTGGTGGTGACTGAGAGACCCCATGTATGTGCCAACTAGTTTTTACATGTCTTTGCTTCCATATATATGCTTACGACCTTGAAAGATGCATTCCTTCATAGTATCGGTCGAATTCCCTCGTCGATGAGGCCCTCAATCCTTTGCCACGTATTACTTACGTCAATAGTAAAATAACATCTTGCGAATTCACCTCCACACAAAGGGCTAAGTGTTCCAATCTCCTCAACCAATCGCAAGCCCTCATGTAGAGCAATTACTTCCGCAATCGTCGTGAAACTACAATTTACCTTTATAGGGAAACCTCTAATCCAATTTCCCTCCGCATCACGTATCAAACCGTGTAACCCTCTGGTTTGTCACCGGTAACCATGCTCTCATCCGTATTAAACTTTCAACCTTGAACGGGCCTACACCATCCCACTAGCTCGACTTATTCTTTCCGGCTCGAAATCACACTTAGGGAGTTACCCACGCCCCAACATACTCTTTTGCTTAGAATTTTGCTTTTCGAATTATCATCGCTGCATTTGGGTAGTCCTTGTTGTCAAAGATACACTCGTTCATTTTGAACCAAATCGCCCAAACCAAACCTCCAAAAGAAAATAATTTATGGAATTCCAATAAATATCCCTTTATTTGACAAAGTGCAAGTTTCACCACTATACAGGCCGGCAAAAACGGTCCAAAATTAATGTAACTATGTGACAAACAAGTATTATAGGAAGTGGACTCCAAAGCCCAGCAAAACAAATATGCATACACCAGCCTCACCCAACAATTAGAAAAGGCTATGACCCAACAACCAATGGAGAAAGTAATGGGCCAACCAAGCCCATTGGGTTTATACCAACCCGCCCGTAACAAACAATATTAGGGTTTCATTAAACCTTCCGATATATAACATTTCACTAAACACCCTCGCCCCCTCCGTCGGTCACAAACTCACAGAGAGGAGAGGAAACAGAGAGATCAGAAATGGTGGCCTTCAAGGTACTCTCCGAGCTCCTACATCTATCTCTATATCTATATTACATGTACATATAATTTCTCTTGTGTAATTAAATTTCATTAAAATTTATGTTTTGATTATGTGTACTGCAGTACCATCAGTACCAAGTTGTCGGTAGGGGATTGCCTACTGAGACCGATGAACACCCAAAGATCTTCCGGATGAAGCTTTGGGCTACTAATGAAGTTCGTGCCAAATCCAAGTTCTGGTATGTTTAAATTTGATAGGATATGAATTTTTTCTGGATTTGTATATACTTGGATCTGAAATTTTTAATAGGTACTTTCTGAGGAAATTGAAAAAGGTGAAGAAAAGCAATGGTCAGATGCTAGCTATCAATGAGGTATTAAATTTTTTTTTTTTTTTTTTTTGCCAAATTTTAAAACAAATTTATATGAATTTGTAGATCTTTGAGAAGAATCCTACAACAATCAAGAACTTTGGGACATGGTTACGTTACCAAAGTAGAACAGGGTATCACAACATGTACAAGGAGTATCGTGATACAACCTTAAACGGAGCAATTGAGCAAATGTACACTGAAATGGCATCTCGTCATAGAGTGCGTTCACATTGTATTCAAATCATCAAGACAGCTACTATTCCAGCTAAGTTGTGTAAACGTGAGAGTACTAAACAGTTTCATAACTCGAAGATTAAGTTCCCGTTGGTGTTTAGGAAGGTGAGGCCACCTAGTAGGAAGCTCAAGACAACCTATAAGGCTACCAAACCAAATTTGTTTGTTTGATTTGTTTGGTGTTTTATCTCGGTTTACAATTTTATTTAGGTCAAATTACAAAGAGAACTGATTTTTTGTTATTTGAGGGTGATGTTTGATTTTGGAAACTTAGAATATCGAAGATTTTTATCTCTTTTTAGTTGAATATTCAAGATTTTGTGTTACTTATATTGTGTTTTGCATCATTATGAAGTTTTATTGTTCTCATACTTTGAACAAATAATCTTTCTTTCAAATGTTTATGTATTGGGTGATTTGGTGATAGTGATTGATAGATTTGCACCGCCCTCAAGCTAAATTGAACATGGATCAAGGCTTTGCTCTTGATTGATCTCGAATAGTATACAGAATTACATAATTTCAAATGATTACAAAACCTAAAAAAACATAGAGGTGAGCATGGTTCGGTTTGCTTTGTTTTTTGGCCAAAACCGGAACCGAACCAAATATTTTGGTTTTTCTATAGTAATTTAAAAACCAACCAGGTTCATATTTGTTTTGGTTTTTGGTTTAGATTGGGTTGTTTTAGTTCTGTTTTTTGGTTTGCTACAAATTTAGATGCTTGTTCTTTTTCATACCATTTTTTGAAATACATTGTTCAATAGCGACTAATATTTTAATACAATTATGTTAATATTTTAACAGTAACACTAAATAAATTTCTAAAATTAAAACTATTTTTCTCAAATTTATACAATCATGTTTAATAAAATCAATCAAATAGATACTAATATAATTTCAAGTAATATAGAAAAAAAAATCTTACTAATGACACTGTCGGATTGTAAAACAATATAATTTATGTAGATAATTAATTCTCAACTAAATTTTCTTCTATATAAAAAGAATTTTATATTTCTTATTCTTTTTTTTTCGTCGATTTGGTTTATTTTTAGTTTTTTGGTTCGATTTTTACGTAGAAAACCGAACCGAATAAAAAAAAAATCGGATTTTGGAAATTGAAAACCAAATTATTTATTTTTATGGTTGTAAGTTATTATGGCTTGGTTTTTTATTAGGTATTTAGTTTGGTTTTCTGCTTCTCATTTCTTCACTCCTAACTCAATAATATACCTTAACTATAATAATATAATTCATTACAAATTATTACAAAATATAAAAATTAACAAATTGCTTTAAAAACAGTAGTTCATAAAAAGAATTACATTAAATTAAGAAGTAACTTATTTACTATCACAGGATAACTAAAATTAGTTTTAAATTAAAAACAATACAAGTTCAAATATAGTAATTTCTAAATCTATCTACCAAAAATATTAAAATTATTTTCGATTTAAGTGTTTTTTCCCCGTTGTTGGACTCAATTTATAATTTATATATATCTGGAAAATTGGTAATTTATCATGATGGCCAACTTAACAATAAACAAAAATTTAGAACATAACACGATAACTATCAGTATTGTATAAGCTAAGCTAATTTAACGAAGTGTTCACTTATTACCAAAATTTAATGATCGAAAGAAAACAATATCATCTACGTTTTTGTTCGCTTTCATGTTAAATGAACCTAACAAAGTATAAATAACAAGAACTTAGAATTAGAAATTTAATAGTATTTAGAAGTAAACTATTGATATAAATAAATAATAAAGCATTACTTACCAATCTCACCTTGTAGTTCAATTTGATCTACTAAATCTCTAAAGAAAATATCAATCGTATTCCTTAGCTAGTTTTGGGTGTAAAGAAGGCCATCACGGTATTTGAGAGGAATATCTACGACATCTCTAGCCGTTTTTCACAGTATTGAGAACCTTTCAAATTTATCCTTCCACCATATTAACTTATCAAAAGTATTACAATTGCCCTCTAATATGTATTTGTCTAATTTTGTTTTACAGCATGAGGTTTATTTTCCACTCAAGTAAGACTTGAACATTGAAACCATATATTTCTGGGGATCAGAATCAGTATGAGCATTAAAGAACGTAGAATCATGGTTACTATCCACAATTACATAACACCACCATTAGCAAGAGAAGAGTAATTAGTAAAAACATTTATTTTGTTTTTGGACGTAATTGTTGGAGATATAAAATCTCACTAATATAATGTCTCCTCCTAACGGTAATACTATATGGTTCTCAATACGGTTCTGTAAATCATAAATTAAGTCAAGACATTTTCTCATAGGATCAAACACAAATGCCATAAACAGCAAGTTTATACCTAAAGTAATATTACAATATATATTGAATTTCGTTACATTGCCTTTGCCATGATATTCAACAATATTTATTGCCACCGATCTACTAACTAATGCTTGAATATAGAATTACAATCTCATCAAAGTAAATCAAAGAGTAGCATCGCCAAACCGTTTCAGGAATTTAATGAAGCAGCATGGTTTTTCCCCGTCAAGTGTGATTAGGGGAATATCGGTTGGAATTATAAAATAAAAGAAAATTTATTTTATTATTCTTTCATGCTCTTGGGAGAAGTAGAAAAAACTATGTGTATACTATGGCGGCACACGGGTCGGTTAACCGACCCACGGTACTAAACCCTACACCCAACCCTAACCCTATTTTAATTTTTGTAATCTGTGCGGGTTGGGGTCAGTGTTGGTAGGGTCGGATTCGGTCAACAAAAAGTCAAACATCAAATAACACTAAAAAACTACTGTAAATTTGCAAAAAAGCTCCTTAAATAGTGAGTTTCCCAAAACAGTAACTTACTATATATTGTAAGTTTCTAAAAATAGTAAGAAGCTGAAATTTAATTATAACCCGTGGTATTAATTTTGCCAAATAATTTCAACTTACAACTCCAAAAATATACAACACTTCATTCAAATTATTTAAATGCATCCTCTATTGTGCAAAATAGATAAGATGTACAAAATTGGGTGCATTTGTTTTTTATACTTCAATTCCTTCAACTGTCCTGCAATTTTTAAATACGAAGGATATGGTACAGGTTATTAGATTGTCTCAAATTATAATTTCATCATTAGCAAGAAAATAGGTCTCGGATTTAATATCTTCATGTCTCTATATAGGGGGCCACTTAGGGACAAGGGACTTATTTTAAAACTTACAAGTTACTAAAATAAAAAAAAATATGTTGCCGACTCAACCTTTTATCCTCACATATTCATACCAGTTTTAAAGTGTAATCATTGGAATTAGGGAGATGCAAACACTTAATTTTGAATATAAAAGTAACTTGTAAATTTTTAAAAGATGAAGTTATTTATACCTTAGGTTATTGGCTACAAATTTGTTAAAAGTGGAATGGGGGTAGTCACACTTAAATCATCATGCATTTTTTAGTATGCTTCGTTATTTTTTAAAAGTCAGAAGAGAGAAAAAAGACAGAAGGCAAAGGAAGAGATGGAAAAGTCATTCTTCTTCAACAACAGTTTAACTCAACCATGTAATTATGTTCTTTATCTAATTTCCGTATTAGGAAACATGAATGCTTTTATTTCATTTATTGTTTTTACTTTGAATATGAGCTAAACATTAAGTGCTTGAGAAGCGCAATTATGGGTTAAGCCCTAATTTATATTATTGATTTTTTTCTGAATCTGGGGATTGTTTAATTTAATCTAAATTGGGTATTTTGTATTGACTATTATCACAAGCTTGTATACTACTTTTAATTTGGCCAATTAGAATTAGGTATTAGTAATTGGGCTATTCACTAGTGGCGGTGATCACCTTAACGGGGGGGGGGGGGGTGTTAATTACAGGCCTATGTAATAGACGCGTGGTTTCGTCAATGAACCTGACGGCCTTGACTAACCACGCAACCAATTTGGTAAAACACTTCAACATCTGGAAGTAGCTTATAATCACCCTGAAGGGGTTTGTAATACTGTATGATAGCTCCTAAGTCTACCCTGACGGGAGTTAGGAGATATTAGAGTCCCGACTAATACATAAATACCGACTTTACCCTTAAACAGAAGCATTGATTATATGAATTTAGGTGGATCCCTTGCGAGACTCAAATACACCTCTCATCCTTGTGTCTACATCTATTAGTTGTTCATTTATGTACTTTCGGTTAATCTTTAGTATTTCATTTAATTGCGTCCAGTTGTTTATAACTCAAAACCAAACAAAAATCTTTTATCATTTATTTTCCGTACTTTCAATTACTACTACTTATTTGTTGAACACTTTGGTTATACCAGTCCAATCCCTGAGAACGAAATCCCTTATTTCTAATTATTACTTGGAATGACCCGTGCACTTGCGGTTAGTAGGTCCTCTATTTAGTGTTGATTTTTATACATCCCAGGATCCACCATGTACCATTAAAATTGACTTGAGTAAAGCGTTCGATTCTATATCTTGGAATTTTCTCTATGAGGTATTAAAGCGTTAAGCTTTCTGAGAAAATTTATCGAGTTGGTTATGATTTGCGTTACTACTCCTTATTATTCGGGCTATCAATGGAGAAGTTCATGGATTCTTTAAAGGGGAAAAAGGGCTAAGTCAAGGTGATCCTATCTCTCCTTATCTCTTTATTCGATGTCTTGAATATTTCTCTAGGCTCTTAAAGAAAAATGCGGAGCATGACTTTCAGTATCATCTGAAGTGTGAAAGATAATAAGTAACTCATCTAGCTTTTGTCGATGACTTAATGCTTCTTGCTAAAGGTGATTATTCGCCCATTAAAATTTTCATAGATAGCCAAAAAGAGTTTGATGATTGTTCGGTCCTTCATTTAAATATTACCAAGTCAAATATTTATTATGTGGGTGTAAATAATGTTGAGCTTGCTAATATTTTGACTACTACCCAATTAGATAAAGGTGAGATACCTTTTTGATATTTAGGTGTACTACTTGGATCTTTCGTGTTACTTTCAAGATATTACAAACCTCACTTCGATAATTGGAGAGGTATGTAAGATATTTGAATGCCTCTTCTCTTTCTTTTGCATGTAGATTGGAACTTATTAGATTGGTTCCACAAGGGGTGATTCGCTTTTGGTTCACTATTTTCTTGGTTCCGATATGTGTTCGAGATCATATTATTACTATTTGTATGGACTTTTATTGGGATGAAAAGCCGCCACAGGTTAGTTGGGAAAAAATTTATGCTCTGAAAAAAGAAGGTGGCTTGGATTGAAAGATTAAGGGGCTTGGAATAAATCCCTTCTCATTAAAATGCTTTGGAAGATCGTTTCTAGAAATAACTCCCTTTGGATCAAATGGATTCATGGAGAGTATTTTCAAAGTATAAGCTTTTGGGATTTGAAACCGAAGAAAGTGGATTCTCCTCTTTTTAAAAACATATGGGAGCTTGAAAAAGTAATGTGAGATTCGATGGAGATGAGGGTAAAGAAAGGACTTTTGGCTCGTTTTGGTTCTCCTTGGCTAGTGATCAACCCATCATTAATGAGGTGTGTAGCGAAAGTTTCTACACTCTATATAAAGAGCCTTATGGTTTATTTAGGCGTAGATATTTTGTAATGACTTGCCCTAAGATTATTTGGGATTCATGTGTCACTCCCAAACATGCTATTGTCATTAGAATGGAATTAAGGTGAAGACTTAAAACAAAAGATCAAATAACCTATTTGGAGTTGGATCTATTATGTGAATTGTGTGGTGAAGACTGAGTCAAATAAACATCTTTTCCTCGAATGTGCTTATGAAAAATATATATGGGATGAGATACGAAAATGGTTGGGTATAAACCAGGAGATGAATACGCTCTTAAGTTCTTTAAAATGGCTTAAGAAGCTAAAGGCTCGGGAAAATTGGAGGATAACTTTTGGAGCCACCGTGTACTGTGTATGTAGGGCAAGAAATCATCTTGATATGTGATGTCTCCCCATTTGTCATGATTTAATATTAGTTGGAGACATCATTTTTAGTGTTTTAGAAGTCTAAATACTCGATTTTCACATGATATAGCGCACTTTCCTATTTCTAGTCTTGATTTAATGAATTATTATTTTTAGAGCATATTGAGTTTAATTATTTATTTAGTGTGAAGCTTTAAAGATATATATGGAGATTAATTAGATGCCAAGTGGTGGTCCTTTGTGTGTCCTAAAAATAATGTAATAGGTAAAGAGAACCACAACTGCAAGTGTACAGTTGTTCCAAGTAATATAGTTGATAAAACAGATTCGTTCGCAGGGACAGAATGGTTGACTCTAATGCTTATCAATTAATGAATAATTGCACTTTGAATGTAAATAAAAGATTTGATAATATTTGTTTGGTTTTCTAATTCCTAAGATAATTAAAGACTAAGTAAAAATACAAGTAATGGAACTAGACGCAAGATATGAGAGGCAGTACTTGAGAGACGCAAGGATTTCTCCTAACTCTATTTCATTCCATATGTTGTTTAAGGGACAAATTGGTTAATTAACATAGGTCGGGATTCGGGAATCTTCGTACCCCCGTCAGGGTGGACTACGAAGCTATTCTAGGGTGTCACAAACCCCGTCAGGGTGATTATGATCCACCTTCGAATGATTAAGCTAAAAATACCCAATAGGCCATAAGGTTAATTACGCTCGTCAGAGTCAAATAATTCCTACCTTATATTCTGTAATTAATTCCGTATCTAAACCCCCCGTCAAGATGATCCACACGCCACTATGTGGAATAGCCTAGATACTAAAACCTGTTATTAATTAGCTACTTTAAGAACAGTAAATAATCACAAATTACAGAAACATGTAAAAGACCCAATTTGAATTAAATTAATGAAATTCCAAAGCCAATCATATGAAATAAAACAAAGTAGGGATAACCCATTATGCGTTCCCAAGTATTAAATGGAATAAGCTCATAATTAACGGAAAGACAAAAACTAAAGACATAATTGGGTTCATAATGTTTTACAGAATAAAATAGAAGAACCTAATTACGGAGTTGATTCGGCTGCAAAGTGGAGATATAGACAGTCTCCAGCTCTTGGCTTCTTCTTTTCCTTACTTCTGCTTCTTCTCCGGACACTCTCTTCTAAGGATGATTTGAATTTGAAGAATAAAATGAGAGACTCTCTCTCTCTAAGGATTTGTAAATTGAAGAAAATATGAGAGGTACTGAATAATGAGGTCTAAAGGCCTATTTATAATGATAAAATCGGATTAGGGCTTTTACTTAAAGATTAAGTGAAAATTAGAAAAGCCCAAGTCCACTAATTAAGCCCAAATCCCGTAATTGCTGCACCACCTCCACTAAAACAGCTCTAGCCGATTCGTTATAACCCTGATTGACCTCAAATCACTTGCTAAATTTCCGTAACTCGATAAGGAACATAATCTCTTCAAAGGTAAGCGGATAAATCAACTCATAAGTGCCTCGAAATCAGCAATCTTTGGCCTGTTTTCCAGATTTGCAGCTTCAAAATATAATTCTTTTCGGGATTTATCTTCAAGCTTTGACTCCATATCACGATCTTTGACTTTATTCTCGTGTTCCTCTCCTAGCTAATATTCAAAACCTACAAACTTTTCACTAAAACAAGCAATATTACGCGCAAAAGTTTAATAAATGAAAAATACTAGAATTAAAAGAGGAAAATCGGATTATTGCATATTTAGTCCAAAAGTCTATCAAAATAGTCGAATAAACACAAAAAATGATGTCTCCCAAGGGCATAAAATTAGAACATTTAGGGAGACATCAAGACCCCCAACTCAAACCTTTGTCGTCCCGACAAAGCAAAACTAAAAACAAGGGGAATGAAGTAGATGCACTATCTACTATCATAGATTCATCAAAAGTATGCTTAAAAGGGACATTTAAAATCTTCTACAGTCAAACGCAACTCCTAATTAATTTATTGAAAGCAATTAAAAACACATAAAAACTGGGATGAGGCAACGAACCCCACCCCAAACTAAAAAATTAGTCGTGTCCCCACGACTCGAAAAGACTCAAAGCAATAAACTAATCTACACTAAATGAGAAAGGATAGGAAAACATATCTGGATCGGCACTAGGCCGATTACGTGTAGTCTCATGTTGAAATTTTGAATACTTCTTTATCAAGCTTAAAAGATCATGTATTTGTTGCGTTCATCTTGATTAAAGTGTTCTTCAGTACCTCGAACTCTTTTGTCATATTTTCCAAGTCTTCATCATTTCCTAACCCTCTAAATCATCATTTCTTCTACGAAAATCTTTCCACAACACCCAACTTTCTATCTTCATCATGTTCTTCGTACCTTTTCCAACCTTCATGATCATCTTTGATGACCCCAAACTCAATTTTTCACCTACTTAAAGATTACTTGCAAAATATATAATAGTAGGCTCAAACAATTCATAATTCCTCCGATAAATAACTAAAACAAATCTTAGTTCACAACTGGTAATAGAAAGAAAAGAGGAGTTCTAGATATTTTACCAGATTGGCCATGGAATTTATAATGACTTGATACCTTGCATTTGCAATTGCAATCTCCAACCTTCAAAGTACCAAAGCTATTGATGAATTTTGTGTTGCTTGATATTGTTGAAAGTGGCACAGTAGTGGAATTGGTGATTTATTTTAGATGGGTATTTAATATCTATGGCGTTGGAAAGGTTTAAAGGATATAATTTAAGCTTTGGTGAAGAAATTTTTGGATTAAAACTTGAATTTCTTGGTGTTTTTGGAAAGATTTGTGATTGATTATGTGTTTGGATGATGTTTAGAGCGATGGATTGGTGATATTTTGGTGTTTTGATGATGAAATTTGAGTGTTTTTGGAGCTTTAGTTCGTCATCAATGGTGTTAAGTGGAGACGCAACCACGAGACGCAACTAATGGCGGGCCTCAAAACGCTGGGTCAGAAACTTTTAACTGTTCATACGAAATTTTTGACTTCACCATTGGATAGAGCTCGAAAAGTTATGCGGTTTAGGCTCAAGAAAAGGTTAATTCCGACCTCCGAGCGTTAAGTTATGATCTTCCGAAGTTTTGATACCTGGGGTACAGCACCAAAAACGGGTGCCCGCATTATACAAATCGGGTACCCGGTTTCTACTGTATTGGAACCCAAAATTTTCATTCTTTTTCGTTCTAACTACCCCAAACTCGTGACCTTCACTCCTGTAATCATCAAAAACAACAACCTTCATCATTTCTTACAAATAAACACTAAATAAATAACCATTACTCTAATTTATACTACGAATTTAAAGACATGAAAGCAATTTAAAACATGGGTTGTCTCCCAAGAAGCACTTTTATTTAACGTCATTTAAAGTTTGACGGGTTACCTCCATTATCTTTTGAGTATGTAGCCTCCCCAGCAGTGGGTGAGGTTATGTATGTCTACAATTCGCCGCCTTTGACCTCTCAAAGGTTGTATCTCTATTAATTTTGCTGTCACCAATCGAGTAACAACAAATGGTCCCATCCACGCATTTTTGAAACCTCGTGGCCTATTCTCTTGTTTAGAAGCCTTCCAATCAACCTTGGTTCCAACCCCAAACTCATCTTTAGCTATTTTTTTCATGGGTTCATGGTGGTGGTTCTTCTCTTTAACCTCTTTAGGTACTTCTAGAACAATGGGTAACTCAAGTTGCACCTCCTCTAGCTTTTTGTCCAAAACAATGGATGTTTCAGAACTTTCTTTTGTTATGAGGGCCACGTTTTCAATCTCAATCTCTACACTCGCATTCTCATTTAATTCTGAAATAGATTCTGTGAATATTTGTTGCGGTGTGAGTTCTTTTGTATCACTTTCAAGCATTTGGGTGTTGGTTTTGTCTTCTTTGCACACCTCTACAAATTCTTTATCTATGTCACCATTTGAATGATTCGTCTTTATTGGAATTGTTGGTGACATCAATGGAGTACTAGGTAGCGAATCCATCCTAGTATCTTCTTCTTCTATTTCTTTTCTAACCAAGATCTCAATGTTTGATTCCTCTAAACGCAGCTTGGCTGGGTTTTCCAAGGATGTCATCTTCCCTTCACAAGATTTATTTTCAACTTCGACTCGATTCTCAATAATTGACTCATCTATGCTTAGCGTGGTTGATTCTTCTATTATTGGAATCTTTAGTTCACTAGGTGTAACTTGGGATGATTCCACTTCCTTCTCTTCTTGAAGGCTAAACTCTGTAGCTACATCGAACCAAACATCGCTATCTTGAATGGCATCATCATCATAATTTATACTTTGGCCTCTTTGCATAGATGGTATTTGTTGTAATTGCTCAATTGTTTCTGTGAGTTGCGTCAATCGTTGCTCCATTATTTGATGGCTTTGTTGCATGACTTGCACTAATGATATGATAACATCGATTTTCGCATTACTCTTTATTATATTATCCGTTGTGGCCTTCATGAAACAACTGAGGGAGTCCTCCAACTTTTTGAACCTATTATAATGATCTATCAAGCTCTTGCATGTCAAGTCCATGAATTTGTGTACTGGCATATAACATGTCTGTTTTGGAATTGGCTCTTGATAGAGGGAAATCTCCATACCTAAATAAAAACCTGAAAAGAGACTAAAACATAACAACGTAAAACTGAAAATAAAAATGCAATTAAACACTAAAGGATAAACACCGGGGTCACACGCTACCGTCCCCGGCAGCGGCGCCAAAAACTTGGTGGTCCTTTGTGTGTTCAAAAAATAATGTAATAAGTAAAGAGAACCACAACTGCAACTGTACAGTTGTCCCAAGTAATATAGTTGATAAAACAGATTCGTTCGCAGGGACGGAATGGTTGACTCTAATGCTTATCAATTAATGAATAATTGCACTTTGAATGTAAATAAAAGATTTGATAATGTTTGTTTGGTTTTCTAATTCCTAAGATAATTAAAGACTAAGTAAAAATGCAAGTAATGGAACTAGACGCAAGATATTCGAGGCAGTACTTGAGAGACGCAATGATTTCTCCTAACTCTATATCATTCCATATGTTGTTTAAGGGACAAATGAGTTAATTAACATAGGTCGGGATTCGGGAATCTTCGTACCCCCGTCAGGGTGGACTACGAAGCTATTCTAGGGTGTCACAAACCCCGTCAGGGTGATTATGATCCACCTTCGAATGATTAAGCTAAAAATACCCAATAGGCCATAAGGTTAATTACGCTCGTCAGAGTCAAATAATTCCTACCTTATATTCTGTAATTAATTCCGTATCTAAACCCCCCGTCAAGATGATCCACACGCCACTATGTGGAATAGCCTAGATACTAAAACCTGTTATTAATTAGCTACTTTAAGAACAGTAAATAATCACAAATTACAGAAACATGTAAAAGACCCAATTTGAATTAAATTAATGAAATTCCAAAGCCAATCATATGAAATAAAACAAAGTAGGGATAACCCATTATGCGTTCCCAAGTATTAAATGGAATAAGCTCATAATTAACGGAAAGACAAAAACTAAAGACATAATTGGGTTCATAATGTTTTACAGAATAAAATAGAAGAACCTAATTACGGAGTTGATTCAGCTGCAAAGTGGAGATATAGACAGTCTCCAGCTCTTGGCTTCTTCTTTTCCTTGCTTCTGCTTCTTCTCCGGACACTCTCTTCTAAGGATGATTTGAATTTGAAGAATAAAATGAGAGACTCTCTCTCTCTCTCTAAGGATTTGTAAATTGAAGAAAATATGAGAGGTACTGAATAATGAGGTCTAAAGGCCTATTTATAATGATAACATCGGATTAGGGTTTTTACTTAAGGATTAAGTGAAAATTAGAAAAGCCCAAGTCCACTAATTAAGCCCAAATCCCGTAACTGCTGCACCACCTCCACTAAAACAGCTCTAGCCGATTCGTTATAACCCTGATTGACCTCAAATCACTTGCTAAATTTCCGTAACTCGATAAGGAACATAATCTCTTCAAAGGTAAGCGGATAAATCAACTCATAAGTGCCTCAAAATCAGCAATCTTTGGCCTGTTTTCCAGATTTGCAGCTTCAAAATATAATTCTTTTCGGGATTTATCTTCAAGCTTTGACTCCATATCACGATCTTTGACTTTATTCTCGTGTTCCTCTCCTAGCTAATATTCAAAACCTACAAACTTTTCACTAAAACAAGCAATATTACGCGCAAAAGTTTAATAAATGAAAAATACTAGAATTAAAAGAGGAAAATCGGATAATTGCATATTTAGTCCAAAAGTCTATCAAAATAGTCGAATAAACACAAAAAATGATGTCTCCCAAGGGCATAAAATTAGAACATTTAGGGAGACATCACCAAGTCAATTCTAAGAGATAAAGGAAAGAAGATATACATGGAAATTGGAGAAAAGAAAGGAAAAGCTAGGATATAGAAAGAGAAAGTTGCCAAATAAATCTGAATTCCAGCACCCACGACCACAAAAGGGCTTATAACTAAAGATTGGTTAGGAATTTGGAAGAATGATCTGAATTAAAGTTAAAGAGCTTTCCGAGACGATCAGTTTCGACTATTGGAACGCGTCAAACAGATAAGTATTGAAGCACTTACGACCAAAACAAATTAGTGGCTAATTATTACCTTTTCTATATTTTAGGGTTACGAATTCGAGTTGGGATTGGAGTCCATTACTTGTCTTCCACTCCAAGAAAACGAATTAGGTCTTCTAAACACCTATAAATACACCCTTATAACTCTTGTAAATCATCCTTGCCTCACATAAATTAGTCCTTAGGGTTTATATCATTAGAGTTATTGTAGAGAGCAAGATGAAGTCTTTTATTCAGTCTTTTAGTTTATTTCCTTCAGGTATGAACTAATTTTCCCATATCTTGGGTTTTGCATTATGTATAATCTATGAATTCTATTTTCTTTCTATCTAAGTTTCTTTGGGAATTATATGTTTTAATTGATATTAGCTGCTTACCCATATATTTGTTTATGTGTTTTGAATTATTGTCTGTCCTAAACCTGATCACTTTAGGCTTTCTTAATAGTAGTTAGATGGTCGTCCGGAAGGGGTGTCTAATTATTGAAACACCACATAACGTCTAGTGTCCGATATTGGTCCACAACACCGTTCTAACTAGATAGTCATTAGGGTTTGTTTTAAACACTATCATCATGTTTGGAATTGAATTGCTTAGGGCCTTGGTGGCGCTTGATAACCCTAAGTTTAGGCTGCCTCGTGGTTGTGTCGTAGCCCCCCTAGTCGCTCTCAAGGTCTAGCGTATGGGAATTTAGAATCCTGACTAAGTATCTAACAACTATTATCTCCCTTATTAACTAGAATTTGATAGAAAGAATTAGAAGGATTAGTGCATACTAGCAAAATCTAAGTTATATCTCTCATCTCATATTTCTTCGTATTTATTTATTGTCTTTACTTTTCATTAGTTTAATTAATTATCTCTCAATTTATTCTTCTTTAGTTTCTGTCTTTTAATTAATTACTTGCTACTCTTAATTATTGCTCATTCGTATAACACACCAAGTCCCTGAGAACGAACTTTCTTATCATTAAAACTTGCATACATCCTGTAATACTTGCAGTACCGTACTTATCTAGGGTGATTTGTGCATCATTTATCTGTCTTTTATTATATTATTTTATCACACCCTAGGCAACACCAATATGAGAAGAGAAACAACTACTAGTGAAACGAGCATCAAGGAAGTGAAGTGGCTTACTTTTTCCATTTCATTTTCCTTGTTTCCTCATCATTCCTTTTTGGATGATAGTGGGAGATATTTATGTAATAGTATGAGATTGTTGTTTTTCTTTTGTTGCTACCTTAAACTTTCGAGCCTAGGTAGGTGACTCCTTGTATAATATACAATTATTTTTCTTTATTAATATAACCGTTTACCAAACTAAAAAAAATACAAACTCGCTTAATTTCTCATTTGCAATCAAATAATGTACACAATATATTTAAATCCAATCTAGATTGTTTTTTAGAATGAACATTATCTTCTTAGAGATAATGGTGCCTTTTTTGGGACATTGTACACACCATTGTCCCTTTTGGTCCAACCACCCACGTATGTAGGGAGGAGGGTATTATTGTTATTTTACATTTGTAAAAATGTCAAAAATGCTAACCCACTCTCACTAATGAGTACACCCCCAACAAAATATAGTTTTTCTTGTTCGACCCTCAACCCCCCCCCCCCCCCAAACAAAATATAATTAATAATAGATTTACCTCTACATTTTAAGTTTTGAGTCCATAGGTGGTTTGGGGGTATTTGTTTTACCAATCTATAATAGATGTCTAATTCTCTTAAAATAATGAAATACATTGGTTATTTGTTCATACTCGAATGAGTGGATCCTATCAACTACACATACCACCAACTAGGAAAACTGGAATATATTGGAATTAGGAGAAAGATGTACAATTATTTATACAAGTTTTACATTGTCAATCAATAAAGGTGATAGACTAGAAACATATTAATTCATAACTTAATAAAAAATACATCACAAGTATCAAATAAACCCTTCGAAATGCGCAACAATTTTGAACAATCTCTTGACCTGCAAGTACACAAAAGCTTGTAGATTGTCATTTAAATCGATTTCAACCTCTTCACATATATCAAGAATAGCCATCTTCTTCGAACCTTCCAAGTATCTGTAACTTCATCCCAATCCTGAGTAGCATGTATATTACCTAAACTACCCTTCCTTTCATTACCCATATATCTTCTAAACCATTTCCATGGTCGAAAATTACTCCTTCCCACCAAGAATAATTGTAATAAAGGTCAACACACTGGTGGGTCCTAGGGTGTTATAAAATTAGTGCGAAAATAAAAGGAACCACAATACCGCAAGTGTACGGTTGTCCAAGTAATACTCCGACAAGTCGGATTCGTTCTCAGGGATTGGACTGGTATAACCCAAGTGTTCAACAGATAAATAGTAATAATTGCAAATACAGAAAAAAAAAGATAAAAGATATTTAATTGGTTTTATATTAATCCTAAGAATGCAAGAAAATAAGATACTGAAAATAAATACTAAAGGACTAAGATGCAGATATGAGCTATACTTGAGTCTCGCTAGGGAATCACCTAAACTTACCTAATTAATGCTTTCTTTAAGGGCAGAACTGATATTTCTATATTAGTCGGGACTCTATAATCTCCTAGCCCCCGTCAGGGTGGACCTAGGAGCTATTCTTAGATGTTACAAACCCCGTCAGGGCGATTATAATCCACCTTCGAATGAATACTATTTTACCCAATTGGCTATAAGGTTAACTAAGTCCGTCAGGATCAATAATTTCTACCTTACGTTTATTATCTAGTTCAGTAATTAAACCCCCCGTCAAGGCGATCACTTCCCCACCAAAGTGAATAGCTTAATTACTATGACCTATCTCCGATTAGCTAATTCATTGATAGTGAAATTAATATAAAATAAGAAACAATATGAAATACCTAATTCAAATTAAACTAGAAACTAATCCCAATTGAAATACATGAATTAAACAAATTAGGGTTCATCCCATAACGATTCTCAAGTATTTAAGGTTTAGCTCATATTGAAAATAAAAACAGAAAAGAAATTAATAATATACATGTTCCTAATAACAGAAATAAATTAAGAACCTAGGTAGAGGAATTGGCTTGAACTGTTGTTGGAGATATAGACAGTCTCCAGCTTCTGCTCTTGCTTCTGCCTCTTTGACGCTCTCTCTAAGGATGTATATAATGAATGAATTATGAGAGGTACTGAATTATGAGGTCTAAGGGGTGTATTTATAGGTGTTAGCAAGCCCTAGGTCGAATTACTTGGAGTGGAAGACAAGGCAAAGACTCTTAAATTCGTAGCTCTAAAAGATAAGATTCTGCTGATTTGATTTGGTCATATCTTTTTCAATACTTATCTGTTTGAGAAGTTCCAATATATGAAACTGCTTGTCTTGGAAAGCTCTTTCTATTGGTGCAGACCATTCGTCCAGAATCCATGCCAATCTTTTATTATGATTTAATTCCTAAAACGTGGCTGGATTTCAGATTTCAAAAGGCAGCTTTATCTTTTCCTCCTTTGAATAAATCTTTACCAAATCTTCTTATTTCCATATAAATCTTCTTTCCTTTCATCTTTATCTTGACTTGGCCTCTAAGTAATTACCATTTATCTCTTTAAAGCTTCACATTAAATAAATAATTAAACCGCATATGCTTAAAAAGAATAAATCAATAAATCAAGAAATCAAAATAGGAAAGTGTACTCTAAAAATAGAAACTCGACTAGAAATCATTTCCTAACACTCTAAAAGACACTAAGACTTTATTCTCACTTTTTCTCCTTGGATTGGTCTTTCATGAAATTCAAGAACCAATTAACTTTGCATTAAAAACAGTCAAATTTATGCACAAAAGCTCAGATTCTGCAAATAGTTAATTTCCAAGGGGAGAAAGTGCAATATGATCAAATAGGCCTAAAAGTCTAACAAACAAGTCATTTATTCACCTAAAAGGATGTCTCCAAAGGGCTAAGAATTAGAACAAATAGGGAGACATCAAGACCCCAAACTCAAACCTTTGTCGTCCCGACAAAGTAAAATAAAAACAAAGGATCTTTTAGGTGAATGCAGAAGGTAGAATCTAGAAAATAATCCCAAAGCACAACTTAAAACACATCTCATATAGTCTAACCTAGGAATTAATATACACCTACACTTATCATGCAAAATCAAATACAAAACAATATCAATCCAAAATTAATTTCACAATGCTAGAAGGTTACGCTTATTACTTATCTCAAGATGGTGGCTATAGGGTGTTCCTTGATCTTTACTTGTGTTGAATGTTCCACTTAGAATAATCCCTATTAACTCACCGTGCATCTAGGAATCACAAGGACTTTACGGTTTTAGCATAGGCTGAAGGACGGTATGGTGTGTATATTTGGTAAATTTGAAGTGAGCTTGTGGCTCTCTCCTCACTTACCATCAACAACTGTCCAAGAGCTTGAGTTTACACTCGAATTACGTTCTCACTCAACCCAATTGACGCGCTTAATTAGCGTCCCCAAATTAACCCAATAAGCACTAAGGATGATTCACCTAAAATTTTCCACTTTGCCGGTCCAAATATATATTCTTTTCATATAACTTTTCGTTTATATATATATTTTTTCTTTTGTATAGCTATGACTCTCTCTTTAATGTTGAGATATCATGCTATTTTTCTTCATGCCTATTCATGATTTTAGCTTTATAGCTTCTTTTCCATTCACTATTACCCCGGCAAAGGGTTACAATATGATAAACTTGTGAATCATCATCATATATAGCACAAAGCATCATTGATAAGCTCAAAAAAATCCCAACCCAATGTAAATTCCCATATAGTGGACCCACCACCCCAAACTCAAGCTCAAGACAGGAAGTCTCAGGATCGTGATTCAAGTGCGGGTCATATGGTCATGCCTAATAATCTAAAGGGAAATTGGCTTATAATGTGGCGACAAAAGAAAGGCTTAAAGGCTAAAAATTTGTCTAAGAAGGATAAAATTAATTCAGTGATAGAAAGCCAAAAAGGATTCAAAGGGCTAACAAAGAACTGCCTCTATCATCTTCCTATCTACACAACTTGCCTCTAGTTCATATCTAAGTGGGTTCTCTACTCATTTAGATCTCACGTTCTACAAACCACCCATTATCCTTAAGTACAAGTTTACTTCTTTTGCATTGTTCATTAATTTTTCCTATCAATTACTTCAGATTTGCATGCAATCAAAATTCAGTTTACACTAACTCCTAAAGTCAACTATTTTCTATCATTAATTTATAAAAAGCATGCTTGATGGGGGCATTTAAAACACTCTACATCTCTACAGTCAAAACATTCTTCAACTAAAATTAAAAAAAAAAAAAAACTGTAAAACACATAAAATTGGGATGAGGCAACGAACCCCACCCCAAACTCAAAAATGAGTCGTGTCCCCACGACTCGAAAAAGACTCAAGAAAGCAATTAAACAATTAAAACAAATAAGAAAGGGATAGGAAAACGTATCTGAACCAGCACGAAGCTGGTTTCCATGGTTGCGTGTAGGTTGAGCTCCTTGTGTTGCGTAGGTGGCATGTGGAACATTGCTCACTCCACGTAATATGATGTGCATAAGCTCCAACTCTTTTGTGATTTTTCCTATGGGTTTCAACACCTCTTCATGATTATCCTCCCAAAATTCTTTCAACTACATCCTTCATCACCCAAAAGTAATACAAGGTTCTTCAACTTCTTCTTCCTCTTCATGGTATTCTTGACCTTCCAATCTTCGTCATCTCAATGAACCCCAAACTCAAAACTTCAAATAATCAAGAACTAGGGAAGAGTTTTGAAATTTGATGTTTTGAGGATTTGTAATGAAGGATTTAGGTGTTATATGAGATGGGTAATCAATATTTAATAGCTTGAGGAAGGTTTAATGAATAGGATTGAAGCTTTGATGAAGAGGCTTAAGGTTGAAGGAGAAGATTTCTTGATTTTCTTGAAGGATTGTGGTGTTGGATGTGTGTTTGGAATGGATTAGGAGGAAGGATTTAATGTTCTTGGGTGTTGTAGTGGTCTTTGTGCAGGTATATAAGGGTTAGGATCTGGAAAATTCGTTTTTGAAGAGGCTAGGGTTTATCGTTAAGGTAAGAAGTTGACTGGGCCTTGATCTCTTCACAAACCGCCTGGCGCGGTGCATACCTGCGGAGCATGGGTGTACCGCGAGGGTACACCGCAGCGCTGTTGGTTTGATTTTTCTCGCTTCTGTCTTGACCCCGTGCTAGCACCCCGTGGTACGGGTTTTTGCCCTACGGTGCAGTGGTGCGGTGCATGGGGTAGTCCGCACATACTCCGTCAAAAAACCCGCGGTACACACCCCGTGGCACGCGTTTTGGGCGCGCGGTATAGGGCGCGGTGCACCGCGGCTATCAGCTTCATTTTTTTCTTGCTTCTGGATAAAACCCGTGGTGCGTAACCCGTGGTACGGGTTTTTGGGGCGCGGTACATCCCTGCGGTATAGGGGGTACACCGCGGGGTAGTCCGCACCAGCCTTGAATTCTCCAAAAAATTTCTCCTAGCACCCCAAACTCGATTCCTGCACCAATAACACACTACCTTTCTCATTTCTTTTAAAAGTAGACACTAAAACTCGACACTAACTTAGAATTATACACTAGGAATTGAAAAACATAAAGCAAATTAAACATGGGTTGTCTCCCAAGAAGCACTTTTGTTTATTACGTCTTTAAGTTCGACGCGTTACCTTCCATGAAGATGGTAATGAGGCCCTTGCGGTTCTCCTCCGCTTGAATTCGCCTCTTCCTTGGCATGTAAGCTTTGAAACCTTCCCCCTTAAAATTTTATTCAATCGATCTCTGAAAGGGGGAGGGTAGTATCTCCGTTTCGCCTTCTTACTTTCATGACGAAACGTATTCTTCACCACACGGTAGTAGATAACCGTCCTCAACGGTATAAGGTCATTTTTATTCTCTTCACTCTCGCATTCCTCTTTAAAGTGTGGTGGGTAGGTGCTTCTCCGTGCCGCTTTACTCTCGCGGTGTTGCACCTTTCTTGCGTAGCACCTATTGATCATTTTTAATAATAGAGGTGATTCCGATATTTTATCTCTAATGATGACTTGTGGTGGAGATAGTGATTGGTGAACTTTTTGTGGTGGGGATTCGACTTCTCTTTTATTATGAAGCTTTAATTCTTCAATTGATTCCTCAACCACTTCACATTCATCTTCTCTTTCAACCCAATCTTCCACTATTACCTCATCATATTCTTGATGTGGAATCTCAACAATCTCGATCGCCTCTTCTTCTTGTTTGCGTTCAGTATATTGATCATGTGCACGCACCATAGGAATAGCAATCTCAGTTTCAATTTCTAGGATTTTCGTTGCTACCCCTTCTTCCACCATGCTAATAGGATTGTCAACCACATGGTGGTCTTCTTTTATAACCGGCATGATGGTCATATCACTATCAATAGTATCTTCCTTCAACACCTCCTCCTCAACCACTTCTTCCAGTTGATCTCTTCCATCCCTCGGGGGAGTGGAATCTTCATAAGACATACTACCCCATTCTTCTACCATCTGTTGCATGCGTGCAACGGTGGCGTTTGTTTCTTCTACTAAGCGCTGGAGTTTAGAACGTATCTCATTGTCAATTTCTTGCTGATAGTGATGAGGTGGAGGTTGTTGAATGTTTCCAACCCATTGGTTGTTCCATCCTTGCTCCTGGGGATAGTGATATGATGATTGTTGTTGATTATTCCCGATCCATTGGTTGTTCCAATCCTGCTCTTGCGGGTATTGATAGGATTGTTGGTAGAAGTTACTACCCCATTGTTGTTGTCCCGAAGAGTCTTCCCAATATTCGTATGGATCGGGATCCGGGTAATGTCCTCTATACATCTTCAATAAAACCTCTTGATCATTACCTGAATAAAAATTTGTACAACAAAAACAAAAACCAAGCGTAAATCTGAAAAAAATAAATAAAAAATAAATAAACAATTAAAACTACTTAAAGATTAAACACCGGGGTCACACGCTGCAATCCCCGGCAGCGGCGCCAAAAACTTGGTGGGTCCTAGGGTGTTATAAAATTAGTGCGAAAATAAAAGGAACCACAATACCGCAAGTGTACGGTTGTCCAAGTAATACTCCGACAAGTCGGATTCGTTCTCAGGGATTGGACTGGTATAACCCAAGTGTTCAACAGATAAATAGTAATAATTGCAAATACAGAAAAAAAAAGATAAAAGATATTTAATTGGTTTTATATTAATCCTAAGAATGCAAGAAAATAAGATACTGAAAATAAATACTAAAGGACTAAGATGCAGATATGAGCTATACTTGAGTCTCGCTAGGGAATCACCTAAACTTACCTAATTAATGCTTTCTTTAAGGGCAGAACTGATATTTCTATATTAGTCGGGACTCTATAATCTCCTAGCCCCCGTCAGGGTGGACCTAGGAGCTATTCTTAGATGTTACAAACCCCGTCAGGGCGATTATAATCCACCTTCGAATGAATACTATTTTACCCAATTGGCTATAAGGTTAACTAAGTCCGTCAGGATCAATAATTTCTACCTTACGTTTATTATCTAGTTCAGTAATTAAACCCCCCGTCAAGGCGATCACTTCCCCACCAAAGTGAATAGCTTAATTACTATGACCTATCTCCGATTAGCTAATTCATTGATAGTGAAATTAATATAAAATAAGAAACAATATGAAATACCTAATTCAAATTAAACTAGAAACTAATCCCAATTGAAATACATGAATTAAACAAATTAGGGTTCATCCCATAACGATTCTCAAGTATTTAAGGTTTAGCTCATATTGAAAATAAAAACAGAAAAGAAATTAATAATATACATGTTCCTAATAACAGAAATAAATTAAGAACCTAGGTAGAGGAATTGGCTTGAACTGTTGTTGGAGATATAGACAGTCTCCAGCTTCTGCTCTTGCTTCTGCCTCTTTGACGCTCTCTCTAAGGATGTATATAATGAATGAATTATGAGAGGTACTGAATTATGAGGTCTAAGGGGTGTATTTATAGGTGTTAGCAAGCCCTAGGTCGAATTACTTGGAGTGGAAGACAAGGCAAAGACTCTTAAATTCGTAGCTCTAAAAGATAAGATTCTGCTGATTTGATTTGGTCATATCTTTTTCAATACTTATCTGTTTGAGAAGTTCCAATATATGAAACTGCTTGTCTTGGAAAGCTCTTTCTATTGGTGCAGACCATTCGTCCAGAATCCATGCCAATCTTTTATTATGATTTAATTCCTAAAACGTGGCTGGATTTCAGATTTCAAAAGGCAGCTTTATCTTTTCCTCCTTTGAATAAATCTTTACCAAATCTTCTTATTTCCATATAAATCTTCTTTCCTTTCATCTTTATCTTGACTTGGCCTCTAAGTAATTACCATTTATCTCTTTAAAGCTTCACATTAAATAAATAATTAAACCGCATATGCTTAAAAAGAATAAATCAATAAATCAAGAAATCAAAATAGGAAAGTGTACTCTAAAAATAGAAACTCGACTAGAAATCATTTCCTAACACTCTAAAAGACACTAAGACTTTATTCTCACTTTTTCTCCTTGGATTGGTCTTTCATGAAATTCAAGAACCAATTAACTTTGCATTAAAAACAGTCAAATTTATGCACAAAAGCTCAGATTCTGCAAATAGTTAATTTCCAAGGGGAGAAAGTGCAATATGATCAAATAGGCCTAAAAGTCTAACAAACAAGTCATTTATTCACCTAAAAGGATGTCTCCAAAGGGCTAAGAATTAGAACAAATAGGGAGACATCACACACTCTCCATATTGAAGCGATAGTTTCTCGCAATGAATAGGAGGTAGTGAAGGTCTTATGAGACCTCGGTAAGTGAAGGTGGCGATGGACTCCATTAAATTATTCATTATGATCATCACGTAATATATGATCGTAATGAACTTCTCTGGTTAATTGATCACGTTTAATTATTGTGCCTATATGCCATGAGCCTAGGAAACATTCTATATCTTTCACCTGCAAAATATTTTATATCTTTAGAAATTTAAGAAATTGGTGTAAATAGTAAATATAAATTACCCCTCGATTACTTGATTAAAACTATAAAGTAAAATAGTGAATTATTTCTAAACAATGATTTTTTAATAGGTTTTAACAATGAAATCCTTGTTCCGAAAAATTACTTTCTTATTTAGAACAATAAATTCATGTATGTGAAATAGTTTTGATAGTTCTCTTCATATTAACTTTCATTAACTCATTATAATGGTACAAATATTTGTACATGAGTATCATATATATATATATATATCGAGAGGAGTGATTTTTTGTGTCAATTGTTAAGGGTCCTTTTGGAATTTCTTTTTAAAATAATAACTTAAAGTGATTTTAGATTCGTAAAAAAATTCTAGACCCTTAAAATCATTTTCAGAAAAAGCGCTAGATATGTGATTATTTAAAAAAATCACTTAAAGTGGTTTAGATGTTAAAATATTTTTTAATATTTTTTACAAGTATTTTAATTTTTTATGAAAAGCATTTTTCAATCTAAAATAATCAATCTCTAACGGATTCTAAGTGTGTATATATTATATACATATCAATAAAGTTGGAAAATTTTAGAATAAATGAGTCAATAGTAAAAAAATTATACATGTAACGTCAAAAATTTAAAAATAATTGGAACTATATTGTTGACAAGGTCTCTTTCATAATACAAACAAGAACCTTAAAATAGAAAAATATATGAGTCTTAATCAAGTCAATACTATATTTTTCGGAAATAATATTTGTATACATGTTTTGACATATTTGCAAATAATTAGTAGTAGTGTGTCTTATCAGCAAATTGCACAATAATTTGATTGCCTATAACTGAAATATCATGATCAACAATCTTCGCTTTGATAAAAAATGTCCATCACTTTTTGCATAACCTACATACAAGATAAGTGAAAAATATTATTTAGATTCAATTGTAGCTATTCAACTTCAACCAGGTACTAATTATTGTATAAACAAAATTATATTTCACCAACGCTAAATTGTATCGGTAAATAACAATACTACACATAATATATAAATGAAATTATTTATAAAATATAAACTTATAAATATAGTGGTTGAGCCATATGGCCCCCCTGGTTTTTCAAAAAAAAAATTACTTTAAAAAAAAAACTTATCCTTTATAAAAAATATATATATTATTTGGTCCCCCTTAAACTTTTAAAATATTTATTTTAGTCCACCAAATTTTAAAATCTATTTATTAGACTTATAAATATTGTGTATATATATATATATATATATATATTTTAATTTTTTAATAGTAAATAAATTTTATTTTGTATATTATAGGATAAATAAATTAAAAAAATTTATATGAAGGCTTATAGTACAAATTTTACATAATATAAGGATCTATAGTGTAATTTTTACAAGATAAAGACTTCTTTTGTTATTTTTGCATAATATATGGACCTACCGTGCAAAAAAAATTTAAAAAGACTTTCGGGGACGCGGCCTCCCGAACCCCGGACCCCGTTGTCCCCCCTAGCAACAAATCCTGGCTCCGGTCCCGTATATATATGATATTCTTGGCTAAGTATTTAAAAATTATATATTATTCTATCAATATACACTTAGAGCACGTGAAACTATGTATCTTGAAAAATAATGTTTAGCTACAAATAAAGTTGGAATAAAATTAATTTCATGACTCTTTAGGCCATTCTATCTGCATATATTTCAAATTCTTGAATATATTGTGGGTAAAAATATATAAATCAAAATGAAATATATAAACAGATGCACATATCAATTTCATTTAGAAAAAAAACTCAGGTGTTTTATTCTAAGATACATACCTTATAGATCTCAGATTTAAATCTCCATGTCGATCTTAAAAACCCAACAAAAAGAACAAAAATTATTCAGTAAGGATGTTTGGTGGATCGAATAGTTAAACTTCAATTAGAATTGAAATTAGTTGTGACACAGATGTTGTGGATCTGAATATTGGAATAAAAAAATTACGTGTATCAGTAATGATTCTTTCAATTATTTCATGAATTTAAATAAATGTATGGTTAAGTGGATGAGGTGATCGATGGAGTGGAAGAGATGTCGACAATGGTGCTAGAATTGTGATAAATTTTTTGGGATGATGGAAGATGTAAGGTGGACTAATATTGGTCGATTTTGAGATTTATTGGCAGAAGTGAAGTAATAGAGATTGATCATAATAGGTGAAATGTGCGTCGGCGGCGGTGAAACATTAAAATCTTTTAGGGTTGATATATTTAGGTTTAAGGTTATTTATATTAATCCTTTTAGAGTAACAACTCTTTTATCCCTTATGGTGTGTACTAAAATAAGCCTCTCCTTCGTTTATTGTTATAAAAATGAAACCTACCATCCCTTTCTCATCCGTTTTGTATAAGTACGCTACAAACTCGTTAAGTATGAATGAAATATATTTTTAAAGTTTCAGTTCAAATTATAACATTAAAATGATCATTTATACCTCCTTGCATTTTGTTAAAAGAATATCATTTAAAAGCCTTTTGCTAGGTTATATTCTAACTAGTTAGAGTAAAGGTCACCACTAAAATATCGATCAAAAACCTCCAGATAGGTTAACGAGTCCAATTGTTTAGATTACGGTAACCACTAAAACCTCGATCAAAAACTTCTTTCTAGGTTAACGAGTCCAACTATTTAGACTATGGTAGAGTTGAAATGAACCAAGCCGCTTGCGAGCAGTTCGAGCTCAGCTCGGGAAAAAGATTGTTTAAGCTTGACTTGCTTATAAATAAGCCCAAGATCTAATTTATACTCGTTGAATAAACAAGCCCCCTCGACCTCGTTCGTGAACATCTCATTTATATTTATGAATTGTAGATTAATATATTATTTGCTTGTAAATATATTATAAAACCTTCAATATCAGCTATGACATTTTTATTTTCTTTACACTTTTTTTTATATTAATATTATTTTTCATACTCTCATACCACGAACTCTATCCAATATCATTCATTCATGGAAGTTTTGATTCAACCATAAAGTAACAAATGGTTCATGAGCAACCCGAGCTCGGCTAAAAAAACCTTGTTTGATAAGTTAAACAAACAAGTTTTAACATCTCTAGCTCAACTTGTTTAAATTTAAGCTCGACTCGAGAAGTTAAATAAACAAGCTTGCACATATAGTATTTGACTCGGCTCGTTTACAAACCTAGACTAGGGTCACCACTAAAACCTCTATAAAAACCTCTTGCTAGGTTAACGAATCCAACTGGTTAGACTACGGTAACCATTGAAACCTCAATCAAAAACCTCTTTCTAGATTAACGAGTTCAATTGGATAGACTACATACACCACTAAAACCTCGATCAAAAACTTATTCCTAGGTAATAAGTCCAACTGGTTAGACTACGGTCATTGCAAAAAAATCCTCGATCTAACCTCTCGCTAGGTTATCAAGTAATTTTTGTTATATTTCTACTCTCACCCCTAACACCTCAAATAAGCCTCTTGCTAAGTTAATCAGTCCACCTAGTTATACTACAGTCACCACAAAAGCCTCGATCCGACCTCTCGCTAAGTTATCGAGTAAATTTGGTTATATCTTCACAATCACCACTAACACCTCGAACCAACCTCTCGCTAGGTTAACAAGTGCAATTGGTTAGACTACGATAACCAAACAAGGTCAACTTGTTAAGAACGTTCATGTACATTATTTTCTTGGTGAATCGTCCCAGCTGTCACCAAAAATATCTTTCATCCCAAAATTTAACGCTCTACTGATGTTATCAAGGTCCATATATGTGTTCTCATGAATTGCCTTTATTTTTTGTTTTCAAATATTTTATAGCATGAACAAGATATAAATTGTAACAATCCTTTTGTCTAATTTGAACTTATCAATCCCGTCATATACTTAACTAATCTACTCTTTCAAGACCCCATTTAGGTTGTATTCGTTCCTAATTTGGAAAACAGAATCAACCCATGGTTGTTTACAATTAAACACTAAAAATACCTATTGTTACTTTTATATAGTGCATGATCTAAAATGTACTACAACGAGGAGTTCCAAAATACTTTAAGTACAACTTGTAATTACTTTAGGATTTAAAATAAGGGGCAATTATTTTAAATAGCCCCAACAATATACAAAATACTTATAAAATCCACCATCCCATCCCAACTAAACTAAATAAACCCAACTAGAATAAGGTAAAATCCCAAAAAGCCCCCAACCCCTTTTATACACACAGTAAAAACAAAAAAAATCCAAAAAAAAAACTCTATTAGGTTTGAAATCAGAAAACCCAACCCACCCACCCTATCCTCCGTTCTCTCTCTCTCTCTCTCTCTCTCTCTCTCTCTCTCTCTCTCTCTCTCTCTCTCTCATCTCATCTCTCTCTCTCTCTCTCTCTCTCACTCTCTCTCCCTCCCTCCCTCCCTCCCTCCCCTCCCTCCCTCCCTCCCCTCCCTCCCTCCCTCCCTCCCTCCCTCCCTCCCTCCCTCCCTCCCTCCCTCCCTCTCTCTCTCTCTCTCTCTCTCTCTCTCTCTCATCTCTCTCTCTCTCTCTCTCTCTCTCTCTCTCTTCTCTCTCTCTCTCTCCTCTTCTCTCTCTCTCTCTCTCTCTCTCTCTCTCTCTCTCTCTCTCTCTCTCTCTCGTATCTCTTTACTGCACAATACACGCTCCCTTGCACAAGCTCTCACCCTTCTCGCCAACAAAGACACCTTCCCTCCTACCTTCGCCAGCTACGGTTTCCACAACCGCCGCCGAGATGAAGCCGTGAATAGTTGTGCTTCACGGAGGAGATGTGAGAAGCCACACATAGAAGATCTAACGGTGGTGTCGCTCCTCAGATGTCGCTCCACCTTCTCACCGATATTGTCCCACCTTCCCACCGAGTTCCATGACCGCCAGCGTCGCTCCTCAGATCTCTGCCTCTCACGCTCTTCAGATCTCAGTCTCTCACGCTCCACCAGCAAGCCGTCCAGAACATTGAAAATGCGAACGGTAAGATTGGTGGCCTTCGTGCGCCGCTGTCACCAACATCGAGGTCTCACTGGCACCGTCCATTAGCGAAGAAGACCGATCAGAACCCTTCCCCTCCACCGCTGGTGGTCCTTTGTGTGTTCTAAAATAAATGCAAAAAGTAATTGAACCACAACCGCAAGTGTACGGTTGTCCCAAGTAGTAATAAGTGATTCTAGGATCGTTCGCAGGGACGGTTTGGTCAACTACAATGCTTATCGATTAATGAATGATTGCACTTACTAAAGCAAATAAGATAAGATGATTGATTCGATTTTTGTATTAATTCTAAGTAATAAAAGACTAAATGGAAAATGTAATTAAAAGCTAAGACGCAAGTAAATAAAGGTAAAACGCAGTATGAGAAGATAGCACTTGAGAACGCAAGGGATCCTCCTAATTCTATTTCATAACCTATTCTGTTTAAGGGTCAAATTGGTCAATTGACATTGGTCGGGATTCAATAATCCTTGTACCCCCGTCAGGGTGGACTACAAGGCTATTCTAGAGTGTCACTAGTCCCGTCAGGGTAAATATGATCCACTTTCGAATGATTAAGCTAAATTACCTCATTGGCCATAAAATTAACTACGCTCGTCAAAGTCAAATAGTTTATATTTTATATTCTGTAATTATTTCTGTACCTAAACCCCCCGTCAAGGTGATCCAATCGCCACTAATTGGAATAGCCTAGATACTAAGCCCTATTATTAATTGATCAGGTCAATAATAGTAAATAAGCACAAATTAAAGAAAAATGTAAAAGACCCAATTCGATTTAATTAACAGAAACCCAAATTCAGGACATGAAATTCAATAGAATTGGGATTCACCCATAAAGCATTCTCAAGCACTAATAAATGTTTAGCTCATACTAATTAAAACGAAAACTAAATAAAAAGAAATTGAATTCATATTGTTTTACAGAAATAAAATACAGAGAAACCTAATTTCAGAATTGGTTTGGCTGTGAATTGGAGAGTCTCCAGCTCCAAGCTTCTCCTTTTCCTTGTTTCTGCTTCTTCTCTGGACACTCTCTTCAAATGATGAATTGAATTGAAGAATAAAATGAGAGGTAAGAAATAATGAGGTCAAAAGCTCTTTTTATAAGCTCAAATTCGGAATGGGCTTTTAATTAGGGTTTAAGTGAATAATAAAAAGTCCAAACCCACTAATCAAGCCCAAATCCCGTAACTGCTGCACCACCTCCACTAAAACGGCTTTTCCCGCTTCGTTATAACTCCGATTGACTTGATTCCAGTTGCTAAATTTCCGTAACTCGATAAGGAATGTTTTCTCTTCAAAGGTCAGCGGCTAAATCATCTCTTAAGCACCTTTAAATCAGCAATCTTTGGCCTAGAAAACAGATTTGCAGCTCTAAAATCGAATCTTTCGGGATTTATTTTCAAGCTTTGGTTCATTACACGATCTTTGACTTTAATCTTTTATTCCTCTCCTAGCTAGTATTCAAAACCTACAAGCTTTTCACTAAAAACAACCCATATTACGCGCAAAAGCTTAATAAATCAAAAATACTAAAATCTAAAGAGGAAAATTGAATTATTGCATATTAGCACCAAAAGTCTATCTAAATAATCAAATAAACACCAAAAATGATGTCTCCCAAAGGTATAAAATTAGAACATTTAGGGAGACATCAAGACCCCCAACTCAAACCTTTGTCGTCCCGACAAAGCAAAACTAAAAACAAGGGGAATGAAGTAGATGCAAGAGAAAATAGAAGCTAGCAAATAGATCCCAAAGCAATTCTTAAAATAAATCTCATATAGCAAACATTAAGAACTAACATACACATACACTAATCATGCAACATCAAACATAAATAACTTCAATCATAAAATTAACTTTGCAACGCTAGAAGGTTACACTTGTACTTATCTCATTATGATGGCTATAGTTTGTTCCTCGATCCTTACTCGCTTTGAACGCTCTACTTAGTATACAACCTATTAACTTACCATGCACCTAGGAATCACGAGGACTTTACGGTTTTAGCATCGGCTTAGGGACGGTGTGGTATGTATATTTGGTAAATTTGAAGTGAGCTTTTGGCTCTCTCCTCACTTACCATCAACAACTGTCCACGAGCTTGAGTTTACACTCATATAATGTTCTCACTCAACCCATTTGACGCGACAATGTTGCGTCCCCATGTCAACCCAATATAAACTAAGATGATTTTTCATAATATTCCACTTTGCCGGTTTATTTTATTCTTTCTTTCTTTTTATTTTCTTTTCTTCTTTTTTGGTACAAGATACCCATGACAATCATTTTGATGTGAAAGGTCATGTCTCTTATATTTTTTTTTCTTTTCTCTTTTTTTTTCTTTTTCAAATCCCGGCAAAGGGTTACAAATAATAATATCATCTTTTATTTTTCTGCCTTAATATAAACACATAAATCCCACCCAATGAAATTTCCCAAATGTGGACCCTCCACCCCAAACTCAAGCTCGAGACAGGTCTCAGGATCGTGATTCAAGTGCGGGTCATTTGGTCATGCTTAATAATCTAAGGGATAATGGGCTTATATCGTGGCTACAAAAGAAAGGCTTAAGGCTCAAAATTGGGTTAAGACGGATAAAATTATAATAAGGGATAGCAAGCTAAAAGGCTTCAAATGGCTAACAAAGAACTGCCCCTATCATTTTCCTAACTACATGGTTCGTCTTTAGTTCATATCTAAGTGGGTTCTCTACTAATTTAGATCTCACGTTCTACCAACCAAACATTTTCCTTAAATACAAGCTTACTTCTTTTGCATTGTTCATTAATTTTTCCTATTCATTATCTATGTTCGCATGCAATTGTAAGTGCGTTTTATGTTATTCCCTAAGGTCCACTATTTACTATCATAGATTCATCAAAAGTATGCTTAAAAGGGACATTTAAAATCTTCTACAGTCAAACGCAACTCCTAATTAATTTATTGAAAGCAATTAAAAACAAATAAACACATAAAAACTGGGATGAGGCAACGAACCCCACCCCAAACTCAAAAATGAGTCGTGTCCCCACGTCTCGAAAAGACTCAATAAAGCAATTAAACTAATATACACTAAATGAGAAAAGGATTGGAAAACATATCTGGATCGACACTAGGCCGATTACGTGTAGTGTCATGTTAAGGTTTTGAATACTACTCCAGCAAGCTTTAAAGATCATTTAATTGTTGCATCCATCTTGAATAAAGTGTTCTTCGTTACCTCGAACTCTTTTGCCATATTTCCCAAATCTTCATCATTTCCTATCTCTCTAAATCATCATCTCTTCTACGAAAATCTTTCCTCAACACCCAACTTTCCATCTTCATCATGTTCTTCGTACCTTTTCCAACCTTCATGGTCATCTGTGATGACCCCAAACTCAATTTTTCACCTACTTAAAGATTACTTGCAAAATATATGATATTAATAGGCTCAAACAATTCACAATTCCCCCGATAAATAACTAAAATAAATCTTAATTTCCAACTGGTAATAGAAAGAAAAGAAGAGTTCTAGCTATTTTACCGGATTGGCCATGGAATTTATGATGATTTGATACCTTGCACTTGCAATCTCCAACCTTCAAACTACCAAAGCTATTGATGAAATTTGTGTCTCTTAATATTGTTGAAAGTGGCACAGTAGTGGGATTGGTGATTGACTTGAGATGGGTATTTAATAACTATGGTGTTGGAGAGGTTTAAAGGATATAATTTAAAATTTGGTGAAGAAATTTTTGGGTTAAAACTTGAATTTCTTGGTGTTTTTGGAAAGATTTGTGATTGATTATGTGTTGGGATGATGTTTAGAGGTAAGGATTGGTGATATATTGGTGTTTTGATGATGGAATTTGAGTGTTTTTGGAGCTTTGGTTCGTCATCAATGGTGTTAAGTGGAGACGCAACCACGAGACGCAACTAATGGCGGGCCACAAAACGCTGGGTCAGAAACTTTTAGCTGTTCATACGAAATTTTTGACTTCACTATTGGATAGAGCTCGAAAAGTTATGTGGTTTAGGCTCAAGAAAAGGTTAATTCCGACCTCCGAGCGTTAAGTTATGATCTTCCGAAGTTTTGATACCTGGGGTACAGCACCAAAAACGGGTGCCCGCATTCTACAAACCGGGTACCCGGTTTCTACTGTATTGGAACCCAAAAGTTTCATTCTTTTTCGTTCTAACTACCCCAAACTCGTGACCTTCACTCCTGTAATCATCAAAAACACCAACCTTCCTCATTTCTTACAAATAAACACTAAATAAATAACCATTACTCTAATTTATACTACGAATTTAAAGACATGAAAGCAATTTAAAACATGGGTTGTCTCCCAAGAAGCACTTTTATTTAACGTCATTTAAAGTTTGACGGGTTACCTCCATTATCCCTTGAGTATGTAGCCTCCCCAGCAGTGGGTGAGGTTATGTATGTCTACAATTCGCCGCCTTTGACCTCTCAAAGGTTGTATCTATATTAATTTTGCTGTCATCAATCGAGTAACAACAAATGGTCCCATCCACGCATTTTTGAAACCTCGTGGCCTATTCTCTTGTTTAGAAGCCTTCCAAGCAATCTTGGTTCCAACCCCAAACTCATCTTTAGCTCTCTTTTTCACGGGTTCATGGTGGTGGTCCTTCTCTTTAACCTCTTTAGGTACTTCTAGAACAATGGGTAATTCAAGTTGCACCTCCTCTAGCTTTTTGTCCAAAACAATGGATGTTTCAGAACTTTCTTTTGTTATGAGGGCCACGTTTTCAATCTCAATCTCTACACTCGCATTCTCATTTAATTCTGAAATAGCTTCTGTGAATATTTGTTGCGGTGTGAGTTCTTTTGTATCACTTTCAAGCATTTGGGTGTTGGTTCTAGCTTCGCTAAACGCTTCTACAAATGCTTTATTTACTGTATCATCCTCTAACATGTCTATCTTTATCGGATTTGGAGGTGATAAAAGAGGAGTATTAGGTGGAGAATCCATCCTAATCTCTTCTATTTCTTCTATCTCTTTTTCAACCAAGGACTCAACATTTGATTCCTCTAAAACCAGCTTGGTAGATTCTTCTATAGCCGAAATATCATCTTTACAAAATTCAAACTCATCATCAACTTGCTTATCAATAGTTACCTCATCTATGCTTAGCGTGATTGGTTCTTCTCTCATTGGAATCTCTAGTTCACTAATTGCAACTTGTGGCGATTCCAATTCATCTTCTTGAAGACTAAACTCTTCAAATACATCGAACCAAACATCGCTATCAATTCCAATGGCCTCATCATCACTTGTTGTACCTTGGCCAAGTTGCATAGATGGTGCTTCTTGTATCCTCTCAATTGTCTCTGTGAGTTGCATCAATCTTTGCTCCATAATTTGATGTTTTTGTTGCATGTCTTGCACTAATGATGTGGTAGCATTGATTATTGCCTCATCATTTTTCATATTAACCATTGAAGTGTTGATGAAACCATTGAGTGATTCTTCCAACTTCGTGAGCCTTTCCTCGTGATCTCTAAAGCTCCCTCGTGTCAAATTCTGAAAAGTATATATTCTATCAAAGGAGTCTTGCAGTTGATCCCACCAGGATTGTGGTGGAGTTTGAACTTGATAACGAAAATTCTCCATACCTAAAGAAAAACCTGAAAAGCGACTAAAACAAAACAACGTAAAACTGAAAATAAAAATAAATGCAACTATCACTAAAGGATAAACACCGTGGTCACACGCTACCGTCCCCGGCAGCGGCGCCAAAAACTTGGTGGTCCTTTGTGTGTTCTAAAATAAATGCAAAAAGTAATTGAACCACAACCGCAAGTGTACGGTTGTCCCAAGTAGTAATAAGTGATTCTAGGATCGTTCGCAGGGACGGTTTGATCAACTACAATGCTTATCGATTAATGAATGATTGCACTTACTAAAGCAAATAAGATAAGATGATTGATTCGATTTTTGTATTAATTCTAAGTAATAAAAGACTAAATGGAAAATGTAATTAAAAGCTAAGACGCAAGTAAATAAAGGTAAAACGCAGTATGAGAAGATAGCACTTGAGAACGCAAGGGATCCTCCTAATTCTATTTCATAACCTATTCTGTTTAAGGGTCAAATTGGTCAATTGACATTGGTCGGGATTCAATAATCCTTGTACCCCCGTCAGGGTGGACTACAAGGCTATTCTAGAGTGTCACTAGTCCCGTCAGGGTAAATATGATCCACTTTCGAATGATTAAGCTAAATTACCTCATTGGCCATAAAATTAACTACGCTCGTCAAAGTCAAATAGTTTATATTTTATATTCTGTAATTATTTCTGTACCTAAACCCCCCGTCAAGGTGATCCAATCGCCACTAATTGGAATAGCCTAGATACTAAGCCCTATTATTAATTGATCAGGTCAATAATAGTAAATAAGCACAAATTAAAGAAAAATGTAAAAGACCCAATTCGATTTAATTAACAGAAACCCAAATTCAGGACATGAAATTCAATAGAATTGGGATTCACCCATAAAGCATTCTCAAGCACTAATAAATGTTTAGCTCATACTAATTAAAACGAAAACTAAATAAAAAGAAATTGAATTCATATTGTTTTACAGAAATAAAATACAGAGAAACCTAATTTCAGAATTGGTTTGGCTGTGAATTGGAGAGTCTCCAGCTCCAAGCTTCTCCTTTTCCTTGTTTCTGCTTCTTCTCTGGACACTCTCTTCAAATGATGAATTGAATTGAAGAATAAAATGAGAGGTAAGAAATAATGAGGTCAAAAGCTCTTTTTATAAGCTCAAATTCGGAATGGGCTTTTAATTAGGGTTTAAGTGAATAATAAAAAGTCCAAACCCACTAATCAAGCCCAAATCCCGTAACTGCTGCACCACTTCCACTAAAACGGCTTTTCCCGCTTCGTTATAACTCCGATTGACTTGATTCCAGTTACTAAATTTCCGTAACTCGATAAGGAATGTTTTCTATTCAAAGGTCAGCGGCTAAATCATCTCTTAAGTACCTTGAAATCAGCAATCGTCTGCCTGGAAAACAGATTTGCAGCTCTAAAATCGAATCTTTCGGGATTTATCTTCAAGCTTTGACTTCATTACACGATCTTTGACTTTAATCTTTTATTCCTCTCCTAGCTAGTATTCAAAACCTACAAGCTTTTCACTAAAAACAACCCATATTACGTGCAAAAGCGTAATAAATCAAAAATACTAAAATCTAAAGAGGAAAATTGAATTATTGCATATTAGCACCAAAAGTCTATCTAAATAATCAAATAAACACAAAAAATGATGTCTCCCAAAGGTACAAAATTAGAACATTTAGGGAGACATCAACCGCCCATGATTTGTAGTTAACTGCACAAGAACACTGCCTCCAGTGCCTCACCATCTGCCTCCGATCTTCGCTGATTTGAACAAGGCCCAGATCCAACGTGTGTGAAGAGAAGAGATGGGCTTTGATTTCTTTAATCCTAGTCCAACTTGTCGACAAAAATAATAATTGTCCAAGCGCGTGTGAAGAGAAGAGGTGGGCTTTAATTTTTTTCCATTCTGGTTTCTCTGTTTTTTTTTTCTTTTAAATTCCAATATTTTCTATAAAAAGATTTGTTTTTGTTTTAGATCTAGAGATATCTTTGGAATGTACCAAAGTGATGTGTTTGGCATATAACAAATTGTTTTTATCGTGTAACAAGTTATCGTGAATAGATTTGGGTATTGTTTTTCCGCGAAGAAATTTGTTTGGCGTGTACCAATGGTGGATCTCGACACGATATCTTTGATCGACTTTCTAGATAAGTCTAGAAAAATGCTCTTAGGCACTATATCATGCAACTACAACAAAATAATCGTGTAATAAAACGTAAAATGAACGTAAATAGCATTTGGTGTGTAACGAATTGGTACGTACCAAACAAATAAATAATTGTCTATACCAACGTAAAAATGTTGGTATATACCAACGACGAACTGGGTAGGGGTATATGGGTAAAAAATAAAAAAATTAAATAAAAAAACATAGATGTAAATATTAATTTGCTTAATCCAAAAATACAAATTTTTATTTTTTTGATTTTTTTAGAATTAGTTATGACGATTTTAAAAAAAATTCACGGACGTGCGCATGTGTAATGGAGTTAGTAGTAGGTGGTAGTGGTGGTGGTGGTTGAGGTAGTGTTGGTTGTGGTTGTGGTAGCTGTAATGGTGGTTAAATACATAGTAGTGGTGGTGGTGGTGGTGGTAATGGTGGTAGTGGTGGTGGTGGTGGTGGTACCATTACTCTCTCTCCTCCATTACCATTACTCTCTCTCCTCCATTACCATTAATCTCTCTCCTCCTTTATCATTTTCTCTCTCTCCTCTTTCATTAATTATCAAATATTTTCCAGCTCCGACCACAACCACCGATCACCGCCGGCCGCCTCCGGCCACCGCCGGAAAAAGTTCTAAGCGTGGAAAAAAGTTCTGAGTCTGGAAAATAGTTCTGAGTCTGGAAAAAAGTTCTGAGTCTGAGTGCAAAAGTTCTGAGTCTGAGTGCAAAAGTTCTGAGTCTGAGTGCAAAAGTTCTGAGTCTGAGTGCAAAAGTTCTGAGTCTGAGTGCAAAAGTTCCATTAACGCCAGATTTTTAATCGCCAACAGTGTTGAGCGCAAAAGTTCCGAGTCTGAGTGCAAAAGTTCTGAGTCTGAGTGCAAAAGTTCTGAGTCTGAGTGCAAAAGTTCCATTAACGCCAGATTTTTAATCGCCAACAGTGTTGAGCGCAAAAGTTCTGAGTCTGGGTGCAAAAGTTCTGAGTCTGAGTGCAAAAGTTCTGAGTCTGAGTGCAAAAGTTCCATTAACGCCAGATTTTTAATCGCCAACAGCGTTGAGCGCAAAAAAGTTCTGTGTGCAAAAGTTCTGAGCGCAAAAGACCAAAAAAATAAACAGAAACACGAAGCAAGAACAAATCTGCTACATAAACTTGCTGAGCATCTCGAATCGACTTGCTACCGGAGATCCAAGCTTCTTCTTCACAAATATAAGCACAAAAAAAACTTCGTTTATCCATGGCTTTCAAATCCGATCTTAGAGATTATTGTGCAGCAGATCAATTTCTTCCTTCCATGGCGGAACCCTAGATCGAAACTCTATTTCGGATCGGTCAAATCTCCACCTTCACTGCGGTAATCATCGAAGTTCATGCCAACGGTCTTCTTCTCCGCGCTCTCTTCTTCGGTTGCTTGGTGGCTGCGTGCTTCAAGTGAAGCAATGGAAAGAAGGAATATTATGGAGTGGAGAAGAGAGGCGTTGATAGTAAGAGGTGAGGAGAGAGGTAGAAAGAGAGAGAGAAATATTTCTGAAAATGTAATTTAGGATTTAAAAGATATTATGATAATATTTAGTATATATAGAGAATAAAAAAGGGTAGGAAAGTAATTGGGAAATTAGGTTCTAGTGTTAAAATTAGTTTGTGGCCTTTAGTAAGAAGAGCCAAAAGAGGCGGTCTTGTTAGGTCTCGGTGTAGTGATTTCAAGACCCTTTGGGTAATAATCTCTAATTTTATTAGACATTTTTTTTTATAAAATAAATTATTAAAGGCTTAATTTAACAATTATGTAATTTATTAGGTTTCTTTTAAGAAATACCTCTATTTTTAATTAATAACAATAAAAAAGGTAAGAAAGTAAAATGGTAATAGGTTTTTGATTTCAATGAAAAACTGGATAATCTAATTGAGAAGAAATAATAACATGTTAACTTTTGGGCATAGAATTTCCTAATCATGATTTAAATGGGCATTTTCTCAATAAATAACAATATTATATATATATTCATTATTTAAATATTTAATAAAATAAATAATAAATATTAAAAAATATATTAAATAATATCTTTTTTTTTTTTTTTGTCCATTAAAAATAAAAGATATTCAAATTACAACTTGATTGTTTATCATTATACAGTCATCGCTAACGTCTAATTTAATTGGATTCCATTTTCCTATATTTCCTTCTATTCTACATATTTTTGCTCCTAAATCAGCTACTGCATTCCATTTCCTTTTAATATGATAGATTTTCCATTCTGGGTATCTTCTTAGCCACGCCTTTATAACATCAATTTGAGATTGATATTTCCAATCCCCATTCCTTTCATTATAGATTTCTTGAATAATTTCCAAATTGTCCGTAAAAAAATTAATTTTGATGTTGCCACGGTTTTCGGAGCTCTTCATTGCTTGCATTACCGCCCACGCTTCACCTTCTCTAACACTTCTACATGTTTTCACTCTACCTTCTTTTTTGATAATTTTCCCCTCATTGTCGCTCGCTATTGAGACTATTCCAGCAGGATCATTTGGGCTAGTAAAAGACGTGTCGTTAAACCAATTTATTTCTGCACTGCTGAGCGTACTAGATATGTCTCTTTCATTGTCGATCATATATGGTTCTTGGTTTCCCTTCTTTTTAACTTGTTTGTTGTTAATGTTGTTGGTTTTTCCGAAAGCTTTCCCTATTATTTGTTTCGCGTGATATAAAACCTCTTTAACAATTATTTTACTTTTCTCATAAAATCCTTTCATTCTTGCTTTCCATATACTCCATAATATTGCTATTATGTTGCAGATCACTTTTTCTTGTTCCCATCCATTCTTTGTATAATTTTCAATTGTTGATATAATCCATTCTTTGATTGTGATTTTTCCTTCTCTCTCAATCTTCAGTTGTAATGGTGATTCAGTCCAAATTGCTGTACTAAATGGACATTGAATAAATAAATGTTCAATTGTCTCGACTCCTTCTTCACACCATTCACATGTCATGTCACTAATACATCTTTTCTTTTTTAGATTTTTTTTTGTGGGAAGAGCATTTCTGATGACTTTCCAAGCAAAATTTCTCATTCTGTTAGGTACCGTTGATTTCCAAACTATGTTCCACAATGCTGATTTTCCTTCGTCACTTGCTTTAGCTGATGTGCTTTCTTCGTTACAAATCTCCTCATTAACCAATAAGTGATATCCAGATTTGGTTTCGTATATTCCATTTCTTGTGTGGGGCCATATAATCTTATCTTTTCTTTGAATATTTATTATTTGTGAATTATCTATTTCTTTGATTTCTCTTTCATTGCAAATTAGTTCGAGTAAGTTCCTATTCCATCCATTACATCCATTATTAAATAATTCCGCCACTTTTTCAATTGGAAGCCAGTCACATTTGTCTAGGTTCATTTTTGGCGCGATCCAATTATCTTTCCAAATATTGGCCGTTGTTCCGTCACCAATTTGCCAACAACATTCCTGTTTCAAGAGTTGAAGTCCTTTGAAAATACTTTTCCAACTCCACGATTTCCGTTGTTTATCTTTTGCGTTCCACATATCTGACTTTGGATAATATATTCCTTTGTATACTTGAGCAATTAACGAATCAGGGTTATTTATATTAAATAATATCTGGTTCCCTTTCTTTATTTCTTCATTTTAAATACTATATTTGATAACCTTTCCAAAATCAATTTAGCAAAAAATAACTATTTTACAAATAGAAAAGGGAGCAAAATACATATTTACCCTGGCTTATTAGTGTACTAAGATAAGTCTATTTTCCACACTAAGTATCCTATAACTGCACAACTATGGAAACACGACTAAAATCCATCAGGTAAATACTGTTTATACAGAGGGTCGGTGAAGTGTGATCCTTGTCCTCAACCTAACAACGTGAAATGACCAAATTACACTTTTAACATCCCACTAGTCGACTTGTAAGTCTATGTCATGCACAGTCATTGAAATTGTACTCAAATCGCCTTTATAGGTATTATTCTCTTGAACTCAAGCACCGGTTTAAAATCAATAATACCATAATTACTACACCACATATTACCTAGTCAGGGTAAGATTAATTAATACAACCCTACTATGCAGTGAATATCTCCTAATAATAATTGCGTGTACACGTCGTGACCAGTCAAGTGACATACCCAACATACAAGATATATAGGGTCTTGATTGACCCGCACAGATGGTATATCAAATCATACGCACTTAACTTAATTATTGCACCCATACACACTCAATATTGAGAGTATTTGGTTCTCATTAGTTACAAGACATTTTCCCACTTGTAAGTCTCTTATATACATATCCAGATGTGTCAGTGAGTTTTAATCATAGAGAGGACTACTTTGGTAACCGTAAGCATGTCACCTACTATTATGATCAACCTCCACCACTATCTCCACGCAAACAAAGCGTCTAACAATGACTACTTGGTCAAGAAGTTTATGATGTGAGTATCTCGAGGTAACAACCTACGACTTGCGCGTCGTCATCCTAACAACATGTCGTGTCCTTGCACTCAAATATCAACAAACATTATACTATATCATTTTATATGATCGCCATTTGCATCACGTGTTCATGGTCTTAATCATATAGACTGTACTTATCTTTTATATTTAAACTTGTTAAGTGAAAAATCATTGTCTTGGGCATACATTCCCAACAATGCATAGCTCCAGGTTGCTAGTAGTGTACATAACTCCCCCTACTAATCATCACTACTAACATTATTATAAGTAAGTAATGTCTTAGTTCCATAGTCCTTCTTCTCCTTTTGAATTTTTCACTACCGCTACCAATTTCGATAAGCCTTTCTCGTATTCCTTCCAGAATCCCCTTGACTTCATTCTTTTTTAACGAGGCCTCTTACATAACTATCTCTTTATTAACCACCCCCGTCTCCCCCTTTCCCAAAGTCCATCTTGTTGATCTCCGTGAACCTTACTCTTTCTTTGTTGTGTCAAGTATCCAAAAAGCCTAGCCTCATGCTTCTAGCAAATATGGAAATGGAGAAATCATAGGTGATATAGGCTCTAACCACATGTTGATCACAAAGAAAAACTAAAGGTATCCCAAACCAACCCAACTTTTATATATAGCCATGCCATAACAAAATTGCATCATCCACTCAAACTTCTAAGCTAAAACATGGTTTGTGATTTGTGGCACCACCACCACCTCGGCGTCCACCTCCGCTCCCTCCTCTAACTTGCTGATAGATGTTACCTACTCCTCCACCACCACCACGTCCACCTTGCTGCTGATAGTTGTTGCTGTTTTCTCCACCACGTCTACCACCTTGAGGTCCCCTCCCACATGTTGATCACAAAGAAAAACTAAAGGTATTGAACAATAGTTTTTTGAGTGACAAAAAACCACACCTAAAGTAGAGAAGTCCAAGATTCTCATAGTCGGGCCATTCAAATCAAACACCACATATTGGTTACGCTGAATTGGAATATCTACCTTAAACTTGATCTTAACCTAAAAGTTGAACCACCACCTACTCCTCAACTAGTAGTAAAACTCTTCTACTTCCCCAAGAAATTCACCTAGAGCAGTAATTGTTCTAATGGTGTTCTTCTAAAACAATATTCATTAATAGACACATTATTTTAACATTTCAAGACCAACTTGTTTAAGGTGTAATCCATTGACACTAAGTGGTCTAATTTCCCAAACAAAACTTCTATCTTCCATACTAATAAACATATTTATTACTATAGATTAAAACCTATTTCAAACCCTCTCAGTTCCCCTTTAATTCTCCAGTAGTTGGACATTGACCTTCTAATAGCAACCTCCCTAATTGGTCCAACACCAACTAACCTAGCTATTATCGAGTAAGATGCAATCTAAATCTCATCCCAAGTTTGTTAAATATTACACTCATATGGGCCATAACTTCCACTAATGAACTTTTTTCACACTTCAATAAAAAAACGTAAAAAAACAAGAAAGTTACAAAACCGAATAAAAGAATTCCAAATACCACTAAACTATCCATGAAATTTCAGTTACAAAACAACCCACATATGATTACAAAAATCGGTTATTCCAATAGGGTATAGTATCGTACACTAAACAAATCCTTAAGCTGAAATGAGACCAATATAAACAGCACACAACACAAAAACACACGAAACACCATACCCATAAGCAACCACAAACGGTTCTTTAACACCCAACAATTCAAGATGATGATGAATCGGCGCCATACGAAACAACCTTTTTCCACTACCCCACAACTTTTTACTCATTTTAAAATACAAAACCTGCATTATAACCGATAAACTCTCCACTACATATACACCCGAACATATCAATAACGGTAAATACATCCCCGTACAAGCAGCCATTCCAGCTAAAGCACCCCCTAATCCTAAAGATCCTGTATCCCCCATAAACACTGACGCTTTATGTCTATTATGCATTATAAATCCTCCACATGCTCCTCCCATTGTTGCCCCAAATATAGCTATCCCTGTATTTTTTCCATTAATTAATTAATTTTAATTAATTAATTACAAAATAACTAACTTACCAGGACAAATTGGTAGGCAAACAATTGACATAGCAACAAAAGCTAACGTAGCAGTACCTCCAGCTAATCCATCAAGTCCATCAGTTAAATTTATTCCATTTCCCATCGAAACGAAGCAAAATGACGATAAAACCGGGTATAATTTGCCCAATATAACTAGCCCCATTGTTCCAGGTAATGGTACAACTGTTTTCCTGTACATATAAATTACAAATAAGCCCTCTTATTATTATTATATTCAATTACTCGTCCATTTCAATTACCGTATGATATTAGTTACAAGAAGCTGAAGAAAATATATACATGCTGTAAGGTGATGAAATATTAGCGCTCCACATCCATTTCGAGAATCCAATTCCTATAGCTACCTGAAAAATTTTAAAAAAATTAACTCTAGTAAAAAAAAAGAAAAAAAGAAAAAAAAATTACCTCCAAGAAAATACGTATCCAAGGTGATAAACCAAGGGTATTGGATTTAATGCTTATAAGGTCATCGAAAAATCCGATGAAAGAGAAAGCTAGAGTAACTAATGAAACTGCAGAAACTTCGATAGAAGAAAATTTAACGAAATATTGTGTGATAAGTAAACCTAAAGTGATGAAATATGTCCCTCCCATTGTAGGGGTATCTCTTTTACGGCTATGTCTACCAGGTGTCCTACTAATTATGGCTTTCATGTTTAAATTTTCAAGGATTGGGATGAATATATAGCCTGCTAATGAGACTATAGTTAGAGATGTTAAGAAAGGAGTGAGTAGATAAAATGTTGGTAAAGGTAATCTCGTAACACGCCATGACATTATATCCATGAGTGTTAGAAGAGAAATTGAGAAGGCTAATACTCCTAAGTTGTTGAAAACACCGTAATAGATTCTGTAAAAGAGAAGGTTTATTAGGTTTATGAGATTGTTGAGATTTGAAGGAGATATGAAATTGCGTACCTTCTTCTTCTACGTGCTCTTTCGAAAACTCCGATATGAGAACTGAGAAATTCAGAGCCGTTATTGATGAGCATTTGTTCCTTTTCTTTAGTATCTGACATATGATCAGTATCGTCATTATTATCATCATTATCGCTTGATGAAAATAAGTATTGAATAGTCGTATCTGTATCTTCATCATCCCAGTCATTTTGTGAAGATATACCAGCTGAATACTATATAACAATGATTTGAGTCATGATATTAGATCTTTTTATATGTAACTATAATATATCAATATTTATTAAACAAAAATTTAAACGGCCAATGCTTGTCAATTGATCGGCGGTGATATTAGATTCACTCTCAGACAGTGTAAAACAGTGGAATAAAAACACAGGGGAATAATTGCTAATTACTGAAAAATATTGGTATATTTGGCTATTTTACATAACAGAGGGACTAATGGTGCAATTCACTCAATACGACGAAAACACTTACATCATCATTATCGGAAGCTTGAATTTGTATAGTTCGGCGACGAGAGTAATATCCATTTCGTGTAGCAGCTAATCTTGAAATCTATCAAGCACAAGAAACGACATTATGAATTTATAATAGAAATGAAGAAGAAAATAAAAAAGAAAATGTTACCTTGAGATCAAGATAACAATGGAGGCGGCGCGTGTGAGAAATGAATGAAGTGCGGCGCGTGAAGGGAAGTAATGGTGGCGGGAGTAGTTTGTGAGATGTGAATAATCCAAACGGAGTAGGATTTGAGGTGGAAGGAAATGAGGTATTACTAAGAGATCGCATAGCTGTATCTGTGTGTTGAATATTGAGGTTGGTTTACTGTTTGTATATATGAAGAAGCTCCATGAGGTTTTATAGGGGAAGAGTTTAATATGCTTTTTAGTTGGAATATGCTTTTTAGTCGAAACAAGAAAATCGAAACGATTATTTCTGAAAGGTCCGCCAATTTCTATTTTCTATTTTTTATTTATTTTTATTTTTATTTTTATTTGGTGTATGTCCCTTTATAAGTACACTTTTCCATTTATCTTTTTAATTTTTGGTTCTAATAGCTTTCACACTTTTCCATTTATCTACTTCTATTTCGTTTGTTCAACTTTATTTATCCGAACACCTTCTTCTTAATGAACTAATATCTTATAAAATTCAAAATGTGCTCTCAGGCACATGTCCCAATAAACCCTAACCCACCCCTTTCTACCCATCTCAGCCTTCTCCGATGGATAGTTCAGCCTCCCTCCACCAGCATATCTCAGCCTCCTCCTTTAACCTTCCCAACCGCCTTCTCCTCTCACCCAACAAGACCACCTCCTTCACTCACCCCACCATCTCCAACATCTCTCACACTGTTGCCGTCCTCCACTCTATCAAAAAACCAATCTTTCACCATTGTTACTCTACCAAGCAGCCATCTCATACACCAAACCAAACTTACTCTTTCTACCCCCTTCAAAAATGGCCGCAGATCTACTCATGCCACTGCCAAAACTTCTCCCCTTTCTTTTGGACATTACTGGATTTGGTTGAGTCTACGCTGTCGAACCAGTGCAGCAAAGAATCTGGAATTGCAGATCCAATATTGCGTGTCATACAGCCCAAAAACGGAATCCAGTCCTTTTGGGCCTTAGGTGAGATCTCGATTCTCATTGTTTTAAAATCTGCTAGGGTTATTATTTTAGTAGATTCTTCATTTAAATCCTTAAAGAAGGATAAATCTTTATTTTATAATTTCTATAAGCCGTGGCCGCTGTTTTCAGAAATTAAACACTGAATAGTGTGTGTAAGAACTATTCTGTCCAGGAAGGTATTCTTTTATATTATTATGATTGTTAGAAAGCAATTGAGATTTGAAGTTAAAAACTCAATAGTCTGTTCAAATCATAAGGAAAGTTTATTAAAAGGGAATAATAAGGTGTCCTCTGACACAATTATTAACTTAGTTAATTTGGATTTTAACAACACTTGGTTAGATTCCAAAAACAGTGTATTGGAAAAAAAATTATGTACTGTTTATAATAGTGCTAACCTATTTCAAAGCTCTAGATTTTCTGGGCTTAATAACGCTCATTTGCGTTTCTTGTATTGTTTGGTGTTTGAAACTTTTTTTCCTGTTTCGATTTCTAAGGAACAAAAGCATTTTTGTGAACCTTCTAGTTGGATTGTGTTCCGTTGTTTCTATATTTGTGCATTAATATGTTTTGTTGGTGCAGGACATAATTTTCTTAACGAATCAAGAATTAGCTTTTGTGTAAAATCTCAAAGGTTCTTGAGTGAAATTTCTTTTTCTGTTTGTAACAGAGAGTTCGAGGAGTGGTTTACTGCAATGTCAAATTGTTCTAGTGGCAATGTAGAAATTCATAACATTTGCAAGAATTTAACAAGAAGAATGGTAGAAAGGCTTGCAAGGAAAATGTCAGCTAATTTTGAAATTGAAGCAGAGGCCAAGTCTTCAAAGTTTCAGATTAGCAGTGAAGTTAATGAAAAAGATTGCAACAAATTTAGTAACTTTTCTAGTGCTAGTTGTAATTTGTATTGTAATATTTTAGTGTTGGTTAAGTATTTTATAGAAAGTGTAAGGTTTCGGGTAACTTGAAAATCTCTCTTTGTCAGAGATCCAAAATGTTGAATGCTGATGGGGTGTCTAAACAAGAGTTAAAAGCCTCTTTGTTTAGCCTTTGGAGTTTATCTCCTATTCTCACATCAGCAAAACGTTGTTCTAGTGATATCCGTCCCTTAGGGATTGGCTAAGTTGTAAGGTTTTTTATTAATGAAATTTCATTCTCGACTAATAAAAAACTTTATTTATCCATTTTTAAGCATTTAATAACCTCTCTTTTGCACAATTATCTATATATTAAAAATAATATTAAAAAATATATCATTAAATAAACAAAGTTAAAATGACACTTATGGTCTTGACCACACCCCCCTCTCCGAGTTAGCACCACCACCTAGAGCCTCTTCTTACTAAAGACCTCAGCAACTTTTTAACACATGAACCCCAAAATCCCTGTTACCTTACTACCCTTTTAGAATTATATATATACTATTTTAGAACCCCACCAATTATAATTTTCAGATTATAATTCTCTCACCTCCCCTCCTCCCCTATCTCTCTCTCCTCCCCCATATCCCAAACCGCCACCACCACTATCCTCCTCCATGAGAACAACCACCACCACCACCACCATCTCCCTCCTCCCCTATCTCTCTCTCCTCCCCCCAGCTCCCAAACCGCCTCGCGTGAAGCATCCATGGAATCGCAGCACCACCACCATGGAGTAGCCATGGAATCGCGAGATCCAACACAGCAGGAGCAAGACGGTTTCGCTGCCTATGCTTCATGAACGAAGCACCGCCATGGAGTCCGCCGAGATCCGTTCGCCAAGAAGAAAAAGGAGTAGCCATGGAGTCTTCTGCCCAGATCTGTTCGCGAAGAAGAATCGAAGCTCGAGATCCGAGCACCACCACCGCTAAGCTCGAGAAGCTTCATGCAGCAGACTCCGTCTTGACCAGATGTACAGGCTCCGTTCGTCAACATCGGAGTTGCTCCTCCATCGCCGAGCTCGAGAAGAAGATTCAAAGTTGCTGTTCTCATTTCTTGACCGGAAATCTGGTAAAACTAGTTTTAGTGGTGGTGTTATGTCGGTGGTGGTGGTGTTATGTTTTCGATTTGCAGTGGTGTTTCACGCGTGAAGAGATTTTTTTTTTTTTTAGTTTGACATGGTTGACCAGATCTAGATCTGGTCAAACCAAATAGATTTCCTTTTTTTTATTGTGTAATAATCCAATTATTTGAATAATTGAATAATACTCACTATTTTTATTGTTTACTCATTGCTTTTTTAAATTACTCTTTAATTGTTAAAAATACTCACCAATTTTTTTAGAGTACTCCGACTTTTTTATAGAGTATTCATTTAATTCGTTAGAGTATTCGTTTAATTCGTTTAATTCTCGGAGTACTCGGCAAATTCTCGGAGTACTCTATGTTTTTCTCGGAGTACTCTATGTTTTTCTCGGAGTACTCTATGTTTTTTCCGGTGAACGGTGACTGGTGGTCGGAGGTCGGAGGTCGGTGGTCGGAGGTCGATGGCGGAGGTTGGTGGTCGGAGATCGGTGGTCGGTGGTAGGTGGTTGGAGTTTGGAGGTAGGTGGGTAGTGGTAGGTAAAGGAGAGAGAAACGGTGACATTACACTTTTTGTCTTTTAGTGATAGTAAGGGTAGGAAAGACTATTGTAAAAAATGAGGTCCCTAAGAATAACAACTTTCAAGACACTACTCTATAGAGAAAAAATAGTGTCTCCAAAACCCTATAAATAATTCACCCATAAACAAACAATATTAAACACTCTTTTTCAACAATTGGACAAATAATTTTAATATATTTTATTACTATTTTTTTCAACAAAAAATAGCTATTTTTTGGACTCGGTGTCATTGACACGGTTCGGGCCTTTACCATCTAGAAGGATAACCAAGGTTCTAACCAATTGAGTCAACCCAAACTGGTGGACAAATAATTTGAACCAAGTAAGTACTACATTTTCTTAATTTGTTATGTTTTAATCAAAGTCAACTTTATTGTTTGAAAAATTATGTTAAATAATGCTACCCTCATATAGTTCTCTTTCTCTATATTCTTGTTAGGGGAACTGTTAGTATTGATAGACGATTCTTGATATCGTAACAACTTTGAAAATCTATTTAAAATAGATAAATACCAACGAAATACAGTGTTATTTAGAAATACTTAATGAGTATTATCTCCACTAAACTAAATTTTTATAAAAAAAGATGCTCAATATCTCTAAATTGTTTCATGTGTGGTGAAAGTAATGAAACTATTCAGCACATCTGATTGACGTACATGTTTACCAAAGATATTGGAACATATCCATAATAGAACCACGGGATGATCTTAGAATCTCATATTGGGTTATCAATTTTTTTGAAAGAACCAAGGAAATACTTGGCCAAAAAACATGTCGTTAACTTTTCATGGTGTTATGGTGTAATATGTGGAAAACAAGGATGAAATACATTTTTTATGGTGATGTGCGGGGGGAAGGGAGAATTGACGGGTGGGCGAGAGCCGATGAAGCGGATAATTGTCAACTAAATGTTGGGACTAATCTCACAAGTAAGTGAAAAGGCACTAAATTCACGATCCAGTGTGATGCATCATTTGTCTCGTGATTGAAATCTTAGGAATTGTGTTGTTTGCAAATAAAGGCCTAAAAATCAAATTTGTTACTTATAAAGTCTCAGCTAAAAAATATCATATAAAATGCCTAATTTTGATTTTCTGGTTAAATTTTTTACCCTTATATCCCTATTCAGTTTTATCAGTTTGGTACGTACCAATATTTTTTGTTTGGTACGTACTAATATTTCTGTTTCGTACGTACAAATTGAATATATATACATCGTCCTCGTGTTCGTTTTACGATTGTTATACAATCAATTTATATATAATTGTGTGATAGGTCCCTAATAGCATTTTTTATAAACTCAAATACTTTTTGTCCATGTCCAAGGTTAATGTTCATACTTATTTAGATAATACAATCCAAGCTACCGTGTCAAGGTCCAAGCATTGGTACATGCCAAATAATTTTTTATCCACAAAAACAATTCAAAAATAACAAAACATGAAACACTTGCATTGGAACAAAAACAAAAAGATAATGTATTCAGGATAAAAACCTAATTGATATGTAACAAACAGGTCTATTTTCGTACGCACCAAATAGATCTGTTTGGTATATAGGTCTAGATCTGAACAAAAACAACAAGATTTCTATTCACACTCTTTGAAACAAAAAACAAAAAGAAATCTCTTCACACTCGACCTTGGAACTAAAAAGTAAAAGAAAAAAACTCTTTTGAACGGAAATTAAAAAACAAAAAAAAATCAGTCTTTTCACACTCGACATTGGAACAGAATAAAAAACTCAAAAATCAATTTCTTCATACTCGGTATTGGAACAGAATTAAAAAACAAAAAAAAACAATCTCTTCATAATTTTCACAGTCTCAGCACTGGAACAAAATAAAAAAAGAATCAACCCATTAAAGCTTGATGATGGTGGAGACATATGATTATGCTTGATGATGGTGGAGAAATATTCTTGTGCAGCAGCACATCAGGGCTTGATGATGGTGGAGAATGGCCCACGAATGGTGGTGGTTTCCTATGCGAATAGATGACGGCTGTTTTCATGTGTAGCAGAGCGTCGGAGATGGCCATCTTCGGTTTGATGATTGTGGAGAATGGTCCAAGATGGCGGCGGTTTTCTTGTGTGAAAAAATGGCGCCATCGAGAAAGGTAAGTCTTGAGGATGGCTACGATGCCGGCAGGTTTTTTGTACAGGAGAGTGCTTGTTGGTGGGAAGGTGAGATGAGAGAGAGAGAGAGGGAGAGAGAGAGGGGGGGGGGAGTAGGTAGGTGTGAATGGGTTGGAATAAAATTTTAATGGTTTTCTCCTTCTATTAAGTAATAGAAGGAAAAATGGGATTTTAAACTTTTATTTTTTTTCTAGTTAGGTTCTAATTTGATGGTTAGATAGAGGTTTTAATAAAAAGATGAATGTTATTTTATTTTATTTTTTGAACGCAAAAGATGAAATGTTATTGAAGTTTTTATAACTAAAAGCTTTTTATTTATTCCCTAGCCGTTGATATATATTAGTCACATTTCAAGGATTATAAATGTAAGAGTTAATGTTTGTGCTAAGACTACTAGAAATAGAACAATAAAATGTGATATTGGAAGAATTTTCACTTATATGGTTTTTACTCCTCTCAATTTTACCTTAATTTATTACTAGTGCTTAGTGTCACGTAATTCTCTTCTCACTCGATTAGGTTGGAAAAATTCGAACAAAAACTTGAATGTAATGTCGTTCTTTTCTATTTTCTCGCTCTTGCTTTGAGGATTGAACAAAAAAGTTGATAATTTCTTTGAAAAGAATGACAACCATTAATAAGATAGATGAAAAGGGGTAATTACATTAAATATATTTTATCTTATAAAATTCTCTTTTACACCGAGGGATAGTTCTTATTTTGTTTCATTTTACAATTATTATCCTTAATAACTACAATGAAATATCTATAAATGAATACTCTAGAAACTAAAAAAATATCCATATAACAATTTTATTTATTTAGATGATTTTTTATTTTTATTTTTTATCATTAATAATTGAGTAATGATATATACCATCGAAATTCATACCACCCATAACATGGCGTGATTTGATTGGAAGTAAATCGTTAACAAATCGAGTAAATAAATAAATTGTCGATTTACTTCCACTCAAATCACGCCGCATCATGGATGATATGTTGAGTGATATGAATTTTTGGTGGTATATATCGTTACTCTTAATTATTTTACATGTACATGCACCATGTATCTATAAGATTTTATGAATGGGATATTTAGGATCTATATCTGGAATACATGCACCATATACGTATATAAATTGGATATATGTATCGTTGACTAATTTATATGTATGTAATATGTAATTAAAGTCAACATGAAAAATACGTGCACCATATATGTATATATGTTAATAAATACATGCACTATTTACGAATAAAATTCTATGTATGGAACACTAATATACTAAAAAATGTATCTATCCTAAACTATTAATATAGCTCTAGAATTTTGAGGGCGATTTTAGTAAACAACCAAATATAATATTTGGTCTAAGGGTCAAATTGGTAAGTTTTCTTACATATCCCTCTCCCAGAGTCTAGATATCATATATGCCCCGAAGACAATGTCCTTATTTCCCAAGAGGTTCAAACTTTCTGAAGATAAAAAGAAAATGAAAGAAATATTACACGGTAATTAAGCTCGATATAGAACAAGCATACAATCGGTCAATTGGGAGTTATGTATTAGTATCCTCAGTATTTGGGGTTTTTCAAAATATAGAAGGATTGGCTTTTAATAGTATATCTTCCGTCTCATTTCAAATTAAATTTAACAGAGAAAGGTTGAAGAAATTCCAACTGTTTTAACGAATTAGACAAAGAGATCCTCGCTCCCCACTCTGTTTACCGTTGTGACCGAAGGAATGGTCGTCTTAATCAATTATCGATGTATAGAACGAAACATTAAAGGAATATCACTTTCTAGAAATTAGCCCATGCTTTCTCATCTATTGTTTGATGATGTATTATTCTTTGTTTCCACTAATGATAAATAGGTGCACACGTTCAAAGAAACTATTCAGTACTACTATCGTGCATAAGGTCAAAAGGTTAATATAGAGAAATTGACCATCGTTTTTAGTAATAGAACTCTTGAGGATCTTGTTGATCAAGTGACAAGCTCTCTAAATATTATAAAGACAGAATTGTTAGGGAAATATCTAGGGATTCTGATCAACCTTAAACGATCAAATATGGAAAACTTGAGTTATATTAAAGATCGATTGCTCTCGAATACTTATAGTTGGGTATTTACCCTACTTTCTGAGAGGGGATAAGAGTTTATCAAAGCAGTGATGCAAGCTATACCAAACTAAGCAATGACAAGCTTTGAGTTTTCTAAATCTCTCTACAAAAAGCTAGCAAGTGTGGATGCAAATTTCTTGTAGGATCCACAACATAGGAAATCAATCCACTAGATTGCCTCAGATAAGATGACAAACGCTAAAGCGATTGGCGGATGTGGATTTAAGGATTTCAAGAAGATAAACATAACACTTCTCGCAAACCAAGCATGGAAATTTTTTAATAATCCAAAAATAACTTTGGTGGCAAAGTTTTTTATGGAATCTACTATCTGAACTCAACTTTTTGGGACACTAAACTTAAATAGAAAATATCGTGGATTTAGACGAGCATTTTCCAAGGATTACAGCTTCTAAAGAAGGAATGTATCTTGCAAATTGGTAATGGTTTATCAACGAACATTTGGGAACATACCTATATTAATAAAATGTTTAAACTTGAAAAACTAGTTAGGAGTAATTTATCTTTTGTTACTCAAATGTTCCAAAAATATCTCTCTGGATGGAATTGGGAACTCATTAACCACATTTTTCCAAGACCTTTTAGAAATTAGATTACTAGAATTATGTTGTTTCAACTGGATAAGGAGGATAAGATTGCATGGCCATACACGATGAAAAAAACATACTCAACTAAATCGGTAGATCATACTCTCCTTCAGGAGAAGGGATTTAAAAAGTGGCAATCCTCTGCAATGGTTGATACAAGTAACAAAAGAATCTGGAAGATGATTTGGCACGAAAATATACCGAAAAAAGTTAAGATTTTTAATCGGAAATGTTGTAAAGGGAACCTGCCTACAAAATCGATTCATACCGGAGAAAATGTGCACAGAACAAAAATGTGAATTGTGTGAGAGCAAAAATGATAAATTAAACATCTTATGCTTTATTGCCCCATAGCATCGTAGTCTGGGCCACGTCTACCACCCAAATTAAAATTGATTGTGACAATCAACACCCTTTGGTTTAGTGGATCATTTGAATTATTCAGAGTTACACAAGCAATGGATGGGACTAGGAAGCTATCAAGACTTTTGGTTTATGCACATTGTGGGACATTTAGAAAGTTAAGATGCAAGGACTTTTCGAGAAAAGATCGTGGAACCCAAGAGAAATCAATATCAAAAGAAACAGTCTTATCAAAGATTTGTTATAAAATTTTAATTACAATAAAGGACAAAAAACGGGGATTCGAATAATCCCTTAACAACTTTTATCTTTTAGATCGTTTGCAACAAGATAATTCTAAAAATGTGTCATTTGTTAATGGAACATGTGTCGTAGAAATCGCATAATTAATAAGCAAGGGGTCTTGTTATGGAAAGTCTCTCACATTATCAGATCTCTGAATGGGGTAGTAGAAAGCTTGGAAGTTCACTAGACGTGACATTGATTTATAATTTTGGGTTGATTTATCTTTGAAAGATAGTTAGACTTTTCTTTCTAATTTGTATTTACGTAGAGGTATTGGTTAATATTTTTTGTGTGTAAACATTATATTTATTTGATTTTATATATATATATATATATATATATATATATATATATATATGGTGGATTTCAGATAGTGTGTGTAATATGAATGAGGATGAAAAAAATTAGAAGACATTGATAAAGGTGGAGAATATTCTAATATTGGTGATTCAAGTATGAGGTATAAAATTGTATGCGAAGATGTTCTGATATCTATTTTTTCCAAATAAACTTATATTTAACGATTTTAGAGGAATTATTTAAAATATTAATAAAGAAACTGTCAACGATCATATCAAATTTATATAATTAGTATATTAAGAGGAAGAAACAAAATGCAGAAGAATGTAAAAACTTGCTCACTTGTTTCCTTAGTTTTTTGTCTCTCCTTCTGTGTTTCAATTCTTCTCTCTTCAAAATATTATAATATAATTATTTAATTAAAATTTTATGGTATAATAAATATAAATACAATTATTACTTAATTTATTTTATCACCCTCGCCCTTTAGAGATAGGGGCAACAATAAGTATTCAAAAAAGGTGTTGGAGACCTCAAACTCATCCGCATTTGGAGAATAAAAAAAACATTTTCAAGGGGCTCGATATAGATAAGACAGAGTCAAAGAATTGATTCGACCTTAAGGAAAAGGAATGCATCAACAAAACTGTCCTTCCATATATTGGTGTTCTTATTGAATCATGGTTGGCAGAATCAAATTTCAACTTATGAATAAAACAGTCACGAACTTACAAAAAATCGTTTGTCTTAATTTCAACGGTTTGATGGCAATGATACATTTGGTTGAATATTTGAAATAAAACGATTCTTTCAATTTCAGTAGAGCGTGGATGATAACTTACGATTAGATTTGACAATTTGATAAATTTATTAATTGTTTGGAAATTTGATTTCTACAAACTGACTTGACTTTAGTGTTAAATTGTGCCTTTTAGTCCAAGCTCAATAATTCAACTTGACTTGAGGTTCAAGTAATAATATATTAGAAAATTATTAAACTTATTTCATAAGTAATATCTCCTATATATACGAGGCTCCATAGTTTATAGTTCTTTGTATCATATTACATCCCCACAGGCTATGTTGTAGATCTCGGTTTCGAGACCTAGGCGGTCGACCCGGGCCTGTCATACTTATTAAAGTAATATTTTAAAGGGTCAATGACCCAAAAAATCAAAATAATATTATACTTGCCCCAAAGAATCATCCATTAACTTACTATTATAAGATTACATGTTTACCCGTCAAGGACGATTCCCGTCAAGGACGATTCCCGTCAAGGACGATTCCCGTCAAGGACGATTCCCGTCAAGGACGATTCCCGTCAAGGACGATTCCCGTCAAGGACGATTCCCATCAAGGACAAAATTTAGTTAATGATGTTATTGGGAAGAAATTTTGTCATTGATGTTATTGGGCTGAAAATAATATTATTTTGATTTTTTGGGTCATTTTCCCTATTTTAAATATATTGTTTAATAAAGATTTCAATACACTTTTTTCCTATTTCTTCTATTATAATCTTATTAAATATTAAAATTTATATTTTAAATATATTATTATTATTACTTTATTAAAATATTATTAAATTTTTTAATAAAGTAATAGTAAGGTAATAATAGAATTATATTTAGAAAGTGAAACAGAGGAGAGGAGAGAGTATATATATTCGAAAGATACTCCCAATAAAAAACAAAATCTTAACTATTCTCCAACCTAAAAAGATGATACATCGGAACTTCACATCGATCTTCGTGATACTCTTATTTATCACCCTATCAACGACGTTATACACGACGGCGGAGTCGTCATCTTCTCCGTTAGAGGTTAACGGAAAAGTTCTAGAACTTGACGAATCAAATATTGAAGCAGCAATTTTTCAGTTCGATTACATCTTCATCAATTTCTGCGCTTCTTGGTGTAGTCATTGCACAAGTCTCGCTCCTGAGGTTCTTCACTTTAATTTCATAATAATTATATTAATATTTGTTTTCATCGCACTTTATAATGATTGTTTCTTAGTTTTTAACTGTTTTATTATTTAATAATAGATAAATTAGTAGTAGTTGAATTAAATTTGAAGCACGTGGAGCTTATAAAATCTAGTAGATCAAATTAAACTAAAATCATTCAAACTTCTAGCGCCATTTGTAGAATTAATTGTTTTATCGGTTAATTAGGAGTAGTAATTATTTTTGATGTATTATTATAACATTTATTAGTTGATTAATACTTTAAACCACTTCAGATCATAAATATAAGTTGTTGTTTTTGCATCAATAGTTTTCGAAATTATTCCAAAAAAAATTGCAAATATACCCCCAACTTTTATGTTATATTGCAGTTAGACAAAGCTGCTCCTTTTCTAGCTGGATTAAAGAAGCCTATAATCATCGCGAAAGTAGATGTAGAGAAGCATAAAAAACTTTGTTGTAAATATGATTTTGAGTATGTTTTTTAATTCTTTTTTCAAATTTAATTTACTTTTTACTGTGATTAACTATATAGGTAATTATTATTATTATTTTATTTTTTTTAAAAATTACAGTGGATATCCAACTCTATTTGTGCATGGAGTATCTACAAAATATTATGGACCAACAAAAGCCGAATTATTAGTACAAAATCTAAAGAAATTTGTAGCACCAGATGTAACTATTCTTAATGCTGACTCAGCAGTAAATGAATTTGTTAAAGAATCTGGTACAGATTTTCCGATATTTTTAGGTTTTGGTGTTGATGAATCTTTGATTAAAAATTTGGGATTTAAATATAAGAAGAAAGCTTGGTTTTCCGTGGTAAAAGATTTTTCGGAAGATTTAATGTCGGATTATGATATTTATAAAGCACCTGCTTTTGTAGCAATTCATCCACAATATCATGAAAAAAGTGTTTTTTATGGTCCATTTGAAGGTACCCCTTATCTTTCATTATTGCGTTATTTCCCCTCTTCTGAAATATAGGGACTTATATTGCAATTTTTGCATAACAATATCTTAAAAAATTTCTGTTTTGAATTGCAGAGACGTTTATTGAAGAGTATATAAAACAAAATTTACTTCCACTAGTTTTACCAATCAATCAAGACTCATTAGAACTATTAAAAGAACTATTAAAAGATGATAAAAGGAAAATTGTATTAACAATTGTACAAGATGAAACAGAAGAAAAAACGTTGACTTTAGTCAAACTATTAAAAGCTGGTGCTTCAGCAAATCGTGATTTAGTGTTTTGTTATGTTGGATTAAATCAATTTGAAAAATTTGCTGAATCTTTTGATGTTGATAAGAAAAAGACTCAATTGCCCAAAATGGTTGTTTGGGATGGAAATCAAGAATATTTCACTGTAAGTTCTTTTTTTATTTAATATTAATTTTCTTGAATTAAAAAAAATTAAAAAAATTGCCCCCATCTAATCTTAATTTTTGCATAAAATAAGGATTTATATTTTATAGTGCAATCTAATATTGGAACCTTATAGTTATATATTTATAGTAATTAATCATTTTTTTTAATTAATTTGTGTTAACAATATACAATATTGTAGGTTATTGGTTCAGAAAGGCTTACAGAAGTAGATCAAGGGTCAGAAATAACACGATTCATAGAAGGATATAAAACAGGAAATGTGATAAAAAAACAACTAAGTAGTCCATCTCTTGGGGGATTTATTGGATTCATGATGATAGTGATTTATTCAATTAGAATTATTTTTTTAATTTTCCTAGTGGTTGTAATAATAATACCTATTATGTTGTATATATTGTATATACTGTTAAAAGAGATGCTTTTAGCTGGTAGAGAGAATTTAAGACTACGTTTGGAAAGCGAGAATGTTAAGACATCTGGAGATAAGAAACAAAATTAATTTTCTTATTTATGGTTTTTCGTTTATTTATGTTTTGTATTTTTTATTTTATTTAGGTGTTAGAAAACATTTGTTTTGAAAATTGATTATGAAAAATAAATACTCATATATAACACTTAAATAATAGTATGAAATACCAAACAAGAATATTCCAATATGAAATATGCAAGAACAAATGTTTTCAAAAATAACAAGATTATGAATGAACAAACAAGAGTAGTCCAATATGAAATGTGCAATACTATGAGCTCTTTACCAATAAAAGTTATCTATTTCTAAACTTGGGTTTCTTTTCCTTCTCAAAGCATATCCTTTGTTCCTTCTTTTTGATCCGCAAATAAATAAAATTGTTATATTAATAACCACCAGTTTTACAAGAGAAAAATGGTTTCCGGAAAAACAAAAACAAAAGAAAAGGAAAAAGGTTTTGAAATAGACTAACTATTACAATAAATCGAAATGCGATTACAACAACCGAATAACAATTACACGGAAAAAACGATTACAAAAATCGAGTTACAATTACACGGAAAATAACAAAGCACTTACACGGAAAAGGAAAAACAAAACGTCACCGTTGTTAAAAGATATTCCGGCGTGACCGGTATCTCTAACAGAGAATTACAACGGAAAATATAGAGAGGGTGGTGAGGCAGAGTGTTTTTCTTTAGTGTTATTTTCGTAGGCTGTTAAGTGTAGAGAGTGCTCTTTATATAGGGGAGTGGAAAGGAGGAACCAAGCCTTCAGAAACGTCCTAATTAAAGCCCACGATTTCCTCCCGAAATTGGTTTTAATTGGGTTGACGTTTTTGAGTCTTGTAACCCCCACGTTTTATTTGATTTGATTTCCTGTAACAGCTTAGTTGACCCACGTGTTTGACTTGACTAAGTAACAGCTGGGATATTCTTTCACCTTAACGTGTGCGAGATTCGTGGAATTTTGTCTCTACGTTTAGGTTGAGTAGTCAACCCTCCACACTATAAGAGCTGGTACAAAATCCATTTCATTTTTTGACTCCCCAAACTCCCCACGAACCACGAACCACGACCCACGCCTCACGCCGTCGCCGTCGCCGGTGCCGGTGCCGGTGCCGGGCCGGGGCGGGTGGGTGGGTGGTGGTGGTGGTGCGCGCGTGTGGGTTATCCCATTGCTTTGCTATGTGCATGGTTGTTGGCCATTTGGACATTGTTAAAAAACATCTTTATAAAAGAAGCAAAAATGCTTCTTCTCCCACCGATGTGGGACAACAATAAAAAGTCATTCAAGTTTTTCCAACAATCCCCCACACACTTGAATGTTAACGAAAGGTTTGGAGAGAAGGTTCCAAAAAGAAGAATGGGTGAATTGTACTTAAGTGTCAATATCTTGCGATTTGAATTGACACGTAGTGAAGTGAGGCAACCACCGAATTCCGTTTAAGTGAACTTACTCTTGAACTTTAACGGTTATCGATCGAGACCCTCACAGCACATACTCTACCCGATTCAAGCTTATGGTTCCCTCTAACCTCACCTTTTGGTTCATCAAGTCCTTCTCTAAGGACCACCCTTTAAGGGCTATGAACTTGGTGGATTTATTCATTTGAGAGTGGTGCAAGGACGTCTCCTCAACACTCTATCGTGAATATTTGGGTTTCAAAGTTACCCTTGAATTCATCAAGTCCTTCTCAAAAGAACCACCATAAAGGCTATGAATTCAAATGTGAGTTTCAGCACTCGGTACGCCTTGTTCATCAAGTCCTTCTCAAAAGGACCACCACAAGTGGCTATGAACGAGACGATTTAGGTTTGAGCCTTAGGGATGGGGAAATCACATTGACTCATTAGTCACATGTTCCCACTTAATGGGTTTTAGTCCCATCCCCCTCGACGTCTCCAGGACTAGTCTCCTGGTCAAGCCTTTGGTGAACGGATCAGCTAGATTCTCCTCTGATCGTACAAATTCCAAGGCTATCACACCATTCTTCAGTAATTGTCTTACTGACCCATGTCTGATGCGAATATGTCTCTTCTTCCCATTATAGGCGCTATTATGAGCGACTCCAATGGCTGCTTGTGAATCACAGTGGATACATACAGGTGTGGCACTTCCTTCCCAAAGTGGCACATCCGATAAGAGACTTCTCAACCACTCAGCTTCTTGCCCAGCTAACTCTAGTGCTATGAACTCAGACTCCATGGTGGAGCGTGCTATACAAGTCTGTTTGGAAGACTTCCACGATATAGCACCTCCCCCTAAGGAGAACACATAACCACTGGTGGAGTTTACTTCGTCATTGTCAGAGATCCAGTTTGCATCACAAAAACCCTCAAGGACTGCAGGGAATTTGTTATAGTGCAATCCTAGATCGATGGTACTGGTGGTCCTTTGTGTGTTCTAAAATAAATGCAAAAGATAATCGAACCACAACCGCAAGTGTACGGTTGTCCCAAGTAGTAATTCTGATAAATCAGATTCGTTCCAAGGACGGATGGTTGATCACAATGTTTATGCAAATAGCGATTGATGCACTTATGAAAATGAAAGAGGATAAAATGTTTGTTTTGGTTTTGTTTGTTAATTCTAAATAAATTAAAGACAAATATTAAATGCAAGTAAAAGATAAGACGCAAGTAAAATGTATGAAAACGCAATATGAGATGTAGTACTTGAGAACGCAAGGATCTTCCTAATTTTACTTTCTAACTTATGTTGTTTAAGGGTTAAATCAGTCAATTACAATGGTCGGGATTCTAATATCCTTATACCCCCGTCAGGGTGGACTATAAGGCGATCCTAAAGTGTCACTAGTCCCGTCAGGGTAAATATGATCCACCGTTGGATGATTAAGATTTATTACCACATTGGCCCTAGGATTAACTAAGTTCGTCAGAATCAATAGTTTTTATCCTAGATTGAACAATTATTTCTGTACCTAAACCCCCCGTCAGGATGATCCATACGCCACATATATGGAATAGCTTAGATACTAATACCTAATTTTAGTTCGCGACTCTAAAATCAGTGAATAATCATAAATTGTCGAAAAGAGTAAAAGACCTGATTTAATTTAATTTAACATAAACCCAAATTCAACATTTGTTATAAAATAAAACTAGGATTCACCCATTGTTTGTTCTCAAGCACTAATGAAAGCTTAGCTCATATTAAAATTAAAAACTAAATTAAAAATAAAGGAATTCATATTTGATTACAAAATTAAAATACGAAAAGAACCTAATTTCCGGAATTGGAATGACTACGAACGGAGCTATAGACCCACTCCAGCTCTTGTAGCTTCTTCTTTCTTCCTTCTGTTGCTTCTCTCTGGTGTTTAATCTTGTAGAATGTGAATTGTAAAAAAAATAGAAGTCCAGACCTCCTTTTATAAGTAAAAATTCGGACTAGGGCTTGGACCAGAAAATAAAAGCCTAATTAAATGTCCAAGCCCACTTTCTAAGCCCAAAATCCCGTAACTGATGGTAGGCCTTCACTAAAACAGCTTTTCCCGATGCGTTACAACTCCGATTGACCTCATTCCAGTTGCTAAAGTTCCGTAACTCGATAAGGAATGATTTCTCTTCAAAGGTCAGCGGCTAAATCATCGCTTAAGCACCTCGAAATCAGCAATCTATGGCCTGGAAAGTGGATTTTCAGCTCTAAAAATAATATCTTCGGGATTTGTCTTCAAGTCTTGACTCTAATTCACGATCTTTGACTTTCTCCTCGGATTCCTCTCCTAGCTAACATCTAAAACCTGTAAACTTTACACTAAAAATACCAATATTACGCGCAAAAGTTTAATAAATTAAAAATGCTAGAAATAAAAAGGTAATTCCGGATTATTGCAATTTAAGTCCAAAAGTCTATCATATTAATCAAATAAACACCAAAAATGATGTCTCCCAAGGGTCTAAAATAAGAACAATTAGGGAGACATCAAGACCCCCAACTCAAACCTTTGTCGTCCCGACAAAGTAAAACAAAACAAAGGGGTAGAAGTAAACGTATAAACACATAGAAGCTAGCAAATAAACCCTAAAGCAATTCTCAAAATAAATCTCATATAGCAAACTCTAGAAACTAATATACACATACACTAATCATGCAACATCAAACATAAATAATCTCAATCATAAAATTAAAGTCGCAATGCTTGAAGGTTACACTTGTACTCATCTCTGTATGATGGCTATAGGGTGGTCATTAATCCTAACTCGCTTCGAACGCTCCACCTAGTGTATTCCCTATCAACAGAATAATAAATTCACTATGCACTTAGGAATCACGAGGTCTTTACGGTTATAATAATGGCTTAAGGACGGGTGTGGATGTATTTTTGGTAAATTTGAAGTGAGCTTTTGGCTCTCTCCTCACTTACCATCAACAATGTCCTCGAGCTTGAGTTAACGCTCAAAAGATGTTCTCACTCACCCATATACGCACTAATTTAGCGTCCCATGTCTACCCACTATAAATAAGATGATTTTCAGAAAATTCCACTTTGCCGGATGTTTTATTCATATATTTTTTTTTCTTTTCTTTTCTCTTTTTCTTCTTTTTTTTTTGTGCAGGAGCAAACCGGGTTCCCGGTTTTGAAGAATCCGGGTTCCCGGTTCCTACTGTATGATTTTTCATTTTTTTTTTTTTTTTCTTTTTCATTTTTCTTCATTCCGGCAAAGGGTTACAAGTATATATCATCTGCAATTGTGCTACAATACAAAGCACGTCGATCCCTACCCATTTAATTCCCCAGATGTGGTCCCACCACCCCAAACTCAAGCTCGAGACATGTCTCAGGATTGTGATTCAAGTGCGGGTCATATGGTCATGCCTAATAATCTAAGGGATAATGGCTTATATCGTGGCTACAAAGAAAAGGCTAAAGGCTCAAAGTGGGCTAAGACGGATAATAATTAATACAAGGGATAGAAGGCTAAAAAGGCACAAATGGCTAACAAAGAACTGCCCCTATCATTTTCCTAAGTACATAGCTTGTCTTTAGTTCATATCTAGGTGGGTTCTCTACTAATTAGGATTTCACGTTCTACACACCAAACATATTCCTTGAGTACAAGCTTACTTCATTTGCATTGTTAATTAATTTTTCCTATCAATTACCTATGTTCGCATGCAATTGTAAGTGCGTTTTATATCAATCCCTAAAGTCCACTATTTACTATCATAGATTTATCAAAAGTATGCTTAAAGGGATATTTAAAAATTTCTATAGTCAAACGCAACTCCGAAAATTCTTTTATTGAAAGCAAATAAAGCAAATAACACATAAAAACTGGGATGAGGCAACGAACCCCACCCCAAACTCAAAAATGAGCCGTGTCCCCACGACTCGAAAAGACTCAATAAAGCATTTAAACTAATATACACTAAGAGGAAAGTTTAGAAAACGTATCTTAACCAGCGCGAGGCTGGTTATCGGTGTTGCGTTCTGGACCTTTATCTCGCGTAACAGCATCATAAATCGCGTTTTGAAGTGTATTTACGCCTAGGATTAAATTTCGAAGCAGGTCCAATTCTTTTGTAACGTTTCCCAAGGTAGCAATCATCCTCTCCTGATTCTCTTCCAACACCTGAATCTTCGCTTCCAACTCAGGTACAGTTTTCGCTTTCTTTGATTGAGGAGTTCTTGGACTTCTTGTAGCTCGTGTTGCCTCTTCATGGATGTTCTTGATTGTGCTCAAAGCTATACTCACACCAACTGAAACAGTATCAATATCTGCGTCCTTACGCGGAATCTTCGCGTCTAGACACAACCGAGTAATAGTACAAGGAAACTTCAGATTTTGTTGTTTCATTGGTGACTTCGCGAACTCCATGATTGTATCATGAATGATCCTAGCAACATCAAATGGTTTCTCCTCCAAAATACACTTAATAACAAATATGTGCTCTTTCTTCAACTCGGAAGTGTGTTTAATACCAAAGAAAGTGGGTATTATGAAACGAGACCAAACCTTAGCACGAGGTGTCAAACTACTGCTGTAAAACTGTCCAGGATACCTTTCACCTTCAGGAATTGGGCTAGTCCCATTAACAAGCACAGTCCCCCAAAGGGATTCAAAATCAAAAGAAGGGTCATTAAGAGTTTCTTGGAAGGGACATGTTCCAGAAAAATTGGGTAGTTTCAATGATTTCCGAATACGTTCAATAGAGAAAGGAACTACCTTTTTGCGGATATCAATGGCATCATGTGAGGTAGCTAAACCTTCGTAAAATTCTCGCACAAAAGTAGGAATGAACTCAAGCTTCCTTTCTTGTAACTCTTTCCAACCAAACTTAGCACATGTCACAGCATATTCCTTGTAATCACTACTCATAATACCCTTAGGAAAATTCGTCTCCTCACCAAATTTCAAAAATTCAATTCTTTCACGAACCTGAGTATTCCAACAAGTGTAAACCCTCTTAGGCTTGTGGGCCCAAATCTTCATACGCGGAGGTTTCGTAACGGGTGCTTCCGGAATCTCTTGTTCAGTTTCTTCCTCAATGTTCTTCGTAATTTCCTCTTCTGGTTCCTTTGCACTTTCAATCTCATCAATCAGTCTTCTCTTTAGACCTGTGATTTCTTTTCTGTTAGAATCAAGCTTAACTTCGTCAATTTTTCGTTTAGGACGCGAATCAGGAATCTCAATAGCTTGTTCTTGAGAACCACCAATGGTGGTCTTTCTTCTATGAGCAGTTCTTCGGAAATCACCGGTTCTGTTAGTCATCTCTTTTCACCCCAAACTCAAAACTTCAAATAATGAAAAACTTAGGGAAAAGTTTAGAATTTTGATGTTTTGAGGTTTAAGAATTTAAGAACTAGGTGAAATATGAGATGGGTCTTGGTTAATTTGTATGGGAGAAGAAAGAATTGGGTTTAATTTAAGGAATTGGGTGAAGAAGAATCTTGGGAAAAACTAAGGATTTGATGTTATATTGGAGAGGAGGTGAGTTGATCTTATGTTTTTGTGGTAAAAGAGGGTAGGATTTGATGATATATACTGTTTTGGTAGATGAATTTCGGAGGTGGGGAGGCTATTGGTGCGTTTTAGGTAAATACTTGCAAAAGAGGCTAAGAAAACTAGGTTAAAATACCCAAAACCGCCTCTCACAGCTTTCAAACCGGGTTCCCGGGTTCCCGGTTCCGCGTCGCTGTGACGGCGCGGAAAAATAATTGTGGACTCTTTATTTTTTTTTATTTTTTATTTTTTTCAAAACGCACCAAAACGCTGGACCCCAAGACGCGGGGTCAGGGATTTTCTTCGCCGAAACCGGGTACCCGGTTCTGTGGAATGCGGGTTCCCGGATTTTCTCGATGGCGCGAGTCAAAACGCGCCAAAACGCAGCACCTCAAGACGCTGGATCAGAACTTTTGGATGTTTACAGCTCCGAAACCGGGTACCCGGTTCTGCCAAATGCGGGTACCCGGATTTGTGTCGATGGCGCGAATTAAAACGCACGAAAACGCAAGCCACCAAGACGCTGGGTCAGGGATTTTCAGAAATCACAACACCAAAACCGGGTACCCGGTTTCGCCAAATGCGGGTTCCCGGTTCCGACGCTGTGATATTACCCAAAAACGCCAAGTGTTGCGTTAGAATGGTTGGTACCAGCTCCAAAACCGGGTTCCCGGTTTGTGCGAAACCGGGTTCCCGGTTTCTCCTGGACATCCAACCAATTTTTTTTCTGTTTTCGCCAAATCGACCCCAAACTCAAGTCCTTTTTACCCCTGAAATCATCAAAAACAACTACCCTTCCTCATTTCTTAATAAAAACAATAAAATTACGAAAATCAAACTAATCTAAATTGCAAAAATGTAAAAACTCAGCTAATATACAAGTAATTGGATTTTGTTTAACGTCGTTAAGCTCGACGGGTTACCTCACGCTTCTAAGGAGTCTCGAGGAGATACATGACCTCCCCGGGATGTGGATCTTCCGAGCGATTGGTATTTTCACCTCCATGGTATATCTTCAGTCTGTGACCGTTAACCATAAAGGTACGGTTCTCTAGCGGATGTTCTATTTCTATCGCCCCATGAGGTGTAACTTTGGTCACTATGTATGGACCTGACCACTTAGATCTTAACTTACCCGGAAAATTGCTGAACTTTGAATTATACTTTAATACTTTTTGCCCCACTTCAAAGTTCTTTGGACGAATCCGATTGTCATGCCATTTCTTTGTATTTTCTTTGTAAAGTTTAGCATTTTCATAAGCATGCAATCGGAATTCGTCAAGTTCATTAAGCTTCATCATACGATTCTTTCCGGCTAAGATAGGATCTAAGTTCAACTGCGCAATCGCCCAATAGGCACCCATTTCAAGCTCTAAAGGTAAGTGACAAGCCTTACCATACACCATACGATATGGAGATGCACCAACTGGAGTTTTAAACGCAGTACGATAGGCCCACAACGCATCATCTAACTTCATTGACCAGTCTTTTCTTGTAGGACCAACGGTTTTCTCTAGGATTGATTTGACTTCACGATTCGAAACTTCAGCTTGACCATTGGATTGTGGATGATATGCAGTAGATACACGGTGTCTAACTCCATATTTCTCTAGAATAGTCTTCAGATATTTATTAACGAAGTGAGATCCTCCATCGCTAATAATCACTCTAGGTGTTCCATGTCTAGTGAAAATATGTGACTTCAAGAACTTAATCACCACTCGTGAATCATTAGTAGGTAAAGCCACCGCTTCTACCCACTTAGACACATAATCAACAGCCAATAAGATATAGAGGTTACCATTTGAAGGAACGAAAGGACCCATAAAGTCTATGCCCCACACATCGAATATCTCCACCTCTAACACATTATTACGCGGCATCTCATCCCTCTTAGATATGTTTCCGGTAAACTGGCATCTCGTACATTTCTTAACATATTCATGACAATCTTTTATAAGAGAAGGCCAGTAAAAACCTGATTGAAATACCTTTGCAGCAGTTCTGTCTCCTTTGAAATGTCCTCCATATAACGAGTCATGGCATCCAGCTATAATGGCTTGAGTCTCTTCCCTTGCTACACATCTTCGTATCATTTGGTCAGCACAAACTTTATAGAGGAACGGATCCTCCCAAAAGAACTGTCTAGCACGATGAGCTAGCCTCTTTCTTTCTTGATAAGTAGAACCTTCAGGAAAAACACCACTCACCACTAAATTCGCAATATCTGCATACCACGGAGCCTCATAATCTCGGACAACGAATAAACTCTCATCAGGAAACTCTTCTCTAACTGCTTCAGTACCACTATTCATCTCTGAACCCTCTAAACGCGATAGATGATCTGCAACCTGATTCTCACAACCCTTCCTATCTTTGATCTCTAAATCGAACTCTTGAAGCAATAACACCCATCTGATTAACCTTGGTTTCGCATCTTTCTTCTCCATAAGAAATCTGATCGCGGAATGATCTGTATAAACAATAACTTTCGCCCCAAGAAGATAAGAGCGAAATTTATCAAACGAATATACAACTGCTAGCAACTCTTTTTCTGTAACTGTGTAATTAATCTGAGCACCACTAAAAGTTTTACTAGCATAGTAAATCGAATGAAAAACCTTCTCTTTTCTTTGTCCTAATACAGCTCCCATACACAAATCACTCGCATCACACATAACCTCAAATGGTAAATTCCAATCTGGAGGTAACACTATAGGAGCAGAAATAAGCTTTTCTTTGATTGCTTTGAAGGCCGTTAAACAAGCTTCATCAAAAAGGAACTTGCAATCCTTTTCGAGTAAGTTGCATAACAGTTTAGCAATCTTAGAAAAATCTTTAATAAAACGCCTATAAAAGCCAGCATGGCCAAGAAAACTCCTTACCCCTTTAACAGAAACAGGGGGGAAGAGTTTTAATTACCTCTATCTTTGCTCTATCAACTTCTAAACCAACACTCGAAACTTTGTGACCCAGAACAATACCTTCGCGAACCATGAAGTGACACTTCTCCCAGTTGAGCACCAAATCTGTTTCCTTGCATCTCACTAACACTTTCTCCAAGTTATCCAAACATATATCAAAATCATCACCAAACACGGAGAAATCATCCATGAACACTTCAAGGAAATTATCTATCATGTCCCAGAAGATGGCCATCATACACCTTTGAAAAGTGGCGGGAGCGTTACACAATCCAAATGGCATTCTGCGATATGCAAAAGTACCAAATGGGCATGTAAAGGTAGTCTTATGTTGATCTTCTGGAGCCACGTAAATCTGATTGTACCCGGAGTAACCATCCAAGAAACAATAATATTCTCTTCCGGCTAATTTGTCTAACATCTGATCAATGAAGGGCAAAGGGAAATGATCTTTTCTGGTGGCCTTGTTCAGCTTTCTGTAATCCATGCAAACTCTCCAACCTACTACCGTTCTTGAAGGAATCGCCTCATTTTTATCATTAAGAACTGTTGTAATTCCTCCTTTCTTCGGTACACACTGAACTGGACTCACCCATTCACTACTCGAAATGGGATAAATAATCCCCGCATCTAAAAGCTTAATCACCTCCTTCTTCACCACATCCTTCATGGCTGGCATTAATCTTCTCTGACCTTCAACTGAGCGTGCATTAACATCTTCTAGTATGATTTTGTGTTGACAATAGGATGGACTAATGCCTTTGATATCAGCAATTGTCCAACCTATTGCTTCTTTGTTGGCTCTTAACACACGCAACAGTTTATCTTCTTGAGGACCTGTTAAATTAGCTGAAACAATAACAGGTAGAGTTTCATTAGTACCCAAATAAGCATACCTCAAGTGTGTTGGCAATGGTTTTTCTTCCAACTCCGGAGGAGATTCAATTGAAGGTTTCTTTTTAGGAATAATCTCCCCCGGTTCTCTCACAGGTTCATAGGCAAGACGCCTATATTTCGGATTTTCAGAATTGAGAGCTGCCACTGTTTCTGTAAGCTCCTCCATCATCTCAGGTGAATCTAATGTCAAAGCAGCCTGCAAGATATCATCAAAATTTAAACAATTAAATACCTCTTGCGATGCTTGCTCTACTACATCCATTCTGAAGCAATCATCCTGAGAATCTGGGAATTTCATGGCTCGAAATACATTGAATTTCACTTCCTCATCTTGTATCCTCATCGTTAATTCGCCATTCTCTACATCTATCAATGTCCTCCCTGTAGCTAGGAAGGGTCTACCCAAAATAATGGGGTCATTTCTATCTGCATTGTATTCAAGAATTACGAAATCAACAGGAAATATAAGTGTACCTGCCTTAACAAGGACATCCTCAATACGGCCTTCAGGATGAGCAAGAGACCTGTCCGCCATTTGCAAGACCATAGAGGTAGGTCTTGCGTTTCCAATTTTAAGCTTATCAAAGACTGACTTGGGCATCAAGTTGATGCTTGCCCCTAAATCGCATAGCGCCTTTCCTTTCCATTCTTCTCCAATCGATATGGGAATCGTGAAACTCCCTGGATCAACTAACTTCGGAGGTAATTTGCTCTGGCAAATCGCACTACACTCTTCAGGAAGGCCAATCATCTCATTATCACAGTAGGGCCTTTTATTAGTGAGGGCCCTCTTCAAAAACTTCGTATACTTAGGAATATCTCGAATTGCCTCAAGTAACGGAATATTAATACTCAAACCCCTCACTCTATTGAAGAATTTCTGAAAATCACCCATATCACCCTTTTTCTGAACTCGCGATGGAAACGGTGGTGGAGGGCGATTGCTTACAATTTCATCTCTCTTTTTCGGAATTTCTCTTAGTCTTTCTATCTCTTCAACCTCACTATCTTTCTCATTCTCTTTCTCTTTCTCACCCACTTCCTTTTCTTTTCTTGGAACTTCTTTCTCTTTCATAACGGGAAAAGGAGGTGGAGGAAGGTTCTTACCACTTCTTAATGTAACAGCCTTGCAATCTTCACGTTGTGTTGGATTTTCCGTATCGCTAGGAAGTTGCCCCTGTGGACGCTGATTCAACTGTTTATTAATTTGACTTAGCTGATTCTGGAAAATCTTCATATTTGCTTCAGCTGCGTTTTGACGTTCCAAAGCTTGTGTCTGAAGAGCAATCAAATTTTCAACGGTTTTCTGAAGGGTAATTACTCCTTCTTGTGGATGGGCAGGTAGAGCTTTCTGGTTTAAATTCTCATCGTAGGTATTCTGAGGAGCTTGTCTTTGCACATAATTGTTTTGATTCTGTCCTCCTTGATGATTGTTATGTGGTCTTGGATTATAGTTGTTGCCTTGAGGACGCGGCTGATACGCGTAAGTAGGATTGGCTGCCCCATTAGGATTTGAATATTGAAACCCAGGATGGTTTCTGTTAGGCTGATATCCATTACCACTTGAATTGAAATTACCTCTATTGGACATAAAATTCACTGATTCTTGGTTATTCGGACAACTTTCCTCATCATGATCATCTACCTTACAAATTGAACACATATAAACCTCTTGTGCAGCATGCACAGCTACCTTCTTACCCGAAAATCCTTCTTTCACAGCTAGAGTAAGCTGCTTCAATTGTTGCTCTATGGTATTCTGGATCTTATTCTCAAACGTAGCAAATTTCTCTTCTATGTCAACATTATTTACTCCCTTGAATGGTGTTCTTACTGAGCTCCACCCAACTTCATTCTTGACTGTTCTCTCTAAAATAATTTTGGCATGAGCGGGTTGAACTTGAAGAAAACCTGCTCCACATAGCGTATCCAATTTCTCTCTTGAAATTCCATCAAGGCCTCTATAAAAGATCTTTAACTGTTGTTGTTCTGAAAAGCCATGATTGGGAACTTTACGCAAACACATCTGAAATCTTGTCCAACTCTTACCCACAGTTTCCTCATACTCTTGACGGAATTGTGTCAATTCTAGTTCAGCATCTAACCTCATGTTACTTGGGTAATACCTGTCAAAGAAAGCAATTTCTAATTGGTCCCAATTAGTAATCCTCGTAGGATCTTGCGTATCGTGCCATTCACTTGCTCCATCAATGACAAAGAATTTGAAAGCAGCAAAATACATCTGTTCTCTTGAAACCCCTTGTGTGATATAAGAATCACATATCTGCTTAAATTTTTGTACCGCTCTAAGAGGATCTTCCGATGGTCTTCCGCGAAAATTTCCAAAGTTTTGGAACTGAGCTAGCATACCCGAATCTGGACGGAATCTCGGAACATTAATATCTGGAGCACCTACTCCTATAGCTGGAGCGCGGAATGGAACTTCTGGAGGGCCATTAGTGAACCACGGATCATGATTCATCACTATCTGGACTGGAGGATTAGGATTTAGTGGTTGAACTTGAGGAATAACGCCTGGAGCTAAAGGTTGGCCATTTGCATCTAACTGGCCTTGTCCATTCTGTTGACCTTGAATAATGATATTCTCCATTCTGTTACTTAATTCTTCTACTTCTAAAGCTTCTCGTTCTCTTCTTCTTCTGTTCGCAAGTCTGATCAACGATTCTGGATTACTAAGGATCGGAGGTGTTGGCTCTAGATCCTTGAATAGCCTTCTTCGCATACACCAAACCTAAAAACCTGAAAAAGCTAACAAACAAAAAGCGTAAAACTGATAAAATAAATAAATGCACTTATCACTAAAGGATAAACACCGTGGTCACACGCTACCGTCCCCGGCAGCGGCGCCAAAAACTTGGTGGTCCTTTGTGTGTTCTAAAATAAATGCAAAAGATAATCGAACCACAACCGCAAGTGTACGGTTGTCCCAAGTAGTAATTCTGATAAATCAGATTCGTTCCAAGGACGGATGGTTGATCACAATGTTTATGCAAATAGCGATTGATGCACTTATGAAAATGAAAGAGGATAAAATGTTTGTTTTGGTTTTGTTTGTTAATTCTAAATAAATTAAAGACAAATATTAAATGCAAGTAAAAGATAAGACGCAAGTAAAATGTATGAAAACGCAATATGAGATGTAGTACTTGAGAACGCAAGGATCTTCCTAATTTTACTTTCTAACTTATGTTGTTTAAGGGTTAAATCAGTCAATTACAATGGTCGGGATTCTAATATCCTTATACCCCCGTCAGGGTGGACTATAAGGCGATCCTAAAGTGTCACTAGTCCCGTCAGGGTAAATATGATCCACCGTTGGATGATTAAGATTTATTACCACATTGGCCCTAGGATTAACTAAGTTCGTCAGAATCAATAGTTTTTATCCTAGATTGAACAATTATTTCTGTACCTAAACCCCCCGTCAGGATGATCCATACGCCACATATATGGAATAGCTTAGATACTAATACCTAATTTTAGTTCGCGACTCTAAAATCAGTGAATAATCATAAATTGTCGAAAAGAGTAAAAGACCTGATTTAATTTAATTTAACAGAAACCCAAATTCAACATTTGTTATAAAATAAAACTAGGATTCACCCATTGTTTGTTCTCAAGCACTAATGAAAGCTTAGCTCATATTAAAATTAAAAACTAAATTAAAAATAAAGGAATTCATATTTGATTACAAAATTAAAATACGAAAAGAACCTAATTTCCGGAATTGGAATGACTACGAACGGAGCTATAGACCCACTCCAGCTCTTGTAGCTTCTTCTTTCTTCCTTCTGTTGCTTCTCTCTGGTGTTTAATCTTGTAGAATGTGAATTGTAAAAAAAAATAGAAGTCCAGACCTCCTTTTATAAGTAAAAATTCGGACTAGGGCTTGGACCAGAAAATAAAAGCCTAATTAAATGTCCAAGCCCACTTTCTAAGCCCAAAATCCCGTAACTGATGGTAGGCCTTCACTAAAACAGCTTTTCCCGATGCGTTACAACTCCGATTGACCTCATTCCAGTTGCTAAAGTTCCGTAACTCGATAAGGAATGATTTCTCTTCAAAGGTCAGCGGCTAAATCATCGCTTAAGCACCTCGAAATCAGCAATCTATGGCCTGGAAAGTGGATTTTCAGCTCTAAAAATAATATCTTCGGGATTTGTCTTCAAGTCTTGACTCTAATTCACGATCTTTGACTTTCTCCTCGGATTCCTCTCCTAGCTAACATCTAAAACCTGTAAACTTTACACTAAAAATACCAATATTACGCGCAAAAGTTTAATAAATTAAAAATGCTAGAAATAAAAAGGTAATTCCGGATTATTGCAATTTAAGTCCAAAAGTCTATCATATTAATCAAATAAACACCAAAAATGATGTCTCCCAAGGGTCTAAAATAAGAACAATTAGGGAGACATCAGGTACCCCTCAAGTATTTCAATAGACGGCGAAGTGCAACCCAGTGGTCACTACTCGGGTTATGAGTATAGCGACTAAGTCTACTCACGGTATAGGCAATATCGGGTCGAGTATAGTTCATTAAGAACATTACACTTCCTATGATTTTAGCATATTCATTTTGGGATACAGCATCCCCAACATGTTTAGATAAGTTAATGCTAGAATCATAAGGAGTATTTACAGGCGTTACATCAAAGGAATTGAACTTCTTCAGCATCCTTTCTACGTAATGAGACTGATTCAGGGTAATACCATTACTGCTTCTAATGATTTTTACCCCAAGTATCACATCAGCTTCTCCCATGTCTTTCATGTCGAATCTGGAAGACAAGAAACGTTTAGTCTCATTTATAATATGAATAGTAGTACCAAAGATGAGCATGTCATCTACATAAAGGCAGATGATAACACACTCTGAATTTGTTACCTTGGAGTAAACACATGAATCAGAAGTGTTAGCTATAAACCCATATGAGATGAGAGTACTATCTAGTTTTTCATACCATTTTTTCGGTGCCTGTTTCAAACCATACAAGGATTTTTTCAACTTACACACTTTGTCCCCTTGACCAGGGACCACACACCCTTCAGGTTGAGCCATGTAGATCTCTTCATCTAGATCTCCGTTCAAGAACGCGGTTTTGACATCCATTTGATGTATTACAAGTTCGTGAATGACGGCTAAAGCAATAAGGGTTCTTATCGTGGCAATTTTGGTCACTGGGGAATAAGTGTCAAAGTAGTCTAGACCTTTCTTTTGGGTGAAGCCCTTAATAACAAGTCTGACTTTGAATTTTTCTATTGAGCCATCGGGTCTCAATTTTTTCTTAAAAATCCATTTGCTACTAATTGCTTTGCTACCCCTAGGTAAGTCGGTTAATTCCCATGTATGGTTAATTTTGATTGACTCAAGTTCACTGTTAATAGCCTCTTTCCAAAAACTAGCATCTATAGATTTTAAAGCATCATCATAAGTTTTTGGGTCATCCTCCATGAGGAAACAATTGACTACCTGTTCGTCTAATAGATCGATGTGAGAACCTTCTGTTATAAAGGCTGTTATAAAGTCAGGGCCGAAGCTAGACTCGATCCTGCGCCTCTTACTTCTCCTAGGTTCTTCCTCGGGAATACTACTAGGCTCCATGGAAGTGGAGGGGTTAGGAAAAACATCACAAAGAGGTACCACATCATTAGTAGATAAATTATCAACAGGTAAAGAAGTATTAACAGAATTTAAATCTTTCAAAGGAAAAACATGTTCAAAGAATTCAGCGTCTCTAGATTCACAAATAGAGTTATCTTCTAATGACAAGAATCTGTAAGCCGCACTATTCTGAGCGTACCCTATGAAAATTGAGTCAATGGTTTTGGGACCAACGGTGACAGTTTTAAAATCAGGTAGTTTGACTTTGGCAAGGCACCCCCACACTTTTAAAAATTTCAGGTTTGGTGGAAAACCCTTCCACATTTCATACGGGGTCTTTTCTAGGGATTTATGCGGTACCCTATTAAGTACATAACAGGCTGACAAGACAGCTTCCCCCCACATGTTGTTTGGTAAACCTGAACTAATTAACATGGCATTCATAGTCTCTTTAAGGGACCTATTCTTTCTTTCTGCTATGCCGTTTTGTTGGGGTGTATAAGGGGCACTAAGTTCGTGGATAATCCCATTTGTTTCACAAAACTCTTTAAGGGAATTAGAACTATACTCGCCTCCTCTATCGGACCTAAGTCGTTTGATTTTACAATCTAGTTGGTTTTCAACTTCGGCTTTATATTTTAAAAACGCATTTTCCGCCTCATCTTTAGTTTTAAGAAGATACACTTTAGTAAACCTAGAGTAGTCATCTACAAAGGTTATGTAATAAAGTTTTCCACCTCTACTAGCGGAGTTTTTAAAATCAGCTAAGTCCGAATGAACTAATTCAAGTAGTTTAGTTTGTCTCGTGGTAACGGGTTTAAAAGGTTTTTTCGCAAGTTTGGACTCTACACATATTAGACATTTTTCAAAGTCATCCACGTTGTTAACGGGTATTAGTCCAAGATTTTTAAGCCTTTTAATAGACGCAACATTTAAATGGCCTAGTCTACCGTGCCACGTTTGAGCGGACTCAACAATATAAGCGGAATTAGATGCATTCTCATTAAGGGTTACAGTGTTTAAAACAAACAAGCCATTATTAAGGTACCCTTTCCCCACGAATTCGTCATTTTTGGTGATAATGACTTTACCCCCCTCGAAAACAAGTTTGAGACTAACTTTATTAAGGAGAGCCCCGGAAACTAAGTTCCTACGGAGAGAGGGAACGAAGAGAACATCATTTAGTTCAAGAGTCTTACCAGATGTGAGTTTGAGGGGAACTTGACCCTTACCAAGAACAGTAGCGGTGGAAGAGTCACCCAAGTACACACACTCACCATCAGTTGCCTTTTCGAATTTCTTGAACAAGGATTTGTTTGCGCAGAAATGACGAGAAGCTCCAGTGTCAAGGATCCACTCGCTCTTATTTTCTACCAAGTTTACCTCAACCATTACCGCAGCAATGATTTCTTCGGTCTCAGTCAGATTCGCGGCAGCTTTGGGACCCTGGCCAGCTCTCTGGGGACATTCAAAAGCTTTGTGCCCTTCTTTGCCACAACAGTAACAGGCCCCTTTAGTTTTTTGAATCTTACCAGATATCTTGAATCCTCCACCTTGTTTGTTGGAGTTGCCGCGATTCTTGTTTCCCCCAGACTTAGATTTGTTGGACCCTTGTTGCTTTCCCTTCCCTTTGAACCTGTCTTTGTTACCTTGGCCAGAACCTTCGACTAGATTAGCTTTGGAGGAATGAGAAGGGAAAGAGATTGACTTATCCTTTAATCGATTCGCTTCTTCGACTTGGATGTGACTGATGAGCTCTTGGAGGGTCATTTCTTTCTTTTTGTGCTTGAGGTGGTTGCGGTATTCACTCCAAGATGGGGGAAATTTCTCAAGCAAAATGTTGGCTTGAAGAATTTCACACATCTTCATGCCTTCGGCGATAACCTCCGCGCATAGGTTCTCGTACACGTGAAGTTGTTCAGTCATGGGTTTCTGATCCGTAAGTCTAAAGTTATACCAATTCCCAGTCACGTACTTTTTCTTACCCGAATCATCAGCCCCATATTTCTTCTCGAGAGTTTCCCATATGACCTTTGCCGATTTCTCTTTGGCAAGGAGGTCAAAGATGGGATTAGTAACATTGTTCAACATCCAGCCCCGAGCCATGGTGTTAGCTCTTTTGAACCTAGATTCGAGGGCAGCATGCCTAGCTAGCTCTTGTTCAGTATGAGCTCCAATCTCCAAAAGTGGAGGAGCCTCGACTATAGCAAAGTCAAGTTCATACTGTTCAAGGCATATCATTATTTTTTGCGCCCAACGCTTATAGTTAGAACCATTAAGGGGCTCTAACTTGTTCGCGTCGAGAAGTGGCTTAGTGTTCAAAGAGGAACCAACAGCCGAAATAGGAAGAGCCATTTTCTAAAATAACCGGTGGAAAAGAAAATGAATATCTTTTAAATTGTTATATTAATAACCACCAGTTTTACAAGAGAAAAATGGTTTCCGGAAAAACAAAAACAAAAGAAAAGGAAAAAGGTTTTGAAATAGACTAACTATTACAATAAATCGAAATGCGATTACAACAACCGAATAACAATTACACGGAAAAAACGATTACAAAATCGAGTTACAATTACACGGAAAATAACAAAGCACTTACACGGAAAAGGAAAAACAAAGCGTCACCGTTGTTAAAAGATATTCCGGCGTGACCGGTATCTCTAACAGAGAATTACAACGGAAAATATAGAGAGGGTGGTGAGGCAGAGTGTTTTTCTTTAGTGTTATTTTCGTAGGCTGTTAAGTGTAGAGAGTGCTCTTTATATAGGGGAGTGGAAAGGAGGAACCAAGCCTTCAGAAACGTCCTAATTAAAGCCCACGATTTCCTCCAAGGGGAGTGGAAAGGAGGAACCAAGCCTTCAGAAACGTCCTAATTAAAGCCCACGATTTCCTCCCGAAATTGGTTTTAATTGGGTTGACGTTTTTGAGTCTTGTAACCCCCACGTTTTATTTGATTTGATTTCCTGTAAGTCAACCCTCCACACTATAAGAGTGGGTACAAAATCCATTTCATTTTTCAACTCCCCAAACTCCCCACGCCGGTGCCGGGCCTGGTGGTGGTGGTGGTGCGCGCGTGTGGGTTATCCCATTGCTTTGCTATGTGCATGGTTGTTGGCCATTTGGACATTGTTAAAAAACATCTTTATAAAAGAAGCAAAAATGCTTCTTCTCCCACCGATGTGGGACAACAATAAAAAGTCATTCAAGTTTTTCCAACAATAATTTGTGTGTAAACATTACTTTTTATTTATTTTGATGTTATGGAATTTTCTTTGAAAAAAATATATATATATGTATATATTATGGTGAATCTCAGATAATGTATACTGTATAGTATGACGAGGATTAAAAAAATTAGAAAACATTGTTGGTGATTCAAGTATGAGGTATATACGTGAAGATGTCCTGATATCTATTTTTCTAAATAAAATTATATTTAACAATTTTGAAGGGATTATTTATAAAGAAATTGTCAACGATCATATAAGATTTGTATAATTAGTATATTAGGAGGAAGAAACAAAATGCAGAAGAATATAAAAACTGCTCTCTTGTTTCCGTAGTCTTCTTTCTTTCTCTCCTTCTGTGTCTTAATTCTTCTCTCTTCAAAATATTATAATGCAATTATTTAATTATAATTTTATGGTATAATATATATAAATACAATAATTATTTGATTTATTTTATCACCCTCGCCCTTTAGAAATAGGGACGCAACAAAAATGCTTTTCCAAATATTGGTGTTCTTATTGAATCATGGTTGGCAGAATCAAATTTCAACCTATAAAGAGAAATTGTCTTAATGTTTTGCGATTTGATGGCAATGATACATTTGGTTGAATATTTAAAATAAAACGATTCTTTTAATTTCATTAGAGCATGGATGATTACTTATGATTGGATTTGACAAATCGAGAAATTTATTTATTGTTTGCAAATTCGATTTCTACCAACTGAATTTAAGATCCGTTTGGAAATGTTTATTTTAAAGTAAAAAAACGTTAATGAAATAAAATTTGAAAATATAAAAAATTATTAAAATAATTTTGTTATCTAGAATCACTTTAGATAAAAAAAATTTAGAATCACCAATTTAGTGTTTCTCCTAAAAATGATTTTCAAAGTCTAAAATACTTTTAAAATGGTAAAAACATTTTTAAGTGCTTTCTCCATAGTTTATAGTTCTTTGTATCATATTTTCTTCCCTACAGGGGGTTGAATATATTCTGAAATGTGTGATCATTAACCAAGAGAGGTGCAAGACCAACAAGAGAAGTAATAATACACTTGTGAGAAAACATAAGAGTAATTCTTGTAGAGTATAGAATAAGGTTATTCTTCTTGTTCAACGTTTGCAATTAGAACACATGTTATTAAGAAGCTTAGATATATAAAGTTTACAAAGAATGAATTTAAAAGACTAAGGGCAAAATGAAGATCTAAGAGTCGTAAATGGTAATGGTTTATCTACGCTACACACCTTAAGTAAAAAGGTATTTTCAATCAGAACAAATGCTCTAAATCACAAGCATTTTAATAATATGAAGCACATTTTGGGAGTTCAAAGCACGTTCATTTTTTGCATTTTAATCAAACCAAGAAAACCTCTTCTAATACATTTTTACCCCAACACATTCATTTCCTCAATCTCAAGCATTATCAATACAAAGTTAATTTCTCTAAACAAAGCTTCATAATCACCATAATTCTTCCTAAAACCTTACAATTTCTTCATACAATCCACTTAATTACCATATGAAAATTCTTCAGGCATATCACAAAGAGCTCTCATAGTATTACTTGCTACATCTAATAGCTGTAAATATTCATCCGCTCCATCAACAAGCCTCTGTAAAAACAACAATTTTAATAATAATAATAATAATAATTAATAAATTAAAAATATCTCTACAAATAAATTACCTTATCTGCTTCAGCTAATTTCTTACATATCCTTGCCTTTTGCACATCTGATATATCATCTCCTTGAACTACTATATCATATAACTGAAAACACACATCTTATTAATATTTTATTATTATTATTTACCACCTATAAATTAAATTAAATTAACCTGAGAAAGCATTTGAGAAACTGGATATCCTTCAGCAATTACATTATTCACTTCTTTATCTGCTAAGTCAAAATCACCACTTTTACAAGCTGAAAATAAACTCTGTACAGCTTCCTCAGGAATTACCTAATTAAATTAATTTAAATAAGTTTACATTGAATTATATAAATTATATAGAAATTACTTTACTTACTCCAGATACATTAATTAAATCCATGGATGTAATAGAAGATCCGAATAAACGTGCAGCACTCTGAAATAAATTATTGCGAAATTAAATAACAATTTAATTTTAAAAATTACGTGTAATTAACTTACTTGTAAGTATGTTATAGCTCTACGAAGATCACCTTGAGAAATCGAGCTTAAAGTTGAAAGAGCCTGATTCAGACAAGAAATTAAATAAAATATTATGTAATAAAAAAAAAACTTAAACTAATACTCACATCTGAATCGAGATTAAGTCCTTCTTCATTACAGATATGTGTTATACGAGTAGTCATGACTTGTTCAGTTAATGGTTTGAATCTGAATTTCGCACATCTAGAAGCAAGTGGTTCGATTATCCTATATTATAAAAATTAATAATTAATAAAAATTGTTAAACCGAAAAAATTATTGAATTAATGGAGATTAACCTGCTAATGTAGTTACAGATGAAGAAGAATCTTGTAACTTTAGAGTAAGTTTCCATAGTGCGACGCAGGGCATTCTGGGAAGGTATAATAAATATAAGGGTAAATTCATAAATAGGAATAGATATTGAACGTACCTGAGCATCTTCAGTCATTGAATCTGCTTCGTCGAGGATTATGATTTTGTATGGTGGGCAAGGGTAATTACTGAAATACGAAGATTGTATATAGTGTGTAGTGAAGGGTAAAAAAGGAAAAATGAGTAAATTATATATACCCTTGGCGATTAGAACCTACAGCTACGGCTGCAAAATCTTTTATTTTTGTACGAACTACGTTGATTCCACGGTCATCACTAGCATTTAGCTCCAAAACCCTTGACTTGTATAATTCAGGTCTGGAAAATTAAATCATTTTTTTTTAATTAATTATTACATTAACAGTTAACACATATAAACAAGATAGCGTAATGTAATATGATTACCCGAAGAGCTGATGAGCAATGGCAAGGGCGGTGGTGGTTTTTCCGGTACCGGGAGGGCCATAAAATAGCATATGGGGACACTACAATTTCAAAAAATTAATTAAAAATTGGGAAACCCTAGAATTTAGAAAATGGAAATTGGAAGTTACGTTGGTGGTTTCGAGTGTGTTGGTGAGTACACGAACAACTTCATCTTGGTGAGCTACGTCCTTGACTTGTTTTGGTCGGCTATATATATACAGATAATGATGTGTGTAAAGAGATTGATATATAAAATGTCGAAAAAGTATTGAAGAGAAAGATCACATACTATTTTTCGACCCAAGGTTGAGAGCTTTGAATCACCGGCGCCATTGCTGCTTCTGGTTCTACTGTTAACAAAACTTGCAAGAGTGCAAATTTGGCATATGATTTGAGAAAGTGATGGTCTCGGGATTTCACGAAAGTGGGGTTCACGTAAAAATGGCGGGAAAGAGCCCAAAAAAGTAATGAAATTTTATAGCGGGCCTATCACAAAAACTGACTTGTACCTTGTCTTTCAAAAGCTAAGCCCAAGCTTGAAAATGGACAAATGTTTTGGGTCTATTGACTTATTTTCAGGAGGAAAATACTTTTAAGAGATAATTACACTAGGGGTCTTGAAGACACACCCCTCTTCGAGTTAGCACCCCCTCTAGGAGTCTCTTCTTACTAAAGACCTAACCAACTTTTTAACACATGAACCCCAAAACCCCAATTACTAGACTACCCCTCTTTTGTTTTTTCTATACCTATATATACTAATTATTCCCATTTCTAATTTCAGCTCATCATAATCTCACCTCCCCTCCTCCACTATTTCTCTCTCCTCCCCCTCTCCCAAACCGCCACCACCACCTCCGTCAACCATGGCGGCGCTAGAACAGAACCATGGCGGCGCTAGAACAGAACCATGGCGGCGCTGCTTCTCTCTCCATTGTTTGCTGCTGCTGCTTCTTCATCGATCTAGAACAGAACCATGGCGGCGCTGCTTCTCTCCATGGTTTGCTGATGCTTCTTCTTCGTCGATCTAGATCCGAACCATGGCGGCGCTTTGAAGACCGGGTTTGCCTCGCCGGAGCTCTGCTTCCATTTCGTGATGCAGAAATCGCTGTGAAGATCGGGTTTGCCTCGCCGGAGCTCTGCTTCCATTTCTGCCGCCGAGCAACCACCACGCAGCTCCTCCATTGCTCAGCTCTTCGCCAACGGAGCTCTCTTCCACCGACGAACAGCCTTGAACTAAAGTAACACAAAGAAAAACCAGTCGTAAAAAGTGTGCTTGTGCTTGTGCGAGCTCCGGCGTGAGAAGAAGGAGAGTGTTGGGTTCACCTCGCCGGAAATCTTCTCGTCTTCTCGGTGGTAACGAAGGTGTTCTGGTGGTGTTGGTGTGGTGGTTGTGGACGAGAAGTCTTTGTGGTGGTGGCGGTTGTGCTCGTCGACGGGAAGAAGAGTCCATATATATATATATATATATTTTTTTTAAATTCCAGATCTAGATCTGGTTTGACCAGATCTGGTCAAACAAGATAGTAAATATTTTTTTTATTTTTTAATTGTATATCTTTTTGTAATTGTTTAAAAAAGTGTAATAAATGTGAATAAAAGCTTTTTTTTTTACTATTTTTATGCCTTGTTTTTATAGAGTATTTATGTAATTTCTAAGAGTACTCCATCTATTTTATAGAGTACTCCGACTTTTTTACAGAGTATTCGGTTAAATTGTTAGAGTATTCTTTTAATTCTCGGAGTACTCTCTCTATTTTCATAGAGTATCGGGAAAAACTGAGAGTACTCTCTCTTTTTCATAGAGTACTCTCAGTTTTTTCCGATACTCTATGTTTTTTCCGGTGACTGGTATCGGGAAAAACTGAGAGTACTCTCAGTTTTTTCCCGGTGACTGGTGGCCTGAGGTGGTCGGTGGTCGGTGGTCGGAGGTCGGTGGTCGGTGGTCGGTGGTCGGAGGTCGGTGGTAGATGGTCGGAGGTCGGAGATGGGTGGTAGGTGGTAGGTGGGTAGTGATAGAGGAGAGAGAAACAGTGACATCATACTATTTTGTCTTTTAGTGTTAGTAAGGGTAGGAAAGACTATTGTCAAAAATGAGGTCCCTAAGAATAACAACTTTCAAGACACTACTCTATAGAGAAAAAATAGTGCTCCTAAGTCCCTATAGATAATTCACCCTACTTTTAACAACCTACTTTTTCTAAACTTTATAGAATAAGTCCAAACTAAAAAAATCTTCAATAAAGAGCCTGGTTTGGTTTGTCTAGTTTGAGATTGGACTTTTATACCCCCTGATAGCATGTACCCATGAGTACAGCCCCACGAGAACCAAGCAAACAAAAACAACTCAGCATGCATAAGAAAAACCAACCCTGATAGCATGTACCCATGAGTACAGCCCCATGGTCAATTAAAAACAATATTACAGCTACAAATCTAAAGGGTTTTTACACGTTATTGGTTTTTAATTTATTTGTTAGTGTTTTATTAAAGTTATATGTTAGGTTAGTTGTTTACTGAGTATATATGATGTATGGGCTGGCCCTATATTGTACAAAACTACTTAGGGCTGGCCCCTTGAACAAATGGTCCATTACCAAACAACAAACAAATAAACAAATGCACATTTCATTTTATAATTACTGCTAAAAGAATACACAGGCTAAAAAACCCAAACTATTACCTACATTAAGCCCTACTGTATTAAGATCTAAAATTAAATGGACCTTTGACCAAATGAATTGTATAATATCAACTGGGCTGCAGGCTGTACCTATTATGTCCAAAAAAAAAAAAACAATTGTAATGGGCCAGCCCCATTACCACCAACATTTACAATGGGATGGCCCCATCACACTTGACCACGGGCTAGACCCACTATCAAGCAATCAGAACAAAAAAAATGCTGCTACGATGGGGCTAGACCCACTAGACCAACAACGTTTCTCCATCAACGAAGCCGGCGGTGGGTGGTTGCGGGATTACACGAACACGAACACCAGATCGAGATCGAGATGCTCAAGCAGCTGTGGTGGTGATGGTGGGGTTGAATGGTGGATGTTCTCTTTGATGGTCCAGTTCGGCGGTGTTGGTGGTGTTTCTTCTGCAGCAGAGAGGGGTGGATTTGCTGGGCCAGTTCGGCGGTGGTGGTGGTGCTTCTAATATTCTGCAGCAGCAGCCTTGATTCTTCACGAACGGAGGTTACAAACTGATCTGATGCAGATCTGGAGCAGCAGCCTTGATTCTAATAAAGAATTGATCTGGACCACAAACATCTTCGTTCTGGGCTTCGTTCTGGCCTTCGATCGAGCGTTGCTGTGCTTCGATCTGGTTCTGCAGCGCAGAGAGAGATACAGCAGCAGCGCTGCTCGATGGGGTTGGTGGGGAGGGCTCTCGTTTCTGCAGATCTGAAGCTGGGGGGTCGTGGTGGTTCATGTGGGAAGGGGGTGGTGATGGAGGTTAGTTGTTCGGTGATGGTGGTGTTGGTGGGTGGTGGAGGAAGGGCGTCCATGGGAGAAGGAGGAGGAATGCCGCGGTGGTGGTGGGTTTCGTTGCTGCAGCTCCAAGATGAAGGTGGTGGTGGATCTGAAGATGGTGGTGTTGATTGGTGGTGGTGAGTGGTGGTGAGTGATGGCCATGGTGGTGGGGGCGGTTGTGGGGGGCGGTGGTTTGGGTAGTTTACAGAGAGGAGAGAGGGAGCAGAGTAGAGAGAGAAGGAGTGCAATGAAATGAATGGGGTGGGGAAATTGCGTTATTAAGGGGGCAGGGGATTGGTTTTTTGGTTTTTTGGTTTTTTCACTGGTTGGGGGCATTGGTGTCTTTATACACCTTCCATCCAACTACTAGTTGACCTTCTAACTAGATGGCTTTATTTATAAAGTATGGGTTGGGGGAGGGCGTTAAAAATAAAGAGCCCTATTTTCAGTGATCTTAAAAAATGGTAGGGCTATAAAATATCTCGTCGCTTAAAAATTATCAAACCTAAAAACCCTTAAAAGTGTTTTGATAGATAAGATCTTGGGAGCAATTTTTTGAACTAGGTTTTAATTTTTAGAGGTTTAAGAGATCGGACAAATCAAAACCAGTTTCCAATAAAAATAAAATATAAGTCAGAAGATCCAAATGAACGACACTGAACACGACTGGAGCTTAGATACGATAGTGAACGTGATTGCGATACTGAACATGATAGCAACATGGAACATGTTTTGTACATTCAACATGTTTTGAACATTGAGCAAGATGGCAAAACTGATCACGATTAGGTTATGACACTAAGCATATTCGTTTTACACTGAGCACTAGTGTTTTAACCCTAGGCATATCCATGTTAATATAGAGAACAAACAAAACACCAAGCAAACAAATTTGATCTTTATTAATATACTAAGCACTTTAAACTTGGCATTGAGAAAAAAAATTCTAATAAATTTATTGCAACTTGATTACATAAAAATGACTGACGGTGAAGGGAAAAGGAAAAGAAAAGCTAGGACATGTCGAGCCTAAAAGGAAAATGTAAGGAAAAAAACGGTGACCTCACTAACACGTCTAAAGAAACTGTGGATCTTCACACTTGTGAACACGTTTTTTCAGATCTGAGCCTGTAAAGTTTGAGCACCTTCGTCACGAGCTTCATTTGTCTGATCACTGCATCCCCCTTTTACCACCTCCCATGTCTAACACGCCTTCCAAATCCATTAGTAGAGTTATGACCTCGCTGCCTCAAGCTTCGAAACCATTGAAACCCACCTCGCTCCCTAAGTTCTGTTTCACTAAGAAATTCCATGACTTCGAGCCCACCTTGCGTCAAGTTTCAAACAACCATGTAAACCCACATCAATGCCTAAGCTTTGATCTCTTTATCGTGCCAACCTTCACCGACTCAAGCTATGGTCGTCTAAAAACCCCTTAGGTACCAAAAATGCTCCGCTCACATCAGTAAACGGGGTAGACTAATTTCTCTAGAACTTTATTTTTATGATTTGAGAGTGTTTTAGTGTGTATGTTTTAATGTGTTTAATTTTAGGTTTTAGTCGAGGATATTTGAGAGTAGTTTGGGTATTGTAAATATGAGGTCTTGGACATAATTATGAAAAAATAGACATCTAACAATACCCCTTCAGAATTGTTGAAGCTTTGGGACATATAAAGTGACTCAAGATCCTTTAGGTACTTATCTTATGAATTAATGGATCACCCAACGTGATTAATCGACCTAAGTGACCCAATAGAAAAATTGACCCAAAAAACCAGTACCACCTAAATGACTTATTTAATTATTTCATTTCCCTAAAAACCTGGGTTGATGTGCTTCCAATAAGAGTTCCAGTTACTCTTCTATTATCATTAACTTAGATTTAATTCTTATCATTATGAAGTCGGTTAATATATAATAAACACATAACTAAATATCCATTGTATGTTGACCCTATACATAGTCCAACAAATAACGTCTACAGAAACAATCATTACATTTACTAAAATATTTCTTATAACGTGTCTTGATATATTAGATATTCATTAAAAACATAATTTAAAATATTTTAATAAAAGTAATAATAAAAAAAGTTAAGATAATTATTTTAAGATTTTAAGTGAATAATATTTTTGTAACATCATTTTTAATAAATAACTATTATTGATAAGATGAAAGAAATATTAGTAAAGGATAACTTAATTAAAAAAAAAGAGAAGTATTAAATACTATTTTTAATTTAATGTAAAAAAAACTATTTTTAATATTTGGATAGCAATAAAATCGAAAATCAAGCTTGACAGAATCATTACTTTATGCGTGTTCCAATTACTCCTATTTCTAAAAATATTCATTGGAGATTCGCATATAGTATTGGTTCAAACTTGATATTCCTATAAATGAAATATAAAAAATATATTACTTTTTTTTTTTGGGACATAAATATATTACTTACCTAAAGTAATTAAAAAAAATAAACTTTAAGTCAAAAATGGAAGCGTAATAAAATAATTTCTTTTAGTATTATTGTCAAGTTGTATAAAATGGACCGATGGGTGAAAAACACAAAGTTCGAGAGATCGGGAGAGAAAGAAAGACGAAAAGAAGCGGGAGGAGGAAGAAGAAGAGGGTTTTGTCTTTCGTTTCCTTTCATTTTCTTCTTCGATCTCTCCTTTTCTCTCCTTATTGACTTTGACTCAATATGGAAACTGAAGAGACTCTTCCAATTTCCTCTTCTTCATCTCCACCACACGATTTCGATGATGACTTCGATGTTCCTATTGATTTCTCACCCGTTGGATCCCCTGACGTCACTGCTACTATCATCCCTCCGCCTTCCGATCAACCTCCTCTCTCCGATGATCTCCGCCTCAAGATTATTAAGCAGGTAACTCCCCCCTTTAGTCACTTTACTGTTTCTTTTACTGTTTTTATTGGTCTTGCTTAAATGCAGCATTTTCTAGGGTTTTATTCTTTCATTTGGCCGATTCATTTTTTAGTTAATTAGGATTCTTGTTGTTAAAGACTAGTTAATTATTAGATTTTAAATACAGTCTCAACATTTTTGGTCAAACCGAGTACTAAGTGTGAGTGTGAGTAATTATCACACTCGTGGTGTTTGAAGTACTCAAGTGCAGTTGGATTTTGTCTTGTTTCATAATTCGTAACATGTTTGATAATATGCACAAGAGATATTTAGATATGATAAATTCATGTCTAACTTGTATAATTAGTCCCTGTGTTATGCAAAATAGCAAATCAGTAGATGTTAAATATACCAGTGTCTTGCAATAATAAACTTTTCTGGAAATATAATTGTACTTTTAATGGTTAGTACGGTACCATAGGTGGCTTATTTGGTGGTACTTTTTAGATTCTGTATATAATTCTTGAAAATTTTATTGATTTTTCAGGTTGAGTATTATTTCAGTGATGAAAATCTTGCAACTGACAACTTTTTGATGAAATTCATTACCAAAGATCGATCAGGATATGGTAAAGCATATATATCCAAAAAGATTGAAACTATGTTTTAAAATGATACACCCACATTTTTTATATTCTTTTATTGACTAAAACTTTTCAATATAATATATCAAGTATATCTAAAAAATGACATGGATTTGCAGTACCAATTAGTCTAATTGCCTCTTTTAAAAAAGTGAAGAAGCTTTCAAAAGATACATTACTAATAGCAACAGCACTCAAGGAATCATCTCTTCTTGTAAGAAACTTAACCTTTTCAAGGACTTTTTCGTAAATTATTATGCACTCATTTTCTGTTATATCTGCCTTTACAACAGCTCGTAAGTACTAACGGGAAAAGGGTAAAAAGACTTGAGCCTCTTCCATCTACTGAAATCCGGGACCCACAGGTATATTTCCTAATTCCAAAATTAAATTTGTTAATTTTTATTTACAATTATTATTTTCTTGTAGTTATGCACTGTTTTAGTAGAAAATTTACCCGAAGATCATTCAGAGGAAAGCCTTAGACGAATATTCGGTGAAGCTGGAAAGTATGTTTTTTATTTATTTTTAATTTTTTATTTTTTAGTTGCTTCGAATTTTAAATAATGTACTAAGAGTTGAAATTTATAGAGTGAAGAATGTTAGTATAAGTGATCCTCATTCAGTAAAGGATCCTAAAAAGTGTACTGTTTCAGAGAAGCTACTTAGTGGTAAAGTAAGTAAATACAAATTTTCTTTTTTATTTATTATATTTTTTTATTATTTATATAAACGATTATTGATTATAAGTGTAGCTTCATGCTCTTGTGGAGTATGACTCTGTGGAAGCTGCTGAAAAAGCTGTGGAGTCTTTAAATAATGGACATGATTGGAGATTTGGTTTACGAGTGAAGCTACTTAAGAAAATGGTAATTTAGTTGATTTAAATTAATTAAAAATTAGAATTTTAATTATCTTGTATTTACTATTAGGTGAAGCCTGGACAGAGGAAACAAGTGTGGAGGGAATTAGATCCTGAGAGGAATAATAATAATAATAATAATATATCTGAAGTAGTAGATGAACATCTTATAAGTGAACAACATGAAGATTCACATGATGAAGAGGTAACTTTTATTTTATTTTAATTTTAATATATACAAAAAAAAGTAAAAAGAAAAAAAAAGTGTGTTTATATTTTGTTTGGTGAAGCAGAAAAATGGGAAGGATGAAAGAGGAGGTGGTCATAGAGGACAAAATCGAGGGCGTGGAAGAAGACAAAATAATAATCGTGGGTGTACAAGTGGACATGGTATATGCTATTATTTATATATTTTATATATATTTTATTTACATTTTATGGTGTGACTTTGCTAACTTTTATTTACATGATATTGAATAGGACATGGGCATGGACATGGGCATGGGAATGTTACGTCGAGTCATCGTTTTGAACCGACAAAGCCACCACCAGGTCCAAAAATGCCGGATGGTACCAAAGGATTTTCGTTAGGACGTGGCAAACCTTTGGAGGTTACTCAAAGTTAGTCATGATTTGTCTGTTTTGTTTTGGAATGTTGTAATTTGTCTTCTTAAGTTGAAGTTGGTGTGTGTGTTTTTGTAAGTTGGGAATTGGATTTTTTTTTTGGTTGATAGTTGGGGACTGAATCCGATCTTTTACCGAAACAGAAATTTGGATGATGTGGTAATTGTATTGTGAGATTGTGAGTGTATGATTAAACCGTATATATTAATCTTGATCTTGTGTGTAGTTTTTAGTTCAATTATTACCTAACTCAAATGTTTGTTCGTCAGTTGGAATTCTGACTTAGATAAGCTAAGTGCCCGTTTGGGATTGTTTTTTAAAATAATCACTTAAAGTGATTTTAGATCCATAGTAATATTTTAGGCTTTAAAAATCATTTTTAAAAAAATCACTAGATTAGTGATTATTAAAATAATTATTTAAAAGTGATTTTAAATGTCAAGATATTTTAATATTTTTTACAAATATTTAAATTTTAATCAAAAAGTGCTTTTAGCTCCAAAATAAGCAAATAGGAGTACATTTGTAACATGAAAGTTAGGGAGAGTTAGATAAGCTAATATCTTATTAAATTATATTTTCATATAATAAATGAGTCATTAATAAATATTTCTTTTAAAAATCAACAAGTGTGTTAAGGAGCTCCTTGAACCTTTTGTTTGAAATCCTAGCTTTCGTTCTCTAATGTTTAAAACATTTATATAATCTGAAGATGATAGGAGAGTTGTCATGAAACGAAACGAACTTTGTAACTCCAACTTGGGCACGCGTTGAGTTAATGCAATTAAGCCCAAAATAAAAATTGTAACTTCAAAATAGATATAGTCAAAATCCACTTAGGTGAGTAAAAGAGTCAACGATAGTACACGAGTATTTCCGAAATTTATACCACTAAGGTAAGAAAGTGGATCCTTCACATGTGAATATATTGGAAAAATCTCTTCACGTCTATTAGATCTTGCACTGTCACAGGTACGAAACAAAAGAATTGTGATGGCACTCCGATACTTAGGTTAGTAGATTTTTGAGATTTTTCTTCAAACAAAATGTAAAATAGATTAGAAACTCACAATACAGAAACCGTGTTGATATAGCAAACCAAGAAATAAAAATAAAACGACAAAAACACAAGCCTTGAAGAAGCGTGCTTTGTCATTTAGACTACTAGAAAGCTCCCAACTCTTTCCGAGCGATTGACACTATCGAGATTCTTCAGACCATATATCCTAATATCATCCCGATGTTCATCACTATACCATCATTGAACTAGCGTAATCGCCGCGGAGATAATAATGAATATCCACATACCCAATCATACTCTATAATTACATCACCAACAAGGGTGATATTTCGCACCATACTGAAGGATGAAAAAGGAGCATGAAAGGGATAATTATTTAAGTAGCGTCGCGGTAGAAAATAAAGCACCAACACTAAGAACAAAGACGACCCCACCCGAAACCATTGGGACTAGCTCAATGACCAAGACCTTGTCTCTCATCTAGGAGGTACATGGTTCAAATCCCCTCAGCCTTGTTATTTCTTGAGCCCTTAAAGGGGGTAAATAAGATGTGCAAGGTAAATACAATAGAGTTTTATGATGAATATAAATTCCCTTATGATTTATTTCATCGTAAAGCTTTTATTAAACCTTGGGCAAATATTGTGTGGGATCCGAGTATATTTCCGAAACATGCAATCATAGTTTGGATGGCATTAAAAGAAAGACTTAAAACTAAAAATAGGATTACTTATATGGAACTTGATCCACTTTGTGATTTGTGTAAGGGAGATTTTGAATCGAATAGGCATTTATTTTTTGAATGCTCTTTTGCTAAGGCTATATGGGATGATATAAAAATGTGGCTTGGACTAGACAAGGAAATGAATACTATTCTAAGCGCTTTGAAATGGCTTAAAAAATTAAAAGCTAGAGAGAATTGGAGAAGAAAGGCATGGAAAGTGGGTTTTGGAGCTACCGTGTATTGTATTTGGACGGCGAGAAATCACCTAGCCATGAGAGGTGCTTCCAAGACTAGAGAAATGGTAACCAAGGAAATTAAATGGTGTGTTTATTCAATCTTATTTTCCTTGTTCCCTCGGCATTCTTTTTTGGATTTGAGTGGAAGGCTAGCTTGTATTAGTATAGTATGAGGTAGTTGTTTTTTTATATTCCTTGTTGCTACCTTAAGCTTTCGAGCCTAGGTAGGTAACAACCATGTATAGTGTACAGTTTTTGATATTTTAATACAACCGGTTACCCGACCCAAAAAAAATGTTGGACATATGCTATGTCAAAGTAGACATTTGATAGTCAACAAATGCTGCTACATCAAGAGGACATATGATATGATAGTGGAAGTTTTGTTTTTTAATCTTTCCCACATCGGTGGGTTAGAAATGAAAAAAGCTACTTTTATAATATGTGATATCATCTAAGTCCAATAATCCAATAATCATGCACATGGCAAGGCATTGATCTAGCCCACACGCGCGCACCACCACCACCACCACCCACCCGCCCGGCCCGGCCCGGCACCGGCACCGGCGACGGCGACGGCGACGGCGTAAGGCGTGGGTCGTGGGTCGTGGGTCGTGGGGAGTTTGGGGAGTCAAAAAATGAAAAATGAAGCAGATTTTGGACCAGCTCTTATAGTAGTGGTTGACTGCTCCAAATCAAACGTAGAGACAAACCTCCACTAATCTCGCACGCGTTAAAGGGATTGGATATTCTGCAGCTGTTACTTGGTCAAGTCAAACACGTGGGCTGTTACTTAGTCAAGTCAATCACGTGGGAAATCAAAAGGTCAACCTAGCTGTTACAGAATAATATAAACGTGGGGGTTACAAAGCAATCAAAAACGTCAACCCAATCAATTGAAATCCGGGAGAGAATCATGGGATTTAATAGGGACGTTTTCTGAAGGCTTGTGTATCCACTCCTCACCCCTATATAAAGAGGACTCACTCCACTTTCAGAAGCTACGAAAAATACACCAAGGAAAAACTCTCTGCCTCACCACCTACTCTCTCTATATTCCTAAACGTAGTTTTAGTTCTGTTAGAGATACCGGTCACCCCGGAATATCTTTTTAACAACCATAGATTGACGGTGACTTCGTTTTTCTTTATCGTGTAAGTGTATTTCCGTGTATTGTTATTGGAATTTCCGTGTATTGTTATTTCCATTTCCTTGTAAACGTTATTTCTAATTCCGTGTAATTATTATTTCGTTTATTTTCGTGTAAGAGTTTGTTTACACTTAAACTCATTTTCTTTTTCATTATTTTTCTTTTCGGAAACCATTTTTCTCTTGTAAAACTGGTGGTTATTTTTAATAACAATTTAAAAAGATATTCATTTTCTTTTCCACCGGTTATTTTAGAAAATGGCTCTTCCTATTTCGGCTGTTGGTTCCTCTTTGAACACTAAGCCACTTCTCGACGCGAACAAGTTAGATCCCCTTAATGGTTCTAACTATAAGCGTTGGGCGCAAAAAATTATGATATGCCTTGAACAGTATGAACTTGACTTTGCTATAGTCGAGGCTCCTCCACTTTTGGAGATTGGAGCTCATACTGAACAAGAGCTAGCTAGGCATGCTGCCCTCGAATCTAGGTTCAAAAGAGCTAACACCATGGCTCGGGGCTGGATGTTGAACAATGTTACTAATCCCATCTTTGACCTCCTTGCCAAAGAGAAATCGGCAAAGGTCATATGGGAAACTCTCGAGAAGAAATATGGGGTTGATGATTCGGGTAAGAAAAAGTATGTGACTGGGAATTGGTATAACTTTAGACTTACAGATCAGAAACCCATGACTGAACAACTTCACGTGTACGAGAACCTATGCGCGGAGGTTATCGCCGAAGGCATGAACATGTGTGAAATTCTTCAAGCCAACATTTTGCTTGAGAAATTTCCCCCATCTTGGAGTGAATACCGCAACCACCTCAAGCACAAAAAGAAAGAAATGACCCTCCAAGAGCTCATCAGCCACATCCAAGTCGAAGAAGCGAATCGATTAAAGGATAAGTCAATCTCTTTCCCTTCTCATTCCTCCAAAGCTAATCTAGTCGAAGGTTCTGGCCAAGGTAACAAAGACAGGTTCAAAGGGAAGGGAAAGCAACAAGGGTCCAACAAATCTAAGTCTGGGGGAAACAAGAATCGCGGCAACACCAACAAACAAGGTGGAGGATTTAAGATCTCTGGTAAGATTCAAAAAACTAAAGGGGCCTGTTACTGTTGTGGCAAAGAAGGGCACAAAGCTTTTGAATGTCCCCAGAGAGCTGGTCAGGGTCCCAAAGCTGCCGCGAATCTGACTGAGACCGAAGAAATCATCGCTGCGGTAATGGTTGAGGTAAATTTGGTAGAGAATAAGAGCGAATGGATCCTTGACACTGGAGCTTCTCGCCATTTCTGCGCAAACAAAGCCTTGTTCAAGAAATTCGAAAAAGCAACTGATGGTGAGTGTGTGTACTTGGGTGACTCTTCCACCGCTACTGTTCTTGGTAAGGGTCAGGTTCCACTCAAACTCACCTCTGGTAAGACTCTTGAACTAAATGATGTTCTCTTCGTTCCCTCTCTCCGTAGGAACTTAGTTTCTGGGGCTCTCCTTAATAAAGTTAGTCTCAAACTTGTGTTCGAGGGGGGTAAAGTCATTATCACCAAAAATGACGAATTCGTGGGGAAAGGGTACCTTAATAATGGCTTGTTTGTTTTAAACACTGTAACCCTTAATGAGAATGCATCTAATTCCGCTTGTATTGTTGAGTCCGTTCAAACGTGGCACGGTAGACTAGGCCATTTAAATGTTGCGTCTATTAAAAGGCTTAAAAATCTTGGACTAATACCCGTTAACAACGTGGATGACTTTGAAAAATGTCAAATATGTGTAGAGTCCAAACTTGCGAAAAAACCTTTTAAACCCGTTACCACGAGACAAACTAAACTACTTGAATTAGTTCATTCGGACTTAGCTGATTTTAAAAACTCCGCTAGTAGAGGTGGAAAACTTTATTACATAACCTTCGTAGATGACTACTCTAGGTTTACTAAAGTGTATCTTCTTAGAACTAAAGATGAGGCGGAAAATGCGTTTTTAAAATATAAAGCCGAAGTTGAAAACCAACTAGACTGTAAAATCAAACGACTTAGGTCCGATAGAGGTGGTGAGTATAGTTCTAATTCCCTTAAAGAGTTTTGTGAAACAAATGGGATTATCCACGAACTTAGTGCCCCTTATACACCCCAACAAAACGGCATAGCAGAAAGAAAGAATAGGTCCCTTAAAGAGACTATGAATGCCATGCTAATAAGTTCAGGTTTACCAAACAACATGTGGGGGGAAGCTGTCTTGTCAGCCTGTTATGTACTTAATAGGGTACCACATAAATCCCTAGAAAAGACCCCGTATGAAATGTGGAAGGGTTTTCCACCAAACCTGAAATTTTTAAAAGTGTGGGGGTGTCTGGCCAAAGTCAAACTACCTGATTTTAAAACAGTCACCGTTGGTCCCAAAACCATTGACTCAATTTTCATAGGGTACGCTCAAAATAGTGCGGCATACAGATTCTTGTCATTAGAAGATAACTCTATTTGTGAATCTAGAGACGCTGAGTTTTTTGAACATGTTTTCCCTTTGAAAGATTTAAATACTGTAAATGCTTCTTTACCTGTTGATAACTTATCTACTAATGATGTTGTACCTCTTTGTGATGTTTTTCCTAACCCCTCCACTTCCATGGAGCCTAGTAGTATTCCCGAGGAAGAACCTAGGAGAAGTAAGAGGCGCAGGATTGAGTCTAGCTTCGGCCCTGACTTTATAACAGCCTTTATCACAGAAGGTTCTCACATTGATCTATTAGACGAACAGGTAGTCAATTGCTTCCTCATGGAGGATGACCCAAAAACTTATGATGATGCGATAAAATCTATAGATGCTAGTTTTTGGAAAGAAGCTATTAATAGTGAACTTGAGTCAATTAAAAGTAACCATACATGGGAATTAACCGACTTACCTAGGGGTAGCAAAGCGATTAATAGCAAATGGATTTTTAAGAAAAAATTGAGACCCGATGGCTCAATAGAAAAATTCAAAGCCAGACTTGTTATTAAGGGCTTCACCCAAAAGAAAGGTCTAGACTACTTTGACACTTATTCCCCAGTGACCAAAATTGCCACGATACGAACCCTCATTGCTTTAGCCGTCATTCACGAACTTGTAATACATCAAATGGATGTCAAAACCGCGTTCTTGAACGGAGATCTAGATGAAGAGATCTACATGGCTCAACCTGAAGGGTGTGTGGTCCCTGGTCAAGGGGACAAAGTGTGTAAGTTGAAAAAATCCTTGTATGGTTTGAAACAGGCACCGAAAAAATGGTATGAAAAACTAGATAGTACTCTCATTTCATATGGGTTTGTAGCTAACACTTCTGATTCATGTGTTTACTCCAAGGTAACAAATTCAGAGTGTGTTATCATCTGCCTTTATGTAGATGACATGCTCATCTTTGGTACTACTATTCATATTATAAATGAGACTAAACGTTTCTTGTCTTCCAGATTCGACATGAAAGATATGGGAGAAGCTGATGTGATACTTGGGGTAAAAATCATTAGAAGCAGTAATGGTATTACCCTGAATCAGTCTCATTACGTAGAAAGGATGCTGAAGAAGTTCAATTCCTTTGAAGTAACGCCTGTAAATACTCCTTATGATTCTAGCATTAACTTATCTAAACATGTTGGGGATGCTGTATCCCAAAATGAATATGCTAAAATCATAGGAAGTGTAATGTTCTTAATGAACTATACTCGACCCGATATTGCCTATACCGTAAGTAGACTTAGTCGCTATACTCATAACCCAAGTAGTGACCACTGGGTTGCACTTCGCCGTCTACTGAAATACTTGAGGGGTACCATCGCTCTAGGCTTGCACTATAACAAATTCCCTGCAGTCCTTGAGGGTTTTTGTGATGCAAACTGGATCTCTGACAATGACGAAGTAAACTCCACCAGTGGTTATGTGTTCTCCTTAGGGGGAGGTGCTATATCGTGGAAGTCTTCCAAACAGACTTGTATAGCATGCTCCACCATGGAGTCTGAGTTCATAGCACTAGAGTTAGCTGGGCAAGAAGCTGAGTGGTTGAGAAGTCTCTTATCGGATGTGCCACTTTGGGAAGGAAGTGCCACACCTGTATGTATCCACTGTGATTCGCAAGCAGCCATTGGAGTCGCTCATAATAGCGCCTATAATGGAAAGAAGAGACATATTCGCATCAGACATGGGTCAGTAAGACAATTACTGAAGAATGGTGTGATAGCCTTGGAATTTGTACGATCAGAGGAGAATCTAGCTGATCCGTTCACCAAAGGCTTAACCAGGAGACTAGTCCTGGAGACGTCGAGGGGGATGGGACTAAAACCCATCAAGTGGGAACATGTGACTAATGAGTCAATGTGATTTCCCCATCCCTAAGGCTCAAACCTAAATCGTCTTGTTCATAGCCACTTGTGGTGGTCCTTTTGAGAAGGACTTGATGAAAAGGCGTACCGAGTTTGAAACTCACATTTGAATTCATAGCCTTTATGGTGGTTCTTTTGAGAAGGACTTGATGAATTCAAGGGTAACTTTGAAACCCAAATATTCATGGTAGAGTGCTGAGGAGACGTCCTTACTGTTGGCATATTGCCTCCCTTTGTAGGTTGTTTTAATGTGACAAATCCTCTTGTGTTTAGTGTGCTAATTTCTATTGTTATTTATATTCTATCTTGCACTCTATTTCATCAAAAAGCTCCTTCTTTATCTTGTTGTTCAACTTGATTGTTCTATCTTAAGAATCTTATTCTCATACATTTGCTATTAACCTTATCTTTATGATTATTGAGATTTAGCCTTAGTGTTCAACTTCAAAGATTCTTAGAATAATGTTTACAACAACTTTCGTGAAGAAGATTTATTGATCCAAATCATTATCCTTCAAAGATTACTTGGCGCGGTACACCGCTGCGGTATACCGGACTAAGCTTGCGGACCAGGGCGCGGTATAGTGACTAGCCCGTCAGTATGCTAGAAAAACAAACCATTGAAGCGCGGTACACCGCACGAATCCTGCGGTACACCGCAAGGAAGGGTTTTCTGCACAAAAGACAAGTCATAAGAAATATATCCGTTGGGAGATTAATAGATCCGTTGGACTCAAGCCTTATGACCGTTGGAAGCCATTTTCTACTATAAATTGAAGCTCTTTGAAGGCTACAACTACACCAACTAATTACAAACATTAAGGGGCTTAATTGCTATCATTCAAGAAGGTGTCAAGAGCTATACATAGTCAAATTCAATCTTAGTGAGCTTATAAATCCTTTCAAGGAGTTAATCAATTAAGCCACAAGGTTCTATCCACTCAAGAAGGAGTATACAAGCTTATAGTCATATCCACTCTATTAGGAGTTTTAGATACAAGCTTTAATTAGCAAACCTTTAAACACTTTGTTGCTATCCTCTTAAGTCTAGGTCTTGTAATAGATAGATTAAGAGAGAATTCAAGTATAGGGAGTATACTTGGTGTCCTTGTGTTGTGATTACGCAAGTGGTGTGTCCTTCGTGTTATCGAAGAGTTTGTAAAGGTTATTGTGTTCTCGACCCGGTTAATAGAGACACGGGAGCTTAGTGAAAAGCTTGAAATCCTAAGGAGGCTTCCTTAGGTAGTGGATGTAGGGAAACCGAACCACTATAAATCGTGTGTATCTTTCTATCCCTACTCTATTTACTTTCCGCACTCTATATGTTTGATTATATGCTTGCATGAATTCTATGTTATTGTTTATCTAAGATTTCTAACATATAGTTTTCTAGAGTAGTTTAAGATATTGGATTAGCTTTTTACTAGTTATACTTTTATATCAAACCTTACTCTTTCCATTGCATGATCCCATAAGAGTTTGATTTAATTAGTTGACCTAGAAGTTTTCTCTTAAACTTATTATTGTCCAAAAGATTTTTAATTAGGCATTATCTTATTAGTAATCCTATTCACCCCCCCTCTAGGACTATCAATTGGTATCAGAGCCTAACTCTACGTGAATAGCTTAATCGTTAGTAGAGTAAACGATATGGAATTTAATCTTTTGGAAAGTTCGTGTTCTACTCGACCTCCACTTTTTGTAGGAACTTACTATTTTGCTTGGAGAACAAAAATGGAGGAATTTATAAAAACCGAAGATCCCGATCAATGGAGAATCGTAAAGGAAGGTCCATTTGTCCCTTATCAAGAAGAGTTAAATGAAGAGGGAGTTCTTAAGCTAAATCAAGAAGAAAAAGATTTTGATGAACTCACCATAGAGGAAAAGGCTAAGCTCACTCAAAATGCAAAACCAATGTACACTCTCATTCGTGGAATTTCCGAAGAAATTTTCTCACAAATGTTAGATTGTAAATCCGCAAAAGAGCTTTGGGATCGTTTGGAGTCTTTATATGGAATTGTCGAAAATGACGAAGAAGAAGAAGTCTCTATCCATGATGAATCTCACAACGATTTTAAACCTAATCATGAGGTAGCACTTTATCCTAACTCTTTATCTCTTCCTTACAATTATTGTGATATTAGGCAAATTTCATCCCTTCTCAAAATTCTTGATTCTCAAATCCATTTGAATAATCTTATGTTAAAAAAGGGTAATATTGTGCTAAAGAATTGTTTTAAATGTTGTATCACTTTGGATGATATTCTTGGCAATACCAAAAACCCGTGTTTTGAAAACATTTTTATTTTAAATAAATGGAAACATCCTTTGAAGAAAAGCATAGAAGGTTTTAAAAAATTGGATGAAGCGTTTTCCCTCGCTCTTGATACTTTAAAAAATCATCCTTTCTCAAATGTCACTCCTTTTGATCCAAATGACTTTTTCAAAGAAAAATTATATGTTAGTGAAAATTTGGATGTTGGAAAGAATGTGGAAACTTCTTGTTCAAAAACTTTACATGGTTACTCTATTCAAAAAAGAAGTTATTGCAACTATTGTGGTAAACCCGGTCATCATGCTTCTACGTGCCACTACCATGAACAACTTATTAGTGGATCTTTGATACCTTCATGGGAAAAACCAATATGGATCGTGACAAATGCTAACAACATTTCCGGATCCATTCCACCTCGGTTACCATAGTAATATGCATTGAAGGGGTTGAGCGTCAAGAAAATGGAATCTTATGCAAAAGGACGTTCAAACCTCATAAAAGGAAAATACGGTGAAATTCTTTCCTCTCTTGTGTTTTTGTTTATGTTTTTATATTGTGTTTTATGTGTTTTATTAACTTGTGATACTATCTTGTTGTTCTTGACCTTTTACATGCTTTGTGTTGCTTTATTCTTGCATTGGGTCTTTTTGCACTTTTAGAAAACTTAGGGACTTTTGTGAAATTAACTGTTATATGAGTTTTTAGGTTCTCCTTGGCTTTTCTTTTCAAAACAAAGATGCTCAAAATTATTTTATATCATTCCGAGTCATTTGGGGAAGTTTCGATTGTGTTTCGGGTGTTTTTAAAAGAATCAAAAAATTCATTTTTGTTGACCAAACCGAACACTCGTGCGGTGCACCGGACGATTCCCGCGGTACACCGCACGTAAGGGTTTTGACAGATTAAGAACCCGTTTTTCAGTCTTTTCTCCTCATTTCTTCATTACATCTTCTCCTCTCCTCCTCCTTGGCGATTTCCGGCCAACTACCCTCCGTCTCCACCACCAAAACACCCTCCTTCTCCGGTTAAATCACTCCTCCTTCTTCCTCCTCCATTACCCACTTCGTTTTCCACCATGGTTAGAACCAAATCCATTGCTAACAAGAAAAAAGCTTCCACCGGAGCCTCCTCCAGCCGCCACCGTGAACCATCTCCGGCGAAGTCACCATCACCACCACCACCACCACTCCGGCCATTCGATGCTCTCCCGGGTAGAACGATTTGCCCTTCGGCTTTTCCCTCCGGTGAAAATTCTCTCTTTAGACTCTTTTCAATTCAACAATTTCATAAAATCTTTGCTTTTTCGGGTAGTCATTTGGCAATCGGGTTAATTGAAGAGTTTTATACTAATTTTGAATTTAATCATGCTACTACTTCGGTTAAATCAATCGTTTCGGGTACCGTGTTACGCTTAAAATCGAATACTTTGTGCTCAAAATTTGATATACCTTCGGATGGTTTTAGCGGATTTTGGTCTAGTGGTTGGGATAACTCGAATATCGATATAGTTGCTCAAAATGAGGTTAATGAGTTTGTTACTAGTAGAATGGTTGTTCCCGATGGAAATTGGAACATTCGTAACTTTGATCCGGAATTTATCGTGGCCCACAAGTTTCTTATCTCGGCCGTTATTCCGAAAGATAAGCATGATGCTAAACTTATCCCGTATGAAGCTTATCTTTTATATTTGATCTTCTCCAAACAACCGATAAACATTATTGCGATAATGTTCAAATGGATGAATCACGCTCGTACCTCTCGGGATAAAGTCCCTTACGGTATTTTTCTATCCAAAATCTTTGAAGCTAATGATATCTCCTTTGGAGGGACTAATGTGAAACCAATCAATAAGTCATGGAATTTCGATTATCTCACGATTCTTAGAATGAAATTTGTTATTTATAACAACACATATGTTTCGGTCTCCACTATTAATCGTATCTCGGATGTTACTATTCGTAATCGCATTCTTGAAGCTAAAAGCGAAACCGATGGTCCGGAGCTTGACACTCTTCATTTATTAGATAACCCGGCCCAACAAAACCCCATTCCTAATGAGCCCACTCCAAACCAACCCACCAATGTAAACCCTCCTAATCCATCCGGTTTTGAAAGCGCTATGTCACGTTTCATGGATTATATAGGAAGTAAATTTGTGGCTTTGGAAGATAAAATAGAAAGGAAATTTGGAATTTTGGAAGAAAAAATAGGGCATCTTGCGAATGAGCTTTCGTGTATGAAAAGTGATGTTTCGTGTATTCGCGATGATATTGGAAATGGAAGAAGATCTAGGAGCCGCTCTCCTCGTGATAATCGTTAATTCATCTTGATTTGGTGTTTGGTGCTTGGTGTTTGGTGTTTAAAATCATGTTTTTATCATTCTTGGTGGTTGATGGGTCTTTATTTGCTTATGTGGGTATTTTAGAACTTGTTTTTATGATGTTTTTATGCTTTTAAGTATTTGTGGGTCCGTGTTTTGGACATCTAGGATATTGCTACTTTGGTTTATTTGGTTTTTATGTTAGGATGCTAAATGTGTTATTTGGATAATTGGTTAACTAGTTGTGATTTTATCATGATTGTTAGTTGCTTATCTTCTTTGATTTGGTTTTTATGTTGCTAACATATTCTTTGATGTTATAGGTACTTCTTGATATTGCTCCTTAGTCCCTATAGTTTGCTCCTTTTAGCTTTGTTCCTAAATAGTTTGAAATTTGCATTTCGGTCCCAAAATAGATTTTTCAAAATTGCACTTTGTCCCCAAATTTTTGAAAAATACATCTTGACCCCTTGCCTTTCAACAAAATTACAGTTTTACCCCTAAATCTCTTCAAAATGTTCTCAAGTGTTCTTATTAGGGAAAATTGTCAATCAAACGCTTACAAATTAAAACAAACTATATGCATTTTGTAAGGGGGAGTCTTTGCTAAATCATTTTTTTAAGACTCATATGCTTAGACTAATCATTTATTTCATATCTTTGCAACTAATCGTTTGTGTCATTAGAAAGCATATGAAATCAAAATCTATCAAGGAGTTGGTAAAAATCTCTATCCTTAGCTCTTGCTTTACAAATATCTAAACTCTTGCAATCTTTGTTTAAAATCTTTTCACTCGAGTTTTTGCTCTTCTATTTCTTAGTTGTTTTTACCCCATCTTTTTGATGAAGACAAAGGGGGAGAAATATTATGTGCACTAAAACTTTCAAAACTTGCACATTTTAAAACTCACAAATGCATCTCAAATCTTATGCTTTTTGTGAGGGGGAGCTTTATTTCATTAGTGCTTAAACTTTCATTTCATTTCTAAGGTGTTTTAGTGAAGGATTTGTCATCATCAAAAAGGGGGAGATTGTTGGCATATTGCCTCCCTTTGTAGGTTGTTTTAATGTGACAAATCCTCTTGTATTTAGTGTGCTAATTTCTATTGTTATTTATATTCTATCTTGCACTCTATTTCATCAAAAAGCTCCTTCTTTATCTTGTTGTTCAACTTGATTGTTCTATCTTAAGAATCTTATTCTCATACATTTGCTATTAACCTTATCTTTATGATTATTGAGATTTAGCCTTAGTGTTCAACTTCAAAGATTCTTAGAATAATGTTTACAACAACTTTCGTGAAGAAGATTTATTGATCCAAATCATTATCCTTCAAAGATTACTTGGCGCGGTACACCGCTGCGGTATACCGGACTAAGCTTGCGGACCAGGGCGCGGTATAGTGACTAGCCCGTCAGTATGCTAGAAAAACAAACCATTGAAGCGCGGTACACCGCACGAATCCTGCGGTACACCGCAAGGAAGGGTTTTCTGCACAAAAGACAAGTCATAAGAAATATATCCGTTGGGAGATTAATAGATCCGTTGGACTCAAGCCTTATGACCGTTGGAAGCCATTTTCTACTATAAATTGAAGCTCTTTGAAGGCTACAACTACACCAACTAATTACAAACATTAAGGGGCTTAATTGCTATCATTCAAGAAGGTGTCAAGAGCTATACATAGTCAAATTCAATCTTAGTGAGCTTATAAATCCTTTCAAGGAGTTAATCAATTAAGCCACAAGGTTCTATCCACTCAAGAAGGAGTATACAAGCTTATAGTCATATCCACTCTATTAGGAGTTTTAGATACAAGCTTTAATTAGCAAACCTTTAAACACTTTGTTGCTATCCTCTTAAGTCTAGGTCTTGTAATAGATAGATTAAGAGAGAATTCAAGTATAGGGAGTATACTTGGTGTCCTTGTGTTGTGATTACGCAAGTGGTGTGTCCTTCGTGTTATCGAAGAGTTTGTAAAGGTTATTGTGTTCTCGACCCGGTTAATAGAGACACGGGAGCTTAGTGAAAAGCTTGAAATCCTAAGGAGGCTTCCTTAGGTAGTGGATGTAGGGAAACCGAACCACTATAAATCGTGTGTATCTTTCTATCCCTACTCTATTTACTTTCCGCACTCTATATGTTTGATTATATGCTTGCATGAATTCTATGTTATTGTTTATCTAAGATTTCTAACATATAGTTTTCTAGAGTAGTTTAAGATATTGGATTAGCTTTTTACTAGTTATACTTTTATATCAAACCTTACTCTTTCCATTGCATGATCCCATAAGAGTTTGATTTAATTAGTTGACCTAGAAGTTTTCTCTTAAACTTATTATTGTCCAAAAGATTTTTAATTAGGCATTATCTTATTAGTAATCCTATTCACCCCCCCTCTAGGACTATCAATTGGTATCAGAGCCTAACTCTACGTGAATAGCTTAATCGTTAGTAGAGTAAACGATATGGAATTTAATCTTTTGGAAAGTTCGTGTTCTACTCGACCTCCACTTTTTGTAGGAACTTACTATTTTGCTTGGAGAACAAAAATGGAGGAATTTATAAAAACCGAAGATCCCGATCAATGGAGAATCGTAAAGGAAGGTCCATTTGTCCCTTATCAAGAAGAGTTAAATGAAGAGGGAGTTCTTAAGCTAAATCAAGAAGAAAAAGATTTTGATGAACTCACCATAGAGGAAAAGGCTAAGCTCACTCAAAATGCAAAACCAATGTACACTCTCATTCGTGGAATTTCCGAAGAAATTTTCTCACAAATGTTAGATTGTAAATCCGCAAAAGAGCTTTGGGATCGTTTGGAGTCTTTATATGGAATTGTCGAAAATGACGAAGAAGAAGAAGTCTCTATCCATGATGAATCTCACAACGATTTTAAACCTAATCATGAGGTAGCACTTTATCCTAACTCTTTATCTCTTCCTTACAATTATTGTGATATTAGGCAAATTTCATCCCTTCTCAAAATTCTTGATTCTCAAATCCATTTGAATAATCTTATGTTAAAAAAGGGTAATATTGTGCTAAAGAATTGTTTTAAATGTTGTATCACTTTGGATGATATTCTTGGCAATACCAAAAACCCGTGTTTTGAAAACATTTTTATTTTAAATAAATGGAAACATCCTTTGAAGAAAAGCATAGAAGGTTTTAAAAAATTGGATGAAGCGTTTTCCCTCGCTCTTGATACTTTAAAAAATCATCCTTTCTCAAATGTCACTCCTTTTGATCCAAATGACTTTTTCAAAGAAAAATTATATGTTAGTGAAAATTTGGATGTTGGAAAGAATGTGGAAACTTCTTGTTCAAAAACTTTACATGGTTACTCTATTCAAAAAAGAAGTTATTGCAACTATTGTGGTAAACCCGGTCATCATGCTTCTACGTGCCACTACCATGAACAACTTATTAGTGGATCTTTGATACCTTCATGGGAAAAACCAATATGGATCGTGACAAATGCTAACAACATTTCCGGATCCATTCCACCTCGGTTACCATAGTAATATGCATTGAAGGGGTTGAGCGTCAAGAAAATGGAATCTTATGCAAAAGGACGTTCAAACCTCATAAAAGGAAAATACGGTGAAATTCTTTCCTCTCTTGTGTTTTTGTTTATGTTTTTATATTGTGTTTTATGTGTTTTATTAACTTGTGATACTATCTTGTTGTTCTTGACCTTTTACATGCTTTGTGTTGCTTTATTCTTGCATTGGGTCTTTTTGCACTTTTAGAAAACTTAGGGACTTTTGTGAAATTAACTGTTATATGAGTTTTTAGGTTCTCCTTGGCTTTTCTTTTCAAAACAAAGATGCTCAAAATTATTTTATATCATTCCGAGTCATTTGGGGAAGTTTCGATTGTGTTTCGGGTGTTTTTAAAAGAATCAAAAAATTCATTTTTGTTGACCAAACCGAACACTCGTGCGGTGCACCGGACGATTCCCGCGGTACACCGCACGTAAGGGTTTTGACAGATTAAGAACCCGTTTTTCAGTCTTTTCTCCTCATTTCTTCATTACATCTTCTCCTCTCCTCCTCCTTGGCGATTTCCGGCCAACTACCCTCCGTCTCCACCACCAAAACACCCTCCTTCTCCGGTTAAATCACTCCTCCTTCTTCCTCCTCCATTACCCACTTCGTTTTCCACCATGGTTAGAACCAAATCCATTGCTAACAAGAAAAAAGCTTCCACCGGAGCCTCCTCCAGCCGCCACCGTGAACCATCTCCGGCGAAGTCACCATCACCACCACCACCACCACTCCGGCCATTCGATGCTCTCCCGGGTAGAACGATTTGCCCTTCGGCTTTTCCCTCCGGTGAAAATTCTCTCTTTAGACTCTTTTCAATTCAACAATTTCATAAAATCTTTGCTTTTTCGGGTAGTCATTTGGCAATCGGGTTAATTGAAGAGTTTTATACTAATTTTGAATTTAATCATGCTACTACTTCGGTTAAATCAATCGTTTCGGGTACCGTGTTACGCTTAAAATCGAATACTTTGTGCTCAAAATTTGATATACCTTCGGATGGTTTTAGCGGATTTTGGTCTAGTGGTTGGGATAACTCGAATATCGATATAGTTGCTCAAAATGAGGTTAATGAGTTTGTTACTAGTAGAATGGTTGTTCCCGATGGAAATTGGAACATTCGTAACTTTGATCCGGAATTTATCGTGGCCCACAAGTTTCTTATCTCGGCCGTTATTCCGAAAGATAAGCATGATGCTAAACTTATCCCGTATGAAGCTTATCTTTTATATTTGATCTTCTCCAAACAACCGATAAACATTATTGCGATAATGTTCAAATGGATGAATCACGCTCGTACCTCTCGGGATAAAGTCCCTTACGGTATTTTTCTATCCAAAATCTTTGAAGCTAATGATATCTCCTTTGGAGGGACTAATGTGAAACCAATCAATAAGTCATGGAATTTCGATTATCTCACGATTCTTAGAATGAAATTTGTTATTTATAACAACACATATGTTTCGGTCTCCACTATTAATCGTATCTCGGATGTTACTATTCGTAATCGCATTCTTGAAGCTAAAAGCGAAACCGATGGTCCGGAGCTTGACACTCTTCATTTATTAGATAACCCGGCCCAACAAAACCCCATTCCTAATGAGCCCACTCCAAACCAACCCACCAATGTAAACCCTCCTAATCCATCCGGTTTTGAAAGCGCTATGTCACGTTTCATGGATTATATAGGAAGTAAATTTGTGGCTTTGGAAGATAAAATAGAAAGGAAATTTGGAATTTTGGAAGAAAAAATAGGGCATCTTGCGAATGAGCTTTCGTGTATGAAAAGTGATGTTTCGTGTATTCGCGATGATATTGGAAATGGAAGAAGATCTAGGAGCCGCTCTCCTCGTGATAATCGTTAATTCATCTTGATTTGGTGTTTGGTGCTTGGTGTTTGGTGTTTAAAATCATGTTTTTATCATTCTTGGTGGTTGATGGGTCTTTATTTGCTTATGTGGGTATTTTAGAACTTGTTTTTATGATGTTTTTATGCTTTTAAGTATTTGTGGGTCCGTGTTTTGGACATCTAGGATATTGCTACTTTGGTTTATTTGGTTTTTATGTTAGGATGCTAAATGTGTTATTTGGATAATTGGTTAACTAGTTGTGCTTTTATCATGATTGTTAGTTGCTTATCTTCTTTGATTTGGTTTTTATGTTGCTAACATATTCTTTGATGTTATAGGTACTTCTTGATATTGCTCCTTAGTCCCTATAGTTTGCTCCTTTTAGCTTTGTTCCTAAATAGTTTGAAATTTGCATTTCGGTCCCAAAATAGATTTTTCAAAATTGCACTGTGAGGGTCTCGATCGATAACCGTTGAAGTTCAAGAGTAAGTTCACTTAAACGGAATTCGGTGGTTGCCTCACTTCACTACGTGTCAATTCAAATCGCAAGATATTGGCACTTAAGTACAATTCACCCATTCTTCTTTCTGGGACCTTCTCACCAAACCTTTGTTGACATTCAAATGTGTGGGGGATTGTTGGACATATGCTATGTCAAAGTAGACATTTGATAGTCAACAAATGCTGCTACATCAAGAGGACATATGATATGATAGTGGAAGTTTTGTTTTTTAATCTTTCCCACATCGGTGGGTTAGAAATGAAAAAAGCTACTTTTATAATATGTGATATCATCTAAGTCCAATAATCCAATAATCATGCACATGGCAAGGCATTGATCTAGCCCACACGCGCGCACCACCACCACCACCACCCACCCGCCCGGCCCGGCCCGGCACCGGCACCGGCGACGGCGACGGCGACGGCGTAAGGCGTGGGTCGTGGGTCGTGGGTCGTGGGGAGTTTGGGGAGTTTGGGGAGTCAAAAAATGAAAAATGAAGCAGATTTTGGACCAGCTCTTATAGTAGTGGTTGACTGCTCCAAATCAAACGTAGAGACAAACCTCCACTAATCTCGCACGCGTTAAAGGGATTGGATATTCTGCAGCTGTTACTTGGTCAAGTCAAACACGTGGGCTGTTACTTAGTCAAGTCAATCACGTGGGAAATCAAAAGGTCAACCTAGCTGTTACAGAATAATATAAACGTGGGGGTTACAAAGCAATCAAAAACGTCAACCCAATCAATTGAAATCCGGGAGAGAATCATGGGATTTAATAGGGACGTTTTCTGAAGGCTTGTGTATCCACTCCTCACCCCTATATAAAGAGGACTCACTCCACTTTCAGAAGCTACGAAAAATACACCAAGGAAAAACTCTCTGCCTCACCACCTACTCTCTCTATATTCCTAAACGTAGTTTTAGTTCTGTTAGAGATACCGGTCACCCCGGAATATCTTTTTAACAACCATAGATTGACGGTGACTTCGTTTTTCTTTATCGTGTAAGTGTATTTCCGTGTATTGTTATTGGAATTTCCGTGTATTGTTATTTCCATTTCCTTGTAAACGTTATTTCTAATTCCGTGTAATTATTATTTCGTTTATTTTCGTGTAAGAGTTTGTTTACACTTAAACTCATTTTCTTTTTCATTATTTTTCTTTTCGGAAACCATTTTTCTCTTGTAAAACTGGTGGTTATTTTTAATAACAATTTAAAAAGATATTCATTTTCTTTTCCACCGGTTATTTTAGAAAATGGCTCTTCCTATTTCGGCTGTTGGTTCCTCTTTGAACACTAAGCCACTTCTCGACGCGAACAAGTTAGATCCCCTTAATGGTTCTAACTATAAGCGTTGGGCGCAAAAAATTATGATATGCCTTGAACAGTATGAACTTGACTTTGCTATAGTCGAGGCTCCTCCACTTTTGGAGATTGGAGCTCATACTGAACAAGAGCTAGCTAGGCATGCTGCCCTCGAATCTAGGTTCAAAAGAGCTAACACCATGGCTCGGGGCTGGATGTTGAACAATGTTACTAATCCCATCTTTGACCTCCTTGCCAAAGAGAAATCGGCAAAGGTCATATGGGAAACTCTCGAGAAGAAATATGGGGTTGATGATTCGGGTAAGAAAAAGTATGTGACTGGGAATTGGTATAACTTTAGACTTACAGATCAGAAACCCATGACTGAACAACTTCACGTGTACGAGAACCTATGCGCGGAGGTTATCGCCGAAGGCATGAAGATGTGTGAAATTCTTCAAGCCAACATTTTGCTTGAGAAATTTCCCCCATCTTGGAGTGAATACCGCAACCACCTCAAGCACAAAAAGAAAGAAATGACCCTCCAAGAGCTCATCAGCCACATCCAAGTCGAAGAAGCGAATCGATTAAAGGATAAGTCAATCTCTTTCCCTTCTCATTCCTCCAAAGCTAATCTAGTCGAAGGTTCTGGCCAAGGTAACAAAGACAGGTTCAAAGGGAAGGGAAAGCAACAAGGGTCCAACAAATCTAAGTCTGGGGGAAACAAGAATCGCGGCAACACCAACAAACAAGGTGGAGGATTTAAGATCTCTGGTAAGATTCAAAAAACTAAAGGGGCCTGTTACTGTTGTGGCAAAGAAGGGCACAAAGCTTTTGAATGTCCCCAGAGAGCTGGTCAGGGTCCCAAAGCTGCCGCGAATCTGACTGAGACCGAAGAAATCATCGCTGCGGTAATGGTTGAGGTAAATTTGGTAGAGAATAAGAGCGAATGGATCCTTGACACTGGAGCTTCTCGCCATTTCTGCGCAAACAAAGCCTTGTTCAAGAAATTCGAAAAAGCAACTGATGGTGAGTGTGTGTACTTGGGTGACTCTTCCACCGCTACTGTTCTTGGTAAGGGTCAGGTTCCACTCAAACTCACCTCTGGTAAGACTCTTGAACTAAATGATGTTCTCTTCGTTCCCTCTCTCCGTAGGAACTTAGTTTCTGGGGCTCTCCTTAATAAAGTTAGTCTCAAACTTGTGTTCGAGGGGGGTAAAGTCATTATCACCAAAAATGACGAATTCGTGGGGAAAGGGTACCTTAATAATGGCTTGTTTGTTTTAAACACTGTAACCCTTAATGAGAATGCATCTAATTCCGCTTGTATTGTTGAGTCCGTTCAAACGTGGCACGGTAGACTAGGCCATTTAAATGTTGCGTCTATTAAAAGGCTTAAAAATCTTGGACTAATACCCGTTAACAACGTGGATGACTTTGAAAAATGTCAAATATGTGTAGAGTCCAAACTTGCGAAAAAACCTTTTAAACCCGTTACCACGAGACAAACTAAACTACTTGAATTAGTTCATTCGGACTTAGCTGATTTTAAAAACTCCGCTAGTAGAGGTGGAAAACTTTATTACATAACCTTCGTAGATGACTACTCTAGGTTTACTAAAGTGTATCTTCTTAGAACTAAAGATGAGGCGGAAAATGCGTTTTTAAAATATAAAGCCGAAGTTGAAAACCAACTAGACTGTAAAATCAAACGACTTAGGTCCGATAGAGGTGGTGAGTATAGTTCTAATTCCCTTAAAGAGTTTTGTGAAACAAATGGGATTATCCACGAACTTAGTGCCCCTTATACACCCCAACAAAACGGCATAGCAGAAAGAAAGAATAGGTCCCTTAAAGAGACTATGAATGCCATGCTAATAAGTTCAGGTTTACCAAACAACATGTGGGGGGAAGCTGTCTTGTCAGCCTGTTATGTACTTAATAGGGTACCACATAAATCCCTAGAAAAGACCCCGTATGAAATGTGGAAGGGTTTTCCACCAAACCTGAAATTTTTAAAAGTGTGGGGGTGTCTGGCCAAAGTCAAACTACCTGATTTTAAAACAGTCACCGTTGGTCCCAAAACCATTGACTCAATTTTCATAGGGTACGCTCAAAATAGTGCGGCATACAGATTCTTGTCATTAGAAGATAACTCTATTTGTGAATCTAGAGACGCTGAGTTTTTTGAACATGTTTTCCCTTTGAAAGATTTAAATACTGTAAATGCTTCTTTACCTGTTGATAACTTATCTACTAATGATGTTGTACCTCTTTGTGATGTTTTTCCTAACCCCTCCACTTCCATGGAGCCTAGTAGTATTCCCGAGGAAGAACCTAGGAGAAGTAAGAGGCGCAGGATTGAGTCTAGCTTCGGCCCTGACTTTATAACAGCCTTTATCACAGAAGGTTCTCACATTGATCTATTAGACGAACAGGTAGTCAATTGCTTCCTCATGGAGGATGACCCAAAAACTTATGATGATGCGATAAAATCTATAGATGCTAGTTTTTGGAAAGAAGCTATTAATAGTGAACTTGAGTCAATTAAAAGTAACCATACATGGGAATTAACCGACTTACCTAGGGGTAGCAAAGCGATTAATAGCAAATGGATTTTTAAGAAAAAATTGAGACCCGATGGCTCAATAGAAAAATTCAAAGCCAGACTTGTTATTAAGGGCTTCACCCAAAAGAAAGGTCTAGACTACTTTGACACTTATTCCCCAGTGACCAAAATTGCCACGATACGAACCCTCATTGCTTTAGCCGTCATTCACGAACTTGTAATACATCAAATGGATGTCAAAACCGCGTTCTTGAACGGAGATCTAGATGAAGAGATCTACATGGCTCAACCTGAAGGGTGTGTGGTCCCTGGTCAAGGGGACAAAGTGTGTAAGTTGAAAAAATCCTTGTATGGTTTGAAACAGGCACCGAAAAAATGGTATGAAAAACTAGATAGTACTCTCATTTCATATGGGTTTGTAGCTAACACTTCTGATTCATGTGTTTACTCCAAGGTAACAAATTCAGAGTGTGTTATCATCTGCCTTTATGTAGATGACATGCTCATCTTTGGTACTACTATTCATATTATAAATGAGACTAAACGTTTCTTGTCTTCCAGATTCGACATGAAAGATATGGGAGAAGCTGATGTGATACTTGGGGTAAAAATCATTAGAAGCAGTAATGGTATTACCCTGAATCAGTCTCATTACGTAGAAAGGATGCTGAAGAAGTTCAATTCCTTTGAAGTAACGCCTGTAAATACTCCTTATGATTCTAGCATTAACTTATCTAAACATGTTGGGGATGCTGTATCCCAAAATGAATATGCTAAAATCATAGGAAGTGTAATGTTCTTAATGAACTATACTCGACCCGATATTGCCTATACCGTAAGTAGACTTAGTCGCTATACTCATAACCCAAGTAGTGACCACTGGGTTGCACTTCGCCGTCTACTGAAATACTTGAGGGGTACCATCGCTCTAGGCTTGCACTATAACAAATTCCCTGCAGTCCTTGAGGGTTTTTGTGATGCAAACTGGATCTCTGACAATGACGAAGTAAACTCCACCAGTGGTTATGTGTTCTCCTTAGGGGGAGGTGCTATATCGTGGAAGTCTTCCAAACAGACTTGTATAGCACGCTCCACCATGGAGTCTGAGTTCATAGCACTAGAGTTAGCTGGGCAAGAAGCTGAGTGGTTGAGAAGTCTCTTATCGGATGTGCCACTTTGGGAAGGAAGTGCCACACCTGTATGTATCCACTGTGATTCGCAAGCAGCCATTGGAGTCGCTCATAATAGCGCCTATAATGGAAAGAAGAGACATATTCGCATCAGACATGGGTCAGTAAGACAATTACTGAAGAATGGTGTGATAGCCTTGGAATTTGTACGATCAGAGGAGAATCTAGCTGATCCGTTCACCAAAGGCTTAACCAGGAGACTAGTCCTGGAGACGTCGAGGGGGATGGGACTAAAACCCATCAAGTGGGAACATGTGACTAATGAGTCAATGTGATTTCCCCATCCCTAAGGCTCAAACCTAAATCGTCTTGTTCATAGCCACTTGTGGTGGTCCTTTTGAGAAGGACTTGATGAAAAGGCGTACCGAGTTTGAAACTCACATTTGAATTCATAGCCTTTATGGTGGTTCTTTTGAGAAGGACTTGATGAATTCAAGGGTAACTTTGAAACCCAAATATTCATGGTAGAGTGCTGAGGAGACGTCCTTACTGTTGGCATATTGCCTCCCTTTGTAGGTTGTTTTAATGTGACAAATCCTCTTGTGTTTAGTGTGCTAATTTCTATTGTTATTTATATTCTATCTTGCACTCTATTTCATCAAAAAGCTTGTATAGTCGGACACTCTTTGAATACTTCATTCGACCAATCCCCTTTACACTTACCACCCTTCACTAGCGCATGTAACTCAAGTGAACCAGTCTCAGTGAAAATCATCTCATACTTACGAGTAATTGCCATATACAAATCAAAATGTAAAGTGAAAAGCTTTGCTTGAAATGTTGAGTTTACCAAACAAGAACCTGCGAATCCTCTTAAGAAATCTCCATTACTATCGCGGAAAAGACCCCCAACTCCTGCTCTACTAGCCCCTTGTGCTAAACAACCATCTATGTTGAGTTTAATACCAAAAACCGGTTTAACCTACTTAACTAGTGTACTTTTCACCATGGAAATTATCCCTCCGTCTCACTCTCTTCCCCAAGCCCGGACATAACCCACAACCGTAGTTTTAATAGATTTAAGTGGTCCAATCGAATTCTCGTTGGTATTTTCTTCAAAACATTTCTTGTTCCGATCAATCCAAATGCGCCAACATAAAGAGATCGCGACTATCGTAAGTTTTAGCCCCTCCTTTGTTCCTTTACAACCGAGCAATTCATTCCACCATTCAAGTTCCAGGAAGGTTGTTCTTATATTACATCCGCTCGGTACAACACGTTCAGCGGTTCTATTCCTACCTGGACTGTTTAGCTGGCCTCAAGTTGTGAGATCATTAACAGCCTACTGAAACACATCGTAACAATTATACATGTTATTCACTTCTCTATCGGTCATTACATCAATGTTGTCACATACTAAACCTCCCCTACTAACAAAACTTTCCCAAGGATACGCCGTTTCCTAGAAAAAGTTGTCCCAAGATTACTATCGCATCAACACCTGAAGAAAATAACTGGTGATATTCTAATCTAGTCCTCGCGATATTACACAATTTCTCAAGTTCACACAACCCTTTACAGAGCTCATCGTACTCCCGGTAGTCTCAAATAGATATGCAACAGTTTCCTGAGCTACACCACAAAACACCACATAACGGTGACACCTAAATTCCATGTTTCCACAACTTTACGGCTGTGGGAAGACGATCCCATACAGAACACCAAAGAAGAATTTGTATTTTTCGCGGACACTTTAGCGACCAAATCTCATCCCATCTAAATATTGCAGTCGCATTCGGTGCTTTAAGTGACTTAGAAGCTGATTTGACGGAAATTTCCCCAATGTCTCTAACTTCAACTTGTAACGATACCCTTTTTCACTATACGCTTCTTCAATATAATTAGCCAACACCTCTCTCCGTGAAGTATACTCTTGCATACTCTTGAATCTGATTGTTTAGGTATCCGACTCATGAAACCTCCTTCAGAATATTTGTGTTTCACCGATTTGTCCCCTATAAGAATATTCCATCCTATCTTGGTGAGTAAAGATTTCTTAAAAAACTTTGCATCTCGGAAGCCTAGACCTCTGTCCTTCTTGTTACGACAAAGATTATCCCAAGAGAGCCAATGTATCTTCTTTGACTCACCACCGGTTCCTAAATAAACTCTTGAATAATTCTATCAATTTCATTACAAACATAGTTCATCACCTTCCTTGTTTGCATAGTATAAGTAGGAATGGCGCTAAGGACCCCCTGTGCAAGAGTTATTCTCCCACCGAGTGAGAGATTTTGTGACTTCCAATTTGGTAGTTTATTTCTCATGCTCATAGTTATCCTTCTAAAGAACCCCCTTGGAAGCCGCTGACACAAATAGTTGTACCCAAATACATACCCATCGAGTCTCTCAACACAAAAACGCTTCTTTACGCTAGCTCCACCCTTCTTTCTTATTGAACATTTTTACAGAAGAATATTATTGACTTTTCTTTGCATATTGTTTGCTCCGCTTCATCACAAAAGGACTTTATTACCCCCCCTTTATCAAAATAAATTGTTTTTCTAATGCCTCTGCAAATAGGATCACACACCCACTACTACCACGAGAAACTCACTACAAGTGCACATATCGTTTACAAGTTATAGTTAATAAGAAAGATTTGTTCTCATGGATTTCTGGTTAGCTAAGAATCTTGTTTCGATGAGAAAGCGTAGTGAAAATCAATTGTTAAATTAAAAGGCAAATAAAAGATAAACATTGATTGGATTTTCAAATAAGGAATTTAAAACAATAATTAAACTAATGCAAATAAACTTCTAAGAATGGAGATGAGAGGTATAACTTAAGTATGCTAGTATGCACCTATCCTTCTACATCATTTGTTCTAATTATAAAGGTGATTTGAGAAAATATAAATAACCAGGATGCTATTATTCTTCTAACTCCCGCCAAGGTAGCTTAGAAGGCAACCTCAACACTATAAAGGGCGCAAAGATCGGTGATTAAATCTAACCCTATTGACTATCTAGTTAGGAAATCCCGTCAGGATTAGTACCACACACCAGACGATTATGTGGTGTAGTCTATAAATGAATCCCCCGCTAGGGTGACAATCCAACTACTAAGGACATTTTTAAGATTGGCCAGCTCTAGGGTTGGAATAAGTTAAGCACATAATACAGAGATATAATTGAAGATCTTAGTAAATTAACTGTCACTTTCCTAAATAACATAGAAAATAGAAATAGAATTCAAGGATTATACATAATGCAAACCCAAGCTATGAGAAAATTAGTTCATTGCTAAAGAAATAAAACTAAAGATATACCCTACAAACATGGTTAAGCAAAAAATCTAAGATAAATTACCCTAATAGTAGAATAGAAGGATGGAGAAGAGGAGTTTGTGACTCTCTAACTTCTTGTTTTCCTCTACAAGTCAAATTGCTTCTCTGGATGATCTCTAAGTGTAATATTAATTAGAGACTGGGCAAGGACAAGCAAGGATATGTTTACAAAGGTAAGTAGTCATATATATAGGTGCTAGGTCGAAATCTAGGTCATAGGCCAAGTCTTGGTGTTCTAATCCAACTTAAACTCGTTTTCCTTAATAATAGGACTAGCTGAACTTTGGAGTTTGTAAAAGTCATAACTCCTTCGTTACAACTCCAAATCCGGTGATTTTGGTATTAAAACGACCAAAATTCAAAGAAATTTCCAAATATAAAAGGGATCCTTCGAATTCCTTGTTGACTTTATACGACATAAAAAATACTACACATCTTCACAGCTGAACAACAACTTTTGGCAGCTTTGCACTTTTCGAAAACCAATTTTTTTCAACTCTCGATTTCACCTTGGATATTTTTTCCTTAACTCCTTAAAATTGATTTGGCTTCTAATATCATCATTGTACCTAAGTGTTTCACATTTAACACACTAAAACCGCTATAACTGTAATAAACCTCCAAATTAAGGCATAAATTGAGAAACTTACAATTAATTGATAAAAATACCTCAACTAAGAACATAATACACCTAAAATAATGCCTCATGAATAGATTACTTATCACAAATTTGGATACATCAATAGGTAATCCACCAAGTCGCCGGGTGCTTCTTGAGGGTTGAGACTAAGGCCCTGGATCAACTTGACGAACATGTTCATCAAGCGAGATTTGTCGTCACGTGCGATACCTCTTTTGTGTTGGCAGTCGAGCCGGCAGAAATTGGTATCGTGAAATGGGACAAAACAGACGGAAGGCGATCAACGTTCATGAAATTTTATTTTGTGAACTCAATGATGGAAGGAGAAGCGAGAGCGGTGCTGGACGCAGTAGTCATGGCTAAGGATTCTTCTGAGGATGCTACAATCATTTTCTCGGACAACCTTATAATTATTCAAGATTTTGGGTCGCTATCAACTGCCGATGGTCGGTTCGCCCTTATTGCAACTTAATTGGATCACTTGCGAGAGAGCATGGTAATATGTTCATCTGTCACTTCTCAAGGCGACATAATAGGTTGGCTGACTGTTTCACATGTACTGGACAGAGGGTCGGGACTGTAGAGGGTCATTTACAAATTGGGAACCTTTTATAAAGGTTAGGAATTGGTTGAAATTGGTTGACTCTCTAGAGTCACATTGTTTCTTTATCCGTGAAAAAAGATATCTAAGTACATATATTATTATTTTTCAATATATATTTAAGCTTTGTAATTAATTTTAAATAAATTTAAACTGAACGGTTGGTGAATTTTCTTTTTTTCTAGTTTTTAAAATTGGAGTCGGTTTCGGTTATGATATTCAATTTTTATAAATATTCAATTTCGGTTATGTAAAAATTAAACAATTTAACTAGTCAACGGCATAGAGTCTTGGTTATCCTTCTACACGGTATAGGTTCGGACCGTGTCAATGACACCGAGTCCTAAAATGACTCTCCTATGTAAAAAAAAAATTAAACAATTTTACTTATGATAATTAACTTTTTTTGCATTTAAACTGTTTTGGAATAGATGATAGCCATCATTAGTCGTTTCCAATTAATTTGCGTATTGATTGAGAATTGGACCGGTAGCCCATGCTTGATGCTTTTATTGAGAAACATGTGCCTCAAATTTCTTCAGTTGCCCATCAATATTACCCGAATATATTGGGTGTAGCTATAAATGCAATTTTGTCGACTTGAAAGTTGAGACATAGTAACAAGAGTAAATTAATTACGAAATGTTTAGATGGTGAAAAAAATAAGTTTTCCTTCTTGTAAGAAGAATCACAATCGAAAGTAATAGAAAAATTATTATTTCACTTCGTCAAAAGACATTCCATAATATATCTCTTGCATTTAAAATGATTATTACAACTAAAGGACAAAAAAAACTATAGAAAATATTGGTGAAAATGAGCTCAAATAAAAAAAGCAGGAGAACATGAGTATTTGTCTAGACAAAAAACAAAACGGAAAAGTGATCTTTTAGTGAGAGGATAGACGCCCACTAAATAAGTGGACCGAACCCATTTTGAAAATGTCTCACCACATGTGATGACTCATAAAAACCTACAGACATTTTGTGAATGTTACTACCCACAGGCCAAAAATGCTATCATGTTAGAAATGATAGGAATCCGCTTAATTTGGAGGAAGATGCACGAATAGACATGAAGATCTCACAAAAATAGATCCATTTTGCAAAGGGACCCTAAAGTCGATCTAGCTTAGTGATGCTTATATGCCTTTGCTTTGCATGTGATCATAGAAATTTACTATGTACTATTTGTCATGCTCCTCAACGACATATCAGATGTGAAAGAGAGTTGGTTGTTGAATAAGATTTGCTGAGTAATTATATGCATATGAAAAGATCTTGTATAACAATTCTAACCCTACAATTATTGCAAAAGCAGGTTTTAAAGCCCAAAGAATGTCGAAATAAGCAATAATCTGTAGCTTAGACATTAAATATAAAATAATTTAACTTTAATTTAAAGATTCATTAGAACTGTAACAGGATCTTCTCGGTCATCTAACCAAACTGCTCATTAATTAATGAAGTCTTAAAAAAATAAAAAATTATGGATTCAAATGAAAAGAAAAGAGAATGCATGAATCTTTAACGTTTTCCAATGTTCATATGAATCTAGCTATTGATTATATAACAGTTCACAATCTCTTTATGGAATTTTAGTACTCCCTCCGTCCACAAATGTTTGTCACAATTTCTAAAAATGGATGTCCACAAAAGGTTGTCATTTTAAAATATCAAGAAACTTTTTTACATGTTCTACCAAGTTTATCCTTATTTAATTTTCAAAAAGTAGAAGACATTAATTGCTTTTCTTAATTTTTAAATAGTTGGTTGAGGGTAATTTAGTAAAAGTAGAAGGCATTAATTACTTTTCTTAATCTATGTGAAAAAAAAGGTATGACAAACATTTATGGACGGAGGGAGTAGATGGTAGAAAATGGTGGCGGAATGTAGTGATATCCAGTTCATCAACTAGAAAATGCCAGCATGTGATTTTATGTGCTCATGCATGGAATGCATTTAAAATATTTGTTGTGATGAAGAAAGATTGCTCCATTTTCTTGACAGTGGTGAAGATTCTAACAGAAGCATTAACCAATCGGTTGATTTGGTTGGTATAGTGGAAAAGACATATATCAAATAGAAATGATGCTGTTAGAATTATAAGTTCCCATTTATAATTAAATTTAACGGGTAATTTATAATAATATCTTGTGAAATTTTTTTAATCATCTTTTAATATCTCTATAATAAAACAATTTTTTTTAAATGACTCGAACCCTTTACATAAAAGATAATCAAGATCGTTTGTGGCCTCTTAATTCATTCATCCACATCAATTACACTGATTGTTCTTGACTAATAAATAGATTTAATTGTTTTTTATCCCACTCTATTAGACATCTAAAGGTATCAGTTTCGATCCATATTGATCGTAATCCTCTAATTTTTTATTGTTCTAACGGTTTGGATATCTTACATTCTCACAGAAGACCCGAGTTCGATCCCCTTCAACGGAACAAAACCTTATTTAAGTGCTCACATAAGGGAACATGTTTGGTTCCCGTTAATGGAACACATTTTTTTTCTTTTTTCATGAACCATAAACCATGAATTTTTAATGCTTCTATTTATGTGATAGATTAATCTACTCACGAGACATTACTTTAGAGTTATCATGTGCTTAGTTGAGAGATTTTTCCTTGTATATCCATAGTTTCTCATTTCTTATCAAGTTTTGGATAATTGTTACTTTTAGAGTGATTTGTGCGTAATTTGTCTATTAAATGTGCAACTCTTAGATACTTTTAGAGTAGATCCCAAGACGAGGATAAGAATCGAGAAAGGAAGGTCAAACCCATTTCAAGGAGGACCAAGAGACCACTTTAGAAAGAAAGCAGTTGTCGGCGAGAGTTCCTTTGGTTTCCAGCTATTTTTGGAGTTAGGAGAGCGTAGGAAATGACGGTTCGTGATTTGGATTTGAATTGGAGAAGTTATTAAAGTTGCAGCTGTCGTGGCTCAAACCAGTCCACTTCATGGAAAATATTTTTGGGTTGGATTTGGTCAATTAAAAGAGGCCCCACAACCCATATAACGTATTTATTCCCCATTTTTATCACCATTTTTGCTTTCTTCTTTGTCAATATCGATGAAGCCATATAAGTACTCCAAGCGATCCCAAATTTCACGGGCCGAAGAACATTCAATAAATTTTCAAGTATCTCATTGGACAACCCACACATTAAGATATTCATGGCTTTTTAGCACTTTGGGTGATTTTGTCCTTTCATTGTTCGTAAGTTCATTATACTCCTTCTCTTATTAGGTTACTACGCTAACATCAGTTTCATCGATTACTTCTTTGTATGGCATGAATGGACCTTCCATAACGATTCTAGAAAGCTCGTGATCTTCAACTTTCATAAACTCCTAAATTCTACTTCTCCAAAAAAAATAATAGGTACCTTCAAAAAGTGGAGGTGATGTCTCTATATCTGTGAAATATTAATCTAGTTTACAGACATTATTTTAGATGTATTATGTTCTTAGTTGATGGATTTTTTCTATTTATTAATAGTTTCTTAATTCTTGCCTTGATTTGGAGAATTATTACTTTTAAAGTATTTTTGGTATAATTTGTGTGTTAATGTGAAGTTCTTAGGTAATGTGATTTAATTAGATGTCAAATAAATATCAAGGAGTTAATAAAAGAAGATCCAAGGAGAAATCTAGGGTTAAAAGGAAATAAAGTTGATTTAGGAAAGGAAAAGCTGCCAAAAGAATCTGTCCAGTCGTAGAGACGTCCAACGTTTTGATTACTGCAGATGGTCAGTTAGGAATTTGAAGGAGTCCTTTGATATTCAGACATGTCTTTGAATTTTGGCCGTTTTGATGGGTGGATCATTAAATTTGGCCTAGTAACGAAGGAGTTATAAATTTTACAAACTCAAGAGGTCAACCAGTCCTACAAGTTAATAAAACGAATATGAGTTGGATTAGGACTCCAATAACTTGGTCCATACTCCAAGATTTCGACCAAGCACCTATAAATATACCTCTTTATCTTTGTAAAAATGTCCTTTCTTGTCCTTACTTTCATAGCCTTCATATTATCATCTTAGAGAGAGCTAGAAGACCTAGAGAAGAAATAACAAAAGATTGAAGCATCACAACATCAATTCTATATCTCTCATTTTCTATCAATAGGGTAATTAGCTATAGATCTATGGCTTAACAATACTTCTAAGTTTTATTCTTTTGCTTTGTTTATTAATTGTTTGGATGATTATTTTTTCTAAATCCTAAAACATTATTTTGTTATTTTAATTGATTTGAGCTTGACGTATATCTGTGTTATGTGCTTTGACCTATGCCAGCCCTAGATTTGGCCAATCTTAGAACTTCCCTTGGTAGTTGGATTGTCACGTTGATGGGGGATTCAATTTTTGACAACATCACATAATCGTCTAGTATGCGGTAGTGATCCTAACATGCTTGCCTAACTAGATAGTCATTAAGGTTTGATTTAACCACCGATCATTGCGCAGGGTCCCCTTAACCAAGTCCCCTGATAGTGTAGAGGTTGCCACCTAAGTCCACCCTGACGGGGGTTAGGAGGAGTATAGAATCTTGACTACATATATATTGCTTAATTCACCCCTAAGGTTAGAATAACGACTCAGTAAGATAGGCTCATACTAATAACCCTAAGTTATCATCTTATTTGCATTCTTATTTATTTATTCACGTTAGATAATTATTATCGTATTTATGGTTTTGTATAAACATATAAATTCATCTATGCTATTATTGAATACATGTTTGAGCTAACTACCTAAATCCCTGAGAAAGAACTCTTACTTATTTACTATAACTTGCAAACGATCTGTGCACTTGCAGTGAGTTTCTCGTGGTAGAATTGGGAGTGTACTCTTTTATTATCTTTATTTATTTGTTATTTTATCACACCTTTGCCACCACCATGAGGTATAATAGAAAAAAACTCTTCCAAAAGATTAATTTCCAGCTATTACCGTAGAGTTAGGCTCTAATACCAATTGAAAGTCTTAGAGGGAAGAGGAGTAATGTATCCATATTGGTGATAAAATAATATAGTTTAGAGACGTAATTGTATATGTATTATGTGCTTAGTAAAATAAAAAGGCAGTTCTTTGACAAGCCACTTGAAGCCTTTAGCTTTCTCACTCGATTTTTGTTGAATATTTTTTCGTCTTAGCCCCCTTTTAGCCTAAATCCTTCTTTTTTCGCCACATTACAAGCCGTACCTCTTAGTTTATAGGACTTTTCCATTGGATCTGCACTCGAATCGCAACCCTAAGACTAGTCGTCATTAGACCTTGAGTTTGGGGTGGTGGATTTATCATGGGAAAACACATTAGGATGGGATTTTATGAGTTTGTATATGTGATATATTGATGATGCACTCTTTATTGTAACCCTTTGCCGGGGTCTAGCAAAAAAAAATTAAAATAAGTAGCATGGCACCTCACATCAAAAGAGTGTCATGGCAATCTTATTTAAGAAAAGTAAAAAAGAGAAAAATCTAAAGAAAAGAACTGGGAATGTGTAATCTAATGTAAATCATCATGAATTTGTATTGGGTTTATTTGGGCATTCTGATATAAAGCATAATAGTTGGGTTGAGTGGGAAGATCTTCGAGTGAAACTCAAGCTCGAAAGTGATTTCTTGATCCCTAGTCAAAAGAGAGCTAAAAGCTCACTTCACATTATTTAAATATACGTATCACACCGTTCCTAAGCCTACGCTTTAACCTAAATGATCGTAGGATTTCTAACTACATGGCTACTTAACAATTGAACGATTAGGGAGTAGCTAGTTGGACCATTGGATAGTATGTTAGGATCGATAAACACCCTATAGTCACCATATCAACCTAAGTGAAAACCGCTCCGTCTTGCAATGCAAAATTAATCTAATCTTGAATTTATGATGTGTTTATTGTTTGTATATTATGTGTATGTGTGTATTAGTTCTTAGACATCACTACATGAGACTTACTTGGATAGTTGTTTTAGGATTATTCATTATGTTCTACTTAACTTTTCTTCTTTACTTGAATCGACGTAGGCCCCTCTGAGCTTTATTTTTATTTTATTTTGTCAGGACGACAGAAATTTAAGTTGAGGGTCTTGATATCTCCCCTTTTGTGATTGAATAATCCATTCACGAGAAATCTTTTTGGGGTTTTATATGATGTTTTACACTTTCTTGTCTAGATTTGTCAAGTTTTGGTATTTATGCCGTTTCTTGATATTTTGCGCGTAATTTGTACCTCTAAGGTACTTTTAAGATAGTTTACCTTGAGATGATGATAATAAATGAAGAAAACAAGTCCGCCCCTAGTTATGACGCAAAAAGAAGCTTTGACCACTTTTAGAATGTGAAAGCTTATGCTAGCAAGATTTAGAAAGTGGGTTGTTTGAGTTGCCACACGAGATTGACAATGAATCTGGATAATCCTTTACAGATCTAGAAACTAATTGAATTCAGGAGCGCATGGGACTTAATGGTTCGCGATTCATATCTGAAATGAAGAAGTTATGCTAAGTATCAGTGTCGTGGTTCGAATTAGGAATCTGTTAAGTACAACGTATCTTGGTTGGATTAGGTCACTTAAAAGAGACCCACAACCCAAGAAACTTTTTTAGGCTTATATATACCAGTAAATAACATTAGAAAAAGGTCTTGGAACATCTTGGAACCGCCATTAGTCACTGGAGAAGAGGAGGAACAGCTGGGAGAAGAGGGAAGAAGAAGACAACAACATTGCTGGACCATTCCACCTTAGATTTTAGTGATTATTAGCTCTATCTTTATTAGTTTTTCGTAGTGAACATGATTTTCCTATTATTAGCTACTGTTTTTTTATTATTTAAGTATGAACTAATCATTTAATTGCTTGAGAATTGCTTACGTATGAACCATAGAATACTATTTTGATGTATTTGGATTTTGTGATTACATTATTTAAATAAATTGCATTTTAATTCCGTCGACTATATATCTTGTTCTTAATTAATATCCATATCTTTATCAAATAGTGGGTGATCATGGTAGTCAAATTAGTATCTGGAAGAGGGATACGGTTATGTACATATTGTATAGGCGACTGGTGTGCATTAGTGAGCCGACAGGTCTTGACTAACCATGTAATCATTAATGTATGAACTTGAGTACATATGTTTTCTGGTAAGTTGGATTCTTAATTCTACCCGAAAGGGAGTTGGTAAGAATAATGAATCCGGATTAACGTAAAATATCCAATTTCCCTTATATTAAGAAACACCGAATTAGCTGATTTCGGGGATTACTAGAAAGTCTCAAGAATACCTTTCTCATACTCACTCTTTTCGTATTTATTTTATTTACATTTCATGTTTAATTATTTGCATTTTAGTTTAATTAACAAAAACCAAACAAACATTTATTTATATTATTTTTCATTTACCTTGCAACTAAACTGTTATACTCGTAAACACATAAATTATAACCCTGATAGTCCCTACGGAGACGATATACCCAGTTACTTACTTTATATTACTTGTTAATGACCAGTGCACTTGCGGGGAGTCATCATTTTTTATTTGTTGATTAATCATCACACCTTGGGAGATGACATCCTCTCACTTTGCTTATCTTTGTTTTTGGCTTACCATTTCTTTCATGATTCCCAAAGTATTGATATCTATATATCCTCCACCATACCCCTTTACTTCGGGGAGAATGAAATATTTTCTTTTAGCTTACTTTCCCTTTTAGTGTTGGATTGTGTATTCTTTTATCTTTCTTCAAAAATATTCATACTTGTTCGTGATTTTTGTAAGTTCGGCTATGTTTTGATTGATTGAATCTTTGGTTCGAGAATATAGTTGCTTGATCTTCATTTGTACTTTTTGAACAAAAATAGTTGGTACAATGATTTGATTTGTCGAGATTCTGAGATCGAAAAAATACTTGAGCTCCCTAAGTTTCGAGCTTGTATTCCTTTGATAGTCGTAACCTTTGATTGTCTGCCTTTGGGTTTAATTTATCCAACATCTCTACTTCCAGAAGATGAAATAAATGATCTACTTTGTATTGTTAGGATTAATATTCCATGTTCATACAATGCTGACTCATTGACCGAGCTTCTGAGTATTCATTGTGTGCGACACGATGGTCGGCCTTTTAATAATTTCAAAATATGCCATCGTGAGAGTCAGTCTTCGGTTTAGTTAAAAAGTTTTGTTATTTCAACACTTTAGGTTAGGATTCGATTATTCCAACCCAATGATTTATGAACATAGGTGGCCACGTAAAAACTTTTGATTTTTTGACATTTTCAAGTCGGGATTCCATTTGGTCGACCCCCAAGTGAAATTCCAACCTAAAAGGGGTTCAAATTATAGCTTAAACTAATAATTGAAAATTATTAAAAAAACAATTTAATCATAAATAACGGAAAAATCGGATGGAATCCGTTCACATGGGGTAAACTAGCACGGAATTTTCGTATAGTGGGTAAAAAGGCATGCTTTAAAAAGTAGGGAATTAACTGACAAATTGGTAATATTACATTGTACAAATAGTGTATTTACTCTACATGAATGTATTTTTATATAATGATACATATGGGTAAACTGACGATACGAGGCACATCAAGTCCTTTATAAAAAATTTAGGCAAATTTATCTACCACAAATTTATATCTAATTATACGTGTACCATGTGAGAATGAATCTACATGATTGTATCTTTCAATATTTGGCACAAATTTTGTAGTCGACATTCTTGAATGAACTTTTATTCGATATCATTGTTGTTCATTAGTATTGTGTATGATAATTTGTGCACACTATTTCATCACCGACAAATTATTTTTTAATTCCATATATTTGTGAATTAGTATAAAGGAAAGAGATATTTATATCTCATGTAAAAATATTTAACACCTGATATTGTAAAAAACTATTATTTTTCAATTACATTATCAACTTTCTTTTGGAGCATATCATGATATAAAAACAATGTTAAATTTTTGAAGTGTCAACTTGATTATACTACTCAAAATTGTAATATATTGGAATCAATAGATTGACTATTTTTATGTGTTGCAACAGGGTTTTTTTTTTCAAATGAAATCAATAGGAGTATAAATTTTTAAAGTAAAAAGTATGACTTGGTCACTTTATTTATGAATGCACCTCATCTAAGCATCACACTTATAATTTATTTGTGAAGATTATGATCCATTTCATAATTATTTTTCAACTCTTCATCTGTAATGAGAATTTTGTTTTATACATAATATTTTATTAAACTACCAACTCGTTTGAGCATATAAAGATATAAAATATCATATATCTTCTTACATATAAATTTTTGCCACTTGGTTTCTTAAATTTTTTGGAGAGTTGAATATATTTAAGTGATATAGTGTTAATTCATTTTTCATCATATATAATATATTTTGCAATAAGATACTTACATTTTTTTTCATTGGATGATCAAATTTTAATAATTGCGCTTGGAATATAATTTTTTAAAAATTCGTCACGATCTGTAAGGGATTTGAAGTAGAGAACGTGCAATAATAAACCAAATCTCTTGACGAGGAAACAAAATGAAATGCATGAACATTGAAGTACAAATTCTAGACATATTACAATTTATTTATTTTTAATCAATTTTTCAAACCTGATTTTGGTTTGTCGAAATATACATATTTATTGTGATATATTTCAAAAAGTTATACTATATTAAATGATATATGTATAGCTTACATATACAAATATGTACAATTTGAATAATTTATTCAATGAATTATGCGATATTTAATAATTTTCACATAAGACACATACATGTGTGCATCTTATATAATTATCATATGATATGCATATATTTTCACATCAAAGATATATATTTTGTGTATAGGCCTTGTGTAGAATTTGATTCGAAAAAAGTTTACATTTTACTTTTACCTAACATAAACATGAAATGAATATGATCAAGTATCATAATATCATATACGATTAATAATATCAAAAATATATATAATTAGATTAAATTATAAAATAAATATTTATTTGAAAAATTAATGGTAACACTATCGTATTGAAACTATATTATGAAAGTAAGAACAGAATCAATTTTTTTTATTAAAATATATTATTAAAGTAAGAATAAAATTAAAAAGAAAATTAGAAAGGAAAAAAAGAATAATTTTATTGATTCGATGGAATAGGTAATCAATATACGTGCATGGTCACGACCATGTCTATGGCCATAGTTAGGAGCTGACATGACATTCACTTCAAATTATACTTCCGAACTAGTGGGTGGTTATTAATAGTTTTTTTATCAAAAGCTCAATATTTTTTTTCGTCACAAAAAGACGTGAAATTAGTCTGTGGTATTTTTTGAAACCTCTCGTAAAAGCATCTTCGAGGCGTGAAAGGTAAAAAAATGTTTTCTCTCACATTTTTGTCAGAAATCTTAAGTCTGTATAAATTCAATTGAGAACTAATTTTAAATAATGTAGAATTATACTCACTTACAATTTAAAATCATGCAATCGGAGGTGAGCCCAATTATAACGAGGTTTAGGAAGTATCACTGTTTTGTGGTGGTCAAATCAATCTTTCAAGTTTTTCCAAAGTTCACGCTAGTGTTTTTCAATTAGGTACTTAGATTTCAAGCCTTCGTGGAGATGGTGGTGAATTATAATCATTTTTTTAACGCGACCCTGAACGATGGTTGTATTTCCTTTCTTGATGGCATCTCCAAGATTCTTCGCACCTAGTGAATTTCAACATCCAAGTATCATGACAAGTAGATGTCTCTCGAAAGGCCGAGAGCAACAAAATCGAGTTTCGTGAGATTTGACATGCAATCATGTAATAAAATAAATTTATTAGTGTGTGTAGAAGAAGTATCATAAAATATCATGAAATACTTAATTAATTGAACGAATTCAATTTTATCTTACATTTGATATTGATTAAATAAAGATAAATCAAAAAAATGAATTATATTATATCATAATCTCGTGGAAGATTAGTCCACTCATATGCAGAAAATTGGTATGTCATAATCTTAAAGATATTATGGTATAATATGTTGATATCTACATAATATTGAGGTAAAAAAATTAAAATGAATAAATTTATTGGTTAATACGATATTTATTGATATGCGTATAAAATGCATCTCTAAATGCCATATGTATTGTTTATTTTTTTTTTCCAAAAAAGTTATACTTTCGCATAACTTACATATTATAATTATGTCCTATATTTATTCTCATTATAAGTTATGTTATATCAGCGGATATACATAAAATACGTATATAACTTGTGTATAAGTCCTATTTTTTCATAGATTATGTTATATCAGAGGATATACACATAAAATATATATACAACTAATGTATATGCTTTATATAATATGCTATTAAATGGAATTTTATTTTTTCAGTAATAAAAATACATTATACATATTATACTTATGTATAATAAAAGTAAAATAAATAAATGAAATTATTTATAAAGCTTTAATAAAGGATTTTCAGAATTAAGAAACATATTACACATTCGTAAATATCTATGGAAAGACAGAGCTATCCTCGATGATATAAAAATATGGCCAAAGCCCACAACAATGTTTATATTCGTGGGAACGGAAGAACGACGAATAAGGTTGCAGATTGGCCGTTAAGGCTTTTCTACTTTTATTCTCCCTCTCACTTGGTTATGTAATATTTCTCTTGATTTGAATACTCTTTCTTGTAATGACTGTTGTTTTTGGGGTACTGGTGTGGGTTAATCCCTTTTGCCCTTTGATTTTATTTATATAAATCCATTTGATTAAAAAAACACATTCATAAAGTAAAAAAACAAAAAAAATTCATCATAATTATATACATATTCATACACATAATTTTTCTTTTCTTTGTAATGTTGGAGGAAAACTAAGTTTCTTCATGAAAATATTTCATTCGAAAAAGAATATCAATGTATGTACATATCTAATACACGTCAAAATATGTGTTTAAAAATAATCAAGCTTTAATTGAATTGATGGTCAATACATATTCCATAAAAAATTATAAAAGAATACCAATGACGCAGAAGATTGCTTTATACAATTACGTAACGTGCATGATTTCTTTTTTTCTTTTATCAGTCCAAGCTAAATATTTTTTTATTCTGTTCTTGATAGTAAAGCTCACCATACATCATATTTAAGCATGACTATTTTCTATTGATAAACATTTTTTGAGAACGAGACAAAAAAAAGGATTAAATGAATGAATTACTTAGTATATAGAAAGTAGAGGCTATCGTACTAATAACGTGTATTGAACGGTAGAAAGAAGAAAAAATATCATTTTGTTGATTATAAGAGAGTGTGAAGATTACATAGTAGAGACTCTTATTCATAGGCAATAGACCACCCCATCTAATATATAATCCTAGAGTAATGATATATATACCACCCAATTACCATTCATGACGTGACGTGAATTAATTGACATTAAATCGTTAATCAGATCAAAAATTAAATAGATTAACGATTTATAGCCAATCAATTCACGCCACATCATGGATGATATATTTGGATGGTATACAGTGACGTGACAGAGCTATGTACATGCTAATTGGGCTGAAATCCATGCTCAATTTTAAAAGAAAATAATTTATTATATATTTTGAATATTTTTTATAATTCTTTTCATTTTATCTTATTCTTATTTTGTATAACCACTGATATATACTTTTACGATTGAATTTTATGATTTTTTTTAAAAAATAAAATTAATAAAATGAAATTGTAATTTATGAAAAATTGTATGGCAAACGAATTTCATATAATTGATAACGTTAAGTTTTAAATTATATATTTAGTTGTTTTATGTCGTTTTTCGTAAAATATTAAAAAAATTCATAGATGTTATTTCAATTTTCTTTATACTTAAATCTACCCTTATTTATGATCCTGAATTCACCACTGTTTGTATATATCATTACTCATAATCCTATAACTAATTGTTGCCTTGTAAAAATCCAGACATTTGTAATTTTGCAAAACATTTGACGTCGGGTATATATATAGAGTAATGATATATGTCACCCCTTTTCATGTCACCTTTTTATCACCCTTCTATATATATGTTTTGATTTCCTTGAATAGAAGATAGAGAAAAATTAAATAGAATAGAGAAATCCATTCATTGGTACATGTAGGCATACACGTAGGAGGTGATAAAAGAGTGATACAAAAAGGGTGACAAATATCATTACTCATATATATATGGATACCCATATTCACTATTCAAAGAACCTACAGTCGAGCAAAGGCGGTATCATATTCCTCCAAAGCACAACGGAGGCGTAATAGTCGAGCAAAGGCGGTATCATATTCCTCCAAAGCACAACGGAGGCGTAATACAGTTCAGTTAATTTAAGGACCACATTAAAATGGAGAAGCTTCACGGAGGACCACCTACATGCCTCAGGACCTTGTGGTCCCACATTTCTCGCTGGCCATTCGTTGATCAATTATACTTAATTTTCCTACTTATCGTTTTTATCAATTATACTTAATTTTCATGACTATAAGAGGTCTAATTAGTTTTGCAGGAGATATGTGTTTGAGACTTTGACAATGGTTTGTGACTTGTGTCATAACTTATGTGGTTAGAATTTGTGGTTTAGCTCACATGAAAATAGTGACACCTTTTTGTAAAGCAAATTGGTCATGACTTTTTTTTTTTCCGTCAAAAAATTGGTCATGATTTTTTTGGGTCTTTACTCTTTAATTTATAAGGTTCAAAAGACCCCTTCATTTTTTGTTTTAAATCCTGCAATAATAGTTGGTGTAGTTAATAACCAACTAAATAAAGCTAAAAACCTAATATACCCCTAACTCTTGACCCACAGTGAAACCCACCAAACCTAGACAAAAGCTCCATTAAGGTGTCGAAATCCCCCACCCCCATTCACTCTGCTCTCTCTATCTCTCTCTCGATTTCTCTCTCTACCCAGGCGAACCACCCACCCCCACTGCTCTCTACCCCGTCGCGCTGCTGGAGAACCCCACCCCCACCCCGTCGCGCCGCACCACCACCCCCTTCCCACTGACGCTGCACCCCACCACCACCGTAGAACTGCACCCCACCACCATAAACGTTGCACCCCACCACCACCGTTGTTCACCATCCCAGATCTGCATCACCAACACCACTACAAACACCATTAACACCCCCATCTCCTTCATCACTAACACCAACCAACAACTGCTGCTTCACCGTGGATCTGCAGCACCAACACCACCCAAACTGCTGCTTCACCGTGGATCTGCAGCACCACCGCTCTTCTCGCGCAGGAAAGCCACCATACACCACCACTCTGCACCACCTTCCACTCCAAGCTGCTGCAGATCTGGATCTGGTGAAGTACAACACCACCAACATCTCCTCCGCTGCTCAGATCCACCACCACCACGCTTCACCCACCGTGGCCCTGTTGCTGCTGCTGCTGCTGTATCTTCGACAACATCCACCAGTTCAGATCAGTTCATCCCACCACCAACAACCCTACTACCCCGTCCAGCGCCGCCTACAGTTCGAAAGCAGCCACCAGCAAGAACCCGTTCAGATCTGTTCATCTCACCAGATGGGGCCAGCCTGCGTTCGAAACCGCCACCACGCCACCTCCATCAGCAGACTCCACGACTTTTCTGTTTGTTGGGTCCTGCCCTATTAGGCTCAAGTTGGATAATGGGTCTAGCCCATTGGGCTCAAATTTGATGTTGGGCAGTTGATTAATTTTTTTGTTCATGTTGGGCCAGCCCCATATAGTTATAGATATTTTTCTGTTGTAATGGGTACAGTCCTAGGCCCATATAGACGTATCATGGGCTAGACCCATATAGGGTATTGTATAGCATGGGCTAGCCCCATATAGGGTTTTTGTGCAGTAGAAAACATAATAAAAATAATTCACTTTGTTTATTTAAGTTATTCTTAATAGGTACAAAGTTATTCTTAATGGTACGACCCAAAAAACAATTTGAAGGGTATGAGTCTGGCCCCATATGACTATAAAATGTAAAAGACTTAGTAAAAAAACTTAAAAAACCTATTGGAAAAAATTGAATTGGATCCGTACCCATTACGCTATAATTTAGAACACGATAAACTCGGGTTGGGTCCGTACCCAATAAGAACAGGGGTAAAGAGGTAAAAAATCCAACCTAGCAAAATGAAATTGGGACTTAAAAAATAACTTTTGCCAACTAGGATTTTAATCAAAACGTTTTGAAAAGTTGGGATCTAATTTATAATTTCCTCGATTTTTTCCCACAAATTGGTCATGACTAGTGAACGAAGTAAGCAGCCTAAAAGCAGTTTAGGTTAGCTCAGTTCAGAGCTTTAGTTATCATTTTAAGCAGCCATGTAAAAAAAAAATAGTTATCATTTTAAGCGGCCATGCAAAAAAAAAAAGTAGCTCGAAAATGGTACGACCTAATTGCACTCTTTATCGAAATTAAGAAAGAATTAAGTGTAACATACCACTTGAAACAATTTCAGTTAATTTTACCAAAATTATATGGTGTCATATATGATGGATTATAAAACCAAACAATAAACAAGTTTAAAAGAACGCAACTAGTATAAATCCCTAAATTTTGAAAATGAAAGTCATATTTACAGCTTAGCATAAAAGTAATTCCTAACTAAATTTTGATAAAGTACAAAACATATGACTTCTTGATCGAGCACGTTCCTTCTAAGTGTCACCTTCTACTGTCTCATCTTAGTGGGATCTTAAATTAGATTCCTTCAATAGGAGTGTCACTAGTGTATATCTTTTAAGGTCGTAAACGAGTCGAGTCGAATACTAAATGTGTGGGCTTATTTGTTAAACTTCTCGAGTAGAGCGGAGCCGAGCTCAGATTTAAACGAGTTGAGCTCACGTTTAAACGAGTCGACCAGAGTTTTCAACGATCCAAGTTATAGATATTAAAACTTGTTTATTTCACTTATATAACAAGTTTTTTCAGTGGCGAATGAGCAGTCTGTTCTTTTATGGTTAAAACCGAACTTCCCTAAACTGATGAATTTTGATGGAATGTGTGGTATAAAAATATGAAGCGTAATATTGATCCATAATTTATAAATATAAATGAGTCATTCATGAATGAATTAGGGTGTGATTGTTTACTTAATGAGTTTAAATTGGAGCGTATATTCGAGTCGATCTCGAAATACTGAATTTCTATTGTAAGAGTTCTAATATATCTCAAATACAGTGTGAACGAAAGACTTCTATACATAGAATATCCAGCTGTACTAGAAAGATAAAGCGATGCAAATTGGATATCAGATTCCACAGACTCAAAATCCATAAGTGAATTTCTCTACATTTTAAAAGGAGCAAACATGTCTTGGAAATCCACTAATAAAACGTGCATAGACAGATCCACCATGGAATCTGAGTTTATAAATTTGGACAAAGCTAGCGAGGAAGTCGAGTGGATTCAAAATTCTTTAGAGGATATTCCAAATTGGCCAAAACATGTGTCAACTATTTGCATACACTTTGATAGTCAAAGTGCCATTTCTAGAGCATTAAGTGAGATGTATAATGGTAAGACTAGACACATACGTTGTAGACACAATACCGCCATACAACTTCTCTCAAACGGGATTATCACAATTGATTACGCCCTGTCAAATGATAACATATCGGATCCATTGACCAAAGATCTACAAAGAGAGCACGTATGAGTGTTGACAAGAGGAATGAGTCTGAAGCCTATAAAAATAAATTACCATGATGGGAACCTTATCTAGTAGAGTGAGATCCCACAATCTAGTTTCGAAGGATAAACTGAATCATGAAACTACATCTCAGTACAATGTATTGTAGGGAGACCTACCTATTCTTAGTACAAAGTAGATATTACTACCTATACCAGTGAAAGATCAGTTAAATTTTTATTGGTTCTTGTATCTTAGATAACATAAGATAGAGTAATCCAAAATAATTTAGACAAGAGACTACCTATATGAATAACATGGGTTGGGCCACCCTACGAGAATCTTTTAAGGTAATTTTTTTGACAATTATTCATGAAATACCAGGATTTGTCCAAGGTTGTAAATGGACACAATCGTGAGAACCAACTAATGTTTGGAAGGATACTATGTAAGAAATTTTGACTTGGCTTACAAAAACGCTGAATAGTTCAAGATATCACGTTCACTGGTTAGCAACTAAATCCGATAACCGTTACTAGAGAAGGTTCATGGTCAAAAGCTACATTTCTCAATATAGTATTTTTCTACACCCCCCCCCCCCCCCCTCTCTCTCTCTCTCTCTCTCTCTCTCTCTCTCTCTCTCTCTCTCTCTCTCTCTCTCTCTCTCTCTCTCTCTCTCTCTTTCTCTCTCTCTCTCTATATCTCTCTCTCGCGTATTTTGTAGTTGGTTAGTATATTTCACTCATGTGGGTATTGTTGGTCAAATAGGTTTTACCCAAGTGTTGACCGGATTGATAATAAATTGATTAATACGTTTATCTAATTGTAAAGACTAATGTAATATATTCACTTGGTTAAAAATTATTCGAAGTTGAATGAGAAATTCAGTCATAATTTCTTTATAAAAAATAAATAAATAATTTTTTTTAATTTATTTGTATGTTTATATATATATATATATATATTATATAGTAGAAAGAAGAATAATGAAAAAATTTAATTTTTTACTGTTGGGCTAGACCCTATAGTTGTTTAAATTTATTTTTCATGTGCAAATTTTTAGCATTGTCATTGTGTCAAGCCTAATAGTTAATGTGTAATAAATATTAAAAATTCATTAGCATTGGGTTAGGCGCAATATTTATGTCTTTTACTAATTAACGTATCTTTTATTTAAATGACACAAACTCTAAATTCACAAGACTATGTAATGGATGTCTAGCCACCTATTTATTTTCTATAAATAGTTAGTCAACTTAAACATTTGACTTATCTAGTTTTTTAAGGTATTGAACATTAAATTATTAAAGAGATAGATAGAAAAGAACTAACATTATTAAGTTCATTGAAATTCCGAAGAATTCGTGTGTCCGTTTTTCGGAACAGTTTTGTCGTTATCTTGGGGGTTGAAGCCCAAAAAGAGTAATACACCTGTACGTGAACCAAATACCTTAAAGACATCAGATCCGATCCGAATCTCGACAAGTAAAGTTGTTTATTCATTTACTTCTTTTGTACTTTCATTTTTGCATTACTATTCATAATAGTTTTCTTCTTTATAAAATTAGTAACATTAAAGACTTTGGAGCCATTCATATTTTTTTTAACACCACATATTCTCTAATATCTTGGATATCCAATAAATGGATGTATTTTCTCATGAGATTGCTCGTAATTATCTATTACGATGCAGAATTGGGGATAGATTGAAGAAGAAGAAGAAGACTTTATTAATCTTTTGCATATATTTTTATTATTCTTACAAATGTACTAATTAAACAAATTCTATTGACCGTTATATAGCCGTTGTCCGTTTCTAAATTCATAAGAGTAAATAACATTTTTGCCCCTGAGTTTGTACCCGATTGACAGGTTGCCCCCAAATCTTTAAAATGCGACTGTGTACCCCTTAATTTTTGCTCTTGTGACCCGTTGCCCCTAATAACGTTTTCCGTCCATTCTTGCCGTTAAGACTAACGTGGTTTATCCATGTCACCTTTTTATTTAATTTTAATCCTAATTCTAATTAATTAAGTAAAACCAAGGGTAAAATAGGTTTTTGATAAAAAAATTAATATTATTAATAAAAATAATAAACCCCCCCATCCCCCCATCCCCCCACCCCCACCACCCCTACCCCTACCCCCATCCCCCCTCTCTTCCCCTTCTTCTTCTTCCCGTCTGGTTCTTCTGAAAAAAAATCAAGCAAACTCCATTTCACTAGTCTGCAGACATGCCATACAATTGAAGAACCTTCGACTCAAGGTTATTTGTCCAACCGTATTGAAGTTAATCGGTAATCTGTTTATCTTTTCTCTAGATCATATTCTGATTAAAATAATCACAATCAATTTACAATTTTCTTTTGAAGATTATGAAGAAGAAATCATCCAAAAGGAATCGTAAAACCATTGTCAGACCAAGTGATTGTGAAATTGTAAGTAATAAAATCGACAAAATAAGTCAATTGCCTGATGATGTTCTTCATTATATCTTTTCTTTTGCTACCATTGTTGATATGGTGCGTTCGAGTGTCCTGTCTCGAAGATGGAAATCTGTATGGCTCACCATGCCTTACTTGAATTTTGATTTTCGTATACATCCGCTTAATATTCCCATACCCATCCACGATTTTTGCTGATGAACTGTTCGTTGAAATTAAGCTTCGTTTACCATCTGTAACCCAATCAAGAACACCATTTAAACAAGGATCGAATGATTCATGAAGCCCATGATTCGGTGTTTCATCGATTCTTTTCCAAGAATTTGTCCCGAGAGTATGAATTTCAACCACCATTTTCGCAGGTTCGACAGAGTTAGAAGTCATGAAATGAAGGACTTTGTATTGTTTAGTTTTTGAAGAAAACCCAAATGTGGATTTATTGAGATAAGCTCAGAAAGTGATGTACCAATGAGCAGAGTTTGCTTGATTTTTTTTAGAAGAACCAGACGGGAAGAAGAAGAAGAATGGGGAAGAAGAAGAAGGGGAAGAGACGGGGGAGGGGGGAGGGGGTGTCTCGGTGGGGGTGGGGTGGGGTGGGGGGTTGGGGGATGGGGGGGGGTTTATTATTTTTATAAATAATATTAAAACTATTATCAAAAACCTATTTTACCCTTGGTTTTACTTAATTAATTGATTAATTAGAATTAGGATTAAAAAAAAGTTGACATGGAAAAGCCACGTCAGACTTAACGGCAAAAATGGACGGATCACAAGAGCAAAAATTAGGGGGCAAACAGTCGCATTTTAAAGATTAGGAGGCAACCTGTCAATCAGGTACAAATTCAGGGGGCAAAAATGCTATTTACTCAATTCATAATTCAAATAATCCCTCCAAAAATCATTCTGTTCCACTAAATTTGTCCACTTAGTTTTTCACATATATTAAGAAACATAATAAATGCATTCACCATTACAAAAATAACCCTAATAAATTATCTTGATATCTTAAATGTGTATTGGATATATAAATTTCAATATATTACTAAGGGTAATAGTGGAAAAAGTAGGAAAGAAAGTGTCTTGAACTCCTAAATGGACAATATATTTGGAACATTATATTTAGTAAGTGGACAATTTGAATGGAACAGAGAGAGTATATTGTCGTACCCAATTTAAAGACCTTGCCTTCAAGGTTCTGTTGATAAAAATCATCTTTAAAAGTACCAATGTGTTTTTAAACAAATAAAAAAGTCATGATTGTTCTAAACTTTGATCATATAAAAGAAGGTACATTAAAAATAATATTACCGATATAATGATTCTCTCAAAAATTAAAATAAAATATATTGATAGCCAATTCAAATAATATTTCTAAATAAATATGTTTTCCATCAAATTATTTTTTCCAATAACAGTATGATTATCTCTTCCTTCATCGATCAAATCATGTCCTTTGTAACAAATAAAATTATTACAATCAACAACAGAAATAAGATATAAAGATTTCATATCAAATTGTGATTGTTTTTTAGAATATTTTTTTTGACATTTGCACAACCGAGACATGGATTTATTTATATTGATCTGAATTTCCCATAATAACATTCTTTATAATTCAAAATTTAACACTAGAGTCCGAAATTCCAATTACCTTCTTACCCTTTTTTTGTTTTCCCCCGTATAATATATATATATATATATATATATATATATATATATATATATATATATATATATATATATATTAATTTAGACAGAAATATTTTAAAACCCTAAACCTCCTCTATATTTTCTCTCTCTTCTCTCTCTAAAACTCCCGTTGCTTATTCTTCCACCACATTCCAGTCATGGCAGCTCCACCACAAAACCAAATCTTAGATCTCTTTTCTCTTTCCTCCTCTTTCTCACCGGATCTGCTATGGCATCCATGGCAGCTCTCTCACTAGCGACCATCGAAGCTCTTCTTAGATCTCGTGGTGGTTCGAGGTGGTGCAGCGGAGGTGACGAAGCTTGGTTCGCAGGTGTTCAAGTTTCGTGAAGTTGGAGCTTAGATCTGCCATGGATTTGGTTTCGTTCATGTTCAAGCTTCGAAGGTGGACAAATTCAGATCTGCAGGTAGTGGTGGTGCGAGGTGGCGTTTCTAGGAGTTGTTCTTCACTCCAGCGCCAGAATCTTCATGTCCTCGAACTATAATCAGCAAGTTCGAACCATGCTCAGAAAGTTCGAACCATGCTCAACAAGTTCGAACCATTCTCAGCAAATTCAAACCATGCTCAGTAAGTTCGAACCATGCTCAGGAAGTTCAAACCATATTCAGTAAGTTTGCGCTCATAAGTTTTGCGCTCAGAATTTTCTGGAAGGTTGCCTTCTCCAATGTCGTTTATTTCCACATCGCAAAGCTAGATTAGATTACTTTTTTTCTAGAAATGTAATAGATTTGTGTTAGATTATATTACTTTTTTTTTCCTAAAAAGTTGTGAAATGCCTGTTTTATGATTTGCTCAGATTTTTTGTTAAATGCTCAAAAGTTTTTGTGAAATGCTCAGAAGTTTTACTTGTGTGCTCAGAAGTATTCTGAAATGCTCAGAAGTTTTGTGAAATGAGCATACGAGCATGCTCAGTACTTTATGCTCAGAACTTTTTCCATGCTCTAGTAAAATATGCTCAAAACTTTTTCCGGCAGTGGTTGGTGGTGGTGGTCGGTGGTTGTGGCCGGAGCTGGAAATTATTGATTGTTAATAAAGGAGGAGAAAGAAAAAATGATAAAAGAGATGAAAGATTAATGGTAATGGAGGAAAGAGAATAATGATAATAGAGGAGAGAGAATAATCTATTTTTTTGTCTTATATACATTATAAGGGTAGTAATGACATTTGTCAATTTTGAGGCCTCTAAGTAGAAAAGAGAGATCACTTGGTTCTCATATTACACTAAGATACTCCCCGCGACCTCTTGAGTAATTGACCCTAAAATAAAAAAAAAAAGTTACATAATTTGAAAAATGAAAAAAGACCGACTCAAGATACAAGTAAAAAAATTTATTAATCTTTTGCATTATATACTTATTATTCCTTCAAATGTACTAGTTATATAAATTTTATTTTGACAATTCCATAGTTGTTGATAGTGTCTAAATTTATAATTCATAATGTTAGACAATCGATTTTTCCAAAAGTTTAAGCTATCAAAAAGATTTGTTTTATACATTGTATATGAGTTTTTACATGTTCAATACATAATTTATAATTTAAATAATCCCTTCAAAAATCATTACAGATTAATTTTGGATAGCTGTAGTTTTTATATTTGTCTATTATGATGCCTCGCTTAGTCCAAAAAAGAAAAAGAAATAAAGAAAAACTAATTGCATTCGATCATTTCTGTTGCATCTTGAGATATTCTCCAATTTATAAGAGATAATTTATTTATGTCTTGGGTTGGAACATAAGAGATAAGTAAGAACTACTTTTCTTGATTTGTAAAAGAGAAGAAACGTGACATTTTATCTTCTTTATAATTTGTGGATTCTAGTAACACTAGATTTTCAGTTCACATGTTACATGAGAGCTTCAACATTGTTCACAAAACTTAATTAAATGCACGTATAAATGGCCTAAGGTGGAGAGCTGACTTATGAATTGTCTATATCCATTTAATTATATCTCTCCCAAAGTATCGGATGTCTAACAGTATCACGTAGGCCCTACCAAATTGACTATATGATTGTTACCCCACCTATAATTCTTGACGACGGGGTATGAAGGTGGGTTGGGGGACGTGGATTGTTTAGTGTATTATATTATGTCTTAAATCTTGATCATTCACCTAAAGTAAACCGTAAACTAAGTGGGTTACCTTTATTCTATGAAAAAGAAACAGGCGCAAGGAAGCTTCATCAATCTTCTTATCATAGTAGCATAAAAAGGGTTACGACGTATTTTCTTTTCTCATATAAAACAAATTTCATGAATTGATAGGGTGAGTTAACTTAGCCCTAATTTCGAAAAACCAAAAATATATGTATAACTTGTTATGTTTGTTTAAATATACCAGAAGACTTCAAGAAATATCAATCACATAAAAAGAAAAAGAATTGTTAAAACTGCAATATTAGTGATTTAGGTTAGATTCAACATATAAGCTCTCTAGTATGTTAGTTTCAATCTCATAATACAATAATGATCCATTTAATAAAACAGATATATTAAATCTTTATACAAATAATAATTCAAATAGTGTTTTTCATACAAATCAACCTAAGTCGTGGCATTTTTTACGCTATATTCGAGGAAATGGAGACCGAATTATATCTTGGATCTACAATGATGAGTTCCTTGAATTTCATTGCAAAGCTTATGCACATAAAGGTAAAAAACAAGTGGTCTAACACATCTTTCACCGAGCTATTGGAACTGATTGGGCGTGTTTTGCCCAAACCTCACAATTTGCCTGGGTCTTACGAGGAATGCAACAAGAAGTTGAAAAGTATGGGTATGGGTTACACTACTATTGATGTTTGCTTGAATGATTGTGCCATTTTTTACAAGGAGAATGAATCTCTCGACAAGTGTCCAGTATGCAGTGAGTCTAGATGGGATCCGAAAAAGGGTAGTTTTGTTATTTTTCGATTTCCCCGAGGTTGCAGCGTCTATACACATCGAAACACACAGCCGAAGACATGATATGGCACCGTACTGGAAAAAGTACCGATCCAAATGTGTTGCGTCATCCGGTTGATGGTGATAGTTGGAAGAGATTTGCAGCGCTACATCCTGAGTTTGCTAGCGAACCTCGTAATGTATATTTGGGTCTTGGTATCGATGGTTTTTGTCCTTTCACTATGCAGAACAACTGGTACAGCATGTGACCAGTTATATTGACTGTATACAACTTGCCACCGTGGGTATGCATGAAGGAAACCACATTTCAGCTTTTTTGTTGATTCCGGGTGCTCGTTCACCCGGTAAGGACATGGATGTCTACCTCCGCCCTATGATAAATAAGTTGGACGAGTTGTGGGATAAAGGGATCCTTACGTATGATGCCCACAAAAAGGAAGAGTTTACGATGAAAGTTTGTTTGTTGTCCACTACTAATGACTACCCCGCTAGGTCATACACATCAGGTTGGCAGGGTCAAGGTTACTTAGCGTGTCCAGAATGCATGGATTCTACTCCGGCGTTGAGGGTGAAAAAAGGTGTAGTATATTTTGATCATAGACAATGGTTATCTACGAGACACCGGCTTAGAAAAGACTAAACTTTGTATCCCGGTGAAGAAACGAGGGCCCATCCGAGGAAATATAGTCCGGCAGATATTCAAACACAGCTAGATGGGTTGCCCATTGTGTTTCTTGGTAAACACAAGGATTTTGGGGGCAAAGTGACGAAAAAAACGGGTCCTCGCGAGTTTAACTGGAAGAAGAAGAGTATTTTTTATCACTTACCTTATTGGTCAGAAAATCTGTTAAAACATAACATCGATGTTATGCATTGCGAGAAGAATGTTTGCGATAGCTTGCTCGGTACAGTTGTAGGACTTGATGGGAAACACAACAAAGATAACGCGGAGGCGAGAATGGATCTTAAAGATATGGGCCTCAGGAAAGAATTGTGGTTGATAACAAGAGGAGGTAAATCGGTACTGAAGCGAGGAAAGTATACGTTGTTTACTGATAAGTGGAAATTATTTCTTGACTGGTTGAAGACACAAAAGTTTCCCGATGGTTTTGCGTCTAGTTTGAGCAATAATGTACAAAGCGACACATGTAAGATTATTGGAATAAAATCCCATGACTGTCACATAATGATGCAGTATCTTTTTGTGGCTAGTTTACCCGGGCTTGTAGAGAATAAATCAATTAGCGATGCGATCATTGGGTTGGCTAACGTGTTTATAGTCGTTTGTAACAAGAATTTGAGTAGGAAAGAGTTGGAATCTGGTAAAAACGGAGTGGTTGAAGTGATGTGCAAACTAGAATTGATTTTACCTCCATCATTTTTTTGATATAATGATCCACTTGGTGATACACTTATACGACGAAGCATTATTAGGGGATCCCGTTCAAATGCGGTGGATGTATCTATTTGAAAGGTATTTGAAAAAGTTAAAATAGTATATTCGGAACCCTGCTAGGCCAAAGGGTTCAATCGCTGAGGGTTATGTTGTTGAAGAGACGTTGACATTCATATCACGGTATCTTCAATGATCCGGGTAGATACAACGACCCACTGCCTAAACCGAAAGAGCTATCCGTTTTTAAGATTCAGTGTACTCCCGTTGGTAAAAAAGAAATTGGTCATATACCACGTAAAGTGAAGGATCAAATCACCTGGTACATTCTAATTAATTGCGACGAGATCGAAACATATCTGACGAAAGTAAACGTAATTTATGCTTAAAAATTTATTCGCTCATTAATTTTTATTTTTTTCTTACAACTTAGAGAACACAAATCCACGCTATCAGGGACGGCTAAAGCAGTGGAGGAGATGCACCAACAAACATGTAAGGAGTGGTGTTTGGAAAAGGTATGTAACATGTATATTAAGTTGGAAACTTACCTTATTTGGAATCTTTCTTTATTTGGAGAGTTGCATTATTTGGAAACTTTCTTTATTTGGAGAGTTGCATTATTTGGAAACTTTCTTTATTTGGAGACTTGCCTTATTTGGAAACTTTCTTTATTTGGAGACTTTCCCTTTTTGGAAACTTTTCTTTTTCGGAAACTTTCCCTATTTGGAAACTTTCTTGATTTGACAATTAATCAACCCTTTTTACATTTCCTAGATTCATGTCATGCGCGTGGCTGGTGATCCAATAGCTACACCTGAGACAATGTCCTTGGCGAGCATGTCTTATGGTCCGGTCCATATATACAATTCATGTATCGTGAATGGTGTTAAATGGGTTACGAGGACAAAAGGAGCAAAACGAGTGACTCAAGATTACGGAGTATCTGCCATGTATAATGAGACCCTTTTTTACGGTGAATAGTGAAAATTATAGAGGTTACATTCAATGATGGTTGTTCTGTTGTGTTATTCGCTTGTAAGTGGTATAATACATCGAAGGTAAGGAAAGAACACAGGGTAACTTTCATCAACACATCTACTTTTTGGTGGGAGACAAAACCATATATCTTAGCAACTCAAGCCAAAAAAGTGTTTTACATTGACGAGATAAGCACAAAGAAAAAAATGAAAGGATGGAAAACCGTTTGGGAAATCAACAATCGTCACAAGTCGAGTTATGGGGTGCAGAGTCAGTACCTACTGATAACACGCGTATCACGATTGCTTTGATTAACACGCAAACTGATTACTCACGACTGGACTTGGCAACTACCGAAGAGATCGTGTTTGACACGGAGACACTCAGTGATTTGCATGCTGACTTAGTTTTTGATGAAAACGAGGAGATGTTAGATGACACATGGAGGAGTACGGAGATGAGGAACCTATTACGATTGATAGTGATGAGGAGCCTGTAGACACTAGCGGATACGAATCTGATTAGATATTTGATTTTTAAGCGTTTTTTGTTTCATTTTTAAATTTTCTTAGCATGGATTTGATTTTAAATTTATGGTTGTTAACATGTTGTTAAAATGTTGTTAAAATGTTACTTATCGATTCATTTTGATGTTTAATCTTTTTGTTTTAAATTTAAGATGTCATAAGTAGGTATAATTTAAATCAATTAAAATAAAGAGAAAAAAAAATTAGCGACGAGTTCTTCATCTTAGCGACGAGATTCAAACTACTTAACGACGAAAATCCTCGTCGCTAACAATTCCCAAATTTTCGATTGGTCAATTTGGGCGGTCAGAATTCCCGCCCATTCGTATTTGGAACGACACGTTTTCTTAGCGACGACACACATCGTCGCTAAGTACAGACACGCAAAGGTCGTGCGTACGTTACGTGACGCATGGCAAACTTAGCGGTGAAATTCAATAAATTAGCGACGACCTAAGTCGTCGGTAAGTAGCAAAATCTATAAAACCCTACCGTGAGCTCATTTGCTCACTTATATCATCATCAAAACATTTCTAATCCGCCCCAAATCATCCCCCTCCATTTCCGAGCATAATCAAAGGATTTTCTAAGCTTAATCCATTGTTAACAAGGTAAAATCCATCCTCTAATTTCCTTTTTATTCATTTTATTATTACTTTATTTATTCTAATCTTCTATTTTATTTCATGTTTATGACAATATTTGATTGGCATGGCTTCATAAACCACTCTTGATCAATTCCAACGTAAAAAGGTGCAATTTTCATTCCTTTTTTGTAATTAATTTTTTTTTCCATTTTTGATTGAATTTTTTTGTGTTTGTATTTAGTTTTTGATAAATTCCGAGTTATTCTGGATGATTTGGTAGTTAAATTGTATGTATAACATCATCATTAAGTGATTTGTGATTTTTAGGTATAGAAATTAATTTTTTCTATTAGTTTATTGAAAAAAAAAATGTGTTTAAATATGATTTTTGATAAATTCCGAATTATATGTGTATTTTTCTGGATGATTTGGTAGTTAAATTGTATGTATAACATTTAGTAATAATTTTTTTTGTGATTTTTAATATAGAAAATAATTTTTTTACAATTTATGATTGAAAAAAATGAGTTAAATATGGGTTTTAAATAAATCTGAATTATTTTTATATATTTTTGGATGTTTTAAAATAAAAAATATTTTTTAGGGTTTTTGGAAAGAATTTAGGAAAAAAAAGTAGAATAAATTAATTTTTAGGGTTTTAAGAAAGAATATAAAAAAATAATAAAGTAAATAATATTTTGCAAAAAAATGGTTTAAATACCTTATAAGAAAAGTTTCCTAAAATGGAAACTTTCCTTATTTAGAGACTTTTCATTTTAGGAAAGTTTCCTAAAATGGAATCTTTCCTTGTATGGAGACTTTCCATTTTAGGAAACTTTACTATTTTTTGGACTAACTTGTTATTTTTGGATATAGATTCCATCTGAATTGGATTAATGTTATGTTTATTTTATTTTATTTTATATTTATTATTTGTAATAATTTATTTAGTTTATTCGATTGGTTTGTAATACTTAATTTAATTTATTCGATTGGTTTGTAATATTTTATTTAATTTATTCGATTGGTTTGTAATATTTTATTTTTATGCCATTCTGTTAAATTTTAGATGGTTGATGTAATGACTCGAGGACATGAGTGTGATGGAGACGGTCGGGGTCCTAATAGGAATCCGGACCGCACTTTATCCACCTGTGCCGGCCCTTCAGGTAATTAAAATATTTAAAATATAAGAATTTACCAATTTATCAATTTAAAATTAATTCATTTATTTTAAACCAAAAACACGCAAAAGAAAATCCTGAGGAACCAATGCTTTAAAGACTGCCCTTGAAGCCCTAGAGAAACACGGCTACCCTTTGCCCGTAGAATTTTGCATGCTTGACGAGACTTGAAACCCAATTGGAGAGTATGGTCACCATGTTTCACAGGTTATAGGGGCGACTGTACGAGAGAATGTCCCGCCTTGCTACAGGACCTGGAAAGAGGTGCCTGACGGGATGAAAGCTACTATTATGGACCGACTTAAGCAATTTTTCGACCTCGATAACTGGCGTACCAGATCCGACTGGACAGAAATCCAAAAGCATTTGAACAAGAGCCAGTCGACTAGGTATAGGGCGTGGAAGGGTGAGTTGAAGAAGGCATACTATTATAAAAAGAAAACACCACCTGATGTTAATCCAGATATTTGGAGGAGGAGTTGTAGGATGTGGGATAACAAAGACTCTCAGGTAGAAAGTTTTATTATTAAAAAAAATTTAACGTTTTTGAAATATATTGAAACGAAACCAGGCCGCTACTAACAAGGCGAACAGGAAAAAACAGAAAAAACCGGGCAAGGCTGGTTTGAGAAATTATTCGCAGACCCGAGAGGTCATTCATATAAGGTATATTCTTTGATTTTCAAAAATTAAATTACTTACTTTAATTAATTATTAATATATATTGTTTAAAATGTTATTGCATAAGGGAAACTGAAGAAGAAGACTAAGGAGCCGTTAACCTGTTTTGACGAGTCTACCCAACAGGAGAGAGAACTTCCAAATCTTGGGGGTTTTCTCGAGTATATGATATACGACTCCAACAAAGACGAGTGGAGGAACCCAGACTACAAAGAGTGTAATGTGAGTGTTTGTTTCTTTTCCTCTTGTTATTAAATTTATTAAAATATTACTTACCTTATCTGTTTTAGGAAACTTTCCATTTTAGGAAAGTTTCTGTTTTGTGAAACCTTTTATCTTAGGAAAGTTTCTATTTCGGGGAAACTTCCCTTATTTAAGAAGCTTCCCAAAATGGAAACTTTCCTTTTTAAGTTTTTTTTAATGGTCTTTTTGAATACTTATTAATTAACTTTTCATAGCTTGTAACAGGATGTGTATAGTGAGAAGCTTAAGGAAATTGTTGCGAGAAAGGGGCAGGGTCATCTGGTGGGACCGCCCCTGAAGTGCAGCTCAAGGATCAGATCGAAGCCATGAAAGAGGCTATTGAACAAGTCATGGGCCCTCCGTAGACGGCTTGGGTAACCGGATTCGGACAGGTCCATAAGAAGGCCCGCGTCTCCTAGCCGGATCCCGAAGTTAGGCAAAATGCGGAGAGGTTAGATGTGATGATGACGGCGATGAACGAACTTCGCGCACTTCAAGGTTTCCCTCCTATCGAGGCTCCCCCTTCATCGACTCCCTCCACAGCTACCTCGACTGGAGGTCACTATTCGATGAGCGTGCTTGACACAGCTATGACGGCGTTGAATGAGATGAGGGCCACTCAAGGTCTTGCCCCGATCCCCCAAGCACCGAGAGCAGATGGAGATGATGAAGATGATGATGGGGATGAAGATGGTGATAATGATGAAGATTTGGATGCTCCTTGATTTTATTTATATAATATTTTGATGTATTTTGACTTGATCGGTTTTGTTTGACTTTATTGGCTATGTTTGACTTTATTTACAGTTTTTTGGTATTAATTTAAATTAAGATTTGCTTTCTGATTAATATTTGTGATTTTTTATTATTTATTAGATATTTGTATAATTATGCAAATACAAATAAATTTATAAATAAAATTAGAATAAAATTAAATAAAAAACAATTAATTTAATTAAAAATACGAAAAAAGAAATTTTTTTAAAATCAACATTTTATTCAGAATTCAGAAAAAAAATATTAGCGACGACCAAGTCGTCGCTAGGTTTTGGAATAATTACCAATGACAAAATGGGGACGAGGTAAGTCGTCTCTATATTCTGGAATAGCGACGAACCATGTTCGTCGCTAACAATGAGAAATTAGCGACGACATTGGTTTGGTTGTCGCAAAGAGGTCCCACAAATTCGCGGCGAAACCACTATGTTCGTTGCGAAGATTGACTTTTCGCTTCGACTTTCTAGCGACGAAAAATTAATTTGTCGTCGCTAATCCACTTTAGCGACGACTTTTCAAGCTTAGCGACGAACGAGGGTCGTCGCTAAAAAACCGATCTGTAGTAGTGATCGTTTAGACAATTTTTATTATGATGCAGATGAATAGTTAATCAATAAACAAACACTATTTACAAGATCAGGAGCCAAAAATAACTCACTAGCAAAAATTGTACAAGGAAAAATTATTTTTATCAAAACTATTAGAAAAAAATTATTTCAAAAAGTTGAGTAATTCAATAAGTTCACCGCCTAACAATAAAATTTGCTCTCAAAATGAAAAACAAAATTACCGGAATCAATTATCTAGAATTTGTTCAAATGGATTATTTAATAGTATGGTTGATTATTTAGCCAAACTAACTAAACGATAAATTACAATTTATGAATCTCAATGAAAAATTCCTGAAATTGAATAACCTCTTTATTTATGTATGAACAAATATTAATATTATAGGTAGTTATATGTAATTTTATTGTAGTATTCTTTTGTCCTATATAGATAAAGTGTATTTTTGGAAAAATAAACAAATAATGGATTATCTAGAAACCGACGTGCCCATGCAACCAAATATGTGTAAAATCCGCGTGAAATCTTTTGTTCTTTCGGCTTGGAAAAGGAATTCAAAATAAAATTTGTATTCTTCAAAGAGAAGTGATTGAAACAGAAGTTTTACTTATCAAGAAAAAAAGTCGGCGGAACGGAATATAAACAACAATATTGCGTCTCTAAAGGGTCTAATATCCTGCTATCTATATTAGAGAGAGGAGAAAATCTACATTTCACATGTATGGTTCTGATTTGTCTTTGCAGAAACAAACAATCTAGGCTGTTCACCTGTGGAAAATGAGTTGGAACTTATTTATGCAATTTTTTTTATATTGCTTTTAATTCAACTTGGAGTACTATTATTATATGTCGATGCGTTACGTAATTTTGAACTATACTAATCATATTTACAAACAAGGTTGAGCCTTGATAATACAATGACATGTCGTGACTAAAATCTAAGTAAAAAAATTATAACACTATGACTTGTAATTTCCCCTTCGCATGCTAATTTTCATGCGTTAAAGGAATATCAATGGACCACATGGTTGATAACCATAGCTATATGAAATATATATATTTTTAGAATCGAGATCCTCCCCGAAAAAGAAATTATATTCGTCCTTTAAAATGCATTCATTGGTCCACGTGGCACACCATAAATGAAAGCTTGATACAATCCAACTACAATTGTCTGGACCATTTCCAGATTGTGCAATGAAAACACCAATCTATTCCCTTCACTTGAAATTCGTCTTTTAAAGTAACTCTTAATATAGTGTATTGAATTTAAACCCCCAACATGAATTGATGATGGAGCTCCCACCATTACCTTCAACAACCTCCATAACATTACCATTTCTTTCACCTCTCTGTCATGTACACAAAGTCTATAAACTCATCTATGCAACAATTGCATTATTACATAGTACCCCTCATGCCTCATGCCTGCCATTTCAAAGAAAGTGTCCTTTTTTCATAAAAGCACATCACAAAAAGTAGGTAAAAATGAAGCTTTTAACCTTGTGACCTTCCAACAACTTTACTATATATATATATATATAAACCATACCATATCCATTGTACTCTCTCATAGCATTAACAACTTCCTTTCCAAAAAATGTCGTTTTCATGTACTAGGAACTACTTTAAGAGGTTTTGCGTAGAGGAGTTCCATATTAATGAAGAAACTAGAAGTGGTTTCTTCACAAGTGATCTCCTCCCTTCACTTGGAACTAGACTTAACCGTCCTATAAAACTTCGAAAGTGTATCGTCTCTCCCTTTAACCCCCGTTATAGGTGATCAATCATCTCAACTTTGTGTTTTTCTTCATAACTTTCAAATTTTGAGTTAATTTTGTCTTGTTTTTCAGGGGTTGGGAAATGTTTCTCATCATACTAGTGATTTACTCAGCCTGGATATCACCTTTCCAATTTGCATTTCTAGCGTACAAACAAGACGCATTGTTCATAATCGATAACATTGTGAATCTCTTCTTTGCAATAGACATAATTCTCACATTCTTTGTAGCTTATCTCGATAGTCAATCGTATCTTTTAGTTGATAATCCAAAGAAAATAGCAACAAGGTAAATGGGTAAATATCACTTACATTTATGTTTAACACTTAAAAAAACTTATATTAAACTTTCTTCAATACAAGTGGTGTTTAATAACTCTTTCTTTTCCATGGAAATATTTTCACAAATGATCACCTATATGTGAAATTTTTCATAAACAAGGAAAATGTTTTCTCTACTTATTTTCCACATATATTTGTTCGTGTACCAAACTTTCATTGACATTTTCATGGGAAGTATTTAATTTTCCACAAGAAAATATCAAAAAGCACATAATCAAATCATTTCTTGGGGAATAAGATCCATGGAATTAAACTCTTTTCCACCAATTTTCCATTGTGCAATCAAACACACTAAGAACTTCTTTCCTAAGATCAAACACCTCTAATCCTCCATTTCTAACAGATATATTTCAACGTGGTTCATCTTTGACGCATGCTCGACCGTTCCATTTCCATTTCTCTGCATGATTATCACCGATCACTCAGGTGGACTTGGATTTAAATTACTCAGCATGCTCAGACTTTGGCGTTTAAGACGAGTCAGCTCCTTATTCGCAAGGTTCATCTTCTAATTTTCATACTCTTACATCACTTTCCTTCTTTATATACACTTTCTTAATCCGATAATTTCCTTCAGACTCGAGAAAGACATTCGATTCAACTACTTTTGGACACGTTGCACAAAACTCATCGCTGTAAAATCATTTCCCAATCTCTTTCTTATGACTAAAAAAGCAATCATTAATTAATTTTAAATTCATTTTCATTCAGGTAACTTTATTTGCAGTACATTGTGCAGCGTGTTTCAACTATATGATTGCAGATAGATATCCAAATGCGAAGAAAACATGGATTGGAGCAGTTTATCCAGATTTTAAACAAGAATGTCTATGGGATAGATATATAACAGCAATGTATTGGTCTATAGTAACATTAACTACAACTGGATATGGAGATTTACATGCAGAAAATTCAAGAGAGATGTTATTTGACATTTTCTATATGCTATTTAACTTAGGTTTAACAGCTTATATTATCGGTAACATGACTAATTTAGTAGTTCATCGAACAAGCCGTACCAGACATTTCGTATGTTAAATCTTTTACTATTCTTCGCTTTTTTGGAACTATCTTACTAAAATTGACTCTGTTTGTATTGCAGAGAGATACAGTAAATGCTGCTTCGGAATTTGCGAAAAGAAATCAATTACCTCCTCGTATACAAGATCAGATTCTATCACACATGTGTATTAAGTTAAAAACCGAAGGATTAAAACAACATGAGATCTTGAATGGTTTGCCTAAAGCAATTCAAACAAGTATCGCACATTACTTGTTTCATCCTATTCTTCAAAATATTAGTCTTTTCCATGGAGTTTCTTGTGATTTCATTTTTCAACTGGTATAATTCTCTACTCTTTCTCTCTTAATTTGCAATTTGAAGAGCTTATTAACACGATCTTTTTGATTAATTTAAAAAAAAAGGTACCGGAAATGGAAGCTGAATATTATCCTCCGAGAGAAGATGTGATTTTACAGAATGAGGCTCCAACAGATATGTATATACTGGTCTCAGGGGCAGTGGTATGTACATATATATATTAGACTCTTAATGCTTTGAAGGTAATTCATTTTTTATATCCACTAACACGAAAGTACTTTTTAATGGCAGGAATTAGTTGCGAATATTCAAGGAATTGAGCAAGTAAGAAATCTTACTTAACCAAAATTTCAAGCATAACATACATGTATTGATATAATATGCACAAACAGGTTATAGGAAAGGCAGTAACAAATGAAATATTTGGAGAAATAGGGGTTTTATGTGGTAAGACTCAACCATACACTGCTCGAACAACCGAAATTTCTCAAATACTCAGACTAAAGAGAACTACAATTCTCAACATTCTTCAAGCCAATATAGAAGATCAACACATTATAATGAATAATCTTTTCATGGTAATTCAATATCATTAAAATGTTTTAATTTATTACAAAATGATTCTCAATAACATTTCGCCCTAATTTTCTTCTTATATGGTAATGCAGAAATTAAGAGGGTTTGGAAATATTGACTCAGTTGACCATCAGATAAATCCAGGTTTAGCCTTCACTAATTGGGTACCAAGCATGGAAAGCTATAACTCATACGAAAATGAACACAAAAGCGCGTTTTTTAAGCCAGAAACAGTTAATGGAATTAAAACAAGTCAATTTAGAAGTGTAAGAAATGGAGCCCTTTATAATTCAAATTCTTGTCATAGAAAAAGTATGCAAGACAAAACAAACAATAGTTTTAGTGAAGGTAAAATATCAACCAAGAAAAGAGTGACTATTCACTTAAACCTTCCAAAATCCACATCACTGAAACACGGGAAGCTAATAATCCTACCCGATTCACTAACCGAGTTATTTACCATAGCAGGTAACATTATTTTTCCATTAAATAAAGCCATTTATTACAAAACTATTTCTTACATTCAAAATTGCAGGTCGAAAATTCGGATTCCCCAATCTTACAAAAATTGTAGATTCAGAAAATGCAGAAATAGATGACATAAGTGTTATTCGAGATGGAGACCATTTATTTTTTCTTCCATACTAATAAATTTAACTATATAATTTGAATTGCATAGATGTAGAGGCATTCATATTGATTCAAACCAATTGTTTAGTACCATAAATTAACATAAATCAGAAATACATTATATTCGAATATTACAAACGTAAATTACACTATAAACAGTAAAAAAAAAACAGTTCTAGTTTTGCGCCAAAAAGTTCGTATTACGAATAATCGGTAAAGGATGAGCTTCCGTGTTAAACACAAACTCAGTTAAAGGAATATGATCATTATCACCAAACAATAAATATAAATATTTCAAAGTTTCACCCAAGAAAAAAGTCTCCATTTTATCTCTTCTTAATGGAGGAATAATAGTGACATCATCAAGTGAAGTATACCCTCCAGATTCTACTTTCGTATATTTTTCAAACGCCTCAAATATCCTCCATCCCCATTCACGATACCTGAAAATTTTACCCCACCGTTAAATCTCAAAACTATATATTAAAAAAAATAAAAATAAAAAGAAATATACTTCGGATCTTGTGTAATTCGATATAATATTAAAAACGATTCAACAGTTTCTGGACGTAAAAGATTATGACGATCAGCTGGTTTTATAATTATATCTTTTATAAATTCACAACTCTTATTTCCACCATCAGGTCCTTCATCAGAATTCCCCTGTTAAATAATTAAATTATTAATAAAAAATAATTAAATAAATCCGACTAATTAACAATTTAACATCACCTCTATATTAAAATACGCAATTTCTGGAGAAAGACCAGAAGAAGTAACTTCATACATTTCGAAACAAGTCTTAGCTAAATCTTCAGCAAGTTTTAAATTTTCTAAATCTTCAAAAGTTAAAAGATCTTCTTTCATAGCTATTTCCCTTGTTTTACCCTTAGTAGCACCCAAAGCAAGTGTACCCGGTAAAAAACACACCTTTAAAAAAATAAATTTTAATTATTTTTTTCACAAATATTAAACGAAACTAAAAAATTTACACTTACCAAATGATCCATTTTCGGACTAAATTCACCTTCGGAACCATAAGGAAGCTCTCCGATAAAAGTCAACTTGTTGGGTAATGACTTTCTTACAAGAAGATTCTTTACACCTTTCATAGATTCCTCGTACATTTTGTATAAATACGTAACATTATTATTACCTTGATTTTGAAGCCATACTTTTATAAGATATTCATAGTAACTATCACCTCTTGATCCAAGTCTAATATTATTTCCATTAAATTCACCTGATTGAGGACTATAAAACCAAAACGGAAACTCAATAACATTATATAAAATAAAACCCGATAAAATTATATAAAATTAAATCTATACCTTATGTAAATAGGAACTAGTCCTTCAACTTTTTGAAGATTCTTCATATGTTCTAGAACTTTCATTGATTCGATACTATATTTTGGGTCATTAGTTAAATAACTTAAATAATTAAACTCAAGTTGTAAAGTTGTAGCTTCAGAAGTACTACTAAACCCATCTGGAGCAGGATGAGCTGTACAATCACGTAATATCACATCGCTAAAAGGAATACTTGAAGGACTTGAAGTAAAACCAGATAATAAACAATCACCTAAGTTTTTCGCATTTTCTAAATAAACACTCGGTTTTATTCCTTTAAATTCTCCTTTTAAACTTAAATGATAAGCACTTAATAAACCACCTAATACACGTATAGTAGTTTCAAATAAATTAACTTGACCTTTTTCTTTAATTCTATTCGGTAATTGATTTTCAACCCATGAACCTGCTTCAGACACTATTTCATCTAGTCCCATAATCATAGCTGTGTCTAAAGCATCCACAATTGTTGCGCCTAAACCACCTAATCCATTAATTCCTTTATGACTTAATGGCATTAATTCATCGTATCCCATTGCATAGGTTTTATAACCATTCCATGCATGTGTAAATGCTTCCTTAACTTTTTGTTGCCTAGGTAACCATATAATGTCTGTGTTTTTAATGTTTTTATTAGTTTTGGTATTCATTTGATCTGGTGTTAAACGAGGAGGAAGCATAGGTGGTTTTATTAAGGAAAGTTTTTCTTTTAGTTTTGATCCAACATCTTTTGCTTTTGCTATGTGTTTTGATACTGGATTTATACCACTTGTATGTGTTAACATGAGATATGTTAAACCACTTATTAGTAATAATATGAGAAACTTTCCTGTACTACATGTTATACAATTACGCTTCATATTACTCTTCACTAAACTGTGAGTTAAAACCTGCAATTACAAGAATACATTCAGGTTTTGCATCATTAGTCCCTATTTAATGTGAAATAACAAGATACGCCCCTGTTATAAAAAAAGTAGTAAAAATGTACACAAACATACATTTATGCTGAAATTCTAACACTACATAGGTAATATAAGCCTATAGTTCTCATCTACGATTATCAAGTGATCAATTATCTAATATAAACAGAACAAGCATAGTGTTAATTACGCAACTCCAAAACCATAATACACAGGTATAAATACAATTAAGTGATAATTGTTAAGAATATAAAGGTGTAACAACATAATCGCATCGAAATAGTGTACATAAGGATCGAAAGGGAAAATGTAATGAGATTAAATAGAAGGTAAAGGAGATTATAGAGATCTAACTGGAGGAAATTAAACGAACCTTAGATAAAGATCGCTGACGAAACTTAGCATTATCATAGTCGACATCTTTCATAGAATAAGGCAACGATTTAGACATGATCCAAAAACTAACTACCTAGGGTTTCCAATTCGTACTTAACTCAGCAATTATGTATTCACAAATTCTATATATGATATGATATGTATAGTTATAGTGTGGTGGGAAAGAGAGAATAGATATGGTGGGAATCTAGAGAGAAACGGGAAATGGGGGATTGCGAGAATTCAGAGACACGGATAGGAGGAGGACATGGTGGTGTCTCTCTGAATTTGATTTGTTTTTGATCTATTTTGAATTTATACTTTAATAATTTTTGGGTTGAAGTCAAACATAAGCTAATGATGATTTGTTGAGTGTAAGAAGTAATTAATTTTGGTAACATTATGATGTGATTAGCAAATTTGGTTTAGATTTAGGTGGCATTTCACATATCCGAGTTCTGTGGGAGTGAAACGGTCTAAAACACTTCTAAGTTTAGAGTTATCAAAATCACAATAGCAATTCGTATATACGAGTAACACATTTTTGGTATTTTTGGAAAGCACACTCGATATAAAATGATTATGAATATCATATCTTTCGTGAGCACACTTTGTATAAAGTGCTTTTGAGCTAAGTCTAAACTCCCTCGAAGCCACAATACATTCTGCATGATCGGTGGGATGCTCTCTAAGAGTATACTTTGTATAAAGCGTCAATGTGTTAAGTTTAGACTCCCTCCAAGCCACAGTGTCATTCTGCGTGCCTGAGTGGCATGCTCTTTAAGAGTACACTCTGTCTAAAGCTCTTTTGAGATGAGTAGCCCACTCCTTCCAAGGCCACAATTGCATTTTGCATGCTAGAATGACATGCTCTACGAGAGCACACTGAGCCCAACACGCGTCTGAGCTGACTCTGTATATAAGATTTTTTAGATCAAAAGAGGAGTTACATAATTAAAGAAGAGGAGACTCGCCTAGAGAAGAGAAGAAAGAAGGGTTTCATCCATTCTACACCATTCCACCTCAATCCTTCAAAGGATTCTCACTATTTTTTGAGTAATTAGTATTAGTTTCTTGTCCTAAACATGATTCTTGTACTTTTACCTTTTGATTTTATCATTTTAATTATGAACTAAACTCATCTTGAGGATTGCTATCATGTATGAAACCTAGTTGATGTTTGAACGATTATAAGTTATTTGAGATTATTTACATTTAATTGAATTGCACTTTAATTTTGTTGTTTATGAACTTGTATGATATTTTTCGGCCTACACCTTGATCAAGTATTAGGTTGTGTTAATGTTCTTGCATCCGAGAGGGGGTTCGTAACATATAATTAGCTAGTTCATATACGGTTTGTGTTCGTTATTGAACTAGAAGGTTTTGACTAACTAGATAGTCAATATGGTTTAGGCTATTGTGTTTAAATGCGTTGTAGGGTCATTCAAAAGAAGTCCCTAGCGTTGTAAGATAGCCCTCATCTATGTAGGAGGGATTTAGGGAGAATTTAGAATCCTGACTAACGCGAAAAGACCAATTCATCCTTATAAATATAATCATCTTAAGCATCACTATTGGGGATTACTAGCAACGCGCAAGCTCACTTCTTATCCATAATTTCCTTTAATTTGATTTTAATCCTTTATCTCAAATATAGTAATACTTTATTTTATTGCACTTTAGTCTTTAATCTTCAAAACAAATATATCTTTTACTTTTTGTTATTTGCAACTAAACCCCTCTCACTTTATGCTCCATCGGGTGTCGATTTATTTATCACACCTTGGGGATGACATTTTCCTCAATCATGATACTTACTTCAGTGTCGCAATTCCAACGAGATCAACTCTCTTTTTGGTCCTATCTTAGTGTCTGGTGTTGAGTATTACCAATGGGGTATAGAGCATTCATCTCGGCAGGTGCAGAAAGCACGTCCACAGGGGCATAATTTTCCTCATCATACTCGACAACCATCTCGTTTAGCTCTCAAGTGTATATACTCTGATTCCTACACAAAAATTATATTATAATTTTTTCATGCTCTATCAATTAGCACCGTCTGCGGGAATCGAAGTTTGATTCACATTGAGAAACCACATGGTTTTAGCAAGATCTGCGAGAAATTTGTTACGTGAAATGGAGTTTGAGTATGTACATAATGCCACTTCAAAAGCTAGGAAAGATCTCCCTATGCGGAGGAAAATTAAAACCCACAGGATAATAACGCAATTCCTCAGCAAAACATCTTGAATAATTAGCCTTCGATAGAGAAGCCATAAGTCTTTTCCCGTCAAGAAGCAGCCAAGGAATATCCACTCCCATCGAGGGTGGCACAATATCTTGAATAGTGGGTGAAACAAGTTATGAATCAATTGAGGCCAACATTGACATAATAAATGAGAGACCTCACAATTATACACATTCAAGGTGATTGTGAAGCACAAGCCATAAGCATATACATACGCGAGAATTGAGGAGACAGAAACTCCACTTAAGAAGAAAGAGGAAGAGAGTAGTATTATCTGAGAGAATATCGACATATAATGAGGATTCCAGAGAAACTAAGAGAAATATACCATGCCAATCGCACATTAGTAGTTAAAAGAAGAAATCCTTTCTCTTGGGAGATACTAGATGCTCCAATATCGAGAAAATTCAAACCACTAACCATGTCAGCATTCAATTAGACAACTAACCCAGATGCCCATATTTACACGTATCAAAGACATATGGAGTTTATCGTGATGCCTGGTGGCGATTATTATTAAGAATTTCCCCCTGAACCTTGCTGGAAGAGCCTAAAAATGGTTTTCCATGTTAGAACCACATTTGATAATAACTTTTCACAATTGGTTGATGGTCTACGGCGTAGATTTCTAATAGGAAGATTAAACAGAACAACCCGCCACTACTAGATTTATTACAAAATGAAAGATGAAAGTTTATTAATTTGTAGGGATCAATTCATTGAGGTTGCATATTACGTCAATGACTTGAACTAGTCTATAATCTATCACGCCTTTAGTTGGGGATTATTCAATTAGGATATCCAAATCCACCTAGCCTCAAGGCCTCGGTATACACCATGTGATATTATTTAGATTTAAGAGTCTTTATCACGACCAAAGAAAGGTGGAAAAATGTTCGCAAGATGGTCAAAGAAATAGAAGGCCTGAAAAGTGAACTACCAAAATGAGAGAATAATGACCGAAAACAATTTCTAGGATACAAGGGGATTGATAAGCCATTTATGAGAGAAGATCACAGGATATGGGACAAAATCTCGCACAATCTCATACATCAAATAGAAAAAGACCAGAAGGTCAGATGGTCACCAAGAATGTTTTCCAAGCAATATCGAGAGATGTATATAGGTACTTCCACTTTCACAAAGATCATGGACACTAAAAAAATGAGTGTGCACAAATGATTAGATTAATTGAATGATTAAGGGGATTGTGCAAGCTGACAAATCCACAAGAAGCCAAATCCTGCTTTTGGAGCGTCTTCTAGCATTTTGCAACTTTCTTTTATGGCTCGACTTTAGGAGTGTGTGCTTCAGGAGCGTTTTTGTTAGTTTTGCCTGTTACGTCTTTTTAGCTTTACAACTTTCTTTTATAATTTGCCAAAGGTCCTTTTTGTTCTCTTACTTTGCTTTGTAACATATAATTTCTTTGTAGATATTCCTAAGCTCAATAGTTTGAACACATAACCCCTTGTCTTACGAGCCGATTGTGTTTTTTATTCTACAATGCGTTGCTGGTGTTTGTTGTATTATTTCCTGAAAATAATTGTTTCTTACTAACCATGCTATTTGGTTGCTTATCTACTAATGATATCGTTAATCTTTTATTGAAAACAACATACGGGCCTCCTTGATTTATTCTCGACGATACAATCGGGCTTTCTTGCTAATGACGCAGTTGGAACTTTTCGAGACTACGGCGTATTTTTGTCGATGTTGTGTTTCTTTTCTCGCCAACGATAAAGTTGTACTTTTCAGAGGCTACGTTAGTTTTTCATTGATACAACATCAGAATTTTCTCGTCACAATACAGTTGAATCTTTCCGAGCCTACGTCAGGTTTTACCGATACTATGTCAGACTTTTCTTGCCAGCAACATAGTTGGTTTTTTGCCGATGCTACATCAGAATTTATACCGGAGCTATGTCGGTCTATTGCCTATAATACAGTCGCGCTTTTTACTAGAGCTATGTCGGTCTCTTTCTAAGACTACGTAAGACTTTTTACCTGAGCTATGAAGGTCTCTTTTCGAAACTACGTCAGACTTTTTTAGTATTTCTTTGACCAATCCCTTAGCCTGATCAGGGTATCAGAGTCAATTAATGGATAAACAGTATATTTTGAGGTCAATGTGAAATTGGTCTTTCAATGTCGGGGGAGTGTTTTTTCTGAGGCTAATGCGAAATTGGTCTTTTCGCCATAGGTGTTGGCCAATGCAAAATTGGTCTTTTAGTCCTGCGAGAGTTGGTTTTTCTGAGGCCAATGCAATTTTGGTCTTATTAAAAGGTCTAAAATCTATCGACACTTTCAGGTCAAGAATTGATCAGCAATTCAATCTTTCAATGATTTTTAATATAGTTGTCTATTCTCCGAATTTCTTTTTTTCTTTACAAAAATCCCCTAAAAGGGAAAAAGTGTGAAAGAGACCACTTTAGGCTAGCTTGCACGTTTGTTAGTCACATCATTTCATTTTGACCAAAAACGCAAAATTTTATGGTTGTTTCTCATCGGGCTTCTCCTGGACCAATGATATTCCCACAAAAGAATCGAAGTAACGTTCTCTTGCTTGTTGCTGATCCCCTCAGATTATATTCATACCTATGGGTGGGGGATTTCATGTTTGAATGAGGAGTCGAGGCTACAATTTGAAGCTTACTGAGTGTAGTTCTCCCAATGATCTCATGATATACCTAATCACAATTCACTACCACAAAGCGCACAAGGACATTTTTGGCAAGTTCCCCAGTACTGATGCTCATATGAATCTCAATGTAACCCAAAGGGTGAAAGATCTGCCCCGTGAAGCTTTTATCAGACCTGTATGAGGTTTGACAACCTTCGCGCCTAGAATTAGTTGGTTAAAGGTACACGCGTATAACAAGTCAATGGAACTCCTTATATCAATTAACACTTGAAGCATCAAACTGTTCGATATTACCTCGATTACTACAAATGTATCGTCATGGGTGAAAATCAAAATACTGGCATCTTTGTTCGTAAAGTGTATCAGATCCTCTTGGGAAGGACTACCATATTATTGTCTAGTGTGTACTGCTCGCACGTATTATTTTCTCTCATCTTTTGAGAGACCACTCTTGGACCCTCCAGTCACGTGTATACCTCAAACCCATATTGTCTACCATCTTTAGGTGATCTAGGAATAACATTATTCCTATATCCAAATCATATTCCCCTCTCAGGCATCCCAGTAATTGTATCTAACTAGCTTGGTTGGGTTGGGGACTTGATACTTCCTTATGGGAGAATATATTTGTTGGATTCACTCTATCTTGATCTATGCAAAGCTTTACTTCTGCTCAAACAGCTACTTCTATGTTATTTATTCAAATATCCGTGTATTGGTCAGTTTATATTTTTTTTAAACATTGTTCACCTGAAGTAAAGCTTTTATCTGGATATTTTACCTCTCATGTGTATTATTTTTTCTTTATTAACACCGCTCAAGAATGGAGGTTGATGGTTGATCTCGATCCACACCTTGATTTTATTAAGATTTTTCAATTTGTGATAGTGATTTTTGGAGAAGAATTTCTTTTAGTTTAATCTGGCGGACTTTACAAGATTAAGAAATTAACTTGAAGTTTTAATTGTGATTTTGGGATACTCTATGGTTTTGATTCACCCTTTCTCGACAAAGATTGTTAGAAAGCTAATTGTGATTTTGGAAAACGCTATAGTATTTCTTCTCCCTTTCTCAACAAATTAAAGATCGTTGGAAGCTAATTGTGATTTTGGGGAAAGTTATAGTGTTTTTCTCCCTTTGTCAGCAAAGATTGTTGGAAATCCAATTGTGATTTTGGGAAACACTATGGTATATCTTCTCCATTCCTCAGCAAAGACCATTGGAAAGCTACTTGTAATTTTGGGAAACTTTTTATGGTATTTCTTCTCCCTTTCTCAACAAATATCATCAGAAAGATCTCCTTTATCTTCTTTACAAATATATAGCCCTTCTTAGTGGGATTGAAGAATCTGAGAATTTTCAAATTCTCTTTTACAATATCAAGGCTATTATCCTGGTTAGTTTCACTCTTCCTTCATATATTTTGCTTCTCTTTACAAAGTATATATGTTATTTTGTTTCCAGATGGTTTTACCTACTGTTGCACGAGTTCTTACATTTTGTTTGCATAGGTTTTACATTTGGCACAAGCTCATTGTTTTTCCTATACGGTAACTAAAGTTTACCTCCTTTCATGCAAATATGGAAACTCCCTTTGCACTAAATTGCTCTTTTACTCTATGCAACAGTGGAGGTTTGACTAATTGATGTCTCCCCATTTGTGATATAATAATATAGGTTGGAGAAATCATTTTAGGTGTTTATGAGTATATAATTATAGATTTTTATTCATATTTTAGTAAATTCCTATATCTTGTCTTGATTTGATGAATTATTATTTTGGAGCATATTTGGTTTAATTTGTGTGTTAATGTGAAGCTTTAAAGATATATGGAAATTAAATTCCAAAAAGATAAGGAAAGAAGATATGGAAGGAATTAAGAGATAAAAGGAAGTAGAGATAAAATAGGAAAGGAAAAGCTGCCAAGTAAATATGAAATTCTGCAACCACGTCCACTAAAGTGAAGATAAATCCAAATTGGCTAGGAATTTGGACAAAAATCGAAAGAAAAAGTGTATATATTTTCGCTTCGGTCGTTTTGATATAAAGTAGGCTAAAACTGGACCAATAACGAAGGAGTTACGACCAGAACAAGACATCATCATTTATCATATCTCCTATATATTAAGAAACAAATTTGAATTGGAAAAGGAGTCCAATTACTTGCCTTCTACTCCAAGATTTAGACATAGAGTCTTCTTAACACCTATAAATACAACCTTTAATCATTGTAAAAATGTCTTTGCCTCTCCACAATTAATCCTTAATCATTCAAGAGAAGCAAGTTGACATATGTATCTTTGTTTTAGTTTATTTCTTTTTAGTATGAACTAATTTTCCCATTGCTTGAGTTTTGCATATGTATAATATTTGAATTCTATTTTCTTCTATCCAAGTTTGTTTGGGAAAACCTTTTAAAATTGATTCTAACTTCTTAACCATATAGTTGTTTTACGTGCTTTGATTTATTACCAGTCTTAATCTTGATCACGTTAGGATTGTCTTAATAGTAGTTAGATGGTCACTCGGAAGGGGTGTCTAATTATTGAAATATCGCATAAGCGTCTAGTGTGCGGTAGTGATCCGGAAGGGCTTGCCTAACTAGATAGTCATTAGGGTTTGAGATTTAATAACCAATCATTGCGCAGGGTCCCTTACCCAAGTCCCCTGGTAATTGTTAGGTCGCCACCTAAGTCCACCCGGAAGGGGGTTAGGAGGAATGTAGAATCCTGGCTACTTATCTAAGAGCTTTTATCACCCTTATTAACTAGTAGAAGAAATAGAAGATTAGTGCATACTAGCAAAACTTGATCTATACTCTCTCACCTTATTCTTATATCTTTTTATTTATTGTCTTTAGTTTAATTAATTAATATCTCCTCTACCATTATTATTTACTTTTCCCGTCTTTTAATTCATTGAACTATTTATTACTACGCTTTTCTTTTAATCCATTCGTATTACACACTAAGTCCCTGAGAACAAATCTTTACTTATCATTAAGACTTGCATATGACCTGTGATACTTGCAGTGAGTACCGTGTTCAAGCTAGGGTGTTAGTTGCATCTTTTATTATCTTATTTTCATCACACCTTAGCCGATACCACTAATGCGGTACAAGAATATGAAGGTAATGATTTTAAAAGTAAGATATCTATGGTGAATCACGAGCTTGAAAATATAGATTATGAACCAAATGACGAATCAATAAACTCACAGTCTGTTCATATAAGCAGTCACGATAGGCAAGATGTGGACTTCAAACAAAACTGGTATACTAACCCGAGATGTAGCGTCATTAATCCGGCATGGAAGTTTTCTTGGCCTAAAAATCTTAAAAGAAAATTGGCGCCTAGTCTCGGTATAGGAATATCAAAAGTTCAAAATTTTATTAACAAGGATTTTAATATCATGGAAAGGAGGATCAATGATATTCAGGTGTTTGTTGACGAATTGTGCGAAAGTTGTTATGATGTGAAGAATCAAACGATGAGTGACGATCATATTAATATTCATATAGATCATATCTTCGAGAATACTAACACTGATCAACAAAAATTATATTTCTGTAGCAGTGAGGATTGTGAAGTTCAATTAGATGGTGGTTACAATAGTAGTAGTAGTTGTGAATAGGTCATGAGTATCCATGCCAAGCTCGTGATAGAAAGTGTAACCTCTTTTCTTCACGCGGATAGCGGCCAATCCTTCAATGTGGCTGGGGATGATAGATTGTGTCTTAGTCTGAAACTGTCAAGGGGTGAGGTCACCCTTGACCAAAAAAGCGTTTAAGTGCCTTGTGTCAAAAAATAATGTTTCCATTGCTTGTTTTCTTGAAGCTAGGCTTAGGAAAAAGGATCTTAGATCTTGTTCGCACCTTAAATCTTTTAATAATTCACATATTGTAAACCTGTAGGAAGATCACATATGTCTGGTGGTATACTTTTGTTGTGGAAAGGTCATATCAAGCTTAGAGTGATATGCTCTAACGCCTATTTTGTCATTTCTAAAATTGATGAATCTAATGGTTTCTTTTGGTATTTGGTTTGTGTCTATGCGCCTAACAATGAAACTGAAAGACAAAAAATTTGGACATCGCTCACCTCTTGGTTTTCTAAGATCAGTGAACCAACACTTTTCATGGGTGATTTTAATGACATCGCTAAATGGTTACAAAGAAAAAGGGAAACTCACTTATAACATCGATAAAATTATTCTCTTTAAGGATTTCATTAATAATAATCATTTGGTTGATTTTCCCGGTAAAGGTTGCTTCTTCACTTGGTTAAATAGAATAAAAGATGAAGAAAATGTCATAGAAAGGCTCGATCGAGCGCTTCCTTCATTATCATGGTGTAATTCTTTTCCTAACGCGGTCCTCAAAATTCCTCCAGCTATCGAGTCAGATCATTCTCCGTTAATCATGCAAAAAGATTGTTCTAAAGTTAAGTATAAAGAATACTTCATGTTTGAATCGGGATGGTTAGAAAATAGCCAATGTTGGGTTGTTGTTGAGAATTAATGGGAGATATCTCGTGGGATCTATAATATCTAAGTTTTTTGTCATAAAAGGGAGGCTACGTGTCTTGTGCTTCATGGATGGAGTTTGAAAACCTTTATTAAGAATAGAATACGCATTGATAAACTCCAACATGATTTAAAAAACATCCAAAATGATGTACCATCAAAATATAATCAATACAAGGAAAAAGATATTAACATGGAGCCCAAGAATCTTTGGGACACGGAGGAATTTTTTTGGGCTGACATAGATTGAGATCTTTGGATTAAAAAAGGGGACAAGAATACTAAAGTCTTCTATGATTCTACTCTTGAACACATGAAAATTAATCGTATTTATACACTTAAAACGGAGGATGGAACATGGACGGAAGAACCCAAGGTCATTAACCACACTATCAAGGAGTAGTATACTAATCTATTTAAGGAAAATATAGTCTCAAAAATTGAAGATATTATAAAGCATACTCCATCCAAAAATCACAACTCAGATAAATGATATTCTCGCAAGAAACCCAGATATCGAAGAAATAAAAATTGTTGTTTTTAGCATGTCGGGATCGAAAGCTCCGGGACCCAATGGCCTCTTTGGGAATTTTTATCAAGAGTTTTGGGATATTCTTAAATACGATATTCTCAAATTGGTATCAGATTTCTTCATTCACAACATCTCACTGGAAAAAATTAATGATACTCTTATTACTCTAGTCCCTAAAGGAGATTTGCAAGAAACTATTATAGATTTTCGTCGATTGCATGTATCAATTTTAACTACAAAATTATAGCTAAAATTCTTGCTCTTAGGTTACATCCAATCATGAACGATATCATTTCTCCTACTCAACCTGCTTTCAGCAAAGGCCGGAGTATCCAAGACAATATCTTGATTACCCAAGATGTCTCTTATTTTCTTAACACCAAAGAAGGTTTAGGAAACACTATGATGCCGTCAAAATTTATATGGAGAAAGCTTATGATAAAGTAAATTGAGAATTTCTGTTGGAAACACTTAAAAGCCTCATATTTCGCGAGAAATGGATTGGTTGGATTCACAACTACATCTCATATGTCTCCTTTCAGGTAAAAGTTAATGGGAAAAGAATGAAGAAATATCATCCAAAACAAGGGATTAGACAAGACGACCCCTTCTCACCCCTTCTCTTCTTCTTACTGACGAAAAGTCTTATTGGTCTCATTAACAACCAATGCCGCGAAGGCTAGATTAAAGGGATTTTGATTACGAGACAATTTCCAAAGCTCACTCATCTTCTTTTAGTTGATGGTGCTCTTTTTTCATTAATATTAACAAGGAAGAAATTGGAGCTTTTAGGGAAACAATGACAGATTACTGCACCGCCTCAGGTCAAAAAATTAATTTTCACAAATCCTCAATTTTGGCGAGCAAGAATAACCCAGAAGATATTAGTAATGAACTCTCCCGATCGCTCATTAAATACCTGGGTATTCCTCTTTCTCTTAAAAGATCAAAATCTGAAAACCTTTGTTATATCAAAGATAGACTCATCTTTAAATCAGCTAGTTGGATCTCTAGTCTTTTATTAGATGGAGGAAAATAAGTTCTTACTAAGGCGGTTCTTCAATCTATACCTAATTATGCTATGTCTAATTTCGAATTTCCAAAGGATCTTTGCAAAAAAATGTCAGGAATCTTATCTAATTTTTGGTGGGACTCTGGAGCAAAAAAAAAAAGGATACACTGGGTTGCCTGGAGGAAAGTAGCTAGAGCAAAATACATTGGGGGTATTGGATTTTGGGATTTTCAAAGAATGAATTTAGCACTCCTTGCTAAACAAGGATATAATTAGATTGGGAAAGGATATAATATAGAAAAACCGGTCAATTGCAGTATTGAAGTGGTCAACAAACTTTTCAATAAGGATATGCCTGGATGTAACATTGACCTCATGAAGAAAAAAATTCCTCATAACACCATTGGAGAAATTAAAAAGCTCCCGATTATGCAACTAAATCAAGTAGTAAGAATTATTGGCCCTTTTGTAAAGATGGTATCTACTCCACCAAATTCGGGTATCATGACCTTGTCAATGAGGATATTGTTAATGAGCCACAATCATCACTGTGGGAGAAAATAATAATAGCGAATTTTGGAAAATGGTTTGGCATTCAAACGTCCCAAATAAAGTTAGAATCTTTAGCTGGAAGATTTGTAATTGTGCACTACCAACTAAAAACAATCTTCAAAAAAGGAAATATTTCCAAGATTCTAGATATGAATGGTGTGAAACAAAGAATGAAAACATCGATAACTTACTTCTCAGATGCCCCTTTAGTATCAAGGCATGAACGGACTCTTACTTACAAATTTAGATTGACAGAAATTCAAAAATTACCTTACCTTTGCGGAATGGCTCTTACTTGCGAGTAAGAATTATGTTGCCGATGGTTGGGACAAGAGGGTTGTCACTAATTATATTCTAATTACAACATAATACATCTGGAAGGAGAGAATAAAAGGTTTTTTCGAGAATAAAGAATGGAACACACCCAAAATCTCCAGTAGAACTAATTTTCTCATCTCAAAATTATTTGGTATTCCGGATCATAAACTAATCACTCGCAATCTTTCCTTAAAGATATTGAAAAAATTCAAGAGAAACCAATCTTGGTGATAATACTAAAACAGTTTGGCTTTGTGATGTATCGTTTGTCAAAGAGTATGAACCCGCGACTGTTGTTTCTATTGCTATAGACGTCAATGGCTTGATTAATCATAAGGTCACAAGAAGATGCTATATTAGAAGTGTTATTGAAAGGGAAACCTGGGCGGTTCTCCTGGTCATGAGCTCCGAAATCGATCTCAATTTTCAGAGTTGCTCGATCTACTCTGACAACCTTGAGCTTATTCAAGGATTTGATAAAAAGACTTGCCTTCATTGGAGTCTTAAATCACTTCTGGTGGAAGTTGAAAAATGGTTATCACGTTTCCCATATCAGAAGGAATTTCAATGGAAAATCAGTGCTCTTTCTATATATGTCCGATGGAACATCGATCTATCAGGATGGCATGATATTTCCTTGTTAAACTTGTGTAATTTTTTGTCACACTTATGTAATCATAACTCTACTTAAGTTTCTCTATGACAAAAGAATGAGATAATTAAAGACTGTGAAATGCACTTTAGACTCTCTTTCTCTCTCGATCTTGAATTCTCTACATCTCCGTCCTATTAAGTTGGAAAAAAATAAGAGGTTTTACCATAAAATGATTATTCTTCATCTTTATAGCATTTTTTATTTGGATGATATATTTTTAATACGTTGAAAAATAATTTGATTCGAATAAAATTCTATTGTAGAACTTTCTAGTTTTATTTAAATTTCTAAAACAACTATGACATTATTTTTGACGAATTTTTTCTAGTAAATGGATAATTGCCTAAGATATTTTGATAAACCTAACAATGAGAACTTTAGGGGTTTTGCCTTTAAAATTTCAAAACTCAATCTCATTGAATTTTAAAAAATGATAAGACTTCCTACTAATGTCTACATGTAGTGTAAAGTATAGTAACAATTACGAGCTATTAGATTAGTTAGGTAATAATTATAATTAGTGAATTCATTTTTAAATAAAATGTAAAATATATGTCATTATATATAGGGTCAATTACCAAAGAGACTTGAGAAAAATCAATGTGCCACTTAGGAGATAGTCAATTCCTCTCTCCTTCTTAGAGGCCAATAAAATGTCCAATGTCATAACTACCCTTCTAGTACATATAAGACAAAAAAATAGATTATTTCTCTCTCTTCCACTATCATTACTCTCTCTCTCCTCCATTACCATTAATCTCTCTCCTCCTTTATCATTTTTTCTCTCTCCTCTTTCATTAATTATCAAATATTTTCCAGCTCCGACCACAACCACCGATCACCGCCGACCGCCTCCGGCCACCGCCGGAAAAAGTTCTGAGCATGGAAAAAAGTTCTGAGTCTGGAAAATAGTTCTGAGTCTGGAAAAAAAGTTCTGAGTCTGAAAAAATAGTTCTGAGCATGGAAAATAGTTCTGAGTCTGAAAAAATAGTTCTGAGCATGGGGTATTGGACATGGAAAAAGTACTGAGCATGGGCTACAGAGCATGAAAAAAATTGTTGAGTATCGTAAAAAAGTTCTGAGTGTCGATAAAAGTTGTTGAGTATTCGAATTTTTTTGTTGAGTGACTTTACTGAGCATGCTCGTTTACTCAGTAACTTGCTGAGCGTGCTCAGTAACTTGCTGAGTGTTTCTCGTATAATCAGTAAATTTACTGAGCATTTCTCGTATAATCAGTAAACTGCTGAGCATTTAGACAAAACTTTCGAGTTTAAATAATTTCTTGATTCAGTCATTTAATAACATTAAATAGCAATATTCATTATGTAATCAGTTATTGAAGCACCTAAGAAATGCAATTCTTGTTGGTAAAATATAAAGAAATACAACTTAAAAAAAGAAGAAAAAAAAAGAATACAGCGGTTGAAATCTAAAGAAAACAATAGATGCCTCAACTTGGTCTTTGGTGAGCATCACAAGAAAAGTCAACGAAATTTGCTTGGCCTAGCTTTTCCACTTTTTACATCTGCAACCAATACATGAAATCACATTTTTAACATCATTTAAACTAAGTCAGACACAATTTTAAACAAAACAAATAGCTTTAGTCGCAAGTTCAATAATGATATTAAAGGATGGATAAAAGTTTACCCTTCGGCGGAAGAATAATAATGCATTTCCATGAGCATCTTTTAAAATCATTTCTTCTTTTCTGCCAAAATTGCTGCAATCATATTATTCAAGATCTATTGCTCACGTTGGATCTTCGAAATCGAGCTCACAGCTTCGCCGGAGTGCTGTTTCTAGTATGCCGTCCATGGTTGAACTGTGAAAGAAAAGGCAGACAAAAATAAAAAAGCTGATTAGAGAGAGAGAGAAAGGATGAGAGACGTGAGTGGTGAGTGATTTCTTTAGGGTTTAGAATAAAATGTAAAAAAATTAATATATATATAGGAAAATAAAAAATAAAAAGGGGTAAGAAGGTAATTGGTTTTTTGGCTTATAGTGTTAATTTTTGTTTGTGGCCTTTAGTAAGAAGAGCCAAAAGAGGCGGTCTTGTTAGGTCACGGTGTAGTGATTTCAAGACCCTTTGGGTAATAATCTCTTATATATTTTGTTACTAAGATTATCTAATATTGAATGAAAAGAATTTTAAATGAAATCGCAAAGTTAAATTATTTAGAATAATAGAAATAAAAACACAAGTATAACCCACGAAAAGACAATTCCCAAAACTATGAAATTAGATTTAAATCATTAATTGTGACAAAAAAAAATGAAATCATTCATGCAATAAATAGTGACTTTAATTTATTAAGAATTAGTTAAATATATTGAACTTAAGTGATAACTGATTGTAATTTATTCGCGCAAGTTTAATTAATATAAATTGTATTTTAAACGTAAAAAAAAAACTACTTAGATTTTCTTATATATTATTTTCTTATTCTTGCAATATCTCTATTCTATACTCAGAAATTCCTTTTCTAAGTTTTTTCCATCTCCTCGATTTATTCTTTTATACCATTTCTCCACAATCCGAGCTAGCTAGCCTCATGGATTATAATCGTAACTTCAAAATTACAATCTCTCTCATCCTTCTTCTATCGCTGATCATCTCCTTTGCTTGTTCTTTACCAGCCAATGAAGAATCATCATCATCATCAAAATTAGTTCCCTCACAGTACCAAGTATATTACATCAAGAAAACAATGCCGTTCTTTTTGAATACTAAGAACAATAATGGTGTAATCATCAGAAGGAAGAGAATGATGACAACTACGAGAAAAAAGAAAATTCAGAAGAATTTCGATAAAAGGGTTTTCTCAGCAATGCTTCCTAAGGGTTTTGTGCCACCTTCTGGTGCATCTCCATGTCACAATGTATATCCAAATTCGGTCACTTTTTTCTGTGATCTTTCGATAGAGAAACCCTAACATACCACTGCAATTTTTCAAGAAATTAAAATCAGTGAATATTTTATTATTTTAAGCTCATAACTCATGGGCCTTAATATATTGTATGATTCTGTTGTTTACTTAAATTGTTCTTGTGTTTGATATGGTTTATGAAGTTTACAATGTATGAATATGTAATGATCTGATTTGAAGGTACAATATATATGAATAAATGGATTTACAGCTGCTTTATATCTTACGATTTCATATATGTATGAAACTATTGTATAAGTCTAAAGTCTGCACTTATAAAATTATTCGGACTTTGTAATGTTATTATTTTCTTATGAAGTTATCCAGCATCTTAACCGGATAAGAACAATTCGCGTTCTGGTAATTAAGCAAACTCGGTACAAAATTGATTTGGTGAGTTTTAAACAGGTAATCGCGAATTAATTAAGATTTTCTTTTCTCTCGGAAGATGACATTTCTGGTGTTTTATCTCTCCCTTTTGTTTTGTTTATTTTAGTAATTTGTGGTTGTATTTATAAATGAAGCCTGACAAATGGAATCTAGAATTGCATTTATATCTAAGTATTAACTTATTAAAACTATCTATTTAACTAACTAATAATAAAAATAATATTATCCAATTAAATTAAAAAACTCAATAACTCATCTTTATAGAATCTATGTAATATTATTTTCCTAAAAGGTCCAGATTTTTAGACATATTCTAATTATACCTTTTAAGTCAACCATTGTAACTATAAATATCTTTGTGTAACATCTTCCTTATATACCGTGTATTTATTAAATCCCATAATTAATCTTTTTGTACCACCGATGCAGCCATGGCAACACCTCTAGTGAGCTGAGCAAGAGAAGGACTGACCTTCTTCTCAAGCGAGCCCTCTCCTGCATAAGAAAACCTCCACCACTCGAACCAATGTCATGAACAAAATCGCTGGTGCTCGCAGCAGATTCGGCAGTAGCCATGACAACACCTCCAGCGAGCTGAGCAAGAGAAGGACCGACCTTCTTCTCAGGCGAGCCCTCTCCTTCATAAGAAAACCTCCACCACTCGAACAAATGTCTTCTCCAGTGAGCTTCGACTCCGGCGATCTACAAAGAAGCTTCACGATTTATGAACATGCCTTCAATTACAACAGGTGCACCATCAAAATAAAACGAATAGCCCACCTCAAATCGATATCAAGGTATGAATATTTTAATCCAAAATCATAGTTTATGTCATACTGTGACCCGTCCAAATCCCCTAATGACCCACTAGTATTACTTTGACATATCATTGCAAGCTGAATATCTTGTACAAACACACACCATCACATTAATCAACCAACCCATTTTTGTTGCTCACATACACCACCATATACAAAAATTATTTACTATGTTATTTTGCAGGTTTGCAGAGGTGGGGTGTTTCTTTGGTAGGGTTTGATAGTTTTGGATGAAAGAAGACGATGGATTGTTAATTGATTTTCTGAATTTATGTTTTGGTTCTTTGTTTTTTTATTTAATATTATTTGACTTGTTGAATGGAATTAGGGAATTTGGTTATGGTAACTCAACAAACATTAAATGGTATAAGAGGGTAATTCAGACTTTTTGGGTGGGTTGGACTTGATGGGCAACTGACAATAGTTCGTGGACTCTGTTAGTCAATCACCCTAAAAAACCTTGTAGCTGTGATATAACCAAGGCAGACCTAGAAAAAAATATAGTTGTAATAAAAGAAATACATTTAAACTTTTCCGATGTATATATATATATATATACATATATATATACACACACATATATATACATATATAGGGGCTTTTTATAATTTTTTCTGAACTAGTAAAAACAAAAGACATCCATAACGACCCCCCGTTGATCCAATGCCAAGTCTCGAGAACTAAGCCTCCAACTGAAATCGGCCCCTAGTCACGATGACTCTATATTTAGCGGATCACACCGTCTTATCAACCAGCCCATTATGACATCTTGGGATATGACGGAAACTCATGTTGACATGTATTTCTGCTATACTACTGATTTTCACACAATACAATACGGTCAGACTGACCACTGCATCGTTGACGGTGACCTATACCTTAAACAATTTTAAGGTTGTCGGAACAAATATTTGTGATAATTCCCAGAGCTAAGGTCCTTAGCAATGTAGCCTCCAGCACTGTCTGGGCTTCTCCTTTCGTGGTTGGATCCACCTTGCAAATTTACGATGTAAATATTTATATATAAAAAACAAAACTGGAGTTATTTTACTATATCTAAGATATTTCATATAAAAATATGTATCTAAAATATTTACTGAATTCATTTAAAAAATAGTTTCTGTATTTTTTTTTACCTCAACTTAAAGTAGTGATTTTGTATTTTAATCAAACAAAAAATGTGTAAGATATTTTATTTAAAAAAGAAAACTGGAGTTATTTTACTATATATAAGACCAGGTATGACCCGTGTCTGAAGCCACTTAAAAAACTATGAGATTAGTTGTAGAATATACTTCTTTGGAATTCGATCACTGGTTTTCAGTATACCCGATACACTTCAACAATATGTTTATATATAGTCTCTAACCTATAATATAGATACGTATCTTAAGGCTCAAGACCTCTCGTCACTTGCGTTTTCTCCTAAGTAAGGACTATGGGAACGGTCTCACATGCATGTCCATGCACCTCGTTTATTGCCTCTAAACGTTTCTCGTATACAGGAAACAATACTGACAATTTTTTTTGACAATAACGCCCCACACTTCGCATATTCATCATAATACTCGAAATTTCATGCCTCACAATTTCTTTTAACGATTCACCATTAAAAATTTAGAACATGCACCAAAATAAAACTTTATCATTTTGCATCAAAACCCCATTCTTACACTTTGGGTATTCGGTCTTGACTGGCGAATTGGATCAATAGATATTTACGTTGGTGCTGTGATATTGAGGTCATGTATGTTTAATTAGAAATATAGATCGACGACCTCTGTTTGGAATCGGAGTGTGGGTCTGGCTCGTAATGAAGAAGACGGTGTGGATTCTGAACGTCGATATTTATGGCAAGGTAGATTGAATTGATGTTGATGGTGGGTTTCGAATCATATGATTGTGATCGATGGCGAAATAATACCTTCAAACATGTATTGAGAAACAATTTCAAATTGAGGACTAAGAACAATGATGAGGTGTTCATAGTTGTTGGTTCAGGGACAGACGATTGGCAACTTGATTGGAAGACCGATTCGTCTCAATAATTTTGTAAATTATCTTGATAGTACAAAATTAAATATAAAATTTTATACATATCAATAGTATTAATCCATATCCATATCCACATGAAACATCTTGCATCTTAATATTCTTATAAGTTAATAATTAATGTGTTACAGAAAAAGCAAAATATAAAATATTTTTGTAAATACTTTGCATCTTGATATAAAATATATCATGTAACAGGATTTTGCAAAGTATCAGGTACTAAAGTATATAAAACTACTGTTAATTGATGGTTATAAGCCCTTTTAGTATTCTCCTTGGTTACCTCAAAACATTGATGTTTATAAAAACATAAGCACTTGATCATTTTTAATAACTATTTACTCTAGGCTATTTATTATATGTATCGATTCATCGTGTGTACATTTTTCTAGCCCTTCTAGCATTAAATATTTTTAATACAAATCCTAAAAGATGTTCTATGTGTTACACAGCAGAATATTTAATAATATTTATAATTATGTATATATCATCTCAATGAATTGTAACTCTTAATTCCGTCCAAAAAAAAAAAGAATTGTAACTCTTAATAGTATTAAATTATATGATTTCCGTTGATGATATGAAAAGATGTTTTTGTATTCATCTTAATATTCCGTAACTTAATTTTCATCAACCACAGTCTCAGATGTCTAGTCTTTCGAAGTTGCAAATGCATAAAAAGCTTCTATAGCTTTGTTTTCAAGTTTTATATAAACCATAGACTCTGAAGCATCATCTTGGCAATTTCACATTCATAAACATCTTCAGACCCTTGTAAGATTGAAAAAAGAAGTCAATGAACTGGTAAAAAATACTCTAAAGCAAACATGTATATGCAAAATAGAGTATGGATTTATCATCTATTGAGAAAAACCACCAATAACCTTTTCCAATTTCTCAAGTTTTTCACTACATCAGCTTGTGGAGGAGCTTGAACAAAGCCACAAACAATCATATATCACTCAAGGGACAGCAAAAATAGAGACTAATGCTTCAATTAACTCACTTTAAATCATAAAAGCTGAAAATTATCACTTTGCTGCTCATACCTTCATATTCAATTTCTCTACATAAGATGCACGACTTTTCTTTGTGCAAACACTGTAAAGCACAGCAGAAACAGGGACTAATGCTGCAATTAACTCTCCAGCAGTTGCGCCAAACGGATATTTACTGCAAAATAATTCAAAAAATGCAATATAAGACCAAAAATTGTTCACTCCAGCAGTAAAAGGCTATTCAAGCTATTCCCAGAACATCACTTCTCCTACGGTAAAAGGCTTCCAACGGTCATAATAATGGCCATTGTAGGATTTGTATTAAGATATAATAAAATTATATTCAAATCAGATAATTCTGAAAATTTGTAAAAGTTATGAGATTAGGTTAAAATTAAGTCAATTTTTCAGAGTTTCAACGATAATAATAGAATTTACCTTAAATTGGGTTTTTCGCCAAGACGGGTTGATGATGGTGGAGAATGGTCCCCGAGTGGTTGCAGTTTTCTTGTGAAGGAGAGCGAATTTGCTGATAATAGTGCAGCTACTGATCTCATGAGATCGCTTCTTCAATGTTAACATTCAATGCTAACACTTTTATATTGCAACTTTTGCATAATATGAGGATATATAGTGCATAATGTGAAAAAATTTAAGTAACCAAAATCTTAAGTAACAAAATGTGTACATTTTTATCTTTGGTCTCTTCCATAATACGATCTTGCAAATCTTTTTCAAATTCCTTTTCCATTGCTATTTGAACATCTGCTACGACCATTGCTCCAGACACTACTTCCGAAACTGGAACAATTAGTTTTCTTCACTTTTTTCTTTAGAGCCTCGACCTGTAAAATATTTAAACAAACATAAAACAAAGACTATGGATATATTCTACAGCAAATCTATAAAGACTCGCTCACCTTAGATTCTGTTTCCATTTCAACAGACTCTGGAATACAATCTCAGTCCAGGAGCATCTTGCATATTCGCATCACCTTCAGTATCCATTTTACTCTCTTTCATAACCAAAACTTTGATTTCCTATTCTTCCAAAAGTTGAATGAACATCATTAAAACGTACAATATAGGAAAAAAACAAAAATCTGAAACACATTAACCACCATGGATAAACTCTCAAGAACTTACAGTTGCAGACTCTAGTGAAACAATACCATGCAGATTCAAGCGTACTTTCACCTTCAATTTAGCACGTTCTCCAGAGCATTGGAACAATCCAATCTGTATATAGTCGTAATGTTGAAACTAAAAATGGACTATTATTCTCCAACAAAACATGCTAAATATAAATCACATATTGTGTATGTGCTGATCTTAGGTGGGGCTTGCAATTCACTCACAATAGTGCTTTGTTAAAGCCTTAACACTTGGTATTGGATATCCTTTTGAAAAAACAACAGTGCTTTGTTGATTCTCCGTAGCATCACCGAAAGCAACACCTTTCCATGATAAACCTATCGGGATTGGAAAGATCTCGTGAACCCGTTAAACAATAAAATAAGTCAAACAATCATCTCAAAATCTGTTACAAAATATTGAAAAAAATAGAAGGGCATTCCCATTCTCCAGGGTTTAAATCCCTTTTGAGACGTGCCTCCCTACATCGAAAACAGCTCATTTTGCTAGCAAAATTCATAAATCCACACCTGTCATAATACTTAATAGAGTTAATAAAAATATATAATATCGAATAGAAATAATAGACTCTACATAGTACTTACCCTGAGCAATTCCAATCCCCCTTCTTCATTTCAATATCATTAGCATCTACCCTCTTCGGACCTTCTGTTTGGCATTTTAAACATCGTAAATTTCTTGCAAAATTGAGGAAATCGCATCTACAAAATTCCAAATGTATTTAATTAATATCTTTTTCAATCACTCAAAGTAAAGGCTTACACTTACTCAGGACACATCCAATCTCCTCTTTTCATTTCCACATTCTGATAGCTTCTATGTAGTATAAATGGTCATAACAATGGCCATTGTCTATAGAATAGGTAAAATGATAAAAAAAAAATAAGAAACAGTAACAATTAATTTTACCTAAGTCTTCGATGGTTGATGGTGGAGAATGATCCCGAGTGGTGGCGGAGGTCTTCTCGTTGCAGGAGAGCGGCTTGGTGGGTCTTTTGGGTCTTCGGTGGTTGATGGTGGCAGAGGTCTTCTCGTTGCAAGAGAGCAGCTTGGTGGGTCTTTTGGGTGTTCGATGGTTGATGGTGGCGGAGGTCTTCTCGTTGCAGGAGAGCGGCTTGGTGGGTCTTTTGGGTGTTCGATGGTTGATGGTGGCGGATGAAAATAAAAGAGAATAATAAGGGGATTATGAGCCTAATGGGGGGAGGCTTGGTGGGTCTTTTGGGTGTTCAATGGTGGATAGTTTGGTGGGGATTTATGGGGTAAAATGAAAATAAAAGAGAATAATAAGGGAATTATGAGATGAATGGGGGGATTATGAGCCAAATGGGGGAATTATGAGACTAACGGGGGAGTTTGAGGATAAATAGGGTAAATTAGTTTTGGTTCTGCTTTATTATATAGATATTTCATATAAAGTAGTTGGTTAGTAGTGCCAAGTTTGAACAAAGGTCTATAGATTTGACAACCAAGTCATTTCCACTGGGCTATATTATTCTGTTAGGTTTATTCTACATACGAATATAATTTATATTTAATATTTTTGTTTTTGTGGGGCCCTAAAAAATTTAGGGCCCAAGGTGACCGCCTTGGTTGCCTTGGGCCTGGGCCAGCACTGCATACAAGTGCACAAGTAATTAGGAAAACCCACAAGCTCACCCAATCCTTCTTAGTTGGCCTAATCCAATTCTAAAAGTGTGAATTTAAACAGGGTTAGGGTATGTTGAGCCCGATATTTTTTTTTATTATTTGGGTAACCTTTTAGGGTTTAAAAGTCTAACTTACGGTTAACCTGACACAATCCAATATTATTATATTATATTATATATTATTTTATTGTATCATATATAAATCCAACTTTTACAACCCCTCCCCCTCCCAACTTATTTTCTCTACAAATTCATTCTTATCTTATATTCTTCTTTCACCCCACGATTCTTACACTTATCTTTCATTTGTCTTTTCCACTATCCATCAGAGACTATCAAAGCTGGCTAAAATGTACACCACAGTATTGGACATTAATTTCTTAACATCTAAGATAAAGTTTTACAATTATGAGTAATCACTATCTCTGATCGTTGTCAATTCTGGTATGCATCTTCTTATCATCTGGTTACTACACACTTTGAAGAGGAATGGATCTTCCCAAAAGAACTATGTTGCATGGTGAACCAACCTATTCTTCCCTTGTGAGTTAGATCCATCGTGGAAAGATCCACTTACAATGTGATGAATTGTTGTATTTGGGTATATTTCCACTCCTTGAGTTTCCATGGCCATAACCCACTTGGTTGTTGGATTTCTTGGAGCAATTGTTGGATTTCTTGGAGCAATTGTTGTATTTTTACTAGTACAGGTCATCATTCCTGGTTGGTAATCATGATTAAAATCTTTTACTCGGCTCTGAGATTTATAATCTGCATTGGCTTCTCAGTGATGAAGGACTCAAATTCATGGTTATTTTACTTGGATACTTACTATATACAAGAGATTAATCCTCTATTTTGTTAGTTTGTATGTAATATTGTTGTTAATGATATATCTCTTTACCTGCTTTTTGTAAACTTTGTTATTTATCCTTCAATGCAATGCTTGATAACAAAAAATTACTTTTCCAAAAAAATCCATCAGTCCTTATTTAGATTATTTCTATTCATATTAAATACATTATTATAATAGGTAAGACTTTTATCCACTAATGGATGGTCAAATATGTAAATCATAACTATTAGTTATAATAACAAGACATGTGCTAGTAGATTAATTAAAAATTTAAGATAATTAGTTATTTAGTTTAAAACATGGGGTATGTGTCAAAAAATGATTGGTTAAAAGTAATATTAGATCATCCAATATAGGATGGAAGAATTTTCCTATCATAATTACCTTACTCATTTCATCCCAACTTTCCTTAATCCAAGGATGAGGCCCACTTTTTTTCCTTGTAGGCCTACATCAAATGTCTAACCAATTTTCCTACCTTGGCCCAATGTACCCTTCTCTTACCATTTTCCATATCATCATCCTTACCAGCTTTTCACCATATTTTGTAAACTTCCATCGTAACATTTGTAACCAAGCATAACATCACCTTTACCTAGGGGAGGATCTAGGATAGATTACCGGAGGGGGGGGGGGGGGAGGGATTAATGGGGTTAGGGCGGCAGCCCCGAATTTTTTTGGGTAATTTTTTAGGTTTGGAAGGACAAATATTTGGCTTGGGGAGGGTGGAGGTGGTGGGCGAATATTAGACTTGGGGAGGAAAGTCTATTTATCAAGGATTTTTTGTTAAAAGAAATTATAAATATTTTATCATTATATCCTACAGGCCCGGGGAACGGCCATCCCCACCCCCTCGCCCACCCCAGATTCTTTTGCCACTTCGATACTTTCTGTCGTAGACATCCATATCGTTATGCTTCACCTCTCCGCCCAACTCCTATTCCAAACCAAAGATGGTTCGCAAATCAGTAGTACTCGATAACTAAAATTTCTCAGAAAGTAGATTAGAGAGAGAGAGAAAAAAAGAGCCACTTTAAAAATAATGATTTACTTTTAGCGTAGATAATTGATGAATTTTGAATTCTAATAATTACGGGACTTAAATTATTTATCAAGCTAACACTATAACTCACTCACATGTTGAATTAATCTTAAGTTATGCAATAATAATTATTTTGTTAATGCTTGGTGTGTGCTTAATGTCTGACTACAAAAGTTAAACCGACTTCTGTAGATTTCACTTTAAGGGAGGATGTTAGAATTTATAATTAATATATAAGTTATTAGCTGTTCAAATGTTCAAATTGTATTACCGTTGTAGAAATAGCCATTAGAAGTTACTCTATTATAATTCTATAAGTAGATGATCACCCTTTGTTAAATAATACATGGAATTATTATACTTTTTCATCATCTTCTTCTTTATTTAAATTCAAACCAATTTATGAGCATTATGACCACCATGACCATCGGTGGTTTATGTGTTTTTCGCACTTGCTAGGTATAAATTATTTTCACTATCTAATAAAGCTATCAATCATAGTGGGAAGTAATCTTTGGTGTTCTCGGCAGCTAATATTGGTCTTTTGAGCCAATATCAGGTGGATTATGCCTTTTTACCCATGTTCGATACATGTGATACTTTGTAAAAGATAGGTCAGGGCTATCAATTATTTCTATTGAGTTATATTATCGTTTAAATGCTGATTTTGAAGTGGGTTTGTGGTGCTCTATGGAAAATTTATATTAAAATTTCTCGATTATGGATTCTGTTCAAAAGAATATAAATCGGAAAGATGGATGATAGCCTCTTTTGGTTTAAAAAGAAGAAATATATATTACGTATCATGAATCTGAAGTTGGCTTGGTTCCGAAAAGAATTTGGAAATTGTATTATGCTTCAATGTTTGGGATTGACTATCAAACTTATCTACTTCCTAAAAGACTTTAAAATAATGCATGTACCTCCTTGTTTTAGGGTGCCTTTGAGCAAGGCAAAAGAATTTGGGTTTGAAGCTTATATGGTTCTTTTTTTTTGGTCAAAAAAACTTATATGGTTGTACTAATGCAGTGATGAAACCTTATTGGTCTCTCTTTGGACTGAAGGCATATTTAAATATCTTAATTTAGGCCCTAAAATGATATATTTCCTCTTTGTTATTTCATGTTTGGATATTTTGGGCTTTGCTGGTTTAAAAAAATGGGTTCAAGTTCCACCCCCCTAAACTAATAATGGGTTGACTGGTATTAGGGGTGTGCACCGGGTTAGAAAACCCGCATAACCCGACCAACCCGATCACACTAACCCAAAATTATACAGGTTAGTTTTTTATTGGGTGGGTTGTGGTATACATTTTTGAAAAAATATACACATTTTTGCGGGTTGTGGATTTTAAACTTGAAACCCGCAAACCCGCATATACTCGATTACCTTGTAGTATAAAAATTAAAAAAATTTGTATTACTCATTTTATTCAAATAAAATAGTGGGGGTCATGTGCTTTTTTACTCTACATTTTTTTTATTCCTCCCCTTTTTTTAAAAATATTTTGAAATCCCTCAATGTTTCAATAATATTTTATCTAATGAATATGTTTTTATTTCAATTATGATATTATATGTACTCTTTGTTCAATTCATATATTTAGTTTCCTAAAATCTCATTTTATATCTTTCTAAATTAGATCAAATCGATCGAGAGTTTAGGCTTGAGGTTTACAGTAGCCTTAATCTAAGAGTAGTAGGAGGTTGAATCAGAAGAGGACAAGGTTTACGTAGTCTCCCCCTCCAGCGGGATCAGAAAAGGTTGTATTAAAGTTACGATCGCATCCAGTCGGCAATCTTTTTGGCTTGACCAAGAAGACCTGGCTTACTTATACTTAATAGGCTTGACCTTCCGCCTTACTTTTTGATCATTTTGATAGAGGGGCGGGCTCCCTCGCTAACCGCCGTGCCTTACTCGATAGGCTAAAATCTTCAATCCGACCTTTCACACTGAACACTATTGTGGTAGCCGAAACGGCGGATTCACCCCCTCCCCCCAAGCCGCTCCCGAAGACCTCTTTTACCCTAGCTCGAAAGTAGCAAGTCAAACGGTATCGGGCGTAGAAGTCTCTTTCTTCTCTTATGATATTGATAGTTTGTGATTCGATCCGCCCCCCAGCTGGGAGGCATCTCGCCGCTGGGGAATTCACACGAAAGGGAACTCTCTTTCTAGAAGGTTTAAATAAGTGCCTGTAGACGCAAAGTAGCAGCTCACCACTCCTCGAGGCCAAGGACGGGGTCGAACACACATTTTATCCCTCTGAGTCCCTGCCCCCGAGTCTCAAAGTCTTCGAATCCATCAGGTAGAAGTTTCGCAAGAACCTGCTAAGGATTCTGATTCGGATAGCCGGGTAGTTAAAGAGGGATTCCACGCCTCTCCCTTTTAAGATGACATATCCGTAAAATTGAAACCTTACTAGCCTGAGTCTTCAACTAAGCTCTGAAATCACTCAAAAAGAGAAAGTCCAGTTCCAATCTGGATATAAAAGTAAAGTTGGCAAGGAACTTGATCCCCCCCCCAAAAAAAAGGGGGAGCTGGTCGGATTAGGTCTGGTATGGACTCAATTTACGTTCCTTTTTATTTTCGGAAAGTGTTGGAGGTGATATCTCTAAAATTTGGTACTATTTGGATATATTTTTACTCCATGAATTCTCTATGGTCCCAACCCACTTGGTTTTAAGGTATCTTAGAGGAATCGTGGTGTTGTTCACTGCTGCAAATCATGATTTTTGTTTGTTAATCTTGATTAAGATCATTCGCTCGATTTTGAGATTTTTAATATCCGTTGGCTTCTCAGCGATGGTTGATCTAAATGCATGGTATATTATTTGGATAGTTACAGACTCTATGAGTTCTATCATCTATTTCATTGATTTTTATGTAATATTGTTATTAATAATCTGTCTATTTATCTTTTTTAGTTACGTCTGATTTTATTCTACCGTGTAACGTTTGTTATTATGAATAAAATCGATTTTTCAAAAAGTAAATTCTATTTGGTGAATGGGATACTTTAAAAAAAACAACATACAATTTATCGTAATGAAGACTACGAGTTTCAAGAATTGGAAGTTTGAGTATATAGTGGTTGAGGTGTTGTGAGTTGTATACATATAATTTACTTGTATTTCTTTAATTCTAAAATGCAGAAGATGAATTTTAATTGTAATACATGTGAGTATATTAACATGTGAGTATATTAATTATATGTGTGTTAAATTTTGAGAATTACAAGGATAGGTAAGTCAGTTGAGCAGTCGTATAAATTGAATTGTTATTAGTATATAGTACTTCAAATAAATAATTTTTTTACATGAATTTGATTATTTCCTTGATGAAAATTTCAATTTGAATAATTATCATTCATTTATTTTTTCATGGTCCAAATTCAATTCATTAGATACTTTGAAAAATTTATGATATTTTACATTAATATATAGGTTACAATTACTTTTAGTTGATTGTGATTGCGCACCTCCATCTCATGTTAATAATTTTAATTTTTTTTTAATAACAGTAAATTAGTTATGTGATCAATGTTAGATAGAAATTATTTTTTCAGGTTCAGATGTTTATAAATATCTACTATTTAATATTTTTTTGTCCATCAATGTTTATCACAATTTCTAAAAATAAATATCCGTAAAAGGTTGTCTATTTAAAATATCAAGAATTTTTTTACATTTCTACTAATTTTATTCTTATTTAATATTCAAAAGCTTATCATCATTAAATTTGTTTACTTAGTTAGTTGAAGGTATTTTAGTAAAAATAGAAGAAATTAATTGCTTTCTTAATTTGTGTGAAAAAAGTATGATAAACATTAATGGACGGAGAAAGTATGTGTTTACTATGATAGTATTGGCTATCAATAAAATATATATTACTCCATACATTAAAGGAGAAAACCTACCATGTCAAGCTTTTGAACCATCTCTTGATAGTACTTTTACATATAAAACTTTTTTCCAAAAGATATATTTAAGTTTAATCACTTCACCTTCTAATTGCCTATTGGAATCTTTGTCCAGAAAAAAAGAAGAAAGAAAATTGTTTATTAGAATATAAAATATTTTTAAAGCTCAAATTATTGAATTAATACTCTAATCGACCTTGAGGAAGTGGATAAAATATGACTGCGTGAATTAACATAAAGTAACTCCATGATTAAAAAAGTTTTTTATATTTTTAAGAGTAAATATCGGCTCTACCCCCTGAACTATACATGTTTTGACAGATTGCCCTCCAAAGAAAAAATACGACTGGATGGTCCTTAAACTATGTTTTCGTAACTCGTTAGTCATTTTGACCAAATTCCGTCCATTTTTTAGAGAGTGCGTTACACACGCGCGTCGTTTTGGTTTTTATTATAAAAAATTCAATTTTGTAGAAATTGTTATTTATAACCCTTTTTAAAGATGAGTATTTTGGGTAAATCACATTATGACCATATTATAAATAAACAAAATTAATAAACATAAACAAAAAACCATCTGATAACTTCTCAAACTCCTCACATTCCCACTCACCCTCACCCTTATTTTATCAGGGTATCAATGCCAAAAGTAGACTGAGGGTAGATAATCTTGGAAAGGGAAATTTTGTGTCCATGAATCCTGCAGAAGCTGCCGAAGGTATGGAAAACATAATAGAAACACAAAGGAGTTGAACACTTTTCCGAGCTCCTGTTACAAATACCAAAGGTACGCTTCAATTAGATGTAGAATCTGCAAACTCAACTCAATTTTCCACATTAGAAAATCAAATCAAAGAGATTAAACTTGAGATGCAGAAGAATTTAGCCGCATCAAATGTAGTGCAAGAAGCACAAGTTTGTCAACAGTGTGGGGTCGTGAATCATACATGGGAAGAGTGCGAAGGATATACAACATCTGTTTATTTCATATCCAACCGAGGAAATTATTAATTTGGTAATAGGAATCACCCGGGTATGCAGTATTCAAATCCACAGGGGGCCGCTAGTCCAGGTTATTATCAACCTTGTCCCCAGAATAACTCTTTCCAACCAAGAGGTCAAGCTCCATATCAAGGAAATCAGAATTATAATCGACCTGCTCCTCCACAACAACCTGTTAATGATGCATATACCGATACTTTAGCTCAGAAGGCTTTACCACAATATCCTCAAGAAGGAGCTGTAGGTGATCAACAATTGAATAATTTTATAGATATTATGACCACTAATATGCATTCACAGAACGAGAAGTTAAGAGAAAAAGAAGTTTCAATTCAGATTTTAGGTACACAAGTAGAACACATGAATAAACTTCTAACTAATATTATGGAAGCAAAAGAATTGAAGGCTATCGAAGGAGGTGGTGCCAATTTTGGGTATGAAGCTTGTTGGTGGTCCTTTGTGTGCTCTAAAAATAATGTAATAAGTAAGAGAACCACAACCGCAAGTGTACGGTTGTCCCAAGTAATAATAGTGATAAACAGGATCGTTCACAGGGACGGTATGGTTGACTTCAATGCTTATCAATAATGAGTAATTGCACTTTTGAAAGCAAATAAATGATTTGATAATTTTTTGTTGGTTTTACTAATCCTAAGTATGAAAGGCTAATGTGAAAATGCAAATAAATAACTAGACGCAAGTAAATAGAAGCCAGCCGCAAATATGAGCAGGCAGTACTTGAGAGACGCAAGGATTTCTCCTAACTCTATTTCATTCCATATGTTGTTTAAGGGACAAATTGGTCAATTAACATAGGTCGGGATTCGGAAATCTTCGTACCCCCGTCAGGGTGGACTACGAAGCTATTCTAGGGTGTCACAAACCCCGTCAGGGTGATTATGATCCACCTTCGAATGATTAAGCTAAAAATACCCAATAGGCCATAAGGTTAATTACGCTCATCAGAGTCAAATAATTCCTACCTTATATTCTGTAATTAATTCCGTATCTAAACCCCCCCGTCAAGATGATCCACACGCCACTATATGGAATAGCCTAGATACTAACACCCATTTTTAATTAGCTACGTTAATAACAGTAAACAATCGCAAATTACAGAAACATGTAAAAGACCCAATTTGAATTAAATTAATGAAATCCCAAATCCAATCATATGAAATAAAACAAAGTAAGGATTAACCCATTAAGCGTTCCCAAGTACTAAATGGATTTAGCTCATAATTAAAGAAAAGACAAAAAATAAAGACATAAATGGGTTCATAATGTTTTACAGAATAAAATAGAAGAACCTAATTACGGAGTTGATTTGGCTGCGAAGTGGAGATATAGACAGTCTTCAGCTCTTGGCTTCTTCTTTTCCTTGCTTCTGCTTCTTCTCCGGACACTCTCTTCTAAGGATGATTTGAATTGAAGAATAAAATGAGAGGTAAGAAATAATGAGGTCTAAAGGCCAATTTATACTAGTAAAATCGGACTAGGGCTTTATTTTAAATAAAAAGCCATTTTAGAAAAGCCCAAGTCCATAATTAAGCCCAAAATCCCGTAACAGCTGCACCACCTCAACTAAATCAGCTCTAGCCGGTTCGTTACAACTCCGATTGACCTCAAATCACTTGCTAAATTTCCGTAACTCAATAAGGAACATAATATATTCAAAGGTCAGCGGCTCAATCAACTCTTAAGTGGCTCGAAATCAGCAATCTTTGGAAACTTTCTAGATTTGTAGCTTTAAAATATCACTTCTTTTCGGGATTTATCTTTAGCTTTGACTCCATATCACGATCTTTGACTTTATTCTCGGATTCCTCTCCTAGCTAATATTCAAAACCTACAAGCTTTTCACTAAAATACACAAGATTACGCGCAAAAGTTTAATAAATTAAAAATACTAGAATTAAAAGAGGAATTTCGGATTATTGCATATTTAGTCCAAAAGTCTATCAAAATGGTCAAATAAACACAAAAAATGATGTCTCCCAAGGGTATAAAATTAAAAAATTTAGGGAGACATCACTTGTACCTTGAAATTAATAAGGAAGTACCACATGCTGTAAAAGTTCCGTCGAAGTTCCGGTAACTAAAAAAGAACCAACTGGTGCGTCCTGGTGTGTTATAAAATTAAGGACTAAAAATAGAGGAACCACAATACTTCAAGTGTACGGTTGTCCAAGTAATATCTGATAAATCGGGTTTCGTTCTCAGGGACGAATTAGGTACAACTCTAGTATTAATCAGATAGTACTAATAATTGCTTAACAGAAAAATAAAATATTTTTGTTTAGTTTTTCTAATAACTAATAAATAAAGACTAAAAATAAATTAACAGAAAAGAAATAAAACAGTAAATTGACTAACTTCAGAGATGAGAGATACTTGAGTCTCGCAAGGAATCCACCTAATTAAAGTAATCTATGTTATGTTTAAGGGTAGAATTGGTATTATAATATTACTCGGGAATCTAATATCTCTTAGCCCCCGTCAGGGTGGATCTAAGAGCTATCCTACGGTATTACAAACCACGTCAGGGAGATTATAAGCTACTTCTAGATGAATAATATTTTACCTCTTTGGCTATGTAATTAGTTAAGCATGTCGGTCAATAACAGACATTACACGGGTATTACCTAAGTCTGTATTCAAACCCCCCTGTCGGATGATCACTTCGCCACTAAAGTGAATAACCCAAATACTAAGACCTATTTCTAGTTGTACCGAAAAGAAATAGTGATTAAGAACAAAGTAATATCCAATATATAAGACTCAATTCAATTTAAATCATAACAATCCCAAATTCAAAACATAGAATAGATTAATTAAGGTTTATCCCTTTAACGCGATTCTCAAGTATATGGAAATTTAGCTCATTATAAAATTAAAGACTGAAATTAAATAGAAATACATCATATTCAATTACAGAAAAGAAATATATAACCTAAGGGTTTGGTTGGCTGTTGTGGAATAATAGAATTCCTCCATCTCTAGCGTCTCCTCTGCCTTCTTGCTCTGAAGTGTTTGACTCTCTCTCTAAGGATGTTATGAATTGAATAAAATATGAGAGGTGCGGATTAATGAGGTCTAAGAGGTGTATTTATAGGTGCTATGAAGCCCTAATTCGTTTTACTTGGAGTGGAAGACAAGTAAAGAACTCTTTAATCCCTAAAATCTAGGAAAGTTAAGATTTTGTTGCTGATTTGTTTTGGTCATATATCCTTAAATACTTATCTGTTTGACGCGTTCCAGTAGTCGAAATAACTTGTCTCGGAAATATCTATCCATTGGTTCAGACCATTCTCCCAAATTCCTAGCCAATCTTAAGTTATGAGCTCGTCTTTGAACGTGGCTGGAATTTCAGATTTATTTGGCAGCTTTATCTTTTCCTTCTTTGCATATATCCTTCCTTAATCTTCTTATTTCGTATATCTCTTTCCTTTACTGAGAAGAAAGCGAGGTGTCCATTCCACATCTCCTCGTCTGAATATCAATTAACCATGTTCTATGGAGGACTCAATAGAGAGACCAAGGCAAGGGCAGATATATTAGGATATGGAAGTTTTGTGTTATTACATCCTGAAGAAGCTCATACTATCATGGAAAGAGTTCTTGAAATAGAAAGAAGTTGGCTGTTAGAATCAGAAAAAGAAGAAGATACCTTAGAAGCTCTAAGGATCGAAGATTAAACCAACAACTTAAGGAATTACAAGAGCAAGCATGTTCAGTAGCTTAGGTAAATCTAGTACACACTTTACCTTCATGTCTTGGTTGTGGAGCAAGAAATCATTCGTGGGAGAATTGTATGAACAATCCAGCTTCGATTTCCTTCGTATCTCATCAAAGAAACCATTACTCGAATGGTTATTATCATCCTCAAGGAAGTCACGCTAATTATTATTCCCCACAGAATCAAAATTGGGTTAAAAATCAAGGTAACTATTATCCAACTCAGCCTCAAAATTATTATCAGCCACAACAAATCTATCAACAAGTGCCGAAGTATGAAAATTATTATCAAGAATCACATCCATATTTAATTCAACAAGCTACACGAGAAAAACCTTCGAGTTTGGATCCGAGTATAGTTGAACTTATGGGATTATTTGAAGAAAACATGAAGATCAGTTAGCGAAGACTCCAAACCTAGTCAAAGGTTATTAAAAACCTCGAGCATACCCTTTCATAGATGGCGAGTACATTACAAAACAGTCCAAAAGGGCAACTCCCAAGTGATACAATTGCTCCTAAAGATGATGCTTGTCATTCGGTTGAATTAAGAAGTGGAAAACAATTACCTCCGCCTAGAGTAGAAGAAACATAACCAACCCCTATCTCTGAAAAAGTGGTTGAAGAAACAATTGAAGATAAGGTAGAAGAGGTAATTGAACAAAAGAGTGACCCAGAGAAGACACCTCCTCCACCATTCTCATCACGTGCCAAAAACAAGAACAATGAAGAAGAATTCAAGAAGTTCCTTGACATGGTGAGCAAGTTAGATATTAACATACCGTTTGTAGAAGCTCTCAAGAGAATGCCAAAATATCTTAAATTCATGAAGGACATTCTCTCTAACAAACGAAGCTTAGAAACTGAGGAGATGAATGGATTGTCAGAGGAGTGTAGTGCTATATATCAAATCAAGTTACCACAAGACGCACATACACCCAAGAACTCTTGGATGGGACCATCCATGGCTACAAAGAATAGATCTGAGAAGTTTGTGGGAGTGAAAGGCAATGGACTCAAATTTTTCATGCCAAATATTAATAAACTTGCTTATTGCTGGGGAGGTGATGTTCATACATAATCGCCGAGGTAACAAGTCGAACTAAAAGACGTTAAACAAAAGTGCTTTTGGAGACACCCCTTGTTTTTAAATCTTTTTAATTTTATGTTCTGTAGTGTATAACATTAAGTTAGTGTATATTTTTAATGTGTTTACAAGCTAATGGGAGAGAAAGGTAGTGTTTTATATGTGCAGGAAACGAGTTTAGGGTCAAAAGAGAAAAAATCTTGGAAATTCTGACTTGCTGACCGGCATATGCCGGCGGATTCACCGGTATACCAGTGAAGAAACCGTGCCACGGTTTGCAAATCAGGTTTTTCGCCAAGAGCACACTTGAAATACCGTGGTCGCATTTGACGACACGGTATGAAGAAGTTTTTGACTGGCATGCCGCTGAGGGGACCGGTAAACCGGCGCTGGAAAAAAATTGACCGGCTTACCGGCCCGTTGACTGGTATACCGGACATACCAATACCGTGCCACGGTTCACGAAATCAGGGTGATAGCCGAGAGTGCGTTATCAAAACCGTGGTCGCGAATGACGACACGGTTTTGTAAAAAAAATAAAATTCGAAAGGCCATAACTTTGTGCTCGCAAGTCGGAATTCACTTTCTCAAAAGCCTAGACTGCATTTTTCTTCGAGATCTATCCAATGGAGTGGAGAAAACCTGATTTGGAGGTAAACTAAAAACGATTTCAGACCCAAACCCTATAACATCACCTTTAAACTTGATTAAATCATCACACAACATCATCAAATCATCAAGCTTTCAAGAGTTCTTCAACAACAATCAAGAATACCTTCTTTTACCGTTGATAATTATTCATCCAAGCAACAAACTCAAGTCACACCAATCTTTCATAACTTTATTCGATCCTGAGTGTAACTTGAGTTGTGGGTTAATTAGAGATGACAACATAACGGATGCTATGAATTATAAGAGGGAGTGTTCAATCTTAGGAAAGAACAAGATATTGCCTGGATCTACAAAAGAAAAGGCCATTGATCTTGATGAGCCTATTGAAAATAAACCAAAGACAGAGGCACCAACACAACCACTACAAAGGAAATTAACAACTAGGATGAGTGTACCACCAAGGCCTAAAGCAAAGACACCAATCCAAGATCAAGAGATTTCAACGCCTTCTGGAAAGAAATTTCAAGGATTAATCATTTAATAAGCGAAGTAACAGGAGACTTGGATATGGATGAAGAATCTTCTTCGGAAGAGGAATTGCTAGAGCTCTATGGCCAGGTACCCCGTTCTAATTCTTCTTCTTAATTTATTGTATGCATTAGTTTAGTTTAGTTTTAAATTTTATTGCTTTATTGAGTCTTTTTCGAGTCGTGGGGACACAACTCACTATTGAGTTGGGGGTGGGGATTCGTTGTCCTCATCTTCCCTTTTTTTGTTTTTGCATAAAATTTAAATTTTTTAGGTTTGAATTGGCATAGAATATATTGAATGTACCTATTGAGCATGTTCTAATTAGGTTAATGATAGTAAGTAGTATTTTTTTGAATGGTGTCACAAATATGTCTAGTATGCATGTATGAAAACAGGAAATATAAGATAATAAAATTAATGAGAAATGCGTAAGAAGTCAAGTTGAAACTTAGAGAGATTTATTTGGTGTGTAGAACGTGAGGTTTGAAATTAGTTGAAAACCCGCTTATCTATGAACTAATAATGAAAGAGTTACGAAATCCGGTAAAGAAAAGTGAATTAGGCAGTTCTTTCATATTTGAAGCCACTTGAAGCCTTTTTAGCTTTCTCACCCTTTTATTTGATTATATTATTATTTATCCTTCTTAGCCCATTGAGCCTTTCTAAAGCCTTTTATTTAACCACATTATAAGCCATACCTCTTATTTATAGGACTTATCCATATGACCTGCACTCGAATCGCTAAACCTGAGACAAGTCGTTTTTAGAGCTTGAGTTTGGGGTGGTGGATTTCACCATTAAGGAACATTGGGTTTGTAAAATTGTAATTGTGATATTATTGATGATGAAAAATTTATTTTGCAACCCTTTGTCGGGGTAAGAGTAAATGAAAAAAGCTAAAAAGCATGAATAAAAAAGAATATATGAGAAAAAAATAGCGTGATATCTCAACATAAAAATGAGAGTCATAGCTATACAAAAGAAAATATATATATATATATATATATATATATATATATATATGAAAAGATTGAAAAAATATTTGGACTGGCAAAGTGGAATTTATTATATCATCATGAAAAGTTTTTACTTGGGTTATTTGGGGATGCACATTAAAGCATCAAAAATTGGGTTGAGTGAGAACATTTTCGAGTGAAAACTCAAGTTTTAGGGCGATTCGTTGATGGAATGTGAGGAGAGAGACAAAAACTCACTTTTTATTATCCAAATATACCACACCGTCCCTAAGCCATGCTATAAGCGTAAAGACCTTAGGATTTATAGCTACTTGGTGAAGAAACAATGGCGCTATTAGGTTGTAGGTGAGTGGACCATTGGATACTACATTAGGACTTATGAACAACCTATAGCCATTAACATGAACTGAGTTGAAAACCTCTACTACTGGAATTGCAAAGTTATTTTGGACTTGAATTTATGGATTGTTGATTATGTGTATATGAAGTGTACGTGTGCATTACTTATTTAGCATTACTACATGAGACTTTTTAGATATTTTGCTCTAGGATCATTGGTGGATCCTAGGGTGTTATAAAATTAAGTGCAAAAATAAAGGAACCACTTAACCGCAAGTGTACGGTTGTCCCAAGTAATATATGATAATCAAGTTCGTTCTCAGGGATGGATTAGGTTCAATCCAAATATTAATCAAGTAGTAAGAATAATTGCTAAACAGAAAATAAAAGATAAGAATTTTTGTTTGGTTTTTGTAAATTAAAATTGCAAATAAAATAAAGACTAAAATTAAATTAACAGAAAGGAAATAAAGCAAATAAACGACTAACTTCAAATAAGAGAGATACTTGAGTCTCGCAAGGAATCCACTTAATCAATATAATCTATGCTATGTTTAAGGGTAGAATTGGAATTATAACATTAGTCGGGACTCTAATATCTACTAGCCCCCTGTCGGGTGGACCTAGAAGCTATCCTAAAGTATCATAAACACCTGTATGGTCGAATATGCCTCTTCGGATGATATGATTTTACCTCTTTGGCTATGTAACTAGTTAAGCCTGTCGGTCAATAACGGAAATTACACGGGTATTACCTAGATCTGTATTCAAACCCTCCTGTCGGATGATCACTTCGCCACTAAAGTGAATAGCACAAATACTAATATCTAATTCTAGTTGTGCGGAAAAGAATTAGTAATAAAAACAAAGTAATAACCAATATATAAAACTCAATCCTATTTAAATCTAAACAATCCCAAATTCAAAACATTGATTAATCAATTAAGGTTCATCCCTTTAATGCGATTCTCAAGTATAAATAAATTTAGCTCATAAGAAAATTAAAGACTAACATAAAAGAAAAGGAATTCATGTTCAATTACAAGAAAGAAATAAATAACCTAAAGGGTTGAATGACTATTGTTGGAAGAACAGGATTCCTCCAGCTTCTAGCTTCTTCTCTCCTTCGTGCTCTGACTTGAAAACCTTAAGCCTCTTGTTTTATTCTATGAAGTGTGTGAAAGTAGGAGGTTAAGGGGTGTATTTATAGGTGTTGGAGGACCCTAGGTCGAATTTTGCTTGGAGTGGAAGACAAGTTAAAGACTCTTAAATTCGTAGCCCTAAATTCTAGGAAAGGTAAGATTTTGCTGCTGATTGATTTGGTCATATCTTTTTCAATACTTATCCGTTTGAGAAGTTCCAATATATGAAACTGCTTGTCTTGGAAAAAGCTTTCTATTGGTGCAGACCACTCGTCCAGATTCCTAGCCAATCGTGAGTTACGAATTAATATTTAAAACGTGGCTGGAATTTCATATTCACAAGGCAGCTTTATCTTTTCCTTCTTTGAATATATCTTTCCTAAATCTTTTTATTTCTATGTAAATATTCTTTCCTTTAATCCTTTATCTTGACTTGGTCTCTAAGTAATTACCATTTATCTTTTAAAGCTTCACATTAAAGAAATAATTAAACCGCATATGCTTAAAAAGAATAAATCAATAAATCAAGAAAACGAAATAGGAAATTGTACTCTTAAAATAGAAACTCGAGTAAAAATCATTTCCTAACACTCTAAAATACACTAAGACTTTATTCTCACTTCTTCTCCTTGGATTGGTCTTTAATGAAATTCAAGAACCTATTAACTTTGCATTAAAAATAGTCAAATTTACGCACAAAAGCTCAGATTCTGCAAATTGTTAATTTCCAAGGGGAGGAAGTGCAATATGATCAATTAAGCCTAAAAGTATATCAAATAAGTCATTTATTCACCTAAAAGAATGTCTCCAAGGGGCTAATAATTAGAACAAATAGGGAGACATCAAGATCATTCATTGTGTTCTATTCTTCTTCTTTATTTATTATTTGACTACCCTACTGTTTTTTATCTTTATTGTATCGGGACGATACAATTTTGAGTTGGGGGTCTTGATGTCTACCTATTTGTGATGATTTAATCTTAGTCGGAGACATCATTTTAGGTGTATTTAATAATTTAATTATCTACTTTTACTTATATTATTGTATTTTCCTATTTCTTGTCTTGATTTGATTATTTATTGTTTTTAGAGCAGATTGGGTTTATTTGTTTGTTAATTATGAAGCTTTAAAGATATATAGTAACTAATTAGATTCCAAAATAATCCTAGGAGATAAGGGAAAGAAGATAATGATGAAAGTTAGAGATAAAGGAAGGAAATATAAAAAAGGAAAATATAAAGTTGCCAAATAAATATGAATTCCAGCAGCTACGTCCATAAAAGTGATCATAACTAAAAAATGGCTGGAAATTTGGAAGAATGGTCTAAAGCAAAGTTAAATAGCTTTCCGAGACAATCAGTTTCGATATAAAGAACGCGTCAATCAGATCTGTATTGAAGGAGTTAAGACCAAAACAAAACAACAACAGTTTATTACCATTTCTATATTTTAGGGTTACGAATTTGAGTTGGGCTAGAAGTCCAATACTTGTCTTCCAGACCAAGAAAACATTTTAGGGTTTCCTATACCCTGTAAATACACCCTTTAATTAGTAGGAAAACATCATTTCCCAACCCTTAAGACAAGAAGAAGCCTACATCAAGAGAAGATAAGTCTGGAAGGAGCTGAACACCAAATCATGTCTTCACAAGTCTTAAATTTTGTAATTGTTTTCTTTTCTTTCTCTTGTATGAACTAATTTAATTTAACTTAAGATTTTGCATATGGGTATGAACCCTAGACTTGTTTTACATCTATTATAATTTGGGACACCATTGTATTTAATTTGAATTATTGTTTTATTCAATGTTTTATGTGCTTTGATTTATTGGCTGTTTTCCTTGCGGTGTACAACGTATAGGATTACCTTAATAGTATTTAGATGGTCACTTGGAAGGGGTGTCTAATTATTGAAACACCACATAAGCGTCTAGTGTGCGATAGTGATCCTGACGGGCTTGCCTAACTAGATAACTGATGTCTCCTCATTTGTGATAGTAAAATATACTCATGAGACATCATTTTAGGCTTATTTATTAGTTTATAGGTTGATTTTAGCTTATTTTAGTGCACTTTCCTATTTTGGGTCTTGATTTGTAGAATTATTATTTTTAGAGCATATTGGGTTTAATTGTTTATTTAGTGTGAAGCTTTAAAGATAATTATGGAGATTAATTAGAGTCCAAGTCAAAGACAACAACTTATGGAAGGAGATATGCATGGAAATTGGAGATAAGGAAATAAAAGCTAAAAAGATGGAAAAGGAAAAGCTGCCTAAATCTGGGATTCTGCACACACGTCTAAAGATTGGTGTTTTTACCTAAGAAATAGGCCGAATTTGGTAATTTCCTTCTAATGGGTCTAGATAATTCTGTTGCGATTCTTTTGGTATCTTATGGAGCTCAATCCGACCAATAACGAAGAAGATACACCCAAAACAGCGCAGCAGTGTTTATCTTTATTTCCTTACGAATTTGAGTTGGGCTAGGAGTCCATTACTTAAGTTATCTCTAAAGAAACGAATTAGGTCAACCTCTACACTATAAATACAACCTCTTAACACTCTTAAATCATCCTTGGTTAAACCTTAAACCAAGAGGAAGCTTAGAACACAAGAGAGAAGTCTGGAAGGAGCTGTCATCAATAATGTCTTCTTCTACCTTTAGATTTGTAATTTCTTTCTTTTCTTTCATGAACTAAATTTCTTTAGCTTAAGTTTTAGCATTAATGTATGAACCCTAGTTTTGATTGACATCTATCTAATTTGGGAATTTAATGTTTTAAATAGAATTATAGTTTTTTTTCTCTGTTTATGTGTTTGGATTTATATTCTGTGTTCTTGTGGACGGCCGCCATTAGAATTACCATCTAGTAATTAGGATACCATTGACAACGGTGTTTAATTGCATGTTTAGCACATAACGTCTAGTATTAGGTTTGATCTGACAACCCAACCTAGCTAGATAATCACTATGGTTTAGTCTTTGTGACTATTTACCAATTACAGGAAAAGTTTGCTTAGGAAGCCTTATTGACACAGGTAAATCCTATTTTAAACTACCGATAGCATATTGGGACCGATTAGGGAAATACTACATAATTCACCCTTACATGTTTAGAACGGCAAAACTAGTGGGGATTACATGCTAATAACTTAAGCTATATTCTCTTATCACTTCTCTTTCATATTTATTTTCTGTCTTTAATTCCTTAGTTTTAATTTAGTTAATTAGAAAATCAAACAAAAATCTATTTGTCTTTACTTTTATTTGCGTTTAGTTGTTCTAGCTTTAATTATTTTACACTTGGTATTTGCATAAGATTCTCCTAACCTCTGTAGTCTCTGCGGAACGAATCTTTATCTAAAACTTGCATACGATCTGTATACTTGCAGAACCGTGTAGTTCTAGGGTGTTTTTGCACTTTATTTATATCTTATTTTATCACACCCTAGGCCCCACCAATAACCATTAGGGTATGATTTAACCACCGATCATTATTAGAAAGCCAGTCTCATTTAGGAACCTAGTGGAATAGGAGCACCCTATTTAAGTACCCTCGTGATTGTGAGGTCGCCACCCTAGTCCACCTTGACGGGGGTAGGGAGGAGTTTAGAATCCTGGTTATTGCAATTCTACTAAATTCGCCCTTACATGATTAGAATAAACAAGGCTAGTGGGGATTACTTGCTATCTCTCGGTTTCATAGATGACGCTCAGATGGCGGTTGTTGGACCGTCATAATTATCTACGACGACGATAATATCATCATGAAAACCTATAAATATCGTCATTGTATACCCCTTTTTCTTATAGTCCCTAAAAATAATATTATTTTGGTGCAGACAAATTATCCATGATAAGTGATAATAATACTAGCTACGAAATTATTTTGTCGCTAGAATCACCTGTCATTAAAACAAATTATGATCTATTTTAATTTTTTCAATTTATTACCCCAACAGAGGCAACACACGTGGATCGCCTTTATAGGCGAATCAATAGGGCCGATTATAAAATAACATTTTTAACTTTATCTATAAACTCATCCTAAATTAATTTTATTTCATCCAAAAATAATTATTGTAAAAAGAATCTCAAATAATATTTTTTCGAAACTATTAACAATTATTTCACCACCATTCATATTTCATGCTTTTTTGGAAAAAAAACAAAGAATGTCTATTGAGTCCGAAACTTTATCACTAATCTTGTTGTTAAAAATGTTAGATATATGGCGTCATTATAGTGATTTTTCTAAAAAAATGAAGATGACTTGCTTTTGTCGTAGTTATTGGTTTTCATTTTCATTTGCAACTTCTTAAACTTCAGTCCGAATACAAAAATCCTAAATTGATCTAAGCTTTTTAACATGTCATTCAGGAGACGGAGCTAGAATTTTATAGGACTATATAGTAGGAGGGGTTGTCCTCGAAATGTTTTTTTAATTTATTTACATTATAAAATTATGTATTATAAAAGATTACAAAACAAATTCTTATATTATATAAAACTAGTCTTAATATAATTTATTTTCGACCAAAAAAAAAAAAATATATATAATTTCTTTTAATCGATTACTTTTTATTTAATACGAAATAACATTTAATTTATTAAAAATATAAAATATTCATATAAATAAAATAATTATAAATCTAATAAAAATAAATTTTAACAATTAAAAGATCAAATAAGATTCTAAAACTTTAAGAAGAGCCAAATAATTTTTTTTAAGAATTTAAAAAACAATATAGCTTATAATTAATTTTTTCTTTTTTATATAGAATTTCTTTTTTTGAATAAACCATAGGAGGCCATGATGCCTCCTGCTTGACACCCCCTGCTTAACCCCATGCTTAAGGTGGCTCCTCCACTAGTTCATACCTCTTGCAAATGGTATTTATTTGTCATGGAATATCTTCAATTTCATTTGCAACTTCTTAAAACTTCAGTCCGAATACAAAAATCCTAAAATGATCTAAGCTTTTAACATGTCATTCAAGAGAAGGAGCTAGAATTTTATAGAATTATATGGTAGGAGGGGTTGTTCTCGAAATGTTTTTTTTGATTTATTTACATTATAAATTTATATATTATAAAAAGTTACAAAACAAATTCTTATATTATATAAAACTATATTATAAGTCTTAATATATTTCTTTTATTCGATTACTTTTTATTTAATACAAAATAGCATTTAATTTATTAAAAATATAAAATATTCATATAAATAAAATAATTATAAATCTAATAAAAATAAATTTTAACAATTAAAAGATCAAATAAGATTCTAAAAATTTAAAGAGAGCCAAATAATTATTTTTAAGAATGTAAAAAACAATATAGCTTATAATTAATTTTTTCTTTTTTATATATAAATTCTTTTTTTGAAAAAACCATAGGAGGCCATAACACCTCCCGCATGACACCCCTGCTTACCCCATGCTTAAGGTGGCTCCTCCACTAGTTCATACCTCTTGCAAATGGTATTTATTTGTCATGAAATATCTTCATTTTCATTTGTAACTTCTTAAAACTTCAGCCCGAATACATAAATCGTAAAATGATCTAAGCTTTTAACATGTAATTTTAGTATATGGTAGGAGGGGTTGTCCTTGAAATGTTTTTTTTTAATTTATTTAAATTATAAATTTATATAATATATAATATTACAAAACAAATTCTTATATTAGATATAGGGGCAATGCCCAATTAATTACACGGAGAGTGTAAAAATTCCCAATTAATTACAACTTCAACTTAATTCCTACTTAAGCACAAAAATATGACAGATTACAAAATACCCATAGACAATTAATTAATTACTTTAATTATAATATTATTTATTTATATTTTTTTTTCTGAAAAATTCTTTTAATTTTTTTCGGAAATTTTTTTAATTTTTTTTTTCGGAATTTTTTTTTCTAGAAATTTGTTTTAAATTTTTTTTCTGAAATTTTTTAAAATTTTTTTTTCCGGATTTTTTTTAAGAAATTATTTTTAATTTTTTTTTTCGAAATTTTTTTTCTGAATTTTTTTAAAAATTTTTTTCCGAATTTTTTTTTTCAAAAAATAAAATTTTACGAAAAAAAAAATTTCGAAATATTTTTTTCCCCCGATTTTTTTTTATGTGACATGATTCTGAGATTTGTGTGTTGCAGGAACACACAAAATTGGAACAACCGAAATCAAGTTTTTTGTATTCAAAAAATACATAAATTTGAGTTTTATGTGTTCAATGAATACACAAATCTCAGATTTGTGTATTGCAGTAATACAAAATTTTGCGATTTGTGTGTTCAAGAATACACAAAATTGGAACAAACAAAATCAAGTTTTGTGAATTTGATTTATATGTGTTCCATCAATACACAAATCAGAGACTTGTGTGTTCAAGGAATGCACAACCCTGAGACTTGTGTGTTCCACGAACGCACAAATCAGAGACTTGTGTGGTCCACAAATCGGAGACTTGTGTGTTCCAGGAACACACATATCAGAGACTTGTGTGTTCCAGGAACACACAAATTTGAGACTTGTGTGTTCCAGACACAAATCTGAGAATTGTGTGGTCCAAGCACAAATCAGAGACTTGTGTGTTCCAATAACCACTACTCCCGCATTTGCCTCTCGCCACTAACATTCTAGCGACTACGCGCTGTAGTCGCTAAAAACCAGAGCCTCTAGCGACTATTTCAATTTAACGGCTACAATATATGTTCCTCGACTACAGTGTAGTCGTAAATAAGTTTCGCGTTTAACGACTACATGAAGTAGTCGTTAATATGTATGAGGTAGTCGCGACTGATTTTTGTAATTTTTTATTAATTTTCCACCGCCATAAAGTAGTCGCTATATATTAGACTACTAACGACTACTTTGTGTAGTCGTTAGTAGGTCTTTCTAACGACTACTTTTTATTCTTTAGCGACTACTCTTGTAGTCGCGATTAGTGGTAGCGTGTTTTTCAAAAGTAACTTGCCAATTGCTTTACTCAATACACCATTATTATATAATTTCTCTTTCTTTCTCTCAAAACTCTCTCAATTTTTTCCACAATTCATCATTAAAAATTATTAACACTTGAAAAAGTTTGCCCGGGTCAATCATCACGTAGGACCGCCTCAATTATCAATTTTGATTTCCAAATTTGCCCAAAAGTAGGTATTTTTTGTTCCATAAAACTCTTTCAAATTTCTTTTACTTTCATTCAATTGTGTAGTAAATGTTTAATAGTATCACTTATTAGGTATTTCAACACGTGGACAAGCTTTCCCGGGTCAAACATCAGCGTGGGACCGCCTCAATCTTCAATTTTTCCTTCCAAATTTGCCCAAAAGTAGGTATTTTTTATTCCATAAAACTCTTTCAAATTTCTTTTACTTTCATGCAATTATGTTGTAAATGGTAAATAGTATCAATTATTAGGTATTTCAACACGTGGAAGTGCTTTCCCGGGTCAAACATCAACGTGGGATCGCCTCAATCATCAATTTTTCCTTCCAAATTTGCCCAAAAGTATGTGTCTTTTTCATCCTTTCCTTATTTCATTACAATTGTATAGTTAATGCTAAATATATAATATCACTATGTATATATCTCTAATCATTTAATAATTTTATTTGAATTATAAATATTATATTAAGTATATATATATATATATATATATATATATATATATATATATATATATATATATATATATACATGCATATATATAAATACTTATATTTGTATGATATAGTAGTGTATGATGCTATATTTTATGTGCTTTTAATTTTTTATTTAGGTATTTATTTTGTGATGTTATATATTGTATGCTTTTAATTTTATATTTATGCATTTATTTGGTGATGTAATATTTTGTGTGCTTTTAATTTTATATTTATTTATTTAATCGGTGATGTAATAATTTTTTTATTTTTAATTCATTTATGTAATCGGTGATGTAATAATTTTTTTTTATTCATTTATGTAATCGGTGATGTAATAATTTTTTTTTCATTTTATTTATGTTGTATTCTTTCATATTGTAATAGTTGACTATGATTTCGGGTATTGATAAGAGTTGGATTGGTACCGCTCATAAAGTTTCGCGTGAATTTATTAAGGGGATAGAACCATTCCTTGCTTTTGCTGAAAAGAATAAACCTCCTGGTGAAGAAACAATTTTTTGTCCGTGTAATCAGTGTTCGAATTATCGTCGGTATACAGTGGTCAAAGTTAGGTCACATCTGTTACTGCATGGGTTTTTGGAGACGTATGATATTTGGACAAAGCATGGTGAGCCCGAGGATATTCCCGAGACTCGATATGAAGAAAACGAAATGTTGGATGTATACGATGATTTGAGACCTAATTACGAGGTTGGTGGTCATTCCCGTGACACCGAGATGACAGACTCGAACAGTACAGCCCGTGGCAAATTCGAAACGATGTTTTCCGATTTAGAGACTGAGTTATACCCTGGTTGTGATGTCATGAGTTCATTAAATTTCATTGCGAAGCTAATGCACGTGAAGGTGAGGAACAAGTGGTCTAACACGTCTTTCACCGAGTTGCTTGATCTTTTGTGCCGTGTGTTGCCCAAACCTCATACGTTGCCCGATTCATACGAGGCATGCAACAAAAAGTTAAAAAATTTAGGTATGGGTTACGATACCATTGATGTTTGCGTGAACGATTGTGCTTTGTTTTACAAGGAGAATGCCTCCCTCGAAAAGTGTCCAGTATGTAATGAATCCAGATGGGACCCGAAGAAGGGTATGAAAGTAACGCATAAGAAACTCAGATATTTCCCGATTGCCCCTAGGCTGCAGCGACTTTATGCTTCGAGACATACTGCCAAAAATATGATCTGGCACCAAACAGGAAAGAATACAGATCCAGATTTGTTGCGTCATCCGGTTGACGGAGATAGTTGGAAGAGATTTGTTCAGTTACATCCCGAGTTTGCCAGTGAACCTCGGAACGTCTTCTTGGGTTTGGGTATCGATGGTTTTGACCATTCTCTATGCAGAACAACTCATACAGCATGTGGCCGGTTATATTGACCGTCTACAACTTACCACCGTGGGAGTGTATGAAGGAGACGACATTCCAGCTTTGTTTGTTGATTCCGGGACCCCGTTCACCCGGCAAGGACATGGCCGTCTTTCTTCGTCCTGTTATAGATGAGTTGGACGAGTTGTGGGGTAAGGGGATTCTTACTTATGATGCCCACAAGAAGGAAGAGTTTACTATGAAGGTTTGTTTGTTGTCTACGACTAACGATTTTCCCGCTATGTCATACACCTCGGGATGGTCGGGTCAAGGTTACAAAGCTTGTCCAGAATGCATGGATTCTACTCCGTCATTGAGCGTGAAGAAAGGGGTTGCTTACTTCGACCATAGACGTTGGTTACCTATCAACCATCGTTTTAGATATGAAACTGTTTTGTACAAGGAACCCGATGAGAGGCGACCACCGAAGAAATATAAACCTGCCGATATTCAGAGACAGTTAGATGGCCTTCCCATTGTGCTTCCCGGGAAACACAAGGATTTTGGGGGAAAGATTGTGAGACAGACTGGTCCTCGTGTATTCAATTGGAAGAAAAAGAGTATCTTTTATCGTTTACCTTATTGGTCTGAAAACTTGTTGAAACATAACATCGATGTAATGCATTGCGAGAAAAACGTGTGTGATGCTCTTCTCGGCACAGTAATAGGTCTTGATGGGAAACTTAACAAAGACAACGTGAAAGCGAGAATTGATCTCAAGGAAATGAAAATCAGGCCAGATTTGTGGTTGAAAGATAGAAATGGTAAACAAGTAATGCCTCGAGCTAATTATACGTTATCCACGGAAAAAAGGAAAGTATTTCTTGACTGGCTGAAGGCACAGAAGTTTCCCGATGGATTCGCATCGAGTTTGAGAAATAACGTTCAAAGTGACTTGGCAAGATTATAGGAATGAAATCTCACGACTGTCACGTGATGATGCAGTACCTTTTTGTGGCTAGTCTCCCAGGGCTTTTCGAAGACAAAGCGATTAGTGACACGATTATCGGTCTAGCCGACGTTTTTAGAGTTGTGTGTAGTAAAAATCTGAGCAGGAAAGAGTTAGAAAAGGGGAAGAAGAAAGTGGTTGAAGTTATGTGTAGATTGGAGATGATTTTACCTCCCGCGTTTTTCGATATAATAATCCACTTGGTCATTCATTTATACGACGAGGCTTTGTTAGGGGGACCGGTTCAGATGCGTTGGATGTACCCGTTTAAGCGGTATCTAAAGAAATTAAAGGAGTACATACGAAACCCGGCTAGGCCGGAGGGTTCAATCGCAGAGGGATACGTTGTAGAGGAGACTTTGACATTCATATCGCGTTACCTTAAAGAAGAAAAAACAAAGTTTAACGATCCAGGTAGATATACCGATATCGAAGCTCAACCTAAAGATTTGTCCATATTTAAGAGCCAATGTAGTCCTATAGGTAAAAAAGAGTATGGTAATTTAGAATATAACGAGAAGGAGCAAATCGATTGGTATATCCTACTTAATTGCGATGAAATCCAACATTTGATGACGTAAGGTTTCAATTTATTTATTAAATGTTTATTCTAATGTGCAGAGAACACAAAGCCACGTTATCGGGTTCCCCAGCCGAAAAAGATAGGAAACACCGGCAAAATTTCCGAGACTGGTTTCTGCATAAGGTACAAAAATAATATTCCATTTTAGGAAACATTGTTATAATTGTTTATGCTTGTAGGTTTATGAAATGGAAAAAGAAGGTGATGCATTCGCTATGATTGCATTGGCTAGTAAGTCTCATGGTGCAGTTTATAAGTACGATTCATGTGTTGTGAATGGTGTTAAATGGGTCACTAAAGAAAAGGGTGAAACGAGGGTGACACAAGATTACGGGGTATCCGCCATATACGATGGAAAACCGTTTTATGGTGAATTGGTCAAGGTTATAGAGGTCACATATGACGATGACTGTTCTGTTGTGCTGTTCGAATGTAATTGGTATAACACGAGTAAACCGAGAGAAGAGAATGGGGTAACTCTTATCAACACGTCTAATTTTTTTTGGGAATCAGAGCCTTACATCTTAGCTACTCAAGCAAAAAAAGTTTTTTACATAGACGAGATTAATTTAAGGAAATCACAAAAAGGTTGGAAAGTAGTATGGGAACTCAATGATAGACATGGATGGAGTCCTGAATTATGGGGTGCAGAGTCAATGCCCACTGGAGAAGCGAGGGTCACTATTCCTTTAGTGAATACCGAGACGATTTCTGATCCGGTGAACTTGGCATCCACCGAGGAGGTCGAGATTGACCCTGCTCATTTTTTTGTTGCTTTGAACTTTGATATGGTTGTTGATGAAAATGAGGAAATTGAAGATGACACCTTGGACGAATACGGTGATGAGGAAGACCCTATTGAGGTTGATAGCGATGACGAACCTATAGTGGTTAGTGGATATGATTCTGAGTAGGATTTTTTTTCCTTTGGGTTTATTTGTATTAAAACATTTTATTGACTTAATTTTTTTATATTTGAGGTTAATTTGACTCTAAATACTCAACTTTGACTATAAACACTCAACTTTGACTCTAAACAATCAACTTCGACTATAAACAATCAACTTTGACTATAAACACTCTACTTTTACCACAAACACTCAACTTTGACTCCAAACACTCAACTTTGACTCTAAACAATCAACTTTCACTATAAACAATCAAATTTGACTATAAACACTCAACTTTGACTATAAACACTCAACTTTGACTATAAACACTCAACTTTGACTATAAACACTTTACTTTGACCACAAACACTCAACTTTGACTCCAAACACTCAACTTTGACTCTAAACAATCAACTTTGACTATAAACAATCAACTTTGACTATAAACACTCTACTTTGACCACAAACACTCAACTTTGACTATAAACACTCAACTTTGACCACAAACACTCAACTTTGACTATAAACACTCAACTTTGACCACAAACACTCAACTTTGACTATAAACACTCAACTTTGACCACAAACACTCAACTTTGACTATAAACACTCAACTTTGACCACAAACACTCAACTTTGACTCCAAACACTCAACTTTGAATCTAAACAATCAACTTTGACTATAAACAATCAACTTTGACTATAAACACTCTACTTTGACCACAAACACTCAACTTTGACTATAAACACTCAACTTTGACTATAAACACTCAACTTTGACCACAAACACTCAACTTTGACTATAAACACTCAACTTTGACCACAAACACTCAACTTTGACTATTAACACTCAACTTTGACCACAAACACTCAAATTTGACTCTAAACAATCAACTTTGAATCTAAACACTCAACTTTGACTCTAAACACTCAACTTTGACTCTAAACAATCAACTTTGACTATAAACAATCAACTTTGACTCCAAACACTCAAGTTTGACTATAAACACTCAACTTTGACTCCAAACACTCAACTTTGACTATAAACACTCTACTTTGACCACAAACACTCAACTTTGACTCCAAACACTCAACTTTGACTCTAATCAATCAACTTTGACTATAAACAATCAACTTTGACTATAAACACTCAACTTTGACCACAAACACTCAACTTTGATTCTAAACACTCAACTTTGACTATAAACACTCAACTTTGACTCTAAACAATCAACTTTGACTATAAACAATCAACTTTGACTTTAAACACTCTACTTTGACCACAAACAATCAACTTTGACTCCAAACACTCAACTTTGACTCTAAACAATCAACTTTGACTATAAACAATCAAATTTGACTATAAACACTCAACTTTGACTATAAACACTCAACTTTGACTATAAACACTCAACTTTGACTATAAACACTCTACTTTGACCACAAACACTCAACTTTGACTCCAAACACTCAACTTTGACTCTAAACAATCAACTTTGACTATAAACAATCAACTTTGACTATAAACACTCTACTTTGACCACAAACACTCAACTTTGACTATAAACACTCAACTTTGACTATAAACACTCAACTTTGACCACAAACACTCAACTTTGACTCTAATCACTCAACTTTGACCACAAACACTCAACTTTGACTATAAACACTCAACTTTGACTATAAACACTCAACTTTGACTATAAACACTCAACTTTGACTCTAAACACTCAACTTTGACCACAAACACTCAACTTTGACTATGAACACTCAACTTTGACTCTAAACACTCAACTTTGACTCTAAACACTCAACTTTGACTATAAACACTCAACTTTGACTCCAAACACTCAACTTTGAATCTAAACAATCAACTTTGACTATAAACAATCAACTTTGACTATAAACACTCTACTTTGACCACAAACACTCAACTTTGACTCTAAACACTCAACTTTGACTATAAACACTCAACTTTGACTCTAAACACTCAACTTTGACTCTAAACACTCTACTTTGACCACAAACACTCAACTTTGACTCTAAACACTGAACTTTGACTATAAACACTCAACTTTGACTCCAAACACTCAACTTTGAATCTAAACAATCAACTTTGACTATAAACAATCAACTTTGACTATAAACACTCTACTTTGACCACAAACACTCAACTTTGACCACAATAGAATTTATCGAGATTCTGGAATTGAATTTAATTTAAATGATTATTTGGAAGTGAATTAAAATATTGGGTAATTGTAAGTGGAGTTATGTCTATTTTCTAAATTAAAAAAAAAAGCTTTCGCGACTACTTCACACCTCTAGCGACTAGTTCATGTTCATGAACTAGTCGGTAATACCTATAACCTACTAGCGACTACATTGTAGTCGTTAATTGTCGAATTAATTCCCATTACTCGATGGCGGTCCATTTTCCCGCCCACGAAAGGACACGCGTTTTAGTTTTACGTCTAGCGACTACATTGTAGTCGCTAAAGGCTAGTTGACGTGGTCAAAGTCAAGACACGTGTAAGTACCCTATGATCTAGCGACTAATTTTTTATCTCTAGCGACTACAAAAAGTAGTCGCTAGAAAGAAAACCCTATATCTAACCCGAGAGCTCATTTCTTCACTCTCATTCCTTCTACAAAATTTCTAAAAAAAGAGAGCTCCATTTTCAGCCACTCCAAGGGGCGGTTCTAGCATCATATCTTCAACAAAGATAATCAAATCCAACCCCTAATCTCATTCTATTCTCTTTTCAATCCTATTTTAAGCTTTTTTCCTTCACTTTTGCATTTCTAATTAACTTTTCTTTAGTTTGTGTTTCATTCCGAATCAATATGGAATGGATTCAACACCAAATCAGCTCCAATTTCATCCAAAAAGGTTAGTATTTCAACCAATTTTTGTTTTTTAATTTTCATGTAAAGAATTTTATTTTTATTTTTATGATTACATGTTATTTTGAATTCCGAATATAGTAGGGTGTAATTAGATTGTTGTATGAATTTTTTAAACAAAAAATTGATGTTAAATGCCTTAAAAATATAGTTTGTGAAATCTAATTAATTTTTTTCCATTTTTTGGTGTTTGATTGTTAATTCCGAGAATTATTAGTGTTAATAGGGTTTGGTTTTTGTTAATTTAAACATGTAATTCATGGGTTTTGATTGAAAATTAATTAGGTTGATTTTTTGGGAATTTTTATAATTTTGTTATGATTTTTAGTAAATTTTAGATTAAAAAAGTGCAAAAATTATGTTAGAATGAAATTGTGTTAAAAATTGTGTTAAAAATAACTTAGGGACCTTTATGCAATTTTTAAAAAATTATTGTAGGGATTTTTAAGCAATTAAAAACTAAATAGTTAGGGACTTTCATGAAATTTTATAAAAAAAAATTTGGACTTTTATGCAATTTTTACAAATATATAGGAATGATTATGCAATTTTAGAAAAAATAAATATGGACTTTTATGCAATTTAAAAAAATATAGGACATTTTATGCAATTTAAAATAATATTTAGGTACTTTAATGCAATTTAAGAAAAATATGTTTAGTTTACTATATAATAATATAATTTTAAATATCAAAGAAAATATAAATAAATTTATTTTATGACTAATATAAATATTTTTGTATAATACAGATTGTACGTGTTGCTATATATATTGGATGCTTAAGGATGATTTATTTACGTTTTTAATTTATTAGATTTATTTTATTTATGATTGTAATAATTAGTTTAATTTTATTTTCATGTTTTTATTTAAGTTGATGTAATAATTTAGTTTTTTTTTATTCTTTATTTTAATTTCCCTATAAAATGCTAGATGGCCGATGTGATGACTCGACAGCACGGAGGGGACGGTGGGGGTAGGGAACCAAACCAAAATCCGAACCGAAACCTAGCCGACTGTGCAAACCAGCCTGGTAAATAAACAAATTCAAATCAAAACTTGCTTAAAAAATAAAGTCACTACTAATTAATTTAATGTTAAAACAGATCCCCCTAGACGGAAAACAAGGGGTGGAGGTGCCCTAAAAACTGCGATGAAGGCACTAAAAGCTATTGGGTGGCCTTTGCCAGTCAACTTTTGTGTATTAGACGACACGTGGAGTCCAACAGGCAAGTACGGGCACCACGTTGCGCAAGTCATTGGGATTGCAGTACGAGAGAGGATTCCGCTCTATCACCCGTCTTGGAAAAAAGTGCCGGACGCGGACAAAAACACCGTGATTAAGAGATTAGGGGTATAAATTTAATTGTTAATATTTTTAAACCTTAATTTATCATTCTAATTTATATTTAAATAATATATTTTTTTGCAGAAATATTTTAACATAAAGGATTGGAGAAAGAGGAAATACTGGAATTCGATTTACGGAAACTTGGACGATACAATGAGGATGAGATTTAAGGATTACAAATATTACGTGAAGAAGCATTATTGGAGAAAGGGTTTGAAGCCGGATTGGATTTCCGATGAGGTGTGGGCTAAGTGTTGTGAGTATTGGGGCTCGAGAAAAGCTAAGGTGAATTTTTGATTATTTTTAATTTTAGTATATATTTAAAATTATAAATGTTTTTATTAATAATTGAATTTTAAATTTTTTCAGAATCAAGCAAAGGAAAATAAAAAGAATCGAGAAAAGCAGAAAAACAAGAGTGGAGCGGGGTCGAGGAGGTATTCTCGAACTCGGGATATGCTATACGAGGTGATTTTTTATTTAAGTAAATTTTTTTATTATTAATTTATAATTTATTTTGAATATTTTTTATTTTCCTGAAACAGGGTGAAGAATTAATCCCGGGAGGGAATCTGGTGATAAGGGATGAGTCTACCCAACAAGACATCCCAATTCCGCGTATGGGTGCTTTTTACGAGGTGGTGGGGAAAACCAAGAAGACCAAAGAGTGGAGGTCGGTGGGCTACGAAAAAGCCGATGTAAGTTTTTTTATTAGTTTATTTTAATTATTTTTTTAATCTATTATCAAATTTAATTGATATATTGTTTTTTATGTAACAGAAATTGCTCAAGGACGCGATGAAGGAAAATGTGACTCAAAGTCAATCAGAGTCAACCGATTGGGAAGGAATGAGTCAAAAGGAGCAATACGATTACGTGAGGAGCACCGCAAAGGAGGTTGGGTCACCGAAGAGGAGCTTTATTCCGGGCATTGGCCGTCCGAGGAAATCGAAGAACAAGGCTAATACTACTCCAGCCCGGAACGAGCAGCACGAGGAGATGATGGCGGCGATTAACGAGCTCCGAGTGTCCAGCGGTCTTCCCCTATTCCCCCGCCCTGAAGGATCTACTAGCACCGCGCCTCCACCTTTTTCGATGGCTGTTGTGAATGATGCCATCGCGTACGTTAATCAGTTGAGGGCAGATAAAGGCGAGACCCCCTTCCAGCCTATGAATGCGGCCCCACTCCTCCTAGCGGTGATGAAGATGAAGAAGATGATGATAGTAGCAGTAGTAGTTCTGGTGAAGATGTTGAAGATATTGAGATGGATGAAGATGATTACACGCCCGGGAATGATGAAAACGTTTATACAAAGCTCGGATTTTAGATTTTGTGGTTGTTTGGTGTTTATTTTATTATATTTTAAGACTTTTGGTTTAATTTTATTTGGTTTGTATTAAGACTTTTAATTTTTTTTTGGTGTAGTTTGGTATGACTTTGACCTGGTTTGACTTTGGTTTAATTATATAGTTTAATTAATTACTTTGAATTCCACATTTGGATAATCCTAACGCACACGCACAAAAAAAATGTTTTTCTCTCTAGCCTTTCCTCTCTTCTTCCTGCCTAAACTTTTTTCATAAAACAAAACTTTTTTTACATACTAAACCTACTACAAACACAAGCTTCAAATCTCTGTTTGTTAGCTTGTATCCCTCCTCTCTTTACTCCTTCCAAGCCTTCTTTCCTCCTTCCTTTCAAATCTCTTTTCAAACTTCCAGTGGCATCTTAAAAATTGTTATTTTTGTTTTCTCCTTTTACTAGCCTTTATTACAAATCATTGCATTTAGTGCAGCTACTACTCAACCTGCATAATGAATGTGTATGCATTTAATCACCCTAATGTTGAAAATGGAGTCTTAATCTCCAAAGAAAGTAATGAGTACTATCAAGAAGCTACTCAACCTAAACTACTAGCTAAGCTTCTCCACAAAGAAGCAGTCAACTTTGGATATATGAGAAATCTTCTCCAAAAAGCAAGAGGAATGAAAGGTAAAATTATTTCAGAAAAAGTTGCTCACAATGAATGTGTTTTGAAGTTTGAATCTGAAGAAGACAAACAACTTATCTGGAATATGAGACCATGGACCATCATGGGGAAACACCTTGCTTTGAATGAATTCTCCTCAAGTATTGAAAGAGTTTCTCATACCACTCTTTGGCTTAGAGTTTATGGATTACCTACAAATGTTCTCAACATCAAAAGTATAAAAGAAATCTTCATACAAGTAGGTAAAGTTCATGAAGTTCACCTTCCAGTGGAGAGAAGAATCACTGAACACTCCTATACACGTGTTAAACTCAACTGGGATCTCAACAAACCAATATTCTCTGGGTTTAATTTCTGGGAATCAGTTCAAGTCTCAAAATGGATAAAGATTAGGTATGAAAACTTAGGTCAAATTTGTTTTGACTGTGGTCACTTTGATCACGAAGAAAACAATTGCGATGTACCTCTAAAAATCACACCAAGGCTTGGTGGATGGGTGAAGATTTCGACAAGGCCACCAACAATCACCATGGCTGGAACTCAGAACAGGAATCCGGTGAGAAGAAGGGTGGACCCCATTGCGCAGTCCGAGGTAATTGTGGAGTCAAACCTGCCAAATCTGCATCAACAAAATCCTGCATTAGTCAGAGGTAAAGAAACTAATCCTGACATTGGCATCTTTACATTTAATGCTAGTAAGGAATCCAATTATACTTTGGTTATTACACAACAAGATAACAAACTAAAAGGTAATGAAAGTTTACCTCCTAGTTCAAACTCAAACACACAAAATCAATCTGATACACTTACCCCTATGGATGTGTCAGATACTTTTGTAGCCAACGAGGATGTCCCTATCAAAACCCAAACTAACATTACCCCACCAGCTCTAGCTTATAAACCACTAGATAAAACAATCACCTACCCATCTTACTCTGAAATACTTAAAGCCCCAGCCCCACAAACATTAATTTTAACTCCAAACACCCAAACCAAACACTCACTGAAAAATACCTTATCTCCTACCCATATATCTGTTACACCTTTCAACAAAAACAAACTCCCAAATATTCCAACTACTCACCCAAATAACACCAACAGATTGGACAAAACCAAATCACCTTCAACCCCTACTTTCACTTCAAACACAATTCCCTCCAAAATAACCCCTCAACCTTCTAATATTGCATCTACATCAACCAATCTAACACCAACTAAACTGCCATCTACACCTTTCACACCTACACCAACCAAAACACTACTTTTCAGTTCACCAAACTCCATAATTACTCCTTCCATTGCACAGCCTGCCACAACTGAACCTTTACCAACCATACAACATAACCTGAAGACAATTCCAAGTAATCAAGTTAGTATTGATACTAATAATTCGTCCAATAATTCAAATAGCCAAATGAATTTTAGTAATCAAACAAACCTATTCCAATTTCATGCTATGAGTGATATGGCTATAAGTAGAATGGAAAATAGAATTAGAGGAAGAATAGATCAAGACAATTGGAATTTTCAGAAAAGTAACATTAAGCGAGCTAGAACAGAAGACCAATTCATTCATTCAGAAAAAATGAGAGGAAAATCTTTATGGGAGAAGCGTCGAAATTCCAAAGGCAAGGCTAAGAAATCAGAGGAAAGTATTTCGAATAAAAAAGAGAAAACTAAAATTGAAGAAATTGAAAAATCGGGGAAGAAAAGCTTTGAACATTACCAAAAGAAAAAGACCAAATTACCTGATAATGGAGATGTTTCAGTTGCTAATAACAACGAATTGAAGATTAAGGGTGAGAAATCTGCTGTTAGTGATGAAGTAAACGAATCGACTGATGAAGATGTTGTTATAGAAGACGATGAGATGCTGCGTGAAGATGGAGTAATCGGCGATGAGGAGCTTTCCGGAGTTGGGCTTGATCAACTCCACCAGAATATATGATCCACATCGCCTGGAACTGCCAGGGAGTTGGCAATCCCCTGACGGTCCAGGCGTTACGTGACCTCTGCGGAAAACACCGGCCGGAGGTACTATTTCTGTCTGAAACAAAAAATTTGAATGATAAAATTGTTGAAATTGCTAATTTAATCGATATGAATCTGATAATAACTGTGGAACCAAATGGGGCGAGCGGAGGGTTAGCACTTTTGGCGAAGAAAGAGTTAAATATTAAGATTATTAAATCAACCGTGAATTTTATACACACAAAAATTGAAGGGTACAATTTAACCCCCTTAATTTACACATATGTTTATTTAGACCCCTACGATAGTGAAAAAGAAATTTCCCTAAATTGTTTAAATGCTTTAAAACCCCATAACTTGCCTTGGACTCTAATAGGAGATTTTAATTGTATTAGAACCCTAAAAGAAAAATTAGGTGGAAATATATGCCATAAAAAATCCACCATAAATTTTAATAATTTTATTAACCTCCACAATCTGGAGGAAACACCCTCTTTTGGGTGTAGATTTACATGGACAAATAAAAGAGCCAATAAAAAGCTTATTAAAGCTATTTTAGACAGAGCTCTTCATAACTCTGAATGGGATAAAATATTCCCAAATGCTTGGTTAGCAATCCTACCAGCAATAGGATCAGACCATTGTCCTCTGGTACTTCATCATGATAAAACTAAGAACAAAAATAAAAGAAGATTCTATTTTGAAAGTTTTTTGACTACAGAAACTGATTGTTTAAATATAATTAAAAAAGTTTGGAAAGATTTTAACTCATTAAGGGGAAACCCAAATGCAGTTATCAATCACAAACTAAAAAAATGCAGTCTAGCACTAAGAAATTGGAATAGGAAAAAATTTGGAAACAACAAAATCCAAATAGAAAAACTCATAAAAAAATTAGAAATCATATCTAATAATAATAACACAAATTTCAACTGGGATGAATATAATGTTATAACCAAAGAACTTGAAGAATCTTGGAAAAGAGAGGAAGTTTTTTGGAAAGAGAGATCAAGAAATATTTGGTTAAAGAAAGGGGAAAAAAATACTAAATACTACCATGCTTGTACTAAAGAAAGAAGAAGCAGGAATAAAATTCTTAATATCACTAATGATAATGGAGAATGGATTGATAGTAAGAATGAAATTAATTTAGAAATAGTCAATTACTTTAATAACATTTTTACAACAACAGGAAAAAGAGATTACACTAACACCTTAAAACTAATCTCTAATAAAATTGATAAAAAAGCTGCAGACAATTTAAATATACATATTAATGAAGAAGAGGTTAAAAAAGCAACTTGGGAGCTAGGCCCTAATAAGGCACCAGGCCCAGATGGATATAATGGTATATTTTTCAGAACATACTGGAATATAATTAAACTAGACCTTATGAGAGTTATAAATAACTTTTGGAACAATAAAGGAGACTTGTCTGATTTAAATCAAACACTTATTACATTAATCCCAAAAATCCATAAACCTACCAATATTAAACATTATAGACCAATCAGTTGCTCTAATTTTATCTATAAAATTATAGCAAGAATATTAGTTAATAGATTACAACCATATATGAACTCTCTAGTTGGAGAAAATCAAAGTGCATTCATTCCAAATAGAATGATACAGGAAAACACAATGATTGCACATGAACTAATAACCCATATAAAGAGAAGGAAAAAAACTAAAAAATATATGATTGCTGTAAAGGCAGATATTAAAAAAGCTTACGAATACATAGAATGGGATTTCTTACAAGACCTCCTAGATAAAATGGGCTTTAATAAAGACTGGATTAGAAAAATCATGATTTGTATTACCTCAGTAACCTACTCAATACTGATAAATGGTGAGATCCACCAAATAAATAAACCAACTAGGGGAATAAGACAAGGAGACCCACTCTCCCCCCTAATTTTCTGTCTAATATCACAAACTTTAAATGATCTAATTAGAGACAAAAAAGAGAATTACCTCCTTAAAGGAATTAAAATTGGGAACAATTGCCCAACCATCACTCATCTTCTCTTTGCTGATGATAGCCTCTTCTTCCTTAATGCTGATAATAGTGAAATACATTCTTTTAATGATATTATGAACAAATATAAAAATGCCTCTGGATTATGCCTTAATCTTAATAAATGTGGGGTAATTTTCAGTCCTAATACACCAACTTGGGTACAAAACACAATGGCACAGAGATTAAATATGAAAAAAACCCAAAACCTAGGTAATTACTTAGGAATGCCAACAGAATGGAGTAGATCTAAATCTAAGGACCTCCAATTTTTAATTGACAAAATTCTAAATAAGTTTGAAAATTGGAAAACCCTCTTCCTCTCAGAAGGAGGTAAGGAGATCCTAATAAAAGCAATTATCCAAAGCTTACCTAATTATTTAATGTCTAACTTTATTTTTCCAAAGAATATAATTAGTAAAATTCACTCTATTATTGCTAACTTTTGGTGGGGTGATAAAGGCAAAAAAAGAATACATTGGGCCAATTGGGAAACACTCACTAGCTCAAAATTTGAAGGTGGTTTAGGATTTAGAGATCTACACCTTATGAATAAAGCTTTATTAGGAAAACAAGCTTGGAACCTAATAAATAAAAAAGAATCTCTTCTCTTTAGACTCCTAAAAGGGAAATATTTTTCAAAATGTAGCTTCCTTGAAGCTAAAATTGGAAGCTCACCTTCATGGGGATGGAGAAGCATTCTTATAGGTAGAGACACCTTCATTAACAATATAAAATGGAAACTAGGGAATGGTACTAGTATTAACATCTATAAACATAATTGGATATGTAATGAAAAAGAAAATATTAATCCTAAAATATCTAACTTAATTTGGGTTAATCAACTAATCAAAAATGATAAAACTTGGGATATTGAATTACTTAACCAATTATACCCTAAGGAAATTAAAGAAAAAATTGAAAAAATGATAATACCTAAGATTGAATGTGAAGATCAAATTTGCATTAATTATTGTAATACAGGGACTTATACAGTCAAAGAAACTTATCATAAACTAAAAGAAGAGGATACTATTAGTCATAATAATAAAATAATCAATAACCCAGCATCCTCTACTACCAGGGATAAAAAAATTTGGGATATAATTTGGAAAATGGAAACTCAAACAAAAATTAGAAATTTCATGTGGAGAGCAGTTAGGAATCTACTATCTACAGATGAAAATCTTTTTAAAAGAAAATGTAGTAAAAATAAGATATGTAAAATATGTGATAATGATACTGAAACAGTAGAACATATACTTTTTAAATGCCCTTGGGCTAAAAGTGTATGGTTTATTAGCCCCCTTAACTTAAAAACAGATAATGATTCAACCAATAGCTTAGAACTTTGGCTCTTGAACCATATACAAAATATAGCAAAAAAATTCGATAAGCATGATAGAATTCTTGAACTTATATGTATGATTATGTGGAATATTTGGAAAGATAGGAATAAATTTATATATAATGGTAAAAAATGTGAACCCATGAACACAATTAAAAAAGCTACTGATAGCTGGAAAGAATACTATAAAATTTCGAACCCTAACGATATTAACTTTCTTGATAAAATAGGAAAGGTTAATAATAGTGACAATATTTTGATAAGAAACAATGGACCTAACACCCAAAATCAAAAATTTAAAGATAAATGGAAAAAACCTCCTCCTAATAAATTTAAAATTAATTGTGATGCAGCCTTCTCCGATAAAGGAGCTGCAATTGCTTGTTTAGTAAGAAACTCTAATGGTGAATTTGTATCAGGTGAAAGTTGGAAAATTGGGGCAGATTCGGTGTTAGAGGCAGAGGCCACGGGAATTTTGAAAGCTACGGAGATGGCTTCAAAATTACCTTTTGGGAGCGTGATTATAGAGAATGACTCAGCAACTATTATGAAGTCTTTTTCTTCCGGACTTCCTATTTTGAGTCATTCGATTAAGAATGTAATTTGTAACATTTATTATTTTGCTGAACTATCTTCTCCTTCTTTCTCCTTTGTTTCTAGGAGTAGAAATGGGACAGCTGACTGGATTGCCAAACAGGAGCTCCTTAGCACCCTGTTTGGTAATTGGGGTAGATGTATCCCTCCCCAGTTAGCTACTATGATTTGTAATGAACCCGAGCCCTCCGGGGTAGGCTAGACCTTGTAACCTATTTCTATTTCTATATTATTATGCATTCGAACAAAACAAAAAATTACTTTGAATTGTTAATCGTATTTTTATTTAAAAAAAAATAAAAAAATATGATTTTCGAATTATTTTTAATTACAGAATTGTAATTAAAAATAATTCGAAAATCATATTTTTTTATTTTTTTTTAAATAAAAAATTAGTATTAGCGACTACTAAATAGTCGTTATTGACTACATCAAGTAGTCGCTATACCTTGTAGAAGTAACGACTACATTGTAGTCGTTAATAAGCTTCTCAATTCTCGACTACGATGTAGTCGATGATATACTTAGCTTTTCTCTACTACAAAGTAGTCGCTAGAGGAAACGTTATCTAGCGACTACATTGTAGTCGTTAATAATACCACGGACTTTAACGACTATTTCTTCGCGTGTAGTCGTAAGGATTACCTTCTAACGACAACTTTTTCGCGACTAATTTCTAACGACTACTTGTAGTCGTTAGAACCTTGATCTGGTTTCTAGCGACTACTTTTATTATTTTTAGCGACTACTCATCTGGTCGCGAGACCCTTGACGCAGAGTAGTGAACGCACGAATCAGAGACTTGTGTGTTCCAGGAACACACAAATCTGAGAATTGTGTGTTCCAAGAATACACAGAATTGGAACAAACAAAATCAAGTTTTGTGTATTCTAGTAATACATAAATTCAATTTTTATGTGTTCTATGAATACACAAATTTGAGATTTGTGTGTTTCAGGAATACACAGAATTGGAATAACACAAAACCCTAAAACATAAACACAAAAATATAATATATCAAGATAGTTAAAGACGAATAAAAATAAGGTATATGCGATTAATAAATATAAAAAAAAACAATATTCTTAAAGAAGCGAATCATTTAAATCGATTTCATGACTTTGTGTGTTACAGGAACACATAAATCTATCTTTGTGTGTTACAACAACACACAAATCTATATTTGTGTGTTACAGTAACACACAAATATAGATTTGTGTGTTACTGTAACACACAAATACAGTAACACACAAATCTATATTTGTGTATAACCTGAAATTTCGATTTAAAAACAAAAAAAAAACAGGGAAAAAATTTCAAAAAAAATTGAAATTTTTTTTTAGAAAAAAAATTTCTGGAAAAAAAGAATTCGAATAAAAATTTAAGAAATTTTTTTTTTGAAAAAAAAAAGTTTCCGAAAAAAAAATTTTAAAAAAAATTCGAAAAAAAAATTTAGATAAAAAAATTAAAAATAAAATCGAAAAAAAAATCTGAAAATAATTATTAAAAAATAAAATAAAAAACAATAAAAAAAATATAAAAAATCACATAAGGGTAACATTGGAAGGTAAATATAACAATGTGTTCAATTGTGAATTAAGTTAAAAATTTGTGAGTAAGTAGGAAGTAATTTCCTTCTTCCTTTTTTTTTTAGAATGAAAAGTGAGAAATTGTAATTAATTGGGAATTATCTCTTATATAAAACTATATTATAAGTCTTAATATAATTTATTTTAATCGACTACTTTTTATTTAATACAAAATAACATTTAATTCATTAAAAATATAAAATATTTATATAAATAAAATAATTATAAATCTAATAAAAATAAATTTTAACAATTAAAAGATCAAATAAGATTGTAAAAATTTAAAGAGAGCCAAATAATTTTTTTTTAGAATTTAAAAAACAATATAGCTTATAATTAATTTATTCTTTTTTATATAGAATTTCTTTTTTTGAAAAAACCATAGGAGGCCATGACACCTCCTGCTTAACCCCATGCTTAAGGTGGCTCCTCCACTAGTTCATACCTCTTGCAAATGGAATTTATTTGTCATGAAATATCTTCATTTTCATTTGCAACTTCTTCAACTTCAGTCCGAATACAAAAATCGTAAAAGGATCTAAGCTTTTAACATTTCATTCAGGAGACGGAGCTAGAATTTTATAGGATTATATGGTAGGAGGGGTTGTCCTCGGAATGTTTTTTTAATTTATTTACATTATAAATTTATATATTATAAAAAATTACAAAAAAATTCTTATATTATATAAAACTATATTATATATAATTTCTTTTAATCGATTACTTTTTATTTAATACAAAATAACATTTAATTTATTAAAAATATAAAATATTCATATATATAAAATAATTATAAATCTAATAAACATAAATTTTAACAATTAAAATATCAAATAAGATTCTAAAAATTTAAAGAGAGCCAAATAATTTTTTTTAAGAATATAAAAAACAATATAGCTTATTATTAATTTTTTCTTTTTTATATAGAATTTCTTTTTTTGAAAAAACCATAGGAGGCCATGACACCTCCTGCTTGACACCCCTGCTTACCTCATGCTTGAAGTTGTTCAAGATATAAACAAAAGGAAAGGAATCAATTGGAGAATCCTGGAGGTGGATGGGTAGATTCCAAAACTGGAAGGTATTACACATTAAACGCGAGTTTAATTGTGTGGTAGATAAACTAGCAAGAGCTACTAGATTTAATGTTGATGTGTCAAATTGTTCTTGTGACTCGATTAGTAATTTCTATAGTAGTATTAGTAGAATTTGTAATATGTAACTTTGTTTCTATGACAAAAAAAAAAGGTGGCTCCTCTACTAGTTCATACCTCTTGCAAATGGTATTTATTTGTCATGAAATATCTTCATTTTCATTTGTAACTTCTTAAAACTTCAGTCCGAATACAAAATTCCCAATATGATCTAAGCTTTTAACATGTCATTAAAGAAAACGGAGCTAGAATTTTATTGTATATGGTAGGAGGGGTTGTCCTCGAAATGTCTTTTTTTAAAATTTATTTACATTATGAATTTATATATTATAAAAAATTACAAAAAAAATTCTTATAATATATAAAACTATATTATAAGTCTTAATATAATTTCTTTTAATCGATTACTTTTTATTTAATACAAAATAACATTTAATTTATTAAAAATATTAAATATTCATATAAATAAAATAATTATAATCTAATAAAAATAAATTTTAACAATAAAAGATCAAATAAGATTCTAAAAATTTAAAGAGAGCCAAATATTTTTTTTTTAAGAATTTAAAAAACAATATAGCTTATAATTAATTTTTTCTTTTTATATAGAATTTCTATTTTTGAAAATACCATAGGAGGCCATGACACCTCCTGCTTGACACCCCCACTACTAGAAATAGCACCTTTAGCGACGAAAAATTACCGACGACCCGTATTTCGTCGGTAAGTTTTCAAAATTACCGACGAGATTTCGATACCGACGACAAATTACGTCGTCGTAAAACAGCGACGACAGATTCATCGATAATTGGATGTATTTCGTCGGTAATTCCTTTTTTTTAATTTGATTTTTTTACCGCCGAAATATTGTCGCTATATTTGCGACATCATAAGTTGTCGGTATATTGTGTAGGTTACCGACGACATTAGTATAATTACCGACGACTTACGGGTCGTCGGTAATTTAAAAACCTATGTAATGAAGACATCATGTTTTTAACTCACAAAACACCCAAAAACCCCAAAAAATATCTCCAATTTTCTCCCAAAAACACAACTAATTTTTTATTATTTCTAATTGATTCTCCACTTCATCTTGCACCATTCCCGGGTTAATAATCAAGGAGGGGCACTATCAATATCCAATTTCATCACACAATTTAAGGTAATTGCATGAAAATTCATTTTTTTTTTTGGTTTCTAATTGTGTTTTTTCTTGCTATATGGTTTGAATAGGTGAATTAATACAGTTTCAAGGTGGGGCATTGTCATCAATCTTCATCTTATTCATCCAATTCAAGGTTTTTTCAATAAATTTCATACTATTTAAATTTTTTATTTATTGGATTATACTAGTTGATATATCATATGATTAGGTTCATGAATTACATGTTTTTTGGTTGACTTGTTTATTATTATGTTGTAAATTATGCATGTTGTATTATTTATATTTTGTGCTCATATATTTTTATTTGTTTAATTAATTATATGAATTTTTTTATATATTTATTGTGTTTTTTGAATTTTATTCATTCAATGGTTTGTAATATTTATTCATTCAATGGTTCAATAGTTTGTAATTTTAATTCATTCATTGGGTTGTAATTTTTATTATGTTATTTATTGTGTTGTAATTTTTATTCATTTTATTGATTGGGTTTTAATAATTATATATTTTATTTTTATATCAATGTAGTTGCATAGTTTATTAAAATTGTTTCTAAGAGATGGCTTCGGGTATGGATAAGAGTTGGATCGATACGACGGATTATTACACGCTAGAATATATTTTTGGGGTTTTCAAGTTTATCGAATTTGCTAAGAAAAGTAAAGGTTATATTAGTTACTTGTCTTGCCCGTGTAAGAAGTGTAATAATTACTGCCGATTACAAACCAAACAGGTTCGGGCCACCTTCTAAAATCCGGGTTTAAGCAAACATATTAGGTTTGGACAAAACATGGTGAGCATGGGATACAAACACATACACCCCATGCAAGTCAAGATCCAATTATAGTAAATGAAATGCAACATGTTTATGACAATGTGAGACAAAGTTACGATGTTGGTGGACATCCGGGAGATACCAAGATTAGAGATGCACGTCTTCCAAGTCGAAGCAGTTTTGAAACATTGTTCAAAGAATTGGAGACATAATTATATCCTGGTTGTAAATCGATGAGTTCCTTGAATTTCATTTCCAAACTTATGCACGTAAAAGTAAAGAACAAATGGACTAACACATCATTCACCGAGCTATTGGACTTGGTTGGTCGTATATTTCCCAAACCTCACAGTGTGCCCGATTTTTATGAAGCATGCAACAAGAAGTTGAAAAGTTTGAGTATGGGGTATATTACTATCGATGTCTGTTTGAATGATTGTGCCATTTTTTACAAAGCAAATAAAGACCTCGACAAGTGTCCAGTATGTAGCGAGTCTAGATGGGACCCAAAGAAGGGTAACAAAGTACCGCATAAGAAGCTTCGTTACTTTCCGATTGCTTCGAGATTGCAGCAACTATACGCTTCGAAGCACACCGCTGAAGACATGATATGGCACCATACCGGAAAGAGTGCCGATCCAGATGTGTTACGTCATCCAGTTGACGGTGATAGCTGGAAACAGTTTGCAGAGTTACATCCAGAGTTTGCCAGTGAACCTCAGAATGTGTATTTGGGACTGGGTATCGATGGTTTTTGTTCGTTTTCTATGCAGAAGAACTCGTATAGCATATGGCTTGTCATATTGACCGTCTATAACTTTCCACCGTGGGTATGCATGAAGGAAATCACATTCCGTCTTTTTTTTTTTTTTTTTTTTGATCATCAAATCAAACTATATTAATAATGAATCAACTTCCAATGTCTTTACAATTAAAGCCTACAAACTAATAAGGCCCAAATCAGGACCCTATCACTTATCGGCCCAATTGCCTACCCTTACTACATTCTAAACATAAACACTATTACAACTTTATCTAATTAAAAGCCCACTACACATAAAGATAAAATAAAGTAATTGGGCCTAATTACAAGAATAAGAAACCGATATCCATTAGTCTAATCTATCAATCATCTCTTTAATCTCTTTATTCTTCATCTTTCTCACCAGCAACTTCATTTTTACCATGCCTTCAATCTTTTTACATAACTGATCTTCATTAATAACTCTTCCTCCATGTTCAATCTCATTCCTTAGCCACCACAAATTATATATATAAGAAGTGAAACAGTTGCTAACCAGGATTTTAAGTTCTTTGCTATTAAACTTGTTCACCTCCTTGCATATCTCTTCAAAATCTTTCGGTATATATCTAACATTACATTTATTTAAGATATTCTTCAAAACCCTCTTACTAAAAGAACATTCAAAGAAAAGGTGAGAGCTTGTTTCCACTGCAGCCTTGCAAAGAGAGCACAGAGGGTTAATATTGTTTCCCCACTGCATCATTCTCTCTTTGGTGCTTAATCTATCCATCACTGCTATCCATGTTATGAAAGCACACCTCGGAATGTTGCTCTTACACCATACAAGATTATACCAAAACACTTGATCTGAGTCTTCATTAAGATTGATCTTAGCAAGAGTTTTCTTGAAAGAAAACTTCATTTTGACATTTTCAGTCCAAACTTTAACATCTTCTTTATTATTTAGCTGAATTTTACTAATGAGAGGCAAAATCTTACCTATAGTAGGTGGAAGTCTCCATCTTCTACCTCCATAGCAACTTGAGACAGTTTTATTACTGTTAATATCAATCTTATTAAGCTCAATGCCAATACTCTCCTGAGCACTCTTCATATCAATCCACCTGTCCCATATAATATAGGTCTCTTTCCCATTGTTAACTTTATGATAGATGAAGTTGTAAGCTACTTTCCTGACTTTGAGAAGTTTCTTCCATATCCAAGAATGAGCCTGCTTTTCCTCAATGGCCCAAATGCAATTATTTTTGACTATATTGCATTTAACCCATTTACTCCACAAATTGTCTTTTTGAGCATACATTCTCCAAAAGGTGAATAATAGACAAACTAAATTTATATTTTCAATTCTCGGAATTCCTAATCCACCTTCTTGCTTGCTAGTACATACTTTATCCCAAGCTATCTTTGCTCCATGAGCTCCTTCATTGTTACCATTCCATAGGAATCTTTTCATTAACTGATTTAATTTATATATAACTTGTTTTGGCAACAAGAAAACTCGACACCAATACAAGATTTTACTAATTAAAACACTCTTAATTAGTTTCACTCTACCCGAGTAAGAGAGGAGCTTAGAGGACCATTGATTTATACTACTATAAATCTTATGTACAAGCTTGTTACCCTCTTCAACACTCAACTTTTTTGATAATAAGGGAACTCCAAGATATCTAACTGGCAAGCATCCCATCTTAATCTCTAACACCTCTGAAATTTTAATCCTTAAATCATGATTAGCACCACCATAATAAATTTCACTCTTATTATAGTTAATATTTAATCCTGACATCCTGGAGAATAATTCAAGACCTTTTTTAACTTCTCTAGCAGATATCACATTCCGTCTTTGTTTGTTGATTCCTGGACCCCGTTCACCTGGTAAGGACATGGATGTCTTTCTTTGACCTGTTATAGATGAGTTGGACGAGTTGTGGGATAAATGGATCCTTACGTATGATGCCCACAAGAAGGAAGAGTTTACGATGAAGGTTTGTTTGTTATCGACGACTAATGATTACCCCGCTAGGTCATACACTTCAGGATGGTCGCCAAGGGCCCAAGGCTACTTAGCTTGTCCAGAATGCATGGATTCTACTCCGTCATTGAGGGTGAAGAAAGGGGTTGTTTGACCATAGATGTTGGTTACCTCCTGGACATAGATTTAGAAAAGACAAGGTTTCGTACCGCGCTACAGATTATAGGGGCCCACCGAGGAAATATACTCATGCCGATATTCAAACACAGTTAGATGGGCTTCTCATTGTGTTCCCCGGTAAACACAAGGATTTTGGGGGCAAGATCATGAAGCAAACTGTTCCACGACGATTCAATTGGAAGAAAAAGAGTATTTTTTATCGTTTACCTTATTGGTCCGAATATTTGTTGAAACATAACATTGACGTTATGCATTGTGAGAAAAATAAATTTTTACAATTAAAAGATCAAATAAGATTCTAAAAATTTACAGAGAGCCAAATAATTTTTTTTAAGAATTTAAAAAACAATATAGCTTATAATTAATTTTTTTTTTATATCGAATTTCGTTTTTCGAAAAAACAATAGGAGGCCATGACACCTCCTGCTTGACACCCCCTGCTTAACCCCATGCTTAAGGTGGCTCCTCCACTAGTTAATACCTCTTGCAAATGGTATTTATTTGTCATGAAATATCTTCGTTTTCATTTGCAACTTCTTAAAACTTCAGTCTGAATACGAAAATCCTAAAATGATCTAAGCTTTTAATATGTCATTCAGGAGACGGAGCTAGAATTTTATAGGATTATATGGTAGAAGGGGTTGTCCTCGAAATATTTTTTTAATTTATTTACATTATTAATTTATATATTATAAAAAATTACAAAACAAATTCTTATATTATATAAAACTATATTATAAGTCTTAATATAATTTCTTTTAATCGATTACTTTTTATTTAATAAAAAATAACTTTTAATTTATTAAAAATATAAAATATTCATATAAATAAAATAATTATAAATCTAATAAAATAAATTTTAACAATTAAAAGATCAAATAAGATTCTAAAAATTTAAAGAGAGCCAAATAATTTCTTTTTAAGAATTTAAAAAACAATATAGCTTATAATTAATTTTTTCTTTTTTATATAGAATTTCTTTTTTTGAAAAAACCATAGGAGGCCATGACACCTCCTGCTTGACACCCCTTATTACCTCATGCTTAAGGTGGCTCCTCCACTAGTTCATACCTCTTGCAAATGGTATTTATTTGTCATGAAATATCTTCTTCTTCATTTGCAACTTCTTAAAACTTTAGTCCGAATACAAAAAGCTTAAAATGATCTAAGCTTGTAACATGTCATTCGTATATGGTAGGAGGGATTGTCCTCGAATTATTTTTCTAACTTTATTTACATTATAAATTTATATATTATAAAAAATTACAAAACAAATTCTTATATTATATAAAACTATATTATAAGTCTTAATATAATTTCTTTTAATCGATTACTTTTTTATTTAATACAAAATAATATTTAATTTATGAAAAATATAAAATATTCATATAAATAAAATAATTATAAATCTAATAAAAATAAATTTTAACAATTAAAAAATCAAATAAGATTCTAAAAATTTAAAGAGAGCCAAATAATTTTTTTAAGAATTTAAAAAACAATATAGCTAATAATTAACTTTTTCTTTTTTATATAGAATTTCTTTTTTCGAAAAAACAATAGGAGGCCATGACACCTCTTGCTTAACCCCATGCTTAAGGTGGCTCCTCCACTAGTTCATACCTCTTGCAAATGGTATTTATTTGTCATGAAATATCTTCATTTTCATTTGCAACTTCTTAAAACTTCAGTCCGAAAAATCCTAAAAGGATCTAAGCTTTTAACATGTCATTCAGGAGACAGAGCTAGAATTTTATAGTATATGGTAGGAGGGGTTGTCCTCGAAATGTTTTTTTAATTTATTTACATTATAAATTTATATATTATAAAAAATTACAAAACAAATTCTTATATTATATAAAACTATATTATAAGTCATAATATAATTTCTTTTAATCGATTACTTTTTATTTAACATAAAATAATATTTAATTTATTAAAAATATAAAATATTCATATAAATAAAATAATTATAAATCTAATAAAAATAAATTTTAACAATTAAAAGATCAAATAAGATTCTAAAAATTTAAAGAGAGTCAAATAATTTTTTTTTTTAAAATTAAAAATATAATATAGCTTATAATTAAATATTTTCTTTTTTATATAGGATTTCATTTTTTGAAAAAATCATAAGAGGCATGACACCTCCTGCTTGACACTCTCTGCTTAACCCCATGCTTGAGATACCTCCTCCACTAGTTCATACCTCTTGGTATTTAGTTGTCATAAAATATCTCGGACTCGGACGGATATGGTCAAATGTATAGGCAGACTCGAAACACTCGCTCCCCTCCCCCTCACACACCCCACTACCAGCCCGAACCACACAAGACTTAATTACAAAATCCTCTTTCCAATATCTCTATACAACATGCAGTGGACGATAGTCTGATTTACTGCATATATTATTGGAACTTGCAAGACATCACAGAGTTTGAAATGACGAGCCATTTATGCATAACAATACTCATCTTAATGCATTAGGCAAGGTAACCATGGAACTCCATGAGGTTTATAGACCAGCCATCCAACAGAAATCGACCATTTGGTCCAGGCACATGGCCGGCTATGCCTAGGAAACTTCATTGTCGGCCTTGGTGCCTAAATCTCAGTGTCCATAAGTAATATAAAAATCATGAAGAACAGTTTTATATATTACAGTTAATGTGATATAATGTAAAGTTACAAAGAAGATTGATATCTTTAAAGGGAGAAATTTAATCAATTTTTATACATTTATTTTGGTGAAATCAATAAAGCAACCCTGATTTTTGTTGGCCCTTATGCCTCCCATAGAAACCAACACACATGTCACTAAATTGATCACCCTTTAGTGTGCGTGGCATGCATGCATACTTAGATAATGTGTACATCATTCATTCGGCTATGGGTGGCAACATAATATTGTCATTGTGCAAGATAACGACTAAGTTTGTGACGTACTCAACCATAACATCCTAGTCTCAACGAGCTAAAATATCATAACGTCCCACGTCACTAGATTAAGACATTTATGGGAACATTCGTTAGATTCATTGTAATGTTTGTAATAAAATTTATTTACATTAACAAATAAAAAAATTATTTTTGGTAGCTACCAATTTAAGGTTAAGTGATATTTATTTATTTATTTTAGGATTAGTTTTTTTACAGAATTCACGGTTCACATAAATTTACTTAAAAAAAAAATCAATACATTTAGGCATAAAGAACATCATTTACCATTAAAGTTTTATCATATTGAATATGAGAATAACTTTTTTTTTTTAGAAAACAATAGTGGTTGAATTTTCAATGTAAACACATGATAAGGGTGTGTCCTATTGCTCTTAATGGATTTAAGACCCTAAAAAGATAGTCTATATCGTATAGATGTTTTTGAAAATCACCTATGCAAGTATGAAAGTGTAAATATCACAATATCTGAATTAGTAAGAAAAGTATATGATGTGAGGATCTTGATTGAAGAATATCAAATTAAAGATATTTTCACTTGAGAGAATTTAGTTATTGTATCATTTCACTACGTGTCAGTTTAAATTGATATAATATATATATATATATATATATATATATATATATATATCAAAGATATTGACACTAAAGTATAATTCACTCATCAGTAGAGGACCGAATACTTTCAGTATAGAGTGTGTATGGATGCAATGTTTATGGTAAGTACATATGTTTTGATATACCATGTGTGGGTCAACCACAACCTTATATATCTTGTATGTTGGATATATTACTTGACTGTTCACAACTTGTACACAAGAAAGAATCTAGGAGACATCCACTTAATAGTAGGGTTGTATTGATTAACCTAACCTCATTATGTAATATTTTGTATATAATAGTGCAGTACTATTGATTTTAAGATAGAACTTGAGATCAAGTGAATAGTACATGTAAAGGTGATCCAAGTACGATTCAAATGATTATGTATGATGTACACACATGAGTCTTCTAGTGGGATACTAAATGAGTAGACTCTTCATGTAATTCTGAAGGTCGATGACAAGAATCGCACATCACAGTCCCTATGTATAAAGAGTACTTACCCAATGTTGTTTAGCCGTGTTTTCATAGTGGAGAATTTACTCAATTCTTATTATAGATAATATACTTATTTTAGTGTATTAATAAACGAAGGGTTAATATGTCTTTTGGTCTGTTATCTAAATGTTAAATAATTATTTGTTGCTAAATTACTTTTAGAAAGGTTATTAGATACAAAATGTATGTAATGGAAGATTGATTATTATTGAATATACTTAAGAAAATAAAAATCAATATTATTCTATTTATGAAATATATAAATAATTTATTTTACTTAAATGTAATATAATGTTAGTATTATTTTTATAAGAATGATATATATTGTCCATGCTAGAGGACTCTATAAATTTTTTCTTTGCAATATAAAAATAAATTAAATGAAATAATGTTGAGCTGGTATATGGATAGTGGACGGTGAATCCCACAACCTTGAGGCACAATAACATTTGTTATTTTATTTTGAGGGGAACATGAGTAAAAACACAACAGTTAGCCAACTATTGATTCATTGAAATCTTTTTTAGATCTAACTCTGAAATTACTTTAGACAAAACTGACAAGTAAGTTAATAAGTAGTAATCTTAATAATTTTTGTCATTAGAAACTAAAATGATTTCGAATATAAAATAGGAAAAATAATTTTTTGTTTGAGTAGATTTTGTTTTGAGTTAATTACAAAAAATCTATTAGGAAAAATCCTAATTGAAGTTTTTTAAGGAGTTTATTGTAATTTTGGATTAGGCAGAATCCACCAAAAATTAAGAATTTACACTTGTTTATTTTTTGGTCAATCTTCTTTTATGATTTTTGAATATATTATAAAGCTACTCAAGATTAGAATACATACGCATATAGAACACTAAAAATACTTTCATAATGATTCTTGAAATACTTTGTCAATAGCAGAAATTTACTATGCATCAAACCTACCACCTAAATAGTAAAGTTAGTGTTTTTGTGCAATCTCAATATGCTTTCAAGGATCAAGTATCATTTCATCTTTCAAAAGACTAAAAAGTAGCTTACGTTAATAACTAAGTCAATATTAAAAAACAATTACGTAATCAACTTTGTAAAATACTCAAACATGAAAACTAGACCTTAAAGCATCAAAACTGAAAAGTTTTGATCTAGAAAAATTTGTATCCACAGTATGTAATATGATCATTATAAAAATTCCATGTGGCTCCTTATCTCTCACTTTTCCAAATGTTTAATATCCATACAACTGCAATAACATGATCCGAGGAGAAAATTTAAAGGTAAATTATTTGTTGAAAAGTGTTAACTTCAAGTTTTTGGGGAGATTTCAATCACTTTCTTTCATCCTCTTTGGAGATTAGAAAGATTGGGTGGCCATAATAAGGACCGTTTTAGAATAAATTACCCCATAATTCTTATATTATTATGCACTATTTTCTATTAACATAAAATATGCGAAGATGATATATATACTCACATTAACACGAATATCCATAATAATCGTACTTTATATCGATTAAAAAATCAAGAGTTATTTCATATCAAAATTAGAAAGATGCATGCTTTAATATTTTAGTATTATGATTAACACATTTCAATTACATGATATTTGTTCTAGAATTTATCATAATGTAAAAAATGTAATGCCTGAACTTATAGCTCATAAATTATTAATCTAATTTTATATTACTTATGTATAGTAATATATATATATATATATATATATATATATATATATATATATATATATATATATATATATATATATATATATATATATATATATATATATATATAGGGGCGGATCTTCCTAAGCCCCATGGGAGGCTCAAGCCCCCCCGACCCGTAAGTCAATATAATTTTAGCACGAAAAATAATTAACTCTCATTGAAAATTTATCTAACACGTGCATGCTCTAAACAACATAGAAGTTATTGTAACTTAGTGGTTTATTATCTTTACATATTAGAATTTATCCCAGAGGTTAGGTGTTTGAATCTTAGCATTTGTTTTATTTTTTTTAACAAATATACATATAATAGAAAACTATTTCTAAAATAAATTTAAACAAGATTTGATTCAAAAATAAGTTTAATTTAAATTAAGAATAAGAATTCAACTTTATTTTTATACTTTAACATTATAAATAAACATTTTCTCTTTAATGTACTAGATATAAGCTATAAATTTTCAAATCATAGGACCGATTTATTAAATATTGCAATTCTTTTATACAGGTCTCTATTTTGAGTTTGGTGATAGCATTACTTAGTAAGTTATCATAAAAATTACTCCAATAAAATTATAATGTATAATTTATATAGATGAATTATTCCTTATATTTAAAAATTAGAATATTAATATAACATATGGTATATTAATATAATACTAATGATACTATATAAATTAAGTGTATATAATAGTGTCGGTCTACATATTTCATGGGTAACTAGAAACATGTAAGCTCATCAATTAAAGATAATGGTGTTGGACTTTTATATTTGCATTTTGACATTACTAGTTATATGTTTATGTATCCTTTTTTTAATTTAATTTTTTTTGGAAAGCGTTAACCCCTAAATTTTCATATATTTAAGCCCCCTTCAATTTAATTTCAGGATCAGCCCCTATATATATATATATATATATATCACGACCATTTTACATAATATTATGACTAATGAAGAACAGACAAAAATATGCAAAAGAAAAATCTCCTAAATTTTATCTTCAAAATGTACTAAAATATTTATATATTTAATTGATTGATAAAATAGAAGAAAAATAAAAAAATCTTGTTGCATGGAAACCTACACCACCTACAATATCTTGATGATATACTTCCGGCCATTTCAACCAACGTTATTGTCGGTGTTCTCTTTTCCAAAGGCATTCTATAAAAAGTTGGCAAGAATGATTGGTAACTTCTGATGGAATTTGACAAAAATGGTTGTCAAATTAGGATTTGAAGATTTCAAATATATGGATACAATGTTATTAGCTGACTGTGCATGGCGTTTTCTCCAAAATCCAACATTGTTGGCGGCCTAGCTGTTAAAAGTTATTTATTTTCTTAAAGATGAGTTTATGGAGGTACCATTACGACAAATATATCATGGTCATGGGAAAGTATCCTGGATGAGAGAGATTTCTTGCAAGAGAATGTCCTTTTTCGAATAAGGAATTGCGAGACAACAAAATTTTGAGAGTCTAAATTGTTGGATACAAGGCTGGCATTGAAAAAACTAGTGCATTCAGATTTCATCTTTGTTTCTCAACTAATGAGACAAGATGAGGATGAGTGGGATACATAACTCCTAGATCATTTTATTAGTCCCCATTCTATGATGGGCGAATATTCAACAAAAATGGGGTATGATGGGTTGAAAACCTTATTAGGACATAAACTCCTCAAACATTGACATCAAATATGAATTCAAGTCCAGATTTGTGAAAGTTCGTGTGAAAGTCTAATGTTCAGACCAATGTTTTTAAATTTTCTTGAAAGTGTTGTAAGAATGCTTTGCTCACGACACTAATTTTGATGAAACACAAATGCGTAAATAAATATACGTGTTATTGGTGCCTTAATTGACGATCATAGAACAAGGAGGGTAGGATGCAAAATCATCATGAAATATGTGTTATTGATAGTATGGAACACTCAGAACCATAGGATGAGGATATACATTGAGACGGTAGAGATGGATGCACATGCAGGGACTTTATTAACAAAAAAAATAATGATGAAACACTTCAGGAATGAATGTGTGCACCAAAACAAGTCCATATGGAGTATAATGATCAAAATAGCAGTGAGAATACTATATAGGGAAACATGGCCGATATGTCTTTATTGTGTGACACTTTGATCAAGGGAAGGTGAGAACGTACTAGGCTACGTATAATGGAAATTCCTGTAAGTAATGAGTGCAAATTTTGCAGTCAAGGAAAATCTGATGTTCAACATCTATTGAGGGTGGTGGGGGGGGGGGGGGGGGGAAACATAAGTTGTTTTAGTAGTGACAGAGTTATGTGAACATTATGAAAATATATAGAAAACCATTTATCTGATAAACTTAAAGTTATTTAGGTTATCAGGATAAAGTACGTAGCAAGGTTGTCTATTCAACAGATGTTAAATATGATTGCGAAATGATAGAACGCTACATGCCTATACCATTTCTCCATATCTAGAGAAATATTAACTCTAGGGCGGTACCCATTGCAAGTATGGCTACGCCGCAGACTAGGGATCGACGAGATCCAGGGATAAGGACCGAGATGGTAAGTTTATTAGATTTGCACGATGACCAAAATAAATAAATATATACATATTCCTTTAATTTTGTTCACATGCAACAAAATTAATGGGTTGCTTATTTTATATATATATATATATATATATATATATATATATATATATATATATATATATATATATATATATTCATGTGTTGTTCATATCTATAATACAAAGAACACTTTTCTATGCCCCGAATGCTATACATAAAGAGAGTTTGGGATTCAATAGACTCCCTAAGTCACTCTATTCAATTAAATGAATGTCCACTAGAAATTTAAAGTTCTGGTGTTCGATCCATATTGACCGTATTTCTTCGATTTTTTGTCATCCCAACGTAAAGATATTTTGCTTTCACCAAGAAGACTTGAGTTTGATTCTTATCAATGGTATAATTTTTTTTCTTTTCCCATTAACCTTTACACATAAACCTTTAAACATAAATCATACCTTGGATTTTGGACCTTGAAAATTGAACCATAAATTTGCACCCATGAAACTTTAATAATGAAATGTGAATCTTGAACCTTAAACCTAAAAACATGAAACTTGAACCATGAAACTTGAACTTTAGTCTTGAACCTTGAAACTTGAATCTAAAATATGAAACTTGAAACTTGAACCTTGAACCCTAAAACCATAAAAAATATGAGGCATAAACATTTAATAAGAGTTTAATAAATGCAACCTTCATTTTAATTTATACAAGTGTCTTCAAACATAGTCTATAACTACTCTATCATAAAAAATATTTTTTTTGGCGACCTGCAAGCTCTATAAAAGAGAGGGCATGATTGTCTGTACCCCCATAAATTAAAATATTAATTTTAAGTCTTCCAATAATGCATTTGATGAAATTACTCACCTTTTTAAAAAAATCCTTTTTCCATAGCTAATATATTTTTCACTTTGACAAAACATACACAATCTTTATTTTCTCTTTCTTATTCTCATTAAAAACCCACGAAAAATTCTCCTCAACATAACCATCGGGCACTATGAGCTCACCTACTTTACACATACCTCGTAAGTGCTTTCATACTCCACACATCCATCCCTACCAAGGTGTCTTATTCACACACCCACCAAACCTCTAGCCGTCACTATCCAACCCCTTAAATCCATTATCGTTGACATTACGTTGGAAGGAGATGATTATACACCACCAACACCAGTACACATCCCACGAAATATTATCTCCAACAACACGACATTAAGGTAAAAAATAATTTTTTTCTATTGAAACCCTAGAAAACATTTTATACCAAAATTTTATCGAATAACACCACTCCCTATGCTTAAAGTTTGGATCTTTGGGATCAAATTTTGGGTGTTCAGTTAATGATTTATTATTATTAAAAGCCTTCAATTCTAATCTTTATAAATGATTTGCTTACTCAATTCTTGCAGCTTTTACGAGGATAAAGCTACGAATACTTCAGATTTAATTAAATATTTTTCGTATTTATTTAGAAATATTTGCTTGTTATGTTTGGTACATTATTATAATTTTTTTATTAATTACAAAAAGGTTATTAACGAGTTCACTATGATGTGGAGATAATACATAATTTTTTGGGGATTCCTAGTGTGCAAGATATGGATTTATCATGTTTTGAATCACATAGGTTATATTTTTCTATTTTTATACCACATGGACCATCCCTTGTATTTTATCTTCGTCTTATGAGTTTATCCTCCCGTGCCTAGGCGGGGAAAAGATACAACTTCCATGAGATTGGTGGTTTTGCATCCATGTAACTCTCTCTGTTTTGATTTATTTAATAATCATCTCTATATAATGAAATTAGCCAAATATTACCATGATATGGGTTAATTATTCTCTTAGAAAATTTTATATTAGGATATGATGATATTTCAGTTTTAATTTTATGAGTCGAATGAGATGATCCTACATGTAACATTGCGGGACGACGCGATTGTTGATTCCTGCAGTCATGACATTTTTATAATCTATATGTCTCCAATTACGTACAAAGTTGAACCTCTATTTAAGTGATTATGAAATTTTATTTTAATGATTAAGCCAAGAATGCACATTTTTCCAAAAATACAGCTAGATGAGAGACTAGAATACTATGTGAATATAGTAATTACACAAGAAGGATGTGATAATAACGACAAAATTCTTCTAATACGAATGAGTTCAAGCATTTTTGCTTGAACGTGAGAAAATTATGGTGCCTAATAATGTCATTTAAGACAATAATAGGTATATTTAATAATTGCCTTTAGAAAAGAACCGTCACTTACTCGGTCTGGAATCTTATACATTTGCAAGTAATTATGCATGGAAAGGAAATAGACTTTTGATTCGTGTACCGAGTTTTGATATAGATTATGCACGAGTTAAGAATCCCGTGTTTAAATATTTCACTAGTAAAACAACATAATTTTTTTAAGGATTGCATGAATAGACACTAACATTTCAAGTTGTTATCATTCTGAGTCCCATAATTAATTAAATATCGAACGATCTTTGTTTTCTTTTGTAATAATGTCTTTATATGGACGAATGGATTGGAATAAACCCCTCTTGAATTATTTACCTAGGACATAATTGTGGAAAGTTGCGATTGAATTGAATACAATGATAACAATAGCAAGGACATATTACTCATGACTTATGCATACCCTTCCACCTACATGTATTGGTTTTGTAATTCCTCTCCTAAAATTCTTTTGCCCAAATATATTTCCACCTGCTATTAATCTTAAAAATGATTAGTTTTTATTTTGTGATTCATATCCTAGAACTAATAATCAGTCAACGATCTATAATTGCAGATACACCAAACTAGAACAATGTTATGCTTGATTGTCTTATTTTATGTGAGCCTCGAGTGTAGAATAGTTTTGTTCCTTTGATACTGGTCTATTTTCAATATAAAACTCATTCTCGATATAATTTTATCTGGATATGATATATATAATGTGAGTTGAAAAAAGTCTTCCTAACATAGAAATGTCTTGATCATTAATACAGATAATATTCAAGAATCAACAAGAGAAAAGATTATAAGTATAAGAAAATGATTTCAAAATAACGAATATACTAAGGCTAGTTAAAAAATGGTAATACACTTTGCATTCTAAAACTCTTAAATAATTATTTTTTTATACCTAATCTATTTTCACTTAAAAAAATGACACCATCTTTACTTTCTCTTTATTCTTCTCACCACACACCAACGATCTCTATTCACCTCTCCATTATCATCTGGCACTCTGAGATCATATCAGCTACTTCACACAACCTTAGACTGGTGGTCACAATACACATATCCACCACTACCAATAAATCATATTCACACAACCACTAAACCTCTAGCCACCAGTATTCTACCTTTTTAATCTTTTACTGTGGAAGGAGATCATTCTCGCCTAAACAAAACAACTATCTCTTTTGTGGAACATTATCTTGAACAACACTGTATTAAGAGAAAAAATATATTTTCATTGAAATTCTAGAGAACAATATTTTATTGAAATTTTATTTATTTGCACCATTCTCTATGTTTCAAGTTTGCATCATTTTGCTTAAATGGGTGATCAGTTAATGATTTATTGTCATTAAAATCCTTCATTTTTGTTTGAATATCCCATTTATCTTTTGATTTGGGTTTCTAATTCTTTTGCTTACACCATTCTTGTAGCTTTTACAAAATACAGAATACACAGACATTTAGTTATATATTTTTTGTATTTATATATAAATTATTTATTGGGTGGTTTGGTACTACATTATATTTCTTGATTATGTCAAAAAATTATTTTAACTAAGTCCTTGTGAGGTGAAGATAATAAACCACTTGTCTAGGATTCATGATACTGCAAGATGCTGATTTGATATTTCTTGAAATATATGGATTATGTTTGTCTTTTTTCATACGAGATGAATCATCCTTTCATCCTATGATTTTATCCTCTCGTGTCTTGGCGTGGGAAACCTACAACTTTCCTGATGCTGGTGGGTTCACATCCATGTCATGCTTGGTCTCTCTGTATGTATCATTTTTATTTTTGATCTATTGCATAATTAATTTTATATAATGTAAAATTAGATAAATATACCATTGATATTGATTAATGTTTCTTTTTCATAAGCTTATGTGAGGCTATGATGAATTTTCAATGTTTATTTTATGATTGTTGGATTTTCTATGCCTTCAATTATATACAAATTTGAGCCTCAATCCAAGTGATTTTGAAACTTTGTTTCAATGATTAAGCCAATAATGCAGCAGAACAAATACCGAAATTTTATGTTTTTACTATAAACAAAGGAAGTATCTGATATCCATAGAAGTCTTCTAACACGCTTGGGTTCAAGCATTATTGGTTAAATATAAGAAAAGTTGTGTGCCGAATAATGTTGCATCAAGACCAGGAAAAGGTATATTTAAAATTTCCTCGTGAAATAAACTTGTCGCGGCCTGAAATTTTATGCAGATGCGAGTAATTAATTATGCATGTCAAGGAAATATAATTTCGATGAGTTTTAACACAGATTCTGGACTAGATGAGAGACTCAAGGGTTAAAATATTAAATTTTCCAAACAACATATTGTTTCTATTGATTGCATGAAATTACACCAATACTTTGAGTTACAAGCATTATGGGTCCCATATTGGGTTAAAACCCCAAGTAATCTTTGTTATTTTTATATTCTTTTATATCAATATGTCTTTATTGGGTTGCCGAATTACAATTAACCATTCTCGAATGATTTATTTCAACCATAAGTATTTTTTTCTCTTGTATTTTTCAGAAAAGCTACTGGGGAATTGGATTACAAGGAAAAGAATAACAACGAGGTATATTTCTCCTTAGTGTCTCATTCAACTTTTGTTATTTTTATTGTAAAATTATTTCTATCAAGTATATCTCTACATACTAATAATCTTTAAAAATGTGTCAGTTTTAATTTTGTGATTCTTCTTCTAAAACTTATTATTGGCCAACCATCTATAATTGTTATTCTATTATTAAACTAATTAATGTGATCTGACTCATTTCTGGGGATGGAGGTGTAGGGAGTGGGGACAACCAAGAGAGTGGTTTGCAGCCATGACGAGTTATAGATTTCTTACTTGATTACAAAATATTGACCTTGAAAGTATCTATATGATATTTAGCCCAAATTTTTTAATTTTTTTATAGTGATATTTTGAATCAAAATTGAGATTGCAAGGTACATATCATTTCTTTTCCTATTCTTTTATAACAATGTGTCTTTAAGTAGGTTGCTGAATTAGAATTAACCATTCTCAAATGATTTATTCCAGCCATAAGTATTTTTGTCTCTTGTATTTTTCAGAAAAGCTACTGCTGAATTGGATTACAAGGAAGAGAATAACAATGAGGTATATTTCTCCTTAGTGTCTCATTTAAGTTTTGTTATTCTTCTTGTACTCTTATTTCTCTCAAGTATATCTCTACATACTAAAAATATTTAAAAACTGTCAGTTTTAATTTTATTATTCCTCTCCTAAAACTTATTATTGGCCAAATATCTATAATTGTAATTCTATTATTAAATCAGTTAATGTGATCTGACCCATTTCTCGGGGGGTTAGGGTGGCGCGGATAACCAACAGAGCGGATTGCGGTCATGACGAGTTATAGATTTTTGCGCGATTACAAAAGTTTGACCTTGAGAGTTATTTAGCCCAAAACACTATTTTAAAAATATTTTTACAGTGATAGTTTGAATCAAAATTGAGATTGCAAGGTACATTTACCATTTTTTTCACCTACTCTTAACATATTTGCTATTTTGAAATAATTTTATTGTACTTACAATCTTTTCTTTTCTATTTATATTGCTTGGATATTGTCCATATAAATGATCTTCCTTTTCAATGCATTTCCTAGTGAGATATTGCTTTACCATGTATGGAAGATTTTTATTTAATATATATTTTTGAACCTTTTTGTGATATTACCACCTGACTTATAGTGATTTTATTCTTGAAATTAACCACGTTTTATGTATAAATGATGGAGTAAAAATATTGTAGATTATACATGTTGTATTTGGCCTAGATCTATTTTACTTACATGACTAAAATAGTTAGAAATTGTACAAAATATTAACTTGATCGTATGAGATAATTTTTAATATATATATATATATATATATACATATATTATATGTTTCTTTTCTTATTTGAATATTTTAATATTTGTACAAGACTTGGAAATTCAAGTCTTGGGAGGGAATATATTTGTTAGTTTTTAAAATAAAAGATTATATTTAAATATATTAACATATAGACCAATGGTGAAATTAACTATATGTGATTTAAACTGTTGACTTTAATATATATCATTGTCGAGCTTTATTGGCTTATAGTAACATATTATATGAAAACATAAATATGTTCTTCATCATTTGAAATTTGATAATATTTTACTTCAATATAGCATATCAGGCTATGATGTATGCTTAATGGTAAAGGTTAGAGACTTGGGGTCAAGGGATAAGGTCAGGGACACTAATATAAGAAATAACAGAGAAGGGGTATGTCGTGTATAGAGTTTGCCTCAAAAATTTTGGATCTTGGTTGTGTTCTGCTTGAGAGGCTATGGGGGACTCTCTATCAGAGGAAAATTAAGATTCAAAGATCCGTAAAGGGTGGAATTTTCTTAAGGATCTGAAGAACTTATATGAAGATGCAAAATACATTTTCAAAAGGTGTTTAGTTAAACAACAGGAGAGTAGATTGAAGGATGAGGTATTCGTGATTAACCATTTTTTTTTGGATTTTGAGGATAAAAGTTATAGGCATGTAAAGACTAAGAGGAGGAGGTTTGAGATGCCATATATATAAGAATAATACTAAAGATGCTTCAAAATTCTCATCTTTAATGGATGATTGGGACATTATAAAACCAAAAGTTACAATTTCCCGAGCCATATCAAAGATACTATCTTACATATTGAAAAAAAATGCTCGACTATTGTTTAGGTGAATAATCTACCGACGTACTTATCACATTAGGTTTGTGTGTGTGTATATATATATTTGGTGGGTTTTATTTAATATTTTTTATATGTGTGGGAGTAGTTCGAGATTTGAATGTGGATGGATGAAGGCCAATATGGAGAGTCTATAAAAGAATGAAAGATATTGTGATAATTTGATTTCTTATATTATATACTCAATAATACAATTAAGAAACTAATTTATTTTTCATATAAATTTTGTTTTGTAGGCATTATATGTGAGACAACATTGATTCAGTAAGTCTCAAAGACCTCAAAAAATAATGTAACAAAATTTAAAATTATTTTATCTTATACAAATTAGGATGACCACCATAAGATTACCATTTTATATATTAATTACCATAGCACAATTGTTTTAAAAAATATTAAATATTAATAATCCAACCATTCTTAATTACTAAACTATCCTCATATGGAATATATATAATTAATTTTATTTGTTTATGTCATATCTTTTCTCTTTTCTATCTCTTTCTATCAATCTTTCATATATATTACATCTTTAATTGTACTATAAAAGTCCTCAGAAAACATATATAGTTATGACAAGGTAAACAAAAGAAGATATACATAATTCATATTCTTATTCTTTGATCATTTTCATGTGTGTGATCTTACATAATTTGACTATTAATTTATTCTTCACTTAATCCACAATATTGTTTCGTTAATTAATAGAAATTGAGTGTCAATACTATTAAAGAACATGGATCGTATTATTGAAAATAGGATTATGTACTACTAGAAATATAATTTTATATTACTAAAAATAAAAATTTATACTACTAGAAATGAATTTTATACTACTGGAAAAAGTTACATATACTATTATAGTACTACATAAATAAATCTATTCAATTGAAATATATAGGTTTATAGTTATGAAAATATAAATTATGAAATGTAGATAATGAAAGCTAATGTTCTCCTATAACAGTATCATGTTTTTTTCCATAAATTAAACTAAAATATTTCACAATATATATATATATATATATATATATATATATATATATATATATCAACGTTATATTAAAAATCTTTAACAAACTTTGTATAGATTGTTAAAATTTTTGCAAAGTTATATTAAATTTAGTAATATATGTTATCATATACATCTAGATATAATACTCGAGGAATCTGAAGGCTGGTTCATAATATTAATTATGATACATGGTTATCACATAAAGTTTGTTATAAAGGGATTAGAAAAAAGATCGCCAAAAAAGTTTTTTTTGTCAATTTTAAAAATGACCAGAAGAAAGAGAATTTGGAAATTTTAATTTGAAATAAGATAGTGATAAAATAAGTTTACTATATAAAAAGGATAGTACGGTTAACATAGTTTTATTTTTATTATTAAATACTAGAACAATTACTAAATAATAATAGTAAAAAAAAGGTAGTTTAATGATGATTTAATCTTTACCTAGTTTTCAATTGGTAAATATTCCTTTAAATTATATAGCAACATATAGAATATATTTTTTCTAATTTATTCAATAATGAAAGTTTAGATATTATTTTTTCTCCCAAAAACACTCATGTGATATTCTTATAGTGTAAGTCGTATTTATTGCGAATTTAATGGCTTATTAACATTAATTATGACTTCCTTATTTATCCTTTTTTCCATATTTGTATAGTGTCTTATATAAGTCTGGGTTTGCATAAAAACAAACCAAAATACAATCTACTATTTACCCACTTTGTTCACATGAACACATTTTTGAATTGTTTTGACCCTAATTTAGTGATATATACCTTTCAGATAAGTGGCATGAAATCATGCGACATAGATACTGATGGATGTGACAAAGACACTTGAAACGGAGACCATGGTTGGTGGTGAATCTGTTATCTTTCCTAGTTGGATACATCAAAAGAAAATGAGAATTTTCTTAATAGAGTCCGGTCTTGAGCAGTTTTCTCGATGGCCTGTCATGTTTTTACTGGAAATGATATGCTTTCTCGATGGTCCGTCATGTTTTTACTGGAAATGATCTGATTTCTCTATGGTCTTGTCTATTAAGTCAAGATTAAAGTTAAGCATTTTATGTAATTTTTGTTACTTCAAATTAGTTGTCATTTTTATTAATAATTACACCTAATATATATTCACATTTTACTTGAAATGGTTTGAAATATTCTTAATACATGAAAAACCATTCTATATTGTTAGAGAAAGATATACTGGTTTTAACATACCCCAAGAATTAAATTATTAATCTCTTTAAGGTTTGAAAAGAGAAAGATATACGGGTTTTAACATACCCCAAGAATTTAATTATTAATCTCTTTATAGTTTGACAAGGAGATAGCCAATAATATTAAATGGTGATGAGATTTTGTTGAGTTGATTGGATTATAGTTAACTACATTATGAAAATAACTTCAGTAATTTATTTAATTTTCCTAAAGGTCCTTATATTATTTAACATCTTATTCTATCTATTATATTCAATATTATTCATTTTAAAAAAACTAGTTGAACCATAGGAATGGGCCATTGCCCCTAACTTGTAATTTTATTTTACCATATTCTAAAAAATTACATTACTACAATGTACCTAAATTTTAATAGACTTTTGTACCCCATGTTTTTTATTTACTATACTAGGTTTTGATTATTTTATTTATACGATTATTTTAATTTTTTTATAACAAAATTTCACATGTTTTGCATAATATGGGACTTAGAGAGTAATTAATCTTAAAAAGTGATATAGGAATTTAAAGTACAATAATCATATCAACGAGACCTATACCGAATTAGTTAAAATACAATCCTTAATGTGATATTTTACCATCTATTTTCATTTAAACTATTATTTATTTATTCATTTATTTTAATGATATTGTCTATATAATTTTTTGTGTAATATTGCCCTCAGAGTTTTTCTAAGTTTTTTATAACTGCAGGAATTGTAAATACCTAGTATTTTTATAAAATAAATATTAGGTTTAATGATAATACAATAAAGATATATTAGCCAATTAAGTCCAAAAAGCCAATAACCCACCTCCAACAAGTCCACCGAATTATTTCACCCTCAAAAGGTCCAGCTTTTTAATCTTATACCATCCATACCCTCGCTTTCATTGATCTTATTAGATTACTACCATATATATCTCAATTAACGGATTCCTGCAATATCGTCAACACACATACGAATCTAATTAATCCCTAATTTAAAGCGCAATATAATCGAATGTTTGTTACTATTGAAAAGTTTGTTACTATCATTCACTACTGTAAGGATTAGATTTCATCTGCTGCAGACTTAAGTTTCAAACAACAAAGCAATACTAGTCGAGCATCACAAAAGAAAGGTAAGAGTGTGGGTTAAAATCGAAAGAGTTGGAACGAAGGATGAATATAGCGTCTTGGTATGTTCGAATCAATGCGAGAATGAGACCATCAATTTGTTAATGAACACTTTTTAGTTAGTTGAAATTCATCATTGTATGAATTTAATGTAGTATATCATTGATAAAGTAAAGTTTTGTGTGGTTTATTGGCATCTCACTTTCACTGATAACTCGTCCTTGTAGTGGATTATAGTTGCAGTGCATACCCCGATGCTATCTACGGAAACACCATCATTTAGCCTATTAACCCACCTAGTTTTGCCAAACAACACACTCCAGTAATTCCAACCCACTAATATTCACTAGTACACCATTCACTTTACCCTTACACCCCATCAACTACAACCATTTAATTTTATAAGATTTTCATCTATAAAATTGCAGGATATATAACCGATGATATACACAAAAACACCAATACCTACAATCTAGTAACCCAACCAGCGTTGTCCATCAAATTGTTGCAGTCATGCCAATCCATTAATATTAACTATTAAACCATTAGAATTACCCTAATAACCCATCAAATATTTAACGAAATACATTATATATACAATCAGTAGCCTATTTATAGAACCATACAAAAACACAAAATCCGGGAAATTTGTTGTGTGTAAAGAGAGATAATTGGGTGAGGGAGTGAATATAGGAATTTTTAATGATTCGATAAATTTGGAATGGAAAGAGAATAATATATTTATTTTGCTTCTTTAATGGAACTGGTGTTTCAATTGAACAAATTGATGGGACGAGTGCATAAAATTAGGAATAATGATTGTGGTAAGTGAAAAGAATTTTTTAAGTGCGGGGGGTATATTTGACTTTGAGCTGAATTGGACTCTTTAGGCATCTTGTGATGGGTTATGGACTTTATGGGTAAATATGATTATTTTTTAATTGCCAATTTAAGACCTATTTTTTCGTCTTCATATGTGACACTTACTATTACTATCGATCTTTTGACATTGTATGATCGTGTTGCACATGACGGTATCGGGTTTTCCAGGAATTCACACACTACCATGATCTATTTCTACTTGGTGCATGAAATATGTAGTTCCTTGGTTAGTTATTTGTAGCATTGGTGTACCCAAGGTATTACCAATGGTAGAGATATTGGATTGAGTTTGTGGCAGGAGTGCTAAGGGAAAAACAACTATATCCTTTGTAACTTGATTATACATATATATACATACATATATATACATATATATATATATATACATATATATATATATATATATATATATATATATATATATATATATATATATACACATTTATCTATCTATCTATCTAACATTATCCGGGTTATTATACTTTGGATCCTTTGAATTTCGACTCAACATTATTAGTATTTTTCCATTAAAACTGAAAACATCACAAGAAAATCATCAGATGCTAAATAACATCTATCTTATCCACTAAAAAAACCAATAATCTCAAAATAATTAATCCAAACAATTAATCAATTAAACGACACACCCACTAATAAAAAATACTGGGTATACATTTAGCTATTTAGTGCTTTACAACAATATGGACCAACATAGAAATAATAAAAAAACACCCTATAATTCTAAATTATACCCATGTATCATTCAAAAAATTGAAAGTGTGCCCCTATGAAAGTGTAAAGTTATAACACAAGAAAATGATTAATGATGCAATCTATAGGACGGTTGTGGTTCATATATCAAATCACGGGCTTTAGTAGAGGGATTCAAAATTCTATTGCTTCTTGATTTCTAATGGGAAAAAATTAAGAAGATTAAGATCATTTTCCTTTAAAACAATAACATCACAAAGAAAAAATTTGCCTCAAATAATTGATAATATTTACCTTATTCCATAAGAAATCAATAAGCTCATAATAATTAACCGTGGTTATTATTTTAATTAAACCCATTGACTAACAAAAAAGACGTGCACATTTAGCTATTTATAGTATACCAACAGGGCCCAACATGATAATAACAAACATACACCAATTTCTAAAGTACCGAGTATCGGTCCAAAAAATACAAGTGCACCCCCCTGGATTTGTAAAATTTCACTTTTTGGGGGAGGGGATTGGACAAACTTTTAGCTCATGAACCCCGAGAACTACTGGAATTTATAAAAATAATTGATTGCAATATAACAAACATATCGTTATGTTATAAAACAAGAATATTAGCTAATGAACCATGGACACCATTGACCATGTAATTATGATTTAGAAACTTTTTCCCAACACGAATAAATTATATATACCCAAAAGGTAATAACACTGGAAAATATTTTTTCTTTTACACTTAAAACATTACATTTTCATGATTTGTTTGGTGTTTTTTATGTATATTTATAATATTAAATCATCATATATTAAAATAAATTAGCAAACCATTGTTAAAGAAGTTAGGATAAATATATTCAGAATTCTTGTTATACTTTTATGATTAGACAAAATATAACACTTATACTCGACCATATACCAAAGAATTATGAAGCATTCGAAGACCGAAGGGTTACATATTGTTGAGGAGGTCGATGCCCAAATACCCAAGCAAGCGGATGGTCTGGCTTTGGTTATGAACCAATCTTTCGGGGATGAATTACGCGCGCCACGAGACTCTATGACACATCAACATGGTAACTTTTCTCTACCTTATGATGTGCATCGCCTTATGCTTCACTACGCACATGCATCTTTTTACGTATTTTTCGAAATCCATAAATACCCCCTGCTCTTACAGAAACACAACTCTCTGATTCTCTCTCTAAAATTCTCTTTCGCTCTATAACATGGTTGTACATAACATACAATCGGCTTAAGTATATATAAATACTCGGGTTAAGTAATCCCAGATAGCAAAAATACAAAGCATTATAGATAAATCTAAAATTTAGCGCTTTGGGTCTCTCTTTGAATATAGCGTTGAGGAGTTTTCAAATATAGAAAAATTGGCCTCAATGCCTCTATTTATTTATAGGAAAAATATTCTGGACGTATTTTTTCATGTCTGATCTTCTACTAAATGACAACTTTCCAACACCTAGTATTTCTAATGACTGATGATGTGGATATATGGTTCTAAACAAAAAATACATAACCAAATCTCTTTCCATCCTTTTGATTGATTTGCTTACTCAATTCTTGCAGCATTTACGTGGATAAATGTACAAATACTCCACATTTGATTATAATTTGTGCTTATTTATTTAGAAATAATTTCTTGGTAAGTTTGGTAATTCATTATATTTTTTAATTAATTACGAAAATGTTATTAACGAATTCATTATAAGGTGGAGATACTACATAATTTTTTAGGAATTCCTTCCATTGCAAGATATGGGTTTTTCATGTTTTGAAATATATGGATTATGTTTGTCTTTTTTTATACCACATGAATCATCCTTTGGATTTCCTCTTTAGTCTATGAGTTTATCCTCCCGTACCATCTTGGTAGGAAAAAGTTACAAGTCTCATGATATTGGTTTCTCTGCATCCTTGTCACACTTGGTATCTCTATATGTATCCTTTTTTATGTATTGACTAATTAGTCTCTATATACTGCAAAATTAGCCAAATTTTACTTTGATATGGATTAATGATTCTCTTTGAAAAACTTATGTCAAGATATGGTGATATTTCAATTTTAGTTTTATGTTATTCTACCTGTAACATTGCGAGGTAACTCACTTAATGATTGTTGTAGCCATGAAAGTTTTATACTCTCTATGTCTCCAATTACAAACAAACATGAGCCTCCATTGAAGTGATTATGAAATTTGATGTCAATGATTAAGCCAATAATGTAAATTTTAATTATTAAGCCAACAATGAATATACAAGAGAGGCTAAAATACTATGCGATTGTAGTAAACACAAGAAGGATGTGAGGATAACGAAAAAAATTCTAATACAAATGAGTTCAAGCATTATTGCGCCTACAAATATTATTTCAAGATAAAAAGAGTTACATTTAATAATTGCCTCTAGAAAGTAATTGTCATTTACTCGGTATAAAATTTTATACAGATATACACGAGTAATTAAGATGCGAGTAATTATGCATGTAAAGAAAATAGACATTTGATTGTTTTGGAATAGATTATGCACGATTTAATAATCTTGGGTTTAAAGAATTCACTTGCAAACAACATATTTTTTTAATGGATTGCATGAACACACACTAACATTTCGAATTGCCATTTAAATTGATAATTCTTGAATAATTTATTCCAACCATAACTGTAAATTTTTATATTGTATTTATTAGAAAGTTATGACTGAATTAAAATACAAGAAAGATAATACATGAGACATATTACTCATTACTTAAGTATATCTCTCCACCTACATGTATTTGTTTTCCAATTCTTTTCTTAAAAAAATTCCCCCTATATTTCTCCACTTGATAATAATTTTAAAGTTTTTATTTTGTGATTCTTCTCCTAGAACTAATCACCAGCCAACGATCTATAATTTCAGAACTACCAAATTAAAACATAGTTATGCGTCTTATTTTATGTAAGCCTCCAGTGAAGATTTATTTTGTAACATTGATTCTAGTCTATTTTTAATGTACAATTCATTCTTGATAGTATTTTTATCCAAATGTAATATATATTGTTATATTAAATCGGATAATATGAGTTGAAAAATATGTTTCTTACATAGTCAAATAATATCTTACTGAGAAACGTCTTGAAGTTGAAGATCATTTATACGGACAATATTCAAGAATCAACAAGATATAATAAAAGACTGTAAGTATAAGAAAAATATTTCAAACCACAAATATACTATGGCTAGTTGAAAAATGGTAAATATACTTTGCATTTTAAATTTTGGTTCAAAATATCACTACAAAAATATTTAAATAATAATTATTTGGATAAATAATCACACGTACGCCCGCACACACACACACACATATATATATATATATATATATATATATATATATATATATATATATATATATATATATATATATATATATATATATATATATATATATTACTCTCAGTTGAAACTCAAATAATATATGAAGAGCGATCTACAACATGTCATAGCCGTAAACCACTCTCTTGGTTGCCAAAATCACGCAACTCTTAAATAATTATAATTCATATCCAATCAACTTTTACTAAAAAAGAATGAACACAATCTCTATTGTCTCTTTCTTCTTCTCACCACACACCCACGACCTCTATTTTCCTCTCTATAACCATTTCTATTATCCTCTGCAAAATCAGCGGGTACTCTGAGATCAATCAGCTACGTCACATAGACCCACAGCTATTGTCACACTACACATATCCTTTACTACCAAGAAATATCATTCACGCACACTAACCCTCTAGCCACCAGTACTATGCTACCCTTTTAATCCATTACCACTACCATTATCGTGGAAGGTGATCATTTTCACCACCAGCACAAACAACACCACCATACCTTTAGCGGAATATTATCTTCAACAACACTGTATTGAGGTAAACAAATATTTTTATTGAAATCCTAGAAAACCTTTTTGTACTAAAATTTTATCTATTTCTACCAATCTGTATGTTTCAAGTTTGCATATTTCGGCCTAAATAATTTTGTTTGTTCATTTAAAAATTTATTGTCAGTAAAATGTGTTCATTTTTTTGTTTGAATATCTCATTTATCTTTCGATTGGGTTTCTGATTGATTTGCTTACTCAATTCTTGTAGCTTTTACAGAATAATCGACATTTAGATATTTTAATATTTATCTAGAAATGATTGCTTGAGTATTTTGGTATTTCATTATATTCTTAGATTATGTCAAAAAATTATCTTAATTAAGTCACTGTGAGTATGAGCAGTGTGAGGTGAGATAATAAAATATTTGTCTAGGATTCTCGGTGTTGAAAGATGCCGATTTGATATTTTCTAAAATATATGGGGTATGTTTATCTAGTTCTCATACCACTTGAATTATCCATTCATTCTATAAGTTTATCCTCCCACGCCTTTACATGACAAACTTACAACTTTCCTCTGGTGTGCTCACATCTATGTCATGCTTGGTCTCTATTAATATACCATTTCTATTTTTGACTTGTTACATAATTAATTTCTATATAATTCGAAACTAGACAAATATACCCTTGCTATGGATTAATGATTCTCTTTCAAAAGTTTATGTCAAGCTATAATGATATTTCAATTTTTATTTTATGATTGTTGGATTTTCTATGCCTCCCATATAGACAAATTTGAGACTCATTTCAAGTGATTTTGAATTTTTATTCCAATGATTAACTCAAGAATGCAGCATATCAGATACTAAAATTTTATATTCTTACAATAAACACAGGAAATATATTATAACAATAAATTCTTCTAACACGCATGAGTTCAAGCATTACTGGTTAAATATAAGAAAATTATTGTTTCGAATAATGATGCTTTAAGCTCAGGAAAAGGTATATTTAGTGGTGTTTATTTGTATTTAATGAGATCTTAATCTAGTTCGTTAAGGCACTAGATCACTAAGACACTTTATTTTTCCTGAACAATTCATATCTTATGAGCCATTTTCTAACATGTTTCTTTCCCCACCCTCCTTGACGTGGACACTTCCATCTGATTGAGCTTGAGTATGAGAAATGAATTGTTTAATGTGGTAGAAGTTAATTAGTCAAGAGGGAGAAATGTTTTGAAATATGAGCAACCCCTCAAAAAATCTTATGTTATTAGACACGTCTCGGTCCTCGTGCATATGTTAAAAATCGACTATTAAAGGGGAGTTATTGGCGAATCACAAAGAGGGTTCAAATGATTATGCATTGTTGTCCATTATTATAGGTGGTGTTGATCATGTTATCTGTAATATTACATACGAAGATGAAGAGGGACACATGATACCAATATAGAACCCCATATGAATCATCCAAGGTTCCCCTTGAGCGTGAGATTGTATTTTAGATGTTATTTCAAACTAATAGAATGATATATATAAATATTTAAGAATTTAAAATAGTGTAGGAACGAGACCCGAAACGCTTATATAAAAGTTGAGACAAATCTTGGTAAAGATCATAAAAGTCATAACAAAGGAGTTATATTAATAGTTGTACTAGCTTGGGAAACTTTAAATGTGGATGGTCCTAAAAACATGAACGAAATTAGTGTATAAATGATTCCAAATTTATTGCTTATATTGTAGCATGACACTTGTATATAATAGTATTTACTGGATTATAATTCAACATTGTAGCATCCTCTTTGGATCAAGTAAACACTAGTTATGATACATATAAGTTCATAACTAGGATTTCAAATTAAGTCTGAATCATTCTAACATTGCATCTTAACACAGAATAAGCTCTATTCAGCTGTTCATATTCAACACTTATGACTTTAAAAAACAAATGACACCTTAATAAGTTTCTCTGAAAATGAGCTATTGTCACTTATTTAGCCTGAATTTTATGTAGATGTGAGTAATTATGCATGTAATAAATGAAATATATTTTTGATTCGTGTGTCGAGTTTTAACATAGATTGTGAACAAGTTAATGACTAGGGGCTAAAAGATTTCACTAAGTAAACAACATATTCTGTTTATTGATTGGATGAAAATACACTAACATTTTGATTTCTAAACACTGAGGGGTCCCATGATGTGTTAAAATTCAGGTGTTCTTTTTTATTTTTTTTATACTTTTGTAATAGTGTATATTTATGTGGGTTGTTGAATTAGAATTAACCTGATTGATCATTTCTGAAACAATCCAGTATATTTTTTCTGAGTGTCTCTCCACCTACATGTATTGGTTTTACTATTATTCAAAAATTGTTAGTTTTGATTTTTTTATTCTTCTCCTACAGTTTATCACAGGCCAGGCCAACGATATGTAATTGTAATTCTATTATTAAATTGGTTAATGTGATCTGGGTCATTTCTTGTATTGAAGGAAACCAAGAGAGTGGTTTGTAGAGTGCCAGGTTATAGATTCATGCATGATTAATAAAAATTGACCTTCTATTGAGAGTATCTATAAAATATTTATCTTACACTATTTAAAAATATTTTGCACGGATACTTTAAACCAAAGTTGAGATAACAAGGTATATTTACCATTTTCAACCAGTTTCAGTATATTTGCTACTTTTAAATTATTTTCTTATACTTAGAATCTTTTTTCTTTTTTTTTGGATATTTTAAGTATAAATGATTTTCATTTTGATGTATTTCCTAGTGAGATATTGCTTTACCATGTAAGGAAGATTTTTATTTAATATATTTTTTCAACTTTTTTTTGTGATATTACCATCTAACTTACAATGTATTCGTTCTTGAAATTAACCATGTTTTGTGTATAAACACGGGACTAAAACTATTGTAGCTTATGCGTAGTTTTTCTGCACTGATTCTACTTCCACGACTAAAATAGTTAGAAATTTTACAAAATTTTAGTTTGATCGTATGAGATAAGATTTTAATTTATGTGGTCATATGCTTCTTTTCTTTTTTAATACTTTAAGATTTGTACGAAACTTACAAATCCAACTCTTGGTAGGAAATATCAGAGAATATATTTGTTATTTTTCTGAATTGAGAAATATCGTTAGTTATTTTTTGAAAAAGAGGGACATGTAGAACAATGGTTTAATTAAATATATGTGATTTAAAATGTTGACTCTAATAAATAGGAGTGTTGAGCTTAATTATTTTGCCTTATAGTAACATATTGTAGCAAAACGTAAATTTTTTTCTTAACCATTTGAAATTTGACAATATTCTACATTAATAAAACATATTAGGATAGGATACGATATGTTTAATGGTAAAGGTTGGAGACTTGGCGTCAAGGTATAAGGTTTGGGATATTAATAGAAGAAATAACCGAGAAGGGGTTTGTCGTACGTGTATAGAGTTTGCCTCAGGTGTTTTGGATATTAGTTGTGTTCTACTTGAGAGGCTAATGGGGGATTCTATCAGAGTAAAATCAAGATTCAAAGATCCATTAAGGGTGGTATTTTATGAAAAATTTGAAGAATATATATGAAGATGCAGACTACTTTTTTAAAAGGTTTTTAGTTTAACAACACGAGAGTAAATTGATGGATGCGATACTACTGAAGGACCATTTTCTTTTGGTGTTTGAGTATAAACGTTATAGGAGTGTAAAGCCTAAGCAGAGGAGGTTTCGAATGTCATATATAAATTTAAGACTAAAGATGCATCAAAACTCTCATCTCTAGTGGATGACTAAGACTTTATATAAGCAGAAGTTACAAGTTCTCGAGCCATATCAAAGTCAAAATCCAACATATTTGATAATATGTTCGACTATTATTTCGTGAACAATCGACCGATATAATTATCACATTATGAGTGTATGTACATGTATGTATATTTATATGGTGGATATCATTTAATATTGTGCATATGTATGGAAGCAACTCGATATTTGAATGTGCAAGGATGAAGTTCAATATAGAGATTCTATGAAAGAATATATATATATATATATATATATGTATGATGTTTTTTATGTATGATCTTTTTTTAAGAAGGCTTATGAAATATAGTTCAAATTCACACTCATCTGTTATTGAGGGTGAAACCCTGTTTTGGAAGTTTCAATGTTTTGTTAAAAAATTTAGAATGCAACGATCTTGGAGATTAGAAAACTGACGTCTATGTATGGGGCGATTAAGTTCGTGCACATCCCAAGACGGGTCAATGGGCGAGCAATAGTGCACATCTCATGACGATTCAATGGAAGAGAGCCAACAATGACATTATATTTACAGAAACAAGAGAAACACCTGTATGACGCATTTATGGAAGTAGGGTATTCTATTAGTTTCTCTATCCGACCCAAAATAATTGACCAAAAATAGAATTACCTTTTCTCTCTATTTTATAAGAAATATCATTTTTATACAATTAAACAAAATACAATCATCACCTCATCCCTTAATTATTAAAAAAAAATCATTATTTAAAAAAAATTCCATGAAAAGTATAATAATATTTTATTGATTTTAAATAGTTTTATTTTAATCTATACAATACATATCCAAATAAACTGCATTACAACATTTTTCTACTCAAACAAAATTGTTATGACATCTAAACGTTTGATGTTTAATTATATATTTTTATATTAATTTTATTGAATCGTTTTGTACAACATTTGATATAGATGGTGAATATTTTGAAATTTACCAATATTATAACAAATGTAATCATAATATATTCAGATTCTTAGAGAAGAACCATTTTTTTCTTAACATGGTCATGACGGATCAATGTAAGGTCAAGCCCGTGATTTATATTTGTATTCAATTTTGATATGTATTTTGAATACCTTTTTAGTTTGCATTCAATATAGTCGGGGTAGGATAATATCTTCATCATGATGTAAATTTTTTTTGTGTTTATTGAACAACAAATACGATAAGTTGAGGATTATTGTAAAATTCTCCTTATTATGTCTTTCTTGGCATCTTCTTTTACTGAAATATTATTAAGGTGTATTATCTGTGCAATAATAAAAAATATTAGAGGCTCGCATAAGACTATTACACATTACTCTGCATCGATCTGACATTTGTTATTACTTTTATAGAACAAGTTTGATGTTAAATCTTTTTTTTCAAATATTCAAAATTTTCTATGTCAATAAGGTTTCGCTAAATATTTAAAAATTACAGTGAAAAATTACAGCAAAAGTAATTGTGTTATGTGAATTAGCCAATTATTCATTCCTATAAACAAAAAGTAAATATAACTATACACTTGTACTCATTTTTATACAAATTTCTGTACTTTTATTTTTACATTTTAAGGTCATCTACTAAATTTAATAACGGTATTAGATTATATTGGAACTCATATGCGGATTTAGTTTTTTGTTTAAATTTTTGTTTAATTAATATGTAAAAAATAATAGATTGTATTTGCGGGGTTGTTTAAGGCATTGCTGAGAACTATGTTTATTCGGAGAAAAATATATTAATTATATTTCATAGTCTTATGATATTGTTATAAAATACAAGTATGCATAAAGAACAACAGTGATATTTGTCTAAACCATATTGTCTTTATATGCATATATAATTTTCAAGATGTGTAATTATTTTATTTGTGTTACTTGGTTGATTAATTACTAAAAAACGGAGAAAGATATAAATTATTTATTTTATATATTAGTTGATAGTTTAGTAAATCTACTTTTAAATAAATTTATTTCTAAAATTAACAAAACATGAGAAGCTTCTCTTTTTTATGATTGCTACAATGATGTCATCATGCATACCAATAAACCTCATAATGATGTGATATAGTTTTATAGTTATATACAACTGTTATTTAATGTTGGGTTGTATATTTATAATTATGTAGTTATTTATGTTATCATATTTTTTATTTTTGTTTCTTGTATTTGGGATTTTATTTTTGTTATTGTACATGTAATCTGACAATTATATATAGGTAATACAATATATGAGAAATTTTTATAAATATAAATTCTTTCACTTCTTTTCCAAAAATTAAGATTTTCTCTACAAGAACAAATTAATTATTTTGGGATATTCAAAAGAACGATTACAAAATTTCAAGCTCAAGTGGTTGAGAACTAATAATAGAATACTCGGAGTGGAAAGTGTAATGAATCTCATGCTTTTGAGAGTCCGGAAAACCTATCCAATAAAGAACCCTAGCCATGGAGATTTTTGGAAAGAAAATTCCCATCCTATAAAGAAGAAGAAGAAATAGGCATCACCTTCTCCCCGTGTTGTTAAAGCGTAAATATATATACCTAATTTTAAACATTATTATAAGAAGACTTGTCTTGGTAAATCTGGGACGTGTTATGAAAAAACAACTTATTAGCAATTCAATTTAGAGATGGAGTAAGAATAACTTTAAAAACTTGTTTCACACTTATTAAAGGACTTTAATCTAGACTCGCAGTTTTGCAAAACTTGGAAGCTTTGATGAGGACCTAGATGAAATTAAATATATTTTTCTCTCTACTGATGGAATTTAGACATAAGATGAGTCTTTCTGGAAAGCTAGAGATAAAGATCGATAGGCCATTCAAAAAGATAAAAATACAATGTACTATCATGCCTTGTTGGATCAAAGGCGTAACCACAACATGATAACTTATATTCTATACAATAACGATGAATGGGTCGATGATCTGAGTCATATTAAATATATGTTTATCAAGAATTTCAATAATATCTACAACTGAAATCTTGGTGTGGAAATACTAGAAGATGCCGACCACATGCCTTGTAAAATCACGTATGAGATAGATATTTATCCTATACGAGCACCAAGAATTGAAGAAGTCCATAGTTTTCTATTCCATATGGGAGGGAGAATATCCTAGCCCAGATGACCTCCTAGGACTCTTCTACCATAATTATTGGGAAATTATCAAATTTGATGTGTTTGAAATGGTTTGTGCCTTGTTTGAGGGGGAGTTAGATTTTCAACAACTTAATAAATTTATCATCACCGTTGTTCCGAAAGAAGATACCCAAACCAAGGTTAGCGATTTCAGACCAATTTCATGTGTGAACTTTGACTACGAGTCTATTGGATTTGTTTTGGCTAAAAGATTGAATCTACTTATGAATGATCTTGTGTCACCTACACAATAAACTTTTATCAAGGGTAGAGATATTCAGGATAATCTAATATTGTCCAATAAAATCTCCATTTTCTTCTAAAAAACAAACATTATAAGCATTATGTTGTTATTAAATTTGACATGGCCAAGGCACATGAACAGGTTTATTAGGACTTCCTGGAGATAATCCTAACAAAGCTTTGTTTCCATCCCACCAGGAATGGGTGGATCGTGAAATATATCTCAACGGTCCATTACCATTTCCACATTAATAGAGAATTGGATGGTTATATCATACCCAAATATGGAATTAGTTAAGGGGATCCCTATCTTCGTACCAAATCTATAGTATAACTCATCAATTTAAATAGTATATAAGGTAACATAAAAAGTATTAAACTAGAAAGGGGGTGCCCCTTCTCGCACCTCATGCTTGTTAAGACTCTCTCTTCCGGGTGAGCCTAACTAACAAGGAAATCAAAGCCTTCAAGAGGGTTATTTAACTATATTGCAGGAATCTAGTAAACGAGCTAACATTTAAAAAACAAGCATTTTCTTTAGTAAAGGTACCACTTATCTCCTTAATAATCAAAGTGTTAACTCCCTAATAATTTAGCTGGCTGACTCAGTTTGAAAATACCTTGGTATTCCGATGAATTACATGAGATCGGTAGATATCACATTTCATTGAAAAACTAATTTTTGGAAAGAAAAACTTATTTATGATAGAGGGAAATAGGTCCTTATCAAGTTTGTGCTACACTTAATTCATAACTACACCATGTCCATTCTACTATTCTAAAAGCATTTTGCAAACAAATCTTAGGGGTGGTCTCTAACTTTTAGTGGGGACAGAAAACAAGAGGGGTATTCATTGGAAGGCATGGGAAAAAATTCTAGGTATAAGGAAATGGGAGGACTTGGTTTTCGTGATTTTGGAAATATGAATTTTGATTTGCTTGCAGCCACGACATGGAGACATGTACATAACCAGTACTCCCTAACATTCAAAGTACTAAAAGGTATATTTTTACATTTTGACTCTTTTTGGGTTTATACTAAAAAAAAGTGTTAAATCTTGGGCGTTGACAAGTATCCTAGCTTGGAGAGATGTATCAAAAAAAAGATGCATTATGAAAATTGGTAACAAAGACTTATTTGAGCAGTTATACTTAAGTTCAATGCTCCTTATTCTCTACCATACCTTCCTCGTCTAAGGGAGATGTAGGCAGGAATTTTTGCCGAGCATTTAAAGGATGATGATATTTGTGCGCAAGGTTTCATTCTAATCTTTCCAGTTCCCCAATGACATATAGTATGTCTATGTCTTTTCACCAATGGTGTTAAGAAACAATTGGTCTAAGGGTTTCTTGTTTAGGTAGGAGTGATATTGGAGATTGATGGATTCTACCTTGTCTCCATATTACACTTATTTTGATCTTAAAAATAGCTGACCCTATAAAGGTTAGTCACTTCCTCCCTATTAGTAAGATTAATTTACATCTCAAGTTCTTTATAACACTATGGTCAATAAACTACGTTTTTTAATAGTCGAGCGTATTAGAATTGATTTGACCAACTTCCTCTTTAAGAGATCTACCACATTTAATATTGTATTGGTGCATGAGGTGGATCCCAGATGCATAAAGCCACATGAAAGTATGAATATATGGCGGTTTAAATTAATTTGGATAATACTTATGATTGGCTAAGATGGAGGTTCATTGAGGACAGAGACGTGCATTTTTGTCCATCATATTAGGTTAGGATCACTGTGTTGGATATGCAGACTAGTCCGGTGCAAATACTATATGATTAAGACACATTGCAATATTTTACACCTCAATGAGGTATCCTCCATATGATCATTTCTTTCAATATCTATTTATGATCTTCATGGAGCCTTTATTTCTACTTATGCAAAGTTTATGTTAGTGGAAATATGCTCCTATCTCTCTCCATAAACAGACCAGCCTAATTTCTCATGTTTTCTTTGCAGATGATTTGATATTATCTGAGAGGCTTCGGAGTCCCTAATTGAATTTATTAAGGGGCTAATACAACTATTTTGTGATAAACCTGGCTAGACAGTTAGTGAAGAGAAATTAATGATGTTGTGCTAAAAAAGTGTACATACGGATAATAAAAGAGACTTTAGTTTCACATTGTGGTTATTGTCTGAAAGACTTCTTAGCTACAAATCTGGACTAGCATATATGTTCAGGATGACTTCCAACGGGTCTCTATAAAAAAGTTATAACAAGTATGCGAAGAAAAGTACTAAATGAGAAAGCATTAACTATGTATTTAGCCAAGAGGATAACGTTGGCTCAAGTGTTTTAAGTGTGATTCCGACGTAGATTATGAATATTATGGAACTACTAGTATATGTATGAAACGATACTAATCATATCACATTTGATTTCATATAGAGATCGTCAAATGAAGAAAGGTAAATACATTGGATTGCGTGGAAGAAGTTGCACAAAACAAGGAATGAAGGGGATTATCCCTTTAGTATGCGAGGAGTTTCAATAAGAACTACTCGCCAAATTGGTATTCAAGGTCCTCCAGGATGACAAAGCTTTTTGGGTTACAAATCTCAAACATAAATAATCTTTGGGTGGGTTTATGCATTGCATATCCAAACTATTAGAATCGAGTATGTAAATAATATATTAGAGGCTCTGGAAGTATTATTATATGGTGTAATCGAAGTTCAAAATTCTCAAGGCTCTTGTAATACATGGAACCTGGAAGCTTATGGTGTCTTGTAGGTCAAAATGACTTACATGTATTTATTCTTGTTGGGCAAGAATATGGTTTTTGAGTGGGATCTGATGTCTCCCTTTTTGGTCTAATTATAAGCCCTTAGGAGACATCATTTTAGGGTGAAAATGGACTTTTTATATTGACTTTTGTGCTTAAATTGCAATATTACACTTTCTCCCCTTGGAATTAGACTATTTGCATTTATAGAGCTTTTGTGCGTTAATTTACTTATTTTTAGTGCAAAGTTAGTATGTTTAGGAATTTCATGAAAAAGAAATCCAAGGAGGAGAAGTGAGAATTAAATTCTTAGAATATTTCTAGTGTGCTTAGTCGAGTTTCCTGAATTTAAATTGCACTTTCTTATTTGTAGTCTTGATTTAATGATTTATTATTATTAAAGCATATGCGGTTTAATTATTTATTTAATGTGAAGCTTTAGAGATAATATGGAAATAAATTAGATGCTAAATTAATGCTAAGGAGATAAGGAAAGAAGATCTAGAAGAAATCTGGAGATAGAAGGAAGTAGAGTTCAACTAGGAAAAGGAAAAACTGCCTTATGAATCTGAAATTCCAGTCACGTTTCAAAGACGAGTCCATAACTTAAGATTGGATAGGAATTTGGACGAGTGGTTTGTACCAATGGAAAGAGTTTTCCGAGACAAGCGGTTTCGAATATTGGAACTCCTCAAACAGATAAGTATTGAAGGAGATATGACCAAAACAAATCAGCAGCAGAATCTTACCTTTCCTACATTTTAGGGCTACGAATTTAAGAGTGCTTGCCTTGTCTTCCACTCCAAGTAATTCGACCTAGCACCTATAAATATCAGTTCTAAACCTTAGTAAATCATCCCTTGGCTGCATAAGCTTAATATACACAAATAAATCATCATAGAAGCAATCAAGAGGATCTAGAGGAGGAAGAAGCAAGAGCTAGAGGTTAACTACATCAATTCATCACTTCTCCATCTCTATTCTTTGGGTAAATTAGTATTAGATCTATTTTGTCTATGAGGTATTTTTAAGCTAATTATTCAAGAGTTTTATTATGCATAATTTCTCTTTAGGATTGTAATTATATGAACCATTGATTATTGTTTTTCTGTTTTAGTTTGAATCTGGGATTTTAGTATTTAATTGAATTGGTTCTTAATTTCCATTAACTATATTCTTGTGCTTGTTCACTATCATTGACGTCGCGAATCAAGGGTAGGTTTTAGTAATTAGGCTATTCACTAGTGGCGGTGATCACCTTGACGGGGGTTTTAGTTACAGACATAGAATATAGACGCGTGGTATCCGTTATTTGACACTGACGGGCATGACTAACCACGTAGCCAATTGGGTAAAATAGTATTTATTTGAAAGTAGCTTATAATCGCCCTAACAGGGTTTGTAATACCGTAGGATAACTCTTAGGTCCACCCTGACGGGGGCTAGGAGATTATAGATTCCTGACTATTATGAAATTTCCCATTCACCCTTATTCTTAGTAATCATAGATTCAATGGGATAGATTCATACTTGCATATCCTTATCTTTCTTGCATAATTATTAATTGTTTATTTTATTGTCTATTTTATTATTTAGTTAATTAGAAAACAAACTCCTTTGCTATTTATCTTTTTAGTTAAAACAATTAGAACTATCTATTCTGATATTGAACACAACTTTAGAATAACTACTTAAATCCTTGTGGAGACGATAATCCCGTATTTACTTATCTATTACTTGGTACGACCCGTACACTTTCGGTCTGTGGATCCTTTATCCCTTTGCTTCTATTTCATTATTTTATAACACACAAGGACCCACCAAGTTTTTGGCGCCGTTGTCGGGGATTTATAGCGGTTATTTTATTTGTGTTTAAGTTAGGTTAGTAGTTTTAGTTGTTTTCAGTTTTACGTTTGTTTTGTTTTAGTCTCTTTTCAGGTTTTTCTTTAGGTATGGAGAAGTCCTTCTATCAAGAGCAAGATCCACCACTTGTGACGCCTCATTATCAAGGTCAAATTCCACCACAGTGGTGGTTGGAACAACTGCAAGACTCTTTGGATATTCACTTTCGCGATCATTATAATAGGCTCAGGAAGTTGGAGGACTCCCTTAGTTTTTCATGAAGGCCACACATGATAATATAGTAAAGAGTGATGCGAAAAACGATGCTATCATATCATTAGTGCAAGTCATGTAACAAAGCCATCAATTAATGGAGCAACGATTGACGCAACTCACAGAAACAATTAAGAAATTACAACAAGTACCATCTATGCAAACCGGCCAAGGTACAAATATTAATCATAAGGCCAAGCAAGATAGCAATGTTCAGTTCAAAGAAATTGAAGAGTTTAGCCTTCAAGAAGAGAAGGAAGTGGAATCACCACAAGTTACACCTAGTGAACTGAGATTCCAACAATAGAAGAATCAACAACGCTAAGCATAGATGAGTCAATTGTTGGTAATGGAGTCGAAATTGAAATTAAATCTTGTGAAGGGAAGATTACATCCATGGAAAATCCATCCAAGCCGCGTTTAGAGGAATCAAATATTGAGGTCTTGGTTAGAGAAGAGATAGAGAAGAAGAGACTAGGATGGATTCACCACCTAATACTCCGTTGATGTCACCGCCCAACCTTATAAAGACGAATAATTCAAATGGTGACATCGATAAAGCATTTGTAGAGGTGTGTAAAGACAAAACCTACACCCAAATGCTTGAAGGTAATACAAAAGAACTCACGCCGCAACAAGTATTCACAGAACCTATTTCAAAAACAAATGAGAATGCGAGTGTAGAGATCGAGGTTGAAAACGTGGCCCTCATAACAAAAGAAAGTGCTGAAACATCCCTTGTTTTGAACAAAATTCTAGAGGAGGAGCCACTTGAGTTCCCCCATTGTTCCAGAAGTATCTAAAGACGATAAAGAGAAGGACCACCACCATGAACCCGTGAAGAGGAGAGCTAAAAATGAGTTTGGGGTCGGAACCACGGTTGCTTGGAAGGCCTCCAAACAAGAGAATAGACCACGAAGTTTCAAAAATGAGTGGATGGGACCATTTGTTGTTACTCGAGTAGTGACACAAAAATTAATAGAGATACAACCTTCGAGAGGTCAAAGGACGCGAATCGTAGACATACATAACCTCACCCACTGCTGGGGAGGTTACATACTCAAAGGATAATGGAGGTAACCCGTCAAACTTTAAATGACGTTAAATAAAAGTGCTCTTGGAGGACACCCCAAGATTTAATTGCTTTCTTAGTTTAGTTTTTTAGTGTATATTATTTATTTACGCATTTTCTTAGTTGATAGTGCATTTTTTTAGTTACGCCCTAGGTCCTCTACTATCCACTGTATTATGAATAAGATCAATCGCCTCCCTTGAGTCTACCTCCACGGTCACCTCATGAAATCCTAATCTCTCTACCATCTTCAACCCCTCCCATAGTGCTATTATCTTCATGATAACCGGAGAGTCATGATAAATCTTCATACTGAAACCACCAAGCCAATCACCATTAACATCCCTTACAATTCCACCCTCCTCCTATCTGCCTCCCGCTAATATAACTTCCATCCGTATTAAGTTTAACCCCTCTAGTAGGTTTTGACCATCCAACCAAAGATACCATAGACTTCTTTGAAACAGACAGCCCGGGCAATCGTCCCCAAGCTCTAGTAATCCCAATAGCTACATGTTTCACTTTCTTTACTATCGCTACCTTATTGAGAGAAGCCACCCCTTTAAACAAAACTTCGTTACGCTGTTTCCAAATTGTATCGATAAGCGCGTCAAAGAAAACACTCCACCTAACCCCGGCAAAGACATGTTATTTGGAATATTCTTGGTCCACAATTCCCTATCATCTTCCGTCAAACATGTTCTCTCTACTTGTTGGATTTCCCCCCTGAGTTGCGCACATGGTCCTCTAATTGCCACTGACTCGCCGCCGATTCGCCGCTCTCCGCCTCCCCTGAGATGCATCTTTATTGATGTAATGTATATATTAATGTATATTAAATGTCCAAAAAAATGTATATTATAATAAAATATATTTAGTAATGTGTTTTGGTTTTACTATAATTTACTCATTGAGTCGGTACACTTTTTCACGAGTAATGATATATACCATCCAAATTTATATCATCCAATATACCATCCATGACGTGGCACAATTTGATTGAAAGTAAATTATCAATCAAATATAAATATAAATAGACTGATTATTTATTTCCAATCAAATCACGACACATGTATGGCGTGAATTTTGGTGATAATGACCTAATTAAATGAATAGAAGATTTTTCTGCCATAAATATTTAATGTATTCAACGAATAAAGAGAATTAAATAGATATGCATGCTATAATTTTCCTATAAAATATTGTCACTCGTTCCTATTAATTGAACGCCTCACTAATAACCTATTAGTTCACATAAAAACGAAATAGATAAGGATGCCAAGAAAAACAAAACAAAAAAAGAAAAGAAAAAATAAGGTAATAATAACCTTCACACACGTAACCATCCCCTCCCAGAGGTGACACATGCAACCAACTTTTCCTAATTTATTATCCAAACCGCCCTCCTTTCCTGTTTAAGAGTCTGATCCCTTAAAAACAAATAAATAATATGATATAGTATCTACAACAACAAAAAAGAATGTGATTAAGAGATAGTTATTAATTATAAATTGTATAAATGGTATTATACGAAACATATTTAAAGGAGGAATTAGAGCAGATCTGGAAACGTTAATAATCATTTAATTAATATACTGATCTTAATCTTGTCTTTTGGGTGAGGGATAAATTATGTTTATATGTCGATTATTAATTACTCTTTATATCTTAATATATTTATGTTGATAAATATTAATTTTGGAGACTTTATGATAGATGTTAGTTTCTCACCAATAAGGTAAAATAGTGATAATTGATCTAATAAGATAAAGTAATAATGATTACGCTATCTGAGTAAAATAATGATAATTTGGTGGAGTGGCCCATTAGTCAACCTAGTAATATATATTGGATGACATTGATAATATAATAATTAATTATCAGTTATAAATATCCATTTAAATAATCTTGTGATATCTCATAAACAATTGACAAACTATATCCAGTTATTTGATCAATCATGTAAATTTGATTATTATTTGGAATATTGGTTTATATTATCGTATAGTTGATTGTATATTTCCTTATGGGATAGTGCACCCTACTTTTCTCATATATCCATTAATTGTTAAATGTTATCGTGTATCAAAAAGGACTTATGTTGTCATGTTCTACGAGTTATATGTGATGTGTATGCGAGTCTTTCGCTGTAATTATTTGTCATGAAACTCTGGGCAGTATTGGGCTTTTCAGATGAGGGAATGAGCTATCACGTGCTATTCCCACTTGGTGCATGTTCGGAGAGCTTCATGGTCAGTCGATCGTAAGATCGGTTTACCTAGGGTATTACCAACGAGAAAGATAAGGGGATTACGTTCGTGTGGCAGTCATAAGGGAAATACAATCCTTGCAACATGATTATAATTATGTGTTATTATTACTTTCTTGTGTATATAGCTTGTTGGGTAGTATAGGGTTCCTAGTTTGTGATTCAATGACAACACCTATAATATAACTAAGTCTCCTAAGAGGTTAAGGTCCTCATATGGACATTATTTCTATTTTCACCGAGCTAGTGGTAGCTCGCCCCTCATTTCCCTACCTTTCTAAGTAGATAAGAGATGACTTAAGGGTTTAGATAATAAATTCAGTGATGCAGGAACAAGTGTCAGTATAAAAGTAGAAGTTATCGTCGTTAGTTCATATTTATTATATTTAATCAGTGTATTGCAATAAATAATCATTTTTATGTAATAAAGTATATATTAAAGGTATTCTAGTTGTTGAATTAGTTCTTATTTTAGTAATCGTGTTTTTGGGGCGAGACAATAACGTACCATCAGGACACATCAATAGTCTTTAATGCCGATTTCTTAAATTATGTTTAGGTCATTTAAAAATTGAGTAGTTGTTGATGAAAGTTTGATCATTAATCCTTAATAAAAACTTTATTATTTGTTTTAATTCCCTAAATAATCTATGAAACTCCTTAATTAAATTATCTAAACTAATAGGGACCTAAACCGTAAAAGGTTTATTTTATTGATTCTAGTGTCAATGACTACTATTACCTTTCAAAAATAACCTCTTTACTTATAGTAATAATATTGTCACACCCATTTGTCCATAAAGTCAAACTAATGTATAATTAATTTGCATGACTCATATCATGATAAATTAGTTTAAAAAATACACAATTTATCTAAAGTAGACTACTCATATATATGAGCCTTAGATATCAAATAATTATTCCAGATAACTTTATCTTGTTAGAGTTTTAGTTTTAATAAAAAAACTAGTCCTTTAGAGTTTTATCCGCACTTGAATACAAACTCCTCAGTGCAATAGTTTTGGTGGAATACTAACTCACTTACAAGAAGCGTAATGCTAAACTGCTGCTTAGCCGAAATGGTTATTATTAAATATATGTCAATTCTTATTTCGTAGATTTACGGATTACACAAATAAGTTTTAATTAAAAGCCTAGATCTATAGTAATAAAGAAAAATTTAATCATATTTAAAATTTTGCACTGAGATGCTATTCTGGGTGACCCAAATTTTATACTCAAAACAAAAAATTTAAATACAAAAATATGTAAAAAGGTTCAAAAACAAATAAATGTAAAACCTTGAAAAATTTCAGCCCGAACTACGCCAAAACAAAGCATGGAAATTAGTCCGTGCACGTGAAAACCACGCGCAAAAACTATCTGAAATTGCAAGCTTTTTGCACGCGCTTATGTAATTTACTTTTCGTGTGTGTCTCACGCACCAAGGATAACATTTGTGAGTGAAATTCACGCATCTTGTTTTCCATTTTACATCGGTTCTTTTAACATGTAGCTAGAAATATATTGGCGATTCCCCACGCAAATATTTCCCTAATCACTACTAAACTGGCATAAAAACGCGTTACGCACACCACAACTAGGTATGTCTATGAGACCTTTCCCAAGTGGTAATGTTTTAGAATCCATGACCAAGAGATCCTGGGTTGAATCTAATTGTAGTACAGACTCTGAGGCCAAAAGTAGATATATGCTGTATTTAAAAAAACTAGGTCTGCCTCACAATGGGTTTCTCACAAAAACTAAAAGGCACAATTCTTATTCTACATAATATCTTTGAACGGCAATGGAAATGACAAAACATTGCTTGATCTTTGGTTATTGATTATTGCATGATTCCCATTTTTTGACTTTTAGAGAAAAAACTAATCTTTGGTCGATCCCCAAAATAATCTGAAAAATGGCTAGAAGCTATTAATGGAGTATTGAAGTGAGTAATTGTATACTCATGCTAAAATCATATTTAAAAACAAAATCTTGTTCATCAAATAAAATAAATGTAACTCTCTAGAATATAATTTTAAATACTTGGTGGTGGCAAATGTGTGATAATAAAACAAGTAAATAAAAGAACAAACACCTTATTCCACTACGAGAAACTCACTGCAAGTGCACATATCGTTTGCACGTTATAGTTTGATAAATAAAGTTTGTTCACATGGGTTTAGTCTGTTAGCTCGACTCGTGTTTAGATAAGAAGTGTAGAAGAGATTAATTGTTTAACGTAAAGATAAATAAAAGGATAAATATTTATTTGGTTTTATAATTCAGAAAGTAATTAAAAATTAAATTACTAATGCAAATATATAAACTATTAAGAATGGGGATAAGAATATAGCTTAGATCTGTTAGCATGTACATTTCAACATACTCTCTTTGAACATGATTATCCTAAGATATAAATTTTTTGAATGTTCCCAAAGAGATAATAATTATTCTATGACTAGATCCGTTTTAGAAATAAAAAACATTTCATTATATTCATTCACACAATGGGATAGTTTTTAAGTCATGATATAAATTACTCAAAATTATTGTTACCCATGACGTGGCGTGAACTGTTGGCTATAAATCGTTAATCTATTTATTTTTTTGATCTGATTAACGATTTATTGCCAACCAATTCATGTCACGTCATAGGTGGTATATATCATTACTTTATTTTTAATTTAATTCTAGTTACATTTAATTAAATCATACTGTGTCTTTTTTATGCCGGAGAAAGTAATTTTATTCATGAGAACAATAAAACATAAAACGATAAATATCACAACAAACGCTAAACATGAAAAGCAGCATAACATATACGTTACATGAAACTAGCTGAAAAGAGAATATCATCTGTTGCTAGTAACTATAGAAGTAAAATAAATATATGTTTGAGTCCACCATCATTAAGTAATTAACAGGGATTAAAAATTCCAGAACCAAGTACAAGATCCTAATCATGATTAACAGATAGTAACCATGACCTGTTGTAAAAATACCGCAATGTTTCCAAGATACACATCAGGTTGATTTACGACCATGGACTACTTAAGGATTGAAAATCTACCCACTTAACACAAACTTTTAGAAATAACACCTCTGACTAATTCTGGTCGCATATTTGTATCCATATTAAAACACAGTCGAACAAAATTTTAGTCTAGAAATAATATGTACTGATCGACGAACAACCAAGTTGAAGTTGATAAGTAGAATAAGAAAAAAATTTAAAAACTTGTAAATGTTGATTAATGGTTGAAGATTAAATTTGGAAAGATGAAAAATGATATGATTTATAATACAAATTAGATAAGGTAACAAAAAAGTTTTAGAGATTTTTTTTTTATAAAATAGACTTTTTTTCCTATTTTGGACTAAAACTAATATAATTTGTAAAAATAAATGAATCAATTAATTTCATTAATTGAGTAAGTGTAAAAAGGGGGTGTAAGATGATTCGAACCATTAGGTTCTTTGTTTTATAATATAGATTTTTTTTTTGTTTTGGACTAAAACTAATATATTTTTTATAATAAATGAAGTAATTAATGTCATTAATTGAGAAGTATATAGACGGTCCAGACCTTTAGATTCTTTGTTTCATTATATATATGTTTTTTTCTTTTTTGTTTTATAAAATAGACCTTTTTTTCTTTTTCTATTTTGGGCTAAAACTAATATAATTTATTAAAATAAATAAACAAATTAATGTCATTAATTGAGAAAGAGTAAAAAAGGGGGTGTTAGACGATCCAGACAGTTAAGTTCTTTGTTTTATATATTTTTTTTAATTTTGGACTAAAACTAATATATATATGTTTAATAAATGAAGCAATTAATGTCGTTAATTGAGAAAGAGTAAAAAAGTAATGATATTTGTCCCCCTTTTTGTTTCCCCTTTTATCACTCCTTATGTGTCACCTTATGTGCATTAAATTAAAGAGAGAGAAAAAAATAATTAGGAAAGAGAAACACCCTGATTGGTATTTAAAACCTCCACGTAGGAGGTGATATAAAGGTGAACCAAGCAGAGGTGAAAAATATCATTAATCGAGTAAGAATGGGGTGTAAAACGTTCTTGGCCGTCTTTTATCTTGATAATCCGGACCGTTAGATTCTTTCTTATATAATATAATATAATATATATATATATGTGTGTGTGTGTTTTTCTTTTTTGATTTTCTGTTTTGGGCTAAAAGTAATATAATTTTTTAATAAATAAGGCATTAATTGCATTGATTGAGTAAGATTATAAATCGGGTGTACAACATTTCTTACTGTTTTTCATATATACTATCCGGACCGTTAGGTTCATTGTTTTATTAAATAGATTTGGGCTAAAACTATTATAATTTTTTTTAATAAATTTATGTCATTAATTGAGAAAGAGTAAAAAGGGGGTGTAAGACGATCCTGGTTGTCTTTATATAGACGACCCGTACCGTTAGGTTCTTTGTTTTATAATATAGATTTTTTCCCGACTAAAACTTAATAATATTTTTAATAAAATGAAGTAATTAATGTCATTAATTGAGAAAGAATAAAAGTGAGGTGTAAGACGATATTAATCGTCATTTATATAGACGAGTCAGACCCTTGGATTCTTTGTTTTATAATATAGATTTTTTTTCTATTTTGGGGTAAAATTGATAATTTTTATTAATAAACAAAATAATTAACGTCATTAATTAAAAAAGAATAAAAATAGGGTCTAAGACGATCCTGTGTGTCTTTTATAGACCATCTATAGACCGTTAGTTTCTTTGTTTCACAATTTAGATATTAACTCTTATAATTTTGTATGCTATATATTATTATACCACCCAAATATCACGACGTATCGTGAATTGGTTGGTAATAAATAGTTGATTAGATCAAGAAAATAAATAGATTAACGATTTAAAACCAATCAATTCACCACATCATTAGATGGTATTTGGGTGATATGATTTTGAATGGTATATAACATTATTTATATTATTATCTATAAATGGTTTAGTATTATTATTATATTAAAAAAATATAAGACCTTTAAATATCTACTGAAATAATTTTTACAAATAACTAAAAAGTAATGTATACCGTGTTACCACTAAGATCTTTCAAATATAATAAAATAATCTGATAATTTTAACTCTCTCAAGTCTCAACCTTATAAGTACGTCAGCACTTGCCTATATAAAACCCCAGTGAGGATCCCTCAAAATCAAACCAACTCGTCCTCACATCTCTTTCTTTCGTCTCTTTTCTCAGTATCTCTCTCTTTACCAGCCATGGTTATCTTAACACAGGCAATTCTTGATGAGATTAATAATATCCCGACATGCAAGGCCACGACAGACCATTTTAATGGAATCCCGGAAATAGATCTCTTTGAACCTAATGCTAAAACCCTCATAGTTAAAGCCTGCCAAGAGTTCGGATTCTTCAAATTGATCAATCATGGAGTCTCACTTGACTGCATGAACAACTTAGAAGCAGAAGCTAGCAAGTTTTTCAACTTACCACAATCTGAGAAAGATAAATACGCCCCTCCTAACCTTTTTGGTTATGGTAACAAGACAATTGGTCATAACGGTGATGTTGGTTGGGTTGAATATCTTCTCTTCAGCATCATCCCTGAAATCAAGTCCGAGAAAGATATCTCCAACATTTTCTCCGGAAATTTAGAACATTTATGGTAAGTTTATCTAATATTTTTAAAAACAATTCAAGATGTTATAATCTTATTTAGTTTTTTGTTTGTGTGGTTTTAAAATACAGGTCTCTTGTGTATGAATATGTGTCTTGTGTGAAAAGTATGGGTTGTAAGGTACTGGAAATGATTGCTGATGAGTTAAAAATTGGATCAGAAGATGTGTTCAGTAAGCTTTTGAGTGATGAGAAAAGTGACTCTTGTTTTAGGCTAAATCACTACCCTCCAAATCCATGTCCTGAACTTCAAGCACTGGATGGCAAAAATTTGGTAGGTTTTGGAGCACACACTGACCCACAAATAATATCTATTTTACGGTCTAATAACACTACGGGCTTCCAAATTGCTTTAAATGATGGTACATGGGTTTCAGTTGCCCCTGACCCCTCTGCTTTTTTCATCAACGTTGGTGATACCTTACAGGTAATTAGTTTTTCTTTTCCAATCAATACAAAGTAAAAAAATCAAGCCAAGTTATATTAAATGTTACCTCATCATAGTTATTTATCGATTGAACGAGACTTAGTCTCGACAATATTTAAATGATTATAGAAATGATAAAATGATTGTGATTAAATTATGTATTTCAGGTGTTGACTAATGGAAGGTTTAAGAGTGTAAAACATAGAGTTTTATCGTGGACTAAAAAGCCAAGATTCTCGATGATCTACTTCGGAGGACCACCTTTAAGTGCAAAGATAGCACCTTTACCATGTTTAATGGAGAAAGGTGAAGAAAGTCTGTATGAAGAGTTTACCTGGAGTGAATACAAGAAATCAGCTTTCAAAACAAAGTTGGGTGATAATAGGTTGGCCATGTTTGAGAAAAAACTCATGTCAAAAATCTAGCTCCTTAATAATTAGTTTTATTAGAAGTCTTCGAGATTTGTCAACTATTGACAAATTTAGAAAATGTTTTATTTAGATTATGTCAATGGTAATAGTCTTTTGTTTGGAAGGCTGACTAAAGCATTCCGTAGGTGGAAAAGATAGGTATGTTTTAATTTATCCGTTTTCGTTTGTTTAGTTGTAACGTAACAGCAACTCTCTATTATCAATGCAATGTTATCACCAACTATTGTCTTTTATTATGGAATTTGTCACACCTTTGACTTTTGGATTACAAGTGATAAATTAGTGTAAAATTGTTTATTTGTTGTTTAATAATGCATCTTATCAAAGTCGCCTTGTTTATATATAAGGTAAATGAAAGTGTGAAAGAAAAAGAAAAGTGTTATACAGTTGAATAATTATATAGGAAATTAGAATGCGTGAAGGTCTTGTGCTTGTGTTTTAGAAGGTCTTATAGAGAATTGGGAAGAGGAACATTCAGCTGAGGTGCGTTTGCATCTTCTTACAGATGTAATGAAGTGTTCTTTGATATAAGCACCTGAAACTCAACAAGCTTTAGGAGCTGCTGGTCTAGCTGATTTGCATCAGGATGTTGATGATAGGGTGTTATTTTACTAAAGACTATTACAATACAATGTATCTGTTGCTGAAAAAGTGTTGAATCCTCCAAAACAAGCTGTTTCAGTCTTTGCTGATACACAAAGTAGTGAAGTTAAAGAGTATATTCGATGAGTTCAATAGACTTTCTGTAGTGTACCAGAAGGTACCTCGCATTTTCAATTAAATCTTTTTTACTATTAAGAGTTGCGTAAACAACATTAAAGAGGAGGTTTATGGATTACCACCGAAAACGGAAACGGATCTTAATCATCTTGTCATATCGATGTAAATTTTTACTCAAAAAATTCAAATTGTCACAAGCTATGATATCATCGGATTTTCACTTAAATCTTTTTTACTATTAAGAGTTGTGTAAACAATATTAAAGAGGAAGTTTACGTATTACATCCGACAAAGGAAACGGATATGAATCATAATTGTCAAATCGACGTAAATTTTTACTCAAAAAAATCCAATTGTCACAAGTACTTATGATAGAATCGGATTTTCACTTAAATCTTTTTTACTATTAAGAGTTGTGTAAACAATATTGAAGAGGAGACTTATGTATTACCTTGATCTGAATCATCTTGTCAAATCGACGTGAATTTCTAGAGACTTTGAGATGAATTAGGTGTCTAGTATATATTTTTTTTACATAGGAAAGCCACTTTAGACTCGGAGTCATTCACTCGATTCGAACCTAAACCACTAGATTGGATAACCAAAATCCTGGCCAATGAGCTAATCCCAACTGGTTGTCTAGTATATTTTTCAAGGGTTGTTACTTATAAAAACGTAAAAGCTCATTAGCTTTTTATATTTGAACATCTTCTATTTTAAAAATAAAAATAAACTATTTCCTCTAAATATCCTATTCCAAAAATGGAAATAACTATTCCCATCAAATATTATATGGGTAATGGGTGTGGGTTGGCCTATCATTGGCATGACCCGGCCCGACCCAAATATCAACAATCTCCCACTCGCACATGATGGACTAAGCCTCGATACACATAAATTTATCTCAATACAAAATAAACTTGACATACTAGGTAACTAGCTCGTGCGACCAAGCCAGTATACTAGCACCTGTTAGGGTAGATAGCTGCTTTATCCAAGCTAATTTCACTTGCATCATAGTAGAGTCCTCGACTAAAGATGTAATATCAATAATGTAGTAACTCAGATCCCTCAATAAATAAGTTATCACTTCTCGTAGTGAAAATATGAGTCTAATATTATAACCTCATGTCTCTCACTACCATGTTCTAGCTAGTCCTAGTAGACTTACATGATCGGTGCACCTGTAAGAACACATATTTGATATTCATTTTAGTCTTCCTCTCGTACTTGAATCTATCCATAGTAATGCAGTCTCTTTCCTAGATATACCGGATTAGGTATGAGAATTTTTACTTTATTTTAATTGCTCATCCCAGAACATAGGTAACCTAGTTTTGACTTTTCTAGAGTTTGGTGTATGGAGGCGTGCCTACCTTCTGTGGGATCAGTCGGATGTTGGCGACCACCCCCAATTCATATTAAAATTGAAAACTTAATTAGCTAAACACTTATTGTCTAGGCTATTAAGAATTTGTTTTAATAAAAAATTAGATAGGTCTTTAAATTATTATTGGTTAGAGTAGATAATTAGTCAAATACGAGTCATAACTTGTTTAGAAAATTAAAATTTTGATTAATTTTGAATCAAAATTAAGTTGCATTTTCTAAGAACTCTTTTGAATCAATTCTTAATGGATTATATGATTTGAAGTTGTGCAGCAAATGTAATAAAATTATTTGTTACATGAAGTTACGTGAAAATAGAGTATTTACTTGAAATAGCGAGATTTAATAAGTATATATATTATTAGGTATAAGGCTGACCTTGCAAAAAAAAAGAATTGGGTTAAGAAATTGAACTATTCTACATATAGTTTCATATTTATTACTTGCTAGCAAATTTCTATCTTAACACCCAAAGTGTATTTAGTTACATATTACTAGAACAAAGGATAAAAGATATACGTTAAAAATATATTCGTTTTCCTCTTTTATCCAATATCTTCTTCTTTTTTAATACATGAAAGAGCCACTTTGGACTCGAAGTAAATGACTTCAATGATATTCGATCCCAAGACCCCTTGGTTTCTGCGGAGTAAACTGACCACTAAGCCAACTATCGATCTCAATATCCTTTTTTTCATTACGAGTCTAATTAATATAATCTAAACTCTAGTCTCACAACGGTGAATAGTAAAATAGTAAAGATATATATCACCCATTTTTGTTTTACCATGTATCACCTCATATGTGAAGGTTTTAAACACCAATAAAAATATTTCTCTATTTTAAATGATTATATTCTCTTTGTATATTTTGGTTTGGAGTTATCTACAAGAAATAGAAATAAGTCTAAGATTTTAATATCTAATGGATAATGTTAGTATTTATTACAAGTTTTCTTTTATCTTCATTTATTATATCATTATCTTTTATTATTTTTTTCTTATATAAAATCTTTTTATTTTCAAACATTTTTTCACTTCTTCAATTAATTTCTGAATTGCTTTTTTTTTTTTTGACAATTTCTTAATTGCTTTCTAAGGTAGTACTTTTTGGCTTTCAAAGTGGGATTCCGATTTTTTTTAGTCTACAAAAAACGATTACAACCTATACGAATTACATATATGACTAAAGAAATTAAAAGAACTAATAACCGAACGATCATTTCACTCAGAAATATTTATATTCCTTCTCGTGCACTTTGCCAAAGCATTCGTCGTGAAATTAAAACGTATATTGATGTATGAAACTTTCCAGAGAAGAAATCTGTTAAACCAACCTCGAATTTCGACTAGACATCTATCGGAAGGCCGATTTAGGCTTCTTATGGGTCCACTTGTTAATCCAATATATGTATTTTTTACTTTTGTATCGGTCCAACATTTATTTTTCCTTTAGAAACTGATAAAATTAGAAAAACTAATATCTTATTTTAAACTCGTCTCTTTATTAGGAATAATTTTCTTTATATATATATCATGTAATGTGACCGAATAACAATATACAATAGAACACACGCTCTCTTGTTTCTCTCTAGGAAAAAAGACTTTTTTGCTTCTTGTTCAAGGTTTCGGCTTCACCATTTTTCTGCAAAATCTTTGCACGCCGCTACGACTGTATCACACGCACCTCTATCTCTCTCTCTCTCTCTCTCTCTCTCTCTTTGGGGATATGAGCTCATCATTAGATGGGTAAGATCTAGGTGATACAAAACCCCATACCCCAACCCATCCAATACCCTATGCCTTAATGTCGGCTTACACTTCAATCATTATCCCTACCCAACTAAATCACAGGGAAGGCAAAAAAGACACAACAAAGATGAGGAACCCTAATAATTATTGCTATGTTCGCTCTAACCCTAGGATTTATTTCTTCAAGATTAAGCTGAATCAATACATTGGTAGCCTAAATGATTTGGTAAGAGTGATTATTACCCCGATCTGTTTTGTCTTCTTGTCTTATGTAGGAAGCAAAGTTGAGTATGCTAGAGGTCGAGGCGAGACATTGGGAAAAAAATAATTATTAAGAAGGGAAGGAACAATGCGATTAGGGGCCAAAAGATGATTAAATTAGACTACAATTTCACAATCACAAGGCAATTTATGACAGATATTAATGAAGACGAAGTAAAAGAGAGATTCAAAGACGAAAAATGGGGTTTTTACTTGCTGCTATGAACAACTATCACAGTCATATCGAACCTCGAAGAGATTACCTTGTACGGGGCTACTAGAAGCTCATCCTTCAAGAACAACTAGCCCTTTATATACCCAGGCTGGTGATATTATTTCTTCATATCCTTTGCATGTTGATTTCACCAAACTTAGCTTCTTTAAAATATCTTCTTCACATTTCCCGTTAATTCTACTTACCTTCCCTTTTCTCTCTTATCACCTTGTTTCTACTATTTTGTTTGTTTACGATTATAGGTTTTGCAGAACTTCAAATACTATGGCTACGAGGGAACTTCACGCCCTACCTATTGTTCCTCTTACTGATCACAAAGCTAGGAAATTGGGGGTCATTAACATTGGTATGAAAGCAAGATTGGAAGAAAGTATGAAGGAGGAGAAGGTCATCATCCTTAAGGTGTTAGGAGACGCTACAGTTTATACTGTCCAAATGCACAAATTTATTAAAGATAAATGGGGAATACAGGGACATTTCAGAGTCTCAGAGACCAAGAGAAATTTATTCAAGTTGGAAATCTTCAACGACAGAGAGTTCAAACGAGTTTGGGAGTTGAGACCGAGTATCATCCAAAATATGCACCTTAGTATGACGATTTGGCCACGAGTAATTGATTTTAATGATGTTTCAACTGACTATTCATCTATCTGGGTGCAAATTAGGGGATTAGTTTTCAAGCAGAATAATGTTACTACTGTGAAAGCGCTGGAAGCCTGCTTCATAAAAATTGAAGTTGTTGATTTCCCAGTTTCAGTTAATTGTGACATCAAAATTCTAAGGTTTCATGTGAAATTCAACACCAAATACCTCTTACCCCCTGGAACATATCTTTTACAAGAAGAAGGAGCAGCTTGGGTCATCTTTCAATATAAGAATACAGGGTCACTTTGCTTTAGATGTGGGAGAATAGGTCACCAATATGGTGAATGTTCCTGTAAAAAACATCAAACAAGTGGAGGATATTGACAAAAGGAGGTAGGTGACTTGGAGCATTGAAAATATGGCGAAATTCCCTCCCTTTCATCCTATTTATGGACTCTACCTTAATGTTAATGGTGATTTTGTTAACTTTCAATATAATGATAATAATTTGAGAGATGCAGGGCAAAGTTCTAGAGGCGTTAATCCAATCAGGGGTATTGTTATTAAAGAAGGTGGAGAAGATGTTCTTGGTAAGCATAATTACACAAAGAATGCCAATTCAAGCAAAGCACTCTCTCGAAAAGAAATAGAGGAAGAGAAGGACAGCGAAGAAAGAGACTGGGAGAACTGTAACAAGCAAATACACGACTTAAGAAATAAATTACATGATACATCAATGAAGATTGCAGCTTTTATAAAAGAACATGTGATTAATGATGATGGAGAGTCAGGGAATGAAGGTAATGTTAAAGCAGTGTTGATAGCTTTCGAGGAAGAAATGAAGAAGATTAAAGGGAAACAAATAGCAAACAGTAGTGGTGCAATTTCTTCAAGTCAAGAAGTCTCTTATGCATGTCAACAAAATACTTAAAGAAGAAGAGATGTCAGCAGCTTCAAAAAACTAAGGGTTGTTGATGCCATAGAGAACTTTGTGAACAATAACCAATTTAGCATCTTGGAAAATGAGATAGAGGAGGATACAAATGAGTACAATTATAAAACATGAGGCACAAACATGGATGACCTATAAAAATGATTGATAATTATGATTCCCAGTATGAACCTGAAGAAGAAAAAGAATGGAGTTTTGAGAATAGCGAGAACTATTTTGAGAAGGCCTATGAAGGAGGCGGAGAAGACCATGATATGAATTTTAAGTATGATGACGCTGAAGAAGACGGTTTTGAGCAGCCAGAAGGTAGGAAAGGGGGCGGCAACTCCAAAAAAAGCCACGGTTTATAAATGATGACATTATTTTGGAATGTCCAGGGTATTCGAGCGTCCTTGACATTATCAAGAATCAGCTAACTTCTGACTAAGTTTCCTCCTGGGGTGGTGGATTTATGTGAGACAATGTTGAGAGAAGTTGATTCTCGAGACGTTGTTAGACGCTTGGGTTTTAGTAATTCTTTTTTTGTGGAACCCACTGGAAATACTTTCCATTCTGGTGGCTTCCTTATTATGTGGCACTCCTATGTGCATTTAGTTGTTGTTTTTAGCTGTAATTTCTTTGTTATCGTTAAGATTAATGAACTTTCTTTTTCGTATTTTGTGGTTTTTTTACACGCACCAAATGATTTTAATGAAAGAATAGATAAATGGAATGAATTCACCAGTTGGAGTAGGGATATTATGGAACCCTGGATGATATTGGGGGACTTCAATGATATTTTAAATCTTAATGAGAATCAAAGCAAGAATCCAGCTAATCTATAACATATTAATGAGTTTTTGAATATTACATTTAATAATTATCTTATTGAAATTAAATCTAACAGTTGTTTTTTTACATGGTCTAACATGAAAGAAGGAGATAAGCACGTCAAGACAAAACTCGATTGAGGTCTTGCCACATATGAATGGATTGAGAAGTTCCCACGATCTCAAGTTTTCATCCCTCCGAAAATAGGGTCGGATCACTCTCATTTACTCCTCCATTATGATATAGATATGAAGATAGGAACTAAGCATTTCAAATTCGAAACTAGATGGATTGATGATAATGATTGTAGAGAAATCATTAACACAAACTGGAAAATACCTAACGATATTACCCATGTTCCTAATTTTATAAAGAAAAGATAACTTACTACAAAAAAACTTACTAAATGGAATTTTAAAACCTTTAAAAATCATGAAAAACGATTAAAAGTCTTCAGGGCCTCACGTTACTCGATAATAAACCCCGTAGTATAGAAAATTTAAATGAGGAAAAAGATATTAAAGAGAAGATAAGAATCGAGTATATTAATGAGGAAAAGTATTGGAGTGATTCGTCAAAACTGGTTAATATTTGGGGATAAAAATACTAAATTTTTTCACCTTGCCACTATACAAAGGAGGAAACTCAATAGAATTATAAGAATTAAAAGTAAAGAAGGAATTTGGAAAGAAGAATCGGATGAGGTTAAACAATGTTTTCAAGATTTCTATAATAATTTGTTTAAAGAAGTTCAAACATAGAATGAAATATGATTGGGCAACGAAACATATCAAGCCATGTATTACAGAGGATATTAATAATGAATTAATCAGGGATCCTACTATAGAGGAAGTAGAGGAGGCGGTCAGAGAGTTATCAGCTTCCAAAGCGCCGGGACCTGACGGTCTAAATGGTTAGTTTTATAAATAATACTGGGACATTATCAAAAAGGATGTTATTAATATTATTTGTGATTTTTTTAACAATAATTGTTCTGTCGAATTAATTAACTATTCTCTAATAACGCTTATCCCAAAGGGGGATACTCAAGAAAACTTGGGGGATTTTAGACCCATTTAGTGTGTTAATTTCATATATAAAATCATTGTAAAAATTCTATCCAATAGATTGAGGAACTTTATGAGCAAAATCGTTTCACCAACACAAGCGGCTTTCATTAAAGGTAGGGCGATACAAGATAATATTATTATTGCACAAGAAATTTCCTTTTTCATGAGCAGGAAAAGGAAAAATAAGAAAAATATGGCTGCAATCAAAATTGAGATGGCTAAAGCCTACGATCAGGTATGATGGGATTTTCTTATCAAGGTTCTAAGAAAACTAGGATTCTGTGGTACATGGGTTCATTGGGTTAAAAACTGTATGACCACTGTTTCTTTTAATATTAATTTAAATGGAGAAAGACTGGAAAACTTCAAACCATGTAGATGCCTCAGACAAGGTGACCCTCTCTCCTCCTTTCTTTTTACTATCATGACAGAATCTCTCATTAGCATCTTTGAACATAACATTAATAATGGTTTTATTAGTGGGATTCAGATTAATCGTAATTGTCCGGTTATCTCACATCTACTATTTGCAGATGACTCTCTTTTCTTTATTAATATTGAGGAAACAAATTTGGAGTCCTTCAAAGAGAGTTTAAATTTATATTGTATGGGTTCGGGACAAAGTATCAACTTTCACAAATCATCTATTTTTTTCAGTAAAGAAACCCCACAAGATACTAAGGATACATATACCTCTATTATGAATATAACTGAAACTGAGGATCTTGGATTTTATTTGGGAATACCTCTCTACCATAAGCGATCTAAAGTAGAATCCTTGGAATGGATAGCAAAGAAACTATTTAAAAATACGGAAGGCTAGAAAGCGAAACTCTTGTCGGAGAGAGGCAAAGAAGTGCTTATCAAAGCAATTCTTCAGGCCATTCCTAACTATTATATGTCCATATTTTCTTTTCCTTTAAAATTTTGTAATAAACTTATCTCTGCCGTTGCTAATTTCTGGTAGAATTCAGGAGAAAAAACTAGGTTACATTGGTTAGCTTGGGAGAAGATAGCAATAGGTAAACTTATTGGTGGACTATGATTCAAGGACTTTAAAAGGATGAACACGGTAGTATTGGCAGCACAAGCTTGGAGATTAATGCATAATCCTGTAAATCTTGCTACAAAGCTTTTAAAAGGTATTTATTTTCCGAAAACTAACTTAATGACTTGTAAACTTTGTCAAAACAGGACATGGAGCTGGGCTAGTTTGTTAGAAGGGAGAGATTTTATCAAAAAACATGGAATACATATTATAGGATATGGCAAGGATACGAGTATATGGAATGATAGATGGATTGATTCTAATTGGAAGCTAGAAAAGTCAAATAATACTACTTTATCAATTGTTAATGAATTACTTATACAAGGCACAACAAAATGGAACTCGGGACTTCTAGACAATTTATTTCCAGAACCTATTATCCCTCTTGTTAAAAGAATTACGATACCAGACATATCATCTAAAGATAAGTTTGTTTGTCCTTTTTCAAGAAATGGTGCATTGATACGAAAACTGGATATAAGATTATTACGGAGGAACAAGTTATTTATAAACCAAGTACTACGATAGTTAACTCTAAACATGATTCCAAGGTATGGAAAGTAATATAAGGATCTAACATTCCAAAGAAAATCAAACTCTTTATATGGAGGATACTGAATAATACAATTCCTACAAGAAATAATTTGTACAAAAGGAAATGCGCTGATTCAACTAATTGTATATGGTGTAACTATTCAGAAAAAACAGTGGAACATCTTTTACTCCATTGTAAAATATATAGAGAGATTTGGGTTGGATCGCCGTTCCAGATTAAAATCCAAGAGACTTTAGAGGAGAATATGGAATAATGGTTTCTGAAAACCATACATACTTTCAAAGAAGGAGGGTGGGATGAGAATATAATTAGAGACTTTATCATGATTAATCTATGGAATATTTGGAAGGGGAAGATGAAGGCAATACACGCAGGAATAAGTGTCAGTGGGAATAGCATCATTCTCAGTATTAATAAATTAATGGAAGGAATACATGGTATTGATTGGAAGAAAATTAATAGTAACAACAGTTTTGATAATATACAAAACATTGCTAGCAACAATGAAAAACCTAATGAAGAACCAAAGATCTCATTTCAAATTTGAACAAACTGGGTTGGAAGTAGTGGGAGTTAATAACGCAACAAATACCACTACAAAAAATGGCTTGACCATGGAATGCAACTCAGTTGCAAAGGGAGAAGTATATGCGATTCTCAAAGTAACTGAATTATGTTTTCAATTTCCGAATAAACGGAAAGTCATTATTTTAGATAACCTTGAGATTATTCAAGGTATTAAGTAGGTGTCAGCAGCTTGTTGGAACATACAACCTATTCTTTGCAAAATTTTCCACAAAGCTGGAGAGATTGGGTTTATTTCGTTTCGCCAAATCAAAAGGAAGCTCAATACTCAAGCGGATAAAGTTGCAAAAGAAGTTAGGCACGGAGCTATGGAACAACGTCGATTGACTACTAGTCATTTCGATCTTTGTGTTTAGTTTAGCAAACTCGGAATCGGTTAACTCTGCTTTTGATTTTCTTTTTTGGTGCCTTGGACCTTATGATGTCCAGAAAAAATAGAACTAATATTTTTTAAATAGTACATTGATAATATAATATTATTAGGAAACATCAAGTGACACAAAAGAATGTAAGTTAAAAGCAAAGTATAATTAAAGAAAACTAGATTAATAGAAAACATGTTTGGTTTAGCCAATACATGTAGTAATGTTGAAGGTTTTGCAAGTAAGGTTTGGAGAGCTAGAGATTTATCAACATGAGGAACAATAAATCACGATGGTAGTAGGAAGTGAAGTTAGTGAGATTATAGTGATTTGGGTGGTGAGGAAGTCTAAAAAGAGGAACATAGTGGTAAAGCGAGATAGGCAAAATAAAAAAGACAACTCACGCAAAATATGAGAATGAGTACACGAAATATGATAAAGAGGAAATGGTGAAGATAATAAGGACAAAATTATGGAATTGATTGTGAAAAGGAAGAGATTAACGGTGAAACGTGTGGACAGAAAAACAGAGATGAGCTGGTTAATAACATGGAGGAGAAAATGAGAAAATGGAAGGGCAAATGAGGAGAAAACAAATAAATTTCCCAATGATGGGATTACGTTTAATTGTGTAAATGATAAGACAAACAGTGAAACCGGTGGACATTTTAATGGAGGCACCACCAAGTTCAACGTAGAGAAGTTGTACTACAATGGACTAGGACTATCACCATTGGATGATTACGCTCAAACTGCTATAGACTATGGAAATTTCGGGTTAGTAAACAATCAAGAAAAAGAGACTCAAGATGAGTCGAGATAAATAGAAAAATCGATGAAATTAGTGTTATCTAGCAAAATTTGACTGAGATGACAGAGGAGCAAGAGACTATCACTAAAAGAGATGGTAAAATCAAGGAGCAGAAGAGGCAACTATAAAAGATGATCAAGATGAAAATTGGCCAAAGGAGAATTTTGAAGAGTACAACGAGTCAAGAGACAAAAAGCATGATTTGTACATCAAGTATCACGAACGAAAATGTTATGCTTCTGTTTGTGGTGGAAGGACAAGAAAGTAAGCTGTTGAATTGAAAGAGCATGTGGCTTAGCTAAAAATAAAGCAAGATCATATCACTAGCAAAGATATGTACGTCCAGTGGGTAAGATAACTAGAAGAACACTTGGTAGCAAATTTGACAATGGAAAACAAAATTAATTGACGGTAATAAAATGATGACGAAGGAAAACGAAAGTCTGCAAAACAAAGTTCATAGGCTATGACGGTATTTGGATGCAGTGATGCGAATATTCTAAACTTGATGTTGGAAATTAACAAAAATGGTATGCGCCAGAAAATCTGAATGGGAGAAATCTGAACGGAAAAATTCTACTTATATTAGAGGAAACTTTCGTTTAAAAAAAGAGGATAATGAAGTAAAGCAGGAAAATAAATGACGTAATGATCCCATCAAAAGTGATCGATGACAATTATTGAGGCCCTTGAAGTTGCTAGAAAAGGAGAAGAATTTCCTCCGAGGGTACGTGTAAATTTAGGCATTTTAGTAATCTATTTCATAGTCATGGTGACTATGTTGTATATGTTTGATAAAATGTTCGGGGAAGCGATGAAATTACACCATCTGAGCAATGCAAATATACAATACACATTGACATTGCGTATCACAATTGACAATGGATTTAAATTATTTTTTTGTAGTGTAGATGTTTCAAAACAACGATCTAGTTAAAAGACAGGTACAAATATGTACAATACGTACCCATTCAGTTCATTCTACCCCACACATAGACATTTGTTGTTCCCGAACAAACAACCAATATGCATTCTCTCACTACAACTGCATGCATTTACAAAACCAACAATAATAGGTGGCAGAGTGAGTAAATATGCAGATAAAGTGATGAAGAGAATGATGAGAGTAGTGATAAGTAAAGAACACGGAAATAAGGTACCACCAACCACTACAACCGGGTAACTATTTCACTGAAAATGTTCACACCCAATATCAGTCATCAACGATCTGGGAATATTCACGCTTTAATACACAAGTCATATATACAAAACCACAAATGTATGGTCAGTATGAAAAAGGTGAGGTCAAGAGTGTCAGGAATGTATGGTAAATTAGTTGATTTATAAAAATTGTGTGGTGCATGACACTCAAGCTTTGTATTTACTAGATTGAAGAAGCTTAGTTCTTATTGTTTATATGTTTGTAATTGCATATTTGATGATTTAAGTGAGGATTCCAGTGTTTGATCAAGGAATTTTTGGATTATATTTGAATCAATTTCATGCAATAATGTGTATGTGGTTTTATAACCATGGTTGTTAACATGCTGAAAGGTAACCAATTATTGTAATGGGATTAATCACGTCACATTATTAATGCATAAAACACTAATGTTTAGTATAATCTAATGAGCATTACTAAATTTTCAGGGGCCTTGTTTTTTGCTTTTTTATTTCCCTTGTGCGAGCTATGCTTCTCTAATTTGCTAGAATAATGTAAATGGAAAATTAGTGACACCCTCCTTATACATCAAATCAACTAAGGGTACATTCCTCTGAGTAATCGAAAAACATATTCTATACACAAATGTTATTGGAATTTAATTTTTTTTTAAGTAGGATAAGTACAGGGCTAGTCCTATTTCATCTAAATATATTATGTATGTTAATATATATATATATATATATGATTTAAAATAAACAAGTAGTATTGTTTGTTTGGTACTAATGTTGTATATTTTCTTTCATGAGATCTATAATTCAAACCACTATACTAGTAGTAATAATATTTTAATTATATAGAAGGCCCTATTTTGTGAATTCGCTTAGGGCTCCCGAAGCAACTCAGTCCCTGGTGAACACAAACTCGAACAAATCACCGACATCGGCATTCAAAGATTCCAAGGAATTAAAGGAAAGTTGATCTTTGAATAAGCAAATTCGGCGGAAAAGAAAAGAGTTTGACTCCAATATAATGTCAACAATAGGGTCAATAAGCCTAGACAATAACTTGAAAAAGGTTGTATTTAGGCTCTCAGAAGATCGTAGATCAACAAGATTTTCACAACCCAATGTGAAACAAAGTAAACCATAAATGGGACAGGCCAATCGTTGAAAGTTTCTTAGGTGAGGAAAACAAATCCCCCGTGATCAAAAGAAGGCAAGATCTACAATTAAAATAAAATAACACTTGCAACCATATATTTATAGAAACTGCAATAAAGATTAAAGTGGACAAAGTCCTACTTAAAGAGATACAATGTTGCATCTGGCCGTTAAATTAGATGATTCAAATAATATAAATGTGTACCAATTCAAGTAATAAATTACTTTTATACCTATACCTTTATCACAATCAGCATAATGTACCTCAAAGATAACCTACTGCAAAGCGTAAGATTTACATATAACTCTTGGATCTAGAAATTCGGCAAGCCCCAATTGAGAGGATGGAAAACCTTTGTTTCAATAAGAGACTTAGAAACATAAAATTTAACCCAACAAGGCGAGTAGAAACATATAAGCACAGAATTTCTAAAACTTTGAACTGGGTTTACACCAATTATTGATAATCGGCTAATCTTCTACAGATAAACCATAACACATAACATATATGGCCAACAAAAATATAGCGTACGATAAAAAGTTCAAAAAAATGTGAACCTGAGTGAACACCGTACCTTCACTTAGCCAAAATAAATCAGAAACAAGAAATTGGAGCATGATGCCATTGAGAGGTTGAAAAGAAAAAACTAATTCTTGCAAATCTGTTGCACTCATGGGCAGACCGGAGTAAGGTCTTCGGGAAAAGGAAAGGAAAAAGAAAATGGAGGTGCCACTGAGGAGGGAGGGGGAGATCCCCCTCCACGGTGGCTGGAAAAGGGAGAATCGGAGGCTTCCGGGCGAGAATGACTTTTAGGGTTTTTTGAGAGAGAAAAGAAGATATTAGCTATTCCTAGTCTTGGATTTAATAAATTTATCAATACACGTATCAAAAATTAATTAGAGGAGATTACTATGTTCCACGCTTCCTATGTAGTATATGTGTATGTATAGGGAGTGTTAACAAGTCCATTCAAGTAAGGGTTGCATTAGCTAGACATAGATGAAGCAGTTAGAATCTAGTGAAAGTACTACTACTTATGCATCAAATACCACCTTAATATATTATGAATACTACTGTTGCACAAAACCCTAACCACCGTATAACATAAAAACCATAAATTAATGTGTGATAGAAATCCTCAAAGAAAAGAAAACAATGGACCTCATATGTGATACATACTCCTAAGATGGTAGCGAGGTGACTTCAAAATCTGAATCATACCAATTACCTTGTCGGATGTTTCACAAGTAATGTGAGAAGGCTGGGGGTGGAGATGTCAGTATAAAGCCACTGAACTCTCATAAGGAAGTTGTCGATAGCTACTAGGGGCCTATATATATGAGACAATTAGACATTCTGCAACATATATACATAGCCCTATACTTAATGAGAATGAAAGACACGATAGAAGACAAATATATATTAAGCTTCTCCGAAGAATAAGCAACATAATATTGAACAAAAATTTATGAACAAAGAAAAAGAAATATAAAGACGTAATGAACAACGAAACAACGATACTTCATTCGAGTGAAATAATATCAAGTGAAAATAAAAATACAACGACTTATAAAACTGTTTTGTTCCATAAAAATAATTCAGCTCTATAGTAAACCAAGACAATATCAAAATTTTATTTCAATAACTCAAAAAGAAAGAAGTTGAGATCAAAGTAAAATTTCATGTTGTCTGGTTATGATATAAAGGTTGTTTGTAATGACCACGTGTCCTTTTCGACCGACTAATTTTGCTCCAAAAGGATAATGATTATTTTTTGTTTAATACCAAAATTCAGCTTGATTTTAGATTATCATAAATAGTCAAAATAGGCGAGATCTTAAGAGAATATGCCTCACGATACTTTGATAAGTGAAGGTATTCATCGACTATGTCTATTTTCTATTTACTTAGGCAATTACAAGAGTGCACGAACACACAAAACGTTGTCTATTTCAGTTGCAAATTGCAATAAGAACAACTGAGGGAGAATATATCAAACGTCATAGTAGGCTCAAGTTCAACTTGTAAAAATATATATACAAGAGGATTTCACAACTCACATATGATAGTATTTAAAACTTAATATAATTCTGTATATGTGACTTTCGGTCACAAGACTAAAATAAGATTAAGATAGAAATATATATTAAAAACAAGAACCTGTTATAAAAGACAAATCTCAATATTTCATCTTTATTTTGTGTATGAAACAGTTAACTAAGACATTTATTTGATAATAGTTTCCCCTTTCTCCTAAACAAAAAAAAATGACATAAAATTATCAAAAATGTATTTTCATAGTGGGAGTAACCCGAGATAAATAATTGGTCAAGATAATTCTTAGATGAGTTGACTGAGAGTTATTGATGGGGCACCATTGAGTAAGATGAGTGAACCACTACGAGCGTCTTACTGTAGTGAGAGCCATCCCAAGCAAAGTTTAAAGGTATAACTCCCAGAAGAGTTAACTCTTCATTGATTATGTCAATGTGAAATATGAAGAACACTAATAATAATCAAATTCAGAGCGTGGGTTATCAAATTTTATGATATTATGTAGTCTCCTAACGAGATACATTGGTAGAGAAAATGTATCTTAGAGTGGAAATGGATTAGTAGCCATATATGTTCATCATTTTCCTTTTCTACAATGCCGACCAAATCCATAAGATAACTATAGTAGTACAAAAGAAGGTAGTCCAATGTAAAAACAGGATGTGATAATTAGTCTTTTGGTGTACTTTCGCACAGGTTACTCCGAGATCGAGACTCAAATACAACATAAGGTCATTGAATGAACTCAAGGAATCTTAGTTCTAAAAAATATAGAGGATTGATGTACCACATAATGGAAATAGAACTTCAAGATATATACCAAATATCTACATATTCGATATGAAGGTGATCACACACATTTATGAACATAAACCTGCTCATGAAATTTTTGATTTGCAATTATGCATTGATTTCTCTTAAGATATGAGTAAATTAAGTAATCTATGTAAATGAATCATAACTATATAAAATTGGAAAATCGGATGAGGTGAAGAAAATCTTGCATATACATTAAAGATTATGTACAACATCAGTAGGAGTACTATGTAGGAAATCACATAATTATTTTTCTTATCACAATAGAAAGCTACACTTATGAATGTCTTCGCGACTTTTTGGGATCGTCTACACCCCCTAAGTCACTTAATTTCAATTAATAAATGTCCACTAGAATTTTGAAGGTTTGGTATTTGATCAATGTTGACCGCACTCCTCTAATGTTTTGTCATCCCAACATAGAGATATCTGGCTTTCACCAAGAATACTTTTCGTCAATGGAATAATTATATTCTTTTACCATTTAAATTTACCCATGAAACTTGAACAATAAATCATACGTTGGATCTTGGACCTTGAAACTTGAACCTTGTAACTTGAACCTTGTAACCATGAACCTTGAACCATAACCTTGCACCCCTGAAACTTGAAACATGGACTTTGAACCTTGAACCTCAAAACTTGAAATTTGAACCATGACATTTGAACTTGAGCCTTCAACCTTGAACTTTGAACCTAAAACATGAACGTTGAACCTTGAACCATAAAACCATGAAAACAAGCGGCATTCAAATTTAATAGGACTTTAATATATGCAACAATCAATTTTAAATTTATACACGTGTCTTCAGGCATAGTCTATAACTTATTTATCATAAAAAACTAAAAAGAATTTGAAAACCATTAAAGGAGCGGACATGATCGCCTATACCACATAAATTAAATGATTGCATGTAACTCGATAATGAATTTAATGAAATCTGTCAACTCTTAAAAAATTATTTTTCATACCTAATATATTTATTACTCTGACAAAACATACATAATCTTTATTCTCTTTTTCTTCTTTTCACCACACACCAGAAAAACTATTCTACTCTCCATAACCATTTGGCACTCTGAGATCGCCTACTTTACACATACCTCATAATAGTTTTCATACTTCGCGAATCCATCCCTACTAATGTATCTTATTCAAACACCCATCAAACCTCTCACTACCACTACCAACCCCTTAATCCATTAGCACTGTCATTACGTTGGAAGGAGATGATTCTCCACCACCAAAAACACTACACCTTCTACGAAAGATTATCTCCGAAAATAATACGTTAAAGTAAAAAATAATTTTTTTGGTTAAAACCCTAGAAAATATTTTTTTACCAAAATTCAATCGATTTACACCACTCCCTATGTTTCAAGTTTGCATCTTTAACTTAAATTTTGGGTGTTTAGTTAATGGTTTATAATTGTTAAAATCCTTCAATTTGTAATCTTTATTTTTTGTTTGAATATCTCATTTTTCTTTCTTGGGTTTCTAATTGATTCGCTTACTCTATTCTTGCAGCTTTTACGTGGATAAATGTGCGAATAGTCCAAATTTAGTTATATCTTTTTCTTATTTATTTAGAAATGATTGCTTGGTAAATTTGGTACTATGTTATATTCATTTTTTTATTAATTACAAAAATGTTATTAACGAATTCCTTATGAGGTGTAGATATTAAATAATTTTTTTAGGGATTCCTAGCATTGCAAGATATGGCTTTGTCATGTTTTGAAACACATGGATTATATTTATCTATTTTTCATACCACATAGATCATACCCTGTATTTTCTCTTCATTATATGAGTTTATCCACTTGTATCTGGCGGGGAATAACTACATCTTTCATGATATTGGTGTCTTTGCATACATGTCACACTTGGTCTCTCTCTCTCTATATGTATCCTTTTTCTTTTAGGTTTATTGACTAATTAGTATCTATATAATGCAGAACTAGCCAAATATTACTTTGATATAGAAAAATGATTCTCTTTGTAAATCTTATGTCGAGATATGATGATATTTCAAATTTAATTTTATGAGTCGAATGAGATGATACTACCTGTAACATTGCAGGGTAACCCGCATAATGATTCTTGTATCCATGAAAATTTTATACTCTCGATGTCTCCAATTACCGAAAAATTTGAGCCTCCATTTAAATGATTATGAAATTTGATTTTGATGGTTAAGCCAAGAATGCACATTTCAATTACTAAGCCAAGAATGCAGCTAGAAAAGAGATTTGAATACTATGTGATTATAGTAAAAACAAGAAGGATGTGATGATAAGGACAAAAGAATTATAATACCAATGAGTCCAAGCATTATTTCTTGAACATGAGAAAGTACGGTGATTGATAATATTGTTTCAAGACAAAAAGAGGTACATTTAATAATTGCCTCTAGAAAGGAATTTCCACTTATTCGGTCTAGAATTTTATATGCATGATTATTTTGACATAGATTATGCACAGGTTAAGGATCTTGGGTTTATAGATTTCATTTGCAAAACAACATATTTTTTCTATGGATTGCATGAATACACACTGACATTGCGAGTTGCCATCATTTTGGGTCCCTTGATGAGTTAATAAACCAGGTGATCTTTGTTATTTTTATATTATTTTGTATTTGTATCTTTATATGGACTGTTGGATTGAAATAAATCATTCTTGAATGGTTTACTCGGATCATAACTGTACTTTTTTCTATTGTATTTATCGGAAAGTTGCAACTGAATTGGAATACAAGGAAAAAAATAAAAATTGAGACATATTAATCATGACTTATGTGTATCTCTCCACCTAAATTTATTGGTTTTTTAATTCCTTTATAATTGTTTCGGACGAATATCTCTTCTCCTACTAATAATTTTAAAGTTTTTATGTTGTAATTCTTCTCCTAGAATTAATCACTCGCCAATGATCTATAATTTCATAAGCACCAAACTAGAACATAGTTATGTGTGACTGTCTTATTATATGTGAGCTTCCAGTGTAGATTTGTTTTGTAAATTGATGCTAGTCTATTGTTAATGTAACCTCATTCCTGATAGTATTTTTATCTGGATATGATATGTATTTAGTTATTAAATCGGTTAATGTGAGTTGAAAACAATTTCTTACATAGTCAAACAATCTCTCACTAAGAAATGTCTTGAAGTTGAAGATCATTTATATGGAAAATATCTAATATCCAACAAGATAAAAACAATATTGTAAATATAAAAAAAGGATTTCAAAATGAAAAATATACTAAGGCCAGTTGAAAAATAATACATATACTTTGCATTTTAAATTTTGCTTTGAAATATCATTACAAAAATATTTAAAAATAATATACCAAGAAAGAATCTATAACATGTCATAGCCGCAAACTACTCTCTTGGTTGCAAAATCATGCAACTTATAAATAATTATTTTACATACCTAATCTTATTTTACTAAAAAAAAAAAGCAAAATCATAATCTTTATTTTCTCTTTTTTCTTCTCACCATATACCCACGACCTCTATTCTTCTCCCCATAACCATATCTATTCTCCTATGCATAATCATCAGGCACTCTGATATCAGATCAGCTACTTCACATAACATCACAACTATTGTCACATTACACATATACTTCACTACCAAGAAATATTATTCAAACACCCACTAAACCTCTAGCCGCTAGTAACCTACCATTAAAATCCATTACCACTACCATTATTGTGGAAGGAGATCATTCTTCACCATCAGCACAAACAATACCACTATACCTTTTGTGCAATATTATCTCTAACAACACTGTATTAAGGTAAAAAATAATTTTTTAACGAAATCTTAGAAAACCTTTTTCAAGTTTTCATCTTTTGGCCGAAATAATTTTGGATGTTCATTTAACGTGTATGAGGTGGTAAGGGATATGGTGCTTAAGGATGAGCATGACACTATAAGATGGGGAGATAAGGGCTTTAGGACCTCGGATGTTATGTATGATCTAAGGGGTCCTAATGAGAAAACTAAATGGTATAGTGTGGTGTGGCATAAATGGAGTATGCCAAAGCACAAGTTTTGTGCTTGGCTAATTTGTAAGGATAGGTTAAGCACAAAGGATAGGCTTAGCAAGTGGGGTATGGAAGTGGACAAGATGTGCAACCTTTGCTTTGAAGATCATGAATCTAGGGATCATTTATTTGTGAAGTGTAAGTTCACAACTTTGGCTTGGAAAGAGATTTGTGCTCTTCACAATTGGCACAACTCGGGTGGTACTTGGGAAGAAAGGCTTGACTTTATGCTTAAATTCAATGGTAACACTTTAAAGGATACTATATCAAACATTTCTTTCCTTAGTTTTCTTTATTGTATTTGGGATATGAGGAATAAACATGAGTTTAAGAAGATATATCCCAAATATGAGGATATTGTGAAAATAGTTGTGAAAGATGTTCAATATACACTTTGGAATAGAAAGTTATTTAAGAGGAGTGTTGAGAATATGAGATTGGTGGCAAGATGGAAGCTACATGGAGTGCTCAAGTGAGGAGAGAAAGAGAATCAAGGAGGATAGCTTGGAGCTTGGACTTAGTATAAGACTTTAGCAATTGTTGTATAGGTTCTCCTAGCAATGGTTGTATAGGGTTTTACTTTACTTTGTTTTTTTATAGCAATGGTTGTATAGGTTGTTTGCAAGTTGATAGGTTTATTTTCTAGTAAATGTTGTATAGGGTTTGTTTTCCTAGCCATACTTGTTTTTGAGTCAAAAACAAGTAGGGGTTTGATTTGTACTTGTCGTTTTGTGGATATAAAATGGTAAGTTTGATCAAAAAAAAAAAAAAAAGATTTATTGTCATTAAAATATTTTAATTTTTTTGTTTGTGTATCTCATTTATCTTTCTACTGGTTTTTAAATTGATTTGCTTACCCCATTCTTGTAAATTTTACTGAATATTTGAAGTTTAGTTATATATTTTTTATATTTATCTAGAAATAATTGCTTGGGTAGTTTGGTAATTTATTATATTATTTGATTATGTCAAAAATTTATCTTAACTAAGTCATTGTGGGCAATATGTTTTGTCTAGGATTTCCAGTGTTGCAAGATGTCGATTTGATATTTTTTGAAATATATGGGTTATGTTTGTCTATTTTTCATACCACATGGATCATCCCTCCATCCTATAAGTTTAAACTCCAGCGTCTTTACGTGACAAACCTACAACTTTCATGTTGTTGGTGGGTTCACATCCATGTCATGCTTGGTCTCTATTTATGTAACCTTTTTATTTTTGATTTATTAGATAATTAATTTCTATATAATATAAAACTAGCCAAATATACCTTTGATATGGATTAATGTTTCTCTTTCAAAAGCTTATGTCAAGTTATGATGATATTTTGATTTTTATTTTATGATTGGATTTTCTATGTCTCCAATTATAAGCAAATTTGAGCCTCATTTCAAGTAATTTTGAAATTTTATTTCAATGATCAAGCCAAGAATGCAGCAAGAGACTGAAATTTTATGTTTTTACTATACACAATTGAAGTATATGACAACAATGAAAGTCTTCTAATACGCATGAGTTCAAGCAATATTGGTTGAATATAAAAAATTATGTTTCAGAATAAGGATGCTTCAAGACCAGGAAAAGTTATATTTAATAATTTTCTTTAGAAAAGAACTATTGTCACTTATTCAACCCTGAAAATTTATGTAGATGCAAGTACTTATCCATGTAAAGGAAATAGATTTTTGATTCGTGTATCGAGTTTTAACATAGATGATAACAAGTTGAGAGAATCGGGGTTACAAGATTTCACTTGACAAACAACATATTTTGTCTATTGATTGCATGAAAATACACTAACATTTCGAGTTGCAAGAATTGCAGGATCCCATAATTGGTTAAAAACCCAAGTATTCTTTATTATTTTCTGCTTCTTTTGTAATGGTGTGTCTTTATGTGTGTTGTTGAATTGGAATTAAACTGATTGATATGTTCTGACCATAAATACTATTTTCTCTTATACTTTGAGAAAAGTGACTGCTAAATCGGATTGCAAGAAAGAGAATAACAATGGGGTATATTTCTCATAAGTGTCTCCCCACCGTCATGTATTGGTTTTACTATTCTTCTAGTAAAAGTAATTCTACCAAGTATCTCTCCGCCTACCAATAATCTTTAAAAAATTGTTAGTATTGATTTTCTGATCTGTAATTGTAATTTTGTTATCAAACTGATTAATGTGATTTGAGCCATTTCTTCTGTTGGAGGCAACCAAGAGAGTGGTTTGAAGTATGACTGATTATAGATTCTTGTATGTTAAAAAAAATTGACCTTCGACTGTGGGTATCTATATAATATTTAGCCAACACTTTTTTAAAAATATTTTTGCGCTGATAATTTAAACCAAAATTGAGATCGCAAGGTATATTTACCATTTTTTCAACTAGTCTCACTATATTTTCTATTTTTAAATTATTTCTTATACTTACAATCTTTTCTCTTCTCTTGATGTTTCATGGATATTTTTAGTGTAAATGCTATTCATTTTCAATGCATCTCCTAGTGAGATATTTCTTTACCGTGTAACGAATAATCCACCTAGCTTATAATGTATTCATACTTGAAAGTAACCATATTTTATGTATGAAAATTAGACTAACAATGTTTTAGCTTATACATGTATGTATTTGGTCTAGCCTGATTTTACTTCCACGACTAAAATAGTTAGACATTTACAAAATATTACTTTGATTGTATGAGATAAGATTTAATTTATGTGGTTATATTATACACTACTTTTTTTGCGTATTTCATGTTATGTACGAAATTTGCAAATCCAACTCTTTGACAATTTTATTCTGTGATCCACAAATATATTGTTTGTTATTCATGAACACTAAAATATATCAAGAAGGTATGTCAAAATTTAACAGGGACCTACAGTGCAAAATTATTATAATTAATTAGATACATATATAGTCGAGAAATATCATGTTTAATTTTTAAGCAGTTATGTTATAATTTTACTTTTCACTTTTATATTGATGTTTACAATTTATAGTGGTATCAAATGGTTTAAAACATGGAAGTTGTTTGGATAGAGAGAAGATCGACAGTGGCAGTGGTATATAAGGGCAAAAAAGGAAAAAACAAAATATATGGTGCCTTTTATGGGAAAATAAATGACCGTTGTGTTGAGAGAGAATTAAATCTAGCATGAGAGGTTTCTTGGGCATTAATCCTATTTATTTCTACTCAAATCACGTCATGTCATAGGTGGTATAAATTGTTGTGGTAATCACCTAATTAAATAAATAAAAGATTTTTCTGCCATAAATATTTAATGTATTCGACGAATAAAGTAAAAAAATTGAATAGATATACATGTTACAATTTTTCCATAAAATATTGTCACTATTAATTGATCACCTCACTAATAATTCACTTATTGGTTCACTTAAAAAGGAAATAAATAAAGATGATAAGAAAAACAAAACCAAAAATAAAGAAAAAGAAAAGGAAAAGGAAAAATAAGGTAATAATAATCTTCACACACGTAACCATCCCCTTCCATAAGAAAAAAAAACACACATGAGACCAACTTTATCTAATTTATTATCCAAACCGCCTCTCCTCTCCTATATAAGAGTCTGGTCTCTTAATTCCTTAAACACAAATAAATAATATGATATAGTATTTATAACAACAGAAAAATAAAATGATTAAGAGATAGTTATTTACAATAAATCATATAAATGGTATTTTACGAAGCATATTTAAAGGAGGAATTAGAGCAGATTTTGAAACGTCGGTGATTACTTAATTAATTTACCGATTTTAATCCCGTCTTCGGGCGAGGGATAAATTATATATTTATATCGATTATTAATTACTCTTTATATATTAATATATTTATTTTAATTATTATTAATTCTTGAGACTTTTGGATTAAGTTAGTTTCTAACCAATAAGGTAAAATAGTAATAAATGACCTAATAAGATAAAATAATAATGATTGCTCTAATTGAGTAAAATAATGATAATATGGTGTAGTGGCCCATTAGTCAACCTAGTAATATATATTGAGTGACATGGATAATATAATAATTAATTATCTATTATAAATAGAGTTTAATATATTTATATAATCTTGTGAATCTCATAAACAATTAGGAGACTATAACCGGTTAACTAATAAATCTTGTAAATTTGATTATTATTTGGAATATTGTTTTATATTATTGTATCGTTGATTGTATATTTTTTTTGGGATAGTGCGACCTACTTTTCTCTTCTATCCATCAATTTTTAAATGTTATTGTGTATTAGAAAAGACTTATTTTGTCATATTCTATGAGTTATATGTGATGTATATGCGAGTGTTTTTTCGTAATTGTTTGTCATGTCACTATGGGCAGCATTGGGCTTGTTAGACGCGGATATGAGCTATCACGTGAACTCTCCAAACATACGCCGTGTATATAGCTTAGTGGGTAATATGGTTTGTGAAAGTCCTAGAGGGGGGTGAATAGGATTACTAATAAGATTAATGCCTAATTAAAAAATCTTTTGGACAATTATAAGTTTAAGAAAGAAACTTCTAAGTCAACTAATATATCAAACTCCTAAGGGATCATACAATGGATAAGCTAAGAGGTTCGATATATAAGTGATACAAGTAAAAACGAGTTTCTAATCTCTTACTACTCTAGATGACAATATGTTAGATAAACTAGATAATCAATATCACAATATTCATACTAGCATATTATCAAACAAATAAAGTACGGAAAGTAAATAGAGTAGGGATAGAAAGATACACACGATTTATAGTGGTTCGGTTTCCCTACATCCACTACCTAAGGAAGCCTCCTTAGGATTTCAAGCTTTTCACTAAGCTCCCGTGTCTCTCTTAACCGGGTCGAGAACACAATAACCCTTACAACCTCTTCGATACCACGAAGGACAAACACTTGTGCTATCGCAACACAAGGACACCGGGTATACTCCCGATACTCAAACACTTGTGCTATCTTAACACAAGGACACCGAGTATACTACCGATACTCAAATTCTCTCTTAATCTATCTATTACAAGAACTAGACTTAAGAGGATAAATACAAAGTGTTTAAGGGGTGAAACTACTTTGCTAATGAACTCCTAAAGAGATGATATAACTATAAGCTTGATACTTCTCTTGAGTTGATAATAACTTTGAAGCTCCTTTGATTTACTCCTTGAATGAGTAGATATGACAATTATAGCTCTTGACACCTTCTTGGATGATAACAATTAAGCCCCTAAGTGTATATGGGTTGAAGGTGTAGTTGTAGCCTTGAAAGACCTTCAATTTATAGCTGCAAAATGCTCCCAACGGTCATAAGACTTGTCTCCAACGGATATATTAATATCCCCAACGGATATATTCTTTAGTCTTCATTTTGCTGCAGAAAACCCTAACTTGCGGTGTACCGCGGGTATGGGCCGGTGCACCGCAAAATCCCTCGTCTTGATTTCATAGTAAACTGACGGGCTATCCTATGCACCGTGTTCCTGGTCCGTGCCTCAGTTCGGTGTACCGCGCCTCAGTCCGGTGTACCGCACATTTTCTTAGCTTACTGGTCGGACTAGCCTATGTACCGCGCCTCTGGTCCGTGGCATTAGTCCGGTGTACCGCATATTTTACTAGCTTACTGGTCGGACTAGCTTATGTACCGTGCCTCTGGTCCGTGGCATTGCGGTGTACCGCAGGTGTACTCCGGTGTACCGCACCAAAGGTTTAAAACACCTTTTAGTGAGTATATCTTTTACTATGATGCTCGGATTAGAAAACCTTTTTCACGAGAGTTGTAGAGAACATCATTCTTATAAACTTTGTAGTTGATCACTAAAGCTAATTCTCAATGTACATAAGGATAAGGTTAATAGCATTTGTATGAGAATCAGTTTCTTAAGATAAAACAATAAAGCTTTGATCTAAATGATAAAGAATGAGCTTTTTGATGAATTAGAGTGCAAGATAGAATGTATATAACAATAGTAATTAGCACACTAAACACAAGAGGATTTGTCACATTAAAACAACCTATTAAGGGAGGCTATATGCCAACAGTTTGCCTAATTTGTGATATACACTTATTTGATTCATTAATTATCTTATGAATGTTTAATTTATATTTTGACATTTTTCAGTTCAATGACAGCACCTATAATATAATTAATTTCCCTGAGAGGTTAAGGTCCGCATATGGACACTATTTATATTCTCACTGAGACAGTGGTAACTCACCCCTCCTTTCCCCACCTTTACAAGTAGATCGGAGATGACTCAAGGGTTTAGATAGTAAATTCAATGATGCAGGAACAAGTGTCAGTATAAGAGTAGAAGTTATAGTCGTTAGTTCACATTTATATCACGTAATCAATGCAATGCAATAAATAATCATTTTTATGTAATAATATGTATATTAAAGGTATTCTAGCTGTTGAATTAGTTCTTATTTTAGTAATCGTGTTTTTGAGGCGAGACAATGTCGTACCATCAAGACACATCTATACTTTTTAAACTCGTCTCCTAAATTATGTTTAGGTCATTTAATAATTAAGTACTTTTTGATGAAATTTTGATCCTTAATCCTTAAAAAAAACTTTATGTATTGTTTTAATTCCCCAACTAATTTATAAAACTCCTTAATTAATATTTTAAACTAATAACACGTAAATCGTATATCATCTCAATTTATATATAGTTATCAAATCTTAGGTTGATTTTAAATTGATCAATCATATTAATTTTTCTCTCATATATTTTTTTTTATCATTTATGATTAGTTCACCTAAGACTTAGAAAAAATGACACAATTCGAGGTCATATTCAACATTACTTTCTTTGAACACGATTAACCTAAGATATAATATTTTTTTTAAACGTTCCCTAATTAAGAGATAATAATTATTCTACGTCTAGATTAGTTTTAGAAATAACAGACATTTTATTTTATTCATTCACTGAGATAGTTTTTAAGTAATGATATATATATCATTCAAAATTATTATCCAAAATACCATCTACACATGTCATAATATTATTTATAAATTTTTTTTTATTATTATTATATTAAAAAAATGTAAGACCTTTTAAATATCTACTGAAATAAAATACAAAATTATCTATAGTAATGATATATACTATCCAATTACCACCCATAACGTATCTTAAATCGATTAACTATAACTCGTTAATCTATTTATATACTTGAGTGATATGATTTTTGGTGATATATATCATTAATTAATTAACTACTTTGAATTTTCTACTTTAAAAAAAAAAAAAAAACTACTTTGAAACAATTTTTACAAATAACTAGAGAGTAATAATATATATACCGTGTTACTACCACTAATCAGATCTTTCAGATATAATAAATAAATAATATGAAAAATTCAACTCTATCCACCTTATGAATACGTCAGCACTCACCTATATAAAACCCCAATGAGGATCCCTCAAAATCAAACCAACTCGTCCTCACATCTCGTTCTTTCTCTCTTTTCTCAGTAACTCTATCTTTACCAGCCATGGTTGTCTTATCACAGACAGTTCTTGAAGAGTTCTATGATATCCCAACATGCAAGGCCACGACAAACCATTTTAATGGAATACCGATCATAGATCTCTTAGAACCTAATGCTAAAACCCTCATAGTTAAAGCCTGCCAAGAGTTTGGATTCTTCAAATTGATCAATCATGGAGTCTCAGTTGACTGCATGAACAATTTAGAAGCAGAAGCTATCAAGTTTTTCAACTTGCCACAATCTGAGAAAGATAAATACGTCCCTCCAAACCTATTTGGTTATGGTAACAAGACAATTGGTCATAACGGTGACGTTGGTTGGGTTGAATATCTTCTCTTCAGCATCAACCCTGAAATCAAGTCCCAGAAAGATATCACCAACATTTTCTCCGGAAATTTAGAACATTTATGGTAAGTTTATCCAATATTTTTACAAGAATTCAAGACATAATAATCTTACATAGTTTTTTGTTTTAAAATACAGGTCTCATGTGTATGAATATGTATCTTGTGTTAAAACTATGGGTTGTAAGGTACTGGAAATGATAGCTGATGAGTTAAAGATTGGATCAGAAAATGTGTTCAGTAAGCTTTTGAGTGATGAGAAAAGTGACTCTTGTTTTAGGCTAAATCACTACCCTCCATGTCCATGTCCATGTCCTGAATTTGAAGCATTGGATGTCCGAAATATGGTAGGTTTTGGAGAACACACAGACCCACAAATAATATCTGTTTTACGTTCTAACAACACTTCGGGCTTCCAAATTGCTTTGAATGATGGGATATGGGTTTCAGTTCCCCCTGACCCTTCTTCTTTTTTCATCAACGTAGGTGATTTATTACAGGTAATTAGCGTTTTTCTTTTCCAATCAAGCGTGAACCATCAATTAAAATAAAACAAAAGAAAAAAATCAAGCCAAGTTAAATTAAATGTTACCTCATCATAGTTATTTACAGATATTAAACGAGACTTACTCTCGTGATTATTTACATAGAAAATTATAGAAATGATAAAAGGATTGTGATTAAATTATGTACTTCAGGTGTTGACTAATGGAAGGTTAAAGAGTGTAAAACATAGAGTTTTAACTACGACTTCAAAGCCAAGATTCTCGATGATCTACTTCGGAGGACCACCTTTAAGTGAAAAGATAGCACCTTTATCATGTTTAATGGAGAAAGGTGAAGAAAGTCTGTATGAAGAGTTTACATGGGATGAATACAAGAAATCAGCTTACAAAACAAAGGTGGGTGATAATAGGTTGGCCATGTTTGAGAAAAAACTCCATTGCAATAAACAACCAACCGATGGCAAAATTTTAGCTCCTTAATAACTAATATTATTAAAGTCATCAAAATTTGTCAATTATTGACGAATTTAGAATATGTTTTATTTAGATTATGTCAATGCTTATATAATCTTTGGAAGGCTGATTCAAGCATTCCGTAGATAGAAAAGATAGGTATGTTTTAATTTTTTTCCGTTTTCATCCATTTAGTTGTAACAGCAACTCTCTATTATTAAATACAACGTTATCACCAACTATTGTCTTTTACTATAGAATTTGTCACACCTTTGACTTTTGTATTACAAGTGATAAAATTAGTGTAAAATGGTTTATTTGTTGTTTAATAATGTATCAACTTAAAGACATCTTGTATATATATAAGGTAAATGAAAGCGTGAAAGAAAACGACTAGTGTTATAGAGTTGAAACAATTATATAGAAAATTAGAATGTCTGAAACTGCAGTTGGGATGTACTTAATTCTAGTTGAAAAGTTAAAAAAGTTATTAGGTTTTCGAAACATAAAACATGCGTATTATATCCCGAAAAATCTTAAATGTGAGTCAAATAAGATAGCCAATCCAGATGGTAGAAAAGTCACATATTATAGATTTTCGATTGATACAACACAGTTTTCTTCACGAGAGATCGACTAAATTGTAATTAGTATTTTATATATTTTGTACCTTTTTCTATTAAAAAAAATCATGTATAAACACTAAAAATTGTGGTCGATATGAACAAACAAAATAAAATTAAGACAACACCAACCATATAAAACATGAGTATCACCCAAATATCACCTTCCTAGGTGGTCCAATGAAACTGTTTCATATAAGAGAGAGAAAAAAAGTAATCAGGAAAGAGAAACAGTTTCATTGGACCACATAGGAAGGTGATATTTGGGTGATCACTTTTTGGGTGATACCCAGCATTACTCTAATAACATATGCATCGGATTATAATTTGATTTCCCTACTATTTCTTACAATTATCAGTGGAAAATTTTACCCGAAGGTATCAAAACAACAAAAACTCTTTGTAACGAGTTAATTAAACAATCGGAAAATTGAAATTTTATCACACATAAAACTCCTTGTGAATTTTTTTACTTATAATAGACAATATTGGAGGTCTGCAACATCATCAACATCACACATAAATTACCTTCCGGAGACTCTCATAACTTTTATAAATTCAAAATAAAAAGTTTTGGTCAAATTGAAAATAACTAATATTGTAGAAAAAATTAACAAAGAATCAGAAAATCATCCATAAAAAATCAATTACATTAGATAGATATTATAAAGAAAAAAACACTTCTTTTTTTAAAAATATATCGCTTCCGAAAAAATATTATTAGCATATCATACATAGGAACTCAAGATTACATGTTTGGCGTTTCACGACGATCTCTTCCAACATACGTGTCGTCGCCAATGTTTACGGCGACGATTAAAATAGTTTCCAGTTCTTCCTTCGTATTGGCGAGAAATTGTAGTCGCAAGTATAGAAATATGGTGCCAAAATGCTTATTGAAGAAAAAGATAATTTAAAAAAAATTAATCATCCGTGAATATTTGTTGTCGTCACAGTTTTTGTTTACTCGCGATGAAAACTTATCAACGACGATAATTATTGTCATCGCTAATAAGTGACGCTTATTTAATAGACATGGGCAGAATCTCATTAATGTTTACCATTAAAAAACTTTCATCCTCGATTTTATAACCCTAACCACTATAATTGTTACAATAATTTCTCTAATCCGTAACCCGTGAACTGCCACATCATTAGCGAAACTCTCCAACACCATCTTATACATATGGGTCCTTGTTCTACTTCAAAAAATCCATTAAATTGTCCAAATTAGGTATTTTAAGAAATTCAAACTTTTTTCTAATTCGTTTAAATTAAGTATCTGTTCTTTTTTGTCCAAAATTAAGTATCTGTGTATTTATACTTTGATTATGTGAATAAAATGTGTATTATTTTGGGTTTTTGGGGGTTATAATATATATTTTGTTATAATTGTTATTTTTAAAATATATTTTTTTCAATTTTTATTTTGTATAATTATATGTTTATCTCAATTTAGATGATGGACCCGATTATTGAGAAGAGTTGGATTGAATGATAATTTCTTTATAAATGAATACTTTTGGGTGTGAGGGAATCTATTAATTTTGCAAAAAATATCCATAGATAGTACGAGCTACATTTTTTGTCTGCGTAATCGTTGTTTCAATAATCGAAAATTTCATATTGACGATGTTAAAGTGGATCTTTTTAGATATGGCTTTTTGCCAATGTATGAGATTTAAAAAAAACACAGTGAATAACCCAGTCGTAGATGATGAAATATTGAATTTGTATGATGATTTGAGACCCACTTTTGATGTTGGGGGTCACTCCGGTGACACCGGGATGGGTGACGAAATCTTACTAGCCGAATGTGTAATTATTTCAACACGTTGTTCGAGAAAATAGAGACAGAGTTGTACCCTGGTTCTGCTACAATGAGTTCCTTGAATTTCATAACCAAGTTAATGCACTTCAAAGCGAAGAACAAGTGGACAAACACCTCTCCTCTTTTACTGAACTTTCGTGTTTTGCCAAAAGGTCATACTTTACCTTCTTATTATGAGGAGCGCAACAAAAAGATGAAAAGTTAAGGTTTGGGATACATCACGATCGATGTGTGTTTGAATGATTTTGTTTTGTATTATAAAGAGAATGAAAAATTAGAGAAGTATCTAGCAGGTGGTGAATCTAGGAAGGATATGAATAAGGGGAAGAAATTGTCACATATGAAACTGCGTTATTTGCCCATTATTCCTAGGTTGCAGAGCATGCACTCTTGAGTCACACCGCCAAAGACATAATTGGCACCATATTGGGAAGAGTGCAAACAAAGATGTGTTACATCATCCAATTTATGGTACTAGTTGGAACACGTTTGACGAGATGAATCTTGAGTTTGTTAGTGAATTACGGAATGTACGCCTTGCTTTGGTCATTGATGTGTTTTGTCCTTTCTACATGCATAATAACTCATATAGTATGTGACCAATAATGTTGACAATCTACAACTTGCCGCCTTGGTAATAAAATAATTCACATTTATACTTACTTTGTTGATTTCGGGTCCTCGTTCACTTGGAAAAGATATGGATGTTTTTCTCTTTCATGTTATAGATGAGTTGGAAATGTTGTGGGGGTACAAGGATCCTTACATATGATGGTCATATGAAGGAAGAATTCTTAATGAAGGTTTGTTTTTAATTCACGATTAAGGATTTCCTGGCTAGATCATACACTTCAGGATGGTCATGTAAATGTTACTTAGCGTGCCCAGAATGCATGGATTCTATGTCGTTTTTGCGGGTTAATAAATGTGTAGTTTATTTTGATAACATACGGTGGTTACCTATTAGGCTTCAGTTTAGAAGAGGCGTATCTTCGTATGTGAATTTTGAGCACAGTGTCCCCCCCATGAAACATCGTCTCGCCGATATCCAGACGAAATTATATGGGTCGGTTGCCTATTGTGTTTCCCGGTAAACACACGAACTTTGGTGCCAAGGAGACAAAACAAACAGGTTCTCGTGAGTTTATCTGGAGAAAAGAGAAAGTATTTTCTATCGTTTACCATATTGATCGAAAAAATTATTGAAACATAACATTGACGTTATCCATTGTGAGAAGAATGTATGTGATAATCTGCTCGGTATTATGGTTTGCCTAGATGTGAAAATAAATAAATATAACATGAAAGTGAGAAAGCATCTGAAAGATATGGGTATCAAGAAAGAGTTTTGATTGTTCGTCGATCGAGGTAGAGTGATGCTATCGCATGCAAAGTATATGATGCCCCCGGACAAGTGATATATGTTTCTGGATTAGTTGAAGATGCAGAAGTTTCCTGATGAATTTGCATCTGATTTCAGGAATAATGTTCAGAGTGATTTGGGGAAGATCATCGGTATGAAATCCCATGACTGTCAAATAATGATGTAGTTTCTTTTTGTGTCTAGTGTACCAGGATTTATCAACGATAAGTCAATTAGCGATCTGATTATTGGGTTGTGCAACTTGTTCACAAATGTTTGTAAAAAGAACCTAAGTATAAAAGACCTATAAGTGGGAAAGGCTAAAGTGGTCGTTCTTATGTGCAAGCTTGAGGTGATTTTTCCTTGCGCTTTTTGACATAATGGTCCACCTAGTCATACACTTGTATGAGAAAGCTTAGTTAGGAAGTCCGGTACAAATGCATTGGATGTACCCATTTGAGAGACACTTAAAGAAAATGAAAGCATATATTCTAAATCCAACAAGGCTTGAATGTTTTATTTTCGAGGGATGCGTTGTAAAGGAAACATTAACTTTTATATCTTTGTATCTTCAAGAAGAAAGAATAAAATTTAGAAATCTAGGTAGATATGGTGAGATGATTCTTGAACCCAAACAACTATATGTGTTTAAGAGTTAATGCTAGCCATTCGGTAAAACGTTGGTTCTTACTTCACCACACAAAGATAAGGAAAAAATTCATTTGGGTCATCCTCCGTAATTGCGACGAGATCCAGTCCTATGTGATGTAAGTATTATTAAAGTTTATTTAATCTTATTTAAAAATCCTAACACTATTCTTTATGTTTTAGAAACACAAGTCCATGCTACGACTCCCTAATATAGACAAAAATCACTGGGAGAATTTTTGTCAATGGTTCTTGGAAAAGGTATTTAAGTTCTTAAATTTTAAAATTAATTTATCTATATTACAACTAATAATTGTCATTGTGGATAGGTGTATTTAATGCACAAAACTGGTGATGCATTTATTTCTGATGAAATTATTTCGTTATCAAACATGTCTAATGTCCCCGTATATAGATTTGATTCATGTGTTATGAATAGGGTCAAATGGGTCACCCTTAAAAAGAAAGAAAAGATAATGACTTGGGATTACGGAGTTTGTACTATCACAGATGGAAAAACTTACTACGATGAATTAGTCAAAATTGTGAAGGTTGGATTTGGTGGTGGTTGTTCAGTTGTGTTATTCGAGCATAAGTGGTATAACTCCTACTAGAGAACAAAATAGAGAAAGTCGGAACACGGGGCAACCGTGATCAACACAAGTTTTTTTATGGAGTGAAGAACCCTACCTTTTAGCCACTCAGGCAAAAAAAGGTTTTTTATATCGATAAAATTAATGCAAAGAAATCGCAAAAAGGGTGGAAAGTTTTTTGGGAAGTAAATAATCGACACTGATGGAGCTCGGGTATATGTGATACATAATCGATATCCATTGGTGCATATTCGATCAAGTTTCCTTTGGTTGGGATAAACTTGGACCTAGAATACTCTTTATTACGTTTCGCTATTGGTGAAAGGATGGAGATTGATCCTTCCATTTTGATCCCCGAGATCTTAATTGAAGATGAATATGATGTACATGATGACATGTTGGATGAGTATGGATATGACCCATCTGAGGAGACTATGTGCATCGATGGTGATGACGATAACATAAGCATTGATGGTTACGAGACACACTACACATTACGAGTATTGTTTATCATTTTGTATTCTTATCAATATATTTTATTTTATAAGGGTTTTGATTTTGAAATGTATACTTAATTTTTGTTCTTACGTTAGCTTGTAATATATGTTGATGTTGGTTAATTGCTTTCAAGGAAAAAGAGTTAAAAAAGTATTTTCTAGTCACTGGTGACGATATTTCATCACAAATGATCAAAGACCTAGTCGCCAGAGCTTGTGATCAATCTCGACGAGTTCATACACATGAAAAAGTCGCAAGAGATGGGATTTCAATGGCAACGATATATTTCCTTTCCAACTGAACAAATATATTTTAGTTGAGATTGAACTAATTATTTAGGATTTTGTGTAATATAATCAAATATTGAGGACTATTGTCTAATTAATTGAAATATTAGGGCATTAGTGTAATAAAATAAAAAATTAGGGGAATTAATGTAATAAATTAAAATTTTAAGGGTCTTAGTGTCATTAAATAATATAAGGGTCTAAGTATAATTAATTGAAATATTATAAGCCCAACAAAATATTAGGGGCCTAAGTGTTATTAAATAATATATTAGGGGTCTTAGTATAATTAATTGAAAGTAAAGGCCTTAGTGTATTCAATAAAATATAGAGATATTAGTGTAATTAACTTAAATATTAGGGGTGTAAGTGTATTCAAATCAAATATTAGGGGTCTTAGTGTAATTAATTTTAATAAGTAGGGGTCGTAGTAAATCTGAATAAAATAATATGGACCTAGTGTAATTGAATAAAATATAGGAGCCTAAGTGTATTTGAATAAAATATTAAGGTCCTTAGTATACTTAAATATAATATTAGAGGCCTAAGTATAATTAAATAAAATATTAGGGGCCTAAGTGTACTTAAGTAGTCCTTAGTATAATAAAATAAATATTAGGGGTATAAGTCTACTTAAATATATTATTAGGGTCCTTATTGTACTTAAATATAATATTAGGGGTCTTAGTATAATTAAATAATATATTAAGAACCTAAGTGTACTTAAATGAAATTTTGGGGTCCTTGTTGTAATTAAATAATATATTAGGAGGCTAAGTGTACTTAAATAAAATATTAGAGGCTTAGTGTAATTAGATATAATATTAGGATAGTGTATTAAAATATAATATTAGGGCCTCAGTGTAGTAAAAAAAATTATTATGAACTTTAGTGTACTAATATAGAATATTAGGGGTCTTAGTGTAATAAAATAAAATATTATGGGCCTTAGTGTAATAATAATAATATTAGGGGTCTTAGTGTACTTAAAATAGAATATTAGGAGTCTTAGTGCAATAAAATAAAATATTAGGGGCCATAATGTAATAAAAAAATATTAAATTAAAGATGGCAGCAGTTATGCCATGGGACATAACAGAGACGGTAACGGACAAGTTCCATCGCTGAACCCAAATCAAGCTATCACAAGCTGTAATGTACTTGGTATGATCTATATTAAACATTTTAGTTTTTATATTAGTATGTTACAATTAATTATGTATTATAACCTGTTAAAAACGAGAAATCCAATGGGCCAGGCAACCCAACAGTCAACCTATAAGGCGATGCTTGAGGCGGGAAGTCAACTCCTATTAAATTTCTACGTATTTGATAACATGTGGTATCCATGGCCAAAATAAAGAAAGCATGTCAGCCAGGTTATCAGGCTCACGGTGTGGGAAGAAGGTTCTGCCATGCTTCAAGAGTTAGGCAAAAGTACCCCCGGAGATGCAACAACAGTTCGTGATTTATTGATGGTAATTTTCCTTTCCTATCAATGTTATCTTTTTCATACCCATTGTATAAGAAAAAAAGTTGAAATGTTCGTGAATAAGATTTCTTCTGTATTGACGAGTGGATGCAGAGGTCGAACTGGGCTAATATCTATGGCAACATTGAATTTTTGTATTCTCAACGATATAGTGATGTCAAGCATTGTATGGAGAGGGATTACTATTACACGTGTAAAATCCCTGATGATCATCTGCCCGAGAATTGGGAAAAGAGATGTGATGTGTGGGACGATAGAGTTTAGAAGGTAATATATTTGGTGGTTATATTTTAGAGCTTGAGTTTGGGGTGGTGGATTGCATCATTTGCGAAAATTGATTGTAATTGTGAAAATATTGATGACTTTATTTGTTACCCTTTCCCAGGGTAAAAGAAAAAATACATATTTTGAAAGAAACGAATTATGAGAAAAAGAGGTATGTCATCTCACCTCAAAAAATGGAGTCATAACCAACTTAGAAAAATATATGAAAAGGATTGAATATGATTTGGACCGGCAAAGTAAAAATTGTTATGTAATCATCACGAAAAGGTTTTATTGGGTTGTTTGGGGATGTTGTACTAAGAGGCATCAAAAATTGGGTTTAGTGAGAACATCTTAGAGTGAAACTCAAGCTCTACGGCGATTCGTTGATGGAAGAGCCAAAAACTAATTTTTCATTATCCAAATATATATATATATATATATATATATATATATATATATATATATATATATATATATATATATATATATATATATATATATATATTATACCGTCCTAAGTCAACAATATAACCATAAAGACCTTAGTATTTCTAACTACTTGGTTGAAGAAAAATGGGCCAATTAGGGCGTAGCTAGGTTGATGTCTCCTCATTTGTGATAATAAAATATACTTCTGAGACATCATTTTAGCTGTATTTATAAGTTTATAGGTCGAATTTAGCTTAGTTTAGTGCACTTTCCTATTTTGAGTCTTGATTTAGTAACATAATATTTTTAGAGCATATTGGGTTTAATTGTTTATTTAGTGTGAAGCTTTAAAGATAATTATGGAGATTAATTAGAGTCCAAGTCAAAGACTACAAGATATGGAAAGAGATTTACATGGAAATTGGAGATAAAGGTAACAAAGGCTAAAAACATGGAAAAGGAAAAGCTGCCTAAATCTGAATTTCTGCAGCAACGCCTAAAGAAGTGGTGATAACTCCAAAAAGAAGCCAATTTTGGAAGATTCCTTTCACAGGGACGTAGATAATTCGCTGAGGATTCTTTTGGTATATTGTGGAGAAAAAACCGACCAATAACGAAGAAGATATGCTCAAAACAGTTCAGCAGTAATTATCCATACGAATTTGAGTTTGGCTTGGAGTCCATTACTTAGCCTCTCCTTCAAGAAACGAATTAGGTCAACCTATACACTATAAATACAGCCTCTTAACACTCTTAAATCATCCTTGGTGAAACCTTAAACCAAGAGGAAGCTTACAACACAAGAGAGAAGTCTGGAAGAAGCTATTCATCAACAATGTCTTCTTCTACGTTTAAATTTGTAATTTCTTTCTTTTCTTTCATAAACTAAATTTCTTTAGCTTGAGTTTTAGCATATATGTATGAACCTAGTTTTGATTGACATCTATCTAATTTGGGAACTTAATGTTTTAAATCGAATTATAGTTTTTATTCTCTGTTTATGTGTTTGGGTTTATATTTTGTGTTCTTGTGGACGGCCGCCATATAGAATTACCATCTAGTAGTTAGGTCACCATTGACAACGGTGTTTAATTACATGTTTAGCACATAACGTCTAGTATTCGGTTTAGATCTGACAAATCAACCTAACTAGATAATCACTATGGTTTAGTTCTTGTGACTATTTACCAATTACAGGAAAAGTTTGCTTAGGAAGCCTTATTGACACAGGTAAATACTATTTAAAACTACCTAGCGTAATTGGAACCGATTATTGAAATACTACATAATTCACCCTTACATGTTTAGAATGGCAAAACTAGTGGGGATTACATGCTAGTGACTCAAGCTATATTCTCATATTACTTCTCTTTCGTATTTACTTTTCTGTCTTTAAATTCTTAGTTTAATTTAGTTTAATTAAAAACCAAATAAATATCTATTTTTATTTATTCTTCTTGCGTTTTATTTGTTCTGGATTTAATTATTTGCACCTGATTATTGCATAAGATTCCCCTAACTTTCGTAGTCTCTGCGGAACGAATCTTACTTATTTTCTAAAACTTGCATACGATATGTATACTTGCAGAACCGTGCTCAGTCTAGGGTGATTATTTGCTCGTTATTTATATCTAGACCCCACCGTAGGTGCACCATTTAATATTATATTAGGACATATGATCACCCTATAGCCATCAAACAGGAACTAAAAGAAAACCTCTCCTTCTGGCATTGCAAAGTTAATCAGGACTTGAATTTATGGATTGTTGATTGTGTGTATATTAAGTTTATATGTGCATTATTTATTTGACATTACTACATGATAATTTTTAGATAGTTTGCTCTAGGATAAATCATTGTTTTTTATTCTTCTTCTTCTTCTTCTATATTTATTGTTCACTACCGTACTGCTCTTATCTTTATTGTGTCGGGACGACACAACTATGAGTTAGGGGTCTTGATGTCTCCATTTATGTGATAAAATAATCTAGTTGTGAGACATCATTTCAGGGGTATTTAGTACATTATTTTGGGATTTTTCCCCATTTATTTATACTTTACACTTTCTTGTCTAGTTTTAGGTGCTTTGCTATTTTATGAGCTTTTGCGCGTAATTTGTGTTTTGTGTGTGTAGAACTTAGGTATTGGAAGTTATTACACCTGGGATATGATAATAAGTAAATAAAATAAAATAAATCCTCCTCAGTCATAACTAAAAAATAAAAGTTTGGATATATTTGGAAAGTAAAGAATCTGTCATGCTGGAAATACATTCATTAATGCTACAGAAATTTTGTCATGAATTTAGAGGAGCCCTTTATACGAGCAGATATATATTTGTATTTCTAAAGTACATTAAATTCCGATATGTAACGAATGATATATGACCAAATCAATCGCAAGGGTTTATCTTGTCCTACAATTTAGGACTACGAACTTTAATAAGATTTGGACTCCTTAACTTGGGGATTACTCCATAATTCGACCAAAGTATTTTATATATATATATATATATATTCCTACCTTATAAGAATTATCCTTGCTCAGTCCTTAACCAATATTACACCAAGAAATCATCAAGAGAAAGTGACAAGAAGAGAAGAAGGAATTGGAAGATATTCATGCCATTTCAATCCTTCCCTTTTGTAATTTATTTGATTTCTTTCTCTAGTATGAACTAAATATATTTAGCTTGAGATTAGCATATGGGTATGAACCCTAGACTTGTTTTATATCTATTTTAATTTGGGATGTCCTTTTACATTTAATTGGAAATTAGTACTGATAATTCTATTTTATGTGCTTTGATATATAGTCTGTAGTTCTTGCGGTGTACAATGTATAGGATTACCATAATAGTTGGATGGTTACCCAGAAGGGGTGTTCAACTATAAAAACACCACATAAACGTCTAGTGTGCTATAGTGATCCTGATAGGCTTGTCTAATTAGATAGTCATTAGGTTTTGAGAGTAACCACCGATCATTGCACAGGGTCCCCTTACCCAAATCCCATGGTATTATTAGGTTGCCTCCTAAGTCCACCCAAAAGGGGGTTAGGTGGAATATAGAATCCTGGCTATTGGATATCACACAATTCTCTCTTAGGTAATAATTATAAAACGAGTTTAGTTGGGATTCCTTGTAGTTTTTCGAGCTAAACTCTCAGACTACTTCTCTTCTCTTATTTATTTTCATGTCTTTGGTTTAATTTGTTAACTGTTAAAGTCTTGAAAACCAAACAAATATTTTAGAGTCTTTTAGTGTATCATTCTTCTAACTTCTTTTATTGCACTTTATATATGTATTAGTCATAGCTAACTTTCATAGTCCCTGAGATCGATATCTATTTTACTTATACATTACTTGTAAACGACTTGTACACTTGCGGTGAGTTTATCGTGGTGGGCTAGGGTGTTAGTTCTCTTATTTATATCGTTATTCTATCACACCCTAACCACCACCAATGAATATTGTAAAGTGATTTAACTAAGGAGTTGGAAACAACTACTCTCTCCCTTAGTGGTTGAGAAAAAGAAAGAGACCGAGAAAGAGGTTGAAGAGATAGTTGAGCCGGTAGTTGTTAATAATGAATTTGAGAATACACTGGTACAAAAGAAGAAAGTGTTAGTTGTGAAAAAGAATAGACCTCCTCCACCATTCCCTACACGTGCATAATAATGACAATGACAAAGAGTACAAGAAGTTCATGGACATGGTGAGGGGATTGCAAATTAATCTGCCGTTTGTGGAAACCATCCAAGGTATGCCAAAATATTTGAAATTCATGAAGGATGTGCTCTCCAAAAAACTAAAATATTTAGGAGGGATGGTTGGTTTACCGAAGGAATGTAGTGTAATTTGTCAAAGCAAGTTGCCTCCAAAGTTGAAAGATCTTGAGAGTTTCAATATTCCTATATCCACCGGTGAAGAGTGGACCGGGAGAGATTTGTGAGACTTGGGTACGGGTATCAATCTCATTCCTAAGTAATTGTTTGGAAATTGAAAATAGGGAACGCGAGACCTACTACCATAAGTTTTTGACATCGTTGCCGGGGAATAATTTGTATATTTAGTATTAACTTTACTTTAGATTTTCTTTGTTAAATTTTGTGCTTTTTATTTGCTTTGTTCTTCACAAATACTATATTTAGTGCATGCTCTCAAATCCCGGGTACAAGATACAAGTAGAGTTATGGATCAAGGTCAAGGATTCATTTAAAATGTATGGATGATATTATTCGAATCTTGGTCCATGAAACTATGTGGAAGACTCTTTGGTTATCAACAATGGGGTAGTGACTACTACCAAGCACTTTATAAGTACATGCACAATCAAGCATGGTACAATCAATGGGTCGGTAATATACAACAATCTCCATTGATACCTCAATCATACCAATCATTGTAGGATATGTTTGTGCATTATGTACAAATGAGCAAATATGTGCAAGAGGTATATGGGAATTAATTTGATGGTTGGTGTCTCCTAGTATGTTATAAAATAACACCCCTAAAAAGGAAAGACACGTACCGCAAGTGTACGGGTCGTCCAAGTAATATCCAGTAAACATGATTTCGATCTCAGGGACGGATTGGATATGACTTTCGATGTTATGTAATAAGTGTGAATAATTGTTATATGATGCGGAAAGTAAATGATATAAATATTTGTTTTGGTTTTTGATTAAGGACTAAAGTGCAAATAATATAAAATACTAAATTAACTGAAACAAGTAGATAAGACGCAAGTAAATAAATATGGGTGGACGCAAAGATTGAGAAGCTGTACTTGAGTTTCGCAAGGGTTTCACCTAAATATATTAAATCAATGTTTCTATTTAAGGGTTGAATCGGGATTAAGTACTAGTTTGGGTTCTAGATTCTCCTAACCCCCATCAGGGTGGACTTAGGAGCTATCCTAAGGTGTTACAAACCCCGCCAGGGTGATTATAATCCACATTCGAATGGTCAAGGACTTTACCCAATTGGATATAAGGTTAACTAAGCCCGTCAGGGTCAATAATATATACCTTACGTCTATTACCTAGTTCCGTAATTAAACCCCCGTCAAGGCGATCACTTTGCCACTTAAGTGAATAGCTTAATTACTAATTCCTATATTTGATTCACGACTTCAAAGAAAATAATTAAATGCAAAATAATAGTCAATAAGAAATTACCCAATTCAATATAAACTATTCAATCCCAAATTCAAAAACACGAATTCAATAAATTGGTGCTCAACCCATTAATGCGGTTCTCAAGCACTTAAAGAATTTAGCTCATGCTAATGTTAAAAACTACTGAAATAAAATAAAAAGTTTTCATTATGAATTACAGAAATAGAAAAACCCTAATTAGAGGATTAATATGACTGATTGTTGGAAGAAATAATTCTCCAGCTTCAGCTTTCTCTCTCCTTTTTGCTTCTCTGACTTCTCCCAAGCGTTGCTTTTTCTCTAGAGTAATGATATATACCACCCAAAATCATACCACCCATGACGTGGCATGAATTTGTTGGTTAAAAGTTATTAATCAATTTATTTTCTTGATTTGATTAAAGATTTACTTCCAACCAATTCACGCCACGTCATGGGTGGTAATTGGGTGGTATATATCATTACTCTTTTCTCTAATATCAATTGCGTCTCTAAAAACTGAAGTCTAAAACCTTTTTATAGTGAGAAAAACGGACTGGGCTTTTAAAAAGAAGGAATAAGTTAAATAGAATAAAAGCCCAATCTATTTAATGAAATCTCGTAACTGGTGTATGGCTGTTACTAGAACGGCTGTAACTTTTGCGTCCAGACTCGGAATCACTTCGTTCAACTTGGAAAATTTTCATGACTTCAAGCTCTATAACTCTTATTTTATTCTCCAAGGCTGAATCGGTGACTAAGATACTCAAAAACGGTGATTTGTGATAGCATTCCAGATTTCATTCCCCATTAATTACTTTTTCGAATCAACTATTCTCGCTTTTGACTTCAACGCTCAATCCAAGTATTTAATTCCCGTTTCTTCTCCTTGTCTTGATACTCCATCAAATCATGAACCTAAGAAATTTACACTAAAAACAAGCAAATTAACGCACAAAAGCTCTAAAACATAAATAATCCAAATCCAAGGGAAGAATCACAATATAACCAAATAAGCTTAAAAGTCTAACAAATAAGTCAAATAATCACCTAATTTGACGTATCCTAAGGGCATATAATTAGAACAAAAAGGGAGACATCAATGGTGGACGTATGCCGGGGAGGGAGAAATAAGAAAATATTAATATACTAGACTTAAATGGTTAGAATATAAACAAATGTTGAGCCTTATTTGGATAGCGCTGGAGCGTGGGTCTATGTTGTAGATATCGCCTCCTAGGCGCCGTCTAGGCGTCAACTCCCCCCTCAACCGCTTACGCCTAGTAAAAATGCTAGGCATTTTTGCCCAACGCCTTAGTCGCCGTTGAAGAGGCGCCTAGCCCGCCTAGGCACCGATTAATGGTGAAATCTTGCCGCCTAGGCCCTCCATTAAATTTATTTTACTCTCGGAAATTCTTGAATTGATATTATAACTCTAATTTTAGTATTTTTCATATTCAATATAGTGGTGTTAGATGAATTTTATGACTTAAATAGATAAATTTATCATAATTATACACGCGTATTACTAAATATATAAAATTACATAACAGGATTCAAAACTGCGTAATCCCTCCTAGGCGCTAGGCCCCAGTCGACCGCCTAGGCCGCGGAACCGAGATCTATAGCATAGGCGTGGGTATGCCTCAATGCTTGGAGCTTGTACAATGATCATGGAGAGTTTGTATTCTCACCTTGCACCACCAAAAATACACCAAAGCAAAGAATTAAAGAAATATGTGTAGTATAATGATATTGGTGGTCCTTTGTGTGTTCTAAAATAAATGCAAATGTAAATCGAACCACAACCGCAAGTGTACGGTTGTCCCAAGTAATATAGTTGATAAAACAGATTCGTTCCAAGGACGGGATAGTTGACTACAATGCTTATCTATTAATGATTGATGCACTTATGAAAGCAAATAAAGATAATATGTTTGTTTGGTTTTGTATTAATCCTAAGGAATGAAAGACTAATGCGAAAATGTAAATAAATAACTAAGACGCAAGTAAATAAAAGTGATACGCAAGTAAGAGCAGGTAGTACTTGAGAGACGCAAGGGTTTTCCTAACTATCATTCATTTCATACATTGTTTAAGGGACAAATTGGTAAATTTGTATTGGTCGGGATTCTATAATCTCCTTACCCCCGTCAGGGTGGACTAAGGAGCAACTCTCAAATGCTACAAACCCCGTCAGGGTGATTATAGTCCACTCTCAAGTGTTTAAGTTCAAATTACCCAATAGGCCATAGGTTTAATTAAGCTCGTCAGAGTCAATAATTTCTAACCTACATTCATTAACTAGTTCGGTACCTAAACCCCCCGTCAAGGTGATCCAATCGCCACTAATTGGAATAGCTTAGATACTAAGTCCTATCATTGATTGATCAGGTCAAAAATAGTAGATAAAGCGCAAATTAAAGAAAAATACCATTCACCCAATTTGATTTAAATAATAATAATCCCAAATCCAAATGTATAAAATGAAATCAAATTGGGATTAACCCATTATGCGGTCTCAAGCACTAATTTAGTTTAGCTCATAATAATTGAAAAGATAAAAACTAAATTAAAATAAAAGAAATTCATATTTGATTACAAAATTAAAGATAAGAAAAACCTAATTTCCGGAATAGGAATGACTACGAACGGAGCTATAGACCCACTCCAGCTCTTGTAGCTTCTTCTTCTTCCTTCCGTTGACTTCTCTCTGTGTTTAATCTTGTAGAATGTGAATTGTCTTGACACTCTCTTCTAAGGATTTGTTGATTTGAAGAACAAAGTGAGAGGTGAGAAATAATGAGGTCAAAATCTCCTTTTATAAGGTTAAAAACGGATTAGGGCTTGGACCTAATAATAAAACACTAATTAAATGTCCAAGCCCAATTTCTAAGCCCAAAATCCCGTAACTGCTGATACACCTTCACTAAAACGGCTTTTCCCGATGCGTTACAACTCCGATTGACCTCATTCCAGTTGCTAAAGTTCCGTAACTCGATAAGGAATGATTTCTCTTCAAAGGTCAACAGCTAAATCATCGCTTAAGCACCTCGAAATCAGCAATCTATGGCCTGGAAAATGGATTTTCAGCTCTAAAAATAATATCTTCGGGATTTATCTTCGAGTTTTGACTCTATCTCTTGATCTTTGACTTTCTTCTCGGATTCCTCTTCTAGCTAACATCTAAAACCTGTAAAATCTTCACTAAAAATACCAATATTACGCGCAAAAGCTTAATAAATCAAAAATGCTAGAAATAAAAGAGGAAAATCATATTATTGCATATTAGCACCAAAAGTCTATCAAATTGATTAAATAAACACAAAAAATGATGTCTCCTAAGGGTCGAAAATACGAACAATTAAGGAGATATCAAGACCCCCAACTCAAACCTTTGTCGTCCCGACAAAGCAAAACAAAAAACAAGGGGAGTGAAGTAGATGCAAGAGAAAATAGAAGCTAGCAAATAAACTTAAAGCAATGCTAAAGATAAATCTCATATAGAAAACATTAAGAACTAACATATACATACACTAATCATGCAACATCAAACATAAATAATCTCAATCATAAAATTAAAGTCGCAATGCTTGAAGGTTACACTTGTACTCATCTCTGTATGATGGCTATAGGGTGGTCATTAATCCTAACTCGCTTTGAACGCTCCACCTAGTGTGTTCCCTATCAACAGAATCATAAATTCACTATGCACTTAGGAATCACGAGGTCTTTATGGTATTAATGATGGCTTAAGGACGGTATGGATGTATATTTGGTAAATTTGAAGTGAGCTTTTGGCTCTCTCCTCACTTACCATCAACAATGTCCTCGAGCTTGAGTTTACGCTAAAAAATGTTCTCACTCACCCATTTGACGCGCTAATGTTGCGTCCCCAATGTCAACCCAAATACAACTAAGATGATTTCCAAAAATATTCCACTTTGCCGATTTATTTATTCTTTCTTTCTTTTTATTTTCTTTTTCATTTCTTTTCTCTTTTTTTTTTTTGTACAAGATACCCATGACCATCATTTTGATGTGAAAGGTCATGTCTCTTATAAATATTTTTCTTTTCTTTTTCTTTTTCTTTTTCAAATCTCGGCAAAGGGTTACAAACAATAATATCATCTACATTTTTGTGCCTCAATACAAACACATATAATCCCTTCCCAATGTATCTTCCCAAATGTGGTCCCACCACCCCAAACTCAAGCTCGAGACAAGTCTCAGGGTTGTGATTCAAGTGCGGGTCATTTGGTCATGCCTAATAATCTAAAGGATAATGGGCTTATATCATGGCTACAAAAGAAAAGGCTTTAGGCTCAAATTTGGGCTAAGACGGATAAAATTATAATAAGGGATAGCAAGCTAAAAGGCTTCAAATGGCTAACAAAGAACTGCCCCTATCATTTTCCTAAGTACATAGCTTGTCTTTAGTTCATATCTAGGTGGGTTCTCTACTAATTAAGATTTCACGTTCTACACACCAAACATATTCCCTAAGTACAAGCTTACTTCATTTGCATTGTTCATTAATTTTTCCTATCAATCACCTATGTTCGCATGCAATTGTAAGTGCGTTTTATGTTATTCCCTAAAGTCCACTATTTACTATCATAGATTCATCAAAAGTATGCTTAAAAGGGACATTTAAAATCTTCTATAGTCAAACGCAACTCCGAAAATTATTTTATTGAAAACAATTAAAACAAATAAACACATAAAAACTGGGATGAGGCAACGAACCCCACCCCAAACTCAAAAATGAGTCGTGTCCCCACGACTCGAAAAAGACTCAAAGCAATAAAATAATTTACACTAAATGAGAAGGGAAAGAAAACGTATCTGAACCAGCGCGAGGCTGGTGTCGGTGTTGCGTCCAAGTTGAGGTTTTGAATTCTTCATCGATGGTTGCGTTTAAAGTGTTCTTCATTACCTCGAACTTCTTCAAATTTTCCACGTTTTCATTTATTAATCGCCCTCTAAGCATCATCTCCTATAGTAAAATCTTTCCTCAATACCCAATTCTCTTTCGTCACCATGTTCTTCGTACCTTTCCTAACCTTCATGGTCATCTCCGATGACCCCAAACTCAAAGCTTCAAGACCCTTGGATAAAATTGTGATTTTAGTGTTCTTGAAGGTTTGGGTTTGAATTCTGGATTGTTTAGAGCTGGATCATGGATAATTCAAGGTTTGGGAAAGGTTTAATGGATAAATTTTAGCTTTGGTGAAAGAAAACTTCAGATTAAAGTGTGAAGCTTTGGTATTTTGGAAGTTTAATGGTTTGATTGTGTTCTTGGATGATGTTTAGAGGGAAGGATTGGTGGTATGATGTTGTTTTGATGATGATTATCGGAGTGGTTGGAGGCTAGGATTCGTCACTGGAGGCTTAGCAAGAGAAAGAGGCTAAAAATATAGGGATTTAAACCCTTAAAACCGCCGATCACAGCAGTTGACCGGCTAGCCGGCGGTTTACCGGCATGCCGGTCACTGTGTCGGCGAAAAATAAATTTTCGAAAAAAATTTTGTACTCTTTTTTTTTTTTTTTTTTTTTTTTTTACCTCTGACGCAGTCTCTTGCGTCATCGCTGACACAGTGATCAGAAAGTCCTTCCTCTTCGGCCGGCTAGCCGGTCATCTGACCGGCATGCCGGCGAAATGTCGCTGGCGGAAATCGAAACGCAACAACCTTGCGTCGTCGCTGACGCAAGGACCAGAACCATCATCTTCATCGGCCGGCTAGCCGGTCATCTGACCGGCATGCCGGCGAAATCCCGCTGGCGCGAATCGTGACGCAGCAATGCTGCGTCATCGCTGACGCAGTGGTCAAAAGCTTTGGGGTTTTCAGCTCATTTAGGCCGGTATGCCGGCCAGCTCGCCGGCTAGCCGGTCAAACCTGCTGTTAACTCATAATTTTTCGTTTTCTCCTCGTTTTGACCCCAAACTCATGACCCTTTTACCCCTGCAATCATCAAAAACAACTACCCTTCCTCATTTCTTAATAATAAACACTAAATTAACGAAAATCAAACTAATTTAAACTACGAATTTAAAAGACATGAAAGCAATTTAAAACATGGGTTGTCTCCCAAGAAGCACTTTTGTTTATTACGTCTTTAAGTTCGACGCGTTACCTTCCATGAAGATGGTACTGAGGCCCTTGCGGTGTTCCTCCGCTTAAACTCGCCTCTTCCTTGATGTAAAAGCTTAAGAACCTCCCCCCTTTGAATATTATTCAATCGATCTCTAAAAGGAGGTGGGTAAGTACTTCGTTTCGCCTTCTTACTTTCATGACGAAACTCATTTTCCACCACATTGGAGTAGATAACCGTTCTCAACGGTATAAGCTTATTTTTATTCCTTGTTTCAATCTCAGATTCATCTTTAAAATGTGGTGGGTAGGTGCTTCTCCTTGCCTTTTTGCTCTCGCGGTGTGGCACCTTGCTTGTATAACACATATTGATCATTTGTGGTAGTCGAGGTGATTCTGATTTTTCATCTTTAATAATGATTCGTGGTAGAGATGGTGATTGGTGAACTTTTTGTGGCGGATATTCAATTTCTATTTTATCTTTAACCTTTAATTCTTCAATTGATTCTCCAACCATTTCACATTCGTCTTCACTCTCAACCCAATCTTCCACTATTACCTCATAATATTCTTTCTGTGAAATCTCTCTAATCTCGATCACCTCTTCCTCCCTTTTTCGTTCTATACCTTGATCATGTGCACACACCATAGGAATAGCAATCTCTGTGTTAACTTCTAGGATTTGCGTCGCTACTCCTTCTTCCACTATGCTAACAAGATTCTCACCTTCGTTCAACACCTCCTCCTCAACAACTTCTTCCAATTGATCTGTTCCATCCCTCGAGGGAGTGGGACCTTCATAAGACTTACTACCACTTTCAGCTAAGTTAAGAGAGTTGTTTCGGGCATCCCTTTCATCTAGCATCTGTTGTATGTGTGCATGGGTGGCTTTGAATTCCTCGTCTCTTGCCTTACGCTCTGGTTCTCTTGCCTGAAATTCCTCGAGTAGGCGATTGGCTTTCTCTAGTAGTGTATCTTGTTGGTTTTGATGAGGTGGATACTGTTGAATGTTTTCAACCCAATGGTGGTTCCATACTTGTTCTTGTTGATAGTGATATGGCGTTTGTTGTTGATTATTCCCGATCCATTGATTGTTCCATCCTTGCTCTTGCGGGTATTGATATGGTTGTTGGTAAGAATTTATACCCCATTGTTGTTGTCCCGAAGAGTCTTCCCAATAGTCAAATGGACCAGGATTTGGGTAATGTTCTCTATACATCTTTAATTAAATTTCTTGATCATTACCTGAATAAAGCACCTGTAAAAACAAAACAAAACAAACACAAGCGTAAAACTGAAAAATAAAAATAAATGCAACTATCACTAAAGGATAAACACCGTGGTCACACGCTACCGTCCCCGGCAGCGGCGCCAAAAACTTGGTGGTCCTTTGTGTGTTCTAAAATAAATGCAAATGTAAATCGAACCACAACCGCAAGTGTACGGTTGTCCCAAGTAATATAGTTGATAAAACAGATTCGTTCCAAGGACGGGATGGTTGACTACAATGCTTATCTATTAATGATTGATGCACTTATGAAAGCAAATAAAGATAATATGTTTGTTTGGTTTTGTATTAATCCTAAGGAATGAAAGACTAATGCGAAAATGTAAATAAATAACTAAGACGCAAGTAAATAAAAGTGATACGCAAGTAAGAGCAGGTAGTACTTGAGAGACGCAAGGGTTTTCCTAACTATCATTCATTTCATACATTGTTTAAGGGACAAATTGGTAAATTTGTATTGGTCGGGATTCTATAATCTCCTTACCCCCGTCAGGGTGGACTAAGGAGCAACTCTCAAATGCTACAAACCCCGTCAGGGTGATTATAGTCCACTCTCAAGTGTTTAAGTTCAAATTACCCAATAGGCCATAGGTTTAATTAAGCTCGTCAGAGTCAATAATTTCTAACCTACATTCATTAACTAGTTCGGTACCTAAACCCCCCGTCAAGGTGATCCAATCGCCACTAATTGGAATAGCTTAGATACTAAGTCCTATCATTGATTGATCAGGTCAAAAATAGTAGATAAAGCGCAAATTAAAGAAAAATACCATTCACCCAATTTGATTTAAATAATAATAATCCCAAATCCAAATGTATAAAATGAAATCAAATTGGGATTAACCCATTATGCGGTCTCAAGCACTAATTTAGTTTAGCTCATAATAATTGAAAAGATAAAAACTAAATTAAAATAAAAGAAATTCATATTTGATTACAAAATTAAAGATAAGAAAAACCTAATTTCCGGAATAGGAATGACTACGAACGGAGCTATAGACCCACTCCAGCTCTTGTAGCTTCTTCTTCTTCCTTCCGTTGACTTCTCTCTGGTGTTTAATCTTGTAGAATGTGAATTGTCTTGACACTCTCTTCTAAGGATTTGTTGATTTGAAGAACAAAGTGAGAGGTGAGAAATAATGAGGTCAAAATCTCCTTTTATAAGGTTAAAAACGGATTAGGGCTTGGACCTAATAATAAAACACTAATTAAATGTCCAAGCCCAATTTCTAAGCCCAAAATCCCGTAACTGCTGATACACCTTCACTAAAACGGCTTTTCCCGATGCGTTACAACTCCGATTGACCTCATTCCAGTTGCTAAAGTTCCGTAACTCGATAAGGAATGATTTCTCTTCAAAGGTCAACAGCTAAATCATCGCTTAAGCACCTCGAAATCAGCAATCTATGGCCTGGAAAATGGATTTTCAGCTCTAAGAATAATATCTTCGGGATTTATCTTCGAGTTTTGACTCTATCTCTTGATCTTTGACTTTCTTCTCGGATTCCTCTTCTAGCTAACATCTAAAACCTGTAAAATCTTCACTAAAAATACCAATATTACGCGCAAAAGCTTAATAAATCAAAAATGCTAGAAATAAAAGAGGAAAATCATATTATTGCATATTAGCACCAAAAGTCTATCAAATTGATTAAATAAACACCAAAAATGATGTCTCCTAAGGGTCGAAAATACGAACAATTAAGGAGATATCAGATATTGAGTATGTGATTGTAGACGTTGGGGGTAGACAACCTAGAAGCATGCAAGGGTCCACGCCATATTGCGTAAGAATATGGAGTGAAACTCGTTGAATAACAATGGGTAATCAAAGAGAAGAAAGATTTTATATCATAAAATACGGTAATCAAATGTCACGATAGATATTTGTTTCTCTATGAGAACAAATGGAGAAGATACACAACTCCATACAAAGTATCGACCAAGTAGAATGGTAGGTGGGTGATTTCCTATTAATCTATTATGTGGAGGAGGTGAGTTTAAGTGGATAAGTAATGAAAAGGCCTCAAGACAAGTTTTGGGAATGTTCTCACGTCGAGCTTAACAACATGATAAACACAAAAGTGCTTCTTGGGAAGCAATCCAAGGTCAAAATGGGCAAAATACGCTTTTTTATCGATTTTCTTAATTTAGCGTATAATATTCCAGTTGTTTAGATTTTAATTAGTGTATATTACTCATAACAAGAAGGGTAGTGGAGTTTGCTTTATGTGCATGTCAAAATAGGTGAGGCTCGAGGTAAAAAATGAAGGGTAAAATGAAGAAATAATGAAATACTAGAATATTAGAACCCCTACTAGAAAATCATAGGGTACAGGTACATCAGGAGAACTTTGTATAATTAAAACGAAAAAATCACCAGATTTCAAGGTTTCTCTAGGAGTTATAAAAAAAAATAAGAAATTGAAAAAAAAATCCACAAGGGATGTGGTATACCATGGTAACAACACGATATACTGCACGAAGCTGGACATAGATCAGTGGATTCTCACAAAGATGAGAGTGAAGTATTTGGGATTTTCATGGTATGTCACAAGCATATCAGTGATGGGCATTGTCCGGTGGAACTAGGCACTCCTTTTCAAAAAAAAATGAAAATATTCGAGAGGGCATTACTTTACGCTCAGTTGCCAAACTAAACTTTTTCTTGAACCTAAATCATATATCTTTTCAAGATCTATCCAATGACACACCCCACGTCTTGATAGGAGCTCTTACTAGAAAGTTATGTTCAAATCATTGAGAATCTATAGAATTGTAATCTTACATTTAAATTCTTGTTTTTTCCTTTTTCTTCATTTGAAATTTGTGTTTCTTCACATAATGAGCACTGTGTCTCCTTCATTATTGCTTATTTAGTACTTGTGATTCATTTTTATCTTGCATGGAGTTGTGATTATTGATTATATGCATACTTTGTGTATTTCTCCTTAATATTTGATTGATATTTGTGCATTGAAACACACATAAATGTTGCATTTTGGTTAGATTATAACATCTAGACTTGTTTATGCAGTTTTGCGCTTAAATTATTCCAACTACTAATCAATATAGAAGTTGTAGTTTCATAGAAAATGTACATCAGTGCTGCAACTACAATATTGTAGTTGGGGCACATTGTAAAGTTTTTTCTGTGTTTTTCTTTTCTAGCTTCCCTATTCTGTGTGTCTTTATTTGTTAACATCACACTTGTTCTGTTATACACCTTATATGAAGCCTACTCGAATGATTATTCAATTCAGATAGTACAAGACATTTTGTGTCTTGGACTTGCTCGTAGGCTATGTGGACAAGACCTCGTACGAAAAGACCAGAAGACCGGACGAGGGTGCATGGAAAATGAAGACAATATGTGAACGATGTGGTTGTCTAAAAAACCATAACACAATGACGTGTGATTTACCTTTGAAGTAGTTATTTCATGTATTATGTTTTTTTATTCGTCAAGAACTACTACTACAAATCAGTTTTGCAATTACAGTATTGCAACAAAAAAACAGAGCTGGAAAAAACATAATTCGAGCTCATTACCTCGTTTTTAAGTTTAAACTCCTTGAGATTGTTAGGTTATTAACTTATGTTGACAGTTTAGTATGAAGTCCATGCAAAAATCTAGTAAAATTGATGATTAATCATAAGTGTGTGTTATAGATATTATGTGTGTTCATAGAAGAAAATTTCTAAACAATGGAATGGTTTAAAAGTTAGTTATATTACAAATGAACTTAATTATATAATTGATGATTTACGTTAGTATTTAAAGAAATATTTTAAGTAAGATAATTCATTATTGGCCTAATTTTAAAATTAAGATGTTATATTAAACTTAAAATAAATATGAAAATATTATTTAACCTATTTTAAAAAGGATAGATTAGATTCATGTGCTAAACATGAAATTATTTTATTTTATTTCTTCTTTAATTTAAATGACTATTATGACAAATATAAAGTTAGCTTTTCTTTATCAAAAATTATTGTACCCTAAATAAGGGTAATCTATCTACTTAGGTATCTATTTTTCTTGGTAGGGGGACTCATAGGGAAATGGGCATGCCAATAATGTGAGATATTTTATATTTATACTATAAAATAATAATAAAATCTGTCACAAATGTGACAGCCATTTATTAAAAATAGTACTCTGTTGCCTTCTCTCGCCTTTGTTTTTTTTTTTTTTTTTTTTTTTTTTTCTTTTTTTTTTCGATGTATGGGTGTCCGGGCCAGCTTACGCGCACCACGACTAATCCCATAGGAAATATACACGCCTCCTCATGCATACTCCCACTTAATCAGAACTAGGTTATCCATGTTCAGGGAGGAGACTCGAACCATGCACCCCTTGCTTACCCCCTTTAAGGGCTCAAGAAATAACACGGCTGAGGGGATTCGAACCCTGTACCTCCTAGTTGAGAGACAGGGTCCTGGCCACTGAGCTAGTCCCAGTGGTTTCTCGCCTTTGTTTTGTTCAGCTTAGCACGACCGACAGCTCTACAAATGATATGGGACCCCACTTCATATAGTCCACCAACTACACTGCCAAGATTAATCATTTTGTTAATTTTTAATCACTCACATGCTTGATTATTATAGTAGCACCGAATCTCCAGTTCAAAGAGATCTCAAAGCACGGTGTGTTCTTGAGAGAGAAAGAGAGGAAATACACCGTTATTGAAATCTCTCTCCTCTCTCACACACGCGGAGTTGAATCTAGAAAATGGCGGAAGATCCTATGCCTACTCGCTGGTCCTTTCAGGTATATATAAACATATATATGTATTTTTTGCCTTAATATTGCCGTTGAAATGCGAATTGAAATGTAGATACGCCTTCATTGTGTAAAATCTTAATCTGATGAACTTTGAATTATCTTTTCGAAATTGGAGTTAAAAAAAGTAGCAACCGAAATGATTTATCAAATTATAGTTATGTTTTGCATCACTAACTAATCAATCAAGTTAATGACTCGCTCTGTGTTGGTTCTCTATAATTCAACAAAGATCCGTTGATTTTTTTTGTTGTTTCATTTTTATGCCTTTTTTTAATGGATTTGCTCTTTATAAGTATACTTTGAGACGTAATTTATATAATTAACATGTGACGTTTGGTCAAATGGACATGACGGTAGTATTGGTTCTTTTGAGTAATTACTTTTTCTACTTGTTTAGTGTTAATTGTGTACAATTACTTTTTCAACTTGATTACTGTTAATTGCGTAATATTTATGCATATTCTAATAAATTCCATACAGATGGCTATTGATTAGTAATTGAAATAGTTAGGGTCTAATTAAAAGTAGGCTTTCAAAACATTAATTACATTTAGATGTAGAAACTTGTATTTATATAGAGTAATTCTTTGTGTGTATTTAGGATTTTAAGTTGTTTTATGATATGAAGTTTGGGAGGAAAAAGTTGACCAAGGAAGATGAAGGTCCCACAAATGGTCATGCTAACGGTAATGGAGCTTCAGCTAATGGGAGCAATGGACCTGAATTATCCGTTTACGAACAGTATCGCAATCAGGTAGTTAAATGTCTATTTATTATTATTATTTATTTTTAATTATTTTTGCTAACTTTTTGATAATGTTAAAACTTAGGAGAATCAAGGTTTGACTAATGGAGTTTCACCTAATGGAATACCTCAGAAGCCGTATGTTTTCTCTTAATTTGATCTATTCATGTATAGTCTAGTTTCTTAATAATGTTTGTTTTTTCCTTTACAGGCAAAAATCTTTACTTCCTCCTTTTGAATCTGCTGAAATGCGTACTTTAGGTGAAAGTTTAAGCAGGTAATAAATTAACTGCATATCCCTGTTATATTTAGGTGAACGCTAAAATCTAAAAGTGGAAAAATCTTTCTTATGATGTTTTATTTCAGGGATATAATTCGTGGAAGTCCAGATGTTTCGTGGGAAAGCATAAAAGGGTTAGAAAATGCTAAAAAATTATTAAAAGAAGCCGTAGTTATGCCAATTAAATATCCCAAGTAAGACCTTATTCACAATCAACAAATAAATAGTAAAATATAATAAACCTTATCTTTCTTTTGATTAGGTACTTTACTGGTCTTCTAACACCATGGAAAGGTATCCTCCTTTTTGGTCCTCCCGGAACGGGAAAGGTTAGTATTTTTGTCCTTTTTTAGTTTCCTAAAAGTTAGTTTTATAACCTATAAATGATAAAAACAAATTATATTTGTAGACTATGTTGGCAAAAGCTGTTGCAACGGAGTGTAATACGACTTTTTTCAATATATCAGCATCATCTATAGTGAGCAAATGGCGTGGTATGTTTTATGTTTTAGTAGTTTCTCAGAATATATATTTAGTTTTTTTAATTAAATTTAATTTTCATTAAGGTGATTCGGAAAAATTGGTGAAAGTACTTTTCGAATTAGCAAGGCATCACGCACCATCAACTATATTTCTAGATGAAATCGATGCTATTATTAGTCAACGTGGTGAAGGACGTAGTGAACATGAAGCAAGTAGACGATTAAAAACTGAATTACTTATACAGGTGATGTATTAGTATAGAAATGGATTTAATTTTTAATTTTTTTTGTATAAATTATTAATGTTGTATATTAGATTGCAGATGGATGGGTTGACTAAAACAAATGAGTTGGTTTTTGTTTTGGCGGCAACTAATTTACCTTGGGAACTTGATGCAGCTATGCTTCGACGACTTGAGAAACGGGTGATTTTTATTTCTTTTTAATTATTATATAACGTGGAGATTTAATCCTAATTATAATTGAATTATTTTATTTGTAGATCCTTGTACCTCTTCCGGAACCAGAAGCAAGGAAAGCTATGTTTGAAGACTTATTAATATCTCCACCTGATTTAAAGTCACTTCCTTATGATTTGTTAGTTGAGAAATCGGAAGGTTTTTCAGGTTCGGATATTCGGTTATTGTGTAAAGAAGCTGCTATGCAGCCTTTGAGACGTGTAATGGCTATTCTTGAAGAAGAAGACGAAGTTGTAGCTGAGGATGGTATGTTTTTGTTTGTTTTTTTTTTTTTTTTTTTTTGTTTTTTTTTGTTTTTTTGTTTTTTTGTTTTTTTTGTTTTTTTGTTTTTTTGTTTTTTTTGTTTTAGATATGATAAAAGTAAAAGTATGTTGGGTTTTTACAGATTTGCCGATAGTTGGGGAAATTACACATGAGGATATTGAGGTAGCTTTGAAGAATACGAGGCCTTCTGCGCACCTTCTTGCTCCTCGTTATGAGAAGTTTAATAGCGATTATGGAAGCCAGATACTGAAATGAAGACGAAGACGGACATTATGATAATCTTTGTTAATTGTTTGTTGTTTGTTTTTGTTAATTGTGTTCTAAATAATACAGAAGTTGATGTGTTTCGCTGTTATTGTTGTTAAGTAGCTATGGACGAATGTTTAAGGTGGTTAGGACCAATCCTTTTAATGAGGTTGTTATTGTGTACTTGAAAAATATTTGAAGTTTTATAATTCGTAAATTCAGTTGGCTGTTATAGGTACGGTAGAGTACAAGTCGGGTTTGACCCAGGGTAAACACCATGGTTATTACTTCGGTTCTTGGAAATGAAGGGTAATTCAAGGGTAGGGTAAAATAATGGGCGATTAATCAAAAGGTCTATCAAACTTCCCTTATAAGGTCTAGTTCACTTCATTAACAATTTAGGCTCAGGTCTAGAATACATTTTAAAGTTGTAATATACTACACTGAGTGGTGCGGCATAATTAATTGGATTAATTGGATTGTGCGACACAATGCAATAGGTTATGTGACACAATTCAATGAGTTTTGCAACACATTTCAATGGGCTTTGTGACATATTTTACTGGGTTGCGTGACCAATAACCCCAAACTCCCTTGAAAGTTTATCTTTGTATTTTGATAGCAGTTTCTCGCCATGGTTGTTGATTTTCCTCAATTGATTTTGCCATTGATTTCATAGCTTTCGTGGCTATTACACTTGAAAGAGAAAAGAGATCATAGAAGGTGAATAAAAACCCAATCAATTTATGTTTTTAGTATATTGAGTAAAAGCCCCACAAAGTAACATTCGTTAGACCTTCTCAAACAGTTGCACCAAACAATTCAAAAAATGTAAAACCAAATTGCATGAGACACAAAACTTGCACGATATCCCCTCCCTATATGCGCATCACTTCTCATATGGTAAAAGGCTTCCAATTGTTACTTTATTATAGAAATTGTATGAAAATATAATAAACATCACGACTGTAATTAAACTTTAAACAGATAATTTTGAAAATTTGTAAAAGTATTGAGATTAGGTTAAAAATAATTCAATTTTTTAGCAATTCAATTGTAAAAATTATTTTTTAACCATAATTTGGGTTCTTCGATTGTTGATTGTGTAGCCAAGCCGAGTTGAAGATGGTGGAGAATGGTCTATGAGTGGTGGCGGTTTCTTGTGCAGGTGAGCAACTTGGTAGGAAAGAGATTTTATTTTTGTTTTTTGTTCGAAGGCGAGTCTGAAAAAAATGAGATTTAAGTGTTATGTTTCATTGTTTTTCAACGTTTCTGGTTGTATACATTTATTTTTTGTTTTTATTTTATTTTATAAGGTTATATTAGGTATATCATAACTCTAAAATAATATTTTAAATCTTATTTATCTAAACTTTTGAGCTGGACTTCTTAAGCCATGATATGTTAGGTTATGGACCTAATTAGTAATGATCTCTATAATAATTTTACCCTTAGATTAATCTGAGTAATCATCCGGTAATCCTTAGCCTACCCCATTGGTCAACCTTAGTAAAAAAAAAATAAGTTTGTATAATCTATTTATTATAGACTATTAATATTACAAATTCGATATTTGTGAGACAAATAGTTCGAAATAAGTTAAAAAGTCTTAAACATTAAATAATTTGTTTCAAAAACAAAAATCACAAAATAGATTTCCTTGACAAAGTAATTAACTTCAAAATTCTTTAAAAGCCTAGGTAGAATGGGGATTCGGCAGTCGTTTCACGTGCTCGATAAGTTTTTCTAAACCTGTTCAATCCTATATTCTCATTGGCACATATCACGTGTTAAGTTCATAATGTATTAAGTTCATAAGTTAATTTAGAATGTTTAGGTCTCAATATACTCAGATTAATCATCGTCCCAAAAGTTTTAGGGACTGAAATGCAAAGTCTTACTACACTGAAACTCCCAAGAAGTTTTACCTCTTTTAATATCATCACAAGCCTCGAGTTTACCTCATTGACCTCAAAAGGGGTTAAATTATAAATAGAGAATTCTAGAAAACTATCTCGATAGTATAACAGTGTTACGAACAAGGAGACACCTACATTTGGCAACCCAAACCACCGTTTTATAACACAAATATATAATGGAATTGCGAACTGGGATTATTTGGTCATTTTCTTTGTAAATTATCAAAATATTATGGAATTCATGTCGAAGGTTTCTATAAGAAGTAGCAAGTGAACTAGTATAAAGTAATTAAGTAAAAAGAACAAATTTAAGGTATATTTAAAGTAAAACGTACCAAACTCGGTCTTGATTTTCTCAATGATGTCCTTGACAGCTCGTAATATGATATGATCGAGTCACACAACCAGTTTTGCATGCACGCAAGGGGATCTACTGTATCAGGGTTCAAAGAATTCTGAAAGGAATCAAGAACTCTACCCATGCACTAAATGCTGATTCAGAGGCTACTATAGATACCGAGTGCGCCAATACATTACGAGTTGTGAGGGAAAACACCAGGAATCGTTGCAAATTAGCCTTCCACCATCCCAATACATCAATTTTTTATTTAACACCCTCAACAATCACCTCAACCTCAATCTCCTCTTAAATATACTTATCTAGTTCAGTTTAACCCATACCGGTTTGGATAGTACCATGGAAAGATTTAGACTGAGCTAGATGGAATTAGAAGGAATGTAAAAAGGAGAAGGAGTCTCAAGTAATAACATGATGGTTTGGGTTCCAACCTGACAACCATCAGGTTGGCAATTTTATTTGTAATTTGCAAACATGAGCTACAATGCAAATGAGATAATATTAAGTAACCCATGGGATTAAGTACGACCATACATCTAATATAAACAATACTCAACATACAATGTCTTCTTTCTTGGGTCTAAAATAACATGAATGAAAAGTAAAGGAATCATATTGGACTTCAAAACCCAATATTTTTCAAACTTCTTTTTCATACTCAATGCCATAATATCTAACATTGGAACATCACCACGCCCTAACATAACAATAACTTGATACAAAATTGATATTTCATCAAAGAAACAGTTAGAAGTAACGAATAGGGAACCCAAAACCATAGAGTTATTTCATAGAACTATTAAAAGAATTTCACAAAGTCGATCATTTACCTAATCAACTACATCATGAAGTCCCTTACACAATTTCAAAGATATATTTGGTAAACATCATATCCACTTTGAACAATTCATAGAACGCCTTCTCATAATTCTTGAAACTCTTTATCAATAAGTAATTCAAATTCCACATGGTTGCAACGTCAAGACACACAATGTTCTTGGAAGAAATGTTAGACAACTTAACATATCGTTTAAATGTCAACAAGTGGCTAGGAGAGGATCTAACATATCTAATGACATCACATATCTTTCTAATGGACTGAATATGCGCACACCTTTGAATATGCAAGTAATCATGGGCACAAATGATTGTTTTGGGCGCAACTGATGACTCATCGACCAAATACTTAACGTTAAGTAATTAGGACAGTGAGAGCCAATAAAAAATATATTTCCCAATGATATTACACATCTTCAATTTTTTACATTTCCTAATATCCCAATTATCATCAATGAAATGACATGTTACACACATATAAGTACGATTCCGAATTTAAGTTCATGTGTCAGTGGTCAAGTTAATTCTTTTACCTTTTAAAAAAGTTTTTTTTTTCACAGTGTATCTTTATTACATCCCTATCCATAGTGTATCTAGAGGGCATTTTAAATAGGTGATGTAAAGTAAAGAAAAATTTCTTGAAACCTATTCCATGTATAATCCTAAAAAGATGCTCATAAAAATTACCAATTTATCCAAGGCGTTCCTAGAAGTCTCTAATGAGAAAACATAAGTGGCTAAACCACCACCCCAACATTCAGATCAATAGGTTTAACATCTAACTGAGACTGACCAGGTTTTGGAGTATTAAAAGGGTAAAGTTATAAACTAGGGGAGAAATCAGAGAAGAGATGGATTATGAGGCAACATACTTATATCGACGACCACCATATAACTTTATCCTCTAGAACTCATTTTTCTACGAACCCTCCTACATTGAGAAACTAATAGTCTCTTGAGCTTATTTGAAACTTGGTGGTATGTCATGTATGATTGAAGATGATAGTACTATGCCATGATCTTTACTATTAGTTTCCTTTTGATGCTCTTGTATACTATGATGGATGGTTGACTTATAGGTTTTTCTTGACTAAGTTCAGTTGTTACATTATCGTGGTGACAACGTTTTAAGTTTGGGGGTATCTGATATCTCCAAATCATGAGTTATTTACAATTATCTTGAGACATAATTTGTTTACTTTTTGGGTTGTTAGATGTTATTTTTTGAGAAAATACACTTTGATGTGCATTGGTTATATATCGAGTTGTTAATAGCCGTTTTGAGATTTTTAACGACTTTCTTAGTATAGATTGAACACAACACAATTACAAGCTTAAACAGACACAATGCATGCAATTAAGATAAAAAAAATTCAGATACAAATTCCATGAGTCATCCTCTAAAAATCTCAAGTCAACAAAATGATCAACCTCGATGAAGATAGACAAAATATAGAGAAAATTTCCAATGTAGTTGCCTGACCAGTAGGCGATCAAAGAAATCAAAAGAGGTAGAATGTGTGTCGCCTACTCGTTGCCTACTCCATACTCGGAAAATAGTAGGGGACCACACAAAGACAAAAGAGTCGGTGAGCACGCCACCTAGATGTCACCTACTTTCTGTTAGCCTCACCTTGTTTTTATTCCCGTTTTAATATTCGACAAATCATCATTTAAACTAAAATTCATTTGGTATCACTTTAAAGGTTTTCCAAAACCCCTCATTATATTAGTTGTGTTTAAATCCTTGGACTTTAGCTTGAGATTCAAAAGAACAGTGCCGCGGTACACCGGACGAGACACGCGGTACACCGCAGAGCCACGGACCAGAGACGCGGTGCACAGGATAGCCCGTCAGTAAGCTAATGAAAATGCACGGTACACCGGACCAAGGCGCGGTACACCGGACTGAGGCACGGACCAGGGACGCGGTGCATAGGATGGTCCGACCAGTAAGCTTGAAGTTTAGACGAACGTTTTCGCGGTGCACCGGACCATACCCGTGGTACACCGCAAGAAAGGGTTTTCTGCACTATTACTAGAGGACAAAGCTTATATCCGTTGGAGATAAAATAGATCCGTTAGATAGAAGCCTATTGACCGTTGGAAGATATTTTCAGCTATAAATTGGACCTCATTCAAGACACAACTCAAGCCTTCCATCTACCAATCTTAAGAGCAATTAATATTATCATTCAAGGAGGTTTCAAAGGAGCATTCAAGTCATATTCATTGTGAAGCTACATAGTTCATATCCACTCTTTTAGGAGTTTAGTTACAAAGCTTTTATAAGCACCCCCAAACACTTTTTCCTTTCCTCTTAGTTCTTGTAATAGATTAAGAGAGTAGTGTGAGCATAGGTTTTATGCTTGGTTCCTTGTGTTTGTGATAACACAAGTGTATTTCCTTCAAAGGTTTTTGAAGTGGTTGTAAAGGGTTTGTAAACTCACCCGGTTAAGAGTTACGAAGATTAGTTGAGAATCTTGCAAATCCTAAGGAGGCTTCCTTAGGTAGTGGATGTAGGGAAACCGAACCACTATACATCGTTGTGTATCGTATTCTATCTCTACACTCTTTACATTTCCGCACTCTATATGCTTGATAAAATGCCTACATGAATAGTTTGATAATATTGTCTTTTAGGATTATCTAGTTCTTTACTATTTAGTTTGCTAAAACAATAGGATTCAAATTAGCTTTTAATTTTATTTACTTGAAATAAAATTAGCCGATTAATTTCTATTGTCCTATTCAACCCCCCTTCTAGGACGCATATAGACTATCACTTTCCCACTTATCAAGGAACATGTAGGCATATAAATGAAAAAGTTGTTCACCTGGGAAAAAATTATTGGCCTACGACCCAAATTATCGTTAAGCAAAGGCATGCAGGCTGAAAAAATCACACATTTAATGGAGTAAAAAGTTCAACACAATTTTCTCTACAATAGTGAAATTAAGTCTCCCTTATCGGTAATCACAAACATTGGGTCTTCATCAGAAGCGATCTTCTCAACATCAACCATGGGATCATCAATCCCTTCTTTATCAATTTTTAGTCCTAAGAGAATCATATCAATTGCGACAATCTCCATCACCACTTTCTCTACCTGCTCTGAAAAACAGACAAAATCCTGCACATCTTGACTAAAGTCCCCAGTTTCCACCAATAGATTGTTCAGCAGGACCGAGTAAACAACTATCTCAGGACAATCTAGTGCACGCAGCGAAGGCCAGGAAGGTTAGTAAAAGGGAAATATAATAGGATGTCAGGATATTTGCTCACAAGATGACGAGACTTATTTAAAAACTGAGAATAGGGTTGCGTTAGAGAGAAACTTGGTCACTTGGTAAATATAAGTATCAAGTAATTCCGGCTCTTTGAAAACAGGTATTGCCTTAGCAACCCTAGAAATAGGTGATAAAGATTCCTCAATGGTAGTGGGAATGTAGATTCTAGCTCAATACCCTCGCGCTTTTCACGAACTAGGCCTCGATGCCTCACCATAATTCAACTGGGTAGTTGATAAGAAATATTTGTCCTTAGTGGTCGCTCCTAGAGTGTGATGAAAGTCAACACTAATAAGAGGAGTAACTAACTGTAAGTGTACGGGTCGTTCCAAGTAATAGATAAGTAAATACGTGTATTCGTCTCCATAGGGATAACTAGATTAGGATTAACTGTTTAAATAGAAAGTAGAAATTATTGCTAAAACAATAAAAGTAAATATTTATTTGGTTTTTGATTGTTTATGACTAAAGCGCAAACAAATAAAACTAATTATAACTAAACTAAAGGAATGAAAATGCAAATAAGAGATTTAGATGAGAAGATAACTTTAGAATCTCTAGTAATCCCCATAACTATGGATTTATGCGTTTATTAAGGGCAAATGGGTAATTTAGCAATAGTCAGGAATCTAAAATTCTCCTAAATCCCGTCAGGGTAAATAGGGTGCTATCCTACAATGCTAGAGAACTATACCGAGTGACCCTACAACACTTTCAGATGAGTTAATTCTAACCAAATTGACAATGTAGTTAGTTAAAGCCTCCCGACTCTATAACGCACACCGAACAATTATATACGATTTTCCACAAACTGACCCCCTCCGGGGAGATAGCCGGCTTACTAAACCCAACCCATTACTTGGCCTTCGTAAGGGTTTTAAATATCATATATATATATATAATAAATGCATTTAATCAACTTATTTAAATTTTAAAATCCCAAAACGAAATAAAAATATACTCCCAAAAGTTAGGGTTCATACATGCAGCATTCTCAAACTACGAATGACTTAGTTCATAATCAAATAAGCAAAAATAATAAGTGGAAGTACTAAAGTCATGCTTAAAACAAAAAAAAAAAATCTAATTTGATTGAAGGGATTCGGATTCCGGTTGATGGAGAATTGTGAAATTCTTCTTCTCCTTCTTCCTGCCTCTACTCTCTTGCTTCCTGGCGCGTTTTGCTTTTCTATAATATGAATTGTCTGTTTAATGACCTGAAATAGAGTTTATATAAATGTATAAAATAGATTAGGCCCATGGGCTTAATTAAGTGATTAAAAGGCCCAAATCCGTTTGAATTAATTTGCAACTACACAACACCACTTCAGTAAATCGGCCATAACTTTTGTATAGTAAGTCAAAACCCACTGGTTCCACTTCTCAAATTTCACTGACTTCAAGACCTACACTTTTTATTTGAACCACCAAGTCTGAAACCTCACCGATTAGCCTTGACAATGGAAACAAGTGACAATTTTACTCTTTCTAAAACTCCTCCACCTTTACTAAAGTGATTTATTTTGCTCTTTTAACTCTTTTTTGTGGTTTTGGAATTGAATCTTCACTTAGGGCCCGTTTGGAAGTGCTTATTTTAGAGTAAAAAAGCGCTTTTGGAATAAAATTCAAAATTTAAAAAAATTATTAAAAATAATCTTGAAATCTAAAATTATTTTAAGTGCTTTTTTTAAGAAGCACCTATTTGGTGCTTCTCAAAAAAGTGCTTTTCAAAGTAAAAAAAACTCTTAAAATGCTAAAAGCACTTTTAAGTGCTTCTCCAAAAAAGCACTTCCAAACGGGCACTTAGTCTCTTCATCTTGGTGCCTCCTGGAATCCATATACCTAAAATTTCACACTAAACAAACAAATTAACGAACAAAAACTCTAAAAGTAGTAATAATCCCAAGACCAATGAAGAAAGTGCATTATATCGAAATAAGATGATTAATCTATTAACGTAGTCCATTTAAACCCTACAATAATGTCTCATAGGTAGATTTTCTATCAAAAAATAGGGAGACATCACTAGCCATTTAGTGGCCTAACTCATGGCTAACTCTCTTACTCGTCATCTCTTGACAACCATCACCACTCACTCAGCTAGTACTGTATTCAGATAATGGTAATAACATTGAAAATTAAGTTAGTCGGTCATGTGGATCAATTATCAAATTACATCTTCGATCACACCGAGCTCACAAGGAGGTGGAGTCTCAACCCTACCAATTAAACATACAGTCGGAAACACGTGTTGTGAAGGACATGAATAGAGAATTAAATGATAAATTCAACCAGAAGAATATAAGCCATTATTTTTAATACTTGACACTCGATTGAGATAAGTTAGAGATCATATCAATCAAATATACTCAGATAAGAAATGAACTATAAATAAAATTTCTCGTCTAAATAGAAGTCGACTATGATTAAGCATATAAATTTATGTGGTGATCATTCCACAGTACATATATCTCACTTTTCTCATCTCTAATTCTTTCAGTATTATCACACGCATCTCATTTTTTTTGCACCTTAGTGATTATACACTATTGGCGTCCTATTTCTCATACAGATTTAAGCGTCAAAATGTTATTGTGAGAACACCTATTTTTTTACCCATACTTGTGTTTTACAAATACAAAAAATTAACTGTCTACCACCACCAACAAAGATTCATCTTTTCTTGTTCTAATCGAGTCATTTTTCGACTCCTATTAAAAATATAAGACCAAAAAAACACCCTCTATACAGTAAAAAATTGCTCTGATTTTATCAGCAGTCAAGGTGGCTAACAGACCGGTTCTACCGGTCCACTGAACCGGCGCTACAGTGTATACGGGAGCTGGTCCGAACCAGATCAACAGTATATCGATCTGGTTTAAAAAATATATATGGGAGAAGAACCAGAACGGATCAGACCGATAACTAGATATATATATTTTTCTTTTATTCATTACAATAACAACACTCACCAAACCCACCGCCCCTTTAACTCCCACCTCTCTCTCTCTCTCTCTCTCTCTCTCTCTCTCTCTCTCTCTCTCTCTCTCTCTCTCTCTCTCTCTCTCTCTCTCTCTCTCTCTCTCGTCTTTACTACCTTCGCCAAACCCACCGGCCCAATTCACTACCCCTTATCCTTATTTTCTCTAATTTCTTACCTGAAATTGCTTCACTAAGCATTGATGTTGGTTTTGTAAATTATGGTGGTAGTGGTGTGTTGTATAATATGTACTCTTCTTTCTACTTTCTTCTGAAATTGGTTAATTCATCTATGATTCTGGTTCTTTAAGTTATGATGGTGGTGGTGTGATCTATCATCTCTCTATGGGTTTGTATCTAGTTATTGAATATATTTATTTTTAAATTACTAATCTTGGGGTTTTTATCAATGCGTGTATTATGAATCTCTGATTTCTGAGGATTAAGATTTCTGAAAACTATTAATGGTGTTTTAATCAAGTAAGCTCTATTTTCTGTAATTTTATATTTGTCTGTTGAAGATTTCTAATTTTAATTAGTGTTTTTATGTTTGCATGTGAATCTCTATGAGATTTGATGAAGACAAGATCAAGTTGGTAAATTATGATGGATTAAGTATGTATTCAGTGGGTAAGTTATTTTTTAATTGATGAATAAAGTCCCTGGAGTTTTTGAAATTGTGTAAGTCCATTATGGGATGCGAAATTGATATTATAAGTCCTTGAGTTATCTGCTTTTGTTTATATAAGTCCCCGTGCTATGTGTAAAAGATACTTTAAGTCCCTTAGTTATGCGAAATTGATACTTTTAGTCCATTTCTTATACGAATTTGATACTACAAGTCAATCATTTGTGTGAATTTGATTTTGTAAGTCCATGTGATTTGCGAATTTGAAACTATAAGTGCTTGAGTTATGTGATTTTGTTTATATAAGTCCCTGTGCTATGTAAAAAAGTTACTTTAAGTTCTTGAGATATGCGGAATTTATACTTTAAGTCCTTTCTTATGCAAAATTGCTACTATAAGTCCCTGGTATGCAAAATTGATACTCTAAGTCCTTGATTTATGTGATTTTGGTTATATAAGTCCCTGTGCTATATGAAAAAGTTACTTGTAGTCCTTCAGTTATGAGAAATTGATACTTTTAGTCCCTTTGCTTTTGGAAATTGAGACTATAAGTCCCTGAGTTATGTTATATTTATAGGATAAGTCCCTGTGTGATGCAAAATTTATACTATAAGTCCATTTGGTATGCAAAATTGAGACTATAAGTCCATTTGGTATGCAAAATTGAGACTATAAGTCCATTTGGTATGCGAAACTGAGACTATAAGTCCCTTTGTTATGCGCAATTGACACTATATGTCCCTTTGGTATGCGAAATTGGAACTATAAATTATTATGATTTTAGTCCTCCATGTGGTATGCGAAATTGATCATGTTAGTCATGTGTTATGCAAAATTTATTGTTAGGGGACTAAATTGTTTTATTTAACTAAACTCAGGGTTGAATTATTTGGTTTTTGACATAACTCAAGGACTTATACTGTCAATTTCACATGTAGTTTTTGTGAGGTAAGGTGATTGGAAAATTTATTTTGTTAAGATCAAGTAGTTGATGAATTATTGGAATTGACAGATATAGTTGAGGGGTTTTTGGAATTGATAGATATTTGTATTGATTTTTGAAAATTAGTTGAGGGAATTTTAGGAATTGACGGATCTAAAAGACTGCTTTCGAAAATGAGATGAAAGTTTTAGAAATTTGGAAATAAACCCCTTCTTTTGCAAAAATGATCAAAATATTTCAAAGAAAACAAGTTTGTTGCCAAAATTGCCCCAAAGTTTCAAAAATGGAATTTGTGGACCAAAAGTAAGTGAAAAAAAATCCTAATAAAGTTTTTAAAATGATGATTTTAAATCTGAAAAAAGGAAAAATGGTCCCTGAACGTTTAGAAGATGATGGTCTCGGTCCGAGTGTGATGACATTGCGGTAATATATATACTTGTAAGTTTGTATTAGTTGCAAAGTAACATGTAATTGCCAACTTTGTGTACTTAAAGTATTCAAAAATCTTTTATGGGCATACAATTCTGATCTGTGAAAAAGGAAGGTTATTTTTCAATTTATGATATGGTTTATGGTATATGATTTGGTTGGTATTGAATTGTTGAGTCCAACTTTCCCCAACCTTTTACTATGTAGTATTAACTAGTATGGATACTTGTCACTTCATTTTTAGTAAAGATCTTTTCACATCTATCCCAGTTCAGTCTTATAATTTATATTTTATTCTTTTGGTGAAATGTGTGTAATAATTTATTCCTTAGCTAAATTATATTTGTAACAAGTTTATTAATTATCCTTAGTAATTTATTTTATCAGTAAGTGTAATTAGTTGTGCAATTTGATTTATAAGATTCATTACACTTTATCAAACTAGTAGTCTAGGTACAAAGTTTGAAGAAAACAAGGTTTTTAAAATTGATATGAAAAAAGAGGGTCAATGAGAGTCAACTCACCTAAAAAATCCTCTCTACTAACTCATCCATTAACCTTTATTCCACTTTTCCTTTTTTAGATTTACACCCCTTTTTAGCTTCTTTTTTTTTTTCCAATTTTTGCTTTTCCTTATTCGGATTTGTTGTTTATCTCAAGAATTTTCTGGGATCTAACAACTTTTCCCCTCTCCCTCTCACAAAAACAACCACACCCACCCGTGCTCTACCCTCCTCCACATCACCACCACCTCTTCTCTGCCTAGATTTTTCGATTTTTCACCTTATTTTTCCTTTTACCGCTTTTGTTTCTTGACTCTCAAAATGACCAAAATGTTTAACACAGCAAAAATCAACAAGGTAGTGAATGGATCCATTAAGCAACCAAAATCGAAGACAAAATACCAAGATATTATGAAAGAGATCATGTCGCCGAGCTCAAATTTACTTAACACACATGAATCGTACAAGGATGAGAGAGAGGCGAGTGTTGAAAATCATGAGAAGAATGTGTCGGAGTGCGAAAATGAAGATATACAAGTTGTAGATCTGGTTGAACCCGAGAAAAGGAGTGAATCAAAGGGAGTTCCATGGTCACAATTATTTGGTTGTGCGAGCAATTCTATGAAGTTAGAACACCATGAGCTAGTAAATTTGGAAGGGAATAAAGTTATTAAACCACCAAAGGATGTTCTCGATGAAGGGTCTGATCAATGGGTGAATTGCCTAATTGGCCAATTCATCGATGCTCCGTGATGTCTCCTAATTTGTGATAGTAAAATATACTCATGAGACATCATTTTAGGCTTATTTATTAGTTTATAGGTTGATTTTAGCTTAATTTAGTGCACTTTCCTATTTTGGGTCTTGATTTGTAGAATTATTATTTTTAGAGCATATTGGGTTTAATTGTTTATTTAGTGTGAAGCTTTAAAGATAATTATGGAGATTAATTAGAGTCCAAGTCAAAGACAACAACTTATGGAAGGAGATATGCATGGAAATTGGAGATAAGGAAATAAAAGCTAAAAAGATGGAAAAGGAAAAGCTGCCTAAATCCGGGATTCTGCACTCACGTCTAAAGATTGGTGTTTTTACCTAAGAAATAGGCCGAATTTGGTAGTTTCCTTCTTATGGGTCTAGATAATTCTGTTGCGATTCTTTTGGTATCTCGTGGAGCAAAATCCGACCAATAACGAAGAAGATACACTCAAAACAACGCAGCAGTGTTTATCCTACGAATTTGAGTTGGGCCAGGAGTCCATTACTTAACTTATCTCTAAAGAAACGAATTAGGTCAACCTCTACACTATAAATACAGCCTCTTAACACTCTTAAATCATCCTTGGTGAAACCTTAAACCAAGAGGAAGCTTAGAACACAAGAGAGAAGTCTGGAAGGAGCTGTCATCAACAATGTCTTCTTCTACCTTTAGATTTGTAATTTCTTTCTTTTCTTTCATGAACTAATTTTCTTTAGCTTGAGTTTTTAGCATTAATGTATGAACCCTAGTTTTGATTGACATCTATCTAATTTGGGAATTCAATGTTTTAAATAGAATTATAGTTTTTATTCTCTGTTTATGTGTTTGGTTTTATATTCCGTGTTCTTGTGGACGGCCGCCATTAGAATTACCATCTAGTAATTAGGATTCCATTGACAACGGTGTTTAATTGCATGTTTAGCACATAACGTTTAGTTTTAGGTTTGATCTGACAACCCAACCTAGCTAGATAATCACTATGGTTTAGTCTTTGTGACTATTTACCAATTACAGGAAAAGTTTGCTTAGGAAGCCTTATTGACACAGGTAAATCCTATTTTAAACTACCGATAGCATATTGGGACCGATTAGGGAAATACTACATAATTCACCCTTACATGTTTAGAACGGCAAAACTAGTGGGGATTACATGCTAATAACTTAAGCTATATTCTCATATCACTTCTCTTCATATTTAATTTTCTGTCTTTAATTTCTTAGTTTTAGTTTAGTTTATTAGAAAATCAAAATAAATATTTATCTATCTCTTCTTTCTACTTGCGTATTATCTTTTCTATCTTTAATATCTGCACTTGATAATTTGCATAAGTTCTTTCTAACTTTCGTCAGTCCCTGAGGAACGAATCTTCTTATCATTAAAACTTGCATACGTCCTGTAATACTTGCAGTACAGTGTTAGCTTAGGGTGTGTATTTGCACTTATTTATATCATTAATTTATCACACCTTAGGCCACACCAAGTTTTTGGCGCCGCTGCCGGGGACTACATCATTAGTCCTTGTGCATATATCTTGTGCTTTTATTTTTAGTTAGTTCTATTTTACGCTTTTGTTTTTAGTTTTTGTTTTTCAGATTTAATTACAGATGGAGAATCCAAGGAGACTTGAGCTACCCATCGAGTTCAGAGTGGAGCCACGAGGAATTCGCACTCCAGAAATCCAAGCCGCTAAATTTAAACCTGATCCAGGGATGCTAACTCAATTTGTATCTCATGGATTATTCAGCGGAGATGCACATCAAGATCCGATCCGATATATTCAGAAATTCATGCAGATCTGTGATGCTTATATCGTAAGAGGAGTTACTAGGGAGCAAGTATATTACCTGATGTTCCAGTTCTTCTTGACCGGATGTGCAAGCGATTGGTATGATACCCAATACCCTCATGTTATTCCAGATTGGGACAAGCTTCAAGCAAGATTCCTAGACCGTTTTTATCCGGTTAGTAGACGTTTAAAAGACATGTTGGAGCTTGAACAATTTATACAGAAAGAGGAAGAGAGTTTGGGTGAAGCATGGTTACGATTTACAGATAAGAAGGCGAGATGTCCATATCATAGATCCCCGCCGGAATATTATATAACCTTGTTTTATGGAGGCCTTAATGATCAATCAAGAGAGAAAGCAGATTCATTAGGAAACGCAGGTTTTGTGTTACTAGATCCTGAAGAAGCTGAGTTGGGGATGGAGAGAATTCTTGAGAACGAGAGAAGTTGGCCAAAGAAATCAGCAAGGGAGAACACTTCGGAATCTCTTAAGCTTAAGGAACTGGCTAAACAACTCGAAGAGCTAACAGAACAAGCCCAAATACTTGCTCAGGTGAATATGGTACGCACAATTCCTTCATGTCTTGGTTGTGGATCAAGAAATCATGTGTGGGCAGGATGTATGAATAATCCAGCGGTAGCTTCCGTTCAATATCCTCAAGATAACTATTACTCTGATAGTTATGCTTGTCCTCAAGAAAGCTACACTAATTATCAACAACCTCCACAACAAAAGAGTTGGGTCAGAAAGCAAGAAACTTATCAGCAATCCCAACTTCAACCTCATAATCCTCCACAACCTATTCAGAAAAAGGCACCCATTGTTAAAACTTATCAAGAATCAAAGAACGATCCACCTAAACAATAAATGCAATTGGAAAAACAAGAACAACTCCAGAGTTTGGCTTCGAGTATGACTAAATTAATGCAAACAGTTGAGAAGAAAATAAGTCATAACCAACCAAAAGTTCGAACCCAGGAGAAGATTATCAAGCAACTAGAGCATACTATATCACAGATGGCGAGTACATTACAAACGAGGCCGAAAGGGCAACTCCCAAGTGATACTATTGCTCCTAGAGATGACTCTTGCCATGCAGTTGAATTGCGGAGTGGAAAACAACTGCCTCCACCACGACCAGAACAAGAACAAATCCCTATTCCAGAACAAAGGAGGGAAGAAACAATCAAAGATACAGTTGAGGAGGTAGTTAAACCAAAGAGTGTCCAAACCGAGACACCTGAGAAGACAAGAAAACATGTGGAACTCAATATACGCCCTCCACCACCATACCCTTCACGTGTCAGAAAGAAGGACAATGACCTGGAATTCAAGAAGTTCATTGACATGTTGAAAAAGTTGGAAGTTAATATACCACTTGTTGAAGCTCTCAAGAGGATGCCGACCTATATGAAATTCATGAAAGATATCCTCTCCAACAAGTGAAGTATAGAGACTGGGGAACCAATTGGATTACCTAGGGAGTGCAGTGCTATATGTCAAAATGAGTTGCCACCAAAACTAGAAGATCCCGGAAGTTTTACAATTCCTATCGGCATTGGAGATAGTTGGACCGGGAAAGCATTATGTGACTTAGGTGCGAGCATCAATCTCATGCCTAGATCCCTGTTCGAGAAGCTTAATATCGGAGAAGTAGTACCCACCTCTGTGGTATTACAAATGGCGGATCGCTCCCTCTCACGACCAATAGGTAAAATTGAAGATGTTTTAGTTAAAGCTGGCTCTTTTATTTTTCCTTGTGATTTTATTATCCTTGACTACGACGCAGATAAGAATGTCCCCATCATTTTGGGTAGACCATTCTTAGCCACGGGGCGTACACTAATTGATGTTGAGAATGGTGAGTTGATCATGAGAGTACAAGGCGAACAGATACGATTCAATGTGTTTCAGGCAATGAAATATCCTAAGGCGAAAGACGAGTGCTTCAAAGTAGATGTCATCGAAAAAATTACGCAAGAAGTCTTCAATGAAGAAAACTTAGATGATAATCTTAACGAAGCCTTAGCACCTGAAACACCAGAGGAACTCGAGATTTCCCCTGAAAAAGTTGTTGCATTGAACGTGCGAGAACTACTTCGGGAACCAGGTGACATTGAGCCAATGAAACAACCATCTATAATATGTCCACCTGTTCTCGAAGAAAAACCACTCCCAGATCACGTACGCTATGCATATCTAGGTACGAACAAAACTTTGCCTGTTATTATTTCTGCTAACCTTTCAGGTCCTCAAGAGGAGAAGCTACTTCAAGTACTTCGCGCAAACAAAGAAGCAATCGGATAGACTATTGCCGACATCAAAGGAATTAGTCCCTCCGTTTGCAAACACAAAATCATTCTTGAGAACGAAGGTGGGCGATCTATAGAGGGACAGAGAAGGCTCATGCCAGCTATGAAAGAAGTAGTGAGGAAAGAAGTTATCAAGTTGTTAGACGCAGGAATTATCTATCTGATTGCTAGCAGTGATTGGGTCAGTCCAGTACAATGTGTTCCAAAGAAAGGAGGTTTCACTACCATCCTTAATGATCAAGGCGAAGCCATACCATCAAGACCAGTTGTGGGGTGGCGAGTGTGCATGGACTACCGAAGACTGAACAAAGCAACGAAGAAAGATCACTTCCCGCTACCATTCATTGATCAAATGCTAGACAAACTTGCAGGGAGAGAATATTATTGTTTCCTTGACGGATATTCAGGTTATAATCAGGTTTGTGTAGATCCCCTTGATCAACACAAAACAACTTTTACATGTCCATTTGGTACTTTTGCTTATAGAAGAATGCCGTTTGGTTTATGCAATGCACCTGCCACATTCCAGAGGTGCATGATGGCTATATTTTGGGACATGATCGATAAATACTTGGAGGTTTTTATGGATGATTTTTCGGTGTTTGGAGATAGTTTTGATGATTGTTTGAATAATCTTGAGAGAGTCCTTGTGAGATGTAGAGAAAAAGATCTTGTGCTTAATTGGGAAAAATGCCACTTCATGGTTCAAGAGGGAATTGTGTTGGGACATAAAGTTTCGAAGGCAGGAATGGAGGTTGATCGTGCTAAAATTGAAGTTATCAAAACACTACCACCTCCGGTTTCTGTTAAAGGAGTGAGAAGTTTCTTGGGTTACGCAGGATTTTATCGACGATTTATTAAAGATTTCTCCAAGATCGCCAAACCGCTTTGCTCTTTACTTGAAAAGGATACTCCTTTTAATTTTACTGAAGAATGTCTTCAAGCGTTTTTGACGATTAAGGAAAAACTAATCTCTACACCTATTGTTATACCTCCTGATTGGAAGGCTCCGTTTGAACTTATGTGCGATGCTAGTGATCACGCTATGGGTGTTGTGTTGGGACAGAGGAAAGACAATATTTTCCACACGATTTATTATGCAAGTAAGACTTTCAACGCTGCCCATATGAATTATACAGTAACGGAGAAAGAGATGTTAGCAGTGGTTTATGCTTTCGATAAATTTCGTCCCTATCTGGTTGGGAAGAAAACTATTGTATACACGGACCATTCAGCTATTAGGTACCTCATGGAGAAAAAGGACGCTAAGCCGCGTCTCATTAGATGGGTACTGTTGCTTCAAGAATTCGACATAGATATTCGAGACCGAAAAGGATGCGATAATCAAGTTGATGATCATTTATCAAGGCTCGAAGGATCTGATGCGAACAAAGAACCGTTGATGGTTAAAGAGATATTCCCTGATGAACAACTTTTTGCTATTAAACGTGCTTTTGTGCCATGGTACGCAGATCTAGTCAACCTCATTGTGAGTGGTGTTTTTCCCAAAGATTTCCACCCACAACAAAGACAAAGATTGAATCACCAGGCCAAACAGTACTATTGGGATGAACCATACCTCTGGAAGATTTGTAGTGACCAAGTGGTTAGAAGATGTGTACATGAAGGTGAAATGGAGAAGATCATTGAAGGTTGTCATAGTTCACCTTATGGAGGTCACTTTAAGGGCGATAGAACCACAACTAAAATTCTTCAATCCGGGTTCTATTGGCCCACCATACACAAAGATTGTCATCGTTTTGTCCAGTCATGTGACAGATGCCAGCACACTGGCAATATATCAAAAAGAGACGAGATGCCGGTTAATAACATTCTTGAAGTCGAGATCTTTGATGTATGGGGAGTAGATTTCATGGGACCTTTAGTCACTTCCTATGGAAATCTGTATATTTTGCTTCCGGTAGATTATGTGTCAAAATGGGTAGAAGCAGTGGCAACACCGAAGAACGATGCTCAAACTGTGATTAAGTTCTTAAAATCAAACATCTTTTCAAGACATGGTACGCCACGTGTGCTAATCAGTGATAAAGGTACCCACTTTCTTAATGCTCCCCTGAGACATTTTCTTCGAAAGTTTGGAGTGAAACACCGTACTTCAACCGGTTATCACCCGCAAACTAACGGTCAAGCTGAAGTTTCCAACCGGGAAATCAAATCTATTCTTGAGAAGACCGTGAACAAATTGAGGAAAGATTGGTCTTTAAAGCTAGATGACGCTCTCTGGGCATACAGAACAACATTTAAAACACCCGTTGGGGCATCTCCATATCGCATGGTCTACGGCAAAGCGTGTCATCTACCGATTGAACTTGAAGCTCGAGCCTACTGGGCTATTAAAACTCTGAATCTAGACCCAGACTTGGCCGGGAAGCAAAGGATGATGCAGTTGAACGAGTTGGAAGAACTTCGTTATCTTGCCTATGAAAATTCACGTCTCTATAAAGAGAAAACAAAGCGATGGCATGATAAACGGCTCCGTCCAAAGCATTTCGAGATCGGACAGAAGGTTTTATTATACAACTCTCGATTTTCGAATTACCCAGGAAAGCTTAAATCCCGTTGGGGAGGACCTTACATTGTTACCAAAGTCACACCACATGGAGCGATTGAGATTGAAAATCCAGCCGAGCAACGGACATTCATGGTGAATGGCCAGCGTTTGAAGAGATACTATGACAGTGAGGACTTTGAACAAGGGGAGAAAATCTACCTTGTTGAATGTGATTAGCCTGAGGTACACGTCTAACTCAAAGACGTTAAACAAAAGTGCTCTTGGGAGACACCCCTTGTTTTAATTGCTTTTTAGATTAGTTGTTTTTGCTTTGTAGTGTTTAATTTTAAGTTAGTGTATATTTTTAAGTGTGTTTACAAGCTAATAGGAGAGAAAGGTAGTGTGTTATTGTGCAGGAAACGAGTTTGGGGTCGAAAGGAAAAAAATTGGAGCAACTCAAGGTCTGGCGCGGACTACCCCGCGGACTACCCCGCGGACTACCCCCTGGTCCGCAGGGATACACCCTGCCCAGAAAACCCGTACCACGGGTTTTATCCATAAAGTAAAAAAAAGTGCGAAGGAAAGGCACGGTACACAGGACCCTAGTCCGCACGCCTCAAACCCGTACTACGGGTTGGGAATCACGGGTTTTTTGACGGTCATGGCGCGGACTACCCCCTGCACCGCACGCCTGGTCCGCACGCTCAAAACACGTACCACGGGGTGCTAGTTCGGGTATTATCCAGTGGGTAAAAATTTTGGAGACAGAAGCTGCGGTATACCGCACGAATCTTCCGGTGCACCGCAAGAGGCGGTTTAAGAAGGAATTCTTTTCCTAATCAAATTCTTACCTTATGAGATTAACCCTAGCCTTCCATACACGAATTTTTCAGACCCAAACCCTATATAAACATCTTAAAGCTTGTGCAAACCTTCACAATTAACACAACAACTCATCAAATCCTCTCCATCATCTTCCATAAACACAATCGTTCATCAAATCCATCACACTACACCATTAAAACACCATCAAATCCAACAAGCTTTAAAGAGTTCTTCCAAGATCAATCAATTAACCTTTCTCTTCCATCAATTCCAAGCAACAACATCAAGCTAAACCATCTGAAGCTATGGAATACAAGAGAAAGTGTTCAATCCTTGGGAAGAATAAGAAATTGCCTGGAGCAACCATTGAAAAACCCATCAATCTTGATGAGGTTACTGAAGAATCAAAAGATCAGGCACCTGAACAACCACTACCAAAGAAGAGATTAACTGCTAGAATGTCCACACCAAGGAGGCCTTTAGACAAAATAAGAATCCAAGACCAAGGTTCTTCTACCTCTTCCTCTAAAATTGCTTATGATCTTCCTCCTTGGGCTATTCAGTTACAGAACGAAGTTGAAAGATTACGTGAGGATAACAAAGACCTTTGGGTAGAAATCATGCAATTGGAAACAAAGGTAGATAATTCGACCTTGTACAAGGATATAGATGATTACACCGATCCCTCAGCTTCAGAAGATGAGGATGATATGATGGATCTCTATGGCCAGCCAGGTAAGTCATTCTAATTTTTCTCAATAGCTTGTATGCATTAGGTAGTTTAGTTAGTTTTATTTTAAATTTTATTTCATGCTTGAGTCTTTTTCGAGACGTGGGGACACGGCTCACTTTTGAGTTGGGGGTGGGGATTCGTTGTCCTCATCTTCTTTTCGTTTTTGCATAAAATTTAAAAATTTTAGGTTGAATTAAGGCATAGAATATCTTGAATGTACCTATTGAGCATGATTTTATTAGGTCAATGATAGTAAGTAGTATGTTTTTGAAAGATGTCATAAATATGATTAGATGCATGTATGAAAACAGGAAATAAAGGATAGAAAAGTTAATGAGCAATGCTAAGAAAACACGTTGAAACTTAGGGATAGTTATTTGGTGTGTAGAACGTGAGGTTTAAAATTAGTTGAAAACCCACTTGTCTATGAACTAATAAGGAAAACGTAACGAAATCCGGTAGTTAGAAAAATGACTAAGGCAGTTCTTTCATGACAAAACACTTGAAGCCTTTATACTTTCTCACCCGTTTATGTGATATTATTGTTATTTATCCGTCTTAGCCCCTCTGAGCCTTTCTAAAGCCTTTATTGAAACACATTATAATCCATACCCTAGTTTTTAGGACTTATCTATATGACCCGCACTCGAATCGCAAAACCTGAGACACTCGTTTTAGAGCTTGAGTTGGGGTGGTAGGTTTCATCATTAGGGAACTTTGGGAATTGGGAATTATTTTGTGATTTTATTGATGATGAATTGTTATTATTGTAACCCTTTGCCGGGGTAATAGTGAATGAAAAAGAAGCTACGAGCTAAATTTGCCAACAAGGGCATAAAAAGAACATATATATGAAAAAAAAGAAAATAGTGTGATATCTCAACATCAAAAGAGAATCATAGCTATACAAAAGAAAAAATTGATTTGAAAAGAGAATATATATTCGGACCGGCAAAGTGGATTTTATATCATCAAAGGTTTTAATTGGGATTATTAGGGATGCACATTAAAAAGCATCAATAAATTGGGTTGAGTGAGAACATCTTCGAGTGAAAACTCAAGCTCTAGGGCGATTCGTTGATGGCTAGTGAGGAGAGAGCCAAAAGCTCACTTTTCATTATCCAAATATACCACACCCGTCCTTAAGCCAAGTTATAACCAAGACCTTAGGATTTCTAACTGCTAGATGGAGAAACAATTGAGCTATGAGGTAAGTAGGTAAGTGGACCATTGGATGCTGAATTTGGGACCTATGAACAACCTATAGCCATTAACCTGAACTAAGTTATCATCCTCTCCTTCTGGCATTGCGAAATTAATCTTAACTTGAATTTATGGATTGTTGATTACATGTATATTAAGCATATTTGTGCGTTATTTCTTGTGCATTACTACATGAGACTTTTTAGATATTTTGCTCTAGGATCATTCATTATGTTCTGTTCTTATTCTCTTCCTACTTCTTCTTGTTTATTTTGACTACCCTACTGTTCTTTACGTTTATTGTATCGGGACGATACAACTTTGAGTTGGGGGTCTTGATGTCTCCTAATTTGTGATAGTAAAATATACTCATGAGACATCATTTTAGGCTTATTTATTAGTTTATAGGTTGATTTTAGCTTAATTTAGTGCACTTTCCTATTTTGGGTCTTGATTTGTAGAATTATTATTTTTAGAGCATATTGGGTTTAATTGTTTATTTAGTGTGAAGCTTTAAAGATAATTATGGAGAATAATTAGAGTTCAAGTCAAAGACAACAACTTATGGAAGGAGATATGCATGAAAATTGGAGATAAGGAAATAAAAGCTAAAAAGATGGAAAAGGAAAAGCTGCCTAAATCTGGGATTCTGCACTCACGTCTAAAGATTGGTGTTTTTACCTAAGAAATAGGCCGAATTTGGTAGTTTCCTTTTATAGGGTCTAGATAATTCTGTTGCGATTCTTTTGGTATCTCGTGGAGCAAAATCCGACCAATAACGAAGAAGATACACTCAAAACAACGCAGCAGTGTTTATCCTACGAATTTGAGTTGGGCCAGGAGTCCATTACTTAACTTATCTCTAAAGAAACGAATTAGGTCAACCTCTACACTATAAATACAGCCTCTTAACACTCTTAAATCATCCTTGGTGAAACCTTAAACCAAGAGGAAGCTTAGAACACAAGAGAGAAGTCTGGAAGGAGCTGTCATCAACAATGTCTTCTTCTACCTTTAGATTTGTAATTTCTTTTTTTTCTTTCATGAATTAATTTTCTTTAGCTTGAGTTTTTAGCATTAATGTATGAACCCTAGTTTTGATTGACATCTATCTAATTTGGGAATTCAATGTTTTAAATAGAATTATAGTTTTTATTCTCTGTTTATGTGTTTGGTTTTATATTCTGTGTTCTTGTGGACGGCCGCCATTAGAATTACCATCTAGTAATTAGGATACCATTGACAACGGTGTTTAATTGCATGTTTAGCACATAACGTTTAGTTTTAGGTTTGATCTGACAACCCAACCTAGCTAGATAATCACTATGGTTTAGTCTTTGTGACTATTTACCAATTACAGGAAAAGTTTGCTTAGGACCGATTAGGGAAATACTACATAATTCACCCTTACATGTTTAGAACGGCAAAACTAGTGGGGATTACATGCTAATAACTTAAACTATATTCTCATATCACTTCTCTTCATATTTAATTTTCTGTCTTTAATTTCTTAGTTTTAGTTTAGTTTATTAGAAAATCAAATAAATATTTATCTATCTCTTCTTTCTACTTGCGTATTATCTTTTCTATCTTTAATATCTGCACTTGATAATTTGCATAAGTTCTTTCTAACTTTCGTTAGTCCCTGAGGAACGAATCTTCTTATCATTAAAACTTGCATACGTCCTGTAATACTTGCAGTACAGTGTTAGCTTAGGGTGTGTATTTGCACATATTTATATCATTAATTTATCACACCTTAGGCCACACCACTCCGCCTCCGTTCTTTGCTATAACTAATTTTGTTAGATATCAATGGAGTAAGTTGGGTAAGGTATAAGTTAAATCGAATCTGAAGGGAAGTGTAGTTTTCAAGTTTGAGAATCAGCAAAGTTACAGTAAGGCTCTTGAGCAGCTATGGCATATTAATGGAAAACCGCTACTTCTTTGACCTTGGAAGGCAGGTATGCAGTTCAATAAATTGGATATATCTAGAGTGCCGATTTGGGTCAAATTAATTAATGTACCAATGAATCTCTGGACACAAAGGGGACTTGGATATGTAGCTAGTGGTGTAGGTGATCCAATTCAAATGTATACTATAAAGGAATCAAAGACAAGGTTGGGGTATGCTCGAGTATGTGTAGAGATTGATACAAAAGAGGAATTACCTGATAATGTATTGGTTGATATAGGACTTGATGAGTTGCATGAGGTAAAAGTAGAGTATGAATGGAAGCCGGTTGTATGTAAAAAATGCAGTAGGTTGGGTCATGTAGAATCTAAGTGTTTGAACACTCAAAAAGTATGGGTACCTAAAGCAACAAATGAGCCTAGAAAAAGAGTAGATAAGGGAAAGAAGGTAGTTGAGGAATGGAGTATTGTTAGGAGTAACAAAAAGAATGAGAGTAAGAAAGGTGAGTCAAGTTCTATAACTACAATGAATAAATTTGATGAGTTACAGAACAAAGAAGAAAGTCAGATTGATCATGATGTATCAATTTTTATCAATCATAATGGAGGGGAAGAGATCACTAGACCTCCCAATATATGAATATTACAGCCTGTAATGCGAGAGGTTTGAATAATCTCCTTAGACAGTTGGATGTGAAGGAGTTTTAGTTAGTAATAATGTAAGGGTGATTAGGCTTTTTGAAACAAAGGTTAAAATCAACAATTACCCTTCTATAATAAGTGCACATTTCCCTCATCTGGAAATGTTACACAATTATAATAAAGATGATAGTGGAAGGATTTGGGTACTGTGGGACAAAAGATTTGCTGATATTAATCTAGTTTATCAAACATCTCAAGCTATATTAATTGAACTGAAAGTGAAAGATAGTAAAGATATTCTTTATATTGTAATGGTTTATGCTAGTGGAACTGATGAAGGCAGAAGAAAACTATCGAGTGACATGGTTATATGGAGTAAGAAATATGAGAATGAAAAGCTCTGTTTCATGGGGGATTTCAATGAAATTTTGCATATCAGAGACAGACTGAATTGCACTGATTTGGATAAAGGAGCACTTGAGTTTATAGAGTGTATTGAAGAAGCAAGTTTATATGAACACAATTATGGTGGGCAATTTTACACTTGGACTAACAAGAATAGGGGATCAAATTCGAGCTAGTAAAATAGATAGGGTGTTTATTAATACTAGATGGGTAGATTCTATAGCTTCTAGTATGAGTATTCATCCACCATCAACCTCAGACCATTGTGCGCCTAAGTTAAATCTTGGAGGAGTTAACAAATTTCTTTCCCAGTCAATTCAAATTCTTCAACATTTGGGCTACACATGATAAATTTATTGAAACTGTGAAGGATGCCTGGAACATTAAAGTAAAAGGTAATGAAATGTTTAAGTTATGTATGAGGCAGAAAAATGTGAAGGTTACTCTAAAGAAGTTTAGTAACACTCACTTCAGAAGGAATTCTAAAGATATGTAATTAATGAAAAATCAGCTCAACAATATACAAATGAGTATTATGAATGGTGCATCTGATCCATGTATTCTCAAAGAAGAGAAAATTCCGAGTCAGGAGTTAGAAGAAGCTGTGATTGTGCAACATGATATTCTCAAACAAAAGGCTAAGTGTATATCTATAAATGACATGGGCTGTAATTCAGCTTATTTTTACAAAATTGTTAAAGGTAGAGCTGCTAGAAATAACATATCTATCCTTGTTAGTGATTCAGGTGAAAATATTGTAGAAATAGATCTTAGCAAGCAGGAATTTGTAAATTTTTATACACAACTCTTAGGTACTGAAGATGAAAATGAGGAAGTTTGTTCTAGTGATACTATTAAAGATTTAATTGGATCCTTTCTAAATGAAGAACAAAGAGCTTCTCTTATTGCCCCTATTACTGATGAAGAAATAAAAGAAGCCCTATTTTATTTTAGTGAGAATAAAAGCCCAGGACCAGATGGACTTAATTCAGCTTTCTACAAGACTTCATGGAGTGTTTTAGGAGAAGATTTTACAAAAGCAGTTATAGAATGCCTTGATAAAGGTAAAATTCTTACTCAGATTAATGCAACAAACATTAGACTAATTCCTAAAAAGAATAAGGCCTCTAGTGTAAGAAAGTTTAGGCCAATCTCTTGTACAAACATAACTTACAAAACTATCTCAAAAGTTATCTACAAAAGATTGAAAAAGGTTATTAGCTCAATTATATCTCTTAATCAAGCTGCGTATGTTGGAGATAGGTATATTAGTGACAACATTTTGGTTGCACATGAGGTAGTACTTGGTTATGAGAAAAAGAATTCTGCTCCAAAGTGTACCATAAATCTATACCTGCAAAAAGCGTATGACAGTGTAAATTGGAGGTTTTTAATGAATATATTGGAAACCTTTAATTTTACTGAGAAATTTATTGTCTGGATTAAAATGTGCGTATGTTCTCCTACATATTCTATATGTATTAATGGGGTGGCGTGTGGGTTTTTTAAAGGAAAGATAAGGTTGAGACAAGGAGACCCTCTTTCTCCTTACCTCTTTGAAATGTGTATGGAAATCTTTACAGGTCTTTTCAATCTTTTGGGGAGGAAAGCGAGTTTCAAATATCATAAAAAAATGTGAAGAAATGAAGCTAAACCATATAATTTTCGCCGATGATCTATTGATTTTCTTTAAGGCAGATATTAATTCGGCAAATGAAGTCAAAAAGGGTTTAAAACTATTCTCAAGAATGTCAAGGCTCAGTATCAATTACCAAAAGAGCGAGATATATTTTGGTGGACTGATTATAATACTAAGAAGAAGATTTCTGAGATTTTAAACATTAAAAGTTTACCTGTTAGGTACCTAGGAGTACCCCTATATTCCAAGAAGCTCAGTGTTGAAGAAGGAAATAAACTGGCAAACAAAATATATAGTAGTATAAATCAATGGTCTTCGAAGCTTCTTTCATATGCTGGAAGGGTGGAGCTAATCAGGTGTGTTCTCATCAGTAAAATACTCTTTTGGTGTCGTGTTTTCCTTCTCCCAAAGCAGGTGATATATAAATTAAATCAGTTGATGAATAGATTCTTATGGAAAGGAAATGCGGAAGGGGCTCAAGGAGCAAAGATTTCTTGGGATAGAGTTTGCACAAGTAAACAAAATGGAGGTTTGGGTATTCCAAAAATAGAAAATATTAACTTGGTTTGTTTACTTTTTACTTTTTAGAGAATGTATGCTCAGGAGGGGAACTTATGGAGTAGATGGGTGAAATGTAATATTGGTAAAAATAAGTGCATATGGAGTCTTGAGGAAAAACAAGCGCACACGTGGATATGGAAAAAACTATTGAAAGTGAGGAATCTTGCTTACAAGTTCATACATCATAAGGTGAATAATGGAAGAGATACATTTATAATTTGGGACAAGTTGATTGAAGGATTGAGTGTGCAGGAAAAACTTGGTATAGAGCTATGTAGAGATGATATAAATAGTAACAAGACAGTATATAACTGCTAAGGAGGGAGCAAGTGGAGATTACCACCTAAAATTGGTAAGATTTTACCTCTCCTTATTGAGGTTAAGCTGAACAATATGAAGGATGTTAAAGTGTGGAGTGAAAGTAACAAAATGAAATTCTCTTTCAAGAAAACCTTGGCAAAAATTACTGCACATGAAAATCTGGAAGAAATGTACTGGTATGAGATAATCTGGGCTAGGAAAAATATTCCAAGGTGCGCTTTTATTACTTGGATTGCTATACAAGATAGACTTAGCACTGAGGAAAGAATGATGGAATGGGGTAATCATGTTAATCCTCTTTGTCTTTTTTGTAAAGATGCTACTAAAAATAGTGCTCATCTGTTCTTTGAGTGTTTATTTATTAGAAGAATTTTGGAAAAGATACTAAGTTTGGGTAATATTAACAAACTGCCGAAAGACTTTAAAGAGTTGTGTAATGAAATTTTGGCGATTAAGTGTGAAGAACATGATGTTATTACTAGTGCTCTGTGCACTTGTTATATTTTTTCTGTTTGGTGGCTAAGGAATGATATAGAGCATAGAGGTTATGGGATAAATGAAGACCAAATGTGTAGAAAAATCAGCTGGATGGTGAAAATGAAGATGCAGAAGTGGAACGTTAAAAAAAGGAGCACAAGGGAGATTATAGATAAACTAGATTCGTAATTTGTAATTTCTTTTGTATTGGACCAATTTTATTAATTGTAATAGTTAATCTAGTGGGCCGGTAGTGATTTGTTTTAAATGTAGTAAGGTGGGTGAGTCTTTTTGGGCTTTAAGTTTCCCATGTTGGGCCTTAAACTCAAAAAGACCAAAGTTTGTAAAGATAATGACTTGTTAAGTTTTTCGTTAAGAAAATTTGATTTAATGATAAAAGAAAAAGAATTTAAAATTTCTCTATTATGAAAATTTGCCACAAAACTTTACCCAATAAAAAAAGACTTAACAAAAAAAACCACTTACCTAAAAAAAAAATAGGTCTCCAACAAAAAAAACAATTTAGGACCGGTTCTTATATCCGGTTCGGTCCTCCATAAATCTCAATAAAAAACTAGACCGGACCGGACCAGACCGATAAGGAGGGAAGCCGTTGGATCTGGTAAGAAATTGAACTGCTAAGAAACGAACCGGACTAATCCAGACCGACTGTTAGACATCTTGAAATTTATTAGTTTATCATAAAAATGACTTATGTGTACAATTAGAAAAAGATAAATTATATATTAGACTCGAATCAGTAAAAAGAGAAAACAAAAATGATATTATTCTATAAGCTCCAATATTTCATGCACATGTGAATCCAGAAATTGGAATCACTTGGCATATCTATCAATCGAGAGATGTTTAATTGACACAACAAAGGGGTAATAATATTCTCCCTCACGACATAGTAAATAGATCATTTTAATAGTAAGTTAGAATCAAATCCAGAATCTGCTTCAGGGTTAACAATTAATATCTTAAATAACATTTAACTATTAATAGATATCCTAACAGAGGTTTAATAAAAGTCGCTTCTTCAAAGGGCCATATACAGTTGTCTCCTTTCTAAATTTATTTTCTTCTTATTTTATTAGCTTGTTATTACTTTTTCTATTTGTTTGATAAAAAAAAAAATTTACTTTTTCTATTTTTTTTCAAACGCTTATACAATTTTATTAGCTCGTTAGCTTTAGGAAGTTTCGGTTATGATATACTCAATTTTGGGTATTCTTGTTAATAATGAGTTTGAAATCGGAATTGCTATTTTGATGTGATTTTATTGGTCGAAATTCTCTATGGCATATATTGTAAAGCTTCGTCATATGTTATTCATTTCTGGTTGCTGATACTTAATTGATGGCGAACCTTCCAATTGTGTGTTAGCGGCCATGCGGCAACATGTATATGCAATATAGAATTTCATGCTTACATGTATACCAAAAAGGTTTTCCACTAGTGTATTAAGTGGGATCTCAATCAAACGTTAGCAATTGTGCTACTTGGATAAAGACATTCATTATGAAATTATATGTTTTTCTTTACAACATGGAGCTCATAGCAAGTAAAAGAATTAAACTTTTACATTTCTTTACAAAAATGAAATTGTTATAAAATGTTTTACATAAGCTTCCATCAAGTCAAATATCTTAAAACAAGATTTTGATGTGTAAAAGCCAACAATATTAATGGAGTTTGAATCTAAATATACAGGGGCGGAGACAGGATTTTCTGTAAGGTAGGTCAAGAGGGTTCGAGGGCAACGACCCTGAATTTTTTTTTCCAGCATTATCTGTATTAGTCTAAATATCATGCAAAAATTGCAAAATAGGTCCCTATATTAGAAAAAATTGCAATAAAGGTCCCTATATTGTGTAAAGATTGAATTATAAGTCGCGATATTAATTTTCCTAATTAATTATGCTATAAGTTCATTTTTTAATACAAAATAACATATATTTTGTTATAAAAAATAAAAAAAAATCCTATATATAAAATCATTTAAAGTTTAATAAAATAAATTTTAAAAGTTAGGGGGGCCAAATGAAGATATTTAAAAAATTTAGGGGTTATTTACTTATAATTTTTTTTTTAAAATAGTTATAATTTTTTTTTAAAAAAAAATCAGGGAGGCCATGGATCCCCCTACCACATACACAGCTCCGCCTCTGTGAATATATAATATCATAATTTAAGAAATACTTTCTAGATGCACATTATTATTACCAAACTAACTTTAATACTATAATTTATTTACTTACACTACTACACGGATCGTTTTTAGCGAGAAACTCTTTTAGCGATGACTGGTGGGTCCTCACTAAAGATTGTGTTTTTAGCGAGTACAACCTTTAGCGAGGACATTGTCCTCGCCTAAGAGTGGTTGGATTAAATGGTGGGCGAAAATAATTAAAAAAGAATTCGTTATCGCGGGTCCTCAATAAAGATAGGTTCTTTTGCAAGAACTTAAATGGCGTAGCTAATGTCGATCTTTAGCGAGGACAATATGTCTCTTTTGCGGCGACTTAATGTCCTCGTTAAAGATTTTGCCGAATAAAACTTAAACAACGGTCAGTTAGCCATTGATGTGAATTAAAACCCCAAAACTCTCCCAATTTTTTGCCTAAATCCACAAATAATTTCTGAGACCACGATACATCTAACTTTTGTGAGTCCCATTTTCAAGCAAATTATCCATCACTTGGTCCACAAATTAGGTATATTTTAATATTTTTTGTTTAAATTATATAATTGTTGTTATATTTTGTATTAGATAAGTGCAATTAGTAATTGTTATTTTTGAATTTTGTGTTAATTTTTTAATTTGGTTTATATGTTATAATAATATTAGGTGTTGGAATGTTTATGGTAAAATTTTTAGGGAGTTTTGTGAACTATTTAGATATCTTAGGGTCATTTTTGTATTTTGTTATAATTGTGGGGACTATAATGTAATTTAAATATTAATATAGGGGCCTTAGTGAACTATTTAGAAGATTTAGGGTCATTTTAGCAATTTATTATAATGGTAGGATCGAAAATATAATTTCAATTTAGGTCTTGTTTGGAAGTGCTTATTTTGGAGTAAAAAAGCGCTTTTAGAAAAAAAAAGTTAATTTAAAAAAATATTAATTTTTTTTTTCAAATCTAAAATTATTTTAAGTTCTTTTTTTTAAAAAGCACCAATTTGGTGCTTCTCATAAAAGTGTTTTTCAGGATAAAAAACTCTTAAAATGCTGAAAGCACTTTTAAGTGCTTTTCCAAAAAAGCACTTCTAAACGGGCACTTAGATAATGAACCCGTCAATGGACTAGAGTTGGGTTAAATCAAATAATTTTGTTACAAGGAAATATATTTCGGGTATATTAGACTTTATTGATTTTGCGAGAAAACAAATGGATCCAGTCGATAAAATATTTTGTCCGTGTAATCATTGTTTTAATAATAAAAAAATTTCAATTAGCGAAGTTCGAGGGGGCGTCTTTTTCAATGGGGTATTTGGTCATAGTATGAGGTTTGGACAAAACACAGGGAAGAAGTAGAAATTTCCATGAATGAACCAAACAAAGATAATGTAATGTTCAATGTGTTGGATGATTTGGGACCCACTATCGAAACTGGCGGGCACTCCGGTGACACCTAGATACGTGACGAGAATCTTAATGGAAAGGGTCGTGGGTCTTTCGATGCGTTGTTCAAGGGAATGGAGACAGATTTGTACCCCAAATGTACTAAGATGATTTCTTTGGATTTTATAGCAAAGCTAATGCATGGGAGAGTGAAGAACATGTGGACAAACACCTCTTTTAACGAACTTCTTCAACTGTTGGGTCGTGTTTTGCCTGAAGGTCATAATTTGTCTGATTCTTATGCAGATTGCAATATAAAGTTAAAAATTTTGTGCATGGGATACACCACGATCGACGTGTGTTTGAATGATTGTGTTTTGTATTATAAAGCGCATGAAAATCTTGAAAAATGTCCAGTTTGTGGAGAATCAAGGTGGGACCCGAAGAAGGGGAAGAAAGTTTCACATAAGAAGTTATGTTATTTACCGATTGCACCTAGGTTACAGAGAATGTATGCTTCGAGACACATCGCGAAAGATATGATTTGGCACCGTACCGAAAAGAGTACCGATGAAGATGTGTTGCGTCATCCCGTCGATGGTCATACTTGGAAAACATTTGACGAGAAAAATCCTGAGTTTGCTAGTGAACCACATAATGTACGCCTTGGTTTGGGGATTGATGGTTTTTGTCCAAGGGGCAACGAGTCACGAAAACAAACATTAAGGGGTAGCTAGTCACATTTTAAACTATGAGTGGTAACCTGTCAAACGAGCCAAACTTCAGGGGGTAAATGGGGCACTTCCTCATGAATTAATTGAAACTTTAGGGGCATTATGTAATTAGTTGAAACTTTAGGGGCCTTAGTGTAATTATGTAAAACTTTAGTGGCCTTAGTGTAATTAATTGAAACTTTAGGGAACTTAGTGTAATTAATTGAAACTTTAGGGGCATTAGTGTAATTATTTAAAACTTTAGGGGCCTTAGTGAAATTTTATAAACTTTAGTGGACTTAGTGTAATTATTTGAAACTTTAGGGGCCTTAGGGTAATTAATTGAAACTTTAGGGGCATTAGTGTAATTGTTATAAACTTTAGGGGCCTTAGTGTAATTAATTAACTTGTTTAGGGGTTAAAATGTAATTTTTTAAACTTTATGGTACAAAATTGTAATTTAACTTTACAGATGGCAGTAGTGATGCCACGTGGACATAGTGGAGATAATGATGGTAACGATTCGTCTCAGAATCCTAATATTCCGACCTCGGGATGTAATGCTATAGGTATGCTTGTTATGTAAACTTATTTTATTCTTACATCAGAATTTAATCGTAAAATTAAACATGTAAAAAGGCCAGAAAGCCAAGGGGTAAGACGACACTTGCATCTGTCGTCAAGGCGATGCAAAAATACGGAGGGAAACTACCGATGGAGTTTTGCGTGTATGACATCACGTGGAACCCAAACTCGCAGTCCGGGAATCATGTGAGTCAGGTTATCAACCTGACTATTTGCGAGACGATTCCCACGTTTTACAAGAACTAGGGAAAAGTCCCCACCGAAGAGCAGCTTAAGATTGTGAGACGATTGGGGGTAAGTTGACTATACTTAACCATTTTTTTTTATTTCCTTGGAGTTAAATATACAATTATAGTAAAATTTAGTTTATTTATGAACATGACTTCTATCAAGTGAAGCAGTGGATGGGTCAGGATAATTGGCCTGATATCTAAATAGTTATTTAATTGACTATATGGCCACAACAAGAGGAAGAGAAAAATCAGACCCCTCGATTGACCATGGGTGAGGGATCATCGACACAAGAGTTGCCTTTTCCCCGAATAGGCAACTTCTTTCGAGAAATCAGCGTATGAGCGAGCAGATGTAAGATTTAAAATATATAAGCTAACATTTATACATATAATTTTAATTTGATATTTAATTTATGGAACAGGACGCACTGAAGGCCATTTTGCGAAACAGAGTCCAAGAATCACAGAGGCAAACTGATTCTTCATCGCCTACACCCTCCTTATCGCAACAGGACCAAGTGGATGTGGTTCTAGATGCGCTACTGGATCCCTGGAGTTAGAAACCCGCTTCCGGCCAAGCTGACGAGTACTAGTGTTAATTCTGATCTGGTCAGCGATAAGGTGCTGAAGGACTTCCAGTGGATGATGACCGCCATTAAAGAGTTCCTTGTCTCCATAGACAAGGACCGTATGCCAGATGACATCTCTCGATCCACGACCTCCACAGCTAGCACCCAACCCACGAAGAAGGTGATCGGAGCACGGATATGTGGGGCCATCGCGTTACTTAATCGATACAGGGCCGAACGTGGCATCTCGGAACTTGTGCCTCCATCCGAGACTCCAGCTACCGGTACTTCAGATCTCGCTCGAGCCACTCCTACTCATCCTCCTACTACTGATCCTCCGACTGCTCCTACTGCTGATCCTCCTACTGCTGATCCTTCTACTGCTTTCTCTACCAGCCAACCGTTCAGGCTTATGGACGAGGGTTATAGTTCAGATGAAGATACTACTAGGCCGTAGTTTATACTTTTTTTGGCTATTTATGTATAGTTTGACTTTTGTTGACTTTTTAGTACGTTTGACCTTTTGTTGACTTTTTTTTCATCGGTTTTATCATATAAATCAGGTTTATTTATGTTTTTTACTCTATTTTTAGACAATATCAAATTGATATGTAAAAAAAAAAATCAAAACAAAAAACAATTTTTGAAAAAAATTAAAAAAATTTATTTATTTATTTAAAATTTAAAAACTCCTTAGCGAGGACATAAGTCCTCGCTTAAGAAAGTCAAAAAGTCCTTGCTAAAGATAAGGAGGTCAACGACAAGGAATTTTTCCTCGCGAGAAACCTCATCTTTTGCGAGGACTTTTCCGTCGCATAAGACCCTATCTTTTGCGAGGACAACGAGTGTCCGCTAAAGATAGGTTGGCTCACGCGAGGACGCACAAATGTCGTCGCGTAAGTGGTCTTTAGCGAGGACTCTTTTGCGAGGACATGTCCCCGCTAAAGATATAATCCGTCTTTCGCGACGACTTTTAGGGTCTTGCGCAAGTATTTATGTCCTCGCGAAAGACAGGACGCGTAGTAGTGTTAATTAAGTATATATATATGTGTGTGTGTGTGTATATTTTCCCACACATGATACATCTAGATGATCCAGAACCCAAATCGATCGTTTTTTCGCCTTACCTTGTAGGTCCGACTCTACTTTCAATGATTGCCAATAAATAAAATTAGACATATTTTAACATTTAATGAGACCTTAAATCTTAGGATAGAGATCGAGCATGTTTAGACAGATTCAAGAATCTTAAAAAGTAGTTTAGATCATCAATTATTAGTAGTATAACATTTTTATAGATAAATTAATTATATCTTTTGTACGGACGAATTATTTTGAGATATATAATATTTATAAAATTTGTTTATCCATCAAATAAAACCATGACAAAAGAGAAATAAATGACATAAGAAGGAATTATAGGGTTTGAGAAAGAAGCCTTTCGTTATTCTCTCACAAAATTGTCGAGAACTTAAAATACATGAAAATTTATCAGGAACGTAATATTTATACCCAAAGGGAATAAATTAAAGAAAAAGTGTTAAAAAACAAAATGGTTAAAAACATAGATTAAGGGAACTATGTCTTTTTAAACTCTGTCATAACAATACCTCTCTCACTAGTTTAATATTTTGGTGCTTTGTCAGTTGCTGCATTTTGTATCTCGATATCATTTTCTTGAATGCCATGATCTATAATGATAATAGCTTGATTAGTTCCATCTTTAATAGGCTCCAAAATAACATCATCAACTTCTTTTTCTTGGTATTCCTTGTATTTTCCCCACAAGACTGAGTAAAGTCCAATTACAATTAACACTGCCCCTAAGACACTGTATAAGAAATAAAATTAGAAACATAAGGGTTATACTTGGCTATTTTGCATAATATAGGGATTAATGATGCAAAATATAAATATATACCCTCCAAGGTAAATCTTTTCAGCCAAGATGAAAGAACCCATGATGGCTACAATAATCATCATCAAGGGACTAAAAGCAGTAACAAAAACAGGCCCTCTTTTTTGCATGACAAGTCCTTGGACATAGTATGCAATACTTGATGATACAATACCCTGCATGAAAAGTTGCATATACAAATTAGAGAGAGAAAGGGAGAGAGGGAAATAGAGAGAGATTATCATTACAGCATAAGCAGCAGCAAGAAGGTTCATGTCCCAACCAATAGACCAAGCAGAGGGTTTGTGTTCCATCACAAAGGTGACTGCAATAGATTGTAGTGTTCCCATGAAACAAACAAGTGTTGTGAGAGACAAAGGTGCTGCGTATTGCCTCATCGTCACATTCTGGAGGATGAAGAAAGAAGCCCATGCAAAGGTGGCAAGGATGAGCAAAATTGAACCTTTTAACCAATCTTTGTCTGCAGACGTAGTGTCCGAACTCACACTTGATTCATGCCCATTTGACGACCAAAACAAATTGACAACGTGACCTTTGTACAATGTCATCAACATGGCCCCACCTACTGTTACTATAGTTCCCACCACCTTGGCTTGGCATCTCAGCTTTGTTATGTGCACTTTCTCCATCCTATGAATCAACATAATATTTCTAATTAATACACGACGTTTTGTTTGTATATAGTGTCTACGGTTTACCTGAAGATGACCGCCATAACAAATGTCATGGCGGGTAGCATGTTGCTCATGGCGCATGAAAAAGTAGGTGATGTAAATTTAAGTCCAGCATAGTAAAAGTTTTGATCAATTACTGGCCTGTAAAGTTGATCATAAAACAAGAAAATGAAATTCTTTGCGTATTTAATTTATCTTCCATAAATATCTCAAAAATTAAGGTATAAATGTCTCGTACCCAAGAAGGCCCAAAACAAATATTTGCATGAAGATTGAAAACGTAATCTTTGGTCGAATTTTTCTCTCGAGGATAAACGCAAATGGAGCTATAACCCCAGTAGCAAAGGCATGTCGGTATACAACCAACACATAGTGACTCATGCCTCTATTAAGAGATACTTTCGTGATGATGTTCATACCAGCATAGCCGAATTGTAAGAAAGCCATTGCTATGTAAGGTTTAGCTTTTTGAAAGAGATTACCGAAACATCCTTTTCCCTCCATTCTAAATTGAGAGTAGGTACTTAGAAGTAATTATGGGGAAGAAAACACTTTGAAGAAGATTTTTGTGTTTCTTGAGGAGAGATGTTGAGCTACCGTGATATTTATAGGCAAACGTCTAGACTCTATCCAAATGGTGTGCTATTTCAAGCGTGTGAGAATCTTTATATCTTTTTCCTCGTACGTGCCAATGCATCTAAACTGAATATTCTGATTTTGGGTACATGGATATGTAATCTATTTTGTGAATTCAATCGTGTCATCAATTTGGGGAAAATAATGATTTTGGTTTATTTGAGTTGGGGTCCATTTTGGAGAATTTTATTCTCGTTAGTGGTAACTGATAAGAGATGCAACAAAAACAAAGGTGAGTATTAGTGGTTTGCTGATGCTATTGAGGAGGGGTCCGCCTAACAAATCAAGGTTTTTGTGGGTGTAGATCCTCAGCTATTACTTTTATCAAAAAGTTAACCCATAAAAGAATAGGTGTCAAAATTTTACCCAACTATTTCTATAACTTGAATAACTTTTTGATTATTATTTTATTTTTCATTGATGACAATAGCCTTCTATTTAATTGTATTATCTTTGGACGATTCGACCGATCATCCAACAGATCAGGAGGATGGCGGAAGAAGATGGCAGAACCTCATTTCGGCACGTTCCGAGAAGAGTGAATTGTCAGGCGGACAGTCTTGCGAAGGAAGCTAGGTGCGGAGCCAGGAATCTTCTAGTGGATTTACACGATATTAGGGAAGGAGTAGCAAAAATGGGGATTGGATAATCGGGAAGCCAGGGATACAGTCTACAATTTCGTCCAAAAAAAAATTGTATTATCTTTAGCAACGTTTTCAGTTTTCACTAGAAATGACGGTTATGTTTTTTGCAAAAATATCAAAAACCATAACCATAACTATTTATTTTATTAAAAACCATATCCTAACGGTTTTAACTATCGGTTACACATTTCAAAACCATAACCTCTTTATTCAGGTTCGGTTAATTTCATAAAATCAAACTACACATATAAAAAAATCCAAGGTATATAAAATATTGAGTTGGTCTTTGATTAAATTGCATATTTATTATTTAGTTGGTTAAATCTAGTATTTAAATTTTGGTTTTAGAATTTTAATATATCTAATTTAACCTAGATTATTTAAGAATATGAAAATAGATGATAATAAACGCTTTTCGCTTATTCGGTTTTATTTTTTTCTAAAACCATAACCCAACGGGTTTAACCATCGATTACACTTTTCAAAACCATAACCTAATGGTTTAACCACGGTTACATAATTCGATTTTTAATCGGTTCGTTTATCATCGGTTACGGTTTTTAACCGTAACCATTGCCATCCTTATTTCACTTTGTTGATCCTATCTTATCAAGGTCGTTTTTATCCACCTAATATAAAAGTTAATAAAAAATAATCTAACACTTCATACATTTTTATTCAATTTTTCTTTATTTTAAACTTTTTTTACCTATTTAAGGGCATTCAACATTGTACTTATCTTTTTTCCAATACCCAACTATCTCCTCAAATCATCTCAAATGCTCTTAACAAATGCACATTCAGAGAAAAAATACTTATTTGATTCAAAGTTTTCACCATACAATTCACAAAGTGGGTCCAACTCCATATAAATCATCATATTTTTAGTTCGAAATCTCTCTTGTATTGCTATCCATAAATTAATTGCATATTTAGGAGTAACACAAGGATTCAATTTAAAAATTAGTGACAGAAAATATTATAAGGGTGTCTTATATAAAATAAGAAACTCACTGGTGTCGCCTAGGGTGTGATAAAAAGATGATAAATAAATACGGAAAACAATGCACTAATCACCCTAGACTAAACACGGTATTGCAAGTATTACAAGACGTATGCAAGTTTTAATGATAAGAAGATTTGTTCCTCAGAGACTTAAATGTGTTAACAGATGGGTAAATAAATCAGAGTAGCAATTAATAATTAAAAAGACAGAAAATAAATATGAGAGAATAAAATGAGAGAGTATAGCTTAGGTTTTGCTCTTATGCACTAATCCTTCTAAATCTTCTATCTGTTTATAAGGGTGATAATAGCTCTTAGATAAGTAGTCAGGATTCTAAATTCCTCCCTACCCCCGTCAGGGTGGACTAGGGTGGCAACCTCACAATCACGAGGGGACTTAAATAGGGCGCCACTAGGTTCCTAAATGAGACTGGTCTTCTAATGATGATTGGTGATTAAATTATACCCTAATGACTATCTAGTTAGGCAAGCCCTTCTGGATCACTACCGCACAGTAGACGCTCATGTGGTGTTTCAATAATTAGACACCCCTTCCGGGTGACCATCTAACTACTATTAGCATAACCCTAAATTGATCAGGTTTGAGACAGACAATAAATCAAAGCACATAAAACAATATATGGTTAAGAAGCTCGAATTAATTTAAAATAATTCTACCAAAGAAATATAAATAGAAGAAAATAGAATTCATAGATTATACATATGCAAAACCAAAGCTATGGGAAATTTAGATCATACCTGAAAGAAATAAACTAAAATAAAGATACATGATTGTCATCTTGCTCTCTTGAATACTTTTAAGAACTAGTTGTGGGAGGCAAGGATATGTTTACAAAGGTTAAAGGGTGTATTTATAGGGGTCTAGGAAGCCCTAACACGTTTTCTTGGAGTGGAAAACAAGTAATTGGACTTTTAGTCCAACTCTAATTCGTAACCCTAAAATATAGAAAAGGTAATAAATTGTTGCTGTTTTGTTTTGGCCGTAACTCCTTCAATATTTCTCCGATAAACGCGTTTTTTATATCGAAACTGATCTTCTCAGAAATCCTTACAACTTTGCTTCAGACCATTCTTCCAAATTCTCAGCCAATCTTGAGTTATGATCACTTTAATGGACGTAGATGTTGGAATTCAGATTTATTTGGCAACTTTATCTTTCCATACTTATCTTTTCCTTACTTTATCTCCATTTCCCATCCATATCTTCTTTCATTTATCTCTTGAAATTGATTTGGCATCTAATTAGTTACTATATATCCATAAAGTTCCACACTTTAACAAACAATTAAACCAAATATGCTCTTAAAATAATAAATCATCAAATCAAGAAAAGAAATAAGAAAATACAATAATATATATATATATATATATATATATATATATATATATAAATCGAGTATAAGCTTTCCTAAAACACCTAAAATGATGTCTCTAACTAAGATTAAATCATCACAAATGGGGAGACACCACCCACAAGTACGCGACTCATTTGCAATGGGGCTATCACTTGAGGTGGATAACCAATATTAAACTTTTCTCCTCCTTCATATCCAACTGAAACATCAATTTCGTCATTTAATTCCTATAGTTGTTTGAAGAGCGGAAAGTCCAATTTCTTCACTGGCCACAACAAAAAGTTCTTATTTATTAAATATTCACCATGCACCCATTTAAATCTATAAAAAATAATTTTTTTGTCTCTATTTTTCATAAGATTTTAATAAAATATGCTTTATTCCAAGTTCTAATATCTTTGAGACCTAACACACCTTATTATTTTAGAGTTGGTATAGTCTTCCATTTGATTCGCGAAGATTTTCCACCCCAATAAATGCTCCAACAAATACTCATAATTTTATCCTGCACACAAATCAGTATAATAAATATAGATAACCAATAGAAAATAACCCCTTGAACCACCGATCTAATAAGTTCAAGTCGACCTGCATATGTGAGAGAAGGAGCATTGCAAGATCGATACAGTTTTCTAACTTATCAATAAAAGGTTTATAGTCTCTTAAAAATAATATCGAAACTCTAAGAGGTACACCCATCTAATGCAACGACAACCCCTTTTTCTATGCGTAGTTTCCAAAATATCTTCTAAAACCTCACTTTTAATTCTCGCATAGTGAATATTATATTTGGGTACATTAAGATAAAGAACTGAACACTTTCAAAATTCCACCAAGCTATCCATGAGAACTTACACTAGCTATGCTCATAGTTAGAAGCATGTGGTCATCGACAAAAGCTGGGTGAGCGACCATAGTTTCCCCACATTTTAGATGATACTTGAACCCAACATTTGTTTTTTTCTTAAAGGTATAGAGAGAGAGGATCACCTTGTCTTAAATATTTCTCCCACTTGAAGAATCAATGAACTTACCCATTAAGAGCAATCGAATATGAAGGTGTTGTTCCGCACTCCATAACTCAATTAATTTTGAGCCTTTAATTACCTCATGAAGAAAATCCCAAGAGATCGGATCATAAGTCTTAACCAAATCTTTTTTAATCGTGCATATTGGAAAACTACCATGGTTGTTGTAGTCTATCAAAAGCTCTTACATAAGGTGTATATTCTCCGTCATCGATCTTCCAGAAACAAATGAATTTTTCGCTTTATTTATAATGTTCTCCAAAAAGGGTTTCATACAATCTGCAACGATGACCGTAATAGATTTGTATTCAATATCACAACAAGAAATTGGCCTAAATTCTTCCACAAATAACAGACTATCCTTCTTTGGAAGGAAAGCAACAATAGTAATACTCAATGTTTAAGTAAAAAACCGGAAACAAAGAATTCACGTATCGCTTGTATTACTTCATCTCCGATTAGCTCCCAAGATCGCTTGAAGAAGATCGAAAAAATCGATCGGGGCGGGGAACTTTATCAATAAGTATGAAAAAAATTCTATTCTATCTCTTCATCGAAAACCTCTTTACACAAAACCAAGCCTTGATTATGTTTTAAAATATAATCCCAACCAAAGATCCCACAATCCACATCATTTGTCTCAATTCTCAAACCTAATAATCTCTTATAATAGTCCAAAAAGGCTTTCTTAATTTGAGAACTAGAATTAGTATCTTCACCATTGAGAGTTGAACTTTATAAATAAACTTATTACATTGTTTACTCTTCATGATCCCATGGAAGATTTTCATACAACTTTACTTTTTAAATTGTATCCAATCTTCGCTTTTTGTTGAAGAAAACTAATCTCCACTTTTTAAAGTCTATTAGTCACTTTTCGAAGCTCAACCAAATCTTTATGATCCAAATAATTTGTTATATTATTTTGGAAATTTATTTCCGCTTCTTCGAAGGTATTTCTTTCCCTTTTTAGCTCTTTTAGAAATACGAGAGAAATGCTCTTTGTTTAATCGCCTCAAATTTGGTATCAAGTTGCGAAACTTTTTACAAATAATATATTGTTTTGTAATTCTATCTTGATCCCTATTATATCAACTACTAACCACTCAATCATAATCTTTATGCTCTACCAACATATTAAAGAATCTAAACGCGGTTATTATCTTAATATTTTGTAAAAACAAGTACAATATACATGGTGACTGATTCAAAACACTTGATTTTGGAATAAACTCTGGATGAACATAGTGTTCTGAAGCATCAAGTCTTCTATTCCCCATTGCTCGATCAATCCTACTAAGTATGTGATTATTCCACTATGTAAATAATTGACTCGAATATTGAAAATCCTCAAGTCCAATATTATTACAACAATATACAAGCTCGTTAAAGTCTCACATAGTTACTTACTATCTTTCCATTTTTCATTTTGTTGTGATTTGAACGTTATTGAAATATCAAAAAGTAACCACTAAACGTCAAAAGGTGTAGCATGACCCACTAGTTATTTTGAAAAATCTCTCATTTCTATCTTCTCGTATAACCCATATATGAAAAGAGTATGAAGGATAATAAATGTAACCTTACGTACAACTTTGCAATGAATGACTTGGAGAGTAATCCATAAGCACATCCACTTCTACTTTATCCGGGTTCTATACAACCAAGATTCTTCCATGTTTAGTTTTATCAAAATTATCCACATGTTCCCATCCTTGTAACAAAGAACACATAAAGTTATTTACACTGACTCTAACACTTCTCATTTCCAAAATACCAATCATGTCTATATTTTTTCTCCAAATAAGCCTAACTATTCCTCGCTTCTTATCGGGTAAATCGAATTCCCATGTGTTCCAAGTTATAATAATCGTAAGAGAATGTTTATGGATCACCCCTTACTTGTGCTCTTTGTGTTAACGCTCTTAGCTCTCCAAAAGATCCTTTTTTTGCCGTGTTTTTTTGCGTTTATTTAATAATTTCTTCTTTTCACTCGCAACTTATTTTTTTTGTTATTTTATTTACCACACCCTAAAAAACTCCTCAATTACCAACTCACCAGCAAACCCCAAAATATCTATACTCAAAATACTCAAAAAAATCCGAAAACCCTTAACTTCCGGTCATACGTGCTTTTCCCTACCTTCGTAGAAATTCTCCATTCACTAACCGAATCCTATCGATTCTATCGTCCAAAGCTTTTATCATGCGCTGTTTCGAAAGTTTCATTTGATACGTAAAGTTCTCTGTCTGTTTTTGGAGTTGCTGCTTCTTAGAAATCTGTTGGTGGAAATTTTGGCTTTTGCGTGTAACTGTTGCTAAGAGAACATGTTGCTTCGTGGAATTATGTACTTGGAAATTACTACTGCTGAATGAATCTAATGCTACCGTTCGAGCAATTATTTATGTACTGACACTGCACAAATCTGCTTCTATCAAAAACTATTTATTGAAGTTCTGTTTGTAACATTTAATTTTTGTAATGCTTGGGTCGAATTGTGTACTGTTTCCAGAGTTGCTGTTCGCAGTCACCAGTAGAGCTTCATGATCACTAATATACCTTCCAGTTTTTGCGCAAACCCTTCTACTGCACTAAAAAATCAGGGCACCCTTTCTAGCTAGTCCACCTTTACTAGTCTCCGATTTCATTCATTTAAAAATATTCCAAGCAAGATGATTCTTTTTAGTGTCGGAAGAACCTAGTTATTCTGCTCCCGTGTTGATCATCACAGAGGAAGCAACTATAATTTGTTCATTCTCGATTCCAGCTTATTTCCAACTCCAGCAGCTGGCACAATCCTCTTCAAAGGCTACTCATATCTCCTCCTATTATCCACTTGATTCTGAAATATGGTCCCTCTACTAACCGAGTGATTTACAATCTGTGATATCCCATCATTTTTGTAAAAGCAATTACTCTCCACATGCCCATATAAGCCTTGCAATTATCACAACAAGGTTTTTAGTTCACATATTCCACTTTAACTCTAATCTCCTTCCCCTTCCATGAAGCGGTATCAATATACTCATTTACAACTTTTTTAATTCAGTCTAAAAAAGAACACAAATATAACTTATATCCCACGCTCAAAAGTAACACCATTGGTTAAATTGGTTACCAACTTGAGATGCTATTTTTGGCTATCTATTGGTGGGTCCTGGGGTGTGGTAAAATTAAGAAATAAAATAAAGGATCCACAAACCTCAAGTGTACGGGTCGTTCAAATAATATTTCGATAATCGGAATTTCATTCTCAGGGATTGAATTGGTATAACTCAAGTGTTTAATGAATAAGTAAATAAAAGATAAAATTTATATTTGTTTGGGTTTTCAAAGACTAAACTAATGGACACAATTACATAAAATAATAAGATGAAAATATATAAAGAGTAGACGTAGATATGAGAACTATACTTGAGTCTCGCTAGGGATCCACCTAAACTCATACATTTAGTGTTTTCGTTTAAGGGCCAAGTTGGTAATTCTATATTATTCGAGACTCTACAATCTCCTCACCCCTTGTCGGGTGGATTTAGGAGCTATCCTACGGTAAGATAAACCCCTCTAAGGTAGTAAATTTACTTACGGATGTGAAGTTCCTTACCCAATTGGCTATGTGGTTAGTCAAGGCTGTCGGTCAATAACGGACACCACACGGTTATTACCTAGGTCTGTAATTAAACCCCCTCATGTCGGATGATCACTCGCCACTAAGTGAATAGCTTAATTACTCAAACCTAATTCTAATTCCTAGCTTAACTAAAATTAGTAAATAAGCATGAAGTAATAAACAATATGAAAAACATAACTTGAATTAAATTAAGATAATCTTAAATCTGAAAATACTAAATTAAATAAACCAGGGCTTAACCCATTATGCGATTCTCAAGTATAATTTAGTTTAGCTCATACTGAAATTAAAAACATAAAGAAAATTAATAGAATACATTTTCCTAAACACAGAAATAAAATAAAGAACCTAAATGGAGGAATGACTTGAGCTGTTGTTGGAGAAAAAGGATTCTCCAGCTCCTGCTTTTGCTTCCGCCTTTTGACGCTCTCTCTAAAGGTGATTTAATTTGAAGAATAATTGAGAGGTGTTGAATAATGAGGTCTAAAAGGACTTATATAGATGGTGAAAACGGATTAGGTCTAATCTTGGGCTTAATTGAATAATTAAAAGCCCAAGTCTAATTGGTAATTCTCGTAACTACTGTACACCCTTCAGTAAAACAGCCGTAACTTTTGCGTCTTACATCCAAATCACTTGATTACAGTCCTCAACTCTTGCTAACTCAACGGTGCAACTTTATCTTTTAAATATCAAGACCTGAATCAGTGCCGGAGTGGCTCAAAATCAGCAATTAGTGACAGCTTTCCAGATTTTCATCTCTTTTAGTCAACTCTTCATGTGATACTTTCTCGCCTTTGACCTCTCCGCTTGATCCAAGACTTTAATCTTCACTTCTCCTCCTTATCTTGGTGCTTCCTTGCATCCATATACCTAAGAACTTTATACTATAAACAAACAAATTAACGCACAAAAGCTCTAAAAATGCAAATAACATAATTCCAAGGGGAGAAAGTGTAATATGACCATATAAGCTCAAAAGTCTATCTAATAAGTCCAAGTTCTACCTAAAATGATGTCTCCTAAGGGCATATACTTATAAAAAACGGGAGACTTCATCTATCCCTTGACTTTCTACCCCATTAAAGGCTCATTCAACGTAGTCTTAACAAGGCTCTTATTCAACAATCTTGATAAATTTATAACATTTTTCTCTTTTGCCTTGAGGAAGTATTTCGCTCGAGATATACTCATAATTGATGTTGCGTACCTACTTGCTGCTTTCTCAAGAATTTCCAATGGGGATGATGAATGTTTAAGGTTTGATTTTTGATATAAGGTAGTAATAACTAAATCATGTGTGTTCATGTGTGTAATTAAAAGTGTTTTTACATAAAATTGAGCTTGGTTTACATGCAGAAGATGAAGAGATCTGGTGATAATTTGTAAGAAGACTACTATTATTTTACGGTTGGAGTCGTGAGATATAAAATGTCACGAGATGAGGATATGAGGAAAGGTAGTGTGAATGTGGAGTCGGAACTTCAAAAATATCCATGGTTTTTTCTTGTGGAAGAGATGAGGATAAATAGATTTATTTTTCTACCAGATTTGATTTTATACCCTTTTTAGCTTCAAGAGTTATTTTATTTCTTAAGGGATATGGTGATGATGGCAGTGGTTATAAATGTAGGTGGTGATGCGTATGAAAAAAATAAAGTTTTGGGGGGTTAAATTTGATAAAAAAAATTTCGAACTAAGGGATGAGTTTTATTTTGGTTAAGTAAAAGCTTTCATTAAAATAAAAAGAGAAACTGTACACTGTACAACAAAGTCCCACCTAGGCTCACAAGCTTAAGGTGGTTGCTATCTAATTGCTAATCTAGTCTCAGTGCGATACAATCAAAATTCCTTCTCATCTATGAAGGCATGATTGGGGTACAAAGCGAATAAATTAGATAAGATGCACATTTTAGTCTCTTTTATTTCTCTCTCTCCTTTTAGGGATTTTCGCCTCTCATAGAAAGCTAATTTCTCATCTGTCATATATGATAGATGGTAGCGGCAAAAACAATTATCCTTGCATTTCTATTCCGTCTCACGCGATTCAATCTTCTTAATCCATTTGAGGGAACTTAATATAGTTCCCATCTCTTTTTCCAAGCCCAACCATCTTCTCACATCTTCCCAAATACTCTTGGAATATGCACACTCGAAGAAAAAGTGTCTGTTAGACTCAAAATTTTCACCACACAATTTGCAAAGCGGGTCCAATTCCAAATATCTCATTCTATATTTCATGGGAAGACTATTTTGTATTGACATCCAAACAATGATAACATTTTTTGGAACAACCAAAGGGTCTTATAAAATGTTTTCCCAAGCTTTGAGAAAAGATCAGATGCGGAATACATGAAAGGTGATTTATATAATGCAAGAAACTCACCACTTCTTTGTTCATTAGCAATGTGTTAGTATTTTAGTATGGAGAATCTATGATGTAATACCTTGACTCCTTCTTCATGTACCATCTACACCTGTATTTCTTCTTTAAGCTCCCATAATTTCTTAAAGAGACGAAATCTAGTTTTTTTACTTGCCACTTCCAAAAAATTTTATTTTTCAAGTACTCTCCATGCACCCATTTTATCCGTAGAGTATTTTTTGCCACAATTTTCCACAAGAAAAGCCTTGTTCTGAGCTCCAATATCTATAAGTCCTATCCCTCCTTCTTTTGGTATAGCAATATTTTTCCATTTAATTTGTGGAGATTTCCCATTCCAATAAAAAATCATACAAATACTCACGACTCTATCCTACACATAAATTGGATCTAAATAGATAGATAACAAAAAGCACACAACTTCTTGAAGTACCGATCTAATAAGATCAAGACGACCCACAAATGCGAGAGAATGAGCATTCGAGGCTCCAAGCGGTACCCCCAAATAACGAAATGGTATTTCTACCTCTTCAAGTTGAGTAGTTTCAAAAATATCTTTACAACCTCATCTTTAACTCTAACATAATAAATATTTGACTTTAATATATTTAAGCGAAGACCCAAACACTTACTAAACACCTCCAAGCAATCCATGAGAATTTTTTTCGAGTTATGATCGCCTTGAGCAAGAAGCATAAGATTATCGGCAAAATCAAGTTGCGTTATCTTATCTTCTCATATTTTGGATGATATTTGAACCTGACATTAGTGCTCTTCTTTACTAATCTTGAGAAATATTCGAGGCATAAGATTATGTAATATGGAGAGAGAGGATCACCTTGTCTTAACCCTTTTTCTTCTCCTTAGAAGAAACCATGGACTTCCCCATCAACCGAGTATGAATGAAGTGTGACATATTCCATAACTCATTCACATATAAATCCAGAATATGCAGTCCTTTAAGCACTTCACAACGAAAATCCCTAGAAACTGAATCGGAAGATTTGCATAAATCAATTCTTATAGTATATCTAGGCGAGATACTATTATTATTGTAGTCTCTTAAAATGTCTTTTACAAGGTGGAGATTCTCATACATCAATCTTCCGGACAAAAAAGCATTCCATGCTTTATCAATAATTTCCTCAAGAACCGGCTTCACGCGGTCCGCAAGAACATTATAATCGTTTTATATATAACATTACAACAGAAGATGGGTCTATAATCCTCCACGAACTTCATATTCTATTTCTTAAAAGTGAGAGCAATAAAGTAGCATTTAGTTGCTTAAGTAAAAAACCAAGGGAAAAGAATTAACGTACAGCTTGTGTTACTTCATTTTCGATAAGATCCCAAGATTTTTTGAAGAAGAGCGAGGAAAAACCATCAGGTCCGGGAGCTTTAACATTTTGTATATGGAAAATAACCTCTTTAACCTCTTCATCGGTGTCTTCTTTACACAAATCTAACCCTTGAATATCCTTCAGAATGTTACCCCAATCGAACACACTCTTATTAACATCTTTCGTCTCAACTCTTGACCCTAATAACCTCGAATAAGAAGGCTTATCTGACTTGAGCATTAGAAGTGGCAACTTCTCCATTTGGAAGATATACACATGCAATAATAAATTTATGTTGTTTTCTTTTCATGAGACCATGGATTTTTTGGCGCATCAGTCACTTTTCAAGTTATATCCAAGCTTAGCCTTTTGTTGGAGGAAGCTAATCTTGGCTTTCTCAAGTCTAGCTGCAACTTTTCTAATCTTAACAAACACTTTAAGATCCAAATTATTAGCAATGTTGAGTTGCAATTGGATTTCAGATTCTTCTAACGTTTCTTGTGCTCTTTTTTCTCTAGCGGAGGTATAAGAGAAGTTTTCTTTATTTACTTTCCCCAATTTTGGCTTTTAGTTTCAAAAAATTTACAGACCAAAAATTGCTTCTTACCTTTACCTCGATCTTTGTTCCAAAAATTTGTAGCGACTTCTTTGTAATATTTATGTTTCACCCATATATTAAAAAATAGAAATGGGGCGACTCTTGTAACATTTTGAAGAAACAAGGAAACAATTCAGGGAAAGTGATCAGAAACACTTGATTTGGGGAGGAATTTCGCATGCACATGATGATTCGAAGCATCAAGTCTTATATTACCCATCGCACGATCAAACTGACTAAGAATATGATTGTTGTCCCACGTAAGAAATTGACCCAAATATTGAAGATCTTAAACGCAATGAAATTACAACAATCCGCAAACTCATTAATCTCCCATAGTTGCAATTTTTCTGTTTTTCCTCTCTTCAAGGCTTAATATATTGTAAAGGTCACCAAGTAATAGCCACAAAACATCAAAGTTTGATTCATGATCCTCAAGTTCCTTCCGCAAAACTCTCCTATCAATATTATCACCAAAGCCATATATTAAGGAGGTAGTAAGGCTAATGGATGTTACCTTACAAACCACTTTATAATGTATGGCTTGAGGCTTCAACATCCACTTTATATAGATTGCAAACGATCAAGATTCTGCCATGCTCAACAACGTCAAAATTGTCAACATATTTTCCAAACTTATAACATAGTTCTAATGAAGTTATTAACACTAATACGAGTAATCTTTGTTTCCAAAATTCTATAACTATCAATGTGCTTCATATGGATAAGTTTTACTACCCCTTTCCTCTTATAGGTGAGCCAAAATCCCTTGTATTCCAATAAGTAATCATCATTATGAGTTACTTAATGGTTTACCCTTATTTTCGCTCTCAACTATTGTGCTCTTAGTTCTCCAAAAGTTTTTTCTAAGGCGAGTCCTTTCTTTCTTAGCAAGCATTTTATTTTTATCACTAGTCTCTTTATTCTTATATTTTACTCACCATCAACACGAACAAATTATCAGATTATTTATCATTACCCAAGACCAAACTATCGATACCCAAAGCACCTTTCTTTTCCGCAAAATCCAATATTCTCTTTCCCAGCCTTTTCAAGAATCTACCATTAACCAAACAGATTATATCAGCCCCACTTTCTCCCTTGAAATCATTCATTTTTACACTCTTGAACAATCTTATTAGCTTCAGAAATTATCGGAACAACTCAAATCGCCTCCCTATATCAATGTTTCTTTGAGAACTAACAGTTGTAGCTGATAAAGAAAAGTGAACCGTATCTCCATCTTCAATCTATGAAATTGTATTATTTGGCTTAGCTAGTGCTGCATACTGTACAGTTGTTGGAAATTTTGCTAGAACTAAATCTGCAGCTCCTTCATCTCACACTGTTTTGTTAGAAATAGAAGGTAATCTCTCTTTTGAAGCAACTGAGCTATTAAATGGTGATGATGTTATAATGCTCACATTACAAATCTTATTTTGTTCTAAACCTTTCTCCTTCTATAATATTCGAGAGTTTGTAAATCTCCTCGAACATATGCACTCGACTCATGTGCATCGTAGGCCAGGTGGCGCCTTTCTAGCTTCTCCGATTAAGCTAGTTTCTAGGGTTTATTTTCCTAAATAACTCCCAAACGAGATGTTCCTTGGCACATCTTTCATAACTGAAATAACCGCACCAGTTCCCAAATCAACAATTCCTAATGTAGCACTCGAGTCTGTTTTTGAAGGAAATATCGACTTCAGCAGCTCTTGATATATTGGAGGGAGTTTCTCCCATTTCTGCTGCATAGTTTCGATGAGTACTCAGGTTATCTTCGGCTTGTCCTAGAGTTTTAATATCAATCAAGCGATAATAATGTCCATTTCTCACTGTAGTATCATTAAAGTAAAAGAAATAACTCTCCAAATTTCCAAACGCCTTACATTTATTGCATTGATGTGGCAAATTTTCATACTCCATTATAATGTGGAAAATCTCATCCCTTATGCGACCCAATCTCAAGAAACTTCTTCATCTATTTTATGAGATCGATTTCCACCAAGACACGAGCATGGATAATATCCTTAATATCAAAAGTAACACCAAGTTTGCCAATATTTAATGCTATTTTAGCCAACCAAAGCATGGTTCTAAATTACTCCAGAAAATTTCTAAATATGATCCGAAAAGGGATCTTTTTGATTTCTAGATCCCCAGAACAAAGAACTCTGGAATCTTATATAAAAGTAAGAGATGCCTATAAGATTAATAAGGACCTCTCGAGAGGATGGGTTTCTTATACTCATCCTTTCCAAATATGAAGACTAGCCAACCACTATGATAATTCGAACCTTACACCCCACTTTCCACTCCTTCACAGTTCTTCTAATATCCTCCATATCTAGTGTTTTTTGTTCCGGCAACATACCTAATCAAAGAAAATCCAAAAGCTTGCTCAGTTGTAAGCATATCACTCTCTTCCATTATGAGTTTATCTCCTTCAATAGGTTTGAAGTATTGTAGCTCTACTCACAGTGAATATTTTTTATTGTTAAGAAGCACACTTTGTATATTCAACTCAAGTTTCTTCCCCTTTTTCAGATTGATTCATACCCATGTTTGTTAAATAGGGGACAAGATTTCCAATAATGTTCACGGGTACCTTGGTGGTCCTTTCACGCTCTAAATGGACCATATTATTTGATGTATAATCTTTCTCCTTAGTTACCATGATGGGATTACAAGTGTTCACAATTTGACCATTATTCTCAAGTGCATTTGTTTGAAGCAGTTCCACAAACAACTTTTGTGCAACTAGTTCTTCACAAAAAATTTCTAATGAAGCTTTAGCTTTCCCTCCACTCCCTTGAATAATCTAGATTTGGATTCCAAGGAACCATCGGACACACCTACGCTTGCAAATCGTTCACTTTAAACTCTCACAATTTTTCCAACACTAAGCTTCTCCATGGTGGAGCTTAGCCGAGTGTGCTTCTCCACGGCGGTCTTCTCCTTCTTGGCATCGGTGTTTCTAAGAATTAGTCAAAACTTATCGTTGCTCCCTTCATTCATGTTATTTAAAGGGGGATCTACAACTTCTTCCTCCATGATAGTAGTAAGTCTAGGGTTTAGAGGACCAATACCCATTTTAGTGGCTTCTCGAGAGCCACCTAAACGAGATCAAAGAGGGACAATATTTGGTGAATCATGGGGTTGCCTGAGCCTACTCATGCTCGAGACACTCCAAGTATCCGGGTGTGCCCAGTCGTGAGGATCTTAGGATACGGCGCCTCCTTGGGACGGTCTCAAGAATGTGAATTGCGGCATCTCTAGGTTCTAAATCAATCAGAAAAAGGCCCCTAGGATATAGTAAAAGTGGTTTTCTCATCTAGAAGAGGGAAGAACGTGAACAAAGTGGTTCACGGGTACCTTGGTGGTCCTTTCACGCTCTAAATGGACCATATTATTTGATTTATAATCTTTCTCCTTAGTTACCATGATGGGATTACTAGTGTTCACAATTTCACCATTATTCTCAAGTGCATTTGTTTGAAGCAGTTCCACAAACAACTTGTGTGCAACTAGTTCTTCACAAGATTTTCTAATGAAGCTTTAGCTTTCCCTCTACTCCCTTGAATAATCTAGATTTGGATTCCAAGGAACCATCGGACACACCTACGCTTGCAAATCGTTCACTTTAAACTCTCACAATTTTTCCTACACTAAGCTTCTCCATGGCGGAGCTTAGCCGAGTGTGCTTCTCTACGGTGGTCTTCTCCTTCTCGGCATCGGTGTTTCTAAGAATTAGTCAAAACTTATCGTTGCTCCCTTCATTCATGTTATTTAAAGGGGGATCTACAACTTCTTCCTCCATGACATTAGTAAGTCTAGGGTTTAGAGGACCAATACCCATTTTAGTGGCTTCTCGAGAGCCACCTAAACGAGATCAAAGAGGGACAATATTTGGTGAATCATGGGGTTGCCTGAGCCTACTCATGCTCGAGACACTCCAAGTATCCGGGTGTGCCCAGTCGTGAGGATCTTAGGATACGGCGCCTCCTTGGGACGGTCTCAAGAATGTGAACTGCGACATCTCTAGGTTCTAAATCAATCAGAAAAATGCCCCTAGGATATAGTAAAAGTGGTTTTCTCATCTAGAAGAGGGAAGAACGAGAACAAAGCGGTGAGATAGGCGCTAAATCAGAATGATTTAGGAAGGAACCCCTTTAACCTCTCTCTACTTTCTCTCACTAGGTAACTGGCATCATACGTGAATAGTTAAGAGTAACAATTTGTTTTGATGATTAAAAACTAAGTGATGAGTTGGATGTAGGTTGGGAGGTGTTTACAAAAATTAATAAAAATTAAGGATTAATTTTAGTTTTTTAAAACTTATGGGTTAGTTGGAGGTAAGTGTGGAGATGTTTGAAAAAATTAAAAAAAAATTGAAAGTTCATTTTGATTTTTTTTCAAACTTGTAGGTCAAATTACAGTAATTTAAAATGATAACTTAACAGACTTTTTAAGCAGTATTCGTCTAGAAAGGATAAGTTGGCAAAAAAAAAGAAGTATAAGTTGGCATTATGACACATTTTAGATTTTAAAGATGTGTTGACAATCGTATCATGATATATAGGCACATAGTATATTTACTCTATTTATCTAATCAATTTGGCCTTTCATGCCTCATCATTGGTATCACAAAAAATACAATACCATCTAATTTTTAAATAAAAAAAAGTAAAAATAATCTAGTCTTCAAATCTTTAAAAAAATCGTTTTAGACTTTTATCTTTTAAACTTTGATCTATACTTCAAAAAATTTAAAATCTATTCTACAATCACGATCTAGGTTTCGCTCCATTAAATAATATGTTTTAGACTTCAAGTCATCAAACTTATATCTATGTTTCATGCATTTGTGTTATAGGTTTCAAGGCTATAATTCCTTTTTTAAACTTTTGACATATAATTTTCTTTTATAAAATTCAGTTCTATAAAATTTGTTCAAATGTGTTTAAAATATATTGTTCAAGAGTTAATTCAAACCTTATGAACAAATTTATCTATTAATTCTTACTGCACTTTTACAAGATTTTTTTTTTTTTTTTGGACAAGATTTACAAGATTTTTTTTTTTTTTTTGGTCGAAAGTAAGTTTTATTGCAGTGAAACTCACACACTATTTACAAGGTGTTCATAGTTATAACAAGCTAAACTATTACAACAAAGTCTAAGCCAAAGTGAGCCAATATCTGCCATCACAGTCCTCCAGCCCATCCACTCCGCCATCAAAGCAACAACTACATAGGTAGCGGCAAGAAGACAACTCCAAAGAAACAACGGGAGGTACCTAATCACGATTAACTCAGCAACCGTGACCTGCAGCAGTGTAAAACACCGCAATTCCTCCCAAATACCTGACAAGGGGGTTTTCCCGGAGGAGCGAGCAAGCAGAGGTGTGATTGATAACTGAAATTCACCATATCGTCCCATAAAGTCCCTATTGCTGAAATTTGCTTTCCTAACCAAATTTCTATTCCCTCTGATCAAACTAGTAACCAATTTCCAATAGAACGTATAAAATCTCCTAACCTTACTTCTCATATGCCTGTATATTCCCAACAATTCCATAACACTAGATCCAGATAGTGGCGATTCATACACGATATTAAATATGAGTATACCTTTCACGTTGGATCTGTCCTCCTTCGGCACCCATGGAAACAGTCTCCACCGACCCCGACCGTTGCTGCGAACCTCGTGGCCACACCATCGGAACTCTTCATCCCAACCGCCCAGCCCAAGGTCCCACCTACACGACCGCTCGCACGAAGCCTGAAACCTATTTCGTTGCCAGAGAAGCCAAACCCTCCATCTCCATCGCAGATGCTTCCTATACCGTCCAGACCACCAAAGGTCGTCCTCGCGTTGCTGTCGCTCCACGTCCGCCCTCTTTGATAACCAATCTTCCTTTAATTTGCAGATCTCCAGACCATGATTCCTTCTCAATTTCAAAATCCAATCTTTGGAATTGAAGGCGTAAAACAAGGGTTTTGATATAAAAGTGTAATAATCAGACCGAATAAGCAAAAACACCACAAGAATCCAAGGGAAACCCATCAGATGTGGAAGGAAAGCGGATTATTTAAGTGAAATCAGTAAAAGCCCTAAGATTGGAAACTTTCTCTCTCTAGAGTAGAGAGAGAACGTCCCGTTCGCGTGTTTACGCCACGTCCAATTTACAAGATATTTAGAACATATTTTTTTACGAATAGTTAGTATAAATATACTAATATATTAACAGATCACAAGAATAAAAACTCAATAAATTTTACCAATACTTTTACATCTTTGACAAAAGAAAGATCAAACTTATAATGTATTATAAATTAACAGGCAAGGTCGGATCTAGGGGCGAGGATGAGATCTCCCTAGATTTAAAATTTTTCCTCCTCTAATTCATTCCTAAACTCAGTTGATTGTTTTTATATTTTGCCTATTTTACTAACATGAAAATTATGAAAGATAGTAAAAGAATATGATTTTTATATTTTAACTATTAATATTACAATGAAAACTATTTTCATATTTATAAAATAATATGTGATTTTTTAGTTGATTTATTTATAATATTCATGTAACTTATATTTCTAGTACATATAATAAGATATTAATAAATTCTCCATTAAATACTTTTTAGTACATCGCTTCCAAAGAAATAATCAGTGACGAACACTATATAAATTATTAACGGACAAAGTTTATTTATAAATTTAAAAGTCTAAAGTAAATAATGATAAGGATCTCCACATTAATCCGAATAAATATTAGTCCCGCTCTCTTTTTCTAGGCAAACTTGGTTAGAATTTCAAATTGTTGAGTTTAGCTACAAAATCTTTTGTCAGGTGCAATATGGTGCTTTATGCTTTCTGGAAAAGCAATTAAATTTGTTAGGCAAGTGAGCAGGATAGAACATTCGATACGCTACTAATTGATCACAATATTGCATGCATCATTTTATAATTATGAGTATATATTCGGTTTCGTTTATGTGATAGATTCTTTGTACGTAGGTAGAGATTTGTATTTATTTTTCTATAATGATTTGTGGATGCATGTCTCATTGTTCGTGTAATCTACTTGTATGCTTTGCACTTTAAGAGAAAGTTGAAGCATTGTGTTTCTAATTTGAAGCATAATAGAGAAATGACAGAGTGTTCTATTCCCACCATTTTTTTTTTGTCAACGATGCAAACATAATTCACAACCTTTTATAGGGGTGAGCACGGACCGGTTTACCCCGGGTTAGGATCTAGGGTAAGGGTAGGATAGATTAGCCGGGTCTAGGTTTTGCCAAGGGTAAGGGTAGGGTTAAATTTTACCCTACCTTCGGGTTACCCAAACACGGGTTACTCCCGGGTTTACCCTATGGTAATTGAACCTGTAATTCAACAAATTAATTCTAATATAAAGCTTAAAATTCAATACAAATTGCAATTTACTCCCTTAAATGACTTAAATCACAAAATACTCCCTGATTCACAAAATATTACAAGTTAACTATTACAAATTGCAATTTAATCCCTTAAATTACTCAAATTCACAAAATAAAAGGTACAACTAAATTAAATTCTTCCAAAAGATTACAACAGTACACAATCAAATTCATTAAAAATATTACAACACATTCAAATTCATCCAAAATATTGCAACATAATCAAAAGCTTCAACTATTCATCACAATCACTTCCTTGAGCATTCCAATTTCCTGTTACTTAAAGTATTCCCAAATATATCAGTAAGTTACTAAGTTAAACATATTAAGGCTTTAAACCTTAAGCCTCAGAACAGTGTCATCATAGGCTGGAAGTGAAGAGCTTATAATTGAGTAGATCATCATAGGCCTCGTGTTATAAACACTTTCATCGGCCTCAGATATAGTTGGAAAATAGCACGCGATTCCCGGAAAACCAACTATACCTCATCACCGGATTGTATTTTAAACACGTAGGCAACTCACTACAAAAGGCAGCTACGAATACATGTTTATTAAACACAATGATAATAAGGTAAGGGCTTACCCAAACTCCCTATATTATGCAGTAGGATAAACTTTAGAATAGGGATGAATATAAACATCACCATTAACAGTAGCACTTTTTGTTCCATCTCCACTTGCTAAAAGATGAGGTGAAGTAACTCGAAATTAAGCAAGATACAATGAAGAACATTTTAATGACATTCTGTAATACAAGACACTCCATTTTTTTATTGATCGTGTTTAAGACTTTTATAGAGTATTAAACTAAAGAATGTATGACTTAATCAAAATCAAAAAATCAGGAGATACCTAATTCCCCAAACTGATATGCTGATTCAGGAGATACCTATTACAAAAAATCAAAATTTAATCGAGAAGAGAAGAGAAAACCTTGATTGAGAAGAGAAAATTAACCAAAAATACATTCTTACCTAAGTAATGATTCGTATCTGTGAAAAAAAAAATTCAAAACAAATTAATACTTTAAAATAATTAACAAAAAAAGATATAGAAATAGAAAAGAATAGAGCTTCACCTTTGAAATGGTGTGCCTTTGGTATTTCTGAAAAACCCTCAATATATAGGAAAATACCCATAGCAAATCAATTGAGAAAAGAGCAACACGTTATTGAATAGATAAAAAACGGCTACATCAGACCTCAAAGAGGAGTTTTTCAGGCCGCATTAAATGAAAGCTCTCGAACCCAACAACCAAACGCGGCTTCAATAAATGTTGACCCATGGTTAAGGTGTAATCGGCAGAGAAAATCAGAAGATTAATAATATAGCACAAGATATAGGCATATAGGTTTAGGGTGAAGATCAGAACTCGGAAGGATAGAGAGATTTGATGGCTTAGGTAGGGTTCGCCTTTTTCGTCATAGAAGAAGAGAGAAGAGTAAAGTAGCGTATAAGAGAAGCCGAGAAGGGAAATGAATCAATTAGATCTGATTCAACGTTTTGTATATTTTTTTTATAGATGAACAGTGTCGGGTTGGTCGGGTCCAACCCGATGTTATGAAGGCAAAGAGAGGCCCGGTGGTATTTGGACGGGTCCAATTAATTAAATGGTAGGCCCAAGTTAACCTTGGGCCAATGTTAAAAATACCCATTATCCCCCTTTTTTTATCCCTTTTTTATCCCCATTACCCAAACCCAAAGTCATGCTCAGCCCTAACTTTTTACATGAAAGTAACCTACAGATACTAATATAAAAATCTACAACCGTCCTAGTTGGGCACATAGAAGTATCCACATTAAAACAGGTATATAAGTTTTGCATATACATCCACCATTCCATTAAAATCCCTCAAATGTAAACAACTTTCCAATTTGAGAATCGACCTATCCATCTCCAAGCTTCATTGACCATCAGACTGATTCTCCAGTTGCTCCCTTTACCAGAGTTTAATGGTATACCCACCTTATACCATGATATAAATATATTCTTATTTATTTTTAATATTTTTCTTGCTTTATGGTTTAATTATTGGATTTTTACCTCACAGGTTCTGAATGCACCCCTTTATTACTTATTCTACCTATCTATATCATTTTCTTACTGAAGATCTCAAACAAATTTTAATACTATAAGCCAAAATCATATTAATAATTCTACCTCTTTTAGTTTTTTATTCCTAAAATATCACCAATGATTTCATTCTCTCTCCTCACTCTCTTTGTTCCCGTAACCCTATATTCTTTCTATTTCCCATTCCATTTTCAAAAGCTTCCACTCCATTCTTCCATGAAACCTTCCATGAACCTGTTAGTGAAGCACCACCATAGCAACAACGTTCATGAAGCACTGTGCTTTGTGTTCGTGATAACTGTTGCCGTCGGAGAAGGTTCGTTGCCGGAAACGAACGGTGGAAGTAGAGATACAGACTATGGTTTCGAGATCTGAAGTAATGGCCGGAGCTGGAGCTGGAGGTAGAAACAGTGAAGTGTTTCGAGAAGGTGAAGAAGCTTAGCAAATTCGTTCGTTCATGGCTTCTTGAATGAGCCGAAGAAGATGCCTCGCCTGCAGTTTCCAGCGGAGATCTCGCCGTTCGTGAAGCAGCTCCGAGTGGCGGCGGTTTTCCAGTGATGCTTGAGAAGATGGCCAACAACCAAGGAGTTAGAAGGCATCCGATCTATTATCGCATCACAGAAGATAGATCTAGATGTTATTAGAGATATTGATCTATACATAATTGAGCCATGGGACCTTCAAGGTAATTAAGTGAGCTCCGTACGAGTTGGTGGTGCAAAATGTGAGCTCCATGCGAGCTGGTGGTGCAAGCTGTGAGATCCGGCAGGGACTGTGTAGAAGATCCGGCAACTTCTTCTCGGAGTCTTCTCCTCCGTGAAGCAGTCCTTTTATTTTTTTTACAGCTGTAGAATAAATGCTCGGCACTTTTTATTTTTATTTTGTGATAGTGTGTTTGTTTGAAATTTAATAAAATATAATTGCATGGATATTACTCTATATTTTTTAACATTACTTAGTATTTTTTATTGAGTACTCTGTGTTTTTTAATGTTACACAGTGTTTTTTATTAAGTACTCAATGATTTTTCTTTGAGTACTCAACATATTTTCTGATATTCTGTATTTTAATTCCGATACTTTGTACTTTTTTCGATACTCTGTGTTTTTTCTAATACTCTGTGTTTTTTATTTCACGGAGTACTTTGTAAAATCACTGGTACAGCACTGGCGGCGGCGAGGGTCGGTGGTTGGTGGGTGGTGGCGGGAGTTGAACAGTGTCATCACTCAATAATTTTGTTTTTGTCTTTTAGTATTTTTTATATTGTACAAGGGTTTAATAATCAGTTAAAAATGTAGCTCCATTGGAGAGATAAGATTCCACACATTTCTTATAGGAAAAAAATCTAGTTTCTAAGACTCTATATGTCATCCATCTTATGTTTTCTCTTTTGTGAAATTGGTATTTACCAAGGATCATTTCCTTTAATATAATATTCTTACAACTCAAGAAGTTTCATTCTTTATAAATAAAATCTGTAAGTCCAATTAACAATATGAAACAGTTAAGTTAGACATATGTAAAACATATGATCAAGTTATATGTGAATATTTACTATTGGTGTTGAAAAGTATGGTATTTTGTGAACCATTGATAAGATGCATATAAATTATATATTCATAGTATTTTTTAGCTAATGGTCGATTGTGAGTTACTTCCCATATCACTATTATGCGCTTTGTTTTTCGCGAGGACATAAGTACTCGCGAAAGACCCTAAAAGTCATCGCAAAAGACAAATTTTATCTTTAGAAAGGACATATCTTCGCGAAAGAGTTCTCGCTAAAGATTCCCCGCTAAAGACCACTTACGCGACGAAATTTGCGTGTCCTCGTGTGTGCCAACATATCTTTAGCGAGGACTAGCTGTCCTCGCAAATGATAGGGTCTTTTGCAACGGAATAGTCCTCACAAAAGATGAAGTTTCTCGTAAGGAAAAAGTCCTCGCCTTTGACCTCCTTGTCTTTAACGAGGACTTAGTGACTTTCATAAGCGAGGACTTATGTCCTCGCTAAATAGTATTTTGATTTTTTAAAAAATTGTTTTTTTTTTTTGGTTTTTTTTTTGTATGAATTACGTATTGTCTATAAATAAAGCTGGAAACTGAAATAAATCCGATTTATATAAGAAACGAGAACCGATGACAAAAAAGTCAACAAATAGTCAAACATACTAAAACTAATAAAAGTCAATAGAAAGTCAAACTATACAGAAATAGCCGAAAAAATATAAACTACAGTCTAGTAGTATCTTCATCTAAACTATAACTGTCGTCCATAAGCCTGAATGGTCGGATAGTAGAGGGGAGTAGCAGGATCAGTAGTAGGACCAGTAAGACTCTTACTGGTCCTACTACTAATCCTCCTACTGACCCTATTTTTTTCCTTCGTTAGTGCGGTTTTAGTTTGGTAATTTTGGTTCGGTTTTTGCGTAATAAACCGAACCGAACCAAAAAATTCGGTTTTTGAAAAATTAAAAACTGAACCATTTGGTTATTTGATTTTGGTTTTTTCAGTTCGTTTTTTTCAGGTTTTTTGGTTCGGTTTGGTTTTCTGGATCTCATCTGCTCACCCCTAAGTAAGAGGATCAGCAGTAGGAGGAGAAGCAGAAGGAGAATCAACAGTAGGAGGAGCAGCAGAAGGAGTGGCTCGAGCTGGATCGGAAGTACCGGTGGATGGAGTCTCGGAAGGAGGCACAACTTCCTCGAAACCACGTTGTGCCCTGCACGAATTAAGTAATGTGATGGCCCCAATCATCCGCGCGTTGATCGCCTCCTTCGTGGGTCGGGTGCTAGCTGTGGAGGTCGAGGATAGAGACATATCATCTGGAATAGGGTCCTTGCCTATGGAGACAAGGAACTAGTTAAGGGCATTCATCATCCACTAGAAGTCCCTCAGCATCTTATCGCTGACCGGATCTGTATTAGCACTTGTACTCGTCATCTTGGCCGGAAGCGGGTGTCCAACTCTAGGTATCCAGTAGCGCGTCCCGTCTCTCAACCCCAAGCGAGCCGCCTCGAGGACCGCATCCACTTGCTTCTGTTGCGATAAAGAGGGTGTAGGCGATGAAGAGTCAGTCTGACTCTGCGATTCTTGGACTCTGTTCGCAGAATGGCCCTCAGTGCGTCATGTTCCATTTATAAATATCAAATTTAAAATTTTATGTATAAATGTTAGCGTATATATTTTAAAAATTAAATCTGGTCGCTCAAACGACTTTTTCCTCCACTCGAGCTTTTTCTTGTCATACCCGATTTCTCGAAAGAAGTTGCCTATTCGGGGAAAAGGCAACCCTTGAGTCGATGATCCCTCACCCGTGGTTAATGGTAGGGTCTTATTTTTATCCTCCCCCTGTTTCAGTCAAATAGCCAATTAAATAACTGCTTAGAATTATTTAAATGAATTCCGTACCATAATCATGGAAGTCCTCTTTCACGTGTAAGTCATAGAACCCGACTCGCTCAGGTTTTTCTGCAGTTTCCTATTATCTTTATTCACTAAAACTTGGTGCTAGTTTTTAAACAAAACATAACAAAAGAAAGCAATGTAGTTAATAAAGAGAATATTTTATTTAAAATTATAAATTACATTAATTACATGACACCTCTCCGAGTCCCACATCTTAAGCGTTTTCTCCTAATTCTCTGGGGTCTGCTTTCCCGGCCGTCTATCAGAACCGTAATTTTTTTTTTCACTCGATTTTTGTGATCGGTATACCCCTTACTACACTTAGTGGTCATCATGGTCTGGATCTTAGGTCAATCCTCCCAACCTATCCACTGCTCAACCTGATAGAAGTCTTATTCACAAATAAACCAAATTCACTATAATTTTATATTTAACTCCAAGAAAAAAAAAAGTTTAAGTACATTCAACTTACCCCCAATTGTCTCACAATCTTACGTTGGTCTTCGGTGGGGTCTTTTCCACAGTTCTCGTAAAACGTGGGAATCGTCTCGCGGATGGTCAGGTTAATAACCTGACTCACATGATGCCCGAACTCCGAGTCTGGGTTCCACGTGTTGTCATACGTGCAAAACTCCACCAGTAGTTTCTCTCTGTATTTTTGCACCGCCTTGACGATAGATGCAAGTGTCGTCTTACCCTTCGGCTTTCGAGCCTTTTTACCTGTTTAATTTTACGATTAAATTCTGGTGTAAGAATAAAATTAGTTTACATAAAAAGCATATATGTAGCGTTGGACCTCGAGATCGGAATATTAGGATTCCAAGGGAGATCGTTACCATTTCCATTTCCGTCTTGTCCACGTGGCATCACTGCTGCTATCTGTAAAATAAAATTACAATTTTTTACCATAAAGTTTAAAAAATTACATTTTAAACCCCTAAAATTTTAAAAATTACATTTTGACCCCTAAAGTTTAAAATTTAATTTTTAACCCTTAAATTATTTTTAAAGTACACTAAGGCCCCTAAGTTATCTAAAAATGTCAATAAGGCCCTAAAGTTTAAAATATTACAATTTTGACCCCTAAATAATTCTAAATTACATTTTTACCCCTAAATTATTTTTAAATTACACTAATACCCCTAAGTTATCTAAAATAGACACAAAGATCCTAAAGTTTAAAAAATTACATTTTAACCCCTATAGTTTTAAAAATGACTTTTTAACCCCTAAATTATTTTTAAATTACACTAAGCCCCTAAGTTATCTAAAAAAAGGTCATTAAGACCCTAAAGTTTAAAATATAACAATTTTGACCCCTAAATTATTCTAAATTACATTTTTACCTCTAAATTATTTTTAAATTACACTTAGACCCCTAAGTTATATAAAATAGTCATCAAGACCCTAATTTTTTTTAAATATAACATTTTAACCCCTAAAGTTTTATAAAGTACTTTTTAACCCCTAAATTATTTTAAAATTACACTAAGGCCCCTAAGTTATCTAATATAATCACTAAGGCCCTAAAGTTTAAATATTATATTTTAACCTCTAAAGTTTGAAAAATTATTTTTAACCCCTAAGTTATATTCAAATTACACATAGGCCCCTAAATTACTTTTTTACCCATAATAAGTATATTAAATTACACAAAGGGCCCTAAAATTTTCTTAATTGCTTAAAATATTAAAAATTAAATTATCGAGGGAAAACAAAGTAACACACGTGTGATGGTACAAACTCCGTAATCTTGAGTTACTCTCTTTCTCCCTTGTTACGTGTGACCCATTTGACCCCGTTCACAACGCAAGAATCATATCGATATACGGCGTCATTAGACATGTTGGACAACGAAATCAATTCTTCAGAAGTAAGGGGATCACCAGCTACGTGCATCACAACATCAGTTATTAATTTGAAATAAAGTCAATTTAATTGAGAAAATTAAAAACTTGTTTACCTTTTTCATGAACCATCGACAAAAATGCTCTGGGTGTTTTGCTCTATATCAAGGAGCGGAAGTGAGGACTTGTGTTCCCTAAACTAAAAAACATAATATTAACAATCAATAATATGATATTCAAAATAAATGATTAAAATATAAATTACCTACATCATATAGTATTGGATCTCATTGCAATTATGAAAGATGTACCAATCGATGTGTTCCTTCTCTTTGACTGGTAAGTAACCAAACCGTTTTTTACCAATCGGCTTGCACCGGCTATTAAGCACTGAAATTTCCTTGGTTCAGGAATCGTCTCACTGTATCTACCTGAATTGTTGAATTTTGTACTTTCCTCTCGAAGGGCGTATCCCTCGGCGATTGAACCCTCTGCCCTGGCCGGATTTCGAATATATTCCTTGAGTTTCTTCAAGTACCTCTCAAACTGGTACATCCAACCCTCGACGAATGTATTTTTGCCGTTTGATTATGGGAAACAATTACACTCTCGTTTTAACTGTAATAAAAATACACGGTTCGTGAACAATTCAAATTTGATGGGTTTGAATTATGATGAATAATAGGAGGAGATTTATGATATAAAGATTGTTAATTGACTTCGGAAGAGGTGGACATCATAGTTGATGTCAATGAAGTGTGCGTTTCTGAGGTTCTGGTTGAATCCAAGTCCGAGGGCTACGTAGGCCGAGTTGGATCATGGCAGACAGAAAACACGGGTTATCAGTTGTGGACACATGCAGGCTCTAAATGTTCAATATAAAGAAAGTTTTACCGGGTACTTATAGCCTCTATGCTTCCATGGTATTATTGGTGACTATAAATATGTTTCTTGATATGGTTGTCAAATCCAGATGTGAAATAGATTTAATGAATTTGGTATATCCACCTCCTCATAATAGAGCTACAATATAGGAAATAAGCGTACCAAATCAAATTGTTTCTGGGCCGAAAAGACTGAATCGATGCTTCAAAATTCTGATAAGTGTCGTATTTTTGTGGAAAATAAGGGTATCGAAGATGTGTTACAATTATTTATTCTGGCCTTTCATGCCTCTTTCAGTGTTCGAAGTTAAAAGAGTTTATCTGGCTGCTATTAAGGCCACACGGCGCTCCATGATTTTTTTTTGTCAGAATGGCGCTCCATGATTTGAAATCGAAATTACTCATTGAGCAAAGATTAACGTAAAAGGCAAGTTGGTTTTTAGGTTCGAGATCATTCCGGTCATTAACCACCTAGATTACAAAAATAAATTGGCCGAGCAGATTTGCTTAGAAAGAAAGATCAAGAGTCAGAATGAGAGGGAAAAGCCTATTCAGTTAATGTACCCCAAATCCCCAATCGAGACCCAAGTACATGCAAACCGTAGGGGTGGCTGCCAATATATTCATTAAGAATTTGGACAGTATTGCATACCTTTTCTGCATTTGGAAACATTCTATCATGCAAGGTAGTAACAGAACCTTTCGGGCAGTCAAGGGGTTATGAATTTGTTCACTACAATAATGAAGAAGTTGCCCAGAAAGCTATCTCGCATCTGAATAGGATGTGCTTGAACAATAAGATGTGGAACCCTTCCTCCGTAAGCAAGAATGTGACATGGTCTGACCGAAAAAAAGAATGTGACATGGTTGTCGACAAAACAAAGTTTACTAATGTCTCTGTTAAGAAGTGACATCGAGTGGATTGTTGTTGGATATTAGCTCACAGACTTGGAGGCCTTGGTAACGCATTATCTGTGATGAAGAAAACTTTTAAGCTCCTCGAAATGATGAGTTGGTAAATGTGGCTTTTAGAATATCTATTTCTTGAAAGAAGTTGAGCCAAGTATGAACGTACACTAAAGTCAGCAATGGCATTTTGTAGCGGTTATCTAGTTGTTTTAGCAATATTTATCTTCTTGACTCAATCGAGAGCTAAAACATTGAAGTCTCTCATCACGGTTGATCAATCCGGGCACCTAGATTATACAGTGGAAGTTTCCATATTCAACATGCAATCGACGCAGTTCCATCTGATAATTCCAAGCAGGTCTTCATTTTCGTTTGTCCAAGTATTTGCAGATGAGGTGACTTATCCTACATGACATACCCTTGGATTTCTGCAAAGTTTGATTAGTTTATATCTCAAAGAGTGTTCTTTTCAGTTGATTCTTTGGTGAGACCAGAATATTTATTGAATGATTTGTCACATTAATACATATTAAGAGATATTTTAAAAAAGATGTTGCCAACATTCTTCCATTTTTTTATGATGAAAAATTAAGCACTAATATATGGATTAACTCGATATGACTTCCCCTCACATAATGCATATATATATATATACATATAAAAATAAATAACAACTAAAATCATAAAATTTACCACCCTACTATTCTTGAGAAAAATACTATAATAATGGTATATTCCTTCTCCCCCCTTTCTTTATCAAAAAGAGTTAGACTTAGGTGATAATCAAGATAATAATATTAAGCATCATAAAATACAAGATAATCATCCCAATTTCGCATCTAATGATCTCAAATTGATCTTGTGTAAGAGATTTGTTGGAGATATTGGATATTTGGCTCGAGAAACTCGCAAAATGTCGCCCTTTTGAGTATGGTCTCTAAGAAAGTGGTGCCTAATGTTTTTATGGTTGGTTCTAGAGTGTTGAACTGGGTTCTTGTAAGATTGATGGCACTAGTGTTATCACACCTAATAGGAATAGAATCATATTAAAGACCTAAATTTTGTAAGGTTTGATCCATCCAAAGGATTTGAGTTAGGTAATTTCTGGCAACAACATTCTCGGCTTCCTCTGTGGACAAAGATATACTGTTTTGTTGAGTAACCTAAGAATTGATAAATACAACTAGTACACTTTCTATCAAGTATACACCCGGCATAGTCGGAATTGGTATAACCTAGAAGCTCAAATGATGTGTATTTAGGATATCAAAGTCCTAGATGAATGGCATCATTCAAATACATAGAGATATGTTTCACGGTACTAAGACGAGACTCCTCATGACAAGATTGGAATTTAGAAAATAAGCATACATAGAACATAATATCGAATCAAAAAGAGGTTACATATAAATACTACCAATTATATCTTTATGTTTTTTTGTTAACATCCTTACTATATTTATCTTTGTCAAGTTCCATGGATGTGCTCATGGGCGTGTCAAATTCCTTTGCATTTACAAACTTATATTTCTTTATAAGATCCTTGATGTATTTTGTTTGATTCACAAATATTCATTCCTTCATTTATTTGATTTGAAGTCTAAAGAATAAATTTAACTCATCCATTATGATCATTTCGAATTCCCTATGCATACTCTTAGAAAAAAATTCATAAAGAGACTTATTAGTAGCACCAATATAATATCATCCACATTTATTTAACAACAGAGATATCATCTAATTTTATATTGATAAAAAGATAAGAGTCAATTTCCCCCCTTTCAAAACCATCTTGTATTAAAAAAACACTTAAATATCATACCAAGCTCTACGAGCTTGTTTTAAACCTACAAATCTTTTAAAGTTTATCCACATGATTTAGAAAATTAGGATGTTGAAAAACACAATGTTGTTTAACACATCAATACAAAAACACTTTTAACATCCATTTGGAACAATTTGAAATCCATATAGCAAGCATAGAAAGTAACATAAACGTTTCATCGAAATCAATACATTCCTCTTAGTTGTACCATTAGGAAACAAGACAAGTTTTTTTCCATGTGACAATTACAGAATTATCAAGCTTGTTGCGAAATACCTATTGAGTTCCAATGATAGTGTGATAAAAAGGCTTTGCAACAATATTCCACACTTAGAATCTTTCAAATTAGTTTAGTATATCACCATGGAATTTATCCAAGGATCATCAAGAAATGCTTCTTGATATTATTCGGTTCTATTTGAGACAAGAAAGCATAATGAGCACATAAATCATTAAGTTAGAACATGGTGTTTCCCTTTTAATTGGATCACAAAGTATGAGTTTATTTGAGTGGCCTCTAATATTCTTCAAACAATTTAGGAGATATTTATGTGCTTCAATAATTTGTTGCACCTTTTATTCAACATTTTTACCTCTTGATTTATATCGTCGTGTTTTGATAGATCAATAAATTGATCTTGTTCTTCAACTTGAAGAAAGGTTAGATGTTATACGTCATATAATACTTAAGGTTAAAGGGATTAGTCTCATAAAAGTCAAAAACATGGATTCATCAATGATCTTAGTATGCTTATTGTACACACGATAAGATTTACTTTTGATGGAATAACTGATAGACCATGAAAATCACACTCGGTCTTTTGGATAACTCTATTCGTTGAGGCTATGTTGGTCTTTTGAAAACTCTGTTCGACTAGGCTACGTCTGTTTTTCGGTTGGTTAACTCTATTTATCGAGGCTACAACGGTCTTTCGGATGAATCTGTTTACCAAGGCTATGTCGGACTGTTGGATAACTTTGTTTTTAAAGTACACATTGGTCTTTCTAATAACTCTTTTTCCTAAGGCTATGTCAGTCTTTTCGATGACTCTTTTTTCTGAGGCTACATCAGTCTTTTGGATAACTCTGTTTGTCAAAGCTAAGTTGGTCTTTCAGATAACTTTGTTCGCTGAGGCTACGTCGGTATTTCAGATAACTCTACTCGCCCAGGCTACATAGGTCTTCGGATAACTCTGATCATCGAGGCTACATCGGTCTTTTGGATAACACTGCTCGTTGAGGCTACATCGATCTTATTGCTACGTAGTAGTGAGGAGTCTTTCTTTACTACTTGTCTTGGAAAGATAAAAATTCACTTTTCATTTTATAAGTATTGTGGTAGCTTTACCCATTTTCAATCACTCCTTTTTTACTTTTCCTTAGTTTTTCATGTTGCCTCGTTTCCTATAGCCGACTCCCACAATTTTTGTCTCATAGGGCAGGTCTCGCAAAATTTAAGTAAACTTGAAAATATACGGGCCCCAGTTACCAATATAAAGAGCTTATAAGCCTTTCATTCAGTCTCTTTGTCTTCTAAAGTAGAGCCTCATTGGGTTTGCCTTCTCCCTTCCTTGGCCGACATGAATCAGACTTCAAGTAGTGATGATGTCTCCCTTTTTGTGATAAATATATGCCCTTAGGAGACATCATTATAGGTGGAAATTAGACTTATTTGATACACTTTTATTCTTATTTTAATATATTGCACTTTCTCCCTTTAGAATTATGTTGATTGTATTTTTAGAGCTTTTGTGTGTTAATTCGTTTGTTATTAGCATAAAGTTCTTAGGTACATGGATGCTATGGATCACCAATATGAGGAGGATAAGTGAAGTTTAAAGTCTTAGATCAAGATGAGAGGTCAAAAGAGAGAAAGTACCACTCAAAGAGTTGAAAAAAAAGCATAAGAATTTGGACTGTTGTTACCTCTTGATGATTTCGAGCCAAAACGATACTTATTTAGGTCTGGAGATTTAAAGGAATAAGTTGCGTATCTAAGTAAGCTCGAATTGAGGACTGGAATAAAGTGATTTGGACTTAAGACGCAAAAGTTACGCCCTTTTTACTAGAGTGTACAACAGTTACGGGAATTGCTAATTGGACTTGGGCTTTTATTCATTAAATAAAATAAAATAAAAAGCCCAATCCGATTTAATGTAGTATAAATATCCTTTTAGACCTTATTTTTTAGTACGCTTCATTATTTTCCAAATTCTAGAGCAGAGCAAAAAGGCAGAAGAGGAAGCAAGAGCTGGAGGGTTCACTTTCTTCCAACAACAACTCAATCCAATTCCTTAATTATGTTCTTTATTTCATTTCTGTAATTTAGGAACACAAGTTCTTTTTTTTTTGTTTGAATATGAGATAAAATTCTAGTACTTGAAAATGCACTATGGGTTAAGCCTTAATTTCTTTGATTTAATGTTTTTTAGTTTTGAGATTGTTACTATTTATGACTTAGCTAATTAGGAATAGGTACTGGTAATTGGGCGATTCACTAGAGGTGGTGATCACCTTGACGGGGGGTTTAATTACTGACCTAGGTAATAGACGTGTGGTATTCGTCAATGATCCTGATGGGCTTGACTAACCACGCAACAATTTGGGTAAAACACTTCAACATCTGAAAGTAGATTAATCCCCATGACGGGGTTTGTAATACCGTAGGATAGCTCCTAAGTCCACCCTGACGGGGGTTAGGAGATATTAGAGACCCGATTAATACATAAATACCGATTTAAATCTTAAATGAAAGAATTAATTATAGGAATTTAGGTGGATCCCTTGCGAGACTCAAGTACATCTCTCATATTTGCGTCCAGATTTCTTTAGTTTTAATTCATTTACTTTCTGTTAAGCTTTTGTACTTTATTTATTTGGATCTCGTAGTTTATAACTCAAAACCAAACAAAAATATTTTATCATTTATTTTCAGTATTCGCAACTACTACTACTTATTTATTGAACACTTTGGTTATACCAGTTCAATCCCTGAGAACTGAATCCTTTTTATCTAATTATTACTTAGAACGAACCGTACACTTGCGGTTAGTAGGTCCTCCTATTCAGTGTGATTTTTATCACACCCGAAGACCTACCAACTGATCAAGCTTCTTCTATGCTAGAGTTGGCCATGGCCTCTGTTAAATATTGTCAATCTTTTTGTTACCGCGAGTCATTTTGATTTATTTATTTAACCTTCTCCTTTTTCATGCAAGTATACTTACTTGGAGACTTTTTCCATTCTCACATTCTCAATGGTCTTCTCTGAATTCTCCAAGGGATCTACCTACATGAGTCTACTCAGGTTTGAGAGGAAAAGTGACCAAAGCTTGATAACAAGATTTTAGGCTGACATTAAGAGTTTGGAGGCCAAAATTGTTGAAGGTGTTGCTTTGGTTGATCAAGCGTGGAAGGTGGATGAAGAAGCTGATAGGATCTCGATCCAACTTCAGACCAAGTTCCTAGAGCTATTAGTGAGAGTTCCCACTTGAGAGAGTATTATTATACACTACCGAGCATCAGAGGAGTTTCATAAGAAGATACAACTGCTTACCGGGCCAACTTATGATAGAGATAAAAGGGTAGGGTATCTAGTGTGTATTGACACATTCAGTCTCATTATCCCCCTGTCGGATATGGTTAATGAGGTTGACCTCCCAGTATTAGAGGATCTGAGCGGGGCGAGATCATCCAGCTAAGACATAATCTCTCAGCTTAGCTATGATTAGATAGCAACATTTCTTGGGATTTGTTGTAATATTTTCACTCCCTTTGCCAAGATCGCACTTACAAACTCTTCTTCCTTTTTTTCGTTTATGTTTGTGTAACATGTAATAGTTGACAAAATCAATGTTTCGACTTTGAGATGTAATTTGTATTTTTCCTTCATGAATAAATATAGAGTAAATGACACTTTTGCCCCCTGGGTTTATACGCGATTGACAGGTTGCCCCTAACTCTTAAAATGCGCCTCGTTGCCCCCTAAGATTTGTTTTTGTGACCCGTTACCCCCTACTGCGTGTTCCGTCCATTTTTTCCGTTAAAAGTGACGTGGCATTTCCATGTCACAATTTTTTTTTTAAATCCAGATGTCAATTAATTATTTAATTAATTTAAACCAAGGGCAAAAAAGAAATTTCATTAATAGGTTTTATAATATTAAATATAATTAATATAATAACCACCCCCCCACCCACCGCACCCCCTACCCCCCCCCCCCCTCTTCCCCTTCTTCTTCCCCATTCTTCTTCTTCTTCCCGACACCTGCAACTTTTCTTAAAAAAAAAAAAAAAAAAAATCAGCAAACTTTCATGTTTGAGATATGCAAGTTGTTTAATATAAATTCATATTACACACAAACACTATTAATCCTTTCCCAAAAAAAATAAAATATAATAACTTAATTAGATTCGCTGATCTAAGCGATGCAAGTGCGTCGTGAATCTTCCCTGCACTGTTTACTTCTCGTAGCCATAAACAAGTATTAAGCTAAAGATCTAATTGAGTATAATCAAATTCACACACATCGAATCAGCTAGTCAAGCTAAGTCAACAATATGTAAGCAAGATCATGAAAACTTTCAACATTATGGATCCACTAAATTCATGTTTAATTTAGTCATTTCCATGAATCAATCTATTCTAATTCTAATATGAAGTATATATAACACCATTATCTAATTCAACAAATCGAAAATCGAATCAAGCACCTAACATTTCAATTAAGATTCGCATACATAATTCTTCATATAAAAAGATAAGAATGCAAAGAGATTCATACCCTTTCCACCCATTGACGAGATTCATCAGAATAGTCAAAGGCAGGATCATTCAAAAGCTCAGATTTCAAAGTATCATAAACATGGAAGAATTTAGATTTCAAATTGCTCATTATCGGTGGTGAAGAGATATTTGTTGTGTATGGGTGTGTGCTAATGAATTATTGTGGGTGGTGGATATCTATATATAGTAGGAGAGAGACGTTATAAATGTTGCAGAGAATATAGGAGAGCGTGTGAGGCTCTGAGTTAACATATAGAGTCGTGTGTATTAAATAGAGGTGGTAGTAAAAAGTGATGCGTTTTCTCACTTACTCTCTCTCGTATTATTATTATTATTCATAAATTTTCTCTCTATCGTAATCGTAATCCGATATGCCGGCAGGGAGTTTTTCGTGTGATTATTTCAAGTCAATCTGATATCCGATATGCTGATTTTTTTTTTTTTTAAGAAAAGTTGCAGGTGTCGGGAAGAAGAAGAAGAATGGGGAAGAAGAAGGGGAAGAGGGGGGGGGGGGGTAGGGGGTGCGGTGGGTGGGGTGGGGTGGTTATTATATTAATTATATTTAATATTATAAAACCTATTAATGAAATTTCTTTTTTGCCATTGGTTTAAATTAATTAAATAATTAATTGACATCTGGATCAAAAAAAAAAAAAAAAATTGTGACATGGAAATGCCACGTCACTTTTAACGGAAAAAATGGACGGAACACGCAGTAGGGGGTAACGGGTCACAAAAACAAATCTTAGGGGGCAACGAGGCGCATTTTAAGAATTAGGGGGCAACCTGTCAATCGCGTATAAACCCAGGGAGCAAAAATGTTATTTACTCATAAATATATGACGATCTTCATTGTCCTCTTTATTCCTTCTTATTATTTTGTTTTTCTTTTTCGATGGTTGACATGATATTTTTATCAGCAAATCAAAATATATATATTCGAGGTCAGACGCCCATTATCTTTTACAAGTACTAACCATGAAAGTTAGTAAAATTAAAACTTAATTGACCTTTACAACCCTATTCTTAAACAATAGGGAATAAAATACAATTACATAAAGTAGAAACAAGCCTTCAGTCCTTTAACTATCAAATCCATTTTGTAGCTATAACAAAAAAACTTCTCTTCCCTCTGAAATTTCTTTGCTTTAATTTAATCAAAATAAGAGATTTTATTCGATTTATGATTTGTTCTTCATGAAGTAGACCTTCATGATGAAGCCCTATATTGCGTTCAATCCAAATGCAATAAATAAAGTATGTGATACACAATCCAATAATGAGTGTCAACTCTTTACTCGAACAACCTTTGATTACTTCATCAATGAGTTCATTCCAATTCGTAAGGTTAATATTGATTTTGCAATCATTACGCATATTCTTGAGAATCCTATTTGAGAAAGGACAAATTACCATTAAATGATGAATATCATTGTTAGAACATAATTCACAAATTGGATTTGACTGAAATCCCCACTCTAACATCCTCTTCTTAGTAAATAACCTTTTGTGACATGCGAGCCAAACGATGAAAGAACAACGAGGAATACAACTCTTTGCCCAAACAATTTCGCTCCAACTAACTGAGTTACTATGACCACTAAATTTTTGTAGAGTTTTGTTATAGGGGAATTTCTTCTTAATAGATTCACTCATGTATATCTTCTCCACATGATTAGTTAAAGAGTAATTTTATTTATAAGGGAGTATATCACCAATAATGGGAGGCAGACTCCATCTATCATTAACATTGCAATCAGATAAATTTAATTGCAGCATGAACCCAACTTGTAGATGTATTTATTAAGAATTTGCAAAATATCTTTAATTTCAATACATTTATCCCACAAAATGAAAGTATTATTTCCATTCCTGGCCTCATGGTGAATGAAAATGAATGTAATTTTTTTTTTGAATAATTGCTTCCAAATCCATGTGTGACTTTACTTTATATCTAAGATCCATACGATTTTTTTTTTTATCAAATTAATATGAGCCCATTTTCTCAATTGATTATCCTCCCTAGAATACACAGTCTTGTTGAAGTAATTTTTTTTTTTTTGTTCTAAACGCTTATATGTTGAAGTAATTTACTTGCGATGATCTTTTAGGAAGTATTTATTGTTGGTTCACTCTAACTTATTATGCAGTCGAGGATTATCTTCTTCTAGTAATACTTCACTTTATTTTGGCCGACATCCTTCATTTGGCCTTGATTTCTTGAAGGAAAATTTGGAATTTTCCTATAAAACTATGTATGAACTATTCTTTTGCACCAATACGTGGTACCTTATCATATATTTCTATCCCTGTTCATGGCAGAAAATGGTAGGTGTTCATATCATATTACCCTTCCTCTGACACACCATTAGGCTAGCCTATGTATCTATTAAATATGTTTCCTTTATTATCTATTATTACTTTTAAAGGCATTTTCCTCCGAGGGGATCTTGAGGCACTTCCTAGGTTTCTTTTGATCTTTCTTTCAAGTGTGTATTCCTTCTCTTCTGACACTTCTCTTTCTTTGGCATGATTTTATATCGGTCTTGCCCTTCTTTTACCTTGTTCATAGTAACCTTCGAGGTAGTTTTACCCGAAAAGGTAACTTTCGTATCTCGGTAGGCATTCCCGAAGAAGATATACTTTTTAGCAATGCGACACCTAGCCTTTTAGGTTGCTAGACGGTTATTGTAGTTTTCTTTTTTCTTTAAGGACTCCTTTACCCCTGCCTGATTTTTTTTGCTTATATTTCTCAATGCATATGTTATGTAATACTCAATTTTCTCAAGAAATATAAAGTATGTGTCGGGCGCCTGCTCTGACTCCATAACCATCGAGGCAAGGGAGTATAGCTTACTTGTTGATAAGGATTCATCAGTATTTTCTTTGTTCTTCACCAAATTTCTGTTGGTCTTTGTTATCAAGTTCCAAGTATTTGCGAATTTTGTTTGTTTTGCTTGCAAAACTTCATTGGTCTTTATTCTAGAGTGTCGAACTTCTTCAGTTTTTGTTTTTTGCTCGCAAAAATTTGTTGGGCATTATTCTCGGGTTTCGAGACTTTGTCAAACTTTGTTTTTTATTTGCCAAAACTTTGTTGGTCTTTTCTTTCAGATTCTGATACTTCGTCGGTTTTTTTTGTTTCAGGTGCCGAGACATTATTGGTCTGTTTGCCGAAGCTACGATGGACTTGGTTTGCCTACGATACAATTGTTCTTTTCCCCAAAGCTACATCAGACTTAGTTTGCCAAATATACAGTTGGTAGTTTTTACAAAGCTATGTCGGACTTAGCCCACCAACGATAAAGTTAGTATTCTTGACGAAGCTACGTCCGACTTAGTTTGCCAACGATATAGTTGGTCGTTTTTTTTTTTGCCGAATCTATGTTCAAACTTATTTACCGAAGCTATGTCTGTCTCATTGCCAAGAGCGCGTGGGACTTATTTACTAGATCTATATCGGTCTCATTGTAGAGGCTGCATGGATTTATTTACCGGAGCTACGTCAGTCTCATTGTCGACGTTACGTCGGACTTAATTAACCAGAGCTATGGCGCTCTCAATGTCGAGACTAGGTCGGTCTTATAATCGAAGTTATAACGGTGATGTCTTGTCTGTTGTGATAGAATAATCTAGTCACGAGACATATTTTTAGGGGTATATTGGACTTAGTTGATGTATTTTTCCCTAGTCTTTGATGTTTAACAATTTCTTGTCTACTTTCGGTGTCTATGTTATTTCTAGAGATTTTGTGCTAACTTGTGTGTTAAGTGTGCAGATCTTAGGTAATCGGATGCTAAGATACTCTGAGATGATGATAAAAAGTGAAGAGAACAATATAACCCCTTATTTATGGAGAAAAAGGAAGATTCAACCATTTTTAAAAAGTGAAAGCACGTGTCGGCCAGATTTAGAAAGTGGATTGTTCGAGATTCCATGCAATATTTACAAGGATTTTGGAGGAGTCCTTACATATCTAGATAGTATTTGGAGTGAGGTACGCATAAGATTCGACGTGTCATGATTCATAGCTAAAATGAAGAAGTTATACTAATTGTCATTGCCTTGGCTCGAACCATTCCTCTCTCGAGTAAAATGTTTTTAGGCTGGGTTTGGCCACTTAAAAAAGGCCCACAACCCATAAAACATGTGCTGGACCTTCAACTACCATAAATTAAGATTAGAAATAGGTCCTTATTCATTATCAAAGAAAAGAAATGCCTGGAGTAGAGAGAAGAAGAAGACAACAAGGGTTTCCACCATTGACGTACCATTTCTTCATCGTTTTCAGTAATTTTTTGCTTTATCTTTATTAGTTTTTCATTCTAAACATGATTATATAATTCTTAATCATTTTTTTAGCATGAACTAAATCCTTATTAGCTTGAGAAACGCTTAATGTATGAACCCTAGCTTTCGATTATGATGGTTCATTATGTTATGAGATATTACTATTGAAATGAATTGATTGTTTTGCATTAATTATATATTTGTATTAATTTTTCAGCCCTTATGAAGGTCAAGTAGTGAGTTGGGTATAGTAGTCTGGACTTTCGCCTAGGAGGGGGTTCATGTATAAAAATAATATATATTTGTTTGGTGTGCATTACTGAACCGAGAAGCCTTGAATAAACTGATACTTAATTGGGTTAGTATTAATTATGTTTTAAAGTATTGTAGGTTCACTCGGTTGTTATGAGGGTTGTGGAAGGTTTTGTGAAGATTTAATGGAGTTTTGAGTGGCTTGGAGAAGGTAAAATGGGAAGAAGATAAAAATTATTGGGTAAATCAAAAGGCCATTTGCACGCGTTACAACTCCAGTTTAGTGTACACCACGAATAGGTGCGATATACCACACCTCTAGCTGTCTGATTCTTACCTTTTCATTGCCTCACGTGCAAATGTATGGTTATTCGTCAGCATGACCTAACAGACCCGCCTCATGTCTCCAGGCACGGTGTACCACATATAGGCGTGGTGAACTGCTCCATATCAGTGTTTTTGGTCCATGCCAAATGGTTCATACGCAAGGCTTTGCGTAGGCATAATTTAACTACAGAATTGCGTACCTTCTACATCTCGTGGTCGTGCAGTGTACCGTGGCTTAGCGGTGGTGTACCGCGCCTAGCATGTGGGAATTTTGCTAGATTCTTATATGGACGAATATTCACCTTTCTGCTCTTATTCACCGAATGCACGCACCTCAAGTGGGGGGCGCGGTATATCGCGAAGATGTGTGGTGAACCACATCTAGCAGGCCCAAAACTTCATTCTCCTCTAAGTTGACCCCCAACTCCTTTCCTACTACCTACAAACATAAAAGACACTACACCCTTTCTCATCAAACTAGAATATACACTAGTTAACACAGCTTTTAAAATTAATTTCTACGAAATGAAATATGCATGGAAGCTTATTTAAAAAGTGGGTTGTCTCCCACAAGTATTTTTAATTTTACGTCGTTAATAGTTCAACATTTGTTACCTCATTACTTATTTTTCATGTAGCATCCCCGACAATGGGAATGAATACTCACATCAATCAATCAAAACTTGCAACATTTCCTTGCTTGCACCTTAATCACTTTCGCCGAATCGACTCGAGTGACAAGGAACGGCTCCATCCAAGCATACTTATACTTTAGTGGTCTATTCTCAGGGTTTGGAGCTTTCCATGATACTTCGTATCCCACCTCAAAATAATTTTCTTCTTTATTTCTCATGGTTCCTTGGGGGCTCTTAGCATTTGATTTCTCGGTCGCAATTCAGATTGCCGAGACATTCAGTGACTCATTCATATTAGCTTTCCCAAAACGTAAAATGTTTGGATTATCTTCAATACGTAGGGTCACAGTTCCTTCATTTACGTTGATATAGTGTGCCCCGTGGCCAAATATGGATACCTAGTATGAACGGGATGTTCTTATCTGCATCATAATCAACTATAATAAAATCCGAGATAACCTACTTAGACGAGCACAACCTTGATTAATCCCAATATTTTTGTTGTGGATCAATCTTCCAATTGCAATATGACATATATGGATTCGACATCTTCAATACCCAACATCTCGAACACACTCTTGCGCATGATATTCACTCTCGCACCAAAAAACACAGCGTCTTTCCTTCGTACGTACCACCTATTCTGATTGGAAGGTTGAAACCTCCAGGATCTTTAAGTTTTGGTGGTAATTTCCATTAAACTTGTGTCGATACCTCTTTGATCGGAGCCAAAGTCTCATACTTGGTATCTTTATTCTTCTTCTTGAAGATCCGTTGATATTTTAGAATCTTCTTGATGACGTTGAGTAACGGGATATTAATCTTCAGTTGACTTAACATCTCTTAAAACTTTATGTACTCGAAGTCATCGCTTTTCTTAGCGACTTATGACATATATGGCGGTGGTAAACGGGTGTGTGGAGGTGGTGGTTCCTCACTCAGTTTTTCTTGCACCCTTGGTATTTCAACTACCATTATTGGGTTTTCAATCACTTCTTCAACCCAATCCTCAACAGGTACCTATAAGGATTTGGGTTTGTCGGTTCTTTCTCTTTCAGAATACCCACTTCACTATAAGTAACCGGTGACGATTCCACATTCTTTACACTTCAAAAGCCAATGGCTTTACACGATTCATACCAACAATATTATCAACATTTTGAATTGCCTTGACATCAGTATCATACCTTGGCCGATTTGTATGGGTTGACCTTATTGACGGACTAGTAAGTGGTTAGCAAATTATGAAAGTTGATTCTCTCATATCTTCAACAACGCAAAATGTTCATTAAACCTATTGTTGTTTGCTCTCAAATTCTCTCCCATCATCGTCATGAATGATTTTAAGGTTTGTTGTAGCTCACTAGGGGAGTCTTCTTATGGATGAGCAGGGAGTGCTTCTTGATCAAGATTTTCTGCATATGCATTACACAACGAGACTCAGTGGAGCTTGGTTACCATAACCTTGTCCCCCTTGATAATTATTTTGGGACCTTGGCTGAAAGTTATTCCCTTGAGGTTGGGGTTGATACGGATTTCCTTGGCAGGCATTACCTTGTTTCATGGTCCCATTCGGATTAGACCATTGGAGACCCAGCTAATTATGTTTCCATGTTGATACCCTTGACTACACGAATGGTAGTTTCCACGATTCGATCTCCATCTATTCTTTTTACTTCTTTAGTTATTCTCTTTTGGAACTCTGTGTTCTAACTTCTGGGGGGTTCATTGACCCTATTTTTGCATCATTTTCATGCTCTTCTTGAACTTACGTTTATACCAATCTCGATATTTTTCTCGTAAGATTAGACATGCTCAAAATTAACCGTTTTGTCACCAACTCATCAATAAATATATAGTTTTTAGACTAACATGTGTGAATGTCCTACAAAGATTCTTAAAATTTGTTGTAAAATATTGTCGAAATACTAAGAAGAAATTGTTTTTTAGTTTTTTATTTATTTTTAAAAAATAAAAAAGAAGAAATCTTATAGAACAAAGTGTACACAAACTAATATATGTAATTAGTGAGATATAATTTGTGAATTTGTAGAATAACATTTTCTCTTTTATCAAAACAATATAAAATATTAGTTTATATATTTAAATTGGGGTTAATGCCCAATAAGCATCTGCCATCTTATACCCTTGCCCATAAAAGATACCGTCTTTTTTAAAGAACGGTGAGTTAAGGGAAGTTTCTCAAAACTCAAAATCTAAGTTTTGGAAAGCTTCCCATAACTCAAAATTTGAGTTTTGGGAAGTTTCTCGTAACTCAAATGATTCTCTTTATGGAAAAGAAAAAGCAAAATGTATATGGCTTTTTATGAGTAAAAAAATGATAGTGCGAGTGAAGGGGAATTAAATCTAACTTGAAGTGTTTTTTGGCATTAATCCTTTAAATAAATTATCCTTATAAAGAATATATATATAATTTATTTATTTAATAGTTTCAAGAATTTGTTTATTTCTTTAATAAATCTATTTTTTTTCAAAAGATTTAATTATTAATGAATTGATTTTGTTTTTTAATAAATTGCGAATTTTGTATAATGGTTATGTATTTTTTTTATTAAGTTAACTTACGTATTTTAAAAAAATTAATGTGAAACTTATTGAAACTTTTTTCGTAAACTTTTTGTAGCAATTGATATTAGGGTAAAGCCTTCCTGAAACCCTTTATCTTTCCCCAAAGTGCGCGATCCGCCCCTGATCTTCACTTTTACCCTTTCTGGCCCTCCATCTCAATACTTTGTGACGCCGTTAGCCTTTTTTTGAGTTTTCTGTTAATTGACCGTTAGTCAACGCCACATGGCGCCAGGTCAACGCCACCTAAGCTCCACGTCAGCGCCACCGGCTTTGTCATCATCGTGCCCAACTTTAAAAAAAAAAAATATTTGAAGGTTTGAAGGTTTGAAGGTTTGAATGCTTCAAACCTTCAACAATGGAGGATTCTAGAAAAACAAAAAAACGAAGTTGAATCCACCCCACCTTCCTTCAACCTCTATACCTCTTCTTTAAATCATCTCCTATTGCTATTCCTCATGTTTCACAATCAATATTAGGGGAGAGCATGGGTCGGTTTTACCCGGTTTTGAGGTTAGGGTAAACCAAGGGTAATATATTTCGGTTTAAGGAATTCTTTGGGTAACCCAAGGGTAGGGTAAAAACAAAATTACCCTCGGGTTACTTCGGGTTACCCTTCGGTTACCTTCGGTTTACCCGCGTTAATCAACATTAGTCAAACTTTTTTAACAATTGAAAAACTTAAAAAAAATGACAAAATATCATTATACTTCTAAAGATCAAAGTTACAATTTTGACATTACAAATCAAGAAGTCGTGATTCGAATAGTTCAAAATAAGTTACAATCAATTACACTCCAAAGTACAGTGTTATACATTACATAACTTTAACAAAAACCGATATTTTGTTTGAATATCAAAAGTGTAGGTTGATCGGGGACTTGGTCGAGACCTTTAGAATATCCGAGAAGTCAACTGGAAGACTTCTCTAACATGCATGTTTTGTAAATTTTTTTATTACACGGTTTTTCGGTTTGGGTAACCTTAACCCATTAGCTTGGGTAATATATAGGTAAAATATATGGACCCGAAAAATCAAAAGGTAACCCAATGGGTAAGGTTGGCTCGGGTAAAATTAGCGCATATTTTGGGTCGGATTGGTTAAAATTAACTCGGTTTTTCGGTTTTGGTAAAATTTTGCTCTCCCCTAATCAATATTAACACAACTTCAAACGTATATTCAAACCTTTTCAACTAAAACTCATAAAAAAAACCAAAATTCCTTCAAATGACTCAAGAAAATGAAGCTTTTCACAACTAATCAACAATGGCAATGGCCTTCGTGTAATTTACACGAGATACTTTACAATAAGATTATCATAAATTATATCACATATATAACTATACAAGGAGCATAAAACATACACCAATTAATAGATCCCTCATTACAATTCGAATAATTCGTAACCTTCGTGACACATCTGAAGTTGCAAATTCTTCCACTTTCTTAGCAGATTCTTCATCTAAAGCAAGAGTTGCTTCAAGAATTGGAAGCCAATTAAATATTATCCACTTTCCTGGAACATTCAACAAATTAAGTATAAGTATGAATTATAGTTAATCGAATCTACGGATTAGCAAAAAAAAAGTGTAAGAAACCAACATTTCCGTAGTCAACCCAGAAAGATAAAGAACTACACCACCTACACAGAAGATGACGCCACATCCACCTGCACTACTAATCAAATTAACACCATTATCAATCCAATCACAGATAAAAACATCCAAGTCTTCTTACAAAATCCAGTTATCAATCTAGCATAATTTTTGGTGTGATTTAATTAGTCAAATATCCAATTAGGTAACAAGTAAGCCTACTTAAATTAACATCTCAATCGATAAAAAACAAACAAAATCTTCACAAAATTACCCGAAGCAATTACTTATATCAACATCGTAAGTAATAGTAAAACGAACCAAATCATTTGAATATTCAGAAATTACCCAGATGGTTTATGGCAATTAATCGATAATCAACACCCATCTAGCTAACAACCTTATATATATAGATAATCAAGAATGGCAACGAAAGAATCAACAGATCTGAAGATAGATAACATGAACGATGATGAATACTAACCAGCCTTTTAAGGTTTGCCATCAACCCACTTGTATTTGGTGAAATGGACCTTCTCACGAGTGAGTGCCTCAGACTTGTACGGCTCCGCTGCAGATCTCCAAAACGGCGCCGCTGTGTTCGAAGCCATCGCTTTCTCTCTCTTAACTTTCTGGGTGAGATCAGTTTCTAGGGTACAGAAATATGAAAATGATGGTACTATAGAAAAAGTAAAAATAACTTATTTAATTGCAACATGGCCCTCTTTCGCTTTCCCAGCATCATTTGTTGACTTTTCCTCCAAAGTCTTTGGAGCTTGTGGTATTGGAACGCCACTGTTGTGATGGTTAAGAAGTGGATCGACCCTCTGTGTTTCACGGCCAACATTTTCCGATGGTGGTGATGATAGTGGTGGAGCCGCCGTGAGATCGTCTGGGAACATGAAAACACTCTGAGATGGCCTTCTTGAATGCCGACTTGCTTTCTACACGATCGATATTTGAGTCTCGTTGGTTTGATATGAGGCTCAATTGGTTTCTTTTTTTTTTTTAGACGCAATTGGTTTTATTTTTAAATCAGAGTGTTTAATAGAGTTGAGCAATTTGGTTTTATACTATTTTTTTTTTTTTTGAGTTGCAATGAAGAACACCAAAAACACCAAGAACACCAAGAATGTGTGTGTTTTAATGGGTTAGTGTGTGTGGTTTGATGTGTTTGTGTTGGATTAATTGTGTTATAAGGGATAAAATGACAAAATTGCCCTTGCCACATTGTTCAAAAAATCTCAGCTGCTGATGACGTGGCGGTGACGTGGAGCTTAGGTGGCGTTGACTAACGGTCAATTAATATAAAACTCAAAAAAGGGCTAACGGCGTCACAAAGTATTGAGATGGAGGGCCAGAAAGGGTAAAAGTGAAGATCAGGGGCGGATCGCGCACTTTGGGGAAAGATAAAGGGCTGGAAGGCTTTACCCTTGATATTAACCTATATTTTTTTTAACAAGTACTAGGTTAGACATTCCTTTACGGTCATTAGCTATCAAGTTTTGTGAAACGGACTCCAATGGAAACTGCCCTACTTTTCTAATGGTATCGTCTAATTGAACGTGCAATTCTATCATTTAAACGGTTTAAGTCGTCGCTAAATACGTTTGAACTGTATGTTAGTATAATGTCGACAATTTTTTTGATCCGCAGAGAATACGCCTGCTTTGACATGCCACCCATGGATATCACCCTGTATTATAGAATGATAGTTTTGTCTTATTTCAAAATTTAATTACGCGTCCAAAAAAAAAATTAATAAAGTTTTATTTTTCAAGCTCAAGTTAAAACTAGATGTCGTCCTTATTTATTGTAAGTAACCGCGTTGTTATTTGACCAATGAACAGCGAAATAGCACGATGCCACGATCCTCGACAATTCATGCAATACATCACGGATCCTTTTTTTTTTTTTTTGTTCGAACTCACGGGTCCTTGTTTAAGTTTTAACCTGAAAGATTAGTATCATTCTCACCACAGCATTGCAAACACATAGACACTTCTGCCTACCAAATACTAGTAAAGGCAAAGTTTAATCAAGTTGACAATTATTGTCCAAAAAAAGATCAAGTTGACAATTTGCATGTTGAGCCAATAGTAATCCTCTTTGTATACCAATTTGTCACAGTTGCATATACTAATGTCAATATTTTCTTTCTTAGCTGCTAAGTGCTATATATTGGTTTAGGTTTTCTTAGTAGGGACTAATTCTTCTAATCAGTTGATGCGGAACCGGAATTTTCAATTAGGAAAACTAATATCCATAAAAAAAAATAAAAAAAAATCTTAGGGTGTTATAAATTTTTGCGCAATGGTGCGAAAAGCATCCAAAAACCATTGAACATATACTCATCAAGTGCCCGATTAACATGGGTGTTTGGGCCAAACTCCCAACTTCAATGTAAGATCGACGAGAAATTCACTGGTAAGATGGGCTATTGGATTAAGTCGATTATTGATAGCTACACCATAAAAGGACGGAACTGTAAAGTGGTTACCGTAACAGTCTTCGGTACCTTATGGAATATCTGGAAAACGCGTATGAAAGGTTTTTATGAAAAAAAAAAGAATAGAATATGTGAAAAATCAATAACAGAACAAAAGTTCTCATCAAATCTCTATTCAGAGAATCCCAACACAAGGGTAATAATATGCTTAGAAAGAGCAACAAAGACAAACAAGAATCGAAAGAAGACAATATTTTTTTGAAGGATGATGTAGAAATTGAATGGCTCAACGATGCATCGTTCGTTAAAAGTTGGGAAACAACTAGTACAACGTCAATTGTTGTTAATGGAAATGGAGAAATCAAACATAGAATCACGAAGAGAGGTAAAGTCAATTATGCCAATGAAGGAGAAATTTGGGTGGTTCTTTGGGCCATGAGATCTGTAGCAGATCTCAATATTCAGATTTGCTCGTTCTACTCTAACAAATTTATAATTACTCAAGGTATTAATCAAATAAAAGGAATTAATTTGAGAATCCAACCAATGGATGTTGAAGTTTGGAGATGGATGGATAAGTTTCCTAAGTGGAAAGTCTACCACATGAGAAGAGAATTTAACGGGATGGCGGACAGTCTTGCTAAGTGCGCAAGACAGGATATTGACACCTCGATGTGTCCTGATAACTCGATCATCGATTTTTATAACAGTTTATGTGGAATTTGTAGAAATAGAGGCATAGGATAAATCTTGTAATTTGGTCGTTCTCTTTTCTTTGACAAAAAAATTGTCAATCTCTTTATCTTGTCGGTCTAATTTTAACTTACTTCTAATTATATCAGTGTTAGGAAAAAAAATACGGAGATAGAAGAAAACAAAGAAAGTAATGACAAAAAATATAGAAGACACGAGATTTATGTGGTTCGACAAATTTCCTACGTCTACAGAGATTCATATCGTTTCACTATAATATAGAAAACCTTGAATAAGAAGAACAACCTTTTTCTATGTTTTACAAGAACCGTTCTTATATTATCTCACAATTCTATCACTCGCACTCACTTTGTTGGTCTCACATCTTCTTGGTAGATGATCACACAACTCCACTACATATCCAACCCAACCCCCTATGGGGATGGAATATGATACAAAGAACTATAAATAATAGAGTTACATATAGATAGGAAATATTATCTAGAAAACAAGTAGAATAATTTCCTAATATATTATTACTTGAATCTCAAACCAAGTAATATCTTACTTGATCTCCAAATTTGATTGATTTATTGAGTTTGAACTTCAAGGCACAACCTAATAATTCCTCCCTTGGTGAGAAGTACCAAGAATATTCATAATAACTTGAACCTCTTCTAAGTTTACTCATGCGAGACTCATTGCTCGATAACAACTATCTTGGCAATATATGTGAAACCTCTTCTCACTCTATAAAATATCAAAGTCCTTCCTCAAAATCAATCTTCATCTCCTAAAATCGTCTACACTTAGGAACCTTGATCTCCAACTTTCATGAACTCTTGTCATATGAATTCTCCATTAATTTGATTTTTTCCCTCTGTCAAAATATGGTCAATTTATGTGAAATGTTGGATATGTATTTCAATCTAGCCAATCAGATCCTCAACTCAGTGTACATCACGTACACCGCGAAACACACAATCACACCCATGAAAAGGGGTTGAACCATGCAACCCAAATTGTGTGATCATTAAATTGACCCACTTCCTCATCTTCTTTGTATTATTATGTGCGCTCTTCAACACAACCATGTTGTGTATTTATGCGATTCACCCAATCTCTCACCATGTGCTCTGATACAAGTTGTTGGGAAGAAAAATACGGATATAGAAGAAAAAGAAAAGAAAATAATGACAGAAAATATAGGAGACACAAGATTTATGTAGTTCAGAAAATTGCGTACCCACAGAAGTTCACACAGTTTTCACTATAATATAGAATATTTTGAACAAGAATAACAACCCTTTTTTATGTTCTACAAGAACCACTCCTATGTTTTCTCACAAGTGTATTACTCACACTCACTTGATCGGTCCCACCCCTCTTTTGGTTGATGACCACACAACTCCGGTACATATCCAACCCCAAACCCAACCCCTTGTGGGCATTATATTTGATACAAAGAAGCACAAACCGTATAGCATATATATATATATATATATATATATATATATATATATATATATATATATATATATATATATATATATATATATATATATATATATATATATATATATATTATTTCAGAGTTTTTTCTACGGCCCAGATTTACCCACATAAGTGGTGGTCAGGTTTAAATCTGGCTAAACATAAGTGGTGACCAGGATTTAATATGGCTAAACATAAGTGGTGGCCAGGATTTAATCTGACTAAACATAATGGTGGCCAGGATTGATTCTGGCCCCACTTATCATTAATGTCTTATTTATTTTATATTTTTTTCCTCCTTCCCTATTTAGCTCAAAACTCAAAATTAGCCCGTTTACCTCCTTAGATTTCTCATAAACTCATTTTTATTAATCAAGTTAAAATTTCATCTCTTTACACTCGCATTTAAACAAGAAGCAAAAAAAAGAAATCTCTTCGCTCACCTTCCCATCCGCTTTTCTAAACAAGAGAAGGGGCCGCCACTCAAGACATTCTCCACCATCGTCCACCCGTCTTGGTGAAGAACATATATTAAGGTAAAAAGTTTATTTTTACCAATAAAACTCTAAAACCTAAAACTCATCTCTGTACACTCGCATTCATTGGTACAAAAAACAGAAAGGAATCTCTTCACAAATACACCTTCCAATCAAGCCGCTCTCCTGCATAAGAAAACTACCGCCACTCAAGGACCATTCTCCACCATCATCACCTGTATTGGCGAAGAACCCAAATTAAGGTAAAGAAATTATTTTTACCATTGTAACTCTAAAAATAAATTAATTTTTCAGAATTATCTGATTAAAGTATAATATATTATATATTAATACAAATTCGATGGCCATTATTATGATCGTTGGAAGCATTTTACGGTATGAGAAGTGATGCGCTATGAACAACGTATACGGGGAGGGACATGTTGTGTGAGTTTTGCGGGTCCCATGATTATTTGGTGTTATACTGGATTTTTTGAATTGTTTTTCAGTAATTATCCATTGGGGCAACTGATGGAGATGGTCCTTAAACCTTCGGACCTGGAAAGAAAACTCAATTTAACTCTTAAAGGTCTGATTGTTAACATAAAAGATTATATTCGATTAGAAACAATGTGTTATTCAAGCGTTATTTAAAAAAATAGGGTTCAACCTTAACAATACCATTTAACCTTAAACTTTACTTTTAATCTTGAACTTTTAATCTTAACCTTAACTTTCATCTTAAGCTTAATCTTAACCAAATAAAGATTAATCGCGCTAATAGTTGACCTTAAACCTTATATCTTATTAGATCTTAACCTTAAACCTTAAATCTTAAATCTTAAATCCTAAACTTTAACCTTATCCTTAACCTTAACCTTGACTTTATCCATGAAACCTAGGTTTGATTCTCGTCAACTAAACAAATTTTTTCTTGAGTGTTTTCAGACACGGGTTTTACCTAGTATATATATATACATACTAGGTATTGTGTCTGAAGACACTACGAAATATAATAATTCTGCTAATTATTCATAAATCATGCTTGATATGCACTGAAACTTACATTTGAGCCAAGAACGGAAGGAAACGCGTTAGTATAAGCATGAACATCAACAAAATTAAGGTTATGATACCTATTGAATATGAAAGCAACACAAATAATTTAATAGTCTTCATAAATATAATAAAATTGCCAGGTTATCAAATACAAACATATCGGAAAATGTGTGTATAGTTTATAAAAGATCCAGACAATACTTTAAAAACCAAAAATTAATCAATATGTAACGGAACTGAAATGTGTGAATCGTATATTTTTGAGTTTTTAATATCAGTACATAGGTTCATAACTCTAGAAAATGTAGTTGTGTCAACATACACATATCTTCCAATTTAAGAAATCTAAACGACAACCTATCATTTTGAAAAATATAAATAATTAGTAAATAATTTAAAGAACGATAAATAACAGACCATGTGGGCCCAGCTAGAAACTCTGCTCAGTCACTAACTGGTTTGATTACTTTAACTATCGAGGAGAAGCTTAATGTAATATTGAAACGGTACTATCATTGGAAAAACAAAATAATATTTACAAAGAAAAATAAATTAATGGTAGTATGTTACAATTGTGTAAAGACAATTACATTTTTTTTCATGCAAATTACCAATAATTTAGTAATTCTTTTCTCTCTTTTTCCCCTCTATAATCAAAATGATATATATGATTACACGAGCAAAATATATTAATATATCTATCATCCGAAACTTAGTTAGTATAAGTACCTGTTACACAAAATACTAACTGACCCAAAAAAACTCCTCTAGTAGGCTACTGAGAGACGAGGACTAACACATTTTCCAGGACGTTATATTATCTAGCACAGTGACCAATAGTGCAATATATTCGGTAGAAGAGAAAAGAAACACAGTTTTCAAACACCATTATTAATACTAAATTAGCGAAAACAGATAAGACGAATATCATGTTCCACAGTGGTCTTGAGTAAGGAAGATAAAACAACAAAGAACATGTATCAAACTGGTTTTGAAGGATCAAAATAAACCAACTATGTTTGGAAAACCATGGAAGATATGATGTTCAATAATTGAACAAAAATTTCAGTATATGGTATTTTATGTTACTTGCAATTCATCTACCTATAGCTAATCATTAAAACATGAGCATGAACTTTGAATTTCTAAATTATCGATATACTATTATAAGTTTACAATATAGAGAAAAAGGGAATTGAATAAATAAATAAGTAATCTTTATTAATACTGAGATGGCGTTAAATGTGGTGTGTTGAAGGTACTTGTTGGCCAACGATTAACAATTGCAGATTCTTCCATAGATACAATTAAACAGCTCCAAGCAAATAGGGAATGAGTAAATTTAAACATGAAAAGATTTAACTTGAATTGAACTTTAACTGAGTACAACTTACACGTTACGAAAACCACCCTATATATCTAATGATACTAAAGAGGGGTGCTTGGAATAACCCCAAACATTGACAATTAACTAAAAGTTGAATACACTCAGAAATAAAACTCAAAAATCAAAATATATAATAAAATTATAATATGTGTTTAAATTAAACTATAATCTTCATCATCGCAAAATTTGGATTGCCAAGTATGCAAAAAAATGCTGGGCTACAGACTATGGTTTCAATACCATTCACAACTTCCTATTGCCACCACCACCACCATCACCACCACGACCTCTAGAAAAACCTCCACCTCTTCCATCAGAAGACCGCCCCACCCAGTGGCGAATCCAGGATTACAAAGCAGGGTAGGCTTATAGTTGAAGGGGGTTTGGGGGTAACGCCCCCAAAAAAATATTTTTGGATCCTCACCAACAAAACATCAAATTATTAATCATTTCTTATAATAACAACTCTTACTAATAAATAACATAAAATAAATAAACTTAAATTAAAAAAAATCTTAAAATCTAACAACTACCTTATGTAAAGCAGGTTAAATTTTATGAAAATGAAATATATATTAATGTAATTAAGGTAGAATTATGTTTTTAAGGAATTTTTTTAAAAAAAGTTTAGGGTGGGCTTAAGCCCACCAAGCCTTGAGGCAGATCCGCCACTGACTACAGTTAATATTTCAACCATTGTCATCCCTAATCATGACCCACAACCTTTTCTTTCTTTCAAGTACTCTTTTGCCTATTTCATTTGATTCAGCAACCAGAGTCGGTCGCTAATCTGATGCTATGTTATGTGAACGAAAGGCGCTCCTCTGAGTAGTGCCTTTCAACCCGTCTTCTTATTAAGTAGGAGTGCTTCTTTGAGGATTAAGGTAATTAGTTATTTTTTGGATCAGATTAAGTTAATGCGTTGAAGGCGCTCCTCAGTGGAGCGCCTATGTGCTGCTTTTGAAATTATTTTTGCTTAAAAGTTCTTGAAATTTTCCATTTCATTTGTGATAATAGTAAAACAAACTTCTTTTCCCCGTAGGAATTTATATTGCACCCAGAGTGTATAGGGGATGGCAACCCTCCACCCTTCTTCCCACCTCCAAAGTCAGTCCCCATCACCAGTTCATGGAAATTTTATTTCCCGTATAAACAAGTGTACACAATTTATTTACAATATTATAATTATTAACATTTTTTTTACGGGAATCAAGTTTATTACATTTAATCCATCATCCACAAACACTATCTACACCGCACCTATCTACAGAAAAGAACACTTCGAGATAACCAAGATATATATAGACTGACTGTACCTAAAACAACTATATCCTCGTTGGTCACAAATTGTAGCAGTCTTCACAAAATAACTTTATTCCACGCAAATCATAATTATCTTTCCAAGCGAGCTGTGATCAACTATACTACCCTCGCACCTATGTAACCCCCAGTGAAAGGAACACTAACATGAACAATGGACAAACAAAAAAGAAAAAATAGAACCAGTGAGAGGTATCTAATCACGGTTAACTCTGCAACCGTGACATGCATTAATGATAAATACCACATATCCTCCCAATTAACCCATAAATAGGTTTTGCCCACAAAGGATCGGGCAGTCGAAGAGTGTTTCTTAATCTGACCACTTTGAACTGTTTCATAACTGGATTTGAAATATTCTAAGTAAAAGAAATTAAGTCCAATCTAGCCCAATAATACAACCTTGCAACTTTCAGACCCCTCTATTAAACAAGATCCGACTAATTGGGACATCTTTCCCTTGTCGTTGATTCACTATCCCTTGTCCAAGTCTTGTTGCCGTCATCCATGGCCTCCATCGGGAACATCAACCTTGGTCAGCAAAAACCTTCACCAATTCCACTTCTAAACCAAACAACACATGTCACGTCTCTGCAAACATCTGCTCCTCGATGTTTGTTTTCATTAGGGATGGCAATCGTTACGGTTAAAAACCAAAACCGATGATAACCGAACCGATTGAAAACCAAATTATATAACCGTGGTTAAAATCATTAGGTTATGGTTTTGAAAAGTGTAACCGACGGTTAAGACCGTTAGGTTATGGTTTTTAATAAAAATAAAACCAAAAAACCGAAAACCGTTTATTATTATTATATATTTTCAAATTTTATAATAATTTTTGTTAAATTAGATATACTGAAATTCTAAAAGAAAAATCAAAATAATAGATTTAACCAATTAAATAATAATATGCAATGTAATCAAATACCAACACAATTTTTTTATAAACCTTGTAGTTTTCTTTTATATGTGTGGTTTTATTTTATAAAATTTGATATATTTATTAATTTATCATTTGAATATGGTTAAAAACCGCAACACCGTTTAAAAATCCGAAACCGAATAATACGGTTATGGTTTTATAAAATGTAACCGATGGTTAAAACCGTTAGGATATTGTTTTTATTTATAAAAACGATTATGGTTATGGTTTTTGGAACTTTTGCAAAAAACTGATCCGTTGCCATCCCTAGTCTTCATCCCATCCCAAGCGTCGTCGAAGACCACCCACTAGAACAACTAACAAGGCAACACCAACTTTTAAAAAGATTTTACATTTGCAACCCCCTTGCACAACCTTTCCTCCACCCACAAACCCATGCCACAACCCACCCACCACTGTCTCTTTTTTCCTTTCCTTTAGTTCCAAAGGTTTTAAAATACTGATTTTGTTGTACCACAATTGTCCTTTAATCTTTCCCTATCTATTCTATGAGGTCTTTTTCCATCCTTTATTAGGACCTACGATTTCACTCTGCTTCCCCTATAACCCAAATCCTTCGAGAGTAGTCGTTGCCCAAAACCCCAAAACAAAATCGGTTGTACTAAATTTGTGAATCTTAGTCCAAATATGCTCAACAAAACAAGAAACCCTACATATATCATTTTATTATCTACTACATATTAGTATCAAATATATATATTATAACCTTAGCCTAATAGTAAAAATTTACCTACCCAAAGAATACTGTGAACCTTTGAACGGAAGGTAGCCATCGTCCACCTTCTTCCCACATCAACCCAACTCTAAAAGTTGTTCCAACCCCACGAATTATCATTTCAAATGAGGACATTAGCGAGAAAGGAATGTCGTCTCTAATGTATTTGATCATTTGTGACGACATATTTTTGTATCAATGATATTTGATTTTTTTTTAAAGGACCAATACTGACGATACATCAGGCGCATCAATATTGTCTAGCTTTACAGACGACATAGATGGCGTCTCTAAAAATCTTGTCGCTGATGATAACGATGTAGTAGTGCTAATCTCATACGCATTTCCATTAGTAAACATAATTAATTTATATAATTCTTCAAATGGTGTAAAGTTTTTTTTAGTCAAAACGGGTAATAATTGAGTGTGTAATTTATGCAATCTACTATTTTTTTATTTTATTAATATGCTCTTTTAACAAAAAATATAAATTGAATCAAGATCTTTCTTCGTATTAAGTGAAAACATGGAAAAGGAAAAGTGGAATATATGATATAAAACTATAATAATTCTCAATTAATTTTTTTTCTTTTTTTGGACATAATCAATTTTTTCTAAAATGTTGTTTTATAGTGATAGGATGACAACGAACTACTTTAAATGTTGTTTTATAGTGATATGATGAGAAACAACTGTGATGAAAAAGTAACTTCCTTAAAATCTAGTAGTAATTACTAGTGATATGATAGGAAATTACTGTTTAAGATTTTATTTTTTTAGTCAAAAAATAAATTAGATTAAAAATAAAAATGACGCAACACTAGTAGGTGATAAATCACTCTTAAGCAAAGAAACTAATTTGGAAGGGGGTAGGAAACCCAATTACAAGGCAAAAGATTCAACATCTCTTGTCTCGCAAGCCAATCAGCTTCCTATTGTGTCTCTTATTAGCATGTTTAAAGGAGATGCGGATGTGCTCAGTACATAACAAAATGTCTTCAAAAAGAGGCAGCAAAAGTCGACTATTTATAGAGGATCTTGATTGGAGAGAGTGTAAAAGAGTTAGGCAGTCATTTTGTAGAAGAAAGTTTCCAAGTGGATAATGATTTACCTCAAGAACCGCATACCTAATCCCAATAAGTTCAACTTCAAGTGGTGAGGTAGCTTTAATTATCCAAGTATGTCCATACAAAAAGTGGACCTGTGAATTACTAAAAACAAAAGAAGCAGATGTTGTATTAGTGGTTGCAATAAATGATGCATCTGTGTAGATAATAGTAATATCATCAGATAAAATATTATGTATATAAGTATTACTATTCAAAGTATCACGGGGAGAACCTGTTAAATTAAGATGTGTGGGGATCTCAGCCACATTTGCTTCATTATTTTGTAATTCATTAACATTAATAGGAATGTTTGTATTGGTGTTTCCCATATTAGCCTCAGGAATTTCAGTATTAAATTTTTTGAATTCGCCATAAACTAAATAATCTTTCTTAATCATACTTAAGGGCAAGATTTTATAATTTTCAAAAAGTTTCTTGTTTCTAGTTTTTCAAATGAACCAGGCAATCCACGCTGCCAACTCAAACAAGTTCCTATAAAATTAATCTTTAAAATCACTAAGACTCATAAAAAATTGGAGTCAGGAGTCAGGTCTGTAAGCATAAGGAGAATTTGATAAGAAGGACATTGGGGATGCAAATCAGGTTGCTCTAAAACTAGTACAAGTAAATAAAATATGCTCAATAGTTTTAGTACAATCATCACATATTTTCCAGAAAAAAAATTTAGGCACATTTTTTTTTATAATGCTTCCTGAGTTGGTAGAACATTGTTTACGGCCTTCCAAAGAAAGATTGTTATTTTTGGGGTAATTTGAGAAGACAGAGAAATTTCCAAAAATTATTATCATTAGAGTAAGAAATAGTAGAATTGTGAGCATTCATAACTTTATTCATCATTAAATCATACCTTTTTTTTTTTAAATAAGTCTTTTATTATCCATCTGATAGCTTTGGTTGTTAATTTAAGAAGGATTTGTTTGCAATTAATGATATTTTAATCTAGTTCATTAAAATATTGAATTAATAAGATTGTATGTTTTTTTTACCGATGCAGATCTGTATTACTATTAATTGATTTATTTTATTAAAATTTCAAACTATGTTCAATTTATTAAGATATTGTCACTTAACAAAATAAGTTATATTCAACTGTTTATTCAGTATTCAGTATTTGTCGCTTAAAAACAAATAACACCTTAGTCTTTGTTTAATTAATTATTTATCAATTAAAAGTGCATTAATAACTTTTATTTGTCCGTTTGTGTAACTGACGAACCTCCGACATATATTACCCTATACCTAACTTGCGAAACGTGTCACATAACTGGTCAGTTGTCCAAAAGGTTGTTGTAGACGCCCTCTGTCTAGCTTTTTTAGCCAGTCTTTCCGCTCGCCCATTGAAACATCGTGAATGTAGGGTTGTGCATGGGGTTAGAAAACCCGCATAACCCGACCAACCCGATTACACTAGCCCGAAATTATACGGGTTAGTTTTTTATTAGGTGGGTTGTGGTTAACATTTTAATAATTATACTTTTTGTAGGGTTTGGATTTCAAGCTTGAGAAACGCAACATATACCCGATTACCCTGTAGTACTATAAAAAAAATAGAAAAATTCGTATTGCTCATTTTATTCAAATAAAATAATAGGGATCATGTACTTCCCAGTCTACATTTCTATTTTCTATCCCATCCCTTTTAAAATATTTAAATCCCTCAATATTTCAATAACGTTTTATCTAATGAATCAGTTTTTCATTACAATTATGATATTATCTCTATTTTTTATTAAATTCATAAATTTATTTTCCTGCCATCTCATTTTATATTTTTCAAAATCAAAGATTATTTGAAGTGTATGGGAGTATCCTAATCTATATTTTTTGTTACAACTTTCGTTTGTAATATAAATTTGACCCGCCAAATGTATATATATACAAATTTGGCTCATTTATTGAACTAAATCACCTGCAATACATCTGCAACCCGCCCTACCCGAAACTCTATGGTTTATATAATGTATTGGGAGGGTGCGTGTCTTATTTTTCAAAACCCGTACAAGAACGGGCGTTTTGTGAGTTGACATTTTCATCCAAAACCGACCCACGCACACTCTTATAGGAATGTGTTGAAAAGATACTGGACCGTCTACCGACACCAGTCTATGGATTTCTAAGATCGTTGGGTTAATCGATTAACTTGCCGCTAAAAAATCTATTGATAACTGGAAAATTATAGTATTTATAATCAGTCGATCCCTATATGATCCAACAATTCTTTATTGAATAAAGTTAAAAATAAAGGAGGAATATTCTTCAATTTCAGAGATAAAATAGATTAACTAAATAAAGTTAAAAAAAATCGTGGACCAAAACAAATATATAGTTAAAAATAAAGAAGTCTTTAATTTTGGAGATAAAAACAGATAACCAAACTTTCTAGAGATATTAACCTATATAGTCCTAGAGCCCAACTATCCACCCCCAACAAGTCCAACCCACTAATTACACCCTAACAGGTCCAGCGTTTTTTAGCTTATACCATCACTACCCCTCAATCATATAAGTTTAATATATCCGTTTCCTTGATACTCGGATATGATTATTTCAAAGATAGTAGGAGATTCATTAAATCCCTATAATCATGCATTTATTTTAGTAAACTTGTTATACGTTTAACATTAACATTACAGACTTCATTCCACCATAATCACAAGCACCATTTTCACATCGCAGGGTTAATCTAATTTCATCAACCAGGTATGTTTTCACTGTAATTTTTTGTCTGTAGTCGTGTTATTACATATAAATCAAGCTATTATTATACGTTTATCTTGGTATAACACATCTACATATTGTAGCAGTAGTGATTTACTTTAGTAATAACAAACTTTCATATTTACTTTAGTATTCGTTATTGATTTATACGATTTTTGATTTTGTTATTATGTAGTTATGGCATCCAATGTTCTAGTCGTGTTTCGTTTCAATGATGAGAAGGCATTGAAGTTGTTCAGGTTGTTGGACTCCTTTGAGTCAATAACTAACTATGTGAAACAAACATGGAGTTTTTTGACTGATAATGTTTTTGAGTTGATGTACTCCATAGCTGATCATCAAAAATGTAAGCTTGTTGGTGAAGGGGATTTTGGGACCATCACATGGTTGCTAGATCATTCTCTTGTTTCAGAATTCCAAATTGATGTGATATGTAACAGCCTTGTAGTGGTTAACCAACCTCAAGCCACACCAGAATCTGTGGACATTGTTCACATACCAACCCAAAACTTAGTTGATCAATCAAACGCAGAAGATGATGAAGCAGCCGAAAACAACTACCATCACAAATTCAGGGCCCTAAAGAGCAACGTTTGGAAACACGCCCTCAGTGAACCCGGTCAATGTTTCCATGATGGCATAAAAGAATTTCGATGTGCTCTCGCGAAATACGCTTGCGAGACTGGATTTACTTTCACTTTTGGACATAATCGCCCTAATCGTGTTAGTTCTTACTGCTCAAAAGCTAAGGAATCAGGTTTGCTTTATTACTTAGTAAAACCATTTCAGTTTTTGTTTTTCCCATGTATAAACCACCATAATATGCAGATAAACCATCATAATTACACAGATACACCACCAACTGCATCTTATGTGTTATTCTTACCGCCCATCAAATTATACTTATTACCCACCAATTTTAAACTGACACACCATCACATCCCAGTTTTATTCACAAAAATTTCCCTTTTCAATGTTGTTTCTTATGTGTTACACACATGTTATGCAGGTTGTAAATGGTATGTCTATGCATCTAAAGACAATGATACACAAAAATCCTACATAAGAACTTTTGTTAAAGATCACACATGCGGCCCACCAATTAAAACATTCAGAAACCCTCGTTTATCCGGTGATTTAATCAAAGACATCATAATCGACATGATGCGCTCTAAACCCGATACTAAACCAGGCGAGGTGATGAATTTCCTCAAATATGAATATGGTTACAATATTACGTATAAGGTTGCATATGGTGCTGTTAACAAGGCCCGTGATGACATTTTTGGTGACGCTGGGCTTTCGTACAATAAGATACAGGCATATTTCGACAAACTAAGCGAGATCGACCCATTAGATGCTGTTTCTCTTGAGTGCGAACCATCAAACCGTGCATTCACGCGATGTCACTTCGCCTTTGGTGCTTGCGTTGAAGGATTTAATCATTGCCGCCCATTACTATTTTTAGACGCTACTTTTCTTAAGAATAAATATAAAGGTCAACTACTGATTGCTTCTGCAAAAGATGCTAACCAAGGTACTTCAATTCTTATTTACATTAGCACTGCAGCTTTTCCTAATTAACACACTACTTATGTTATGTCTCTTCAGGTTTGTTTCCTGTTGCGTTTTCAATCGTTAAATCCGAAGACACCGTTAACTGGACTCGTTTCCTTCATTTCCTTGCACCATTAATATCGTCACGTGATGTGACTTTTGTATTGGATCGACATGGCGGGATTGCTAATGCTCTTGAATCTGTTTTCCCTAATGCGCACCATGCTTATTGTCAACGGCGTCTGAAGGAGAATCTTAAGACAAAATTCAAGAATTCAAAATCCCAGAGAGAGACAATGTTATACTTGCTTGATAGAATGTTTTTGCAGCAATATCCGATAGTTTCGATGATTTTCTTCGTATGTTTCTTGCTACAGGTGGTCAAAAAACTTCCAACTTCATGAAGAATCTTCCTAAAGAGAAGTTTGCTAACGCGCATTTCAGGGGTAAAAGATATGGGGAAACAACATCCAATGCTGCTGAGTCCTTCAACCATCAAATTAAGGCTACAAGAGAGCTTCCCGTAACTGAATTAATCGACTCAATCCGTGTTCTTCTGATGCAACAGATGTATGACCGTTCGGTCGAGGGCGCAAATTGGACTACTGTATTATCACCTAAATCAACTGCCTCTTACGAGATAAAGTTTGACTACGCTCGCGCATGGTTTGTTTTGCGATCAAGCAACTCATCCTTCGAGGTTTTATCCGATCCTAACATGGTCGTTGATATTGTTGCTCGTTCTTGTTCATGTGGTAAATGGCAGGTTAATGGATTCCCTTGTGTCCATGCTGTAGCTGCTATTGAGGTTGCCTCCCCCGGAATTCCATATCCTTACATTGACCAATACTGGCATGTAGCAAGTTTCCGATCCACTTATGCTAGAAGCATACCAGCTATGTCAACATTCTTAGCACAGTCAGATGCTGTGGGGGACATGATATTTAACCCACCGGCCTTCACAGCGCAACCTGGTAGACCTAAGAAAAAACGATTCTTGTCGGAAGGAGAGCGCGCTGATTTGTCACAGCGTCGAATGTGTAGCAACTGTCACACTTACACATACCAGAACTGATCAACCTGCCCTAAACCTCGCAAATGATCTTTTGTCTTATGCCTTTTTTCTCATTAGTTCTTTCATTTCAATAAGCGCAATCTTATATGTATTGTACCATATACTAGTTCAATAAAACAGTTGTTTGTGTTTTTTTTGTTGATTGTGTGTCTACTGTTTTTCTGCAATTCATATATTTATAAACCTTCAGTTTCAAAGGATAACCCACCAATATCGTATATGTACAAACCATTATTTTCAAAAGATAACCAACCCAACTTTATAAGTAAACCATCATTTTCAAAGGATAACCCACCCATCTTTTAAATGTATAAACCATCATTTTCAAAGGCTAACCCACCCAACTTTATAAGTACGAACCATCACTTTCAAAGGATAAACCACCCACCTTTTATATGTATATACCATCATTTTCAAATGATAACCCACCAATATTACTCTCATAAACCACTGACTTATATTTTTATAGCATACACCATAAACCACCATTTTTTACTTACATACCATCGTCTTTACTAACATTACCCACCTCTTTTTACCTTCAACCCATTGAATTAACACGCATCACCCACCATTCCATACAATAACCCAGATACAACTAACAACCCATCATTGTTATCCAAAATACCATCAGTTTAATTCATATTACCCACCACAACCATTATTTTACAATTAACTCATATTAACCCAGAATTTCTAAACCTTATACCATCATAAAAAATGAACTTAAGCACCATATGAAATTCAACATATATAACAATTAATATAGCAAAAAAAACTGAAATTCAAATAACCGTTTCCATATCGTTACTGCATATTTCGATACAAGCAATCGTTTTCGAACATCAGTTATCTAAAATCAAAAATACATCAAATGTTAAATACTTAAAGTTTATAATTCAAGCATTAATCGTCTTTAAGCGCCCTTCTTGTTTCAAACACTGAGGCAACGGTATGTTTATCGTTAAGCAGCCACGTTATAAGCTTCTTTCTCTGATCAACCACCACTTCATGCTCGTACACCTTCTTCACCCCGTCACCTCTCATTATATTAAATGTGTATAGAATCGAATACACTCCTGTGTTTGCTATCCGGCTCTTCACGTGGTCAACCCTTATATGACCTATCCCTGGCCAATCTTCTTCAGACCTACCAAGCTCTGTATACCAACCCTTTAACACATTATCCAGTAGAAACTCGTACATCCTGTCTGCATTTTTGTTCGCCTTTGCACCAGTAGAAACCCTATTCACACAGCCTAGCCCATTGTAATGGTAGAAGGTGCCTTGTTCTCTGTTCCACAATAGAATTGACCAATGTGTCAAACCATTGTCCTTGGTCTCTAATGGTATAATAATGTCTTTATTGGCCTTCACATTATCCCTGAAAAAACCTATTACATATCTCTCGATATCCGCCACTGCCCCTTTCCGCATATAACCCAGTCATGTAAACAACCAACGGTACTTTGATTAGGTATACAATCATTTAAGGACATATTAGTGTTTACATAAATTCAAACTTACCGATGTACTCGATGGCAGTACTCTGAAACTCAATTCAATTTCTGGATTTTTAGTTTTGACAAGCTTACTCTTTCGATCTTTCTCATATATCATCAGACAAACCTCCATTATCTGTAACACATACATTAAAAGTAGTTAATCATATTATTCATAAATTTAAAACTTCTTTATAACTTAAAATTATGTCATCAAACCTTTGCGCTTAGCTGTTCTTCTCTTGCGATGTCATAACACTCTGCCACAGTCACCCGATGCCCCATATAATTCCATACATCGACGCTGAAAGGCTCGTCACCTGATAGCATCTCCAGCATCTTCTCATCAACACCCCAGATTGCAAGTTTTTTTCCTGATCATTGACTTTCGGTTTCCTTGGTTGTTTGACTTTAGTCATCACGAAAGCATCCATATCCGCTTTCGCTCTCCCGGTCCTATCTGCCTGTTTTATCTTACGTATCATTGAGTTCGGAGTTACCTTTATCGTCTTCCTCTTTTTAGCGTTTGACCCGATCCCATCATCTAACGATACACCCCTGTTTGCTGCCCCTCTCACGCTGCCCCTGTTCCAACGTCGCACCTCACGATCTGTCCCTTGTACACCCTTTTCTCCCCTATTAGCTCAATATCATCACCACTTGATTCTTCATTTTGATCAACATCTGTACCGTCAATGTTGCTCTCTTCGAACATACTGTCATAGCTTATCACAGGGCTGTTCGATTTATTCACACCCTCTTCTGCAGCTTGTCTACTCACACTGTCTTTTTCATTCACACAACCATCACCATGTCCAGTATTTACATCCTCCACCACTTTGTCAGTTATACCAACCCGTAATCCAACACCTTCGCTCCCACTGCCTTTTTTAACACCACCCTCAACCAGCTCATCAATATCAGCCCCCGTAATCTTTCCATCCTCTACTTGTCCGCTAGTAGAACATGTTCCCCTATACGTCACGTTACTAACACTTTTTAACCAAAGTAATTCTTCCGTTGCCGCTGAGTAAGCACCTTGAATCACCACTAATTCCTTTTCCGCTGCATTCAACGCGTTCCTTAGGAATTTGATTGTCTTACCCTTCACTGCCACCGTTTTTGGTGTTGCTCCACTCGCGTTTCTCAACTGATGTATTTCTTCTTTCATCCTTACCAATTCCGATTTCAGTTTTAATACCTCTTCATTACCACCCTCCACACCTCTAGTTACTGATTTATTTTTTAATTCTTGAATCTCCTTCTCCTATTCAATTTCCCGTGCACGTCAAGACTCTCGATTGTCTTCCAACTCCTTCAGTAGCTTCTGGTTCACCCGTTCCATCTCCTCAAATCTTTTCCGTAAACCATTTACCAACCCATCATCAGTTTGTTTGCTCAGTCCCCCATCATCAACACCCTCGATAACCGACGAACCACCAATTAACGAAACACCATCCCTCACTTGCGTGTCAAAATTATTACCCATATCGTCGATAAGCATATCCTCTGCACAATCAGTTTGTTTGTTATGTTCCCCACCATCAACACCCTCCATAACAGACGAACCACCAACTAACGAAACACCATTTCTCACTGGCGTGTCAGAATTATTACCCATATCGTCGATAAGCATATCACTATTCTTCTCAGGACATCCATCTTCTGTACCAGTCCCATCCTCCGGCAGTTCGTTAGTTCCTTCACCCGAACCAACTTCTCGTCCACCATCCTTATTAACTGTCCCATCTCCAACTCCACGATTTAATCTTGCTATTATGCCGTCCATATCTATCCGTGCCAAATCTTCGTCCTCTATAACCTCTTTCTCTGCCACACCACCATCTCCAACTTCATTGTGAGTACCAACTGAACTTCTCAAACCACCATCAACCTTCCCGTTGTCATCAACAGCTGGACTTGTTTCTTCATCGACACCTTCTTCAACGACATATTTACTTAAGGAAACATCGTCTTCATCGTCATATACCACCACATACTCTTTCAATTTTGCCTTCTCAGGTGTCATCTGGAGATCGAGATTTATCACCTGCAATAATTGAAATTAGTTCTTATTTTCTTGAAAAGTAATTATTGGAAAAGCGATTTTTCGGACTCAACGGATTACCTGATCATATCGTAACCTTCTTATCACTTCCGGGAAAGACTTTTTCGTTGCACATTTCAGGCTCCACTTCAAACACCTAGGTATCGCACCCTTGTTTCTTGGTTCCATCAGTTTCACATGTTCTAAAAACCAAGGCTGCGTTTTCGAATATCACATTAATAAACCAAAATTAATAAACTTAGTCTAATAGATACGATACGATATTTATTTACTTACTAAAAAAATGACCGCACATCCGGATATATGATTTATTGACCCATCGCGTATCGGCTTCATGACAAATTCAGCAACGTGTGTCGCCCAACCGTAATGTAACAGATTCTCCAGATCTTCACACATACTCACCACCCACATCGGTGTTCGCGACCCTGTAGGAAAGAAAACTGTCGCCATACATAAAATCCCCATCAATATCACGAAAGTCCGTACCGTCTCATCAGTCTGTGGCTCTATGTCTAACACATCAATTATCCTTTTCTTAATCTCTGTATCTTTCAGTTGTCTAACTATGTTTGGGAAATTTCTATCAAACCAGTCTGAGTTTTTGTATTCATTTGCTTTGAATTCGGGCACCTGTCTTCCTCCATCAACCACTCCCATTATTATTCTCACATCAATTGCCGTAAGCTCCACACACTTGTTGCCCAACACAAATCCTCCATCGTGAGTATCATACGTCTTCAGTATTTCGTGTATCTGCTTCACGCTCTTCTTGAAACACTCCACACCATCAGATGAACTATGCACACCTTTTATCAACAGATAAAAGGGCAGAACCCGACAAGCCTCGATGTGACGTCCACTCACCTTAACATTCTTCAGAAGCGTATACAATGATTCTAGTGACGATCGGTACTGGATTTTGCCGCTACCTCCTTTAACTGAATAAAGAAACAAATAGTTATTACACACACCACTAACCCATCAATTTTCATTGACATTTAGCTACACATATGTATATATCTAGTACAAAATTACATTCATACACCATCAATTAACACGTATAGCCCATCAATTTATTATTACACTTACTCATTAACTACAATTTTAACATTAATCTAGTCACACAGTTCACCAAAGTCACTGTTATAAGTTAATCTTCCATTTTTTTAAGAATGTTTTTCATCAACGAAATCTACATAATTTATAACAGTAACCATTACACAATTCAAAATGAATAACTTCAACAACTTCATCTTCATTGACATCATCAAGCACATCTTCACTTTCCTGCTTCTTTTTTTCAATTTTTTTGTTCCCCTTCTCTGGCACACGTTGCTGTCCATCCAATGCCGGCTTCTTACCCTTGTTTGTTTTCTTAACACTATTAGTCTCCTCTGCAATATTCGCCTTGACCTTATTCTTCAGTGATTTCTATCCTTGCACACCAATCGCCGTTCTTTTGATCACGCTACTGTTTCTAGGTACTGGTTCAAGAAAGTCATCATCGGTTAAATGTGGTGTCAATATGACCTTTTTCATAACCGGTTTCTTAGATACACCATCGCCCATTTGCTTCCGTTTGATTTCCTTCACACCACTAACCCCTTCTCGTGATGGTTTGCCCGCCATTTTCTCTGAGTTTCAGTGTTGTTGCAGTTCTTCTCCGGTGATGGTTCGTTCAAGCTTTAGGGTTTTTTGCTGAATGATGGTTTTCGTTAGTGGGTTGCTTGTTTGACTATTTTTTTGGCGCTTCACATTCTTTTTTTTAATTTAAACTGAATGCATGATTTCAGGGTGGTTTATTTTGGAAATGTTTTTTTAATTAATGGGTTACTAGGGGCATCTTTTTCATTAGTGATGGGCTGGACCTGATGGGCAATCACTGATGGCTCGTGGACCCCATAGGTAAATTACCCAACTTTCTAACTAAAATACTAATTCATTTATCTATTACTAAAAATAATAAATAACCACAATTCTAATTTGAGACTGGGAAGAAATAATTTTTTTCATAATGAATATATATTCCATCTTGAATGGGGTAAATCATTCTTTGTAATTGTTTTTTTGGGACAACATAAACGGTACGCTATAAACAAGTGGCTGTTAGCCAATCCCGAGTCGAGCGAACTGGGGCACCAACCGGTGATGCCCTTCTTCAAAAGCGTCCTCTGCCTAGTTGAACGCGCAATACCGTCCGCCATCCTGTTGAACCTTCGCGGTAAATGGTTGAAAAACATGTTTCCATGTTCTTCGGCGGTCCTTCTGATCCGCTTGATGAATGACTTGACTTTCCACCACGCAGTTGGCAGCGACCTGATACCCTGAATAATATCAAACTTGTCCGAGTAATCAAGGTTTTCTTTCTTGTGTCCGGTAGAGTAAGTTTGGCAGCTTCGAGTACTGCCATTGCTTCCCTTTCGGTAGCTGAGTCTGCCCAAACAATTCTAAAAAATATGACCTTGTTGCCTGATTATGTGTCCCGTTTGACGATTTCGATTCAACTATGCTCCTCCATGCTTTTGAAAGATACGTCACAAGTAATAATTGTTTGGGTTCCAACTAACTCGTTTGGTATCCATGTAATATAAACATTTGTAGTTTGTGACTGTTGAGGAGGAGTTCTATCCCATTCGTTTCCAAAAAGGTCATTCATGCCTGCCTGAACAACGATATGAATGGAGTGTATATCTAGGTTAGAGTTTTTGTGAATAAATTTTATTTTTTGTTTTCAGATGTTTCATAGTGATAGCATAATATAAGCCACCATTTTATTTTTGTCCCATTGTCCAGGTTTTGCCCCTTCGTAAATCTTAGTAAGCCAATTGCCAATGTTATCTGGTAGGTTTTCTTGGATCCGAATTTGAAGGGAAAAGCCAGCCCAAACATGTTTATTAAAATGACAAAGAAAAATGCGTAGTCGTTTCTGTTTCACCCTCACACCAGTAACACCATTTATCCAAGCTATAGTGTCGTGTAAATAAGTATTTTTTGGTAGGAAGGATAGTCCAACAAGCCTTCCAAGTAAGCGATCTTACTTTGTTACGTAGATTTGACTTCCGAATTCTATTCCACAACGTCGAGTCCCAAAGTTGTGCTTGTGCAGATGACTATACTTCTCCTTGTTCTGCAGTAATAGAAAGTGTTCAATATCCTGATTTTGTCTTGTATTCTCCGGAATGAGAGCGTGGCCATGTAAACGTGTCTTGGTCCTGTCTGGTGAGAATAGGGATTTGACTAATCTCTCCTTTGACCGGATCCAGTATGACTAAGTCAATAATGTCCCAGTCCCATTTGTTAGTATCCCGTTTCATGATTTAATCAACCGTTTCCAGATTTGTGTCAGCTAGTTTGTCATTAATAATACTAGAATGAAAACCATTTGTGTGTCCAGATATTCGTATTTTCCCATTTCCAATTTAAATGATTCCTTGTTACATAAGCAGGTCTCAGCCCCCAAGAATGATGGCCCATGACCAGGACCACACTCTGTCGCAATTTGACGTTAAGTAAATCTTTATTCGCGAAATAAATACCTTTTAGTACTTTGGCCGCCATTGAATTTTGGTTCTGAAGAATGCGCCAAGCTTGAGCTGCCAGTAAATTTATATTCATGTGTTTCAAGTCCATGAAGCCCATACCCCCCCCCCCCCCCCCCCCCACAACCTTAGCCAATGTCATCTTTTCCCATTCAAGCTAGTTAATCTTCCTTTTTTCCAGTGAGTTCTACCCGAATCTAGCAATAATCGATGTGAGTTTTCTACGAAACGTGATCGGGAAAGAGAAAATAGACATATTGTATGTGGGCATGGCCGGAAGACTGGTTTAATGGGAATTTCTGTTCCTCCTGCTAAGAGTAGTTTGGCAGTCCACCCTGGGCTTTATTGAAAACTTTATCCGCAATTCAGGCAAGATTTTCTATTTTATATCCTTTGTGACAAAGTGAGATTCCAAGATACTTTCCCAAGTCATCCGCTTCCTTAATTTGAAGTGTATTTGTCACATGCTTCCTAACATCTTTCGGTGTTTGTTTACTAAAGTAGATGGCTAATTTGTTGAAGTTAACTTTTTGTCCAAAACATCTGCAGTAGGTGTCAATGCATTCTTGAAATTCTAGGATGTTCTATCCGTCCAGAGAAAGAAAAAACAACGAGTCATTTGCAAAAAGAAAAGGTGAGATGACCGGGCAATTACGCGTAATCCTAATCCATTTGATGCGACCTTCATTGACTTTATGATCAATGAGTATGATAAGTGATTTAGTTACCAGGGAAACTAGAAGTTTAGAGAGAGGATCTCCTTGTCTCAGGCCTTGTCCAGGCTTAAAAAAATAGGTGGTCTCTCTCCGGTAATATTGATTTGAAACGTGACAGTTGCATTTATTTCCATATCCAACTGATCCAGGACTGATCGAAACCTAAACGATCTAGCAGGAGGCGTAAGAAGTCCCACCGTACCTGATCGTATGCTTCCAATTTAACTGCCGCAAAGTGTGCTTCTTTTTCAAGCCTTCGCTTCATAAAGAATATATTATCTTGGATTAATCAATCTTTAATAAATGTTGATTGAGTTGGAGATGTGATAGTATTCATAATTCCTTGTAACATGTTTGCAAGTATTTTTGATATAACCTTGTACCAAAGTTAACACGTGAAATAGGCCTGCAATCTCCTACACCTGTTTGGCTGTCACCTTTAGGAATTAAAGTAATCAATGTTTCATTTAGTTTTTTAAGAGATGTGTTATTCAGAAAAAAGTCTGTTACCGTACCAAAGATATCTTCACCTACAATGTCCCAGTATTCCTGGAAGAATTTGTCGATGAGACCGTCAGGTCCAGGTGCTTTCCCCGGTCGCATATCTAAAACTGCACGTTTGACTTTCTCCTTATCTGATATCTTTGTAAGCATCTCATTCATTTCCGGGGTAGCCCTTGTATTAATACATCATAGAGCTTCGTCAATCTCATCTCCTCCTTGTGCGGTTAGGAGTTTTTCATAGAAATTGTTGAAATAGGCTTTGATTTCACTCTCATCTTGCGTCCATTCCCCATTAGAATTGTGTATTCCTGCTATTTTGTTGATATTTCTACGTTGTGCCATAAGGACAAAAAAAATTCGTATTCTTATCCCCATAATGTATCCACTATTGTCTTTCTCTATCTAATTAGTAAATCTCTTCTCGAGTCTATTACATTTTCAGTTGATCACGAATATACGTTTCTTCCTCATATGATCATTGTGAGAATGGTCTATCAGTAAATGTAATAAGTTGACGTTCTAGTTTTTTTTTTTTGTGTTATTAGAGAAAGTGTTTTTGCTCCAATTGGTTTTCGCAGTGCTATTCATTGTAATTGTTTGATGCTAGAGTTTCTATATTTTAGATTTTCTTTAAACTGAAATAAGAATATTAAAAGGTTTAAATTAATAGAATTACAAGCCAACTGCCCTTCAGCATAGGATAAGAACTCATATATATTTTAACCAACTAGTCAAGATGTATGTGTGAATGCTTGACTATTTCCTTTTCCAAATATATACGTAAGACAGCTGGTAAAAAGATTAATTTTTATATTAAAATTTTGGATGAATAAATGTCTTTTTTACAAAAATATATATTCGAACCCGAAATTAGATAAAAGTGTATAGACAAATTTTAAGAATCTGCATATCTATCACTTACTATCACGGTCGTAGCCACATTTCATCTAATAATATACATAAAGTTAAAAGACTTTAATGTTTTGTTTTTGGACTTTATTATATAATTTGGAGAAAAAACAAGAAGATCTATATATATCCATTCAAATTCATATCATTCAATGTCGTGGTATGAATTGGTTTGTTATAGATCGTTAATGTATACTTAGCAAAAAAAGAAATCGTTAATGTATTTTTTTTATTTAATTAAAAATTTGTAACCAACCAATTCACATCACGTTATTAGATGGTATTTAAGTGGTATATATCACGACTCTTCCCGTATATAGGATATACTCATTGGTTTATGTAAAGTTTACAACATTATATGTGAGATTTGTGATAATTCTTAAATACTGATGATTTGCAATTTAATTTTTTATCATATTCAAATTCAAAGGTACGTTAGGGTAAAAATCACCTAACGTAGGAATTTCAATATTTTTTAATGTTGTATAAATACTATCAATGGGTTCTCTCCTCAACGTAAAGGAGTTTTTGGTGACTAGCTAAATTCTTTTCCAGTTGGTCTCTCTCTTCCTCTCTCCATTAGTAATTTTTGTTCTTACCTTAGGCTTATAGATTTCGGAGAGTTGTATATATCGGGACTTAGTGATATAATACATCTTTTCTAATGATAAAGATATGATTTTAAGACTTTTTGCCGTCTCATGCATGTCATATTAATAACCTGAAATAGAACCTACATAGAATTCTAATATATCATCTTTGTGTATGCATGTTCTTTCATATATAGTCAATAGATTTAAGCCTCATGAATCATCGTGACATTCTAACCTACTTGTAACTTCATCAATCAACATAAATATTTCACCAACATTTCCAACTAACTTGACATGCCAGTTTTTGTATATATTAACAGTACTTAGATCAGATCCAGCTGAGAGATCAAGAGAAATGTGGAAGCTAAAGATTGGTGAAGGGCATGGAAAATACTTGTATAGCACAAACAACTTTGTTGGTAGACAAATTTGGGAGTATGATCCGGATGGTGGAACATCCGAAGAACAACAAGCATTTGATAAAGCTCGTCAGCAATTTCAAAACAATCGAGCAAACAAGGGTGTTCATCCTTGCGGAGACTTGTTCATGAGGATGCAGGTACTTACTTGACTTTAAGTCTTATTATTTCTTAGTATAAGGGTTTTTTTTTTTTTGTTCGAAATTAGTATAAAGGTTGATTCAGTATATATAGTCAAACTTATTGAATTCATTTTGCAAATTAATTCTCGTTAGCAATTCATAATTACAGTTTTCACTTGATGTGCATGGTACAGTTTATCAAGGAAAGTGGGTTGGACCTTACGAGCATGCCAGTAGTGAGAATTGGAGAAGAAGAAGAAGTAACGTATGAAGCAGCTACAAATACCGTGAAGAAAGCTCTTTTATTGAATCGAGCCATCCAAGCTAGTGATGGACACTGGGCCGCTGAAAACGCGGGCCCAATGTTCTTTACTCCTCCCCTTGTACGTGTCTTTCTTAAATACTATTTACTACTAAAATCACGAAAATAGATGAATGAATGTAACATCCATATATCTAATTTTGGGTCAAATATAGAAAAAAAAGGACCACATATGTTTATTTTGGGCAAAAGAAGACCACACATGATAAACCCAAAGTTATATTGTTAAGAAACATAAAATTATAAGCAACTGTTTCTTCTCCACACATATATTGTTAAGAATATTTAGTAGCTAGTAACTTTGTTAAGAATGCTTAAATTTATTAAGAATGTTTATTCTTAACCTAGATTCATATAATTTCTAGTATGTCTATTTATGTCTAGTAACTTATACTAAGATATAAGTAAAAGTGTAAATGCTTAAAAAGAACTATTTACCCAAAAGTTCATAAACCAAATTAATTTTTTTTACGTGAAGTTTTTCTTTTCATCGCCAAAAAGTCTTCCTATTAATTTAATAGGTTGCTATATTTTATTTAATAAGTTATACTTTTTCAATTGAGTATAGCAGGATATCACCCTCAAATCGTATTACCTCCTAAATAAATGTTAAATAGATCAATCATATAATTTATTTTTCCTGATTTATTATTTTCTCTTTTTTATGATTGGTCTATATAGAAAACAATAAAATATTAATATAATTTAAGATGATATCCAACACTACTCTTTTTTGTTAACCACATGTGTTCTTTATAATTAATCTAAATCTTATTAACCAACTCATTTATTAAAATAAATCTTTTTTTTTTTTTTTTGAATACATATGAGAGCCACTTTGGACTCGGGAATCATTTTGACTCCGATAAGATTCGATCCCAGGACTTCTCGGTCTCTGCGGAGTAGCCTAACCACTAGGCCAACTATCAATCTTAAAATAAATCTTTTGGATCCATCGTTAAACTATTTACATCCTCCTTAAAATATCACATATATCCCGGAACATGGATATCATAATTTGGAATTCAACTAAAATATGGATAGTAATAATTAGTTCAATTTTTTTAATTAGAAATAAGTGTTTTTAATCTATTAGTAGTCTTAATTTTTTATATTTGTTCAACACAGATTATTGCCTTATACATCAGTGGAGCTATCAATAATATTCTAACACCGGAACACAAAAAGGAGATGATTCGTTATATCTATAATCATCAAGTATGAATTCCATTGAATATAGTTCTAGTTTACATTTTCATATATCTAAAAGAATTAAACTTGTGATATAGAACGAGGATGGTGGTTGGGGATTTTATATTGAAGGACATAGCACAATGATTGGATCTGCATTAAGCTATGTTTCTTTACGTTTGCTTGGTGAAGGAGCTGATGATGGTGGTGGGACAATTGCAAAAGCTCGCAAGTGGATACTTGATCACGGTGGTGCCACAGGAATTCCCTCATGGGGAAAAACTTATCTTTCGGTGGACATTTATAATCCTTGTCTAGTTGTCTATGAGTTTATGTGAAAATTGTACAAAAAAATTATTAATGTTATCATGCATTAAACTTAAAGGTGCTTGGAGTGTACGAGTGGGATGGTTGCAACCCATTGCCACCAGAATTTTGGCTTTTCCCTTCAACGTTACCGTATCATCCAGGTAATAAAAATCCAACTTGTTTATTTTCTTTTCTTTTGTATATTTCTATAAATTAACTCATAACTTATTTTCAATGCAGCAAAAATGTGGTGCTATTGTCGTACAACATACATGCCAATGTCTTATTTGTATGGGAGAAAATACCATGGCCCAATCACTGATTTAGTATTGTCATTGCGAAATGAAATTCATGTCAAGCCCTATGATGATATAAACTGGAATAAAGCACGCCATGAGTGTTGTAAGGTTGTGTTTTCTTCTTTTCTCTATCATTTGTGTTAATCGAACTGGTATCACCTTCGGTTTCTTTTTCATTTCAGTAAATAATTGTAGGATACTATTATCAAATCTTATCCGAATAACATGACTTCAATAAAACTTAAGAAATAAACCAATATAAGCTTGAGAATAGAGAAGATGAAAAACATAATAGATGTCAAGACTCCAATAAAATTTAAGAGAAATAAACCAAAATAAGCTTGAGAACAGAGGCATACAGAGAAACAGAAAAACACAACATATCTCAAGCTAATACAAAATAGTCCAACAGAGAAAATAAGTAAGTGGACCATGTTCTAAAAGCCACATCTAAATAAACACCATTGCATGGAAAATGAAACTTTTTAGCAAAAATAGCTACGACAAAAACTAAATCTTGTTTTAAGTCTATGCCTCTAGACCAAAAAACATAGATATTATCCTTAGTCTGATTAAATATAAGACAATTTGCCTTCACGAACCCCACTTGCTATTCTAACTATTTGCCCTCATAGAAAAATCATGCATCTACCTCTATATTTATTGATGCATTTTCTTAGTTGTATACCTCATCTTTAAATGCAGGAAGATATGTATTACCCTCATACCTTTGTACAAGATCTTCTTTGGGACACTCTTCACTATATCAGTGAACCAATTATTAAACGTTGGCCCTTCAACATAATCAGAGAAAAGGCATTGCGCAAGACAATCAAATACATGCGATACGGAGCTGAAGAGAGTAGATATATGACAATTGGATGCGTTGAAAAGGTCAATAAATTAGTATATTAACTCAATTTCATCTTTTTTTTTGGAATAAAAATTGATATAACTTTGGCCTTTAATCCAGAGTTTACAAATGATGTGTTGGTGGGCAGAGGATCCAAACTGTGATGAATTCAAATATCACCTTGCTAGAGTTCCTGACTATTTGTGGCTAGCTGAAGATGGAATGAAAATGCAGGTTAATTTACTTCCTATGCTACTCAAATAAATTAATAATTTGGTATCAAAATCATTTTGTAATACGTTATATTTAGAAGAAGAGTGACTAATTGCATAACTTGTCTTCTTTTAGAGTTTTGGTAGTCAGCTTTGGGACTCTACTCTTGCTACGGAAGCAATTTTGGCAAGTGGAATGGTCGAAGAATATGGGGATTGTCTTAAAAAGGCACACTTTTTCATTAAAGAATCACAAATCAAAGAAAATCCTAAAGGGGACTTCAAAAGCATGTATCGCCACTTTACTAAAGGATCATGGACTTTCTCTGATCAAGATCAGGGATGGGTTGTCTCTGACTGTACTGCTCAAGGGTTGAAGGTATCTACTTAGTTTTTTTATTTTTGACTCTTCATAAACCTCTCAAATTCCATGATATTTGATCATCGAGCTCACTAACGTCACATTGCAGTGTCTTCTACTTCTTTCACAAATGCCACCCGAAATTGCTGGAGAGAAAGCTCCCGTTGAACGCTTGTATGAAGCTGTTAATGTTCTTCTTTATTTACAAGTAATCTTGATATATTTTGAATTTTAAACAAGAGTAAATTACTATGTAAGTTAAGGTAAAAATGAATAATATTAATAAGTTATCATCTTCTTTATAGAGTCCCGAGAGTGGTGGTTTTTCTATATGGGAACCTGCCGTTCCACTTCCATATCTTCAGGTAATTAATCATATTTCATAAATATTTTATATTTAGAAGACTTATACTATCCTATTATCATTTTTAATTTAGGTCTTGAATCCTTCCGAGCTTTTTGCTGACATTGTGGTCGAGCAAGAGTAAGATCATACCTTATTTTTATTTTTATACAAAAGAAGGAAAAATATATATGATATTGACGTTAATTACAGGCATGTCGAGAATACAGCAGCTATTATCCAAGCCCTCGTATTGTTCAAGCGTCTTCATCCAGGCCATCGTGAGAAAGAAATAGACATTTCTGTAGTAAAAGCAGTGAGTTTTCTTGAAGGAAGACAATGGCCTGATGGTTCATGGTAAGAAAAATTAATTGAAGCAGCAAAATAACACACGTGATTTTGTAATCTAATCTAATTTAAATATTATAGGTATGGATATTGGGGAATCTGCTTCCTCTATGGTACAATGTTTGTGTTAGCAGGTTTGGATGTGGCTGGAAAGACTTACACAAATACTGAAGTGATTCGTAAAGCTGTTGCATTTTACTTGTCAACACAAAATGAAGAAGGTGGTTGGGGAGAAAGCCTTGAATCATGCCCAAGCATGGTAAGCTAAACATTTGTTTCCATCATTCAATTAATATCATATTAAAACCATAGAAAATGATAGTGATGACTACATAGTACATTTTATGAGTATTTGATTGAAGTAGCATATCAAGTCATTTAAATTTACTACAATATGCAACCTATTCTAATATTGTACATTTATGAAACCAGAAATATACACCATTGGAAGGTAATCGAACAAATTTAGTGCAAACATCATGGGCAATGTTAGGACTAATGTATGCTGGCCAGGTTAGTAACAAGTTTAATTTCGAATTTAATTTGTGATATTTTCATCTCCTATGTCCCTTATCAAAGATACACGAAGACATCTAGCTGTTTTTTTGCTGAAGTCTGTTGTTATGTGTGTCAATACGAAATTGACTCACTTTTCCATCTTTATTCTATATATAGGCTGAGAGGGATCCAACTCCTTTGCATAGAGCAGCAAAATTATTGATTAATGCGCAGATGGATGATGGTGATTTTCCTCAACAGGTCAGTTTAAACAGAGTCTCTCTCTATAATCTTTTCTAATATGAGTCACTTAAAGTATGTAATTATTGTCATAGGAAATCACTGGTGTGTACATGAAGAATTGTATGCTGCATTATGCACAATATAGGAACATATATCCATTGTGGGCACTTTCAGAATATCGTAAACGTATCTGGAGGTCTCAAAACGTATAAACTCATTTGAAGTGTGTAATAAGAGAACCTTTTTCTCAGTCCTTTCTATTTGACTTACTATGTATCACTTCAGTGTAACTTTTGAATTTCAACATATTTGTCAATAACATGAACTCATCAATGTAACTAATGTTGGTAAAAACTAACAATATCACTACTAAAGTAAAAATTGAATTCATATAAAAAATAGAGTAAATAACACTTTTGCCCCCTGGGTTTATACGCGATTGACAGGTTGCCCCCTAACTCTTAAAATGCGCCTCGTTGCCCCCTAAGATTTGTTTTTGTGACCCGTTACCCCCTACTGCGTGTTCCGTCCATTTTTTCCGTTAAAAGTGACGTGGCATTTCCATGTCACAATTTTTTTTTTTTTTTAATCCAGATGTCAATTAATTATTTAATTAATTTAAACCAAGGGCAAAAAAGACTTTTCATTAATAGGTTTTATAATATTAAATATAATTAATATAATAACCACCCCCCCCACCCCACCGCACCCCCCCCTCCCCTCCCCTTCTTCTTCTTCCCCATGCTTCGTCTTCTTCCCCCATTCGACCTGCAACTTTTCTTAAAAAAAAAAAAAAAAAATCAAAGGTACTAAATATTGCAACATTTAGTACAGCGTCACCATCTTCTTCCTCCGTGTTAAGCCCTGCACTGTACAGCGTCACCATCTTCACGACGTGATCGATACCCACAGCAGAAAACACAGCAACTGTATGTAACAATCACGATCACGAAGTTTCGCTGACCTTGAGAAAGGGTGGCTTCTCCATCTAGCCTAGATCCACGCCTCTTCATCATCGGTGGTGAACCTTTATGATACACCACACCACAGTGGATAACAAGTGTTTGTTTTTAGAATTACGAAAATGCCCTCATCAGATTCTTATTCTTCTTCATCATCTACACCTCATGATCAAAACCCTAATCCTAATCCTAGGTCAATTGACCAATCACTAGACGCAATTGAGAATCAATTAGCTTCAATTTCAATGTCTCAACCAGAAACGACACCGTTAGATGAAGAACAAGAAGTTGACCTGGTCAATACTCCGAATGAGTTGTTGCTAAATGAAGATATCGCTGAAATTAGTAGCGTACGAGCTGAGATCGAACAAGACGGGACAGTAATGCTTCATCATAAATATTGCAACATTTAGTACCTTTGATTTTTTTTTTTTTTTTAAGAAAAGTTGCAGGTCGAATGGGGGAAGAAGACGAAGCATGGGGAAGAAGAAGAAGAAGAAGGGGAGGGGAGGGGAGGGGGGGTGCGGTGGGGTGGGGGGGGGGGGGGGTTATTATATTAATTATATTTAATATTATAAAACCTATTAATGAAAAGTCTTTTTTGCCCTTGGTTTAAATTAATTAAATAATTAATTGACATCTGGATTAAAAAAAAAAAAAAAAAATTGTGACATGGAAATGCCACGTCACTTTTAACGGAAAAAATGGACGGAACACGCAGTAGGGGGTAACGGGTCACAAAAACAAATCTTAGGGGGCAACGAGGCGCATTTTAAGAGTTAGGGGGCAACCTGTCAATCGCGTATAAACCCAGGGGGCAAAAGTGTTATTTACTCTAAAAAATATTCTAAGAAATGTAATACTACAACTATTACAATAAAATGGAAAGTCGTAATATAAAGGTATACAAAAAATCGTAATAATACAACTATTATAAGAAATGAGAAAACAACTTAGACTGAAATATTCATTAAATAATATATTTAATAGTTTATTAGGTCCAAATACATGAAACCCACTCCTAATCAAGTCTATAATTTTTTTTACTCCCTTAAAAGGTCCACGTTTTTTCTGATTTATTATTTCTACCTCTAAATTATAATAAATAAAATAAATATAACCTTATATAAATCAAAGTTATAAATGGTAAATGAAAAGAAAAAGGAAAAATAAATAGAAAAGTAAACATTAAAAGTAATAAACAAATAATTTAAAACCGATCTCTTCACTTTTAGCAAGGAAAAAGAAAAGAAAAAGTCAAACGTTGAAATTCATGAAACCTAAAACCCAGGGGTGGAGCCAGGATTAGTTATTAAGGGGGGTCATGGGGTTCGGGGGGCAACGCCTCCGAAATTTTTTTTTCGAGGTGTTTGCAATATAAGTCTATATATTATGCAAAAAATTGTAATATAAGTCCTTATATTATGTAAAATGGTAAAATAAGTCCTTATATTTTACAAAGTTGCACTATAAGTCCTATATTAAGTAAAGATTGCACTATAAGTCTTAATATTAACTTTTTTAAATTAATTATTCTATAAATAAAATAATTATAAGGTTAATAAAATAAATTTTAAAATTTAGAGAGGGCCAAAAGATGATTTTAAAAAATTTTGGGGTGAAAAGTTACTATAATTAATTAATTTTTTTTAAGTAGTACATTTTTTTTTTATGAAAAGTCAAGGAGGCCATGGACCCCCCTAAGGAAGGGCTGGCTCCGCCTGCTAAAACCCATCACTTCAGTTTCACATCGAAGAAAAAAAAACAAATAGAAACTCTTCAGACCTTTTTCCCACCAAGCCATTTGCTTTTTTCATTTTTTTTTTTTTTGTCAAGAAAAAGAAATTATGATCGTTTGTACAATGACTTAAGATAAGTATAATAATCACTAAGAGTTCCGTTCTTCCATTTAGTCGTATCCAAGTTTCGTCTACATTTGCTTTTTTCATAAGAAACCCTTGCCGCCACTTTGAGTCTATTATGAATCTAATTTGGCTACACTATCAAGTATCAATAATTGAAAAAAAAAAAAGCGCAGCCACCTAGAGACTATTTTTTACCATCATCAACTCGACTTAGCTACGCCATTGAAGAACATGGTAAAAAAAAAATTTCACAATTAAAAGGACGAATTTTAGATTTACGTTTTCATTGTTTTTCAATATTTACTTTTTCTTTTGAATTTTTTCAACGTTTTTGGTTGTATAATTTTTTTCTTTATCTTAAAATTTATAATTTTATTTTGAAATTTTTTATATTAAGTACGAAAATATGTTTATGTAAAAATTTGAAAGATATTGTCAAAAAGGATAAGCTCTATTATTCTATGTCAAAAACGACCCGTTAAGCTCGTGAGCAGTTTGGTAAGGGTTCGGTAAGAGCTCGTTAATAGGCTTGGTAGATATATTTAATTAAAATTTATATATATACAAAAAGTCAAAACTACGTAAAACTTTTGTATATGTAATTAATCGTAACTAAAATATTTTATATTTAATAAGTATATATTTTTAAATATACTTCTAGTATCTAGGGCTGCAAATGAACCGATGCTCTCACCAAGGGCTCGAGTTTGAGTTCGCTAAGGGTTTGTTTGAGTTCGGCTCGTTAGTTAACAAACCAAGCTCAAGAAAGCTAAAGTTCGGTTCGGCTCGGTTCTTATCAAACTCAAACCAAGGTTAAGCTCACTAAATATTAGCAAACAAACTCAAGAAAGCTAAAGTTCGGCTCGGTTCGGTTCGTTTGCAGCCCTATATATATATATAATAGATGAGAAGGGATAAAGCTTATTTGATACCTATAATGTGAAAATCAACACACAAACATTAAAAAATAAAATTATTAACCAATATTCATTTCACTAAGTTGCAGGTAATACGGTATTGCCTTCATACACACTTCCTCCAAGTGATGTACTGCACTTTATTAATTCAATAAATTTATTTTAACCAAAACGATTGAACAAAAAATTGGAAACAGTAAATATAATCACTATAAATTTGAAGTGAAATTGGAAAGAGAAACTGCAAGGTAAGTTTTAAACAGGATTCTCGAACATGAGGTCTAAGCAGAATAAAAAAGAGAAAAAATCCTTATTATATGACTTTGAAACGTTATACATTAGATTCACATTTCATATCACATATTTCACATATCAACAGAACATTGCACGGACAATAATAGCTTCTTCGGATTTGACAGGTGGCACCTAAATTGCTCTCATGGGTGTCCCTCAAAAGAAGAAGAAGAAGAAGAAGAAGAAGAGACACACTTAATCCTCATTTGTTACCTTTTTTTTACGCATCAAACCTCTCTCAGCATAGAGCTTCAACATCTTGTGAGACCACTTCAGATTCTTTAATTATTGGCTTAACATTCACCATCATATCTCCATATAATAGCTACACTGGTCTCAAACTCAACGAAGGCATGTCTGCTCTACCTGACCAACCATGAACTAAGTCATGCCTCTCTATTTACCCCTTACATATTTTGCACCCTTTTCTTTACAATTAATCACTCTGGAAATATCCTTCACACATAAACTAATCAATAAAAAACAAATACTTAAAATATAATCGCAAACACATCACAATTTAACTACCATATAATCTCGCACCTGAACCATTCAATCTTATCTGGCTTCTAATCATCTTAGAAAGAGACATTCACATGACTAAACTTGAAGTAGCAGATAACCTACAATCCTAATTTCAAAAGGTTGAGACAAATTATGGTCTTTTAATAATATTTTTAACGCGCAAGAAAATAAATTCGTAAAGCAAATTTGATTAGTTCAGACCTGAGTTATATATACATAGTGATAACGCGATGAAATAGTGTACTCTTTGGGAAATGCTTCATACATGTTATGAAACAAACTAAACTGCCCTTGTACTATTTTCTTCACCTGGAAAATAAAGATAATATTTAGAATGAAAATTAATGTAAGATTTACCTTGTCATTATCCTTAAAAGCATTCATATTTATTGTTAAATATGACGTCTCTTCCATTAATTCAAATTTGTAATGAACCTCGATTAGCCAATCGATTAGAATAGATCTCATCCGTTCATTTAAATCCAATTGCTTTGACATATAGTTCATCTGCACTAAGCTACAACTCAGCAGTAATCAATTCATTAAATGGATTTAATTTAATTATTTGTCATTTAAAAAACGTGAAACGTTAAAAAGGATATTCCGGAAGTACCAGTATCTCTAACAATCGTATCACTCTGTTATTCTATGTCAAAAACGACTTGACTAATCATTGAAAAAAGAGTATTTTATGCTTATGAATTTGTTAGATCTCTATTCTCTCTAGAAAATGGAAGTGAAAAAGTCACTATTTATAGGAGAAGGAACAAACTAAAAAAACGTCACATAAATGTTCATTAATGCAAACTATTCATCGGTAATAAAGGCTCATTAATACAGACGTTTTTCTTGACAAAGCTCTTGTAACCCCCGTAACAACCGAATTAAAGAGTATTGATGATGGAAAATCCTGAATTAATTATGTGTTAATGAGCCATCAATTCTTGGTCGGTTTGTCTTTTATTTTTTGCTACATTTTCTAGGTGGGACTTCTTAACACATATAAAGTTTTCCCACTTCTCCCAATACAAAGAAAGAATTAATAAAATAAAACTCTTTAATTTTATTAATTCCAACTATATCCTTCTCAAATTTCAATGTGTGACTACAAGTACACGAATAGTCTTTTTCACTTCTCCCAAGGGTATGAAAGAATTAATAAAATAAATCATATTTTATTTAATAATTCCAACAATCTCTCACTCATGTTCTTTAAAGGAGAAGGTGAACAAGTTTCATAAATACTAGAATTTGGGTGAATTTTACTTAAGTGGCAATATCTTTCGATTTGAATTGAGATGTAATGAAGTGAGACAACTACCAAAAATTGTCAAGTGAACGTACTCTTGAACTTGACGGTTTTCGATTCAGACCTTCACAACACACTCTACCTGGCTGATAGTTACAAAGTTCTCAAACATCAACCTTTCCTTACACATAGGTAATATCCAAGAGCATCTAGCCACATTAGTCGACCCCTCTTGGATTTTGAGATCATTAAGAGCAATTGATATCTACCCATTTGTGATGATTTATTATTAGTTGGAGACATCATTTTAGGTGTATTTATTAGAGTATAGGTCGATTTTATCATGATTTAGTACACTTTCCTATTTTGTGTCTTGAATTAATTATTTATTTATTATTTTTAGAGCATATTGGGTTTAATTGTTTATTTAGTGTGTAGCTTTAAAGATGTATGGTAATTAATTAGAGTCCAAGTTAATTTTAAAAGCTAAAGGAAAGAGGATAAACATGGAAATTGGAGATAAGGAAACAAAAGCTAAAGTATGGAAAGATAAAGTTGTCAAATAAATCTGAATTTCACCACCCACGACAACAAATTGGCTTATATCTCAGAATCGGTGAGCAATTTGGAAGAACTGTTAAGAGCAAAGTTAAAGATCTTTCCGAGAAGATGAATTTTGACTACTCATACGCGTCAAACGGATAAGTATTGAAGCTGTTATGACCAAAACAAAAAAGGGGCTGATTCTATATTTTAGGGTTACGAATTTGAGTTGGACTAGGAGACCATTACTTACCTTCTCCTTCAAGAAAACGAATTAGGGCTTCCTATACCCTATAAATACAACCTCTTATCATTAGAAAATTATCCTTGGCCAAACCTTAAGCCAAGAGGAAGCGTACAAGAAAAGAAAAAGATGTCTGGAAGGAACTGTGCATCAATTATGTCTTCTTCAACCTTTGAATTTGTAATTTTTTTCTTTTCTTCCATTAGTATGAACTAAATTATATTTAGCTTGAGTTTTAGCATATATGTATGAACCTTGGTTTTGAATTTATGTTATAAATTGAATTTATGTTTTATTTCTCTGTTTATGTATTGGATTTATATTATGTGTTATTTGTGGATCGCGACCATATAGAATTACCATCATAGGAGTTAGATAATCATTGATAACGGTATATTTAACTATAGTATTAGCACATAACGTCTAGATTAAGGTTTAGACCTGACAAATCAACCTAACTAGATAGTCACTATGGTTTAGTGTATTGCTATTTAATCAATTGCATGAAAAGTTTGCTTAGGACTCCTTATTGACACAGGTAAACCCTTTTTGAAACTACCTAGCGCAATTGAAACCGATTATTGAAATACTACTTTTATTCACCCTTACATGTTTAGAACGACAAAACTAGTGGGGATTACATGCTAATTACTCAAGCTAAACTCTTATACTATCTTCTTCTCTTGCATTTAATTTTCTGTCTTAATTTATTAGTCTAATTTTCTTAATCAAAAATCCAATAAAAATCTATTTTTCTTTTATTTCTCTGCGTATTAGTTGTTCTAGCCTTTAATATCTGCACTTGATTATTGCATAAGTTCTTCTTAACCTTCGTAGTGTCTGAGGAACGAATCTTACTTATTTATTAAAACTTGCATACCTCCTGTATACTTGCAGAACCGTTCTATCCTAGGGTTTTATTTGCGTTTATTTTCATATTTTATTATCGCACCTTAGTCGACACCAGCAATAAAGATCAATATCAACATGTGTCTCGCGAATTCCTCAGGTCCTTTCTCTTTAGGACCACCTTTACGGGCTATGAATTTGTGGCGAGTCTAAAAACTCATTTCTTGGGAACATCAAGGATGTATGCTTGAAAGCATATTATGATAAGTGTATCTCAATCTCCTTGGTGGATTCATTTAGTCCTTATCAATGGGACTACCATTTAATGCCTATGAATTCATTAAGAGTTATAAACTCATCCTTAATCTCTTTTGAGAGCAACAATCCTCCATCCTATTAGTTAATTCATCAAGTCCTTCTCAATAGGACCACCATGGTGAATTCATTAAGTAGAAACAACATACGACAACCTTAACGGTTCATTCATCAAGTCCGCCTCAGTTGGATCACTACACCACGCATGACTATATATTCATTAAGTATGAGCAATATACAATAACCTCAATGGTGATATCATCAAGTCCGTCTTAATAGGACCACCACACATGGCTATGAAGCATTATGTATTAATATGCTCATGTATGCACTGTTTACACCATAGGCATGGGAAGATAATGCATCATATAAACTCATCAGTCATATGTGCTCCATCAATGGGTTTTAGTCTCATCCCCCTCGATGTTTCCAGGATAACTCTCCTGGTTATGCCTTTAGTAAAAATATCAGCCAGATATTTCACTTAACATCCATACTTTAAGTGGTCATACCACTCTTCAATAACATTTTTATTAAGTTATGTTTAGATTTGAATATGTCTCATGTTTCAAATGTGGGTGCTATTATGAGCGAATTTGATCACCGTTTGTGAATCACAATATGTGCACACTTGTGTGACACTTTATTCACATAAGGGAACATTGGATATGAGACTTCTCAATTATTTTTATTCTTGTCATACCCACTATAGTGCAATGACCTCAGACTCCATGAAGGTTTGTGCTATACAATTCCATTAAGAAGATTTCAACGATATAGCACTACCTCTTAAGGAGAATGCATAGTCACTGGTGGAGCTGACTTTATCATTGTAAGGGACCCAATTTTCATCACATGAATACTTCAAAACCACATGTATTTTGTAAAATGTAGATATAGATCAACAGTACCTCTCGCGTACTTTATCAAATGACAAAAGTTCACCTAGTGGTCATCACTTGATTTTTATACAATATAAACAATACCATGATAAGAATACTCATTATGAATGTCACACTCCTTATAATCATTTCATATTCATTAAGGGACACACACCCCCTCACTTCTCTTATGCATGAATACTAGTATTATAAGGAGTCTTACCAGACATTATATTAAAGGAGTCAAACCTTTCCAATAAAGTGAAACTGACTAAGGTAAATTCCATAATTGACTCTAATGAATTTTCTCCTTAGGATCAGCCTCCTCAAATCTTTTATTCACAAATAGAAGATTAGAAGCAGTAAGTCCCATGAAATAGATTACCAAAAGATGATGATGTCCTATACCTATTGAAAAAAGTGTAACACAACTTGATACATCTTTTATTAAGCTATTATTTCATTAGTAAGGTGCCTGTTTAACAACACAAAACAATTTCATACTTTATTCTCTTGATCTGAAACCACCAACCCTTCATGTTGCACCATGTAGATCTTTTAACATAGATCTCCATTCACACATAGATTTAATATCCAATTTATATATAATGACGCTTTTGAATGATATTTAGTGCAATAAGATTTAAATAGTGGTAATACAAGTGGTCAAAGTAATCCTTAAACATATATAAACGTGGAAATTTCAGGACTTATCCTTGAGTCGATTTGCTTTTCTGACTTTTATGGGATCGACAGGATCTTTCTAGGTATAATTTTATTTATTTTTCTTATTAATATACTTTTAGTTTTTGTTAATCGGTTATTTTAACAAGGAAAAAGGACCAAAAGACTTGGGTTCCTACCATACTAGCATCAGCCGTTAAGGCTATGCAAAAGGAGGGGGAAAATTGTTTGTTGATTTTTGCATCTTTGATAAGACGTGGAATACGGGGAACAAGTACGGGTACAATATGAACAATGTGATTAATCTCACGATCCGAGAAAGGGCCCCCTTGTTACGGGGCTAGGTAGGGGTCTCCACCGAGATGCATTACAAGGTTAGGAATTGTTTGTAGGTAATTTGTCTAACCTTAACTTTTAATTTTTCTAATTCTCACTGTATATATACAACTGCAATCAATAAAGATATTTGTCAACAAGATTTATTTCGGATTGAGGATTGGATGAATAGTCCCGATTGGCCAAGGATCTCAAAAAATATAGACGACAATTGTGCTAAGGGCTGTAACCTTTTCTAATACCGGCTAAAGACATGGTTTTACTTGAAGGGTAAAAAGCCGGATGGCCAGACCCAGGAGAATTGGGAGGCCACCTGTAAGATGTGGGAGACGGAGAAGAATCATGTAATATTATTGGTTTGCTTCATAATTTATAAATATATATTGTTGTTTTGTTTTGTTAAAAAACAGAACCGGTCTTTAGCAAATAAGAAAACCCAAGAGAAGAAAAACCGCCCAAGTGGGGCATGTTCGAGGACTCACTCCCGAAAATAGGATGGGATGTTTCCGTTAAGGAACACAACTCAATACTTTTTAACATTGACTAATCCTACTAACAATTTTTTACTTGACTTATTGACTGAATGGTGTCGCCTAGGGTGTGATAAAAATAAGATAAATAAAGTCTTGGAAAACTACGCACTCTCACCCTAGACAGACACAGTACTGCAAGTATTACAGGATGTATGCAAGTTTAAGTTGATAAGTTGAGTTCGTTCTCAGGGACTTAGTGTGCTAGACGAATGGGTAGCAACAACGAGTAAGCAATAATTAATTAAAAACATAAAATAAAAGGAATAGATTTTAGAAATTAAGAATTAAAACTAAGAAATAAAGACAATAAAGTAAAATACGAAGAATATGAGATGAGAAATATAGCTTAGGTTTTGCTAGTATGCACTAATCCTTCTAATTTTTTATATTAGATATAGTTAATAAGGGAGAATATTAGCTCTTGTATACTTAGTCAGGATTCTAAATTCCAATTCCTTAGACCTTGAGAGCGACTAAGGGGGCTACGGCACAACCAAGAGGCTGTTTCAAATAGGGTTATCAAGCGCTACCAAGGCCCTAAGCAAACAATTCCTTCAATTGGTGATGTGGTGATTAAATTATACCCTAATGACTATCTAGTTAGAATTAGTTTTGTCAGGGCTAATATCGACACTATACGTTGTGTGTTGTTTCAATAATTAGACACCCAGCTAAGGTGATCATCTAACTACTATTAAGGTAATCCTAAACGTTGCGCACCGCAAGGAAAACAATATTAAATCAAAAAACATAAACAAATATAAGAGTAAGCAGCTAATATCAATTTAAAACATGTAATTCCCAAAGAAACTTAGATAAAAGAATTTAGAATTCATATATTATACATGATGCAAAACCCAAGCTATGGGGAGTTTAGTTCATACCTGATGGAAACAAACTAAAAGAAATTACAAAAGACATCATCTTGCTCTCTCCAATAAACTGGAAGAGTAAAACCTTAAGAACTAATTACTATGAGGCAAGGATGATTTACAAGTGATATAAGGGTGTATTTATAGGTGTTTAGAAGACCTAATTAGTTTTCTTGAGGGAGAGGTTAAGTAATGGACTCCAAGCCCAACTCAAATTCGTATGGAAATAAAGATAATTACTGCTGAACTTTTTTGATCATATCTTCTTTGTTATTGGTCGGTTTTTGCTCCATAAGATACCAAAAGAATCCTCACATAATTATCTACATTCTAATGAAATGAATCTTCCAAAATCGGTTTGGTTTTGGAGTTATCACCACTTCTTTAGGCGTAGCTGCAGAAATTCAGATTAAGGCAGTTTTTCCTTTTCCATAATTTTAGCTTTTGTTTCCTTATCTCCAATTACCATGCTCATCTCTTTCCATATCTTGTAGTCTTTGACTTGGACTCTAATTAATCTCCATAATTATCTTTAAAGCTTCACACTAAATAAACAATTAAACCCAATATGCTCTAAAAAAATATTATTTTACTAAATCAAGACTCAAAATAGGAAAGTGCACTAATTCTCAAGAAAATCGACTATTATGACTTCTAAATCACTAAAAATGATGTCTCATCCTAATATAAATCTATCACAAATGAGGAGACATCAAGACCCCCAACTCAAAGTTGTATCGTCCCGATACAATAAAGATAAAAACACAGGGAAGTCTATAAAAACACACTTATGAAATTTTCAATACAATGGGAAGAACATAGCAGAATATATAGAATAATCCTAAAGCACATAACTCAGAAAATTTCATGCAATAATATTCATAAACTACATACTTGTACACTTCTCATATCCATAGTCAACACGGCTTGAATTCAAGATCAGATTAGTTTCACAATGTAAGAAGGATTGGGACTTTACTCAGTTCCCCAAGAAAGCTATAGATTGTTCATCAAACTTCACTAGTGTTGAAAGATCCACTTAACTACTCTCTAATGGCTCAATCACTTCTCAATTACATAGCAAAGAATCACAAGGTCTTTAAGGTTGTAATTTAGTCTTAGGGACGGGATGATAGTATATTTGGATAATTTGGAGTGAGCTTTTGGCTCTCTCCTCACTAGCCATCAACGAATCGCCCTAGAGCTTGAGTTACTCTCATAAAACGTTTCTCACTCAACCCAATGAATTCCTTGATGCATAATTTAGCATCCCTAATAACCCAATTAAAGTATAAGATGTTCACATAAAAATCCACTTTGCCGATCCGAATATATATATTTTCTTTCTTTTCAAATCAATTTCTTTTCTATAGCTATGACTCTCTCTTTTTTTTAATGTTGAGATATCACGCTAATATTTCTCATATATATATATATATATATATATATATATATATATATATATATATATATATATATATATATATATATATATATATATATATATATATATATATATATATTTCTTTTTAATGCCCTTGTTGGCAAATTTAGCTCGTAGCTTCTTTTTCATTCACTATTACCCCGGCAAAGGGTTACAATAAAAATATGTGAATCATCATCAATATAAAGCACAAAGCATAATTAATAAGCTCCAAAAATCCCATCCCAATAATATTTCCCATAATGGTGGACCCACCACCCCAAACTCAAGCTCTAAAACAACTGTCTATGCATCGCGATTCGAGTGCGGGTCATATGGAAAAGTCCTATAATCTAAAGGGATATGGCTTATAATGTGTTTCAATAAAAAGCTTTAGAAAGGCTAGAAGGGGCTGAGAAGGATATAGCATATAAAATCAAAATAACATGGTGAGAAGGTATAAAAAGGCTTCAAGGGCTTCAAATATGAAAGAACCGCCTTAATCACTTTCTACACTATGTAATTTCGTTATTTTCTTACCTTTAGCACTTTCATCAAATGGTTTGTCAACTAGCTCGGATCTCACGGCCTACACACTTCTCAAGGTTCCCTGAGATCGAACATACTTTCTATCGCATTGCTAACTAATCTTTTCTTTACTATCAACGTGTGTTTTCCTGCAAATACTCAAAGCATACAAATAAAATAGCTCATAAACATACTACTTACTATCATCAATTCACTGAGCTTATGCTTTCAAGCTATTAAACACACTCTACATCTAATTCCCATGTATCAAACATTTTAATTTCTACCTAAAAACAGAAAAATGGAGATGAGAGACAACGAATCCCCACACCCCCAACTCAAAAATGATACGTATCTCCACGACTCGAAAAAGACTCGAAACAGAAATTAAAATTAGCAGATAAATGCATTTACAGAAATGGTAAGGAAGAAAGAGAACATACTCTCGAGGCTATTGCCTCGCATCATTGACATCCAAGGTAGGATTTTCTTGATCTTTCGTTAATTGTTCAAGGAGTTTCATGATGTGCACTTGATTATCATTGATTTGTGCCACATCATTGACTAAGGAAGTTTGAGCTTCTTCGAATTTCGTTAAACGCTCTTCCATATTCTCTTGCCAATTTTGCTCCTTTTCTTCTTTCGAGACTTGCGTAGAACCCGCTCTTCGAAAGATATCCTTGATCCAAGCATTATCAATATAACTCGTCTTAAACTCGAGTTTCTCTTCTTCACCCAATGTAACATTCGCTTTTCGCACAAGACACGTGATCATAGTTGGAAATTTAACATTACAAACTGATTTAGGAGAGACCGAAAATCGCATCACCTCCTCATAGATCAACTGTGCCACATCTACTTCTTCTCCTCTCAAAATACGATCCAAAAGTAGAGCGTTCTTCATAGTCACATCCAAAGTTCGTGTGTTTCCAAAGACATTAGGAATAAGGATATTGTGCCAAATTCTCGCATCCGATTGAAGATATTTGTAAGGCCAAGGTGCCTTCAATTCTCCCTTATGTGATTGCACTTTCTCCTTGTCTAAAACCATCTCAAAAAGTAATTCCTCATCAAAGATCTTTCGTTTAGCAACCGCTTCATCATATTTGCAATAACCTTTCAATTTCTTAAACTTGAAGTGGTTTCTAATCTCATTAACTGTGAACGGAACTAGCTTTCCTCTAATCGGAACACAACCTTTACTAACTCAGCTAAAGAGGCCTAAATAGAATTCCAAAACTAACTCATGACATAATTCAGAATGTTTTACCATGAATGTAGACCAACCCAATTTCGCACCAAGCTCTAAGAATCTCTTGTATTCTCCTGCACCAACTTCATCCTTGAATACTTTCTCATAAGAAAAAGGTAGTTCTTTTAATTGTTTCTCTGCAGAAGCTTTCAGGGCCTTTAAAGCTTCCTCTTTCTCCTTGGGTGTAGGACCTTGTGGAAGTTGTGTTTTCTCCTTTGCATAAAAGTAGAGCTTTTTACCATTACGATTAAACAAAGGTATCGTACCTTCATCAACATCGTCTTTACCCTTTGATTTAGAACTAGAACCCTTGTTATTTGATTTCTTCTTGATTGGATCCAATACCTTGCTTTTCTTCACCTCCCCTCTTGTTAGCTAATATTGTTGTTCTATTAGTCATCCTCAATTAACCCCCAACTCAAAGCTTTAACAACTCTTGAAATTTGAACTTGTGAATTTTTGGTTGAACAAGCTTGATTTGGCTTAGGCAAGATGAATGGATGATGAATCTCTATGTGGGTGAGGTGGATTCTTGATGGATTGGCTTGGATTTAAGAAATTGTAGGATGAATTTTTGAAAATTTAAGCTTTTGATTCTTTGATTGGATGTGTTTGGTGAGAATTGGTAGCTTGAATCTCCTTTGTAATGAGGTGGAGAGAAGATTTGATGTGTTTTTCTTGATGATTGGGTAGTGTTTTGATGATTGGTGAAGGTTTTTATGAGCTATAATGGAGTTGGGAGAGTTTTGGAGAAGAAAGAGAGGTTTGGGGTTTTGTAAATTCAGAATAATGAGCATTAACCCTCTTTTATAAGCTTGAAACCCGTTTTTCTCTCTCTAGCGGCGACCTACGGTGCACCGGACATCTGGTGCGGTATACCGTAGCTTCTGTTGCTCCAAAAAATTTCATCTCGTCAAAATACCCGCGGCTTATACCCGTGGCACGGGCTTTGGACCTGCGGTATAGGGTCTGGTGCATGGTCCGGTGTACCGCACCGATCGATGTGATTTTTTCTCGTCTCGGTATAAAACCCGTGGCATCTACCCGTAGTGCGGGTTTTCTTCCTCTGCGGTACACCGTGGCTGAGGTCCGGTATACCGCACCGCTGCTTCAGCATTTCCGAAATTTTTCGTTCTCCTTCCCTAACTCGATTTCTCCAATACCCAATCATCAAAAACACTAATACCTTTCTCAAATATGCAATATCAACTAAAAACAACTAAACTAAACATGAACTAAAAACGTAAAAGACATAAAAACTTAAAAAATTGCGGGTTGTCTCCCATGCAACACTTTTATTTAACGTCTTTCAAAGTTAGACGTGTTACCTCTATCAAGATTTGCGAATATAGCCTCCCCAACAACGAGTTAGGCTACGAACGTCAACTAATCTGCGCTTGATCCCCTTCTTGGGTCGGATTTCTATCACCTTGGCTGAAACAACCTTAGTGACAATGAATGGTCCCATCCACGAGTCTTTGAAACTATGTGGCCTATTCTCGCGTTTGTGAGCTTTCCATAGTACTTCATGGCCAACCCCAAACTCAATGTTTGGCTCAGTATCCACAGGTTTTAAGTGGATCTTCTCAGGAGGGACTTTGTGATGTGAAAGGCTGTGGATGACAGGAACGGTGGGATCTAACTTCCTTGGTTTCTTATCCAAGACATAGAAGGTCTCAGATACGTTCTTTGCATGAAGGGTGATGGTCCCTTCTTGGAAGTTGATGACACTTTGACTTGTGTCCATGAAAGGCCGTCCAAGTATGATTGGAACCTGCTTATCTGCATCAAACTGAAGTATAACAAAGTCAGTAGGGATGGCGATACTACCTGCACGGACTAAGACGTCCTCCACTGTTCCCCATGTCCTGGTAACTGAGTTGTCAACGAACTGCAACTTCACTGGAGTTTTATCTGATTTCTGAAGTCCAAGTTTCTCGAACACGGACTTAGGCATAAGATTCACACCAGAACCCACATCGTACATAGCTTTCACCTTGAGCATACCATTGATTTGAATAGGAAGGTTGAAACTTCCCGGATCTTTAAGCTTTGTTGGTAGCTCTCGTTCACTTCTTCTTGATACTCTCAGATTCTCTCTTGGGATCTCTACACTTGCTTCTTTCTCAGGAATAACTTGGGTAAAAACTTGTTGCGGTGTAAGCCCTGTCTTCGCTATCTCAAGCATTTGGGCGTTGATATTTTCAGGTGTATACGCCTCTACAAATGTCTTGAGTACAGTGTCATCCTTAGGATTTGTATCATGAATAGTTGGTGACACTGGTTGAACAACAGGTGGCGGTTCCACCTTCTCTTCTTCTTTCTCTTCTCGCACAGCAGGTGCAACTTCATCCTCAATTCTTGATTCCATCTTTGAGGTTCTTTCTTTTTCTCTTTATCTAGCTCAGCTTGATAATCCATAACCGATCGAATTTCCTCTTTCATATTCTTCAGAAGGTGTATAAATTCGGCTCTTTCTGGATCGTCCTCCACATAAACCTCAGAACAGTCAGATTCCACGGGGCTAGACTTGGTTGGTTCTTCTTCGGTACTCGTAACTTCCACGGCACTAACGGCAGCATGCGGTACTTCCTTCTTTTCTTCTTCAATTTCAAGGCAAATAGCCTTACAAGCTTCGAACCCAACATTGTCATCACCTCCTTCGATAGCCTTCAATTCTTTCTGTTCTGTTACATTCCTTAGAACTTTGTTCAGTTGTTCTATTTGAGTACTTAAAATTTGAATTGCGGCATCTTGTCCTCGGACTTTCTCTTCCTGAGCGTTCATATTCGTGGTCAAACGGTCCAAGATTTTCATTACTTGCTGATTGTCTATAGATCCTTCTTGAGGATACTGAGGTAAAGCTTTCTGATCTAACGCATCGGTATAGGCATCTTGAACAGGTTGTTGAGGTGGAGCAGGTCTATTTTGATATTGATTTTGATACTGACCTCTAGGTTGGAAAGAGTTGTTCTGGGGGCGCGGTTGATAATGACAAGGATTAGCAGCCCCTTGTGGATTTGAGTACTGCATACCTGGATGATTTCGGTTACCCCATTGATAACCTCCTCGGTTGGATATGAAGTACATAGATTATGGATTTCCTTCACACTCTTCCCATGTATGAGTATTAACCCCACATTGTTGACAACCTTGTGTTTCTTGTACTACGTTCGTTGCGGCTAAATTCTTTTGTATCTCTAACTTCAGCTCTTTGATTTGATTTGATTTTCTAATGCGGATATTTGAGCTGAGTTCGCAGTTTCTGCATCTAAACGAAACGTTCCTCGGGTCTTTACTACAGGAGCTCGCGTTGAAGGCCAGCTCCTTTCTTGTTCAATGATATTTTCCCAAACCTCGGAAGCTTCATTATGGTTCATGGACACAAAATTACCCTTTCCAATGTTATCCACCTTCTCTCTACTTTTATCGTTAAGACCTTCATAGAATATAGCAAGTTGTAGAGCGGGGGTATAACCATGGAGCGGACATCTAGCTAATTGATGTTGATTCCTTGTCCATGATTCTCCTACTGTTTCTCCATCTTCTTGACAAAATCTTGCAAGCTCGCTTTGATCTTTGAGTCTCATGCTCTTCGGATAAAAACGGTTAAAAAATGCGGCTTGAAGTTCTGTCCATGAATTAATTGTTCCTGGTGGTTGTCTATCTAGCCATTCGCTAACTCTACCGGTTAAGAAGAACGAAAACATATGACAATACAGTTGCTCGCGTGTAATGCCTGGAGTAACATAGGCATCACAAAACTGCATAAACTTCTGAATTGATGTAACACTGTAGAGTCCATGACTTTGAAATTGACTAAGCATACCCGGATCGGGTCTAAATTTAATATTCTGGATCTCTGGAGGACGGTAACCTATTGGTTGAACATGGAACGACACATGGAGGCCAGGAAGGTCTTGTTGTACTCGATTTTGATTAAGATTATTCTGCCCATTACCTCCTTCTTGTTGTTGTCCTTGTTGTTGACCACCAAGTGGATTAGGTGGTGGTTGTCCTCCTGGCAAATTTCCAGGTGGGACCCCAAGTGGTGGATTTAGTTGAGGTCCTCCAATTGGGTCCTCGAGTGGTGGATCTAGTTGGGCTGCCATCGCTCTTCTTAAGGCTCTTTCCTCACGAACGCGTTTGTTGTAAGGTTTGAAGCTCCTCTCACGCTCGGATAAAGGAGGCCAAGAATTAAACACCGTGAACCCTGAAAAAGACTAAATCAAACCACAAGCGTAAATCCGGAAAAATAAAAACTAAATACTGAAAATTAAAAATTAATTAAAAACTACTACTCGAAATAGATATCCCACACGCTAACGAGACACAAGTGCCCGGCAGCGGCGCCAAAACTTGGTGTCGCCTAGGGTGTGATAAAAATAAGATAAATAAATCTAGAAAACTACGCACTCTCACCCTAGACAGGCACAGTACTGTAAGTATTACAGGACATATGCAAGTTTTAGTTGATAAGTTGAGTTCGTTCTCAGGGACTTAGTGTGCTAGACGAATGGGTAGCAACAACGAGTAAGCAATAATTGATTAAAAACAGAAAATAAAAGGAATAGATTTCCGAAATTAAGAATTAAAACTAAGAAAATAAAGACAATAAAATAAAATACGAAGAATATGAGATGAGAAATATAGCTTAGGTTTTGCTAGTATGCACTAATCCTTCTAATTCTTTCTATTAGATCTAGTTAATAAGGGAGAATATTAGCTCTTGTATACTTAGTCAGGATTCTAAATTCCCATTCCTTAGATCTTGAGAGCGACTAAGGGGGCTATGGCACAACCAAGAGGCTGTTTCAAATAGGGTTATCAAGCACTACCAAGGCCCTAAGCAAACAATTCCTTCAATTGGTGATATGGTGATTAAATTATACCCTAATGACTATCTAGTTAAAATCAGTTTTGTCAGGACTAATATCGACACTAGACGTTATGTGGTGTTTCAATACTTAGACACCCAGCTAAGGTGATCATCTAACTACTATTAAGGTAATCCTAAACATTGCGCACCGCAAGGAAAACAGTCATTAAATCCAAACACATGAACAAATATAAGAGTAAGCAGCTAATATCAATTTAAAACATGTAATTCCCAAAGAAACTTAGATAAAAGAATTTAGAATTCATAGATTATACATGATGCAAAACCCAATCTATGGGGAGTTTAGTTCATACCTGATGGAAACAAACTAAAAGAAATTACAAAAGACATCATCTTGCTCTCTACAATAAACTGGAAGAGTAAAACCTTAAGAACTAATTACTATGAGGCAAGGATGATTTACAAGTGATATAAGGGTGTATTTATAGGTGTTTAGAAGACCTAATTCGTTTTCTTGAGGGAGAGGTTAAGTAATGGACTCCAAGCCCAACTCAAATTCGTATGGAAATAAAGATAATTACTGCTGAACTGTTTTGATCATATCTTCTTTGTTATTGGTCGATTTTTGCTCCATAAGATACCAAAAGAATCCTCACAGAATTATCTACATCCCTGTTAAAGGAATCTTCCAAAATCGGCTTGATTTTGGAGTTATCATCACTTCTTTAGGCGTAGCTGCAAAAATTCAGATTAAGGCAGCTTTTCCTTTTCCATAATTTTAGCTTTTGTTTCATTATCTCCAATTACCATGCTCATCTCTTCCATATCTTGTAGTTTTTGACTTGGACCTAATTAATCTCCATAATTATCTTTAAAGTTTCACACTAAATAAACAATTAAACCCAATATGCTCTAAAAAATATTATTTTACTAAATCAAGAGTCAAAATAGGAAAGTGCACTAATTCTCAAGGAAATCGACTATTATGACTTCTAAATCACTAAAAATGATGTCTCATCCTAATATAAATCTATCACAAATGAGGACACATCACTGAAACGGGAGGGGAGAGAACTCGCTAGTTCTTCGAGCACCAGTAGAGTGTCCAAAGTAGCAATTGCTCATTTCCCGGATGGCCGACTTCTTCTTCAATATCGGCTTTGACAAGGAGAAAGATGACTGGAGAACAAAAGCGTATTAACGATCAAATGTAAGTATTTAAATACGATTTCAATTTTATATTTCAATTGTGAAATTTAATCAAATACTGTTTATTTATTTAATGTAACAGGTTGCTTTGAGAGTCATTATGCGTGAAAGAGCCAGTAAATCCCAGACTCAAACTGCCTCATCATCATCTACACCGTCCCCTCTCGTGAAATGATCAGGTAGAGGCGATAATGGAGCATCCCACCAATGTATGCGTGAACGGACCTGGAGTTGGACCGCCTCCCATGGCCAAATATTCGAGGAGTTCTTCTGATCAGCCATCCGATAGGATGGTTCAGGACTTTGACACGATGATAAGGGCCATCAACAAGTATCTTATATCGGTAGGTAAGGATCTATTAATTTCGGTGGAAGAAGTATCTCAATTCACGATCTCCACAGCTACGACCCGGCCCACGAGCCACACCCTCAAAGATCGGCTGACTGGAGCCCTCGAATTTCTTAATCGGTGTAAGGCAGAACATGGGCTATTTATTCACGTGCCTCCTTCCGCTACCGATCCTCCTCGTTCTGATCCTCCTAATTATGATCCTCGTCCTCCAGGTCCTTCCGCCAGCCAGTGCAACCAACAATTGATGTTGAGAGACGAAGAAATTGTTGATGATGAAGATTAGACCCGACTTTGATTCTTTATGTAATATTTCAATTGACTATATGTCTGACTTTTATCAACTTTTATGTAATATTATTGACTTTTATATTTGACTTTTTATTATGTTTGTAAATTTTGACTTTTTAAACGTTTTCGGTTATGTAAATAAAATATTACGATCGTTTTTATTTTATCGGTTTATCAGGTCTATTTAATAAATATAAAATTAAGAATTACAAAATATAAAATTAATACAAAAACAAAATATTATAAACAAAAAACTAGTAATAAAAAGGAAAAAAATACAGTCCTCGCAAACAAAAAAATCCTCACAAAATAAGATGTTCGTGAGGATAATTGTTCTTACGAATGCCATTGCCAACTGCGAGGACATTTTTTCTCGTGAAAGACTGTATAATCTGCGAGGATATTTATCCTTGAGAAATATACGGGTGCTTCCGCGATGACGCGCCCAAATCCTCGTCTTATTGGTCTTTTACAATGATTTTTTAGTGAGAAAATTTTCACGAGGACATGTACTTGCGAAAGATCAAATGAGGGCTTTCACGAGAACTTAAGAAGTCATTCGCGACAACAACAATCGTCGCCAACGTTGAAATCAGTAACAGTGAATAGATAAGAGGGAAAAATGAATACAAGAAAAATAGTTAAAGAAAGTGATTTTTTAGTCTGAATTATAAATAAAAATTCTGTAATTATTATTTTTTTAAACAATCGTATTTAAAATCAATTTTCTAATTTAAATATTGCTTACTATTATATCATTATTGATAAAGTAACTATGTCTCTGTTGTAAAAAAAACTCTGCATAATACCTTGTTTATGGCATGGCTTTAATGTATTTTAGTAATTTGAAATAAATAATTTAAATATTTTGGATATATGATATAAATTGTAAGAATAATTTCAAGGCTAAACACATATTTTTTCAAAAATTTGGTCAAAGTATAATTGTAATTCTTATTATAGAATTTATTTACATTTTTATTCTATATTTATTTTCTTTACAAAAATACTGTTTTTAATTTAAATTTATTAAATTAATAAATTAATTATTTATTTCATCACGACCATAACTGGTGGACAGTCAATTTCGACAGTCAACGACAATCAACTCGGGTTGTCAATGGTCGACTCCATTGAGTTTTTTTAATTTTCGGGGCGGCCAGTAGTTAACTCTCGCGGCGAACAACAGTCAACGTCGGTCAACACCGACGAGATTTTTTTTACTCTTTTACAATTTTCGAATAAAAATATATCACTATGATTTTTTTTCGAATTTTTTCTGATTTTTTATTTTGTAGATCCGAAAAAATCCAACAAATAGCTGTATCAAAACTATAATTACAATATTGTAGTTGCACCTACAAGTACAATAATGTAACTGAACCTGCAACTATCGGAGCTAGCAAATAAAATAAATAAAAACATAAAAAATCGAAAAAAATTATAGTGATATATTTGTATTCTACAATTGTAAAAAAGAAAAAAAACTCGCCGAAGTTGACCGTTGACCGCCATAGTTAACCGCCGTTTGACTGGTGGAGGTTACTGTCTACCAATTATAGTTGTGATAACGTAAATTATTAATATGTATTTATGATATATTAATTATAATAAAATTAAATAAAAAATATATGTTTGTAAGAAAAATAAGTAATAGTCTAAATTTAGAAGAAAGATATAAATATGACCTATAATAAAAATTAAGATCATAATTTTAAAAGAAAAATCGGTGTATAAGCTTAAAAATGAATTATCCTTAAATTGTATTTTCTTTGTTTTATAAAACGTGTATGCAATATTAAAATAGTTGTCGTATAAATATGTTTAATTGAAACAAATAAGATATTTTTTATAATTTATACTTACTATATCTTTAATTAGATGTTTAATAATTATGTTATTAATAAATATTTAAAATATTAAGATATTTTAATAATAATAATATTAATAAATAATTTTTCTTAAATCATAAACAAAAGCAAGGTAAACTTATTTAATGGGATGGGAGTAAATAGTAATGTTTAATTCCTAAATGCATTAAATCAAGAAAAGTAAAGTGCAATCAATATCAATATATATAACTTTACTATAACAATTGATTTTATGTTATTAATATTGTTTGCATATACCTTATTTGATTTGATCTTTTGATTTAATGCATGTTTATCCGCACAAATGCATTTATACAAACGGATTTCACTTGGGAGCTACTAGAAGATGGTGATTTTGTTAGTATTATGAGGCTACACCAATTACATAATAAGTTGGACAAACGCTGAATATGAGTCCCTTAAAGGAAAGGAAGAAAAAAAGAAAATGTTTGACGTTATACTCCTTTTGAAGAGTAACGATACATCCAATACTATCTAATTAAGTGGGTGAATAAGTTGGTAAAATGGTGATAGTATATTTCATTATTTTAATTATGCTAATTTGGTTTCATCTTGACATTGATCTTTTTATTCATACAATTACTAGCCTGGCTACATATCTTCTCTCAATCTCAAAATCACGTAGAACAATGGAGCTCTCTTACACTCACAGTTGTCTTATTCTTGTCATCGGTGTGGCAATATTAGCATGGACAGTGTTGAATCGAATCTGGTTGGAGCTGATAAATAAATAAAATAAACAAATCAGAAAAATTTAGAAAAATTTATAGTGATATCTTTTTATTCAATAATTATAAAAAAGAAAAAAGAATTCGTCAAAGTTGACGGTTAACAGTTAAAAATTGACCGCCATTAAATAGCGTTGTTGATTGTCAACCAATTGAATGGTGATAGCATAAATAATTATATGTATTTATAATATATTAATTATAATAAAATTAAATAAAAATGGTATTTCTGTAAGAAAAAAAAATAATTGCTTAAATTTAGAACAAAGATGTAAATATAGCCTAAAAATTAAGCTCATACTTAGTTTAATTTTATAAAAAAAATTGGTATATAGGCGTAAAAATAGAATTACTTTTAAATTGTATTCTATCCGTCCATCAATATTTGTCACAATTTCTAAAAGTAGATATTTATAAAAGGTTGTCCATTTAAACTACCAAAATTTTTTTTTTTTTACATTTTCTATCAATTTTATCCTTATTTAAAATTTAAAAATTTATTACCATTAAATTAATTACTTAGTTGGTTGAGGATAGTTTAGTAAAAATAAAATGAATTAATTGTTTTTCTTAATTTGTATGGGAAAAAAGTATGACAATCATTAATGTATTGTTTGGATTCATTTTTTTAAAGGATAGGAAAGGAAATGATAGGAATAAATTTTCTTTTCCTTTGTTTGAATTCAACTTTTAATTAAAAGAAAGTAATTCAATGGATTGCAGAATCCTTTCTTTTCCTTTAAAACGTCAATTATGAAATCCTCCCATTTTGGAGTCATTTCAAAGGAAAGGAAATGATTATTTTTTTAAATGTCACAACTAACCTTATAATTTTAATATATAATATTTTTATATAAAACGAAAAGGGTATAAAAGTATGTTTGTGTAAAATAATCCTTTCATTTCCTTTAATAATGTGAATCCAAACAAGTGATTCGTTAATCAATTACTTTCTTTTTCTTTATTAAAATTTTTATAATCCAAACACGGTTATCACTTTCCTTTCCATTCCTTTAATATTTTTATATTCCTATCATTTTTTTTCCTTTTATTATAAAAGAGTAATGTTATTATCTAAAAAGGTATCACTTAAATATCACCCATGATATGACAATTAGGTGGTCTAATCATGGATTTTTTCTTTTCAGTTTTATATTTTTCTCTCTCTTCCATAATTGGACCACCTAATTACCAAATCATGGGTAATGTTTAGATGATACCCAACATTACTTTTTATAAAATATGTCTACAATATTAAAGATAGGTATCTTATAAATATGTTTAATTAAAAAAATAAGATATTTTTTTATAATTTATACCTACTATATCTTTAATGAGATGTTTAAAGATTATGTTATTCATAAATATTTAGAATATTAAGATATTTTAATAATAATAATATTAATAAATGATTTTTCTTAAATTATATAAAAAGCAAGGTAATCTTACTTTTATGGGAGGGGAGTAATGTGTAATTCCTAAATGCATTATATCAATAAAAGTAAAGTGCAATCAATATCAATATATAACTTTACTATAACAATTGATTTCTTATATATTGTTTGCTTTTACCTACCTTATTTGATTTGATCTTTCTGATTTAATGCATGCTTATCCGCACCAATGCACGTATACAAACGGCTTTCACTTGGAAACTACTAGAAGATGGTGATTTTATGGGTATTAAGAGGCTGCACCAATTAGATAAAATGTTGGACAAATGCAGAATAGGATCCCTTAAAGGAAATTAAAAAAAAGAAGATAATGATTCACGTTTTATAGTCCTTTAAATAATTATACTGGTTTCATCTTGACATTCACGGTTTAATTCATAATATTGCTAGCCTAGCTACATTTCTTCTCTCAATCTCAAAATCTCACGTAGAACAATGGAGCTCTCTTACACTCACAGTTGTCTTATTCTTGTCATCGGTGTGGCAATCTTAGCATGGACAGTGTTGAATCGAATCTGGTTCACGCCTAAGAAGCTCGAAAAGTGCCTCAGAAACCAAGGTCTCAACGGAAACTCATACAGGTTCTTGTATGGAGACTTGAAAGACATGGGAATGGCGATAAAAGACGCCAAGTCAAAAGCGATTAATCTCTCCGATGATATCTTGCCCCGAGTCATACCTTTCCTCCTCAAATCCGTCGAGAAATACGGTATCTTTCTTTTTTAACGAGTAGAATAAATCTAGAAACTCCCCTTACTAGTTTTCGAATATTTGTAGGTATTAATATGTTTACATGGTATGGACCGAAAGTAGGATTAACAATTATGGATTCTGAACTTATAAAGGAAGTACTGGTACGCAATGAGGAATTTCATAAGTTTCGAGGTAGTTCCTTGACCAAATTGTTAGTCGGAGGGTTTGGGGAACATGATTGGGCTAAACACAGGAAAATCATAAATCCCGCTTTTCATCTCAATAAGTTGAAGGTAAGAAAAAAAACACTTTGTTTAATTTGATTTATACCCTCCTTTTACTATTTGTTGCCTGGTATAGCATATGATACCAGCATTTTATACAAGTTGCATTGAGATGTTGAACAAGTGGGAAGATTATGCAAATTCTTCACCTTCTTTTACATGTGAGTTGGATGTTTGGCCTTCTTTACAAACCTTTACTGCAGATGCTATTTCTCGTTCAGCTTTTGGCAGTAGCTATGAACAAGGTAGACGAATATTTGAACTCCAAGCTGAACAGACTAAGCATCTCATGAACACGGGTAACTTGATTAATATACCGGGATGGCAGTTTGTACCGACCAAGAGGAACAGAAGAATGAAGGAGATAGCTAAGCAAGTTAATGCTTTGATTCAAACGCTTATCGATAATAGAATCGAGTCCATGAAAAATGGGGAACCCAAAAACGACGATTTACTTGGAATGTTATTAAAATCCAATATCGAAGAAATTAAACAACATGGAAACCAAGTATTTGGTTTGACCATCCAACAAGTGATTGACGATTGCAAATTGTTCTATTTTGCTGGCCATGAAACCACCTCCGTTTTGCTTTTATGGACCATGGTTTTGTTGAGTAAACATCAAGATTGGCAGACACGAGCTCGCGAAGAGGTTTTACGAGAGTTTGAGTGCGAAAAACCAGAAATTGAACAACTTAATCACCTCAAAATTGTGAGTAGTTTACATTCTTTCCTTATCATGTTTTTGAGTCTTATGATATCGTTACTCGTAGGTTACCATGATTTTGTACGAGGTTTTGAGGCTATACCCACCAATCCCAGTACTTCATAGAACAAATCCTAAGAAAATTAAGTTAGGAGAACTATCTCTACCAGCTGAAGTTCATCTCCACTTACCGACAATCTTATTACATCATGACCGTGAAATATGGGGTGATGATGCAAAGGAGTTTAACCCGGAGAGATTTAGTGAAGGAGTATTTAAGGCAACAAAGGGTAAATACACCTTCTTTCCATTTGGTGGGGGTCCTAGAATATGCATAGGACAAAGTTTCGCTATGGTAGAAGTAAAATTAGCATTGGCTATGATCTTACAACGCTTCTCCTTCGAGCTTTCCCCATCCTATACTCATGCCCCCTACTCTTCACTTACTCTTCAACTTGAGTATGGTGCTCACTTAATATTGCATAAACTATAGCTAATGAACTATTCAAGTTCATATTTCTCATTTATACTCCTTTAAATTGTTTTGATCAAAGATTGTTTCTCATATTTTGATCCGTGGATGTTCTCATGTTTTGATCAAGGTTTTTGTTTTTTTTTAACAAGTGTATTGAATCATTGAATGTTGAGTTGTTAAACTGGGAAGAATATGTTGTAATGAGCTATATGCATTATGAATGTGACATTATGTATGAAGAATTACTCTTGTGAATGGCTCACTTGACTTAAATTACCCGTGTTGTTATTTAACCCGTGATACTGACTTATAATCCGTATTTCGCATCACTAAGATAGTCATTTATGGATTATTGTAATGGTTTTGTACAACTTACATGTTGATCCCTAGCTATGTTATGAAAGAATGGTAAATATACTGTTTCAAAAATTAGGAGGTACACCTGTGTTTTCCAAAAAGTTGCATCCTTGGTCCGTTCTGAAAGGGAGATTGGAAAGGTTTATATTTGGCTATTTCGCGTAATATATGAAGCGATGCCACAAATTACCTTGATTCAGGTTTTTGAAGGAGGACCCTTGGGTCCGTTAAATCGACAAATATAAAGGATCTTAATATCGGTGTTGTTTGTCCCGGAAGAGACAAAAATTTGGGTGAGTAATTTTTCTCGACCTTTTTTTTTTTTTTTTTGGACGACGAAGAAAATTCTACCCTACTGTACAATTAACCGATTCTTAATCGAGAGAATTGCATCATCAAAGATTCTGATGTCACGGCGTCCTTCCTTGCCCTGTGTCTGGCTTTTTTCGCTAGGGCGTCAGCTCGACCATTGAGATGTAAAGTCACACTTAATGAGTGTCCCAGATCGGTGGGTTTGATAAATACAAATGTTGTTTATTATGTTTGTGGTATCATTAACATCCAAAGGTCTTGTGGATCATACTGTTTTTGGAAGCAAAATTTCTTGTAATGCTAGAATTTTTGTAAATTGTATTGCTAGATGTAAATTGGCATGTAAACTTAAAATCTCTTTTGCAAAGAGGTCTAAAAATTCTTGTGCTGATTGGGTTACTAAACAAAAGATTAAGGGCTCATTGTTTAGTATTTGGAACCTTGTTCCCCTCCCCAATTAGCCAAACTTCTCTTGTTGGATTTTCATCCCTTAGGGATAGGCTGATGTAATTTTTTCTTATATATTTAAGTGCATTTCGACCAAAAAAAAAAAACATCCAAACAACTAACACCCATACATATTAAGAGATAATAGGGAAGCCTACGCGCGTGCACCACCATTCACCCGGTTCTGGGAAAATAAAAATAAACTAGTTTTATATTACCAGTTTTTATTAATTTTTTTGCTAAAGACTTGGTCCGCTGTTGACTCTTTCGTAAGCTGATATGAACGTTGCATGTTCTGTAACTGATATGAACGTTACTCATTTTTCGGCTATGACTATCAACTTTGATTGAGATGTAACGGCTAGTCTACTGGCTAGTTTTTTCTCTATAAAATAGTGCTGCCTTCAGTTCATTTTACACACACCAGCTTACAGCTTACGAAAATAAAACAACAGCAAAATATTTCTTCTTCTTCTTCACTTCTGTTCTTGAGCGAAACATATACAGATTTCGATATTCGCTTGTGAGTGCACATGAGAGTAGGTAGTAGTGTTTAAACCTTGGGAAACGTTCGGAAAAAATAGTGTAGCGTCTCGGGTGTCCCGGAATTCATTCTTAAGGCAGCGTCTCCTCCACGTTCGTCTTTGTCTTCTACAGTTCAGTTATCACCTTCATTAATCGGCTTCGTTTTTTACCTTCGTTTTTTACCTTCGTCTTTTATATTTCTGCCTTTAATTTTTCTTTTCGTACTTAGTAGTTATAGCTTACTTTTTGAAATTTTAAATATCATTACAGTAGCACTTTAATTTTTACCAACAAGAGTAGTTGGTTCAAATTGCAAAATAGGTCCTTATATATGTATTCTTGATTGTTTTGCTTTCCAAATTATAGGAGAATGTGGAGCTTCATTATGTAACATGACCTCAATGAAAATATAAAGTTGTTAACCAAGTCAAATTAGAAGCAAAGGATAGAACCACCCTTCTTCTATATGTCAACCTATTATGATACTTTTGTTTCGATCTTGGCTAGAAAATTATTGCAGCACAAAAATTTAGAGATACTTTTCTTTCTCTCTCTCTCTCTCTCTCTCTCTCTCTCTCTCTCTCTCTCTCTCTCTCTCTCTCTCTCTCTCTCTCTCTCTCTCTCTCTCTCTCTCTCTCTCTCTCTCTCTCTCTCTCTCTCTCTCTCTCTCTCCGCCTCTGCTAGTAGCATGATATCCCGACAAATTTTATTTTGTGCGAAAGGTTCCAGTTCCACCATGTGATCATAAGAATTGAGGAATTTGGCTTAAAAGAGTCTTACTGGCGTGTTGTTCATGTTCCTGGATTCTAAATCCACTAGAATAACGTAAGCATTATCTCAGTTCACAACTTGATTTCTCCAGCAGCTACTCCTAATTGCAGAACCTGAATTGGACTGGTTCTGGTGTGCTCGCATGACAGCTGCTAATCTAGAATCGCCAGTGACCTATTCTAGTTGTTGTCCAGTATTTGTGTGTACTATAATAAATCTATAATGCATAAATTTATCTAATCCTTTTTGCAAATATACACAAGGTCTTGCAAAAAGTAGAAATACCCAATGCAAATATTCGCTATTGGCTCATATCATATGTTAATCTTAAGTAATCTTATATTTCACTTATTTTTGTATATTTTTTAATCGCTTTTTATAAAATTGGTTTATATAGCCACTAAGTAACAGACTAATAGACAAAGAAATGAAATTATTCTACAGTATGAACTTCATATAATATGTGATATATAAAAGGGTGATATTATAAAATGGGACTCAGCCAGGGTGGATCTATTTTTCAGCATTCGGCTAACTGTTTGAACGACTGAGTTTCAGATTATTCCACAGGAAAAAAAATGATATTAATTTCGAGTTTGGATGAGTTGAAAGTACATATTTAAATCGGAGAGAATTAATAGTTAGGTTAGAGTGGATTATTGAATTTTTCTTAGCATTTTTTTCTTAACTATGTTTTCTTTTGTCAGCACTACACCCTGACATTAGGATGGAATACATTACATCCCAGCCCACCCTCACACAACGGCGGATCGGAGAGTACGGAGAGGGTGGCTGCCCCACGATCTAACAGAGGACACATTGATAAAATATTCGAGATTTAAGGCAAGGGGACTCCATCTCCCTGTTTTTTGTGTTTACTGGCCGATGTTCTGGTTCATCAATACTAAATATAGGGATGGGGCAGTAAAGGGTATCAAAATAACCAAATAATGTCTGACACTCACTCATCTTCTCTTGGCAGACGACTTTATATTCTTCATGGCGGTCGACAAGGATAAGATTTAAGCTTTCAAGAGAGTTATCCATTGTTACTATAATATGTCTGGACAGTCGGTTAACTTGGGGACATCTATGGTTTGTTAAAGTAAAGGTATGCCTCAAAACTTGATTCATACTATAACATACCCACACCAAGTCAAGAAATCAAAATTTAGGGAAATACCTTGGAATACCCATATATGATGTGAAATCTAAGGTGATGACCCTTCTTGGATTTAAGGTATATTCTAATACTGTACGCAAGGATGGAGAGAGATCCTTCTATGCTATCTCAATGAAAATGTTTCTAAGAAATCTATAAAGAACTTGTTATTATGTTCAAATCAATCTGAATTCCAACAGCTACGACCACAAACGGGATTATATCTCAAGATTGGCTAGGAATTTGGAAGAATGGTCTACATCAAAGTTAAAAAGCTTTCCGAGACGATCAGTTTAGACTAGTAGAACGCATCAAACGGATAAGTATTGAATCAGTTACGGCCAAAACAAAACAGCATCAAAATCTTACCTTTTCTAGATTTTAGGGTTACGAATTTGAGTTAAGCTTTGAGTCCAAAACCTATCTTATACTCCAAGAAACGAATTAGGTCTTCCTATACCCTATAAATACAACCTCTTATCAATATAAAATCATCCTTGGCTAGTCCTTAAGCCAGAAAGAAGCTTACAACACAAGAAGAGAAGTCTGGAAGGAGTTAAACACCATATTATGTCATCTTCAACCTTTAAATATGTAATTGTTTTATTTTCTTTCTTTAATATGAATTAAATAATTTTAGCTTGATATTTAGCATATATGTAACCCTAGTTTTTCTATCTGATTTGGGATACATCGTATTTAATTTGAATTCATGTTTTATTCTCTGTTTATGTGTTTTAATTTATTGTATGTTTTCCTTGCGGTGTACAACCTATAGGATTACCTTAATAGTAGTTACATGGTCACCCAGAAGGGGTGTCTAATTATTGAAACACCACATAACGTCAAGAACAAGGCTTAGACCTGACAAACCAGCCTAACTAGATAATCATTAGGGTATGTTTTCACCACTATCACCATGTTTAGAATTGAATTGTTTAGGGCCTTGGTGGCTCTTGATAACCCTAAATTTAGGTTGCCTCGTGGTTGTGCCGTAGCCCCCTTAGTCGCTCTCAGGGTCTAAGGTATGGGAATCTAGAGTCCTGATTATTGCATATCACATGATTCACCCTTACACGATAGAATAAACAAAACTAGTGGGGATTACTTGCTAATATCTCAGGCTAAACTATCATACTATTTGTTCTTCTCTTTTATTTACTTTTCAGTCTTTTAATTTATTAGTTAATTTTCTAGTTCTTAAAATCAAACAAAAATCTCTTTTCTTTTAATTTCCTGCGTATTAATCTGATCTAGCTTCCATATTTGCACTTGATAATTTGCATAAGTTCTTCCTAACTTTCGTAGTCTCTGCAGAACGAATCTTACTTATCATTTAAAACTTGCATACGTCCTGTATACTTGCAGAACCGTGCTAGACTAGGGTGTTTATTTGTGTTTATTTATCTATTATTAAATTCAGTAAGGCCGTCTAAATAGGACCACCACGCATGGATATGAATTCATTATGTATTAATATGCTCATATATGCACAGTTTATGCCATAAGGATGGGAAGATAATGCATCATATAGACTCGTCAGTCATATGTGCTCCATCAATGGGTTTTAGTCCCATCCCCCTCGACATTTCCAGGATAACTTACCCGTTTATGCCTTTAGTAAACAGACTAGCCAGATATTTCACTTAGCGTCTATACTTTAAGTGGTCACACCATTCTTCAGTAATATTTTTACTAAGTTATGTTTAAATGTGAATATGTCTCATGTTTCCAATGTGGATTCTATTATGAGTGAATCTGACACTTTTCGTGAATCACAATTTTTGCACACTTGTGTGACACTTTATTCACATAAGGGCACATCGGATATGAGACTTCTTACCCATTTCTCTTCTTGTCATGCCCACTCTAGTGCTATAACCTCGGACTCCATGAAGTTTTGTGCTATACAAGTCTATTAAGGATATTTCAATATAGCACTACCTGTTAAGGAGAATGCATAGTGACTAGTGGAGCTGACTTTATCATGTTAAAGGACCCAATTTTCATCACAAAAATACTTCAAAACCACATGTAGTTTGTTAAAATGCAGATGTAGCTCAATAACACCTCTCCCGTACTTTATCAAATGACAAAAATTAACCTAGTGGTCATCACTCGATTTCTTTACAATATAAACAATACCAAGATAAGAATACTCATTATGAATGTCACACTCCTTATAATTATTACATATTCATTAAGGGACACATACCCCCACAAGTCTCTTATACATGAATACTAGTATTATAAGAAGGTTCACCAAACATTATATTAAAGAAGTCAAACTTTTCCAACAAAGTGAGACTAATTAAGGTCAATTCCATTATTGACTCTAATGAATTTTATCCTTAGGATCAGCTTCTCCCACATCTTTTTAGGGATGGAAATGGTTAGAATATTAACCGTAACTGATGGATATCTGAGCCGATAATAAATTCGTTAGTGGAACCGATGGTGCATCCATGAGGGTTTGGTTCTCACAAAAGGTAACCGGTGGATAATCCGTTAGGATTTGGTTTTGTACAATAATCTGACGGATAATCCAATATCCGAATAAAGTTTAAGAAATAAAAGATAAAAATATATATGCTATATATAAATATATTCTATATATACAAAAACTATACATAATATCGACCAAATAAATTTCGGTATACATAAAACACTTAATTGATTTTAGCTAGTTTATTCTATATTGCCTAATGCCTATTTATAGTCACCCAATAATTAAGTAAGCTAATTTTATAGTTTTAAATATAATTATAAGATTTTTTTATTTAAATCCTATTGAGCAATTATGGATGCGGATTAACCGTGGATAATCCGTATTCGGCGTGGATGCGGATTTGGTAAATAATTATAAATCCGATGTTTAATGGATGCAGAGTTGGTTATCGTGTTTTTAATGGATGTGGTTGTGGTTATGCTATTTTTCGAGGATGTTCGATCGCTTGTCATCCCTACATCTTTTATTCACAAATAGAAGATTAGAAGCAGTAAGTCCCATGAAATAGAGTAGTAAAAGATGATCACGTCCTACACCTATTGAAAAAAAATGTAAAACAACCTAATTCATATTTTATTAAGATATTATTTCATTAGTAAGGTGCCCGTTTAACAACACAAAACAATTTCCTAAAGTTTTCATACTTTATCCTATTGATCCGGAACCACCAACCCATCATGTTGCACCATATAGATCTTTCCACATAGGTCTTCATTCACATAAATATATTTAATATCCAATTTATATATAATCACGTTTGTGAATGATATTTAGTGCAATAAGACTTAAGTAGTGGTAATACAAGGGGTCAAAGTAATCCTTACACTTTTATAAGCGTGGAAATTTAAGGACTTATCTTTGAGTCGATTCACTTTTTTGACTTGTATGAGATCAATTGGATCTTTCTGGGTATACTTTATTTTTTATTTTCTTACTAATTCAGTATTTTTTAATTTTTGTATTAATCAATTATTTAACAGAGAAAAAGGACTAAAAGCCTAGGCTCCTACCATGCTAGAATCAGCCTTACTATGCAAAAGGAGAGGGAAAACTCCCTGTTGATCTTTGTGTCTTCGATAAGACGTGGAATACGGGGAGCAAGTACGGGTACTACATAAACACGGTGATTAATCTCACGATCCTAGAAAGGGTTCCTCTTGTTACGATAGCTGGACAGGGGTCCCCATCGAGATGCAGCGCATGGTTAGGAATCGATTGCGGGCAAATTTCATTTAATCTTTCTAATTCTCACTGTATATATATAACTGTAATCATTAATGATATTTGTCAACATGATTTATTTCGGATCAAGGATTGGATGAATAGACCCGATTGGTTGAGGATCTCAGAAAATATAGAAGGCAGATTTGTTAAGGGCGGCAGCCTTTTTAAATACCGGCTGAAGATGGGTTTTTACCTAAAGGGTAAAAATCTGGATGACCAGACCCAGGAGAATTGGGAGGCCACATGTAAGATGTGGGAGACGGAGAAAAATCATGTAATATTATTGATTTACTTTATAATTTATAAATATAATATTATTGTTTTGTTATGTTAAAAAACAAAACCGGTCTTTAGCAAATAAGAAAAACCAGGAGAAGTAAAACCTCCCAAGTAAGGCAGGTTCGAAGACTCACTCTGGAAATCGGGAGGGGGTGTTTTGGTAAGGAACACAACTCAATACTTTTTAACATTAAATAATCCTACTAAAACTTTTTAACTTGACGTATTGACTGAAACAGGAGAAGGTGCGTCCTGGTGGTTCTTCGAGCACCAGTCAAGGGTCCAGAGCAGTAGTTGCTCTTTCCCTGGATGGTCGTCTTCTTCTTCTATGTCGGCTTTTGGTGTCGCCTAGGGTGTGATAAAAATAAGATCGAATTAAGTATGAAAAACTATGCACTCTCACCCTAGACAGGCACAGTACTGCAAGTATTACAGGACGTATGCAAGTTTTAATGATAAGTAGAGTTCGTTCTCAGGGACTTAAGTGTGTTAATCGCGTAGGAAACAATAACGAGTAAAAGTAGATAATTAAAAGATAGAAAATAAAGCAAATAGGAATTCGAGAATAGCAATTAAAACTAAGAAAATAAAGACAAGAAAGTAAAAGATAAAGAATATGAGATGAGAAGTATAGCTTAGGTTTTGCTAGTATGCACTAATCCTTCTAATTCTATCTATAAATCTAGTTCATAAGGGAGAATATTAGCTCTTGGTAATACTTAGTCAGGATTCTAAATTCCCCAAGCTTAGACCTTGAGAGCGACTAAGGGGGATACGTCACAACCAAGAAGTGATTTCAAATAGGGTTATCAAACGCCACTAAGGCCCTAAGCAAATACTGCAATCTTGGTGATACGGTGGTTAAAACAAACCCTAATGACTATCTAGTTAGAAGTATGTTTTGTCAGAACTGCTATCGACACTAGACATTATGTGGTGGTTCAATAGTTAAACACCCTGTCAAGGAGACCATCTAACTACTATTAAAACAATCCTAAAGTGATCAATTCTAGGAAAGACATTAAATCAAAACACATAAGCAAATATAAAGTAAGTAGCTAATATCAGATTAAAACATATAATTCCCAAAGAAACTTAGATAGAAGAATTAGAATTCATAGATTATACATATGCAAAACCCAAGCTATGGGAGGTTTAGTTCATACCTGAAGGAAATAAACTAAAAGAAATTACAAAAGACATCATCTTGCTCTCTACAATAAACTGGAAGAATAAAACCTTAAGAACTAATTACTATGAGGCAAGGATGATTTACAAGTGATATAAGGGTGTATTTATAGGTGTTTAGAAGACCTAATTCGTTTTCTTGAGGAATAGTTAAGGTAATGGACTTCTAGCCCAACTCAAATTCGTATGGAAATAAAGATAAACACTGCTGCACCGTTTTGAGCATATCTTCTTCGTTATTGGTCGGATTTTGCTCCACAAGATACCAAAAGAATCGCAACAGAATTATCTAGCCACTAAAGAAGGAAATCTCCAAATTCGGCTTATTTCTTAGGTAAAAACGCACATCTTTGGACGTGTATGCAGAATCCCAGATTTAGGCAGCTTTTCCTTTTCCATCTATTTAGCTTTTATTTCCTTTTCTCCAATTACCATGCTAATCTCCTTCCATAAGTTGTTGTCTTGGACTTGGACTCTAATTAATCTCCATAATTATTTTTAAAGCTACACACTAAATAAACAATTAAACCCAATATGCTCTAAAAATATTATTTCTACAAATCAAGACTCAAAATAGGAAAGTGCACTAAAACTCAAGAAAATCGACATTATTGACTTCTAAAACACTAAAAATGATGTCTCATCCTAACATAAATCTATCACAAATGAGGAGACATCAGCTTTGACAAGGAGAAAGATGAGTTGAGGACGGAGCGTATCAATGATCGGAGTAAGTATTTATATACGATTTCAACTATATATTTTGATTTTGAAATTCAATCAAATACTGATTTTTTATTTCATGTAACAGAAAACATTGAGAGCCATTATGCGTGAAAGAGCCAGGAAATCCCAGACTCAATCTGGATCTTCATCATCTACACCATCCCTCTCGCAAAAGGATCAGGTGGAGGCGGTAATGGAGGCGTCCCGCCAAGGTATGGGAAGGGACCCAGAGTTGGACCGCCTCCCATGGCCAAATATTCGAGTAGTGCTTCTGATCAGCCATCCGATAAGATGGTCCAGGACTTTGACACGATGATGGGATCCATCAACAAGTATCATATCTCGGTGGGCAAGGATCTATTAATTTCGGCGAAAGAAGTATCTCGATCCACGAGCTCCACAGCTGCCACCCGACCCACGAGCCAAACCCTCAAAGATCGGCTGACTAGAGACCTCGCCTTTATTATTATGTGCAAGGCTAACATGGTCTATTTATTCACGTGCCTCTTTCTACTATCGATCCACCTCATTCTGATCCTCCTACTTCTGATCCTCGTCCTCTAGGTCCTTCAGCCAACCAGCCCAATTAACAATTGATGTTTAGAGACGAAAAAATGGTTGATGATGAAGATTAGACCCGACTTTGATTTTTTATGTAATATTTGATTTTACTATATGTTTGAATTTTATCAACTTTTATGTAATATTATTGACGTTTATCTTTGACTTTTTACTACGTTTGCAAATTTTTACTTTTTAAGCGTTTCCTATTATGTAAAATAAAATATTACGATCGTTTTTATATTATCAGTTTATCGGGTTTATTAATAAATATAAAATTAATACAAAAACAAAACATTAATAAACAAAAAAACAGTAATAAAAAAACACACTTGCAAGGATTGTGTCCTCAAAACAAAAAAATCCTCACAAAATAAAATGTTTGTGAGAACAATTGTTCTCGCGAATGCCATTGGCAACTGCGAGAACATTTGTCCTCGCAAAAGACTATTTAATCTGCGAGGACCTTTGTCCTCGAGGAAGATACGCGTCCTTCCGCGATGACGCGCCCAAATCCTCGTCTTATTGGTGTTTTGCGACGAATCTTTAATGAGAAATATTTCGCGAGATCATGTCTTTACGAAAGATTAAATGAGGGCTTTCACGAGAAGTTAACTAATAACTAGTCATTCACGATGCTAAATGTCGTCGCGGACGTTGGAATGTGTAACAGAAAATAGATAAGAGAAAAAAAGAAATATAAGAGAAATAGTTAAAGAAAATCATTTTTTAGTCTGAATTATGAAAAAAGAATATCGTTTAATTATTCTTTATTTAAACAAGCATATTTAAGATCAATTTTTTGATTCAAATATTACTTAATAATTATATCTTTATTGCAAAAGTATCTCTTTGTTGTCCAAAAAGAAAAAAGAAAAAGTAACTCTGCATAATACTTTATAGAGTAATGATATATATCACCTAAATTCATACCACCCAAATGTCACCCAATGACGTGGCGTGAATTGATTGGTTATAAATCTTTAATTAAATCAAGGAAATAAATGCATTAACAATTTGTAACCAATCAATTCACGCCACGTCATTGGGTGACATTTGGGTGGTATAAATTTGGGTGGTATATATCATTACTCTACTTTATATATGGCATGGCTTAAATGTATTTTAGTAATTTGAAATAAATATTTTAAATATTTTAGCAATATGATATAAATTGTAGGGATAATTTTACTTTTAGGCCTAAATACATATCTCTCTTAAAAACTAGGCCATGGTATAATTTTAATTCTTATTATAAATCTCATTTATATCATTTGAACAAAAAAAAGACCTTATTTATTTCTTTCTTCTATATTTAGGCTATTACTTATTTTCTTTACAAAAATAACTTTTTTGTACATTTAATTTATTATAGTTAATAAATTAATTATCTATTTCATCATCACCATAATTGGTGAACAGTCAACTTAGACAATCAACTAGGGTAAATTCGGCTGGCAATGGTCAATTCTGACGAGATTTTTTCTTAAAAAAATCGAGGCGACCACCAGTCAACTCCGGCGACGACCGGCTGTCAACGTCAATCAACCCCGGCGAGATTTTTTTTTTTACTTTACATTTATCGAATAACAATATACCACTGTGATTTTATTTTCGAATCTTTTCGATTTTTATTTATTTTTTCAGCCTCGAAAAATTTCAGCAAATAGATGTATCGGAACTACAGCTACGATAATCTAGTTGCATAATTACAATATGTAGTTACACAACAAGAATATTGTAGTTACACCTACAAATACTTTAATGTAGTTGTGCAATTATAATATTGTAGTTGTAATTTCGATACAGCTATTTGCTGAATTTTTTTGGAGCTGATAAATATAATAAATAAACAAATCAAAAAAAATTACGGTGATATATTTTCATTCGATAATTGTAAAAAAGAAAAAAAGTCTCGCCGGAATTGACCATTAACCACCAAAGTTGACCGTCATTAACTGGTAAAGTTGATTGTCAACCAATTATAGTGATGATAACATAAATAATTAATATGTATTTATAATTTGTTTATTATAATAAAACTAAATGAAAAATATATTTTTGTAAGAAAAATAAGTAATTGCCTAAATTTAGAAAAAGATGTAAATATAGCCTATAGTAAAGATTAAAATCATACTTAACGCAATTCTATTAAAATGATTGGTTGTATAGGCTTAAAAATAAAATTATCTTTAATTTGTATTTTCATTATATTATAAAAAATGTTTACAATATTAAACATAGTTGTCTTATAAATATGTTTATATAAAAAATAAGATATTTTTTATAATTTATACCTACTATACTAATTAGATGTTTAAAGATTGAGTAATGATATATGTTACCCCTTTTTATGTCACCTTTTTATCACCTTTCTATATATATGTTTTGATTTCCTTGAATAGAAGATAGGAAAAAATTAAATAAAATAGAAAAATTAATTCATTGGTACATGTAGACATACATGTAGGAATTGATAAAAGGGTAATACAAAAAATGTGTCATATATCATTACTCCCCTTTTTATGTCACCCTTATCACCTTTCTATATATATATTTTGATTTTCTTGAATAGAAGATAGAAAAAAATTAAATAAAATAGAGAAATTAATTTATTGGTACATATAGACATACATGTAGGAGGTGATGTAGGGGAAATAAAAAAATGTGACAAATATCATATACAAGATATTATATAAATGAATGGAAGATATTTTAATAATAATAATATTAATAAATGATTTTTCTTAAATTATATAAAAAGCAAGGTAACCTTACTTTTATGGGAGGGGAGTAATAATTTGTAATTCCTAAATGCATTATATCAATAAAAGTAAAGTGCAATCAATATCAATATATAACTTTACTATAACAATTGATTTATTATATATTGTTTGCTTTTACCTACCTTATTTGATTTGATCTTTCTGATTTAATGCATGCTTATCTGCACCAATGCACATATACAAACGGCTTTCACTTGGAAACTACTAGAAGATGGTGATTTTATGGGTATTAAGAGGCTGCACCAATTAGATAAAAAGTTGGACAAATGCAGAATAGGAGTCCCTTAAAGGAAATTAAAAAAAAAAAGATAATGATTCACGTTTTATACTCCTTTAAATAATTATACTAATTTGGTTTCATCTTGACATTCACGGTTTAATTCATAATATTGCTAGCCTAGCTACATTTCTTCTCTCAATCTCAAAATCACGTAGAACAATGGAGCTCTCTTACACTCACAGTTGTCTTATTCTTGTCATCGGTGTGGCAATCTTAGCATGGACAGTGTTGAATCGAATCTGGTTCACGCCTAAGAAGCTCGAAAAGTGCCTCAGAAACCAAGGTCTCAACGGAAACTCATACAGGTTCTTGTATGGAGACTTGAAAGACATGGGCATGGCGATAAAAGACGCCAAGTCAAAAGCGATTAATCTCTCCGATGATATCTTGCCCCGAGTCATACCTTTCCTCCTCAAATCCGTCGAGAAATACGGTATCTTTCTTTTTTAACGAGTAGAATAAATCTAGAAACTCCCCTTACTAGTTTTCGAATATTTGTAGGTAAAAATATGTTTACATGGTATGGACCGAAAGTAGGATTAACAATTATGGATTCTGAACTTATAAAGGAAGTACTGGTACGCAATGAGGAATTTCATAAGTTTCGAGGTAGTTCCTTGACCAAATTGTTAGTCGGAGGGTTTGGGGAACATGATTGGGCTAAACACAGGAAAATCATAAATCCCGCTTTTCATCTCAATAAGTTGAAGGTAAGAAAAAAAACACTTTGTTTAATTTGATTTATACCCTCTTTTTACTATTTGTTGCCTGGTATAGCATATGATACCAGCATTTTATACAAGTTGCATTGAGATGTTGAACAAGTGGGAAGATTATGCAAATTCTTCACCTTCTTTTACATGTGAGTTGGATGTTTGGCCTTCTTTACAAACCTGTAGTGCAGATGCTATTTCTCGTTCAGCTTTTGGCAGTAGCTATGAACAAGGTAGACGAATATTTGAACTCCAAGCTGAACAGACTACGCATCTCATGAACACGGGTAACTTGATTAATATACCGGGATGGCAGTTTGTACCGACCAAGAGGAACAGAAGAATGAAGGAGATAGCTAAGCAAGTTAATGCTTTGATTCAAACGCTTATCGATAACAGATTCGAGTCCATGAAAAACGGGGAAACCAAAAACGATGATTTACTTGGAATGTTATTGGAATCCAATATCAAAGAAATTAAACAACATGGAAACCAAGTATTTGGTTTGACTATCCAACAAGTGATTGATGATTGCAAATTGTTCTATTTTGCTGGCCATGAAACCACCTCCGTTTTGCTTTTATGGACCATGGTTTTATTAAGTAAACATCAAGATTGGCAGGCACGAGCTCGCGAAGAGGTTTTGCGAGAGTTTGAGTGCGAGAAACCAGAAATTGAACAACTTAATCACCTCAAAATTGTGAGTAATTTACATTCTTTCCTTATCATGTTTTCGAATCTTATGATATCTTTCTTCACAGGTGACCATGATTTTGTACGAGGTTTTGAGGCTATACCCACCAATCCCAGTACTTCATAGAACAAATCCTAAGAAAATTAAGTTAGGAGAACTATCTCTACCAGCTGAAGTTCATCTCCACTTACCGACAATCTTATTACATCATGACCGTGAAATATGGGGTGATGATGCAAAGGAGTTTAACCCGGAAAGATTTAGTGAAGGAGTATTTAAGGCAACAAAGGGTAAATACACCTTCTTTCCATTTGGTGGGGGTCCTAGAATATGCATAGGACAAAGTTTCGCTATGGTAGAAGTAAAATTAGCATTGGCTATGATCTTACAACGCTTCTCCTTCGAGCTTTCCCCATCCTATACTCATGCTCCCTACTCTTCACTTACTCTTCAACCTGAGTATGGTGCTCACTTAATATTACATAAACTATAGCTAATGAACTATTTAAGTTCATATTTCTCATCTATACTCCTTTAGATTGTTTTGATCAAAGATTGTTTCTCATGTTTTGATCTGTGGATGTTCTCATGTTTTGATCAAGGTTTTTTTTTTTGAACAAGTGTATTGAATGTTGAGTTGTTAAACTGGGAAGAATATATTAATATTCTGTGAGAAGGGTTTATGTTGTAATGAGCTATATGCTTTATGAATGTGACATTATGTATGAAGAATTACTCTTGTGAATGGCTCACTTGACTTAATTTACCCGTGTTGTTATTTAACCCGTGATACTGACTTATAATCCGTATTTTGCATCACTAAGATAGCCATTTATGGATTATTGTAATGGTTTTGTACAACTTACATGTTGATCCCTAGCTATGTTACGAAATAATGGTAAATATACTGTTTCAAAAATTAGGAGGTACACCTGTGTTTTCCAAAAAGTTGCATCCTTGGTCCGTTCTGAAAGGGAGATTGGAAAGGTTTATATTTGGCTGTTTCGCGTAATATATGAAGCGATGCCACAAATTACCTTGATTCAGGTTTTTGAAGGAGGACCCTTGGGTCCGTTAAATCGACAAATATAAAGGATCTTAATATCGGTGTTGTTTGTCCCGGAAGAGACAAAAATTTGGGTGAGTAATTTTTCTCGACCTTTTATTCTTGTGTGTATTAATTTATAATTTTAGTCAGAGTGGTTGGAACATTGAATGGCACATGATGCTGCCATTTGTGTGTACTTAGTTGTGAAGGTAGAAAGTCACACTTAATGAGTGTCCCAGATCGGTGGGTTTGATAAATACAAATGCTGTTTATTATATTTGTGGTATCATTAACATCCAAACAACTAACACCCATACATATTAAGAGATAATAGAAAAACCTAAGCGCGTACACCACCATTCACCCGGTTCTGGGAAAATAAAAATAAACTAGTTTTATATTACCAATTTTTATTAATTTTTTTGCTAAAGACTTGGTCCGCTGTTGACTCTTTCGTAAGCTGATATGAACGTTGCATGTTATGTAACTGATATGAACGTTACTTATTTTTCGGCTATGACTATCAACTTTGATTAAGCTGTAAAGGCTAGTCTACTGGCTAGTTTTTTCTCTATAAAATAGTGCTGCCTTCAGTTCATTTTACACACACCAGCTTACAGCTTACGAAAATAAAACAACAGCAAAATATTTCTTCTTCTTCTTCACTTCTGTTCTTGAGCGAAACATATACAGATTTCAATTTTCGCTTGTGAGTGCACATGAGAGTAGGTAGTAGTGTTTAAACCGTGGGAAACGTTCGGAAAAAATAGTGTAGCATCTCGGGTGTCCCGGAATTCGTTCTTAAGGCAGTGTCTCCTCCACGTCACTACTTTTTCGTCTTCGTCTTCTACAGTTCAGTTTTCACCTTCATTAATCGGCTTCGTTTTTTACCTTCGTCTTTATATTTCTGCCTTTAATTTTTCTTTTCATACTTAGTAGTTAAAGCTTACTTTTTGAAATTTTAAATATCATTACAGTAGGACTTTAATTTTTACCAACAAGAGTAGTTGGTTCAAATTGCAAAATAGGTCCTTATATATGTATTCTTGATTGGTTTGTTTTCCAAATTATAGGAGAATGTGGAGCTTCATTATGTAACATGACCTCAATGAAAATATTAAGTTTTTAACCTAGTCAAATTGGAAGCAAAGGATAGAACCACCCTTCTGCTATATGTCAACCTATTATGATACTTTTGTTTCGATCTTGGCTAGAAAATTATTGCAGCACAAAAATTTAGAGATACTTTTCTCTCTCTCTCTCTCTCTCTCTCTCTCTCTCTCTCTCTCTCTCTCTCTCTCTCTCTCTCCCTCTCTCTCTCCCTCCCTCCCTCCCCCTCCCTCCCTCCCTCCCTCCATCCCTCCCTCCCTCCCTCCCTCCCTCCCTTCCTCCCTCTCTCCCTCTCTCTATCTCTCTCTCTCTCTCTCTCTCTCTCTCTCTCTCTCTCTCTCTCTCTCTCTCTCTCTCTCTCTCTCTCTCTCTCTCTCTCTCTCTCTCTCTCTCTCTCTCTCTCTCTCTCTCTCTCTCTCTCTCTCTCTCTCTGCTAGTAGCATGATATCTCGGCAAATTTTATTTTGTGCGAAAGGTTCCAGTTCCACCATGTGATCATAAGAATTGAGGAATTTGGCTTAAAAGAGTCTTACTGGCGTTCTTCTGCTGTTGTTCATGTTCCTGGATTCTGAATCCACTAGAATAACGTAAGCATTATCTCAATTCACAACTTGATTTCTCCAGCAGCTACTCCTAATTGTAGAACCTGAATTGGACTGGTTCTCGTGTGCTCGCATGACAGCTGCTAATCTAGAATCGCCAGTGACCTATTCTAGCTCTTGTCCAGTATTTGTGTGTACTATAATAAATCTATAATGCATAAATTTATCTAATCCTTTTTGCAAAGAGGAAATTACAAATTAGATCCTAAATCAAACAAAACTTATAAATTAGATCCTTCTTAGTTACAACTTCTTATAAGGTCCTTAGTTACCTTTTTGCTTTATCAATATGACCTTCATACCCCTTCTCTCTCTTTGGCTGATGACTAAATCTCTCTTCTCTCTTATACATCTATAACTCTTCTCTCTCATACATCTTATACATCTCTCACTCTTCTCTCTCATACATCTCAGATGTGTATATTTTCTTTAATTTTTTTTAGTGTATTAAATTTTATTAAGTTCTTCAATGGGCTGTCCATGTAAAAGTCTATACAACAACTAGATGGGTACGTGTACAATAGGAAATACGGTATCATGGGAACGCGTACAATAGGAAATACGATATCATGGGAACGTGTACAATAGGAAATTCAGTCTCATGGGAACGTGCACATTGCGACATACGGTGGAGGGTACGTGCACAGAAGCAATAACAAAGGATTTCTAAGTCGCTTATGGGAACGTGCACATTGCCCGATCTAGATGGGGCTGTACACAGATGCGATTTTTGGACTGTGCCCAGTGGGGGTTCAACGATTCTGCGAAAGACAACAAATATATTAAATTAAAAAGCACATTCAAAAATAAAAAATAAAACAAATCCTAAATGCATCACCTAACAGATCTGGATCTGGATCCAAATGTGCTGCAACAGTCAAGGGGCTGTACCCATCTACCTGCAAAAGAAAACAAATGACAAATAAAAGCTGCAACAAATAACAACCAAATGAAAAAAATAAAAAACCAAAAAAAAAACTAATTGCATCTCACCTGCAGATTTGCGTCTGATTCGTCGGCGTCGTGGTGGATCTGGTGGCTCCGGCGGCGGCAGTTTGTTGGTCAAGGGGATGTACCCACTGCATAGGGCCAGAGGAGACTTCTTACATGTGTACATACCCATTGAGAAAACAGAACGACGGACATTTTGGGGATGTACCCACTTCGTGCAGCAATGGTTTTCTGGTGGGGTTTTTGCAGATCTGGACTAAAGGAAGAAGAAGGCGGGGTCACGGGTTCTTCTGCAGAGTGCTGAGCGGCGGAGAACGTGTCTTGAACGGAGGCGGCGGTTTTGTTCTCGAATCAGATCTGGTTCGCTCAACGGAGGTTATTGATGGTGGATCTGGTCAGCAGCGAACTGGTGGCTATAGCTTCTCGAACAGTGGTGGATCTGGTGGCTATGGCTTCGAAAAAGGTTAGCAGCGACCGAAGGGGAAGCGAGATCCATCGAGATCTTCCAGTGTTTTCGCCTGCAGATCCGCGGTGGTGCTGTGGTGCAGTGGTGATATGGTGAGCTTCAGGTACGGTGGTGCTGGGTGTTGGTGGTCGATCTGATACACAGTGGTGGTGGGTGGCTGCGTGAGGGTGTTTTACAGGAGAGAGAAGAGGGAGAGGTGGCTGCAGTGAGGGTGTTTTACAGGAGAGAGAAGAGGGAGAGAGGGTTTTGCTGAGAGAGAATAGAGGGGGGTGGGAAATTGCTTCTCGTATCATAATAGGAATGGAAATTGGTTTTTTTGGTTTCACTGTAATAGTAGTATAGAGGGAGGGCATATTTGGGTTTTTTGTGTATTTAGTTGGCTAGCTAAAGACTAGTTAGGGGGTGGGACTTTTTTTATAAGGTTGTAGGTTGTTTGGGCCTCTTTTTATAATTGCCCCTTTTGCAAATATACACAAGGTCTTGCAAAAAGTAGAAATACCCAATGCAAAGATTCGCTATTGGCTCATATCATATGTTAATCTTAAGTAATTTTATATTTCACTTATTTTTGTATATTTTTTAATCGCTTTTTATAAAATTGGTTTATATAGCCACTATGTAACACACTAATAGACAAAGAAATGAAATTATTCTACCGTATGAACTTCATATAATATGTGATATATAAAAGGGTGATATTATAAAATGGGACTCAGCCAGGGTGGATCTATTTTTCTGCATTCGGCTAAGAGTTTGAACGACTGAGTTTCAGATTATTCCACAGGAAAAAAAAATTGATATTAATTTCGAGTTTGGATGAGTTGAAAGTACATATTTAAATCGGAGAGAGTTAATACTTAGGTTAGAGTGGATTATTGAATTTTTCTTAGCATTTTTTTCTTAACTTTGTTTTCTTTTGTCAGCACTACACCCTGACATTAGGATGGAATACATTACATCCCAGCCCACCCTCACACAAGGGCGGATCGGAGAGTACGGAGAGGGTGGCTGCCCCACGATCTAACAGAGGACACATTGATAAAATATTCGAGATTTAAGGCAAGGGGACTCCCTTTCCCTGTTTTTTGTGTTTACTGGCCGATGTTCTGGTTCATCAATACTAAATATAGGGATGGGGCAGTAAAGGGTATCAAAAAAACCAAATAATGTCTGACACTCACTCATCTTCTCTTGGCAGACGACTTTATATTCTTCATGGCGGTCGACAAGGATAAGATTTAAGCTTTCAAGAGAGTTATAAATTGTTACTATAATATGTCTGGACAGTCGGTTAACTTGAGGACATCTATGGTTTGTTTAAGTAAAGGTATGCCTCAAAACTTGATTCATACTATAACATACCCACACCAAGTCAAGAAATCAAAATTTAGGGAAATACCTTGGAATACCCATAGATAATGTGAAATCTAAGGTGATGACCCTTCTTGGATTTAAGGTAGATTCTAATACTGTACGCAAGGATGGAGAGAGATCCTTTCATGCTATCTCAATGAAAATGTTTCTAAGAAATCTATAAAGAACTTGCTATTATGGTCTCAAACTTTTGGTGAGGGTGAATGAGAGGATAATCTATTGGTTCGCATGGGATAAGTGGTGGTTAATAAAAAGTCTGGTGGTATTGGCTTTCAAGATTTCTGAAATTTAAATATTACATTATTAGCGGGGTAATCTTGGGGGCTTCTCCATAATCCCCTCTCCTTACTTGACAACACCCTTAAAGGTATTTGATACCCAAAGTGTGATTTTTGGAAAGCAAAGAAGATCAATGGTCAATATTTGGTTTGTACGAGTATTTTAAAGGGATTGGAACTTCTAAAGAGTGAGTGTGTTTTCCGAATAGGATAAATGGAAAGTGTTAATGTTTTGGGATACCAATGGATCCCAAATATTTTCTACTTGAGAAACCCCCAAATTGCAACATTGAGGCGGTTAATAAACTTTTCAATAACCAGGTCGAAGGTTGGAATGTTGAATGCGTCAAGGGTCTCACTAACAAAAAAAATGTGGCGGTTATTTTGACCTTTAGTAACGGTTATTACCGCCAGAAAAACTTTTGGGGCACTTAGCCAACCACCACCAAGACCGCCACTATGTTAACAGACACCTTTACTTTTGGTGGCAGTTAAAAAAATACTTCTACAGATATTAAAGCTGGCGGTTTTTGTAAAAAAAATGTCGTAATTTCTCAGTTGCGGTCATACAACGTGAATAATAAATACCTTAAATTGTTGTGTTTTATTTGTATAAACCAGTAAAACAATATAAAAACTAATGCAAAAATAAAATAAAAGTAAATAAATAAATAAATTCTACTTGTCGAGACTCGTAAATAAAATAAGTAAACGTTGTATATTTTAATTAATACACCGTTTTCTCAAATGAAACATCACAACTCTTTGCCAATCCACCTTTTCATCTTCTATAAACAGTTGGTCAACTAAACCATTTTCTTGGTTCATTTTTTTTAAAGTATCAAGCATTAAAATTATAAAAGAGAGATAGAAAGAAAAAACTTTATTAAGTTCATTGAAATTCTTAAGAATTTGTGCGTCAGTTTCTTTTGAATAGTTTTGTCGTTGTATTCTGGAGGTTGAAACCAACAAACGTAAGACAGCCGTACGTGGCCTAAATACCTTAAAGACATCAGATCCAATTCGAATCTCGACAATTAAAAGTTGTTTATTTATTTTTATTATATTTCTGTATTAATTTTTATATTATTTTAATGATTTATACAAATAAAACACAAATCAATGAGCTCTCTCCTTTCCTCAACGTATAAGTGTTTGTGATTAGCTACTTTCATTATCTCTCTCCATTAATAACTTCCATTTTTAGCTATATAAAAAACGTTCGGGTCATCGACTTTTGACCCCCTTCAGATGATTGCTCCAGTGGACGTGGGTGGTTGCAAACCGCAACCCCCACAAGAAGAATGATAGGAGTTTTTTGGAACTATCAGGGGACGGGGTCCCCCCTGACAGTCCAAAACCTTAGGGGAAATCATCTCTAAGGAAAAACCCCAGGTTCTTGGCCTCTCTGAGACTAGACTAAAAGAAAAAAGCTTCTTCTGCTAGCAAAAAAATTAAAAATAAGACTGGTTTGGAGTGTTGATCCCATTGGTACTTCTGGAGGACTCGTCTTGTTCAGCGTTGACAACTTGGAATGTGAGGTAATTTATTTTGATATGCATCATATCTCTGTTTCCCTTTCTACTTCTGATGGTATCCCTTGGTTTTTACATTTTGTCTATACTCTCCCTGAGAAATCCAGTAAGGAAAATTATGGGAATTTATTAATCAAATGTCTGTATCTTCTGATTCCCCTAATATCTTTATTGGAGATTTTAAAGAAATTAGATATGCTCAGGAAAATGTGGGGAGAAATGCTAAAAGTCTGATTGAAATGCGGATTTTTAACAATAATATAACCCTTAATGAATTATCTGAAATCCCTGTTAAAGGTTGTTCTTTTACGTGGAGAAATTATAGAGATGATTATGATCTTATATTGCAAAAATTAGATAGAGGCCTTTGCTCCCCTTCTTGGATAACCTTATTCCCAGATGCTTGGATTCACAATGCACCTCCTATAGGGTCTGACCACTCCCCTATGATTCTACATCTGAGTGATCCCCCCTGCATCTAATAATTCAAAGGCTTTTAAACTTGATCCTAATTGGTTAAATATCCCTTCTTGTAAAACAACTATTTATGATTGTCTGAGTCATTACCTAAGATTCAGTGGTCCTCCCCATATAAAACTTCTTAAAAGACTTAGAAGGTGTAAGAAATCTATTCTAAGATGGAAGAAAGCCAATTTGCGTAACGATGCCACTATGATTAATCTTATTACCAATAAGCTAACTAAGCTTATGTCATGTTCCCCTCTTGGCCTTGAGGGCTCACATAAAGAACAATTCATTTCAATCTCTTCTGAGATTGAAAAATACTGGTCCCTTGAGGAAAGATATTGGGTCATGGGGTCTCGTATCACTTGGCTAAAATTGGGAGATAAAAACTCTAAATTTTTCCATTTATCCACCAGGATCAGAAGAGCTGCCAATAGGATTAATTGCCTTCTGAAACAGGATAATACCTGGACTTCTGACACTGGCGAGTTGAAATCCCGTGTTACGCATGAACTTTATATGGATCCTGGTGAAAGAGAAATTGACCCTATTATTAATAATGTTCAATCCCTTGTTACTGAGGATGAAAACATTAATATTATGAAACCAATTTCTCTTAAGGAACTTAAGTTTGCTACTTGGTAACTTAGCCCCTCCAAATCACCTGGGCCTGATGGGCTTCCAGACGCTTTCTTTCATAAATTCTAGGAGTTGCTTAAAGTGAACATTCTAGGTATTTGGAATGGGGTGCTCAATGGTTCTATTCCCTTAGGTAATATTAATGATACTAATATTATATTAATCCCTAAATGCAAGAATCCTCAGAAAATAGAACAATTTAGACCTATATCATGCACGAATTTCCTCTATAAGATTCTTGTTAAGGTTATGGTACTTAGGCTCAGCTCAATTGTCCCTCGTGTAATCTCGCCGTGTCAATCAGCCTTTATAAAAGGCAGGCTAATCCAGGATAACATTATTATAGTACATGAAGCAATACACAAATTTAAACACCTTCGAACTAACTCCAGAGATAGCTACTCTGTTGTGAAAGCTGATATTCATAAAGCTTATGATAGAGTTAGCTGGTCTTTTATCCTTAAACTCTTATCTAAAATGGGGTTCGCTGATTCTTGGGTGTCCTTTATTGATTCTTGTATTAATACAGTAAAATTTAATGTTATCCTCAATGGCTAGTCTTCTGGTTCTTTTGTTCCATCACGTGGTCTTAGGCAAGGTGACCCTATGTCACCCTACCTCTTTACCATGGACTCTAATCTTCTGTCATCCCTCATCGAAAAGGATTTTAATGATGGAATTATTAAAGGATTAAAATTAAGTAGAAGTGGGCCAAATATCCATCATCTGTTATTCGTTGATGATTCTATATTTATCCTACATAATTCGGCACTAGAGATACACGCTTTTAGAGAGATTCTATATAAATTCTGTTTTGCCTCAGGACTAGCACTTAACCTGAACAAATCTTCAATCCTTCTTAGTCCAAATACTACCCCTAATATGAAAACTCTACTAGAGGAATCATTTCGTATGCCAGTTACGAATGATTTGGGCCTCTATCTTGGCATCCCTACTGAATGGGGCAACTCTAAAACAAAAGCGATAGATACCCTTGTTGCTAAAATTGCTGATAAGTTAAAGGGATGGAAACATTCCCTTCTGTCAATAGCTGGAAAATCTACCCTTATTTCTTCTATAATTCACGTATTCCTTACGTATTTTATATCTGTATTGGCCATTCACAAAGGAATTATTAAGAAAATTAATTCCCTAACTAGCCATTTTCTTTGGGGAAGAGATGATGAATCTGGTATTCACTAGATTAATTGGAACAAAGTTGCATCCCCTAAGATAAATGGCGGGTTGGGAATTAAAAATCTTGAAGCTTTTAATATATCCCTTCTTGCGAAACAGGCTTGGTCACTAATGAACAACCCTGACTCCCTTGTCTTTCAAGTCCTTAAAGAAATTTATTTCCATAATGGAGAATTTTTACATTCTTCTAAAATTAGAGGAGCTTCATGGGTCTGGAATAGTTTGTCTAAAGGCAGGGATTTCCTAAAGCAACATTTGATTAAACCCATTGGTGATGGTCATTACATATTAATATGGGAAGATAATTGGAGTGGTTCTATTATCCCCAAACCTGCTAATTACAGTAATGATCCTTCATTCCCAAAATATGTAGCTGACCTCATCTCCTCTAACACCAAAACCTGGAAGGTAGACTATATTAAACCCTTATTTCCCATTGATGTAGCTTCTGAGATTTTCAAACTTAACATTCCATGGATAGAAGGGTCTATTGATTACGTATGGCCCTATTCTAAACATGGAACCTATACAAGCAAATCAGTCTACTCTTATGTGGTGGAAAACTTTACCCTTCCCCCTACCAATCCTTCTCCTTCATATTTCCCTAATCAAGATCTTCTAAATCTTTGTTGGGCTTCCAAATCTCCTCAAAAGTTTAAGTTCTTCTTTTGGAAAGTTTTGTTAAATGCTTTAGCTACAGAAAGGAACAGGTTTTTGCGTAGGTGTTATAGCTCTGACTTGTGTAATATTTGCCTTAAAGAAGTAGAAGATGATAACCATCTTTTCCTTCACTGTGAATGGGCTAGTAAAATGTGGTGCATCTCTCCCTTACATTGCAGTGTTAATCCTCAATCTTCTGCTGATATTAATAGTTGGATTGGGGACCTTATAGACTTAAGTCTTAATAAGCAGGATAAAACTGTTATTATACTTAAGATTATTGCTTGTCTTTCGTCTATTTGGGTAATGCGCAATAAGAGAGTAATTGAGGATATCTCTATTAGTTTTGATACAGGTCTTGCTCTAATGAAATCCAATTGCAGGGACATTTTCTGTGATGAAGAAGATAACTCAATCAGTCCTCCTCGCATCCCCTCTCTGGAAACGCCAAACTGGAAGTCCTTATCTCCCTCGTGGATCAAACCTCCCCTGAATGAAGTCAAGATCAATGTTGATGCTTCCTTTATCCTTGGAAAAGCTTTCTCTGTCGCCGTGGCTCATAGTAGTACAGGTGAAGTTATCACAGGCTTTGCTATGAAATCTTCTGCCTGCACTAGTTTTGAGGCTGAGGCTATAGCATTACGTAGCGCCCTACATTTTGCTATTTCTCAAGTCCCCTCTTGCACCAGTATTGAATCTGATGCAGAAGCAGTTATTCAACTCATTTACTCTTCTAGTGTGTCTTGCTCTTGGAAGAACAGGTCAATCCTAGAGGATATCAGAAATTTGACTAAAGCCCACCCCAACATACACATTCGTGGGATTAAAAGAACTGCTAATAAAGTTACGGATTGAATTGTAAAAAGTTTTTTCTAGGAATATTTTACCTTGTAATTGGTCTAGTACTTTATATTTGATCTTGAAACTTTGGTCTGTAAAGATGCTACTTTTGTTTATGATAAAGTTAGTTAAACTCTAGTTGATTCCTTATTTTAATATAAGTATTTTTGCATTAAAAAAAAATCGACTTTTAAGAATTGTGTCGTGACTAATTAGTGAAACAAGTCCATTTTTTCTTAGGTTAAGATATGATTTTAGGACTTTTTTGCGTCTCATACATGTCAAGCAATTAATATTATTGAATTTTACATATACTATCCTGGTGCGCATGCACCCTAACCTACTTACAACTTCATTAATTAATATAAATGGCTCACCAAAATTTCCAATTAACATGACATGCCAGTTTTTGTATATATTGACACTACGTAGATTTTTGACAAAAGAAAAATACACTACGTAGATCAGATCAAGCTGAGCTAGTAAAAGAAGAGATATGTGGAAGCTAAAGATTGGTGAAGGGCATGGGAAATACTTGTATAGCACAAACAACTTTGTTGGTAGACAAATTTGGGAGTATGACCCTGATGGTGGAACCCCTGAAGAACGACTAGCATTTGATAAAGCTCGTCTACAATTTCAAAACAATCGAACAAACAAGGGTGTTCATCCCTGCGGAGACTTGTTCATGAGGATGCAGGTGAACTCCTATTCTAATTTAACTTATTTTCATGCTCATTGGCCATTAAATTTTAAGATGATGATATAACCCTAGTAAGACTAGTTCCAAGGAGTAAATTTTCCGTTAACTCCTAAATTATCCTTGATTAACTTATAATAGCTTAATAAACTTTTGGATCTTGACGTGGAAAATGTATGATCATTAAACTCATTTCAATGGGAGCCTCTGAATTAATTTTATTTATTAAACATGACGTGTCCGTACAACAAGTTAATTTGTTGTTTTTTCATGGTACAGCTTATTAAAGAAAGTGGACTGGACCTAACGAGTATACCAACGGTCAGAATCAGAGAGGAAGAAGAAGTGACGTATGAAGCAGCTACAACTACAGTGAAGAAAGCTGTTTTGTTACACCGAGCCATTCAAGCTAGTGATGGACACTGGGCTGCTGAAAATGCGGGACCAATGTTTTTTACTCCTCCCCTCGTATGTAAAAATTTAACTACTTGCTTGCTACTAAACTGAGACATTGGCAATGGCAACAGAAAGATATATATATTGAATAAGTCACCATATATGTTGGATAATATATATATATAAAAAAAAAAAAAACAGACCACATGACAAAACTAAACTTTAATTTGTTGGATTTCCTATTGGCTTTGCTTATAAATTAATATTCTACTCTACCCCTTTGAAAAAGAAAATCACAAATCTTTTGAGTGGACATGAATATGGATATATTAAAATTTAGAATTGAACTGAAGTATTTGAAATATTTTTCCATCAGATCATTGCCTTGTACATCAGTGGAGAAATCAATACTATTTTAACACATGAATACAAAAAGGAGATGATTCGTTACATCTATAACCATCAAGTACCAATTTCTTTCCAAATTTACAATTAACTGTAATTTACATTTTTAAATATCTTAAAAACTTAAATTTATAATTTAGAACGATGATGGTGGTTGGGGATTTTACATCGAAGGGCATAGCACAATGATTGGATCTGCATTAAGCTATGTTGCTTTACGTTTGCTTGGTGAAGGAGCTGATGATGGTAACGGGGCAATTGCAAAAGCTCGCAAGTGGATACTTGATCATGGTGGTGCTACCGGAATCCCATCTTGGGGAAAGATCTATCTTTCCGTAAATATCTTCATCCTCGTCCTTGTTTATAAATTTATGTGCTAATTTTATAGTTGATTTTTAATGTAATTATCACAAATTTACTTGTAGGTGCTTGGAGTGTATGATTGGGATGGTTGCAACCCATTGCCACCAGAATTCTGGCTTTTCCCATCATTTTTGCCTTATCATCCCGGTAATAAAAAAATATAACTTGTTCTTTTTCTTTTGTATTTATTCTTTAAATTAACTTATTCATTTTGCTCACTCATAATGTAGCAAAAATGTGGTGTTATTGTCGTGCAACATACATGCCAATGTCTTATTTGTATGGGAGAAAATACCATGGCCCAATCACTGATTTAGTATTGTCATTGCGAAATGAAATTCATGTCAAGTCCTATGATGATATAAATTGGAATAAAGCACGCCATGAGTGTTGTAAGGTTGTTTTTTTTTGTTTTTTTATCATTAGTGTTACTCTTAATGAAACTAGTAATCCAAAAGCCACATCTGAATAAACACCATTGCATGGAAAATGAACTTTTGGAGCAAAAATAGCTACGCAGAAAAACTAAAACTTGTTTTTAAGTCTATGCCACTAGACCAAAGACCATAGTTCAATAATACTCATGAATCATTTGGCTAATTGACCATATAAGTATCTCTTACTTCGTATTTTGTTTTTTCAAGTACTCTTTATATAATATATAAAAAAAACCAAAAACATGGAAAAGGATGCATATAATCATCTATCTATTCAGGGGCGGATCTGCAAGGGGAGGGGTATCCTTGAGAAACCTTAGTAAAAATAGATTAAATATAAGACATTTTGCCTTCACGAACCCCACTTGTTGTTCTAACTATTTGCCCCTAGAGAAAATCATGCATCCAACCCTATATCTTTTGATGCATTTTCTTGGTTGTATACCTCATCTTTAAATGCAGGAAGATATGTATTACCCTCATACCTTTGTACAAGATCTGCTTTGGGACACTCTTCACTATATCAGTGAACCAATTGTTAAACATTGGCCCTTCAACATAATCAGAGAAAAGGCATTGCGCAAGACAATCAAATACATGCGATACGGAGCTAAAGAGAGTAGATATATGACAACAGGATGCGTTGAGAAGGTCAACATGAATTAGTATATTAACTCATTTTCATTTTTTTTTTGGAATAAAAAATTGATATTACTTTTGCCTTTAATCCAGAGTTTACAAATGATGTGTTGGTGGGCAGAGGATCCAAACTGCGATGAATTCAAATATCACCTTGCTAGAGTTCCTGACTACTTGTGGCTAGCTGAAGATGGAATGAAAATGCAGGTTAATTTACTTCCTATGCTACTCAAATAAATTAACAATTTGGTATCAAAATTATTTTGTAATACGTTATATTTAGTAGAAGAGTGACTAATTGCATAACTTGTCTTCCTTTAGAGTTTTGGTAGTCAGCTTTGGGACTCTACTCTAGCCACTGAAGCAATTATAGCAAGTGGCATGGTCGAAGAATATGGAGATTGTCTTAAAAAGGCACACTTTTTCATAAAAGAATCACAGATCAAAGAAAATCTTAAAGGGGACTTCAAAAGCATGTATCGCCACTTTACTAAAGGATCATGGACTTTCTCTGATCAAGATCAGGGATGGGTTGTCTCTGACTGTACTGCTCAAGGGTTGAAGGTATTTACTTGGTTTTATTTTTGACTCTTCACAAATCTCTCAAATTCCACGATCTTCTAGCATCGAGTTCACTAACGTTAAATACCGTTGCAGTGTCTTCTACTTCTTTCACAAATGCCACCTGAAATTGCTGGAAAGAAAGCTCATGTCGAACGCTTATATGAAGCTGTCAATGTTCTCCTTTATTTACAAGTAAGATTCGCATACAAGATTTGAATTACTATGTAAGATAAGGTAAAAATTAATGAGATTAATAAGTTTTCTCATTCTATGCAGAGTTCCGAGAGTGGTGGTTTTGCTCTCTGGGAACCTGCCGTTCCACTCCCATTTCTGGAGGTAAAAAAGTAATATTTCATAAATGTTATTATTAGAGAACTAAACTAATGGACAAAATTGTCCTTTTCATTCAGGTCTTGAATCCTTCCGAGCTTTTTGCTGACATTGTCGTTGAGCAAGAGTAAGATCATACCTAACTTGTCATTATCTTCTATACAACAAGGAAACAAATGTATGACATTGACATATATTACAGGCATGTCGAGAATACGGCATCTATTATCCAAGCTCTCATATTGTTCAAGAGTCTTCATCCAGGGCATCGCGAGAAAGAAATAGACCTTTCTATAATAAAAGCAGTGACTTTTCTTGAAGGAAGACAATTGACTGATGGTTCATGGTAAGAACAAGTGAAATTGCACAAGGGAATTTCTAATCTAATGTAATTTAAAACATGATAGGTATGGATGTTGGGGAATCTGCTTTCTTTATGGCACTATGTATACTTTAGCAGGTTTGACTGCAGCTGGAAAGACTTACACAGACAGTGAAGTGATTCGTAAAGCTGTCCAATTTTACTTGTCAAAACAAAACAAAGAAGGTGGTTGGGGAGAAAGCCATAAATCATGCCCAACGATGGTAAGCTAAACATTTGTTTCCATTATAGTAAACCCATTGAATAAAAATGATAAGGAAATATTATGTCTATTCTATGTGAAACCAGAAATACACACCACTTGAAGGTAATCGAACAAATCTAGTGCAAACATCATGGGCAATGTTAGGTCTCATGTATGCTGGCCAGGTTTGTAACAAGTTTAATTTTGAATTTCTCTTCAATTTCTATTACCTTTTTTTTGTTTTTCTGCTTCATTATATAGGCTGAGAGGGATCCAACTCCTTTGCATAGAGCAGCAAAATTATTGATTAATGCGCAAATGGATGATGGTGATTTTCCTCAACAGGTCAGTTCAAATAGAGTCTCTTTCTCTCTATCTCTATAATATTTTCTAATACAAGTCACTAAAAGTATATAATTATTGTCACAGGAAATCACTGGTGTGTTTCAAAAGAATTGTATGCTGCATTATGCACAGTACAGAAACATTTATCCATTGTGGGCGCTCTCAGAATATCGTAAACATGTTTGGAAGTCTCAATCCTATAAATTCTATTAAAAGTCTCAATCGTGTTTGTGTGTATTAAATGCCATTTTATGAAAATTATATATACTATATATGTATAACAGTTTCACAATAATAAAAATGTAATGTGTTTTCTAAATTGTAACTACATTACTTGAATAATTCTAAGTTTGTGATTCATTACAGCTGTTATAAACACTCTGACATAATCTCTTTCTCTCACGATCATCACCTTCCATTAAATTTTGAAGTTGCTTTCGTAACTGCTCTCTTAAACGATAATTCGAAGCAACTTTTCTATTCACATTCTCTTTTACAGACAGAAGCTCGGTTTTTTTCATCTCAGCTGCAGCTATTTCAGAATTATTTGAATAGTTAACATTTCCTTGAAGTTCTGAGAATCTGGTCTTCAGCTGATAAAAAGATTTAAACATATAAATAGCCAATGAAACAAACAAATGAGACTGCTAAGAAACTGAGTTTGAAATTAAAGAAACCTTGTTTAGATGACTCTTCAACTCCTCTATTTGCACTTGACATTCTAAAGAGAAAGCATCCTTTTGTGCCTTAAAATCATCCATTTCTTGACTTTCCAAATTGTAATATTGATGTCTCTCTTTCTCCAGCTCTTCTAACTCCCCTACCTCACTCTTCAAAGTCCTATATATATAGTTACTTTCTTTAAAATTCAACATTTCCACGAGAAAATGTCTTAACACTTCAAGGAAATTTATAAGCTATAGGCTCGCACAACACATTAGATATATAGATAAATTAATAGACACTAAGGTTACATGTGAACATACCAAATCATCTTTTGAGTATAATTAAAACTATATAAACAGGGGCATTCAAAATTAGGCAATTTCACTTAACATAGGGAGGGACTAACCGAGCAATTCACAGAGATAATGTCAATAATTTAGTTTTTACCTCTCTCTACTACTAATAATCAACAATAAAGGATAATGGTGAGTTATAGGATGATAATTAAATAAATAATATGAAAAATCAAGAAGAGGGTGAGTAAAAATGTACCTAAGTTGTTGAAGATGGGAGTTGTAAACGGAATCAAGACGGTGAATATGTGAGTCGAGAGAGGAGATGATGAGGTGTTGGGAAGCGATGGTACGATCGAGCTTGAGACAACGATATTCAACGGCTGTGATGTTGGAGAGATTAGAAGATAATGCTTGAGACTTTATGTTTTGAAGCTCTTTCTCAGCTTGGAGGAGAGAGAGACGTTGGTTTTTGGTGTGTTCCATTTGCTCCAAACGTTCACGGAACGCTAACGGAAGCTCCATTGTTGTTCTCTTGGCCGCACGAGGTTTTCAAAGGGGGAGGTATTTATATTGTCATTGGAGTGTTTACTCTGGTTTATCTTTCTTTTTTTTTTCTTTTTTCAAACAATGGTTTATCCTTTTTTTTTTTTTATAAATGCTTTAATTAAACGGTTATAATGTCTTACAAAGCAGAAAAACTAAATTTCACCCAATCCCACTAGGGGATGGGGAGTTAAGTAATAATCTAGCGAGTTGGTTAGGAGGGATGTGCATCCAATCCCAAGGCAATAAACCAGTAAGTTGTTGCCTTGTGACCCAATCCGCACTCGTGTTGTCTATTCTACGAATAAAATAGAACGTTACTAATCTATTACAGCAAAAATATTTAATATCAAGTAGTAATTCTTGAGCCTTGCGTTAGGAGGAGCTTTGGTGTCCTTGAGCAATTCCACCACCGTCTTGTTATCGCATAAAACTCGAATATCTCTACGATGAAAGTTTATTGCTGAATTCGAGCCATTGCGCAGTCCCAATAGCTCAGCTTCTTCAGGGCTGTTACAAGAAAAATGACTGAGCATGGCCATGTATTAGTTTTCCAGTTTTATCAAGGATCAAACAAGAAGAAGATGCATTAAAATCCTCTTTAAAGGATGCATCAGAATACACAACTACTGTATCATCATTCATTTTACTATTCCATATGTCACTTTTAACTTTACCTGTGTTCTTTCTTTGATTTTCATTATTGTTTACCTGATATACCTGTGGTTGGTGTTTAGAACTCATTCTTGTATGTAGTATCTGTGAGTTTTGTATAAAGCTATGATTATTTTTTGCCTCAGAATTTTGTGTTGTACATAGATTATATTCATCATAGGCATTTATTCCTTGTTTTAGGACCTGTATTGGATCAGGGTGTACCCCTTCATAGATATATTTGTTTCTTGATTTCCATATCTGCCATAGTAAAAGATTCCAACTTCATAGAGGTTTCTACCTCTTATATCCTTTTGTTTTTGTAATATTTTGATATCCATGAACCATTATTCCATTCTTGCTGTATAATTAGAGTCAGTTAACATTTGTATTGGGGATATTAGCCATAGAGCTCTTACCCATGAACAATTAAACATCATATGCTCTATTGTTTCCTCATTTATCCCACAAACTTTACATATAGGGTTCTTAGCGCAATTTCTTTTATATTTAAATTCCTCAGATGGTATTTTCCTTTTAACTGGTTTCCAGATAAAATTCCGAATTTTTGGTGGCACCTTTAGGCTCCAAACATCCTTCCAAATTAGCTTTGGGGTTGAATAGGAGCCTCCAGGTTATTCACCTTTTTTTTTCAGCTTCTTTTTTCATTTCCATCTCTTTCAGGTGTGCATAAACTTCTTTAGAAGTAACTTCACCATTTTTTGATAAGTTCCAGTATAAGTTGTCCTCGCATTTTGTTATAGGTGTACTAATATTTAGTATTTTTGTTTCATATTATTACTAAACCACTTAGTAACAATTTCAGGGTCCCAAATATTTGAGTTTTCATAGAACAGTTCTGAAAATTTTTCTAGGGATCAATTTATAGGTTTTTTAATGCTTTTGATACCGGGAATCCAACTTTGTTCCCAAATATTTATCATTTTTCCATTTCCAATTTTCCAATGTAGGTCTTTTTTAATATTATTCTTACCTTCTAATAGGCTTCTCCACCCCAAGAGGGGTTGTAGCCTATTTTACATCAATAAATTGGGAATCTTTATGATATAACCCTTTAAGTGTTCTCGCAAGTAGTGATTTAGGGTTCTTTATTATTTTCCAAGCATTTCTAGAGAGTAATGATAGGTTTTTCATTCTCATACTTTTAAACCCCATACCTCCATTTCATTTATTAATTGTCATATTACTCCATTTTATCCAATGTTGTCTTTTTTTCTTATTATTATTCCACCAAAAATCTGCTATAGCTGAGTCAATTTTATCACAGATATTTATAGGTAGCATAAAAGCTGCCATTGTATATGAAGGGATAGCACCAATAACTGACTTAATTAGAGTTTCTTTTCGAGATAATTACACCTAGGGTCTTGACCACACCCCCCTCTTCAAGATGGGGACCCGGCCTAGAGCCTCTTCTTACTAAAGACCTCAGCAAAGTTTTAACACATGAACCCCAAGACCCCAATTACTAGACTACCCCTGTTTTATTTTTTTCTCCCTATATATACCAAATATTACATTTCAGCTCATTATTATCTCTAATTATTCTCTCACATCTCTCTCCTCCCCTAAATCTCTCCTACCCAAGCTTTCAAACCACCACCACCACCGAAATGGCCACCACCACTCTCCTCCCTCCTCTATACTCCCTCCCTCCTCCATACTCCCTCTTTTCCCGTCCAGCTTCTCCATACTCCCTCATTTTCCGTCAAGAAATAAGCACCACCAGTGGAGATCTGGACAGCTCGAGATGCAGATCGGAGCTGAGGAGGGGTGAACACCACCTCCATAGCTCGCGAGGAGGCAGCACCGCCGTGGAGATCTGTACAGCTCGTGGATGCAGCAGATCGGAGCTCACCATCACAGATCGGAACACCACCACCATTCGTTTCTTCCGCTGCTGCAGTTGAGCTTCAGTTGAGCTTCAGTTGAGCTTCGAACCACCATTCTCCGGCACGAAACATACCTCCAACCTCCGACGAAGCAGCGACACTATTCCTCCTCTCCAGTTGAGCTTCGAACCACCATTCTTCTTCTCCAGTTGAGCTTCTTCTTCTTCTCCGGTGGTGGTACTGTTCGAATCTTACAGCCTTGTTAATGGATTCGAGTTGCAGCATAGCTCCATGAAAACAGTCGAATCTTACAGCTTTGTTAATGGCTTCGAGTTACAGCCTTGTACTTCCATGGATCTCCGGTGAAGACAGTCGATATGTTTTTTTTTTTTGTTCAGCGTGTTTAGTAAGCTTGTTTTGTAATTTCTTTTTGATTTTTTTTAGATTAGGTTTGACCAGAATTGGAAAATGTAAAAGATAAGATTTGTCCATTTTTTGTAATTAGAAATGTTAAATAAATAAACAAATTTCTTTTGGATTTTTTTACTCTTTGTTTTTTTAATAATACTCATCAAATTAATAGAGTACTCCGAGATTTTCTCAGAGTACTCCGATATTTTCTTAGAGTACTCCGATATTTTTATCAGAGTACTCCGAGTTTTACTTAGAGTAATTCGATTTATTAGCTCACTCGAAAAAATTTAGAGAGTACTCCGCAAATTTAGAGAGTACTCCGCAAATTTAGAGACTACTCTATGTTTTTTCCGGTGACCGGTGACTGGAGGTCGGAGGTCGGAGGTCGGTGGTCGGTGGCCGGTGGCCGGTGGCCGGTGGTCGGTGGTCGGTGGTCGGAGGTTGGAGGTAGGTGGATAGTGGTAGGTAGAGGAGAGAGAAACAGTGACATCACATTTGTTTGTCTTTTAGTGGTAGTAAGGGTAGGAAAGACTATTGTCAAAATTGAGGTCCCTAAGAAGAATGCCATTTAAGAAACTACTCTATAGAGAAGACAATTTGTCTCCAAGACCCTATATATAATTCACCCTTTCTTTTCCAGCCTCAGTAGGTATATAGTGTTCCAATTATCTACTTTATTATTTATTATATCAGTCATCCAATTTAGAGCTTTGATTTTTTATCTTCCCCAATCTGCAGGTAAGCCTAGATATTTACCCAAATTGGGAAGTTTATTCATTCTCAAGTAATTTAGAATGATTTGGCATTTATTATTAGGAGTGTTTTTACAAAAGACTATACCACTTTTATTCAGGTTGATATTTTGCCCTGAAGCATGGCTATATTCATTCAAGATATTATTAAATTGTTCCACATCTTCCATTTCAGCTCTTATAAAAAATAAGCTATCATATGCAAAGAGAATGTGGCTTAGAAGGGACAGCTCTTTTTCATTTTTAGCCCTCTGATTTGATTTTTTTCAATTTTGTCATTTATTAAGGAGGTTAGCCCTTGAGTAACAAGACAGAATAAGAAGGGTGATAGTGGATCACCCTGCCTTAGGCCTTTGGCTGGTCTATCTAGATGTACTTGTTGTCCATTGAGTAGGACAGAATAAGATACAGAGGTAACACAACCCATTATCCATTTTATCCAAAGGTTACAGAAATTCATTTTTTTTAAAGTAGCTTCCAAAAAATCCCATTCTACATTTTCATAGGCCTTAGATATGTCAGCTTTAATGGCCATATAATGTTTATCAGTGTTTTTCTTCTTTTTTAAGAAGTGGCATATCTCATGTGCTAGAAGAATGTTCTCGGTTATTTCTCTTCCAGGAACAAAGGCACATTGAGTTTCACTTATTATATCACTCATATATTTTTGTAGCATTTTAACTAGGAATTTAGCTAGTATTTTATATATCACATTTGCACAACTTATTGGTCTATAGTGTGATACTTTAGCCGGGGAGTCTATTTTTGGGATAAGAGTTATGAGAGTTTTATTAATCTCGTAGAGATTACTATCATTCCACAAATAATCTGAGATATATATATAATAATGTCAAGTTTGAGTATATCCCAGTGTTTTTTTTTAAAATAAACCGGATATCCATCAAGTCCAGGGGATTTCTCATTTCCCATTTCCCATAATGCTTTCTTGATTTCATTTATACTCACAGGTTTGGTTAGGTCAGAGTTCATCTCCTCATTGACACTAACTTTTATAGTGTTAATCACTAGAGAGAAGTCTCTTGGTCCTTTAGAACTAAATATATTTCTAAAGTAAGATTTTATTTCTTACTCCATTTCACTTTTTGTTTCCACCCATTTTTCATCATCAGTAAGAATCCTGTTTATTTTATTTCTTTTTCTTCTTCCTTTTGTAATGGCATGGAAGTATGAGGTATTTCTATCTCCAAGTGTTAGCCATTTTATTCTAGATTTTAATTTCCAATATATTTCTTCATTTTTTCATCTTTTTCCGATTCTTCCAATTATAGAGTTATACTCATCCCAATTTATAGAGGTGATGTCTCCTTATTTGTGATAGATTTATATTAGGATGAGACATCATTTTTAGTGATTTAGAAGTCATAATAGTCGTTTTTCTTGAGAAATAGTGCACTTTCCTATTTTGAGTCTTGATTTAGTAAAATAATATTTTTAGAGCATATTGGGTTTAATTATTTATTTAGTGTGAAGTTTTAAAGATAATTATGGAGATTAATTAGAGTCCAAGTCAAAGACTACAAGATATGGAAAGAGATAAGCATGGTAATTGGAGGTAAAGGAAAGAAAAGTTAAAAACATGGAAAAGGAAAACCTGCCTTAATCCTGAATTTCTGCACCTACGACCACAACTCAGCTTATATCTCAAAAACGGTGTGGAATTTGGAGAAACGGTCAAGAGAAAAGTTGAAGATCTTTCCGAGACGATGAATTTGGTATATTCATACGCATCAAACGGATAAAAACTGAAGCTTCTAGGACCAAAAGAAAAACGGGTCTGATTGCATATTTTTAGGGTTACGAATTTGAGTTGGGCTTGGAGTCCATTACTTAACCTCTCCTTCAAGAAAATGAATTAGGTCTTATAAACACCTATAAATACACTCTTATATCACTTGTAAATCATCCTTGCCTCATAGTAATTAGTTCTTAAGGTTTTATTCTTCCAGTTTATTGTAGAGAGCAAGATGATGTCTTTTATTATTTCCTTTAGTTTATTTCCTTCAGGTATGAACTAAACTTCCCATAGCTTGGGTTTTGCATCATGTATAATCTATGAATTCTAATTTCTTTCTATCTAAGTTTCTTTGGGAATTACATGTTTTAGATTGATATTAGCTGCTTACCTTTATATTTGTTTATGTGTTTTGATTTAATGACTGTTTTCCTTGCGGTGCGCAACGTTTAGGATTACCTTAATAGTAGTTAGATGATCACCTTATATGGATGTCTAATTATTGAAACACCACATAACGTCTAGTGTCGATATTAGTCATGACAAAACTGATTCTAACTAGATAGTCATTAGGGTATGAATTAATCACTATCACCATGTATGGAAATTGATTGCTTAGGACCTTGGTAGCGCTTGATAACCCTATTTGAACCAACCTCGTGGTGTGTCTGTAGCCCCCTTAGTCGCTCTCAAGGTCTAAGGAATGGGAATTTAAAATCCTGACTAAGTATACAAGAGCTAATATTCTCACTTATTAACTAGATCTAATAGAAAAAAAGTTTAATTGACGACTGATACAAGTTTAATTGACAGAAGAAAGTTTGTTTACATAAAATATTTAGTAGTATCTTTAACTATTTTTTTCTTTTATAAAATAAGTTTTGTTTACAACTAATTGGTTCCACAAAAAATCTCATCTACGACTATTAATCTCAGTTATTGTCCAAAAAAAACTACGGTATGGTTGTATTCTCCAGTTCAAAATCAATATATCTTAGATCGTTGTTTATAATTTTGCAAAAAAGAGTATATAATACTAAAAAATTTAATGAGTTATAAAAATTATTGTGAGAATTAAACTTTAATGTAATTAATTAAAAATGTATGTAATGATTGTTATCATTTAAAAGAATTACTCAAAAATTATCCATAATATGATAAATAAGTGTTCTAATTATGAAAAAAAAACAAAAAAAATATAATTGATGTATTTAAATATCATATCATAGATGATGAATGACGATTGAAAAAAAAAAAAAAAGATGATGATGATGAATGATGATCTTTTTTTAGATAATATTTAGTATTATTTTAAAAATATTAAAAACTTCTTTTAAAGTGTAAATCACTTAAATAGGGTGATTAATTCAAAAGGTCCACAACCAATATAACTTTCTTTAACAAGTCCAGCCCATTTCTATAATATTTATAGTCCATGATACCCTTAATAATTATTGTCAGCCCATTTTCTTACAATCCTTAAACAAGTTTTTTCTTTTATATCAAACAACCTGCATTACATACATCAAACCACCATTATCAACCAAACCTTATACTAAAATGATTAGTCCGTTGTCTTTGTTACTTATTTCTTGATATTGATGATGAACAAGTTTGGCGGGTTCTCTGAACATTATCAATCAAACCTTACACCATTTCGATCAGCCCATTTACACAATCAAACCTTACACCATTGCGATTAGCACACCAAAATAACCCACAATTATCAATCAAATCTTACACCATTCTGACCAGCCCAGTTTGGTGGGCTCTCCGCACATGTTTGCTGGGCTCTCTGCACAAGTTTGGTGGGCTCTCAGTCTCTGAACAAGTTGTACTTCAAAATCTCCGCACAAGTTTGGTGGGCTCTTTGTACAAATTTGGTGGGCTCTCAGTCTCTGAATAAGTTGTACTTCAAAATCTGTTTCAGAATCGCTGGCTTGGTGGGCTCGATTGTTGATGACATAGCCACACCAAGTTGAAGATGGTGAAGATGGTGGCGGCGGTTTCTTGTGCAGGTGAAGATGGTTAATTAGAAAGGTAATAAAAACGTACTGTAATTATACTTAAAGCAGATACCTCTAAAAATTTGCAAAAGTAATAAGATTAGGTTAATGAAAATTATTTTTTTAAAATTTCAATAATAAAAATTAATTTGTTACCTTAATTGAGTTCTTCTATTTGATGATGACAAGTCCAAAAGAAAATAAAATTGTTGATGATAGTGGATGATTCTCCTTGGCAGCGGCGGCTGTGGTGGGAAGGTGAGTGAAGAGAAATTTATTTTGCTTTTTTTGTTCGCAGGTTAGTGTGAAGAGTTGAGTGTTAGGTTTGATGTTACTTTTGAATTCAACTTTTATTTTTTTCTTTTTCAACGTTGATGTTGTATATTATTTTTATTTAAAAGTTTATTATTTTATTTTTTAAGGTTATATTAGGTATATTATATAATTAAAATAATATTTTGGACCTTATTTATCCAAACTTTTAAGCTAGACTTCTTAAGGCATGATTTGTTGGGTTATGGACCTAATTAGCAATTATCTCCACTTAAATATTGGTTATTTAAAATAAATAATATATGTACACATGCAATTTTCATATAAAAAATTGAAGGTGCTCAAATCTACGTAGAGCTCCCAGGATCTTCAATTTTCGAGAACCAGTTCTACATCCTACAAATATAGGGACGAATCTATTGAGTATTTTCTTTTGGAAGGATATGGTTATATAATTTGGGAAGAATAAAAAGATCAATATATAAGTTAAAGAGCCTAAAATTTAGGTTGTTTAAAGGGGCGTGGAAGGTGGGTGGAGGTTAAATTTTTTGTTGAAGCTCAATATCTATTTTTATTTTCGAACAAATTACTCATATACAGATCTAACAATCCCATATGCAATAGATGGACATGGGTCCTTAAGATTAATCAAACTAGGCCACGTTATTTGGCGACAAACTAAAAGCAACTAAACAACAAAGCTACGACAACAATGTATCCACTACACATGTCTCAGGTAGAATGTTCAAAAGTTAATCCACCTTAGCTTGGACTATACGTCTATACGCATATATATTTCTTGTTTCATAAATCATAAACCTTGTTGGACTCCATGTGCACCATGTTTGCTGCTGAGGTAAGCAACACAATTAGTCAATTACCTTTTATGTTTCTACAATTGTTTAAGGATGTGAGTTAATACAGGTAAATTTGTAAATTATCATAGCATATATGTGTGCAGGGCTTTCAGCTGAGAATATTTGCTTAAAATATGAAATATATTATAGTTATATGTAATAGGCTTTCATGTGTAATAGTTGGGAAAAAAAGGACGCACAACATACTTAAAGAAATTCGGAATCGGATAGGTATCTTTAATAATGATATCAAGATAAATAATATTTTAATTTGGTTCAGTTATTAGTACCCGATTCTGTTTCAAGTTAAATGTTTACTTAACAAATATAATTTGATTAAAAAAAAAAGGAAAAAGATACGGGAGTATAAAAAAATTGAGTGATGATATAAAGTGATAATATTTATTACCCCTAAACTTTTCACCCTTTTTCCTACATAAGAGATTACGTGACATGAAAGATTACATGAATGAAATGACAGGCAAAGAATAAAATAATTAAAAAATATAATTAAAAAAGTATTTAATTTAAATAATAAAATAATTAATAAAAATAAATAAATAAATTAATTATATGTCATGACATGTAATCTACCATATAGGAAGTGACAAAAGGGTGAAATAAATAGGGGTGACAAATATTATTACTCCATGATATATATCATCTAAAATCTTATCACCCAATAACGTTGCGTGAATTGGGTGGTTACAAATCTTTAATTAGATCAAGAAAATAAATAAATTAAAATTTTGTAACCAACCAATTCACGCCACGTAATTGGGTGGTATTTGGGTAGTATGATTTTAGATGGTATATATTGTTACTCAAAAAAATTTAAGAAAGAACAAATAGGTATATCTATACCTTAATTTGACATGTAAGCATTTAACGATTACTGAATTAACGATGTATTATAATAGTTGAATCAAAATGATACACTGAGTACTATTACTATAGTGCGCGTCATTAGCGACTAGTTTATTAGCGACGACATTCGTATAGTCGCTATTCATCGTCTTTAGCGACTAAAACTTTTCACCGACTACAAAAGTAGTTGTGTATGTTTTTTGTAATCATCGACTATGCAATGTAGTCTAATAAAGATGTAATCGATATAGGTTTTAATTTATCTTCTAGTTTAATAATTGATGTCCGAACATTATATATGTATGACAAGACTAAGTTTCTATATTCCCTGAATTAGACAAAGAAGAAGACTAAGTTTCTATATTCCCTGAATTAGACAAAGAAGAAAGATGAAAAGCTCCTTTATCTAAAGGGTGCCACTAACCAATGGTGAAGGTTAAGGCAAGAGATCAGAATAAAGCTGGGTCGTCCATTGTTCGTTTTAAGATAATAAAAGAACCAAAAAAGTCTAAACTTTTGCACTTCATCTCATTAACTTTTTATTTTATGGTGAAGTGTCTTCCAAATGGCTAGAATTTGTTCTTGATAAACCATATCGATATTGAATTGAAACTTAGCGAAGTTAAACAATTATCCTAAAAATAATCGGTTTATTATATTATTTTAAATTCAGCGAGTGAATCATTGATTAAACGACTCAATGTCAAGTACAACCTTCGCTGTATTATGGCTTGAGGTTGAAGCACTTTGAGTCTTTGATTGTTTTATCTTGTTAAATTTCTCATCGGAAACATAATTGCTAGTTTTTCTAATAAATGAAATTGAAAGAATTATTCCTTTTACCATTTCTGATAATCTTCTATATAACAAAAAGGAAGACTCTCCAATGTTATCAAAAGAAAAAGTTTCTACTTCAATTTTCATAAGTTTAATATACATTAAATTAGATGAAGGATATAGAAAGAAAACAAGGCTTGAGAAACCTATTCTTTTAGTCTACGGTTATATGGATTCCATGCATGTACAAAAGTTATGTGTTTTCTAATATGTTCAACTGTTTACTTAACTGAAATAACTTATACAAATATTTTAATGAAATGATTGAAAAAGTAAATTGGTGTAGAATCTTCAACTAAATTAATCTTCTGCGCACATGAAGAGAATAACAAAATGGATCTCTTAATACTTTATCGACAGACTAATCAACAAATAAGTGTTAAAATGTATGAAAAGCGCATCAAGTTTTTCCTGCCAAAAAGGTGTGATATGATATATTTATTTGCATGTAGTATATTTCCATTTTCTCAATCTTCTCTTCCCCAAACAACATGGAAGACTAGCAAATTAACAAACATCCATGGGACCAAGCTTTGATTAATTATTTGTTTTGCCTGTTTCATAAAATTGGCCGAGTCAAAAAAGGAAAAAATAATAAAAATAACAAAAGTTATGTCAGAGTTTTCATACTATAGTATATAGTCATGAAACCATAATATATACCCAAAAACTATGTGCTCTATACCGTTGGTATATACTATATCTTCAATGTAACTAACTTGTGGTTAAGGTTTCTTAATAGGAAACTTTTATTATATATTATTTCTGCCCATATAATGCATGCATATTTAAGTTTAATATTTTAAACATAAATATGTAAAGACAAACATAGATCAGAGTAACTCGGATCATTACTATTTTCATTACATAAATATGTCTTCCAAAAGTTTATGGGAAAACACATTTTAATTGACGGATTATAACTTTTTTTTCTTTTTTCCATACTGAAACATAAATGCCGATTTTATAACTTAATTAAAAAAGCAATTAAGCATCGACTATATATCTAGGAATCGCATATTCGTCTCTCGTGATACTAATTATAACTTTTATATAAGAAAGATGAATAATCTAATAATTAAGTGGCCGGCCCTTGGGCAAAGCCACCAAAGCGGCTGTTTTGGGCCTCACTTTTTTTTTTAAAATAAAAAAGAGTCCTAATTTTATCAAAATATACTTTTTATAGTTATAAAAAACTTAAACAAATTCTTACTTTAAGTAACTTAGCATATTTTTTTTCTTCGGCTGGTTCTAAGTGGTCAATCGGTTTCAACTTTCACTATTTACGACATGTAGGGCCTTATAATTTATAAAAATGTATTTATATAGTTTGAGATAAGAAAGGTAAAATTGAAAACTTCGACATGACATGAATAAATTTTTACCTTTGTTGCCGATGAAGTAAGAGAAATAGAAGCTGAAGAAGGTGAAGCAGAAAGACCAACGTCATAGACCATGGTACCATCTGGTTGAAACAAACCATAATTTCTCTCAGAAGTTGGTCCATCTTTCATATCTTCATTAAACAAACCAAACAAATAAACTTCCAATCTCATATTTTCTCTTAAAGGTGTCCCTTCATTTTCAAATTGCCTTTTTAACAAATTCCTATTATAAATCTCTGCATTTTCCATTGTTGCACCAACTTCATCATCATCACCTTTAGATGGCCAACCAGTCTCTGATATCTTCACTTCCATTTCCTCAAAACCCATTCGCGCTATTGCAAATGTTACAGCATCAACTTGTGCGTATAACATGTTATCATAATGTAGCTTTGTGTACGGATCTATCATTCCTGAATTAGGGTTGAATAATACATAGTTTAACGAAACGTTACTCGGGTTATCTTTGTATGCAAAATAAGGGTAAGCATTGATCCAGAATGGAGCTTTTGTGCTTGCCAAGAACTGTAGAATCTGTGGCATTATCGTGTTTAAATCACTTCGGAAACATCCAGATGATGGAGGATATGATTCTTCAAGAACTGATAATGAAGTTGGTGTTGAGACTTGAATGTATTGATCAAGACCTAATCTCACTAAAGCGCTGTGAATGTTAACCATGGCGGGTACGAGGTTGTTCATTAATGTCTTATCGTCATCATCATCTCCGGTGAAGACTTCATTACCGACGGCAATAGCTGTGATATTTGTAGCTGGCCAATATGGACTTATGTGAGTACTTACCCATTGAAGAGATTGTTGTGAATCTACTAATGTACCAAGCATTTCGTTTTCGATTGTGACTATAAGTTCAATGTTGGAATTTGCAAATGTCTTCAGAATTTGAGGATTTGTGTCGTAGATTCTAGTTTTTGTTATCTTCATTGATTGTAGAAGTTGAAGAACTTTATCAGGTGGTAATAAATTATTACCTACTTGACCATAATTGATGCCGAATGATACAACTTTTCTTGGAGAATCTAAAGCTGTTAAATAAATCCACAAAAAGTAATATATAGTATAAATTAACTACTCTATTTTGAAAATAAAAGAAACATAAATAACGATATGACGAAAAATTACCTGATGAGATAAGAGAGAAGAAAAGAAGAAAATGTGAGATAGGAATACTTCTTTTTTGAAGTATTTCCATGGAGATTGAGCTGGGGATTGGGAAAGGGGGAGGGATTAAGTCTCTTTGCTTCCTATATATGTATGGGCAAAAGGGAAACAGAAAAAGCATACTAAGATGATCAAAAGGGAAACAGAAAAGGCACACTAAGATAATAAAGGATTATCATAGGCGGAATACTTTATATATACGTACTAGCATTATTTTGTTATTAAGTACTCCAATTGGTTGGGTAACACTTCCATTCAATCACTAATACAAATATTTCTGCCTCAGTTAGTGCACGAAAACTGATTTAACCATTCACGTAAAAAAAAAAAAAAAAAAGCTCTTTTAACCATTACACTATTGACTGCCATTACTGTTGTCGCTAGTTGTAGGAGGTTAATGATCGCCACAAATATAAAAAAATCTTAAATAATTTTGAAAATCACAAAAGCGGTCGCTAGAAATGTGACATCTATTAGCGACCACAAAATTGGTCGCTAATGCTATTTATAAAAAAAAATTATACTGGCAACTAAGTAGGTGCCACTAACCTAGACGTTATGAGCGACCACTTAGAGGTTGGTAAAGGTAAGCCAGGAAAAAAATTAAAAAAATATAGCGACTATAAAAGTGGTCGCTGAAAGTTATTAAGAGCACTTGGGTGGTCAGTAAGGAAGTTTCTAGCGAGGAATTAAATATCTTTCAGTGTTCACGTTTGGCGGTCGCTAAAAGGCTGTGTAGTAAATATAGTGGATTGGGCAGAAATTTGTTTGAACCCTTACGTTCATATTTATTAAAATTCTTCCCAAAAAAAAAATCTTTCCCGATTTTAATTTCAATGGAGCTTCAATTTGCATTCAATGTTTCCTCTTCCGCAACCGGACACCACCAAGTAAACTCATTGGGACCCATTTCTACCATTTCATTGAGGTATTTCTTCACCTTTTTCATTAATGAAAACTTGCATAATTTAATTATTTATCCTTTATATTATGATATCTAATATGGTAATAGATATAGTTGTATAATATATGTAACTATGATTATTTGATAAAGTTTAAGGAATGTGTATCAATTATGGAAAATAAATTATGGTTTACAAATATGAAATTGATTAGATTAGTGTGATTTATGATAATCAATGATTATATTAGATTGATTGGTAATTTTTTTAAAGTCATGAATATAGTTGTATATATTAGATTAAATGTTAGTAATTTACACGATTTATTATCTAAATATTTGAACCATTTCGTTTACGATACAATGAAATCCAAATAGACGTGTCTAGCAATAAAGAGTGCATTAAATACAAAAACAAGAGTACTTTAGTTTTTTTGATGATGTAAAGAGTTTCATACAATTTATTTCAAAACATATGGGTAGTTCAAATGTGATTCAATATCCGTCTAATTAGTCCAATATTAATGATAAAAAAATTCATGAGGTTAAGGCGGATAGTTTGAGAAATTGATTTTGATCGACATATGAAATTTAGAATTTGCATGGTATAGTAGAACTTGTGCGTTCGAATGATCTTTCGAATAGTGTAGATGAGAAGATGATGAATGTGATAGATGATTTGAGAGATATTTTCAGGTTTTTCCCGATGAACATACCTTACCAGCATGGTCTCAAGACTCTAACAAGATTTTAAAGAGTTTGGGTGTAGATTACAAAGTAAATGATATTTGTTTGAACAACTGTAATTTGTATCGAGATGATTATAGATCATTAGAGGTATGTCTAGTTTGTAGTTATCTAGGTGGGACACAAAGAAGGGGAAAAGAGTGTCGCAAAAGAAATTACATTTTTTCACATCACCCCGAGATTACAACGATGGTACGCATCTAGACATACTGCAAAGGAGATGATTTGACACAAGATTGGGAGATATATAGACGAGAAAATTTTGTGTTATCCGATTGATAACCATAGTTGGAAGATCTTTGACGAGCGTCACACATAGTTTTCTATGGAGGTTCGTAATGTTCGTTTTTTCTTGACATTTGATGGTTTTCGCCCATTTTTACGACATAACAATCATGTTTTCAATTATATTGACTATCTGAACTTACCATCGTGGTTATGCATGAAAGTATCGACACTCATGTTACAATTATTGATTCATGGTTCGCGTTCTCCCGGGAAAGATTTAAATGTATTCCTCCAGCCTATGATAGATGAGTTGAGCATATTATGGGATCAAATGCATCCTACTCATGATGCAGATAAGTAGGAAGTGTTAGTGTTGCCTGCTTGTGTAGTTTATAAATTTAATGATTATCCAGTGAAATCGTACACATCGGGTTAGCCTGGTCAAGGTTACAGGGCGTGTCTGGAGGGCATGGATTTTACTCCTTCCCTTCGAGTTAAAAAAGGGATGGTGTATTTTGATTCCAGGCGATGGTTACCACTTCCACATCTGTTTCGTAAGAAACATGACTTTGTATCCGAAGAGCGATTATAGAGCTTCTCCTAGGATAGTCCCGTCAGTATCCACACAGAACTTGACGGTTTGACCTTTGTGTTCCCGGGATAACAAAAGGATTTTGGTCCAAGTAATCAAGAGAACGGGTATTCAATAATTTAATTCAAAGAAGAAGAGTATATTCTACGAGTTAGATTATTAGTCGGAAAACTTGTTAAAACACATCATCGAAGTTATGCATTGCGATAAGAATATATGGGATAACTTAATTGGTACATCTGTGGGTTTTGACGGAAAAATTAATAAAGATAACATGAAGACGAGACTAGATTTGAAGGATCTGGGCTTTGAGAGAAATTGTGTCTGTTTATAGATGTGAAGGGTAGGGTGATGCAACCGAAAGAAAAGTATGCGATGAGGTCAGATAAGCAAAAGGTTTTTCTTGTTTGGCTGAAGGCTCAAAAGTTTCGTGATAGTTTTGAGTCAAGTTTGAGAAATAATATTGTAATTGATTTTGGGAAGATCATCGAATTGTATCCCATGAGTGTCACATGGTTTAGTTCTTGTTTGTTGTTAGTGTTTCGGAGTTGTTTGATAAAGATGTTAGTGATGCCATCATGGGTTTTCATACTATTTTATGTATGGTTTGTAAACAGAATTTGTGTATCTTTGAATTGGAAAAAGGAAAAAATGATGTTATTATTCTGATGTGCCAGCTTGAGATGATATCCCACAAGTTTTTTTTTTAATATCGTGCTTCATCTAGTTGTACGACGTATCACTACTTGTTGGACCAGTCCATATGTGTTGGATGTACCCGTTCGAGCGATATTTAATGAAGTTAAAGGAGTATATACAAAACGCAATAAGGTCAGAATATATGATAGCCGATAGTTATGTTGTGGAGGATACTTTGACTTTCATATCACTTTGTCTCAAAAGAGGAAAACCCAAGTTTAATGATCCTGGAAGATATGCCGATCTATTGCCAGAACTAAGAGAGATATCGATTTTCAAAAGTCAATCTCACCTAGTCGGAAGAAACATATTTGTCTGTCTTCCCCAAATTGACAATGACAAGCTTGTTTGGTCATTCTACGATCTTGTGATGAGTATCAAGTTTATATAAATTATGTTCTTTATTATCCATATCCATTCTTACTTTCTTATTCTTATTAATCTTGTATTGCAAATATTTTGTGTTTTAGGGAATACAAGCTGATACTGGTTGCAGATGGTCATGCCGATGTGAAAAATGTCGTCAAATTATATTTTACAACAAGTTCTTAGAGAAGGTAAAATATATATAAAATCAAATTATTAATCAAGATAGTGAAACTCACTATTTTTTCTATTGATAGATTTTTTACATGAAGGAAGCATGCGACCCAGTTGTAACCATAGAATTCCAGTATGTGTCTATTGATTCCTACCATACTATGTGGAAACATGATTTGTGTATCATAAATGGGGTGAAATGGGTAACGTATGAGAAGGTGAAAATATGTTACTACGGAGTGTGGGGCTTGCTAAAGGTGTTCATTAGTATGAGGAATTGGTCAATGAATTCAAGGTATGTTCGCAAAATAGTTTTTCGGTAATAGTGTTTTATAAGTGGTATTGCATTGGAAAAGGAAGAATACAAAGCAAACACAGTGTGACCATAATCAATACTAGTTCATACTAGTACAAAGATGAACCGTGTATTCTTAGGAAACAAGAAAAAAGGTGTTCTACATTGATGATTTAGTTCCCACTAAGGGATCATGATGCGGTTCGTGGAAAGCTCTTTGGGAAGTGAGAAATCATCACAGTTGGAGTGTAGATGTTTTGGGTGTCGATAGTTGTTACCTCTGAGTTGATACCTGTTGTGAATATCTCTGCAAAGATAGATGGATTGAGCATGAATGGTGGAGAATACACCGAAGTCATCCAAAAAGGATTGGAGCACGATTCAACTATTATAGATAATAAGGAAGAGCCAGACGATACTTGGGAAAAGTACACAGATGAGATTGATGTCCACTAGACGATGCATATAAATAGTGATGATGAGTTTATTTTGTTGAGAAGGACATATACGGGACAAACTAGTAGTATAAGTTAATTAAAACATCTCGTGTCATGTTGCTCAGCTTAAATAGAAAATTCTACTAACCTTTTTTCTGTCAAATATAAAGGTCCATTCTCTTCAATTAATAAATAATTAAATCTTGCACCTGAAGGTTTAAAAAACCATCTACACGAGTTGCTGTCTGCTTTCTCTACGAGCCTATACACAATAGGGTATATGCAATTATTCCCATCAATTCCTACATCTGTCAAAATTGCCCTAGGATGTAGACCCTTTAAGTGACATTGATGTTTCTATATTTGTGATAGAATAATCTAGTCACAAGATATCATTTTAGGTTCATTATGTGCTTAGCTGATGGATTGTCCCCTTCATATGATAATTTCTTGTTTATTGACTTATTTTGGAGATTTGTTACTTTTAGAGCATTTTAGGTGTAATTTGTGTGTTAAGTTTGAAACTCTTAGGTTACAAGGATGATATTAGATTCCAAATCATGTAAAAAAATCTGAGGAAAAAATATCAAATAAGAAAGCAAGAGTTAAAGGACAGAGAAGTCATTTTTAGAAAGTGTAAGAGGTGTTGGACAGATTAGAAGCGAATAGTTTTTTATTCCACGTGATATTAACAAATAATTTGGAGGAACCATTTTTTATCAAGCTAGGACTCTGAGTTAGGAACACGTGGCCGCTTACGGTTTGTGATTTGGAGTTATAACAAAGAACTTATGAATTTTGCAGCTTGCATGACTTGAACCAGTCCACTCTTGGAAGAAAACGTGTTTGAGTTGGATTAGGCCACTTAAACCTAACACATGACCCATAAAACGACCATGAACACACACACACACACACACACACACACACATATATATATATATATATATATATATATATATATATATATATTTGACATTAGATACAAGTCCTTGCCAGTCCTTGCATAGTTTTACTCAGAATTTTCCACTAGAGAGAGAGAGAGAGAGAGAGAGAGAGAGAGAGAGAGAGAGAGCAAGTCGATAGAGGAGGAAGACAACAGAGGCTGGAGCTCTACAACAACACTTCTGCATCCTTCCACCGCTACCATTAGGGTAAACTCTATTAGATTCCTAGCTTAACTATGTTTCTAACATATTTAATCTTAAGTTTTAATCTGTTTATTATAAACAGTATTCTAAAACAAGGCCGCCTAGGCGATCCAAAGTACGATCCGCCTAGAATTTTTCTTGAATGTGGCTCAAAGGTTCGTCGACGTACTATCAAATTAATAAATTACCCAATCGAATCAATGGGTCACCCAACCCGAATACTACCTAGCATGCTAGCCCATAAATAACTAATTCAATTTAATTCAACTCAACTCATAAACAATGTAAAGAAAGAACTACATAAATTAGAGTTTGAACGCGCGAAAAAAAGAAGAAGGTAGGGTTTTTTTTCAAATTTCAAGTCTAGATTTCATAAATGAGTAATGCTAGATATCACCAAAAAAGTAATCACTCAAATATTACACATAATGTGTATCTTGGGTGGTCGAATTATACAGTTTCTCTTTCTTGGCTACTCTTTTCTCTCTCTTAAATGATTGGACCACACAGGATGGTGATATTCAGGTGATAACTTTTTAGGTGATACCTAACGTTACTCTAAATTGATCTATTTTAAGTGTAAATATTATTTAAATCAATATATTAGTAATATATATTTAATATAAAATAATATAAAAACTGTTTAAATAAAACCGTCTAAATTTCAATTAATTAGCGGCCTCACCATCTAAACAGATGGAACACACCAATATACGATAGAAGTCTAATCCTCCGCTTAATAGTAGAAAGATAAATGGTGCATTTCCTCTTTTGTTTTCAATGAAAAATTCTCCTTTTGAGAAAATATGCTTTCTCCTGTGGCATATATGGAAATCTAGAAATGACAGTAAATACAAATTTACTAAGGTTGACCCGATGGTAACTCTTGAGAAAGCATATATAGAATGGAACAGTTACAAAAATACAACACCTCGTGATGTTAATACTAAACTGAAGGTTAAAAAAATCATTGAAAAAGATGATAATATTACAAATGTGAATGAAATGGGTAAGGAAAATATAACTGATGATGAAATGAATCCAAAAAGTGGATGGATTCCTCCTCCAAAATTTTTTATTAAGATAAATGTGGATGCAGCTTTTGCTAATAACAAAGCTGCAATTGCTTGTGTTAACATGGACAATAATGGCTAAATTTTGGATAGCAATGCTTGGAATGTGAATGTGGAATCTCCTATAGAAGCTGAAGCCCTTGGCATACTCAAAGCCTGCGTAATTGCTCGTGATTTGAAGACTAATAGAGTGATTATTGAAGGTGATTGTCAAAGGATTATGCTTCCATTAGAGAGGAACATTTTTATTCATATTCCAAAAATTTGTAATATCATTAACAGTATTTATTTCATTTCTGAGTTGTGTAATCCTATCTTTAGATGGACTAATAGAGATAGTAATATGCTAGCTGATGGATTAGCCCAAAGAAAGCTTCTTAGCAACTCTTTTGGACCACAATCTATTGTGAATCCTAGTAGGCTAGTTAGAACTAGTAACTCTCAAGCCTCTCTTTCGGGAATCGGCTAATTTTGTAACCGGTTTTAGTAATTTTTAATATATTATGTTTGGAAAAAAAAAAAAAAAAATTCTCCTTTTGAAAAAAGAAGGTAATTTGTACCGCTAGGATAAACCAGAGTAAACACTCCAATGACAATATAAATACCTCCCCCTTTGAAAACCTCGTGTGGCCAAGAGAGCAGTAATGGAGCTTCCATTAGCGTTCCGTGAACGTTTGGAGCAAATGGAGCACACCAAAAACCAACGCCTCTCTCTCCTTCAAGCTGAGAAAGATCTTCAAAACATCAAGTCTCAAATATTATCTTCTAACCTATCCAACATCACAGCCGTTGAATATCGTTGTCTCAAGCTCGATCGTACCATCGCTTCCCAACACCTCATCATCTCCTCTCTCGACTCACATAATCACCGTCTTGATTCCGTTTACAAAACCAGTCTTCAACATCTTAGGTACATTTTTACTCACCCTCTTCTTGATTTTTCATATTATTTATTTAATTATCATCCTATAACTCACCATTATCCTTTATTGTTGAGTATTAGTAGTAGAGAGAGGTAAAAATTAAATTATTGACATTATCTCTGTGAATTGCTCGGTTAGTCCCTCCCTCTGTTAAGTGAAATTGCCTAATTTTGAATGCCCCTGTTTATATAGTTTTAATTCTACTCAAAACTCAATAGATGATTTGGTATGTTCACATCTAACCTTAGTGCCCATGAATTTATCTATATATCTTATGTGTTGTGCGAGCCTATAGCTTATAAATTTCCTTGAAGTGTTAAAGACATTTTCTCGTGGAAATGTTGAATTTTTGAGAAAGTAACTATATATAGGATTTTGAAGAGTGAGATAGGGGAGTTAGAAGAGCTGGAGAAAGAGAGACATAAATATTACAATTTGGAAAGTCAAGAAATGAATGAATTTAAGGCACAAAAGGATGCTTTCTCTTTAGAATGTCAAGTGCAAATAGAGGAGTTAAAGAGTCATTTAAACAAGGTTTCTTTAATTTCAAACTCATTTTCTTAGCAGTCTCATTTGTTTGTTTCATTTGCTATTTATATGTTTAAATCTTTTAATCAGCTGAAGACCAGATTCTCAGAACTTCAAGGAAATGTTAACTATTCAAATAATAGTGAAATAGCTGCAGCTGAGATGAAAAAAACCGAGCTTCTGTCTGTAAAAGAGAATGTGAATAGAAAAGTTGCTTCAAATTATCGTTTAAGAGAGCAGTTACGAAAGCAACTTCAAAATTTAATGGAAGGTGATGATCGTGAGAGAAAGAGATTATGTCAGAGTGTTCATAACAATTGTAAATAATCGCAAACTTAGAATTGTTCGAGTAATGTAGTTACAATTTAGAAAACGCATTATATTTTTATTATTGTGACACTGTTATACGTATATAGTATATATATATATTCATAACATGGCATGGTACTGTGCTTTTATTACACACAAACACGATTGAGACTTATAATAGAATTTATAGGATTTGAGACTTCGAAACACGTTTACGATATTCTGAGAGTGCCCACAATGGATAAATGTTCCTGTACTGTGCATAATGCAGCATACAGTTTTTCGTAAACACACCAGTGATTTCCTGTGACAATAATTCTATACTTTTAGTGACTTGTATCAGTAAATATTATAGAGATAGAGAGAAAGAAACTCTATTTGAACTGACCTGTTGAGGAAAATCACCATCATCCATTTGCGCATTAATCAATAATTTTGCTGCTCTATGCAAAGGAGTTGGATCCCTCTCAGCCTATATATAATGAAGCAGAAAAACATAAAAAAGGTAATAGGAATTGAAGAGAAATTCAAAATTATATTTGTTACAGACCTGGCCAGCGTACATTAGACCTAACATTGCCCATGATGTTTGTACTAGATTTGTTCGATTACCTTCAAGTGGTGTGTATTTCTGGTTTCACATATGTACTAACATTAGAATAGACATAAATATTTCCTTATCATTTTTATTCAATGGGTTTACTATAATGGAAACAAATGTTTAGCTTACCATGGTTGGGCATGATTTAAGGCTTTCTCCCCAACCACCTTCTTTGTTTTGTGTTGACAAGTAAAATTGGACAGCTTTACGAATCACTTTACTATTTGTGTAGGTCTTTCCAGCTGCAGTCAAACCTGCTAAGGCATACATAGTGCCATAAAGAAAGCAGATTCCCCAACATCCATACATATCATATTTTAAATTACATTACATTACATAAAATGTCGAAATACCCCCAACTCACCCCTTCTGTTACATATATCATTAAGGTTAGAATTGTCAGAACATGGCGGGTATTTTTCCCTTATAAAACCATAGGCAGCACGAACTTTGTATTTTTGGGTAAATACCAAATATACCCCCTGAATTTTGACAAAAGGTTAAAAACACCCTTATGGTTTTAAAAAGGGAGAAATACCCCATGTGGGTTTTCAACCATAGGAGGTATGTTGGAAAGGTGATTCTTGGGTAATAAATACCAAAAATACCATATGGTATGGCAAAAGGTCTAAAATACCCCTATGGTGTAAAAAAATTTGGTCCTCCAACGACAAAAATGAAGTCAGATGATCATATGGGTAACTTTTAAAGTTCGAGGTCTAAGCCTACAAATGGTCTATAGTTCAGGGACTATTTGGGGAATAATTAAGGAAAATTTCCATAAGGTCCTTGACCTATAGGTCATTCATCGATTTTGTACTCCAACTTCATAAGTTACCCAAAAAATGGCCTATACGACTGTTAAGTCCACGAGGGAGCGGGTATTTTTTGCAATTATTAATCCAAAAAATTACCCAAATGGTCCTCCTAACTTTGTTTTTACCACAGCTGGACTTACCGCAGGTAGTTTCGAAATTATTAATATAGAGAATTCCACTAATACCGGTTTGGTCCTCAGAGATAAAAACAGACCTAACATTTGAAGTTCGAGGACAAACTCCTATAGTTCAGGGAACATTTGGGTGATTTTTGAAATATTAAAAGTTTTATCTTCTATAAAGCTCATGCTCAATTGAAACTTTTTCTCAGATAAGATTGCACTCATGCTCAATTGGAATCAGTTAAAATCAAAATAATCTTAATGAAAAACTAAGTGTTTGTAAATAGTTTTGATTTAATAGTGATTGGCTATAATTTGGACTCTAAATTCATATTGGTGTTTGTATAGAATTTTAAGTTTATAATCTTTTAAAGTCGGTTAATTACAGTTAATAGTCCACCTGGCCACTTTTTAAAAGAGATTGGCTAAATATTAGAATCCTATTAGAATCCAAACTCGCAAAAATTAAAAAAAAAAAGTCGAATCCTATATGTAATAGGACAACTACAAAGCTCTATATATACAACAATCCTTCTATTTGGAGAAGTATCACAATTCACAACCATTCTCCTTCGATATTAAAAACAAAAAAGAATCACTTTCTCCATTTACATTAATAACATGGCAACAATTGCAAGCAAACACGTAATTGTTCGTGAGGTTTGGCAAGCAAATTTAGAATACGAAATTAAACTAATTGAAGCATTAATGAGCATGTAATACTCAACATTAAATGTATACGATAACTCCTCCTGACATCTTAAACTTTTGGGAGAATCGGTTATCTAACATGGTATCAGAGCATAGATCCATAAGAGGTCACTGGTTCGAGTCTTTCCGTCGTCATGACATGAATCTAGCTTGCACGTGACGGGCGTATTGAGAATGTAATACTCATATATAATGTATAAGATAATCCCGCTTGACAGCTTAAGCTTTTTGGAGAATTGGTTGTCTAACATGGTATCAGAGCCTATATCCATAACAGGTCGCAGTTTCGAGTCTTGTCATCGTCACCCAATTAAAAAATGCACGTAAAAAAGACTAGACATGCAAAAAAATGACATGTCTAACAAGCATCTCTTTCAAAATTCCCATATGCTTCCTTAGACACCGAGTTTCCAGGTGTTGTTTTTTCCTACAATAGCTTACGCAAGTCCTTCTGAAATCTATAAAAATATGAAAAAATGTAGATGTTTTGCATCTAATTCAACTCGGTCTCACTCTATCCGATGAACAAGGAAATTTACCCACCTTTAATACAGATTTCTCCTTCATATGGCAGTTCAATTTTAGAGAATTTGACGTGTATTCTGATCTTCAGAATCCTGTTTCCATTGATTTGCTTAGATCTCAAGGTATCAATTTTTTTAAAACGGGTACGCTCCTATCAAGTCCTATGATTCTACTTTTTTGAACCTTGGTGCTCAAGTTTCATGGTTCTGAGAAGAAGATATCAACTTGGATCACGTTTCATAGTAATTATGATTTCAGATATTTGATCAGGATGTTGACTCAAAAAGACTTGCCTGATGATCTGGATACTTTTATGAGGTTGGTAGAATGTTATTTCATTGGTTCAGAAGTTTATGTTATGAAGGAGATGATCAAAACTTGTGGGTTTCACGGTGGTTTGGAAGCAGTTTCCAAGTCACTAAAAGTTGGTCGTGTTGTTGGAAAAAGTCACCAAGCTGGACCGGATAGTTTACTTACCATGCAAGCTTTTATGCAATTGAAAAAAAATATATTTTTGTAAAAATCCAAGGTGGAAAGAAGAGTTCAATTAGAAACTTTATAGCTTTGTGTGATAATATTTTTATGTGTCAAACTTATTCTAATTTATTAAATTTTATATCAATTTGATTTGTTTTACTCTTACTTTTAATTATTATCCAGTAATTATATTTTGAGTGAGAATTTTATGTTTGTATATTGTTTTGATGTTGGACCCTTTAAAGCTGAGTATTTGGCAAGGATTTTTATCTAAATTTTCGGTTCAACACTGACAACTTTATGTTTCAAACTACATATTCTTGATTACGATCTTCAAAATAAATTTTCTATATCTTTCTTTGAGATAGAGGTAGAGTCTATGGTTGTTTACTTACTTTAGTGACAATAATACCCCTCACATGTATCCAATTGATGATTTGGATTCAACCGAAGGTTTGCCCATGGAGAGTTGAAGCATTTGCCTTTATATTAAAAAAGCTTGATATTCAAGTGGAAGCATTTTTCTTGAGAAGATGTTTTACAAGTTTAAATAGTATGTCAATGTGGATAGTTCTCTTGTGCACTTCATTGAGCTTGATAACTGAAAAATTCACTATATTTTTATCGATTTAAATCCCTTGTAAAAGCATGCCATTTATCATATACTTGATACCAGTCTCGGGTCCCTTACAATCTTCAAAACGGATTGCAGAACCAACTTCTTCCCCTAATCTGCACCTGCATTCTTCAGAGACTCTTTTTGTGACAGACATAACGGCTACTTTACGAGGCTGAATACTCTCGATCATACCCTTTGTACTGTATGCGGTTTCAGCTAAATAATGATTCACTTGAGTCGTTTTAACAAACCTCGTTTCTCCGATTATTACCAAAACTTGATTTTCTTGAACAACTTTGATAAGCTCATTTTTTAGTTTATTGATAGGAAGAGTTTGTCTTTGTTCTCGTAGAGAAAGCTTCTAGCTTTGACCAAAAGCCAACACTTCTCCGTATGTGTCTTTTTTCTACTCTGTCATGTCGTAAGCTAATAACTCAACAGCTCGTAAATCCTGTGCCAGGTGTCACTCACTTTATGTCCGTTAACTGAGATGATTACTTTGACGTGAACTTCTTCATCCCTACTCTGGCATTTGTGAATAAGCAGAAGACACTGCATGGTATTTAACGTTAGTTTGGCCGATACACAAAGATCTTGTTGATTATAAGAAGTCAACTGAAGTACCTTCAACCCTTGAGCAGTGCAGTCATAAACGGTTCAACCATGATCTTGATCAGAAAAAGTCCACGATCCTTTAGTATAGTGGCGATACATGCTTTTGAAGTCCCTTTTAGGATTTTCTTTGACTTGTGATTCTTTTATGAAAAAGTGTGCCTTTTTAAGACAATCCCCAATTCCCCATATTCCTCGACCATTTCACTTGCTATAATTGCTTCAGTGGCACTTTTTAAAAAAGATTGGCTAAATATTAGAATCCTATTAGAATCCAAACGCGCCGAATAAAAAAAAAAGTGGAATCCTATATGTAATAGGACAACTACAAAGCTCTATATATACAACAATCCTTCTATTTGGACAAGTATTACAATTCACAACCATTCTCCTTCGATATTAAAAACGAAAAAAAATCACTTTCTCCTTCTACATTAATAACATGGCAACAATTGCAAGTAAACACGTGATTGTTCGTAAGGTTTGGCAAGAAAATTTGGAATACGAAACTAAACTAATTGAAGTATTAATGAGCATGTAATACTCAACATTTAATGTATACGATAACTCCTCATGACAGCTTAAGCTTTTGGGAGAATCTGTTATCTAACATGGTATCAGAGCCTAGATCAATAAGAGGTCGCGGGTTCGAGTCTTGCTGTCGTCGCCTAATTTAAAAAAATCACGTAGCAAAGACTAGACATGCAAAAAAATGACATGAATCTAGCTTGCACGTGTGAGCGTATTGAGCATGTAATACTCATATATAACGTATAAGATGATCCCTCCTGACAGCTTAAGCTTTTGGGAGAATTGGTTGTCTAACATGGTATTAGAGCCTATATCCATAAGAGGTTGCGGGTTCGAATCTTGCCGTCGTCACCCAATTTAAAAATTCACGTAGGATAGACTAGACATGCAAAAAAAATGACATGAATCTAGCTTGCACTCGAGAGGGCGTAATGAGCATGTAATACACAATATATAATGTATAAGATTACCCATCCTGACAACTTAAACTTTTGAGAGAATCGGTTTTCTAACAAACATCTCTTTCAAAATTTCCATATGCTTCCTACGACACTGAGTTTCCAGGTGTTGTTTTTCCTACAACAACTTACGCAACTCCTTCTGAAATGTATAAAAATATGAAAAAAATAGATGTTTTGCATCTAATTTAACTTGGTCTCACTCTATCCGATGAACAAGGAAATTTACCCACCTTTAATACAGATTTCTCCTTCATATGGCAGTTCAATTTTAGAGAATTTGACGTGTATTCTGACCTTCAGAATCCTGTTTTCATTGATTTGCTTAGATCTCAAGGTATCATTTTAAAAAAAAACAGGTACGCTGGTATCAACTCCTATGATTTTGCCTACTTTTTTGAACCCTGGTGCTCAAGTTTCATGGTTCTGAGAAGAAGATATCTACCTGGATCCCGTTTCATAGTATTTATGATTTCGGATATTTGATCAGGATGTTGACTCAAAAAGACTTGCATGATGATCTGGATACTCTTATGAGGTTGGTAGAAGGTTATTTCATTGGTTTAGAAGTTTATGATATGATGGAGATGATCAAAACTTGTGGGTTTCACGGTGGTTAGGAAGCAGTTGCCAAGTCACTAAAAGTTGGTCGTGTTGTTCGAAAAAGTCACCAAGCTAGACCAGATAGTTTACTTACCATGCAAGCTTTTATGCAATCGAAAAAAAATATATTTTTGTAAAAATCCAAGGTGGAAAGAAGAGTTAAATTAAAATCTCTATAGCTTTGTGTAATAATATCTTTATGTGTCAAACTTAATTATAATTTATTAAATTTTATATCAATTTGATTAGTTTTACAGTTACTTTTAATTATTATCTAGTAATTATTTTTTGAGTGAGAATTTTATGTTTGTATATTGTTTTGATGTTGGACCCTTTATAGCTTTGTATTTGGCAAGGATTTTTATCTATATTTTCGGTTCAACACTGACAACTTTATGTCTCAAACTACATATTCTTAATTATGATCTTCTAAATAAATTTTCTATATCTTTCTTTGAGATAGAGGTAGAGCCTATGGTTGTTTACTAATTTTAATGACAATAATACCCATCACATGTATCCAATTGATGATTTGGATTTATCCGAAGGTTTTCCCATGGAGAGTTGAAGCATTTGCCTTTATATTAAAAAAGTTTGATATTCAAGTGGAAGCATTTTGCTTGAGAAGATGTTTTACAAGCTTAAACAATATGTCAATGTGGATAGTTCTCTCGTGCACTTCATTGAGCTTGATAACAAAATAATTCACTATATTTTTATCGATTAAAATCCCTTGTAAAAGCATGCCATTAATCTTATACTTGATACCAGTCTCGGGTCCCTTACAATCTTCAAAACGGATTGCAGAACCAACTTCTTCCCCTAATCTGAACCTGCATTCTTCGGAGACTCTTTTTGTGACAAACATAACAACTACTTTACGAGGCTGAATACTCCCGATCATACCCTTTATAGTGTACGCGGTTTCAGATAAATAATGATTCACTTGGGTCGTTTTAACAGAACCCATTACTCCGATTATTACCAAAACCAGATTCTCTTGAACAGCTTTGATAAGCTCATTTTTCAGTTTATTGATAGGAAGACTTTGTCTTTGTTCTTGTAGAGAAAGCTTCTAGCTTTGACCAAAAGCCAACACTTCTTCGTATGTGTCTTTTTTCTACTCTGTCATGTCGTAAGCTGATAACTCAACACCTCATAAATCCCGTGCCATGTGTCACTCACTTTATGTCCGTTAACTGAGATAATTACTTTGACGTGAACTTCTTCATCCCTACTCTGACATTTGTGAAAGAAGCAGAAGACACTGCATGGTATTTAACGTTAGTGAGGCCGATACACAAAGATCTTGTTGATTATAAGAAGTCAACTAAAGTACCTTCAACCCTTGAGCAGTGCAGCCAGAATTGGTTCAACCATGGTCTTGATCAGAAAAAGTCCATGATCCTTTAGTATAGTGGAGATACATGCTTTTGAAGTCCCCTTTAGGATTTTCGTTGACTTGTGATTCTTTTATGAAAAAGTGTGCCTTTTTAAGACAATCCCCAATTCCCCATATTCCTCGACCATTTCACTTGCTATAATTGCTTTGGTGGCACTTTTTAAAAGAAATTGGCTAAATATTAGAATCCTATTAGAATCCAAACCCGCCGAATCAAAAAAAAGTCGAATCCTATATGTAATAGGACAACTACAAAGCTCTATATATACAACAATCCTTCTATTTGGACAAGTATCACAATTCATAACTATTCGCCTTCGATATTTAAAACGAAAAAGAATCACTTTCTCCTTCTACATTAATAACATGGCAACAATTGCAAGCAAACGCGTGATTGTTCGTGAGGTTTGGCAAGCAAATTTAGAATACGAAATTAAACTAATTGAAGCATTAATGAGCATGTAATACTCAATATTTAATGTATACGATAACTCCTCCTGACAACTTAAGCTTTTGGGAGAATCGGTTATCTAACATGGTATCAGAGCCTAGCTCCATAAGAGGTCGCGGGTTCGAGTCTTGCCATCGTCGCCTAATTTAAAAAAAAATCACGTAGCAAAGACTAGTCATTCAAAAAAATGACATGAATCCAGCTTGCACGCGAGGGCATGTAATACTCAATATATAATGTATAAGATTACCCCTCCCGACAACTTAAGATTTTTGGAGAATCGGTTGTCTAACAAATGAGCATGTAATACTCAATATATAATGTATAAGATTACCCCTCCCGACAACTTAAGCTTTTTGGAGAATCGGTTGTCTAACAAGCATCTCTTTCAAAATTTCCATATGCTTCCTTCGACACTGAGTGTCCAGGTGTTGTTTTTCCTACAACAGCTTACGCAACTCCTTCTGAAATGTATAAAAATATGAAAAAAATATAGATGTTTTGCATCTAATTCAACTCGGTCACACTCTATCCGATGAACAAGGAAATTTACCCACCTTTAATACAGATTTCTCCTTCATATGGCAGTTCAATTTTAAAGAATTTGACGTGTATTCTGACCTTCAAAATCCTGTTTCCATTGATTTGCTTAGATCTCAATGTATCAATTTTTAAAAAAACAGGTACGCTGTTATCAAGTCCTATGATTTTGCCTACTTTTTTGAACCTTGGTGCTCAAGTTTAATGGTGCTGAGAAGAAGATATCTACCTGGATCACGTTTCATAGTATTTATGATTTCGAATATTTGATCAGGAGGTTGACTCAAAAAGACTTGCCTAATGATCTGGATACTTTTATGAGGTTGGTAGAAGGTTATTTCATTGGTTTAGAAGTTTATGATATGAAGGAGATGATCAAAACTTGTGGGTTTCACAGTGGTTTGGAAGCAGTTGCCAAGTCACTAAAAGTTGGTCGTGTTGTTGGAAAAAGTCACCAAGCTAGACCGGATAGTTTACTTACCATGCAAGCTTTAATGCAATTGAAAAAATATTTTTTTGTAAAAATCCAAGGTGGAAAGAAGAGTTCAATTACAAACTCTATATCTTTGTGTAATAATATCTTTATGTGTCAAACTTATTATAGTTTATTAAATTTTATATCAATATGATTTGATTTACTGTTACTTTTAATTATTATCCAGTAATTATTTTTTGAGTGAGAATTTTATGTTTGTATATTGTTTTGATGTTGGACCCTTTAAAATTGAGTATTTTACAAGGATTTTTATCTATATTTTTGGTTCAACACTGACAAATTTATGTCTCAAACTACATATTCTTAATTATGATCTTCTAAATAAATTTTCTATATCTTTCTTTGAGATAGAGGTAGAGCCTATGGTTGTTTACTTATTTTAATGACAATAATACCCATCACATGTATCCAATTGATGATTTGGATTTATCCGAAGGTTTGCCCATGGAGAGTTGAAGCATTTGCCTTTATATTAAAAAAGTTTGATATTCAAGTGGAAGCATTTTGCTTGAGAAGATGTTTTACAAGCTTAAACAATATGTCAATGTGGATAGTTCTCTCGTGCACTTCATTGAGCTTGATAACAGAATAATTCACTATATTTTTATCGATTAAAATCCCTTGTAAAAGCATGCCATTTATCATATACTTGATACCAGTATCGGGTCCCTTACAATCTACAAAACGGATTGCAGAACCAACTTCTTCCCCTAATCTGAACCTGCATTCTTCGGAGACTCTTTTTGTGACAGACATAACAGCTACTTTACGAGGCTAAATACTCCCGATCATACCCTTTGTGGTATACGCGGTTTCAGCTAAATAATGATTCACTTGGGTCGTTTTAACAGAACCCGTTACTCCGATTTTACCAGAACATGATTTTCTTGAACAACTTTGATAAGCTCATTTTTTAGTTTATTTATAGGAAGACTTTTTCTTTGTTCTTGTAGAGAAAGCTTCTAGCTTTGATCAAAAGCCAACACTTCTCCGTATGTGTCTTTTTTCTACTATGTCATGTCGTAAGCTAATAACTCAACACCTCGTAAATCCCGTGCCAGGTGTCACTCACTTTATGTCCGTTAACTGAGATAATTACTTTGACGTGAACTTCTTCATCCCTACCCTGGCATTTGTGAAAGAAGCAGAAGACAGTGTATGGTATTTAACGTTAGTGAGGCCGATACACGAAGATCTTGCTGATTATAAAAAGTCAACTGAAGTACCTTTAACCCTTGAGAAATGTAGTCATAAATGGTTCAACCATGATCTTGATCTAGAAAAAGCCCATGATCCTTTAGTATAGTGGCAATACATGCTTTTGAAGTCCCCTTTAGGATTTTCTTTGACTTGTGATTCTTTTATGAAAAAGTGTGCCTTTTTAAGACAGTCCCCAATTCCCTATATTCCTCAACCATTTCACTTGCTATAATTGCTTCAGTGGAGATTGGCTAAATATTAGAATCCAAACCCGCCGAATAAAAAAAATAGTCGAATCCTATATGTAATAAGACAACTACAAAGCTCTATATATACAACAATCCTTTTATTTGGACAAGTATTACAATTCATAACCATTCTCCTTCGATATTAAAAACGAAAAAGAATCACTTTCTCCTTCTACATTAATAACATGGCAACAATTGCAAGCAAACACGTGATTGTTCGTGAGGTTTGGCAAGCAAATTTGGAATACGAAATTAAACTAATTGAAGCATTAATGAGCATGTAATACTCAACATTTAATGTATACGATAACTCCTCCTGACAACTTAAACTTTTAGGAGAATCGATTATCTAACATGGTATCAGAGCCTAGATCCATAAGAGGTCGCGGGTTCAAGTCTTGTCATCGTCGCCTAATTTAAAAAAAAATCACGTAGCAAAGACTAGACATGCAAAAAAATGACATGAATCTAGCTTGCACGTGAGGGGCGTATTAAGCATGTAATACTCATATATAACGTATAAGATGATCCCTCCTGACAGCTTAAGTGTTTGGGAGAATTGGTTTCGAACATGGTATCAGAGCCTATATCTATAAGAGGTCGCGGGTTCGAGTCTTGCCGTCGTCACCCAATTTTAAAATTCACGAAGGAAAGACTAGACATGTAAAAAAAAAGACTTGAATCTAGCTTGCACGCGAGGGGGCGTAATGAGCATGTAATACTCAATATGATGTATAAGATTACCCCTCCTGACAGCTTAAGCTTTTGGGAGAATCGGTTGTCTAACAAGCATCTTTTTCCAAATTTCCATATACTTCCTTCGACACTGAGTTTCCAGGTGTTGTTTTTCCTACAACAGCTTACGCAACTCCTTCTGAAATCTATAAAAATATGAAAAAAATGTAGATGTTTTGCATCAAATTCAACTCGGTCTCACTCTATCCGATGAACAAGGAAATTTACCCACCTTTAATACAGATTTCTCCTTCATATGGCAGTTCAATTTTAGAGAATTTGACGTGTATTCTGACCTTCAGAATCCTGTTTCCATTGATTTGTTTAGATCTCAAGGTATCAATTTAAAAAAAAAACAGGTACGCTGGTACCAAGTCCTATGATTTTGCATACTTTTTTGAACCTTGGTGCTCAAGTTTCATGGTTCTGAGAAGAAGATATCTACCTGGATCACATTTCATAGTATTTATGATTTCAGATATTTGATCAGAATGTTGACTCAAAAAGACTTGCCTGATGATCTGGATACTTTTATGAGGTTGGTAGAAGGTTATTTCATTGGTTTAGAAGAATATGATATGAAGGAGATGATCAAAACTTGTGGGTTTCACGGTGGTTTGGAAGCAGTTGCCAAGTCACTAAAAGTTGGTCGTGTTGTTGGAAAAAGTCACCAAGCTGGACCGGATAGTTTACTTACCATGCAAGCTTTTATGCAATTGAAAAAAAAAATTTTTTTGTAAACATCCAAGGTGGAAAGAAGAGTTAAATTACAAACTCTATAGCTTTGTGTAATAATATCTTTATGTGTCAAACTTATTCTAATTTATTAAATTTTATATCAATCTGATTTGTTTTACTGTTACTTTTAATTATTATCCAGTAATTATTTTTTGAGTGAGGATTTTATGTTTGTATATTGTTTTGATGTTGGACCCTTTAAAACTGAGTATTTGGCAAGGATTTTTATCTATATTTTCGGTTCAACACTGACAACTTTATGTTTCAAACTACATATTCTTAATTATGATCTTCTAAATTAATTTTCTATATCTTTCTTTGAGATAGAGGTAGAGCCTATGGTTGTTTACTTATTTTAATGACAATAATACCCCTCACATGTATCCAATTGATGATTTGGATTTAACCGAAGGTTTGCCCATGGAGAGTTGAAGCATTTGCCTTTATATTAAAAAAGTTTGATATTCAAGTGGAAGCATTTTGCTTGAGAAGATGTTTTACAAGCTTAAATAGTATGTCAATGTGGATAGTTCTCTCGTGCACTTCATTGAGCTTGATAACAAAATAATTCACTATATTTTTATCGATTAAAATCCCTTGTAAAAGCATGCCATTTATCATATACTTGATACCAGTCTGGGTCCCTTACAATCTTCAAAACGGATTGCAGAACCAACTTCTTCCCCTAATCTGCACCTGCATTCTTCGGAGACTCTTTTTGTGACAGACGTAACGGCTACTTTACGAGGCTGAATACTCCCGATCATACCCTTTGTAGTGTACGCGGCTTCAGCTAAATAATGATTCACTTGGGTCGTTTTAACAGAACCCGTTTCTCCGATTATTACCAGAACCTGATTTTCTTGAACAGCTTTGATAAGCTCATTTTTTAGTTTATTGATAGGAAGACTTTGTCTTTGTTCTTGTAGAGAAAGCTTCTAGCTTTGACCAAAAGCTAACACTTCTCCGTATGTAAAATTTGTATAGTCTTGGCTTGTAAAATTTGCGTGAACTCTTCCTTGATAAAAACTCTTTTGTTCAAAGGACATTCTTCACTTTGGTTGGATTGAGGGTGGACATGGGTCGTCATTCAACATGAGAACCATGATAGGAACTTTCAGTGTCAACCGTTTCGTTTCTCTTATAGCCAAAACGTTATCAGTTCTCCTCTAACATTTGCTATAGAGATTATATTTATATAATGTTGAACAACATGTTTATTAGGATTGAATTGTTGGGATCTTCGATGGGGATGCCTAGCTAGTTTTGGCTTTGTCCATCATTAGATAAAGGTGGTGTTGAGTGTAACATCTTTGGAACCCTTAGCCCGATGATAAGAATGCAAAGCATGTTTAATAAAGTATTGGACAAGTTCATTAAAGGTTGGATAACATGTCAGAAGGTTTACACACATTCCTATATTATGCATGAACGAGTAAGGGAAACCAAAACTACTTAAGTATCGCCACCCCATGTCTACGTCTATCTGGCATGGTAATGAGCTCTTCGTGAGCCATTTCAAGGAACTGTTACCTTCTCATACACGACACCCAACTTATAGGAAAAAAGATCCTTCTCTGGGTATTGTTATAAGATGGAACCATGTCATGTAAGTATTAGGTCATTCGATTTACCAAGAATTGCAGTGTGAATCATATACAATAATCAAGTGTGTTAGCACCCTCGGGAAGGCCTTTTGATTGCACTCTGACCCTCAAATTAGTAGGAGTTTAAGATGAAGCCCTCCATATAGAATCTAGTGAGGGAAAAACTCTAAGAAAATCATAAGAGATTGTAGTGTATGTATATATATATGAATCAGCTACCTTAGACAAAGTAAAGTACAAGACTTTATACAGATGTCTTCAACTACTACAATTTATAGAACAAGGATGAGTAGTTACTAGGTAACCTTTTCTTGTATAGACACGTCCAATTGCTCCCTCATGTCGAATAATTTGGCTTCGGGATGATGTAACCTCTCCCTCTCAATATGTAGTTGTCACTCTTATCTTAATGTCTTACATGATCTTAACTATCGAAGTACATGCGATAAACTATATTTTCGTGTCACTCAAATTATCGATATAACTGAAACCTTACATGTCATGTGTCTCTGACCATAATGCTCAAAAGATCGACATGCTTACGAGTGTGTTGACAATCGCTGACAAACGTTAACCGTTAGTTAGATGTCCACTCTTGAGCATAGATAAAAAAACTAAAAGCCTTTAAAATAAACCTAAGGAAGAGAAGTGTCATTTGGGCAATAATAAAAGAGCATTTGAGTTATTTTTTTTTATTATATAGATTTATATATTTGACCACTTCCCGTATTTATAATATTATTAGTAATATTTATTATATTTTGGAATTATGTAACCCTTTATTTTACTTTGTTCAAAAAGAAAAAAACGTAGGTGTAGATTGAATAGCCGAATATGCTTCTATACAAGTTACTTGGGGATTAGTTTAGTTTCAACATTGTAATATGAGTAATGATAAAAAGGTGACATGAAAAGGGGTGACATATATCATTACTCTTGTAATATCTTTATTAACGAAGATATTCAGAATAAAAGAAAAATCGGTTCTATTGTTCAAATTTTTACTTTGATTTTCGACCAGCCTAGTCAAAGAATATACCATTCGGTAAACTTTATCAAATCCTAAAATTGTCCACGTCAATAAACTCCCCCATGAAATTGTCTTTTAACTTATATATTCATAAGTTTTTGTTCCCTACCTGTTTGATAAAATGTCTATACGGGTTTCGTATCATAACATAACAGTAACGAAAGTCGAAACCAAGTCTATACGCCACTCTTTACTGTTATCGCATAAGTTGATATGCGCAACTTCTCTGTAATTCTTTCTGTAACTCCTCTTGCTATCTTCTCTCCCTCTTACGATGTATAATCTTCGTTCATCCTCGTATCGATAATATTAATGTCATGAGCATGACTAATCAAGCATTGCCCCTATTTTTACAAAACCTACAATGCTTAAAGAGCATGAAACCGAATTCTCAAGTCTTAGCCGATGTTATCAAATCATGCACTGCAATTTCTAACAAAAGCATCGGGAAAGCTATTCACGGTCATGCAATTAAACTGGGGAATGACACGTGCCAATTAGTTTCGAAATCCTTGCTTAACATGTATGGTAAATGTAAAGCTCTTGATGATTGTGAGAAACTTTTTAATCAAATCAAGTATCGCGATACAGTAATATGGAACATTATGTTATCAGGTTTTAACTCAAGGGGTTATGATTCCGAGGTAATGAAATTATTTCATTCGATGCATTTAGAGAGTAATGAGTATAAGCCTAGTGATGTTACTCTTGCTATTATTTTACCCGTTTGTGCACGAAAGAGAGATTTAAATAATGGTAAAAGTCTTCATTCTTATGCGTTAAAATATGGATTAGGATCTCATACTCTAGTAGGAAATGCTTTAATATCCATGTATGCTAAATGTTACACAATTTCTGATGCATTTTCTGTGTTTTGTACAATTAATGAGAAAGATGTTATTACGTGGAATGCAATAATTTCAGGTTATGCAGAAAATGAACTTAGAGATGAAGGATTTCGATTATTCCTTAGTATGTTAAAAGGATCAATTATACCTAATTATGCCACTATTGTAAATATTTTACCTATTTGTGGCTACTTAGAAAAGTCCATAGGTTATCAATTTGGGAGACAATTACACTCGTATATACTGCACCGTAATGAATTGGTATCGGAAATTACTGTTATTAATTCTCTTCTCAGTTTTTACCTCAAGCTTGGAAAAATAAAAGAAGGTGAAATATTGTTTCGTGGTATAAAATTTAAAGATTTAGTTTCATGGAACTCTATAATAGCTGGATATTCCTCAAATGGGGAATGGTTTAAAGCATTAGAGATTTTTCGAGAATTTTTTTGTTTTCAAAAAATTCGATTAATTCCAGACCCTGTAACTATAATTAGTGTACTTCCGGGTTGTGGGCAATTAAGTAATTTAAAAGCGGGAAAGCAAATTCATGGATATGTAACTCGACACCATAGCCTTAGAGATAATACTTCAGTACAAAATGCATTAATAAGCTTTTATTCTAAATGTGGTTACACTAAAGATGCTTCACAAATATTTCTATTGACTAATACAAAAGATTTAATTTCATGGAATTCTATGCTCGATGGGTTTAGAGAAAATCGATACGAAACTGAATTTTTTAATCTCTTTCGTTTAATGTTAATGGAAGGTATAAAACCAGACTCGGTTACTATTTTAAGTATACTTCAATTTTGTGCTACTCTAGAAAGAGTAGATTTAGTTAAAGAAGCACATGGTTTTTCAATACGATCTGACTATTTGTTAACAAATAAAGAACCTACTTTAGGGAATGCTTTACTTGATGTGTACGCGAAATGTGGGAGTATTATGTATGCATCGAGGATTTTCGAGTGTTTGTTAGGTAAAAGGACTATGATTACGTGTAATTCTATGATATCAGGGTATATGAACCGTGGGTTGATAGATAATGCAGAAGAGGTGTTTGAGAAAATGGATGAGAAGGATATTACTACATGGAATGTAATGGTACGAGGCTATGTTGAAAATGATTTTTATGTAAAAGCGGTTAGTTTATTTCAGAAGCTTATTGCTTATAAAATGAAGCTTGATGAAATGTCAATCATGAGTTTTTTACCCGTTTGTGTTCAAATGGCTTCGGTTTATATGGTGAAACAATGTCACGGATTTGTTATACGAGCGTATTTCGAGGATATTCATCTTAAAGGAGCTTTATTAGATTCGTATTCAAAATGTGGGAAATTAGATTCCGCGTATAAGTTATTTAATTCGACTATAAATAAGGATTTAGTTATATTTACAGCGATGATTGGTGGATATGCAATGCATGGAAAAGGAAAAGACGCTGTTTTGTTATATTATAATATGCTTGAGTTAGGTTTAGTTCCGGATCATGTTGTTATTACAACAGTTTTATCAGCTTGTAGTCATGTTGGATTAGTAGATGAAGGGTTAAAAATATTTGAATCAATGGAAAAAGTGTATAAAATGAAACCGTGTATTGAACAATACGCGTGTATAGTGGATCTTTTAGCGAGAGGAGGGCGTGTAAAAGATGCGTATATGTTTGTAACTCGTATGCCGATTAAAGCGAATGTGAATATATGGGGTACTTTACTTGGAGCGTGTAGGACCCACGATGAGGTGGAATTAGGGAGTTTAGTAGCGGATAAGCTTGTTGAAGTTGATAGTAATGATATTGGAAATTATGTAGTAATGTCGAATATGTATGCGGCTAATTGTAGATGGGATGGGGTAGTTGAAATTAGAAGGTTGATGAAGAGTCGAGATTTGAAGAAACCTGCTGGGTGTAGCTGGATTGAAGTTGATTGTATGAAGAATGTGTTTATAGCCGGTGATTATTCTCATCCGGAAAGAATTTTTATTTATGAAACGTTGAAGAATTTGGATCGACAGATTAAAGAACATGAGTATGAAGAAAAATGATTAAGTGGTACCTATTTTTTGGTTTTTATTAGAAGTTTAATAGATCTGTACGCGATGTATAATACTGTAATTTATTTTGAGTTTATATATATTTACCTGAAAAGAAAAAAAAGATGACCAAAACAGCTCATTATTGTAATTGATCACATTCTTTGTGCACACGGTAATGTACCGAATGTGTTATATAAGCAAAGATTCATATAATATGTAACTATGGGTCTTAACATGATCTTATGGAAAAAAAGAGTTTTACACAAATTTAATTCTGAAAATAGAATACATAAAAGTGAACCTGGTCCATGCATGTAGTAAATAAGATTCGAAAATTTAACAGAATTAAACGGGGTGCACAAGAAGTAATTAAAGTGTTGACAAAAGTAAATGGTCTAATAGGACCTTAACTGCCAGCTTATAGTTGACCGCACAAACCCAAAAGATGTAAGAATCCGATTTAAGTGACCTTCTTTTTCCTTAAAAGGAACACAAAGTCTTAGTGACTGAAACTGCAAGATATTAGGAAATAAGCTTTGTAACTGAGATTAAATTTACTTACATGTCAATTTGAGTAGGATAAAGATAATTTGTCAACGATTAGAATGGATATTGACCATAAATTTCTCGTTTCCAGACACCTTTTGTTCGTCGTAAATTTCTTTGGCTGAATTTGCAGCAGAGAGACTCGACCACTTTACCTCAATTACCTCTAGAGTAGGACTCTCTTTAAAAGAAAAAGGGATTATCTCAAGTTGTTTGCATCTGTGCACCACCAGTTTCTCGAGAAGGGGAAAATGCTCTTCATTCGCGACATTCCATTGTTTGATATCGAGACCTTCTAACTTCAAGTATTTGAGCTTCTGGAACTCATCAGCTTTTGTCTCCCATACTTCCCCACCAAAGGCTTTTAGCATTAATTTAAGAACTTCAAGGTTTGGGAGTTTTGCAATTGTTGTTATGTGACTCCACGGTAGTTGAAACTTGGATAAACTCAACTGTTTTAGACTCAAAGGGAAGCTAAATCTTCCATTAGACACCTTTCTGTAGCCGTAGTACAACACCTTCAGAGACTCTAGTTGGAACAAAGTTTCTAAGCTTGGAAAATAGTTGTTATGATCAACCTCAAGGAATATGCACTTGAGTTTTAGGAGATTGCGCAATAAACATATCACATCTCTTGAATTATATCTCCATGATAGAACCGGTGTGGAAAGTGTTTCAAGTTCAACCAAAACGGAATCTTTTACATCTCTCTCGTCCCAAACCAAAGAAGCACGCTTATCGACGTGAAGATGCCTTAAATTTATCATGCTCCAAACACAATTTGGGATAGCAACTTCACCTTTTAATCCTTTTACAATGAAAGTTTCGAGATTGCTAAGCTTGGAAATTGACTCTGGGATAACATCGCTTTTAATGCGGACAGATAAGAGTCTCAACTCTTCCAAGAATTCTATCCCGCAACTAAGATCCTTTACCACCAACCGTTCCAAATCCAATACGTTAAGAGACTTGAAGCTTCTACCATTAAATGACATATATGATGATATTGAATCCAAATGAATTGTAGGGGCAAAATGCACTAAGGAGCAAACATTGAATTTGGAAGGCCACTTGTTAACATCATTAACCTTAGAGTAGACGCACATTCTATACTTTTCATGATCGCGGAGTAGTGGAGAACTTTTTCCGTCTAGCAAAAGCAGAACTCTTTCTTGTTTAGCTTTGGTCAAGCTATATTCAAGCAAAACATCATGAATGCGGCATGTTTTGATCTGGCCATTGGATCTTCTTTTGGCCACTGTTACCAAGCTTCTATCCATTAGATCCTTCAAATACTCCTCTGCTTTATTTTTGTGCGTGAACCCCTCTGCGACCCATAACCACATCAACTTCTCGACCGGAATTTCTTTGTCCTCTGGAAATCCTCCGAAATAGAGGAAGCACGGTTTGAGATAATCCGGTAAGTTATTGTAACTTAACTCCATAGCTTTCGTGATTAGGTTTTGCACGTCTCCTTGTTGGCTTAAACACTCTGCGACTTCTTTCCACTCTTGTCGCTTTTTTGTTGTGAGAAGTCCAGCCACCACCACAACTGCAAGAGGTAACCCTTTGCAAAGTCTAGCAATTTGTTTCACATTTTCCACTTCTTCTCGAGGACATCTTTCTCCAGGAAATAGCTTTTTCAATAACAATTCAAAACTTTCGTCATCATTGAAATAACGAAGGGGATAAATAGTACTATTACGTGTATGAACATTCTTGTTTCGGGTTGTGAACACAATTCTGCTTCCTTCGGAATCATCATCAAAACATCCACTTAGAGAATCCCAAGCTTTAATATCCCAAATATCATCCATGACAATTAAATATCTACGTCGTTTGAGAGATTTACGCAACATGTTTTCTAGATCCGCATCAGTGGTGTATTGATTGATATCTCGAGTGAGCTCATCAACTTGACGTAAAATGTCAAGCAAGAGTTCCCGCTTCTGAAATACTTGTGAAACACATGACCATGCTTGACAATCAAAGTGCTCGGAAACTAAAGGATTGTTGTACAACTTACTTATAAGTGTTGTCTTACCAAGGCCTCCCATTCCAACTATCGAGATAACATGTAGCTTTTTTGATCCTCCAACTAGTTGATGAATAAATTTTTCGGTCTCATCGACAAAACCAACATCCAATTCACCCGTTGTCAAAGTATTATCTTGTGTTAAAAATGTCTCACCAAACATTCTTACCATCTCTTCCTTGATAACTTTGACCTCTTCCATGATATCAGAATATTTCAACATACAACACCATAGTGGATGATTATTTAAAAAACTAGTGCCCATGACATAGTTTGCTTCATTCGTCACATTCTTTATGCATTCCTCAAGTGCTTTTAGCTCTCCCATTTCACTGCACTTCGCTTCAGATCTCGCAAGATTAGGTATCAACAATTCTAGTTCATCATGAAGATTTTCGACCCAATGCTTTGAAAATTTTCTCACGGAAGGGTTTGTCACAGAACGAGCAATTACATTGACCCTACTACTCAGCAACTCAGTTAGATCTTTCAACAAAATTGCCGTACCTATCTTTCCGCCTTTCTTTGGGAAGTTAGGCGGTGTGGCATGGGGATATATCTTCCTCATATCTGCCTTGACAAGCTTTAACTTTGCAAGCAAATCTGGCAAAAGAGAGCTCATCTCCTCAGCAGTGATTTGATTAGTTGATAAGGAATATACGAGAGAACCAGCTTCGAGAACTACATCCCTCATAAAATTATCAGCTTTCCGATAATTGAACCTATCAAAATAATAAGTTCTGAGGAGTCTCATGTCTCCCAAAAGGGTTTCAAATTGATGATCATCCCTAAGATTTACAGAACTAGCTTCCTCATGTACTAGCTCCATTCGAAAAAATATATTTGTTAGCTTAATCCTTCCAAGCACCTGCGCGTGTATCGCCTTTTTAACCATATTTCCAACATACAAATCTTCAACAAGACGAGCTACCTTGTTTACATGAACCGTCATTTGGTGTTTGATTTGCCGTTCACATAATATCCAATGATGAGCGTCTTGTGGTGGAGTCTTAATGAGAAAAGATCTCAAGAACTTCAACTCCTCATAAAGGCTTTTAGCTTGTTTAGGCGTTGTTTTACGACTTATTACCTCTCCCAGACGTTGGACCAGAAAATCGATATAGTTTGCTACCCAATCTTTAGCTTGACGACGCAACAAAATAGAATAAATACTAGTCAATTCAAGATGATCATGGGGAGGATAGTTTAGCGCACGAGAAAGATCAGGTACTTTGAATGTATCTGTTTTGTTAATCCAACATTGGAAGAAAAACGATGCAGCTGTGACACTCGCACCTGCGATCTCATCATAGAGAGGCCACTTCTTAGAGCGAACTTTAGCTATCATTTGTATGGAATGCCTTAAAAAGATGAGTTTTCTCTGGAGGGCATCAATTTGATTCTTCACTTCAACATCAACATTAATGAAGGAGGAGTGGTGTATTAGATCCTTCAGATTCTCTAGTGCATACTCAATTAACTGACTGAAATGATCAGATTTTCTAAGATTCAAATCAGTGCCTACTTGTAAGATACAATGATAAGATTGATCAACTTGTGGCTTGATAAGCTCGATCTTGTCTAGAATATGAGTCAACCAATGACCAGCCAAACTCTCATCCTGATTAAGGTTCTTCTCTTTAAATGTGCACTTGAAGAACAATCTTCGAAATTTAAGCTGAATTTTGGCTAGAAAACAAGTTAACCTATTACCATTCAAATCTCCACCACTATTAGCAGCAACAGCTTCAACATAACGTGAGTGAATGACTTCTCCCACATCTCGGATAACACCTTCAATTTTACTAACTTCTTCTTTCAAAAACTCGTCCTCAATGACCTTTACTTCAATGCACTTGAAGAACAGACTTACAAATTTGAACTCAGTCTTAAGGGTCTGGATTTGATCCTTCACCGAAGCTGAAGAGGAAGAGTTTTTCGTCTGTGCCTCCAGGTAAACAAGGTATCCCAACGTATCTTTGATGAGAACCAAAGCCATGTTCTCTGTGTTGAGTTTATTTTTTTCTTTTTTGATGGAAGAAACGGCAATGAATTTGTGTGGTTCAGAACAAACTTATGAATTTTGGTACTGATTTTTTGCTTATACTCTTTCGGTTTCGTATTTTTCATCCAAATTAAAAAATATAAGAAGTAGACTTTCTATTATTAAAATATGAAAGTCAATTATTTAAATATCTAATATCTTATAATATTTTGATAAACTAACCAAACAAATTTCAAACGAGGAATATACATTTTTAGGCCTAAAATTCAAAAAAGAGAATTTTAAGGGCCCAGATTCTTTTTATGTTTTTTAAGGGTCTAACTAGATTTTTTGGCTGGTTAGGGTCACGTTTTAGGGGGTTCGCACCCGCTGTTTTTGATTTTTTGGGGGTAGATCCCCCTATTTTATTTTTTAGGGGGTACACGACCACCGTTTTTTAAGTTAAGTCCATTTTTTAGTTAAGTCCTTTAAGTCCATATTGTCCAAAATAACGGGTTAGTCCAAAACGGGGGGATATATCCCACTAATTTTGCATTTTACCTCCTAAAATATCACATTACCCCCTAAAATTACCACCTTACCCCCTCTAAACCACCACATTACCCCCTAAAATACAATGTTTGCCCCCCAAATAACATATTTACCCCCTAATCTCCTCTAATTACCCCCTGAATAAACAAATAAAAAAAATAATTACTTAAAATACAACCCCCGTAAACAAATCTGAGGGTGGTTAGTGGCTTGGCTGGTTCGAGCGGTTCGAATGGTTGGTGCTGGTGAGCTGGTGAGCTGGGTGGGGGTGGTTCGAATGGATGGTGGTGGATCTAGAGGGGGTGGTTATAATGGTTGGTGGTGGTGCGCTGGGTGGGTGTGGTTTGAGGGTGGCGGGTGATCTCGAATGTCAGCAGATCTGGCTCGAATAGGTGGTGGTGGTGCGCTTGGAACAGATCTGAGCGGCTGCGTTCTGGTTTGACTTCGCCGGAGTTCTGCTGGTTAGACCTCGCCGGAAATGGATGGGTTTCTTCGTGTAGCAGAGCGGCTTGGTGGAATACTGCTTCAGGCGTGGTGGTGGTGCAGATCTGGGTGGTGCAGATCGCGGTGGTGGTGGTGGATCTCGACGGCAGCAGTGTTGTTTCGGTGGTGGCTCGTCGTGGTGATGTAGTGGTGGCTCGGTGTGGTGCAGATCTTGTTCGGCGAGGGTGGGATCTCGATGGCGGTGGTGTTGGTGGTCCTCGATCCGGCGGCGACGCTGCAAAGAGGTTTCACGGCAGAGAGGGAGAGGAGAGAAGGTGGTGCTGCATCTGGATTTTGGCACGGTGCTGGCGCGAGGTGGTGGCGCGAGGTGTGGTGGCGGTGCGTGGTACGGGGGGAGAGAGAGACAAATGGGGAGGGGTGGGTTTTCTGGGAGCTCGACGTAAATGGGGAGGGGGTGGGGAGGGGTGTGGGTTTTATGTATTTTTTTTAGTTGGGTTTCAATTGGATTGGTTTGGATCCAATTGGGGCCTCTATTTATTACACTATAGTGTAGAAAGGCCCTAAAAGCTCTTTTACCCAATTTCAAACTATATGTTTCTAAGTAGAGAAAGTACCATTTTTACGCCATTATTGTCTAAAAATATTTTTAGACCAATTTTTAAAAATTATATTTTTAAACCAAACATATTTACAAGGTTTATTTTTAGACTATTTTATTAATTTCGTAAAATATTTTATAGATTTTAAAGATAATTTCAATATTTCAGATAAAGTTCTTAGTTTGTGATACGCCCAAACAAACATATAGTTTATTTGAAATGTCTAAATTATCCTTAAAATTAATGAAATATCTCACGAAATAAGTGAAATGATCTAAAATGGGTATTTTAAATATGTTTGGCCTAAAAATGTGATTTTTGAAATGTTTGTAGATTATAGGTAATAGCCTAAAAATGAAATTTGCCCTTCTAAGTATTCTCGCGATGGTTATCACCAATATATCATCAAATAAAATTAGATTAAGAAATTTTGTAATTGATAAGTTATATCTAATTAAAACCTTTCAAGTTATTGATAATGTAAAATTATTTTTTGATATATATATATTTTAAAATTATTTGCAGTCATATACTTGGTAATTCAGAAACAACAAGACTTTTTTTTGATTATTTTGTATCAATTTTATCTTTGTTAAAATATTATTTTATTCATTTAAGTATATATGACTATTTTCTCTAAAAAAATATATATCTAATATTGTTTTTTTCTTCATAATATTAAAAAATTTCTTCCATCTTTCTCCAATATAATTTCTATTAATATACCACCTACATTTCATTATAATTTACGTTTTAGTTTGGTTTACACATTAGAAACAAAAAATAGTAAAAAAAAAATGATCAAACATATCTCATTTTATTATTTTTACAAAAAACTAGAATTAATTTTGCATTTAAAATTCTAATATGACATATATTGTAGAACAATTTTTTTTACTAAAACATTACTTATTAGAGATAGTTACCTTGATGTAGTTTTCGTGAAAAGAAAGAATGAGATGCTTTCATGAAGGTAAACAGTGGTGTGTCAATAATACTTTAGATAAATCTAAAGAAATCATAACCAGCTTGTTTGGATCTTATGATGAATGGGGAAACATATTAAGGGTCGAAGAAGAAATGAGGACACTAATAGTATTAATAACCCAACAATTGACGATGATGCTGATATGGTATGGATGTGTGACGCTTCCTTTAAAACGAATAAAGAGACAGCTGCTATTGCCGCTATTGGTGTTAATAAGGAAGGAAGTATATCTAGGAAGTTAAATATTAGATGCAAGGTCAATGGAGTGATCGAAGGGGAAGTTTGGGCCTTAATTATGGCCATGAGGTCGTGTAAAGACCTTTCTAGTCAGAAGGTCTCTTTTTACTTTGACAACCTTGAGTTAGTTCAAGGAATCTTGGGTTTGACCGAACTTCACTGTAGTCTTAAACCTATTCTATCGGAAGTTAGAAAATTGTTAGGTTAGTCTTCCTTTTGGAAAGTTGTCCATATTGAAAGAAGATATAATTCTACTGCGGACACATTGGCTAAATGCACAAGAAGGAACTTGGATTTATCTAAGTGGAGGGACTTTTCACTTATTGCATCTACTAATTTTCTCATTAATCTTTGTAATAGTTTTAGATAATTTCTAGTGGTTCTCATCGTCAGAAAAAAAGAAGAGATAGTTACCACGGAGTCTTGAAGACTCTTTTACAAGACCCAAACACTATTGTACAATCTACTATTGTTGCTAAAGGGCGTTGATATTATTTAACACTATAAGCAATTTTTTCAATCTCCATTATACCCTTAAATGTTTTTTATCCACAATTTATATTAAATAAATACCGAAAACTCTAATAATATCACACACTACATTCGTCCTTTCTCTAACTGTCGCTCTTTTTCTCCTTATTCTATTTTTTCTCGCCTCTCGTGTACGATATGCAACTCAAATCTCAACCATAAATTATCTCCCTGCTCAAAGCTCAAAACTTAGCCATATTTCCTCTCTCTCTCTCTCTCTCTCTCTCTCTCTCTCTCTCTCTCTCTCCTTCTCCATGGAAGCTCCTTCATATCACAGAAGCTCGATGAAGAAGCTTTAACGGCAGATTCGTAGCTTTTACAGTTCGAAGCTTCTTAGATTCGTAACTTCGAGGCACAACAAATTCGAAGAGAGAAGAGATTCGTGCAGCAGTGAAGCCGTGGAGATTTTTCCTATTCATGGAGATTCATGGATCTTTGCAGATCCGTAGTTCTTAGAAGAACAGTTTAAATAATGTCATAGAAGAAGAAAACAATCATTCGTTGGTAATTATCTCATAAATAAATGGAATTATGGTCCATCAGTTGAAAAAAATGGCTCATATCGGCTGTCGAAGTCTAAGTAAAAATAGTGTATATGTATTAACTTGATCAAAGTTGCTGTCAAAGTGAAAAAAATAAAAATTGTCAACTTTTGAAAATAACTTAGAAAGGAAGAAAATATTAATTTAATTTAGAAAATTATTATAGATTTCGTAGGATCTCTTGATTATTTAAAATAGGTTACTTATCAAAATTGATATTAATTTAGTATTGTGTTTATTTTTTCTTGAGCAAGTGTATTATTATTATTATTTTCAATGAAAATGAATTTTATGCATTTTTTTAGAATACTCAATGTTTTTAAAGAATACTCAGTGTTTTCTCTGAGTACTCAATGTTTTTTGTTGCGTACTTACTGATTTTAACTGAGTACTTAAAGAAAGTTTCTAATACTCAGAGAAGTCCCCCGATACTCAGTGATTTTGTTATGATACTCAGAGAAACTTCCCTGATACTCAAACTTTTCTCTGATACTCAATGATTTAAGCTCAGTAATCAATTTTCATCGTCAAGATATTAAAGTTCTTTGTGACAATAAGATGGTGGTAGAGATGATAAAGCTTCCCAAAACTCCTCCAAATGCGTGGCTCAAGTCTTTCTATTTAGATATCAAGAAATTAAGTTGTAATATGGGAGTTTCGTTTTATTTTATTTGTAGAATAGACAATATATTCGCAAATTAGGTTGCAAGACAAAAGTTATTGGACTCACGGCCTTTGATTGGGTTTTTAACCCTCCTAACCAATTTGCTAGGTTTCTTCTTCTTAACTCCCCTTTCCTTAGGTGGAATTATCCATTTATAATAACTTTTATTACATTTTTAATTCAAGTACTTTGACAAAAAAAATCTTCTTTTTTCGAAAAACATCTAATATTATTGTCAGGAACCCATGTGGAATAGTAACTCAATTACGAGAGCCTACTCTACAGGTCAACATTGATGAGCAGGTTTTCAATTATTTTGGTACTTTCTCCTATCACTTAAACAGTCAATCCAAACTTCACTCTGCCCCCCTCGTGGCCTCCCGTGAGTCTTTTTTAAATATAGCATGCTGTGCAAAAGTATTTAAAGCAGTAGCACAAATTTTATTTTATTTTTAAAAGTAGCAAGTCGCGAGCGACTCAGCGCGCGACTGATGATGTGTCTAAACAATTTAAAATATTAAGATATTTTTATTTTTTTTAATTAATCTTATTAATTTAATAGATATAAAATTAAATTATTTAACTTTTCATTTTATTTCTTATTTTCCTAAATAATAACCACAAATCTTCTACTAATTAAATTGAAATTAATTTAATTTCTATGTATATATTTCAATTAATTAATTCATTTTTAGTGATTATACGTTAGAAAAAAAATCAAATAATGGCTAATAAAATACATTATTAATCATATAAAATAATTATTTATTTTAAAATAAATTTATGATTAATTTCAAGTAGTAAACATTGCGACTTAGCCTTACGATTAGCCTTGAAAAACATACCATTAGCCTTACGAATATATTTAATGTTTAACAATAAATTTTTCTAATATTATATCAATGTATCTTTTGATTGATTCATTCTTTAAATATTTAAATACATAATAAGTTTTTGAATCAAATATTATAAAATAATTTTATTAAAAGATAAAAAGATATAATATTGAAAATACTTATTATAAACATGAAATATATTTATACGACTGATTTTTATTTCCTAAGCCATGTCTAATTTACAATATTCCTTTGAAATTTGATCATAAATTTATTGCAAAGCAACAATTATATATGAGACTAATTGTACATCTATTTTCTATTATTTGATTTTTTAATACATAAAATTAAATATGAATGAATTAAAATATATATACATATAATATTAGAAAATAGATTTTTTTTAACTAGTAGAAATTTTTGTGATTATTATTTAAGAAAAATAGAGATAAAATGAGATTTAATAAATAAATGAAAAGTCAAAGAATTCAATTTCATTATTACTAGATTAAAATTCATTTAGAAAATAAAAATATTTTAAATTTTTATATTGATTGGACACGTCATCAGTCGCGCGCTGACTCAGCGCGCGACTTGCTATTTTTAAAATTAAAAAAAAAAATTAAGCTACGGCTGCTTATACTTTTTGACAGTAAGCTAGATATAAAAATAACTCGGCCTCCCGTATTCCTGAAATTTTCCTACAGATTAGGATCTTAAAAGTCTTGAAAAATTTTGACCAAAAAAATAAGAAGTCTTGAAAACGACAAATTTGATTACTTAATACTACTATCTCGAAGTATAATACTACTTTTTTGGTCAAACACGCAGTATAATTAAGTTTCAACTTTCAAGTAAATGCACCTCATTTAATCAAAAAAGCATTGAAATACAAACAATATCCACCAAGTTGATCTGATTATCTCCTTTGCATGAGGACAACTTTTAAGAGAGAAAAGTTATTGCATGAGATCAAATAAGTATGTTGAATATTGACCATAAAAGATTATGTTTAAGGGTAAAAGAGTCATTCATTAAAAATAACCTATTAAAAGAATTTATTTATAAAAACAACCTCTAATAAAATTATTTATTATAAACATATCTAATAAAAATATTTTTATATAATTCTTTTAATTACTATATTACTTAGTATTTAAATGTAATCACCTATTACTATCACCACCCCCACCTTTATCATCACCACCTCCACCACAATCACCACCAACCTATTATCATCACCGTATTACCACTACCACCAGAACCACCACCACCCACTACTGATTCCATCATATACGCGTTTGAAATTTTTTTTAAAAATAAAACATTTGTTTTTTGGACGAGCCAAATTAATATTTACGCCTATGTTTTTTTTTGAATTATTTTAATTTTTTCCAGAATCATGATTCATTGTTACAATGAATTCTTTTTCCCGAACAAATAATTTATTGTTTAAAACAAGAAATTCATTCTTATAAATATCGAGACTATTCTACATACATGAATTTTATTGTTCGAAATAAGAAATCCATTTCTTAGAACATTTCATTGTTAAAAACAAAAAATTCTCTATCTCAAAAAAATAAATTTCATGTCTGCGAAAAAATAAAGAAAATTTGGAAAAAAAAAATCATAAACGTAAATATTAATTTGCCTCGTCCATAATTGCAAACTTTTTATTTTTTTATTTTTTTAGAATTAGCTATGTTTTTTTTCTAACGCGCGCGTGTGATGAAATTAGTAGTAGTAATAGGTGGTGGTCATGGTGATGGTGGCTGTAGTCGTGGTCGAAATTTTTTACATAGTAGTGGTGGTGGTGGTGGTAATTCAGCCTGACTAACGGTTTCTAGAACCGGTGCACCGGACCGGAGAGGAGCGGTCCAGAACCGGACCGGACCGGTATGCCGGGGTAGCGGCTCGGTTCTTCAAAAAAAAACATGTGAAAACCGGTCTGATAAGGACCGGTCCGATAAGAACCGGAACTGTGAGCTGTTTTTTTTTAATATATGTTAGCCCAAACCGGATAAGGACCGGACCGGGACCGAAACCGGAACCGGTAAACCGGTCCCTGTTACTGGTCGTACATTTTAGGACCGACTTACGGACCGAACCGGGACCGATAGCGGAGGACCGGTATACCGCAGGTCCGATAAGGACCGGTCCGAAACCGGTCTGAACCGCATGTTAGTCAAGTTGAGTGGTAATGTTGGTGGAGGTGCCATATAATTTGTTTAATATTAAAAAATAAATATTATATTAAAAATAAAATAATATATTTAATAATAAGGATAACATAGGTATAAAAAGATAGAAGGCATATTTTCCATAAATATTGATTTCGTTTAAATTTTTTTTTATAAAGTAAACTATTGGAGGTTGATTTTAATAATTAGGTACTTTCATTAGATTTTTTTAAAGTCGTTGTAGTAGAAACACATGTCTTAGCACGTCAAAACTTTGATGAAGGAAAAGAGTGTAGTGTGTATTTGTCTCCTCTTTCATGTCAGCATCTCAGGAAAGGCCTTGAAATCGTCGCATGTCATTCTCGTGTACAAATTTCTTAAGAGTAGACGTAGGTAAGGCCTTCGTAAATAAATCGGTTAGATTGTTTCTTGAACAAATCTAATGGATTTCTATTTCACATTTCTTCTAGAATTTATGTGTAAAGATGAATTTTGTTGAGATATGTTTGGATCGGTCACCTTTGATGTAACCTCCTTTAATTTGAGCGCAACACAAGCATCATGATCTTCATATAATATTGTTGGACACTGATTACTTATTAAAATATTGTATTCCCTTTAAATGTTCAATTTTGAGAATATACCTAATTAAAACCTTTCTAAGAAAAACAAAGTGGGACAAAATCTAAGTAAAGGAAAAAAGTACAGTGTTCGTTAATACGCTTATACAAACGCCTCATTAAAAACCTTATAAGAAAAACCTAGTCGGAAAAAAGCAATGCTAAGGAAAAAAGAATGCATTCCGTAAATATTTCTCCTCTATGTAAGTATAAGACAATGTTGTATAACTTGAAATATTCAACATGAGTAATAAATCACACGACATAAAATCGATTGATACTTCATTCATATAGCAGGATTTAAAGTGCTCGACATAAGACTTATATGATGTCTTTTATAAAAATTATTGACAAATACAAGTGTATTTACCACCAGAGAATATATCTCCTTAATTAATAAATTATGTGTACTACAACATACTATCTTATATAGTGAATCCCCCTTATAGCACATTCATTTCACAATTGTGAATATTCCACGTCGTCAAAATGGAATTAAAAAATTACATTATTTATGTTTTTACTGATGGTCAATCAGTTTTATATAGACATTCTAGAAAGAAACAAAATCCTCGTTATCATTCATATATCAATAGTTAATGTGCGCATACACAAGTATTAGATCATGATCAATTTTTAGTTAGGTTCAAATAATTTAAAATAGTAAAATAACCTGATTGAGATCTCAATTTATAATCAGGTACATGATACTCAGTATGAGTATTTTAATTTTCAGTTATATACACCATTTTCCTTTAATTAGATGAAAAAAGTCGCATAATTAGCAATTTGCTCATGTTGATACTCATTTATTCTATCTTTGGAACCAAATAAATCTATTGCACTTTAAGTGTACAATAGTCTAATTTTAATAGATAACTCTTCTAAGACATAAATTTAATTAGGAGCACTGATAAATGGTTATTGTGACTTCATCATTATACCTTTACAATATTATTAATCAGTTGAATGATTGTACGATGATTAGTATAAATGGTGTATTCTTATAATCATGTTATTATTATTTTTTATTCTCCCCCTAACCTAAGAATAATTTAAATAACATGTATTCTCAGATTCCATCTTTTTGTGCGTTTGTAGAGTAATTGTAATAGAAATTGTGCAGTCAAAGTATTTTGATGATTTTTTTTGTCGGTTTTAGACCAATAGGGATATTTATTATGAGCAATGGTCATAGAAATTCCGTCATAGACGATATAATAATTAAATTTGCAAGACTCGTATATATCCTTGATCCTGTCATGAAAAACAAACGATTCAGTATCAAAATTATTTGGGATACAAATTTTTTGTACATAGCCAATTTGATAATATTTATTTGATCATCTACATCTTTAATTTTTTTCAGCTGTTGGCAAGATAAAAAAGCAGTGATATGTTACCAAATACAAGCATAAGGATCCGCATTCTTTTGTTCATTATTTTGCATAGGATCACAATAATAATTTAATCTCCAAATTTTTGTATCGTAAAAAAATTCACAAGAGTAAAAATAAACGCTTATTGAATTATGTTCGTTCATAAAATATAATTTTGGTTCTTCAAGAGTCTTATATATACTTCATATCATCATGCATCGTTTGGATTTTGGATAAATCCATAAATATATTAAGACCATTACATCATAAATAGTATTCAAGGAAAAAAATGATATACATATTCAATATTATGTATTTAATTCGAAGGTCAAAAGTAGTTTAAATATAACAAAAACAATATGAACGATAGTAAATAGCAGAAAATATATATCTGTTGATAACTGAAAGTGTGTGATTCATACAAAATCAATCCTCTTGGCGAGGAGAACAAAGTCCAGATAATTGTGTCATTATACTGACACTAAATGCTTAAAAATCAAATTACAAATTTCGAACAGTATACAAAACCTATTATTCATCAGTTTTGAATCGAAATTTGTCAATAATCATTTTTTAATGACTTTATTTGAGATTTTTTTGTAAAACAATTTGAATGTTGTTTTTTTATTTTCATGAACAAGATGTGTTTTATAACACTTTTAGCAATCGAATTAACAGATAAGTTATGCGATATTTACTATTCATAAGGTGCATTTTAATATGTCCTAAATTTTGTTCATTTTCTTTATCATAAGTAATGCATATAATATCACATATGTTACATTTAATTATATGCTCGGTTTTTCATATCATAAGTTATGCTATATCAGTTGATATATGCATATGATACATATATGTTTATGTCATTTATTTTTTTGTAAGTTATGCATATATTTTCGCATAGAGTAAATAACACTTTTGCCCCTGGGTTTATACGCGATTGACAGGTTGCCCCCTAAGTCTTAAAATGCGCCTCGTTGCCCCCTAAGAGTTACTTTTGTGACCCGTTACCCCCTGAGTACGTTTTCCGTCCATTTTCTCCGTTAAATATGACGTGGCAATTCCATGTCACAATTTTTTTTAATCCCGATACTAATTAATCATTTAATTAACTTAAAATAAAGGTAAAATAGGTGTTTCATCAATAGTTTTTATAATATTAAATATAAATAATATAATAACCACCCCCACCCCACCGCACCCCCTACCCCCACCCCCTCTCTCTTCCCCATTCTTCTTCTTCCCCGTTCTTCTTCCCCGACCTCTAGTTCTTCTTTAAAAAAAAAATCAATGACGGGGATCAATTAAAGTAACGACATCAATTAAAATGACTTTTTCTTAGCTCATCCCTAATAAGCACACTACTCAAACTTTGTCCATCTATCGTGCAAAGCATCATTTTTATTATAAATAGAACGTGAAAGCTGCCTTTAACCAACATACAAAATTGATATAGACTTACAAAAAGCTTTGCTTTCCCTTGCTCGTCCTATAATTCAATAAAATACTCCTCTTCCACGCAAAAGAACAAAAATTTGCAGAAGAAAGAAAAAGCAACAAATCCCCAATATTTAAAGTAGATAACAGAAGAATGATGAATCACTTCAGTTTTCTTTACATAATGTATGTACACTCCCATAAGCTAACAATGCAAGAAACAACGTTTAAAGATAACATAATAATATACAATTTATAAAATCAAGTAATTTAATGGAAACCTCTAGATCCTCTAGATTGATAGAGCTCCAATTTTCTTTTAGCTTCTACTAACAATCCCTCCACTTTTTCATCTTTGTTCATGTTTGACTGCTTCAATGCCCATTCAAGGACAGTAAGCACCTTAGCCTGTGTGAGCTCTTCACTATCCGGAACATTAAGTGCGATACAACACAAGAGAATCAATGCAAGACCTTGAACAATTTGTTCCCCAAAGTAAACAAGCTGAACTAAATGATTCGCCCCTCCTGAACTAATAATCGACTTAGAATGATCAGTGTGAAGATAATTCTCTTCAAAAGCAAACTTTGTTAGAGCAATACACGCTTCCCTAGAAACCTCAGCTTCTCGCTCATCAAGTAACTTAACCAAAGGAGTTATAATCCTCGTCTCAGTTGCTCGAAACTTCCTCGCTAAATTACCAATCGCCTTTATACGTGGAATCAGCAACTCAGAATCTGCTGTCTCGATGATTTTCAGTAATTGATCAACCACAGCTTTACAAGCAGGTGAATTAGGTTTAAACGTTGATCTTCTCAGCTCAGGATCTTGCTCTGCTACAGCTGTGATTTCCATTAACGCCATAGCGGAATTAAACTGAACATCCCCAGGCCCTTTCTCTAGAAGTACCGCGAAACATAAAAGCGCTCGAGATTCAGTAATGCTACGACAAATCGCTGAGTTTCCTTTGGCTAAACGCCAAAGCGCTCGTGCAGCCATAGCCTTTACATTCGCTTTTGTAGCCGGGTCCTCCATTTCTCTAAATTTATTTGTAGCCGCAAAAAGACTTTGTTGATGACCATTTCTACTCTCCCCGTTACTGTGAGCCTGAGAGAGTGTCTGAAGTGGTGTTGAATTTTTACCTTTTTCTCCTTATATTTAGCTAAAGTAGGGTGGATCTGAAGTGGTGTTGGAATAATGCTACGGTGGTGGAACCAGAGGTCATTGATTTTTTTTTAAAGGAGAACCAGAGGTCGGGGAAGAAGAAGAATGGGGAAGAAGAAGAATGGGGAAGAGAGAGGGGGTGGGGTGGGGGGTAGGGGGTGGGGTGGGGGTGGTTATTATATTATTTATATTTAATATTATAAAAACTATTAATGAACACCTATTTTACCCTTATTTTAAGTTAATTAATGATTAATTAGTATCAGGATTAAAAAAAATTGTGACATGGAATTGCCACGTCATATTTAACGGAGAAAATGGACGGAAAACGCACTCAGGGGGTAACGGGTCACAAAAGTAACTCTTAGGGGGCAACGAGGCGCATTTTAAGACTTAGGGGGCAACCTGTCAATCGCGTATAAACCCAGGGGGCAAAAGTGCTGTTTACTCTTTCGCATATACATATAAGTATATGCCATATATCTTAATTCTTTTCATAAATTATATTGTATTTAAAGGATAAATATACATAAAACACATATCACTTTTATATCTATATAATATTGGAAAAGGGCCAATGGCTCGAAATGTCTCCTGTATTTCTCCACATTTTCTAACCTTTGGATCAAATTTCAATCATTTTTGGCCTTTAGATCGATTATAATTAATGGTCCAGATTGTTTAAATTCAATCCACGGTTTAAAATATCTTGATATCTTCTCTATATTTTTCCGCCGTTTGATCCTACTTTCTTATCTAAATAATGCCATTTAAATATCATTCTACGTATAACCTAAGGAAAATTCTTCCATCCAATATTGGATGATCCTACACCAATTATATTAATACACATACCCCATGTTTTAAACTTGCAAAATTAACTAACTTATTAATCTAATGACATGTGTTTTGTTAAAATAATCAATGGTTGTGATATAAATATTGGACCATCCAATATTGGAGGGAAGTCTTACCCTATAAAACTAATCTCTTCACACTCATTCATCGCGCATTGGAATAAATAAAATAAAAAAAATCTCCTCAAATACACTTTCCCAACAAGCCGTTCATCTCTTCCCACCAAGCCCGCTCATTCTCACAAGAAAACGGCCGCCGCTCGCCACTCAAGTCGCTCATCTCTTCCCACCAAGCCGCTTATTCTTCACAAGAAAACCGCCGCCACTCGCCACTCAACGACCATTCTCTACCATCATCAATCGGCTTGGCAAATAATCTAAATTAAGGTAAAAAAAAAAGAATTAATTTTGTCATTGAAACTCTAAAAATTTAATTATTTTTAACCTAATCTCATTGTTTTTACAATTATATTTTTATACTAATACAGTGTTGAAACTCTAAAAAATTGAACTATTTTTAACCTAATTTCATTATTTTTACAATTTTTGTATTGTTTATTATATTTTTATACTAATCCTACAATGTTGTTTATTCTATTTTTATACTAATCCTATTGTTTATTATATTCTAATACTAATCCTAGAATGTTGTTTATTATATTTCATACTAATTTTACAATGGGCCCCTTGGAAGCCTTTTACCTTATAAGTGATAGCGCTGTAATTCTACAGTGTTTATTACATTATCATATTAATCCTACAATGGCCATGTGACCGTAGGAAGCCTTTACCTTATAAAAAGTGATTCGCTGAGAATAGCTTATATGGGGAAGGATTGCCGTGTGCCACTCTGGGATCATTCTCCTGCATTTGTTAGTAATGTTGATAAGCAATTTGTTATACTAATTATAAGCAAATTTCTCAATTTATAAATACGATCAAGACTTCCCATCTAATCCAAAGGAGACATGGGATCGTAAAATGGAATACTATACTGTTTGGAATATATCAATGTTGCAATTCATCCTCGGCGAAGGTATACTTACTTTTACAATTTTTTTAACGTTAACACGTGTATATTTGTTGTTTTTACAAATTAGCACCAGAGTATATTTATTTCAAATTTGATCTTACTTGCTAATCCAGATTATACCCGGTTTTTTGTTGAGAAATACACGTGTTATTAAATTCATGGATATTATGCTACTCCTTGAAACATGGGAAGCTAATTTTGTTGGAATGATCAAGTTGTTCTAATACTTTTAATTTTAAATTTTATGCAGTAGACTACGATTCTTAGAAAGAAAACCGGAAATGATAGTCTTAATTAGATTCAGGCTACATGGGTATGTTTGTTGTGATGATACTTTTATGAGCAATTAGTTTGGTAAGTTTGATCTAACTCGTGGAACAAATCGGAGAGTTGTTTGCAGTTAGTTTGTATACTCTTGCTTAATTAAACATATCACTTTTTGAATATTTTTGCAGTCATATTGTGATTTTTGCCAAGCGTATATGGATTTGAAGATCTATTCACCATCTGGTGCAAATTTATCGTGTGTGAGAACTTATGATGTTCCCTATCAAGTTATCGATATATCCTCGCATGTTTACATTGGAATCGTGCATCACGTTGCGAGGGACATTAATAAAAGATGCTCCTTTATAATTTTAGTTGATTTTTTTTATTGATATAAGTCTATTTCACGTTGTGTAGGGACCAACAACGCCATTTACCCTATTTTATTATCTTTAGATTATGTCCAAAATGTGAGATACCAATAGTTTATTTAATATGAACAGATACTATATGTTGTCTTTTTCCTTTCTATGAATATGGTTCTTTCAAAAATTTATGTATGATCTCACTACATATGAGGATGCAAACAATTGGACAAGCGAGCAGAGTTAGAGTTAGTCAGTTGACATTACATCATTCATCATCCTTAAATCAAACTTCTAAAAGGCTGATGACAATATATATTTTATCTAGACAATTCAATGAAGAAAACAAGAGATTTTTTTTGAGTGTTATTCAATCAGATGAAGTGATAATTCTACTCATATTTGGATACTTTTTGAATTATAAGAGTATGTTTGCCTATTTTGCATAATATATGGACAGATCGTGCAATTTAGAGTTTATATAATTTTGTATTGTAACATTGTATAATACGGGGGTATGAATAACTGGAAAATTTGGCTACTATATATAACGTAGGGACCAACGGGTCAATTGTATTGATATTGATGTGTTTGTATTGTTTTGGAATTGAGATTGATGCGAGGCAATATGAGAGACAGATATAGCTATGGTTACAAAGCCAAGAAATGACCCCTCTCTTTAGAGCTATAATATTTTACTAAGCAATACAGAGCCCGAGACACTTGGGTGGCCAGCCTTTTTCTTGAGAGGGTGTCATGATGAAAGAAATTTGCTACTATTAAAATACATGGGTAAATTTGGATTGTGCATAAAGGGTACTTTGCCATTATTATTTGTTTCATTTCGAATCCACTAGAAATCCAGGAGGTGCATAATAATTGTTTAAATAGAGGATATTTAATGACATTGGGTTTATATGTATAAAACGGGGATCATGAGCTTTGATTTTATTTCATATATCTCATAATGAAGCTCACTGTTTCTTTGTCCAACTATCTGCACAAATTAACATATTAAAAATAGATGAAATAAAGATATAAAAGAATTTCATATCTATACAGCAAAGATCAAATATTTTATTTTTTATTTTTCAGCATAATTTTTTCAATAGCAAATACAACTTAACAAAATTTAATAATAAAATTTTATCTTTTTTCAGTTTGTTTTTAATCTCATGAAATGTTTATTTATCCGGTGTTTAATTTATTTTTTTAAATTAAAATTTGTAGAGTGCCTTAAAGCGCAGGTTTATACCTAGTATATATATATATTGTGTTACTGTGTATATGTTTTTTGAGTAATGATATATACCACCCAAATTCATGGTTACTATTTTAAGCTTACTTCAATTTTCTGCTACTCTAGAAAGAGTAGATTTGGTTAAAGAAGCACATGGTTTTTTAATCCGATCGGACTATTTGTTAACAAATAAAGAACCTACTTTAGGGAATGCTTTACTTGATGCTTACGCTAAATGTGGGAGTATTATGTATGCATCGAGGATTTTTGAGTGTTTGTTAGGTAGAAGGAATATGATTACGTGTAATTCTATGATATCAGGGTGTATGAATTATGGGTTGTTAAATGATGCAGAAGAGGAGGATATTACTACATGCAATGTAATGGTACGAGGCTATGTTGAAAATGAGTTTTATGTAAAAGCGGTTAGTTTATTTCAGAAGCTTATTGTTTATAAAATGAAGCTTGATGAAATGTCAATCATGAGTTTTTTACCCGTTTGTGTTCAAATGGCTTCGGTTTATATGGTGAAACAATGTCACGGATTTGTTGTACGAGCGTATTTCGAGGATATTCATCTTAAAGGAGCTTTATTAGATTCATATTCAAAATGTGGGAAATTAGATTCCGCGTATAAGTTATTTAATTCAACTCGAAATAAAGATTTAGTTATATTTACAGCATATGATTGGTGGATATGCATTATGCAATGCATGGAAAAGGAAAAGAAGCTCTTTCGGTATATTATAATATGCTTGAGTTAGGTTTAGTTCCGGATCATGTTGTTATTACAACAGTTTTATCCGCTTGTAGTCATGTTGGATTAGTAGATGAAGGTTTAAAAATATTTGATTCAATGGAGAAAGTATATAAAATGAAACCGTATATTGAACAATACGCGTGTATAGTTAATCTTTTAGCGAGAGGAGGGCGTGTAAAAGATGCGTATTTGTTTGTAACTCGTATGCCGATTAAAGCTAATGTGAATATATGGGGAACGTTACTTGGAGCGTGTAGGACCCACGATGAGGTGGAATCAGGGAGTTTAGTGGCGGATAAGATTGTTGAAGTTGATTGTAATGATATTGGAAATTATGTAGTAATGTCAAATATGTATGCGGCTAATTATAGATGGGATGGGGTAGTTGAAATTAGAAGGTTGATGAAGAGTCGAGATTTGAAGAAACCTGCTGGGTGTAGCTGGATTGAAGTTGAGTGTATGAAGAATGTGTTTATAGCTGGTGATTATTCTCATCCGGAAAGAGTTTGTATTTATGAAACGTTGAAGAATTTGGATAGACAGATTAAAGAACATGAGTTTGAAGAAAAATGATTCAGTCTCCTTATTTTTGGGGGTTTATTTGACGTTAAATAGATTTATACCCGATGTATTATAATGTAATTTATTTTGAGTTTATATAATATTAGGTCAATATCTCAAAAAATTAAAATGAGTAAAGATATATATCACCCTTTTTTGCTTCACCTCTATATCACCTCCTATGTGGAGGTGTCCCATTTATTTATTTTCTCTCTCTTTTGTTTAGTGCCACATAAGATGACACATAGGAGGTGAAATAAGGGTGAAGCAAATAGGGGTGATATATAATAATGCTCAATTAAAATAATAGTATATTTGTCTTAAATCATCATTTAACTTATTAGGATTAAATTATCTATTTATCTTTACAGCATAATTAACAAAATAAAGAAGAAGAAAAAAACAGATTGTTCAAACTTACATTTTATTTTTTTCACACACTAATTTTTTTTACACTACTCTCTTTTTCTCTGATACTCACACAAGCTCACACAGAAAACACACAAATGTTGGTCAAAGATATCAGATTTTCACAAGAAAATCACACAAATCAAAAGGTGAAGATGAATTATAAATACAAGAGACTTGAAAATGAGGAAGTAGATCCAGTTTCAGAGAGTCGTCCGTGAGATTCCATCAAAAATACAATTTCGAAAATCTTAAAAGGTAAAAACAAGCCGAATCTTTGCTGTGATTTGTTCTTATTTTACAAAAAAACTTATAATAGAACACAATTTAATGTTTTTGAAGTTGCTTTCATCTATTTTTTCGACATTCATGTTTTTAGGGTCTTTTTGTACTAGTTTTGTTTTGAACTGCTGTTAAAATGTAATATATGTCAAAGTTTGTTTCTTGAGACACAATTTGTTAGGTTTAAGGAATAATCCCATCAATGTTTGTTCTATTTTGGTTAATTCATGTGAAACTAACATTAGCGTGTATACTGGGATTTAAATTATTAAAGATCTTAGAAAAATAGCCAGAATTCTATATTCCTCCTAACCCCCTTTCGGGTGGACTTAGGTGGCGATCTAACGGTTACTAGGGGACTTGGGTAAGGGGACACTACGCAATGATCGGTGGTTAAATCTCAAACCCTAATGACTATCTAGTTAGGCAAGCCCTTCCGGATCACTACCGCACACTAGACACTTATGTGATGTTTCAATAATTAGACACCCCTTCCGAGTGATCGTCTAACTACTATTAATGGGGTAGTCTACACGCATGCATTCGAAAGAGCTATGGTCAATAAATCAAAGCACATAAAAAAATATGGTTTAAAAACTAGTATCAATTTAAAAGGGTTTTCCCAAATAACATAAACGCAAATAAAGAATTAGAAATCAAAGATTATACATATGCAAACCTAAGCTATGAGAAATTAGTTCATATCTAAAGAAGTAGAAATAAACTACGGATAAAACTAATTAGAAACAAAGATAAAGTAAAGAATCTAATACAAATTACCCTAATGATGGAGGGAGATGATATAGAAGAGGAGTTTGCTACTTTCCAACTTCTTGTCTTCCTCTTTACAGGTCTTGTTGCTTCTCTTGAATGACTAAGGATTGATCTAAGGTTTAGAAGTAAGTAATGACATGTTTACAATGATTAAAGGGTGTATTTATAGGTGTTAAGAAGACTCTAGGTCGTAATATTGGAGTAGAAGGCAAGTAATTGGACTCTTTTTCCAATTCAAATTCGTTTCCTAAAATATAGGAGATAGGATAAATCTTGTTGTCTTATTTTGGTCGTAACTCCTTCGTTATTGGTCCGATTTTCACCTACTTTATATCGAAACCACCGCAGAGAAAAGATCTACACTTTTCTTTTTGATTTCTCATCCAAATTCCCAACCGATTGAAGTTATATTCACCTTAGTGGACGTAGATGCAGAATTTATTTACTTGACAGCTTTTCTTTTCATATTTTATCTCTACTTTCTTTTATCTCTTAATTCGTTCCATATCTTCTTTCATTATCTCTTTAGAATTAATTTGGAATCTAATTAATTTACATATATATATATATTTAAAGCTCCACATTGACACACAAATTAAACCAAATATGCTCTAAAAATAATAAATCATCAAATCACGACAAGAAATAAGAATTTATCAAAATATGAATAAAAATATATAATTAATTAACCATAAACACCTAAAATTATGTCTCCATTCTAGATTATTATATCACAAATAGGGAGACATCAAGACCCCAAACTCAAAGTTGTATCGTCCCGATACAATAAAGATAAAAACAAAGGGAATTCTCTAAATACACACCTAAGTCAATTAAGCACAATGGGAAGAAGATAGCAAAATATATAAAATAAACTCAAAACAACTGCTCAGAAAGTTTCATGTAATAATTTTTACAAACTCCATTACATGTACACTCGTGATACTCACGATCAACACGACTCAAATTCAAGATCAGATTAGCTTCGCAATGCAAGAAGGAGAGGTTCTTCACTTAGTTTACCAAGGAGGCTATAGATTGTTCAGCGAACTTCACTAGTATCCAAAGATCCACCTAACGACACTCTAACAGCTCAATCACTTCTAGATCACATAGCAAATAATCAAAAGGTCTTTACGGTTGTAATGTTGGCTTAGGGACGGTATGATAGTATATTAATTTAGAGTGAGCTTTTGGCTCTCTCCTTACTAGCCAACAATGAATCTCCCTAGAGCTTGAGTTACTCTCATAAAATGTTCTCACTTAACCTAATGAATGAATTGATGCACTAATTAGCATCCCAAGTAACCCAATAAAGCATAAAGACGATCACATAAAAAATTCCATTCTACTGGTCCAAATATTTTCAATCTTTTCATATCAATTTTTTTTCTTTTGTATAGTTATGACTCTCTTTTTTATGTGAGATATCATGCTATTTTCTTTTTCTTTTCATAACTTTTTTCATTTACTCTTACCCCGACAAAGGGTTACAATACAATAAACATGTGAATCATTATCAAAATATAGAGCATAATTACATAAGCTCAAAATTCCCAACCCAATAATATTTCCCATAATGGTGGACCCACTACCCCAAACTCAAGCTCTAAAACAACTTTCTATGCATCGCGGTTTGAGTGCGTGTCATATGGAAAAGTCCTAAAATTTAAATGGATATGACTTATAACATGGATAATAAAAAGGGTTTAGAAAGGTTAGAAGGGGCTGAGAAGGATATAAATATAATAAATGGACCAAGAGCTAAAAGGCAACGGGCTTATCGCCTTAATCACTTTCTAAACTATGCAATTTCGTCATTTTCTTACCTTTAGCACGTTCATTAGATGGGTTTATCAACTAGCTCGGATCTCACGGCCTACACACCACTCAAGGCTCTCTAAGACCAGACATACTTCTACCGCATTGCTTACTAATCTTCTCTTTACTATCAATGTGTATTTCATGTTCATACTCAAAGCATACAAAATAAAACAGCTCATAAACATATTACTTCCTATCATTAACTTACTAAGCTTATGCTTTCAAGCTATTAAACACACTCTATATCTAGTCCCCTTTATCAAAAGTTTTAATTTTAATCCTAAAAACGGTAAAACACATAAAAATGGAGATGAGAGACAACGAATCCCCACACCTCAACTAAAAAATGAGTCGTGTCCCCACGACTCGAAAAGACTCAATAACGAAATTAAAATCAAGTCAATATTGCATGTACAGAAAGATGGTAGGGAAGAAAGAAATCATACTCTTCGAGGCTATTGCCTTGCATGATTAATACCCGGAATAGGGTGCAGTGCGTTTCTTGTATGTAACCCTCTACTATCACCAATATTCGCATTCCCCAACCTTCTCTTGATTTATCCCAATCAATCATACAACTCTAGAGATATCTTTTTCTCACTTTCTGCAATTTTCTTCTTGTTTTCTTCCAATACCATGCTTCGATTCTTTTCTATCTATCATATAGGGCAATCCTATATGTTGGCTACCGCAAGAACTACAAACATTATATGGTATGATGGAATATTGCATGGTTGAGAAAGGTTTAAGAAGATTTGGAAAAGGTTTGGAAATTTTGGCTTTGGCTTTGAATATAGGCGTTTTGATTTGATTTGGGTGGTTGAATCTTCTCTATAATGATATAGGGAAGGATTTGGATGTGAATTTATGGTGATTGGGTAGTGTTTTGATGTATGGTGAAGGTTTGTTGAAGATTTAATGGAGTTTGGGAAGCTTTGTAGAAGAAAGAGAGGCTTAAGGATATAAAATTTGTAATCAGTACTAACCTTCTTCTCTTCAAACCCTTTTAGCCGGTCCTGTACCGTGTCGTCATTCGCTTTGTACCTGATTTACACACCGCCATTCATGGTTTTGAGTGCACCGACTTACCGATCCTGATTTTTCAACAATATTCCACACTTTTCTCCTTTCAACTCTATTTAGTTCTTCATGCATAAGATTTATCCAATAATCATCAAGTAATGATTCCTTGATGTTATTGGGTTCTAATTGAGACAAGAAAGCATGATAAACACATAAAGTGTTAAAAGTAGAAAATGTCATTACCCTTTATTTGGTTTTCCAAGGATTATATCTTTTGAGAATCCTTTAACATTCTTCCAAGTTCTAGGAAGATCTTTGGAAACTTTAACAATTTCCTCATTCTTTCTTCCACATTCTCGATTTGAGTGTCGACTTGAGTTTGTGGTGTGGTAGGTTGCACTTGTTCTTTTAGTTGATGAAATGTGGGATATTCAGCTATACTTTCATCTTTCCTTTAAAAAGAATTTGTCTAGTCAAAGTCAACATGCATGGATTCTTCTATGACACTTTTTCATTTGTTGAATACGCGCTACGCTTTGATTTTTATGGAGTAAACAAAAAAATATTCTTTTATCGGATTTAGCATCAAATTTTGACAAGTGATCTATAGTGTTTAAAAAAACAATTTAAACCCAAAAACATAAAAATAGGATATATGAGTATGTCTACCACTCCAAAGTTCATATGGGGTTTTAAGATGATAGGTCTCATCCAGACACAGTTTGAAACATAACAAGTCGTATTGATACTTTTATCCCAATAACATGTAGGAAATCTATGTTCTTTTAACATTGTTCTTGCCAGTTTCCACTTCTTATAGGGTTCGGTTTTCCTTTCTACAGCCACATTTTGTTGGGAGTTAGAGGAGCTAAAACGTTATGTTGAATCCCTAGTTCATCATAAAAGATCATACTCATAGAGTTTGCATCCTTGACAAGACATGGAATCCTGTCACGAAGATGGAAAAGTATATTAGTAGGGTAATAGGCTTGTAGATACAAGAGTGTCTGCCTATGTATTACAATTCATGGAGCAAACTTTCAGACCACTTTGTAGAACAGGTCCACGATCGGTTACAGGTAATTAATCATATGCATATGATTCGTAATTATTTTATGGATAGAGCTTTTTCTTTTCAGCTATTGCGTGAGATCATACTATTCTCATTAGTTCCTTATATTTTTCCCTTCGACTCTAGTTCAATTCTTATTAGTTATGTTCGGCGCTTCATTATTGATTATAAAGTACTATGAAATATTAAGAAAAATTCTTGTAAAAGATGGTTTAGTGAGCGGTAAAACTGATTCCACTTTATTCATTAAGAAACATGTGAAATATAGCCTCCTTATTCAAATCTATGTAGATGAGATTATATTTGGTACTACTAATGATCTTCTTTGCGAAAAAATTTCCAAGAGAATGGATGATTGGGGAGTTGAACTTTTTCCTCAGACTTCATATAAAAAAACTACGAAAGGAGCATTTGTAAATCAAGCCAAATATACAAGGGAACTTATCAAAAAGTTGGGTCCTAAGAATTAAAATTAATTTTACAACTATGAGCATATCCACAAAGCTTGATAAAGATGGTGAAAATATTTATGAGAAAACATATCGAGGTATGATTGGTAACTTGATATATTCTTCCACATATAGACCCTATGTTATGTTCTTTGTATGTTTATTTGTTACATTACAGTTTTTTTCCTAGAGTGTCTCATCTTAGTATCTTTCAAATAATCATTCATTATTTGAAATTTACTTCTCATTTAGGTCTTTCTTAGACTTTATAGAAAGAGTACTAATAGTACATGAAAATTTTGCGGTTGTCGATGTCTCTATGATATATTAATCTAGTCAATAGACATTATTTTAAGGGTATTTAGGACTTAGTTAAGGGATTTTTCTCCAAATTTGACGTTTTACACTTTCTTGTTTAGTTTAGATGTTTATGAGGTTTGTAGAGCTTTTATGTGTAATTTATGAGTTAAGTGTGCATATCTTAGGTACTTGGATGATTAGATACTCCGAGACGATTATAAGAAGACAAGAAAAATATATCACTCCTTAGTTAGGGGGGAAAATGGATGATTCGACCATTTTTAAAAAGTGAGAGCATATATCGACCGGATTTAGAAAGTAGAGTGCTCGAGATGCCACGCGAGAGTGACAAGGATTCTGGAGGATCCCTTTGATATCCAGTTAGGATTTAAAGTTAGGAACGTGTGGGCCCTGACGGTTTGTTATTTGAAGCTGAATTGAAAAAGTTATGTAATTCGTCGTTGTCGTGGTTCGAACCAATCTATCATTTAGTAAAACATTTTTGGGTTGGATTATGTCACTTAAAAGAGGCCCACAACCTAAAAAGTATTTTTGGACCTTTAAATATCTTAAATTGACATTAGAATGAGGTCCAAATCAAATACACTAGATATTAATTGTCTGGAGCAGAGAAGAGAATAGAAGAAGAAGTTTGGAAGTAGTTCATACCCTTCTATAACTCTTATGTTCATCATTGGACACTTAATTAATAGGGTAATTTTATTCTATTCTTCATTCTAAACATGAATATTACATTATTAGTTGTTAGTTTTTCTTATTTTCTTATGCACTAGTTTAATCATGTCTTGAGAAAAACAATAATGTATGAACCCTAGTTTTTATTATGCTTTTATTGGATTAGGAGATTACCTTTAAACCGATTTGTTATTTTCTTATTGCTCTGTATTTAGTATTTTGCGTATATTTCAGCTTTTATTTTTCCAAGTATAGGACTGCCCTTAATAATTAGGATTGCCACCTTGACAAGGCTTTGTTTATTTATAACGATACATATTCATTTAATGTGTGGTAGTGATCCTAACAAACTTGCCTAACTAGATGGTCAATAGGGTTGGAAATTTATCCATTGATCCTCTCGCGTAAGGTTTCTATACCCAAATCCGCTACTAATATTGAAGTAACCTCCTACCGAAGATTTCTTTTCAAAAAATACTAATCTTTTTGAATACCTTCTTTTCCTTTTACTAAAATTTGTATATTCTTAATTATAAAGATATATTGGTCTTTCTTATATTATTTTATTTATGATTTAATTCTTAATTAATTTCTTACTTTTTTTTTGTTTACATAGGAAAGCTACTTTGGATTCGCAGTCATTGATTCGGTTTGAACCTGCAGCACTAGATTAGATAACCAAGACTTGGCTAATGAGCTAATCCCAACCGGTTAATTAATTTCTTACCTTGGTTAGTCATTACTCCTATATAATACTATTTAAGAGAGACGGTATCATTCATTTTACACCAATCCATTCGCTTAGTCTCTCATTAGTAAAAAACAAGCAACAACGTTCTTCTCTCCTCTTGGCCTCCCATTTTTAGCTTCCATAGATGAAATAATTCATCTTTTATGTCTCTCTCAAGTTTTAATTAGTACGTAGTCTCATTAAATTATAATGTTAACCAATCTCCATGTTTGTTCTTGATAAATTAATAATCAATGAGTAACTGTTTTAAATTGTTTTTTTTTTCTTTTTTACTCATTTTATAAGTTAATATTCATGTAGCAGTAGTACTAAACTTGTGGATCTTGTTTCTAAGTCCATACTCATGTATTTTGATAGTTGGATTTAAATGAAATTTTTTTTCTAACAACCCAATGAAAAAATAAACTTATCATTTTGCAATGATATATCTAATATATGATTTAAAATATTGTGTAACACAATCTTGAATTTGACCGAAATCAGTAGAGACATATTAATAGGATAAAAAATGGCTCTGCTAATTTGGTCGCTAAATATAAGTTTAGTGGTAATTTGTTTGGTAAGTGTACGCTCAGTCGTCCCAGCAATTATCTTCTATCTTCTTGTATGACAATTCACTTAGAAGAGTCGGTTAAATTGTTTTTCTATGGTTATTAATGGAGAGTTATTTGAACAAGAAAATAGTATTGATTTTTGGTCAATCTTCATTGACTATCCGATCAGCCAATATATTGGAAGGCCGCAGGTAATGCAGACTGCAGCCAATACATGGACTCAATTTTTATAACGTAATCAATGTCTGATCCACTTAAATATGATTAAAAGAAAGGGACAATTAGGTTTATTATTGTGGCCAACCCATGTGGAATAATAACTCACTTTGAGTTAGGAGAGCTACTATCCAAGTCGACATTAATGAGTGAGAGAGATGGCCAGGAGAAGGTTGGTGGGACCGGTTTAATTATTTTTTCAATTTGTCCTATCACTTAAAAAGTCAATCCAAACTTCACTATGCCCATATAGGCCCCTCCGCATATTTAAAATATTCCTAGGGATTAGATTCTTCTTCTATTCTTAAATATGACAATATAATTACATAGGGTCGATGACACGAAGTATAATTAAGTTTCAAGTTTCATTCAATAAATAACTAATATCATGCATTAAAATACAAACAATATCCAGAAAGTTGATCTGATTCTTTCCTTGCATTGCATTAGGACAGATAAGTATGTTGAATTTATATGAGCACATGGAGCCAACTGTTTGTCTAAGCAAGTCAAAATCAACCGATAATCAATAATCCGAATGAAAATTAGTCTTATCTTGTAACGAAATAAGGTAAAAGAAGGTAGAAAAAGAGAAGAAAAAAACAACAAGAGGCAATGTGAAAAAGTCAAAAGAAGTAGCAATAATTGCGGAAATAAGAATTGCCATTAACCAATCATTGTATGATGATTAATTAAACACCAATAAAAGAAATAGAGAAATTAAAGAAGATTAAAAACTAATTAACAGACAAAAAAAGTCCAAGATTGGTATAGAGAGAAACAGAAAGAGGTCTGCAAAAGCAACCTCTCTTCTTTCGATCTCTCATATTATTTCATATTTCATATTTTTAAGCTTTAGTAGATAGTTGACCCCTACAACAAAACATTATTAATTATCCTTTCTATTCTCAATTTAGAAACCTCTTTTTTGTTTCATTTTTTCTAGAATAATTATGATTAAGTTTCGCAGAAATGTTCCTTCCTCTCCTGATTCATCAGATAATGAACAGAGTTATGATGATTCAGCTTTAGAAGGTAATTTTTCATATTCTTGTCACATTATATGTGTTACAAAGATAAACAAACAATCACATATTCATTCTGGTATTATGAATAATATTTGTCCGAAGATTATTGCTTTTCGCGCATTTTAATTGGTTTTTTTTTTAATTCTTTCTATTGATATATAGGTGTAGCAGCAAATGTGAAATTATTATTAAAATTGATTCAAGATCACAAAGCTGCTTGTGATCAAGGGAAGAATGATGGACGAAGAATGCTTAGGGTTGCAACAATGATGACAATTCTCGATAGTACGAGGACTCGAATTCAGACAAGTCAATCTTTTGGTAATAAAAATTCAGCCCAAACAGATGTAAAGCCTAGTCATGTACCTAAAGACAACAAAAAGCCTAGTGATCAACAAAGTGCTGACGAGAAAGCACGCCTAAGAAAACAGCTTAACGCTAGTTTAGCCGCACGAAAATCCTTGGAAATAATGTGTTCAAGTTTAGGTAAAGAAAAAGAGATTATGGCTACAGAATTAGCTAAAAAGGTTCACGAATTAAACGAAATGGATGAACTAATCAACGATTTAAAAGCACAAAACGCGAATTTACTAAAAAAAGTTCAAGATTACGCGTCCGAGAATAAAGATAAGAGGATTAGTAGTGGAGGTGAAACAACAAAACAAGGAAACCTCGCTCTTCAAGAACGTAACAAAGCACTTTCTGATCAACTTTTACGCTCACTCGATGGTTATAGATCGATTAAACGAAGATTAAAGGAATCTCAAGAGGAAAACTTAGTAATGCGTGCAACAATGGAAGAAGTGGGAATGAATGTTAGTTATAGTCTCGAACATATCCGTGGGTTTAAAGATCGAATAAACGATCCATCCGAGGATGTTCAAGAAGAGATTAAGAAATTGGAGAGTGTAATAGAATGTTTAAAATTGCAAGTTGTGAAACATGGACAAAATATGACAACAAAAGGAGAATGTATACAACCTAAAGGTGATATAAATGCTTGTCACCCTTCAATTGTTGCGTAATAAGAAAAGAGGTTCAGTTTCAGGTTGGATTAAGGTTCTGTTAGAGTTTATCAAATTATTGTTTGTTTGTTTGTTTACAGATTGTAGAATAAAAAGGGAATCAGTTATTATATTATAAGGTGGTATGGTATATTAAACAGAGTTTGATTAGTGATATAGCACATTCTTGGTTATGTGCAAATTGTCATGTATAATCTCTATATTATATAGTATTATAGATTCATCAACCATTTAATTTTCTCTTCAAAAACCATGATAATTATAGATTATCCAATATTTTTACAAATTCAAGACAAATAAATAAATAAACACTACAATCGTTCCTTATACTCTTGCAATTTCGAGCCATCAATAGAGTGTAAGATCCAAGAATTAGTAACTGCAAATGCTCCAGTAAAAAAAAGCTAAAGCCTCTGTATCAGATTTTCTTTGGTTTAATATAGAGTTTACCTTCCTTGGATCACATTTTTCAGGTAATTAAACATCTACAAGAAAAAAGAAAAAAAACGACTCTATTGTTGGCTTTCAGCGACGCAAACAGCGCGTCCCCAAAGATTTAGCCGGCGGCGTCGGCTATGCCTATGCAAACGTCGTTTCTATATTGACAAAGCTTTTAGCAACGGGTCTCTATAAAGTTGTGCTATTAGGGACGCATGTTACAAGGCGTCGTTTATTACTATAGTGTCGCCAATTTGGTTATAAGCATTACGTATGCTATGGCTCCACGCGTCGATAATTTAGTTGGATATATGTCGACGAAAATCAGACTTGCGTCTCCAATGTCTTAAAGTAAATGGCAACGTTTTCTAGCTATGCGTCGGTAATATTTCAAACAAAATACCAACGTTTTCTAAACTTGCATCGATAATATTTAATACCAAATGCCAGCGCTTTTTAACTTTGTGTCGATAACTCAAACCAAATGCCAACGCATTTTAAGTTTGCGTCGATAATGTTTTGAACCTAAATGCCAACGCTTTTGAAGGTTGCGTCGATTATATTTCTATTGAAATGCCAACGTTTTCAAAACTTGTGTCGGAAATATCACAAGTAATCAATTATGTTAGTTTTTTAGACCGATATTTCCGAGTATATCTTAATTCAAATTCATTATAAAAAAACGAGAAATGTAGTTTTACAAAAAATATTACATTTAAAATATTCATATCCGCTCCATCAAAATTACGCTAAATAAGTAAACATGATTTCAAAATACATATTTTGTCCAAAAACACAACATTTTTCTTATTTTTTTTTAGCTTGGAAAGCACGTATTTACTCGAACATTAAGTTCATCTGAGCTTGCAATTGAGCTTGTTGTTTTAACGATTACTGCAGTTGAGTTTGTTGTTGAATTTGACCTTGAGCATTTATCTCAGCCTGCGAACGAGCTTCTTCCCGAACTTCTTGAGTTTGCGAATGAGCTTGTTGAACTTACAATTGTGCTTCAATCAACTGTGCTTGCATTTAATTGATTTGTTTTTCCATTTTGTGTTGTGAATTTGTCGAAATACTCTTCGGACCATATACCATTGTTGGTGTAGGTCCCAGTCCATGCCCTTTTACTCATCCATAACGATCTTCACCTCGAATTTCTCACATGGCTTGAAACTCTAATTCGTATAGATTCTCTCTCTCCTGGCAGGCTTATTTCCTTTGATCAAATAAGATTGGACATCGTTCTACATATATAAATAGATAAATAAATAAATGAATAGTAAATAAAAAAACAAGATGAGAATTTTGACATATTATAAGAAAAAAACTCTTTCATTTTTTTGCAGAACAGTATTTTCACCTAGTCTTTAAGTACCAAGCTAGATTTTTTCAACCACAAGGATCTCACGAAATTAATCGTAAAATACTTACCCAAAATTTGCATCTTCATCATGCATTTTACCATTATTACTCGTGTGTGTTTTCCTGAAAAATACAATCTCGCTGACCGGGACACCATTATTCGCTTGAACCTACAAAAGTCAATTTTTAAAACTATTTCAATTCCTTTTAAATAGTTTCAATTAGCGTAAAAAGTGAATAATATGATATACTATCTCATAACGTCTTGAAGCATAACCTTGTCTTCCACAAGTACGAGGTGCTTGAATTCAACAAGTATGAGGTACTTGAAGTGCCATTCGGCTAGCTTTTTCCTTCGTGGATAATTCCTTCATTTTAACATGGCTGAGGCCCCCGTGATACTCTTTATCTTTGGCCAAAGTGCGTTAGCCGCCCTTTATCTTTATTTTGTCATAAAACGCCCTATAATAAAAAAAAAATCACTGTTAGCCTGTTTTTCCATTTTCTGTTAGTTGATCGTTAGTCAATGTCATCTGGCACCACATCGGCGCCACTCACTGCCACATCACCGCCAATACTCTTCGTCGTCATCGTCTCTAACTTTGAAAAAACTTTGAATGTTTGAATGCTTCAATCTTTAAAATCGGAGGAAACAAAAAAACAAAAATACTCTTCAAATATTTCAACCTTTCTTACTATATGAATCAACAAATATAATGAATGTATGACAATTTGAAAACACTCGACAATCAAACATCTAAGTCAATAACATATTAGCCTCTTCCCACTTACCAAAATTACACGAACCTTGGATTGACGAATTATAAGTGACAACAATGGGGGTAAAACCCCTCTTTCCGGCGATTGTAGAGTCTTTACTTCATATCCACGGTTTCTTAAAAAATCCTCTTTCCGGCGATAAAACAAGGCTAGGGTACATCGTTCATAATGAAACTGAGTGGTTTCTCTTTGTTCTGCTTTAGATCTTCTCTTTGTTCGTTGACCAAAGTCGATAACATCTTTCACCTCTTCTTTTATTCTTCAATTTCATCTTCTTATTCATCTTTTGATGATATCAATAGTGTAGAAGATGCTCGTTTTACTATATATTAAATGATCAGAATGCGACCCAAGCTTTCTGGACTATAATAAACTATTACATAGTGGTGTGAAGATGAAAAATTGCCCTGCTGCTCTTTCTCTATTCAAAGAAATGCGCTTTTTACGTGCTCTAATAAATGATTACACAATGAGTATTGTTATTAATTGTTACTCTCATCTACAACCGAACAATATATATTTGTCATACATTCACTTATATGTTTAATTGTCGAGTTTTTCCAGATTGAAGTTACTTTTGGGGTCTTAATAAATGGGCTATGCAAAGCAAGGCACACACTTAAGGCTATCAAGGGGCTTAGGGTATTAGAAAAAAGGAATATTAAACCAAATATTAAATATTATAGCACTATTATTGACTGTCTTTGCAAAGACCGAATGGTAGATGATATTGTTAAACTATATTTTGAGATGAAAGATAAGGGCATACCCCCAAATGTTGTCACTTATAATTAGTCGATCCAAGGTTTGTGTAATTTTGGTTAGTGGGAATAGGCTAATATGTTATTGACTGAGATGTTTGATTGTCGAGTTTTTCCAGATTGTCATACATTCACTATATTTGTTGATTCACATGGTAAGAAAGGTTGAAATATTTGAAGAGTATTTTTGTTTTTTGTTTCCTCCATTTTTTAAGATTGAAGCATTCAAACATTCAAAGGTTTTTTTAAGTTAGACACGATGATGATGATGAGTATTGGCGGTGATGTGGCGCTGACGTGGCGCCAGATTACATTGACTAACGGTCAACTAACGGATAATGGAAAAAAGGCTAACGGTGACAAAGAAATTATTAAAGGGCGTTTTGTGACAAAAAAGGATAAAGGGCGGCTAGTGCACTTTGGCCAAAGATAAAGGGTATCACAGGGGTTTCACCCTTTCAACATTTATAAAGGAAGATGGAATTTTAAATGTGGGTAACAAAAAATTATAATCTACTACATAAGTTTGTTATTCTTCTGGAAAACTAGTTAGTGTGACTTTATATACATACAAGATGATAAATTAATAGAAAAGATACAAAATAGTGGAATGATTGTCCAAAAAAATAGTGGAATGAAGTTTTTACGAAATACTAGAATCATATTCATTGATTCTCAAAACCGACTTAAGTTAGTTCTCCAAAGTAAACAAAAGTCACCAAGAGAAAATTTAAGGATATTACATAGATAGATATGTATAAATATATTTCTAATCGATTGTACCACATACAATTTGAAAAGTTTTAAGTTTTGGCTCTATGTTATATAAGATAATATAATATTTAAGCTTATAATAATAAATTATTGATTACAAAAACGAATGTGGTAGCCGATAATTAAGTTCTACTCCCTCATCATAGTAAGTGGTCTTATAAAGGTTTACTTTGGGCAACTTAATTTGTTTAGGCTAATAAAGGATTGTCCGTAGTTCGTGTTTACACAATTTCCATTTTTATCCAATATCTTTGAAGATATAGTTCTCTATAATCTCTTCGTCAAATGTATAATGTTGCTACATATACGAGAAACAAACATAACTGAAAGATAGATTTTCAACAAATATATATAAAAAGAATATTATTATAGTAAATCTTACTTTTAAGTAATTGAGTTTAGTGGAAATCTTATCCCACTTTCAAAGGTTAGTGGGTCTAAGGTTGAGTTTCTAGCTATGATTCCACACATGGCTTTGAACCGGATCGCATTCTTACCAATAGTTTGGCCAAATTGGTTACAAGAAACTTCAATTTTTTTTTGTTGTCCCTATTCTGAACCCTCCTTAACATAGTCGGCCCTCTTGGAATGAATCGATGGTTGTCTGCAAGAAAAAAAAAACAATAATAGAGTATACTCATTTCGTCTCTATACCAAATATATTTGTATAGATAATTACTGTCATGATAGAGAATCTGTTCTTTTATGTTATTTATTTTACTATTATATTAGTCAATATCAACTGTATCATTTTTCCTTCAAACTTTTTTTTGTTGCGGCTCCCAACACAACGTACCTACATATTGCATAAGAACTATAATTTTAGTAATATTTAATTAGTGTTACTTAACTAACTACCTACAGTTCTATCTAAAGCTTAATGGTGTAAAAAACTCAACTCATCTCATATTTAATTTAATATCTATATAGCTTTAAGATCAAATAACTAGAAAATTAAATTTCATAGAAGGAATTGTTTTATATTAACTAAAACAACATTACCATTAAAAGATGGATTCATAACTTGATCCGTAATTTTAGTTTCGATGGTAGTATCATCCAAAGGTGTGGTGTGTGTACTTGTATTGGTCGTTCTTGGCCTACGATATTATCTTACCATCCTATAAAAATTAAAACACAACAATAAACATGAATATTAACCCATACCACCACTAGAATTACCATAATATTGCAAACTTAACCAATAAATGTAAGCAAATTCCAAACCCTAGATTGGAAAGACTTAATAATTAGACTCTTTAAAAAAACTGCAGTGTAGGTTTGGAATACTAACGATAGTTATACATAGGATTGATAGATACCTTTGAGATTGGATAAGAGTTTGATTCGCTAGGGTTAATAGAAAGGGATTTTTCCTAATGAACTGAGTGGAGCGTGAAGCGTATATAAGAATGCAAAGAGTCTGCCTGAAAGAAGTGTTATATGTTAATTATTGAAAAAAATAAAGATAGTGCGAGAAAGGGATTTTTTCCTAATGAACTAAGTAGGAGCGGGAAGACTAAATTTGATATTTTTTAATTATACGATTCTGTAACTAAATTATAGAGATTCTATTTATTTATTTTTTGACGTTTTCTTTTTATATGTTATGATTTTTTTTCCTTTTTTACTTAATTATAACATAAGATAAGTCCTAAAGTCTTTCTTTTTTCCTTTACATCAGCCGTTTTCCTTTTATACTTAGTAACACCAAGCCTTTTTTTGTCAACAATAACATCAGACTTTTGATTTTCATATGTTAAGATTCTTTATCTTAATTATAAGAAACCCTCCACCTTTCCTTTTCTTTGTTTATTGAGTAATGATATATATATCACCCAAATACCATCCAATGACGTGGCGTGAATTGGTTGACTATAAAACGTTAATCTATTTATTTTCTTGATTTAATTAACGACTTATAATCAACCAATTCACGCCACGTCATTGGGTGATATTTGTGTGGTATGATTTTGGGTGGTATATATCATTTTACTTGTTTATTTAAGTAGAGTGACTTAATTTTGTCTTCTACTGCAAAACAAAAGACAAGTGCACATAGGCTGAACACTTAATTACGTGTGAGTTATTTATTTTATTTTGTGCATCAATTTTTAGCTCGTATTATTTTAATTTCGTGCATCAATTTTTAGCTTGTTTTTTTATTTTGTGCATCAACTTTTAGCTTTGTTTATTTAATTTGTTACATGAATCTTGTCTGTTAATCAATCCAAGCAAAGATTCGATGGGAGATCCAACGTGCAGTATTTCAGAGATTAACGAATTGATCAATCCAGCAAAAATGTAAGCGTCTCTATTTTTACTTTAAACGATATTATTGGGATTCGCCGGAAAAAAAAATATTATTAGGAGAATTAAACGATATTATAATTGGAAAATTCATATCAATATGTACGTAAAACAGATATTAAATATAGGAGTCTTATAAGTTTATGTAAGAAAAATTATAACTAATTATGGAAAATTCAGATTTTAAGTAAACTAAATCAAAGTTAGCTTAATTATAAGTTTATATTTAGATGATAAAAAACTAAAGGCAAATAAAAATAGAAAAATCATAATTTAAGTTAAGCAAGAGTCGAACCTAAAATCTCTAGCATATTAGGTATTGCTTTTATCCATCTTACCAATCATTTATTCCATGCATACTTATTCGTACGTTCATATATATATTTACTGTCGTCTCCACCAAAAAGTAATCTCTAGCTTGGGCCATCTCCAGCCGCTGCACTAAATTAATATACACTGACAAAAACAATCAACAAGGCAGTAATAAGAGCCAATCGCTGACTCTAACCTTAATAATCAAACAAGGCAGTAATAAGAGCCAATAGTTCACTCTAACCAAAATAACCAAAGTGTCAGTAATAACCTAATTGCTCACTCGATCTAACCTTAATAATCAAACAAGTCAGTAATAAGAGTCAATCGTTCACTCTAACCTTAATAATCAAACATATAGTAATAACCCAAGTGCTCACTCTAACCTTAATATTCAAACAAGGCAGTAGAGTTTTAATGGAAAAGTAATAATCAATTATGCAGTAATTACTCAATTGCTAACTCTAACCTAATAACAAACAACGTAGTAGAGTTTTGATGGAAAAATTGATTTTTTTACCTTAATTTTAGTTCTTCGATGGTGCTCATCATACAAACATTGATGATGATGATGATGATGATGATGATGATAGTGGTGGTGGTGGTGGTGGAGGAGGACGATCCCACTACGGCGGTGTTATTTGTGCAAGAGAGCGGTTGCTAGGTAGGGTGAGTGTGAATTTCTTTATTTTAGTAAAATAAGAACTGAGAAGAGGACTAGAACAAACAAGAATTGGTAAGAGTATTGGGGAAAGTTGAATTTGACCGACAAAATAATAAACCAAAAAGGAAGAGATGAGTTTAAGGTTTTATTTTTATTTGTTTTTAAAGGCTATCGTTCTGTAAAATAGGTTAAAAGCTATCGATTAAACTTTTCTTATCTTAAAACTCTACTATTTCATTAATTGTGGTTTTAATTGAAAAATACTATAATAATTTTATTATTATTAAAGAATAAAACATAAATACATAATCATAAAGGAAAAAAAATTATATTTATAATATTAAGTATATTACGTATTATATTTATATAAAACTTTTATAAAAATAAATTTAGAGTATCTATATAAAAATAAATTGAAATTTGTGGAAAAATATCTTCTTCAAATTATTTTATTAGTCTAAATATACTTTTTTCAATTTATTACAGTAATATTATGCAACCTGAAATGAAAATGGATAAAAGTTGGATAGAAAAACCCAAGACATAGTATTGAATATATTAATGATGTGGATAAATTCATTAAGTGTGCATTGGAACATGGTGGTTCACGAGATGGAATGTTATTATGTCCTTGTAAGTATTGTCTCAATAATATATTGTAATTTCCAAATGTAGTAAGAGATCATGTTGTGGTTTCAGGTCTATGATGTAGATCTCGGATTTGCGGCCTAGGCGGTTGACAAGGGCCTAACGCCTAGGCGGGATTACACGGGGCCTAAGCGGAATTATACGGTTTTGAATCCCAATGTGTAATTTTGTATACTTAGTAATATATATATATATCATTGTAGCAATTTTAACTATTTAAGTCATAAAATTCATCTAACAACACTATTGTAAATATATAAATACTAAAGATTGAGTTATAATATCAATTAAAGAATTTTCAAGACTAAGAAATATAACAAGAAGTCCTGCGCGGGTATGTTTCGCCATTAATCAGCGCCTAGGCGGTTATTTTTTGTCATTAATCGGTGCCTAGATGGGTTAGGCGCCTATTCCACGACAACTAAGGTGCTAGTAAAAAACGCCTAGAATTTTAACTAGGCGTAATCGGTTGAGTGGTGAGTTGACGCCTAGGCGGCGCCTAGGCAGGGGGATCTACATTATAGTTTCGGGTATAAAAGTGGGTATATTGAATGGAATTTTCATGGAGAAAATGTTGTAAGATCAGCTGCACATACTCATGTTGGCCGAGTGGACCAGTCGAACAAAAACTCGGATGATGGACAAGGCCACATGAAGGACTTATTACATGATGCATTTGGAATTCGAGTGAAAAAACTAATGAAGGTGTAAGAGATTCTTATATCGATATTAATATTGGCGACAATATCGGAGTTCATCGTTAAAAATCTTTCTCAAAGTGAACCAAATGCAGATCATTTAAGATTTTTAAAATTTGTTGAGGAAGGAAATTATAAACCCTATCCGGGATCTAACTCAATGGTTTTATCATTCATGGTAAAATTGATGCATTTATAATGCGATAATGAGTGGAGTAAGATAACTATCGACCAACTCTAAGAATTTTGGAAAGTGTATCCAGACTCGAGAATTCCTAAATCTTGTGCCGAAGCTAAGAAGATGGATAAATCGTTGGGATTAAGTTATAGAACGATACATGTATGCCCAAATAAATGTATGTTGTTTAGAGGTTATAAATCATCTCTTGACTCGTGTAATGTGTGTAATGAATCTCGTTGGAAAAAAGAGAACCAGGGTGGTGGAAATAGTAAAAAAAGATTCTCGTAAAATTTTGGAGGTATTTTCCACTAATTAACAGACTCCAGAGATTGTACGTGTCAAAAGAACATCTTCCTCAATGAGATGGCACGGGAGGGGCGCATGAAGGACGGACTTCTAAGGCATCCGGCAGATTCACAATCATGGAAGGATTTTGATAATAAATCTTGATTTTGCTTTGGGTTCTCGAAATATTAGACTTGGATTAGCGAGTGATAGTTTTAATCTCTTTGCAGATTCCAATAATCCCTATAGTATATGGCATGTCATTTTGATTCCATACAATTTACCTCTATGGTTGTGCATGAAGCAGAAAAGACTCACCATGTGATAAAATAGATAGTTTAATTCAACCACTCACTGATGAATTCGAAATCTCGCCATGACTTGGTGGAATGGGTATAAGATGACAACTTCATCTAGTGGAGCAACCTAATGATAAAATGGTTTTTCCTCTGGCATGTTACTCAATGACTAGAATAGATACAAATGTGTTTCTCAAGGTGTTACACCATGTACGAATGCTTGATAATTATGCATCATATATATCAAAGGGTATTAATCTTAAGGGTAGGAAGTTACAATCCCTCAAAACTCATGATTATCACATTTTGATGCAAGATCTACTTCTGCTTGCATTGCGGTCGTCTATGACCAAACAGGTAACAAAACCCATAATCGAATTGAGTAGCATTTTCACGGCAATATGTCAAATACAATCAATGTTGAAGAGATAGATACAGTGAAGTCTCGAGCTATATTATTATTATGTCACATGGTTAGTCATTTTCCTCCATTTGTTACTATTATGGTTCCTTTGATCATCCATCTTGCGGACGAGGCAAATGTTGGAGGCTCTGTTCAAATTAGGTGGATGTACCAAATTGAAAGGTATATTGTATTTTACTAAATATTTATAATTTTATCACTTAAAAGTATGTAATGATTGTTAACAACTGAAATGTGTTGGAGAGTGTTCAAAAATATATGGGAAATAAAGCTCATCCTGAAGGGTCAATCGCTGAGACATATATTACACAAGAGGCCCTCACCTTTTGTTTTAGAAATTTGGATGGGATAGAAACTGTTTTTAATCGACCACGTCGTAATAACGATGTTGATCCCAAAGACGGATATATATATATATATATATATATATATATATATATATATATATATATATATATATATATATATATATATATATATATATATATATATATATATATATATATATATATATATATATATTTTGTTTCCTAGTGGTGGCAGAGGCGTGGGAGCACCTATTTATAAAATATTGGATTGGATCAAGGACATCGATATATCTTGTCGCATGTTGAAGAAGTACAACCATTTGTTGAGTGAGTCTTTTGTTAAGACTTATTTTATTATACACCATTAGACTACTTCAATATATTACAATATTAAAATTGTACATTCTTCTGTAGGCTATTTAAAAGTTACAAAATTGAAAAGTATCGACCTAGAAGATAAATTTCAAGTACATTACAAAGGCTGGTTGTAGAGGAATTTCATTTGTGGTTCAAAACTCATGTAACTATTATCTATTAATTATATATTCACATGAATATGTATTATTTTATTAGGCTAAAAGATTTTTTTCACAAAACAGGGAGAGGAAATAGGCTACGGGAACGTCTCTGATAAAATAAGATGGCTTTCAATAGGACAGTTTGTTGCTAGAAAAGTTATAAAGGTTATGTTTGCAATGTATATACAAAAGAAACAAATCATGGAAAACGAAACAAAACTTTGGGGTTGGCTTGACTTCGACAACACCAAGTGTTTCTTCAGTCTGAGATCGAAATCTTATTGAAGGAGAAGTGGAATATTTTAGGGAACTTACTGATATAATTATTTTATAAGCACTACACAATTAAAGGTTGTGCTTTTTAGACGTAATTAGGAAGACATGACACATGGTCGAGGAGTGAAGAAAGATGAATACGGTTTTACATTGGTTAATTTTTCACGAGTGTCACATACAGGTCAGCGCATGACCGTGATCTCATCTCAAGTGCAATAAGTTTTTTATGTGCAAGATCCTTTGAATACGAAATGGAAAGTTGTGATATAAACTATTACTATAGACTTGTTTGATCTTGGTGAGGACATTGGATTAGATCTTGAATACAATGGCGATGATAAAGAAGACGATGACTATGTATCGGCATGAAGCGGGCCTTATGTCCGTCAAGAGTTGGAAGAGGGTGATTAGTTGAGGCATGATGTGAATGACAATTTGTTTAATGATTTTGTGCACCAAACGTTTAGAATATAGTTTAAAACCAAATTTGTGATGTCCATTTCATAGAGATTCGATAGTATTTTTTTTACAAGATCGTTTTTCTCAAACAATATTTTAGGTAATCTGTAAACAAAATTATAAACTTGTATTGTGATTTAATTCTTAGTTACATCCTATGCTGTAGATATCCCCGCCTAGGCGTCAACTCCCCACTCAGCCGCTTACGCCTAGGTAAAACTCTAGGCGTTTTTTTCTAGTGCCTTAGTCACCATGGAATAGGCGCCTATCCTGTCTAGCCGCTTAATGGAAAAAAGTGGCCGCCGGCGCCGATTAATGGTAAAACGTGCTCGCATAGGCCTTTTTGTTATTTTTCTTATTCTCGAGAATATTTTAATTGATATTATAACTCAATATTTAGTATTTTTATATTTACTATAGTGTAGTTAGATGAATTTTATGACTTAAATGGTTGAAAATTCTATAATCACTACCTATATATTACTAAATATACAAAATTACACAACAGAATTCAAAACCGTATAATTCCGCCTAGTCCCCGTGTAATCCTGCCTAGGCGCTAGGCCCCGGTCGACCGCTCAGGCCGCGAAACCGGGATCTACAACATAGGTTACATCACAAGATTGTCATGTTTTATTCTCAAATTTATTGAAGTTGAAACTTTTTCAAATGTTATTTTTTGTAAAAAAATAATATATATTTTTTGTTAATGATGTTACTCTACTTATACTAGTATTTGTGGTTAATTGTACTAATGTACTGATAATTTTTTGTTAGTTGTACTTTGTTGTTTACCAATACATTGTAACATACGTCTCTATTTATTTATCAATATTGTCGACGCATTTATAGAAGCGTCTCCTATGTGTTAAGTATAACCGACGCTCACGTAGTCGTGTCCCTAATTAGTGTACAAATATCGACGCAAAACTAGAAGCGTCCCCTATGGGCTATAAGTATTACTTGGTGTGTCAACATCGACGGTTATGTAACTACGTCCCTAATTAGGGTGTCAATGCCGACACTCATGTAGTTGCGTCCCTATTTAGTGTGTCAACATCAACGCGTATGTAGTTGCATTCCTAATTAGGGTGTCAATACCGACGCTCATTTAGTTGCGTCCATGCTTATGTATATTAAGTCATAAAAAATTGAAAAAAGGACGCATGAAGCAAATGCGTCCCCTATTAATGTTATTTTGGGACGCGTACAAAATGACGTTGTTATACATATATATTAAGACGCTTTATTTTTGCGTCAGCAGTTATAAATTTGTAGGGACGTTATCTGGCGCGTCGCTAAATGCCTGTTTTTTAGGGACACTGTAAATTACGAATTTTGAATCTTTTTCTCCAGAAGTTGGCTTTCGATTTAAAATTGTTACTCCTGAAGCTATCACTAGATCACGTAAATACTCTTTGAAGATACAAAATCTCCCATGAAGTAATATTAAAGTGACAAACAATTCGTGACTAGTAATAAATATTTTAGTTTTTTGCATTCAATCCCCTAAGATTTACAAAATTCATTTTCTACCCCAATGATTAACAAAAAGGTCCATTCTTATGTGCATTATATCCCTAAAAATTGGGGATGGCAATTGTAATAGCTTAAAACCGAAACCGATGAAAATCCGAACCGATTTAAAACCGATTATGCAACCATAGATAAAACCGTTAAGTTATGGTTTTGAAAAGTGTAACCGATGGTTTAATCCATTTGGTTATGGTTTTAGATAAAAATAAAACCGAATAACCAAAAAACCGTTTATTATCATATATTTTTGTATATTTTATAATAAAATAGATATAAAAAAATTATTTTCATATATCAAAACTAAAATCTAAATATTAAAATTTAACAAAACAAAGTAACAAATATGTTATTTAATAAAAGATCAACATAATATTCTATATATTTTTAAGATTTTTCTTGTATTTGTGATCTTGTTTTAAGAAATTCAATATATTTATAGAGTTATAGTTTGGTTATGGTTAAAATATAAAAAATCGCTTAAATCCCCGAATCCGAATTATTCATTTTTGGTTTTGAAAAGTAAGTCTGATGGTTCAATCCGTTAGAATTTTGTTTTTGATAAATTAAATGGCTATGGACATAGGTTTGAATTTTTTTGCAATAATCTGATATGTTTCTATCCCTACTAAAAATAGGTAGCATGGACATAAATTAAACCTCATGGGGGTAGAACACAACTTTTTAAATCTTAAGGGGCTGAATCGCAAAAACTAACCTGATTCGGAAGTTTAAATCTACCAAGCTTGGTCCATTTCTGATTCCATGAATATCAACTTCAATCAGAAGCGGATCTAGTTAATGCCCAGGGGGCTCAATCCCCCCCTCCCCTAAACCCATAATTTTTATGATATGCAAGTGTAATTTTCGCTCAAAAAATAATTAGCCCTTATGAACGTTTATATTATACATTCTTGTTTTAAATTTCACATAAGATGTCATAACTTAGAGGATGCTATGTTTGATTTTTAAGATTTAGAATAAAGGTCATGTGTTCAAAACATAGCAATTGCTTTATTTTATTTTTCTTAAATGCACATAGAATATTAAATTATTTTTAAGGGTTATTATAGAAGAGTAATGTTGAGTATCACCCAAAAAGTGATCACCCAAATATCACCTTTCTAGGTGGTCCAATTAAACTATTTCATATATAAGAGAGAGAGAGAGAGCGAGAGAGAGAGAGAGAGAGAGAGAGAGAGAGAGAGAGAGAGAGAGAGAGAGAGAGAGAGAGAGAGAGAGAGAGAGAGAGAGAGAGAGAGAGAGAGAGTAATCAAGAAAGATAAACAGTTTAACTGGACCATCTACGAAGGTGATATTTGGGTGATCACTTTTTAGGTGATACCCAGCATTACTCATTATAGAAAGCATCCTCATAGAGTAGCATAATGTTTTTTTTAAGCCTTCAATTATTTATTTAATAAAAAAAATGCCTAATAGAACAATTATTTATAGAAAACATCCCTTTTATATTTTTTATACCTTTACTATCCTTATTATTAAATATATTATTTTATTTTTAAATATTAAACAAATAATAGGGTACTTCTACCACCACCACCACCTACTACTACTAATTTCATCACACGCGCGCGTCCGTGAATTTTTTTTAAAATCGTCATAAGTAATTCAAAGAGAATCAGAAAATTAAAAAATTTGCATTTTTGGATTAAGCAAATTAATATTTACGTCTATGATTTTTTTTAATTTTTTTTAATTTTTTGATTTTTTTTTTCCGCAGACACGAAATTCCATGTTTTAATTTTTTTGTTACATGGGTGATCCGGGCTAGCTTGCGCGCACCCGACTAATCTCATGGAGATATACATGTCTCCCCATATATATTTTCATGGTAAATCAGAACTAAATTACCCATGTTTAGGGAGAGGTTCGGGCACAATCAGAAATAATAAATATTAATATAAAGAAAAAAAACTATATAATCAGAAATGTTGATAATTTTCATAACAAAAGAGAAAAAGAAAATGTAAACGTTGAAAACTTGAAACACAATGATACATTTTTTATATTAGGAAAATAAAGAAAAACAATAAACCTGATAAAACCTAAAGGATAAGACTAACCCGTTTCTTCACATTTCACATTACCTTCCCACGAGCCCAATATGTATTTTTTTATGTAATTTAAAACGTAATTTATAGTCATTGTTTTTTCACCTTCTGTTACTTCTGTTACTGTTTTTTATCTTTTGTTAATTATGTTATTTTTACTACTGTTCATGAAGTTTATAAGTTAAGCTTTTTAACTACTGTCACATGAAAAGTTTTATAAGTTTTATTTTTAACTATTTTCCGAAACAAAAGTTCCGAAATTCCGGCCAATTCCGAATTCCGGAATTACTTTTTCAGTTCCGGAAAATTGGATAGGAATTGGAACAGAAAATCTATTCCGAAGAAAATAGAAATTTTTCTGAAATATTCCGATCCGTTCTTTCCGATTTCCACCCTAAATCTGATCCCAAACAAGATCGGTAAGGCCAAAAAACTCATTGTGTATTATTTGCACACAAAAGTAGACAACAATAAGAAAAAAGAGTCGGCCCAAATTAAAATAAAATATCCATGTTATGAGCCCACAAAAACAAATGGGCTTGCAACGGTCAAAAATAAAAATAAACCGTCATAAGAATTTACTATAAAACAGGATATCCTGATCAGAACAAAACATAACTTGATCATCAATCTATCTCTCTCACGTTGTATAATTTTCTTCTCCAGTTTCTTGATTACTGTCTTAAAACAAAGCGTGTAATATGAATATGAATATGCCAGTTTATATCCACGGCGATCATCATAGGCCTGGATGGTGGTACTATCCTCCTCCTCCTCTTCCTATTATTCAGTTTCCGAGCTTTACAACAAACAATTCCAACTTCTTCGCTAACCAAGTATATGCAGAAGAATCGATGATATTTAACCAAGTTAGCACAAGATATTATCAATCTACTGTTCATGGGTTTTATATGCATCTCTCGCATCAGTCACAGATTAACGAACCAGAAGATGAAGAAACGATGATTTTTAACCAACTTAATAGAAGAGACCATCAATCTTCTGCTCCTTCTGAATCATCACACGACTTAAAACCAGTAAATTTGGTGATCCATAAACATGTTAATCCAGATAAATCCCCCACTAATGAAGAAGATGAAGATGTTTGTGCGGTGTGTTTGTGTGCCTATAAACACGGAGAAAGTGTCGCAACTTTGCGATGTAGTCATAAATTTCATGCTAATTGTGTCAGCAAGTGGCTTGTTAGAAAGAATTCTTGCCCTTATTGTAGAGCTCTCAATTAACAAAATAGTCATTCTTTTGTTTATCTTAGGGTTAACTTTTACTTTCTTGTTTATCCGTGTATATTCATAATTGGGTAATACTTCCATCCAATATTGGATGGTCCAATATTCAAATCACAGCCATGGATTATTAAAACAAAACACATGTCAATAGATTAATGTGATAGATACTTTTGTAAGTTTAAAACATGGGGTATGTGTATGAATGTAATTGGTGTAGGATCATCCAATATTGGATGGAAGAATTTTCCTTCATAATTTCCTTTATTAATCAATATTTTATTATTTCTTTATTATTTAAATAAAGTTTTCATGCTAGAGTTTATCAAATTATTGTTTGTTTCTTTATTTACAGATTGTATATAAAAAGGGAATCAGTAATTATATTAAACATAGTTTGATTAGTTATATAGCACACTCTTGGTTATATCAAACCCATGTATAATCCCCTATATTATAATAGTATTATAGATTCAAAAACCATTAAAATTATAAATTATCCAACATATTACAAAATTCAAAACAAAACAATAAATAAAAACTACAATCACTCCTTATACTTTAGCAATTTCGAACTAGCAATAGAGTGCAAGATCCAAGTATTAGTAACTGCAAAAACTCCAGTAAAAGAAGCTAAAGCCTCTGCATCAGATTTTCTTCGATTTCAAATCAAATTTAAATTGCTTGATTCACATTTTTCGGGTAATTCAACACTATAAATTACGAATATTTTCGAATCTTTTTCTCCAGAAATTGGTTTTCGTTTTAAAATTGTTCCTCCTGAAGCTATCACTAGATCATTTAAATATCCTTTGTATGAAGATACAAAATCTCCCATAAAGTAAAATTTGCATCCACTAAAAAGCTTCGGTTCCTAGTAATTAATGTGAATTAAGTTTTTTGCATTTTACCCCCTAAGGTTTACAAAATTTGTTTTCTAACCCCCAAGTTTTAACAAAAAGTTCCATTCTTATGTGCATGATATCCCTTAGCAAACACAGAAATTAAACCATATGGGGTAGAATAGAACACGACTTTTATAAACCTAAGGGATTAAATCACAAATAAAACAACTAATTAATAAAAACTAACTTGATTAATCAGTCTAAATCTACCAAGCTTGGGTCCATTTCTAATTCCATGAATATCAACTTCAATTTCATAATTTTCCTCATCAACTAATTCCTTAGACATAATACAATCCTTAATCCCTACAAAAAATAAAAACATTGTTATAAAACAAGAACATTATTAAAAAAATATTACGTAATAATGTAATAATTATATTACATTTAATACTCATAACCCATTTTCCTTCAATTACTACCATTAAAACTTCAAAGTTTTTCTGCAAGCTCCATTTTCATCACTTGAAGCTATTACATGAATTACACTTGAATCAAAGTTGTTTAAATCTGTAACACCATATAATTTCTCAAATTCAGAAACTATTCCTTGAAAAATAAACAATTAATTAAGTTAATAAATAATCTTTAAAAACTAAAAAACTATATTACTCTTTTATCTTACCTTCTCTTCATTAGTAAGAGTTGAGCAACAAATAATCATATCTTTATTCTTTTTTTAGGAATTAAAGAAAAATTTATCCTTTTTAACTCAGTTTGAAATCCTTGTATTTCATATGGAAGTTTAGAAGAAGCATGAAGTGGACATAAAGCAACAAAGTATTTCCGTAAGGGTAAAAAGGTAATTATTTTTACAATTAAAGTGTGAAATAAATACTTACATAATCCATCTACATTCTAGAGTTAAATTAGCACATGGAACATGAAAACTTTTTGTACAACTTTTTTCATAACACCCTAAAGTTGCTCCTTTAATTCCACACACATAAACTACATTTTACTCTTTTACTTCTTGCTAATTCAGATTCGAAGTTTATTACATTATCCACTTCAAAATACACATTAGATGCCATGTAATTGCCAATTAAAAAGATTAATATTCATCAGAAACAATGATTAAATAAAATCCAAGTTTCATAACTTCACATACCATTATGTGCAATTATTTAGTGCATGAATAACATCTAAACCTCGAATGAAAGGAAGATGTCCGTAAATCTACAATTTGTGGATAGCTAGACATCAAAGACATGGGGAATAATAAAAGACGTTCTTGTCCAAGTTGGTAAGTTGACTATCGCTACTGACTTTGTTATTCTTGATTACGAGGCAAATATGCAGATTCTTATTGTATTGGGAAGGCCATTTTTTGCCACAAGTAGAAGCATCATAGATTTTCATGAGGGGACAGTGACCCTCCGCACAAACGAAGTATCTGAGACATTCTTTGTCTTGGATAAGAAGTCAAAGAAGGTGTCACCCACAGTTCGGGTCATTCATATTGAGATCAAAAAGGTTAAATGGAAAGTCCACACTAAACCAGTGGAGAATAGAGCTCAAGGTGAGTTTGGGATCAAAACTGGAAGGCCCTCAAACTAGAAAACGGCCACGGGTTTTGAGAATACGTGGATGAGACCGTTTGTCGTTCCTCGCATAGTTTTGGTAAAAGTGATTGAAATACGACCCAGGAGAGGTCGAAAGATCTTAATGGTTGATGCTCATAGCCTCACCTGTAGCTAGGGAGGCTACATACTCAAGAAATAGAGGAGGTAACACGCTGAACTTTAAACGACGTTAAACAAAAGTGCTTTTCGGGAGACAACCCGTAATTTTTGGTAAAGTTTTAATGTCTTAGATTTGTTTAGATTAGTTTTTTTAATATATATTGCAGTAATGTGGATGGTAGAAGTATTTTTTGATGTGTAGGGGGCAACTAAGATGAGTTTGAGGTGAAAAGATCGACAAAATCCGTCCTCACAGTTGTTGATCGGGGAGCTAGCCTATCGTCGGCATTACTGGTATCCCATAAGGGGTCATGACGGGTTACACCACGGTCAAAGTCAAAATATTGCAAATCATTGACCAGCAAGCTGGCCTTCTAGGCGACAATGCCAGTCTCAACCCGTGTCGACGAACGCAAAAAGGGGTCATGACGGTAGCAAAGTCAGAAGGTCAAGAAAATGTGCGACCGGCATACCGTCTCTCTGGGCGGCATATCGACGCACATGAAGGGGTCATGACGGGTAACACGATTTGAGGTTGTAAACTTGAAGAGTAAGACCAGCAAGTAGGTCTTACTCTTCAAGCATACCGGTCCGCTAGCTGTGGCGACATTTGTGAAGACTGTGTTATGATCCAAAGAGAGAAAGTAGGAGCAGCATACCGGCCACATAGGTTACATGCCAATATGGGACGCTATCAGCTAAAAAACAAGAGGTTAGAACAATACCATATCCTAAAGCTTAAGCCTTCTTATTCTCCAAGCATCCAAACTCTATTAAAGCTTCACCAAAACTTCACAAACATCAAAACAATACCAAATCACCATAAATTCATATCCAAATCCTTCCCTAGACTTATAAACAATATTTACCCACACATAATATTCCAAAACACCCAGAATCCAAGAATCACGATCAAAATTGAAAAATATTTCCAAAATTTCTTAAACCCTTGAAATTCAAGAAAGATTCCATCATACCCACATAAATAATCATCCTACTTACACCTTTCTGAACCCAAATAACACCTATTTACCTATAATCAAAGGGGAATTCAAGAATGGTGAGACTTTCAGTTAGAGGTTTAAAGAGATGACAAAAAGAAAGAAGACACTGTCTAGTATTAGGAAGATGAAGAAGAATCAAAGCAAGGTGATGAGTATGATCAAGAAGAGGACAAGTGAGAAGTGTAAGTTTGGGGGAAAAGAAAAAGGTTAATTTGAGTCACCCGATTAGAGAGAAACCGATTTTTGGTGGATTCAAGTCCTAAAGAGCAAGCAATTGTGATTAGGGAGTAGAAGATGCCAATACCTCTTCAAATCAAGATTCCTATACCCGAGATTAGTGAAGCTTCAAGGGCCTTATTAGTTATCCCCAAACAAATATTCATGGACGAACACCTTCACATAAGAGAGTATTCGAGAAGAAACTGAAGAAGGTGAGAACAAAAGATCTCTAGAGCTAGATGATTGATTGGGATAGAGTACATTATGAGGTAAGCGAATGCCAGTTTTGGTGATACAAGAAGTTTACATACAAGAGAAGCATTGCACCCCGTCTTGGGTATCGATCATGTGAGGAATAGCCTCGAGAGTATGTTTCCTTTCTTCCCTACCATTTCTATACTTGCAATATATGTTTTATTTTTTAAACTTTTAGCGAGTCTGTTTCGAGTCGCGGGGACACTGTTCATTTTTTAGTTGGGTGTGTGGGCATTCGTTGCCCCTCATCTCCATTTTTTGTGGTTTATTGATTTTTAGGTAGAAATTAAAAAAATGGTAGGTGAAATTTGATGTAGATTGTGTTTAATGGCCTAGAAGCATAAATTTAGTGAGTTAATGATAGTAGGTAATTTGTTTATGAACTATCTATTTTGTATGGTTTGAGTATTGACATGAAAACACACCTTAAAAGTAAAGAAGGGATTAGTAAGCAATGCGGTAGAAGTAAGTATGATCTTAGGAAGCCTTGAGGGGTGTTTAGGTCGTGACATCTGAGCTAGTTGATAAACCCATTATAAACGTGCTAGAGGTGAGAAAGTAACATAATTGCATAGTTTAGAAAGTGATTAAGACGGTTCTTTGGTAAGCCTTTGGGACTTTTAGTTTGTTGTCCAAATTTAATTGATTTATAATCTGTCTCAGACCCTTCTAGCCTTTCTAAAGCTTTTTTATTAGTCACATTACAAGTCGTATTCTTTAGATTTTAGGACTTTTCCATATGACACACACTCAAATCGCGATGCTAAGACAGTCATCCCAATAGCTGGGGTGGCGGGTTTGGTGGTGGCTAGGGTGTGATTAAATAATGCTAAATAAAGATAAGAACTATCACCCTAAACCAATCACAGAACTCACTACAAGTATCACGGATCATATGCAAGTTTAGTTAATAAGTAAGATTCGGTCGCAGGGACTTGGTGTGTTAGAATTGTGGGTTAGAAGAGGAAGCGTAATAAAGAATAGTTGCTTGAAATAAAGACAGTAAATAAAGATGAATCGATTGGAGAGATAATTATTGAATTAATAACTAATGCTAATAAATTAACGTAAGAATGAGATGAGAGATATAGCTTAGGGTAGCTAGTAGGCACTTATTCTTCTAATTATTCTTCTAGTTATAAGGGTGATTAGAGATCTTAGAGTAAGTAGTCAGGATTCTATATTCCTCCTAACCCCCTTTCGAGTGGACTTAGGTGGCGACCAACCAATTATCAGGGTACTTGGGTAAGGGGACCCTGCGCAATGACCGGTGGTTAAATCAAACCCTAGTAATTGTCTAGTTAGACAAGCCCGTCAGGATCACTACCACATACTAGACGTTTATGTGGTGTTTCAACAATTGGACACCCTTTCTCGGTGACCATCCAACTGTTATTAATGGGGTAGTCTATACTCATGCACTAGCAAGAACTACAGTCAACACATCAAAACACATAAAACAAATATAAAGGTTCAGAAGTTCAATCGATTTAAAAAGGTTTTTCCCAAACAAACTTAGATAGCAGAATATAGAATTAAAATTTTATACATATGCAAAACCCAAGCTATAGAGAATTTAGTTCATTCTACAAAGAAATAAGCTAAAATAAAGAATATGCGCACCCTTCCCAAGCATACCTCCAGGCACGTCAAAACTAGGTTACCCATGATCTGATAGGGATTCAAACCATATACCTCTTGGTTGAGAGATAAGGTCTTGGCCAGTTGAGCTAACCCAACTGGTTAGCTTTTCCTTTCCTAATTCAACTTTATTTCATTTTATCTCTTGATTCCTCCTAGATCTTCTTTCCTTAACTCCTTGGAATTGATTTGGCATCTAATTATATTTCATAAACCTTAAAAGCTTCATATTAACACACAAATTATACCAAATATGCTCTGAAGTAAGAAACTTCCAAATCAAGACATGAATTAAGGAATTATCTAATAATGGGTAAAATCATGTAACAATTAATCAAATACACCTAAAATGATGTCTCAGACCTAGATTATTAAGTCACGAATATGTTGACATGGGAAGAACTATTGGGCTGGGTTTTTTAAAAACTTATGTATAGTATTTATTTGATGATGATTCACTAGTTCAATTTGTAGGTTAAAAGAAAAAAGTATTGAAAAGAAAAGAAATATGATAAAATATAGTAGCATGACATCTCACATAAAAAATAGAGTCATAGCTAACCTACAAAAGAAAGAAAAACGATATGAAAAGATTAAATATGAATTGGACCGCCAAAGTTGAATTCTTATGTGATCATCATAATTTATACTTGGGTAATTGGGGAAGCTAAATTAAGTGCATAAAAATATTGGGTTGAGTGAGAACATTTAAGAGATATCTCAAACTCTAGGGTGATTCGTTGGTAGCTAGTGAGTAGAGATCCAAAAGTTCACTCTATATTATCCAAATATACAATCATACCGTCCCTAAGCCTAACATTACAATCTTAAAGGGCTAATAATTCTTGAATTTGTGATCTAGAAGCAATTGAACCATTATAGAGTAGTTAGGCAGATCATTGTACACTAGTAAGGGTCGATAAACACTCTGTAGCCCCCATATCAAACTAAGGGAAAGACCTATCCTTCGTGCATTGCAAAGCTAATCTGATCTTGAACTTAAACCGTGTTGATTGTTTGTATGATAAGTATATATATGATTTAGTTTGTAGATAATATTACATGAAAATGGCTAAGTAGTTGTTTTGGTATTATTACTCACATTCTTATATCTTCTTCCCTTTATGCTTACTTGACTTAGCCAATATATTTTATATACTTCCCTATGTTCTTATTCTTTGTTGTGTCGGGATGACACGATTTGAGTTGGGGGTCTTGATGTCTAAATATTTGTGATGAAATAATCTAGTTTAGATACATCATATTAGGTGTATTATGTGCTTAGCTGATGGATTTTTTCCTATTTTATTGTTAGTTTCTCAATTATTTCCTTGTCTTGGAGGTTTGTTACTTTTAGAGCATTTTAGGTGTAATTTGTGAGTTAAATGTGAATCTCTTAGTTACAAGGATGATATTAGATGCCAAGACTTGGTTAAGAAGTTGATGAAAAAAGATCCAAGACAAAATCAAGAGTTAAAAAGGCAAAAGAAGTTGTTTTGGAAAGTGCAAAAGCTGCCAAAAGTTGTTGGACCAATTTAGAACGTGTAGTGTTTCCAATGTTGCCTAAAATAGACAGAAAATTCAAAGGATCCTATTATATCAAGAAAGGCCTTTGAATTTCAGTCGCTTGACCACTGGTTTCGAGTGATTTGGAGTTGTAACGAAAAAATTATGATTTTTTACAAACTAATGGTAGAATGGAAGAATGGAGAGTCACAAACTCCTCTTCTCCATTCTTCCATTCTACCATTAGGGTAGTTTGTATTAGATTCTTAGCTTAGTTATATTTCTAATCTCTTTACTCTTTAGTTTTATTTCGTTAATTATGAATTAATTTTCCCATAGCTTGCGTTTGCAATATGTATAATCTTTGATTTCTATTTTCCTATTCTATGTTATTTGGGATTTGAATTGAATTGATTTGATCTTTATTTTATAATTGTATTTTTTGATCACGTTAGGGCTGTCCTTAGTAGTTGGATTGTCACCCTGATGGGGTATTCAATTATAGAAAACAATATTTAATCGTCTAGTGTGCAGTAGTAATCCTAACGGGCTTAGCTAACTACGTAGTCAATAAGGTTTTGATTTCATCACCGGTCTCTGTGCAAGGTTCCCCTACCCGATCCCTTAGTAGTGTTGACATGTACTTATCTAAACACGAGTTTGAGTTAACCAATAAATCCCTGAGAAAAAATCTTATTTATCAACTATAACTTCCAAACGATCTATGCACTTGCAGTGATTTTTTCGTAGTGGTATTAAGTGTGTGCTTTATTATCAATTATTTTCGTTTATTTATCACACATTTTCCACCACTACTAACATATGAATTATTCTATTGTTTAACTCGAAAAGTATGTACTTAATCACTTTAGAAAATTCAATACAGATGAGAAGTTATTCTCTAGAAACTGTTCTATACAAAAACTGATGAGACATATAGATTGATGCTTAGGATACTTGTACTTCTATTATGTGATGTGTCTAGATGAGCATATAAGCACGTGTGTTGTCAAACACATTTACAAATTCATTTCATTCATTAAAAATGAGTGTAGATAAGGGTTTTGTGAGTTTTGTTACCTTTGCACTTATACAGTGAGCAGTCTAACCAAATCGTTACAAATGACTGTAATTTTCACTATGTTTTGAGCCAAAAATGTTTAAACTTTATTTGGAATTAGAAAAAAGAAAGGATGCATTTTTATTTCTGTAATGACGAATATATGTTATTTCATATTACAACTCTATTTTTATATTTCAAAGATATTCTGAAGCTATTATTTAAAATTTAACAAAAATACAAATCTCTTTATTTTATTTATGGAAAAAAAAATTCTTCTCAACACCTTTATTTTATTTTATTTAAAATCCAACTTCATGCATTGCTTTTCCTTCTTTTTTTTTGCATACATATGAGGCTTTAACAGCCGATTAGAACAAGGTTACAAGGAAACAATCCAAATAACATAATTATTAAACTAGTACAACTCTAGTAGTTGCACGTTCGCTCCTATATTTTGTAATATAGCTCCAAAGATAGTCCGGGGGATCCTTAAACTCAACTGGTGTTGTGACCATGAAAGCTCCCTCCTTTGCTAACTTATCTGCACAAAAGTTAGCTTCCCAATAGATGAAATTAAATACGAAACTGGGATAATTCTTTAACATCTCTTGACATTCTCGCGCCAACATGCCATAGTGACTACCTGAGTTCCCACCGCCTTTCACTAGCGCATGGAACTCCCTCGAGTCCATTACATAGAGACTACTTGAGCTCTCACCGCCCTTCACTAGTGCATGGAGCTCCTTCGAGTCAGTCTCAATGTAGATATCCTTTAACCCTTTGCCAATGACCCATCTAAGTCCGTAGTGAAGCGCTAGTAATTCCGACATAAGTGGCGATGGCCCAATGAAACCGGCAACACATGAGCCATTTTTATCACGTAATAGACCACCTATACCCGCACTTCTTTTAAGTGCATTAAAACTACCATCAACGTTTAACTTAAGGCCATTCGGGGGCTTAACCCATTTGATCATTACACTTGACGCTAGCTTAATTAATCCACCGTCAAGTTCTTTTCCCCAAGCTAATATAAAACTACTCGCTAGGGAAATAATTTCTCTTCTTAATTCCTTGGGGTGTGGAATTTGTGTCTTATCTTGATAGAGAATATAGTTCCTCTTGGTCCAAATAACCCATATTGCAGCTATAAAAATAGTTGACCACTCTATTCTTGAAATCTTGCTTTACATCGGAGGTGTCCCTCTAACCAAGCCTTCGTACCTGCTAGATTTCTTGCTCGAGTCACCTCACTAATGTTGTTCGCATAGCCCAGGTCAGCAGCTGTTCCATTTCGCAGATCTGCAGCTGTTTCATTTTGCAATTCTGCAGCATTCTCACTATTCCATGTTCTCCCGATAGCAGCTCCAAGACCAAAGTTTGCAGCGGCAACAGCAGGTCCCTCCACAGCTGTGCCAGCTCCCGCGTCCCCAGCATCTTCACTCCAGTCCAGCAGTCCCAGTCTCGGCCCAACAGTTCCAGCATTTGGGGTAGCTGTTCCAGTCCTCTGTTCGACAGCAGGAGTCATGGAATCTCGACTTAGCTTCCACCTGTTATTCACCTGTACTAGCACATCACGATTAGTATAAAACAAATCACCCTCACCTTGATGCGGCAGTCTCTGGTCTCCATATGATTCAGCTCCACTTCCGCAAAACAACCCAAGTTCCTCCCATACAAGTCTTGCAACCTTACAGCTCAAGAATATATGTCGTAAATCCTCCACTTCATCCCCGCAAATTCCACATTGCCTAGACACAACCACATTCCTTTTATACAGATTTTCCATTGACGCAATACGATCCAATCCCACCCTCCATAAAAATACACGAATCTTTTGCGAGCACTTTAATTTCCAAATTAACTTCCAATCAAACGAAGCATCCGATAGCGTATCCTCTAACCTCCCAGATGCAGATTTTACAGAAAACCTTCCGGATACCTCGTATCGCCAAACTAACTTCTTTCCATCCACTCCTTCTAGCTCAATAACCCCATCACGAAGGACCTCAATACCTTTCATGATGGCTTTACATACGCTTGAATCGCTTGTTTTACATTCACGGTTTAAGATGCCATCTTTAAAGTATTTTTTCCTTAGAATGTCCACCCAAGCTACACTTTTATTTTGATGCAACAACTTCCAACCAAGCTTCGCTAGGAGTGCTAGATTGTATTTCTTAGCGCTTCGAAACCCAAGGCCACCAGCCTCTTTCGATTTGCACATTTGGTCCCAAGCGACCTAGTGTATCTTTCTTTCTGATACAGACGAACCCCAAATAAAATTCTTAACCACTTTATCCAGCTCCTTACACACATATAAAGGCAACATTAACACTTGCATATGATAAACCGGAATCGCGCTAAGAACGAATTGAGCTAAAGTAATTCGTCCAGCTAGAGATAGCGTTTTAGATTTCCAAGTAGCTAATTTGCCTCTCATTTTCTCAATAATCTTCTTATAAAACCCTTTAGGAAGCCTCCCCGAGTGAATGGGTATTCCAAGATAAGTACCAAAGTGCTATGACAAAATCCACTTGCCGCCGCCAACTCATGTTGCACACATATCGGGACATTCTTTGAGAAATAGATGAGAGATTTTTCCGCGCTAACGGATTGTCCCGCCTCATTACAGAAGGTGTTCATCGTTTCCAGAATCAACTCCACCTGCACAATAGAAGTTTCACCAAACAATATTAAATCATCAGCAAAAAATAAATGGGAAATTTTCGGGCCCTGTCTACCCAAGCCAATCGCCTTCCATTTTCCATTATTACAAAGCTCCTGAATCTTCAACGAAAGTCTTTCCATACATATTACAAATATATATGGCGAGAGAGGGTCTCCTTGCCGGATACCACAGAAGGGTTTGAACGGTGTCAAAGGTTCTCCATTCCAAAGAACTCTCATCTCGTTATCCTTCATGCTAGACATAATTAGCGATATCCAGCTAGCTGGAAAGCCAAAGTGCCTTATCGTATCCTCAATAAAATCCCATCTAACTTTATCGTAGGCTTTCGCGAGGTCTATTTTAACCGCCATGATTCCGTTCTTCCCTTGCATGTGTCGCATCCTATGATCAACCTCCTTAACCAACACAACATTGTCCATCGTAGAACGACCTGGTAAAAAGATGCTTTGACAAGGACCCACAATATTAGATAATATAGGCCTTAGTCTATTGACCATTGCCTTCATAATAAATTTAACCGGAGAATTAATCAAACTAATAGGACGAAAAAGACATACCCGAATCGGGTCTGACACTTTCGGGATAAGGTGTATAAGTGTTCCATTCAGACCCGATGGTAATTTTCCTTTACTTACCGCTTCCCGGACCATTTTACACACAGCCGGACCCACTGAGGACCAGCATTTCTGATAGAACGCAGCTGACATCCCATCTGGCCCGGGGCTTTAATTGGGTTTGACTGAAAGACCACATCTCGAATTTCCTCATCCGAAAAAGGCATATCAAGTTCACAAGTCACTGTACTCTCAACTGGGCCAATATGGGGTAACGAATAATATCCACTGCATTCTTCCGGTGTCTCATATAATGACTCGAAGTACTCCCGAACCAATGCCTTTAAATTCTCTTCACCATCTACCCAGTCATCTTGATCATTTAATAATCTAGAGCAGAACGCCTTTTTCTTCCTAACTGAAGCTGCAATATGGTAATACCTTGTATTTCTTTCACCCGAAACAATCCTCTTCTTATTTGATTTTTGAAAATACATTGTCTCTTCTTGTTCTAACACACTCTCATACTATTTCGTTAGCTGATTACCCAAGTGACGAAGCGAAGAATTATAGGAGCGTTGGGTAGACTTTTGTATGCCCCTTATTCTTGCGCTCAACACTCTTTTCCGACGATTCAAATCACCAAATACCTCCATCTTCCACTTATTGAGCTGGTTTTGAATTTCAATAATGCCTTCCCCCACACCTAATGTATCCCCTTCCTAATTATTACTCACAAAATCTTGAAAACTACTATGCAAACACCACGCAGCCTCAAATCTAAAGCGGCGGGAATTTAATTTCACTTGTTGTATCAGACAAATCTGTATTAATAGCGGCATATGGTCTGAGTGGACCCTAGCCAGATGGATGACTCGTGTCTTTGGAAATAGCTCTTGCCACTCTACATTACCATACGCTCTATCTAATCGTTCCAAAATTCTTTGTCCGGAATTCCAGGAATCATACCAAGTACAGCGTGGCCCCTCAAACCCAAATCAATTAAACCGCAGTTGTGCCTCCATTCTTCGAATCGCTCCATCCTTCTTGATACACCACTCACCCCACCTTTTTTGTCTATTTCTAAACCAATTTGATTGAAGTCACCAGCCACTAACCAAGGTGTTCGTATATTATGAAACGCGTGGTAAAGTGCCTCCCATAAAATATCTCTTTCCTTGTATGCCGGACTAGCGTATACTGCCAAAAATATCCAGGATTCGCATCGCGCTTGACTTACTTCAATGTTAATTACTTGTCTTCCCGCCGATAAAACTTTAATTGTGATATCTGAGTCGTTCCACAACAACCAAATGCCACCTCTATAACACTCCGAGTCCACCCTAATTGAATTGTCTTTCTGTAAAGAATTAATGATTTTATTTGTCGTAACGCCACTAACCCGCCGTTCAACAATCACTGTAAGCCATACCCTGTTGGTTATCATCATATCTCGGACAACTCGTCTAAATATAGGTTTGGTTGTGCCATAGCAATTCCATATCAATATATTTAGGGGTTGTTTTGACTTCCCCCAAGCCATCTCTGCATCATTTGAGCTACACATTAATTAAACAATTAAAAAGAGGTTAAGGGGATACTTGATTGGCGCATTAGGCGCGAGAATCCATGGCGGTGTCTCCATCGCCTCGTTCTTTATTTTCCTCCAGTAACTGCTGGTTTAAGCCTTGTGTTTCCTCTACTTGGATTTCAAGCCACTTTGAACCATCCTCCTCGTCAAGAATGGCATCTTCCCAATCCAGATCCGGGGGCATAGGAAGAAGTAAGTTACCTGGCTGTTGTACTGGGCTGTCGCATGGAAGAGGAGCTGGAAAATTCGCTCCTGGAATGCTAATACACGGCCCAGATTTTTCAGGCCCCTGATTTTTCAATTATTGCACATTGGTCCTTTTGTTTTCCAGTATCTTCCACTACTAACACTTCCACAAGCCCCTCCTTATCATGTGTCACAACATCATTACACCCTTCATCAAGCGCCTGTCCTACCCCACCCTCGGCCATCGAACTCTTTTCCTTAATTGCCTTAGATTTCTTGCTATTTGACCCTCTTGTTCTTTTATTCCTTGTTTGAACCTGATTACCATTCGTTAGGCCTTCCGCCTCAAAATTCATAACCTCAACAACATCTTTAAGTATTCTCCTTTGTTCGAAACTTGGTGTCGCTATCACGAGTTGGCCCTTTGTTCCACTACCAACTTTATTATTCGTATTTGGCCATGTTACATTCTTGCCCTTATTATTTACGGTTTTAGTCCCCGAACTTTGACCTTTATTATAAACACTTTGCGCAAAGTTGCCGTTCACTAACGTACTTTCATTCATACGTAAGGCTTCGAATCGCGAACCTAAACCAATAAACGATTTGTTTGTGTTATTCTGATCACCTTTACCGTTCCCTCTATTCCCTCTTCTAACTGTCATCCACTCCCCGTATTTTTCTTTACTGACTGGAGCTTCCTCTCTATCCTCGTTTACCACCTCCTGTTCTCTTGCTTTTTCCTTACTTCCATTAGGGGAGAGCAAAAATTTAACAAAACCGAAAAACCGTGTTAATTTTAACCAAACCGATCCAAAATATATGTTAATTTTACCTTGGTCAACCTTACCCATCATGTTACCTTATGATTTTTCGGGTCCATGTATTTTACCTATATATTACCCAAACTATTGGGTTGGGGTTACCAAAACCGAAAACCGTGTAAATAAAGAAAAAAATACAAAATATGTATATTTGAGAAGTCATTTCATTTGGCTTCTCGGATATTTCAAACATTTTGAAGTATTCGATTCATGATTTTTTGGTTTCTAATGTCAAGATTGTATCTTTGATCTTTCGAAGTATAATGATATAAGTGTTTTCAAACTTTCTCATTTATTTAATTTTTTCATGCGTTAAAAAAGAGTTTGACTAATGTTGACTAACGAGGGTAAACCGAGGGTAACCGAAAGGTAAACCGAATTAATCCGAGGGTAAACTTTTTTTACCATACCCTTGGGTTACCCTAGCAATTCCTTAAACCGAAATATATTACCCTTGGTTTACCCTAACCTCAAAACCGAGTAAAACCGACCCATGCTCTCCCCTAACTTCCATCCACTGAATTTGGAATATTAGACGGACAATTATCCTTTTTGTGACCAAACTTTCCGCACCCAAAGCAAATTAGGTGGAGTCCTTCGTATTCCACTCTACACACATCCGAACCAATTCTAACTTCTGGTTCCAACGGTTTCTTCAAATCAATTTCAATAGCAAGCCGCGCGTAATTTCCCCTCAACCTCCCTTTAGTCATAGGGTCGATTTTGATTGTTCTTCCTAGCTTGTCCCCTATTTTCCTTAAGATTTGAGACGTGTAATTATGCATACCCACATTCGAAATCCTAACCCAAACAGTAGTAGTAGTTGTTATGGAGTTCGTAATAGCATTAAATTCAGGGGTCCATTTTTCTAACTATTAAGTAGTGGTCAAGAATCATCCATGGCCCACCCGCAATCGCAAAGTTGTAATCCTCCCAAACCTCAAACTTAACCATGTAATAGCCGTGTCCTACGTCAACTAATTCAAAGTGCCCAGTTGGGTTCCAAATTTGTTTCAATTTTGTCGAAAGGTACGTAAAACCCACCTCCCTACCAAGAAGTCGAATAACTGCAGTATTGCGCCAAAGACGAACCCCTTCTTGAATTTCATCTCTAGACGAATGACAGTAGGTATTGTATCACTATCAATTTCAATGTCATCTTCTATTAGTTCCTCAAGTTCAAAAGAGTCATCTTCCCCTAACTCATTACTGTATCTGACCTCGTCTTTATCCTCAATGATCGGGATAATTATGTTGTTTCCTGTAACGGTTCCTTTCCAACCACCTAGAGTAGGTCTATTAAAAGCTTTTAGATTAATATCTGTTGTTCCTGAGCCTGCTGCAGTTACTGGTTTGTTCACAGGCCCATATGTAGGCGCCATTGCAGGAGCCCTCCCACTCGCCATTGCAGGTACAGGAGCTTCTTCAGCGGAAGCACGTTGTCTCTTGCCTCCTCGGAATTCCTTCACAGCATCAGCTAATTCAGGAAAATCAGAATTCTCTGGAGTAGCATTCTGTACATTGGTTTCATCAGCATTGGGACCAATCTCGTGGACCATCTCTGTATCTTGATCAGAACCCGGGCGTTGGTCAGGCGGAATGGCGCCGCCGATCATTAACGGCGATGAAGCAGCCATCAGACCGTTTGACTGTGTTTGTTTGGTTGTTCCAGTATTTGCGGAGCGTTTTTTACTAAGTCAAAGAGAGCGTTTTTTTGCTTTTCCTTCGTTCAATATAGATGAGACTAAAAGAAAACTTTAATGTTGTGAAATAAGAAAAAAGATGAAAGAGTGGTTTACAGAATGGAAAAACTGCGTTTTTGGGGACATTAACAGAAAGAAGAGGAAATTGCTCGCCAGACTTAAGGGTATAGAAACGTCATTACAATCTTCGTATAATTCGTCTCTGTTTAGGCTGGGTAAGAGACTTAGAGGCGAATATTTGAGTGCTCTTGAAGAGGAGGAAATGTTTTGGTTTCAGCGTTCAAAACAGGAATGGATTCGATCAGGCGATAGAAATACTAGGTTTTACCATATGGCAACACTTAAGAGAAGAAGGAAATGCAAAATTCAGCGTTTGAAGAATTCGAATGATGCTTGGATTGAGGAGGACCTTGCACTTGAGTCGCTAGTTCGTGATTATTTTGTGGGTATCTATTCCGAACCGGTCAAGTTTGTAGGCCCTTTTGCACTACCGCATGGCAGAAGGCTTGAGGAGTTGGAGCGGGTTAGTCTTGAGGAGGAGTTTACGGATGAGGAGATTCGAGATGCTGTATTCCAATCTAATCCTAATAAAGCACCAGGATCGGATGGAATATCAGCTCTATTCTATCAGAAGTGCTGGGAGGTGGTAGGTCCAAACATTTGTGAGATGGTTAGAAATTCGATTAGAACAGAAACGATTCCACCGAATTTGAATGGTACTTTAGTTTATTTGATCCCAAAAGTAGCTGATCCGGAACGGGTGAGCCAGCTTCGTCCGATTAGCCTAATTAACGTGCCGGTTAAGTTTATAATGAAAGCTTTTGTTAATCGGGTTCGTCCACTTTTGGCTGAACGGATTGGCCCTAATCAGAGCAGCTTCCTTCCAGGACGATCAACTATTGATAATGTTGTTCTGGTACAGGAGATAGATCACCGAATGCAGAAAGTTACGTCTAAGAAAGGGTTTATGGCGGTTAAAATTGATTTAGCGAAAGCTTATGATAAGTTGAGTTGGAGGTTTATCGAGGACACAATATTACATTTTGGTTTTCCGGTTGAATGGGTGCGACTCATCATGTCAGCAATGGAGACAAATACAATGAGCATCTTATGGAATGGCGATTCATTGGAGGCCTTCACCCCTCAGCGGGGAATTCGGCAGGGAGACCCTCTTGCTCCTTATCTCTTTGTTCTGTGTATGGAAAGATTATCCACTCTAATTCAGGACCTTTGTGGTGGTAGGGAATGGTTACCCATTCACCTCCATCGCCAAGGTCCCAAGATATCTCACGTGTTTTTTGCAGATGATTTGTTGCTGTTTGCTGAGGCGAATGAAGCTCAAGTTGATCTTATAAAGGAAGTTTTACGAGTCTTTTGCGATGAGGCGGGACAAACTGTTAGCGAGGAGAAATCTTTGATTTACTTCTCGAAAAACGTGACAAATGAGAGGAAAGTGGAGTTGGCTGGAAGAAGTGGATTTGTCTTGAGTGATTCATTAGGGGTTTATCTTGGAACGCCTATAAGATCACAACGACTGCCTCGTGGATTCTTTAGGCGGATTACATCTAAAATGCAAAACAAGCTTCCGAATTGGAAGGGTCAAAATTTATCACTAGCTGGAAGAATCACACTTGCACAATCAGTCTTATCGGCTATTCCGACGTATATAATGAAAAGTATGAGACTTCCGGTACACGTGTGTGAGGAAATAGACAGAATAATTCGGGATTTCATCTGGGGCTCGTCGGATGAAGGAAGGAAGGTTCATTGGATTTCGTGGGGTACAATTTGTCGTCCTAAAAAGTTCGGGGGCTTGGGATTAAGAAGTGCAAGAAATTATAACAAGTCGCTTCTAGCTAAGCTTGGTTGGAAATTACTAACCAACGATCCGGCCTTATGGGTTAGTGCGCTTAAACAGAAATATTTCAGAGACGGTTTTTTAGAGCGAGAGGTGAAAGCTTCGGACTCTAGAATGTGTAAAAGTATTCTTACCGGAAAGGATGTGTTGAGTGAAGGGGCTGTTGAGACTATGATTGGGAGTGAAAATTCGTATAAATGGAGGTTCGAATCTACGGGTAAGTTCACGGTTAAGTCGGCATATATTAGATTATCACCGGTAGAAGTAGAGCCATGGTTTAATTGGGACCTTGTATGGTCGTTAAAATGCCCCCAAAAAATTAAAGTGTTGTTGTGGCGTGCGATTTGGGACCGTTTACCGACTAGACAAAATCTTATGCAAAGAGGAATTGCGGTTGATTCGTTGTGTATTAGATGTGGATTGGAGGTAGAGTCAGTGGGCCACCTTTTTCGGAATTGCAGTAGGTATAAGGAGCTGTTAAAGTTATGTTTGGGGGACTATGGGGGGCGAACAGCTACTGGAATAGATGGAGCTAATGGTCAAAGTGTTACAAGGAATCAAGTGGACCTGCCACATGCATTGAGAAGAATTAATGGACCAAATGGGGTCCACGGCACAACACTACAGCAGCAAGGTGAAATTTATGCTTCGGTACAGCAGGGTAGTGGTCAGGATAATGAATTGGCTGTGGGTTTTAATGGACAGCTGGCGAATGAAGAATTAAAATGGTGGAGTGATGCGTTATCAAATAAATCAAAAACCAGATGAATAGAAAGCATGTATATTTTTGCTGCATTTATTTGGTATGTCTGGATTGACAGAAATGGGAGAATATTTGACTCGGCTGCGAGACGAAAGTCAAATAATGAGTTGAAAGCTATTATCCACAATGCGGCTATTGATTTTATGCGCGCGTGGGGAGTGGAAAGAGACGGGGGTTTACTCACCTCGGCAAAGGAAACGCTAGTTAGATGGGATAAGCCGGTTAATGGTGTCAAGTTAAACATAGATGGATCTTTTAAGGTACGGGGAAATCGAGCCGGAATTGGTGGTATTTTTCGGGACGTTAAGGGAGATTTCTTGAACGGGTTTGCGGAGCGATGTGTTGCAGATACGCCTCTTGAGGCGGAACTACTTGCGCTACATTTCGGATTGGATATGGCGATGCGGCGTGGCTTTAAAACCCTTGTCATTGAAGTGGACTCGAGTGAGTTGCACGCGCTAGTGAAGGGCGGTGTGAACTCAAGGGACCACTTAAATGACATTTTAAGAACTTGCCGCGATATATTGAACACTAATGGGGACTTTGAGCTTTCATGGATATTCCGGGAAGCAAATAGGTGTGCGGATTGGCTAGCGAAATTGGGAGCAAATAGTGATGAAGGACCGGTTTCATACGATGACCCACCTGTTGGGCTGTGGCACCTATTAACTAAAGATCGGTATGGTTGGACCATACCTCGCACTTATTTAGAGTAGGAATAAGTTTTAGAAAGTTGTTATTCTTCCTGGTCTTTCAAAGACCTCCTCTGTAACCAAAAAAAAAAATAAGAAAAAAGACACGGCCCAAATTAAAATAAAGAATCCATGTCATGAACCCACAAAGTTAACTGGGCTTACAACGGTCAAATAGAAAATAAACCGTCATATAAACTTTATATAACATGATATCCTCCTGATCAGAACAAAACATCACTTGATCATCAATCTAATAATCTCTCTCACGTTGTCTAATTCTCTTGTCCAAGTTTCTTGATTACTGTCTTAAAACAAAGCCTGTAATATGAATATGAATATGCCAGTTTATATCCACGGCGATCATCATAGGGTTGGATGGTGGTACTATCCTCCTCCTCCTCTTCCTATGTATCATCAGTTTCCGAGCTTTACAACGAACAATTCCAACTTCTTCGCTAACCAAGAATATGAAGAAGAATCGATGATATTTAACCAACTTAATAGAAGAGACCATCAATCTTCTGCTCCTTCTGAATCATCACGCAACTTAAAACCAGTAAATTTGGTGGTCCATAAACATGTTACTCCAGATAAATCCCTAACAGATGAAGAAGATGAAGATGTTTGTGCGGTGTGTTTGTGTGCCTATAAACACGGAGAAAGTGTCGCAACTTTGCGATGTAACCATAAATTTCATGCTAATTGTGTCAGCAACTGGCTTATCAAGAACAACTCTTGCCCTTATTGTAGAGCTCGAAATTAACAAAATACATATTTGTTTTGTTTATCTTAGGGTTAACTTTTAGTTTCTTGTGTATCCGTGTATATTCATAATTTCCTTTATTAATCAATATTTTATTCTTTCTTTATTATTTAAATAGAGTTTTCATGCTAGAGTTTATCAAATTATTGTTCGTTTGTTTATTTACAGATTCTAGAATAAAAAGGAAATCAGTTATATAACCAAGAATGTGTTATATAACCAAATTATTGTTCGTTTGTTTTTTTACCCTACCCTTGGGTTACCCAAACAATTCCTTAAACCGATATATATTACCCTTGGTTTACCCTAACCTCAAAACCGGGTAAAACCGACCCATGCTCTCCCCTACTTCTTATACTTTTGAAATTTCAAACCAGCAATAGAATGCAAAATCCAAGTATTAGTAACTGCAAAAGTTCACCGACAAAAAAAAAAAAGAACTGCAAAAGCTCCAGTAAAAGAAGCTAAAGCCTCTGCATCAGATTTTTTTTTTTTTTTTTTTTTTGCTGGGCAAGTAGCAACTCTTTTATTACTCAAACATATCCAAGTACATGAACCTATAAGGCCTATTACATTTAGACTTTCTAATGGGCTCTAATATGAAAGCTAGTCTAATTATCTATCTAATGGGTCACATGGCCCATTTACACATTCCGACATAAAACATAATAAGACGAAATAGAATCTATCTAAGTCCAACCTCAGTACATCTAAGTACACCTCTTTTTCACTTACTCCATTTCGTTACAGTCAACTCCACCGCTTTTCTCTCTCTTTCTTTCTGAAACCTTGCAAGGTTAAGGCCAACGATATATCATCGAATAACGTGTCTTCCGATTTGAACACTTTCTTAAAGATCTGGTTGTTCCGTTCAATCTAGATCGAATACACGGCCACCGATAGAAGAATCTTCAAGATGTTGTCAGAAGCACTCTTCGTGTTGTGCTGAGAGATGAACCACCTCATAAGCGTATCCCATTCAGTAAGTTTCACTTTAATCTCATGAGTTTGCAGACATTTAGTCCAGATTCTATTTGTTACTGAACATTCCCAGTATAAATGATTCCGATCTTCGAATTTTCAGATTACAAAACTCACACATAGGGTTAGAAATAACCCCACATGTAATTAAGCGCTGTTTAGTGGCGATTCTGTCCATCTGAACCAGCCATAGTATGAATTTATATCTTGGGTATCCTCTTGATTGCCAAATAACCCTACACCATTCCTTTACAGGTTGTTTAGCTCGAATCTGTTCATAGGTTTCTCGAAAAGTAAATTTTCCCTTTTTTGTGTATTTCCATATAAACTTATCTTCAACTTTATAATTATGTTGTATCTCTTTAGTAATATCTTCCATAAATGTAAATCTTGCAGGCCATTTCCACTGTTCTTTGTTAATAAACTGAGACAGCTTGCTATTAGTGAAGTAGCCTGAGGCTAAGCTGCTTCTTTGTAAATCACATAGCCTTTTGCCATTTGGAAGCCAATAGTCCCACCACAGAGATGTGCTGTTTCCATTGCCAATGCTATAAGCAATAAAATCCTTAGCTATACATCTCATTTTTAAGATTTTTCTCCATCCCCATGATGTATCTTGAGGGATGTCCACTTGCCAGAAAGATTTACCTTTAAGAAGGACCTGTTGTACCCAATTAGACCATAATGTATTCCTTGGAAAACAGCAGTTCCATATCAATTTAAGGATGGAGGCTTGGTTTTGATAATAAGGATTTTTAATCCCCAAGCCACCTTCTTCCATTGGTAAACAAATGGTGTCCCAAGCCACTTTAAAGCCACCTTTTGCTTCACTTGTCCCTTTCCAAAGGTATGAAGTGATTTTACTTTGAATACTTTTAATAATCTTCTTAGGTATAGTAAAGATGCTATACCAATAAGAAGCTAAGTTGCTCAGTACCATCTTGATTAACTGTAGTCTACCCGCAAAAGATAAACTCTTTGAACTCCAATGATCAATTTGTTTCACCATTCTTGATATAATTGGCTTACAGTCCTCTATGTTTAACCTTTCAGATATAAGTGGCACTCCAAGATATTTCATTGGGAGTTTCCCCTCAGGTATTTGTAATATATTCCACATTTCTTCCTTAGTTTTGTCACTACACCCACCATAAAATATATTGCTCTTACTAGTACTTACTTGTAGGCCTGACAGTCTTTGAAATATATTGAGGCAATCCTTTATAAGCACAGCTGATCTCTCAGATGGTTTAAAGAATACCATCAGATCATCAGCAAACATAAGGTTATTAAGCTTTAAGCTCTTACATTTGGGGTGCCAATCAAATTCCTTCTTTGTCCCTATACTCTGCATCAGATTTTCTTCGGTTTAAAATCAAATTTACTTTGCTTGAATCACATTTTTTGGGTAATTCAACACTGTAAATCACAAATATTTTTTAATCTTTTTCTCCGGAAATTGGTTATCGATTTAAAATTGTTCCTCCTGAAGCTATCACTAGATCATTTAAATATCCTTTGTATGAAGCTACAAATCTCCCATAAAGTAAAATTTGCATCCACTAAATAGCATCGGTTCCTAGTAATTACAGTAACAAACCATTAAATATTTGAGTTTTTTGCATTTTACCCCCTAAGGTTTACAAAATTCGTTTTTTACCCCCAAGGTTTAACAAAAATGTCCATTCTTATGTAAATGATATCCCTAAAAATGGGTAAGCATGCACAGAATAAAACCATAGGGGGTCAAAACACAACTTTTATAAACCTTAGGGATTAAATCGCAAAAACTAACTTGATTCAGAAGTCTAAGTCTACCAAGCTTGGGTCCATTTCGAAAAATTTCTTATATCAATAGAAGGTTCAACTCAATGGCGGACACACTTCCCAAGTGTATTAGAAAAAATATTGACATTACAGGATGAAAAGATACTTGGTCATTAGCACTTTTAATTTCTTTTTACATATTAGTAATACTATGATCTGTTATCGTATTTTAGTTTATTGACAAAAAAAATAGTCGAATACACAACACCGAATTGTTAGATTTAAAAATATATTTTTATTAATCATTTTACACAGATTTTGATAGTCAATTATTTAACATATATCTTAAAAAGTTTTTGAGTCACTAACTTGAATATTTTTAAGTAGTTGGGTACATTTAAATGTTTAAATAGCTAAGCGACCTAGATATATATACAACTGTAAATTGAAGAAAATTCAAGATTTTTGAAAAATAAAGAACAGAAATGTATTATATTAAGGGTTGGACTTCCATCCAATATTCGATGGTCCAATCAACCAATAAAAAATTAGTTTTAAATTTTAATTATAAATACTATAAATTCTAGACTAAATTATCCTTGTCCCAATTTTTATTACTATTACTAAATAGCCCTTCTCCATTAATATACATAATTCTGCTTTCATGACACGATTGAAACCCACTTCTCACTTTCTTTCATTTTCAAAAAAACAATCTTTAAATACAGCAGAAGAAGAAGAAGAAGAAGAAGAAGAAGAAGAAGAAGAAGAAGAAGAAGAAGAAGAAGAAGAAGAAGAAGAAATGACTTATTCATATAAATAACTTGTTTGTGTATAGGGAGAAGACAAATTTCCTATTAAATGGATAAAAAGAACCGGGAAGAAAATAAATAAAAATTATAGTATAAAGGTATAGTAGTCTTTTTAGTGTTTTAAAAAGTGGAAAATCATAAATATTCGCCGACCTATCGAATGAGTTACACTTAAATGAAAAAGTTAACAGATGGGACCTTGGTGCCTATTATTGTAGAACACAAGGGGTTACGTTGCTTATATTCTGAATTTAGGGGTTGTTTGGATGGAGAGAAATGTAAAAGAAATGAAGAAATGGAAATTATTTATATTTTTTTTACATTGTTTGTATTAAAAAAAATATATTCCAAAAACTACTCTTGTATCTATTTCTATAATCACTCCAAATTGGAGTTAAATGGAAAAATAAATTTTATTAATAATTAGAGACTAAAATTAATCTTTAATTTACTTTTCTTTTGTAATTTTTTTCAATCGAAACAAAAAATATCTAAAATTCCTTTATAAAATATTCTTTTATGAAAATTTCTAATCCAAACAAAAAAAATCCTTTTTTTTTTATAATTTATCTTTTTTCCGTTTATTATTCTTCTCTCCTAAATACAAGCGGAGCCTTGAAACATTAGAAGGGAATGAATTAAAATGTAAGTTAAAATTACTACAATGTCCTTAGTTATTTTACAAAATTATATATATATATATATATATATATATATATATATATATATATATATATATATTATATCTAAACCCCTAGTTATCCATTATATAATGTTTAACCCATTTACTTCTCTACATCGTCTTTTCGTATCGCCTCTTTTGCTTCTACTTCAAACTTCATCAATTTGAGATAAGATATAATTTTTTTTTTTCATTTTTATTGTGTTTATAAACAAATTTCATGACTTTATCAACATTGGAGTTTTTTGAGATAATGTGCATTTATGTATTATTGTGTAAAATATTTTTTGAATTATTTGTAGTTTGTAGATGATATAAGTTAGAAATTTATAACTATAAGCAAATAAAATTCATGAACATTTGATTGTAGTGTTCAGTACACTTGAATAAATTATACATTAGTTAAAAATAATTTAAGTTTAAAAAATATAACGGTGTCTATAAATTTAAGAAGAAATTTTCTTTTATTTGTATTATTATTGATATGTATACTGAATTTTTTTTGCTTAGATTATGTTATAGATGAAGTCTTTATAATAGAGATAAATACAGTACTACTTAAATGATGAATTAAAGCTTCTGAATCAGTACCTTGTTTCTCATGAATTATAATGGTGTTAGTACGTTTATAATTTGAATGTCTTATAAATGAGCTGAAAGGGACATGAGAGCGATGTTACATAAAGTATGCTTCAATTATTCTATTCACTTCCTTTGGTGATACTTCTTTTTAGCTTGTTATTATGTGAGTTTTAGTCGATATTACTTGTGAGCTTAAAAACGTAGTTAATTTCGATTTGCCGTGAGGAAATCCTTATTTTATCGAAATTGAGAACGAAAAAATACCTGTGCAATGCGTTAAATATAAGTTGATCGGTCACAATTTTAATCGGTGTATGGTGTATGTACTATGATCGAGCGGAAACTATTTCAGGTGATGCGCTGATTAAATCGAGCAAGCATAAATCCAGAAATTTAACTACGGATGCTACTTCGAATCAAGCCAATATCAGTGCTGAGAGCAAAGAAGCTACACAATACATCGACAGGGACTAACTTGCAATATATAGAAAGTAAGGGTTTCGTTTCCGCAATGTGTAAAGGTTCAGATACGAGGTGTTTCGGAGATGTTCAGAACAATTTTGTGGCCGCAAATTTGGATGATATAAACTTGAGGGCTACTTTTGCAACTTCCAAAAGTTTAGGGGCTGACGCATACTTTACTTGCTGCTGATCAGAAAAATTTCAAAAGCTACCGGGGCAAATCAGCTCATCACAGTAAACATAGGGATTTTAACTCCATATTTGAAAATAAACAGAATCTCAAGTGGAGGGGCTATTTTGCAAAATGGTACTGTTGGAAAAGTTTAAGGGACAATTTCAAAAGTTCCTGAAAACTCAAAGGCCTTTTTGAAATTTTCAGAAAATTCAGGGGACAATTCAAATTCACTTAAAAATTCAGGGATCAATTCAAAATTACTAAAAAAAATCAAGGGCCAACTCGACTTTACCTTACCTTAAACTCCTGGGGCACACTCAAAATTACCAAACATTCAAGAACCTGTTCAAAATTTTCAGAAACTTAAGGGACCTGTTTGCTTATTCATGAATCTGCAGCGACCTATTTGACAGCTTCTATTCTTCAGGGGTTTTACTACAAAATTCTATCCTCTATTCCTCCCAAAATACTACATAATTAGAACAAACTAAATACATGGGACCAAAACAAACAAGTTTAATGATCAATGGAACAAGTTTAACAATCAGAAAAAAAAAACTACCAAGTTCAGTAATCAAAACAAAACACAAGTTTGATAATCTACACAAAATAAAAATTCATAATCTTCTTTGAAGATGTTCGGGTAGACATCACGTACGTGTACTCTTTTCTTCACAAACCCCACATAAAATTTGACCATTACTAAAATTTCAATATGCATTAAAATCATGAATCCAGTCATTATTATGTCGCACGTGCATTCCAATATCCCCTCCTTCAAAGATTTCCATCCACACAATACTTTCATCAATACATCCCTCCAGCTGTACCAATCCATATACTCACTATTTCGCAATTCTAAATATCCAATGTATCCAAAATGCTACAAACCAAGCAAGAATTTTTCCTTTGATAAAGTGTATAGTAAGCAGAGCCAACAAAGTCTCAATTGCTCCGATTAAAAATTTAATTAATCTCTGGGGTTTTGTCCGCCTAAAGTATGAATCATCTGGGATGTTGTGTAGTGATAAATCCTGACGATTATCGAGGAAAGCCAACCAAGCCAACCGTGATCTTGGACCATTAATATCAATATCAGTTTCAGGAAGCAACTCACACGTCTCATTCTCATCATCTACCAACTCACGCTCCATCTATTAGGAACACAAAAAAAGTCTAAAATCAGTCGATTGAATTACAAAAAAAAAAAAAGTACATATTCAAAAAGTGTGGGGCAACGACGGCTATTCTCAGGTATGGGCCCCACATATCTCACACCTATTCTTCAGGCATCGACTTATATTTCAAACAAAAAGAATAAAAAATTAACTGTGGAAATTCAACAAACATGTAAATAACTGGTATTTAGATGTCAAGTACACACAAATTAAAACGGGCTATTCTCATGTGGGTCCCAAAAATCGTATATTTAGCACAAATGGATCGGATTTTCGCATTCGGGACATATACATAGAAGAAATCGAGAATTGAGTTTAAAATCACCCTTTTTCCGGCGAACTTAGGGAGACGCAACCACAGATTGAGGCTAAGGAAATGGTGGCGGATGGAGGACACGGTGATAAGATGCGCGCAGAGTTTTGAACGGGTAAGAAAGAATATGGAGTGTGAACTAGGTTTTGCTGTTTGGTCTTTGGGCTTATTGGGCCGGTGGACTATTAACTTGTGTTCCTTTTTTTTTGTTGTCAGAAGAATAGCAGAAGAAGAAGAAACCAATTATTCTACAAAAAATCTAACGTAAGTAACCCTAGTCTTCACCAAATATGTTTAAGCGTTTGTTTCAATCAAACGAAAAAGACAGATTATTAATGGAATAACCTTAATTTTTCAATCACTTACATGGTATATAATTCTTAGGTGAGTATACAACCGGGTGAAAATATGAAGAGAAATAAAGCAGACCCTAATTCAATTGATTTCAATATTGGGTCAAAAAGAACGAGTTTTATGTAAGTTTTGATTTTTGTGAACTAATTTTAAATTTCATGTAACAATACTTTCAAATAGTTCAGTATAGAGGACACGCCTCTTTTTTGAGATGGGGTGTGGGAATTCATTCTCCATTTTTTGTGGTTTATTGCTTTTTAGGTAGAAACAAATATAAAAAATTGGTAGATGGAATTTCATGTAGATTGTGTTTAATGGCCTATAAGCATAAATTTAGTGAGTTAATGGTAGTAGGTAATTTTATTATGAACTAGGTATTTTGTATGCTTTGAGTATTGGCATGAAAATACACCTTAAAGGTCTGTGTTTCTTAGCTTGTTGTCTAAATTTAATTGATTTATTATCTGTCTCAGCCCCTTCTAGCCTTTCTAAAGTCTTTTTATTAGCCACATTACAAATTGTACCCTTTAGATTTTAGGACTTTTCCAGTCCTAGCGTTGATCACGTTAGGACTATCCTTAGTAGTTGGATTGTCACCCTGGGATTCAATTATAGAAAACAACACTTAATCGTCTAGTGTGCGGTAGAGATCCTGACGGGTTTGCCTAACTAGATCGTCAATAGGGTTTTGATTTTATCACAGATCTCTGTGCAAGGTCCCCTCTTACCCAAGTCCCTTGGTAGTGTTGAGTTTGCCTTCTAAGATACGTGACGGGAGTTAGAGAGATAATAGAATCCAGGCTACTTATATGCTCAATTCACCCTTATAATCAGAATAGTGATTTCGGAAGATAGGTGCGTACTAGCAAACCTAAGTTATGTCTCATTTCTATGCTTTAGTTATCTTAATTTGCATTGGTTTAATCTTAAGTGCTTTTAATTCTTATTTAATAAAACCCAATAATTTTTTTTTATTTATCGTTTTAATTAAACAAGTAATTTCTTCTACCCTTCTTATCTAAAAACGAGTTTGAGTTAACCGATAAATCCCTTGAAAAAAAACTTATTTATCAACTATAACTTACAAACGATCTGTGCACTTACAGTGATTTTCTCGTAGTGGTATTAAGTGTGTGCTTTATTATCAATTATATTCGTTTATTTATCACACATTTGCCACCACTACTAACATATGAAGTATTCTATTATTTAATTCGACAAGTATGTACTTAATCACTTTAGAAAATTCAATACACATGATAAGTTATTCTCTAGAATGTGTTCTATACAAAAACTTATGAGACACGTAGATTGATGCTTCGGATACTTGTACTTCTATTATGTGATATGTCTAGATGTGCATATAAGCACGTGTGTAGTCAAACACATTTACAAATTCATTTCACATAAAAGTATTTCCTAAAAAATGTTCAACTCATATTAGCGCACAAAGAGTGTTTAACACTAAGGATGCATGTTCATGCTAAAGTGATTGTACAAATGACACAAAATATATTGCAAGTAAAATACACATAATCAAGCAATCATAAATTTAAACACTTAAGGATTTGTCTCATAAAAGTAACTTAGAAAGGGGAAATATACTGTCATACACACTAAGCATTTAAACACTAAGCACATATAATGAGCATACTGCATACATTGAGCATATAGACCCTGTGTCTGGTAAACATTACGCAGGTTAGGCACTGAGAAGTCTAACCATATCGTTGCAAATGACTGTAGATAAGGGTTTTGTGAGTTGTGTTACCTTTGCACTTATTCAGTGAGCAGTCTAACCAAATCGTTGCAAATGACTGTAATTTTCATTGTTGTTTTGAGCCAAAATTGTTTAAACTTTATTTGGAAAAAGAAAAATGAAAGGATGCATTTTTAATGACGAAAATATATTATTTTATATTACAACTCTATTTTTATATGTCAAAGATATTTTGAAGCTATTATTTAAAATTTAACAAAAATACATATCTCCATATTTTATCTATGGAAATAAAACTTTCTTCACAACACCTTTATTTTATTTTATTTAAAATCCAAATTCATGCATTGCTTTTCCTTCATTCAATATAGATGAGACTAAAAGAAAACTTTAATGTTGTGAAATAAGAAAAAAGAGACGGCCCAAATTAAAATAAAGAATCATGTTATGAACCCACAAAATTAACTGGGCTTACAACGGTCAAATAGAAAATAAACCGTCATAAAAAAATTATATAACATGATATCCTCCTGATCAGAACAAAACATCACTTGATCACCAATCTAATCTGTCTCACGTTGTCTAATTCTCTTGTCCAAGTTTCTTGATTACTGTCTTAAAACAAAGCCTGTAATATGAATATGAATATGCCAGTTTATATCCATGGCGATCATCATAGGGTTGGATGGTGGTACTATCCTCCTCCTCCTCTTCCTATGTATCAGTTACCGAGCTTTACAACGAACAATTCCAACTTCTTCGCTAACCAAGTATATGCAGAAGAATCGATGATATTTAACCAAGTTAGCACAAGATATAATCAATCTACTGTTCATGGGTTTTATATGCATCTCTCGCATCACTATTCATCGCCTAACGAACAAGAAGAAGAAGAAGAAGAAACGATGATTTTGAACCAACTTAATAGAAGAGACCATCAATCTTCTGTTCCTTCTGAATCATCACACGACTTAAAACCACTAAATTTGGTGGTCCATAAACATGTTAATCCAGATAAATCCCCCACTAATGAAGAAGATGAAGAAGTTTGTGCGGTGTGTTTGTGTGCCTATAAACACGGAGAAAGTGTCGCAACTCTACGATGTAGCCATAAATTTCATGCTAATTGTGTTAGCAAGTGGCTTATCAAAAACAATACTTGCCCTTATTGTAGAGCCCTAAATTAAAGAAATACTCATTGTTTTGTTTATCTTAGGGTTAACTTTTAGTTTCTTGTTTATCCGTGTATATTCATAATTTCCTTTATTAATCAATATTTTATTCTTTCTTTATTATTTAAACACAGAATTATTATCTTCCACTAAGTTTTCATGCTAGAGTTTATCATATTATTGTTTGTTTCTTTATTTACAGATTCTAGAATAAAAAGGGAATCAATTATCATAGCACATTCTTGGTTATAATATAATCTAATAGTATTATAGATTCAAAAACATAAATTATCCAACATATTACAAAATTCAAAACAAATAAAAACAAATAAAAACTAAAATCACTCCTTATACTTTAGCAATTTCGAACCAGCAATAGAATGCAAAATCCAAGTATTAGTAACTGCAAAAGCTCCCGTAAAAGAAGCTAAAGCTTCTGCATCACATTTTCTTCGATTTAAAATCAAATTTACCTTGCTTGAATCACATTTTTCTGGTAATTCAACACTATAAATCACAAATATCTTCAAATCTTTTTCTCCAGAAATTGGTTTTCTATTTAAAATTGTTCCTCCTGAAGCTATTACTAGATCATTTAAATATCCTTTGTATGAAGCTACAAAATCTCCCATGTAGTAAAATTCACATCCATTAAAGTAACAAATCATGACTAGATGTTCATAATAGCTAGATATTACTGTATCAATCAATTCATGAGTATCGAGGGCCCACAATTTCAATTTCCTGGTGTTGATAATTATGGTTTCATTTTTCCATAATAGACTAGGAATGATTAACTCATTGGTCCCAAGTCCACCAAATCCATGATTCGTCCACATACTTTTGGAATGAAAAGTCATAGGTGAATGTAAACATGGCAAGAGAAATGACAAAATCATAAGACTGAGATACTTTTATCATCAATATCATCATATCCGATACAAAACAACAATCCATTACAAGGCCATGAAACATCAAATCTGTTGTCTTTAAAGTGAGGTACCTCCCAACGAGGTAGAAATTCATTGAGCGATTCATATGAGTGAAATGACAATTTTATTACACAATCATCTCTTCTCACACGCTTAATCAAGATGCATTCCTTCTTATTATTTTGAGTACTACACTGATGCATTTTAATGAAATTAGGGCTTTTGATAAAATCATACCATGATTTGCAAACGCACCTGAAACGCATTAATGGCTTCACTTGCAATTTCACTAGTATTGATATGATTATATTTTCAGGTAAACTCTTCATCTTATTGATCTTCTTCGACTTTCCCATTTTCGAGAGCTATCTATGAAGCTGCGCACACTCTATGTGTTTCCTAAAGCGTGTTAGATGAAAGCCTTTACCGCGTAGATTTTGCAAAAATGGGATTTTTAACGGGGTTAAATAAAATACATCTCCTACTAAAACACCCCTCCATAAATTTTAACTACCTGATAGCCCCTTCAATTATTGTTTTGTTGCTAAAACATCTCCATGCCTTTTTTTAAATTTTTTTTTATCTTTTTATCTCACTAAATTAGATGACCTTAGATCAATCTATATCAAGATGTTTATGACTTTTGTCCGACTAGCTTTTGATATGGATTCAAATTTAATTTGTTATTTTTAGATAGTCGAAAATTGTCGGAAATGTTATTTTTAAAAGTTGGTATTATTTGAATATATTTCTATTCGTTGAATAATCATAACTCACTTGAATGATTACGTATCTTGAATAAATTATGTAGTACATTACTATATGTCATGGTAACTATACGTTAATTGTTATTAAAATTCCCAGCTTATCGATGAGATTTTTAATCTTTTATGGTCATCCAGTGATGGCAGATTAAATTGTATAGTTATATTATTTAGATAGTTACGGGGAATAAGAAATTAATCTTATGTTTTGTTATTTTTTATGTAATGTTATTTATATTATTGTTAGTTGTGATATTTATTTTTTTGTGTAATATTCTTGTTACGAATAAAATCATTTTTCTAATAAAAAACTTCATTATGATTGATTGATATATGAATGGATGAATGTTTTAGAATTAAAGTAATAATTGAAATGAAGCAACCAGATGATTAAAATAATTGTTAAAAGTAAAAGATAGTTTATATAAAGCGGTTTTTGTTAGTAGTTGGAGACTTTAATCAAGTAGGAAAGGAGAAGGACAGAAGAGGGGGGATGAGGGAGTCTCTAGACGGATAAAAAAGTTCCAATGAATGGAGACGAAGTTGCGAATTTATCATTCTGGGGTTCAAAGGGTCGCGCTTCACATGGTGCGACTTTTGGAATACAGGCCAGCGTATAATGGAGCGACTAAACCAGGTGTATGGGAATACAAAATAGAAAACATATTTACCAAATGCACGCGTTACTCACCTTTCGTGTATACACTCATACCATATTCCGATATTGATACAAGTATGCCCGGATTAGAGACCGAAAGTACAGTTGGACCATTTTCAGTTTGAATCAGCATTGTTCCTTCACAAAGATTTTCAGGTTGGGAAGGAGACTGCCTTGGAGTTTGCTAGATTATCGTCTCCATTCTGAAGCATTTGAATAAGTGGAAATTCAAGAGATTCGGCGATATCAATCATAGAAAGAGAACCTTAGCGGCGAGACTGAGGGGAATTCAGAAAGCCTTTCAATGCTCTTATAATTCGTCACTTCGACGTCTGGTAACCGCCTAATATAATGAGTATGAGAGTGTGTTGGAGTAAGAGGAGCCAAAAATTAAAGAAGCAATGGATTGCCTCAGGGGATCAAAACATGTAATTTTACCACTTATCCACGATAATAAGGAAAAAAATTGTACTAGATTGCTTAATGGTGGCGATGAATGGATAGAGTATGAAGGCGAGTGAAGGTCTTTGGTCCAGGATTATTTTAAGCGACTTTAAGAGGCGCCAGATGTCCATACTGGAAGCATGGGTTTGCCGCACCTCAGCTTCATCGGGGACGATTTCGCTAGGGAATTAAATGTTTCGTTTTCGGATGAGGATATCAGAGAAGCGGTGTTACAATATAGTCCCATGAAGGCACCAAGTTTATATAGTATGTCTGCCTTATTTTATAAAAAATGTTGGGGTACGATAGGCCAATGTGTTAGTAATATGGTTTGTGAAGCTATGGAAAAAGAAAATCTTCCTTCGAATATGAATGGGACTCTTATCTACCTTATTCCTAAGGTTCGGGATCCAAATCGGGTATGTCCATTAATAACTATTAGTCTAATAAACTCCCCATGTAAGTTTATTATGAAGGTTATGGTTAATAGAATCAGACCCATGCTCGCTAATATAATTTGACCTTATGAAAGTAGTTTCTTACCAAGTCGTTCAAATAATGATAACATTGTGCTAGTGCGATAAGTAAATCATAGAATGAGCCAACTAAGGGGCAAGAAGTGTATAATGACAGTGAAGATTGATCTAGCAAAAGCCCATGCCAAGGTACATTGAGAATTCATTGAAGACGCGATTATGAAATTTGGCTTCCCTCCGAATTGGGTGTCTCTAATTATGTCAAACATGGAAAAATATGAGATGCAAGTGTTATAGAATGAATAACCCCTGCCACCGATCAAACCATTCCGGAGAATTCGTCAAAAGGACCTGTTGTATCCTTATTTAAAGTAATTTTATCAATGTTAATCTATTTCCATTTCAAATATAACATTCCTACTCGAGTTATCGCAAAATACTCTAGTCACTAAAATGGTTTTGGACTCTCGTTCATCCTAGATATTAATAAAAAATTATCTTTAACTACTCGCATCGAAATCTCAACCTAATGAATTTTCCGTATGCGTGGTTTGGGTTTAATTAGTATATAACGAATTAGTCGACTAAAGAGAGCCAAAACGTAGAATCTCAATTACATCAAAGATAAACTTATTTCAAGATCTGCAAGCTGGATGTCATCTACTTTTTGGGTGAATTATCCTTAGGGTCTTGGAGACAATCTTTCTTCTCTATAGAGTATGGTTCAGGAATTTCTTCTTATTAGAGACCTCTGTTTTGACAATTGTCTTTCCTACCCTTACTAAAACTAAAAGACAAAAAAAGTGTGATGTCATTGTTTCTCTCTCCACTATCACTACCCACCTACCTCCAACCTCTGACCACCGACCGCCGACCACTTACCACCGACCATCGACCTCCAACCACCAGTCACCGGTCACCGGAAAAAACATAGAGTATCGGATAAAATTGATGAGTATCGGAAAAACTAAGAGTACTCTATAAATTTGCTGAGTACTCTATATATTTTTAATGAGTACTCTATATATTTTAATGAGTACTCTATATAATTTGATTAGTGCTCCGGATAATTTTGATGAGTACTCCGGATAATTTGATGAGTACTCCGTAAATTTGATGAGTACTATGTATATTTGATGAGTATTATTAAAAAATCAAAGAATAAATATCTTAAATAATAATTTATTCATTTTTCAATCTTTATTACATATTTTTAAATAGATTACAAATAAAAATAATAAAATAACCTTTTTGTTTGACTAGATCTGGAAAAAAAATATCCTCATGCGTACTATGTACGACACCATCACCAGCCTATCTTCTTCGGCGAAATCACTTGGCTTGGCTTCTCCGGCGAAAACAACAGTCTTCTCAGCAGTCTTCTCCGGCGAATGGATCTTGCTGTGAACTCGATCCATGGCTGCAAACAAAGACCGGTGCTAAAAAACAAAGATCCATGGTCGGAACTCGATAGCAACCATGGCTGGAACTCGCAGCAATGGAGCTCAACACTGGTGCTGTGGTGGTGCTTCGGAGCTAGGTTTCAGTGCTACAACATCTTCGCAGCAACTCCGGCGAAGCTGATTCCGTGGCTGGTCATAAACTATGGCGACGCGCGACGGGGCAGTAGAAGCAGCAGCAACAACCGCCTAGATCTCGAACCACTGCAGTCATTATAGATCTGGAGAGCTTTCAGGGCAGTGGAAGCTGGAGAATGGTGGTGGTGGTTCTCGGCTGTTTTGAAGAGAGAGAAAAGGTGTCGTGAACTCTTCTATGGCCGAGCACGATGACACTCCGGCGAACAACAATAGCAACCTTCGTTCTTCGCAGCTTCGTTCTGGTGGTGACTACTGGTGGAAGTGAGGTGGCTCAGAGGTGGTGGTGGTTTTATGGCGGGGGTGACGGTTTGGGAGGGGATAATGGGGATGAGAGGGAGGTGAGAGAAAGAGGATCTGAAATTAAAATGTTAGTGTTTCTAAATTAGTATATATATAAGAAAAAAATAGAAAGAGGTAGTAAGGTAATAGGGATTTTAGGTTTCATGTGTTAAATCTTATTGGAGGTCTTTAGTAAGAAGAGCAAAAAAGAGGGGTTGGGATTGAGAAGAGGGATGTGTGTTCAAGACCCTAAGTGGCATTTTCTCCTACTTTTTTTGGAAGGCTGGAAAGAAACACTCATTAAAGGGGCCCTCAAGGCAATCCCGAATTATGCAATGTCTATATTTGGATTCCAAAAGGGCCTTTGTAAGAGATTATCTAGTCTCATTGCTAATTTTTGGTTGGACTCAAATGATAAAAAGAGAATACATTAATTAGCATGGAAGAAAATGGCAAAATACAAAACGATTGGTGGTATCGACTTTAGGTATTTTTGAAAAATGAACCTCGCAATGTTGGCTAAACAAGCATGGAGAATTATTAACAAACAATATTCTTTAGTCTCTAGAGTTCTTATAGGAAAAATTCTCGCCAAGGAACAATTTTTGGAATGTTAAATTAGCGAAGAAAGGATCTTGGAGATGGACTAGTATTTTTAAGGGGATCCAAATGCTTAAGAAGTTTTCAATATGGAAAATTGGAAATGCCATGAAATTTAATATTTGGGAGCATCGATGGATCAGAAATAATTACTCAATTGGTAACCTAGAGAATTGTAACGTTCAATTTGTTAGCGAAATATTTAATTCAAATTCCAATGGATGGAATGTGGATCTTATTAATTCGATTTTTCACCCCATGGTGGCGAGAGAAAGCATGATAATTCCAATTACGCAAATGAAGTGTGTAGAGTGGTCTGGCCTTATGTTAAAGACAGAATTTACACCACTAAATCTGGTTATCACACTTTGTTCAGTGAGGAAATCAGCTTACAACCTCAATCCTCGAGAGAAGGTGAATCGAATAATAATACCACTCTTTGGAGTACGATTTGGCATGCTAATGTTCCATAAAAAATTAGAAAATTTTGTTGGAATATCTGTAATGGTATTTTTCCGTCTAAAGAAAATCTTAAGAAAAGGAAATGTATTGAGAATACGATGTGCAAATGGTGTGAATTAGGCAGAGAAGACTGCACACACACATTATTCTTAAATGCCCATTTAGTATACAGGTGTTGGCTGAATCATCCTTTCAAATTAAAATCGATAGAGATTATAAAGGGACATTAGCAGATTGGCTAATTCACACTATAAAGAATTATACAAAAAATAAATTGGATAAAAAAAAGGAGTTACGACTATTCTTTTTATTACGGCATGGAATATATGGAAAGAAATAATGAGTGGTCTTTTCGATAAAAAAAAGTGGGTGGTATCGATGATTACTCAAAATATAAAGGAGTTTGTCACCCGACTCTTTGATCCTACAAAAAATAACATCTCTAAGGTAAGACATCCTATGAATGATGATAGTTCTAATCTAGATAATAACCCGGCAGTTAGCGATGATGTTGATATGGTTTGGTTTAGCGATACATCATTCACAAAGGAATGGGAACCAACAACGGTAGTTGCAATTGGTGTTGATAAAACGGGGAACATTAGTCAAAGGAAAACTTGTTGTTGTCAAATTAGAAATGTAATTGAAGGTGAAGCATGTGCACTTTTATTAGCTTTGAGATCGGCTGGATCTCTTAGCATACAAAGTAGCTCTTTCTACTCGGACAACCTTGAATTTGTTCAAGGTGTTCTTTCAACTCAATGGCGGACACACTTGCCAAGTGTATTAGAAAAAATATTGACATTACAGGATGAAAAGATACTTCGTCATTAGCACTTTTTATTTCTTTTTACATATTAGTAATACTATGAATCTGTAATCGTATTTTAGCTTATTGACAAAAAATAGTCGAATACACAACACCGAATTGTTAGATTTAAAAAATATTTTTATTAATCATTTTACATGGATTTTGATAGTCAGTTATTTAACATATATCTTAAAAAGTTTTTGAGTCACTAACTTGAATATTTTTAAGTAGTTGGGTACATTTAAATGTCTAAATAGCTAAGTGACCTATATATATATATATATATATATATATACAACTATAAATTGAAGAAAAATCAAGATTTTTGAAAAATAAAGAACAAAAATGTATTATATTATGGGTTGGACTTCCATCCTATATTGGATGGTCTAATCAACCAATAAAAAATTAGTTTTTAATTTTAATTATAAATACTATATATTCTAGACTAAATTATCCTTGTCCCAATTTTTATTACTATTACTAAATAGACCTTCTCCATTAATATACATAATTCTACTTTCATGACACGACTGAAACCCACTTCTCACTTTTTTTTCATTTTCAAAAAAAAAATCTTTAAATACATAAACGAAGAAGAAGAAGAAGAAGAAGAAGAAGAAGAAGAAGAAGAAGAAGAAGAAACCAATTATTCTAGAAAAATTCTAACGTAAGTAACCTTAGTCTTCACCTAATCTGTTTAAGCATTTGTTTCAATCAAACGAAAAAGACAGATTATTGAATGGAATAACCCTGATTTTCCAATCACTTACATGGTATATAATTCTTAGGTGAGTATACAACCGGGTGAAAATATGAAGAGAAATAGAGCAGACCCTAATTCAATTGATTTCAAATGACTGTAGATAAGTGTTTGTAAGTTGTGTTACCTTTGCACTTATACAATGAGCAGTCAAAACAAATCGTTGCAAATGACTGTAATTTTCACTGTTGTTTTGAGCCAAAATTGTTTAAACTTTATTTAGAAAGAGAAAAATAAAAGGATGCATTTTTAATGACGAATATATGTTATTTTATATTACAACTCTATTTTTATATATCAAAGATATTTTGAAGCTATTATTTAAAATTTAACAAAAATACAAATCTCTTTATTTTATTTATGGAAAAAAACTTTCTTCACAACACCTTTATTTTATTTAAAATCCAAATTCATGCATTACTTTTCCTTCATTCAATATAGATGAGACTAAAAGAAAACTTTAATGTTGTGAAATAAGAAAAAAGAGACGGCCCAAATTAAAATAAAGAATCCATGTTATGAACCCACAAAGTTAACTGGGCTTACAACGGTCAAATAGAAAATAAACCGTCATAAAAAATTTATATAACATGATATCCTCCTGAACAAAACATAACTTGATCACCAATCTAATCTTTCTCACGTTGTCTAATTCTCTTGTCCAGTTTCTTGATTACTGTCTTAAAACAAAGAGTGTAAGTTGTAACATGAATATGAATATGCCAGTTTATATCCACGGCGACCATCATAGGGTTGGATGGTGGTACTATCCTCCTCCTCCTCCTCTTCCTCTTCCTCTGTATCATCAGTTTCCGAGCTTTACAACAAACAATTCCAACTTCTTCGCTAACCAAGAATATGAAGAATCGATGATATTTAACCAAGTTAGCACAAGATATAATCAATCTACTGTTCATGGGTTTTATATGCATCTCTCGCATCACTATTCATCGCCTAACGAACAAGAAGAAGAAGAAGAAACGATGATTTTGAACCAACTTAATAGAAGAGACCATCAATCTTCTGCTCCTTCTGAATCATCACACGACTTAAAACCAGTAAATTTGGTGATCCAGAAACATGTTAATCCAGATAAATCCCCCACTAATGAAGAAGATGAAGAAGTTTGTGCGGTGTGTTTGTGTGCCTATAAACACGGAGAAAGTGTCGCAACTCTACGATGTAGCCATAAATTTCATGCTAATTGTGTTAGCAAGTGGCTTGTCAAAAAGAATTCTTGCCCTTATTGTAGAGCTCTCAATTAACAAATAATTACTCATTCTTTTGTTTATCTTAGGGTTAACTTTTAGTTTCTTGTTTATCCGTGTATATTCATAATTTCGTTTATTAATCAATATTTTATTCTTTCTTTATTATTTAAACACAGAATTATCTTCATGCTAGAGTTTATCAAATTATTGTTTGTTTCTTTATTTACAGATTGTATAATAAAAAGGGAATCAGTAATTATATCAAACATAATTTGATTAGTTATATAGCACACTCTTGGTTATATCAAACCCATGTATAATCCCTTATATTGTAATAGTATTATAAATTCAAAAACCATGAAAATTATAAATTATCCAACATATTACAAAATTCAAAACAAATAAAAATAAATAAAAACTAAAATCACTCCTTATACTTTAGCAATTTCGAACCAGCAATAGAGTGCAAAATCCAACTATTAGTAACTGCAAAAGCTCCAGTAAAAGAAGCTAAAGCCTCTGCATCAGATTTTCTTCGGTTTAAAATCAAATTTACCTTGCTTGGATCACATTTTTCTGGTAATTCAACACTGTAAATCACAAATATTTTCGAATCTTTTTCTCCAGAAATTGGTTTTCTATTTAAAATTGTTCCTCCTGAAGCTATTACTAGATCATTTAAATATCCTTTGTATGAAGCTACAAAATCTCCCATTAAGTAAAATTTGCATCCACTAAATAGCTTCGGTTCCTAGTAATTAAAGTAACAAACCATTAAATATTTGAGTTTTTTGCATTTTACCCCCTAAGGTTTACAAAATTCGTTTTTTACCCCCAAGGTTTAACAAAAATGTCCATTCTTATGTAAATGATATCCAAACCATAGGGGGTCAAACACAACTTTTATAAACCTTAGGGATTAAATCGCAAATAAAAAAACTAACCTGATTCATAACTCTAAGTCTACCAAGCTTGGGTCCATTTTTAATTCCATGAATATCAACTTGAATTTCATAATTCTGCTCATTAATTAACTCCTTAGACATAATACAATCCTTAATCCCTACAAAAAATAACAAACATTGTTATAAAACAACATAATTAAACAAATATTACGTAATAATATAATAATTAAATATTACATTTAATATTCAAAACCCATTTTCCTTCAATTACACCCATTAAAAACTTCAAAGTTCTTCTACAAGCTCCATTTTCATCACTTGAAGCTATTACATGAGTTACACTTGAATCAAAGTTCTTTAAAATCGTAACACCAAATAATTTCTCAAATTCCGAAACTAATCCCTGTAAAAAAAAAACAATTAATTAAGTTATTAAATAATCTTAAACAACTAAATAAACTCTTTTATCTTACCTTCTCTTCATTAGTAAGAGCTGAACAACAAATAATCATATCTTTATTCTTTTTCTGAGGAGTTAAAGACAAATTTACCCTTTTCGATTCAGTTTGAAATCCTTGTATCTCACATGGAAGTTTAGAAGAAGCATGAAGTGGACATAAAGCAACGAAATTATCCTGTAGGGGTAAATAAGTAATTATACTTTTACGATTAAAGTGTGAAATAAATAAATACTTACATAATCCCATCTACATTGTGGAGTTAAATTAGCACATGGAACATGAAAACTTTTTCTACAAGTTTTCTCATAACACCCTAAAGCTGCTCCTTTAATTCCACATAAACAACATTTTATTCTTTTACTTCTTGCTAATTCTGATTCAAGGTTTATTACATTATTATCCTCTTCAAAGTACACATTTGGTGCCCTGTAAAATTAAAATTCATTAATAACAAATATTAAAATCAAATTTTTTTAGCTTTACATACCATTCTGTACAATTTTTGTGTGCATGAATAACATTTAAATCTCGAATATCATAATCATTAACAGGTTTTCCTTTCAGATAATGAATCATAACCCCCGAAACCTAAAAAAAAATATAAAAATACATAAAATTGGATTTAAATCAATTAAATATAAAATTTAATAGAATAAAATAATAAATACCTCGGATTCTTCACATGATCGACAAAATGCACATGTAATTTTACTAGAATTGTTATCACATTTACGTAAAATCGAGTTTTCAATGTCTGAATTATCCTTAGCTTTCGAAAACATAGACTTTTGATTTTTTTTAGCTGAATTTGAAGTTTCTTTTATTTCATCTCTAAGAGTTTTAAGAGTAGGATTTGGAGAATCTTGATTAGTTATAACTTTTACTTCATCTTCTTTAGCTTTTAGCTTTTGTGAGCTTTTTTTACAGCTTTTTCTTTTCTTCTTTAAACTAGGACACGTGTCACTAAGCTCTTTATCTGATGAGTCCTTGTGTGTTTCGATTGTTTCGGTTATTTCAGTTATAGATGTCTTAACACGCTTGTTTTGTGTACTTTTCATTGCTTTTCCAGATCTTTTAGTTTTCTTTTTCTTCTCAGGACTTGATAAAGAGGGTAAAATTGTATTTAATCCCTCATTAAGTACTATTTCTATAGTACCACCTTTAAGTTCATCAATTTCTTCACTATCCTCAACCTGAAATAACACAAAAAGTAAATTTTAAATGCAAGATTAATATAATTTATGGTATTTAAATTATATACTTATATACCTGAAGTTTGATAGGGCTTGAATAAAGCTCAGGAGAGCAAGGTTTTTGAGTCCACTCAAACATTTCACTATCAAACATATCAGTACTTTTATGGTCAATGCTTACATCATCAGAGTCCTTGATGATGTCACTGAAATTAGGAGGATCAATTGGTGAATGATCTAAATCTGTATGCTGACTAGATTCTTGTATATCTTCTTCATCTCTTAACCAAAAAAAAGGTGTAAAAACAGGTTCTCCTATAATTATAGGCTTTTCCTTTTGAATTTCTGAACTTTTTTCATCTTTTTTAGTCTCAAGTTCTGATTTTTTAGGACGTTTAGGGGTTTCTAAAGGTGGGTATTTTTGTACTTGAACTCTTTTCTTAGCTGGAAAAGATGGTTTTCCTTTACAACTTTCAGACCCTTTTTTCTTACAAATTTTCTCAGAATCCTTGTTTAGTTGAGTTTTATCACCTACATAACAAATTATAAATGATTATTGAGTTAAGATATAGAAATTAATCATGGGATTTAAAGTAAAGAGTGTTATTAGAGGTGAAATTACCTGATAAATTAACTGGAGCAGTAGTTTGAGAGACGAATATATTGATACCTGAAGAAGCTTCCATATTCTTGTAAATTCTTACTAAGTTATCCATATGAGGAGCAGGGCGAATTTCTGAAAAGGCAAAGGTTAATTGATAAATAAGGACCAATTGTGCAATAATTGGATTTCGCACAGGGAATAAAAGTGGAATTAAATCTTAATAATATAAGAAGAAAAATGCAAACCTCTACGTCTATAAGGAACTTTACAAACGGGGCAATCAGATGCTGATTTCATTGATTTGTCGATACATGAACTGCAAAATTAAATGGGTATTAAAGCAATACGAAACAGATAACAAAATAGGTTATATTGACAGATCCAAGGAGGTGAAAACTTACTTGCAAAACACATGATTGCATGAAAGTGAAACGGAACAGTCTAGGAGACTCAAACTGTACAAAACACAAAACATAAGACAAATTAGTAAAAACCCAGATAACAATCTCAAATCAGGGAAATCTCCTCTTTTGGGTATTATTCAGATATATATAAAGATTAAAATTGATAAAATAATTACCAGATTGGGCATTTAAGCTCTCTACCCATGTTTTCAAGATCTGAAACATCGGTCATTTTCTTCAATGGAATTGTTTGGAATCGAGTATGATTGTGTGTATGTAATGGAAAGGATTATGAACAGTAAATGGAGTGAGCAGTTTAATTTTTAAGCTCGAAGTGGTTGTTTTGGAGGTAAATAAAAAATCGAAGTTTCCAAATTTTGAAATTTTTAGCAAAAGCGCGAAAGTACAATGCCGCCAAATTCCAAAAGTTCCTTCCTCTAGAATATTCGTAATTCTACTAGTAACATTTAGTATTAATATGTATTTTTGGAATATCTTTTTTATTTGATGATTATCATTAAGCACTTAGATAAAAAACTAATTACCTAATAATATTAATAAAAAAAGTAAAAAAATATTATATAATATTATAATACATGATCTCTAAAATACCCATGTTATAAATTTATAATACGGGTGAGCAAATGGTCTACTTGGCCAGCTCTATCCATTACGACCCGCCTGAATAATTCATGTTCGCGACTCTAGTTCTATGACATACCTTACAAAGCTCGCGTACTTGGACATATACTAGACTTTGGTTGTTAGCAAAATCGGTTAATCCAACTCGATTGGTCATTCATAAATATTTTTCTTTTTAATTGTTAAATATCCCTAAAGGACATTTATCTTTCATGTATTTCTCTATACATGGTTCAATCTTTTTTTGGGTTTTTTATGACATGTTCTTTCAAAAGGAACTTTCAATACTTTGTTTTTTTACTTTGTGTCCAACGTCAATTAGTACATTCAAAATATAGACGAAATTGGCCCGTGTAGAGTATTGGATAAATGGTTTTTTTTCTGTCAATTGAAATTTCATAAAGCTGATTAAAACATCATTTACAAACAATTGAATTAACATATGCCGCTACGTTTATACATGTTAGAAAGAAAGACTACTCTCAAAAGATTTATCCACCCATTATGATAAATCGGTGTTTTGGCTAGCGCATTTTGCCTGGATATGAGTCATTCTGTTGATTGACCTACTGACGTGAGAAAATTTTCATACCGGAAACTTAAGAAACCATCGTTTAATCTCATGTACAATGGGACTGGATACACCAGTTTGCACATGACCTTTCACTGATACCTTGAACTACTTCAAGGTTGTCTAAGTAAAAATAAATATTCTGGAGATTACGATCGGTGATGTCTCCTTATTTGTGATATAATTTTAGGGTGGAGACATCATTTTAGGTGTATTTGATTAATTAATTATAAATTTTTATCCGTTATTTGATAATTTTTTATTTCTTGTCTTGATTTGATGAATTGTTACTTTTAGAGCATATTTGGTTAATTTGTGTGTTAATATGAAGCTCTTGAAGTTTATGGAATATAATTAGTTGTCAGATCAATTCTAAGAAGACAAGGATAGAAGATATGGAAGGAATTAAGAGATAAAAGGAAGTAGAGATAAAATAGGAAATGAAAAACTGTAAAGTAAATTTGAATTTCTGCAGCTATGTACACTAAAGTGAATATAACTTCAAATTGGCTATGAATTTGGATGATCTTTCAAAAGAGAAAAGATATATCTTTTTGCTACGGTCGTTTCGATATAAAGTAGGCGAAAACCGGACCAATAATAAAGGAGATATGATCAAAGAAGTGAGCATTGTTTATTATCTCTAATATTTTAGGAAACAAATTTAAATTGGAAAAAGATTCCAATAACTTGCCTTCCACTCAATATTTCGACCTAGGATCTTCTTAACACCTATAAATACACCCTCTTATCATTGTAAACAAGTTTTTGCTCAATTATTAGTCCTTAGTTTCAAAAAATCTTTCAAGAGAAGCAAGTTGGCAGTAATTATCTTTATTTTAGTTTAATTCTCTCCAGCATGAACTAAGTTTCCCATAGCTTGGGTTTTGCATATGTATAATCTTTGAATTCTATTTTTTTTCTATCTAAGTTGTTTGTGTAAACCTTTTTAAATTGATTTTAGCTCTTAACCTTTATATTTGTTTTACGTGCTTTGATATATTGATTATAGTTCTTGCTAATGCACAAGTATAGACTACCCCATTAATAGCAGTTGGATGGTCACCCGGAAGGAGTGTCTAATTGTTAAAACACCACATAAACGTCTAGTGTGCGGTATTGATCTGGAAGGCCTTGCCTAACTAGACAGTCATTAGGGTTTGAGATTTAACCACCGATCATTGTGCAGGGTCCCCTTACCCAAGTCCCCTGGTAACTGTTAAGTCGCCACCTAATTCCACCTAGATTGGGGTTAAGAGGAATATAGAACCCTAGCTACTTACTTTAAGAGCTTTAATCACCCTTATTAACTAGTGAAGAAATAGAAGTATAAGTGCATACTAGCAAACCTGAGCATTACCTCTCATCTTACTCTTACATCTTTATTTTATTGCATTAGTTCTGGTTAATCATTACTCTCCACAATTATTCCTATTTACTTTTATTGTCTTTAATTCCTTGCTACTAATTCTTACTATGCTTTCTCGTAATCCATTCGTATAACACACTAAGTCCTTGAGAATGAATCTAACTTATCATTAAAACTTGCGTACGGCCTGTGATACTTGCAGTGAGTAACATGATTGGTTAGGGTGATAATTCTTTACTTTTATTATCATTATTTTATCACACCTTACCAGCCACCAATCGGTCGCTGCTTTCATCGTATTCAGCAGAGCCCAAGCTTCACCTTCAACGGCTGAATTAATTTTGCTTCACTTAAAGTCCTTATGGGTAACATCACCTTGATTATTAATAGCCACCGATGCAATACCAGTATCATCACAATTGTTTGTGAAGGATGTGACGTCCAACTAAAAAAATATATGGATCATCTTGTTGAATACGTTCTAATAGGGTTATGATGTTTGCTTGATTCTCGTTTTCGATGATCACTTGTCCTTTTTCGAGTTTGATATTCCCAAAGATGTATTTGATAAGCAAGTTAGTTTTGAGATCAATCTCCCTTGAATTCCAATATTTAGATTCAACGACACCTTGCATCTTTACCTTTTAGATATTTCAGAGAGTACATTGAATAAAGCATGCAATCACTTCCTGACCCACCAATTGTCTGTGTAGCTCTAAATGTTTCTTAAATTCCACTCGTCGAATAAGATTTTGTTTTCACAATCGATTCTGATTTGTGTAGCCGAAGAAGCCTAAACGGTGATGTTGAAGGGGTAGTAAATAAGATGGTGTTTAATTGATTCATATCCATTCCTACACCATTCACATATATCGACCTTTGTACATTTCATATGATGCATGGTTCTTTTCGTTTAAAGGGCGCTTTTACAACATTTCCAACTTAAAATTATAACTTTAGTCGGGACATGTGCATGCCAGATTGTGTTCCAGATTTTATTATTGCTCGTGTCGACATTAAGAGAGGCTTGAGGTTTTTATGATATCCATATTTCGTTGAGTACGCTTCATTCTTGGTATATGGCCATATAATTTTATCCTCTTTGTCAAACTGTAGAATTGAATCCTCGATATCTCATTCCTGACCAGAATTGGAAATGACTTGTTGATTAAATCTGCATTCCATCATAAAATGTCATTATTGAAAAGTTGTGCAACATATGTAAGATCACAATCATCTTGTTTTCAAGTTTAAATATCTTATTCACCTAGGTGTGTCCCCATTATTGATTTGCATGATGCGTTCTATTTTAAAGGTTGTAGCCTACTTAAAAATTCTCGTTAGATCCAAGATCTTTTTTCTTTAGTTTAGCATCCCATAATGAGGATTTTGGTGATAAATGCCTTTCAACCCATTTGCAACTTAATAGTTTGGATTATGAAGTATTCTTTAATATTGGTTTGCGAGAAGAGCCACATTCATCTTCAAGAAATATCTTAAGCAAATTCCACCAATTGTTTTTTCGTTTTGTGATTTTATCCCAAGCTATCTAACGAAACTTTTTCCTATGTTAGGCATCCCCCCAGAAATTTGCAACCAGGCTTGCGAGTTTTTTGTAAAGTGCTAAAAAATTCAAAAATTTACATAGCATAGTATGGATTGGCTTGAAGGACTGCTTTGATAAGAACTTATTTTATGCCATATAAAAGAAGTGTTAAAACCCAACTAGATGTCTTTGTTAGTAGACGATCTTTTACAGAATTTAGATTTTATGAATTTTCCCTTTTTAAGTTAAGCGGAGATCAAGTATACTTTCCATAAAGACCTTTATATAATTTAGAATCCAAATTCATGCACTTATTCTCCTCTACTTAACACAGATGAGACTAAAAGAAAAATTTAATGTTGTGCATGGTGGGATGTGGATTGTGGGTGTCTAAAACATCTACTCCCGCCTGCAAATCTCTTAAAAATACCGAGACTTGCGGTAAATAAGGCTAGGGAGTCCAAGGATATTTTATCTTGGAAAAAGGATATTCCCAGTGTGTATCCGGGCGAGACGTCTTCGTGGGACAATACTACTACCGAGGGTATTACAGAGGTCAGTTGGGATAAAATTTGGAGGTTGGAGAGTGGTTATTGGCGACGCATGGCTATGAAACGTGGACTGAAGGTTGCAATTCTATGTGCATGGTGTGAGGTGTGCGAGGAGAGTGCAATTCATTTTTTTAGAGACTGTGAAAAAGTGTGTGAGGTATAGAAGTGTATTAGAACGGATGTGGTGAGAGGGATACATAGTGTAGATCATCCAGTCGGGTCAAACCTGGACAAGAATGAGGAGGGTTTTGAGGTTGATTAGAGGTTTAATTGGGGGCCAAAACTGTTGAGTTCACTAGGGACTTGTAGCGAAATTACTAACAACTTAAATGGCTGCAACAAACAGTAGTCTATGGGAATTTCAGTAGGTCTGCAGCTGTTGGAAGCGGAAGGGCAGGGTGGCATCAGACTTAGCGGACATCACTGGTAGGCTTTTGTTCAGGCTGGTTGGATTCAGGGATGGAAGGTCCGGCGAGTATGGAAGGAGGAGGAAGGGATAGTCAGAACAGTTACAGAGACAGCAGCTTCGTTCAGGGAGGTTTCCAGTTGTTACTGTGGCGTCTTGGTGGAACAAATATATATCCAACAACCCTTTTTTGCCGGGGTGCCATGGTGCATATTCTTTGGATTGTTGCTCATAATTTTGTTGAGGGAAAGAACAATTATGTCTTTAATAATAGCTTACCGATTAAGGGGATGGGTGTCGTAATGAAAGCACAACACCAAGCCTTGAATTTCATCAAAACATGATGTAATACTCCAAGAAAAGCACTCCACATGTATTCTGTGGAACTTATTAGGTAATGTAATCCGGAGTGTCGCTTTAAACTTAATACGGATGGTAGCAATTGCAATCGGTGGAAAATGGGTGGGGGCAAGGCGGTATAATTAGAGATTAGAAGAGTAGTTAAGTTAGTGGGTTTTCGACAAGAATTCAATGTCACTCGCCGGTAGTTGTGGAGTTGGTAGCATTGTACGAAGGACTGGAGTTGGCGGAAGAGTTGGTAATTCATGACTTGATTGTATAATTTGACTCTAGGAGGCTATTGAGGTAGTTAGCCTAGCGGCAATGGGGAGGACCGAGGGCGGAATGGATTTAGAAAATTAGGAGTGTGTTGACAAGATATATATTCTTCTTGATGAAGACATTTATAGGTGATGTCTCCCATTTTGTTATAAATATTAGCCCTTAGGAGAATCATTTTAGGTGAATACTTGATTTATTTGATAGACTTTTAGGCTTATTTCGTTATATTTCATTTTCTCCCCTTGGAATTACGATATTTCATTTTTAGAGCTTTTGTAAGTTAATTTGTTTGTTTTTAGTGCAAAGTTATTAGGTCCATGGATGCTAGGGAGCACCAAGACAAGGAGGAGAAGTTGGAATTAAAGTCTTAGATCTAGCGGATGAGTCAAAGGAAAGAAAAGATATACCGAACAGTTGACTAGAAAAGATGAAAATCTGCAAGGCAGATACTAATTGCTTATTTTGAGCCACTTATCCACTGATTCAATCCTGGAGTCCTAAATTGAGTTAGGAGGATTTGAGGACTGAAATCAGGTGATTTGGAGTCGAGTCGCAAAAGTTACGGCCGTTTTACCAACATCTATACATCAGTTACGGGATTTGAAGAGATGGATTTGGGCTTTTTATTATTTTAATTATAATCTTTAAGTAAAAAGCACATTCCTAATCTTTTATTATATGTGGACCTTTATACCTCCTTTTTACATATCAGACATCACAATTCATTCTACGCTAAAATTTCAAGAGAGAGTCAGAGCAGAAGGCAGAGGAGAAGCTAGAGTTGGAAGAATTCCTTTATTCCAACAACAGTCAAACCAACGCCCCAATTAGGTTTTTATTTTAATTCCGTAATTTAGGAACATGTATTTCTTTTACTTTTATTTCAGTTCTTACTTTGAACATGAGCTAATTTTATTAAGTACTTGAGAATCGCTATATGGGTTGGACCCTAATCTTTTTAATTTATGTTTTCTGAATTTGTAATAAATTATATAATTTAAATTCGGTATGTTGGCTATTATCTTAATTCATTACTATTTTTGAAGTCATGAATCAAACATAGGACTTAGTAATTAGGCTATTCACTTTAGTGGCGAAGTGATCGCCTTGACGGGGGGGGGGGGGGGGGGGGGTTAACGACTGACCTAGGTAATAGATGCGTAGTATTCGTCCATGACCTTGACGGGCTTGACTAACCATGCAGCCAATGAGGTAAGAGACTTAACCGTTTGAAAGTAGATATAATTGCCCTGACAGGGTTTATAGTACCGTAGGATAGCTCCTAAGTCCACCCTGACGGGGTCTAGGAGAGACTGGAGTCCCGACTAGCACAATAATACCAATTTAGCACTTATACAGAAGCATTAATTAGACAGATTCAGGTGAAACCCTTGCGAGACTCAAGTATCCTTCTCATCTTGCGTCCAATCTTATTTACTTGCATTATTTCTTTTTAGTTTATTAATTTAGTACTTTATTTTATTGCATCTTTAGTTCTTAGAAAAACCAAACAAAAATCTTATCATTTATATTTCTGTTTTACAATTATTCTTACTAGTTGATTAATACTAGAGTCATAACTTTCCGTCCCTACGAATGAAACCCGATTTATCAAAGTATTACTTGGACAACCGTGCAATTGCGACCTGTGGATCCTATTTCTTTATTGCATTATTTTATAACACCCCAGGACCCACCAATAGGGAAGCAAATGTGTGTGCTGATTGATGATCCACCTCGGTTTGTCTCAATTGGATACGCGTGCTATTTTTATGACCACCCTCCCTTCCCGGGTTGAGATTTGGGGCAAACTTACACTTGATTGAGTTGGATGGAAATCGTTGAGACTTATTTACAACCCGGATTTGGCCACTGAGGTGTTAAAGTAGACATTTCACGGTCACTCCGACCTCCATTTAAGTTGAATATTGAAAAGAAAAAATGAAACACCATTCTACCAAAAAATAGCATACATATCTTACGACCTTGAGACCAGTTAAAATCCCTCAATATCTTTAGAAAGATTTTTTTTTTTTTTTACGGTAGTACATGTTCGAACAAGAGTTAAATGAATCCTTGTATCTTAACGTGTGTTCCCATGGGACCAAATCCTAATACCCTTCGAAAATGTGCTCTCTGGCACATTTCTCAAGAAACCATATCTCCTTCCTCCGGTGGCCTGTACAAACAGCCAAGCCCCTCACCAACTTGCTCCTTCACTCCACCAAACAAACCTCACATCAGTTCTCCAAGCCTATTACCAAACTTTCAACGTTTCCAGCATTTTTTTCACCAAACAAAAAATGCCACCTCCAATGGACTGTACGGACGACCAAGCTTCACACCAGTTTTCTCCCTCACGCCACCAAGTCACCTTTCCGCCAAACACCCAAGCCGCACGCCCTCATAACCTGGCCCATCCAGGTCCGGTCAACTGATTTTCAGATCCAGTCAACTGATTTTCAGATCCGGTCAACTGCCTCAAGTTTACGCCTTGCCTTACGTGAGCGCATCTTCATCAGCGGTCTTGTTGAGCCCACCAGCATTGCAAACAGGCCTATGTCAAGCCCAGAAATTTTGATGGGCCCGAATCCAGTGAGGCAGGTATCATTCGTGTCTCCTCTTTTGGTGTTTTTTAATTTTAAAGTGATGAATTTTTTTATCACAAAAATAGCCTTGTTAAATGGAAAATATTCTAGTAATGTTTTTATTTTCTTAGCTATTATGTTCGATTATGAATATTTGTGTAAAACTCATAAGTTAGTGGCTAATGAGTATATTAAGGATTTTCCAAAATGAAAAAAAGGTTTTCTGGGGTTGTTCCTAATCAACCTCATCCCCTTCAATGATTCACATAGCCTGGAACTGTCAAGGCATCGACAATCCTTTGACAGTCCAGGCAGCCCGTGACCTCTGCGCTAAGCATCGCCCGGAGGTACTTTTTCTATCTGAAACTAAGAATGGTTTCAATACGTTAAATAATCTTGCTAATTTACTGGATATGGTGTTGATCCACACTGTGGAACCGATCAGAATCAAAGGGGGTTTAGCCCTTTTCGTGAAGAAAGAATTAAAAATAAAAGTGTTAAAGAGTAACGAGTATTTCATACACACTAAAATCATAAATGATAAAAATGACCCCATTTTTTACACTTATGTTTATCTTAGCCCTTATGAAAGTGATAAAGAATTATCACTAAATTTTTTAAATGCACTCAACCCCCATAATTTTGCTTGGTCTATATTAGGGGATTTTAATTGTATTAGGTTTCTTAATGAGAAATTAGGTGGTAATATTTGCCATAAAAAATCTATACAAAATTTCAACAATTTTATTAATATATATGGACTGGATTAAACACCCTCTTATGGCTGTAAATTTACCTGGACCAATAAAAGAGCTAATAAAAAACTTATTAAAGCTATCCTTGATAGGACCTTACATAATTCCCTTTGGGATACTTTTTTTCCTAATGCTTGGACTGCTATTATTCCTGCTATTGGGTCTGACCACTGCCCCTTAGTATTACATCATGATAAGATTAACAATTTCAAAAAAAGAAGGTTTTACTTTGAAAACTTTTGGACTACAGATACTGATTGTCTTAATATTATCAAAAAAGTCTGGAAGGACTACAATAACCTTAGGGGTAACCCTAATAAGGTTATCAATTATAAATTAAAAAAGTGCAGCTTTGCACTCAGAGATTGGAATAGGAAAAAATTTGGAAATAATAAGATCCAAATTGATAAACTTATAAAAAAATTAGAAATCATTTCTAATTCAAATAACCCTAATTTCAACTGGGATGAATATAATACCACCATAAGAGAACTCGAAGAGACTTGGAAAAGAGAAGAAATTTTTTGGAACACCAGATCTAGAAATCTTTGGCTTAATAAAGGAGAAAAAAATACAAAGTACTATCATGCTTGTACTAAAGAAAGAAGAAAAAGAAATAACATTACCAACATCACCAATGATGGAGGTACTTTGTTAGATAACAAAAATGATATCAACAATGAAATTTTGAGTTACTTTAATAATATATTCACTTCTGTGGGTAAAAGGGATTACAAAAGCACTATTGATATTATATCTTCTAAGATTGATACTATATCTGCTAATAATCTAAATAAACCCATCAATGAGGAGGAAGTTAAAAAAGCCACATGGGAACTTGGACCTAACAAGGCCCCAGGACCAGATGGCTATAATGGAAATTTCTTTAGACATTACTGGGAAATAATTAAACTTGATCTTATGAGAGTTATTAATAACTTCTGGAACAATAAAGGGGATTTAGCTGATATTAATCAAACTACAATCACCCTCATACCAAAAATTAGTAAACCTACTAATATAAAACACTACAGACCTATCAGCTGCTCTAATTTTATTTATAAAATCATAGCTAGAATTTTGGTCAATAGACTACAACCTTATATGAATTCACTGGTAGGGGAAAACCAAAGAGCTTTTATGCCAAATAGAGTAATTCAAGAAAATACTATGATTGCTCATGAACTAATAACACATATCAAAAGAAGGAAAACAACCAAAAAATATATGGTTGTTATTAAAGCTGATATTCAAAAAGCCTATGAGTTTATAGAATGGGACTTTTTACAAGATCTCTTGATTAAAATGGGTTTCAATAAAGATTGGATAAGAAAATTAATGCTTTGCATATCCTCTGTAACATACTCTATTATTATTAATGGAGAAAGTCACCAACTTAAAAATCCTACTAGAGGCATTAGACAAGGTGACCCACTTTCACCCTTGATCTTTTGTCTAATCTCTCAAACCCTAAATGACCTAGTTAGGGATAAAAAAGAAAAAGAATTAATACAAGGTATCAAAATAGGAAACAACTGTCCTGAAATCACTCATCTCCTTTTTGCTGATGACAGCCTATTTTTTCTTAAAGCTGATAATGTTGAGATACAATCCTTTATGGATATTATGAACATTTATAAAAATGGAACTGGTCTCTGTCTAAATCTCAATAAATGTGGGGTTATTTTTAGCCCTAATACACCAACATTTCTCCAAAATGTAATGGCAGCTAGATTGAATATGAAAAAAACAAATAACCTTGGAAATTACCTAGGCATTCCAACAGAATGGAGTAGATCAAAATCAAAAGACCTTCAATTTCTAATTGATAGGGTTCTACAAAGATTGGAAAATTGGAAAACCTTATTCCTTTCAGAGGGAGGAAAAGAAGTTCTCATTAAAGCCATCATCCAAAGCCTACCAAATTATATGATGTCTAATTTTATCTTTCCTAAAAATATTATTAATCAAATACACTCTATCATTGCACAATTTTGGTGGGGTGACAAAGGAAAAAAAAGAATACATTGGGCTAAATGGGATCTTTTAACCATATCCAAGTTTGAAGGAGGTCTTGGTTTTAGGGACCTTCACCTAATGAACAAAGCATTACTAGGCAAACAAGCTTGGAATATTGCTAATAAAAAAGAATCCTTACTATATAAGCTATTAAAAGGAAAATATTTCCACAAGTGTGAATTCCTTGAAGCCAAACTAGGAAGCTCTCCCTCGTGGGGTTGGAGAAGTATCCTGATAGGTAGAGCAACCTTTGATAAAAATATAAAGTGGAATATTGGAAATGGTGCCAATATTAATTTACATAAACATAGGTGAATTAATAATATCAACAATATTATTAAACCAAATGACCTTTCTATAACAAGAGTTAATCAACTCATAACAAGGGATAAAACTTGGAATGTTAATCTTATAAGACAAATTTATAATAGAGAAATTAGTGATAAAATTGAAAGAATGTTTATACCTAATATGGATTGTGAGGATCTCCTTTGCATTGATTTTTGCAAAAATGGGAATTATACAGTTAAAGAAGCTTATCATTTACTTAAAAATGAGGAAATCCAAAAAGATATTATTAAAAATCAAAATATACCAACAATCTCTATCACTAGAGGTAAAGAGCTTTGGGACCTAATTTGGAAAATGGAAACCCCAACCAAAATTAGAAACTTCATGTGGAGAGCAATAAGAAACCTACTACCCACTGGAGAAAATCTTTTTAACAAAAAATGTAGTGTCACAAACATATGCAAACTATGTAACAATAATATTGAAACAGTTGAACATATGTTGTTTAGATGCCCTTGGGCCAAAAGTGTAATGTTTACTAGTCCACTGAATATCAAAACTGATAATGATAGCACAAATAGAATAGATCAATGGCTTTTAAATTATATACAACAAGTAACCTCTACTTTTGACAAAAAAGATAGAATTTTAGAACTTATTTGCACAATTACTTGGCAAATTTGGAAAGATAGAAACAAATTTATCTATAACAGTAAAAAATGTGACCCTCTAATCACTATTAAAAACTCTATAGAAGCATGGAAAGAATATTTTAGAATATCAAACCCTAATGATACTAATTTCATGGATAAGATTAATGGGCTTGATAACACCAACCAAATCACAAACCAAATTATTAGTAATAATACCAATACTAATAATAAATTTAAAGATAAATGGAAGAAACCACCACCTAATAAATTTACAATAAACTGTGATGCTGCTTTCTCGGACAAAGGATCAGCTATTGCATGTTTAGTTAGAGACTCTAATGGTGAACTTGTAACAGGTAAAAGTTGGAAAATCGAGGCGGAGTCAGTACTAGAAGCAGAGACCATTGGGATTCTTAAAGCAACCGAGTTGGCTTTAGACTATCCTGTTGGAAGCGTGATTATTGAAAATGACGCGGCGAAGATCATGAAGCCCCTTTCTTCAAGAAATATTATTCCGAGTCATTCAATTAAAAACATTATTTGTAATATTTATTTTTTGGCGGAACAATCGCACCCTTCTTTTACTCTTATTCGTAGGAGTAGAAATGCTGCTGCTGACTGGGTTGCCAAACAAGAGCTTCTAAGCAATTTGTTTGACAATTGGGATGTTTCCATTCCTCCCCCGTTAGCATTTATCCTTAATGTTGACAAGGACCCTATAGGGGTAGGATGATTTTGTAACCTATTATCTTTATCTATATAATTGCTTTGAAAAAAAAAAAAAAAAAAAACGTGTGTTCCCATTTCAAACAAGATGGGTAAGGAAAGTCGTGTATTATTATTGCACTCATAAGACTGAAATAAGAAAAAAGACGCGGCCCAAATAAAAATAAAATATCCATTCGAGCCCACAAACATATATGGGCTTACAACGGTCAAAAATAGAAAATAAACCGTCATAAAAAATTATATAACATGATCTCTCCTCTGAACAAAACAGAACTTCATTAACACTCTAATCTCTCTCACGTTGTTTCGTTTTCCTTGTCCAATTTTCTTGTTTAATTTCCTTGTCCAATTTTCTTGCTTAATTTCCTTGTCCAATTTTTCTTGCTCACTGTCTTAAAGCGAAGCGAGTAATATGAATATGGCAGTTTATATCCATGGCGATCATCATAGGGAGGGATGGTGGTACATCCCTCCTCCTCCTCCTCCTCGCTTTACAAATCCCTACTTCTTCGCTAACTTCAACCAAGTTAGCACAAGAGATCATCAATCATCTTTACCAGGGTTTTATATACCTCTCTCACATCCATGGGTTAACGATCAAGAAGATGAAGAGACGATGATATATAACCAAGTTAGCACAAGAGATCATGGGTTTCATATGAACCACTCGCATCACTATTCATGGCCTAACGAACAACAACAAGAAGAAACGATGATTATTAACCCTAACAGAAGAGATCATCAATCTTCTGCTTCTGTTGTTTCACCACGCAACTCGAAACCAGTAAATCTGGTTGTCCATAAACATGCCGATGAAAAAGAAGATGAAGAAGATGTTTGTGCGGTGTGTTTGTGTTGCTATAAACACGGAGAAAGTGTCGCAACACTACGATGTAGTCATAAATTTCATGCTAATTGTGTTAGCAAGTGGCTTGTCAAAAATAATTCTTGCCCTTATTGTCGAGCTCTAAATTAACAAATATATACCTCATTGTTCTGTTTATCTTAGGGTTACTTTTAGATTCTTGTTTACTTATCCGTGTATGTTCATAATTTACCTTTATTAATCAATATTTTATTCTTTCTTTATCATTATTTACACATCAGGGTGGATTTGCTGCCTATTTCTGATATTATCTGAACTAATGATGCAATTTTACCCTATCTAGCTTTCTAATATCAATTTAGTGATGTATAGTGCATTAACCTTGTACACATAGCACCTTCAGACTTGCATTAAACTAACAAAACAATCAATAAATCAAAATCAGAAAACTTTAATTTCTTCTTTCCTAATGCTGAAACACGTGGAATAAACAAACATAGAAGAAATCAAAGCAAGATCAATAGCTATTGTGAAAGGCACATCCCAATGATTAACCACCCTCATAATCCATTGATAGTTCAGGCCAAACTACCTCTACAGTAAGATTATAACATATTCGAACAAGAATCTTAAACATTACATTAAAAAAAAAAAACAAAGAATAGCCTAAAATGTTTTCTTATGCATCAATTCATCAACAAATAACAAGAAATAAACATCATTCTCATCATGTTTACAAAAGAGTCATCAACCCTACATAACAATATACACAAAATTAATTCATTAATTAATTAATTCACCCGTCTTTAAAGTATTTGCCAATCATCTTCTTGCCCTAAATTCTCAGACTCAACTTCATTCTCATCACTCGTCATCACATGATACGAACAATTACGCGTCTCACTTATCGTAAACAACGGCGCACCCTTCGATTCCCTCACTAACTCACTCGCTCGTTCACAAAAATCTTCAAAATCCTCTACAAAAAAATAAAAAATTAATCAAAATTCATACTCCCACACCAAATCATAACAATACTACACATACTTTTATCTTTACAATAAAATCCAATGGCTAAAGATGGATCAATTGTCTCAATTGGAAAATGTTTTATCACATTACAATGATACGATGATGTATCAACTTCTAAATCATCTTTCTTAATATCAACAACCTAAAAATCACAATCACGCAAATAAATCAACTTTAAAAAAAAATATATAAATAAAAAAATTACCGTTTGAACTTCATGTGGATCTAAATAAAACGCTTTTTCATCTTGTACACCAACAATATAAGTCGAAGCACCAGGTTTACCACCTAAGATCCCAAGGCTTTGAGGAAAAGTAAAAGTAGCCCTTAATAAAGGAATATACCTTAAATTTATTTTATCAAGTCCTAAAACTAAAGGAACTAATAATAAAAAAGGCGTTAAATCCAAATCCAAATCCAAATCATCTTGATTTTTACAATGTTTTAAAACATCGTTAATACATACAACTGGGGCCCCACCTCTTTCTCCATCTTCATCACCAGATACAACATACATACATGTAACTAATGACACCTCATCATTTTCAATTTCTTTTTTTTTATTACGTAGTAATGTCTCCCATGTACGACACATGGCGTATGGTCCCACCCATGAACCTGGAGCTAGTCCGTAACCTTTTCCTGCTTCTAGAAGATTATGGATTGAATACGCTGACGTGGCGGAATCTCCAAATAAGTTTAATATTTCAACATAGTTTTTATCAAACGGCTGTACATTATAAAAAACGTAACATAAGTAATAAACTTATAATAATTTAATAATTTAATAATTAAATCGTTTCTTTCTTACTTTATCAAGAGATTTTCTCCATGATCTTCCAAATCGATGTAATAGTAAAGCCTGTAATTAATATTTATTAGAAAAGATTTTTTTTTTTTTTTACAAAAAAAAAAAAAAAAACCTGAGCAATAAGCATTTGACTACTTCGAATCATACAACCCCACCCTGAATCACTAGTATATTTCGAATCTTTAATTAAAGGAAACCCTGAAAGAATTAAAACGTTATTATATATAATATTATATTATTAATTAATTATGTGAATTTAATAGTAATACCTTTACGATAAGTGATTAAAATTCTTGAAGAGAAATCTTGAAGAAAGTCAGAATAGCCTTGACTATTTGAAGAAGAATCTTCATTTGCAACTTTATAAGATATACCTAGAAACCATATATCACTCATTGAACCTTCGATTTCTGTCTTGTTATAACCAAGTAATCTTCTCATTATATCACCATACATGACTCTTTTTACAGCTTCTGTGAATTTATTAATTTTTTTTATTTTAGTTGTGTTTTTTTGTATATAGTGTAAGTTTGAAGGAGTTAAAAAGAAATACCGAGAAGTTTGAGTATTTGGTCCTGCCCCTAAAGAGACAGAACCGGAGATTTGAGTATGGGAATTTAGTATCTCTTTTCGGGAATATTTTGCACTATTGGTCCTTTTACAGAAGAAGTCCTTTATTAACTAAACAATCAAGCTGCATTGTTGCTCGAAAGAGCAACTTAATAACCTGCAATCAACAATAAATCAGATCATGCCTGAAGAACCAGGGGTATATTTGTCTGTTTTACATAAATCAGGGACCAATGGTGCAATTATCTCTATCAGAAATTGCATTCCAAGGTATTCAATTATATAGCAAACAGAAATTCACAGTTTACTATTCTATATGTTTGGGCATATATATATATTACGAGCATAATAAAATATACGGCAATTTATTAGAATTTTAAACACAAATAGTGACCTCATAATCATAATTATTATTTCTATAGCTATTCCCATGGACAGATCCAGAATTTTCACTTAGTTGACTAAAATTCACCAAAAAATCACAGTTCCGATTATATTTTCCTTCCGAGAAATTATTTATATAAATATCAATTTATAGACAATTCAGATTAGATAAAAATTACTAAGAAATTATAAAATCACTTGATAATAATAGGATTATAAGTTATACTGATGTGTGTATATATAACACATAACGTGGTAAAAATAAAAAAATTGCATTTCTACAATAATTTTTCAATAGAAGAGATTATTTACATATCTTCATATGATAAAGTACACAAACACTAATGAAGAAGCTTGGAAAAGCTGTATAAAGTCAACACGAAAGAGAGTACTAATCTGCTAACAAAAAGTTGCTATTGAACTAAAATGCTAAAATATACAGATTGATGAAATAACCGATACCTAATGTTGAGGGGCCTCAAAAGCAATTAGAGAAGTTTGGTAGCTTTCCGTAGAAATGATTTGAGTGTTGCAGCTAAAATGCAATAGCCAGATTACGCAGATATATAAACAATTCTAAATTTTGGGATGTCTCATAAATTATGAGAAAGATAAGGGCCACTTCGGAAAAGATCGAGATTTTTTTTTATATATATGGGTAAGTTTAGGTTTATCTCGGAGACCCAGAAGTTTTGGAAATTGCACGTTGATGAACTTTACTTTCATTAAGATAATCGGATCCATAATTATTAAATATTCTTTTATGATAAAAGTATTGAGGTGCTATCTTTTAAAGTCAAACGAAATTATCATTATAAATTGTAAAAAAGGTCAAGCTTACAACAAAAGTAACCTAGGTTTGTGGACTCATAGTATCGATACAAATTACTAAACAACACAGGTAAAAGTGAATGTTTGACGATTTTCTATTAACTGGAATAATTTTATCTACTAAGTGACCAATAAAATTGTTACATTTATTAAGAATATGTACTTCAATATTCGGAAAATGTGAACAAACACGACATCAATCCCTACTCTTAAAACTTCTTCCTCTTCTGGTTAAAATTTCTTTTTTGGTATATGGGTAGTTTGGATGAGCTTACACACACCACGACTAATCCCAAGGGGATATACATGCCCCCTCATGCATAGTTTTTAGTTAATTCAGAAATATGTAACCCATGTTCAGGGAAGTGATTTGAATCTTGTAACCTCTCACTTCACACCCTTTACGGAGGAGGGGATTCGAACCCTATATCTCTCTTTAAGTGCTAAAGAAATATCAAGTTTTGCCAAGTTGAGGTAACCTAACTGGTTTCCAGTTTATATGTTAAGTTGCTATGAAGGTTATGAATTGAGGGAGAAGGTGAAAGGTTACAAGATATGAAAATCACTATAAAAGGTGTTTGGAGGAGAAGAGGGACTCGTAGAGACTTTATATGGTGGTCAGTGTGGTGGATTTGATGGTGGTGGTTGTGGATGATTTAGTAGTAGTGGTGGAAGTAAGGTTCCTAGGGACTCTTGCCTAGGAGAGAGTTGATTCATTTTTCTTGTATACTATGATTTTTCCTTGAAATGCCATTGAGTGTATTGAGATAATCATTATGTTTGAGATTTTGTGATGATTTGATCTCTTATATTTCAAAGTGTATTATTGGCATATATAACCTTATTATTTTATGATTACTTTGTCTTTTATGGGTCAGACACATCTTTATACACACACACATATAAATATATATATATATATATATATATATATATATATATATATATATATATATATATATATATATATATATATATATATATATATATATATATGACATTAAAATTACTTTGTCCTTTATATTATAGAGTTAGTTGTTAACATACATAAGCTTGTCAAATAAAATACCTTTAACCCTATAGACCTTTTCCATCATTATTTAAAAGTGTAAAAAAATCTTTATTTCAAAGTTCAAAATCTATGGTAAGACTGAGGAAGTGATAATAAACCATGCAACCAATTGAAATTCTCACTACAATCAGTCTCAGGACAACACTCGGCCTAAGGATAGAAACATAACCAAAACACAACAGCTGAAATACGCATGTATAGGCAGAAGAGGAGAAGAGTTTGGAAAAGTTAATTAGATGATGCGTAGAGTAGATAATTTTCTAGCTTACTTTTGATGGTTGGTTGAGTATTTTGTTCTAGGCCTTATGAGGATCTAAATGAATAAAAGAGGATATGCTCGCTTCTTCCACCCTTCTTGAGACCAGACACTAAGTTAGGATTAAAGGGAGGTGTAGTCCCGATGGAACTCCGTTGCTCAATATTAACATATTTACTATTGGAGATTAATTAACCCGAGGAGCTATGGAGACTTAAGTTGATTGTATAATAACCACATCTTTATTTTAGACAGACATAGGGAGTTTTTGTAAGGAGTAACCAGAGTGTCGATTCTGTTGGAGAAAGGGGTATTTATAATGTCAATAGGTGCAAAAAAGACTATTTGGGTGTAGTTTAAGTAGAAGACGGGTGTATAACATAAGCCCAAGAGGGAAGCTATAATGTTCTTTTGACATACTCACCTCGTGATTCTTGTGTGCGATGTTATAACTCCGGGGTTGGACAAAAAATGGGCTTGATAGATCTTTTCTTCGAGTATTGGTGTTCTCCTTCCGGAGCACAACAATACATCTTTGACTTCGAGATTATCGAGGTTCTTTCGAGTTAAGCCGAGTATTAAAGTCATATTTTGCCTCATCAAGACCCCTTTGAATTTGTGAGATCAATATCCTTTTTTAGGATGTGAACGAAAGGAATTCATCACTTATTTCGTTGGAGATGATGCGAGGCTAAAATCTTCAGTGTTTTCCCCATATGTGTTTTGCTAAGAATTGTGTTGGTCTTTAAAGGTGAGGTTGATAGCCGATTTTATACCGAGCTTACAAATTTTCCCTATAATTGCTGTCACTATATGTTAGGATCTGAGGGGACATTTTGTTGCTGAGGTAACCTTTGAATGTTCATAGGATTTTAGTCTGAGGAATTATACCTGGTTGTCCAATCCATATTAGTTTTTGAACACTTCTCTTTATATGTTAACGAGGCTACGTCGGACTCCTAGAGAGCTCTGATTGTCGAGGTTACTCCAGTCTTACAAACAACTCTGAATGTCAAGGCTATGTTGGACTTACGATTAACCCAGATTGCCGAGACTATACCCGACTTATAAATAAGCCTAATTATTAAGGCTACATCCGTCTTACGGATAAATCTGATTGTCGAGGCTAATGCGTACTACGAATAACCCTGATTGTTGAGGTTATGCTGGTCGTACGGATAACTCTGATTTTCATGGCTACATTGGTCTTAAGCAAACACAACAAGAAAACTGTGATATGCCAACTCTTTTTTCCCTACCCTCTATGATTAAGTTGGTAAAAAAATCTCAATTTTGTATTTGTCTACTCTCACTTAATAAGTGTAGTCTATTACTTCTAACAATTTCCTACCCTGGCATTTTAATAGTCGTCTATCATTTCTAATAATTTCCCAACCGACCTAAGTAGAACTTGGTATTATTATTATGTTTGAAAACTAAAATAAATACCTTTAAAAAAATTGATATTAAAAAAAATTCATAAAAAATTTATAATTAATATTTAATTTTTTTATTAATATATAAAAACAAATTTTCTTCAAAAGAATATTAAAAATCATAAAAAAAAATTTAAAATCGTAATTTATTCAAAAAATATTTTAAAATAATATTATAATAATTACAATTAAATAACAAAATAAAAAATTAAAAAATTCATAATTAATATCAAAAAGATTGCATAAATATTTTAAAATAAAAAACTATTTTAAAAATAAAAAAAAGTCCCCCAAATTTGCATTATATTTCTTTAATCCTAATCTCTCAATATAATCTATCTCCATATCTTATATAGAAATTATTTAGGCAATTACACACTTTATTTATCCGAAATTAGCTTCTCTCTTAAAGAACCCTAATTTCACTTTTTCCCCAAATTATATTCTCTCTCAATTCAATCTTTCAATTTAAAACTCTAATTTCACTTTTCCTTTGTTCACTCTAAACTCTTCCTCTCAATACAAATGCAATTATCGTATATGATGAAAGATAATCGAGCAGCATCGAAAAAGAGTTGGAAATTAAAGGGAGAAGAGAGTGCTTAGGAGACATTGCGATGCACTTGTAAGTCTTGTATAATGTAGGGACCTATAGAGCAATTTTTGCATAAATAAACATTTTTACTTGTATGCTTTTCTCTCTCGATACATGTATGTAATATGTATGTAATATGTATGTAATATGTATGTATGTGACTCAGCTCATATATGTCAATTATAGCTTATATAACTGTGATTCACAATGAACTGAAATTATGTTGCTGTATCGCTACCTTTAATTTTCAGTCAGTGTATATCTATATTCTGTATAAGTGTGTATTTGTATATATGTTATATGCTTGAAAAAACAATATAGGATAATGAAACGGTGAATTCAATTAGTTATTGAGTTAAAAGCATTAATTTATTTTGTTATCATGAAACTTGCTCAATGCATATAACGTATGTGTATGTATTTTTGTAAAGTATAGGATTCAGCTAATACAGATTAGTGAATTAATGAATTTGTATTGTTGTTTTTATTTAAATCATAAAATACTTTAGTTCATGAATCTGTAATGTTTAGATTTAAGTAATTACGGTTTATTTGATTATGGAATGTTGTATTTACTTTTAAATTTTCAGTAATTAAAGGAGATTTACCTATTTAGTTGTCTAAATTCTGGTTTAACAAAAGGCAACAGCATAACTAATTTCAAGTTTCCTATTTTTGTGCAGGAAATCATCTCTTTCTTCCTATTCGCATCTCCAGCGTAATTCCTTATCCATTATCATTTAATTCTTTTTACTTTTTTTGTATTAGTTGTCCTTTACCAACTGAAACGGTTTCAGTTTCCTTGTAGGGGAATTTCACCATTAGTCCTTCTGTTTTGCGAAATAACTAAGTATATCAAACTTGTTACTACAAACCAAGTATAAGGACAATCTCTATCCAACGTACAAGGTATATATATTTGTATAGTTTTTAACAACCTTTTCACTTCATTTTGGTTTTTTGTAATTACTTTTGAATATTAGGGACTTATCTTTGAGACGTTTACCATGAAATTACATGGTTTATCTGGAGCTAAACTCACCAGACCTGGGAAATTCAGAAGCTCTCAAGATGTGAAATCATCATTAAAAGCTGAAGATGGAATCCTTTATCCTCTTGAGAAGAGCTTTTTCTTTCTGCCTAAACCACCTACTCTTATTCTTCATTAGGAGGTAAAAAGTTTGCACCATAGGTCCCTATAGTAAACAAAAACTGTGTTATGAGTCCCTGTGTTTTGTAGGGTCTGTATTATTATGAGGAAAATCTATATTTTGTGAAATAATTGCACTATTAGGCCCCTATATTACAAAAAAATTGCACCATGACTCCCTATATTTTATTGGTTAGTTCTTTCTTTTTCGTTGTTCAGCTCTTCAATTGGCTTTCTAATAGTCCAGCTACATTAGGCTTTATCTGTTTTCGTGTCTCTGTCATCTATAGACCAAGTGATTGATGTATTCAAGTCACAATTTTCTCTCCTAATTCTGACCATTTTCAGGGCATGTTCTTTCTTTGCAGGTTGAGGAAAACTTATATAAGACAGGAAAGAACATTTTCTAAAATGAGAATGCAATAAAAGGTTCGGACTTTTTACAGAAATTTTGCATAGCTTATCCATATCTGACTTTTGTAACAAAGCCATGTCTTTTAATTATCACAGTATTTTTCTCTAAGGATGCTTCGTTGATTGAGTTTCTAAACAGACCAAATAGCGATATTTTTACCATGATTGCAGTAAAATAGACATAGAGAGTGGAATGTAATGTGAGTACACAAGAACGTGATCACACTAAGAGGTTAGTTTATGGTATTTTGTATGTAATGGGTCCCACTACACTTGTGGAACAGTTAGATTGCACCTTAGATGAAGTTGTTGAGAGAATTAAAAGCTTTAAGAAATATTTCCTGGTTGTTGATTCACGACTTCAAGAAGCGGTTACATCTTGTCGCAAAAAGGGGTGAGAGATCATTTTACTTTTATACCCTCGGTTGAGAATTTACATTAAAGGGCTCACGGGGATCATTATTTGCTGCTATGGGCCTTATGGCACAGTTATGTGAACTCTTACAGGAAGAAAATGTTTTCCGGCGAAAATAAAACTTGGAAATACTAAAGAAAAATCTAAAGTGCAAAGGCAAGCAGTGAATTCTATATGCCAGGTATTATTTCTTATAAGTCCTCTCTCTAATATTCTGTTTTACGATGTGACATAATCAAATTATTTTGTTTTATTAGGATTTTGCTGCCGAGTTAATCAAAGTTGCAATGATAAATATCTATAATGTGACTAGTGATGAGGGTCAGAATCATTACAATTCTGAATACGCAAAAAATTTGAAATGCTTAAAGGACATTTCCGGATTCTTTTACAGGTATGAGTAATGGGTGTCACATTACATGAGTTTTTTAGTATTTCATTTTTAATTGTAATGTAAACTTATAGGAGTATATGGATTTGATACTTAACATATTGTTTATAGGTACACGATTAGTTGGTACTAGAAGCGGATCCTTGTTCTGTAAAGGAAGCAGGTTTGTTGCATAAAACAAGCATGGAAAATGCTAGCCTTAAGGCGAAACTTGGGTACTTCCCTCATTTTTGTTGTTTTATGGTTTGTTTCGGTTTTTGTAACGTTTAGTTTGTGTTATATAATGTAGTAGCAGATGTAGAGAAAGAGCTAAGTTCAGATGTACCTAAAACTAATCTTGATCTGAGTCGATTCCATGGTGTTATGTAAAAAGGAAAAGATGATTCAGACAATAATTGTTGGACATCTCCAAATGGGTCGGGTTTCATGATCAGAGAGAAAACATAGGTACAAGATAATAATAAGGTTTGGTCTGAAATTTCCTTTAACTAGTTTGACATTTACACTTAATTTATATGACGTTTTATATCAGGTGTGTGGTGGAGATCCACTTCTCAAATGAATATAATCGTAGTAAGTTTCGCTATTTACTACGATTACTTTTAAATATCTTCTATGAACATTACAATAATTCTATATATCTTAACTTTTTTGCTCCTCTTTGGTATTTGATCGAAAATTAATTTTAAATGAATATAATCGTAGCAAGTTTCGCTATTTACTGTATTTGCTTATATTATTTTACTAGGTCCCACTAAAGAAGGCAAATGGTCTAACAGTGACGGTTCCACTTTTCCAGAGTCGAGAAAATATCACTGGCAAGGTATGTTAGCACGATAAATTACAAGAATACCCTTGTTTGCCTATTATGCCCTCGGATACTTATATATTTACTTTCTTGTGGTACTTTTAGATATCAATTTACCAGTTTTAGGAAAGAAGGTTGAACATATAATTGTTTAAGTTGAACTTCTCGGCCAACTAGGTATGTGTTACTTTGGTTAATTGCACAGTTAGTCCCTTTGGTTTCGGAAAGAAGAGTCTATATAATTGCACCATTTTTGTCCCATAATTAGTCTCCGCGTGTCAGATTTTTACAGTTAAGGACCAAACTAGTAAAATGGGGATAGTACAGGGACCAATTTGGGGAAATTAAAAAGTCTAAGGACTATTTAGATTACGAAAATACCTATAAGTCTATTATTTTACTATAAGAAAACGATATTCGAAACCAAATTGGTAAAAACACAGTTCGAGGGACCAGTTTGGGAAATTCTAAAAGTTTGAGGACTATTTGGGTAACATAAATACCGGGGTGAAAATGGATGGAATTTAACGGCAATAAAAAAACAAAGTTCGAGGATTGCTTGGGCAACTTTAGAAGTTCGAGGACCATTCGTATAACTAGCCTATAGTTCAGGGACCATTTTGGGAAAAAATTTCCTTTTTTTTGTTGGTTGAATATTTTTGTGTATTTTTTTAATAATACTATGTCAATGTGGGCATGTTTGCAGGGTATAATGTCTCCACAATTATCTTTTTATTATTTCTTGTGGTGGGAATATCAATGGCTCTCACACCATATTTAGCTGTTGAAGGACAATTGGAGGACAATTAATAGCTTCTCGATTTGAATTACATGCCGAAAGTGAGGTATGGTGTAATTACTTCTAAAAATAAATGAATTGTGTACCTGTGGTGTAATTTTTTGCATAATATTGGGACCTATAGTCCATTTTTCGCATAATGTTGGGACCTTAGTGCATTATTTGAATAATACAGGGATCTATAGTGCTTTTTTGCATAACATAGAGACCTATAGTGCACTTTTTTCATAATATATTAGTGCAGTTTTCGCATAATATAGGGACCTATAGTGCCATTAATTCAAAAAAGCATCTTATTTGCATATTATAGGGACATAAAGTGTATTTTTTGCAATATATAGGGACCTACATTGCAATTAATGTCTTGTTTTGCATAATATAGGGTTCTCCAGTGCATTTTCGCTAGATATTAGGACCTATAGTTTAATTCATTCAAAATAGCATCTTATTTTGCCTTTTATAGGGACCTGCAGCGCAATTAATATCTTGTTTTGCATAATATAGAATCATTCAATGTATTTGTTGCAAAATATAGGGACCTATACTAGAATTAATTTTTAATTTATTTAACAGGGATGATTCATTATAAAGCCATGAAAGTCTAGAAATAGTTGGTGTTACTATTCATAATCTACTCTTTGATAGTTGCAATATGCCCCCCACAGGGACCTATAGTGCAATTATTTGGATATTTACTTTTTTGGTTTCTTATTCTTTTGCAGGCCTGACTGGTGCAAGCGTAAGTATCAATAGGCGACTTCTTTTAGATGTGAGCTGGGAATTAGGAGCGTTATAGCCGACTCTATTTTAGAAATGAGCTGGGAAAGGGTGTCTCAATTGCCTACTCTAGTTTGGAAGGAGCCGGGGAAAGGGGTCTCAATTGCCTACTCTAGTTTGGAAGGAGCCGGGGAAAAGGGTCTCACTTTCCTACTCTAGTTCGGAAGGAGTCGGGAAAGGGGTCTCAATTGCCTACTGTTCGGGAAGGAAGCCGGGAAAGGTGTCTCAATAGCCGACTGTTTTGGAAGGGAGCCGGGAAAGGGGACCTCAATAGCCGACCATCCTATCAACATGTAGTCATAACATTGGCAACACGAGTATAGGCCACTATGGTATAAAGTGCAGGCAAAGATAAGACAACACTTTAAAAGAGTCGTCTAAAGGCCAAAACGAAGTCGCCAAAAGCTTAATTTCCTGTTGTGAAACCACATGAGGTTATTTGGTATCTTATCTAATATATTAAAATATTTGGAATCTAGAATAAAATCAATAAAAATCTCCTAGAATAGTTTAAAAGATTTAATAAAAATTTAATAATGTTTTTTGAATAATTAGAATATTATACAATAATAAAAAAGTATTAACATAAAATCATTCCCAAACTAAATGATTCTCCAATCTAGAAAAAAAAGTTGTCCATTACATTTATAGAGTTAGTGGATGATCAAATTCCATTATGACCTTTTTCAGTTTAAATTTAAGTTTTCAATGATCAAATTAAAATCTTGATCTAATATATCCAAAAAGTTATTTGATTTTAGTAAGATTTGATAGCTCTTGATTACTATAGAATAATCTCCCGCTAAAGCTACTATTGATCATTTCGTTGACACACTCTTCATTCCGTGCTCAATAAAAGCTTTTACCCTTTAAAAAACAATGAACAGATTGAGCATTTAACATTTGTTTCCACATTATGTAAATCAATCGAAAATCTCCCGTTTGCTTGTGGCATGATATGTATCAAAGGCCTCCAGCTTATGTGAGACCATTATAGGCTTCTTACTCCTATTTGACAACTTGAGCCCATCAAGAATTTCCACACATTTCTGCACTCTCTTGCCCTACAAATTAAATTTGTTGAATTAACACTCCATGCTTATTACATGGAAACAAATATTACATGCTAGGTAAAATGTACTGAAATGCTAGGTTAAACTTAATGATATCGTAAATTTAATCATCCCATGCTATAGTTAAAAAAGTTACATATATTACATGCTAGTGTCCGGGTTATAGAAGGAAACAAATATTTTAAGAAAACTTTACAAATTTACCTTTTTTTTTGGAGTAATGATATTTGTCACCCTTTTTCATGTCACCCTGTTATCACCTTTCTATATATATGTTCTGATTTTCTTAAATAGAAGATAGAGAAAAATTAAATAAGATAGAGAAATTCATTCATTGGTACATGTAGACATTAGGAGGTGATAAAAGGGTGATACAAAAAAGGTGACAAATATCATTACTCTTTTTTTTGTCTAAACTTTACAAATTTACCTCGTTAGACCAAAATCCCTTTTTATTTTAATTTCCTTGATTTTTTTCGGTCTTATGTAAATTCTTAATTTTAGAGAACCACATCTAGCTAGCTCACTACTCCCATGTGGATCTGTGGTAGTATTGTTCTCAAAAGAAGCACAGTGCCTCTAAACTAACCATCTTGGTGTTGATATGGATTATTTAGTGTTACTCAACACAAGAAGTAAAGTATGGATTTATGTACCTCCAAGTTTTTTTTGTGACATGCATCTCCATCAGAGGATATGCTATCAAGTTTGACTGCTTGTCCCATTAACATCTCAATCAAAGTAGTGATTTGAAGTTCCGGTACCTTTGCACCATTTGCTATGGACTTCTCAATTGCAAAAACCTTTAGGAAACGGAAAAAATAATACAAGTATTAATGGATATTAGATTTGTGAAACAATGAATGATAAAGATTGCGTTAACGTGCATCTCATCAAACTATATATAGAAAGTTGCTCTAATGATAACGAAAAAATTTCTGCATTGATGAAATTTTGAAATCGAATGAGTCAAAAGATTTCTTTAAAACTAATGTTTGGGAGATTCTCTAATTGAACAAGAGTTTAAGAAAAGTCGCACTTCCACGATTCCATAAGCATTTTAAATTTTCATGATTAAAATTTAAGGGTTGTATATCTGAAACAAAACAAAGACATTTGCAGCACCTTTCATGTATAAAATTAACTTTGCAACCTTATACGAATCAAAATGTAACTTTAAAAAACCTTGAAATGGTTAATGTTTTAGTGAATTACAAGGTTACTGTTCCATATAATATCAATGACTCTGTGGCCCAATGGATAAGGCGCTGGTCTACGAAACCAGAGATTCTGGGTTCGATCCCCAGCAGAGTCGTTGTCTCTTTTTTGTTTTGGTTTCAAACAAGATGTTTTTTCATATCTCTGTTTTACCTCACGCCTACTATATTTATAAATAGTTAAATACAATAGATGTCTTCTGCTTTCGTACAAAAAACAAGATTGTTTTATATTTCCATTGTACTATTACATATAGTCATATAATATGCTTACATAACTATATTCATGTAATTGCCCAAAATAAAAATGATGACAAACCTGTTGCTCAATTTGATTTATCTCCACTGATATGTCACTGATCAAGCCGTATGTAATCTGAATTTTTGCATTCCTTCGCCTCTCAATTATCCTTCTCTCTATGCTTTTTGGGTCCTCCATAAGTACGACTTTTGATCCATCTTTAACTCCACACATATCTAAATAATCTCCATTTTCTCTTTCTTTTTCATGAAAAAATAGTTGTTGTTCACTAACTTGTAATCCTGTTTTCTCTGTAAGAATCTTCTTCAATTCTCCTATTAACATAGCACTTCAACTTTACTTAATTTGCATTGACTCCCCTAAAAAAATGCTATTGAAGGTATGAGTAAGACTTAAGTCATCAACAATAGAGTTTATGTTCGTCCATTTAGTAATACTAATACGAATAAAAACAAACAGATTGTTTTAAATAGATACAATGTGACACTTTACCAAATGTTATTTGAGAATTAACATTAAACTTGTACCGCATTACACCATAAGCCACTAGAATACGCAAATTCGGAGCTCTTGCAGCAACATTAGAACAATTCTCAAATCTCTTCTGAACAAACATTCCACCAGGTCTCATTTCCCATGGCACATCTTCTTCTTTCAAGGTCGCCGGACTTTCGGTTGTTTTACCATTAAATTTGCATTTTCTCTTTATCATATTTGATGGATATGTACGTATTCTCTTTTAGCTAGTTGCTAGATCTTAAAATTGGTAGCTAGAACTCATATATATTTATCAATAGATGAGCAAGTTGTTGACTTGTCCAAAAAAAAAGAAACAAGTTGTTGGGAGGATGGTGCTTCCTTACTCATGCTTTTATATATATATTAGGTAAGCCATAGAAGTCACTATAATTTTTAAAAAGACGCAAACAATTTGTGTGACTTTATTTTTTTTCCAAGAGAATTAACTATTATTACACATCACAGGTTAAAAAAATTAAAGGCTCCAAACAAGGAGTAATCATGCCATTAGGAAAATTCACATTCCGCCTAGTATATTTTGCCAACGCATCTGCCGCAGAATTAAAAGATCGATTGATATGAATGATCTTCCATTCCGGAAATTTGACAAGCCAGTTCTTTATTTCGGCAATGATTGGAGGAATCTGCCAACGAAGCCCTGTTATACTAGAAATACCTTGAAGTAATTCAAGGTTGTCAGAGTAAAATGAAGAACTCCGAAAATTGAGACTATCAGCGAGTCTCATGGAAAGCTAAACAACCCAGCATTCCCCTTCGATTGCAATTTTAACCATTCATTTTCTAGTAATCTTTTGAGTGACCATTCCTTGTTTATTGATACCAAGAGATGCGATACCGGCCGGTTCTCATTCCTCATTGAAAGACGCATCACAAAGCAAAAGCATTTCAGCATAATCAGATGTAGGGGATTATTAAGATTATCCCTCTTACTAGTCGGAATACTTTGAGAATTACCCTTACTGGAATGATCTTGGTTGCTGTGAAAGAGGCTTTTAATGGTCTGCTTCACGTTATGATTCATCTCATAAAAATTCTATTCCCTATTTTCATAGAATCCTTTCATCTTAGCCTTCCAAATATTCCAAATCGTAAGGAGTAATTGAGCTTCATCAATAGTCTTAAGTAACTAATCTCCAATGTTTTTTTTTCTTTATTAATTTTAATTTGCATTATTATGTTAGCCCAAACCGATATACTAAAAGGGCATCGAAGAAAAATATGCTCAATATTTTCACACTCGGCTTCACACCATTTGCAGCGATCATCTGTGGCACATTTCCTTGAATGAAGATTCTTCTTAGTAGGGATAACACCGCTGTACATTTTCCATCCAAAAGATCTTAACTTTGACGGTACGTTAGAATTCTAAACAATATTCCATAACTGACTATTATTCTACTTTTCGGCTTTAGAATTTTGGGCTTCTTTTTGAATAACGATATTGGTTAATGTGTGATATCCTGCCTTCATAGAATAAATCCCATCCTTGGTCTTTGGCCAAATCAATTTATCGTCATCTTTAATATTCATAATAGGAATTCTTAGGATTTCACTATTAATGTTAGGATGGAAGAGTTCTTTGAGACGATCAATGTTCCATGATGTCATATAATCATTGAAAAAATGAGCAATTCTTTCATACTTACAGTCCACTGGGTTTTCAAGAGAATATTGGCTCCCAATCCATTTATGTTCATATATATTCATATTCAAGCCATTACCAATTTGCCATATAGCATGCTGCTTAAGAAATTGAATACCTTTATAAAGACTAGGCCAACTCCAAGATCTCTTCTTAGCGAGTTTGACATCAAATAATCTAGTGTGAGGAGAATATATTCCTTTTAGGACTTTGGCAACTAAACAATTTGGGGTATTGATAATTCTCCACGCTTGTTTGTCCAGGAGAGCAATGTTCAATTTTCGAAAATCTCTAAATCCAATGCCTACAATCTTTTTTGATTTCGTAATTTTACTCCAAGATAGTCAATGAATTCTTTTTTTGGTACTGGAAGCCCACCAAAAGTTTGAAATAATACCAGAGAGTTTTTTGCATAATGTCTCTGGGAATTCAAAATAGACATTGCGTAATTAGGTATAGCTTGACGGACAACTTTAATGAGAATTTCTTTACCTCCATCTGAAAGGAGATTGTAGACCCAACTAGCCGATTTAGATGAAAGTCAATCTTTAATATAATTAAGGTTCTCGGATTTTTCTCTTTTGAGAGAGAAAGGTATTCCCAAATATTTACCAAAAGAGTGGACTTTTTGATGTTGAGAGAAGAACAGACTTGATCATAGACGGTTTCCGCTGTCCCTTTACTGAAAAGATAAATGATTCATGAAAATTAATTTTCTGACCCGATGCTTGGCAGAAATCTGAAAGAATGCCCTTATTTTCTTGCTCTTCAATGTTAATAAAAAATAATGCATCATCCGCAAAAAGTAGATGAGTGAGTTTCGGGCATGTTCGGGTGATAACAATACCTTTAATATTACCTTCTCTGCATTGAAAATTAATCATACTGATAAGACTTTCCGTTAGGAGAGAAAAGAGAAGTGGTGATAGCGGATTTCCTTGTCTAATACCTTGAGATGGAAAAAAATTATCGAGTCTTTGACCATTAACTTTGATTTGAAACGAGACCGAGGAGATACAGTAAAAGATCCAATCTAACCATTTGTCACAAAAGCCAAGACTTTTAAGAGTATCAATGAGAAAGTTTCAGTTGACTTGATCGTAAGCCTTAGCCATGTCAACTTTTACAGCCGCGTAATTTTTCTTAGATTTTCTTTTATTCTTCAAATAAAAAGAAACTTCCTGAGCAATTAAAATATTATCTTTGATGCTTCTCCTTTTAATGAAAGCTGATTGGGTCGGCGAAATAATTTCATCCGTAAATGGCTAAAGACGGAGTGCAAGAATTTTGGCAATGATTCTATAACTAAAATTAATACAAGCAATTGGCAGCGATAATTTCTTGATATTCACCTTTGGGAATGAGGAAAATAATGGTATCGTTAATTCCATGAAGTGTTGTGTTATGATTGAAGAAGTTAAGGACCATTATCAAAATGTCCTCCTTAATAATATCTCAATATTCTTGATAAAAGTTACCCGACAATCCATCTGGCCCTGGAGATTTAGAACTAGACATACTGAAAACCGCATTTTTGACTTCGTCTAAATCAGGAAGTTTAGTCAGTGCATCATTCATAATATATGTGATATCACACAAGATGGAATTGAGAACCTCATATGAGTTAAAGACTTCTTTGTTAGAGAATAAATTCACGTAATAGTCTATAACAATATTATTTATTTCATCAGGATCATCCGTTCATGTATCATCGTCCATTTTAAGATTAGAAATACGATTCACTTTTCGTCTATTCATAGTTTTGGCGAAAAAATAATTCGTGTTTTTATCACCTTTTTTAATATTAAGGTCTCTTGCTTTATCAACCCAAAACGTTTCTTCTTGTTTCCAAACCTACTCCAATTTTTCATATATAATTCTCTCTTTCTTCCAATTTTCTTCAAAAGGTGGCGCATTCTGAAGTTGCGTAAGTTCTTTTTGATATTCATTAATTAATCTTCTGTTATTGCAAAATGCTTTATACTCCAACCTGAAAGAGCTACACAAGTCGTCTCTCTCTTGTTACAGAAATCATGAATGTTTTTAATATTTCGAAAATTCCCCAAGATTTACTGATAATATTCTTGCATTGTTCATCTAAATCCACCGCGATTTAAACATAAAATACTTATTATAGGCCAGATACAATGAATCTTTAGTAAGAATGAGGGGTGAATGGTCAGATCCAATGGCTAGTGGAACTTGAAGTGAAAATTAGGAAACTGGTTACACCATGAAGAAGTAGCAAGACCTCGATCCAATCTTTCTTTCACATTATCATCTCCCTTCTTTTTGTTAGACCACATAAAAAAACAACCCTTATTCGGAAGATCAATAAGATGGTTATTATTGATAAATTCATTAAATTTGATGATCCTATCGAAGTTCGGGTCATTTTTACCTTGCTTTTCCGAGGTTCTTGAGATATTATTGAAATCTCCTATAAATAAAGTTGGGATATCCACTTTAGAATACCAAGAAGTTAAGGAATGCCATAAATTTAATCTTTCTTTTTCGTCATTTGGTGCACAGATACAAACAAGATACCACAAATATATTGGATTCCTCGATTTTAGCAATTACAAAAGATGGCGAAGAGTTCACGACTCTAAGCTTGATTGACTCCTTCCATAAAAGTAGTATGCCCCAGACATATTAGATCTTCCTCTAGGTTCAACTACATGAGAATTATTGAAAGCATTAAAATGACTACAAGACTTGAGATTCTTACTCCAAACCTTAGACTCAAGCAAATACGCAATAGAAATACAAAATTTAGAGATAAGGGACATAAACATTTTCTTTGTCGTGGGTGCACTCACCCCCCGACAATTCCACACGAGCATGTTATCCAATAAATACGACCTTATTAAGGGAAAGGCCACCATCCTCTATAAAATTATGAGTGCTCTCCTCCATCATGGGAAAACCTCGGGTACTTGTCTCCTAATTTGACCTTGAGTCATCACTTGAATTTTCCCCCAGATGGCAATCACAATCGCGGCCTCTACAATAGTAAACCTTCTCGTTCTCCTCCATAACATTATTAACCAAAGGAACATATTTACAATTATCCATCTTAGCTCTAAGTACTTTCTCTTTTACATTATAGAAGCTAGTGTAAAGTTCATTCAAAAAAAATTTCGTATCATTGATTCTTTTTTCCATGATATTAAAATTGTTCTCATTGAATTTCTGAATCTTATTTGGTCTTCCCATTTGAGTTGGAGCTGCAGCTGTCTTGCGTTTGAGGTCTAAAGGCCATGAAAACTTCTATTTGGGACTAAAAACTTGCCTCCTTGGTGTAAGCTTCCCTCCTAAGTTAATAGTTTCATTTGGTCGTGGAAAATGAATTATATGAACCGATTGTGAGTCCAAGGACTCTTCTAAAGGTTCAAAAGACTCAACTTCAAGATTATCATAAAACATTTTATCCTTTCCTTTATCTAACAGTTGAGTATCATTTTTAATATATTCCTCCCTTCCATATTTGTAACCTGTGAGAGGATAAATCAATCTGCACTTGCGAGCTTACACCTCCAACCATCTTGAAATATCTTAAAGATAGTAGGGTATTTCTTTTTTGATAATTCCACATGTCCATCAAATTGAGAGATTTTATTATAAACATTCTCCAAAATGTCAGAATTTTCTCTTTTTCCTTTAGTTGACTTGCTTTCAGCTTTTTTCTCTTCGCCATTTCTCCCTATAGTATCACCTTGAAGTGGAACAACAATAGAACCAAATTGAATGTTTGAAAGAAGAGATTGAAAGAATTAATTAGATATTAAAAGCAAGAGGATTAATTAGGAATACCTCTTGAAGAGCAGCGGAATCCAAAACGATTGAGAACTAGATAATCTTGTGGCCGTGGATCTTCTTACTGGAAGAGAGACCTCTGTAATCACCACCTAAGAGCCTCCGATTAATTGATTTTTGTGTGTGAATATTTTTGCAGAGAAAAGAGAGAGAAGTTTTATGCGTAGAATGATATAAGATAGGAGTTGTCAACACCCAAACTTCTATTTGAGGATTTAGTGGGTTAGTTTTTCTTATCAGATAAGAACCAAAAAATAACCCACGTAAGATATATATAACTTATTAAATGTATTTTGAATTTTAAATTCAAACAAATAATTAGTAACTGAATTCTGGCGGACAAAGAAAATCAAATTAAATAAATATAATATATATTTATTTTATTTATTTCTTTCATTCTCCCACTCGCCATAATGAAGTTATATCTTATCAATAGAATCCATATCTCATTTCATCATATCTTCCCATATACACACCTGAATCAAAATATCATCATACTTGGCAAATAGGTCGTGCGACCAGCAAGCATACGAGCATACGTTACTAATAACCTGTTAGGGTACATAGTTGCTCAAAATAGTTTCATCCGTTACGTATCCTGCAGTACCCCAGACTAACAATATGTTGTATCATATTACAGTAACTCTGACCCCTTTTATATCACAACTTCTATGTGAAAAAGAGCTCACTGTCATTTCGTTTATGTGTCTCACTATCATGTTATAGTCCGTATTGACTTACATGATCGGTTAACCTGCAAGCACACATTTGATACACAATTCTAGTCTTCCCTTTACACTTATATCTTTTTATATTGATTAGGTTGCTTTCCCAAACATACCCCATTAGACCGAATCACTCATGATCATTGGTAATGTGTTCAAAGTAGCATACACCTAATCAAAATATCAAGATATAGTAAAAAGTAATAAGGGTACAAATTAAAGGTATCACACAGTGAAGAAACAGGGATCAATTCTTCACTTCCTTTTGGTCGAAAGCACATGTGGTATGATACACATGTTATGGTATTATTCATATAACTCAAATTGTATGTCACAATTTTACAAATACCATACATATATATAATTAGACAAGACTCGTTGCCTAAGATGAATTCTTCGATCGATCAACCCTTCTATGAAATCAATCAAGCAATTCATATCTGGCTATTATAGACTAAGTAGATAGTGGGATTCTACTTCGATCATAATATAAGCTTAACATGGTTTATCCATGTTTATGATCTCATCTTAACATTCAGTTAAGGCGACTATCTTAACTCATTTTATCTTAAGGGTTCTTCACTGCTATGAGTTAGTCTCATCTTTGCGCACTTCTTATGCCAAAGGCGATTGCCCGTGTGACAGGGCCAATCTCAGTCTATAGGACATACATACTTACAAAATCACACGCAATATATATAATACATATCAAACATGATATTATTAAAATAAACAGTTAAATAAACATACTAATGGAAATATATACATGAATGCACATAAACTAGCAATAATTCATACATTATATCTTGCTTAATCCTATAGATCTAACATGATCCATGAATACATCCCTTGGGATAGCTTTTGTGAATGGATCGGCAAGCATATTGCGTGTGGGTATATATTGCAAAGTAACATCCTTTTGTGCAATTATATCTCTAACGAAGTTATACTTTATATCAATGTGTTTGGTCTTGCTGTGATATTTTGGATCTTTCACATAAGCCATTGCAGCTTGACTATCACAGTATATTGTTATTGGACTCCCACTATCACCAGAGAATCCTAAATGTTCAAAGAACCTTTTTAACCAAACAGCCTCCTGAACCGCAGCTGAGCATGCTACAAATTCAGCTTCCATCGTTGACAAAGCTACACAGGTTTGTTTCTTGCTACTCCACGAGATTGCGCAATTATTTAGCAAGAAAACATAACCTGAAGTGGATTTACGTCCATCTATATCACCAGCCCAATCGGCATCTGTATATCCTTCTAGACGTAATTTATCTCCTCGAAAGCATAAGGCATGATCTTTAGTGCCTTTTAGATATCTCAATATCCTTTTCACAGCTTTCCAATGCTCTTGTCCAGGGTTCGATTGAAAACGACTAACTAAACCTACTGCATAACATATATCTGGTCTCGTACACATCATAACATACATAAGACTACCAATGGCACTAGAATATGGTACTGTTGACATTTTCTGTTTTTCTTCTGTAGTACTAGGACACATGTCGAGAGTTAAGTTTATTCCCTTTGCTACAGGAGTGTCAATGGCATTGCACGTAGTCATACCAAAGCGCTCAAGTACATTCATGATGTAAGGTTCTTGAGATAGAGATAATAGTCTTCTAGACCTATCTCTGTGAATCTTAACACCAAGAATATAATTTGCTTCTCCTATATCTTTCATATCGAATTGAGAAGCTAGCCACTCCTTGTTAGCTTGAATAAATTCTTTATCATTCCCAGCTAATAGGATGTCATCCACATATAGAGATAAAATCATGAAATTTTTCTTGGAACGTTTAATATAAACACAGTGGTCTTCACTTATCATCTCAAATCCATTTGACGAGATGACTTCATGAAATCTCAAATTCCACTGTCTCGAGGCTTGCTTAAGACCATAGATTGATTTCAACAATCTACATACTTTATTCTCTTGATCTTTTGCAACGAACCCCGAGGGTTGTTCCATGAAAATTACCTCTTCTAAATCTCCATTTAGAAATGCAGTTTTAACATCCATTTGGTGCAACTCCAGATCGAGATGCGCCACAATAGCTAAAATAAGACGTATTGAGGTAAATCTAACAACAGGAGAAAAAGTTTCCTCAAAATCTATTCCTTCCCGTTGAGTATAGCCTTTCGCTACCAAGCGAGCTTTATACCTGTCAATGGAATTGTCAGGTTTCCTCTTTATTTTGAGAACCCATTTGTTCCCAATTGCTTTACGTCCTTTTGGGAGATCAACCAGTTCCCATACCTGGTTTTTCTTCATCGACTCCATTTCTTCTTCCATGGCTTTCCTCCATTCATTCTTAGCGGGACATGAGACTGCTTCATTAACCGTTCGAGGTTCTTCTTCGTCTTGTGGAGTTATCATAAAGACTTCTCCTTCGATTTCAAATCGGCGACGAGGAACTAAACCTCTAGCACTTCTCTTAAGTTGAGAATCTTGAGAAATAGGACCACTAGATGATGCAATAGTTTCTTCCGTTTCAAGATTTAGAGGAGTGTCCGTCTCTATTTCTTGAGTATGTGTTACCTCATCAGGCGTCACATTTGTTTGCATATCATCTTCCTGAATCTCATTTAATTCACATAAAATGGAATTTCTGTCAACCTCACCTCTGCTAGGAAAATCATTCTCTAAGAATGTAACATCTCGTGACTCAATTTCAGTAAGACCCCCATCATTATGTTCACCAATAAACACATATCCTTTAGAGTGATCTGGGTATCTAATAAAGATACACTTCTTACCTCTTGGACCTAACTTCCCATACTTATGAGATAGATCATGAACATAGCCTGCCGACCCCCAAGGTCGCAAGTATGACAGATTAGGTTTCCTACCTGTCCATAGTTCATAAGGAGTTGATGGAATAGTCTTTGTGGGTACTCGGTTAAGTATATAACAGGCGGTAAGCAAGGCATCTCCCCAATAAGATATTGGAAGATTTGCTTGTGCCATCATAGACCTAACCATTTCTAGGAGTGTTCTATTCCTCCTTTCAGCCACACCATTTTGTTGTGGTGTTCTAGGAATTGTAAGTTGCCTTACTATCCCTTTTTCATCACACAGTTCTTTAAACTGATCAGATAGATATTCACGTCCTCGATCGGTTCTTAGGTTTTTCACCTTCCTCTCTAACTGATTTTCCACTTCATTGATAAATGTCATAAAACATTTCAATGCTTCGGATTTGTGAGAAATCAGGTAGACATAACCAAACCTAGTGAAATCATCTATGAAAGTGATGAAATAACGTTCCCCACGTCTAGTTTGAACACTCATTGGGCCACAGATGTCTGAATGAATTACTTGTAATGGGTACTCGACTCGTTTAGCCTTTCCAAATGGTTTTCGTTTTGCTTTACCTGCTAGACAATTTTCACAAGTTGGCAAGTTGACTTTAGTTAACGAACCCAAAAGGTTCGCCTTAGCCAACAAATTCATACGGTCTTGTCCAATATGACCTAATCTAGCATGCCATACATTTTCTTCTACATTTGAATTACTAGAAGAAGAAGTATTAGTAGAAAAGCAACTACTTACATAATAACTATTAAACGAGTTATCATCATCTAGTACAATTAAACCATGCGAAATAAAACCAGAACCATAATACTTAGCGTCATAATAGATATCTACTTGTTTGTTATGAAAATGCAAATTAAAACCTAATCCTAGAAGAACAGTGACCGAGACTAAGTTCCGTCGAATGTCAGGTGCGTAAAGTACATCATGCAGGTACAAGGTTTGACCACCTCGCAAGTTCAATTTGCAAGTGTCAACTCCTTTGACTTCAACCTTATTGTTGTCTCCTACATATATCCACCATGATCCCTCTGGAATCCGACGGTACTCTACATATGCCTCTCGGTCTTTGGCTACATGGTCTGTCGCTCCTGAGTCCACAGTCCACAAAGGATTAGAATCAGCAAGCAATACAGTACTGGTAACATAAGTAAAATTACAAGAAGTAAATGACATTGCTACCTTTCTGGGCTCGCTACACTCGCGAGCGAAGTGACTCAGTTTGTCACAGTTAAAGCATTTCATCTTACTCCTGTCTTTCTTCTTACGAAAACGTTTTCCCTTATTGTTACCACCTTTCTTGTTCTTCTTGGAAACATGCTCATTTCCGTTCTTTTTCCCATTGTTCTTGCGCTTATTGCCAGAAACTTTGTGGGAACTTGACTCAGCAACATAAGCCTGACCCTGAGGCTTAATTGCATCTAGACGTTCATCTTCCAATGTCACATGACGAGCAGCATCATCAAAGGTTTTGATGTTGTCATTGTGAGTCAAGTTTATCTTCAAATGCTCCCAGTTATTTGGAAGAGATCGGATCACAGCTTGAACTTGTTGTTCATCAGTAAGGTTATGACCTGCATTCTTAAGTTCATGTTAGACATCTCTCGGAGATGTTGTTGCATGGTTTGATTAGGCTTCTTCTTGCAAGTGTCAAACTTAATGGTCAATTGACGCAACTTTGTCACAGTCGTACCCCCATACTTCTCATTAAGAGCATTCCACATCTCGTGAGCAGTGAGGTATCGTTGACATTCATAGACAAGATCGTCATTCATGGAGCCTATCAAGATGCCTCTTGCGGTGGAATCTTTCTTTTTCCACTTCTCATAAGCCTCCATGTCCCTTCTGTTTTGAGCTGTGTTGCCTTCCTCAGGCTGAGCCATGATGTTGTTAACAGCCTCAAGAACATCTTGCTCTTCTAGAACATAATGTATCTTGAGCTTCCAAAGGTTATAGTTCTCACCATTCATCTTTTCTCCTTTGTTGAGATCAGCAATGATGGTTTTTGATGCCATTTTCTCTATAAAGTAAGAGATTTCCATTAATAACATACATTTATTTTAATAACTCTAAGCTATTAATGCAAATGGAATGAATAACAAAGATAACAAAATAAGTGATAAAGAAAGTTCACTATGTTCCCAATCATGAATCACTATATTTTGTTTGTCTTAATCATTCAATCAATTTCATTAAACGCAAAATAAGTTCTTCAAGAACTCCCACTTACTCTAACATAAATAGAGCGATATTGTATGAAAAATAAACAACTAAAGCATAAAAGCAAAGAGAAATAGTTGAATTCATACATAACTAGAAAAAACATGTTCAATAAAGAAAATACTGAATCAAAGGGATAAAAGCAACTAATGTAATTTCTAACAAACATGGAATGAAAAAACATCAAAAAAATCAACCTACATAAGCAAACTACCTACTACAAGTTCAACTAGCAAACACCTTTCATATCCAATATCTTAACTTAGGGATCGACTCCTCAAATCTCACTTCCTCATATTTTCCAATCGGAAAATATTTATCAAGATTAGTGGTTGGATAATGCATACCACAACCGCATTGTTCCGACCTTATGGAACTATTGAAGTGCTTCCATAAGTGAGATTCAGTCAAAGCATACACAAGCCACTTATATGTATCACCTCTTCCATGAACATGGTTAGCTGGAAACTTATCCTCCCATAGGATATCTAAATCCCTACGCAACTCTCTCGGCAATGTTTTACGAAAGACTACCACCATGCAATCATCACAACATAAGCCATCCTCACCCCAATCTATGACATTCTGAATCAACCTATTGACAATTGACACGTGTTGAATTAGAGTGTGGTGAGGTTTCTTCTTATAATGGAGAGCTTGGATACTGTTCCTCAAAGTTTGTTTTTGTTCTGGTGTCCTTGCTCGACGTGGTGTATGAACCCTTAGTGGTCCATTTGGATTTCTTACGTTCCTATGAAGAATTCGGTAATCTCTTAATAGGCGGAGCCTTGATTCCCGTGATCCCCTGGATCGTGTTACCATCATTTTCTACATATAGAAAAATAAGAACGATAAAAATTACACCAAATTCGATTAGGAAACAAGAAAAAAACAGAATACAACATGTTTCCAGGAACTATGTTCATTAAAAATAAGTTAAGGCAGTGAATCTGGTAAAGCTGTATGTTGGTTTGAATTGCCAGGGTTCGAATCACCCCAGGAGCAGTTTTAGTTTTGCAGAGAAATTGTTGGTCCGAAAATTAAACAAATTTTTTCAAATCAGGTCAAAAAAACACAAAGTCACCCTTACGTTACTACATGTACAACACATGTACAAGAATAGTCAAAACATACATGTACTACATATGCTACTGTCAGTCCAAAAGAAACATACAACATGGGCTACTTGGGTTACTGTTCAAATACAATTTATCATGCAATACACTTATATTTAATGAACTTATTAAAGATAAAGTCACAATTCTGTACTAACTCAAACACGAATCGATCTAATACATTAATGTATAACATATCAAAACAAAGGAAAATTAACATACTAGTTTCGATCAAAAAATACAGAACCTTTTTAGACTTCATATACGGCAAAAATAAAAAGAAGTCCTACAATCCCTTTTTTTTTTCGTCAAGAAAAAAAATTCTATCCTTTTAAAAAACAAAATTAATAACATTAACCCATCTAATTAATTTTTTTTCATGCTCTGATACCAATTGAAAGAATTAATTAGATATTAAAAACAAGAGGATTAATTAGGAATACCTCTTGAAGAGCAGCGGAATCCAAAACGATTGAGAACTAGATAATCTTGTGGCCGTGGATCTTCTTACTGGAAGAGAGACCTCTGTAATCACCACCTAAGAGCCTCCGATTAATTGATTTTTGTGTGTGAATATTTTTGCAGAGAAAAGAGAGAGAAGTTTTATGCGTAGAATGATATAAGATAGGAGTTGTCAACACCCAAACTTCTATTTGAGGATTTAGTGGGTTAGTTTTTCTTATCAGATAAGAACCAAAAAATAACCCACGTAAGATATATATAACTTATTAAATGTATTTTGAATTTTAAATTCAAACAAATAATTAGTAACTGAATTCTGGCGGACAAAGAAAATCAAATTAAATAAATATAATATATATTTATTTTATTTATTTCTTTCAGAGATTTATTACCTATGTTTGCTTCACCATTACCATCATCATCATCATCATCCCCATCTTGTCTTCAAAAAGGATAAAAACTAATTATTTCGTCAAAATTTCCCCATTCATCTCTTTTACGAAGAACGTGAAAAACAATATCTTCATTCATAATAGCCATCTCCTTAGACCAGCTAAAGAAGCGTGATGCATCGTCATTACATCTAGGTCTCACCATGGATGTATAGTAAGATGTTTTATTCTGGCCTAGACGTCCACAGTTGAAGCAAAATAAGCATATACTCTCGTAAGTAAAACCAACCCACGCTAAACCATCAAGTATCTGTATGTATACTCCGGTTTCAATGGGCTCTGAAGTGTCAAAGTTATCCCTAAATCTGATGAAGGTGAGCTCATCATTATCAGCTATTAGGTAGTCTACTTCACTAATCACCAATGAATGATCTAAAGACCTCAATAGCTCCCAAACTGTTTTGAATTCCTGCGAGACATATACTCGTACCCAAACTGAGGAGGTGATTAAATAAAGATCATGAGTTTATCTTAGCATTACTTCTCACAATGATGATATGCATACCATTGACCAAACAAGGACGAATAAAGTAAAGCCTCTCCGCTTCATCTTCCTTGTCTAAAGTAATCTTAAAAATGTTGGATTGAATTTCTTCGAAAATAATCCTCCCTTTAATACCCCATGAGTCTAAGACCACTTTGCAAAAAACTCCAAAATTAATCACTCTATCAAAAACAATTCTAGCAATAAAGATAAATTCTGAAAGGTTAGGTTTGATGGAGGCAGTTTTATTGGCAAGAGATAAAGATTCTAGCTTTAGAATATTGTCATTTTTTGTACGGGATAGTGGTAAGAAATGATTGGCTTTATATGCCATGTTTGGAAACATGCTTGATTTCAGAAGGTATAAAGTGATTGTGATAGATGGAGGTTTAAGAAGGATGATAAAGGTTATATATAATACTCTGATAGTGGAAGAAAATGGAACGATTGATAGTAGAAAGGCCACCAATATAGCTGAATAGGGGAGAGCCACTTGTCTCAAGCGTGTTAAGACATATTTATCTGATATGAAAATCTTATAGAAAAAGCTTATAATCTGTCCTATATGTAGTGCATGCAGATAAAGAATAAGAGAAGAGACATTCTTTACTTGAATCGAGATGGAAAGATAGCACGTTTTCTTTTTGCCAGGTGAAAAAAAGATGCACTAGAATCTCCTTACACCAATAGAAGGGCTTCATTTTTTCCTCTAGAATTAAATAAACCATTCTAGCCGTCAAGATTAGATTATCAAGGTAAAAGATCCTAGAAAATAGGATAAATTTGCAGAAGAGTGTACTCTTTCTTATACAAGTAAGCCTCAGAGAATGGGTGTAATATATAATCCCAATACAAGAAAAGTTAAAACTTATCTGAAGGTCTTTACAAAGTTTAAATATAATATTGAATATAGGATTTGAGTCGAACAAATCCATAATAAGAGTAGCATATATGAGATCTATATAATTTATTTTCAAAGCATCATAGAAAGATAGTATAGAAGTATAGACCTGTACACAAACATATATGTATAATCGAGTAAAAAGGAGAGAAGACATACTTGTAGCTATAACCGGGTTAAAAATATATACTAAGCTTAAGAAAAGATAAACTCTAGTCATGAACAAGTTGAAATTAATCTTCCTTAAGTTATCAAGCTCGAAAATATTATTACAACTTCCGTTCTTTATAGCAGATTGATATATACCACCCCAAATATACCATCCAAGTATACCACCCATGACGTGGCGTGAATTGGTTGACTAAAATAATTAATTTAAATATATTATTGATTGAATTAATGATTTATTGCCAACCCAATTCACACCACGTCATGGGTGGTATGATTTTGGTTGGTATATATAAGTACTCAACTGAGAAAGAAAAAAATTATGGATTATTGAAATCTATAAAGGAAATTAAAGTAAGACAAGAATTGTGAAAATGCTCGGCAAATATCTTGTCTAAAAAAAATGAAAAAAAAGGAAAATTAACATTATCATCTACAGTAGAATTGTTCCTCTAATCTTTTTGTTTCTAGCTATACTCATCTTTTAATGCTTTTATTCACTTTAATTTGTATCTTAATCTTTTCGTGTCCTTAATCTTGTTCATAGGCCCTATTTTGGGAGTCGTCATTTTTTCTGCTTATTGTTGGTTTCCTAAGTCAAAACCTATCGTCATTCATTCTGGATTCTGGTTCTAATCTTGCTTTTTTGGGATCAATCAAACCTTTGATGAATATTTTAATTTTCCTTTATGCTATTTTCTCGAAATTGGATGGGGTTCTCTGTATTCTACATATGCAAGAGATTCTCTTAGCCTCTTCAGTTTTTATGTGGAAACATGGGTTGGTTATTATCTTGAATCAGATGCTCTACGGGTGTAATCTGGACATGCAAGCGACTTTGTCTCACATACGAGACAAACTAAAAAACGTGATCTCGGAAGATCAAATTTTCTGGCAGCTTGCCGGTGTTGTCAGGTGTCATTGGAGGAGGGAGAACAATTGTTAGTAGATGTAAAGGGAAAAGCTTCTCTTTTTGTTGTGGAAAAATGTTAAATTCCAGGAAAAATCTTTTACTAATTAGGTTGAGTAGAAACGGAAATTGGAAAATAGTCATACACACAAAAAATGGAAGTGTTACAAAGCGTTTGGATGTTTTCGAAGCAACAAAGGTGGGCGTTTTGTAAAGAGTGAAGTGTAGCTATGTGATGTCTCCCTATTTGTGACGATTTAATATTAGTAGGAGCCATCATTTTAGGTGTATTTGATAAATTAAATGTCGATTTTACTTATATTATTGTATTTTCTAATTTCTTGTCTTGATTTGATTATTTATTATTTTTAGAGCATATTGGGTTTAACTGTTTGTTAATTGTGAAGCTTTAAAGATATATGGTAATTAATTAGATGCCAAATCAATTCTAAGAGATAATGGAAAGAATATAATGATGGAAATTGGAGATAAAGGAAGGAAATATAAAAAAAAGGAAAAGATAAAGTTGCCAAATAAATCTGAATTCTAGCAGCCACGTCCATTAAATTGATCATAACTCAAACATGGCTGGGAATTTGGAAGAATGATCTGAAGAAACGTTGTATAGCTTATGAGAGAATGAGTTTCGATATAAAGAACGCGTCAATTAGAGCTGTATTGAAGAAGTTACGGCCAAAACAAAACAACAACCGTTTATTACCTTTTCAATATTTTAGGGTTACGAATTTGAATTGAGCTAGAAGTCCAATACTTGTTTTCCACTCCAAGAAAACGTTTTAGGGTTTCCTATACCCTATAAATACACCCTTTAATCAGTAGAAACACATCATTGGCCAATCCTTAAGACAAGATGAAGCCTACATCAAGAGAAGAGAAGTTTAGAAGGAGCTGAACACCAAATCATGCCTTCACAAGCCTTAAATTTTGTAATTGTTTTCTTTTCTTTCTCTTGTATGAACTAATTTAATTTATCTTGAGATTTAGCATATGGGTATGAACCCTAGACTTGTTTTACAACTATTATAATTTGAGATTATCATATTTAATTTGAATTATTGTTTTATTCTCCGTTTTTTGTGCTTTGATTTATTTTCTGTCTTCCTTGCGGTGTACAATGTATAGAATTACCTTAATAGTAGTTCGATGGTCACCCGAAAGGGGTGTCTAATTATTGAAACACCATATAAACGTCTAGTGTGCGGTTTAGTGATCCTGACGGGCTTGCCTAACTAGATAACCATTAGGGTATGTTTTGACCACCGATCATCATTAGAAGGTCAGTCTCATTTAGGAACCTAGTGGCGTAGGAGCACCTTATTTAAGTCCCCTTGTGATTGTGAGGTCGCCACCCTAGTCCACCCTGACGGGGGTAGGGAGGAATTTAGAATCCTAGTTATTGCAATTTTACATAATTCGCCCTTACATGATTAGAATAAACAAGGCTAGTGGACATTACTTGTTATATCCCGAGCTAAACTCTCATACTCTTTGTACTCTTCTTATTTAATGTTCTGTCATTAGTTAATTTTTTCTTTTATTCTAAAAAACCAAACAAAAATCTATTAGTCTTTTATTTCTTGCGTATTATTATTCTAGCTTTCATATTTGCACTTTATATTTTCATAAGTTCTCATTAACTTTCGTAGTCTCTGAGGAACGAATTCTCTTATCATCAAAACTTGCATACGTTCTGTAATACTTGCAGTACTGTGCTAGCCTAGGGTGTTTATTTTGCACTTATTTTTCTATTATTTTATCACGCCCTAGGCGACACCACTATGAATGCTTTGAGAATTCCAAGAAAGGTGAGATTACTCTCTACTTATAACCATTTCTTTGGCACAAGTTATCGACATATGGCAGATCTTTATTTCTTGCATGGTGCGGTGAGAGATTGTTCGTATCTCATCAGATTTTTGTGGATTTTCTAGAAAGCTATAAATAGTAAAAACATTCCAACACTTTGTATATCATTTACTACATTCATATTCTCTTGTGCCTATTCTAAACATGTCTTCAGTGGATAAACATTCCTTAACCATTGCAACAACAAAAGCTGATAACATTAAAAAATTCAAAGTTCTTTCTTTGTGTTCGTAGGCTATCACTGATAAAAATAACAAAACAAAGATCACTCTCATTACGAGAATAATTCCAGACAAGGTGAATTCTTTTGGTGTATTCAGGAAGGTGGTCACTGAAATCTAGGGTATTCGCTGCAGAATTAATTTTGAAGAAATGGTTGAAAACTGTCAGTTGATGATGAGGAGTAGGTGAAAAGGATTTGGTTCCTTAGAACTTTCTTTGTACAGTAAATGCATGTGTTAATATATAGATGGGATGATAACTGCAATTTTTCTGACTTGGACATAACAAACTTGTTTGGCTGGGCAAGGGTCCATGGGCTTGTCGGGAACCAATGCATTATTGAAACCATGGATATGTTGGGTAAGTTCATTTGAGAAGTAGTGGAGATTGATTTACTTATGGAAAAAGTTAAAGAAATTTATTACCTACGCTTTAGGGTGAAGTTTAATACCCTTGAAGCTATTAAAGTAAGTGTGTTTATTGAACAAGTTGAAAGGGCGACATGACTCTTTTTTTGTGTGTGAAAGCTTGAGATTGTTCAGTTACAACTGCGAATTGTGGGTCACAACAAAGGTGCTTGTTCTATGAGTATGGTTAGGCCAAGATGGAGTGACGATACGACAAGGTATTTCAAGTGGAGCAAAGACACAACGGTGCAAAGCAAAGATAAGGTCCAATTCTTTATTCGAAAAAGAGATAGGTGGGGAGTTTTTGATGATGTGGTGAGATTCAATCTATTTAGACGGACTGATGGAGACAACGAATATGATAAGGATCCAGGGAGTGGTGGAAACAAATGAGTTAATAGAGGTTTTATGGTAGGGTTTGTGTTATTTCTCTATTCCTCCTAATGGTGATAACAAAGGCGGGGGGGGGGGGGGGGGGGGTAGTAAGAAAGTTGAGGGAAAAAATCAAAGAGAAATCGTGAAAACACATGGCTCGTTGGTGATATTTTTAGTAACATGATTAGGGTGATGAACCTATTGAAGTGAATGAAAGAAATTAACCAGAGCTTCTTAAGACCTTTCAACATGAAATGGGCGATATTGGGAAAAAGTGTTAAAGTGAATAACTGTTGGGTCCAGGGGTGTGATAAAAATCAACACTAAATAGGAGGAGCGACTACCTGCAAGTGTATGGGTCGTTCCAATTAATTGATAAGGTATAAGGGATTTCGTCTCAGGGACTACTAGGTATACCCAATGTGTTTAAAGGATAAGTAGAAGTAATTGCAAATACGAAAAATACAAGATAAAAGATATATTTGTTGGGTTTTTCAATTATAGACTACTAGACGCAAAGAAATAAATTACTAAAAGATTAACTGAAAGTAAATAAATTAAAGACTATATGTTGTTGACGCAAATATGAGAGCTATACTTGAGTTTCGCTAGGGATCCACCTAAGTTCATACATTTAGTGTTTTCGTTTAAGGGACAAGTTGGTAATTCTTTATTAGTAGGGACCCTACAATCTCCTAACTCCCGTCAGGATAGACTTAGGAGCTATCCTACAATATTACAAACTTTGTTAGGATGATTATAAGCTACGTTCAGATGATTAAGACTTTTACCCAATTGGCTACGCAGTTAGTCAAGCCCGTCGGAATCATTGACTAATACCACACGTTTATTAATTAGCTTAGTAACTAAACCCCCTGTCAAGGTGATCACCGCCACTAGTGAATAGCCTAATTTATTATAACTTATTCTAATTCCCGGCTCAACTAACATTAGTAAATAAGCATGAACTAATAAAAAAATATGAAAAATCTAACTTGAATTAAATTAAGATATTCCCAAATCCAAAAATACTAAAATAAATAAACTAGGGCTTAACCTATTATGCGATTCTCAAGTATTAGTAAGTTTAGCTCATATTGAAATTAAATACAGAAAGAAAATTAATAGAATACATTTTCCTAAAAAAAAAAAAACCTAGATAGAGGAATTGATTTGAGTTGTTGTTAGATAAAGGAGTTTATCCAGCTTCTGCTCTTCTCTCTGCCTTTTTGCTGTCTTCTGAAAGTTGGAAATATTGAAGCGTACTAAAAAATGAGGTATAAATGGATATTTATACTAAGTAAAATTGGATTGAGCCTTTATCTTATTTAATTATATGATTAAAGGCCCAAGCCCAATCAGTAATTTCTGTAACTGCGGTACATACTCCAATAAAACATATGTAACTTTTGCTTCTTAAGTCCAAATCACCTAATTCCACTTCTCAATTAGAGGTAACTCAGTGGCACAACTTTCTCATTTGAATCACCTGGCCTGGATCAACATGGTTTGGGTTCGAAATCAGCTAGAAGTGACAACTTTCCAGTTTCTTATGCTTCTCTTTACCTCTTTGAAGGGGTATCTTTTGCTATTTTGACCCCTCCTTTTGATCTAAGACTTTAAATTTCACGTATCTTCCTCATATTGGTGCTCACTAGCATCCATGAACCTAGGAACTTCATGCTAAAACAAACAAATTAATGCACAAAAGCTCTAAAAAAATCCAAATAATATAATTCCGAGGGAAGAAAGTGCATTTAATCCTTTTGGAATGAATTTAGAGGTAAACTCATATAAAATAAATTAATCTCTTCTCCATTTTCGATTCTAGACTTTTTAATCAATAATTTTTTTTCCACATCTCACAATAGGATAGAAAATTTGGAAAGAGAACCATTTTAAATAAAGAATTTTCAATCTCATCTTTCAATGTGGGTCTGTTCAAATTCATGCATAGATTTTTCACTTATCCCATAAGATCATGAAGAAATTCAATTAATAATTCAATATTAATAGTTAATTCCAACAACATTAATTTCTTTAGCATCTATAGGAATAATAATATTATCCTTTTTCTACATTAGGACTTGCAACAACTTTAGCAATCTATTATATGGCCAATGACTTATTTTAGTTGTGCTTGGTAAATTACTAATCACATATGTTTTTATGTAGTCTGCTTGATCCAAGACTTTTACAATGGGTATTCTATGGAACTTTACATCTTATAAACAAGTCATCGAGATATTCAATTAAATTAATATGTTTTGGATTATTGCTCCCAAACTTGATGCACAATAATATTTGTATAGGGATTATAGAATATATATAACTATTTTTGTATTTTGAGTTTTAGGTTTGTATATGATTGATTGTAAGTGGATGTGTCCAAATATTATGATGCATAATTTAATGGAACTTTTGTTTATTAAGTTTATGCATATTCGTATTTATGATATTGGATATTAGATACGAATAACCAACTTGCTTCAAACTCATCAATATTATTAAAGTTTTTATAAAATCATCTTATTTTTTTTGTTCAAAAGCAAGTTGTTATGGAATCATCAAACATGCAGTCATTTATTTATTTTTTACGGTGTCCCCGGGTACGTGTAAAACCTAATATAAGATATAACTCAAACCACAACAAACACATATAGCGCTTGATATCGTGAACTAAGAACCTCCCTGACACCTATTTTCCACCATATATTGTCGAGGAAGGACTCAATCTTCCCCCTACCCCATGTCGCACGGTCATCCACTCGCATTAATGTCTTGTTTTTTGGCCGTCGGTGGCACAATTCTCTAATAAATAAAACCCATTTCCCTCTCCTGAACGTATTCTTCACGATCTTTATGGTTACCCATATTTGGATGCTACTCTTCAATATGATGTGCAAACTTTATGCATACATGTCATAAGAGGTGAAGCCCTTAATACTTGAATTTACCCACATCCGCACAAATCCTGAGTGATGGTGTCAACGGGTTTCATAAATCGAGTTCCACTACTATTTGTGCGAAATTTCCATGAGTTCTCGCTTTAGTTAATTGGTCAAATCCTGATTTTCCTACCTATTTTGTCACCCATCTTCCACAATTACATGCATTATATTTTTTTATCCCAATGTTCGAGATTTTTACTCATGACGATGTCTCGTCTTTTATAACAAAGTTATAGACTCACAAGATATAATTTAGTTGGATTTTAGATCTTTAATGTGTGATTTATCCCTATATTTTATGTGTTTGAGTTATTGTCTATTTGTGGATTTATACTTGTTTTTGGAGCAATTTGAGATGATTTGTGTGCTAACTATTTAACTCAAATTACTACGGAGTATACGAGGCCCCAAGATGATGCCCAGAAGTAAAAAAGATAAGGAGAAGCCCGAGTCAAGTCACAAAGAAGCCAAAAAGTCCACGAGAAGTTCATTGAAAATTGTCGACAAAACATCTACATCAACTTTGAAAATTCATGACAAATAATTGGTAATCATTCAGATTATAATCTTTCAGATCAAGGTAGCCCTTGAAGTTTAGAGCGCGCACGAAAATAGTTCATAAATCAGAGCTTCTTTGAGTAGGTTATGGCCATTTTGCTATGAAGATCCAAGTAAAAGCGCGTAACGATTTGTCAGAGTTTAAATATATTATAACTAGGTTTTACATGTGCCCGGGGAGCTACTGAACAACCCAGACAAATCATTTATTTTACTTACATTACTTTACTTATGTAAGGACATGTTGAGAATTAAAGAGGTAGTAAATTTTAATTACCATTTAAGAAATAGTGGTAGAATTATTAAAAAATATAAGTAATTCTTGATTATAACTAACTAAAAATTAAATAAAATTTGGCTATTTATTTAATTTTAAAATATACACAAAAATTTATTATGACTTCCTTCACACAGTCTACTAGTGTGAAGTCGTAAACAAAAATGAAATTTTTCGAACAAACTCTTATGTCTTGTTTGGATTGGTGGAAGGGAAGAGAGGTAAAAAATTATAAAGGAAAATAAATGAAATGAAATGAAGAGAAAAGAAAATGATTATTTTATTTGGAAGTTATTAGTTTATAAAGATCAAATATCCAAAACCGAACTCCTATGAAATCCAGTTTTTTTGGCCCCACTAGAAGGTCTAGAATTTTTAAATTTACCATTTCTACCCCTAATTATAATTAATTAATTGAATATTACCTTTTACATTAAAAATATAAATTTTAAAATAAAAATAAAAGTCACGTTGAAAAAAAATGAAACAAAAAGAAAAGGTAAACGTTGAAAAACAATGAAACATAAAACCTAAAACTATATCTCTTCGCACTCGCGCGTATGGAACCAAAAAACATCTCTTCACAAGAAAGTCGCCACTAGGAAACCAATCTCCACTATCATCAACCTGACTTGGACACCAAGCCTCTCGTCTGCACAAGAAAGCTACCGCGTCTGGGGAACCGATCTCCACCACCATTAGCCGCTCATGCATAAGAAAACTGCCACCACTCGGGAACCCTTCTCCACCATCATCAACTCGGCTTTGCTACGCCATCAATAATTGAAGAACCCAATTACGGTAAAAAATTATTTTTTACATGTGAAACTTTGAAAGATTATTTTTTATATTTTATGTTTCATTGTTTATTCTTTTATTTGTTATAAAATATTTCAACTTATCCGGTTACCCATTTTTTTCTTTACCTTAATAATTATAATTTTATTTTGAAGTATTTTATGTTAGGGTTAATGTGAAAATATGTTTTGGTGAAAATTTAAAGAATACTGTCAACCTACTTTTTTGTACTATTACCCTATGATTTTTGTACTGTCAACCCACTATTTTTGTTATGCATTGTCAATCCACGATTTTGTGGTGTCATCTCATTGATTTTGCACTGTCAACCCACGATTTTTGTAGTGTCGCACTACTATTTTTATACCCTCAACCCACTATATTTTATTCATATTTTTAACTCTTGATATCTATTTTTTTTATGTATATATAGGTTTGACAATTCAAGAAAGTGATTTGATTCTATATTATAAATTAGGAAAAATTATGAAATAGTTTAGTATTAGAATAAGATATATTGTAAATATATAAATATTTTGGTTTTAGAATTTTTGTAATATCAATTTTTTTGGTTTTCTAACTATTGTTTCATTGTAAAAAAATATAGATTATTTACCTCTTCATTTAATTGACTGAATAAATTATAGAGTATAAACACATATAGAATGATTTAAAATAGAGAAGGGTTATAATATAGAAGACATGGAAAGTCACATATTTTTTTATTCAGTCAACACAGTTACGAATATTCTTATTGATGTATACAATATGATTTATTAAATAGACTATCTATACAATTTTCCTAGCATGTATTTAGAATTATAATATATTAATTTTAATCATCCCAAGTATATCGATTTACCCAAGAGTATGTTATGGAGAAAAATATTAGATAGAATGAAATATAGAGAAAATAAACATATAAAACACAGAAGTCACAAGATTTACATGGTTCGTCAAATTCCCTATGTCCATACAATTTCACCATAATATTTAAATTTTGAATAAGAAAAAAACCCTCTTTTATTTTGTAAAATATTAACTTTTTTATTTTCTCTTAGTATAGTGTCACACACTCAGTCGAACTATTAATGAAGATGGAAAGTGATACATAGAATTACAATTGTTAGGACCCTCAATGTATAAGATATACAACTTTATGAATAATTCTCTTAATTTCCTGATACATCATTACATGCACCTCTATTCATGTATTAATTTACATGATCTCCATGTTTCACTTCAACATTGGATTTTGATTTAAAGTCGCAATCCAATTAAACCTTCCTTGATGAGATATAAAATGAATGGTAATAGAAACTTGAACCTCTTTCAAATATTCTCGTTCTAGAGTCCTTACTGGATAGAATTTTCCACAAAAATATATGAGAACCTCTCATCTGCTTGAATAATGCTAGAGTCCTTCATTGATTTTTTTAATCTCCTAAATCGCATGCACTAAAAAGCCCAGTGGTAAAATACTCGGGCTCTTTTCAAAATACATCTCGTTCAGTTCAAAACTTTTCCATATTACTTGTAAAGAGCATACCTCAACACAAATATGTTATGTTTCCTATATTACTCACCATTTTCTTTATATCTCACCTAAGATTCCGAGACCAGTTCTTTCAAAGAAAAAATAAATAGAATAAATATAAAAATATAATGCACAAGACACAAAATTTAGGTTATTTGTCAGATTGTATCTGTCCAAAGAGGTTCACACAATTCCACTATGATAGTAAAAATATTTAACTAGAAGAAAAACTCTAATTTATATTCTAAAAGAATCACTCTTATACTTTTCTTACAAGTGTATCACCCTTTCTTTATATTGGGACTCACACAACTTCGTAGACACTCTAACCCAACTCATAGTGGGGATGGAACAGGAAAAAAAATACAATCTACGAAGCCCTTTATTTTTAGGATATACTACTTGGTAAACAATAAATATCTTCCTTGGACTCCATGTTTGAATTATACATTAGGTTTGGACCAAGAGCCACAACTCAAAGAGTAACATTCACATACTCTTTCAAATATATAAACTATAAAATACTCAAAACGCTAACTATCTAAATTAAGTGAAACAAGTTTAATTTTCAACACGTACCCGTAACATTGTTCCCGCATTTCAAGTTTACTCCCCAACTTTTCAATCAATTCCCTATCGAGGGGTTTTGGGATTTTATCAACAATTTCACATTCTATTTTCACTATCATCATTTGAACTCTTATAATAGTAATGCAATTTTCTAAATAAAATGATATCAAGTATTAATGTGTTTGCTCTAGTCTTAAAACACCAGATTTTTATAGTACCATTGTTGATTTATTTCCAAAAACCATATATATTCATATTTTGTATCGAATAGGTACACTTTTAATAGTCTCCTTGCCAATATTGCATGACCATCACTTATGTTGTTTCAACATAATCACTTCACAAGTTGATAGTGAAACTATTTTCATTCATAATTAAGTTCACGATGTTGTTTATAATAAAATACAAAATAACCTGTACTCTTTAGATCATAGGGATATTTAACCCAATCATTACCATTATATCATATTAGCCCCAAATCTCGGTTTGCTAAATATAACGTACCCAACCCTACTAGTTTATTTCATGTGGTAGAGTATCACTTATACTATATTAATTTGATAATATTTTGTATCCTCTATGTATCCACTAATAAGACAAATAATAAATAAAATATCAGGATTTATGCATGGTTAATACCTTAAACATCCAACCAACCTTTTGAATAAGGTTGGATCAATAAGGGTTTCTCCAATGCTGTTCGTATTTTTTCTCTTATATCAATTGGATTACTGACATCTTTATATTATATATTAAACTATGTAAGCATGCCATTTACATAACCATATTGTTTGATGAATATACCACCATCTTGTAGATTAACTTCAATACCATGATAAAAAGACATCGAAACCGATTTTATACACATGAAACTCCTTGACCATATCCTTTAATAACATATCAAAAAATTTAACATTATTTTTAGTAAAAATTAAATCATCAATATATAAGAACATAAGAACACAATAACACATGCAACATACCCATGTGGATATTTTTGGAATCTATTTTTCTATAGATATCGATTGATACGACGTTCCAAGACGTTGGTTCTTGCTTATATAAAAAATCTAGCAGGATTATTTGAATATTTTAGGGTAAACATCGTAGATATAAGACAAATCAATATAGTTAAGTTTAATTTCCTTTAATAGAGTGGAATAGAAATATAGAGTAGTCGTTAAATGACCAGTATAAGGTAAGTTAATTGGTTAGAAGTGCATAATTAATTCAACCACTATCGTATAACTTGCATGGTCTTGATCAATGATTAAGACAGTTTGACTAGATTAATGATGGTTGTGTAACATCACATATAAGTCTTGTGGCCTAATCATCCTAACATTTCTTTCCGCAATTGTTGACAATGGCCGTTATTATATATGTTCAAGGTAGCGATAATACACCTTCGTTGTGTTTAATCCTTTAGTCGTACTTAATACATATCAACTACCCCCCCTCAGATTTAAGGCTTATGAACAAGGTGAGAAGTCTTGAATCAACTACTTGGAGTATATATTTCATCATACACTTGGTTTGTATTCTAATATAAACCCCACACATACATAAAATACTTGGGTGACACTTGGAAATTTTGCATATGAGTTATGATAAATAGGGACCACAATACTTGAGAATATAGAACCTTGATTTGATACTTGTGAATATGATATCACTTTTTTTTAACTTCGAAACTCCTCTCGAAACCCAATCTATATATACAATATAGTATACTTACAATCCTCCCACAAGGAAAAATATTTGCCTAAGACATAGTCTTATAAGGGGTAGATATGGACTATACAAAATTAAATCTAATCCAACTAACTCATTTCATACAAATAATTTTTTTTTGGATTAATAGATAGATTTGATAGATATACAAAAGGATACATGATATATGATTGAGAAAATATAGCAGGATCATAGTTTTCACACTTAATAAAAATATATAACCAAGATCGAAGAGATAAATATTCAAACATCTAGCATGTAATTTATAAGCTTAGAAATGATAATATCATGTATAAGGAATATACACAACATTTGGAATGTAGGAAGATAAAGAGAAATAGAAGAATAGTTATAAACACAATTTGAAGTGGTTGAAATCTAGAACCTTAGTTCATTACCTATGATCTATTTCACCCTTAGGATTTTGCTAGATCTTCCACATAAATCTCCCATGTCTCTTACATATGAGTAAAAACCTCTACAATAATCTTAAAAAACACCCTTGTGCTATCACCAACACAAGTAAATCGACAGTACAATCAATACAAACAATGTTGTATCATAAGTCCTTGAAGTCTTCTCATGTGTATCACAACAGAAGTAAACTGAGTATACTGGATACTTGCCAAACTATTTCACACACCCATTAATATTATTTACTCGTGTCTACACCTACACTAGATTACAAATCACTCTTTCATACTATATTGTAGATCACACTTTTGACTAAAGGGTGTAAATTTAATTCTAATCATCTTACCTGTTAGAGTCATTGATTAATAGATAAAATACTAAAAAAGGACAGAAAAAACAATTACCAAGTTGCATATTTCCTCCTGATTTATTTTTATACTCTCTTAGTGATATTATTTTGAATCATTTAAGTTTGGTGTAGAAAATATCCACCTTTCTTCACTTGAGATCTCATATTCATAGGAAAATAGACCTCTGCCAAAAAGTTTCCATGTTACAACATATTAATTGATGGTTTTTTAATCGTCAGGTATCTAAGTATTCTTCTTTGGGTATCTGACTTCTGCTTCGAGTATTAGTCATTTTTGACATATCTTTAACGATTCTTTTCTCTACGACTATGTATTTTCCTTTCTTAAATCATATTCATTTATCAGGGTTTCATCTTTATTTTCGGGTTTCCATATAATCCTAACTCATGTGAATATTTTTGGAATTTTTTTCTACAAATATCGATTGATGCGATGTTCCCAGACGTTGGTTCTTACTTATAAAAAAATTCTAGCTGGATTATTTGAATATTTTTGGGTAAACATCGTAGATATAAGCCAAATGAATGTAGTTAAGTTTAATTTCCTTTAATGGAGTGGAACGGAAATATAGATTTGTCGTTAAATGGCCTGTATAACGTAAGTAAATTGGTTAGAATAGCATAATAAATTTAACCACTATTGTATAACTTGAATATTCTTGATCAATGATTAAGACAATTTGACTAGATTAATGATGGTTGTGTAACATCACATATGAGCTTCCTCTCAAGGCCCAAGCACTTATTGCGGCCTAATAATCCTAAAATTTTGTTCCACAATTGTTGAAAATGGTTGTTATTATTTATGTTCAAAGTAGCAAAAATACACCTTAGTTGTGTTGAAGCCTTAAGTCGTACTTTATACATATCAACTACCCCGCTCAGATTTAAGGCTTATGAACAAGGCGAGAAGTCTTGAATAAAGTACTTGGCATATATATTTCCTCATACACTTGGTTCGTATTCTGATATAAACCCCTTACATACATAGAATACTTGGGCGACACTTGGAAATTTTGCATGTGAGTTATGATAAATAGGGATCAGAATACTTGAGAATATATTCTACAAATTTGACCGTTAAGCAATGTAGTTGTGAATATGATATAATTTTTTTTCAACTTCAAAACTCTTCTCGAAACCCCATCTATATATACAATATAGTACACGTACGATCCTCCCAGAAGGGAAATGTTTGCCCAAGTCATAGTTCTACAAGGGGTAAATAAGGACTATAAAAAATTAAGTATAATCCAACTAACTCATTTCGAATCTATCTGTATACAAATAATTTTTTTGGATTAATAGATAGATTTGATAGATATATAAAAGGATGTGATATATGATTGAGGAAATATATCGGGATAATAGTTTGCACACTTAATAAAAATAACTAACCAGGATCGAAGAGATAAATATTAAAAAATCTAGCATGTATTTTATAAGCTTAGAAATAATAATCTCATGTATAAGGAATATATAAACCATTTGGAATGTAGGAAGGTAAAGAGAAATAGAAGAATAGTTATAGACATGATTTCAAGTGGTTAAACTCTAGTAGCTTAGTACACTGCCTATGATCTATTTTAACTTTAGGATTTTGCTAGATCTTCCACATGAATCTCCCATGTCTCTTACATATGAGTATAAACCTTTACAACCACCTTAAAACAAACCCTTGTGCTATCACCAACACAAGTAAATCGAATGTACAATATATACTAACAATGTTGTATCACTAGTCCTTGAAGTCTTCCCATGTGTATCATAACAGAAGTAAATCGAGTATAATCAATACGTACAAGACTATTTCACACACCCATGAATTCTTTACTCGTGTCTACACCTACACTAGATCACAAATCACTCTTTCATACTATATAGTAGACCACACTTTTGACTAAAAGGTTAAGTTTAATTCTAATCATCTTACCGGTTAGAGTCACTAGTTGGTAGATAAAATACTAAAACGGGACAAAAAAAGAAATTACCAAGTTGTAAGGATATTCTTTTGAAACATTTAAGTTTGGTGTAGAAAATATCCACCTTTCTTTACTTGAGATTTCATATTCATAGGAAAAAGGACCTCTGCCAAAAAATTTCCATGTGACAGCATATTAATTGTTGGTTTTTGAATCGTCAGGTATTTAAGTATTCTTCTTTGGGGTCTGAATTCTGCTTCGAGTATTTGTCATTCAAACATAACTTTATCGACTCTTTTCTCTACGACTATGTATTTTCCTTTCTTAAATCGTATTAATTTATCAGGGGTCTCATCATTATCTTCGGGTTTTCATATAATCGTAACTCTAGTTAATGGAAAATCGTGGTTCAAGTACCTTTGAGCTTCAGGATTTCAAACTTTTGGATTCTTCATAGTTTTCTCCTCTTAGATATTCTGTATTAGCTGACCCATCGGGTGTTTGGTTGTATATGTTTCTTCTTTCATAACATCTCCTGGTTCACTTTGGTGGTCTAACAATGCAAGTATTCAGTTGTATGAATATATATTTTACCTAGAACTTCTAAATTTAGCATCCATAAGAACAAGTATATGGATTTTGGATAGGGTCGAAGAGTAAAATTGCACTCTCCAAACAATAGAGTGTTCAGAGTTTATTGGGTTTATTATACCAAACAAGGGGGATGCTTGGAAATATTAAGTTTGGGTTGTAAATTCTTTAACCATATTTTTGTTTCAACCTTTATCGATTCTACCTATGGTTTATATAAACATCTCAATGCACTTGGTTGATTAGATTCGTGTATTACCTTAATGTGATTGATTCATCATAATCTTAATGGTTGATATTATAAAATGATAGGTATGGATATCCCAAATCCATCAATTTAAATAAATAAAAGAATTTATTGATATAACTTTATTAATATCTTCCTTTTATTCACATGGTTTTTTTTATTTTGAGCTAAAACTCTTATTCAATATATATGTCTTATTTACCCAAGTTAGTAGAATTATTGTCAATATATCATTTTTGTAAAAAATAAAAGAAGCACCATAGATATGTAATGATAAGGGTTTGTTGTTAATTAACTTTTGCAACTAGTTTACCCTATGCAATCATAGATGCACGAATTTTGAGCATTAGTATTAGAAAACATAGTTAAACTAATTTATGTTTTCCAGTGAATTTAAACTTCAGACTATGATATATTTCATCAAAATAAGAAGTTTAGTCTAAGTGTTCTAAACAAGATTAAATTCTCAAAATTAGTACCATAAAATGAAAAATGCAATCCTCGATTAACGTTATCGTAATTATCTATATTTTTAGTGCATACTTATAAATGACATGGTTGTGATTTTATTTTCTTTTGTTTGGTAAGAAAAGAATATAATAACTTTAAATTAACAATAAGCATTATCATAAATTAGATGTTAATTGATGTATAATATGTGGTTTTCATCTTTTCACTTTGTTTCATTTTTTTTTGTTGCATAGTAGAGCCACTTTGGACTCAGAGCGATTGACTCGGTTCAAACCTGTACTACTAGATTGGAAGATCAAAACCTTGGCCAGTGAGCTAATCCCAACTAGTAATAGTAGATTTTCTTTTTTAACCTGCATCACTGGATTCAATTTTTCATTATATCTTGTAATAGTAGGTTTTCTTTTTTAAGATTAATTTGTATATCAATTAATCCAATGAATAAATATCGATATGATATGCAAATAGATGAAAATTTTATTTGATAAAATGATAAATATGTCTTAAATTCAAAATTTATATGTAAGGATAACATCTATTTTATTTATAATATTACTCTCTGGATTTTTTCTAGAGATTACAATATATATTATTGATATAATTAAGAGGCCATATAAAGTATATTTAGTAACTGCTCAGGAATTTTACATAATTTTTAATGGTTCTCTACTTGTATATCCTTGTGTAATTATCTATATACATAATTTTTTATATCATTAAATAATCATATAAAGTTATATCTATTTTTATTAAGGCATAGTGTTTTAAATATTTAGATAAAGGTGCAACATATTGGTTGTTTAGTTAATTGGTCACCTAAATTCTTGTATATAATGCATATTGTTGAGTACATACAAGATCAGTATATTATATATAGGATGACCTTTTTAAGATACTCTTACAACCATGAGTGTGAGTTCATCTACAAGTTTCACAACAACTGAGTCAAACATTACTCTATGGCTGGAATCACTACAAATGACATAAAAATTACACTATAAATAATGTAAATAGTGTCAATACAGCACCCCATAGTAACCACGAAAGGCTCTGTCAAATAAAAAAAATTAATGTTTGAGTATTTCTTTTTATAAACATCATCTTAAGCATCCCACATCTTTTTCAATAGCAAATCGGTAATTCTATATAGACAACAAGTTACAATACAAAATCAAGTCTATTACACATAAAAGTGAAATTTAAGTAGCATAATGTACAACTTTTACTAGACAATGACAGAAAAATCATAATATAACCACAAATGCAATATTCATAAGAAGGTATGCATAATACAAAAAAGAATTGCCCAAATCATTTTCCAATTACTAGAGTCAGAAAATACTAAGAAATTGTGAATAAATATTCCAAACATTTTATTTATTACAATAACCAAGAACCTTTTTTCCAATGCCAAATAGAACGCAGAATGAAATGAAACTTTACCCGAATTTCAGTACGGATATGTGATATTTCGAAAATCTTTTTTTGGATGTCAGTTTCTCTTTTCAAGCTTCCTCCACCAAAATATATATATATATATATATATATATATATATAGAATCAGATGTGCATATGTAAAAGTCTTCAGTAATATGTTAAATAAACTTGCAACTACCAGATATTGTTCTATTCGCATTTCATCTCCATTATAAAGCATATTACAGGCCACGGTATGGGAAGAAGATAGTCTTTACATATCTTCTGATTTTGGGCCCATGAATGAAAGAAAGATGCATAACCTGGAAAGAAATTTTAATATCCCAAACCAAAGAGTTATAATATAAGACATTCTAATTTCAGATTTCAAGGTGTTTACAAAAGAATATTCGGGCAATAGTTAGCATTGTAGGGATAATAAAATTTCTTAATCCATTTTCTGTATTGACATATTTAAAGATTCAAAGATCAGACAATGTATTCTTCAAGAAATCTTTGCTTTCATTAGAAACTACTGTGTGGTTTATAATCAAATACTATAAAATGGTTGTCGGCCATGGCACATCATCATGATAACAGTAATAAAGGTAAATTAAATACATCATATTTTGAAATGAAATAATGTATTATATCAGTAAGATTGTGAATAAATAATATAGATAGGGTAACATAGAAAAACCAATGCTAGTACAAACTTAAATAAAAGCATACACACTTCTCTCTTATGTCTTAAGTACCATTCACTTTTCAAATATTTAAAATGTTATGATCTGAGCTGTATCATGGGTTATAACCATAAAACTATGGCGTTTTTGTCCCACTTGGACCAGCACCATCAGGTGGCTTGGTTCCACTTGAACCAGAAGCTTCATCTCTTTGACCAAATCTAACTGCAGGCCCATTAGTGGGTAAGCTTAACAATTCTTCAAAGGGAATATCCCAATCACATGGCACACTTGCCATATCAGTAAATGGAATAGGTGCTCCAGTTGTCACACTTTCCATATGGGGAAGCATATAAGCCCCACTAGTTGAAATTCTTTCAGCAAACGGAAACATTTCTCCAGTTGTCCTAGTTGCCACATCGGCATACGATACAACCGCCACAGTTGGCAAACATGTTGTTGTATTGTTGAACCTAGTCGAGCTTTGACCCACCCGTTGAGAAAGACTATCAAGACCACCAGTTAGCATACTTGACATAGGACCAGTACGGTTTAAACCAGTATTGTTGAATCTAGTCGAGTTTTGACCCACCCGTTGAGAAAGACTATCAGGACCACCAGTTAGCATACTTGACATAGGACCAGTATGGTTTAAACCAGTATAGTTGAACCTAGTCGAGCTTTGACCCACCCGTTGAGAAAGACTATCAGGACCACCAGTTAGCATACTTGACATAGGACCAGTATGGTTTAAACCAGTATAGTTGAACCTAGTCGAGCTTTGACCCACCCGTTGAGAAAGACTATCAGGACCACCAGTTAGCATACTTGACATAGGACCAGTATGGTTTAAACCAGTATAGTTGAACCTAGTTGAGCTTTGACCCACCCGTTGAGAAAGACTATCAGGACCACCAGTTAGCATACTTGACATAGGACCAGTACGGTTTAAACCAGTATTGTTGAACCTAGTCGAGCTTTGACCCACCCGTTGAGAAAGACTAACAGGCCCACCAATTAGCATACTTGACATACGACCACTAGGGTTCAAACCAGTACTGTTGAAATTAGTAGATCTTGGATCATGTGGGATCAAATCTGTCAATTGGTGTGCTTGATTAGCAGATGGACGAGCTGTGCTGCTTTCAAGATAATACTGATTTCCCTTATATTCATGAGGAATGTAATTTTTTTCCAATGATTCAATCATTTTCAATTCGTTAGAAACTTCCAATCTCAGTTTTTCCATATCAGCTGTCAATTGCTCCAGCTGTACCAGACTATGCTCCTCTGCTGGAGCTGTTTTCCAGAACATGTTCTTCAAAAAATTTACCCAGTTCTCACATCGCAACTTTTTTTCTATTTCAGCTTCCAACTGATTTTCTATATCAGATAACTGCATATCGAGGAAGCTGAAACTATTTTCACGACTAGCGTTGATATAATCGTCGTCCGGATCATCATTCAGTGGATGAATTATTTCAGCACTTCCTAGAGGATATTCTTTGAGGAAGCGGTTGGTTATTGAGTCCACACACGGGTAACCAAAAGTATATAGCTTTCCGCTAGGAGAGTAGACTAAAATTGCAATCTTCACCCCACAGAATATGCTAATTTCATGCGCTTTCTTAAACCAACTCGGTCGGCGCTTCGAAAAAGTGCTCTGGAGTTGTTGAAAATTCTTGATCTTAACCATGTTTGTCTTCTTCCTACCTTGAGCAATTCTAGCCATGGTCACAGACAAAATCTCTATGCACTTGACAAAAAGTTTGAAAGAAAACACACTTAATTAACACAAAGAGAAAATGAAAATGATGATATTTGTTTCATGACATATCATGTATTAATATAGTGATTTTATGTTTTTTATTATTTTATTTATATTATGTATATCCTTCTTTAATGACCTTTTATTTAATTCGTAATATTATTATTGTTATGTATAAAAGCTAATTAATTTATTTTATATATTGGAATAATATTATTAGTGCCAGTTTCGGATTGATTGTTTTAGAGGATACAAGCGCTTTTCAATTAAAATTTAAATATTTTTAAAAATACTAAAAAATATTTTGACATCCAAAATCACTTTAGGTGATTTTTTCTAATTATTACCTGGATAATACTTTTTTTAAAGTGATTTTAAAAGGAATCTAAAATCACTTTAAATGATTATTTTAAAAAATAATTTCTAAGAAACTCTTAGACTATTATACTTTTTGTGCATGATTTTCCAAATTCATAAAATTTTAATTTTCTAGGTTTATCCCGTTGATGCAGTAAAGTATAATTAATTTTATCATTAGATATCCATGATTTTTTTATTTTGATTCAAAAAATATATTACATAACTTTTATAGTACAACATTATACACAACTATTTTCATTCTATCAAATTCATAACAAAGATATGAATAACTATATATATGTGATGAGACCAATCTTTTCTAACTATTGTTTCAGTGTAACAAAAAATATAGATTATTTACCTCTTTGTTTGATCAACTGAATATAGAGTATAAACACATATAGAATGATTTAAAATAGAGAAGGAACATAGTATAGAAGACACTGAAAATCACATCTTTCTTTAATCCAGTCGACACAATTACCAACATTCTTATTGATGTACAAAATAATTTTTAAATGGACTATTTATACAATTTTCCTAACATGTATCTAGAATTATAATATATTTATTTTACTCATCCCAAGTATATATGGATTTACCCAAGATTATGTTATGGAGACAAACTTAGATAGAATGAAACATAGAGAAATAAACATAAAAAACATAAAAGACACAAGATTTACATGGTTCGTCAAATTGCTATTGTCCATACAATTTCACCATAATATTTAAATTTTGAATAAGAAGAACAACCCTCTTTTATTTTCTAAAATATTAATTTTTCTATTTTCTCTTACATTAGTGTCACACACTCAGTCCAACTTCTAATGAAGATGGAAAGTAATAAATAGAATTACAAACGTTAGGACCCTCTGTGGATAAGATATACAACTTTGTAATAATTCTCTTAATTTCAGGATACATCATTACATTCAGGAAGGTGGTCACTGAAATCTGGGGTATTCGCTGCAGAATTAATTTTGAAGAAATGGTTGAAAACTGTCAGTTGATGATGAGGAGTAGGTGAAAAGGATTTGGTTCCTTAGAACTTTCTTTGTACAGTAAATGCATGTGTTAATATATAGATGGGATGATAACTGCAATTTTTCTGACTTGGACATAACAAACTTGTTTGGCTGGGCAAGGGTCCATGGGCTTGTCGGGAACCAATGCATTATTGAAACCATGGATATGTTGGGTAAGTTCATTTGAGAAGTAGTGGAGATTGATTTATTTATGGAAAAAGTTAAAGAAATTTATTACCTACGCTTTAGGGTGAAGTTTAATACCCTTGAAGCTATTAAAGTAAGTGTGTTTATTGAACAAGTTGAAAGGGCGACATGACTCTTTTTTTGTGTGTGAAAGCTTGAGATTGTTCAGTTACAACTGCGAATTGTGGGTCACAACAAAGGTGCTTGTTCTATGAGTATGGTTAGGCCAAGATGGAGTGACGATACGACAAGGTATTTCAAGTGGAGCAAAGACACAACGGTGCAAAGCAAAGATAAGGTCCAATTCTTTATTCGAAAAAGAGATAGGTGGGGAGTTTTTGATGATGTGGTGAGATTCAATCTATTTAGACGGACTGATGGAGACAACGAATATGATAAGGATCCAGGGAGTGGTGGAAACAAATGAGTTAATAGAGGTTTTATGGTAGGGTTTGTGTTATTTCTCTATTCCTCCTAATGGTGATAACAAAGGCGGGGGGGGGGGGGGGGGGGTAGTAAGAAAGTTGAGGGAAAAAATCAAAGAGAAATCGTGAAAACACATGGCTCGTTGGTGATATTTTTAGTAACATGATTAGGGTGATGAACCTATTGAAGTGAATGAAAGAAATTAACCAGAGCTTCTTAAGACCTTTCAACATGAAATGGGCGATATTGGGAAAAAGTGTTAAAGTGAATAACTGTTGGGTCCAGGGGTGTGATAAAAATCAACACTAAATAGGAGGAGCGACTACCTGCAAGTGTATGGGTCGTTCCAATTAATTGATAAGGTATAAGGGATTTCGTCTCAGGGACTACTAGGTATACCCAATGTGTTTAAAGGATAAGTAGAAGTAATTGCAAATACGAAAAATACAAGATAAAAGATATATTTGTTGGGTTTTTCAATTATAGACTACTAGACGCAAAGAAATAAATTACTAAAAGATTAACTGAAATTAAATAAATTAAAGACTATATGTTGTTGACGCAAAGATGAGAGCTATACTTGAGTTTCGCTAGGGATCCACCTAAGTTCATACATTTAGTGTTTTCGTTTAAGGGACAAGTTGGTAATTCTTTATTAGTAGGGACCCTACAATCTCCTAACTCCTGTCAGGATAGACTTAGGAGCTATCCTACAATATTACAAACTTTGTTAGGATGATTATAAGCTACGTTCAGATGATTAAGACTTTTACCCAATTGGCTACGCAGTTAGTCAAGCCCGTCGGAATCATTGACTAATACCACACGTTTATTAATTAGCTTAGTAACTAAACCCCCTGTCAAGGTGATCACCGCCACTAGTGAATAGCCTAATTATTATAACTTATTCTAATTCCCGGCTCAACTAACATTAGTAAATAAGCATGAACTAATAAATAAATATGAAAAATCTAACTTGAATTAAATTAAGATATTCCCAAATCCAAAAATACTAAAATAAATAAACTAGGGCTTAACCTATTATGCGATTCTCAAGTATTAGTAAGTTTAGCTCATATTGAAATTAAATACAGAAAGAAAATTAATAGAATACATTTTCCTAAAAATAAAAATAAAACCTAGATAGAGGAATTGATTTGAGTTGTTGTTAGATAAAGGAGTTTATCCAGCTTCTGCTCTTCTCTCTGCCTTTTTGCTGTCTTCTGAAAGTTGGAAATATTGAAGCGTACTAAAAAATGAGGTATAAATGGATATTTATACTAAGTAAAATTGGATTGAGCCTTTATCATATTTAATTATATGATTAAAGGCCCAAGCCCAATCAGTAATTTCCGTAACTGCTGTACATACTCCAATAAAACATATGTAACTTTTGCTTCTTAAGTCCAAATCACCTAATTCCACTTCTCAATTAGAGGTAACTCAGTGGCACAACTTTCTCATTTGAATCACCTGGCCTGGATCAACATGGTTTGGGTTCGAAATCAGCTGGAAGTGACAACTTTCCAGTTTCTTATGCTTCTCTTTACCTCTTTGAAGGGGTATCTTTTTCTATTTTGACCCCTCCTTTTGATCTAAGACTTTAAATTTCACGTATCTTCCTCATATTGGTGCTCACTAGCATCCATGAACCTAGGAACTTCATGCTAAAACAAACAAATCAATGCACAAAAACTCTAAAAAATCCAAATAATATAATTCCGAGGGAAGAAAGTGCATTTAATCCTTTTGGAATGAATTTAGAGGTAAACTCATATAAAATAAATTAATCTCTTCTCCATTTTCGATTTTAGACTTTTTAATCAATAATTTTTTTCCACATCTCACAATAGGATAGAAAATTTGGAAAGAGAACCATTTTAAATAAAGAATTTTCAATCTCATCTTTCAATGTGGGTCTGTTCAAATTCATGAATAGATTTTCCACTTATCCCATAAGATCATGAAGAAATTCAATTAATAATTCAATATTAATAGTTAATTCCAACAACATTAATTTCTTTAGCATCTATAGGAATTATAATATTATCCTTTTTCTACATTAGGACTTGCAACAACTTTAGCAATCTATTATATGGCCAATGACTTATTTTAGTTGTGCATGGTAAATTACTAATCACATATGTTTTTATGTAGTCTGCTTGATCCAAGACTTTTACAATGGGTATTCTATGGAACTTTACATCTTATAAACAAGTCATCGAGATATTCAATTAAATTAATATGTTTTGGATTATTGCTCCCAAACTTGATGCACAATAATATTTGTATAGGGATTATAGAATATATATAACTATTTTTGTATTTTGAGTTTTAGGTTTGTATATGATTGATTGTAAGTGGATGTGTCCAAATATTATGATGCATAATTTAATGGAACTTTTGTTGATTAAGTTTATGCATATTCGTATTTATGATATTGGATATTAGATACGAATAACCAACTTGCTTCAAACTCATCAATATTATTAAAGTTTTTATAAAATCATCTTATTTTTTTTGTTCAAAAGCAAGTTGTTATGGAATCATCAAACATGCAGTCATTTATTTATTTTTTACGGTGTCCCCGGGTACGTGTAAAACCTAATATAAGATATAACTCAAACCACAACAAACACATATAGCGCTTGATATCGTGAACTAAGAACCTCCCTGACACCTTTTTTCCACCATATATTGTCGAGGAAGGACTCAATCTTCCCCCTACCCCATGTCGCACGGTCATCCACTCGCATTAATGTCTTGTTTTTTGGCCGTCGGTGGCACAATTCTCTAATAAATAAAACCCATTTCCCTCTCCTGAACGTATTCTTCACGATCTTTATGGTTACCCATATTTGGATGCTACTCTTCAATATGATGTGCGAACTTTATGCATACATGTCATAAGAGGTGAAGCCCTTAATACTTGAATTTACCCACATCCGCACAAATCCTGAGTGATGGTGTCAACGGGTTTCATAAATCGAGTTCCACTACTATTTGTGCGAAATTTCCATGAGTTCTCGCTTTAGTTAATTGGTCAAATCCTGATTTTCCTACCTATTTTGTCACCCATCTTCCACAATTACATGCATTATATTTTTTTATCTCAATGTTCGAGATTTTAACTCATGACGATGTCTCGTCTTTTATAACAAAGTTATAGACTCACAAGATATAATTTAGTTGGATTTTAGATCTTTAATGTGTGATTTATCCCTATATTTTACGTGTTTGAGTTATTGTCTATTTGTGGATTTATACTTGTTTTTGGAGCAATTTGAGATGATTTGTGTGCTAACTATTTAACTCAAATTACTGCGGAGTATACGAGGCCCCACGATGATGCCCAGAAGTAAAAAAGATAAGGAGAAGCCCGAGTCAAGTCACAAAGAAGCCAAAAAGTCCACGAGAAGTTCATTGAAAATTGTCGACAAAACATCTACATCAACTTTGAAAATTCATGACAAATAATTGGTAATCATTCAGATTATAATCTTTCAGATCAAGGTAGCCCTTGAAGTTTAGAGCGTGCACGAAAATAGTTCATAAATCAGAGCTTCTTTGAGTAGGTTATGGCCATTTTGCTATGAAGATCCAAGTAAAAGCGCGTAACGATTTGTCAGAGTTTAAATATATTATAACTAGGTTTTACATGTGCCCGGGGAGCTACTGAACAACCCAGACAAATCATTTATTTTACTTACATTACTTTACTTATGTAAGGACATGTTGAGAATTAAAGAGGTAGTAAATTTTAATTACCATTTAAGAAATAGTGGTAGAATTATTAAAAAATATAAGTAATTCTTGATTATAACTAACTAAAAATTAAATAAAATTTGGCTATTTATTTAATTTTAAAATATACACAAAAATTTATTATGACTTCCTTCACACAGTCTACTAGTGTGAAATTTTTCGAACAAACTCTTATGTCTTGTTTGGATTGGTGGAAGGGAAGAGAGGTAAAAAATTATAAAGGAAAATAAATGAAATGAAAAGAAAAGAAAATGATTATTTTATTTGGAAGTTATTAGTTTATAAAGATCAAATATCCAAAACCGAACTCCTATGAAATCCAGCTTTTTTGGCCCCACTAGAAGGTCTAGAATTTTTAAATTTATCATTTCTACCCCTAATTATAATTAATTAATTGAATATTACCTTTTACATTAAAAATATAAATTTTAAAATAAAAATAAAAGTCACGTTGAAAAAAAATGAAACAAAAAGAAAAGGTAAACGTTGAAAAACAATGAAACATAAAACCTAAAACTATATCTCTTCGCACTCGCGCGTATGGAACCAAAAAACATCTCTTCACAAGAAAGTAGCCACTAGGAAACCAATCTCCACTATCATCAACCTGACTTGGACACCAAGCCTCTCGTCTGCACAAGAAAGCTACCGCGTCTGGGGAATCGATCTCCACCACCATTAGCCGCTCATGCATAAGAAAACTGCCACCACTCGGGAACCCTTCTCCACCATCATCAACCCGTCTTTGCTACGCCATCAATAATTGAAGAACCCAATTACGGTAAAAAAATTATTTTTTACATGTGAAACTTTGAAAGATTATTTTTTATATTTTATGTTTCATTGTTTTTTCTTTTATTTGTTATAAAATATTTCAACTTATCCGGTTACCCATTTTTTTCTTTACCTTAATAATTATAATTTTATTTTGAAGTATTTTATGTTAGGGTTAATGTGAAAATATATTTTGGTGAAAATTTAAAGAATACTGTCAACTTACTTTTTTGTACTATTACCCTATGATTTTTGTACTGTCAACCCACTATTTTTGTTATGCATTGTCAATCCACGATTTTGTGGTGTCATCCCACAAAATTTAAAGGGTTAATGTGAAATTTTTTGAAGTATTTTATGTTAGGGTTAATGTGAAAATATGTTTTGGTGAAAATTTAAAGAATACTGTCAACCTACTTTTTTGTACTATCACCCTATGATTTTTGTACTGTCAACCCACTATTTTTGTTATGCATTGTCAATCCACGATTTTGTGGTGTCATCTCATTGATTTTGCACTGTCAACCCACGATTTTTGTAGTGTCACACTACTATTTTTATACCCTCAACCCACTATATTTTATTCATATTTTTAACTCTTGATATCTATTTTTTTTATGTATATATAGGTTTAACAATTCAAGAAAGTGATTTGATTATATATTATAAATTAGGAAAAATTATTAAATAGTTTAGTATTAGAATAAGATATATTGTAAATATATAAATATTTTGGTTTTAGAATTTTTGTAATATCGATTTTTTTGGTTTTCTAACTATTGTTTCATTGTAAAAAAATATAGATTATTTACCTCTTCATTTAATTGACTGAATAAATTATAGAGTATAAACATATATAGAATGATTTAAAATAGAGAAGAGTTATAATATAGAAGACATGGAAAGTCACATATTTTTTTATTCAGTCAACACAGTTACGAACATTCTTATTGATGTATACAATATGATTTATTAAATAGACTATCTATACAATTTTCCTAGCATGTATTTAGAATTATAATACATTAATTTTAATCATCCCAAGTATATCGATTTACCCAAGAGTATGTTATGGAGAAAAATATTAGATAGAATGAAACATAGAGAAAATAAACATATAAAACACAGAAGTCACAAGATTTACATGGTTCGTCAAATTCCCTATGTCCATACAATTTCACCATAATATTTAAATTTTGAATAAGAAAAAAACCCTCTTTTATTTTGTAAAATATTTACTTTTTTATTTTCTCTTAGTATAGTGTCACACACTCAGTCGAACTTCTAATGAAGATGGAAAGTGATACATAGAATTACAATTGTTAGGACCGTCAATGTATAAGATATACAACTTTATGAATAATTCTCTTAATTTCCTGATACATCATTACATGCACCTCTATTCATGTATTAATTTACATGATCTCCATGTTTCACTTCAACATTGGATTTTGATTTAAAGTCGCAATCCAATTAAACCTTCCTTGATGAGATATAAAATGAATGGTAATAGCAACTTGAACCTCTTTCAAATATTCTCGTTCTAGAGTCCTTACTGGATTGAATTTTCCACAAAAATATATGAGAACCTCTCATTTGCTTGAATAATGCTAGAGTCCTTCATTGATTTTTTTAATCTCCTAAATCGTATGCACTAAAAAGCCCAGTGGTAAAATACTCGGGCTCTTTTCAAAATACATCTCGCTCAGTTCAAAACTTTTCCATATTACTTGTAAAGAGCACACCTCAACACAAATATGTTATGTTTCCTATATTACTCACCATTTTCTTTATATCTCACCTAAGATTCCGAGACCAGTTCTTTCAAAGAAAAAATAAATAGAATAAATATAAAAATATAATGCACAAGACACAAAATTTAGGTTATTTGTCAGATTGTCTCTGTCCAAAGAGGTTCACACAATTCCACTATGATAGTAAAAATATTTAACTAGAAGAAAAACTCTAATTTATATTCTAAAAGAATCACTCTTATACTTTTCTTACAAGTGTATCACCCATTCTTTATATTGGGACTCACACAACTTCGTACACACTCTAACCCAACTCATAGTGGGGATGGAACAGGAAAAAAATACAATCTACGAAGCCCTTTATTTTTAGGATATACTACTTGGTAAACAATAAATATCTTCCTTGGACTCCATGTTTGAATTATATATTAGGTTTGGACCAAGAGCCACAACTCAAAGAGTAACATTCACATACTCTTTCAAATATATAAACTATAAAATACTCAAAACGCTAACTATCTAAATTAAGTGAAACAAGTTGTATTTTCAACACGTACCCGTAACATTGTTCCCGCATTTCAAGTTTACTCCCCAACTTTTCAATCAATTCCCTATCGAGGGGTTTTGGGATTTTATCAACAATTTCATATTCTATTTTCACTATCATCATTTGAACTCTTATAATAGTAATGCAATTTTCTAAATAAAATGATATCAAGTATTAATGTGTTTGCTCTAGTCTTAAAACACCAGATTTTTATAGTACCATTGTTGATTTATTTCCAAAAACCATATATATTCATATTTTGTATCGAATAGGTACACTTTTAATAGTCTCCTTGCCAATATTGCATGACCATCACTTATGTTGTTTCAACATAATCACTTCACAAGTTGATAGTGAAACTATTTTCATTCATAATTAAGTTCACGATGTTGTTTATAATAAAATACAAAATAACCTGTACTCTTTAGATCATAGGGATATTTAACCCAATCATTACCATTATATCATATTAGCCCCAAATCTCGGTTTGCTATATATAACGTTTCCAACCCTACTAGTTTATTTCATGTGGTAGAGTATCACTTATACTATATTAATTTGATAATATTTTGTATCCTCTATGTATCCACTAATAAGACAAATAATAAATAAAATATCAGGATTTATGCATGGTTAATACCTTAAACATCCAACCAACCTTCTGAATAAGGTTGGATCAATAAGGGTTTCTCCAATGCTGTTCGTATTTTTTCTCTTATATCAATTGGATTACTGGCATCTTTATATTATATATTAAACTATGTAAGCATGCCATTTACATAACCATATTGTTTGATGAATATACCACCATCTTGTAGATTAACTTCAATACCATGATAAAAAGACATCGAAACCGATTATATACACATGAAACTCCTTGACCATATCCTTTAATAACATATCAAAAAATTTAACATTATTTTTAGTAAAAATTAAATCATCAATATATAAGAACATAAGAACACAATAACACATGCAACATACCCATATGGATATTTTTGGAATCTATTTTTCTATAGATATCGATTGATACGACGTTCCAAGACGTTGGTTCTTGCTTATATAAAAAATCTAGCAGGATTATTTGAATATTTTAGGGTAAACATCGTAGATATAAGCCAAATCAATATAGTTAAGTTTAATTTCCTTTAATAGAGTGGAATAGAAATATAGAGTAGTCGTTAAATGACCAGTATAAGGTAAGTTAATTGGTTAGAAGTGCATAATTAATTTAACCACTATCGTATAACTTGCATGGTCTTGATCAATGATTAAGACAGTTTGACTAGATTAATGATGGTTGTGTAACATCACATATAAGTCTTGTGGCCTAATCATCCTAACATTTCTTTCCACAATTGTTGACAATGGCCGTTATTATATATGTTCAAGGTAGCGATAATACACCTTCGTTGTGTTTAATCCTTTAGTCGTACTTAATACATATCAACTACCCCCTCCCCCCTCAGATTTAAGGCTTATGAACAAGGTGAGCAGTCTTGAATCAACTACTTGGAGTATATATTTCATCATACACTTGGTTTGTATTCTAATATAAACCCCACACATACATAAAATACTTGGGTGACACTTAGAAATTTTGCATATGAGTTATGATAAATAGGGACCACAATACTTGAGAATATATAACCTTGATTTGATACTTGTGAATATGATATCACTTTTTTTTAACTTCGAAACTCCTCTCGAAACCCAATCTATATATACAATATAGTATACTTACAATCCTCCCACAAGGAAAAATATTTGCCTAAGACATAGTCTTATAAGGGGTAGATATGGACTATACAAAATTAAATCTAATCCAACTAACTCATTTCATACAAATATTTTTTTTTGGATTAATAGATAGATTTGATAGATATACAAAAGGATACATGATATATGATTGAGAAAATATAGCAGGATCATAGTTTGCACACTTAATAAAAATATATAACCAAGATCGAAGAGATAAATATTCAAACATCTAGCATGTAATTTATAAGCTTAGTAATGATAATATCATGTATAAGGAATATACACAACATTTGGAATGTAGGAAGATAAAGAGAAATAGAAGAATAGTTATAAACACAATTTGAAGTGGTTGAAATCTAGAACCTTAGTTCATTACCTATGATCTATTTCACCCTTAGGATTTTGCTAGATCTTCCACATAAATCTCCCATGTCTCTTACATATGAGTAAAAACCTCTACAATAATCTTAAAAAACACCCTTGTGCTATCACCAACACAAGTAAATCGACTGTACAATCAATACAAACAATGTTGTATCATAAGTCCTTGAAGTCTTCTCATGTGTATCACAACAGAAGTAAACTAAGTATACTGGATACTTGCCAAACTATTTCACACACCCATTAATATTATTTACTCGTGTCTACACCTACACTAGATTACAAATCACTCTTTCATACTATATTGTAGATCACACTTTTGACTAAAGGGTGTAAATTTAATTCTAATCATCTTACCTGTTAGAGTCATTGATTAATAGATAAAATACTAAAAAAGGACAGAAAAAACAATTACCAAGTTGCATATTTCCTCCTGATTTATTTTTATACTCTCTTAGTGATATTATTTTGAATCATTTAAGTTTGGTGTAGAAAATATCCACCTTTCTTCACTTGAGATCTCATATTCATAGGAAAATAGACCTCTGCCAAAAAGTTTCCGTGTTACAACATATTAATTGATGGTTTTTTAATCGTCAGGTATCTAAGTATTCTTCTTTGGGTATCTGACTTCTGTTTCGAGTATTAGTCATTTTTGACATATCTTTAACGACTCTTTTCTCTACGACTATGTATTTTTCTTTCTTAAATCATATTCATTTATCAGGGTTTCATCTTTATTTTCGGGTTTCCATATAATCCTAACTCATGTGAATATTTTTGGAATTTTTTTCTACAAATATCGATTGATGCGATGTTCCCAGACGTTGGTTCTTACTTATAAAAAAATTCGAGCTGGATTATTTGAATATTTTTGGGTAAACATCGTAGATATAAGCCAAATGAATGTAGTTAAGTTTAATTTCCTTTAATGGAGTGGAACGGAAATATAGATTAGTCGTTAAATGGCCTGTATAACGTAAGTAAATTGGTTAGAATAGCATAATAAATTTAACCACTATTGTATAACTTGAATATTCTTGATCAATGATTAAGACAATTTGACTAGATTAATGATGGTTGTGTAACATCACATATGAGCTTCCTCTCAAGGCCCAAGCACTTATTGCGGCCTAATAATCCTAAAATTTTGTTCCACAATTGTTGAAAATGGTCGTTATTATTTATGTTCAAAGTAGCAAAAATACACCTTAGTTGTGTTGAAGCCTTAAGTCGTACTTTATACATATCAACTACCCCGCTCAGATTTAAGGCTTATGAACAAGGCGAGAAGTCTTGAATAAAGTACTTGGCATATATATTTCCTCATACACTTGGTTCGTATTCTAATATAAACCCCTTACATACATAGAATACTTGGGCGACACTTGGAAATTTTGCATGTGAGTTATGATAAATAGGGATCAATACTTGAGAATATATTCTACAAATTTGACCGTTAAGCAATGTAGTTGTGAATATGATATAATTTTTTTTCAACTTCAAAACTCTTCTCGAAACCCCATCTATATATACAATATAGTACACGTACGATCCTCCCAGAAGGGAAATGTTTGCCCAAGTCATAGTTCTACAAGGGGTAAATAAGGACTATAAAAAATTAAGTATAATCCAACTAACTCATTTCGAATCTATCTGTATACAAATAATTTTTTTGGATTAATAGATAGATTTGATAGATATATAAAAGGACGTGATATATGATTGAGGAAATATATCGGGATAATAGTTTGCACACTTAATAAAAATAACTAACCAGGATCGAAGAGATAAATATTCAAAAATCTAGCATGTATTTTATAAGCTTAGAAATAATAATCTCATGTATAAGGAATATATAAACCATTTGGAATGTAGGAAGGTAAAGAGAAATAGAAGAATAGTTATAGACATGATTTCAAGTGGTTAAACTCTAGTAGCTTAGTACACTGCCTATGATCTATTTTAACTTTAGGATTTTGCTAGATCTTCCACATGAATCTCCCATGTCTCTTACATATGAGTATAAACCTTTACAACCACCTTAAAACAAACCCTTGTGCTATCACCAACACAAGTAAATCGAATGTAATAAATATACTAACAATGTTGTATCACTAGTCCTTGAAGTCTTCCCATGTGTATCATAACAGAAGTAAATCGAGTATAATCAATACGTACAAGACTATTTCACACACCCATGAATTCTTTACTCGTGTCTACACCTACACTAGATCACAAATCACTCTTTCATACTATATAGTAGACCACACTTTTGACTAAAAGGTTAAGTTTAATTCTAATCATCTTACCGGTTAGAGTCATTAGTTGGTAGATAAAATACTAAAACGGGACAAAAAAAGAAATTACCAAGTTGTAAGGATATTCTTTTGAAACATTTAAGTTTGGTGTAGAAAATATCCACCTTTCTTTACTTGAGATTCATATTCATAGGAAAAAGGACCTCTGCCAAAAAATTTCCATGTGACAGCATATTAATTGTTGGTTTTTTAATCGTCAGGTATTTAAGTATTCTTCTTTGGGGTCTGAATTTTGCTTCGAGTATTAGTCATTCAAACATAACTTTATCGACTCTTTTCTCTACGACTATGTATTTTCCTTTCTTAAATCGTATTAATTTATCAGGGGTCTCATCATTATCTTCGGGTTTTCATATAATCGTAACTCTAGTTAATGGAAAATCGTGGTTCAAGTACCTTTGAGCTTCAGGATTTCAAACTTCTGGATTCTTCATAGTTTTCTCCTCTTAGATATTCTGTATTAGCTGACCCATCGGGTGTTTGGTTGTATATGTTTCTTCTTTCATAACATCTCCTGGTTCACTTTGGTGGTCTAACAATGTGAGTATTCAGTTGTATGAATATATATTTTACCTAGAACTTCTAAATTTAGCATCCATAAGAACAAGTATATGGATTTTGGATAGGGTCGAAGAGTAAAATTGCACTCTCCAAACAATAGAGTGTTCAGAGTTTATTGGGTTTATTATACCAAACAAGGGGGATGCTTGGAAATATTAAGTTTGGGTTGTAAATTCTTTAACCATATTTTTGTTTCAACCTTTATCGATTCTACCTATGGTTTATATAAACATCTCAATGCACTTGGTTGATTAGATTCGTGTATTACCTTAATGTGATTGATTCATCATAATCTTAATGGTTGATATTATAAAATGATAGGTATGGATATCCCAAATCCATCAATTTAAATAAATAAAAGAATTTATTGATATAGCTTTATTAATATCTTCCTTTTATTCACATGGTTTTCTTATTTTGAGCTAAAACTCTTATTCAATATATATGTCTTATTTACCCAAGTTAGTAGAATTATTGTCAATATATCATTTTTGTAAAAAATAAAAGAAGCACCATAGATATGTAATGATAAGGGTTTGTTGTTAATTAACTTTTGCAACTAGTTTACCCTATGCAATCATAGATGCACGAATTTTGAGCATTAGTATTAGAAAACATAGTTAAACTAATTTATGTTTTCCAGTGAATTTAAACTTCAGACTATGATATATTTCATCAAAATAAGAAGTTTAGTCTAAGTGTTCTAAACAAGATTAAATTCTCAAAATTAGTACCATAAAATGAAAAATGCAATCCTCGATTAACGTTATCGTAATTATCTATATTTTTAGTGCATACTTATAAATGACATGGTTGTGATTTTATTTTCTTTTGTTTGGTAAGAAAATAATATATTAACTTTAAATTAACAATAAGCATTATCATAAATTAGATGTTAATTGATGTATAATATGTGGTTTTCATCTTTTCACTTTGTTTCATTTTTTTTTGTTACATAGTAGAGCCACTTTGGACTCAGAGCGATTGACTCGGTTCAAACCTGTACTACTAGATTGGAAGATCAAAATTTTGGCCAGTGAGCTAATCCCAACTAGTAATAGTAGATTTTCTTTTTTAACCTGCATCACTGGATTCAATTTTTCATTATATCTTGTAATAGTAGGTTTTCTTTTTTTAAGATTAATTTGTATATCAATTAATCCAATGAATAAATATCGATATGATATGTAAATAGATGAAAATTTTATTTGATAAAATGATAAATATGTCTTAAATTCAAAATTTATATGTAAGGATAACATCTATTTTATTTATAATATTACTCTCTGGATTTTTTCTAGAGATTACAATATATATTATTGATATAATTAAGAGGCCATATAAAGTATATTTAGTAACTGCTCAGGAATTTTACATAATTTTTAATGGTTCTCTACTTGTATATCCTTGTGTAATTATCTATATACATAATTTTTTATATCATTAAATAATCATATAAAGTTATATCTATTTTTATTAAGGCATAGTGTAATAAATATTTAGATAAAGGTGCAACATATTGGTTGTTTAGTTAATTGGTCACCTAGATTCTTGTATATAATGCATATTGTTGAGTACATACAAGATCAGTATATTATATATAGGATGACCTTTTTAAGATACTCTTACAACCATGAGTGTGAGTTCATCTACAAGTTTCACAACAACTGAGTCAAACATTACTCTATGGCTGGAATCACTACAAATGACATAAAAATTACATTATAAATAATGTAAATAGTGTCAATACAGCACCCCATAGTAACCACGAAAGGCTCTGTCAAATAAAAAAAATTAATGTTTGAGTATTTCTTTTTATAAACATCATCTTAAGCATCCCACATCTTTTTCAATAGCAAATCGGTAATTCTATATAGACAACAAGTTACAATACAAAATCAAGTCTATTACACATAAAAGTGAAATTTAAGTAGCATAATGTACAACTTTTACTAGACAATGACAGAAAAATCATAATATAACCACAAATGCAATATTCATAAGAAGGTATGCATAATACAAAAAAGAATTGCCCAAATCATTTTCCAATTACTAGAGTCAGAAAATACTAAGAAATTGTGAATAAATATTCCAAACATTTTATTTATTACAATAACCAAGAACCTTTTTTCCAATGCCAAATAGAACGCAGAATGAAATGAAACTTTACTCGAATTTCAGTACGGATATGTGATATTTCGAAAATCTTTTTTTGGATGTCAGTTTCTCTTTTCAAGCTTCCTCCACCAAAATATATATATATATATATATATATATATATATATATATATATATATATATATATATATATATATATATATATATATATATATAGAATCAGATGTGCATATGTAAAAGTCTTCAGTAATATGTTAAATAAACTTGCAACTACCATATATTGTTCTATTCGCATTTCATCTCCATTATAAAGCATATTACAGGCCACGGTATGGGAAGAAGATAGTCTTTACATATCTTCTGATTTTGGGCCCATGAATGAAAGAAAGATGCATAACCTGGAAAGAAATTTTAATATCCCAAACCAAAGAGTTATAATATAAAACATTCTAATTTCAGATTTCAAGGTGTTTGCAAAAGAATATTCGGGCAATAGTTAGCATTGTAGGGATAATAAAATTTCTTAATCCATTTTCTGCATTGACATATTTAAAGATTCAAAGATCAGACAATGTATTCTTCAAGAAATCTTTGCTTTCATTAGAAACTACTGTGTGGTTTATAATCAAATACTATAAAATGGTTGTCGGCCATGGCACATCATCATGATAACAGTAATAAAGGTAAATTAAATACATCATATTTTGAAATGAAATAATGTATTATATCAGTAAGATTGTGAATAAATAATATAGATAGGGTAACATAGAAAAACCAATGCTAGTACAAACTTAAATAAAAGCATACACACTTCTCTCTTATGTCTTAAGTACCATTCACTTTTCAAATATTTAAAATGTTATGATCTGAGCTGTATCATGGGTTATAACCATAAAACTATGGCGTTTTTGTCCCACTTGGACCAGCACCATCAGGTGGCTTGGTTCCACTTGAACCAGAAGCTTCATCTCTTTGACCAAATCTAACTGCAGGCCCATTAGTGGGTAAGCTTAACAATTCTTCAAAGGGAATATCCCAATCACATGGCACACTTGCCATATCAGTAAATGGAATAGGTGCTCCAGTTGTCACACTTTCCATATGGGGAAGCATATAAGCCCCACTAGTTGAAATTCTTTCAGCAAACGGAAACATTTCTCCAGTTGTCCTAGTTGCCACATCGGCAGACGATACAACCGCCACAGTTGGCAAACATGTTGTTGTATTGTTGAACCTAGTCGAGCTTTGACCCACCCGTTGAGAAAGACTATCAAGACCACCAGTTAGCATACTTGACATAGGACCAGTACGGTTTAAACCAGTATTGTTGAATCTAGTCGAGCTTTGACCCACCCGTTGAGAAAGACTATCAGGACCACCAGTTAGCATACTTGACATAGGACCAGTATGGTTTAAACCAGTACTGTTGAACCTAGTCGAGCTTTGACCCACCCGTTGAGAAAGACTATCAGGACCACCAGTTAGCATACTTGACATAGGACCAGTATGGTTTAAACCAGTATTGTTGAACCTAGTCGAGCTTTGACCCACCCGTTGAGAAAGACTATCAGGACCACCAGTTAGCATACTTGACATAGGACCAGTATGGTTTAAACCAGTATTGTTGAACCTAGTCGAGCTTTGACCCACCCGTTGAGAAAGACTATCAGGACCACCAGTTAGCATACTTGACATAGGACCAGTACGGTTTAAACCAGTATAGTTGAACCTAGTCGAGCTTTGACCCACCCGTTGAGAAAGACTATCAGGACCACCAGTTAGCATACTTGACATAGGACCAGTACGGTTTAAACCAGTATAGTTGAACCTAGTCGAGCTTTGACCCACCCGTTGAGAAAGACTAACAGGCCCACCAATTAGCATACTTGACATACGACCACTAGGGTTCAAACCAGTACTGTTGAAATTAGTAGATCTTGGATCATGTGGGATCAAATCTGTCAATTGGTGTGCTTGATTAGCAGATGGACGAGCTGTGCTGCTTTCAAGATAATACTGATTTCCCTTATATTCATGAGGAATGTAATTTTTTTCCAATGATTCAATCATTTTCAATTCGTTAGAAACTTCCAATCTCAGTTTTTCCATATCAGCTGTCAATTGCTCCAGCTGTACCAGACTATGCTCCTCTGCTGGAGCTGTTTTCCAGAACATGTTCTTCAAAAAATTTACCCCGTTCTCACATCGCAACTTTTTTTCTATTTCAGCTTCCAACTGATTTTCTATATCAGATAACTGCATATCGAGGAAGCTGAAACTATTTTCACGACTAGCGTTGATATAATCGTCGTCCGGATCATCATTCAGTGGATGAATTATTTCAGCACTTCCTAGAGGATATTCTTTGAGGAAGCGGTTGGTTATTGAGTCCACACACGGGTAACCAAAAGTATATAGCTTTCCGCTAGGAGAGTAGACTAAAATTGCAATCTTCACCCCACAGAATATGCTAATTTCATGCGTTTTCTTAAACCAACTCGGTCGGCGCTTCGAAAAAGTGCTCTGGAGTTGTTGAAAATTCTTGATCTTAACCATGTTTGTCTTCTTCCTACCTTGAGCAATTCTAGCCATGGTCACAGACAAAATCTCTATGCACCTGACAAAAAGTTTGAAAGAAAACACACTTAATTAACACAAAGAGAAAATGAAAATGATGATATTTGTTTCATGACATATCATGTATTAATATAGTGATTTTATGTTTTTTATTATTTTATTTATATTATGTATATCCTTCTTTAATGACCTTTTATTTAATTCGTAATATTATTATTGTTATGTATAAAAGCTAATTAATTTATTTTATATATTGGAATAATATTATTAGTGCCAGTTTCGGATTGATTGTTTTAGAGGATAAAAGCGCTTTTCAATTAAAATTTAAATATTTTTAAAAATACTAAAAAATATTTTGACATCCAAAATCACTTTAGGTGATTTTTTCTAATAATTACCTGGATAATACTTTTTTTAAAGTGATTTTAAAAGGAATCTAAAATCACTTTAAATGATTATTTTAAAAAATAATTTCTAAGAAACTCTTAGACTATTATACTTTTTGTGCATGATTTTCCAAATTTATAAAATTTTAATTTTCTAGGTTTATCCCGTTAATGCAGTAAAGTATAATTAATTTTATCATTAGATATCCATGATTTTTTTATTTTGATTCAAAAAATATATTACATAACTTTTATAGTACAACATTATACACAACTATTTTCATTCTATCAAATTCATAACAAAGATATGAATAACTATATATATGTGATGAGACCAATCTTTTCTAACTATTGTTTCAGTGTAACAAAAAATATAGATTATTTACCTCTTTGTTTGATCAACTGAATATAGAGTATAAACACATATATAATGATTTAAAATAGAGAAGGAACATAGTATAGATGACACTGAAAATCACATCTTTCTTTAATCCAGTCGACACAATTACCAACATTCTTATTGATGTACAAAATAATTTTTAAATGGACTATTTATACAATTTTCCTAACATGTATCTAGAATTATAATATATTTATTTTACTCATCCCAAGTATATATGGATTTACCCAAGATTATGTTATGGAGACAAACTTAGATAGAATGAAACATAGAGAAATAAACATAAAAAACATAAAAGACACAAGATTTACATGGTTCGTCAAATTGCTATTGTCCATACAATTTCACCATAATATTTAAATTTTGAATAAGAAGAACAACCCTCTTTTATTTTCTAAAATATTAATTTTTCTATTTTCTCTTACATTAGTGTCACACACTCAGTCCAACTTCTAATGAAGATGGAAAGTAATAAATAGAATTACAAACGTTAGGACCCTCTGTGGATAAGATATACAACTTTGTAATAATTCTCTTAATTTCAGGATACATCATTACATTCAGGAAGGTGGTCACTGAAATCTGGGGTATTCGCTGCAGAATTAATTTTGAAGAAATGGTTGAAAACTGTCAGTTGATGATGAGGAGTAGGTGAAAAGGATTTGGTTCCTTAGAACTTTCTTTGTACAGTAAATGCATGTGTTAATATATAGATGGGATGATAACTGCAATTTTTCTGACTTGGACATAACAAACTTGTTTGGCTGGGTAAGGGTCCATGGGCTTGTCGGGAACCAATGCATTATTGAAACCATGGATATGTTGGGTAAGTTCATTTGAGAAGTAGTGGAGATTGATTTACTTATGGAAAAAGTTAAAGAAATTTATTACCTACGCTTTAGGGTGAAGTTTAATACCCTTGAAGCTATTAAAGTAAGTGTGTTTATTGAACAAGTTGAAAGGGCGACATGACTCTTTTTTTGTGTGTGAAAGCTTGAGATTGTTCAGTTACAACTGCGAATTGTGGGTCACAACAAAGGTGCTTGTTCTATGAGTATGGTTAGGCCAAGATGGAGTGACGATACGACAAGGTATTTCAAGTGGAGCAAAGACACAACGGTGCAAAGCAAAGATAAGGTCCAATTCTTTATTCGAAAAAGAGATAGGTGGGGAGTTTTTGATGATGTGGTGAGATTCAATCTATTTAGACGGACTGATGGAGACAACGAATATGATAAGGATCCAGGGAGTGGTGGAAACAAATGAGTTAATAGAGGTTTTATGGTAGGGTTTGTGTTATTTCTCTATTCCTCCTAATGGTGATAACAAAGGCGGGGGGGGGGGGGGGGGGGTAGTAAGAAAGTTGAGGGAAAAAATCAAAGAGAAATCGTGAAAACACATGGCTCGTTGGTGATATTTTTAGTAACATGATTAGGGTGATGAACCTATTGAAGTGAATGAAAGAAATTAACCAGAGCTTCTTAAGACCTTTCAACATGAAATGGGCGATATTGGGAAAAAGTGTTAAAGTGAATAACTGTTGGGTCCAGGGGTGTGATAAAAATCAACACTAAATAGGAGGAGCGACTACCTGCAAGTGTATGGGTCGTTCCAATTAATTGATAAGGTATAAGGGATTTCGTCCCAGGGACTACTAGGTATACCCAATGTGTTTAAAGGATAAGTAGAAGTAATTGCAAATACGAAAAATACAAGATAAAAGATATATTTGTTGGGTTTTTCAATTATAGACTACTAGACGCAAAGAAATAAATTACTAAAAGATTAACTGAAAGTAAATAAATTAAAGACTATATGTTGTTGACGCAAAGATGAGAGCTATACTTGAGTTTCGCTAGGGATCCACCTAAGTTCATACATTTAGTGTTTTCGTTTAAGGGACAAGTTGGTAATTCTTTATTAGTAGGGACCCTACAATCTCCTAACTCCCGTCAGGATAGACTTAGGAGCTATCCTACAATATTACAAACTTTGTTAGGATGATTATAAGCTACGTTCAGATGATTAAGACTTTTACCCAATTGGCTACGCAGTTAGTCAAGCCCGTCGGAATCATTGACTAATACCACACGTTTATTAATTAGCTTAGTAACTAAACCCCCTGTCAAGGTGATCACCGCCACTAGTGAATAGCCTAATGATTATAACTTATTCTAATTCCCGGCTCAACTAACATTAGTAAATAAGCATGAACTAATAAATAAATATGAAAAATCTAACTTGAATTAAATCAAGATATTCCCAAATCCAAAAATACTAAATAAATAAACTAGGGCTTAACCTATTATGCGATTCTCAAGTATTAGTAAGTTTAGCTCATATTGAAATTAAATACAGAAAGAAAATTAATAGAATACATTTTCCTAAAAATAAAAATAAAACCTAGATAGAGGAATTGATTTGAGTTGTTGTTAGATAAAGGAGTTTATCCAGCTTCTGCTCTTCTCTCTGCCTTTTTGCTGTCTTGTGAAAGTTGGAAATATTGAAGCGTACTAAAAAATGAGGTATAAATGGATATTTATACTAAGTAAAATTGGATTGAGCCTTTATCTTATTTAATTATATGATTAAAGGCCCAAGCCCAATCAGTAATTTCCGTAACTGCTGTACATACTCCAATAAAACATATGTAACTTTTGCTTCTTAAGTCCAAATCACCTAATTCCACTTCTCAATTAGAGGTAACTCAGTGGCACAACTTTCTCATTTGAATCACCTGGCCTGGATCAACATGGTTTGGGTTCGAAATCAGCTGGAAGTGACAACTTTCCAGTTTCTTATGCTTCTCTTTACCTCTTTGAAGGGGTATCTTTTGCTATTTTGACCCCTCCTTTTGATCTAAGACTTTAAATTTCACGTATCTTCCTCATATTGGTGCTCACTAGCATCCATGAACCTAGGAACTTCATGCTAAAACAAACAAATTAAAGCACAAAAACTCTAAAAAATCCAAATAATATAATTCCGAGGGAAGAAAGTGCATTTAATCCTTTTGGAATGAATTTAGAGGTAAACTCATATAAAATAAATTAATCTCTTCTCCATTTTCGATTTTAGACTTTTTAATCAATAATTTTTTTTCCACATCTCACAATAGGATAGAAAATTTGGAACGAGAACCATTTTAAATAAAGAATTTTCAATCTCATCTTTCAATGTGGGTCTGTTCAAATTCATGAATAGATTTTCCACTTATCCCATAAGATCATGAAGAAATTCAATTAATAATTCAATATTAATAGTTAATTCCAACAACATTAATTTCTTTAGCATCTATAGGAATTATAATATTATCCTTTTTCTACATTAGGAGTTGCAACAACTTTAGCAATCTATTATATGGCCAATGACTTATTTTAGTTGTGCATGGTAAATTACTAATCACATATGTTTTTATGTAGTCTGCTTGATCCAAGACTTTTACAATGGGTATTCTATGGAACTTTACATCTTATAAACAAGTCATCGAGATATTCAATTAAATTAATATGTTTTGGATTATTGCTCCCAAACTTGATGCACAATAATATTTGTATAGGGATTATAGAATATATATAACTATTTTTGTATTTTGAGTTTTAGGTTTGTATATGATTGATTGTAAGTGGATGTGTCCAAATATTATGATGCATAATTTAATGGAACTTTTGTTGATTAAGTTTATGCATATTCGTATTTATGATATTGGATATTAGATACGAATAACCAACTTGCTTCAAACTCATCAATATTATTAAAGTTTTTATAAAATCATCTTATTTTTTTTGTTCAAAAGCAAGTTGTTATGGAATCATCAAACATGCAGTCATTTATTTATTTTTTACGGTGTCCCCGGGTACGTGTAAAACCTAATATAAGATATAACTCAAACCACAACAAACACATATAGCGCTTGATATCGTGAACTAAGAACCTCCCTGACACCTTTTTTCCACCATATATGGTCGAGGAAGGACTCAATCTTCCCCCTACCCCATGTCGCACGGTCATCCACTCGCATTAATGTCTTGTTTTTTGGCCGTCGGTGGCACAATTCTCTAATAAATAAAACCCATTTCCCTCTCCTGAACGTATTCTTCACGATCTTTATGGTTACCCATATTTGGATGCTACTCTTCAATATGATGTGCGAACTTTATGCATACATGTCATAAGAGGTGAAGTCCTTAATACTTGAATTTACCCACATCCGCACAAATCCTGAGTGATGGTGTCAACGGGTTTCATAAATCGAGTTCCACTACTATTTGTGCGAAATTTCCATGAGTTCTCGCTTTAGTTAATTGGTCAAATCCTGATTTTCCTACCTATTTTGTCACCCATCTTCCACAATTACATGCATTATATTTTTTTATTCCAATGTTCGAGATTTTTACTCATGACGATGTCTCGTCTTTTATAACAAAGTTATAGACTCACAAGATATAATTTAGTTGGATTTTAGATCTTTAATGTGTGATTTATCCCTATATTTTACGTGTTTGAGTTATTGTCTATTTGTGGATTTATACTTGTTTTTGGAGCAATTTGAGATGATTTGTGTGCTAACTATTTAACTCAAATTACTGCGGAGTATACGAGGCCCCACGATGATGCCCAGAAGTAAAAAAGATAAGGAGAAGCCCGAGTCAAGTCACAAAGAAGCCAAAAAGTCCACGAGAAGTTCATTGAAAATTGTCGACAAAACATCTACATCAACTTTGAAAATTCATGACAAATAATTGGTAATCATTCAGATTATAATCTTTCAGATCAAGGTAGCCCTTCAAGTTTAGAGCGTGCACGAAAATAGTTCATAAATCAGAGCTTCTTTGAGTAGGTTATGGCCATTTTGCTATGAAGATCCAAGTAAAAGCGTGTAACGATTTGTCAGAGTTTAAATATATTATAACTAGGTTTTACATGTGCCCGGGGAGCTACTGAACAACCCAGACAAATCATTTATTTTACTTACATTACTTTACTTATGTAAGGACATGTTGAGAATTAAAGAGGTAGTAAATTTTAATTACCATTTAAGAAATAGTGGTAGAATTATTAAAAAATATAAGTAATTCTTGATTATAACTAACTAAAAATTAAATAAAATTTGGCTATTTATTTAATTTTTAAATATACACAAAAATTTATTATGACTTCCTTCACACAGTCTACTAGTGTGAAATTTTTCGAACAAACTCTTATGTCTTGTTTGGATTGGTGGAAGGGAAGAGAGGTAAAAAGTTATAAAGGAAAATAAATGAAATGAAAAGAAAAGAAAATGATTATTTTATTTGGAAGTTATTAGTTTATAAAGATCAAATATCCAAAACCGAACTCCTATGAAATCCAGCTTTTTTGGCCCCACTAGAAGGTCTAGAATTTTTAAATTTACCATTTCTACCCCTAATTATAATTAATTAATTGAATATTACCTTTTACATTAAAAATATAAATTTTAAAATAAAAATAAAAGTCACGTTGAAAAAAAATGAAACAAAAAGAAAAGGTAAACGTTGAAAAACAATGAAACATAAAACCTAAAACTATATCTCTTCGCACTCGCGCGTATGGAACCAAAAAACATCTCTTCACAAGAAAGTAGCCACTAGGAAACCAATCTCCACTATCATCAACCTGACTTGGACACCAAGCCTCTCGTCTGCACAAGAAAGCTACCGCGTCTGGGGAATCGATCTCCACCACCATTAGCCGCTCATGCATAAGAAAACTGCCACCACTCGGGAACCCTTCTCCACCATCATCAACTCGTCTTTGCTACGCCATCAATAATTGAAGAACCCAATTACGGTAAAAAATTATTTTTTACATGTGAAACTTTGAAAGATTATTTTTTATATTTTATGTTTCATTGTTTTTTCTTTTATTTGTTATAAAATATTTCAACTTATCCGGTTACCCATTTTTTTCTTTACCTTAATAATTATAATTTTATTTTGAAGTATTTTATGTTAGGGTTAATGTGAAAATATGTTTTGGTGAAAATTTAAAGAATACTGTCAACTTACTTTTTTGTACTATTACCCTATGATTTTTGTACTGTCAACCCACTATTTTTGTTATGCATTGTTAATCCACGATTTTGTGGTGTCATCCCACAAAATTTAAAGGGTTAATGTGAATTTTTTTGAAGTATTTTATGTTAGGGTTAATGTGAAAATATGTTTTGGTGAAAATTTAAAGAATACTGTCAACCTACTTTTTTGTACTATCACCCTATGATTTTTGTACTGTCAACCCACTATTTTTGTTAAGCATTGTCAATCCACGATTTTGTGGTGTCATCTCATTGATTTTGCACTGTCAACCCACGATTTTTGTAGTGTCACACTACTATTTTTATACCCTCAACCCACTATATTTTATTCATATTTTTAACTCTTGATATCTATTTTTTTTTATGTATATATAGGTTTAACAATTCAAGAAAGTGATTTGATTCTATATTATAAATTAGGAAAAATTATTAAATAGTTTAGTATTAGAATAAGATATATTGTAAATATATAAATATTTTGGTTTTAGAATTTTTGTAATATCGATTTTTTTGGTTTTCTAACTATTGTTTCATTGTAAAAAAATATAGATTATTTACCTCTTCATTTAATTGACTGAATAAATTATAGAGTATAAACACATATAGAATGATTTAAAATAGAGAAGGGTTATAATATAGAAGACATGGAAAGTCACATATTTTTTTATTCAGTCAACACAGTTACGAACATTCTTATTGATGTATACAATATGATTTATTAAATAGACTATCTATACAATTTTCCTAGCATGTATTTAGAATTATAATACATTAATTTTAATCATCCCAAGTATATCGATTTACCCAAGAGTATGTTATGGAGAAAAATATTAGATAGAATGAAACATAGAGAAAATAAACATATAAAACACAGAAGTCACAAGATTTACATGGTTCGTCAAATTCCCTATGTCCATACAATTTCACCATAATATTTAAATTTTGAATAAGAAAAAAACCCTCTTTTATTTTGTAAAATATTTACTTTTTTATTTTCTCTTAGTATAGTGTCACACACTCAGTCGAACTTCTAATGAAGATGGAAAGTGATACATAGAATTACAATTGTTAGGACCGTCAATGTATAAGATATACAACTTTATGAATAATTCTCTTAATTTCCTGATACATCATTACATGCACCTCTATTCATGTATTTACATGATCTCCATGTTTCACTTCAACATTGGATTTTGATTTAAAGTCGCAATCCAATTAAACCTTCCTTGATGAGATATAAAATGAATGGTAATAGCAACTTGAACCTCTTTCAAATATTCTCGTTCTAGAGTCCTTACTGGATAGAATTTTCCACAAAAATATATGAGAACCTCTCATCTGCTTGAATAATGGTAGAGTCCTTCATTGATTTTTTTAATCTCCTAAATCGCATGCACTAAAAAGCCCAGTGGTAAAATACTCGGGCTCTTTTCAAAATACATCTCGTTCAGTTCAAAACTTTTCCATATTACTTGTATAGAGCATACCTCAACACAAATATGTTATGTTTCCTATATTACTCACCATTTTCTTTATATCTCACCTAAGATTCCGAGACCAGTTCTTTCAAAGAAAAAATAAATAGAATAAATATAAAAATATAATGCACAAGACACAAAATTTAGGTTATTTGTCAGATTGTCTCTGTCCAAAGAGGTTCACACAATTCCACTATGATAGTAAAAATATTTAACTAGAAGAAAAACTCTAATTTATATTCTAAAAGAATCACTCTTATACTTTTCTTACAAGTGTATCACCCATTCTTTATATTGGGACTCACACAACTTCGTAGACACTCTAACCCAACTCATAGTGGGGATGGAACAGGAAAAAAATACAATCTACGAAGCCCTTTATTTTTAGGATATACTACTTGGTAAACAATAAATATCTTCCTTGGACTCCATGTTTGAATTATACATTAGGTTTGGACCAAGAGCCACAACTCAAAGAGTAACATTCACATACTCTTTCAAATATATAAACTATAAAATACTCAAAACGCTAACTATCTAAATTAAGTGAAACAAGTTTAATTTTCAACACGTACCCGTAACATTGTTCCCGCATTTCAAGTTTACTCCCCAACTTTTCAATCAATTCCCTATCGAGGGGTTTTGGGATTTTATCAACAATTTCATATTCTATTTTCACTATCATCATTTGAACTCTTATAATAGTAATGCAATTTTCTAAATAAAATGATATCAAGTATTAATGTGTTTGCTCTAGTCTTAAAACACCAGATTTTTATAGTACCATTGTTGATTTATTTCCAAAAACCATATATATTCATATTTTGTATCGAATAGGTACACTTTTAATAGTCTCCTTGCCAATATTGCATGACCATCACTTATGTTGTTTCAACATAATCACTTCACAAGTTGATAGTGAAACTATTTTCATTCATAATTAAGTTCACGATGTTGTTTATAATAAAATACAAAATAACCTGTACTCTTTAGATAATAGGGATATTTAACCCAATCATTACCATTATATCATATTAGCCCCAAATCTCGGTTTGCTAAATATAACGTACCCAACCCTACTAGTTTATTTCATGTGGTAGAGTATCACTTATACTATATTAATTTGATAATATTTTGTATCCTCTATGTATCCACTAATAAGACAAATAATAAATAAAATATCAGGATTTATGCATGGTTAATACCTTAAACATCCAACCAACCTTTTGAATAAGGTTGGATCAATAAGGGTTTCTCCAATGCTGTTCGTATTTTTTCTCTTATATCAATTGGATTACTGACATCTTTATATTATATATTAAACTATGTAAGCATGCCATTTACATAACCATATTGTTTGATGAATATACCACCATCTTGTAGATTAACTTCAATACCATGATAAAAAGACATCGAAACCGATTTTATACACATGAAACTCCTTGACCATATCCTTTAATAACATATCAAAAAATTTAACATTATTTTTAGTAAAAATTAAATCATCAATATATAAGAACATAAGAACACAATAACACATGCAACATACCCATGTGGATATTTTTGGAATCTATTTTTCTATAGATATCGATTGATACGACGTTCCAAGACGTTGGTTCTTGCTTATATAAAAAATCTAGCAGGATTATTTGAATATTTTAGGGTAAACATCGTAGATATAAGCCAAATCAATATAGTTAAGTTTAATTTCCTTTAATAGAGTGGAATAGAAATATAGAGTAGTCGTTAAATGACCAGTATAAGGTAAGTTAATTGGTTAGAAGTGCATAATTAATTTAACCACTATCGTATAACTTGCATGGTCTTGATCAATGATTAAGACAGTTTGACTAGATTAATGATGGTTGTGTAACATCACATATAAGTCTTGTGGCCTAATCATCCTAACATTTCTTTCCGCAATTGTTGACAATGGCCGTTATTATATATGTTCAAGGTAGCGATAATACACCTTCGTTGTGTTTAATCCTTTAGTCGTACTTAATACATATCAACTACCCCCCCTCAGATTTAAGGCTTATGAACAAGGTGAGAAGTCTTGAATCAACTACTTGGAGTATATATTTCATCATACACTTGGTTAGTATTCTAATATAAACCCCACACATACATAAAATACTTGGGCGACACTTGGAAATTTTGCATATGAGTTATGATAAATAGGGACCACAATACTTGAGAATATAACACCTTGATTTGATACTTGTGAATATGATATCACTTTTTTTTAACTTCAAAACTCCTCTCGAAACCCAATCTATATATACAATATAGTATACTTACAATCCTCCCACAAGGAAAAATATTTGCCTAAGACATAGTCTTATAAGGGGTAGATATGGACTATACAAAATTAAATCTAATCCAACTAACTCATTTCATACAAATAATTTTTTTTGGATTAATAGATAGATTTGATAGATATACAAAAGGATACATGATATATGATTGAGAAAATATAGCAGGATCATAGTTTTCACACTTAATAAAAATATATAACCAAGATCGAAGAGATAAATATTCAAACATCTAGCATGTAATTTATAAGCTTAGAAATGATAATATCATGTATAAGGAATATACACAACATTTGGAATGTAGGAAGATAAAGAGAAATAGAAGAATAGTTATAAACACAATTTGAAGTGGTTGAAATCTAGAACCTTAGTTCATTACCTATGACCTATTTCACCCTTAGGATTTTGCTAGATCTTCCACACAAATCTCCCATGTCTCTTACATATGAGTAAAAACCTCTACAATAATCTTAAAAAACACCCTTGTGCTATCACCAACACAAGTAAATCGACAGTACAATCAATACAAACAATGTTGTATCATAAGTCCTTGAAGTCTTCTCATGTGTATCACAACAGAAGTAAACTGAGTATACTGGATACTTGCCAAACTATTTCACACACCCATTAATATTATTTACTCGTGTCTACACCTACACTAGATTACAAATCACTCTTTCATACTATATTGTAGATCACACTTTTGACTAAAGGGTGTAAATTTAATTCTAATCATCTTACCTGTTAGAGTCATTGATTAATAGATAAAATACTAAAAAAGGACAGAAAAAACAATTACCAAGTTGCATATTTCCTCCTGATTTATTTTTATACTCTCTTAGTGATATTATTTTGAATCATTTAAGTTTGGTGTAGAAAATATCCACCTTTCTTCACTTGAGATCTCATATTCATAGGAAAATAGACCTCTGCCAAAAAGTTTCCATGTTACAACATATTAATTGATGGTTTTTTAATCGTCAGGTATCTAAGTATTCTTCTTTGGGTATCTGACTTCTGCTTCGAGTATTAGTCATTTTTGACATATCTTTAACGACTCTTTTCTCTACGACTATGTATTTTCCTTTCTTAAATCATATTTATTTATCAGGGTTTCATCTTTATTTTCGGGTTTCCATATAATCCTAACTCATGTGAATATTTTTGGAATTTTTTTCTACAAATATCGATTGATGCGATGTTCCCAGACGTTGGTTCTTACTTATAAAAAAATTCTAGCTGGATTATTTGAATATTTTTGGGTAAACATCGTAGATATAAGCCAAATGAATGTAGTTAAGTTTAATTTCCTTTAATGGAGTGGAACGGAAATATAGATTAGTCGTTAAATGGCCTGTATAACGTAAGTAAATTGGTTAGAATAGCATAATAAATTTAACCACTATTGTATAACTTGAATATTCTTGATCAATGATTAAGACAATTTGACTAGATTAATGATGGTTGTGTAACATCACATATGAGCTTCCTCTCAAGGCCCAAGCACTTATTGCGGCCTAATAATCCTAAAATTTTGTTCCACAATTGTTGAAAATGGTCGTTATTATTTATGTTCAAAGTAGCAAAAATACACCTTAGTTGTGTTGAAGCCTTAAGTCGTACTTTATACATATCAACTACCCCGCTCAGATTTAAGGCTTATGAACAAGGCGAGAAGTCTTGAATAAAGTACTTGGCATATATATTTCCTCATACACTTGGTTCGTATTCTGATATAAACCCCTTACATACATAGAATACTTGGGCGACACTTGGAAATTTTGCATGTGAGTTATGATAAATAGGGATCAGAATACTTGAGAATATATTCTACAAATTTGACCGTTAAGCAATGTAGTTGTGAATATGATATAATTTTTTTTCAACTTCAAAACTCTTCTCGAAACCCCATCTATATATACAATATAGTACACGTACGATCCTCCCAGAAGGGAAATGTTTGCCCAAGTCATAGTTCTACAAGGGGTAAATAAGGACTATAAAAAATTAAGTATAATCCAACTAACTCATTTCGAATCTATCTGTATACAAATAATTTTTTTGGATTAATAGATAGATTTGATAGATATATAAAAGGACGTGATATATGATTGAGGAAATATATCGGGATAATAGTTTGCACACTTAATAAAAATAACTAACCAGGATCGAAGAGATAAATATTAAAAAATCTAGCATGTATTTTATAAGCTTAGAAATAATAATCTCATGTATAAGGAATATATAAACCATTTGGAATGTAGGAAGGTAAAGAGAAATAGAAGAATAGTTATAGACATGATTTCAAGTGGTTAAACTCTAGTAGCTTAGTACACTGCCTACGATCTATTTTAACTTTAGGATTTTGCTAGATCTTCCACATGAATCTCCCATGTCTCTTACATATGAGTATAAACCTTTACAACCACCTTAAAACAAACCCTTGTGCTATCACCAACACAAGTAAATCGAATGTACAATATATACTAACAATGTTGTATCACTAGTCCTTGAAGTCTTCCCATGTGTATCATAACAGAAGTAAATCGAGTATAATCAATACGTACAAGACTATTTCACACACCCATGAATTCTTTACTCGTGGCTACACCTACACTAGATCACAAATCACTCTTTCATACTATATAGTAGACCACACTTTTGACTAAAAGGTTAAGTTTAATTCTAATCATCTTACCGGTTAGAGTCACTAGTTGGTAGATAAAATACTAAAACGGGACAAAAAAAGAAATTACCAAGTTGTAAGGATATTCTTTTGAAACATTTAAGTTTGGTGTAGAAAATATCCACCTTTCTTTACTTGAGATTTCATATTCATAGGAAAAAGGACCTCTGCCAAAAAATTTCCATGTGACAGCATATTAATTGTTGGTTTTTGAATCGTCAGGTATTTAAGTATTCTTCTTTGGGGTCTGAATTCTGCTTCGAGTATTTGTCATTCAAACATAACTTTATCGACTCTTTTCTCTACGACTATGTATTTTCCTTTCTTAAATCGTATTAATTTATCAGGGGTCTCATCATTATCTTCGGGTTTTCATATAATCGTAACTCTAGTTAATGGAAAATCGTGGTTCAAGTACCTTTGAGCTTCAGGATTTCAAACTTCTGGATTCTTCATAGTTTTCTCCTCTTAGATATTCTGTATTAGCTGACCCATCGGGTGTTTGGTTGTATATGTTTCTTCTTTCATAACATCTCCTGGTTCACTTTGGTGGTCTAACAATGTGAGTATTCAGTTGTATGAATATATATTTTACCTAGAACTTCTAAATTTAGCATCCATAAGAACAAGTATATGGATTTTGGATAGGGTCGAAGAGTAAAATTGCACTCTCCAAACAATAGAGTGTTCAGAGTTTATTGGGTTTATTATACCAAACAAGGGGGATGCTTGGAAATATTAAGTTTGGGTTGTAAATTCTTTAACCATATTTTTGTTTCAACCTTTATCGATTCTACCTATGGTTTATATAAACATCTCAATGCACTTGGTTGATTAGATTCGTGTATTACCTTAATGTGATTGATTCATCATAATCTTAATGGTTGATATTATAAAATGATAGGTATGGATATCCCAAATCCATCAATTTAAATAAATAAAAGAATTTATTGATATAGCTTTATTAATATCTTCCTTTTATTCACATGGTTTTCTTATTTTGAGCTAAAACTCTTATTCAATATATATGTCTTATTTACCCAAGTTAGTAGAATTATTGTCAATATATCATTTTTGTAAAAAATAAAAGAAGCACCATAGATATGTAATGATAAGGGTTTGTTGTTAATTAACTTTTGCAACTAGTTTACCCTATGCAATCATAGATGCACGAATTTTGAGCATTAGTATTAGAAAACATAGTTAAACTAATTTATGTTTTCCAGTGAATTTAAACTTCAGACTATGATATATTTCATCAAAATAAGAAGTTTAGTCTAAGTGTTCTAAACAAGATTAAATTCTCAAAATTAGTACCATAAAATGAAAAATGCAATCCTCGATTAACGTTATCGTAATTATCTATATTTTTAGTGCATACTTATAAATGACATGGTTGTGATTTTATTTTCTTTTGTTTGGTAAGAAAAGAATATATTAACTTTAAATTAACAATAAGCATTATCATAAATTAGATGTTAATTGATGTATAATATGTGGTTTTCATCTTTTCACTTTGTTTCATTTTTTTTTGTTGCATAGTAGAGCCACTTTGGACTCAGAGCGATTGACTCGGTTCAAACCTGTACTACTAGATTGGAAGATCAAAACCTTGGCCAGTGAGCTAATCCCAACTAGTAATAGTAGATTTTCTTTTTTAACCTGCATCACTGGATTCAATTTTTCATTATATCTTGTAATAGTAGGTTTTCTTTTTTAAGATTAATTTGTATATCAATTAATCCAATGAATAAATATCGATATGATATGCAAATAGATGAAAATTTTATTTGATAAAATGATAAATATGTCTTAAATTCAAAATTTATATGTAAGGATAACATCTATTTTATTTATAATATTACTCTCTGGATTTTTTCTAGAGATTACAATATATATTATTGATATAATTAAGAGGCCATATAAAGTATATTTAGTAACTGCTCAGGAATTTTACATAATTTTTAATGGTTCTCTACTTGTATATCCTTGTGTAATTATCTATATACATAATTTTTTATATCATTAAATAATCATATAAAGTTATATCTATTTTTATTAAGGCATAGTGTAATAAATATTTAGATAAAGGTGCAACATATTGGTTGTTTAGTTAATTGGTCACCTAGGTCCTTGTATATAATGCATATTGTTGAGTACATACAAGATCAGTATATTATATATAGGATGACCTTTTTAAGATACTCTTACAACCATGAGTGTGAGTTCATCTACAAGTTTCACAACAACTGAGTCAAACATTACTCTATGGCTGGAATCACTACAAATGACATAAAAATTACACTATAAATAATGTAAATAGTGTCAATACAGCACCCCATAGTAACCACGAAAGGCTCTGTCAAATAAAAAAAATTAATGTTTGAGTATTTCTTTTTATAAACATCATCTTAAGCATCCCACATCTTTTTCAATAGCAAATCGGTAATTCTATATAGACAACAAGTTACAATACAAAATCAAGTCTATTACACATAAAAGTGAAATTTAAGTAGCATAATGTACAACTTTTACTAGACAATGACAGAAAAATCATAATATAACCACAAATGCAATATTCATAAGAAGGTATGCATAATACAAAAAAGAATTGCCCAAATCATTTTCCAATTACTAGAGTCAGAAAATACTAAGAAATTGTGAATAAATATTCCAAACATTTTATTTATTACAATAACCAAGAACCTTTTTTCCAATGCCAAATAGAACGCAGAATGAAATGAAACTTTAGCCGAATTTCAGTACGGATATGTGATATTTCGAAAATCTTTTTTTGGATGTCAGTTTCTCTTTTCAAGCTTCCTCCACCAAAATATATATATATATATATATATATATATATATATATATATAGAATCAGATGTGCATATGTAAAAGTCTTCAATAATATGTTAAATAAACTTGCAACTACCAGATATTGTTCTATTCGCATTTCATCTCTATTATAAAGCATATTACAGGCCACGGTATGGGAAGAAGATAGTCTTTACATATCTTCTGATTTTGGGCCCATGAATGAAAGAAAGATGCATAACCTGGAAAGAAATTTTAATATCCCAAACCAAAGAGTTATAATATAAGACATTCTAATTTCAGATTTCAAGGTGTTTGCAAAAGAATATTCGGGCAATAGTTAGCATTGTAGGGATAATAAAATTTCTTAATCCATTTTCTGCATTGACATATTTAAAGATTCAAAGATCAGACAATGTATTCTTCAAGAAATCTTTGCTTTCATTAGAAACTACTGTGTGGTTTATAATCAAATACTATAAAATGGTTGTCGGCCATGGCACATCATCATGATAACAGTAATAAAGGTAAATTAAATACATCATATTTTGAAATGAAATAATGTATTATATCAGTAAGATTGTGAATAAATAATATAGATAGGGTAACATAGAAAAACCAATGCTAGTACAAACTTAAATAAAAGCATACACACTTCTCTCTTATGTCTTAAGTACCATTCACTTTTCAAATATTTAAAATGTTATGATCTGAGCTGTATCATGGGTTATAACCATAAAACTATGGCGTTTTTGTCCCACTTGGACCAGCACCATCAGGTGGCTTGGTTCCACTTGAACCAGAAGCTTCATCTCTTTGACCAAATCTAACTGCAGGCCCATTAGTGGGTAAGCTTAACAATTCTTCAAAGGGAATATCCCAATCACATGGCACACTTGCCATATCAGTAAATGGAATAGGTGCTCCAGTTGTCACACTTTCCATATGGGGAAGCATATAAGCCCCACTAGTTGAAATTCTTTCAGCAAACGGAAACATTTCTCCAGTTGTCCTAGTTGCCACATCGGCAGACGATACAACCGCCACAGTTGGCAAACATGTTGTTGTATTGTTGAACCTAGTCGAGCTTTGACCCACCCGTTGAGAAAGACTATCAAGACCACCAGTTAGCATACTTGACATAGGACCAGTACGGTTTAAACCAGTATTGTTGAATCTAGTCGAGCTTTGACCCACCCGTTGAGAAAGACTATCAGGACCACCAGTTAGCATACTTGACATAGGACCAGTATGGTTTAAACCAGTATTGTTGAACCTAGTCGAGCTTTGACCCACCCGTTGAGAAAGACTATCAGGACCACCAGTTAGCATACTTGACATAGGACCAGTATGGTTTAAACCAGTATTGTTGAACCTAGTCGAGCTTTGACCCACCCGTTGAGAAAGACTATCAGGACCACCAGTTAGCATACTTGACATAGGACCAGTACGGTTTAAACCAGTATAGTTGAACCTAGTCGAGCTTTGACCCACCCGTTGAGAAAGACTATCAGGACCACCAGTTAGCATACTTGACATAGGACCAGTACGGTTTAAACCAGTATTGTTGAACCTAGTCGAGCTTTGACCCACCCGTTGAGAAAGACTATCAGGACCACCAGTTAGCATACTTGACATAGGACCAGTACGGTTTAAACCAGTATAGTTGAACCTAGTCGAGCTTTGACCCACCCGTTGAGAAAGACTATCAGGACCACCAGTTAGCATACTTGACATAGTACCAGTATGGTTTAAACCAGTATTGTTGAATCTAGTCGAGCTTTGACCCACCCGTTGAGAAAGACTATCAGGACCACCAGTTAGCATACTTGACATAGGACCAGTACGGTTTAAACCAGTATAGTTGAACCTAGTCGAGCTTTGACCCACCCGTTGAGAAAGACTATCAGGACCACCAGTTAGCATACTTGACATAGGACCAGTACGGTTTAAACCAGTATTGTTGAACCTAGTCGAGCTTTGACCCACCCGTTGAGAAAGACTAACAGGCCCACCAATTAGCATACTTGACATACGACCACTAGGGTTCAAACCAGTACTGTTGAAATTAGTAGATCTTGGATCATGTGGGATCAAATCTGTCAATTGGTGTGCTTGATTAGCAGATGGACGAGCTGTGCTGCTTTCAAGATAATACTGATTTCCCTTATATTCATGAGGAATGTAATTTTTTTCCAATGATTCAATCATTTTCAATTCGTTAGAAACTTCCAATCTCAGTTTTTCCATATCAGCTGTCAATTGCTCCAGCTGTACCAGACTATGCTCCTCTGCTGGAGCTGTTTTCCAGAACATGTTCTTCAAAAAATTTACCCCGTTCTCACATCGCAACTTTTTTTCTATTTCAGCTTCCAACTGATTTTCTATATCAGATAACTGCATATCGAGGAAGCTGAAACTATTTTCATGACTAGCGTTGATATAATCGTCGTCCGGATCATCATTCAGTGGATGAATTATTTCAGCACTTCCTAGAGGATATTCTTTGAGGAAGCGGTTGGTTATTGAGTCCACACATGGGTAACCAAAAGTATATAGCTTTCCGCTAGGAGAGTAGACTAAAATTGCAATCTTCACCCCACAGAATATGCTAATTTCATGCGCTTTCTTAAACCAACTCGGTCGGCGCTTCGAAAAAGTGCTCTGGAGTTGTTGAAAATTCTTGATCTTAACCATGTTTGTCTTCTTCCTACCTTGAGCAATTCTAGCCATGGTCACAGACAAAATCTCTATGCACTTGACAAAAAGTTTGAAAGAAAACACACTTAATTAACACAAAGAGAAAATGAAAATGATGATATTTGTTTCATGACATATCATGTATTAATATAGTGATTTTATGTTTTTTATTATTTTATTTATATTATGTATATCCTTTTTTAATGACCTTTTATTTAATTCGTAATATTATTATTGTTATGTATAAAAGCTAATTAATTTATTTTATATATTGGAATAATATTATTAGTGCCAGTTTCGGATTGATTGTTTTAGAGGATAAAAGCGCTTTTCAATTAAAATTTAAATATTTTTAAAAATACTAAAAAATATTTTGACATCCAAAATCACTTTAGGTGATTTTTTCTAATAATTACCTGGATAATACTTTTTTTAAAGTGATTTTAAAAGGAATCTAAAATCACTTTAAATGATTATTTTAAAAAATAATTTCTAAGAAACTCTTAGACTATTATACTTTTTGTGCATGATTTTCCAAATTTATAAAATTTTAATTTTCTAGGTTTATCCCGTTGATGTAGTAAAGTATAATTAATTTTATCATTAGATATCCATGACTTTTTTATTTTGATTCAAAAAATATATTACATAACTTTTATAGTACAACATTATACACAACTATTTTCATTCTATCAAATTCATAACAAAGATATGAATAACTATATATATGTGATGAGACCAATCTTTTCTAACTATTGTTTATGTGTAACAAAAAATATAGATTATTTACCTCTTTGTTTGATCAACTGAATATAGAGTATAAACACATATATAATGATTTAAAATAGAGAAGGAACATAGTATAGAAGACACTGAAAATCACATCTTTCTTTAATCCAGTCGACACAATTACCAACATTCTTATTGATGTACAAAATAATTTTTAAATGGACTATTTATACAATTTTCCTAACATGTATCTAGAATTATAATATATTTATTTTACTCATCCCAAGTATATATGGATTTACCCAAGATTATGTTATGGAGACAAACTTAGATAGAATGAAACATAGAGAAATAAACATAAAAAACATAAAAGACACAAGATTTACATGGTTCGTCAAATTTCTATTGTCCATACAATTTCACCATAATATTTAAATTTTGAATAAGAAGAACAACCCTCTTTTATTTTCTAAAATATTAATTTTTCTATTTTCTCTTACATTAGTGTCACACACTCAGTCCAACTTCTAATGAAGATGGAAAGTAATAAATAGAATTACAAACGTTAGGACCCTCTGTGGATAAGATATACAACTTTGGAATAATTCTCTTAATTTCAGGATACATCATTACATTCAGGAAGGTGGTCACTGAAATCTGGGGTATTCGCTGCAGAATTAATTTTGAAGAAATGGTTGAAAACTGTCAGTTGATGATGAGGAGTAGGTGAAAAGGATTTGGTTCCTTAGAACTTTCTTTGTACAGTAAATGCATGTGTTAATATATAGATGGGATGATAACTGCAATTTTTCTGACTTGGACATAACAAACTTGTTTGGCTGGGTAAGGGTCCATGGGCTTGTCGGGAACCAATGCATTATTGAAACCATGGATATGTTGGGTAAGTTCATTTGAGAAGTAGTGGAGATTGATTTACTTATGGAAAAAGTTAAAGAAATTTATTACCTACGCTTTAGGGTGAAGTTTAATACCCTTGAAGCTATTAAAGTAAGTGTGTTTATTGAACAAGTTGAAAGGGCGACATGACTCTTTTTTTGTGTGTGAAAGCTTGAGATTGTTCAGTTACAACTGCGAATTGTGGGTCACAACAAAGGTGCTTGTTCTATGAGTATGGTTAGGCCAAGATGGAGTGACGATACGACAAGGTATTTCAAGTGGAGCAAAGACACAACGGTGTAAAGCAAAGATAAGGTCCAATTCTTTATTCGAAAAAGAGATAGGTGGGGAGTTTTTGATGATGTGGTGAGATTCAATCTATTTAGACGGACTGATGGAGACAACGAATATGATAAGGATCCAGGGAGTGGTGGAAACAAATGAGTTAATAGAGGTTTTATGGTAGGGTTTGTGTTATTTCTCTATTCCTCCTAATGGTGATAACAAAGGCGGGGGGGGGGGGGGGGTAGTAAGAAAGTTGAGGGAAAAAATCAAAGAGAAATCGTGAAAACACATGGCTCGTTGGTGATATTTTTAGTAACATGATTAGGGTGATGAACCTATTGAAGTGAATGAAAGAAATTAACCAGAGCTTCTTAAGACCTTTCAACATGAAATGGGCGATATTGGGAAAAAGTGTTAAAGTGAATAACTGTTGGGTCCAGGGGTGTGATAAAAATCAACACTAAATAGGAGGAGCGACTACCTGTAAGTGTATGGGTCGTTCCAATTAATTGATAAGGTATAAGGGATTTCGTCTCAGGGACTACTAGGTATACCCAATGTGTTTAAAGGATAAGTAGAAGTAATTGCAAATACGAAAAATACAAGATAAAAGATATATTTGTTGGGTTTTTCAATTATAGACTACTAGACGCAAAGAAATAAATTACTAAAAGATTAACTGAAAGTAAATAAATTAAAGACTATATGTTGTTGACGCAAAGATGAGAGCTATACTTGAGTTTCGCTAGGGATCCACCTAAGTTCATACATTTAGTGTTTTCGTTTAAGGGACAAGTTGGTAATTCTTTATTAGTAGGGACCCTACAATCTCCTAACTCCCGTCAGGATAGACTTAGGAGCTATCCTACAATATTACAAACTTTGTTAGGATGATTATAAGCTACGTTCAGATGATTAAGACTTTTACCCAATTGGCTACGCAGTTAGTCAAGCCCGTCGGAATCATTGACTAATACCACACGTTTATTAATTAGCTTAGTAACTAAACCCCCTGTCAAGGTGATCACCGCCACTAGTGAATAGCCTAATTATTATAACTTATTCTAATTCCCGGCTCAACTAACATTAGTAAATAAGCATGAACTAATAAATAAATATGAAAAATCTAACTTGAATTAAATTAAGATATTCCCAAATCCAAAAATACTAAAATAAATAAACTAGGGCTTAACCTATTATGCGATTCTCAAGTATTAGTAAGTTTAGCTCATATTGAAATTAAATACAGAAAGAAAATTAATAGAATACATTTTCCTAAAAATAAAAATAAAACCTAGATAGAGGAATTGATTTGAGTTGTTGTAAGATAAAGGAGTTTATCCAGCTTCTGCTCTTCTCTCTGCCTTTCTGCTGTCTTCTGAAAGTTGGAAATATTGAAGCGTACTAAAAAATGAGGTATAAATGGATATTTATACTAAGTAAAATTGGATTGAGCCTTTATCATATTTAATTATATGATTAAAGGCCCAAGCCCAATCAGTAATTTCCGTAACTGCTGTACATACTCCAATAAAACATATGTAACTTTTGCTTCTTAAGTCCAAATCACCTAATTCCACTTCTCAATTAGAGGTAACTCAGTGGCACAACTTTCTCATTTGAATCACCTGGCCTGGATCAACATGGTTTGGGTTCGAAATCAGCTGGAAGTGACAACTTTCCAGTTTCTTATGCTTCTCTTTACCTCTTTGAAGGGGTATCTTTTGCTATTTTGACCCCTCCTTTTGATCTAAGACTTTAAATTTCACGTATCTTCCTCATATTGGTGCTCACTAGCATCCATGAACCTAGGAACTTCATGCTAAAACAAACAAATTAATGCACAAAAACTCTAAAAAACCCAAATAATATAATTCCGAGGGAAGAAAGTGCATTTAATCCTTTTGGAATGAATTTAGAGGTAAACTCATATAAAATAAATTAATCTCTTCTCCATTTTCGATTTTAGACTTTTTAATCAATAATTTTTTTCCACATCTCACAATAGGATAGAAAATTTGGAAAGAGAACCATTTTAAATAAAGAATTTTCAATCTCATCTTTCAATGTGGGTCTGTTCAAATTCATGAATAGATTTTCCACTTATCCCATAAGATCATGAAGAAATTCAATTAATAATTCAATATTAATAGTTAATTCCAACAACATTAATTTCTTTAGCATCTATAGGAATTATAATATTATCCTTTTTCTACATTAGGACTTGCAACAACTTTAGCAATCTATTATATGGCCAATGACTTATTTTAGTTGTGCATGGTAAATTACTAATCACATATGTTTTTATGTAGTCTGCTTGATCCAAGACTTTTACAATGGGTATTCTATGGAACTTTACATCTTATAAACAAGTCATCGAGATATTCAATTAAATTAATATGTTTTGGATTATTGCTCCCAAACTTGATGCACAATAATATTTGTATAGGGATTATAGAATATATATAACTATTTTTGTATTTTGAGTTTTAGGTTTGTATATGATTGATTGTAAGTGGATGTGTCCAAATATTATGATGCATAATTTAATGGAACTTTTGTTGATTAAGTTTATGCATATTCGTATTTATGATATTGGATATTAGATACGAATAACCAACTTGCTTCAAACTCATCAATATTATTAAAGTTTTTATAAAATCATCTTATTTTTTTTGTTCAAAAGCAAGTTGTTATGGAATCATCAAACATGCAGTCATTTATTTATTTTTTACGGTGTCCCCGGGTACGTGTAAAACCTAATATAAGATATAACTCAAACCACAACAAACACATATAGCGCTTGATATCGTGAACTAAGAACCTCCCTGACACCTTTTTTCCACCATATATTGTCGAGGAAGGACTCAATCTTCCCCCTACCCCATGTCGCACGGTCATCCACTCGCATTAATGTCTTGTTTTTTGGCCGTCGGTGGCACAATTCTCTAATAAATAAAACCCATATCCCTCTCCTGAACGTATTCTTCACGATCTTTATGGTTACCCATATTTGGATGCTACTCTTCAATATGATGTGCGAACTTTATGCATACATGTCATAAGAGGTGAAGCCCTTAATACTTGAATTTACCCACATCCGCACAAATCCTGAGTGATGGTGTCAACGGGTTTCATAAATCGAGTTCCACTACTATTTGTGCGAAATTTCCATGAGTTCTCGCTTTAGTTAATTGGTCAAATCCTGATTTTCCTACCTATTTTGTCACCCATCTTCCACAATTACATGCATTATATTTTTTTATCTCAATGTTCGAGATTTTAACTCATGACGATGTCTCGTCTTTTATAACATAGTTATAGACTCACAAGATATAATTTAGTTGGATTTTAGATCTTTAATGTGTGATTTATCCCTATATTTTACGTGTTTGAGTTATTGTCTATTTGTGGATTTATACTTGTTTTTGGAGCAATTTGAGATGATTTGTGTGCTAACTATTTAACTCAAATTACTGCGGAGTATACGAGGCCCCACGATGATGCCCAGAAGTAAAAAAGATAAGGAGAAGCCCGAGTCAAGTCACAAAGAAGCCAAAAAGTCCACGAGAAGTTCATTGAAAATTGTCGACAAAACATCTACATCAACTTTGAAAATTCATGACAAATAATTGGTAATCATTCAGATTATAATCTTTCAGATCAAGGTAGCCCTTGAAGTTTAGAGCGTGCACGAAAATAGTTCATAAATCAGAGCTTCTTTGAGTAGGTTATGGCCATTTTGCTATGAAGATCCAAGTAAAAGCGCGTAACGATTTGTCAGAGTTTAAATATATTATAACTAGGTTTTACATGTGCCCGGGGAGCTACTGAACAACCCAGACAAATCATTTATTTTACTTACATTACTTTACTTATGTAAGGACATGTTGAGAATTAAAGAGGTAGTAAATTTTAATTACCATTTAAGAAATAGTGGTAGAATTATTAAAAAATATAAGTAATTCTTGATTATAACTAACTAAAAATTAAATAAAATTTGGCTATTTATTTAATTTTAAAATATACACAAAAATTTATTATGACTTCCTTCACACAGTCTACTAGTGTGAAATTTTTCGAACAAACTCTTATGTCTTGCTTGGATTGGTGGAAGGGAAGAGAGGTAAAAAATTATAAAGGAAAATAAATGAAATGAAAAGAAAAGAAAATGATTATTTTATTTGGAAGTTATTAGTTTATAAAGATCAAATATCCAAAACCGAACTCCTATGAAATCCAGCTTTTTTGGCCCCACTAGAAGGTCTAGAATTTTTAAATTTATCATTTCTACCCCTAATTATAATTAATTAATTGAATATTACCTTTTACATTAAAAATATAAATTTTAAAATAAAAATAAAAGTCACGTTGAAAAAAAATGAAACAAAAAGAAAAGGTAAACGTTGAAAAACAATGAAACATAAAACCTAAAACTATATCTCTTCACCCTCGCGCGTATGGAACCAAAAAACATCTCTTCACAAGAAAGTAGCCACTAGGAAACCAATCTCCACTATCATCAACCTGACTTGGACACCAAGCCTCTCGTCTGCACAAGAAAGCTACCGCGTCTGGGGAATCGATCTCCACCACCATTAGCCGCTCATGCATAAGAAAACTGCCACCACTCGGGAACCCTTCTCCACCATCATCAACTCGTCTTTGCTACGCCATCAATAATTGAAGAACCCAATTACGGTAAAAAAATTATTTTTTACATGTGAAACTTTGAAAGATTATTTTTTATATTTTATGTTTCATTGTTTTTTCTTTTATTTGTTATAAAATATTTCAACTTATCCGGTTACCCATTTTTTTCTTTACCTTAATAATTATAATTTTATTTTGAAGTATTTTATGTTAGGGTTAATGTGAAAATATGTTTTGGTGAAAATTTAAAGAATACTGTCAACTTACTTTTTTGTACTATTACCCTATGATTTTTGTACTGTCAACCCACTATTTTTGTTATGCATTGTCAATCCACGATTTTGTGGTGTCATCCCACAAAATTTAAAGGGTTAATGTGAAATTTTTTGAAGTATTTTATGTTAGGGTTAATGTGAAAATATGTTTTGGTGAAAATTTAAAGAATACTGTCAACCTACTTTTTTGTACTATCACCCTATGATTTTTGTACTGTCAACCCACTATTTTTGTTATGCATTGTCAATCCACGATTTTGTGGTGTCATCTCATTGATTTTGCACTGTCAACCCACGATTTTTGTAGTGTCACACTACTATTTTTATACCCTCAACCCACTATATTTTATTCATATTTTTAACTCTTGATATCTATTTTTTTTATGTATATATAGGTTTAACAATTCAAGAAAGTGATTTGATTCTATATTATAAATTAGGAAAGATTATTAAATAGTTTAGTATTAGAATAAGATATATTGTAAATATATAAATATTTTGGTTTTAGAATTTTTGTAATATCGATTTTTTTGGTTTTCTAACTATTGTTTCATTGTAAAAAAATATAGATTATTTACCTCTTCATTTGATTGACTGAATAAATTATAGAGTATAAACATATATAGAATGATTTAAAATAGAGAAGGGTTATAATATAGAAGACATGGAAAGTCACATATTTTTTTATTCAGTCAACACAGTTACGAACATTCTTATTGATGTATACAATATGATTTATTAAATAGACTATCTATACAATTTTCCTAGCATGTATTTAGAATTATAATACATTAATTTTAATCATCCCAAGTATATCGATTTACCCAAGAGTATGTTATGGAGAAAAATATTAGATAGAATGAAACATAGAGAAAATAAACATATAAAACACAGAAGTCACAAGATTTACATGGTTCGTCAAATTCCCTATGTCCATACAATTTCACCATAATATTTAAATTTTGAATAAGAAAAAAACCCTCTTTTATTTTGTAAAATATTTACTTTTTTATTTTCTCTTAGTATAGTGTCACACACTCAGTCGAACTTCTAATGAAGATGGAAAGTGATACATAGAATTACAATTGTTAGGACCGTCAATGTATAAGATATACAACTTTATGAATAATTCTCTTAATTTCCTGATACATCATTACATGCACCTCTATTCATGTATTAATTTACATGATCTCCATGTTTCACTTCAACATTGGATTTTGATTTAAAGTCGCAATCCAATTAAACCTTCCTTGATGAGATATAAAATGAATGGTAATAGCAACTTGAACCTCTTTCAAATATTCTCGTTCTAGAGTCCTTACTGGATAGAATTTTCCACAAAAATATATGAGAACCTCTCATCTGCTTGAATAATGCTAGAGTCCTTCATTGATTTTTTTAATCTCCTAAATCGTATGCACTAAAAAGCCCAGTGGTAAAATACTCGGGCTCTTTTCAAAATACATCTCGCTCAGTTCAAAACTATTCCATATTACTTGTAAAGAGCACACCTCAACACAAATATGTTATGTTTCCTATATTACTCACCATTTTCTTTATATCTCACCTAAGATTCCGAGACCAGTTCTTTCAAAGAAAAAATAAATAGAATAAATAGAATAAATATAAAAATATAATGCACAAGACACAAAATTTAGGTTATTTGTCAGATTGTCTCTGTCCAAAGAGGTTCACACAATTCCACTATGATAGTAAAAATATTTAACTAGAAGAAAAACTCTAATTTATATTCTAAAAGAATCACTCTTATACTTTTCTTACAAGTGTATCACCCATTCTTTATATTGGGACTCACACAACTTCGTACACACTCTAACCCAACTCATAGTGGGGATGGAACAGGAAAAAAATACAATCTACGAAGCCCTTTATTTTTAGGATATACTACTTGGTAAACAATAAATATCTTCCTTGGACTCCATGTTTGAATTATATATTAGGTTTGGACCAAGAGCCACAACTCAAAGAGTAACATTCACATACTCTTTCAAATATATAAACTATAAAATACTCAAAACGCTAACTATCTAAATTAAGTGAAACAAGTTTTATTTTCAACACGTACCCGTAACATTGTTCCCGCATTTCAAGTTTACTCCCCAACTTTTCAATCAATTCCCTATCGAGGGGTTTTGGGATTTTATCAACAATTTCATATTCTATTTTCACTATCATCATTTGAACTCTTATAATAGTAATGCAATTTTCTAAATAAAATGATATCAAGTATTAATGTGTTTGCTCTAGTCTTAAAACACCAGATTTTTATAGTACCATTGTTGATTTATTTCCAAAAACCATATATATTCATATTTTGTATCGAATAGGTACACTTTTAATAGTCTCCTTGCCAATATTGCATGACCATCACTTATGTTGTTTCAACATAATCACTTCACAAGTTGATAGTGAAACTATTTTCATTCATAATTAAGTTCACGATGTTGTTTATAATAAAATACAAAATAACCTGTACTCTTTAGATCATAGGGATATTTAACCCAATCATTACCATTATATCATATTAGCCCCAAATCTCGGTTTGCTATATATAACGTTTCCAACCCTACTAGTTTATTTCATGTGGTAGAGTATCACTTATACTATATTAATTTGATAATATTTTGTATCCTCTATGTATCCACTAATAAGACAAATAATAAATAAAATATCAGGATTTATGCATGGTTAATACCTTAAACATCCAACCAACCTTTTGAATAAGGTTGGATCAATAAGGGTTTCTCCAATGCTGTTCGTATTTTTTCTCTTATATCAATTGGATTACTGGCATCTTTATATTATATATTAAACTATGTAAGCATGCCATTTACATAACCATATTGTTTGATGAATATACCACCATCTTGTAGATTAACTTCAATACCATGATAAAAAGACATCGAAACCGATTATATACACATGAAACTCCTTGACCATATCCTTTAATAACATATCAAAAAATTTAACATTATTTTTAGTAAAAATTAAATCATCAATATATAAGAACATAAGAACACAATAACACATGCAACATACCCATGTGGATATTTTTGGAATCTATTTTTCTATAGATATCGATTGATACGACGTTCCAAGACGTTGGTTCTTGCTTATATAAAAAATCTAGCAGGATTATTTGAATATTTTAGGGTAAACATCGTAGATATAAGCCAAATCAATATAGTTAAGTTTAATTTCCTTTAATAGAGTGGAATAGAAATATAGAGTAGTCGTTAAATGACCAGTATAAGGTAAGTTAATTGGTTAGAAGTGAATAATTAATTTAACCACTATCGTATAACTTGCATGGTCTTGATCAATGATTAAGACAGTTTGACTAGATTAATGATGGTTGTGTAACATCACATATAAGTCTTGTGGCCTAATCATCCTAACATTTCTTTCCACAATTGTTGACAATGGCCGTTATTATATATGTTCAAGGTAGCGATAATACACCTTCGTTGTGTTTAATCCTTTAGTCGTACTTAATACATATCAACTACCCCCCCCCCTCAGATTTAAGGCTTATGAACAAGGTGAGAAGTCTTGAATCAACTACTTGGAGTATATATTTCATCATACACTTGGTTTGTATTCTAATATAAACCCCACACATACATAAAATACTTGGGTGACACTTGGAAATTTTGCATATGAGTTATGATAAATAGGGACCACAATACTTGAGAATATAGAACCTTGATTTGATACTTGTGAATATGATATCACTTTTTTTTAACTTCGAAACTCCTCTCGAAACCTAATCTATATATACAATATAGTATACTTACAATCCTCCCACAAGGAAAAATATTTGCCTAAGACATAGTCTTATAAGGGGTAGATATGGACTATACAAAATTAAATCTAATCCAACAAACTCATTTCATACAAATAATTTTTTTTGGATTAATAGATAGATTTGATAGATATACAAAAGGATACATGATATATGATTGAGAAAATATAGCAGGATCATATTTGCACACTTAATAAAAATATATAACCAAGATCGAAGAGATAAATATTCAAACATCTAGCATGTAATTTATAAGCTTAGTAATGATAATCATGTATAAGGAATATACACAACATTTGGAATGTAGGAAGATAAAGAGAAATAGAAGAATAGTTATAAACACAATTTGAAGTGGTTGAAATCTAGAACCTTAGTTCATTACCTATGATCTATTTCACCCTTAGGATTTTGCTAGATCTTCCACATAAATCTCCCATGTCTCTTACATATGAGTAAAAACCTCTACAATAATCTTAAAAAACACCCTTGTGCTATCACCAACACAAGTAAATCGACAGTACAATCAATACAAACAATGTTGTATCATAAGTCCTTGAAGTCTTCTCATGTGTATCACAACAGAAGTAAACTGAGTATACTGGATACTTGCCAAACTATTTCACACACCCATTAATATTATTTACTCGTGTCTACACCTACACTAGATTACAAATCACTCTTTCATACTATATTGTAGATCACACTTTTGACTAAAGGGTGTAAATTTAATTCTAATCATCTTACCTGTTAGAGTCATTGATTAATAGATAAAATACTAAAAAAGGACAGAAAAAACAATTACCAAGTTGCATATTTCCTCCTGATTTATTTTTATACTCTCTTAGTGATATTATTTTGAATCATTTAAGTTTGGTGTAGAAAATATCCACCTTTCTTCACTTGAGATCTCATATTCATAGGAAAATAGACCTCTGCCAAAAAGTTTCCATGTTACAACATATTAATTGATGGTTTTTTAATCGTCAGGTATCTAAGTATTCTTCTTTGGGTATCTGACTTCTGTTTCGAGTATTAGTCATTTTTGACATATCTTTAACGACTCTTTTCTCTACGACTATGTATTTTTCTTTCTTAAATCATATTCATTTATCAGGGTTTCATCTTTATTTTCGGGTTTCCATATAATCCTAACTCATGTGAATATTTTTGGAATTGTTTTCTACAAATATCGATTGATGCGATGTTCCCAGACGTTGGTTCTTACTTATAAAAAAATTCGAGCTGGATTATTTGAATATTTTTGGGTAAACATCGTAGATATAAGCCAAATGAATGTAGTTATGTTTAATTTCCTTTAATGGAGTGGAACGGAAATATAGATTAGTCGTTAAATGGCCTGTATAACGTAAGTAAATTGGTTAGAATAGCATAATAAATTTAACCACTATTGTATAACTTGAATATTCTTGATCAATGATTAAGACAATTTGACTAGATTAATGATGGTTGTGTAACATCACATATGAGCTTCCTCTCAAGGCCCAAGCATTTATTGTGGCCTAATAATCCTAAAATTTTGTTCCACAATTGTTGAAAATGGTCGTTATTATTTATGTTCAAAGTAGCAAAAATACACCTTAGTTGTGTTGAAGCCTTAAGTCGTACTTTATACATATCAACTACCCCGCTCAGATTTAAGGCTTATGAACAAGGCGAGAAGTCTTGAATAAAGTACTTGGCATATATATTTCCTCATACACTTGGTTCGTATTCTAATATAAACCCCTTACATACATAGAATACTTGGGCGACACTTGGAAATTTTGCATGTGAGTTATGATAAATAGGGATCAATACTTGAGAATATATTCTACAAATTTGACCGTTAAGCAATGTAGTTGTGAATATGATATAATTTTTTTTCAACTTCAAAACTCTTCTCGAAACCCCATCTATATATACAATATAGTACACGTACGATCTTCCCAGAAGGGAAATGTTTGCCCAAGTCATAGTTCTACAAGGGGTAAATAAGGACTATAAAAAATTAAGTATAATCCAACTAACTCATTTCGAATCTATCTGTATACAAATAATTTTTTTGGATTAATAGATAGATTTGATAGATATATAAAAGGACGTGATATATGATTGAGGAAATATATCGGGATAATAGTTTGCACACTTAATAAAAATAACTAACCAGGATCGAAGAGATAAATAGTCAAAAATCTAGCATGTATTTTATAAGCTTAGAAATAATAATCTCATGTATAAGGAATATATAAACCATTTGGAATGTAGGAAGGTAAAGAGAAATAGAAGAATAGTTATAGACATGATTTCAAGTGGTTAAACTCTAGTAGCTTAGTACACTGCCTATGATCTATTTTAACTTTAGGATTTTGCTAGATCTTCCACATGAATCTCCCATGTCTCTTACATATGAGTATAAACCTTTACAACCACCTTAAAACAAACCCTTGTGCTATCACCAACACAAGTAAATCGAATGTACAATATATACTAACAATGTTGTATCACTAGTCCTTGAAGTCTTCCCATATGTATCATAACAGAAGTAAATCGAGTATAATCAATACGTACAAGACTATTTCACACACCCATGAATTCTTTACTCGTGTCTACACCTACACTAGATCACAAATCACTCTTTCATACTATATAGTAGACCACACTTTTGACTAAAAGGTTAAGTTTAATTCTAATCATCTTACCGGTTAGAGTCATTAGTTGGTAGATAAAATACTAAAACGGGACAAAAAAAGAAATTACCAAGTTGTAAGGATATTCTTTTGAAACATTTAAGTTTGGTGTAGAAAATATCCACCTTTCTTTACTTGAGATTCATATTCATAGGAAAAAGGACCTCTGCCAAAAAATTTCCATGTGACAGCATATTAATTGTAGGTTTTTTAATCGTCAGGTATTTAAGTATTCTTCTTTGGGGTCTGAATTCTGCTTCGAGTATTAGTCATTCAAACATAACTTTATCGACTCTTTTCTCTACGACTATGTATTTTCCTTTCTTAAATCGTATTAATTTATCAGGGGTCTCATCATTATCTTCGGGTTTTCATATAATCGTAACTCTAGTTAATGGAAAATCGTGGTTCAAGTACCTTTGAGCTTCAGGATTTCAAACTTCTGGATTCTTCATAGTTTTCTCCTCTTAGATATTCTGTATTAGCTGACCCATCGGGTGTTTGGTTGTATATGTTTCTTCTTTCATAACATCTCCTGGTTCACTTTGGTGGTCTAACAATGTGAGTATTCAGTTGTATGAATATATATTTTACCTAGAACTTCTAAATTTAGCATCCATAAGAACAAGTATATGGATTTTGGATAGGGTCGAAGAGTAAAATTGCACTCTCCAAACAATAGAGTGTTCAGAGTTTATTGGGTTTATTATACCAAACAAGGGGGATGCTTGGAAATATTAAGTTTGGGTTGTAAATTCTTTAACCATATTTTTGTTTCAACCTTTATCGATTCTACCTATGGTTTATATAAACATCTCAATGCACTTGGTTGATTAGATTCGTGTATTACCTTAATGTGATTGTTTCATCATAATCTTAATGGTTGATATTATAAAATGATAGGTATGGATATCCCAAATCCATCAATTTAAATAAATAAAAGAATTTATTGATATAGCTTTATTAATATCTTCCTTTTATTCACATGGTTTTCTTATTTTGAGCTAAAACTCTTATTCAATATATATGTCTTATTTACCCAAGTTAGTAGAATTATTGTCAATATATCATTTTTGTAAAAAATAAAAGAAGCACCATAGATATGTAATGATAAGGGTTTGTTGTTAATTAACTTTTGCAACTAGTTTACCCTATGCAATCATAGATGCACGAATTTTGAGCATTAGTATTAGAAAACATAGTTAAACTAATTTATGTTTTCCAGTGAATTTAAACTTCAGACTATGATATATTTCATCAAAATAAGAAGTTTAGTCTAAGTGTTCTAAACAAGATTAAATTCTCAAAATTAGTACCATAAAATGAAAAATGCAATCCTCGATTAACGTTATCGTAATTATCTATATTTTTAGTGCATACTTATAAATGACATGGTTGTGATTTTATTTTCTTTTGTTTGGTAAGAAAATAATATATTAACTTTAAATTAACAATAAGCATTATCATAAATTAGATGTTAATTGATGTATAATATGTGGTTTTCATCTTTTCACTTTGTTTCATTTTTTTTTGTTACATAGTAGAGCCACTTTGGACTCAGAGCGATTGACTCGGTTCAAACCTGTACTACTAGATTGGAAGATCAAAATTTTGGCCAGTGAGCTAATCCCAACTAGTAATAGTAGATTTTCTTTTTTAACCTGCATCACTGGATTCAATTTTTCATTATATCTTGTAATAGTAGGTTTTCTTTTTTTAAGATTAATTTGTATATCAATTAATCCAATGAATAAATATCGATATGATATGTAAATAGATGAAAATTTTATTTGATAAAATGATAAATATGTCTTAAATTCAAAATTTATATGTAAGGATAACATCTATTTTATTTATAATATTACTCTCTGGATTTTTTCTAGAGATTACAATATATATTATTGATATAATTAAGAGGCCATATAAAGTATATTTAGTAACTGCTCAGGAATTTTACATAATTTTTAATGGTTCTCTACTTGTATATCCTTGTGTAATTATCTATATACATAATTTTTTATATCATTAAATAATCATATAAAGTTATATCTATTTTTATTAAGGCATAGTGTAATAAATATTTAGATAAAGGTGCAACATATTGGTTATTTAGTTAATTGGTCACCTAGATTCTTGTATATAATGCATATTGTTGAGTACATACAAGATCAGTATATTATATATAGGATGACCTTTTTAAGATACTCTTACAACCATGAGTGTGAGTTCATCTACAAGTTTCACAACAACTGAGTCAAACATTACTCTATGGCTGGAATCACTACAAATGACATAAAAATTACATTATAAATAATGTAAATAGTGTCAATACAGCACCCCATAGTAACCACGAAAGACTCTGTCAAATAAAAAAAATTAATGTTTGAGTATTTCTTTTTATAAACATCATCTTAAGCATCCCACATCTTTTTCAATAGCAAATCGGTAATTCTATATAGACAACAAGTTACAATACAAAATCAAGTCTATTACACATAAAAGTGAAATTTAAGTAGCATAATGTACAACTTTTACTAGACAATGACAGAAAAATCATAATATAACCACAAATGCAATATTCATAAGAAGGTATGCATAATACAAAAAAGAATTGCCCAAATCATTTTCCAATTACTAGAGTCAGAAAATACTAAGAAATTGTGAATAAATATTCCAAACATTTTATTTATTACAATAACCAAGAACCTTTTTGCCAATGCCAAATAGAACGCAGAATGAAATGAAACTTTACCCGAATTTCAGTACGGATATGTGATATTTCGAAAATCTTTTTTTGGATGTCAGTTTCTCTTTTCAAGCTTCCTCCACCAAAATATATATATATATATATATATATAGAATCAGATGTGCATATGTAAAAGTCTTCAATAATATGTTAAATAAACTTGCAACTACCATATATTGTTCTATTCGCATTTCATCTCCATTATAAAGCATATTACAGGCCACGGTATGGGAAGAAGATAGTCTTTACATATCTTCTGATTTTGGGCCCATGAATGAAAGAAAGATGCAAAACCTGGAACGAAATTTTAATATCCCAAACCAAAGAGTTATAATATAAGACATTCTAATTTCAGATTTCAAGGTGTCTGCAAAAGAATATTCGGGCAATAGTTAGCATTGTAGGGATAATAAAATTTCTTAATCCATTTTCTGCATTGACATATTTAAAGATTCAAAGATCAGACAATGTATTCTTCAAGAAATCTTTGCTTTCTTTAGAAACTACTGTGTGGTTTATAATCAAATACTATAAAATGGTTGTCGGCCATGGCACATCATCATGATAACAGTAATAAAGGTAAATTAAATAAATCATATTTTGAAATGAAATAATGTATTATATCAGTAAGATTGTGAATAAATAATATAGATAGGGTAACATAGAAAAACCAATGCTAGTACAAACTTAAATAAAAGCATACACACTTCTCTCTTATGTCTTAAGTACCATTCACTTTTCAAATATTTAAAATGTTATGATCTGAGCTGTATCATGGGTTATAACCATAAAACTATGGCGTTTTTGTCCCACTTGGACCAGCACCATCAGGTGGCTTGGTTCCACTTGAACCAGAAGCTTCATCTCTTTGACCAAATCTAACTGCAGGCCCATTAGTGGGTAAGCTTAACAATTCTTCAAAGGGAATATCCCAATCACATGGCACACTTGCCATATCAGTAAATGGAATAGGTGCTCCAGTTGTCACACTTTCCATATGGGGAAGCATATAAGCCCCACTAGTTGAAATTCTTTCAGCAAACGGAAACATTTCTCCAGTTGTCCTAGTTGCCACATCGGCAGACGATACAACCGCCACAGTTGGCAAACATGTTGTTGTATTGTTGAACCTAGTCGAGCTTTGACCCACCCGTTGAGAAAGACTATCAAGACCACCAGTTAGCATACTTGACATAGGACCAGTACGGTTTAAACCAGTATTGTTGAATCTAGTCGAGCTTTGACCCACCCGTTGAGAAAGACTATCAAGACCACCAGTTAGCATACTTGACATAGGACCAGTATGGTTTAAACCAGTATTGTTGAACCTAGTCGAGCTTTGACCCACCCGTTGAGAAAGACTATCAGGACCACCAGTTAGCATACTTGACATAGGACCAGTACGGTTTAAACCAGTATAGTTGAACCTAGTCGAGCTTTGACCCACCCGTTGAGAAAGACTATCAGGACCACCAGTTAGCATACTTGACATAGGACCAGTACGGTTTAAACCAGTATTGTTGAACCTAGTCGAGCTTTGACCCACCCGTTGAGAAAGACTATCAGGACCACCAGTTAGCATACTTGACATAGGACCAGTACGGTTTAAACCAGTATTGTTGAACCTAGTCGAGCTTTGACCCACCCGTTGAGAAAGACTAACAGGCCCACCAATTAGCATACTTGACATACGACCACTAGGGTTCAAACCAGTACTGTTGAAATTAGTAGATCTTGGATCATGTGGGATCAAATCTGTCAATTGGTGTGCTCGATTAGCAGATGGACGAGCTGTGCTGCTTTCAAGATAATACTGATTTCCCTTATATTCATGAGGAATGTAATTTTTTTCCAATGATTCAATCATTTTCAATTCGTTAGAAACTTCCAATCTCAGTTTTTCCATATCAGCTGTCAATTGCTCCAGCTGTACCAGACTATGCTCCTCTGCTGGAGCTGTTTTCCAGAACATGTTCTTCAAAAAATTTACCCCGTTCTCACATCGCAACTTTTTTTCTATTTCGGCTTCCAACTGATTTTCTATATCAGATAACTGCATATCGAGGAAGCTGAAACTATTTTCACGACTAGCGTTGATATAATCGTCGTCCTGATCATCATTCAGTGGATGAATTATTTCAGCACTTCCTAGAGGATATTCTTTGAGGAAGCGGTTGGTTATTGAGTCCACACATGGGTAACCAAAAGTATATAGCTTTCCGCTAGGAGAGTAGACTAAAATTGCAATCTTCACCCCACAGAATATGCTAATTTCATGCGCTTTCTTAAACCAACTCGGTCGGCGCTTCGAAAAAGTGCTCTGGAGTTGTTGAAAATTCTTGATCTTAACCATGTTTGTCTTCTTCCTACCTTGAGCAATTCTAGCCATGGTCACAGACAAAATCTCTATGCACTTGACAAAAAGTTTGAAAGAAAACACACTTAATTAACACAAAGAGAAAATGAAAATGATGATATTTGTTTCATGACATATCATGTATTAATATAGTGATTTTATGTTTTTTATTATTTTATTTATATTATGTATATCCTTCTTTAATGACTTTTTATTTAATTCGGAATATTATTATTGTTATGTATAAAAGCTAATTAATTTATTTTATATATTGGAATAATATTATTAGTGCCAGTTTTGGATTGATTGTTTTAGAGGATAAAAGCGCTTTTCAATTAAAATTTAAATATTTTTTAAAATACTAAAAAATATTTTGACATCCAAAATCACTTTAGGTGATTTTTTCTAATAATTACCTGGATAATACTTTTTTTAAAGTGATTTTAAAAGGAATCTAAAATCACTTTAAATGATTATTTTAAAAAATAATTTCTAAGAGACTCTTAGACTATTATACTTTTTGTGCATGATTTTCAAAATTTATAAAATTTTAATTTTCTAGGTTTATCCCGTTAATGCAGTAAAGTATAATTAATTTTATCATTAGATATCCATGATTTTTTTATTTTGATTCAAAAAATATATTACATAACTTTTATAGTACAACATTATACACAACTATTGTCATTCTATCAAATTCATAACAAAGATATGAATAACTATATATATGTGATGAGACCAATCTTTTCTAACTATTGTTTCAGTGTAACAAAAAATATAGATTATTTACCTCTTTGTTTGATCAACTGAATATAGAGTATAAACACATATATAATGATTTAAAATAGAGAAGGAACATAGTATAGAAGACACTGAAAATCACATCTTTCTTTAATCCAGTCGACACAATTACCAACATTCTTATTGATGTACAAAATAATTTTTAAATGGACTATTTATACAATTTTCCTAACATGTATCTAGAATTATAATATATTTATTTTACTCATCCCAAGTATATATGGATTTACCCAAGATTATGTTATGGAGACAAACTTAGATAGAATGAAACATAGAGAAAATAAACATAAAAAACATAAAAGACACAAGATTTATATGGTTCGTCAAATTGCCTATCTCCATACAATTTCACCATAATATTTATATTTTGTATAAGAAGAACAACCCTCATTTATTTTCTAAAATATTAATTTTTTCTATTTTCTCTTACATTAGTGTCACACACTCGGTCCAACTTCCAATAGAGATGGAAAGTAATAGATAGAATTACAAACGTTAGGACCCTCTATGTATAAGATATACAACTTTGTAATAATTCTCTTAATTTCAGGATACATCATTACATGCACCTCTATTCATGTATTTATTTACATGATCTCCATGTTTCACTTCAACAATAGATTTGGATTTAAAGTCGCAATCTAATTAAACCTTCCTTGATGAGATATAATAAGAATAGTAATATAAACTTGAACCTCTTTTAAATATTCTCGTGCAAGAGTCCAAACTGGATAAAAATTTCTACAAAATTATATGAGAACCTCTCATATTCTTGAATAATGCTAGATTCCTCCACTGATTTTTTTCATCTCCTAAACCGTATGCACTAAAAAGCTCACTGGTAACTACACATTCTCTTTTCTAAAGACATCTCGCTAAATTCCAAACTTTTCCATATTACTTGTAAAGAGCATACCTCAACACAAATATGTTATGTTTTATATATTACTCACTATCTTCTTTATATCTCACCTTAGACTCTGAGACCAGGTCTTTTAAAAGAAAAGAGAAACAAAATAAATATGGAAATATAATGAACAAGACGCAAAATTTAGGTTATTTGTCAAATTGTCTATGTCCAAAGAGGTTCACACAATTCTACTATAATAGAAAAAATATAGAACTAGAAGAAAAATTCTAATTTATATTCCTCTTATACTTTTTCTTACAAGTGTATCACCCATTCTTTATATTGGGACTCACATAACTTCGTAGACACTCTAACCCAGCTCATTGTGGGGATGGAACACGAAACAAAATTACAATCTACAGAGCCCTTTATTTTTAGGATATACTACTTGGTAAACAAGAAATTTCTTTCTAGGACTCCATGTTTGAATTATACATTAGGTTTTGACCTAGAGCCACAACTCAAAGAGTAACATTCACATACTCCTTCAAATATATAAACTATAAACCATTCAAAACACTAAACTATCGAAATTAAGTAAAACAAGTTTTGTTTTCAACACATACCCCTAACATTGTTCCCACATTTCAAGTTTATTCCCCAAATTTTCAATCAATTTCCTATTGAGGGGTTTCGGGATTATATCAACAATATCATTTTCTATTTTAACTATCATCACTTGAACTCTTGTAATATTAATGCAGTTTTCTAGATAAAATGATATCCAGTATTAATGTGTTTGCTCTGGTCTAGAAACACTAAATTTTTATAAAACTATTGTTAATTTATTTCAAAATTTACATACATTCATATTTTTTATTAAATATGTGTTCTTTTAATATTCTCCTTGCCTATATTGCATGAGCAACACTTATGTTGTTGCAACATAATCAATTCAGAAGTTGATAGTGAAACGATTTACATTCATAAACAATATAATGATGTTGTTTTTAAGAAAATACAAAATAACTTGTACTCTTTAGATTATAGGGATATTTAACCCAATCACTGCCATTGAAAAATATTAGCCCCAAGTCTCAGTTTGCTAGATATATAATATACTCAATCCTAGTAGTTTCTTTCATGGGGTAAAGTATCATTTATACTATATTAATTTGATAATATTTTGTATCCTCTATGTATCTACTAATAATACAAATAATAACTTAACTATCAGGATTTATACCTTAAATATCTAACCAACCTTTTGAATAAGGTTGGATCAATAAGGTTTTCTCCAATGTTAATCATAGTTTTTCTCCTATATTAATTGGATTACTAACATCTTTCTATTCTATTTTAAAATTTTAATGCATGCCATTTACATAACCATATCGTTTGATGAATATGCTACCATCTTGCAGATTAACTTCATACCAATATAAAATGAAATCAAAGCCGATGTTACACATATGAAACTCCTTGACCATATCTTTTATCAACATATCAAATAAGATTACATTATTTCTAGTAGAAATTAAATCATCAATATATAATAAACATAACTCCTGTGAATATTTTTGGAATATTTTTTTCTACAAAAATCGATTGATGCGACGTTCCCAGACGTTGGTTCTTACTTATAAAAAAATTCTAGCAGGATTATTTTAATATTTTTGGGTAAACATCGTAGTAATAATCCAAATGAATGTAGTTAAGTTTAATTCCTTTAATGGAGTGGAACGGAAATATAGATTAGTCGTTAAATGACCTGTATAAAGTAAGTTAATTGGTTAGAATAGCATAATAAATTTAACCACTATTGTATAACTTGAATATTCTTGATCAATGATTAAGACAATTTGACTAGATTAATGATGGTTGTGTAACATCACATATGAGCTTCCTCTCAAGGCCCAAACATTTATTGTGGCCTAATAATCCTAAAATTTTGTTCCACAATTGTTGAAAATGTTCGTTATTATTTATGTTCTGAGCAGCAAAAATACACCTTAGTTGTGTTGAAGCCTTAAGTCGTACTTTATACATATCAACTACCCCGCTCAGATTTAAGGCTTATGAACAAGGGGAGAAGTCTTGAATAAAGTACTTGGCGTATATATTTCCTCATACACTTGGTTCGTATTATAATATAAACCACACACATACATAGAATACTTGGGTGACACTTGGAAATTTTGCATATGAGTTATGATAAATAGGGATCAGAATACTTGAAAATATATTCTATAAATTTGATCGTTAAGCAATGTAGTTGTGAATATGCTATAAATTTTTTTCAACTTCAAAACTCTTCTCGAAACCCCATTTATATATACAATATAGTACACGTACGATCCTACCACAGGGGAAATGTTTGCCCAAGTCATAGTTCTACAAGGGGTAGATAAGGACTATACAAAATTAAATATAATCCAACTAACTCCTTTCGAATCTATCTGTATACAAATATTTTTTTTGGATTAATAGATAGATTTGATAGATATATAAAAGGATACGTGATATATGATTGAGGAAATATATCGGGATAATAGTTTGCACACTTAATAAAAATAACTCACCAGGATCGAAGAGATCAATATTCAAAAATCTAGCATGTATTTTATAAGCTTAGAAATAATAGTCTCATGTATAAGGAATATATAAACCATTTGGAATGTAGGAAGGTAAAGAGAAATATAAGAATAGTTATAGACACGATTTCAAGTGGTTAAACTCTAGTAGCTTAGTACACTTCCTATGATCTATTTTACCTTTAGGATTTTGCTAGATCTTCCACATGAATCTCCCACGTCTCTTACATATGAGTATAAACCTTTACAACCACCTTAAAACAAACCCTTGTGCTATCACCAACACAAGTAAATCGAATGTACAATCTATACCAACAATGTTGTATCACTATTCCTTGAAGTCTTCCCATGTGTATCATAACAGAAGTAAATCGAGTATACTCAATACGTACAAAACTATTTCACACACCCATGAATTCTTTACTTGTATCTACACCTACACTAGATCACAAATCACTCTTTCATACTATATAGTAGACCACACTTTTGACTAAAGGGTTAAGTTTAATTCTAATCATCTTACCTTATAGAGTCACTGATTGGTAGATAAAATACTAAAAAGGGACAAAAAAAGAAATTACCAAGTTGAAAGGATATTCCTTTGAAACATTTAAGTTTGGTGTAGAAAATATCCACCTTTCTTCACTTGAGATTTCATATTCATTGGAAAAAGGAACTCTACCAAAAACTTTCCATGTGACAGCATATTAATTGCTGGTTTTTGAATCGTCAGGTATCTAAGTATTCTTCTTTGGGTATCTGACTTCTGCTTCGAGTATTAGTCATTCTAACATATCTTTAATGACTCTTTTCTCTACGACTATGTATTTTCCTTTCCTAAATCATATTCATTTATCAGGGGTCTCATCATTATCTTCGGGTTTCCATATATTCCTAACTCTAGTTAATGGCAAATCGTGGTTCAAGAACCTTAATATTTTGAGCGTCGGAATTCCAAACTTCTGGTTTCTTCATAGTTTTCTCCTCTTAAATATTTTCTACTAGCTGAGCCATAGGGTGTTTGGTTGTATATGTTGCTTCTTTCATAACATCTTCTGGTTCACTTTGGTGGTCTAACAATGTGAGTATTCAGTGTTATGAATATCTTTTTTACCTAGCACTTCTAAATTTGCCATCCATAAGAACAAGTATATGGATTTTGGATAGGGTCGAAGTGTAAATTTCACTCTCCGAACAATAGAGTGTGCAGAGTTTATTGGATTTATTATACCAAACAGGGGGGGGGGGGTGTGCTTGGAAATATTAAGTTTGGGTTGTAAATTCTTCAACCATATTTTTGTTGCAACCTTTATCGATTCTACCTATGGTTTATATAAACATCTCAATGCACTTGTTTGATTAGATTCGTGTATTACCTCAATGTGATTAATTCATTATAATCTTAATGGTTGATATTATAAAATGATAGGTATGGATATCCCAAATCCATCAATTCAAATAAATAAAAGAATTTATTGATATAGTATTATTAATATCTTCCTTTTATTCATATGGTTTTCTAATTTTGAGCTAAAGTTCTTATTCAATATATTGTCTTATTTACCCAAGTTAGTAGAATTATTGTCAATATATCATTTTTGTAAAAAATAAAAGAAGCACCATAGATATGTGATGATAATGGCTTGTTGTTAACTACCCTATGCAATCATAGATGCACGAATTTTGAGCATTAGTATTAGAAAACATAGTTAAACTAATTTATGTTTTCCAGTGAATTTAAACTTCAGACTATGATATATTTCATCAAAATAAGAACTTTAGTCTAAGTGTTCTAAACAAGATTAAATTCTCAAAAATTAGTACCATAAAATAAAAAATGCAATCCTCGATTAACATTATCGTAATTATCTATATTTTTAGTGCATACTTATAAATGACATGGTTGTGATTTTATTTTCTTTTGTTTGGTAAGAAAAGAATATATTAACTTTAAATTAACATTAAGCATTATCATAAATTAGATGTTAATTGATGTATAATATGTGGTTTTCATCTTTTCACTTTGCTTCATTTTTTTGTTACATAGTAGAGCCACTTTGGACTCAGAGCGATTGACTCGGTTCAAACATGTACTACTAGATTGGAAGATCAAAACCTTGGCCAGTGAGCTAATCCCAACTAGTAATAGTAGATTTTCTTTTTTAACCTGCACCACTGGATTCAATTTTTTATTATATCTTGTAATAGTAGGTTTTCTTTTTTAAGATTAATTTGTATATCAATTAATCTAATGAATAAATATCGATATGATATGAAAATAGATGAAAATTTTATCTGATAAAATGATAAATATGTCTTAAATTCAAAATTTATATGTGAGTATAACAACTGTTTTATTTATGATATTACTCTCTGGATTTTTTCTAGAGATTACAATATATATTATTGATATAATTAAGAGGCCATATGAAGTATATTTAGTAACTGCTCAGGAATTTTACATAATTTTTAATGGTTTCCTACTTGTATATCCTTGTGTAATTATCTATATACATAATTTTTTATATCATTAAATAATCATATAAAGTTATATCTATTTTTATTAAGGCATAGTGTAATAAATATTTAGATAAAGGTGCAACATATTGGTTGTTTAGTTAATTGGTCACCTAGATTCTTGTATATAATGCATATTGTTAAGTACATACAAGATCAATATATTATATATATAGGATGACCTTTTTAAGATATTCTTACAACCATGAGTGTGAGTTCATCTACAAGTTTCACAACAACTGAGTCAAACATTACTCTATGGTTGGAATCACTACAAATGACATAAAAATTACATTATAAATAATGTAAATAGTGTCAATACAGCACCCAAAAGTAACCACGAAAAGCTCTGTCAAATAAAAAAAATTAATGTTTGAGTATTTCTTTTTATAAACATCATCTTAAGCATCCCACATCATTTTCAATAGTAAATCGGTAATTCTATATAGACAACAAGTTACAATACAAAATCAAGTCTGTTACACGTAAAAGTGCAATTTAAGTAGCATAATGTACAACTTTTACTAGACAATGACAGAAAAATCATAATATAACCACAAATGCAATATTCATAAGAAGGTATGCATAATACAAAAATGAATTGCCCAAATCATTTTTCAATTACTAGAGTCAGAAAATACTAAGAAATTGTGAATAAATATTCCAAACATTTTATTTATTACAATAACCAAGAACGTTTTTTCCAATGCCAAATAGAACGCAGAATGAAATGAAACTTTACCCGAATTTCAGTACGGATATGTGATATTTCCAAAATCTTTTTTTGGATGTCAGTTTCTCTTTTCAAGCTTCCTCCACCAATATATATATATATATAGAATCAGATGTGCATATGTAAAAGTCTTTAGTAATATGTTAAATAAACTTGCAACTACCAGATATTGTTTTATTCGCATTTCATCTCCATTATAAAGCATATTACAGGCCACGGTATGGGAAGAAGATAGTCTTTACATATCTTCCGATTTTGGGCCCATGAAAGAAAGATGCATAACGTGGAAAGAAATTTTAATATCCCAAACCAAAGAGTTATAATATAAGACATTCTAATTTCAGATTTCAAGGTGTTTGCAAAAGAATATTCGGGCAATAGTTAGCATTGTAGGGATAATAAAATTTCTTAATCCATTTTCTGCATTGACATATTTAAAGATTCAAAGATCTGACAATGTATTCTTCAAGAAATCTTTGCTTTCATTAGAAACTACTGTGTGGTTTATAATCAAATACTATAAAATGGTTGTCGGCCATGGCACATCATCATGATAACAGTAATAAAGGTAAATTAAATACATCATATTTTAAAATGGAATAATGTAATATATTAGTAAGATTGTATATAAATAATATAGATAGGGTAACATAGAAAAACCAAATCTAGTAAAAACTTAAATAAAAGCATACACACTTCTCTCTTAAGTCTTAAGTACAATTCACTTTTCAAATATTTAAAACGTTATGATCTGAGCTGTATCATGGGTTATAACCATAAAACTATGGCGTTTTTGTCCCACTTGGACCAACACCCTCAGGTGGCTTGGTTCCACTTGAACCAGAAGCTTCATCTCTTTGAGCAAATCTAACTACAGGCCCATTAGTGGGTAAGTTTAACAATTCTTCAAAGGGAATATCCCAATCACGTGGCACACTTGCCATATCAGTAAATGGAATAGGTGCGCCCAGTTGTCACACTTTCCATATGGGGAAGCATATAAGCCCCACTAGTTGAAATTCTTTCAGCAAACGAAACCATTTCTCCAGTTGTCCTAGTTGCCACATTGGCAGACGATACAACCGCCACAGTTGGCAAACATGTTGTTGTATTGTTGAACCTAGTCGAGCTTTGACCCACCCGTTGAGAAAGACTATCAGGACCACCAGTTAACATACTTGACATAGGACCAGTACGGTTTAAACCAGTATTGTTGAAATTAGTAGATCTTGGATCACGTGGGATCAAATTTGTCAATTGGTGTGCTCGATTAGCAGATGGACGAGCTGTGCTTTCAAGATACTGATTTCCCTTATATTCATAAGGAATGTAATTTTTTTCCACTGATTCAATCATTTGCAATTCGTTAGAAACTTCCAATTTCAGTTTTTCCATATCAGCTGTCAATTGCTCCAGCTGTTCCAGACTATGCTCCTCTGCTGGAGCTGTTTTCCAGAACATGTTCTTCATAAATTTTACCCCGTTCTCACATCGCAACTTTTTTTCTATTTCAGCTTCCAACTGATTTTCTATATCAGATAACTGCATATCGAGGAAGCTGAAACTATTTTCACGACTAGCATTGATATAATCGTTGTCCTGACCATCATTCAGTGGATGAATTATTTCAGCACTTCCTAGACACTACTGGATTCGCGTGATTTCGCGACGACACGCGTCGTCGCGAATCCGGGATAAATCGTCGCTAATTTCGTTTAGCGACGAAATGTCGTCGCTAAACTGTCGTCTCTGTCCTGGCGTCGCTAATTTGAGATTAGCGACGAATAATTGTGATTTCGTGATTAGTTCCTTAGGAATTTACCCACGAGGATGGGCGTCGCGGATTTAACGAATTAGCTACGACATATTAGCGACGACATGTCGTCGCTAATTGATTAATTAGTTTTTAATTAATTTTTTATCGATTTCAATTTTTTTTTAATTAAATAGCGACAAAGTTTAGCGACGGAGATGTCGTCGCTAATAATAATTATTGTTTTTTATTTTTTTTTACATTTTATCGAAAATCATTATTTATTTATTTTATTTAATAGTTTAGCGACGACAAGGGTCGTCGCTATTCGTTTTTTATTTTTTATTTTTTTTTACTTTTTTATTTTTCTTTATTATTTAAATTTTAGTTTTTATTATTATTTTGATTTTAAATATAATGCAAAATTATAAATAAATAAAAATCCAAAAATACATATAAAATACGATAATTCGATTCAAATACTAAACTTGAAATAAAGTCAACGTCAAACGAGTCTAGTCAAAGTCAAACATTCCGAAATAAATAAAGTCTTAAACACACAAACCAACCAAATTAAAAAAAATAACTTAATCATCATTCAAATTGGGATCTTCTCCATCTCCTCTTCTCTCCTCATCTTCTCTCTCTTCATCTCGTCTAGTGGGCCCGGGTTTGCTGATCGGCTGCATTCCATTAGCGATTCTCATCCCGTTTAATGCCTCGAAAAGAGTCTCTGCCATGCTCGGGGGTTGACTCGGCCGACTAGAAGAAGCTGTGGGCCCGGGTGATGCGGAGGATGGATCCGGTATCGGTGGAAGATTTTGAGCCGCGCGAATCTCGTTCATCCCATCCAGAACCGCCTTAAGCAGCTCATCGTTCTCCCTGTCCGGCTGTGTAGGAGTCCTGGCTCGTTTCCGGACCGGACCAATGGTAGGCACCCAGTGTTTAGTCTTGGGTGGGTGTAGGACCTCCATGATCGTCTCGAGCATGGCATCCATCTGCTCCTGGATGCTAACTTCAGTACCCTCCGTTCCGGCCTGCACAACCTTCTTCTTCATCTTCTCCCGAAGAACACCCTGCAATTAGATTTCAATTTAAAAATAAATTAGATTAAGTAAAAAAAAAATTTAAAATAAAAAAAAATTAAATCAATTTTTTTTTAAAAAGACTTACACTAGCTCTCTCCAAACGCTGGTCACGCCAGCTATCCGTAGCCGCATCATATGAAAGGTGGTCGAAATAGCCGCATAAAGGAGGAAGATCCATCTCCTCCTGGGTCTCGTCATCTGTAAATGTTAACGGCTCTTTCGTCACCGTCTTCAGCTTCCCCTGGACAGTATACAATAACAAATTTTAATAAGTTAACAATTAAATTAAATTAAATACTAAATTATATTTTAATTTTTAAAACTTATACCTCAATAATCACCTCCCGGGTCTGTGACCAGTTCCTTGACCCCGCCTTGCTCGGAACTGACTGCTGCTCTCGATTCTTCTTGTTTATATCAGCCTGACTCTGTTACAAATAAAAAAGAAGTAGTTATAAAATTAATTAAAAAAAATGTATAAAATAATTAATAAATTATTTTTTTCTACCTGTTTCGCCAAGTCATCAAACATCTTCTTCGTCGCCTCCCAAATCACCGGGTCAACATCTGGTGGATTTTCACCCGTGTAGTAGTAGTCGTTCTTCAAATCCGACTTGTATCGCCTGTAGGCTCCGGATGTCATCGCAGTTAATCTCCTAGTGATCTCTTCCCAATCGCTTCGCCTCCTCCACTCCTCTAAATCAAAAAATTGATGAAGTCGCTGCAAAACTACCCCTTTGTTATGGTCGGGGACCTCTTTCCATTCTTTGTAGCAAGGGGGAATAGCTTCTCGAACAGCATTACCAGCCACCTGACCCACGTGTTTGCTATATGGGCCGACGAAGTTCCAGGTGCCGTCTATGACAGAAAAGTCAACTGGAATGGGCCAGCCGACTCTCTTCAGGGTCTCCTGAGCTGTCCGGATAGAGGTGGCAGCTTTCGGTCTCCTTTTTTTACGTTCACCTGTTTTAGTGAAAAATATTTAGACACTACATATTTTTTTAAGTGATAAATAAACATTAATTGAATTTTTTATTACCCGATGGTTGGTTACAATCAGCATTCGAACGTGGTGGACCCCTCGGGGGATCGTTACCCCTCCCATCTCCATCGTGACTCCTACCCAGCAGCCATCTATAAAATTTCATAAAATTACATTTAAGTCCTAAATTTTTTTAAAATTTGCAAATAAGTCCAATTTTTTTTAAAATTTGCATTTAAGTCCAAATTTTTTAAAATTTGCAAATAATTCCAAATTTTTTAAAATTTGCAAATAAGTCCTATTTTTTTAAAATTTCAAATAAGTCCTACTTTTTTTAAAATTTGCAATCAAGTCCTATTTTTTTAAAATTTCAAATAAGTCCTACTTTTTTTAAAATTTGCAATCAAGTCCTATTTTTTAAAAATTTCAAATAAGTCCTATTTTTTTTAAAAATTGCATTTTAGTCCCATTTTCTTTTAAAATTTGCAATCAAGTCCTATTTTTGTAAAATTTGCAAATAAGTCCCTTTTCTTTTAAAATTTGCAATCGAGTCCTAAAAAATGATTTTAGTTCAAATTTTTTATAAAATATGCTATTTAGTCCTAATTTTTTAAAAATTGCATTTTAGTCCTTAAAAGGTATAAAATTGCATTTTAGTCCAAAAAAAGTATAAAACTGCATTTTAGTCCTTAAACATACAAATCAAACATATTGCAAATAGGTCCCTATATCTTAAAACACAATCAAAGATCAATAACACTCTAATTATTACATTAAAATTACAAAAATCATACCAAAACCCTAATTTTTACCAAATACGAATTAAATGTTGTTATTTAACACCAAAAAATTACCAAACAACCCATAAACATACACATAATTCTCGGAATTACTCAAATCACACAAACATTCATAGATTTTTACAAACAAAAAAAAATTAAAAATAAAAAAAATGCAATTTTGATCCGGAAATTGGAACCTGATACGTAGAAATGGTGTAGATTTCGTCCATGAATCCATGCCAAGAAGAAGGAATCATACAAAATAAACACAAGAAAAAATATTAGAAATTGAAAATGAAAAAATTAAAAAAGTAGTGATTAAAATGTGTTATTGGATTGGAATCATTACCTTGATGTCGGATTTGGTGTTGTTATTGCTCGGAGCTGCTTGGCTATGGCGGAAATGGAGGTTTTGTGTGAGTTTTTGAGTGTTTGTTATGGCAGAAATGAGCTCGGTTAGGGCTTTATAGAATAAAAGATTAGCGACGACACGCAGGTCGTCGCGAATCCTGAAGTTTCGTCGCGAATCGGGGACACGTGTCGCCCCACGTACACACGCCCCTTGCGTGCCTTGGTTTAGCGACGACTACCCGTCGCGAATTTTTGGTTTGTCGTCGCTAATTTTCGTGGGCGGGAAAGTTGACCGCCCACGAAGACCAATCAAATTTTTTATTATTGTTTAGCGACGACTATCCCTTTGAATGTCGTCGCGAATAATTAGCAACGACATTCAAAGGTTGAATGTCGTCGCTAATCCATTTGAATGTCGTCGCTATTTTTTTTTTTTTTTTTTTTTTTTAAAATTTTGGGGGTTTAAGATGCTTACCCTTTCTTGTATTTTTTTAGGTTCCTTTTCACATTCTTAATTGGGTGTTCGGGTGTTTAGTCAAGTGTTTATGGTCAAACTTGGGTATTCGGGGTGTTTAGTCAAGTGTTTGTGGTCAAACTTGGGTGTTCGGGTGTTTAGTCAAGTGTTTGTGGTCAAACTTGAGTGTTCGGGTGTTTAGTCAAGTGTTTATGGTCAAACTTGGGTGTTTGGGTGTTTAGTCAAGTGTTTGTGGTCAAACTTGAGTGTTCGGGTGTTTAGTCAAGTGTTTATGGTCAAACTTGGGTGTTTAGAGTCAAAGTTGAGTGTTTAGAGTCAAAGTTGAGTGTTCATGGTCAAAGTTAAGTGTTTATGGTCAAACTTGGGTGTTTAGAGTCAAAGTTGAGTGTTTAGAGTCAAAGTTGAGTGTTCATGGTCAAAGTTAAGTGTTTATGGTCAAACTTGGGTGTTTAGAGTCAAAGTTGAGTGTTTAGAGTCAAAGTTGAGTGTTTAGAGTCAAAGTTGAGTGTTTATGGTCAAAGTTAAGTGTTTGTGGTCAAAGTTGAGTGTTTATGGTCAAAGTTAAGTGTTTGTGGTCAAAGTTGAGTGTCTATGGTCAAAGTTGAGTGTTTAGAGTCAAAGTTGAGTGTTTATGGTCAAAGTTAAGTGTTTATAGTCAACGTTAAGTGTTTAGAGTCAAAGTTGAGTGTTTAGAGTCAAAGTTGAGTGTTTATGGTCAAAGTTGAGTGTTTAGAGTCAAAGTTGAGTGTTTATGGTCAAAGTTAAGTGTTTGTGGTCAAAGTTGAGTGTTTATGGTCAAAGTTAAGTGTTTGTGGTCAAAGTTGAGTGTTTATGGTCAAAGTTAAGTGTTTGTGGTCAAAGTTGAGTGTTTATGGTCAAAGTTGAGTGTTTAGAGTCAAAGTTGAGTGTTTGTGGTCAAAGTTAAGTGTTTAGAGTCAAAGTTGAGTGTTTAGAGTCAAAGTTGAGTGTTTAGAGTCAAAGTTGAGTGTTTATGGTCAAAGTTAAGTGTTTATAGTCAACGTTAAGTGTTTAGAGTCAAAGTTGAGTGTTTGTGGTCAAAGTTGAGTGTTTATGGTCAAAGTTGAGTGTTTAGAGTCAAAGTTGAGTGTTTGTGGTCAAAGTTGAGTGTTTATGGTCAAAGTTAAGTGTTTGTGGTCAAAGTTGAGTGTTTGTGGTCAAAGTTAAGTGTTTGTGGTCAAAGTTAAGTGTTTGTGGTCAAAGTTGAGTGTTTATGGTCAAAGTTAAGTGTTTGTGGTCAAAGTTGAGTGTTTATGGTCAAAGTTGAGTGTTTAGAGTCAAAGTTGAGTGTTTGTGGTCAAAGTTAAGTGTTTAGAGTCAAAGTTGAGTGTTTAGAGTCAAAGTTGAGTGTTTAGAGTCAAAGTTAAGTGTTTAGAGTCAAAGTTAAGTGTTTAGAGTCAAAGTTAAGTGTTTAGAGTCAAAGTTGAGTGTTTGTGGTCAAAGTTGAGTGTTTATGGTCAAAGTTGAGTGTTTAGAGTCAAAGTTGAGTGTTTGTGGTCAAAGTTGAGTGTTTATGGTCAAAGTTAAGTGTTTGTGGTCAAAGTTGAGTGTTTGTGGTCAAAGTTAAGTGTTTGTGGTCAAAGTTAAGTGTTTGTGGTCAAAGTTGAGTGTTTATGGTCAAAGTTAAGTGTTTGTGGTCAAAGTTGAGTGTTTATGGTCAAAGTTGAGTGTTTAGAGTCAAAGTTGAGTGTTTGTGGTCAAAGTTAAGTGTTTAGAGTCAAAGTTGAGTGTTTAGAGTCAAAGTTGAGTGTTTAGAGTCAAAGTTAAGTGTTTAGAGTCAAAGTTAAGTGTTTAGAGTCAAAGTTAAGTGTTTAGAGTCAAAGTTAAGTGTTTAGAGTCAAAGTTAAGTGTTAAAAAACCATCAAAATGTGTTAATACAAATAAACCAAAATAAAACCTAATCACTATCATATCCACTAATAACTATGGGTTCATCATCGCTATCAACCTCTATAGGTTCTTCTTCATCACCGTATTCATCAAAGGTGTCATCATGAATTTCCTCATTCTCATCAATAACCGTATCAAAAGACAAATCAATAAAAAAATGAGCAGGATCAATCTCGATCTCCTCGGTGGATGCCAGTGGCATGCTGATGTTCTCGTTCCCCGTGCTATCCAATGGTATGCTGATGCTCTCATTTCCAGTAGGGAGTGATTCCGAACCCCATAACTCAGGACTCCATCCGGATGTCCACCAACATCGTAACTCTGTCTCACATCGTCATAAACATGCTGGATTTCATTTACTATAACTGGATCTTTACTTGCAGGGGGTGTATGTGTTTGTATCTCTTCCTCACCGTGTTTTGTCCAAACCTTATAATCATGGTTAAACCCCTCTCTTAGAAGGTGGGCCATAACATCATTGGTTTTTAATCGGCAAAAATTATTACACTTCTTACACGGACAAGACAAGTAACCGGTATAACCTCTACTTTTCTTAGCAAAATCGATAAATTTATAAACCCCAAAAATATATTCAGCATCTAACACATTCGTCGATTCGATCCAACTCTTATCGATACTCATGCCCGAACTCGATGCCATCACTTAACAACAATTTGAGTAAACTATGCGACTACATTAATAAAAAAAATAAAAATACATAATTATTACAACCTAATGAATAAAATGAATAAAAATTACAACACAATAAACAAAATAAAAAAAATTACAAACTCATTGAATGAATAAATATTACAAACCATTGAATGAATAAAAATTACAAACCATTAAATGAATAAATATTACAAACCATTAAATTAATGAATGAATATATAAAAAAAAACAAATAATTAAATAAACAAGTAAAAATATATGAGCACAAAATATAAATTCACACAACACATGCATAATCAACCAACAAATATTTAATTCATTAACCTAATCATATGGTATATCAACTTGCTAATATAATCAATTAAATACAAAGCTTAAAAAACATGAAATTTAATGGAAATACCTTGAATTGGATGGATAAATTGAAGAGTGATGTTAATTCCCTACCAAGAGAGTTGTATTAATTCACCTAATCAAAGCATATAGGAAGAATGAAACACAATTAGCATTCAAAAAAAAAAAAATTGAATTTCATGCAATTATACCTTAAATTCTTTGATGAAAGATGATATTAATGGAGCCCCACTTTGATTATTGAACCAAGAATGATGCAAGATGAAGTGGAGAAGGAATTGCAAAAAATAAAATGGAATTTTGTTGATTTTTTGGGAGAAAATCGGAGGATTATTATGGGTGTTGTGTGTGTTATGTGGGTTAAAAAACCTGCTGCAGCATTAAATAGGATCGACGTTTAGCGACGACAATACGGGTCGTGGGTAAACTAATTTAGTCGTCGTTAATCTTCAAAATAGCGACGACAAACATAGTCGCTAAAATAGCGACGGTAGTTCGACAAGGAAAAAAAATTCAATAAGAAATAAAAAACAATTAGCGACGAAAAACTAAAATATAACGACAAATTCGTTGTCGTTAATTAGCGACACAGTAAAATTGTGTCGCTAATTTCCTGTCGTCGCTAATTTAGTTCGTTTAACGACGAATTACGGGTCGTCGCGAATTTCTCGTGGGTAAACACCGCATTTCCAGTAGTGAGAGGATATTCTTTGAGGAAGCGGTTGGTTATTGAGTCCACACATGGGTAACCAAAAGTATATAGCTTTCCGCTAGGAGAGTAGACTAAAATTGCAATCTTCACCCCACAAAATATGCTAATTTCATGCGCTTTCTTAAACCAACTCGGTCGGCGTTTCGAAAAAGTGCTCCGGAGTTGTTGAAAATTCTTGATCTTAACCATGTTTGTCTTCTTCCTACCTTGAGCAATTCTAGCCATGGTCACAGAAAAAATCTCTATGCACTTGACAAAAAGATTGAAAGAAAACACACTTAATTAACACAAAGAAAAATTAGAGAAAATGAAAATAAGGATTTTCGTTTCATGAAATATCATGCATTAATATAGTAATTTTTATGTTTCTTATTATTTTATTTATATTATCTATATCCTTCTTTAATGACCTTTTATTTAATTAGTTATATTATTATTGTTATGTATAAAAGCTAATTAATTTATTTCACATAGGAATAATATTATTAGTGTCATTTTGAGATTGATTATTTTAGTGGATAAAAGCGTTTTTCAATTAAAATTTAAATATTTATAAAAAATATTATTAAAGAGTAATGCTAGATATCATTCCAAATCGCATCATCTTTTTATCGCCTCCTAAATGGATTTTAAATTAACCAATCATATGATTTCTCTTTCCTGATTTATCATTTTCTCTCTCCTTTATGATTGGTACACCTAAGAGGCGATAAAAAGGTGATGCGATTTGGGGTGATATCCAACATTACTCATTAAAAAATATTTTGACATCCAAAATCACTTTGGGTGATTTTTGTAATAATCACCTGAATAGTGATTTTTTTAAAAGTGATTTTAAAAGGAATCTAAAATCATTTTAAATGAATATTTTAAAAAGTAATTTCTAGCAGACTCTTAGACTATTATACTTATTGTGCATGATTTTTAAAATTTATAAAGATTTAATTTTATAGGTCTATCCCGTTAATGCAATAAAGTATAATTAATTTTATCATTAGATATCCATGATTTTTTTTATTTTGATTTAAAAAATATATTACATAACTTTTATAGTACATCATGAAACACAACCATTGTCATTTTATCAAATTCATAACAAAAATATGAATGACTATATATATGTGATGAGACCAATCTTTACTAACTATTGTTTCAGTGTAACAAAAAATATAGATTATTTAACTCTATGTTTGATCAACTGAATATAGAGTATAACACACATATAGAATGATTTAAAAAAGAGAAGGAATATAGTATAGAAGACATTGAATGCCACATATTTTTTTAATTCAGTCGATACAATTACGAACATTCTTATTGATGTACAAAATAATTTATTAAATGGACTATTTATACCATTCTCCTAACATGTATATAGAATTATAATATATTTATTTTACTCATCCCAAGTATATATAGATTTACCCAAAATTATGTTATGGAGACATAGATAGAATGAAACATAGAGAAATTAAACATATAAAAAATAGAAGACACAAGATTTACATGGTTCGTCAAATTGCATATCTCCATAAAATTTCACCATAATATTTAAATTTTGTATAAGAAGAACAACCCTCATTTATTTTCTAAAATATTAATTTTTTCTATTTTCTCTTACATTAGTGTCACACACTCGGTCCAACTTCCAATAGAGATGGAAAGTAATAAATAGAATTACAAACGCTAGGACCCTCTATGTATAAGATATACAACTTTGTAATAATTTTCTTAATTTCTGGATACATCATTACATGCACCTCTATTCATGTATTTATTTACATGATCTCCATGTTTCACTTCAACATTGGATTTGGATTTAAAGTCGTAATCCAATTAAACCTTCCTTGATGAGATATAATAAGAATAGTAATATAAACTTGAACCTCTTTTAAATATTCTCGTGCAAGAGTCCAAACTGGATAAAAATTTCTACAAAATTATATGAGAACCTCTCATATTCTTGAATAATGCTAAATTCCTCCATTGATTTTTTTCATCTCCTAAACCGTATGCACTAAAAAGCTCACTGGTAACTACACATGCTCTTTTCTAAAGACATCTCACTAAATTCCAAACTTTTCCATATTACTTGTAAAGAGCATACCTCAACACAAATATGTTACGTTTTATATATTACTCACTATTTTCTTTATATCTCACCTTAGACTCTGAGACCAGGTCTTTTAAAGAAAAGAGAAACAGAATAAATATGGAAATATAATGAACAAGACACAAATTTTAGGTTATTTGTCAAATTGTCTATGTCCAAATAGGTTTACACAATTCTACTATAATAGGAAAAATATAGAACTTGAAGAAAAATTATAATTTATATTCCTCTTATACTTTTTCTTACAAGTGTATCACCCATTCTTTATATTGGGACTCACACAACTTCGTAGACACCCTAACCCAGCTCATTGTGGGGATGGAACACGTAACAAAATTACAATCTACAGAGCCCTTTATTTTTAGGATATACTACTTTGTAAACAAGAAATTTCTTTCTAGGACTCCATGTTTGAATTATACATTAGGTTTGGACCTAGAGCCACAACTCAAAGAGTAACATTCAAATACTCCTTAAAATATATAAACTATAAAACATTCAAAACACTAAACTATCGAAATTAAGTAAAAAAAGTTTTGTTTTCAACACATACCCCTTACATTGTTCCCACATTTCAAGTTTACTCCCCAAATTTTCGATCAATTTCCTATTGAGGGGTTTCGGGATTATATCAACAATTTCATGTTCTATTTTAACTATCATCACTTGAACTCTTGTAATATTAATGCAATTTTCTAGATAAAATGATATCCAGTATTAATGTGTTTGCTCTGGTGCAGAAACACTAAATTTTTATAGTACAATTGTTAATTTATTTCAAAATTTACATATATTCATATTTTGTACTAAATATGTGTTCTTTTAATATTCTCATTGCCTATATTGCATGAGCAACAATTATGTTGTTGCAACATAATCAATTCAGAAGTTGATAGTGAAACTATTTACATTCATAAACAATATAACGATGTTGTTTTAAAAAAATACAAAATAACTTGTACTCTTTAGATTATAGGGATATTTAACCCACTCACTACCATTGAAAAATATTAGCCCCAAATCTCAGTTTGCTAGATATAATATACTCAATCATAGTAGTTTCTTTCATGTGGCAAAGTATTATTTATACTATATTAATTTGATAATATTTTGTACCCTCTATGTATCTACTAATAAGACAAATAATAACTTAACTATCAGGATTTATACCTTAAATATCTAACCAACCTTTTGAATAAGGTTGGATCAATAAGGTTTTCTCCAATGTTAATCATAGTTTTTCTCCTATATTAATTGGATTACTAACATCTTTCTATTCTATTTTAAAATTTTAATGCATGCCATTTACATAACCATATCGTTTGATGAATATACTGCTATCTTGTAGATTAACTTCAATACCTATATAAAATGAAATCAAAACCGATGTTACACATATGCAACTCCTTGACCATATCTTTTATCAACATATCAAATAAGATTAAATTATTTCTAGTAGAAATTAAATCATCAATATATAAGAAACATAACTCCTGCGAATATTTTTGGAATATTTTTTTTCTACAAATATCGATTGATGCGACGTTCCCAGACGTTGGTTCTTACTTACACAAAAATTCTAGCAGGATTATTTTAATATTTTTGGGTAAATATCGTAGTAATAAGCCAAATGAATGTAGTTAAGTTTAATTTCCTTTAATGTAGTGGAACAGAAATATAGATTAGTCGTTAAATGGCCTGTATAAAGTAAGTTAATTGGTTATAATAGCATAATAAATTTAACCACTATTGTATAACTTGAATATTCTTGATCAATGATTAAGACAATTTGACTCGATTAATGATGGTTGTGTAACATCACATATGAGCTTCCTCTCAAGGCCCAAGCATTTATTGTGGCCTAATAATCCTAAAATTTTGTTCCACAATTGTTAAAAATGGTCGTTATTATTTATGTTCAAAGTAGCAAAAATACACCTTAGGTGTGTTGAAGCCTTAAGTTGTACTTTATACATATCAACTACCCCGCTCAGAATTAAGGCTTATGAACAAGGTGAGAAGTCTTGAATAAAGTACTTGGCGTATATATATTTCCTCATACACTTGGTTCGTATTATAATATAAACCCCACACTTACATAGAATACTTGGATGACACTTGGAAATTTTGCATATGAGTTATGATAAATAGGGATCACAATACTTGAGAATATATTCTATAAATTTGACCTTTAAGCAATGTAGTTGTGAATATGATATAAATTTTTTCAACTTCAAAACTCTTCTCGAAACCCCATCTATATATACAATATAGCACACGTACGATCCTCCCTCAAGGGAAATGTTTGCCCAAAGACTATACAAAACTAAATATAATCCAACTAACTCATTTCGAATCTATCTGTATACAAATTTTTTTTTTGGATTAATAGATAGACTTGATAGATATATAAAAGGATACGTGATATATGATTGAGGAAATATATCGGGATAATAGTTTGCACACTTAATAAAAATAACTAAACAGGATCGAAGAGATAAATATTCAAATATCTAGCATGTATTTTATAAGCTTAGAAATAATAGTCTCATGTATAAGGAATCTATAAACCATTTGGAATGTAGGAAGGTAAAGAGAAATAGAAGAATAGTTATAGACACGATTTCAAGTGGTTAAACTCTAGTAGCTTAGTACATTTCCTATGATCTATTTTACCTTTAGATTTTTGCTATATTTTCCACATGAATCTCCCATGTCTCTTACTTATGAGTATAAACCTTTACAACCACCTTAAAACAAACCCTTGTGCTATCACCAACACAAGTAAATCGAATGTACAATCTATACCAACAATGTTGTATCACTATTCCTTGAAGTCTTCCCATGTGTATCATAACAGAAGTAAATCGAGTATACTCAATGCGTACAAAACTATTTCACACACCCATGAATTCTTTACTCGTGTCTACACCTACACTAGATCACAAATCACTCTTTCATACTATATAGTAGACCACACTTTTGACTAAAGGGTTAAGTTTAATTCTAATCATCTTACCTGTTAGAGTCACTGATTGGTAGATAAAATACTAAAAATGGACAAAAAAAGAAATTACCAAGTTGTAAGGATATTCTTTTGAAACATTTAAGTTTGGTGTAGAAAATATCCACCTTTCTTCACTTGAGATTTCATATTCATAGGAAAAAGGACCTCTGCCAAAAAATTTCCATGTGACAGCATATTAATTACTGGTTTTTGAATCGTCAGGTATCTAAGTATTCTTCTTTGGGTATCTGACTTCTGCTTCAAGTATTAGTCATTCTAACATATCTTTAACGACTCTTTTCTCTACGACTATGTATTTTCCTTTCTTAAATCATATTCATTTATCAGGGGTCTCATCATTATCTTCGGGTTCCCATATATTCCTAACTCTAGTTAATGGAAAATCGTGGTTCAAGAACCTAAATATTTTGAGCTTCGGGATTCCAAACTTCTGGTTTCTTCATAGTTTTCTCCTCTTAAATATTTTCTACTAGTTGACCCATTGGGTGTTTAGTTGTATATGTTGCTTCTTTTATAACATCTTCTGGTTCACTTTGTTGGTCTAACAATGCGAGTATCCAGTGTTATGAATATCTTTTTTACCTAGCACTTTTAAATTTACCTTCCATAAGAACAAGTATATGGATTTTGGATAGGGTCGAAGAGTAAATTTGCATTCTCCAAACAATATATTGTGCAGAGTTTATTGGATTTATTATACCAAACAGGGGGGGGGGGGGTGCTTGGAAATATGAAGTTTGGGTTGTAAATTCTTGATATTAACCATATTTTTATTTCAACCTTTATCGATTCTACCTATGGTTTTTATAAACATCTCAATGCACTTGGTTGATTAGATTCGTCTATTACCCTAATGTGATTAATTCATCATAATCTTAATATTTGATATAATAAAATGATAGGTATGGATATCCCAAATCCATCAATTTAAATAAATAAAAGAATGTATTGATATAGCATTATTAATATCTTCCTTTTATTCACATGGTTTTCTTATTTTGAGCTAAAAATCTTATTCAATATATATGTCTTATTTACCCAAGTTAGTTGAATTATTTTCAATATATCATTTTTGTAAAGAACAAAAGAAGCACCATAGATATGTGATGTTAATGGTTTGTTGTTAATTAACTTTTTCAACTAGTCTACCCTATGTAATCATAGATGCACGAATTTTGAGCATTAGTATTAGAAAATATAGTTAAACTTATTTATGTTTTCCCGTGAATATAAACTTTAGACTATGATATATTTCATCAAATTAGGAAGTTTAGTCTAAGTGTTCTAAACAAGATTAAATTCTCAAAAATTAGTACCATAAAATGAAAAATGCAATCCTCGATTAACGTTATCGTAATTATCTATATTTTTAGTGCATACTTATGAATGACATGGTTGTGATTTTATTTTCTTTTGTTTGGTAAGAAAAGTATATATTAACTTTAAATTAACAATTAGCAATATCATAAATTAGATGTTAATTGATGTATAATATGTGGTTTTCATCTTTTCACTTTGCTTCATTTTTTTTGTTACATAGTAGAGCCACTTTTGGCTCAGAGCGATTGACTTGGTTCAAACCTGTACTACTAGATTGGAAGATCAAAACCTTGGCCAGTGAGCTAATCCCAACTAATAATAGTAGATTTTCTTTTTTAACCTGCTGGATTCAATTTTTAATTATATCTAGTAATAGTAGGGTTTCTTTTTTAAGATTAATTTGTATATCAATTAATCTAATGAATAAATATCGATATGATATGCAAATAGATGAAAATTTTATTTTATAAAATGATAAATATGTCTTAAATTCAAAATTTATATGTGAGTATAACAAATGTTTTATTTATAATATTATTCAATGGATTTTTTTTAGAGATTACAGTATATATTATTGATATGATTAAGAGGCCATATGTAGTATATTTAGTAACTGTTCAGGAATTTTACATAATTTTTAATGGTTATCTATTTGTATATCCTTGTGTAATTATCTATACACATAATTTTTTATATCATTAAATATAAATTTATATGTAAATTTATTAAGACATAGTGTGATAAATATTTAGATAAAGGTGCAACACATTGATCGTTTAGTTAACTGGTCACCTAGATTCTTGTATAGAATGCAAATTGTTGAGTACATACAAGATCAATATATTATATATAGGATGACTTTTTTAAGATATTCTTACAACCACGGGTGTGAGTGCATCTACAAATTCCTCAACAACTGAGTCAAACATTACTTTGTTGTTGGAATCACTAAAAATGACATCACAATTACACTATAAATAATGTAAATAGTGTCAATAAATGTGATTTCAGTACCCCATAGGAACCATGAAAGGCTAACTAAACTGTCGAATTAAAAAAAAATTAATGTTGGAGAATATCTTTTTATAAACATCATCATAAGCAATCCACATAATTTTCAGTAGCAAATTGGTAATTCTATATAGACAACAAGTTACGATACAAAATCAATTCTAATGCACGTGAAAGTGAAATTTAAGTAGAAAAATGTACAACTTTTACTAGACAATGACAGAAAAATCATAATACAACCACAAATGCAATATTCATAAGAAGGTATGCATAATACAAAGAAGGATTGCCCAAATCATTTTTCAATTACTAGAGTCAGAAAATACTAAGAAATTGTGAATACATATTCCAAACATCTTATTTATTACAATAACCAAGAACCTTTTTTCCAATGCCAAATAGAAAACAGAATGAAATGAAACTTTACCCGAATTTCAGTACCGATATGTGATATTTCCAAAATCTTTTCTTGGATGTTAGTTTCTCTTTTCAAGCTTCCTCCACCAAAATATATATATATATATATATATATATATAAAATCTGATGTGCATATGTAAAAGTCTTTAGTAATATGTTAAATAAACTTGCAACTACCAGATATTGTTCTATTCGCATTTCATCTCCATTGTAAAGCATATTGCAGGCCACGGTATGGGAAGAAGATATTCTTTACATATCTTCCGATTTTGGGCCTATGAAAGAAAGATGCATAACCTGGAAAGAAATTTTAATATCCCAAACCAAAGAGTTATAATATAAGACATTCTAATTTCAGATTTCAAGTTGTTTGCAAAAGAATATTCGGGCAATAGTTAGCATTGTAGGGATAATAAAATTTCTTAATCCATTTTCTGCATTTACGTATTTAAAGATTCAAACATCAGACAATGTATTCTTCAAGAAATATTTGCTTTCATTAGAAACTACTGTGTGGTTTATAATCAAATACTATAAAATGGTTGTCGGCCATGGCACATCATCATGATAACAGTAATAAAGGTAAATTAAATACATCATATTTTGAAATGAAATAATGTATTATATCAGTAAGATTGTGAATAAATAATATAGATAGGGTAACATAGAAAAACCAATGCTAGTACAAACTTAAATAAAAGCGTACACACTTCTCTCTTATGTCTTAAGTACCATTCACTTTTCAAATATTTAAAATGTTATGATCTGAGCTGTATCATGGGTTATAACCATAAAACTATGGCGTTTTTGTCCCACTTGGACCAGCACCATCAGGTGGCTTGGTTCCACTTGAACCAGAAGCTTCATCTCTTTGACCAAATCTAACTGCAGGCCCATTAGTGGGTAAGCTTAACAATTCTTCAAAGGGAATATCCCAATCACATGGCACACTTGCCATATCAGTAAATGGAATAGGTGCTCCAGTTGTCACACTTTCCATATGGGGAAGCATATAAGCCCCACTAGTTGAAATTCTTTCAGCAAACGGAAACATTTCTCCAGTTGTCCTAGTTGCCACATCGGCAGACGATACAACCGCCACAGTTGGCAAACATGTTGTTGTATTGTTGAACCTAGTCGAGCTTTGACCCACCCGTTGAGAAAGACTATCAAGACCACCAGTTAGCATACTTGACATAGGACCAGTACGGTTTAAACCAGTATTGTTGAATCTAGTCGAGCTTTGACCCACCCGTTGAGAAAGACTATCAGGACCACCAGTTAGCATACTTGACATAGGACCAGTATGGTTTAAACCAGTATTGTTGAACCTAGTCGAGCTTTGACCCACCCGTTGAGAAAGACTATCAGGACCACCAGTTAGCATACATGACATAGGACCAGTACGGTTTAAACCAGTATTGTTGAACCTAGTCGAGCTTTGACCCACCCGTTGAGAAAGACTAACAGGCCCACCAATTAGCATACTTGACATACGAACACTAGGGTTCAAACCAGTACTGTTGAAATTAGTAGATCTTGGATCATGTGGGATCAAATCTGTCAATTGGTGTGCTCGATTAGTAGATGGACGAGCTGTGCTGCTTTCAAGATAATACCGATTTCCCTTATATTCATGAGGAATGTAATTTTTTTCCAATGATTCAATCATTTTCAATTCGTTAGAAACTTCCAATCTCAGTTTTTCCATATCAGCTGTCAATTGCTCCAGCTGTACCACCAGACTATGCTCCTCTGCTGGAGCTGTTTTCCAGAACATGTTCTTCAAAATTTTTACTCCGTTCTCACATCGCTTCATTTCTCCTTCGGCGAATAACACCACCACCGGAGCCCGCTTCATTTCTCCTTCGGCGAATAACACCACCACCAGTGAGCTTTAGATTTCGTTTGTGAGCAGCCATGGCGGAACCCTAGGAAGCCGAGATCCTGAGCTGTTCTCCATCTTCCAGACAAGATCCATGAGTTCGAATGGCGAGAGGTGCTCTTCTTCGATCCAGCAGCAAAATGAAGGCCACCGACACTGCTGCTGCTCCGTTCAACCGCACAACCACAGATCAAGACTGCTAATGCGATGGTGCTGCGGTGGTTGTTCTCATGCTGGTGGTGGTTGATGGCGGCGGTTGTGTTATGGTGCAGAGTTCTGATTCGAATAGTGGTCTTCGAGGTGGTGGTGGTGGTTGTTCTCATGCTGGTGGTGGTTGATGGCGGCAGTTGTGTTATGGTGGTGGTGGTGGCGGTCTGGGAGCTGGGGGAGGAGAGAGAGATAGGGGAGGAGGGAGAGGTGAGAGAATATTGATCTGAAATTATAATGGGTGGGTTTCTAAATTAGTATATATATAAGTCTATAAAAGGGTAGTAAGGTAATAGGGGTTTTGGAGTTCATGTGTTAAAAACTTTCTGAGGTCTTTAGTAAGAAGAGGCTCTAGGCGGGGTCCCTATCTTGAAGAGGGGGGTGTTTTCAAGACCCTAAGTGGCATTTCCTCGGCTTTTAATGGTCTGCTTCACGTTATGATCGATCTCATAAAAATTCCATTCCCTATTTTCATAGAATCCTTTCATCTTAGCCTTCCAAATATTCCAAATCCTAAGGAGTAATTGAGCTTCATCAATAGTCTTAAGTAACTAATCTCCAATGTTTATTTTTTCTTCTTTATTAATTTTAATTTGCATCATTATGTTAGCCCAAACCGATATACTAAAAGGGCATTGAAGAAAAATATGCTCAATATTTTTACACTCGGCTTCACACCATTCGAAACGATCATCTGTGGCACATTTACTTGAATGAAGATATTTCTTAGTAGGGATAACACCGCTGTACATTTTCCATCCAAAAGATCTTAACTTTGACGGTATGTTAAAATTCTAAACAATATTCCAAAACTGACTATTATTCTGCTTTCAGGCTTTAGAATTTTTGGCTTCTTTTTGAATAACGATATCAGTTAATGTGTGATATCATGCCTTCGTAGAATAAATCCCATCCTTGGTCTTTGGCCAAATAATTTTATCTTCATCTTAAATATTCATAATAGGAATTCTTAGGATTTCACTATTAATGTTAGGATGGAAGAGTTCTTTGAGACGATCAATGTTCCATGATGTCATATAATCATTGAAAAAATGAGCAATTCTTTCATACTTACATTCCACTGGGTTTTCAAGAGAATATCGGCTCCAATCCATTTATGTTCCCATATTTTCATATTTCAAGCCATTACTAATTTTCCATATAGCATGCTGCTTAAGAAATTGAATACCTTTATAAAGACTAGGCCAACTCCAAGAGCTCTTCTTAGCGAGTTTGACATCAAATAATCTAGTGTGAGGAGAATAGATTCCTTTTAGGACTTTGGCAACTAAAGAATTTGGGGTGTTGATAATTCTCCACGCTTGTTTGTCCAGGAGAGAAATGTTCAATTTTCGAAAATCTCTAAATCCAATGCCTACAATCTTTTTTGATTTCGCAATTTTACTCCAAGAGAGCCAATGAATTCTTTTTTTTGGTACTGGAAGCCCACCAAAAGTTTGAAATAATACCAGAGAGTTTTTTGCATAATGTCTCTGGGAATTCAAAATAGACATTGCGTAATTAGGTATAGCTTGACAGACAACTTTAATGAGAACTTCTTTAGCTCCATTTGAAAGGAGAATGGAGACCCAACTAGCCGATTTAGATAAAAGTCAATCTTTCATATAATTAAGGTTCTCGGATTTTTCTCTTTTGAGAGAGAAAGGTATTCCCAAATATTTACCAAAAAAGTGGACTTTTTGTGAGAAGAACAGACTTGATCATAGACAGTTTTCGCTGTCCCTTTACTGAAAAGATAAATGATTCATGAAAATTAATTTTCTAACCCGATGCTTGGCAGAACTCTGAAAGAATGCCCTTATTTTCTTGCTCTTCAATGTTAATAAAAAATAATGCATCATCCGCAAAAAGTAGATTAGTGAGTTTCGGGCATGTTTGGGTGATAACAATACCTTTAATATTACCTTCTCTGCATTGAAAATTAATCATACTGATAAGACTTTCCGTTAGGAGAGAAAAGAGAAGTGGTGATAGCGGATCTCCTTGTCTAATACCTTGAGATGGAAAAAAATTATCGAGTCTTTGACCATTAACTTTGATTTGAAACGAGACTGAGGAGATACAGTTAAAGATCCAATCTAACCATTTGTCACAAAAGCCAAGACTTTTAAGAGTATCAATGAGAAAGTTTCAGTTGACTTGATCGTAAGCCTTAGCCATGTCAACTTTTACAGCCGCATAATTTTTCTTAGATTTTCTTTTATTCTTCAAATAAAAAGAAACTTCCTGAGCAATTAAAATATTATTTTTGATGCCTCTCCTTTTAATGAAAGCTGATTGGGTCGGCGAAATAATTTCATCCGTAAATGGCTAAAGACGGAGTGCAAGAATTTTTGCAATGATTTTATAACTAAAATTAATACAAGAAATTGGCCTAAAATCAGCGATAGTTTCTTGATATTCACCTTTGGGAATGAGGAAAATAATGGTATCGTTAATTTCATGAAGTGTTGTGTTATGATTGAAGAAGTTAAGGACCATTATCAAAATGTCCTCCTTAATAATATCTCAATATTCTTAATAAAAGTTACCCGACAATCCATCTGGCCCTGGAGATTTAGAACTAGACATACTAAAAACCGCATTTTTGTGCATCATTCATAATATATGTGATATCACACAAGATGGAATTGAGAACCTTATATGAGTTAGACTTCTTTGTTAGAGAATAAATTCACGTAATAGTCTCTAACAATATTATTTATTTCATCAGGATCATCCGTTCATGTATCATCGCCCATTTTAAGATTAAAAATACGATTCACTTTTCGTCTATTCATAGTTTTGGCGAAAAAATAACTCGTGCTTTTATCACCTTTTTTAATATTAAGGTCTCTTGCTTTATCAACCCAAAACGTTTCTTCTTGTTTCCAAACCTACTCCAATTTTTCATATATAATTCTCTCTTTCTTCAAGTTTTCTTCAAAAGGTGGAGCGTTCTGAAGTTACGTAAGTTCTTTTTGATATTCATTAATTAATCTTCTATTATTGCAAAATGCTTTATACTCCAACCTGAAAGAGCTAGACAAGTTGTCTCTCTCTTGTTACAGAAATCATGAATGTTTTTAATATTTCGAAAATTCCCCAAGATTTACTGATAATCTTCTTGCATTGTTCATTCTAAATCCACTACGATTTAAACATAAAATACTTATTATAGGCCAGATACGATGAATCTTTAGTAAGAATGAGAGGTGAATGGTCGGATTCAGTGGCTGGTGGAACTTGAAGTGAAAAATTAGGAAACTGGTTACACCATGAAGAAGTAGCAAGACCTCGATCCAATCTTTCTTTCACATTATCATCTCCCGACCACATAAAAAACAACCCTTATTGGGAAGATCAATAAGATGGTTATTAATGATAAATTCATTAAATTTGACGATACTATCGAAGTTCAGGTCATTTTTACCTTGCTTTTCTGAGGTTCTTGAGATATTATTGAAATCTCCTATAAATAAAGTTGGGATATCCACTTTCGAATACCAAGAAGTTAAGGAATGCCATAAATTTAATCTTTCTTTTTCGTCATTTGGTGCACAGATACAAACAAGATACCACAAAAATATATTGGATTCCTCGATTTTAGCAATTACAAAAGATGGCGAAGAGTTCACGACTCTAAGCTAGATTGACTCCTTCCATAAAAGCAGTATGCCCCAGACATATAAGATCTTCCTCTAGGTTCAACTACATGAGAATTATTGAAAGCATTAAAATGACTGCAGGACTTGAGATTCTTACTCCTAACCTTAGACTCAAGCAAATACTCAATAGAAATACAATATTTAGAGATAAGGGACATAAACATTTTCTTTGTCGTGGGTGCACTCGCCCCCCGACAATTCCACACGAGCATGTTATCCAATAAACCCGACCTTATTAAGGGAAAGGCCACCATCCTCTAGAAAATTATGAGTGCGCTCATCCATCACGGGAAAACCTCGGGTACTTGTCTCCTAATTTGAACTTGAGTCATCACTTGAATTTCCCCCCAGATGGCAATCACAATCGTGGCCTCTACAATAGTAAACCTTCTCGTTCTCCTCCATAACATTATTAACCAAAGGAACATATTTACAATTATCCATCTTAGCTCTAAGTACTTTCTCTTTTACATTATAGAAGCTAGTGTAAAGTTGATTCACAAAAATTTTCATATCATTGATTCTCTTTTCCATGATATTAAAATCGTTCTCATTGAATTTCTGAATCTTATTCGGTCTTCCCATTTGAGTTGGAGCTGCAACTCTCTTGCGTTTGAGGTCTAAAGGCCATGAAAACTTCTATTTGGGACTAAAAACTCGCCTCCTTGGTTTTAGCTTCCCTCCTAAGTTAATAGTTTCGTTTGGTCTTGGAAAATGACTTATATGAACCAATTGTGAGTCTAAGGACTCTTCTAAAGGTTCAAAAGACTCAACTTCAAGATTATCATAAAACATTTTATCCTTCCCTTTATCTAACAGTTGAGTATCATTCTTAATATAGGCCTCCCTTCCATATTTGTATCCTGTGAGATTGGATAAATCAATCTGCACTTGCGAGCTTACATTTCCAACCATCATGAAATATCTTAAAGATAGTAGGGTATTTCTTTTTTGATAATTCCACATGGCCATCAAATTGAGAGATTTTATTATAAACATTCTCCAAAATGTCAGAATTTTCTCTTTTTCCTTTAGTTGACTTGGTTTTAGCTTTTTTCTCTTCGCCATTTCTCCCCATAGTATCACCTTGAGGTGGAACAACAACAGAACCAAATTGAATGTTTGAAAGAAGAGAGTTATTACCTGTGTTTGCTCTGCCATTACTATCATCATCATCATCATCATCATCCCCATCTTGTTTTCTAAAAGGATAAAAACTAATTATTTCGTCAAAATTTCCCCATTCATCTTTTTTACGAAGAACTTGAAAAACAATATCTTCATTCATAATAGCCATCTCCTTAGACCAGCTAAAGAAGCGTGCTGAATCGTCATTACATCTAGGTCTCACCATGGATGTATAGTAGGATGTTTTATTCTGGCCTAGACGTCCACAGTTGAAGCAAAATAAGCATATACTCTCGTAAGTAAAACCAACCCACGCTAAACCATCAAGTATCTGTATGTATACTCCGGTTTTAATGGGCTCTGAAGTGTCAAAGTTATCCCTAAATCTGATGAAGGTGAGCTCGTCATTATCAGCTATTAGGTAGTCTACTTCACTAATCACCAATGAATGATCTAAAGACCTCAATAGCTCCCAAACTGTTTTGAATTCCTGCGAGACATATACTCGTACCCAAACTGAGGAGGTGATTAAATGAAGATCACTGAGTTTATCTTAGCATTACTTCTCACAATGATGATATACATACCATTGACCAAACAAGGACGAATAAAGTAAAGCCTCTCCGCTTCATCTTCCTTGTCTAAAGTAATCTTAAAAATGTTGGATTGAATTTCTTCGAAAATAATCCTCCATTTAATACCCCATGAGTCTAAGACCACTTTGCAAAAAACTCCAAAATTAATCACTCTATCAAAAACAATTCTAGCAATAAAGATAAATTCTGAAAGGTTAGGTTTGATGGAGGCAGTTTTATTGGTAAGAGATAAAGATTCTAGCTTTAGAATATTGTCATTTTTTGTACAGGATAGTGGTAAGAAATGATTGGCTTTATATGCCATGTTTGGAAACATGCTTGATTTCAGAAGGTATAAAGTGATTGTGATAGATGGAGGTTTAAGAAGGATGATAAAGGTTATATATAATACTCTTTTGCTGATAGTGGAAGAAAATGGAACGATTGATAGTAGAAAGGCCACCAATATAGCTGAATAGGGGAGAGCCACTTGTCTCAAGTGTGTTAAGACATATTTATCTGATATGAAAATCTTATAGAAAAAGCTTATAATCTGTCCTATATGTAGTGCATGCAGATAAAGAATAAGAGAAGAGACACTCTTTACTTGAATCGAGATGGAAAGATAGCACGTTTTCTTTTTGCCAGGTGAAAAAAAGATGCACTAGAATCTCCTTACACCAATAGAAGGGCTTCATTTTTTCCTCTAGAATTAAATAAACCATTCTAGCCGTCAAGATTAGATTATCAAGGTAAAAGATCCTAGAAAATAGGATAAATTTGCAGAAGAGTGTACTCTTTCTTATACAAGTAAGCCTTAGAGAATGGGTGTAATATATAATCCCAATACAAGAAAAGTAAAACTTATCTGAAGGTCTTTACAAAGTTTAAATATAATATTGAATATAGGATTTAAGTCGAACAAATCCATAATAAGAGTAGCATATATGAGATCTATATAATTTATTTTCAAAGCATCATAGAAAGATAGTATAGAAGTATAGACCTGTACACAAACATATATGTATAATCGAGTAAAAAGGAGAGAAGACATACTTGTAGCTATAACCGGGTTAAAAATATATACTAAGCTTAAGAAAAGATAAACTCTAGTCATGAACAAGTTGAAATTCATCTTCCTTAAGTTATCAAGCTCGAAAATATTATTACAACTTCCGTTCTTTATAGCAGATTGATATATACCACCCCAAATATACCATCCAAGTATACCACCCATGACGTGGCGTGAATTGGTTGACTAAAATAATTAATTTAAATATATTCTTGATTGAATTAATGATTTATTGCCAACCCAATTCACGCCACGTCATGGGTGGTACGATTTTAGTTGGTATATATAAGTACTCAACTAAGAAAGAAAAAAAATTATGGATTATTGAAATCTATAAAGGAAATTAAAGTAAGACAAGAATTGTGAAAATGCTCGGCAAATATCTTGTCTAAAAAAAAGAAAAAAAAGGAAAATTAACATTATCATCTACAGTAGAATTGTTCCTCTAATCTTTTTGTTTCTAGCTATACTCATCTTTTAATGCTTTTATTCACTTTAATTTGTATCTTAATCTTTTCGTGTCCTTAATCTTGTTCATAGGCCCTATTTTGGGAGTCGTCACTTTTTCTGCTTATTGTTGGTTTCCTAAGTCAAAACCTATCGTCATTCATTCTGGAATCTGGTTCTAATCTTGCTTTTTTGGGATCAATCAAACCTTTGATGAATATTTTAATTTTCCTTTATGCTATTTTCTCGAAATTGGATGGGGTTCTCTGTATTCTACATATGCAAGAGATTCTCTTAGCCTCTTCAGTTTTTATGTGGAAACATTGGTTGGTTATTATCTTGAATCAGATGCTCTACGGGTGTAATCTGGACATGCAAGCGAATTTGTCTCACATACGAGACAAACTAAAAAACGTGATCTCGGAAGATCAAATTTTCTGGCAGCTTGCCGGTGTTGTCAGGTGTCATTGGAGGAGGGAGAACAATTGTTAGTAGATGTAAAGCGAAAAGCTTCTCTTTTTGTTGTGGAAAAATGTTAAATTCCTTAGGAAAAATCTTTTACTAATTAGGTTGAGTAGAAACGGAAATTGGAAAATAGTCACACACACAAAAAATGGAAGTGTTACAAAGCGTTTGGATGTTTTCGAAGCAACAAAGGTGGGCGTTTTGTAAAGAGTGAAGTGTATCTATGTGATGTCTCCCTATTTGTGACGATTTAATATTAGTAGGAGCCATCATTTTAGGTGTATTTGATAAATTAAATGTCGATTTTACTTATATTATTGTATTTTCCCATTTCTTGTCTTGATTTGATTATTTATTATTTTTAGAGCATATTGAGTTTAACTGTTTGTTAATTGTGAAGCTTTAAAGATATATGGTAATTAATTAGATGCCAAATCAATTCTAAGAGATAATGGAAAGAATATAATGATGGAAATTGGAGATAAAGGAAGGAAATATAAAAAAAAGGAAAAGATAAAGTTGCCAAATAAATTTGAATTCTAGCAGCTACGTCCATTAAATTGATCATAACTCAAACATAGCTGGCAATTTGGAAGAATGATCTGAAGAAACGTTGTATAGCTTACGAGAGAATGAGTTTCGATATAAAGAACGCGTCAATTAGAGGTGTATTGAAGAAGTTACGGCCAAAACAAAACAACAACATTTTATTACCTTTTCAATATTTTAGGGTTACGAATTTGAGTTGAGCTAGAAGTCCAATACTTGTCTTCCACTCCAAGAAAACGTTTTAGGGTTTCTATACCCTATAAATACACCCTTTAATCAGTAGAAACACATCCTTGGCCAATCCTTAAGACAAGATGAAGCCTACATCAAGAGAAGAGAAGTTTAGAAGGAGCTGAACACCAAATCATGCCTTCACAAGCCTTAAATTTTGTAATAGTTTTCTTTTCTTTCTCTTGTATGAACTAATTTAATTTATCTTGAGATTTAGCATATGGGTATGAACCCTAGACTTGTTTTACAACTATTATAATTTGAGATTATCATATTTAAATTGAATTATTGTTTTATTCTCTGTTTTTTGTGCTTTTATTTATTTTCTGTCTTCCTTGCGGTGTACAATGTATAGAATTACCTTAATAGTAGTTCGATGGTCACCCGAAAGAGGTGTCTAATTATTGAAACACCATATAAACGTCTAGTGTGCGGTTTAGTGATCCTGACGGGCTTGCCTAACTAGATAACCATTAGGGTATGTTTTGACCACCGATCATCATTAGAAGGTCAGTCTCATTTAGGAACCTAGTGGCGTAGGAGCACCTTATTTAAGTCCCCTTGTGATTGTGAGGTCGCCACCCTAGTCCACCCTGACGGGGGTAGGGAGGAATTTAGAATCCTAGTTATTGCAATTTTACATAATTCGCCCTTACATGATTAGAATAAACAAGGCTAGTGGGCATTACTTGTTATATCCCGAACTAAACTCTCATACTCTTTGTACTCTTCTTATTTAATGTTCTGTCATTAGTTAATTTTTTCTTTTATTCTAAAAAACCAAAAAAAAAATCTATTAGTCTTTTATTTCTTGCGTAATATTATTCTAGCTTTCATATTTGCACTTTATATTTTCATAAGTTCTCTTTAACTTTCGTAGTCTCTGAGGAACGAATTCTCTTATCATCAAAACTTGCATACGTTCTGTAATACTTGCAGTACTGTGCTAGCCTAGGGTGTTTATTTTGCACTTATTTTATCTATTATTTTATCACGCCCTAGGCGACACCACTATGAATGCTTTGAGAATTCCAAGAAAGGTGATATTACTCTCTACTTATAACCATTTCTTTGGCACAAGTTATCGACATATGGCAGATCTTTATTTCTTGCATGGTGCGGTGAGAGATTGTTCGTATCTCATCAGATTTTTGTGGATTTTCTGGAAAGCTATAAATAGTAAAAACATTCCAACACTTTGTATATCATTTACTACATTCATATTCTCTTGTGCCTATTCTAAATATGTCTTCACTGGATAAACATTCCTTAACCATTGCAACAACAAAAGCTGATAACATTAAAAAATTCAAAGTTCTTTCTTTGTGTTCGTAGGCTATCACTGATAAAAATAACAAAACAAAGATCACTCTCATTACGAGAATAATTCCAGACAAGGTGATTCCTTTTGGTGTATTCAGGAAGGTGGTCACTGAAATCTGGGGTATTCGCTGCAGAATTAATTTTGAAGAAATGGTTGAAAACTGTCAGTTGATGATGAGGAGTAGGTGAAAAGGATTTGGTTCCTTAGAACTTTCTTTGTACAGTAAATGCATGTGTTAATATATAGATGGGATGATAACTGCAATTTTTCTGACTTGGACATAACAAACTTGTTTGGCTGGGTAAGGGTCCATGGGCTTGTCGGGAACCAATGAATTATTGAAACCATGGATATGTTGGGTAAGTTCATTGGAGAAGTAGTGGAGATTGATTTACTTATGGAAAAAGTTAAAGAAATTTATTACCTACGCTTTAGGGTGAAGTTTAATACCCTTGAAGCTATTAAAGTAAGTGTGTTTATTGAACAAGTTGAAAGGGCGACATGACACTTTTTTTGTGTGTGAAAGCTTGAGATTGTTCAGTTACAACTGCGAATTGTGGGTCACAACAAAGGTGCTTGTTCTATGAGTATGGTTAGGCCAAGATGGAGTGACGATACGACAAGGTATTTCAAGTGGAGCAAAGACACAACGGTGCAAAGCAAAGATAAGGTCCAATTCTTTATTCGAAAAAGAGATAGGTGGGGAGTTTTTGATGATGTGGTGAGATTCAATCTATTTAGAAGGACTGATGGAGACAACGAATATAATAAGGATCCAGGGAGTGGTGGAAACAAATGAGTTAATAGAGGTTTTATGGTAGGGTTTGTGTTATTTCTCTATTCCTCCTAATGGTGATAACAAAGGCGGGGGGGGGGGGGGGGGGGTAGTAAGAAAGTTGAGGAAAAAATCAAAGAGAAATCGTGAAAACACATGGCTCGTTGGTGATATTTTTAGTAACATGATTAGGGTGATGAACCTATTGAAGTGAATGAAAGAAATTAACCAGAGCTTCTTAAGACCTTTCAACATGAAATGGGCAATATTGGGAAAAAGTGTTAAAGTGAATAACTGTTGGGTCCAGGGGTGTGATAAAAATCAACACTAAATAGGAGGAGCGACTACCTGCAAGTGTATGGGTCGTTCCAATTAATTGATAAGGTATAAGGGATTTCGTCTCAGGGACTACTAGGTATACCCAATGTGTTTAAAGGATAAGTAGAAGTAATTGCAAATACGAAAAATACAAGATAAAAGATATATTTGTTGGGTTTTTAATTATAGACTACTAGACGCAAAGAAATAAATTACTAAAAGATTAACTGAAAGTAAATAAATTAAAGACTATATGTTGTTGACGCAAAGATGAGAGCTATACTTGAGTTTCGCTAGGGATCCACCTAAGTTCATACATTTAGTGTTTTCGTTTAAGGGACAAGTTGGTTATTTTTTTTATTAGTAGGGACCCTACAATCTCCTAACTCCCGTCAGGATAGACTTAGGAGCTATCCTACAATATTACAAACTTTGTTAGGATGATTATAAGCTACGTTCATATGATTAAGACTTTTACCCAATTGGCTACGCAGTTAGTCAAGCCCGTCGGAATCATTGACTAATACCACACGTTTATTAATTAGCTTAGTAACTAAACCCCCTGTCAAGGTGATCACCGCCACTAGTGAATAGCCTAATTATTATAACTTATTCTAATTCCCGGCTCAACTAACATTAGTAAATAAGCAAAAATATGAAAAATCTAACTTGAATTAAATTAAGATATTCCCAAATCCAAAAATACTAAAATAAATAAACTAGGGCTTAACCTATTATGCGATTCTCAAGTATTAGTAAGTTTAGCTCATATTGAAATTAAATACAGAAAGAAAATTAATAGAATACATTTTCCTAAAAAAATAAATAAAACCTAGATAGAGGAATTGATTTGAGTTGCTGTTAGATAAAGGAGTTTATCCAGCTTCTGCTCTTCTCTCTGCCTTTTTGCTGTCTTCTGAAAGTTGGAAATATTGAAGCCTACTAAAAAATGAGGTATAAATGGATATTTATACTAAGTAAAATTGGATTGAGCCTTTATCTTATTTAATTATATGATTAAAGGCCCAAGCCCAATCAGTAATTTCTGTAACTGCTGTACATACTCCAATAAAACATATGTAACTTTTGCTTCTTAAGTCCAAATCACCTAATTCCACTTCTCAATTAGAGGTAACTCAGTGGCACAACTTTCTCATTTGAATCACCTGGCCTGGATCAACATGGTTTGGGTTCGAAATCAGCTGGAAGTGACAACTTTCCAGTTTCTTATGCTTCTCTTTACCTCTTTGAAGGGGTATCTTTTGCTATTTTGACCCCTCCTTTTGATCTAAGACTTTAAATTTCACGTATCTTCCTCATATTGGTGCTCACTAGGATCCATGAACCTAGGAACTTCATGCTAAAACAAACAAATTAATGCACAAAAGCTCTAAAAAATCCAAATAATATAATTCCGAGGGAAGAAAGTGCATTTAATCCTTTTGGAATGAATTTAGAGGTAAACTCATATAAAATAAATTAATCTCTTCTCCATTTTCGATTTTAGACGTTTTAATCAATAATTTTTTTTCCACATCTCACAATAGGATAGAAAATTTGGAAAGAGAACCATTTTAAATAAAGAATTTTCAATCTCATCTTTCAATGTGGGTCTGTTCAAATTCATGAATAGATTTTCCACGTATCCCATAAGATCATGAAGAAATTCAATTAATAATTCAATATTAATAGTTAATTCCAACAACATTAATTTCTTTAGCATCTATAGGAATTATAATATTATCCTTTATCTACATTAGGACTTGCAACAACTTTAGCAATCTATTATATGGCCAATGACTTATTTTAGTTGTGCTTGGTAAATTACTAATCACATATGTTTTTATGTAGTCTGCTTGATCCAAGACTTTTACAATGGGTATTCTATGGAACTTTACATCTTATAAACAAGTCATCGAGATATTCAATTAAATTAATATGTTTTGGATTATTGCTCCCAAACTTGATGCACAATAATATTTGTATAGGGATTATAGAATATATATAACTATTTTTGTATTTTGAGTTTTAGGTTTGTATATGATTGATTGTAAGTGGATGTGTCCAAATATTATGATGCATAATTTAATGGAACTTTTGTTGATTAAGTTTATGCATATTCGTATTTATGATATTGGATATTAGATACGAATAACCAACTTGCTTCGAACTCATCAATATTATTAAAGTTTTTATAAAATCATCTTATTTTTTTTGTTCAAAAGCAAGTTGTTATGGAATCATCAAACATGCAGTCATTTATTTATTTTTTACGGTGTCCCCAGGTACGTGTAAAACCTAATATAAGATATAACTCAAACCACAACAAACACATATAGCGCTTGATATCGTGAACTAAGAACCTCCCAGACACCTTTTTTCCACCATATATTGTCGAGGAAGGACTCAATCTTCCCCCTACCCCATGTTGCACGGTCATCCACTCGCATTAATGTCTTGTTTTTTGGCCGTCGGTGGCACAATTCTCTAATAAATAAAACCCATTGCCCTCTGCTGAACGTATTCTTCACGATCTTTATGGTTACCCATATTTGGATGCTACTCTTCAATATGATGTACGAACTTTATGCATACATGTCATAAGAGGTGAAGCCCTTAATACTTGAATTTACCCACATCCGCACAAATCCTGAGTGATGGTGTCAACGGGTTTCATAAATCGAGTTCCACTACTATTTGTGCGAAATTTCCATGAGTTCTCGCTTTAGTTAATTGGTCAAATCCTGATTTTCCTTCCTATTTTGTCACCCATCTTCCACAAATACATGCATTATATTTTTTTATCCCAATGTTCGAGATTTTTACTCATGATGATGTCTCGTCTTTTATAACAAAGTTATAGACTCACAAGATATAATTTAGTTGGATTTTAGATCTTTAATGTGTGATTTATCCCTATATTTTACGTGTTTGAGTTATTGTCTATTTGTGGATTTATACTTGTTTTTGGAGCAATTTGAGATGATTTATGTGCTAACTATTTAACTCAAATTACTGCGGAGTATACGAGGCCCCAAGATGATGCCCAGAAGTAAAAAAGATAAGGAGAAGCCCGAGTCAAGTCACAAAGAAGCCAAAAAGTCCACGAGAAGTTCATTGAAAATTGTCGACAAAACATCTACATCAACTTTGAAAATTCATGACAAATAATTGGTAATCATTCAGATTATAATCTTTCAGATCAAGGTAGCCCATGAAGTTTAGAGCGCGCACGAAAATAGTTCATAAATCAGAGCTTCTTTGAGTAGGTTATGGCCATTTTGCTATGAAGATCCAAGTTAAAGCGCGTAACGATTTGTCAGAGTTTAAATATATTATAACTAGGTTTTACATGTGCCCGGGGAGCTACTAAACAACCCAGACAAATCATTTATTTTACTTACATTACTTTACTTATGTAAGGACATGTTGAGAATTAAAGAGGTAGTAAATTTTAATTACCATTTAAGAAATAGTGGTAGAATTATTAAAAAATATAAGTAATTCTTGATTATAACTAACTAAAAATTAAATAAAATTTGGCTATTTATTTAATTTTAAAATATACACAAAAATTTATTATGACTTCCTTCACACAGTCTACTAGTGTGAAGTCGTAAACAAAAATGAAATTTTTCGAACAAACTCTTATGTCTTGTTTGGATTGGTGGAAGGGAAGAGAGGTAAAAAATTATAAAGGTAAATAAATGAAATGAAATGAAAAGAAAAGAAAATGATTATTTTATTTGAAAGTTATTAGTTTATAAAGATCAAATATCCAAAACCCAACTCCTATGAAATCCAGTTTTTTTGGCCCCACTAGAAGGTCTAGAATTTTTAAAATATACCATTTCTACCCCTAATTATAATTAATTAATTGAATATTACCTTTTACATTAAAAATATAAATTTTAAAATAAAAATAAAAGTCACGTTGAAAAAAATGAAACAAAAAGAAAAGGTAAACGTTGAAAAAAAATGAAACATAAAACCTAAAACTATATCTCTTCGCACTCGCGCGTATGGAACCAAAAAACATCTCTTCACAAGAAAGTAGCCACTAGAAAACCAATCTCCACTATCATCAACCTGACTTGGACACCAAGCCTCTCGTCTGCACAAGAAAGCTACCGCGTCTGGGGAATCGATCTCCACCACCATTAGCCGCTCATGCATAAGAAAACTGCCACCACTCGGGAATCCTTCTCCACCATCATCAACTCGTCTTTGCTACGCCATCAATAATTGAAGAACCCAATTACGGTAAAAAATTATTTTTTACATGTGAAACTTTGAAAGATTATTTTTTATATTTTATGTTTCATTGTTTTTTCTTTTATTTGTTATAAAATATTTCAACTTATCCGGTTACCCATTTTTTTCTTTACCTTAATAATTATAATTTTATTTTGAAGTATTTTATGTCAGGGTTAATGTGAAAATATGTTTTGGTGAAAATTTAAAGAATACTGTCAACTTACTTTTTTGTACTATTACCCTATGATTTTTGTACTGTCAACCCACTATTTTTGTTATGCATTGTCAATCCACGATTTTGTGGTGTCAACCCACAAAATTTAAAGGGTTAATGTGAAATTTTTTGAAGTATTTTATGTTAGGGTTAATGTGAAAATATGTTTTGGTGAAAATTTAAAGAATACTGTCAACCTACTTTTTTGTACTATCACCCTATGATTTTTGTACTGTCAACCCACTATTTTTGTTATGCATTGTCAATCCACGATTTTGTGGTGTCATCTCATTGATTTTGCACTGTCAACCCACGATTTTTGTAGTGTCACACTACTATTTTTATACCCCCAACCCACTATATTTTATTCATATTTTTAACTCTTGATATCTATTTTTTTATGTATATATAGGTTTAACAATTCAAGAAAGTGATTTGATTCTATATTATAAATTAGGAAAAATTATGAAATAGTTTAGTATTAGAATAAGATATATTGTAAATATATAAATATTTTGGTTTCAGAATTTTTGTAATATCGATTTTTTTGGTTTTCTAACTATTGTTTCATTGTAAAAAAATATAGATTATTTACCTCTTTATTTAATTGACTGAATAAATTATAGAGTATAAACACATATAGAATGATTTAAAATAGAGAAGGGTTATAATATAGAAGACATGGAAAGTCACATATTTTTTTATTCAGTCAACACAGTTACGAACATTCTTATTGATGTATACAATATGATTTATTAAATAGACTATCCATACAATTTTCCTAGCATGTATTTAGAATTATAATACATTAATTTTAATCATCCCAAGTATATCGATTTACCCAAGAGTATGTTATGGAGAAAAATATTAGATAGAATGAAACATAGAGAAAATAAACATATAAAACACAGAAGTCACAAGATTTACATGGTTCGTCAAATTCCCTATGTCCATACAATTTCACCATAATATTTAAATTTTGAACAAGAAAAAAACCCTCTTTTATTTTGTAAAATATTAACTTTTTTATTTTCTCTTAGTATAGTGTCACACACTCAGTCGAACTTCTAATGAAGATGGAAAGTGATACATAGAATTACAATTGTTAGGACCCTCAATGTATAAGATATACAACTTTATGAATAATTCTCTTAATTTCCTGATACATCATTACATGCACCTCTATTCATGTATTAATTTACATGATCTCCAAGTTTCACTTCAACATTGGATTTTGATTTAAAGTCGCAATCCAATTAAACCTTCCTTGATGAGATATAAAATGAATGGTAATAGCAACTTGAACCTCTTTCAAATATTCTCGTTCTAGAGTCCTTACGGGATAGAATTTTCCACAAAAATATATGAGAACCTCTCATCTACTTGAATAATGCTAGAGTCCTTCATTGATTTTTTTAATCTCCTAAATCGTATGCACTAAAAAGCCCAGTGGTAAAATACTCGGGCTCTTTTCAAAATACATCTCGCTCAGTTCAAAACTTTTCCATATTACTTGTAAAGAGCATACCTCAACACAAATATGTTATGTTTCCTATATTACTCACCATTTTCTTTATATCTCAGCTAAGATTCCGAGACCAGTTCTTTCAAAGAAAAAATAAATAGAATAAATATAAAAATATAATGCACAAGACACAAAATTTAGGTTATTTGTCAGATTGTCTCTGTCCAAAGAGGTTCACACAATTCCACTATGATAGTAAAAATATTTAACTAGAAGAAAAACTCTAATTTATATTCTAAAAGAATCACTCTTATACTTTTCTTACAAGTGTATCACCCATTCTTTATATTGGGACTCACACAACTTCGTAGACACTCTAACCCAACTCATAGTGGGGATGGAACAGGAAAAAAATACAATCTACGAAGCCCTTTATTTTTAGGATATACTACTTGGTAAACAATAAATATCTTCCTTGGACTCCATGTTTGAATTATACATTAGGTTTGGACCAAGAGCCACAACTCAAAGAGTAACATTCACATACTCTTTCAAATATATAAACTATAAAAATACTCAAAACGCTAACTATCTAAATTAAGTGAAACAAGTTTTATTTTCAACACGTACCCGTAACATTGTTCCCGCATTTCAAGTTTACTCCCCAACTTTTCAATCAATTCCCTATCGAGGGGTTTTGGGATTTTATCAACAATTTCATATTCTATTTTCACTATCATCATTTGAACTCTTATAATAGTAATGCAATTTTCTAAATAAAATGATATCAAGTATTAATGTGTTTGCTCTAGTCTTAAAACACCAGATTTTTATAGTACCATTGTTGATTTATTTCCAAAAACCATACATATTCATATTTTGTATCGAATAGGTACACTTTTAATAGTCTCCTTGCCAATATTGCATGACCATCACTTATGTTGTTTCAACATAATCACTTCACAAGTTGATAGTGAAACTATTTTCATTCATAATTAAGTTCACGATGTTGTTTATAATAAAATACAAAATAACCTGTACTCTTTAGATCATAGGGATATTTAACCCAATCATTACCATTATATCATATTAGCCCCAAATCTCGGTTTGCTAAATATAACGTACCCAACCCTACTAGTTTATTTCATGTGGTAGAGTATCACTTATACTATATTAATTTGATAATATTTTGTATCCTCTATGTATCCACTAATAAGACAAATAATAAATAAAATATCAGGATTTATGCATGGTTAATACCTTAAACATCCAACCAACCTTTTGAATAAGGTTGGATCAATAAGGGTTTCTCCAATGCTGTTCGTATTTTTTCTCTTATATCAATTGGATTACTGACATCTTTATATTATATCTTAAACTATGTAAGCATGCCATTTACATAACCATATTGTTTGATGAATATACCACCATCTTGTAGATTAACTTCAATACCATGATAAAAATACATCGAAACCGATTTTATACACATGAAACTCCTTGACCATATCCTTTAATAACATATCAAAAAATTTAACATTATTTTTAGTAAAAATTAAATCATCAATATATAAGAACATAAGAACACAATAACACATGCAACATACCCATGTGGATATTTTTGGAATCTATTTTTCTATAGATATCGATTGATACGACGTTCCAAGACGTTGGTTCTTGCTTATATAAAAAATCTAGCAGGATTATTTGAATATTTTAGGGTAAACATCGTAGATATAAGCCAAATCAATATAGTTAAGTTTAATTTCCTTTAATAGAGTGGAATAGAAATATAGAGTAGTCGTTAAATGACCAGTATAAGGTAAGTTAATTGGTTAGAAGTGCATAATTAATTTAACCACTATCGTATAACTTGCATGGTCTTGATCAATGATTAAGACAGTTTGACTAGATTAATGATGGTTGTGTAACATCACATATAAGTCTTGTGGCCTAATCATCCTAACATTTTTTTCCACAATTGTTGACAAAGGCCGTTATTATATATGTTCAAGGTAGCGATAATACACCTTCGTTGTGTTTAATCCTTTAGTCGTGCTTAATACATATCAACTACCCCCCCAGATTTAAGGCTTATGAACAAGGTGAGAAGTCTTGAATCAACTACTTGGAGTATATATTTCGTCATACACTTGGTTTGTATTCTAATATAAACCCCACACATACATAAAATACTTGGGTGACACTTGGAAATTTTGCATATGAGTTATGATAAATAGGGACCACAATACTTGAGAATATAGAACCTTGATTTGATACTTGTGAATATGATATCACTTTTTTTAACTTCGAAACTCCTCTCGAAACCCAATCTATATATACAATATAGTATACTTACAATCCTCCCACAAGGAAAAATATTTGCCTAAGACATAGTCTTATAAGGGGTAGATATGGACCATACAAAATTAAATCTAATCCAACTAACTCATTTCATACAAATAAATTTTTTTTTGGATTAATAGATAGATTTGATATATATACAAAAGGATACATGATATATGATTGAGAAAATATAGCAGGATCATAGTTTGCACACTTAATAAAAATATATAACCAAGATCGAAGAGATAAATATTCAAACATCTAGCATGTAATTTATAAGCTTAGAAATGATAATATCATGTATAAGGAATATACACAACATTTGGAATGTAGGAAGATAAAGAGAAATAGAAGAATAGTTATAAACACAATTTGAAGTGGTTGAAATCTAGAACCTTAGTTCATTACCTATGATCTATTTCACCCTTAGGATTTTGCTAGATCTTCCACATAAATCTCCCATGTCTCTTACATATGAGTAAAAACCTCTACAATAATCTTAAAAAACACCCTTGTACTATCACCAACACAAGTAAATCGACAGTACAATCAATACAAACAATGTTGTATCATAAGTCCTTGAAGTCTTCTCATGTGTATCACAACAGAAGTAAACTGAGTATACTGGATACTTGCCAAACTATTTCACACACCCATTAATATTATTTACTCGTGTCTACACCTACACTAGATTACAAATCACTCTTTCATACTATATTGTAGATCACACTTTTGACTAAAGGGTGTAAATTTAATTCTAATCATCTTACCTGTTAGAGTCATTGATTAATAGATAAAATACTAAAAAAGGACAGAAAAAACAATTACCAAGTTGCATATTTCCTCCTGATTTATTTTTATACTCTCTTAGTGATATTATTTTGAATCATTTAAGTTTGGTGTAGAAAATATCCACCTTTCTTAACTTGAGATCTCATATTCATAGGAAAATAGACCTCTGCCAAAAAATTTCCATGTTACAACATATTAATTGATGGTTTTTTAATCGTCAGGTATCTAAGTATTCTTCTTTGGGTATCTGACTTCTGCTTCGAGTATTAGTCATTTTTGACATATCTTTAACGACTCTTTTCTCTACGACTATGTATTTTCCTTTCTTAAATCACATTCATTTATCAGGGTTTCATCTTTATTTTCGGGTTTCCATATAATCCTAACTCATGTGAATATTTTTGGAAATTTTTTCTACAAATATCGGTTGATGCGATGTTCCCAGACGCTGGTTCTTACTTATAAAAAAATTCTAGCTGGATTATTTGAATATTTTTGGATAAACATCGTAGATATAAGCCAAATGAATGTAGTTAAGCTTAATTTCCTTTAATGGAGTGGAACGGAAATATAGATTAGTCGTTAAATGGCCTGTATAACGTAAGTAAATTGGTTAGAATAGCATAATAAATTTAACCACTATTGTATAACTTGAATATTCTTGATCAATGATTAAGACAATTTGACTAGATTAATGATGGTTGTGTAACATCACATATGAGCTTCCTCTCAAGGCCCAATCATTTATTGTGGCCTAATAATCCTAAAATTTTGTTCCACAATTGTTCAAAATGGTCGTTATTATTTATGTTCAAAGTAGCAAAAATACACCTTAGTTGTGTTGATGCCTTAAGTCGTACTTTATACATATCAACTACCCCGCTCAGATTTAAGGCTTATGAACAAGGCGAGAAGTCTTGAATAAAGTACTTGGCATATATATTTCCTCATACACTTGGTTCGTATTCTAATATAAACCCCTCACATACATAGAATACTTGGGCGACACTTGGAAATTTTGCATGTGAGTTATGATAAATAGGGATCAGAATACTTGAGAATATATTCTACAAATTTGACCGTTAAGCAACGTAGTTGTGAATATGATATAATCTTTTTTCAACTTCAAAACTCTTCTCGAAACCCCATCTATATATACAATATAGTACACGTACGATCCTCCCAGAAGGGAAATGTTTGCCCAAGTCATAGTTCTACAAGGGTTAAATATGGACTATAAAAAATTAAGTATAATCCAACTAACTCATTTCGAATCTATCTGTATACAAATAATTTTTTTGGATTAATAGATAGATTTGATAGATATATAAAAGGACGTGATATATGATTGAGGAAATATATCGGGATAATAGTTTGCACACTTAATAAAAATAACTAACCAGGATCGAAGAGATAAATATTCAAAAATCTAGCATGTATTTTATAAGCTTAGAAATAATAATCTCATGTATAAGGAATATATAAACCATTTGGAATGTAGGAAGGTAAAGAGAAATAGAAGAATAGTTATAGACACGATTTCAAGTGGTTAAACTCTAGTAGCTTAGTACACTGCCTATGATCTATTTTAACTTTAGGATTTTGCTAGATCTTCCACATGAATCTCCCATGTCTCTTACATATGAGTATAAACCTTTACAACCACCTTAAAACAAACCCTTGTGCTATCACCAACACAAGTAAATCGAATGTACAATATATACTAACAATGTTGTATCACTAGTCCTTGAAGTCTTCCCATGTGTATCATAACAGAAGTAAACCGAGTATACTCAATACGTACAAAACTATTTCACACACCCATGAATTCTTTACTCGTGTCTACACCTACACTAGATCACAAATCACTCTTTCATACTATATAGTAGACCACACTTTTGACTAAAAGGTTAAGTTTAATTCTAATCATCTTACCGGTTAGAGTCACTAGTTGGTAGATAAAATACTAAAACGGGACAAAAAAAGAAATTACCAAGTTGTAAGGATATTCTTTTGAAACATTTAAGTTTGGTGTAGAAAATATCCACCTTTCTTTACTTGAGATTTCATATTCATAGGAAAAAGGACCTCTGCCAAAAATTTTCCATGTGACAGCATATTAATTGTTGGTTTTTGAATCGTCAGGTATTTAAGTATTCTTCTTTGGGGTCTGAATTCTGCTTCGAGTATTAGTAATTCAAACATAACTTTATCGACTCTTTTCTCTACGACTATGTATTTTCCTTTCTTAAATCGTATTAATTTATCAGGGGTCTCATCATTATCTTCGGGTTTTCATATAATCGTAACTCTAGTTAATGGAAAATCGTGGTTCAAGTACCTTTGAGCTTCGGAATTTCAAACTTCTGGATTCTTGATAGTTTTCTCCTCTTAGTTATTCTGTATTAGCTGACCCATCGGGTGTTTGGTTGTATATGTTTCTTCTTTCATAACATCTCCTGGTTCACTTTGGTGGTCTAACAATGCGAGTATTCAGTTGTATGAATATCTATTTTACCTAGAACTTCTAAATTTAGCATCCATAAGAACAAGTATATGGATTTTGGATAGGGTCGAAGAGTAAAATTGCACTCTCCAAACAATAGAGTGTTCAGAGTTTATTGGGTTTATTATACCAAACAAGGGGGATGCTTGGAAATATTAAGTTTGGGTCGTAAATTCTTTAACCATATTTTTGTTTCAACCTTTATCGATTCTACCTATGGTTTATATAAACATCTCAATGCACTTGGTTGATTAGATTCGTGTATTACCTTAATGTGATTGATTCATCATAATCTTAATGGTTGATATTATAAAATGATAGGTATGGATATCCCAAATCCATCAATTTAAATAAATAAAAGAATTTATTAATAAAGCTTTATTAATATCTTCCTTTTATTCACATGGTTTTCTTATTTTGAGCTAAAACTCTTATTCAATATATATGTCTTATTTACCCAAGTTAGTAGAATTATTGTCAATATATCATTTTTGTAAAAAATAAAAGAAGCACCATAGATATGTAATGATAAGGGTTTGTTGTTAATTAACTTTTGCAACTAGTCTACCCTATGCAATCATAGATGCACGAATTTTGAGCATTAGTATTAGAAAACATAGTTAAACTAATTTATGTTTTCCAGTGAATTTAAACTTCAGACTATGATATATTTCATCAAAATAAGAAGTTTAGTCTAAGTGTTCTAAACAAGATTAAATTCTCAAAATTAGTACCATAAAATGAAAAATGCAATCCTCGATTAACGTTATCGTAATTATCTATATTTTTAGTGCATACTTATAAATGACATGGTTGTGATTTTATTTTCTTTTGTTTGGTAAGAAAAGAATATATTAACTTTAAATTAACAATAAGCATTATCATAAATTAGATGTTAATTGATGTATAATATGTGGTTTTCATCTTTTCACTTTGTTTCATTTTTTTTGTTACATAGTAGAGCCACTTTGGACTCAGAGCGATTGACTCGGTTCAAACCTGTACTACTAGATTGGAAGATCAAAACCTTGGCCAGTGAGCTACTAGTAATAGTAGATTTTCTTTTTTAACCTGCATCACTGGATTCAATTTTTCATTATATCTTGTAATAGTAGGTTTTCTTTTTTAAGATTAATTTGTATATCAATTAATTTAATGAATAAATATCGATATGATATGCAAATAGATGAAAATTTTATTCGATAAAATGATAAATATGTCTTAAATTCAAAATTTATATGTGAGGATAACATCTATTTTATTTATAATATTACTCTCTGGATTTTTTCTAGAGATTACAATATATATTATTGATATAATTAAGAGGCCATATAAAGTATATTTAGTAACTGCTCAGGAATTTTACATAATTTTTAATGGTTTTCTACTTGTATATCCTTGTGTAATTATCTATATACATAATTTTTTATATCATTAAATAATCATATAAAGTTATATCTATTTTTATTAAGGCATAGTGTAATAAATATTTAGATAAAGGTGCAACATATTGGTTGTTTAGTTAATTGGTCACCTAGATTCTTGTATATAATGCATATTGTTGAGTACATACAAGATCAGTATATTATATATAGGATGACCTTTTTAAGATATTCATACAACCATGAGTGTGAGTTCATCTACAAGTTTCACAGCAACTGAGTCAACCATTACTCTGTGGCTGGAATCACTACAAATGACATAAAAGTTACATTATAAATAATGTAAACAGTGTCAATACAGCACCCCATAGTAACCACGAAAGGCTCTGTCAAATAAAAAAAATTAATGTTTGAGTATTTCTTTTTATAAACATCATCTTAAGCATCCCACATCTTTTTCAATAGCAAATCGGTAATTCTATATAGACAACAAGTTACAATACAAAATCAAGTCTATTACACGTAAAAGTGAAATTTAAGTAGCATAATGTACAACTTTTACTAGACAATGACAGAAAAATCATAATATAACCACAAATGAAATATTCATAAGAAGGTATGCATAATACAAAAAAGAATTGCCCAAATCATTTTCTAATTACTAGAGTCAGAAAATACTAAGAAATTGTGAATAAATATTCCAAACATTTTATTTATTACAATAACCAAGAACCTTTTTTCCAATGCCAAATAGAACGCAGAATGAAATGAAACTTTACCCGAATTTCAGTACGGATATGTGATATTTACAAAATCTTTTTTTGAATGTCAGTTTCTCTTTTCAAGCTTCCTCCACCAATATATATATATATATATATATATATAGAATCAGATGTGCATATGTAAAAATCTTCAGTAATATGTTAAATAAACTTGCAACTACCAGATATTGTTCTATTCGCATTTCATCTCCATTATAATATAAGACATTCTAATTTCAGATTTCAAGGTGTTTGCAAAAGAATATTCGGGCAATAGTTAGCATTGTAGGGATAATAAAATTTCTTAATCCATTTTCTGCATTGACATATTTAAAGATTCAAAGATCAGACAATGTATTCTTCAAGAAATCTTTGCTTTCATTAGAAACTACTGTGTGGTTTATAATCAAATACTATAAAATGGTTGTCGGCCATGGCACATCATCATGATAACAGTAATAAAGGTAAATTAAATACATCATATTTTGAAATGAAATAATGTATTATATCAGTAAGATTGTGAATAAATAATATAGATAGGGTAACATAGAAAAACCAATGCTAGTACAAACTTAAATAAAAGCATACACACTTCTCTCTTATGTCTTAAGTACCATTCACTTTTCAAATATTTAAAATGTTATGATCTGAGCTGTATCATGGGTTATAACCATAAAACTATGGCGTTTTTGTCCCACTTGGACCAGCACCATCAGGTGGCTTGGTTCCACTTGAACCAGAAGCTTCATCTCTTTGACCAAATCTAACTGCAGGCCCATTAGTGGGTAAGCTGAACAATTCTTCAAAGGGAATATCCCAATCACATGGCACACTTGCCATATCAGTAAATGGAATAGGTGCTCCAGTTGTCACACTTTCCATATGGGGAAGCATATAAGCCCCACTAGTTGAAATTCTTTCAGCAAACGGAAACATTTCTCCAGTTGTCCTAGTTGCCACATCGGCAGACGATACAACCGCCACAGTTGGCAAACATGTTGTTGTATTGTTGAACCTAGTCGAGCTTTGACCCACCCGTTGAGAAAGACTATCAAGACCACCAGTTAGCATACTTGACATAGGACCAGTACGGTTTAAACCAGTATTGTTGAACCTAGTCGAGCTTTGACCCACCCGTTGAGAAAGACTATCAGGACCACCAGTTAGCATACTTGACATAGGACCAGTACGGTTTAAACCAGTATTGTTGAACCTAGTCGAGCTTTGACCCACCCGTTGAGAAAGACTAACAGGCCCACCAATTAGCATACTTGACATACGACCACTAGGGTTCAAACCAGTACTGTTGAAATTAGTAGATCTTGGATCATGTGGGATCAAATCTGTCAATTGGTGTGCTCGATTAGCAGATGGACGAGCTGTGCTGCTTTCAAGATAATACTGATTTCCCTTATATTCATGAGGAATGTAATTTTTTTCCAATGATTCAATCATTTTCAATTCGTTAGAAACTTCCAATCTCAGTTTTTCCATATCAGCTGTCAATTGCTCCAGCTGTACCAGACTATGCTCCTCTGCTGGAGCTGTTTTCCGGTACATGTTCTTCAAAAAATTTACCCAGTTCTCACATCGCAACTTTTTTTCTACTTCAGCTTCCAACTGATTTTCTATATCAGATAACTGCATATCAAGGAAGCTGAAACTATTTTCACGACTAGCGTTGATATAATCGTCGTCCTGATCATCATTCAGTGGATGAATTATTTCAGCACTTCCTAGAGGATATTCTTTGAGGAAGCGGTTGGTTATTGAGTCCACACATGGGTAACCAAAAGTATATAGCTTTCCGCTAGGAGAGTAGACTAAAATTGCAATCTTCACCCCACAGAATATGCTAATTTCATGCGCTTTCTTAAACCAACTCGGTCGGCGCTTCGAAAAAGTGCTCTGGAGTTGTTGAAAATTCTTGATCTTAACCATGTTTGTCTTCTTCCTACCTTGAGCAATTCTAGCCATGGTCACAGACAAAATCTCTATGCACTTGACAAAAAGTTTGAAAGAAAACACACTTAATTAACACAAAGAGAAAATGAAAATGATGATATTTGTTTCATGACATATCATGTATTAATATAGTGATTTTATGTTTTTTATTATTTTATTTATATTATGTATATCCTTCTTTAATGATCTTTTATTTAATTCGTAATATTATTATTGTTATGTATAAAAGCTAATTAATTTATTTTATATATTGGAATAATATTATTAGTGCCAGTTTCGGATTGATTGTTTTAAAGGATAAAAGCGCTTTTCAATTAAAATTTAAATATTTTTAAAAATACTAAAAAATATTTTGACATCCAAAATCACTTTAGGTGATTTTTTCTAATAATTACCTGGATAATACTTTTTTTAAAGTGATTTTAAAAGGAATCTAAAATCACTTTAAATGATTATTTTAAAAAATAATTTCTAAGAGACTCTTAGACTATTATACTTTTTGTGCATGATTTTCAAAATTTATAAAATTTTAATTTTCTAGGTTTATCCCGTTAATGCAGTAAAGTATAATTAATTTTATCATTAGATATCCATGATTTTTTTATTTTGATTCAAAAAATATAGAGATAAATCCCCATATAGTCCTAGAACATAACTATACACCCTCATCAAGTCCCACCCCTGTTTTTTGACCATACACGTCCAACCTTTTTTTTTGTATTCCTGCATTACCCTCACTCGTTATATTAGCATATCATATCATCCCATTATATCCGCTGGTAACTGAATCCTTTAAGATAGCAAGAATATTTAATTCCTTCATTTTAGCTACTTTGTTATGGTAAATTGCTAAACGTTTCACCATCTCAAATCCTTCACACATACCACCATTAAAAAATCCTCCGCCACCACCAGATGCTTCGAACAAGAACTCCGATCCACCACCGCCATTTCCGGCCATCTACAACGACCTCCGAGCAGCAGACCCCACTCATCTCACTCCTCCTCTTCGAACCACGAACAGCAATGAAGGCCACCATCCCGATGCCGCTCTCAGCCGCCCCTCTGCTAGTCCGTGACCCCGATCAACACACCCAACTCCGGCCACATCAATCACGACACTGTTATGATGGTTTGTGTTGAATTGATGGGTGGGTTATTGGCTTTGTTATGATGTTGTGTTAATTTAATTTGGTGGGTTATTCATTTGGTCAGTCACTGTTCTTTATATTCTTCATCAACGTATCAGGTCTGTGTTGAATTGATGGGTGGGTTATTGGCTTCGTTACGATGGTGTGTTAATTTAATCTGGTGGGTTGTTCATTTGGTCAGCCACTGTTCTTTATAGTCTTCATCAACGTATCAGGTTTGTGTTGAATTGATGGGTGGGTTATTGGCTTTGTTATGATGGTGTGTTAATTTAATCTGGTGGGTTATTCATTTGGTCAGCCACTGTTCTTTATATTCTTCATCAACGTATCAGGTCTGTGTTGAATTGATGGGTGGGTTATTGGCTTCGTTACGATGGTGTGTTAATTTAATCTGGTGGGTTGTTCATTTGGTCAGCCACTGTTCTTTATAGTCTTCATCAACGTATCAGGTCTGTGTTGAATTGATGGGTGGGTTATTGGCTTCGTTACGATGGTATGTTAGTTTAATCTGGTGGGTTATTCATTTGGTTTGGTTGACTGACAGGTCGGAAGGGTGGGTTATTCGCTTTATTATGGAAGTGTGATAGTTTATATCAACGGGTTATTCATGTAGTTTTTTTTGTATTTTCCTATGGAAGGAGACGATGATTTGTGAAATGAATTTATGAATTTAATTAATTAATTTAAATTTGATTAGCATTGAATCAGAAAAGTGTGGAATTATTTAGTTTTTTTAATTAATTTAATTTGATTAGTATTGAATCAGGGAATTTGTTTATGGTAACAAATCTGCCATCAATTGGTTAGTAAAGGTATTTCGGTATTTTTAGGTGGGTTGGACCTGATGGGCAACTGACAATAGTCTGTGGACTTCCTGAGTTAATCACCCAAAAATATATTACATAACTTTTATAGTACAACATTATACACAACTATTGTCATTCTATCAAATTCATAACAAAGATATGAATAACTATATATATATGTGATGAGACCAATCTTTTCTAACTATTGTTTCAGTGTAACAAAAAATATAGATTATTTACCTCTTTGTTTGATCAACTGAATATAGAGTATAAACACATATATAATGATTTAAAATAGAGAAGGAACATAGTATAGAAGACACTGAAAATCACATCTTTCTTTAATCCAGTCGACACAATTACCAACATTCTTATTGATGTACAAAATAATTTTTAAATGGACTATTTATACAATTTTCCTAACATGTATCTAGAATTATAATATATTTATTTTACTCATCCCAAGTATATATGGATTTACCCAAGATTATGTTATGGAGACAAACTTAGATAGAATGAAACATAGAGAAAATAAACATAAGAAACATAAAAGACACAAGATTTACATGGTTCGTCAAATTGCTATTGTCCATACAATTTCACCATAATATTTAAATTTTGAATAAGAAGAACAACCCTCTTTTATTTTCTAAAATATTAATTTTTCTATTTTCTCTTACATTAGTGTCACACACTCAGTCCAACTTCTAATGAAGATGGAAAGTAATAAATAGAATTACAAACCTTAGGACCCTCTATGGATAAGATATACAACTTTGTAATAATTCTCTTAATTTCAGGATACATCATTACATTCAGGAAGGTGGTCACTGAAATCTGGGGTATTCGCTGCAGAATTAATTTTGAAGAAATGGTTGAAAACTGTCAGTTGATGATGAGGAGTAGGTGAAAAGGATTTGGTTCCTTAGAACTTTCTTTGTACATGTGTTAATATATAGATGGGATGATAACTGCAATTTTTCTGACTTGGACATAACAAACTTGTTTGGCTGGGTAAGGGTCCATGGGCTTGTCGGGAACCAATGCATTATTGAAACCATGGATATGTTGGGTAAGTTCATTGGAGAAGTAGTGGAGATTGATTTACTTATGGAAAAAGTTAAAGAAATTTATTACCTACGCTTTAGGGTGAAGTTTAATACCCTTGAAGCTATTAAAGTAAGTGTGTTTATTGAACAAGTTGAAAGGGCGACATGACTCTTTTTTTGTGTGTAAAAGCTTGAGATTGTTCAGTTACAACTGCGAATTGTGGGTCACAACAAAGGTGCTTGTTCTATGAGTATGGTTAGGCCAAGATGGAGTGACGATACGACAAGGTATTTCAAGTGGAGCAAAGACACAACGGTGCAAAGCAAAGATAAGGTCCAATTCTTTATTCGAAAAAGAGATAGGTGGGGAGTTTTTGATGATGTGGTGAGATTCAATCTATTTAGAAGGACTGATGGAGACAACGAATATGATAAGGATCCAGGGAGTGGTGGAAACAAATGAGTTAATAGAGGTTTTATGGTAGGGTTTGTGTTATTTCTCTATTCCTCCTAATGGTGATAATAAAGGCGGGCGGGGGGGTAGTAAGAAAGTTGAGGGAAAAAATCAAAGAGAAATCGTGAAAACACATGGCTCGTTGGTGATATTTTTAGTAACATGATTAGGGTGATGAACCTATTGAAGTGAATGAAAGAAATTAACCAGAGCTTCTTAAGACCTTTCAACATGAAATGGGCGATATTGGGAAAACGTGTTAAAGTGAATAACTGTTGGGTCCAGGGGTGTGATAAAAATCAACACTAAATAGGAGGAGCGACTACCTGCAAGTGTATGGGTCGTTCCAATTAATTGATAAGGTATAAGGGATTTCGTCTCAGGGACTACTAGGTATACCCAATGTGTTTAAAGGATAAGTAGAAGTAATTGCAAATACGAAAAATACAAGATAAAAGATATATTTGTTGGGTTTTTCAATTATAGACTACTAGACGCAAAGAAATAAATTACTAAAAGATTAACTGAAAGTAAATAAATTAAAGACTATATGTTGTTGACGCAAAGATGAGAGCTATACTTGAGTTTCGCTAGGGATCCACCTAAGTTCATACATTTAGTGTTTTCGTTTAAGGGACAAGTTGGTAATTCTTTATTAGTAGGGACCCTACAATCTCCTAACTCCCGTCAGGATAGACTTAGGAGCTATCCTACAATATTACAAACTTTGTTAGGATGATTATAAGCTACGTTCAGATGATTAAGACTTTTACCCAATTGGCTACGCAGTTAGTCAAGCCCGTCGGAATCATTGACTAATACCACACGTTTATTAATTAGCTTAGTAACTAAACCCCCTGTCAAGGTGATCACCGCCACTAGTGAATAGCCTAATTATTATAACTTATTCTAATTCCCGGCTCAACTAACATTATTAAATAAGCATGAACTAATAAAAAAATATGAAAAATCTAACTTGAATTAAATTAAGATATTCCCAAATCCAAAAATACTAAAATAAATAAACTAGGGCTTAACCTATTATGCGATTCTCAAGTATTAGTAAGTTTAGATCATATTGAAATTAAATACAGAAAGAAAATTAATAGAATACATTTTCCTAAAAAGAAAAATAAAACCTAGATAGAGGAATTAATTTGTGTTGTTGTTAGATAAAGGAGTTTATCCAGCTTCTGCTCTTCTCTCTGCCTTTTTGCTATCTTCTGAAAGTTGGAAATATTGAAGCGTACTAAAAAATGAGGTATAAATGGATATTTATACTAAGTAAAATTGGATTGAGCCTTTATCTTATTTAATTATATGATTAAAGGCCCAAGCCCAATCAGTAATTTCCGTAACTGCTGTACATACTCCAATAAAACATATGTAACTTTTACTTCTTAAGTCCAAATCACCTAATTCCACTTCTCAATTAGAGGTAACTCAGTGGCACAACTTTCTCATTTGAATCACCTGGCCTGGATCAACATGGTTTGGGTTCGAAATCAGCTGGAAGTGACAACTTTCCAGTTTCTTATGCTTCTCTTTACCTCTTTGAAGGGGTATCTTTTGCTATTTTGACCCCTCCTTTTGATCTAAGACTTTAAATTTCACGTATCTTCCTCATATTGGTGCTCACTAGCATCCATGAACCTAGGAACTTCATGCTAAAACAAACAAATTAATGCACAAAAGCTCTAAAAAATCTAAATAATATAATTCCGAGGGAAGAAAGTGCATTTAATCCTTTTGGAATGAATTTAGAGGTAAACTCATATAAAATAAATTAATCTCTTCTCCATTTTCGATTTTAGACTTTTTAATCAATAATTTTTTTTCCACATCTCACAATAGGATAGAAAATTTGGAAAGAGAACCATTTTAAATAAAGAATTTTCAATCTCATCTTTCAATGTGGGTCTGTTCAAATTCATGAATAGATTTTCCACTTATCCCATAAGATCATGAAGAAATTCAATTAATAATTCAATGTTAATAGTTAATTCCAACAACATTAATTTCTTTAGCATCTATAGGAATTATAATATTATCCTTTTTCTACATTAGGACTTGCAACAACTTTAGCAATCTATTATATGGCCAATTACTTATTTTAGTTGTGCTTGGTAAATTACTAATCACATATGTTTTTATGTAGTCTGCTTGATCCAAGACTTTTACAATGGGTATTCTATGGAACTTTACATCTTATAAACAAGTCATCGATATATTCAATTAAATTAATATGTTTTGGATTATTGCTCCCAAACTTGATGCACAATAATATTTGTATAGGGATTATAGAATATATATAACTAGTTTTGTATTTTGAGTTTTAGGTTTGTATATGATTGATTGTAAGTGGATGTGTCCAAATATTATGATGCATAATTTAATGGAACTTTTGTTGATTAAGTTTAGGCATATTCGTATTTATGATATTGGATATTAGATACGAATAACCAACTTGCTTCAAACTCATCAATATTATTAAAGTTTTTATAAAATCATCTTATTTTTTTTGTTCAAAAGCAAGTTGTTATGGAATCATCAAACATGCAGTCATTTATTTATTTTTTACGGTGTCCCCGGGTACGTGTAAAACCTAATATAAGATATAACTCAAACCACAACAAACACATATAGCGCTTGATATCGTGAACTAAGAACCTCCCTGACACCTTTTTTCCACCATATATTGTCGAGGAATGACTCAATCTTCCCCCTACCCCATGTCGCACGGTCATCCACTCGCATTAATGTCTTGTTTTTTGGCCGTCGGTGGCACAATTCTCTAATAAATAAAACCCATTTCCCTCTCCTGAACGTATTCTTCACGATCTTTATGGTTACCCATATTTGGATGCTACTCTTCAATATGATGTGCGAACTTTATGCATACATGTCATAAGAGGTGAAGCCCTTAATACTTGAATTTACCCACATCCGCACAAATCCTGAGTGATGGTGTCAACGGGTTTCATAAATCGAGTTCCACTACTATTTGTGCGAAAATTCCATGAGTTCTCGCTTTAGTTAATTGGTCAAATCCTGATTTTCCTACCTATTTTGTCACCCATCTTCCACAATTACATGCATTATATTTTTTTATCCCAATGTTCGAGATTTTTACTCATGACGATGTCTCGTCTTTTATAACAAAGTTATAGACTCACAAGATATAATTTAGTTGGATTTTAGATCTTTAATGTGTGATTTATCCCTATATTTTACGTGTTTGAGTTATTGTCTATTTGTGGATTTATACTTGTTTTTGGAGCAATTTGAGATGATTTGTGTGCTAACTATTTAACTCAAATTACTGCGGAGTATACGAGGCCCCACGATGATGCCCAGAAGTAAAAAAGATAAGGAGAAGCCCGAGTCAAGTCACAAAGAAGCCAAAAAGTCCACGAGAAGTTCATTGAAAATTGTCGACAAAATATCTACATCAACTTTGAAAATTCATGACAAATAATTGGTAATCATTCAGATTATAATCTTTCAGATCAAGGTAGCCCTTGAAGTTTAGAGCGTGCACGAAAATAGTTCATAAATCAGAGCTTCTTTGAGTAGGTTATGGCCATTTTGCTATGAAGATCCAAGTAAAAGCGCGTAACGATTTGTCAGAGTTTAAATATATTATAACTAGGTTTTACATGTGCCCGTGGAGCTACTGAACAACCCAGACAAATCATTTATTTTACTTACATTACTTTACTTATGTAAGAACATGTTGAGAATTAAAGAGGTAGTAAATTTTAATTACCATTTAAGAAATAGTGGTAGAATTATTAAAAAATATTAGTAATTCTTGATTATAACTAACTAAAAATTAAATAAAATTTGGCTATTTATTTAATTTTAAAATATACACAAAAATTTATTATGACTTCCTTCACACAGTCTACTAGTGTGAAGTCGTAAACAAAAATGAAATTTTTCGAACAAACTCTTATGTCTTGTTTGGATTGGTGGAAGGGATGAGAGGTAAAAATTTATAAAGGAAAATAAATGAAATGAAAAGAAAAGAAAATGATTATTTTATTTGGAAGTTATTAGTTTATAAAGATCAAATATCCAAAACCGAACTCCTATGAAATCCAGCTTTTTTGGCCCCACTAGAAGGTCTAGAATTTTTTAAATTTATCATTTCTACCCCTAATTATAATTAATTAATTGAATATTACCTTTTACATTAAAAATATAAATTTTAAAATAAAAATAAAAGTCACGTTGCAAAAAAATGAAACAAAAAGAAAAGGTAAACGTTGAAAAACAATGAAACATAAAACCTAAAACTATATCTCTTCGCACTCGCGCGTATGGAACCAAAAAACATCTCTTCACAAGAAAGTCACCACTAGGAAACCAATCTCCACTATCATCAACCTGACTTGGACACCAAGCCTCTCGTCTGCACAAGAAAGCTACCGCGTCTGGGGAACCGATCTCCACCACCATTAGCCGCTCATGCATAAGAAAACTGCCACCACTCGGGAACCCTTCTCCACCATCATCAACTCGGCTTTGCTACGCCATCAATAATTGAAGAACCCAATTACGGTAAAAAAATTATTTTTTACATGTGAAACTTTGAAATATTATTTTTTATATTTTATGTTTCATTGTTTTTTCTTTTATTTGTTATAAAATATTTCAACTTATCCGGTTACCCATTTTTTCTTTACCTTAATAATTATAATTTTATTTTGAAGTATTTTATGTTAGGGTTAATGTGAAAATATGTTTTGGTGAAAATTTAAAGAATACTGTCAACCTACTTTTTTGTACTATTACCCTATGATTTTTGTACTGTCAACCCACTATTTTTGTTATGCATTATCAATCCACGATTTTGTGGTGTCATCCCACAAAATTTAAAGGGTTAATGTGAAATATTTAGAAGTATTTTATGTTAGGGTTAATGTGAAAATATGTTTTGGTGAAAATTTAAAGAATACTGTCAACCTACTTTTTTGTACTATCACCCTATGATTTTTGTACTGTCAACCCACTATTTTTGTTATGCATTGTCAATCCACGATTTTGTGGTGTCATCTCATTGATTTTGCACTGTCAACCCACGATTTTTGTAGTGTCGCACTACTATTTTTATACCCTCAACCCACTATATTTTATTCATATTTTTAACTCTTGATATCTATTTTTTTATGTATATATAGGTTTGACAATTCAAGAAAGTGATTTGATTCTATATTATAAATTAGGAAAAATTATTAAATAGTTTAGTATTAGAATAAGATATATTGTAAATATATAAATATTTTGGTTTTAGAATTTTTGTAATATCGATTTTTTTGGTTTTCTAACTATTGTTTCATTGTAAAAAAATATAGATTATTTACCTCTTCATTTAATTGACTGAATAAATTATAGAGTATAAACACATATATAATGATTTAAAATAGAGAAGGGTTATAATATAGAAGACATGGAAAGTCACATATTTTTTTATTCAGTCAACACAGTTACTAACTTTCTTATTGATGTATACAATATGATTTATTAAATAGACTATCTATACAATTTTCCTAGCATGTATTTAGAATTATAATACATTAATTTTAATCATCCCAAGTATATCGATTTACCCAAGAGTATGTTATGGAGAAAAATATTAGATAGAATGAAACATAGAGAAAATAAACATATAAAACACAGAAGTCACAAGATTTACATGGTTCGTCAAATTCCCTATGTCCATACAATTTCACCATAATATTTAAATTTTGAATAATAAAAAAACCCTCTTTTATTTTGTAAAATATTAACTTTTTTATTTTCTCTTAGTATAGTGTCACACACTCAGTCGAACTTCTAATGAAGATGGAAAGTGATACATAGAATTACAATTGTTATGACCCTCAATGTATAAGATATACAACTTTATGAATAATTCTCTTAATTTCCTGATACATCATTACATGCACCTCTATTCATGTATTAATTTACATGATCTCCATGTTTCACTTCAACATTGGATTTTGATTTAAAGTCGTAATCCAATCAAACCTTCCTTGATGAGATATAAAATGAATGGTAATAGCAACTTGAACCTCTTTAAAATATTCTCGTTCTAGAGTCCTTACTGGATAGAATTTTCCACAAAAATATATGAGAACCTCTCATCTGCTTGAATAATGCTAGAGTCCTTCATTGATTTTTTTAATCTCCTAAATCGTATGCACTAAAAAGCCCAGTGGTAAAATACTCGGGCTCTTTTCAAAATACATCTCGCTCAGTTCAAAACTTTTCCATATTACTTGTAAAGAGCATACCTCAACACAAATATGTTATGTTTCCTATATTACTCACCATTTTCTTTATATCTCACCTAAGATTCCGAGACCAGTTCTTTCAAAGAAAAATAAATAGAATAAATATAAAAATATAATGCACAAGACACAAAATTTAGGTTATTTGTCAGATTGTCTCTGTCCAAAGAGGTTCACACAATTCCACTATGATAGTAAAAATATTTAACTAGAAGAAAAACTCTAATTTATATTCTAAAAGAATCACTCTTATACTTTTCTTACAAGTGTATCACCCATTCTTTATATTGGGACTCACACAACTTCGTAGACACTCTAACCCAACTCATAGTGGGGATGGAACAGGAAAAAAAATACAATCTACGAAGCCCTTTATTTTTAGGATATACTACTTGGTAAACAATAAATATCTTCCTTGGACTCCATGTTTGAATTATACATTAGGTTTGGACCAAGAGCCACAACTCAAAGAGTAACATTCACATACTCTTTCAAATATATAAACTATAAAATACTCAAAACGCTAACTATCTAAATTAAGTGAAACAAGTTTTATTTTCAACACGTACCCGTAACATTGTTCCCGCATTTCAAGTTTACTCCCCAACTTTTCAATCAAATCCCTATCGAGGGGTTTTGGGATTTTATCAACAATTTCATATTCTATTTTCACTATCATCATTTGAACTCTTATAATAGTAATGCAATTTTCTAAATAAAATGATATCAAGTATTAATGTGTTTGCTCTAGTCTTAAAACACCAGATTTTTATAGTACCATTGTTGATTTATTTCCAAAAACCATATATATTCATATTTTGTATCGAATAGGTACACTTTTAATAGTCTCCTTGCCAATATTGCATGACCATCACTTATGTTGTTTCAACATAATCACTTCACAAGTTGATAGTGAAACTATTTTCATTCATAATTAAGTTCACGATGTTGTTTATAATAAAATACAAAATAACCTGTACTCTTTAGATCATAGGGATATTTAACCCAATCATTACCATTATATCATATTAGCCCCAAATCTCGGTTTGCTAAATATAACGTACCCAACCCTACTAGTTTATTTCATGTGGTAGAGTATCACTTATACTATATTAATTTGATAATATTTTGTATCCTCTATGTATCCACTAATAAGACAAATAATAAATAAAATATCAGGATTTATGCATGGTTAATACCTTAAACATCCAACCAACCTTTTGAATAAGGTTGGATCAATAAGGGTTTCTCCAATGCTGTTCGTATTTTTTCTCTTATATCAATTGGATTACTGACATCTTTATATTATATATTAAACTATGTAAGCATGCCATTTACATAACCATATTGTTTGATGAATATACCACCATCTTGTAGATTAACTTCAATACCATGATAAAAAGACATCGAAACCGATTTTATACACATGAAACTCCTTGACCATATCCTTTAATAACATATCAAAAAATTTAACATTATTTTTAGTAAAAATTAAATCATCAATATATAAGAACATAAGAACACAATAACACATGCAACATACCCATGTGGATATTTTTCGAATCTATTTTTCTATAGATATCGATTGATACGACGTTCCAAGACGTTGGTTCTTGCTTATATAAAAAAATCTAGCAGGATTATTTGAATATTTTAGGGTAAACATCGTAGATATAAGCCAAATCAATATAGTTAAGTTTAATTTCCTTTAATAGAGTGGAATAGAAATATAGAGTAGTCGTTAAATGACCAGTATAAGGTAAGTTAATTGGTTAGAAGTGCATAATTAATTTAACCACTATCGTATAACTTGCATGGTCTTGATCAATGATTAAGACAGTTTGACTAGATTAATGATGGTTGTGTAACATCACATATAAGTCTTGTGGCCTAATCATCCTAACATTTGTTTCCACAATTGTTGACAATGGCCGTTATTATATATGTTCAAGGTAGCGATAATGCACCTTCATTGTGTTTAATCCTTTAGTCGTACTTAATACATATCAACTACCCCCCCCCCCCCCTTAGATTTAAGGCTTATGAACAAGGTGAGAAGTCTTGAATCAACTACTTGGAGTATATATTTCATCATACACTTGGTTTGTATTCTAATATAAACCCCACACATACATAAAATACTTGGGTGACACTTGGAAATTTTGCATATGAGTTATGATAAATAGGGACCACAATACTTGAGAATATAGAATCTTGATTTGATACTTGTGAATATGATATCACTTTTTTTTAACTTCGAAACTCCTCTCGAAACCCAATCTATATATACAATATAGTATACTTACAATCCGCCCACAAGGAAAAATATTTGCCTAAGACATAGTCTTATAAGGGGTAGATATGGACTATACAAAATTAAATCTAATCCAACTAACTCATTTCATACAAATAATTTTTTTTGGATTAATAGATAGATTTGATAGATATACAAAAGGATACATGATATATGATTGAGAAAATATAGCAGGATCATAGTTTGCACACTTAATAAAAATATATAACCAAGATCGAAGAGATAAATATTCAAACATCTAGCATGTAATTTATAAGCTTAGAAATGATAATATCATGTATAAGGAATATACACAACATTTGGAATATAGGAAGATAAAGAGAAATAGAACAATAGTTATAAACACAATTTGAAGTGGTTGAAATCTAGAACCTTAGTTCATTACCTATGATCTATTTCACCCTTAGGATTTTGCTAGATCTTCCACATAAATCTCCCATGTCTCTTACATATGAGTAAAAACCTCTACAATAATCTTAAAAAACACCCTTGTGCTATCACCAACACAAGTAAATCGACAGTACAATCAATACAAACAATGTTGTATCATAAGTCCTTGAAGTCTTCTCATGTGTATCACAACAGAAGTAAACTGAGTATACTGGATACTTGCCAAACTATTTCACACACCCATTAATATTATTTACTCGTGTCTACACCTACACTAGATTACAAATCACTCTTTCATACTATATTGTAGATCACACTTTTGACTAAAGGGTGTAAATTTAATTCTAATCATCTTACTTGTTAGAGTCATTGATTAATAGATAAAATACTAAAAAAGGACAGAAAAAACAATTACCAAGTTGCATATTTCCTCCTGATTTATTTTTATACTCTCTTAGTGATATTATTTTGAATCATTTAAGTTTGGTGTAGAAAATATCCACCTTTCTTCACTTGAGATCTCATATTCATAGGAAAATAGACCTCTGCCAAAAAGTTTCCATGTTACAACATATTAATTGATGGTTTTTTAATCGTCAGGTATCTAAGTATTCTTCTTTGGGTATCTGACTTCTGTTTCGAGTATTAGTCATTTTTGACATATCTTTAACGACTCTTTTCTCTACGACTATGTATTTTCCTTTCTTAAATCATATTCATTTATCAGGGTTTCATCTTTATTTTCGGGTTTCCATATAATCCTAACTCATGTGAATATTTTTGGAATTTTTTTCTACAAATATCGATTGATGCGATGTTCCCAGACGTTGGTTCTTACTTATAATAGAATTCTAGCTGGATTATTTGAATATTTTTGGGTAAACATCGTAGATATAAGCCAAATGAATGTAGTTAAGTTTAATTTCCTTTAATGGAGTGGAACGGAAATATAGATTAGTCGTTAAATGGCCTGTATAACGTAAGTAAATTGGTTAGAATAGCATAATAAATTTAACCACTATTGTATAACTTGAATATTCTTGATCAATGATTAAGACAATTTGACTAGATTAATGATGGTTGTGTAACATCACATATGAGCTTCCTCTCAAGGCCCAATCATTTATTGTGGCCTAATAATCCTAAAATTTTGTTCCACAATTGTTGAAAATGGTCGTTATTATTTATGTTCAAAGTAGCAAAAATACACCTTAGTTGTGTTGAAGCCTTAAGTCGTACTTTATACATATCAACTACCCCGCTCAGATTTAAGGCTTATGAACAAGGCGAGAAGTCTTGAATAAAGTACTTGGCATATATATTTCCTCATACACTTGGTTCGTATTCTAATATAAACCCCTTACATACATAGAATACTTGGGCGACACTTGGAAATTTTGCATGTGAGTTATGATAAACAGGGATCAGAATACTTGAGAATATATTCTACAAATTTGACCGTTAAGCAATGTAGTTGTGAATATGATATAATTTTTTTTCAACTTCAAAAATCTTCTCGAAACCCCATCTATATATACAATATAGTACACGTACGATCTTCCCAGAAGGGAAATGTTTGCCCAAGTCATAGTTCTACAAGGGGTAAATAAGGACTATAAAAAATTAAGTATAATCCAACTAACTCATTTCGAATCTATCTGTATACAAATAATTTTTTTGGATTAATAGATAGATTTGATAGATATATAAAAGGACGTGATATATGATTGAGGAAATATATCGGGATAATAGTTTGTACACTTATTAAAATTAACTAACCAGGATCGATGAGATAAATATTCAAAAATCTAGCATGTATTTTATAAGCTTAGAAATAATAATCTCATGTATAAGGAATATATAAACCATTTGGAATGTAGGAAGGTAAAGAGAAATAGAAGAATAGTTATAGACACGATTTCAAGTGGTTAAACTCTAGTAGCTTAGTACACTGCCTATGATCTATTTTAACTTTAGGATTTTGCTAGATCTTCCACATGAATCTCCCATGTCTCTTACATATGAGTATAAACCTTTACAACCACCTTAAAACAAACCCTTGTGCTATCACCAACACAAGTAAATCGAATGTACAATATATACTAACAATGTTGTATCACTAGTCCTTGAAGTCTTCCCATGTGTATCATAACAGAAGTAAATCGAGTATAATCAATACGTACAAGACTATTTCACACACCCATGAATTCTTTACTCGTGTCTACACCTACACTAGATCACAAATCACTCTTTCATACTATATAGTAGACCACACTTTTGACTAAAGGGTTAAGTTTAATTCTAATCATCTTACCGGTTAGAGTCATTAGTTGGTAGATAAAATACTAAAACGGGACAAAAAAAGAAATTACCAAGTTGTAAGGATATTCTTTTGAAACATTTAAGTTTGGTGTAGAAAATATCCACCTTTCTTTACTTGAGATTCATATTCATAGGAAAAAGGACCTCTGCCAAAAATTTTCCACGTGACAGCATATTAATTGTTGGTTTTTTAATCGTCAGGTATTTAAGTATTCTTCTTTGGTGTCTGAATTCTGCTTCGAGTATTAGTCATTCAAACATAACTTTATCGACTCTTTTCTCTACGACTATGTATTTTACTTTCTTAAATCGTATTAATTTATCAGGGGTCTCATCATTATCTTCGGGTTTTCATATAATCGTAACTCTAGTTAATGGAAAATCGTGGTTCAAGTACCTTTGAGCTTCAGGATTTCAAACTTCTGGATTCTTCATAGTTTTCTCCTCTTAGATATTCTGTATTAGCTGACCCATCGGGTGTTTGGTTGTATATGTTTCTTCTTTCATAACATCTCCTGGTTCACTTTGGTGGTCTAACAATGCGAGTATTCAGTTGTATGAATATATATTTTACCTAGAACTTCTAAATTTAGCATCCATAAGAACAAGTATATGGATTTTGGATAGGGTCGAAGAGTAAATTTGCACTCTCCAAACAATAGAGTGTTCAGAGTTTATTGGGTTTATTATACCAAACAAGGGGGATGCTTGGAAATATTAAGTTTGGGTTGTAAATTCTTTAACCATATTTTTGTTTCAACCTTTATCGATTCTACCTATGGTTTATATAAACATCTCAATGCACTTGGTTGATTAGATTCGTGTATTACCTTAATGTGATTGATTCATCATAATCTTAATGGTTGATATTATAAAATGATAGGTATGGATATCCCAAATCCATCAATTTAAATAAATAAAAGAATTTATTGATATAGCTTTATTAATATATTCCTTTTATTCACATGGTTTTCTTATTTTGAGCTAAAACTCTTATTCAATATATATGTCTTATTTACCCAAGTTAGTAGAATTATTGTCAATATATCATTTTTGTAAAAAATAAAAGAAGCACCATAGATATGTAATGATAAGGGTTTGTTGTTAATTAACTTTTGCAACTAGTCTACCCTATGCAATCATAGATGCACGAATTTTGAGCATTAGTATTAGAAAACATAGTTAAACTAATTTATGTTTTCCAGTGAATTTAAACTTCAGACTATGATATATTTCATCAAAATAAGAAGTTTAGTCTAAGTGTTCTAAACAATATTAAATTCTCAAAATTAGTACCATAAAATGAAAAATGCAATCCTCGATTAACGTTATCGTAATTATCTATATTTTTAGTGCATACTTATAAATGACATGGCTGTGATTTTATTTTCTTTTGTTTGGTAAGAAAAGAATATATTAACTTTAAATTAACAATAAGCATTATCATAAATTAGATGTTAATTGATGTATAATATGTGGTTTTCATCTTTTCACTTTGTTTCATTTTTTTTTTATTACATAGTAGAGCCACTTTGGACTCAGAGCGATTGACTCGGTTCAAACCTGTACTACTAGGTTGGAAGATCAAAACTTTGGCCAGTGAGCTAATCCCAACTAGTAATAGCAGATTTTCTTTTTTAACTGCATCACTGGATTCAATTTTTCATTATATCTTGTAATAGTAGGTTTTCTTTTTTAAGATTATATTGTATATCAATTAATCCAATGAATAAATATCGATATGATATGCAAATAGATGAAAATTTTATTTGATAAAATGATAAATATGTCTTAAATTCAAAATTTATATGTAAGGATAACATCTATTTTATTTATAATATTACTCTCTGGATTTTTTCTAGAGATTACAATATATATTATTGATATAATTAAGAGGCCATATAAAGTATATTTAGTAACTGCTCAGGAATTTTACATAATTTTTAATGGTTCTCTACTTGTATATCCTTGTGTAATTATCTATATACATAATTTTTTATATCATTAAATAATCATATAAAGTTATATCTATTTTTATTAAGGCATAGTGTAATAAATATTTAGATAAAGGTGCAACATATTGGTTGTTTAGTTAATTGGTCACCTAGATTCTTGTATATAATGCATATTGTTGAGTACATACAAGATCAGTATATTATATATAGGATGACCTTTTTAAGATACTCTTACAACCATGAGTGTGAGTTCATCTACAAGTTTCACAACAACTGAGTCAAACATTACTCTATGGCTGGAATCACTACAAATGACATAAAAATTACATTATAAATAATGTAAATAGTGTCAATACAGCACCCCATAGTAACCACGAAAGGCTCTGTCAAATTAAAAAAATTAATGTTTGAGTATTTCTTTTTATAAACATCATCTAAAGCATCCCACATCTTTTTCAATAGCAAATCGGTAATTCTATATAGACAACAAGTTACAATACAAAATCAAGTCTATTACACGTAAAAGTGAAATTTAAGTAGCATAATGTACAACTTTTACTAGACAATGACAGAAAAATCATAATATAACCACAAATGCAATATTCATAAGAAGGTATGCATAATACAAAAAAGAATTGACCAAATCATTTTCCAATTACTAGAGTCAGAAAATACTAAGAAATTGTGAATAAATATTCCAAACATTTTATTTATTACAATAACCAAGAACCTTTTTTCCAATGCCAAATAAAACGCAGAATGAAATGAAACTTTACCCGAATTTCAGTACCGATATGTGATATTTTCAAAATCTTTTTTTGGATGTCAGTTTCTCTTTTCAAGTTTCCTCCACCAATATATATATATATATATATATATATATATATATATATATATGTATATATAGAATCAGATGTGCATATGTAAAAGTCTTCAGTAATATGTTAAATAAACTTGCAACTACCAGATATTGTTCTATTCGCATTTCATCTCCATTATAAAGCATATTACAGGCCACGGTATGGGAAGAAGATAGTCTTTACATATCTTCTGATTTTGGGCCCATGAAAGAAAGATGCATAACCTGGAAAGAAATTTTAATATCCCAAACCAAAGAGTTATAATATAAGACATTCTAATTTCAGATTTCAAGGTGTTTGCAAAAGAATATTCGGGCAATAGTTAGCATTGTGGGGATAATAAAATTTCTTAATCCATTTTCTGCATTGACATATTTAAAGATTCAAAGATCAGACAATGTATTCTTCAAGAAATCTTTGCTTTCATTAGAAACTACTGTGTGGTTTATAATCAAATACTATAAAATGGTTGTCGGCCATGGCACATCATCATGATAACAGTAATAAAGGTAAATTAAATACATCATATTTTGAAATGAAATAATGTATTATATCAGTAAGATTGTGAATAAATAATATAGATAGGGTAACATAGAAAAACCAATGCTAGTACAAACTTAAATAAAAGCATACACACTTCTCTCTTATGTCTTAAGTACCATTCACTTTTCAAATATTTAAAATGTTATGATCTGAGCTGTATCATGGGTTATAACCATAAAACTATGGCGTTTTTGTCCCACTTGGACCAGCACCATCAGGTGGCTTGGTTCCACTTGAACCAGAAGCTTCATCTCTTTGACCAAATCTAACTGCAGGCCCATTAGTGGGTAAGCTTAACAATTCTTCAAAGGGAATATCCCAATCACATGGCACACTTGCCATATCAGTAAATGGAATAGGTGCTCCAGTTGTCACACTTTCCATATGGGGAAGCATATAAGCCCCACTAGTTGAAATTCTTTCAGCAAACGGAAACATTTCTCCAGTTGTCCTAGTTGCCACATCGGCAGACGATACAACCGCCACAGTTGGCAAACATGTTGTTGTATTGTTGAACCTAGTCGAGCTTTGACCCACCCGTTGAGAAAGACTATCAAGACCACCATTTAGCATACTTGACATAGGACCAGTACGGTTTAAACCAGTATAGTTGAACCTAGTCGAGCTTTGACCCACCCGTTGAGAAAGACTATCAGGACCACCAGTTAGCATACTTGACATAGGACCAGTACGGTTTAAACCAGTATTGTTGAACCTAGTCGAGCTTTGACCCACCCGTTGAGAAAGACTATCAGGACCACCAGTTAGCATACTTGACATAGGACCAGTACGGTTTAAACCAGTATTGTTGAACCTAGTCGAGCTTTGACCCACCCGTTGAGAAAGACTAACAGGCCCACCAATTAGCATACTTGACATACGACCACTAGGGTTCAAACCAGTACTGTTGAAATTAGTAGATCTTGGATCATGTGGGATCAAATCTGTCAATTGGTGTGCTCGATTAGCAGATGGACGAGCTGTGCTGCTTTCAAGATAATACTGATTTCCCTTATATTCATGAGGAATGTAATTTTTTTCCAATGATTCAATCATTTTCAATTCGTTAGAAACTTCCAATCTCAGTTTTTCCATATCAGCTGTCAATTGCTCCAGCTGTACCAGACTATGCTCCTCTGCTGGAGCTGTTTTCCAGTACATGTTCTTCAAAAAATTTACCCAGTTCTCACATCGCAACTTTTTTTCTACTTCAGCTTCCAACTGATTTTCTATATCAGATAACTGCATATCAAGGAAGCTGAAACTATTTTCACGACTAGCGTTGATATAATCGTCGTCCTGATCATCATTCAGTAGATGAATTATTTCAGCACTTCCTAGAGGATATTCTTTGAGGAAGCGGTTGGTTATTGAGTCCACACATGGGTAACCAAAAGTATATAGCTTTCCGCTAGGAGAGTAGACTAAAATTGCAATCTTCACCCCACAGAATATGCTAATTTCATGCGCTTTCTTAAACCAACTCGGTCGGCGCTTCGAAAAAGTGCTCTGGAGTTGTTGAAAATTCTTGATCTTAACCATGTTTGTCTTCTTCCTACCTTGAGCAATTCTAGCCATGGTCACAGACAAAATCTCTATGCACTTGACAAAAAGTTTGAAAGAAAACACACTTAATTAACACAATGAGAAAATGAAAATGATGATATTTGTTTCATGACATATCATGTATTAATATAGTGATTTTATGTTTTTTATTATTTTATTTATATTATGTATATCCTTCTTTAATGACCTTTTATTTAATTCTTAATATTATTATTGTTAGGTATAAAAGCTAATTAATTTATTTTATATATTGGAATAATATTATTAGTGCCAGTTTCGGATTGATTGTTTTAGACGATAAAAGCGCTTTTCAATTAAAATTTAAATATTTTTAAAAATACTAAAAAATATTTTGACATCCAAAATCACTTTAGGTGATTTTTTCTAATAATTACCTAGATAATACTTTTTTTAAAGTGATTTTAAAAGGAATCTAAAATCACTTTAAATGATTATTTTAAAAAATAATTTCTAAGAGACTCTTAGACTATTATACTTTTTGTGCATGATTTTCCAAATTTATAAAATTTTAATTTTCTAGGTTTACCCCGTTAATGCAGTAAAGTATAATTAATTTTATCATTAGATATCCATGATTTTTTATTTTGATTCAAAAAATATATTACATAACTTAAATAGTACAACATTATACACAACTATTGTCATTCTATCAAATTCATAACAAAGATATGAAGAACTATATATATGTGATGAGACCAATCTTTTCTAACTATTGTTTCAGTGTAACAAAAAATATAGATTATTTACCTCTTTGTTTGATCGACTGAATATAGAGTATAAACACATATATAATGATTTAAAATAGAGAAGGAACATAGTATAGAAGACACTGAAAATCACATCTTTCTTTAATCCAGTCGACACAATTACCAACATTCTTATTGATGTACAAAATAATTCTTAAATGGACTATTTATACAATTTTCCTAACATGTATCTAGAATTATAATATATTTATTTTACTCATCCCAAGTATATATGGATTTACCCAAGATTATGTTATGGAGACAAACTTAGATAGAATGAAACATAGAGAAAATAAACATAAAAAACATAGAAGACACAAGATTTACATGGTTCGTCAAATTGCTGATGTCCATACAATTTCACCATAATATTTAATTTTTGAATAAGAAGAACAACCCTCTTTTATTTTCTAAAATATTAATTTTTCTATTTTCTCTTACATTAGTGTCACACACTCAGTCCAATTTCTAATGAAGATGGAAAGTAATAAATAGAATTACAAACGTTAGGACCCTCTATGAATAAGATATACAACTTTTTGATAATTCTCTTAATTTCAGGATACATCATTACATTCACCTCTATGGATGATAACCAATAAATGTGGTAAGGGCTACATTGACCACAAAAATAGAATAAAGGCAAAGTATTACAAGTCCCGGGTGAAACCGGATGATTAGACACCCGAGAACTAGGAGCTGACTTTAATTCGTAGCAAGCTCAGGTAACTGTATTATTTTAACTTATATTAAATAAAATATTATATAATTTACTAACATTGTTTTTTTTCATTTCTTGTGTAAAAAATAGCACCAAGCTAAAGTAAATAAAGAGAATAGGGAGCTGCTTCAGAACTTGAGCGGGACCGGATCTATGAGCTATACACGGAGGAGGGATAATTTGATGATGGAGGTAATAAATTATTTAAAATATTTATTTTACAGGAGAGGGGAGTAGTCAACCCCCTCAAGTGGCCGGGTGTGACGAGGATGTGGCGCCTCTACCCAAAACAAAAAGATTCTTCTTCGAGATCGGGTGTAGCACAAAGAAGAACGGGTTGAGGAGCCCCGAGTAGGTTAGAGCACACGTAAGTTTAATTTTTAAGTATATCTTAATATTTATTATATTTTAATATATTTATTTTATTGTACAGGGAGCACTGAGGGAGATTCTCGAGAATAGAGTTTGGGAATCACAAAACCAAAGAGGAGACTTATCGTGTTCACCCCCATGACGCAACAGGAGCTGGTAGGCGCAGTGATGGAGGCGGCCTGATTAGGGTTAGGAGACGAGACCTGCTACTGGATCCCGGGAGTTGGTCACCCGCTTCCATAGAAGAGGAAGTTTGCTAATTCTTGGGATCCGGTAAGCGAGAGTACGCTTTGGGACTACGAGTGGCTGATGAAATCCCTAAACGAGTTCCTTGTCTCTGTAGGCAAGGACCCGGTGCCAGACAACATTTCATGACCCTCGGCTTTAACTGCTAGTACGCGACCCACAAAGGAAGCGATGGACTCACGATGGGTACAACAGTCACATTGATCAATAGGAGCCGAGAAGAACGTGGACACGAGGAACCACTTGTCCCTCCATCCGGAAATCCATCTGCTTCTCCTAGTGGTACCTCCAGATCTCGACCCCCAGCCCGACCCCGATCCCAACCCACTAACTCTACTCCGTTAAGCTCGTGACTCCGTATTAGGGACCAAGGTGAAAATGAAGATGAAGATCTGTCGAATCCTTAGTGTGTTCGTTATTTGGTTGACTATTTATGACTTTTGCTTTTTATGTTGACTTTTATGACTTTGACTATTTTCGACTTTCGGCTTGTAATTATCAACTTTTTATGACTTTGAATACTATTGACTTTAGTATGTATGACTTTGACTAGTATGGACTTTCGATTAATTTAGTTTTCGTATTGTATGTTTTTTCCCGAAATAAAAAAAAATAAACAAAACAATTTAATTAAATAAAGAGGAATCTACGATTTACAGCCCAAATATCACCCCCATTAGGATATAAAGCCCAAGTTACTATTAGTTCTAACAAAAGCCTACACGTATATAACCAACATCACCACTTACCTTATTACCCTTCCTTTACATCTTACAACAAATTTGTCTCTCTCCTACTTTTGCTGACACAATGTAAATATATTATTGAATTTCTCAATATAGTAATACTATTCTATTCACTAATGCACACACTCTCTCATACAATATTTCAGCTTCTTCTCTCCCTCCATCGTATTGCATTTGAAATTCGAAAATTGCAGAAATTGTAGGAGATCAATATCTGATCAGGTATGTTCATCATTCATCTTTCATTTGTGAAATAGTTGATTCTTTAGCCTTGTATATTACCCAATCGTTTACTTGAGTCTTCATTGTTATGGAGTTTGATCATAATTTTCTAGATAACCTCTGCTATAGTTCTTTTCTTATTATCTTGTTTTAGGTAATAATCAGTCTTTTTTGATCAGTATCTTTGTCACAGTTTTGGTTTTGGACTAATATGATTAATAGTATAATTACATACAGACTTTGTGTACAGACACTCCTTTAGAGACTGATGTATGTTATATATTAACATAAGACACTCATAATCTCAGACATTAGGTTTTGTCAGAAACTTAGTGTCAACTTTTTTAATAAATTCAGCACCCATTTTTTCATGAAAGGGAACTAAATCAAGTTACAGTTCTTTTTATTCACACACAGACATATAGACTCAGACATACTCATACATAATTGGTACAGACATTTGGAACCGTGCAAACATATATGCACAGACATACTCATACATATTTAGAATACATAATTTCGTGTAGCCACCGCTTCACTATACTTGCAAGGTCCAATTAATTTCTTAAACTGGAAGTGGTTTCTAATCTCTTTAACTGTGAAAGGAACTAACTTTCCTCTAATCGGAACTTAACCTTCACTATCTCGGCTAACAAGGCCTAAATAGAAATCTAACACTAACTCATGACATAAATCCGAACATCTTACCATGAATGTAGACCAACCCAATCTTTCACCAAGCTCCAAGAATCTCTTATATTCTCTTGTACCAATTTCTTCATCGAATACTTTATCATAAGCAAAAGGTAGTTCCTTTAATTGTTTTTTTGCAGAATCTATCAAGGCCTTTGAAGCTTCTTCTTTATCCACGGGTGTAGGACCTTTGAACGGAAGAGGTTGTGTTCTCTTCTTGGGAAGAAGTGAAACCCTTTTACCCATTAAATCGAACATAGCTAGCGTACCTCCTTCTTCAACGTCGATTTTACCCTTAGAATTGGAACTAGAACCTTTGTTACTTGATTTCTTCTCAATTGAACCCAATACCTTGCTTTTCTTCACCTCCCCTTTGTTAGATAATGTTTCTGTTCTTTTAGTCATCTCAATTGACCCCCAACTCAAAGCTTTAACAACTCTTGAAATTTGAACTTTTGAATTATTGGTGGAACAAGCTTGATTTGGTTTAGGAAAGGTGAATTGATGATGAATATCTATATGGGTAAGGTGATTTCTTGATGGATTGGTATTGGTTTATGAAATTGTAGGATAAATTTTGAAAATTTAAGCTCTTGATTCTTCAATCTAATGTGTTTGGTGAGAATTGGGTGATTGAATCTCCTTTGTAATGATGTGGAGAGAATATTTGATGTGTTTTTATGGTGATTGGGTAGTGTTTTGATGTTTGGGGAAGCTTTGAATGAGCTTCAATGGAGTTGGGAGAGGTTTGGAGAAGAAAGAGAGGCTTAAGGATTACTAATTTCGGAATATACCAACCTCTTTCTCTTTTATAACCTAAAAACGAAGCTTTCTTCTCTCTCCAACGGCACTGGGCGGCATACCGGCCGTAGGGCCCGGCATGCCGGTGCTGGAGCTGCTCAAATCCGAGTTACGTCAAAATACCCGAGGTAGAAACACGTGGGCACGAGTTTTTCTTCTGGCCGGCATACCAGCGCTAGGTCTCGGCATGCCAGTGATGCTGATGTTTGATTCTCGACCCCTCGGCATAAAACATGTGACGACACCCGTAGGCATGGGTTTTGACCTGGCCGACATACTGGAAAAATCGCCCGGCATGCCGGTGCTGACACCTCTCGATTCTCGACCTCTCGGCATAAAACACGTGGCTTACCCTGAGGGCTCGGGTTTTCTGCTCGCCGGTATACCGGAAATAGCGGTCAGCATGCCGGTCAGGCAGTCCGAATATTCCATAAAATTTCGTTTTCCTCCCGAACTCAATTTCTCTAACACCTAAAAATCAAAAACACTAATACCTTTCTCAAATATGCAATATCAACTAAAAAAAACTAAACAAAAAACGTAAAAAGCATAAAGACATAAAAAATTGCGGGTTGTCTCCCGTACAACACTTTTATTTAACCTCTTTTAAAATTAGACGCGATACCTCTATCAAGATTTGCGAATATAGCCTCCCCAACAACGAGTAAGGCTATGAACGTCAACTAATCTGCGCTATATACCCCTCTTGGGTCGGATTTCTATCACCTTGGCTGAAACAACCTTAGTGACAATGAATGGTCCCATCCACGAGTCTTTGAAACTTCGTGGCCTATTTTCGCGTTTGTGAGCTTTCCATAGTACTTCATGGCCAACCCCAAACTCAATGTTTGGCTCAGTATCCACAGGTTTTACATGGATCTTCTATGCAGGGACTTTGTGATGTGAAAGGCTATGAATGACAGGAACGGTGGGATCTAACTTCCTCGGTTTCTTACCCAAGACATAGAAGGTCTCAGATACGTTTTTAGCATCAAAGGTAATGGTCCCTTCTTGGAAGTTGATGACACTTTGACTTGTGGCTATGAAAGGCCGTCCAAGTATGATTGGAACCTGCTTATCTGCATCAAACTCAAGTATAACAATGTCAGTAGGGATAGCGATACTACCTGCTCGGACTAAGACGTCCTCCACTGTTCCCCATGTTTTGGTAACTGAGTTGTCAGCAAACTGCAACTTCACTGGAGCTTTCTATGATATTTTAAGTCCAAGTCTCTCGAACACGGACTTAGGCATAAGATTCACACCAGAACCCACATCGTACATAGCTTTCACCTTGAGTATACAATTTATTTGAATAGGAAGGTTAAAACTTCCCGGATCTTTGAGCTTTAATGGTAACTCTCTTTCACTTCTTCTTGAGACTCTCAAGTTTTCCCTCTTGGCTTCTACACATGCCTCTTTCTTAGGAATAACTTGCATAAAAACTTGTTGCGGCGTAAGCCCTTTCTTCGCAATCTCAAGCATTTGGGCGTTGATATTTTCAGGAGTGTACCCCTCTACAAATGTCTTGAGTTCAGTGTCATCCTTCGGATTTGTATCAGGAATAGTTGCTGACACTGTTTGATCAACTGGTGGCGAATCCACCTTCTATCCTTCTTTCTCTTCTTGCACAGCAGGTGCAACATCAACTTCAACTCTTGGTTCCTCCTTTGAGGCTTCTTCCTCTTTGTCTCTAGCCATCTCAGCTTGAAGATCCATAACCGATCTAATCTCATCTTGCATATCCTTCAGAAGCTGTATAAATTTGGATTTTTCTGAATCTGACTCCACATCACTCTCAGAACAGTTAGAGTCCACTGGGCTAGACTTGGTTGGTTCTTCTTCGGTACTCGGAACCTCCATGGCACTAACGGTAGCATTTGGTACTTTCTTCTCTCCTTCAATTTCAAGGCAAATAGCCTTACAAGCTTCAAACCCAACATTGTCATCACCTCATTCGATAGCTTTCAATTCTTTTTGTTCCATAATGTTTGTTAAAACTTTGTTCATTTGTTCTACTTGAGTACCTAAAATCTGAATTGAAGCTCCTTGTTCTCGTAACTTCTCACTCTGAGCGTTCATATTAGTGGTCGTCGATCCATAAACTTTGTTAGTTGTTGATTATCCGCAGCTCCCTCTTGAGGATACTGTGATAAAGCTTTCTTATCTAATGAATCGGCATAGGCATCTTGAACAGGTTGTTGTGGAGGAGCAGTTCTATTCTGATATTGATTTTGATACTAACCTCTCGGTTGGAATGAGTTATTTTGGGGGCATGGTTGATAATGACCATGATTAGCGGTCCCTTGTGGATTTGAATACTGCATACCCGGATGATTCCTATTACCAAATTGGTAACCTCCTCGGTTGAATATGAAATAAACAGATTGTGGATTTCCTTTGCACTTTTCCCAAGTATGATTCATTGCCCCACAGTGTGGACAACCTTGTGCTTCTTGCACTACATTTGTTGCGGCTAAGTTTTTCTGCATCTCAAGCTTAAGTTCTTTGATTTGATTCTCTAATGCGAACATTTGAGCTGAGTGTGCAGTTTCTGCGTCTAATCGAAGCGTACCTCGGGTTTTTGCAACATGAGCTCGCGAAGATGGCCAACTCCTTTCTTGTTCGATAATATTTTCCAAAACCTTGGTAGCTTCAGCAGGATCCATGGACACGAAATTCCCTTTCCCAATGTTATCCACCTTCAATCTACCTTCTCTGTTGATACCTTCGTAAAATATAGCTAACTGTAGAGAGGGGGTATAACCATGGAGCGGACATCTAGCTAACTTCTGTTGAAACCTTGTCCATGCTTCTCCTACCTCTTCTCCATCTTCTTGACAAAACTTTGCAAACTCGCTTTGGTCTTTGAGTCTCGTACTCTTCGGATAAAAACGGTTAAATAAAGCGGCTTGAAGTTCTGCCCATGAATTAATTGTCCCTGGTGGTTGCCTATCTAACCACTCACCAGCTCTACCGGTCAGAAAGAACGAAAACATATGACAATACAGTTGCTCGCGTGTGATTCCTAGAGTAACATAAGCATCACAAATCTGCATAAACTTCTGAATCGCTCTTATCGGATCTTGTACTACTGTACCACTATAGAGTCTAAAACTTTGAAACTAACTGAGCATACCTGGATCGGGTCGAAATTTGATGTTTTGGATCTCCGGAGGACAGTAACCTATCGGTTGAACATGAAACGACACTCTCAAGCCAGGTAAGTTTTGTTCAACTCAGTTTTGATTGACATTGTTGTTTCCATTACCTCTTCCTAGTGGTTGTTGTAATGGTGGTGGTCCTACTGGTGGGACAAGGGGTTGTCCTACAGGTGGCAGAAATGGTGGATCTAACTGATCTTGTACGCCTGCCATAGCTCTTCTTAAGGCTCTTTCCTTACGAACACGTCTGTTATAAGGTCTAAAGCTCCTCTCGGGCTTCGGTAACGGAGGCCAAGAATTAAACACGGTGAAACCTGAAAAAGACTAAAGCAAACCACGAGCGTAAATCGGGAAAAATAACAACTAAAACTGAAAAATATAAATTAACTAATAACTACTAATCAAAATAGATAGCCCACACGCTAACGAGACACAAGTCCCCGGCAGCGGCGCCAAAAACTTGGTGTCGCCTAGGGTGTTAGAAAAATAAGATAAATATAAGCCAGAAACAATGCACTTTCACCATAGACAAGCACGGTACTGCAAGTATTACAGAACATATGCAAGTTTTAATGATAAGTGAAATTCGTTCTCAGGGACTTAGTGTGTTATACGAATGGGCAAATAATAACGAGTAAGAAGCAATTAATTAAAAGACAGAAAGTAAAGAGAATAAATTTCGAGATTACTAATTAAACTAAGGAAAATAAAGACCATAAAATAAATACGAAGAAATATGAGATGAGAAGTATAACTTAGGTTTTGCTAGTATGCACTAATCCTTCTAATTCTTTCTATCAAATCTATTTAATAATGGGATAATTAGCTCTTGGATACTTAGTCAGGATTATAAATTCCCATACCTTAGACCTGGAGAGCGACTAAGGGGGCTACAGACACATCATGAGGCAGCCTAAACCTAGGGTTATAAAGCGCTACTAAGGCCCTAAGCAATTCAATTCCAAACATAATGATAGTGGTTAAATTATACCCTAATGACTATCTAGCTAGAACTAGTGTTGTCAAGACCAATATCGACACTAGACGTTATATGGTGTTTCAATAATTAGACACCCACTTAAGGTGAACATCTAACTACTATTAAGAAAGCCTAAAGTGATCAGTTCTAGGACATGCAATAATTCAAAACACATAAACAAATATATAGGTAAGAAGCTAATATCAGATTAGAACATATAATTCCCAAAGAAACTTAGATAGAAACAAAATAGAATTCATAGATTATATATGATGCAAAACCCAAGCTATGGGAAAATTAGTTCATACCTGAACTGAAGGAAATAAACGAAAGAAATAATAAAAGACATCATCTTGCTCTCTACAATAATTCTGATGATAATAAACCTAGAGACTAATTACTATGAGCCAAGGATGATATTACAAGTGATATAAGGGTGTATTTATAGGTGTTTAGAAGACCTAATTCGTTTTCTTGAAGGAGAAGGTAAGTAGTGGACTCAAAGCCCAACTCAAATTCGTAACTCTAAAACATGGTATCAGACCAGTTTTTGTTTTGGTCCTAGCATCTTTAATGCGCATCCGTTTGACGCATATGAGTAGTCGAAATTCATCGTCTCGGAAAGATATCTAACTTTTATCTTGACAATTTCTCCAAATTCCACACCAATTTTGAGATATAAGCTGATTTGTGGTCGTGGGTGGTGAAATTCAGGATTATGACAGCTTTTCCTTTTCCATGATTTTAGCTTTTCTTTCCTTATCTCCAATTTCCATGCTTATCACTTTTCATATCCTTTAGTATTTGACTTGGAATCTAATTAATCTTCATAATTATCTTTAAAACTTCACACTAAATAAATAATTAAACCCAATATACTCTAAAAATAATAATTTACTAAATCAAGATCAAAATAGGAAAGTGTAGCATGTCTCAAGAAAATCGACTAGAATGACTTCTAAATCACTAAAAATGATGTCTCCAACTAGTATTAATTCATGACAAATAGGGAGACATCACTTCCTTTCGTAATCATCGAAAAATATAAACTTAAAGATTAATTAACCTTGTATATATTATGTAATCAACAATGGATCCATAATATTTGGATTATGAGAGTTAATGGGTAGAACAACCAGTGTGATTAAAGACACACACACACACTCTCTCTCTCTCTCTCTCTCTCTCTCTCTCTCTCTCTCTCTCTCTCTCTCTCTCTCTCTCTCTCTCTCTCTCTCTCTCTCTCTTATAGGACCAATGTATATTTTACTCATGCTTTTTTTCATAAATCAAAGTGTTGTGGGTGCTATATTTATACATGCAAAATTTATGGACAATTGAGCTGATTCAATTTTTAACTCACATTCTTTTCAAAAATGGAAAAAAAATTTGGCCAAATTTACCCTACATCCAAGTTCTTTTAAATCATAGATTTTTGAAGCAATGTCTAAATTTGAACTGAAGGGTTTTACTGAATGCACCATTAATTTTTAATGTACTTAAATTTACTGGTTAGGGACTTTGATGTAAACAAAGGGAAAACAATTAAGGGACAAAAGAACAAAGTGAAACCTAAAAAATATGTTTCCTAACCAATTACCTTTAATTTATGCTTTCATAGTACATTCATATCCTACTTATCAGAATATACAATCTTTAAGATGAATAACCTATTTTATTAATATTGTGTACTAGATAATTACTCTTCCTTTTATACTTGACCGGTTTCAGATCGATCTATCGAGTCACAAGAAATAAAGAATAATTGTACTGTTTGTCGAGAGGACTGCAGTTGCAGAATATGTTCAAGTGATCAATCCAAGACGAACGATCATAAGGTATAATATAATTCCATCTAGAAAGCGTGAATTCTGAGATATTTTTGGGGTACTAATGTGTGCAACAATTTATTTTTTGGGTATTAATTTCAGGAAGATACCAGAGACATCAAGAAATCTCACCATATTCAGATAATTTTTTAGTTGAACTATAAGCTTCTTCCGTTTCTTCCGCAAGTCAACCAAGAACAGAAAATTGAGGTAGGCATAGAAGTTAAAATGAAAGGCATGAATTAGGTATTGAAAGGTGATTCATTCACTGAACTATCAGGTGCATATTTAGTTGCAGCCTTAATAGAGAAAATCTCAATTGAAAAGGCCGAATCAAAGTGCAGCAATTATGGAATTTTAAATCTTGATTATCATAGGATCTATTGGACTTGGTTGACAGAGAATACACACGCTCGCGTCCATGAACTTTTTTCAAAATCATCATAATAAATTCTAAAAAAAATAGAAAAATAAAAAAATTTATATATTTGGATAAATAAAATTAATATTTACATCTATGATTTTCTTTGGAATATTTTGATTATTTTTTGAATTTTTTTTCACAGACAAAGAATTTCATGTTTTGAACAGTGAATTTCATGTTTGTGAAAGAAAAAAATTACTATTTCAAATAGTGAATTTCATGTTTTAAATAGTGAATTTCATATTTTAAATAGTGAATTTCATGTTTTAAATAGTGAAACGTATACGCAAATAAAAAATTGAAAAAACAAAAAAAATATTTAAAAAAAATCAAAGAGGTAAATATTAATTGGTTTATCCAAAAATGCAAATTTTTTATTTTTATGATTTTTCAAGAATTAGTTATGACGTTTTAAAAAAAAATCACGGATTCGCGCTTGTGTGATGGAATTAGTAGTAGGTGGTGGTGGTTGTGGTTGTGGTGGATGTAGTGGTTGTGGTGGTGGTGGTGTAAGTACCCTATTATTTTTTTAATATTTAAAAATAAATACTGTGTTAAAAATAAAATAATATATTCAATAATAGGGGTAGTAAAGGTATAAAAAATATAAATGAGATATTTTCTATAAATAATTATTCTATTAGGCATTGTTTTATAAAATTGATTATTGAAGACTTAATTTAACAATTAGATTCTTTTATTAGGCTTCTTTTAGCAAATACCCCATCTTTTTTTTAGTGTTTTTTCCTAAAAATCTTTTATGCTTAATTTTTTAAATAAAATTATCTTAAGTGTTTTTTTCTCTAAATATTCTTTTATGCTTAATTTTTTAATTAAAAATATTTTATCTTTTCTCAGTGTTTTTTTTTTCAAAAATCTTTTATGCTTAATTTTTTGAATAAAAATATTTTAATGTTTATTTAAATTTTTCTTTTAATTTTTTTTTATAAAAATCTTTTTAGGTCTAAAAAATGTTTAATTATTCGCACATAAGGTCATTACATTTTAAATTAAATCTAAAAAATTACCAAAGACACTAAAAAAATTCCAAAAACACTAAAAATCTAAAACAAATTCTAAAAATTCCAAAAAAACACATAATCACACCTATAAACAACTACTTTAAACTCTAATCATATAAACATATATGAAAACACTAATTATAGTCAATAAAATTCTAAAATAAACCCTAATTCTTAGAAGAAACTAATTTTTGTAGCAATTAATTATCAAAAATCATACATACATATAATTATAAACCCAATAAAAGTGTTAAGAAACCTAATATTACCTAAACTTAACTCGGAATTAATCAAACCTTAAATTCAATAACCAAATTATGAAGTAAAAAAAAGAAAAAAATGAGTAAAAGTAGCTCGGAATAGATAGCTTTAAAGTGGAAGGTGTGGTGGTGATGTTGATGAAGTCATGCCAAGCAATCAGATTCAAAAACAACAAATCAAACAAACTTATTGTTAAAAATTAGAATAAAAGCAAATAAAGGAATTAAAAAGTGTAAATTGAAGAGAAATCATTACCTTTAATGTCTAATTGGCTTGGATTTGGCAAGGATTATGCTCGGAATTCAAACAATATTTGTTCCATTGTTTCACCACATATTATGTTTTTGTCGAGCTAATCCTTTGCTCTCCCTAACAGTGTTGTGTCTATTAAGCCTCGATGTGATATAGCACAATGCTTACTAAAATTTAACTTCTAAGATCAAATTATCGTGAGAAAAATGATCATATAAGGATTATTAAAGTAGGGAAATATCATTATTTTCCATCTTTTTTGAACCATCATTGAAAGACGTGACATCCGACCAAATTATGGACAACAGTTGATAGTCAACTGAATATTCTACAACTAGAAAGTCTCCCAATGATCACTAACAGAAGAAACCACTTCAAAATTGTTTGATGGACATCCTCTAATAGCTGAATATTCGCAAACCAACCTAGGATTCAAAGGAGGCGGAGGTTATGAAATAAAAGTCACCTGAGTAAATTGTTTAGATTCTACCTTTGATATCACAAATTATTGTAGAGTGAAATCTTCAATCAAAAGACCTCATAGTATAATGACACCTTTAGAGTTATTTTCAAATATCAATAGTTTAATTAATAAACTAGCTAACGAAAAAAAAGAGGGTACCATAAAGCAATTTGGATCACTTTAACACAAGCACCTTTATTCACTAGAATTAAAATTGTCCACTGTTAGACAGAATGGTAGCAGAGATCAAACTTCCGAGAATAATTGGAGTATCTAATAGGGTAAAGAAAAAAACTTACTCCCCAAAGAATCACTTTTTAGAGTATTCATAGGGTAAAGAAAAAAATCGTACTCCCCAAAGAAGCACTTTTCTTTGGATTTAATGATCTCTGGTTCCTATTCGACCAAATAACATAATAATTTAATCCCGATTATATCCAGCGGTCTAAGTTGTTAGATGAGTTGAAAATTCATCATAATATTGATCATAAATATCAAAATGAAATTCATCTGTATATGTTAGTTTGTATGGCGGTGAGTATACAAAAAACACAAGACCTCAATTTGAAAAATTCTTTCATCCAAGCTATTTTACAGTAAATGTATATTAAAAATTGTTATGTTTTCCAAATACATTAGAAAAGTATTAATAAGATATAATGAGGAAATAATTCTTGATAAATAAAATAGCAAGTTTCTATTCAAGTGAGGAAAACAATAACAAATGCCACATTATGATAGGAAATTGGTAGAGTGAGTGCTCCATCAAGAATAATCATGCAAATCCCTATTTAAGTGAGGAAAAAAATACAATGAATAGATTTATGTTAGCTCGATGACACGTCTTTCCTTTAATTTATCTTCACCTTCATTGGATATTCTCCTTCGAACTTGTACCGTTCAACTAGAATTTATAACATTTGGAAAACTTGGAAATAAATTATTAAAACTAAATGTAGAACTTTTAGAGATCCAGTAAACCATACAATTTATCTAATAATGGAGAAAACTTTGAAAATGCTCTTTCAGTAACATAGTAACATAGAGACAACTTCAAAAGAACAGTAATTCCAAATATCTTGTCCACCACATGTATTACTGAAATTAATCTAAGATATACAAGATTAGTTTATTATAGGATAACTTTTTTAAGATATTCTTACAAACACGATTGTAAGTTCATCTACAAGCTCCACAACAATTGAGTCAAACATTACTTTGACGCTTGAATCACACAAAAGACATCATAACTACATTATACACGCGGTAAGAAGTGTCAATAAAGATGATTTCAGTACCCCATAGGACCACGAAAGGCTAACTGTTAACCAAATGCACTGTCAAATTTTTTTTTAAAAAAATAAATAAGGGTGGAGGATATATATTCATAAGCATCATCTTAAGAATTCCACATTATTTTCAGTAGCAAATTGTTAATTCTATATGGACAGCAAGGTCTATTACAGTAAAAGGTGCAATTTATGTAGCAAATGTACCATTTTTATTCTACAATAGCAGAAAAATCATAATACAACCACGAATGCAACATTCATAGAAAGGTATGCAAAATACAAAGAAGGATTGCACAAATCATTTTCCATTTAATAGAGTCAGAAAATACTAAGAAAATATGAATAAAAATTCCAAACATCTTATTTATACAATAACCGAGAACCCTTTTTTCAATGCCAAATCGAAAGTAGAATGAAATGAAACCTTACCCAAATGTTAGTACTGTTCAGGGAATAAGGGATGATTTCCAAAACCTTTTCTTGGATGTTAGTTTCTCTTTTCAAGGATCCTCCACCAATTTAGGACCAAATGTGCATATGCAAAAGCCTAAACTTTCAAATACCAGATGTTAGTCCATACACATTTCATCTCCATTGTAAAGCATATTACAGGCCACGGGATGGGCAGAAGATAGTCTTTCCATATCTTCCGAGTTTGGGCCTATGAAAGGAAGATGCATAACCTGGAAAGAAATTTTGGTAACCCAAACTAAAGATTAATAATTTAAAAAGCTGACATTCTAATTAATTTCAGAGTTTAAGGTGTTTGCACAAGAATATTCGGGCAATACTTAACAGTCTAGGGATAATCAAATTTCCTAATTCATTTTCTTCATTAAAGATTCAAATATCATTCAATTTAATCTTCAAGAAATATTTTCTTTCATTAAAACTACTGTGTGGTTTATAATGAAATACTATAAAATAGTTGTCGGTCATGGGACATCATCATCATAACAGTTGTAAAGGTAAATAAAATACATCATATTTTGAAATGGAATAATGTATTATATCAGTAAGGTTGTGAACACATAGGATAGATAAAGTAACACATAAAAACCAACTTAAATAAAAGCATACACCTGCTCTCTTTATTACAAACCACTTTGTAAATATTTGAAAGACAATTATAATAAGTTATGATCTGAGCTGAATCATGGGTTATAACCATAAAACTACGGAGTTTTTGTTCCACTTGGACCAGCACCATCAGATGGCTTGGTTCCACTTGGACCAGCACCATCATCTCTATTACCAAATCTAACAGCAGGCACATTAGTGAGTAAACTTAACATTTGTGCAAAGGGAATATCCCAATCACATGGCACACTTGCCATATCACTAAATGGAATAGGTGCACCAGTTGTCACACTTCCCATCTCAGAAAACTGGAGAGCCTGGCTAGTTGGAATATTTCCCATATGGGGAAGCAAATAAGCCCCACCAGTTGAGATTTGTTCCATATTGGCAAAAGTAACCATCTCTCCAGTTGGCAAACGTGTCAAGCTTCTATCCACCATAACAGATCCAAGCATTCCCAAGTTGTTACGAACTTCAAGTCTCATTTTTTCCATAGCAGCGGTCAAGTGTTCGAGCTGTACCAGGCTCTGCTCCTCCTCTGCTGGAGCCTCTGTTTTCCAAAACAGGCTCTCCATAAATTTTACCCCTTTCTTGCGTTGCAACAGTATTTCTTCTCCGGCTTCCATCTGATTTTCTAAATCAGAAAATTGCATCTCAAGGAAGCTAGCTCTGATGTTAGCGTCGGCCTCGGCCTGATCATCATTCAGTGGATGAATTATTTCAGCACTTCCTGGACGATGTTCTTCGAGGAAGCGGTTGGTTACTGAGTCCACACGTGGGTAACCAAAACTATATAGCTTTCCGCTAGGAGAGTAGACAAAAATTGCAATCTTCACCCCGCAAAGGAGACTAAGTTCATGTGCTTTCTTAAACCAACTCGGCCGGCGTTTTGAAAAAGTGCTCTGGAGATGTTGAGGATTCGCGACCCTAACCATGTTTGTCTTCTTTCTACCTTGAAAGATTCTAACCATTGTTACAAAAAATATTAAAATCTCAATGCACTTGACAAATTTTTTGAAAAAACACACACTTAATTAACACAAAAGAAAGAAGAGAGAAAATAAAAATGGTGATCTTACTTCAAGAAATATCATGTATAAATATAATGATTTTATGTTCTTAAATATTTTGACTTATATTAATTATATCCTTCTTCAATGACCTTTTACTTATTTAGTAATACTATTATTGTACTTTATAAAAGGTACTTAATTTATTTCTTAATATTCCAAATTCATATATAAAGCTACTTAATTCATTTCATAATATTCCGAATTCATAAAATTCTATTTTTCTAGATCTATCTCTTTAATGCAATAAAGTATAATAAATGTTATCATTATATATCGATAATTTTTTTATTTTGATACAATAAATATATTACATAAGTTTTTTAGTAAATCATTATACACAATTATTGTAATTTTATCAAATTTATGACAAAGATACAAAAAACTTAATTAACACAAAGAAAGGAGAGAGAAAATAAAAATGATGATTTTGCTTCATGAAATATCATGTATTTATATAGTAATTTTTTTGTTTTTAAATATTTTATTTATATTATGTATATCCTTCTTTAATGACTTTTTACTCATTTAGTAATATTATTATTGTCCTATATAAAAGCTAATTAATTTATTCTATATATTGCAAAAATATTATTAGACTATTATAACTTTTGTGCATAATATTCCAAATTCATAAGATTTTAATTTTCTAGGTCTATCCCTTTAATGTAATAAAGTATAATTAACTTTATCAATATATATCCATGATTATTTTTATTTGATCTACAAAATATTTTACATAAGTTTTTTTATAACATTATTAAACACAATTATTGTCATTTTATCAAATTTATAACAAAGATATGAAGAACTATATATATGGAATGAGATGAATCTTTTTTAACTATTGTATCACTGTCACAAAAAATATGGATTGAATATATTATAAAGTACAAACACATATATAACAATTTAAAATAGAGAAGGGTTATAATATAGAATACATGGAAAGTAAATATTTTTTTTATTCAGTTGACACAATTACAAATATGCTTTTTTATGTATAAAAAATAAATTTATTAAATGGACTATTTATAAAAAAAATTCTAACATGTATCTAGAATTATAATATATTAAATTTACTCATCCTAAGTATATGAATTTACCTAAGAGTATGTTATGGAGAAAAACATAGATAGAATGAAACATAAAAAATATAAACATATAATACACAAAAGATACAAAATTTACATGGTTCGTCAAATTGCCTATGTCCATACAATTTCACTATAATATTAAGTTTTGAATAAGAAGAACAATCCTCTTTTATTTTCTAAAATATTCATTTTTCTAAAAAATTACAATCTATGGAGACCTTTATTTTTTGTATATACAACTTGTTAAACAAGAAATATCTTTCTTGGACTCCATGTTTAAATTATACATTAGGTTTAGAGCTAGAGCCACAACTCAAAGAATAACTTTCAAGTCCTCTTGTAGATATATAAACTCTATTATATTCAAAAAACCAAACTATCTAAATTAAGTGAAACAAGCTTTATTTACAACACATACCCTGTCATTAATCTCGCATTTGAAGTTTACTCCCCAACTTCTCAATTAATTCCCTATTGAAGGTTTTCGGGATTATATCAGCAATTTCATATTCTATTTTTACTATCATCACTTGAACTCTTTTAATGTTAATGCAATTTTCTAGATAAAATGATATCGAGTATTAATGTGTTTGCTCTGGTCTTGAAACACTATATTATTATAGTACTATTTTTTATTTATTTCCAAAAAACACATATATTCATATTTTGTATCAAATAGGTGCTCTTTTAATAATCTCCTTGACAATATTGCATGACCAACACTTATGTTGTTGCAAAATAATCGCTTCACAAGTTGATAGTGAAACTATTTTCATTCAAGCCCAATTTAATGATGTTTTTTTAAATAAAATACAAAATAACTTGTACTCTTTCTATTATAGGGATATTTAACCCAATCACTACCATCATAACATATTAGCCCCAAATCTCTTTTTGCTAAATATAATATATCCAACCCTAGTAGATTCTTTCATGTGGTAGAGTATCATTTCTACTATATGAATTTGATAATATTTTGTATCCTCTATGTATCTACTAATAATACAAACAAGAAATAAATATCAGGATTTATGCATACCTTAAACACATAACCAGCGTTTTGAATTAGGTTAGATCAATAAGGTTTTCTCCAATTTTCTTTGTATATTTTCTCCTATATCAATTGGATTACTAACATATTTTTATTCTATTATAAATTTTTTAACCATGTCATTTACTTAACCATATTTTTTGATGAATATACCATCATCTTGCAGCTTAACTTCAGTACCAAGTTAAAAAAACATCAAAATCGATGTTATACATATCAATATCTTTGACCATATCTTTTATCAACATATCAAATAATTTCACATTATTGCTACTAAAAATTAAATCATCAATATATAAGAACATAAGAACACACGCAACATACTCATGTGGTTATATTTGGTATCTATTTTTCTATAGATATCGATTGATGCGACGTTCCAAGACGTTGGTTCTAGCTTATATAAAAATATCTAGCGATATTATTTGAATGTTGTAGGGTAAATATTGTAGATATAAGCCAAATGAATGTAGTTATTGCTTTAGTACATTGGAATGGAAGTATAAAGTAGTCGTGTAATGACATGTATAAAGTAAGTTAACTGGTTAAGAGTGCATAATAATTTAACCACTATTGTATAAGATGCATAGGCTTGATCAATGATTAAGACACTTTGACTAGATTAATGATGGTTGTGCAAGATCAAATATGAGCCTTCTTCCATGACCCAAGAATTTATTGTTGCCTAATAATCCTAACTTTTTGTTCCACAATTGTTGACAATGGTCGTTATTATTTATGTTTAAGGTAGCAAGAATACACCTTAGTTGTGTTGAAGCCTTAAGTCATACTTAATACATATCAACTAACCCCTCAGGTTTAAGGCTTATGAACAAGGTTAGAAGTCTTGAATCAACTACTTGGAGTATATACTTCCTAATACAATTGGTTTGTATTCTAATATAAACCCCACACACACATAGAATACTTGGGTGACACTTTAAAATTTTGCATATGATTTATGATAAATATGGATCACAATACTTGAGAATATATAACCTTTATTTGATAGTTTCTATTAACAAGTTTCTATAAATTTGACAGTTAAGCAATGTAGTTATGAATATGATATTACTTATTTTAAATTTCTAAACACCTCTCAAACCCCATCTATATATAAAATATAGTACACGTACAAACATCTCACAATGAAAAAGTTTTTGACAATACATAATTTAATAAGGGGTAGAAACGGACAATACAAAATTAAATCTAATCCAACCAACTCATGTTGAATCTATCTGTATACAAATACTTTCATGGACTAAGATATTGATATGATAGATATACAAAAGGATATGCGATATATGATTGAGAAAATATATCGTGATCTTAGTTTGCACACTTAATAAAAAATCTAACCACGATCGAAGAGATAAATATTCAAACATCTAGCATGTATTTATACCCCTAAAAATGATAATCTCATGTACAAGGAATATATACAATAGTTGGAATGTAGGAAGGTAAAGTGAAATAGAAGATAGTTATAGACACGATTCGAAGTGGTTGAACTCTAGTAGTCTTACTTCACTGCCTAAGATTTATTTTACCCTTAGGATTTTGCTAGATCTTCCTCATGAATCTCCCATGTCTATTACATATGAGTATAAACCTTTATAGCCACCTTAAAACATACCATTGTCTATCACCAACACAAGTAAATGAAATCTACAATATATACAAATAATGTTATATCACAAGTCCTTGATGTCTTCCCATGTGTATCACCATTGAAGTAAACCAAGTGTACTCGATACATACAAAACTATTTCACACATCCATGAATTCTTCAGTCATCTCTACACCTATACTATATCACAAATCACTCTCTCATACTATATTGTAGATCAAACTTTTGGCTAAAAATTTAAGTTGAATTCTAATCATCTTACATTTTAGAGACATTGGTTGGTAGATAAAATACTAACAATGAACAGAAAAAGAAATTACCAAATTTTATATTTCATATTGATATATTGTTGTACTTTACTTAAGGATATTCTTTTGAAACATTTAAGTTTGGTGTAGAAAAGATCCACCTTTCTTCATTTGAGATCCCATATTAATAGGAAAACCGACTTCTACAAAAAAAAAAAATCATGTGACAGCATATCAATTGCTAATTTTTTAATCGTCATGTTTCCGAGTACTATTCTTTAAGTACCCGACTTCTGTTTCAAGTATTAGTCCTTCTAACAGATCTTTAATGACTCTTTCTCTACGACTTTGTATTTTCCTTTCTTGAACCATATTCATTTATCAAGGGTCTTGATCTTTATCTTTAGGTTATACATAATACTAACTCCAGTTAATGGAAAATCGTGGTTCAAGTACCTGATATTTTCAGCTTCAAAAATCCAAACTTTAGGTTTCTTCGTAGTTTTCTCCTCTTCGACATTCCGTACGGCTGATCCATCGGGTAATTAATTGTATATGTTGCTTCTTTCATAACATCATCTGGTGTACTTTGGTGGTCTAACAATGCGAGTATTCAACAGTATGAATCATTTCTTTACATAGAACTTCTAAACTTCCTATCCACAAGAATATGTTTATGGATTTTGCAAAGGGTCGAAATTTAAAATTGCACTCTCTAAACAATGGAGTGTTCAGAGTTTATTAGGTTTATTAAACCAACTAGGATGGTGCTTGGAAAGATTAAGTTTGGATTGTAAATTCTCAATGTTAACCATATTGTTATTTCAACCTTTATCGATTCTAAACATGGTTAATAACAAATCTCAATGTACTTGGAAAAAAATATACATGAATATGAGCATAAAAGAAAATAACGTTTCTGGTTCCTTAAATGTCAATTATTAATAGTAATTGTAAACTTTTATATGTTTCATTCATATCAAGTATATCAATGTTTAATTCTTTTATCTCTATTTAATAACTTTTATGATGATTTCTTGTCATATTTAAATGTTAATTAATAAGTTTCGTGTATTACACTAATATGATTAATTTATCATAATCTTAATGGTTGGTATTCTAAAAAGATAGGTATGAATATCCCAAGTCCATCCATTAAAAAAACATAAAAGAATGTCATGATATAGCATTATTAATATATCTTCCTTATATTCATATGGTTTTCTTCTTTTGAGCTAGAAATATTATTCAATATATGTGTATTATTGACATTAATTAGTTTAATTATTGTTAATACATCATTTTTATAAAAAAAATTAAAGAAGCTCCATAGATATGTGATGATAAGGTTGTGTAAAATTTAATAAAAATCACGTAAAAGTAAAGAACAAGTGGACTAACACATCATTCACCAAGCTATTGGACTTGGTTGAGTGTATTTTGCCTAAACCTCACAATTTTCCCGATTCTTATGAAGCATGCAACAAGAAGTTAAAAAGTTTGGGTATGGGGTATACAACTATTGATATCTGTTTGAACGATTGTACCATTTTTACTAGGAGAACGAATTCCTCGACAAGTGTCCAGTTTGTAGTAAATCAAGATGGGACCCGAAGAAGGGTCAGAAAGTACCTCATAAGAATCTTCGTTACTTTCCGATTGCCCCGAGATTGCAGCGACTATACGCTTCGAAGCACACCGCTGAAGACATGATATGACACCGTACCGGAAAGAGTAGCGATCCAGATGTGTTACGTCATCCAGTCGACAGTGATAGCTGGTAACAATTTGTAGAGTTACATCTAAAGTTTTCTAGTGAACTTAGGAATGTGTGTTTGGGCCTGGGTATCGATGGTTTTGTCCGTTTTCTATGCTGAACAACTCGTATAGCATGTGGCCTCTCATATTGACCGTCTACAACTTCCCACCGTGGACATGCATGAAGGATACCGCATTTTAGCTTTGTTTGTTGATTCCGGGTCCCCACTCACCCGGAAAGGACATGGATGTCTTTCTCCGCCCTGTTATAGATGAGTTGGACATGTTGTGGGAAACAGTATTCGTTTATATGATGCCCATACGAAGCAAGTCTTTACGATGAAGATTTTTTTTTGTCCACGACCAATGATTACCCCGCTCGGCTATACACTTCAATATGGTCCGGTCAAGGTTACATGGCTTGCCCTGAATGCATGGATTCTACTCCTTCGTTGAAGGTGAAGAAAGGGGTGGTTTATTTTGATCATAGACGTTGGTTACCTCCCGACATCGATTTAGAAAAGAAGAGGTTTTGTACCCGGCTACCGATAACATGGTCCCACCGAGGAAACTTAGTCAGGCCGATATTCAGACATAATTGAATGTGTTGCCAAATTGTGTTTCCCGGTGAACACAAGGATTATGGGGGCAAGGTGACGAAGAAAACAGGTCCTCGCGAATCCAACTGGAAGAAAAAGAGTATTTTTTATCGTTTACCTTATTGGTCGGAAAAATTTATTAAAACATAACATCGATGTAATGCATTGCGAGAAGAATGTGTGCTACAGTTTGCTTGGTACAGTTATAGGAGTTGATGGGAAAATAAACAAAGATAAAGCGAACATGCGAATGGATCTTTAGGAGATGAATATCAGGAAAGAGTTGTGGTTAACATCAAGAGGAGGTAAAACGATACTAAAGCAAGGAAATTATACGTAGTCAGCGGAGAAGAGGAAGATTTTTCTTGGGTGGTTACAGGCACAGAGGTTTCCCGATGATTTCGCGTCTAGTCTGAGGAATAATGTTCAAATTGATACGGGAAAGATTATTGGAATGAAATCGCATGACTGTCACGTTATGATGCAGTATCTTTTTCTTTGTTGTCTCCCCAGTCTTTTGGATGATAAACCAATTAGCGATGCTATTGTTGGGTTAGCTAACGTGTTTAGAGTAGTTTGTAACAAGAATCTGAGTAGGAAAGAGTTGGAAGCTGGTAAGGCGGGAGTGGTTGAAGTGATGTTCAAACTAGAAATGATCTTACCTCCCGCATTTTTTGATATAATGATCCACTTGTTGATACACTTATACGATGAAGCATTGCTAGGGGGCCCGATTCAAATGCGGTGGATGTACCCATTTGAAAGGTATTTGAAAAAGTTGAAAGAGTATATTTGAAACCCGGCTAGACCAAAGGATTCAATAGCCGAGGGTTACTTGGCGGAAGAGACGTTGAATTTCATATCAAGGTATCTTAGTGAAGAAAAAACAAAGTTCAACGATCCAGGTAGATACAACGAACCACCGCCAGTGCCAAAAGAGCTATCCGTTTTCAAGTCCTAGTGTACTCCACTTTGCAAGAAAGAGTCTGGTCCTTTACCACCTAAGGAGAAGGAGCACATCAGTTAGTATATTTTGCATAATTGCGACAAACTCGAAACATACATGAGGTAAGTAACGAATACTTATATTTATATTTATATTTATATTTATATTTATATTTATATTTATATTATATTTATATTATATTTATATTTATATTTATATTTATATTTATATTTATATTTATATTTATATTTATATTTATATTTATATTTATATTTATATTTATATTATATTTATATTTATATTTATATTTATATTCATTTACGTTTCTAGTGAACACAAATCCACACTTTCGGGAACGAGTAGCGAAATAGAGAATATGCACCGTCAAATGTTTAAGGGATGGTTTTTGGAAAAGGTATGTAACTTTAGGAATTGGTTTAAATATTATTTATTTATTTTCAAAGTATTGAGTATTATTTTTGTATGACAGATTCATGGAATGAAATCCCGTGGTGATACATTAGCTAGCCCTGAGATGGTGTCCTTGGCAAACATGTCGTATGGTGTGGTGCATAAATATGATTCATGTGTTGTGAATGGTGTCAAGTGGGTAACTAAGGATAAAGTAGAAAACGAGTGACGCAGGATTACGGAGTTTGTACCATGTGCAATGGGTCACCTTATTACGGTGAATTATTGAAATCTTGGTGGTTATGTACACTGGAGGGTACTCGGTTGTGTTATTTGTTTGTAAGTGGTACATAATGGGTGATGCGAGGACTGAACACGAGGTAACCTTTATCAACACATCAAAGTTTGAGTGGGCCAACAAACCATACATTTTAGCATCACAAGGCAAGAAAGTGTTTTACATTGACGAGATTAATGCAAAGAAAACAATGAAAGGTTGGAAAGCTGTTCAGGAAATAAACGATCGTCACAGATGGAATCCCGAGTTATGGTGTTCGGAATCACAACCTACTAGCAACGAGCATCAAGATACCTTTGGTTAACACTGGGAGGGTTTCCGATCCGGTGTACTTGGCAACTACCGAGGAGATCGAGATTGACCCATCTCATTTTCATATTGATTTGTTTATTGAGGAAAACGATAACATAGTATACTATGTTATGTTCCATAATTTGTTTTTATTTTTTGTGTGTTGCGGTTTTATGAGTTACGATTCACGCCTTTTTATGTAACTATACTATTATGGGCATAACTTTTATCTCGGTAAACTTATGTGGATATAATCAACCATGGATCTATGATACTTAACCAGTGGGATTTAAGGTCGGGGCCAAATTAATGTCATGTTGAGTTATTTGTTGGTTACTCTACAAGGGATAAAAATAAAAATATACACATTTTCAAGGTTAATTAATATTGGGTAGAGTTAGTGTATATTTTACTCATCCTTTTTCCTATTGTAGGTATTATGGGCTAAATTTATGTCCAATAGGACTAATTCATATTTTACTCACATTTTTTCCAGTAACCAAAAAAATTTCGTGCAATTTTACCACCATGTCTAATTCTGAACTAAAGGGTTTTATTGCATGCTAAATTGGTTGTTAATGAACCTGGAATTACTGGCTAGAGACTTTGATGTAAAAAGCGAAAACAATGATGGGAAAAGGAGCAAAGTGAAATCATAAAAAATATGTTCTCTACCCAATCATCGTTTAATTTATGCTTTTGTAGTACCTTCCTGGTGTCGCCTAGGGTGTTAGAAAAATAAGATAAATATAAGCCAGAAAACAATGCACTTTCACCCTAGACAAGCACGGTACTGCAAGTATTACAGGACGTATGCATGTTTTAATGATAAGTGAAGTTTGTTCTCAGGGACTTAGTGTGTTATACGAATGGGTAAATAATAACGAGTGAGAAGCAATTAATTAAAAGACAGAAAGTAAAGAGAATAAATTTCGAGATTAATAATTAAACTAAGGAAAATAAAGACAATAAAATAAATACGAAGAAATATGAGATGAGAAGTATAGCTTAGGTTTTGCTAGTATGCACTAATCCTTCTAATTCTTTCTATCAAATCTAGTTAATGAGGGAGATAATTAGCTCTTGGATACTTAGTCAGGATTCTAAATTCCCATACCTTAGACCTGGAGAGCGACTAAAGGGGCTACGGACACATCATGAGGCAACCTAAACCTAGGGTTATCAAGCGCTACCAAGGCCCTAAGCAATTCAATTCCAAATATGATGATAGTGGTTAAATTATACCCTAATAACTATCTAGCTAGAATTAGTGTTGTCAAGACCAATATCGACACTAGACGTTATGTGGTGTTTCAATAATTAGACACCCAGTTAAGGTTAACATCTAACTACTATTAAGAAAGCCTAAAGTGATCAGTTTAGGACATGCAATAATTCAAAACACATAAACAAATATATAGGTAAGAAGCTAATATCATATTAAAACATATAATTCCAAAAGAAACTTAGATAGAAAGAAAATAGAATTCATAGATTATACATGATGCAAAACCCAAGCTATGGGAAAATTAGTTCATACCTGAAGGAAATAAACTAAAGAAAATATTAAAAGACATCATCTTGCTCTCTACAATAATTTTGATGATAATAAACCTAAAGACTAATTACTATGAGCCAAGGATGATATTATAAGTGATATAAGGGTATATTTATAGGTGTTTAGAAGACCTAATTCGTTTTCTTGAAGGAGAAGGTAAGTAGTGGACTCCAAGCCCAACTCCAATTCGTAACCCTAAAACATGGAATTAGGCCCTTTTTTGTTCTGTTCCTAGCAGCTTCAATACTCATCGTTTGACGTGTATGAGTAAACGAAATTCATCGTCTTGGAAATATCTCCAACTTTTCTCTTGACCGGTTCTCCAAATTCCACACAGATTTTGATATATAAGCTGATTTGTGGTCGTGGATGGTGAAATTCAGGATTATGACAGCTTTTCCTTTTCTATGATTTTAGCTTTTCTTTCCTTCTCTCCAGTTTCCATGCTTATCTATTTCGATATCTTTTAGTCTTTGACTTGGAATCTAATTATTCTTCATAATTATCTTTAAATTTTCACACTAAATAAACAATTAAACTCAATATGCTCTATAAATAATAATTTACTAAATCAAGACTCAAAATAGGAAAGTGTAGCATTTCTCAAGAAAATCGACTAGAATGACTTCTAAATCACTAAAAATGATGTCTCCAACTAGGATTAATTCATGACAAATAGGGAGACATCAAGACCCCCAACTCAAAGTTGTATCGTCCTGATACGATAAAGATAAAAACAAAGGGAAGTCTCTAAATACACACCTAGGTAGTTTTCAACACAATGGGAAGAACATAGCAGAATATATAGAATAGACATAAAGCAACTACTCATAAAATGTCATGCAATAATATTCATAAACTACATACCTGTACACTTCTCATATCCATAGTCAACACGGTTTGAATTCAAGATCAGATTAGTTTCGCAATGTAAGAAGGATTGGGACTTTGCTCAGTTTACCAAGGAAGCTATAGATTGTTCATCGAACTTCACTAGTATTCAAAGATCCACTTAACTACTCTCTATTGGTTCAATCACTTCTCGATTACATAGCAAAGAATCAAAAGGTCTTTAAGGTTGTAATTTAGGCTTAGGGACGGTATGGTAGTATATTTGGATAATTTAGAGTGAGCTTTTGGCTCTCTCCTCACTAGCCATCAACGAATCGCCCTAGAGCTTGAGTTATTCTCATAAAAAGTTTCTCACTCAACCCAATGAATTCTTTGATGCACAAAGTAGCATCCCCAATAACCCAATTAAAGCATAAGATGTTCACTTAAAAATTCCACTTTGCCGGTCCGAATATATATTTTCTTTTCAAATCTTTTGTCTTTTGTATTGCTATGAATCTCTTTTTAATGTTGAGATATCACGATATTTTTTCATATATATATATATATATATATATTCTTTTCTTTTTATGTCCTTGTTGACAGATTTAGCTCGTAGCTTCTTTTTCATTCACTATTATCCCGGCAAAGGGTTACAATATAAATCTTTGAATCGTCATCAATATAATAACAGAGCACAATTAATAAGCTCAAAAATCTCATCCCAATAATATTTCCCATAATGCTGGACCCACCACCCCAAACTCAAGCTCTAAAACAACGGTCTATGCATCGTGATTCGAGTGCGGGTCATATGGAAAAGTCCTATAATAAAAAGGGATATGGCTTAAAATGTGGCTAACTAAAAAGCTTTAGAAAGGCTAGAAGGGACTGAGAAGGATATAACATATAAAATCAAAGAACAATGTGAGAAGGTATAAAAAGGCTTCAATTGGCTTCAATAGGAAAGCAATGCCTTAATCACTTTCTACACCATGTAACTTCGTTATTTTCTTACCTTTAGCACCTTCGGCAAATGGGTTTGTCAACTAGCTTGGATCTCACGGCCTACACACTTCTCAAGGTTCCCTGATATCGAACATACTTTCTATCGCATTGCTTACTAATCCTTTCTTTACTATCAATGTGTGTTTTCCTGCAAATACTCAAAGCATACAAAATAAAATAGCTCATAAACATACTACTTACTATCATCAATTCACTGAGCTTATGCTTTCAAGCTATTAAACACACTCTACATCTAATTCCCATGTATCAAAAATTTTAATTTCTACCTAAAAACAGAAAAAAAAAGGCGATGAGAGACAATGAATCCCCACACCCCCAACTCAAAAATGAGCCGTGTCCCCACGACTCGAAACAGAAATTAAAATTAGCAGATAAAGCATTTACGGAAATGTTATGGAAGAAAGAGAACATACTCTCGAGGCTATTGCCTCGCATTATCGACATCCACGATAGGATTTGCTTGATCTTTCCTTAATTGCTCAAGGAGTGTCATGATGTGCACTTGATTGGCTTTGATTTGTGCCACATCATTGGCTAAGGAAATTTGAGCTGCTTCAAAATTATTTAAACGCTCCTCCATCTTCTCTTGCCAACTTTGCTCCTTTTCTTCTTTCGAGATTTGCGTAGAAACCGCTCCTCTCAAGACTTTCATGATCCAAGCATTATCAATAGTACTCTTTTTAAATTCGAATTTCTCTTCTTCACCCAATGTAACATTCTTTTCTCGCACAAGACACGTGATCATAGTAGGATATTTAACATTTTAAACCGATCTAGGAGAGACCGAAAATCGCATCACCTCCTCAAAGATCAACTGTGCCACATCCACTTCTTCTCCTCTCAAAATACAATCCAAAAGTAGAGTGTTCTTCTTAGTCACATCCAAAGTTCTTGTGTTTCCAAAGACATTAGGAATATGGAAATTGTGCCAAACTCTAGCATCTGGTTGAAGATATTTGTAAGGCCAAGGTGCCTTCAATTCTCCCTTATGTGATTGCACTTTCTCCTTTTCTAACACATGCTCAAAAAGTAATTCCTCTTCAAATATTTTTCATGTAGCCACCACTTCACTATACTTGCAAGGTCCAATTAATTTCTTAAACTGGAAGTGGTTTTTAATCTCTTTAACTGTGAAAGGAACTAACTTTCCTCTAATCGGAACACAACCTTCACTATCTCGGCTAACAAGGCCTAAATATAAATCTAAGACTAACTCATGACATAAATCAGAATGTCTTACCATGAATGTAGACCAACCCAATCTTTCACCAAGCTCCAAGAATCTCTTATATTCTCTTGTACCAATTTCTTCATCGAATACTTTCTCATAAGAAAACGGTAGTTCCTTTAATTGTTTTTTTGCAGAAGCTATCAAGGCCTTTGATGCTTCTTCTTTATCCACGGGTGTAGGACCTTTGAACGGAAGAGGTTGTGTTCTCTTCTTGGGAAGAAGTGAAACCCTTTTACCCATTAAATCTAACATAGCTAGCGTACCTCCTTCTTCAACGTCGATTTTACCCTTAGAATTGGAACTAGAACCTTTGTTACTTGATTTCTTCTCAATTGAACCCAATACCTTGCTTTTCCTCACCTCCCTTTTGTTAGATAATATTTCTGTTCTTTTAGTCATCTCAATTGACCCCCAACTCAAAGCTTTAACAACTCTTGAAATTTGAACTTTTGAATTATTGGTTGAACAAGCTTGATTTGGTTTAGGAGGTGAATTGATGATGAATCTCTATATGGGTAAGGTGATTTCTTGATGGGTTGGTATTGGTTTACGAAATTGTAGGATAAATTTTGAAAATTTAAGCTCTTGATTCTTCAATCTAATGTGTTTGGTGAGAATTGGGTGATTGAATATCCTTTGTAATGATGTGGAGAGAATATTTGATGTGTTTTTATGGTGATTGGGTAGTGTTTTGATGTTTGGGGAAGGTTTGAATGAGCTTCAATGGAGTTGGGAGAGGTTTGGAGAAGAAAGAAAGGTTTAAGGATTACTAATTTCGGAATATACCAACCTTTTTCTCTTTTATAACCTAAAAATGAAGCTTTCTTCTCTCTCCAGCGACACTGGGCGGCATACCGGCCGTAGGGCCCGGTATGTCGGTGCTGGAGCTGCTCAAATCCGAGTTACGTCAAAATACCCGAGGTAGTCACACGTGGGAACGGGTTTTTCTTCTGGCCGGCATACCGGCGCTAGGGCTCGGCATGCCGGTGCTGTTGATGTTTGATTCTCGACCCCTCGGCATAAAACATGTGACGACACCCGTAGGCACGGGTTTTGACCTGGCCGGCATACCGGAAAAATCGTCGGGCATGCCGGTGCTGACACCTCTCGATTCTGGACCTCTCGGCATAAAACACGTGGCTTACCCTGAGGGCTCGGGTTTTCTGCTTGCCGGTATTACCGGAAATAGCGGCCGGCATGCCGGTCAGGTAGTCTGAATATTCCATAAAATTTTGTTTTTCCTCCCGAACTCGATTTCTTTAACACCTAAACATCAAAAACACTAATATCTTTCTCAAATATGCAATATCAACTAAAAACAACTAAACTAAACACAAACTAAAAACATAAAAAGCATAAAGACATAAACAATTGCGGGTTGTCTCCCGTACAACACTTTTATTTAATGTCTTTTAAAGTTAGACGCGTTACCTCTATCAAGATTTGCGAATATAGCCTCCCCAACAACGAGTAAGGCTATGAACGTCAACTAATCTGCGCTTGATACCCCTCTTGGGTCGGATTTCTATCACCTTGGCTGAAACAACCTTAGTGACAATGAATGGTCCCATCCACGAGTCTTTGAAACTTCGTGGCCTATTTTCGCGTTTGTGAGCTATCCATAGTACTTCATGGCAACCCCAAACTCAATGTTTGGCTCAGTATCCACAGGTTTTACATGGATCTTCTCTGTATGGACTTTGTGATGTGAAAGGCTGTGAGTGACAGGAACGGTGGGATCTAACTTCCTCGGTTTCTTACCCAAGACATAGAAGGTCTCAGATACGTTTTTAGCATGAAAGGTAATGGTCCCTTCTTGGAAGTTGATGACACTTTGACTTGTGGACATGAAAGGCCGTCCAAGTATGATTGGAACCTTCTTATCTGCATCAAACTCAAGTATAACAAAGTCAATAGGGATGGCGATACTACCTGCTCAGACTAAGACGTCCTCCACTGTTCCCCATGTTTTGGTAACTGAGCTGTCAGCAAACTGCAACTTCACTGGAGCTTTCTATGATATTTTAAGTCCAAGTCTCTCGAACACGGACTTAGGCATAAGATTAACACAAGAACCCACATCGTACATAGCTTTCACCTTGAGCATACACTTTATTTGAATAGGAAGGTTAAAACTTCCTGGATCTTTGAGCTTTAATGGTAACTCTCTTTCACTTGTTCTTGAGACTCTCAAGTTTTCTATCTTGGCTTCTACACACGCCTCTTTCTTAGGAATAACTTGCGTAAAAACTTGTTGCGGTGTAAGCCCTTGCTTCGCAATCTCAAGCATTTGGGCGTTGATATTTTCAGGAGTGTACGCCTCTACAAATGTCTTGAGTTCAGTGTCATCCTTCGGATTTGTATCAGGAATAGTTGCTGACACTGTTTGATCAACTGGTGGCGAATCCACCTTCTATCCTTCTTTCTCTTCTTGCACAGCAGATGCAACATCAACTTCAACTCTTGGTTCCTCCTTTGAGGCTTCTTCCTCTTTGTCTCTAGCCAGCTCAGCTTGAAGATCCATAACCGATCTAATCTCATCTTGCATATCCTTTAGAAGCTGTATAAATTCGGATTTTTCTGAATCTGACTCCACATCACTCTCAGAACAGTCGGAGTCCACGGGGCTAGACTTGGTTGGTTCTTCTTCGGTACTCGGAACTTCCACGGCACTAACGGCATCATTTGGTACTTTCTTTTCTTCTTCAATTTCAAGGAAAATAGCCTTACAAGCTTCGAACCCAACATTGTCATCACCTCATTCGATAGCCTTCAATTATTTTTGTTCCATAATGTTTGTTAAAACTTTGTTCATTTGTTCTACTTGAGTACCTAAAATCTGAGTTGAAGCTCCTTTTTTTCGTAGCTTCTCACTCTGAGCGTTCATATTAGTGGTCATCAGATCCATAAACTTCGTCAGTTGTTGATTATCCACAGCTCCCTCTTGAGGATACTGTGGTAAAGCTTTCTGATCTAAGGAATCGGTATAGGCATCTTGAACAGGTTGTTGTGGAGGAGCAGGTCTATTCTGATATTGATTTTGATACTGACCTCTCGGTTGGAAAGAGTTATTCTGGGGGCGTGGTTGATAATGACCAGGATTAGCGGCCCCTTGTGGATTTGAATACTGCATACCCGGATGATTCCTATTACCAGATTGGTAACCTCCTCGGTTGGATATGAAATAAACAGATTGCGGATTTCCTTTGCACTCTTCCCAAGTATGATTCATTGCCCCACAGTGTGGACAACCTTGTGCTTCTTGCACTACTTTTGCTGCGGCTAAGTTTTTCTGCATCTCAAGCTTAAGTTCTTTGATTTGATTCTCTAATGCGAACATTTGAGCTGAGTGTGCAGTTTCCGCGTCTAATCAAAGCATACCTCGGGCTTTTGCAATAGGAGCTCGCAAAGATGGCCAACTCCTTTCTTGTTCGATAATATTTTCCAAAACCTCGGTAGCTTCAGCAGGATCCATGGACACGAAATTCCCTTTCCCAATGTTATCTATCTTCAATCTACCTTCTCTGTTGCTACCTTCATAAAATATAGCTAACTGTAGAGAGGGGGTATAACCATGGAGCGGACATCTAGCTAACTTCTGTTGAAACCTTGTCCATGCTTCTCCTACCTCTTCTCCATCTTCTTGACAAAACTTTACAAGCTCGCTTTGGTCTTTGAGTCTCATACTCTTCGGATAAAAACGGTTAAAGAAAGCGGCCTGAAGTTCTGCCCATGAATTAATTGTCCCTGGTGGTTGCCTATCTAGCCACTCACCAGCTCTACCAGTCAGAAAGAACGAAAACATATGACAATACAGTTGCTCGCGTGTGATGCCTAGAGTAACATAAGCATCACAAATCTGCATAAACTTCTGAATCGCTCTTACCGGATCTTGTACTGCTGTACCACTATAGAGTCCAAAACTTTGAAACTGACTGAGCATACCCGGATCGGGTCGGAATTTGATGTTTTGGATCTCCAGAGGACGGTAACCTATCGGTTGAACATGAAACGACTTTCTCAAGCCAGGAAAGTCTTGTTCAACTCGGTTTTGATTGACATTGTTGTTTCCGTTACCTCTTCCTAGTGGTTGTTGTAATGGTGGTGGTCTCACTGGTGGGACAAGGGGTTGTTTTACAGGTGGGAGAAATGGTGGATCTAACTGATCTTGTACGCCTGCCATAGCTCTTCTTGAGGCTCTTTCCTTACGAACACGTCTGTTATAAGGTCTAAAGCTCCTCTTGGGATCCGGTAACGAAGGCCAAGAATTAAACACGGTGAAACCTGAAAAAGACTAAAGCAAACCACGAGCATAAATCCAGAAAAATAACAACTAAAACTGAAAAAATAAAAATTAACTAATAACTACTACTCGAAATAGATAGCCCACACACTAACGAGACACATGTCCCCGGCAGCGGCGCCAAAAACTTGGTGTCGCCTATGGTGTTAGAAAAATAAGATAAATATAAGCCAGAAAACAATGCACTTTCACCCTAGACAAGCACGGTACTGCAAGTATTACAGGACGTATGCAAGTTTTAATGATAAGTGAAGTTCGTTCTCAGGGACTTAGTGTGTTATACGAATGGGTAAATAATAACGAGCAAGAAGCAATTAATTAAAAGACAGAAGGTAAAGAGAATAAATTTCGAGATTACTAATTAAACTAAGGAAAATAAAGACAATAAAATAAATACGAAGAAATATGAGATGAGAAGTATAACTTAGGTTTTGCTAGTATGCACTAATCCTTCTAATTCTTTCTATCAAATCTAGTTAATAAGGGAGATAGTTAGCTCTTGGATACTTAGTCAGGATTCTAAATTCCCATACCTTAGACTTGTAGAGCGACTAAGGGGGCTACAGACACATCATGAGGCAGCCTAAACCTAGGGTTATCAAGTGCCACTAAGGCCCTAAGCAATTCAATTCCAAACATGATGATAGTGGTTAAATTATACCCTAATGACTATCTAGCTAGAATTAGTGTTGTCAAGACCAATATCGACACTAGACGTTATGTGGTGTTTCAATAATTAGACACCAAGTTAAGGTGAACATCTAACTACTATTAAGAAAGCTTAAAGTGATCAGTTCTAGGGCATGCAATTATTCAAAACACATAAACAAATATATAGGTAAGAAGCTAATATCAGATTGAAACATATAATTCCCAAAGAAACTTAGATAGAAAGAAAATAGAATTCATAGATTATACATGATGCAAACCCAAGCTATGGGAAAATTAGTTCATACCTGAAGGAAATAAACTAAAGTAAATAATAAAAGACATCATCTTGCTCTCTACAATAATTCTGATGATAACAAACCTAGAGACTAATTACTATGAGCCAAGGATGATTTTACAAGAGATATAAGGGTGTATTTATAGGTGTTTAGAAAACCTAATTCGTTTTCTTGAAGGATAAGGTAAGTAGTGGACTCCAAGCCCAACTCAAATTCGTAACTCTAAAACATGGAATCAGGCCCGTTTTTGTTTTGGACATAGCAGCTTCAATACGCATCTGTTTGACGCGTATGAGTAGTCGAAATTCATCGTCTCGGAAAGATCTCCAAATTTGCGCTTGACAGTTTCTCAAAATTCCTCACCGATTTTGAGATATAAGCTGATTTGTGGTCGTGGGTGGTGAAATTCAGGATTATGGCAGCTTTTCCTTTTCCATGATTTTAGCTTTTCTTTCCTTATCTCCAATTTCCATGCTTATCTCTTTCCATATCCTTTAGTCTTTGACTTGGAATCTAATTAATCTTCATAATTATCTTTAAGGCTTCACACTAAATAAATAATTAAACCCAATATGCTCTAAAAATAATAATTTACTAAATCAAGATCAAAATAGGAAAGTGTAGCATTTCTCAAGAAAATCGACTAGAATGACTTCTAAATCACTAAAAATGATGTCTCCAACTAGGATTAATTCATGATAAATAGGGAGACCTCACTTCCTTTCATAATCATCGAAAAATATAAACTTAAAGATTAATTAACCTTGTATATATTATGTAATCAACAATGGATCCATAATATTTTGTCTATGAGAGTTAATGGGTAGAATAACCCGTGTGATTAAAGACTCTCTCTCTCTCTCTCTCTCTCTCTCTCTCTCTCTCTCTCTCTCTCTCTCTCTCTCTCTCTCTCTCTCTCTCTCTCTCTCTCTCTCTCTCTCTATATATATATATATATATATATATATATATATATATATATATATATATATATATATAAGGCCTAAAAAATATACTTATATTCATGGCTGAAATTATGTCTTTTAGGACCAATGTATATTTTACTCATGCTTTTTTTTCATAAATCAAAGTGTTGTGGGTGCTTTATTTATACATGCAAAATTTATGGACAATTGAGCTAATTCAATTTTTAACTCACATTCTTTTCAAAAATGGAAAAAATATTCGGCCAAATTTACCCTACATCCAAGTTCTTTTAAATCAGAGATTTTTGAAGCAATGTCTAATTTTGAACTGAAGGGTTTTACTGAATGCACCATTAATTTTTAATGTACTTAAATTTACTGGTTAGGGTTAACAAAGTGAAAACAATTAAGGGACAAAAGAACAAAGTGAAATCTAAAAAATATGTTTTCTAACCAATTATCTTTAATTTATGCTTTCATAGTACATTCCTATCCTACTTATCAGAATATACAATCTTTAAGATGAATAACCTATTTTATTAATATTGTGTACTAGATAATTACCTTCCTTTTATACTTGACCGGTTTCAGATCGATCTATCGAGTCACAAGAAATAAAGAATAATTGTACTGTTTGTCGAGGGGACTGCACTTGCAGAATATGTTCAAGTGATCAATCCAAGACGAACGATCATAAGGTTTAATATAATTCCATCTAGAAAGCGTGAATTCTGAAATATTTTTGGGGTACTAATGTGTGCAACAATTTATTTTTTGGGTATTAATTTCAGGAAGATACCAGATACATCAAGAAATCTCACCATATTCAGATACTTGTTTAGTTGGTCTATAAGCTTCTTCCGTTTCTTCCGCAAGTCAACCAAGAACAGAGAATTGAGCTGGGCATAGAAGTTAAAATGAAAGGCATGAATTATGTATTGAAAGGTGATTCATTTACTGAACTATCAGGTGCAGATTTAGTTGCAGCCTTAATAGAGAAAATCTCAATTTAAAAGGCCGAATTGAAGTGCAGCAATTATAGAATTTTAAATCTTAATTATCATAGGATCTATTGGACTTGGTTGACAGAGAATACACACGCTCGCGTCCATGAACTTTTTTCAAAATCATCATAATTAATTCTAAAAAAATTAGAAAAATAAAATCATTCATATATTTGGATAAATCAAATTAATATTTACATCTATGATTTTCTTTAGAATATTTTGATTTTTTTTTTGAACTTTTTTTCGCAGACAAGGAATTTCATGTTTTGAACAGTGAATTTCATGTTTTAAACAATGAATTTCACATTTGTGAAAGAAAACAATTACTATTTCAAATAGTGAATTTCATGTTTTAAATAGTGAATTTCATATTTTAAATAGTGAATTTCATGTTTTAAACATGAAATTCCACGTATACGAAAAAAAAATTAAAAAACAAAAAGAAAATATCAAAGAGGTAAATATTAATTGGTTTATCCAAAAATGCAAAATTTTCATTTTTATGATTTTTCAAGAATTAGTTATGACGATTTTAAAAAAAAAAATCACGGATACGCGCTTGTGTGATGGAATTAATAGTAGGTGGTAGTGGTGGTTGTGGTTGTGGTGGATGTAGTGGTTGTGGTAGTGGTAGTAGTGGTGGTGGTGGTGGTGGTGGTGGTGGTGGTGGTGGTGGTGGTGGAAGTACCCTATTATTTGTTTAATATTTAAAAATAAATATTGTGTTAAAAATAAAATAATATATTCAATAATAAGGGTAGTAAAGGTATAAAAAATATAAATGAGATATTTTCTATAAATAATCATTCTATTAGGCATTGTTTTATAAAATAGATTATTAAAGACTTAATTTAACAATTAGATTCTTTTATTAGGCTTCTTTTAGCAAATATTCCATCTTCTTTTTAGTGTTTTTTCCTAAATATCTTTTATGCTTAATTTTTTAAATAAATTTATCTTAAGTGTTTTTTTCTCTAAATATTCTTTTATGCTTAATTTTTTAATTAAAATTATTTTATCTTTTCTCAGTGATTTTTTTTCAAAAACCTTTTATGCTTAATTTTTTGAATAAAAATATTTTAATGTTTATTTAAATTTTTCTTTTAAGCTTTATTTTTAATTTTTTTTATAAAAATCTTTTTAGGTCTAAAAAATGTTTAATTATTCGCACATAAGGTCATTACATTTTAAATTAAATCTAAAAAATTACCAAAGACACTAAAAAAATTCCAAAAACACTAAAAATCTAAAACAAATTCTAAAAATTCCAAAAAACACATAATCACACCTATAAACAACTACTTTAAACTCTAATCATATAAACATATATGAAAACACTAATTATAGTCAATAAAATTCTAAAATAAACCCTAATTTTTAGAAAAAACTAATTTTTGTAGCAATTAATTATCAAAAATCATACATACATATAATTATAAACCCAATAAAAGTGTTAAGAAACCTAATATTACCTAAACTTAACTCGGAATTAATCAAACCTTAAATTCAATAAACAAATTGTGAAGTAAAAAAAAGAAAAAATGAGTAAAAGTAGCTCGGAGTAGATAGCTTTAAAGTGGAAGGTGTGGTGGTGATGTTGATGAAGTCATGCCAAGCAATCAGATTCAAAAACAACAAATCAAAAACACTTATTGTTAAAAATTAGAATAAAAGCAAATAAAGGAATTAAAAAGTGTAAATTGAAGAGAAATCATTACCTTTAATGTGTAATTGGCTTGGATTTGGCAAGAATATTTGTTCCGTTGTTTCACCGCATATGTTTTTGTCGAGCTAATCCTTTCCTCTCCTTAACAGTCTCGTGTCTATTGAGCCTCGATGTGATATAGCATAATGCTTACTAAAATTTAACTTCTAAGATCAAATTATTGTGAGAAAAATGATCATATAAGGATTATTAAAGTAGGGAAATATCATTATTTTCCATCTTTTTTGAACCATCATCGAAAGACGCAACATCCGACCAAATTATGAACAACAATTGATAGTCAACTGAATATTATACAACTAGAAAGTCTTCCAATGATCACTAACAGAAGAAACCACTTCAAAATTGTTTGATGGACATCCTCTAATAGTTGAATATTCGCAAGCCAACCTAGGATTCAAATGAGGAGGAGGTTATGAAATAAAAGTCACCTGAGTAAATTGTTTAGATTCTACTTTTGATGTCACAAATTATTGTAGAGTGAAATCTTCAATCAAAAGACCTCATAGTATAATGACACCTTTAGAGTTATTTTCAAATATCAATAGTTTAATTAATAAACTAGCTAACGAAAAAAAAAGAGGGTACCGTAAAGCAATTTGGATCACTTTAACACAAGCACCTTTATCCACTAAAATTAAGATTGTCCACTGTTAGACAGAATGGTAGCAGAGATCAAACTTCCGAGAATAATTGTCAGAGATCACTAGAATACTCCCCAAAGAAGCACTTTTAGAGTATTCATAGGGTAAAGAAAAAAATCTTACTCCCCAAAGAAGCACTTTTCTTTGGATTTAATGATCTCTGGTTCCTATTCGAACAAATAACATAATAAATTAATCACGATTATATCCCGCGGTCTAAGTTGTTAGATGAGTTGAAAATTCATCATAATATTGATCATAAATATCGAAATGAAATTCATCTGTATAGGTTAGTTTGTATGGCGGTGAGTATACAAAAAACACAAGACCTCAATTTGCAAAATTCTTCCATCCATGCTATTTTACAGTAAATGTATATTAAAAATTGTTATGTTTTTTTTTTCATACAAAAAAATCATTATGTTTTAAACATTAGAAAAGTATTAATAAGATATAATGAGGAAATAATTCTTGATAAATAAAATAGCAAGTTTCTGTTTAAGTGAGGAAAACAATAGCAAGTGCCACATTATGATAGGAAATTGGTAGAGTGAGTGCTCCATCAAGAATAATCATGCAAATCCCTATTCAAGTGAGGAAAAAAATACAATGAATAGATTTATGTTAGCTCGATGACACGTCTTTCCTTTAATTTATCTTCGACCTTCATTGGATATTCTTCTTCGAACTTGTACCGTCCAACTAGAATTTCTAACATTTGGAAAACTTGGAAATAAATTATTACAACTAAATGTAGATCTTTTAGAGATCCAGTAAACCATACAATTTATCTAATAATGGAGAAAACTTTGAAAATGCTCTTTCAATAACATAGTAACATAGAGACAACTTCAAAAGAACATTAATTCCAAATATCTTGTCCATACATGTATTACTGAAATTAATCTAAGATATACAAGATTAGTTTATTATAGGATAACTTTTTTAAGATATTCTTACAAACACGATTGTAAGTTAATCTACAAGCTCCACAACAATTGAGTCAAACACTACTTTGACGCTTGAATCACCACAAAAGACATCATAACTACATTATACACGCTGTAAGATATGTCAATAAAGATGATTTCAGTACACCATAGGACCACGAAAGGCTAACTGTTAACCAAATGCACTGTCAAATTTTTTTTTTAAAAAAAAAATAAGGGTGGAGGATATATATTCATAAGCATCATCTTAAGAATTCCACATTATTTTCAGTAGCCAATTGTTAATTCTATATGGACAGCATGGTACGATATGAAATCGAATCTATTACAGTAAAAGGTGCAATTTATGTAGCAAATGTACAACTTCTATTCTACAACAGCAGGAAAATCATAATACAACCACGAATGCAACATTCATAGAAAGGTATGCAAAATAGAAAGAAGGATTGCACAAATCATTTTCCAATTAATAGAGGCAGAAAATACTAAGAAAATATGAATAAAAATTCCAAACATCTTATTTATACAATAACCGAGACCTTTTTTCAATGCCAAATCAAAAGTAGAATGAAATGAAACCTTACCCAAATGTTAGTACTGTTCAGGGAATAAGGGATGATTTCCAAAACATTTTCTTGGATGTTAGTTTCTCTTTTCAAGGATCCTCCACCAATTTAGGACCAAATGTGCATATGCAAAAGCCAAAACTTTCAAATACCAGATGTTAGTCCATACACATTTCATCTCCATTGTAAAGCATATTACAGGCCACGGGATGGGCAGAAGATAGTCTTTCCATATCTTCCGAGTTTGGGCCTATGAAAGGAAGATGCATAACCTGGAAAGAAATTTTGGTATACCAAACTAATGATTAATAATATAAAAAGCTGACATTCTAATTAATTTCAGAGTTTAAGGTGTTTGCAAAAGAATATTCGGGCAATACTTAACAGTCTAGGGATAATCAAATTTCCTAATTCATTTTCTTCATTAAAGATTCAAATATCATTCAATTTATTCTTCAAGAAATATTTTCTTTCATTAGAAACTACTGTGTGGTTTATAATAAAATACTATAAAATAGTTGTCGGTCATGGGACATCATCATCATAACAGTTATAAAGGTAAATGAAATACATCATATTTTGAAATGGAATAATGTATTATATCAGTAAGGTTTTGAACACATAGGATAGATAAAGTAACACATAAAAACCAACTTAAATAAAAGCATACACCTGCTCTCTTTATTACAAACCATTTTTTAAATATTTGAAAGACAATTATAATAGGTTATGATCTGAGCTGAATTATGGGTTATAACCATAAAACTATGGAGTTTTTGTTCCACTAGGACCAGCACCATCAGATGGCTTGGTTCCACTTGGACCAGCACCATCATCTCTATTACCAAATCTAACAGCAGGCACATTAGTGAGTAAACTTAACATTTGTGCAAAGGGAATATCCCAATCACATGGCACACTTGCCATATCACTAAATGGAATAGGTGCACCAGTTGTCACACTTCCCATCTCAGAAAACTGGAAAGCCTGGCTAGTTGGAATATTTTTCATATGGGGAAGCAAATAAGCCCCACCAGTTGAGATTTGTTCCATATTGGCAAAAGTAACCATCTCTCCAGTTGGCAAACGTGTCGAGCTTCTATCCACCATAACAGATCCAAGCATTCCCAAGTTGTTACGAACTTCAAGTCTCATTTTTTCCATAGCAGCGGTCAAGTGTTCGAGCTGTACCAGGCTCTGCTCCTCCTCTGCTGGAGCCTCTGTTTTCCAAAACAGGCTCTCCATAAATTTTACCCCTTTCTTGCGTTGCAACAGTATTTCTTCTCCGGCTTCCATCTGATTTTCTAAATCAGACAATTGCATCTCAAGGAAGCTAGCTCTGATGTTAGCGTCGGCCTCGGCCTGATCATCATTCAGTGGATGAATTATTTCAGCACTTCCTGGACGATGTTCTTCGAGGAAGCGGTTGGTTACTGAGTCCACACGTGGGTAACCAAAACTATATAGCTTTCCGCTAGGAGAGTAGACAAAAATTGCAATCTTCACCCCGCAAAGGAGGCTAAGTTCATGTGCTTTCTTAAACCAACTCGGCCGGCGCTTTGAAAAAGTGCTCTGGAGATGTTGAGGATTCGCGACCCTAACCATGTTTGTCTTCTTTCTACCTTGAAAGATTCTAACCATTGTTACAAATAAAATTTCAATGCACTTGACAAAATTTTTGAAAAAACACACACTTAATTAACACAAAAGAAAGAAGAAAGAAAATGAAAATGGTGATTTTTCTTCAAGAAATATCATGTATAAATATAATGATTTTATGTTTTTAAATATTTTGACTTATATTAATTATATCCTTCTTCAATGACCTTTTACTTATTTAGTAATACTATTATTGTACTTTATAAAAGGTACTTAATTTATTTCTTAATATTCCAAATTCATATATAAAGCTACTTAATTCATTTCATAATATTCTGAATTCATAAAATCTATATTTCTAGATCTATCTCTTTAATGCAATAAAGTATAATAATTTTATCATTATATATCGATAATTTTTTTATTTTGATACAATAAATATATTACATAAGTTTTTTAGTAAATCATTATACACAATTATTGTAATTTTATCAAATTTATGACAAAGATACAAAGAACTTAATTAACACAAAGAAAGGAGAGAGAAAATAAAAATGATGATTTTGCTTCATGAAATATCATGTATTTATATAGTAATTTTTTTGTTTTTAAATATTTTATTTATATTATGTATATCCTTCTTTAATGACATTCCATATATTGCAAAAATATTATTAGACTATTATAATTTTTGTGCATAATATTCCAAATTCATAAGATTTTAATTTTCTAGGCCTATCCCTTTAATGTAATAAAGTTTAATTAACTTTATCAATATATATCTATGATTTTTTTTATTTTGATCTACAAAATATTTTACATAAGTTTTTTATTACATTATTAAACACAATTATTGTCATTTTATCAAATTTATAACAAAGATATGAAAAACTATATCTATGGAATGAGATGAATCTTTTTTAACTATTGTATCACTGTCACAAAAAATATGGATTGAATATATTATAAAGTACAAACACATATATAACAATTTAAAATAGAGAAGGGTTATAACATAGAATACATGGAAAGTAATTTTTTTTTATTCAGTTGACACAATTACAAATATGCTTTTTTATGTATAAAAAATAAATTTATTAAATAGACTATTTATAAAAAAATTCTAACATGTATCTAGAATTATAATATATTAAATTTACTCATCCTAAGTATATGAATTTACCTAAGAGTATGTTATGGAGAAAAACATAGATAGAATGAAACATAGAAAAAATAAACATATAATACACAAAAGATACAAAATTTACATGGTTCGTCAAATTGCCTATGTCCATACAATTTCACTATAATATTAAGTTTTGAATAAGAAGAACAATCCTCTTTTATTTTCTAAAATATTCATTTTTCTAAAAAATTACAATCTATGGAGACCTTTATTTTTTGTATATACAACTTGTTAAACAAGAAATATCTTTCTTGGACTCCAAGTTTAAATTATACATTAGTTTTAGAGCTAGAGCCACAACTCAAAGAATAACTTTCAAGTCCTCTTGTAGATATATAAACTCTGTTATATTCAAAAAACCAAACTATCTAAATTAAGTGAAACAAGATTTATTTACAACACATACCCCTGTCATTAATCTCGCATTTGAAGTTTACTCCCCAACTTCTCAATTAATTCCCTATTGAAGGTTTTCGGGATTATATCAGCAATTTCATATTCTATTTTTACTATCATCACTTGAACTCTTTTAATATTAATGCAATTTTCTAGATAAAATGATATCAAGTATTGATGTGTTTGCTTTGGTCTTGAAACACTATATTATTATAGTACTATTTTTTATTTATTTCCAAAAAACACATATACTCATATTTTGTATCAAATAGGTGCTCTTTTAATAATCTCCTTGACAATATTGCATGACCAACACTTATGTTGTTGCAAAATAATCGCTTCACAAGTTGATAGTGAAACTATTTTCATTCAAGCCCAATTTAATGATGTTTTTTTAAATAAAATACAAAATAACTTGTACTCTTTCTATTATAGGGATATTTAACCCAATCACTACCACCATAACATATTAGCCCCAAATCTCTTTTTGCTAAATATAATATACCCAACCCTAGTAGTTTCTTTCATGTGGAGTATCATTTCTACTATATGAATTTGATAATATTTTGTATCCTCTATGTATCTACTAATAATACAAACAAGAAATAAATATCAGGATTTATGCATACCTTAAACACATAACCAGCCTTTTGAATTAGGTTAGATCAATAAGGTTTTCTCCAATTTTCTTTGTATATTTTCTCCTATATCAATTGGATTACTAACATATTTTTATTCTATTATAAACTTTTTAACCATGTCATTTACTTAACCATATTTTTTGATGAATATACCATCATCTTATAGCTTAACTTCGGTACCAAGTTAAAAAAACATCAAAATCGATGTTATACATATCAATATCTTTGACCATATCCTTTATCAACATATCAAATAATTTCACATTATTGCTACTAAAAATTAAATCATCAATATATAAGAACATAAGAACACACGCAACATACTCATGTGGTTATATATGGTATCTATTTTTTTATAGATATCGATTGATGAGACGTTCCAAGACGTTGGTTCTAGCTTATATAAAAAAATCTAGCGATATTATTTGAATGTTGTAGGGTAAATATTGTAGATATAAGCCAAATAAATGTAGTTATTGCTTTAGTACATTGGAATGGAAGTATAGAGTAGTCGTGTAATGACATGTATAAAGTAAGTTAACTGGTTAAGAGTGCATAATAATTTAACCACTATTGTATAAGATGCATAGGCTTGATCAATGATTAAGACACTTTGACTAGATTAATGATGGTTGTGCAAGATCAAATATGAGCCTTTTTCCATGACCCAAGAATTTATTGTTGCCTAATAATCCTAACTTTTTGTTCCACAATTGTTGACAATGGTCGTTATTATTTATGTTTAAGGTAGCAAGAATACACCTTAGTTGTGTTGAAGCCTTAATTCATACTTAATACATATCAACTAACCCCTCAGGTTTAAGGCTTATGAACAAGGTGAGAAGTCTTGAATCAACTACTTGGAGTATATACTTCCTCATACAATTGGTTTGTATTCTAATATAAACCCCACACACACATAGAATACTTGGGTGACACTTTGAAAATTTGCATATGATTTATGATAAATATGGATCACAATACTTGAGAATATATAACCTTTATTTGATAGTTTCTATTAACAAGTTTCTATAAATTTGACAGTTAAGCAATGTAGTTATGAATATGATATCACTTTTTCTAAATTTCTAAACACCTCTCAAACCCCATCTATATATAAAATATAATACACGTACAAACATCTCACAATGAAAAAGTTTTTGACAATACATAATTCAATAAGGGGTAGATACGGACAATACAAAATTAAATCTAATCCAACCAACTCATGTTGAATCTATCTGTATACAAATACTTTCATGGACTAAGATATTGATATGATAGATATACAAAAGGATATGCGATATATGATTGAGAAAATATATCGTGATCTTACTTTGCACACTTAATAAAAAATCTAACCACGATCGAAGAGATAAATATTCAAACATCTAGCATGTATTTATACCCCTAAAAATGATAATCTCATGTAAAAGGAATATATACAATAGTTGGAATGTAGGAAGGTAAAGTGAAATAGAATATAGTTATAGACACGATTCGAAGTGGTTGAACTCTAGTAGTCTTACTTCACTGCCTAAGATTTATTTTACCCTTAGGATTTTGCTAGATCTTCCTCATGAATCTCCCATGTCTATTACATATGAGTATAAACCTCTATAGCCACCTTAAAACATACCCTTGTCTATCACCAACACAAGTAAATGAAATCTATAATATATACAAATAATGTTATATCACAAGTCCTTGATGTCTTCCCATGTGTATCACCATTGAAGTAAACCAAGTGTACTCGATACGTACAAAACTATTTCACACATCCATGAATTCTTCAGTCATCTCTACACCTATACTATATCACAAATCACTCTCTCATACTATATTGTAGATCAAACTTTTGGCTAAAAATTTAAGTTGAATTCTAATCATCTTACATTTTAGAGTCATTGGTTGGTAGATAAAATACTAACAAGGAACAGAAAAAGAAATTACCAAGTTTTATATTTCATATTGATATATTGTTGTACTTTACTTAAGGATATTCTTTTGAAACATTTAAGTTTGGTGTAGAAAAGATCCACCTTTCTTCATTTGAGATCCCATATTAATAGGAAAAAAGACTTCTACAAAAAAAAATTCATGTGACAGCATATCAATTGCTAATCTTTTAATCGTCATGTTTCCGAGTACTCTTCTTTAAGTACCCGACTTCTGTTTCAAGTATTAATCCTTCTAACATATCTTTAATGACTCTTTCTCTACGACTTTGTATTTTCCTTTCTTGAACCATATTCATTTATCAAGGGTCTGATCTTTATCTTTAGGTTATACATAATACTAACTCAAGTTAATGGAAAATCGTGGTTCAAGTACCTGATATTTTCAGCTTCAAAAATCCAAACTTTAGGTTTCTTCGTAGTTTTCTCCTCTTCGACATTCCGTACGGCTGATCCATCGGGTAATTAATTGTATATGTTGCTTCTTTCATAACATCATCTGGTGTACTTTGGTGATCTAACAATGCGAGTATTCAACAGTATGAATCATTTCTTTACATAGAACTTCTAAACTTCCTATCCACAAGAATATGTTTATGGATTTTGCATAGGGTCGAAATTTAAAATTGCACTCTCTAAACAATGGAGTGTTCAGAGTTTATTAGGTTTATTAAATCAACTAGGATGGTGCTTGGAAAGATTAAGTTTGGATTGTAAATTCTCAATATTAACCATATTGTTATTTCAACCTTTATCGATTCTAAACATGTTTAATAACAAATCTCAATGTACTTGGAAAAAAATATACATGAATATGAGCATAAAAGAAAAAAACGTTTCTGGTTCCTTAAATGTCAATTATTAATAGTAATTGTAAACTTTTATATGTTTCATTCATATCAAGTATATCAATGTTTAATTCTTTTATCTCTATTTAATAACTTTTATGATGATTTCTTGTCATATTTAAATGTTAATTAATAAGTTTCGTGTATTACACTAATATGATTAATTTATCATAATCTTAATGGTTGGTATACTAAAAAGATAGGTATGAATATCCCAAGTCCATCCATTAAAAAAACATAAAAGAATGTCATGATATAGCATTATTAATATATCTTCCTTATATTCATATGGTTTTCTTCTTTTGAGCTAGAAATATTATTCAATATATGTGTATTATTGACATTAATTAGTATAATTATTGTCAATACATCATTTTTATAAAAACATAAAAGAAGATCCATAGATATGTGATGATAAGGTTGTGTAAAATTTAAGAAAAATCACGTAAAAGTAAAGAACAAGTGGACTAACACATCATTCACCGAGCTATTGGACTTGGTTGAGTGTATTTTGCCTAAACCTCACAATTTTCCCGATTCTTATGAAGCATGCAACAAGAAGTTAAAAAGTTTGGGTATGGGGTATACAACTATCGATATCTGTTTGAACGATTGTACCATTTTTTACTAGGAGAACGAATTCCTCGACAAGTGTCCAGTTTGTAGTAAATCAAGATGGGACCCGAAGAAGGGTCAGAAAGTACCTCATAAGAATCTTCGTTACTTTCCGATTGCCCCGAGATTGCAGCGACTATACGCTTCGAAGCACACCGCTGAAGACATGATATGACACCGTACCGGAAAGAGTAGCGATCCAGATGTGTTACGTCATCCAGCCGACGGTGATAGCTGGTAACAATTTGCAGAGTTACATCTAAAGTTTGCTAGTGAACTTAGGAATGTGTTTTTGGGCCTGGGTATCGATGGTTTTGTCTGTTTTTTATGCAGAACAACTCGTATAGCATGTGGCCTCTCATATTGACCGTCTACAACTTCCCACCGTGAACATGCATGAAGGATACCACATTTCAGCTTTGTTTGTCGATTCCGGGTCCCCGCTCACCCGGAAAGGACATGGATGTCTTTCTCCGCCCTGTTATAGATGAGTTGGACATGTTGTGGGAAACAGGTATCCGTACATATGATGCCCTTACGAAGCAAGTCTTTACGATGAAGGTTTTTTTTTGTCCACGACCAATGATTACCCCGCTCGGCTATACACTTCAGGATGGTCCGGTCAAGGTTACATGGCTTGCCCTGAATGCATGGATTCTACTTCTTCGTTGAAGGTGAAGAAAGGGGTGGTTTATTTTGATCATAGACGTTGGTTACCTCCCGACATCGATTTAGAAAAGAAGAGGTTTTGTACCCGGCTACCGATAACATGGTCCCACCGAGGAAACTTAGTCAGGCCGATATTCAGACATAGTTGAATGTGTTGCCTATTGTGTTTCCCGGTGAACACAAGGATTATGGGGGCAAGGTGACGAAGAAAACAGGTCCTCGCGAGTCCAACTGGAAGAAAAGGAGTATTTTTTATCGTTTACCTTATTGGTAGGAAAAATTTATTAAAACTTAACATCGATGTAATGCATTGCGAGAAGAATGTGTGCTACAGTTTGCTTGGTACAGTTATAGGAGTTGATGGGAAAATAAACAAAGATAAAGCGAACATGCGAATGGATCTTTAGGAGATGAATATCAGGAAAGAGTTGTGGTTGACATCAAGAGGAGGTAAAACGATACTAAAGCGAGGAAGTTATGCGTTGTCAGCGGAGAAGAGGAAGATTTTTCTTGAGTGGTTACAGGCACAGAGGTTTCCCGATGGTTTCGCGTCTAGTCTGAGGAATAATGTTCAAATTGATACGGGAAAGATTATTGGAATGAAATCGCATGACTGTCACGTTATGATGTAGTATCTTTTTCTTTGTTGTCTCCCCAGTCTTTTGGATGATAAACCAATTAGCGATGCTATTGTTGGGTTAGCTAACGTGTTTAGATTCGTTTGTAACAAGAATCTGAGTAGGAAAGAGTTGGAAGCTGGTAAGGCGGGGGTGGTTGAAGTGATGTTCAAACTAGAAATGATCTTACCTCCCGCATTTTTTGATATAATGATCCACTTGTTGATACACTTATACGATGAAGCATTGCTAGGGGGCCCAATTCAAATGCAGTGGATGTACCCATTTGAAAGGTATTTGAAAAAGTTGAAAGAGTATATTTGAAACCCGGCTAGACCAAAGGATTCAATAGCCGAGGGTTACTTGGCGAAAGAGACGTTGAATTTCATATCAAGGTATCTTAGTGAAGAAAAAACAAAGTTCAACGATCCAGGTAGATACAATGAACCACCGCCAATGCCAAAAGAGCTATCCGTTTTCAAGTCCTAGTGTACTCCACTTGGCAAGAAAGAGTCTGGTCCTTTACCACCTAAGGAGAAGGAGCACATCAGTTAGTATATTTTGCATAATTGCGACAAACTCGAAACATACATGAGGTAAGTAACGAATACTTATATTTATATTTATATTTATATTTATATTTATATTTATATTTATATTTATATTTATATTTATATTTATATTTATATTTATATTTATATTTATATTTATATTTATATTTATATTTATATTTATATTTATATTTATATTTATATTTATATTTATATTTATATTTATATTTATATTTATATTTATATTTATATTTATATTTATATTTATATTTATATTTATATTTATATTTATATTTATATTTATATTTATATTTATATTTATATTTATATTTATATTTATATTCATTTATGTTTCTAGTGAACACAAATCCACACTTTCGGGAACGAGTAGTGAAATAGAGAATATGCACCGTCAAATGTTTAAGGGATGGTTTTTGGAAAAGGTATGTAACTTTAGGCATTGGTTTAAATATTATTTATTTATTTTCAAAGTATTGAGTATTATTTTTGTATGACAGATTCATGGAATGCAATCCCGTGGTGATACATTAGCTACCCCTGAGATGGTGTCCTTGGCAAACATGTCGTATGGTGTGGTGCATAAATATGATTCATGTGTTGTGAATGGTGTCAAGTGGGTAACTAAGGATAAAGTAGAAAAATGAGTGACGCAGGATTACGGAGTTTGTACCATGTACGATGGGTCACCTTATTACGGTGAATTATTGAAATCTTTGTGGTTATGTACACTAGAGGGTGCTCGGTTGTGTTATTTGTTTGTAAGTGGTACATAATGGGTGATGCGAGGACTGAACACGAGGTAACCTTTATCAACACATCAAAGTTTGAGTGGGCCAACAAACCATACATTTTAGCATCACAGGGCAAGAAAGTGTTTTACATTGACGAGATTAATGCAAAGAAAACAATGAAAGGTTGGAAAGCCGTTCAGGAAATAAACGATCGTCACAGATGGAATCCCGAGATATGGTGTTCGGAATCACTACCTACTAGCAACGAGCATCAAGATACCTTTGGTTAACACTGGGAGGGTTTCCGATCCGGTGTACTTGGAAACAACCGAGGAGATCGAGATTGACCCATCTCATTTTCATATTGATTTGTTTATTGAGGAAAACGATAACATAGTATACTATGTTATGTTCCATAATTTGTTGTTATTTTTTGTGTGTTGCGGTTTTATGAGTTACGATTCACGCCTTTTTATGTAACTATACTATTATGGGCATAACTTTTATCTCGGTAAACTTATGTGGATATAATCAACCATGGATCTATGATACTTAACCAGTGGGATTTAAGGTCGGGGCCAAATTAATGTCATGTTGAGTTATTTGTTGGTTACTCTACAAGGGATAAAAATAAAAATATACACATTTTCAAGGCCAATTAATATTGGGTAGAGTTAGTGTATATTTTACTCATCCTTTTTTCTATTGTAGGTATTATGGGCTAAATTTATGTCCAATAGGACTAATTCATATTTTACTCACATTTTTTCCAGTAACCAAAAAAATTTCGTGCAATTTTACCACCATGTCTAATTTTGAACTAAAGGGTTTTATTGCATGCTAAGTTGGTTATTAATGAACCTGGAATTACTGGCTAGAGACTTTGATGTAAAAAGCGAAAACAATGATGGGAAAAGGAGCAAAGTGAAATCAAAAAAAATATGTTCGCTACCCAATCATCGTTTAATTTATGCCTTTATAGTACCTTCCTGGTGTCGCCTAGGGTGTTAGAAAAATAAGATAAATATAAGCCAGAAAACAATGCACTTTCACCCTAGACAAGCACGGTAGTGCAAGTATTACAGGACGTATGCATGTTTTAATGATAAGTGAAGTTCGTTCTCAGGGACTTAATGTGTTATACGAATGGGTAAATAATAACGAGTAAGAAGCAATTAATTAAAAGACAGAAAGTAAAGAGAATAAATTTCGAGATTACTAATTAAACTAAGGAAAATAAAGACAATAAAATAAATACGAAGAAATATGAGATGAGAAGTATAGCTTAGGTTTTGCTAGTATGCACTAATCCTTCTAATTCTTTCTATCAAATCTAGTTAATGAGGGAGATAATTAGCTCTTGGATACTTAGTCAGGATTCTAAATTCCCATACCTTAGACCTGGAGAGCGACTAAAGGGGCTACAGATACATCATGAGGCAGCCTAAACCTAGGGTTATCAACCGCTACCAAGGCCCTAAGCAATTCAATTCCAAATATGATGATAGTGTTTAAATTATACCCTAATGACTATCTAGCTAGAATTAGTGTTGTCAAGACCAATATCGACACTAGATGTTATGTGGTGTTTCAATAATTAGACACCCAGTTAAGGTTAACATCTAACTACTATTAAGAAAGCCTAAAGTGATCAGTTTAGGACATGCAATAGTTCAAAACACATAAACAAATATATAGGTAAGAAGCTAATATCAAATTAAAACATATAATTCCAAAAGAAACTTAGATAGAATGAAAATAGAATTCATAGATTATACATGATGCAAAATCCAAGCTATGGGAAAATTAGTTCATACCTGAAGGAAATAAACTAAAGGAAATATTAAAAGACATCATCTTACTCTCTATAATAATTTTGATGATAATAAACCTAAAGACTAATTACTATGAGCCAAGGATGATTTTACAAGTGATATAAGGGTATATTTATAGGTGTTTAGAAGACCTAATTCGTTTTCTTGAAGGAGAAGGTAAGTAGTGGACTCCAAGCCCAACTCAAATTCGTAACCCTAAAACATGGAATCAGACCCTTTTTTGTTTTGTTCCTAGCAGCTTCAATACTCATCCGTTTGACGTGTATGAGTAAACGAAATTCATCGTCTCGGAAATATCTCCAACTTTGCTCTTGACCGGTTCTCCAAATTCCACACAGATTTTGATATATAAGCTGATTTGTGGTCGTGGATGGTGAAATTCAGGATTATGACAGCTTTTCCTTTTCCATGATTTTAGCTTTTCTTTCCTTCTCTCCAGTTTTCATGCTTATCTCTTTCGATATCTTTTAGTCTTTGACTTGGAATCTAATTAATCTTCACAATAAATAAACAATTGAACCCAATATGCTCTATAAATAATAATTTACTAAATCAAGACTCAGAATAGGAAAGTGTAGCATTTCTCAAGAAAATCGACTAGAATGACTTCTAAATCACTAAAAATGATGTCTCCAACTAGGATTAATTCATGACAAATAGGGAGACATCAAGACCCCCAACTCAAAGTTGTATCGTCCTGATACGATAAAGATAAAAACAAAGGGAAGTCTCTAAATACACACCTAGGTAGTTTTCAACACAATGGGAAGAACATAGCAGAATATATAGAATAGACATAAAGCAACTACTCAGAAAATGTCATGCAATAATATTCATAAACTACATACCTGTACACTTCTCATATCCATAGTCAACACGGTTTGAATTCAAGATCAGATTAGTTTCGCAATGTAAGAAGGATTGGGACTTTGCTCAGTTTACCAAGGAAGCTATAGATTGTTCATCGAACTTCACTAGTATTCAAAGATCCACTTAGAGTGAGCTTTTGGCTCTCTCCTCACTAGCCATCAACGAATCGCCCTAGAGCTTGAGTTACTCTCATAAAAAGTTTCTCACTCAACCCAATGAATTCTTTGATGCACAAAGTAGCATCCCCAATAACCCAATTAAAGCATAAGATGTTCACTTAAAATTCCACTTTGCCGGTCCGAATATATATTTTCTTTTCAAATCTTTTGTCTTTTGTATAGCTATGAATCTCTTTTTAATGTTGAGATATCAAGCTATTTTTTCATATATATATATATATATATATATATATATATATATATATATATATATATATATATATATATATATATATATATATATATATATTATCTCGGCAAAGGGTTACAATATAAATCTGTGAATCATCATCAATATAATAATAGAGCACAATTAATAAGCTCAAAAATCCCATCCCAATAATATTTCCCATAATGCTGGACCCACCACCCCAAACTCAAGCTCTAAAACAACGGTCTATGCATCGCGGTTCGAGTGCGGGTCATATGGAAAAGTCCTATAATAAAAAGGGATATGGCTTATAATGTGGCTAACTAAAAAGCTTTAGAAAGGCTAGAAGGGACTGAGAAGGATATAGCATATAAAATCAAATAACAATGTGAGAAGTTATAAAAAGGCTTCAAGTGGCTTCAATGGGAAAGAAATGCCTTAATCACTTTCTACACCATGTAATTTCGTTATTTTCTTACCTTTAGCACTTTCGTCAAATGGGTTTGTCAACTAGCTTGGATCTCACGGCCTACACACTTCTCAAGGTTCCCTGAGATCGAACATACTTTCTATCGCATTTCTTACTAATCCTTTCATTACTATCAATGTGTGTTTTCCTGCAAATACTCAAAGCATACAAAATAAAATAGCTCATAAACATACTACTTACTATCATCTATTCACTGAGCTTATGCTTTCAAGCTATTAAACACACTCTACATCTAATTCCCATGTATCAAAAATTTTAATTTCTACCTAAAAACATAAAAAAAGGCGATGAGAGACAATGAATCCCCACACCCCCAACTCAAAAATGAGTCGTGTCCCCACGACTCGAAACAGAAATTAAAATTAGCAGATAAAGCATTTACAGAAATGTTAAGGAAGAAAGAGAACATACTCTCGAGGCTATTGCCTCGCATTATCGACATCCACGATAGGATTTGCTTGATCTTTCCTTAATTGCTCAAGGAGTGTCATGATGTGCACTTGATTGGCTTTGATTTGTGCCACATCATTGGCTAAGGAAATTTGAGCTGCTTCAAAATTGTTTAAACGCTTTTCCATCTTCTCTTGCCAACTTTGCTCCTTTTCTTCTTTCGAGATTTGCGTAGAAACCGCTCCTCTCAAGGCTTTCATGATCCAAGCATTATCAATAGTACTCTTTTTAAATTCGAATTTCTCTTCTTCACCCAATGTAACATTCTCTTCTCGCACAAGACACGTGATCATAGTAGGATATTTAACATTGTAAACCGATTTAGGAGAGACCGAAAATCGCATCACCTCCTCAAAGATCAACTGTGCCACATCCACTTCTTCTCCTCTCAAAATACAATCCAAAAGTAGAGCGTTCTTCTTAGTCACATCCAAAGTTCTTGTGTTTCCAAAGACATTAGGAATATGGAAATCGTGCCAAACTCTAGCATCTGGTTGAAGATATTTGTAAGGCCAAGGTGCCTTCAATTCTCCCTTAATTGCACTTTCTCCTTTTCTAACACATGCTCAAAAAGTAATTCCTCTTCAAAGATTTTTCATGTAGCCACCACTTCACTATACTTGCAAGGTCCAATTAATTTCTTAAACTGGAAGTAATTTCTAATCTCTTTAACTAGTGAAAGGAACTAACTTTCCTCTAATCAGAATACAACCTTCACTATCTCGGCTAACAAGGCCTAAATAGAAATCAAAGACTAACTCATGACATAAATCAGAACGTCTTACCATGAATGTAGACCAACCCAATCTTTCAGCAAGCTCCAAGAATCTCTTATATTCTCCTGTACCAATTTCTTCATCGAATACTTTCTCATAAACAAAAGGTAGTTCCTTTAATTGTTTTTTTGCAGAAGCTATCAAGGCCTTTGATGCTTCTTCTTTATCCACGGGTGTAGGACCTTTGAACGGAAGAGGTTGTGTTCTCTTCTTGGGAATAAGTGAAACCCTTTTACCCATTAAATCGAACATAGCTAGCGTACCTCCTTCTTCAACGTCGATTTTACCCTTAGAATTGGAACTATAACCTTTGTTACTTGATTTCTTCTCAATTGAACCCAATTACCTTGCTTTTCTTCACCTCCCTTTTGTTAGATAATATTTTTGTGCTTTTAGTCATCTCAATTGACCCCCAACTCAAAGCTTTAACAACTCTTGAAATTTGAACTTTTGAATTATTGGTTGAACAAGCTTGATTTGGTTTAGGAAAGGTGAATTGATGATGAATCTCTATATGGGTAAGGTGATTTTTTGATGGATTGGAATTGGTTTACGAAATTGTAGGATAAATTTTGAAAATTTAAGCTCTTGATTCTTCAATCTAATGTGTTTGGTGAGAATTGGGTGATTGAATATCCTTTGTAATGATGTGGAGAGAATATTTGATGTGTTTTTATGGTGATTGGGTAGTGTTTTGATGTTTGGGGAAGGTTTGAATGAGCTTCAATGGAGTTGGGAGAGGTTTGGAGAAGAAAGAAAGGCTCAAGGATTACTAATTTCGGAATATACCAACCTCTTTCTCTTTTATAACCTAAAAATGAAGCTTTCTTCTCTCTCCAGCGACACTGGGCGGCATACCGGCCGTAGGGCCCGGTATGCCGGTGCTGGAGCTGCTCAAATCCGAGTTACGTCAAAATACCCGAGGTAGTCACACGTGGGAACGGGTTTTTCTTTTGGCCGGTATACCGGCGCTAGGGCTCGGCATGCCGGTGCTGTTGATGTTTGATTCTCGACCCCTCGGCATAAAACATGTGACGACACCCGTAAGCACGGGTTTTGACCTGGCCGGCATACCGGAAAAATCGTCCGGCATGCCGGTGTTGACAACTCTCGATTCTGGACCTCTCGGCATAAAACACGTGGCTTACCCTGAGGGCTCGGGTTTTCTGCTCGCCGGTATACCGGAAATAGCGGCCGGCATGCCGGTCAAGCAGTCTGAATATTCCATAAAATTTTGTTTTTCCTCCCGAACTTGATTTCTTTAACACCTAAACATCAAAAACACTAATACTTTTATCAAATATGCAATATCAACTAAAAACAACTAAACTAAACACAAACTAAAAACGTAAAAAGCATAAAGACATAAAAAATTGCGGGTTGTCTCCCGTACAACACTTTTATTTAATGTCTTTTAAAGTTAGACGCGTTACCTCTATCAAGATTTGCGAATATAGCCTCCCCAACAACGAGTAAGGCTATGAACGTCAACTAATCTGCGCTTGATACCCCTCTTGGGTCGGATTTCTATCACCTTGGCTGAAACAACCTTAGTGACAATGAATGGTCCCATCCACGAGTCTTTGAAACTCCTTGGCCTATTTTCGCGTTTGTGAGCTTTCCATAGTACTTCATGGCAACCCCAAACTCAATGTTTGGCTCAGTATCCACAGGTTTTACATGGATCTTCTCTCTATGGACTTTGTGATGTGAAAGGATGTGAATGACAGGAACGGTGGGATCTAACTTCCCCGGTTTCTTACCCAAGACATAGAAGGTCTCAGATACGTTTTTAGCATGAAAGGTAATGGTCCCTTCTTGGAAGTTGATGACACTTTGACTTGTGGCCATGAAAGGCCGTCCAAGTATGATTGGAACCTTCTTATCTGCATCAAACTCAAGTATAACAAAGTCAGTAGGGATGGAGATACTACCTGCTCGGACTAAGACGTCCTCCACTGTTCCCCCATGTTTTGGTAACTGAGTTGTCAACAAACTGCAACTTCACTGGAGCTTTCTATGATAATTTAAGTCCAAGTCTCTCGAACACGGACTTAGGCATAAGATTCAAACCAGAACCCACATCGTACATAGCTTTCACCTTGAGCATACAATTTATTTGAATATGAAGGTTAAAACTTCCCAGATCTTTGAGATTTAATGGTAACTCTCTTTCACTTCTTCTTGAGACTCTCAAGTTTTCTCTCTTGGCTTCTACACACGCCTCTTTCTTAGGAATAACTTGCGTAAAAACTTGTTGCGGTGTAAGCCCTTTCTTCGCAATCTCAAGCATTTGGGCGTTGATATTTTCAGGAGTGTACGCCTCTACAAATGTCTTGAGTTCAGTGTCATCCTTCGGATTTGTATCAGGAATAGTTGCTGACACTGTTTGATCAACTGGTGGCGAATCCACCTTCTATCCTTCTTTCTCTTCTTGCACAGCAGATGCAACATCAACTTCAACTCTTGGTTCCTCCTTTGAGGCTTCTTCCTCTTTGTCTCTAGCCAGCTCAGCTTGAAGATCCATAACCGATCTAATCTCATATTGCATATCCTTCAGAAGCTGTATAAATTCGGATATTTCTGAATCTGACTCCACATCACTCTCAGAACAGTCGGAGTCCACGGGGCTAGACTTGGTTGGTTCTTCTTCGGTACTCGGAAATTCCACGGCACTAACGGCAGCATTTGGTACTTTCTTTTCTTCTTCAATTTCAAGGCAAATAGCCTTACAAGCTTCAAACCCAACATTGTCATCACCTCATTCGATAGCCTTCAATTATTTTTGTTCCATAATGTTTGTTAAAACTTTGTTCATTTGTTCTACTTGAGTACCTAAAATATGAATTGAAGCTCCTTGTTCTCGTAACTTCTAACTCTGAGCGTTCATATTAGTGGTCATCAGATCCATAAACTTCGTCAGTTGTTGATTATCCACAGCTCCCTCTTGAGGATACTGTGGTAAAGCTTTCTGATCTAATGAATCGTTATAGGCATCTTGAACAGGTTGTTGTGGAGGAGCAGGTCTATTCTGATATTGATTTTGATACTGACCTCTCGGTTGGAAAGAGTTATTCTGGGGGCGTGGTTGATAATGACCAGGATTAGCGGCCCCTTGTGGATTTGAATACTACATACCCGGATGATTCCTATTACCAGATTGGTAACCTCCACGGTTGGATATGAAATAAACAGATTGCGGATTTCCTTTGCACTCTTCCCAAGTATGATTCATTGCCCCACAGTGTGGACAACCTTGTGCTTCTTGCACTACTTTTGCTGCGGCTAAGTTTTTCTGCATCTCAAGCTTAAGTTCTTCGATTTGATTCTCTAATGCGGACATTTGAGCTGAGTGTGCAGTATCTGCGTCTAATCAAAGCGTACCTCGGGTTTTTGCAACAGGAGATCACGAAGATGGCCAACTCCTTTCTTGTTCGATAATATTTTCCAAAACCTCGGTAGCTTCAGCAGGATCCATGGACACGAAATTCCCTTTCCCAATGTTATCCGCCTTCAATCTACCTTTTCTGTTGATACCTTTATAAAATATAGCTAGCTGTAGAGGGGGGTATAACCATGGAGCGGACATCTAGCTAACTTCTGTTGAAACCTTGTCCATGCTTCTCCTACCTCTTCTCCATCTTCTTGACAAAACTTTACAAGCTCGCTTTGGTCTTTGAGTCTCATACTCTTCGGATAAAAACGGTTAAATAAAGCGGCTTGAAATTCTGCCCATGAATTAATTGTCCCTGGTGGTTGCCTATCTAGCCACTCACCAGCTCTACCGGTCAGAAAGAACGAAAACATATGACAATACAGTTGCTCGCGTGTGATGCCTAGAGTAACATGAGCATCACAAATCAGCATAAACTTCTGAATCGCTCTTACCGGATCTTGTACTGCTGTACCACTATAGAGTCCAAAACTTTGAAACTGACTAAGCATACCCGGATCGGGTCGAAATTTGATGTTTTGGATCTCCAGAGGACGGTAACCTATCGGTTGAACATGAAACGACACTCTCAAGGCAGGAAAGTCTTGTTCAACTCGGTTTTGATTGACATTGTTGTTTCCGTTACCTCTTCCTAGTAGTTGTTGTAATGGTGGGGGTCCTACTGGTGGGACAAGGGGTTGTCCTACAGGTGGGAGAAATGGTGGATCTAACTGATCTTGTACGCCTGCCATAGCTCTTCTTGAGGCTATTTCCTTACGAACACGTCTGTTATAAGTTCTAAAGCTCCTCTCGGGATCCGGTAACGAAGGCCAAGAATTAAACACGGTGAAACCTGAAAAAGACTAAAGCAAACCACGAGCGTAAATCCGGAAAAATAACAACTAAAACTGAAAAAATAAAAATTAACTAATACCTACTACTCAAAATAGATAGCCCACACACTAACGAGACACAAGTCCCCGGCAGCGGCGCCAAAAACTTGTTGTCGCCTATGGTGTTAGAAAAATAAGATAAATATAAGCCAGAAAACAATGCACTTTCACCCTAGACAAGCACGGTACTGCAAGTATTACAGGACGTATGTAAGTTTTAATGATAAGTGAAGTTCGTTCTCAGGGACTTAGTGTGTTATACGAATGGGTAAATAATAACGAGTAAGAAGCAATTAATTAAAAGACAGAAAGTAAAGAGAATAAATTTCGAGATTACTAAATAAACTAAGGAAAATAAAGACAATAAAATAAATACGAAGAAATATGAGATGAGAAGTATAGCTTAGGTTTTGCTAGTATGCACTAATCCTTCTAATTCTTTCTATCAAATCTAGTTAATAAGGGAGATAGTTAGCTCTTGGATACTTAGTCAGGATTCTAAATTCCCATACCTTAGACCTGGAGAGCGACTAAGGGGGCTACAGACACATCATGAGGCAGCCTAAACCTAGGGTTATCAAGTGCTACTAAGGCCCTAAGCAATTCAATTCCAAGCATGATGATAGTGGTTAAATTATACCCTAATGACTATCTAGCTAGAATTAGTGTTGTCAAGACCAATATTGACACTAGACGTTATGTAGTGTTTCAATAATTAGACACCCAGTTAAGGTGAACATCTAACTACTATTAAGAAAGCCTAAAGTGATCAGTTCTAGGACATGCAATTATTCAAAAGACATAAACAAATATATAGGTAAGAAGTTAATATCAGATTGAAACATATAATTCCCAAAGAAACTTAGATAGAAAGAAAATAGAATTCATAGATTATACATGATGCAAAACCCAAGCTATGGGAAAATTAGTTCATACCTGAAGGAAATAAACTAAAGGAAATAATAAAAGACATCATCTTGCTCTCTACAATAATTCTGATGATAATAAACCTAGAGACTAATTACTATGAGCCAAGGATGATTTTACAAGTGATATAAGGGTGTATTTATAGGTGTTTAGAAGACCTAATTCGTTTTCTTGAAGGATAAGGTAAGTAGTGGACTCCAAGCCCAACTCAAATTCGTAACTCTAAAACATGGAATCAGGCCTGTTTCTGTTTTGGACATAGCAGCTTCAATACGCATCTGTTTGACGCGTATGAGTAGTCGAAATTCATCGTCTCGGAAAGATCTTCAACTTTGTGCTTGACAGTTTCTCCAAATTCCTCACCGATTTTGAGATATAAGCTGATTTGTAGTCGTGGGTGGTGAAATTCAAGATTATGGCAGCTTTTCCTTTTCCATGATTTTAGCTTTTCTTTCCTTATCTCCAATTTCCATGCTTATCTCTTTCCATATCCTTTAGTCTTTGACTTGGAATCTAATTAATCTTCATAATTATCTTTAAGGCTTCACACTAAATAAATAATTAAACCCAATATGCTCTAAAAATAATAATTTACTAAATCAAGATCAAAATAGGAAAGTGTAGCATTTCTCAAGAAAATCGACTAGAATGACTTCTAAATCACTAAAAATGATGTCTCCAACTAGGATTAATTCATGATAAATAGGGAGACATCACTTCCTTTCATAATCATCGAAAAATATAAACTTAAATATTAATTAACCTTGTATATATTATGTAATCAACAATGGATCCATAATATTTTGTCTATGAGAGTTAATGGGTAGAACAACCAGTGTGATTAAAGACTCTCTCTCTCTCTCTCTCTCTCTCTCTCTCTCTATATATATATATATATATATATATATATATATATATATAAGGCCATAAAAATATACATATATTCATGGCTGAAATTATGTCTTGTAGGACCAATGTATATTTTACTCATGCTTTTTTTCATAAATCAAAGTGTTGTGGGTGCTATATTTATACATGAAAAATTTATGGACAATTGAGCTGATTCAATTTTTAACTCACATTCTTTTCAAAAATGGAAAAAATATTCGGCCAAATTTACCCTACATCCAAGTTCTTTTAAATCAGAGATTTTTGAAGCAATGTCTAATTTTGAACTGAAGGGTTTTACTGAATGCACCATTAATTTTTAATGTACTTAAATTTACTGGTTAGGGTTAACAAAGTGAAAACAATTAAGGGACAAAAGAACAAAGTGAAATCTAAAAAATATGTCTTCTAACCAATTATCTTTAATTTATGCTTTCATAGTACATTCCTATCCTACTTATCAGAATATACAATCTTTAAGATGAATAACCTATTTTATTAATATTGTGTACTAGATAATTACCTTCCTTTTATACTTGACCGGTTTCAGATCAATCTATCGAGTCACAAGAAATAAAGAATAATTGTACTGTTTGTCGAGGGGACTGCAGTTGCAGAATATGTTCAAGTGATCAATCCAAGACGAACGATCATAAGGTATAATATAATTCCATCTAGAAAGCGTGAATTCTGAGATATTTTTGGGGTACTAATCCGTGCAACAATTTATTTTTTGGGTATTAATTTCAGGAAGATACCAGATACATCAAGAAATCTCACCATATTCAGATACTTGTTTAGTTGATCTATAAGCTTCTTCCGTTTCTTCCGCAAGTCAACCAAGAACAGAGAATTGAGCTGGGCATAGAAGTTAAAATGAAAGGCATGAATTAGGTATTGAAAGGTGATCTATTTACTGAACTATCAGGTGCAGATTTAGTTGCAGCCTTAATAGAGAAAATCTCAATTGAAAAGGCCGAATCGAAGTGCAGCAATTATGGAATTTTAAATCTTATTATCATAGGATCTATTGGACTTGGTTGACAGAGAATACACACGCTCGCGTCCATGAACCTTTTTCAAAATCATCATAATTAATTCTAAAAAAATTAGAAAAATAAAAACATTCATATATTTGGATAAATCAAATTAATATTTACATCTATGATTTTCTTTGGAATATTTTGATTATTTTTTTTTGAATTTTTTTTCGCAGACAAGGAATCTCATGTTTTGAACAGTGAATTTCATGTTTTAAACAATGAATTTCATATTTGTGAAAGAAAACAATTACTATTTCAAATAGTGAATTTCATGTTTTAAATTGTGAATTTCATATTTTAAATAGTGAATTTCATGTTTTAAACATGAAATTCCATGTATACGGAAAAAAAATTAAAAAAACAAGAAAAATATCAAAGAGGTAAATATTAATTGGTTTATCCAAAAATGCAAATTTTTTATTTTTATGATTTTTCAAGAATTAGTTATGACGATTTTAAAAAAAAATCACAGATACGCGCTTGTGTGATGGAATTAGTAGTAGGTGGTGGTGGTGGTTGTGGTTGTGGTGGATGTAGTGGTTGTGGTAGTGGTAGTAGTGGTGGTGGTGGTGGTGGTGGTGGAAGTACCCTATTATTTGTTTAATATTTAAAAATAAATATTGTGTTAAAAATAAAATAATATATTCAATAATAAGGGTGGTAAAGGTATAAAAAATATAAATGGGATATTTTCTATAAATAATTATTCTATTAGGCATTGTTTTATTAAATAGATTATTGAAGACTTAATTTAACAATTAGATTCTTTTATTAGGCTTCTTTTAGCAAATACCCCATCTTCTTTTTAGTGTTTTATCCTAAAAATCTTTTATGCTTAATTTTTTAAATAAAATTATCTTAAGTGTTTTTTTCTCTAAATATTCTTTTATGCTTAATTTTTTAATTAACATTATTTAATCTTTTCTCAGTGTTTTTTTTTTCAAAAATCTTTTATGCTTAATTTTTTGAATAAAAATATTTTAATGTTTATTTAAATTTTTCTTTTAAGCTTTATTTTTAATTTTTTTATAAAAATCTTTTTAGGTCTAAAAAATGTTTAATTATTCGCACATAAGGTCATTACATTTTAAATTAAATCTAAAAAATTACCAAAGACACTAAAAAAATTCCAAAAACACTAAAAATCTAAAACAAATTCTAAAAATTCCAAAAAACACATAATCACACCTATAAACAACTACTTTAAACTCTAATCATATAAACATATATGAAAACACTAATTATAGTCAATAAAATTCTAAAATAAACCCTAATTTTTAGAAAAAACTAATTTTTGTAGCAATTAATTATCAAAAATCATACATACATATAATTATAAACCCAATAAAAGTGTTAAGAAACCTAATATTACCTAAACTTAACTCGGAATTAATCAAACCTTAAATTCAATAAACAAATTGTGAAGTAAAAAAAGAAAAAATGAGTAAAAGTAGCTCGGAATAGATAGCTTTAAAGTGGAAGGTGTGGTGGTGATGTTGATGAAGTCATGCCAAGCAATCAGATTCAAAAACAACAAATCAAAAAAACTTATTGTTAAAAATTAGAATAAAAGCAAATAAAGGAATTAAAAAGTGTAAATTGAAGAGAAATCATTACCTTTAATGTGTAATTGGCTTGGATTTGGCAAGAATATTTGTTCCGATGTTTCACCACATATGTTTTTGTCGAGCTAATCCTTTCCTCTCCCTAACAGTCTCGTGTCTATTGAGCCTCGATGTGATATAGCATAATGCTTACTAAAATTTAACTTCTAAGATCAAATTATTGTGAGAAAAATGATCATATAAGGATTATTAAAGTAGGGAAATATCATTATTTTCCATCTTTTTTGAACCATCATCGAAAGACGCAACATCCGACCAAATTATTAACAACAGTTGATAGTCAACTGAATATTCTACAACTAGAAAGTCTCCCAATGAACACTAACAGAAGAAACCACTTCAAAATTGTTTGATGGACATCCTCTAATAGCTGAATATTCGCAAGCCAACCTAGGATTCAAATGAGGAGGAGGTTATGAAATAAAAGTCACATGAGTAAATTGTTTAGATTCTACTTTTGATGTCACAAATTATTGTAGAGTGAAATCTTCAATCAAAAGACCTCATAGTATAATGACACCTTTAGAGTTATTTTCAAATATCAATAGTTTAATTAATAAACTAGCTAACGAAAAAAAAGAGGGTATCGTAAAGCAATTTGGATCACTTTAACACAAGCACCTTTATCCACTAGAATTAAAATTGTCCACTGTTAGACAGAATGGTAGCAGAGATCAAACTTCCGAGAATAATTGTCAGAGATCACTAGAATACTCCCCGAAGAAGCACTTTTTAGAGTATTCATAGGGTAAAGAAAAAAAATCTTACTCCCCAAAGAAGCACTTTTCTTTGGATTTAATGATCTCTGGTTCATATTCGAACAAATAACATAATAAATTAATCACGATTATATCCCGCGGTCTAAGTTGTTAGATGAGTTGAAAATCTATCATATCATAAATATCGAAATGAAATTCATCTATATATTTTAGTCTGTATGGCGGTGAGTATACAAAAAACACAAGACCTCAATTTGCAAAATTCTTTCATCCATGCTATTTTACAGTAAATTTATATTAAAAATTGTTATGTTTTTTTTTGCATACAAAAAAGTTATTATGTTTTTAACATTAGAAAAGTATTAATATGATATAATGAGGAAATAATTCTTGATAAATAAAATAGCAAGTTTCTGTTTAAGTGAGGAAAACAATAGCAAGTGCCACATTATGATAGGAAATTGGTAGAGTGAGTGCTCCATCAAGAATAATCATGCAAATCCCTATTCAAGTGAGGAAAAGAAATACAATGAATAGATTTATGTTAGCTCGATGACACGTCTTTCCTTTAATTTATCTTCGACCTTCATTGGATATTCTCCTTCGAACTTGTACCGTCCAACTAGAATTTCTAACATTTGGAAAACTTGGAAATAAATTATTACAACTAAATGTAGAACTTTTAGAGATCCAGTAAACCATACAATTTATCTAATAATGGAGAAAACTTTGAAAATGCTCTTTCAGTAACATAGTAACATAGAGACAACTTCAAAAGAACATTAATTCCAAATATCTTGTCCATACATGTATTACTGAAATTAATCTAAGATATACAAGATTAGTTTATTATAGGATAACTTTTTTAAGATATTCTTACAAACACGATTGTAAGTTCATCTACAAGCTCCACAACAATTGAGTCAAACATTACTTTGACGCTTGAATCACCACAAAAGACATCATAACTACATTATACACGCTGTAAGAAGTGTCAATAAAGATGATTTCAGTACACCATAGGACCACGAAAGGCTAACTGTTAACCAAATGCACTGTCAAATTTTTTTTTTAAAAATAAATAAGGGTGGAGGATATATATTCATAAGCATCATCTCAAGAATTCCACATTATTTTCAGTAGCAAATTGTTAATTCTATATGGACAGCAAGGTACGATATGAAATCGAATCTATTACAGTAAAAGGTGCAATTTATGTAGCAAATGTAGAACTTCTATTCTACAATAGCAGAAAAATCATAATACAACCACGAATGCAACATTCATAGAAAGGTATGCAAAATACAAAGAAGGATTGCACAAATAATTTTCCAATTAATAGAGTCAGAAAATACTAAGAAAATATGAATAAAAATTCCAAACATCTTATTTATACAATAACCGAGAACCCTTTTTTCAATGCCAAATCAAAAGTAGAATGAAATGAAACCTTACCCAAATGTTAGTACTGTTCAGGGAATAAGGGATGATTTCCAAAACCTTTTCTTGGATGTTAGTTTCTCTTTTCAAGGATCCTCCACCAATTTAGGACAAAATGTGCATATGCAAAAGCCTAAACTTTCAAATACACATTTCATCTCCATTGTAAAGCATATTACAGGCCACGGGATGGGCAGAAGATAGTCTTTCCATATCTTCCGAGTTTGGGCCTATGAAAGGAAGATGCATAACCTGGAAAGAAATTTTGGTATACCAAACTAATGATTAATAATTTAAAAAGCTGACATTCTAATTAATTTCAGAGTTTAAGGTGTTTGCAAAAGAATATTCGGGCAATACTTAACAGTCTAGGGATAATCAAATTTCCTAATTCATTTTCTTCATTAAAGATTCAAATATCATTCAATTTATTCTTCAAGAAATATTTTCTTTCATTAGAAACTACTGTGTGGTTTATAATAAAATACTATAAAATAGTTGTCGGTCATGGGACATCATCATCATAACAGTTATAAAGGTAAATGAAATACATCATATTTTGAAATGGAATAATGTATTATATCAGTAAGGTTTTGAACACATAGGATAGATAAAGTAACACATAAAAACCAACTTAAATAAAAACATACACCTGCTCTCTTTATTACAAACCACTTTTTAAATATTTGAAAGACAATTATAATAGGTTATGATCTGAGCTGAATCATGGGTTATAACCATAAAACTATGGAGTTTTTGTTCCACTTGGACCAGCACCATCAGATGGCTTGGTTCCACTTGGACCAGCACCATCATCTCTATTACCAAATCTAACAGCAGGCACATTATTGAGTAAACTTAACATTTGTGAAAAGGGAATATCCCAATCACATGGCACACTTGCCATATCACTAAATGGAATAGGTGCACCAGTTGTCACACTTCCCATCTCAGAAAACTGGAGAGCCTGGCTAGTTGGAATATTTCCCATATGGGGAAGCAAATAAGCCCCACCAGTTGAGATTTGTTCCATATTGGCAAAAGTAACCATCTCTCCAGTTGGCAAACGTGTCGAGCTTCTATCCACCATAACAGATCCAAGCATTCCCAAGTTGTTACGAACTTCCAGTCTCATTTTTTCCATAGCAGCGGTCAAGTGTTCGAGCTGTACCAGGCTCTGCTCCTCCTCTGCTGGAGCCTCTGTTTTCCAGAACAGGCTCTCCATAAATTTTACCCCTTTCTTGCGTTGCAACAGTATTTCTTCTCCAGCTTCCATTTGAATTTCTAAATCAGACAATTGCATCTCAAGGAAGCTAGCTCTGATGTTATGGTCGTCCTGATCATCATTCAGTGGATGAATTATTTCAGCACTTCCTGGACGATGTTCTTCGAGGAAGCGGTTGGTTACTGAGTCCACACGTGGGTAACCAAAACTATATAGCTTTCCGCTAGGAGAGTAGACAAAAATTGCAATCTTCACCCCGCAAAGGAGGCTAAGTTCATGTGCTTTCTTAAACCAACTCGGCCGGCGCTTTGAAAAAGTGCTCTGGAGATGTTGAGGATTCGCGACCCTAACCATGTTTGTCTTCTTTCTACCTTGAAAGATTCTAGCCATTGTTACAAATAAAATTTCAATGAACTTGACAAAATTTTGAAAAAACACACACTTAATTAACACAAAAGAAAGAAGAGAGAAAATAAAAATGGTGATTTTTCTTCAAGAAATATTATGTATAAATATAATGATTTTATGTTTTTAAATATTTTGACTTATATTAATTATATCCTTCTTCAATGACCTTTTACTTATTTAGTAATACTATTATTGTACTTTATAAAAGGTACTTAATTTATTTTTTAATATTCCAAATTCATATATAAAGCTACTTAATTCATTTCATAATATTCCGAATTCATAAAATCTATATTTCTAGATCTATCTCTTTAATGCAATAAAGTATAATAAATTTTAACATTATATATCGATAATTTTTTTATTTTGATACAATAAATATATTACATAAGTTTTTTAGTAAATCATTATACACAATTATTGTAATTTTATCAAATTTATGACAAAGATAGAAAGAACTTAATTAACACAAAGAAAGGAGAGAGAAAATAAAAATGATGATTTTGCTTCATGAAATATCATGTATTTATATAGTAATTTTTTTATTTTTAAATATTTTATTTATATTATGTATATCCTTCTTTAATGACTTTTTACTCATTTAGTAATATTATTATTGTCCTGTATAAAAGCTAATTAATTTATTTCATATATTGCAAAAATATTATTAGACTATTATAACTTTTGTGCATAATATTCCAAATTCATAAGATTTTAATTTTCTAGGTCTATCCCTTTAATGTAATAAAGTATAATTAACTTTATCAATATATATCTATAATTTTTTTTATTTTGATATACAAAATATTTTACATAAGTTTTTTATTACATTATTAAACACAATTATTGTCATTTTATCAAATTTATAACAAAGATATGAAGAACTATATCTATGGAATGAGATGAATCTTTTTTAACTATTGTATCACTGTCACAAAAAATATGGATTGAATATATTATAAAGTACAAACACATATATAACAATTTAAAATAAAGAAGGGTTATAATATAGAATACATGGAAAGTAAAAAAAAAAATTTATTCAGTTGACACAATTACAAATATGCTTTTTTTATGTATAAAAAATAAATTTATTAAATGGACTATTTATAAAAAAATTCTAACATGTATCTAGAATTATAATATATTAAATTTACTCATCCTAAGTATATGAATTTACCTAAGAGTATGTTATGGAGAAAAACATAGATAGAATAAAACATAGAAAAAATAAACATATAATACACAAAAGATACAAAATTTACATGGTTCGTCAAATTGCCTATGTCCATACAATGTCACTATAATATTAAGTTTTGAATAAGAAGAACAATCCTCTTTTATTTTCTAAAATATTCATTTTTATAAAAAATTACAATCTATGGAGACCTTTATTTTTTGTATATACAACTTGTTAAACAAGAAATATCTTTCTTGGACTCCATGTTTAAATTATACATTAGGTTTAGACCTAGAGCCACAACTCAAAGAATAACTTTCAAGTCCTCTTGTAGATATATAAACTCTATTATATTCAAAAAACCAAACTATCTAAATTAAGTGAAACAAGCTTTATTTACAACACATACCCCTGTCATTAATCTCGCATTTGAAGTTTACTCCCCAACTTCTCAATTAATTCTCTATTGAAGGTTTTCGGGATTATATCAGCAATTTCATATTCTATTTTTACTATCACCACTTGAACTCTTTTAATGTTAATGCAATTTTCTAGATAAAATTATATCAAGTATTAATGTGTTTGCTCTGGTCTTGAAACACTATATTATTATAGTACTATTTTTGATTTATTTCCAAAAAACACATATATTCATATTTTGTATCAAATAGGTGCTCTTTTAATAATTTTCTTGACAATATTGCATGACCAACACTTATGTTGTTGCAAAATAATCGCTTCACAAGTTGATAGTGAAACTATTTTCATTCAAGGCCAATTTAATGATGTTTTTTTAAATAAAATACAAAATAACTTGTACTCTTTCTATTATAGGGATATTTAACTCAATCACTACCATCATAACATATTAGCCCCAAATCTCTTTTTGCTAAATATAATATACCCAACCCTAGTAGTTTCTTTCATGTGGTAGAGTATCATTTCTACTATATGAATTTGATAATATATTGTATCCTCTATGTATCTACTAATAATACAAACAAGAAATAAATATCAGGATTTATGCATACCTTAAACACATAACCAGCCTTTTGAATTAGGTTAGATCAATAAAGTTTTCTTCAATTTTCTTTGTATATTTTCTCCTATATCAATTGGATTACTAACATATTTTTATTCTATTATAAACTTTTTAACTATGTCATTTACTTAACCATATTTTTTGATGAATATACCATCATCTTGTAGCTTAATTTCAGTACCAAGTTAAAAAAACATCAAAATCGATGTTATACATATTAATATCTTTGACCATATCCTTTATCAACATATCAAATAATTTCACATTATTGCTACTAAAAATTAAATCATCAATATATAAGAACATAAGAACACACGCAACATACTCATGTGGTTATATTTGGTATCTATTTTTCTATAGATATCGATTGATGCAACGTTCCAAGACGTTGGTTCTAGCTTATATAAAAAAATCTAGCGATATTATTTGAATGTTGTAGGGTAAATATTGTAGATATAAGCCAAATGAGTGTAGTTATTGCTTTAGTACATTGGAATGGAAGTATAGAGTAGTCGTGTAATGACATGTATAAAGTAAGTTAACTGGTTAAGAGTGCATAATAATTTAACCACTATTGTATAATATGCACAGGCTTGATCAATGATTAAGACACTTTGACTAGATTAATGATGGTTGTGCAAGATCAAATATGAGCCTTCTTCCATGACCCAAGAATTTATTATTGCCTAATAATCCTAACTTTTTGTTCCACAATTGTTGACAATGGTCGTTATTATTTATGTTTAAGGTAGCAAGAATACACCTTAGTTGTGTTGAAGCCTTAAGTCATACTTAATACATATCAACTAACCCCTCCGGTTTAAGGCTTATGAACAAGGTGAGAAGTCTTGAATCAACTACTTGGAGTATATACTTCCTCATACAATTGGTTTGTATTCTAATATAAACCCCACACACACATAGAATAATTGGGTGACACTTTGAAATTTTGCATATGATTTATGATAAATATGGATCACAATACTTGAGAATATATAACCTTCATTTGACAGTTTCTATTAACAGGTTTCTATAAATTTGACAGTAAAGCAATGTAGTAATGAATATGATATCACTTTTTTTAAATTTCTAAACACCTCTCAAACCCCATCTATATATAAAATATAGTACATGTACAAACATCTCACAATGAAAAAGTTTTTGACAATACATAATTCAATAAGGGGTAGAGACGGACAATACAAAATTAAATCTAATCCAACCAACTCATGTTGAATCTATCTGTATACAAATACTTTCATGGACTAAGATATTGATATGATAGATATACAAAAGGATATGCGATATATGATTGAGAAAATATATTGTGATCTTAGTTTGCACACTTAATAAAAAATCTAACCACGGTCGAAGAGATAAATATTCAAACATCTAGCATGTATTTATACCTCTAAAAATGATAATCTCATGTACAAGGAATATATACAATAGTTGGAATGTAGGAAGGTAAAGTGAAATAGAAGATAGTTATAGACACGATTCGAAGTGGTTGAACTCTAGTAGTCTTACTTCACTACCTAAGATTTATTTTACCCTTAGGATTTTGCTAGATCTTCCTCATGAATCTCCCATGTCTATTACATATGAGTATAAACCTTTATAGCCACCTTAAAACATACCCTTGTCTATCACCAACACAAGTAAATGAAATCTACAATATATACGAATAATGTTATATCACAAGTCCTTGATGTCTTCCCATGTGTATCACCATTGAAGTAAACCAAGTGTACTCGATACGTACAAAACAATTTCACACATCCATGAATTCTTCAGTCATCTCTACACCTATACTATATCACAAATCACTCTCTCATACTATATTGTAGATCAAACTTTTGGCTAAAAATTTAAGTTGAATTCTAATCATCTTACATTTTAGAGTCATTGGTTGGTAGATAAAATACTAACAAGGAACAGAAAAAGAAATTACCAAGTTTTATATTTCATATTGATATATTGTTGTACTTTACTTAAGGATATTCTTTTGAAACATTTAAGTTTGGTGTAGAAAAGATCCGCCTTTCTTCATTTGAGATCCCATATTAATAGGAAAAAAGACTTCTACAAAAAAAAATTCATGTGACAGCATATCAATTGCTAATTTTTTAATCGTCATGTTTCCGAGTACTCTTCTTTAAGTACCCGACTTCTGTTTCAAGTATTAATCCTTCTATCATCTTTAATGACACTTTCTCTACGACTTTGTATTTTCCTTTCTTGAACCATATTCATTTATCAAGGGTCTGATCTTTATCTTTAGGTTATACATAATACTAACTCCAGTTAATGGAAAATCGTGGTTCAAGTACCTGATATTTTCAGCTTCAAAAATCCAAACTTTAGGTTTCTTCGTAGTTTTCTCCTCTTCGACATTCCGTACGGCTGATCCATCGGGTAATTAATTGTATATGTTGCTTCTTTCATAACATCATCTGGTGTACTTTGGTGGTCTAACAATGCGAGTATTCAACATTATGAATCATTTCTTTACATAGAACTTCTAAACTTCCTATCCACAAGAATATGTTTATGGATTTTGCATAGGGTCGAAATTTAAAATTGCACTCTCTAAACAATGGAGTGTTCAGAGTTTAGTAGGTTTATTAAACCAACTAGGATGGTGCTTGGAAAGATTAAGTTTGAATTGTAAATTCTCAATATTAACCATATTGTTATTTCAACCTTTATCGATTCTAAACATGGTTAATAACAAATCTCAATGTACTTGGAAAAAAATATACATGAATATGAGCATAAAAGAAAATAACGTTTCTGGTTCCTTAAATGTCAATTATTAGTAGTAATTGTAAACTTTTATATGTTTCATTCATATCAAGTATATCAATGTTTAATTCTTTTATCTCTATTTAATAACTTTTATGATGATTTCTTGTCATATTTAAATGTTAATTAATAAGTTTCGTGTATTACACTAATATGATTAATTTATCATAATCTTAATGGTTGGTATACTAAAAAGATAGGTATGAATATCCCAAGTCCATCCATTAAAAAAACATAAAAGAATGTCATGATATAGCATTATTAATATATCTTCCTTATATTCATATGGTTTTCTTCTTTTGAGCTAGAAATATTATTCAATATATGTGTATTATTGACATTAATTAGTATAATTATTGTCAATACATCATTTTATAAAAACATAAAAGAAGATCCATAGATATGTGATGATAAGGTTGTGTAAAATTTAAGAAAAATCACGTAAAAGTAAAGAACAAGTGGACTAACACATCATTCACCGAGCTATTGGACTTGGTTGAGTGTATTTTGCCTAAACCTCACAATTTTCCCGATTCTTATGAAGCATGCAACAAGAAGTTAAAAAGTTTGGGTATGGGGTATACAACTATCGATATCTGTTTGAACGATTGTACCATTTTTTACTAGGAGAACGAATTCCTCGACAAGTGTCCAGTTTGTAGTAAATCAAGATGGGACCCGAAGAAGGGTCAGAAAGTACCTCATAATAATCTTCGTTACTTTCCGATTGCCCTGAGATTGCAGCGACTATACGCTTCGAAGCACACCGCTAAAGACATGATATGACACCGTCCCGGAAAGAGTAGCGATCCAGATGTGTTACGTCATCCAGTCGACGGTGATAGCTGGTAACAATTTGCAGAGTTACATCTAAAGTTTGCTAGTGAACTTAGGAATGTGTTTTTGGGCCTGGGTATTGATGTCTCCCGATTTGTTCTAATTATTAGCCCCTTGGAAACATCCTTTTAGGTGAATAAATGACTTGTTTGATAGACTTTTAAGCTTATTTGATCATATTGCACTTTCTCCCCTTGGAAATTAACTATTTGCAGAATCTGAGCTTTTGTGCGTAAATTTGACTATTTTTAATACAAAGTTAATAGGTTCTTGAAAGACCAATCCAAGGAGAAAAAGTGAGAATAAAGTCTTAGTGTATTTTAGAGTGTTAGGAAATGATTTCTAGTCGAGTTTCTATTTTTAGAGTACACTTTCCTATTTTGATTTCTTGATTTATTGATTTATTCTTTTTAAGCATATGCGGTTTAATTATTTATTTAATGTGAAGCTTTTAAAGATAAATGGTAATTACTTAGAGGCCAAGTCAAGATAAAGATGAAAGGAAAGAAGATTTACATGGAAATAAGAAGATTTGGTAAAGATTTATTTAAAGGAGGAAAAGATAAAGCTGCCTTTTGAAATCTGAAATCCAGCCACGTTTTAGGAATTAAATCATAATAAAAGATTGGCATGGATTCTGGACGAATGGTCTGCACCAATAGAAAGAGCTTTTCAAGACAAGCAGTTTCATATATTGGAACTTCTCAAACGGATAAGTATTGAAAAAGATATGATCAAATCAAATCAGCAGCAAATCTTACCTTTCCTAGAATTTAGAGCTACGAATTTGAGAGTCTTTGACTTGTCTTCCACTCCAAGCAAAATTCGACCTAGACTCCTCCAACACCTATAAATACACCCCTTAACCTCCTACTTTCACACACTTCAGAGAATTACACAAGAGGCTTAAGGTTTTCAAGTCAGAGCAAGAAGGCAAGGAGAAGCTAGTGCTGGAGGAGTCCTGTTCTTCCATCATCAGCCATCTTAACCTTTAGGTTCTTTATTTTCTTTCTGTAATTCGAAACTATGAATTCATTTATTTTAATTTTAGTTTTCCATTCCGTTATGAACTAATTTCTTTAGTACTTGAGAATCGCTATATGGGTTGAACTTAATTCTGTTTAGTTTATGTTTTCTGAATTTGGGATTTAATAGTTTAAATTAGACTAGGTATTTTGTGTTGACTATTATTTTGTTTTAATCACTAATTTTGAAGTCATGAATCAAACTTAGCTCATAGTAATTAGGCTATTCCATATAGTGGCGTATGGATCACCTTGACGGGGGGTTTAATTACAGACTTAGATAATAGACGCATAGTATCCGTTATTGACCTTGACAGGCTTAACTAACCATGCAGCCAATGAGGTAAATTATTATTCATCTGAAAGTAGCTTATATTCACCCTGACGGGGTTTGTAATACCGTAGGATAGCTCTTAGGTCCACCCTGACGGGGGCTAGGAGATATTAGAGTCCCGACTAGCATAATAATACCAGTTTAGCCCTTAAACAGAAGCATGAATTAGATAGATTAGGTGAAACCCTTGCGAGGATCAAGTACTCTTTCTCATCTGAAGTTTCAAATCTCTTTTATTTGCTTTCTTTTAATTCAGTAGTTTATTTTCTTGCATCTTTTAATTTATAAAAACAAAACAAAAATCTTTATTTTATTTTCTGTTAAGCAATTACTCTTACTTTTCGATTAATACCTGAGTTGTGCCTAATCCGTCCCTGCGAACGAACTCGATTTATCGAATATTACTTGGACAACCGTACACTTGCGGTGATTGTGGTTCCTTTACTTTCGAATTAATTTAATAACACACCAGGACCCACCAAGTTTTTGGCGCCGCTGCCGGGGACGGTAGCGTGTGACCCCGGTGTTAATCTTTTAGTAGTTTAATTGTTAGTTTTAGTTTTATTTTTCAGTTTTACGCTTTGGGTTGTTTTTCTTTCTCAGGTTTACAGGTTTTGGTTTATGCGTGAAGATATCGTGATTCTTGCAAATCCCGAAAACCTAGTTCGTGAAGCAAACAAAAGAAAGAAAGACGCTAAAGCAAAAGAGTTAGAGGAGCAATTAGCAAGAGAAACAATGGCTGGTCAACTCAACCCAGTTGCTCCGCGAAACAATGATCCGTGGTTCGTCAATGGCCCTGCAGAAGCTCCGTTTCGTGTTCCTGCCCTCGGAATTGGCCCTGCAAATATTAATGTCGAGAGATTCAGACCCGATCCCGGTATGTTATCTCAGTTTCAGAGTTATGGCAATTTCCGAGGAGCACCTACCGAAGATCCAATCCGTGCTGTACAGAAGTTCATGCAAATTTGCGATTCGTATATTACGCAAGGAGTAACTAAAGAGCAAATGTATTTCGCTCATTTTAGATACTTTGTTATTGATGGAGCAAGTGAGTGGCATGATTCTCAAGAACCCGGAACAATTACAACATGGGACGCATTACAAACCGCGTTCTTCGATAGATACTACCCAACGAATATGAGATTAGATGCGCAAGTTGAACTAACCTCATTCAAACAAGAGGAAGACGAGACTTTGGGTAGAAGTTGGAAGAGATTTCAGATTTGCTTACGAAGAGTCCCTGATCATGGCCTCACAGAAGTTCAACAAATGAAGATATTTTACCGAGGACTTGATGGCTCTTCAAGAAAGGATCTAGACTTGCTTTGTGGTGGTGGATTCCTACAGGTACAACCAGTTCATGCGAAGATTATTTTGAATAGAACTGTAACAAATGAACTTGGTTGGAACACTGTAAGAACACCTGTTCGAGGTGGAAATACTGCGTCAATTGAAGAAAAATTCACCGCCATGGAATACAAACTCGAACAACAACTAAAACAGCTTACTCTAGCTGTTACAAAAGGTGCTACTGGTAGAAGAGCAGATGTTAATGTTACACAAGAAGTTTATGGATGTTCTAACTGCGGTACACAAGATCATGATTGGGAGACCTGTCAAAACAATCCAGAATCCGTAATGTTCATATCCAACCGAGGAAATTATAATTCAAGTGGTCAAGGCTATCAACCTAACAGAAACCATCCGGGTTTCCAATATTCAAATCCAAATGGGGCTGCTAATCCAAGTTATGCATATCAACCACGCCCCCAAGGAAACAACTTTCAACCAAGACCTCAGAACAACTACCAAGGTGGACAAGCATACGGAAATCAAGTGCAGAGACAACCTCCTCAAGATGCTTATACTGAAACCATGAACCAGAAAGCTTTACCTGCTCAACCTCAAGAAGGTGCTCTAGATGTTCAACAAACCTTGACAACACTAATCAGCATTCAACAATCTACAGCCGCAGCACTTAAATTGATAGAAACTCAGATGGCGCAGATAAATAAGCAATTAAATCAACGTCAGCAAGGACAATTACCAAGTGACACTGAAGAACCCAAGAAAAGAGAAGATTGTAATGCAGTGACACTTAGAAGTGGTAAGAATCTCCCACCACCTCCTTTTCCCGTAATGAAAGAAAAAGAAACAACTGTGAAGGAAAAACCGGTAAAAGATGTGGGGGAGAAAGAAGATGAACCGGAAGTAATAGAAGTGGAGAAGATTCCGGAAAAGCCAAAGAAGCCAGATACTACAGGTTCCCGTCCTCCTCCACCTTTTCCCTCGAGAGTTCAGAAGAAAGGCGATATGGCTGACTATCAGAAATTCCTGAATGTGGTACGTGGGCTTAATATTAACATTCCATTCTTAGATGCCATTAGAGACGTGCCGAAATATGTCAAATTCCTGAAGAGAGCCATCGCCAACAAAAGACCACACCTTGAGAATGAGATGATAGGTTTACCTGAAGAATGTAGTGCCATATGCCAAAGCAAATTGCCACCAAAACTACTTGATCCTGGGAGTTTTACAATTCCTATTTCCATTGGCAATGAGTGGCAAGGTAAAGCTTTGTGTGATTTGGGAGCGAGCATCAATCTCATGCCCAAATCAATTTTCGAGATGTTGAAGATAGGAGAAGCAAGGCCGACATCCATGGTCCTACAAATGGCTGACAGATCCCTCGTACATCCAGAGGGACGCATAGAAGATGTCCTCGTCAAGGCAGGTACTTTAATTTTTCCTGTCGATTTCGTTATTCTTGAATACGACGCGGATAGGAATGTCCCCATCATTTTGGGACGACCATTCCTAGCCACGGGGCGTACTGTTATTAATGTAGAAAACGGAGAATTGACAATGCGAATCCAAGACGAGGAGGTAAAGTTCAACGTGTTTAGGGCAATGAAGTTTCCAGATTTGCAAGAAGACTGTTTCCAATTGGACATGATTGACTTAGCCACACGAGAAGTATGGGAATACATGAACTTCGGTGATATCTTGCAAGCTGCCCTAACACTTGACGTACCAAAACCAATTGAAGAGTTAGCCGAAACAGTGGCAGCTCTTAACTCTGGATATCCGAAGCAGAAGCGTCTCACTTATGAACCTGTCAGAGAACCGGGGGAGATAGTTCTTAAAAATAAACCATCTATCGAAGCTCCCCCGAAATTAGAAGAAAAGCCGCTTCCGACACACCTGAGGTATGCGTATTTGGGTACTAACAAAACTCTGCCTGTTATTGTTTCAGCTACTTTAACAGGTCTTCAAGAAGAAAAACTATTGCGCATCCTACGAGCTAACAAAGAGGCGATTGGTTGGACTATTGCTGACATCAAAGGCATTAGTCCTTCCTATTGCCAACACAAGATCATTCTGGACGATGAAAATGCGCGCTCAATCGAAGGACAAAGAAGATTGATGCCAGCTATGAAGGAAGTAGTGAAGAAAGAGGTTATCAAGTTGCTAGATGCGGGAATTATCTATCCCATAGCTAGCAGCGAATGGGTGAGTCCGGTTCAATGCGTACCAAAGAAGGGTGGTATTACTACCATCTTGAATGAACAGAATGAAGCCATACCCTCGAGGACCGTTGTTGGTTGGAGAGTGTGTATGGACTATCGTAAGTTGAACAAGGCCACCAGAAAAGATCACTTCCCTCTTCCGTTTATTGATCAGATGTTAGACAAGCTAGCTGGTAGAGAATATTATTGCTTTTTGGATGGATATTCAGGATACAATCAGATTTATGTGGATCCAAAAGACCAACACAAGACAACCTTTACATGTCCTTTTGGTACCTTTGCCTTCCGAAGGATGCCATTTGGATTATGTAATGCACCTGCTACTTTTCAAAGATGTATGATGGCGATTTTCTGGGACATGATCGATGATTTCCTTGAGGTATTTATGGATGACTTCTCTGTATTTGGTGATAACTTTGAGGAGTGCTTGCGGAATTTGGAGAAGGTGTTAGTTAGATGCAAGGAAACTGATTTGGTTTTGAACTGGGAAAAATGTCACTTTATGGTTCGTGAAGGTATAGTGTTGGGACACAAGGTTTCGAGTTCAGGTTTGGAAGTTGATCGCGCAAAGATTGAGGTAATTAAAACTCTTCCCCCTCCAATTTCTGTTAAAGGGGTGAGAAGTTTCTTAGGTCATGCTGGTTTTTACCGACGTTTCATCAAGGATTTCTCCAAGATCTCTAAACCATTATGTAACTTACTTGAAAAGGACGCCAAATTCCTTTTTGATGAAGCTTGCATGATGGCCTTTCAACAGATTAAGGAGAAGCTTATCTCTGCACCTATTGTATTACCTCCTGATTGGAAGATTCCGTTTGAAGTTATGTGTGATGCTAGTGATCTTGCTATGGGTGCTGTTCTGGGACAACGAAAAGATAAGGTATTTCACTCCATCTACTACGCTAGTAAGGTCTTTACAAGTGCTCAAGTAAATTATACCGTAACTGAGAAAGAGTTACTAGCTGTAGTATATGCATTCGACAAATTTCGTTCCTATCTTCTTGGGGCGAAAGTTGTTGTTTTTACTGATCATTCTGCAATTAGATACCTTATGGAAAAGAAAGATGCTAAGCCGCGTTTAATCAGATGGGTGTTATTGTTGCAAGAGTTTGACTTAGAAATCCGAGATCGAAAGGGGTGTGAAAATCAGGTTGCAGATCATCTGTCACGTCTTGAAGGTTCAGAGCTTAATAATGATCCTGAGTTGGTTCGAGAAGAGTTTCCTGATGAGAGTTTATTCGCTATACATGATGGTACTCCGTGGTATGCTGACATTGTAAATCTTATTGTGAGTGGTAACTTTCCTCAAGGAGCCACATCACAAGACAAGAAAAGATTGATCCATCGTGCTAAACAGTTCTTTTGGGAGGATCCCTTCCTCTACAAAATGTGTAGTGATCAAATGGTGAGGAGATGCATACCTGAGAAAGAAGCTTGGGCAGTGGTTGCGGGTTGTCATGATTCGCCATACGGAGGACACTTCAAAGGAGACCGCACAGCTGCTAAGGTACTACAATCCGGTTTTTATTGGCCTACTTTACATAAGGATTGTCATGAGTATGTTCAGAAGTGTCATAGATGCCAGTTTACTGGTAATATATCCAAGAGGGATGAGATGCCGCGTAATAATGTGCTTGAAGTTGAGATATTTGATGTATGGGGTATTGATTTCATGGGTCCTTTTGTACCATCTAACGGAAATCTCTACATCCTACTAGCTGTTGATTACGTGTCTAAATGGGTAGAGGCTGTAGCTCTACCAACTAACGATTCGCGAGTAGTGATTAAATTCTTAAAATCACACATCTTTACTAGACATGGGACACCTCGAGTTATTATCAGTGATGGAGGTTCACACTTTGTGAACAAATATCTAAAGACAGTGTTAGAGAAGTATGGTGTGAGACATCGTGTATCTACCGCGTATCATCCACAAGCCAATGGTCAAGCTGAGGTCTCTAATCGAGAGGTAAAATCTATTCTGGAAAAGACTGTTGGCCCCACAAGGAAGGATTGGTCTATGAAGCTAGATGATGCGTTGTGGGCTTATCGTACTGCGTTTAAAACTCCAGTTGGTGCATCTCCGTATCGTATGGTTTTTGGTAAGGCTTGTCACTTGCCTCTTGAACTTGAATTAGGTGCGTACTGGGCGATAGCGCAGTTGAATTTAGATCCTACTTTGGCCGGTGAGAATCGTTTGATGAAGCTGAATGAACTTGATGAGTTTAGATTACATGCCTATGAAAACGCGAAGCTGTACAAAGAAAACACGAAGAGGTGGCATGATAATCGTATCCGTGCAAAGACATTCGAAGTGGGACAGAGGGTCCTAAAATACAACTCCAAGTTCAGTAATTATCCGGGAAAGTTGAGATCAAAGTGGTCTGGTCCCTACATTGTGACCAAAGTTACGCCTCATGGAGCTATCGAGATTGAACATCCAACTGAACACCGCACCTTTATGGTGAACGGTCATCGTTTGAAAATCTATCATGGAGGCGAGGATACTAATCGCATGGTGGATCCACATCCGGGAGAGGTCATGTACCTCCTCGAAGCTGAATAGATGCGAGAGGTAACCCGTCGAGCTTAACGACGTTAAACAAAAGCCATTTCATTGTATAATAGTTTATTGCTTTCAGTTTTTCAATTCCTAGTGTATAATTCTAAGTTAGTGTCAAGTTTTAGTGTCTACTTTTAAAGAAATGAGAAGGGTATTGTGTTAATAGTGCAGGAATCGAGTTTGGGAAGCTTGGAGAAATTTTTTGGAAAATCAAAGGCTGGCGCGGACTACCCCCGCGGTGTACCCCCTATACCGCAGGGATGTACCGCGCCCCAAAAACCCGTACCACGGGTCTGTACCACGGGTTTTATCCAGAAGCAAGAAAAAAATGAAGCTGATAGCCGCGGTGCACCGCGCCCTATACCGCGCCTCAAAAACCCGTACCACGGGTTGTGTACCGCGGGTTTTTTGACGGAGATGGTGCGGACTACCCCATGCACCGCACCCCTACACCGCAGGGCAAAAACCCGTACCACGGGGTGCTAGCTCGGGGTCAAGACAGAAGCGAAAAAAATCAATAGCTGTTGCGCGCGGACTACCCCCGCGGGCTACCCCCGGGGACTACCCCCTGCACCGCAGGGATGCACCGCGGACTGGCGGTCTGTGAAGAATTCGAAGCCCAGTCAACTTCTAACCTTAAGGAGATAAACCCTAGCCTCTTCTACACGAATTTTCCAGCTCCCAACCCTATAAAAACACCTTGAAGCTTGATTAAACCTCTACAAACAAACCCATTAACATCATCAAATCTCTCCTCCATCCTCCATAAACACATCCTCTACATCAAATTCACCATTAAACACAATCAAGATCATCAAGCTTTCAAGAGTTCTTCCAAGATTCATCAAGAAAACAACTTCCTTCATCTAATCCAAGCAAGAAACTCAAGTTATACCAAGTTTTCTTAACTTTATTCTATCCTTGGTATAAACTTGAGTTTGGGGTCAATTCAACCATGACAAACAGAACAGATGCTTTGGATTATAAGAGGAGGTGTTGTATCCTAGGGAAGAACAAGAGTTTACCTGGTTCCACAATTGAAAAGGCCATCAATCTTGATAAGCCTACTGAAGAAACACAAGAGAAGGCACCTGCACCACCACAACACGGGAAATTAACAGCAAGGATGAGGGTATCATCAAAGCCTGAAGACAAGCTACAATTTCAAGTTCAAGGTTCTTCTACTTCTCAAACTGATTCTGGAATTCCTCCATGGGCTCACAATTTGCAACAAGAGATCGAACTTTTACGATTAGACATCGGAGCACTTTGGAAGGAAATTACACAGATTAAGTCAACATTGGAAGAGGTAACTTTGTTCATGGATATTGATAATTATACTCCCCCTCCGGAGGAGGACACTATGGATCTTCATGGCCAGGTACCCCGTTCTAATTCTTCTTCTTAATTGATGGTAGGCACTAGTTAGGTAGTTTAGTTTAATTTTATTGCTTTATTGAGTCTTTTTTCGAGTCGTGGGGACACGACTCACTTTTGAGTTTGGGGTGGGGTTCGTTGCCTCATCCCAATTTTTTGTGATTTACATGCTTTAAATCTTAGGGTTGCGATGACTGTAGAGAATTTTAAATGCCCCCATCAAGCATGCTTTTTGTGAATTAATGATAGAAAATAGTTGACTTTAGGAGTTAGTATAAAACTTTACTTTGATTGCATGCAAACATGAGATAATTGATAGGGAGAATTAATGAACAATGCAAAAGAAGTAAACTTGTGCTTAAGGATAATAGGTGGTTTGTAGAACGTAAGATCTAAATGAGTAGAGAACCCACTTAGGTATGAACTAGAGGCAAATTGTGTAGATAGGAAAATGATAGAGGCAGTTCTTTGTTAGCCCTTTGAATCCTTTTTAGCCGTCTATCCCTGAATTGATTTTATCCTTCTTAGACAAATTTTTAGCCTTTAAGCCTTTCTTTTGTCGCCACATTATAAGCCAATTTCCCTTTAGATTGTTAGGCATGACCATATGACCCGCACTTGAATCACGATCCTGAGACTTCCTGTCTTGAGCTTGAGTTTGGGGTGGTGGGTCCACCATATGGGAATTTATTGGGTTGGGATTTTTGAGCTTATCAATTGTGCTCGGTTATATATTTTGATGATTCACAAATTTATTGTATTGTAACCCTTTGCCGGGGTAATAGTGAATGGAAAAGAAGCTATAAAGCTAAAATCATGAATAGGCATGAAGAAAAATAGCATGATATCTCAACATTAAAGAGAGAGTCATAGCTATACAAAAAAAAATATATAAAGAAACAAAAAGTTATATGAAAAGAATATATATTTGGACCGGCAAAGTGGAAAATTTTAGGTGAACCATCCTTAGTGCTTATTGGGTTAACTTGGGGACGCTAATTAAGCGCGTCAATTGGGTTGAGTGAGAACGAAATTCGAGTGTAAACTCAAGCTCTTGGACAGTTGTTGATGGTAAGTGAGGAGAGAGCCAAAAGCTCACTTCAAATTTACCAAATATACATACCATACCGTCCTTCAGCCTATGCTAAAACCGTAAAGACCTCGTGATTCCTAGATGCACAGTGAGTTAATAGGGATTATTCTAAGTGGAACATTCAACACAAGTAAGGATCGAGGAACACCCTATAGCCACCATCTTGAGATAAGTAATAAGCGTAACCTTCTAGCATTGTGAAATTAATTTTGAATTGATATTGTTTTGTATTTGATTTTGCATGATAAGTGTAGGTGTATATTAATTCTTAAGTTAGACTATATGAAATTTGTTTTAAGCTTTGCTTTGGGATTATTTTCTAGTTTCTACCTTCTGCATTCACCTAAAAGATCCTTGTTTTATTTTTATTTTACTTTGTCGGGACGACAAAGGTTTGAGTTTGGGGTCTTGATGTCTCCCGATTTGTTCTAATTATTAGCCCCTTGGAAACATCCTTTTAGGTGAATAAATGACTTGTTTGATAGACTTTTAAGCTTATTTGATCATATTGCACTTTCTCCCCTTGGAAATTAACTATTTGCAGAATCTGAGCTTTTGTGCGTAAATTTGACTATTTTTAATACAAAGTTAATAGGTTCTTGAAAGACCAATCCAAGGAGAAAAAGTGAGAATAAAGTCTTAGTGTATTTTAGAGTGTTAGGAAATGATTTCTAGTCGAGTTTCTATTTTTAGAGTACACTTTCCTATTTTGATTTCTTGATTTATTGATTTATTCTTTTTAAGCATATGCGGTTTAATTATTTATTTAATGTGAAGCTTTTAAAGATAAATGGTAATTACTTAGAGGCCAAGTCAAGATAAAGATGAAAGGAAAGAAGATTTACATGGAAATAAGAAGATTTGGTAAAGATTTATTTAAAGGAGGAAAAGATAAAGCTGCCTTTTGAAATCTGAAATCCAGCCACGTTTTAGGAATTAAATCATAATAAAAGATTGGCATGGATTCTGGACGAATGGTCTGCACCAATAGAAAGAGCTTTTCAAGACAAGCAGTTTCATATATTGGAACTTCTCAAACGGATAAGTATTGAAAAAGATATGATCAAATCAAATCAGCAGCAAATCTTACCTTTCCTAGAATTTAGAGCTACGAATTTGAGAGTCTTTGACTTGTCTTCCACTCCAAGCAAAATTCGACCTAGACTCCTCCAACACCTATAAATACACCCCTTAACCTCCTACTTTCACACACTTCAGAGAATTACACAAGAGGCTTAAGGTTTTCAAGTCAGAGCAAGAAGGCAAGGAGAAGCTAGTGCTGGAGGAGTCCTGTTCTTCCATCATCAGCCATCTTAACCTTTAGGTTCTTTATTTTCTTTCTGTAATTCGAAACTATGAATTCATTTATTTTAATTTTAGTTTTCCATTCCGTTATGAACTAATTTCTTTAGTACTTGAGAATCGCTATATGGGTTGAACTTAATTCTGTTTAGTTTATGTTTTCTGAATTTGGGATTTAATAGTTTAAATTAGACTAGGTATTTTGTGTTGACTATTATTTTGTTTTAATCACTAATTTTGAAGTCATGAATCAAACTTAGCTCATAGTAATTAGGCTATTCCATATAGTGGCGTATGGATCACCTTGACGGGGGGTTTAATTACAGACTTAGATAATAGACGCATAGTATCCGTTATTGACCTTGACAGGCTTAACTAACCATGCAGCCAATGAGGTAAATTATTATTCATCTGAAAGTAGCTTATATTCACCCTGACGGGGTTTGTAATACCGTAGGATAGCTCTTAGGTCCACCCTGACGGGGGCTAGGAGATATTAGAGTCCCGACTAGCATAATAATACCAGTTTAGCCCTTAAACAGAAGCATGAATTAGATAGATTAGGTGAAACCCTTGCGAGGATCAAGTACTCTTTCTCATCTGAAGTTTCAAATCTCTTTTATTTGCTTTCTTTTAATTCAGTAGTTTATTTTCTTGCATCTTTTAATTTATAAAAACAAAACAAAAATCTTTATTTTATTTTCTGTTAAGCAATTACTCTTACTTTTCGATTAATACCTGAGTTGTGCCTAATCCGTCCCTGCGAACGAACTCGATTTATCGAATATTACTTGGACAACCGTACACTTGCGGTGATTGTGGTTCCTTTACTTTCGAATTAATTTAATAACACACCAGGACCCACCAGGTATCGATGGTTTTGTCCGTTCTCTATGCAGAACAACTCGTATAGCATGTGGCCTCTCATATTGACCGTCTACAACTTCCCACCGTGGACATGCATGAAGGATACCACATTTCAGCTTTGTTTGTTGATTCCGGGTCCCCGCTCACCCGGAAAGGACATGGATGTCTTTCTCCGCCCTGTTATAGATGAGTTGGACATGTTGTGGGAAACAGGTATCCGTACATATGATGCCCATACGAAGCAAGTCTTTGCGATGAAGGTTTTTTTGTTGTCCACGACCAATGATTACCCCGCTCGGCTATACACTTCAGGATGGTCCGGTCAAGGTTACATGGCTTGCCCTGAATGCATGGATTCTACTCCTTCGTTGAAGGTGAAGAAAGGGGTGGTTTATTTTGATCATAGACGTTGGTTACCTCCCGACATCGATTTAGAAAAGAAGAGGTTTTGTACCCGGCTACCGATAACATGGTCCCACCGAGGAAACTTAGTCAGGCCGATATTCAGACATAGTTGAATGTGTTGCCTATTGTGTTTCCCGGTGAACACAAGGATTATGGGGGCAAGGTGACGAAGAAAACAGGTCCTCGCGAGTCCAACTGGAAGAAAAAGAGTATTTTTTATCGTTTACCTTATTGGTCGGAAAAATTTATTAAAACATAACATCGATGTAATGCATTGCGAGAAGAATGTGTGCTACAGTTTGCTTGGTACAGTTATAGGAGTTGATGGGAAAATAAACAAAGATAAAGCGAACATGCGAATGGATCTTTAGGAGATGAATATCAGGAAAGAGTTGTGGTTGACATCAAGAGGAGGTAAAACGATACTAAAGCGAGGAAGTTATACGTTGTCAGCGGAGAAGAGGAAGATTTTTCTTGAGTGGTTACAGGCACAGAGGTTTCCCGATGATTTCGCGTCTAGTCTGAGGAATAATGTTCAAATTGATACGGGAAAGATTATTGGAATGAAATCGCATGACTGTCACGTTATGATGCAGTATCTTTTTCTTTGTTGTCTCCCCAGTCTTTTGGATGATAAACCAATTAGCGATGCTATTGTTGGGTTAGATAACGTGTTTAGAGTCGTTTGTAACAAGAATCTGAGTAGGAAAGAGTTGGAAGCTGGTAAGGCGGGAGTGGTTGAAGTGATGTTCAAACTAGAAATGATCTTACCTCCCGCATTTTTTGATATAATGATCCACTTGTTGGTACACTTATACGATGAAGCATTGCTAGGGGGCCCGATTCAAATGCAGTGGATGTACCCATTTGAAAGGTATTTGAAAAAGTTGAAAGAGTATATTTGAAACCCGGCTAGACCAAAGGATTCAATAGCCGAGGGTTACTTGGCGGAAGAGACGTTGAATTTCATATCAAGGTATCTTAGTGAAGAAAAAAAAAAGTTCAACGATCCAGGTAGATACAACGAACCACCGCCAGTGCCAAAAGAGCTATCTGTTTTCAAGTCCTAGTGTACTTCACTTGGCAAGAAAGAGTATGGTCCTTTACCACCTAAGGAGAAGGAGCACATCAGTTAGTATATTTTGCATAATTGCGACAAACTCGAAACATACATGAGGTAAGTAACGAATACTTATATTTATATTTATATTTATATTTATATTTATATTTATATTTATATTTATATTTATATTATATTTATATTTATACTTATATTTATATTTATATTCATTTACGTTTCTAGTGAACACAAATCCACACTTTCGGGAACGAGTAGCGAAATAGAGAATATGCACCGTCAAATGTTTAAGGGATGGTTTTTGGAAAAGGTATGTAACTTTAGGCATTGGTTTAAATATTATTTATTTATTTTCAAAGTATTGAGTATTATTTTTGTATGACAGATTCATGGAATGAAATCCCGTGGTGATACATTAGCTACCCCTGAGATGGTGTCCTTGGCAAACATGTCGTATGGTGTGGTGCATAAATATGATTCATGAGTTGTAAATGGTGTCAAGTGGGTAACTAAGGATAAAGTAGAAAAACGAGTGACGCAGGATTACGGAGTTTGTACCATGTACGATGGGTCACCTTATTACGGTGAATTATTGAAATCTTGGTGGTTATGTACACTGGAGGGTGCTTGGTTGTGTTATTTGTTTGTAAGTGGTACATGGGCCAACAAACCATACATTTTAGCATCACAGGGCAAGAAAGTGTTTTACATTGACGAGATTAATGCAAAGAAAACAATGAAAGGTTGGAAAGACGTTCAGGAAATAAACGATCGTCATAGATGGAATCCCGAGTTATGGTGTTCGGAATCACTACCTACTAGCAACGAGCATCAAGATACCTTTGGTTAACACTGGGAGGGTTTCCGATCCGGTGTACTTGGAAACTACCGAGGAGATCGAGATTGACCCATCTCATTTTCATATTGATTTGTTTATTGAGGAAAACGATAACATAGTATACTATGTTATGTTCCATAATTTGTTGTTATTTTTTGTGTGTTGCGGTTTTATGAGTTACGATTCACGCCTTTTTATGTAACTATACTATTATGGGCATAACTTTTATCTCGGTAAACTTTTGTGGATATAATCAACCATGGATCTATGATACTTAACCAGTGAGATTTAAGGCCGGGGCCAGATTAATGTCATGTTGAGTTATTTGTTGGTTACTCTACAAGGGATAAAAATAAAAATATACACATTTTCAAGGCCAATTAATATTGGGTAGAGTTAGTGTATATTTTTCTCATCCTTTTTTCTATTGTAGGTATTATGGGCTAAATTTATGTCCAATAGGACTAATTCATATTTTACTCACATTTTTTCCAGTAACCAAAAAAATTTCGTGCAATTTTACCACCATGTCTAATTTTGAACTAAAGAGTTTTATTGCATGCTAAATTGGTTGTTAATGAACCTGGAATTACTGGCTAGAGACTTTGATGTAAAAAGCGAAAACAATGATGGGAAAAGGAGCAAAGTGAAATCATAAAAAATATGTTCGCTACCAAATCATCGTTTAATTTATGCTTTTATAGTACCTTCCTGGTGTCGCCTAGGGTGTTAGAAAAATAAGATAAATATAAGCCAGAAAACAATGCACTTTCACCCTAGACAAGCACGGTACTGCAAGTATTACAGGACGTATGCATGTTTTAATAATAAGTGAAGTTTGTTCTCAGGGACTTAGTGTGTTATACGAATGGGTAAATAATAACGAGTAAGAAGCAATTAATTAAAAGACAGAAAGTAAAGAGAATAAATTTCGAGATTACTAATTAAACTAAGGAAAATAAAGACAATAAAATAAATACGAAGAAATATGAGATGAGAAGTATAACTTAGGTTTTGCTAGTATGCACTAATCCTTCTAATTCTTTCTATCAAATCTATTTAATGAGGGAGATAATTAGCTCTTGGATACTTAGTCAGGATTCTAAATTCCCATGCCTTAGACCTGGAGAGCGACTAAAGGGGCTACAGACACATCATGAGGCAGCCTAAACTTAGGGTTATCAAGCGCTACCAAGTCCCTAAGCAATTCAATTCCAAATATGATGATAGTGGTTAAATTATACCCTAATGACTATCTAGCTAGAATTAGTGTTGTCAAGACCAATATCGACACTAGACGTTATGTGGTGTTTCAATAATTAGACACCCAGTTAAGGTGAACATCTAGCTACTATTAAGAAAGCCTAAAGTGATCAGTTTAGGACATGCAATAATTCAAAACACATAAACAAATATATAGGTAAGAAGCTAATATCAGATTAAAACATATAATTCCAAAAGAAACTTAGATAGAAAGAAAATAGAATTCATAGATTATACATGATGCAAAACCCAAGCTATGGGAAAATTAGTTCATACATGAAGGAAATAAACTAAAGGAAATATTAAAAGACATCAGCTTGCTCTCTACAATAATTTTGATGATAATAAACCTAAAGACTAATTACTATGAGCCAAGGATGATTTTACAAGTGATATAAGGGTATATTTATAGGTGTTTAGAAGACCTAATTCGTTTTCTTGAAGGAGAAGGTAAGTAGTGGACTCCAAGCCCAACTCAAATTCGTAACCCTAAAACATGGAATCAGGCCCTTTTTTGTTTTGTTCCTAGCATCTTCAATACTCATCTGTTTGACGTGTATGAGTAAACGAAATTCATCGTCTCGGAAATATCTCCAACTTTGCTCTTGACCAGTTCTCCAAATTCCACACATATTTTGATATATAAGCTGATTTGTGGTCGTGGATGGTGAAATTCAGGATTATGACAGCTTTTCCTTTTGCATGATTTTAGCTTTTTTTTCCTTCTCTCCAGTTTCCATGCTTATCTCTTCCGATATCTTTTAGTCTTTGACTTGGAATCTAATTAATCTTCATAATTATCTTTAAATCTTCACACTAAATAAATAATTAAACCCGATATGCTCTATAAATAATAATTTACTAAATCAAGACTCAAAATAGGAAAGTGTAGCATTTCTCAAGAAAATCGACTAGAATGATTTCTAAATTACTAAAAATGATGTCTCCAACTAGGATTAATTCATGACAAATAGGGAGACATCAAGACCCCCAACTCAAAGTTGTATCGTCCTGATACGATAAAGATAAAAACAAAGGGAAGTCTCTAAATACACACCTAGGTAGTTTTCAACACAATGGGAAGAACATAGCAGAATATATAGAATAGACATAAAGCAACTACTCAGAAAATGTCATGCAATAATATTCATAAACTACATACCTGTACACTTCTCATATCCATAGTCAAAACGGTTTGAATTCAAGATCAGATTAGTTTCGCAATGTAAGAAGGATTGGGACTTTGCTAAGTTTACCAAGGAAGCTATAGATTGTTCATCGAACTTCACTAGTATTCAAAGATCCACTTAACTACTCTCTATTGGTTCAATCACTTCTCGATTACATAGCAAAGAATCAAAAGGTCTTTAAGGTTGTAATTTAGGCTTAGGGACGGTATGGTAGTATATTTGGATAATTTAGAGTGAGCTTTTGGCTCTCTCCTCACTAGCCATCAACGAATCGCCCTAGAGCTTGAGTTACTCTCATAAAAAGTTTCTCACTCAACCCAATGAATTATTTGATGCACAAAGTAGCATCCCCAATAACCCAATTAAAGCATAAGATGTTCACTTAAAAATTCCACTTTGCCGGTCCGAATATATATTTTCTTTTCAAATCTTTTGTCTTTTGTATAACTATGAATCTCTTTTTAATGTTGAGATATCACGCTATTTTTTCATATATATATTATCCCGGCAAAGGGTTACAATATAAATCTGTGAATCATCATCAATATAATAACAAAGCACAATTAATAAGCTCAAAAATCCCATCCCAATAATATTTCCCATAATGCTGGACCCACCACCCCAAACTCAAGCTCTAAAACAACGGTCTATGCATCGCGATTCGAGTGCGGGTCATATGGAAAAGTCCTATAATAAAAAGGGATATGGCTTATAATGTGGCTAACTAAAAAGCTTTAGAAAGGCTAGAAGGGACTGAGAAGGATATAGCATATAAAATCAAATAACAATGTGAGAAGGTATAAAAAGGCTTCAAGTGGCTTCAATAGGAAAAAAATGCCTTAATCACTTTCTACACCATGTAATTTCGTTATTTTCTTACCTTTAGCACTTTCGTCAAATGGGTTTGTCAACTAGCTTGGATCTCACGGCCTACACACTTCTCAAGGTTCCCTGAGATCGAACATACTTTCTATCGCATTGCTTACTAATCCTTTCCTTACTATCAATGTGTGTTTACCTGCAAATACTCAAAGCATACAAAATAAAATAGCTCATAAACATACTACTTACTATCATCAATTCACTGAGCTTATGCTTTCAAGCTATTAAACACACTCCACATCTAATTCCCATGTATCAAAAATTTTAATTTCTACCTAAAAACAGAAAAAAAGGCGATGAGAGACAATGAATCCCCACACCCCCAACTCAAAAATGAGTCGTGTCCCCACGACTTGAAACAGAAATTAAAATTAGCAGATAAAGCATTTACAGAAATGTTAAGGAAGAAAGAGAACATACTCTCGAGGCTATTGCCTCGCATTATCGACATCCACGATAGGATTTGCTTGATCTTTCCTTAATTGCTCAAGGAGTGTCATAATGTGCACTTGATTGGCTTTGATTTGTGCCACATCATCGGCTAAGGAAATTTGAGCTGCTTCAAAATTGTTTAAACGCTCCTCCATCTTCTCTTGCCAACTTTGCTCCTTTTCTTCTTTCGAGATTTGCGTAGAAACCGCTCCTCTCAAGACTTTCATGATCCAAGCATTATCAATAGTACTCTTTTTAAATTCGAATTTCTCTTCTTCACCCAATGTAACATTCTCTTCTCGCACAAGACACGTGATCATAGTAAGATATTTAACATTGTAAACCGATTTAGGAGAGATCGAAAACCGCATCACCTCCTCAAAGATCAACTGTGCCACATCCACTTCTTCTCCTCTCAAAATACAATCCAAAAGTAGATCGTTCTTCTTAGTCACATCCAAAGTTCTTGTGTTTCCAAAGACATTAGGAATATGGAAATTGTGCCAAACTCTAGCATCTGGTTGAAGATATTTGTAAGGCCAAGGTGCCTTCAATTCTCCCTTATGTGATTGCACTTTCTCCTTTTCTAACACATGCTCAAAAAGTAATTCCTCTTCAAAGATTTTTCATGTAGCCACCACTTCACTATACTTGCAAGGTCCAATTAATTTCTTAAACTGGAAGTGGTTTCTAATCTCTTTAACTAGTGAAAGGAACTAACTTTCCTCTAATCGGAACACAACCTTCACTATCTCGGCTAACAAGGCCTAAATATAAATCTAAGACTAACTCATGACATAAATCAGAACGTCTTACCATGAATGTAGACCAACCCAATCTTTCACCAAGCTCTAAGAATCTCTTATATTCTCCTGTACCAATTTCTTCATCGAATACTTTCTCATAAGCAAAAGGTAGTTCCTTTAATTGTTTTTTTGCAGAAGCTATCAAGGCCTTTGATGTTTCTTCTTTATCCACTGGTGTAGGACCTTTGAACGGAAGACGTTGTGTTCTCTTCTTGGGAAGAAGTGAAACCATTTTACCCATTAAATCGAACATAGCTAGCGTACCTCCTTCTTCAACGTCGATTTTACCCTTAGAATTGGAACTAGAACCTTTGTTACTTGATTTCTTCTCAATTGAACCCAATACCTTGCTTTTCTTCACCTCCCTTTTGTTAGATAATATTTTTGTGCTTTTAGTCATCTAAATTGACACCCAACTCAAAGCTTTAACAACTCTTGAAATTTGAACTTTTGAATTATTGGTTGAACAAGCTTGATTTGGTTTAGGAAAGGTGAATTGATGATGAATCTCTATATGGGTAAGGTGATTTCTTGATGGATTGGTATTTGTTTACGAAATTGTAGGATAAATTTTGAAAATTTAAGCTCTTGATTCTTCAATCTAATGTGTTTGGTGAGAATTGGGTGATTGAATATCCTTTGTAATGATGTGGAGAGAATATTTGATGTGTTTTTATGGTGATTGAGTAGTGTTTTGATGTTTGGGGAAGGTTTGAATGAGCTTCAATGGAGTTGGGAGAGGTTTGGAGAAGAAAGAAAGGCTTAAGGATTACTAATTTCGGAATATACCAACCTCTTTCTCTTTTATAACCTAAAAATGAAGCTTTCTTATCTCTCCAGCGACACTGGGCGGCATACCGGCCGTAGGGCCCGGTATGCCGGTGCTGGAGCTTCTCAAATGCGAGTAACGTCAAAATACCCGAGGTAGTCACACGTGGGAACGGGTTTTTCTTCTGGCCGGCATACCGGCGCTAGGGCTCGGCATGCCGGTGCTGTTGATGTATGATTCTCGATCCCTCGGTATAAAACATGTGACAACACCCGTAGGCAAGGGTTTTGACCTGGCCGGCATACCGGAAAAATCGTCCGGCATGCCGGTGCTGACACCTCTCGATTCTGGACCTCTCGGCATAAAACACGTGGCTTACCCTGAGGGCTCGGGTTTTCTGCTCGCCGGTATTACCGGAATTTGTGGCCGGCATGCCGGTCAAGCAGTCTGAATATTCCATAAAATTTTGTTTTTCCTCCCGAACTTGATTTCTTTAACACCTAAACATCAAAAACACTAATACCTTTCTCAAATATGCAATATCAACTAAAAACAACTAAACTAAACACAAACTAAAAACGTAAAAAGCATAAAGACATAAAAAATTGCGGGTTGTCTCCCGTACAACACTTTTATTTAATGTCTTTTAAAGTTAGACGTGTTACCTCTATCAAGATTTGTGAATATAGCCTCCCCAACAACGAATAAGGCTATGAACGTCAACTAATCTGCGCTTGATACCCCTCTTGGGTCGGATTTCTATCACCTTGGCTAAAACTACCTTAGTGACAATGAATGGTCCCATCCACGAGTCTTTGAAACTTCGTGGCCTATTTTCGCGTTTGTGAGCTTTCCATAGTACTTCATGGCAACCCCAAACTCAATGTTTGGCTCACTATCCACAGGTTTTACATGGATCTTCTCTGTATGGACTTTGTGATGTGAAAGGCTGTGAATGACAGGAACGGTGGGATCTAACTTCCTCGGTTTCTTACCCAAGACATAGAAGGTCTCAGATACGTTTTTAGCATGAAAGGTAATGGTCCCTTCTTGGAAGTTGATGACACTTTGACTTGTGGCCATGAAAGGCCGTCCAAGTATGATTGGAACCTTCTTATCTGCATCAAACTCAAGTATAACAAATTCAGTAGGGATGACGATACTACCTGCTCGGACTAAGACGTCCTCCACTTTTCCCCATGTTTTGGTAACTGAGTTGTCAGCAAACTGCAACTTCACTGGAGCTTTCTATGATATTTTAAGTCCAAGTCTCTCGAACACGGACTTAGGCATCAGATTCACACCAGAACCCACATCGTACATAGCTTTCACCTTGAGCATACAATTTATTTGAATAGGAAGGTTAAAACTTCACGGATCTTTGAGCTTTAATGGTAACTCTCTTTCACTTCTTCTTGGGACTCTCAAGTTTTCTCTCTTGGCTTCTACACACACCTCTTTCTTAGGAATAACTTGCGTAAAAACTTGTTGCGGTGTAAGCCCTTTCTTCGCAATCTCAAGCATTTGGGCGTTGATATTTTCAGGAGTGTACGCCTCTACAAATGTCTTGAGTTCAGTGTCATCTTTCGGATTTGTATCAAGAATAGTTGCTGACACTGTTTGATTAACTGGTGGCGAATCCACCTTCTATCCTTCTTTCTCTTCTTGCACAGCAGATGCAACATCAACTTCAACTCTTGGTTCCTCCTTTGAGGCTTTTTCCTCTTTGTCTCTAGCCAGCTCAGCTTGAAGATCCATAACCGATCTAATCTCATCTTGCATATCCTTCAGAAGCTGTATAAATTCAGATTTTTCTGAATCTGACTCCACATCACTCTCAGAACAGTCGGAGTCCACGGGGCTAGACTTGGTTGGTTCTTCTTCGGTACTCGGAACTTCCACGGCACTAACGGCAGCATTTGGTACTTTCTTTTCTTCTTCAATTTCAAGGCAAATAGCCTTACAAGCTTCGAACCCAACATTGTCATCACCTCATTCGATAGCCTTCAATTATTTTTGTTCCATAATGTCTGTTAAAACTTTGTTCATTTGTTCTACTTGAGTACCTAAAATCTGAATTGAATCTCCTTGTTCTCGTAACTTCTCACTCTGAGCGTTCATATTAGTGGTCATCAGATCCATAAACTTCGTCAGTTGTTGATTATCCACAGCTCCCTCTTGAGGATACTGTGGTAAAACTTTCTGATCTAATGAATCGGTATAGGCATCTTGAACAGGTTGTTGTGGAGGAGCATGTCTATTCTGATATTGATTTTGATACTGACCTCTCGATTGGAAAGAGTTATTCTGGGGGCGTGGTTGATAATGACCAGGATTAGCGGCCCCTTATGGATTTGAATACTGCATACCCGGATGATTCCTATTACCAAATTGGTAACCTCCTCGGTTGGATATGAAATAAACAGATTGCGGATCTCCCTTGCACTCTTCCCAAGTATGATTCATTGCCCCACAGTGTGGACAACCTTGTGCTTCTTGCACTACTTTTGCTGCGGCTAAGTTATTCTGCATCTCAAGCTTAAGTTCTTTGATTTGATTCTCTAATGCGGACATTTGAGCTGAGTGTGCAGTTTCTGCGTCTAATCAAAGCGTACCTCGGGTTTTTGCAACAGGAGCTCGCGAAGATGACCAACTCCTTTCTTGTTCGATAATATTTTCCAAAACCTCGGTAGCTTCAGCAGGATCCATCGACACGAAATTCCCTTTCCCAATGTTATCCACCTTCAATCTTCCTTCTATGTTGATACCTTCACAAAATATAGCTAACTGTAGAGAGGGGGTATAACCATGGAGCGGACATCTAGCTAACTTCTGTTGAAACCTTGTCCATGCTTCTCCTACCTCTTCTCCATCTTCTTGACAAAACTTTACAAGCTCGCTTTGGTCTTTGAGTCTCATACTCTTCGGATAAAAACGGTTAAAGAAAGCGGCTTGAAGTTCTGCCCATGAATTAATTGTCCCTGATGGTTGCCTATCTAGCCACTCACCAGCTCTACCAGTCAGAAAGAACGAAAACATATGACAATACAGTTGCTCGCGTGTGATGCCTAGAGTAACATAAGCATCACAAATCTGCATAAACTTCTGAATCGCTCTTACCGGATCTTGTACTGATGTACCACTATAGAGTCCAAAACTTTGAAACTGACTGAGCATACCCGGATCGGGTCGAAATTTGATGTTTTGGATCTCCAGAGGACGGTAACCTATCGGTTGAACATGAAACGACACTCTCAAGCCAAGAAAGTCTTGTTCAACTCGGTTTTGATTGACATTGTTGTTTCCGTTACCTCTTCCTAGTGGTTGTTGTAATGGTGGTGGTCTCACTGGTGGGACAAGGGGTTGTCCTACAGGTGGGAGAAATGGTGGATCTAACTGATCTTGTACGCCTGCCATAGCTCTTCTTGAGGCTCTTTCCTTACGAACACGTATGTTATAAGGTCTAAAGCTCCTCTCGGGATCCGGTAACGAAGGCCAAGAATTAAACACGGTGAAACCTGAAAAAGACTAAAGCAAACCATGAGCGTAAATCCGAAAAAATAACAACTAAAACTGAAAAAATAAAAATTAACTAATAACTACTACTCAAAATAGATAGCCCACACGTTAACGAGACACAAGTCCCCGGCAGCGGCGCCAAAAACTTGGTCTCACCTATGGTGTTGGAAAAATAAGATAAATATAAGCCAGAAAACAATGCACTTTCACCCTAGACAAGCACGGTATTGCAAGTATTACAGGACGTATGCAAGTTTTAATCATAAGTGAAGTTCGTTCTCAGGGATTTAGTGTGTTATACGAATGGGTAAATAATAACGAGTAAGAAGCAATTAATTAAAAGACAGAAAGTAAAGATAATAAATTTCGAGATTACTAATTAAACTAAGGAAAATAAAGACAATAAAATGAATACGAAGAAATATGAGATGAGAAGTATAGCTTAGGTTTTGCTAGTATGCACTAATCCTTCTAATTCTTTCTATCAAATCTAGTTAATAAGGGAGATAGTTAGCTCTTGGATACTTAGTCAGGATTCCAAATTCCCATACCTTAGACCTGGAGAGCGACTAAGGGGGCTACAGACACATCATGAGGCAGCCTAAACCTAGGGTTATCAAGTGCTACTAAGGCCCTAAGCAATTCAATTCCAAACATGATGATAGTGGTTAAATTATACCCTAATGACTATCTAGCTAGAATTAGTGTTGTCAAGACCAATATCGACACTAGACGTTATGTGGTGTTTCAATAATTAGACACCCAGTTAAGGTGAACATCTAACTACTATTAAGAAAGCCTAAAGTGATCAGTCCTATGACATGCAATTATTCAAAACACATAAACAAATATATAGGTAAGAAGCTAATATCAAATTGAAACATATAATTCCCAAAGAAACTTAGATAGAAAGAAAATAGAATTCATAGATTATACATGATGCAAAACCCAAGCTATGGGAAAATTAGTTCATACCTGAAGGAAATAAAGTAAAGGAAATAATAAAAGACATCATCTTGCTCTCTACAATAATTCTGATGATAATAAACCTAGAGACTAATTACTATGAGCCAAGGATGATTTTACAAGTGATATAAGGGTGTATTTATAGGTGTTTAGAAGACCTAATTCGTTTTCTTGAAGGATAAGGTAAGTAGTGGACTCCAAGCCCAAATCAAATTCGTAACTCTAAAACATGGAATCAGGCCCGTTTTTGTTTTGGACATAGCAGCTTCAATACGCATCTGTTTGACGCGTATGAGTAGTCGAAATTCATCGTCTCGGAAAGATCTCCAACTTTGCGCTTGACAGTTTCTCCAAATTCCTCACCGATTTTGAGATATAAGCTGATTTGTGGTCGTGGGTGGTGAAATTCAGGATTATGGCACCTTTTCCTTTTCCATGATTTTAGCTTTTCTTTCCTTATCTCCAATTTTCATGCTTATCTCTTTCCATATCCTTTAGTCTTTGACTTGGAATCTAATTAATCTTCATAATTATCTTTAAGGCTTCACACTAAATAAATAATTAAACCCAATATGCTCTAAAAATAATAATTTACTAAATCAAGATCAAAATAGGAAAGTGTAGCATTTCTAAAGAAAATCGATTAGAATGACTTCTAAATCACTAAAAATGATGTCTCCAACTAGGATTAATTCATGATAAATAGGGAGACATCACTTCCTTTCATAATCATCGAAAAATATAAACTTAAAGATTAATTAACCTTGTATATATTATGTAATCAACAATGGATCCATAATATTTTGTCTATGAGAGTTAATGGGTAGAACAACCAGTGTGATTAAAGACTCTCTCTCTCTCTCTCTCTCTCTCTCTCTCTCTATATATATATATATATATATATATATATATATATATATATAAGGCCTAAAAAATATACATATATTCATGGCTGAAATTATGTCTTGTAGGACCAATGTATATTTTACTCATGCTTTTTTTCATAAATCAAAGTGTTGTGGGTGCTATATTTATACATGCAAAATTTATGGACAATTGAGATGATTCAATTTTTAACTCACATTCTTTTCAAAAATGGAAAAAATATTCGGCCAAATTTACCCTACATCCAAGTTCTTTTAAATCAGAGATTTTTGAAGCAATGTCTAATTTTGAACTGAAGGGTTTTACTGAATGCACCATTAATTTTTAATGTACTTAAATTTACTGGTTAGGGTTTAACAAAGTGAAAACAATTAAGGGACAAAAGAACAAAGTGAAATCTAAAAAATATGTTTTCTAACCAATTATCTTTAATTTATGCTTTCATAGTACATTCCTATCCTACTTATCAGAATATACAATCTTTAAGATGAATAACCTATTTTATTAATATTGTGTACTAGATAATTACCTTCCTTTTATACTTGACCGGTTTCAAATCGATCTATCGAGTCACAAGAAATAAAGAATAATTGTACTGTTTGTCGAGGGGACTGCAGTTGCAGAATATGTTCAAGTGATCAATCCAAGACGAACGATCATAAGGTATAATATAATTCCATCTAGAAAGTGTGAATTCTGAGATATTTTTGGGGTACTAATCCGTGCAACAATTTATTTTTTGGGTATTAATTTCAGGAAGATACCAGATGCATCAAGAAATCTCACCATATTCAGATGCTTGTTTAGTTGATCTATAAGCTTCTTCCGTTTCTTCCACAAGTCAACCAAGAACAGAGAATTGAGCTGGGCGTAGAAGTTAAAATGAAAGGCATGAATTAGGTATTGAAAGGTGATTCATTTACTGAACTATCAGGTGCAGATTGTTGGACAAATGGGATTCTACCCAAGTGTTGACCATGTTTACGATGTTAGTCAGTGACTCAATTTAATGAAATGATATGAATATTAATGCGTTTATTCAAGTTGTAAAGATTATCGTAATATACTCACTTGGTTAAAATCATTTGAAATTGAATGAGAAATTGAGTCATGTAATTTGGAGAAATTAAAAGGAAAAAAAAATAATATATGTTAATTTATTTCCTTTTGTTATAAAGTAAAAAAAAAAAAAGGCCTGGTAGGGTTTAAACCTGGACCATTAGCTTTGTTGGGCTTTTGGGCCTAAGGTTCATACCTTTGTTGGGCCTTAGGTGGAGTATGAATATGGACCATCATATTTGTTGGGCTTTTGGGCCTTAGTTTCATACCATTTGGACCAGCCCAAGTTTTTTGGTCTTTTTAAGTAAACGTTGTATCTTAAATTAATACAACGTAACTCCAACATGAAACATCACAACCTTTGGCAAGCCACCTTTTCATTTTCTATAAATAGTTGGCCAACTAAACCATTTTATTCATTCATTTTTTTCAAAAGCATTAAAATTATAAGAGAGAGATAGAAAGAAGCAGCATTATTAAGTTCGTTGAAATTCTTAAGAATTCGTGTGTCCGTTTCTTTTGAATAGTTTTGTCGTTGTATCCTGGAGGTTGAAGCCAGCAAATGTAAGACACCTGTACGTGGTCTAAATACCTTAAAGACATCGGATCCAATCCGAGCCTCGACAAGTAAAGTTATTTATTTATTTACTTTTATTTTATTTATGCATTACTTTCTATATTGTTTTACTGGTTTATACAAATAAAACACAACAATTTAAGGTATTTATGATTCACGTGGTATAAACCAGAAAACATTTCTTTTTATATTTTTATAAACTATACTTTTGGAAATTTATTTTGGGTCTGTGTATACAGAACATGAATATTACATTCTATTTCTTTTCTCTTATTCTGATTTCTAGGCTTGTGTATACATACTAGAAAAAAAAAAGTACTCGCTTACTAACGTCATATTACGTTGTAATATTAGTGTGTGTTTTAACGACTAATATCAATCTTGCTAGTATCTGCATACTTGTCGAACCTTGTGGTTTGAAAATTTTCCGCTAAAAGAATTTTTAATTGATTGAGATTCATCTTTTACGTGAATTGATTATCTCTTTAATTTCTTCGATCCTCTACAACAAGAATATAAAAACTTGGGGGACTAACAAGAATATAAAAACTTGGGAAATTAAAATTAATTTAATCATTTTGTCGTAAGAAAGAATCAAGTTTTTGTGTTGTCTTTTGGTGAGAAAGGTTGAATAATTCGTTTGTTTGAATTATCTATAATATTGTGTAATCCTTGGTAATTGAAATGATGTCTACCAAGATAAACAATATGTCCAGAAATAATGGATCGGTAACAACATACCATAAGCAATTTCACTTATGGAAAATACATTTGTGGGACGTGATCCCGACTCTTATAGACCCGTTAAGGAGTCTAAGAGGTTAATGGAAATGACTATTTGTGTAAAGAAATAGATGGCCGAAATCACAAAGGGTAAAGGAAATTCCATGAAAGGAAAATAAGGTCAAGCAACCATGACTAAGATCAAATAAGATTGATTTTACTACAGTAGTTTCTAAAGTAAATTTGGTTGGCAATACCAAATATTGGTGGGTGGATACTGGGGCCACCTGACACGTATGTTCAAGACATCCAAAGTTGCAACTACTGGAGAGACTTTATGTATGGGAAATTTCTCTACATCAAAAGTAGTTGGATCTAGAATCGTTATTCTAATAATGAATTCTGAAATAGAGTTGAGACTCTATAATGTTCTCCATGTGCCTGACATTAGAAGGAATCTAGTTTCAGATTCGTTATTGGGTAAGAATGGCTTCAAAATAGTATTTAAGTTTGATAAATCTATTCTCACTAAAGGTGGGATATTTGTGGGAAAAGGGTACCTATGTGATGGTTTATTTAAGATGAATGTAATGACCATATTACCTACAAAATGTAACCGAGAAAGTAATATATCCTTGATTCACCTTATTCATGGCACGATATATTAAAAGATGTTAATTTTGGTTAATTAAATAAGTTAGTAAACGTCGGGTTACTATCTAATGTGAACTTCAATTCTCAAAAGGAATGTGAAGTATTTGTTGAGTCAAAATTAACGAAAACCTCATTTAAATCTATAGAAAGGACTTTGGTACCTTTAGAGTTAATTCACAGTGACATATGTGACTTGAAATTGTGCAACCTAAAAGTGGTAAAAATTTTGTCATAAATTTCATTGACGATTGCACAAGGTATTGTTAAATATACTTGCTTCGAAATGATGATGAGGCCTTAGAAGCATTTATGCAATACAAAACTGAAGTTGAGAATCAACTAAATAAAAAGATTAAGAATCTTAGAACAGATAGGGAGGAGAATGAGTGTCTCTCTATGAGGATTTTTGCGCTAAACATGGAATTATCCATCAAACCACAGCCCCCTGCTCACATCAACAAAACGCGATTGCTGAACGTAAGAACCGCACGTTGAAGGAAATGATGAATGCTTTGCTGATTAACTCAGGGTTACCACAGAACTTGTGGGGAGAGGCTTTGCTCACCGCAAATCACATCCTCAATAAGGTACCACACAAGAAGGTAGATAAAACTCCTTACAAATTATGGAAAGGAAAACCACCTTCCTTCAAATACTTAAAAGTGTGGGGATGCTTGGCAAAGGTATCAATTCCTGCTCCTAAAATGGTCAAAATAGGACCAAAAACCATCGATTGCGTCTTTATTGTATATGCTCACAACAGTGCTGCATATAGATTCCTGATACAAAAATATTGTCATGTTGACATTAACGTCACTACGGTGATTGAATCAAGAAATGCACATTTCTTTGAAACAACCTTTCCGTACAAGACCACACCAGAATCTGGTTTCTTAAAAAGAACACGTGATGCAATTGAAGAAGAGCAAGATCAAGAATCATTGCCAACTGAAAAGCAAGATCAAGAATCATTGCCAAATGAAGGAGAACCAAGAAGAAGTAAGCGGATTATAACCTCTACGTCTTTTGGTCCTAACTTTCTATCTTACATGCTAGATGACGAACCGCGAACATTCAAGGAGGCTATGTCAAACCCTGACGCCTCATACTGGAAAGAAGCGGTAAATAGCGAGATAGATTCCATTATGCAAAACCATACATGGGAACTAGTGGATCTCCCTCATAGGAATAAACCATTTGGATGTAAATGGATATTCAAGAAGAAACTAAAGACCGATGGGTCTATTGAAAAATACAAGGCTCGCCTTGTTGTAAAAGGTTATAGTCAAAAAGAAGGACTTGACTATTTTGATACTTATTCTCCAGTCACGAGAATATCATCCATTCAAATGATAATCGCTATAGCTTCAATATACAAGCTCGAAATACATCAAATGGATGTAAAAACAGCCTTCCTAAATGGAGAACTAAATGAAGAGATATATATGTAACAACTTGAGGGTTACGTAGTTCCAGGTAAGGAGAAGAAAGTCTGTAAGCTTGTTAAATCTTTATATGGTTTAAAACAGGCACCGAAGCAATGGTATGACAAATTTGATAGATTCATGATCTCGAATGATTTCAAGATCAATGAATGTGACAAATGCGTTTATGTAAAACAAAATGAGATTTGATATGTCATTGTCTGTTTATATTTGGATGATATGTTAATCATTGGAAGTAACAATGATGTGATTAAATTCACCAAAAGGATGCTTTCAAGTAAGTTTGACATGAAAGATCTAGGCCTTGCAGATGTTATTTTGGGTATCAAGATTCTCCGAACATCTGAAGGTATAATACTATCTCAGTCACACTATATTGAGAAAGTATTAAACAAATTTAGTAATGGCGACACACATATCTCTAAGACACCTGTTGATGTAAGTTTACATCTTGCTAAGAACACTGTGATATGATCAACCAGTTGGAGTACTCTCGGATTATTGGGAGTCTCATGTACTTAACGAAGTGCACTAGGCCAGATATAGCACATGCAGTAAGCAAGCTAAGTAGGTTTACACATAATCCGGGGAAGAACCACTGGATTGCGATTGTAAGAGTTATAAGGTATCTTCGATACACTATGAACGAAGGTTTGTTGTACACATGATATCCAGCTGTACTAGAAGGACACAGTGATGCAAACTAGATATCAGACTCCACCAACTCAAAATCCACAAGTGGATTTGTCTACATATTAGGAGGAGCAACAGTGTCTTGGAAATCCACTAAGAAAACGTGCATAGCCAGATCCACTATGGAATCTGAGTTTATAGCTTTAGACAAAGCTGCTGGAGAAGCCGAGTGGCTTTGGAATTTCCTAGAGGATATTCCTAATTGGCCAAAGCCTGTGCCAGCTATCTGCATACATTGCGATAGTCAAAGTGCCATTGGTAGGGCACTAAATGAAATGTATAATGATAAGTCTAGACACATACGTCGTAGACACAATACCGTTAGACAATTGCTCTCAAACGGAATTATCACAATTGATTATGTTCGATCAAAGGATAATATAGCGGATCCACTGACCAAAGGTCTACAAAGAGAGCAAGTGTGAGTGTTGTCAAGGGGAATGGGTCTTAAGCCTACGAAAGCTGAGTTGCCATGATGGGAACCCTACCTAGCAGAGTGGAGATCCCACAATCTAGGTTCAAAGGGAAAACTGAATCATGAAACTGCAACTTGGTGCGACGCACTGTGGGGAGACCTCCCCAAACCATTCCTAGGACAAAATTAAACAGTGCTTGTAAAAGTGAAGGATAAGTTACACTTTTAATGGTTCTTGTATATTCGATAACATAAGATAGAGTAATGCATAATACTCTCGACAAGAGACCACCTATATGAATAACATGGGTAGGGCCGCCCTACGAGAATTTTTAAAGGCGAAATTTTCCGACAGTTATTCATGAAATACCAGGAGTTGTCCAGGGCCGTAAATGGACACAACCGTGAGAACAAAATTATGTTTGGAAGTATACTATGTAAGTTCTATTGTCTTGGTTTACAGAAAAGCTGAATAGTTCAAGACATCACGTTCACTAGTTAGCAAGTAAATCCGATAGCTCTTACTACAGAAGGTTCAAGGCCAAAAGCTACCTTTCTCGATGTAGTATTCTTCTACGCTTCTCTCTCGCTCTCTCTCAAGTGTTTAGCATTCTTTTGCATTATTTTTAAAGGTGGTTAGTCAATTTCCATTCATGTGGGGATTGTTGGACAAATGGGATTCTACCCAAGTGTTGACCATGTTTACGATGTTAGTCAGTGACTCAATTTAATGAAATGATATGAATATTAATGCGTTTATTCAAGTTGTAAAGATTATCGTAATATACTCACTTGGTTAAAATCATTTGAAATTGAATGAAAAATTGAGTCATGTAATTTGGAGAAATTAAAAGGAAAAAAAAATAATATATGTTAATTTATTTCCTTTTGTTATAAAGTAAAAAAAAAAAAGGCCTGGTAGGGTTTAAACCTGGACCATTAGCTTTGTTGGGCTTTTGGGCCTAAGGTTCATACCTTTGTTGGGCCTTAGGTGGAGTATGAATATGGACCATCATATTTGTTGGGCTTTTGGGCCTTAGTTTCATACCATTTGGACCAGCCCAAGTTTTTTGGTCTTTTTAAGTAAACGTTGTATCTTAAATTAATACAACGTAACTCCAACATGAAACATCACAACCTTTGGCAAGCCACCTTTTCATTTTCTATAAATAGTTGGCCAACTAAACCATTTTATTCATTCATTTTTTTCAAAAGCATTAAAATTATAAGAGAGAGATAGAAAGAAGCAGCATTATTAAGTTCGTTGAAATTCTTAAGAATTCGTGTGTCCGTTTCTTTTGAATAGTTTTGTCGTTGTATCCTGCAGGTTGAAGCCAGCAAATGTAAGACACCTGTACGTGGTCTAAATACCTTAAAGACATCGGATCCAATCCGAGCCTCGACAAGTAAAGTTATTTATTTATTTACTTTTATTTTATTTATGCATTACTTTCTATATTGTTTTACTGGTTTATACAAATAAAACACAACACAGATTTAGTTGCGGCCTTAATAGAGAAAATCTCAATTGAAAAGGCCGAATCGAAGTGCAGCAATTATGGAATTTTAAATCTTGATTATCATAGGATCTATTGGACTTGGTTGACAGAGAATACACAAACTCGCGTCCATGAACTTTTTTCAAAATCATCATAATTAATTCTAAAAAAATTAGTAAAATAAAAACATTCATATATTTGGATAAATCAAATTAATATTTACATCTATGATTTTCTTTGGAATATTTTGATTTTTTTTTTTGAATTTTTTTCGCAGACAAGGAATTTCATGTTTTGAACAGTGAATTTCATGTTTTAAACAATGAATTTCATATTTGTGAAAGAAAAGAATTACTATTTCAAATAGTGAATTCATGTTTTAAATAGTGAATTTCATATTTTAAATAGTGAATTTCATGTTTTAAACATGAAATTTCATGTATACGAAAAAAATTAAAAAAAAAACAAAAACAAAAAAAATATCAAAGAGGTAAATATTAATTGGTTTATCCAAAAATGAAAAAATTTTATTTTTATGATTTTTCAAGAATTAGTTATGACGATTTTAAAAAAAAAATCACGGATACGCGCTTGTGTGATGGAATTAGTAGTAGGTGGTGGTGGTGGTTATGGTTGTGGTGGATGTAGTGGTTGTGGTAGTGGTAGTAGTGGTGGTGGTGGTGGTGGTGGTGGTGGTGGTGGAAGTACCCTATTATTTGTTTAATATTTAAAAATAGATATTGTGTTAAAAATAAAATAATATATTCAATAATAAGAGTAGTAAAGGTATAAAAAATATAAATGGGATATTTTCTATAAATAATTATTCTATTAGGCATTGTTTTATAAAACAGATTATTGAAGACTTAATTTAACAATTAGATTCTTTTATTAGGCTTCTTTTAGCAAATACCCCATCTTCTTTTTAGTGTTTTTTCCTAAAAATCTTTTATGATTAATTTTTTAAATAAAATTATCTTAAGTGTATTTTTCTCTAAATATTCTTTTATGCTTAATTTTTTAATTAAAATTATTTTATCTTTTCTCAGTGTTTTTTTTTCAAAAATCTTTTATGCTTAATTTTTTGAATAAAAATATTCTAATGTTTATTTAAATTTTATTTTAAGCTTTATTTTTAATTTTTTTTTTTATAACAATCTTTTTAGGTCAAAAAAATGTTTAATTATTCGCACATAAGGTCATTACATTTTAAATTAAATCTAAAAAATTACCAAAGACACTAAAAAAATTCCAAAAACACTAAAAATCTAAAACAAATTCTAAAAATTCCAAAAAACACATAATCACACCTATAAACAACTACTTTAAACTCTAATCATATAAACATATATGAAAACACTAATTATAGTCAATAAAATTCTAAAATAAACCCTAATTTTTAGAAAAAACTAATTTTAGTAGCAATTAATTATCAAAAATCATACATACATATAATTATAAACCCAATAAAAGTGTTAAGAAACCTAATATTACCTAAACTTAACTCGGAATTAATCAAACCTTAAATTCAATAAACAAATTGTGAAGTAAAAAAAGAAAAAATGAGTAAAAGTTGCTCGGAATAGATAGCTTTAAAGTGGAAGGTGTGGTGGTGATGTTGATGAAGTCATGCCAAGCAATCAGATTCAAAAACAACAAATCAAAAAAACTTATTGTTAAAAATTAGAATAAAAGCAAATAAAGGAATTAAAAAATGTAAATTGAAGAGAAATCATTACCTTTAATGTGTAATTGGCTTGGATTTGGCAAGAATATTTGTTCCGTTGTATCCCCACATATGTTTTTGTCGAGCTAATCCTTTCCTCTCCCTAACAGTCTCGTGTCTATTGAGCCTCGATGTGATATAGCATAATGCTTACTAAAATTTAACTTCTAAGATCAAATTATTGTGAGAAAAATGATCATATAAGGATTATTAAAGTAGGGAAATATCATTATTTTCCATCTTTTTTGAACCATCATCGAAAGACGCAACATCCGACCAAATTATGAACAACAGTTGATAGTCAACTGAATATTCTACAACTAGAAAGTCTCCCAATGATCACTAACAGAAGAAACCACTTCAAAATTGTTTATGGACATCCTCTAATAGCTGAATATTCGCAAGCCAACCTAGGATTCAAATGAGAAGGAGGTTATGAAATAAAAGTCACCTGAGTAAATTGTTTAGATTCTACTTTTGATGTCACAAATTATTGTAGAGTGAAATCTTCAATCAAAAGACCTCATAATATAATGACACCTTTAGAGTTATTTTCAAATATCAATAGTTTAATTAATAAACTAGCTAACGAAAAAAAAAAGGGTACCGTAAAGCAATTTGGATCACTTTAACACAAGCACCTTTATCCACTAGAATTAAAATTGCCCACTGTTAGACAGAATGGTAGCAGAGATCAAACTTCCGAGAATAATTGTCAGAGATCACTAGAATACTCCCAAAAGAAGCACTTTTTAGAGTATTCATAGGGTAAAGAAAAAAAATCTTACTCCCCAAAGAAGCACTTTTCTTTGGATTTAATGATCTCTAGTTCCTATTCGAACAAATAACATAATAAATTAATCACGATTATATCCCGCGGTCTAAGTTGTTAGATGAGTTGAAAATTCATCATAATATTGATCATAAATATCGAAATGAAATTCATCTGTATATGTTAGTCTGTATGGCGGTGAGTATACAAAAAACACAAGACCTCAATTTGCAAAATTCTTTCATCTATGCTATTTTACAGTAAATGTATATTAAAAATTGTTATGTTTTTTTTTTGCATACAAAAAAGTTATAATGTTTTAAACATTAGAAAAGTATTAATAAAATATAATGAGGAAATAATTCTTGATAAATAAAATAGCAAGTTTCTGTTTAAGTGAGGAAAACAATAGCAAGTGCCACATTATGATAGGAAATTGGTAGAGTGAGTGCTCCATCAAGAATAATCATGCAAATCACTATTCAAGTGAGGAAAAAAAATACAATGAATAGATTTATGTTAGCTCGATGACACGTTTTCCTTTAATTTATCTTCGACCTTCATTGGATATTCTCCTTCGAACTTGTACCGTCCAACTAGAATTTCTAACATTTGGAAAACTTGGAAATAAATTATTACAACTAAATGTAGATCTTTTAGAGATCCAGTAAACCATACAATTTATCTAATAATGGAGAAAACTTTGAAAATGCTCTTTCAATAACATAGTAACATAGAGACAACTTCAAAAGAACATTAATTCCAAATATCTTGTCCATACATGTATTACTGAAATTAATCTAAGATATACAAGATTAGTTTATTATAGGATAACTTTTTTAAGATATTCTTACAAACACGATTGTAAGTTCATCTACAAGCTCCACAACAATTGAGTCAAACACTACTTTGACGCTTGAATCACCACAAAAGACATCATAACTACATTATACACGCTGTAAGATATGTCAATAAAGATGATTTCAGTACACCATAGGACCACGAAAGGCTAACTGTTAACCAAATGCACTGTCAAATTTTATTTTTTTTTAAAAAATAAGGGTGGAGGATATATATTCATAAGCATCATCTTAAGAATTCCACATTACTTTCAGTAGCCAATTGTTAATTCTATATGGACAGCAAGGTACGATATGAAATCGAATCTATTACAGTAAAAGGTGCAATTTATGTAGCAAATGTACAACTTCTATTCTACAACAGCAGGAAAATCATAATACAACCACGAATGCAACATTCATAGAAAGGTATGCAAAATACAAAGAAGGATTGCACAAATCATTTTCCAATTAATAGAGGCAGAAAATACTAAGAAAATATGAATAAAAATTCCAAACATCTTATTTATACAATAACCGAGACCTTTTTTCAATGCCAAATCAAAAGTAGAATGAAATGAAACCATACCCAAATGTTAGTACTGTTCAGGGAATAAGGGGTGATTTCCAAAACCTTTTCTTGGATGTTAGTTTCTCTTTTCAAGGATCCTCCACCAATTTAGGACAAAATATGCATTTGAAAAAGCCTAAACTTTAAAATACCAGATGTTAGTCCATACACATTTCATCTCCATTGTAAAGCATATTACAGGCCACGGGATGGGCAGAAGATAGTCTTTCCATATCTTCCGAGTTTGGGCCTATGAAAGGAAGATGCATAACCTGGAAAGAAATTTTGGTATACCAAACTAATGATTAATAATTTAAAAAGCTGACATTCTAATTAATTTCAGAGTTTAAGGTGTTTGCAAAAGAATATTCGGGCAATACTTAACAGTCTAGGGATAATCAAATTTCCTAATTCATTTTCTTCATTAAAGATTCAAATATCATTCAATTTATTCTTCAAGAAATATTTTCTTTCATTAGAAACTACTGTGTGGTTTATAATAAAATACTATAAAATAGTTGTCGGTCATGGGACATCATCATCATAACAGTTATAAAGGTAAATGAAATACATCATATTTTGAAATGGAATAATGTATTATATCAGTAAGGTTTTGAACACATAGGATAGATAAAGTAACACATAAAAACCAACTTAAATAAAAGCATACACCTGCTCTCTTTATTACAAACCACTTTTTAAATATTTGAAAGACAATTATAATAGGTTATGATCTGAGCTGAATCATGGGTTATAACCATAAAACTATGGAGTTTTTGTTCCACTTGGACCAGCACTATATAGCTTTCCGCTAGGAGAGTAGACAAAAATTGCAATCTTCACCCCGCAAAGGAGACTAAGTTCATGTGCTTTCTTAAACCAACTCGGCCGGCGTTTTGAAAAAGTGCTCTGGAGATGTTGAGGATTCGCGACCCTAACCATGTTTGTCTTCTTTCTACCTTGAAAGATTCTAACCATTGTTACAAATAAAATTTCAATGCACTTGACAAATTTTTTGAAAAAACACACACTTAATTAACACAAAAGAAAGAAAAGAGAAAATAAAAATGGTGATCTTACTTCAAGAAATATCATGTATAAATATAATGATTTTATGTTCTTAAATATTTTGACTTATATTAATTATATTCTTCTTCAATGACCTTTTACTTATTTAGTAATACTATTATTGTACTTTATAAAAGGTACTTAATTTATTTCTTAATATTCCAAATTCATATATAAAGCTACTTAATTCATTTCATAATATTCCGAATTCATAAAATTCTATTTTTCTAGATCTATCTCTTTAATGCAATAAAGTATAATAAATGTTATCATTATATATCGATAATTTTTTTATTTTGATACAATAAATATATTACATAAGTTTTTTAGTAAATCATTATACACAATTATTGTAATTTTATCAAATTTATGACAAAGATACAAAAAACTTAATTAACACAAAGAAAGGAGAGAGAAAATAAAAATGATGATTTTGCTTCATGAAATATCATGTATATATATAGTAATTTTTTTGTTTTTAAATATTTTATTTATATTATGTATATCCTTCTTTAATGACTTTTTACTCATTTAGTAATATTATTATTGTCCTTTATAAAAGCTAATTAATTTATTCTATATATTGCAAAAATATTATTAGACTATTATAACTTTTGTGCATAATATTCCAAATTCATAAGATTTTAATTTTCTAGGTCTATCTCTTTAATGTAATAAAGTATAATTAACTTTATCAATATATATCCATGATTATTTTTATTTTGATCTACAAAATATTTTACATAAGTTTTTTATTACATTATTAAACACAATTATTGTCATTTTATCAAATTTATAACAAAGATATGAAGAACTATATATATGAAATGAGATGAATCTTTTTTAACTATTGTATCACTGTCACAAAAAATATGGATTGAATATATTATAAAGTACAAACACATATATAACAATTTAAAATAGAGAAGGGTTATAATATAGAATACATGGAAAGTAAATATTTTTTTTATACAGTTGACACAATTACAAATATGCTTTTTTATGTATAAAAAATAAATTTATTAAATGGACTATTTATAAAAAAAAATCTAACATGTATCTAGAATTATAATATATTAAATTTACTCATCCTAAGTATATGAATTTACCTAAGAGTATGTTATGGAGAAAAATATAGATAGAATAAAACATAAAAAATATAAACATATAATACACAAAAGATACAAAATTTACATGGTTCGTCAAATTGCCTATGTCCATACAATTTCACTATAATATTAAGTTTTGAATAAGAAGAACAATCCTCTTTTATTTTCTAAAATATTCATTTTTCTAAAAAATTACAATCTATGGAGCCCTTTATTTTTTGTATATACAACTTGTTAAACAAGAAATATCTTTCTTGGACTCCATCTTTAAATTATACATTAGGTTTAGAGCTAGAGCCACAACTCAAAGAATAACTTTCAAGTCCTCTTGTAGATATATAAACTCTATTATATTCAAAAAACCAAACTATCTAAATTAAGTGAAACAAGCTTTATTTACAACACATACCCCTGTCATTAATCTCGCATTTGAAGTTTACTCCCCAACTTCTCAATTAATTCCCTATTGAAGGTTTTCGGGATTATATCAGCAATTTCATATTCTATTTTTACTATCATCACTTGAACTCTTTTAATGTTAATGCAATTTTCTAGATAAAATGATATCGAGTATTAATGTGTTTGCTCTGGTCTTGAAACACTATATTATTATAGTACTATTTTTTATTTATTTCCAAAAAACACATATATTCATATTTTGTATCAAATAGGTGCTCTTTTAATAATCTCCTTGACAATATTGCATGACCAACACTTATGTTGTTGCAAAATAATCGCTTCACAAGTTGATAGTGAAACTATTTTCATTCAACCCCAATTTAATGATGTTTTTTTAAATAACTTGTACTCTTTCTATTATAGGGATATTTAACCCAATCACTACCATCATAACATATTAGCCCCAAATCTCTTTTTTCTAAATATAATATATCCAACCCTAGTAGATTCTTTCATGGGGTAGAGTATCATTTCTACTATATGAATTTGATAATATTTTGTATCCTCTATGTATCTACTAATAATACAAACAAGAAATAAATATCAGGATTTATGCATACCTTAAACACATAACCAGCCTTTTGAATTAGGTTAGATCAATAAGGTTTTCTCCAATTTTCTTTGTATATTTTCTCCTATATCAATTGGATTACTAACATATTTTTATTCTATTATAAATTTTTTAACCATGTCATTTACTTAACCATATTTTTTGATGAATATACCATCATCTTGTAGCTTAACTTCAGTACCAAGTTAAAAAAAACATCAAAATCGATGTTATACATATCAATATCTTTGACCATATCTTTTATCAACATATCAAATAATTTCACATTATTGCTACTAAAAATTAAATCATCAATATATAAGAACATAAGAACACACGCAACATACTCATGTGGTTATATTTGGTATCTATTTTTCTATAGATATCGATTGATGCGACGTTCCAAGATGTTGGTTCTAGCTTATATAAAAATATCTAGCGATATTATTTGAATGTTGTAGGGTAAATATTGAGGATATAAGCCAAATGAATGTAGTTATTGATTTAGTACATTGGAATGGAAGTATAAAGTAGTCGTGTAATGACATGTATAAAGTAAGTTAACTGGTTAAGGGTGCATAATAATTTAACCACTATTGTATAAGATGCATAGGCTTGACCAATGATTAAGACACTTTGACTAGATTAATGATGGTTGTGCAAGATCAAATATGAGCCTTCTTCCATGACCCAAGAATTTATTGTTGCCTAATAATCCTAACTTTTTGTTCCACAATTGTTGACAATGGTCGTTATTATTTATGTTTAAGGTAGCAAGAATACACCTTAGTTGTGTTGAAGCCTTAAGTCATACTTAATACATATCAACTAACCCCTCAGGTTTAAGGCTTATGAACAAGGTTAGAAGTCTTGAATCAACTACTTGGAGTATATACTTCCTAATACAATTGGTTTGTATTCTAATATAAACCCCACACACACATAGAATACTTGGGTGACACTTTAAAATTTTGCATATGATTTATGATAAATATGGATCACAATACTTGAGAATATATAACCTTTATTTGATAGTTTCTATTAACAAGTTTCTATAAATTTGACAGTTAAGCAATGTAGTTATGAATATGATATCACTTATTTTAAATTTCTAAACACCTCACAAACCCCATCTATATATAAAATATAGTACACGTACAAACATCTCACAATGAAAAAGTTTTTGACAATACATAATTTAATAAGGGGTAGATACGGACAATACAAAATTAAATCTAATCCAACCAACTCATGTTGAATCTATCTGTATACAAATACTTTCATGGACTAAGATATTGATATGATAGATATACAAAAGGATATGCGATATATGATTGAGAAAATATATCGTGATCTTAGTTTGCACACTTAATAAAAAATCTAACCACGATCGAAGAGATAAATATTCAAACATCTAGCATGTATTTATACCCCTAAAAATGATAATCTCATGTACAAGGAATATATACAATAGTTGGAATGTAGGAAGGTAAAGTGAAATAGAAGATAGTTATAGACACGATTCGAAGTGGTTGAACTCTAGTAGTCTTACTTCACTGCCTAAGATTTATTTTACCCTTAGGATTTTGCTAGATCTTCCTCATGAATCTCCCATGTCTATTACATATGAGTATAAACCTTTATAGCCACCTTAAAACATACCCTTGTCTATCACCAACACAAGTAAATGAAATCTACAATATATACAAATAATGTTATATCACAAGTCCTTGATGTCTTCCCATGTGTAACACCATTGAAGTAAACCAAGTGTACTCGATACATACAAAACTATTTCACACATCCATGAATTCTTCAGTCATCTCTACACCTATACTATATCACAAATCACTCTCTCATACTATATTGTAGATCAACCTTTTGGCTAAAAATTTAAGTTGAATTCTAATCATCTTACATTTTAGAGTCATTGGTTGGTAGATAAAATACTAACAAGGAACAGAAAAAGAAATTACCAAATTTTATATTTCATATTGATATATTGTTGTACTTTACTTAAGGATATTCTTTTGAAACATTTAAGTTTGGTGTAGAAAAGATCCACCTTTCTTCATTTGAGATCCCATATTAATAGGAAAACCGACTTCTACAAAAAAAAAAATCATGTGACAGCATATCAATAGCTAATTTTTTAATAGTCATGTTTCCGAGTACTATTCTTTAAGTACCCGACTTCTGTTTCAAGTATTAGTCCTTCTAACAGATCTTTAATGACTCTTTCTCTACGACTTTGTATTTTCCTTTCTTGAACCATATTCATTTATCAAGGGTCTGATCTTTATCTTTAGGTTATACATAATACTAACTCCAGTTAATGGAAAATCGTGGTTCAAGTACCTGATATTTTCAGCTTCAAAAATCCAAACTTTAGGTTTCTTTGTAGTTTTCTCCTCTTCGACATTCCGTACGGCTGATCCATCGGGTAATTAATTGTATATGTTGCTTCTTTCATAACATCATCTGGTGTACTTTGGTGGTCTAACAATGCGAGTATTCAACAGTATGAATCATTTCTTTACATAGAACTTCTAAACTTCCTATCCACAAGAATATGTTTATGGATTTTGCAAAGGGTCGAAATTTAAAATTGCACTCTCTAAACAATGGAGTGTTCAGAGTTTATTAGGTTTATTAAACCAACTAGGATGGTGCTTGGAAAGATTAAGTTTGGATTGTAAATTCTCAATGTTAACCATATTGTTATTTCAACCTTTATCGATTCTAAACATGGTTAATAACAAATCTCAATGTACTTGGAAAAAAATATACATGAATATGAGCATAAAAGAAAATAACGTTTCTGGTTCCTTAAATGTCAATTATTAATAGTAATTGTAAACTTTTATATGTTTCATTCATATCAAGTATATCAATGTTTAATTCTTTTATCTCTATTTAATAACTTTTATGATGATTTCTTGTCATATTTAAATGTTAATTAATAAGTTTCGTGTATTACACTAATATGATTAATTTATCATAATCTTAATGGTTAGTATTCTAAAAAGATAGGTATGAATATCCCAAGTCCATCCATTAAAAAAACATAAAAGAATGTCATGATATAGCATTATTAATATATCTTCTTTATATTCATATGGTTTTCTTCTTTTGAGCTAGAAATATTATTCAATATATGTGTATTATTGACATTAATTAGTTTAATTATTGTTAATACATCATTTTTATAAAAAAAATAAAAGAAGCTCCATAGATATGTGATGATAAGGTTGTGTAAAATTTAATAAAAATCACGTAAAAGTAAAGAACAAGTGGACTAACACATCATTCACCGAGCTATTGGACTTGGTTGAGTGTATTTTGCCTAAACCTCACAATTTTCCCGATTCTTATGAAGCATGCAACAAGAAGTTAAAAAGTTTGGGTATGGGGTATACAACTATCGATATCTGTTTGAACGATTGTACCATTTTTTACTAGGAGAACGAATTCCTCGACAAGTGTCCAGTTTGTAGTAAATCAAGATGGGACCCGAAAAAGGGTCAGAAAGTACCTCATAAGAATCTTCGTTACTTTCCGATTGCCCCGAGATTGCAGCGACTATACGCTTCGAAGCACACCGCTGAAGACATGATATGACACCATACCGGAAAGAGTAGCGATCCAGATGTGTTACGTCATCCAGTCGACAGTGATAGCTGGTAACAATTTGCAGAGTTACATCTAAAGTTTTCTAGTGAACTTAGAAATGTGTGTTTGGGCCTGGGTATCGATGGTTTTGTCCGTTTTCTATGCTGAACAACTCGTATAGCATGTTGCCTCTCATATTGACCGTCTACAACTTCCCACCGTGGACATGCATGAAGGATACCGCATTTTAGCTTTGTTTGTTGATTCCGGGTCCCCACTCACCCGGAAAGGACATGGATGTCTTTCTCCGCCCTGTTATAGATGAGTTGGACATGTTGTGGGAAACAGGTATTCGTTTATATGATGCCCATACGAAGCAAGTCTTTACGATGAAGTTTTTTTTTGTCCACGACCAATGATTACCCCGCTCGGCTATACACTTCAGGATGGTCCGGTCAAGGTTACATGGCTTGCCCTGAATGCATGGATTCTACTCCTTCGTTGAAGGTGAAGAAAGGGGTGGTTTATTTTGATCATAGACGTTGGTTACCTCCCGACATCGATTTAGAAAAGAAGAGGTTTTGTACCCGGCTACCGATAACATGGTCCCACCGAGGAAACATAGTCAGGCCGATATTCAGACATAGTTGAATGTGTTGCCAAATTGTGTTGCCAAATTGTGTTTCCCGGTGAACACAAGGATTATGGGGGCAAGGTGACGAAGAAAACAGGTCCTCGCGAATCCAACTGGAAGAAAAAGAGTATTTTTTATCGTTTACCTTATTGGTCGGAAAAATTTATTAAAACATAACATCGATGTAATGCATTGCGAGAAGAATGTGTGCTACAGTTTGCTTGGTACAGTTATAGGAGTTGATGGGAAAATAAACAAAGATAAAGCGAACATACGAATGGATCTTTAGGAGATGAATATCAGGAAAGAGTTGTGGTTGACATCAAGAGGAGGTAAAACGATACTAAAGCGAGGAAATTATACGTAGTCAGTGGAGAAGAGGAAGATTTTTTTTGGGTGGTTACAGGCACAGAGGTCTCCCGATGATTTCGCGTCTAGTCTGAGGAATAATGTTCAAATTGATACGGGAAAGATTATTGGAATGAAATCGCATGACTGTCACGTTATGATGCAGTATCTTTTTCTTTGTTGTCTCCCCAGTGTTTTGGATGATAAACCATTTAGCGATGCTATTGTTGGGTTAGCTAACGTGTTTAGAGTAGTTTGTAACAAGAATCTGAGTAGGAAAGAGTTGGAAGCTGATAAGGCGGGAGTGGTTGAAGTGATGTTCAAACTAGAAATGATCTTACCTCCCGCATTTTTTGATATAATGATCCACTTGTTGATACACTTATACGATGAAGCATTGCTAGGGGGCCCGATTCAAATGCGGTGGATGTACCCATTTGAAAGGTATTTGAAAAAGTTGAAAGAGTATATTTGAAACCCGGCTAGACCAAAGGATTCAATAGCCGAGGGTTACTTGGCGGAAGAGACGTTGAATTTCATATCAAGGTATCTTAGTGAAGAAAAAACAAAGTTCAACGATACAGGTAGATACAGCGAACCACCGCCAGTGCCAAAAGAGCTATCCGTTTTCAAGTCCTAGTGTACTCCACTTGGCAAGAAAGAGTCTGGTCCTTTACCACCTAAGGAGAAGGAGCACATCAGTTAGTATATTTTGCATAATTGCGACAAACTCGAAACATACATGAGGTAAGTAATGAATACTTATATTTATATTTATATTTATATTTATATTTATATTTATATTTATATTTATATTTATATTTATATTTATATTTATATTTATATTTATATTTATATTTATATTTATATTTATATTTATATTTATATTATATTTATATTTATATTATATTTATATTTATATTTATATTTATATTTATATTTATATTTATATTATATTTATATTTATATTTATATTTATATTCATTTACGTTTCTAGTGAACACAAATCCACACTTTCGGGAACGAGTAGCGAAATAGAGAATATGCACCGTCAAATGTTTAAGGGATGGTTTTTGGAAAAGGTATGTAACTTTAGGCATTGGTTTAAATATTATTTATTTATTTTCAAAGTATTGAGTATTATTTTTGTATGACAGATTCATGGAATGAAATCCCGTGGTGATAAATTAGCTACCCCTGAGATGGTGTCCTTGGCAAACATGTCGTATGGTGTGGTGCATAAATATGATTCATGTGTTGTGAATGGTGTCAAGTGGGTAACTAAGGATAAAGTAGAAAAACGAGTGACGCAGGATTACGGATTTTGTACCATGTGCGATGGGTCACCTTATTACAGTGAATTATTGAAATCTTGGTGGTTATGTACACTGGAGGGTACTCGGTTGTGTTATTTGTTTGTAAGTGGTACATAATGGGTGATGCGAGGACTGAACACGAGGTAACCTTTATCAACACATCAAAGTTTGAGTGGGCCAACAAACCATACATTTTAGCATCACAAGGCAAGAAAGTGTTTTACATTGACGAGATTAATGCAAAGAAAACAATGAAAGGTTGGAAAGCTGTTCAGGAAATAAACGATCGTCACAGATGGAATCCCGAGTTATGGTGTTCGGAATCACTACCTACTAGCAACGAGCATCAAGATACCTTTGGTTAACATTGGGAGGGTTTCCGATCCGGTGTACTTGGAAACTACCGAGGAGATCGAGATTGACCCATCTCATTTTCATATTGATTTGTTTATTGAGGAAAACGATAACATAGTATACTATGTTATGTTCTATAATTTGTTGTTATTTTTTGTGTGTTGCGGTTTTATGAGTTACGATTCACGCCTTTTTATGTAACTATACTATTATGGGCATAACTTTTATCTCGGTAAACTTATGTGGATATAATCAACCATGGATCTATGATACTTAACCAGTGGGATTTAAGGCCGGGGCCAAATTAATGTCATGTTGAGTTATTTGTTGGTTACTCTACAAGGGATAAAAATAAAAATATACACATTTTCAAGGCTAATTAATATTGGGTAGAGTTAGTGTATATTTTACTCATCCTTTTTCCTATTGTAGGTATTATGGGCTAAATTTATGTCCAATAGGACTAATTCATATTTTACTCACATTTTTTCCAGTAACCAAAAAAATTTCGTGCAATTTTACCACCATGTCTAATTCTGAACTAAAGGGTTTTATTGCATGCTAAATTGGTTGTTAATGAACCTGGAATTACTGGCTAGAGACTTTGATGTAAAAAGCGAAAACAATGATGGGAAAAGGAGCAAAGTGAAATCATAAAAAATATGTTCTCTACCCAATCATCGTTTAATTAATAAACTAGCTAACGAAAAAAAAAGAGGGTACCGTAAAGCAATTTGGATCACTTTAACACAAGCACCTTTATCCACTAAAATTAAGATTGTCCACTGTTAGACAGAATGGTAGCAGAGATCAAACTTCCGAGAATAATTGTCAGAGATCACTAGAATACTCCCCAAAGAAGCACTTTTTAGAGTATTCATAGGGTAAAGAAAAAAATCTTACTCCCCAAAGAAGCACTTTTCTTTGGATTTAATGATCTCTGGTTCCCATTCGAACAAATAACATAATAAATTAATCACGATTATATCCCGCGGTCTAAGTTGTTAGATGAGTTGAAAATTCATCATAATATTGATCATAAATATCGAAATGAAATTCATCTGTATAGGTTAGTTTGTATGGCGGTGAGTATACAAAAAACACAAGACCTCAATTTGCAAAATTCTTTCATCCATGCTATTTTACAGTAAATGTATATTAAAAATTGTTATGTTTTTTTTGCATACAAAAAAATTATTATGTTTTAAACATTAGAAAAGTATTAATAAGATATAATGAGGAAATAATTCTTGATAAATAAAATAGCAAGTTTCTGTTTAAGTGAGGAAAACAATAGCAAGTGCCACATTATGATAGGAAATTGGTAGAGTGAGTGCTCCATCAAGAATAATCATGCAAATCCCTATTCAAGTGAGAAAAAAAAATACAATGAATAGATTTATGTTAGCTCGATGACACGTCTTTCCTTTAATTTATCTTCGACCTTCATTGGATATTCTCCTTCGAACTTGTACCGTCCAACTAGAATTTCTAACATTTGGAAAACTTGGAAATAAATTATTACAACTAAATGTAGATCTTTTAGAGATCCAGTAAACCATACAATTTATCTAATAATGGAGAAAACTTTGAAAATGCTCTTTCAATAACATAGTAACATAGAGACAACTTCAAAAGAACATTAATTCCAAATATCTTGTCCATACATGTATTACTGAAATTAATCTAAGATATACAAGATTAGTTTATTATAGGATAACTTTTTTAAGATATTCTTACAAACACGATTGTAAGTTCATCTACAAGCTCCACAACAATTGAGTCAAACACTACTTTGACGCTTGAATCACCACAAAAGACATCATAACTACATTATACACGCTGTAAGATATGTCAATAAAGATGATTTCAGTACACCATAGGACCACGAAAGGCTAACTGTTAACCAAATGCACTGTCAAATTTATTTATTTTTTTAAAAAATAAGGGTGGAGGATATATATTCATAAGCATCATCTTAAGAATTCCACATTATTTTCAGTAGCCAATTGTTAATTCTATATGGACAGCAAGGTACGATATGAAATCGAATCTATTACAGTAAAAGGAGCAATTTATGTAGCAAATGTACAACTTCTATTCTACAACAGCAGGAAAATCATAATACAACCAGGAATGCAACATTCATAGAAAGGTATGCAAAATACAAAGAAGGATTGCACAAATCATTTTCCAATTAATAGAGGCAGAAAATACTAAGAAAATATGAATAAAAATTCCAAACATCTTATTTATACAATAACCGAGACCTTTTTTCAATGCCAAATCAAAAGTAGAATGAAATGAAACCTTACCCAAATGTTAGTACTGTTCAGGGAATAAGGGATGATTTCCAAAACCTTTTCTTGGATGTTAGTTTCTCTTTTCAAGGATCCTCCACCAATTTAGGACAAAATGTGCATTTGAAAAAGCCTAAATTTTAAAATACCAGATGTTAGTCCATACACATTTCATCTCCATTGTAAAGCATATTACAGGCCACGGGATGGGCAGAAGATAGTCTTTCCATATCTTCCGAGTTTGGGCCTATGAAAGGAAGATGCATAACCTGGAAAGAAATTTTGGTATACCAAACTAATGATTAATAATTTAAAAAGCTGACATTCTAATTAATTTCAGAGTTTAAGGTGTTTGCAAAAGAATATTCGGGCAATACTTAACAGTCTAGGGATAATCAAATTTCCTAATTCATTTTCTTCATTAAAGATTCAAATATCATTCAATTTATTCTTCAAGAAATATTTTCTTTCATTAGAAACTACTGTGTGGTTTATAATAAAATACTATAAAATAGTTGTCGGTCATGGGACATCATCATCATAACAGTTATAAAGGTAAATGAAATACATCATATTTTGAAATGGAATAATGTATTATATCAGTAAGGTTTTGAACACATAGGATAGATAAAGTAACACATAAAAACCAACTTAAATAAAAGCATACACCTGCTCTCTTTATTACAAACCACTTTTTAAATATTTGAAAGACAATTATAATAAGTTATGATCTGAGCTGAATCATGGGTTATAACCTTACGGAGTTTTTGTTCCACTTGGACCAGCACCATCATCAGATGGCTTGGTTCCACTTGGACCAGCACCATCATCTCTATTACCAAATCTAACAGCAGGCACATTAGTGAGTAAACTTAACATTTGTGAAAAGGGAATATCCCAATCACATGGCACACTTGCCATATCACTAAATGGAATAGGTGCACCAGTTGTCACACTTCCCATCTCAGAAAACTGGAGAGCCTGGCTAGTTGGAATATTTCCCATATGGGGAAGCAAATAAGCCCCACCAGTTGAGATTTGTTCCATATTGGCAAAAGAAACCATCTCTCCAGTTGGCAAACGTGTCGAGCTTCTATCCACCATAACAGATCCAAGCATTCCCAAGTTGTTACGAACTTCAAGTCTCATTTTTTCCATAGCAGCGGTCAAGTGTTCGAGCTGTACCAGGCTCTGCTCCTCCTCTGCTGGAGCCTCTGTTTTCCAGAACAGGCTCTCCATAAATTTTACCCCTTTCTTGCGTTGCAACAGTATTTCTTCTCCGGCTTCCATCTGAATTTCTAAATCAGACAATTGCATCTCAAGGAAGCTAGCTCTGATGTTATGGTCGTCCTGATCATCATTCAGTGGATGAGCACTTCCTGGACGATGTTCTTCGAGGAAGCGGTTGGTTACTGAGTCCACACGTGGGTAACCAAAAGTATATAGCTTTCCGCTAGGAGAGTAGACAAAAATTGCAATCTTCACCCCACAAAGGAGGCTAAGTTCATGTGCTTTCTTAAACCAACTCGGTCGGCGCTTTGAAAAAGTGCTCTGGAGATGTTGAGGATTCGCGACCCTAACCATGTTTGTCTTCTTTCTACCTTGAAAGATTCTAGCCATTGTTACAAATAAAATTTCAATGCGCTTGACAAAATTTTTGAAAAAAAACACACACTTAATTAACACAAAAGAAAGAAGAGAGAAAATGAAAATGGTGATTTTACTTCAAGAAATATCATGTATAAATATAAATATTTTGACTTATATTAATTATATCCTTCTTCAATGACCTTTTACTTATTTAGTAATACTATTATTGTACTTTATAAATGGTACTTAATTTATTTCATAATATTCTAAATTCATATATAAAGCTATTTAATTTATTTCATAATATTTTGAATTTATAAAATTCTATTTTTGTAGATCTATCTATTTAATGCAATCATTATATATCTATGATTTTTTATTTTGATCCAATAAATATATTACATAAGTTTTTTAGTAAATCATTATACACAATTATTGGAATTTTATCAAATTTATGAAAAAGATACAAAGAACTTAATTAACACAAAGAAAGGAGAAATAAAATGAAAATGATGATTTTGTTTTATGAAATATCATGTATTAATATAGTAATTTTTTTTTTAAAATATTTTATTTATATTATATATATCATTCTTTAATGACTTTTTACTTATTTAGTAATATTATTATTGTCCTGTATAAATGCTAATTAATTTATTCCATATATTGCAAAAATATTATTAGATTATAATAACTTTTGTGTATAATATTCCAAATTCATAAGATTTTAATTTATTAAAGTCTATCCCTTTAATGTAATAAAATAAAATTAACTTTATCAATATATAATTATATACCAATGATTTTTTTATTTTGATCTATAAAATATCTTACATAAGTTTTTTATTACATTATTAAACACAATTATTGTCATTTTATCAAATTTATAACAAAGATATGAAGAACTATATATATTGAAAGAGACGAATCTTTTTAACTATTGGATCATTGTCACAAAAAATATGGATTGAATATATTATAAAGTACAAACACATATATAATAATTTAAAATAGAGAAGGGTTATAATATAGAATACATGGAAAGTAAAATCTTTTTTTATTCAGTTGACACAATTACAAATATGCTTTTTTTATGTATAAAAAATAAATTTATTAAATGGACTATTTATAAAAAGAATTCTAACATGTATCTAGAATTATAATATATTAAATTTACTCATCCTAAATATATGAATTTACGTAAGAGTATGTTATGGAGAAAAAACATAGATAGAATGAAACATAGAAAAAATAAACATATAATACACAATAGATACAAAATTTACATGGTTCGTAAAATTCCCTATGTCCATACAATTTCACTATAATATTAAGGTTTGAATAAGAAGAACAATCCTATTTTATTTTCTAAAATTTTCATTTTTCTATTTTCTCTTACAATAGTGTCACACACTATCTTTGTTGATTCTTAAACACTTTCGACACACACTCAGTCCGACTTCTAATGAAGATGGAAAGTGATACAAAGAATTACAAACGTTGGGACCCTCTATGTATAAGATATACAACTTTGTAAATAAGTCCATTGATTTCCGAATATATCATTACATGGACCTCAAATAAAGTAATTATATACATGATCTTCATGTTTTACTCTAACATTGGATTTGGATTTAAAGTCGCAATCCAACTATTCCTTCCTCGCTCGATGAGATGTTAAAAAAATAGAATTAGCTACTTGAACCTATTCCAAATCTTCTTTTGCTAAATTTCTTACTTAATAGTAGTTTCAACAAAAATATATGAGAACCTTTCATCAGCTTGAATAATGCTAGAGTCCTCAATTGATTTTTTTTTTTCATCTTATAAATTGTATGCACTAAAAAAAACAGGGGTAAACTACTTGAGATCTTTAAACAAGACATCTCCCTCAATTAAAAAATTTTCAATATTACTTGTAAAGAGCATACCTCAACACAAATATGTTATGTTTTCTAAAATACTCACTATTTTCTTTATATGACACCTTAGTCTTCGTGACCAATTCTTCGAGACAAACAAATAAATAGAATAAATATAGCGATAATAATGAACATGAGCTAAGATTTAGGTTCTTTGTAATATTTTCTATGTACAAAGAGGTTCACACCATTCTACTATAATAATAAAAATATTAAACTAGAAGAACAACTCTAATTTATATTCTACAAGAATCACCCTTATACTTTTTCTTTCAAGTGTATCACCTATTCGTTATATTGGGAGTCGCACAACTTCGTAGAAACACTAACCCAACTCATAATGGGGATAGAACGTGATACAAAAAATTACAATCTATGGAGCCCTTTATTTTTTGTATATACAACTTGTTAACAAGAAATATCTTTCTTGGACTCCATGTTTAAATCATACATTAGGTTTAGAGCTAGAGCCACAACTCAAAGAATAACTTTCAAGTCCTCTTGTAGATATATAAACTCTATTATATTCAAAAAACCCAAACTATCTAAATTAAGTGAAACAAGCTTTATTTACAACACATACCCCTGACATTAATCTCGCATTTGAAGTTTACTCCCCAACTTCTCAATTAATTCCCTATTGAAGGTTTTCGGGATTATATCAGCAATTCCATATTCTATTTTTACTATCATCACTTGAACTCTTTTAATGTTAATGCAATTTTCTAGATAAAATGATATCGAGTATTAATGTGTTTGCTCTGGTCTTGAAACACTATATTAATATAGTACTATTTTTGATTTATTTTTCCAAAAAACACATATATTCATATTTTGTATCAAATAGGTGCTCTTTTAATAATCTCCTTGACAATATTGCATGACAAACACTTATGTTGTTGCAACATAATCGCTTCACAAGTTGATAGTGAAACTATTTTCATTCAAGACCAATTTGATGATTTTTTTTTAATAAAATACAAAATAACTTGTACTCTTTCTATTATAGGGATTTTTAACCCAATCACTACCATCATAACATATTAGCCCCAAATCTCTTTTTGCTAAATATAATATACCCAACCCTAGTAATTTCTTTCATGTGGTAGAGTATCATTTCTACTATATGAATTTGATATAATTTTGTATCCTCTATGTATCTACTAATAATACAAACAAGAAATAAATATCAGGATTTTTGCATGGTTAATACCTTAAACATCCAACCAGCCTTTTGAATTAGGTTAGATCAATAAGGTTTTCTCCAATTCTCTTTGTATATTTTCTCCTATATCAATTGGATTACTAACATCTTTTAATTCTATCCTAAACTTTTTAACCATGTCATTTACTTAACCATATTTTTTGATGAATATACATCATCTTGTAGCTTAACTTCACTACCAAGTTAAAAAAATATCAAAATCGATGTTATACATATCAATATCTTTGACCATATCCTTTATCAACATATCAAATACTTTCACATTATTGCTAATAAAAATTAAATCATCAATATATAAGAACATAAGAACACACGCAACATACTCATGTGGTTATATTTGGTATCTATTTTTCTATAGATATCGATTGATGCGACGTTCCAAGACGTTGGTTCTAGCTTATATAAAAAAATCTAGAGATATTATTTGAATGTTGTAGGGTAAATATTGTAGATATAAGCCAAATGAATGTTGTTATTGCTTTAGTACAGTGGAAAGGAAGTATAGAGTAGTCGTGTAATGACATGTATAAAGTAAGTTAACTGGTTAAGAGTGCATAATAATTTAACCACTATTGTATAAGATGCATAGGCTTGATCGATGATTAAGACACTTTGACTAGATTAATGGTGGTTGTGCAAGATCAAATATGAGTCTTCTTCCATGGCCCAAGAATTTATTGTGGCCTAATAATCCTAACTTTTTGTTCCACAATTGTTGGCAATGGTTGTTATTATTTATGTTTAAGGTAGCAAGAATACACCTTAGTTGTGTTGAAGTCTTAAGTCGTACTTAATACATATCAACTAACCCCTCAGGTTTAAGGCTTATGAACAAGGTGAGAAGTCTTGAATCAACTACTTGGAGTATATATTTCCTCATACAATTGGTTTGTATTCTAATATAAACCCCACACGTACATAGAATACTTGGGTGACACTTTGAAATTTTGCATATGATTTATGATAAATAGGGATTACAATACTTGAGAATATAGAACCTTTATCTGATAGTTTCTATTAACAAGTTTCTATAAATTTGACAGTTAAGAAATGTAGTTGTGAATATGATATCATTTTTTTTAAATTTCTAAACACCTCTCAAACCCCATCTATATATAAAATATAGTACACGTACAAACATCTCACAATGAAATATTTTTTGACAATACATAATTCTATAAGGGGTAGATACGGACAATACAAAATTAAATCTAATCCAACCAACTCATGTTGAATCTATCTGTATACTATGCTGTAGATCTCCCCGCCTAGGCGCGTCTAGGCGCCGCCTAGGCGTCAACTCCCCCCTTAGCCGCTTATGCCTAGTTAAAATTCTAGGCGTTTTTTCCTAACGCCTTAGTCGCCGTGGAATAGGCGCCTAACCCGTCTAGGCACCGATTAATGGAAAAAAATGGCCGCCTAGGCGCCGATTAATGGAAAAACATGTCCGCATAGACCGTTTGTTATTTTTCTTATTCTCTAGAATTCTTTCGTTGATATTATAACTTGATTTTCAGTATTTTTATATTTACTATAGTGTTGATAGATAAATTTTATGACCTAAATAATTAAAATTTCTATAATTACTACATATATATTAGTAAATATACAAAATTACACATCGGGATTCAAAAACCGTTTAATTCCGCCTAGGCCCCGTATAATCCCTCCTAGGCGCTAGGCCCTGGTCGACCGCCTAGCGCCCAAAACCGAGATTTACAACATAGTCTGTATACAAATACTTTCATGGACTAAGAGATTGATATGATAGATATACAAAAGGATATGCGATATATGATTGAGAAAATATATCAGGATCTTAGTTTGCACACTTAATAAAAAAAATCTAACCACGATCGAAGAGATAAATATTCAAACATCTAGCATGTATTTATACCCCTAAAAATTATAATCTCATGTACAAGGAATATATACAATAGTTGGAATGTAGGAAGGTAAATTGAAATAGAAGATAGTTATAGACACGGTTCGAAGTGGTTGAACTCTAGTAGTCTTACTTCACTGCCTAAGATTTATTTTACCCTTAGGATTTTGCTAGATCTTCCTCATAATCTCCCATGTCTATACATGAGTATAAACCTTTATAGCCACCTTAAAACATACCCTTGTCTATCACCAACACAAGTAAATGAAATCTACAATATATACAAATAATGTTATATCACAAGACCTTGATGTCTTCCCATGTGTATCACCATTGAAGTAAACCAAGTGTACTCGATACATACAAAACTATTTCACACATCCATGAATTCTTCAGTCATCTCTACACCTATACTATATCACAAATCACTCTCTCATACTATATTACCAAATTTTATATTTCATATTGATATATTGTTGTACTTTACTTAAGGATATTCTTTTGAAACATTTAAGTTGTGTGTAGAAAAGATCCACCTTTCTTCATTTGAGATCTCATATAAATAGGAAAAAAGACTTCTACAAAAAAAAATTCATGTGACAGCATATCAATTGCTGATTTTTTAATCGGCATGTTTCCGAGTATTCTTCTTTAAGTACCCGACTTCTGTTTTAAGTATTAGTCCTTCTAACATATCTTTAATGACTCTTTCTCTATGACTTTTTTTTCCTTTCTTGAACCATATTCATTTATCAATGGTCTGATCTTTATCTTTGGGTTATACATAATACCAACTCCAGTTAATGGAAAATCGTGGTTCAAGTACCTGATATTTTGAGCTTCAGGAATCCAAACTTTAGGTTTCTTCGTAGTTTTCTCCTCTTCGACATTCCGTACGGCTTATCCATCGGGTAATTAATTGTATATGTTGCTTCTTTCATAACATCATCTGGTGCACTTTGGTGGTCTAACAATGTGAGTATTCAACAGTATGAATCATTTCTATTACATAGAACTTCTAAACTTTCTATCCACAAGAATAAGTTTATGGGTTTTGCATAGGGTCGAAATTTAAAATTGCACTTTCTAAACAATGGAGTGTTCAGAGTTTATTAGGTTTATTAAACCAACTTGGATGGTGCTTGGAAAGATTAAGTTTGGATTGTAAATTCTCAATATTAACCATATTGTTATTTCAACCTTTATCGATTCTAAACATGGTTAATAACAAATCTCAATGTACTTGGAAAAAATATACATGAATATGAGCATAAAAGAAAATAACGTTTCTGGTTCCTTAAATGTCAATTATGAATAGTAATTGTAAACTTTTATATGTTTCATTCATATCAAGTTTATCAATGTTTAATTCTTTTATCTCTATTTAATAACTTTTATGATGATTTCTTGTCATATTTAAATATTAATTAATAAGTTTCGTGTATTACACTAATATGATTAATTTATCATAATCTTAATGGTTGGTATTCTAAAAAGATAGGTATGAATATCCCAAGTCCATCCATTAAAAAAACATAAAAGAATGTCATGATATAGCATTATTAATATATCTTCCTTATATTCATATGGTTTTCTTCTTTTGAGCTAAATATATTATTTAATATATGTGTATTATTGACATGAATTAGTATAATTATTGTCAATACATCATTTTTATAAAAAATAAAAGAAGATCCATAGATATATGATGATAATTAAGGTTGTGTAAAATTCAAGAAAAATCATGTAAAAGTAAAGAACAAGTGGACTAACACATCATTCACCGAGCTATTGGACTTGGTTAGTTGTATTTTGCTCAAACCTCACAATTTTCCCGATTCTTATGAAGCATGCAACAAGAAGTTGAAAAGTTTGGGTATGGGGTATACTACTATCGCTATTTTGTTTGAACGATTGTGTCATTTTTTACAAGGAGAACGAATTCCTCGACAAGTATCCAGTTTGTAGTGAATGAAGATGGGACCCGAAGAAGGGTCAGAAAGTACCGCATAAGAATATTCGTTACTTTTCGATTGCCTCGAGATTGCAGCGACTATACGCTTCGTAGCACAACGCTGAAGACATGATATGGCACCATACCGGAATGAGTACCGAACCAGATGTGTTACGTCATCCAGTCGACGGTGATAGCTGGTAACAAATTGCAGAGTTACATCTAGAGTTTGCTAGTGAACTTAGGAATGTGTGTTTGGGCCTGGGTATCGATGATTTTGTCTGTTTTCTATGCAGAACAACTCGTATAGCATGTGGCCTGTCATATCGACCGTCTACAACTTGCCACCTTGGACATGCATGAAGGATACCACATTTCTGCTTTGTTTGTTGATTCCGGGTCCCCGCTCACCTGGAAAGGACGTGGATGTCTTTCTCCGCCCTGTTATAGATGAGTTGGACATGTTGTGGGAAACAGGTATCCGTACATATGATGCCCATACGAAGCAAGTGTTTACGATGAAGTTTTGTTTGTTGTCCACGACCAATTATTACCCCGCTCGGCCATACACTTCAGGATGGTCCGGTCAAGGTTACATGGCTTGCCCTGAATGCATGGATTCTACTCCTTTGTTGAAGGTGAAGAAAGGGGTGGTTTATTTTGATCATAGACGTTGGTTACCTCCCCGACATCGATTTAGAAAAGAAGAGGTTTTGTACCCGGCTACCGATAACATGGTCCCACCGAGGAAACTTAGTCATGCCGATATTCAGACATAGTTGAATGCGTTGCCTATTGTGTTTCCCGGTAAACACAAGAATTTTGGGGGCAAGGTGACGAAGAAAACCGGTCCTCGCGAGTCCAACTGGAAGAAAAAGAGTATTTTTTATCGTTTACCTTATTGGTCGGAAAATTTATTAAAACATAACATCGATGTAATGCATTGCGAGAAGAATGTGTGCGACAGTTTGCTTGGTACAGTTATAGGACTTGATGGGAAAATAAACAAAGATAACGCGACCGCGCGAATAGATCTTCAGGAGATGAATATCAGGAAAGAGTTGTGGTTGACATCAAGAGGAGGTAAAACGATACTAAAGCGAAGAAGTTATATGTTGTCAGCGGAGAAGAGGAAGATTTTTCTTGAGTGGTTACAGGCACAGAGGTTTCCTGATAATTTCGCCTCTAGTCTGAGGAATAATGTTCAAATTGATACGGGAAAGATTATTGGAATGAAATCGCATGACTGTCACGTTATGATGCAGTATCTTTTTGTTTTTTGTCTCCCCGGTCTTTTGGATGATAAACCAATTAGCGATGCGATTGTTGGGTTAGCTAACGTGTTTAGAGTCGTTTGTAACAAGAATCTGAGTAGGAAAGAGTTGGAAGCTGGTAAGGCGGGAGTGGTTGAAGTGATGTGCAAACTAGAAATGATCTTACCTCCCGCATTTTTTGATATAATGATCCACTTGGTGATACACTTATACGATGAAGCATTGCTAGGGGGCCCGGTTCAAATGCGGTGGATGTACCCATTTGAAAGGTATTTGGAAGATTTGAAAGAGTATATTTGAAACCCGGCTAGACCAAAGGATTCAATAGCCGAGGGTTACGTGGCAGAAGCGACGTTGAATTTCATACTAAGGTATCAGGTAGATACAACGAACCACCGCCAGTGCCAAAAGAGCTATCCGTTTTCAAGTCCTAGTGTACTCCACTTGGCAAGAAAGAGTCTGGTCCTTTACCACCTAAGGAGAAGGAGCACATCAGTTGGTATATTTTGCATAATTGCGACAAACTCGAAACATACATGAGGTAAGTAACGAATACTTATATTTATATTTATATTTATATTTATATTTATATTTATATTTATATTTATATTTATATTTATATTTATATTTATATTTATATTTATATTTATATTTATATTTATATTTATATTTATATTTATATTTATATTTATATTTATATTTATATTTATATTTATATTTATATTTATATTTATATTTATATTTATATTTATATTTATATTTATATTTATATTTATATTTATATTTATATTTTTATTTTATTTTTATTTTTATTTTTATTTTTATTTTTATTTTATATTTAATTTATTTATATTTATATCTATATTTATATTCATTTACGTTTCTAGTGAACACAAATCCACACTTTCGGGAACGAGTAGCGAAATAGAGAATATGCACCGTCAAATGTTTAAGGGATGGTTTTTGGAAAAAGGTATGTAACTTTAGGCATTGGTTTAAATATTATTTATTTATTTTCAAAGTATTGAGTATTATTTTTGTATGACAGATTCATGGAATGAAATCCGTGGTTATACATTAGCTACCCCTGAGATGGTGTCCTTGGCAAACATGTCTTATGGTGTGGTGCATAAATATGATTCATGTGTTGTGAATGGTGTCAAATGGGTAACTAAGGATAAAGGAGAAAAACGAGTGACGCAGGATTACGGAGTTTGTACCATGTACGGTGGGTCACCTTATTACGGTGAATTATTGAAATCTTGGTTGTTATGTACACTGGAGGGTGTTCGGTTGTGTTATTTGTTTGTATGTGGTACAGAATGGGTGATGCGAGGACTGCACACGAGGTAACCTTTATCAACACATCAAAGTTTGAGTGGGCCAACGAACCATACATTTTAGCATCACAGGCCAAGAAAGTGTTTTACATTGACGAGATTAATGCAAAGAAAATAATGAAAGGTTGGAAAGCCGTTCGAGAAATAAACGATCATCACGGATGGAGTCCCGAGTTATGGGGTTCGGAATCACTACCTACTAGCTATGCTGTAGAACTCGGTTCTGCGGCCTAGGCGGTCGACCGGGGCCTAGCGCCTAGGCAGGATTACACGGGGCCTAGGCGGAATTATACGGTTTTGAATCTTGCTGTTTAAATTTGTATATTTAGTAATATATATATAGTAATTATAGAAATTTCAACTATTTAAGGCATAAAATTCATCTAACAACATTAAAGTAAATATAAAATTTTGAGTTATAATATCAATTAAAGAATTCTCGAGAACAAAAAAAACAGGAAGGTCTATGCGGGTATGTTTTGTCATTAATCGGCGTCTAGGCGGCCATTATTTGCCATTAATCGGCGCCTAGACGGGCTAGGCGCCTATTCCACGGCGACTAAGACGCTAGGAAAAAACTCTTAGAATTTTAACTAGGCGTAAGCGGTTGAGGGGGGAGTTGACGCCTAGGCGGCGCCTAGACGCGCCTAGGCGGGGAGATCTACAACATAGCCTACTAGCAACGAGCATCAGGATACCTTTGGTTAACACTGGGAGGGTTTCCGATCCGGTGTACTTGGCAACTACCGAGAAGATCGAGATTGACCCATCTCATTTTCATATTGATTTGTTTATTGAGGAAAACGATAACATAGTATACTATGTTATGTTCCATAATTTGTTGTTATTTTTTGTGTGTTGCGATTTTATGAGTTGCGATTCGCGCCTTTTTTATGTAACTATACTATTATGGGCATAACTTTTATCTTGGTAAACTTATGTGGATATAATCAACCATGGATCTATGATACTTAATATATATAACAACCAGTGAGATTTAAGGCCGGTGCCAAATTAATGTTATGTTGAGTTACTTGTTAGTTACTCTATAAGGGATAAAAATAAAAATATACACATTTTCAAGGCCAATTAATGTTGGGTAGAGTTAGTGTATATTTTACTCATCCTTTTTTCTATTGTGGGTATTATGGGCTAAATTTATGTCCAATAGAACTAATTCATATTTTTCTCATATTTTTTCCAGTAACCAAAAAAAATTCGTGCAATTTTACCACCATGTCTAATTTTGAACTAAAGGGTTTTATTGCACGCTAAATTGATTGTTAATGAACCTGGAATTCATGGCAGAGACTTTGATGTAAAAAGCGAAAACAATGATGGAAAAGGAGCAAAGTGAAATCATAAAAAAATATGTTCTCTACCCAATTATCATTTAATTTATGCTTTTATAGTACCTTCCTTTCATAATCAACGAAAAATATAAACTTAAAGATTAATTAACCTTGTATATATAATGTAATAACAATGGATCCATAATATTTTGTCTATGAGAGTTAATGGGTAGAACAACTGGTGTGATTTAAGACTCTCTCTCTCTCTCTCTCTCTCTCTATATATATATATATATATATATATATTATTTGTTGTATAAGGCCTAAAAAAATATACATATATTCATGGCTGAATTTATGTCTTGTAGGACTAATGTATATTTTACTCATGCTTTTTTTCATAAATCAAAGTGTTGTGGGTGCTATATTTATACGGGCAAAATTTATGGACAATTGAGCTGATTCAATTTTTAACTCACATTCTTTTCAAAAATGGAAAAAAAATTCGGCCAAATTTACCCTACATCCAAGTACTTTTAAATCAGAGATTTTTGAAGCAATGTCTAATTTTGAACTGAAGGGTTTTACTAAATGCACCATTAATTTTTAATGGACTTAAATTTACTGGTTAGGGACTTTGATGTAAACAAAGTGAAAACAATTAAGGGACAAAAGAACAAAGTGAAATCTAAAAAATATGTTTTCTAACCAATTATCTTTAATTTATGCTTTCATAGTACATTCCTATCCTACTTATCAGAATATACAATCTTTAAGATGAATAACCTATTTTATTAATATTGTGTACTAGATAATTACCCTTAATAGGGTTGTATGGTACTACATCCCTATTATCCACTTTGGACCCCCTCACATCGAAAACACGACCATCATTACGACGACGATAAATCGGATACCCGTCTTGGTCCATCGTCGTGGTATCGACAAATTCTCTTGAATACTTGATGTCTCCTCATTTGTGATAGATTAATGTTAGGATGAGACATCATTTTAAGTGATTTAGAAGTCAATAATGTCGATTTTCTTGAGTTTTAGTGCACTTTCCTATTTTGTGTCTTGATTTGTAGAAATAATGTTTTTAGAGCATATTGGGTTTAATTGTTTATTTAGTGTGTAGCTTTAAAGATAATTATGGAGCTTAATTAGAGTCCAAGTCAAAGAAAACAACTTATGGAAAGAGATTTGCATGGTAATTGGAGATAAGGAAAGAATTGCTAAAAAGATGGAAAAGGAAAAGCTGCCTAAATCTGGGATTCTGCATACATGTTCAAAGATAGGCGTTTTTACCTAAGAAATAGGCCGAATCTGATGATTTCCTTCTTCAGGGTCTAGATAATTCTGTTGCGATTCTTTTGGTATCTTGTGGAGCAAAATCCGACCAATAACGAAGAAGATACACTCAAAACGGTGCAGCAGTGTTTATCTTTATTTCAATACGAATTTGAGTTGGGCTAGAAGTCCATTACCTTAACTCTTCCTCAAGAAAACGAATTAGGTCTTCTAAACACCTATAAATACACCCTTATATCACTTTTAAATCATCCTTTCCTCATAGTAATTAGTTCTTAGAGTTTTATTCTTCCAGTTTATTGTAGAGAGCAAGATGATGTCTTTTATTATTTCTTTTAGTTTATTTCCTTCAGGTATGAACTAAACTCCCCATAGCTTGGGTTTTGCATAATGTATAATCTATGAATTCTAATTCTTCTATCTAAGTTTCTTTGGGAATTATATATTTTAATCTGATATTAGCTACTTACTTTATATTTGCTTATGTGTTTTGATTTAAAGTCTTTCCTAGAACTGATCACTTTAGGATTGTTTTAAGAGTAGTTAGATGGTCTCCTTGACAGGGTGTTTAACTATTGAACCACCACATAATGTCTAGTGTCGATAGCAGTTCTGAAAAAACATACTTCTAACTAGATAGTCATTAGGGTTTGTTTTAACCACCGTATCACCAAGATTGCAGTATTTGCTTAGGGCCTTAGTGGCGTTTGATAACCCTATTTGAAATCACTTCTTGGTTGTGACGTAGCCCCCTTAGTCGCTCTCAAGGTCTAAGCTTGGGGAATTTAGAATCCTGACTAAGTATTACCAAGAGCTAATATTCTCCCTTATGAACTAGATTTATAGACAGAATTAGAAGGATTAGTGCATACTAGCAAAACCTAAGCTACACTTCTCATCTCATATTCTTAATCTTTTACTTTATTGTCTTTATTTTCCTAGTTTTAATTAGTTTAATTGATAATTTCGAATTTCTATTTGCTTTATTTACTGTCTTCTAGTTATTTACTTTTACTCGTTATCTGTTCCTACGCGATTAACACACTTAAGTCCCTGAGAACGAACTCTACTTATCATTAAAACTTGCATACGTCCTGTAATACTTGCAGTACTGTGCATGTCTAGGGTGAGAGTGCATAGTTTTCCATACTTAAATTGATCTTATTTTTATCACACCCTAGGCGACACCAATACTTCTTTGAACACTTTTTATTCTCCATGCATGGTGCACTATCATTTTGTATGCCACATGGTCCATGCACCATGCACCTTTTAACGGTATCAAAGAGTTCTAGGTCATTGTCTGGATCCGGAAATTTAGCACATACCAGATCATCTACTTGCAGACTTGTTCGGATTTTATCTGATCCTGCCAAGAATATTAAGATATGCATATGCAGTAGACCTCTCTTCTAAAATTCAATTGTCAAAACTTTTCCAACCTGCCTTCCAAACACCTTCTCCTCATAGATTACTTTCAGCAGACGTGCTCTTTTCAGCTCAAATACGCGTGCCACTAAATCAGGCCTATCATATACACTCTGGTGAGGAAGTAGAGTTGGGGTAATCTCTTGCCAATTCGGATCTGCCGCATAGTGAGGAAGATATCTGGATGCTGATTGTATCGGGTTATAGCCATGGAATCTAGGAATATTTCATGCATGTTTCTTGTGCTTTCTGTGAAAGAAGACGAAAGTATTACCCTCTTACCAACATCACTCAGAAGCAATCCTTCTACATTGCCTTTTTTAAGATCACCATAAACTTCTACGTGGAATGATGATTGATGCAACTTATAGTAATTTAAACAATTCTGCTCTGTAAAGGCCCATGCATCTACCAAAAATTCCTGAAATAGTTTCCCTCCTCTTAAAATAGTGGAATATTATGTAGGAAATTGGAAGAGACGGTAGCTGAAGTACTCCATCTAAGTCATCCTTACAGTTAAATGTTCATTTTTCATAAGATCCCACTTCTTGAAATCAGGTTCCCATCCAAGCTCCCCGTACGGAAACAAAAGAATATATTGCAAAGGTAGATAGCATGGGTTTGTTTCACTAGTCTGCATAAACTTATTATCGGCTTTTAGATGCAGAATAACGTCTCTCTTTGAACATATCTCAGTTCCATCTCCCGGTATAATCACAGCCACTTCCTCTGCGGTCGGAAGATTATATCTATTCTTATCGGTTGTCGAAGTGTACCGAAGAGATGCTTGAATATTACGACACGTGATACTTTCATCACTTAAGATTTTTTCAGCGTGTTTGAATTTTATAGGAAATGGGTTGTTCCGGATCAAACAATCTTGGATTATATATAATACTTCTTTGCTTAGTGTCTTATTTCTTTCAAAGCGGGCGACTAAGGCTTGTGCAAGGTCATAAATATACAACTAGAAATACACAGCGATTTCACCAGTTTATGGTATTAATGAGGTTGTTCGGTGTCGCAACTCTCCATGAATCATGAACGTCCTTGGACCTTTCCCTGCGACGTTGTCATTAATGTTGCCCCCCAAAATCGTAAAGTCATTTGCCGAATTGTACTCTCTTATTTGATTTCGGAATGATCGGCTATGGTTAGTGGATCCATCGTACAACTCTTTGATCTCAGTCGGGGGTGTGAGTAGGTCGTCTAGTTTAACTTTACCTTGATAGCAACATTTGTCGAATTTCGCCTTTGTTGACATTGCTAATTTTTCACCCATCTAGTGTAAAGAATGGCAATGTTCGTATTCTACATTCATTTCACCTAGTGAGAACCTTTTTACATCTTTGTGGCGATGTCGAGACCTTATACACGTAGAAGCATTAGTACATTGTGGTCGATCAATTGTTGTATTATGTTCTACATACGTGTTTGGAGAGAGTTCTTGAGTTGAGACCGCTTGATCTCCAATAGTGTTTGAGAGGACCGAATTGGGCTGATTTTGTGTCTTTTGGATAGTAGAAGGTGATTCTAAGTCCAACCGCCGTCGGTTAGACCTACCGAAAGTCTTTTGTTCATTTTCCCGCTTTCGGCGATTTTGTTGGCCTAACTTTCTTTTCGAAATGAATTTATCTACGGACACCTTTATTTTGTAATGAATAATAAATGTTGAAATTGTATGAAAATTAAACATATGTACACATAACTGTTTTAGATATGTAAAAAATATACCACTGGCGGCGTGTTTGAGGGGAGACTGTGATGCTGATTAAGATTAATTGGAAGATGTGAAACATTGAATTCCCTTTCTCTATATTCTTGACTCTCCTGGAATATTAGGCCTCTCGAATGAAATCTTCTACTTGCACCTTTAATTCATATTCAAAATTACTTTTTAGAAACGTGTGTATTTTATTACACATAAGTGAATAAAGAGGGAAATAAGGTACCGTTGGTGGCATGTTTGAAGGGAGACCTTGATGCTGATTGGGTGTAACGGAACATGGAAGTTCCTCACTCTTGTTTCTAGCATTGGTCTGTCTAACATAGATCTTGATGGTGACGTGATTGAAGGGACACTTGTTGGTTGATCAATTGTTGGATTACGTTCTATGAACGTGTTTGGAGGGAGTTCTTGAGTTGAGACTGTCTGATCTCCAATGGTGTTGGAGAGGACCGAATTTGACTGAGTTGGTGTCTTTTGGGTCTTTTGGGTCTTTTGGTTAGACCCATCGAAAGTCTTTTGTTCACTTTCCCGCTTTCGGCGATTTTGTTGGCCTAACTTTCTTTTCGAAATGAAGTTATCTACGGACACCTTCATATTGTTTTGAATTGTAAATGTTAGAATCGTATACAATGTAAACATATGTACACATAAATGTTTTAGATATGTAGAAAATATACCGCATGCGGCATGTTTGAGGGGAGACTGTGATGTTGAGTAAGCCTAAATGGAAGAGAGGGAACATGGAGTTTCCTCCCTCTTGTTTCCAGCATTTTTCGGGCTAACAGAGCACTTGTCGGTGACGAAATTGAAGGGACAGTTGGAGATTGAGTACGTATATTTTGAGGAGGAGAAACAGGAAATTTCACAAACGCATTTGAAGGAATACCCTGTAGTTGAATGTGTGTATTTGGGTAACGGGAGATAGATGAATATGTGTCATGTTGTCCAGTCAAATGTTGGGCTATCATTAGGGTAGTTAAAGATACCTTATAATAATATTATAAACATCTTGTAAAACATTCTACAACTACTTAAACAAATGATAGGTATTTTATCTATATTTGGACATAATTTTATTGTTAAAGTCTAACTTATATTTGTTCTGTGTTTAAATATGTTCAAAATAAATGAATTTTGATACATAAAGAATGTATGATTAAAACTTAGTTCAGCTACTTGCGATATATACGAAATAAATGAATAAATATTGAAGAAGGCATGATTAAGGCTTACTTGAGAAACTTGAGATACGTTATTATTTGGTTTTGATTGGTTCGGAGATACTCCTCCTATCGCGGCCTTCTTATCTCCCTTCATTGTGTTTTTCATTTTCTTTAAATATTTTTGAACATGAAATATATTTAATTATTATCAAACATTCACAAATAACTATTTGCATAAATAATGTAAGTATACAACAAATATAATCTTGAACTCAACTAATAAAAACATACATCAAGTTGCAATTAATATTACGAGGAGTCTTGTAAATTTAAAGTTTAAAAGGTATATATTATTAGTTAGATTTTTTAATTTTATAATTAATATAAATAGTTTTAAGGTATTTTAATTCTGTATTTATTAATATAAATAATTTTAAGGTAATCTAATTATGTATTAATTAAGTTAAGTGTTTTTAAGTTTGGATAATATATTCGTATCAAATCAATACAATATGTATTTAAATGCAATGATAAAATAATTCACCAATTTAATAAATTTGTCGAATCAAGATAGAATTATCTAAAGATGTGTCACAAAAAATTAGTGTTCATTAAAAAACCAACAAAGTAATACATTAAATTTATGGTCGAACAAAGACCAATTATTAAAAACACACTCCCTAACACATATTACTTTGATAAATTCTGTAAATCGGTTTCTAAGGATTCTGGAAACATGTCCGCCCAAATCTTATCTTCAATCATGGTTAACTCAACATCATCTAGTAAGCTTTCCAATTCGTCCAAACTATCCATATTATTAAGTTGTGGCAGAATAGTTGTTATAGGCCAATCGTTAGGAAGTGTGCTAACTATGTCGTATAGTAAAACAGGCAGATTTAAAGGAATATTTTGTCTCTTAAAAGCGTAATAACCTTTTTTTAATGTGAGTATACACATCAAATTTTGTATTCATAGGTGCACTAACAAACTCATACCATATGAGAAAACTGTCAGTAGCTTCACCTATATCATCATATACATTAAAAGACATTTCTATCTGTTGGATAATTTTTATTTTTGTTTTTTTGAGCCTGCAAAAAATAACTATGATTAATATAATTATAAATAAATATAATTATGTAACTTACTTAAGTTTATTGATACTAAATTACATTAATATTTTATTTTCAATGTTAGATATTTAAAACCAAATTATTAATATATTTATTTAATTATGTGTCATTTTTTAGAAATATATAATTTTTTTAAATATAGAAATACCAAATTATTAATATATAATTTTTAATATTAGTTATTTTTAATATTAGTTATTTTTAATATTATAAATGTAAAAATAACTAATATAATAATCATCTTTTGATTTCAATTTTAGTTGATATCTTGTTATATTATGGAAGTAGGAAGTTTTTTTTTAGTATGAAAGTAGACGGTTATTGACTTTGGTGTTTTCATTTACTATTTATCTTTGTGTCTGAATCTGAAATATTTTTCTGAATCAACGAATTATTCTGTTTCCAGGAGATTAAGCGCAAGTCTATTGTGCTTGATATGGAGAAAAATGAAAATAGTTTTAAAAAGGAATAATTACTACTAAAATAATACTTATATATTAAATTACCATTAAATTACTCCTTGTTTTGTTCATAATTATTTTAATAATTAATAATTATATCACTATAATTCTCATACTATCTTTTTATTTTAAGATAAATCTCCTATTTTGTTGTTTGATTTCTATCCTATCACTATTATGCATTGTTTGGATTCAGATTATCAAAGGAAAGGAAATGATAGGAATATAAAAATATTAAAGGAATGGAAAGGAAAGTGATAACCATGTTTGGATTATAAAAAAATTAATAAAGGAAAAGAAAGTAATTGATTAAGGAATCACTTGTTTGGATTCACATTATTAAAGGAAAAGAAAGAATTATTTTCCATAAAAATACCTTTATACCCTTATGTGTTATGTAAAAATATTATTAATAAAAAATTTAAGGTTAGTTGTGACATTTAAAAAAATAATCATTTCTTTTCTTTTGAAATGACTTCAAAACGGGAGGATTAAATAACTGACGTTTTAAAAGAAAAGAAATGATTCTGAAATCCATTGAATTACTTTCCTTTAATTAAAAATCGAATTCAAACAAAGGAAAGGGAATTTTTCTCCTATCATTTCCTTTCTTTTCCTTTAAAAAAATGAATCCAAACAATACATTATGCTAGGTTGCACAGGAGCGGGTGCGGGTGCGGGGAAGCGATGCGATGCGATTCGGGGATTCGGCATCTCCAAAAGGCCGATTCGGGAATTCGTCGATATATTTAATTTTTATTTTAAATATATATATGTTTTATTTTTTTTAACTAAAAATAGCATTATGTATCCTTTTATTGAAAATGTATTTATCTTGGCCGTATGTATTTGTCTTTTTTCATTTATTTCAAAATAACAGAAATTTAAAAAATTGATTGATATTAAAAACAAAATTTCTTCTATCGTCTTTATAAAACTTGGTAAAGGAAGCTTCTAAATGATGTAGGCACTTGGTAAATATTCATGTCGATAAAAATGAAGATAACAAGCTTATAGCTGTTCATTATAAAAGTTCGTGTTTTACTGAATTACTATAAGATTCGGTTGCAATCCATTTTTTTATTTGTATTTTTTCATTTATTTCAAAATAACAGAAATTTAAAAAAAATGATTAATATTAAAAACGAAAATACATCTATCGTTTTTATAAGATTAATTGACATATAAATAAGAAAAGGTTGATAGTTAGAGAAGAGAAGAAGAATACAATAGTAAAATTATTACAAAACTGAATAAATAAAACAACATAACAAATTACAGACATCTAAAATTATTACAAAACTGAACAAATAAAACAACGTAACAAATTGACGAAACATAAACCATCAACATTTAAATCTAAATAATTTTGTAAACTAACCTTGAGTTGAAAACGTGATATGCTTTGAGAAGAAATGATGAGTAAGAAAGAAAAATTTTAGTGTAGAAAAAGAGATGGTTTTGAAATGAAATTAGTATTGACTTATATAATATAGACATTTGTTAAAATATTTGTAAATAACTAAATTTAAGGGAAAAAAAGATTGGTTAAGTAAATCATTGAAAATCAAAGGAGATTTTTAGTAAAAGAGTAATGATGGGTATCACCCAAAAAGCCATCACCTAAACATCACCCATGATGTGGCGGTTAGGTGGACCAATAATAGAAGAGAGAGAAAAAAATAAACCTGGAAAGAGAAAATACATTATTGGTCCACCTAACCGCCACATCATAGGTGATGTTTAGGTGATGGCTTTTTGGGTGATACCCAGCATTACTCGTAGTAAAATTATTATGCAAAGTTTTATGCTAAAGAAAGGTTTTTTGTGATAGATTAGGAATTTTTTAGAAGTCTTATTTTACCAAATTTACAAAATTTACAAAATTTAGGATAATTATCCTAAATTTTCAAAATTTATGCAATTATCCTAAGTTAAAGGATAAGTTATCCTTTAATTCACGAAATCAAATCCTGTAAATAATTAAATTAGGCCTACAGAAAACAAAATGATATGTATGTTAATCTATCATGTGCGTCAATTGTATAAAAAAATATATAAGGTCAAATCCCTCACTTACAATTCCGATGATAAAACAAAAAAAGACCCAATTAGTCACCCGAAAATTGCGCAAAATGGATATTGTCTGTAAAAAAATTAAAATCCAATTAGTCACAAAACCAAATTAGTCTAATTGCCTTACCTATAGAGCGAATTTTGCACAATATAGCGGCCTATACTGCAATTACTATAGGACCTGTAATGCATTTTTTATATACTATAGGAATTTAGTATAATTTTTCATAATATAGAGTGCTATAATGTAATTTTTGAGTAATATAGGGGCCTATAGTGCAATTATCTCAAAAAATCAAAGATTATAGTACAATTTTTTTATAATTATTATTCCATGTAATGCATTTTGTATATATTATAGGGATTTTAGTATAATTTTCATTTTTTAGGTACCTGTAATGCAATTATTTCACAATATAGTGAACTAAAGTGTTATTACCTTGAAAAAACATTTTTTTCTATGATGTTATAAATTTAGGGGCATTTAATGCAAATATTTTCACAATATAGTGACCTACAGTGCTATTACCTTGAAATATCAGTTTTTTACTATGATGATGGTGGTTAATGGACAGTTGCTACACCGGCTTGGTGGTGAAAAGGCGAGTTTGAACCTCATCAGTTGTGCCAAATGGATATTTACTGTAAAACAGTTAAAAAAGCATTAAAACACTAGTTTGCTCACTTTAGCAGTTTTGACAAATGGATAAGTGCTTCAAAATAATTAAAAAATACAGTGTAGACTAAATGTTCACTTACAGTTAAAAAAGTTAACGAATTTCAGTGTAAAACCAAATGGATATTTGCTCACTCCATTAGTGGAGTCAAATGGATATGTACTGCAAGAAAATTCATAAAATGCATTATAACACTAAACTGCTCATTCCAAAAGTTGTGCCAGCAATTCAAAAAATGCAGTAATTTGTAATTTAAATGAGTAACTCACTATTCAATTCATAAGAGGAGTTTTTAGAAGCTGGGGATATGAAGTAAACCAAAGAAGAATGTCTGATATTCCTTAGTTGCGCCAAATGGATGAAAATAATTAAAATTTGGATGTTCATCTATAAATAGACTCGAAAAACTATACCTTTGATGGGGTCGGACTGAAACCAGCATCGATTTCTGCAAAATTCGAACAATGATATGTAAGAGGAAAGTTTGATAAATTTATAATTGTGGTATTTTAAAAGAATGATAAGTTGAACCTATAAAGCATTTGACTGTGTAGCAGCATCTCTTCAAGATTTGTTGAGTTTTGACACCTTTTCTCTGCCTTAAATCTATCAAGGGAAGCCATGAATGGAGCAAAAGACCAAAAAATTCCACTAATTGATAAGGAATATGTGTAATGAGACAAAAAAAATCTCTGAAACAGATTACTTACAGTTCATTTGCTCACTCCATGCCAAATACGTATTTACTGCAAGACAATTCAAAAAATGCAGAAATTTGTAACAAAAATGAGTAACTCACCGGTTTTGAGAAGATCTAAAGCTGAACAAAGACGAATCACTCTGGTTTAGAAGCTGGAGATTGGTCCTTGAACATACTTGCTTTTGATGAGACAACCTAAAAAAGCACATTTTAGAGGGAAAGATGAAATTGAAGAATAAAAGAAGCTGGAGATTGGTCCTTGAACATACCTGCTTTTGTTGAGACAACCAAAAAAGTGCATTCTGAAAAGATGAAATTGAAGAATAAAAGATCTCGAGGAACATTCTTTACCGGTTTTGTTTTATCGCCGGAAAGAGGGGTTTTGTACCCTAGCTTTGTTTAATCGCCGGAAAGAGGGGTTTCATATAGTGATGGTGACGGGTCCTTGGTCGCAATTCTCGCAATGGCGCTGATGGTGCGAATATCGTCGTGGCGGCGATGGTGCGAGTCGCGGGTTCGGTGATTGTGGAGAGTCGTGAGCGAGCGGCTGGTGGAAAGGCGAAGAAGAGGGGATGTTGTGTGAGGAGAATGTGCTGATAGTTAGAGTTTTGTGTTTTTTACGTTTTTTCTTTTTTTTCTTCTGGGGTTAGAGTGGCGATTGTTAAGGTATTGTTTTTTTTTGTTATTAATGATAAGTGGGGCCAGAAATGATCCTGGGCACCACTTATGTAAAAACTCTACTTTATAATATAGATATTATTTCCTCTATTTTACAATATTTGACTATTTATAAAAGAAAAAATATAGTTTCAAAATGTTCCTCTTATTAGAATATTAAAATATTTAACCATTTGGAATTTGCTCACTGGCAAAGGCCATGGTCATCCAATCTAGTGGTGTAGGTTCTAACCGAGTCAATGACTCCGAGTCTAAAGTGGCTCTTCTATGTGTTGAAAAAAAATTATTAAAATATTTTTACCTTTTTTTTACTATAATTTTTACTAAGATATTGAATTTTTTTGTTTTCAATACATATTTAAAATATCAAAAACTTATGATGTGGATTTTCTTTTATCGTACATGGGTGGCTCGGGCAAATTTTCGCGCACCATGACCAATCCCACAGACATATATAGGCCCCCTTATACATATTACCATGTAATTTAGAACTAAGTTACTCATGCTAGGGAGGTAATTAAAACTGTGTACCCCCTTTATTTACATCTTTTTAGGAAAGAAATTCGAACATTATACCTCCATTTTAAATGCTTAAGAAATAGCAAGATCCAGTCCAATTAAGTGCCCGTTTGGAAGTGCTTTTTCGGAGAAGCACTTAAAAGTGCTTTTAGCATTTTAAAAGTTTTTTTGACTTTGAAAAGCACTTTTTTGAGAAGCACCAAATAGGTGCTTCTTAAAAAAAACACTTAAAATAATTTTAGATTTCAAAATTATTTTTAATAATTTTCTTAAGGGTGAATTATATATAGGGTCTTGGAAAACATCTTTCTTCTCTATAGAGTAGTTTCCTAAATGCTATTATTCTTAGGGACCTCATTTTTTACAATAGTCTTTCCTACCCTTACTATCACTAAAAGACAAAAAGTGTGATGTCACTGTTTCTCTCTCCTTTACCTACCACTACCCACCTACCTCCAACCTCCAACCACCTACCACCGACCTCCGACCACCGACCTCCGACCACCGACCTCCGCCACCGACCTCCGACCACCAGTCACCGGTCACCGGAAAAAACATAGACTACTCCGAGAAAAACATAGAGTACTCCGAGAATTCGCTGAGTACTCCGAGAATTAAACGAATTAAACGAATACTCTAACGAATTAAATGAATACTCTATAAAAAAAAGTCTGAGTACTCTATGAAATCGTCGGAGTACTCTAAAAAAATTGGTGAGTATTTTAAACAATTAGAGAGTAATTTAAAAAAGCAATGAGTCTACAATAAAAATAGTGATTATTATTCAATTATTCAAACAATTAGATTATTACACAATCAGAAAAAAAAAAGGAAATCTATTTGGTTTGACCAGATCTAGATTTGGTCAACCATGTCAAACTAAAAAAAAATAGAACTCGTCTTCACGCGTTAAAACAACACACCGGAGCTGAGATGTGAGACCACCACCACCATAACACTTCCACCTAGCTCCGATCTGCTCCCCCTCGCTGCAGACTCCGGCGAATAAGGACAAGAAAGCAGCAGTTCTCGATCACGCTGGAGCACGCTGGATCTCCGATCTGCACACTTCCACCGACGAACTGTTGGAGCAAGCTGGAGATTGCAGCCATGGAATGTGTGAAGAAGATGACGCTTCGAAGCCGAACTTGCTGTGAAGACCTACGAGCTACTGTTACGAGCGCCGGAGCTCCTCCATTCGCGCAGCCATGGATGTTGTGAAGAAGATGAAGCTTCTGCCGCCGAGCAACCACCACCACGCAGCTCAGCTCTTTTTCTTCTTCGCGCAGCCATTGCTCAGCTGTTTTTCTTCTTCGCGCAGCCATTGATCTTCACAGATTCGTGCTGCCATTTTCACGAACCAGTCTTCTCCGATACATTAAAGATGTAAATCACAAAGACAAACTGGTGGTGGTGTGTTTTAGTGGTGGTGTGTTTTAGTGGTGGTGGTGTGTTTTGGAGCTACTCACGTCGGAGGGGAGAGATTGGGAGGAGAGAGAGGTGAGAGAAACTGTTCTAGATCTGATATTATAATTTGTGGTTTCTAAATTAATATATATAGGAAAAGAAAAAATAAAACGAGGGTAGAAAGGTAACAGGGGTTTTGGGGTTCATGTGTTAAAAAGTTGCTGAGGTCTTTAGTAAGAAGAGGCTCTAGGACGGGTCCCCATCTTGAAGAGGGGGGTGTGTTCAAGACCCTAGGTGTAATTATCTCTTTTCTTAAATTTTGAATTTTATTCTAAAAGCGTTTTTTTTACTCTAAAATAAGCACTTCCAAACGGGCCCTAAGTTAACCCGACTGGTTTTGATGTGAAATTTTGTAATAGGTATTATATTGATTACATTTTGGAAAATTCTTCCATCCAATATAGGATGATCCTACACCAATTAAATTTATACACATACCCCATGTTTTAAACTTACAAAAGTAACTAATCTATTAATCTAATGACATGTGTTATGTTATATTAATCAATGACTGAGATATAAATATTGGATCATCCAATATTGGATGGAAGTCTTACCCTTACATTTTTAATATGTATAAATAGGAAAATAGATAAATATTTTGAATATAAAGAGAGTAATAAAAAATGATTAAAAGGGACCAAACAAGAAAAAAGGAAAATATTAAAGTGGAAAACTTGGGCCTCATTTCGAGCTTAATCTTATATCCAGTTTATGGGCCTGGGCCTGGTTGTGTACTTTTTATGAGCATCTCTTTAACCTTTCGAATCTCCATTTTCTTGCATTCGTCGATTCATCGCCGTCTTACTGGTAAGTCTCTCAATTTGGTGATACAGAAAAATTAAGTATTAGCGAAATTACAAAATAAAACATTTTTTGAATAATAAAGTGAAGTTATCAGTTTCTATTTCTCATTCAATAACTTTCAGTATGATTAAATTACTTTGGTAAACATCAAATGAATTTCAATTGATGTTAGCTACTTGATTAAGTTTGCAGATTATAAAGAATACTCAAATACTCTGTAGTTTATGTGATTCTGAGTATGAAAGTTCTGATATTTCGACATCAAAAAGTGGAGAACTCGAATCTGTTATATAAAAAGCATCCTAGTTAATTTCAGTCTTATTTATTCAAATTGCATTGCTCAATCAAGGTTTTATGCGAGTATTGTATCTACTTCTTTGTTTATATAGAGCTATTCACCTTTGTTTTGTAGTTACCCTCACTTTTGGAGCGGGTAATAATCATATGGATAGTAAAGGTGTCAAATTTGGAAAAGGTGATATTTGAACAATGATTGATTCAATCTTCTTTTTGTTCATGTATTTAACTTCACTGTCACTGTCTATCAGAGCTTCACGATAAAAAGATATCTCGTGAAGTTTAAAATCGGTGATAAAACAATTTTAGAGTTCCAAAAGATGCAACTGATCTTGAAATAATCAGTTGATAGATGCATTTCAAAAGGAAAATAACTCAAACATATAATATTACGCTAACTAGTTTATTTAATTAATTTATGTCCTCTTTCCTTAACTCGTATTTTGTAGGGGTATCCCTTTTGCTGATATAGGGTCTTAATTGGGTCTTCAGGGCCTAAAGAACTTAATGGTTCGGTTGATCTTATAAATTACTATAAACTTGGGCCACTTCACAATCTCTTCTGTAAAAAATCAGTGCCTTCAACTATTTCCGAGACAAAGTATCTTCAGAATGTTGTGGGAGATACAGAGATTAGGAAAGGTGAAGGAATGGGAATAGATAATGTTGGAGATAGACAATTACGGTTACGCCCTTTTGATTTGGGAACTTTGATGGAGGCATTTCAGTTAAAGGAAGAGAATACTATTGATCTTCAATTTGTAAGAACAAACACACTTGTTTGTTATGCTTTGTTCATTAATTACGTTTTCTGATTTTCTTTTTTATATATTTTTTACAGTTTGAGAGAGGAAGTGTGACCACAACATCGAAGTTAAAGATTGAAAGAAAAGATAAGAAAAAGCGTAAAAGGCAAAGAAAGAATGGTATTGAGGAGGGTAAAGATCATAAGAAGCAGAAACGAGATGACTGTAATAAAATAAAGAAGGATAAGGGAAGAAATCACGCTTAGTTTCTCTAAGAAACTAAAATATTGAGATTTTAAAATTGTAGAAATTTAACAATTAATGATCACGGCTTTCTTATGATTCGTTTTTCTTCCAAAAAAAAGTAAATAAATTGGGGCAATTTTTGTTAAGACCTCAATTGTATGGAAACAAAAAAAAAGTTGCAAAAATGTTCTTCATCGTTCTAAATCTTACTTCTCATTTCTTTTTCATTCTAACCATCACCATAAACAACACTATATTTGCCATTTTAACTTTCAAGGTTTTGTACTAATTTTTGCTGTGTTTTTTTCTTTTCTCGTCGCTTCTTCGAACTTCTCTTGTGGCATTTCTGTGCAACTAAGTATCATTTACTTTTCAAATTTTCCATAAAATCCTTCAAACTTCTCTTGTGGCATTTTTGTTCAACTAGGTATCATTTTCTTTTCAAAATTCCCAATAGCTCGTTTCATTGATACCATGATTTTCTATGATACCTCTTATCCCAAAAAGAAGACAGGTCTTGATTTTAACTAAAATCTGACCAACCATTACGAATAAGTGGAAGAGAGACGTTGAATAACTAAGTTATAGGAAAATGGTATATTTGCTTTCATCCTTAACTAGATAAATAAAACATTAGGTACTTGAAAAGATTGTTCAAAAAGAAAAGAAATGAGTTGATGAATTTACCAAAAAGTTTGGATGCATTAACGACAAAACCTATTACTATATTAGGAAAATGGTATTTTTGCTTTCATCCTTAACCACAAAAATAAACATTGGGGACTTGAAAAGATTGTTCAAAAGAAAAGAAATGAGTTGATGAATTCACCGTCAAGTTTGGATGCATTAACGGCAAAACATATTACTACATTAGGAAAATGGTATTTTACTTTCATCCTTAATCCCATAAAAAACATTGGGGATTTGAAAAGATTATTCAAAAGGAAAAGAAATGAGTTAATGAATTCCCCATCAAGTTTGGATGCATTAACGATATAACCTATGTGTGGAACAAAAGACTATGGACATTGATGGGAAAGTATCTCGCCTTGAATGATCTAAACTTTTCTCTTATGTGCAAAATATTCGTTACAGGTGCATAACTTTAAATTTCCTTTGTGTTTGCTTAATCCAGTTAGTATTGGTAAATCTTGTGGAGCGATGGGTAAGGTCCATGAGACAATCTCATCTCTTGGCAAGTTCATAAACGAGCACTCTTTTACTAGTATACAACTTGACTGGGACCTTCTTACACCCATCATTTCGGGTTTTAATTACTAGGAAAAAAAAATCTTATTCAACATGGGTGAAGTTTAAATTTGAAAAACTCGAGCAATGCTCCTACGGTTGTGGATTCTTTGATCACGAGGAGCACATTGTTAATCTCCTAACAAGATTGTACCTAAGTTAGGAAGTTGGATCAAAATCTCAACCTAGGAGTCAAGTTTTAAGAACTTTGATAATAATCAAAAGTTTGAGAAAAATCATTAGTGGAAAAACAAAGTATTGGTTCGTTCAGGATCAAATTTGAATTTGAGTTTAAGAGGAAAACAAAAGGAAATGATGAATTTTGAGTTCAAATCGGGAAGAAAATATGTTGTTAGGAAAAAAGCAAATGATGTGATGGAGAAAGAGACTACAACGACGCCATATGATATACTTGTTAAGGCCCTTTTTGCTATATTAAGAATAAGTCTGAATTGCCCCTCAGCTTTTTTCTTTCCAAAGAAGAAGAAAAAGTCGTTATTAAAGGTGAGGGTAATTTTGTACTTATACTTGGTACATATATTAGCCCACTAGGTAAAGTTATTTATCTTAAGCTAAAAATAAAAACCCCATATCTTATGATCATACGAGGCCTAAAAGCTACTCACCAACCCCGGCACTTCAATCATCTCAACCATTACCTAAACTATCAACAACCCAACCACCTATTACACTACCACCCCGGGTACACCAACTACACCAAGTAATCCACTCAAACACCAACAATCACAGAAAACGGGCCCAGTCCGGGGTTATTAGATTTAAATCTACAAAATTGGCAAATTCTCATCTCTTCTTCAGCAACTTATTGACAACCAATCTGTTGGACAAATGAGATTCTACCCAAGTGTTGACCATGTTTACGATGTTAGTCGGTGACTCAATTTAAATGAAATGATTCGGATATTAATACGTTTATTCGAGTCGTAAAGATTAACGTAATATATTCACTTGGTTAAAATCATTTGAAATTGAATGAGAAATTGAGTCATGTAATTTGGAGAAATTAAAAGAAAATAAAATAAAATAATATATGTTATTTTATTTCTTTTTTTTTATAAAACAAAGAAAAAAAAGGGCTTTGTTAGGCTTTTGGGCCTTAGGTCCATGACCATTAGCTTTGTTGGGCTTTTGGGCCTTAGGACTATACCTTTGTTGGGCCTTAGGTGGGGTATGAACTTGGACCATCATCTTTGTTGGGCTTTTGGGCTTTAGTTTCATACATTTGGACTAGCCCAAGTTTTTTGTTCTTTTAAGTAAACGTTGTATCTTAAATTAATACAACGTAACTCCAAAATGAAACATCACAACCTTTGGCAAGCCACCTTTTCATTTTCTATAAATAGTTGGCCAACTAAACCATTTTCTTCATTCATTTTTAAAAAAGCATTAAAATTATAAGAGAGAGATAGAAAGAAGCAGCATTATTAAGTTCGTTGAAATTCTTAAGAATTCGTGTGTCAGTTTCTTTTGAATAGTTTTGTCGTTGTATCCTGGAGGTTGAAGCCAACAAACGTAAGACACCTGTACGTGGCCTAAAATACCTTAAAGACATCGGATCCAATCCGAGCCTCGACAAGTAAAGTTATTTAATTATTTACTTTTATTTTATTTCTGCATTACTTTCTATATTGTTTTACTGGTTTATACAAACACAACACAACACAATCAATCGAGAGGCCTTAGTTCTTTGAGAAAAGAGGGATCTTCAAAGTCAAACCCACTTTTAGGGTTAACGATGAATATAAGAACATTGCAATTCTCATGAAATCTTTTCTTTAGGATCTCAAAACGACATTTGAAGGTAATGATACTCATGATCCTATGGATCTTATTGATGGCTCCATTTTACAAATGAATAAAAAACTCTAAAAAAGAGAGAGAAACAATTGATAAAATCAATAAAGATGTTGCTGCCTACAGTGGCTTGGTGGCATCCTAAATGTAGCGGTCAAGAAAGTCAACTGCCCATGGGTTTGTGAGATTGCCCAACGCGATATCTTAACCCTTAATCATACGAAATTCCTGGAACCATCAAAGGCTTGGAAACACCTTGAAGTCCATACCCTACAGGAGATATGTTATAAACACAATAAAATGTATACTTCTTCTTTGAAACTACGAACAATGATATTGTATTCACCTTTATATTATCTACACTTTAGAGCCCAATGTGACTAGTAGGGGTGGGGGGTGGGCGGGTTAGCCCTTCCAGCTAAATCTGATCTAAACATAGAAGTTATAAATTCATGTGATAATTATATTAATTGTACAATTTCAAATGAAGATAAGTTAGTCTTCAAAACCACTTATGTGTATGCGTCTTCCTATGAGAAACTCAAAGGATATATTATTAATAAAATTAGTACATTTTAGGAAATTAATATGCCTTAGAACTTACTAGGTAATTTCAATATTATCATATACATCACTGAAAAGTTAGGAGGAAATAATATTAAAAAAATACCATGAAAACTTTTAACAAGTTTATAAATCATGATAGCCTTGAAATAACCCCTTTGACATGGGTGTATTTTCATCTGGGAAAACAAAAGCTTTGGGGATAACCTTATAAAAGATAACTTGGACAGATCCTTGCATATGGTCCCCTATGTATCCAATGGATTGGGTAACTATGTTGCAAGCCATTCTCTAACCACTCTCCACTTGTTCTCCACATGGGCAAGCAAATTAATAAAAATAAAATAAGTTTCTAATTTGAATCTTTCTAGACACTTGAAAATGATTGTCTCAATATTATTAAAGAAGTTTGGAATAATCTTAAGAACATGATAGGAACCCTTATTGTTGTATTCAATGACAAACTCAAGAATAATAGTATATTGCTCTACATTTGGAATAAAAAAAATCAACACCACTAGGAAGAAAATTGATCATCTGATTGTGGAAATATTATTTTTATATAATAAAAAACCTCTTGATAAAGAATGGGATAAGTATACCTTCATAGTCAAAGGTCTTGAAGAGAATTGGAATAAAAAGGAATCATATGGGAAAGTGTTATCTTCATAAGTGTGATATAAATTAACACAAAGAAGTTGCTCCCTGTAAGTATACGTGTCACCAAGTAATATAAATAGTAAGTAAATCGTCACCACATGGCTAGATGATTAATAGAAGACTTAGTTGTGGGTTTAGTAAAACCTTGTTGAAACAAAAGACTGGAAAAAGTTATAAGTTTTTTTTTATTTCTAATTAATAAGTTAAGACAACTATAATTATGATTAAGTAAAATCAAATTAAATTGAGGAAGTTTTATGAATGAGAAAGAGATAATTCGAGAATTTCTAGTAATTCTTGTTAGACACGATTTATGCTTTTCTTGTTTTAAAGGAAAAAATGGTATTTAATCACTAATCAGGATTCAACTATCCTCTTAAATACCTGTTAGATAGATTAGGGGTTTTTACTGGTACTCTAACGACCTATGTCGAGTGACATTACAAAGTATTAGGGCAAACAAAATGTGACCCTATTGGCTATTTGATTGGTCAAGACCTCTAGGTTCACCAACAGACATCAAACAAATATAAACTATTTTCCACAACCCAACCCCATGTCGGATGATAGTTAAGTTTTTATACCAACCTATTAATTTTCTAAAATAAGAGATTCACACAACAAACAAATTTATGTTCAATGGAAATAACACAATTTCATTTAAACCTAAAATCCTAAATTATAGAAAAGCAGTAAATCATGATCTAGGTTCTATACCCTTACAGTTCTAAACTTAATAGTAATTTAGCTCATAATGAAATAGAAGAAAGCAAAACAAAGAAAATACATAATTTAAGAAAGAATTGCATTAATTAAAGAAATAAGTGTTGTTTTTCAAAAAAAAAAAAAAAATTAAAACAAAAGTGTTGTTTTTCAACTCCTTGCCTCTTTCCCTTAATCCAAGCCTTCCTCGGATTTCTAATATTGATAAGTGGTATGTTTTGCTGGTCAAAAGGAGTATATATAGGCTCCAAAAAACATTTTAACTCATACGAGCCAACTTAAGTGAGACTTAAGAGGGTCGTTAGACTCTTCTAAATCTAGACAACTTTAGGTCACTTTAGTAAAGATAGCATAACTTTCACGTCTCACCTCGTAATTGGACGCCATTTTAACTAAGTTTACTAGACTCTGAGATCTACCTTATATGTCATCTATATCAGTACCAATTCTTTGCTATAATTTTTCAGGTCGACTAAAGCATTTTGTCAAGACTTCTTGGTAAGCTTTATCTGGACTTCTTGGCGCCTTTTGTGTCTTGACCAGGGTTCCTTCTTCACTTTTTAACCACTTAGCTTCCTCTTGCGTTCCAATAGCATCCATTTTTGTAGAAGTTTCACACTATAACACACAAATTACCTACAAAATGCTCCATATATATACATATAATCCAAGATTAGACCATCAGATGGTAACATATCAAATATAAGGGATAAATCCCACAATTATGCACTAACCCGTTATCAATGATGTTCCGATACTATATTAATTTATACAAAAGGTGAGACATTAAGATCCCCAACTCAAGATTTTTTTCGTCCTGACAAAATAAGTACTAATCTAAGGTCTCAAGTCCCCCAAAAAGTCCATAGGAGCAAGCAAGTAATAATCCCAAAACAATGTACAATTCCAATAATAATGAGTTCAGCAATGCACAAAGGGACTAAAATACCTCGCTCAAAGTGGTGGCTACAGGCTGATCCTCGATCCTTCCATGACGTTTAATGATTTACTTACTAACTTCTTTTCCGCTCAGTCATCACTTAATCGCATAACTAAGAACCTCAAGGTTTTTTTGGTTGTAGTGTGGCTTAGCTTCGGTATGAGTGAAATTTTGGCTCTCTCCTCACTTAACATAGTAACTAATCGCATAAGAGTTTGAGTTTACGCTCATAGATGTACACACTCATCCCCTTTTTAATGTATCAACCTTTAGCATCCCCAATTTTTCCAGAAACCCTTTCTCGTTTTTTTATTTTCAACAAATTCACTTGTCAAATTCCTTAATTTTTTATTTTTTTTCACATAAAAAATGAATCTTGTATTTTATGTAAAAATTCATGTTGATTTTTTTTCATTAAAAATAATTAAAAATGACGATAAGAGTAGTTGTAATATAAATTTAATCTTTTACACTAAATCAAAAAATATATTCCTTAATTTATGATTAAGTAGACAATAAATTCTACTTCTTATTCTTTGAGAACAAAAATTTGTGAATTTATTATTAAGTTGGTGTTTTTCTATTTTAATATTGATTTTAATATTATCGTAATAAATATTTGAAAACATAAAAAGATATAAATTAGTAGAAATAGAGGGACTCAAATTAAGTTATAAATAAAGTTAGAATGGAGAATTTTAAAAAAATAAAGATTCTGTTGAAAATAAAAATATTTTAAGAAGTTCAAAATCAAGGAAAAAAAGCAACAAGATAGATCAATAAACTCATATAAATCGGCAACAACAAACACAAGAATCTGTACCATCGAAGACAGAAGATATAATTTTTACATGTGATACTTCTTTCAATACTAAATATGAACCCACGGGAATAGGAATTTTACAGGAAAACCGTAGGACAGGTGAAGTAAGAGAAACCAAAACAGCCGTTAGATGCAACAGAATTCTGGAAGAGGAAGCGTTAGCAATACTGGAAGCAGTAAATCAAAGCAAGGAGTACAAGGAGTGTACGAAGAATATCTATTATGATAACCTTAATCTAATATAAGGTATTAGGCGGGTGTTAATGGTAAGATGGACTATTCAATCAATCATCCGTCAAAATCCTACAGAGAATGGAAGAATCAAGACCGCTATCCTTTCGGTACTTACCGCGAAGGATGAACAGTCATACAAATCGTCTTGCGAAATACGCTAGACACGGAGTAACAGTGGACAGGATATTTTGTTTGACCTGAACGATAACTTCACAAGAATGGGCATAGGATGAACGGTAACGGAAGATTAGCGTAATCTTGTCCAAGAAAAATGTTTGACTTCATATTTTACTTTTTTCTATAAAAAAACTATCAAACTTAGTCTAATACAGCTAATGGAGATCGATAGATAGCAAGGCTAATGATTAGCATAAAAAAGTACGATGACTTAGACAAAGAGATTTTTAATCACATCACAGTTCACATGTAAATGTACGTTCATGTTCCTATATACACAAGTAGAAATATTTCGTTCACCAAAAGATCTTTCAATCGTCTACGAAGTCAATAACACCATTAATATACTCATGTGCATGGTGTATACCGTCATAATTAATCTACGTAGATGAGAATTTTGGGTTCCAAGTTATGTAAGTAAATATATACGTTAGTTCTAGAGAAGGCGACTGCCCTTTATGAGTTAGGTACATATTGCATGTTAAATATTAGCAATTGGTTTGGCAACTTTGTAGAGTCTAACGGAACCATTACTCAACTGTCGATGTCCTAAGTCCAAAGCCATCACTGAAAATGAAATTAAACCACCTCTATACTTGAAATCGACCTTAAACATACGGCACATGCAACAGGGCGAGCTAGCACCAAGTCGGCCACTTTTATAAGAAAACACATAAAAAAGAAAAATTCGCTTTTAATAACTAAACATGTTTCTTTTATTGGACCGTATGTGCAAGCATTATGCTAAAGATCTTTAATAATTAGATATCATACGGATAAATTTTAACTATAATACTGTACTGCTTATTTTGTTTGAACTTTTCATTTAATATGGTCTTCAATTTCATTATATTATTGACCGACACCCGTCGATCTTTTTCTTTTTTGTTCGAACCCATTGATCGAAAACTTAACATTACGCTATCAAGTCAATAAGATGCCATTAAATTCAATGTCCACACCTATCTATAATGTGGGATGGATCCTTAACGAGTCCCACATATTCATTTAGAGGAATATATACATTTTTAGGCCTAAAATTCAAAAAAGAGAATTTTAAGGGCCCAGATTCTTTTTATATTTTTTAAGGGCTTAACTAGATTTTTTGGCTGGTTAGGGTCTCGTTTTAGGGGGTTCGCACCCGCTGTTTTTTGATTTTTTGGGGGTAGATCCCCCTATTTTATTTTTTAGGGGGTACACGACCACCGTTATTTAAATTAAGTCCATTTTTTAGTTAAGTCCATATTGTCCATATTGTCCAAATATCACATTACCCCCTAAAATTACCACATTAACCCCTCTAAACCACCACATTACCCCACTAATTTTTCATTTTACCCCCTAAAATATCACAATACCCCCTAAAAAACATGTTTACACTCTAAATTTTACCCCCTAAATTAGCAAAACGGGGGTATATACCCTCTAAATATCTAAATCTGCCAAAAGCTCCCCTGCAAAAATAATTTTAAAAAAAAATAAAAACCTAATGAAAAAAACAGATCTGATGTCGATGGGGGTGTTAAGTAGTGTTTGGCTCGTCGTCGTCGTGGTGGTGGTGGCGCTTCGTGCGTTTGGCTCGTCGTGGAGGGTGGTGGTGGGGCTCGGAGTGAAGACAAGTAGGTGGTTGAGGTGGGAAAAGTGAGACCTGGTGGTTCGTGGATCGTGGTGGCCTGGTGGGGTCCTAGTTCGCAGTGGTGGCGCCTCTAGTTGGTGGTTTGGTTCGTCATGGTGGTGGGGTGGGTGCAGGTGACGCGTGGTGGTGGTGGGGTGGGTGCAGGTGACGCGTGTGGTGGTGCTGTGTTCACGCGTGGTGGCCTGGTCGTTGGTGGATCTCGAAGGTCGAAGGTCACAGGGAGAGAAGCAGATGGGGGGGCTGCGACGGTGGATCTGGAGGTGGGGCTGCGAACGGAGGTGGGGGCGGCGACGGGCTCGTGGATCTCGACGGTGGTGCAAGGTGGATCTGGAGGTGGGGCTGCGAACGGAGGTAGGCGCTGCGAACGGAGGTGAGGGCTGCGAACGGAGATGACGGCGTGAAGAAGGCGGTGGTGATGGTGTTGCTGTGATGAAGGTTGGTGCTGGTGGCCTGGAGCAGTGAGGGGAGCGGGGTTTTTGTGTGGGTGGGTTTCACGGGATGCTGCAATTAGGTCGAAAGAGGGAGGAGGGGGGTTATATGGGTTTTTTCTAGTTGGTTTCTAATTGGACTGGTTCATTTCTAATGGGGGCCCTTTTTTATAAAACCCTAGTTGTAATAGGCCATAAAACCTCTTTTACCCATTCATTTAATAGACATATTAATGAAAAAAAATAAAATACATAAGAAAATCTTTGTTTGAATAGAATTCAATTACAAAATTTGCAAACAGTTTTTGCAATCTATTTTAACTAGAGTAAATAGCACTTTTGCCCCCTGTGTTTATACGCGATTGACAGGTTGCCCCCTAAGTCTTAAAATGCGCCTCGTTGCCCCCTAAGAGTTACTTTTGTGCCCCGTTACCCCCTGAGTGCGTTTTCCGTCCATTTTCTCCGTTAAATATGACATGGCAATTCCATGTCACAATTTTTTTTTAATCCTGATACTAATTAAGTGTTTAATTAAGTTAACCCTTATTTTTTACAAGGGCAAGATGGGGAATTCATTAATGCCTATCATATATATACCCCCAAAAAACAAAACAAATTAACTAAACAAAATCGAAAATCAAAAGGAGAAGACGGGTTCGGTTTGGGGAAGAACATGACGAACACCAAAACCCTAACTTTCTACAGTAATTCGCGTCGAAACCTCCCAATACCTTCAACGTTGATGTCGATGTCGTCCCTTCAAGCCGATAGTGTGGGTTCTTCCTACTCTAGCTCTCGAGTCCTGTATTGCAGATGCAAGAAATTAGCAAGGTTTCACACCTCTTGGACATATGCGAATCCTGGTAGGAGGTTTTATAGGTGCATGTATTGGGGGTGTTCAATGGATTGCAATTTCTTCATGTGGTTGGATGAGCCATTGGGGGAAAGTGCTAGTTCGATAATTCGAGGGCTTCTGTATAAAGATACCAATCACTGTCTTGAAAAAGATGCAATGGAGACGAAAATGAACTTGTTGGCCTCTGATTTCGAAGAAATGATGCAGTTAGAGAAAAAAGCGTGTGAAGCTTGGAAGCTCGAATCTGCAAAAGTCAATGAACTGAACACACAGTTGACTTCGATGGCCAAGGATTTGGTTGAATTGCAAGAAAAATAAGAAGTTGCCTCAAAAGATTTGAAATTTGAGCGTGTGAAAGTAACTGTGTTAGAGCATGAGGTGCAACGTCTTAACATATCGATGACCACTGTAACTCGAGAAAACAAGATTCTGAAATGGACTTGCCTCATGATCATATTCTTCTTCCTCTCCATTTTGTCTGGTTTCAGTCATTCAAAGTATTAGAATATTGTTGTTGAAGTTGTATTTTGGTGTAGCTTGATAGATGTAGCAGGTGGTTGCAGTTGTTGGTGTTTTGTGTTTGTTTTATCAGGTTGTTGAAGTTCTAAATTTGGTGTACTATGTTAGTTTTAAGCTTTGTTTGTACTTGACTATTTTGGTTTAACTTAACTATTTTGGTTTTACTTGAATTGGAATATGAAGTTTTTGCTGTTTGTTTAAGTTGTGTTTTACTGTGCAATGAATAAAGTATAGATACAAACACTTAATGGACAATAGAATCTAGTGCAATCTCAATAAAGTAGATAAAGATAACAATAAAGTGCTGGAATTACATAGACCATAGCAAAAAATAAATATTCAAAGCATCCACTTGTGCACTAACATACAAAACACCACAGCCTTTATATCCCTGCAATTAAGGCCTTACCAACAAAAAAAAACAGTATTTAAATACCACCTCCACCACATACTAGAAGTCTTTAACAACTACAACCTTGCTGGTTCAAGATCTACTTTTACACAAAACAATTGTCATAAAACACAGAAACATAAAAAACACAAATCTGCAGAATTCTTCAATCCTTCAATCTTTAGCTTCTTTCCCAGGTTTTACTGAAGAACTAGTGGCTGCTTTTCTCAAACGAAGTGCTTCTGCAATAGTTACATATTTTGGATCACCCTCCCTCATTACCATCCCCTGTTTATGCTGGATTACGCGCCTCTTTTTCTCTGGTTGGCTATTGTTTCCTTCCTGGTAGAATGGTAAAAAAGAAGTTAAACATTTTGTAGTATGTAATGGTGTTAAAAAGTCAACAACTTACTAACCTCAGGTAAACTCCTTTTTGAACCTGATTGTGCTGGTGGTTTATCATGTTTGAACCTCACCTAAATGGTAAACAAATAAAAGCATTCAATAATGGTATCTGCAGATGGACTTTTTAGCAAAGTTTTGTAGATCCAGGGGGCATTTAGTCACTAAAATAAAAGTCTAAGGGATACTTAGTCAAAAGTAAATATACTTACCCCTGGGATATCCCTTAATGAAATCTTCTTTTTTTGCTTAAGGGGGGCTTTCTCCTTTGGTTTGTCTATGCTAATCTGCTCACTTGTTTTCTCATTTTCATTTGTTTGTGCATCATCAGCATTTTTATTCTTCGCTTTTTCCAACAATTCTGTCAACTTTTCCATCTTCACCTTCTGCACTCACAAAATAATATAGGGGGTAAGTAGACAAAATATAAAACTTTATAGGCGGTAAGTAGACAGTACATAAAACTTTATAGGGGGTAAGTAGACAGTATATAAAACTTTATAGGGGGTATAAGTACTAACCTTTAAAATTGATTTAGATGGAATAGTAGTATTTTGTTTTTGCTTCCCAGATTCATCAACCTGTAATCAATATTCACACAATAAAAACTTATAAAATTAAACCAATGCAAAGAATATTTTATATTTTAATAGTACTGACCTCTAATGGTGATGTAGGAGCAACAGAAGTATTTCCCTTTTGTGTCCCTGATTCATCATCCTCTAAAGATATAGGCATTGTGCTTGAACCTCCTGAAATTGTCTTCAATCCTTGATCCTTAATTCTACTGCTTTGCCGTGTTGGTTTTTCCACTGTTTGTTCTGGTATGCGCATCTTTGGTCTGGATTTAGGGGGTGAATTAACTACTGGCTCATTTGATCTTTGTATTGGAAAGCGCATCTTTTGTCTGGATCTAGGGGTGAATTAACAACTGACTCCTTTGATGTTTGTCCTGGTAAGCGCATCTTTGGTCTGGAAATAGGGGTGAACTAACACCTGCTCCTGCGAATTTTGTCCTGGTATGCGCATCTTTGGTCTGGAAATAGGGGGTGAAGTAACATCTGGCTCATTTGATCTCTGTCCTGGTAGGCGCGTCTTTGGTTTTGACACACCGGGTGTTTTAGCAATTGGTTCTTTATCTTTTTTCCGAGGTATGCGCATCTTTGGTTTTGAAACACTGGGTGTTTTATCAATTGGCTCTTTCTCTTTGTCTTTCTTACCAACTGGACTTTTTGTTGTAACAGTAATATTTTCAAGTTCAGTTGGAGTACATTGGGGGTTACAAGGAGCAGATGGTTGGACTTCTAACTCATCAAACATTTTGTTAATCATCTCATCTGGAGTCTCATCCACAATTGCATTAGCACCAACACCCCTACCCTCAGCTCCACCATCTTCCATAACTTCATTATCACCAACACCCCTACCCTCAGCTACACCATCTTCCATAACTTCATTAGCACCAACTTCGTGTTGTTGAATATCCTCTAATCCAACTGTTTCATGATCTGTAGCACTTACATTTGCCTTACATGACCTCTTGTTATGGCCCTCTCCCTTGCAAATTGCACATTTATGTGAAGTACCTTTACTACCAGCTATTGAACACCCTCAGAGGTGCGTTCTTTCCTCCACTTTTTAACTTGATCCTCATCTACCTCCTTAGTTCTAGCCCTTTTAGGTCTTCCAACCAACTTAAAAGCTACTGGAGGTTCTACACTTACAGGCCTTGTACTAGGCCACATCGATGGTCCATTTATAGGGTAAATCATGGGTGTATAAGCCTTCATATACGTCACCTTTGAGTAGCATTCATGGACATACTTTTCTGGGTCTTTACCTATGTATTGAATACTCGCTATGGCATGAAAAAAAGGTACCCCAGATAGCTCCCACCTCCTGCAGGGACAAATATTTGTATCCAAATCTACCGCATATGAATCTGTTCCCAGGTTCCTTACTTCAAATTTCATTTCACCACAAAACACTGCATGCCACTTTCCACTATGTGTTTTACCTTTATTCACCAACTTTCTAACCTTAGGACATAAGTCACCTTCGTATGTAGACATCCAGGCTCTCTTAGACTGAAGCCTTTCCAAACTATACATCCTTAGACCCTCTCGTATGAGGATGATAGACTTGTCCCTGTGCAAAATGTCGTTTAATGTTAGTTGTGTAGGCGATATGAAAGTAATATAGGGGGGAAGTAGTCATTATCTAAAACGAAGTAGGGGGTAAGTAGTCAATATGTAAAACTTTAAAGGGGTACGTAGTCACTATGCATTTTTATAGGGGGTAAATAGTCATAAATCATAACTTTATAGGGGGTATATAGTCATAAATCATAACATTATAAGGGGTAAGTACGCAACATATAAAATTTTATAGGGGTTAAGTCTTCATAATACCTGACTTTTTTATGGCATTGTTATAGCTTTCACAGATGTTGTTAAGTAGAAGATCACATTTTGTAACAGTACTAAAATGAGACCTTGTCCATGTCTTGGGATCTAAATTAGATATCCAATTGAAAGCATCCTCATTCATGTTTTTTATCTCATCCATTACTTCATTAAAAATGTATTGTGTGGGGGCCCTTGCAGCTTCCCATACTTTGTCTTTTAAGGCCAATCCAGGATGTTTGATTTTGAAATTATTATAGAGATGTCTTACACAATTCCTATGTTCAATATCAGGAAGCATGTCACTCATCACCTGAAGCAAACCCTATACACACATACAAATAAAAAAAAGGTTAGTAATCTTAACAAAACTAGTTAATTAAGCCACTTAAAGATAACCAACCTTTTGTCTATCTGATATGAAAGTCCATTCTTCTTGAGTACTTATACCAAGATCTTGTATCAACAAGTTAAAAAACCATCTCCAAGAATTGCTATCTTCTTTCTCAGCTATACAGTACACAATTGGGAATATACAATTGCTCCCATCAATACCAACTGTTGTCAAAATTACACCTGGATGTGGACCTTTCAAGTGACATCCATCAACCCCAACAACCTTTATACAACCCTCTAAGCAAACATAAATTCTCTAAAATCTTTCTACCCCAGTTACCTCATCACTAGTAGTTTCAATTACTACAGTACTCCCAGGGTTACTTCTTCTTAATTCTGCTGCATAATCAAAAAGTTTTTTGTATTGATCCTTGTATTCAGCCTCAATCATGCTTTTTGCAGACTTATATGCCCTGTAGCATGTTCTGGTACTAACATTAACTGAATATTCCCGATGCACTAACTGCTGAAAGTCACTCACATTACTGTAGAGGTTCAATCTTATCATATCTTTAAAAGTAGTTGCCAAGAACTTTGCAGTAACATGTTTATGGTTTAGGTTTTTACCACAACTATGTTTATTACATAAACTCATTATCACCAGCCCACCAACCTTTTCTTTATGAGATGCATATAGAAACCAACCACATCCTGCTCCTTTGCAAACAACTCTAATTCGATTCCAATCGTTCTTCACAAACTTAATGTTGACCACCTTTCTTATAGCATGTGTTCTTACTGCTTGTCTTAGATCAGTGGCATTCACAAAAGTCAATCCCAAGACAAATCTAGGCTTCTGCATATCAATACTGGGCTTAAATAGGGGGTATTTCATCTTTTTCTTGCGCAAATTTTGTTTTTTGCCTTCTTCAACTGTACCAGATGAATCACTAGCTGTACTCAAATGTTCAGAATCTTGTATGTACTCATCAGAATCTGTCCCACCAGCACGCTCATCACTATCGCCTTCAGAAGCATCGGCATCATCATTTTCCACATTCACTCTATCCCCTTCCACATCCGCGTCAATAAATATATTATAATCCTGGTCGTCGTCACCCTCCCTCAAATCGATGTCACTATCAATTATATAATCATCATCAGTGGTTGATTCTTCATCCACACCTTCATCAGCTTCAAACACCTTCTTTTTCTTTTGAGAACTACTGGTCCTACCACCGTTGTTGTAACTCTCTGGCTTGGTACCACTAGGGCCTACTCCATCTAATTTTGTTCTTTTTATACTAGCCCTAGTCCTTTTCTTTTTATCTACTTTTTCTGTTGTCTTTACTTGTGAACTAGTATGTTTCTTCTGATGTTGTATACCCAACTTCGTCTTCTTTATGACATTAGCAAGTATCTCATTATCACTGAATTCATCATCCACATCCTCCTCACCATCACGTATAGTAAAATCACTGTCTGAGTCCTCAATGTCACTGATGTCACCATCTACATCCTCTTCACCATCAGGTTCCTTAAAAACACTGTCTGAGTCATCGGTTAGGTCTTCATCGATAAGCCTGAAGGCCTCAATGGTGATTTATCTTTGGAACTCCTCTTATTCACATTATCTTCGGTCATCAAAGCCTTCAACACTTTATCCAACATATCATTAACTGACTTCTCCTTCTCTCCTATATCAGAGAGTTGTTCTTCCAAACTGTCATTCACTTCCTTCTCTTTAACTTGTGTGCTTTGCTCTTCACAAACAACCTAAAACATAACATGAAATATTTAGGGGGTGATTTGTCAATCATATGAAAACGTAAGGGGTACACTGTCAAACAACTGTGTACCTTTGTCTTTTCTTGTTCAACAATGCCTTCATCCACAATGTTCCCCACCTGCGGTTGATCATTATTATCTTCCATGTTCCTTTCAGGCCCTTCCTTGCAATTCTGGACTAGTTCTTCGTTGTTACCTTCAGTAATGTTTACTACATGTGTGCTTTGCTGTTCACAAACAACCTGAAACATAACATGAAATATTTAGGGGTGGATTTGTCAATCATATGAAATAGTAAGGGGTAAACTGTCAAACAACTGTGTACCTTTGTCTTTGCTTGTTCATCAATGCCTTCAACCACAATCTTCTCCCCCTGTGGTTGATCATTATTATCTTCCAAGTTCCATTCAGGCCCTTCCTTGCAATTCTGGACTACTTCTTCAACATTTTTATCATCCACATTCGTAGGGACTTCATCACGAGTCTGAACTACTTCTTCACCATCACGTACTTCCTCTTTTTCACCTTCATTTACGTTTAAAACAGGTGTGCTTTGCTCTTCGCAAACAACCTAAAACGTTGAAAGAAGTATACAGTTAAATAAATGAAAATCAGGGGGGGTGATTTGTCAATCAGATGACATGATAAGGGGTAAACTGTCAAATGACTTTCTACCTTTAAACCTTCTTCTACAACTTTGCTTTCTTCTACGCTTTCCACATCAGGCCTTTCATTACAGTTTTGAACTAATTCTTGTTCCTAAACTTCTATTGGATTAACACTATCTTCTTCTCGCTGCTGAACTATTTCTTCATCCTTATTCCACGTTAATAACATAGGCATGAAAATGGGAGTTTGAATTTCTTGGGCATCATGAACTAGGGGATTATTAACAACATACAGGTCCACATTGTTCTCTACGATGCTACACATCTCCATACCTTTATCCTCGCTATCCAAACATACTAGACCATCAGGTAGTTTTTCTCCCAATTTCAAATAGTAAACATCCGAGTAACCTTTTACACCCAGTTTCGAAATAATCTTCTTAAGACCTGGTATACTAAAAGTGTCATATTGACAACCATCTATATACTCGATGCTTACTTCATGGTAATTACTCTTGTCTTCATCAAAAAACCCACCAAAGTGAATCTTTAGTGCAAATTTCTCTGTTAAACAATCAAATTTGAATAAATTAGTTACCAATTAGATTAGGAATCACATAATGGAAAAACGATTATCACACTATGGCTATGGTAACCGAATCCCGTAAAATCTGCTACTATTAGTAAGAAAACCCCTCACTCCACGCGTGATATTTATGTATGTTATACATTTAATACAAAACCCTATATTTTCGGGTTAAAAGATCTTAACCAACGAGCAAGGATTTAGAGTTAATAAATAAACACACTTATTCCATTGAGTTAACGGCGCCATTGATTATCTTCAGAGCATAAGAACTTTGAATTTCTGGGTTCGGTCTTGGTGTTCGTCGTGTTCTTCCCAAAACCCGCGCTCCTTGGTCTTCTCCTTTTGATTTTTGATTTTGTTTAGTTAATTTGTTTTGTTTTTTGGGGGTATATACATGATAGGCATTAATGAATTCCTTATCTTGCCCTTGAAAAAATAAGGGTTAACTTAATTAAACACTTAATTAGTATCAGGATTAAAAAATAAAATTGTGACATGGAATTGCCACGTCATATTTAACGGAGAAAATGGACAGAAAACGCACTCAGGGAGTAACGGGGCACAAAAGTAACTCTTAGGGGGCAACGAGGCGCATTTTAAGACTTTAGGGGCAACCTGTCAATCGCGTATAAACTCAGGGGGCAAAAGTGTCATTTACTCTTTTAACTAATAGAAAAATTAGTAACATAATATAGAGGTGGATTCAGGATGTGGATATTAGAAAAGGGAAGAGGACGAAAAACTATCTAGGTTCGGGACGTGTACGAATTTTTGGCTTAGCAGGGTAGGTGGGATTTTTTTACTCGGAAGGAACGAAAAGTTGTTTTTATTAAAGCTTTTTCACTAATTAAATTTTTATTTACTATTTTATCATTGTATCCAGAGGATTGGGAAAGGCCCCAGGCCCGCCCTTGCAACATATGCTAAAATGAATGCCATATAACTTATACCAAACAATATAATTAGTTAGTATGTTCTTCTACAATTATTGTTCATGAATTTGGAGGCAAACATTAATAATCGTGTTTAGTAGTCGCTAGAGAATACATTTTCGCGACCGCCAAGTGGTCGACAGAGCTAAATGTCCAATTAAAGAATAAAATAAAAGGAACCTTCACCATCCAAAGAAGCTACCTCTAGCAACTATATAGTTGTCGCTAATGGTCTAACACTTTTGTCGATCACTTGTTTGGCCGAAAAAGTCACTATAAATTATCGATCGTCGTTACTTCTCGTTATATCCACCTTCTTAGTGGTTGCTAGTGGTCCAATACTTTTACCGACCACTTAATTGGACGGAAAAAGACCCAACAAAATGATTGGCGTGCCAGACTTGCCCACCTATTTTAATTTCATATCTTTATCGACCACTTGGTTTACCTCTAGCAACTAAAACATTATAAAATCGAACAACAGATTCCTAATCCATTTCATCCATCTTAACTAAATTTCCTCCACTAGCCCCTACCCACAAATCTTTTCCTCCGAAGAAGCCTCTTAAGCCTCATCGACGTGAAGTTTTGTTCCTCAGCCCCAGCTACCGCACTCTTCACCGCCGTTGTTAAGTTTTCTTCTGTCATCCAAGCCTCTTCCACTACCCAAATTTCTCCCGCCGCCTCAACCTTCGACGAAGTAATCTTCCACCTCCACTTCTAAAATCAAGTAATCAATGTTCAATTTAGGTTTTTAATTTATATATATGCTTTATGTACATATAATTCTTTTATATTTATTTATTATTTGTCTGTACTATTATTCAATTTTTTAATGTTGATTTGAGTGTACTTTAAATTTTGAATGCTTAGTGTATTTGTTGTACAATGTTAGTGTAATTGGTGTAATTTAGAGAAATATCAAACAATAAGGGTGTTTTCAAAAAAATTAATATTAAAGGCAATTTATTTTGAAATTGTGAAAATTAGAGACTTGTAATTTTGTTTTACTGTATTTGTAATGGTTTATGTTAATTTTCAAAGTGTAAGGGGGTTATAGGTAAATGTAGATAGTTTGGGAGGCTAAATTTAATTTTCAAAAATTAAAAAAAAGGGGGGTTAAAGGTAATTTTTGAAAGTTATAGGGGAAGAGAGGTTATAGGTATTTTTTTGAAAGTTAGGGGGTTATAGGTAATGTAATTTTCAAAAGTTTAAGGAGAGGGGGTTTTAGGTCTTTTTAGAAAGTTTAAAGTGGTTATAGGTAAACTTTTGAAAGTCTAAGTGGGGTAAAAGGTAAAATGTCGATAGTTTGGCGGTTAAATATAATTTTTGAAAGTTTAAGGAGAGAGGGCTAAAGGTAATTTTTGAAAGTTTAAAGGGGTTATTGGTAAATGAAGATAATTTGGGGAGGGGTTTAAATGTAATTTTCAAAAGTTTAAGGGGGTTAAAGGTAATTTTCAAAAGTTCAAGTGGAGCTATGGGTCAATTTCTAAAAGTTTAAGGGAGGGTATATTTTGGGGGGTTAAATGTAATTTCAAAACGTTTAAGGGGAAGGGGGTTAAAGGTAATTTTCAAAAGTTTTGGGGAGATAAATTGTTTTTGTGTAAAGTTCATAGAATTTGGAAACTTTGGGGGGAGGGGGGGTTAAAGTGTTATTTTCAAAACTTTGGTGGGAGAAGGGGGGTTGATTTTGAATTTTTTGAAAGTTGGGGATGTTAGAGTTAAGAATTTAAAAGTTTACGAGGAAGGAGTGGGTTAGTTAATGAGTAGATATTTTGGGAGGCTAAAGCTAACTTTTATAATGTTTGGGGGGTTCTATAAGTAGATATTTTGAAATTTTAGGTCCCTAAAAATAATTAAAGTACAATTAAACCCCTAAAATGTATTACAATCTACAAAATAGTCTCGATTATTTATTAAAATCATATGCAAGTCCATGAACTTAAATAAAATAACAATCAGTCCCGCAAGTTTAATAAAAACCAAAAGTAGTCCCTATAATTTACTAAAATTATAAATAAGTCCCTAGAAATAACTAAAAGTACAATGGAACCACTAAATTTTAATAAAATCTACAAAATAGGTATTACAATTTATTAAAATTATATGTAAGTCCATAGGGATTAAAATCCTCTCAATTAAGACTTTGACTGATTAATTAAGTGACAGATTATTATGGTTGAACTCGTGTCTAGACGATATGGTAGTGATAATGAGGGCACTAACCCACGTAGGAGGTCCTACCGTTCATGTATTAGGCTGTAATAGTCAAGGTAAAATGTAATTGGTTATTTTTTTAATTTACCGAGTATAAAAATTTGTTTATGTAATTGGTTATTTCTTTATTGAACATGGAACAAGATTGTAAAGAAGAGGGGTAATAGCATTCTATGGATGGTGGAGAAGGGTAAGGCAAAATATGGTGGAATGGTGCTAGTAGAATTTTGCAGGGAGGACGACGTGGAACCCCATTTGGGATACAACACACCACGTGGAACAAGTAACAGGGAACGCCATTCGAGATCATATTTTGAAACATCATTTCAAGTCTAATAGCCTCCTATAGATCAACATGAATATTATATAGGCTCACTTCGATGTAAATTATGTTTTCAGTTTTTTATTTGTCAAATTAAACTTTTTGGTAAATTTCCATCTTTTTGTAGCAATATTTTCCCGTGAAGGGTTGGAGAAATAGTCCCGACTGACCAAACATACAACTACCAATCCACTAAAAATGTTGTACTATATATAGTGATCAAAATGGAACAATACACAAAGATTTGCTCCGGAATAGTCAGCCTCTGAAGGCTATGAGTCCAAAAGAGTTTGAGTTTATGTTGCAGAAGAAAGATCGTATTATTGGCCGTTTATGGTGAAGTATTGTATTCCAAAAAAAAAAAAACAAGGACATTCTATTCTTTTCCTCAAGATCAAAACTCAAAAGTGGCTCTTTCTCCAGGTCTTGCGAAAATCCCTCTTTTTGGAAGACGGTCTGGTATGCAAAAACTCTTATCAAAGTTAAGGCTTTCTTTTGGAAGTTCTCAAATATTTCCATTTCATGTTGGGAGTATATTTTTAAGTGCAATTGTACCTCTTCCCCTCAGTGTCCATTTTGTAACCACCGCATTGAATTAGTGGATCACATTTTCCAAAAATGTTCCATTAGGGTGAAGATTTGGGATGGCCTTTTTTAAGCATACTGACTTTGAAAAATCTAATTTTTGGCAGATCAAAGAATGGTTTATAGAGGCCCTGGCTGTTGGGAAAGACTCTGGATGGGACCGGAAAACTCTATCAGCATAGATCCGCATGACCAATTAAAACATTTGGATAGCGAGGATGAAGTGTTTTTTTAAGGAACATCAAGGTTCTAAAAATTTATTATCATTTTAATTGATATCATAATGAAGTAAAACATGGGAGTTGACTGAAACATGTTTAGAAAAGCAGGACCACCAAATCAAGGAGCTTTGGAAAAGGATGTGAATACTATTTTGGTTGAACTTAACCCTCTTAATATTAATCTTCATATTTTTTGTGATACTGTCTTCTCATCAAACCTTGAACCTACGGGTGTTGCAATTATTGGTGAGGATGAGCATGGCGAGCAACTTTTTTATGATGGGGAAGGTTTTGGTGTAGTAGCCCCTTTGAAGGTGAGGTGGAAGCAGTGCATAAAACATGTGTGGAGACAAAAGTGCTCAAGGATATGTCGGTTGTGATTCACACAGATTGTCTTGGGATCACCCAAGACCTTTCTTCAAGATATGTGTCTAACTTGAGATATCAGTCTCTTATGCGTAGAACTAAATAATATTTACACTATAACTTATTTATTTCTATTAGGCATGTTCCTAAATATAGGAATATAGAGACATACATCGTAGTTAGGAGTTTCAGATGTAATTCCATTTTAAAAAATTGGTATACGGCTCCTATCAATGCTTTGACCAATATTTTGGTAGGTTTTAGTAACCGCTCAAATATCGGTTGGCCCTTCTTGTATTATTTTTTTTCTTTTAATACGATGCTTGTTGACTAAAACATATCTTGATATAATATAAATTCAAAAAATTACGTTGTCACAAATGTAAGAATAAATATTACATTCATCAAGTCAATCATTTATATGCCTAAATAATTAGGGTTCAAAGTACTTTATTTTCCTAACATCTACCAAGAAACCGTTAAATAAGTTGATATATTTTATTCAACTGATTACTGACATGTAAAGGTTTTGGCATATGCCTTTTATCTTTAACTAATAGTATCTCGATACTTTTAATTAGGTATGGAGATATATTTTTTAGGAAAGTATCTATTTTTAAACTATTATCTATTAAGTAAAAAAATGTAATTATTTTTTTCAAAAATATTATTTTTAGACCAAAGTTATTCAAATATACTATTTATAAACAATCAATATGATTTACTTTTACCTAGGTATTTGTTAATAAGTTAAGGCATGATTATATGTAAAAAGGAATTAAGCTACACATTCAATTCATGCGTTATGTGAACATATAGTTTTTCAAAAGTATTTACAGTTCTCAATTATTTTTGGAACACATTGGGATAGTAGTTATTTCACATAATATAAGAGACCAAAGGTCCAATTAAAACAAAATACTATACTTTGTTACAATTATATAAACGGTAGAAAGTGTGGTATGTACATCTTTTAAACAATAAATATATAATCCATAAATTGAGTTAGACTTTGAAGCTCAGAAACACGAGAAAAGGATAAATTTTGAGAAAACAAAGAGACTATTCACACAAAATTTTGCATTATTGAGGAAGTTCAATCTCTATCATACCTTCCAACAGATTCAACGGTACTCTAACATCAAATCATTAGCTAAATAATTTTACTTACATATAGTTACACTATAAATTATTGAAAACTAACATTTATATTTATACTCTAACAAAAAAAAATTACCTGAATTTTTTATTAATCCCACGAGTATTACGAATTCAATCACCTCTACACATCAAAGCTTGTACAATATCAATCTATTAAGATGATATATATGAATAGATAACTCTACACCAACACTAAATGTCGACCCTGATGCAACTGTAGTTATTGGGATCGCTAATATATCATAAGCTATCTTAAAAAAATTAATTAATTTGAGTTTGTTATCTTTCCACCAAACCAACGGGTGGAAATGAACTTCTTCAGACTCATTTACAATTAAAACATCTTCCTCCAAGTATATATCAGAATCAGATTTCACCGGCTGAATACTATCAACCCCTCTCACAAAGGTACCATACCTTGATTACCCCAAAACTACATGTGTTGTTATGGTCATAGATGTACCCGTACTAGAAGATGTAGAGTATTTTGTAGTTGCTGCTGTAGATAAGGCATTAATTGTATAAAACTGTACATATTCTTCATAAATCTGTCTCAAAGCATTTTTATAACTTATAGGTATTCACCTGCTTCATCTTCTGAGTAGATTTCAGAGAAAGAATATTTTACTAAAACTAACTTATCGAGGATCTAAAACTGCCCCAGATGCCATCAACAAATTACATACACTCTAATATTTATCAAATTTTGTATTCATTAATGTAGTCACTGTCTCAACATATTCTCTTGAATCGACTAATTTCTCATTGATAACTTCTTTGACTCTTTAAATCTTGGTGAGAAATTGGGTTGAAGTTGGATAGTCACTGTCCGATATATCTTTGGTCACTTTATTAAAAACTCTTAAAAATTGACATACAATTTGCATTTTTTCCCATTCATCATCCTTTAGAAGAAACTGATATCCCAAATCCCTTACTTTATATCTTTTAAAAACTTATTTAAATTCAAGTGCACATTCTAGCATTGCAAATATAGAATTCCAATGTGTGTCACAATCCAGTTTCAGTTTTTTTGGAGTTCAATTTACAATCTTTAGCAATGTCACTAAATTTATTGAAACGTGTCCCAAATTGGACCAGTAATTCACATTTATTCGGAGATTCAAAATAATGTCACCTATTTCTTTCAACCCATCTTGAATGACCAACTTCATTATATGTGATGTGCAACACACGTGATAAAACTTTCCATCAAATATCAGTTTTTCCTTCAACACAAAAGTACTTTTTAAAGTTCTCACATCTACATCATTATACCCTACATTTTACTGTTATAGATGCTATTTTATCTTCAATTCCCCATCCAAAAAAACACTTGTAAATTGCATCGGAAATAGAAACTCCGTCATATCGAGGTGGTAAATGAATAAAATTAAGAATGCGCTTGCGCAACTTCTACTCATGAACAAAGTGTCGCTTAACAACCATATACTTGATATCTTGACCCGATTTTCACATATATGTGGTAATATTGACCATGTCAAGAGATTTCATGTCATTTTAAAGCTTCTTCATCTCTATATTCTAAACACTCATAGATCCTCTTTCACCGTTGTACGAGATATTTTCTACCAATGAGTTTTAAAAACTCTCATAAAAGTGTTCAACAGTTCATGTTCCCTGTGGTTCTAGTGAAATTCGTGTACCTTTACCATGTGTGCGGCTGCAACTCTAACTTTTGTAGGGCCATACTTGAAATTTTCAATATGAGCGGCACCTTTATTTTCTTACGTAACAGAGAAAACCTTTTGTCATTTATCATATAGCTGGTGTTGTGTACAATTATCGATGTGTCTTAGCAAGTGGCTAGTTGTGCCTTATTTTCCATGGTTAGTAACATTTTACACCACATACACTTGACTTTCATCTCGCCATTAGCATTTTTCGCTTTAGTAAAGTTATTCCAAATTTTATAATTTCTCTTTCTTTTTTTCTTTTAAAATAGATTATCTTCATCTTCCACATTTTCTGCATTTTCCTCATTCATCACTGAATCTTCTATTACTGGAGATGCCACAGCTGTCGACTCATTAGGATGGTCAATAATCACAACTTCGGTGGACAATACTCTGAAAAATGTAATGACATTCTTTGGGGGGGGGGGTATTCAACTGAGAGTTTATAAGGTTCTTTTAGAGTTTTTAAAATCTATAGACTTTTAAGATTCTATTGACTATTTTAATTCTAGATTGATTTTTAGAGTCTTTTTAAAACTTTAATAGATTTTGACAGAGTCTAATGTATTTTATATCAGAATTTTCATAAACTTTTGTCATATTTAAATCTAATTTATGCAATTCTTTTTTCATTTATACACTATAAATCGACTTACTCAACAAAAAAGTATTATGTTGATTAATTTACAGAAACAAGAACATTATCTTATTTGAGACAAAAAAACAGAAGAAAGAATTGTCCAACATTGTCCAATAATTAAATAAAATGTATATGAGAGACACACAATCAATCATATTACTAATCTATATCGAGGTGGCTTTATAGTAAAAAAATCACTTTCTGCACTTTACTGAAATCCCATGCACATATAATATTTATAAAAGTAAATTAATTCCCCGCACAAGAAATACGGAACCCCTGTTCTTGGTCCTCTCATCTGGTTATTTTCTTCAGTTTCAGAGAAAAACTTGACTTATTTCTCCATACTAATCTATATAAACACTAGTTTGAATGAATTTATGTTACTCCATTTTTATCAATTTCAGTAACGATATCTGAGAATTATATCATATGTTATGAAACTGAAGCCCTATAAAAACTTGGTTACGTAGAACCTTAAAGTATAAGTTAAACAAAAATGGAATCTCTAGGTCCATTTCTATTGCAATAGTATTTTGTCTGCCATTCTTAGCTACTTATCACTATCAACATCATCATCATCATTAAACTTTTAACGAATGTCTTCACCATGTATGACACTAGGAAAATATGTTACATGATTTTGTTCGAAACCAGTCTTCTAACTCTTACTTTCCTATACTTCAAGCAAACATACGTAACCTTCGATTCAATTATTCCAATCTATAAAAACCATACTATATTATACACCCGAAAAGGCAGATCATGTTAGAGAATCGGTAATTTGTAGCAAAAAACATAAGCTACAAATTAGAGTACGAAGTTGTGGTCATGATTATGAAGGTTTATCATACTTAGCACCTAGAACCGTGTGGGTTGAAGCTGGTGCTACATTAGGTGAGCAATATTATTAAATTGCTCCTATAATAGGTGTTGGTGGTCATATTAGGTGTGGTGGACAAGGTAATTTGATGAGAAAATATGGTCTCGCAACTAATAGTGTCGAGGACGCCCTAATTGTAAAGGTCAACTGAAAGATTCTCGAGCGGAAAGCCATGAGAGAAAATGTCTTTTAGGCTGTTAGAGGTAGTGGTGTAACAAGTTTTAGAGTTATTATCTCATGAAAGCTAAAATAAGTAGAAGTTCCAGAAAAACTAACCGCGTTTCCAGATCCTAGAACATTAGAACAAGGTGCTGCAAAGCTAATTAAGAAATGACAAACAAAAGCATATGAATTTCCTAAGGATGTTTTCATGAGAATTATCCTATCGGGAAAAGATGATGATGGCACGCCAACAATATGTGCTGGATTTAACGAAATGCATCTGGGAAGTATTCAACAATGGAAAACGTTAATGCAAGAATTTTTTTTTGAAACTTACTCCGTCACTCCTAACACCGCCCACCACTACCACCGTAAACAGAGTGCATCAAAAATTATGATTGATCATAAAAATTTAATCCTTATGAACAAATATTAAAAACTAATATTATTAAACTAAAAGAATAGCAAATCATAAAACTTACTACTATCAATCAATAGTGAAAGAAAACCAAAAAATATAAACATAAAAGGGAAAAATTGGAGAAAAAAAACAAATAACCCTTGAAGCTTACAGTCGTTCATTTTACGTTGGGTTTGCTTGTTGGATGGATTTAATAAAATCTCAGCTTTTTCAATGAGATTTGTAGAGGAGTTTTTTATTTATACCTAAGCCGTAGACTCCTATAAAGTCAAATGACTTTAAGAATCCACAAACTTTTGAATACACCTAAATTTTAGAAGACATTTTAAATCTTAATTGAATACACCAAAATTTTAATAGATTTCCTAGAATCTCAGTTGGATATATCAAGATTTTAAAAGACTTTTTAAAATCTTAATTGAATACCTACATACTTTTAGAATCCAAAAAAATCATACGAACTCTTGATTGAATACACCTCCCTTAATTAAGACAATAAAATAAAAATATAAAGTTATTGAGATATAGTTCAACAAAGAGTAATGTTGGATATCACCTCAAATTGCATCGCCTTTATATCGCCCCTTATGTGGACCAATCATAAAAGAGAGAGAAAATGATAAATCAGGAAAGAGAAATCACATGATTGGTCCATTTAGAATCCACCTAGGAGGTGATATAAAGGCGATACAATTTGGGGTGATATCCAGCATTACTCTAAGCTTTCAAAACTTAAATGATTGAATATCACACTGAATCCAATCCAAATTTCGAGATATATGCGATGAATTTCGAGATATCTTACTAATAAACAAAGAGAATCTACTGACATGAGGAGAGAATGAAGATCTTAACAAGTCAGTCTTGGTAAAAAATGTTAGCGTTCATATGTGAGAGTGAGTTTGATTTTAATTTTCAGGGTTTGTGAATTTTTTTTTGACAAAATTTGGGTTTGTGTTTATGAATTATGTTAAATGTCATATATATTTAAACAAAATAAACAACGTGGTTTAGAATATGTATATTTGTCTAAAAAAATGTATATATTAATAATTTTTTTTAAAACAAAAAATTATGTTTTAATAAGTTCAATGAAATATTTAATGATCCATTAACAAGTCTCTTACGAGTCCTTAGCGGTCCCCCTAAACAAATCCTTAACGATCCCCATTAAAACGCCCTTACCAAACTGTTCACGAACTTATCGAGCAGAGTTTATACATGGTTGAGTTTGACTCGTTTAGTAAACAAACTTGCATTTCAAGTTTGAGTTTGGTTTGTTTAACCAAACACACAAGTTCAAACGAGCTCTTAAGAAACTCAAATTCATACCCTTGGTGAGAGTATCAGTTCATTTGTATCCCTATACACCACTACTGACCACGTCATGGTCAGTAAAATCTCTCGAAATGATGACTGTTTTTTGACTTGACACCTTTACCGATCATGTAATAGCGACCCACTTTTAGCGATCATAGTCTGTCGCTAAATTAAAAAACGGTCATTATCAACCGTTTATCTAAACTTTAGCAACAACATCAGCGGGTCGCTAAATAGTTTAGGTGTAGCCGTGATAATCTGTTTTAGAGTTTGATAATTATTCAATAGTTCAGACTAATCTAATTTTTTTAGCAGTGTAAAGGTTGTGCTATTTTCCAAGAAACAAATAATTTAAAAACCATCGTTTCTTTGAATTACTAGAACTGGATTGCAGTAAAATTGATGTTTAACATTTTTTGATAGAAAGAAAAAGATTATAGAGTAGTTGGCAGTTGAGGTAAAAAAATCACGCTATAATGTCAACAAGGTGAGTTTGATTGATATGCTACGTGGTCATGCTTGATCCGTGTGCTGATCAGACACAACAGCTGAGTAGTTAATGTATTCAACCATAATTACGGTGACAAATCGATTGACAATGATAACATCTCAACCTTCCCAGGTCCTAATCGATTCACGTCTACTGATTTTAAAATACAGTATGAACCCGTTTAACACTCTTTAATGTACTCATTTTCATTTAAAAAAAATAGAAAGAAAATAAAAGAGCTAATTGCGCAATAATTTCTATTTAAGCTCATTATGTTTCCACAATAATATCCAACAAAATCTGTTTAATACCATAAGTGTAGGTGGGTATTACATTTAAACACATTCTATTCTTCTTCAATCTTCATACCATCATTCATATATACATTATCTATTTTCCACTAACTATTTTCATTACAATGGGTACTCTTAAGATCAACCCTGAGATTGATAATGAATTTTCTCATTCCACAACCCCTCTAGACCCTGAAGAATTTAGAAGACAAGGTCATATGATTGTCGATTTTCTTGCTGATTATTACCAGAATATCGAAAAGTTCCCTGTTAGAAGCCAAGTCGAGCCTAATTATCTTAAAACTCGGTTACCAAAATCCGCTCCGTATGCTCCTGAACCTATAGAAAAAATCCTCCAGGATTTGGAGAAGGACATAATTCCAGGGCTTACACATTGGCAAAGTCCTAATTTCTTTGCTCATTTTCCAAGCTCCGCTAGTGTAGCGGGGTTTATAGGGGAAGTTCTTAGCGCAGGTTTTAATGTTGTCGGATTTAACTGGATTTCATCACCAGCTGCAACTGAGTTGGAAAATATTGTTATGGATTGGTTTGGTGAAACCCTAAAACTTCCAAGCTCATTCTTGTTTTCTGGTGGTGGTGGAGGTGTACTTCAAGGTACAACCTGTGAAGCAATGTTATGTACCATCACTGCTGCTAGAGATCAAAAGCTTAGAAGAATCGGAAGAGAAAACCTTGGAAAATTGGTTGTTTATGTATCGGATCAAACACATTTTTCACTCAAAAAAGCAACACAAATCGCGGGTATACATCCCGAGAATCTCCGAGTTATTCCAACGACAAAAAGTACTGATTTCGGGTTATCTCCTGAATCACTAAGCTCAGCTATAATTTCTGATATCGAAGCTGGTTTTATACCATTTTACTTGTGTGCCACAGTAGGCACCACCTCATCAAATGCTGTTGATCCATTAAAGCACCTTTGTGAAGTTGTTAAAGGTCATGATATATGGGTCCATGTTGATGCTGCATATGCAGGTACGTGGTTAAATACTTTAAATTAATTTAATGTACTATGAAATGGAACTATTCTATCTTCTAACCTAACCAAGTAACACCATGGGCCCGCTTTTGCAGGTAGTGCATGCATATGTCCAGAATTTCAGCATTTTCTAGAAGGGATCGAGGGTGCAAATTCAATAAGTCTCAATGCACACAAATGGTTTTTCACAAATCTTGATTGTTGTTGCTTATGGGTTAAAGATCCAAACGCGCTAATAAAAGCATTATCAACAAACCCGGAATGTTTAAGGAACAAAGCTACGGATTCGAAGCAAGTTGTGGATTATAAAGATTGGCAATTAACATTAAGCAGAAGGTTTAGAGCTTTGAAACTATGGCTTGTTTTTCGAAGCTATGGAGTTGCTAATCTAAGAAACTTCATCAGAAGCCATATAAAAATGGCGAAACATTTGGAGGAGCTGGTGAATTCGGACAAAAGATTTGAAATTATTGTCCCGAGAAACTTTGCTATGGTTTGTTTTAGGGTGTCACCTTCAGTGATTAGTAAAGAAGAAGATGTGAATGATTTTAACGCTAAGGTTTTGGAATCCATTAATGGATCTGGTCTTGCTTATATGACCCATGCTGTACTAGGAGGGGTTTACTTTATTCGGTTTAATATTGGTGGATCCCTTACAGATTATCGACATGTAGATGTGGCTTGGAAATTGATACAAGATCATACACAAGACCGTATAACTCGAGACGGAAAGAATAACTCGTAAAGTTCACTGAGAACTAGTCTTATGAAATTCTAAATATCCAAGTTATAATAATAAGAAAATAGAAGCTATATGGACAAGAAAAATATAGTTTCATATTATATTATTTAGTTGGTGGAGAGTTATTATTATATGTGTACTTTGAAAAGATTTCCCAAACATGTAACAAGACAACGTTATTCCTAGTAAATGGAAAATATACATAGATATAATATTTTAGTGTTCATTATGTTAGTGATTTTTTTCTTTTTTTCGTTTTGGTCGTTACTCTGCTTGTGAAATTTTCACTTTTTGTATGTATAAGTTTGACAAGAAAGGAGATGATTTACTACATATATATTAAGTTAATCAATAAAAATTGGTAGAGTTAGTTTAATTTCTGATCACTCTCAAATGCAACAGAGTATTCAATCAATTAAAATTGGTAGAGTTGGTTCACTTTTGTTAAAACTATAGAATAATCGGTATATATTGATATATGTATGGAGGGGATCTGAACAAGGAATGGGGCGGCGCTTCTTTGGGGAACAGTGTAGACACATGGCATTGGGTGAGTGAATCTGATACATTCATGTGTGTAGTAGTGCGGAAAGATTTGCAGATGGGATCGGAGCAGCCTGGTACACGAGCCAAAGTTCAGAATGGTGGCACCGTAAATTGGGAACTTATTTTTGCAGCAGCTATTTAGATTTTGTGGCAGGCCCGAAACAACAAGTCTCTCAGGATTTACCTTTACCGAATAAACAGCCATTATTGGATTAAGCATTATTCTATCGAGTTTGCCCAAGCATGGGGTAGATTGTACGGGACTAAGGCTGAAAATTTAACGTTTATGAGAATGTCAATCCAAGCAGAAATATTGGTAGAGCCGGGGGTGATCCGGTGGAGGAGGGTGGGTTGCGCCTAAATATTCTCCCCTCAAATATATTCTTGTATTCTTATATTTGAGGGGAGGAGGTTGGGTTGCAAAATGTGATTCAATTCCGTTCCAAAAAAATTCGGAAAAAATCAGAAGGTAAATAAGCATTTTCAAGTACAGAATTTTCAGAGTCGATAGGAAATCGAAATTTTCCATTCCAATTTTCAAGAAACTCGTTGTCGGTAGTGACGGAGGGGATAGCTTGGAGTAATTTCGACACTTGGTCCACTTGTGGTTTTTACCTTCGCTTGGAGAATTTTAATCCTTTTATCATTTTTTTTTACCTATTCATATTCATAAGTGAGGGAAAATAAAATCAACTTATTTCCACTATGTTTATTAACCTTTCCCCACAGAAAGCAACTCTCAATTGCACAGTCAAATACTCCTAAGAGTGTTTTCCACTGGAGCAGGTTATGAGTAATTTCATCTTTATAGCACATATCAGAAATATTGATATAATTCCACCATTCTTTATTATGATACTTTGTTACGCTGTCAATTCCATTTGTTTATACACCTTGGCAAAGTTGAAAAATGTCATCAACAACAAGACCTATTTGTCTTGGTCTCCGTTATAATTAAAAGATATATTCATGACAATTAGAGAGTGTGCATAAGATAGAAAAACATGTAAGTATAAAAATACATGTACATACACAAATAGTGTTTATGTCACTGTATTTGGTTTCTTGCTGCAACACAAACCTTCACTGTCGGATACTTAGTCGCCCCAACGTCATGGTTGACAATTTCGATTTCCCTGCTATAGTCAAAGTCACCACCTTCATACACTAATTGGATTCTCCACGATTCTACGTCTTCATAGTTAGCTACTTCAAGTAGACACCAATACTTAGGGTCATTCCAATCTTTGCGAGTTGCAAATTTGTCAATCGGTATGTATAGAATTACGCTATATTTTTCATCAGAATAACTATGAATTTTGTTATAGGGTATCATTGTCACTAGGCCATCTAATGCACAAACTCTATATCTGGGTCGCTTACAAAGTGAAAATATCACAAATCCTCGAAGTTTATCATTATACAAAGATGGAGATAGGATTACCGTTGCATGAGACCCTATATAATGGTCCATATAATTGTAAAATTGAATAGGTGGAAACAGAACTTGTAGTACTTCTTGCCTCGTGCATAATACTTCTACCAAAAATCTCTTCATATATGCATACAAACAAATCAATATGATATTCTTAGTTTCCATTTTATATAAAATTATGATTATAACACAGAGAAAGAGAAACATAAGAATAATGAATTACCCAATCCGATAGAACCAGATCATCAAAATATTTCTTGCAACCACCAAAGAATAACTTATGTAAGTTTTTATGTTTTTTGAGTATCTCTGTAATAATGGAAATCCCTGACCAAAGGGCCTGAAGAGAAGAAGGTAATTTGATCATTCTTTGTGGGAAAAAGACTTGATTGTTATCACTCAGATCTAATTCTTGTAATGAAGTAAAACAGCCCATGTGTTCGGGAAGTATTATATGTGCTATATGGCATTTCCTCATCTCAAGTTTCCGTAACAAGGGTAGACTCAATAAAAGAGTCAACATCCTCGAAGGATCATAATTTTCATCATCCTCTGCTCTTTTCCTTTTCAAGGAAGATGGAAGTGGAAGGCAACCATTCATGGTTATCTCTTGAAGGCTTGTAAGACGTCCTACCGAACATGGAAATTCTTTGATACGAATGAAATTTAACCGAAAAGTCCTTAAACAAATCATGTTGATATGAAATTCCGGAAGAATTTGTAACCCAACACAACCACTAAGATCGAGACTTTCAAGAGATTCCATCTCTATTCTTAGAAACTTCTCAAGTTTCTCACAACCACTCAAATCTAAATTAACTAGCTTCTTGTGAACGGCAATGAATGGAGGGACCTCCAACAACTTTACGCATTCAGATAGATTTAAGAACTCCAAGTTTGGCATACATGAAATATCTGGAAACATTTCTAGAGTTGGACTCCCACTCAAGTTAAGGTTAACAAGCCTTCTTGGTTGAAAATTTCCTGGTAAAGATATGAAGGGACATCTCATCCAACTAATCCACCGTAATGAATTAGGAAGATAATTAGGTGCTACCACAAGGTTGCTTCTTCTATGAACCTCGAGTAGCCTTAACCTGTTCATGTTTTTAAAGGTTCCTTCATTTAACTTGATTGTGTCATCGCTTGCGTCTTCATGTAATACCAAAGCTTCAATTTCTATAGTCCCCTGTAAATACACACGGTTGTAATAAATAACTAACAATGGTGTGTTATTTCAAAGAAATAAGGATAATTCCAAATTTCCAAGTAACAGATTAAAAATAATAGTTATAATATAATTTTTGTATACAAAATAACATATGTGATGTAATGTAAGTTTAAAGCAATCTTCAAATATATGATTAGACATTTAAAAGCTAATTACCGCAAAAATTTGTGAGCTATTGGATGGTAGGTATAAATCCTATAGATAAAGGTTCTACTTAATGAAATATATTTATGAATTAAAATATCAGTAAGTAATGAATTTAGTGAAGTAAACAATACTCTTGCAAGCCATCTCAAAAAGGAACATAATGAAAGACACGTTAATTAGCAAGCATTTTAATTTTGCTAGAGCTCTTACCGTGCCTTCCGATAACACATCAATTATGTCTTCAGAATCCCAGAGTCTACTGAATCTTTCAGGCTTCTTATTAGCTTTTTGGCGAATGATATTTCGACCCATTTCGTGAATCAGATCATGCATTTGAATTTCTCCTTCTGATTCAATATGTATGAGGGATTTGTCAATAAGATCACTAATGCCAACCACAGGGTGAAAACCAAAACTATCAAGTTTTTTATTCACTTTATCACTATGTGCCCATCCCTTGTCATTTTTAAAACACCCACGAAATAAACAAGCAATATCTAGAAATATGTCTTGTTGGGTATCACTTAAACCGTCAAAGCTAATTTTGAGAGTCGCATTGATGCTTTTGTCCGGATCATCTTTAAGTTTATCAAGTGTACTTCTCCATACATCCTTTTGTCGTCCACACAAATGAGAACCCAAGATTTTAAGAGCTAGAGGAAGCCCACAAGCATATCTCACAACACAATTCGAAAGTTGAACAAAATTTTCAGGTGGACTCCTCCTCCTAAAGGCATGACAGCAAAAGAGTTGTATAGCTTCATCTTCCGACAATGTTTCTATTTTGTAGAACTCATTTACGTCATTTAATAAGTGTTTATCTCTTGTGGTTACAATAATTCTACTACCACTACCAAACCATTCACTTTTTCCTGCTAATGATTCCAATTGGTTTATGTTATTCACGTCATCGAGAACTACTAACACTCTTTTGGAACAAAAACGATCCCTTATCATGTTGCTTCCTTCATTTTCATCCCATATATTTACCCGTGTTCTTAAGACTTTTGAAAGGAGAGCTTTTTGCATATCCACCATACCATGTTTACACACATTTTGAAGAAAACAACCTCCTTCAAATCCATCAATGAGTTCATTGAAAATAACTCTTGCAGTAGTTGTTTTCCCAATTCCTCCCATGCCCCATATTCCAACAAAACAAACGCCATTTGGTTTTCTAGCTAAAAGAGAATGAAGCTCTTTCAAGCGATTCTCAATACCAAAAAGACCTTCAGTGGAAGCTTTAAGGGGCATTTTACTGAAAATCTCTTCAACTATTTTGTTTACAGGTTGTGCTTCCTAAACGTTCCTAATATTAAAGTTTTCAAAGAATAAACAAAAACACACATTAAGATCGTTATGTACTTGGATATCAAGGCACAAGTTTAATGAAAAAAATAGAAAGAGCACAAAAATAAAATAAAATGGTATTTGTGAGTTGTGACTAAAGAAATGAGTAGTAATATGTACCTGAAGTCGTGTCCGAATATATTTGCTGCTTCTCTCAAATTTTTCTTCCAGATCTGCACTTTCTCCATGTTATCCTTGAAATTCACCTCATGTTTAGCGAAAGATTCAGCAAAACTATTATTCTGCTTGCGTATATCTGATGGATCTATGTGATAGAAGATTGGTATAACAGTTAAGTTATGTTTCGACCTGCATTCCATGATCTTAACAAGTTCATCCAAGCACCACGTTGATGAAGCATAATTTTTGGAGAAAACTATAATAGCAAATTTTGACTCTTCGATGGATTTTAATAACTCGGGAGTGATTGATTGACCTTTCTTCAAATCTTTCTCATCAAAGAAAGTTCTGATTCCTCTCTGATGAAGAGCTGCATACAGATGACTAACAAGGTTGTTACGAGTGTCTTCTCCGCGGAAACTTAGAAAAACTTCGTGCTTTTGTGGTCGTGTAGATGAGGAAGATGCCATTTTGGGTTTGTCTGGCCTTTCACTTCTGCTTGCCGGAAGGTATGATGTGAGATATGGATCAACCAACTTTGGTGTATGCATTAATTAAATTTAATACATTGGAAACTCAGAAGATGAAATATCCAGGAAGTCAACATTCCCGTACTTTTTCTATTTAAAATAAATAAGAAAACATTCAAAATATATACCAAACAACTCAATCCCTTTTTTTTTTGTTCGAAATACAACTCAATCCTTTTTTTTTTTTTTTTTTGAAATACAACTCAATCCATCACCCCTAGATCTTGCATTTTTAGAGAACATATCTTATCTTCACGGATTAGAAATAGCTTCAACGTCTCTTACTCTTGAGGATATTATTATGTATACTTTACGTGGTTTACCTCATGAGTACAATCAATTTAAATCAAATATGCGTATATCTAATGCTCAAACTTCAACGTTGAGCTTCCATTTTCTTGGAAATTTGCTTGTCTCTGAGGAATTAGATATGAAGATGGGTGAATCAACTGAGAATTTGTCTTCTTCTCATATGGTCTGTTTTCACCATTTCAGTCATTGAACAATTCTTCACAATCAGCTTCCTATTCTTCTCGAGGCCGTGGTTATTCTCGAGGTCGTGGTTACTCTTCTCGAGGTCGAGCTCGTGGATCATTTCATAATAATAATTCCTCTACAAATAGTGATACACCTTAATCTTCACCTAAATCTGGTATGAATTCTTATAACTCTAATGTCCCTACATATCAAATTTGCTTAAGGTATGAACATTCTGTAATTGATTGTTAGAAGAGGAATGACTTTGTGTCCATCACCAAGAGCTCAGAATAGAACTGGTCTAATGGCAAATTCACAATGATATAGTAATAATGATCCAAAGTTATGGTATTTAGATTCAGGGGTCAACAGTCATGTTACCTCGGACTTGAACTTGCTTCAACATCACTCATCTTATCATGGAACTGGTGTTGTTGCAGTTGGAAATGGTCAAAATCTGGATATTGCTAATGTTGGGACTAGTAAGCTAAATACATCTTCTTCCTTTTTTGTATTACAATTTGTTTTACATTTTCCTTCTATATCTTCAAATTTGTTGTCTATCTCAAAGTTTACTCAAGATATTAATTGTTATATTGTGTTTAATTCTACCTCAGTGTCAATTTATTCTTCCACTTCACACACACTTTGTTGTTTCAGGGCCCTTGTAAAGATGGTCTCTACTTAGTCTCTTTCAATTCAAGTGTCAAATCACCCTCTTCACAGTCACCTTCTTCATTCAAGTGTCTTTCTTTTGCGTTTGTTCCTTCTGCAACAAGTGTATGTCATCTCAGATTGGGTCATCCATCCTCTAAGGCTGCAGAATCTCTTTCTTCCATTTTAAAAACTAGAGTTTTCTTTTCTCAGGTTGAGTGTAATGCGTGTGCTATTTCTAAAAGTCATAAATTACCTTTTACATTATCTAGTACAAAGTCTATTGCACCTTTTGATTTAGTTCATAGTGATGTATGGGGTCCATCACCAATAATTTTCTACTGTGCTTATAAATATTATGTTGTTTTTATTGATGACTATAGTCGTTACACTTGGGTTTATCCTTTAACTCATAAGTCTCATGTGTGTCAAATTTTCAGACCTTTTATTCTTTAATTCATACACAATTTAATAAAATCAAAAAGTTGCGTTGTGATAATGGTGGAGAATATATAAACACTTTGTTTACTACTTTTCTTTAGTCTAATGGCGTCATTCATGAGACATCTTGCCCTCATACACCTGAACAAAATGGTGTTGCAGAGCGCAAACATCGCCATTTGATTGAGACAACTCGTTCTCTTTTATCCCATAGTTTTACACCTCACAAATTTTTGCTTGAAGCCTTAGCAGTTGCTCTATATCTTATCAATATTTTACCTATTCCCATTCTTTCTAATTCTTCTCATTTTCAAGTCCTTTTTCAAACTACCCCTTCTTACTTGCACCATCTTAATAAATTTGTACATCAATACTTTTTTGAAAGAAATGAACATAGAGAGTTATGATCTAAAAAGTGTTTTTAAACATGTAAAAACTCATGTAGTAAGGAATATTCATACTTGAATGTTTTAACTATAAACAAGAAATATGTCGCGATTATCATAACACATAACCATGTGGATGATGAGAATTAGAGAATTTATCATAAAAATATTTGTCACATAACAACATATTAGAAGGATCAATATGCCAACAAAATCTAAACACCCACATAGATTTAATAACATGGAGAGGCAAGATGTGGAGAAGAACGATACATGAGAAGAACATATCGTTACAGTTCTTTTTCTTTTACGGAGTATGATGCGAGCTCCAAATACCCCTCCCCCATTTACCATACTAATTTATAACTATATCATATTAGTATCAGTAAATGAGAAACATATTAACTTGACCCTTTATCGCCTAACCCTAGTCTCATTCCTCTATAAGTTTCTCATTGAAGCCCTAAAAATCTAGAATTTCTAGGGTTTTAAGCCACTATTCTCCTTTCCTTTTCCCTAAAATCTTATAATATTTTTCCTTTACCAAGAATCTATTTATAAAATGAGCACCACAATTTTTGTGGATCTGTATTTTGTTTCCCTATTTTGTTCATGTTGTCCTCTTGTTCATTTTTCCCGCCTTCTTTGTTTACCTATCTTTCCAAAAATTTATTGGGTTGCTTTGAACATATTTGATACCAAAATGGTTAAGTTAACATTAAAGATGGCTACGGTGGAATTATTTGTAAAATATCCCTAAAGATAATTTTGAGCTCTTGATCCTCACTATCTCAATTTATAGTCATCAATATCTTGTGTTTCAACTCTACTTGTTATTTATTTGCATCTATTTTACTATAAAGTTTGGTTATAGCCAAACGGTTTTCTTTTAATCATCCCTTTGCGTCATCCTCGTGAGGTACCATGACCTCCTGTCCTTCCTAATAGATTAGTCTACTTCTGCTTAACATTTTAGATTTTCTAATTCTATTAATGTGGTTCAGTTTAGTTTTGGATGGGTGTCTCACAACTTTTTCCATTATTCATGTATTTGTTTCTGGTGTCGTTGACTGATAATATTTTTGATTTTTTGGTGGAATTGTTGTCTCTGTTGATTTAGGTTTATAGTCTTGTGGTTGTTTTGGGCATGTTATCCAGTATGGTGGATATTGATAAGTTTTATTTTATTCGTGTTTTTTTCCTTATTGTTGTTTGATAGTTATAGTATTTAAACTAGCTTGTTTTGTTGTTTTGTGTAGGCTAAATTTTATTTCTTGTTTTTTAACATCATAATCCTAGAGATTTTTATAGATCCGGTCTCGAAGACTTATACTCAAGACCCGAGCATCCCCACCAATCCACTCTCCTTACTAAAGTTCAGATATAAGATTTTACACTATAAACCTACTTTTCCACTACTTATTATATCCTAAAATGTTTTTTACACTTTATATATTCTAAATAATCGCACATACCCATAAACCCTAATTTCTATTCTCTCTCCATCCCAACCTAAATCATATTCCCGTGAGATTCACGACTGCAACCGTGGATATTTCTAATAAATATCATTCATCGACTAAAAACCTTAGATCTTACCTCCATAGAGATTTCTAATACAGGGGCGGTGCTTCAAGATGACATGTACGGTGTTCCATGGAGGAAAATAGGCGGCAGTTCGAAGCTTCCATGATTGAAGTTTTGAAGATGCTTTGAAGTTCGACATCTGCTCATCTCTTCTTTCTTCGAGATTAACTCCAATTTGTTTGAAGCTCACAACATGTTCCATTGCATCAATAAAACAACTAACATTGATAAGTGTTTTGGGCACAGTTGATATTAAGCTATGTAAGATCCAACAAGAAGTTTCATTTTTGTGATAATACTCAGTGATTTATGTGTAATACTCAATAATTTTTGCATATAATACTCATCAATTTTGTGTAATACTCATTAGTTAGCTACAACTTCTGTGGACTTTTAGTGCTCAGTGATTTTTTTGCTAATACTCATTGATTTTGCGTTAATACTCATCAATTTATATTATTACTCAGTAATTTTGTGTAAATACTCACACAATTTAAATGATACTCAGTGATTTTGCTAACTACTTAGTGACTTTGTTGGGCACACTCATTGACTTTGTTAGGCATAATAATTTCGGCTCGGCCCGGGAAAGCGCGAAATCCCAACACTTTCAAAGTCTCATGTACTGATTTCGTTGAGTGATTTTGCTAAGTACTTAGTAATTTTGCTAAGTATTTTGTGACGTTTATAGCTGAGTACTCAGTGGTTTTGCTTGGTATATTCATTAAATCTTATGAATACTCATTAATTAATCCTAACACATTTTTTACTAGAGTACTTAGTGATTTTGCTGATTACTTAATTAATGAGTAATGACACAAAATCACAGAGTATTAACGCAAAATTATTGATACTTAACACAAAATCACTGAATATTTTGAAATCATAGAATTTACAGTTGATTAATGAGTATTAACGCAAAATCAGTGATTAGTAATATAAAATCACTAAGTATTAACATAAAATCATTGAGTACTCTCTAGCAATATCACGAAACTTCTTTTACATTGTACTTGAAACTCTCTCTTGAACATAACATAACAAATCGATGATAGCTATTAAACCACGAAACTCTGATATGCCATAAATATATATGTGAAACCATGAAACCTCCATCAAAGTTTTGAAGACGAATTTTCGTACACGAAACTTCAATCTGCCGCCGATAATGACAGGTTTGTGCCAATATTTTGTCACTGTGAGTGTCTCCAAAGTAGAAAGAGGAGAGAGAAAAGAGAAGTTTGTTGAATGCCAAATTTTGTCTTCTCGAAAAGATAAAAGGAAAAATACAAGCATGAAATTGGAAGTGAAAGTCAAGATTGGAAATGAATTCTTATCTCTTTATATATTTAATGGGTATTTTTGTAGTATAAGATTTCAATTTTTTTAATACATCTGAGAACCACTTTAAACTCGGAGCCATTTCAAGGGTGAATTATACTTAGGGTCTTGGAGACCATATTTCTTCTCTATAGAGTATGGTCCAGGAATTCCTTCTTATTAGAGACCTTTGTTTTGAAAATTGTCTTTCTTACCCTTACTAACACTAAAAGACAAAAAAAGTGTGATGTCACTGTTTCTCTCTCCACTACCTACCACTACCCATCTACCTCCGACCTCCTACCACCGACCTCCGACCACCGACCACCGACCTCTAGCCACGGACCTCCGACCACCAGTCACTGGTCACCGGAAAAACATAGAGTACTCAGACAATTTGCTGAGTACTCCGACAATTTGCTGAGTACTCAGACAATTTCGCTGAGTACTCCGACAATTTTGTTGAGTACTCCGACAATTTTGATGAGTATAATTAAAGATCAAAGAGTAAAAAGCCAAAATAATATTTTATTCACATTTCTTTCAATTTTTGTTATATATTTTCAAGTGAATTACAAAAAAATATACAATTCAAACTAATATAAAATATAAAAAAGAGAAAATAACTATCTAACTTTTTGTTGACCAGATCTAAAAAAAAATTAAAAAAACCCTTCCCCTCCGGCGTACTATGTACACTAATACAAATTTAAAAAAAAAAAGTTGCAGCACAACAGCGCGACCGAGAAGAAGAACCACATCAAGAAAACAAGGCATCAAAGTGCTGCAGCACCACCGCAACATCGGAGCACCACCGAGAAGAAGAAGAATACAGCCGCTGGTTCGCAATGTACTGCAGCACCACCGCAGCATCGGAGCACCACCGCAGCTTCGGAGAAGACAGTCGATGCAGCATCTCAGAACTGCTGCTCCTCTTCTTCTTCTTCTACTGCACAGGTTCGAGCTTTCTTCGCCGGAGCACATAAACCGCTGCTCTTCTTCTCCTTCTTCTGCTGCACATGTTCGAGCTTCCAGATCCGCCGACGAACCTCCTCCCTGCGTTTGAGATCTCCGGCGAACAACCATGTCTGACCTCGGATCTGGAAACCACTGGTTTTGATTTCTATTTACGCTAGTTGTTGGGTGAGCTGGACAAATCTATTTTCACTGGTTGTTAGAGGAGCTGGAGAATGGTGGTCGGAGGGGGAGAGTGGGAAGGAGATGGATGTGAGAGAAGGTGGATCTGAAAATATAATGTTAGGGTTTCTAAATTAGTATATATAGAAGAAGAAAAATAGAAATAGGGTATAATTGTAATTGGGATATTAGGTCTCATGTGTTAGATTCTTTTTGAGGTCTTTAATAAGAAGAGAAGGAAAAAGAGGTTTGGATCGGAAAAGAGGGTGTGTATTCAAGACCCTGAGTGGCATTTTCTCTCATTTTAACTCCAATAAAATTCGATCCCAAAACCTCTTATCTTACTAGAGTAGTTTAACGGTTAGAGTAACTATTGATCTTTCAAAATAAATCATTTATTTCACCATAATCTTTAATTTATAAAATGCTTTATTTAAAGAGTGAAAATAAAATTTGACCCTTTACCAAACGAATTCAAATAAAACTTGACCCTTTACCAAACAAATTCAATTACCGATCAATAAAAGTCTCTACAATTTTTCCATGATCTCTATTTCCCCAAAATTAAAAATTGCAAAACCGTTACATTACATACATATGTATAAAATAAAAGTTTTATTTTACAGAGATTCTATTTTTTCTCTCTTTTCACTGTTTCAATACACGTACACAGACAACCCCCGTTAGTTAGCTCTGCTTTCTCCCATTCTTTTTCTTTCTTCACCCAATAAAGCTTAATTAGGGTTTTTCTTACTTGGGTCTTTTCCATTACCACATTCAACACCGATCTCCTCTATTTTCTTGCTAATTTCTATATATAAATTGTACATTTCACGACTGAATATTGGTAACAGTGTTTTGTATTGAGATTTCTATAATCTGATGCATTTTCAGTCTAGTTTGGTAGTTATGTAAAATGGGTTGTTGAGATTCTTGTAATTTCCTGAGTGTTTGATTTTTTCAAATTTTTTCCAATTTTTTTTGGGTATTTTTAAAACGATGAAGAGGTTAAAAAGTGAGCCTCCAAGTATAAGAAGGTTTAAATTTTCGTATATATTTTTCGGTTTAGGAGCAATGTACTTGTTCCTTATCTGGTTAAAGTTCCCCGATCTTTTCGAGAGTGCATCAGTTTTGAGTGGTGTAGAAGGTAATAGTTATAGTAATGATGAAGAAGGAGTATTAGGTAGGTCTAAAGTATCGGTCAAAACTGAGAGCTTTCACAGGGTATTACAGCATAATGAATATCAAAATGTTCAATCGATAATTAGTGAAGAAGGAGAATCAAGAAACGAAGAGAAAAAACCAAGTAAGATTCAATACGGTGGAATAACAACTATGATATTTAATAGACTGAATCGATCGAAAGATCTTTCTGTACTAGAGAAAATGGTGGATGAAGCGTGGAGTTTAGGATTAAAAGAATGGGAAGAAGTTGAAAAATTTGATGAAAAAGAAGTTGGAATGAACACAATACTTGAAGGAAAGCCTGAATCTTGTCCTTCATGGGTTTCAATGACAGGTGAAGAATTAACTAAAAAAGGTCATCTTATGTATCTTCCATGTGGTTTAGCTGCAGGTTCATCCATAACAGTGATCGGAACAGCACAAATTGCTCACGATGAATACGTACCACAACTAGCTCAAATCAAGGGTAATAACGGAAATGTAAAAGTTTCACAATTTATGGCTGAATTACAAGGTTTAAAAGCTGTAGATGGTGAAGATCCACCGAAGATTCTACATCTTAATCCTCGATTACGTGGAGATTGGAGTCATAGACCAGTAATCGAACATAATAGTTGCTATAGAATGCAATGGGGCACCGCTCAAAGATGCGACGGTTTACCATCGGAAAATGACATCGATATGCTCGTCGATGGTTTCTTAAAATGCGAAAAATGGATGCGTAACGATCCAATTGGTTCAAAAGAATCAAAAATCTTCTCATGGTTTCAAAGATTCTCAGGACGTGCACAAAAACCTGAAGTAACTTGGCCATTTCCTTTCGTTGAAGGTCGTATGTTTGTTCTCACTATTCGTGCAGGTGTTGATGGTTATCACATTAACGCAGGTGGACGCCACGTCACCTCTTTTCCTTATCGTCCGGTTAGTTTAAAAAAATTCAAATTTTCCCCCAAATTTTTTAAATCGTGACGGTTTATTTATTTTTTTTAATTTTTTTTTAAATAGGGGTTTACACTTGAAGATGCGACAGGTTTTGCAGTAAAAGGTGACGTGGATGTACATTCAGTATACGCGACGTCATTACCTACTTCACATCCAAGTTATTCACCACAAAGAGTATTGGATTTTAACGAGAAATGGAAATCTCAACCTGTAACTAAAAAAGCCGTTAGATTATTTGTGGGTGTACTTTCTGCTACTAATCATTTTGCTGAAAGAATGGCCGTTAGAAAAACATGGATGCAATCTCGTTCCGTTAAATCTAACAATGTAGTTGTTAGATTCTTTGTTGCGTTAAATCCACGTAGAGAAGTTAACGCTGTTTTGAAAAAAGAAGCTGCTTATTTTGGTGATATTGTTATTTTACCTTTTATGGATCGTTATGAACTTGTTGTGCTTAAAACCATCGCCATTTGTGAATATGGGGTAAGTTAATTTAACTTAAATTTATTAATTCCTTCCGATTTTGCCCCTGACTTGTTTGTATCGTGGTCTAGGTTTATAATGTGACGGCTGATTATATACTTAAAGGAGATGATGATAATTTTATACGAATCGAGACTGTTTTACATTTAATCGAACGTGCACCTCCAAATAAATCGTTATATATGGGAAATCTTAATTACTTGCATGAGCCTCTTAGAACAGGGAAATGGGCTGTTACTTACGAGGTATGATATTGTACTAAATTTAAAATACAAGGGCTTATTTGTAAATACTGATGAATTGTTTTGTTTTGATTTAACAGGAATGGCCAGAGAAAATATATCCACCTTATGCAAATGGGCCGGGTTATATAATATCGATTGATATAGCTAAATTTATTACGGCTAGGCATTTTAAGCAGCGTTTACGGGTTTGTAATTTTGAATTTGTTAAAATTTGATTGGTGATTTTTTTTTTTTTTTTATTTGTGGATATGTTTTTCAGTTGTTTAAAATGGAGGATGTGAGTATGGGAATGTGGATTGAGCAATTTAATAATACAAGGGCGGTTCATTATTCGCATAGCTGGAAATTTTGTCAATATGGATGTATGGAAGGTTATTACACGGCACATTATCAATCTCCTAGACAAATGTTTTGTCTTTGGGAGAATTTGAAGAAAGGGAGAGCGCATTGTTGTGATCTTTAGAAAATGTGATTTTTTGATGGTTTTGTAGTGAAAGGAATATGATTTGTTTGTTTGTTTGTGACTTGTGAGTGTTGTTTAGATTTCACAACTTGTATAGGTCGATATGATTTTGTAATATGGAGAAAGAATTTTTCCAATATTGAGTGTTGATTGTCACAAATTGATGTAAGAATTTTGTGTTTCTTAAATTTGTTACATTAGTTGAAACTGAACTTCTATGAAGGATTGGTAATAATAGAAATGGAATATGTGGCACGTAATGTTATGAAAAAATAAAAGTTTAAGAAAGTTAAATATATCCAAGTTAGTATTTAAGGTTTAAAAATACATTTACAAGTAAATAATGTATTAGTATATAATTTATAAATATAAACGAGCGAGCAGGAGAAGGTTTGTTTATGCAACGAGTTTAAATCGAAGCTTGAGTTTGAGTTTGAGTTTGTTTATATCCGAATCGATCTTGAACTAATTTTTTTCTGAATCGAGTTCGAGCGGCTTGCGAGCGGTTTAGTTCATTTAAGTGTATTTTTGTTTTTATATTAATAAAAAAGGTTATTTTTTATTAAAAAAAAAGCAGAAATAACTTTGATAAAAAAATAAAGAATGAAAAAAATAGTTGGTAGGGTTGGGCTTGATTTAGGCATATGTCGGTTTGGCCCAATCTTTGTTTTTTTTATTAGTCGAAAATGAAAATTCATTAATTAAAATATCCTTATATCTTAGCCAATCTCTATTGGACGGAAGTCATTAGAGAAATGTTTTGCTAATAGGAGAAGAAAAGTACATCTTTAAAGACTAAACAAAGAGGCACTTGGCTTTTGTTTAGAAACTCCATTAGCATTTAACATTTTGGATCTCTTACGATTAGAGATTTTCAAGTAGACAGGAACCTTACACTTTCTAAAAAACTTAACCAACACTTTGATAGTACAAAACAAATTACAACTAGCACTAGAATAGTAACTAAAAATGTTGCAATCTTTATCAATTACTCCACTGCTACTCCGAAAGTTTGAAGCCATAGCCGTCTTTGCTCTAATTTCAGGGTAAGCGGTCATAATCCTTGCAAATCATTCTACCCTTCTTCCTACTGAAATCCTAACAGACAAATTTTGAAAGGAAATTTGATGAAGACAGACAATATTAATCAATGCAATAAGTCAACCCGCATAATCTGTAAATTCAATACAGTATTCATACAAGTAATTAAAGCTAAATCCTAGTTCAACAATATAAAAGCGTCCTACACCAACAAAACGAATTAATGCAACCATAAGGATAGAAGTGAAACTAAAACTATGAGAAAGATTAACACCTTTATTAATAATACATAAGATTTCTTCAAAAAAACTGTTTTTGGATTCTAACCAAGTGATGTTAGAAACCAAATTAACTAAGTTAATAATTATGTCATAGGACACCTTATTATTAACTTTAAAAAAGATTTTCTTGTGATTAGAAAAGACTGTTGAGTTTTTAAAAACAAAACTCAATTTCTTTTTAACAACCACAATAATTGACAAGAACAAAATACTAGGATGTACCTGTCCGTGTATAATGTTTTGATTCAGCAGTATAAGCATTACCGTGAGTTGATGCAAACAAACATCAAGCGACAGTTTACACTTACATATCTTATTAATTAAAGATGTATCCTTATTAATGAGATTTAATAAAGAATCTACTAAACTAGCAGATTTTAAAAGAGTGAGATACGAAATTTTACCAAAGGCTGAAGAAGCCTAGATTTCGTTAATGGGCTGTTTAAATTGCAAGACCGTATCAGCAGTTCCAGATCCAGATCCAAGGCTTGAAAAGGCGGTAGCTGCAATTGGGCCTACCTTGCAAAAGGCCTGACAACCGTGTTGAAAAGAGAATGGGGAAGGGAGGCTGTGTAGATCCGGTGGTGGGAGATGAAGGGAGGAGAGATTGGGTGCAGAAAGATGAGCCTGGGTGTAGGAGGGGTGTTGGGTTGGGCTGCTGAAGAAAGGGGTGGCTGGGAATAGGTGGTTGTGGAACGGTACGGTGAGCAGAAGGAGATAATGAGGATTGGTGGGGGGAGGCTGGAAGAGCCGATCTGAAGCCCCATTGATGAAGGTGAGGCTGTTGGGAGTTTTTGGAAGGTGTGCCAGAGAGCACATCTTCGATCCTTTTCAGTGTTGGGGTAATTTGAATGATTTTGGCCCAATCTTTGTTGAAACACTAGTTAGAATACTTTATTTAATTTAATTTTTTCAGTACTTCTACCGAAGTAAGAAAGACAGTTGAAAGAAAAGAAAATACTCCCTCCATCCCAAACTTAATATACACATTATTAAAAATTGTGTTCCAAAATTATTGTCCATTTATAATACCAAGACACTTTTCTCTAACTTTTTCTACTATTACCCTCATTAAAAAAATAAAATTTACATTTCCAATGCATGTTTAAAATATCAAGACACTTTATGAAGGGTAAATTTATAAATGGTGTATGTAATGATTATGTTTCTTAATTTGTGTGAAAAACAAAGTGGATATTATTTTTGGACAGAGAGAGTACCTATTTAAATCATGATTAGGAAAGTTCATGTCTAAATTGACATGTTATTATTTCCTCCTACTTATATTATCTAGTTTCCTATTTAAATAAAAAATCTATTACTATTTTACTTTCTTACTTTTTTATATTAATCTTTTTTATTGTTATTAATTAAAAAATAGAATTATTTGCTAAAAGAACTCTAATAAAAATATCTAATTGATAAAGTAAGCATTTTATAATTTATTTTATAAAATAATGCATAATAAAATTATTATTTATTGAAAACATCCCTTTTATATTTTTTATACCTTTACTACTCTTATTATTAAATATATTATTTTATTTTCAATACCATATTTATTTTTAAATATTAAACAAATAATAGGGTACTTCCACCACCACCACCACCACCACTACCATGTATTTAACCACCATTACAGCTACCACAACTACAACCACCACCACCACCACCTACTACTAATTCCATTGCACACGCGCGTTTGTAAATTTATTTTAAAAAAAATCGTCATAACTAATTCTAAAAAAAAATCAGAAAAATAAAAAATTTGCATTTTTGGATAAAAAAAATTAATATTTACGTCTATATTTTTTATTTTTTTATTTTCTATATTTGTTTATTTTTTTCCCAGACACGGAATTCACTATTCGAAACAGTGAATTTTCTTTTCGCAAACATGAAATTCATCTGCCAAAAATAATTTAAAAAAATCTAAAAAATTCAAAAAAATCATAGACGTAAATATTAATTTGATTATCCAAAAATACAATTTTTTTGTTTTTCCGATTCTTTTAGAATTAGTTATCACGATTTTTAAAAAAAAAATCACAGACGCGCGTGTGTGTAATTGAAATAGTAGTATATAATGGTGGTGGTGGAGGAGGTTGTGGTGGTTGTTGTTGTTGTAGTAGTGGTGGTGGTAGTTATGGTAGTGGTTATTGTGGTGTTGATTATTGTGGTGGTGGTATTAATAGGGTGATGGTGGTGGTTATGGTGGTGGCAGGTGGTGGTGGCGGGGTAGTGATGGTAGTTACTTATAACATCATGTTAAAAGAGTTGTGTGATAATGGGCGTATTATTGAGGCAAAAGACTTTTTTAACAGCCTATCATCTAAGCACTTCAAACTTGAGTTTTCGGTGAAGGAACAAATCCATCTCAATTTGAAAATATAGATGAGATAAACCAAATATGGGACAAATTCCATCTCAAATTTTGTTTGAAGGCTCTGCAAACAAAATCAGAGTAGGAATAGTAAAACTGGACGGAACAATCCTATCAGTCACTCGACATACATACATAACCCCACCAGGTCAAGGCTTTTTACCTCGCGAAACAGCACATCATCATCTCCAATACATTATACCTTTAATTAGTTTTACAATAAAGATGGGACAAATCACATCTCAGTATTAAAATGGAGATGAGACAAATTCATCTCAATCATAAAATTAGAGATGGGACAAGATCCCATTTTAAAAAAATCAAAAAATAAAAATCATAAAAATTAGAAAAATAAATAAAAATCATAGACATAAATATTATTTTGTCTCATCTAAAAATGTTTTTTTTTAATGTGTTATGACGATTTTAAAAAAAATCCTAAACTTGTGCGTACGATGAAATTAGTAGTAGGTGAATTTTCACATCTATGATAATGTTTGATTTAAATAGAAACGTATATTTGGTCAAAGACAACAACTACAATAAGGGTGTATTTTTGTAATCTTTTCATCTAAATTATTATGTAATCTAAATGGAAAGTTGGTTTATTATTTTGATTTAAGAGGGCATTGACCCTAAATTTTATTGTATTCAATTAAATCATGTTATATAATAAAATAAAAACATAATTATCAATTAATTACACTTCCACACTTTTCATTCCCAAAAAAAGGAAGGAGCAAATTACTTTCTACTTACTCACATATTAGCAACTTAATTTCCAATTAAACACATTGTCATATTTACCTTCCACTATTACCCTTATATGATTTTTTTATTATTTTAATTTTTTTCGATTTTTTTAAATTTTTTTAAATTTTTTTTACGATTTTTTTTGACATTTTTTTTTCGAATTTTTTTTCAAATTTATTTATTGAACTTTTTTTCGAAAATCGAAATTCCGGGTTGTGTGTTGCTATAACACACAAATATAGGTTTATGTGTTCTGTAACACACAAAATCGATATACAGGATTCTCTTTTTTAACAAATTTATTTTTTTCTCTTTATTAATTGCATACACCCTAATTTTACTCGTTTTTAACTATCTTGATATATTGTCTTTTTGTGCAACACTTTTTTGCGATTTTTGTGTGTTTAATGTTTTAGGGTTTTGTGTGTTCTAGGTCACACAAAACTTGATTTTATTTATCCCAGTTCTGTTTATTCCAATAACACAAAATCTCAGAATTGTGTATTCTTAGAACACACAAAACTCATTTTTGTGTATTCATGGAACACATAAAACTCGAATTTATGTATTCCTATAATACACAAAACTTGATTTTGTTTGTTCTAATTCCGTGGAATACACAAATCTCAGAATTGTGTATTTCTGGTACACACAAATCTCAGAATTGTGTATTCTTGGAACACACAAATCTGATGAACGCACAAATCTCAAATTTGTGTGTTCCACGGAATTGGAACACATAAAGCTCAAATTTGTGTGTTCATGGAACACATAAAACTCAAATTTGTGTGTTCATGGAACACAGAAAACTCAAATTATGTATTCATGTAACACATAAAACTCAAATTTGTGTATTCATGGGACACATAAAACTCTAACTTATGTATTCATGGAACACATAAAACTCGAACTTATGTATTCCTGGAATACACAAAACTTGATTTTGGTTGGTCTAATTATGTGTATTCCTGAACACACAAATCTTAGAATTGTGTGTTCCTGCAACACACAAATCTCAGTATTGCGTGTTCATGGAACACAAAATTTCGGGAGGAAAATTTCGGAAAAACAGTTCGGAAAAAAAAATCGAAAAAAAAATTCGAAAAAAACAATTTCGAAAAAAAAAATTCGTAAAAGAATAAAAAAGTAAAAAAATAAATATTATTATAGTTAATTAATAGACTTATGTGTATTTTTGTAATCTTCTAATTTTTTGTATTTAAATGGGAATTAAGTTAAAATTGTAATTAATTAGGAATTCTTACGTTCTTCATGTAATTAACTGAGCGTTGTCCTAATAATATAATAATATATATATAAAGGAGTGATATATAATTTTACTAAAAGACCGAAAGTTCCATATAAACAAGAATCAGTCATGAACTTTTTGAATTAGAGTTTACCAGCTTGACCAATACATGACTAAATACAATTTTAACAAATGATTTAGAAATAATTACATAAGTGGGTCGAAATAAAACAAAATTAAACCATATATTATATTATAGAGTTATTCCATAGGATAAACTGAAGCCTCTATGTCACCTATAATGTGATCAAGTAAAAGAAACAAACCTATTGTCTTCTTTCTTGTTTCCTTAAACTTGACTCTTTTCCAATAATCTCTGACAAAAGACATAAAAAAGAAAAATAAAAGTACCGAAAACATTCCGGTCAACCATGCTTAATTGTGTTTCATGTCTTTCAAATATTGTACACCTCTTGTATGATAAAGGGTCACTAATGACTAAATGCAATCACTAATAATGATTAATTAGTATTTGGTCCACACACTGCTAATCATAATATTGGTATTATCTCTTCCGTTAGTCACTAAATTTGTCATCATCTTAATTTTATAAAAGACCAATTGTATTTTTTTTTTTGGTCGAAAGAAGCATTAAATAGAAACTTTCAAAAATTACACATTTCTGTATTCCAATAGTCTTAAAATCACTAGTTAAGAGAGAAGCCAGTTTAAGAGATGGAAAACAATTGTATATAGGTACATAAGATACTTCATGTTTTTTATGTAATTAGCAGTAACACTAGGTTTTAAGTAAGATGCATGGTGGTTTCTTATTATTAGTTTTCGTATAATGATAAAAAAAAATTTACTGCCCATATGTTACTAAACATTGTAATTATATCACTTTGGAAACAAATTTCTTAGTTTTATTGTTTTTTTTTAATTTTGTTAATCTTATAGTTCATTTCTGTTAAAAAGAAATAGTAATTTTTCTTTTATTTATTCTTTTTGCCCAATTTCTAGTCACCCCTTTCACCCCACCACATTAAAGCATCGGTCTATGTTGTGGCTGATTGATTGGTGTTCTTGTAAACGGAGTATGTCTTTATACCCATCGATACTTTGTAAAAAACATTAGTTAAAGATGGTTTATGTTTTAGAGCATCAACGGTTAGTTCTCAAAATCAAAGCGCTAACCCAATACTCTTGTGTGGTAGGGAGATTGGTGATGTGGAGATTCGTATACAATATTATACATAGGGTTTTAGCGACCCGTCATTTACCAACTAGAACTGCTTCGTAGCTAATAGTATGTTAATAATGACCACAAAAGTGTGGTCGTTAATGGTCGAGTTTATTTAACGTTATAACAACTACAAATATGGTCGCAAAAACACTAGACTTTTTAAAATAATTAAGAATACTTATTAATAGGATAAAAAACTAATGAAGGCCCTATAATATAATAAAAGAAACTAATTTACCACTGCTACGGATTACTAAATTCGTGATGTCATTTGTCGTCGTAAATAATTTGACAAGTCCTTGCGAAAGCCCTTGTTTGATCTTTCGCGAGAACATTCGTTTGATCTTTCGCGAGAACATTCGTTTGATCTATCTTCGCAAAAGATTTCTCACTAAAGATTCGTCGTAAAAGATCAAATACATCGAGGGCTTGAACGCGTCATCGGAAGGCCGCATAACTTTCTTGATGACAAGTGTTCTTGTGAATGATAGTCTTTTGCGAGGACAAATGTCTTAGCAAGTATCAATGGCATTCGCAAGGACAATTGTTTTCAAGAACGTGGTCTTTTGTGAGTACCTTTTTTTTCCGAGGACATTGTCCTTGCAAGTGTATTTATTTTTAAATTTTTTTTAATTTTCTTTTTTATGACTTTTTTATTTATTAATGTTTTGTTTTTGTTTTACTTTCATATTCTAATTATTATTTTTTATTCATTTAATAAACCAGATAAAACGATCGAAATTATTTTATTTATATAATCGAGAACGTTTAAAAAGTCAAACATTACAAACATAATAAAAGTCAAACATAAAATTCTATAATATTACATAAAAGTTAAACATATAGTCAAATCAAATATTACATAAAAAATCAAAGTCGGGTTTAATCTTCATCATCAACTTCCTCGTCTCTGAGCATTAATCGTTGGTCGGGCTGAGTGGATGAAAGACCTGAAAGACGAGGATCAGAAGTAGGAGGATCGAAGCGAGGAGGATCCAAAGTAGAAGGATCAGTAGAGAAAGGAGCCACATGAATAGATAGCCCTTGATCTACCCTGCACCGATTAAGAAAGTCGAGAGCTCACGTCAACCGATTTCCAAGGGTGTAGCTCATGGAAAACTGTGGGGCTCGTGGATCGAGATACTAAGCAATACGCCACCTAATAACTAACATATGCAAGAATTTAATTTCTTCATTTCGAATAATGGTTTGGTTGAATTACATTCTTATGGTTCCTATTATACGTGGACTAACCGAAGAATTGATAAACTCGTCAAGATCAAACTTGATCGGGCTTTTGCATCTAGTGATTGGATACGTAGGTACCCGGATGCACAAGTTTTTATACCAGTGACAATTGGATCGGATCACTGTCCGTTGATACTTCAAAAAGACATAACAATACTCACAGGCCAGTAGTGGTTTAAATTTGAAACATTATGGGTAGAACGCGAAGAATGTGAAGGTGTGATTAGAATGGATTAGGGAGAACCGAGAACTATGGAACTGCTACCGTATTTTGTTGAAATGAGAGATAACACTATTACATCATTAAATTTATGGAGTAAACGTACTTTTAGAAAATATGTGCACAAAATAAAGAAGTTAAGAAAGAGGTTAGTAAAATTGGAAGAAGGGGAAGTCACAACACACATGATAGAGGAACAAAGGAAGATAAAAGAAGAAATTAGAAAAACTTATGAAGCAGAGGAAAAGTGTTGGTATGATCGGCCGAGACAAGGGTGGATTAAATATGGTGATAAGAATTCAAAATTCTTTTACTTAGCGACTACCAAAAGGAGGCAGGTGAATCGAATAAGCCGAATAATAGACAGCCAAGGGATATGGAGAGAAGATATCGCTGAAGTTCGAAACAGTTTTCAAGATTATTTCTCTGACATGTTCAAAGAACAAAATACAAAGCCAGTAAATGAAGCGGCGGAACATATGCAACCTAGAGTTCACAGAAGAAATGAACAAAAAATTAATAAAGTAACCAACAATGGAAGAAGTTAGAAAAGCAGTATTCGATATGTCACCGACTCAAGCTCCGAGACTAGATGGCCTAAATGGTAAGTTTTATCAAGTTTATTGGCACATAATACAATATGTTATTTTCTTAATGGTTCAAGATTATTTTATAAATAATATATCTCTTGACCAATTAAATGAAACACTGATAACTCTTATACCAAAGGCGATACTCAGGAAAGAATTGAAGATTATAGACCGATCTCATGTGTAAATTTTAGATATAAAATAATACCAAACTTATTAGCAAACAGATTACAAGAGTTTATGAATGATATAGTATCACCAACACAAGCAGCATTTATAAAGGGTAGAGCGATACAAGACAACATTTTGATCGCACAAGAATTATCTTTTTACATGAAACGGAAAAGGAAGAATGTGAAGCCAATGGAAACAATCAAATTAGACATGGCAAACGCCTATGATTAGGTACGGTGAGAATTTTTAATACTAGTGTTAAAAAAATTAGGATTTAGTGAAAAATGGATAACATAAATATATATGTGTATATCTTCGGTTATTTTTCAAATTAATTTTGATGGTGATAAAATGCGTAAATTTAAACCAGAAAGGGGTCTTAGACAAGGGGATCCACTGTCACCGTTTCTCTTCTCTCTAATGACCGAATCACTTATAAGTTTGATTGAAGCATGGGTGGAATACGGAAAGTTAAGAGGTATACAAATAACGAGAAATTGTCCGGTTATAACTCATCTTTTGTTTGCAGATGATTCACTGTTTTTTATTACGATTGATGGATATGAAGTTGAAGGATTTCGGAAATGTACTGATAAATATTGTGCAGGATCGGGACAACGAATTAACTATAATAAATCGGCTATGTGTTTTAGCAAGGATACACAAGAGGAACATAGAGCGCGAGTTACAAGGGGGTTAGGCATACATGAGAAAGAAGATTTGGGGAAATATTTAAGAATCCCGTTGTGCCACAAACAGTCAAAGGTCCAAGCGTTACAATGGATAGTGGATTTTTTTTCAAAAAAACAGAAGGATGGAAAGCACAGCTGCTGTCGGACGGCGGGTAAGAAGTTTTAATCAAAGCTATATTACAAGCGTTGCCGACATATTCTATGTCTATCTTCTGTTTTCTGATTCAATTTTGTAATAAGTTAATATCGGCAATTTCAAATTTTTGGTGGAACTCATGTGAGAAAACACGCATACAGTGGATGGCATGGGAAAGAATGGCAGTTAGCAAGTTGATTGGAGATATGGTTTTTAAAGACTTTAAAAAGATTAATACGCCGCTACTAGAAGCATAGACATGGAGAATACTAAATAACCCTAATAAATTGGCAACTCGATTACTCAAAGGTATTTATTTCTCGAATAAAAAATTTCTCGATATAAAGTTAAGACAATCTCGAACATGGTAATGGGCTAGTTTATTAGAAGGGAGGCACTTGTTTAAAATTATGGTCGATATATGATTGGCAACGGTGAATCTATTAATATACGGGATGATGAATTGATAGATACACAACTGAAGTTGGATAAACCGAAAGGATGTACTATACATAAAATTAATGAGTTATGGATTGATGGAACAACAGATTGGAACACGGAACTATTGGATGAAATTTTCACATCCCCAATCATACCAGTTATATTGAGGGAAATAATTTCCTTGAAAGAGGAACCAATTAGATTTATCTGGCATTATGCAACAAATGGTGAATATATATAATAAAAACGGGATACAAAATTTTAATGGTTCAAGAGGTGTATGGAGAACCACGCCAATCTACAAGATTTTCAACAGATTCAGTACTATGAACTACAATATGGCGATCAAACGTCCCGACTAAGGTACACATTTTGAATTGGAAAGCTTGTCATAATGCAATTCCAACAGATATAACTCTAGAAGAACGGAAATACGATGTAGAGGTTATTTGCAAATGGTGTGGGAGTGGTGAAGAAACAGCGGAACATTTATTACTTACATGTGGCTTGGCAAAGATAATATGGGCCAGATCGGCACTACAAATTAATATTCAAGACTCATATATACAATTGGGTCAATGGATGTTAAGAGTTATTGAAACTTATACTAAGGGTGGAAAAGAGAGGTAACTATAGCATATATAATATTTATGATCTGGAATGTGTGGAAATCAAAGATGAAGAGTACACATATTAATGTGAAAGTGTAGCCTGATGAGGTAATCAGTATTACGAATCGTGGAATGACCGGACATTTTGAAGCAGCTGGGCAAAAAATGATCAACAGATTACAACAAATTGGGAAGGACATATCACTCATGAAGTAGATCTCAATTTTTAGACGAAGATTGCGTTTACATGTGAAGCATCTTTTGATCAAGCATATAATCCAACAATTATAGGGGTTGTTCAATTTAATAACAGAATTCTCGTCCACCACAACATGTAATTCAAGTGGAGAAGAAGAGGCACATACAATTATTATATCATTAGAAATTGGGAAGGAATTTTAACAGGAGAGTAAAACCATTCTCTCAGACAACCTTGAGTTAATATAAGGTATTATGTAAGTGTCGACCGTTAGGTGGAGGCTCAAACCATGGGTTAAGCAAATTTGTAAGCTGGCAAAAGAGACCGGGCCAGTTTATTTTAAGCACATCCCACAGAAATGTAATATTAGAGCTGACTTACTAGCAAAAAGGGTCAGACAAAGGACAATGGATCACCAAGAACAATCACTGATTATAGAGCGCAAATTCTCGCAGTTAGGAATAGGATAAATGTATATTAACTATATGTATATTAAAGATATATGTAATTCAAATTTCTGTAAGAAAAAAAGAAAGAAAAGCTGATATAGTGGCCATGTGGTTGTGGGCATGCAAACTGCGTTATCAAACTCTTTGATAGAAAATTCTTTGAATTTTGAGTTAAATGTTCACGTGGTTATTTTGGTCAATCCACGTGGTCTCCTTCGATGGAGGATAAGATAAAGACATATTAAAATATCACTAAAAAGCCATCTATAGAAATCCTTTGAAGCACTTTTTTTTTTTTTTTTGCGAGAAATGTACTTGATGCGAGTTTAAATATGAAAACTATCAATGCTCCTAGGTGATTGATTCTTGGACCACCATACAGTTATATAGTTCTGTGACTAGTTGATGGACCACAATGAGGATTTGAAGGGTCCTGGAGGGTTCTTTGGACGTCGGCCGAGTATATAAGATACTTACGTAATCGTCTATCATCAGATTTACTTTTGTCACAAAAATGAATATTTGAATCCAAATTATTAGTGTTGAGTGTGAAGATGGTGGATGTTTGGGTTTAGAATAGTTGGGCCGATTTAAACAATTATAAGAGATGTGATTTGCTTTACCAACAGGGTATAATATAAATTGCAACAGAAAATCAACAAATATATAGAAATACAAATGACTTATAACAGATTGGACCACAGAAGAGCAGCAGATTACATCTAATAAAACGGTGTTAGGGCTCTTGTAAGAGAATGTGGATGTGTGGGATATAAAAATTCTTGACACTGTCTTTTTAATCCTAATTGTAACAAAAATTTATCAGACTTTCATTGTTTCAGCGTAGTGAACCGGAACGGTATGTCTGGCCTTTTTTTAGTCGGGATAATATACAATTGAAACGGGATATGAGGCTCCCACTAACAAGGTGATCAGAGCAAAATTTATCCAAATGTTTAGTCAAAATTTTGGAAGACAAATGCTCTAACAAAAATACGGGTTTTGCATGGAAAGAATGTATAAATACACTGCCCACGAGATTGAATCTTAAGCAAAGGAAATGTGTAAAAGATGATAGTTGTTATTGGTGCCAAGATTCTTCGAAATCTATATGTCACTTATTCCTCCGGTTTGTCTTACAAATTTGGGGTGGGACCATCTCTCCTAAACCAGATTAACTCTGAATTCACGGGAAACATGGGTGACTGGATTATTAACATTATAGAAGCATACGGGATAAGGAGTGATCTTCAAAAATTGTTACATCGTATGTATTAACTATGTTATAGAACATATGGAAGGAAAAGATGAAAGCGTATTATGAAATCGGAAGTGTGGAGGTGTGGTGGGCTCATGGGTATGATAAATAATTATGTAAAAAGCACACACCTCGAAAACCAAGATTAACTCTCCGCAAATGTATAGATTGTAACAACTATTTAGTAAGTAAATGTAGTTTGTTCCTCAGGGATTCAGGTAGTCAATTCACTCGTGTTTAATATTAGCGTAGATATTTTTAGATGTTTTGATTAGAAGATAAGCAAGATAAAATGAATGTTGTTAGTTTCATCCTAGTTAATTAAATATGCAAATAATATAATAGTTTAAGGGTTGCAAGTATGAATCAATCCTACTGAATTAATGGTTCTGGGAATAAGGGCGAAGTGGTGATTTTTCATTAGCCGAGATTCTATTATAGATCTAACTCCCCTCGGGGTAGCATAGAAAGCTATTCTACGGCCCTAGAGACCTCTTCTGGGCGAACCCTACGTATGATTTCAAATGCTAATAGTCCAAACCCTAATGATTACATGGCTAGTCAAGACCTCCTGGTTCACTAACGCATACCAAATGCCTATATGCTATATCCTCAATTAAAACCCCCTTTTGGATGCTAGCTCAATTACTTGAGCTACCCATTACTTGGCCAAAATATAAATAGTATTATAACAAACATATACTTGATGGATATATAAATACCAACCTCAGTTAAATATTATAATCCCTAATTCAGTTAAACATAAAAATAATAATCAATAGTTTACACGATAACAAACCCTAAGCAAAACGATGATAGTGCATAAGTAAAACTTAGAATAAATATCTTAGAAATAAGGTTAGACCAAGAATCTAATGTTAGTTACCCTAAGGATAGAAAAGTAGTGGTGAAGAATTGATGTGGTGATGCTCCGACTCTGTTTCTTCCTTCTCTAGATACTCTTGGTTGATCTTTGATGATATTCTTGATAAAAACTAAGCTCTGACGGCCAAGGATATGTTTGTAATGACAATAGCTGATATTTATATGTTAGAAAATGTTTTATGGGTCATGGACTAGGTTTAATTGACCTAGGTCATCCCAAAAACGTTTTCCTTCAAGAGGGGAGTAGTTCGAGTCACGCCAGCTACAAAATTCACAACTTCTTTGTACAACTCCAAATCCCAAACCGTCAATGGCCACGTGTTCCTAAGTCAGAACCATACATAGATATAAAAGAGATCCTTCAAATTCTTTGTAAATCTCACGTTGCATTGAAAACAATTCTCTTTCTAATTTCGACCAACAACTCTTTCACTTTCTAAAAACGGATTATTTGTCCCTTAACTCTTGGTTTCTTTCTTTGATATCTTTTTCTCAACTTCTGATCCATGCTTTGGAATCTAATATCATCCTTGTACCTAAGAGGTTCATTCTTAACACAAAGGTTACACCCAAAATGCTCTAAAGGTAACAAATTACCAAAACAAGGCAAGAAACGAGAATATATCAAATAATAGGGAAAAATCCCTCAGCTGAGCATATAAGGAACCTAAAACGATATCTCATGATTAGATTAATCTATCACAAATAAGGAGACAACAAGGTGAATAATGTAACATGGTCTTGTTATCTTCTAAGGCGTGATATAAAATCAACACTCGAAAGATTGTCTTCTCATAAGTATACGATGTGTATAGGACTTTAGTATGGTCTCTAAAGAGATTAAATAGTAAGTAAAGTATGGTCTCTACAAGGATTAACAAGTTAATATGTGACTTTATTTCAAAGTTAGCAATTCAGTGTATATAAAAAGACTAATAAGTAAATATATTTATTTGTTTTTTTTAATTAAAATCTATTAAACTAAGAATTTAAAGATTAAATTAACAGAAACCAAATCAACTAAAAGGGTTGCGATAATGGGGAGAAAGGCGTAGCTCAAGACACTCATACTCATCACTAGTTATGACATGAACTTGATTGTACTTATAAGGGTACAAGGAGAAATTGGTGCATAATCAGGATTCTAAAATTTCCCTAAGTTCCTTCTGGATAAGTAGGGGTTGCTATCTAACCCTAGTAACCTCTTCCGAGTAAATCCTACACATGTTATTTAACACCTAAAATTTTTAACCCCATGTAATTATCTAGTTAGTTTAGCTCTTTCGATTCCTCAACTCCGCAGTACATAATTACCCTATTTTCACTACCAAATCCCCCTACTTGGTGTAATTCAATAGCTAATTAACCCTATATATACATCTGTAATATAAAAATTTAAGCATAAAGAATACAAGAATAATTACAACAACAACAATCCCTAATTTATTTAAATATAAAATCCCAAATCCATTCAATAAAATCCCAAATCTATTGTTGTCACTAGACTCGACAGAAGATAGATTCGGCTCGAGAAACCATAAAGGGAAGCATTAGAGTTCTACCGTTTGTGTGCTTGTATTGGTTGGGTGTTTCACGCTCTATTAATTGGAGCCAGATATGGTAAATATGACGAATAAAAGTGTTAACATTTGTTTTACCTAATTTTAAAGAAATTATCTTTATGAAATATGAAAATAATATTTGTTGAGTTTGACATGAATTAAATATATTTGAAAAAAATAATATGCAAAAGAATTAAAGATCTTTATCGCAAATGATTAGGGCACAAAAGCCTATATATAGGGATATCTCGGAAGTTACTAATAACTATCTTATGGATGTATTATATCTTGACACTTGTACATGTTACGGTTGGATTTGGACCACAAACCCAAAGTTGGTGCTAATGACACCACATGTCGTACTAACCGTTGACGGGATAAGAGCGGGTGTCGTTATTTTGACATCATATCTTACTCAAGGTAGTCCGTAGACGCTCTTCGTGCATCTAGTTAATATTCTCACTTTGGTTGTAGAGTTTTAGCATATCTTCAACTATACAAGGTATAATATATTTACCTATTAAGTACCCCTTTAAACCATAAGACATTTTTCAAAAGGGCTTATAGTGTATTAGATGTTTGAATTTTCCTTATACCTCATTCAACCAACCTTTCTTTGTCTACTTTGATAGGATATACATTGATTTATAGCCGTGGTTACAAAAGTGATAGTTATCACGTCTCTTTGCGAGGTCATGATAGTTCCGCTTATAATGGTTGTGGTGTAATCATTACTACTAAAATAACATGTCCCGATATTTTATATGGACAAGTGTGTTTCGTATTCCACATGATTTTCTTTATATACGTGCAGATTGGATTGTGTAAGATACACAAAAGGCTCTTCACTTTACTTCTACATCTGCATCTCCAGTCTCATTGAGTGAATATTATCTGTTAACTTCTCCAGTATTCCTTGCATTCAAAGCTAAATCTTCATTTCTTTACATCATTTTCTAATGATGTATTTATCTTTAGAAGTTATATTGTCACTTCTCGTGATATTCCCATGCATGTGTCTTCTATCGTTCATACATGTAGGTGTATTGGAGGTGAACCATCCTTTTAGCAAAACGATTCTTTAACCCTAATGTTGTATGCTTTTTCTCAATTACCTCGAGTACTGGGATGTTGATTTCTTTCTGACTTGACGTCTCTACCAATGTATCAGACTTATTATCACCACTCGAATATGTTATTCTTAGTAGATATGATGGTGATAAAAGAAGATGTGGAGGTGGCATCTCCGCCTTATTCTTTTTTCCATTCCTTATTTATACAACACCTATCAATTGTTTCTTTAATAAGCTTGTCATTTTTTCTTTTATTAGTCCGGGTGAATGTACAACCCTTAGTATATAAGTCAGTTAGTTTCAGTTTCTTTAAGAGATTATTAAGCCTTTCCATATTAACTTTATTAGGTCTATCTCCCTCTAATTTCTCATACGCATACATGTACATATTAAAATTTCCTATAATATTACAAGCTAATTTTGGATAGAATTTTTTACAATCAAATATCTTTTTAATTGCAAGGTCTTTAAATTTATCAAAGGATGGCACATACACAAAAGTTGTACAGTATTTAATCCCCTTTTCTTCAGTAATCAGACAATGGATATGATTAATTGAGTCATCCAGCATATTGATGTTACATGATGGTTTAGCCAATAGCGCCAAACCACCTTTAGTATCAATAGGTTTGACTAATTTAATCATATCATAATTTAATTGAGTAGCTATTTTTTTAACATACTTATCATCATTCTTAGTTTCAGAAAGGAAAATTACGTGAGGGTGATACTGAACTACAGTATCATTGAGTGTTAGAACTGTCAAGTCATTGCCGAGTCCTGACAGATCCAACTCATTTGATTCATTTATTAGTTCGGGATTGATTTGGTTCAATCCCGCAAAACCCTTCACAGTTATCATCAGCTTTATTATTTTCCATTACCATTTTAGATCAGTCTTACCCATAGCTAGTGTCCAATGAACCTTCCACATTTTCTCGTTCCTAGATTTCTCACTTCTTTGTCTTTGTAATTTAATTCTCTTACCTTTATAACCCTCTCCTAATTTATCAGTGCCCTCATTCTCTTCACCATCAACCATCCGTTCATCTTTCTCTTCCTTGTTCTTCTCCTCATTATCTTTATACTTATCTTGATTTCTAATTTTATCAGCATCATCTTGCGTAGTTGTATCGCTCTCATTATTCTTTTCTAGGTCAAGGGTTTGTATTTGGGTATTTTGATTTACGGGTATATTTGTAAAACCCACTTTTGGTTCAGCCGATAAGGCTTTATCCACTTCCTCTTTTTTAATTGACCCAAATGAGAGGGTCAAAGCCCCACTTATTTCAGTATTTTCATTTTGTACCCCTGTCCTAGTAAGAGAGAGAGTATCCATGTCATTTCTTTTTGTCAAAAATTGACCGAAGATATTATTTTCTGGTATAATTGATTCCTCAAATTGCATCACCACTGTTCTTCTCTTCATACATCCGTAAGTCCTTACCATTTTTGTTTTCTTCCGTGTATCCTTCCTTCTTCCTCGTACCGAGTCCCACTCGCTTGTCTTTTATTGACTCGTGAGTTACTCCTCTTTTTCTTACCAATGATTAAGCTTCCGAGTTAGGGTTCGAATTCGCTGCCTTGAAGGTAAATGGCGTCGGAGCCATCGTTATCTGATTAAAATCTTTTTCAATTCCATGAATCCATTTTCCCAACCTTTTCCTAAGCTTTTTCTTATTGTTACATTCCCCATCTGTGTGATCAATCAAACCACACTCGCTACAGAACTCACCCAATCTCTCATATTTTATCATTCCGATTAAGCTTCTGAACTCTGAGATATTAAATGAGTAAGATGAGCTCAGCGGTTGATTTACCATCCATTCAACTCTAGCACGACAATAACTAATTTCCTTGAATGTTTCAATAGGTGGGAGATGAATTTCAGAGACTTTTCCATACCTTTTTGCTATGATTTTCACATTCTTCCCGGAGATATATTTTCCTAGACGTCCATGAATCTGTATCCAGAAGATTGCACTGTTCTGCTTCGCAACCGATAAGTCGTCCTTTTCATTCTATTCCTAGATTAGAACATGTTTGCCTACCAGATTCCAAGGTCTTTTTCTTAAGATTGTTTGATAATCTTCTTCACATAAGCAATTGATTAGACATGAGTTGCATCCTATCTTCTTCACATAAATCGATGAGTTTCAACTTCTTACAAAAAATTATGAACAAATCATGGGGGCTTAAGGATGAAATTGAAGAGTTGAATAAAGAAGGAAGAATGAGAAAATAAATAATTATTTATTCTTAAGGATAAGAACAAACACTTATTTTCAAAAAAAAATGTAAAAAAAGAAGGAATATTGTGGAAAATAAAAAAAGAAAATATGTTACGGAATGAAAACAAAAGTTTTTGAAAAAAATATTAGGAGCGTATTTTTTTTTTGTTCCAAAATATTGGGAGCGTTTATCTCTTTAAGATTTATTATAGAGTAATTACATATACCAATCATATCACCCAAATACCATCCAATGACGTGCCGTGAATTGGTTGGTTACAAATTTTTAATCTATTTTTTTTAATGTAATTAAAGATTTATAACCAACCAATTCATGCCACGTCATTGGATGATATTTGGGTGGTATAATTTTGAATGGTATATATAATTACTTTTTACATAATAATCTGTTGGAAGTATTGATTGATTCTCTTTCTACAATAATCTTTAAAATTTCCTATGTTTTTTTTATCATTATATATACTATTTAAATTTATATTACAAATATATTAGTCAATAGGCTATAGTTGGAAATTATTTATAATCAAATTAAAAAAATAAAATAGAAAACTTGTTTTCAGTAAAATAATATATTACATTTTGTGTACATATATTACTGGTGTCCAAGAAAAAAAATATATTTTACTTGAAATAATTTTGGATAGTAATTTATCATTTGTTTCCTATCTTGTCGTTTGGTCAGTGTAATAGGATATATACTTGTTTTAAGTTTTACTCGGTGTTCTAAGAATTACACGGTGCTAAGCGGGCGATCGATCACACGAGCACCTAGAAAGTTAGATAGGAGTTTAGACGGAGCATACGTGTTTTCTTCATAGAAGGTTTAAATAAGTTTATATAAATTTTAAAATAGTTTTATATAATTTTTTGTGTTAAAAAAGTAAACTTTTCAATTTTTTGTGTAAAAAAGTAGAGTTTTTTTAGCTTTCAGGCTGTCTAGGTTCGTCTAAGCCCGCCTATGTCTGTTTTTTTGGAACCATCTAGAGGCCGTCCGAACCATCTCTAGAAGGTAAACTATTTTCCTTACGCCGTTTAGATGACTGTCTAAGCCGATTTTTTACAGCAAAGGTTTTACTATCCTACTTTTTTGTCACTCTTTTTTGAAACATTTATCAACCTTTCTTTTTGCCTAAAAAATGAAATCAACCTTTCCTAATATTAATGGATTACAAAAATCGATAGTTCGGGCTAGTAAGTTAAATTTTTTCGAACAACAGAAAAAAGAAAAGCGCTAGTCTTTTTTTTCGAAAAAAAGGGCTGGTAAGTCAAAAGTTACACGAAAACGTGGCCCAATTTGAGGGAAAGGAGTCCTCGGGCATATTTGCTCACAGTAATCTACCTGAAAACACGAGGCAATGTTCATATCATTAATTGCTTTTTTTTGTCTAAGAAAAAAAAAATATCATTAGCCAGTTACGAATTACTTGAGAAAACACACAATTCGACCAAGGAAATTACAACCCATTTATTTAGAGGGGTTTGTATACACTTAATGAGTTTTTAATTTAGTTCATTAAGTTAATGAAACAATAAAAAAATTAATTTTTTGACCAATTTAAATTTAAATACATCTTAACTAGTGTTTTGCATTAAGATTTAAACCATGATTTATTCAGACACTGTCTCTTAATAAAATAGATTCTGTTCTAACAGTTATTTAGCATTAAGTATTTATCATTTAAAAAATCAAACAACACCCTATATCAAGCTCTAGCTCTATTCTTATTGAAATTTTATTGTTTTCTTGGTCAAGCTTATTAGAATCAAGTTGTGATAATCTATTGGAACCAATTTCCTTGGTATATTGATTTTCTAAATATTATCCAAGATCTACCTTAAAGGAGGCTGATAGTTTAGTTCATTAACTGTATTTGTGTTTATCATGATATTTTTTTCTAGTTTGAAGTTTTATTAAAATAAAGAAGAAAAGTACACGCCTATCAAACAAACAACAAACTATTCTGTGTGAAGATCAAATATGTATTGATTATTGCAAAAAAGGTACATATACAGTGAAAGAAGCCTACCATAAAATGAAAGAAGATGAAACAAGCTAGCTCATCTGGCCAGGGCTCTGTCTCTCAAGTGAGAGGTACCGGGTTCGAATCCCGCAGGCGGCAGAAAGTTATCAAAGTTTGGAAAGTTCTCTCAAGTGAGAGGTACATGGTTCGAATCCCGCAGGCGGCAGAAAGTTATTAAAGTTTGGAAAGTTCTCTCAAGTGAGAGGTCCATGGTTCGAATCCCGCAGGTGGAAGAAAGTTATTATGTTTGGAAAGTTTCCAAGGTCCGAAACCCTCCCCAGAACATGGGCAACCTAGTTCTGATTGCCTGGAGGTATGGTTGGGGAGGCAGTCATATCTCCCGGGGGACTAGTCGGGTGTAAGCCCGGGAACCCTCGTCATCAAAAAAAAAAAAAAAAAAAAAAATCAACTGTAAAGTTAGATCAGTGGATTTTAAACCAAGTTCAAAACATTGCAAAAAAATTTAAAAATACAGATAGGATATTAGAACTTACATGTATTATAATGTGGCATATTTGGAAAGATAGAAATAATTTTATCTATAATGGTAAAAAGTGTGACCCTTTCAACACAATCAATAGAGCTACTCAAACTTGGAAAGATTATTACAAAATCTCAAACCCGAATGATATAAATTTTCTAGATTTAAACAATGGAATAATCATAATAGTCCATTAGATCACAATAATAATGGAATTAGTATACTAAATCCTAAATTTAAGGATAGATGGAAAAAACCTCCTCCAAATAAATTTAAAATTAATTGTGATGCAGCTTTCTCGGATACAGGAGCTGCAGTTGCTTGTGTACTAAGAAACTCTAATGGTGAATTTGTATCAGGTAATAGTTGGAAGGTTGGAGCAGATTCGGTGTTAGAGGCAGAGGCCACGGGAATTTTGAAAGCTACTGAAATGGCTTCAAAATTCCCTTTCGGAAGTGTTATTATAGAGAATGATTCAGCTACCATCATGAAGCCTCTCTCTTCAGGGCTTCCCGTGTTGAGTCATTCAATTAGAAACGTTATTTGTAATATTTATTATTTTGCTGAACTATCTTCCCCCACATTTCATTTTGTTGTTAGGGGTAGAAACGGGGCAGCTGACTGGGTTGCCAAACAGGAGCTTTTAAGCACTTTATTTGGAAACTGGAATACGTGTATTCCTCCCCAGTTAGCCGGTATTATTTGTAATGAAGCCGAACCGTCAGGAGTCGGCTAAACCTTGTAACCGTTTTTTTACTATCTATATTAGTATGCATTTGAAAAAAAAAAAAACTATTCTATTATTTTATAATGTTAACCAATTTCCGATCTTTTCAACCTTCCTTCCTTAAAGTATAACAAAATCGCATTATATCGATCAAATATCGATCTTTCCAGTCTTCTTTAAAGTAGAAACAGATTTGCTGATAATATAATTATATTCCAATTTAATACTAATAGATTCCATCTTACACATTTTTTTTTTTTTTTTTTTTTGACATATCATCTTACACATTTAGATAAAATATATGTCAAAAAATTAATTTTTCTTAGAATATATGAGATACTCCAAGATTTTGACGAACAATATAAATGTTGTATCTTTGTGTACCTTCGAAATAATCGGTTTGATATTCCATCGAACACCAAACGGATTTTCCCAGCCTTAAACAATTTCAAGCCAGTCAGAATAAATAGTTGTAACATGGTTACCTTCATTGTTAGCAAGTAAACAAGTTTAATGAAATATTAGAGTTTCACTTTCCAACCCTTATTTGCTAAAATTTCCTTAATAGATTGCTTCACAATATTATCATATTTATTAGGGATGGCAATGGATCGGTTTTTGTAAAAAATTCAAAAACCATAACCATAACCGTTTTTATAATTAAAAACCATATCCTAACGGTTTTAACCATCGGTTACGCTTTTTAAAACCATAACCGTATTATTCGGTTTCGGTTTTCTAAACGGTTTGGCGGGTTTTAACCATATTCAAATGATAATTTAATAAACATATCAAATTTCATGAAATAAAACAACACATATAAAAGAAAACTCCGAGGTTTATAGAAAATTGTGTTGGTATTTGATTAAATTACATATTTATTTTTTAATTGGTTAAATCTAATATTTTGATTTTGGTTTTAGAATTCCATATATCTAATTTAATCTAAATTATTATAAAATTTGAAAATATATATGATAATAAACGGTTTTCGGTTTTTCGGTTTTATTTTTATCAAAAACCATAACCTAACGGTTTTAACCATCGGTTACACTTTTCAAAACCATAACCTAATGGTTTTAACCACGGTTAATTCGGTTTTAATCGGTTCGGTTATCGTCGGTTTCGGTTTTTAACCGTAACCATTGTCATCCCTAATATTTATCGATAACAGCGGTTGCAATCCCATATTGTTCCCATTCTTTTTCAAATAATGCATCACAGAAGTCTCTGTTAACTAGAATTACAATATTAGTACCAATACCTGTATTATTACAATTCCCCAAAACATGATGGCTTGAGCATAAAAGATGTCAACCTTTCCGAAAATGTTTATCTATTAAATCATAATTTGCAAGAAGGGTGATATGAAATCTCATTTTATACATTCGAAGTTATATTTCATACGAAATGAGAATGAATGTTGAAATGATATCCTTATTACATCTGCTATCCAATCTGCAATTGAAGTTTTATCTTCTTGCAAAGACGAGTTTGCAAAAACTGAGACACTTAAAAGACAATTAAGCAAAAGATGCTTCACATCTTCAATCCGATCACCACAAAATGAACATTCCAATGTTTTTGGACAATTTCTTTCCTTGTACAATTTAGTCAGTATTGCATTTCTAATACATTTCAATGCAAGAATTCTAATCTTCATGTAATGATTGACACGAAGATTGTGGATTTGATTATTCGGTTTATCAACAATAACCTAATATCCCAACTTCATTTAACAACGTCGTGACAGAGGGTCAACCAATCATCTGAACCATAGAAAACCGTGACAATAACTTCTCCTTGAATCCCTAAGGTCGATTCTAGGAAAACGACCAATTATTTGAACCATATAAAGTCATGATAATACTTTTCCAAAAAACCCTAAGTTCAATTTTAAGGGTCGGTCAATCATCCTGCCAAAGCAAATCTTAATAATAACTTCCTTTATACCACTGGGGTCGATGCTAAGGGTCGATTAAATCATTTTATCTAAAAATGTTGTTAGAAAAACTTTTTCTTGAAACCCTAATGTCCACATGATATATGCTAGACAATAATTTTTGAAAATAACAGGGGTTTCAGGGTATACGTTCTTCCTATTTTGAACTTTCACTACTGGGGTTTGCAACAATATTGGTGATGAGATTTGTCATCGCTAGTGATCCAAAAACTCGTCTCTAAAGGCGTGTTTGATCATTCGCGATGACAAGTCGTCACTGGTATTTGGTCGCTACAAATTCGTTCGATAGAAACCATTATTTGCGACTAACTCTTGGTTTGTCTTCTGCAGTATTCTACTACACAAGCGACGATGAAAGTCGTCTATAATAATAGAGTTCTAACGATGACATTAATATCGTCGTTTTTTCATTTTCCTAGCGACTACAAGCGTAGTCGCTGCAATTTTGTGCTTTACGACGATATTATTGTCGTCGACAATAACTTTGTAGTTAGCGACTAATTTTTTTCTTATTATTTGTGACGACTTTGTAGTCACCAATGACATTTAAAAAAATATTTAATTTTTTGCTTAGTTTACCGAATTCAGTTTGTATTTTGTTTTTTTTGCACTTCTGAAACTAAAAAATAATGCATAAATTAACAGAAACAACTAAGAAAATTTCTCGATACAAGTCTGACTAATAAAAACTTATAGTTAACAAAGATATAAAATAAAGTCAACATAAATATAAATTAAAGTCAACAGAAATATAAAATAAAGTCAACAAACACAGATCAAACACAACTAGATTCTTCATCTTTTTCACGTTCATATTCATCTTCATCTTCAGGTGTTTCCTCAACTAGCTGTTGGCTACCAGATGTGCCAGAGGGAGATGACCCTGTTGGGGGGTTATGTTGGCCTAGAGTGAAAGTGGAAAGTCCCGTAGTTGTCCTACACTCATTAACAAACCTCATCGCAATGGTAATGTTACCCACTGTAAAAACAGGGGAGTGTGTGCTAGCGTTCGAACTCGTGGATCGATTGCCTGAAGGAAACTACGCCGGACGACCATGTGAAATGATAAATTCATTCAAGAAGGTCATCATATCGTTCAGCTATTCATCTTGCGCACGTGTTAAAGGAACATGTCTGGGAGTGCGTTTGGTCTAGGGTGGCGGTCCCACTCCAGGTGCCCAACTCCTAGTCAATGGGCCCATCCTTGTCTTGGAGGCTTCCTTCGCAACATCCGCCTGTTTTTTCAGCGTCAAATAAGGTGTGGACGATGGAGATGTAGATGACCCGGACCATGACTGGGCCTGGGTAACTTTCTCTTTCAGCACGGACCGAAATGCAGTCTGTTACATTAAACAAATACATTTCAATTTTCAAAACATCAAACCATTTATTTATTTAAATAATAAGTTTTTATAAGGAAAGACTTGCATCAGAATTCTGATACTTCGAGGTCTACCATTCATTTTTCTTTCCATCATAACCTACGTGCTCGAAGAATCTACACAGTGGTAGAATTGGGAACTCCTGCTGGGTCGCAGGTTGTGTTCCAGGTGTTATATAAATATGATAAAGTGCTACCTATGGAACTAAGACTCCCCGCAAGCATACAGATTGTCGCCAAGTAAAAATATGATAAGCCTACAGGCTATAGATCCTCATGGACTACTAACGATTGTATATAATGTGTTTTGAATGCAATAAAATGTTGAGTTGCAATTGAGACAGTAATGATAAAGGAGATTTTGTATTGGGTTTTTATAATTAAAAAGGACTAACTTGCAAATGAGGGAATATTAGAATACAATGTAAAAGATTAAAATTCTAAAAAGGGTTTATAAAGTATGAGAATGGAATGCTTGATCCTTGCGAGTAATCAACCTGTTCGACAATTATCTTGTTTGTTGTATAAGGGAGAGTAATCGGAAAGTATGTAAATCCCCCCACGGGCTAATTAGTTTTCTACCCTACTAGTCTCTTGGCTTTCAGGAGGGTTTAACCTCACAAACCCAATGACTAAGTAGCGTGCTAATCTCGCCTGATAAAAGGCACTAAACGCTTATATATTATATCCGAAAATCCGTCCCCTACCCGGGTGTTAGTCGAAAAAACTCATACTACCTATACTTGATCAGGGTATAAACAGGCAACAAGCACAAATATATAAATAATGGAAAATAGAGGTTCAATACATCAAAAGTATCCCAAATCACCAAAACATAAATAATTATCATTTAGGGTTCATACCCTTACAAGTTTCAAGCATAAAATAAATTAGCTCATACTAAATAAAGGAAAATACAATGGAATTAATACTAGAATCATGTTTAAAAGACAAAATGGAATCAAATTAACCTAAAATATGAAATAGATAGGTTGTCGGATGGTGGAGAATGATGAAATTTGGCTGTGAACCCTTCTTCCCTCTTCTCCAGGCGCTTGAGCTCTCTCCAGATGGAAATATTTGATAAAAAGCATAATGGAAGTAGGAGCTCACATAAGCTTATATACTAAGTCCAAAAAGGTTTTGGACCTAATGGGCTCATATAAGTGACTTAAAATGGGCTCAACCCGTTTTTGACTATGTTGTTCAGGTTCGAGTCACGTCGGTAAGCCATAACTTTCTCGTCTCAACTCCGAATTGACTCTCGTCACCTCTCATGCGATCCTGACTTCAAGATCTTTCATATCAGAAGGAACTAGTTCCATAGATATTGTGAATTAATTATAGTGATAGAAACAATATGACGATGCACTTTTCCGGTAAGCTCTTTAGATTCCAAAAGTGAATTCTAGTTTTCGTTACGCCTTGGCTTCGTTTTAAATTCAATTACTGACTTTTTTTCATCGTCTTGGACCCTTGTGTCATCCATGTACCTAAAAGCTACACACTTAACACACAATTATGGCACAAAAATACTATAAAAGAAATATTATCCAAAAGAATGTAGAAAAGGGCAATATATAAATTATTAGGGAAAAATATCTCCCTTAGGTCCCATAAACCCTCAAAAGATGTCTTGTGAGTAGATTAATCTATCACAAAGTAGGAGACATCAGTCGCCTCATTGGTGACCACCATTGATAATTAGGTGGGTATCTTCAACTTTCCGTGTTGCAATACAATGTATAGTCATTAATCTAAAAAAATTAATAACTAAACAATTATTTAAGCAACAAAATATGTACCTCATAAATAATATCATGAGTCCGAGAATAATTCCTTGACCCTGCACCACTGGGGCGTGTCTATTTCGCCCTTATTTTCCGCGTTAACCTTAGCCTGCTTCTGTATCATTTTGATTTATAAAAATTAATAACATGTAGTAAAATCATGTATTATAAGTTAAAAAGTTATTACCTTTATCTCCTCGGCATCCCAATTCGCACTACTCTTTCTCCAATTCCCGTTACTCATGGCATCGAGTCCAACCCCTTCATACAGTAGTCCCTTTTGACAATGTACTTAAAGCCTTTGTACCTCCCTTGCGTGCTTTTATTGATATTCTTAGCTACATCGTCCCAGTCAGGCCTTCTTTTCCAACCCCCTATATCAAAGAATTCATGTAACCAACAAAAACAGTAAACCATAATCTAAATTAAACATTATTGAATGATTTAAAAACGAAGTTAGAATTTTTTTTACTGATAAACGGCTAATGAAGGACTACTTCAACGTACCAGGGACGTTATTCCATTTCTTATAACACAGAGGGACTCTTTTCATGACCGTGATCCCAACAACCTGAGCAACGTGCTTTCCATACACCCCCCCGTCGGATTCCATATCGTCTATTTACAGAATTCCACTAATAAGAAAGTCCCTAAATCGGCCATTAAGTTAGCGGATATCAGGGTTTCCTTGCCCCTATGATTTCTCTTCCTATTTGTTGTTTTAAACACATTGAATAAACATGTAATTGATAAATAAATAAAACAAGTATTCTAGCTACATAGCATCCTCAAGCAATGAGGGTTTGGTTCAAAATAAAAGAAGACAAACTAATTTAAACTAATGACATAATCATGTTTAAAAGAAAAAATAAATTAAGGTTACTCTTAATGATGAATGGGAATGGTGAATGGTTGAGGTAGACTTGCAGGGTTCATAGACAAACCCTTCTCTTCTTCTCTCCCTTTCTTTTGTTCTTCCCCCCCGCACTGATAGAATGATTTTTTAAAAGATGAATACTCCACTTCCCTTTGATAAGAGGCTTCTAAAATTACTTTTATATGAATTAAAAATGTTTGGGCCCCCTTTAGGTTTGCTTAATTAGGTTTAGAAGGGGCCTATCCCATTTTACTAAACATAATTCTGGTTCGAGCCATTGTAAAAGCAAGTGGCATAACTTCTTTGTCTTAGCTCCGAATTCACTTCAGTCACTTCCCACGCGACACTGACTTCAAACTCTCTCCAAATGAAAATGATACAGGTCCAAAGATCTAACCAATATGTAGTAGTGACTAAACACTAAGGTGCAAAGATTTCTCCGGCAACCACTCCAACTTCCAAAGTGACTCTAAGCTCAGTTCTAATTTGTCTTGGGGTTTATCTTGACTTTTTGACTTATTATACTCATCTTGGAACCTTGTATCAATAATTTACCTAAAATCTACACACTTAACACAAAATTAAGTCACAAAAGCTCTGTAAATAGTAATATGTCCAAAACTAGAAGTAAAGGTGCAATAAAGAAAATAAAAGGGGGAAATCCCCCACTTAGGCCCAATAAACTCCCAAAGTAATGTCTCATGAATGGATTAATCCTTCAAATAAAGAGAGACATCTAGACCCCTAGCTCAAAGTTTGTCGTCCCGACAAAATAGAAAAGAAAAATGGAGTTTAGAAGGGTTTAAGCCTAATAAGTCAAAGAAGATAGAAAAGGTAGAAATGTAATGAATGACACTAAAGCACAAATATTAACAAGTCTCACATAGTATGACTTACAAATTAAATCAAATATATACCTATAAAATATACAGTCCACACAAAATAATTTCAAGTTCAAATTAGATTTGCAATGCACGAAGTTAGGTTTTTTCTTAGTTCACAACGGTGGCTATAAAGTGTTCCTCGATCCTCACATAGTTTATAATATCAATCTAACTACTCTCTATAATTCTAAAGCTCCTAAATTGTACATTCAAGGATATTAAGGTCTTTAAGGATGTAGTGTAGGCTTAGGATAGGTGCGATATGTATTTTGGATAATTTAGAGTGAGCTTTTGGCTCTCTCCTCACTAGCCATCAACGAGTCACCCTAGAGCTTGAATTAGTCTCAAAGATGTTCTCACTCAGTCCGATTGATTCACTTATTCGCATCCCCAATAACCCAAATAAAAGCCTTTCATGATCACATAAAGAAATCTCACGTTGCCGGTCCAAAATGTAAATACTTTCCTTTTGTAAATTTGCAATGACTCTCTTTTGAAGTGAGAAGTCATGCAAATATGTTTTTTTCTCACATTATATATATATATATATATATATATATATATATATATATATATATATATATATATATTACAAGTGATCAGAAAGCTCAAATACATAGCAATAACCTAAAAAATGATAATTTCCATAAAACCACCACCCCAAACTCAAGATTCAAGTGCGGGTCATATGGTAAAAACCTAAAAATCTAAGGGATAGGTCTTGTAATGCGGCTAAATAAAAAGGGTTAGGAAGGAAAATAGGGTGTTGAGATGGATAACATATCAATTAATAATGGGCATCAAGCTAAAAGGCACAAGGGGCTAACAAAGAACCGCCTTAATCATGTCATATCCTATACAAATTAATTACTTTCTCAATTCTAGCATGTTCATTAAATGATTTATCCACTAGTTTAGATCACACGTTCTACACACCACACATGCTCCCTAAAATCAAACAAACTTCATCGCATTGCTCACTACTCTCTCATTTACTTTCAATTTGCATTTCATGAAAATCCTTTTAGCATGTACAAGACTAGTTTATAAACCTACTATTCTACTATCATTAAATCATTAAAATTTAGCTTAAAAGATACATTCACTCGATTCTACACCAACATTCACACTAATTGAAATAAATAAAAACACATAAAAGTGGGGTTGAAAACAACGGTTTTCCACCCTCAACTCAAAGTTGAGCCGTGACATCCACGAATCAAAGAACACTCAATAAAATTAAATACAAACTCCTAATATACAAATAGAAAAGGGGTGGCGTGGAGAGAAGCATACTCTCTAGGCTATTGCACCGCGTGATCCACATCCAAGATGGGATGTCGTGGATCCTTCGTTATGTCATGTCTTATTTTCTCTAGGAGTATCATGATGTGCTCTTGATTAGCCTTGATTATTGCCACATCATGGGAGAGGAAGGTTTGAGCTAATTTGATTTTCTTAAGTTGCTCACTCACCTTCTCTCGCCAAAAAGACTCTTTCGACTGTACTCCTCTCAAAAACTTCTGGATCCAAGCATCATCTGAAATGACACTCGATTTTCTAACAAAATTCTCTTTCTCCCCAAGTTTCACATTCGCCTTCATCAATAGGCTAGTGATCATTGTTGGGTACTTCAAGTTAAAGAATCTCTTTGGTTTGACTATGAATCGCATGACCTCAGCAAATATCACTTTTACCACATCTACTTCTTCCTCTCTCAATTCACAATCCAACAAGATGGCAGATTTTTGAAGTATATTTGCGGGTCGAGCGTTCCAAGGGATGAGGGTTCAAGAAAATGGTACCAGAGTTTTGCATTAGATTAAAAGAACTTGTAAGGCCATGTCGTCTTCAATCCCTTTTGTTTTTTTCCTTGAACTATTACCAACTTCTTACTAAAAACCTGTTCGTGTAGTTGATTCCAATCAAAGGTCTTGATTTTCTTCACCGTTCTTATTACCTGCATGGCTCAACTAATTTCTTCAACTTGAAGTGGCTACGAATTTCTTCAACCGTAAAAAGAACCAACTTTACCCGAATGGGATCTCTTCCTTTGATATCTATACCTACTGATAGCTTACATGTTAATGTTGATATGCATATATGGGATATTTCCCCTTGCTCCTCAACTTTTATGGACCCTAGTAGTATTCCAGAGGAATAACCTAGGATAAGTAGGAGGCGTAGGAACGAGTCCATATTTGGACCCGATTTTATCACTGCCTTCGTGACTAAAGGTTTTCACATTGAATTGATAATTGAAGAGTTTGTCACTTGCCTCCTCATAGAGGAAGACCAAAAAACTTATAACGATGGTTTAAAATCTGTAGATGCTAGTTTTTGGAAAGAGGCCATTAATAGTGAAATTAAATCTATTAAAAACAACCATGCATTGGAATTAACCTACTTACCTAGCGGTAACAAACCTATTAATAGCAAGTGTATTTATAAGAAAAAATTGAGACCTAATGGTTCACTAGAAAAATTCAAAGCTAGACTTGTTATGAAGGAATTCACCCAAAAGAAAGGATTAGATTACTTTGACAATTTCTACCCTGTGACCAAAATAGAAACGATTAGGACCCTCATCTTCCTAGATGTCATTCACAAACTAGTTATACATCATATGGATTTTAAAACTATGTATCTGAATGGAGATCTAGACGACAAGATCTACACGGTACAGCCTGAATGTTGTGTGGTTCTGGGCCAAGGGGATAAAGTGTGTTAGTTAAAGAAGTTGTTATATGGTTTAAAGCGTGCACCTAAAAAATGTTATGAAAAGTTAGATAGTACCCTTATTAAAGATGCCTTTTTTGTTAACACTTCTATCTCGTTTGTTTACTCTAAAGTAATAAATCAGACTATGTTATGATTTGACTTTAAGTGGATGACGTGATTATCTGTGGTACTTCTATTCATATCATAAATAAGACCAAACACTTCTTCTCACCTAAATTATATATGAAAGACATGGGAGAAACTGATGTGATTCTAAGGGTAAAAATCATTGGAGGTAGTAATGGTATTTCTCTTAGCCAATCTCATTACGTAGAAAGTATGTTGAAGAAGTTCAACTCCTTTGAGATAATGCATGTAAAAAATTCTTATGATTCTACTTTTCATTTATCTAAAAACAATGGGGATGATGTGTCCCATAATGAATATACTAAAGTTATAGGGAGCGTGATGTTCTTAATGAACTATACCCAACCCAATATTGCCTATGTCATAAGTAGACTCATTCTCTATAATCATAACGCGAGTAGTGATCATAATGTTGCATTTCGTCATCTTTTGAAGTACTTGAGAGGTACTATTGAAATATGTTTGCACTATAACAAATCCCCTGCATTTCTTGAAGGATTTTGTGATACAAATTGGAACTCTAACAATGACAAAGTAAAATCCACCAGTGATTATATGTTCTCCTTAAGAGGAGGTGTTATATCATGGAAGTCCTCTAAATAGACTTGTATAACAGACTCCACCATGTTGTCCAAATTTATAGCACTAGAGATTGGTCGAGAAAGAACCTAAGTGGTTGTGGAGTCTCCTATTTGATGTGACACTTTGGGAAGGAAGTGCCACACCAGTGTATATCCATTGTGATTCACAAGTAGCGATTGATATTTCTCATAATAGCATCTTAAATGGAAAAGTAAGAAACATTCGCAGATATGGTTCAGTAAAAAAGTTGCTGAAGAATGGTGTGAAAGCCTTGGAATATGTGCGATCATAAAAAAATCTAGTTGATACATTCACCAAAGGTCTTACCAGGAGAGTAGTCCTGGAGATGTCGAGGAGGATGGGAATGAGACCCACTAATAGGGAACATGTGACTGATGAGTCTATGTGATATCACACCATCCCTATGGCATAAAATAAATCGTCTTAACTATTAATGAATTCATAGCTACTCGTGGTGGTCCTATTGAGAAGAACTTGATGATTCAGTCATAAGGTCAAGGTGTACCACTCTAAAAAGACAACAGGGTTGAGCGCATAACTCTTAATAAATTCATAGCCATTAATAGTGGTCTTGTTGAAAAGGACTTGATGAATTCACCGACTAGATTAAGACTCACTGTTCATATTATGATGCTAAGGAGATGTCCTTAATAATCCCATATGGATAAGTCTACAAGTTCATAGCCCGCAAGTGGTGGTCCTTTTGAGAAGGACTTGATGAACAACGAAGGGGTGATGTTCGAGAAACCTGTAACCATTAGCAGGGTAGAGTACGTGTTGTGAGAGTCTCAATAAAAAACCGTCAAGTTCAAGAGTATGTTCACTTGACAGAATTCAGTGGTTGTCTTACTTCACTACATGTAAATTCAAACCGAAAGAGATTGTCACATAAGTACAATTCACCCAAATGATAGTATTCATGGACCCCTATTCACCTTCTCTCTTAAGAACCTGGGTGAGGGAATGTTGGGTTTATTAAAGAAATTAAAAAGGTTTTTTCTTTTATTAATCCTTTCATATTCTTGGGAGAAGTGGAAAAGATTTTTTCTTTATTAAAAAATCCTACATAGAAAGTGGAGAAGAAAAATTATGAGTATTTAATTTATATCCTTCTTATTCATTTCAAATGGCTTATTACTATGAAAGTTAAAGAAATACTGGGAACCCCACACGCGTGCACCACCACCACCACCACCCCCCGCCTGGCCTTGCCCGGCATCGGCGTCAAGACCAAGTTTGAAGCTACTATTTATACTAGTCCTTGGTCCCTTCTATTTAATCCTAGCAGAAGACAAAATGGCCAAGACTTAATTCCTCCTCAATCACCAGAGTTAATTCAGAATATTCCACCATGAAAACTCAGTTGTTACGAATGTTTCAAGAGTTTGGTCAACCTGTCTAAATTCGTGCATTGACCAATAGCTAGAAGAGTATCCAGGTTCATTGAGGACTTTGAAATTTTGTAACCAGTACAACTTCTGCATTAATGACGTCTTAATTACCAGCCTTTATTGTGACGATTCTGGTAGACAATTTCTCCTATAAATAGAGCTTTAAGTCACTTGCATTCTACATAGAACTAATAATTCATAAATAATAGCTCTCTTCTTCCTTGAATTCTAAAACATTTTCTTGAGCAAATTAGAGTACTACACTTTATTAGAGACACCGGTACTTCCAAAATATCTTTTTAACGCAATTATCTACCTGTATCGTAACTGGATTTTTTTGTATTTTCGTGTAAATTTTGTTATTTCAATTTTTTACAATAGTTGTTTGTATTACATTGTTATTGAAATAATTTTATTAAATTTATTTTTGTTATATTAATCATATTATTAGTTTTTTCACCAATAAGATGATTTGACCAATTGGAATAGAATGTAAGATTTATTTTTGAAATACAAGAGATAAATTTGTCAACTTTATCGAAAATTATCCTTAAATAATTATATTTCGATTGTATTGTTTTCTCTCATGACAAAAGAAAATAAAATATTATGTTAAGATTAGTGGCAGATCTACTTGAGGCCCCAGGGGGGCTCAAGCTCTCCTGAACCCGTAAATTTTATAATATGCAAGTGTAATTTTAGCTCGAAAAAATAATTAGCCCTCTATGAACAAGTATATTATATATTCTTACTTTAAATTATGTATAAGATGTTATAGCATCAGCGGATGCTATGTTTTGTTTTTAAAATTTAGAATAGAGACCGTGTGTTCAAAACATAGCAATTGCTTTATTTTTTTCTTAAATGCAAATAAAATATAAAACCATTTTTACTTAAATAGATTAAAATAGAAAATCTTATATTTTGCATAACTATTTAATAAAATTTCATAACTATTTTTTATGACTTTCTTTTAGTTTAATATTTTAACATCTTTCAATTTTTTTGATTTAATTTACTAAATCAAAGTCATAACTTTGTCAAATTTCACCGACTTATAAGAATATTGTAATTCATTATATTAGTCTTTATTTTGAATTTTAGACTAGCATTTCTTTTATACATTGACTGATAAAATTATAATATTTATCCTTTTAGCTAATTAGAATATGTATATAACATTATAAAATATTAATAAAATTTCGGTAGTATTATATAAAATAGGTGTGATGGTGTTTTTTCCCAAGATGTGGCATTAATGGTGTTATTTTGCATCATTTTCAGGTAAATGCTAACTTCTAAGATCATTTTGTTGAACGAACGAAAATCACAAATATTGTTGCATGTCCATATTTATATTTTGATATTGATAATTATAAATTTATGTTTTTTTTTATATTTATCTTAGAAAGAATTGGAAATAATAACTCCAAAACTCATATATATATATATATATATATATATATATATATATATATATATATATATATATATATATATATATATATATATATATATATCTATCAAATCTTCCCTTATTTTATCATGCGAATCTACCCTTAGTTAAATTTTTATTAAACCTGAAAATTAACAATTTTAATTCAGAAGTACCACTATGATTTATGAGGAGGATTCTACTAATTGGAGCCCAAATTCCTATTTCTTTAGGTTTTAAGGCCCAGTTAGAAAACATTATGTTTTAAGGCCTAGATCAAAAATCTGGTTAGGGTTTTTACTTTCTTACCCTTTTCAATCTTTTTATTCCCTTTTTCGTTATTTTTATTCATTTTTTTTTGAATTTTTATTACTTTCACTTAGCTAATATTTTTTTTCCGGTACATACACGGAGGTACGTACCTACATTGTACAGACCTATAATTTTTTATTCGTACAAACCTGTTGTTTTTAAATGTTTTTAGGTGTTTTAGTTCCAAATCATTTTTCTTTATATGTCCAATGTTTCGGTATTCTCCAAGTTCTTGTCCAAGGGTTGTACCCAAGCCCGTTTTGTCCTTGTTTTTGATATTTTTTCCAGTTATTAATCCTGTCACAAACCCTAGTGTCTAGCCCATAATGTCTAAACCCTAATGTCTAGACCTGAGGGGATGTACCATGTTTTATCTTGACCCTTAATTCACAAAACAGAAGTGTTTAAAAAAAAACAAACTATAGCCCATAATGGGCTAGACAACAAGAAGGTTATGACCCACCCAAAAAGGTTTTTCACAATCACGTTTTAAAAAAGAACTAACACACTGACTGGATGGCCCTATTGTCTACAACTGGGCTGGACTGGCTGGACAGGTACTACGAATGGCTGTTTGCAGACACGAATTGGACCTATATTGCAGATAAGGTTTTAAAAAAAACGAATGGCTGGACCCAGTGGCTGGACTAACACTGCTGGACCAACTGGCTGGAGACACGAAAAATAAAAAAAGAAATGGAACGGGCATAGCGCTGGTGGAGGCGGCGAGATCCACTTTGCAGAGGCGGTTTTCTGGTGGAGGTGGTGTGTTTTACTGCTGTTGTGGAGGAGAACGGTGTGCAGTTCGTAGATCTGAAGGTTTTTTGCAGTCACGTGAGTTTAGATCTGAAGGTTTTCTGCAATCACTTGGGTTTTCTTCAGTCACGGTGGTAGCGGATCTGTGATGATGGTGATTCGATGGTGGTGGAAATGGAGGCGGTGGTGGTGGCTCTGTGATGATGGTGGCTCTGCTACTATGGCTGGTGGTGGTTCGATCTGGTACAGAGATGGTGGTTTGATCTGCTTGGATGGTGGTTTGATGGAAAAAGAAGCAGAGATGGTCCGATCTGGTACAGGGATGAAGCCTCCGATCTGGTACAGAGATGGAGCCTCAGACTGGTATAGAGATGGATCCTCTGTTCTGGTACAGTGGCGGCGACGACAGCAAAGATGAAGGTGGGTGAAGAAGATAGCAGCAGTGGTGCAACAACAGTCTTGCTCGTCCCAGCGGAGGAGGGAACATGACAGAAGCAGAGAGGAGGGTGGGTGAAGAAGGGGTGGCGCGTCACTGATGGGAAGGTCGGGGAGGGCGGCACTGGTGGGAAGGTTGCACGGAGTGAGGAAAATTTGAGAGAGGGAGAGGGTTTTCAGAAAAAAATTCTAATTAGGTTTTTTGTTTTTGAATTTTGTTGGTTTAGCATAAGTATAAGAAGGGAAAAAGGATTTTTGGTCTTTTTATTGGGTTTTAGTTAAGGTAGAATTAGTTGTTATTGGATAATGAGAATTGGACTTTAGTTTGTAAGTTTAATGTTTTGAAAGCTTTAATATATAATTCCCCCATTTATGAGAGGTAGTTTATTTTTTTTTGTTCAAATGGTAGTTTATCTTTGACGCCAGCATCCAAGGAGAAAAGTCATCGTCAGAAAAGTGGAAGCTATGAGAGAATGGGTCGTTGGCGATGAAATCTCAAATTGAAGAATTCCCAAGGACCCACAAATCTAAGAGGTGAGCTGTTGCTCTTTCGACATATATATCAACTTTTCACACTATAATGAGTCTCTCTCAATATATGTCCCTTTCAATATCTTGCATTCGTAATAATACATCTTTAGACTATAGCATCAGGGGCGGATGGGGGTGGGCTGAGGTGGGCTGCAGCCCACCCTATCTTATCCAGCTCACTATAATTTAATTTGTTTTTTTAAATAGATAAAAATATAACTAAAAAAATTATAGCATAAAATTAGCCTTCCATAACTTGAAGTTTAGAGATTAATTCTATCAAATAATAAAATTTATTAACGAAATGGAAACGTAAATACCATTAAATATTCAATTTCTTGGTTCTTTTTAATTTTTTTCCATAGATTTTTTTTGTAATTAACTCTTAAATATTTTTAAAAATTTCATTCGGCCTCCTTAATAGACTTTAAATTATTTTATTTATAGGATTTTTTGTTTTTTTTCCAACAAAATGTATGTTTTTTTGTATAAAAAAAGGAAATTTATCAGAGGATTAATTTAAAAAATATAATATCCAGACTTATATTGTAATCTTTACACAATGAGTAATGATATTTGTCACCCTTTTTTATCACTCTTTTATCACTTCTTAAGTGTATATCTAAATGGACCAATGAATTGATTTCTCTATCCTATTTAATTTTTCTCTATCTACTATTCAAGGAAATTAAAACATATACATAGAAGGGTGATAAAAAGGTGACATGAAAAGGGGTGACATATATCATTACTCTTACACAATATAAGGATTTATAGTGCATTTTTGCATTATATAAGGATCTACCTAGCAATTTTTGCATAATATGTAGATTTATCGTGCAAATATGGCAAAATAATTTTTTTCGGGGCCGTTGCCCCCGAACCCCCTTAGCCTTCCCTAACAAAAAATTCTGGCTCCGCCCCTGTATAGCATATCAATGAAAGAAAAAAATTTATATAGATTGTTTTGGACTGAAGAAAAGCTAAAGCTATTTATATTCGTAGATGATAATCTTAGGCTAAGTGTAGGGATTTTCAATTATAGCAAAATAAAAAATAAAAAATTACAATTGCAAATATATTTTACAAAATACTATTTCAAAAGTTCTCTGGTAGCGGCGGGGTACTTTATTACTTGCGAAATTCAACCACATGTGATTAACCAAAATGTTAGCATCCATTTAATAAAAAAAATATTTATTCATAAAATATATATATTAATCTATTTAACAATAAAATTAAAAATTATTTAATAAAGAATATAATATTTCATATTATAAATTCTTGTAATTTAAGTATTAATATTTTAATTTTTAATGAATATTTTATAATAATTTTTTTATAAAATTCTCATAAAGTATTGGACAATAGACATATTATTTATAAAATAATTATAATAAATAATTTTTAATTAGGTTCATAACTTAATAAAACATGTCTTGAGAAGTCTAGTCTAAAAATTTGGATAAATAAGACCCAATATATTATCTAAGACTTATGATATACCTAATATAATTTTATAAAATAAAATAATAAAATTAAAAATTAAAAAAAATATAAATACACATTGAAAAATAAAAATAAAGTAAAAAAACAATGAAACGTATAACTTTAAAGTTTAAACTATCTCTTCACTTAGGATATAAAACAAAAACAAAAAAGGAATCTCTTCCAACTCACCTTTCCAAGCTGCTCTCCTGCACAAAAACTAAAAAGAAATTTTTTCCACTCACCATTCTCTACCATTATCAACTGTACTTGGCTACTCCAACAACAATTAAAAAATTCAAATAAAAAAAAAAAATCATTAGCATTGAAATTTCAAAAAATCGAATTATTTTTAACCTAATCTTATCATTTTTACAATTTTTCAAAATTATCGAATTTAAATATAAATACATTTGCGATATTTATTATATTTTTATTTGAATCATACAATGGCCATTTTTATGATTTTTGTAAGCCTTTTACCGTATGAAAAGTGATGTGCTAAGAATAGCCATTTACGGTTAGAGTGAGCAATTTAGCCTAATAAAAATAGAGTGGAAAAGAAGATGGATTTTTTAGCGGGTTTGGATAGTGTGGGTACACCAAATTAATAAACACAACTCAACAAATGAAATATACATTTTGGATTCTGAAGTTACAATAACTCATCAAATTATGTCATCTAGTCTAACAATTCGCCGGATTCATGATCTTCTAGGTCTCCAAAATATGTTGTCTAGCCCAAAAATTCATGTGGTTTAAGTCTATCATATTATGTCGCACAACCTACTTAGTGTCGCATGACCCAGTAAAGAGTATTATATACCTGAATTATTAGTAAAATAGGTTGGATCTTTAATTCTAACAATTTAATTTTTTTTTATTAGAAAAAAAAGTTACAAACAAGAGTAGGCTACCCTATCTAACCTTTTAATTAAATGATTGTTGGACTTTCCTTTTTCTGCTACACAAACTTTATGAAGCTAAACCATCATGCTTTACAAGCTTTTGCATTCCAAAAAGGGTAAAGCCTTCCTGAAACCCTTTATCTTTTCCCAAAGTGCGTGATCCGCCCCTGATCTTCATTTTTACCCTTTCTGGCCCTCCATCTCAATACTTTGTGACGCCGTTAGCCCTTTTTTCATTTTTCTGTCAATTGACCGTTAGTCAACGCCACATGGCGCCAGGTCATCGCCACCCGTCTTCGTCAGCATCTTCCTTAACTGTATTAAAAAAAAAATTATTTGACGGTTTGGATCCTTCAAACCTTCATCGATGGAGGATTCAGAAACAAAAAAATAAACACATCTCTATATCAAAAAAAAAGCACATCTCATCTGAAGCTAACCAAACAAAATATTCAAAATCTTCGTTACCTAAAACACTTTCCATCAAACTCCATTAATATATCAAACTCCATTAATATATTATTTGAAAATATAACACAACAAAATATTCAAAAGCTTGTTTTCTCCATTTCTTGTGATGAACAGATTCGGCTATCTGAAGCTATCTGAAGTTTCGGCTAAGAAATATCCAGAATCGAAATTCTCTTCTTGAGCAATCTCGGGATCAAAAACACTAGATTCGACCTTTTTAACTCCGATTTTAATGTCAATTGAAGATGATTTAGTCTCTAACACAACTGAATTGTTATATGAAGACTCAAGAACTGAATTATGAACACCACCTTTATTACCCAAATCCCTAGACAACATCATTAAACTCATAGCAATATCTTCTTGTTCTTGGTCATCAATTTCAGAAACAGATGATGAATCATTAGGTAATGAAAACGAAGAAGAAGATTTGAATTCTAAGATCAGAATTCTCACCAACACAGGCACCCAATATACTCTTCCTTGTTCCTTGTTCTTCATTGCCCTCTGAAATTTGAATGATTTGCACTATTAGTCCCTGAGTAGGTATAAAAATGCAATAGAAGAAAAAAAATTCAGCTATAATTTTGACCTCTTCAATTATACCTGTAACTCTACTGCTGCTATAAAACCTAATACAACGGCCATTGCTCTCCGATCCCCAATTCCTTTTTAAAGCAATTTGATCGAGACACTTCTCGTGGCTATTTGATCGAATAGTTTAAGGATGATTTGAGTAGGTTTGGTTTTGGGAAATTCGACCTATTTTAGAGCTTGGGATCGAGTTTGAAGTCGTGGCGAGAAGGTGTACCAATCAGAAGAGAATAATTAATTATCATAATCTATCCACAAATCCTTTTTAAAACATCATTCTTTTAGAACCAGAACCGATGAGATAGTGAGAAACGGTGAGATGGTGAGGCTGTGAGAAATGGAGAGGCTGTGAATTACAAAGAGGTATGAGAAGGGTTTAAGGCCTTGAGAGGTGGAGTTTGAAGGCGGCGGTGGTGCAAGAGGGAAATGGAGTTCGAATTGTGGCTGAGTGATGGTGGTTGGGGTGGTTTCATCGTGAATGTGAATTATGTTTGGAAAGGGTAGAGGAGGAAGTGACGAAGCATTAGGTTTCGACTACGAATTCGATTTACTTTTTTTTTTGGTCAACCATTTTTTCTCAGCAGATCTCATTTAATACATAGAATTCAAATGGTAAATAACTCTCAATTGCCCTCATATAGTACTTCTTCTTTCGTGCTTGATTTCTCCTAAAATGTATTGCATTTCTATGTTTCGATTTTCTGTTTTCCCCCATTGATGAAGGTTTGAAGGATTCAAACCTTCAAAAGTTTTTTTTTTAAGTTAGAGATGAAGCTGAAGAAGAAGGATGGCGGTGACGTGGCGGTGATGTGGAGCTGACCTGGCGCCAAGTGGCGTTGACTAACAGTCAATTGACAGAAAAACCAAAAAAGGGCTAACGGCGTCAAAAAGTATTGAGATCGAGGGCCAGAAAGGGTAAAAATGAAAATCAGGGGCAGATCGCGCACTTTCGGCAAAGTTAAAGGGCTTCAGGGAGGTTTTACCCTTCCAAAAACAAGGATACTTAGTGAATAAAAAGACAAGCTAATCTATCTAATTCAAACAAAGACATCATTAAACTAGTCTAAACTTTAAACACACTACAAAGTTACCAAGTTTGAACAATATTAGTTATATTATCCATATCCTTAAACCTATGTTGGACTTAGCTTTATACAAGGAAATATTAAAAATGTATAATTTTCTTTTTTTCTTAGTAAAGACATATATATATCATTTCTTTTTACTCTCATATCATCTTTTATGTGGAAATTTTAAATACTAATCTAATCATTTCTTTTTTCTACATATATAATTATATTCAATTTTTTTTATTAAAGTAGTACATATACTGAAATGTAATAACACACTTAAAAGTTTATCATAGAAATATCAAATTTCGCCAATTATATTTCACCTCATAATTTATTTTTATAATTAATTGATTAAGATGGACGGAAATGTGATATGATGGCTTTATAATATCCTCACATTGGCATAGCTGTTCATGATTCATAAACCAAAGTTTTCAATGAGGGACACATGACATGATCTTATCGTCCACCCACCTATATAAATTTTAGAAACTTATAAGTTTGAAATAATTAGGCAAAATTTCCATTAAATTTCGTCCCCCACCACCACTACTACAAAAATATCATTCACCAAACTGCCATACTCTATTATTTTGGTCGACCCCATTGACAAAAAGGTTTTTGTTTTCTTGGAGTTGATTTTTCTACAAAATAGTGCTAAAGAAAATGAAATAATGATTCTCATCCACATGGATCGGAGGGTATATTTGCATGATTGAACTCCTATCTGTATTTTTTTTCTTTTTTTCTTTTTGTGAGAATCTATCTGCTACTTTGTATTAAGTCACACTTGTTATCTGCAAATTATTTTTTTAGTAAAGATAAATATCATCTCATTTATGTATTATTTTTTATATAGAGATTTAAAAAATCAATAAAAACTGTTTTTTTAAATAATTATTTACTTTTTTCTTTATTTAATACTATATTAAATGACACATATAAATCAATAAATGGGTTAAGTAAAAATAAATAAATATAACAATACTCTTTTTTTTAAGAGTAATGATATATGTCACCCCTTTTCATGTCACCCTTTTATCACCCGTCTATATATATGTGTTGATTTCCTTGAATAGAAGATAGAGAAAAATTAAATAGGATAGAGAAATTAATTCATTGGTCCATGTAGGCTTACACGTAGGAGGTGATAAAAGGGTGATACAAAAAGGGTGACAAATATCATTACTCTTTTTTTAATTCTGTATCGATCTTGTATAAGTTGTAACCCCCACTAGCATCTACTAAATTGGTGTGCTGTACTAGACTAAATTTCTTAGAGTAATGATATATACCACCCAAATGTCACCCAATAACGTGACGTGAATTAGTTAGTTGCAAATGGTTAATATATTTATTTTCTTGATTTGATTAAAGATTTGTAACCAACTAATTCACACCACGTCATTGGGTGACATTTGGATGGTATAAATTTGGGTCGTATATATCATTACTCAAAATTTAAGGCCCTGTTTAGTTTGTAAAAGTAATGGTATTTTTTGTTTTCATTTTTTATATTTTTTAAATTACTAATAAAAACGTGTTTGATTAAAGAAAATAAAAACAATTTTCTAAAAAAATTAAATGAAAACACTATTGGAAAATTTATCATCCACGTTTTCTATATTTTTGAAAAAAAATAGAAAAGAAAAAAAAATCATTTTCTAAAAGTATATTTTAAAAATAAAAACTAGAAATTGTTTACACAAATCAAACTATAATATCTTGTTTAACCAACAACAAAAGTAGGATAAAAAATAAACCAAAAAAAAAAGCATTGAACTGATGGTCGCTATTTGAAATATTTCTAAGGGACTAATAACCTCTTAACAATTGTATTAGATTTAAAAATTAAGCACCTGTGTAATTTGATTTTTGTAAATCTTTAAATCAGTTTTTTATGACTTTCCTATTTTATTAAAACTTTAAATTTTTACTCTAATAAATATCAAAAATTTATTAGACAGGGTTAGAATTCGTTGATTATAATTGTTATAAACTTAATGAGAAGAAAATAAAATAAAGAAAGAATTTGTTTCTTATATTTTCAAAAACTACTAACTCTATTACAAAAAAATGATCCTAAATTTATAGGGTTAATAGTGACCTTTCACTTGTCACAATTATAAGAAGTAAATATAAAAGACATTTGGTCTTTGAACATCCACCTAATTATATTATTTATTCATAATATTCTCTCTTGAATGTCCATCCATTAAGAAAATATGACTCGTTAAAACCTTGCCAAGAAAAACCCTCTAGAATATATACTTGGTCGAAAGGAAAAGAATACATATAGATGGACCTAATCATCTTGAAACGATGCCTCGTTAAAACCTTGCCAAGAAAACCCATGTGACAAAACTTTAACGAAGGAAAAAAAGCACAGTGTCTGAGTTGTCGTATTTCAATATTGTGGACCTACTTCTTGAATATGTGGTTGACAATGATTTCATAAAGAAAATCTACAAAATTCTTACGTGATTGTATTTGTCGAGTGTCAATATCCACATTCTTCTGTAACTCGCGTGCGTAGGAGACTTTGATAAAATATGTTTTGTTCTGTCTCATTTGATGTAATCATTATAATTATGTGTGGTACAAGTAATAATATCCTCATAAAATACCATCAGTATATTCTTGTTGGAGATAAACTACACTTCCTTTTGGTATGTTGAGTAATACACTTAATAAATATTTCATACCACTCCCCCTTGGATACTCACTGAAGGATATGCCTCATTAAAACCTTATCAAGAAAACCTATCAGGACAAAACTTGATGAAGGAAAAAGAGTACATCAATCCTTGGGGGTTATGACACATATTCAATATATCTCGTTAAAACCTTACCAGAAAAAACCAATGGGAAAAACCGTGGTAAAGGAAAAAATAATTTCAGTATATTCTCCCCCTCATTACGACATTACATATTTCCTAATACATTAGATACTTTTGGACTTGTACCTTGTTGTCATCGTTAATGAACTTTAATTAGTAAATCTTTTGGATTTTTACTTCAGGGTATGGAGTGTTAGTAATATCATAACTTGATCGAGGAAAAGAGTATATACTTCTTGGATAATTAATATTTGGTATGTCTCGTTAAAACCTTACTAGGAAAAATCCAGTGGGAAAACCCCTAGTGAAGGAAAAAAAGTACAATACATAAATATTACATCTTTTTCCTTATGACAACAATTATTCTAAATATCCTTTTATAATACAGATACTTTTCTCTTGTGCTTTAAATAAATTTTGTTCTTCAGGAACTATTATACTCCACGAACTTCTCAATCTTTGAGAATTCATGTTTAGATGCTCTAAGTACTTCAGACACGTATCGTGCTTCAGGCACTTGTTATGCTTTCAAAAACCATTCGTGCTTAGGCACATGTCATGCTTCAGGCACCTATGGTGCTTCTAGCACATATTTTGTTCATAAAATAAACTTTATTATCAATCTAATCACCACTACACCAGATCAATAACATAATAATGAGGATGTCTCTCCATAATTAATTCTAGATTTCTGCAGGATCCTCTGTGATGCATGTAGGGTTTTAGATTTCAAAATTCAATATCCTTTCTTTTATTGTCTACATATTTCACCACTTTGTGGTTTAAGATCCTTATTATTTATTTCAAGCTCTATATTAAATGAAAATATATTAATCTCATAGATTGTCTAATATTTTTAAATATTTTCAGTAGACTAATAATATATATAACTTTTCTCGCATTTAGGTACCTAGGTCTTTTCGTGACCATTATTTTCTTTAAGGAAAATGCATGTGCCAACATTAGTTGGCTTAATAATTCATGTCGTATCACGTGGAGTGCACATTCAACAATATTTACCATTTAATCATTTACTCATGAGATTTTCTTCTTTGGGGCATGGTATACTTTAAACCGACAGGCTTACCCCCCTTCATGCGTTGGTTTGATACATTCGCTGGAATATTTGTTATGTGTCTATATGGGACAATAACCTATGTTGGAGTGTTTACAACATATCTTGTGATTTTGAAATATTCTACTTGCGAATGTAATAGGTATATTATTTGCAATACTTTGTAAATGGTTATTCCTTTTAACTTCAAGTTCCTATTCTTTAGTTCGGGGATATAATTGATATAATAATTGTATCCCATGATACGTCCCGCAACTTCAGGTGGCCTTGTCCCTTCCCTCCTAATGAGGGGGTAGTCAATTGGTAAAAGAATTTTTTGGTTCTTTTAAGTAGAGAACAAGTGAGTAATCTATTATTCGACATATAATTACTGTCACTAGGTGACAAAGTCGATCATATAATAATACAAAAGTTCTTTGGATTATCTTTTTTTTTTTTGCACAATGTGGGTTTCAATTGCTCGAATCTGTATATCCCCCCAAAGAAATATCATATTTTATTTTCATACACACTTCTGGTGAGACTTTTAGTAAATTATGCAAAAATGCATTGTTATAGACACTTGTGGTTTATACAAAATACTAATTTCAGAAAATATCCTTTAAATTTAGTAAATTTCTTTAGGATTTGCTCAAAACACAATTCGCCAATGATGTCAATTTTGTACCACAAGTTAACATGAGTTTTGGGCATACAAAAATTTCTAATTAGATCGAATAAATGTCTTAGTATTCCACGGGTACGCGAATACTATATATTTCCACTTTATCGATAATATTCATGCTTATCATTTCGTGATGGCTTATTTACCGTGACCTTCTATTTTCAGAATATTCCTTATTATTCCACTTCTGGTGGTAAAGATTTTTTTTCTTACCTTAACCTTATTTGGAGTTCGGGTCACCAAGATGTCAATTCCAGACACATTGAAAAACATTGCATTTTCTTCCAGAAATGCACTCCCATTCACTTCAAGAAAGGTTTTTAGCTAAGAAAAACAGTATTTAAGTCACTCAATTATTTCCATTACCGAGTCAATGTTATATAAGCTGGAAATGATGCATTTGCTTCAGAGAATGTGATCATATTCTCTCCAGGGAATAATTTTAAATAAGGGAATACAACATTAAACCACTTGTTTTTCATCCATATGTCTATTTATTTAGTTTATGAAAACGGTTATATTCACTTCAGGTAATGTAGCTCCATTCACTTCAAGGAATAAAACATTATTGTTTACAAGAAAATGTAATGTTAAACCTTAATATTGAGATAAAAAATCTACTTACAATATTACTACTTCAAGAGTATTTACATGACATGAACTGTGTAAAAAGTCTTAATGTGTCTTTCTTCAAAAAAATACTTCTACTTACAATAATATTTACTTCAGGAGAATAATTAGGTAAACTTGAATTTTAGAAGGATGCGACGGTATCCCATTTTTCTTTTGTATTCTCACAAAAAATTAACCTCACATTTTTAAGATTTGTTTAACTTTTATGTATTCACGATAAATATTGTTTTCATCGCCTCCTTTTCCTTTTCTTATCACTTTGATTACCAACAATACTAGTAAAAAACATATATACATAAAAATTATATATATACTTTATGAAAACATACCTTCAAAGCATACTTTGCAACACTATCATGATTTCAAACATACCTGCAAAGCACACTTTGCAACACTATCATAATTTCAACCTTAGGTGGAGTTATGATCACTACAACGCTGATTCCAATACACATTAGAAGATGTAGCATTTTTTTCTTCAGGAAATGCAGTTTTATTCACTATAATGAATAACTTTCGCCAGAGAATACAATATTCAATCGTATTTAGCCCTACCATTTTTGTTTACATATCCATTTTCAAATAGACTGAAAAATACAACAATCTTGAGTTAGAGAATAGATTGGAAAATTCAACACTCGCTACAGGGAATGCAATTCCATCCACTACAGGGAACGGTCTTGAGTTAGAGACTGTGATTTTATTCAATTAAATCTTGTCACCACAATTTTTATTTTAATACATATTTGAAATTTATTGCATTCGTTATGAGAATATTATTCTAATCGCTTCAAGGAATAGCGTTATGTAGATGGACGTGAATTATGATTTTTATATCAATAATTCATTACTTTGCTTGCTTACGAGATAAACGATCTCATATTATTTCGTAAAACCTTTGTTTTCGATATAGCTACTTCAGGAGTACATGCGTGATATTATACAAGGAGATGAATATTTTTTCCACTTGATAATATTAGATTTGGCCGTTTGAAATCCTCATTTAATTTTGTAGTACCTAAACTTGTATTAAAATTTCCTTTTGTCCAATTTACTAACAAATAATTAGTAACAAGTTCGAAACCTTTATTATGCAAACATTGCACAAATTATACCAAAAAGATGGTGCACTTCATAAAATTCTTTAGCTCAACTTATCTCCCCCTAATTTTATGTACTTTTTATGAATGAAATCATTGTGTTACATACGACAAAATTTGATTCTTAAATATTTATGATATCCATATGATTTTTTTTTGTCATATAACACCTTTTTTTTCTTCAAACCCATAAAATTGAATTAATACTTCAAGTATTTGTAATTATTTTAGATTTCGAGTCGCTAAAATTTTCACTTTAGTCTGAATTTCCTCCTTTTAAAAATCCGTCCTAGGTTTCAAGCCTTTATTTGAAAAAATTGATATATGCTTCATGTCGTTTATATTTGATCTAGATTTCAAATCTTTAGATAATTTATTCTATATTTTGGGAATATAAATCGTGTTCTAGACTTTGGGTCTGTAAAATTTGGTATATGCTTTTGACATACAAAATTCGAAGTTTCCTACCACATGTAAAAAAAAGAAAAACAAAATTTTCAGTATATGCCAACCTATAACAAAGCCTGATTCAATTATTTATTGAGATAAAAAGAATAAATCACTTGAATTTCAAAACCAAATAATACAAAGTTTTAGTTCAAAATAACATGTTACATTAATTAGACAGTAGGATGTCGTGTGTTGGCTATACTTTGGCAACTCAATGCATTTTGAGGAATCTACGAATTAGAGCTCAAATCCCATCTAACTTAGTTTTTGAAGCCTAGTTAGAAAATACATCTAAATAAGATCTAGTTTCAATTTCTAGTTGCATATTTTCCCACTTCGCCCTTTTCATTTTTTTCTTTTCAGTAAGTCGTTTTTATTCTTTTTGTTCTTTACATTTGAAGGATGGGTCTGTACCCATGGGTACAGACCTATGTTGTGTTTTACGTTTTTTAAGGTGGATAAATGATTTTTAATATAATTACAGTTAGTGTTTTTCATTTTTATAATGTGGTTTTTTTATATAATTGTCCTTTGTCCATGTCCAATGAAGTTCGTGTACCCAAGGGGTTGTACCCAAGCCCATTTTTTGTCCATGTTCATGCCAATGTGTCCAGTATTGTACCATAAGGGTTGTACCTAAATCCTATTAACTCATTTTTTGTCTAATTATTTTTTACAAATAACAATCTCTTCACAAAGAAACAAGAAATATATTCCCAAAGGGGGCTGGACCCACGTGGCTATACCCAAAGGGTTGGACCCAAGTGGCTATACCTACCCCATTTATTACCTGCAAAACAACAAAGAAAGGTTGCTAGTTTAATAATTTAAACGCTTTTTTTATTAGGAAATAAAATTGACAAAAAGGAAAACAAAGAAAAAAAAAGAAATTATGTTTGGAAAACAATGGAAAACCAAAAAAGACAATCACATTTAAAAAAACAAAAACGAACAAGGGCTGAACCTGGACCCAAACAAGCTGGACCAAAACACGTTTAAAAAAAGAAAAAAAAAACACGAGCAGATCTGAACCCAATTTTTTTTGGTCTAAACGCTTATAGAGCCCAAGTTAGTTTCGGACCCAAAAATGCTGGACCCAAACAAGCTGGACCCAAACACGTTTAAAAAAACCAGCGCTATCCCAAGTTAGATCTGTGATGGTGAAGGAGCGAGCGCTGAAAGGAGCGTTGGTTGTCTTGATGGAGAGCGACGGTGAGGAGCGCTGAAGCGGCAGCGGTGGAGGAACAGGAGCGCTGGAGCGGCAAGGGTGGTGTTCTGGAGTGTCAGTGGTGATGTGCTGGATCGTCACAGTAGCGAGGAGTGGCAGCGGTGGTGTTCTGGAGCGTCACAGCGAGGTCCCGGTGATGATGTTGAGACGATAGTCAGAGGGAAGGAGTGCACAAGCGAGATAGAGTGGCAGTGGGATGGCGGCGGTCTTATGTGTAGTTCGCTACTCCAGTGAGCGGCGGTCTTCTATGCATGTGGATGGTGACGGCTTTCTTGGAGATCTGTATAGATGGGTTGATGGTGGAGGAAGGTCAGATCTGTGTGGAGGTGAGAAGGTAGGAAGGGGAAGAGGCAGGGAGAAAGGGACGTTCTTCTACAGAGAGAGAGAGAGAGAGAGAGAGAGAGAGAGAGAGAGAGAAGGGGAGAGGTGGCGGCCTTCTAGAGAGAGAGAAGGTAGAGGGAATGAGATTCCATAAAACTTAATAGGAGTTTTGTTTTCCTTTTTTTATTTTCACTGTAATAACATAGAGAGCAAAGGTATATTAGGATTTTTGGTTTTTTCTAGTTGGGTTTGAACGGGTTTTTGGGAGTGCGTTATACTCCATCTGTTCCACTTAATTTGTCCACTTCGCATTTCACATATATTAAGAAACATAATAAATGCATTCACAGTTATAAAATTATCCCTAATAAAGTATCTTGATATTTTAAATGTGTATGGAAATATAAATTTTAATATTTTAATAAAGGTAATATTGGAAAAAGTAGGAAAAAAAGTGTCTTGAATTTTTAAATGGACAATATATTTGAAACATTATTTTTAATAAGTAGACAATTTTAATAGAACGGAGGAAGTAGTTTGTTAAGTTAGAGGTTGTGAGTCTCTTTATAATAATTCCTATGCATTTTAGAGTTTAATTCAATTAATTTATTGGATAAATTAAATGATGAGACACAAGTGTTATAATAAATACATCTTGATAATTTGGTAGTAATTTATTTATAACTGAACAAGAATATAATAAACATATTTTCCTATTTTGAAAGAAGGAACAACTTGTCCAAAAAAAAAAAAAAAGGGACAACATCTAAAGCATATGCATATTGTACGAATGGATAATCAATTAAGTTTAAACTTTATTCCATATATACTGTATAATACTATCAAGTTATTTCATCCTAAATGATTTAATGCGACAAAATCTCTCCAACACGGATGGACGTTAATTAAGGGTGAACCTTTTAGTTAATAACTCGAGTACTTCGTTCTCAGTGATGCTTCAAAGTCAGATTCCAGCTCACTTTCTTTAATGGTATTTATATGGGGTTTCAAAACAAGATCAAGTAGTACGTCTCGGAATATACTTAAAGAACATCCGACCATGTTCCGCAGCATACTCGATGATCCGCTTGACATAAGGTTTGACCTTCCGCCACGCCGCTGGCAGCGACTTAATACCTTAAATCAAATCAAGGTTATCTGAGCAGATAATAGTTTTTTGTCCCCTGTTGTCCATAGCCATCTTCGTTGCTTCCAGGACTGCTATCGCCTCTCCTTCTGCCGGTGAGTCTGTCCATATCGATTTCGAGTAAATCGCTCGAAAGCCCGTACGTGTATCTCTTCTGACTATCCCAATTCCGCTATGCTCTATTCGTGACTTAAAAGATGTGTCGCATGTAAAAATCACTTGTGTACCCGCGATTTCTTCCGGATTCCACGGGTTAGGATTAATGAATCCCGGTTCCCGTATCGGAGGCGGGGAGTAATCCATCCAGTTTTGGCCAAAAAGATCCTTCATACCTGCATTAGTAGCCAATATCACTGTATCTATATCTAACGCTGTATTTTCGTGTAAACTTTTCATTTTCTTTTTTTTTTTTTTTTTTTTTTTAAATTAGCCTTTAACTCCTCAACTTTCAAAATTATCCTTTAACCCCCACCATTTTTGAGAAGTTGCATTTAACACCCAACTTTCGAGATTATCATTTGACCCTCACCCTTTTTGAAAAGTCGAATTTAACCCTCCAACTTTCAAAAAAAATCATTTAACCCCCACCATTTTTGAAAACTTGTATTTAACCCCCAACTTTTAAAATTATCCTTTAACCCGCCACCCTTTTCAAAAATTTGAAGTTAACCCCCAACTTTCGTAATGATTCTTTAAATCGCAACTCTTTACGTAAAAATGCATTTTAAGACTCCAACTTTCTATATTATCCCTTAACCCCCACCCTTTTCAAAATGTTGAATTGAACCTCCTAATTTTTTATATTTTCCTTTAACCCTACACCATTTTTGAGAAGTTGCATTTAACCCCCCTCCTCCCTCTAATTTTTTAAAAGATCCTTTCACCCCTACACTTTTTAAAATTTGCATTCAACCCCCAACTTTTGAAATCATTTTTTAACTCCTTATCATTTTCAAATATTTGCATTTAACCCCACAACTTTCAAAAATATACTTTAACTCCCACCCTTTTTTAAAATTCGCATTTAACCCCTATCTTTTAAATTTATCCTTTAACCCCTTCCTTTCTTGAAAATTTTCATTTAACCTCCTAAAACGATCAAAAGTCATATTTGACTCCTCCTAACAAATACAAAAATAACACTTTAACAAAATGTATAACACAAAAATAACGCTTCTTGTCCCTATGTTTTCCAAAATTATAGTACAAACCCTATATTTTCAAAATTATTGCTCTGCATGCCCTATATTATTCAAAAATAGCACTACATGCCCTATATTATGCAAAAATCATAGTTCAGTTCCCTATATTATTCAAAACTTGAACTACAAGCTCTATATTTTGCAAATATTACAGTTCATTCCCTTAAATCTATATATTGCATTTTAGTCCTTATATTTATTCAAAAATAGCAGTATAGGTGATATATGTTGCAAATATAATTGTACATGACCCTTTATTATTAAAAAATTGAACTATAAGCCCTATATTTAACAAAATTTACAATTTAGATCCATATATTACTAAAAAATAATTATATTTAACTACCAACCATTCAAAAAATATTCATTGAACTCTCACCTTCTTGAAAATTTGCATTTGACAACTCCAACTTATAAAAATTTGCATCAAACCCCCAACTTTTAAAATTAATCTTTTTTATCTCCCTTAACCTTTTTGAGAATTTCATTTAAAACCCCCCTTTCATGTTTTAAAAATTAAATTTAACCCCACTTTTAGTCTCTCATTTTCACGAATTCGAAATCAATATACAATTAACAAAATCAAAATAATTACACTAAGTAAAAATTACTTACACTAAGCATTCAAAAATTGGCAACAAAATAAAAACAATTACACTAATCAATTAATAAATAAAACATAAAATTGTAATAACATATATAAAATATATAATTAAAAACCCAAAATAAACAATGTTTACTTGTTTGTAGGTGTGTCAACGAGAATATGGTCGGAGTAATAACTTCAGGAAGGTGAAGATGAAATGGGAGCCGAAATAGGAATTGGGCCACGGAAGAAATTAAATAGGCGCTGACGAAGATGGTGGATCCTTCGTCGAAGGAGGAAATAATTTTGGGGAAGTGAGGTCTGGGGGACAGCAGGGGAGAGAAGGGCACTGCTTCTGGAAAATGAAGGAGAAGATTAAAAATGGGGTGAGGGAGAAAAATGGAAAAGGGGTAGAGTGAAATAATTTGGAACCAGTTTTTAGGGTTTATAGTGTTGTAACCTTCTAACGACCACCGTGGTGGTAGCTAGAAATGTGTGAGGTGGTCGGTAAAAAGTCACGATTTAAAAAATGGACGGTAATTTTGGACCGCCAATTATTTGATTGAACTTCTAACAACCAAGTAACCATAGGTAAAGGTTTTGAACTTCTGACGATCATCTAGCGGTTGCTAGAAACCTGACAATATCGAGAAATAACCACGGTACATATTCGAATGTGCCTTTTAGCGGCCAATATATCGATCAACAAAAGTGTTAGGACACTAGCGACAACTATTTGGTCGTTAGAGGTATGTTAGTTGGTTGGTGAATGTTCTTTTTAAGTGGCCAACTGTATTTGGCGATCAGTCGTGGTTGCTGAACAATATCCTCTAGCGATCACGAATACAGTCGTTAGAGACGTTGTCTCTAGAGACCAAAAAATTAGTAGTGATTTTGTTTCGTCGATATTGGAAACATGACCAAGTTGTATTATCTACATATAGTGGAAGGTGATGTTTCTTGAAATCGAATGATTATGGGATAGCGAGGAGAAATAGTAAAAGGGAGATTCATATAAGATTACTATCGCGTCTTATAGATAAATAATTTATGTGAGAGATAATTTACGTAGGTGCGAATCCATATAGCAAGAAGGGATACCATTTTCATTAAGCTCGAGGTATAATATAATTTTTTTAAAAGAAAAATCATGAATTAAAAACTATTAATTTTTATTTGGACATTCTTATTACACTTTTATAGTATAATTCTTTTTTGAGCATATTCTAATTTTAGGCTATTATTTATAGCCTAAAAATATTTTTACACCAATTTTTTTAAAAGTATCGCTGTTGGACCAAAAGATCCAAAAAATACTATTTTTAGACCATTTCACTAACTTCGTGAGATATTTTATAATTTTTTATGTGTAATTTTGATATTTTAAATAAACTATATATTTGTTTGGTTATATCACATATTGTGAACTCCATTTGAAGTTTCCTGCTAGGTCCTGAGGTGTGATACATAAACGAGATAAAATCACACACATCTCGGAAAGATCACGATAAATTTTCTACAAGTGTACAAATCATTTGCAAGTAATAAGTAAGTAAAATATTATCGTACTTAGGAACTACAAAAGTTAGAAGGAAGTGTTCTTATGAAGTGTACTAGGAAGAGTAGATAGAGTAAATACAAAAAAGATACTAAATATTTGTTTGGTTTTGGTTTAAATAACTACAATGCAGTTGAGAATTAATTAACTAAGAATGAAACTCAAGAAACGTAAATACACGAATGAGACAGAATAAGAACATAGCATGAGAACTCGCAAGTAGTCCCCCCTAGCCTTGTCGCTACGTTTGTTTGTTTGGTTGAGGGAAAATTGTGTAAACATGCAATAATAGAGATTCTAAATTCCTCCTAACTCCCGTCAAGGTAGCTTGGGAGATAACCTCAACAATACTAGGAGACTTGGGTAAGGAGACCATAGGCAATGATCGTGGTTATATCTAACCCTATTGACTATCTAGTTAGGCAAACTCGCCAGAATCACTACCGCACACTAGACGAGTATGTATCGTTTAAAATAATTGATCCCCTCGACGGGGGTGACAATTCCAATTACTAAAGAGTAACCCCTATACTTGCACATAGTAAGGACTATTAAAATAAGGCAAATACATAATGCAGAGCAATCACAAACATAATTCAATTAATGGTAATCTCCCAAATTCAATAACCACATCAAGTCTAGGGTTCATACATAAATATCGTTCTCAAGCTAAATAGAATTAGATCATGATCAAATAATAAATTATAGCAATTAAGAATCATGTTCAAAAGATAAAATAGAATAAGACTACTCTAGTAATTGTTGAAAAGTGATGAAGGAACGTAGTGGAATGTCATGAACTATTTCCCAAGCTTTTTCTCCTCTTCTCTTCTCTGCTCCAGTCATTTTTCTCTAGTGTTATTATGATTGCGGACACTTTTCTAATTTTAATTTATGATATTTATAAGTTCCATCACATTTTATGGGTTGTGGACCTCTTTAATGTGACCTAATCCAACCAAAAAACGTTTTACTAAAGAGAGAGTAGTTCGATCCACAACAACGGTAAATTACATAATTTCTTCAATTCAGCTCCGAATGGAAAACCGTTGAATCCCACGCTTACCTGACTTCAAATACTATCTAGATATGAAAGAGTTTTTCCAGAATTCTTGTCGATCTCACCTTGTGTGGCACCTCAAATAATCAACTTTTCTAATCTGGCCGACACACGTTCTCACTTTCTAAAAGTGATTGAATCTTTTTTTTTTCTCCATGACCAAGGGGTAATCTAATTTTATTCACTTATTATCATCATCTAGGAGTATCCTAAAATCCAAGTACCTAAGAGTTGCACACTTAACACACAAATTACGCAAAAAAACTCTTAAAATAGCATACACACCGAAACTATACAAGAAAGTGTAAAACATTAAATAATAGGGGGGGATTCCTCAATCAAGTCCTAAATATCTGTAAAATGATGTTTCGTAACTAGATTAATCTATTACATAAATGGAAACATCATGTCCAAATTATTAGTAAAATCTAAGAAAAATTTCACGAAATTAATTAAAATATCTAAAACCAATATCTTTAAATAGGTTTAGTTTAAAAATAATATGTTTAAAATGTTTAGATTAAAAATTTTATATGGCACAAATAATGAAGTAAAAGCAGAATTTACTCTTCTTTTTTATATATAATGTAAACCTTCGTTGTTTAACAATCGAAGATCCATCTTTCGCTATCCACGAGTCGACGCGACTCTTTAATTAAGACTAATGACAAATGTTTTTCTTTTGTCATTTTTTTTGTTCAAAATGACAAATGTTTTAGACATATACTATACAAAAGACCGGTCCTAACGATTCTATTAAAAGTTGGTCCAGCACTCAAAATCTATATCTTATAGAGCTACATTTTCTTATTCTCTTTGATCTAATTATTATATCATTAAAGCAACTAAATCAAGTTATCAACATTATTCAAAATACTTTAAATGAATGTAACATTTTTTGCTGTTTTAAATTGATTAGACATACATGAGATATTTAAGGTATGCTCACTAACTACATACCAAAATTTTGGGACCTTTTATGCATATATATCGTAAGTTGTTAAGCTTAAAGCATATGCTTTACCTGATTTGTCTTGCACCCAGGACATCAAATATAAATTATATATTATTTAAAGAGTTCGCTGTTGAGAGAAGTGAATGAAAATATACACAAATTTGTAAGGGAAAAAAACATGTTCTTGTTATAGGCGAGTTTTGAATGCAAAGGATTTCCTTCAAATTAAACTATTAGATCAGACGTTATAAGACGTAAACATGTCCAATATATTTTAACAAGTATGATGTATATACTATTTAAAATTATACGACACAACATATGTCCTATAATCTATAATGTGATGTGATTTAAATGAAAGTCATGCTTTTCTTTTGATCATTGTCCATTGAATACACTCAAATGACTATTTTGATTATGCATCACGGATGCATATTGAGGAAAATAGATGAGATTGAAGTGGTCCACGTATCATAAGTTGTACTGAACCGTACGGAGGAGGATTGTATTATATATATTTTATATTTGCGTCTGAAATCAAGCTAAAGAATTGATACATGCAAGGTTAAAGACCACCGCTCATTATCTAGCAATCGACAGCTCCTATGATTACGACATGTTCTGTTTCGTCTACACATGATTGTACAACCTTGTTCCAGGCTTCCAGCCATGGAACCTCCTCAGCTCGTCCTAGCTTTTTAGGGGGACCTTCACTGCAGGCTTTGTCTGCCTTCTTTTTTTCTTCTTCTCAATAGGTTATGTGAATTTCTGGGGTAGTATAATATTTTGGTTTTCTTCAAAAATATCACTTTTACTTATATTTTATATATAAAAGTGAACAATTTACTCTCTTTGTATAGCAGTACTTTAAGAAACTTTACACATCTAGATACAGAACACCTTCAAGCTCCTAGGTAATCTATTAATTAATTCAAATTCATGCGATTTTTGTCATAAATTTTAATATTAACTTATTAAAGATATATAGATTCAAAATATTTATTTAATTAATTTTTTTTATAAAATAACTAAAAGTAGAATTATTTTTCATATAATTGTGACTCTTACTAAATTCCTAACGAGATGTTCAAACTAATTTTAGGTGTGAATCAACCACAAGTAACATATTATTTGCGACGAGATCATTAGCGATGGCGTGCTAGTCGTCGTTAGTAAGTTAACATTAACAACGAAAACTAGTCTGCGACGTCGACGACGTAGTTTGACGCGTGTTTCAATTGTTATTAGTGACGAAAATATGTTGTCGTCGGCAATGTCAGAGTCGTCTCTATAGATTAAAAAATTAAAAAAATATTTTTTTTAATATATTTATTCAATCATAATTTTTCATAAAATATCTAAAAGTAGATCTATTTTTCATATAATTGTGACCTAAAGATCAGTAACAAATCTTATTAAATCCTTAAAGAGATGTTCAAACTAATTTTAAGTGTGAGTCAACCACAAGTAACATTACTAAATGCGCATTACTCACGATGAGATCATTAACGATGATGCGCGAGTTGTGCTAATGAGTTATCATCAACTACGAAAACTTATCCGCGGCGACATAGTTCGCCGCGTGTTTCAATTGGTATTAACGACAAAAATATGTTGTCGCTGGTAATGTTAGAGTCGACTATAGAGATTAAAAAATGAAAAAATAATTTTTTCACTAATATTGTCGTCGCTGATAACCATTACTAGCAACGACAAGGTTGTTGAAAGTCCTAGAGGGGGGTTGGGTGGGTGGGGGTGAAATAGGATACTAATATAAGTAATTCTTTATTAAAATCTTTTGGACAATTATAAGTTAGAAGAAAATTTCACTAAGGAAATATATCAAACACTTGGGGGATCATGCAAGGGATGACTAGATGTTTGATATAAAAGAGAGACGAGCAATCAAAATACGATAAGTAAAGAGATAAGGAAAATAAAGTACGCAATCACTTATAATGGTTCAGTTTTCCTACTCCACTACCTTAGGATTTCCAAGCTTCTTAAGCAAGCTCAGTGTCTCTCTTAACCGGAGCGAGAACACAATAACCGTTGCAACCACTTCGAAACCACAAAGAAAACTCTTGTACTATCACAACATAAGGAATAACCGAATTTACTCCATATACTCACACACGCTCTTTATTTATCTATTACAAAGACTAGAATTAAGAGGACATAACAAGTGTTTTAATGGTGAAATAAACTTTGCTAATACTCATAAAGAGTGGATACAAAAGTTGAGCTTTGATCTCTTATTTGAGTAGATAACAATATGAAGCTTCTTTCAATACCTCCTTGAGAGTGAATGTAACTTGATAGCTTGATTTGGATGATTTTGAATTGAAAAACACTTGACACCTTCTTGAATGATAATAGTTAATGCTCTTAAGATTTGTGGATGTTTCGTGTAGTTGCTAACTTGAAATACCTTAAGTTTATAGCTGAAAATTGCTCCCACCTGGTCATAAGGTAAGTGTCTAACGGGTATATTAATTTTTCCAACGGATATATAACATTTTTCATTTTGCTGAGCAAAAAATGCTTTTTTGCGGTGTACCGTAACTTTTTTCTAGTGCGGGATATACTCTCTTCTTGAGGGGTAATGTCATGGTTTGTGCTTATGCGGTGTACCGTTAAATCTTGCGGTGCACCACGACCCTGTTTTTGTCACACTTACTTGAGGTATGCATTAAGGTTTACTTCTAATAAGAATATATGCACCTTGCTAGGTTAGAAAACATGTTTTAAGTATAAGACTTATATGATTAATAATTCTAATAATAATTTTAGTTAAAAGGAGATTTGTCAAATATTAAAACAAGAATGGAACAAAGGCTAGGCCGACAACCTTCCCTTTTTAGATGTTTGACAAATCAAAACTTTTGAATTTTCAAGAAAAATATTTTAAGCAAAAATCTCCCCCTCAAGCTATACTTATTAACTTGTAAGTTTTTTACAGCAATATAAAACCTCCCCCTTACTATATGTATAAAGGTTTTGTGCAATTATTGAAAAAGAGATTTATAATAGGAGTTTTTGTAACACATGAAAAAGTTTAACTAAAATTTCTCCCCCTTTGTCAACAAGAAAAAGAAAACATGGATTAGTTTGTGAAGATATAGTTCTGTGATTACATTACCATCATCTCTAATAATTGTAGATATATAATTTCTCGAAATTCTACCTCAAATCATCTTGTAAAAATAAAAAGAATGACAACAATTGTCATTCGTAAACACAATATTGGAATTTTATTTGAATCTTTTCTTCAGCTAGAATAGAAACCATTCATGATGCGGAGTTGAATGGACTCTAGGTGCCTTTTTATCTCATAAATTGATGAGAGTTCCTTTTGTTTCATATAAAGTTGAAACATGTGATTACCTCTAATATCAATACTCCAAGCCTTCTTTATGATCTCCATATAATGTTCATGTTGAGTCCAGACATTAAAGAATCTGAAAGAAAAAGCAATAGTATTTTTAACATTTCCAAAAGTAACTTTATATGCACAATTATCTAAGGTAGAAGGAGGTATAATTAACACATTAGATTGAACAAGATCCATCCATTTTCTATGATAAAAACTCTGTCAATCTTACTAGCTCTTAGTTGTCCTATGACATTCTTATTAGTCCAAATGAAGGAATTCGCCACCATATTGATGCTCATAAAGATTAGAAACATCAATATACTCATTGAATCTGATAGAACTATTAGCCAAAGAAATACAGTTGAGACGATCTTTGACCTTTATTATCTCATTGAAATCTCCAAGGAAAGTGAACTTCTAATCATGATAATTAGTTAATTATATCTTCCCAAAGAATATCTCTCTCATCTTCATCATTACTAGGATATACAAATAAAGCTATAAAGTAATTATTACTATGCTTAATACTTACTTCAACAAGAATAGCATGAAATGCATCTTTAATCAGCTTAACTTCAACATACTTAATATCCCAAAGAATCCAAATACGCTCTAATACATCCTTATTAAAATTATGTAATAACTGCATAATAGAGAAATGATTACTAACTATCTTCAAACAATTCTCATACTTGACTTTTGTTTCCAAAAGTCCAAGAAGATTGACATTACTTATAACAATAAAATCAGAAACATCTAGTTGTATAAGAAGCTTATCAAAGCCTCTTACATTCCATGTTGCTAAATTCATATGTTTGGTGTCTTGTAATCTCAGAATCACAATCATTTCTGATAAATTTAAGAATATCTTGTTCAAACTCACTCAGATTAGATTTTTGTAAGCTATTAAAAGAATTACCGCATAAAACAGAGCTTGATTATTTGTTATAAATTGAATAAGCACTTGACATTGAATTTGACTTTCGCTGAACTACCTATAAATTCTCCAAGGGATCCTTATTCTTCTCCTACACAACATTTTTACATGTATCATTAATTTGTTTAGGGTTCCAACTTGAATGACTTTTTGACATTTATTTGCTAAGCGCCCGAATCGATTACACTTAGAAAAATAACTGGTTTCCACCCCTATTCAACCAAAACCTCTTGAAGATCATTCATACCAATATGAATAGATATATTATCTGGTAACTCTTTTTTAGTATTTATCTCAACACAAACACGAGCATAACTTAATCAAGATTTTGATTCAGTTATAGATTCCATTTGTAGAGAACCTTCCACTATCTATGTAACTTAAGCCAGCTTTATTCCGTAAAGCCATCGGCATATTTTTAAGCTTTATTTATATAGGAATACGTGAAGTGTCTACTTTCTCAATCTGCATTTCAGCTTTCCATGGTCTAAGAAGTAATGTTTTACCATTAACATGGCACATCTTCTCTAAGGCCTTATTATAGAATTGTTCATTCTCAAAGTTGAAGATAAATATACATTGACTACTAAATTTAACTTCAACTTTACTGAATTTGCTCAACTGAAATCTAACAAAGTTAGTTATGGCATGAAATGATGGAGTATAATCTATAAATTGTCCTATAAGACAGTTTTCCCATGACTTAGCCCCTTCCTCAAGAACATGAGAAGGAGGATTTATGATTTTCTTACCATTATGAAGGATTGGTTCATGAGAATCAAGTTGAAGTGATTGTTTCACGCACTTTTCATACAATTTGGACCATGTTTTAGAGTTGACTTCTTCATGACTATGTTCTACAGTTTTTGGTGTTTCTGTGAGTAGATCCATGGAAATTTCACCAAATAGTAGATTGTCCAAAACACTTTGAATAGATTTGCCTTTGTTGACTTGATCTATGTTAGATCCTTGAAGAACATGAGTGTTAACACATGAATTAGGCACATATGAAGACAAAATAACCTTACTAATATCTCTGAACTTCTTCTTTTATCTCAGTTTTGTGTTTTGACCTTTAGCAGATGAGTTAATTCTTTAGGAATTTAGCATCTTAGTCATCGAAGCAGCAATGAAAAAGAAAAAAGAAAAATAAAGAAAGGAGAAGGCGGTGAGAAAGAGAGAAGAGAAATGAAGAAAGAGTCGGTGAGATAGAAGGAAAAGTAAGAGAGAGAAGGTGGTGTGGGAATGAGTGAGTGAGGAAAAAGAGAAAAAGATAAGTTGTTAGATCCCAAATGTGGGAAAAACAACGAATCTAAAAGAGAAAAGAGCTAAAAGGGAAAGAAAGGAAAAAGGTAAAAAAAAAGATTTTTTTTGGAATAAATAAAAAACAAATGAATATCTAAAGAGTGTTTTTCTACCATTAACTCTTATTGACTCTTTACTTGCACTTTTCACACAAAGAAAAACTTACTACAAACTTCCTATTTCCATATTATTTTGTATTTTTTTTTAAAGTTTTCTTTTCTTCTTTCTTTAATGCAAGAATGGTAATACTTTGTATTTTTTTCCTCTTTAAGCCAATTAATTCGCGCTTTATCTTTCCAAAATCTCTCTTCTTTATTCTAATTTTTTCTAGTATTTAAGTAATTTGGTTATACTCATCCCAATTAGAGGATCTTGAGTTTTGATTTAATATTTGTTCTATATTTTCCATTAACAAGTCAATAGTCTTTATTGTTTTACAAAATATCTATTTTTTCTTTTTCTTAAATAATCTACTTAAAAAAATTAATTTATAATATATTACTTTAAATGGATTACCCCTTAAGTTTTTTTAGTTCCTTGTTGGATTATATTAAGACAATCAACTTCTTTAGTCTAATAAGATTTAAAATAAAATCTTTTTTATTATTAATAATTTTATTATCTAAGTGTAATACTATGGGTGAGTGATCCGAACCCAGGGCGGGTAGGGATGCAACCCATATCTCAAGGTAAACATTATCCCATAAGTTATTATATAAACTTTTATCCAAGATAATTTTACTTAGATTGTCTCTAAATCTCTTATTACTCTAAGAGAATGTGCATCCAAATATTATGGTTTCTTCTAATATATTATTTTGTATCAATTTGTTAAAGTTTTCCTCTAAAACTAAAGCCTTAAGGTTCACGTAGAAGCTCTATACACATAACTTGTAAATGGATCAATATTCTTTTCATTTGTAAATTTACAGTGTATAAAGTGATCACTGCTATTTAAGAGTTTAAAGGCATGTTTGGAGTTAGAGAGATTCTTTAGTAAAGAACGTGAAGAATAGTATAATAAAAGATGGGATAGAAGGTTATTTAATCTTGTTAGGATTGAGTAGAAGGAGAAAAGAATATTTTATTAAAGGGTTCTTGATATTTTGTGTTTGGATTAAAAATTTTAGTGTAAGAGGTTTATTGGACTCTTAAATCTGTGAAAGATAAATCAACCAGTCTAATAATTCTAAATTAAAAAATTTAAATAAGGGTGTATAAAGAAGTGTCGACATCCTTCACTAAACTCTACGTTCAAATCCTCTCTAATCCAAACGAAGGAAAAACTATCTTTTCTAACTCCCCATTACTTCCTAATCTCCAAACCCTAACACGCCTTAAGTGAGATCTTTGGAACTATGATTACACTCGTAATTAAATTCTTACCTTTCAAGTGCATAAAAAATCTTGCTTTAAAATAATTTTTGTTGATCTTTATCTACCATTTTTTCATATTAATGGACGTATCATATCTTATTGTGATCCTCTTTATTATTTTTGGATATCACATCCATCTCGGAAGTTACCTTTTCTTCATTGACGAGGAAATTGTAATTGGAAGTCCTGAGTGGTGGTTTGTTTTGAAGACAATCTTTAAAAGTGTCTATTTGGCATTATATATTACGTTACATATATCTTTATTGTATGGTCTTTCTTAGAAAATGTGTATTTTCTTAATAGTGCTATTGAGATTACACGTTTTTTTTAAAATCAAAATGTATTACTTATCGAAAAAAAAAACTTTTTTGAAAAGTTATCCATTGACGAGTTATAGTTTTACTATTTGCGAGTAATTTCTATTTTTTCAATACGAAGTAAGTGATTATGAACAAAAAGGATCTCAGAAATAACATGACGAGATCAAAGTAGAAGTTTATTAAGGTAAATATATAAATAAATTGAAAAAAAATACGATAAAATTAAAATGAATAATTTTGACAACATGGATTAAGTTTAATTATGTATGAGAGTCATTTTGGACTCTAAAACGATTTTACTCAAGTAAAATATTAGATTTCAGGATCTCTTTGTCACTATAGTACTCTACCCAATTTTTTATTGGGTGAATAAATATATTAAAACGATACAACTAGTATAATATTTACATTATTAGCTGTTTGACCCGACCAAAGATCACTCTAATTAAATTATAACAATAGTCTAACAAAAAGTAATAGTTACATTCTTTCACAAAAACCTATACAATGAACTAGGTAGGTTGAAATAAGAGTCCATTATCATTCAAGGAGGTGAGATGTGGATACATCAAGAAAAAATTGTAAACATGAAACATAATATTTTTTATTATATTCTCTGGATTTGGAAGCACATCTTTCATACCAGGATTGTTCTTAGCTTGCCAGATCAAGTATATGGTTGAAGTGAAACCCATCTTACATGTCTTTGTCTTACAAGATACTCTCCCATTGTCATTTTTTTAATCTATTTTAGGGCACTCTGGATTGTAGACATAATTCTTTTATACCCACCCACATCCGCATAGTACTCAAATCTTATAGGCAAATTTGCACTCAAAGTATAGGTGTTTCTTGGTTTCAAAGTCTTCCTTGCAAAGAAGACCACTCAGATCAAGTTTCATATAGCTTATTTAATCTTTGGTGTTGTGTCTTTTTCTAGTTTCAAGCCATAAAATAGTTGCATGTTTAAGGATGATGCAGGGATTCCATATGACACTCACCCATGACCTTTCCGGGACAATTTTTTCTAAAATTCATATGCATTTAGGCCGGGAAATCATTTTTCGGTATACCGTGATATTTTGTGTTACACCGCTAACGCTGACGATGTAATCATCCTCTGCTTGCGGTATACCGCTTGTATATGTTAAATTGTACCATTTTCGAAGTATTTCCTCGACTATATTTGTTTCCATACGCATTAATAAGCCGAGTTTTATTACCATCTAAAACCTTGAACAATTAAGAATTCTCGTCACGTTGATGTCAGTCCCAAATATTTTGTTCTTATAAGAAATTATTATAAACCCATTTGATCTATAAAGATTTTTTCCAATCACAAATTCTCCATAAAATTATTGTAAGAAAATTATCATTCAATATCTCAGGGTTTTTAGGCCCAAAACCTTCCTCAATTTTTGGTAGGCAAATATTATCCTATACGACCTTAACCGATGAAACTATATTTGAGTATCATACATCACCTCACATTGGTATTATATTATTCTAAACATAAATGTCACGTATTTTACTGCGTTAGTATCTTAATAATAAATAATATATCCATAAATATTTGACTGGTGTAAGAGAAGACCAGCACAGCTCTAAATCCAATGAGAACTTTAAAAAATGAGACCTTATGGTACATTTGTGAGTGACGGTGTCCTGAAGGTCCAATTATTGCAATAAATTCTCTTTTTTCTATTATGACCCTTTTCTCCCTCTAAAGACAATGGTATAAAAATGACACCTGAAAATAACGGCAGTTGAGTTTTGATTGATTGACTGGAGCCATAGGAGAGAGAAACTCCACCTCATTATATACTGAAACCGAGTGAAAGTGAATTTCCCATTACACATATATTCTTTATGCAGTAGACTGAGAAAGTTATCAAAATATATCAAAGCTTGTAGTAGTAGTGAAAAAGCGCAACCGAAAACTAGAAGCTGAGAAAAACCCCACTAGTATTTTCTCACTTATAAGTACTATATATAGATATATATGTGCATATATAGTGTTTAAATATATGTGCGCGTACTGTTAAAAGTGAGCTTGGACAGATATTGGTGTGTGTAACCTTGAATGAGTAGTGAAAGATGCTCCATTATCTAGCTAAATCTGTTTAATTGTGTAAAGCAAAATTTGGGTTTTCAATTTTGGTGTATTTTGAGAGAAATTGAAGTCATTTGTAGTGGAAAAAGTTTGAGGTGTTAAGTGATTCTTTGGTTTAGTTTTTGTTGCTCTACAGAAGCTGAGATCTGAAAATCATGTTCTAGCAAAAAATAATGAGTGTATGTGCGGAGGTTTGAGCTAAAAAGGGTATCTTTTTGGGTGTTGGATTAACAAGATTGGGACTAAGGAGGTAAATGAGGGTGAAATCTTTCGTGTTTTTTAGTGAAACCGGTTTTGGTTGAAGAGTTTTGGAAAAGGTTAAAAGTTCTAAGCTTAATCTTGGTTATTTTGAGGTGTTGGTAAAAAAAGTGAATAAGTGTAGTTTTTCTTGGGTGTAAAAAGGGCTTCGTAAATCGTGCAAGTTATTGAGAAGCCACTAGTCAATAGTGGAGCTGTAACAAACTGCAAAGAGCCTAGAAATCACAAGAGGGGTGAAAAAAAGCTGCAAGAAATTATTAATAAGAGCTGAGGATTTGTTTTTCTTACTATAGTCTTTGTTTTTTACAAAGGTGGCTCCAAATCTTGGTGTTGAATATTCAGAAATGAGGCTCTCTTCTGTTGGTTTTAACCAACCGTCTCCTGAAGGTAAATAGTTGATTTCTTGTTTGCTCTTATTATTCTCTCTCTCTCTCTCTTTCTCTTTCTCTCTCTTTTTTTTTTTGGGATAGTTTTTTTAGTTAAATTCCCTTAGTTTAAGGTTCATGGAGACACTCAAGAACAATCAAGAACACAATTATATGATTATTTTCTTTTGCCAATTTGAGATCTCAAAAGTTGTACTTTTTGTACTGGTTCCTTTTAATCCAAATTAATTAGTATAAAATTCTAGTTCTTTGATTTCTTTTCAAGAAATCTTGGTCTCACCAAAATGAGTCAGATTTATCATGATCTTAAAGAATTTGTATTACAGGGGAGAAGCAATGTCAAAACTCTGAACTATGGCATGCATGTGCTGGTCCTCTTGTCTCCTTACCTGCTATTGAAAGTCGTGTGGTATATTTTCCTCAAGGTCATAGTGAGCAGGTGTGTGATGTTTCTTATACATGTATCTTTTTAATTGATAATCCAAAGCTCACAATTCTGAATTTGAACAAGGTTGCTGTATCAACCAACAAGGACATTGATTCTCAGATCCCAAATTATCCAAGCTTACCTCCTCAACTTATTTGTCAGCTTCACAATATCACAATGCATGTAAGTAGTACACTTTAATATTTGTGTTTTGATTAATACTTCTTGTAACTAAAATGTCATTACTTGTTCAGGCTGATGTGGAAACAGACGAGGTTTATGCTCAAATGACGTTACAACCTTTAAGCCAAGTATGTCAACTAAGTTTCAATCAAGTTTATTCTGTTTCTTCTTTTTATTTTTTATTTTTTTTAATAAAATTGATTTGGAAAACAATTTGTAGCAAGAGCAAAAGGAGGTGTCTTTTGTTCCAGCAGATTTAAGTTGCCTTAGCAAACAACCAACAAATTACTTTTGTAAAACATTGACTGCAAGTGATACAAGTACTCATGGTGGATTTTCTGTTCCTCGCAGAGCAGCTGAAAAAGTGTTTCCTCCACTGGTAAATAATTCTGTAAACTATATGTGAAATCTTTTTTGTTATTTTGAAGCTTAATATTCTTAATATTATGATTTCTACTTACAGGATTTTTCCCAGCAACCTCCAGCTCAAGAGTTAATTGCGAGAGATCTTCACGAAAATGAGTGGAAATTCAGACATATTTTTCGGGGTTAGTTCTCTTCTTCAAGAGTTGATTACATGTTTTGAAGTTAAAGTTGTTTAAGATTTTACGCTGTTTATATTCCAGGTCAGCCTAAGAGACACCTTCTTACAACAGGTTGGAGTGTGTTTGTAAGTGCAAAAAGACTTGTTGCAGGAGATTCAGTCATTTTCATATGGTACGCAAATCATTAATCCGCCATACTTTTCAAACTTTAATTAATCCTTATCGATCTACGTTTGATAATTCACCAGGAATGAGAAGAATCAATTGTTTCTTGGTATTAGACGAGCCAACAGATCACAAACTATCATGCCTTCTTCAGTTTTATCAAGCGATAGCATGCATTTAGGACTTCTAGCTGCTGCAGCTCATGCAGCAGCTACTAATAGTCGTTTCACCATTTTCTACAATCCGAGGTTTGTTAATACTTTTAGATACTAGTTCACAAAGCTAATTATTTGTCCTACCACTTATATATTGTTTAAATTCCAGAGCTTGCCCTTCAGAATTTGTTATTTCTTTAGCAAAGTATGTTAAAGCGGTCTATCATACTCGTGTATCTGTTGGTATGCGCTTTAGAATGCTATTCGAGACAGAAGAATCAAGTGTTCGCCGGTATGAATGCACTTTAATTAAGCTTTCTACATATCTTATCATAGAGTTTAAGTCATATGACTAATCTAGTGTTGACATTTAGCTATATGGGCACTATTACTGGCATTGGTGATCAGGATTCTACTCGTTGGCAAAATTCACATTGGCGTTCAGTTAAAGTATGTTAGTAAGACTTCATTTTTCAACACGTTTATCTTTTTGATTAAACGAGCATGTGTTATAATTGGTTCAGGTTGGGTGGGATGAATCTACAACTGGAGAAAGACAACCGAGAGTATCACTATGGGAGATTGAACCGTTGACAACATTTCCAATGTATCCATCTCCATTTCCTTTAAGACTAAAGAGACCATGGCCACCAGGATTACCATCTTTCAATGGTATTCAATCTATAATCTATAGTCTTGTCAAACAAATAATATCTAAAAGATTTGTGTATTGTCAAACTATTAGGTATGAAAGATGAAGATTTAGGGATGAATTCTCCACTGATGTGGCTACGGGGAGACGGAATGCAATCTCTCAATTTCCCTGGAGTTGGTGGGACCCCACCTTTTATGCAGCCGAGGTTTGACGGTTCAATGCTCGGAATGCAAAATGAAATCTACCAAGCTATGGCTTCTGCTGCTCTTCAAGAGATGCGGAATATGGAACATTCTAAACACAACTTTTCATCGTTTCCTCAATTCCCGCAACAAAATTTTCAGCCACAGATATTACAGCACGTTAAAAACCCACCCCAAACCCAACCACAAATGCAAACTCACGCAAATCTCCTTAACCAACAATTACAACATCAAAATTCATTTAATAATTTCCAATTACTCCAACAAACACAACAACAACAATTAGTTGATCATCAACAACAAGTATCAAGCCCTTCACAATTAGCTCCAAGCCCGCAATCACAGTCACGAACATTCCCAACTATTCAACAACAACATTTTCCAGAGTCAAATTCAAATCCCCCTATATCTCCGTTACATAGTCTAATGGGTTCAGTCCCAAATGTGTCACGACCAAGTACCATGTTATCTCCAACTGGCTGGCCACCGAAAAGAGTTGCGGTTGATCCGCTTCTCTCTTCTGGGTCATCACAACAATGTATTTCGACCCAAATGGATCAGATGGGCTCATCCAACACAAACATATCTGAAAACGGAGTTTCTTTACCACCATTTCCGGGTGGTAGGGAATGTTCGATAAGCATGGAAGGAAGTAACGATACTCAGAATCATCTACTCTTTGGTGTTAATATAGATTCATCGTCTCTTCTAATGCAAAATGGAATGCCAAATCTTAGGACAGTTGATAGTGATAGTAACTCCACGACTTTACCCTTTGCTTCTTCCAATTATATGAGTACTGCAGGTTCCGATTTTTCTCTACATCCAGCTATTACACCTTCTGGTGGTTGTATTGATGAGTCAGGGTTCATGCAATCACCTGAAAATATTGGACAACCAAATCCCACTTGTGGGAACTTTGTTAAGGTATAAAAATAGAACCCTCTAAACCAATTATAAAAATAAATGGAGTTTTCTAATATATGTTTGTAGGTTTACAAATCAGGTTCATTTGGAAGATCATTAGATATATCCAAATTTAGCAGCTATCATGAGTTGCGAAGTGAGCTTGCTCACATGTTTGGCCTTGGAGGCCAATTGGAAGATCCTTTGAGATCAGGCTGGCAGCTTGTATTTGTTGACCGGGAGAATGATGTTCTTCTCCTCGGTGATGATCCTTGGCCGTGAGTTTTTATCTTATTACATTATAAACATGTTCTCAAGGAAAAGGATAAAAATACAGTGTGTTCAGGTCTCTGTTCTAATCTAACATAGTTTGATTTTTCATGTTGCAGGGAATTTGTGAACAGTGTGTGGTGTATTAAGATACTCTCGCCACAAGAGGTGCAGCACATGGGAAAAAGAGGATTAGAGTTGTTAAGCTCAGTTCCAATTTCAAGGCTATCGAATAATAGTTACGATGATTATGCTAGCCGACAAGAGCCAAGGAATATTAACACGGGGATCACGTGTGTTGGATCTCTTGATTACTAAGGCAATATTATTAGCTAAGTTATTGCTCACCACGTTTTGTTATATTAGCATTTCCTCGAATTGTTATATTAGTGGGAGATGCTTGTCTCTAGAGAACAACTTTTCTCGAATCTGTAAATTAGATGCTTGGAATATGTACCTAGTATATTCGTTTGAAAATGCTATCATTTGTGAAAATAGCTGTTGTTGTTTCTGATAATGTTGTAATGATAATATTGCAATGTTTCTGATAATATTGCAACCCTTTTTAGGCTAATCTCTGCATTTTTGTTGAGATGTTATGTAATTGATCTTTTCATTATTTCCTACTTTTAATTATGGAAGTCAATACAATGAATCCGGCAAATACTTGTAACTTGGGGTTTGAACCCTAGTTTGCTCCATTACACAAGGCCTAACTTCCTATCTAAGCTACCAAGACCTCAGCCTGCTTAACGGTTGCAGGGTAACGGGTCAACGGTCCGGACCGACCCGTGAACCGCGACCGTTTGCGCGGCGGTGAACGGCACGGAACGAACCGGCAGTCCTCCTATTCGTGCGTATTTTGAGTTTCTGCAATTTTATGTTGGACCGAACCTGTCCATGACAGTTATGCAGCCCAAAATGTTTCTTTAGCCCAAAATCAAGTTTTTTATCCCTACCCAACCCAATCCCATATATCATTAACCCAAAATCAATCCATATGATTTAATCCCACCCAACTCACCCGGCACCCCCATATCCCATTCCCAGCCTTACCCTAAGTCGGTCACATAACGTTTACTCCGTTTAACCACCGTCGCCCTTACTCTGCTCACCCACCATGGCGGTTCTCTCTTGTCGCCCCAATCCTTATGGGATTAATTTAATAAGGTTGGGTTTTGGGTTTTGAAATGTAACTAGCTCTCTAATTGGTAAGATTAAAATCTTCTAGTTGTTATTTGTATATGTATATATCCATTTTATGAAATAGGATGTGATTCTTATGACTCATTCTTTTATGCATGTATGAAATGATGATTTGTGATGTTGCAAATGTGATTTTGGCTTGAAGATTCATGGTTAATCATATGGAATTGGTTGGGTAATGTAATTCTACGCCATCTTGTTTCTGGAAATTGATTAATTACTATGCTTGATGTGGCCTAAATTGAAATTAATATGTTTGTTGGCCTAAATTACTATGTTTGTTTGAATCAGAACCTGAAACTGAGTTAGATATATAAATTGTGGAAATTGAATTTGTAACTGGTTGTGGTTTTGTACTTTGGTATTTCGAAAATTGGCTAAATTTTGTTTTGTGTGGTATTGTGTGATGAATTCTACTGGTGATTAATTCATAGTTGGTAAGATCAAGGGCCCGTTTTGGAACTGCTTATTTTAGAGTAAAAAAGCGCTTTTGGAATAAAATTTAAAATTTAAAAAAATTATTAAAAATAATTTTGAAATTTAAAATTATTGAAAGTGCTTTTTTTAAGAAGCATATATTTGGTGCTTCTCAGAAAAGTGCTTTTCAAGGTAAAAAAAACTCTTAAAATGCTAAAAGCACTTTTAAGTGCTTCTCTAAAAAAGCACTTCCAAACGGGCACCAAGTAGTTTTAGTGGTGAAATCTGCTATGAATTGACGGAAATTTTGTGAATTGATGGATATAAACTTCTGAAATTAGCAAAAGAACATCTTCTGCGATTATTTTTGATGATGAAAAACTTTCTGAAAAATGAAAAAAGGTCCTATAACTAATGGAATATGTGTTTCATTTGTGTAACTAGTGTTTTTGTATAAAATTTGTATTGAAATTGTGTGTTTTTGTGTAAATAATGGAATTAATACTTTAAGTGGTTGAATATAGTCTAAAACTTTGCATTATGGCCCTTAGAAGCCTCGAAAATTGCTAAAATAATACTTCACTTTTTTTAAATAGAAGAATTTGTGTTTTAAAAAAAGAAAATGTGTTTGAAAATGTAGTTAATGTTTGCATTTTATTAGTCCATGTAAGATTCGAAAACAGTGTATAGTTTTATGAACAACTCCTTAGATGTATCTCTTAAATGTATAGTTATACATATATTACACCTGTTTCATGCTTCTTGAGTTGTGGTATAGTTCCTCATACTCTGTAGATCTCATTAAGTTTGTAAGTGGAAAGGTTTATTGTTTTGCAGCTCATATAGTTACAACAGTTGCAAGAATACTCGTGGGAAACAAATATGATTTGGAAGATATAAGGGCAATAAGTGTGGAGAAAGGAAATAGCAGGAATTCTCCTAATGAAATTATCTACAGTCTATTCAATTAATGTTAATAAATCTTTTTATATTGTTGTTCTATTTAACTTGTGAACATTTTCAGCCTTGTGATAAAATAATACATTTCTCAGGCTTACAAATAATGAGGACTTAGTTGCAATTTTTGTGAATAACTTGTAATAGTTTATTGGTAACTTAACTTAGTGGATCAAACATGTAATTTTTGAAGGTTAATTATATAATTTTGGGTTGATTTCGTATTTATTACATGGTATTGTTATTATAAAAAAAATTCAGGTTCACAAGTCACCCTTGGTTAAACCCGAGGTTAACCCGTGTATGGGTAACCCTTCTTTTACAACTCTAATTTTTAAAAAAAATTAACCGATAAACTGATGGTGGGACTGGTCCGGGACCAAAACCGGAACCGATAAACCGGTCCCTGTTATCGGTCGGTTTCCTGTTTTTTTAGGCCCGAAGAACCGGTCCGGACCGGGACCGATAGTGGGGGTCCGTTAGATCGGTCTGGTCCGATAGTAGGGGAACACGATAAAAACCGGTCCGAAACCGGAACGGTACGCACGTTAACCAGGCTGACCAAGACCTCTATATTTTAAACCTTCCGAAATGTATAGAAAGAAAAAACATTATAAACTAATATTTTGTCATTTCTGTTTTCGATGCGTGACTTTTCAAAAAAAAAAACTCTTAGTTTTCTCTTTCTCCAAGAGTACGAAAAAATTATTAAAAGTAGTCTTAATTTCCAACAATCCCCCACTCACAATCTGAGAGAAAAAGTGACCAGGTTTACAAGCACACCAGTGTCGGGTGTATTATACTTAAGTGATAATATCTTTCGACTTGGACTCACATGTAGTGAAGTGAGGCAACCACCAGATCTTGTCAAGTGAACGTACTCTTGAACTTGACAGACTTCGACTGAGACCATCTCAACACACACTCTACCCGCTAGTATTTACAGATTCCTCAATCATCACAATTTTTTACACATAGGTGATCTGCAGTAATGTTTACCCATATTAGTCGACCCCTTTTGGATCTCGAAATCATTAAGAGCAGTAGAGCATAGCCTCCTCATATGTCTCTTAAATTCATCAAGTCCTTCTCAGTAGGACCACCACCACAGGCTATGAATTCAGAGCTGATGTATAAACTCATCCAAATAGGATCATCAAGAACGTCTCTTTGAAGTCATAACATCTTTTTGAAGTCATTTTAAAATGCTACCATTTGTGAAAATAGTTGTTGTTTCTGATAATATTGCAACCTTTTTAGGATAATCTTTGCATTTTTGTTGAGATGTTATGTAATTGAATCTTTTCATGTTTTCCTACTTTTATGGAACTCAACATGTTGGTAAGGAATAATAAACACAAGTCGAACGAAACGGTTTTAACAACAATGTATTTTAAAATCATAAACAAAATAAAACAATAATATATCTAAACAAAACGGTTTTGACAATAATGTATTTCAAAATCGTAAACAAAATAAATATTATTCTAGTGTTCTGTAGTTAAGTTTTTTTTGTACGTTTCCAAATGACCTTTTAGTCTTTTTATACAATGGAAGCAACAAATCTGGTAAATACTTGTAACTTGGGGTTTGAACCCTAGTTTGTTGCATTTCGAAAGACCTAACTTCACATCTAAGCTAGGAGCCTAGGACCTCTATATCTTAAACCTTTTGAATTGTATAGAAAAAAAGTGTTATAAACTAATATTTTTCCATCTCCATTTTCGATGTGTGACTTTTCAAGAAAAAAAAAACTCTTGGGTTTATCTTCTCCAGGAGTATGAGAAACCATTAAAAGTCTCTTTAATTTCCACCAATCCACCACTCGAAATTTGGGAGAAAAGGTGAATAGGTTTCCGTGCATACCAGTGTCGGGTGAATTGTACTTAAGTGGCAATATCATTCGATTTGAATTGACCCGTATTAAAGCAACCACTGAATCTTGTCAAGTGAACATACTCTTGAACTTTACAGTCTTGGATCGAGACCCTCACAACACATACTCTACCCGCTAGTATTTACAGATTCCTCAATCGTCACAATTTTGTACACATAGGTGATCTCCAATAATGTCTACCCACATTAGTCGACCCTTTTCGGATCTCAAAATTATTAAGAGAAATAGAGTTTTGGCTCCTCATGTGTCTCTTAAATTCATCAAGTCATTCTCAGTAGGAACACCAACACGATCTATGAATTCAGAGCTGGTGCATAAACTCATCCTACTAGGATAATCAAGGATGTCTCCATGAAGTCATATTATGAACATTGTATGTCAATCTCGTCGGTGAATTCATCAAGTCCTTCTTAATAGGATCACCATTTAATGGCTATGAATTCATTAAAAGTTATAAACTCATCTTCATGCCTCAACCCTATTGGTGAATTCATCAAGTCCTTTTAAATGGGTACATCATTGAAGGCTATGAATTCATTAGCTATGAGCGATATATACCAAGCTCAATGGTGAATTCGTCAAATCCGTCTCAATAGGACCATTACACACATGTCTATAAATTCACTAAGTATGAGAAAATTTTATCAACCTCAAAAGTGAATTCATCAAGTCCGTTGCAATAGGACCACTACAAATGGATATGAATTCATTATAAATTAATATGCTCCTAAATGCATAATTTTACGCCATAGGGATGGGAAGATAGTGCATCATATATACTCATCAGTCATATGTTTCCCTTCAAGTGATTTTAGTCCATCCCCCTTGATGTTTCAAGGACTACTTTCCCGATTGAGCCTTTGGTGAAAGGATCAGTTGGATTCTTCTTTGATTGTACATATTTCAAGGCTATCACACCATTATTCAACACCTATTTTACTAAACCATGTCAGATGTTAATGTGTCTCCTTTTTCCATTTTAGACGCTGTTGTGAGTGGCTTTGAATCGCTACTTGCGAATCACATTGTATACAGACTGGTGTGGCACTTCCGTCCCACAGTGACACATTGTATATGAGACTCCCCAACTATTCAGCTTCTTGTCATTCCAACTCTAGTGCTATGAACTCGGAATCCATAAAGGATTATGCTATACAAGTCTATTTCGAGGACTTCAATGATATAGTACTTCCTTTGGAGGAGAACACATAACCACTAATGGAGCTAACTTCATCATTATATAGGATCCCGTTTGCATCACAAAAATCCTTCAAAACCTGAAGGAAACTTGTTAAGGTGCGAACGTAGATCAATAATACCTCTCAAGTACTTTAGTAAATTATCAATAATAATACAGTGGTCACTACTCTGGTTGCGAGTATAGAGACTAAGTCTCTTTACACCATATACAATATTAGGTTGAGTATAGTTCTTTAAGAACATTACACTTCCTATAATTTTAGCATATTCATTAAGGAATACCACTCCCCTAGAGTTCTCACATGCATGAATACTAGAATAAAAAGGCATTTTACCAGGCACTACAACAAAATAGTCAAATAATTTCAACGTCTTTTCTACATAAAGAGACTAACTAAGGTAAATACTGTTATTAACTATAATATTTTTTACTCGTAGGATCACATCAGCTTCCCCATATCTTTTATTTAAAATTATAATATTAAAAGCATTTAGCCTCAGAAATGAAAGTACCAAAAGATGAGCATGTCATACACATATCGGAAAAAGGTAACACAACTTAATCCTATTACCTTAAAGTAAACACTAGGGCCAAAGGTGTTAACTATAAATCCATATTTTATTAAAGTATTATCTCACAGTTTATACCACTAGATAGGTTCTTGTTAAAATCCATATAGTGACTTCCTAAGTTTTCATACTTTATCCCCTTGACCTGAAACCACCAACCCTTCAAGTTGTATCATTTAGATATCTTTACCTAGATCTTCATTCAAACAAAAATTTAATATCTAGTTGATGTATAACTCATTCGTGAATGACATTTAGTGCATAAGGGTCTAAGAGTTGCTATACAACAAAGTAGGGGTCAAAGTAATCTAACATATTATTTATAGGGGAAATCTCTAATAACAAGTCTAGATGTGATTTTTTCTATTGAACCAATATGTCTCACTTTCTCCTTAAAATACACTTTGTATTAACTAGGTCACTACCCTTAGTAGAGTAAGTTAGTTCCCATGAATGGTGTCGTTTAGATCCAGATTCTCTATCAAAGGCCTCTTGCAAAAACAAACATCTACGGATGTTATAGCCTTATTAAAAGTTTTAGGGTTTCCCTCCATAAAAGAGCAAGTTACTACCTTTTTACTTAGCATTTCTATGTGAAAACCCTTAGCCATAAGAGTCGTGATACAATTAAGTTTAAACCTTGACTTGATCCTATGCCTCTTACTTCTCCTAAGTCATCCTCGGGAATACTACTAGGGCTCACAAAATTTTAAAGTGGTGAGGTAATTATTACTTATAGGCACATCAATATTTTATAAAATAAGTTATTCTACATCTAGATTTACACCATTCACTTTTCTAAGGAAAAAATAATACAATACATCTAGATTTACACACTGAATTATCATATAGCAATTAGAAGTTATATGTTTCACGCATCTTGGTATTTCCTATGAAACTTGAATCTAAGATCTCGAGTTTTGTGTTTTCCTCTAAGAGGACGGGTAGCACTTTCATTGCCAAACACCCCCACATTTTTTATTATTACAGTGGAAATATTTTTCCACGACCCATAGGAGGTCTTGTCTAGGTTTCCATTAGTACCTTATTAAGTACTAACCAAACAATTAAACATCCTTTCCCACATTATTTTGGGTCATCCTGAACTATTTAATTAGGCATTCATCATTTATTTGAGGGTTCTATGATTGTTCCATTTTGTTGGGATTATATGTTGGGCAATAAGTTCATGATTTATTTTGTCAAATTCACAAAATTATGTAAGGGAGTATGAACTATATTTATTACCCTAATCGGACCTAAGAATCTTGAATACTACCAAGTTTATTACTATCTCAGTTTTTTTACATATTTATAATCTGCTTATCTTTACAAGGTAGACTAAGTGAACCTAGAGTACGCATTTACGTAGGTTATATCATCTGTCTCACCTTCTCTACTAGCCGTGTGTTAAAGCTAAGGCGGAATGCATTAGGTTGTATAGTTTGGTCTTTCTCGTGGTCACTGATTAAAATGGTTTTAGCATCTTGGGCTCTATATGTATTTGATATTTAACAAAATCATTAATATTGTGATCAGGGATTTGTCTGTGTGTATTAGACCTTTGAAAGATTTAATTATTAAGAACTTTTAATCTACCGTGTCACTCTTCTAATGATTTAACATTGTATACAAAGGTATACACATTCATATTCACAAGTATGGTGTTTAATAAAACTCCATTAGGGTACCTTGCCCAGAAAAGTCATCAATTTAAGTCATAATTAGTTTTCCTACCCACAAAAACTAGTTAAAGGCCACTTTTATGAGACTAGTGAGGGACCACAAAGAAAATCAACTAACTCTAAGGTATTACCAAAGTAAGTTTAGAGGAACTTGTTATTTTTCCAAGAATAACGACAATGGTTGCGTTTCCCTTGCCAACCCATTCTCCATCAACCACTTTATCAAACTTCTTGACCTCGAACAACTTAACTTGATCAAGTTCAAATTAATCAAACATTATTAGAAGTTTTTGTTCCCGACGTTAGTAATTTGAACCACGCACGGATTCCAACTTTAACACGTCGGCAATGCTTTTGCATTCAAAAGTGAAGAAACGACAAAAAATTGGAAAGCTATTTCCGATCAATGTTTTTAATAATAATATATTATTAAATTTGTTAAAGAATAATAAACACTGATCGAACGTAATAGTTTTAACAATAATATATTTTAAAATCGTAAACAAAACAAATATTACATGAAATTAAAATTTAAAAAAGAACTTACCCGGATACCAAAATTTGAGTGATAATACAATAATGCTTACACATTCCAGGTGCAAGCGGTATCTCTAAACAAAATAAATTCTATAACTACTCTTTGATCAGAAAACGACAAACAAGAGAAGTACATTTAGAGAGCTTTCTGGTGTGTTGAAATATTTTTTTTTGTGTGTTTTCCAATGACCTTTAAACCTCTTTATACAGTGGTAGCATCTCTCAAAAACCTGTTTGTAATAAATCCATTCAGAAAACATGCCATAAATTCTGTCATAAACACGTCCATCATAAAGGAAAAAACTGCTACTCTTCTCTTGGGAGCTGGCATGAACCTGGATGTTTGCTTTGGCAAGTGGGAGAACAGATCTAGTCAGTACTTGTAACTTCTGAGCCATAAGTGCGGGAGTTATGGTGGGTCCTGGTGTGTTATTAAATTATGTACGAGGATAAAGGAACCACAATTACCACAAGTGTACGGTTGTCCAAGTAATACTCCAATAAATCGGGTTTCGTTCTCAGGGACGGATTAGGTTCAACTCCAATATTAATCAGATAGTAGAAATAATTGATTGACAAAAAAGTAAAATAATAGATTTTTGTTTGGTTTTCTTAAAACTAAATACGCAAATAAATAAAGACTAAAAGTAAATAACAACAAAGAAATAATGCAAGTAAAAGACGACTTCAGATAAGAAAGATACTTGAGTCTCGCAAGGAATCCACCTAATCAATATAACCTATGCTTTGTTTAAGGGTAGAATTGGTATTTGTATATTAGTCGGGAATCTAATATCTCCTAGCCCCCTTCAGGGTGGACCTAAGAGCTATCCTACAATTAGTAATAAATAATTATATTAATTAAATAGACGAAAAACAATAATTTTAATTTTAGTATTTATCTTATTTAATTTTACTAATCAAAGTTAATATAAGACAAAAATAAGATAATAATTTTGGAATAAAAAAATCATAAAAACTATATTATTTTAATTTTTCCAAATGATTAATTATTTATTAAAGTGAGAAATAATGAATTTCTTGTATTTGAATAATAAATAATTCCCCGTTCTTTTTTTCGTTTCCTCATCATCTATTTTTGGTAAATCTACTAAAAACATCTAGTAATATAAATTAATTTAACTCTTAGAAGAGAAACAAAATACACACACACACACACACACATATATATATATATATATATATAGTTTAAAGTATCTCGATAATGAAATATCGACTTAAAATCGTATAACTGCTCCACAATGAAAATACGTCTAAACTCCAATAAGTAAAATACTGATTATCAAGGCTCTTCTCATATTAGATCATTGTCTTAACCTTCCCAGGTTGAAATGAGCAAAACACATATCTATGTCTAGAATCTGATAAACACTGTTTACATCTTTTAGGATTGTTTAGTTAGTAATTCTGACTTGTCTTTATGATGTATCATCTCTATCTTTAGAAGAAATCATCAAACATGTCCATCATATATGTATCAAACACATCACTAGGACATACTTTTAAAAATAAATACGACTATCACAGAGGATGGCACCACATACATACATACATACATACATACATACATACATATATACATATATATATATAATATGTCTAATAAACTCTTATTACATATTTTAGGATTGTTTAGTTAGTAATTTTAACTTATCTTTAGTATGTATCATCACTATCTTTAGAAGCAATCGTCAAACATGTTCATCATATATGTATCAAACACATCACTAGGCCATAGTTTTGAAAGTAAATACAATTATCACTAGAGGGTGGCACACATACGCACACGCACACGCACACACACACACACACACACACACACACACACACACATATATATATATATATCATGTATTGTGTATGCAGATCGTGACTAATCAAGCCGAATTCCAACACACACGGTATATACACTACTAGAATCGCGGGGTTTCGCGACGACAGGCGTCGTCGCGAAACTTGGAGATATCGCCGCGAATCCAGTTTAGCGACGAAATTTCGTCGCTAAGTTGTCGTCTTTATCCCTTCGTCGCTAGTTGGCCATTAGCAACCAATAATTGTGATTTCGTCCCTAATTACTCAAACGTTTAACCACGAGGCCTTGCGTCGGGAAATTAACGAATTAGCGACGGAAGAATAGCGACAAAAGGCCGTCGCTAATTGCTGAATTAGTTTTTCTTTATTTTTAATCGATAATTTATTAATTGAATTTTTTTTAATTAATCTAACCACGGAATAATAGCGACAGATTCGCCGTCGCTATTATTTTTTAATTTTTTTTAATTTTTTTTAATTTTTTTTAATCTTGCCGTAAATCATTATTTATTTTTATAATTTACTTGTTAGCGACGATGCAGTTGTCGTCGCTATTCTTAATTTTTATTTTTTTTATATAATTTTTTTTAATTTAAATTTAAATTTTATTTGTATTATTTAAATTTTATTTTTTATTATTTAAATTTAAGTTTTTATTATTATTTTGATTTTAAATATAATGCAAAATTACAAATAAATAAAAATCCAAAAATACATATAAAATAAGATAATTCGATTCAAATATTAAACATGAAGTCTAAGTCAAACATAGTCAAAGTCAAAGTCAAACATACGAAAAAAATTAAAGTCTTAAAAATACAAACAAACCAAATTAAAAAAAAGATAACTTAATCATCACTCAAATGGTGATCTTCTTCATCTTCTCCTCTCTCCTCATATCCTCTCTCTTCATCTCGTCTCTCTTCCCTAGTGGGCCCGGGTTTGCTGATCGGCTGAAGTCCTTGGGCGATTCTCATGCCGTTTAATGCTTCGAAGAGAGTGTCTTCCATGCTCCGGGGTTGACTCGGCCAACTAGAAGAAGCTGTGGGCCCGGGTGATGCGGAGGATGGATCCGGTATAGGTGCAAGTTCTTGAGCCGCGCGAAGCTCGTTCATCCCAGCCAGAATCGCCTTAAGCAGCTCCTCGTTCACCCTGTCCGGCTGTGTAGGAGTCCTGCATCGTTTTCGGACTGGACCAATGGTAGGCACCCAGTATTTAGTCTTGGGTGGGTGCAGAACCTCCATTATAGTCTCGATCATAGCATCCATTTGCTCCTGGATGGTAACTTCAACACCCCCCGCTCCGGCCTGCACAACCTTCTTCTTCATCTTCTCCCGAAGAAAACCCTGTAGTTAGATTTCAATTTAAATATAAATTAGATTAATAAAAAAGTAAATTTAAAAATAAATAATTAATTTAAAGCAATTTTAAAAAAAAAACTTACACTAGCTTTCTGCAAACGCTCGTCACGCCAGCTATCTGTAGCTGTATCGTACGATAGGTTGTCGAAATAGCCACTTAAAGGAGGAAGCTCCATCTCCTCCTGGGTCTTGTCATCCAAAAAAGTCAACGGCTCTTTCGTCACCGTCTTCAGCTTCCCCTGGACAGTATACAATAACAAATATTAATTAGTTAACAATTAAATTACATAAATACTAAATTAAATTTTAATTATTAAAACTTATACCTCTATAATCACCTCCCGAGTCTGGGACCAGTTCCTTGACCCCGCTTTGCTCGGAACTTTCTGCAACTCTCGATTCTTCTTGTTTATACTAGCCTGACTCTGTTACAAATAAAAAATAAATAGTTATAAAATTAATTAAAAAAACGTATAAAATAATTAATAATTTTTTTCTACCTGTTTCGCCTCGTCATCCAACATCTTCTTCGTCGCCGCCCAATGCACCGGGTCAACATCTAGTGGATCTTCACCTGTGTAGTAGTAGTCGTTCTTCAAATCCGACTTCCATCGCCTGTAGGCTCCAGAAGTCATCGTATTCAGCCTCTTAATAATCTCGTTCCAATCGTCTCGCCTCCTCCACTCCTCCAAATCAAAAAACTGGTGCAGTCGCTGCATAATTACCCCTTTGTTATGGTCGGGGACATCTGACCATGATTTGTAGCACGGGGGAACAACTTCTCGTACTGCATTTCTTACATCCTAACCCACATGTTAGCTATGTTCGCCCATGAAATTCCACGTGCCGTCTATAACAGAAAAGTCAACTGGAATAGGCCAGCCGACTCTCGTCAGGGTCTCCTGAGTTGTCTGGATAGATGTGGCAGCTTTCGGTCTTCTTCTTTTACGTTCACCTGTTTTAGTGAAAAATATTTATTAATTATATTTTCTTAATTAATAAATAATAATAATTGGATTTTTTATTACCCGATGGTTGGACACAATCGGCATTCGAACGGTTAGGACCCCTCGGGGGATCGTTACCCCTCCCGTCTCCACCGTGACTCCTACCCATGACAGCAACCATCTATAATTTTACTAGTTAGTCATTTACTAGTTATATTTTAGTCTTTATAAAATTTCAAAAAATTACAAATAAGTCCAAATTTTAAATATTGCAAATATGTCGTTTTTCTAAAATTTGCAATCAAGTCCAATTTTTTTTTTAAAATTGCATTTTTGTCCAATTTTTTTAAAATTTGCAAATAAGTCCTAATTTTTTTAAAATTGCATTTTAGTCCATTTTTTTTTAAAATTGCAAATAATTCCTAATTTTTTTAAAAATAATTTTTTGTCCCATTTTTTAAAATTTGCAAATAAGTCCTAATTTATTTTTAAAAATTGCATTTTTGTCCAATTTTTTTTAAAATTGCAAATAATTCCTAATTTTTAAAAAAATGCATTTTTGTCCCATTTTTTTACAAATTCCAAATAAGTCCAAATTTTTTTAAAATTGCATTTTTATCCTAAATTTTTACAAAATTCCAAATAAGTCCAAAATTCTTTAAAAATTGCATTTTCATCCCTACTTTTTAAAATTGCATTTTAGTCCTATTTCCTACTTAATTGCATTTTAGTCCTATTTTTTTTATAAAATTGCATTTTAGTCCTATTTTTATATAATTGCATTTTAAACCTATTTTTTATATAATTGCATTTTAGTCTTATTTTTTTTAAAAATTACATTTTAGGCCTTAAACATACAAATTAAACATATTGCAAATAGGTCCCTATATCTTAAAACACAATCAAATTACAATAACACACCATATATTACAATAAAAATACAAAAATCCTATCAAAACCCTAATTTAATCAAAGTCCAATTACATGTTGTTTTTTAACACAATAAAAATACCAAACATCCCAGATTAATACATATAAAATTCGGAATTCCTTAAAACATGTAAACATTCATGAATTTTTTCAACCAAAAAAAAAAATTGCAAGTTTGATCCGGAAATTGGAACCTGTTACGTAGAAATGGTGTAGATTTCGTCCATGAATCCATGCCAAGAAGAAGGAATTATACAAAAAAAACACAAGAAAAAAATATTAGAAATTAAAAATGAAAAAATCAAAAAAGTAAAGATTAGAATGTGTATTTCGACTGGAATCATCACCTTAGCGTTGGATTTGGTGTTGTTTCTCCTCGGAATTGCTTGGCTATGGCGGAAATGGAACTTTTCGGTGTGTTTTTGGGTGTTTAGTATGGCAGAAATGAGCTCGGTTAGGGCTTTATAGAAAAAAAGATTGGCGACGACACGTATGTCGTCGCGAAACCAAGCATTTCGTGGTTAATTTGGGACACGCGTCGCCCCACGTACACACGACTTTTGCGTGTCAAGGGTTAGCGACGACTAGGCGTCGCGAATTTTCGGGTTTTCGTCGCTCACTTTCGTGGGCGGGAAAGTTGACCGCCCATGATGACCAATTAAATTTTTTATTATATATTAGCGACGAAAAAGCTTATGAATATCGTCGCGAAAAGTTAACGACGACATTCAAAGGATGAAGGTCGTCGCTATTTTTTTTTTTTTTTAGTTTTAATGTTTTAGAAGCTTACCCTTTCTTGCTTGTTTTTTTCTATTTTTTTATCTTGTTCCTTTTCATGTTCCTAATTTGGGGTGTTTAGTCAACAGTTAGAGTCAAACTTGAGTGTTCGGGGTGTTTAGTCAACATTTAGAGTCAAACTTGAGTGTTCGGGGTGTTTAGTCAATGTTTAGAGTCAAACTTGAGTGTTCGGGGTGTTTAGTCAACAGTTACAGTCAAACTTGAGTGTTCGGGGTGTTTAGTCAATGTTTAGAGTCAAACTTGAGTGTTCGGGGTGTTTAGTCAACAGTTAGAGTCAAACTTGAGTGTTTGAGATGTTTAGTCAACAGTTAGAGTCAAAATTGAGTGTTTGAGATGTTTAGTCAACGTTTAGAGTCAAACTTGAGTGTTCGGGGTGTTTAGTCAACAGTTAGAGGCAAAATTGAGTGTTTGAGATGTTTAGTCAATGTTTAGAGTCAAACTTGAGTGTTTGGGGTGTTTAGTCAACATTTAGAGTCAAACTTGAGTGTTCGGGGTGTTTAGTCAACGTTTAGAGTCAAACTTAAGTGTTCGGGGTGTTTAGTAAACAATTACAGTCAAACTTGAGTGTTCAGGGTGTTTAGTCAACGTTTAGAGTCAAACTTGAGTGTTCCGGGTGTTTAGTCAACTATTAGAGTCAAACTTGAGTGTTTGAGATGTTTAGTCAACAGTTAGAGTCAAAATTGAGTGTTCGGGGTGTTTAGTCAGCGTTTAGAGTCAAACTTGAGTGTTCGGGGTGTTTAGTCAACATTTAGAGTCAAACTTGAGTGTTCGGGAGTGTTTAGTCAACAGTTAGAGTCAAACTTGAGTGTTTGAGATGTTTAGTCAACAGTTAGAGTCAAAATTGAGTGTTTGAGATGTTTAGTCAACGTTTAGAGTCAAAATTGAGTGTTTGGGGGGGGGGGGGGGGGGGGGTGTTTAGTCAACATTTAGAGTCAAAATTGAGTGTTTGAGATGTTTAGTCAACGTTTAGAGTCAAACTTGAGTGTTTGGGGGTGTTTAGTCAATATTTAGAGTCAAACTTGAGTGTTCGGGGTGTTTAGTCAACGTTTAGAGTCAAACTTGAGTGTTCGGGGTGTTTAGTCAACAGTTAGAGTCAAACTTGAGTGTTTGAGATGTTTAGTCAACAGTTAGAGTCAAAATTGAGTGTTTGAGATGTTTAGTCAACGTTTAGAGTCAAACTTGAGTGTTTGGGGGTGTTTAGTCAACAATTAGAGTCAAACTTAATTGTTCGGGGTGTTTAGTCAACAGTTAGAGTCAAACTTGAGTGTTCGGGGTGTTGATATCCAAAAACCAATAAAATGTTTTAATACAAATAAACCAAAATAAAAAAAAGCCTAATCAGTATCATATCCACTAATAACTACAGGTTCATCATCACTATCAACCTCTATAGGTTCTTCTTCATCACCGTATTCATCGAAGGTGTCATCATGAATTTCCTCATTTTCATCATTAACCGTATCAAAAGACAAATTTATAAAAAAATGAGCAGGGTCAATCTCGATCTTCTCGGTGGATGCCAAAGGTATGCTGATATTCTCATTCCCCGTGTTATCCAATGGTATGCTGATGCTCTCATTTCCAGTAGGTAGTGATTCGGAACCCCATAACTCAGGACTCCATTCGTGTCGATTGTTTATTTCCCAAACGACTTTCCATCCTTTCATTGATTTCTTTGAACTAATCTCGTCGATGTAAAACACTTTCTTGGCCTGCGATGCTACAATGTATGGTTCGTTTGCCCACTCAAAGTTTGATGTGTTGATAAAGGTTACCCCATGTTCTGGCCTCGATTCAGACTTTTTGTACCACTTACAGACAAATAACACAACGTAGCACCCTCCAGTGTACATAACCTCCAAGATTTTGATTAATTCTCCGTAATAGGGTTTTTCATCGTACATGGTACAAACTCCGTAATCCTGCGTCACTCTTTTCTCTCCTTTGGACTTAGTTACCCACTTGACACCGTTCACAACACATGAATCATATTTATGCACCGAACCATAAGACATGTTTGCCAAGGACACCATCTCGGGGGTAGCTAATGGATCGCCACGTGAATGCATTCCATGAATATGTTATACAAAAATATTAGTTAGTACTTTGATAATAAATATATAAGTTTTAAACCAATGCTTAAAATTACATACTTTTCCAAAAACCAATCCTTAAACGTTCGACGATGCCTAATATCTATTTCCTCACTCGTTCCCGTAAGTGTGGATTTGTGTTCACTAAAATTGTAAATGAGTATAAATAAATTGATATATTTAGTCAACAGTTAGAGCCAAACTTGAGTGTTTGAGATGTTTAGTCAACAGTTAGAGTCAAAATTGAGTGTTTGAGATGTTTAGTCAACGTTTAGAGTCAAACTTGAGTGTTCGGGGTGTTTAGTCAATAGTTAGAGTCAAAATTGAGTGTTTGAGATGTTTAGTCAATGTTTAGAGTCAAACTTGAGTGTTTGGGGTGTTTAGTCAACATTTAGAGTCAAACTTGAGTGTTCGGGGTGTTTAGTCAACGTTTAGAGTCAAACTTGAGTGTTCGGGGTGTTTAGTCAACAATTACAGTCAAACTTGAGTGTTCAGGGTGTTTAGTCAACGTTTAGAGTCAAACTTGAGTGTTCCGGGTGTTTAGTCAACTATTAGAGTCAAACTTGAGTGTTTGAGATGTTTAGTCAACAGTTAGAGTCAAAATTGAGTGTTCGGGGTGTTTAGTCAACGTTTAGAGTCAAACTTGAGTGTTCGGGGTGTTTAGTCAACATTTAGAGTCAAACTTGAGTGTTCGGGGGTGTTTAGTCAACAGTTAGAGTCAAACTTGAGTGTTTGAGATGTTTAGTCAACAGTTAGAGTCAAAATTGAGTGTTTGAGATGTTTAGTCAACGTTTAGAGTCAAAATTGAGTGTTTGGGGGGTGTTTAGTCAACATTTAGAGTCAAAATTGAGTGTTTGAGATGTTTAGTCAACGTTTAGAGTCAAACTTGAGTGTTTGGGGGTGTTTAGTCAACATTTAGAGTCAAACTTGAGTGTTCGGGGTGTTTAGTCAACGTTTAGAGTCAAACTTGAGTGTTCGGGGTGTTTAGTCAACAGTTAGAGTCAAACTTGAGTGTTTGAGATGTTTAGTCAACAGTTAGAGTCAAAATTGAGTGTTTGAGATGTTTAGTCAACGTTTAGAGTCAAACTTGAGTGTTTGGGGTGTTTAGTCAACAGTTCGAGTCAAACTTAAGTGTTCGGGGTGTTTAGTCAACAGTTAGAGTCAAACTTGAGTGTTCGGGGTGCTTAGTGTTCGGGGTGTTGATATCCAAAAACCAACAAAATGTTTTAATACAAATAAACCAAAATAAAAAAAGCCTAATCAGTATCATATCCACTAATAACTACAGGTTCATCATCACTATCAACCTCTATAGGTTCTTCTTCATCACCGTATTCATCGAAGGTGTCATCATGAATTTCCTCATTTTCATCTATAACCGTATCAAAAGACAAATCAATAAAAAAATGAGCAGGGTCAATCTCGATCTCCTCGGTGGATGCCAAAGGTATGCTGATATTCTCATTCCCCGTGTTATCCAATGGTATGCTGATGCTCTCATTTCCAGTAGGTAGTGATTCGGAACCCCATAACTCAGGACTCCATTCGTGTCGATTGTTTATTTCCCAAACGGCTTTCCACCCTTTCATTGATTTCTTTGAACTAATCTCGTCGATGTAAAACACTTTCTTGGCCTGCGATGCTAAAATGTATGGTTCGTTTGCCCACTCAAAGTTTGATGTGTTGATAAAGGTTACCCCATGTTCTGGCCTCGATTCAGACTTTTTGTACCACTTACAGACAAATAACACAACGTAGCACCCTCCAGTGTACATAACCTCCAAGATTTTGATTAATTCCCCGTAATAGGGTTTTTCATCGTACATGGTACAAACTCCGTAATCCTGCGTCACTCTTTTCTCTCCTTTGGACTTAGTTACCCACTTGACACCGTTCACAACACATGAATCATATTTATGCACCGAACCATAAGACATGTTTGCCAAGGACACCATCTCGGGGGTAGCTAATGGATCGCCACGTGAATGCATTCCATGAATATGTTATACAAAAATAATAGTTAGTACTTTGATAATAAACATATAAGTTTTAAACCAATGCTTAAAATTACATACTTTTCCAAAAACCAATCCTTAAACGTTCGACGATGCCTAATATCTATTTCCTCACTCGTTCCCGTAAGTGTGGATTTGTGTTCACTAAAATTGTAAATGAGTATAAATAAATTGATATATTTATGTACATATATTCACATAGATATATAAATAAAAATAAATATTATAAATATATAAATATATAAATATATAAATATGTAAATATATAAATATATAAATATATAAATATATAAATATATAAATATAAATATATATAAATATATAATTATATAAATATATAAATATTTTTTTTTGATCGGCAAATCAAACTTTTTATTAAAATGAAGATCACAACTGTCAAAAGATTACAACTTTGACCCATGTACTATGGGCATTAACCTATTAGCTTAGCTTAATTATTACACGCTTTTGAAATAGAATAGACATTACAAACTTACATCAAATTAAAACTTAAATGCCTATCTATTACATAAATATTCAACTACATTTTTCACTTTGCAGTTATTAAAGGTCATTTTCTTGAGCTTGACAGCAACATAGGCAAGAATCTTGTTGTAAATCCTTTCCTCATTGGCTGCATATTCTCCATGTTCCCTCCTATTTCTCTCAGTCCAAATAAAGTATATGTAAGTTGTAATACAAACACTAATAACTTTCAAAGCTTCTGGACTTGCACCATTCTTCACATTTACTACTAGATCCTCCACATTCCTGATATTATTATTATAGCCACATATTGTCAATAAGCGCTTAAGTATTGAACCTGGGAATTTACAAGTGACAAATAAGTGATCATTATTTTCATTCTCACTATCACATAGTAGGCAAACTGGGTTAATACTCAATCCCCAACTCAACATCCTATCTTTAGTAGGAAGCCTATTCATTGCAACTTGCCAAGAAACAAATGAACACCTAGGAATACAAGTCTTTGCCCACACTATATCAAACCAATCAACTTTCAATTCATGACTTGAAATCTTAATCATAGTTTTCCTAAAGGAAAACTTATTTTTTATACTCTCAGTCCATGTGATTTTATCTTTGGCATCATTGAGTATTATATTATGAATTTTAGGGACAATTTGCGCAATTATTGGAGGAATTCTCCACCTGCCTCGGCCATAACAGTCTTTGACTGTTTTATTACAGTTAATATCATGTTCTTCCATTTTTATTTCCAATATTTCCTGAATATTCTTTTTATCAAGCCATCTGTCCCACATTATGTAAGTTTTTTCACCATTTCCCACCTCATGATATATAAGTTTAAAGGCCTCATCTCTAACCTTTAAAATCTGCTTCCACATCCAAGAATGGTATTGTTTGTGACTAATACTCCAAATACATTTACTTTTCAGAATGTTCACTTTAACCCACTTAGACCATAGATTTTGATCAAGACAGTAAAATCTCCAAAAGTTGTAAAGTAAACAGACCTTGTTTAAATTCTCAATGTTAGGAATATTTAGCCCCCCTTCTTCTTTGGGATAACATATCTTAGCCCAAGAAACTCGCGCACCATGAGCATTTTCATTATACCCCCAAAGAAACATTGACAATTTTTGATTCAATTTGTAAATGACTTGTTTAGGCAATAGAAATACTCTGCACCAGAACATAATCTTACTAATAAGCACCACTCTAATTAATTCAACTCTTCCTGCATATGATAACAATTTAGAACTCCATTGATTTATACTTTGCCAAATCCTCTCAATTAGTTTGTTCCCATCAGTAACACTCATTTTTTTTGAGTTTAAAGGAACACCCAAGTATCTAACAGGCATAAAGCCTATTTTAATATTAAGCAACTGAGAGATATTATTTTTAATTCTATCATTTACTCCTTCACTAAAGTAAATTTCACTTTTAGCAAAATTTATATTTAGTCCAGAACATCTAGAGAACAGATCAAGGGCTTTTTTTACTACCTCAGCAGATTCAGTATTACTCCCCATAAAGATTAATATATCATCAGCAAAAACCAAGTGATTCAACTTGATTTCATTACACTTGGGGTGAAAGGTAAACTCTTTCTTTTGAGCCACATTATACAGTAGCATGGAGAATACTTCCATACAAATAGCAAATAGGTATGGTGATAGGGGATCACCCTGCCTTAACCCTCTTTTGCCCTTAAAATATCCACAGGCTTCACCATTTATGCATATAGAGTAATAAGGAGTACTTATACACATGTGAATCCATTTAATAAACTTATCAGGAAACTTTAAAGCATAAAGAGTATTTAATAAGAATTGCCAATTGACACTATCATAGGCCTTTTGTAGGTCTAAGTTAATGGTACAAGAATACTTCATAGATTTCTTCTCATACCCTGTAACTACTTCTTGCGCAACTAGTATATTGTCAGTAATATTCCTTCCACTAACATAGGCCCCTTGATTTAGAGAAATTATATAACTCATCACTTTCTTAAGTCTATTCATTATTACTCTAGAAATTGTTTTGTATATGATATTAGTACATGAAATAGGCCTAAATTTCTTAACACAGGATGGATTTTTCTCTTTAGGTATTAGGACAATATTTGTAGCATTAATCTGAGTAAGGATTTTACCTGACTCAAAGGTTTCTTTAATAGCCAAGCATATACTATCACCAATAATATCCCAAGATTGTTTATAAAAGCAGGCAGTATATCCATCAGGTCCCGGGCTTTTCGCATCTCCCATAGCAAATAAGGCATTTTTAATTTCCGTATCAGTAATGGGGGCAATCAAGCCTTCAATTAAATTTTCAGGGACACTTTTGTTTAGTATAGCTGCAATAGTGCTTATAGAACATATTTCTTGGTTAGATTCTTCAGTACCAAGTAACTTCTTATAATATCCCACAAATTCATTCTTAATTTCATCTTGTTCAGTAATAATTCTTCCATCATCACAAGATAGAGTAGATACAAAGTTTTTTGCTACTCTACCTTTAATCATTCTATAATAATAAGCTGAGCTAATATCATAATCATTAATAAACAAGGCCCTCGATTTTTGCTTCAATACTTCATGATGAGTAATTACAGTCTCTTCTAATTGAAGAATAAGGATTTTTCTTCAGAAATATCAGCATCAGTACAGATTCCCATCATAATTCTTTTTTGCACAATCTCAAGTTGAGTCTTTAAATTCTCAATATCCTCAGAGTTCCTCCTAAAGTATTTATTATTAAATTTTTTCAGTTCACCTTTAACTAGCTTCAGTTTCATGCACACCTGAAACATTTTATTGCCATTTACACTGGTATCGCATACTCTCTTTATAATGTCTTTAAAGCCCTCATGTTTGGTCCATATATTAAAGAATTTAAAAGAACAAGGCCCAGATTTCTCCTTTTGATCAATCAACACTTTAATAGCACAGTGATCAGAGGTAGAGGGAGGCACAAGAATGGCATTAGATTGATATGTATTCATCCACTTTGTATTGATGAACACCCTGTCAATCTTACTTGCGCGCAAATTCCCACTATCATTTTTATTAGTCCAAGTAAAGTATTGTCCTGCATATTGATGCTCAAAAAGATTAGCATCTTCAATACAATTAGAGAATAAAACAGAACTGTTAGGGATAGAGTCACAGTTGAGCCTATCCTCAATTTTAAGTATCTCATTAAAGTCCCCTGTATAACATAAGCACTGATCATCATAATCATTGCTTAATTTCACCATATCATACCATAAAGCCTTCCTTTCATCATCATCATTACTAGCATAAACATAACCAACATAGAAAGTTATATTTAATTGTAATATTTTAACTTTAATAAAGATCAGTTGAGAAGTTTCAAATAACTTCACAACCTCAGCATAACTCTTATCCCACATTATCCAAATTCTCCCACTATCACATTTATTATAATTGTGAATCATTTGCAAGTGAGGAAAATGATCACTTATTATTTTCAAGCTGTTTTGGATCCTTACCTTGGTTTCCAGGAGCCCAATAAGCTTGATTTTATTGCTAATCATAAAATCTTTAACATCTAATTGTCTAAGAAGGCTATTAAACCCTCGTACATTCCATGAAACAAGACTCATATATTAGGTGGTCTAGTAATCTCACCTTCTCCACCATTGTTAATAAATTTCAGTACATCCCTATCAATATCAGTAGTCATATGTTTCTCAATATTATCAAATCTATTAGAACAAGAAACCTCATTAGATGACTGATCATAGTCCTTTCTGTTGTGAGATTTGCTCCCCACAACTTTCCATTCTTTCTCATCAACTTTTCCTTTCCCTTTATCCTTCTTTTCATTGTTACCAGCTTTTGGAATCCATACTTTAGTAATATTATTACACTTATTTTCCAAGTGCCCAATTTTATTGCACTTAGTGCAAATTTTCGGTTTCCAATCATATTCTATCTTAACAATCTGCAATTCCTCTAACCCAATATCAACATAAAGTTCATCAGGCAATTCCTCTTTAGTATAAATTTCCACACAAACTCTAGCATAGCCCAATCTAGTCATGGACTGAGTCATACTATCCATCTGTAATGGTACACCAATACCACTAGCAATATACCCTAATCCTTTCTTTGTCCACATGACCATAGGTATGTTAATAAATTTGGCCCATATTGGAATTTTAGCAACATCTAATTTTTCAAACTGCATACCAATTTCCATGGCCTTAACAATAGAGGAGAGCCATTAATATGCCACATCTGTTCTAGCACTTTAGCACACATCTGTTCATTCTCAAATTTAAAGATAAAAGTGCCATTGCTACTAGATTTAACATCAATCTTACCGAACTTTGACCATTGAAACTTTACAAAATTAACAATATAATAGAACAAAGGAGGTGAGTCAAGGAACTGCCCGATTAGACAGTTTTCCCACTGCGCATATCCCTCGTTTAAGACATCTTTATCAGGAGTAATAATACGTTTACCTTCTTTGCGCATCGGGACATGATACTCTAGATTCAGATCTGGGTTATCATTTTTACCGAACAATTTTGACCAAACCTTAGGTTTCGGCGCTACCTCAGTTTGATTTTCATCAATCTGGGCAACCACTACCGAATCCTTACTTTGAGCAACCGATTTTTGTGAGTCTTCCTCCTCGCTATTTGAATCCTTGATACAAGGACTCATCGGAGGAGTGACAACACTGCTATTACTTTGAGGAGAAAACATCATCTTAGTGATATCCGTATATTTTGTTTTTGCTTTCGCTTTAGAGCTTGTACCACTAAGACGATTCGAGTTAATCATTTTCGTCATTCTACCGATCTGAGATGCAACTTAGAAAGAGAAAATCAAAAGGAAAATGCGTAAGAAATGAGATGAAGGGTTTTGAAAAGGGTGGGTTAGGGTTAATCTAAGAGGAGAGAGAGAGAGAGAGCCGATGAATATTAGATCCCAGATTTGGGAAATAACACTCAATCGGATAACCTAAAAAGCTAAAAAGTGAAAGAAAAGAGGGTTTTTTGGTTTATTTTGATTTTTTGGAGATGGAATAATTTTAGTGGCTATGAATGAGTTGAGAGATAATTTTTTAAGTTGACTCTCATTTGACCGGGTTGATGATCTTTATATAAATATATAAATATATAAATATATAAATATATAAATATATAAATATATAAATATATAAATATATAAATATATAAATATATTCATATAAATATATAAATATATATTCATATAAATATATAAATATATAAATATATATATTTATATATTTATATTCATATACTTATATATTCATATAAATATAAATATTAATAAAGATAATTATATTTACTTACGTCATGTATGCTTCGAGTTCGTCGCAATTATGCAAAATATACCAACTTATGTGCTCCTTCTCCTTATATGGTAAAGAAACATACTCTATCTTGCCAACTGGAGTGCATTGAGAATTGAAAACGGATAGCTCTTTTGGGACCGACGGTGCTTCGTTGTATCTGCCTGGATCATTGAACCTTGTTTTTTCTTCACTAAGATATCTTGATATGAAATTCAACGTCTCTTCCGCAATGTAGCCTCGGCTATTAAACCGTCTGGTCTAGCCGGATTTCGAATATACTCTTTCAACTTTTTCAAATACCTTTCAAATGGGTACATCCACCGCATTTGGACCGGGCCCCCAAGCAATGCTTCATCGTATAAGTGTATCACCAAGTGGATCATTATATCAAAAAACGCAGGAGGTAAAATCATTTCCAGCCTACACATAACTTCAACCACTTTCTTCTTTCCCGATTCTAACTCTTTCCTGCTTAGATTTTTATTGCAAACGACTCTAAACACGTTCGCTAACCCAATAAACACGTCACTTATCGCTTTGTCTTCAATAAGCCCGGGGAGACTAGCCACGAAAAGATATTGCATCATCACATGACAGTCGTGAGATTTCATGCCGATAATCTTTCCCGTATCAGTTTGAACATTGTTTCTCATACTAGATGCGAAACCGTCGGGAAACTTCTGTGCCTTCAGCCAGTTAAGAAATATAGTCTGCTTTTCCGTTGTTAAAGTGCACTTTCCCTGTTTCAATATTTGTTTACCATTTCTCTCAGTCAACCACAATTCTTTTCTAATCTTCAATTCCTTAAGATCCATTCTCGCTTTCACGTTATCTTTGTTAACTTTCCCATCAAGACCTATAACTTTACCGAGAAGAGCATCACACACGTTTTTCTCGCAATGCATAACATCAATGTTATGTTTCAACAAGTTTTCGGACCAATAAGGTAAACGATAGAAAATACTCTTTTTCTTCCAATTGAATCGCCGATTAACATCTTGCTTCACGATCTTTCCCCTAAAATCCTTGTGTTTACCGGGAAACACAATGGGAAGCCCATTTAACTGTGTCTGAATATTTGCAGGACTATATTTCTTTGGTGGGCCCCTATAATCAGATTTCTTGTACAAAACATTTTCGCTTCTAAATCGATGTCTGGTAGGTAACCAACGTCTATGGTCAAAGTAAACAATCCCATTGTTCACACTCAATGACGGAGTATGATCCATGCATTCGGGACAAGCTTTATAACCTTGACCCGACCATCCCAAAGTGTATGACCTAGCGGGGAAATCATTAGTGGTAGACAACAAACAAACCTTCAGCGTAAACTCTTCTTTCTTGTGGGCATCATATGTAACGATCCCTTTATCCCACAACTCTTCCAACTCATCTATAACAGGACGAAGAAAGACATCCATGTCCTTACCGGGTGAACGGGGTCCCGGAATCAACAAACAAAGCTGGAATGTGGTTTCCTTCATGCATACCCACGCTGGCAAGTTATAAAGGGTTAATATGACTGGCCACATGCTGTACGAGTTGTTCTGCATAGAGAAAGGACAAAGCCCGTCGATTCCGAGACCCAGATATACGTTACGAGGTTCGCTAGCAAACTCAGGGTGTAGCGCTGCAAATCTCTTCCAACTATCACCATCAACCGGATGACGCAACACATCCGGATCGACACTCTTACCGGTATGGTGCCAAATCATGTCTTCAGCGGTGTGCTTTGAAGCGTATAGTCGCTGTAATCTAGGAGCAATCGGAAAGTATCGAAGCTTCTTATGCGGTACTTTGATACCCTTCTTTGGGTCCCATCTAGATTCGCTACAAACTGGACACTTATCGAGGTCTTTGTTTTCTTTGTAATAAATAACACAATCGTTCAAACAAACGTCGATGGTAATATACCCCATACCCAAACTTTTCAACTTCTTGTTTCATGCTTCATAAGAATCGGGCAAATTGTGAGGTTTACGCAAAATACGACCCAACAACTCCAATAGCTCGGTGAATGAGGTGTTAGTCCATTTGTTTTTTACTTTTACGTGCATTAGCTTGGCAATGAAATTCGACGAACTCATCGATTTACAACCAGGATATAATTCTGTCTCCAATTCTTCGAACAATGTGTCAAAACTTCTTCGACTTGGAATATGTGCATCTCTCATCTCGGTGTCTTCCGGATGTCCACCAACATCGTAAGTCTGTCTCACATCGTCATAAACATGTTGAATTTCATTTACTATAATTGGATCTTTACTTGCAGGGGGTGTATGTGTTTGTATCTCCTCCTCACCGTGTTTTGTCCAAACCTTATAATCATGGTTAAACCCCTCTTTTAGAAGGTGGGCCATAACAACTTCGGTTTTTAATCGACAAAAATTATTACACTTCTTACACGGGCAAGACAAGTAACCAATATAACCTCTACTTTTCTTAGCAAACTCGATAAATTTAAAAACCCCAAAAATATATTCTCCATCGAACACATTCGTTAATTCGATCCAACTCTTATCAATACTCATGTCCGAACACGATGCCATCTCTTAACAACAATTTGATTAAACTATGCGACTACATTCATATAAAAAAATAAAATACATAATTATTACAACCCAAAGAATAAAATGAATAAAAACTACAACACAATAAACAAAATAAAAAAAATTACAAACTCATTGAATGAATAAATATTACAAACCATTGAATGAATAAAAATTACAAACCATTATATGAATAAATATTACAAACCATTAAATGAATGAATATATAAAAAAAACAAAGAATTAAATAAACAAGTAAAAATATATGAGCACAAAATATAAATTCACACAACACATGCATAATCAACCAACAAATATTTAATTCATTAACCTAATCATATGTTATATCAACTTGCTAATATAAACAAATAAATAAAAAAATTAAAAAACATGAAATTTAATGGAAATACCTTGAATTGGATAGATAAATTGAAGAGTGATGTTAATTCCCCACCAAGAAATCGTATTAATTCACCTAATCAAACCATATAGAAAGAATAAAACACAATTAGAAATCAAAAAAAAAAATTAAAAGGTGAATTTCATGCAATTATTACCTTAAATTGTGTGATGAAAGTTGATATTAATGGAGCCCCACCTTGATTATTGAACCAAGAATGATGCAAGATGAAGTGGAGAAGCAATTACAAATAAAGAAAAAGGAATTTAGTTGTGTTTTTGGGAGAAATTCAGAGAATTTTTTGGGGTGTTTTGTGTGTTTTGTGTGTTAAAAACATGCTGTCTCCATTAAATAGGATTTAAGATTAGCGACGAAATACGGGTTGTCGTTAAACAAAGAAGTGTCGTCGCTAATCTTAAAATAACGACGATAACACGTGTCGCTAAGTTAGCGACGGCAGATCGGCGATTAAAAAAAATTCAAAAATAAATAAAAAACAATCAGCGACGAAAATCAATTAAATAACGACGAATTCACTTGTCGCTAATTAACGACAACAGTTACTTCGCCGGTAAGAGTTTGTCGTCGCTAATTTCAAAAAATTAGCGGCGAATTACGGGTCGCCGCTAATATTTCGTGGGTAAACAACGCGAATTCAGTAGTGATAGACCCATAATTGACCTACACACATTCTATGTACAAGTACACGTACTTGACTTCGTCTTTAAATCCACATACACTCGAGGTTGAGATTACTTGATCCCCGATAACTACAACTTCCTTTGGTAAAAGAATTATTTTTAAGTCCCATTTATACATAACCAGATATACTAGTGAGTTTGATCACAAAGAGAATTACGATGATTGTAGGAAACCCACGTACAATTATGGTCAACCTACACCTTGATCTTTTTGCAAGAAGAGCGACAAACACTAATAAATTGGACAAGAAGATTTATAATATGAGTATCACAAGGAACTGACCTATGACATTCATGTCATCATCCTAACAATCAATCACATGCTTACATTCAATTCATCATTTGACTTTATGCATGTACAATACAATGAATACAAAGCAATTCAATGCAAATATAATATTGATGTGTTACTAAAAATTAAATTATAAAATAAATTAATCAAAAAACTTATGTATTTTATTTAGTGCATAAAATAAAACATATGTGAGTCATTTAGAATTTATAACCCGTCTAAGAGATTGAATCAAGGTTTTATGTGATTACAATAACATTAATGTCATTGTTTTTTATCAAGGATCTATGCAGATTGATGTTTTTTTACACTCGCTAATAATTCTAATCGAGGTTTCACGTGCATATGACCATGTTAACCATTATACAATTATGGTCAAGGTTCTATGTAAATAGAACACCTTATACTCAACGACCCTTCTTAGGGATTCAATTGAGGTTTTACATATGGCTTTGGTAACAAATATGTGTTTTTCGTCGAGGGTACATGTTGATGGAACCTCTTATACTCGATAAACCTTTTGGGCATTGAATCAAGGTTTAACCTATGACACCGATAACCGTTATAGGTTTTTTGTCGAGGTACCATTTACATGAAACCCATTTTATTTGATAAATATTATGAGGGATGAATCAAGGTTTTACTTATGATCTTGAGAAAATTAATTAGTTTTTTGGGTTGAGGTTCCATGTAGATGGAACACATCATACTCGATAATCCTTCTAATCTACTGAATAATTTTACGTATGACCTTGATAAAGGTTATTGAATTTTTGTAGAGATTCCATGAAAATGGAACCATTTAGACTTGATAAACCTTTTAGGGGATAAAATCGAGGTTTTACATATGACCTTGATAACCTATATAGAATTTTGTTCGATATTATATATAGATTTAGACCTTTATACTTTATAACCCATTTAAGAGATTAAATCGAGGTTTAACATATGACATCGATAAATGTATAGGTTTTTGGTCGAGGTTTCTTGTACACGGAGGACTTTATAATCGATAAAACTTGAGATTAAATTGAGGTTTTATCGATGTGACTTCTTATCCTAAAATTGTACTCAATAATCCGTCAGGAGGATTTGGTTGAGGTTTTACTTGAATGTATCCATAGTCCTATCACTGAACTTAATAACTCATCTAGGGGATTCAATTGAGGGTTTACCAGAATGATCCCTTAGGCCTAAAAGAGCTTATGAGATCAAATGAATGGATTATGATTATCATAAAGTATATTTTGTGTGTTCGATGAGAAAGTACCTTCTCATCAAGATGTTTCCACTTCAGCAGATTGCTTCAACTTAAGCTCTAACCTCTTTAGCTGTTTCATATTGTAAAAAATCTATTACATTATTTATTATATTATACTGTAAGTATATTAAATTAAATTTCCTGATGATTTATGAGATTTGCAGATAATCTTTGAGTCTTGCGCTCTTTATGACCAGCAAAGAGTTTTGCCTTTGTATGTGCAACAGCTAGCCAGCTTTCACCGCTTGCTAACATATTTTAGCCAGAAAATGGAGACCCTCCTATCATCATTCTTCTGAAAAACCATATTAAATGTATTATTAGTTAAATTGAAAATTGTGATTAAAAATAAGTAGAAAAATATATCTTTAGGTTGATTTGACTAATTAATCTCGCTTAAATTTGCGTAATCCTAAGCCAATGCTGCTAATGAAGCATGGGCACATGCTGCAACAATTCTAGGTCCCATGGAATATGAAAGAAAAGATACCTACATAACATTTAACAAAAAAATTTAAGCAGAATTGACATACTTTAATTTAACAAGTAAATAAGTAGTAGATTATAAAGAATAATATAGACTAAACTTGTAATATTGAGATGAGAACTGAATTTATCACATATGAAGGTACTTTCCCTTTGAAAAAATTCTCAGAAGTTTGTATAGACAAGTCAATTAAAAAACAATGAGTTTGTATTTCAGTTATGACCGTTTATCCTCTATATATATATGTGTGTGTGAAGCTCTAAATGGCAGGCAATATCCAGAAGTTAGCCGTTAGTCGGAATTTTAGTAAGGAAATCCCTAACGTATTGGACAAAATATACATGTAAGTGTTTACTCTTTTAACAATGAGATGTTTAATTAATAAAGAGTTATGATGCAAATCATATTCCGAAATATAAATTGACTACAAGGCGAGGAAGAGATATTTATGGATGCTTCCACGTGAATTATAGTATGTCGGTTGCAAAGGAATTATGGGTATGATATCTCTTCAGGTACTTAACCAAATAAAAAATAAAAAATAATATTATTCGTTTGATTATTTAAATGTTTATGTAATGTAGATCTATTGACTAACTTTTCAAAATAAGAGTTTCATAGATATTTGAAGGACATATATGTAGAAAAAGATGATGAGGAATCAGGCTTGGAGAAGCAAACTCGCGGTTTAGAAAATTTCTCAAAAAAAAAAAAAAACCAGACATAAACATCTAATCTAAATCGACTTAAGTATTTATCAACATGTATATAATTGTCAAACAGAAATAAAATTTACTCTAACTTAAAATACGTCCATTTTCATGAAGTTTTACAATCTTCATACTGGTACTTGCATTTTCTCCTAAATGGCTTTCGATATAGTACTCACTCTTAAAATGCCATTGAATTTAATTCACAGTCGAATACAATTAAATTGCGTACTCTTTCCCATATAATGTAATTAAAATTCAACCAACTATGGGAGAATTCCTAATATAATTATATATATATATATATAAATATATATATATATATATATATTAATATTAATCAAACTAAGATTAATGCTTTAATAATAATGATATTTTCAACAAAAATATTCAAACCAAATTTTCATTGTGTCCACAGAGTTGCAATACTCATTGTTCCTTAGTTCACCTATGCTTTATTTCATGGTACTATGTATATAGATATGATATGCCTTGAAAACTAAAATATGGTTGTTTGAATTACATTTTTGGAGTCCTTTAAAATTATTATTTTTTATTTTAAAAATATTATAGTCGTATTTTAATACAAAAGAAAAATATAATTAAATAGAAAATGATAATAACCTAGAATCTAGATTTTTGTAAAAAATTAAAGTAGAGTATGAATTTTGATTGTTCAAATTGTTAGGTATACACAATTTTATAAAATATTAAAAACTTTAATGAGAATTTGTAAAAAGAATTAGTTACATAACATAAGATATTATTATTTTATTATTAACAATCAAGGCAATATTGCAAGATTAGGATAGTCTTACTTAACTAAATAAAAAAATATAATTTCTTATTAAAAATACATCTAGTTTAAAATTTAAAATGAAAGAAAATCATAGACATATATATAGAGAGATAATCACATGGTCTTTAGGTAGGGTGAACATCAACAATTTTGGCAATCTTTTGGCCAAGAGATTGTTGTGATCAAAGAACTTTGTAACGAATTGTGTAGCGTTTGATTGATCTTGTAGGGTATTGATCCTTTAACATAAAGGATAAAGATGCAAGACTTAAGGATGAAACTTTCATCTTTCCCGCACCTAAAACATATGTTATTATACAAAAAAATTTGAGTAAATTTGGAGAAGGAAAATCATGAATTACACAAGGGGTATGCTAACTTAAAAGATCATATAAAAGTTATAGTTTTGAAAGATAAGAAAAATAAATTAAAAAAAATCAATTAATATAGGATATGTTAATCAAACACCATATTCTGAAAAACCTTTCCAACATACAAAATAAAATCATACGCAATAAAAATATAGAAGGATGATCTATGAGTATATTTACTTATTTAGAATTACTAGGACATTGAGCTCTTACAGTAATCATGCAACCATTAGCCAACTCTATAAGGATAAATTTATTCAACTTTGGATGTGATATGTACAACATTAATGTAATATATTTCACCCACTACTACAAATATATACAAGCTTGACCGTCAAGTTTGCCAATTTTACAGAATAATATTGTAGAAATTAAATTTCAATTAAATATGCAATTCATAGTATAATTCTTTAGGTATTCTATTTTGTTTACTACTAAACTCCCATCATCATTTGTCTCTATTTCTAGACAACAATACTGTAACTGATTACTATTGAAATTCTACAATAAACATGAATTTTTTTCCAAGAATGCAATGTAATAGATAGGATGAGATGTAGTATGAATGAAAGTTTGCGACATCATTTAGTTAGGATGTTCCAGTTATGATGATAAAGACGATAATAATGATAATGATAATGATAATGTATCTATCATTATTTTCAAGATCTTAAATCCAGCGCTGAGTTACATAAATATGTGAATGAAAGTCTTTTTAATAAGCATTTGCATCAAAGTTTAAGAATACGAATCTAGAAATTTTGTTTGGTAAATTTAAAGAGTTGGCCATCTAGTTGCTCCAAAATCTAAATCATTTTTGAAGATAGGAAAAACAATAATTGTACAATTTTTTACAACCTAAATTTCCTCCATCATTTGTTTTAGAATTGTTTGATAAATTTAGTAAAGTAATAGAGGTTTTACTTTCATATATCTTAGTTATGTATAAATTTTATTTTGTTAAAGAATAGTTACATGGATTTTAAATTTTAGGTATGTCATGGATGAAATTTTCCATTTATTTTAACTTCTATTGAAAAATAAATATATTCGTGAATATTAGGGTCTAGATATGCATATGTGTGTCGCTACAAAAAAGTGTGGCTAATTGTCTAATTTTTTGACATTATGGCTAACTTTGTTTGTTCCGCTTATACCGAGAAACTTTTTCTCAAATACAATGAATTGAAAAGATAAAGTCTCTTAGTTATATGCAAGTTGAGTAATAAGCTCCAAAGTTATTATCGAGAGTGAAAATCTTATGAATAAGAAAAATTAAGCCCTAAAAGGTCAATGTTATTTTGTAGGCACAACCATTGAATGATGAAAGTGAATTTTTCTTTGATGCTAAGCAAATTTGTGAGAAACATAGAATTCCTGTTATTGTTAGGATTTAGGGTTTAGTGTTTAACATTTATTGTATAGGGTTTATGGGTTAGAAGTTGGAGTTTGGGGATTAGGGTTTTACTTGTGACAAACAATCATTGAGTGGTGTAAACTGTATCTAAATAAAATAACTTTGGAAGAGTGTGCAATCAAAACTTGTAATTTACCATTTTGAAAAAATATCTTCATTGTGAAGGAATAGATTACTTTGAGTAATTATAAGGTTTAGTAATAACAAACACCCATTTGATATCCCTAAAGGAAACTCCATGAGAGATATATAAATCATTGAGTTTGTTGACAACCACATGAATAACTTGATAAAAAGGACCACGATCAATAAAAAAGTATTCCTATCATGTAACCGTATTCTAATTATATGTTACTTGATAAAAGAAGGAGTTGAAATCAGTTTAATGTCATTCTCAAAATAAGCCAAGAAGTAAAATATATTTTGAATACTTGTAATAATCAAAGAAAATAAAATGATAATATATTTTGGAAAGTGTTAAACAAGATGTATTTCCATGTGGTTAATTATTATATATGTAATTAATGACGATTTAGAAAAAGAAAAACTTACATATGTGATAAAAACTATTTTAACAGTTAAATAGTCTTATCTAGTCTTTCCAACAGTGGAGTATTAAAAGAGTAACTCGTTGACAATCAACTTAAACATATTGGAAAATGAAATCTTGGGTCTTCACAATGATTTAAGAAAATTTAATACGTAATTTTTGTTCGGATAAAAATACAAGTTTGTAGTCTAAGACCTCAATGGCCTCGATTATTCTGTTATGTTTTTGTTTGGAAAGAAGCTTAATTAAAGGACTCCTTCTTTCTTCATTGCTTCATAATTCGATAAAACCAAGTTTGCGAGTAAGTATTTTGGATAGAAATATTGTAGTTATATATTAAGAGCATATGAATAATATTAAATCATTGTCGAAGCTCGAGGTTAAAATTAAAATCTTACAAAGAGTCATGGCCAAAAATTTGGTATAAATAAAACTTAAGGTATAGTTCGATGTAAATATCTCCAACTTTAGTTGTGTTATAAGTATAAAATTATTTATATTTTCTAAACCTTAGACTCCATCAAATAATCCCAAGTACTATAATAATTTATATATCTGAATAAGAAACTCAATGAATATGATGATATAAATACAAAAAAAAATCATTGATTGTCATATAATTTGGAACAAGAAGCTAGGGAGTTAGATCTCCTAACTTTAGGTTTAGGCCATTAAAAAGAATCAAGGGCAAAGTTTAGCCAAACATTCGATGTTGGTTGAATAATTTATCCAACCACCAAGAACAATGGTGAAAATCCACTCTTTCAAAACCTGTCTAGATTCATCAGTCTCTTTGAAGTCGTTGAAATCCTTGGACTTATCTCTTGATATAAGTGAACAAACTCTTCAAGCATCTTTCATATTGTCATTATATTTCTTACAACGTTTATTTATACTTTAAGAGCTTTATTCTCTCCATCTTCCACTTTATTAATTTTTTTGTTAAACTTATACATGCCAAAAAATCTAAGAGCGTGTCCTTCTCTTTTTGAAGATCAATTAATGCTAGCTTGGCAATTCATGGGCTTACTGGAGTATTAGAATTGCCTCTTCATGTTGAACTGAGAAATTGGGGAAGAAATATGTTATTCGATAAATCTCTTTTATCCTTCCAAGACTTGAACGACTTTGGAAAGACCTGGTTTGGAAAGAAACCCAGACCAATTTCATCTACAATAAAGGCAATGATTTAGTAATGAAATATGAAATCATATATATATATATATATATATATATATATATATATATATATATATATATATTTATCAATATCGGAGGAGTACATATTTACAATAAGCCTCGATAAGCATTAATGCATTATAGGATTTCTCCAGAGATATAGGAAGTACATTTATAAGCTGGAATGTGAGGGATCATGTGTTGAGGTGGAGTATGGTTGAGCAGAAGATTCCTTCAAGATGGTGAGAAAATTCTTACTAAGTTTCATAAGAGCCCTCTCTTGACAAAACGATAGTGAAGTGTCTTCTTCAATCTGTTTCTCATAATGAGTTGCAATTAAAAGAAGCGAAGTTGTCCTTTAAGAATAGATTGAGTTGGATTCTCATTCATATTTATAGAAAATGTATTGCTCGACATACTCGTTGAATAAGTTTAAAGGTTTTATGAGGAATTGATCAAACTTCCTAATGAGATCTTCTTTGCTTCTTAGCTTGAAATTATGCCCTTCCTTATTATTACCTAAAAGCATCTCGTCCAATATTCCTGCCGCATATATATATTTTCAGTTAAAGAAGAGATAAGGTTTAAAAATGGAGATGTGAAATTTTAAAAGGGTTAGTTGATTTCGAAAGGAGTATTTTCTTCCCTCGAGTTTTAGGAGAGACTTTTTTTTAAGATTGGAAGTATGATTACTTCTTTTTACCGTATCTAATCAACAATTAGGATAAATATGTGAATTATTTGTAGTTGAGTTTTGAGACATTTTCAACATTGAAATCTCAACATTTGTTTTGAATAACCAAGGCGAGAAGAATTCAACAAGCTTTAGTTCTTATGGTAGATCAATTTCTATTATATACGACTTTAAATTAAGTATCATGTCCTTGGACTTGGTTATGCAATAAGTATATCTTTATTTTCATTCTCAGATGATTGACTTGTAATAATTTAACACATATTTCATTTTTGAGAAGTTATATCATTAATTAAATTCTACTTTTATCAGAGGTGCTTTCGACCAAAACCAAGGTAGCTCATATGTCTAGAGAGGCAATTTTTCAGTAAAGAACATATACAACACCAACTGAGATGTTCACGACCCAATTAAATGGAATGTTTCAATTGTCGTAGTCATCAATACATGTAAAGAAGAAGTTGGCCTAATAGTATATGGGTTGGGTAGATCATGTCAAACGTAAGCTTTTGGTCTTCTTAAATGGGTAAATACACATAATGTGAGCTTGGTTCTCAGGTTTCTGAGGCTAAATTATGGGAGCGTGAGAAAGAGTACTTTCTAAGATCATCTGCCTTATTATTTAAATGAGGCAAATTTATATGAAAATGGGGAGAAAAATTAGGACAATTTATATATTCAAAATGCTTTTAACGAGAAACTACGTGTACATATATATATATATATATATATATGTGTGTGTGTTTAAGAAGACATTTAATAAGAACTTTAAAATAAGTTCAACATAAAGTCAACATTAGTCAATTTAAAGATAACCATGAGGAATAAGTCCAACAATTATGTACTTTAATCCTATTAATTGATACGACACATTTAAAATCAATACTGATGGACTCCTAGAATTATATGTAAATTCATTTTGTTACGAACCAACCTTAGTAAATTCTGCATGAATAACCATACCATATTATAGTCTATTACGAATTAATGTAGATATAATTAAGTGTCTTGAATCATTTAAAACTTATTTTATTAATTATAGATAATTCTTTAGACCTAATCAAGAACAATGACAATTTGATTATTAAAGTTATGGTGGGTATATGAATAGTGATTATGGTAGAAATATAATTCTTATGAAACGTATTGAATTTAAATTGTATGTCACTTAATAATAAAATTATAAATCTTTCATATATGAAATCAGAATAAAACTATATCTTACTAAATATGGTAGGAACTGATATTGAATTTAATTTACTAAATTCATATATATTCATTGATTAATAGTCTACCTATTATAATTCTACTTTATTTACATATTTTTATTACTCAAAATAAAAATAAAAACTCTTTCCTAATGAAAATCTAATACCCGCCTCCCCTTTAAGGAATAAAAGAAAAAGTAAACACGTGCTTTTCAAGAAAAACAAGTATTGTAGCCTTAGATCCATGGTAGTAATACACACTAGTCTTTTATAGAATAATTTAGGAGCTATTACAATTGAGTGTTGGTAAGCTATAACTTTTAAATAATTTATTAGTCCTCCATTTGAGTTTTGTTATTTTGTTACAAGTTTGATATTGTAATTATATTTGTTGCGTATAATTAAAATTATTTATGGGTTTTAGAATCATCGAAATAAACTTTAGATATTTTAATATCTATAGTGATTCTAGAATTGATAAATGCAAAATTTAGTATGATTTTAATCTCTAATCTAGTTGTATTGTGTTAACAAAATTGTAATCAAATACTTTATTCAAAAATTTGATGTTTAATAAAAGTTTCAAAATTTGAAAGTGATAATAAAGAAGAAAAATAAATATTATTGATTGTTGATAATTTATATTTTATCAAGGTAATATACTCTATAATATAATAAAGATATAGTGAGCTCACAAAGTCATTTCTGGTAATTGATAAATCAAAAATCTCAACTTATTTTATTTTTTCTTTACTCGTAATCATTAATCATTTGTATGTTTATAATGGTGTAAACATTATTATATATTCATTCAAAGGTTGTGTTCATGATGCATGGAAACACATTATTTGTGACACTTTTTTAGATTTAGGTGATGTCAACACTGCAAAATATAGTTTATGCCACCTCATTTTCTAGAGATGAAGAAAAAATATAGTTTTATCAAATGCCTCTTTATAAGAATTGGGAAATTTGTGTAATATGTGCAAACACGTCTTCCTTAAGCGTCCAAAATTATAATATTTCATACGTTATCCGACCAACAAGAAATATTTCAAAAGTAAAGTAATTTAATCACTTCTTTTTAGATAATAAACTAATAGTAAAATAATATATATTCTTACTAGTCATTTTATAATATTGATATATCACTTTAAGTTAATTTAATGCATCGGTAAGATAGAATATTTTAACAATTTTTGGTTTAACGTTTGTAATAAAGGTTTTAAATGTTTCCACGGAACATACATCATTGTTAAAGTGATTATATATTAAAATATTTTTTTTATAAATCATCTCATAACAATAATTTACTATTGTTACAAGTAAATTTGTTGCATAAATCCATCGTCCAATCTTTGTTTCCAATCTTTTCCACTCAATCTTGTAAATATTCTTAGAGTCTTTATACAAATTTTATTTAATTTCTTATAATATCACCATAAAAAAATTACCTAAACCGACTATTGATCTGTAAAAATTTATCACTTGAAATGAAAACATTATTAAAAATACATGGTCACGGAAATAAATAAAATCTAGTGTACAATTCCAATAAAGGACGGTCAAGATAGTTAATAACACACCACACCAGAATCAGCATCAAACATATGTAACAACGAATAAACTAAATTAACATCAATCTTTTCATGTCGGAGATCCTGCACCTCCATTGTCCACATGTTTCTTTTCCTTGTTCAACTTTCTTTCATCTTCCTTGTCAGAACGCCCCACCTCATAGTGAGGAGCATCAGGTATGTCCTAAAATATATAGAATATAAAGATCATTATAAAAACAGTATATATAGCAAAAGACTATAGCCTACTGAATAATGTATATTACCTATAAAAGAGAAAGAAAATACCTTCTTCCTATGAGGTTGAGCGGTGGTGGTATTCCCAACTGATGCTCCGCCTAAACTGTTTGGTATAAATGGAGACCCTCCAATCATCTTACTTCTGAACAACAATTTTAAATGTATTATTAGTTAAATTGCAAATTTTTATTAAAAATATATAGAAAACTATACTTTTTGGTTGATTAGAGTTATTGATCTCGCTTAAATTTGAGGTATCATTAGCCGATTCTTCTAAAGAAGTATGGGCACACGCTGTACCAATATAGGTCCCATGGCTGATACAAGAAAAGATACCTACACAACATTTAACACAAAGAATAATAGAATTTAATTAACAAGTAAATGAATAGCAGATTATGATGAATACTAGAGACATTAAGGTTGTAATATTGAGATGTGAATTGAATCTATCAATGAATGAAGGTACTTTCTTTTTAAAAAATAATCTCAACAGTTTGTATAGACAAGTCAATTTAAAAATATTGAGTTTGTGTTTCAGTTATGACGTGAAGCTCTACATGGTAGAAAATATTGAAACATTAGCCGTTATTTGGAATTTTTGGAAGAAAAATGCTAATGTTTAGGAGAAAACATACATGTACGCGTGTACTCTTGTAAGAGTGGGATTTTTTTAACTATTACAGAGTTATGTTGCAAATCATATTCCCATAATAGTCATTGACTGCAAGGGGGAAGAGATAGATATTGACGCTTCCACGTGCACTATAGTATTCCGGTTACAAAGAAGATGGGTATGATATCTCTCTAGGTACTTAACCGAATAAAAAAAATTATTTTTATTCGTCTGATGATTCAATTGTTTATGTAATGTATATCCATTGACTAAATTTTCAGAATAAGAGTTTCATGGATATTTGAAGGACATATATGCAGGAAACGAGGTCAGGGAATCAACTTAACATACACATTTATTAACATTTATAGAATTGTCAAACCAAAATTACGTATAATCCAACTTAAAAAACGTTCATTTTCAGATAAAAATGTTCTTGAATATCCGTTCCATGCAGAGTTAGAGAATAGAAATGTAAAGTATTTTAGTGTAGACAAAACGCCGAATTTTTAAATCTTTATATAAATTGATACTCTCATTTTCTCTTTCTCTCTCTCTCTCTCTCTCTCTCTCTCTCTCTCTCTCTCTCTCTCTCTCTCTCTCTCTCTCTCTCTCTCTCTCTCTCTCTCTCTCTCTCTCTCTCTCTCTCTCTCTCATTATATATATATATATATGTATATTTGTCAAACCGAGTTTAATGCTCTAATTTGGATAATATTTTCAACAAATAATTTCAAACCAAATTTTCATTATGTCCATAGAGTTGCGGTACCATTTATTTCTCGATTCATCCATGGTTTATTTCGTGGTACTATGTACATAGACATTATATGTCCTAAAAAGTTATAGTCTTATTCTAATATAAAAGGAAAATATAATTAAATAGGAAACGATAATAGTCTAGAATCTAGATTTTTGTACAATATTAAAATACAGTATGACTTTTAATTGTTTTTTAGGTATACACATTTTTATAAAATCTTGAAAAAATTAATGTAATTTTGTTAAAAAAATTAGGTACATGAGATAAGAAATTATCATTTTATATCTTTGACTATCAAGGCAATATTGCAAGACTAGGATAGCCTTTACTTAGCAAAGTAATACAAAAGTAGTCATATATGAAAAATACACCTAGTTTAAAAATTCCATATGAAAGACAAGCATGGACATATATAAAGATATAATTACCTGATCTTAAGGTAGGATGACCATCAACAATTTTGGCCAACAAATCACCGTGACCAAAGAACTTCGAAAGAATTTTTGTTGCGTTTGATTGAGCTTGTTGAGTGTTAATCTATTCCAATAAATGATAAGGATGCAAGACGTAAGGATGAAATTTTCACCTTTCCCGCATCTACAACATAGGTTACTATACATAAATTGTTGAGTAAAGTTGGTGAAAGAAATTATTGAATACACAAGGTGTATGCAAGCTTAAAAGATCATAGAATAAATTATAGTTTTGGACGATAAGAAAAATAAAATAAAAACAATAAACTATTAATACAGTATATAATAATCAAATTACCAAATTTCGAAAAGTCTTTCCAACATACCAAATGAAATCATATGCAATAAACACATAGAAGGATGATCTATGAGTAAAATTAATCTCAATTTTATTTCTTGGTATATTGCGGGATATTGATATATACTTATTTAGAATTACTTGGACAATTAAGTATTAGGGTAATCTTGCAACAATTAGCAATCTCTATAAGAATAAATATATTCATCTTTTCATGTCATTTGTACAACACTGATGTAAAATATTTCACCCACTACTGCAAGTATATACTAACTTGACCATCATGTTTGCCAGTTTTGCGAAGTAACTTTGTAAATTTTTTTATTTAGTTAAAGATGCAAATCATAATATAATTCTATATTTTTTATTCAATTAAAGACGCAAATCATAATATAATTATCTATTTGTTTACTACTAAAAACCAATCATCATTTGTGTCTATTTTTAGATAGTAATTTTATAACTTACTAATAATTGTCTAATTTTTTGACCGTATGACTAACTCAATGTCATTGTTTTTTACCGTTGTACCTAGCAACCCTTTGTTAAATACCATTAATGGAAAAGATAAAGTCTCCTAGTTATAGAAAAGTTGAGTAATAAGCACCAAAGTTATAATTAGAGAGTGAAAATCTTAGGAATAAGAGAAATTGATAACTAAGAGGTCAATGTTATTTTGTAGGGGTAACCATTGAGTGATGAAAATAAATTTTTCTTAGATTCAAAGAAAGTTCATAAGAAACATGTAATTCTCTTTATTCATAGAATTTTGATTTTAGTGTTTAACATTTAGTATATAGGGTTTACAGGTTAGACGTTAGAGTTTAGGGTTTAGGGTTAACATGTAAAAAACGATCATCAAGTGGTGAAAATTTATCCAAATAAAATAGCTTTAGAAGAGTGTGCGATCAAAACTTTTTAATTAATCATTTTGAAAAAATATCTTCATAGTGAAGGTAAAGTGGATGTCCCTAAGAGCAACGATTAAACATCATATGTCTTTATTTACAAAAAATTTGTATCATACATCTTGCATTGGTGGTATATATATCATACCAACGCGTCAATCTAATACCTCCTTCAAGACTATGCACAATAATGCCTAAGAATTAATGAATTCATTTAGAGGATAAATAGTCACCTAATTTATAGATATATTTTTAAAAATCAATTAATAGATAGGTACGTGTGATGATAGATTATTTCTACTTCAAATTCATATATTATACTAAAAGTGAGCATCAAATAATATAATAAATGTAAAATGTTCAATGTCTATTGAAAGAAGTATGGTATAGAATAATCATTAATCAAGTTTTAAGAACCAAAATTAACAAAAATAATAAATATGCCAAGATGATTTTATCACATGCTAAATCCATTGTAATGATATTACAAAGGTAACTATTAAGTTGCTCACAATATTTTTTTATAATTTACCTTCTTCAAGGAAAAATGTATTATCAAAATATTTAATATATAGATATCAAGCATATATTAAACTTTGACTATCAATTAAAACATATATTAAAACATAAAAAGGACATTGTATATTATGTAATGCAAATAAAAAAAAATTATTTCTATAATATAAGATATTACCAAACATTTTTTAATGTTTTAAAGAAATATTAAGAGATATAATTGAATAAAAATAATATATTATTAAATTATGAGAATTAAATATGGATGTTTACCTATTGAAATGTCATGAACTTGGATCAATATCTTCTCTTGTTGAGTATATTTAATATTTGAAAGCATCTTAACTTGTCATATCTGTGAATAAAATAACATTAGTATATCAAAAAAAATTATAACCATAATTTATTAATTTATTTAGTTCAAGATCTAGTAAATGTTATATTTATGATTTTTCTTACTTACAAAGTTAAGTATTTCCTATGTTCAATTTCAATATTTGTTAAAAAAAGATTTTTTATTTGTTATATCTAAAAGTAAAAAATATTTTCAAATAAGATTATTTTAATATAAGGTATTTGAAATGTACTATGAAGAGGTAAACTTATACTCAATTGTATATATAAAATATAAATAAAAATAATATAATAAAAATAAAATAAATATTAAAATATTCAAGTATTAATAAAAATTACAATAAACTCACTAAATCTTCTATTACTCAAGAGTCATTAAAAAATTATATTTTTAAATTATAACTTATTATGAAATCAAGAAAATATACACATAAGTCTTATCACATAATCAGTCATATAAAAAGAAATATAATTTGTATTACCATTAGAATAATTAGAGTTAGTACTGGTTGGAAAGTTTGAATCCAAAAAAGATATATGATTCCATTGAGCAAAAGTATTTGCATCCGAAGAAATATATGAATCCACCAATAAAAAGTGTTTGAATATTGATAAAATAGGTAAAAAATTATTTTTAATGTTTAAAGGAAGATGATAAATTAAGAAAGTATTTGTGAATATTGTCTAAGAAAACATATGAAATCAAAAAATAAAAGATGATAGAAAGACGATGATGAAGACAATGCTTGTCTAATGATATATATGATTATATGATAAAAGAGGCGGCCATAAATTAAGAGACAAACTGTTGAAATTTTTTAGGGTTAAAAGTGAAGTGATTTTGTACCCTTATATAATATATATTTTCTTTTATAAAAGTTAACAAGTGGGCTGATTAGTGGGCTTTCTTTACTAACATCATTTTTATTCCACAGTCCTTTCCTTATAGGTTGATATCCATTGATTGTATTTTAGCATAATTTTAACAAGTAAAGTAAATATAGATCTTTAAATTTTCTACTATTATAATTTAATTTAACATGTATATAGATGATTATAGATGATATAGGCAAACAAAATAAATATATCACTTTCTTTTAACTATTTTAATTATATATTACATTTTTTTGGTTAAGAGTTTTGTAATTTTAATATTGTTTTACTTTTTATGTAACTTTCAATAACGCATTAGTAGTTTTATTTCAAAATATTAAAACTTATGATTAATTAATTAATAATATAAAATTTATACACTAAGAGTGTACATAAGAAAATAATTATAACATACTAAAAGAACTAATACAATAGTGTAGACTAAATATGTTTGCCTCAACTGAAGTTAAATGACAATTATCTCTAAATTTTCGGGTTTGTTATTATGAAGAGAGCATGTTAGATTATTATGAGTTAATGAATTTAGTATGAAAACACATTAAAATACTGTTAACCCATTTCTTTATTTTATCTAAATCACCACAATATGTAAAAAAATTGCTTACATAATATTTGTATTTTCATAATATTCTATTAATCAATTCTGGTATACATTCTACATAGTTTGTTTCGAAAGAGTTAATGTCAAAAAACTCATTTATTATTATATGATAATATTAAATAGGTATAACTGACCCTCAATCATATTGTCAAGGCCCCGGGTAGTTGCTAACTCATTTATTACGTTGTAAATCTCTACATTTTGTGACTATTTACATCTATTTATTTGGATATCAAGGAAACCTCATGGACCACATACTTAAGAAGAATGTGTAACGTGATACTAAAAACTAGTGATGCCTTTAGTGAAGATAGTTTGACTCTTGACAAACAATTTATGTCATGAGGACAGTCGGTATTCAGCAAACTCATGACCAATGTACCTTTACCACTACATTTGGTAAGTTATTTTTTACATGCATGAATTTCCATTTGAACGCATAAGAATGTCTAAAGAATATTCTAACTATTTTGGCAGATATGATATCCACCATTTGTAATTATACAAAACTCCTATATATATAATAAGATTACGAACCTCTTTTGATGTAAAACTAGGGAAACATATTCAATATTGTACTCAAAACTTCAATAAAGCTTTGATCACGTCAGTATAAGTTTTAAGATTGTCATGACATAATGTTATTCATGTCAAAATGACCTACATAACCATGTGGTATACAATAAATAGTACAATATACATGATGCTCTATGTCAAGGAAACCACATGTACACACTTAATAATAATTAATATTAAATCATACGTACTCAACAATACATAGAAAGCTTTCCATCCAACTTAGTCATTCTAGTTGTTCCAAAATGGCATCTGATATAACATTTATCAACTTCAATGTCATAATTTTATTTAGTAAAATTCCATTTGTTATGCTAACACTTGTTCATGTGTTATTGCAATAATCCGCCATGTAAAAGGGTTTTTCCAATAAATTATTTTGAGATCGCCCTCTATGGTATTTTTGGTGTGGCCTAGGGTGTGATAAAATAATGATATAAATTTAGTGCAAATAAGCACCTTAAGCTGAGCACGGTTCTGCAAGTATACAGATCGTATGCAAGTTTTAATTAATAAGTAGAATTCGTTCCTCAGGGACTAAGAAGGTTAAGAAGAACTTATGCAAATATTCAAGTGCAAAAATGAGAGTTAGAACAGATAATACGCAAGTAGGAAGAAGAGATAGATAAATATTTATTTGGTTTTTCAAAAAAGGAAAATTAAACTAATAAACTAAAAGACATGAAATAAATAAACGAAAGGAAAAGAAGATGGTATGAAAGTTTAGCCTGAGTAATTAGCATGTAATCTCCACTAGTTTTGCCGTTCTAAACATGTAAGGTATGAATCATGTAGTATTCCAATAGTTTGGTTTCAATTGCGCTAGGTAGTTTCAAATAGGGTTTACATGTGTCAATAAGAACCTAAGCAAACTGTTCCTGCAATTGATAAAATAGCAATACACTAAACCATTGACTATCTAGTTAGGCTGGGTTGTCAGATCAAACCTTATTCTAAACGTTATGTGCTAATTCCATAGTCAAATATACCGGTTATCTAACTACTATGAAGGTAATCCTATATGTTTGCAACCATAAAGAACACATAATATAAATCCAACACATAAACAGAGAAATCAAAATATAAATTCAATCAAATTAGATAGATGTCAACCAAAACTAGGGTTCATACATATATGCTAAAACTCAAGCTAAATAGAATCTAGTTCATACTAAGAAAAGAAAAGAATTATAGATTTGAAGGTTGAAGAAGACATATGGTGTTCTGCTCCTTCCAGACTTCTTCTCTTGTGTTGCAGCTTCCTCTTAGCCTTAAGGTCTGGCCAAGGATGATTTTCTAGTGTTAAGAGGCTGTATTTATAGTGTATAGGTTGACCTAATTCGTTTCTTGAAGGAGAGGTTAAGTAATGGACTCCAAGCCCAACTCAAGTTCGTATGGAAATAAATATAATTACTGCTGAACTGTTTTGAGCATATCTTCTTCGTTATTGGTCGGTTTTTGCTCCACAATATACCAAAAGAATCCTCACAGAATTATCTACGTTCCTATAAAAGGAATCTTCCAAAATCTGCTTGGTTTTGGAGTTATCATCATTTCTTTAGGTGTAGCTGCAGAAATTCAGATTTAGGCAGTTTTTCCTTTTCCATGAATTTAGCTTTTGTTTCCTTTATCTCCAATTACCATGCTAATCTCTTTCCATATCTTGTAGTCTTTGACTTGGACTCTAATTAATCTCCATAATTATCTTTAAAGCTTCACACTAAATAAAAAATTAAACCCAATATGCTCTAAAAATATTATGTTACTAAATCAAGACTCAAAATAGGAAAGTGCACTAAATTAAGCTAACTTCGACCTATAAACTAATAAATACGCCTAAAATGATGTCTCTGAAATATATTTAATTATCACAAATGTGGAGACATCAATTTTTTATACTTATAATTTATGCATTATCACTTCTCTTTCATTAATATCCATATACATAATAGATTAATCTACAAGATAAAATTAAAACTAAACTTAAACCTACATATTATATTTAAGGATGTGTAGTCATTTGCAACAAAAATCGTAACCATTAGCTAATAGGTGATTTTTTTCCGTGCTATAGACATTGTATTGTAATTTAACAACTACATAGATGGATAATATTATTTATTCTACCATGAAATTTCAACAGTTTGTCTAGAAAAAGTAAGGCTCCAATTGGAACTAAATACGACTTTAAAGTCAAATATATTATTATGATAGAACCTCCAAATAGATGATGGAGATGAAATGCTGTATGATATGGTTAAGATATTGTGGGGTAAAATAAAGATATAAATTAGTAAAAAAAATCTTTAATAAGCTAAAAGACACTATACCTAAACAATATCAATAATTTAAATTATTTATTAAAAGCTGTGAGTAGTTATTGAGTAAATACCCATATGTTGAAATAACCGACTACTCCCAATGTTTAATTATACTGTCCCATTGAGGCCTTGAACTTCCTCCTTTTGATATGAAGTGTTGTTTATGACTTTTTTTGGTTGTTCGAGTCTTAACCGCTTCCATGATCTAAACTAAAATTATACGTTCCTTAAAAACCACAACTGAACGAGTTATAATTGATAGAAAAAATTCAACAAAATATAAGTTATAAAATTAGATATGTTTCTTTTAGTGAGTGAAAGAGTTATATGGTTGATGATGTCATACTAAGAAATAAATTATGCAGAAAATAAGTTGCAAAACTGAGAAACATGATCTTTGTTAACATAAGTTGGCGTTAATTAGTAGAATAGTTACAATAAGAATGTGTAAGAGTGTTTTAATTAGTAGATATATCTTTTATTTCATATGGGAGTCGTCAAGCCATATACTAATGTTATTTATACAACTTCTTAGAGTGTGTGAGAATAGCTTTGTCATATAATATTACTAGTACTACTTGGTAATCATGTGTGTGGACAATGGATGACGTGCTTTACATCGTGGACCACGTTCAATTAGCATCGTTTTTTCAATCATATTTTGGTTTTGCCTATTGAAAAACCCTTACGTTGGGTTGGTTTCTTGAGTTTGAGATCATTCAAGCTCATACATTTGTTTACTTCCTTCATCTATCTTTCTAATCAAGGTCCCATCTTCTCCTCCTTTGCCTTGGCAGGGTGTGACACGTTAAGAAACCCTTAAATCTGGAGACCTCCTTTGTAAAGGGTGTCAGGTTTTTGTTATCTCTTAATGGGTTTCACCTTCGGTTGACCTTTTATGTTTTTTGGCCCTTATAATATCTTATCACGTAATTATTATGTGCACATGACATCCTTTTTATATTTATTTGGATGTTATCGAGTAAATAAATTCATTTCTTTGAAAAACATATTGTATTTTACACAACAAACTTTTCTTTTCCTACTAATTATTTATGATAGGTGAGTGTGTGTCGTCTATTTGTTTTGCAAAGGATTCATCATTACTTGATATTAGTGATTGTGTCATTCATTACATCAAGCCCGTAGATGAACTTTCTTTCGTCCTTTGGTTTTCTTCATCCATTATATATACCTTCACATAGTTATATGGTGGACCTTTGTGTGTTCTAAAATTAAATGCAAATGCTAATCGAACCACAACCGCAAGTGTACGGTTGTCCCAAGTAGTATGTATGATAATACAGATTCGTTCCAAGGATGGATGGTTGATAACAATGTTTAGCAAGTAGTGATTGATGCACTTATGAAAGCAAAAGATAATAAAAATGTTTGTTTGGTTTTGTTTATTAAAACTACTAAATGAAAAAAAATTTATAAATGCAAGTAGAAGCTAAGACGCAAGTAAAATGAGTAAAAACGCAATATGAGAGGTAGCACTTGAGAACGCAAGGATCCTCCTAATTTTACTTCCTAACTTATGTGTTTAAGGGCTAAATTGGTCAATTACAATGGTCGGGATTCTAAAATCCTTATACCCCCGTCAGGGTGGACTATAAGGCAATCCTAAAGTGTCACTAGTCCCGTCAGGGTAAATATGATCCACCGTTGGATGTTTAAGTGTTTTACCTCATTGGCCCTAGAATTAACTAAGTTCGTCAGAATCAATAGTTTTTATCCTAGATTGAATAATTAATTCTGTACCTAAACCCTCCGTCAGGATGATCCACACGCCACATATGTGATATAGCTTAGATACTAATACCTAATTTTAGTTCGCGACTCTAAAATCAGTAAATAATCACAAATTATCGAAAAGAGTAATAGACCTAATTTAATTTAATTTAATATAAACCCAAATTCAACATTCGTTATTTCATAAAATTAAGATTCACCCATTGTTTGTTCTCAAGTACTATGAAAAGCTTAGCTCATATTGAAATTAAAAACTAAATTAAAAGAGATGGAATTCATATTGTTTACAAAATTAAAATATAAAAAGAACCTAATTTCCGGAATTGGAATGACTACGAACGGAGCTATAGACCCACTCCAGCTCTTGTAGCTTCTTCTTTCTTCCTTCTGTTGCTTCTCTCTGGTGTTTAATCTTGTGGAATGTGAATTGTATGAAAAATAGAAGTCCAGACCTCCTTTTATAAGCATAAATTCGTTTTAGGGCTTGGACCAGAAAATAGAATATTAATTAAATGTCCAAGCCCACTTTCTAAGCCCAAAATCCCGTAACTGCTGATACACCTTCACTAAAACGGCTTTTCCCGATGCGTTACAACTCCGATTGACCTCATTCCAGTTGTTAAAGTTCCGTAACTCGATAAGGAATGATTTCTCTTCAAAGGTCAACAGCTGAATCATCTCTTAAGTACCTTGAAATCAGCAATCTATGGCCTGGAAAGTGGATTTTCAGCTCTAAAAATAATATCTTCGGGATTTGTCTTCAAGTCTTGACTCTAATTCACGATCTTTGACTTTCTCCTCGGATTCCTCTCCTAGCTAACATCTAAAACCTGTAAACTTTACACTAAAAATACCAATATTACGCGCAAAAGTTTAATAAATTAAAAATGCTAGAAATAAAAAGGAAATTCCGAATTATTGAATATTTAGTCCAAAAGTCTATCGAATTAAGTAAATAAACACCAAAAATGATGTCTCCCAAGGGTCTAAAATAAGAACAATTAGGGAGATATCAAGACCCCCAACTCAAACCTTTGTCGTCCCGACAAAGTAAAACAAAACAAAGGGGTAGAAGTAAACGTATAAACCAATAGAAGCTAGCAAATAAACCCTAAAGCAATTCTCAAAATAAATCTCATATAGCAAACTTTAGAAACTAATATACACATACACTAATCATGCAACATCAAACATAAATAATCTCAATCATAAAATTAAAGTTGCAATGCTTGAAGGTTACACTTGTACTCATCTCTGTATGATGGCTATAGGGTGGTCATTAATCCTAACTCGCTTTGAACGCTCCACCTAGTATATTCCCTATCAACAAAATAATAAATTCACTATGCACTTAGGAATCACGAGGTCTTTACGGTTATAATATTGGCTTAAGGACGGGTGTGGATTATATTTGGTAAATTTGAAGTGAGCTTTTGGCTCTCTCCTCACTTACCATCAACAGTGTCCTCGAGCTTGAGTTAACGTTCAAAAAGATGTTCTCACTCACCCATATACGCAACAATTTAGCGTCCCATGTCTACCCACTATTAACAAGATGATTTTCTGAAAATTCCACTTTGCCGGATGTTTTATTCATTCATATATTTTTTTTCTTTTTCTTTTCTCTTTTTCTCTTTTTTTTTGTACAGAAGCAAACCGGGTTCCCGGTTCCTACTGTATGAATTTTCAACTTTTTTCATTTTTTTTCTTTTTCATTTTCCTTCATTCCCGGCAAAGTATATATCATCTGCAATTGTGCTACAATACAAAGCACATCAATCCCAACCCATTAAATTCCCCATATGTGGTCCCACCACCCCAAACTCAAGCTCGAGACATGTCTCAGGATTGTGATTCAAGTGCGGGTCATATGGTCATGCCTAATAATCTAAGGGATAATGGCTTATATCGTGGCTACAAAGAAAAGGCTAAGGCTCAAAGTGGGCTAAGACGGATAATAATTAATACAAGGGATAGAAGGCTAAAAAGGCACAAATGGCTAACAAAGAACTGCCCCTATCATTTTCCTAAGTACATAGCTTGTCTTTAGTTCATATCTAGGTGGGTTCTCTACTAATTAGGATTTCACGTTCTACACACCAAACATATTCCTTGAGTACAAGTTTACTTCATTTGCATTGTTCATTAATTTTTCCTATCAATTACCTATGTTCGCATGCAATTGTAAGTGCGTTTTATATCAATCCCTAAAGTCCACTATTTACTATCATAGATTTATCAAAAGTATGCTTAAAGGGATATTTAAAAATCTCTACAGTCAAACGCAAATCCGAAAATTCTTTTATTGAAAGCAAATAAAGCAACTAACACATAAAAATTGGGATGAGGCAACGAACCCCACCCCAAACTCAAAAATGAGTCGTGTCCCCACGACTCGAAAAGAATTAATAAAGCATTTAAACTAATCTACACTAAGAGGAAAGTTTAGAAAACGTATCTCAACCAGCGCGAGGCTGGTTATCGGTGTTGCGTTCTGGACCTTTATCTCGCGTAACAGCATCATAAATCGCGTTTTGAAGTGTATTTACGCCTAGGATTAAATTTCGAAGCAGGTCCAATTCTTTTGTAACGTTTCCCAAGGTAGCAATCATCTTCTCCTGATTCTCTTCCAACACCTGAATCTTCGATTCCAACTTAGGTACAGTCTTCGCTTTCTTTGATTGAGGAGTTCTCGGACTGTTGTTAGCTCGTGTTGCTTCTTCATGGATATTCTTGATTGTGCTCAAAGCTATACCCACACCAACTGAAACAGTATCAATATCTGCGTCCTTACGTGGAATCTTTGCGTCTAGACACAACTGAGTAATAGTACAAGGAAACTTCAGATTTTGTTGTTTCATTGGTGATTTCGCGAACTCCATGATGGTATCATAAATGATCTTAGCAGCATCAAATGGTTTCTCCTCCACAATACACTTAATAACAAATATGTGCTCTTTCTTCAACTCGGAAGTGTGTTTAATACCAAAGAAAGTGGGTATTACGAAACGAGACCAAACCTTAGCACGAGGTGTCAAACTACTGCTGTAAAACTGTCCAGGATATCTCTCACCTTCAGGAATTGGGCTAGCCCCATTAACAAGCACGGTCCCCCAAAGGGATTCAAAATCGAAAGAAGGGTCATTAAGAGTTTCTTGGAAAGGGCATGTACCAGAAAAGTTGGGCAATTTTAAGGATTTCCGAATACGTTCAATAGAGAAAGGAACTACCTTTTTGCGGATATCAATGGCATCGCGGGAGGTAGCTAAACCTTCGTAAAATTCTCGCACAAAAGTAGGAATAAACTCAAGCTTCCTTTCTTGTAACTCTTTCCAACCAAACTTAGCACATGTCACAGCATATTCTTTGTAATTACTGCTCATAATACCCTTAGGAAAATTTGTCTCCTCACCAAACTTCAAAAATTCAATTCTTTCACGAACCTGAGTATTCCAACAAGTATAAACCCTCTTAGGCTTGTGGGCCCACATCTTCATACGCGGAGTTTTCTGTTGAACGGGTTCTTCCGGAATCTCTTGTTCAGTTTCCTTCTCAGTGTTCTTCTCAATTTCCTCTTCTGGTTCCTTCTCACTTTCAATCTCATCAATTAACCTTCTCTTTAGACCTGTGATTTTTGTCCTGTTAAAGTCAAGCTTACTTTCATCAATCTTACGTTTAGGACGCGAATCAGGGATCTCAATAGCTTGATCTTGAGAACCACCAATGGTGGTCTTTCTTCTGGGAGCAGTTCTTCGGAAATCACCGGTTCTGTTAGTCATCTCTTTTCACCCCAAACTCAAAACTTCAAATAATGAAAAACTTAGGGAAAAGTTTAGAATTTTGATGTTTTGAGGCTTAGGAATTGAAGAATTAGGTGAAATATGAGATGGGTCTTGGTTAATTTGTATGGGAGAAGAAAGAATTGGGTTTAATTTAAGGAATTGGGTGAAGAAGAATCTTGGGAGAAACTAAGGATTTGATGTTATTTTGGAGAGGAGGTGAGTTGATTTTGTGTTTTTGTGGTGAAAGAGGGTAGGATTTGATGATATATAGTGTTTTGGTTGATGGTTTTCGGAGGTGGGGAGGCTATTGGTGCGTTTTAGGTAAATACTTGCAAAAGAGGCTAAGTAAACTAGGTTAAAACTTCAAAAACCGACATCACAGCTTCAAAAACCGGGTTCCCGGTTTTGTCAAACCGGGTTCCCGGTTCCGCGTTGCTGTGACGGCGCGGAAAAAATACTTAATAATTTTTTTTTTTTTTTTCTGAAAACGCACCAAAACGCTGGACCCCAAGACGCTGGGTCAGAGATTTTCCTCGCCGAAACCGCGTACCCGGTTCTGTGGAATGCGGGTTCTCGGATTTTCTCGCTGGCGCGAATCAAAACGCGCCAAAACGCAGCAACTCAAAACGCCGGGTCAGAACTTTTGGATGTTTACAGCTCCGAAACCGGGTACCCGGTTCTGCCAAATGCGGGTACCCGGATTTGTGTCGATGGCGCGAATCAAAACGCACGAAAACGCAAGCCACCAAGACGCTGGGTCAGAGATTTTCAAAAGTTATAGCACCAAAACCGGGTACCCGGTTTCGCCAAATGCGGGTTCCCGGTTCCGACGCTGTGACAGTACCCCAAAACGCCAAGTGTTGCGTTAAAATGGTTGGTACCAGCTCCAAAACCAGGTTCCCGGTTTTGCGAAACCGGGTTCCCGGTTTCTCCTGGACATCCAACCTCTTTTTCTTCTATTTTCGCCAACTCGACCCCAAACTCAAGTCCTTTTTACCCCTGAAATCATCAAAAACAACTACCCTTCCTCATTTCTTAATAAAAACAATAAAATTACGAAAATCAAACTAATCTAAATTGCAAAAATGTAAAAACTCAGCTAATGTACAAGTAATTGGCTTTTGTTTAACGTCGTTAAGCTCGACGGGTTACCTCACGCTTCTAAGGAGTCTCGCGGAGATACATGACCTCCCCGGGATGTGGATCTTCCGAGCGATTGGTATCTTCACCTCCATGGTATATTTTTAATCTGTGACCGTTAACCATAAAGGTACGGTTTTCCAACGGATGTTCTATTTCTATCGCCCCATGAGGTGTAACTTTGGTCACAATGTATGGACCTGGCCACTTAGATCTTAACTTACCCGGAAAATTGCTGAACTTTGAATTATACTTTAATACTTTTTGCCCCACTTCAAAGTTCTTTGGACGAATCCGATTGTCATTCCATTTCTTCGTGTTTTCTTTGTAAAGTTTAGCATTTTCATAAGCATGCAATCGGAACTCATCAAGTTCATTAAGCTTCATCATACGATTCTTTCCGGCTAAGATAGGGTCTAAGTTCAACTGCGCAATTGCCCAATAGGCACCCATTTCAAGCTCTAAAGGTAAGTGACAAGCCTTACCATACACCATACGATAGGGAGATGCACCAACTGGAGTCTTAATCGCAGTACAATAGGCCCACAACGCATCATCTAACTTCATTGACCAATCTTTTCTTGTAGGACCAACGGTTTTCTCTAGGATTGACTTGACTTCACGGTTCGATACTTCAGCTTGACCATTGGATTGTGGATGATATGCAGTAGATACACGGTGTCTTACTCCATACTTCTCTAGAACAGTCTTCAGATATTTATTAACGAAATGAGATCCTCCATCGCTAATAATTACTCTAGGTGTGCCATGTCTAGTGAAAATATGTGACTTCAAGAACTTGATCACCACTCGTGAATCATTAGTAGGTAAAGCCACCGCTTCTACCCACTTAGATACATAATCAACAGCTAATAAGATATAGAGGTTACCATTTGAAGGAACGAAGGGACCCATAAAGTCTATGCCCCAAACATCGAATATCTCAACCTCTAACACATTGTTACGCAGCATCTCATCTCTCTTAGATATGTTTCCGGTAAACTGGCATCTCGAACAATTCTTAACATATTCATGACAATCTTTAATAAGAGAAGGCCAGTAAAAACCTGATTGAAATACCTTCGCAGCAGTTCTATCTCCTTTGAAATGTCCTCCATATAATGAATCATGGCATCCAGCTATAATGGCTTGAGTCTCTTCCCTTGCTACACATCTTCGTATCATTTGGTCAGCACAAACTTTGTAGAGGTAAGGATCCTCCCAAAAGAATTGTCTAGCACGATGAGCTAACCTCTTTCTCTCTTGATAAGTAGAACCTTCAGGGAAAACACCACTCACCACTAAATTCGCAATATCTGCGTACCACGGAGCTTCATAATCTCGAACAACGAATAAACTCTCATCAGGAAACTCTTCTCTAACCGCTTCAGTACCATTATTCATCTCTGAACCCTCTAAACGCGATAGATGATCTGCAACCTGATTCTCACAACCCTTTCTATCTTTGATCTCTAAATCGAACTCTTGAAGTAATAACACCCATCTGATTAACCTTGGCTTTGCATCTTTCTTCTCCATAAGAAATCTGATCGCGAAGTGATCTGTATAAACAATAACTTTCGCTCCAAGAAGATAAGAGCAAAATTTATCAAACGAATATACAACTGCTAGCAACTCCTTTTCTGTAACTGTGTAATTAATCTGAGCACCACTAAAAGTTTTACTAGCATAGTAAATCGAATGAAAAACCTTCTCTTTTCTCTGTCCCAATACAGCTCCCATACACAAATCACTCGCATCACACATAACCTCAAACGGTAAATTCCAATCTGGAGGTAACACTATAGGAGCAGAAATGAGTTTTTCCTTGATTGCTTGGAAGGCCGCTAAACAAGCTTCATCAAAAAGGAATTTGCAATCCTTTTCGAGTAAGTTGCATAACGGTTTAGCAATCTTAGAAAAATCCTTAATAAAACGCCTATAAAAGCCAGCATGGCCAAGAAAACTCCTTACCCCTTTAACAGAAACAGGAGGGGGAAGAGTTTTTATTACCTCTATCTTTGCTCTATCAACCTCTAAACCAGCACTCGAAACTTTGTGACCCAGAACAATACCTTCGCGAACCATGAAATGACACTTCTCCCAGTTGAGCACCAAATCTGTTTCCTTGCATCTCACTAGCACTTTCTCCAAGTTATCTAAACATATATCAAAATCATCACCAAACACGGAGAAATCATCCATAAACACTTCAAGGAAATTATCTATCATGTCCCAGAAGATGGCCATCATACACCTTTGAAAAGTAGCGGGAGCGTTACACAACCCAAATGGCATTCTGCGATATGCAAAAGTACCAAATGGGCATGTAAAAGTAGTCTTATGTTGATCTTCTGGAGCCACGTAAATCTGATTATACCCGGAGTAACCATCCAAGAAGCAATAGTACTCTCTTCCGGCTAATTTATCTAACATTTGATCGATGAAAGGCAAAGGGAAATGATCTTTTCTGGTGGCCTTGTTCAGCTTTCTGTAATCCATGCAAACTCTCCATCCAACTACCGTTCTTGAAGGAATTGCTTCATTTTTGTCATTAAGAACTGTTGTCATTCCTCCCTTCTTCGGTACACACTGAACCGGACTCACCCATTCACTACTCGAAATGGGATAAATAATCCCCGCATCTAAAAGCTTGATCACCTCCTTCTTCACTACATCCTTCGTGGCTGGCATTAATCTTCTCTGACCTTCAACTGAGCGTGCATTAACATCTTCAAGTATGATTTTGTGTTGACAATAGGATGGACTAATGCCTTTGATATCAGCAATTGTCCAACCTATTGCTTCTTTATTGGCTCTTAACACACGCAACCGTTTATCTTCTTGAGGACCTGTTAAATTAGCTGAAACAATAACAGGTAGAGTTTCATTAGTACCCAAATATGCATACCTCAAGTGCGCTGGCAATGGTTTTTCTTCCAACTCCGGAGGAGATTCAATTGAAGGTTTATTTTTAGGAATAATCTCCCCCGGTTCTCTCACAGGTTCATAGGCAAGACGCCTATACTTCGGATTTTCAGAATTTAGAGCTGCAACTGTTTCTGTAAGCTCCTCCATCATCTCAGGTGAATCCAATGTCAAAGCATCCTGCAAGATATCATCAAAATTTAAACAATTAAATACCTCTTGCGATGCTTGCTCTACTACATCCATTCTGAAGCAATCTTCCTGAGAATCTGGGAATTTCATAGCTCGAAATACATTGAATTTCACTTCCTCATCTTGTATCCTCATCGTTAATTCGCCATTCTCTACATCGATCAATGTTCTCCCTGTAGCTAGGAATGGTCTACCCAAAATAATGGGGACATTTCTATCTGCATTGTACTCAAGAATTACGAAATCAACAGGAAATATAAGTGTACCTGCCTTAACAAGGACATCCTCAATTCGGCCTTCAGGATGAGCAAGAGACCTGTCCGCCATTTGCAAGACCATAGAGGTAGGTCGTGCGTTTCCAATCTTAAGATTATCAAAGATTGACTTGGGCATCAAATTGATACTTGCCCCCAAGTCACATAGCGCCTTTCCCTTCCATTCTTCTCCAATCGATATGGGAATCGTGAAACTCCCCGGATCAACTAGCTTCGGAGGTAACTTACTCTGACAAATCGCACTACACTCTTCAGGAAGGCCAATCATCTCATTATCACAATAGGGCCTTTTGTTAGTGAGGGCCCTCTTCAAAAACTTCGTATACTTAGGAATATCTCGAATCGCCTCAAGTAACGGAATATTAATACTTAGACCCCTCACCCTATTTAATAATTTCTGAAAATCACCCAAATCACCCTTTTTCTGAACTCGCGATGGAAACGGTGGTGGAGGGCGATTTATCACAAGATCATCTTTCTTTTTCGGCACTTCCTTCGGTCTTTTTCTTTCTTCAACCTCACTATCTTTCTCAATCACTTCCTTTTCTTTTCTTGGAACTTCTTTCTCTTTCATAACGGGAAAAGGAGGTGGAGGGAGGTTCTTACCACTTCTTAATGTAACAGCCTTGCAATCTTCACGTTGTGTTGGATTTTCCGTATCGCTAGGAAGTTGCCCTTGTGGACGCTGATTCAGCTGTTTATTAATTTGGCTTAGCTAATTCTGGAAAATCTTCATATTCGCTTTGGCTGCGTTTTGACGTTCCAAAGCTTGTGTTTGAAGAGCAATCAAATTTTCAACGGTTTTCTGAAGGGTAACTACTCCTTCTTGTGGATGAGCAGGTAAAGCTTTCTGGTTTAATGTTTCGTCATAGGTATTCTGAGGAGCTTGTCTTTGTACGTAATTTCCTTGATTTTGGCCACCTTGATAATTGTTGTGTGGTCTTGGATTATAGTTGTTACCTTGGGGACGCGGCTGATACGCATAGGTAGGATTGGCTGCCCCATTCGGATTTGAATATTGAAACCCAGGATAGTTCCTGTTAGGCTGATATCCATTACCACTTGAATTGAAATTACCTCTATTGGACATAAACATCACTGATTCTGGGTTATTCGGACAATTTTCCTCATCATGATCATCCACCTTACAAATCGAACACATATAAACCTCTTGTGCAGCATGCACAGCTACCTTCTTACCCGAAAATCCTTCTTTTACAGCTAAAGTAAGCTGCTTCAATTGTTGCTCTATGGTATTCTGGATCTTATTCTCAAGCGTAGCAAATTTCTCTTCCATATCAACATTATTCACTCCCTTAACTGGTGTTCTTACTGAGTTCCACCCTACTTCGTTCTTAACTGTTCTCTCTAAAATGATCTTAGCATGAGCGGGTTGAACTTGAAGAAAACCTGCACCACATAGCGTATCCAATTTCTCTCTCGAAGTTCCATCAAGGCCTCTATAAAAGATCTTTAACTGTTGTTGTTCTGAAAAGCCATGATTGGGAACCTTACGCAAACACATCTAAAATCTTGTCCAACTCTTACCCAAAGTTTCATCATATTCTTGACGAAAATGCGTCAACTCTAATTCAGCATCTAACCTCATGTTACTTGGGTAATACCTGTCAAAGAAAGCAATCTCTAATTGGTCCCAATTAGTAATCTTCGTAGGATCTTGCGTATTGTGCCATTCACTTGCTCCCTCAGTAACAAAGAACTTAAAATCAGCAAAATACATCTGTTCTCTTGAAACCCCTTGTGTGATATAAGAATCACATATCTGTTTGAATTTCTGTACTGCCCTAAGAGGATCTTCCGATGGTCTTCCGCGAAAATTTCCAAAGTTTTGGAACTGAGCTAGCATACCCGAATCTGGACGGAATCTCGGAACATTAATATCTGGAGCACCTACTCCTATAGCTGGAGCGCGAAATGGAACTTCTGGAGGACCATTAGTAAACCATGGATCTTGATTCATCACGATTTGAACTTGAGGATTAGGATTTAGTGGTTGAACTTGAGGAATAACGACTGGAGCTAAAGGTTGACCATTTGCATCTAGCTGGCCTTGTCCATTCTGTTGACCTTGAAGGTTTTATATTCTCCATTCTGTTACTTAATTCTTCTACTTCTAAAGCTTCTCGTTCTCTTCTTCTTCTGTTTGCAAGTCTGATCAACGATTGTGGGTCACTAAGGATCGGAGGTGTTGGCTCTAGATCCTTGAATAGTCTTCTTCGCATACACCAAACCTAAAAACCTGAAAAGAAACTAAACCAAAAAGCGTAAAACTGATAAAAACAAAAAATAAAAATAGATGCACTATCACTAAAGGATAAACACCGTGGTCACACGCTACCGTCCCCGGCAGCGGCGCCAAAAACTTGGTGGTCCTTTATGTGTTCTAAAATTAAATGCAAATGCTAATCGAACCACAACCGCAAGTGTACGGTTGTCCCAAGTAGTATGTATGATAATACAGATTCGTTCCAAGGACGGATGGTTGATCACAATGTTTAGCAAGTAGTGATTGATGCACTTATGAAAGCAAAAGATAATAAAAATGTTTGTTTGGTTTTGTTTATTAAAACTACTAAATGAAAAACAATTTATAAATGCAAGTAGAAGCTAAGACGCAAGTAAAATGAGTAAAAACGCAATATGAGAGGTAGCACTTGAGAACGCAAGGATCCTCCTAATTTTACTTCCTAACTTATGTGTTTAAGGGCTAAATTGGTCAATTACAATGGTCGGGATTCTAAAATCCTTATACCCCCGTCAGGGTGGACTATAAGGCAATCCTAAAGTGTCACTAGTCCCGTCAGGGTAAATATGATCCACCGTTGGATGTTTAAGTGTTTTACCTCATTGGCCCTAGAATTAACTAAGTTCTTCAGAATCAATAGTTTTTATCCTAGATTGAATAATTAATTCTGTACCTAAACCCTCCGTCAGGATGATCCACACGCCACATATGTGGAATAGCTTAGATACTAATACCTAATTTTAGTTCGCGACTCTAAAATCAGTAAATAATCACAAATTATCGAAAAGATTAATAGACCTAATTTAATTTAATTTAATATAAACCCAAATTCAACATTCGTTATTTCATAAAATTAAGATTCACCCATTGTTTGTTCTCAAGTACTATGAAAAGCTTAGCTCATATTGAAATTAAAAACTAAATTAAAAGAGATGGAATTCATATTGTTTACAAAATTAAAATATAAAAAGAACCTAATTTCCGGAATTGGAATGACTACGAACGGAGCTATAGACCCACTCCAGCTCTTGTAGCTTCTTCTTTCTTCCTTCTGTTGCTTCTCTCTGGTGTTTAATCTTGTGGAATGTGAATTGTATGAAAAATAGAAGTCCAGACCTCCTTTTATAAGCATAAATTCGTTTTAGGGCTTGGACCAGAAAATAGAATATTAATTAAATGTCCAAGCCCACTTTCTAAGCCCAAAATCCCGTAACTGCTGATACACATTCACTAAAACGGCTTTTCCCGATGCGTTACAACTCCGATTGACCTCATTCCAGTTGTTAAAGTTCCGTAACTCGATAAGGAATGATTTCTCTTCAAAGGTCAACAGCTGAATCATCTCTTAAGTACCTTGAAATCAGCAATCTATGGCCTGGAAAGTGGATTTTCAGCTCTAAAAATAATATCTTCGGGATTTGTCTTCAAGTCTTGACTCTAATTCACGATCTTTGACTTTCTCCTCGGATTCCTCTCCTAGCTAACATCTAAAACCTGTAAACTTTACACTAAAAATACCAATATTACGCGCAAAAGCTTAATAAATTAAAAATGCTAGAAATAAAAAGGAAATTCCGAATTATTGAATATTTAGTCCAAAAGTCTATCGAATTAAGTAAATAAACACCAAAAATGATGTCTCCCAAGGGTCTAAAATAAGAACAATTAGGGAGACATCATTATACTTTTTTCATAACCATCTTAATTCAACCTAATCTTACATCATGGGATTCAAACAAATTCCTTATTTGATTTTACTCTTTCATTACACTTCTACTTACTACAATCCTTATCATCGAGCTTTTCATAATTATTTTATTAAATTTAATGCATTTTCCATGTCATATGCGGCGCTTGCCTAAGCGATATAGATGTCATGCATACTGTTTGGACCCCAACTTCAATCAGAGGTGATGATATTTGAGGTAAATGAGGAGGTTTTTAAAGATATTGGCTTACTTCATGATAAATTATGTAAATATCATATTATACATTAGCTTCTCTTCTTTACCTGGAATCACACTCGGTTTCCGAACAAGGCATGTGATCATAGTAAGATATTTTAAACTAAATAACGAAGTAAAAGAGACTGAAAATCGCATCATCTTCTCAAAGATCACTTGTGACACGTCCACTTCTTCTCCCATTAAAATACAATTCAACAAGATTACGTTCTTCTTAGTTACCTCTGAGTTTCTCAGGTTTCCAAAGATATTCTCTATAAGGAAATGGTGAAAAACTTTTGTATATGCTTGGAGATATTTGTAAGGCCAAGGTGCCTTAAATTCTCCCTTATTTGCTTGCACTTTCTCCTTATCTAATACATTCTCAAATAGTAGATTCCAATCGAAAGTCTTGATATTTCCCACCGCTTCTCTATACTTACATGGTCTAACCAATTTCTTGAACTGGAAGTGGTTTCGAATTTCTTCAACCGTGAAAGGAACTAACTCGCCTCAAACGGGAACACAACCATTACTATCTCGGCAAAAGAGGCCTAAATAGAAATCGGAAACTAATTCTCTACATTAATTCGACATTCGCAACAGGAATGTATACTAACCCAATCTATCACCCATCTCTATGAATCTTTTGTATTCACATTTTTTAACTTCTTCTTCAAATACTGTCTCATAAGCAAAAGTAAGTTCCATTAAGTGTTTCTCTGTTGTAGCTAACATGGCCTTGGAAGCTTCATTTATCTTAGTCACCGGATTCTCTATTTGTAAAGGTTGTGGTATCTTTTTTATTAAAGTTGACATCGTTAGGCTTTTTGAATTTACCACAACTAGCTTTCCTTTACTTTCTGAACCTGCTTTACCCTTCAAATTGGTACTTGAACATTTCTCAATTGGTTTCTTCTCACTAGGACCCAACACCTTATTTTTAGTTTTCTTCATCTCCTTGACAGTAGATAATGTTTATGTTCTTTTCATCATCACAATTGACCTCCAACTCAAAGCTTTAACAACTCTTGAAATTTGAAACTCTTGATAATAGGTTGTATATGCTTTATTAAGGTTAGGAGAGGTGTTATGAAGATGATTCTCTATATGGGTAGGACGAATTCTTCTTTCATTGGTGTGGATCTAAGAAATTTTTGGATGAATTTTGAAAATATAGGCTTTTGATTCTTGGATTCAAAGTAATTTGATATTATATGGGTGGTTAAATATTCTCTATAATGATGTGGAGAAAGGCTTGGATGTGTTTTTATGGTGATTGGGTAGTGTTTTGATGTTTGGTGAAGGTTTGATGAAGCTTTAATGGAGTTAGGAGAGGTTTGGGGAAGAAAAAGAGACTTAAGGGCTGAAAATTTCGTGTAGAAACTAACCTCTTCTATTAATTCCCGTAATATAACTCTTCTTTTTGGATAAGTCGGCACCATGCGGTGCACCGGAATGGGTTGTTGTGTATCGACCTAAGAGTTTGAAAACCGTATTCGCGAGTTGTCGATACGGTTTTGGATAGCTAGTCTTTTTCCTCTCATAATTGTACGCTAGTGGAAAACCGTCGCCACGGTTTTTTTTTGGTGCGGTACAGCGGAAGGTTGGTGAGGTACACCGGAAGGTTGGTGCGATGCACTAGACCTATCTGTTGTTCATTCCGTATTTGCGCTACGCGATACGGTTTTTTCCTCTTCTCGTCGACAATATACCGTCGCAAAAACCATCTCCACGGTATTTTTTACCTGCGGTGTACTGGACTTCTCCTGCGGTATACCATAGGTGTGGTCTAATTTTCGCCGAATTTTCGTTTTTCTTCTCCTAACTCGATTTCTTAAGTACCTGAACATCAAAAACACTCATACCTTTCTCAATAATGCAATATTAAATAAAAACAACTAAACTAAACAAGAATTAAAAAAATTACAAAATTAAAAATTGCGGGTTGTCTCCCGTACAACACTTTTATTTGACGTCTTTCAAAATTAGACGCGTTACCTATATCAAGATTTGCGAATATAGCCTCCCCATCAACGAGCATAACTATGAACTTCCACTAATCTCCGACTAGTGCCCCTCTTGGGCCTGATCTCTATCACCTTACCTGAAACAACTTCAGTGACTACAAATGATTCCGTCCACGGGTCTTTGTGACCTCGTGGCCTATTCTCTGGTTTGTGGGCTTTCTATAGAACTTCGTGTCCAACCCCAAACTCAATCTTTGGCTCAGTATCCACAGGCTTTGCGTGGATTTCTTTTGGGACTTTGTGATGTGAAAGGCTATGGATGATAGGAACGGTGGAATCTGTCTTCCTTGGTTTCTTTCCCAGACATAGAATGTCTCGGATATATTCTTAGCATGAAGGGTAATTATCCTTTCCTGGAAACTGATTATACTCTGACTTGTGGGCCTTACAAGTATGATTGGAACCTGCTAATCTGCATCGAAATCAAGTATAACAAAGTCAGTAGGGATGGTGATATTACCTAATCGGACGTAAATGTCCTCCACTGTTCCCCATTTCTTGGCAACTGAGTTGTCAGTAAACTGCAACTTCACTGGAGCTTTTTCTGACTCCTGAAATCCATGTCGATCGAACACGGACTGTGGCATAAGATTCACACTTGAATCCACATCACACATAGCTTTCACTTTGAGCTTACCATTTATCTGAATAGGAAGATTAAAGCTTCCTCGATCTTTGAGTTTCAGTGGCAACTCTTTTTCAACTTTTCTCGAGACTCTCTCAGTATGAGCCACAGTCTCTTTCCTGGCTTCTACACCCGCTTCTTTCTCTGAGATGACTTGCGTAAATACTTGTTGCGGTGTAGGACCTTTATTTGCAATCTCAAGCATCTGGGCGTTGATATATTTAGGAGTATATGCCTCTACAAATGTCTTGAGTTCAATGTCAACCTTCGGGTTTATATCAGGAATAGTTGGTGACACTGTTTGAACAACTGTTGGTAATTCCACCTTATTTTCTTGCACAACAGGTGCAGCTTCAACTTTTAGCTCTTTTGAGACTTCTTCCTCATTCTCTTTAGCTCTAGCAGCTTGTAACTCCATAACCAATCTAATCTCTTCTCGCATATCTCTCAAAAGCTGTATGAATTAAGATTTTTCTGAATTTTATTCTCATCTTCAGAGCAGTTAGAGTCCATGTGGCTAGACTTGGTTGGTTCTTTTTCAGTTACAAGAACTTCCACGACACTTTTTGCAGCATGCTATACTTCCTTATTCTCTCCTTTTTCAAGGCGAATAGCCTTACAAGTTTCGAACCTAACATTTACATCACCTCCTCCGATAGCCTTCAACTATTTTGCTTCGATAATATTAGTTAGAACTTTATTCATTTGTTCTACTTGCGTACCTAAAATCTGAATTGAAGCTTCTTGTTATCTTAACTTCTCGTTCTGTGAATGCATATTAGTGGTCATAAGATCCATAAAATTCTTCAATTGTTGATCACCCACAATTCCTTTTTGAGGATATTGTGGTAAATCCTTCTAAGCTAAAGCATCGGTATATGCATTATTAACAGGTTGTCGTGGAGGAGCAGGTCGATTATAATTCTGATTTCCTTGATATGGAGCTTGACCTCTTGGTTGGAAATAGTTATTCTGGGGATGAGGTTGATAATTACCTGGATTAGCGGCCCCTGGTGGATTTGAATACTGCATACCCGGATGATTCCTGTTACCAAATTGATAATTTCCTTGATTGGATATGAAATAAACATATGCTGGATTTCCTTCGCACTCTTCCCATGTATGATTCGTGACCCCACATTGTTGATAACCTTGTGCTTTTTGCACTACATTTGCTGTGGCTAAATTCTTCTGCATCTCAAGCTTGATCTCTTTGATTTGTTTCTCTAATACAACAAATTGAGCTGAGTTTGCAGTTTTTGCATCTAATCGAAGCATATCTCTGGTATTTGTAACAGAAGCTCATGAAAGTGGCCAACTCCTTTATGTTTCTATAATGTTTTCCATACCTTCGGCGTCTTCTGCAGGATTCATGGACACAAAATTTCCCTTTCCAAGGTTATCTACCCTCAGTCTACTTTCGAAATTGATAACCTGATAAAATATAGATAATTGTGAAGACAGGGTGTAACCGTGGAGTGGACATCGAGCTAACTTCTGTTGAAACCTTGTCCATGCGTCTTCTACTTCTTCTCCATTATATTGACAAACCTTAGCAAGCTCGCTCCGATCTTTGAGTCTCATACTCTTCGGATAAAAATGGTTAAAGTATGCGGCTTGAAGTTCTGCCCAAGTAGTAATTGTACCTGGTGATTGTCTATCTAACCAATCACCAACTTTATCGGTCAGAAAGAACGAAAACATGTGACAATACAATTACTTGCGTGTAATGCATGGAGTAACATAGGCATCACAAATCTGCATGAACTTCTGAATCGCTCTTATAAAGTCTGAAATTCTGGAATTGACCGATCATGCCTGGATCGGGCGTGAACTTGATATTCTGGAGCTTTGGAGGACGATAACCTAATGGTTGAACTTGAAAAGGTTCTCCCAAGCTTAGGAGATCTTGTTCAATTCTGTTATTGTTTCTGTTATCTCCTGTTGGTGTTGGTGGAGGAGGTCCTAAAGGACCAAGTGGTGGATCTATTTCTTCTTGATCTTCTGGCATATCTCTTCTTCGGTTTCTCTCTTCTTTGATACGTTTATTATAACCTCTACAGCTCCTTTCGGGCTCCGCAAGAGGAGGCCAAGGACGCACTACTAAAACCTGAAAAGGACTAAAACATACCAACAACCGTAAATCTGGAAAAATAAAAATAAAAACTGGAAAATATAACTTAACTAAAAACTACTACTACAAAAAATAAATAACCCACACGCTAACGAGACAGAAGTCCCCGGCAGCGGCACCAAAAACTTGGTGTCTCATAGGGTGTGATAAAAATATGATAAATAAATAATGAAAACAATGCAATAATCACATTTTACTTAACACGAAGTATTACTAGACGTATGCAAGTTTTAATGATAATAAGATTCGTTCACAGGGACTTAGTGTGTTATACGAATGGGTAAACAATTCGGAGTAACACTTAATAATTAAAAGACAGAAAATAAATATAATTGATTAAGAGATGAGATTAACAACTAAATAAATTAAAAGACAAATAATTAAATATGAGAAAAATAAGATGATAGAATACAGTTTAGGTTTTGCTAGATAACACTAATCCTTCTAATTCTTTCTATCAGTTCAGTTTATAAGGGTGATTATAGCTCTTAGATAAGTAGTCAGGATTCTACATTCCCCCTATCCCCGGAGAGCGAACTAGGGCGGCGACCTTATAATCACGAGGGGGCTCAAATAGGGTGTTCCTGCACTACTAGGTTCCTAGATGAGACTGACCTACTAATGATGATTGTGATTAAAATAAACCCTAATGACTATCTAGTTAGGCAAATTCTGTCGGGATTAATTCCGTACACTAGACGTTAATGTGGTGTTTCAATAATTAGACACCTCTTCCGGGTGACCATCTAACTACTATTAGCAAAACCCTAAATTGATCAAGTTTAAGACAGACAATAAATCAAAGCACATAAATCAAATATATAATTAAGCAGCTAGAATCAATTTAAAACATATAATTCCAAAAGAAACTAAGATAGAAAGAAAATAGAATTTATAGATTATACATCATGCAAAACCCAAGCTATGGGAAAATTAGTTCATAACTGAAGTAAATAAACTAAAATAAAGATACATGATTGTCATCTTGCTCTCTTGAATACTCTAATGAAAAAAAAAACTTAAGAACTAGTTGTGGGAGGCAAGGATGACTTTACAAAGGTTAAAGGGTGTATTTATAGGGGTTTATAAGACCTAATTCATTTTCTTGGACAGGAAGACAAGTAACTTGGACTCCTAGCCCAACTCAAATTCGTAATCCTAAAATATAGAAAAGATAATAATCTACGGTTGTTTTGTTTTTACCGTAACTTCTTCGTTTCAACTCTGATTGACGCGTTCTTTATAACAAAATTGATCGTCTCGGAAAGCTATATACTTTTACTTTAGACCATAATTCCAAAATTCCGAGCCAATCTTGAGTTATGATCACTTTAATGGACGTGGCTGCTGGAATTCAATTTACTTGGCAAGTTTATTTTTGCATACTTATCTTTTCTTTCCTTTATCTCCTATTTCCATGCATATCTTCTTTCCTTTATCTCTTTAGACTTGATTTGGCATCTAATTAATTACTATGTATCTTTAAAGCTTCACACTAAATAAATTAATTAAACCAAATATGCTCTAAAAATAATAAATCGTTAAATCAAGACATGAAATAGGAAAGAGTAATAATACAAGTGAAAATCGACTAGGAGACTTCCAAAAACACATAAAATGATGTCTCAAACTAAGATTAAATCATCACAAATAGGGATACATCACTAGACTAACCTATTACGTAAATGAATACATCACACAGACAAACTAAAGATCAAGGAAATGAATCATATCTAGTAATCTTATGTCTCGAGAAAATGGAATTTAAAGTAGACATACATCTTAACTTTTTGACTACAAATATTGAGTTTGAGCATGATGCTATAATATAATAATCTAAAAGGTGCTTGATTTGGGAGCCACACAGTTCAAATTCATCACATATTATACCTTGACCTACGAAGCCATAAATTCTAGGATGAGACCCTACAAAGCTAAGCAGAGTTTACAATTTTTAATCTTATACACATGTCGACTAATCAAAATAGTTGAGCCGAGTCGTTTGAAAACTTAGCAATTCATAACAAAATACGTAAAGGGTTGGATATAAACCAATTCTACGAGCGTAGTAGATCACTTAGAGGAGTACTTGAAGTAGCTATTATCTAAATTGATCCTAACTGGATGAGTTCAATCTGAGCATATTTACAAGTAGGAACCTTAAGTAGAATTTCTTGGGAGAAGAGATTCGAAAGCTTTACAAAATGTAAATTATTGCAAATAGATTGAGGAACATATGAAAAAACATAATAAAATTTAGTTGGGTTCTAATTAAGAAATAAAAAATTGTAGTGTTTATCAAAGAAGATGTGGAATTAGAAGACCCTGAGAAACCTTCTAGTTCTGAGGTATTCATTTAGAACATATACAAAGAAAAATATTTTCAGTGAACATCCACTTTAAATAAATATTCTTGGCACAAATCTCATCACAAAGATGGTGAACCCTACATTACACCTCATGAGTACACTCAGTTGCTTTTTTATGAGCTCCAACAATGAGCGATATACTTCCTGGGCCTTCTTCAAGTCCTTTGTCACCATAGTTTCTCCTTCCATTTAGCTAAGAATCTCGCCGTCTTGAATTTTGAGGGTAGCTCAAAGGGATTGTACTTCAATGAGTTCGGTCTTAATGGCGTCAAGAATTGACTACGTCAAGTAATTATAAGGTGTAGTAAAAACACACTATTTTGATACCCCTAACGGAAACTCCATGACAGATATACAAATCATTAAGTTTGTTGACAACCACATGAATAACTTGATAAAAAGAACCACGATCAAGAAAAAATTATTCCTTTCATGTAACCGTATTCTAAGTATATGTTACTTAATAAAAAAAAGGAGAGGAAATCAGTTTAATGTCATTCTCAGAATAAGCCAAGAAGTAAGACATTTTATGAATTATTGTTTGAGTGGTTAAAAGATGATAACTTGAGAAGGTAATTACATAAAGATGCATCATAATAGAGAAACCCAATCATTATAAATAAGATATCGATACAAATAAAAGTTGAAATAATCAACGAAAATATAATGATAATATATCTTGGAAAGTGTTAAATAAGATGTATGTCCATGTGGTTCATTAGAATATAAGTAATTAATGGTGATTTAGAAAAAGGAAAACTCACATACGTGATAACATATATTTTGATAGTTAAATAGTCTTAACCATTCTTCACAAAAGTGGGGTATTAAAAGAGTAACTCGTTGACAATCAACTTAAACAATATTGGAAAATGAAATCTTTGGTCTTTACAATGATTTAAGAAAATATAATACGTAATTTTTGTTCAGATAAAAATACGAGTTGGTAGTCTAAGACCTCAATGGCCTCGATTATTCTCTTATGTCATTGTTTGAAAAGAAGCTCGTAAGTACCACAAGTTATTTAATTAAAGGATTCCTTCTTCTTTTTTCATTGCTTCATAATCTGATAAAACCAAGTTTGCGAGTAAGTATTTAGGGTAGAAAGATTGTAGTTATATATTAGGAGCATATGAATAATATTAAATTATTGTCGAAGCTCGAGGTTAAAATTAAAATCTCACAAAGAATCATGGCCAAAAATTTGGTATAAACAAAATTATATCATTAATTAAATTCTACTTTTGTCAGAGGTGCTTTCGACCAAAACCAAGGTAGCTAATATGTCTAGAGAGGAAATTTTTCATTAAAGAACGTACACAACACCAATTGAGATATTCACGAACCAATTAAATGAAATGTTTCAGTTGTTGTAGTCATCGATACATGTAAATAATAAGTTGGCCTAATAGTATATGGGTTGGGAAGATCATGTCAAATGTAAGGTTTTCGTCTTCTTAAATGGGTAAATACACATAATGGAAGCTCGAATCTTAGGTTTCCAAGGCTAAATTATGGGAGCGTGAGAAGGAGTACTTTCTAAGATCATTTGACCTTATATATATATAAGGCAAATTTATATGCTAATGTTACATATTAATTCATGTGTTTAATCAGTGATATCATAGTTGTAAAAGGGAGAGAAAAATTAAGAGAATTTCTACATTCAAAATGCTTTAAACGAGAAACCACGTGTACATATATATATATATATATATATATATATATAGGTGAGACGATGTCTCACTTTTAAAAGTGAGCCATCATTTTGTAGTATATAAAAAAAATAAAAAAACAAAAACAAAAACATAACTAATAAAAAAACAAAACATAACTAATCTTCTGTACATTGAAGAAATCCGTTGATCGCATCATTCGATTAAGAAATCAATAGGTGACTACTATTCTACCCATGCTTCATAGTCCTCTGTCCATCTTCTAATTTTCTGATTGAAGAAATCTGTCGCTGATCTCAAGAAGATTGAAAAAATCCATCTACATTGATTGAAGAAATCTAGGACCTACAAAGTTGTAGAGATGCTTGATCCAATCCTTCAATATCAGTATTCCAAGAATAATCTAATTCAGGTACAAATTTTAATATTAGCATACATATAAAGAAACACAATAACATCAAACAGAAGCAGATTTCTAGTATGTAAATTCTGACCTCAGGTTTTTATCGAATTTCCTGAATTTTAACTTTTACCACCTGTTCTTTGAGCTTTAGCTTGCTATACAGTGTTAAGCTTCCAATATTTGTGTTGCCCAAAATATATATGTTACTTTAAAAATGACAGTTCATAGAGGTTTTGGGTTTAGGTTCTTGAAGTAACAATTACTAAATTATTATCGAATTCATCAGATATTATTAGGGGTTAATAATGTTATTATAATTATCTGCAAATTTGTACTTTAATATTGTTCATTAAGTTAACTAATTGTGTCTTGCAATGACTGTATTGTTTATTAAGTTAACTAATTGTTCATTATCATTAGGAGCAAACGTTTTGGTACAATTAGTTCAATAAAGAGATCTATGGTTGTATCGTTGATTTGTTACGTCAAGCTGGGAAAATCGAGGAAGCTTACAAATTGATCAAGGGTATTCTGTTTATACCAAATGAATTGGCATGGGGAGCTTTTCTTGGATCTTGTAAAACACATAAGCTTTCTAAATTAGCGGCAAGATATAGGTTGGATATGAGGCCGACGGTTTCAGAGACTTATTTAATGTTGTCAAATATATATGCAGTGGAAAGAAAATCGGGTGAGTTTGCAAAATTGAGGAAGATGATGAGAAGAACGGGGAGAAAGAAAGAAGCGATGATTAGTTGTGTTGAGTTGAGTAATCAAGTTTATATTTTTGTTGCAATTCTTGATGTACTTATTGAGCATATGAATACTCGGAGGATTCTTTATTCTGATTGTTTATGAGTATGTATATTGTTGTTAAATTAGTGAATTACTGTGAATAATGTCAGGCTATGAGTCATTATTTAATTTACATGTATTGGAATTGTGTACATTATAATAATTAATGCATCTTTATTTCTTGTATATTTGATAAAGTTTATTGAACATGAAAGATAATTTTCATGGCGTACATGTATTTTACACTTGATATTTTTTACTATTATGAATTTCAGCCGTAATATATAATACAAGGACTACTACTGTAATATCCATATATATTGCAATATATACAGTCGTATAATTAACTATTATTTCAGCATAGAAGGACCAATACTTCGACATGAGTTGGTAGTTTTCTCTAAGTAAATGAGTTGTGTTATCAATTTTTAAGTACTTTTCTTTGGCAAGCTATAAAAAGAATATAAAACGTTGGTAGTTGATTTCCATTGAAGGCTGATTAAAAATTACAATGGCTTTACTACTAGGTGACGATGGCCATGGCTGCGAGCTAGCTAAGAAACTAGAAAGCCACGGTGTTTGGCGGCCATGGCTCAGCGACTCACACTACTCAACTTTCAAATCCTTTCTTTCCTTACCTAACTCATGGGAACTAGAGTTCGTATTGATGCTCATATCAACATCATTCGAAGCAGTGATAGAAGTCAATGCTATATCTCTCTTAAACTTCTGAAATTGCCATTTGGTCCTTAATATATTGGACTCCAAACTAGCAACCCAATATTAATAAAACAGCCTCAAGAGGCTACCTACAACTTTGTTTGTTTGATATATATATGTTCAACCCACAAATTTTCAAAAATTTGCAAATATGGCCCTAAGTTATAAGGCCTCAATAGTTAACGAAGCATCACCATCGTGTCCTATATTTCCAAGATAATTTGTATTTGGCCACAGAAAAATAATTTCCATGCCTGCAGTCATGAAAAAGCGCAAGCCGGCTCTAATAGCCCAAAATTCACCCAAATTAGTGATGATCTGCAGAATGGTCCCCCAACTAAGACTCCGGAAATTCTCTTACAGTAAAAAGCGCAAGCCTGTTCCAATAGCCAAATATTCACCCCAATATTCACCATCATAATGTGTCTGTACATATTTTAATTTGCATGAAATGTACGAGGTTGAAACATAACCTTAAAGCATTACATCAAAAGCACATTTTAATTATTTCCAAATGGATATAAAATGAATGAATCGGGAGCTCAAAGAAGCTAAAATTTAATTTCAACATGACTCAAATGCTTATTTATTGCTAGAGATAACGGGTTTCTCTAAGAAGGAAATGTTTATCAACCAAGAAATTTATTTCAATAGGAGAAAAAGGGCCATTACATATTTCAAAGCCATGCCAGTATTATGTACACTGATTTACTTTAGAGAAGTTCATCAACAAATGTAACATCAATCTGTACTAAGTTCCTTAAGTGTTACGTAATAATTTGAATTCCTGAGTTTTTTACAGTATTACATAATAAGTGTTACATAATAATTTGAATTCCTAAGTTCAAGAAATTCGATAAAAACTTGAGGTCACAATTTACATACTAGAAATCTGCTTCTATTTGTATGCACATGGCTGCAATGGCAGCTATTTGTAGGAAAGAATTAGTTCGATTATGTTATTGTGTTGCTCTATATGTATGCTAATATCAAAATTTGTACCTAAATTAGATCATTCTTAGAATACTGGTATTGAATGATTGGATCAAGCATCTCCACAACTTTGTAGGTACGAGATTTCTTCAATCAACGGAGATGGATTTTTTCAATCTTCTTGAGATTGACAGGCGACGGATTTCTTCAATCAGAAAATTAGAAGATGGACATAGGACTATGAAGCATGGGTAGAACAGTAGTCACCTATTGATTTCTTAATCGAATGATGAGGGACGGATTTCTTCAATGTGCAGAAGATTAGTTATGTTTTGTTTTTTTATTAGTTATGTTTTTATTTTTTTATTTTCTTTATATACTATAAAATGATGGCTCATTTTTCAAAGTGAGACGCCCGTCTCACCTCCCGAATTCTATATATATATATATATATATATATATATATATATATATATATATATGTCTAAAAAGACATTTACTAAGAAAGTTAGAATAAGTTCAGCGTAAAGTCAACATCAGTCAATTTAAAAGATAACCATGAGGAATAAATCCAACAATTATGTACTTTAATCCTATTAATTAATATGACCTGGTTAAAATCAAAACTGACGAACTCCTAGAATTATATGTAAGTTCATTTTGTTACAAACCAACCTCAATAAATTCTGCATGAATAACCATACCATATTATAGTCTATGACTAATTAATCTAGAAATAATTAAGTGACTTCAATAATTTAAAACTTATTTTATTAATTGTAGATAATTCTAGACCTAATCAAGAACAATGACAATTTTATTAAAAAAGTTATGGTGGGTATACGAATAGTGATTATGGTAGAAATATAATTCTTATAAAACGTATTGAATTTAAATTTTATGTCCCTTAATAATAAAATTATACATCTTTCGTATATGAAATCGGAATAAAACTATATCTTACTAAACATGGTAGGAACTTATATTGATTCTAATTTACTAAATTTATATATATTCATTGATTAATAGTCTACCTATCATAATTCTACTTTCTTTACATTCTTATTACTCAAAAGAAAAAAAATCTCTTTCCTAATGAAAATCTAGTACCCGCCTCCCCTTTAAATAATAGAAGAAAAAGGAAACACGTGCTTTTTAGGAAAAATAAGTATTGTAGCAATAGATCCATGGTATTAATACACACTACACTACTACACGCGTGATCTTTAGCGACATCTTTCCCAACTACTTTTTTGTAGTCGCTAAAGATACATCTTTCGCGACTACTTATTACCTACGACTACTTTCCTGATTTTTCGACTGCACAAGTTGTCGTTAATAATTTTTGTAATTAGCGACTAAACCAAGTAGTCGTTCATGATTTATATGTAGTTGCTAGTATATTTTTTTATTTTTAATTATTTTGTACACCGACATAAGTAGTCGCAAATTACTTTTCTCATTTTACCACGACTTGTGTAGTCGCTAGTGGTCATTAGTATCGACTACTTATGTAGTCGCAAAAGCTTATAGGGTATTTATTATAGTAAGTTGCGAATTGAATTCATTAATACCCACTATTTTATATCTTTCCCACTACTCTCTCAAAACTCTCACAATTTTTTCCCACTAATCATCATCAAATACTATTTCAACACGTGTAAAAGCTTTCCGGGGTCAATCAACAAAGTGGGACCTACACAATTCTCAATTTCTTCAACCAAATTTGCCCAAAAGTAGGTATTGTTTCTTCATTAAAACTTTTTAAAATTTCTTTTCTTTGATTACAATTGTTATATAGTATTATTAGGTTATTGGAACATGTTTTATTATTCTAATCTACATGTTATAGTATTGTATGAGAATTAAATGAAAAATTAAATATTTATTTTGTATTCTTTTATATTGGTGTAGTTGATTATATTGGTAATAGATGATGGCTTCGGGTATTGATAAAAGTTGGATTGATTCTGCTCATCGTGTTTTGCGTGAATTTGTTAAAGTATAGAAGAATTTCTCATATTTTCTAAAAAAAAAGATCTTAATGAAACTTTGCTTTGTCCATGTAATGAGTGTTCAAATAATCGTCTGTTTGATGTGGACAAAGTTAGGTGACATCTTTTACAATTCGGGTTTTTTTTCACGTATGAGATTTGGACAAATCATGGTGAGAATTTAGAAATTCACGATACTCGATATGTAGAAAATGAAATGTTTAATGTTTATGAAGATTTGGGACCTAATTACGAGGGTGGTGGTCATTCATGTGACACCGAGATGATAGACTCGATCAATTCAACACGTGGCAGTTTTGAAACTATGTTCGAGGAGTTGGTGATTGAATTATGCACTGGTTGTACAGTAATGAGCTCATTGAATTTCATTGTGAAGCTAATGAACGTGAAGGTGAAGAACAAGTGGTCTAACACATCTTTCACCGAGCTTCTTGAACTGTTGTGTCGCGTGTTGCCCAAACCTCATACCTTGCCAGAGTCTTACAAGGAGTGCAACAAAAAGTTAAAAAGTTTAGGTATAGAGTCCACTACCATCGATGTTTGCGTGAAATATTGTGCTTTATTAAGGAAAATGAATTCCTCAACAACTGTCCAGTATGTAGTGAATCCAGATGGGACCCTAAGAAGGGTCAGAAAGTAGCGCATAAGAAACTCCGATATTTTCTAATTTCCTCGAGGTTACAGCGACTTTATGCTTCGAGACACACTACCGAAAATATTATTTGGCAGCGTACATGGAAGAGTACCGACCCATATGTGTTGCGTCATCCGGTTAATGGTGATAGTTGGAAGAGATTTGTACATTTACATCTTGAGTTTGCTAGCGAACCTCATATGTGTTAATGGGTCTGGGTATCGATGGTTTTTCTGCGTTATCCATGCAGAACAACTCATACAACATGTAACCGGTTATATTGACCGTCTACAACTTACCGTCGTGGGAATGCATGAAGGAGACAACATTTCATTTGTTTGTTTATTCCAGGACCTCGTTCACCCGGTAAGGACATGGATGTCATTCTTCGACCTGTTATAGACGAGTTGTGGGAGAAAGGGATCCTTACGTATGATGCCCACACGAAGCAAGAGTTTACAATGAAGTTTTGTTTGTTATCCACGACTAATGATTAGCCCATTAAGTCGTACAGTTCCAGATGGTTGGGTCAAGGTTACTTAGCTTGCTCAGAATGCACAGATTCTACTCCGTCGAAGAAGGTGAGGAAAGGTTCCCCAAACAGATAAATAAGCAGTTGTTAAGCGATTATCTGTAATTTTTAAACTAAACCCAATATTAATACATATAAAGGAGAATTTATTAATTTTATTTAACTTTAATTAATATTTTGGATATAGGATTTTTTTGATATTGCTAATTGGAGGAGAAGGCCCGATTGGGCAGATATTGCTGGGAATATAGATGATACTATTCAAATCAGGTATAAAGAACACAAACATAATATGACGAAGGAGTATTTCTTGCAAGGAAAGAAACTGAGTGACTTGTCTGATGAGATTTTGGGGAGGTGTTGTAAGTTATGGGGTTCACCAGCCGCAAAGGTGTACTTTTAATTCTTTATCTAGTTTATTATTTAGATTATATAATAATGTTATTAGTATTTTATTTCAAATAAAAAGCACCAGGCTAAAATGAATAAAGAGAATCAAAAGAAGCAAAAGAATAAAAGTGGGGCAGGGTCTAAAAAATATTCCCGAACTAGGGATATTCTTTACGAGGTAGTTATTTTTTTTATATAGGTGTTTAGATTATTTAGAATATTAATTTAATTTTTTGAATGAAACATTGTGTTCTAAAGGCGACCCCGGATGGGACAATGACAACGACAGATGAGGCTACGCAATAACAAGCCATTCCACAAATGGGTGGGTTTTTCGAGGTTGTCGACAACAACAAAAAGACAAAGCAGTAGAGGTCGGATGTAAGTTTATTTTAAATATGAATTTTTGCTTATTATTTTATTAATTATTTGACTTTAATATTTTTCATGTATTTAATTAAACAGAAAGTGTTAAAGGAGAAGATGAAAGAGAAAGTGACCCAGAGTCAATTTGAGTCAACTGAAGCTCGTGACTTGTCGCTTAAAGAGCAAGTTGAGGCAGTGAAGGAAATTGCCAAGGAGGTATGGGCTCGCCAAAGGGGAGTTAGACACCAAGAATGGCCTGACTGAGAAAGAGGAAGCGTGTATCGGGTCATTCAACTACCCCGGCCCAGGACGAGCAGAACGCCAATATGAAGGCAGCAATAAACGAGCTTCGGGTAGCCCAAGGACTGACACCTGATATACCCCATACTACAGCTTCTACTAGCACTGCTCCTCCGGTTTACTCTTATGTTGTTGTGACCGATGCGATGGATTAATCATATGAGGGTACAACAGGGTTTTCCCCCTTACCAGCCTATGCCAGAAAAACCTACTCCTCCAGCAGGTTATGCATCTAGGAGTCAAGGTGATGAAGAGGATGATGCAGATGATGATGAAGATGATGATGAGTATCAAGGAGATGAAGAGTCTCGTTTATATAGCCAGCAGGTTGGGCTATTTATGTTATTTTGTTATTTATTTTGGTTGTTATTTTTATTATGCAGTCGTAGTTTGACTATGTTTGACTTTTTGGTTAATTTGTGGGTTGAAACGAGGAATATCAACGAGTTCTTTATATGAATATCGTCGCTAAGTCAATTAGCGACGATCTTCAACGCGAAGAATTCGTCGTTTAAAATTCACTCAACTTAGCAACAACAAGATTTCTTCGCTAAGCCAATCGAAAAAATTCAATTAATCAGTTTGGGCGGTCAACTTTCCTGCTCTTTTCATTTAGCGACGAAACCAAAAAAATCCGATGACACGTGTCGTCGCTAGGGGAGGCCAAGCAACAGTCATGGGTACAGATTTTGACGCGTGACATTATATATCGACGACAAGCGTGTCGTCGGTAAATAGTTATTCTATAAAACCCTATACCGAGCTCATTTCTACAAAACACAACCCTCAAATTCTCCCAAAAATCGCAAAATCCTCCATTCGCATGCAATTATGAGCCATTACAACATCAAACCTAACACTAATATCATATTATTTTTTTGGGTTTTTATATTTTCACATTAAATGTAAAACGTGCATGTTCTAAGTGAGTGATATATATTTTATATTTTTGCTTACTTAAATTGCGTTATTTCTATATTTTTTATTAATTTGTATCAACACATAAAAAACCCTATTGTAAATTTAGAAAAAAATAATTTACATGAACAATTAAAACTAATTTCTATATTAATATCATATGTAATTGTACAAAATTATTGTTGGCAAGGAATATCCTTTTATTGGGTGCTGAATAAAATGTTCTAATAACTCTCATAGACTTTGAAGTTTCCTCAAGGATTAGATTAAAGTCTTCCTTTAAAGTCACCTATTCAAGATGTAAACTCAAATATGGATGAAGTTACACTTGGGTAAGTGGAAAAACCAATAAAGGAAGTGCTTGAATCAATTCCCTTTTTGCTCACTTTTCCTTCATATTCCAAATCAATCCAAATACTATCAAATAAGCTCTTCTTCACATATTATTATATTAACGCCATGCACGAAAAAATTAATCAATTTTAAAGAAACAAGTTTGGAGAGTACTTGGGAAGCCAAGAAAGCATAACAACATGAAATGGGTGTTCCAAAAAAAATTGATGATTACAAGAATGTTTCAATCAATAAGGTGTGTCTAATAGCTCAAGGCTATAACTAAGAAGAAGGATTTGACTACACCAAGACTTTTGCACTAGTGGGTTGATTGGAGTCAAATAAAATTCTAATCGCATTTGCAAGATTCTTGAACTCTAAATAATATCAAAATGGATGTCAAGATTGAAATTAAAAATAGAGTTATTGAATAGGAATTCTATGTCAAACATGAAAAATCCTTATATGGCTTGAAAAATCCTGTATAGTTTTGTATGATCGGTTGAGAAAATTTGATAAACAATGCATTTGGAAGAGGGAAGATCATATCAACTCTCTTTATAAAGAAAACATTATGTAATGTAATGCTCATGTAAATATATGTTGATGAATTTATCTTTAGAGAAACAAATGACTCCCAATGCAATCATGCATTGAGAATTTGTAATACGTAATATGGAAGAGCTAAACTTTTTCTTGAGCTTCAAATAAAGAAAATTGAGGATGTAAACTTCCTAACTCAAGAAAAGTATACTCGATCACTCATCAATAAATTTGGACTTGAAGATATAAAATAAATTGGAACACCAATGAGAACCTCAACTTTTAAATAATTAATTATTCCTCGATTTGATAACTTGTTTTTATTATTACTAAGTTCCACTCTCTATCACTAAGAGAGAGAGACAGAGAGAAAGAGAGAGAGAGAGAGAGAGTAATGAATGATCCTAAAGCTGAAAAGAAAGTTGCAATTTCACAATCTCTTCAATCCTAAGGTTGATCACCTTACATGACTTGAAACTATCATTTCTATTACTATTTTTAATGACCTTCACTTCTACGCTCGCACCTTTCCCAGTTTGCATGAGTGGAGATTGTGGAAAATTTTGAATATGGTTGGCGAACGGGGATACATGAGTCCCCAATATCTTCAACGCAGGAGAATGCTCATCGACCCTCTAGTTTTAAGCTCTCATGTTTTCTTGTGTCATCATTAACAAAGTTGTTAACGTTTTTATTAGCTCGCTATTGGAAATTTGTTGAGGGTCATACGTGTGTTGTGTTGGAGCTTGAACTGCATAATTTGGACCTCTTTGATAGAAATTTTGAGGCCTCAGTTGTAGCCAATTCCCTTGAGGTCGAGGTTGATATGTATTTCCTTGATATGATACCGCTCTTGGATTTGATCATTGGAAATCCATATGGTTTTGATTTCCATAAACATAAAATTGACCACGGTAGATACCTCTATTAGACACAAAGAAAATTTATTCAGGATTATTATCATACTCTTCCAACCAATGATCAACACCTCACAAATCTAACATCCACACTTAGCGTATACATTTGGCATAATAACATTCACATTAGCTTCTTTTTTCTTTCTCACGCTCGTGTTTTCTTTGAGCTTGAAGTAACTTTTCAAGGTTTGAGAAAATACAGCAAACCTATAAATATGTAAATAAAACAAATAAAAACAAGAGTAAAACCGAACAACTAATTCTACTACACTAAATAATAATACGACACCAGAAACTTGTCGTCTCCTTACTAATTTGTGATAAAATAACATATGGAATTCAAAACCTCGACAGAGATAACTACTATACATATCTCGTTGACAAATAATAAAAGTAAATATGTAAAGAGTATCAATTCCACATGAACTACAAAGGTTAATTCTTATGTAGTGTTCTTGTAAAGTGTACTTGAACAAATCGTTCAACTAAAAGATAAAGATAAAATATTTGTTTTGTTTCTGTTTTATAAAAAGTTGCAATAAAAATAATTTAATTGAATGAAAATAAACAAGGAAAAGAGATGAGAGTATAGCTCGAAAACTCACAACTAATCCCAACTAGTGTGAATTGATAATCATTCAATAGTAGGGATTTTAACTTCTTCCTAACTCCCGTCAGGTAGCGTAGAAAGTACTTCACAATATTAGGGGACTTGAGTGAGATGACCCTAACACAATGATCAGTGAATATAAGCTTCAAACCTTATTAGATATCGGGTTAGGAAAGTCTATCATTTTTAGTAACTGAATCCCTTGTCAGGGTAATAGTCCTAATTACTAAGGGTAGTCCTACACTTGGCAAGAGTACGGTCTTAATTTGAATGTCAAATACATAAGAAATCATATAATTTCAACAACCCAACTAAATTATTTAATCTCAAATTTAATAAATGTAATAAATCATACTAGGGTTCATACATAAAGCGATTATCAAGTTATAAGAATTTAATTAATAATAAAATCAATAGAATTAAAGGATAATATTAGAAGAATCATGTTTAATACAATAAACTATTACTAAATTACCTTAGGATTAATGATGGAACAATGTATAAGTTGTACAATCATTTCTTCAGTTCAAAATCTTAAACCATTAATATTTACACGCTCCTAATTTCAAGTAATATCAAGAAAAAAAAGATTTTCTCCAAAATATTCATCAATATATAGTGTGGCAACTCAAATAAGTCGGTTTCTAAATCTGGTCAACAACTGCTCTCGCTTCCCAAAAATAGTTTTTTATCCTTTAACTCCTTGATATGGGGTTGAACTTCCTTTTCAGACTTTTTATCCTCTTCTAGGGATATAATAGAATGATTTTTACACTTAATACATAAATTATGCACAAACATCACTAAAAGTAACAGTTCTCCAAAACTAGATAAGAAATGAGAAACTATCAATATATTGTAGAAAATCCCTCAACTAAGCACAATATAACCCTAAATTGATATCTCGTGACTAGATTAACATATTACATAAATGAAGACATAACACAGAAAAACAAAAGATCAAGTAAGTGAATCATATCTACTAATGTTATGTCTTGAGAAAATAGAATTTAAAGTAGACATACATCTTAACTTTTTGACTACAAATAATGAGTTTGAGCACGATGCTATAATTGAAGAATATAATAATGTGCTTGATTTGGGAGCCACACAGTTCAAAGTCATCACATATTATACCTTGACCTATGAAGCCATGAATTTTAGGATGAAACCCTACAAAGCTAAACAGAGTTTACAATTTTCAATCTCATACACATGTCGACTGATCAAAATAGTTGAGCCGAGTCATTTGATAAGTTAGCATGCATGCATTAACAAAACACGTAAATGTGTGGATTTAAACCAATTCTATGAGCCTAGTAGGTCGCTCATAGGAGTACTTGAAGTAGCTATTATCCAAATTGATCCTGATTGGATGAGTTCAATGTAAGTATATTTACAAGAAGGAACTTTAAGTAGAATTTCTCGGGAGAAGAGATTCAAGACCGTTACAAAATGTTAATTATTGCAAATAGATTGAGGAATATATGAAAAGACATAATACATTTAGTTGGGCTCAATTAAGAAAAAAAAATGGTATTGTCTTTCAAAGAAGATGTGGAATTAGAGGACAGTGAGAAACCTTCAAATTCTGAGGAGTTTATTTAGAACATCAACAAAGGAAAATATTTCTACTGATCATCATCTTTAAGTAAATATTCTTGGCACAAATCTCATCATAAAGTTGGTGAACCCTACATTCCACCTCATGAGTACACTCAGTTGATTTTTTATGAGCTCCAACAGTGAGAGATATACTTATTGGGCCTTCTTCAATTCCTTTCTCACCGTAGTTTGTCCTTCCATTAAGCTAAAAATTTCGTCATATTGAATTTTAAGGTTAGCTCGAAGGGATCTCACTTCAATGAGTTCGGCTTTAAGGGCGTCAAGAATTGATTACTTCTAGTAATTATAAGGTGTAGGAATAACACACACTCTTTTGATAGCCCTAAAGGAATCTCCATGAGAGTTATATAAATCATTGAGTTTGTTGACAGCCACATGAAAAAAGTATTCATTTCATGTAACCGTATTCTGATTATATGTTACTTGATAAAAGAAGGAGATGAAATCAGTTTAATGTCATTCTCAGAATTAGCCAATAAGTAAGATATTTTTTGAATTATTGTTTGAGTTATTAAAAGTTGATGACTACAAATATTGTAGTAGTGTAGTGTGTATTACTACCATGGATCTATTGCTACAATACTTATTTTTCCTAAAAAGCACGTGTTTCCTTTTTCTTCTATTTCTTAAAGGGGAGGTGGGTACTAGATTTTCATTAGGAAAGAGATTTTTCTTCTTTTGAGTAATAAGAATATGTAAAGAAAGTAGGATTATGATAGGTAGATTATTAATCAATGAATATATATGAATTTAGTAAATTAGATTCAATATAAGCACCTCTGAGAAAAGCATAATTTAATTATTGATATAACTCCACAAAATTGAATATATGAGTCAAGCTAATTTATTACAAGACAATAATCTGAGAATGACGATAAAGATATACTTATTCCATAACCAAGTCCAAGGACATGATACTTCATTTAAAGTCGTATATAATAGAAAATTGATCTACCATAAGAACTAAAGCTCGTTGAATTCTACTCGCCTTGGTTATTCAAAACCAATGTTGAGATTTCAATGTCGAAAATGTTTCAAAACTCGACTAGAAATAATTTACATATTTATCCTCATTGCGAATTAGATACGGTAAAGAGAAGTAATCATACTTCCAATCTTAAAAAAAGTCTCTCCTAAAACTAGAGGTAAGAAATTACTCCTTTCGATATCAGGTTACTCTTTTAAAATTTCACGACTCCATTTTTAATCCTTATCCCCTTCTTTAACTGAAAATATATGTATGCGGCAGGAATGTTGGACGAGATGCTTTTAGGTAATAATAAGGAAGGACATGCTTTCGAGCTAAGAAGCAAAAAGAGCTCATTTAGGGAATTTAATCATTTCCTTAGAAAACCTTAAACTTATTCAATGAGTATGTGGAACAATACATTTGCTATATGAATGAGAATCCAACTCAACCTATTCTCAAAGGACAACTTTCCCTCTTTTAATTGTAACTCATTATGAGAAAGAGATCGAAGAAGATGCTTCACTATCGTTTTGTCAAGAGATGGCTCTTAAGACGCTTAATAAGAATTCCCTCACAATCTTGAAGGAATCTTCTGCTCAACCATACTCCACCTCAACACTTGATCTCTCACTTTCCAGCTTATAAATGTACTTCTTATATCTCTAGAGAAATCCTATAATGCTTTATTGCTTATCGAGGCTTACTGTAAATATGTACTCCTCTAATATTGATAAATATATATGATTCTATATTTCATTACTAACTCTTTGCCTTTATTGTAGATGAAATGGGTCCGAGTTTCTTTCCAAACTAGCACTTTTCAAAGTCGATAAGGTCTTGGAAGGATAAAATAGATTTATTGAATAACATATTTCTTTCCCAATTGCTCGGTTTAGCATGAAGAGGCAATTCTAAACTCGAGTAAGCCCATGATTTAGCATTCATTGATCTTCAAAAAGAAAAGGACACCCTCTTAAATTTTTTGACAGTAATAATGTCTAATTTTAACAAAAAAAATTATAAAGTGGAAGATGGAGAGAAAAAAGCTCTTAAAGTTTAAATAAACGTTGTAAGAAATATGATGACAATATGAAAAATGAGTGAAGAGTTTGTTCACTTATATCAAGACATAAGTCCAAGGAATTCAACGATTTCAAATAGATCAATAAATCCATAGAATTTTTGAAAGAGTGGATTTTTACCATCGTTCTTGGTAATTGGATGAATTATTCAACCAACATCGAATGTTTGCCTTAACTTTACCGTTGATTCTTTCTAATGGCCTAAACCTATAGACAGGACATCTAACTCCCTACTTTCTTGTTCTAAATTAGATGACAATCAATTATTCTTTTTTTTGGTATTTATATCATAATATTCATTGAGTTTCTTATTCAGATATACAAATTATTATAGTATTTGGGATTCCCTGGGATTCTTTGGGATTCTTTGCAGGAGTCTGAGGTTTAGGAAATATAAATCATTTTATACGTATAACACAACAAAAGTTGGAGATATTTACTTCGATCTGCACCTTAAATTTTATTTATACCAAATTTTTGGCCATGGCTCTTTGTGAGATTTTAATTTTAACCTCAAGCTTCGACAATAATTTAATATTATTCATATGCTCTTAATATATAACTACAATCTTTCTATCCAAAATACTTACTCGCAAACTTGGTTTTATCAGATTATGAAGCAATGAAGAAAGAAGGAATCCTTTAATTAAATAACTTGTGGTAATTACGAGCTTCTATTCAAATAATGACATAATAGAATAATCGAGGCCATTGAGGTCTTAGACTACCAACTCGTATTTTTATTTGAACAAAAATTACGTTTTATATTTTCTTAAATCATTGTAAAGACCCAAGATTTCATTTTCCAATATTGTTTTAGTTGATTGTCAACAAGTTACTCTTTTAATACTCCACTTTTGGGAAGAATGGAAAAGAATATTTAACTATCAAAATATATGTTATCACGTATGTGAGTTTTTCTTTCTCTAAATCACCATTAATTACTTATATAATAATGAACCACATGGACATACATCTTATTGAACACTTTCCAAGATATATTATCATTATATTTTCGTTGATTATTTCAACTTTTATTTGTATCAATATCTTGTTTATAATGATTGGGTTTCTCTATTATGAGGAATATTTATGTTTTTACCTTCTCATTTATCATCTTTTAACAACTCAAACAATAATTCATAAAATGTCTTACTTCTTGGCTATTCTGAGAATGGCATTAAACTGCTTTCCTCTCCTTTTTTATCAAGTAACATATATTTAGAATAAGGTTACATGAAAGGAATAATTTTTTCTTTATCGTGGTGCTTTTTATCAAGTTATTCATGTGGTTGTCAACAAACTTAATGATTTGTATATATGTCATGGAGTTTCCATTAGGGCTATCAAAATAGTGTGTGTTTTTACCACACCTTATAATTACTTAAAGTAATCAATTCTTGACGCCATTAAGGCCAAACTCATTGAAGTGAGATCCCTTCTAGCTACCCTCAAAATTCAAGACGGCGAGATTCTTAGCTTAATGGAAGGAGAAACTACGGTGACAAAGGACTTGAAGAAGGCCCAAGAAGTATATTTCTCATTCTTGGAGATCATAAAAAAGCAACTAAGTTTACTTGTGAGGTGTAATGTAGGGTTCACCAAATTTGTGATGAGATTTGTGCCAAGAATATTTACTTAAAGTGGATGTTCACTGATAATATTTTCCTTCGTTGATGTTCTAAATGAACTCCTCAGAATTTGAAGGTTTCTCAGGGTCCTCTAATTCCACATCTTCTTTGATAAACAATACCATTTTTTATTTCTTAATTAGAACCCAACTAAATGTTATTATGTTTTTTCATATGTTCCTCAATTTATTTGCAATAATTTTCATTTTGTAAAGGTTTTGAATCTCTTCTCTCGAGACATTCTACTTAAGGTTCCTTCTTGTAAATATGCTCAGATTGAACTCATCCAGTCAGCATCAGTTTGGATAATAGCTACTTCAAGTACTCCTCTAAGTGATCTACTAAGCTCGTAGAATTGGTTTAAATCCACCCCTTTACGTGTTTTTTTATGGGATGCTAAGTTTTCAAATGACTCGGCTCAACTATTTTGATTAGTCGACATGTGTATGAGATTGAAAATTGTAAACTCTGCTTAGCTTGGTAGGGTTTCATCCTAGAATTTATGGCTTTGTAGGTCAAGGTATAATATGTGATGACTTTGAACTGTGTGGCTCCCAAATTAAGCACCTTTTTAGATTCTTCAATTATAGCAGCATGCTCAAACTCAATATTTGTAGTAAAAAAGTTAAGATGTATGTCTACTTTAAATTCAACATCAATAACTATACCATATTATAATCTATTACTAATTAATGTAGAAATAACTAAGTGTCTTTAATCATTTAAAACTTATTATATTAATTATAGATAATTATTTAGATCTAATAAAAAAATGACAATTTGATTATAAAAGTTATGGTGGGTATATGAATAGTGATTATGGTAGAAATATAATTCTTATGAAACATATTGAATTTAAATTGTATGTCACTTAATAATAAAATTATACATATTTCATATATGAAATCAGAATAAAACAATATCTTACTAAATATGGTAGAAACTTATATTGAATCTAATTTACTAAATTCATATATATTCATTGATTAATAGTCTACCTATTATAATCCTACTTTCTTTACATATTTTTATTACTCAAAATTAAAAAATAAACTATTTCCTAATGAAAATCTATTACCCCCTCCCCTTTAAGGAATAAAAGAAAAAGGAAACACATGTTTTTCAAGAAAAACAAGTATTGTAGCAATAGATCCATGGTAGTAATGCACACTAGTCTTTTATAGAATAATTTAGGAGCTATTGCAATTAAGTCTTGGTAAGCTATAACTTTTAAATAATTTATTAGTCCTCCATTTGAGTTTTGTTATTTTATTACAAGTTTGATATTGTAATTATATTTGTTGCCTATAATTAAAATTATTTATGGGTTTTAGAATTATTGAAATAAAATTTAGATATTTTAATATCTATAGTGATTCTAGAATCGATAAATGTAAAATTTAGTATATTTTGATCTCTAATCTAGTGGTATTGTATTAACAAAATTGTAATCAAATAATTTATTCAAAAATTTGATGTTTAATAAAAGTTTCAAAATTTGAAAGTGATAATAAAGAAGAAAAATAATTATTATTAATTGTTGATAATTTATATTTCATCAAGGTAATATACTCTGTAGTATAATAAAGATATAGTGAGTTTACAAAGTCATTTCTAGTAATTGATAAATCAAAAATCTTAACTTATTATTTTTTCTTTACTCGTAATCATTAATCATTTGTATGTTTATAATGATGTAAGCATTATTATATATTCATACAAAGGTTGTGTTCATGATGCATGGAAACACATTATTTGTGACACTTTTTTAGATTTAGGTGATGTCAACACTGTAAAATATAGTTTATACCGCTTCATTTTCTATAGATGAAGAAAAAATATAGTTTTATCAAATGCCTCTTGATAAGAATTGGGAAATATGTGTAATATGTGCAAACACGTCTTCCTTAAGCGTCCATAATTATAATATTTCATACGTTATCCGACCAACAAGAAATATTTGAAAAGTAAAGTAATTTATTCACTTCTTTTTAGATAATAAACTAATAGTAAAATAATATATTCTTACTAGTCATTTTATAATATTGATATATCACTTTAACCTAATGTAACGCATTGGTAAGAGAGAATATTTTAACATTTTTTGGTTTAACAATTGTAAAAAAGGTTTTAAATGTTTCCACTGAACATACATCATTGGTTAAAGTGATTATATATTAAAATATTTCTTTATAAATCATCTCATACCAATAATTTAGTATGGTTACAAATAAATTTGTTGCATAAATCCATCGTCGAATCTTTGTTTTCAATCTTTTCTGCTCAATCTTGTAAATATCTCCTATTCTTAGAGTATACAAACTTTATTTAATTTCTTATAATATCACCATAAAAAATTTACCTAAACCGACTATTGATCTGTAAAAATTAATCACTTTAAATGAAAACATTATTAAAAATACATGGTCACGGAAATAAATAAAATCTAGTGTACAATTCCAATAAAGGACGGTCAAGATAGTTAATAACACACCACATCAGAATCAGCATCAAACATATGTAACCGCAAACAAACTAAAACAACATCAATCTTTTTCTTTCAGAGATCCTGCACCTCCATTGTCCACATGTTTCTTTTCCTTGTTCAACTTTGTCTCATCTTTTTTGTCAGAACGCTCAACCTCATCATGAGGAGCATCAGGTATGTCCTAAAATATATAAAATATAAAGATCATTATGAAAACAGTATATATAGCACACCCTATGAGGTTGAGCGGTGGTGGTATTCACAACTGATGCTCCGCCTAAACTGTCTGGTATAAATGGAGACCCTCCAATTATGCAAGAAAATATACCTACACAACATTTAACATAAAGAATAATAGAAGTTATTTAACAAGTAAATGAATAGCAGATTATGAATAATAATAGAGACATTAAGGTTGTAATATTGAGATGTGAATTGAATCTAATAATGAATGTACTTTCTTTTAAAAAAATAACCTCAATAGTTTGTATAGACAAGTCAATTTAAAAATATTGAGTTTGTGTTCCAGTTATGACGTGAAGCTCTACATGGTAGAAAATATTAAAACATTAGCCGTTAGTTGGAATTTTAGGAAGAAAAATTCTAATGTATTGGAAAAAACATACATGTACGCGTGTACTCTAGTAAGAGTGGGATTTTTTAACTAATACAGAGTTATGTTGAAAATCATATTCCCATAATAGACATTGGGGGAAGAGATAGATATGGACGCTTCCACGTGCGCTATAGTTATTCGTCTTATAATTCAATTGTTTATTTAATGTAGATCCATTGTCTAAATTTTCAGAATAAGGGTTTCATGGATATTTGAAGGATATATATAGGAAACGAGGTCGGGGAATCAACTTAACATACGTATTTATTAACATTTATATAATTGAATTTTTAAATCTTTATATTAATTGGTACTCTCATTCTCTCTGTCTCTCTCTCATTATATATATATGTATATTTGTCAAACCGAGTTTAATGCTCTAATTTGGATAATATTTTCAACAAATAATTTCAAACCAAAATTTCATTATGTCCATAGAGTTTCGGTACCCATTATTTCATGATTCATCCATGGTTTATTTCATGGTACTATGTACATATACATGATATGTCCTAAAAAATTATAGTCTTATTCTAATATAAAAGGAAAATATAATTAAATAGGAAACGATAATAGTCTAGAATCTATATTTTTTTATAATATTAAAATACAATATGAGTTTTAATTGTTTTTTAGGTATACATATATTTATAAAATCTTGAAAAATTTAATGTAAATTTGTAAAAAAAAATAGGTACATGAGATAAGAAATTATCATATTATATCTTTAACTATCAAGGTAATATTGCAAGATTAGGATAGCCTTTACTTAACAAAGTAATACAAATGTAGTCACATATGAAAAATACACCTAGTTTAAAAATTCCAAATGAAAGACAAGCATGGACATATATAGAGATATAATTACCCGATCTTAAGGTAGGATGACCATCAACAATTTTGGCCAAGAGATCACTGTGACCAAAGAACTTGGAAAGGAATTTTGTTGCGTTTGATTGAGCTTGTTGAGTGTTGATCTATTCCAATGAAGGATACATAAGTTACTATACATAAATTGTTGAGTAAAATTGGAGAAAGAAATTCTTGAATACACAAGGTGTATGCAAGCTTAAACGATCATTAAATAAATTATAGTTTTGGACAGTAAGTAAAAAAAAGAAAAACAATAAAGTATTAATACAGTATATAATAATCAAATTACCATATTTCGAAAAGTCTTTCCAACATACAAAATGAAATCATATGCAAGAAACACATAGAAGGATGATCTATAAGTAAAAATAATCTCAATTTTATTTGTGGTATATTGTGGGATATTGATATATACTTATTTAGAATTACTTGGACAATTAACTCTTGGGGTAATCTTGCAACAATTAGCCAACTCTATAAGAATAAATATATTCATCTTTTCATGTCATTTGTACAACACTAATGTAAAATATTTCACCCACTACTGCAAGTATATACAAACTTGACCATCATGTTTGCCAGTTTTGCAAACTAACATTGTAATATTTTTTATTCAATTAAATATGCATATCATAATATAATTCTATATTTTTTATTCAATTAAAGATGCAAATCATAATATAATTATCTATTTGTTTACTACTAAAAACCAATCATCATTTGTCTCTATTTTTAGATAATAATACTGTAACTTACTACTAATTGTCTAATTTTTTGACAGTATGGCTAACTCAATGTCATTGTTTTTTGCAGTTATACCTAGCAATCCTTTGTTAAATACCATTAATGGAAAAGATAAAGTCTCCTAGTTAAAGAAAAGTTGAGTAATAAGCACCAAAGTTATTATCAGAGAGTGAAAATCTTAGGAATAAGAGAAATTGAGAACTAAGAGGTCAATGTTGTTTTGTAAGGGTAACCATTGAGTGATGAAAATAATTTTTTCTTAGATTCTAAGCAAGTTCATAAGAAACATGGAATTCTATTTATTGTTAGAATTTTGAGTTTAGTGTTTAACATTTAGTATATAGGGTTTATAGGTTAGAAGTTAGAGTTTAGGGTTTAGGGTTTAACGTGTAAAAAACAATCATCAAGTTGTGAAAATTTATCCAAATAAAATAACTCTAGAAGAGTGTGCAATCAAAACTTTTTAATTAATTGTTTTGAAAAAATATCTTCATGGTGAAGGAAAAGTGAATGTCCCTAAGAGAAACGATTAAACATCATATGTCTTTATTTTCAAAAAATTTGTATCATACAACTTTCATTAGTGGTATATATATTATACCAACGCGTCAATCTAATACTTTATATTTGTGAAAAATGTAAATATTCTATTTGCTCCTTCAATACTATGCACAATAATGACTAAGAATTAATGAATTCATTTAGAAGATATATATTACAATTAGAAAATAGTCACCTAATTTATAGATATATTTTTAAAAATAAATTAATAGATAGGTACGTGTGATGATAGATTATTTCTACTTCAAATTCATATATTATACTTAAAGTGAGCATCAAATAACATAATAAATGTAAAATGTTTAATGTCTATTGAAAGAAGTATGGTATAGAATAATCATTAATCAAGTTTTAAGAACCAAAATTAACAAAAATAATAAATATGCCAAGATGATTTTATCACATGCTAAATCCATTGTCAAGATATTACAAAGGTAACTATTAAAGTGCTCACAATGTTTTCTTATAATTTACCTTCTTCAAGGAAAAATATACGATCAAAATATTTGATATATAGATATAAAGCATATATCAAACTTTGACTATCAAATAAAACATAATTAAATTTTGAGAATGTTCTAGTACTTAAAATGATTTTATCTTGGAACTTTATTATTATTCATCAATATGACATATAATAAATTAGATATACGAATAAATATAATTTCATACATATACTTATATCATTAGTAAAGATATGTGTAAAGCAAGTAAAAATACCAAACTTTTTTGTTGATACAAAGAAACAAACATAAATATTTTAACTCTAGCAAAAATTATATCCAAAATTTTAATTATTTTTTCAACGATTTTACCTATTTTAATATTTATTGATACATGCATAGTACAAAAAATAATTAAATAAATTGTCCCTCAAATAAGAAGGACATTTTAGAATATGTAATGCAAATAAAAAAAAATTATTTCTATAATATAAGATATTACCAAACATTTTTTTAAAGTTTTAAAGAAATATAAAGAGATATAATTAAATAAAAATCATATATTATTAAATTATGAGAATTAAATATAGATGTTTACCTATTGAAATGTCATGAACATGGATCAATATCTTCTCTTGTTGAGTATATTCAATATTTGAAAGCATCTTAACTTGTCTTACCTATGAATAAATTAACATAAGTATATCAAAAAAATAAAATCATAACCATACTTTATTAATTTATTTAATTCAAGATCTAGTAAATGTTATATTTATGATTTTTCGTACTTACAAAGTTAAGTATATCATGTGTTCAATTTCAATATTTGTTAAAAAAAGATTTTTTATTTGTTATATTTAAAAAGTAAAAAATATTTTCAAATAATATTATTTTAATACGAGGTATTTGAAATGTACTATAAAGAGGTAAAATTATACTCAATTGTATATATAAAAAATAAATAAAAATAATATAATAAAAATTAAATAAATATTAAAATATTCAAGTATTAATAAAAATTACAATAAACTCACTAAATCTTCTATTACTCAAAAGCCATTAAAAAATTATATTTTTAAATTATAACTTATTAAGAAATCAAGCAAATATACACATAAGTCTTATCACATAATCAACCATATCAAAAGATATATAATTTGTATTACCTGTAGAATAATTAGAGTTAGTACTGTTTGGAAAGTTTGAATCCAAGAAAGATATAGATTCCATTGAGCAAAAGTATTTGCATCAGAAGAAATATATGAATCCACCAATAAAAAGTGTTTGAATATTGATAAAATGGGTAAAAAATTATTTTTAATGTTTAAAGAAGCTGATAAATTAAGAAAGTGTTTGTGAATATTGTCTAAGAAAACATATGAAATCAAAAAATAAAAGAGGATAGAAAGACGATGATGAAGACAATGCTTGTCTAATGATATATATGATTATATGATTCTACTTGCTTGAACCCTCATATATGATAAGAGAGGCGGCCAAAAATTAAGAGACAAACTGTTGAAATTTTTTAGGGTTAAAAGTGAAGTGATTTTGTACCCTTATATATTATATATTTTATTTTCTAAAAGTTAACAAGTGGGCTAATTAGTGGGCTTTATTCCACACTCCTTTCCTTATGGGTTAATATCCATGTATTGTACTTTAGAATAATTTTAACAAGTAAAGTAAATATAAATCTTTAATTTTTTTACTATTATAATTTAATTTAACATGTATATAAATGATTATAGATGATATAGGCAAACAAAATAAATATATCACTTTCTTTTAACTATTATAATTTGATATTACATTTTTTTGTTAAGAGTTTTCTAATTTTAATATTGTTTTATTTTTTATGTGACTTTCAATAACGCATTAGTAATTTTATTTTCAAAAAATTAAAACATATGATTAATTATTAATAATATAAAATTTATATACTGAGAGTGTACTTAAGAAAATAATTATAACATTCTAAATGAACTAATACAATAGTGTAGAGTAAATATGTTTGCCTCAACTGAAGTTAAATGAAAATTATCTCTAAATTTTTGGGTTTGTTATTATGAAGAGAGCATGTCAGATTATTATGAGTTAATGAATTTAGTATGAGAACACATTAAAATAATGTTAACCTATTTCTTTATTTTATCTTTTGATTCTGATCTAAATCACCACAATGGGTAAAAAAATGGCTTACATAATATTTGTATTTCATAATATTTTATTAATCAATTCTGGTATCATACTGTACATTCTACATAGTTTGTTTCGAAAGAGATAATGTCAAAAAACTCATTTATTGTTTATATGATAATATTAAACAGGTATAACGGATCCTCAAGCATATTGTCAAGGCCCCGGGTAGTTGCTAACTCATTTATTATGTTGTAAATCACTACATTTTGTGACTAGTTACATCTATTTATTTGGATATCAAGGAAACCTCATGGACCACATGACTTGAGAAGAATGTGTTATGTGATACTAAAAACTAGTGATGCCTTTAGTGAAGATAGTTTGACTCTTGACAAACACTTTATGTCATGACAAATGTACCTTTACCACTACATTTGGTAAGTTATTTTTTAAAGGGTGAATGCCCAATAACCACCTGCCACCTTAGTCACTTGCCCATAAAAGGCACTTAAGGTAAATATACCTTAATGCCCTTAGCCCAATAACCACCTGCCACCTTAGCCACTTGCCCATAAAAGGCACTTAAGGTAAATATACCTTAATGCTTACTGCTGTCTACTGCTGCTGCCAAGGGCGAGTAGTGGACTTGTGCAAGTACAATTTTTGTCAAGGGCGAGTAATGGGAGTGTTTCCCACAACTCGTGCAAATACACTTTTGTACTGTATGGGCTAATGTTGAGTAATGGGAGTGTTTCCCACAACTCGTGCAAGTACACTTTTGTACTGTATGGACTAATGTTGAGTAATGGGAGTGTTTCCCACAACTCGTGCAAGTACACTTTTGTACTGTATGGACTAATGTTGAGTAATGGGAGTGTTTCCCACAACTCGTGCAAGTACATTTTTGTACTTGTGGACTAAATGTTGAGTTCTGGGATAGATTCCCATTACTCAGAACTCGGAAAAGGCTAAGCAAGTTCACTTTTGTACTTGTGGACTAAATGTTGAGTTCTGGGATAGATTCCCATTACTCAGAACTCGGATTGTACTTGTGCAAGCCCACTTTTGTACTTGTGCAAGTGCACTTTTGGACTTGTGGAAAATGTTGAGTACTGGGATAAATTCCCAGAACTCAGAAAACGCTAAGCAAGTACATTTTTGTACTTGCGGACTAAATATTGAGTTCTGGGAGAGATTCCCATTACTCATTTGAATTGTTTTTTTCTTCTAGTTTTTCAACGTTAATCAATCAACTTATTCTATACAAACTTTCGCACAATTCAATCATAATTTCTTACTTTCCCAATACTCAAATATCATGTTTCAGTGGAGATGTCAATCTATCTTTGAATACAGCAAATGAATTTGATAAAAAGAAATAATGTAGGGACCAAAATGCAAATTGTTTCTTCTACATAAAAATTAGTTAGATTACAGCTATATCTAGTTAGACATGATTGTATATAAACTAATTTTGTACATTGTAACTATAACAAGAAATAAAACATCTCTTCTTCCTCTCTTATTCATTCTTCTTCTTATTCTTCTCTCTGTTTCTTTATTTTTCTTGCTAAATTCGTTATTAATGGGTGCTCTCATAATTCACAGTGTTTGTGTATATGCTGATGATTTAAACGAAAGAGAGAGAGCGGCTATCATAGTTATTTGTTTATGAACTCGTGGAGAGAGAGAGAGCGGCGGCGGTAGAAAGGGGTAGGATAGGAAAAAAATTAAAAGAGGTGCCTTTTATGGGCAAAAGGAGAGCGACAGGGGTGAGGGGGCATTAAATTTGATTTGAGGTGTTTCTTGGGCATTAATCTTTTTTTAAATGCATGAATTTCCATTTGAACGCATAAGAATGTCTAAAGAATATTCTAACTATTTTGGCAGACATGATATCCACCATTTATAATTATACAAAACTCCTCTATATATAATAAGATTACGAACCTCTTTTGATGTAAAACTAGGGAAACATATACAATATTATATACTCAAAACTTCAATAAAGCTTTGATCACGTCAGTATAAGTTTTAAGATTGTCATGACATAATTTTATTCATGTCAAAATGACCTACATAACCATGTGGTATGTACAATAAATAGTACAATATACATGACGCTCTATGTCAAGGAAACCACACACACTTAATAATAATTAATATTAAATCATATTTACTCAACAATACTTAGAAAGTTTTCCATCCAACTTAGTCATTCTAGTTGTTCCAAAATGGATTCTAATATAACATTTATCAACTTCAATGTCATAATACTATTTAATAAAATTCTATTTGTTATGCTAACACTTGTTCATGTGTTATTGCAATAATACGCCATGTAAAAGGGTTTTTCTAATAATTCAATTTGAGATCGCCCTCTATGGTATTTTTTATACATATTTTTTATGCATTATCACTTCTCTTTCATTACTATCCATATACATAATAGATTAATCTAACAAGATAAAATTAAAACTAAACTTAAGCCCACATATTATATTTAAGGATGTGTAGTAATTTGCAATAAAAATCGTAACCATTAGCAAATAGGTGATTTTTTTAACGTGCTACAGACATTGTATTGTAATTTAAAAACTACATATATGGATAATATTATATAATCTACCATGAAATTGCAACAGTTTGTCTGGAAAAAGTAAGGCTCCAATTGGAACTAAATACGACTTTAAAGTCAAATAGATTATTATGATAGAACCTCCAAATAGAAGATGGAGATGAAACGCTGTATGATATGGTTAATATATCGTGGGGTAAAATATAGATATGAATTAGTAACAAAAAATCTTTAATAAGCTAAAAGACACTATACCTAAACAATATCAATAATTTATATTATTTATTAAATTTGTGAGTAGTTATTTAGTAAATACCCATATGTTGAAATTACCAACTAGTCCCAATGATTAATTATATTGTCCTACTGAGGCCTTAAACTTCCTCCTTTTAATATGAAGTGTTGTTTATGACTTTTTTGGTTGTTCGAGTCTTAACCGCTTCCATGATCTAAACTAACATTATATGTTCCTTAAAAACCGCGCTTGGACGAGTTATAATTGATTAAACAAATTCAACTAAATATAAGTTATAAAATTAGATATGTTTTTTTAGTGAGTGAAAGGGTTATATGGTTGATGATGTCATAATAAGAAATTAATTATGCAGAAAATAAGTTGCAAAACTGAGAAACATGATCTTCATCAACATAAGTTGGCGTTAATTAGTAGAATAGTTACAATAAGAATGTGTAAGAGTGATTTTATTAGTAGATATATCTTTTATTTCATAGGGGAGTCGTCAAGCCATATACTAATGTTATTTATACAACTTCTTAGAGTGTGTGTGTACAACTTTGTCATATAATATACTAGTACTACTTGTAATCATGTGTGTGGACAATGGATGACGTGCTTTACATCGTGGACCATGTTCAAGTAGCATCGTTTTTTCCATCATATTTTGGTTTTGCCTATTGAAAATTCTTTACGTTGGGTTGGTTTCTTGAGTTTTAGATCATTCAAGCTCATAAAGTTGTTTACTTCCTTCATCGAAACATTAAAAAACCCTTTAAATCCGGAGACCTCCTTTGTAAAGGGTGTCAGGTTTTAGTTGTCTCTTAATGGGTTTCACCTTAGGTTGACCTTTTAAGTTTTTTGGCCCTTATAATATCTTTTCACGTAATTATTATGTGCACATGATGTCCTTTTTATATTTATTTGGATATTATCGAGTAAATAAATTCATTTCTTTGAAAAACATATTGTATTTTACACAACAAACTTTTCTTTTCCTACTAATTATTTATTATAGTTGAGTGTGTGCGTCTATTTATTTTGCAAGGGATTCATCAATATTTGTTATTAGTGATTGTGTCATTCATTACATCAAGCCCGTAAATGAACTTTCTTTCGTCCTTTGGTTTTCTTCATCCCTTAAATATACCTTCACATAGTTATACTTTTTTCATAACCATCTCAATTCAACCTAATCTTACATCATGGGATTCAAATAAATTCCTTATTTGATTTAACTCTTTCATGACACTTCTACTTACTATAATCCTTATCATCGAGCTTTTCATAATTATTTTATTAAATTTAATGCTTTTTCCATGTCATATGCGGCACTCGCCTAAGCGATATAGATGTCATGCATAAAATCTGGACCCCAAATTCAATCAGAGGTGATGATATATGAGGTAAATGAAGAGGTTTTTAAATATATTGGCTTACTTCATGATAAATTATGTAAATATCATATTATACATTAGCTTCTCTTCTTTGCCCGGAATCACACTCGGTTACCGAACAAGGCATGTGATCATAGTAAGTTATTTCAAACTAAAAAACGAAGTAGGAGAGATTGAAAATTGCATCACCTCCTCAAAGATCACTTGTGCCACATCCACTTCTTCTCCCATTAAAATACAATTCAACAAGATTGCGTTCTTCTTCGTTACCTTCGAGTTTCTCAGGTTTCCAAAGACATTCGCTATAAAGAAATGGTGCCAAACTATTGTATATGCTTGGAGATATTTGTAAGGCCAAGGTGCCTTAAATTCTCCCTATTTGCTTGCACTTTCTCCTTATCTAATACATTCTCAAATAGTAGGTTCCAATAGAAAGTATTGATATTTCCCACCGCTTCTCTATACTTACATGGTCCAACCAATTTCATAAACCGGAAGTGGTTTCGAATTTCTTTAACTGTGAAAGGAACTAACTCGCCTCTAACTAGAACACAGCCATTACTATTTCGGCAAAAGAGGCCTAAATAGAAATCAGAAACTAACATGGCCTTGGAAGCTTCATTGATCTTAGTAACTGGATACTCTATTTGTAAAGGTTGTGGTATCTTTTTATTAAAGTTGACATCGTTAGTATTTTTGAATTTACCATAGCTAGCTTTTCTTTACTTTCTGAACCTGCTTTACCCTTCAAATTGGTACTTGAACTTTTCTCAATTGGTTTCTTCTCACTAGGACCCAACACCTTATTTTGATTCTTCTTCTCCCTGACAGTAGATATTGCTTCTTTTCTTTTCGTCATCACAATTGACCTCCAACTCAAAGCTTTAACCACTCTTGAAATTTGAAACTCTCGATAATAGGCTGTCTACGCTTTATTTGGGTTAGGAGAGGTGTTATGAAGATGATTCTCTATATGGGTAGGACAAATTCTTCTTTGATTTGTGTGGATCTAAGAAATATTTGGATGAATTTTGAAAATTTAGGCTTTTGATTCTTGGATTCAAAGTAATTTGATATGATATGGGTGGTTTAATTTTCTCTATAATGATGTGGAGAAACGCTTGGATGTGTTTTTATGGTGATTGGGTAGTGTTTTGATGTTTGGTGAAGGTTTGATGAAGCTTTAATGGAGTTAGGAGAGGTTTGGGGAAGAAAAAGAGGCTTAAGGACTGAAAATTTCGTGTAGAAAGTAACCTCTTCTTTTAAATTCCCGTAATATAACTCTTCTTTTTGGATCAGTCGGCGCCGTGCGGTGCACCGGAATGGGTTGCGGTGTACCGGACTGAGGGTTTGAAAACCGTATTCGCGAGTTGTCAATACGGTTTTGGATAGCTAGTATTTTTCCTCTCGTAATTGTACCTTAGTGGAAAACCGTCGCCATGGTTTTTGTTGGTGCGGTACACAGAAGGTTGGTGAGGTACACTAGAAGGTTGGTGCGGTGCACCGGACCTATCTGCTGTTCATACCGTATTCGCGCTACGCGATACAGTTTTTACCTCTTCTCCTCGACAAAATACTGTCGCAAGAACCGTCTCCATGGTTTTTTGGACCTGCGGTGTACCAGACTTCTCCTGCGGTATACCACAGGTGTGGTCTGATTTTCGCCGAATTTTCGTTTTCTTCTCCTAACTCGATTTATTAAGTATCTGAACATCAAAAACACTCATACCTTTCTGAATAATGAAATATCAACTAAAAACAACTAAACAAAACAAGAATTAAAAACATAAAAAAATAAAAAATTGCGGGTTGTCTCCTGTACAACACTTTTATTTAACGTCTTTCAAAGTTAGACGCGTTACCTCTATCAAGATTTGCGAATATAGCCTCCCCATCAACGAGCAAGGCTATGAACTTCCACTAATCTCCATCTAGTGCCCCTCTTGGGCCTAATCTCTATCACCTTACCTGAAACAACTTCAGTGACTCCAAATGGTTCCATCCACGAGTCTTTGTGACCTCGTGGCCTATTCTCTGGTTTGTGGGCTTTCCATAGAACTTCGTGGCCGACCCCAAACTCAATCTTTGGCTCAGTATCCATAAGCTTTGCGTGGATTTCTTTAGGGAGTTTGTGATATGAAAGGCTATGGATGATAGGAACGGTGGAATCTGTCTTCATTGGTTTCTTTCCCCAGACATAGAATGTCTCGGATATATTCTTAGCATAAAGGGTAACTGTCCTTTCCTGGAAATTGATTATGATTGGAACCTGCTTATCTGCATCGAAATCAAGTATAACAAAGTCAGTAGGGATGGTGATATTACCTGATCGGACGTGAATGTCCTCCACTGTTCCCCATTTCTTGGCAACTGAGTTGTCAACAAACTGTAACTTCAGTGGAGCTTTTTCTGACTCCTGAAGTCCATGTCTATCGAACACGGACTTTGTCATAAGATTCACACCTGAACCCATATCACACATAGCGTTCACTTTGAGCGTACCATTTATCTGAATAGGAAGATTAAATCTTCCTTGATCTTTGAGTTTCAATGGTAACTCTTTTTCAAATTTTCTCGAGACTCTCTCAGTATGAGCCAAAGTCTCTTTCCTAGTTCTACACCCGCTTCTTTCTCTGGGATGACTTGCTTAAATACTTGTTACGGTGTAGGCCATTTCTTTTCAACCTCAAGCATCTAGGCGTTGATATATTTAGGAGTATATGCCTCTACAAATGTCTTGAGTTCAATGTCAACCTTCAGATTTATAACAGGAATAGTTGGTGACACTGTTTGAACAACTGGTGGTGATTCCACCTTCTTTTCTTGCACAACAGGTGCAGCTTCAACTTTTAGTTGTTTTGAGGCTTCCTCCTCCTTCTCTTTAGCTCTATCAGCTTGTAACTCCATAACCAATCTAATCTCTTCCCACATATCTCTCAGGAGCTGTATGAATTCGGATTTTTCTAAATTTTATCCTCATCTTCAGAGCCGTTAGAGCCCATGTGGATAGACTTGGTTGGTTCTTTTTCAGTTACAAGAACTTCCACAACACTTTTTGCCGCATACTGTACCTCCTTATTCTCTCCGTTTTCAAGGCGAATAGCCTTACAAGCTTTGAACCCAACATTGACATCACCTCCTTCGATAACCTTCAATTCGTTTGCTTCCATAATATTAGTAAGAACATTATTCATTTGTTCTACTTGCGTACCTAAAATCTAAATTGAAGCTTCTTGTTCTCTTAACTTCTCGTTCTGTGAATGCATATTAGTGGTCATAAGATCAATTAAATTCTTCAATTGTTGATCACCCACAATTCCTTTTCGAGGATATTGTGGTAAATTCTTCTGAGCTAAAGCATTGGTATATGCATTATTAACAGGTTGTTGAGGAGGAGCAGGTCGATTATAATTTTGATTTCCCTGATATGAAGCTTGACCTCTTGGTTGAAAATAGTTATTCGGGGATGAGGTTGATAACGACCTGGATTAGCGGCCCCCTGTGGATTTGAATACTGGATACCCGGATGATTCCTGTTACCAAATCGATAATTTCCTCTGTTGGATATGAAACAAACAGATGCTAAATTTCCTTCGCACTCTTACCATGTATGATTTGTGACCCCACACTGTTGACAACCTTTTGCTTTTTGCATTACATTTGATGTGGCTAAGTTCTTCTGTATCTGAAGCTTGGTCACTTTCATTTGTTTCTCTAATACGGAAAATTGAGCTGAGTTCACAGTTTTTGCATCTAATCGAAGCATATCTCTGGTATTTGTAACAGAAGCTCGCGAAAGTGGCCAACTCCTTTATGTTTCTGTAATGTTTTCCATACCTTTGGCGGCTTCTACAGGATTCATGGACACAAAATTTCCCTTTCCAAGGTTATCTACCCTCAGTCTACTTTCGAAATTGATACCCTAATAAAATATAGCTAATTTCGAAGACATGGTGTAACCGTGGAGTGGACATCGAGCTAACTTTTGTTGAAACCTTGTCCATGCGTCTCCTACTTCTTTTCCATTCTCTTGACAAACCTTAGCAAGCTCGCTCCGATCTTTGAGTCTCATACTCTTCGGATAAACGGTTAAAGAATGCGGCTTGAAGTTCTGCCCAAGTAGTAACTGTACCTGGTGATTGTCTATCTAGCAAATCACCAGCTTTGTCGGTCAAAAGGAACGAAAACATGTGACAATACAGTTGCTCGTGTGTAATGCCTGGAGTAACATAGGCATAATAAATCTGCATGAACTTCGGAATCGCTCTTACCATATCTTGAACTGCTGCACCACTATAGAGTCTGAAATTCTGGAATTGACCCAGCATGCCTGGATCGGGCCTGAACTTGATATTCTGGAGCTTTGGATGACGATAACCTAATGGTTGAACTCGAAAAGGTGCTCCCAAGCTTGGGAGATCTTGTTCAATTTTGTTGTTGTTTCTGTTATCACCTATTAGTGGTCGTGGAGGAGGTCCTAAAGAACCAAGTGGTGGATCCAATAGTGGTGGATCTATTTCTTCTTGATCTTCTGGCATAACTCTTCTTCGGTTTCTCTCTTCTCTGATACGTTTATTATAAGCTCCGAAGCTCCTTTTGGGCTCCTCAAGAGGAGGCGAAGGACGCACTACTAAAATCTGAAAAGGACTAAAACATACCAACAACCGTAAATCTGGAAAAATAAAAATAAAAACAGGAAAATAAAACTTAACTAAAAACTACTACTACCAAAAATAAATAACCCACACGCTAACGAGACACAAGTCCCCGGCAGCGGCGCCAAAAACTTGGTGTCTCCTAGGGTGTGATAAAAATATGATAAATAAATAAGGAAAACAATGCAATAATCACATTTGAATTACACAGCACTGCAAGTATTACCAGACGTATGCAAGTTTTAATGATAAGAAGATTCGTTCTCAGGGACTTAGTGTGTTATATGAATGGGTAAACAATTCGGAGTAGCACTTAATAATCAAAAGACAGAAAATAAATATAATTGATTGAGAGATGAGATTGACAAATAAATAAATTAAAAGAAAAATAATTAAATATGAGAGAAATAAGATGAGAGAATACAGTTTAGGTTTTGCTAGTATGCACAAATCTTTCTAATTCTTTCTATAAGTTCAGTTTATAAGGGTGATTATAGCTCTTAGATAAGTATACAAGATTCTAAATTCCTCCTATCCGCGGAGAGTGAACTAGGGTGGCGACCTTACAATCACGAGGGGGCTCAAATAGGGTGTTCCTGCGCTACTAGGTTCCTAGATGAGACTGACCTACTAATGATGATTGGTGATTAAAATAAACCCTAATGACTATCTAGTTAGACAAATCTTGTCAGGATTAATTCTGTACACTAGACGTTTATGTGGTGTTTCAATAATTAGACGCCACTTCCGGGTGACCATCTAACTACTATTAGCAAAGCCCTAAATTGATCAAGTTTAAGACAGACAATAAATCAAAGCACATAAATCAAATATATAATTAAGCAGCTAGAATCAATTTAAAACATATAATTCCAAAAGAAACTTAGATAGAGAGAAAATAGAATTTATAGATTATACATAATGCAAAACCCAAGCTATGGGGAAAGTAGTTCATACCTGAAGGAAATAAACTAAAATAAAGATACATGATTGTCATCTTGCTCTCTTGAATACTCTAATGAAAAATAAAACTTAAGAACTAGTTGTGGGAGGCAAGGATGACCTTACAAAGGTTAAATGGTGTATTTATAGGGGTTTAGAAGACCTAATTCATTTTCTTGGTACTGGAAGACAAGTAACTTGGACTCCTAGCCCAACTCAAATTCGTAACCCTATAATATAGAAAAGGTAATAATCGGCTGTTTTGTTTTGACCGTAACTTATTCGTTTCAACTTCGATTGACGCATTCTTATATCAAAACTGATCATCTCGGAAAGCTATATACTTTTAATTTGGACCATTATTCCAAATTCCAAGCCAATCTTGAGTTATGATTACTTTAATGGACGTGGCTGCTGGAATTCAGATTTACTTGGCAAGTTTATTTTTCCATACTCATCTTTTCTTTATTTTATCTCCTATTTCCATGCATATCTTTTTTCCTTTATATCTTTAGACTTGATTTGGAATCTAATTAATTACTATATATCTTTAAAGCTTCATACTAAATAAATTAATTAAACCAAATATGCTCTAAAAATAATAAATCATTAAATCAAGACAAGAAATAGGAAAAAGTAATAATACAAGTGAAAATCGACTAGGAGACTTCCAAAAACACATAAAATGATGTCTCCAAATAAGATTAAATCATCACAAATAGGGAGACATCACTAGACTAACCTATTACATAAATGAATACATCACACAGACAAACTAAAGATCAAGGAAATGAATCATATTTAGTAATCTTATGTCCCGAGAAAATGGAATTTAAAGTAGACATACATCTTAACTTTTTTACTACAAATATTGAGTTTGAGCATGACGCTATAATTGAAGAATCTAAAAAGGTTCTTGATTTGGGAGCCACACATTTCAAAGTCATCACATATTATACCTTGACCTACGAAGCCATGAATTCTAGGATGAACCCCTACGAAGCTAAGCAGAGTTTACAATTTTCATTCTCATACACATGTCGACTAATCAAAATAGTTGACCCGAGTTGTTTGAAAACTTAGCATCCCATAACAAAACACGCAAAGGGGTGAATTTAAACCAATTCTACGAGCCTAGTAGATCACTTAGAGGAGTACTTGAAGTAGCTATTATCCAAATTGATCCTGACTAGATGAGTTCAATCTGAGCATATTTACAAGAAGGAGCCTTAAGTAGAATGTCTCGGGAGAAGAGATTCAAAACCTTTACAAAATGTAAATTATTGCAAATAGATTGAGGAACATATGAAAAAACATAATAACATTTAGTTGGGTTCTAATTAAGAAATAAAAAATGGTATTGTTTATCAAAGAAGATGTGGAATTAGAGGACCCTGAGAAACCTTCCAATTCTAAGGAGTTCATTTAGAACATCAACAAAGGAAAATATTTTCAGTGAACATCCACTTTAAGTAAATATTCTTGGCACAAATATCATAAAAAAGTTGGTGAACCCTACATTACACCTCATAAGTACACTCAGTTGCTTTTTTATGAGCTACAACAATGAGCGATATACTTCTTGGGCCTTCTTCAAGTCCTTTGTCACCGTAGTTTCTCCTTCCATTAAGCTAAGAATCTCGCCGTCTTGAATTTTGAGGTTAGCTCGAAGGGATCTCACTTCAATGAGTTCGGCCTTAATGGCGTCAAGAATTGATTACATTAAGTAATTATAAGGTGTAGTAAAAACACACTATTTTGATAGCCCTAACGGAAACTCCATGACAGATATACAAATCATTAAATTTGTTGACAACCACATGAATAACTTTATAAAAAGCACCACGATCAAGAAAAAATTATTCCTTTCATATAACCGTATTCTAAGTATATGTTACTTGATAAAAAAAGGAGAGGAATTCAGTTTAATGTCATTCTCAGAATAAGCCTAGAAGTATGACATTTTATGAATTATTGTTTGAGTTGTTAAAAGATGATAACCTAAGAAGGTAAATACATAAAGATGCCTCATAATAGAGAAACCCAATCATTATAAACAAGATATCGATACAAATGAAATTTGAAATAATCAACGAAAATAAAATTATAATATATCTTGGAAAGTGTTAAATAAGATGTATGTCCATGTGGTTCATTATTATATAAGTAATAAATGGTGATTTAGAAAAAGAAAAACTCACATACGTGATAACATATATTTTGATAGTTAAATAGTCTTATCCATTCTTCACAAAAGTGGAGTATTAAAAGAGTAACTCGTTGACAATCAACTTAAACAATATTGGAAAATAAAATATTGGGTCTTTACAATGATTTAAGAAAATATAATACGTAATTTTTGTTCAGATAAAAATACGAGTTGGTAGTCTAAGACCTCAATGGCCTCGATTATTCTCTTATGTCACTGTTTGAAAAGAAGCTCGTAAGTACCAAAAGTTAATAATTAAAGGATTCCTTCTTTTTTTTTCATTGCTTCATAATCTGATAAAACCAAGTTTGCGAGTAAGTATTTAGGGTATAAAGATTGTAGTTATATATTACGAGCATATGAATAATATTAAATTATTGTCGAAGCTCGAGGTTAAAATTAAAATCTCACAAAGAGTCATGGCCAAAAATTTGGTATAAATAAAATTATATCATTAATTAAATTCTACTTTTGTCAGAGGTGCTTTCGACCAAAACCAAGGTAGCTCATATGTCTAGAGAGGAATTTTTCATTAAAGAACGTATACAACACCAATTGAGATGTTCACGACCCAATTAAATGGAATGTTTCAGTTGTTGTAGTCATCGATACATGTAAATAATAAGTTGGACTAATAGTATATGGGTTGGGAAGATCATGTCAAATGTAAGGTTTTCGTCTTCTTAAACGGGTAAATACACATAATGGAAGCTCGATTCTTAGGTTTCCAAGGCTGAATTATGGGAGCGTGAGAAGGAGTATTTTCTAAGATCATCTGACCTTTTATATAAATAAGGCAAATTTATATTCTAATGTTACATATTAATTCATGTGTTTAATCAAGTGATATCATAGTCGTAAAAGGGAGAGAAAAAACACACACACACACACACACACACATATATATATATATATATATATATATATATATATATATATGTCTAAGAAGACATTTACTAAGAAAATTAGAATAAGTTCAGTGTAAAGTCAACATCAGTCAATTTAAAAGATAACCATGAGTAATAAATCCAACAATTATGTACTTTAATCCTATTAATTAATTTAGACCTGGTTAAAATCAAAACTGACGAACTCCTAGAATTATATGTAAGTTCATTTTGTTACGAACCAACCTCAATAAATTATGCATGAATAAGCATACTGTATTATAGTCTATGACTAATTAATCTAGAAGTAATTAAGTGTCTTCAATCATGTAAAACTTATTTTATTAATTGTAGATAATTATTTAGACCTAATCAAGAACAATGACAATTTGATTAAAAAAGTTATGGTGGGTATACGAATAGTGATTATGGTAGAAATATAATTCTTATAAAACGTATTGAATTTAAATTATATGTCCCTTAATAATAAAATTATACATCTTTCATATATGAAATCAGAATAAAACTATATCTTACTAAACATGGTGGGAACTTATATTAAATCTAATTTACTAAATTTATATATATTCATTGATTAATAGTCTACCTATCATAATCCTACTTTCTTTACATATTCTTATTACTCAAAAGAAAAAAAAAATCTCTTTCCTAATGAAAATCTAGTACCCGCCTCCCCTTTAAGTAATAGAAGAAAAAGGAAACACGTGCTTTTTAGGAAAAATAAGTATTGTAGCAATAGATCCATGGTAGTAATACACACTACACTACTACACGCGTGATCTTTAGCGACATCTTTCCCAACTACTTTTTTGTAGTCGCCAAAGATACATCTTTCGCGACTACTTATTACCTACTACTACTTTCCTGTTTTTTCGACTACACAAGTTGTCGTTAATAATTTTTCTAATTAGCGACTAAACCAAGTAGTCGTTCATGATTTATATGTAGTTGCTAGTATATTTTTTTATTTTTAATTATTTCGTTCACCGACATAAGTAATCGCAAATTACTTTTCTCATTTTACCACGACTTGTGTAGTCGCTAGTGATCATTAGTAGCGACTACTTGAACATCTTTAGCGACTACTTATGTAGTCGCAAAAGCTCATAAGGTATTTATTATAGTAAGTTGCGAATTGAATTCATTAATACCCACTATTTTATATCTTTCCCACTACTCTCTCAAAACTTTCGCAATTTTTTACCACTAATCATCATCAAATACTATTTCAACACGTGTAAAAGCTTTCAGGAGTCAATCAACAAAGTGGGACCTACACAGTTCTCACATTCTTCAACCACATTTGCCCAAAAGTAGGTATTGTTTCTTCATTAAAACTTTTTTAATTTTTTTTCTTTGTTTACAATTGTTATATAGTATGATTAGGTTGTTAGAAACATGTTTTATTGTTATAATCTACATGTTATAGTATTTTATGAGAATTAAATGAAAAATTAAATATTTTTTTGTATTCTTTTATATTGGTGTAGTTGATTATATTGGTAATAGATGATGGCTTCGGGTATTGATAAAAGTTGGATTGATTCCGCTCCCCGTGTTTTGCGTGAATTTGTTAGGGGATAGAGGAATTTCTCATATTTTCTCAAAAAAAAAGATCTTAATGAAACTTTGCTTTGTCCATGTAATGAGTGTTCAAATAATCATCTGTTTAATGTGGACAAAGTTTGGTCACATCTTTTATAATTTGGGTTTTTGTCCACGTATGAGATTTGGATAAATCATGGTGAGAATTTAGAAACTCACGAGACTCGATATGTAGAAAATGAAATGTTTAATGTCTATGAAGATTTGGGACCTAATTACGAGGGTAGTGGTCATTCATGTGACACCGAGATGATAGACTCGATCAATTCAACACGTGGCAGTTTTGAAACTATGTTTGAGGAATTGGAGACTGAATTATACCCTGGTTGTATAGTAATGAGTTCATTGAATTTCATTGTGAAGCTAATGAACGTGAAGGTGAAGAACAAGTGGTCTAACACATCTTTCACCGAGCTTCTTGAATTGTTGTGTCGCGTGTTGCCCAAACCTCATACCTTGCCTGAGTCTTACAAGGAGTGCAACAAAAACTTAAAACGTTTAGGTATAGAGTCCACTACCATCGATGTTTGCGTGAACGATTGTGCTTTATTAAGGAAAATGAATTCCTCGACAAGTGTCCAATATGTAGTGAATCCAGATGGGACCCTAAGAAGGGTCAGAAAGTAGCGTATAAGAAACTCCGATATTTTCTGATTTCCTCGAGGTTGCAGTGACTTTATGCTTCGAGACACACTACCGAAAATATTATTTGGTAGCGTACAGGGAAGAGTACCGACCCATATGTGTTGCGTCATCCGGTTAATGGTGATAGTTGGAAGAGTTTTGTACAGTTACATCTTGAGTTTGCTAGCGAACCTCATAATGTGTTATTGGGTCTGGGTATCGATGGTTTTTCTTCGTTATCCATGCAGAACAACTCATACAACATGTAACCGGTTATATTGACTGTCTACAACTTACCATCGTGGGAATGGATGAAGGTGACCATATTTCATTTGTTTGTTTATTCCGGGACCTCGTTCACCCGGTAAGGACATGGATGTCATTCTTCGACCAGTTATTGACGAGTTGAACGAGTTGTGGGAGAAAAGGATCCTTACGTATGATGCCCACACGAAGTAAGAGTTTACAATGAAGGTTTGTTTGTTTTCCACGACTAATGATTACCCCATTAGGTCGTACAGTTCAAGATGGTCGGGTCAAGATTACTTAGCTTGCTCAGAATGCACGGATTCTACTCCGTCATAGAAGGTGAAGAAAGGTTCCCCAAACAGATAAACAAGCAGTTGTTAAGCGATTACTGTTATTTTTAAACTAAACCCAATATTAATACATATAAAGGAGAATTTATTAATTTTATTTAACTTTAATTAATATTTTGGATATAGGAATTTGATATTGCTAATTGGAGGAGAATTCCCGATTGGGCAGATATTGCTGGGAATATAGATGATACCAGAAACCACGTACAAGGACTACAAACATAATGTGAAGAAGGAGTATTTCTTGCAAGGAAAGAAACTGAGTGACTTGTCTGATAAGATTTGGGGGAGGTGTTGTAAGTTATGGGGTCCACCAGCCGCAAAGGTCTACTTTTAATTCTTTATCTAGCTTATTATTTAGATTATATATAATGTTATTAGTATTTTATTTCAAATAAAACAGCACCAGGCCAAAATGAATAAAGAGAATCGAAAGAAGCAAAAGAATAAATGTGGGGAAGGGTCTTGAAAATATTCCCGAACTAGGGATATTCTTTACGAGGTAGTTAGTTTTTTATATAGGTGTTTAGATTATTTAGAATATTAATTTAATTTTTTAAATAAAACATTGTGTTCTAAAGGCGACCCAGGATGGGACAATGATAGCGATGGATGAGGCTACACAATAACAAGTCCCCATTCCACAAATGGGTGGGTTTTTCGAGGTTGTCGACAACAACAAAAAGACAAAGCAGTGGAGGTCAGATGGTAGAAAGCGGATGTAAGTTTATTTTAAATATGAATATTTGTTTATTATTTTATTAATTATGTGACTTTAATATTATTTTCATGTATTTAATTAAACAGAAAGTGTTAAAGGAGAAGATGAAAGAGAAAGTGACCCAGAGTCAATTTGAGTCAACTGAAGCTCGTGACTTGTCGCTTAAGGAGCAAGTTGAGGCAGTGAAGGAAACTGCCAAGGAGGTTATGGGCTCGCCAAAGGGGAGTTAAACACCAGGAATGGGCTGACTGAGAAAGAGGAAGCGTGTATCGGGTCCTTCAACTACCCCGGCCCAAGACGAGCACAACGCGAATATGAAGGCAGCAATAAACGAGCTTCGGGTAGCCCAAGGACTAACACCTGATATACCCCTTACTACAGCTTCTACTAGCACTGCTCCTCCGGTTTACTCTTATTCTGTTGTGACCGATGCGATGGATTAATCATATGAGGGTACAACAGGGTTTGCCCCCTTACCAGCCTATGCCAGAATAACCTACTCCTCCAGCAGGTAATGCATCTGGGAGTCGAGGTGATGAAGAGGATGATGCAGATGATGATGCAGATGATGATGAAGATGATGATGAGTATCAAGGAGATAAAGAGTCTCGTTTATATAGCCAGCAAGTTGGGATATTTTTGTTATTTTGTTATTTATTTTGGTTGTTATTTTTATTATGCAATCGTAGTTTGACTATGTTTGACTTTTTGGTTAAATTTTGGGTTGAAACGAGGAATATCGACGAGTTCTTTATATGAATATCGTCGCTAAGTCAATTAGAGACGATGTACAACGCGAAGAATTCGTCGGTTAAAATTCACCCAACTTAGCAACAACAAGATTTCTTCGCTAAGCCAATTGAAAATATTCGATTGGTCATTTTGGGCGGTCAACTTTCCCGCTCTTTTCATTTAGCGACGAAACCAAGAAATTCCGAGGACACGTGTCGTCGCTAGGGGAGGCCAAGCAACAGTCATGGGTACGGATTTTGACGCGTGACATTATTTATCGACGACAAGCGTGTCGTCGGTAAATAGTTATTCTATAAAACCCTATACTGAGCTCATTTCTGCAAAACACAACCCTCAAATTCTCCCAAAAATCACAAAATCCTCCATTCGTACGCAATTACGAGCCATTACAACATCAAACCTAACACTAACATCATATTATTTTTTTGGGTTTTTTATATTTTCACATTACATGTAAAACGTGCATGTTCTAAGTGAGTGATATATATTTTATATTTTTGCTTACTTAAATTGCGTTATTTCTTTACTATTTATTAATTTGTATCAACACATAAAAAACCCTATTGTAAATTTAGAAAACAATAATTTACATGAACAATTAAAACTAATTTATATATTAATATCATATGTAATTGTACAAAATTATTGTTGGCAAGGAATATCTTTTTTTTGGGTGCTGAATAAAATGTTCTAATAACTCTCATAGACTTTGAAGTTTCCTCAAGGATTAAATTAAAGTCTTCCTTTAAAGCCACCTATTCAAGATGTAAACTCAAATGTGGAGGAAGTTACACTTGAGTAAGTGGAAAAACCAATAAACAAAGTGCTTGAATCAATTCCCTTTTTGCTCACTTTTCCTTCATATTCCAAATCAATCCAAATACTATCAAATAAGCTCTTCTTCACATATTATTATATTAACGCCATGCACGAAAAAATTAATCAATTTTAAAGAAACAAGTTTAGAGAGTACTTGGGAAGCCAAGAAAGCATAAAAAAATGAAATTGGTGTTCCAAAAAGAATTGATGATTACAAGAATGTTTCAATCGATAAGGTGTGTCTAATAGCTCAAGGCTATAACTAAGAAGAAGGATTTGACTACACCAAGACTTTTGCACTAGTGGCTTGATTGGAGTCAAATAAAATTCTAATCGCATTTGCAAGATTCTTGAACTTTAAATAATATCAAAATGGATGTCAAGATTGAAATTAAAAAATAGAGTTATTGAATAGGAATTCTATGTCAAACATGAAAAATCCTTATATGGCTTGAAAAATCCTGTATAGTTTTGTATGATCGGTTGAGCAAATTTGATAAACAATGCATTTGGAAGAGGGAAGATCATATCAAATATCTTTATAAAGAAAACATTATGTAATGTACTCCTCATGAAAATATATGTTGATGAATTTATCTTTGGAGAAACAAATGACTCTCAATGCAATCATGCATTGAGAATTTGAAATAAGTAATATGGGAGAGCTAAAAAATTTCTTGAGCTTCAAATAAATAAAATTGAGGATGTAAACTTCCTAACTCAAGAAAAGTATACTCGATCACTCATCAATAAATTTGGACTTGAAGATATGAAATAAATTGGAACACCAATGAGAACCTCAACTTTTAAATAATTAATTATTCCTCGATTTGATAACTTGTTTTTATTATTACTAAGTTCCACTCTCTATCACTAAGAGAGAGAGAGAGAGAGAGAGAGAGAGAGAGAGAGAGAGAGAGAGAGAGAGAGAGAGAGAGAGAGAGAGAGAGAGAGAGAGAGAGAGAGAGAGAGAGAGAGAGAGAGAGAGAGAGAGAGAGAGAGAGAGAGAGAGTAATGAATGATCCTGAAGCTGAAAAGAAAGTGGCAATTTCACAATCTCTTCCATCCTAAGGTTGATCACCTTACATGACTTGAAACTATCATTTCTATTACTATTTTTAATGACCTTCACTTCTACGCTCGCACCTTTCCTAATCTGCATGAGAGGAGATTGTGGAAAATTTTGAATATGGTTGGCGAACGGGGATACATGAGTCCCCAATATCTTCAACGCAGGAGAATGCTCATCGACCCTCTAGTTGTTAGCTCTCATGTTCTATTGTGTCATCGTTAAAAAAGTTGTTAACGTTTTTATTATCTCGCTATTGGAAATTTGGTGAGGGTCATATGCGTGTTGTGTTGGAGCTTGAACTGCATAATTTGGACCTCTTTGATAGAAATTTTGAGGCCTCAGTTGTAGCTAATTCCCTTGACGTCGAGGTTGATATGTATACCCTTGATATGATAACGCTCTTGGATTTGATCATTGGAAATCCATATGGTTTTTATTTCCATAACATAAAATTGACCACGTTAGTTCCCTCTATTAGACACAAAAATTTATTCAAGATTATTATCATACTCTTCCCAACAATGGTCAACACCTCACAAATCTAACATCCACATTTAGCTTATACATTTGGCATAATAACATTCACAGTAGCTTCGTTTTTCTTTCTCGCGCTCGTGTTTTCTTTGAGCTTGAAGTAACTTTTCAAGGTTTGAGAAAATACAACAAACCTATAAATATGTATAAAACAAATAAAAACAAGAGTAAAACCGAACAACTAATTCTACTAAACTAAATAAAAATACGACACCAGAAACTTGTCGTCTCCTTACTAATTTGTGATAAAATAACATATGGAATTCAAAACCTCGACAGAGATAACTACTGTACAGATCTCGTTGACAACTAAAAAGAGTAAATATGTAAAGAGTATCATTTTCACATGAACTACAAAGGTTAATTCTCATGTAGTGTTCTTGTAAAGTGTACTAGAACAAATCGTTCAACTAAAAGATAAAGATAAAATATTAGTTTTGTTTCTGATTTATAAAAAAGTTGCAATAAAAATAATTTAACTGAATATAGATACACAAGGAAAAGAGATGAGAGTATAGCTCGAAAACTCACAAGTAATCCCAACTAGTGTGAATTGGTAATCATTCTATAGTAGGGATTTTAACTTCTTCCTAACTCCCGTCAGGTAGCGTAGAAAGCACTTCACAATATTAGGGGACTTGAGTGAGATGACCCAACACAATGATCAGTGAATATAAGTTTCAATCCTTATTAGATATCGGGTTAGGAAAGTCTATCATTTTTAGTAACTGAATCCCTTGTCAGGGTAATAGTCTTAATTACTAAGGGCAGTCCTACACTTGGCAAGAGTACGGTCTTAATTTGAATGTCAAATACATAAGAAATCATATAATTTCAACAACCCATCTAAATTATTTCATCTCAAATTTAATAAATGTAATAAATCATACTAGGGTTCATACATAAAGAGATTCTCAAGTTATAAGAATTTAATTCATAATAAAAGCAATAAAATTAAAGGATAATATTAGAAGAATCATGTTTAATACAATAAACTATTACTAAATTACCTTAGGATTAATGATGGAACAATGTATAAGTTGTACAATAATTTCTTCAGTTCAAAATCTTAAACCGTTAATATTTACACGCTCCTAATTTCAAGTAATTTCAAGAAAAAAAAGAGTTTATCCAAAATATTCATCAATATATAGTGTGGCAACTCGAACAAGTCGGTTTCTAAATCTGGTCGGCAACTGCTCTTGCTTCCCAAAAATAGTTTTTTATCCTTTAACTCCTTGATATGGGGTTGAACTTCCTTTCTAGACTTTTTATCCTCTTCTAGGGATATAATGGAATGATTTTTACAATTAATACATAAATTATGCACAAACATCACTAAAAGTTACAGTTTTCCAAAACTAGATAAGAAATGAGAAACTATTAATATGTTGGGGAAAATCCGTCAACTAAGCAAAATATAACCCTAAATTGATATATCTGACTAGATTAACCTATTACATAAATGAAGACATAACACAGACAAACTAAAGATCAAGGGAGTGAATCATATCTAGTAATGTTATGTCTCGAGAAAATGGAATTTAAAGTAGACATACATCTTAACTTTTTGACTACAAATAATGAGTTTGAGCACGATGCTATAATTGAAGAATATAAAAATGTGCTTGATTTGGGAGCCACACGGTTCAAAGTCATCACATATTATACCTTGACCTATGAAGCCATGAATTTTAGGATGAAACCCTACAAAGCTAAGCAGAGTTTACAATTTTCAATCTCATACACATGTCGACTGATCAAAATAGTTGAGCCGCGTCATTTGAAAAGTTAGCATGCATGCATTAACAAAACACGTAAATGGGTGGATTTAAACCAATTCTATGAGCCTAGTAGATCACTCATAGGAGTACTTGAAGTAGCTATTATCCAAATTGATATTGATTGGATGAGTTCAATGTAACTATATTTACAAGAAGGAACCTTAAGTAGAATTTCTCGGGAGAAGAGATTCAAGACCTGTACAAAATGTTAAATATTGCAAATAGATTGAAGAATATATGAAAAGACATAATACATTTAGTTGGGCTCTAATTAAGAAATAAAATGGTATTGTCTTTCAAAGAAGATGTGGAATTAATGGACACATAGAAACCTTCAAATTCTGAGGAGTTTATTTAGAACATCAACAAAGGAAAATATTTCTAGTGAACATCATCTTTAAGTATATATTATTGGCACAAATCTCATCACAAAGTTGGTGAATCCTACATTCCACCTCATGAGTACACTCAGTTTCTTTTTTATGAGCTCCAACAGTGAGAGATATACTTATTGGGCCTTTTTCATGTCCTTTCTCACCGTAGTTTCTCCTTCCATTAAGCAAAAAATTTCTTCATATTGAATTTTGAGGGTAGTTCGAAGGGATCTCACTTCAATGAGTTCGGCTTTAAGGGCATCAAGAATTGATTACTTTTAGTAATTATATGGTGTAGTAATAACACACACTCTTTTGATAGTCCTAAAGAAATCTCCATGAGAGATATATAAATCATTGAGATTGTTGACAGCCACATGAATAACTTGGTAAATTACTGAACATACATCATTGGTTAAAGTGATTATATATTAAAAGATTTCTATATAAATCATCCCATACCAATAATTTAGTATGGTTACAAATAAATTTGTTGCATAAATCCATCGTCGAATCTTTGTTTTCAATCTTTTCCACTCAATCTTGTACATATCTCCTATTCTTAGAGTCTTGATACAAAATTTATTTAATTTCTTATAATATCACCATAAAAAATTTACCTAAACCGACTATTGATCTGTAAAAATTAATCACTTTAAATGAAAACGTTATTAAAAATACATGGTCACGGAAATAAATAAAATCTAGTGTACAATTCCAATAAAGGACAGTCAAGATATTTAATAACACACCACATTAGAATCAGCATCAAACATATGTAACAGGGAACAAACTAAAACAACATCAATCTTTTTCTGGCGGAGATCCTGCACCTCCATTATCCACACGTTTCTTTTCCTTGTTCAACTTTGTCTCATCTTTCTTGTCAGAACACTCAACCTCATCATGAGGAGCATCAGGTATGTCCTAAAATATATAAAATATAAAGATGATTATGAAAACAGTATATATAGAACAAGAATATATCCTACTGAATAATGTATATTATCTATAAAGGAGATAAAATACCTTGTCCCTATGAGGTTGAGCGGTGGTGGTATTCAAAACTGATGATCCGCCTAATTTGTCTGGTATAAATGGAGACCCTCCAATTATGCAAGAAAAGATACCTACACAACATTTAACACAAAGAATAATTGAAGTTACTTAACAAGTAAATGAATAGCAGATTATGAAGAATAATAGAGACATTAAGGTTGTAATATTGAGATGTGAATTGAATCTAATAAAGAATGAAGGTACTTTCTTTTAAAAAAATAACCTCAATAGTTTGTATAGACAAGTCAATTTAAAAATATTGAGTTTGTGTTTCAGTTATGATGTGAAACTCTACATGGTAGAAAATATTAAAACATTAGCCGTTAGTTGGAATTTTAGGAAGAAAAATTCTAATGTATTGGACAAAACATACATGTACGCGTGTACTCTTGTAAGAGTGGGATTTTTTAACTAATACAGAGTTATGTTGCAAATCATATTCCCATAATAGACATTGGAGGGAAGAGATAGATATGAACGCTTCCACGTGCTCTATAGTATTTCGGTTACAAAGGAAGATGGGTATGATATCTCTTCAGGTACTTAACCGAATAAAAAAATTATTTTTATTCGTCATATAATTCAATTGTTTATTTAGGGTGTGTTTGTATTTAGAAAGGAAAAAAATAACAAAAGAAAAGAAGAGAAAAATTTATAAAAGAAAAGAAAGGGAGTGAAAAATGTTGTTTGGATTAGATAATTTAAACAAATAAAAATTCATAAAAAAAATTGAGTATTTTTTTTTTGTTTGGATTAGAAAAAGAATTAGGAAATAAATTTTTTTATTAACACATTTCCATTTTTATCATTGTTTGTAAGGTGTCAATGTTATTTTTTTTCTCTTACTTATTTAATAAAATTCTTTCCTTCCATTTGACCCCGATTTGGAGTGATTATATATAGGGATTTATAGGTGATTTTAATAATCACCCAAATTACTTTCCTTCAAAAAATATTTTAATCCAAACGGTTGAATATATAAAAAAATCATTTCCTTTCCTTTCTTTTCTTCTCAATACCTTCAATCCAAACATACCCTTAATGTAGATCCATTGACCAAATTTTCAGAATAAGAGTTTCATGGATATTTGAAGGACATATATGCAGGAAACGAGGTCGGGGAATCAACTTAACATACACATTTATTAACATTTATAGAATTGAATTTTTAAATCTTTATATTAATTGGTACTCTCATTCTCTCTCTCTCTCTCTCTCTCTCTCTCTCTCTCATTATATATATATATATATATGTATGTATGTATGTATATTTGTCAAACCGAGTTTAATGCTCTAATTTGGATAATATTTTCAAAAAATAATTTCAAACCAAAATTTCATTATGTCCATAGAGTTTCGGTACCCATTATTTCTTGATTCATCCATGGTTTATTTCATGGTACTATGTACATAGACATGATATGTCCTAAAAAATTATAGTCTTATTCTAATATAAAAGGAAAATATAATTAAATAGGAAACGATAATAGTCTAGAATCTAGATTTTTTATAATATTAAAATACAATATGAGTTTTAATTGATTTTTAGGTATACACATTTTATAAAATCTTGAAAAAATTTAATGTAAATTTGTAAAAAAATTAGGTACATGAGATAAGAAATTATCATTTTATATCTTTAACTATCAAGGCAATATTGCAAGATTAGGATAGCCTTTACTTAACAAAGTAATAAAAATGTAGTCACATATGAAAAATACACCTAGTTTAAAAATTCCAAATGAAAGACAAGCATGGACATATATAGAGATATAATTACCGGATCTTAAGGTAGGATGACCATCAACGATTTTGACCAAGAGATCACTATGACCAAAGAACTTGGAAAGGAATTTTGTTGCGTTTGATTGAGCTTGTTGAGTATTGATCTATTCCAATGAAGGATACATACGTTATTATACATAAATTGTTGAGTAAAGTTGGAGAAAGAAATTCTTGAATACACAAGGTGTATGCAAGCTTGTAAGATCATAAAATAAATTATAGTTTTGGACAGTAAGAAAAATAAAAGAAAAACAATAAACTATTAATACAGTATATAATAATCAAATTACCATATTTCGAAAAGTCTTTCCAACATACAAAATGAAATCATATGCAAGAAACACATAGAAGGGATGATCTATGAGTAAAAATAATCTCAATTTTATTGGTGGTATATTGTGGTATATTGATATATACTTATTTAGAATTACTTGGACAATTAACTCTTGGGGTAATCTTGCAACAATTAGTGAACTCTATAAGAATAAATATATTCATCTTTTCATGTCATTTGTACAACAATAATGTAAAATATTTCACCCGCTACTGCAAGTATATACTAACTTGACCATCATGTTTGCCAGTTTTCCAAAGTAACATTGTAATTTTTTTTTATTCAATTAAATATGCAAATCATAATATAATTCTATATTTTTTATTCAATTAAAGACGCAAATCATAATATAATTATCCATTTGTTTACTACTAAAACCCAATCATCATATGTCTCTATTTTTAGATAATAATACTGTAACTTACTACTAATTGTCTAATTTTTTGACAGTATGGCTAACTCAATGTCATTGTTTTTTGCAGTTATACCTAGCAACCCTTTGTTAAATACCATTCATGGAAAAGATAAAGTCTCCTAGTTATAGAAAAGTTGAGTAATAAGTACCAAAGTTATTATCAGAGAGTGAAAATCTTAGGAATAAGAGAAATTGAGAACTAAGAGGTCAATGTTGTTTTGTAAGGGTAACCATTGAGTGATGAAAATAATTTTTTCTTAGATTCTAAGCAAGTTCTTAAGAAACATGGAATTCTCTTTATTGTTAGAATTTTGAGTTTAGTGTTTAACATTTAGTATATAGGTTTTATAGGTTAGAAGTTAGAGTTTAGGGTTTAGGGTTTAACGTGTAAAAAACAATCATCAAGTGGTGAAAATTTATCCAAATAAAATAACTCTAGAAGAGTGTGCAATCAAAACTTTTTAATTAATCGTTTTGAAAAAATATCTTCATGGTGAAGGAAAAGTGAATGTCCCTAAGAGAAACGATTAAACATCGTATGTCTTTATTTTCAAAAAAAATGTATCATACAACTTTCATTAGTGGTATATATATATCATACCAACGCGTCAATCTAATACTTTATATTTGTGAAAAATGTAAATATTCTACTTGCTCCTTCAATACTATGCACAATAATGACTAAGAATTAATGAATTCATTTAGAGGATATATATTACAATTAGAAAATAGTCACCTAATTTATAGATATATTTTTAAAAATAAATTAATAGATAGGTACGTGTGATGATAGATTATTTCTACTTCAAATTCATATATTATACTAAAAGTGAGCATCAAATAATATAATAAATGTAAAATGTTTAATGTCTGTTGAAAGAAGTATGGTATAGAATAATCATTAATTAAGTTTTTAGAACGAAAATTAACAAAAATAATAAATATCCCAAGATGATTTTATCACATGCTAAATCCATTGTCAAGATATTACAAAGGTAACTATTAAATTGCTCACAATGTTTTCTTATAATTTACCTTCTTCAGGGAAAAATATACGATCAAAATATTTGATATATAGATATCAAGCATATATCAAACTTTGACTATCAAATAAAACATAATTAAATTATGAGAATGTTCTAGTACTTAAAATGATTTTATCTTGGAACTTTATTATTATTCATCAATATGACATATAATAAATTAGATATACGAATAAATATAATTTCATACATATACTTATATCATTAGTAAAGATATGTGTAAAGCAAGTGAAAATACCAAACTTTTTTGTTGATACAAAGAAACAAACATAAATATTTTAACTCTAGCAAAAATTATATCCAAAATTTTAATTATTTTTTCAACGATTTTACCTATTTTAATATTTATTGATACATGCATAGTACAAAAAATAATTAAATAAATTGTCCCTCAAATAAGAAGGACATTTTACAATATGTAATGCAAATAAAAAAAATTATTTCTATAATATAAGATATTACCAAACATTTTTTTAAAGTTTTAAAGAAATATAAAGAGATATAATTAAATAAAAATCATATATTATTAAATTATGAGAATTAAATATGGATGTTTATACCTATTGATATGTCATGAACATGGATCAATATCTTCTCTTGTTGAGTATATTCAATATTTGAAAGCATCTTAACTTGTCATACCTATGAATAAAATAACATAAGTATATCAAAATAAATAAATTATAACGATACTTTATTAATTTATTTAATTCAAGATCTAGTAAATGTTATATTTATGATTTTACGTACTTACAAAGTTAAGTATATCCTGTGTTCAATTACAATATTTGTTAAAAAAAGATTTTTTATTTGTTATATTTAAAAGTAAACAATATTTTCAAATAATATTATTTTAATACAAGGTATTTAAAATGTACTATAAAGAGGTAAACTTATACTTAATTGTATATATAAAAAATAAATAAAAATAATATAATAAAAACTAAAATAAATATTAAATTATTCAAGTATTAATAAAAATTACAATAAACTCACTAAACCTTCTATTACTCAAAAGCCATTAAAAAAATTATATTTTTAAATTATAACTTATTAAGAAATTAAGAAAATATACACATAAGTCTTATCACATAATTATCTATATCAAAAGATATATAATTTGTATTACCTTTAGAATAATTAGAGTTAGTACTGTTTGGAAAGTTTGAATCCAAAAAAGATATAGATTACATTGAGCAAAAGTATTTGCATTACTGTTTGGAAAGTTTGAATCCAAAAAGATATAGATTCCATTGAGCAAAAGTACTTGCATCAGAAGAAATATATGAATCCACCAATAAAAAGTGTTTGAATATTGATAAAATGGGTAAAAATATTATTTTTAATGTTTAAAGAAAGCTGATAAATTAAGAAAGTGTTTGTGAATATTGTCTAAGACAACATATGAAATCAAAAAATAAAAGATGATAGAAACACGATGATGAAGACAACGCTTGTCTAATGATAAATATGATTATATGATTCTACTTGCTTGAACCCTCATATATGATAAGAGAGGCGGCCAAAAATTAAGAGACAAACTGTTGAAATTTTTTAGGGCTAAAAGTGAAGTGATTTTGTACCCTTATATATTATATATTTTCTTTTATAAAAGTTAACAAGAGGGCTGATTAGTGGGCTTTATTTACTAACATTATTTTTATTCCACACTCCTTTCCTTATGGGTTAATATCCATGGATTTTACTTTAGAATAATTTTAACAAGTAGAGTAAATATAAATCTTTAATTTTTCTACTATTATAATTTAATTTAACATGTATATAAATGGGGTAATACTTCCATCCAATATTGGATGGTCCAATATGCATATCACAACCATTAATTATTTTAATAAAACACATGTCACTAGATTAATGTGTTAGTTACTTTTGCAAGTTTAAAACATGGAGTATGTGTATTAATATCATTGGTGGAGGATCATCCAATATTGGATGGAAGAATTTTCCATATAAATGATTATAGATGATATAGGCAAACAAAATAAATATATCACTTTCTTTTAACTATTTTAATTTCATATTACATTTTTTTGGTTAAGAGTTTTCTAATTTTAATATTGTTTTATTTTTTATGTGACTTTCAATAACGCATTAGTAATTTTATATTCAAAAAATTAAAACATATGATTAATTATTAATAATATAAAATTTATATACTGAGAGTGTACTTAAGAAAATAATTATAACATTCTAAAGGAACTAATATAATAGTGTAGAGTAAATATGTTTGCCTCAACTGAAGTCAAACGCTTTATGTCATGACAAATGTACCTTTACCACTGCATTTGGTAAGTTATTTTTTACATGCATGAATTTCCATTTGAACGCATAAGAATGTCTATAGAATATTCTAACTATTTTGGCAGACATGATATCCACCATTTGTAATTATACGAAACTCCTCTATATATAATAAGATTACGAACCTCTTTTGATGTAAAACTAGGGAAACATATACAATATTATATACGCAAAACTTCAATAAAGCTTTGATCACGTCAGTATAAGTTTTAAGATTGTCATGACATAATTTTATTCATGTCAAAATGACCTACATAACCATGTGGTATGTACAATAAATAGTACAATATACATGACGCTCTATGTCAAGGAAACCACACACACTTAATAATAATTAATACTAAATCATATTTACTCAACAATACTTAGAAAGTTTTCCATCCAACTTAGTCATTCTAGTTGTTCCAAAATGGATTATAATATAACATTTATCAACTTCAATGTCATAATACTATTTAGTAAAAGTCTATTTGTTATGCTAACACTTGTTCATGTGTTATTGCAATAATACGCCATGTAAAAGGGTTTTTCTAATAATTCAATTTGAGATCGCCCTCCATGGTATTTTTTATACATATTATTTATGCATTATCACTTCTCTTTCATTACGATCCATATACATAATAGATTAATCTAACAAGATAAAATTGAAACTAAACTTAAACCCACATATTATATTTAAGGATGTGTAGTAATTTTCAATAAAAATCGTAACCATTAGCAAATAGGTGATTTTTTTACAGACATTGTATTGTAATTTAAAAACTACATATATGGATAATATTATATAATCTACCATGAAATTGCAACAGTTTGTCGGGAAAAAGTAAGGCTCCAATTGGAACTAAATACAACTTTAAAGTCAAATAGATTATTATGATAGAACCTCCAAATAGAAGATGGAGATGAAACGCTGTATGATATGGTTAATATATCGTGGGGTAAAATATAGATATGAATTAGTAACAAAAAATCTTTAATAAGCTAAAAGACACTATACCTAAACAATATCAATAATTTAAATTTATTTAATTTGTGAGTAGTTATTGAGTAAATACCCCTATGTTGAAATTACCAACTAGTCCCAATGTTTAATTATATTTTCCTACTGAGGCCTTGAACTTCATCCTTTTAATATGAAGTGTTGTTTATGACTTTTTTTGGGTGTTCGAGTCTTAACCGCTTCCATGATCTAAACTAACATTATATGTTCCTTAAAAACCGCGCCTGGACGAGTTATAATTGATTAAACAAATTCAACTAAATATAAGTTATAAAATTAGATATGTTTCTTTTAGTGAGTGAAAGGGTTATATGGTTGATGATGTCATACTAAGAAACAAATTATGCAGAAAATAAGTTGCAAAACTGAGAAACATGATGTTTATTAACATACGTTGGCGTTAATTAGTAGAATAGTTACAATAAGAATGTGTAAGAGTGTTTTTATTAGTAGATATATCTTTTATTTCATAGGGGAGTCGTCAAGTCATATACTAATTTTATTTATACAACTTCTTAGAGTGTGTGAGAACAGCTTTGTCATAAATATACTTGTACTACTTGGTAATCATGTGTGTGGACAATGGATGACGTGCTTTACATCGTGGACCATGTTCAAGTAGCATCATTTTTCCATCATTTTTTGGTTTTGCCTATTGAAAAACCTTTACGTTGGTTGGTTTCTTGAGTTTTAGATCATTCAAGCTCATAAAGTTGTTTACTTCCTTCATCTATCTTGTTAATCAAGGTCCGATCCTCTCCTCCTCTGCCTTGACAGGGTGTGAAACGTTAAAAAAACCCTTTAAATCCGGAGACCTCCTTTGTAAAGGGTGTCAGGTTTTAGTTGTCTCTTAATGGGTTTCACCTTAGGTTGACCTTTTAAGTTTTTTGGCCCTTATAATATCTTTTCACGTAATTATTATGTGCACATGACGTCCTTTTTATATTTATTTGGATGTTATCGAGTAAATAAATTCATTTCTTTGTAAAACATATTCTATTTTACACAACAAACTTTTCTTTTCCTACTAATTATTTATTATAGGTGAGTGTGTGTCGTCTATTTGTTTTGCAAGGGATTCATCAATACTTGTTATTAATGATTGTGTCATTCATTACATCAAGCCCGTAGATGAACTTTCTTTCGTCCTTTGGTTTTCTTCATCCCTTAAATATACCTTCACATAGTTATACTTTTTTCATAACCATCTCAATTCAACCTAATATTACATCATGGGATTCAAACAAATTCCTTATTTGATTTAACTCTTTCATGACACTTCTACTTACTATAATTCTTATCATCGAGCTTTTCATAATTATTTTATTCAATTTAATGCTTTTTCCATGTCATATGCGACGCTCGCCTAAGCGATATAGATGTCATGCATACGGTCTGGACCCCAACTTCAATCAGAGGTGATGATATATGAGGTAAATGAAGAGGTTTTTAAATATATTGGCTTACTTCATGATAAATTATGTAAATATCATATTATACATTAGCTTCTCTTCTTTACCCGGAATCACACTCGTTTACCGAACAAGGCATGTGATCATAGTAAGATATTTCAAACTAAAAAACGAAGTAGGAGAGACTGAAAATCGCATCACCTGCTCAAAGATCACTTGTGCCATGTCCACTTATTCTCCCATTAAAATACAATTCAACAAGATTGCGTTCTTCTTAGTTACCTCCGAGTTTCTCAGGTTTCCAAAGATATTCACTATAAGGAAATGGTGCCAAACTTTTGTATATGCTTGGAGATATTTGTAAGGCCAAGGTGCCTTAAATTCTCCCTTATTTACTTGCACTTTCTCCTTATCTAATACATTCTCAAATAGTAGGTTCCAATAGAATGTCTCGATATTTCCCACCGCTTCTCTATACTTACATGGTCCAACCAATTTCATAAACCGGAAGTGGTTTCGAATTTCTTTAACTGTGAAAGGAACTAACTCGCCTCTAACAGGAACACAGCCATTACTATCTCGGCAAAAGAGGCCTAAATAGAAATCAGAAACTAACATGGCCTTAGAGGCTTCATTGATCTTAGTAACTGGATTCTCTATTTGTAAAGGTTGTGGTATCTTTTTATTAAAGTTGACATCGTTAGGCTTTTTGAATTTACCACAGCTAGCTTTTCTTTACTTTCTGAACCTGCTTTACCCTTCAAATTGGTACTTGAACTTTTCTCAATTGGTTTCTTCTCACTAGGACCCAACACCTTATTTTGATTCTTCTTCTCCCTGACAGTAGATAATGTTTCTGTTCTTTTTGTCATCACAATTGACCTCCAACTCAAAGCTTTAACCACTCTTGAAATTTGAAACTCTCGATAATAGGTTGTCTACGCTTTATTTGGGTTAGGAGAGGTGTTATGAAGATGATTCTCTATATGGGTAGGACGAATTCTTCTTTGATTGGTGTGGATCTAAGAAATATTTGGATGAATTTTTAAAATTTAAGCTTCTGATTTTTGGATTCAAAGTAATTTGATATGATATGAGTGGTTTAATCTTCTCTATAATGATGTGGAGAAATGCTTGGATGTGTTTTTATGGTGATTGGGTAGTGTTTTGATGTTTGGTGAAGGTTTGATGAAGCTTTAATGGAGTTAGGAGAGGTTTGGGGAAGAAAAAGAGGCTTAAGGACTGAAAATTTTGTGTAGAAAGTAACCTCTTCTTTTAAATTCCCGTAATATAACTCTTCTTTTTGAATCAGTCGGCGCCGTGGGGTGCACCGGAATGGGTTGCGGTGTACCGGACTGAGGGTTTGAAAACCGTATTCGCGAGTTGTCGATATGGTTTTGGATAGCTAGTCTTTTTCCTCTCGTAATTGTACCGTAGTGGAAAACCGTCGCCATGTTTTTTGTTGGTGCGGTACACAGAAGGTTGGTGAGGTACACTAGAAGGTTGGTGCGGTGCACCGGACCTATCTGATGTTCATACCGTATTCGCGCTACGCGATACAGTTTTTACCTCTTCTCCTCAACAATATACTGTCGCAAAAACCGTCTCCACGGTTTTTTGAACCTGTGGTGTACCGGACTTCTCCTGCGGTATACCACAGGTGTGGTCTGATTTTCTCCGAATTTTCGTTTTCTTCTCCTAACTCGATTTATTAAGTACCTGAACATCAAAAACACTCATACCTTTCTCAATAATGCAATATCAACTAAAACAAGCTAAACTAAACAAGAAATAAAAACATAAAAAAAAATAATAAATTGCGGGTTGTCTCCTGTATAACACTTTTATTTAACATCTTTCAAAGTTAGACGCATTACCTCTATCAAGATTTGCGAATATAGCCTTCCCATCAACGAGCAAGGCTATGAACTTCCACTAATCTCCGTCTAGTGCCCCTCTTAGGCCTAATCTCTATCACCTTACCTGAAACAACTTCAGTGACTACAAATGGTTCCATCCACGAGGCTTTGTGACCTCGTGGCCTATTCTCTGGTTTGTGGGCTTTCCATAGAATTTCGTGGCCGACCCCAAACTCAATCTTCGGCTCAGTATCCATAAGCTTTGCGTGGATTTCTTTAGAGAGTTTGTGATATGAAAGGCTATGGATGATAGAAACGGTGGAATCTGTCTTCATTGGTTTCTTTCCCCAGACATAGAATGTCTCGGATATATTCTTAGCATAAAGGGTAACTGTCCTTTCCTGGAAATTGATTATGATTGGAACCTGCTTATCTGCATCGAAATCAAGTATAACAAAGTCAGTATGGATGGTGATATTACCTGATCGGACGTGAATGTCCTCCATTGTTCCCCATTTCTTGGCAACTGAGTTGTCAACAAACTGTAACTTCACTGAAGCTTTTTCTGACTCCTGAAGTCCATGTCTATCGAACACGGACTTTGGCATAAGATTCACACCTGAACCCATATCACACATAGCGTTCACTTTGAGCGTACCATTTATCTGAATAGGAAGATTAAATCTTCCTCGATCTTTGAGTTTCAATGGAAACTCTTTTTGAACTTTTCTCGAGTCTCTCTCAGTTTGAGCCAAAGTCTCTTTCCTAGCTTCTACACCCGCTTCTTTCTCTGGGCTGACTTGCTTAAATACTTGTTAAGGTGTAGGCCATTTCTTTTCAATCGCAAGCATCTAGGCGTTGATATATTTAGGAGTATATGCCTCTACAAATGTCTTGAGTTCAATGTCAACCTTCAGATTTATAACAGGAATAGTTGGTGACACTATTTGAACAACTGGTGGTGATTCCACCTTCTTTTCTTGCACAACAGGTGCAGCTTCAACTTTTAGCTATTTTGAGGCTTCTTCCTCGTTCTCTTTAGCTCTATCAGCTTGTAACTCCATAACCAATCTAATCTCTTCCCGCATATCTCTCAGGAGCTGTATGAATTCGGATTTTTCTAAATTCTATCCTCATCTTCAGAGCCGTTAGAGTCCATGTGGATAGACTTGGTTGGTTCTTTTTCAGTTACAAGAACTTCCACAACACTTTTTGCCGCATACTGTACTTCCTTATTCTCTCCGTTTTCAAGGCGAATAGCCTTACAAGCTTCGAATCCAACATTGACATCACCTCCTTCGATAGCCTTCAGTTCGTTTGCTTCCATAATATTAGTAAGAACTTTATTCATTTGTTCTACTTGCGTACCTAAAATCTGAATTGAAGCTTCTTGTTCTCTTAACTTCTCGTTCTGTGAATGCATATTAGTGGTCATGAGATCCATAAAATTCTTCAATTGTTGATCACCCACAATTCCTTTTCGAGGATATTGTGGTAAATCCTTCTGAGCTAAAGCATCGGTATATGCATTATTAACAGGTTGTTGGGGAGGAGCAGGTCGATTATAATTCTGATTTCCCTGATACGGAGCTTGACCTCTTGGTTGAAAATAGTTATTCGGGGATGAGGTTGATAACGACCTGGATTAGCGGATGATTCCTGTTACCAAATCGATAATTTCCTCTGTTGGATATCAAACAAACAGATGCTAAATTTCCTTCGCACTCTTCCCATGTATGATTTGTGACCCCACACTGTTGACAACCTTGTGCTTTTTGCATTACATTTGCTGCGGCTAAGTTCTTCTGCATCTCAAGCTTGGTCACTTTCATTTGTTTCTCTAATACGGAAAATTGAGCTGAGTTCACAGTTTTTGCATCTAATCGAAGCATATCTCTGGTATTTGTAACAGAAGCTCGCGAAAGTGGCCAACTCCTTTATGTTTCTGTAATGTTTTCCATACCTTCGGCGGCTTCTACAGGATTCATGGACACAAAATTTCCCTCTCCAAGGTTATATACCCTCAGTCTACTTTCGAAATTGATACCCTGATAAAATATAGCTAATTTTGAAGACAGGGTGTAACCGTGGAGTGGACATCGAGCTAACTTTTGTTGAAACCTTGTCCATGCGTCTCCTACTTCTTCTCCATTCTCTTGACAAAACATAGCAAGCTCGCTCTGATCTTTGTGTCTCATACTCTTCGGATAAACGGTTAAAGAATGCGGCTTGAAGTTCTGCCCAAGTAGTAACTGTACCTGGTGATTTTCTATTTAGCAAATCACTAGCTTTGTCGGTCAAAAGGAACGAAAACATGTTACAATACAATTGCTCGTGTGTAATGCCTGGAGTAACATAGGCATAATAAATCTGCATGAACTTCGAAATCGCTCTTACCATATCTTGAATTGCTGCACCACTATAGAGTCTGAAATTCTGGAATTGACCCAGCATGCCTGGATCGGGCCTGAACTTGATATTCTGGAGCTTTGGATGACGATAACCTAATGGTTGAACTCGAAAAGGTGCTCCCAAGCCTGGGAGATCTTGTTCAATTTTGTTGTTGTTTCTGTTATCACCTATTAGTGGTCGTGGAGGAGGTCCTAAAGAACCAAGTGGTGGATCCAATAGTGGTGGATCTATTTCTTCTTGATCTTCTGGCATATCTCTTCTTCGGTTTCTCTCTTCTCTGATACGTTTATTATAAGCTCCAAAGCTCCTTTCGGGCTCCGCAATAGGAGGCGAAGGACGCACTACTAAAACCTGAAAAGGACTAAAACATACCAACAACCGTAAATCTGGAAAAATAAAAATAAAAACAGGAAAATAAAACTTAACTAAAAACTACTACTACCAAAAATAAATAACCCACACGCTAACGAGACACAAGTCCCCGGCAGCGGCGCCAAAAACTTGGTTTCTCCTAGGGTGTGATAAAAATATGATAAATAAATAAGGAAAACAGTGCAATAATCACATTTGAATTAACACGATACTGCAAGTATTACCAAACGTATGCAAGTTTTAATGATAAGAAGATTCGTTCTCAAGGACTTAGTGTGTTATACGAATGGGTAAACAATTCGGAGTAGCACTTAATAATTAAAAGACAGAAAATAAATATAATTGATTGAGAGATGAGATTAACAACTAAATAAATTAAAGGAAAAATAATTAAATATGAGAGAAATAAGATGAGAGAATATAGTTTAGGTTTTGCTAGTATGCACTGATCTTTCTAATTCTTTCTATAAGTTCAGTTTATAAGGGCGATTATAGCTCTTAGATAAGTAGTCAGGATTCTAAATTCCTCCTATCCCCGAAGAGCGAACTAGGGTGTCGACCTTACAATCACGAGGGGGCTCAAATAGGGTGTTCATGCGCTACTAGGTTCCTAGATGAGACTGACCTACTAATGATGATTGGTGATTAAAATAAACCCTAATGACTATCTAGTTAGACAAATATTGTCAGGATTAATTCCCTACACTAGACGTTTATGTGGTGTTTCAATAATTAAACACCACTTCTGGGTGATCATCTAACTACTACTAGCAAAGCCCTAAATTGATCAGTTTTAAGACAGACAATAAATCAAAGCACATAAATCAAATATATGGTTAAGCAGCTAGAATCAATTTAAAACATATAATTCTAAAAGAAACTTAGATAGAGAGAAAATAGAATTTATAGATTATACATAATGCAAAACCCAAGCTATGTGAAAAGTAGTTCATACCTGAAGGAAATAAACTAAAATAAAGATACATGATTGTCATCTTGCTCTCTTGAATACTCTAATGAAAAATAAAACTTAAGAACTAGTTGTGGGAGGCAAGGATGACCTTACAAAGGTTAAATGGTGTATTTATAGGGGTTTAGAAGACCTAATTCATTTTCTTGGTACTGGAAGACAAGTAACTTGGACTCCTAACCCAACTCAAATTCGTAACCCTAACCCTATAATAGAGAAAAGGTAATAATCTGCGGCTGTTTTGTTTTGACCGTAACTTATTCGTTTCAACTTCGATTGACGCGTTCTTATATCAAAACTGATCGTCTCGGAAAGCTATATACTTTTACTTTAGACCATTATTCCAAATTCCAAGCCAATCTTGAGTTATGATTACTTTAATGGACGTGGTAGCTGGAATTCAGATTTACTTGGCAAGTTTATTTTTCCATACTCGTCTTTTCTTTCTTTTATCTCCTATTTCCATGCATATCTTTTTTCCTATATATCTTTAGACTTGATTTGGCATATAATTAATTACTATATATCTTTAAAGCTTCATACTAAATAAATTAATTAAACCAAATATGCTCTAAAAATAATAAATCATTAAATCAAGACAAGAATAGGAGAAAGTAATAATACAAGTGAAAATCGACTAGGAGACTTCCAAAAACACATAAAATGATGTCTCCAAATAAGATTAAATCATCACTAATAGGGAGACATCACTAGACTAACCTATTACATAAATGAAAACATCACACAGACAAACTAAAGATCAAGGAAATGAATCATATCTAGTAATCTTATGTCCCGAGAAAATGAAATTTAAAGTAGACATACATCTTAACTTTTTTACTACAAATATTGAGTTTGAGCATGACACTATAATTGAAGAATCTAAAAAGGTGCTTGATTTGGGAGCCACACAGTTCAAAGTCATCACATATTATACCTTGACCTACGAAGCCATGAATTCTAGGATGAACCCCTACGAAGCTAAGCAGAGTTTACAATTTTCAATCTCATACACATGTCGACTAATCAAAATAGTTGAGCTGAGTCGTTTGAAAACTTAGCATCCCATAACAAAACACGTAAAGGGGTGGATTTAAACCAATTCTACGAGCCTAGTAGATCACTTAGAGGAGTACTTGAAGTAGCTATTATCCAAATTGATCCTGACTGGATGAGTTCAATCTGAGCATATTTACAAGAAGGAGCCTTAAGTAGAATGTCTCCGGAGAAGAGATTCAAAACCTTTACAAAATGTAAATTATTGCAAATAGATTGTGGAACATATGAAAAAACATAATAACATTTAGTTGGGTTCTAATTAAGAAATAAGAAATGGTATTGTTTATCAAAGAAGATGTGGAATTAGAGGACCCTGAGAAACCTTCCAATTCTAAGGAGTTCATTTAATACATCAACAAAGGAAAATATTTTCAGTGAACATCCACTTTAAGTAAATATTCTTGGCACAAATATCATAAAAAAGTTGGTGAACCCTACATTACACCTCATGAGTACACTCAGTTGCTTTTTTATGAGCTACACCAATGAGCGATATACTTCTTGGGCCTTCTTCAAGTCCTTTGTCACCGTAGTTTCTCCTTCCATTAAGCTAAGAATCTCGCCGTCTTGAATTTTGAGGGTAGCTCAAAGGGATCTCACTTCAATGAGTTCGGCCTTAATGGCGTCAAGAATTGATTACATTAAGTAATTATAAGGTTTAGTAAAAACATACTATTTTGATAGCCCTAACGGAAACTCCATGACATATATACAAATCATTAAATTTGTTGACAACCACATGAATAACTTTATAAAAAGCACCACGATCAAGAAAAAATTATTCCTTTCATTTAACCGTATTCTAAGTATATGTTACTTGATAAAAAAAGGAGAGGAATTTAGTTTAATGTCATTCTCAGAATAAGCCAAGAAGTATGACATTTTATGAATTATTGTTTGAGTTGTTAAAAGATGATAACCTAAGAAGGTAAATACATAAAGATGCCTTATAATAGAGAAACCCAATCATTATAAACAAGATATTGATACAAATAAAAGTTGAAATAATCAACGAAAATATAATGATAATATATCTTGGAAAGTGTTAAATAAGATGTATGTCCATGTGGTTCATTATTATATAAGTAATTAATGGTGATTTAGAGAAAGAAAAACTCACATACGTGATAACATATATTTTGATTATTCTCTTATGTCACTGTTTGAAAATATAATACGTAATTTTTGTTCAGATAAAAATACGAGTTGGTAGTCTAAGACCTAAATGGCCTCGATTATTCTCTTATGTCACTGTTTGAAAAGAAGCTCGTAAGTACCACAAGTTAATAATTAAAGGATTCCTTCTTTTTTTTCATTGCTTCATAATCTGATAAAACCAAGTTTGCGAGTAAGTATTTAGGGTAGAAATATTGTAGTTATATATTACGAGCATATGAATAATATTAAATTATTGTCGAAGCTCGAGGTTAAAATTAAAATCTCACAAAGAGTCATGGCCAAAGATTTGTTATGAATAAAATTATATCATTAATTAAATTCTACTTTTGTCAGAGGTGCTTTCGACCAAAACCAAGGTAGCTCATATGTCTAGAGAGGAATTTTTCATTAAAGAATGTATACAACACCAATTGAGATGTTCACGACCCAATTAAATGGAATGTTTCAGTTGTTGTAGTCATCGATACATGTAAATAATAAGTTGGCCTAATAGTATATGGGTTGGGAAGATCATGTCAAATGTAAGGTTTTCGTCTTCTTAAATGGGTAAATACACATAATGGAAGCTCGATTCTTAGGTTTCCAAGGCTGAATTATGGGAGCATGAGAAGGAGTACTTTCTAAGATCATCTGACCTTTTATATAAATAAGGAAACTTTATATGCTAATGTTCCATATTAATTCATGTGTTTAATCAAGTGATATCATAGTCGTAAAAGGGAGAGAAAAATAAGGAGAATTTCTACCTTCAAAATGCTTATAACGAGAATCTACGTGTATATATATATATATATATATATATATATATATATATATATATATATATATAAGAAGACATTTACTAAGAAAATTAGAATAAGTTCAGCGTAAAGTCAACATTAGTCAATTTAAAAGATAACCATGAAGAATAAATCCAACAATTATGTACTTTAATCCTATGAATTAATTTGGACCTGGTTAAAATCAAAACTGACGAACTCCTAGAATTATATGTAAGTTCATTTTGTTACTAACCAACCTCAATAAATTATGCATGAATAACCATACTGTATTATAGTCTATGACTAATTAATCTAGAAATAATTAAGTGTCTTCAATCATGTAAAAGTTATTTTATTAATTGTAGATAATTATTTAGACCTAATCAAGAACAATGACAATTTGATTAAAAAAGTTATGGTGGGTATACGAATAGTGATTATGGTAGAAATATAATTCTTATAAAACGTATTGTATTTAAATTATATGTCCATTAATAATAAAATTATACATCTTTCATATATGAAATCAGAATAAAACTATATCTTACTAAACATGGTGGGAACTTATATTTAATCTAATTTACTAAATTCATATATTCATTAATTTAGTAAATTAGATTCAATATAAGTTCCCACCATATTTAGTAAGATATAGTTTTATTCTGATTTCATATATGAAAGATGTATAATTTTATTATTAAGGGACATAGAATTTAAATTCAATACGTTTTATAAAAATTATATTTCTACCATAATCACTATTCGTATACCCACCATAACTTTTTTAATCAAATTGTCATTGTTCTTGATTAGGTCTAAAAAATTATCTACAATTAATAAAATAAGTTTTAAATGATTGAAGACACTTAATTATTTCTAGATTAATTAGTCATATACTATAATACTGTATGGTTATTCATGCAGAATTTATTGAGGTTGGTTCGTAACAAAATGAACTTACATATAATTCTAGGAGTCCGGCAACTTTGATTTTAACCAGGGCGTATTAATTAATAGGATTAGAGTACATAATTGTTCGATTTATTATTCATGGTTATCTTTTAAATTTACTAATGTTGACTTTACGCTGAACTTATTCTAAATTTCTTAGTAAATGTCTTCTTAGACATATATATATATATATATGTGTGTGTGTACACGTAGTTTCTCGTTAAAAGCATTTTGAAGGTAGAAATTCTCCTAATTTTTCTCTCCCTTTTACGACTATGATATCACTTGATTAAACACATGAATTAATATGGAACATTAGCATATAAATTTGCCTTATTTATATAAAAGGTCAGATGATCTTAGAAAGTACTCCTTCTCACGCTCCATAATTCAGCCTTGGAAACCTAAGAATCGAGCTTCCATTATGTGTATTTACCCATTTAAGAAGACCAAAACCTTAAATTTGACATGATCTTCCCAACCCATATACTATTAGGCCAACTTATTATTTACATGTATTGATGACTACAACAACGGAAGCATTCCATTTAATTGGGTCGTGAACATCTCAATTGGTGTTGTATACATTCTTTAATGAAAAATTTACTCTCTAGACAAATGAGCTACCCTGGTGTTAGTCGAAAGCACCTCTGAGAAAAGTTCAGTTTAATTATTGATATAACTTCCACAAAATTGAATATATGAGTCAAGCTAATTTATTACAAGACAATAATCTGAGAATGACGATAAAGATATACTTATTCCATAACCAAGTCCAAGGACATGATACTTCATTAAAAGTCGTATATAATAGAAAATTGATCTACCATAAGAACTAAAGCTCGTTGAAATCTACTCGCCTTGGTTATTCAAAACCAATGTTGAGATTTCAATGTCGAAAATGTCTCAAAACTCGACTAGAAATAATTCACATATTTATCCTCATTGTGAATTAGATACGGTAAAGAGAAGTAATCATACTTCCAATCTTAAAAAAAGTCTCTCCTAAAACTCGAGGGAAGAAAATACTCCTTTCAAAATCAGGTTACCCTTTTAAAATTTCACGACTCCATTTTTAATCCTTATCCCCTTCTTTAACTGAAAATATATGTATGCGGCAGGAATGTTGGACGAGATGCTTTTAGGTAATAATGAGGAAGGACATGCTTTTGAGCTAAGAAGCAAAAAGAGCTCATTTAGGGAATTTAATCATTTCCTCAGAAAACCTTAAACTTATTTAATGAGTATGTGGAACAATACATTTGCTATATGAATGAGAATCTAACTCAACCTATTCTCAAAGGACAACTTTCCCTCTTTTAATTGTTACTCATTATGAGAAAGAGATTGAAGAAGACACTTCACTATCGTTTTGTCAAGAGATGGCTCTTAAGACGCTTAATAATAATTCCCTCACAATCTTGAAGGAATCTTCTGCTCAACCATACTCCACCTCAACACTTGATCTCTCACTTTCCAGCTTATAAATGTACTTCTTATATCTCTAGAGAAATCCTATAATGCTTTATTGCTTATCGAGGCTTACTGTAAATATGTACTCCTCTAATATTGATAAATATATATGATTCTATATTTCATTACTAACTCTTTGCCTTTATTGTAGATGAAATGGGTCCGAGTTTCTTTCCAAACTAGCACTTTTCAAAGTCGATAAGGTCTTGGAAGGATAAAAGAGATTTATTGAATAACATATTTCTTTCCCAATTGCTCGGTTTAGCATGAAGAGGCAATTCTAAACTCGAGTAAGCCCATGATTCAGCATTAATTGATCTTCAAAAAGAAAATGACACACTCTTAAATTTTTTGACAGTAATAATGTCTAATTTTAACAAAAAAATTTATAAAGTGGAAGATGGAGAGAAAAAAGCTCTTAAATTTTAAATAAACGTTGTAAGAAATATGATGACAATATGAAAAATGAGTGAAGAGTTTGTTCACTTATATCAAGACATAAGTCCAAGGAATTCAACGACTTCAAATAGATCGATAAATCGATAGAGTTTTTGAAAGAGTGGATTTTCACCATCGTTCTTGGTAATTGGATGAATTATTCAACCAACATCGAATGTTTGCCTTAACTTTACTGTTGATTCTTTCTAATGGCCTAAACCTATAGACAGGACATCTAATTCCCTAGTTTCTTGTTCTAAACTATATGACAATCAATTATTATTTTTTTGGTATTTATATCATAGTATTCATTGAGTTTCTTATTCAGATATACAAATTATTATAGTATTTGGGATTCCCTGGGATTCTTTTGGATTCTTTGCGGGAGTCTGAGGTATAGGAAATATAAATCATTTTATACGTATAAAACAACAAAAGTTGGAGATATTTACTTCGATATGTACCTTAAATTTTATTTATACCAAATTTTTTGCCATGGCTCTTTGTGAGATTTTAATTTTAACCTCGAGCTTCGACAATAATTTAATATTATTCATATGCTCTTAATATATAACTACAATCTTTCTATCCAGAATACTTACTCGCAAACTTGGTTTTATCAGATTATGAAGCAATGAAGAAAGAAGGAATCCTTTAATTAAATAACTTGTGGTAATTACGAGCTTCTATTTAAATAATGACATAAGAGAATAATCGAGGCCATTGAGGTCTTAGACTATCAACTCGTATTTTTATTTGAACAAAAATTATGTATTATATTTTCTTAAATCATTGTAAAGACCCAAGATTTCATTTTCCAATATTGTTTTAGTTGATTGTCAACGAGTTATTCTTTTAATACTCCACTTTTGGGAAGAATGGAAAAGACTATTTAACTATAAAAATATATGTTATCACGTATGTGAGTTTTTCTTTCTCTAAATCACCATTAATTACTTATATAATAATGAACCACATGGACATACATCTTATTTAACACTTTCCAAGATATATTATCATTATATTTTCGTTGATTATTTCAACTTTTATTTGTATCAATATCTTGTTTATAATGATTGGGTTTCTTTATTATGAGGGATCTTTATGTATTTACCTTCTCATTTATCATCTTTTAACAACTCAAACAATAATCTATAAAATGTCTTACTTCTTGGCTATTCTGAGAATGGCATTAAACTGCTTTCCTCTCCTTTTTTATCAAGTAACATATATTTAGAATACGGTTACATGAAAGGAATAATTTTTTCTTTATCGTGGTGGTTTTTATCAAGTTATTCATGTGGTTGTCAACAAACTTAATGATTTGTATTTCTGTCATGGAGTTTCCATTAGGGCTATCAAAATAGTGCGTGTTTTTACTACACCTTATAATTACTTAAAGTAATCAATTCTTGACGCCATTAAGGTCGAACTCATTGAAGTGAGATCCCTTCGAGCTACCCTCAAAATTCAAGACAGCGAGATTCTTAGCTTAATGGAAGGAGAAACTACGGTGACAAAGGACTTGAAGAAGGCCCAACAAGTATATCTCTCATTCTTGGAGCTCATAAAAAAGAAACTGAGTGTACTCGTGAGGTGTAATGTAGGGTTCACCAACTTTGTGATGAGATTTGTGCCAAGAATATTTACTTAAAGTTGATGTTCACTAAAAATATTTTCTTTCGTTGATGTTCTAAATGAACTCCTCAGAATTGGAAGGTTTCTCAAGGTCCTCTAATTCCACATCTTCTTTGATAAACAATACCATTTTTTATTTCTTAATTAGAACCCAACTAAATGTTATTATATTTTTTCATATGTTCCTCAATTTATTTGCAATTATTTTCATTTTGTAAAGGTTTTGAATCTCTTCTCCCAAGACATTCTACTTAAGGTTCCTTCTTGTAAATATGCTCAGATTGAACTCATCCAGTCAGGATCAATTTGGATAATAGCTACTTCAAGTACTCCTTTAAGTGATCTACTAGGCTCGTAGAATTGGGTTAAATCCACCCCTTTACGTGTTTTGTTATGGGATGCTAAGTTTTCAAATGACTCGGCTCAACTATTTTGATTAGTCGACATGTGTATGAGATTGAAAATTATAAACTCTGCTTAGCTTGGTAGGGTTTCATCCTAGAATTTATGGCTTCTTAGGTCAAGGTATAATATGTGATGACTTTGAACTATGTGGCTCCCAAATCAAGCACATGTTTAGATTCTTCAATTATAGCAGCATGCTCAAACTCAATATTTGTAGTCAAAAAGTTAAGATGTATGTCTACTTTAAATTCAGCATCAATAACCATACCATATTATAATCTATTACTAATTAATGTAGAAATAATTAAGGTTCTTAAATCATTTAAAACTTATTATATTAATTATAGATAATTATTTAGACCTAATCAAAAAATGACAATTTGATTATAAAAGTTATGGTGGGTATATGAATAGTGATTATGGTAGAAATATAATTCTTATGAAACATATTGAATTTAAATTGTATGTCACTTAATAATAAAATTATACATCTTTCATATATGAAATCAGAATAAAACTATATCTTACTAAATATGGTAGGAACTTATATTGAATCTAATTTACTAAATTCATATATATTCATTGATTAATAGTCTACCTATTATAATCCTACTTTCTTTACATATTTTTATTATTCAAAATTAAAAAATAAACTATTTCCTAATGAAAATCTATTACCCCCCCCCCTCCCCTTTTAGGAATAAAAGAAAAAGGAAACACATGCTTTTGAAGAAAAACAAGTATTGTAGCAATAGATCCATGGTAGTAATGCACACTAGTCTTTTATAGAATAATTTAGGAGCTATTGCAATGAAGTCTTGGTAAGCTGTAACTTTTAAATAATTTATTAGTCCTCCATTTGAGTTTTGTAATTTTATTACAAGTTTGATATTGTAATTATATTTGTTGCCTATAATTAAAATTATTTATGGGTATTAGAATTATTGAAATAAAATTTAGATATTTTAATATCTATAGTGATTCTAGAATCGATAAATGTAAAATTTAGTATGATTTTGATCTCTAATCTAGTGGTATTGTGTTAACAAAATTGTAATCAAATACTTTATTCAAAAATTTGATGTTTAATAAAAGTTTCAAAATTTGAAAGTGATAATAAAGAAGAAAAATAATTATTATTAATTGTTGCTAATTTATATTTCATCAAGGTAATATACTCTATAGTATAATAAAGATATAGTGAGCTTACAAGTCATTTCTAGTAATTGATAAATCAAAAATCTTAACTTATTATTTTTTTCTTTACTCGTAATCATTAATCATTTGTATGTTTATAATGATGTAAGCATTATTATATATTCATACAAAGGTTGTGTTCATGATGCTTGGAAACACATTATTTGTGACACTTTTTTAGATTTAGGTGATGTCAACACTGTAAAATATAGTTTATGCCGCCTCATTTTCTATAGATAAAGAAAAAATATAGTTTTATCAAATGCCTCTTGATAAGAATTGGGAAATATGTGTAATATGTGCAAACACGTCTTCCTTAAGCGTCCATAATTATAATATTTCATACGTTATCTGACCAACAAGAAATATTTGAAAAGTAAAGTAATTTATTCACTTCTCTTTAGATAATAAACTAATAGTAAAATAATATATTCTTACTAGTCATTTTATAATATTTATATATCACTTTAACCTAATGTAACGCATTGGTAAGAGAGAATATTTTAATATTTTTTGGTTTAACAATTATAAAAAAGGTTTTAAATGTTTCCACTGAACATACATCATTGGTTAAAGTGATTATATATTAAAAGATTTCTTTATTAATCATCCCATACCAATAATTTAGTATGGTTACAAATAAATTTGTTGCATAAATCCATCGTAGAATCTTTGTTTTCAATCTTTTCCACTCAATCTTGTAAATATCTCCTATTCTTAGAGTCTTGATACAAACTTTATTTAATTTCTTATAATATCACCATAAAAAATTTACCTAAACTGACTATTGATCTGTAAAAATTAATCACTTTAAATGAAAACATTATTAAAAATACATGGTCACGGAAATAAATAAAATCTAGTGTACAATTCCAATAAAGGACGGTCAAGATAGTTAATAACACACCACATTAGAATCAGCATCAAACATATGTAACAGGGAACAAACTAAAACAACATCAATCTTTTCCTGTCGGAGATCCTGCACCTCCATTATCCACATGTTTCTTTTCCTTGTTCAACTTTGTCTCATCTTTCTTGTCAGAACGCTCAACCTCATCATGAGGAGCATTAGGTATGTCCTAAAATATATAAAATATAAAGATCATTATGAAAACAGTATATATAGCACAAGAATATATCCTACTGAATAATGTATATTATCTATAAAGGAGAAAGAAAATACCTTGTCCCTATGAGGTTGAGCGGTGGTGGTATTCACAACTGATGCTCCGCCTAAACTGTCTGGTATAAATGGAGACCCTCCAGTTATGCAAGAAAAGATACCTACACAACATTTAACACAAAGAATAATAGAAGTTATTTAACAAGTAAATGAATAGCAGATTATGAAGAGACATTAAGGTTGTAATATTGAGATGTGAATTGAATCTAATAAAGAATGAAGGTACTTTCTTTTAAAAAAATAACCTCAATAGTTTGTATAGACAAGTCAATTTAAAAATATTGAGTTTGTGTTTCAGTTATGACGTGAAGCTCTACATGGTAGAAAATATTAAAACATTAGCCATTAGTTGGAATTTTAGGAAGAAAAATTCTAATGTATTGGACAAAACATACATGTACGCGTGTACTCTTGTAAGAGTGGGATTTTTTAACTAATACAGAGTTATGTTGCAAATCATATTCCCATATTAGACATTGGGGGAAGAGATAGATATGGACGCTTCCACGTGCGCTATAGTATTTCGGTTACAAAGGAAGATGGGTATGATATCTCTTCAGGTACTTAACCGAATAAAAAAATTATTTTTATTCGTCTTATAATTCAATTGTTTATTTAATGTAGATCCATTGACTAAATTTTCAGAATAAGAGTTTCATGGATATTTGAAGGACATATATGCAGGAAACGAGGTCGGGGAATCAATTTAACATACGCATTTATTAACATTTATAGAATTGAATTTTTAAATCTTTATATTAACTGGTACTCTCATTCTCTCTCTCTCTCTCTCTCTCTCATTATATATATATGTATATTTGTCAAACCGAGTTTAATGCTCTAATTTGGATAATATTTTCAACAAATAATTTCAAACCAAAATTTCATTATGTCCATAGAGTTTCGGTACCCATTATTTCTTGATTCATCCATGGTTTATTTCATGGTACTATGTACATAGACATGATATGTCCTAAAAAATTATAGTCTTATTCTAATATAAAAGGAAAATATAATTAAATAGGAAACGATAATAGTCTAGAATCTAGATTTTTTTATAATATTGAAATACAATATGAGCTTTAATTGTTTTTTAGGTATACACATTTTTATAAAATCTTGAAAAATTTAATGTAAATTTGTAAAAAAAATTAGGTACATGAGATAAGAAATTATCATTTTATATCTTTAACTATCAAGGCAATATTGCAAGATTAGGATAGTCTTTACTTAACAAAGTAATACAAATGTAGTCACATATGAAAAATACACCCAGTTTAAAAATTACAAATGAAAGACAAGCATGGACATATATAGAGATATAATTACCCGATCTTAAAGTAGGATGACCATCAACAATTTTGGCCAAGAGATCACTGTGACCAAAGAACTTGGAAAGGAATTTTGTTGCGTTTGATTGAGCTTGTTGAGTATTGATCTATTCCAATGAAGGATACATAAGTTACTATACATAAATTGTTGAGTAAAGTTGGAGAAAGAAATTCTTGAATACACAAGGTGTATGCAAGCTTAAAAGATCATAAAATAAATTATAGTTTTGGACAGTAAGAAAAATAAAAGAAAAACAATAAACTATTAATACATTATATAATAATCAAATTACCATATTTCGAAAAGTCTTTCCAACATACAAAATAAAATTATATGCAAGAAACACATAGAAGGATGATCTATGAGTAAAAATAATCTCAATTTTATTTGTGGTATATTGTGGGATATTGATATATACTTATTAAAAATTACTTGGACAATTAACTCTTAGGGTAATCTTGCAACAATTAGCCAACTCTATAAGAATAAATATATTAATCTTTTCATGTCATTTGTGCAACACTAATGTAAAATATTCCACCCACTACTGCAAGTATATACTAACTTGACCATCATGTTTGCAGTTTTGCAAAGTAACATTGTATTTTTTTTATTCAATTAGATATTCAAATCATAATATAATTCTATATTTTTTATTTAATTAAAGATGCAAATCATAATATAATTATCTGTTTGTTTACTACTAAAAACCAATCATCATTTGTCTCTATTTTTAGATAATAATACTGTAACTTACTACTAATTGTCTAATTTTTTGACAGTATGGCTAACTCAATGTCATTGTTTTTTATAGTTATACCTAGCAACCCTTTGTTAAATACCATTAATGGAAAAGATAAAGTCTCCTAGTTATAGAAAAGTTGAGTAATAAGTACCAAAGCTATTATCAGAGAGTGAAAATCTTAGGAATAAGAGAAATTGAGAACTAAGAGGTCAATGTTGTTTTGTAAGGGTAACCATTGAGTGATGAAAATAATTTTTTCTTAGATTCTAAGCAAGTTCTTAAGAAACATGGAATTCTCTTTATTGTTAGAATTTTGAGTTTAGTGTTTAACATTTAGTATATAGGTTTTATAGGTTAGAAGTTAGAGTTTAGGGTTTAGGGTTTAACGTGTAAAAAACAATCATCAAGTGGTGAAAATTTATCCAAATAAAATAACTCTAGAAGAGTGTGCAATCAAAACTTTTTAATTAATCGTTTTGAAAAAATATCTTCATGGTGAAGGAAAAGTGAATGTCCCTAAGAGAAACGATTAAACATCATATGTCTTTGTTTTCAAAAAATTTGTATCATACAACTTTCATTAGTGGTATATATATCATACCAACGCGTAAATCTAATACTTTATATTTGTGAAAAATGTAAATATTCTACTTGCTCCTTCAATACTATGCACAATAATGACTAAGAATTAATGAATTCATTTAGAGGATATATATTACAATTAGAAAATAGTCACCTAATTTATAGAAATATTTTTAAAAATAAATTAATAGATAGGTACGTGTAATGATAGATTATTTCTACGTCAAATTCATATATTATACTAAAAGTGAGCATCAAATAATATAATAAATGTAAAATGTTCAATGTCTATTGAAAGAAGTATGGTATAGAATAATCATTAATCAAGTTTTAAGAACCAAAATTAACAAAAATAATAAATATGCCAAGATGATTTTATCACATGCTAAATCCATTGTCAAGATATTACAAAGGTAACTATTAAGTTGCTCACAATGTTTTCTTATAATTTACCTTTTTCAAGGAAAAATGTACGATCAAAATATTTGATATATAGATATCAAGCATATATCAAACTTTGACTATCAAATAAAACATAATTAAATTATGAAAATGTTCTAGTACTTAAAATGATTTTATCTTGGAACTTTATTATTATTCATCAATATGACATATAATAAATTAGATATACGAATCAATATATTCATACATATACTTATATCATTAGTAAAGATATGTGTAAAGCAAGTGAAAATACCAAACTTTTATGTTGATACAAAGAAACAAACATAAATATTTTAACTCTAGCAAAAATTATATCTAAAATTTTAATTATTTTTTCAACGATTTTACCTATTTTAATATTTATTGATACATGCATAGTACAAAAAATAATTAAATAAATTGTCCCTCAAATAAGAAGGACATTTTAGAATATGTAATGCAAATAAAAAAATTATTTCTATAATATAAGATATTACCAAACATTTTTTAAAAGTTTTAAAGAAATATAAAGAGATATAATTAAATAAAAATCATATATTATTAAATTATGAGAATTAAATATAGATGTTTACCTATTGAAATGTCATGAACATGGATCAATATCTTCTCTTGTTGAGTATATTCAATATTTGAAAGCATCATAACTTGTCATACCTATGAATAAAATAACATAAGTATATCAAAAAAAAATTATAACCATACTTTATTAATTTATTTAATTCAAGATCTAGTAAATGTTATATTTATGATTTTTCGTACTTACAAAGTTAAGTATATCATGTTCAATTTCAATATTTGTTAAAAAGAAGATTTTTTATTTGTTATATTTAAAAGTTAAAAATATTTTCAAATAATATTATTTTAATACAAGGTATTTGAAATGTACTATAAAGAGGTAAACTTATACTCAATTGTATATATAAAAAATAAATAAAAATAATATAATAAAAACTAAAATAAATATTAAAATATTCAAGTATTAATAAAAATTACAATAAACTCACGAAACCTACTATTACTCAAAAGCCATTAGAAAAATTATATATTTAAATTATAACTTATTAAGAAATCAAGCAAATATACACATAAGTCTTATCACATAATCAGCCATATGAAAAGATATATAATTTGTATTACCTTTAGAATAATTAGATTTAGTACTGTTTGGAAAGTTTGAATCCAAAAAAGATATAGATTTCATTGAGCAAAAGTATTTGCATCAGAAGAAATATATGAATCCACCAACAAAAAGTGTTTGAATATTGATAAAATGGGTAAAAAATTATTTTTAATGTTTAAAGAAAGCTGATAAATTAAGAAAGTGTTTGTGAATATTGTCTAAGAAAACATATGAAATCAAAAAATAAAAGATGATAGAAAGACGATGATGAAGACAATGCTTGTCTAATGATATATATGATTATATGATTCTACTTGCTTGAACTCTCATATATGATAAGAGAGGCGGCCAAAAATTAAGAGACAAACTGTTGAAAGTTTTTAGGGTTAAAAGTGAAGTGATTTTGTACCCTTATATATTATATATTTTCTTTTATAAAAGTTAACAAGTGGGCTGATTAGTGGGTTTTATTTACTAACATTATTTTTATTCCACACTCCTTTCCTTATGGGTTAATATCCATGGATTGTACTTTAGAATAATTTTAACAAGTAAAGTAAATATAAATCTTTAATTTTTCTACTATTATAATTTAATTTAACATGTATATAAATGATTAGAGATGATATAGGCAAACAAAATAAATATATCACTTTCTCTTAACTATTTTAATTTCATATTACATTTTTTTTGGTTAAGAGTTTTCTAATTTTAATATTGTTTTATTTTTTATGTGACTTTCAATAACGCATTAGTAATTTTATTTTCAAAAAATTAAAACATATGATTAATTATTAATAATATAAAATTTATATACTGAGAGTGTACTTAAGAAAATAATTATAACATTCTAAAGGAACTAATACAATAGTGTAGAGTAAATATGTTTGCCTCAACTGAAGTTAAATGACAATTATCTCTAAATTTTCAGGTTTGTTATTATGAAGAGAGCATGTTAGATTATTATGAGTTAATGAATTTAGTATGAGAACACATTAAAATAATGTTAACCTATTTCTTTATTTTATCTTTTGATTCTGATCTAAATCACCACAATAGGTAAAAAAATTGCTTACATAATATTTGTATTTCATAATATTTTATTAATCAATTCTGGTATCATATTGTACATTCTACATAGTTTGTTTCGAAAGAGTTAATGTCAAAAAACTCATTTATTGTTTATATGATAATATTAAATAGGTATAACGGATCCTCAAGCATATTGTCAAGGCCCCGGGTAGTTGCTAACTCATTTATTATGTTGTAAATCACTATATTTTGTGACTAGTTACATCTATTTATTTGGATATCAAGGAAACCTCATGGACCACATGACTTGAGAAGAATGTGTTATGTGATACTAAAAACTAGTGATGCCTTTAGTGAAGATAGTTTGACTCTTGACAAATGCTTTATGTCATGACAAATGTACCTTTACCACTATATTTGGTAAGTTATTTTTTACATGCATGAATTTCCATTTGAACGCATAAGAATGTCTAAAGAATATTCTAACTATTTTGGCAGACATGATATCCACTATTTATAATTATACAAAACTCCTCTATATATAATAAGATTACGAACCTCTTTTGATGTAAAACTAGGGAAACATATACAATATTATATACTCAAAACTTCAATAAAGCTTTGATCACGTCAGTATAAGTTTTAAGATTGTCATGACATAATTTTATTCATGTCAAAATGACCTACATAACCATGTGGTATGTACAATAAATAGTACAATCTACATGACGCTCTATGTCAAGGAAACCACACACACTTAATAATAATTCATATTAAATCATATTTACTCAACAATACTTAGAAAGATTTCCATCCAACTTAGTCATTCTAGTTGTTCCAAAATGGATATTAATATAACATTTATCAACTTCAATGTCATAATACTATTTAGTAAAATTCTATTTGTTATGCTAACACTTGTTCATGTGTTATTGCAATAATACGCCATGTAAAAGGGTTTATCTAATAATTCAATTTGAGATCGCCCTCTATGGTATTTTTTATACATATTATTTATGCATTATCACTTCTCTTTTATTACTATCCATATACATAATAGATTAATCTAACAAGATAAAATTAAAACTAAACTTATACCCACGTATTATATTTAAGGATGTGTAGTCATTTGCAATAAAAATCGTAACCATTAGCAAATAGGTGATTTTTTTAATGTGCTACAGACATTGTATTGTAATTTAAAAACTACATATATGGATAATATTATATAATCTACCATGAAATTGCAACATTTTGTCTGGAAAAAGTAAGGCTCCAATTGGAACTAAATACGACTTTAAAGTCAACTAGATTATTATGATAGAACCTCCAAATAGAAGATGGAGATGAAACGCTGTATGATATGGTTAACATATCGTGGGGTAAAATATAGATATGAATTAGTAACAAAAAATCTTAAATAAGCTGACACTATGCCTAAACAATATCAATAATTTAAATTAGTTATTAAATTTGTGAGTAGTTATTGAGTAAATACCCATATGTTGAAATCACCAACTAGTCCCAATGTTTAATTATATTGTCCTACTGAGGCCTTGAACTTCCTCCTTTTAATATGAAGTGTTGTTTATGACTTTTTTTGGGTGTTCGAGTCTTAACCGCTTCCATGATCTAAACTAACATTATATGTTCCTTAAAAACCGCGCCTGGACGAGTTATAATTGATTAAACAAATTCAACTAAATATAAGTTATAAAATTAGATATGTTTATTTTAGTGAGTGAAAGGGTTATATGGTTGATGATGTCATACTAAGAAATTAATTATGCAGGAAAATAAGTTGCAAAACTGAGAAACATGATGTTTATTAACATAAGTTAGCGTTAATTAGTAGAACAGTTACAATAAGAATGTGTAAGAGTGTTTTTATTAGTAGATATATCTTTTATTTCATAGGGGAGTCGTCAAGCCATATACTAATGTTATTTATACAACTTCTTAGAGTGTGTGAGAACAGCTTTGTCATATAATATACTAGTACTACTTGGTAATCATGTGTGTGGAAAATGGATGACGTGCTTTACATCGTGGACCATGTTCAAGTAGCATCATTTTTTCCATCATATTTTGGTTTTGCCTATTGAAAACCTTTACGTTGGGTTGGTTTCTTGAGTTTTAGATCATTCAAGCTCATAAAGTTGTTTACTTCCTTCATCTATCTTGTTAATCAAGATCCCATCTTCTCCTCCTCTGCCTTGACAGGGTGTGAAACGTTAAAAAAACCCTTTAAATCCGGAGACCTCCTTTGTAAAGGGTGTCAGGTTTTAGTTGTCTCTTAATGGGTTCCACCTTAGGCTGACCTTTTAAGTTTTTTGGCCCTTATAAAATCTTTTCACGTAATTATTATGTGCACATGACGTCCTTTTTATATTTATTTGGATGTTATCCAGTAAATAAATTCATTTCTTTGAAAAACATATTGTATTTTACACAACAAACTTTTCTTTTCCTACTAATTATTTATTATAGATGAGTATGTTTCGTCTATTTGTTTTGCAAGGGATTCATCAATACTTGTTATTAGTGATTGGGTCATTCATTACATCAAGCCCGTAGATGGACTTTCTTTCGTCCTTTGGTTTTCTTCATCCCTTAAATATACCTTCACATAGTTATACTTTTTTCATAACCATCTCAATTCAACCTAATCTTACAACATGGGATTCAAACAAATTCCTTATTTGATTTAACTCTTTCATGACTCTTCTACTTACTATAATCCTTATCATCGAGCTTTTCATAATTATTTTATTAAATTTAATGCTTTTTCCATGTCATATGCGGCGCTTGCCTAAGCGATATAGATGTCATGCATACGGTCTGGACCCCAACTTCAATCAGAGGTGATGATATATGAGGTAAATGAAGAGGTTTTTAAATATATTGGCTTACTTCATGATAAATTATGTAAATATCATATTATACATTAGCTTCTCTTCTTTACCCGGAATCACACTCGGTTTCCGAACAAGGCATGTGATCATAGTAAGATATTTCAAACTAAAAAATGAAGTAGGAGAGACTGAAAATCGCATCACCTCCTCAAAGATCACTTGTGCCACATCCACTTCTTCTCCCATTAAAATACAATTCAACAAGATTGCGTTCTTCTTAGTTACCTCCGAGTTTCTCAGGTTTCCAAAGATATTCGCTATAAGGAAATGGTGCCAAACTTTTGTATATGCTTGGAGATATTGTTAAGGCCAAGGTGCCTTAAATTCTCCCTTATTTGCTTGCACTTTCTCCTTATCTAATACATTCTCAAATATTAGGTTCCAATAGAAAGTCTTGATATTTTCCACTGCTTCTCTATACTTACATGGTCCAACCAATTTCATAAACCGGAAGTGGTTTCGAATTTCTTCAACTGTGAAAGGAACTAACTCGCCTCTAATAGGAACACAGCTATTACTATCTCGGCAAAAGAGGCCTAAATAGAAATTAGAAACTAACATGGCCTTGGAAGTTTCATTAATCTTAGTAATTGGATTCTCTATTTGTAAAGGTTGTGGTATCTTTTTATTAAAGTGGACATCGTTAGGCTTTTTGAATTTACCACAGCTAGCTTTCCTTTACTTTCTGAACATGCTTTACCCTTCAAATTGGTACTTGAACTTTTCTCAGTTGGTTTCTTCTCACTAGGACCCAACACCTTATTTTAAATTTTCTTCTCCTTGACAGTAGATAATGTTTCTGTTCTTTTCGTCATCACAATTGACCTCCAACTCAAAACTTTAACCACTCTTGAAATTTGAAACTCTCGATAATAGGCTGTCTACGCTTTATTTGGGTTAGGAGAGGTGTTATGAAGATGATTCTCTATATGGGTAGGACGAATTCTTCTTTGAATGGTGTGGATCTAAGAAATATTTGGATGAATTTTGAAATTTTTGGGTTTTGATTCTTGGATTCAAAGTAATTTGATATGATATGGGTGGTTTAATCTTCTCTATAATGATGTGGAGAAACGCTTGGATGTGTTGTTATGGTGATTGGGTAGTGTTTTGATGTTTGGGGAAGGTTCGATGAAGTTTTAATGGAGTTATGAGAGGTTTGGGGAAAAAAAGAGACTTAAGGACTGAAAATTTCATGTAGAAAGTAACCTCTTCTTTTAAATTCCCGTAATATAACTCTTCTTTTTGGATCAGTTGGCGCCGTGCGGTGCACCAAAATGGGTTGCGGTGTACCGGACTGAGGGTTTGAAAACCGTATTCGCGAGTTGTCGATACGGTTTTGGATAGCTAGTCTTTTCCTCTCGTAATTGTACCGTAGTGGAAAACCGTCGCCATGGGTTTTCTTGGTGCGGTACACAGAAGGTTGGTTAGGTACACTAGAAGGTTGGTGCGGTGCACCGGACCTATCTGTTGTTCATACCGTATTCGCGCTACGCAATACAGTTTTTACCTCTTCTCCTCGACAATATACTGTCGCAAAAACCGTCTCAACGGTTTTTTGGACCTGCGGTGTACCGGACTTCTCCTGCGGTATACCACTGGTGTGGTCTGATTTTCGCCGAATTTTCGTTCTCTTCTGCTAACTCGATTTTTTAAGTACCTAAACATCAAAAACACTCATACCTTTCTCAATAATGCAATATCAACTTAAAACAACTAAACTAAACAAGAATTAAAACATAAAAAAATAAAAAATTGCGGGTTTTCTCCTATACAACACTTTTGTTTAACGTCTTTCAAAGTTAGACGCGTTACCTCTATCAAGATTTCCAAATATAGCCTCCCCATCAACGAGAAAGGCTATGAACTTCCACTAATCTCCGTCTAGTGCCCCTCTTGGGCCTAATCTCTATCACCTTACCTGAAACAACTTCAGTGACTACAAATGGTTCCATCCACGAGTCTTTGTGACCTCGTGGCCTATTCTCTGGTTTGTGGGCTTTCCATAGAACTTCGTGGCCGACCCCAAACTCAATCTTTGGCTCAGTATCCATAAGCTTTGCGTGGATTTCTTTAGGGACTTTGTGATATGAAAGGCTATGGATGATAGGAACGGTGGAATCTGTCTTCATTGGTTTCTTTCCCTAGACATAGAATGTCTCAGATATATTCTTAGCATAAAGGGTAACTGTCCTTTCCTGGAAATTGATTATGATTGGAACCTGCTAATCTGCATCGAAATCAAGTATAACAAAGTCAATAGGGATGGTGATATTACCTGATCGGACGTGAATGTCCTCCACTGTTCCCCATTTCTTGGCAACTGAGTTGTCAACATACTGTAACTTCACTGGAGCTTTTTCTGACTCTTGAAGTCCATGTCTATCGAACACGGACTTTGGCATAAGATTCACACCTGAACCCTTATCACATATAGCATTCACTTTGAGCGTACCATTTATCTGAATAGGAAGATTAAATCTTCCTCGATCTTTGAGTTTCAATGGCAACTCTTTTTCAACTTTTCTCGAGACTCTCTCAGTATAAGCCAAAGTCTCTTTCCTAGCTTCTACACCCGCTTCTTTCTCTGGGATGACTTTCTTAAATACTTGTTACGGTGTAGGCCATTTCTTTTCAATCTCAAGCATCTAGGCGTTGATATATTTAGGAGTATATGCCTCTACAAATGTCTTGAGTTCAATGTCAACCTTCAGATTTATAACATGAATAGTTGGTGACACTGTTTGAACAACTGGTGTTGATTCCACCTTCTTTTCTTGCACAACAGGTGCAGCTTCAACTTTTAGTTGTTTTGAGGCTTCTTCCTCATTCTCTTTAGCTCTATCAGCTTGTAACTCCATAACCAATCTAATCTCTTCCCGCATATCTCTCAGGAGCGGCATGAATTCGGATTTTTCTAAATTTTATCCACATCTTCAGAGCCGTTAGACTCCATGTGGATAGACTTGGTTGGTTCTTTTTCAATTACAAGAACTTCCACAACACTTTTTGCCGCATATGGTACTTCCTTATTCTCTCCGTTTTCAAGGCTAATAGCCTTACAAGCTTCGAACCCACAATCCAAATAAAATAACTCTAGAAGAGTGTGCAATCAAAACTTTTTAATTAATCGTTTTGAAAAAACATCTTCATGGTGAAAGAAAAGTGGATGTCCCTAAGAGAAACGATTAAACATCATATGTCTTTATTTTCAAAAAATTTGTATCATACAACTTGCATTGGTGGTATATATATCATACCAATGCGTCAATCTAATACTTTATATTTGTGAAAAATGTAAATATTCTATTTGCTCCTTCAAGACTATGCACAATAATGCATAAGAATTAATGAATTCAATTAGAGGATATATAATAAAATTAGAAAATAGTCACCTAATTTATAGATATATTTTTAAAAATCAATTAATAGATAGGTACGTGTGATGATAGATTATTTCTGTTGGAATTATTCTTTAATATAATTTATTTTAAATAATTCTTTCATGTTCTTGGAAGAGTGAAAATATTATTTGTGCTTATTAGTCACACATTATAATTTGAGGAAAAAAAAACTATTGGAATTATTTAATTTTAAATAATTCCTTATTCTTCATGAAGGAATAATGGTTCTTTATCTATTAGTTGTTATGGGAGTTACAAAAATTTGATAAAGAAAAAAAGCGGACGACTTTAATGAGCATTGACGAGCATTAATGTGACGGTTTTCTTGTCTTGCCTTTTCTTCTATAAATAGTGACTTTGTCACTTTCATTTCAAGAGGAGAAAAAAAAAGTATTCTTGAGAGAATGGGAAAAATATTCTAGAGAGAATAGGGAAAAAAACACTTCTAGAAAGAAAGGAAAAAACTATTCTAGAGAATTTATAGAATAGCACATGTAAAACGAAACTAAGAATCAGAAAAGGCTTCTCTGATATAATATTTCTATAGAGTAGAATTTTTTGTTAGAGATAACCGGCTTGACCGGAATATCTTTTTAACACCATTTTACATTCTATGTAATAGTTCTTTTCTCGTATTTTCCATGTAAGTTTCGTTATTTTCAATTTATTGTAATAGTGTAGTATTACTTTAATTGAATATTATCTTTTGATTCTTTTTGGAACTCCATTACTCTATTTTTAATACCAGTGATAATGTTATTTTTCAACAATTTAAAAAGATATTCTTGTAATATCACTGGTTGTTTTTTTAGAAATGGTTTTTCTCTCTCGGTCGTTTCTTCATAATTGAATGAAAAGGCCTTTTCCCGACGTGACTATGTTGGAGCCTTTCAATGGTTTCAACTACAAACGTTGGGTACAAAAGCCACTGATATGCCTTGAACAACATGAACTAGACCTTGCTGTTCTGGAGGTACTCCCTGCCATTGAGGCCAATGGGGAATACACCAAAGAACTCCATGCTAGGTTTCTGGCTCTAAAAGTTGGGTTCAAGAAAGCTAATTCAGTGGTTAGGGGATGGATCTTAGGTATTGTGACGAACCCCACCTTTTATATGTGTGCCGTTGAGAAGTCAATAAAGACTATCTGTGAAACGGTTCAGAAAAGGCATGAGGGTGATGATTCTGATGAGAATAAGTACGTCACCAGGAAATGACCCAACAAGATCTATTAGTCTCATACAAGTCGAAAATTGAATCGACTCATGGACAAGTCCTTAAGTTTCCATGTTTTTATGAGTTTAAGGATTACTTTGGCCCCTTATATTACCACTTTTTAACTCTTGTTGCCCTAAATTTCATTCACAAACATGAATATATATCAACTGGATATTAAATATATGTGTGAATGAAGATCTATGTGAAGAGATCTATATGGTGAAACATGAAGGGTTGGTGGTTTTGGATTAAGGAGATAAAGTATGAAAACTAAGGAAATTATTTTGTGTTTTTTAAACGGGCGCCATGTTAATGAAATAGTATCCTAATAAAAGATGGATCCGTTTGTGCTACACTTTTGTCAATATGTGTATGACATGATCCACTTTTGGTACTTTCATTCATGGGACTTAATTATTTTATTCTTCTATTTGTGAATAAAATATGTGGGGAAAGATGAGCCTAAGGGAAAAATTCGTTAGAGTCAATTATAGAATTTACCTTAGTTAGTCTCACTTTGTTGGAAAGGTTTGACTCCATTGATATAATATCTAGGAAAAAAAAATCTTTATAATAATAGTATTCATAAATAAGAGAATTGTGGGGGGTGTGTACCCCTTAATGAATATAAAATAATTATAATGATTATGATGCTCTTAATAAATAAAACCCAACTTGGTATTGTCCATATTGTAAAGAGATTCAAGTGGTGACCATTGGGTTTTTTTTTATTTAATAAAGTACGAGAGATGTACTATTGATCTATATGATTCACTAACTTCTCATCCATATAATAAATTGTGCATACATGAGCAAATTAAAACTTAATGAATTCATAGCCATGTGTGGTGGTCCTATTGAGACGGACTTGATGAATTCACCGTTTAGGTTGTTATATATTCCTCATACTTAATGAATTCATAGCCATGTGTGGTGGTCCTTTTGAGACGGATTTGATGAATTCACCATTGAGGTTGTTGTATATTGCTCATAATATGATTACAAGGAGACATCCTTGATGTTCCCAAGGGATGAGTTGTTAGAATCACCACAAATTCATAGCCCGTAAGGGTGGTCCTAAAGAGAAAGGACTTGATGAATTAGCGAGACACATAATGAGGCTGAGCTTTATTGCTCTTAATGATCTCGAAATCCGAGAATGTCGGCTAATAAGGCTAGACGCTCTTGGAGATCACCTATGTGCATAGAAAGGGTGATGTTTAAGGAATCTGTAACTATCATCCGGGTAGAGTATGTGTTGTGGGGGTCTCGATCGAAAACCGTCAAGTTCAAGAGTACGTTCACTTGACAGGAATTTGATGGTTGCCTCACTTCACTACGTGGCAATTCAAATCGAAAGATATTGCCACTTAAGTACAATTCACCCAAATGCTGCTATTTATGGAAACCTGATCACCTTCTTTTCCAAAGAACATAAGTGGGGGATTGTTGGAATTATTCTTTAATATAATTTATTTTAAATAATTCTTTCATGTTCTTGGAAGAGTGAAAATATTATTTGTGCTTATTAGTCACACATTATAATTTGAGGAAAAAAAACTATTGGAATTATTTAATTTCAAATAATTCCTTATTCTTCATGAAGGAATAATGGTTCTTTATCTATTAGTTGTTATGGGAGTTACAAAAATTTGATAAAGAAAAAAAACGGACGACTTTAATGAGCATTGACGAGCATTAATGTGACGGTTTTCTTGTCTTGCCTTTTCTTCTATAAATAGTGACTTTGTCACTTTCATTTCAAGAGGAGAAAAAAAAAGTATTCTTGAGAGAATGGGAAAAATATTCTAGAGAGAATGGGGAAAAAAACACTTCTAGAAAGAAAGGAAAAAACTATTCTAGAGAATTTATAGAATAGCACATGTAAAACGAAACTAAGAATCAGAAAAGGCTTCTCTGATATAATATTTCTATAGAGTAGAATTTTTTGTTAGAGATAACCGGCTTGACCGGAATATCTTTTTAACACCATTTTACATTCTATGTAATAGTTCTTTTCTCGTATTTTCCATGTAAGTTTCGTTATTTTCAATTTATTGTAATAGTGTAGTATTACTTTAATTGAATATTATCTTTTGATTCTTTTTGGAACTCCATTACTCTATTTTTAATACCAGTGATAATGTTATTTTTCAACAATTTCTACTTCAAATTCATATATTATACTAAAAGTGAGCATCAAATAATATAAAAAATGTAAAATTTTCAATGTCTATTGAAAGAAGTATGATATAGAATAATCATTAATCGAGTTTTAGAAACCAAAATTAAAAAAAATAATAAATATGCCAATATGATTTTATCACATGCTAAATCCATTGTCAAGATATTACAAAGCTAACTATTAAGTTGCTCACAATGTTTTTTTATAATTTACCTTCTTCAAGGAAGAATGTACGATCAAAATATTGAATATTTAGATATCAAGCATATATTAAACTTTGACTATCAAATAAAACATAATTAAATTATGAGAATGTTTTAGTACTTAAAATGATTTTATCTTGGAACTTTATTATTATTCATCAATATGACATATAATAGATTAGATATACGAATAAATATAATTTCATACATATACTTACATCATTAGTAAAGATATGTGTAACATAAGTGAAAATACCGAACTTTGATGTTGATACAATGAAACAAACATAAATATTTTAACTCTAACAAAAATTATATCCAAAATTCTTATTATTTTTCAATGATTTTACCTATTTTAATATTTGTTGATACATACATAGTACAAAAAGTAATAAAATAAATTGTCTCGAAAGTTTTAAAGAAAGATTAAAAGATATAATCTAATAAAAATCATATATTGTTAAATTATGAGAATTAAATATTGATGTTTACCTATTGAAATGTCATGAACATGGATCAATATCTTCTCTTGTTTCGTATATTCAACATTTCAAAGTATCTTAACTTGTCATACCTATGAATAAAATAACATGAGTATATCAAAAAAAATTATATCCATACTTTATTAATTTATTTAATTTAAGATCTACTAAATGTTATATTTCTGATTTTTGTTACTTACAAAGTTAAGTATTTCCTATATTCAATTTCAATATTTGTTAAAAAAATATTTTTTATTTATTGATATATTTAAAAGTAAAAAAATATTTTCAAATAAGATTATTTTAATACAAGGTATTTGAAATGTACTATAAAGAGGTAAACTTATACTCAATTGTATATATACCAAATAAGTAAAAATAATATAATAAAAAAAAAATTAAAATATTCAAGTATTAATAAAGATTACAATAAACTCACTAAACCTTCTATTACTCAAGAGTCACTAAAAAAATTATATTTTTTAAATTATAACTTATTAAGAAATTAAGCAAATATACACATAAGTATTATCACATAATCAGTCATATCAGAAGATATATAATTTGTATTACCTTTAGAATAATTAGAGTTAGTACTTTTTGGAAAGTTCGAATCCAAAAAAGATATATGATTCCACCTAGCAAAATTATTTGCATCCGAAGAAATACATGAATCCACCAATAAAAAAAATAAAAGATGATAGAAAGACGATGATGAAGACAATGCTTGACTAATAATATATGATTATATGACTTTACTTGCTTGAAACCCTCATATATGATAAGAGAGACGGCAAAAAATTGAGAGACATATTATTGAAATTTTGTAGGGTTAAAAGTGAAGTGATTTTGTAACCTTATATATTATATATTTTCTTTTATAAAAGTTAACAAATGGGCTGATTAGTGGAATTTATTTACTAACATTATTTTAATTCCACAGTCCTTTCCTTATGGGTTGATATCCATGATTTGTACTTTAGAATAATTTTAACAAGTAAAGTAAATACAAATCTTTAATTTTTCTACTATTATAATTTAATTTAACATGTATATAAATGATTATAGATGATATAGGCAAACAAAATAAATATATCACTTTCTTTTAACTATTTTAATTTCATATTACATTTTTTTGGTTAAGAGTTTTCAAATTTTAATATTGTTTTATTTTTTGTGTGACTTTCAATAAAGCTTTAGTAATTTTATTTTCAAAAAATTAAAACTTATGATTAATTAATTAATAATATAAAATTTATATACTAAGCGTGTACTTAAGAAAATAATTATAAAATACTAAAAGAACAAATACAATAGTGTAGAGTAAATATTTTTGCCTCAACTGAAGTTAAATGACAATAGTGTAGGCCATTTCTTTTCAATCGCAAGCATCTAGGCGTTGATATATTTAGGAGTATATGCCTCTACAAATGTCTTGAGTTCAATGTCAACCTTCAGATTTATAACAGGAATAGTTGGTGACACTATTTGTACAACTGGTGGTGATTCCACCTTCTTTTCTTGCACAACAGGTGCAGCTTCAACTTTTAGCTGTTTTGAGGCTTCTATCTCATTCTCTTTAGCTCTATCAGCTTATAACTCCATAACCAATCTAATCTCTTCCCGCATATCTCTCAGGAGCTGTATGAATTCGGATTTTTCTAAATTCTATCCTCATCTTCAGAGCCATTAGAGTCCATGCGAATAGACTTGGTTGGTTCTTTTTCAGTTACAAGAACTTCCACAACACTTTTTGCCGCATACTGTACTTCCTTATTCTCTCCGTTTTCAAGGCGAATAGCCTTACAAGCTTCGAACCCAACATTGACATCACCTCCTTCGATAGCCTTCAGTTCGTTTGCTTCCATAATATTAGTAAGAACTTTATTCATTTGTTCTACTTGCGTACCTAAAATCTGAATTGAAGCTTCTTGTTCTCTTAACTTCTCGTTCTGTGAATGCATATTAGTGGTCATGAGATCCATAAAATTCTTCAATTGTTGATCACCCACAATTCCTTTTCGAGGATATTGTGGTAAATCCTTCTGAGCTAAAGCATCGGTATATGCATTATTAACAGGTTGTTGGGGAGGAGCAGGTCGATTATAATTCTGATTTCCCTGATACGGAGCTTGACCTCTTGGTTGAATATAGTTATTCGGGGATGAGGTTGATAACGACCTGGATTAGCGGATGATTCCTGTTACCAAATTGATAATTTACTCTGTTGGATATCAAACAAACAGATGTTAAATTTCCTTCGCACTCTTCCCATGTATGATTTGTGACCCCACAATGTTGACAACCTTGTGCGTTTTGCATTACATTGGTTGCGGCTAAGTTCTTCTGCATCTCAAGCTTGGTCACTTTCATTTGTTTCTCTAATACGGAAAATTGAGCTGAGTTCACAGTTTTTGCATCTAATCGAAGCATATCTCTGGTATTTGTAACAGAAGCTCGCGAAAGTGGCCAACTCCTTTATGTTTCTGTAATGTTTTCCATACCTTCGGCGGCTTCTACAGGATTTATGGACACAAAATTTCCCTCTCCAAGGTTATATACCCTCAGTCTACTTTCGAAATTTGTACCCTGATAAAATATAGCTAATTTTGAAGACAGGGTGTAACCGTTGAGTGGACATCGACCTAACTTTTGTTGAAACCTTGTCCATGCGTCTCCTACTTCTTCTCCATTCTCTTGACAAAACATAGCAAGCTCGCTCCGATCTTTGTGTCTCATACTCTTCGGATAAACGGTTAAAGAATGCGGCTTGAAGTTCTGCCCAAGTAGTAACTGTACCTGGTGATTTTCTATTTAGCAAATCACCAGCTTTGTCGGTCAAAAGGAACGAAAACATGTTACAATACAGTTGCTCGTGTGTAATGCCTGGAGTAACATAGGCATAATAAATCTGCATGAACTTCGGAATCGCTCTTACCATATCTTGAACTGCTGCACCACTATAGAGTCTGAAATTCTGGAATTGACCCAGCATGCCTGGATCGGGCCTGAACTTGATATTCTGGAGCTTTGGATGACGATAACCTAATGGTTGAACTCGAAAAGGTGCTCCCAAGCCTGGGAGATCTTGTTCAATTTTGTTGTTGTTTCTGTTATCACCTATTAGTGGTCGTGGAGGAGGTCCTAAAGAACCAAGTGGTGGATCCAATAGTGGTGGATCTATTTCTTCTTGATCTTCTGGCGTATCTCTTCTTCGGTTTCTCTCTTCTCTGATACGTTTATTATAAGCTCCAAAGCTCCTTTCGGGCTCCGCAAGAGGAGGCGAAGGACGCACTACTAAAACCTGAAAAGGACTAAAACATACCAACAACCGTAAATCTGGAAAAATAAAAATAAAAACAGGAAAATAAAACTTAACTAAAAACTACTACTACCAAAAATAAATAACCCACACGCTAACGAGACACAAGTCCCCGGCAGCGGCGTCAAAAACTTGGTTTCTCCTAGGGTGTGATAAAAATATGATAAATAAATAAGGAAAACAGTGCAATAATCACATTTGAATTAACACGATACTGCAAGTATTACCAAACGTATGCAAGTTTTAATGATAAGAAGATTCGTTCTCAAGGACTTAGTGTGTTATACGAATGGGTAAACAATTCGGAGTATCACTTAATAATTAAAAGACAGAAAATAAATATAATTGATTGAGAGATGAGATTAACAACTAAATAAATTAAAGGAAAAATAAATAAATATGAGAGAAATAAGATGAGAGAATATAGTTTAGGTTTTGCTAGTATGCACTGATCTTTCTAATTCTTTCTATAAGTTCAGTTTATAAGGGAGATTATAGCTCTTAGATAAGTAGTCAGGATTCTAAATTCCTCCTATCCCCGAAGAGCGAACTAGGGTGGCGACCTTACAATCACGAGGGGGCTCAAATAGGGTGTTCATGCGCTACTAGGTTCCTAGATGAGACTGACCTACTAATGATGATTGGTGATTAAAATAAACCCTAATGACTATCTAGTTAGACAAATCTTGTCAGGATTAATTCCCTACACTAGACGTTTATGTGGTGTTTCAATAATTAAACACCACTTCTGGGTGATCATCTAACTACTACTAGCAAAGCCCTAAATTGATCAGTTTTAAGACAGACAATAAATCAAAGCACATAAATCAAATATATGGTTAAGCAGCTAGAATCAATTTAAAACATATAATTCTAAAAGAAACTTAGATAGAGAGAAAATAGAATTTATAGATTATACATAATGCAAAACCCAAGCTATGTGAAAAGTAGTTCATACCTGAAGGAAATAAACTAAAATAAAGATACATGATTGTCATCTTGCTCTCTTGAATACTCTAATGAAAAATAAAACTTAAGAACTAGTTGTGGGAGGCAAGGATGACCTTACAAAGGTTAAATGGTGTATTTATAGGGGTTTAGAAGACCTAATTCATTTTCTTGGTACTGGAAGACAAGTAACTTGGACTCCTAACCCAACTCAAATTCGTAACCCTAACCCTATAATAGAGAAAAGGTAATAATCTGCGGCTGTTTTGTTTTGACCGTAACTTATTCGTTTCAACTTCGATTGACGCGTTCTTATATCAAAACTGATCGTCTCGGAAAGCTATATACTTTTACTTTAGACCATTATTCCAAATTCCAAGCCAATCTTGAGTTATGATTACTTTAATGGACGTGGCAGCTGGAATTCAGATTTACTTGGCAAGTTTATTTTTCCATACTCGTCTTTTCTTTCTTTTATCTCCTATTTCCATGCATATCTTTTTTCCTATATATCTTTAGACTTGATTTGGAATATAATTAATTACTATATATCTTTAAAGCTTCATACTAAATAAATTAATTAAACCAAATATGCTCTAAAAATAATAAATCATTAAATCAAGACAAGAATAGGAGAAAGTAATAATACAAGTGAAAATCGACTAGGAGACTTCCAAAAACACATAAAATGATGTCTCCAAATAAGATTAAATCATCACTAATAGGAAGACATCACTAGACTAACCTATTACATAAATGAAAACATCACACAGACAAACTAAAGATCAAGGAAATGAATCATATCTAGTAATCTTATGTCCCGAGAAAATGAAATTTAAAGTAGACATACATCTTAACTTTTTTACTACAAATATTGAGTTTGAGCATGACACTATAATTGAAGAATATAAAAAGGTGCTTGATTTGGGAGCCACACAGTTCAAAGTAATCACACATTATACCTTGACCTACGAAGCCATGAATTCTAGGATGAACCCCTACGAAGCTAAGCAGAGTTTACAATTTTCAATCTCATACACATGTCGACTAATCAAAATAGTTGAGCTGAGTCGTTTGAAAACTTAGCATCCCATAACAAAACACGTAAAGGGGTGGATTTAAACCAATTCTACGAGCCTAGTAGATCACTTAGAGGAGTACTTGAAGTAGCTATTATCCAAATTGATCCTGACTGGATGAGTTCAATCTGAGCATATTTACAAGAAGGAGCCTTAAGTAGAATGTCTCCGGAGAAGAGATTCAAAACCTTTACACAATGTAAATTATTGCAAATAGATTGTGGAACATATGAAAAAACATAATAACATTTAGTTGGGTTCTAATTAAGAAATAAAAAATGGTATTGTTTATCAAAGAAGATGTGGAATTAGAGGACCCTGAGAAACCTTCCAATTCTAAGGAGTTCATTTAATACATCAACAAAGGAAAATATTTTCAGTGAACATCCACTTTAAGTAAATATTCTTGGCACAAATATCATAAAAAAGTTGGTGAACCCTACATTACACCTCATGAGTACACTCAGTTGCTTTTTTATGAGCTACACCAATGAGCGATATACTTCTTGGGCCTTCTTCAAGTCCTTTGTCACCGTAGTTTCTCCTTCCATTAAGCTAAGAATCTCGCCGTCTTGAATTTTGAGGGTAGCTCAAAGGGATCTCACTTCAATGAGTTCGGCCTTAATGGCGTCAAGAATTGATTACATTAAGTAATTATAAGGTTTAGTAAAAACATACTATTTTGATAGCCCTAACGGAAACTCCATGACATATATACAAATCATTAAATTTGTTGACAACCACATGAATAACTTTATAAAAAGCACCACGATCAAGAAAAAATTATTCCTTTCATTTAACCGTATTCTAAGTATATGTTACTTGATAAAAAAAGGAGAGGAATTTAGTTTAATGTCATTCTCAGAATAAGCCAAGAAGTATGACATTTTATGAATTATTGTTTGAGTTGTTAAAAGATGATAACCTAAGAAGGTAAATACATAAAGATGCCTTATAATAGATAAACCCAATCATTATAAACAAGATATTGATACAAATAAAAGTTGAAATAATCAACGAAAATATAATGATAATATATCTTGGAAAGTGTTAAATAAGATGTATGTCCATGTGGTTCATTATTATATAAGTAATTAATGGTGATTTAGAGAAAGAAAAACTCACATACGTGATAACATATATTTTGATTATTCTCTTATGTCACTGTTTGAAAATATAATACGTAATTTTTGTTCAGATAAAAATACGAGTTGGTAGTCTAAGACCTCAATGGCCTCGATTATTCTCTTATGTCACTGTTTGAAAAGAAGCTCGTAAGTACCACAAGTTAATAATTAAAGGATTCCTTCTTTTTTTTCATTGCTTCATAATCTGATAAAACCAAGTTTTCGAGTAAGTATTTAGGGTAGAAATATTGTAGTTATATATTACGAGCATATGAATAATATTAAATTATTGTCGAAGCTCGAGGTTAAAATTAAAATCTCACAAAGAGTCATGGCCAAAGATTTGTTATGAATAAAATTATATCATTAATTAAATTCTACTTTTGTTAGAGGTGATTTCGACCAAAACCAAGGTAGCTCATATGTCTAGAGAGGAATTTTTCATTAAAGAATGTATACAACACCAATTGAGATGTTCACGACCCAATTAAATGGAATGTTTCAGTTGTTGTAGTCATCGATACATGTAAATAATAAGTTGGCCTAATAGTATATGGGTTGGGAAGATCATGTCAAATGTAAGGTTTTCGTCTTCTTAAATGGGTAAATACACATAATGGAAGCTCGATTCTTAGGTTTCCAAGGCTGAATTATGGGAGCGTGAGAAGGAGTACTTTCTAAGATCATCTGACCTTATATATAAATAAGGAAACTTTATATGCTAATGTTCCATATTAATTCATGTGTTTAATCAAGTGATATCATAGTCGTAAAAGGGAGAGAAAAATAAGGAGAATTTCTACCTTCAAAATGCTTATAACGAGATACTACGTGTATATATATATATATATATATATATATATATATATATATATATAAGAAGACATTTACTAAGAAAATTAGAATAAGTTCAGCGTAAAGTCAACATTAGTCAATTTAAAAGATAACCATGAAGAATAAATCCAACAATTATGTACTTTAATCGTATGAATTAATTTGGACCTGGTTAAAATCAAAACTGACGAACTCCTAGAATTATATGTAAGTTCATTTTGTTACTAACCAACCTCAATAAATTATGCATGAATAACCATACTGTATTATAGTCTATGACTAATTAATCTAGAAATAATTAAGTGTCTTCAATCATGTAAAAGTTATTTTATTAATTGTAGATAATTATTTAGACCTAATCAAGAACAATGACAATTTGATTAAAAAAGTTATGGTGGGTATACGAATAGTGATTATGGTAGAAATATAATTCTTATAAAACGTATTGAATTTAAATTATATGTCCATTAATAATAAAATTATACATCTTTCATATATGAAATCAGAATAAAACTATATCTTACTAAACATGGTGGGAGCTTATATTTAATCTAATTTACTAAATTCATATATTCATGAATTTAGTAAATTAGATTCAATATAAGTTCCCACCATGTTTAGTAAGATATAGTTTTATTCTGATTTCATATATGAAAGATGTATAATTTTATTATTAAGGGACATAGAATTTAAATTCAATACGTTTTATAAAAATTATATTTCTACCATAATCACTATTCGTATACCCACCATAACTTTTTTAATCAAATTGTCATTGTTCTTGATTAGGTCTAGAAAATTATCTACAATTAATAAAATAAGTTTTAAATGATTGAAGACACTTAATTATTTCTAGATTAATTAGTCATATACTATAATACTGTATGGTTATTCATGCAGAATTTATTGAGGTTGGTTCGTAACAAAATGAACTTACATATAATTCTAGGAGTCCGGCAGCTTTGATTTTAACCAGGGCGTATTAATTAATAGTATTAGAGTGCATAATTGTTGGATTTATTATTCATGGTTATCTTTTAAATTTACTAATGTTGACTTTACGCTGAACTTATTCTAATTTTCTTAGTAAATGTCTTCTTAGACATATATATATATATATATATGTGTGTGTACACGTAGTTTCTCGTTAAAAGCCTTTTGAAGGTAGAAATTCTCCTAATTTTTCTCTCCCTTTTACGACTATGATATCACTTGATTAAACACATGAATTAATATGGAACATTAGCATATAAATTTGCCTTATTTATATAAAAGGTCAGATGATCTTAGAAAGTACTCCTTCTCACGCTCCATAATTCAGCCTTGGAAACCTAAGAATCGAGCTTCCATTATGTGTATTTACCCATTTAAGAAGACCAAAACCTTAAATTTGACATGATCTTCCCAACCCATATACTATTAGGCCAACTTATTATTTACATGTATTGATGACTACAACAACGGAAGCATTCCATTTAATTGGGTCGTGAACATCTCAATTGGTGTTGTATACATTCTTTAATGAAAAATTTACTCTCTAGACAAATGAGCTACCCTGGTGTTAGTCGAAAGCACCTCTGAGAAAAGTTCAGTTTAATTATTGATATAACTTCCACAAAATTGAATATATGAGTCAAGCTAATTTATTACAAGACAATAATCTGAGAATGACGATAAAGATATACTTATTCCATAACCAAGTCCAAGGACATGATACTTCATTAAAAGTCGTATATAATAGAAAATTGATCCACCATAAGAACTAAAGCTCGTTGAAATCTACTCGCCTTGGTTATTCAAAACCAATGTTGAGATTTCAATGTCGAAAATGTCTCAAAACTCGACTAGAAATAATTCACATATTTATCCTCATTGTGAATTAGATACGGTAAAGAGAAGTAATCATACTTCCAATCTTAAAAAAAGTCTCTCCTAAAACTCGAGGGAAGAAAATACTCCTTTCAAAATCAGGTTACCCTCTTAAAATTTCACGACTCCATTTTTAATCCTTATCCCCTTCTTTAACTGAAAATATATGTATGCGGCAGGAATGTTGGACGAGATGCTTTTAGGTAATAATGAGGAAGGACATGCTTTTGAGCTAAGAAGCAAAAAGAGCTCATTTAGGGAATTTAATCATTTCCTCAGAAAACCTTAAACTTATTTAATGAGTATGTGGAACAATACATTTGCTATATGAATGAGAATCCAACTCAACCTATTCTCAAAGGACAACTTTCCCTCTTTTAATTGTTACTCATTATGAGAAAGAGATTGAAGAAGACACTTCACTATCGTTTTGTCAAGAGATGGCTCTTAAGACGCTTAATAATAATTCCCTCACAATCTTGAAGGAATCTTCTGCTCAACCATACTCCACCTCAACACTTGATCTCTCACTTTCCAGCTTATAAATGTACTTCTTATATCTCTAGAGAAATCCTATAATGCTTTATTGCTTATCGAGGCTTACTGTAAATATGTACTCCTCTAATATTGATAAATATATATGATTCTATATTTCATTACTAACTCTTTGCCTTTATTGTAGATGAAATGGGTCCGAGTTTCTTTCCAAACTAGCACTTTTCAAAGTCGATAAGGTCTTGGAAGGATAAAAGAGATTTATTGAATAACATATTTCTTTCCCAATTGCTCGGTTTAGCATGAAGAGGCAATTCTAAACTCGAGTAAGCCCATGATTCAGCATTAATTGATCTTCAAAAAGAAAAGGACACACTCTTAAATTTTTTGACAGTAATAATGTCTAATTTTAACAAAAAAATTTATAAAGTGGAAGATGGAGAGAAAAAAGCTCTTAAATTTTAAATAAACGTTGTAAGAAATATGATGACAATATGAAAAATGAGTGAAGAGTCTGTTCACTTATATCAAGACATAAGTCCAAGGAATTCAACGACTTCAAATAGATCGATAAATCGATAGAGTTTTTGAAAGAGTGGATTTTCACCATCGTTCTTGGTAATTGGATGAATTATTCAACCAACATCGAATGTTTGCCTTAACTTTACTGTTGATTCTTTCTAATGGCCTAAACCTATAGACAGGACATCTAATTCCCTAGTTTCTTGTTCTAAACTATATGACAATCAATTATTATTTTTTTGGTATTTATATCATAGTATTCATTGAGTTTCTTATTCAGATATACAAATTATTATAGTATTTGGGATTCCCTGGGATTCTTTTGGATTCTTTGCGGGAGTCTGAGGTATAGGAAATATAAATCATTTTATACGTATAAAACAACAAAAGTTGGAGATATTTACTTCGATATGTACCTTAAATTTTATTTATACCAATTTTTTTGCCATGGCTCTTTGTGAGATTTTAATTTTGACCTCGAGCTTCGACAATAATTTAATATTATTCATATGCTCTTAATATATAACTACAATCTTTCTATCCAGAATACTTACTCGCAAACTTGGTTTTATCAGATTATGAAGCAATGAAGAAAGAAGGAATCCTTTAATTAAATAACTTGTGGTAATTACGAGCTTCTATTTAAATAATGACATAAGAGAATAATCGAGGCCATTGAGGTCTTAGACTATCAACTCGTATTTTTATTTGAACAAAAATTATGTATTATATTTTCTTAAATCATTGTAAAGACCCAAGATTTCATTTTCCAATATTGTTTTAGTTGATTGTCAACGAGTTATTCTTTTAATACTCCACTTTTGGGAAGAATGGAAAACACTATTTAACTATAAAAATATATGTTATCACGTATGTGAGTTTTTCTTTCTCTAAATCACCATTAATTACTTATATAATAATGAACCACATGGACATACATCTTATTTAACACTTTCCAAGATATATTATCATTATATTTTCGTTGATTATTTCAACTTTTATTTGTATCAATATCTTGTTTATAATGATTGGGTTTCTCTATTATGAGGGATCTTTATGTATTTACCTTCTCATTTATCATCTTTTAACAACTCAAACAATAATTCATAAAATGTCTTACTTCTTGGCTATTCTGAGAATGGCATTAAACTGCTTTCCTCTCCTTTTTTATCAAGTAACATATATTTAGAATACGGTTACATGAAAGGAATAATTTTTTCTTTATCGTGGCGGTTTTTATCAAGTTATTCATGTGGTTGTCAACAAACTTAATGATTTATATTTCTGTCATGGAGTTTCCATTAGGGCTATCAAAATAGTGCGTGTTTTTACTACACCTTATAATTACTTAAAGTAATCAATTCTTGACGCCATTAAGGTCGAGCTCATTGAAGTGAGATCCCTTCGAGCTACCCTCAAAATTCAAGACAGCGAGATTCTTAGCTTAATGGAAGGAGAAACTACGGTGACAAAGGACTTGAAGAAGGCCCAACAAGTATATTTCTCATTCTTGGAGCTCATAAAAAAGCAACTGAGTGTACTCGTGAGGTGTAATGTAGGGTTCACCAACTTTGTGATGAGATTTGTGCCAAGAATATTTACTTAAAGTTGATGTTCACTGAAAATATTTTCTTTCGTTGATGTTCTAAATGAACTCCTCAGAATTGGAAGGTTTCTCAAGGTCCTCTAATTCCACATCTTCTATGATAAACAATACAATTTTTTATTTCTTAATTAGAACCCAACTAAATGTTATTATATTTTTTCATATGTTCCTCAATTTATTTGCAATTATTTTCATTTTGTAAAGGTTTTGAATCTCTTCTCCCAAGACATTCTACTTAAGGTTCCTTCTTGTAAATATGCTCAGATTGAACTCATCCAGTCAGGATCAATTTGGATAATAGCTACTTCAAGTACTCCTTTAAGTGATCTACTAGGCTCGTAGAATTGGGTTAAATCCACCCCTTTACGTGTTTTGTTATGGGATGCTAAGTTTTCAAATGACTCGGCTCAACTATTTTGATTAGTCGACATGTGTATGAGATTGAAAATTGTAAACTCTGCTTAGCTTGGTAGGGTTTCATCCTAGAATTTATGGCTTCTTAGGTCAAGGTATAATATGTGATGACTTTGAACTATGTGGCTCCCAAATCAAGCACATGTTTAGATTCTTCAATTATAGCAGCATGCTCAAACTCAATATTTGTAGTCAAAAAGTTAAGATGTATGTCTACTTTAAATTCAGCATCAATAACCATACCATATTATAATCTATTACTAATTAATGTAGAAATAATTAAGGTTCTTAAATCATTTAAAACTTATTATATTAATTATAGATAATTATTTAGACCTAATCAAAAAATGACAATTTGATTATAAAAGTTATGGTGGGTATATGAATTGTGATTATGGTAGAAATATAATTCTTATGAAACATATTGAATTTAAATTGTATGTCACTTAATAATAAAATTATACATCTTTCATATATGAAATCAGAATAAAACTATATCTTACTAAATATGGTAGGAACTTATATTGAATCTAATTTACTAAATTCATATATATTCATTGATTAATAGTCTACCTATTATAATCCTACTTTCTTTACATATTTTTACTATTCAAAATTAAAAAATAAACTATTTCCTAATGAAAATCTATTACCGCCCTCCCCTTTTAGGAATAAAAGAAAAAGGAAACACATGCTTTTGAAGAAAAACAAGTATTGTAGCAATAGATCCATGGTAGTAATGCACACTAGTCTTTTATAGAATAATTTAGGAGCTATTGCAATTAAGTCTTGGTAAGCTGTAACTTTTAAATAATTTATTAGTCCTCCATTTGAGTTTTGTAATTTTATTACAAGTTTGATATTGTAATTATATTTGTTGCCTATAATTAAAATTATTTATGGGTATTAGAATTATTGAAATAAAATTTAGATATTTTAATATCTATAGTGATTCTAGAATCGATAAATGTAAAATTTAGTATGATTTTGATCTCTAATCTAGTGATATTGTGTTAACAAAATTGTAATCAAATACTTTATTCAAAAATTTGATGTTTAATAAAAGTTTCAAAATTTGAAAGTGATAATAAAGAAGAAAAATAATTATTATTAATTGTTGCTAATTTATATTTCATCAAGGTAATATACTCTATAGTATAATAAAGATATAGTGAGCTTACAAAGTCATTTCTAGTAATTGATAAATCAAAAATCTTAACTTATTATTTTTTCTTTACTCGTAATCATTAATCATTTCTATGTTTATAATGATGTAAGCATTATTATATATTCATACAAAGGTTGTGTTCATGATGCTTGGAAACACATTATTTGTGACACTTTTTTAGATTTAGGTGATGTCAACACTGTAAAATATAGTTTATGCCGCCTCATTTTCTATAGATAAAGAAAAAATATAGTTTTATCAAATGCCTCTTGATAAGAATTGGGAAATATGTGTAATATGTGCAAACACGTCTTCCTTAAGCGTCCATAATTATAATATTTCATACGTTATCTGACCAACAAGAAATATTTGAAAAGTAAAGTAATTTATTCACTTCTCTTTAGATAATAAACTAATAGTAAAATAATATATTCTTACTAGTCATTTTATAATATTGATATATCACTTTAACCTAATGTAACACATTGGTAAGAGAGAATATTTTAACATTTTTTGGTTTAACAATTATAAAAAAGGTTTTAAATGTTTCCACTGAACATACATCATTGGTTAAAGTGATTATATATTAAAAGATTTCTTTATTAATCATCCCATACCAATAATTTAGTATGGTTACAAATAAATTTGTTGCATAAATCCATCGTAGAATCTTTGTTTTCAATCTTTTCCACTCAATCTTGTAAATATCTCCTATTCTTAGAGTCTTGATACAAACTTTATTTAATTTCTTATAATATCACCATAAAAAATTTACCTAAACTGACTATTGATCTGTAAAAATTAATCACTTTAAATGAAAACATTATTAAAAATACATGGTCACGGAAATAAATAAAATCTAGTGTACAATTCCAATAAAGGACTGTCAAGATAGTTAATAACACACCACATTAGAATCAGCATCAAACATATGTAACAGGGAACAAACTAAAACAACATCAATCTTTTCCTGTCGGAGATCCTGCACCTCCATTATCCACATGTTTCTTTTCCTTGTTCAACTTTGTCTCATCTTTCTTGTCAGAACGCTCAACCTCATCATGAGGAGCATTAGGTATGTCCTAAAATATATAAAATATAAAGATCATTATGAAAACAGTATATATAGCACAAGAATATATCTTACTGAATAATGTATATTATCTATAAAGGAGAAAGAAAATACCTTGTCCCTATGAGGTTGAGCGGTGGTGGTATTCACAACTGATGCTCCGCCTAAACTGTCTGGTATAAATGGAGACCCTCCAGTTATGCAAGAAAAGATACCTACACAACATTTAACACAAAGAATAATAGAAGTTATTTAACAAGTAAATGAATAGCAGATTATGAAGAGACATTAAGGTTGTAATATTGAGATGTGAATTGAATCTAATAAAGAATGAAGGTACTTTCTTTTAAAAAAATAACGTCAATAGTTTGTATAGACAAGTCAATTTAAAAATATTGAGTTTGTGTTTCAGTTATGACGTGAAGCTCTACATGGTAGAAAATATTAAAACATTAGCCATTAGTTGGAATTTTAGGAAGAAAAATTCTAATGTATTGGACAAAACATACATGTACGCGTGTACTCTTGTAAGAGTGGGATTTTTTAACTAATACAGAGTTATGTTGCAAATCATATTCCCATAATAGACATTGGGGGGAAGAGATAGATATGGACGCTTCCACGTGCGCTATAGTATTTCGGTTACAAAGGAAGATGGGTATGATATCTCTTCAGGTACTTAACCGAATAAAAAAATTATTTTTATTCGTCTTATAATTCAATTGTTTATTTAATGTAGATCCATTGACTAAATTTTCAGAATAAGAGTTTCATGGATATTTGAAGGACATATATGCAGGAAACGAGGTCGGGGAATCAATTTAACATACGCATTTATTAACATTTATAGAATTGAATTTTTAAATCTTTATATTAACTGGTACTCTCATTCTCTCTCTCTCTCTCTCTCTCTCATTATATATATATGTATATTTGTCAAACCGAGTTTAATGCTCTAATTTGGATAATATTTTCAACAAATAATTTCAAACCAAAATTTCATTATGTCCATAGAGTTTCGGTACCCATTATTTCTTGATTCATCCATGGTTTATTTCATGGTACTATGTACATAGACATGATATGTCCTAAAAAATTATAGTCTTATTCTAATATAAAAGCAAAATATAATTAAATAGGAAACGATAATAGTCTAGAATCTAGATTTTTTTATAATATTGAAATACAATATGAGTTTTAATTGTTTTTTAGGTATACACATTTTTATAAAATCTTGAAAAATTTAATGTAAATTTGTAAAAAAAATTAGGTACATGAGATAAGAAATTATCATTTTATATCTTTAACTATCAAGGCAATATTGCAAGATTAGGATAGTCTTTACTTAACAAAGTAATACAAATGTAGTCACATATGAAAAATACACCCAGTTTAAAAATTACAAATGAAAGACAAGCATGGACATATATAGAGATATAATTACCCGATCTTAAAGTAGGATGACCATCAACAATTTTGGCCAAGAGATCACTGTGACCAAAGAACTTGGAAAGGAATTTTGTTGCGTTTGATTGAGCTTGTTGAGTATTGATCTATTCCAATGAAGGATACATAAGTTACTATACATAAATTGTTGAGTAAAGTTGGAGAAATAAATTCTTGAATACACAAGGTGTATGCAAGCTTAAAAGATCATAAAATAAATTATAGTTTTGGACAGTAAGAAAAATAAAAGAAAAACAATAAACTATTAATACATTATATAATAATCAAATTACCATATTTCGAAAAGTCTTTCCAACATACAAAATAAAATTATATGCAAGAAACACATAGAAGGATGATCTATGAGTAAAAATAATCTCAATTTTATTTGTGGTATATTGTGGGATATTGATATATACTTATTAAAAATTACTTGGACAATTAACTCTTAGGGTAATCTTGCAACAATTAGCCAACTCTATAAGAATAAATATATTAATCTTTTCATGTCATTTGTACAACACTAATGTAAAATATTCCACCCACTACTGCAAGTATATACTAACTTGACCATCATGTTTGCAGTTTTGCAAAGTAACATTGTATTTTTTTATTCAATTAGATATTCAAATCATAATATAATTCTATATTTTTTATTTAATTAAAGATGCAAATCATAATATAATTATCTGTTTGTTTACTACTAAAAACCAATCATCATTTGTCTCTATTTTTAGATAATAATACTGTAACTTACTACTAATTGTCTAATTTTTTGACAGTATGGCTAACTCAATGTCATTGTTTTTTACAGTTATACCTAGCAACCCTTTGTTAAATACCATTAATGGAAAAGATAAAGTCACCTAGTTATAGAAAAGTTGAGTAATAAGTACCAAAGTTATTATTAGAGAGTGAAAATCTTAGGAATAAGAGAAATTGAGAACTAAGAGGTCAATGTTGTTTTGTAAGGGTAACCATTGAGTGATGAAAATAATTTTTTCTTAGATTCTAAGCAAGTTCATAAGAAACATGGAATTCTCTTTATTGTTAGAATTTTGAGTTTAGTGTTTAACATTTAGTACATAGGGTTTACAAGTTAGAAGTTAGAGTTTAGGGTTTAGGGTTTAACGTGTAAAAAATGATCATCAAGTGGTGAAAATTTATCCAAATAAAATAACTCTAGAAGAGTGTGCAATCAAAACTTTTTAATTAATCGTTTTGAAAAAATATCTTCATGGTGAAGGAAAAGTGAATGTCCCTAAGAGAAACGATTAAACATCATATGTCTTTATTTTCAAAAAAATTGTATCATACAACTTTCATTAGTGGTATATATATCATACCAACGCGTAAATCTAATACTTTATATTTGTGAAAAATGTAAATATTCTACTTGCTCCTTCAATACTATGCACAATAATGACTAAGAATTAATGAATTCATTTAGAGGATATATATTACAATTAGAAAATAGTCACCTAATTTATAGATATATTTTTAAAAATAAATTAATAGATAGGTACGTGTGATGATAGATTATTTCTACTTCAAATTCATATATTATACTAAAAGTGAGCATCAAATAATATAATAAATGTAAAATGTTCAATGTCTATTGAAAGAAGTATGGTATAGAATAATCATTAATCAAGTTTTAAGAACCAAAATTAACAAAAATAATAAATATGCCAAGATGATTTTATCACATGCTAAATCCATTGTTAAGATATTACAAAGGTAACTATTAAGTTGCTCACAATGTTTTCTTATAATTTACCTTCTTCAAGGAAAAATGTACGATCAAAATATTTGATATATAGATATCAAGCATATATCAAACTTTGACTATCAAATAAAACATAATTAAATTATGAAAATGTTCTAGTACTTAAAATGATTTTATCTTGGAACTTTATTATTATTCATCAATATGACATATAATAAATTAGATATAAGAATCAATATATTCATACATATACTTATATCATTAGTAAAGATATGTGTAAAGCAAGTGAAAATACCAAACTTTTATGTTGACACAAAGAAACAAACATAAATATTTTAACTCTAGCAAAAATTATATCTAAAATTTTAATTATTTTTTCAACGATTTTACCTATTTTAATATTTATTGATACATGCATAGTACAAAAAATAATTAAATAAATTGTCCCTCAAATAAGAAGGACATTTTAGAATATGTAATGCAAATAAAAAAATTATTTCTATAATATAAGATATTACCAAACATTTTTTAAAAGTTTTAAAGAAATATAAAGAGATATAATTAAATAAAAATCATATATTATTAAATTATGAGAATTAAATATAGATGTTTACCTATTGAAATGTCATGAACATGGATCAATATCTTCTCTTGTTGAGTATATTCAATATTTGAAAGCATCATAACTTGTCATACCTATGAATAAAATAACATAAGTATATCAAAAAAAAATTATAACCATACTTTATTAATTTATTTAATTCAAGATCTAGTAAATGTTATATTTATGATTTTTCGTACTTACAAAGTTAAGTATATCATGTGTTCAATTTCAATATTTGTTAAAAAGAAGATTTTTTATTTGTTATATTTAAAAGTTAAAAATATTTTCAAATAATATTATTTTAATACAAGGTATTTGAAATGTACTATAAAGAGGTAAACTTATACTCAATTGTATATATAAAAAATAAATAAAAATAATATAATAAAAACTAAAATAAATATTAAAATATTCAAGTATTAATAAAAATTACAATAAACTCACGAAACCTACTATTACTCAAAAGCCATTAGAAAAATTATATATTTAAATTATAACTTATTAAGAAATCAAGCAAATATACACATAAGTCTTATCACATAATTAGCCATATGAAAAGATATATAATTTGTATTACCTTTAGAATAATTAGAGTTAGTACTGTTTGGAAAGTTTGAATCCAAAAAAGATATAGATTTCATTGAGCAAAAGTATTTGCATCAGAAGAAATATATGAATCCGCCAACAAAAAGTGTTTGAATATTGATAAAATGGGTAAAAAATTATTTTTAATGTTTAAAGAAAGCTGATAAATTAAGAAAGTGTTTGTGAATATTGTCTAAGAAAACATATGAAATCAAAAAATAAAAGATGATAGAAAGACGATGATGAAGACAATGCTTGTCTAATGATATATATGATTATATGATTCTACTTGTTTGAACTCTCATATATGATAAGAGAGGCGGCAAAAAATTAAGAGACAAACTGTTGAAAGTTTTTAGGGTTAAAAGTGAAGTGATTTTGTACCCTTATATATTATATATTTTCTTTTATAAAAGTTAACAAGTGGGCTGATTAGTGGGCTTTATTTACTAACATTATTTTTATTCCACACTCCTTTCCTTATGGGTTAATATCCATGGATTGTACTTTAGAATAATTTTAAAAGTAAAGTAAATATAAATCTTTAATTTTTCTACTATTATAATTTAATTTAACATGTATATAAATGATTAGAGATGATATAGGCAAACAAAATAAATATATCACTTTCTCTTAACTATTTTAATTTCATATTACATTTTTTTTGGTTAAGAGTTTTCTAATTTTAATATTGTTTTATTTTTTATGTGACTTTCAATAATGAAAGTCCTAGAGGGGGTGAATAGGATTACTAATAAGATTAATGCCTAATTAAAAATCTTTTGGACAATTATAAGTTTAAGAGAAAACTTCTAAGTCAACTAATATATCAAACTCCTAAGGGATCATACAATGGATGTGCTAAGAGGTTCGATATATAAGTGAAACAAGTAAAAACGAGTTTCTAATCTCTTACTACTCTAGATGACAATATGTTAGATAAACTAGATAATCAATATCACAATATTCATACTAGCATATTATCAAACATATAAAGTGCGGAAAGTAAATAGAGTAGGGATAGAAAGATACACACGATTTATAGTGGTTCGGTTTCCCTACATCCACTACCTAAGGAAGCCTCCTTAGGATTTCAAGCTTTTCACTAAGCTCCCGTGTCTCTCTTAACCGGGTCGAAAACACAATAACCTTTACAAACTCTTCGATAACACGAAGGACAAACCACTTGTGTAATCACAACACAAGGACACCAAGTATACTCCCTAAACTTGAATTCTCTCTTAATCTATCTATTACAGGACCTAGACTTAAGAGGATAGCAACAAAGTGTTTAAAGGGTTGCTTATAAAAGCTTGTAACTAAACTCCTAAAAGAGTGGATATGACTATAAGCTTGTTTACTCCTCTTGAGTGGATAGAACCTTGTGGCTTAGTTGATTAAGTCCTTGAAAGGATTTATAAGCTCACTAAGATTGATTTTGACTATGTATAGCTCTTGACACCTTCTTGAATGATAGCAATTAAGCCCCTTAATGTTTGTAATTAGTTGGTGTGGTTGTAGCCTTCAAAGAGCTTCAATTTATAGTAGAAAATGGCTTCCAACGGTCATAAGACTTGGGTCCAACGGATCTATTAATCTCCCAACGAATATATTACTTATGACTTGTCTTTTGTGCAGAAAAACCTTTCTTGCGGTGTACCGCAAGATTTCGTGCGGTGTACCGCGCTTCAATGGTTTGATTTTCTAGCTTACTGACGGGCTAGCCTCTGCACCGCGCCCTGGTCCGCATTCTTGGTCCGGTGTACCGTGCCATTCGTCCGGTGTACCGTGCCATTCGTCCGGTGTACCGCGCCAAGTAACTTTGAAAGATAATGACTTGGATCAATAAATCTTCTTCACGAAAGTTGTTGGAAACATTATTCTAAGAACCTTTGAAGTTGATCACTAAAGCTAATTCTCAAAGTACACAAGGATAAGGTTAAAAGTATTTATATGAGAATTAGTTTCATAACATATAACAATAAAGTTTTGATCTAAAAGATAAAGATGTGCTTTTTGATGAATTAGTGTAAAAAGGAATATGTATAACAAGAGTAATTAGCACACTAAACACAAGAGGATTTGTCACATTAAAACAACCTATTAAGGGAGGCTATATGCCAACAATCTCCCCCTTTTTGATGATGACAAATCCTTCACTAAAACACTTTAGGAATGATATGAAAGTTTAAGCACTAATGAAATAAAGCTCCCCCTCACAATAAGCATATAAGATTTGAGATGCATTTGTGAGTTTTTAAAACGTGCAAGTTTTGAAAGTTTTAGTGCACATATTTCTCCCCCCTTGTCTTCATCAAAAAGACGGGGTTAATAATAACAACTACGAATAGAAGAGCAAACACTCAAGTGAATAGATTTTAAACAATGTTTCTAAGAGTGTGCAAGAGTTTGGAGATTAAAATAATTTTAGAAAGAGATGCAAAAAGTTAGATAATTGACAAACTAAGAGATAGAGACTTTTTACCAACTTGTTGATCGATAGATTTGTCATTTCATATGCTTTCTAAAGACACAAATGATTAGTTTCAATGTATGTGATAAAAGATTAGCCAAAGCATTAGAGTTTTAATAAAAGCTCCCCCTTACAAAATGCATCAAGATTGTTTCAATTTTGTAAAAGTGTGATCTACAATTTGTCCCAAAAAAAATCATTTTTAAGAAAGTTAGAGGTAAACTGTAATTTTGGAAGAATATAGGGCCAAAAAGTCATTTGTCAAAAAGTTAGGGGACTAAAAGACAATTTTTAAACTTTTAGGGACCAAAGTGCAATTTTTCAAAAAATATTTTAAGGGACAATAACGCAATATATGAAAGGATCAAGGATTAGATGCAATAGTACCTATATCATCAAAGAAAATGTTAGCAAAAACAATATCCAAAGCATAAAGTTTAAGCAACAAATATTCAAGATAAAAACATATCAACCTAAAACAATTATCCAAGTTTAAACACAAATCATCCTAAACCATTATCCAAATAAAACACGTAGCAATAATATCCTAAATGTCCAAAACACGGACCCATAAATCAATTAAAGCATAAATACCACAAACTTAGTCCAAGACACTAAAAAACACATAAAACACTTAGAAGGATAAAGAAGATTAAAAGACCAAACACCAAAACCATTTAACGGAATATCATAGCGAGTACACAAAACATGCAATTTTAACCGTAAAGGGGTACCCGAAACTAAAGAGATAACCATGTTATTTGAACTATCAAATTCGAAATTAGTGTAGAATTCTTCAATCAACCCACTAGCTAATTGAGTACCCGTAAATTTAAAGACATTATCACAACCTTGAAATTTAAATAGTTCAAGAAGAGAATTTTCACCCGTTGGAAAAGCCGAATCACTAAAAGTTCTACCCGGGAGAGGTTCGAAAGGCCGGAGTGGAGGAGGTGGCGGTGACCTCGCCGGAGAGGGAGCACGGCGGCGACTGGAGGAGGCTCCGGTGGTGGTTTTCTTCTTTGGAGCAGCTTTCTTTTCTCTCATGGTGAAGAGGGGAAATGGGTAATGAAGGAGAGAGAGAGAGAGAGAGAGAAGTGATTAAAGATGTGAAGAAGGGTTTTTAGGTGGTGGAAACTGAGCTGTGGTGGCCGGAAATCGCCTAGGAGGAGGAGAGGAAGTGTTTTAATGGTGAAATGAAGAAATAGAAGAGAAAAACGGCCTAATATTGCTGTTAAAAACCTAACCTGCGGTGTACCGCGGGAAACGTCCGGTGCACCGCAAAAGTGTTCGGTTTGGGCATAAAAAATGAAATTTTTGATTCTTTTAAAAACACCCGAAACACATTCGAAACTTCCCCAAACGATTCGGAATGATACAAAATAATTTTGAGCATCTTTGTTTTGAAAAGAACTACCAAGGAAAACCCGAAAACTCAAAAAACAGTTTATATCACAAAAACCCCTATGTTTTCAAAAAGTACAAAAAGACCCAACGTAAGACCAAAGCAACATTTAAGCATGAAAAGGTCAAGAAACACAAGATAAAAGCACATAGTAGATAATTCACATAAAACACAAAATAAAACATAAACATAAAAAGAAGAGAGGAAAGAATTCACCGTATTTTCCTTTTATGAGGTTTGAACGTCCTTTTGCATAAAATTCCATTTTCTTGACGCTCAACACCTTCAATACATATTACTATGGTAACCGAGGTGGAATGGATCCGGAAATGTTGTTAGCATTTGTCACGATCCATATTGGTTTTTCCCATGAAGGTATCAAAGATCCACTTTCAAGTTGCTCATGGTAATGACACGTAGAAGCATGATGACCGGGTTTACCACAATAATTGCAAGAACTTCTTTTTCGAGTAGAGCTACCATGTGAGGGTTTTGAACATGAAGTTCCCACATTCTTCTCAATATCCAAATTATCACTTAAAAATAATTTTTCTTTAAAAAAGTCATTTGGATCAAAAGGAGTGACATTTGAAGAAGGATGATTTTTTAAAGTTTTAAGAGCGAGGGAAAAAGCTTCATCCAATATTCTAAAACCTTCTATATTTTTCTTCATAGGATGTTTCCATTTATTTAAAGAAAAAATGTTTTCAAAACAAGGGTTTTTAGTATTGCCAAGAATATCATCCAAAGTGATACAACATTTAAAACAATTCTTTAGCTCAATTTTTCCCTTTTTTAACATAAGATTATTCAAATGGATTTGAGAATCAAGAATTTTGAGAAGGGATGAAATTTGCCTAATATCACAATAATTATAAGGAAGAGATAAGGAGTTAGGATAGAGTGCTACCTCATAATTTGGTTTAGAATTGTCATGAGATTCATCATGGATTAAGACTTCTTCTTCTTCGTCATTTTCGACAATTCCATATAAAAACTCCAAACGATTCCAAAGCTCTTTTGCGGATTTACAATCTAACATATGTGAGAAAATTTCCTCGGAAATTCCACGAATGAGAGTGTACATTGGTTTTGCATTTTGAGTGAGCTTAGCCTTTTCCTCAATGGTGAGTTCATCAAAATCTTTTTCTTCTTGATTTATCTTAATAACTCCCTCTTCATTTAGCTCCTCTCTATAAGGAACGAATGGACCTTCCATAACGATTCTCCATTGATCGGGATCTTCGGCTTTGATAAATTCCTCCATTTTTGTTCTCCAAGCAAAATAGTAACTTCCTACAAAAAGTGGAGGTCGAGTAGAAGACGAACTTTCCAAAAGATTAAATTCCATATCGTTTACTCTACTAACGATTAAGCTATTCACGTAGAGTTAGGCTCTGATACCAATTGAAAGTCCTAGAGGGGGGTGAATAGGATTACTAATAAGATTAATGCCTAATTAAAAATCTTTTGGACAATTATAAGTTTAAGAGAAAACTTCTAAGTCAACTAATATATCAAACTCCTAAGGGATCATACAATGGATGTGCTAAGAGGTTCGATATATAAGTGAAACAAGTAAAAACGAGTTTCTAATCTCTTACTACTCTAGATGACAATATGTTAGATAAACTAGATAATCAATATCACAATATTCATACTAGCATATTATCAAACATATAAAGTGCGGAAAGTAAATAGAGTAGGGATAGAAAGATACACACGATTTATAGTGGTTCGGTTTCCCTACATCCACTACCTAAGGAAGCCTCCTTAGGATTTCAAGCTTTTCACTAAGCTCCCGTGTCTCTCTTAACCGGGTCGAGAACACAATAACCTTTACAAACTCTTCGATAACACGAAGGACAAACCACTTGTGTAATCACAACACAAGGACACCAAGTATACTCCCTATACTTGAATTCTCTCTTAATCTATCTATTACAAGACCTAGACTTAAGAGGATAGCAATAAAGTGTTTAAATGGTTGCTTATAAAAGCTTGTAACTAAACTCCCAAAAGAGTGGATATGACTATAAGCTTGTTTACTCCTATTGAGTGGATAGAACCTTGTGGCTTAGTTGATTAAGTCCTTGAAAGGATTTATAAGCTCACTAAGATTGATTTTGACTATGTATAGCTCTTGACACCTTCTTGAATGATAGCAATTAAGCCCCTTAATGTTTGTAATTAGTTGGTGTGGTTGTAGCCTTCAAAGAGCTTCAATTTATAGTAGAAAATGGCTTCCAACGGTCATAAGACTTGGGTCCAACGGATCCATTAATCTCCCAACGGATATATTACTTATGACTTGTCTTTTGTGCAGAAAAACCTTTCTTGCGGTGTACCGCAAGATTTCGTGCGGTGTACCGCGCTTCAATGGTTTGATTTTCTAGCTTACTGACGGGCTAGCCTCTGCACCGCGCCCTGGTCCGCATTCTTGGTCCGGTGTACCGCGCCATTCGTCTGGTGTACCGCGCCAAGTAACTTTGAAAGATAATGACTTGGATCAATAAATCTTCTTCACGAAAGTTGTTGGAAACATTATTCTAAGAACCTTTGAAGTTGATCACTAAAGCTAATTCTCAAAGTACACAAGGATAAGGTTAAAAGTATTTATATGAGAATTAGTTTCATAACATATAACAATAAAGTTTTGATCTAAAAGATAAAGATGTGCTTTTTGATGAATTAGTGTAAAAAGGAATATGTATAACAAGAGTAATTAGCACACTAAACACAAGAGGATTTGTCACATTAAAACAACCTATTAAGGGAGGCTATATGCCAACAAATAACGCATTAGTAATTTTATTTTCAAAAAATTAAAACATATGATTAATTATTAATAATATAAAATTTATATATTGAGAGTGTACTTAAGAAAATAATTATAACATTCTAAAGGAACTAATACAATAGTGTAGAGTAAATATGTTTGCCTCAACTGAAGTTAAATGACAATTATCTCTAAATTTTCGGGTTTGTTATTATGAAGAGAGCATGTTAGATTATTATGAGTTAATGAATTTAGTATGAGAACACATTAAAATAATGTTAACCTATTTCTTTATTTTATCTTTTGATTCTGATCTAAATCACCACAATAGGTAAAAAAATTGCTTACATAATATTTGTATTTCATAATATTTTATTAATCAATTCTGGTATCATATTGTACATTCTACATAGTTTGTTTCGAAAGAGTTAATGTCAAAAAACTCATTTATTGTTTATATGATAATATTAAATAGGTATAACGGATCCTCAAGCATATTGTCAAGGCCCCGGGTAGTTGCTAACTCATTTATTATGTTGTAAATCACTATATTTTGTGACTAGTTACATCTATTTATTTGGATATCAAGGAAACCTCATGGACCACATGACTTGAGAAGAATGTGTTATGTGATACTAAAAAGTAGTGATGCCTTTAGTGAAGATAGTTTGACTCTTGACAAACGCTTTATGTCATGACAAATGTACCTTTACCACTATATTTGGTAAGTTATTTTTTACATGCATGAATTTCCATTTGAACGCATAAGAATGTCTAAAGAATATTCTAACTATTTTGGCAGACATGATATCCACCATTTATAATTATACAAAACTCCTCTATATATAATAAGATTACGAACCTCTTTTGATGTAAAACTAGGGAAACATATACAATATTATATACTCAAAACTTCAATAAAGCTTTGATCACGTCAGTATAAGTTTTAAGATTGTCATGACATAATTTTATTCATGTCAAAATGACCTACATAACCATGTGGTATGTACAATAAATAGTACAATCTACATGACGCTCTATGTCAAGGAAACCACACACACTTAATAATAATTCATATTAAATCATATTTACTCAACAATACTTAGAATGATTTCCATCCAACTTAGTCATTCTAGTTGTTCCAAAATGGATATTAATATAACATTTATCAACTTCAATGTCATAATACTATTTAGTAAAATTCTATAATACTATTTAGTAAAATTCTATTTGTTATGCTAACACTTGTTCATGTGTTATTGCAATAATACGCCATGTAAAAGGGTTTATCTAATAATTCAATTTGAGATCGCCCTCTATGGTATTTTTTATACATATTATTTATGCATTATCACTTCTCTTTTATTACTATCCATATACATAATAGATTAATCTAACAAGATAAAATTAAAACTAAACTTATACCCACGTATTATATTTAAGGATGTGTAGTCATTTGCAATAAAAATCGTAACCATTAGCAAATAGGTGATTTTTTTTTAATGTGCTACAGACATTGTATTGTAATTTAAAAACTACATATATGGATAATATTATATAATCTACCATGAAATTGCAACATTTTGTCTGGAAAAAGTAAGGCTCCAATTGGAACTAAATACGACTTTAAAGTCAAATAGATTATTATGATAGAACCTCCAAATAGAAGATGGAGATGAAACGCTGTATGATATGGTTAATATATCGTGGGGTAAAATATAGATATGAATTAGTAACAAAAAATCTTAAATAAGCTAAAAGACACTATGCCTAAACAATATCAATAATTTAAATTAGTTATTAAATTTGTGAGTAGTTATTGAGTAAATACCCATATGTTGAAATCACCAACTAGTCCCAATGTTTAATTATATTGTCCTACTGAGGCCTTGAACTTCCTCCTTTTAATATGAAGTGTTGTTTATGACTTTTTTTGGGTGTTCGAGTCTTAACCGCTTCCATGATCTAAACTAACATTATATGTTCCTTAAAAACCGCGCCTGGACGAGTTATAATTGATTAAACAAATTCAACTAAATATAAGTTATAAAATTAGATATGTTTATTTTAGTGAGTGAAAGGGTTATATGGTTGATGATGTCATACTAAGAAATTAATTATGCAGGAAAATAAGTTGCAAAACTGAGAAACATGATGTTTATTAACATAAGTTAGCGTTAATTAGTAGAACAGTTACAATAAGAATGTGTAAGAGTGTTTTTATTAGTAGATATATCTTTTATTTCATAGGGGAGTCGTCAAGCCATATACTAATGTTATTTATACAACTTCTTAGAGTGTGTGAGAACAGCTTTGTCATATAATATACTAGTACTACTTGGTAATCATGTGTGTGGACAATGGATGACGTGCTTTACATCGTGGACCATGTTCAAGTAGCATCATTTTTTCGATCATATTTTGGTTTTGCCTATTGAAAACCTTTACGTTGGGTTGGTTTCTTGAGTTTTAGATCATTCAAGCTCATAAAGTTGTTTACTTCCTTCATCTATCTTGTTAATCAAGATCCCATCTTCTCCTCCTCTGCCTTGACAGGGTGTGAAACGTTAAAAAAACCCTTTAAATCCGGAGACCTCCTTTGTAAAGGGTGTCAGGTTTTAGTTGTCTCTTAATGGGTTCCACCTTAGGCTGACCTTTTAAGTTTTTTGGCCCTTATAATATCTTTTCACGTAATTATTATGTGCACATGACGTCCTTTTTATATTTATTTGGATGTTATCCAGTAAATAAATTCATTTCTTTGAAAAACATATTGTATTTTACACAACAAACTTTTCTTTTCCTACTAATTATTTATTATAGATGAGTATGTTTCGTCTATTTGTTTTGCAAGGGATTCATCAATACTTGTTATTAGTGATTGTGTCATTCATTACATCAAGCCCGTAGATGGACTTTCTTTCGTCCTTTGGTTTTATTCATCCCTTAAATATACCTTCACATAGTTATACTTTTTTCATAACCATCTCAATTCAACCTAATCTTACAACATGGGATTCAAACAAATTCCTTATTTGATTTAACTCTTTCATGACTCTTCTACTTACTATAATCCTTATCATCGAGCTTTTCATAATTATTTTATTAAATTTAATGCTTTTTCCATGTCATATGCGGCGCTTGCCTAAGCGATATAGATGTCATGCATACGGTCTGGACCCCAACTTCAATCAGAGGTGATGATATATGAGGTAAATGAAGAGGTTTTTAAATATATTGGCTTACTTCATGATAAATTATGTAAATATCATATTATACATTAGCTTCTCTTCTTTACCCGGAATCACACTCGGTTTCCGAACAAGGCATGTGATCATAGTAAGATATTTCAAACTAAAAAACGAAGTAGGAGAGACTGAAAATCGCATCACCTCCTCAAAGATCACTTGTGCCACATCCACTTCTTCTCCCATTAAAATACAATTCAACAAGATTGCGTTCTTCTTAGTTACCTCCGAGTTTCTCAGGTTTCCAAAGATATTCGCTATAAGGAAATGGTGCCAAACTTTTGTATATGCTTGGAGATATTGTTAAGGCCAAGGTGCCTTAAATTCTCCCTTATTTGCTTGCACTTTCTCCTTATCTAATACATTCTCAAATAGTAGGTTCCAATAGAAAGTCTTGATATTTTCCACCGCTTCTCTATACTTACATGGTCCAACCAATTTCATAAACCGGAAGTGGTTTCGAATTTCTTCAACTGTGAAATGAACTAACTCGCCTCTAATAGGAACACAGCTATTACTATCTCGGCAAAAGAGGCCTAAATAGAAATTAGAAACTAACATGGCCTTGGAAGTTTCACTAATCTTAGTAATTGGATTCTCTATTTGTAAAGGTTGTGGTATCTTTTTATTAAAGTGGACATCGTTAGGCTTTTTGAATTTACCACAGCTAGCTTTCCTTTACTTTCTGAACCTGCTTTACCCTTCAAATTGGTACTTGAACTTTTCTCAGTTGGTTTCTTCTCACTAGGACCCAACACCTTATTTTAAATTTTCTTCTCCTTGACAGTAGATAATGTTTCTGTTCTTTTCGTCATCACAATTGACCTCCAACTCAAAACTTTAACCACTCTTGAAATTTGAAACTCTCGATAATAGGCTGTCTACGCTTTATTTAAGTTAGGAGAGGTGTTATGAAGATGATTCTCTATATGGGTAGGACGAATTCTTCTTTGAATGGTGTGGATCTAAGAAATATTTGGATGAATTTTGAAATTTTTGGGTTTTGATTCTTGGATTCAAAGTAATTTGATATGATATGGGTGGTTTAATCTTCTCTATAATGATGTGGAGAAATGCTTGGATGTGTTGTTATGGTGATTGGGTAGTGTTTTGATGTTTGGGGAAGGTTCGATGAAGTTTTAATGGAGTTAGGAGAGGTTTGGGGAAAAAAAGAGACTTAAGGACTGAAAATTTCATGTAGAAAGTAACCTCTTCTTTTAAATTCCCGTAATATAACTCTTCTTTTTGGATCAGTCGGCGCCGTGCGGTGCACCAAAATGGGTTGCGGTGTACCGGACTGAGGGTTTGAAAACCGTATTCGCGAGTTGTCGATACGGTTTTGGATAGCTAGTCTTTTTCCTCTCGTAATTGTACCGTAGTGGAAAACCGTCGCCATGGGTTTTGTTGGTGCGGTACACAGAAGGTTGGTTAGGTACACTAGAAGGTTGGTGCGGTGCACCGGACCTATCTGTTGTTCATACCGTATTCGCGCTACGCAATACAGTTTTTACCTCTTCTGCTCGACAATATACTGTCGCAAAAACCGTCTCAACGGTTTTTTGGACCTGCGGTGTACCGGACTTCTCCTGCGGTATACCACTGGTGTGGTCTGATTTTCGCCGAATTTTCGTTCTCTTCTGCTAACTCGATTTTTTAAGTACCTAAACATCAAAAACACTCATACCTTTCTCAATAATGCAATATCAACTTAAAACAACTAAACTAAACAAGAATTAAAACATAAAAAAATAAAAAATTGCGGGTTTTCTCCTATACAACACTTTTGTTTAACGTCTTTCTAAGTTAGACGTGTTACCTCTATCAAGATTTCCAAATATAGCCTCCCCATCAACGATAAAGGCTATGAACTTCCACTAATCTCCGTCTAGTGCCCCTCTTGGGCCTAATCTCTATCACCTTACCTGAAACAACTTCAGTGACTACAAATGGTTCCATCCATGAGTCTTTGTGACCTCGTGGCCTATTCTCTGGTTTGTGGGCTTTCCATAGAACTTCGTGGCCGACCCCAAACTCAATCTTTGGCTCAGTATCCATAAGCTTTGCGTGGATTTCTTTAGGGACTTTGTGATATGAAAGGCTATGGATGATAGGAACGGTGGAATCTGTCTTCATTGGTTTCTTTCCCCAGACATAGAATGTCTCGGATATATTCTTAGCATAAAGGGTAACTGTCCTTTCCTGGAAATTGATTATGATTGGAACCTGCTAATCTGCATCGAAATCAAGTATAACAAAGTCAATAGGGATGGTGATATTACCTGATCGGACGTGAATGTCCTCCACTGTTCCCCATTTCTTGGCAACTGAGTTGTCAACATACTGTAACTTCACTGGAGCTTTTTCTGACTCTTGAAGTCCATGTCTATCGAACACGGACTTTGGCATAAGATTCACACCTGAACCCTTATCACATATAGCATTCACTTTGAGCGTACCATTTATCTGAATAGGAAGATTAAATCTTCCTCGATCATTGAGTTTCAATGGCAACTCTTTTTCAACTTTTCTCGAGACTCTCTCAGTATAAGCCAAAGTCTCTTTCCTAGCTTCTACACCCGCTTCTTTCTCTGGGATGACTTGCTTAAATACTTGTTACGGTGTAGGCCATTTCTTTTCAATCTCAAGCATCTAGGCGTTGATATATTTAGGAGTATATGCCTCTACAAATGTCTTGAGTTCAATGTCAACCTTCAGATTTATAACATGAATAGTTGGTGACACTGTTTGAACAACTAGTGTTGATTCCACCTTCTTTTCTTGCACAACAGGTGCAGCTTCAACTTTTAGTTGTTTTGAGGCTTCTTCCTCATTCTCTTTAGCTCTATCAGCTTGTAACTCCATAACCAATCTAATCTCTTCCCGCATATCTCTCAGGAGCGGCATGAATTCGGATTTTTCTAAATTTTATCCATATCTTCAGAGCCGTTAGACTCCATGTGGATAGACTTGGTTGGTTCTTTTTCAATTACAAGAACTTCCACAACACTTTTTGCCGCATATGGTACTTCCTTATTCTCTCCGTTTTCAAGGCTAATAGCCTTACAAGCTTCGAACCCACAATCCAAATAAAATAACTCTAGAAGAGTGTGCAATCAAAACTTTTTAATTAATCGTTTTGAAAAAACATCTTCATGGTGAAAGAAAAGTGGATGTCCCTAAGAGAAACGATTAAACATCATATGTCTTTATTTTCAAAAAATTTGTATCATACAACTTGCATTGGTGGTATATATATCATACCAATGCGTCAATCTAATACTTTATATTTGTGAAAAATGTAAATATTCTATTTGCTCCTTCAAGACTATGCACAATAATGCTTAAGAATTAATGAATTCAATTAGAGGATATATAATAAAATTAGAAAATAGTCACCTAATTTATAGATATATTTTTAAAAATCAATTAATAGATAGGTACGTGTGATGATAGATTATTTCTACTTCAAATTCATATATTATACTAAAAGTGAGCATCAAATAATATAAAAAATGTAAAATTTTCAATGTCTATTGAAAGAAGTATGATATAGAATAATCATTAATCGAGTTTTAGAAACCAAAATTAAAAAAAATAATAAATATGCCAATATGATTTTATCACATGCTAAATCCATTGTCAAGATATTACAAAGCTATCTATTAAGTTGCTCACAATGTTTTTTTATAATTTACCTTCTTCAAGGAAGAATGTACGATCAAAATATTGAATATATAGATATCAAGCATATATTAAACTTTGACTATCAAATAAAACATAATTAAATTATGAGAATGTTTTAGTACTTAAAATGATTTTATCTTGGAACTTTATTATTATTCATCAATATGACATATAATAGATTAGATATACGAATAAATATAATTTCATACATATACTTACATCATTAGTAAAGATATGTGTAACATAAGTGAAAATACCGAACTTTGATGTTGATACAATGAAACAAACATAAATATTTTAACTCTAACAAAAATTATATCCAAAATTCTTATTATTTTTCAATGATTTTACCTATTTTAATATTTGTTGATACATACATAGTACAAAAAGTAATAAAATAAATTGTCTCGAAAGTTTTAAAGAAAGATTAAAAGATATAATCTAATAAAAATCATATATTGTTAAATGATGAGAATTAAATATTGATGTTTACCTTTTGAAATGTCATGAACATGGATCAATATCTTCTCTTGTTTCGTATATTCAACATTTCAAAGTATCTTAACTTGTCATACCTATGAATAAAATAACATGAGTATATCAAAAAAAATTATATCCATACTTTATTAATTTATTTAATTTAAGATCTAGTAAATGTTATATTTCTGATTTTTGTTACTTACAAAGTTAAGTATTTCCTATATTCAATTTCAATATTTGTTAAAAAAATATTTTTTATTTATTGATATATTTAAAAGTAAAAAAATATTTTCAAATAAGATTATTTTAATACAAGGTATTTGAAATGTACTATAAAGAGGTAAACTTATACTCAATTGTATATATACCAAATAAGTAAAAATAATATAATAAAAACAAAAATAAATATTAAAATATTCAAGTATTAATAAAGATTACAATAAACTCACTAAACCTTCTATTACTCAAGAGTCACTAAAAAAATTATATTTTTTAAATTATAACTTATTAAGAAATTAAGCAAATATACACATAAGTCTTATCACATAATCAGTCATATCAGAAGATATATAATTTGTATTACCTTTAGAATAATTAGAGTTAGTACTTTTTGGAAAGTTTGAATCCAAAAAAGATATATGATTCCACCTAGCAAAATTATTTGCATCCGAAGAAATACATGAATCCACCAATAAAAAAAATAAAAGATGATAGAAAGACGATGATGAAGACAATGCTTGACTAATAATATATGATTATATGACTTTACTTGCTTGAAACCCTCATATATGATAAGAGAGACGGCAAAAAATTGAGAGACATATTATTGAAATTTTGTAGGGTTAAAAGTGAAGTGATTTTGTAACCTTAAAGTTAACAAATGGGCTGATTAGTGGAATTTATTTACTAACATTATTTTAATTCCACAGTCCTTTCCTTATGGGTTGATATCCATGATTTGTACTTTAGAATAATTTTAACAAGTAAAGTAAATACAAATCTTTAATTTTTCTACTATTATAATTTAATTTAACATGTATATAAATGATTATAGATGATATAGGCAAACAAAATAAATATATCACTTTCTTTTAACTATTTTAATTTCATATTACATTTTTTTGGTTAAGTGTTTTCTAATTTTAATATTGTTTTATTTTTTGTGTGACTTTCAATAAAGCATTAGTAATTTTATTTTCAAAAAATTAAAACTTATGATTAATTAATTAATATATAAAATTTATATACTAAGCGTGTACTTAAGAAAATAATTATAAAATACTAAAAGAACAAATACAATAGTGTAGAGTAAATATTTTTGCCTCAACTGAAGTTAAATGACAATTATCTTTAAATTTTTGGGTTTGTTATTATGAAAAGAGCATGTTAGATTTTTATGATTTAATGAATTTAGTATGAAAACACATTAAAATACTATTAACCCATTTCTTTATTTTATCTTTTGATTCCGATCTAAATCACAACAATGGATAAAAAAATTGCTTACATAATATTTGTATATAATAATATTTTATTAATCAATTTTAGTATCATACTACACATTCTACATAGTTTGTTTTGAAAGAGTTAATGTCAAAAAACTCATTTATTTATTTATTTTTATTTTTTATTTTTTTTTGGTCAGCAAGCCCAGCCAATTTTTATATCATTAAACTCAACCATCCATTACAAGGCCCATTATAGAGGGCCCAACATTACACTTCTTACGGTCCATTGGACCCAAACATAATTCGACAAAAATTTACAAACCGAACTACTTACAACTTAACAAGTATAAGGTAAATCTATTCATGCCCTAATTTCTCTCTCTTTATTTCATCGTCTCCATCAAATCGCCTCTTCTGCTATCTTCTCTATTCCATAAACCTTAAGCTTTACAAGGTTTTCAATCAGGTAATCCACAATTTTACCTTGAATTTCCTCCTCGCTTAGATAGATTTTGTTAAACAATCTGTTGTTTCTTTCTATCCAGATTGAGTGTACAGCTATCGGAAGAATCATTCGAGCAACTTCATCTTTTAAGGTTTTCATCTTACAACGTGATAGATCTTCAATAATGGTGTCCCAGCTGATTTGCATTTAATACCAGCTTTAATACGGCATTTCTTCCATATTCGAGCCGTGAATGAGCAGTTCCAGAACAGATGATTCTTGTCCTCACTCATTAGTCCACAGAACTCACACGTCGTATTTGAGATAAGTCCCCAATTCATTAGTCTTTGTTTTGTAGCAAGTTTATCAATGTGAGTAAGCCAGTAAATAACTTTATATTTGGGTAGACTCTTGTTCTTCCAAATAATTTTGGACCAGCTATTTACTGTTCCCTTTTGTCTTATATGATTATACACCTCCGATGTAACGAATGTGCCCTTCTTTTAATAGTCACCTAATTTATAGATATATTTTTAAAAATAAATTAATAGATAGGTACGTGTGATGATAGATTATTTCTACTTCAAATTCATATATTATACTAAAAGTGAGCATCAAATAATATAATAAATGTAAAATGTTCAATGTCTATTGAAAGAAGTATGGTATAGAATAATCATTAATCAAGTTTTAAGAACCAAAATTAACAAAAATAATAAATATGCCAAGATGATTTTATCACATGCTAAATCCATTGTCAAGATATTACAAAGGTAACTATTAAGTTGCTCACAATGTTTTCTTATAATTTACCTTCTTCAAGGAAAAATGTACGATCAAAATATTTGATATATAGATATCAAGCATATATCAAACTTTGACTATCAAATAAAACATAATTAAATTATGAAAATGTTCTAGTACTTAAAATGATTTTATCTTGGAACTTTATTATTATTCATCAATATGACATATAATAAATTAGATATACGAATCAATATATTCATACATATACTTATATCATTAGTAAAGATATGTGTAAAGCAAGTGAAAATACCAAACTTTTATGTTGACACAAAGAAACAAACATAAATATTTTAACTCTAGCAAAAATTATATCTAAAATTTTAATTATTTTTTCAACGATTTTACCTATTTTAATATTTATTGATACATGCATAGTACAAAAAATAATTAAATATATTGTCCCTCAAATAAGAAGGACATTTTAGAATATGTAATGCAAATAAAAAAATTATTTCTATAATATAAGATATTACCAAACATTTTTTAAAAGTTTTAAAGAAATATAAAGAGATATAATTAAATAAAAATCATATATTATTAAATTATGAGAATTAAATATAGATGTTTACCTATTGAAATGTCATGAACATGGATCAATATCTTCTCTTGTTGAGTATATTCAATATTTGAAAGCATCATAACTTGTCATACCTATGAATAAAATAACATAAGTATATCAAAAAAAAATTATAACCATACTTTATTACTTTATTTAATTCAAGATCTAGTAAATGTTATATTTATGATTTTTCGTACTTACAAAGTTAAGTATATCATGTGTTCAATTTCAATATTTGTTAAAAAGAAGATTTTTTATTTGTTATATTTAAAAGTTAAAAATATTTTCAAATAATATTATTTTAATACAAGGTATTTGAAATGTACTATAAAGAGGTAAACTTATACTCAATTGTATATATAAAAAATAAATAAAAATAATATAATAAAAACTAAAATAAATATTAAAATATTCAAGTATTAATAAAAATTACAATAAACTCACGAAACCTATTATTACTCAAAAGCCATTAGAAAAATTATATATTTAAATTATAACTTATTAAGAAATCAAGCAAATATACACATAAGTCTTATCACATAATTAGCCATATGAAAAGATATATAATTTGTATTACCTTTAGAATAATTAGAGTTAGTACTGTTTGGAAAGTTTGAATCCAAAAAAGATATAGATTTCATTGAGCAAAAGTATTTGCATCAGAAGAAATATATGAATCCACCAACAAAAAGTGTTTGAATATTGATAAAATGGGTAAAAAATTATTTTTAATGTTTAAAGAAAGCTGATAAATTAAGAAAGTGTTTGTGAATATTGTCTAAGAAAACATATGAAATCAAAAAATAAAAGATGATAGAAAGACGATGATGAAGACAATGCTTGTCTAATGATATATATAATTATATGATTCTACTTGCTTGAACTCTCATATATGATAAGAGAGGCGGCCAAAAATTAAGAGACAAACTGTTGAAAGTTTTTAGGGTTAAAAGTGAAGTGATTTTGTACCCTTATATATTATATATTTTCTTTTATAAAAGTTAACAAGTGGGCTGATTAGTGGGCTTTATTTACTAACATTATTTTTATTCCACACTCCTTTCCTTATGGGTTAATATCCATGGATTGTACTTTAGAATAATTTTAACAAGTAAAGTAAATATAAATCTTTAATTTTTCTACTATTATAATTTAATTTAACATGTATATAAATGATTAGAGATGATATAGGCAAACAAAATAAATATATCACTTTCTCTTAACTATTTTAATTTCATATTACATTTTTTTTGGTTAAGAGTTTTCTAATTTTAATATTGTTTTATTTTTTATGTGACTTTCAATAACGCATTAGTAATTTTATTTTCAAAAAATTAAAACATATGATTAATTATTAATAATATAAAATTTATATACTGAGAGTGTACTTAAGAAAATAATTATAACATTCTAAAGGAACTAATACAATAGTGTAGAGTAAATATGTTTGCCTCAACTGAAGTTAAATGACAATTATCTCTAAATTTTCGGGTTTGTTATTATGAAGAGAGCATGTTAGATTATTATGAGTTAATGAATTTAGTATGAGAACATATTAAAATAATGTTAACCTATTTCTTTATTTTATCTTTTGATTCTGATCTAAATCACCACAATAGGTAAAAAAATTGCTTACATAATATTTTATTAATCAATTCTGGTATCATATTGTACATTCTACATAGTTTGTTTCGAAAGAGTTAATGTCAAAAAACTCATTTATTGTTTATATGATAATATTAAATAGGTATAACGGATCCTCAAGCATATTGTCAAGGCCCCGGGTAGTTGCTAACTCATTTATTATGTTGTAAATCACTATATTTTGTGACTAGTTACATCTATTTATTTGGATATCAAGGAAACCTCATGGACCACATGACTTGAGAAGAATGTGTTATGTGATACTAAAAAGTAGTGATGCCTTTAATGAAGATAGTTTGACTCTTGACAAACGCTTTATGTCATGACAAATGTACCTTTACCACTATATTTGGTAAGTTATTTTTTACATGCATGAATTTCCATTTGAACGCATAAGAATGTCTAAAGAATATTCTAACTATTTTGGCAGACATGATATCCACCATTTATAATTATACAAAACTCCTCTATATATAATAAGATTACGAACCTCTTTTGATGTAAAACTAGGGAAACATATACAATATTATATACTCAAAACTTCAATAAAGCTTTGATCACGTCAGTATAAGTTTTAAGATTGTCATGACATAATTTTATTCATGTCAAAATGACCTACATAACCATGTGGTATGTACAATAAATAGTACAATCTACATGACGCTCTATGTCAAGGAAACCACACACACTTAATAATAATTCATATTAAATCATATTTACTCAACAATACTTAGAAAGCTTTCCATCCAACTTAGTCATTCTAGTTGTTCCAAAATGGATATTAATATAACATTTATCAACTTCAATGTCATAATACTATTTAGTAAAATTCTATTTGTTATGCTAAAACTTGTTCATGTGTTATTGCAATAATACGCCATGTAAAAGGGTTTATCTAATAATTCAATTTGAGATCGCCCTCTATGGTATTTTTTATACATATTATTTATGCATTATCACTTCTCTTTTATTACTATCCATATACATAATAGATTAATCTAACAAGATAAAATTAAAACTAAACTTATACCCACGTATTATATTTAAGGATGTGTAGTCATTTGCAATAAAAATCGTAACCATTAGCAAATAGGTGATTTTTTTAATGTGCTACAGACATTGTATTGTAATTTAAAAACTACATATATGGATAATATTATATAATCTACCATGAAATTGCAACATTTTGTCAGGAAAAAGTAAGGCTCCAATTGGAACTAAATACGACTTTAAAGTCAAATAGATTATTATGATAGAACCTCCAAATAGAAGATGGAGATGAAACGATGTATGATATGGTTAATATATCGTGGCGTAAAATATAGATATGAATTAGTAACAAAAAATCTTAAATAAGCTAAAAGACACTATGCCTAAACAATATCAATAATTTAAATTAGTTATTAAATTTGTGAGTAGTTATTGAGTAAATACCCATATGTTGAAATCACCAACTAGTCCCAATGTTTAATTATATTGTCCTACTGAGGCCTTGAACTTCCTCCTTTTAATATGAAGTGTTGTTTATGACTTTTTTTGGGTGTTCGAGTCTTAACCGCTTCCATGATCTAAACTAACATTATATGTTCCTTAAAAACCGCGCCTGGACGAGTTATAATTGATTAAACAAATTCAACTAAATATAAGTTATAAAATTATATATGTTTATTTTAGTGAGTGAAAGGGTTATATGGTTGATGATGTCATACTAAGAAATTAATTATGCAGGAAAATAAGTTGCAAAACTGAGAAACATGATGTTTATTAACATAAGTTAGCGTTAATTAGTAGAATAGTTACAATAAGAATGTGTAAGAGTGTTTTTATTAGTAGATATATCTTTTATTTCATAGGGGAGTCGTCAAGCCATATACTAATGTTATTTATACAACTTCTTAGAGTGTGTGAGAACAGCTTTGTCATATAATATACTAGTACTACTTGGTAATCATGTGTGTGGACAATGGATGACGTGCTTTACATCGTGGACCATGTTCAAGTAGCATCATTTTTTCCATCATATTTTGGTTTTGCCTATTGAAAACCATTACGTTGGGTTGGTTTCTTGAGTTTTAGATCATTCAAGCTCATAAAGTTGTTTACTTCCTTCATCTATCTTGTTAATCAAGATCCCATCTTCTCCTTCTCTGCCTTGACAGGGTGTGAAACGTTAAAAAAACCCTTTAAATCCGGAGACCTCCTTTGTAAAGGGTGTCAGGTTTTAGTTGTCTCTTAATGGGTTCCACCTTAGGTTGACCTTTTAAGTTTTTTGGCCCTTATAATATCTTTTCACGTAATTATTATGTGCACATGACGTCCTTTTTATATTTATTTGGATGTTATCCAGTAAATAAATTCATTTCTTTGAAAAACATATTGTATTTTACACAACAAACTTTTCTTTTCCTACTAATTATTTATTATAGATGAGTATGTTTCGTCTATTTGTTTTGCAAGGGATTCATCAATACTTGTTATTAGTGATTGTGTCATTCATTACATCAAGCCCGTAGATGGACTTTCTTTCGTCCTTTGGTTTTCTTCATCCCTTAAATATACCTTCACATAGTTATACTTTTTTCATAACCATCTCAATTCAACCTAATCTTACAACATGGGATTCAAACAAATTCCTTATTTGATTTAACTCTTTCATGACTCTTCTACTTACTATAATCCTTATCATCGAGCTTTTCATAATTATTTTATTAAATTTAATGCTTTTTCCATGTCATATGCGGCGCTTGCCTAAGCGATATAGATGTCATGCATACGTCTGGACCCCAACTTCAATCAGAGGTGATGATATATGAGGTAAATGAAGAGGTTTTTAAATATATTGGCTTACTTCATGATAAATTATGTACATTAGCTTCTCTTCTTTACCCGGAATCACACTCGGTTTCCGAACAAGGCATGTGATCATAGTAAGATATTTCAAACTAAAAAACGAAGTAGGAGAGACTGAAAATCGCATCACCTCCTCAAAGATCACTTGTGCCACATCCACTTCTTCTCCCATTAAAATACAATTCAACAAGATTGCGTTCTTCTTAGTTACCTCCGAGTTTCTCAGGTTTCCAAAGATATTCGCTATAAGGAAATGGTGCCAAACTTTTGTATATGCTTGGAGATATTGTTAAGGCCAAGGTGCCTTAAATTCTCCCTTATTTGCTTGCACTTTCTCCTTATCTAATACATTCTCAAATCGTAGGTTCCAATAGAAAGTCTTGATATTTTCCACCGCTTCTCTATACTTACATGGTCCAACCAATTTCATAAACCGGAAGTGGTTTCGAATTTCTTCAACTGTGAAAGGAACTAACTCGCCTCTAATAGGAACACAGCTATTACTATCTCGGCAAAAGAGGCCTAAATAGAAATTAGAAACTAACATGGCCTTGGAAGTTTCATTAATCTTAGTAATTGGATTCTCTATTTGTAAAGGTTGTGGTATCTTTTTATTAAAGTGGACATCGTTAGGCTTTTTGAATTTACCACAGCTAGCTTTCCTTTACTTTCGGAACCTGCTTTACCCTTCAAATTGGTACTTGAACTTTTCTCAGTTGGTTTCTTCTCACTAGGACCCAACACCTTATTTTAAATTTTCTTCTCCTTGACAGTAGATAATGTTTCTGTTCTTTTCGTCATCACAATTGACCTCCAACTCAAAACTTTAACCACTCTTGAAATTTGAAACTCTCGATAATAGGCTGTCTACGCTTTATTTGGGTTAGGAGAGGTGTTATGAAGATGATTCTCTATATGGGTAGGACGAATTCTTCTTTGAATGGTGTGGATCTAAGAAATATTTGGATGAATTTTGAAATTTTTGGGTTTTGATTCTTGGATTCAAAGTAATTTGATATGATATGGGTGGTTTAATCTTCTCTATAATGATGTGGAGAAATGCTTGGATGTGTTGTTATGGTGATTGGGTAGTGTTTTGATGTTTGGGGAAGGTTCGATGAAGTTTTAATGGAGTTAGGAGAGGTTTGGGGAAAAAAAAGAGACTTAAGGACTGAAAATTTCATGTAGAAAGTAACCTCTTCTTTTAAATTCCCGTAATATAACTCTTCTTTTTGGATCAGTCGGCGCCGTGCGGTGCACCAAAATGGGTTGCGGTGTACCGGACTGAGGGTTTGAAAACCGTATTCGCGAGTTGTCGATACGGTTTTGGATAGCTAGTCTTTTTCTCTCGTAATTGTACCGTAGTGGACAACCGTCGCCATGGGTTTTGTTGGTGCGGTACACAGAAGGTTGGTTAGGTACACTAGAAGGTTGGTGCGGTGCACCGGACCTATCTGTTGTTCATACCGTATTCGCGCTACGCAATACAGTTTTTACCTCTTCTCCTCGACAATATACTGTCGCAAAAACCGTCTCAACGGTTTTTTGGACCTGCGGTGTACCGGACTTCTCCTGCGGTATACCACTGGTGTGGTCTGATTTTCGCCGAATTTTCGTTCTCTTCTGCTAACTTGATTTTTTAAGTACCTAAACATCAAAAACACTCATACCTTTCTCAATAATGCAATATCAACTTAAAACAACTAAACTAAACAAGAATTAAAACATAAAAAAATAAAAAATTGCGGGTTTTCTCCTATACAACACTTTTGTTTAACGTCTTTCAAAGTTAGACGCGTTACCTCTATCAAGATTTCCAAATATAGCCTCCCCATCAACGAGAAAGGCTATGAACTTCCACTAATCTCCGTCTAGTGCCCCTCTTGGGCCTAATCTCTATCACCTTACCTGAAACAACTTCAGTGACTACAAATGGTTCCATCCACGAGTCTTTGTGACCTCGTGGCCTATTCTCTGGTTTGTGGGCTTTCCATAGAACTTCGTGGCCGACCCCAAACTCAATCTTTGGCTCAGTATCCATAAGCTTTGCGTGAATTTCTTTAGGAACTTTGTGATATGAAAGGCTATGTATGATAGGAACGGTGGAATCTGTCTTCATTGGTTTCTTTCCCCAGACATAGAATGTCTCGGATATATTCTTAGCATAAAGGGTAACTGTCCTTTCCTGGAAATTGATTATGATTGGAACCTGCTAATCTGCATCGAAATCAAGTATAACAAAGTCAATAGGGATGGTGATATTACCTGATCGGACGTGAATGTCCTCCACTGTTCCCCATTTCTTGGCAACTGAGTTGTCAACATACTGTAACTTCACTGGAGCTTTTTCTGACTCTTGAAGTCCATGTCTATCGAACACGGACTTTGGCATAAGATTCACACCTGAACCCTTATCACATATAGCATTCACGTTGAGCGTACCATTTATCTGAATAGGAAGATTAAATCTTCCTCGATCTTTGAGTTTCAATGGCAACTCTTTTTCAACTTTTCTCGAGACTCTCTCAGTATAAGCCAAAGTCTCTTTCCTAGCTTCTACACCCGCTTCTTTCTCTGGGATGACTTGCTTAAATACTTGTTACGGTGTAGGCCATTTCTTTCAAATCTCAAGCATCTAGGCGTTGATATATTTAGGAGTATATGCCTCTACAAATGTCTTGAGTTCAATGTCAACCTTCAGATTTATAACATGAATAGTTGGTGACACTGTTTGAACAACTAGTGTTGATTCCACCTTCTTTTCTTGCACAACAGGTGCAGCTTCAACTTTTAGTTGTTTTGAGGCTTCTTCCTCATTCTCTTTAGCTCTATCAGCTTGTAACTCCATAACCAATCTAATCTCTTCCCGCATATCTCTCAGGAGCGGCATTAATTCGGATTTTTCTAAATTTTATCCACATCTTCAGAGCCGTTAGACTCCATGTGGATAGACTTGGTTGGTTCTTTTTCAATTACAAGAACTTCCACAACACTTTTTGCCGCATATGGTACTTCCTTATTCTCTCCGTTTTCAAGGCTAATAGCCTTACAAGCTTCAAACCCACAATCCAAATAAAATAACTCTAGAAGATTGTGCAATCAAAACTTTTTAATTAATCGTTTTGAAAAAACATCTTCATGGTGAAAGAAAAGTGGATGTCCCTAAGAGAAACGATTAAACATCATATGTCTTTATTTTCAAAAAATTTGTATCATACAACTTGCATTGGTGGTATATATATCATACCAATGCGTCAATCTAATACTTTATATTTGTGAAAAATGTAAATATTCTATTTGCTCCTTCAAGACTATGCACAATAATGCTTAAGAATTAATGAATTCAATTAGAGGATATATAATAAAATTAGAAAATAGTCACCTAATTTATAGATATATTTTTAAAAATCAATTAATAGATAGGTACGTGTGATGATAGATTATTTCTACTTCAAATTCATATATTATACTAAAAGTGAGCATCAAATAATATAAAAAATGTAAAATTTTCAGTGTCTATTGAAAGAAGTATGATATAGAATAATCATTAATCGAGTTTTAGAAACCAAAATTAAAAAAAATAATAAATATGCCAATATGATTTTATCACATGCTAAATCCATTGTCAAGATATTACAAAGCTATCTATTAAGTTGCTCACAATGTTTTTTTATAATTTACCTTCTTCAAGGAAGAATGTACGATCAAAATATTGAATATATAGATATCAAGCATATATTAAACTTTGACTATCAAATAAAACATAATTAAATTATGAGAATGTTTTAGTACTTAAAATGATTTTATCTTGGAACTTTATTATTATTCATCAATATGACATATAATAGATTAGATATACGAATAAATATAATTTCATACATATACTTACATCATTAGTAAAGATATGTGTAACATAAGTGAAAATACCGAACTTTGATGTTGATACAATGAAACAAACATAAATATTTTAACTCTAACAAAAATTATATCCAAAATTCTTATTATTTTTCAATGATTTTACCTATTTTAATATTTGTTGATACATACATAGTACAAAAAGTAATAAAATAAATTGTCTCGAAAGTTTTAAAGAAAGATTAAAAGATATAATCTAATAAAAATCATATATTGTTAAATGATGAGAATTAAATATTGATGTTTACCTATTGAAATGTCATGAACATGGATCAATATCTTCTCTTGTTTCATATATTCAACATTTCAAAGTATCTTAACTTGTCATACCTATGAATAAAATAACATGAGTATATCAAAAAAAATTATATCCATACTTTATTAATTTATTTAATTTAAGATCTAGTAAATGTTATATTTCTGATTTTTGTTACTTACAAAGTTAAGTATTTCCTATATTCAATTTCAATATTTGTTAAAAAAATATTTTTTATTTATTGATATATTTAAAAGTAAAAAAATATTTTCAAATAAGATTATTTTAATACAAGGTATTTGAAATGTACTATAAAGAGGTAAACTTATACTCAATTGTATATATACCAAATAAGTAAAAATAATATAATAAAAACAAAAATAAATATTAAAATATTCAAGTATTAATAAAGATTACAATAAACTCACTAAACCTTCTATTACTCAAGAGTCACTAAAAAAATTATATTTTTTAAATTATAACTTATTAAGAAATTAAGCAAATATACACATAAGTCTTATCACATAATCAGTCATATCAGAAGATATATAATTTGTATTACCTTTAGAATAATTAGAGTTAGTACTTTTTGGAAAGTTCGAATCCAAAAAAGATATATGATTCCACCTAGCAAAATTATTTGCATCCGAAGAAATACATGAATCCACCAATAAAAAAAATAAAAGATGATAGAAAGACGATGATGAAGACAATGCTTGACTAATAATATATGATTATATGACTTTACTTGCTTGAAACCCTCATATATGATAAGAGAGACGGCAAAAAATTGAGAGACATATTATTGAAATTTTGTAGGGTTAAAAGTGAAGTGATTTTGTAACCTTAAAGTTAACAAATGGGCTGATTAGTGGAATTTATTTACTAACATTATTTTAATTCCACAGTCCTTTCCTTATGGGTTGATATCCATGATTTGTACTTTAGAATAATTTTAACAAGTAAAGTAAATACAAATCTTTAATTTTTCTACTATTATAATTTAATTTAACATGTATATAAATGATTATAGATGATATAGGCAAACAAAATAAATATATCACTTTCTTTTAACTATTTTAATTTCATATTACATTTTTTTGGTTAAGAGTTTTCTAATTTTAATATTGTTTTATTTTTTGTGTGACTTTCAATAAAGCATTAGTAATTTTATTTTCAAAAAATTAAAACTTATGATTAATTAATTAATAATATAAAATTTATATACTAAGCGTGTACTTAAGAAAATAATTATAAAATACTAAAAGAACAAATACAATAGTGTAGAGTAAATATTTTTGCCTCAACTGAAGTTAAATGACAATTATCTTTAAATTTTTGGGTTTGTTATTATGAAGAGAGCATGTTAGATTTTTATGATTTAATGAATTTAGTATGAAAACACATTAAAATACTACTAACCCATTTCTTTATTTTATCTTTTGATTCCGATCTAAATCACAACAATGGATAAAAAAATTGCTTACATAATATTTGTATATAATAATATTTTATTAATCAATTTTAGTATCATACTACACATTCTACATAGTTTGTTTTGAAAGAGTTAATGTCAAAAAACTCATTTATTTATTTTTTTTTATTTTTTATTTTTTTTTTGGTCAGCAAGCCCAGCCAATTTTTATATCATTAATCTCAACCATCCATTACAAGGCCCATTATAGAGGGCCCAACATTACACTTCTTACGGTCCATTGGACCCAAACATAATTCGACAAAAATTTACAAACCGAACTACTTACAACTTAACAAGTATAAGGTAAATCTATTCATGCCCTAATTTCTCTCTCTTTATTTCATCGTCTCCATCGAATCGCCTCTTCTGCTATCTTCTCTCTTCCATAAACCTTAAGCTTTACAAGGTTTTCAATCAGGTAATCCACAATTTTACCTTGAATTTCCTCCTCGCTTAGATAGATTTTGTTAAACAATCTGTTGTTTCTTTCTATCCAGATTGAGTGTACAGCTATCGGAAGAATCATTCGAGCAACTTCATCTTTTAAGGTTTTCATCTTACAACGTGATAGATCTTCAATAATGGTGTCCCAGCTGATTTGCATTTAATACCAGCTTTAATACGGCATTTCTTCCATATTCGAGACGTGAATGAGCAGTTCCAGAACAGATGATTCTTGTCCTCACTCATTAGTCCACAGAACTCACACGTCGTATTTGAGATAAGTCCCCAATTCATTAGTCTTTGTTTTGTAGCAAGTTTATCAATGTGAGTAAGCCAGTAAATAACTTTATATTTGGGTAGACTCTTGTTCTTCCAAATAATTTTGGACCAGCTATTTACTGTTCCCTTTTGTCTTATATGATTATACACCTCCGATGTAACGAATGTGCCCTTCTTTTAATAGTCACCTAATTTATAGATATATTTTTAAAAATAAATTAATAGATAGGTACGTGTGATGATAGATTATTTCTACTTCAAATTCATATATTATACTAAAAGTGAGCATCAAATAATATAATAAATGTAAAATGTTCAATGTCTATTGAAAGAAGTATGGTATAGAATAATCATTAATCAAGTTTTAAGAACCAAAATTAACAAAAATAATAAATATGCCAAGATGATTTTATCACATGCTAAATCCATTGTCAAGATATTACAAAGGTAACTATTAAGTTGCTCACAATGTTTTCTTATAATTTACCTTCTTCAAGGAAAAATGTACGATCAAAATATTTGATATATAGATATCAAGCATATATCAAACTTTGACTATCAAATAAAACATAATTAAATTATGAAAATGTTCTAGTACTTAAAATGATTTTATCTTGGAACTTTATTATTATTCATCAATATGACATATAATAAATTAGATATACGAATCAATATATTCATACATATACTTATATCATTAGTAAAGATATGTGTAAAGCAAGTGAAAATACCAAACTTTTATGTTGACACAAAGAAACAAACATAAATATTTTAACTCTAGCAAAAATTATATCTAAAATTTTAATTATTTTTTCAACGATTTTACCTATTTTAATATTTATTGATACATGCATAGTACAAAAAATAATTAAATAAATTGTCCCTCAAATAAGAAGGACATTTTAGAATATGTAATGCAAATAAAAAAATTATTTCTATAATATAAGATATTACCAAACATTTTTTAAAAGTTTTAAAGAAATATAAAGAGATATAATTAAATAAAAATCATATATTATTAAATTATGAGAATTAAATATAGATGTTTACCTATTGAAATGTCATGAACATGGATCAATATCTTCTCTTGTTGAGTATATTCAATATTTGAAAGCATCATAACTTGTCATACCTATGAATAAAATAACATAAGTATATCAAAAAAAAATTATAACCATACTTTATTACTTTATTTAATTCAAGATCTAGTAAATGTTATATTTATGATTTTTCGTACTTACAAAGTTAAGTATATCATGTGTTCAATTTCAATATTTGTTAAAAAGAAGATTTTTTATTTGTTATATTTAAAAGTTAAAAATATTTTCAAATAATATTATTTTAATACAAGGTATTTGAAATGTACTATAAAGAGGTAAACTTATACTCAATTGTATATATAAAAAATAAATAAAAATAATATAATAAAAACTAAAATAAATATTAAAATATTCAAGTATTAATAAAAATTACAATAAACTCACGAAACCTATTATTACTCAAAAGCCATTAGAAAAATTATATATTTAAATTATAACTTATTAAGAAATCAAGCAAATATACACATAAGTCTTATCACATAATTAGCCATATGAAAAGATATATAATTTGTATTACCTTTAGAATAATTAGAGTTAGTACTGTTTGGAAAGTTTGAATCCAAAAAAGATATAGATTTCATTGAGCAAAAGTATTTGCATCAGAAGAAATATATGAATCCACCAACAAAAAGTGTTTGAATATTGATAAAATGGGTAAAAAATTATTTTTAATGTTTAAAGAAAGCTGATAAATTAAGAAAGTGTTTGTGAATATTGTCTAAGAAAACATATGAAATCAAAAAATAAAAGATGATAGAAAGACGATGATGAAGACAATGCTTGTCTAATGATATATATGATTATATGATTCTACTTGCTTGAACTCTCATATATGATAAGAGAGGCGGCCAAAAATTAAGAGACAAACTGTTGAAAGTTTTTAGGGTTAAAAGTGAAGTGATTTTGTACCCTTATATATTATATATTTTCTTTTATAAAAGTTAACAAGTGGGCTGATTAGTGGGCTTTATTTACTAACATTATTTTTATTCCACACTCCTTTCCTTATGGGTTATTGTACTTTAGAATAATTTTAACAAGTAAAGTAAATATAAATCTTTAATTTTTCTACTATTATAATTTAATTTAACATGTATATAAATGATTAGAGATGATATAGGCAAACAAAATAAATATATCACTTTCTCTTAACTATTTTAATTTCATATTACATTTTTTTTGGTTAAGAGTTTTCTAATTTTAATATTGTTTTATTTTTTATGTGACTTTCAATAACGCATTAGTAATTTTATTTTCAAAAAATTAAAACATATGATTAATTATTAATAATATAAAATTTATATACTGAGAGTGTACTTAAGAAAATAATTATAACATTCTAAAGGAACTAATACAATAGTGTAGAGTAAATATGTTTGCCTCAACTGAAGTTAAATGACAATTATCTCTAAATTTTCGGGTTTGTTATTATGAAGAGAGCATGTTAGATTATTATGAGTTAATGAATTTAGTATGAGAACATATTAAAATAATGTTAACCTATATCTTTATTTTATCTTTTGATTCTGATCTAAATCACCACAATAGGTAAAAAAATTGCTTACATAATATTTTATTAATCAATTCTGGTATCATATTGTACATTCTACATAGTTTGTTTCGAAAGAGTTAATGTCAAAAAACTCATTTATTGTTTATATGATAATATTAAATAGGTATAACGGATCCTCAAGCATATTGTCAAGGCCCCGGGTAGTTGCTAACTCATTTATTATGTTGTAAATCACTATATTTTGTGACTAGTTACATCTATTTATTTGGATATCAAGGAAACCTCATGGACCACATGACTTGAGAAGAATGTGTTATGTGATACTAAAAAGTAGTGATGCCTTTAATGAAGATAGTTTGACTCTTGACAAACGCTTTATGTCATGACAAATGTACCTTTACCACTATATTTGGTAAGTTATTTTACATGCATGAATTTCCATTTGAACGCATAAGAATGTCTAAAGAATATTCTAACTATTTTGGCAGACATGATATCCACCATTTATAATTATACAAAACTCCTCTATATATAATAAGATTACGAACCTCTTTTGATGTAAAACTAGGGAAACATATACAATATTATATACTCAAAACTTCAATAAAGCTTTGATCACGTCAGTATAAGTTTTAAGATTGTCATGACATAATTTTATTCATGTCAAAATGACCTACATAACCATGTGGTATGTACAATAAATAGTACAATCTACATGACGCTCTATGTCAAGGAAACCACACACACTTAATAATAATTCATATTAAATCATATTTACTCAACAATACTTAGAAAGCTTTCCATCCAACTTAGTCATTCTAGTTGTTCCAAAATGGATATTAATATAACATTTATCAACTTCAATGTCATAATACTATTTAGTAAAATTCTATTTGTTATGCTAAAACTTGTTCATGTGTTATTGCAATAATACGCCATGTAAAAGGGTTTATCTAATAATTCAATTTGAGATCGCCCTCTATGGTATTTTTTATACATATTATTTATGCATTATCACTTCTCTTTTATTACTATCCATATACATAATAGATTAATCTAACAAGATAAAATTAAAACTAAACTTATACCCACGTATTATATTTAAGGATGTGTAGTCATTTGCAATAAAAATCGTAACCATTAGCAAATAGGTGATTTTTTTAATGTGCTACAGACATTGTATTGTAATTTAAAAACTACATATATGGATAATATTATATAATCTACCATGAAATTGCAACATTTTGTCTGGAAAAAGTAAGGCTCCAATTGGAACTAAATACGACTTTAAAGTCAAATAGATTATTATGATAGAACCTCCAAATAGAAGATGGAGATGAAACGATGTATGATATGGTTAATATATCGTGGCGTAAAATATAGATATGAATTAGTAACAAAAAATCTTAAATAAGCTAAAAGACACTATGCCTAAACAATATCAATAATTTAAATTAGTTATTAAATTTGTGAGTAGTTATTGAGTAAATACCCATATGTTGAAATCACCAACTAGTCCCAATGTTTAATTATATTGTCCTACTGAGGCCTTGAACTTCCTCCTTTTAATATGAAGTGTTGTTTATGACTTTTTTTGGGTGTTCGAGTCTTAACTGCTTCCATGATCTAAACTAACATTATATGTTCCTTAAAAACCGCGCCTGGACGAGTTATAATTGATTAAACAAATTCAACTAAATATAAGTTATAAAATTAGATATGTTTATTTTAGTGAGTGAAAGGGTTATATGGTTGATGATGTCATACTAAGAAATTAATTATGCAGGAAAATAAGTTGCAAAACTGAGAAACATGATGTTTATTAACATAAGTTAGCGTTAATTAGTAGAATAGTTACAATAAGAATGTGTAAGAGTGTTTTTATTAGTAGATATATCTTTTATTTCATAGGGGAGTCGTCAAGCCATATACTAATGTTATTTATACAACTTCTTAGAGTGTGTGAGAACAGCTTTGTCATATAATATACTAGTACTACTTGGTAATCATGTGTGTGGACAATGGATGACGTGCTTTACATCGTGGACCATGTTCAAGTAGCATCATTTTTTCCATCATATTTTGGTTTTGCCTATTGAAAACCATTACGTTGGGTTGGTTTCTTGAGTTTTAGATCATTCAAGCTCATAAAGTTGTTTACTTCCTTCATCTATCTTGTTAATCAAGATCCCATCTTCTCCTTCTCTGCCTTGACAGGGTGTGAAACGTTAAAAAAACCCTTTAAATCCGGAGACCTCCTTTGTAAAGGGTGTCAGGTTTTAGTTGTCTCTTAATGGGTTCCACCTTAGGTTGACCTTTTAAGTTTTTTGGCCCTTATAATATCTTTTCACGTAATTATTATGTGCACATGACGTCCTTTTTATATTTATTTGGATGTTATCCAGTAAATAAATTCATTTCTTTGAAAAACATATTGTATTTTACACAACAAACTTTTCTTTTCCTACTAATTATTTATTATAGATGAGTATGTTTCGTCTATTTGTTTTGCAAGGGATTCATCAATACTTGTTATTAGTGATTGTGTCATTCATTACATCAAGCCCGTAGATGGACTTTCTTTCGTCCTTTGGTTTTCTTCATCCCTTAAATATACCTTCACATAGTTATACTTTTTTCATAACCATCTCAATTCAACCTAATCTTACAACATGGGATTCAAACAAATTCCTTATTTGATTTAACTCTTTCATGACTCTTCTACTTACTATAATCCTTATCATCGAGCTTTTCATAATTATTTTATTAAATTTAATGCTTTTTCCATGTCATATGCGGCGCTTGCCTAAGCGATATAGATGTCATGCATACGTCTGGACCCCAACTTCAATCAGAGGTGATGATATATGAGGTAAATGAAGAGGTTTTTAAATATATTGGCTTACTTCATGATAAATTATGTACATTAGCTTCTCTTCTTTACCCGGAATCACACTCGGTTTCCGAACAAGGCATGTGATCATAGTAAGATATTTCAAACTAAAAAACGAAGTAGGAGAGACTGAAAATCGCATCACCTCCTCAAAGATCACTTGTGCCACATCCACTTCTTCTCCCATTAAAATACAATTCAACAAGATTGCGTTCTTCTTAGTTACCTCCGAGTTTCTCAGGTTTCCAAAGATATTCGCTATAAGGAAATGGTGCCAAACTTTTGTATATGCTTGGAGATATTGTTAAGGCCAAGGTGCCTTAAATTATCCCTTATTTGCTTGCACTTTCTCCTTATCTAATACATTCTCAAATCGTAGGTTCCAATAGAAAGTCTTGATATTTTCCACCGCTTCTCTATACTTACATGGTCCAACCAATTTCATAAACCGGAAGTGGTTTCGAATTTCTTCAACTGTGAAAGGAACTAACTCGCCTCTAATAGGAACACAGCTATTACTATCTCGGCAAAAGAGGCCTAAATAGAAATTAGAAACTAACATGGCCTTGGAAGTTTCATTAATCTTAGTAATTGGATTCTCTATTTGTAAAGGTTGTGGTATCTTTTTATTAAAGTGGACATCGTTAGGCTTTTTGAATTTACCACAGCTAGCTTTCCTTTACTTTCGGAACCTGCTTTACCCTTCAAATTGGTACTTGAACTTTTCTCAGTTGGTTTCTTCTCACTAGGACCCAACACCTTATTTTAAATTTTCTTCTCCTTGACAGTAGATAATGTTTCTGTTCTTTTCGTCATCACAATTGACCTCCAACTCAAAACTTTAACCACTCTTGAAATTTGAAACTCTCGATAATAGGCTGTCTACGCTTTATTTGGGTTAGGAGAGGTGTTATGAAGATGATTCTCTATATGGGTAGGACGAATTCTTCTTTGAATGGTGTGGATCTAAGAAATATTTGGATGAATTTTGAAATTTTTGGGTTTTGATTCTTGGATTCAAAGTAATTTGATATGATATGGGTGGTTTAATCTTCTCTATAATGATGTGGAGAAATGCTTGGATGTGTTGTTATGGTGATTGGGTAGTGTTTTGATGTTTGGGGAAGGTTCGATGAAGTTTTAATGGAGTTAGGAGAGGTTTGGGGAAAAAAAAGAGACTTAAGGACTGAAAATTTCATGTAGAAAGTAACCTCTTCTTTTAAATTCCCGTAATATAACTCTTCTTTTTGGATCAGTCGGCGCCGTGCGGTGCACCAAAATGGGTTGCGGTGTACCGGACTGAGGGTTTGAAAACCGTATTCGCGAGTTGTCGATACGGTTTTGGATAGCTAGTCTTTTTCTCTCGTAATTGTACCGTAGTGGACAACCGTCGCCATGGGTTTTGTTGGTGCGGTACACAGAAGGTTGGTTAGGTACACTAGAAGGTTGGTGCGGTGCACCGGACCTATCTGTTGTTCATACCGTATTCGCGCTACGCAATACAGTTTTTACCTCTTCTCCTCGACAATATACTGTCGCAAAAACCGTCTCAACGGTTTTTTGGACCTGCGGTGTACCGGACTTCTCCTGCGGTATACCACTGGTGTGGTCTGATTTTCGCCGAATTTTCGTTCTCTTCTGCTAACTTGATTTTTTAAGTACCTAAACATCAAAAACACTCATAGCTTTCTCAATAATGCAATATCAACTTAAAACAACTAAACTAAACAAGAATTAAAACATAAAAAAATAAAAAATTGCGGGTTTTCTCCTATACAACACTTTTGTTTAACGTCTTTCAAAGTTAGACGCGTTACCTCTATCAAGATTTCCAAATATAGCCTCCCCATCAACGAGAAAGGCTATGAACTTCCACTAATCTCCGTCTAGTGCCCCTCTTGGGCCTAATCTCTATCACCTTACCTGAAACAACTTCAGTGACTACAAATGGTTCCATCCACGAGTCTTTGTGACCTCGTGGCCTATTCTCTGGTTTGTGGGCTTTCCATAGAACTTCGTGGCCGACCCCAAACTCAATCTTTGGCTCAGTATCCATAAGCTTTGCGTGAATTTCTTTAGGAACTTTGTGATATGAAAGGCTATGTATGATAGGAACGGTGGAATCTGTCTTCATTGGTTTCTTTCCCCAGACATAGAATGTCTCGGATATATTCTTAGCATAAAGGGTAACTGTCCTTTCCTGGAAATTGATTATGATTGGAACCTGCTAATCTGCATCGAAATCAAGTATAACAAAGTCAATAGGGATGGTGATATTACCTGATCGGACGTGAATGTCCTCCACTGTTCCCCATTTCTTGGCAACTGAGTTGTCAACATACTGTAACTTCACTGGAGCTTTTTCTGACTCTTGAAGTCCATGTCTATCGAACACGGACTTTGGCATAAGATTCACACCTGAACCCTTATCACATATAGCATTCACGTTGAGCGTACCATTTATCTGAATAGGAAGATTAAATCTTCCTCGATCTTTGAGTTTCAATGGCAACTCTTTTTCAACTTTTCTCGAGACTCTCTCAGTATAAGCCAAAGTCTCTTTCCTAGCTTCTACACCCGCTTCTTTCTCTGGGATGACTTGCTTAAATACTTGTTACGGTGTAGGCCATTTCTTTCAAATCTCAAGCATCTAGGCGTTGATATATTTAGGAGTATATGCCTCTACAAATGTCTTGAGTTCAATGTCAACCTTCAGATTTATAACATGAATAGTTGGTGACACTGTTTGAACAACTAGTGTTGATTCCACCTTCTTTTCTTGCACAACAGGTGCAGCTTCAACTTTTAGTTGTTTTGAGGCTTCTTCCTCATTCTCTTTAGCTCTATCAGCTTGTAACTCCATAACCAATCTAATCTCTTCCCGCATATCTCTCAGGAGCGGCATTAATTCGGATTTTTCTAAATTTTATCCACATCTTCAGAGCCGTTAGACTCCATGTGGATAGACTTGGTTGGTTCTTTTTCAATTACAAGAACTTCCACAACACTTTTTGCCGCATATGGTACTTCCTTATTCTCTCCGTTTTCAAGGCTAATAGCCTTACAAGCTTCAAACCCACAATCCAAATAAAATAACTCTAGAAGATTGTGCAATCAAAACTTTTTAATTAATCGTTTTGAAAAAACATCTTCATGGTGAAAAAAAAGTGGATGTCCCTAAGAGAAACGATTAAACATCATATGTCTTTATTTTCAAAAAATTTGTATCATACAACTTGCATTGGTGGTATATATATCATACCAATGCGTCAATCTAATACTTTATATTTGTGAAAAATGTAAATATTCTATTTGCTCCTTCAAGACTATGCACAATAATGCTTAAGAATTAATGAATTCAATTAGAGGATATATAATAAAATTAGAAAATAGTCACCTAATTTATAGATATATTTTTAAAAATCAATTAATAGATAGGTACGTGTGATGATAGATTATTTCTACTTCAAATTCATATATTATACTAAAAGTGAGCATCAAATAATATAAAAAATGTAAAATTTTCAGTGTCTATTGAAAGAAGTATGATATAGAATAATCATTAATCGAGTTTTAGAAACCAAAATTAAAAAAAATAATAAATATGCCAATATGATTTTATCACATGCTAAATCCATTGTCAAGATATTACAAAGCTATCTATTAAGTTGCTCACAATGTTTTTTTATAATTTACCTTCTTCAAGGAAGAATGTACGATCAAAATATTGAATATATAGATATCAAGCATATATTAAACTTTGACTATCAAATAAAACATAATTAAATTATGAGAATGTTTTAGTACTTAAAATGATTTTATCTTGGAACTTTATTATTATTCATCAATATGACATATAATAGATTAGATATACGAATAAATATAATTTCATACATATACTTACATCATTAGTAAAGATATGTGTAACATAAGTGAAAATACCGAACTTTGATGTTGATACAATGAAACAAACATAAATATTTTAACTCTAACAAAAATTATATCCAAAATTCTTATTATTTTTCAATGATTTTACCTATTTTAATATTTGTTGATACATACATAGTACAAAAAGTAATAAAATAAATTGTCTCGAAAGTTTTAAAGAAAGATTAAAAGATATAATCTAATAAAAATCATATATTGTTAAATGATGAGAATTAAATATTGATGTTTACCTATTGAAATGTCATGAACATGGATCAATATCTTCTCTTGTTTCATATATTCAACATTTCAAAGTATCTTAACTTGTCATACCTATGAATAAAATAACATGAGTATATCAAAAAAAATTATATCCATACTTTATTAATTTATTTAATTTAAGATCTAGTAAATGTTATATTTCTGATTTTTGTTACTTACAAAGTTAAGTATTTCCTATATTCAATTTCAATATTTGTTAAAAAAATATTTTTTATTTATTGATATATTTAAAAGTAAAAAAATATTTTCAAATAAGATTATTTTAATACAAGGTATTTGAAATGTACTATAAAGAGGTAAACTTATACTCAATTGTATATATACCAAATAAGTAAAAATAATATAATAAAAACAAAAATAAATATTAAAATATTCAAGTATTAATAAAGATTACAATAAACTCACTAAACCTTCTATTACTCAAGAGTCACTAAAAAAATTATATTTTTTAAATTATAACTTATTAAGAAATTAAGCAAATATACACATAAGTCTTATCACATAATCAGTCATATCAGAAGATATATAATTTGTATTACCTTTAGAATAATTAGAGTTAGTACTTTTTGGAAAGTTCGAATCCAAAAAAGATATATGATTCCACCTAGCAAAATTATTTGCATCCGAAGAAATACATGAATCCACCAATAAAAAAAATAAAAGATGATAGAAAGACGATGATGAAGACAATGCTTGACTAATAATATATGATTATATGACTTTACTTGCTTGAAACCCTCATATATGATAAGAGAGACGGCAAAAAATTGAGAGACATATTATTGAAATTTTGTAGGGTTAAAAGTGAAGTGATTTTGTAACCTTAAAGTTAACAAATGGGCTGATTAGTGGAATTTATTTACTAACATTATTTTAATTCCACAGTCCTTTCCTTATGGGTTGATATCCATGATTTGTACTTTAGAATAATTTTAACAAGTAAAGTAAATACAAATCTTTAATTTTTCTACTATTATAATTTAATTTAACATGTATATAAATGATTATAGATGATATAGGCAAACAAAATAAATATATCACTTTCTTTTAACTATTTTAATTTCATATTACATTTTTTAGGTTAAGAGTTTTCTAATTTTAATATTGTTTTATTTTTTGTGTGACTTTCAATAAAGCATTAGTAATTTTATTTTCAAAAAATTAAAACTTATGATTAATTAATTAATAATATAAAATTTATATACTAAGCGTGTACTTAAGAAAATAATTATAAAATACTAAAAGAACAAATACAATAGTGTAGAGTAAATATTTTTGCCTCAACTGAAGTTAAATGACAATTATCTTTAAATTTTTGGGTTTGTTATTATGAAGAAAGCATGTTAGATTTTTATGATTTAATGAATTTAGTATGAAAACACATTAAAATACTATTAACCCATTTCTTTATTTTATCTTTTGATTCCGATCTAAATCACAACAATGGATAAAAAAATTGCTTACATAATATTTGTATATAATAATATTTTATTAATCAATTTTAGTATCATACTACACATTCTACATAGTTTGTTTTGAAAGAGTTAATGTCAAAAAACTCATTTATTTATTTATTTTTATTTTTTATTTTTTTTTTGGTCAGCAAGCCCAGCCAATTTTTATATCATTAAACTCAACCATCCATTACAAGGCCCATTATAGAGGGCCCAACATTACACTTCTTACGGTCCATTGGACCCAAACATAATTCGACAAAAATTTACAAACCGAACTACTTACAACTTAACAAGTATAAGGTAAATCTATTCATGCCCTAATTTCTCTCTCTTTATTTCATCGTCTCCATCGAATCGCCTCTTCTGCTATCTTCTCTCTTCCATAAACCTTAAGCTTTACAAGGTTTTCAATCAGGTAATCCACAATTTTACCTTGAATTTCCTCCTCGCTTAGATAGATTTTGTTAAACAATCTGTTGTTTCTTTCTATCCAGATTGAGTGTACAGCTATCGGAAGAATCATTCGAGCAACTTCATCTTTTAAGGTTTTCATCTTACAACGTGATAGATCTTCAATAATGGTGTCCCAGCTGATTTGCATTTAATACCAGCTTTAATACGGCATTTCTTCCATATTCGAGACGTGAATGAGCAGTTCCAGAACAGATGATTCTTGTCCTCACTCATTAGTCCACAGAACTCACACGTCGTATTTGAGATAAGTCCCCAATTCATTAGTCTTTGTTTTGTAGCAAGTTTATCAATGTGAGTAAGCCAGTAAATAACTTTATATTTGGGTAGACTCTTGTTCTTCCAAATAATTTTGGACCAGCTATTTACTGTTCCCTTTTGTCTTATATGATTATACACCTCCGATGTAACGAATGTGCCCTTCTTTTAATAGTCACCTAATTTATAGATATATTTTTAAAAATAAATTAATAGATAGGTACGTGTGATGATAGATTATTTCTACTTCAAATTCATATATTATACTAAAAGTGAGCATCAAATAATATAATAAATGTAAAATGTTCAATGTCTATTGAAAGAAGTATGGTATAGAATAATCATTAATCAAGTTTTAAGAACCAAAATTAACAAAAATAATAAATATGCCAAGATGATTTTATCACATGCTAAATCCATTGTCAAGATATTACAAAGGTAACTATTAAGTTGCTCACAATGTTTTCTTATAATTTACCTTCTTCAAGGAAAAATGTACGATCAAAATATTTGATATATAGATATCAAGCATATATCAAACTTTGACTATCAAATAAAACATAATTAAATTATGAAAATGTTCTAGTACTTAAAATGATTTTATCTTGGAACTTTATTATTATTCATCAATATGACATATAATAAATTAGATATACGAATCAATATATTCATACATATACTTATATCATTAGTAAAGATATGTGTAAAGCAAGTGAAAATACCAAACTTTTATGTTGACACAAAGAAACAAACATAAATATTTTAACTCTAGCAAAAATTATATCTAAAATTTTAATTATTTTTTCAACGATTTTACCTATTTTAATATTTATTGATACATGCATAGTACAAAAAATAATTAAATATATTGTCCCTCAAATAAGAAGGACATTTTAGAATATGTAATGCAAATAAAAAAATTATTTCTATAATATAAGATATTACCAAACATTTTTTAAAAGTTTTAAAGAAATATAAAGAGATATAATTAAATAAAAATCATATATTATTAAATTATGAGAATTAAATATAGATGTTTACCTATTGAAATGTCATGAACATGGATCAATATCTTCTCTTGTTGAGTATATTCAATATTTGAAAGCATCATAACTTGTCATACCTATGAATAAAATAACATAAGTATATCAAAAAAAAATTATAACCATACTTTATTAATTTATTTAATTCAAGATCTAGTAAATGTTATATTTATGATTTTTCGTACTTACAAAGTTAAGTATATCATGTGTTCAATTTCAATATTTGTTAAAAAGAAGATTTTTTATTTGTTATATTTAAAAGTTAAAAATATTTTCAAATAATATTATTTTAATACAAGGTATTTGAAATGTACTATAAAGAGGTAAACTTATACTCAATTGTATATATAAAAAATAAATAAAAATAATATAATAAAAACTAAAATAAATATTAAAATATTCAAGTATTAATAAAAATTACAATAAACTCACGAAACCTACTATTACTCAAAATCCATTAGAAAAATTATATATTTAAATTATAACTTATTAAGAAATCAAGCAAATATACACATAAGTCTTATCACATAATTAGCCATATGAAAAGATATATAATTTGTATTACCTTTAGCATAATTAGAGTTAGTACTGTTTGGAAAGTTTGAATCCAAAAAAGATATAGATTTCATTGAGCAAAAGTATTTGCATCAGAAGAAATATATGAATGCACCAACAAAAAGTGTTTGAATATTGATAAAATGGGTAAAAAATTATTTTTAATGTTTAAAGAAAGCTGATAAATTAAGAAAGTGTTTGTGAATATTGTCTAAGAAAACATATGAAATCAAAAAATAAAAGATGATAGAAAGACGATGATGAAGACAATGCTTGTCTAATGATATATATGATTATATGATTCTACTTGCTTGAACTCTCATATATGATAAGAGAGGCGGCCAAAAATTAAGAGACAAACTGTTGAAAGTTTTTAGGGTTAAAAGTGAAGTGATTTTGTACCCTTATATATTATATATTTTCTTTTATAAAAGTTAACAAGTGGGCTGATTAGTGGGATTTATTTACTAACATTATTTTTATTCCACACTCCTTTCCTTATGGGTTAATATCCATGTATTGTACTTTAGAATGCTTTTTTTAGGAATACAACACCCCCATAATAGCTTGAGTGTAGCCACCTGATTTTGAACATAGAGGTTTTTAATACCTAAACCCCCTTCCTCAATGGGTTTACACACCTGATCCCATGCAACTTTAGCACCACCTTCATAATTACTCTTACCACTCCATAGAAAAGCCATAATCTTACTCTGGAGCTGTTTAATCACCTTCTTAAGGAGTGAATATATATTACACCAGTGACTAGCAATACCAGATAAAACTGATTTGATAAGTTGGATCCTACCAGCATATGTGAGGTGTTTAGAGGCCCAGTGATCAATTTTGGTAGTCATTTTTTCAATTAGAGGGTAACAATCAGTATAGCTTAATCTACCAGTTATAAGGGGAACCCCCAAGTAATTCATAGGGAGGAAGCCCTCTGGTATATTAAGAATCTCCTCCATATTCTTTTTGTCTTGATCATTACACCCTCCATAGAAGATATTACTCTTGCTCTCGCTTATATGCAGTCCTGACATCTTTCCAAATAGAGTAAGTCCTTTTTTCACAAGTACAGCTGATTCTTTAGAATATTTAAAAAACACCAGGAGGTCATCTGCAAACATTAAGTTATTGAGCTTGATTTTACCACAGTTTGGGTGCCACTGAAATTCCTTATTGTTGCCAATATGTGTAAATATCTGGGATAATACTTCCATCCCAATAACAAATAAATAAGGTGACAGTGGGTCCCCCTGCCTGAGGCCTCTTTCACCTTTAAAAAACCTTGGGGGATACCATTAATCATAATAGAGTAAGTGGTACTGGTAAGACACATACTCACCCATCTGATAAATTTGTCAGGATAATCAAAAGCTTTCAATGTTTTTAAAATGAATTCCCAGTCCACTGACTCATAAGCTTTCATTAAGTCCAGCTTTAAAGAACATCTTTTAGTAATATTCTGTCTTGAATATCCTCTAACAATGTCTTGGGCAATGAGAATATTTTCCCCAATTAATCTGCCTGGTACAAAGGCTGACTGGTTCTGAGATATTATACCTTGTAATGTACTTTTCAGTCTATTAGCTATGATTTTAGAAATAATTTTATATATTACATTGCAGCAAGCAATGGGTCTATATTCTTTTGTGATATTTGGGTTCTTCACTTTTGGTATTAGTGAGATATTTGCAGAATTGATTTCCTTCAAAATTTGGTCATCTGCAAATGAACTTTTTACTGCATTACACAGATCTTCCTTGATAATGTCCCATGATGCTTTGAAAAACCCAACTGAAAACCCATCAGGTCCTGGGCTCTTTGCACTACCAATGGACCATAAAGCTTTTTTCACTTCACTATCAGTAATGGGTTCAGTGAGTTCCTTCTTCTCTTCATTACTTATTTTCTTTTCACATATCTTTTTAATTTGACTAACACTGACTCTTTCCACTTGTAGGTCTCTAGTTCCCAAGATTTGAGTGAAATGATTGACAAATATTTTAGCAATCTCACTCTCATCTGTGGTGAACTTACCATTATTATCTTTGATGGAATAGATGTTATTTTGTGCATTCCTTCCTCTCATTATTTTCTGGAAGTAAGCAGTGTTTAAGTCCCCTTCCTCAACCCACTGATCCCTTGATTTTTGTTTAGCAATTGCCTCCTCTTTGGTTAGCTCATCATTTAATTGACTGATAAGTTCATTTTCCTTCAAGAGAAGATCAACTAAGTAGTTGCCTTGAAGCCTAGCTTCTTGTGTAGCACTTAGCTTCTCTTGAATGTCTATGATCTTTACTTGAGAGTATTTGAAGTGAATTTCATTGAATTTCTAAAGTTTGTCCTTCAAAAGCTTAAGTTTTCTTGTAAGCCTGTACATAGCTGTCCCACGGATTTCGGTTTTCCATACCTCTTCTACAAGTGGTAAAAACTCAGGGTGATTTGTCCATATGTTATAAAATTTGAAGGGTGGTTTCCTTCCAACTTGTTTCTTCATAAAGCTTAATATTTGGCAGCAGTGATCAGATAATAAGGGGCTTGTAAGGTGAAGTGATGTATTAGGGAAGGTCTTAAGCCACTCATCATTGACTAATGTCCTGTCAATTCTATTGGCCCTCATATCTCCTTCAGCAGATTTGTTGGTCCATGTATATTTTGGCCCTGTATACTTTAAATCATTTATTGTTATATGATAATATTTAAAAGGCATAACTGACCATCACGCATATTGTCAAGGTCCCGGGTAGTTGCTAACTCATTTATTATGTTGTTAATCACTACATTTTTTGACTATTTACATCTATTTATTTGGATATCAAGGATACAACCTCATGGACCACATGACTCGAGAAGAATGTGTAATGTGATACTGAAAACTAGTGATGCCTTTAGTGAAGATAGTTTCACTCTTGACAAACACTTTATGTCACGAGGACAGTCGGTATTTAGCAAAGTCATCACAAATGTACCTTTACCACTATATTTGGTAAATTATTTTTTACATGCATGAATTTCCATTTGAACGCATAAGAATGTCTTCTAACTATTTTGGCAGACATGATATCTACCATTTGTAATAATACAAAACTCCTCAATATATAATAATATTACCGAACCTCTTTTGTTGTAAAACTAGGGAAACATATTCAATATTAGCACTCACAACTTTAATAAAGCTTTGATCACATCCGTATATGTTTTAAGATTGTCATGAGATAATGTTATTCATGTCAAAAAGACCTACATAACCACGTGGTATGTACAATAAATAGTACAATATACATGACGCTCTATGTCAAGGAAACCACACACTTAATAATAATTGATATTAAATCATATTTACTATACAATACTTAGAAAGCTTTCCATCCAACTTAGTCATTCTAGTTGTTCTAAAATGGATTTTTATATACCATCTATCAACTTCAATGTCATAATACTATATAGTAAAATTCCATTTGTTATACTAACACTTGGTTATGTGTTATTGCAAGAATACACCATGTAAAAGGGTTTTTTTAATAATTCAATTTGAGATAGCCCTCTATGGGATTTTTTATACTTATAACTTACACATTATCACCTCTCTTTCATTATTATCCATATACATAATAGATTTATCTAACAATATCAAATTAAAACTAAAATTAAACCCACATATTATATTTAAGGATGTTTAGTAATTTGCAATAAAAATTGTAACCATTGGCTATAGGTGATTTTTTTTCGTGCTACAGACATTGAATTGTAATTTAACAACTACATAGATGAATTATATTATTTAAAGTCTACCATGAAATTGCAAAAGTTTGTCTGAAAAAAGTAAGGCTCCAATTGGAACTAACTACGACTTTAAAGTCAAATAGATTATTAATATAGAAACTCCAAAGAGAATATGGAGATGAAACGTTGTATGGTATGGTTAAGATATTGTGGGGTAAAATATAGATATGAATTAGTTACAAAAAATCTTTAATTAGCTAAAAGACACTATACCTAGACAATATAAATAATTTAAATTATTTATTAAAAGTTGTGAGTAGTTATTGAGTAAATACCCATATGTTGAAATTACCGACTACTCCCAATGTTTAATTATATTGTCCTACTAAGGACTTGAACTTCGTCATTTTGATATGAAGTGTTTTTTATGACTTTTTTTGGTTGTTCGAGTCTTAACCACTTCCATGATCTAAACTATAATTGTATGTTCCGTAAAAACCACACCTGAACGAGTTATAATTGATATAACAAATTCAACTAGATATAAGTTATAAAATTAGATATGTTTCTTTTAGTGAGTGAAAGTGTTATATGGTTGATGATGTCATACCAAGAAATTAACAATGTAGAAAATAAGTTTTAAAACTAAGATTCATTATTAACATAAGTTGGCGTTAGTTAGTAGAATAGCTACAATAAGAATGTGTTAGAGTGTTTTTATTAGTAGATATATCTTTTATTTCATTGGGGAGTCGTCAAGCCATATACTCATTAATGTTATTTATACAACTTCTTAGAGTGTGTGAGAATAGCTTTGTCATATAATATTACCAATACTACTTGGTATATATGTATGTGGACAATGGATGACGTGCTTTACATCGTGGACCACGTTCAAGTAGCATCATTTTTCCATCATATTGTGGTTTTGCCTATTGGAAAACCCTTATGTTGGGTTGGTTTCTTGAGATTGAGATCATTCAAGCTCATTTAAAGTGGTTTACTTCCTTCATCTAGCTTTATAATCAAGGTCCTATCTTCTCCACCTTTGCCTTGACAAGGTGTGAAACGTTAACCAACCCTTTAAATCTAGAGACCTCCTTTGTAAAGGGTGTCAGGTTTTAGTTGTCTCTTAATGGGTTTCACCTTAGGTTGATCTTATAAGTTTTTCGGCCCTTATAATAGCATTTCACGTAATTATTATGTGCACAGGACGTCCTTTTTATATTTATTTGGATGTTATCGAGTAAATAAATTAATTTATTTGAAAAATATATTGTATTTTACACAACAAACTTTTCTTTTCCTACTAATTATTCACGATAGGCGAGTGCGTGTCGTCTATTTGTTTGGCAAGGGATTCATCATTACTTGTTATTAGTGATTGTGTCATTCATTACATCAAGCACGTAGATGAACTTTCTTTCGTCCTTGCGTTTTCTTCATCCCTTATATATACCTTCACATAGTTATAAATTTTCAATAACCATCTTAATTCAACCTAGTCTTACATCATGGGATTCAAAAGAATTCCTTATTTGATTTAACTCTTTCATGACACTTCTACATACTATAATCCTTATCATCGTGCTTTTTGATTTTACTAAATTTAATGCATTTTCCATGTCATATGCGGCGCTCTCCTATGAGATATAGATCCCATGCATATTGTCTGGACGCCACAATCAATCAGAGGTGATGCTATATGAGGTAAATAAGGAGGTTTTTAATGATATTAGCGTCTTCATGATGAATTTGACTACTCGAGATGCTTTTGATGTTTAAAGGGCCTCGCACTACGGACCCATTTCTAAATTGGCCCACTCCTCAAGATTTTAATCCAATATTTCATGGATGGGATATTCAAGACACAATATGTTTCTTGCTCGACGCTTTTCATAGATAAAACTTTTTCCTTGATAACCCTTTAGAGGGATTGATCATGGTTTTTACATATAACCTTGATAACGGATATATGTTTATGGTCGAGTTTTAATATACATCAGACACATTATACGCAACATCCCTAGTAAGTGGATGAATTAATGATTTACATATGACTCTGATAATCATTATAGGGTTTTATGTCAAGGCTACATGAAAATGAAAACGAACACTCGATAACCCTTATGATGCATTGTAATCGAGGTCTTTGGTGAATATGAGCATGTTAATTGTTATAGATTTTGGTCAATATTACATATAGATTGGAACCTTTTAAATCATTTAATTTTTCGAGTTATTGAATTAAGGTAGTATGTGAATACAGTCATGTTAACTATTATAGGTTTGTTGTTGAGGTTCCAAGTAAATGGTACCCTTTTACACTCGATAACCCTTCTTAGAGATTGAATCAAGGTTATCTATGTATATGAACCTGTTAAATGTTATAGGTTAGTAAAATAAATGGGACCCTTTTACGCTCGATAATCCATTTAAGGGATTGTATTGTTGTTTTTAGTAAATATGACCTTGTATCCATTATAGGTCTTTTATCGAGGTTCCATGTAGATGTTGTTGTATCTAGGATTGTTTTAAGAATGATTTTTAAATTTTTTTTCTTAAAATGCAGATAACTTATACCTAAATCTTTATTCTTATGGACCTAAGATACTCAAATGAATAATAATAATAATCTGACAATAAAAAACACCTAAAAATTTTGCTAGCAAAAAGTTGATTATCTCACGTAGAATAATTGTTGATAATCTACTTGTTCGTCTGGTAGTAGGATAACTTTTAAAACATAATTCTCCGTGAACCTCAAGATCCCATCTCTTTGATTATCTTTAATCCGCTCGTAATCTTATGCTCTAGGCAACAATTAACAACAATCTGTTGATAGTGGTTGTTGGTCACCTAATTATTGGAATCATAGAATAATTCATACCAAACCTCAAGACCACAAATTTATATATCTAGTCCTTTTTTAAATGTATGTTTTGTCCCTGGGGTTTCTTAAAGATAGAGAGTTCTATTTCATTTTTTTTATTATGTATTCGTTTTAGATCTGACAAATCAACCTAACTAGATAATCACCATGGTTTAGTACATGTTACTATTTACCAATTACAGGAACAGTTTGCTTAGGAAGCCTTATTGACACAGGTAAATCCTATTTAAAACTACCTAGCGTAATTGGAACTGATTATTGAAATACTACATAATTCACCCTTACATGTTTAGAACGGCAAGACTAGTGGGGATTACATGCTATTCACTCAAGCTAACTTTCATACTATCTTCTTTTCTTTTCTGTTATTTATTTTTAGTCTTTTAATTTAGTAGTTTAGTTTTATAATTAAAAAAACCCAAATAAATATTTGTATATCTTTTCTTCCTAATTGCGTATTATCTTTTCTATCTTTCATATTTGCACTTAATAATTTGCATAAGTTCTTCCTAACCTTCGTCAGTCTCTGAGGAACGAATCTTCTTATCATTAAAACTTGCATACGTCCTATAATACTTGCAGAACCGTGTTAGCGTAGGGTGTTTATTTGCATCGAAATTATATCATCTTTTTATCACACCTTAGGCCACACCAAGTTTTTGGCGCAGCTGCCGGGGACTACATCGTTAGTCCTTGTGCAATTATCTTGTGCTAATATTTTAGGTAGTTCTATTTTACGCTTTTCTTTTAGTTTTTGTTTTACAGAATTTTTCTAGGCGAGAGCAGATTTATTAGGAGAAGGAAGGTCGTATTACTAGATCCTGCAGCAATGGATGAGATAAACCAGCAAATGGTTGAATTAAACAAACAATTTGCTCATCTAGTACACACATCACCTTCATGTCCTAGTTGTGGAGCAAGAGATCACTCGCGGGAATATTGCATGAATAATCCAACTTCAATTTCCTTCATACCTTATCAAAGAAACCATTATTATGATGGTTATTATCAATCCCAAGGAAATTACGCTGATTATCAGCTCCCACAAAATTACAATTGGGTCGAAGATCAACAGACTTATTATCATAATAACCATTATTATGATGATTATTATCAACCACGACCACAATCCTACTATCCTCCACAACCTATCTATCAAGAAACGCCGATTTATAATGAAGCTTATCAAGGACCACTTTCTTATTCAATGCAGCAAACTGTACAAGAACAACCTTCGAGTTTGAATTCAAGCTTGGCTAAGATAATGAACCTAGTTGAAGATATGGAGAATAACTAGCAAAGAATCCAAAACTCAGCCAATGCGTTTAAGAAGATTGAGCATACAGTGTCACAAATGGTGAATAAACTTAAAATCTTTGCAGAAGGGCAACTCCGAAGTGATACTAGTGCTCCAGAAAACAATGTTTGTCATGCAGTTGAATTAAGAAGTGGAAAACAACTACCTCCACCAAGACCAGAACTAGAACCAGTCCCTATTCCAGAAAAGGGGGAGAAGAAACAACAGAAGATAAGGTCGAAGGGGTAGTTGAACAAAAAAGTGTCCAAGAGAAGACACCAGAAAAGAAAGAGAGCCCAGTGGTAACCAACACATGTCCTCCACCACCATACCCTTCACGTGTCAGAAAAAAGGACAATGACCTAGAATTCAATAAGTTCGTTGACATGGTGAGCAAGTTAGAGATTAAAATACCGTTTGTAGAAGCTCTCAAGAGAATTCCGACATATATAAAATTCATGAAGGACATTCTTTCTAACAAACGAAGATTCAAAACTGAGGATATGAGTGGATCACCAGAGGAGTGTAATACTATCGAGTTACCACCAGAAACACCCCTTCCCATGAAATGTTGGATGGCACCATCCATGATTATGAAGAATCGAGCTGAAAAGTTAGTGGGAATTAGAGGCAAAGGGTGGAAATTTTGTCATCCTTAATCGAGGTAACACGTCTAACTTTAAAAGATGTTAAACAAAAGTGCTATACGGGAGACAACCCGTAATTTCTTTTATGTTTTTACGTTTCTAGTTTTTAATTTATGTTTAGCTTAGTTAAATTTAGTTGATATTACATATTTGTGAAAGGTATTAGTGTTTTGGATGCTTAGGTATTGGAGAAATCGAGTTAGGGAAGGAGAAACAAAAAATTTCGGAAAATTCTGACCACAGATGCGGTATACTGGACCTCATACGCGGTATACCGCAGAGGACGAAAACCCGTACCACGGGTACAGAGCTCGGGTTTTATACCGAGACGAAAAAAAAAATCACAGCGATGAGTGCGGTATACCGGACCCTATACTGCGCCCTATACCGCAGAGCCAAAACCCGTGTCACGGGTATGTACCGCGGGTATTTTGACGAGGCGGAAATTCTTGATGCTACAGAAGCTGCGGTATATCGCAGGATAGGCGCGGTGCACCGCAGGTCGCCGCCAGAGAGAAAAAGATGCGGATTTAAGGTTTATGAAAGAGAGATAATGTCATTATTCCGAATTTACAAAACCTCAAGCCTCTCTTTCTTCTCCAAAACTCTCCCAACTCCATTAAAGCTCATAAAAACCTTTACCAATCATCAAAACACTACCCAATCACCATGAAAGCACATCAAATCTATTATCCACATCATTACAAAGGAGATTCAAGCAACCAATCCTCACCAAACACATCAATTTGAAGAATCAAAAGCTTAAATTTTCAAAATTCATCCTACAACTTCTTAAATCCAAGCCAATCCATGAAGAATCCATCTTACCCACATAGAGAATCATCATCAAATCAACTTTCCTAACCCAAATTAAGCTTGTACAACCAATAATCAAGAGTTTCAAATTTCAAGAGTGGTTAAAGCTTTGAGTTGGGGGTCAATTGAGATGATTAAGAGAACATAAACATTATCTACTGTAAGGGAGATGAAGAAAGCAAGGTATTGGATTTTATTGAGAAGAAATCAAGTGAGAAAAGTCCTAGGTCCAATTCAAAGGGTAAAACAAGTCAAGAGAAGAGAGGTAGCATGATGTGTTGATTCAATGGGCAAAAAGGTTCTAACTTTAGTGAAGAAGACAACACAAACTCTATAGATCGAAGACTCTACACCTGAAGAAAAAGAGAAAGCTTCAATGGCCATGATAGCTTCTCCAAGGAAACAATTAAAGGAACTACCTTTTTCTTATAAGAAAGTATTCGAAGAAGAAGTTGAAGGAGAATACATGAAGATTCGTGGAGATTTGGAATGCTTGGGTTGGTCTACGTTACTGGTAAGACGTTCTAAAAGACGTTCTTTTTGTTGAATTGTATTGTGTGAAGAGAAGAAGAAGATGTGACACGGTTGATCTATGAGGAGGTGATACGAATTTTCGATCTCTCCCATATCGTTATTTAATGCAATATCCTATTATGATGATGTGTCTTGATCGGAAATCGAATAAGAAGTTGGGTGAAGAAGAAACACGTGAATTTAGATGAATAACAATATTGACAATGCTTGGATCATTGAAGTTTTGAGAGTAATTACACAACTTTCAAGAGAAGAAAAGGAGTTCACTCCTCAAGCAATCAAAGAAAAATCCAGCAAATCCTATCTTGGATGTCGATAAGGCGAGGTAATAGCCTCGAAGAGTAAGTTTTCTTTCTTCCCTACCATTTATTTATGTGCAATATGTATGCTAATTTTAAATTTTATTTTTCTTGAGTCTTTTTCGAGTCGTGGGGACACGGCTCATTTTTGAGTTGGGGGTGGGGATTCGTTGTGCTCATCTTTCTTTTTGTTTTTTTCATAAAATTAAAAAAAAAAATTGGGTTGAATTAGGCGTAGAATATGTTGAATGTACCTATTTGAGCATGATTTTAATTAGGTCAATGATAGTAAGTAGTATGTTTTTGAAAGATGTCACAAATTTGTTTAGGATGCATGTATAAAAACAGGAAATAAAGGATAGAAAAGTTAATGATCAATGCTAAGAAATCACGTTGAAACTTAGGGAGAGTTATTTGGTGTGTAGAACGTGAGGTTTGAAATTAGTTGAAAACCCGCTTGTCTATGAACTATTAGTGAAAACGTAACGAAATCCGGTAGTTAGAAATATGAATAAGGCAGTTCTTTCATGTTAAAACACTTGAAGCCTTTTATACCTTCTCACCCTTTAGTTTGATATTGTTGTTATTTATCCATCTTAGCCCCTCTGAGCCTTTCTAAAGCCTTTTTATTGAAACACATTATAATCCATACCCTTAGTTTGTAGGACTAATTTATATGACCCGCACTCGAATTGCAAAACCTGAGACAACTCGTTTTAGAGCTTGAGTTTGGGGTGGTGGGTTTCATCATTAGGGAACATTGGGATTTGGGTATTATATTTGTGATTTTATTGATGATGAAAGAGTAATTATTGTAACCCTTTGTCGGGGTAATAGTGAATGGAAAAGAAGCTACGAGCTAAATTTGCCAACAAGGGCATAAAAAGAAAATATATATATATATATATATATATATATATATATATATATATATATATATATATATATATATATATATATATATATATATGAAAAAAATAGTATGATATATCAATATCAAAAAGAGAATTATAGCTATACAAAAGAAGAAAAATTGATATGAAAAGAATATATATTCGGACCGGCAAAGTGGAATTTGTATATCATCATAAAAGGTTTTATTTGGGTGTTAGGGATGCACATCAAAAGCATCAATAAATTGGGTTGAGTGAGAATATCTTCGAGTGGAAAGTCAAGCTCTAGGGCGGTTCGTTGATGGCTAGTGAGGAGAGAGCCAAAAGCTCACTTTTCATTATCCAGATATATCATACCGTCCCTAAGCCAAGTTATAACCCAAGACCTTAGGAATTCTAACTGCTTGGTGGAGAAACAATTGAGCTATTAGGTAATAGGTGAGTGGACCATTGGATGCTATAATAGGACCTATGAACAACCTATAGCCATTAACCTGAACTAAGTTATCATCCTCTCCTTCTGGCATTGCGAAATTAATCTGGACTTGAATTTATGGATTGTTGATTACATGTGTATTAAGCATACTTGTGAATTATTTCCTAAGCATTACTACATGAGACTTTTTAGATATTTTGCTCTAGGATCATTCATTATGTTCTGTTCTTATTCTCCTCCGACTCATTCTTCTTGTTTTTTGACTACCCTACTGTTCTTTACTTTTATTGTATCGGGACGATACAACTTTGAGTTGGGGGTCTTGATGTCTCCTCATTTGTGATAATAAAATATAATTCTGAGACATCATTTTTGGCGAATTTATTAGTATATAGGTCGACTTGAGCTTAAGTTAGTGCACTTTCCTATTTTGAGTCTTGATTTAGTAAAATAATATTTTTAGAGCATGTTGGGTTTAATGATTTATTTAGTGTGAAGCCATATAGAATTACCATCTAGTAATTAGGTCACCATTGACAACGGTGTTTAATTACATGTTTAGCACATAACGTCTAGTATTCGGTTTAGATCTGACAAATCAACCTAACTAGATAATCACCATGGTTTAGTACATGTTACTATTTACCAATTACAGGAACAATTTGCTTAGGAAGCCTTATTGACACAGGTAAATCCTATTTAAAACTACCTAGCGTAATTGGAACCGATTATTGAAATACTACATAATTCACCCTTACATGTTTAGAACGGCAAGACTAGTGGGGATTACATGCTATTCACTCAAGCTAACTTTCATACTATCTTCTTTTCTTTTCTGTAATTTATTTTCTGCCTTTTAATTTAGTAGTTTAGTTTTATTATTAAAAAAACCAAATAAATATTTGTCTATCTTTTCTTCCTAATTGCGTATTATCTTTTCTATCTTTCATATTTGCACTTGATAATTTGCATAAGTTCTTCCTAACCTTCGTCAGTCTCTGAGGAACGAATCTTCTGATCATTAAAACTTGCATACGTCCTGTAATACTTGCAGAACCGTGTTAGCGTAGGGTGTTTATTTGCATCTAAATTATATCATCTTTTTATCACACCTTAGGCCACACCAGTATGTGTGATGATAGATTATTTCTACGTCAAATTCATATATTATACTGAAAGTGAGCATCAAATAATATAATAAATGTAATATGTTCATTGTCTATTGAATGAAGCATGATATAGAATAATCATTAATCAAACTTTAAGAACTAAATTTAACAAAAATAATAAATATTCCATTATGATTGTATTACATGCCAAATTCATTGTAAACACAAAAGTAACTAATATGTGCTCACAATATTTTTTTTAAAACTTATTTTCTAAGGAAAAATGTAAAATCAAAATATTTGAAATATAGTTATCAAGCATATATTAAAATATGACTTTAAAATAAAACATATTTGAATTTTATGAAAGTTCTAGTACGTAATATGATTTTATCTTTGAACTTCGTTATTATTCATCAATGTTACATATATTAAATTAGATATACTAATAAATATTATTTCATATATATGTTTATATAATTAGTAAATGTGTAACTTAAGTGAACGTACCAAATTTATATGTTGATACATAGAAACAAACATAACTATTTTACATTAGAGATACTTTAAGTTTAACAAATTTTAAATGCAAAATTTCAATTATTTTTCCAACTACTTTACCTATTTTAATAAATATTGATATGATACATAGTACAAAAATTTAAAAAATAAAATATCCCTCACATAAAAAGACATTTTAGAATATAAATCCAAATTAAAAATGATATTTCTATAATTTAAGATATTACCAAACATTTGTTTTAAAAGTTTTTAGGAAGATTTAGAGATATAATTGAATAAAAATCATATATAATTAAATGATGAGAATTAAATATGGAAGTTTACCTATTGAAATGTCATGAACATGGATCAATATCTTCTCCTGTTGAGTATATACAATATTTAAAAGCATTAACTTTTCATACTTATGAATAAAATAATATAGGTATAAATAAAAAAATTAATAATTATTTTTTATTGATTTTGTTTTATTCAAAATCGACTAAATGTTATATTTATAATTTTTGTACTTAAAAGGTTAAGTATTTCCTCTATTCAATTTCAATATTTGTTAAAAAAAATTATCAATTTGTTATATTTTAAAGTAAAAATAGTTAATTTAAAATTATTTCTAATACAATGTACTTAAAATGTACTATAAAGAGGTAAACTAATACTCAATTGTATATATACCAAATGAGTAAAAAGAATATAACAAAAACTACAATAAATATTAAAATATGTAAGTAGTAATGAAAATTATAATAAACTCACTAAACACTTTATTACATAATTGTAAACTAAAAAAAAATTAATTTTTTAAAATTTATAACGGATTAAGAAATCAAGTAGATATAAATTTAAAACATATAAACCTTAAGACATAATTAATCATATCAAGATATAAAATTTGTATTACCTTTAGAATATTTGGAGTGAGAATGGTTTGGAGAGTTTGAATCCAAAAAAGATGTATGAATCCACCGATCAAAAGTGTTTGAATCTAAAAACGATGTATGAATTCATGGATAAAAAGTTGTTGAATGTTGATATAATAAATAAAATATTATTTGTTGATGTTAAGAGGAAGATGATAAAATATAAATGTGTTTGAATATTGTCGAAAAAAACATATGAAATTAAAATATAAAAGACGATAAAAAGATGTTGATGAAGACAAACTTGTCTAATGAAATATATGATTATAGGACTAAAGCCCTCATATATGATAAAGAGAGACTGCCAAAAATTAAGATATAACTTGTTGAAATTTTTTAGGGTTAAAAGTAAAAGAGTAATGCTGGGTATCATCCAAAAAGTGATCACCCAAATATCACCTTGCTCCAATTAAACTGTTTCTCTTTCTTGATTACTTTTTTTCTCTCTCTTATATGAAACAGTTTAATTGGATAATATTATTTTTAATCTGCATTCCTTTCCTTGTGGGTTGATATCCATGGGTTGTATTTTAGTATAATCTTAAGTATTAAAGATAATATTTAGTAATTTTATTAGACTTCACATTAACATGTATTAAAGGTGTATTTATTAAAAAAATTCTAATAAAAAATTATCTAATTATTAAATTAAGCCTTCAACGGTATACTTTTTAAAAAAATCTTTAATAAAATAATAATTTATAAAAAAATATTCTCTCTATATTTTTATACCTTTACTACCCTTATTATTAAATATATTATTCTAACTTTTTATTACAATATTTATTATTTAATATTAAAAAAATAATAGTCCACTTCCTTATCACTATCACCACCACCACCACCACCGCCACGATCACTACCACTACTACCATCACCATGTATTTTACCCACCATTACAGCCACCACAACCACCATCACCACCTACTATTACTACTAATTCTACCACACATTGTCATAATTAATTCTAAAAAAACCAGAAAAATAAAAATATTACATTTTTAGACAAAGCAAATTAATATTTACGTTTATGGTTATTTTTTGAATTTTTTAATTTTGTTTTTATTTTTTTCGAAAACATGAAATTCACTGATCGAAATAGTGAATTTTTTTTACGCAAACAAGATATTCACTGTTCTAAACATAAAATTCACTCTTTAAAACAATGAATTTCGTGTCTACGCAAAAAATGAAGAAAATTCAAAAAAAAATCATAGACGTAAATATTAATTTGTTTTATCCAAAAGTACAAATTTTTTATTTTTCTAATTTTTGTAGAATTGGTTATGACGATTTTAAAAAGAATTCACGGACAGATGTGTATATGATTAAATTAGTAGGTGGTGGTAAAGGTGGTTATTGTTGTTGTGGTGGTAATGTTGGTTGTTGTGGTGGTGGTGGTGGTGGTGGTGGTGCTTGCATTGGTGGTGGTTGAGGTTGTAGGGGTTGTGGTGGTGGGGGTTGTGGTGGTGGGGGTGGTAGTAATAGGGTGGTTGTGGTGGTTGTGGAGGGGTGGTGGTGGTGGTGGGGTAGTGAGGGTGGGATGTTGTAATAGGATGGTTAAGTTTAAATAATAAATAATAAAGTAATTAAAAAGATTATATAAGGGTATTTTTGAAAATGAATGTTTTTAATATAGTATCTTATTGAGGGATGTATTTAGCAAATAAGTTTTTAATAGGTATTTATGGATTAATGGCTTGTACAAAAATGAATATATAATATAGACAAACAAAATCAATATATCACTTTCTTTTTACTATTCTAATTTCATTTTATATTTTTTTTGTTTAAGGGCCTTCTAATTTTAATAGTGTTTTATTTTGTGTGTCACTTTCCATAACGCAATAGTTATTTTATTCTCAAAAACAAAAAATTATGATTAAAAATATATATACTAAGCGTGTACTTGAAAAGAATAATATAACATAACAGTATAGAGTAAATTATTTTGCCTCAACTGAATTCAAATGACAATTATCCTCATATTTTCTGGTATGTTATTATAGAAAGAGAATGTTAGATTATTATGACTTAATAAAATCAGTATGAAAACACATTACAATATTGTTACCCTATTTATTTATTTTATCTTTTGATTTCTATAAAAATCACCAAAAGTAGGTAAAAAATTATTATAATAAATTTGTATCTCATAATATTTCATTAATCAACTGTGGTATCATACTGCAAATATGCAAAGTTTGTTTTGATAGAGTTAATGTCAAAAAACTCATTACTGTTATATGATAATAATATTTAATAGACATGAACTGCCCCTCAAGCATATTATTAAGCCTCGGACAGTTGCTAACTCATTTATTATGTTGTTAATCACCACATTTTGTGACTATTTTTCATTTATTTATTTGTATATCAAGGATAGAACCTCATGGACCACGTGACTCGAGAAAAATGTGATCACTGAAAATTAGTGATGTCCTTTAGTTAAGATAATATGACTCTTGACAAACACTTTATGTCATGAGAATAGTCGATATTTAGCAAAGTCGTGACAAATGTACCTTTAGTAGTACATTTGGTAAGTTACTTTTTACATGCATGAATTTCCATTTGAACAGATAAGAATGTCTCTTAGTCAATTTTGGCAAACATGATATCCACCATTTGTGATAATATAAAAAGCTTCTACGTAAATTAATATTACAACCCATTTTTTATGTAAAACTAAGTAATCATATTTAATATTACACATCACAACTTCCCCAAAGCTTTGATCACGTCGGTATATGTTTTAAGATTATCATGAGATAATGTTATACATGCCAAAATGACCTACATAACCATGTGGTATGTACAATAAATTGTACAATATACTTAACGCTCTATTTCAAGGCAACCACACTCACAATATATATATATATATATAATTAATTATTAACTCATATTTACTATACAATACTTAGATAGTTTTCCATTGAACTTAGTCGTTCGAGTGGTTCCCAAATGGATTTTGGTATAACATCTATCAACTTCAATGTCATAATACTATTTAGGAACATTTTATTTTGTATACTAACACTTGTTCATGTATTACTGCAATAATATACCATGTAAAAGGGTTTTATTCCTATAATTCAATTCGAGGTCGCGCTCTGTAGTATTTTTTAGACTTATGATTTATGCATTTTCATTTATCTTTAATTATTATCCGTTAACCTAATAGATTAATCTAACAAGAACAAATTAAAAATAAAATTAAACCCATATATTATATTTAAGATACGTAGTCATTTGCAAGAAAAATGGTAATTATTGGCTGATAGGTGAATTTTATTCTTGCTACAGACGTTGTGTTATAATAGAACCACTACATTTATGGATTAACTTATTTAATATACCATGAAATTCGAACAGCTTGTTTGGAAAAATTAGAAAGTAATTAGCCATGTAGGGAGTAAGGATCCAATTGAAACTAAATAAGAGTTTAAAGTCAAATAGGTTATTATGATAGAACCTCCCTATAGAAGATGGTGATGAAACATTACATGATATTTTTAAGATATTGTGGTGTAAATTCTAGATATGAATTTGTTACACAACTTTAAGAAGCTAAAAGACACTATACCTAAACAATATTAATTATTTATAAAAAAATGTGAATAGTTATTTAGTAAATACACATATGTTGAAATTACCAACTACTCCCAAAGTTTAATTATATGGTCCTAGTGAGACCTTGAACTTCCTCCTGATATGGTATTGTTGTTTAGGACTTTTTTTGGACGTTCGAGTCATAACCGCTCCCATGATCTAAACTAAAATTGTATGGTTCGTAAAAATACGTTTCATTCTCTTGAGAGGCTTCTGTGATCGAATCCATAATGCATATCCTATTTTTATAGGATAGATAAGATTAAAAAAATGAAGATGTCTACATGTACTCTCACTTAACCCTACTGGAGCTATATTAGTTTTCATGAGTGTGGTCTTATGAGATTATAGTTAGCAAAGTCGCAAAATTGATAAAAGAATACATTTTTTAGTTTTACACATATTTCATCTTTTTTTAATATTGCTCAGAATTTCCACAATAATCTATAATGATTGAATGCATGGAAAAGAGTAAAAAAACCATACATTGACGAATTATAATTGATAGAAAAAATTCAACTAGATTTAAGTTATCAAATTATATGTGTTTATTTTAGTGAGTGAAAGAGTTATATTGTCGATCATATCGTACTAAGGAATTAACATATTGCAGAAAATAAGTTGTAAAACTAAGAAATACGATCTTTAATTATATAAGTTGGTGTTAATTAGTAGAATAACTACAATAAGAATGTGTAAGAGTGTTTTTATTAGCAGATTATCTCTTCTATTTCATTGGGGAGTCGTCATGCCAGATACTCGTTAATGTTATTTATACACTTCTAGAGAGTGAGAATATGTTTGTCTTATAATATTGCCATTACTACTTGTTAATCATGTATATGGACCATGGATGATGTGCTTGACATCGTGGACCACGTTCAAGTTGCATCGATTTTTTCCATCTAAATGTAGTTTTGCTTGTTGAAAACACCTTATGTTTGTTTGGTTTCTCAAGTTTGAGGTCATTCAAGCTCATAAATTTATTTCCTTGCTTTATCTAATTTACTAATAAAGGTCCCTTCTTTTCCTCGATTGTCTTGAAATGGTGTGAAACGTTGCCCTTACGAATTAACCCTTTAAATCTGGAGACCTCCTTTGTACAGGGTGTCAAATTTTAACTTTCTCTTAATGGGTTGCACCTGAGGTTAAGCTTATCAGTTTTTTGGCCCTTATAATAGCATTTCACGTTATTCTCATGTGAACATGACAAACTTTTTATATATATTTGGATATTATCGAGTAAGAAAGTTCATTTCTTTGAAAAACCTATTGTTTCTTACACAACAAACTTTTATTTTCCTACTAATTATTTACGACAGGTGAGTGTGTGACATCTATTTGGTTTTCACTTGACTTTATGATTACTTAATTTCACCTGCTCTTATGTCATGGAATATAAACAAATTCCTTATTTGATTTAACTCTCCTCTGACACTTTTTCCTATTATAAGCCTTATTATCGATGTAAGCAACATATCCATGTAATATGTGGCGATCGTCTAAGCAACATAGATGTCATGCATACTATCGGGACCCCAACTTCAATTAGAGGTGATGCTATATAAGGTAAAAGAGGAGGTTTTTAGAGATATTGGCGAGCTTTTTGATAAATTATATAAAAAGGACAAGTTTATCCTAGATTTGCAAGAGTAAGTGGATATAAATTCCAAGGGGAGAAAAGGGTTGTTGTCAAGCTTGGGTGCCTATTTTGAAGAACCGTCTTCCGAACATTTTAGGGCTTTTTAGTTTTGTGATGAGCTATGTGCACGACATTGAAGTCGAGCGGGCTTTTAATAATGCCAAGTTTGCAACGCCGGTAAATGTTGATCATCTTCCTTTTAAATATTTTTTAAACTTTGGATTCTGTATTTGCTCGTCGTCATCTACTCAAGGGACTTAGCCTTTCCTTTTTTGTTTCCTAGAGTAATGCAATATCCTCTTGATAGATTTAGTATATGTATATATATATATATATATAAAGGTCTGCTTGTTGGTTTTGATTTCTTCTTCCCTCTTCACGGTGCATATTGACCTTCATGTCTGAGATTATTGATTGCCTGAGAGCATGCATGAATTTATCTATGATTAATTATGAACATTACGGTCAGACATCAACCCCTCCATTCACAAGTTTAAATAGGTTGTCTGAAATATCGTAATTCGGTATGGTTATATCACAAACTTAAACATCTACTCATGATGTTTCATGTAAATCTTATGCCTTTAACCCTTTTTTGAGGTATTATTTCTCCAAATATACAAATAGCCATGCGGAAAGGAGTAGTTTATTCTTTATTATTCGAGCCATCTTGGTATATCATCCTACCATTGGATTTTGTTTCCTTGTTATGAAGGGTTATCTTGCAGAAATGTTTGGTGGTCATGTTACTTTAGTTTTACATTGACAGTTAGCACATATTTTGGTAGCTATCACCCTTATTCTTTCATGATATTTGACTACTTGGGATGCTTTTGACATTTAAAGGGCCTCGTATTGTGAAACCATTTCTAAATTGGTCTACTCCTCGAGAATTTAATTCAAGATTTAACTAATGGGATATTCAAGACATAAAATGTTTATTGCTCGAGGTTTTTTGTAGATAAAACATTTATGTGATAACCCTTCTGAGGGATTGAATTGAGGTTTTTACATATAACCTTGAATACTGTTATAGGTTTTTTGGTCGAGGTTAAATGTAGATCAAACACATTATACTTGATAACCCCTGTGAGGGAATAAGTCAAGGATTTACATATGATCTTCATAACAATTATAGGATTCTCTAGTCAAGGCTACATGAAGACGAAAACCTTCACACTCGATAAATATTTCCAATAAATTATACAATAGATTAAAAAAATAATACTGCTCACCTAACATAATATTTACATTTCGTCCTCTCACTTCTACCTCTCTCTTCCTCAAATAATTTTCAGCACCACCGCCTGAAAGTTCAACTACATTATCCAACATCACCCATAAAACCTCATACCCAATTTTTCCTTAATTCTCATATTTCCATCACCCTTTTCCCTCAATTTTGATTTGCTGCAAAATACCAAAAACATATGACTGAATGTGTTGGATCAAATGTCCCCACAAATTTATTCAACCTTCCTTCATTTACTCGACCAATACAACATTGATTCACATGTGCTAACCCGTGTAAACAGAGGCCTAGTAAAAGTATCAGTCTACCATCTGCCATCGTTGTCGTCTACAAAAAAATTAATTAATGGTGGAGTTTATGGAAAACATATCATCTTTATTACCATATTCTCACGCTCATGGGAAAAAAATCACTTTTGAGAAACCTAATCTTCTCTATGCAACTTCCAAAAATGTAATCATAGTAAGACCTTGACATAAAAGTTGTTCAGTCAAGGTGTTTGATGAAAGGGCCAATAAACAAAAGGTAAAACGTGTTAAGTTTATTCAAGAGGAGATGAATGAATTTCATGAGGAGAAGCAAAGGTTAAAGGATGAGAAATAAGAACTTGAAGAAGACTTGAAGAGTATTAGGTGAAACATTCAGAAGACTAACGATTAAGTAAAGACGTTGAAGTATGAAACAAAGTTGATAGAGAGACAAAAAAAGATATCTGAATAGAATCATAACTTTATAGGAGTGCATTGGGAAATTTAATGAAAAAAAATGTTGAGGACAAACAAAAGTACCAATTATTTAAAGGAAAAGGTTTTGAAGTATGAAATCGAAGATTTTGGAGTTGAATGAGAATCACGAAATAAAGGAATTGCATGCTAAAATAACCGGTTTATAAGAGAGGGCTGGAGATTTTGAAAAAACATTAAAGGAAATTAAAAAATATAGAAAAAGAGTTATAAATTGATGGTAAGGGTATTTTTGATCAAATTACTTCTGGTTTGGAAGGTGAAAATGAAAGAAATGGATGTTATTATTCATGGATGGAAGGTATGTTTTAAACAATATTAGTGCATGTTTCTGTAATGTGCTATTCTGAATACTAATTTACTTCATCTTTTATTTAGATATTTATTTGATTCTATGAAACAATAACTTGAAAAATGCCGTTTTTAATTATGAAACCATTAATAGCCGAGTCAGATACTAAAATGGTACTTTTATTTTGCAAGTCCACATAAAAAAGTGGAAAAAGAGCGTTCAAGTCTGAAAAATAGGTGCATAAAAGGAAAGGAAGCAAAAGTGAAGGCTAAAATTGCTCATATGAATGTTAATTTGTATATTAGTATTAAATGTCACCTTATGTAGTTTGTAGCATTTATTATAATTACACTACATGATTTTCTTTTGTGTGTTGAATCTTTAGTTGTTAGTTAATTAAACACAAAAAAGAGCTTATGAGATCAAATGAAATGATTATGATTCTCATAAATTATATTTTGTGTGTTCGATAAGAAAGTACCTTCTCATCAAGAATGTTTCCACTTTAGCAGATTGCTTCAACTTCAGTTCTAGCCTCTTTAGTTGTTTCATATTGTAAAATATATGTTACATTATTTATTATATTGTATTGTAAGTATATTAAATTAAATTACGTGATTATTTATGAGATTTGTAGATGATTTTTGAGTCTCGCTCTTTTAATGATCAACAAAGACTTTTGCCTTTGTATATGCAACAGCTAGCCCAGCTTCCACCAGAAAATGGAAACCCTCCCATCATCTTTCTTCTGAAAAACCATATTAAATGTATTATAAGTTAAATTGAAAAATGTGATTAAAGATAAATAGAAAAATATACCTTTAGGTTGACTTGAGTTATTAATCTTGCTTAAATTTGGGGTATCCTAAGCCAATGCTGCTAAAGAAGCATGTGCACATGCTGCAACAACTCTGGGTCCCATGGCAGATGAAAGAAAAGATACCTACATAACATTTAACTAAAAATTTAAGCAGAATAGACAGACTTTTAGATAACAAGTAAATGAGTAATAGATTATAAAGAATAATAGAAAGATTAAGCTTGTAATATTGAGATGAATATTGAATCTATCACAGATGAAGTTACTTTATTTTTTTAAAATAATGTCAAAAGTTTGTATAGACAAGTCAATTTAAAAAGTTTGAGTTTGTGTTTCAGTTATGACCCTTTATCCTCTAGATATATATATATATATATATATATATATATATATATATATATATATATATATATGTGTGTGTGAGGCTCTACATGGTAGGCAATATCGAAAAGCTAGCCGTTATTCAGAATTTTAGTAAGAAAATCGGTAATGTATCAGACTAAATATACATGTACATGTGTACTCTTTTAAAAGTGAGATGTTTTAATTTATGATGCAAATCATATTCGGGAAATATACATTGACTGCTAGGGAATGAGAGATATTTATGGATGCTTCCACGTGCATTATAGTATGTCGGTTGTAAAGGAAGCATGGGTATGATATCTATCATCAGGTACTTAACAAAATAAAAAATAAAAAATTAGTATTATTCCTTTGATTATTTAAATATTTATGTAATGTGTATCCATTGACTAAATTTTCAGAATAAGAGTTTCATGGATATTTGAAGGACATATATTGTTGGACTCATTTATTGTCCACAATTAATTATCTGCATGTGGGAATCTTCTTTGATCAAATATGCATTAGTTGTGTAGTGGGGTTCGTTAGTTGTGTAGTAGGAGAAGTGCAGGAGTCAATTTTACTCTCCCACGTCGGTAGGCTTAATGAGATAAAAGCCACTTATTTACTTTGTGCTACCATTAGCTTCCAAACAACCAACACCCATGCACACTAAGAGATAATGGGTAAGCCCGCACACGCGCACCACCACCACCCACCCGGCCCAAGCCCGGGTCCGGGTCTTGGGTCGTGGGTCTTGGGTCTTGGGAAATTAAAAAATAAAAATAAACTAGTTTTATAACCAGTTTTTATTTTGACTGAGTCCGATCTTGACCATTTCCACCCACATTTGTCTTTAGTCTTACCACGTTTGGGTAACGTTAACATTGTAACTGCTCCTATTAATCTTCCATGACTAACAAGCCTTGACTGAGCCATAACGGCTAGTTACTGGATAGTTTTTCTTGTCTATAAATTGGACAGTTTCGCAGCTTATTTTCCACAGCAATAACACTTACAAAAATAATCCAGCAGCAATTTTCTTCTCTCTTCTTCACTTCTGTTCTTGAGCGAATATTATACAGATTCCAACCTACGATTGTGAGTGCACACGAGAGCAGGTAGTAGTGTTTACACCTTGGGGAACGTTCGGAAAAATAGTGTAGGATCTCGGCTGTCCCGGAATTCGTTCTTAAGGCAGTGGCTCCTCCATGGCACTACATTTTTATCTTCGTTTTCTGCAGTTCCGATTACCACCTTCTTGGGTTCGTCTTTTACTTTCGTGTTTTACTTTCCGTTTTTACATTTCATTCTTTATTATACCTTTTTCCGTAATTAGTAGTTAAAGCTTGTTTTCGTATTTAGATTTTTAAATACCATTACAGTACTTTAAATATTATCTTTTACCAACAATTTAGGAACGAAATTCTAATAAGTAATCTGTAATGGCTTCTCCTTCTTCGGCTTTAACTACGACTTTGAAAATCTTACCCGATACGTCGAAACTCGAACCTCTAGATGGTTCTAACTTTAAACGTTGGTCCCAAAAACTTCTTATTTTCTTTGAACAATTAAAACTCGATTTTGTACTACTCGAAAAACCCTTATGTTTCAACTGATAATACGGATACTACTATATCCGCTAAATTTAAAAATATGACAAGGCAAATAAACTAATTAGGCGTCATCTTTTAAACCATATATCCAACCCCTTGTTTCATTTATTTGTAAACGAAAAATCTTCAAAAACTATTTGGGACCGTTTACACACTAAATACGGAGGTGACGACTCCGAAAAGAAAAAGTATGTGTTCAGAACTGGCTCAAATTTTCAATTACCGACCAAAACCCTATCATGGAACAAGTTCATATTTACGAAAACCTTTGTGCCGAAATTGTATCCGAAAGAATGAAAATGTGTGAAATCTTACAAGCTAATGTTTTGCTTGAAAAATTACCACCATCCTGGAATGACTATCGCAACCACCTCAAACATAAGAAAAAAGACATGACGATCCAAAAGCTAATTAGCCACATGGGAACCGAAGAGGCAAATCGCCTCAAAGATAAGTCTGAATCTCTACCTCACTATTCTTCGAAAGCCAACTTGATCGAGACTTCTGGGTATGGTAACAAAGAAGGTTTCAAGAGTAAAGGGATATTTCATGGTTAGAATAAGAACAACAAATCGAAGGGTAAATTTAATAAATCTGGAGGTAACTTCAAACCAACTTCTCATATTCAAAAAACCAAAGCAACTTCTACTGTTGTGGAAAGGAAGGACACAAGGCATATCAATGGAAGGACAGGTTTACCCCTAACAATCCACCTCGTGCAAACTTGACTGAAACTGAAGAGGTAATTGCCGCGATTATGGTCGAAACTAATTTGGTAGAAAACAAGGCTGAATGGATTCTTGATACTGGAGCTTCAAGAAACATCTGCGCCTAAAAAGAGTTATTCCAAGGGTTTGAAGATGTAGCTGATGTGGAATGCGCATACATAGGAATCTCTACAACTGCGGGCGTCCTTGACAAGGGAAAGGTGTATCTTAAACTTACCTCTGGCAAGACCTTAGCCCTTAATGATGTTTTGTATGTCCCCACGCTTCGTAGAAATTTAGTTTCTGGGTCTCTTCTAAACAAAGCTGGACTTAAACTTGTTTTCGAGGGTGGGAAAATAATTATCTCTAGAAATGGTGACTTTGTAGGAAATGGTTACCTTAATGGTGGACTACTTGTACTTAACGTTTTTTCCGTTTTTAATGAGAATGTATCTACTTCTGCTTATATTATTGAATCTCTAGATATGTGGCACGCTAGGTTAGGACATTTAAATGTTTCCTCTATTAAAATACTAAAAAACCATAGAATTATACCTGGAAACTATAGCAATGATTTATTTAAGTGTCAAATATGTGTAGAGGCTAAACATGCTAAAAAAACCCTTTTAAAAAAGTGACCAACTAGAGAAACTCAACTTTTAGAACTAGTGCATTCTGACTTTGCTAACTTGATAACTACTGCTAGTAGAGGAGGAAAACTTTATTATATGACCTTTGTAGATGGCTACTCTAGGTTCACCAAAGTTTACCTTCCAAAATCTAAGGATGAAGCAGAATCCACCTTTTTAAAATATAAGCCTGAGGTTGAAAACCAATTAGATAGAAAGATTAAAAGACTTAGGTCCGATAAGGGAGGTGAATATAGTTCTAACACACTTAAAGAATTTTGTGAACATAATGGAATTATTCATGAACTTACTGCCCCTTATACACCCCAACAAAATTGCATAGCTGAAAGAAAAAAATATCCCTCAAGGAAATGATGAATTTCATGTTAATTAGTTCAGGCCTACCATCTAACATCTGGGGGGAAGCTTATCTGCATGATATGTATTAAACCGAGTACCCAACAAACATATAGATAAGAATCCTTACGAATTATGGAAAGGATATCCACCTAACCTGAAATTTTTAAGAGTGTGGGGGGTGTTTGGCTAAAGTAGCATTACCCAACTTTAGGAGAGTAAACATTGGACCTAAAACCGTAGACTCTATCTTCATAGGATATGCCTAAAATAGTGCAGCTTATAGATTCATGTCCTTATCTGATAACACTATTAGTGAATCTAGAGACGCTGAATTCTTTGAGCATATATTTCCTTTAAAAAGGAATATTGTTCGTAATGCATCCTTATCTACCAGTAATGACTCACCTGTCAATACTGGTATACCTGTTAGTGATAATTTGTCTGCTTCCCTACCTTCCTCGAGTTCAGGAACACATCATGATAATGAAATTAGGAGAAGTAAAAGACGTAGGACTGAGTCTAGTTTTGGACCAGACTTTATCACTGCTTTCTTGACTAAGTATTTTCACATAGATATGCTATGTGAGGAACTAGTCTCTTGTTTCCTTCTTGAGGAAGAACCAAAGACCTTCCTCGAGGCTATGAGATCCATATATACTAGCTTCTGGAAAGAAGAGGTAAGCAGTGAGATAGAATCCATTAGATCAAACCACACTTGGGACTTAACTGGCTTACCAAAGGGGTGTAAGACAATTACTAGCAAATGAATCTTTAAGAGAAAATTAAGACCTGATGGTTCCATAGAGAAATTTAAGGCTAGACTTTAATCCGAGGCTTTACTCAAAAGAAAGGCCTAGATTACTTTGACACCTATTCCCCAGTGACCAAAATAGCAACCATAATAACTCTAATAGCCTTAGCTTCCATTCATAAACTCACTATACATCAAATGGATGTTAAGACCACGTTTTTTAATGGAGACTTAGATGAAGAGATATATATGGTACAGCCCGAAGGGCTTGTAGCTTCTGGTCAAGAAAGCAAAGTATGCAAGCTTAAGAAATCTCTATGTGGTTTGAAACAAGCACCTAAACAATGGTACGAAAAATTAGATAGTACTTTAGTTAACGATGGCTTTGTAGTCAACACTTTTGATTCATTTGTTTACATGAAGGTGATAGGATCTGAATGTGTGATCATATGTTTATACGTAGATGACATGTTAATCTTTGGCACTAACCTTAAAGTCATTAATGAGACTAAGGACTTACTTTTATCTGAATTCGAGATGAAGGATATGGGTGAAGCTAATGTAATATTAAGGGTTAAGATCTTAAGAAATGAAAAATGGTATATCCTTAAGTCGATCTCATTATGTAGAGAAATTGTTGAAGAGGTTCAACTCCTTTAATGTCACACCCGCTAGAACCCCTTATGACTCTAGTATTCGCTTGACTAAGAGCAAGGGAAGTGCAATATCTCAGACTGAATATGCTAAGATAATAAGAAGTGTGATGTTCTTGATGAACTACACTTGACCTGATATCGCCTATGACGTAAGTAGACTTAGTCGCTATACCCATAACCCTAGTAGTGAATATTGAGCCGCACTTCAAAGATTATTGAAATGTCTAAGAGGTACTATGGATATAGGCATACACTATAGTAGGTTCCCTGCTGTCTTAGAAGGCTATTATGATGCAAACTGCATATCAGATAATGATGAAGTGAGCTCCACTAGTGGTTATGTGTTTTCCTTAGGTGGAGGAGCTATATCATGGAAGTCTTCTAAACAAACTTGTATAGCACGAACAACCATGTAATCCGAGTTTATAGCATTAGAGTTGGCAGGGCAAGAGGCTGAATGGTTGAGGAGTCTCCTAGCAAATGTACCATTATGGGAAGATAAAGTTGTACTAGTTTCTCTTCATTGTGACTCGCAAGCGGCTACCAGCGTTGACAGCACCTATAATGGAAAACAGAGACATATTCGAATCAGAAACAACTCAGTGAAACAATTACTGAAGAATGGTGTGATAGCATTGGACTTTGTAAAGTCCGAGAAAATTTTTGCTGATCCATTCACTATAGGTTTAACCAGGAGAGTAGTTCTGGAGATGTCGAGGGGGATGGGGCTTAAGCCCATTCATGCGGGTCACATGGATGACTTGTGATGCACTACTTACCCATCCCTATGGCATACAATAGTTCAAATGAGGTTGAGTTTTGACTCTTAATGATTCATAGCCCTTCATGGTTGTCCTATTGAGACAGACTTGATGAATTCACTGATGATTATTTCGAGGTTGAGTTTAACTCTTAATGATGTTCATAGCCCTTTGTGGTGGTCCTGTTGAGACGGACTTGATGAACTCACCGGCAAATGGTGAGGTTGAGCTTTAGGGCTCTTAATGACTTCAAGACCCTTGAGGGGTAGTATATGTTGTATAGACATTCTTGAAATTACCTATGTGAGTATGAAAGTGGGGGCTGCTTTCTATAAAAGACTAGAGAAGTCCTTTTAGAGCAGTCATGAGAACCAAGGTATGTGCATGGCCAAAAAGGCGCTTGTGATAACATCGCGGAATCTGTATATATCTAACGGGTTTGAGTATGTGTTGCGGGGGTCTTAACTGAAGAACGTCAAGTTCAAGAGTACGTTCACTTTACTGAACTTGATTGTTGCCTCACGTCACTACGTGTCAATTCAAATCGCAAGATATTGGCACTTAAGTACAATTCACCCAATTTTTGCTCAAAACTTTTCTTATTCTAAAAAACATCCTTTTTGTATCTTGTAGACAATCAATGTGTGGAGGATTGTTGGACTCATTTATTGGCCACAATTTAATATCTGCGTGTGGGAATCTTATTTGATCAAATATGCATTAGTTGTGTAGTGGGGTGCGTTAGTTCTGTAGTGGGAGAAGTGGAGGAGTCAATTTTACTCTCCCACATCGGTAGGCTTAATGAGATAAAGGCCACTTATTTACTTTGTTCTACCATTAGCTTCCAAACAACCAACAACCATGCATACTAAGAGATAATGGGTAAGCCCACACGCGCGCACCATCACCACCCACCCGGCCCGAGCCCGGGTCTGAGTCGTAGGTCTTGGATCTTGGGTCTTCGAGCTTGGTTCTTGGGGAATTAAAAAATAAAAATATACTAGTTTTATAGACAGCTTTTATTTTATTTTTCTGGTGTAGACTAACTCTGACCTTGACCATTTCCACCCACGTTTTGTCTTCAGTCTTACCCACGTTTGTGTAACGTTAACATTGTAACTGCTCCTATTAATCCGCCATGACTAACAAGCCTTGACTGAGCCATAACGGCTAGTTACGGGCTAGTTTTCTTGTCTATAAATAGGATAGTTTCGCAGCTTATATTCCACAGCAACTTTCACAGCAATAACACTTACGAAAATAATCCAGCAGCAATGTTCTTCTCTCTTCTTCACTTCTGTTCTTGAGCAAATATTATACAGATTCCAACCTACAATTGAGAGTGCACACGAGAGTAGGTAGTAGTGTTTACACCTTGGGGAACGTTTGGAAAAACAGTGTAGTATCTCGGCTGTCCCAGAATTCGTTCTTAAGGCAGTGGATCCTCCACGGCACTACATTTTTATCTTCGTCTTCTGTAGTTCCTATTACCACCTTCCCGGGTTCGTTTTTACTTTCCGTTTTTCCATTTCATTTTTTATATTAACTTTTTCCGTAATTATTAGTTAAAGCTTGTTTTCGCATTTAGATTTTTAAATACCATTACGGTACTTTAAATATTATTTTTTATTAACACATATATGTAGGAAACAAAGATGAGGAATCAGGCTTGGAGAAGCAGACTCGTGGTTTAGAAACATTCACAAAGAAAAGTCCAATCATAAACATCTAATCTAAATCAACTTAATAGAAGTATTTATTAACATGTATATAATTGTCAAACCAAAATAACATTTAACCCAACTTAAAATACGTCCATTTTCACACGAGTCTTAAAATCTTCATATTTGTACTCACAAATTCTCCTCAATGGCTTTCAATTTCGTACTTATCCCTCAAATGCCATTGAATTTAATTCAGAGGCAAATACAATTAAATTGTGCACTCGTTCCCATATAATGCAATTAAAATTCATCCAACTACCCTTAGGTACATAGGACTTCCATATATATATATATATATATATATATATATATATATATATATATATATATATATATATATATATATATATATATATATTTTTGTCAAACTAAGTGTAAGGCTTTAACTTTAATGATGTTTTCAACAAAAATATTCAAACCAAATTTTCATTGTGTCCACAAAGTTGCAATAATCATTATTCCTTAGTTCATCCATGCTTTATTTCATGTTACTATGTGCATAGGCATGATACTTCTTGAAAACTAAAATATGATTGTTCGAATTACATTTTTGGAATCCTTTCTAATTATAAATTTTTTTTATTTTAATAATATTATAGTCGTATTTTCATATAAAAGAATAATATAATTAAATAGGACACGATAATAGCCTAGAATCAAGAATTTTGTAAGAAATTAAAATAGAGTATGAATATTTGATTGTTCAAATTGTTAGGTATACACATTTTTATAAAATATTAAAAACTTTAATGAAAAATTGTAAAAAAAAAATTGTTACATGACATAAGATATTATTATTTTAACAATCAAGACAATATTGCAAGATTAGGATCGCCTTTACTTAACTAAGTAAAACAAACTTAATCATATATAAAGAATACATCTAGTTTAAAATTAAAATTAAAGAAAATCATAGAAATATGTAGGGAAATAATTACCCCGCCTTTTGGTAGGGTGAACATCAGCAATTTTGGAAATCTTTTTGGCCTAAAGATTCCTGTGACAAAAGAACTTCGAAACGAATTGTGTAGAGTTTGATTGAGCTTGTGAGGTATTTATTCATTCAAGTAAAGGATAAGGATGCAAGACTTAAGGATGAAACTTTCACCGTTCCCGCATCTTCAACATATCTTACTGTATAAAAAATTAAAGAAAAGTTGGAGAAGAAAATTCATAAATACATGAGATGTATGCTAACTTAAAAGACTATATAAAAATTTATAATTTTGGAAGGTAAGAAAAATAAAATAAGTTCAAAAAACTATTAATATAAGATATAATAATCAAACACCAAATTCCGCAAAACCTTTCTAACATACAAAATGAAATCATATGCAAGAAAAATAAAGAAGGATGATTAATGAGTCAAAATAATCTCAATTTTCTTTCTGGTACAATAAGAGATATGAATATTTACTTATTTAGAATTATTAGGACATTGAACTATTAGGGTAATCTTGCAATAATTAGCCAACTCTATAAGGATAAATATATTCAACTTTGCATGTGATATGTATAACATTGATGTAATATATCTTACCCACTACTACAAATGTATCCTAACTTGACCATCAAGTTTGCCAATTTTACAAAATAACACTATAGAAATTACAAGGGAAATTAAATATACACTTCATAATATAATTCTCTAGGGATTCTATCTTATTTACTACTAAAAACCATTCATCATTTGTCTCTATTTCTAGACAACAATAATGTAACTTACTACTATAGAGATTCTACAATAAACATTAAATTTTTTAAAGAACGAAATGTAATAGATAAGATCAGGTGTAATATGAACGAAACATTTGTGACATCATTTAGTTAAGATGTTCCAGTTATGATGATAAAGACGATAACAATGACGATGATAATGTATCTAATATTATTTTTAAGATCTTAAATTCAGTGATGAGTTACATAAATATGTGGATGAAAGTTTTTAATGAGGAACTGCATCAAACTTTAAGAATACGAATCTAGAGATTTTGTTTGGTATATTTAAAGAGTTGGACATTTAGTTGCTCCAAAATCTAAATCAGTTTTGGAGATATGACAAACAATAATTGTACGATTTTTTACAACCAAAATTTCCTTCATCATTTGTTGTAGAATTGTTTGATAAATTTAGTAAAGTAATAAAGGTTTTATTTTTATATATCTTAGTTGTACTAATTTTATTTTGTTAAAGAATAGTGACATAGATTCTAATTTTTATGTATATTATGGATGAAGTTTTCCTTTTATTTTAAATTCTATTGAAAAATAAATATATTCATGAATATTAGGCTCTAGATATGCTAATTATTTTACAATGTCGCATATGTGTGGTGCTACAAAAAGTTTTTGCTAATTGTCTAATTTTTTGACATTATGGCTAACTCAATGTCATTGTTTGATCCACTTATACCTAGAATCTCTTTCTCAAAAACCATGAATTGAAAAGATAAAGTCTCCTAGTTATAAACAAGTTGAGTAATAAGCTCCAAAGTTATTATCGAGAGTGAAAATCTTATGAATAAGTAAATTTAATCCCTAAGAGGTCAATGTTATTTCGTAGGCACACCCATTGAGTGATGAAAATGAATTTTTCTTAGATGCTAAGAAAATTCATAAGAAACATAGAATTCTTGGTTTGTTAGGATTTAGGGTCTAGTGTTTCACATTTATTGTATACGGTTTACGGGTTAAAAGTAAGAGTTTAGGTTTTAGGGTTTAACGTGTGAAAAACAATCATTGAGTTGTGTAAATTGTATCTAAATAAAATAGCTTCGGAAGAGTGTGCAGTCAAAACTTTGTAAGTAACGGTTTTGAAGAAAATATCTTTATTGTGAAGGAAAAGTAGGTGTCCTTAGAGAAACAAATATATATCATATGTCTTTATTGTAAAAATATTCACATCATACAACTTGCTTTTGTGGTATAGATATCATACAACTTGCATTGGTGGTATAGATATCATACAAACACGTCAATCTAATATTTTATATTTGTTAAAAATATAAATAGATGTAAACTTTAATCGATTGGAAAATAACCATGGGTTATATATAATGTAAATGTCTGGATCGCAATTGGACAAAAAAATATAATTGCTTAGGAATTAATGAATTCATTTAGAGGTTTTATATTACGATTGGACAATAACCATCTAATTTATAAAATTATTTACAAAAATCAACTAATAGATAGGTACATATATTATTCAATAATCAAGTATAGCTTGGTCGAGATAAGGAAGAGAATCAAGCTACAAGCATTATGAAACATGTAATGAGAACATTTTTTTATAAAGAAACACATCTAGACTTACTTACGTGGTGGATTCTCGAGGCAATTTTCTGGTACAGTATTATCATCCTAGTACAATACTTCTCCCTCATGTACTTGTTCTGTGATTATATAATTGTAGAAAACTTATAACAGGAAATAAGCGTACATAAATATGTTTTTCACAAGATATTACCTTTTGATAGATCTCCTCTTGCCAATCTCCTCTTTTTTGGGAGTAATTGGAGTCTGAAAAGGCGATATAATAATTAGCTAACCATATATATATGAATTAGTTGAAGTAACAAAGAAAGATAGAGGAACATGTAAACCTGACGAGAGTTGATTGAGCTGATCGATTAGAGTTTGCTGCTGACTGGACATGGTTGACGTGTTCATCCCCTAGATCACAGTCTTGGACAATAACCCTGGATCATAGTTTGGGACAAAAAATGTAAATATCTACGAATGAATGAATTCATTTAGAGGTTTTATATTACAATTGGAGAATAACCACCTGATTTATAAATATATTTTTAAAACTCAACTAATAGATGGGTACATGTGATGATAAATTATTTCCACGTCAAATTTCATATATTATACTAAAAGTGAGAATCAAATAATATAATAAATGTAAGATGTTATGTCTATCGAAAGAAGCATGATATAGAATATACATTAATCATATTTTAAGAACCAAATTTAACAAAAATAATAAATATTCCATTATGATTGTATTAAATGACAAATTTATTGTAAACATGTCACAAAGGTAACTAATAAGTTGCTCACAATATTTTTTTTTAAAAATTATCTTCTAATGAAAAATGTAAAATCAAAATATTTGAAATATAATTATCAAGCATATATTAAAATTTTCCTTCAAAATGAAACATATTTGAATTTCGAGAAGGTTCTAGTACGTAAAATGATTTCATCTTTGGACTTTTTTATTATTCATCAATATTACATATAATAAATTTGATATAGTAATAAATATTTATTTCATATATATGTTTATATCAGTAGTAAAGAAATGTGCAACGTAAGTGAAAGTACCAAATTTATATGTTGATACAAAGAAACAAACATAACTAATTTACATTAGAGATACTTTAACTTTAACAAAATTTCAATTATTAAATCAACTACAAGAGCTATTTTCACATATATTGATGTGATACATAGTACAAAAAATAATAAAATAAAATGTCCTTCACATAAAAAAGACATTTTAGAATATAAAATCCAAATAAAAATGTTATTTCTATAATATAGATATTACCAAAACAATTATCATAAAAAGCATATATTATTAAATGATGAGAATTAAATATGGAAATTTACCTATTGAAATGTCATGAACATGGATCAATGTCTTTTCCTGTTGAGTATATTCAATATTTGAAAGCATTAACTTGTCATACTTATAAATAAAATAATCGTATGTATAAATAAAAAAGTTATTAACCATATTTTATTAAATTTTTTAATTCAAAAACTACTAAATGTTATATTTATAATTTTTGTTAGTTAAAAAGTTAAGTAATTACTCTATTCAATTTCAATTTTTATTGCATTAATTTGTTATATTAAAAGTAAAAAAAGTTCAAATAAAAATATTTTTAATAAAATGTACAATAAAAAGGTAAAATTATATTCAATTATATATACCAAATGAGTAAAAAGAATGTAACAAAAACTACAATAAATATTAATATATGTAAGTATTAATGAAAATTACAATAAACTCACTAAACCCTTTATTACTTAATATTAAACTAAAAACAAATTAATTTTAAAAATTTATAACAAATTAAGAAATCAAGTAGATATAAATTTAAAACATATAAGACTTAAGACTTAATGAATCATATCAAAAGATATAAAATTTATATTACCTTTAGAATATTTGGAATGAGTACGGTTTAGAATGTTTGAATCCAAAAAAGATATATGAATCCACCGATTAAAAGTGTTTGAATCTAAAAAAGATCTATGGATCCATCGATAATAAGTTGTTGAATGTTGATAAAATAAATAAAAGATTATTTTTTATTTTTAAACGAAGATGATAAATTAAAAATGTGTTTGAATATTGTCAGAGAAAAACATGTGAAATCAAAAAATAAAAGATGATAAAAAGATGTTGATGAAGACAATACTTATCTAATGACATATATGATTATATGACTGAAATCCTCATATATGATAAAGAGTGGCGGCCGAAAATTAAAATATAGCTTGTTGAAAATTTTTAGGGTTAAAAGTGAACTGATTTTGTTCTCTTATATATTATATATTTTATTTTACAAAAGTTAAACAAGTGGGCTAATTAGTGGGCTTTATTTACTAATATTATTTTTAATCCACATTTATTTCCTTGTGGGTTAATATCTATGGGTTGTATTTTTGTATAATCATAAGTGTTATAGATAATATTAAACTTTAATTTTTTTAGGAAAATTCTTCAATAGGATGGACCAATATTAGATTTAGCCATTTATGTTATGACACATGGCACATGTTTTAAAAATCACATAAACTAATTTATAGACATGTGTCTTGTTACTATTTTCAATGACCATAATTTATATATTGGACCATCCAATATTGAATGGAAGTCTTACCCATTTTTTTATTATGATTTACGTTAACATGTATAATAATAAATACATGATATATACAAACAAAATCAATATATCACTTTCTTTTGACTATTATAATTTTATTTTATGTTTATTTTGTTTAAGGGTCTTCTAATTTTAATAGTGTTTTGCTTTTTATGTCACTTTCCATAACGCATTAGTTATTTTATTCTCAAAATTAGAACTTATGATTAAAAATTTATATACTAAGCATGTAGTTAAAAAGAAGAATATAACATACTAAAGGAACTATGTAATAGTATAAAGTAAATTATTTTGCCTCAACTGTAGTCAAATGACAAGTATATTTATATTTTCTGGTATGTTATAGAGAGAATGTTAGATTATTATGAGTTAATAAAATTGATATGAAAACACATTACAATATCGTTACCTCATTTCTTTAATTTATCTTTTGATTCCGATAAAATTACCAAAATAGGTAAAAAAATTGCTTACATTAAATTTTTATCATATAATATTGCATTAATCAATTGTGGTATCATAATGCAAATATGCATAGTTTGTTTTGAAAGAGTTAATATCAAAAAAACTCATTTATTGTTATATGATAAAATTAAATAGGCATGAACTACCCCTAAAGCATATTATCAAGCCTCAAATAGTTGCTAACTCATTTATTATGTTGATAATCACGACATTTTGTGACTATTTTCCATTTATTTATTTTTATAGCAAGGATAGAACCTCATGGACCACATGGCTCGAGAAAAATATGATCACTAAAAACTAGATATATCCTTTAGTTAAGATAATTTGACTCTTGACAAACACTTTATGGCATGAGAATAGTCGATATTTAGCAAAGTCGTGACTGTACGTTTATGGTAAATTTGGTAAGTTATTATTTACATGCACGAATTTCCATTTGAACATATTCTAACAATTTTGGCAGACATGATATCCACCATTTGTAATATTATAAAACTCTTCTTCGTGAATTAATATTACAAACCACTTTTTATGTAAAACTAAGGAATCATATTCAATATTATCACTCACAACTTCGCTAAAGCTTTGATCGCGTAAGTATATGTTTTAAGATTGTCATGAGATAATGGTATACATGCCAAAATGACCTACATAACAATGCCGTATGTACAATAAACTGTACAATTTACTTGACGCTATATGTCAAGGCAACCACACTCATATAATATATATAATTAATATATAATCATATTTACTATACAATACTTAGATAGTTTTCCATTCAACTTAGTCATTCTAGTGGTTCCCAAATGGATTTTGATATAATATCTATCAACTTCAATGTCATAATATTGTTTATAAACATTCCATTGGGTACGCTAACACTTGTTCATGTATTATTGCAATAATATACCATGTAAAAGGGTTTTATTCCTATAATTCAATTTGAGGTCACCCTCTGTATTATTTTTTGACTTATAATTTATGCATTATCATTTATCTTCAATAATTATCCATATACCTAATAGATCAATCTGACAAGAACAATTAAAACTAACATTAAACCCACATATTATATTTAAGGATGCGTAGTCATTTGCAAGAAAAATGGTAACTATTGGCTAATAAGTGAGCTTTATTCTTGCTACAGACATTGTGTTATAATAGAACAACTACATATATCGATTAACTTATTTAATCTACCATGAAATTGCAACAGCTTGTTTGGAAAAAGTAGAAACTAATTAGCCATGTCAGGAGTAAGGCTTCAATTGGAATTAAATACGACTTTAAAGTCAAATAGATTATTATGATAGAACCTCCATATACAAGATGGTGATGAAACATTGTATGATATTGTTAAGATATTGTGGTGTAAAATCTAAATATTAATTGGTTACAACAACTTAAATAAGCTAAAAGACACTATACCTATAGAATATTAATAATTTAAATTATTTATTAAAAAAATGTGAATAACTATTGAGTAAATACCCATATGTTGAAATTACCAACTACTCTCAAGGTTTAATTATGTGGTCCTAGTGAGGCCTTGGACTTCTTCCATTTGATATGGAATTGTTGTTTATGAGTTTTTTTGGACGTTCGAGTCTTAACCGCTCCTATGATCTAAACTAAAATTGTATGGTTCGTAAAAATAAGACTCATTCTCTTAAGAGGCTTATGTGATCTAAGCCATAATGCATATCCTATTATTTATAGGATAGATAAGATAAAAAATGAAGATGTCTACATGTACTCTTACTTAACCCCCTGGAGCTATATTAATTTTCTGGAGTGTGGTCTTATGAGATTATAGTTAGAAAATTCGCAAAATTAATAAAAGAATATATTTTTGAGTTTTACACGTATTTCAACTTTTTTTAATACTGCTCGGAATTTCCACAAGAATTGATAATGATTGAATACGTGGAAAAGAGGCAAAAAACCACAAATGGACGAATTATAATTGATAGAACGAATTCAACTAGATATAAGTTATCAAATTAGATGTGTTTGTTTTAGTGAGTGAAAGGGTTATATTATCGATGATATCGTACTAAGGAATTGACATATTGCAGAAAATAAGTTGTAAAATTGAGAGATATGATCTTTATTAATATAAGTTAGCGTTTAGTAGCAGAATAACTACAATAAGAATGTGTAAGAGTGTTTTTATTAGCAGATATCTCTTCTATTTCATTAGGGAGACGTCATGCCAGATACTCTTAATGTTATTTATACAACTTCTCAGAGAGTTTGAAAATGTGTTTTTCATATAATATTGCCACTACTACTTGGTAATCATGTATATGGACCATGGATGACGTGCTTGACATCGTGGACCACGTTCAAGTTGCATCGTGTTTTTCCATCTGATTGTGGTTTTGCTTATTGAAAACCCCTTATGTTGGTTTGGTTCTCAAGTTTGAGGTCATTCAAGCTCATAAATTTGTTTCTTTGCTTCATCTAATTTAATAATAAAGGTCCCATCTTTTCCTCCTTTGTCTTGAAATGGTGTGAAACTTTATCCTTATGAATTAACACTTTAAATCCAGAGACCTTCTTTGTACAAGGTGTCACGTTTTAATTTTCTCTTAATGGGTTGCGCCTGAGGTTAAGCTTATAAGTTTTTTGGCCCTTATAATAACATTTCACGTTATTTTTATGTGCACATGATAAACTTTTAATATATATTTGGATATTATCGAATAAGAAAAATCATTTCTTTGAAAACATATTAATCTTCCACAACAAACTTTTATTTTCCTACTTATTATTTACGACAAGTGAGTGTGTGCCATCTATTTGTTTTGCAACGGAATTCATGATTACTTGTTTGTAGTGATTGTGTCATCCATTACATCAAGCACGTAGATGAACCTTCTTTCGTCCTTTGGGTTTCTTCATCCCCTCTATATACCTTCAAATAGTTATACTTTTTTCATAACCATCATAATTTTACCTACTCTTACGTCATGGGATTCAAACAATTTCCTTATTTGATTTAACTCACTCATGACACTTTTTCTTATTATAATCCTTGTCATCGAGCTTTATATGATGATTTTATTAAATTTAATGCATTAATCATGTAATATGCAGCGATCTTCTAAGCAACATAGATGTCATGCATAATGTCTGGACCTCAACTTCAATCAAAGGTCATGCGATATGAGGTAAAATAGGAGGTTGTTATAAATATTAGCGAGCTTCTTGATGCATTAGATAAAAAGGACAAGTTTATCCTTGATTTGCAAGAGTAAGTGGATATGAATTCCAAGGGGAGAAAATGGTTGTTTTCCAGCTTGGGTGCCTATTTTGAAGAACCGCATGCCAAACCTTTTAGAATTTTTTTGTTTTGTGATGAGCTATGTGCACGACAATGATCTCGAGCAAGTTTATAATAATGCCATGTTGGCAACGCTGGTAAATGCTTATCTTCTTCCTTTTGAAGACTTTTAACACTTTGGATTCTATATTTGCTCGTCGTCATCTACTCAAGGGACATAGCCTTTTTCTTTTTGTTCCCTAGAGTAATTCAATATCCTCTTGATAGATTTAGTATATGTATATATAAAGTTCTGTTTGTTGGTTCAGAATTCTTCTTCCCTCTTCACGGTGCATAGTGACCTTCATGTGCGAGATTATTGATTGCCTGAGAGCATGCATGAATTTTTCTATGTCGATTATGAACATTTCAGTCCGACATTTTCCCCTCTATTTACATGTTTAAATTGGTTGTCGAGAATATCATAATCCTGTAAAGTTATATCACAAACTTAAACATTTACTGATGACGTTTCATGGAAATCATATGCTTTTAACCCTTTTTTGAGGTATTATTTCTCAAATTATACAAATAGCCATGTGGAAGGGAGTAGTTTAATCTTTATTATTCAATCCATCTTGGTGTAGCATCCCACCATAGGATCTTGTTTCCATGTTATGAAGGGTTATCTTGTAGAAATCATTGGTGGTCATGTTACTTCAGTTTTACGTTGACAATTAGCACATATTGTGGTAGTTATCCCCGTTATTATTTCATGAGATTTGACTACTTGGGAGAATTTAACTCAAGATTGAATTGATGGGATATTCAAGGCATAATATATTTCTTGCTCGAGGTTTTTTGTAGATAAAACATTTTTGTGATAACCCTCTAGGAATTGAATCGAGGTTTTTTCATATTACCTTTAATATTGTTATAGGTTTTTGGTCGAGGTTAAATGTAGATCAAGCACATTATACTTGATATCCCTGGTGATGGAATATGTCAAGGATTGACATATGACCTTGATAACTATTATAGGGTTTTTGGTCAAAGTTACATGAAGATGAAAACCTTTACAGTCAATAAATATTTTTAATAATTAAAAAAAACTACAATAAATTAGAAAAACATAACTGCTCACCTAACCTAATTTTTACAGTTCGTTCTCTCAATTCTGCCTCTCTCTTTATCCAATAATTTTCAACACCACCGCCTAAAAATTCAACTTCATTATCCAACATCACCCATAAAATCTCATGTCAAATTTTTTCTTAATTCTTATTTTTTTTCTTCACCCTTTTTTCTCAATTCTGCGTTGCTGCAAAATACCAAAAGCATATGACTGAATGTGTTTGATCAAATGTCCCCACAAATTCATACAACCTTTCTTCATTGACTCCAACCAATACAACATTGATTCACATGTGTTATGCTGAGCAAACATAGGCCTAACAAAAATATCACTCTGCCATCTGCCATCTACAAAAAATTAATTAATGGTGGAGTTTATTGAAAACGTATTATCTTTATTACTCATATTCTCATATTCATGTGAAAAAATCACTTTTGAGAAACCTAGTATCCTCTATGCAACTTACAAAAATGTAATTACAGTAGGAACTTGAGGTAAAAATTGTTCAATCAAGGTGTTTGATGAAAGGGTCAATAGACTAAAAGTAAACATGTTAAGTTGATTCAAGAGGAGAAGAATGAATTTCATGAGGAGAAGCATAGCTTGAAGGATAAAAAAGAAAAGCTTGAAGAAGACTTGAAGAGTATTAGGTAATACATTCAGAGGACTAATGACTAAGAAAAAACATTGAAGTATGAAGCATAGTTGATAAAGAGACAAAAAAGGGTATCTGAACTGAATCGGGACTTTATAAGAGTGCATTGGGAAATTTAATGAAAAAGAATGTTGAAGACAAACAAAAGTACCAATTACTTAAAGGAAAAGATTTTGAAGTATGAAACATAATTAATTTAGAGTAAACAAGAAGCATATGAGTTGAAACTAAAAATTTTAGAGTTGAATAAGAATTACGGAGAAAAAATAAAGGTATTATATGCTAAAATCACTGGTTTATAAGAGAAGGGTTGAAGATTTAAAAAAAATGTTGAAGGCAATTAAAATATAAAAAAAGATTTAAAAATTGATGTTAGGGGTTTTTTTAGATTAAATTACAACTGGTTTGGAAGGTGAAAAGGAAAGAAATTTATGTTATTGTTGATGGATGGAAGGTAGGTTTTAAACAATATTATTACATGTTTCTGTAACGTGTTATTTTAAATACTAATTTACTTCATCTTTTATTGAGATATTTATTTTCTATAAGACAATAACTTTTAAAATACCCCTTTAAGTTATGAAACCTTTAATTGCTGATTCGGATACTAAAATGGTATGTTTCTCTTGCAAGTCCACATAAAAAAGTGGAAAAAGAACGTTCAAGTCTGAAAAATAGGTGTCATAAAAGGAAAATAAACAAAAGTGAAGGTGAAAAATATTTTAAAGTTTTGGTTAATGTACAATGGAAAATTATCATATGAATGTTAATTTGTATATTAGTATTAGATGTCAAAGTAAACCCTATGTAGTTTGTAGCATTTATTGTAATTACACAACATGATTTGCTTTTGTGTTTTGAATCTTTAGTTTTTAGCCAATTAAACACAAAATAAGCTTATGGGATCAAACGAAGGGATTATGATTCTCATAAAGTATATTTCGTGTGTTCGATGAGAAAGCACCTTCTTATGAAGAATGTTTCCACTTCAGCAGATTGCTTCAACTTCAGCTCTATCCTCTTTAGTTGTTTCATATTGTAAAAAATATGTTACACTATTTATTATATTATATTATAAGTATATTAAATTAAATTACCTGATCATTTATGAGATTTGCAGATAACCTTTGAGTCTCGCTCTTTTCATGATAAACAAAGAGTTTTGCCTTTGTATCTGCAACAGCTATCCCAGCTTTCACCGCTGCTAACAATTTTTAGCCCGAAAATTGAGACCCTCCCATCATCTTTCTTCTGAAAAACCATATTAAACGTATTATTAGTTAAGTTGAAAATCGTGATTAAAAATAAGTAGAAAAATATACCTTTAGGTTTATTTGAGTTATTAATCTTGCTTAAATTTGTGGTATCTTAAGTCAATGCAGCTAAAGAAGCATGGGCACATGCTGCAACAACTCTAGGTCCCGTGGTAGATGAAAGAAAAAATACCTACATAAAATTTAAATGAAAATTTAAGCAGAATTGACAGACTTTTATTTAACAAGTAAATTAGTAATAGATTATAAAGAATAGTAGAGAGATAAAGCTTGTAATATTGAGATGAGAATTGAATCTATCATAGATGAAGGTACTTTCTTTTTAAAATTAATGTCAGAAGTTTGTATAGACAAGTCAATTTAAAAACTTTGAATTTGTTTTTCAGTCATGACCGTTTATCCTATATATATATATATATATATATATATATATATATATATATATATATATATATATATATGTGTGTGTGTGTGTGTGTGTGTGAAGCTCTACATGGTAATGTATTGAAAGAAATATACATATATGTGTGTACTCTTTTAGAATTGGGATATTTAATTAATATAGAGTTATAATGCAAATCATATTCCGAAAATATACATTGACAGCAAGGGCAAGGAGAGATATTTATGTATGTCGGTTACAAAGGAAGTATGGGTATGATATCCTTTTAGGTACTTAACAAAATTAAAAATACAATATTAGTATTATTCCTCTGATTATTTAAATGTTTATGCAGTGTAGATCCATTGAATAAATTTTGAGAATAAGAGTTTCATGGATATTTGTAGGACATATATATAGAAAACGAAGATGGGAATAAGGCTTGAATAATCAAACTCGAGGTTTAAAAACTTTCTCAAAGAAAAGCCCAATCATAAACATCAAATCCAAATCAAGTTAATAGATGTATTTATTAGCATGTATATAATTGTCAAACCAAAATAACATATAATCCAACTTAAAATATGTCCATTTTCTCACGAGTTTTAAAATCTTCATATTGGTACTTACATTTTCTCATGAATAGCTTTTAATTTAGTACTTATTTCTCAAATGCCATTGAATTTAATTCAGAGTCAAATACAATTAAATTGTGCACTCTTGCCCATATAATGACATTAAAATTCATCCAACTACCTTCAAGTACAGAGGAATTCCTAATATATTTATATTTATATTTATATATATATATATATATATTAATATTTATCGAACTAACTGTAATGCTTTAATATTAATGATATTTTCAACAAAAATTTTCAAACCAAATTTTCATTGTGTCCACAAAGTTGCGATACTCATTATTCCTTAGTTCATCCACGCTTTATTTCATGGTACTATGTACATAGGCATGATATGTCTTGAAAACTAATACATGATTGTTCGAATTACATTTTTGGAATCCTTTCTTTTATTTTAATAATACTATAGTTGTATTTTAATATAAAAGAAAAATATAATTAAATAGGAAACAATAATAGCCTAGAATAGAATTTTGTAAAAAATTAAAATATAGTATGAATTTTGATTGTTCAAGTTGTTAGGTATACACATTTTTATAAAATTTTGAAAACTTTAATGAAAAAATTAATGAAAAATTGTATTAGAAATTAATTACATGAAGATATTATTATTTTATTTTTTAACAATCAAGGCAATATTGCAAGATTAGGATAGCTTTTACTTAACTAAGTAAAACAAAAGTAATCACATATAAAAAATACATCTAGTTTAAAATGCAAAATAAAAGAAAATCATAGACATATAAAAGAGATAATTACCCGTGCTCTTTGGGTAAGGTAAACATCAACAATTTTGGTAATCTTTTGCCAAGAGTATCCTGTGATCAAAGAAATTTGAAACGAATTGTGTAGCATTTGATTGAGCTTGTGGGTATTGATTAATTCCAGTAAAGGATAAGGATGAAACTTTCACCATTCCCAAATCCACAACATATCTTATTGTACAGAAAAATTTGAGTAAAGATGGAGAAAAAATTCATGAATACACGAGATGTATGCTAACTTAAAAGATCATATTAAAAAATTTAATTTTGGAAGGTAAGAAAAATAAATAAGAACAAAAAACTATTAATATAAGATATAATAATCAAACACCAAAATCCGAAAAACCTTTCCAACATGCAAAATAAAATCATGCGCAAGAAAAATATAGAAGGGTAATATATGAGTAAAAAAATTATCTGAATTTTATTTCTGGTACAATAAGAGATATAAATATTTATTTATTTAGAATTACTAGGACATTGAACTATTGCGGTAATCTTGCAACAATTAGCCAACTCTATAAGGATAAATATATTCAACTTTGCATGTGATATGTACAACATTGATGTAATATATTTCACCCACTACTACAAATGTATATTGTCTTGACCATCAAGTTTTCCAATTTTACAAAATAACATTGTAGAAATCAAAATTCTTTTAAATATGTAATTCATAATATCATTCTCTAGGGATTCTATCTTGTTTACTACTAAAAACAAATCATCATTTGTCTCTATTTCTAGACAACAATATTGTAACTTACTACTATAAAGGTTCTACAATAAACATGAAAAAGTTTCCAAAACGCAATGTAATAGATAAGATCGGGTGTAATACGAACGAAAAAATGGTTGTGTCTACGAAATAACATTGACCTCTTAGGGATTAATTTGTCTTATTCATAATATTTTCACTCTCGATAATAACTTTGGAGCTTTTTACTCAACTAGCGTATAACTAGGAAACTTTATCTTTTCAATTCATGGTTTTTGAGAAAGAGTTTCTAGGTATAAGTGGATCAAACAATGACATTGAGTTAGTCATCACTACTGGATTCGCGGTGTTTAGCGACGAGAGACCTAGTCACTAATAACCCGTATTCCGTCGCTAAACGTGATTAGCGACGACATGTCGTCGCTGATCTGTCGTCTCTATCCATTCGTCGCTATTTGGCCCATTAGCGACGAATTGTTGTGATTTCGCCGCTACTCACTCAGCCGCTTATTGACGAGGCGTGGCGTCGCAAAGATTATGGATTAGCGACGCGGCCCCGTCGTCGCTAACTAACGAAATACTTTTTCTTTTTTTTAATCGATTATTAATTATATATTTTTTTCTTTTTTTTAATAATCTAACCACGAAATAATAGCGACGGTTCAGTCGTCGCTATTATTTTTTATTTTTTTATTTTTTTTAATGTCGCCGTAAATGATTATTTATTTATTTAATTTACATGTGAGCGACAACACCTTTATTGTCGTCGCTATTCATTATTATTATTTTTTTATTTTTTAAATTTATTTTTATTTTTGTTTTTTTTTATTTATTTTTATTTTGGTTTTTTTTTTAATTTTAGTTTTGTTTTGAATTTCATTTTTATTTTTATTTTAAATATAATGCAAATTTTACAAATAGATAAAAATCCAAAAATAAATATAACATACGATCATTCGATACTAAAATTAAACGTAAAGTCATAGTCAAACATAGTCAAATAAAAAGTCAAACATACGAAATAAACTTAAAGTCATAAAATTACAAACCATCCGAATAAAATAAACATAAATCAATCGTCACTCAAGTGGTGCTCGTCTTCATCTTCTTCTCTCTCTTCATCTCCTCTCTCTTCGTTAGTGGGCCCGGGTAAGCTGATCGGTGGAAGTCCTTGGGCGATTCTCATTCCGTTTAACGCTTCAAGGAGGGTGTCCGCCATGCTCGGGGGTTGACTCGGCCGACTCAAAGAAGTTATGGGCCCAGTCGATGCGGAGGTTGGATCCGGTATAGGTTCAAGTCCTTGAGCCACGCGAAGCTCGTTCATCCCATCTAGAATTGCCTTGAGACGCTCCTCGTTCTGCCTATCCGGCTGCGTAGGAGTCCTGACTCTTTTTCGGACCGGACCAATGGTGGAAACCCAGTATTTTGTCTTGGGTGGGTGCAGGACCTCCATAATAGTCTCGAGCATGGCATCCATCTGCTCCTGGGCAGTAACCTCAGCTCTCTCCGCTCCGGCCTGCACAACCTTCTTCTTCATCTTCTCCCGAAGAACACCCTGTAATTAGATTTCAATTTAAAAATAAATTAGATTAATAAAAAAGAAAAGTTAAAAATAAATAATTAATTTAAAGAAATTTTAAAAAAAACTTACACTAGCTTTCTCCAAGCACTGGTCACGCCAGCTATCTGTAGCTGCATCGTAAGACAGGTTATCGAAATAGCCACTTAAAGGAGGAAGCTCCATCTCCTCCTGGGTATCATCATCAAAAAAAGTCAACGGCTCTTTTGTCATCGTCTTCAGCTTCACCTGGACTGTATACAAAATCAAATATTAATTAGTTAAAAATTAAATTAAAAAAAGATAGTAATTTAAATTTTTATTATTAAAATTATACCTCTATAACCACCTCCCGAGTCTGGGATAAGTTCCTTGACCCCGTCTTGCTCGGAACTGTCTGCTACTCTCGATTTTTCCTATTAATCTCAGTCTGACTCTGTTACAAATAATAAATAAATAGTTATAAAATTAATAAATGAAGACTTATAAAATAATTAATAAATTATTATTTTCTACCTGTTTGGCCTCGTCATCCCACATATTCTTCGCCAACGCCCAATACTCCAGTAGAACATCTGGTGGATCTTCACCCGTGAGGTAGTAGTCGTTCTTCAAATCCGACTTCCATCGCCTGTAGGCCGTAGAAGGCATGGTATTCAACCTCTTAATAATCTCATCTCAATCGTCTCGCCGCCTCCACTCCTCTAAATCAAAAAACTCGTGCAGTCGCTGCATAATAACCCCTTTGTTATGGTCGGGACCTCTATCCATCCTTTGTAGTACGGAGGAACGGCACTGCATTCCCCACCACCGGACCCACGTGTTTGCTATGTGGGCGGACGAAGTTCCACGTGCCGTCGATAATCGAAAAGTCAACTGGAATGGCCCAGCCGACTCTCTTCAAGGTCTCCTGAGCTGTTCGTATAGACGTGGCACCTTTAGGGCGTCTTCTTTTATGTTTACATGTTTTATTGAAAAATATTTATTAATTATTTATTTTTTCTTAATTGAATTTATATTAATTGAATTTTTTATTACCCGATGGTTGGGCACAATCGGCCATAGGACGGTTAGGAACCCTCGGGGGATCGTTACCCATCCCGTCTCCGTCGTGTCATCTACCCATAACAGCAGCCATCTATAAAATTTACTAATTAGGCATTTACTAATTATATTTTAGTCCTTATAAAATTTTATAAAATTACAAAAAAGTCCTATTTTTATATAATTGCAAATAAGTCCTAATTTTATAAAATTGCAAATAAGTCCTATTTTTATAAAATTGCAAATAAGTCCTAATTTTTTTTTTTTAAATTGCATTTTTGTCCTAATTTTTTTTAAAATTGCATTTTTGTCCTAATTTTTTTAAAATTGCACTTTAGTCCTAATATTTTATAAAATTGCATTTTAGTCCTATTTTTTATAAAATTGCATTTTAGTCCTTATGAAATTGCAAATAGGTACTTATTTTTATAAAATTGCATTTTAGGCCGTAAACTATTTTTTTAAATTGCATTTTAGTCCTAATTTTTATAATATTGCACTTTAGTCCTTATGAAATTGCAAATAGGCACACATACAAATTTAAGATATTGCAAATAGGTCTCTATATCTTTAAACACAATTAAATCCCAATACCAAAACAAGTATTACAATAAAAATCCAAAAATCATAACAAAACCCTAATTTTAAACAAAGTCCAATTACAAGTTGTTTTTTAACACAAAAAAATACCAAACATCCCATAATAATATACATAAAATTCGGAAATCATTAAAACATGTAAACATTCATGAATTTTTTCAACCAAAAAAAAAATTACAAGTTTGATCCAGAAATTGGAACCTGTTACGTAGAAATGGTGTAGATTTCGTCCATGAATCCATGCCAAGAAGAAGGAATCATACAAAAAAACACAATAAAAGATATTAGAAATTAAAAATGAAAAAATTAAAAAGTAGAGATTAGAATGTGTTATTGGATTGGAATCATTACCTTGATGTCGGATTTGGTGTTGTTATGCTTCGGAAATGCTTGGTAAGGTCGAAAATGGCGATTTTTTGTGAGTTTTTGAGTGATTGTTATGGCAGAAATGAGCTTGGTTAGGGCTTTATAGAATAATTAATTAGCGACGACACGTAGGTCGTCGCTAACCCAAGAAATACGTCGTTAAGTTGGACACGTGTCGTGCTCCGTACACACGACCTTTGTGTGTCAAATGTTAGCGACGACATGTCGTCACGAAATTTTGGGAAATCGTCACTAATTTTCGTGGGCGGGAAACTTGACCGCCCACGCTGACCAATTGAATTTTTTCTTATTTAGTAGCGACGACGAGTTGGATGAATATCGTCGCTAAATATTAGCGACGATAGTCGTCGCTAATCTTTTGAATGCCGTCGTTAATTTTTTTTTTTTTTAACAATTCTTTTTGCTTTCATTTTCTTGCTTGTTTTTTCTATTTTTTTTCTTTTTCCTTTCTTTCTTATTGAGGACGTGTGTAGAATAGGAAAAGACATTGAACGATAAGTTTAAAAGAAGTTACTCATATTACCATGATTACATCACATTAATGACGAATATTAATCGACAAAATTGATGGGACCATTTAGTCAACTGTTAGAGTCAAACTTGAGTGTTTGGGGTGTTTAGTCAACTGTTAGAGTACAAATTGAGTGTTTGGGGTGTTTAACTGCTAGAATCAAACTTGAGTGTTTGGAGTGTTTAGTCAACTATTAAAGTCAAACTTGAGTGTTCGGAGTGTTTAGTCAACTATTAGAGTCAAATGTTAGTGTTTGGGGTGTTTAGTCAACTATTAGAGTCAAATGTTAGTGTTCCGGGTGTTTAGTCAACTATTGGAGTCAAATGTTAGTGTTTGGGGTGTTTAGTCAACTATTTGAGTCAAATGTTAGTGTTCGGGGTGTATAGTCAACTGTTAGAGTCAAACTTGAGTGTTCGGGGTGTTTAGTCAACTATTAGAGTCAAATGTTAGTGTTTGGGGTGTTTAGTCAACTATTTGAGTCAAATGTTAGTGTTCGGGGTGTGTAGTCAACTGTAAGAGGCAAACTTGAGTGTTTGGGGTGTTTAGTCAACTGTTAGAGTCAAACTTGAGTGTTTGGGTGTTTAGTCAACTGTTTGAGTCAAATGTTAGTGTTTGGGGTGTTTAGTCAACTGTTAGAGTCAAACTTGAGTGTTTGGGGTGTTTAGTCAACTGTTAGAGTCAAAATTGAGTGTTTGGGGTGTTTAGTTAACTGTTTGAGTCAAATGTTAGTGTTTGGGGTGTTTAGTCAACTGTTTGAGTCAAATGTTAGTGTTTGGGGTGTTTAGTCAACTATTTGAGTCAAATGTTAGTGTTCGGGGTGTGTAGTCAACTGTTAGAGTCAAATGTTAGTGTTTGGGGTGTTTAGTCAACTATTTGAGTCAAATGTTAGTCTTCAGGGTGTGTAGTCAACTATTAGAGTCAAACATGAGTGTTCGGGGTGTTTAGTCAAATATTAGAGTCAAATGTTAGTGTTTGGGGTATTTAGTCAACTATTAGAGTCAAATGTTAGTGTTTGGGGTGTTTAGTCAACTATTTGAGTCAAATGTTAGTGTTCCGGGTGTGTAGTCAACTATTAGAGTCAAACTTGAGTGTTCGGGGTGTTTAGTAAACTATTTAAGTCAAATGTTAGTGTTCGGGGTGTTTAGTCAACTAGAGTCAAATGTTAGTGTTTGGGGTGTTTAGTCAACTATTTGAGTCAAATGTTAGTGTTCGGGGTGTGTAGTCAACTATTAGAGTCAAACTTGAGTGTTTGGGGTGTTTAGTCAACTATTAGAGTCAAATGTTAGTGTTCGGGGTGTTTAGTCATCTATTAGAGTCAAATGTTAGTGTTTGGGGTGTTTAGTCAACTATTTGAGTCAAAATAAATTCAAATTCAAAGTCATCTCCAAAAACTTACAAAATGTTTTAATACAAATAAACCAAAATAAAAAATATCCTAATCAGTATCATATCCACTAATAACTATGGGTTCATCATCGCTATCAACCTCTATAGGTTCTTCTTCATCCCCGTATTCTTCCCACGTGTCATCATGAAGTTCCTCGTTTTCATCAATAACCATATCAAAAGCCAAATAAATACGAAAATGAGATGGGTCAATCTCGATCTCCTCGGTGGATGCCAAAGGTATGATGATGCTCTCATTCCCTGTGTTATCCAAAGGTATGCTGATGCTCTCATTCCCAGTAGGTAGTGATTCGGAACCTCATAACTCAGGATTCCATCTGTGTCGATCGTTTATTTCCAAACGGCTTTCCACCCTTTCATTGATTTCTTTGAATTAATCTCGTCGATGTAAAACACTTTCTTGGCCTGCGATGCTAAAATGTATGGTTCGTCGCCCCACTCAAAGTTTGATGTGTTGATAAAGGTTACCCCATGATCTATCTTCGATTCAGACTTTTTGTACCACTTACAGACAAATAACACAACCGAGCACCCTCCAGTGTACATAACCTCCAAGATTTTGATTAATTCACCGTAATAGGGTTTATCCTCGTACATGGTACAAACTCCGTAATCCTGTGTCACTCTTTTTTCTCCTTTGGACTTAGTTACCCACTTGACACCATTTACCACACATGAATCATATTTATGCACAGAACCAAAAGACAGGTTTGCCAAGGACACCATCTTGGGGGTAGCTAATTGATGTCCCCTCATTTGTGATAGATTTATATTAGGATGAGACATCAATTTTAGTGATTTAGAAGTCATAATAGTCGATTTCTTGAGAAATAGTGCACTTTCCCATTTTGAGTCTTGATTTAGTAAAATAATATTTTTAGAGCATATTAGGTTTAATTATTTATTTCGTGTGAAACTTTAAAGATAATTATAGAGATTAATTATAGTCCAAGTCAAATACTACAAGGTATGGAAAGAGATAAGCATGGAAATTGGAGATAAGGAAACAAAAGGTAAAAACATTAGAAAAGGAAAAGCTGCTTTAATCCTGAATTTCTGCACATACGACCACAAATCAGCTTATATCTCAAAAACGGTCTGGAATTTGGAGGAACGGTCAAGAGAAAAGTTGAAGATCTTTCTGAGACGATGAATTTGGTATACTCATACGCGTCAAACGGATGAAAATTGAAGCTTCTAGGACCAAAAGAAAAACGGGCCTGATTTCATGTTTTATGGGTTACGAATTTGAGTTGGGCTTGGAGTCCATTACTTAACCTCTCCTTCAAGAAAACGAATTAGGTCTTTTAAACACCTATAAATACACCCTTATATCACTTGTAAATCATCCTTGTCTCACAGTAGTTAGTTCTTAAGGTTTTATTCTTCCAAGTTATTGTAGAGAGCAAGGTGATGTCTTTAGTTATTTCTTTTAGTTTATTTCCTTCAGGTATGAACTAAACCTCCCATAGCTTGGGTTTTGCATCATGTATAATCTATGAATTCTAATGTCTTTCTATCTAAGTTTCTTTGGGAATTACATGTTTTAATCTGATATTAGCTGCTTACCTTTATATTTGTTTATGTGTTTTGATTAAATGACTGTTTAATGATCACCTTAGCTGGGTGTCTAATTATTGAAACACCACATAACATCTAGTGTCGATATTAGTCCTGACAACACTAATTCTAACTAGATAGTCATTAGGGTATGAATTAATCACTATCACCATGTATGGAAATTGATTGCTTAGGGCCTTAGTAGCGTTTGATAACCCTATTTGAACCAGCCTCGTGGTGTGTCCATAGCCCCCTTAGTCGCTCTCAAGGTCTAAGGTATTGGAATTTAGAATCCTGACTAAGTTTACAAGAGCTAATTATCTCCCTTATTAACTAGATTTAATAGAAAGAATTAGAAGGATTAGTGCATATTAGCAAAACCTGAGCTATACTTCTCATCTCATATTCTTCGTATTTATTTTATTGTCTTTAATTTTCTTAGTTTAATTTTAGAATTTCGAATTTATTCTCTTTAATTTCTTGTCTTTTTAATTATTTACTTCTTACTCGTTATTGCTACCCATCCGACTAGCACACTATGTCCCTGAGATCGAACTTTCTTATCATTATAACTTGCATACGTCATGTAATACTTGCAGTAATGTGCCTGTCTAGGGTGAGAGTGCGTAGTTTTCTTGACTTATATTTATCTTATTTTTATCACACCCTAGGCGACACCAAGTTTTTGGCGCCGCTGCCGAGGACTTGTGTCCCGTTAGCGTGTGGGCTATCTATTTCGAGTAGTAGTTTTTAATTAATTTTTACTTTTTCAGTATTTAGTTTTGTTTTTCCGGATTTACGCTTGTGGTTTGCTTTAGTCTTTTTCAGGTTTCACAGTGTTTAATTCTTGGCCTCCGTTATCGGAGCCTGAGAGGAGCTTCAGACCTTATAATAAACGTGTTCGTGAGGAAAGAGCCTTGAGAAGAGCTATGGTAGGAACACAAGAGTAGTTAGATCCACTTGGAATCCCACCTGAGGGGTTACAATACTATGCACCAGGAGGACCACCACTATTCATTCCCCCTAGTGTACAACAACAAGGACGAGGTAACGGGCAAAATCGAGTTGAACAAGACCTCCCTGGTCTCCATGTGTCGTTCCATGTTCAACCAATAGGTTACCGTCCTCCAGAGATCCAGAATATTAAATTTCAACCCGATCTGGGTATGCTCAGTCAGTTTCCAAGTTATGGACTCTACAGTGGTACAGCAAGATCCGGTAAGAGTGATTCAGAAGTTTATGCAGATTTGTGGTGCTTATGTTACTCCAGGCATTACACGCGAGCAACTGTATTGTCATATGATTTTGTTCCTCCTGATCGGTAGAGCTAGTGAATGGCTAGATAGACAACCACCAGGGACAATTAAATCATGGACAGAACTTCAAGCCGCATTATTTAACCGTTTTTATCCGAAGAGTATGAGACTCAAAGATCAAAGCGAGCTTGCAAGATTTTGTCAAGAAGATGGAGAAACAGTGGGAGAATCATGGACAAGGTTTCAACATAAATTAGCTAGATGTCCACTCCATGGTTATACCCCCTCTTTACAATTAGCTATATTTTATGAAGGTCTCAATGATAGAGGTAGAGCGAAGGTGGATAACATAGGAAAGGGAAATTTTGTGTCCATGAATCATAATGAAGCTTCCGAGGTCTTGGGAAATATTATTGAACAAGAAAGGAGTTGGCCTTCTACGTGAGCTCCTGTAGCAAAGACCCGAGGTACGCTTCGATTAGACGCAGAAACTGCAAACTCGGCTCAAATATCCGCATTAGAGAATCAAATCAAAGAGCTTAAGCTAGAGATGCAGAAAAATTTAGCAGCAGCAAACGTAGTATAAGAAGCACAAGGTTGTCAACAGTGTGTGGTTAATAATCATACATGGGAAGAGTGTGAAGGAAATCCACAATCTGTTTACTTCATATCCAACCGAGGAGGTTATCAATTTGGTAACCGAAACCATCCGGGTATGCAGTATTCAAATCCAAAGGGGGCCGCTAATCCTAGTCATTATCAACCGCACCCCCAGAACAACTTTTTCCAACCAAGAGGTCAGTATCCAAATCAACATCAAAATAGACCTGCTCCCCCTCAACAACCTGTTCAAGATGCTTATACCGATGCATTAGATCAGAAAGCTTTACCACAGTATCCTCAAGAGGGATCTATGGACAATCAACAATTAGTAAAAGTCTTGGACCGTTTGACCACGAATATGAATGCTCAGGAAGAAAAGTTACGAGGACAAGATGCCGCAATTCAGATTTTAGGTAATCAAGTGGAACAGTTGAACACAGTTCTCACGAATTTAATGGAACAAAAAGAATTGAAGGCTATCAAAGGAGGTGATGACAATGTTGGTTCGAAGCTTGTAAGGCTATTTGCCTTGAAATTGATCCGTAAGTCTGGCGTAGCCTTAGCGATAAAAGATTATCCGTAAGTCCGGTAAAGCATCAAATCGATTATTGTACATAAGTCTGATAAAGAATCTACAATCATATATCATTCTCGTGGAAGAGTTTTGAATATCAACTCACAATGATGACACCTTCTCGGAGGCACGCTCCTAAAAAAATAGTGTCAACATTCAAGGGGAGTCACATATAAACCCGACAAATACTTTGTAATCAGCCTTATCTTAAAAGACCGACATAATTTTTGGCCTCCTCATTAACAAAGTATGGAGGAAGACATGCCAATTAGACTAAAGATTAGACTAACCCTATATCAGCATAAAACTGTAACAGGTGTTGAATTCATTTTAAACATATCTAAGAAAGGGATATCTATCGCACAAATTCAAAAGGGTATTAATAAGCCAAAATATAACTACGATACCAGACTAAGCTCGAAGAGACTTGGAAAGACCAAACCAAAGATATGGGTGGTGGGTTGAGGGAAACTTACGTCTGCCAAAGGGGAGAGTAGTGTCAAACTCTTCCCTAGACAGACGTCCGGAGTCACAAGGTCACATCTTAGGGTAATCACTTAGTAATGCATAACACTCTACTTGATAGTAGAACATTACAACGGCTTATAGTGTGCTCTCAACCTCGTCTAATAGTGTGCAACATGATAGCGCTGCACGCGCATCATAGAGATATATAAATACCACATTCTGTAGAAGAATACAGTACAGTATGAATACTCTATAAAGTTCTTTTCTCTCTAAAGTTGTTGTGATTATTATATAGTTGTCCTAAATCTCCTCAGCTTCTCGAGTTAAGTATCCAAGATATCAATACTGATAATGGTGAGTGTCGGACTACCATCAGAAGCGCACCTCCCTTTAACCCTTACATAGTGTTTGTTTTAAGTAAAGACTCGGAAAAGCAGCCAGTGCCCAGAGTGAGGAAAATAAAGATCTTCGATGGTGATCGTGAGCAGGGTATGTAGTTATTACCACGATTTACCGCGTAACTTCCTTTTCTCATTCCTCCTCTTCTTCTGTCGACGCTTTTGCTAATCTGGTGGTGTGTTTGTGGTCAGATCGAGTAATCTGATAGCGTGACTTTTTATACTCTATCATCGAGTAATATAAGATTATATAAGATTGTGCATAAGTAAATGTGTCTTTTGACTTGAATCAAACATAGTGAAATGATTTATATTGTACTAGAGTAACTTGTAGTTTTGAACTCTAACTGTAACAATATCATACATAATATTAATTGGGTGTAGTCTAAAAAGCCCATGCTTTACGAACATTCATGTATATCTCCGTGTAGTTAACGCTTCAGTGGATTTTCCCAAATTCCATGGGAATCAACCAACCATACTTCCACATAGGCTAGTCTATTTAGAGTACTTCCAAATCTAGGTCCCCCTTCCAACTAGAGTATCGAAAATATTAAGAGTTTATCTAATTCCGTCTTACATTGCTTCAAAATTTCATGCTTCAAATAATTTGTATACATATTAAATAGACTCGATAAGATAACATGATTTCTTATCTAACTTTGTAATTTGTTATTACCCTTTGAACCTATCACTTGGATTCCATAGTCTATAGGTTGGGTTTCCCTCACAAGTGACGCATTAGTTGTCTCATTCCTTTTAGCATTTTTAAAACAATTTCTCAAGTTAGTTTTTTCGTCAAAGGATCATCCAGATTATCATCACAACATACCTGATCCACTCTTACAACTTATGTTGAGATAAAGCCTCTATTAGTCTCGTATTCGCAACATATTTGTCGTCTTTTCTGTTATAATAACGATTTTGTGCTTTTGTGATAGATGTGTTACTATCACAAGCTTATGTTGAGATACAAACTCTATTACTGTCGCATTTGCAACGTATTTGTCGCCTATTCTGTTATAATGACGGTTTTGTGCTTTTGTGATCACTAAAATACCATCTCAATGAATCAACGTAATTAGAATCGATCTCTCCCATAAAGAGGTATTTATAAAAAGTTTCTTAACCAACGTAGATTGAACCAAAATAGTTTGCTTCTTAGATTTCCAAGAAACTACTCCACCGCCAATACTATATATATATAGCCACTACTTTCCTTAAAGTAAAGGTATTCCAATTAGCATCACTATATCCTTCTTCAACAGCAGAAAACTTTTGATTATTTAATCCAAAGTTCATAGTTTTTTTCAAGTATCACAATTGGATTCCAAAATTCAGAAGTAGTGACATTGTCTTAATCTAGAGCAGGAAGCAACATACATACTAAAAGAAGAATAACAAGAAATCACGAAAATAAAAGGTTAGTAAAACTAAACATGTATATACAATATCAATCTGATCTACTAACATTTAAAACAAAATACAGAATTCTCCATCTCAATTCTCATACATATAAACAGGACACAAGGGGCAATTGTTTATAAATAATGAAACCCATAACTTTTAAAAATGCTACTAAACTCTTGACCAACCACAACAAATGAAATATCTAGATGGAAATCGACCAGTTCTCCTTATATATTCAGCTTCTGCAGCAACTTTTTCAGCATCTCGATTTCTTCTAGCTTCAGCTTTTCCTCTCATTTCTTCTGATTTTTGCCTCGCCATTGCTATTTTCTTCACCATTTTCACTTGTGCTTGTGCTCTCATTTGTTCCACTTTAGCCTAAACAAATATCAAATAAGTGACGGTAAAAGGCTAAAAGAAAAAAAAAATTAAAGCTATATATTACCTCTGTTCTCCTCATCTCAGCTTCAAGCTTCGCTTTTTTCTGACTTTCCCATGCCTGAATAGTTATCTCTTCACGCTTAAACCTAAATAAGTATAAACGATTAAACAAAAGTAGTTTTGATTTGACTTTTTTGTTAAATATTAGTTACAAAACCTTGCAGTGTGTTTTGATTTTTCAGCTTCTTCCCAAATAGAAGCTCGTTTAGCATATTCAATTCGTTCAAGCTCTTCAGTATCAGCTAATGTACTTTTTTCTTTTTCTTTGACTTTTTCTTTTTCTTTGACTTTTTCTTTTTCTTTGACTTCTTTACTAGCCCAAGCAGCAATATTCATTTTACCAAGTTGAACACCTAAAGCAACTATCTCTTTTCTCGCCTCAACTTTAAGTTCTTGTTCCGATAATTTTCCTTTTTCCATCGAAAATTGTGAAGTATTACCAATAAGTACCTCGCCTCTTTTAGGCGTAGATGGGATTGAACTAGTTGGACTACGAATCGGAGTTGTTCCTTCTATAGGAGTAACTGTTCTAGAAGGTTCTTGACTCGGAATAGGTGTCATTTCTGTTCCCATATCTCTCATCGAAACTGATCTTATAGGTGACGACCCTTAATAAAAAATTAAAAAAAACACATAAATTTAAATCACATATACATTGTAATAAAGTTTTACTTACCTTCTGTATCAATTAAATCTATACTCTCGGGGCAAACATCAATTAACTCAGCTTGAGATCCACTAGGAAGAAAAGCAAACTTATCGTGACCTAATTGTGGTGCAACTTCACATGTATCGACACGTTTGACTGATAATTTATGGTCGTAAATGTTAGTCTCGGGTACGTTTTTAGTTCCGAGTACACGATTTGTTTGTTTCTTTGAAATATTATGACGACCCATTATCCATTTCTCTGCATCGTTCCATTTAGAAGAGATGGGTCTAGAGAATGATCTAGTAACGTGATGATGAAGTGACTTTTCACCTTCGTGAAATTCAAAACTAGATGTACTATCGTAATCTATGTTTTCATCTATAGGATGTGCTGAACTAGCATCACTTTTTGAAGATCTCTCTAGTTTCACATGGTCAGGATCTTCATCTTCTTCTTCTCTGACTGTAAGTGGTTGGGATGAAATTAAATCACCTTGACCTGTAGATAACACTATTACTATTAGTACTAATACTTTGATACGGAAATTTAATTAAAGAATAATTGAATTACCTTGGTCAGTGAAATCATCAGTATCAGTAGCTAATAAGCTGTTTTTTATAAAATCTGTATCTTGAAGCTTGGAAGGAGATGTTCTTGAAGAATTAGAATTACTATTTGATCCTTCTTTTTTCCTTTGTTGGTGAGCTCCTAGTAGCTTCATTCTTAACTTACTTGGAGATATCATTCCATTCTGTTTTTATAAAAGAAAAATTAAGTAAACAACGAAACCCAGAAATTTAAAGAAAGCTTGAAGCTTTAGAAAATGAAATCAATTAAACAAAATTAAAAAAGGAAAATTTAACAGAAATAATTCATCAAAACTACTCGCATTCAATCATATACCCGCAAACCCATTTTAGAAAGCACCATAAACACATCAAAATCCATTGAAAATAAAATAATTTTAAAAGAGGCACAAAAGGCAAAAAACATTAAATTATCTCTCTGTTCACAGGTATAGATAGATATATATAAACAGACGCAAATACAAAATGTAGCAGTGTACCTGAGGTTTGTGAATCCTCTCGTACTCCATTGACCCTTATATCTCTCTCACACACTCACACACACACTGGCCTAGAGTGGTGAGGCCAAAGAGACTGTACTTGGTAAAAACGACAAAGTTGCAATCTGCTGATGGCAAATCATGTCATGACTGAATAGATGAGTGTTTGAGTTGGCGATTTTTTGACCGTTTTTTTGACGATCGACTTTTTATACTTCCAATGTGATATGTTAGTGTATCTCGTCCTTCTTTTTTATGAAAAAACAAAAAAAGTATGAAAAGAACAAAAAAAGAAAAAAACCTCTTTAAATAGTTATCCTTTAATTAAATTATTAGAGAAAAGGATTCTTTACTATTTGTTTATTTAATGAGTAAAAGATATATGGCAATGCTCTTATTTAATATAGTACTATTATCTAAAAGAGACTTTGGATCCATTTAAGAATGATTACTTCGAAATAAAATCACATTTTGAATAAAATTAAGATTAATGTCTAATTGACCTTCACGCTATTTTTTATTTCTTCTCATTATTGGTATCATTTACTCTACATAAAAAAGTACATTTGATCATTTCCCTTTTTTACCCTTTATACCTTTCTATATATCTTCTTTACTTCTAAATCATTTGATATCGTTGTAACTACAAATATCACCGGTAAATTATATTCTATTACCATACCCAATTTTGATCTTGTTCTAATCATAAAAGTCTAAAAAATCCATAATTGAGAGATTTCAGTATCAAATAACTTATAATTTAATGTGTAGACTGAAAATTAACTTTTTACCTAGATTAAATTTTAACTTAGCCAAATCTATTTTTATGCTCACAGCAAAATTGTGAGCTTGTATTAATGGACCTCGTGCAAGAGTCTATTAAGTGTAAATGGAGGATTCGCTTCATATAGAGACTAGGGTGAAATTGCACTAATGGTCCACTCAAAATCATATGAAATATACAAGTTTTGAACAAAAAAAATAAAATGTACATGGGTTATAATCTAACATTGGCAAATCTGGCCCTAGTAATTGGATTACAGAATAAAAATGTAGCAAAAAATTAAACAGTTTGAGTTTTCTGAGTTTCAAGAATTTTTCCAAAACTCAAACTTTTCTTCTTTTTAACTTCATTTTTACATTCTTGATATATTTTAGTTTTTGTAGTGTTTATGAATAACAAACAATAAGTATATATCATATGTTTATGGATTACTAAACAAAAATGTAGCAAAAAAAAGAGTAGTTTGAGTTTTGGAAAAATTCTCAAAACTCAGATTCTAAGTCTTGAGAATTTTTCCAAAACTCAATTGTTCTTCTTTTTAGCTTTATTGTTGTATTCTTGATATATTTTAGTTCTTTTTTAGTGTCTGTGAATAACAAACGATAAGTATATATCATAAAATATGATTATATATATGGACTTGAAATTGGATCGAACTTCCTTGATACTGTTGTATCCACTATCTCCCAAAATAGAGGATCCATTTTTTTTACCATCAATTTTTAATCAGCTACTTGCAATTTTGCAAAACTGCTCGGGCTCCGTAATCTATAACTAATTCCCAAGGAAACTTCTCTTACTTTCCCCCCATCAACTACATATAGGGTTCTATATATCCTTGGCTATTGAGGATGTGTGTTTTAAAATATTCCCTCATTATTACCAAAAACATGAACAATTAGAAGTGTTCTTTGTTGTTGCCCAGGCTGCAATAACTGGTCTAGGTGCTGCGATACCTTCGGTTCTGCCTTATTTTCCTCAACGGTTGTCGGCATAGCTAGAATATAAGGCTCTACACCTTCTGTAGGTGTAGATATAGTTGGAATACAGGGATCAACTACCTCGATTTCTACTGGCAAAGCCGACATATATGGTCCAATTGTAGTGGTTGATTTTTTTCGACATGCAACTGAACTATTTCATCGTTCCCCTTTGGACGAGGACTCCTCATTTCATAGATAGATCATAATCTTATCACCAAATTATTATTCACTATTCGTTATTCATCTATCATGATAGATTACTTCCTGATCTGTCAACACCATGTGGAATCACAATGGGACCAAAACTCGATTCCCACAGATGGCGCCAGATGATAAAGAACAAAAAGACACATTACCAGTATACTTGACTCAAGGAATCAGTCTGAGACCATGAATACAACATCAGATAAGTAAAAGCGTCTACAAAAGATAAGCAGGAATCGTAGGATGAATCAATATGGTGAATCATGGTAATAACGACGTACGTTGCTTTCGGTCACCGTCGAAGATCTTTCTCTTCCTTGACTAAGAACTCTAGTTTCTTTAACGTGTATTTCCTAAAAACAAGTAGTATGTTAGGGCCAAAGGGAGGTGCACTCCCGATAGCACTCTGAGACTAAATATTAGCATTGTTGATATCGGGGTTTACTTAATCTGAGGACCTAGGTAGATTTATGCCGATAGTATAATTTAGAGAGAAAGGAGTTGATGTCTCCTCATTTGTGATAGATTTATATTAGGATGAGACATCATTTTTAGTGATTTAGAAGTCATAATAGTCGATTATCTTGAGAAATAGTGCACTTTCCTATTTTGAGTCTTGATTTTGTAAAATAATATTTTTAAAGCATATTGGTTTTAATTATTTATTTAGTGTGAAGCTTTAAAGATAATTATGGAGATTAATTAGAGTCCAAGTCAAAGACTATAAGATATGGAAAGAGATAAGCATGGTAATTGGAGATAAAGGAAAGAAAAGTTAAAAACATGGAAAAGGAAAAGCTGCCTTAATCCTGAATTTTTGCACCTACGACCACAAATCAGCTTATATCTCAAAAACGGTGTGGAATTTGGAGAAACGGTCAATAGAAAAGTTGAATATCTTTCCGAGACGATGAATTTGGTATACTCATACGCGTCAAACGGATGAGTATTGAAGCTGCTAGGACCAAAAGAAAAACGGGCCTGATTTCATGTTTTTAGGGTTACGAATTTGAGTTGGGCTTGGAGTCCATTACTTAACCTCTCCTTCAAGAAAATAAATTAGGTCTTCTAAACACCTATAAATACACCCTTATATCACTTGTAAATCATCCTTTCCTCATAGTAATTAGTTCTTAAGGTTTTATTCTTCCAAGTTATTGTAGAGAGCAAGATGATGTCTTTAATTATTTCCTTTAGTTTATTTCTTTCAGGTATGAACTAAACTTCCCATAGCTTGGGTTTTGCATCATGTATAATCTATGAATTCTAATTTCTTTATATCTAATTTTCTTTGGGAATTACATGTTTTAATTTGATATTAGCGGCTTACCTTTATATTTGTTTATGTGTTTTGATTTAATAATTGTTTTCCTTGCGGTGCGCAACGTTTAGGATTACCTTAAGAGTAGTTAGATGATCACCTTAGATGGGTGTCTAATTATTGAAACACCACATAACGTCTAGTGTCGATATTAGTCCTGACAACACTGATTCTAACTAGATAGTCATTAGGGTATAAATTAATCACTATCACCATGTATGGAAATTGATTGCTTAGGGCCTTAGTAGCGTTTGATAACCCTATTTGAACCAGCCTCGTGGTGTATCCGTAGCCCCCTTAGTCGCTCTCAAGGTCTAAGGTATGGGAATTTAGAATCCTGACTAAATATCTAAGATCTAATTATCTCCCTTATTAACTAGATCTAATAGAAAGAATTAGAAGGATTAGTGCATACTAGCAAAACCTAAGCTATATTTCTCATCTCATATTCTTCGTATTTATTTTATTGTCTTTAGTTTTCCTAGTTTTAATTAGTTATTCTCGAAATTTATTCCCTTCATTTTCTGTCTTTAAATTATTTACCCCTTACTCGTTATTGCTACCCATTCGACTAGCACACTAAGTCCCTGAGAACGAACTCAACTTATTAACTAAAACTTGCATACGTACCTGTAATACTTGCAGTACTGTGCCTGTCTAGGGTGAGAGTGCGTAGTTTTCTTGACTTTATTTATCTTATTTTTATCACACCCTAGGCGACACCAAGTTTTTGGCGCCGCTGCCGGGGACTTGTGTCTCGTTAGCGTGTGGAGTAGTAGTTTTTAATTAATTTTTATTTTTCAGTATTTAGTTTTTGTTTTTCCGGAATTAACACTTGTGGTTTGCTTTAGTCTTTTTCAGGTTTCACAGTGTTTAATTCTTGGCCTCCGTTACCGGAGCCTGAGAGGAGCTTCTAAGTTTACAACAAACGTGTTCGTGAGGAAAGATCCTTGAGAAGAGTAATGACAGCCCATCAAGATCCACCACTCGATGACCAACTTGGAGTAAATCCGAGAGGTCCACCACCACCACCACCTGGTGGTGGACAATACGGTGTACAACTACCACTAGGCCGAGGTAATGGGCAGAATAACGTTAATCAACAGAATCGGGTACAGCAAGACCTCCCTGGTCTTCATGTACCATTCCATGTTCAACCAATCGGTTACCGTCCTCCAGAGATCCAGAATATCAAATTTAGACCCGATCCGGGTATGCTTAGTCAATTTCAAAGTTTTGGACTCTACAGTGGTACATCAATTCAAGATCCGGTAAGATCGATTCAGAAGTTCATGCAGATTTGTGATGCCTATATTACTCCTGGCATTACACGCGAGCAACTGTATTGTCATATGTTTTCGTTCTTCTTGACCGGTAGAGCTAGCGAATGGCTAGCAAGACAACCACATGGAACAATTCCTTCTTGGACAGAACTTCAAGCCGCATTCTTTAACCGTTTTTATCCAAAGAGCATGAGACTCAAAGATCAAACCGAGCTTGCAAGATTTTGTCAAGAAGATGGAGAAACAGTAGGAGAGTCATGGACAAGGTTTCAACATAAATTAGCTAGATGTCCTCTCCATGGTTATACCCCTGCTCTACAACTTGCTATATTTTATGAAGGTCTTAATGATAAAGGTAGAGAGAAGGTGGATAACATTGGAAAGGGTAATTTCGTGTCCATGAACCATATTGAAGCTTCCGAAGTTTTAGAAAATATTATGGAACAAGAAAGGAGTTGGCCTTCAACGCGAGCTCCTATTGCAAAGACCCGAGGAACGCTTCGTTTAGATGCAGAAACTGCGAACTCAGCTCAAATATCCGCATTAGAAAATCAAATTAAAGAGCTGAAGTTAGAGATGCAAAAGAATTTAACCGTAGAAAACATAGTAGAAGAAGCACAAGGCTGTCAACAATGTGGGGTTAATAATCATACATGGGAAGAGTGTGAAACCAGTCCACGATCTGTGTACTTCATATCCAACCGAGGAAGCTACCAATGGGGTAACCGAAATCATCCGGGTATGCAGTATTCAAATCCACAAGGGGCCGCTAATCCTGGTCATTATCAACCGCGACCCCAGAACAACTCTTTCCAACCGAGAGGTCAGTACCAAAATCAATATCAGAATAGACCTGCTCCCCCTCAACAACCTGTTCAAGATGCCTATACCGATTCATTAGATCAGAAAGCTTTACCTATGTATCCTCAAGAAGGATCTATGGACAATCAACAAATACTAAAAGCTCTGGAACGTTTGACCACGAATATGAGCGCCCAGGAAGAGAAAGTCCGAGGACAAGATGCCGCCCTTCAGATTTTAGGTACTCAAGTAGAACAATTAAACAGAGTTCTAACAAATTTAATGGAACAGAAAGAAGTGAAGGCAATCGAAGGAGGTGATGACAATGTTGGGTTCGAAGCTTGTAAAGCTATTTGCCTTGAAATTGAAGGAGACGAGAAGGAAGTACCGCATGCTGCCGTTAGTGCCGTGGAAGTTCCGAGTACCGAAGAAGAACCAACCAAGTCTAGCCCCGTGGAATCTGACTGTTCTGAGGTTTATGTGGAGGACGATCAAGAAAAAGCCGAGTTTATACAACTTCTGAAGAAGATGCAAGAGGAAATACGATCGGTTATGGATTATCAAGCTGAGCTAAATTCAAAAGTTGAAGATGAAGTTGCACCTGCTGTGCAAGAAGAGAAAGAAGAAGAGAAGGTGGAATCACCACCTATTGTTCAACCAGTGTCATCAACTATTCCTGATACACATCCTAAGGATGACACTGTACTCAAGACATTTGTAGAGGCGTATACACCTGAAAATATCAACGCCCAAATGCTTGGGATTGCAAAGAAAGGACTTACACCGCAACAAGTTTTTACGCAAGTTATTCCTGAGAAAGAGGCGAGTGTAGAGATCCCAAGAGAGAACCTGAGGGTTTCAAGAAGAAGTGAAAGAGAGCTACCAACAAAGCTTAAAGATCCGGGAAGTTTCAACCTTCCTATTCAAATAAATGGTATGCTCAAAGTGAAAGCTATGTATGATATGGGTACTGGTGTGAATCTTATGCCTAAGTCCGTGTTCGAGAGGCTTGGACTTCAGAAATCAGAGAAAACTCCAGTGAAGTTGCAGTTCGCTGACAACTCAGTTAAGAGGACATGGAGAACAGTGGAGGACGTCTTAGTCCGAGCAGGTAATATCGCCATCCCTACTGATTTTGTTATCCTTGAGTTTGATGCAGATAAGCAGGTTCCAATCATACTTGGACGGCCTTTCATGGCCACAAGTCAAAGTGTCATCAACTTCCATGAAGGGACCATCACCCTTCATGCAAAGAATGTATCTGAGACCTTCTATGTCTTGGGTAAGAAACCAAGGAAGTTAGATCCCACCGTTCCTGTCATCCACAGTCTTTCACATCACAAAGTCCCTCCTGAGAAGATCCACTTAAAGCCTGTGGATACTGAGCCAAACGTTGAGTTTGGGGTTGGCCATGACGTTCTATGGAAAGCTCACAAACGCGAGAATAGGCCACGTTGTTTCAAAGACTCGTGGATGGGACCATTCATTGTCACTAAGGTTGTTTCAACCACGTGATATAAATTCGACCCAAAACTGGGATCAAGCACAGATTAGTTGACGTTCATAGCCTAACTCGTTGTTGGGGAGGATATATTCGCAAATCTTGATAGAGGTAACACGTCTAACTTTGAAAGACGTTAAATAAAAGTGATGTACGGGAGACAACCCGCAATTTTTTATGTTTTTATGTCTTTTACGTTTTTAGTTTATGTTTAGTTTAGTTGTTTTTAGCTGATAATGCATATTTGAGAAAGGTATTAGTGTTTTTGGTGTTTAGGAATTGGAGAAAACGAGTTAGGGAAGAAAACAAAAAATTTCGGAAAAGCTGAAACAGGGGTGCGGTATACCGGACCTCAGCCGCGGTATACAACAGGGGTGCGGTATACCGGACCTCAGCAGCGGTATACCGCAGGTGAAGAAAACCCGTACCACGGGTAGGTGCCACGTGTTTTATGCCGAGGAGAAAAAAATCACATCGATGGGTCCGGTATACCGGACCCTATGCACAGTATACCGCGGGTCCAAAAACCCGTGCCATGGGATTCTAGCGCGTGTTTATTGACGAGACGAAATTTTTTGGAGCATCAGATGTTGCGGTATACCGGACCATATGCGCGGTATACCACAGGTCGCCGCCTGGAGAGAGAAAAAACGGGATTTAAGGTTTATAAAGAGGGTTAATGTCCTTATTCCGAATTTATTAAACCTTAAGCCTCTTTGTCTTCTCCAAAACTCTCCCAACTCCATTGAAGCTCATAAAAACCTTCACCAATCATCAAAACACTACCCAATAATCAAGAAAAACACATCAAACATTCTCTCCACCTCATTACAAGAGAGATTCAAGCACCCAATCCTCACCAAATCCATCAAATTGAAGAATCAAGAGCTCAAATTTTAAAAATTCATCCTACAATTTCTTAAATCCAATCCAATCCATCAAGAATCCACCTCACCCACATAGAGATTCATCATCAATTCACATATCCTAAGCCAAATCAAGCTTGTTCAACCAAAAATTCACAAGTTCAAATTTCAAGGGTTGCTAAAGCTTTGAGTTGGGGGTTAATTGAGGATGACTAATAGAACAACAATATTAGCTAGCAAGAGGGAGGTGAAGAAAAGCAAGGTATTGGATCCAATCAAGAAGAAATCAAGTAACAAAGGTTCTAGTTCTAAATCAAAGGGTAAAGACGATGTTAAAGATGGAGGTATAACTTTGTGTGATCGTAATGGTAAAAAGCTGTACTTTTATGCAAAGGAGAAAACACAACTTCCACAAGGTCCTACACCCAAGGAGAAAGAGGAAGCTTCAAGGGCCCTGAAAGCTTCTGCAGAGAAACAATTGAAAGAACTACCCTTTGCTTATGAGAAAGTATTCAAGGAAGAAGTTGGTACAGGAGAATACACGAGATTCTTAGAGCTTGGTGAGAAATTGGGTTGGTCTACGTTCATGGTAAGACGTTCTGAAATATGTCATGAGTTAGTTTTGGAATTCTGTTTAGGCCTCTTTAGCGAGATAGTAAAGGTTGTGTTCCGATTAGAGGAAAGTTAGTTCCTTTCACAGTTGAGGAGATTAGAAACCACTTCAAGTTTAAGAAATTAAAAGGTTATTGCAAATTTGATGAAGCGGTTGCTAAACGAAAAATCTTTGATGAGGAATTACTTTTTGAGCATGTTTTAGAAAAGGAGAAAGTGCAATCACATAAGGAAGAATTGAAGGCACCTTGGCCATACAAATATCTTCAATCGGATGTGAGAATTTGGCACAATTTCCTTATTCCTAATGTCTTTGGAAACACACGAACTTTGGATGTGACTATGAAGAATGCTCTACTTTTGGATTGTATTTTGAGAGGAGAAGAAGTAGATGTGGCACAGCTGATCTATGAGGAGGTGATACGATTTTCGGTCTCTCCTAAATCGGTTTATAATGTTAAATTCCCTACTATGATCACGTGTCTTGTGCAAAAAGCGAATGTTACATTGGGTGAAGAAGAGAAACTCGAGTTTAAGACAAGTTATATTGATAATGCTTGGATCAAGGATATCTTTCGAAGAGCGGGTTCTACGCAAGTCTCGAAAGAAGAAAAGGAGCAAAGTTGGCAAGAAAAGATGGAGGAGCGTTTAACGAAATTCGAAGCAGCTCAAACTTCCTTAGTCAATGATGTGGCACAAATCAACGCTAATCAAGTGCACATCATGAAACTCCTTGAGCAAGGATCAGCAAATCCAACTTTGGATGTCAATGATGCGAGGCAATAAGCCTCGAGAGTATGTTCTCTTTCTTCCTTACCATTTCTGTAAATATGTTTATCTGCTAATTTTAATTTCCTTACAACTTTAAAGACCTTTTGATTCTTTGCTATGTAACTGAGAAGTGATTGAGCCATTAGAGAGTAGTTAAGTGGATCTTTGAATACTATTGAAGTTTGATGAACAATCTATAGCTTCCTTGGGGAACTGAGTAAAGTCCCAATCCTTCTTACATTGCGAAACTAATCTGATCTTGAATTCAAGCCGTGTTGACTGTGGATATGAGAAGTGTACAGGTATGTAGTTTATGAATATTATTGCATGAAATTTTCTGAGTTGTTGCTTTAGGTTTATTCTATATATTCGGTTATGTTCTTCCCATTGTGTTGAGAATTTTATAAGTGTGTATTTATAGACTTCCCTTTGTTTTTTATCTTTATTGTATCGGGACGATACAACTTTGAGTTGGGGGTCTTGATGTCTCCTCATTTGTGATAGATTTATGTTAAGATGAGACATCATTTTTAGTGTTTTAGAAGTCATAATAGTCGATTTTCTTGAGAAATAGTGCACTTTCCTATTTTGGGTTTTTATTATTTAATTGGTTATTTAGTGTGAAGTTTTAAAGATAATTATGGAGATTAATTAGAGTCCAAGTCAAAGACTAAAAGATATGGAAAGAGATTAGCATGGTAATTGGAGATAAGGAAACAAAGGCTAAAAATATGGAAAAGGAAAAGTTGCCTAAATCTGAATTTCTGCAGCAACACCTAAAGAAGTGGTGATAACTCCAACAAAGAAGCCGATTTTGGTAAATTCCTTTCATAGGGACGTAGATAATTCGCTGAGGATTCTTTTGGTTTATTATGGAGCAAAAACCGACCAATAACGAAGAAGATATGCTCAAAACAAATCAGCAGAATTTATCTTTATTTCCATACGAATTTGAGTTGGGCTTGGAGTCCACTACTTTACCTCTCCCTCAAGAAAACGAATTAGGTCTTCTAAACACCTATAAATACACCCTTATATAACTTGTAAAAATACCCTAGCAATCCTTTCCTCATAGTAATTAGTTCTTAAGGTTTTATTCTTCCAGTTTATTGTAGAGAGCAAGATGATGTCTTTTGTAATTTCTTTTAGTTTGTTTCCATCAGGTATGAACTAAACTCCCCATAGCTTGGGTTTTGCATCATGTATAATCTATGAATTCTAATTCTTCTATCTAAGTTTCTTTGGGAATTACATGTTTTAAATTGATATTAGCTGCTTACTCTTATATTTGTTTATGTGTTTTGATTTGATGACTGTTTTCCTTGCGGCGCGCAACGTTTAGGATTACCTTAATAGTAGTTAGATGATCGCCTTAGCTGGGTGTCTAATTATTGAAACACCACATAACGTCTAGTGTCCGATATTAGTCCTGACAAAACTGATTCTAACTAGATAGTCATTAGGGTTTGTTTTAATCACCATATCACCAATTGATTAAATTGTTTGCTTAGGGCCTTAGTAGCGTTTGATAACCCTATTTAAAACAGCGTCTTGGTTGTGCCGTAGCCCCCTTAGTCGCTCTCAAGGTCTAAGGTATGGGAATTTAGAATCCTGACTAAGTATACAAGAGCTAATATTCTCCCTTATAAACTAGATCTAATAGAAAGAATTAGAAGGATTAGTGCATACTAGCAAAACCTAAGCTATATCTCTCATCTCCTATTCTTAGTATTTTATTTTATTATCTTTATTTTCTTAGTTTAATTTGCTATTTTCGAATTTACTCTCTTTAATTTATTGTCTTTTAATTATTTACTTTTACTCGTTATTCCTACCCACGTGATTAACACACTTATGTCCCTGAGAACGAACTCAACTTATCAACTAAAACTTGCAGTACTGTGCCTGTCTAGGGTGAGAGTGCGTAGTTTTCTAGACTTTATTTATCTTATTTTTATCATACCCTAGGCGACACCAGTAGGCAATCGACCTATAGTATAGGGTGTAAAATGGGTATTTACTCTTTTTAATATGATAGATGACAAGGAGATAAAGATAGAATGGTGTCGGTTATGTTGCAACAATGCATTATCAAAAAACCTTACATGGATTATTTACCATGGTGGACATTTGTTTCCTAACTGTAATACTAGAGAGTTTATAATAGACCCTCTTGAAAAATGAGGAGAAATGTTTTTGTTAGGATCTCAACTAATGTCTATTCTCGCATAAATATTTTACCTCTGCTATTTTGGTATAAGAATCTGTGCAAAATTCTAATGGATATTTTTTCATGGTGTTTGTTTAAATTAATAGTTTTTCTAACATAATAGTTTGCTTGCAATATATGATTCATAAGGAAGGTACGAAATTTCACGTATCAAAAATCATCTTTGATTTATTTTTCTATTATACATGTCAAGTAGTAATAATCTTTAGTTTGTTATTCTTTATACATGTAAGTAGTGAATGTTAGGGGTTCTCACGGGTCGGTTATCCGACCCTAGAGGGTGAACCCTACACCCAACCCTAACTATATCGGTTTCTAATTTTGTTAAATCCAATACCAATTTTTTTATTGAAACTGTGTGGGTTGGGTCGGGTTAGGGTTGATTTTGGTTTGTCAACATAAAGTCAAACGACATAAAAACTAAAGAAAACCAAAAATTCATAAAACTTTCCATAAAAGCTTTCCAAAAATAGAAAGTTACTACATATAGTAACTTTCTAAAAACATTAAGTTGTTGAAATTACAGTAGTTTTTTTTCTCCAACAGTTTACAAACACTACATTACTATTACAAAAGTACAACACTGTTAAAATTACATAACATTGCAACCTCTATTGTGCAAAATAGAGAAATCAGTGGGTGCAAATCCTTATGTGATTCCAAAACCAACTTCAAATCCATCTTATTTCTTGCAAATTCCAACCTAAAGGAGTAGAAACAATTAAGTAGTCGGCCTTAGATAATGTTTCATCATTATCATAACATTTGGCCTCGAATTTCATTTCTTCATCTGCTGTATAAACTTAGGGACCACTTAGGGACAAGGGACAGATTTTATAACTTACAACTTACAAATTTTAACTATATTGTTACAAGTCTCACTTAACTCATCCAAGCCATAATAAATTGTAAAATTTAACAAATACCAATAGGTTTCCATCTCAAAAAATACTTCCTCATACTAGTAATCATGGGAAGAAGAGGAGTTGCAAACATATATTACATATAGTACATGGGCGCCAAGGTAGCACAAATTTAACTTGTAAGTAACAAAGATATGATATTATACCTATCTCATTCATTATATACCCATCTCATCCAGTGTACTGCCACCTCAAAAAACAGAACAAACATTCAGCTACAAATTAAATGCAAATCTTATATAATTATGCATTATTAGTACCTTGAGAAATTCGTGATCATATCCAGGTAACTAATCAACCGTGATCATTATATTCCTACAAACAACACTCACTAATCACTTGCAAGTTCTATGGTTTGTAAATGTAAAAATCAATATAATAAATTGTTAATACATCATTTTCATAAGTACATATACAAGTACAAGTGGAGACTCACATCAATCAGATTTAAACCCTACCCTAAAACACGGTGTGGGCCACAAATCCCACATCAGTCAGATTCAAACCCTACCTTAAAACACATTGTGGGCCACAAATCCCACAGGTTTATCTTGTTTTTTTAAGTTTGCTTCTTATTCCTTTAATTTTAAACCTATTATTAGAATTAACCTTTTCTTATTAAATAAATTTTACAACAGTAGAGTGTAAGATTATCATGCAAGAATATTAGGATAAGTCTTATATTTGCATACTTCACAAGGAAAGAACTGAAATTGTGTGAGATATGTGCAAGTTGCAACTGACCTTTTAAATTTGGCAAAGACAAATTATTACTCAATTGTAGTATATCATTTGTAGAAGACTATGACTTCTCTCTCTCTCTCTCTCTCTCTCTCTCTCTCTCTCTCTCTCTCTCTCTCTCTCTCTCTCTCTCTCTCTCTCTCTCTCTCTCTCTCTCACACAAACATTGCTTTCGTGAATAAGCTACATATTAATTCTTTGGTAATAAATTAGAAAGTAAGTTGCACATACCGTTCTCTTCACCAAACCATCCTTATAAAATAGATCCCAATTAAATAAATCACTCCACGTCATCCAAATGCAAGGCTACAAAATAGATTGTTAAATAAGGTAATTTTAATTATTAAAAAATAAAATATAAAGATTTAATTTCTTAGATCTAAAAATGCAATTGATAAATCTGATAAGAAATAGGATTCGTATAAAAAAATTCCTAAAATGGATATGAATAATTGAATATAAACAAACACAAATCGGCTTTGTTACCCATATGAATAAGAATATATCATATCTACACATACAATTGATCCAAACACTTAAAAAAATCGTATTGACAAAGGTTAGGGTTCGAGTAAAAAATATACCTGTAAAGGGGACTTTGATCAATAATAAGCTTAGTTGTGTTAATCTCACCCAGTAACCAATCTATTAAACACCCAGTAATTTTCTGAGAAACGAAAGAGATAGAGAGATAGTGTGAAACTTGAGGTGTGGAGAGGTCAGACAAAACTCAAAAGGAAAGTAAGTCGATGGGGTCAAATGACCTTTCAGATATCGAAGGAGTAAGAGTACTTTGTACTCTTCCTTTTTAATATATATATATATATATATATATATATATAAAGGTGAGATAGGGTTAGGGTACCGCGATTTGGGCTGGACCATACTCATGGTCCTGCCCAAACCCAAAAAAACATTTTTAGACCCTATAAGGTCAACGGGTTGGCAGGTGCGGATTTTTTAGGGTCGGGTGGCACGGGTTTACAGGTTTTGGATTTTATTTGAGCAGCCTTAGTAAATGTTTGACAAGTAAATTAACTTTTAGTTTGTTATCCATTTGAATCTATCATTTAGTAAAATAAAATTACCTCTATCTTTTTTTTGTCAAATTTAACTCTATCGATCTAATCAAATGACAACAAAAAGTAAATGAGGAAATTACTTTTAGAAGCCCAATTTTATAAAAGATTAGTCACAAAGTCCTAACTAGAAAATCATTCTAACAAAGGCCTAAGTTGGATTTTTTAGTTAGATTTTTTACCCTTATACCCCTACTCAGTTTGTTATTAGTACATACCAACATTTTTAAGTTCGGTATATACTAATATTCATTTCGTTGGAATATACCAATTTTCTAGGATTTGGTACGTATCAAGGGTCCCAAATAGTATTTTTCTAAACTAATGGAGAGTTTTTCGTCATGCCCAAAGTTGATGTTCATATTTATTTAGTAATCCGATTGAAAATTCGTGTTAAGATTCAACAATTGGTACATGTCAATCAAAGTTTTACCCGCAAATAATACACAAATTGGTATATTTCAAACACATCAATTTTGTACATTCCAAACAAATCTAAATCTAATACTAAAACAAAAAGAAATCTTTTTACAAAAAATACCGAAATTAAAAAAAACAAACAGAATCGGGGCTGGAGTATAACTAAAAATAAATAAATTTGAACTGATGTGCTGCAAACAAACACCAACACGGGCCTAGTTCAATTCGTTTTTGGATCTGGGCCTGGTTTTGCAAGACACGGCTGAAACGAGTTCAAAAAATGGTGGATTATGGCGCTGCGGCATGAATGGACCGGATCTGGAAGCGCTGATGGTCACTCGTCACTGGAGGCTCGTCAGTTGCTGGATCTAGATCTCGACTGGAGACCAGCGGATATGAAGAGCGACGCTGGTGGTGCTGATGGGGCCGTTGGTGTGGGCTGGAGAGCGGTTTCGTGTGGCGCGAGATAGTTGCAGTAATACAGGAGGACCCATTGATCCATCCAACATCCTTGAAGAAGAGGGCCAAGATCTGGCATTTCAAGGCGGCGATGATGGTGCTTCTTCTTCGGAAGTGAAGCCGGAGAAACCACGAGCCAGCTTCCTCCTCGACAGCGAATCTCACAGACCTGCTGTTGGTGGTCGTGGCTATTGGTGGCCGTGGCTGTTGGTGGTGGCAAAGAACACGACGGGCGACGGTTTGGGGATAGGGAGGCTGGAGAGAGTATACAGAGAGTACATATATAGAGAGTACAGAGAGATTGGGATGCGATTCTGAAAATCAGAACCTAATGGGTTTTTTTTTTTTGCTTTTATTATTTCAGCACTAGTAATAGGAAGGAGGGGTGTTTTGGGCCTTTTTACTTTTTTAGTTAAGTTTAGTTGATTTAGTTGGAGCAGGATGTTGTGAGTATTAAGGAAGTTGTGTGGGATTCTAAAAAGAAATGCCCCAAAGTAAATTAGATCAAATGTTCGAAAAAATTTATGACTCACTATTTGACAAGTGTTCTCATATATAAATATTTCTATTCTAATCTATTTTATCCGAGTTTCTTTTTGTTTTTAGCTTCTTTTTTTTTAAATAATTGGCAATAAAGCATACTTGGGAAAAAATGGCCATTCCAATATTTTAGCTATGGTTCAATCACTTAGTTAATAGATTAAGGTATTGTGATATTAAAAACATATTTTAGAAAAGACAGTAGTTTAAAATAGTTGTTTTTTTTTATTAATTAATTAATAGTTTTTCTTATTGCCAATTTTTTTTTTTAAAAAAAAAACAAAGCTAAAATCAAAAAACTCAAGTACCATTTCTTTTCTTCTAGGTGTTAGATGTATCACTCCAGCCATGTGGTGGTGGTGGTGCAGACGTGTGTAGTATTAGAGATTTTGGAGTAGCTTTGTTAAAAGTTCTGTTTTGGTTTAATTTGGTTCCTTATTTTCTTTTTTTATAAGAGATTATGTATATCAAAAAAATAGTTTTATAAGGATACTAATTCCTATTACAAAAGAAAATCAAAGAAAATATGAACCAAATAAAACTTAAATAGCTACTCTGAAATTTCTAATACTACACACAGCTACACCACCACCACATGACTAAAATGATACATCTAACTAAAGAAAAAAAACGTTACTCTTGAGTTTTTTCTTTAGCTTTTTACTAAATAAAATGGCAATAAAAAAGAATTAATGCCCATGAAATATTTAAGTTAGAATTAATTATTTCTCATTTCAATTATTATTTCTTTTATCCATAAAAAATACCATATATTTTTTTTTTCCTTTTTTTCCTATAAAAAAAATCGTTTGAGTAATAAAAAACTTTTTATAACTAACTGTTTTTTAAAAATGACAATGTCTTTTACGGAATAGCGAACAAAATTGCAGGGTTTATTGAGCATTAATTTTAAAAAATTGTTTATTAATTAATCAAAAAAAACTGTTTTTTTAAATACGTTTTTTTAAGAAATTAAGGAAAGATAGACATTTTTTTTCTTTAAGTACTTTTTATTACCAATTATTTTAAAAGTAAAGCTACACACAAAAAAAAACTCATAAATTTTTGTTGAAATTTATCGGAGATTGGAATTAAAGCTTGGAGTAGCCTTCCATGTCGATTCAGTGGTTGAGATTTTCTGACTTGAAGTAACTTATGACACTAGTTGTGTGGTGTAGGGGTAAACAAATATTTGTCCATAATATATGAATAATAATCAGTTTCGTACTTCTTTAACACATACGGAAGCTATGTGTCAGGTTTCTTTAAATAAAGAAAGATCTCATTCAGACAAATAATAAACTTATATCACCATATGATCAAGACATTACGTTAAAAAATGAAGTACGTGGATTCTCAAAAAACATTACGCTTGGGTGTAGTTTGTCCAATCATATGGCTAATGAGATGTGGGTGTATTTCAATCCAATTTCGTAATGCCACAGTCGCCACCCTAAGTACAATAATATATTACGTTAATCTTTACAAATAAAATAAACATATTAATATTCGAATCATTTATTTATAATTGAGTCACCCATTGTCATCGTAAATATAGTCATCACTTCGGTAAAATCTCATTTGACCAACAATCCCCACATGAATGGAAATTGACTAACCACCTTAAAAAAATTATGCAAAAGAATGCTAAACACGAGAGAGAGCGAGAGAGAAGCGTGGAAGAATACTACTTCGAGAAAGGTAGCTTTTGTCCTTGAACCTTCTCTAGTAAGATCTATCGGATTTACTTGCTAACTAGTGAACGTGATGTCTTGAACTATTCAGCTTTTGTGTAAACCAAGACAATAAAACTTACATAGTATACTTCCAAACATTATTTGGTTCTCACGGTTGTGTCCATTTACGGCCCTGGACAACTCCTGGTATTTCATGAATAACCGTCAGAAAATTTCGCCTTAAAAAATTCTCGTAGGGCGGCCCTACCCATGTTATTCATATAGGTGGTCTCTTGTCGAGAGTATTCTGCAGTACTCTATCTTATGTTATAGAAGATACAAGAACCATTAAAAGTTTATCTTATCCTTCACTTGTACATGTAGCACTTTTTATTTTTTGTCCTAAGAATTGTTTGGGGAGGTCTCCCTACAGTCGTCGCACCAAATTGCAGTTTTATGATTCAGTTTCCCTTTGAACCTAGATTGTGGGATCTCCACTCTGCTAGGTAGGGTTCCCATCATGACAACTCAGCTTTCGTAGGCTTAAGACCCCTTTCCCTTGACAACACTCGCACTTGCTCTCTTTGTAGACCTTTGGTAAGTGGATCCACTATATTATCCTTTGATCGAACATAATCAGTTGTGATAACTTCGTTTAAGAGCAGTTGTCTAACGGTATTGTGTCTACAACGTATGTATCTAGACTTACCGTTATACATTTCGTTTAGTGCCCTACCAATGGCACTTTAACTATCGCAATGTATGCAGATAGGTGACACAGGCTTTGGCCAATTAGGAATATCCTTTAAGAAATTCCGAAGCCACTCGGCTTCTTCAGCAACTTTATCTAAAGCTATAAACTCAGATTCTATAGTGGATCTGTCTATCCACGTTTGCTTAATGGATTTCCAAGACACAGCTGCTCCTCCTAACATGTAGCCAAATCCACTTCTGGATTTTGAGTAGGTGGAGTCTGATATCCAGTTTGTATCACTGTATCCTTCTAGTACAGCTGGATATCCTGTGTACATTGTACAACAACCCTCCGTTCTTAGTGTATCTAAGATCCCTTAGAACTCTTACAATAGCAACCCAGTGGTTCTTCCCCAGATTATGTGTAAACCTACTTAGCTTGCTTACTAAATGTGCTATATCTGGCCTAGTACAGTTCGTTAAGTACATGAGACTCCCAATAATCCGAGAGTACTCCAACGATTATATCACCAGTGTTCTAAGCAAGATATAAATTTACATCAACAGGTGTCTTGGCGATATTTGTGTCGCCATTACTAAATTTGTTTAATACTTTCTCAATATAGTGTGACTGAGATAGTATAACACCTTCACATGTTTGGAGAATCTTGATACCCATAATAACATTCGCAAGGCCTAGATCTTTCATGTCAAACTTACTTGAAAGCATCCTTTTGGTGAATGTAATCACATCATTGTTACTTCCAATGATGAACATATCATCCACATATAAACAGACAATGACATATCAGTCTCATTTTGTTTTACATAAACACATTTGTCACATTCATTGATCTTGAAATCATTCGAGATCATGAATCTATCAAATTTGTCATGCCATTGCTCCGGTGTCTGTTTTAAACCATATAAAGATTTAACAAGTTTACATACTTTCTTCTCCTTACCTCGAACTACGTAACCCTCAGGTTGTTCCATATATACCTTTTCATTTAGTTCTCTATTTAGGAAAGCTGTTTTTACATCCCTTTGATGTATTTCGAGCTTGTATATTGAAGCTATAGCTATTAACATTCGAATGGACGATATTCTCGTGACTGGAGAATAAGTATCAAAATAGTCAAGTCCTTCTTTTTAACTATAACATTTTACAACAAGGCGAGCCTTTGTATATTTCAATAGACCCATTGGTCTTTAGTTTCTTCTTGAATATCCATTTGCATCCAAGTGGTTTATTCCCAGGAGGGAGATCCACTAGTTCCCATGTATGGTTTTGCATAATGGAATCTATCTCGCTATTTACCGCTTCTTTCCAGTATGGGGCGTCAGGGTTTGACATAGCCTCCTTGAATATTCGCGGTTCGTCATCTAGCATGTAAGATAGAAAGTCAGGACCAAAAGACGTAGAGAATCTCATCCTCTTACTTCTCTTGGTTCTTCTTCATTTGGCAATGATTCTTGATCTTGCTTTTCAGTTGGCAATGATTCTTGATCTTGCTCTTCTTGAATTGCATCATGTGTTCTTTTCAAGGAACCAGATTCTGGTGTGGTCTTGTACGGAAAGGTTGTTTCAAAAAAATATGCATTTCTTGATTCAATCACCGTATTAAAGTGAATGTCAACATGAAAAGATTTGTGTATCAGGAATCTATATGCAGCACTGTTGTGAGCATATCCAATAAAGACGCAATTTGGACCTATTTTGACCATTTTAGGAGCAAGAATTGCTACCTTTTCCAAGCATCCCCATACTTTTAAGTATTTAAAGGAAGGTGGTTTTCCTTTATATAATTCGTAAGGAGTTTTATCTACCTTCTTGTGTGGTACCTTGTTGAGGATGTGATTTGCGGTGAGCAAAGCCTCTCCCCACAAGTTATGTGGTAACCGTGAGTTAATCAGCAAGGCATTCATCATTTTCTTCAACGTGCGGTTCTTGCGTTCAGCAATCCCATTTTTTTGAGACGAGTAGGGGGTCGTGGTTTGATGGATGATTCCATGTTTAGCGCAAAACTCCTCAAAAGGAGACACATATTCTCCTCCCCTGTCTGTTTTAAAATTCTTAATCTTTTTATTTAGTTGATTCTCAACTTCAGTTTTGTATTTCATAAATGCTTCTAAGGCCTCATCCTTACTTCGAAGCAAGTATATTTGACAATACCTTGTGCAATCGTCAATGAAAGTTATGAAATACTTTTTACCACTTATAGTTTGCACAAATTGCAAGTCACATATATCATTTGAATTAACTCTAAAGGTACCGAAGTCCTTTATATAGATTCAAATGAGGTTTTTGTTATTTTTGACTCAATTCATACTTCACATTCCTTTTGAGAATTGAAATTCACATTAGGTAATAACCCAACGTTTACTAACTTATTTATTGAACCGAAATTAACATGTCCTAATCTATCATGCTATAAATTAGGTAAGTCAAGCATATAAACACAATCAGAATTTTCATTCATTTCTTTATCGGTTACAATTTTTGTATGTACTACGGTCATTACATTCATCTTAAACAAATCGTCACAGAGGTACACTTTTCCTACATACATTTAGTTCTTAGTTAATACAAACTTATCATCTACAAATACAAGTTTAAACCAAGCCTTGCTAAGCAAGAAACCAGAAACTAAGTTCTTGCTAATGTCTGGAACATGGAGGACATTGTTCAAGGTCAACTCTTTCCCGAAGGTCATCTTCAGCACAATCTTTCCAGTACCTTGAACCTTTGAGGTGGCAGAATTTCCCATTTATAGGATTTCGTCATTTGTAGCTTTCTTGTAGGTTTTGAACACAGATTTGTCTGAGCACACATGTCGGGTTGCTTCAGTGTTTATCAACCATGCTCTTGGGTTGCTGATGAGGTTGACTTTTGAGACTATTGCCGCCAAGTCCAAATCGTCAGTACCCTGAGATATCTCAGTCACATACGACTGACCGCCCTTAACTTTCTTATGGTTTCCTTATGCATTTTTGTTCCAACAGAATTTTGCACGATGTCCATACTTTCCACAGTTATGACAATCCCCGTTGTATTTCACCTTTTTATTGTTTTCATTATTTGACTGTCCTTGCCTCTTGCGTTTGTTGTTTTGGTTGGTCCTCACTTGTTCCACAACATTTTCCTTGGCTTTATATGATCGAGGGTTAGTTTCCTTTTCATCCATTTGATTCTCTTCCTCGGTTCTTAACCTTACAATTAGATCTTCAAGACTTATCTGTTTGTGTTTGTACTTGAGGTAGTTCTTGAAATATTTATACAACGGAGGTAGCTTTTCCACAAGAGAACCAACTTGGAAAGGCTCTACCAGATTCATACCTTCAGCACTCAACTCATGAAGGATCAACTGGTACCGTTGTACTTGAGACATTAATGATCTTGAATCCACCATTTTGAAATCAAGGAACCTACTGATCACAAATTTCTTTGTGCCGGCATCTTCAGTCTTGTATTTCTTCTCAAGAGACTCCCATAATTGCTTGGAAGTTGTCATGCTACTATACACATTATATAAGGAATCATACAAACAATTTAGAATGTAATTCTTACATAGAAAATCAGCATGTTGCCAAGCATCTACTGCGCTATATGTCTCACTATTTGGATTGGATCCCATTTCTGGTGGACCTTCAGAAATTTTTCCAAGCTTAGAGTGGTCAGGTAGAACAACATCTTTTGCTGCCACCTCTTAAAGTCAGAACCATTGAACTTTTCTGTCCTATCGGCTAGTCCAATGGGTGTTGGTGCGGGTACACGAACTTCTGTTCTTAAGTTATTACCCGTCTCAGGTTGCTTTTCACTTTGTCCACTATTTTTCTCCATATTCTATATGAATCGGAAATATGGCGTTAGTAAGTGAGTAATTTTCTAGTATGTATACACAAGCCTAGAAATCAGAATAAGAGAAAGGAAATAGAATGTAACAAATATGTTCTATATACACAGACCTAGATATTATTGCAAAAGTAAAGTTTATAAAACAAAAAGAAAACGTTTTCTGGTTTATACAATGTATAATTTCAAATTTTCTCTAAGAATCCTTCTTCTTCCAAACCTTAAATTGAACCATAAAACCTCTCCAATCACACAAATTAATCCTTACACATCTCATATATCACCTTAATCTTCTTCCTTTTATCCTCAAAACATCAAATTTCAAAACTTTTCTCTAGTTTTTGAATTTTTGAATTTTTGAAGTTTTGAGTTTGGGGTGAGTAGACATGACAAATAGGACAAATTCATTCTATTACACTCGGAGAAACAATCCTGGTGCTACGCAAGAGAGAGCTATTGAGATTCCAGATTCGGGTCCTAAACGCAAGATTGAAGAGGTTAAGACTACTATGAAGATGAAAGAAAACCCAAGTGAGGCTAAGCTCAAAAAGCTACCTTGGTTGATGAAGAAGAAGAGGTTGAAGAAGAAATTCTTAGCGAACCCATTCCAGAACAACGATTCACTCGAAGAAAGATGAGTGCAAATAAGCCAAGAAGAGCCTTCGTTGGTTGGGAGGAGCAGGTTCACAATATAGTTTAATATTTGAAGTTTGGTGTTGAGAAATGATTTTCTTCATATATTATGAACACTACTTTTAAATATTATGCTATTACTTGTGACAAGATTGGGTGGAAAGAATTGAGAATGAGAACCCCCACGCTCATCCCTGCTTTAGTTCGTGAGTTTTACGAAAAACTTGCCCTTGCAAATAAACAGTCAATCATCCTACGCAAAAGGTACTATCTTTCTCAGTTTGTATAATAGGACTTATACATCAAATATCTAGCAAAAAGATTTATCGGTATTTATTTTGCTTTATATTATCTAGTTGAACATGTGTTGGCAACGTTAAATTCCAACTTTTTCATAATATTTCTTCACCTTGTAAAACAATAAAAGAGAAAATACCCCCCCCCCCCTTTCGACCGATTGCTAGGTAGTAATCGAGAAGAATCTTCTTCTTCTCGTTTCGTGTTGTAATGATCTCTTAATTTTGTCCATTCTGTCTTTGGTAATTGTGAGAAACCTCTCGCTGGTAAAATAGTAAAACATATTAGAGAAGAAGATATATAATATCAAGAGTATACTAGAAGACATTTAAAAAATCTTTGAATTCAGGATAACTACTTTATTGACTTCCCTCCTACAAAAGAAGGCACAAGAATTTTGACCCCATCAATAACTACTACATTATACTAGAAAACTAAGATTGGTAGTAACTCTAGTGGTTAAAGTACTCTGTAGTCACCAAATACTTTTAATTTCAAATATTACTTGAGTGCAAATAACTCCCAAATGTAGTATAAAAATCTTAATACCCTAGTTCTGAAGGGTGATTATCAGGAATCGGTCATTGATTTTCGTCCTATCTATTTTGCTAATTTATACTATAAAATCATCGCAATGAGTATATAAACAAGATTGGAACCTTTCATGGATGAACTCATTTATCCTACTCAATCGTCGTTTACTAAAGGAAGAAGCATTCAAGACAATATCTTTATTGCGATGAAGTCAATTTCTTTCTTCATCAAAAAAAGAAATCTAAGAAGCATTGTGCGATGGTTAAAGTTAATATGGCTTAGGCCTATGATCAATTTAACTGGATCTTCATTATACATTTTCTCTTCAAGCTTGAAATTTGCAAAAAAATGGACAGATTAGATTTATAATTGTATTTACCGTGTCTTTCTAGAAATAATTTCAATGGTGAAAGGCTGAAGATATTTGAATTAAATCAAGGGACCAAACAAGGTGATCCAATCTCTCCCCATCTTTTTTGTCGTATGACAAAAGGACTTGTAGGATTAGTCAAATTTGAATGCATGGAAAGGCAATATTAAGAACTTTCCATCTCCATAAATTATCCTAATCTCATGCATCTTTTGTTCGTTGTTAACTCTATTTTCTTTGTTGCGCTCAACGAAAAGAAAATCAATGCTTCTCAAAGGGCAATTAATCTTTACTTCCAAGCTTCTAGAATTAAGAACAACTTTGAAAAGTCATCTATATGTTTTATTTAAGGAGTCTCAGATCAATTGGTACATTCATAACATCAAAAAATCGAAAATGAAGAATCTTAATTGGATCAAAGATCAGTTTCTTTCAAAAAAACAAATTCGAATGAATCCTCCTTTCGGATGGGGGTAAAGAAGTTATTACAAAAGCATTTTTCCATGCTATTTCCAACTACACTATATCTATTTTCACTTTCCCTTAGACTTTTTGTAAACAACTCGTTAGCCTACTTGCTAAATTTTAGTGGGATACTCTACACATAAATAAGTGTCTTCATCAAGTTAGAAACTATTTAAATACTATTCTTTGAAATGATAAATAGATTAATGGTACGCTCGAGATGGAGAAACCACATGGAACTAAATTTAAGATCTTTATGAAGTTATTTAGTCATGATTTCTCGAGATGGAATATTGGATTTATGTATCGTGTGTTATCAAGCACAACTAAAGAAAGTATTCTTCATATTTCCAACCTTCAAGCTGACAAAGAAGACAAAATGATATCGCCTCATAATTCTTCATAAACAGTGTTCAACTAAATCTTGTTATCACGTTTTGTATTGCAGAGAGAAAATTGATATATATCAATCATATTCAGTTGTGGAAAATAACTCACCCACCATATGGAAGATTATATAGTGTGTGAATATTCCTAATAAAAATTATATATATTTCGGAAATTTTATAAAGGAGCATTATTGATTAAGGATCTCTTTTAAAGAAAATGCGTCTAACAAATTTTATGAATGGTGTGACCACCAGGAGGAATAAATTGAACATCTTCTCTTATTTTATCTGCTTGGTGTTGAAATTTGTGTGTTCTTGACTCTTCAAATTTGTATTAATCTGAAAGATCACACATCCTTTGCGGAATGGTTCTTGAATACTATTTGGGGATTTTCCAAATGAGGTAGAGAAAAAAATCATTACATCATTTGTTTGCAGTATTGTCTAGAATATTTGAAAATATAAGATGCAAGGATTTTTATAAGAAAAAATGAAATCCTAATGAGGTTAATATCAAAGCAATCACTCTTATCAAGGATATCTCACAACAATAGAAGCCGTGATAATCTAGTTGATTCTACATGTTTAAAATTCATCGAAAGATATGGAATGACTCTAAGACACGTCATTTGTATCAAATATGGAAAATCCCTATATTACAACAATTTCTACTGATTCAAAAGGTTTCATCTTTTAAAATCTCAAGAAACAAATTTGGCGTCATTGTGTGATTGAAGGTGAAGCATGGTCTATTCTTAAAGCTTTATGCTCTAAATATGAAAATTGAAATGCATGATTTAAGTAAATATTTTTTATTCTGATAACCTTGATTTTGTTTAAGGTATAATTAACCCATCCCAACAAAGATGGAATACTTCACCATTGTTCACTACATCAAAAGTATATTGGGAAGGTTCTCTTCATGGAAGGTTTACCATGTATCAATATCATTTAATAAGGTAGGGTATATTCTTGTAACTTCCGCTAGACTAGGAGTTGATTTATCGTTGATAAAAGTGTTATTACTCTGTCAAATTTGAATAAAAAATATGGGGTTAAAAAATGTTATCAACTTCTAAAAGAAGAAAAAGATAGAACTGAAAGTGGGAAGAGTAACAATAAGACAAGAGCCTCTCATAACATACTCCCTAAAACATGGAGATTGGTTTGGAGCCTTAAAGTTGCCCCCAGATAAGGAATTTTATTTGGAGAGTCATCAAAAATCTATTACCTACTAATGAGAATGTGTACACAAGGAAAGTTATCAAGTCTCTATATGTGATATATGTAATAAATCAGTAGAAAATACTGAACATTTACTTCTTGACTGTGATTAGGCAAGATTTGTTTGGTTTGCCTCCCTCTTTAGCCTACTAACTTGCAAACAGACTTTCATTAAAATGGACAATTGATGGTAAGTATAGTAGAGAGTACAAAAAAACTGAAACCTAAGGATAACTTTATTTGAACAGATATGCACACTAATGTGGCATATATGGAAGAGCAGGTTTGATAATAAATTCAAATATATGTAACTGGACCCTATGAATACTATTGAGAAATCAAGAAAAGTATGAAAAGAATATAAAACTACAAATTGTCTTAAGGATGTTAATAAAGAACTAAAGGATAATAAAAGTCACAACAATACACCAAAGGAGGGTAATGATTTAGAGATCAATAATAAAAGGGATACTAATAAATGGATCCCACCACCACCAAATATAATCAAAATTAATTGTGATGTTTGCTATGATTAATAAACGCGCTTCTATATTTTGTGTTTCCAAGGTTTTTTAGGTAATGTTAAGTATTGCAAAACTTGGGATATTGCAGCTGAATTTCCACTTGAAGCGGAAGCTCTAGACATCCTAAAGACATGTATCATTGCTCGAGATTTGGAAAGATCAAGAGTAATAATAGAGAGCAATTGCGTACAAGTAATGTAACCATTGGAGATAAAGTAGCTTTTTTCTATTCCTAAGATTTGTAATATTATTAAGAAAAATTATTTTATTTCTGAAACTTGTAACCCCATTTTTAAATGGACTAGTTAAAATAGGAATAGCTTAACTGATGGGGTAGCCAAGCATAAGCTATTCGGCAAAATAGTTGGCTCGTGTCTCAACGCGTACCGAAGTAGGCTAACTAAAATAATAAAAAACAAATCTGCTTCTTTCAGAATTGAATAAATTTGTAATAAGTTGAGTTAATAGAGTAATATTTTAAGAAAAAAAATATGGGATAGACTAACTAGTATCATTGTCTTTGTTGATTTTTGATTTGTCTTTTTATGTTGTTGTATCTTCTTGTAGTTCTATTTAATCTATATAAGTAAGAGTTAACAAAAGAAAGAAAGAAAAAAATTAAGATTAAGAATAAAAATTTATTTTTCATGATCCTCATCAAATTGTGTTTAAAATATGGGTAAGATTTCCATTCAATATTATATGATAATATTTACATCGCAACTATTAATTATTATAAAAGACACATGTTATTAGATTAATAAGTTAGTTACTTTTACAAGTTTAAAACATGAGGTATATGTATTAATATAAGGGTTAATACGCATTAAACCTCTGCAATCTTATCCACTATTCCGTAAAAGACACTGTTTTTTTTTTAAAAAAAAAAACAATAAGTTATAGGAAGATTTCCTAAACTCAAAATCTGAGTTTTGAAAAGTTTCCCATAACTCAAAATTTGAATTCTAGAAAACTTCTTATAACTTAAACTATTTTTTGAGATAATTCCCAATTAATTACACTTCCTCACTTTTCATTCTCAAAAAAAAGGAAGGAGGAAATTACTTCCTACTTACTCACAAATTTTCAACTTAATTCTCAAATAAGCACATGCTCATATTTACCTTCCATTATTGCCCTTATATGTTTTTTTATTTTATTATATAATCATATTATATTTCTATATTTAATATCTGAATTTATTTTTTCATTTTTTTTAAATATTTTTTTTTTTCGATTTTTTTTAAATTTTTTTTTTCGAATTTTTTTTTCCGAAAAAATATATTTTTTTTTGAATTTTTTTTTTTCTGAAAATATTTTTTTTTTTGAAAAATATTTTTTTTTTTCGGAAAATTTTTTTTTTTTTGAAAAATATTTTTTTTCGCAAAAATATTTTTTTTTTCAAAATATTTTTTTTACGACTTTTTTTTTTTCGAAAAATATTTTCGAAGATTTTTTCATTAACACACAAGTCCATACTGTTTTGTGTTACTGTAACTCATACATCAAGCGATTGTGTGTTACATTAACACACAATCAGATTTTCAGACTATCTGTACACTATTATCTATTTCTGTATACAAATATTCTGTATATCTTATTCTGTGTTCCTGCAACACACAATTGTTATTTGTTGTGTGTTTAAGCAACACAAAACTGTAAATGACACACAAGTCCATACTGTTTTGTGTTACTATAACTCATACATCAAGCGATTGTGTGTTACATTAACACACAATCAGATTTTCAGACTATCTGTACACTATTATCTATTTCTGTGTACAAATATTCTGTATATCTTATTCTGTGTTCCTGCAACACACAATTGTTATTTGTGTGTGTTTAAGCAACGCAAAACTGTAAATGATAAACGCATTGTGTGTCTTACCAACACAAAACCCATACTGTTGTGTGTTACTGTAACACATACTTTCAGCAATTGCGTGTTGCATGAACACATAATCAGCCTACATATACATTATTTTATACCTTTGTGTACAAATATTCTGTCTGTCTGATTTTGTGTTCATGTATCACACAATTTGTTATTTATGTGTGTTTAAGCAACTCAATATTATACATATTGGGTGTTCATGCAACACACAACACATATGATTTTGTGTTACTTTAACACACAAGTATCATATGTACTAATCTTACATCATGTTATCATGGAAAAAAAATTCCGGGGGAAAAAATTCCGAAAAAAAAAATTCGGGAAAAAAATTTTCCGAAAAAAAAAAAATTTGAAAAAAAAATATTTTTCGAAAAAAAAAAATATTTTTCGAAAAAAAAAATTTCCGAAAAAAAAAATATTTTGAAAAAAAAAATATTTAAAAAAAATATGAAAAAAATAAATAATAGGTAGAAGGATATTTTGGTAATTGGGTAATATTTTGTACTTAATTGGGAATTAAGTTGAAGTTGTAATTAATAGGGAATACTTACCTTCTCCGCGTAATTAATTGGGCGTTGCCCCCTATTTTTTTATAGGCAAAAAAAAAATGTATGGTGCCTTTTATAGATAAAAAAAATAATGGCTATGGTGAAAGAAAATTAATTCTAACTTAAAAGATTTCTTAGATATTACTTCTTAATATAATTGATATAGAATTAGATCTTTAAATATCTGTTTGTTATTTTTAAATAATTTAAACTATTCTAGATTTCTCTAAACATTTTATAAATCTTAAAATAATTTGTAGAAAAATACCATATAAATAATTTTAAAAATTATTTTAAATGATTTTAAATATAATTTTTTTAAATATTTTAACAATTAGTTTGATTTTTATTAAAAAATATTTAAACTTAAAGATAATCAATCACAATCACAAGTTAAGCTTAATGTTCAGTAATATTTTTTACGACTAATTTAATAATTGTATTTATAAGGTCCTACACATGTATTAATTACGTTTCTTACATAAGGAATTATAAAATTGAAGTTAAAGAGAGACAAGGAGAAGAAAACATTCTCTTCATAGGGTATTTGTATCATAAATTCATGAGAGTGACTCAAATATTGTAGATCAACTTATAAATAAGAGAAAATTACAATTTCCAGCCCAACATTCACAAAACCTTATAAAACAAGACCTCCTTAGTTACTTCTTCTATTAAAGTCCTTAGTTACCTTTTCTGGTTTGCCCAATTACCTATATACCCTTTCTTATTATTTTAAATATCTTTTTATTTATTATAGTTTTTTATTAGATTCCAAATCCGACACGGGTACGCACGAAGTGGGTACAGACCCATTTACACTCCCACATGTTTTTGTAAACATTTTTCACATTTTTCAGTTTTTTCGGAACCATTTTTTACATCTTTCAGTGTTTTCAAGTTGTTAAATAGGTTAAACGTAGACATGGATACGTACCCATGTAAAAAATTTACTCGAAATAATTTACTGAACAAATTTGCAGGAAAAAAAGTTCTAATTCTGTTAATGAACATGATTTTAACAATTTTACAAGCTAAAAAATGTTCTAATTCTGTTTAAATAAACAACAGGTCCCTTGTTTTTTGCATCATAAGTCCCTGTAGTCCAAAAGCTGTACCCAGATGGGGCTGGACCCAGATGGGGCTGGACCCAGATGGGGATGGACCCAGATGGTTTTGGTATCCAGATCTGCAGCACCCCACCACGAACAGCACCATCACGAACGGGGCGGCACCACCACGGAAAGCCAACCTCCATTAAAGCGTATCTACTTTACCTGCAAAAGCAAAAACAAAGATATTTTAAAACCAAATCACAGATATTAAAAAAACAAAACAAAGAAGTAAAAGGTCGATCTGGTTCGCTCGGAGATTTGTGGATCTGGCAGCGCGGTAGGACGGAGGGACATGGCCAATAACATCGCTGTACGAGATGGTGGTGGTGGGGCAGTGAGATGTGGATCTTGGGCGGCGATATCTACATCTGCAGCAGAGCGGGTGCTGTTCGCTGGCTACGGTTGCTGTTCGCTGACTACGGTGGCTGTTCGGTGGCTTCGATGGCTGTCGAAGGATCCAGCAGTGAGGAGGTGTTGATGGCGAAGGTGGGGCGGCGAGGGTGTGGTGGTGAGATATCGATCTGGTGCGAGGTGGTCCAGCAACGCTGGTGTTGTTCTCGATCTGGTGCGAGGTGGCCTAGCAGCGGTGGTGAGGATGTCCAGCAGCGGTGGTGATGAGATCCAGCGGCGGTGCGACGAGATCCAGCAGTGGTGTTCTTCTCTGCCACCGTCGTGGCTTCGCGCGTGGTGGTGGTGCTCAGATCTGCCTCTGGCGTGGGTTCGAAACAGTGGTGGGACGATGGTGGCGCGAGGGCTGATAGGGGAGGGTGAAGCAGGGGAGAGGGGGTGGGTGAAGGTGAGAGACGATGGCGTGGAGGGAGGGCTGATGGGGGAGGGTGAAGCAGGGAAGAGGGGGCGGTGGGATGAGAGACGAGAGGGCTGGGTTTTAACAGAGAGAGGGGGCGGTGGGGAGGGGTGGGAACCCTAATAGATAATGATAATAGGAATGAGGGTGAGGAGTATATAAGAGAGGGTATTTTGGGCTAGTTGGGGTATATAGTTGGGTTTGAAAGGTTAGTTAGTGGGCAGGACTTTTTTTATAAGGTCCAAGTTGCTTGGGCCTTCTTTTATAATTGCCCCTATAAATAATTCACATGGTAATGCTCTCTTTTGTCCCTTGGCCATGGCTTCTTTGGTCTTTTTATTTTTTACTTTTTTGTCATTCAATTGTCCTTGCGCATAGTTTCTCATCTTAGTCGTTTTCCTTAATGTGCGGTTTAAATAGATACATAATACTATCAAAAAAGAAAAAAAGAAAAAAAACCCTTTATTTATAAAAAGTTATCATTTATACTAAAAATAATTATTTAAAAATTTTATAAAATTAAGACATTTTTTTTACATTATACCACTTTTACCCTTATTTTAATATATATTTCTAATAAAGTAATAAATATTGAAGATATCAAGACACTGTATGAAAGACATTTTAGTAATTATATGGATAATAAATGATATTTCTTAGTTTGTGTGAAAAACAAATGTGACAACCTTTTAAGAACGGAGAGAACATATACATTATATCACGGATTCAACATTTAAATAACGAGTAATAATATAGATTAGAGTTAATTGTTTATAAAAATTTAAATACAACAAATCTTTTTTTTTGGCAGATTTAAATTCAAGCCAAAAAGCCTATCTACCCGTTATCATATCTATTACAAATATTATTAAGAAAGCTAAAACTCTCTAGAACCGATGATTCCCTCTAATCATTTAAGTTCAGCAGCAGCGTCAGCCAAAGTATTTCGCTCCCGATTGACATGAGTAACTTTCCAGTTCGGTAATTTCGCCATCCATTTCAAATCTCTTCAATGATTGGACGAATTCTCCAATTAATACCCTGCTTGTTGGTAATTCCTTGAACCACTTTAAAGTTATCTGAGTAGAAAGAACTACTCCAAAGATGATGATCATTAGCACATCTCATGGCAAAGAGAATAGCCCAGACCTCTCCTTGCAAACATGACTTAATTTTACCTCTTTTAGTGTTTAGGTGAATCACATTTCCTTCTTTGTTAACAGCCACCGAAACAACTCATGCAGGTTCCCATGATTTAATAAAAGATGAGTCATTAAGCCAGACAATATCATTATCATCCTTATATAATTCGATGTCTTCTATATTCTCATTTTCAACATTTGGCCAATGACTTCCTTTAATTTATAAGCTCAATACTTTCGAACATCTCTTTTAGGAATTTATTCCTCCTTTCATTGATTCCTCTGATTTCCCATTTTTTGAATTCGAATCTCCCCTTTATCTTTTCTTTCCAAACGAACCACATTGTACAAAAGATGAAAGTCGCGGCATATATTTTCTCCTGATGTCTCCCTATTTGAAATGATTTAATCTTAGTTGTAGACATCATTTTTTTTAGGATTACTTGGAAGTCAAATGCTTGATTTTTAGTCAAATTATTATATTTTCTTATTTCTTGTCTTACTTTTGATGATTTATTATTTTTAGAGCATATTTGGTTTAATTGTTGGTTAATTGTTAATCTTTAAAGATATATGGTAATTAATTATATGCCAAATCAATTCTAAGAGATAAAGGAAAGAAGATAATGATGGAAATTGGAGATAAATGAAGTAAAAGATAAAATAGGAAAAGAAAAGTTGCCAAGTAAATATGAATTTCAGTAGTTACGTCCACAAAAGTGATCATAACTCAATATTAGCTGGGAATTTGGAAGAATGGTCTGAAGAAAACGTGTAGAGATTTCCAAGACGATCAGTTTCGATATACAGAACGCGTCAATCGGAGCAATATTGAAGAAGTTACGGCCAAAACAAGACAACAATAGTTTATTACTTTTTCTATATTTTAGGGCTACGAATTTGAATTGGAAAAGAAGTCCAATTGATTGCCTTCTACTACAAGAAATTCGAACTAGGGTTTCCTAGACTCCTATAAATACATCTTTTAACTATTGTAAAAATGTCCCTGCTCAGTTCTAAACCTTAGTCCAATCCTTAGTTATTCAAGAGAAGCAGTTGACGGTATATATCTTTCGTTTAGTTTATTTCTTTCTAGTATGAATTAATGTTCCCATAGCTTGGGTTTTGCATATGTATAATATATATGAACTCTATTTTCTTCTATCTATGTTTCTTTGGGAGAACTATTTTAAATTGATTCTAACTTCTTAACCATATATTTGTTTTATGTGTTTTGATTTATTGTCTGTCTTAAACCTGTCAATTTAGGGTTGTGCTAATAGTAGTTAGATGGTCACCCGGAAGGGGTGTCTAATTATTGAAACACCACATAAGCGTCTAGTGTGGGGTAGTGATCTGGAAGGGCTTGCCTACCTAGATAGTCATTAGGGTTTAATTTAATCACCGATCATCATTAGAAGATCAGTCTCATCTAAGAACCTAGTGGCGTAGGAGCACCTTAGTTAAGTCCCCTCGTAATTGTAAAATCGCCATCCTAGTCCACCCGAAAGAGGTATGGAGGAATTTAGAATCCAGACTACTTATTTAAGAGCTTTAATCACCCTTATTAACTAGTAGAAGAAATAGAAGGATAAGTGCATACGAGCAAAACCTTAGTTATATTTTCTCATCTTATTCTTACATCTTTAATTTTATTGTCTTTTATTCTATTTAGTCATTAATATGATCTCCTAAATCATCATATTTATTTGTTTTTCCTATCTTTTAATAATTAATTGCTACTCGAATTTATTTACCCATAAGCATAACACACTAAGTCTCTGAGGAACGAATCTTACTTACTAGTAAAACTTGCGTACGATATGTGATACTTGAAGTGAGTACCGTGTTTAGTCTAGGTTGTTGGTGCATCATTATCCGTATTTATTTATCATATTTTTATCACACCTTAGGCGACACCATCTCCACACCATTATTGGCTAAATTTTTTATAATGTCAACCATCCATTCTTCCATACTTCCATTGAAATCGCGATCAATTTTGGTCTGTAATCTCTAATAGATTCCTGGATATTACCTTCCAGGATTAGACTAATTGATGTATCATTGATTTTATCAAATGGTATATTTCTCTGGAAAATTCCTTGACAAATTTCCATGTGTTGTCTTGAATGATGTCCCAGTATTCTTGATAAAAAAATTCTAATAGTCTGTCGGGTCTTGGTGACTTTGTCCCCAACATGCTAAAAAACCGCTTTCCGTATTTCATTGTTATCAGGAGATATGATCAATACAACATTCATATAATCCGTAATTTTATGAGGCGTAAAATTGCTACATAAACCATATATGTAGATATTTTATCCCCCATGAATAGTTTTTCATAATATTCAAAGATAACCTTTTTAATCTCCACAAGGTCTTCAGTCCAAACACCATCATTAATTTTAATTTTGCTAATATGATTTATGTTCCTTCTAATAATAGTGGACGCATGAAAAGACGTCGCATTTTTATCCCCCTTCTTAATCCAAAGATTCATTGCTCTATTTGCCCAATATGCTTCTTCCATGCTCCATAGTTCATCTAATTTTTTTCATAATTATCTCCTTAGTCTCTTTATTCTCGTCACTGAACGATAGATCTTGAAGAATAAGAAGCCCCTTTTTTGTTAACGACTTATGAGTTTCCTATTATTTTTAAAAGTTTTTTGGCTCCAACACGAAAGTGCCAAACACATAACATCCCTTTTTTAAACACAATTATTCAATATGTTTATCTCTATATTCCCCCGACCAAGCATCTTTGATTATATTTCTACACTGTTGGTTTTCCATCCATCTTGATTCGAACATAATATATTTATCGCGCTTACCCCAAAACATATTTTCTGAAATTATCAGGGGCGAATGGTCTATAACTGTAATATTAGGAAAACACTGTAACTGTAACTGTATTATTAGGAAAACACTCAATCAACTTTCTCGATCACATTTCTCTATCTAACTTTTCTTTGACATTTTCTTCCCCACTTCTTTTATTAGACCACGTATAAAAACATCCCTTAGATGGGATCTCGATAAATTTATTATCATTTATAAAATTGTTAAAACGGAAGATTCTATCCAAATTCTGTGGTACTTTACCTTTTTTCTTAGATTTTCTTGTGATTTCATTAAAATATCCGACGATAAGTATTGATTCTTTAACATTTGACTTCCACTTGGTAATTTTTTACCAGACCTTCTCTCTATCTTTCTCAGTTATAGGAGCATGAATGAAAATAATATACCATGAATTCAAATACTATTCATTAAACTTTCCAACGACAAAAGAAACATTAGATTGGACAACCCTAAACTTGACTTCTTCTTTCCATGCAACTAGAATCTCCCCAGACATAAACGATCTTTCTCCGGGTTCGACTATATGGAAATTATTATACTTCTTAAAGTGCTTACAAGACTTCAAGCTTTTTTCCCTTAGTTTAGACTCAAACAAACAAACTAAAGCAAAATTAAACTTTGAAGTGACGTATTTAAACATTCTTCTTGTCATAGGTTACCTCACACCTTGACAATTCCAGATCAATATACTATCTAATCCATCCGGCCACCTTGGATTACTGGACGACATCCTTCAAATACACATGATCGCTACCTTTCCTCAGGTGTAAATCTCGGGTACTAGTGCCATCATTAGAGCTACTCTCACTTCTTTACAAGTCCCAAAAATATTTATTGCAATCATTCGCCTTACAAAAGTACACATTCCTCAGATTAGGGTTACCATACTCCATATCGCTATCACTATCCCGAATAGCTTGATTTAAACATTTGATACTTCACTTCATAAAAACTTGAGTAGAGGTCCTCCATAAACATCTGCATGTCATCGATTCTTCGCCCCATAATACTAAATTCTTCGTAGTCAATTTTCCCGAATATCTATTATAATCCACTCCACTTGGTTTGTTTTTCCTTTTCAAGTTTTTTGGCCATGTAAAACGCTTCCCTTTATCCCGGAATCTTCTTCTTGGTGTAGTGTACCATTTTTTACCACCCTCGCTATCTTGTCTTGGGTGTCGACTAATGTGCACTGATTGAGAGTTAAAAGATTCCTCCTCTGGAGCAAAAGAAACCTATCTTCTTCAAGTACTAAAGGGTTTTTACCTTTTGTATTAACAACCTCAATAGATTTGCATCCATTAATAACAATTTTTACGTTAATATCCCTCAAATTAGCATTATTTTCCATCGCTTGATAATTCTCTTCGCTAATTTTCATGTACATCCCTTCAAACTCGCCCTCTTTCGCTACCACGTTCATGTCAAAAACTCAATTTCTAATCGACACAGTTTTATTCATATTTCCGAGGTCTTGCTGCAGAAATCCCATTAGCACCGTGAAAGTATTACCGCTGAACCCGTCGTCAACTTCATTATTATGAAAACCTCCAACAACAACTTCAAGTAAGCCTGCGTTCTCCCTTTTTCTCTTCGAAAACCCACATTATGTTAGAGAGTAAGATGTCGATAAAAAATAAATCCAACAAATCATTCTCTAGCAAGTTAATCTAAATAGGTTGTCCTAATAAGATCCTAATTTTTTTTACACTCCAAACTATATACCAACATTAACCTTATGTTTAGAGTAAGATGTCAATAAAATATGAATCCAACAAATCATTCTGTAGGAAGTTCCTCTAAATAGGTTGTCCTAATAAGATCCTAATTTTTATAAACTCCAAACTATATACCAACATTACCCTTATGTTAGAGAGTAAGATGTCGATAAAATATAAATGAATAAGTTACTTCGATATCTCATTAGCCTCATTATAGTAAAAAATCATTATGTCCCGTATCTAACTATGATATCTTATTAGCTTCCATCTCATCGATAATCCATCTTTTCTCATTGGTCAAATCTTTGTTTACGAATTCTGATTAAATCTTTTGTGAATCAAGTGAATAGTTGGTGATGAGAAGGGTGTGAGAAGAAGGTCTTTGAATAGCAAGGTGCTAGGATATTTTATTGTGGTATTTGAATTGATTTTTTGGTGTTAGAATGGTGGTGGCACTTTGATTTGCAGGTGGCATATATGCGGAATTTCTAGGTTTCGATTGTTGGCGGAGTGGGTTAGATTGTTTGTGTGTTGATTTGTAATTTTTCTGTCGATTTGATGGTAAAGAAGATCGACGTCAGAGAGATCTATATAGATGTTGATGATGATTAACCACCTATTTCTCATCTAGCTGGAACAGGATTAGATTTGGATTTAATTCTGAAATTAATTTTGTCCGATCATGCTGCGTTGCGCAACATATTATACAGTGATGCCCAACAAATAACCACCTCTTTTCCAATATCTCGTAGAAGCCCAACAGATAATACGGCGCACTCCAACATATAATTAAATATAGTCAGATAAATTATACTTTTACAGCGCAGCTCAACAAGTAATTAAACATAGTCCAACATGTAACTAAACGTATCCCGACAAATTATGTGGCGGTAGTTTTGTCATAAACGAACAAAAACATGGCTTAAACCCTAGGTAACAAATTTGTTAGGTTGTGCCCTGTTTATGTCAATTACTCTGTGTATTATTCACAATCATACACACACACACACACACACACACACACACATATATATATATATATATATATATATATATATATATATATATATGTGTGTGTATGTATGTATGTATATATAATTAATTACACATAGTCCAGCATGTAACTAAACGTATCCCGACAAATTATGCGGGAGCAGTTTTGTCATAAACTAACAAAAATTTGGCTTAAACCCTAGGTGACAAATTTGTTAGGTTGTGCCCTCTTTATGTCAATTACTCTGTATATTAATTCACAATCATATATATATAGATACTAGGTAAAACAGAATCAATCCTGACCACCACTTATGTTTAGCCAGATTAAATCCTGACCACCACTTATGTTTAGCCAGATTAAATCCTGGCCACCACTTATGAGCCAGATTTAATCATGGCCACCACTTATGCAGGTAAATCTGGACCGTAGAAACAACTCGGAAATATAATATATATATATATATATACATATATATTACTGTTAATAAATCAAACAATTTTTGAATATTTGACTTGAATTTGTTTATTTAAAAACAAATTCAAGTTAAATTTAATTTTTAATATAAAATCATTTTGTGCATTAACTATTCGTTTATATATTTAATTATATATTGATAGTTTATTTAACTACAAACTTTTTATTAAAATTTAAATATTAATTGAATAATGTTTATTCTTGAGGTAATTGCTTAAAAAGTTCAAAACATATTCTCTCATCCTTAACAAGTTTAAATTTTGAACAAATCGATAAGTTATATGTGTATTTCTGATGTGTTGTAAGTTTTATTTAATGGTTCACATACTTTTAAATGGTTTGTATGTATCTATCCATGAGTTACGTAATTAGACAAATCTTGAACAATCGATGGGTTATCTTTGAATATTTAATGAGTTATATATTTTTAATGAGTTGCATTTGTTATTTAATAGGTTGTGTTTATCTATCAACAAATTATATTTCTGTAACTTGAGTTTAAGTTTGAGTTTTAGTATAGTAAGTAATAATTATCCGACTAGAAGATACCAATTATATTTATAATATCATGTTTAAGGAAATGACTATCTAATTTACGTTATTATATGAGTTTATTGTTAAAAAAAAGCATAGTAAAAGTAACTAATTGTTAAAAATAACCTTTAATAATTACTTTTATAAAAATATGCCTAATAAAATAATTATTTATAAAAATATCTAATCTATCTTTTTATACCTTTACTACCCTTGAATATATTATTTTACTTTTAATACAATATTTATTTTTAATATTACACAAATAATATGGCATACCACCACTACTCACCACTACCACCAGCATGTAAAAAAAAATTTAAATACCACTACAACCACCACCACCAACACCAACACCTCCACCACCACATCTACAACCACCACCACCTACTACTAATTTCATCACACATGCGCGTGTCCGAGAATTTTATTTAAAATCTTCATAACTAATTTCTATAAAATCTAGAAAAACAAAAAATTTGCATTTTTTAACAAAGCAAATTAATATATACGTCTATGATTTTTTTTTTAATTTTCGCAAACATGAAATTCACTGCTCTAAACATAAAATTCACTGTCTAAACATAAAATTTACCGCTCGAACAGTGGATTTTTTTCACAAACATGAAATCAGTGTTCTAAACATGAATTTCATGTCTGTGAAAAAAATAAAAAAAATAAAAAATCATAGATGTAAATACCAATTTGTCTTTTTTCTAGAATTTATTATGACGATTCTTGAAAAAGAATTTTAGACGCGCGCATGTGATGAAATTAGTAGTAGGCAGTGGTAGTGGTGGTGGTGGTGGTGATGGTAGTGGTTGTGGTTGTGGTTGTGATGATGGTGGTGGTAGTAATAAGGTAGTTGTGGTTTGGTGGTGGTTGTGGGGGTGGTGGGGTAGTGGCGGTGGCGATGGGAAATTTTTATAAGGTAGTTAATTTAAATGATAAATAATAGAATAATTAAAAAAATTATATAAAGGTATCTAAATAATTTATTTATGAATGTTTTTAATAAATAAGTTTTTTAATGAATTTTTTTAATTGATGAGTCTTATTATATTTCTGGTTTGTTATTTTTCATTCGTTTAAATTTTATATTTTTCATAACTTATTGTAAGTTTTATAAGCAGATTCATTTTCGTTTCCTTTTTAACCAACATTATATATGCAGTTTAGCCTTCTTTTTTATGCTTCATTGCAGAGAATGAAAAGAAAGAATCAAGTATTGTTGTACATAGCCATAGGTGAAGTGAACTACAAAAACTGTGAGTTCCTCACGTAGTTCAACACTTTCCATTTAATACAAAATCGTGAGACCAAATCATCCCTGAGTCATTTGACTCTCCAATAAAATAAAATAAATCAAACTACTACTTTTAGCCATTTACAAATCAAATTTGGAATGCATTGAATGTTTCACATCTCTAAAAGCGGACTAGATCTCTTTCTGATTCGTCGAGAATGAACTGAGAGTTTACGGTGTTTTCCGCACTCACATATTCTACTCTAAATATATCATACTTAATATCAAGAGAAAGACCATCAACATAAGGCATAATTGCCTCTCTATGATCTGTTTTTAAAATATACGAGTAACAAAACTGCAATGATTTCCATACACAAATACCAACAATTCTCGAAGAGCTCTGTGATTTTAGACATACACCTGAATACGCACCATTCATCTTTAGGAATTCACTTTTAAATACAGCTAAAGCTGCATACGAAAGTTTATCAGTATCCCTGTTATCTGTACCACCAAAAAGTGTAACTGCATACATCGAGATTATGTCCCCGGTGAAGAATTTCGCGGCTGGGGTACCGGATCTTGATTGTCCGGAGTATGCATCAAAGAAAGAGTGATGTATTAAGATGGCCATGTTTGATACTTCACTTAACATTGAAAGCTACAAAGACAATAAGCACAACTTCACTTGATATCGTATATTTGCTATTCTTAAAATTCATAATACCTTAAGATAAAAGCTAGTTTGTAGTACGTATGCAATTATTCATATAATATTCTATCTATCTATATATCTAAAAACTTTCAAAAAAAAAAAATTATTCATAGAATATAATGTTGTTAATATTAGAAAGTTATTCAACTTACAAGAACGGTAGTTAATGAATGCTTCTGTTCATCAGATCTTTTTGTCCAAGATCCATACCAGATAATCTGCATAGAGTGCAAAGATTTAATATACTTGAATTAGAATCGATCATCATACTCATATTATGAATAAAACTAGTGAAAGGCTTACCATATTGCCATGAATACTTCTGAAAATAGAACTATGAACACAACCAATATTAGAAGTGCTCAACAAATGTTTTAAAGCCTCCACAAGATCATTAACAATTACTATTGTTGGCCTTAATATAAAGAAGCTTATATCCAAATTTTTGCTACTGAAAGGCACAAAACATGCCATTAATGTTATTTCCGTAGATAGTTATGAGATTATTCACGAAGATGAATTTGCTTGAAAATAATTGATATATGATTACTTATCTAATTCTTAATTTTCCTCTTTAATTTATATTTTTAAACTCTAATATTGACCATGATGTTTTTTCTTTGTTCCAATATTGACCATGATGTTGAATTCTTTGACCATAATATCAAAATGTTCAAAAATATGCAGCCAGCCAATCATGTCGGGCATATTCAGCCAAAAAAATATTAAAAAAGATTTGTTGGTAAATATAGTCGAAGATTAGTACGTTGTATGACGACGGCTTAGGTACCACAAAATTGTAAAGAACAAGGTTAGCTAGATGATTAGATCACTTGTTAGTTGTTAGTCATTACCAAAGGTTAATGTCCAATAAGTATATGTCACTTTACACCCTTGCCATAAAAGATATCATCTTTTTTAAAGAACAGTGAGTAATGGGAAATTTTCCATAACTCAAACTTCGAGTAATGAGAAGCTTCCCATTACTCTAAGTTTGAGTAATAGGAAACTTCTCATTACTCGAAGTTTGAGTTATGGGAAGGTTCCCATAACTCAAACGACTCTTTTTATGGGAAAGAAAAGCAAAAAACAAAATATATGTACCCTTTTATGGGGGAAAAATGATGGTTGGGGTAAGAGCGAATTAATTTTAACTTGAAGTGTTTCTTGGACAATAATCCTTAAAAAATGAGTTTACTTAAGTGTTTGGTCTTTTAGTGTTTAGGGTAAGGGTTAATAACCCAAACAGGCCAAAATCAATATTTTTGCCATTAAGAGTCCATTTTAAAAATTCTATTTAACTGGACTAATATACCCATCTATGTATATATGCGCGCGGTAATTAAAAAGTTGTTTTGAAAAATAGATTCTCTATTGTAAACACCAAAAGTCTTTTCATATTCAGACCTCATTAAAGTAACAACATTTATTATTTCCACACAGGTTGTTCATGAAACGGCCCAGAAATTCACAGCCTAATACAGACGTCCCACCCGGAGTCGACCACTTCCCAGCAACGACTTTACTCCAGCGACAAGAAAAGGTATGTAGCAAAACCCTAAATTAGCAGTCCTAGATGATTCATTTATAGGCTGGCGTGTATTTCTAAGCAATGGTATGGTGGGTGGGTTTTTGTAGAGTTCATTGCGCCACCGAACAATGAGACATCGATGAGGACGATTAGGGCGGTTCGAACTAGTTATAACACCACCCTTGGATGCCAAATAAAAAGTGATGACCACCTATTTGCTGGAAAATATTGTTGGCCCAGTGGGCGGCAGTCCTCCGGCAAAAAATATAGGTATATGTCCATTCCTTTTTTTGTAGCAGTGCGTAATGGTTTGGTTATGGGATTGGTTAATTTTTTAAGTACTGGCGTGATGGGTGTGATGGGTGTGATTGTGTAGAGACAAGTGCTCCTCAAGCCATTGTTACGTTAAAAAGCTAGGGCCAACCCACTACCAGAAAACAATGTGGATCTAATGGGCCGCTCAACCACATACTATGCACGACCCATTAATGTTGTTGATCCTACGAATAAACAAGGTACTAATCAGAACCTTTATGTAGGAAGACAAGCTGTAATAATTCATAAGTTACCAATTACTATAATAGTTAGCAATTTGTAGTAAAAGATTCATATTTGATAAAAGTATGAAGCATGATTAGGCATGGTCTATGAATATTATTATCAAATATTGCATCATTTCATTCATAAGAAGTCAATTCCTTTCATTCATAAGAAGTCAATTCCAAAACATTATTGTTTATAGGGTCCTACTTGATATTTTTGTTTATATAAAAGCATATAGACATCGTTGGGATCTGTTTTAAATGTTTTTTTGTGGCTTATTGGGTTGTGCAGAGATTACAGCTCTGTCATCTTCTCATGTGACTACAAAAGGTAATATGGATAACGTGTTATCTGGAGGTACTTATTTTATCTTGAAATAATTGGGAAGTGATTTGAAAATAGAAAAAATCCCGTTGATTTTATTCCCAACATTGGATAACGTGGTCTATGGAGAGATATATTCTTAGCCTAAAAAAACTGCGTTGTTGCATGATGATTTGGAACTTTGGATAGCTACTTAGAAAGGAGTATTCAGGGATTACTGTGAGGGGTACAGAAAAATTAGGAAGTATAAAACTATCAATGATTTTCGAAAATTGGGGGGGGGGGGCAAACAACTGCTTAAATCATTGGTCACGTAGCTGAAGAACAAAAAATAGATGTTTGATTTCCATTATTTTTTAAAGTAGGAATTTTCAAAACTATTAGAACCTGGACTGTTGCAGGCAAATCACGAAAAACAAAACAAGTTGTATGAGTAGCGGTGGATAGCATTAATAAGGCATCTAAAATTAACTGAAATATACCTCGATAAAAGTGTGGTTGTTATGCCGAGGGGATTGTCATTGAGGTTTTTTAACTTGCCATGGTAAGTCCCGTCATGTGACGGGAGGCGCATTAAGTACCAAGGATCATATTTCATGAACAAAATTAATCACTCAAGTTTTAGGCATGTAATGTGTAACAATGTGGTGTGAATGAGATAAAATCTGAATATATGTTTTAATAAAGAACACATACTATGATTAGAACCAACTGTTATACATATCAACTTTATTCAAACAAAGTTTGAAACTTCAAACCAAGTTTCCAGATTATTCAACAAAATAAGACTAGAATATTCAAAGACAATAGGCAAACAACTGCTTAAATCATTGGTCACGTAGCTGAAGAACAAAAAATAGATGTTTGATTTCCATTATTTTTTAAAGTAGGAATTTTCAAAACTATTAGAACCTGGACTGTTGCAGGCAAATCACGAAAAACAAAACAAGTTGTATGAGTAGCGGTGGATAGCATTAATAAGGCATCTAAAATTAACTGAAATATACCTCGATAAAAGTGTGGTTGTTATGCCGAGGGGATTGTCATTGAGGTTTTTTAACTTGCCATGGTAAGTCCCGTCATGTGACGGGAGGCGCATTAAGTACCAAGGATCATATTTCATGAACAAAATTAATCACTCAAGTTTTAGGCATGTAATGTGTAACAATGTGGTGTGAATGAGATAAAATCTGAATATATGTTTTAATAAAGAACACATACTATGATTAGAACCAACTGTTATACATATCAACTTTATTCAAACAAAGTTTGAAACTTCAAACCAAGTTTCCAGATTATTCAACAAAATAAGACTAGAATATTCAAAGACAATATGATACGCATCCAAATGGTAAACGATTACAACGTGACATGGAACCAATAAGAACAATTATAATGGAAATAACTAGTTGTATTTAATATTGTCACACTTTGCACGATTATGATACAGTACGAGTGGCATCCATTGCAGATTTTTTTCTTAGGCATAGAGTTCTCCTCTTAGATAAGAAGTGTTTCTTCTTGGTCCTGCCTGGTTGTTTTTTCACCATCGGGGAGTGAACAAAGAGAGATGCATCAAACTCATCCTCAAACTGAAACATAGACAACGCAAGTAATATGTTCCAGTACTCATCAACATACCCATAACATTCAGATGATGCATTGCGGGGCAATATGAGTTCAAGCATAGCAACAACATGTAAACATGGGAACCCTTTCACCTGCCACTTACTGCACGGACAAGGAGTACGATTCTCAATTCGACTACCTGCCACTTAATGCATAACAAACCACGGGCGACAAAATTATAACCTTACCTCATATCTAAAATCTGCTATAGGATATTGTGCATTTTGGCATTTGTTTGCAGTGAATGAATGCTCGTACATCTGCTCCATCAACAAAACTCTAATTGCATCAGTTAACTCTGTCACCAGAAGTTCTCTTGTTTCCCGCATCTGATTGTTGAATGACTCGGTCGTACTCGAGGTCATCTCCCCATACAATATTCCATGAAACTTCGTGTTAGCAAACTTCTCTTGCGATAGATTGTTCAGAAATAGACAAACCTTTTGGACCCGTTCGTAATAAATAGATCCTTAAAATATCTATTCGATCTAGATGGTCAACATCAAGTCTTTGAGAGTTGAGTTATTTTGGAACTTGGACTTAAGGTTCTCCTTGAGATGACACTGGCAAAATGCGCGTTTGCAATTCCTTTGTGAGTCTGAAACAAATATAAACTCGCGATAGTTGATAAGCGGGGAATAAACTTCAAGAAATGATACCAATTCTCACTATCTTCCAACCGTACAATAACAAATGCAATTGGGAAGAAACCTGCAAAGTGTAATGAAGAATATAAAAAACGATATGGGCTATTAGATAAAAAATGATGGGCTTCTAGTGTAATAGTGGTGGGTTGTTCCCACAGATACAGTTGGCTTAGCTGTTATTACTTACATATTCAGTACCACACCAACTAATTCACGAAAAATTATCATAAACCAGGTTTAGCACATAAACACACCTTGGTTGGCATCCTTGGTCGTAACAACTAACAATTGGCCTTTGTAATGGTTCTTCTAGAAAAGTGGCGTTAAGGAACAACAACAGACAACATGCAACGACTCTAGATAGGCACGCTCCAAATGCGAAATGACAGCACGAAAACCTCCTTGTTCTGGGTTCACATACAAGTTCAACCTCAGATGACAGATCAGTTGCCTTGAGCCTATCGCAATAGGCTTGAATCCGATTATATGATAATGCAATGTCTCCAAAAATTTCTTGTTATGTTTTGTATAATGCACTATAAGAAACCTTGTACGTGACATTAAACCCATACTCATACTTAAGCAACTTCATTATGTGTCGTGGTTTCATGTTCGTCCTACTGCGTTCTTGATAAAAATGATGTCCTTTACCATGTTAGCGGATAATCATCCTTTTTTGATCCCACAAGTGTGTAAATTATAAACGTCTTAAGGTATACCTTTTGATTTGCATTATCAACAGACGCGTACAAGTACCATTTGCAGCCATATTCTTTCATTCTCTTACAGTAGGTGCTACCCTTTCGGGATTGTTGTGCCCAAAATTAAACGGGTATCCGATTGGAAAAGAAAACTTGGACACCCCACACCTGAACTCCTTTAGCCCACCATGGAAGCATACCGAGATGATTTTATGATATTTGCCAATGTTGCACTTCTAAGTACCTTCTCCTTATGGTGGTAGTTAACCTCGGTTTCCTCCTCATTCTCGGAATCCTCAAACTGTGCAATCGGCCCAGTAGAGACCTTGCCACATATGAGTGTTTGTGTGTTAGTTGTTGAGTGATCAACGATCTATGGGACAACATTTTCAGCTAATATAATCTCCAAGTCACTCATAACACTACGATCAACTAACCAAACAAGGGTCCCAAAATTGCCTTCACTCACTAACTTGCAGCTCTGGTGTTCACCTACAGAATAGAAAAAATAAACGCGCTTAAGGCCAATATTCGTCCAAGTTTCAGCCACATACTTCACCACATCTGCCAATGAATCAAAGCACCACAAGATCTTGAGAGCTTTCTCGTCACGGTAACAGAAAACGCACATCGTATTTGAACTTATGGTAAAAAACTGTAAACAAAATCAAATGAGTTCAAATTAAAAGACAACTCATTAAAGCATATTCATGCTCATATATGTAAAACACACGACAAAAACTCATATTACAAAATGTATAACAGATTGTTACATTGCATATAGTTCAAACCAAGAGTAGGGGCATCTCATTAAAACATATTTATTCTAAAATGGAACATATAAACTTGAAAAAAAGTAGCACACTAACCCTGACAACCCTAAGGGACATCCCATCAAACCATATTTATACTTAAATTACCTAATAAACTTGTAAAACTATATTTGAACTTTGTAAAAGTATAGTATTCAGATTAGTTTGTTAAGATATGATAGGCTGGTTTAGGTTTTTATTAACTATCATCTTTTAAAATAATGCAACTGGGTATATTTGAACTTCTGTTCTTTAACTAAACCCTCTTTCAACTTTAAGAAATGGATTAATTTTTTAATATTAAGCCTTTCTGAAACTGAGTTTAGTAAAAATGGACTTGGTGAATTAGCTTTTTACATTGTTTGGTGTATATGGAAAGGAAGAAATGAGGCAATTTTTCGTGGGAATGTTCCTGATCCATTGAAAACTTTAGTTGAAGCTATAAAAGCCAATGATGAATTTAAATTGTCCAAAAGGATTAACTCTGAGGCTATCCAGGATAATAATGTTATTGTGAGGAATGTAGTTTCTCTACAAGCTAATACTTCACAAATTAATGCAACTCAGGTGCAAACCTTAAGAGAAGGCAATGATGGGAAATGGCTACCACCATTAACAGGATATTTTAAAGTTAATTGTGATGCTTCGTATAATTGTAAAACTAATCTAGCTTCTTATACTTGTCTTACCAGGGACTTTCAAGGGAAATCTGGTGTTAGATCTCTTAAATGAGATCTTGTCGACTGAATCTCCTTACAGGATCAAAGTGGAGTCTGATGGGACTTGGACGCCTTACATTGCTTCACCACCTGGGTCACTTGAGCCCGAACTCGAGCACAAACCCGAGCCCGAATTTGAGCCCAAACCCGAGCTCGAACTCCAGTTAAAACCCGAAGACTCCATTATCCCATCTGGCCAGGCTCAGATCTAGCTGCCTCGTTCAGAGGTAATTGGTAATTAATTGATATGTATGTTCCGTCTAGCATATATAGGGTGAAGAATTGCTATAATTACTAGAATCAATAGGCAGTATTTGGAGTATTTGAATTAATAGGTCAGGTGCATATCATGGACCTTAATATCCGGTTAGTCAACTTTTACATTCGGACTCACTTTAATGCTAATGTGTTTGCCACTTATTAGGATTAAAAGCTTGAAAATTGTAATGAGATTATGAGATAGTGAATTGATGGTGTGTCTATTAACAAATTTGATAATGGCATCAATGGTATTAGATTCTGAGTTTCAATTAACGAAATCAGTTTTTTAGATTGTGCAAATGTGAAACCTTAGACTTACTAGGTGCCTTCATCTCCATTTGTATTTGCTTCGTTTTATATACACATTAATATTAATTTTACTTGTGTTTTTTATGATATTTTGCAGGATTGCTGATGGAGATACGTTGACAATTTACTGACACGCAACTTAAATAATACTATATGCCTGTTATTTGTTGCACTTATATACATTGTATTAACTCGGTGATACCAATTTTTTTTTTTTTTTCATTGTAAACCTATATGAAAATATTAGAATTACACGAAATAAAACCAAGGACTAGCACCTCGCAAGGCCTAAAAAGACCACCAAAAACGTAACAAAATCATCTAAGTTTTGTATGATTCCCCAATCCATCCTCAAACAAATACAGAAAATAGAAAAGTACAAGAAAATGCCAAAGCTGAAACATATATTCCAAATGCCAAAAACCCCGACATCTAAGAGAGGCAACTCTGTTAACCCAGAAGATCAGTAAAGGGTGAAGTCAGACGCATATGGTGATATTTGTGTTGTTATGTTTTCGTTAAATTGCTTTGTCCAACTTTTAGGATCGTGTGGGTAAAACACCAAGATTCAGTCCCCCTTTGAGCACTCTCCCTCCTTCTCTACTGAGGGTGGAGAAGGCTGTTTTCAATGTGCGAAACACACCCTTGGACCTTGTTTCGAGTATGGTGATGCAGATGCACCATAACTCCGCTAAATCTCGCTTACTATCAACTAATAAGACTCCTCTTGACACAATGTGTTAATTTCCCGCAATCACCTAGTGTTTAAGGAGAGGGCTTCTTTTGTAGTCAGCAATTTTCAGTATTTACTCTCTCTTATAGCGTGTTCTCAAAGTGAATATATGGGGTCATGCCTGGCTTTCACTATTATACCGTTAGTGCCTAATTCTCAATCCAACAACTTTCCAGGTAGGAAACAGTCTTTCTATCAATCCAATGTGTTGCATATCATTGATAATGATAAAACACTAAATACAATGCCGTTAAAAGTTTCATTTAGCTATTGCCATGTGTCATACCGATAGATGACAACACTTATAACACACTTCAAATACGGAAAAAAAAACTATCATTGTCACAAAATCGAGATTAAAATATTATTTAACGGTATCAGAAAATGGAAATATACGGGATTATAACTAATCACTCTTCACAAACTGTCAAATTGCTAAAAAAATCTCGTGCTCAATATCTATGGAGACTACAACTAAGAGTGTCCATTGATTTTAGCTTCATGAGATTCTCAACACAACCCAGATTGTCTCAAGATTTCCGTTGAAGAAATGGCTACAAAGGCTCGAAGCTATAACAACAAAGTTTGCAATTTGTTCACATACATGACCGCAATTCTTGATCTAAAAGTGGAGCTTGTCCCAGAGAATCTAAACGTGGAAAGCTATCTCAGAGAAGCCACGAATCATTTCATGAGAAATCATGCAGCCATACCTTTTCCGTGTAGTTCATACACTTAAGACAAGGTTGATGTGGAGATAATATTTCGTTTTCCGAGGAGATTACAAGATATCCACGCTTATCTGTACTGGAGCGGGATATTTTGGCAGTTCAAGCAAATTCGGTTTCACTGGAAGATTTTTTTACCAGAAAGGCAGTGAGATTGATAGGCAAAGGATATATATGCCTCATCATAGTACACAAGCTGTTGTGTATATATAGTCGTGGATGCAATTTGGTGTTAAGTTCAAGTATAAAGACAGAAGTTGATTGTGATCGCGGCAGCAGAGAATAACTTATAACGTGGATAAATAACAATTTTATTTTTTTGGGTATAAATCTTTGTTCTTTAGGACTTAAGATGCAAAAGAAATATGTATATGTTTCGATTTGGTATGTCGTCGTTTTTAGTGATTTATGTATAGGACGAAAATTGTAGAAAGATACTAAGTTACTAACTGTAAACTTTCATGTAATTTCTCTACTTAAATTAGTAGAACAAGAGGTGTATATGATTGAGATTTTAATAAGTTCTATTTTAAGTTTTTTAAAATGTCCAGGAAAATATCTTGGTGCTTGTTTTCAAGATAGAAACACAGTCGACCAAAATTTAGGACTCTGAAATCTTCTATAAAGTTTTGATTCAAAAAACTTGAAGGTTTTGTCTTTGATATAATTTTATCGGATTTTTTTTTGTCAACTTTTTTTTCTTTTTACATACATCTGAGATTGAATAAAGACTGGTAAGTTCAAACCATTTTGCGATATACTCTCCCATTCAGCAATTTAATTATCGAAGATCAACATGTCAGCCGGACCATAATGAAGAGCACAGCTCATTGCCAAGCTTTCAATCTTCTGGCTATTCAATTTCAGTAGCAGCATTGAACACCAATAATCCTTTTACACCTAAGCCTTGATCGAGTGGGTGATAAGATACAAGACTTACCAATCAAGTAAGACAGCTGGAAGTGAAAATGACAGCTCATATAACTAACTACTTGTAACAAGAAGTTGTTAGCATCTTCTATAGAATCAAACTATTGTATATATATATGATTCACACATTGTAAACATAAGCAATTGAATAATAACAAACTCTTCTCTCTATATTCTCTCTTCTCTATTTTATTATGGTATCAGAGCTATCATGAAGAAACAAGCTTCTTCATCGCCATTAATGGCGGAATTCATGAAGCTTTGCTATTCTTCGAGCTAAACATCGATCCTTTATTCCGCATTTCTCAAATCATTTCTCTTCTCTTTTCTTATCTTCTCTTCTGTCTTGTTTAAATCAAACATGACTTCTTCGTCAACATCAACACCACACATTTCATCCAGCGCGGAAATACCAGCTGGATTACTCTTACTTCGTCAAATTGGTCATCTCTTGTCCAAATTAAGCTTGATTCGACTAACTATGTGTTGTGGAAAGCTCAACTTAAAGCTGCGTTAGAAGCTCATGGCTACTTAGATCATGTCGCTCAATCAACTTCTCCACCTTCATCAACCGATTCTTCATATTCTACGTGGCTAATTGAAGATCATCAACTGAAGGTTTCACTTCTATCTTCCATGATACCTTCGATCTTCTCACAGGTAGTTCGATCTCAAACTGCTCATGATGTTTGGGTAAAACTTGAAGAATTGTTCGTAAATCAGTGTAGAACACATGTTCATCAACTCAAAATGAAACTATGTAACCTTAAGAAAGGGGAGAAATCAATGACTGAGTATCTAGCTAACATACAAGATATTTGCGATGGCTTAGACACAGCTGCTTCATCATTACCACTGGAAGATGTGATTATGTATACACTCAAAGGATTACCAGCTGAATATAATCAATTCAAGTCCAGTATAAGAATTACGAATGCTCAATCTTCAACACTTAGCTTTCACTCACTTGGAAGTTTACTTGTATCTGAAGAACTCCATATGAAAATGGCTGAATCAACTGATAATTCTCACCAACACACTGCATTATTCTCTTCCTCCTCTCCAAATTCTGCAGCAAATGTTGGAAGAGGTCGTGGTCCCTCAAATCGTGGTAGAGGATATGCTAATCGAGGTAGAGGAAGACAGTTTTCAAATCAAAATTCCTCTATACTTGGAGCTCCTTCATCTCAAAGCTATGGTATGAACTCTAATGCTCCTACTTGTCAGATTTGCACTAGAATTGGACATAGTGCACTTGATTGTTGGTATAGGGCTGATATGGTGAATTATCCTTCACCAAGAGCTCAAAACCGTGTTGTTTTAGCTGCTCATTCAAACAATAACCATCCACATAATGCTACTTCAGCACCTTATAATCAAAATACAACTTATGATCCTGAAACATGGTATTTGGATAGTGGTGCAAACAGCCATGTAACTAATGATCCTAATCTTCTTCAACAATCTCAGTCTTACAATGGATCAAGTTCTGTTTCAGTAGGCAATGGTCAAGCACTTGAAATTGCGAACATTGGCCATAGTAAGCTCCTAACTCCTTACTCAGCTTTCTCATTAAAATCTATTCTTCATGTCCCATCTATATCTTCAAATCTACTGTCTATCTCAAAGTTTACAGCTGATAACAATTGTGTGATTACTTTCTCCTCACATTCAGTCTCAATTTATGATGCTATATCTCATAAACTGCTATTTCAGGGCCCTTGTAAGGATGGGTTATATCCTTTAACATCAGGTGAAATATCATCTTCTATGCAAGCTCATAATTGCATAAATAAGTCTCTGAAGTGTTTGTCTTCAAAAGCGACCTCATCCTCAGCTGAGTTGTGGCATTTACGACTAGGACATCCATCTTCACAAGCTTTAGTTCCATTACCTTGTACTTTAAATACTAGACTAGATCATTTTGGAATAAAATGTAATTCGTGTGCTGTATCAAAAGCGCATAAACTACCATTTACTCTCTCTACATCTAAATCATTGAAACCTTTTGATATTATTCACACTGATGTTTGGGGACCAGCACACACAGCCTCTTGCTCTTCTTTTACATATTATATGCTATTTGTAGATGATTATAGCAGGTTCAGCTGGGTCTATCCATTGAGATACAAGTCAGAAGTACATGAAGTGTTTAAATCCTTTTCTACACTTATTCAAAATCAATTTCAAACTACTATCAAGTGTTTAAGATCAGATAATGGAGGAGAGTATACAAGTAATGCCTTCAAACTTTATCTACAATCCTTGGGGATAATCCATCAAACTTCTTGCCCTCACAATCCTGAGCAAAATGGTGTGTCTGAGCGCAAACATAGACACTTAATAGAGACTACACTATCTATGCTTACTCATGCATCTCTACCTATGAAGTATTGGTGTGAAGCTCTCTCTGCAGCTGTATATTTGATCAACATTTTACCAAGTCCTTCACTAAACAATCTTTGTCCATATGAAACTTTGTTTCAGATTAAGCCTACTTATAATCATCTACGTGTTCTTGGGTGTTTATGCTATCCATGGATTAAGCCATATAACACACACAAGTTTACTCCTACCTCTGAGAGGTGTGTGTTCTTGGGATATTGTTCTTATTCTAAAGGATACAAATGTCAATCTCTTAGCTCATCAAAACTATACATCTCAAGACATGTAAGGTTTGATGAGTCAAACTTCCCTTTTGCTACAAATACAACCTTAACTTCTAATACAGTTCCAAGCTCATCAAATTTTGTGGATTTGTTTCCCTCTATAAATCTTTCATCAATTTCACATCCATTTGATCCCCTACCAAATCACAGTCATACTCCAAATGATTCTCAGAACACTACTCCTATGTCTTCTCCTCATTCATCTTCAAGCCTAATAACTCAACCACCAGCCCCACCTCAGCCTCCCAAACATCACATGGTCACAAGAAAACAAACAGGTTCTCTCAAACCTTCTTACAAATGTCAAATGCTTACTCAAAATCCACCTCTCATTGAACCTGTGTCCTTCAAAGAAGCATCTCAATCTCAACATTGGTTGGATGCAATGAAGGAAGAATATGATGCCTTGATTAGTCAAAATACTTGGACTCTTGTTCCAGCCCCAATTGGTAGAACACCAATTACTTGTAAATGGATATACAAAATTAAAAGAAATGCAAATGGCTCTATTGCTAGGTACAAAGCTCGGCTTGTTGCTCGTGGATTTCTACAAGCCTATGGTTTAGACTATACTGAAACATTTAGTCCCGTGGTTAAACACCAAACCATTCGTATAATCCTTGCCTTAGCTGCTTCAAACAAGTGGGAAATCAGACAACTTGATGTCTCTAATGCATTTTTACATGGTCAACTTGATGAGGAAGTATATATGGCTCAACCTTCTGGATTTATTAGTGCTGAACAACCATCATATGTATGCAAGTTGAATAGGTCTTTATATGGCCTCAAACAAGCACCAAGAGCCTGGTATTCTCTACTCTATTCTTTTCTAATTGATCATGGATTTATTTCTAGCTCAGCAGACTCTTCAATGTTTGTTAAGGGTTCTTACTCTACTTTAACTATTATCCTAGTATATGTTGATGATATATTGGTAACTGGTGCAAATAGTGAATCTATCCTAGTAATTATTCAAGCTTTAAAAAGAAGATTTCAAATGAAGGATTTAGGGATGCTTTCCTACTTTCTTGGGCTTGAAATTACTTCTCATGGTGAAGACTTAGTCGTTTCTCAGGCTAATTATGCTTTGACAATTCTAAAAAGGGCAGGTCTAAGTGAATGTAAAGCATCTACTACTCCTACTCTAAGCAAATATATGATTTCTACAAATTATAGCACACAATTATTTGAAGATCCATTCTTATTTAGAAGTTTAACTGGAGCTTTGCAATATCTTACTATTACAAGACCTGACATTGCCTTTTCTGTGAATCAAATATGTCAATCTATGCATAAACCTACCAATGGAGATTATGAAGCCTTAAAGAAACTACTAAGATACATTAAAGGAACTATTCACTATAGTCTTCATTTCAAACCTTCTACTCCAACTCTTCATGCCTTCTCAGATTCAGACTGGGCTAGCAATGCCTTAGATAGGCGCTCCACAACCGGATATTGCATCTTCTTAGGCAAGAATTTGGTATCTTGGGGGTCAAAACGTCAAACAACGGTCTCAAGATCATCCACTGAAGCCGAATACAGAGCTTTAGCTCATGTATCAGCAGAGATAAAATGGTTTACTTTCTTGCTTAAGAGTCTTCATATAGATATTGTCACTCCCACTCTTGCGTGTGATAATATGTCTGCTTTAGCTTTAGCAAATAATCCTGTGTTTCATACACGTACAAGACACATAGATGTCGACTTTCATTTTGTTCGCGAGCAAGTCAAGTCCAAGCTTCTGCACTTGCACCATGTCCCTTCTTCAGAACAAATTGCTGACATCTTCACTAAAGGTCTTGGAGTTTCTGTCTTTACCTCGTTGCTTCACAAGCTTCCCATGCTAAACATGCTTAGCTTGAGGGGGGATGATAAGATACAAGACTTACCAATCAAGTAAGACAGCTGGAAGTGAAGATGACAGCTCATATAACTAACTACTTGTAACAAGAAGTTGTTAGCATCTTCTATAGAATCAAACTATTGTATATATATATGATTCACACATTGTAAACATAAGCAATTGAATAATAACAAACTCTTCTCTCTATATTCTCTCTTCTCTATTTTATTAGTGGGATCCTCAATTTTGGTGAAGGATTGTAGACAAGTGAGTAAAAACTCGTGAATGTATCTCACACACATTGCATCATTCCCACTCTTTGACAAATGCTATAAAACAGTCTCTATAGTAAAAAAAAATTCACTCTGATCATTCAACTTTTGGCTTAATCGAACAAGCTCCTTCAAAGTCTTTCCACATTTTGATTGCTGGGGAGCAAAATGTTGAGTCGAGGAGCAAGTATTAGCAGGTGACACTCACTGGGTATCAAGTTCGTATTCTGAGTATAGCCAAACCCGTATATGCAGATTTGCAAATCCAATTCTTTTATTGAATTGTTCCTTTGCTAGGTTGATGTTGGTAAAATTTAACAATGTCAATAATAAAATAAAAATTAATTTCATATTAAAATATTTTAAAACATGTAATACTCCAACTCTTACCATAAAATAGAAAGTTGAAATTTAAAAGTATCCTAAAACCATAATATTACAACTATTACGAAAAACATTCAAAAATAATATAGATACGAATACACAAAAATGTACAGTGTCGAAAAAGATATTTTGAAAGTGCAGATATCTCTAATCTCTATGTAAAAAACGATTTGATTAACCATAGAGAAGAGAATATATAATTTTACTAAATTTTTTAGTTCTCTGTTCTCTCTAAAATAGTTTTTTATATTCTGTAGAAATATAAACGATAAAGTCACTATTTATAAGAAAAATGGCAAGACAAAAAACGTCACATTTAAAAGATAGTGATTGGTGTCGCCTAGGGTGTGATAAAATAAAATAAAATATAAGTCAGAAAACAACGCACTCTCACCCTAGACAGGCACAATACTGCAAGTATTACAGGACGAATGCAAGTTTTAATGATAAGTTGAGTTCGTTCTCAGGGACTTAGGTGTCGTTTGTTTTTTTAAGTAATAAGTGCTGAATGCTGAATGAACAACTGAATAGAACTTATTCTGTTAAGAGGCAATGTCTGAATGGTTCAGACTTAGTTTGAAATCTTAATGAAACAGACCAATTAAGAGGCATTCAGATCTGAATTGGCTAGGAAAAACAAACAGTCTGATTGATCCAGTGTCTTAATAAATCAGATTAAGATCTCATTAAGTGCAAACAAACACCCTCTTAGTGTGTTAATTGAACGGGTAGAAATAACGAGTAAGAAGTAATTAATTAAAAGACAGGAAAATAAAGAGATAATAATTCGAAATAATTAAATTAAACTAAGGAAAATAAAGACAGTAAATTAAATACGAAGAAATATGAGATGAGAAGTATAGCTTAGGTTTTGCTCGTATGCACTAATCCTTCTAATTCTTTCTATCAAATCTAGTTAATAAGGGAGATAATTAGCTCTTAGATATTTAGTCAGGATTCTAAATTCCCATACCTTAGACCTTGAGAGCGACTAAGGGGGCTACGGATACACCATGAGGCTGGTTCAAATAGGGTTTACAAGCGCTACCAAGGCCCTAAGCAATCAATTTCCATACATGGTGATAATGATTAAATTATACCCTAATGACTATCTAGTTAGAATTAGTGTTGTCAGGACCAATATCGACACTAGACGTTATGTGGTGTTTCAATAATTAGACACCCAACTAAGGTGATCATCTAACTACTATTAAGGTAATCCTAAATGTTGCGCACCGCAAGAAAAACAGTCATTAAATCAAAACACATAAACAAATATAAAGATAAGCAGCTAATATCAGATTAAAACATGTAATTACCAAAGAAACTTAGATAGAAAGAAAATAGAATGTATAGATTATACATGATGCAAAACCCAAGCTATGGGAAGTTTAGTTCATACCTGAAGGAAATAAACTAAAGGAAATAATAAAAGACATCATCTTACTCTCTACAATAACTTTGAAGAATAAAACCTTAAGTACTAATTACTATGAGGCAAGGATGATTTACAAGTGATATAAAGGTGTATTTATTCGTTTTCTTGAAGGAGAAGGTAAGTAGTGGACTCCAAGCCCAACTCAAATTCGTAACCCTAAAACATGAAATCAGGCCCGTTTTTGTTTTGCTCCTAGCAGTTTCAATACTCATCGTTTTGATGCGTATGAATAGTCAAAATTCATCGGCTCGGAAAGATCTTCAACTTTGCTCTTGACTGTTTCTCGAAATTCCACACCGATTTTGAGATATAAGCTGATTTGTGGTCGTGGGTGCAGAAATTCAGGATTAAGGCAACTTTTCCTTTTCCATGTTTTTAGCTTATACTTCCTTATCTCCAATTACCATGTTTATTTCTTTCCATGTCTCTTAGTCTTTGACTTGGACTCTAATTAATCTCCATAATTATCTTTAAAGCTTCACACTAAATAAATAATTAAACCCAATATGCTCTAAAAATATTATTTTACTAAATCAAGACTCAAAATAAGAAAGTGCACTATTTCTCAAGAAAAACGATTAGAAAGACTTCTAAATCACTAAAAATGATGTCTCATCTTAACATAAATCTATCACAAATGAGGAGACATCAAGACCCCCAACTCAAAGTTGTATCGTCCCGATACAATAAAGATAAAAACAAAGGGAAGTCTATAAATACACACCTAGGTAATTTTAACACAATGGGAAGAACATAGCAAAATATATAGAATAGACATAAAGCAAATACTCAGAAAATTTCATGCAGTAATATTCATAAACTACATACCTGTACACTTCTCATATCAATAGTGGGTCTCAAATCATCCAAAAGATTCAACATTTCATTATCTACAATTGGGTCATTCACGTGAATTACTACTTTTCCCCCGTGTTTCGTCTAAACCTCATACGATGACCAAAACCCCCATTTAAAAAGATGCCCCTAACCTCGTCAATATGATATTTTTTCGATTATTGAAACAATGATTACACGGACAAAATATTTTACCGACTAGGTCCATGTGTTTTTTCGTAAAATTAATAAAATCTATTATACCCGACATATGTTCCCTTGTAACGAAATCTTTTCATCTAATCTAACTCTTATCCATAACCGGACCCATTATCTAAATTAAGTTAAACATTTTACTATAATTATAACCAAATAAAAATAATTAAACAAATTTATAAAAATTACAATTATATCTCAAAAAATACATTATAACACTTAAAATACACTCAATACTACACATAGCATTCATATAGTCAAAATATACTACAACGATCACATATTTTAAACAAAAAAAAAATTAAAATTTAGGAAATACCTAAATTTTAGAGAATTCGATGGATATTTTTTTATTGAAAGTAGGACCCACAAGTGTACGATGTAGTGGAGAAGTTTCTTTATTAATGAGTCGGTCAATATATTGCGTATTAGAAAAATTAGGAGTATTAAAGTGGGTTTTTAATTTTTTTTTGGGATAAAAGTGTGCATTAATGGTGTTCAGCCAGTTGGAGCCATTATATTCGGTATTTTTTAGCGAAAACATTTGTCTTCGTGAAAAACCTGCCATGTCCTCACGAAAGACACTAATACGTGACGACATACGAGTACTCGCGGAAAAGTACAGTGTCTTCGATACAGACTTATTTATCTTTTTATTACTTTTTCATACCCGAAAAATAAACAACGTATAGGTGTGGACATTTGTCCTCACCAAAGACTGTCCTCACGAAAGAGCACGTCTTTAGCGACAACATCAATATCATTGCGAAAACTCTTCTTGCGAGAAATCGCGTGCGTAGTTGTGTAAGCAAACTTATTTAACGACACTAAATTCGTAATAAAAATTCTATTGACAAAGTACAATGAAATTGTTGATTTAACCAGAACTATTCGTTCAAATTAAACCCACACGAAAACTGCATTGAAACCTTAAGCTTTAATCCAAACCTGAAAGAGAAGATCTTCAAACTGAAACCAGTACCATAATAAAAATCAAAACCAGTAAAAAGAAAATTCTAAATTCTGATTTAGTCCTTAGATTCTTTTCATATAAAAACAACACAGATTCTTGAATGTTCTAACTTTTAGCTAGAACCAAAAGTTTTATAAACATAATTTACATGCAATATCTTTTAGATCGGTCCCGCCATTAGTGGGATCGTGTTTCATGCATTATCGACAGGTAGTGGCTTTAAGAGATACAGTAGCATTGCAGAAGCCAATTATAAAAGTAATTGTTCCCTGGGGAGCTATGTAGGTCAAGATTATTATATGGTGTCACTCAGTCAATCTTGTATATTCAAACTACCACACAATTGCCTTTTTATAATATCGAATCTAAGAAATTCAATTTCTCTCTTTTCCTTGATTTTAGCATGTTTTATAAAAACAATTAATGTAGTTAAAAAGAATAATTAAAGTAACCTATATTTCCTCATGAGCATGCGCATTACCTTTCATTCTTGGTAGCTAGTTCCTGTTTCTTTCTATATAGGTGCAAACGTGCTCATTAAAGATCCTCCAGTTTAGATTTAATTAATTTGGTGTTATCACTCAAGTTGAGATAGGAATTTGTTTATGAATTTGTGCTAGAAGCCTAGACCATCAGGTGTAATTTTACAATTTTGTAACAATTTAAGAATTTCTGTGAAGTTTATTTCAAATTACTACGGTTTAACAGAAAAGTAACTCATAAGAATATTAGGATATCATGTACTGAAATCACTTTGTGTACATAGGAACGATTAAATGGTGAAGAGCAACTTTTTAAAATTTTCACATGCTAATGCATTTTGTAATTTGAGATCATTAATCTTTAGCATTTTTGAATTAGTAGCAACAGTTTTTTTGCAGCCTCTTAAACTCAAGTTTGAGATCAAATTTTATTTGAGTTAAAATAGAGCAATGTTGAATATCACCCTAAATCGCACATCACTTTTTTATCGTTTTTTAGGTGGATTTTAAATTGACCAATCATATAATTTCTTTTTCCTGATTTATCATTTTCATTCTCTTTTATAATTGGTTCACATAGAAGACGATAAAAGAGTAATATGATTTGAGGTGATATCTTATTAAAATAACATATCAAAATCATAAAAAAAACTACAAGATTGCTCAATAATAATTTTTAATTTTATCTCAAAATTACAAAATGCATCAGCAAGAGTTTAAGAGGTTGCAAAAGATATGTTGCTACTGATTCTCACAGGACTTTTGCCCTTATATGCACGAGCCAAGAATTTTTGTTAGAGGAGTCAAGAAGGTTAGAGGATAACATGTCCGAATTTTTTTTTCGAGCTTATTTGCACTATAGTTCTATATATTATGCAAAAATTGCAAAATATATGTGCAAAATTGCACTATAGATCCTGTAGATCCTTGTATTAATTATTTTAATTAATCACCCTATAAATTCCTTTTTTATACGAGTACTTTTTTTCAGGGCTCCATGGCTCTCTCTCTCAAATGCACTTGGTTCCGCCACTTTTTGTATGACAGCTTGAACAATTTTTAAGCGTGATTGGATGTATGCAGTGTTAGGAGCGATGATAAGTGTTGCAGTGTGATGAGTCATGTAGTTTTTGTTTGCGTGATTTTGGTATTGTAATTGTTAGTGTAATATAACTAAAAGATGCTCCCAACTAATCGCAATAACTTTCCATAAAAGGTTCCTCAAGAAATAGGAAAGTTGTCATTTATATATGTACCTAAGGGGGATTTTCGAAAATAAGACATCTATCCAGATCCTGGGGCAAAGTCCCCCTTCCCTCCCGAACATAATCTGTATGCCTTAAACGCTCCATGAACTAGAACTTAACTTAATTTTTTTTTTCAGACCAATGTCCAAACCCCACTACTTTTTCTAACTTCCCCTGCCAGAATTTAATCCTTGAAAATAATCCTGGATCCGTGCCCCTGTCGAGATCCTTATAAGGTTCTTAACACCTTACTATGGTAAAAGTTTCAACAAGAGAAGGTAAAAAATTAGCTTACATAGGGCAATGCAGAGGATTACAAGTGCTGACAAAAGGAAAAACATTTTCCACAGATGAAAAATCTTTTCATGGGGTATCCTTGATGAAACCAACGGACCTTTTCAGAATGACCCCCTAAAACAGGATTTGTGCTTGCCATTTTGAATATTTACATGTGCCGCTTCTGCTCAATCATGTGAAAGTTGTTGATATAGTCCCATGATCATGTGAACGATTGGACTTTTCGTGAGCTAAAGTTCTTGTAGGATTGTGATCTAACTAAACAAGTTGGTGGTAAGATTATTTTTACTGTGAGAGAGATAACTTATTAGTAATCGGGTGGATTCAGGGCTGGTCATGAGCCTAGGCCTAGGAAACAGCTGCCCCAATCCCCTAAAAATTTGGTATTTTTAAAAGTCCATGTGTATATATAGTTATATATTTGGATTCAGTAACATAACATAAATCATAAGTTAGCCTATTAGTAAAATGATATATTCTCTTATAAGAGATTCAAGGTTTGAATCTCAATCCGAAATAAATTTTTTATAAAAATGTTTCTCGATTTTTTTTAATAATTATTTTTAATGTATATATATAGGGGCCCCTATTAGTAATTTCGTTTTAGGTCCCAAATATGTCGAGACCGGTCCTGGGTGGATTTTTTCTCTAGGAAGGGAAAGGGTCGTGGAAGTTAAAAAAATCACTGGTTCGTGATAACTTTTGCAATTTTTTTATTAGGCTAATTTGTAGTTAGGGTAGAGATAAAGTGGAGTCTATTTTTACTAAAGGTTTTCGCTAAATTTATTTTCAAACCAAATACTCACTATGTGTCCTAGGACCCCGAGTGTCCGTCCCAACCCCCACGGTTCACCTATGTTAGTAAAGCACTCTACAGTAGGAGACTATGGTTGTCGTCGTCAGTGACACTACTTATCGTCGCAGATGATAATATTTTCTTATCCCCACCGACATGTCGTCGCCTATATTTTGTCACCAATAAATCGTCGTTTAGAGACATCCATCCGCGGCAAAATTTGAAGAGTCATTGGTGTCTCCCTTTTTGTTCTAATTATATGCCCTTAGGAGACATCGTTTTAGGTGATTAATAGACTTATTTGATAGACTTTTAAGCTTATTTAGTTACATTGCACTTTCTCCCTCTTGGAATTGTAGTGTTTGTGTTTTAGAGCTTTTGTGCGTTAATTTGTTTGTTTTTAGTGTAAATTTATTAGGTCCATGGATGCTATGGATCACCAAGACAAGGAGGAGAAGTGAGAATTAAAGTCTTAGATCGAGCGGAGGTGTCAAAGGCAAGAAAACATTTCCAGAAGAGTTGACTAAAGAGGTGAAAATATGGAAGGTTGTTACTAAATACTGATTTCGAGCCAATTAACCACTGATTCAGCCTTGGAGCCCTGAAATAAGGAAGCTGCGTTTTTGAGTTAGGAAGATTTTGGGAATGGAATTAGGTAATTTGGAGTTGAGACGCAAAAGTTACGGCCATTTTACTGTACATCATTTACAATATTTCTAATTTGGACTAGGGCTTTTATTCACTTAACCTATTCTTTTAAGTAAAAAGCCCAATCCGAATTCTCCACTATAAATAGACTTTTTAGACTTCATTTTTTGGACACACTTCAGTATACGCTTCATTAATTTTACAAGAGAAAGTCAGAGGAAAAAGGAAAGAAGGAAGCTAGAGATGGAGAAAGTCATTTCTTCTAACAACAGCCAATTCCAACTCTTAAATTAGGTTCTTCACTTTATTTCTGTAATTGATAATGAATGTTTTTTATTATATTTAAGTAACTTCTAGTTTTAAGATGAACTAATTTCCTTAGTGCTTGAGAATCGCAATAAGGGGTTGAACCCTAGTTAATTTAATTATGAATTTGGGATTTCTATAATTTAATTGTAGTTGAGTATTTTATATTGGATATTACTTTATTCTTCATTACTATTTCTTTTCGGTATAACTAGAAATAGGTATTTGTAATTGGGCTATTCACTTTATTGGCAAAAGTTATCATCCGACAAGGGGGTTCGATTACAACTTAGGTAATACCCATTTAATGTCCGTTATTGATCGACATACTTAACTAACTACATAGCCAAAGAGGTAAATACTTCACATCAGAGAGAAGGACATATTCGCCGCGTAGGGGTTTATAGTACTTTAGGATAGCTCCTAGGTCCACCCGACAGGGGGCTAGGAGATATTAGAACCCCAACTAATATATTAATACCGATTCCACCCTTAAACAGAGACATAAATTACATTGATTATGTGGATCCCTTGGGAGACTTAAGTACACCTTTCAACCTTGCGTCTACTACTATTTGTTTACTTGCAAAACTTAATTTATGTTAATCAATTTAATACTTTATTTTCTTGCGTCTTTAGTTTTAAGCACAAAACCAAACAAACATTTCCATCATTTATTTTCCAGTCTTAACAATTATCTTCACTTATTTGAATAACATCATAAGTCATATCCATCAGTCCCTGAGATCGAAAGCCCATTTATCGGATTATTACTTGGACGACCTGTACAATTGCGGTTTGTGTCCCTCCTTTTAGAGGTGTGTTTTACCACACACCAGGTGACACCAATCATCGTCTTTGCACATGTGAAAATAACGACGACACGCATCGTCGCGGATCATAACATCACTGTCGAAAAAAACCTTTCATCGCCAGAGTACAAGTCACACACGACAAATGAATACGTTATATGTTATTTGTGACTACAAAGTTTCTTGTTACCTCAGCCAGGCAATCAGGCGGTCTGGTCCGTTCCAGACCTGTTCTTAGCGTTTCCAATCCCTATTGTACCGTAGTGGTCATCCGGTTCCGTTGTTAAAGGTCCGGACCAGTCCGGTTTTTATTGTTTTAATGTGGATAAACGAACCAGATCCGGTCCGTTCATACCGATTTTAATCCGGTTCTCACTGAGTTTTTTTTAAAAAACAATTTTTTTTAAAACAGTTTTTTTTTATGGAATAGAATTTGGGAAAAATTTCACAAAAGAGAATTTTTTATAAACTTTTTTTCTTCAAAATTTGTACTATAGTATCAAATTGGATACATGGTTGATAAATTATTAAATGTCGATAGTGAATAGTGATATACTTCAATCTTATAAATCAAAATTACACAACTTATTACACTTACCGATGGAATAAATTACAAATGAAAAATAAATAATTTATTACAGCTAATGAATAAATTATTACAATCACATTTCACTAAAAAATTATTGAATCAGTATAAATTTAATAGAGGGGTGGAGGGGTGACCGTACCCATAGAATTTAGGCTGCCTACATACCTCTCTATAGGTAGCGTGAAATGCATACCAATAAAGCATCAAGCCACCACGTAGTTCTTTGAAACCCCTTGGTAAAAGTATTAATACGTTTTTTCAAAAAATAACTTGGAAGAGTTGAGTGTACAAGAAAGTGCACACCATTCATCTTCATCGGGTTGGTATGATGTTGAAGGAGTTAACACAACACTTGAACTTGAAAGGTTAAATGATAGGCCCTCTTCGTCGGATAAAGTATGTAACTGGTCTTGTGTTCGAACATCTGCTTTTAGCCAGTCTTGTAATTGTACCACCCGTTCTAACGTCGTCCCAATCATACTCATATGTTGATCGAATTGTTTTTTACCTTCGTTGAAAGCGGATTCGGGTGGAACTAACGTAGCCGGAATGATGAGCAAGTCATGTACCACGTGTGACAAAATGGGCCCGCTAGCATACTTTATCCAATAGCCAATAATATCATAATCTTCGACGTGAGTTTCATGACCTGATTTAAAATAGTAGTCAAGATCATTCCAATTGCGTTGGTTATAGCGGGGGAGTTGCTGCGTTGTCATCGTCTACCATTTAACCAACTCTCAATCTTACAACACCTGCATGTACAACTTTGGGGGGACGCGGGGGTCTACCGTTGCGGCACAATCTTTCCACGTATGACTTATACAATTCATACATTATAATAATAACTCTATCCATGTATTCATCGGTGACAGTCTCAGGGTGAGCTAAGCAACTATGTAGTGCTAAGATAAATTTTCTAGTATACTTCAATTTATAGCGTAGATCTAGAACACAACATATGGCAAACACAATGGGGAAGAGGTCATAGTATTTCAAGATTTTTTCCATCATAGGATCAATTATAGTTTCAAGTCTAACGGTAAACTTATATTTTTGCATATGGTAAGCCATTTCGTAAAATTTTTCTAACACTAAGTGACTTGTAGGACTATAAGTGGCAGATAAAACAGTTATGGTTAAGCTAAGGTGTTCTAGGAAACAGACTATTTCCATCAACCATTCTCCAATCCCCGTAATCAATAAAGTTATCACTAAAGTTTTCATTGTTGATGCTCGTAATAATTTCCTTAAACTCTAACAAACACTTTAACATCAAATACGTGGAATTACAACAGGTAGGACAAACTAATCTCAAACGCTTATACTTAACACCCATAGATTCACATTTCTTTTTAAATGCGCAGATTAGTGCGGGAGTGTTTCTAATATTAGTCAATGATTTCCTAATCATTTTTACAATATTAGGTCCAAAATTTTTCACACCTAACTTGTAGTCAAAAGTCACCTCAACACCCGCTATCCAGTAACTAACTATCAAGTTTATAATGTGACAATTACATCTAATATGGAAAAGTTCATCGTAATCCTTGAGCGATCAGTAAAGTGTTTAATAAGGTCGGGGACCAATTTGTATCAATCCAGTGGCAAGTTACTACTAATATTTTTTATCCCATTCTTAGCTTCCCACATATATGATGTTAAACAACATCTTGTGTTTAGGTTTTTTAACTCGTCCACTAGACTTATTCTAAGGTCTTTATATAGTTTTTTCATTACTATCATTAGTGTAGATGTTGGATAGGCTCGTAACAAAGGTTTTGCTAGTTTCTAATAAAACTAGTTAGATGGGGACTCGATTCATGGCTAAACGATTGACTGTCAGCACATATGTATAAGAACATTTCCTTACGAGTAAGTTCTATGTTCGGGGTAAATGCCTTACCGATCACGGGGTCAATGGTACTCTGATTAAGGGTACTATTACCTACCTTATGGGTTGTTCTAATATGTTTGATAAACTTAGCAGTAGATTTATTAAGAGGCAAAGCATATGATATCTTACATACCTTACATTCTGCCTTACCTACTTACGGTTTGTTCTTAGCGAAGTATTCCCATGCGAGTGACCTCAGGGCTCTTGTACTTGGTTGCGCTTGCATTGCGTCTACTTCATCAGTTTCATCACCGGGTTGAGTTTCTGCCTCCCCCTCTAAGTTGGTAAAGTCGGAATTGATTGGTATGTTCACGGTGTTGAGTGTGTTGGCCAGATATGTCTCATTATCAATATCTAAAATAAAAAATTAATAGTTAGTTATGTATAAACCTTTATGTGAAAATTGCATATGATTTTTGGGAATATAATGTTTATACCTTGGGAATCGGTGGAACTTAACGGTTCGTTTTGCAAAGTTGTAGCCGCTTGTAATGATTCAGTCTGTGCTTGTAATTCGGACAAAGTAGCTATGGATGAAGGTCGAGCACCAACTGAGCACCTTTTCTACCCCTTTGTGATTGCGACGTGTTATCTAAAAAAATCAACTATTAAACATTTAAAACATTTACAACTTATAAAAACTTTCTTTAACTTTTTTTATGTATAAATATTAAGTTTCTTTTATTATATAAAGTTTTAACATGTGAAGTTATTTTTAATAAAGTGGAGGACTAGTTTGTAATATTTTAAACATTTTCTACATTTTTTTTAAACTTACTGTAATTTTTTTGTTTAATATTTTGTGTTTCTTGTAATTTTATAAAATGTTTCACCCTTTAAGTAAATTTAATTAGTGTGGATGAATAATTTGAAAACTTTCTGTAACTTTTTTTATGCTTATTCTAAGTTGAAAGTTTGAAACACTTGAGTTTATTTTTATGTTTATTCTAAATTGAAACACTTTTATATTATTTAAAATGTTTCACACTATTGTGCTTGTTTTTAAACTTTGAAACACTTTATGTTTATTGTTGTGAATGGTAGAGAATGAAAGAGTTGCGTTCTGTTTATTATCAGAGAGTGTATATGTTACATAGTGGTAGCTCCTATTTATAGGTAATAGGTAACCCTAAACCCTATTGTTCATGGGTTTGACTACAAGCCCATGGGCTGGAAAGAATATCCATTATATGGGTTTATAACACTCCCACTTGAATATTCAACGCCTAAGAATATGACTCGTTAAAAACTTCCTAGAAAAAACCTAGTAGGAAAAATCTAGTGAAGTAAAAAGAGTACATTCCTTTACACGCTAACTAAAACTACCTCATTAAAAATCTTGATCAAGAAAACCTATTAGGACAAAACCGTGATAAAGGAAAAGAGTGTAGTGCGTATTTGTCTCCTCTCTTGGCAGCATCTCTGGAAAGGTCTTGAAGTCGTCACATGCCAATCTTGTGTATCAATTTCTTCAATGTCGATGTAGGTAGTGATATTGTGAATACATCATCCAAATTGTCACTTGAGAGAACTTGATGAACATCTATTTCATATTTCTTTTGGAGTTCATGCGTAAAGAAGAACTTTGAGAGATGTGCTTGATTTGGTCACCTTTTACGAAGCCTCCTTTGACTTGGGCGATACAAGCAACATTATCATGTATAATATTGTAGGATTTTTTTTGCTTATAGAAAGGTTGCGTTCCCCTTGAATATGTCAAGTCAGTGATCTTAACCAAACACATTCTCGGCTTGCCTCATGAAGTGCAAGTATCTCAACATGATTTGTAGATGTAGCGGCAATGGTTTGTTTTGTAGAGCGCCATGAGATAGAAGTGGCCCCAAAAGTGAATATATATCCATTTTTCGATCTTCCTTTATGTGGTTCAGATAAATATCCAGCATCTGCATGATCAATCAGTTTGGAGTTATGATGTTTTGAATGTAGCAATCCCATATCGTGAGTTCCACAAGTATAACAAAGTATATGTTTAATGCCATTCCAGTGTCTCATTATTAGTGTTGAATTGTATCTTGATAGCAATTTTACACTAAAGGAAATGTATGGACGAGTGTTATAGAAAAAAGATACATCAATGCACCAATTGCACTAAGATATGGTACTTCTGGGCCAAGAATTTCTTCTTTATCTTCACATGGACGAAAAATGTCCTTTTGTGGATCAAGTGATTGTAAAACCATTGGTGAACTCAGTGGATGATATTTATCCATATTGAATCGCTTAAGGAATTTTTCGACATAAGATGATTTGTGGAAAAAAATTCCATCTGTCAAATGTTCAATTTGTAAGCCAAGGCAAAATTTTGTTTTACCAAGATCTTTCATCTCAGATTCCTTGCATAAATCAGTTGTTGCTATTGTCAGCTCTTGAAGAGTCCCTATTAGGTTCAGATCATCAACATAGACCGCAGTAATAACAAATCCAAAATCAGACTTTTTAATGAATACACATGGACTAATGGGATTATTAATATATCCTTCTTTGACAAGGTATGTACTAAGAAGATTATACCACATTCGTCCAGATTGTTTTAATCCATACAAGGATCTTTGTAATTTGATCGAGTAATTTTCCCGTGGGTATGCGTTATATGCTTCATGCATTTTTAATCCTTGTGGGATTTTTCATGAAAATGTCACTATCGAGTGATCCATAGAGGTAAGATATGACCACATCCATCAAATGCATATGAAGTCCTTCAGCAACTGCCAAACTAAGCAAAAATCTAAGTGTAATTGCATCCACCACAGAGAATATGTTTCTTCATAATCAATCACAGGTCTTTGTGAGAAACCTTGTGCTACAAGTCGTTCCTTGTATCTTAAAATATCATCGTTTTCATTACGCTTTCGTATAAATACCCATTTGTAGCCTACCGAGCTTACATTTCCTGGGGTTTAGACTATAGGTCCAAAAACTTTACGTTTTGCGAATGAATCTAATCACCCGGAATTGCTTGTTTCCATTCTATCCAATCATTTCTACGTTGACATTCTTGAACTGATTTTGGTTCAAGGTCTTCGCTTTCATTTATTAAATCGATAGCAACTTCATATGAGAATATTTGATCAATATGGATTTTGTTTCGGTTCCATCTTGTTCCTGTAGCGACATATTTCATCGAAATCTCCTCATTATTAACATTTAAATTTTCAAGTGTTTGAGTCTCGGCTGAAGTTTCCATTTCATCTATTTCACATGTCGCTTTATTTACAGGATTGTTAACAATTTCTGAGTGGCCACCTCTCTGATTTTGTTCTTTTTTCTTTTGCGGATTTTTATCTTTGGAATCGATAGGTCTTCCACGCTTTAAGCGGGTATTTGACTCATTTGCTGATCCACGGGTAACTTGCTCTTTTGGAATATCAATTCGAGCAGGAGCATTTTTCAGCTGGTATATGTGACTTAGTCACTCTCCTTGTATCAGTGAATGCATCTGGAAGTTGATTAGCAACATTCTGCAAATGTATAATTTTCTTAACTTCTTGTTCAGATTGCTTTCTGCGAGGATCAAAATGAGATAACGATGATACATTCCATGAAATATGAGATTTTTCAAGCTTTTTCTTTTCTCCCCCTAAGACTGGGAATTGAGTTTCATCATACTGGCAATCAACAAAACATGTTGTAAATAGGTATCCAGTTAATGGTTCGACATATTTTATAATTGATGCAGATTCAAAGTCAATATCAATTCCTAATCTTCTTTGTCGTCCCATATTTGTTCGTTGCGGCAGAGCGATAGGTACATATACCACGCAACCAAAAAAATTTAAAAGGGACAAACTTGGGTCATGCCCAGGAACAAGTTGTCATGGGGAGTATTTATGATAAGATGTTGGTCTAACTCGAATCAGAGCTACAACATGTAATATGGCATGTCCCCAAGCAAAAGTAGGCAACTTAATTTTCATAAGTAATGGTCTAGCAATCAACTGGAGTCTTTTTATAAAATATTCTGCTAAACCATTTTGTGTATACACATGTGCCACATGATCCTCAACTATTATCCCAATAAATACACAATATTCATTAAAAGTTTGGGATTTAAATTCACCTGCATTATCAAGACGGATTTTCTTGATTGTATAATCCAGAAATTGTGCATGTAATCGAATTATCTGTGCAAGAAGTTTTGAAAAAGCAGTATTTACGAGTTGATAACAGACTCACATGTGACCAACGTGTTGAAGCATTAATTAGAACCATAAAATATTGAAATGGTCCACAAGATGGAAAAATAGGTCCACAAATATCCCCTTAAATTCTCTCAAAGAAAGAAGGAGTTTCCTTTATGATTTTAGTATGGGATGACCTAATAATTAGTTTTCCTTGGGCACAAGCAGCACATGATAATTGGCTTGGTAGGATAATTTTATGGTTCTTTAAAGAGTGTCCATGAGAATTTTCAATAATCTTTCTCATCATTGTGGTACCCAGATGACCTAGACGATCATGCAACAAAATAAAAATTCTTGGGTCAGATAATTTATGGGTGACCAATTATGGATTCAATTGGATTTATATTTGTGTAATATAATCCTGAAGATAATATTGGTAATTTTTCTAATGTTTTCTTTTTGCCAGAAATAAGCGATGTAATATAGAGGTATCCTCTACCATCTTCATTCATGGTTTCAACGTGATAACCATTTTCTCAAATATTCTTAAAACTTAGTAGAGTTTTGTTTGATCTACTAGAATATAGGTCATCGTTTATTAAAATATTTTTGCCACCAAGAAGCAGAATACAAGCTTTTCCAAACCATTCTATTATGTTGGATGTACCAGATATAGTATTGACATTTTCTTTAGAATCTTGAAGATTAGAGAAATATATTTTATTTATTAATATTGTATGTGTTGTTGCACTGTCCGCTAGACATATTTCTCCAATGTCTTTTCAAGTAAATCCATATCTCTTCTGAAAAAAATGTCATGTATTAATAAAACAATACAGTAGAATGAATGACATTTAATATAATTGAAATAAACATGATTAAAGTTCGACAAAATAACAAATCAAACCAACGATAATCCAAGTTCAAAATACAAGAAATTTAAATAAAGCAAATAAAATAAAATAAAACCAACTAATAAAATCATTAATCTCGATGAGCACCACCACCAATCAGGTGGGAGTTATCGCCACTTGGATCCTCAAAAAAGTTAGAGTAATCAATGCATGTGATGTCTAGTGGAGGTGAATTGGGATGTTGAACAATATTTGTTTCTCCATTTTCTTGTTTTAGTGAGGCTTGATAAAGAGTAACGAGGTATTTAGGCGTATGACACTTATGATCCCAATGATTATTCATACCACATTTGGTACAACCTCGATTTGAATTTTTGACACAATCATTGTAAATATCTTTGTTCCCTTAAAATTTTGGCTTTTTGATTTAAAATTTTTGATAACCACCATTGAACCAAGAGTAATTTTGACCTTGACCACGACCTCGATTATTTCTACGTCCACGTCCACGTGCATGGACACGACCACGACTATGGCCATAGTGAGGAGTTGACATGTCATTCACTTTAGGATATACTTCCAAACTAGTGGGTCGTGATTGATGATTTTGCATCGAAAACTCGTTATTTTGTTCCGCCACAAGAAGGCATGAAATTAGATCGTGGTATTTTTTGAAATCTTGCTCTCGATATTGTTGTTGTAAAAGCATATTCGAGGCGTGAAAGGTAGAGAATGTTTTCTCTAACATTTCTTCGTCAGAGATCTTATGACCACATAGGTTCAACAGGATACTAATTTTGGATACTGCAGAATTATACTTACTTACCGATTTGAAATCTTGCAATCGGAGGTGAGACTAGTTATAACGAGATTTAGGAAGTATCACTGTTTTGTGATGGTCAAATCGATCTTTCAAGTTTTTCCAAAGTTCATGCGAATCTTTTATAGTTAGGTACTCAGTTTTCAAACCTTCGTGGAGATGGTGGCGAATGAAAATCATTGCCTTAGCGTGATCTTGAACAGGGGTTGTATTGCCTTCCTTGATGGTATCTCCAAGATTCTTAGCATTCAATTGAATTTCAGCATCCAAGTACCATGATAGGTAGTTGTCTCGCGAAAGATCGTGAGCTACAAATTCGAGTTTCGTGAGTGACATGCTATCATCTAATGAAAATATTTGTATCAGTAATGTAAAAGGGCATATCAAAAATATCATAAAATACTTAATCAATAAAATATTTCAGTTTTATGGTGTATATGATATTGATTAGTTTATCAAAGTTAACAAGAAAAAAATATCTTGTATTATAAATTCGTTGGATATTAGTCCACTATTTTACAAAAAATTGATCTTTTTCATTATAGGTTATTCTATATCTGGGGATACGCATTATATATATATATATATATATATATATATATATATATATAACTTGTTTATTTGTTTTGTGTTATTATGTTATAGCGTATATTCTATATATAATATACCAATTAAATTGGTATCTTTTTCTAATTAATAAAATTACACACACATATATTATTTATGTATAACAAATGTAGAATAAATAATAAAATTACTAACAAAAATGTAGGATAAATAAAACTATAAAAAGAAGTTAAGAATACACGTAAAATAAAAAAATCAAAAATAAATTAAAGAAGGCCATCATATTAGCAGTGCTATTTTATTCTTTTCGAACATTATATTAACACTGCATTGAAGAATTGATAGATCCCTTATCATGGTCTTTTTTTTTCCGAAACACTTTTAGTGATTGAGCAAAAACAAAACCATGAAGAGTAATTAAAAGAAACGTTGGAATACCATGTAAGTTGCTTACTTTTCTTTGACCATTTTTTTATGGTTTCGATTCACTGTGATGATATCGAGTATACCTAACAATTTATTAAAATAAGTTGTTTTCCTTAGATCACTAGGGTGATCTATGACAGATTTCATGAAACAAAAAAAATTCGTTGACATGATTGATTTTTAAAAAAAAATAAAAAATTGACCATATAAAATATAGATAATTAAAAAAAAGTATGATTAAAGAAGAAGTAACACTGAAATATATTATTTAGTGTTTGGAGGGTAAAGTCTATCGTACTAATAACGTGTTGTGAACGGTAGAGAGTGAAAGAGTAATGTTCTGTTTATTATTTGAGAGTGTATATATCACATAGTGATAACTCTCATTTATAGATAATAGGTAACTCTAAACCCTATGCTCATAGGCTTGACTACAAATCCATGAGTTGAAATGAATATTCATTATATAAATTTATAACATTTATTACATTATTCTTTAAACACAATAAACTATTAAGTTATGTTTTATTTATTGGAATTCTATTTGGAATAGTTTTTAACCATTTTGTAATTTTTCTTACTGTAAGTTCTTTTTCGTTTATAGTGTGAGTTTTTTTTTAAGTTTCACATTTTAAGTTATGTTTTATTTAATGGAATTCTATTTTGGAATAGCTTTTAAACATTTTTTAACTTTTTATTTAACTTGTCTTGTTTATATTGGAGGTATTTGCTAAAAAAAGTCTAATATAAGTACCTAATTGTTAAATTAATCATTCAATAATTTATTTTATAAAAAATGCATAATGTAATAATTATTTATAAATAACATCTCCTTTATAGTTTTTATATCTTTACTACCCTTATTATTAAATATATTATTTTATTTTTAGTACAATATTTATTTTAAAATATTAAACAAATAATAGGGTACTTCCACTACCACTACCACCACTACCATGTATTTAACCGACACTACAGCCACCACAACCACAACCATCACCACCTCCATCACCACAACTTCCACCACCACCTCCATCACCACAACTACCACCACCACCTACTACTAATTCCATCAAATGCGCGCGTTTCCGTGGTTTTTTTTATAATCGTCAGAACTAATTCTAAAAAAAATAAGAAAAATAAAAAAAATCATTTTTTGATAAAGCAAATTAATATATACGTCTTTGGGTTTTTTTTGAAATTTATTTTCGCCGACACAAAATTCACTGTTCGAGATAGTTTTTTTTTTCGCAACCATGAAATTCACTGTTTGAAACAATGAATTTTGTTTCTGCGAAAAAAATTATAGACGTAAATATTAATCTGCTTTATCCAAATATATAAATTTTTTATTTTTCTTACTTTTTTAGAATTAGTTATGACGATTTTTTTTTAAATCATGGACGCGCGCGTGTATAATGGAATTAGTAGTATGTGGTTGTGGTTGTGGTTGTTGTTGTGGTGGTGGTGGTTATTGTTGTGGTGGTATTAATAGGGTGATGGTGGTATTAATAGAGTGATGGTGGTGGTGGTTGGGTGGTGGTGGTTGTGGGTGTGGTGGGTGGTGGTGGTGGGATAGTGGTGGTGGAAAGTTGTAATAGGGTTGTTAAACTTAAATGATAATTAATAGAGTAATTAAAATGATTATATAAGGGTGGTTTTGTCAAATGATGTTTTTAATTTAATAATCTTATTGGGAGATGCTTTAGCAAATAAGTTTTTTAATAGACATTTATAGATAAAAATCTTTTTATATTTTATGCTTTTTTTATTTTTTTAAAATTTTTATTTTTTTATTTATGTTTTATTTAATGAAAATCTAGTTTAAAATACTTTAAAAATATTTTGCAATTCTTTATAAAACTTCCTGGAATAGTTTTTTTTTTGTTTATATATTTTTTTTTAAAATGTCATATTTTAAGTTATGTTTTAATTAATGGAAATCTAGTTTGAAATTCTGTAAAAATATTTTGTAATTCTAGAATATATATATAATGTCATATTCTAAGTTATGTTTTATTTAATGGAAATCAAGTATTTTGTGTTTGTTTAGCCAAATTCGAAGATTATAGTTATTAAAAATGGAGTTTGTTTTAATAACCTAGCAAACTTTGTGTTTATTTAACCAATTTTGAAAATCAAAGTTATTAAATGATAATTTTTTTGAAGTTTTCTTGCAAACTTTCTGTAATTTTAAGGTTTTTTTATGTTTTGAAAACTTTGTATTTCTTTTAATGAAATGGGATGCTAATAGTCGAAACTTATGATTCCAATAGTCAAAACTTATGATTCTAATATTCGAAACTTATGATTGTAATAGTCGAAACTTGGGCCCTAGTGTCAATATCATGCCCAAGAATATGTTTGAGAATTTGAGCATTGGAGATGCCAAGAAGACATCTACCATCTTACTGTTCCTGGATCAATCTACGACAAAGCCATTGGAAATCATCTAGGAGGTTCTCGTCATGTAGGTACACTAGCTATACCTACTTATTTTGGCGTTCTTGCTTATGATGCAAATCAACACATACCATTTAATTGGACGTCCATTCTAGGCGAGAAGCTGCGGCATAATCAATATTCATAAGGGAGCCGTAATCCTCTAAACTGAAGAAGATTCCAAGATATTCCATGTTTTGGGTAAGAAGGAGTTACGTAAGGTCTCAACAATCAGATTTGTGACCAAAGAGGTAAAAACTAAGATCCCACAAGAATCTGTGGGAAAGAGAGCTAAAGATGAGTTTGGGGTTGGGGACGAGGTCGCATGGAAGGCACCCAAGCAAGAGAAACTGGGTGAAAAGTCGAGTAAAGGAGATCAAATAAGGAAAGGAAGATTAAAGGACTACATAATCCATTTTTAGAGAGTGCAAGAGCTGTCAGCTAGATTTAGAAAGTGAATTGTTTTCTATTCCACGTGATATTGATATAGTATATGGAAGAGCCCTTTTATATCAAGCTTTTATTTTGACTTAGGAACGCATGGATTTTAATGGATTATGATTTGGATCTGTAATGAAGAAGATATTAAAGTTACAGTTGGTGTGGGTCAAACTAGTCCATTTTTAAGGAAAACGTGTTAGGGTTGGATTATGTCACTTAAAACTAAGACATAACCCATAAAACTTCCAGGAGCCTATATGTATAGGTATTTGAATTCATAAACATGTCCTTGACATTCTATTAAGCAGCCTTTACAAGAATTAGAGAGCAAGTCGACCTAGAGAGGAAGCAACAGAGCTGGAGCATCATAACATCAATTTTGCATCTCTTCATCTCTACAGTTAGGGTAATTAGATATAGATTTTTGTCTTAACCATATTTATAAGATTCTTATTTTTTAGTTTTATTATTCTTAAATATCCCATATCTTGGGTTTGCACTTTATTTAACCCTTAATTATTATTTTTCTTTTAATATTATTCAGGAATCATTATAATTAAGTTGAGAATTTATTTTATAACGTTATTATGAATTGTTTTAAATAAACTTGTGATGTCTCGCTTTTTGTTCTAAGTATATATGCACTTAGGAGACATCATTTTAGGTTAATAATAGACTTATTTGGTAGACTTTTGTGCTTATTTTGTTATATTTCATTTTCTCCCCTTGGAATTAGACTATCTGCATTTTTAGAGATTTTGTGCGTTAATTTGTTTGTTTTTTAGTAAAAAAATTTTAGGTTCATGGATGTTACGGAGCACCAAGATAAGGAGGAGAAGTGAGAAGTAAAGTATTAGATCAAGTAGAGGAGCTAAAGGCAAGAAAAGATATCCCGGAGAGTTGACTAGAAAAACTATAAATCTGGAAGACTGATGTTAATTGCTGATTTCGAGCTACTTAGACGTTGATTCAGCCTCTGAGTTGTGAAGATGATTTATTCCGTATTGAATTATGAAGATTCATCAACTGAAATGAGTCGATTTGGAGTTGATATGCAAAAGTTACAGCCGTTTTACTAACAGCTGTACACCAGTTACGGGAATTACCCATTAGACTTGGACTTTTAATTACTTAATTAAGCCCAAGATTAGACCTAATCCGTTTTCACCATCTATTTAAGCCCTCTTAGACCTCATTATTCATCACCTCTCATATTTTCTTCAATTTACAACATCTTTAGAGAGAGTCAAAACAACCTCTCAATTAAACTTCAATTTAAATAATCTTTAGAGAGAGAGAGAGAGAGAAAAGGCCAGAACGCTTGGAAGAGGCAAAAGCAGAAATTGGAGAAGTCATTCTTCCTCCAACAACAGCTCAACCATTCCATTAATTAGATTCTTTATATTTTATTCTCAGTAATTGGAAATTATTTGTACTTTTAATTTATTTATTTCTTTCAATTCAATTATGAACTAAACTAATTAATACTTCAGAATCGCAAATTGGGTAAACCCCTAGTTCATATAATTTACTATTTTCTTTTAGTTTTGGGATTTGTTAATTTAATTCTAGCTTGGATATTTTATATTGACTATTATTTCATGCTTGTTTACTAATTCTAAACGATACACTTAGAATTAGGTATTAGTAGTGAGGCTATTTACTAGTGGCGGTGATCACCTTGACGGGGGGTTAAACTACTTAATTAAATAATAGACGCGATGTGTCCGTTATTGACCCTTACAAACTTGACTAACCTTGTAGCCAATTAGGTAAAATCCTTAATCATCTGAAAATAACTTATAATTTCACTGAAGTGGTTTGTAATATTGTAGGGTAGCATCTAGGTCCACCCTAACGGGGGCTAGATTGATTTTAGAGTCCCGACTAGTATAAGTTATATCCACTTGACCCTTAACATAAAGCATTAAGAATATGAATTGAGGTAAAGCCCTAGCGTGGCTCAAGTACTTATCTCATATTTGTATATTATCTTAATACATCTGTTTGCCCTTTACCATTAATTGGAAATCAAAACAAATATCTATTTTATTTATCACTGCAATTAATTCTATTTTTCATTTAATCACGTTTATCTTACCTCGCAATCCCTGTGGAGACGATAATCCCTATTTACTTACTTTATTACTTGGAACGACACGTACACTTGCGGTCTGTGGATCCTCTATTTATTGCGTAATTTTATAACACCCCAAGACCCACCAAGTTTTTGGCGCCGCTGTCGGGGATTGTAGCGTGTGATTTTTGTGTTTAATTTTTAGTATAGTTAATTGTTTTTATTTTACGCTTGGGTTGTTTTATTCTATTTTTAGGTTTTTCTTTAGGTATGGAGAATTCTCGTTATCAAGTTCAAACTCCACCACGGTCCTGGTTGGATCAACTGCAAGACTCCTTTGATAAAATATATACTTTCGAGAATTTGACACGAGGGAGCTTTAGAAATCATGAGGAAAGGCTCAAGAAGTTGGAAGGCTCACTCAATTGTTTCATCAAAACTTCAATGGTCAATATGAGAAATAATGAGGCAAAAATCAATGCTACCACATCATTAGTGCAAGAAATGCAACAACAACATCAATTATGGAGCAAAGATTGACGCAACTCGCAAAAATAATTAAGAGGCTACAACAAGTACCATCTATGCAAACTGGCCAAGGTAGAAATTTTGATGATGATGTCATTCAAGTTGATAGCGGTGTTTGGTTCGATGTAGTTGAAGATTTTAGCCTTCAAGAAGAGAAGGAAGTGGAATCGCCACAAGTTGCTATTAGTGAACTAGAGATTCCAATGTGAGAAGAACTAAACACGCTAAGCATAGATGAGGTAACTGTTGATAAGCAAGTTGATGATGAGTTTGAACCTTGTATAGATGATTTTTCAGCCATGGAAAAACTTACCGAGCAGCGTTTAGAGGAATCAAATATCGAGTCCTTGGTTGAAAAAGAGATAGAAGAAAAAGAGGAGATAAGGATGGATTCTCCACCTAATACTCAATTGTTATCACCTCCAAATCCGAAAAAGATAGACATGTTAGAGAGTGATACTGTATATGAAGCATTTGTATAGGCGTTCAGCGAAACTAGAATCAACACTCAAATGCTTGAAATATTTAAGAAGGGACTCACACCACACCGCAACAAGTATTCACAGAAGGTATCTTAGAAACGAGTGAGGATGCAAGTATAGATATCGAAGAAGAACAAGTGGCCCTAATGATTGAAGAAAAGTCTGAAAATCACTTGTTTTGGACAAAAAGCTTGAGGAGGCGCCACTTGAGTTCCCCATTGTTCCAGAAGTGCCTAAGAAGGTTAAAGAGAAGGACCACCACCATGACCCCGTGATAAAAAGAGTTGAAGATGCGTTTGGGGTTGGAACCATGGTTGCTTGGAAGGCTTCTAAACAAGAGAATAGGCCAAGAGGTTTCAAGAATAAGTGGATGGGTCCATTTGTTGTTACTCGAGTGGTGACAGCAAAACTGACAGAAATACGACATTTGGAAGGTCATAGGCTTCTAATTGTAGATGTTTCATAGCCTCACCCACTACTAGGGAGGCTACACACTCAAGGAATAATGGAGGTAACCCGTCGAGCTTAACGACGTTAAACAAAATCCATTTCAATTGTATAATAGTTTCTTTGCTTTTATGTCTTTTTAAATACTTAGTGTAAACTAGAGTAACTTATGTTTATTAGTGTATAATTTTAAAGAAATAAGAAGGATGTAGTGTTTTTGATGATTTGTAGGTATTAAGAATTGAGTTTGGGGTGCTAGGTATAAGAAACGATCGCTTTCGCACCTTTTAAATGTGTATAATAAGTTGTTGAACAGAAGCTAAACGGGTTCACGTTTGTCTCTAACCGGGTTCCCGTTTTGTGAACTGATACAGTACGTGCTCAAAAGGAAAAAACTTCGGAAGACCATAACTTGACGCTCGGAGGTCGAAATTAACTTTTTCTCGAGCCTAAAACGCTTATTTATTCGAGATCTATCCAATGGTGAAGACAAAAAGTTCTGATAAACAGCTCAAACTCTCAGACCTGTGCGGTGGAGACACAATTCGTGGTGCGAAATGAAGAAAAACAGAATTTTGAGAAAAATGGTAACTCCGATGGAAAATCTGAGTAGTCCAGTGGATCGGGAGCGCAATTTACAATAAAATGAGTATAAAGTTTGCAAGAATTAGAGGTGTAGGTAAGGAGAAATCAAAAAAATTAGATGGAAATTTTCTGCGCAAATACGCAACACTTTGCGTCCAGCGGGTTGGCAATTCGCGCGCGAATAGCTAACGCGTTCGTCACTAGTCGGGAACCCATTCGCAAAAGCCAACTCTCTGACATGTGCGTGATGGTAGACGCAAGATAGCGTCCAAAAAAAGTATATGCTCACAGATTGGAAACTTCGGGAGGCTATAACTTTACGCTCGAATGTCGGAATTCGCTTTTTCTTGAGCCTAAACTGCGTATTTTTTCGAGAGCTATCCAGTGTGGAGGTCAAACAGATCTGAAAAAGAACGGGTACCCGGTTATACTGAACGGGAGCCCGATCACCTTGCAGGAAAATTGACCTAATCCTTATACAAGCTTCTTCCTCCTTCCCCTTTAGCCTCCAACACATGAAACACCATTGATGACGAATCAAAGCTCCAAAAACACTCAGATTCCATCATCAAAATACCGAAATATCACCAATCTATCACTCTAAACATCATCCAAACACACAATCATATCATATATCTTTCCAAAACACCAAAGAATTCACACTTTAATCCAAATTTTTCCTTCACCAAAGTTTAAAGTTTATCCATTAAACCATTCCCAAACCTTGAAATATTTATGACCCAACTCAGATTACACCATAATTCATATCCATACACCTTCAAGAACACAAAATTACAAATTTCATCCAAAACTTTTTAGAGCTCTTGAATCTTTGAGTCTGGGGCCATCAGATATGACCATGAAGGTTGGAAAAGGTAGGAAGAACATGATGAAGAAAGAAAGTTGGGTATTGAGGGAAGATTTACGTAGAGAAGATGATGATTTGAGAGCTAGGAAAAGATGAAGACTTGGGAAATTTGACAAAGAGTTCGAGGTAATGAAGAAAACTTTATTCAAGATGAACGCAACAAGTAATGATCCTTAGAGCTTGATAAAGAAGAATTCAGAACCTCAACCTGAGACTACACGTAATCGTCCTAGTGTCGATCCAGATATGTTTTCCTTCTCTCTTTTCTCACTTAGTAGTGTATATTATTTTTATTTGCTTTTAGAGTCTTTTCGAGTCGTGGGGACACGACTCATTTTTGAGTTTGGGGTGGGGTATCGTTGCCTCATCCCAATTTTATGCGTTATGTGTTTTTACTATTTTTCAAAAAAAAAATTAAAATCAAATAAAAATAAGTTTAAAGAATGATTTGAATGTAGAGTTTTTTTTAATTTCCCTATAAGCATACTTTTTTTAAATTAATGATAGAAAATAGTAGACCTTAGAGTTAATGTAAAACGCAACTTTAATGCATGCAAACACTAGATGTTTTATAAGAAAAATTAATGAAAAATGCAAATGAAGTAAGCTTGTATTTGGTAAGAATGAGTGGTTTGTAGAACGTTAGATCGAAATGAGTAGAGAACCCACTTAATTATAAACTAGAGGTGAACTATGTAACTAGGAAAATGATAGAGGCAGATCTTTGATAGCCACTTGAGACCTTTTTAGCTTTCTAACCCGTGATTAAATGTTATATCCTTCTTAACCCCATTTTTAAGACTTTAAGACTTTCTTTTGAAGCCACATTATAAGATTATCCTTTAGATGTTAGGACTATACCATATGACCCGCACTTGTATCACGATTGCTTAAGACTAGTTGTCATTGAGCTTGAGTTTGGGGTGAGGGAATCTGTTATTACATCTGTTGGGTAGATTTGTGATGTGCTTGAATGGTTATGCACTTTATTGTAAATTCCTTTGCCGATTTCTAAAAAGAAAAATAAAAATAAAAGAAAGAAATAAGAAAGAAATTGAGAAAATAAGTAGCATGGCAATTCACATTAAAAAGAATGTCATGTTTAACTTACAAAAATAAAGATTGAAATATTGTTGAAATAAAAGAAACGGCAAAGGAATATTTTTGTATATAGGTTGGATTTATTTTGGGACGCTAAATTTGTGCGTCAAGTGAGTGAGATCATATGTGAGTGTAAACTCAAGCTCAGGACAATTTGTTGAGGGCTAGTGAGGAGAGAGCCAAAAGCTCACTTTTCATAATCCAAATGTATTATACTGTCCCTAAGCCTATGCTAAAACCGTAAAGACCTCGTGATTCTTAGGTACATAGTGAATTAACAATTCTACTAATAGGGAGTAAGTTAAGTGGAGTGTTCAAAGCGAGTAAAGATTGATGAACACCCTATAGCCACCATCTTGAGCTAAGTATCAAGTGTAATCTTCTAGCATTGTGAAATTATTTTTGGATTGAAATTATTTATGTGTTTGATTTTGTATGATAGGTGTATGTGTGCATTAATTCTTAGGTTGTACTATATGAAATTTATTTTGGGTTTTGCTTTGGGTTTATTCTTTAGATTCTGCTTGTTGCTTCTTACCTAGGACCTCTGTTTTGTTTTACTTTGCCGAGACGACAAAGGTTTGAGTTTGGGGTCTTGATGTCTCCCTTTTTGTTCTAAATATATGCACTTAGGAGACATCATTTTAGGTTAATAATAGACTTATTTGATAGAATTTTGTGCTTATTTCGTTATATTTCATTTTCTCCCCTTGGAATTAGATTATTTGCATTTTTAGAGTTTTTGTGCGTTAATTTGTTTGTTTTATAGTAAAAAGTTCTTAGGTTGATGGATGCTATGGAGCACCAAGATATGGAGGAGAAGTGATAATTAAATTCTTAGATCAAGTGGAGGAGCTAAAGGCAAGAAAAGATATCCCGAAGAGTTGACTAGAAAAGCTACAAATCTGGAAGGCTGATGTTAATTGCTGATTTCGAGCTACTTAGACATGGATTCAGCCTCTGAGTTGTGAATACTATTTATTCCTTTTTGAGTTATGAAGATTTAGCAACTTGAATTAATTGATTTGGAGTTGATATGCAAAAGTTACAGCCGTTTTACTAACAGTTGTACACCAGTTACGGGAATTGCCAATTGGACTTGGGCTTTTAATTACTTAATTAAGCCCAAGATTAGACCTAATCTGTTTTCACCATCTATACAAGCCCTCTTGGGCCTCATTATTCAGCACCTCTCACATTTTCTTCAATTTACAACATCCTTAGAGAGAGTCAAAACAACCTCTCAATTAAACTTCAATTTAAATCATCTTTATTGAGAGGGAAAAGGCAGAACGCTTGGAAGAGCCAAAAGCAGAAATTGGAGAAGTCATTCTTCCTCCAACAACAGCTCAACCATTCCATTAATTAGGTTCTTTATATTTTATTCTCAGTAATTAGGAATTATTTGTACTTTTAATTTAATTATTTCTTTCAATTCAAATATGAACTAAACTAATTAATACTTGAGAATCGCAAATTGGGTAAAACCCTAGTTCATATAATTTAATGTTTTCTTTTAGTTTTGTGATTTGTTAATTTAATTCTAGCTTGGATAAATTATATTGACTATTATTTCATGCTTGTTTACTAATTCTAAACGATACACTTAGAATTAGGTATTAGTAGTGAGGCTATTCATTAGTGGCGGTGATCACCTTGACGGGGGGTTAAACTACTGTACTAAATAATAGACGTGATGTGTCCGTTATTGACCCTGACGGGCTTGACTAACCTTGTAGCCAATTGGGTAAAATCATTAATCATCTGAAAATAGCTTACAATCGCCCTGACGGGGTTTGTAATATTGTAGGGTAGCATCTAGGTACACCCTGACGGGGGCTAGATTGATTTTAGAGTCCCAACTAGTATAAGTTATATCCACTTGACCCTTAACATAAAGCATCAAGAATATGAATTGAGGTAAACCCCTAGCAAGGCTCAAGTACTTATCTCATATTTGCATATTATCTCAATTCCTGCGTTTTCCCTTTACCATTAATTGAAAATCAAAACAAATATCTATTTTATTTATCACTGCAATTAATTATATTTCTCATTTAATAACATTTATATTACCTCGAAATCCGTATAGAGACGATAATCCATATTTACTTACTTTATTACTTGGAACAACTCATACACTTGATGTTTGTGGATCCTCAATTTATTGCGTAATTTTATAACACCCCAAGACCCACCAACTTGCTAGAGCATGCATACCTCTAGTTTGACCTAAGTTGCATATACTGTCACCTTGACAGGGGTTTAGGGACATAAATGTTTCATAATCGTCTAGTGTGCGGTACTAATTTTGTGGGTCTTGCCTAACTAGATAGTCATTAGAGTTAGAATTAATCAGCGATCGTTGCGTAGGTTCCCCTTACCCAAGTCCCATAGTAGTGTTGAGGTTGATTTCTAAGCTACCCTGAAAGGTGATGTCTCCCTATTTGTGATGATTTAATCCTAGTTGGACACATAATTTTAGGTGTATTTATTAGAGTATAGGTCGATTTTATCATGATTTAATACACTTTCCTATTTTTGTCTTGAATTATTTATTTATTATTTTTAGAGCATATTGGGTTTAATTATCTATTTAGTGTGAAGTTTTAAAGATATATAGTAATTAATTAGAGTCCAAGTTAATTCCAAGAGCTAAAGGAAAGAGGATAAACATGGAAATTTAAGATTAGGTAACAAAAGCTAAAATATGGGAAAGGAAAAGCTACCATAAACCTGAATTTCACCACCCATGACTACAAATCAGCTTATATCTCAAAAACGGTGAGGAATTTGGAGAAACGGTCAAGAGAAAAGTTAAAGATCTTTCCGAAATGATGAATTTCGACTACTCATACGCGTCAAACGGATAAGAATTGAAGCTGTTAGGACCAAAACAAAAAAGGGGCTAATTTCATATTTTAGGGTTATGAATTTGAGTTGGGCTAGGAGTCCAACACTTACCTTCTCCTTCAAGAAAACGAATTAGGTCTTCCTATACACTATAAATACAACCTCTTATCATTAGAAAATCATCCTTGTCAGATCCTAACGGATCCTTGGCTAAACCTTAAGCCAGGAAGAAGCTACAACACAAGAAGAGAAGTTTGGAAGGAGCTGTGCATCAATCATGTCTTCTTCAACCTTCAATTCTGTAATTCTTTTCTTTTATTTTCTTAGTATGAACTAAATTATATTTAGCTTGAGTTTTAGCATATATTTATGGACCCTAGTTTTGGTTGACATCTATCTAATTCGGGAATTCTATGTTTTAAATTGAATTTATGTTTTGATTTCTCTGTTTATGTGTTGGATTTATATTCTGTGTTCTGTGCGGTGTACAACATATAGGATTGCCATCATAGTATTTAGATAACCACTGACAACGGTATATTTAACTATAGTATTAGCACATAACGTCTAGAATAAGGTTTAGATCTGACAAATCAGCCTAACTAGATAGTGAAAGTCCTAGAGGGGGGGTGAATAGGATTACTAAAAAGATTAATGCCTAATTAAAAATCTTTTGGACAATTATAAGTTTAAGAGAAAACTTCTAAGTCAACTAAATATATCAAACACTTATAGGATCATGCAAAGGTTAAGATAAAGGTTCGATATATAAGTTAAACAAGTAAATCGACAATCTAATCTCTTACTACTCTAGAAGACAATATGTTAGATGAACTAGATAATCTATATCACAATATTCATGCTAGCATATTATCAAACATATAAAGTGCGGAAAGTAAATAAGTAGGGATAGAAAGATACACGCGATTTATAGTGGTTCGGTTTCCCTACATCCACTACCTAAGGAAGCCTCCTTAGGATTTCAAGCTTTTCACTAAGCTCCCGTGTCTCTCTTAACCGGGTCGAGAACACAATAACCCTTACAACCTCTTCGATAACACGAAGGACAAACACTTGTGTAATCACAACACAAGGACACCAAGTATACTCCCTATACTTGAATTCTCTCTTAATCTATCTATTACAAGACCTAGACTTAAGAGGATAGATACAAAGTGTTTTAAGGGGTGAAACTACTTTGCTAGATAATCTCCTAAAGAGTGGATATAACTATAAGCTTGTAAACTCCTCTTGAGTAGATAAAACTTTGTGGCTTATTTGATTAACTCCTTGGATGAGTTGGATAGGACTAATAAGCTCACTAAGATTGATTTTGACAATGTATAGCTCTTGACACCTTCTTGAATGATAACAATTAAGCCCCTTATTGTTTGTAATTAGTTGGTGTAGTTGTAGCCTTCAAAGAGCTTCAATTTATAGCAGAAAATAGCTTCCAACGGTCATAAGGCTTGAGTCCAACGGATCTATTAATCTCCCAACGGATATATTTCTTATGACTTAACTTTGTGCAGAAAAACCTTCTTTGCGGTGTACCGCAGGAATCGTCCGGTGCACCGCAATTCTCCTCGTCTTAATATCTTATCTAACTAACGGGCTAGCCCTGCACCGTGCCCTAGTCCGCATACTTAGTCCGGTGTACCGCGCCATTGGTCCGGTGTACCGCACCAAACATCTTTGATAGATTTGACCTTTGCTTTGATGCTCGGATTAATAAATCTTCTTCACGAAAGTTGTAGATAACATCATTCTTTAAAACATTGCATTTGATCATTAAGGCTATATCTCAAGGTATATAAAGATATGAATAAAAGTAATGAAATGATATGCAAAGTGTTTTTGATGAATAATAGTGCAAGTAAGGATGTATAAAACAAGAGTAATTAGCACACTAATTATAAGAGGATTTGTCATATTAAAACAACCTATTAAGGGAGGCTATATGCCAACAGATAGTCAATGGTTTAGTGTATTGCTATTTAATCAAATGCAGGAAAAGTTTGCTTATGTTCTTATTGACACGGGTAAACCCTTTAAAACTACCTAGCGCAATTGAAACCAACTATTGAAATACTACATGATTCACCCTTACATGTTTAGAACGACAAAACTAGTGGTGATTACTTGCTAATTACTCAGGCTAAACTATCATACTATCTTCTTTTCTTTTATTTACTTTTCTGTCATTAGTTTATTAGTTTAATTTTCTATCTAAAAAACCAAATAAAAATCTATTTTTCTTTTAGTTATTTGCGTATATTTATTTCTAAACTTGTTTTATCTGCACTTGATAATTTGCATAAGTTCTCTCTTACTTTTGTAGTCTCTGAGGAACGAATCTTCTTATCATTAAAACTTGCATACGTCCTGTAATACTTGTAGAACCGTGCTCAGCCTAGGGTGTTTATTTGCACTTATTTTATACATTATTTTATCACACCTTAGGCGACACCAACAGGATTTAGGAGGATTACAGAATCCCGACTACTTATATGAGCTCACTTCACCCTTATAACTAGAATATAGTCTCAGTAAGATAGGTGAGTCCTTGCAGACATAAGCTATTATCCTTTGGATTCTTATTTAATTATTCAAAAAAACATTCATTCTATTTTATCTTTTAATATATACATCTAAAATCATGTATGCTTATCTTAAACACGAGCTTGAGCTAACTACCTAAATCACTGAGAACGAACTTTTACTTACTTACTATTACTTGTTCATGATTTATGCACTTGCATAGAGTTTATCGTGGCTCTTACAAGGTGTATGTCTTTTTTATATCTTTTTTTAATCACGCCCTGGGCCCCACCATGCATATTCTACCTCCTTCATCTTCATCAAAATTTTCAAGATATTTCCATCTGAAGATTCTTCCGTTAAAAGTTTTTGATTTCCCTTAGTTCTTATGTGTTTCGAGGATGACTAAGACATCCATATTTTTGCTACGGATGTGAGAAACAATTCCATATTTCTTACGGGAAGTAGAATAACCCTTTGTATTCTATAATGTAATAATTATCGAGTGGGACGTTGGTGGTCCTTTGTGTGTTCTAAAAATTAAATGTAAATGCTAATCGAACCACAACCGCAAGTGTACGGTTGTCCCAAGTAGTAATCCTGATAAATCAGGTTCGTTCCAAGGACGGATGGTTGATCACAATGTTTAGCAAGTAGTGATTGATGCACTTATGGAAATGAAAGATAATAAATTGTTTGTTCGGTTTTGTTTATTAAAGCTAATGAATGAAAGACAAATATTAAAATGCAAGTAGAAGCTAAGACGCAAGTAAAATAAGTGAAAACGCAATATGAGATGTAGTACTTGAGAACGCGAGGATCCTCCTAATTTTACTTTCTAACTTAGGTTGTTTAAGGGCTAAATCAGTCAATTACAATGGTCGGGATTCTAAATTCCTTATACCCCCGTCAGGGTGGACTATAAGGCAATCCTAAAGTGTCACTAGTCCCGTCATGGTAAATATGATCCACCGTTGGATGATTAAGATTTATTACCACTTTGGCCCTAGGATTAACTAAGTTCGTCAGAATCAATAGTTTTTATCCCAGATTGAACAATTAATTATGTACCTAAACCCCCCGTCAAGATGATCCACACGCCACATATGTGGAATAGCTTAGATACTAATACCTAATTTTAGTTCGCGACTCTAAAATCAGTAAATAATCATAAATTGTCGAAAAGAGTAAAAGACCTGATTTAATTTAATTTAACAGAAACCCAAATTCAACATTCGTTATAAAATAAAACTAGGATTCACCCATTGTTTGTTCTCAAGCACTAATGAAAGCTTAGCTCATATTAAAATTAAAAACTAAATTAAAAGAATTGGAATTCATATTGTTTACAAAATTAAAATACGAAAAGAACCTAATTTCCGGAATTGGAATGACTACGAACGGAGCTATAGACCCACTCCAGCTCTTGTAGCTTCTTCTTTCTTCCTTCTGTTGCTTCTCTCTGGTGTTTAATCTTGTGGAATGTGAATTGTGTGAAAAATAGAAGTCCAGACCTCCTTTTATAAGTAAAAATTCGGACTAGGGCTTGGACCAGAAAATAAAAGCCTAATTAAATGTCCAAGCCCACTTTCTAAGCCCAAAATCCCGTAACTGATGATAGGCCTTCACTAAAACAGCTTTTCCCGATGCGTTACAACTCCGATTGACCTCATTCCAGTTGCTAAAGTTCCGTAACTCGATAAGGAATGATTTCTCTTCAAAGGTCAGCGGCTAAATCATCGCTTAAGCACCTCGAAATCAGCAATCTATGGCCTGGAAAGTGGATTTTCAGCTCTAAAAATAATATCTTCGGGATTTGTCTTCAAGTCTTGACTCTAATTCACGATCTTTGATTTTCTCCTCGGATTCCTCTCCTAGCTAACATCTAAAACCTGTAAACTTTACATTAAAAATACCAATATTACGCGCAAAAGTTTAATAAATTAAAAATGCTAGAAATAAAAAGGTAATTCCGGATTATTGCAAATTTAGTCCAAAAGTTTATCATATTAATCAAATAAACACCAAAAATGATGTCTCCCAAGGGTCTAAAATAAGAACAATTAGGGAGACATCAAGACCCCCAACTCAAACCTTTGTCGTCCCGACAAAGTAAAACAAAACAAAGGGGTAGAAGTAAGCGTATAAACACATAGAAGCTAGCAAATAAACCCTAAAGCAATTCTCAAAATAAATCTCATATAGCAAACTCTAGAAACTAATATACACATACACTAATCATGCAACATCAAACATAAATAATCTCAATCATAAAATTAAAGTCGCAATGCTTGAAGGTTACACTTGTACTCATCTCTGTATGATGGCTATAGGGTGGTCATTAATCCTAACTCGCTTTGAACGCTCCACCTAGTGTATTCCCTATCAACAGAATTATAAATTCACTATGCACTTAGGAATCACGAGGTCTTTACGGTTATAATAATGGCTTAAGGACGGTATGGATGTATATTTGGTAAATTTGAAATGAGCTTTTGGCTCTCTCCTCACTTACCATCAACAATGTCCTCGAGCTTGAGTTAACGCTCAAAAAGATGTTCTCACTCACCCATATACGCAACAATTTAGCGTCCCATGTCTACCCACTATAAATAAGACGATTTTCAGAAAATTCCACTTTGCCGGATGTTTTATTCATTCATATTTTTCTTTTTCTTGTCTTTTTTTTTTTTCTTTTTTTTTTTTTTTTTTGTACAGGAGCAAACCGGGTTCCCGGTTTTGAAGAATCCGGGTTCCCGGTTTCTACTGTATGATTTTTCAAAATTTTTCATTTTTTCTTTCTTTTTCATTTTTCTTCATTCCCGGCAAAGGGTTACAAGTATATATCATCTGCAATTGTGCTACAATACAAAGTACATCGATCCCTACCCATTTAATTCCCCATATGTGGTCCCACCACCCCAAACTCAAGCTCGAGACATGTCTCAGGATTGTGATTCAAGTGCGGGTCATATGGTCATGCCTAATAATCTAAGGGATAATGGCTTATATCGTGGCTACAAAGAAAAGGCTAAAGGTTCAAAGTGGGCTAAGACGGATAATAATTAATACAAGGGATAGAAGGCTAAAAAGGCACAAATGGCTAACAAAGAACTGCCCCTATCATTTTCCTAAGTACATAGCTTGTCTTTAGTTCATATCTAGGTGGGTTCTCTACTAATTAGGATTTCACGTTCTACACACCAAACATATTCCTTGAGTACAAGCTTACTTCATTTGCATTGTTAATTAATTTTTCCTATCAATTACCTATGTTCGCATGCAATTGTAAGTGCGTTTTATATCAATCCCTAAAGTCCACTATTTACTATCATAGATTTATCAAAAGTATGCTTAAAGGGATATTTAAAAATTTCTATAGTCAAACGCAACTCCGAAAATTCTTTTATTGAAAGCAAATAAAGCAAATAACACATAAAAACTGGGATGAGGCAACGAACCCCACCCCAAACTCAAAAATGAGTCGTGTCCCCACGACTCGAAAAGACTCAATAAAGCAATTAAACTAATATACACTAAGAGGAAAGTTTAGAAAACGTATCTTAACCAGCGCGAGGCTGGTTATCGGTGTTGCGTTCTGGACCCTTATCTCGCGTAACAGCATCATAAATCGCGTTTTGAAGTGTATTTACGCCTAGGATTAAATTTCGAAGCAGGTCCAATTCTTTTGTAACGTTTCCCAAGGTAGCAATCATCCTCTCCTGATTCTCTTCCAACACCTGAATCTTCGCTTCCAACTCAGGTACAGTTTTCGCTTTCTTTGATTGAGGAGTTCTAGGACTTCTTGTAGTTCGCGTTGCCTCTTCATGGATGTTCTTGATTGTGCTCAAAGCTATACTCACACCAACTGAAACAGTATCAATATCTGCGTCCTTACGCGGAATCTTCGCGTCTAGACACAACCGAGTAATAGTACAAGGAAACTTCAGATTTTGTTGTTTCATTGGTGACTTCGCGAACTCCATGATTGTATCATGAATGATCCTAGCAACATCAAATGGTTTCTCCTCCAAAATACACTTAATAACAAATATGTGCTCTTTCTTCAACTCGGAAGTGTGTTTAATACCAAAGAAAGTGGGTATTATGAAACGAGACCAAACCTTAGCACGAGGTGTCAAACTACTGCTGTAAAACTGTCCAGGATACCTTTCACCTTCAGGAATTGGGCTAGTCCCATTAACAAGCACGGTCCCCCAAAGGGATTCAAAATCAAAAGAAGGGTCATTAAGAGTTTCTTGGAAGGGACATGTTCCAGAAAAGTTGGGTAGTTTCAATGATTTCCGAATACGTTCAATAGAGAAAGGAACTACCTTTTTGCGGATATCAATGGCATCATGTGAGGTAGCTAAACCTTCGTAAAATTCTCGCACAAAAGTAGGAATGAACTCAAGCTTCCTTTCTTGTAACTCTTTCCAACCAAACTTAGCACATGTCACAGCATATTCCTTGTAATCACTACTCATAATACCCTTAGGAAAATTCGTCTCCTCACCAAATTTCAAAAATTCAATTCTTTCACGAACCTGAGTATTCCAACAAGTGTAAACCCTCTTAGGCTTGTGGGCCCACATCTTCATACGCGGAGGTTTTTGAACGGGTGCTTCCGGAATCTCTTGTTCATTTTCCTTCTCAATGTTCTTCGCAATTTCCTCTTCTGGTTCCTTCTCACTTTCAATCTCATCAATCAATCTTCTCTTTAGACCTGTGATTTCTTTTCTGTTAGAACCAAGCTTAACTTCGTCAATTTTTCGTTTAGGACGCGAATCAGGAATCTCAATAGCTTGTTCTTGTGAACCACCAATGGTGGTCTTTCTTCTAGGAGCAGTTCGTCGGAAATCACCGGTTCTGTTAGTCATCTCTTTTCACCCCAAACTCAAAACTTCAAATAATGAGAAACTTAGAGAAAAAGTTTAGAATTTTGATGTTTTGAGGTTTAAGAATTTAAGAACTAGGTGAAATATGAGATGGGTCTTGGTTAATTTGTATGGGAGAAGAAAGAATTGGGTTTAATTTAAGGAATTGGGTGAAGAAGAATCTTGGGAAAAACTAAGGATTTGATGTTATATTGGAGAGGAGGTGAGTTGATCTTATGTTTTTGTGGTAAAAGAGGGTAGGATTTGATGATATATACTGTTTTGGTAGATGAATTTCGGAGGTGGGGAGGCTATTGGTGCGTTTTAGGTAAATACTTGCAAAAGAGGCTAAGAAAACTAGGTTAAAATACCCAAAACCGCCTCTCACAGCTTTCAAACCGGGTTCCCGGTTTTGGCAAACCGGGTTCCCGGTTCCGCGTCGCTGTGACGGCGCGGAAAAATAATTGTGGACTTTTTTTTTTTTTTTTTTTTTTTTTTTTTCGAAACGCACCAAAACGCTGGACCCCAAGACGCGGGGTCAGGGATTTTCTTCGCCGAAACCGGGTACCCGGTTCTGTGGAATGCGGGTTCCCGGATTTTCTCGCTGGCGCGAATCAAAACGCGCCAAAACGCAGCACCTCAAGACGCTGGACCAGAACTTTTGGATGTTTACAGCTCCGAAACCGGGTACCCGGTTCTGCCAAATGCGGGTACCCGGATTTGTGTCGATGGCGCGAATCAAAACGCACGAAAACGCAAGCCACCAAGACGCTGGGTCAGGGAATTTCAGAAATCACAGCACCAAAACCGGGTACCCGGTTTTGCCAAATGCGGGTTCCCGGTTCCGACGCTGTGATATTACCCAAAAACGCCAAGTGTTGCGTTAAAATGGTTGGTACCAGCTCCAAAACCGGGTTCCCAGTTTGTGCGAAACCGGGTTCCCGGTTTCTCCTGGACATCCAACCAATTTTTCTCTGTTTTCGCCAAATCGACCCCAAACTCAAGTCCTTTTTACCCCTGAAATCATCAAAAACAACTACCCTTCCTCATTTCTTAATAAAAACAATAAAATTACGAAAATCAAACTAATCTAAATTGCAAAAATGTAAAAACTCAGCTAATATACAAGTAATTGGCTTTTGTTTAACGTCGTTAAGCTCGACGGGTTACCTCACGCTTCTAAGGACTCTCGAGGAGATACATGACCTCCCCGGGATGTGGATCTTCCGAGCGATTGGTATCTTCACCTCCATGGTATATCTTTAATCTGTGACCGTTAACCATAAAGGTACGGTTCTCTAGCGGATGTTCTATTTCTATCGCCCCATGAGGTGTAACTTTGGTCACTATGTATGGACCTGACCACTTAGATCTTAACTTACGCGGAAAATTGCTGAACTTCGAATTATACTTTAATACTTTTTGCCCTACTTCAAAGTTCTTTGGACGAATCCGATTGTCATGCCATTTCTTTGTGTTTTCTTTGTAAAGTTTGGCATTTTCATAAGCATGCAATCGGAATTCGTCAAGTTCAGTAAGCTTCATCATACGATTCTTTCCGGCTAAGATAGGATCTAAGTTCAACTGCGCAATCGCCCAATAGGCACCCATTTCAAGCTCTAAAGGTAAGTGACAAGCCTTACCATACACCATACGATATGGAGATGCACCAACTGGAGTTTTAAACGCAGTACGATAGGCCCACAACGCATCATCTAACTTCATTGACCAGTCTTTTCTTGTAGGACCAACGGTTTTCTCTAGGATTGTTTTGACTTCACGATTCGAAACTTCAGCTTGACCATTGGATTGTGGATGATATGCAGTAGATACACGGTGTCTAACTCCATATTTCTCTAGAATAGTCTTCAGATATTTATTAACGAAGTGAGATCCTCCATCGCTAATAATCACTCTAGGTGTGCCATGTCTAGTGAAAATATGTGACTTCAAGAACTTAATCACCACTCGTGAGTCATTAGTAGGTAAAGCCACCGCTTCTACCCACTTAGACACATAATCAACAGCCAATAAGATATAGAGGTTACCATTTGAAGGAACGAAAGGACCCATAAAGTCTATGCCCCACACATCGAATATCTCCACCTCTAACACATTATTACGCGGCATCTCATCCCTCTTAGATATGTTTCCGGTAAACTGGCATCTCGTACATTTCTTAACATATTCATGACAATCTTTTATAAGAGAAGGCCAGTAAAAACCTGATTGAAATACCTTTGCAGCAGTTCTGTCTCCTTTGAAATGTCCTCCATATAACGAGTCATGGCATCCAGCTATAATGGCTTGAGTCTCTTCCCTTGCTACACATCTTCGTATCATTTGGTCAGCACAAACTTTATAGAGGAACGGATCCTCCCAAAAGAACTGTCTAGCACGATGAGCTAACCTCTTTCTTTCTTGATAAGTAGAACCTTCAGGAAAAACACCACTCACCACTAAATTCGCAATATCTGCATACCACGGAGCCTCATAATCTCGGACAACGAATAAACTCTCATCAGGAAACTCTTCTCTAACTGCTTCAGTACCACTATTCATCTCTGAACCCTCTAAACGCGATAGATGATCTGCAACCTGATTCTCACAACCCTTCCTATCTTTGATCTCTAAATCGAACTCTTGAAGCAATAACACCGATCTGATTAACCTTGGTTTCGCATCTTTCTTCTCCATAAGAAATCTGATCGCGGAATGATCTGTATAAACAATAACTTTCGCCCCAAGAAGATAAGAGCGAAATTTATCAAACGAATATACAACTGCTAGCAACTCTTTTTCTGTAACTGTGTAATTAATCTGAGCACCACTAAAAGTTTTACTAGCATAGTAAATCGAATGAAAAACCTTCTCTTTTCTTTGTCCTAATACAGCTCCCATACACAAATCACTCGCATCACACATAACCTCAAACGGTAAATTCCAATCTGGAGGTAACACTATAGGAGCAGAAATAAGCTTTTCTTTGATTGCTTTGAAGGCCGTTAAACAAGCTTCATCAAAAAGGAATTTGCAATCCTTTTCGAGTAAGTTGCATAACGGTTTAGCAATCTTAGAAAAATCTTTAATAAAACGCCTATAAAAGCCAGCATGGCCAAGAAAACTCCTTACCCCTTTAACAGAAACAGGAGGGGGAAGAGTTTTAATTACCTCTATCTTTGCTCTATCAACTTCTAAACCAACACTCGAAACTTTGTGACCCAGAACAATACCTTCGCGAACCATGAAGTGACACTTCTCCCAGTTGAGCACCAAATCTGTTTCCTTGCATCTCACTAACACTTTCTCCAAGTTATCCAAACATATATCAAAATCATCACCAAACACGGAGAAATCATCCATGAACACTTCAAGGAAATTATCTATCATGTCCCAGAAGATGGCCATCATACACCTTTGAAAAGTAGCGGGAGCGTTACACAATCCAAATGGCATTCTGCGATATGCAAAAGTACCAAATGGGCATGTAAAGGTAGTCTTATGTTGATCTTATGGAGCCACGTAAATCTGATTGTACCCGGAGTAACCATCCAAGAAACAATAATATTCTTTTCCGGCTAATTTGTCTAACATCTGATCAATGAAGGGCAAAGGGAAATGATCTTTTCTGGTGGCCTTGTTCAGCTTTCTGTAATCCATGCAAACTCTCCAACCTACTACCGTTCTTGAAGGAATCGCCTCATTTTTATCATTAAGAACTGTTGTAATTCCTCCTTTCTTTGGTACACACTGAACTGGACTCACCCATTCACTACTCGAAATGGGATAAATAATCCCCTCATCTAAAAGCTTAATCACCTCCTTCTTCACCACATCCTTCATGGCTGGCATTAATCTTCTCTGACCTTCAACTGAGCGTGCATTAACATCTTCTAGTATGATTTTGTGTTGACAATAGGATGGACTAATGCCTTTGATATCAGCAATTGTCCAGCCTATTGCTTCTTTGTTGGCTCTTAACACACGCAACAGTTTATCTTCTTGAGGACCTGTTAAATTAGCTGAAACAATAACAGGTAGAGTTTCATTAGTACCCAAATAAGCATACCTCAAGTGTGCTGGCAATGGTTTTTCTTCCAACTCCGGAGGAGATTCAATTGAAGGTTTCTTTTTAGGAATAATCTCCCCCGGTTCTCTCACAGGTTCATAGGCAAGACACCTATATTTCGGATTTTCAGAATTGAGAGCTGCCACTGTTTCTGTAAGCTCCTCCATCATCTCAGGTGAATCTAATGTCAAAGCAGCCTGCAAGATATCATCAAAATTTAAACAATTAAATACCTCTTGCGATGCTTGCTCTACTACATCCATTCTGAAGCAATCTTCCTGAGAATCTGGGAATTTCATGGCTCGAAATACATTGAATTTCACTTCCTCATCTTGTATCCTCATCGTTAATTCGCCATTCTCTACATCTATCAATGTCCTCCCTGTAGCTAGGAAGGGTCTACCCAAAATGATGGGGACATTTCTATCTGCATTGTATTCAAGAATTACGAAATCAACAGGAAATATAAGTGTACCTGCCTTAACAAGGACATCCTCAATACGGCCTTCAGGATGAGCAAGAGACCTGTCCGCCATTTGCAAGACCATAGAGGTAGGTCTTGCGTTTCCAATTTTAAGCTTATCAAAGACTGACTTGGGCATCAAGTTAATGCTTGCCCCCAAATTGCATAGTGCCTTTCCCTTCCATTCTTCTCCAATCGATATGGGAATCGTGAAACTCCCCGGATCAACTAACTTCGGAGGTAATTTGCTCTGGCAAATCGCACTACACTCTTCAGGAAGGCCAATCATCTCATTATCACAGTAGGGTCTTTTATTAGTGAGGGCCCTCTTCAAAAACTTCGTATACTTAGGAATATCTCGAATTGCCTCAAGTAACGGAATATTAATACTCAAACCCCTCACTCTATTGAAGAATTTCTGAAAATCACCCATATCACCCTTTTTCTGAACTCGCGATGGAAACGGTGGTGGAGGGCGATTGCTTACAATTTCATCTCTCTTTTTCGGAATTTCTCTTGGTCTTTCTATCTCTTCAACCTCACTATCTTTCTCATTCTCTTTCTCTTTCTCACCCACTTCCTTTTCTTTTCTTGGGACTTCTTTCTCTTTCATAACGGGAAAAGGAGGTGGAGGGAGGTTCTTACCACTTCTTAATGTAACAGCCTTGCAATCTTCACGTTGTGTTGGATTTTCCATATCGCTAGGAAGTTGCCCTTGTGGACGCTGATTCAGCTGTTTATTAATTTGACTTAGCTGATTCTGGAAAATCTTCATATTTGCTTCAGCTGCGTTTTGACGTTCCAAAGCTTGTGTTTGAAGAGAAATCAAATTTTCAACGGTTTTCTGAAGGGTAATTACTCCTTCTTGTGGATGGGCAGGTAGAGCTTTCTGGTTTAAATTCTCATCGTAGGTATTCTGAGGAGCTTGTCTTTGCACATAATTGTTTTGATTCTGTCCTCCTTGATGATTGTTATGTGGTCTTGGATTATAGTTGTTGCCTTGAGGACGCGGCTGATACGCGTAAGTAGGATTGGCTGCCCCATTCGGATTTGAGTATTGAAACCCAGGATGGTTTCTGTTAGGCTGATATCCATTACCACTTGAATTGAAATTGCCTCTATTGGACATAAAATTCACTGATTCTTGGTTATTCGGACAACTTTCCTCATCATGATCATCTACCTTACAAATCGAACACATATAAACCTCTTGTGCAGCATGCACAGCTACCTTCTTACCCGAAAATCCTTCTTTCACAGCTAGAGTAAGCTGCTTCAATTGTTGCTCTATGGTATTCTGGATCTTATTCTCAAACGTAGCAAATTTCTCTTCTATGTCAACATTATTTACTCCCTTGACTGGTGTTCTTACTGAGCTCCACCCAACTTCATTCTTGACTGTTCTCTCTAAAATAATTTTGGCATGAGCGGGTTGAACTTGAAGAAAACCTGCTCCACATAGCGTATCCAATTTCTCTCTTGAAATCCCATCAAGGCCTCTATAAAAGATCTTTAACTGTTGTTGTTCTGAAAAGCCATGATTAGGAACTTTACGCAAACACATCTGAAATCTTGTCCAACTCCTACCCAAAGTTTCTTCATACTCTTGACGGAATTGTGTCAATTCTAGTTCAGCATCTAACCTCATGTTACTTGGGTAATACCTGTCAAAGAAAGCAATTTCTAATTGGTCCCAATTGGTAATCCTCGTAGGATCTTGCGTATCGTGCCATTCACTTGCTCCATCAATGACAAAGAATTTGAAAGCAGCAAAATACATCTGTTCTCTTGAAACCCCTTGTGTGATATAAGAATCACATATCTACTTAAATTTTTGTACCGCTCTAAGAGGATCTTCCGATGGTCTTCCGCGAAAATTTCCAAAGTTTTGGAACTGAGCTAGCATACCCGAATCTGGACGGAATCTCGGAACATTAATATCTGGAGCACCTACTCCTATAGCTGGAGCGCGGAATGGAACTTCTGGAGGGCCATTAGTGAACCACGGATCATGATTCATCACTATCTGGACTGGAGGATTAGGATTTAGTGGTTGAACTTGAGGAATAACGCCTGGAGCTAAAGGTTGGCCATTTGCATCTAACTGGCCTTGTCCATTCTGTTGACCTTGAATAATGATATTCTCCATTCTGTTACTTAATTCTTCTACTTCTAAAGCTTCTCGTTCTCTTCTTCTTCTGTTCGCAAGTCTGATCAACGATTCTGGATTACTAAGGATCGGAGGTGCTGGCTCTAGATCCTTGAATAGCCTTCTTCGCATACACCAAACCTAAAAACCTGAAAAAGCTAACAAACAAAAAGCGTAAAACTGATAAAATAAAATAAATGCACTTATCACTAAAGGATAAACACCGTGGTCACACGCTACCGTCCCCGGCAGCGGCGCCAAAAACTTTGTGGTCCTTTGTGTGTTCTAAAAATTAAATGTAAATGCTAATCGAACCACAACCGCAAGTGTACGGTTGTCCCAAGTAGTAATCCTGATAAATCAGGTTCGTTCCAAGGACGGATGGTTGATCACAATGTTTAGCAAGTAGTGATTGATGCACTTATGGAAATGAAAGATAATAAATTGTTTGTTTGGTTTTGTTTATTAAAGCTAATGAATGAAAGACAAATATTAAAATGCAAGTAGAAGCTAAGACGCAAGTAAAATAAGTGAAAACGCAATATGAGATGTAGTACTTGAGAACGCGAGGATCCTCCTAATTTTACTTTCTAACTTAGGTTGTTTAAGGGCTAAATCAGTCAATTACAATGGTCGGGATTCTAAATTCCTTATACCCCCGTCAGGGTGGACTATAAGGCAATCCTAAAGTGTCACTAGTCCCGTCAGGGTAAATATGATCCACCGTTGGATGATTAAGATTTATTACCACTTTGGCCCTAGGATTAACTAAGTTCGTCAGAATCAATAGTTTTTATCCCAGATTGAACAATTAATTCTGTACCTAAACCCCCCGTCAAGATGATCCACACGCCACATATGTGGAATAGCTTAGATACTAATACCTAATTTTAGTTCGCGACTCTAAAATCAGTAAATAATCATAAATTGTCGAAAAGAGTAAAAGACCTGATTTAATTTAATTTAACAGAAACCCAAATTCAACATTCGTTATAAAATAAAACTAGGATTCACCCATTGTTTGTTCTCAAGCACTAATGAAAGCTTAGCTCATATTAAAATTAAAAACTAAATTAAAAGAATTGGAATTCATATTGTTTACAAAATTAAAATACGAAAAGAACCTAATTTCCGGAATTGGAATGACTACGAACGGAGCTATAGACCCACTCCAGCTCTTGTAGCTTCTTCTTTCTTCCTTCTGTTGCTTCTCTCTGGTGTTTAATCTTGTGGAATGTGAATTGTGTGAAAAATAGAAGTCCAGACCTCCTTTTATAAGTAAAAATTCGGACTAGGGCTTGGACCAGAAAATAAAAGCCTAATTAAATGTCCAAGCCCACTTTCTAAGCCCAAAATCCCGTAACTGATGATAGACCTTCACTAAAACAGCTTTTCCCGATGCGTTACAACTCCGATTGACCTCATTCCAGTTGCTAAAGTTCCGTAACTCGATAAGGAATGATTTCTCTTCAAAGGTCAGCGGCTAAATCATCGCTTAAGCACCTCGAAATCAGCAATCTATGGCCTGGAAAGTGGATTTTCAGCTCTAAAAATAATATCTTCGGGATTTGTCTTCAAGTCTTGACTCTAATTCACGATCTTTGATTTTCTCCTCGGATTCCTCTCCTAGCTAACATCTAAAACCTGTAAACTTTACATTAAAAATACCAATATTACGCGCAAAAGTTTAATAAATTAAAAATGCTAGAAATAAAAAGGTAATTCCGGATTATTGCAAATTTAGTCCAAAAGTTTATCATATTAATCAAATAAACACCAAAAATGATGTCTCCCAAGGGTCTAAAATAAGAACAATTAGGGAGACATCAGACGTCTTGCCTACTTGGCTTATCTTGGTTTGCTTCTTACCCTTGGACTCTTTTATTTCTAACGTCAATTTTTATTGTTTAAGCTTACTTTGTGATCTCAAATTCAAATTCATAAAAGCTATATCTTATGGTTTTTCCATCCCATTATTTTTAGGTTTGTTCTCCACCAATTCCCCTTTAACGTGAGGTCATAAGGAATTGGTGTCGCTTCCTTCTAATCTTCCAACGACGTGAGAATCATTAGCGTCCAGGGCAGAATTTCCAAGATTTATTTTCATTCTCTTGCAAAGTAGCTTAGGTAGAAGTATAAAGAACTATGATTTCACCCACCTCTGCCATAACTTCATCAAACATGTTAATAACTATTATCAAATGCAACCTTTGGTACGCTTGGGCTTCTTTCGCAATATATTGTAGGATTTGCGGTATATTTTATTTAGACATGGGGATTTGGTTTTCTCACAGTATACCAGAGTCGGGTTGTTGTATACCACAAATCTGGGTTGTTTAGATTTTGTCCTTTTTGTTCTCGACCTTCCTCGAACCGTATTCCAAGTTTGATAATTGTAGTGTGCTTATTATCAACATGCAACAAGATTAGTGGATCCAACAACCCTCATATATTTATCCCTAGAGTAATAGAATTTTTCCTCTACATGTTAAATTTCTCTATATTTAGTACAAAATAAAGGGTACTTTTCGTACATATATGTTGACTAAAGAGATTCCAATATGCCATTTTTTATTTATAGGTTCTTGATCGGGGTTGCATCAATCTCAATAAGGACTCCGACGTAAGACACTCTTATTCCTAATTTTGTTTGGATATCTGTCTCGATAGGTATCCCAACCAATGTCGCTATCTAGCTAAGGCATTATCTTATCCAAGTTTCACCTGGAAAATTCTCAAATTGTTGCCTACTAAAAAAGTGAAAAACTTTGGCATACTTTCAAGCATTTGTTGCCTACTAAAAAAGTGGTATGGTACCCATGATAGAACATTTTCTCCATCCTCGGTTTTGTATTTGAATATTAGCCATCTGTTATGGTGAAAGAAAAGTTTACAATTAAGTCCCCGTGTTTTCCTCAATCTCTTTATTACCAATGTGTTGGGAATTTTAGGATGACAGAGTCGATAAGCGCATATTCAAAGGCTTGCTTTGTCATCTTGACATCATCGTATGTGAGTTTGACAGGTTTTCCCCTTTGAATCAGGTATTGTTTCAATGACATGCCGAAATTAGGTCTTGGATTTGTCTGCCGATAAGAGTGTCTCAAAATGTAAATTTTTCTGTCTAGCGCTTGCCAACAAGTTCTCGTGATGCTCCGAGCCATCCATAATTTCTTGTGTTGCAGTCTCAGGAAAAAGTAGCCATTTTTCGCATTTTCTTCACAATGAAAATTTGTCGTTCTAGACGATATTTACAGTACACCAAGATAGGAACGATATACTGCGAGGCATTTTTTATGTTTGGAATCGATATAGGTGGCGGTATACCGAGTAAAACTGTGGTATACCGCACGAGGCGGCGATCAACGGTTTTAAACTCCTTTTTCCATCCAAAATACTAAAAACTTGTTTTTTCGAAATGAAATCAATAAATTAGTCCTAAGGGATAATTAATTACCGTTATTTGGCGTTGTTTCCTCGTTTGCATACTTGAATCACTAATATTTAAAGTTAGGGCACATGGAGGACATGATTTTTATTTTTCCGGTGGATTGTTTTCGACAGTGTTATGAGGATCAAGTTGCTTGGTGTTGGGTTTTCGAGATTCCATAAAACTTCTGATCCGTGTGGATGTTACCACGTGTGTTGATGATTAATCACAATAAAATGACTTTTGGAAATTTTTTCTCTTAACTTTTTTTTTTCATTTGAGAATTTTTTTCACGCGTTTTAATTCAGAATACTCGAATTATTCGGGTTTAGACACGAGCTTTATATCTTAAAATCCTAAACCACAGTCCAATATAATATGAGGAATCTACAAATTAAGGCCCCATTTGTTACTTCTTAAGGATATAAAGCCTAGTTACAAATTACTTCTTTTTAAGGCCTAACTCAAAAATCTGGTTTGGGATTTTACTTTCCTACCCTTTTTAATTTTTTTTATTCCTTTTTCGTTTTTTTATTAATTTTTTTTTTCTGAACTTTTACTACTTGATATATTTTCCCGGTATATTCAAGAAGGTATGTACCAACATTGTCCAGACCATTTCGTACAGACTTGTCCTTATTAAACGTTATTTTAGGTGTTTTAGGTCCAATTTATTTTTCCTTATATATCCAATTAGTCGGTATTCTCCAAGTTTTTGTCCAAGGGGGTGTACACAAGCCCGGTTCGTCCATGTCAAGAGATAGGGAATACGTTTTTTGTCCGTTTTTATCCATGTCAAACTTCCGAGAAACAAGTGTCTAGACCAATATTAAATGACCCTATTGTGCTGGACTATTATTTGAAAAACAAGTTAAAAGCCCATATGGGCTGGACACATTCACATTCACACAACTCAGTTTTAAAAATAAATAGAAAAAATCCAAGACATGGGCTGGACAGTGTGTCCCAACCATCAAGCTGGGCCCAAACACATTTTTTTTAAAACAAAAAAGCAGACACACGTTCTTTTTAAAAAAAACCAACTCCAGCCCATAACAGTCTGGACCATAAAGGTCTGGCCCATTAAAGCTGTAATGGGTTAAAAACGTTTTCAAAATAAGAAAAAAAAACACCAAAGCTTTCTGTAAAAAACGATGGCGGATCTGGATCGTGTGCAGCAGAAGCAATGGTGGAGAACTAGGCAAGAAGAACGGCGATTCTGGAGCTCGATGGTCGTTCTGAATCTGGTGGTGGCGGTGCTGAAGCAATGCAGCGACGTGGATCTGGTGGTGCTGAAGCAGTAAAAGCGTTCTTCCTCAACGGCAGCGATGGCAGCGAACGGTCCCGGCGTGGTGGTTAGCGGTGGCAGCGAACGTGTGCAGTAGAGCTTGAGGAAGGCGGCACGGTGGCAACGAGATCGAGGGTGGGTGGCTTCGCAGACGTCAGCAGCGAAGATCTCGATCTGCAGCAGAAGTTGGCCTGGATCTCGATCTGCAGCAGAACAGCGCTTGAAGGAGCTTCGCAGAGCAGCGCTTGACGGTGGCAGCGAAGCAGGTTTGATGGTGTTGGTGTCTCGGAGAAGACCTCGAGAGAGAGGTGGGGGTGGCTCGATGGAAGGAGGAGGGGGAGGGGTGGGGTGGGTCGTTGGAAGGGAGGGTGGCGGATATGGGGAGGAAGGAGGGCATCGGGTATAGGGAAGAGGGAGGGTAGAGAGAGAATTGGTTTTTGAAACAAAAACCCTAATAGGGATTTTGTTTTTGATTTTGGTTTTTCACAGTATATAATAGGTATAAGAGGACAAAGGGGCTATTGGGTCTTTTTACTAGGTTGTAGTTGGGGTGGGATTACTAGTTACTGGTCAATTGGGTTGGGGCTTTAAATTGTAAGTTTGAAGTTGTGGGGGCTTTATATTATAATTCCCCCATATAATATATCTCTCTTTTTTTTTTCTTTGACAAATACTAATGGGCTTAAAAACGGTTTGCGAGTTATCGGTTTAAAAATCACTCGGTTTAGACCAACTTTTTCGGGCCCTACTACACATTAACATTAATTATTCTATTAAATGATACAATCATAAATTGAGGTATCTAGTAAATTTTTTCTCGATAAAGGTCTAGGACTACCTTCCATAACACCTTATATCTATCTATTTGGAAAGGCAGTCGGGCTAACTTGTTATCTTTTGGGCCATCAATCGCCCTTTAGTGCTCAAAATATCTTAGGGGAAAAACTATCACTATGTTAGAACATTTAGTATATGTTTGACACTTTTTTTATTTATTTTGGCTGAACGTGTATTATGTTTGACAAGCGAAGTTAATGGAGTGGGTCTGGGCGAATTTATCTATCTCTTTACTCTGTCCCACAAAAAATAAGAAAACCCCACGCCTTGTCCTGTCTCGTGCTATGTTTCGTCCCGTCTTGTTCTTTAAATCTTCGCGGGATATAGATTCTACCTACGAGTTTCAGTTTGATTGTTTAAATTTTTTTATCACTACAAATTTTATTATTTTTAAACTCTTAAATACTCTATTATTTATAATTTTCATTTGCATTTTGATGTTTAGACAAAAATTTTCTTTGAACCTACACTTAATTTGATAATTAAAATGTTATACTAGACATACATAAATTTTAATTTAAATAATTATTGAAATTAAAATACATATTATAATTAAAATTTAATCATTATATATTATATATATGAGACGGGTCTATGTTAGCCTTACCTTGTTTTTATTCCCGTTTTAATATTCGACAAATCATTCTTTAACTAAAATTCATTTGGTATCACTTTAAAGGTTTTCCAAAACCCCTCATTAGATTAGTTATCTTTAATCCTTGATCTTGAGCTTCATTAGAACAGTGTCGCGGTACACCGGACAACACCTGCGGTACACCGCAGTACCACGGACCAAAGGCGCGGTGCATAAGCTAGTCCGAACAGAAAGCAAGATAATATGCGGTACACCGGACTGAGGCGCGGTACACCGGACCAAGGCTGCGGACCAGGAACACGGTGCATGGGGTAGCCCGTCAGTATGCTATGAAATCAACACGTTGAGTAGTGCGGTACACCGGACCATATCTACGGTACACCGCAAGAAAGGGTTTCTGCACTATTAGAAGAGGACAAAGCTTATATCCGTTGGAGTTTAAATCTATCCGTTAGAGAGAAGCCTTTTGACCGTTGGAAGCTTATTTCAGCTATAAATTGAAGCTCATTCAAGACACAACTCATCTCTTCCATCTACCAATCTTAAGAGCAATTAATATTATCATTCAAGAAGGTTTCAAAGGAGCATTCAAGTCATATTCATTCCTCAAGCTACATAGTTTATATCCACTCATTTAGGAGTCTAGTTACAAGCTATTATAACACCCCTAAACACTTTTCCTTTCCTCTTAGTTCTTGTAATAGATTAAGAGAGTAGTGTGAGTATAGGTTCTATACTTGGTTCCTTGTGTTGGTGATAACACAAGTGTATTTTCCTTCAAGTTTTTTGAAGTGGTTGTAAAGGGTTTGTAATCTCACCCGGGTTAAAGAGTTACGAAGATTAGTTGAGAATCTTGCAAATCCTAAGGAGGCTTCCTTAGGTAGTGGATGTAGGGAAAGCGAACCACTATACATCGTTGTGTATCTTTCTATCCCTACACTCTTTACTTTTCCGCACTCTATATGCTTGATAAAATGCTTACATGAATAGTTTGATAATATTGTCTTTTAGGATTATCTAGTTCTTGACTATTTAGTTTGCTAAAACAATAGGATTCAAAATAGCTTTTAATTTTATTTACTTGAAATAAAATTAGCCGATTAATTTCCATTGTCCTATTCAACCCCCCTTCTAGGGCGCATATAGAATATCAATTGGTATCAGAGCCTAGCTCTATTGTACTTAATCGTTTCTAGAGTTAATACGATATGGACTCTAATCAACCGGAAGGTTCATGTTCTACTAGACCTCCGCTTTTTGTAGAAAAAGATTACTTTGGATGGAAAAATAAAATGGAGATTCATGTCAAAGGAATCGATTATTTTTTGTGGCTTGCTATCAAGAAGGGTCCTTACATTCCTTATGTTGATGGTAGTCAAACGGTTAAGAAAGATGAAGAAAATTACAATGCTCAAGACATAGCTAAACTCGCAAAAAACAACAAAGCTATGAACATACTCATAAATGGTTTAAGTGTCACGGAATATGCTAGAGTGAGTGAATGCAATTCGGCTCATGAAATGTGGCAACTCTTGGAGCTATCATATCAAGGAACGGAAGATGTCAAGGAAACTAAGATTGGTCTTTTTATCACTAAGTATGAGCTATTTCGTATGGAGCCCGATGAAACCTTAAATGCTATGCATCAAAGATTTTCTAACATTGTCAACACCTTGAAGACTCTTGGTCAAGAGTACACCAACAAAGAACAATGCCAAAAAATCTTATTTGCTCTTCCAAATAAATACAAATCAAAAATCAACTCTATAAGAGATACTAAAGATCTTTCAAAAATGACGGTTCATGAACTCATTTGCAACCTCATGACGGAAGAGCTTGTGCTTGAAGAAGAAAAGATAAGAGATGATGAGGAGAAGAAGATTAAGAAATCCATTGCCTTCCATGCCTTGAGTAGCAAGTTGAAAGAACGAAAAGAAAGGAAGGAAAGTGAAGAAGAAGAAAATTCACATGAAGAAGAAACTAGTGAAGATGAAGGAGTAGCTATGTTGGCAAGAGATATGAAAAAATTTATGAGATACAAACGCTTTGCCAAGAAAGGAAGTTCTTCCTCACCCTATAAGAAGAATGTTAGAGCTATCAAACAAGATGAACCCACTTGCTATCATTGCAAGAAAGTTGGTCACATCAAAACTTATTGTCCCTTTCTTCAAAAGGAGAAACCAAAGAGAGCAATGCATGCTAATATCACTTGGGATACTCAAAATTCAGACGAAGAAGAAAGTGATAATGAGAATGTTAATCTTGTTGCCTTTATGGGAGAACTTGAAAATGATGAAAATACTTCTTGGGATGATGATCATACCGGTTCAACTCATTTTTCTTTTATGGCAAATCATGATGAGGTAACTCCTAAATCTAAACTTTCTTTATCTAATGATGATGCTAGTGAGCAAGATATTCATGAGGCATTTGATTCTCTTTACAATAATTTTTTTAACTCTATTGAAACAAACAAAGTTTTAACAAAAGATTTAGAAATTGAAAGAAATAGAAGTAAAGAGACTTTAAAAACTTTGGAAGATTGTCAAAATCTTAGTGATGAATGTATAGATGAAAATGAGAAACTTCATCTTATTGAGAAAAGTCTTTTGGAAGAAAAAGCTTTGTTAGAGAAAAAGATTGAGGATCAAAATGCTATTATTTTAAGATTTACAAATGGGCAAGAAAACTTGGATTTGATTTTAGGTTCTCAAAAATTGGCTTTTGAAAAAAGTGGTGTTGGATATGATCCATCAACTAAACAAAAACTTTTGAAAAATGTTTTTGTTAAATCAAAAATTTCAAATGCTATTTCGTCTTCTTCAAAATCTTCTATCACTTGCACTTATTGTGAAAAACTTGGTCATAATGCATCTCATTGTTACTATCGAAAATTATTGGATTTGGGATCTCTTGTGCCACTTTGAAAAAGGCCTATATGGGCTATAAAAAGAAAATCCACTAACCCTCATGGACCCAAACCAAATTGGGTACCTAAAGCCTAAATTATTTTTGTGTGTAGGGATTGAGTATCAAGAAGCAAAATATATGGCTCCTTGATAGTGGATGCTCAAGACATATGACCGTGAATCCTTCATTATTTACACATCTCTATAAAACAAAAGGTGATAGAGTTACTTTTGCCGACAATACTAAAAAACGTGTTTTGGGTAAAGGTAATATTGGTAATATGAATTCTTTACTTATTTCAAATGTTTTGCTTGTTGAGGGTCTATCTTTTAACTTGCTTAGTATTAGTCAACTTTGTGATGTTGGTTATTGTGTTAAATTTGAAGCAACTAGATGCATTGTTTTCAAAAATGATGAGTTAGATACTATCTTTATTGCTAAAAGATCGGATAATGTTTTTTTAGTTGATCTTGAGAGTCTTATGTGTCAACGTATAAAATGCTTATCCGTGGTTAATGATAGTTGGCTTTGGCATAGACGTTTAGGACATGCTAGCATGGATTTAATTTCAAAATTGTCTAGAAAAAATCTTGTTGTTGGTTTGCCTATTTATAAATTTGATAAAGATAAACTTTGTGATGCATGTCAACTTGGTAAACAACATCGTTCATCTTTTAAACCCATAAATAAGGTCATCACCATTAGGCCACTTCAATTATTGCATATGGATCTTTTTGGTCCCGTTGATGTCACTAGTCTAGGAGGATCTAGATATGTCTTTGTTGTTGTTGATGATTACACTAGATATACATGGGTGATGTTCCTTGCTTTAAAAAATCAAGCCTTCAATGAATTTGCAAAACTTTGTAGAAAGGTGCAAAATGAGAAAGGCTACTCTATTACATGCATTCGTAGTGATAATGGCAGTGAATATGTGAATTCTCCTTTTGTGCATTTTTGTGATATATTTGGCATTGAGCATAATTTTCCGGCTCCTAGAACTCCCCAACAAAATGGGGTAGTGGAAAGGAAAAACCGAACTCTACAAGAAATGGCTAGAACAATGCTAAAAGAACATAGCTTGCCTACATACTTTTGGGGTGAAGCCGTTCATACGGCTTGTTATGTGTTAAATAGAGTTCTAATTAGACCCCTTATTAAGAAAACCCCTTATGAGCTTTGGAGTGGTAGACCACCAACTATTGCTTATTTTCGTGTTTTTGGATGCAAATGTTTTATCTTAAACACTAGGGATTATTTGGGCAAATTTGATGCAAAATTGGATGAAGGTATTTTTCTTGGTTATTCCACTAAGGGAAAAGCCTATCGTATTTTCAATAAACGCACTCGTATCATTGAAGAATCTATGCATGTTGACTTTGATGAGACTAATCCTTTTTGTGTCAAGAAAGTAGTAGATGTTGATTTACATGAAGATACTCCACAAGATCAACCCTTAGAATCTCCTACTCAAGAATTAAAATCTCATGATGAATCTCTTAAGGAAAATAGTCAACTCTCAAATGAAGCTAGTGCGGATTTACCAAAGTGTTGGAAAAACATCAAAGATCACCCAAGTGAATTAATTCTAGGTGATCCAAATGAAGGTGTAACCACTCATTCTCGTATAATTGCTCCATGTGCTCATCAAGCATTTCTATCTCAAATTGAGCCCAAGAATATTAAAGAAGCCTTGCTAGATGATCATTGGATAAACGCTATGCATGAGGAATTAAATCAATTTGAGCGTAGTAAAGTTTGGACTTTAGTTGAGAAACCAATTGGCCCTACAATTATTGGCACAAAGTGGGTGTTTCGCAACAAGCTAGATGACACCGGTATAATCACTAGAAATAAAGCAAGGTTAGTTGCTCAAGGATATAATCAAGAAGAAGGTATTGATATCGATGAAACTTTTGCTCCGGTAGCTAGACTTGAATCTATTCGTATGTTACTTGCTTTTGCTTGTTATATGAATTTTAAACTTTACCAAATGGATGTCAAAAGTGCTTTTTTAAATGGTTTTATAGATGAGGAAGTTTTTGTTAAACAACCACCGGGTTTTGAAGATCCAAAATTTCCAAATCATGTTTTTAAACTTTCAAAAGCTTTATATGGTTTAAAACAAGCACCTCGTGCTTGGTATGAACGTTTAAGAAATTTTTTATTAGAAGATGGTTTTAAACGAGGAAATATTGACTCCACCTTATTTATAAAAAGGTCTTCAAAAGATATCCTTCTTGTTCAAATTTATGTGGATGATATAATATTTGGTGCTACTAATGAAAATCTTTGTGAGAATTTTTCTAAAAGCATGCATAAGGAATTTGAGATGAGCATGATGGGAGAATTGAATTACTTTCTTGGACTTCAAATCAAGCAAATGAAGGATGTCATCTTTGTAAATCAAGTCAAATACACAAAAGAATTGATCAAAAAATTTGGACTTGAAGATGCAAAGGAAATTGGAACTCCAATGAGCACATCCACAAAATTAGACAAAGATGAAGATGGTAAGGATGTTGATGAGAAAACATATCGAGGTATGATTGGTAGCTTACTCTATTTAACCGCTTCTAGACCCGATATTATGTTCTCCGTGTGTCTTTGTGCTAGATTTCAATCCTCTCCTAAAGAATCTCATCTTAGTGCCGTTAAGCGTATTTTTAGGTATTTAAAAGGAACCCTAAGTCTAGGACTTTGGTACCCAAAATTTACCTCTTTTGAACTAATAGGTTATTCGGATGCCGATTATGCCGGTTGTAGACTTGATAGGAAGAGACTAGTGGAAGTTGACAATTCTTAGGTCAATCCCTTGTATCTTGGTCTAGTAGAAAACAAAAAAGTGTTGCTTTATCCACGGCCGAAGCCGAATATGTTGCGGCCGGAAATTGTGTGACTCAAAATCTTTGGATGAAACAAACCTTACTAGATTTTGGCCTAGAGTATGATTGTGTTCCCATTCGTTGTGATAACACTAGTGCTATCAATCTTACTAAAAATCCTATTCAACACTCTAGAACGAAACACATAGAAATCCGTCATCATTTTATCCGTGATCACACTCAAAAAGGGGATATTGTGCTTGAATTTGTCACTTCGGAAAATCAACTAGCCGATATTTTTACCAAACCTCTACCCCAAGATCTTTTTGAGAAAATTCGTTGTGAGATTGGCATGCAAATTCTCTAAACTTCTTTCTTGCCATGATTGTTAGTGCTTTTTGTGTATATTATCTTGTTGCTAATATTTTCTTGGTGTTATAGGGTCCTTGAAGCTTCTAATTGTTATCCATTTACTCCTTTAGCCTTTGTTTTTACTCAAAAGTATTTTGACCCCTTAAAATTTTCAAAAATCGTATCATTGATTCTTTTTGTTGTTGACAAAGGGGGAGAAATTTTAGTTAAACTTTTTCAAATGCATTTTGTGAGGGGGAGTTTTTCTAAAAACTCTAGTGATTAGCTTGAGGGGGAGTTTTTGATTAAAACTTTATCTAAGGCATCTTCAAAAGTTTATGATTTGTCAAACATCAAAAAGGGGGAGATTGTTAGCCTTACCTTGTTTTTATTCCCGTTTTAATATTCGACAAATCATTCTTTAACTAAAATTCATTTGGTATCACTTTAAAGGTTTTCCAAAATCCCTCATTAGATTAGTTATCTTTAATCCTTGATCTTGAGCTTCATTAGAACAGTGTCGCGGTACACCGGACAACACCTGTGGTACACCGCAGTACCACGGACCAAAGGCGCGGTGCATAAGCTAGTCCGAACAGAAAGCAAGATAATATGCGGTACACCGGACTGAGGCGCGGTACACCGGACCAAGGCTGCGGACCAGGAACACGGTGCATGGGGTAGCCCGTCAGTATGCTATGAAATCAACACGTTGAGTAGTGCGGTACACCGGACCATATCTGCGGTACACCGCAAGAAAGGGTTTCTGCACTATTAGAAGAGGACAAAGCTTATATCCGTTGGAGTTTAAATCTATCTGTTAGAGAGAAGCCTTTTGACCGTTGGAAGCTTATTTCAGCTATAAATTGAAGCTCATTCAAGACACAACTTATCCCTTCCATCTACCAATCTTAAGAGCAATTAATATTATCATTCAAGAAGGTTTCAAAGGAGCATTCAAGTCATATTCATTCCTCAAACTACATAGTTTATATCCACTCATTTAGGGGTCGATCACCTTTAATTTTTTTTTTTTTTACAAAATCACCTTTAGTTATAACGTAAATGTATTTGTATTAACAATTTAAATGGCTAAATATTATGTTGAGAATAATACAAAAAGTGGTCCAACCAAAGTGTGCACCAATAGGATGATAGAGCAACTGAGCCAACTATCGAGAAAACACCAAGACTAAACCAAACAAGATCATCTTTAACAACCATCCTTATATGCAATTAAGATACCATGATTGAAATATAATAATATCAATTACAGGGATAAAAAATCTAACACTCAAATCACCCGTACATGTGATGAAACAAGTAGATACTGCCAAGATTTAAAGAACAGCTTGGGATTCCTGCATTAATCTTTAGATTTTTTTTTAATTAGATCTTTAGATGGATGACGTGAGCTTTACCTTATACAGAGGCCAAACTGTTTCTTGATCACCTACATCAACATCCCAGCTGGCTTTTTCTTTAATTAATTTGCTTTTATGCTCTTGGAATTTTCGATTATTATGGAGATCTCACCTGAATGCAATGTCTATTCATTGTGTTCTAACAATTCCAGAACATCAACAGCAAAGGTCTTATGGTGCCTTATCCGCATACCACGTGAAATACTTGCAAGAACATCAATCATTGATCCGACAACCTTCGTTATCACACGATATTGCCATATTACAATAATTTTCATTAATTGCATTTTTTTTTTCTCGGCAAAGTAGAAATTTTATTACTCAAACTGTCAATTACATGGGCATAACTAATTAGGCCTATTATAATAAGACTTGGGCCATTCCACTTGGACTCCCTTACACTTTAGACAACTAAAAATAAAAGTACAAAACATCACGTCTACACAAGTACACCGACGATCTAACATTCCCATCTAACCCTAATCGGATCAATCGCCTTTTTCTCTTTCTCCTTCTTGAATTTGCATAACGCTTCTCTAAAAGCCATTGATATTCCCTCAACAATATTCTCTTCAGATTTAAAGCTACCCTTGAAGATCCTCTCATTTCTTTCAATCCATATGAAGTAAGTAACAATCGATAAGAGGATTCTCATTACCTCTTGATTCGTCGCTTTACCGCTCTGAAAATTGATAAACCATTTCATGAGGTCCGACCAGTTCGAGATTTTGGTAGAAACCCCATGAATACTCAAACATTTAAACCAGATTCTCTTCGTGAATAAGCAATCCCAGTAAAGATGGTTTCTATCCTCACTTGTCAGTTTACAAATTTCACACAATGAGTTAGAAATTACCCCCCAAGATGCTAATCGGTACTTAGTCGGTAATCTGTCCAATTGAATAAGCCAGAGGATGAATTTATATTTAGGTGGACTTTTGGAGCTCCAGATAACCGCAGACCATTCATTGAGCGGCTTCTTAGGTCTCAGATGTTCATATGTTTCTTTGAATGTAAAGGTACCTTTTTTACTGCAATTCCAAATGATTTTGTCTTTCTTATTTGGATCAATTTCAATGTTAGCAGTAATCTTCTCCATGAATTTGAACTTCGCAGACCATCTCCACCTCGTATCATATATAAATTTACTGAGCTTACAGTCATTATAATAACCTGAGACCAAGTTGGTGCTCTGGATGTCTTGAAGGCATTTAATCTGAGGAATCCAAAAGTCTCCCCAAAGAGAAATATCTTTACCACATCCAATCCGGTATGAAATTAAGTTACTAGCTATTTGTCTTAATTTGAGAATTTTCCTCCAACCCCATGAGGAGTCTTGAGGAATTTGAATTAGCCAGAAAGATTTACCCTTTAATAGATTTAACTGCACCCAATTGGACCATAAGGTGTTCCTTGGAAAACAGTAATTCCATAATAATTTTAAGATAGCTGTTCGATTCTGAAGAAATAAGTCTCTGAGATCTAAGCCACCCTCTTGAGTAGGATAACAAATAGAGTCCCAAGACACCTTAGCCCCTCCCTGAAATTCACTAGAACCTTTCCATAAAAAGGCCATAATCTTCTGTTGTAGCTCCTTGATAATCCTCTTAGGTATAGCAAATATGTTGAACCAGAAGCTAGATAAGTTGTTCAGTACAGATTTAATTAATTGAAGCCTACCCGCAAAAGATAGATGCTTTGAGCTCCAATGTTTAATTTTCTTAACCATTTTCTCAATTAAAGGTTTGCAGTCTTCTGTACTTATTTTGTACTTAGTCTACCAGATATTGAAGGTACCCCTAAGTATTTCATAGGTAAGTGACCCTCGAGAATCCTTAAAATGTCCCATATTTCTTGTCTAACTTCATCAGAACAACCACCATAAAAAATATTACTTTTATTATAACTGATCTGTAAGCCTGATAGTCTATAAAACAAATCCAAGCCTTGTTTAATAAGATTAGCTGTAACTCGTGTAGGCTTGAAAAATACCATAAGATCATCAGCAAACATTAAATTATTTAACTAAAGTTCTTTACACTTAGGATGCCAGGCAAAACTGCCTTTTTTACCAATCTTCATTAAAATTTGAGAAAGAATCTCCATTCATAAAACAAACAGATAGGGGGATAGTGGGTCCCCCTGTCTCAGGCCCCTTTCACCTTTAATAAAGCCTTTAGGAGTGCCATTAATTAAAAGACTGTAAGAAGTGGTTGTTAAACACATCTTGATCCAAGAAATGAATACCTCAGGGTAGCCAAATGCCTCTAAAACTTTAAGAACAAATTCCCAGTTCAGGGAATCATAAGCTTTCATTAAGTCAAGCTTTAAAGCACATCTTTTAGAAATTTGAGCTCTAGAATAGCCCCTTACTAATTCTTGAGCAATGAGAATATTCTCTCCAATAATCCTGTTTTGAAAAAAGGCTGATTGATTGTTAGAGATTAACTCTTGTAAAGTATTCTTGAGTCTGTTAACAATCAGTTTGGATATGATTTTATAAATGATATTACATCATGCTATAGGTCTGTAACTTTTAACTGAAGTGGGATTATGACTTTTAGGGATTAATGTAATAACAGCTGAATTAATCTCTTTTAATAATTGGCAATCCTGTAAAGCACTCTTAATAGCAGTACAAAACTCAGGCCCAATTAAATACCATATTTTCTTGAAGAAACCAGCTGTAAAGCCATCAGGTCCAGGGCTTTTAGAATTATCCATTGAGAACAGGGCATCTTTGATCTCTTTATCTGATACAGGTATAATTAACTCCTTGGCTTGACTTTCTGAAATCTTTTTAGAACTGATTCTCTTCAATAGATTGGTATCATATTTCTCCTTGTTGTCTTTTTTCTTACCTAGGAGATCAGAATAGTACTTCACAAATTATTGTGAGATATCATCTACTTTTGTAATGATTGTCACATTATCCAAGGTAAGGGTAGTAATACTATTTTGTGATTTCCTACCATTTACCCATTTCATGAAGTAAGCTGTGTTTAAGTCACCTTCATCCACCCAGATAGCTCTAGATTTCTGTCTAATGATTGATTCCTCCTTAATTTTCTCTTCATGTAGCTCAGTAAGGAGTTGAGTTTCCTCATGTAACACCTCACAATTTTTATCACCTTGCATTCTTAGATTCTGAATATCAGTCAGTCTACTTTGAATATGATTAATTTTATTTGAACTATTCTTGAAATGCAGGTTATTAAACTCCTTGAGTTTTCCTTTGAGGATTTTCAATTTTGGTTTTCCATATATTTTGGTTTTCCATGTCTCAACCACCAAGGGAATGAATAATTCATGTTCCATCCATATATTATAAAATTTAAAAGGTGAGGGGCCTCTTTTTCTGAATAGAATAATTTCCAAGTGTTGACTGCAATGGTCAGACACACCTAAAGGTTTGAGGATTAGAGATGTTTGGGTATTTTTTGTTGAGCCAAGCAGAATTGATATATGTTCTATCAATCCTACTAGCTCTCATATCATCCCCAGCAGCTCTATTAGTCCATGTGAATTTAGGACCATTATATATAAGATCGGTAAGTTCAAGATCCTTTACACATTTGATCATTTCATATGAGCTCTCAGTTAAACTGTCATAATTTAATCTTTCATCAATGTTGGTGATCTCATTGAAGTCACCTTATATTACCCAAGCTTCATCCTTAATTGTATTTTCCCATCCCCTCAAGGTATGCCAAAGAATGAGTCTGAGATTAACATCATTCATGGAATACACTGGGGTATAATAAAACTCTATTTTAGATTCAATATGTTTGATCTTGAATAAAATAGCTTGATCAGTCATATCAAGAACAGTAACATTCACTAAGTTGGGATTCCAACAGGTCCAAATCCGCCCATGATCATGTTTGCTGTAATTAGTAACTACTTGCCATTTATTAAAAGTAGAATTTAAAACATTAACTGACTTTTGAAACTTGATTTTTGTTTCCAGGAAACTGAAAACCCAAGTATCTTTATTTACTACTTGTTTCAGGCAATCAACTTGCTTGAGCTTTTTATTCATTCTTCTAACATTCCAAGTGATAATCATTATATAGCTGGGGGTCAGGAGGCTTTTCAGCCACCACCTCAACATCTTCACTTATTAAATTTGTTACCACTTCCTCCAGGTTAACTTCATTCTATATATCAAAGCTATTCTTGGTAAGTGTGTTCTTCTCACTGTCATTTGTAGGTGAATTGCCCCTTTTTGAAACAACTGTTACCCATTGAGGTCCTTGAGGTTCTGATGTATTATTATTATTATTGACCCTTTCTGATTCTTTGATCACTTTGGGAACCCACACTTCCTTGGTACTTCTGCAGCTACTTTCAGTGTGCCTTAACTTTTTACATTTTTGGCAAAGTACAGGTTTCCAAGAATATTCTACTTCAACTGTATCAATTGTTCTTTGCCCATATCAAGGTCAAAGTCTTCAATGAGTTTTTTTGTTGAGATCCATCTCAACACAGACTCTAGCATAGCTCAACCTTGTTTGGTCCTTGGTTATCTTATCCATCTGGATAGGCCTCCCTAAGGCACTTGCAACCACACTTAAACCTTCTTTAGTCCAGAGTTTGCCCGGTACTTTCCTTAATTTTACCCATACAGACACCTTATCCAACTTGAATTTCTCAATATGGGTGTTTGGAGTCCATTTTCTGAGGAGTAGGGGTCTATTATTCACATGCCAAAGTTCTCCAAGTACTTTAGAACAGGCCTCCTCAGTTTCAAATTTAAACATATAGAGACCTTGATCAGATGTACATATTTTAACCTTACCAAACTCTTTCCATTGATTAAGTACCATGTTTCTTACCATGTGAAAGGGTTGAGGCCTTTCCAAAAATTGACCCACCACACAGTTGGCCCAAGCTTTACAGCCTTCTTCAATAATTTGAGGAGCTGGGGTTACTCGGATTCTGCTATTTACCACCTGAGGGGCACTATAGTCTAACTTGACTTCATCTCTGATTTTACCATCAAACATGGAGCTCCAAGCCTTTGTTGGTGAAACCCAAGTTGGATTTGCCCTAGGCTCTGGATCTCTAGTTGGGCTCAAAATAATTGGAGGAGGATGATGAGAAATTTCTGACCCCTCACTAGTTTCCTTAATAACAGGTAAGACAGGTCCAGATTTCCCTCTAGGAGTAGGTATAGGAGGGAAATTGACCTTACTTTATGTTTTGTAGCCAGATCTGTTACTCGAGGATGCTTGTACAATGGGAGAAGTACTCACAACCCTAGTTTGAGAAGCTGACGGCGTAACAACCTTAGGTGACTAGTAAGTGTTTGTGTTTTTGCCTAACCCAGATCTGGTATTAACATTTTGTTGTTTTTGTTCAATAACAGGTTTCGAATTTGGAAACTGGGCTTTGTTAGCTTTTCCCCTTGCCATTGGATCTAACTATTCAGAAGGATATAATTAGCGCTTTTAGAGAAGAGGAAAAAATGAAGAACACGAAGAACAAACAGGAAAAAAACGAAGAAGTAGAGCAGAAATTGTAAATTTTTGATGTGATTTTCTATTTTAGGACTTTGATTAATTGTTAAAACAGGGTGTACACGTTAGCAAATGCTAACGTGTACTAAAAGTTGTAACCACCTAGAGAGAACTTTTCTATCATGAGAGAGAAAACTTTATCAATTTTCATTAATTGCATATTTCTTTGCATTAGATATTGAGATAGGGTAAAAGAGTTATAAAGGCTTTAATCTTTAAGTATCATGGAATAAAGGCTCAAAACTATATACTAATGGGATTCCAACTAGCCTATAAAACTATCTCTTCCCATTAGGTTTGGAAACTAAAAAACTCATCCCCACCTTCTCTCTCTGCTCCCATCCATGCAAACCCACCCCCTACTCCTTCCGAGCACCATTTTTTGCTGGCGGCAGGAGAGCCTCCCATTCCGTTTTGCAGCAGCAGGAGACGAGAAGCAGGAGATGGTTGTCGCCGTGAGTTCCCGATCGAAGCCTATTTGTTGATGTCTATTTAGACATTAAAAAGTTGAGTTGTTGATGTCTCTCTATTTCTGATATATTAATCTATACTTGAGACATCATTTTAGGGTTATTTAGTATTTAAATTTGGGATTTTTTCCCAATTATTAATACTTTACACTTTCTTGTCTAGTTTTAGGTGTTTTATTATTTTATGAGATTTTGCGAGTAATTTGTGTAGCACTTAGGTATATGGAATCTATTACACCTATGGAAACTGATTTGAAGTGGAAAAGTAAAGGAGATCCCTTACTCAAAGTAAAAAAGAATAAGTTTGGATATATTTGGAAAGTAAAGAAGTTGTCAGAACTGCACATACGTCCACTAATTAATTTACTGCAGAAAAACGGTCTGTAATTAGGAGGATATTTTTATATGAGCATATAGATCTTTCAAATGCAGTCGTTTCCATATAAAGAACATTAAATTTCGATAAGTAAAGAATGCGATATGACCAAATCAATATCTGCTAAGGTTTATCCTCTCCTACAAGTTAGGAATACGAATTTTGGTAAGATAAGGTATCCTTAACTTGGGGATTACTCCTAATTTTACCAAATGCCTAAATATATTCATTCCTACCTTAGATAAATCATCCTTAGTCAGTCTCTAATCATAAAATGACCAAGAAGAAGCCTAGATCAAGAGAAGATAAGAGGAGAAGGATCTTGGAAGTTGTTCATGCCATTCCAACCCTTCCCGTTTGTAATTCTGTATTCTTATGTCTTTCTTATGAACTAATTTCTTTAGCTTGAGATTAGCATATGGGTATGAACCCTAGACTTGTTTTATATGTTATTTAATTTGGGATGTCCTTTTACATTAATAAATTTAGTAGTGATAGCTCTGTATTATGTGTTTTGAATTAATGTCTGTAGTTCTTGCGATGCGTACGTGTAGGGTTACCATAGTAATTGAGTTAACACTCGGAAGAGGGGATTCAGTTATAGAAAACACCACATAGTCGTCTAGTGTGCGATAGTGATCTGGAAGGGCTTGCCTAACTGGATAGTCATTAGGGTTTAATTTAACCACCTAGTTTTGAGCCTCTTAAGTCCACCCGGAAGGGGGTTAGGAGGAATTTAGAATCCTGGCTATTGTATATCACATAATTCTCCCTTAGGTAATAAACATAGAACAAGAGGGTACAAGGCTCGAACCCCTCCCTGAACATGGGTAACCTAGTTCTGATTTACCATGAGAATATATATGGGGAGGCATGTATATCTCAGTGGGATTAGTCGGGTGCGCGTAAGCTAGCCCGGAACCCATGTAACAAAAAAAAAAATAGAACAAGACTAGTGGAGATTACTTGATAGTTCTCAAGCTAAACTATCCTATTTTACTTTCTTGTCTTTAATTTAAGTATGTTTAGAGTCATAAAAAACAAAGAAATATTTTAGTGTCTTTGCGTATTATTTTACCAACTATTTCTATTCCATATAGTAATTACACTATTTATAAACTAACTTTCGTAGTCCCTGCGATCGATATCTATTTTACTTACTTATTACTTGCAAACGATCCGTACACTTGCGGAGAGTTTCTCGTGGTAGTTTAAGGTGTTAGTTCTTTTATTCATATCTATTATTTTATCACACATTTGCCCCTACCAGTTGTAATTGAGTAGTATTTTTCTATTTTGTTCGTAGAATGGATAATATGTTTACGGATTGGGTTGCAAGGAAAAAGTTTATGAGTATGTTGCCTTGCAATTGGGTTTCTAACCCTCCTCACCAATTTGTTAATTTACTGTTCAACTCCCCTATCCTTAGTGGAATAGGGTGAGACTATCTTTTCTTGTAATGACTTTTAATTCGTTTTAACATTAATGCACTTAGACCAAAAAATATAGTAAATTTATAATAAATACTAAGAACCCATTAATATTAGGCCAAACCAATAGTAATGTCTTTTTCTAACTATAGTGTCTTTTATTTAAAAGACACAATTCCAAATTTTAAAGTCATAATCATTTCTAATTGATGTCTAGTCATCTTTCATTTTCTGTAAATTGTTAGCCAACTCAAACATTTTTTATAATTAAGCATTAAAATATCGTAAGGGAGATAGAAAAAAAGTAGTTTATTAACTTCGTTGAAATTATGATGAATTCGTATGTTTGTTTCTTTTGAAAAAATTTGTCGTTGTATTATAGAGGTTGAAGCCAACAAAGGTAAGATACTGATACGTGGTATAAATACCTTAAAGACATCGGATCTATCTGAGTCTCGACATGTAAAATTATTCATTTATTTTGTTTTGTTTTATTTTTACATTAATTTTTTAAAATTATTTTAATAGTTAATACAAATAAAAGACAAAACAAGACTTTCATAATTACTATATTATGATAAAATCGTCTCTTTTGCAGGTAGTTTATTCTCATTTTAGATTTCACGTAGATTGGAGTTCTTTATGTTATTGTTTCCTATTTTGCCTTTTTTATGTTATTGTTTCGTATTATTGTCTTGCTATATTTTAAATAGAGGGGCTAAAATTCATCTTATTATTAAATAGAGGGGTTAAAATTCATCTTAAACTAGAATTTTAAAACTCGGTTCTTGTTATGGACATCCCATCTGCATGCCCATCCTTCTTAGGGAAGTCCAGCACCAATTCTCGTTATAACCACACTAGCATATTCGTATTCGTACACAGAGTACAATATTAGACCCAAACCGTTATAACCACATTAGCTTAGGGTATTCGTACACAGAATACATCAGTACTTTTTTTTTTTTGTTGTGCAAATGAATACATCAGTACAATAGTAAGTACGATATAAGTACTCCTGCAATTTGGCAATTTGTAATTGGCAATTAGCAATGAGAAATTGGCCAATGGCAAGTTGGCAAGTTGGCAAGAGAAGTGGCAAGTAGCAAGTGCGGTGCACATCAGACTAATTATAGGAAACTTTTTTTTTTTTAGACAAAGATAGGAAACTTTAACAAAGTAATATTTATGGATGAATACAAATTAAATTCTCATTTTCTCAATTTTTTAATTAAAATTTTAGTTGAAAAAAAAAGGGTGATTAATCCAAAAGGTCCACAACCAAAATAACTTTCTTAAGCAGGTCTAGCCCATTTCTATAATATTCATAGTCAGTAATACCCTTGGTGGGCTCTGTACACACGTTTGGTGGGCTCTGTACACACGTGCAGTGGGCTCTGTGCACACGTTTGGTGGCTCTTTACACGCGTTTGGTGGGCTTTTTACACACGTTTGGTGGACTTTATAGACACGTTTAGTGGGCTCTGTACACACGTTTGGTGGCTCTTTACAAGCATTTGGTGGGCTCTTTACACACGTTTGGTGGGCTCTTGTGCAGGTGAGCAACTTCGTATAATAACTTTTAGAGATTCAAACGATGGGCAAAAAATTCATTAATCATTCACGAGATTGTATCAATTGTATCAGAAAGCAATGGTATCAAAGACTGTATCAAAATCACTAATCATTATTATTCACTAATAATTCACAAATAAAAATCACTAATCAATAAAGATTAGTGAATTAAAAAATCACTAATAATTCATATTAAATATACAGTATTAACATAAATAGATATATTTTGAATATTAACACTACAAAAATATGAAGAAAAAATAAAATCAAAATGAAGACTTGGATTGTGAGAGAATGAGCCATGAAACCAGAAGCAAAAACAGTGAAACTTGCAAATTTAATTAGATCTCCTCCGTTGTTTAATTTAATTATGGGTTTTTTTGCCTTTTTATTTGTTCTTTGTATATTCATGGACGAACTAAAACAAAGACCTGCTTTGATTTACCATATGGAACCGCGCCAATTGCATCTTGAATTATCTTATTATCTTCATACCCGGATTGATCAAGCGTGATGAGATTTTTCAATGTTTTAGCTCTCGACTGAGACAAGAAGAAGAAGAAGAAGAAGAAGAAGATTGCTAGGAGAGCCAGATAACAGTTAGAAAATGACATTGCTTGGTTGTGGCGGCGGTTGCTTTGCAGGAGAGCGGCTGGTGAAAATGGTGAAAGAAAGGGTGGCGGTTGCTTAGCAGGAGAATAACTTGGTTGTGGCGGCGGTTGCTTTGGAGGAGAGCGGCTGGTGAAATTGGTGAAAGAAAGGGCGGCGGTTGCTTAGCAGGAGAATAACTTGGTTGTGGCAGTTGCTTTGCAGGCGGCTGGTGAAAATGGTGAAATTAGGGTTGGGAAGGGTTGGTTCTCAAGACATTTAATAATATAAATAGATATTACAATAATTGGTATAGGGGTATAATAGGTAGTAAAATGGTAGGAATATTATTTTTGGACTCTATAAAGTTAAACTATTGAGGTGGACTTGGTTAGACAAGATATTTTGGGATATGGACTCAATTAGAAATTATCTCAAAAAAAAATCCTATTCTAAGTCCTAATTCTAATTTGCTGGGTTAAATTTGTACGTTTTTACCCTCTTCTTTATGGGTACGGACCTAAGACGAATTTTAAGTTTTTTAATATGTTTTTTTTGTTTATTAAGTCCTTCAATAGTAAAATGGGTTGGCCCCGACATGGACAATAAATTGAAACAGACTGTACCCATTATGAACAAAAACAATTTGATGGCTCATCATAAAACAACAAACATAAGACAAAGCTACATGGCATGTACCCATTTCATTATAAATGGCTATTTACAAAGTTACATAGATTAAAAATTGTATTCTCGGGCTGTACCCATTATGAATAAAAACACCAAAATTCAAACCAAAATGGACCATCCCCATTATGGTAAAAAAAGAACAACACTATTCTACCCCCTTAATGGGCCAGCCCCATTACCCACAAACAAACTAGCTGGGTCTGGCCCCAATAGCATCACACAATGTCGGTCTGGTCCCATACACGCACAACAGAAAAAAACAAAAAGGCGAACTGGATCTGGAATTGAAGACGAACTCGATGGTGGTGGCTTTCTTTTGCAAGTCACGGCGACGGCGCTGGGTTTAGTCAAACAGCATAATGGTTGTGGTTGTGGGGCTGAAAAACGAATCTGAGCCCAGTTTGGTGCGACGATGAAGGAGCTAGACTTTGGTGGGAAGGTGGGCGGCATCGCTGGGAAGGTGGGAGGCGGTTCGGTGGTATTTGAGAGAGAGAGAGAGAGAGAGAGAGAGAGAGAGAGATAGAGAGAGAGAGAGAGAGAGAGAGAGAGAGAGAGAGAGCATAGAAAATAGAGTGAGATACAGAGAATTGGATTAGGCGGGGGATTTTGGTTCCTTAATGGGGTTGGGGGTGGATTTTTTGTTTTTTATGGTGGGGAAAGGGGTTGGGGGTATTTTGGTACAATACTAGCCTAATTGAACTAGTTAAAGGGTTAGTTGGAGTTGAGATTTTAAAAAAAAAAGTGGAGTAAATGTTAGACTTTAAAAGATAATTATCCCTATTTATGGTGTCATTTATAATGGTTGCCATTGAGTATTTGAATTTCTCATCAAAAGTATAGATTTGTTTTTGTCAAACAACAAAAAGATACTATTGTCTATCCTATACTGACATTGAATACGGTTTCTAAACTACTTAATATTGATAGTTGTCTTCTACTAAACTTAAGTTTGTTTTACAATTAATTTCATTTTCTACAAATTCATGATTTTTTTCTTTTTGTAAGGGAACTTAAAGGTAAAATACTTAGTGAAATTCTACTCTTTATATCTCTTTTGTAAAAGGATTTTTGTATTTTTTACTCACATTTTTAAAAAAAAATAATTAGACAAATTTACATTACATATTGCACTTTGGGGGTTATAAACACACTACCTCCCTAGATCTTCTACTGTCTATATACCATAGTAAAAATAAAAAGTTTATCTCAATTTTTTATAAAATTATCTCTTGAATATAAATTGCTAGTCATTATATTAAACGGTTTCTTTTGTTTTTAGTTTTAATAACATTTTTTTTATCAAAAGTATCATATATTCAAACTAAAACCATAAAAAAAGGGCACTTATTTTCTAACGCCTAGAGACATAAGGTCTTTATAATTAAAGTCTCAACCCCAAACTATTAGTTGCAGTCCAACTAAATGGGGTAAAAAACTCAAAACACCCCCTTTCCCTATTAATCACAGAGAAACTCCCAAAACTAAAATCAAAACCTAATATAGAATCAGGCTCCTCCCATTATTAACCTCCCTCTTCTCTCTCATCATCCACGAACCCACATCCCTTCCCTCCTTCACTGGGCTCTCTGACCAACCCACCACCACCCTCCCCTGATGCCACCATTACTGGACCATAAGCAAAGCCCAAGAAACCAAAGACCACCAACATCACCACCATCTTCACCATTATCCACCATCATCATCATCATATGCATCACCATATCCACCAACATCACCACCCTCTCCCTCTCCCTCTCACCGTATCTTCTCTCTGAACAAATAAAACCGCTTCCTGCAGTGGACAATTAACCACCATCATCACCACACTTCGTCCACCTTCCCATCGATTCACCTTCCCATAGATCCACCTATCCACCATCACCACCACCATCCTCTTCATCACCAACAGAACCCCACCCCGCCGCCTGAAACCCTAAGCCACCGTCACCATCAGCACCATCTCCCCAGTCATCTCCACCATCCACCATCCTTAACACCATCTTCACCACCATCAACATAGTCAGCCTCATCCAGTAGTAAACTGTCGCCGCCTGGGACCCTTCGTCGCCACCATCGTACACCACACTTCGTCCACCTTCCTACAGATCCACGAAACCCCCGCAAGAAATCAGTGTGGCCATTTTCCCTGCTCACTAAACAGCCGCTGCCTGAAGCCGTACTCGAACTTATAGCCCCGTTGTCACTCCAATGCACAAGAACCCTACCATCCCAACGCCACCTTCGCCTGTCTACATTTTTTTATTTTTTTGTCCATTTCCCGCAGCCCCACTGTGTCCCATTATCCACGCGAGTGTGAAGAAGTTTGTCTTGATGGGTACAGGCCTAGTACGAAATGTGAGACATATGTTTTGGGTCTTTGATCCAAAAAATGCAAGTGTGAAGAGGTTCTTTAATGTTTTGGGTTTATGTGTTGTTTACAAATCCATTCAGTTTGTTTTGTTTTTATTGTTCCTGATGTGTACATCCCAAAAGCGAGTGAATGGGTATTTTCAGGGCCATGGGTACATCCAAGTTCTGCAAGTTGAATATATTCCTTTTTTTGTGCCTAATGGGTACAAAAGAAAAACGTTGATCAAGATGGGTCTGGACCTATCTAGCTATTTGTCTAGATTGGTCCGTACCCATATGACTATGAAGGACTTAATAAAAAAAATAAACAAACTAAAAAAACATTACAAACTCTACGGGTCCGTACCCATCATGGTTATTTCCGACCATAGTTACAAGCGTTCGTGGGTCCGTACCCACCTGAAAAAGTAAAGGATTATTTTGTTCAGACAAAGCAAGGATAAAAACGTAAAAGAAAACGAAAGAATTAGAAATAGAACTTTAATAGAACAAAGTTCTAGTTAGGATTTAAAATGTAAAGTTGTGGGATTTTAGGCCTTAGAATGTATTTTCATCTATATTACAAGACTAATATTGTATTAATATATATTATATATATATTACAAGGTTTTTTGATAAGTGGTGGTCAGGATTGATTCTGGCCCAACATAAGTGGTGGCCAAGATCGTTTCTGGCCCCACCTATCATTAATACCATTAATTAATTATTAATTACTTAATAAAAAAGCATAAAACAAAAAACCTTAAATCACTCTTTACATTTAATTTATAATATTTATATAATAAAGCATAATGTACCTAACTTCTCATATTACTACTCAAAAATCTCTAATTTCTCTCATAATTCTTTAATTCTTCTCATAAATATCTTTAAAAAAATTATTTTTATTTTCTCAATTATTATATATATATAAAAACCACATTGATCTTTTAAAAGAAAAATTTCCAAATTGGAAATATGGGAGCAATGTATTAACCTACACGATTTTTCGAAAAGCCAATGCAGGAAAATAATATTGAAATATATGGTGGAGTTAAAAATAACAATAATGATAATAATAATAATATCTTGAAACACTTAAGAGCAATTGGGAAAATTCGATTTAGACCTTTATTATACCATTAATTAATTCTTATTTACTTGATAAAAAAATTAAAAAAAAACCTTAGATCATTCTTTACATTTAATATAAATTTATAATATTTATATAATAAATCAGAATGTACCTAACTTCTCATATTATTACTCAAAAATCTCTAATTTTTATCATATCCATAACCTTGGGCCCTTAACTATCAACCTTAACCTTAACTTTACCCTTAACCTTAACCTTAACCTTAACCTTAACCTTAAACTTAACCTTAACCTTAACCTTAACCTTAATCGAAACTCAAACCCAAACCCAAACCTTAACCTTAACCTTAACCCAAACCCAAACCTTAAACTTAACCCAAACCCAAACCTTAACCTTAACCTTAACCTTAGCCTTAACCCATCCCAAAACCACCTTAACCTTAACCTCAACCTTAACCTTAACCTTAACCTTAACCTTAACCTTAACCTTAACCTTAACCTTAACCTTAACCTTAACCTTAACCTTAACCTTACCTTAACCTTAACATTAACATTAAGCTTAAACCTTGACCTTGAACCTTAAACCTTAAAGCCTTATCATCATCTTCACTTAACCTTAACTTTAACCGGAAATCTTAGCCCTTAAACCCTTAACCTTAACCCTTAAATCACAAGTCTTAACCTTTACCTTCACCTTCATATTAACTTTAATCTAAACCTTAACCATAATCTTAATTTTGAAGTTAAAACTTAACCTTAACCTTGAACCTTAAACCTTGAACTTTGAACCTTAAACTTTATACCTTAACCTTAATCTTAACCTTAACCTTAACTTTAATTCTAACACTAACCTTAACATTTATCCTTTGAATTTACCTTAACCTTTAAACCTTTAACTTTAAACCTTAACCTTAACTTTCATCTTAACTGTAACCTTAACCTTAACCTTAAACAGATGAAGACTCATCACGCTAATATTCGACCTTAACCCCCAGAATTTTGTTAAACCTTAAATGTTTAATCTTAAACCTTAACTCTAACTTAATCTTAATCTTAAAATTAAATTTAACCTTAACCTTGACTTAAACTTTAACCTTAACCCTTAACTTTAACCTTAACTTTAACCTTTAAATTAAACATATCCTTAACGTTGACCTAAACCTTAACCTTAACCTTAACCTTAACATTAACCTTAACTATAACCTAACCTTCTACTTGATGAGCAAAAAAAGAACAACCTTAACCCTAACTTTAACCTTGACCTTCACCCTTAGAACCCGTATTTGATTTTCGTTAACGCAACAAATTTTTTCTTCAGTGTCTTCAGACACGAGTTTTACCTAGTGTATATATATATGTATAAATAGAACTTTAATAGAACAAATTTCTAGTTAAGATTTAAAATATAAAGTTGTGGGATTTTAGGCCTTAGAATGTATTTTCCTCCATAAAGAATGTTACAAAACTAATATTATATATATATATATATATATATATATATATATATATATATATATATATATATATATATTAAGAGAGAGGACATTAGCCCATATCAGTTTATGTAAGATGTTCTTTCACGTAAGTTTTTTTTTTTAGTCGAAATGAAAATTAAATTAAAGCAAATGGATAAATTACAATAAGTTCAGTGGTTATTAGCCAACACCAGTAATGTTGAAGTCCGATCTAAGTAAAGAAGCTAAAAGAGAAGGGGGATGGGAATCCCAATTACAAGGCAAGAGATTGAACATCTCTTGTCGCGCAAGCCAATCAGCTGTCAAGTTTAGTCCCCTACTAATGTGTGAGAAGGAGATTTGTTGTTGCAAAGCAAGTAGAGTAGTATCCTCAAAAGGTGGTTTCAGAAACTTGTTGTTGTATTTGATTCCTGATTGAAGAGGCTTCATTACATTTCCACAATCATTTCTAAGAAGGAAAGTCTGTTGAGCAAAATTAGAAGAAATAAGTAGCACATTTCTTATTCCCATTAGCTCGGCTTCTTCTGGAGTTTAGGGACTTAATTGCTAATGGATTAAAATTTATGGACATCCGATCAAATATTTTATAATTTAGGAAATTATTGAAAATATTTTTATAAATAAGGGACATAATAACAATTATTATAGAAATGAGGGACTTGATAGAAAATAATATAAAAATTGGGGACTTAGTTACAGATATTTTAAAATTAGGGACTTAATATCAAATATTAGATATATTAGGGATTGAATGGTTTATATTACTAAAATTAGGAACTTAATTGCAAATATTTTAAACTTATCGACTTAATATCAAATATTTCACATTTAGGGACTTAATAGAAAATATTTTAATATTTAAAGACTTGATGAAAAATGTTTTAAATTTTAAGGAATCAATTGAAACTATTTAGAAAAATAGGGACTTAATTGCAAATACTATAAATTTAGGGAGTTGATGTAAATATTTTTTTTAAAAAGAGACTTAATTGCAAATATTTTAAAAATCAGGGATTCAATAGCAAATATTATAAATACTAGGGACTTAATTGCAAATATCCTGAAATTTGAAAGTTAGTGGAAATAATTTTTAAAAATTAGGGATTTAATTGCAAATATTTTTAAAGCTATGGACTTATTTACGTATATTTCCCGTCCAAAAAAATACATATAATTTAAATACTAGGGACTAAATTGTAAATATTATGAAAAAGTTGAGGGACTTAATTGAAAATATTTTAAAATTATACCTCATGCCCCTATCTTTGACAACTATTGAAATATAAGTCCCTAATTTTTCAAAAAAAAAAAAAAACGCAGCTTAAGTCCTTATATCATGCAAAATTGCATTGGTTGTCCACGTATAAGCAAACAGGGACGGAGCCAGGATTTATGTTCGAGGATGGCCAAGGGGGTTCGGGGACAACACCCTTGATTTTTTTTGATTAATTGCACTATACATTCCTATATTTTGCAAAAATTACGTAAAGGTCCCTATATTTTTAAAAAAATGCTCTAAAAGTCTCTATATTTTACAAAACACTAAATTGTTAACTTAGTGTGCTTAATTACGTGAGTCTGTGGTGGATAAGTGAGTGGCTTTATGGGCTTATTAGACAGTGGTTAAGCAAATATGGTACTTAGCAGATGTTTTATAAAGAGAATTCAGGAAGGTGAAAGATTTTATGGAGAGATTATAATATTTTGTAAAAGTTGGGGGTGCCAAGCAAAAATTTAAAAGCTAATTATGTTATATATATATTTTAAATATTTTTAAAATTTATAATTTTTTAAAAAAAACTCGGGGGGGTTGGCCCCCCTACCTTGACTGTGGCTCCGCCACTGTAAGAAAACACTAAACGTACCAATATAACAATTAGAAGTGCATATTCAGTTCTTTTATATTACGCAAAAAATGCACCTCAGGCCCCTACATCCCTATATTCGATAAATATTATAATTTAAGTAAATGCACTTTAAGTCTTTATATCATGATAAAAATTGCACAAATAGTGTATGTATATAAAAACATTACATATTAGAAGTGCTAAGCAAAAATCTAGAAGCTAATTATGTTATATATATTTTTTAAATATTTTTAAAATTTATAATTTTAAAAAAAAAACTCGGGGGGTTGGCCCCCCTACCTTGACTGTGGCTCCGCCACTGTAAGAAAACACTAAACGTACCAATATAACAATTAGAAGTGCATATTCAGTTCTTTTATATTACGCAAAAAATGCACCTCAGGCCCCTACATCCCTATATTCGATAAATATTATAATTTAAGTAAATGCACTTTAAGTCTTTATATCATGATAAAAATTGCACAAATAGTGTATGTATATAAAAAACATTACACATACCAATGGTGTAATTAAAAATGCATATTCAACCCCTTAAATTACGCAAAAATTGCATTTCAAACCTCTATATATAACAAATTTTGCAATCTAAGTCTATGACTTTTCAAAAAATGCACTATATGTCCTTATATCATGCAAAAAGTTCCATGTAACTCCTATTTATGTAAAAAATTGCACTAACACTCACCATATGCACAAAATTGCACTATACATCCCTAATTATGCAACAATTGACTATAAGGCCCAATAAAACGTGAAAGCCCCTGATTTATTGCAGAATTTTCATTATAATCCCCCTTTTAACAATACATACCACTAAAGCCAATAATTTAGGAAAATTTAAAGAAAACGTCAAGGCGTCCGTCAAACTTCAGCTATGGTGCAAATCTAGGGTCGGGGTCAGGGAATGTGATATATATACATACATAAACAAATACATACATATCATATCATATATATATATATATCAAATACAATATAAGTATATATTATATATAAATGAAAACTTATAATCAAAGCGAGAAAAAAGAGGCAGAGGCAGTGGCGGAGGTGGAGGCAGAGGCAAAGGAAGATTTGGTTCCTACAACGACATAATTCAACGGCAGCCGGCAGGTGGAAAAAATTGGAGAAAGGTTGGGGAATGGGGATTGTGTTAGATTTCTAATAATCTGTTCTAGGTTTTATAAGATTAAACCCTTTAGCGACCACGTGGTAGTTGCTAAAGGGTTGTCTTGGTGGTCGGTAAAATATTATATAACTTTAAATGATTGAACAATACGAACCGCGAACAATTTTGGCGAGTTATTTACCGACCAAGCTGCTAGTATGTAATTTTTTTTATTATTTAATACCTTTACCGATCATAGATTAGTCGGTAAATAAGTATTTTTTTTTAGGTTATCTATCGACCACATACGTAGTTGGTAATTTCTTTTTTTAAAAGCGAGGGACCTTTATAGTGACCACGAGTGGTCAGTATAGACAACTCTATAGGGACCATGGTCAGTCGTCGCTAGAGACCCGAATTGTAATGGTGTTTTAAGGATTTATTAAATATTTAAAAAAAATGATGTGTAACCCTTATTTTTACAAATAAGTAAAAGCCCTGGGTTAGCTTAATTGGCCAGAGCTTGCTATTTTTCTACAAGGTGCAAAATGAAAGGTATAAAGGCGTGTATATTTCTCATAAGATCAGTTGTAATATACGCAACCGGATCAGAACCGCCCACGTACCAAAAAGAAAGTAAAAATGTTGTAAGGAATTGTTAAATCAATAATGTTTAATTTCTACTCTAATAAAAATTTAGGCATTGGATTTAACCTAAGATATTTACTAGTGATTATTTATTTATTTTTAAAAAGGAAAACAATAAAGTAGCTCTATAAAAAGGTCATTGCATGGAAAAGAAATTATAGCCTTAGATAAGAACCCAAATATTCGTTATTCTTCTTCTTCCTAAAGCTCCTTTAGCCTAAAAAACAGCATGCACTGATATTGGACAGATCTTCAATCTTAATAATCTTCGATTCTCTTACCCACAAACTCTTCATCAATTCATAATCATGGACGACTCGTGGATGACACAAATGGAAATGCCAGCATCACGAACTACTAGAAAGCTTCACCACTCTCGCTGGAAAACAATTGCTATCGATCCTCGAGAAACCCTTTCACTGGATCCTCAAGACTTCAGTGACGTCTTTGGCGGCCCTCCTCGGACTGTTTTCATGTCACAACAATTCTCTGGCGGCGACCGTGGAGGTTACAACAGCTTTTTTTCAAGATCATCTTTTTACGAAGAAATTTTCCGGCCACAGGTGAAAGGTAGCTCGGAGTCAGATGGAACAGTACTTCAAGAAAACGGTAGGGTACTACAGGAGTTTAATATTCCGGCAGAGAAAGGTGGTCGGAGAACCGATCGTAGATTTTTTAGTAATATCTTTGGGTGGGGTAAGGAAGAGGTGAGGAGGTTGAGGAGGTTGAGAAAGAGGTCAGGATCCAATTCGAAGGGGAGTTCTTCGTCAGGATTGAGTTCAGAAGATTTTAGTCCGCTTCAAACGGCAGCTGGTGGTGGTTGTCGTGGTGGTGATGACAATGTTGAAGTCTTTGCTTCAAGGCTCAGGTACAAACTAATAAACTTGCTATTCCAATTATTTCATTATCTACTCCAATGTAATTGCTAGTTTCTTGCTTTACATAGCATAGGGACCTAACTTATACACTGGTTTGTTTGGATTCAGGCCAATCAATGTTCGTAGTAGAAGGAGGTCTATTGAAATAATGCAGGACGTGCATAAAAGGAAACAAGAAATACCATCATTTCCATTGAATCACCAACCAATTTACAACGCAGAGAATGAGTATAACGAGAATTTTCGACCAAGAAATTCATCCTCCGAACATAATTTATATTCCAATCCAAAAACGTCTGCAGATGATTTCGATATAAACTCGTGTTCATCTGCAGTTTCTTCAATTTGTCAAGATGAGGAAGCTACTGCAGATAGTAAAAGTCGTGAGGAGGAAGAAGAAGAAGAAAAAGAAAAAGATGAGGATGAAGTAATGAAAGATTTTGTCATTAATATCAATTCTGATAATAGAGAAGGAATGGATGATGGAATTGGCGTTGAGGAAGCTATTGCATGGGCAAAAGAGATGTTTAACAAACACTCTTCACATGAACCAAAAAAGTGTGCTCAACCACAAGGTACTCTCATGAAAATATTTATTCAAAATATTCCGCAAAGACCCGGTGGTCATATTTATTCAAAAAAAAAAAAAAATTAAAATATTTCTAATTTCTTTTAAAATTTGATGATTTTGCAGAAATAGTGAAGGAAGATCAATTAAGAGAGTGGAACAAGATAGATGAATGTGAATTAACTGAAGCAGAAATTGAAATGGATCAATTGGACGAAAATGTAAGATTATGGTCAACTGGCAAGGAATTGGACATCCGTTTGCTCCTATCGACTCTGCATCATGTAAGAATATCATATGTCTCTGAAATTGAAATCGAAGAGATATATTAACTTTAGATAACTAATTAATCCTCTTGTACCTTGTAAAATCCAGATTGTGTGGCCTAATAGTGGGTGGTTAGCAATCTCTATAACAAGTCTCAGAGAAAACTTACAAGTGAAGAAAGCTTATCAGAAAGCAAGACTATGCCTACATCCTGATAAACTGCAACAAAGAGGAGCAACTCTTCCACAAACACATCTTGCAGAAAGAGCATTTTTCGTCCTACAGGTATAACATAATTCTCAGAAATTCCTTAAATTCTATTAAATTCTCACCTATTTTTAAAGTTTTTGAGCTTTTTTATATGCATTTTAAATTATCTAACATGATTTTATTATTTGATTGCAGGAGGCATGGGATGCATTTATCTCTAGAAGTGTCTAGTAGAGGTGAAAGAAGTGAGAAGAGTGAATAATAAACCAAACCACATTCATTTGAAGAAGAATTCAAAAAGATGTTCAGTTGTTGCAGGACATATATATCATGTATAGTTATGAGCACATAATTTATGTAATCGTTTTCATGCTACATACATAGACATGGTTGTATGGAGTTTGGAAATTGATTCGTCTATTGTCTAAGTTGATGTTAATGTTCAATGCACAAAACATGGTTTTACCATATGCTAGGATGGATCCAAAAAAATCCAGTATTTTATCACTTTGCCCATCCGCCCCTGACTATATGCATTAGATAATCATGAGAGAATGAAAGCTAGAGTAATCTAATTACGACTACAGCACATTCTTGCTGAAAAACACATATGAAATTATTGCTACAACATGTTGAAAAAAACGTAGCCCAACGCACGTTATAGGAAGAGGTGACTCAGGCCAATGCACATGTATAAGGAGCATAATATGTTAAGTCACTAATCATATCGTGAAACCTGACATTCATAACACTAACCATCAAAACGTGTTTTATACTATAAATAGATTTGGCGTGTTATCTCGTAACTTTCTTACTTTATGCTACAATCCTGAAAAACTTATTTTCCCTTCAAAATCTATCCCTTTCTTTAGGGGAGAGCAAGAATGGGCCCAATCCGAAAACCGGCACTACTCTCGATCCTGCCCAATTTTTGGGATAGAATTGACAAGGCTTAATATTAGTATGGGCGTACCCCATATATAATGGACTGACCATCGTTACCACGGGATTATTATTGGATAGGGAGAATTATAAATAGAGGCGTGAGCTACACATATTTCTACACATATTTTTATTAAAAGACCTCCCACTATGAAACCCATTACATCCCACCTAAAAACAAAAAAGTATCCAAAATACCCTTTCCTTTATTTTTTATTATACTGACAAAAGAAACTCAAATCCCACAGCATATAGGTTATTGGAATCAACCATTCCACTTCTTTATTACCATTCTTTCTTCTTTTCTCAATACCCTTTTATTGTCTCTTGACACGAGAAAAAAAAACCAGCACCGTCTTGGATCTCCCTTCACCACCACCAACCACTAAGCTCTCCTGTAGAAAAAAACTTACCACCACTCTTTCTTCTCTTTCATTCCTAGATCTCACCAATCTCCACTACCAAGCTCTCCTGAAGAAGAAAACCCACCACTACTCCCTCTTCTCTTTTTACACCAAAAATTTCTTCCCATATCAGGTCTCACCCTCATACCAAGCCGATCTCCTTTCCAGTGGTGAGTTAGAAGAGATTTTGTTTTGTTTTTTGTTCTATTACAACGAGTGTGAAGAGATTTTTTTTTGTTTTTTTTTTGTTCCGGCGAGCCTATAGGTACAGACTCGTTGGGTATGTACTCACCCAACTGTAAAGTGCCCATTAGTAAGCCTTGTTGGGTCTGTACCCACCCAATTGTTGTGAAGAGGTCTAGTTCGACCCATATGAGAAGAGGTCAGTTGTTGCCGGACATATATTATGTATAGTTATGATCACGTAATTTATGTAATCGTTTTCATGCTACAGACATAGACATGGTTGTATGGAGACTGAAAATTGATTCGTTTATTGTCTAAGTTGATGTTAATGCACATAACATAGTTTTACCATATGCTAGGATGATCCAAAAAAATAGAGTATTTTATCACTATGCCCGATCCGCCTCTGACTATATGCATTTGATAACAATGAGATAATGAAAGCTAGAGTAATCAAATTACTACTACACACATTCTTGCTGAAAAACACATATGAAATTATTGCTACATGGTGGTCCTTTGTGTGTTCTAGAAAAATGCATATAAGGATAAGAGAACCACAACCGCAAGTGTACGGTTGTCACAAGTAATATAAGTGATAATACAGATTCGTTCTCAGGGACGGAATGGTTGACTCTAATGCTTATCAGATAGTAGTTAATTGCACGGGAAAACAAGTAAATGATTTTTAGAGTGGTTGTTTTGGTTTTCTAATGCTAAGACAATAAATTAAAATACTAAATTAATGCAAGTAATTAACTAGACGCAAAAAAATAAAGTGTTTACGCAAGATGGGAAAGGCAGTACTTGAGACACGGAAGGGTTTCACCTAAGTATCATTCATTTCATGTCATGTTTAAGGGACAAATCGGTAAATATGCATTGGTCGGGATTCAGAATTCTCCTTACCCCGTCAGGGTGGACTAAGGAGCTACTCTCAAGTGCTACAAACCCCGTCAGGGTGATTATAGTCCACTCTCAAGTGATTAAGTCTACTTAACCCAGTAGACCGTAGGTTTAATTAAGCTCGTCAGAGTCTCTAGTTTCTAACCTATATTCATTAACTAGTTCTGTACCTAGGCCCCACGTCAAGGTGATCCAATCGCCACTAATTGGAATGGCCTAGATACTAAATCCTAATATTGAGTCGTGAATTCAATAAAAGTAAATAAAATAAATTTAAATAAAAATACAATTTACCTAATTTGATTTCAATTATTAAAATCCCAAATCCAAACACATGAAACAAAATTAAATTGGGATTAACCCATTATGCGTTCTCAAGCACTTAATGAAATTAGCTCATACTAATGCGAAAAACTAAATTAAAAGAAATAAAAATACTCATATTGTTTTACCAAAAGAAATAAAAGAGAAACCTAATTTCGGAATTAGATTAGCTGTGATTTGGAGATATAAACAGTCTCCAGCTCTGTAGCTTTCTCCGCTTCCTTGCCTTGACTTCTCTCTGATGCTCTGACTTGTAAAAAGTGAATTGTGTGTAAAATAGAAGTCAAAAGCTTTATTTATACTCTCAAAATCGGTCTTGGACCTTAGGTTAATGTTTAAATGAAATAATAAAGGCCCAAGTCCATTATCTTAGCCCAAAATCCTGTAACTGCTGTACCACTTCCACTAAAACAGCTCTAACCGGTTCATTTCAACTCAGATTGACCTCATTCCAATTGCTAAAGTTCCGTAACTCAATGGGGCACAATTTCTCTTCAAAGGTAAGCGGCTAAATCTACTCTTAGGTGGCTCAAAATCAGCAATCTTTATCAGTTTTCCAGATTTGCAGCTTTAATATATCAATTCTTTCGGGATTGGTCTTCATGCTTTGACTCCACATCACGATCTTTGAATTTATTCTCTGATTCCCCTCCTAGCTAGTATTCAAAACCTACAAACTTTTCACTAAAATACACAATATTACGCGTAAAAGTTTAATAAATTAAAAATGCTAGAAATTAAAGAGGAAAATCGGATTATTGCATATTTAGTCCAAAAGTCTATCAAAATGGTTTAATAAACACCAAAAATGATGTCTCCCAAGGGCATATAATTAGAACATTTAGGGAGACATCAAGACCCCGACTCAAACCTTTGTCGTCCCGACAAAGTAAAATTAAAACAAAAGGGTAAGAAGTCATTGCAAGAGAAAGTAGAAGCTAGCAAATAAACCTAAAGATATTCTCAAAATAAATCTCCACGTGACCTTGAGATCATCTGTTTCCTCTAGAATCCATTCTCTCTCTATATTTCTCTCTTAGATCTTTTATTTATTATTTGCTCTTACAATGTGAATTTATTTTTAAAGAACAATGGGTGAAATTTATAGAATTAAAACTAAAAGAAATAGTCTCCACGTGGAAAAGAAAAGACATAATATGTAACATGACTATATTAGGATTTTAGTTTTTTATATAAACATATTGAATTATATAGTCATATGATTAATCAATTAAAATAGTTATAAATATAAAACGATCTTATATTTTAATTGTGTATATAACATGTTATAGATAAACTTTGTAAGATAACCAGACTTATAAAAAAGCGTTTGTTTTTTAAATTAAGTTGGCATACTTAAATTATGGGCCACCCAAAAATGTAAATGAAATGAATATTACACTAGAAGTTTAATTTGTCCACCTTCATTTATACATTAGACAAAAGATGAAAAAACACTCCATTCTTTATATGTCTTAATTATGCTAAAATATCAAAGATGTTATAACTATTCATCGAGTTTAAAAGTCCAATATTACGTCTAGTTATAAAGGGAAAGTAATAGATTTTTGGCGATGCTAACGTTGTTTCATTTAGTCTAGAAAGCGATTAAATCTAACTTTGTAATGGTTGTATATCCTACAAGATATATTCCTATTCATATGGAGCCTATACAAATATTGAGTATTTTAGGGATAGTCTTGCGTTTGGAGGATGCATTTTTTGGAATATTGTTTATTGGTGAATTTGGTCCTATGTTGGGTCTTTGTCCTCCCTTGTATTATTTCTTTTTTCCTAGCTAGCTTTATATCCTCTTTGACCCTTACAGTTAGAATCGATTTCTCACATCACACTTGCTTGTGTTACATTTTGTGCTATGATTGTCGTTCTTGGTTCCATCAAGTTCTATATTATTAAGGGTGTGCTAAAACAACTATATTATACTACTCCATACTTATATATATGAGGTATTTAAGTTCTATTTAGGTTCGGGTGGAGGATTGCAATTGAAAATGATTGTTAAAGAGAATATATATATATATATATATATATACAAGACAATAAAAGACAATGGAAAATAATAGTAATAAGATTTATTATTTTAAGTGTATCTTGGTCTGCTTGGAATATTGCGTTTTCCAATTCTAATAATCTTTTTTTTATTTAAATTTTTAAGGCTAACAATCAAGCGAGTGATCAATGTACATTTACAAAACTATACCAACAAAAATAAGACAAGAAAGAGAAGAAAGCATTCAGTCGAACAAACGCACAAATCTCATTCAACACATAATAATAATAATAATAATAATAATAATAATAATAATAATAATAATAACAATAATAATAATAATAATAATAATAATAATACTAACTCACATACAGTCCACAACACAAATACAAGAATATATCAATCACTAAAACCACACACATGACACAACCACTAAACTAAAACTTGTTTTATTACAACCCAACAAATTTAATCATCATATCCTTCCATCACTCCTTAGCCTGGGAAAAAGGATCAAACTTTTCCTCTTCAACCTGGGATGAGCCCTCACCTGAACCAGATGCGTCATTCATGGATCCAGGAAAGAACCGAGGGGGACGATGAGCATGACCCACAAAAGTAGGTCCAGACCCAGGGAAGAAGCAAGGGGGATGACCCACAAATGAAGGTCCAGGTCCAACTGTCGATAACTGATTTATCGCCATATCAAACATGGAATCTTCATTTTCCCTGTAACGATTGAGAAACATAAGAAGTGTCTCGACATAATTGTCCAAACCAAGTTCACCCATAGCCCATATCAAATCTTCAGCAGTCAAAGTCTTTCTTTTCTCAGCTTGGCAACGTAAAGTAGCTTTAGAAGTAATAAAGCTAATGAACTCAGAAACACACTGTTGCATAGTTTCTTTACATTCATCAGTTATTCTAGCATGACCTGGAAGTATACTACGCATAATCCTAGACACTTTAGCAATCGGCAGTAAATGGTCTTGCTCACGAACAAAATTTCCATTTCTAGTTTCATTGCTCCCCTGATTTGCCTCACCCACAACATTGATATTCGGTCCTTGTGTCCCTGCAAATTAAACCATAAAAATAACAATTAATGCCTAAAAATATGAATCATTGGGTCCACCAACCCATGAAGCATATTTTACAAACTTTTGATCCGCAACAGGAGGTGACATCACGAAGGAAAAAGTTTTCCACACATGACGTATAAATAAGGCCATTTTACAGTAAGAAGAAGAAATGGAAACAAAATTTGTTCCCACTTTTTTTTTAATTTATATATCACCAACTTTTTTGTCTCTCTTGCTTTTATGATATATACCAACTTTTTTTCTTTTTTCCATACGGCTCTCAAAAATTGGATAAAATACCAAATACCCCCGTGGTTTGTATAAAGGCCAAAAAGCTACACATTTGGTTCCCAACTTGTGACAACTCACCGTTATTTGTAACAAATACTGAGTTAAAGCATAGATATAATCATAGGTATACACACATAAACAAAATTGTTAATAATTAAGTTAAGATCAAACTGATACTAATGCAACTGTGACGACAACAAAAATAAATTTATAAGTTTAAGAGAAAATAATATTCAACAAAAATAAGGATAAGCCATGTCCACCTTGCTAGATCTACAATCACAAATATCAAGTATATAAACTTAAATGAAAAAGTTTAACAAGACTATGAATTTTAATGGAAGCACAAAGAAAAGTTGCAGATTATTCTTTAAACAATTTAGCTTTACCATCAACATATGGAAGCTGAACCCTATGGTGACCTTGAGATCCTCCGTTTCCTCTAGAATCCATTCTCTCTTAGATTTTTTATTTATTTGTTTCCTTTTACAATGTGAATGATTCTAAGAACAATGTGTTGAATTTATAGAACTAAAACTAAGAAAAATAGTCTCCACGTGGACAAGAAAAGATGTAATATAGCAGGGGAGATGTATTTGGTAATATCCAGACAATTCACCGCTGAGAATACATGCAAACAATCACATTCAAACATCTGTACACTAATACTTCCAAATCTATTTGGAACTTAGTCCGTTTAAAAACAAAAATTACACAATAGTCCTAAACTATGCTAAGATTTAGAGAAGGAAATAAGAAATACCTCCATAACATGTTGCAAAATAATCTTAACCTCTCTATCTTGATATTTACACACAGAAGTCCCTCTTTGCTGCATATAAGGAATATAAAGTTTAGTAATCAGTTTAACTAATTATGTAATCGCTGAAAACTCTAAGATACTCAACTATGTTATTTAAACGTGAAAAATTAAAAAATCAATTATTTAAACAATCGTTAAGCAAATGAAAAGAACCCTAAATGTTTATGCTAGTATTTGAGAAGAAGCTCGAGTATTTGTTACACAATAATGAGATTACCTTAGCTAAGATAAACTATATTTTCCTAAACATATTATTTCATCAAAGTATCTAAGTGATTACTAAAAAATTATACAAAATTCATATATATGTTCTTGCTTTACTAAGAATTTAAAGCAACATGATTGCATTCTCAAACTCATGTCTTGTTACTAATAATTGTTGAAATGGATCATTTTTGTTCCTCACTAGTTTACATATCTATCTAAATATATTGTAAACATTCTAGAGATCATTAAACTATATAGAAAATTGAACTTTCTACTAAACATTATTTTCATCATATCTGGCAATAAAATACACTTCTAATACAATATCTAGATTTGGACCAACTTCAATTCAGAAAATTGTGCCACAAGCTGTACTAGAGGATGTGGCCCCACATGCAGCTGTGTATCGAGCACGTGGGTACCATTTATTTTATAAATTAATATATTAATAGTTAATTCTTTCTTTAAAAAAAAACGTTTAATGTGAAGTAGAAAATATAACACAAACAAAGCTTTCCCTTACCATAGCACCAACTACTAATGACAAAATGTATATCTTAAAATATAATATTACATGACTATTTTAGGATTTAGTTGTTTATAATAACATATTGTATTATATAGTCATATGATTAATCGATTAAAATAGTTATAAATATAACACGATCTTAGATTTTAATTGTGTATATTAACATTTTATAGATAGATTTTGTAAGAAAATTGGACTTATAAAAGAACGTTAAGTCGGCATACTTAAATTATCAGCCACCCAAAAAAAGTAAATGAAATGAATATTATCTACTATTGCGAAAGTAGCGGATATCATGACACTTGAATCGGTGGGGGTGAGTTAGGGGTTATCTCTTTTCAATAATAAGAAAGAGACTATTAAAATTCTTGATAAAGATGAGAATTTTATACATTGTGAGATTAAAAAAATGGGGATTTGCAACACACTACGTTTGTGTATAGCTCCCCTTATGAGAAATACAGTAAATATGACCCCTATACTACAATCCCTTGGAATCTGTTAGAGGATTTCAATAATATAAGATTCATACAGGAGAAATTGGGTGGCATTAACAAATTTAAGAATACTATGAAGTATCCAGATGGTTTCATAAACATCACATTTTAACTCAACTTACAAGTAAAGGATGTGCCTCTTATTGGATATGTACTTATGTAATAATAAGTGGATTATTAAAAACCCTATTGCCTAGGTGACCTCATTTCCAAATTTAGGCTTAGATCATATCCATTTATTATAATATTTTGATGGTTCTTGTAATAAAAAATATAGAAGATTTTATTTTGAAAATTATTGGATTGAGGAGAAAGAATGTGATGAGATAATAAAAAATATCTGGAAATCCAGAAGAACACTTAAGTATATTCCTCTCTTATATTGCCTTTAAAAGTTTATGACCTTATTTCTTCCCAAATTGCAAAATTTTGGTAGGGAAATACAGGTAAAAAATGTATACACTGGACTAATTGGTCTTCGATTACTCACAGTAAATTTACAAGGGGGTTAGGTTTTAGAGACTTAAACCTCATGAATCTGACCCTTCTAGGAAAACAAGTTTGGAATCTTATGTCCAACACTGAATCTTTACTTTATAAAATTTAAAAGAAAAATATTTCCATGCTCTTTTAATGAGGCAACTCTTAGAGATTCCCCTTCCTGGGGCTACAGTTGTATACTAGCTGTAATAGATGTTATGAATTTACACATGAAATGGAAAATTTGTACAGGAAGAAGTATAAATCTCCGTTTTTGTGTGTTGGTTAATAACTATGATGAAATCACTAAGTCTTTAAAAGGAAATGTTACTATTCATATTGATTTGATCATATATGGAGTAAGAAGGTGGAACATGGATTCTATACAGGACGACTTCCAACCTATTTTGTGGAAATTTGTAAAAAAAATTATACCATTAATAAAAGTGTCAGATAGAGTGTATTGGACTCTTAGTAAAGATTTTATATATTATGTATAGAGATCTTATCAATACAGAAGAAAGAAAAAGGTGAATAATTAAAGAAAAACTTAAAAAACTTCCTCTTCACATATCATTACCTCCGAAGTTTGAAATTTTTGGAATCTAAAGTAAAAAAAAAAAATCGTATGAAAACTATTCAAAATGTATTACAACCAATGAAAAAATTTATATGAAAAAGTTTCTGATACTACACTCTATAACATTTGCAAGGATAAGGCTGGGAGTATTGAGCATGTATTATTTGAATACCCTTGGACCAGAGCTGAGTGGTATGCATCCCCTTTGGGGTTAAAATATGGCAACCAATTCTAATGTAAAGTCGATATTTGAATGGGCAAGGTCTTAAAAATGGCGGTTAAAAAAGTGAAAAGTCCAATTTGATGACTGAAATGGTTTTCATCATAACATTGCAAATATGGAAGGATTGTGTTCAATAACACTCTACCTCCACCTATGAATACTTTTAAGAAAGCAATGTTCTTGTGCAAAGAACAAATAAATATACCTTGCCCTAAGGATGATTCAAGTAATCTAAGGAAATAAATAAACAAGTTATGCCGATATGATGATACTAAGTGTCTGAAAGGCTCAAACACTGACCCTAAAAAGGTCTTAAGAAGAGTTGAGGGAAACTTGGTTTAAAAAAAACAAATGAATATATCAAAGCTTGAGAGAGAGA